>OX465592.1:28875169-34165167 GCA_950022655.1 Alentia gelatinosa
TAACATTGATGAATGAAAAATGGCTGGCGCAGGTTTAATACCAAAAGTGAGTCTGGTTGGCCTTATCAAACCTTTGTGAGTGTTTATAGTCAGTACTTCTGATGACTTTTCATCTAGGTAGAGCTGATTAAAAGCGCTAGCTAAATCTAGCTTACTGAACACCTTGGGCCTTTTACCACCATCACAAAGTTTGGCTAGCATCTCTTCTACATTCGGTAGTTTGTATTCATTATCCTCAATCAACTCATTGACCTTCTTATAATCACCACAAACCCGTATATTACCCTTTTTATCCTTTGGAACTAAAACTGCTGGCGAAGCCCACTTCGAAAAAGTCACAGGCTCAAATACCTTCACCTTTACCAATTTGTCATACGCCTTCTCCGCGTCTGTGCGTACTGCGTAGGGAACTGGCCTCGATTTCTGAAACAAAGGTTCGGCATTAGCTTTCAGGTTGACATTAGCAGTGAAACCCTTAATACCAGAATTGTCTGTATCAAATAACTCTTTGTTTTCATGCAACAACTTTCTCCAACGTTCCTTGAGTTTACGTTTTTCAATAACCTGGGGCTGTGGTTTGTTTTGGTGGACATAGAATATTTCAGCCCAATTAAGTTTAACCTTGGCCAGCAAGTCCCTGCCTAAAAGACAAGGTTTATTACCTCTTACCACCAGAAGGTTAATTTCTACAACCTTGGATCCCTGAACACTGATGGGCACACGTACAACCCCTACCACGGGCACTTTATCACCACTATAGCTACGAAGGTGAACCTCTGAAGGCTTGATAGGATATTTTGTCAGTTTACGATAATAGACAATATCACTGATAGTTGAGAGAGATGCCCCTGAATCAATCTCCATCTTTATGGTTGAAGTGTCAATTTTAGCATTAACCACATAGGGGTCAACCCTAACAGCATGATTTATGTCAACAGGATCCTTACATTCATACTCTGGTTTTAGGTTATGCATCCCAAATGTGGCAGATGAGTCAGAGGCAGCATCATCCACATCATCCACCTCCTCTATGTGCTGTGTCGGGTGCTCACGATGTCCTCGCTTCTTCCACTGTTGTGGGCCCCGCGACTGACCCGAATGCCCTGATGTGCACACCCGGGCGATGTGACCACGACGATGGCATCGGTGGCACTCCGCGTCCTTGAAGTAACAGTCACTGGGTGTATGATTAGTGTTGCCACAGATGTGGCACGGGTCTCTCCTCTCAGATCCTACTTTACGTCGGCCCTGTTGCTGCTGACGACCCTGACTGCTGTTGCCCACTCGATGAGCCTCAGCTGAGGCCACTGACATCTTACTACTCCCTGCCATGGCATCTTCATCGGCCTGACACTTGGCTTGAGCAGTCTTTTTGTCAAGGTTGGCCGTAGCAAGTAAATCTGTTTGTGTCTTTTTCATCTTAGAATTTAGACCGATTACCAACATGTCCCTGAGGCCCTCGTCCAAGTACGTCCCAAAAGTACACGTTGATGCAAGGGACCTCAAGCGACTAGTGTATTGTGTAATGGTTTCGTTTTCCCCTTGACGTGCAGTAAAAAATTTGTATCGCTCAGCAATAATGACAGGATCTGGTTTGTAGTGGCCCTTGAGCAGTGCACATAAATCATCAAAACTTTTGGTTGTTGGGACCACGCCGGAACATAAGTCTTTAAGCACTGCATAGGGACCAGTCCCAATTTTGGCACACAAAAGATGTACCTTTTTATCATTGGGAATATCTTCTAGAATTATATGAGACTCCAGTCTCTCCTGGTAATTGCACCAGTCCTCATTTTCCTCATTAAATGGGGGGAAATCCTTACCCATCCTTACTTTGACAATGGTTGAATGTAGTACTGCAATTCTACAATCACTGCAAATGCACAGTATTCAACAGAGATTTACAGTCACTTGGATTTACTAGTGATGCCCACTGTGATTGCACAGCATTTTACTGGAAATTTACTTCTTGTTTTTAACTTGACTTATACCTGACATCCTTGACTTCTCCTTCACACAAAATCTGGATCCTGTCATCCCATCTCTCGTCGCCAATATTGTGTTTATGGAGAAGAATCACAAGTCACAACAGCCATGTGGTTAATCCCAAACGCAAGTGGTTTATTGCCATCGCGCAACGGCCACGTTCATAATGCGCGATTCCGAAATACACGACAGTTCTCTTAGTAAAATTTTCACAAAAACTACAGAAGTGCGTATTTCTGGGTATAATCAACTTTATTCAGTAGAAAACATGTAAGGCTATCTGGTAAACACAAAATGTAGAACTTTAGATGAGATTTTTTTAATGCCCTGTTTTCTCAAAGTTGTACCATTTAGTATGATATGACCCATATATCTCCCACCCTGGAATGCCTCTTTTCTCGTGGTCGTGAAAGAGACTACCTTCGGGTTACCAGTAGTTTGAGAGCATGAGCGGCCTGGCCCTAGCGGCAACGGGACGTACTACAGTCTACACTGGAGATAGTACACTGGCAACCAGAGCTACAAAATATTAGCTCTGGTCGGGTTAAACCCAGATGTCGCCTTGACCCTTTGCTGGTTCCCACCTGTGTAGTACTTATACCTTTAGATAGCAATACGCCATCTGGTGAATATTGGGTGCATTAAAGGGTAAAATATGTTTGTTATACAATGTCGTAGCCTCAAAGCCAATTTTCCACTATATTTATTCCTTTCCTGTGTACTATTTCATAATATTTTGAATGTAATTTGTGGTATCTTTGTCACTTTGTTAGCAATAGATATTTCATATTAAGTATATCTGCTTTTATAGTATTCATAGAATACAACTCCGTTTGAGGTGAACACAAAAGGGATACCCAGGGGATACCGTGTGTGATTTAACCCGACCAACCCCTATATCGTAGAAGGGGTTGGTTGCCAAACTATGGAGATAGTCTCTTTCAGGACCGCTTGAGGCGCACGGGGCACGCTGGCCTCCTTGAGCCGTGTACACGCCGTCTGGTGAATGGTGGCCGCACTACAGGCTACACTGGAGATACACTGGAGACTCAGTAATGTCACCTGGTGTCATGTATATGTACTATGAAGCCCAAAGTACGATCCGTGTTTTCAGGTCAACCCGCAGTTCCGCCATCTTGCAGCGTTGTGGCTGTTGTTGATGTCACTTGTTTACCATCGAAGAGCTCGGACATAAAAAAGGTCCCGGTGCTGAAGCCATCCAAGGACACACCCGAAGAAGTTCAAGATATCTGAATGACAAATTCCTTCATGCCATTGCTGTGCTTTACTATCGCGTAGGAGAGAAAACAAGACGAATTGGAGTTGTCAGAGTTGGAGGGGAGTGGTGGGCCCACGGCTGGACAATCTTACAGCTGACTCCACCACGTTCTCTCCGTCAAATTCTTTGCTTTCTTCGTTGAACAGTTATCTGTGAATGTCAGAGAAATTTCTTGCGGCAAATAACCGTGTAGTTTTGTAAGTGCTACTAGTCTAGGAAGATGTCATCTCAAGGCATGTCGTCATGGCTAAGCATAAAGTCGGACGACATCGACTGTGGGTTGGCTGCCGATTTTGACGGCTCACTCTCTGGACTGGGGGTAGAGCTTGGCAGTTCCACATACAACATGAGGTGAGTGAACAACATCTGAATTCTTAAACTAAAAAAAATACCAAAGCAATATGAAAAATCCACTAGATCCTCTTTGATGCCTCACTTAAGTTTTTTAAATAGCTGGTCACATTGGTCTCAGTGTCTAGCGCCTTCTGTTTCCCACCTGCTAGCTATGTCAGTGTGTCACTTGCTGAGCTGACCACAAGTCTGCTTAATTAGATATTGCTGCAATCCATTACAGATAAGAATTTCATTTCTATTTTGGTCTGAAGGTTTTAGACCAGTGTACTTTCCGAGAGTTTTCGTATTTTGACATGGGATTTTAATAGAAAAGATCTCATTAACATGACTTTTAAATCAGAGCCTCATTTTAAAGAACAATGTTTAGCTCATACAAAATTAGATAAACTGCAATAAGTGCTAGGAAGTGGATTCTTTTAGGTATTATCTCACCCCAGATATTTTTTCTCCATAGACTTAACATTGGAAACTCGTATCTAACACCCATTAGATATTTAGGAAATATATCCAGTCGGGGATGATGTCACAAATGTTGGCCCATTAGTCAATATTAAGGGTGAGATAAATTCAGAAACCCATTCAAGTTTAGGGTCAGAGCTCGATCCCATCTCATTTGAATCACATAGTAATTCACGCAGCTTCGCCTTGTGAATTATTACGTGATTCAAACTCGATGGGATACGAGCTCAGACCCTAAACTTTCATGTGTTTCCTCTATAATATCCGATCCATATTTATTGAGATATCCATATATTTTTAAAAATGGTGTGAGTGGTCAGCTTTTCAAATCGAGACACATTTCTTTGAGTACATTTTTCCAACCTGAAACTGGTTCAGTGATAGAACAATGTGACTCATTTAAAAGTATAATAAAGAATGTAATTCATGCTTGGAAGTGGAATGTTTTAGGTCAGCTTTTCATATATATCCAGAAATCAATCCCAGTCAATGCAAGGAATACTATCAAGAAACGCCACGAAATTTCATATGATTGTTTATATGGCGTGAGTTGTCTTTGCGGAATGATATCACGAAGCGAAGCTGAGTGATATCTGTAGCAGAAGACAATTAACGCCATGTAAACAATTATATGAAATTGAGTGATGTTTAGATTTTATCCTACCCTGTCACATGTTTTTAATCATGGATTTATCCGTGGCATATAAATCTTATATGGCATAACCGGGGCATACAGTCACACCATGTTAAGTCTATGGAGATTTATATGAGGGGTAGGATACATATTGAAACATGAGAATTGCTACCTGTATAAATCATAGTGGAGGCCCATATATTACACTGGAACGGATTAAGTGAGAACTTATCACAGGTTTCTGAAAAAGGGTTATTACAGTTGTAATACATGTTTGTAAACAGCAAATTCCCAAATTGATAACTGAAATAGATCTGTCCCCAATCAATTGCCTCACCATTCAAGTGCCCAATCAATGCAGGCCTTTTCCCACCACCAGTGAACAAGGTTCAGTCTCGAGGTTCTCTTCCTACTGTTCCACCTACCCCCACACTTTCATGGCTCACTGCTCTGCCATCCCCTAAAGGCCGTGCTCCACTGCAGCCGATCATGTGGAGATTGGGTGGCGGCTCCACTGCAGCCGATCATGTGGATATTGGGTGGCGGCTCCACTGCAGCTGATCATGTGGAGATTGGGTGGTGGCTCCACTGCAGCCGATCATGTGGAGATTGGGTGGCGATCATTTGGGCGCTGGCCGCTCGGCACCTAGTCGCCGATAATGGAGCTGCAGTGGAGCTACAGTCAGCACTCAAACTCCTAGTGGTCTCTAATTGGCCCCCATGTTCTCCTCATGGTCGCACATGAGGCAAGAACAATCGGAGAACAGGTGGAGATTGGGTGAAGATTGTTTGGAGACCAACAATTCGGGCAATGGAGCACCACCTTTACTTCACCTGTAGGTGCATGTAAGAAAACATGAACACAAAGTAATATCAACCTGTATAAATTATTATAAACAAATTTTTCCCGTGCCCTGTCCCTGCTTCCAGATGTGGGTGTGGGATATTTCATTCTGTGTAACTATTTAATATTGCCATGTATTGTTGTTGTGTATATCAGCCTCACGCCACCAAAAGCCTTGTATAGGCTCTTAAGTGGTGATTCCACCAACACATATGATCTAGCGAGATTAGCCACGAATAGGGTGTCTTGCTAAGTCGGGCTAGGTTTGAATAATCACGTGCCTATTTGTCGGGATGTGTCCTGAGGTGTCGTGGTGGTGGAGCACCAAAATATACACCCGACACAGCATGCCTACGTGTTTTCTATGGACACTTTGTATTAGGTGGGTAATAAAACAAGATATGCCAAGATATATCACGACAAATCCATCCTGTTGGTGGAATCAGCCTTTTACTGAGAGACATGATATGACCCTATCACACACAGAGTGAACGGTCTTTATATTTGTTGAATTCAATCATAGCCAGTTTTCACAAATATAGCTAGGTCCAAGATTGTACATTAGATTCAGTATTGAACATGTCCACCTTCTAATTTTGCCTTCAATGGCCAAGAAAGTGACTATCCGTCTTTTTACAAAATTTGAAATAGATATTGTATCGATGACGACTCTGCCATGAATATTTTGAGAACTTCTTTGCTACCCGTGGTTGATCATGGCTCCTTATTGGAGGGAGAAAATGTTGGAACCAGCGGAAAACTTAATAGAGGGATCTATAGAGGATTAAGAATAGCTTTGGGAAGGAAGGCTGATATAGGGGAGAGGTACATACAAACAGAAGATCTTCAGACGAAATGTAAAATCATTTGCCCAGATATCAGAAGAAAAATGTTGTTGTTAGGGATAATTCGATCTTTGTACAAATTGGTGGAAATACAATTAAAGAAAAACGAGACTATCAAACCACAAACAAGAGGATCAACTAAGAACTCTATTTATCAAGACCAAAAAAGGAAAAAAATCAGAAAATCTAGCATTTATAAGGGGGTTATAATATGGAATTCGTTAACATGACAAGAGTCATTTAAAGAAGGTGTTAATGAAGAAATTGTTAGAATAGAAGGGGATAGACGCATCTATGACATAGACACATTGTAAAGGTGTATTTATATTTAAGGTTAACGACAAGAGAGTATGTATGATAATCAGAAGTACGTAGTATGTAAATATGATATCAGAATTGTACAATAGAAAACATCAAAGCAGATGTACTTATATCATATCATTGTAAATACCATCATTGTTGGTGACAGGAAGTTCATTGTCAGATTTGCAAGGAAGAGCGATGTACAACGTCGAATGCAATAAAGACATTTATAAAAATAAAAAGAGCGAGCCAATCGCTCATAACCGGAACGTCACTTTATGAGGGCAATAGTAAGAAATATGTTCCGCTCCTGTTAATTTTAAGACAAAACATTCAGATCACACTGTTGATTGCACATCCAATGCTGGTTAAGCAGATATATTACACAATCTTCTCCCATATATAATTTTGTTTATTGGCTTCGGTCTGAAGGACTAGATACAATTTTCTAGTCACACTGGCGTTAAAATGAAAAAAGGCGTTTTACCCTGTACGCACGTTTACGCTCTTATACGTTTTAAGAAATCTACAAATACGTCGCAAAATGCAGAGTTACATGAACGTAAGTAACAATGCATAATAAAACGCCAATAAAGCGAAGAAAAAACGTGGAGTCAAAATCTTTCTTTTTTTTCAATTATTCAATTTCGTTTTTTCCATGCATAAACGAAAGCCGAAATATGCCACAATAAGTCGCCATACGTAAAGAAACGTTAATGAATGTAAATGTATGTAATTCTCGGGAGCGGCGATGACGTCACGCAACGTAGTAACGGGTAGGTCCGGCCGCAAAAACGAACACTGCGCTACTCAGGTTTATAGCTGTCCAGTTTATTTTCGGTAAAGCGGTGCAGTGCACTCTCGTACGCGCGAAGGGTTAAACAACTTTTCACTCCATAGCAACCAATGTTAAATTCACTGTACATCTCTGGTAATATCTCAGTAAATATCCAACTTAGGAACACCAAACAAAAAATGGTATAGAGGTGGAGAATAGGAGAAGATGTTTGGAGGTGTTTTTTTTATCAATTCGTTTTGCAAAGATTGTTTTATTTGGTGTTTTCCCCAGCAAACTGCCGAAATTGCCGATGCCAGGCTGCTACAAATGTCAAAATAAAAACTTGCTCAAAAGTACAAAAATGTGCAGATTCAAACATTCAAACTTGTATCCCACAATGTTTATTGATATATCTTGTTAGAAACACATCAAAATACCTTTAATTATGTATATTAATCATGTACAGTGAATTCAAACATCGATTTACGTTTTGTCGATCGAGCGATAATAACAGAAAGCTAGGGTAGTCAAAACTGGCAATACCCTTTGCCCCTAGCGGCCGTGAAAGAAACTAAACGTTCCGCTCCCGAGAATAAAGCGTAAAGGAAAATAAACAGAAACATTCACAACACGCATCTGTTACGTGGTGTACGACTTTATCTCATGCATAAGAATACACCAGAATATACGCCAGTGTAACTGGATTGCATAGTTGCATTGGATTTGCTTAGTTTATACAAGTAACTAGCATCATTTCGGGTGCGTAGAAGAAGCGCCAAAATACTGAATGGAAAAAAATCAATATATCCTTAAAAACAAAATTTATCATAAATTAACTTCTGAAGCTGATCTGAATTTCACCTTTGTCTAAAATCCTTTACAGAGAAGGCTCTCTTCTTCTTTTTTTGGTAATTTTTAAGGGAATATTGTGTTACACAATCACCGAGTTCGGATACCCTTGAGAATCATATGGCCTGCCAGATCATGTCCCTGTTGTATGTTATCTTTTGCCTCCATATAACTATGGGCCCAGAGGCTGATAATAACCTCTGACAAAACCCTCACATTTGCCATGTGTTTTTTGTTTTTTTCATTTTCTTTTTCATTCAGAATCCCTCTGTCATACCTGAGAAATCCCTCTCAGGCAGACCACGTGGCATGCTTCATAACCACATAAATCCTTTATGTCTGCCTTGATTTCGCAACTTGAAAAAATACTTTTATTTGGGTATTCGATCGTGAACGTGGCTAGATCGGAGACCGTTCTTGTTTCGCAGCAACCGCGAAAGTGGATGACAGTTTGAACTGTCACGCCTATTTATAGTAAAATATCATGTGACCCCTTTCGACCAATCAGAGAGCTGTCTGTCGTAGGTTGACAGCGCAATGTTTATGTTGTGTCGGGCTTCGAATTTTCGTTGACAACAATGTCAACAAAATCAATATATCCTTAAAAAGGAAAAAAAAAAAATTATTTGGGTATTTGACACATATTTTTAGTTTTCCCCCTGTTTTGCAGTGAAACCTTTGACATAACTCTAACTTGGGGATCCCCCAGCCCCTTTATAGATCCATCTGGACCTAACTTCAACAACCTAACAATTTTGCATATGGTTGCCCCACCTCCCATTTCCTTGGAGTCCCTGGCAATGTCATCAATTATGATGTCATAACCAGTAAGCACGCCATGGAAACTGCGACGGTGGGGGAAGTTCCCCTCCCATTTCGAGGTAGCATCGAGCTTAAGATAGACCTTTTTCTGCCTCGTCCATAATATACGCATTTGTCATGTGTGTATATATATATTTTTGGGGGGAGGGGGTATATTTTTCTGGCCCTGACAACATAACAAGTGACAGTTCTCATCTGTCGTGACAGCTTCTCCTTGGTTGATTGGTGGGAATCATATGGTACAAGACCATGAAAGGGGGTGACAGATCAAACTGCCACCCACTTCACCGTTGCTGCTGACCAGTGTAGGCTGAGGTTTTAACCATGTCCTCAATCTGTCATCTGTCTTTATGAACTTTTTTAAAGATAATATTTATTGTACGTTACAGCTTTATCTACAACTATTTTAGGATGAAATAAACCATATAAAAAGAAACCTCTGGTACTCTTTGTCTTAAACAAACCTCAAATTCTTACAGGCAGGCAGGCCTCTGTAATCATATTTTGACGCTATCTTGTCCAATTGCTTTCCTCTTATATATGAAAAGAGTTTATGAATGAAATGTTGAGGGCATTGATTGGCTTTGTGTCATTATCGGTCATTTAAAGTGTGCAAATTATTATCTCCTTTTGTCCTTCGGATTGTTTGGAAATGTCAGGGACGTGTGCATTCTTATGAGCCTGATTTTATTATTAGCCGCCCAATCTTTTAAGTCTGTAGATACATCTGTTCCAAAATAACCATCAGCCTGTGGAAGCCTGGCTCCTGCCTCCCTTATGCCCGAACTAAATTTGACACTCTGAAAAAACAGAGAGAACAACAAACCGAGTACTGGGAAGAAAATCGGTTCTAAATACAACTGACCTGTTGTTGAAAAGGTACATCTTAATTAGTGGAATCGGAAATTCGATAAGTGGGCCCATAACTCAGCATTCAATCATGATAAAAAAAATCTGCAAGTTTCAGTCAAGATTCATATCGAGGATTGGAGGTGAAACAGTTGTTTCCGGTAATGCGGTACAATGTTCTGGTATGTGTTTACTGCGGCTAATATTAGCGAGTAGAATTACTGTTTTTTTGTCCGGCCCATCAATAGAATAACCAGGTCAAATAAGGAACTCATCAATAGTGGGTTAGAGTGGGGCTTCTGTTTGCACGTCTCCGAGAGGAGGTCGTCCCTTTCATCATTACAGTGGCTGACAGCATAGGGAAGATAATGATAAAAAGGAAACGTCACCCGGCCGTTGATAACTTGATAGATATTTTCACTTTATACGTTCTTTCTCTAAACTGACGGGCTTCAACGGGACAATCTTTGTTTTCGCATCTTTCCAATCTAGGAAAATTTGACCATGATTTTAGTATATATGATTGCTATTCCTCTGACATTACTATTGCTGTTATGTACAAATATATAACATTTGACTACTGGACCTTGTACTAACATCTTCATAAGTTGTGGACAAAACATATGCGACTAATCCGACCTTTCTTTCAGATAAGGCTTATCGGATGGACAGAACTATAGATATCATCCTTATCTATTCAGCACCAAGGTGCTTCGCCTGGAGGTGTGTGATATGTCTGCTGATTAAAGAGAGATACAGACGCAGTGAAAGTTATTGGAACTTTCTGTTTGATGGAGAAGTGGAATGAGAGAGTCAGAGCAAGTCCGGTTATGCGTGTGGTGTGAGAGATGAGATGTTTACAAAATACCTTAGGAATAATAATGCGTAGCTAGGAAGCTGTTATGTACATGACCCATGACAACATGTGTGTAAAATATCAAATACAACGAATGATCTATTATACAAAATCTGACACAAGACTCAGGTGCTTCTCTAGGCGTTTATAAAGTGAACTCAGTGATGAAAACCCCTCAGGACCCTCCAGCTGGATGTCTAGTTAATACTTTAGCTATTAGTTAACAGTAAGAAATGTAACGAATTTAAAAAAAAAAAATAGACTGAAAAACATGCAATAGCAGGTTTCTAGAGAAGCCTCTGAAGCGGAGGCGGAGTGGGAAGGAATCGATTTCAGACAATGTGACTGATTAAAGCCTATAATACACTGACCTGACTGCTGTGCCCGATTCTACCTTTGCCAGATGGATCCGCTGGATCTGTGACAATCTGTGTCAATGGGTCAATGTACGCACTTCACCGACCCGATTTTATTACCTTTCGCAACTCATCGGGCATTACTACCATGTCAGATATGACCGACTCTCACTGACCTTAAGATTTCGGTGTACGCACTTCACCGACTGTTCCCGATTCTGAGCAGGCCGTTTAAATAGCGATGCAATCCATCCCCCAGTCCGATTTAGAAGTGCCTAATATCGATTTGTAGGTGAGACAGAGCCGATTACAAATAGATCTGAAAATAGTTTTCTGATATCTTAAATAGAACAGAAGTTATTAAACTTATCATTATTGCCTATATATACTCATCGACCGCCCAGCTGGGCCCGGCTCCTGGTCGCTCTCTTTGATCTCATTTGGGGTCTATTTACAAGGTTTTAAAAGGAGGAGGTGTGATCGGGAATAGTGGGGATGTCGATATCTTATAGGTATAAGACACCAAAATTTTATTCCCGACTCTCACCGAGCCGATGGTCGGGATGAATCGGGAACAAATTTCGGTGTCTTAAAAGCTTTATATACATGTAATTGTGACAGTGTTCACAGTTAACAGGCTTTTTTATGACGCAGAGAAATCCAATATAGTCAACAATCCTTGGAGCTTAGAGCTTAGCTCCACTATAAAATCGCCTTTGTGAAGCTGCCACTTGTCGACCTGTACTGTCACCCTGCCTACTCAGCCAAATGTCAGTCGCTCTTCATTGTAATAGTAGATAAGATTCTTCCCGTTTGATACAAACGATAAGCAGTAGATTACATACTGTACTTTTTAAGTGAATATTCAGTTGGTATGATTAATGTATTTATTATACGCATAATACGAACCCTCCATAGAAGACTTATGGAGCCAACAGGTCCCTACTGAGAAGAATATGGAAAGCCGTATTCTAATAGGCAAAGTAGTGCTTTCGCTCGGGTATTATTGCGCATCAACTACGCGGAGAAAACGGCCACGCAGATCAAAATCATGGTCATTGTGTATATCTCCCAACATTCCATTTCAAGTCAGGCTCCAGCAAACAACAGGGCACAGTCATTTCGTCCAAATGAGGAGTGGCAAATAAATAGACATATTCACTATTCGTACAACATAGTTTTGGGTCAACTGTGATAAAAGCAGTGATAGGGAATCCTCTCGCTGATAAACAATCTCCCTCCACCGGTGATAAACTCCAGGATACAATGTATACATGGCTACCTTTCGGAGAATGGTCGCTCATGACCCGTGCGCTCATTCAAATTTCCCTTCACCAGAGAATACGGTCGCTCGCCCTGTCTTCCCCTACCTGAGACGACCTGGTAAAGAAGCCCTACTTTCGTCGTCCAGATAATGGACGATAAATGAATACTTTACTGATAAAACCAAGGTCTTATTTCAACACCTCGTATGGTCATGCATCCTGCACTTATAGACCAAGATCGTCACCAGTAATGTACGAGAATCTGAGCTCACCTACTTGGAGATGGAACTAGTCTCGACCAAACTACAAAACAATATTGAACGAGTTAAATATACTGGATCCCCTCAACGATATTTACATATCAGCTACATCTACTATATCATTGTATTTACTTAATGTAACGATATCGTATTGAGCAGAAAGTACGTCTGGTGACGTCTCGAGGCTGGTAAATCAGCGGATAGAGCACACCTCGTCTTCCTTAATTCCATAATCTAATCCAATTTGTACAATAGAACCTAGTATATTCAGTCACTCATTCTCCACACACTCCCCTTTTTATTTGGGTGTCGGGATGGAAGTTCATAAAACCCAAGAAATAAATAGGGCAACCTTTAGGTTTAGCTTTCTTGCATAGTTATTTTTCATGCATTGCCATCTTTCTTTTTCAGAGAACCATACCCGGGTTCTCTGGCAATTATTAGAGCGTGCTTGCACATGATATATACATCATCGAGAGGTTAGATTGAACTGCCAGTGTGCTTCCAGAAAACTATCCCTTCACTACATGTGTGCTATTCACTGTGATAGTGAAAACAGAGCAGGGATCCAGTGTCTCAGGGACTGAGAGGCATGCCCAACTGACCGTGACCAATCATTCAAGACCAAAATACCACACATACACGCACGCACGCACGCACGCACGCACGCACGCACACGCACACACACACACACACTTCTGCAATTGTATAAATCTTGAATATTTAGATGGACGTTTCTTGTAGTTGCCACTAGGCTCTGCTGGAGAGTTCAAACGGCACCAGATGGTGACTGGTCCCCGGAAGTGCCATCAGGAGGCTCCCTAGTCTCTTTCACGACCGCTTGGGGGCGCACAGTCTAGCAGAGCTGGGTGCCGATTGTGGCTGGCGGTGCTAATTTTGTTGTTGGCCGTGCTAAAAATAGAACAGATTCAAAACAACCGTTTCACGTGGAAGCTGTCAAATGTTTAGTTACTCTAAAGATTTACCATACATGCTGCACCACAACTTTTCAACATCACATCTACCATTCATAATCAAACATAAACGTTTAAACAAAATATGGTGGATGTGGGTGTTGGTTGGAGAATAACGAGAAGTATCAGAGGAGCCAATCACCAACAAGAGGGCACGCCAATCACAATGGTGTGCCCCAGGTGGGATATTTTGGGGGGGGGGGGGGCGGGGGGGGGGGGGGGGTAGGAAACACTCCTACTCTGCCCCAGCCAACTGCAATCAAATACTTTGTTCCTGTTTCACTTAATCAGAGTGACTTATGATATTAAACTGAGGAAGCGCAATTGTTCTAACAACATGAATGCCTTCTTGATCAGTCGATTAGAATAAATGTAATAAATTGTTTTATCATGCCATGTTTTTGCCATGCATGCAATATTTGCCGTGCTTTTGTTCATTTTTTCTTCTTCTTCTTAAGACAATCCTCCAACCAACATCCTATATATTGATCTGTGAACAGAATTAGTGATAATTATATGATGCACTCTCATTTTTAGTATTCAGTTGTAAACACATCATGAGTGTACATCTGTAAACAACAGTCAGTGCAGTTTTCGTTATCAAGTTGATGTAGCTAAATAATGTAATCGATTTCATTTCATGATTTATTGCCCTATGTAAAGAATAAGCTGATTAGAGAACAACATATTCGACAACCGTGATTTACTTTAGAGTTGTATACATACATCAGGGTATCATCAGTAGAAAAAACCAACTGATTTAGGCCCTATAGATTGACCTATATTCATATTACAATAGATCTAGAGTGACAAAATGGCGCACAAAGTTATTGCGTCTTAAATAGACCTTGATAATATGCTTACTGTGATTCTCATAAATTTTGTAGCTGAGACGAAGACTAGTTAAAAATAGGGTATTATGTGACGCCCACTGAATGTCGCTATTGCTATTATGTTTACCATTTAGAACAGAAATATTTTGAACAAAATCGAATAGTATGCCTAAATCATTAATTGTAGACCTGTACTACTTCACCAATGCATACTGTCACAGAAAAAATGCACAGATGTGCTGAGGAATGTTCAATGATTGAGTATGAACATCCATAAACACTTTGGTACTCTCCTTAGAATGAATAATTTGAAAACATGTTCCACTTTTTTATTTGTAGTGAGGCGTTGCTGGCGCTGCCGGTCTTCAAACAGGAGACACTGGAGGCGGGGTAAGTGAAGCACCTCTCACCACGCTAACAGTCGGACCCCTGTCTTTCGTACTCTATCTCTGCATGCATCTTGTTATGTCAGTCTCGTGAACTAACTACTCTCTTCTCACCTCATCTCACTAACTCGTGTTTGGATGATCTACAGGGCCCTGTAGATCTGCCATTCAACTCTCCATCACCCACATCGAACATGCTGATATCCATTCACTGACGTTTGGAACCACAGTGGAGGGATTTTTGAAAGGACTGACTATTGAGATATTGTAATTGGACAGGGTGATAAAATGATTCTGAGCATGTCTCACGTTGAAAGTGTATTCAACAGAGTTTGACACACGTTGTTTTGAAAATATGAAATTGTTATTTTTGAGTGGTACTAGACAAAGCAAGCAGTTTTTTCTTCTTTATTTTTGAGTAAATCTGAGCTGTGTCTCACTGCAAAAAAGATACATTTCAATACAGGCTGCTGCAGAATGTTGTGTCTAATACACCCGATACGGTCAGATACCTTTCTGAGCATTTTATGGCGAGGAAAAAAAGACAAACTATGCCTGAATCTACTTTTCCTGGTTGTACAATGCTCTAAGGCCAGAGCTGACTGCCCTGTGGTCGACCAGGCAATGGTCTACAAAGATAACTAGCCTGATTCTTACAAAGTAATTATAAACACAATTTTAGTTTGCTTCTTCCCGTTTACGTGCTTATTATCTAAATGAATCTGCGGTGAGTCGATCAGATTGCTGAGTATATTACAGTCCGGGTATAAGTAGATCAGAGGTAAGATGCTGGTACATTAAAACCTTGAAGAAATAGTTATATTTTCTAAGTTTTCTATTATAAGTATTCCATTTAATGTTCATCAGGGTTAAGTCACTATTCATTAAGACTGGCCCAGAAGCTTTTGATATTTATTAAGTACTTTGATATATGAATAGAAAAGCAGGACATACTATGTCATTTCTTGTTTGCTGGAACAAGGATATTAGAGTCATTATTGATTGTTGAAACAAGCACTTCTTTTTAGTATTTTATCACGGTAAGTAGTCACTATAGGTATTTATTTAAACGTCTCAAACATCAGCATTAACTGTTTTGTGGTTCTTAAATCCATGTAAATAATAGCGGCTGTAATACATGGTGACCAAAAGGTGATGTTACCTTGCGTAGAACAGTTTTTAGCCATAGTTGAGATGAGATGTGAAAAGTGAAAGTAGAATATAAATATTTGACTTTCACCTCTGTATATCGGTGTCGGTGCATAAGGTAAATATTGACCAGAGGTCAATATACCTTGACATTACCTGACACAAAATTCGGATGTGTTATGATGCTATTATGTGGCATATACCAGAATTAAAATGTGAAGTTTGTTTAATCATATTTTATTAATCATATGGTTATGCAAAGTGTTAGGTATCCTTAAAAAAGCAGTCGATAGAAATTTGTGTGATTAACACGATCTCATCATCGCCATTTCATATTGCCTTATATATTTGTGAAAACATATGTCGTATTCGATTAGGAAACGATGCTTTAAATAATGTAGGAATTATGGACCTAGGTGGAACTACGCTGTTATTTTCTGTCCTAGAATAGTGGAAAACAGAAGGTTGTTATTGCTTTTAGATTTTGTGTAGTTATGTAAACCAGAAAATGTAGGAGAGTACTGCATAAGGAAACAATAAGGCGTTAAGGCCCTAAGGCGTGGTCGTTAAGGTGCGAATTACTGGATTTTTAAGCTTACTCTTGTATGGTGTTATCATTAGGCTTAGTTAATCTATGGTAAAACCCAAAATGATAAGATTGATTTCCGATTTGGAAATTAGCCCAAAGTAAAGCCTATAAAGGGCTGATTCCATCAGCACGATTTTATTGCTTGACAAGGTCGGATTGTGTCTTGTAGTGCATGGCTGCATCTTGATGAATTGTAATACAGCTTGTAAGAGCAATGCCCCTGCGTATGGAGCACCTATTCTCGCTCATAGGGGGCCGTTCCACCACAGCGATTTAACAAGATATTCGCACATGACCCAGCGAGTCAACAAATCGGCCATGATCAGCAAAGATCGCACAACCTGGTGGAATCAGCCCTTTAGACAACGACACGCTCATCGTTCCTGATCACAGGGGCAATTCGGTGAACTTTCTGTCGCTGTACGCCCTTCATGACACTGAAATGACAACCGTCATGCTCTATGCTCCCTAAGATATTTCCCAAATCCATGTGTTTCTCTTGCATTAGTTTAACGACAGGCTAAATCTGGAGAGAATCCTTGTGTGAAGCCACTCAACTGAGTTTTGATAAAATGTACACAAAGAGGTTGTGATATAGAGGTTAAGAATAATATTCGGCTTGGTCAATATTTCTTAGGGCCAGTCTTCATCTTCTTAGGTAAGGAAATCCATTAGCGTGGTCACGGTCTTGGATGATATAGGTCCGTGGCCTGGCCCCCCCTTTACTTGGACAAACCTTAGGATTTATGCAGCATATGTAACCCTTTGCGGACCTAAGATGAAAACAAGACCAGCGGTGTCGGTTATGAATCCCTTTTGCATAAGATCAATTGTACCAGAGGTACTTAAGATTACATTTTATTACTTTACAAAGTATGTTTTAGTGTAAAGCGAACAAAAACAGAAAGCTTTTACCTGTTTCATTTTTGTTTTGGACGAGGCTAAGGAGAGTGGGGTGTATCCAGCTTCTAATCTATTGCAAATGTGAGTGTTTGGGCGGTTGTTCCTTACGTCATCGGGTCACGTGACCATAGTGTGAAGCACGTTATCGAGAAGATCATGTTGTTACTTGATGGCGCTAAAAATATTATGTTTTGAAATTCGCGGTGGTGTCATTTTAACCTAGACTCTAGTACATTTAATTGTGCATCAACGCATATTGACTGATGTTCAGGGATATATACTCAGCCTGCTTTACAGTAAGAAACGTGATGAGGTTCCATACTCAATTTTGCATAACAATTGTGGATTTAACAGTGAGTTTGTATGTTATTCACAATTGAAAGATTTTAAGGAGGAAGATGCTATTCGGTATTCAGATTATGGAGTTCAGGGAATATTACCGTTGGAAACGGACTGATTATTAGCAGGTGGACGGTTGGTCTTTAGGTTATGGCTATAGCCTACTGTAGTACAACTGCTTGTAAAGTCACTAAGTGACCTGACCACGTTAAACTGGTTCAATCACAATATGATATGCCTCATTAGAAAGAGAATAAAAAACAGTAGGTGATAGGAAGTGGAATTTTCAAGGTAGATTCTATATTTACTGAGATATTCAAGTATTTGTTGAAAGTGGGGGGGGGGGGGGGATTTTGAGTGAAATGGGCATACTCAAACAGATGTTTACTCAATAATGATTTACAGGGAGCATTGGTGTAACATTTACCATCTCCATAAGTGGTACTGACAGTTACTTTCCCTATAGGAAGTGTCATTATTTAGGTTAAACTTGTATTTGGCATGATATTCATGTATTTTTGCCTAATTTCAGAGCATGGGGGGATATCAGCCATCTTTGAATTTTAGTGCAGTCATCCCAGAGGACTCTAGTTCCTGTCACTCTCCAAGCATATTAGCACATGCCCTATACCTATATCCTTATAAGAACACTAAGTTTCTGGTTGAAGTTCAGCCTCACTTTGAACATGGAGCCTGTAGTATGTCAAACTAACACTAGATGGAGCCATAACTAAGTACAGTTAGGTATATGATTTCTTTTTTTCTGGAGAAGTTTTCTGGTAATGCATTATCCTAGTTTTATTATTTAATATTTTGACATTGATTTAAAAAAGACAAACTACTTTATGAACTTCCCCAAACACCTGACAGGCCCAGTAATCAAAGACTTGTAAGATATGCACAAAACTTGTATGTTTCTCCTATGGTAACCCAACACCTCTCTTTTCCCCTCCCCTATACCTCCAATTCCTTCCAACTCCTGGGGGGGCTTCCTTGATCTCATAGTAATTAATTATTGGTGGACCTTGTATTGTAGTTTTAAATGTGTCCACCTGCTAATTTGGCCTTTAAAGGCCAATATTTCTATTTTAAAATGCACTCTTAGCTCTTATTTGATATATAGTTTCTCAAGCGAATGGATTTCCCTGGAATTTTGCGAGTTTGGTTGTCTCTGGAGGAGATGGTGCTCACGCTACAATGGTACCATACACTGTTTGTTGTGAACTTGTAAACTCATTCAGTCCTGAATCTTCGTGGTTGTGTTACGCACTCGTCATGAGAGTAATCTCTGGGCGACCTGCTAGAGGCCTGCCCCTACATGAAGTAACGTCAGGCCGTGCAAGTATATCCATGGAACCCAGGGTATCATTGGTTACAATATTATTCTAACCAATAGTGAATTAAATCGATCATATTTTTTCTATTTATACTGGAAATTTATGAAAATGAATAAATAATTTGTTATATAAGTTTGCACTTAAAAAGATAACACATCATACAAAAGCCGCCATGCATCTTGAGGCCCTATGCAGGAATGCCTCCAGGCATCTTCAGGACTGAATGGGTTAATGCAATAGATTTAACATTTCTACAACTTCAGGTTTCAAACATAGCTGCAATCATTTTCACCGGTATTGCATTGATGCTAGTGTTAAGGTTCGTAACTGGTATGCAAAAACACAGATCATACCTGAGGTAGTTTCCTTTCCAGATTGGCGCTTTACTATCAGCTGAGACATCGGTGTGTTTTTTTTAATGATAACCACTCTATTACATCAATCAATTCTAGGACCAGTGCAGCCTTGGGAAAAGTGAACTGCAAGACTTGCTTGACACTCGTGTATATAAATGTGTAGCAAGTCGGTGGTGGTGAATTTTCCGACCCTTTTCACTAAATAGTGGACATATGTATCCAAATAAGGGAAATGTCTTTGTTAGATAGGCATCACATACCGACACCTGTATGTTGTCACAGGGATACATAATTAAGAAAAAAACGCCAATAGCCTTTAAAGATCGGGGTGCTTGATCAGCAATATAGAAGAACAATACAAATTTCAGTTATTCAGATCTTGCAATCACATATAACATATATCATGGTTACGGTATTTATATATCTATTCTTATTGAGAATAGAGGATCAATTTTTAGTCGCGTCTGACATTGAAGTAGAATTGGTTTAACGGAAACTCACGCTGTGTTGATTTTCTGAAAAGGAAGTTTTTGCGCCAGAATTGCATTTCTGCTTATTCACACTGAATACTCACCAACTAACTCTCGCAAACTTACCAAATGAAATATGTTCCAGGCGGTAGACTTAGATTTTGCCACTAAAATTAGGCACTGTCAAGATATTTTAGTTGAAAATCTCAGAGCATTGTTTGAATGTGTACATTAGCCTTGGCGGTGTTTAAGGATGTATTAGGACAAGATGTGGGAATGACTCGTTGGAATGGCCTATTACCGCTAAGTATGAGTTGGTATTATTAGTCAAGCGGAACCCGTTCTGCTTGGATAAGCTTGTATGTTTCTCTTCTGTGCTCCAGCTTTCCTGGCTGTCACATTCATGACTTTGACTTCCTGCCAGTCGTGGGCAACCAGAGATGGGCCCCAAATCCCCAGCCCATGTTTTTCCAGAACCAGTGAGTAAAATGATGTCTCAGAAACATAGGTAACACAGCGTTCTATCCGCTGCCGTTCGTTCTTACTTGGGTAGTATTTGAGAAAAATCCATGTTGACCATGTTATCTCAATAATATGCCTCATTGCAAATATAAACTATCAGGTTTAGAGTACCACCGTAGTACAATGAGAATACCCACAGCATCAGTTAGGAGAATTGGATTCCATATATTAGATATTCCACGCTGAAAAACTATTTCTGTTCATGTTTTGTTTATGGCGTTCATGATATAGATATGAATGCCTTCATTTTCCACTATATCGTAGTACATATGTGTCCGTGAAAATGGTATTATATTAAGAAATAATATTTTGCTAGTTCTGTTATTTCTGATGACATTTACCATTCCCTTAATAAATTTCGCCATAGACTTAACACAGCGTGATTGTATGCCACGGTACATGAGAAAGGGCGTTTTTATGCCATTATATTCTAATGTTGTGAAGGAGTGGGATAAAATCTGAACATCACTCGGGTCGATGTCTATGTCTATGTCACTGCTGTGGAGTTCACCCGGCTTCACCTCGTGAAATCACTACGTGAGAACTCCAAGCGTGCCATAAGAATGGACATCGACCCCTTGTGAAGTTCCATGATATTTTCCCAGAGTTGTCACTCCGATAAACGTTCGCGATAGGACGATTTCCATGCAATACCAGGTGCTTCCATTTTCCTAAACGTCAGGTGGTAATATTTATGATATCTGTTAACAATATTTGTTATGTTTTACTATCAAAACGTTTAACTTCTTAATATAAACGTGTAGCTTTACAAATTGAAGCTATTTTCCCTTTTCACCTTCTGACAAAGTGCATAACATTTCATAGTTTGTTATTGCATAGAGTTTGTTCGACTTTATGGAAATGTGAGTATCGTGTTGGTTAAAAGTGGAGCTTTCCTTCAATGCTCTTAAATGTCAGAGACAAACTATTTTGAGAGACACAAACAATAGCATCACCTAATGTCCAATATGATAAATTGAGGATGTCAGTTTTCGGGATTTATTCTCATTTATGTGCATGTGTAAATGACCTGATATTTAGTCTTTATGTAAATGCCAGAAAATATCTGGAAAGAATATCCTTTACTGAATGAATTACACAGTTATGTTTATGTTGAAGATTGATTAATCATAATACTAGATGTAAGGTTTATGTTAAAATTGGGTGCGATGATTTTTTTCTGTTTCACTATAACAGACCTCTCGGTCACCCCTGTATTATAGTACAATTCTACATTGTTTTAATAGCAACGTATTGCAGCTTTGTACTTTCTTTGGCACTAGCTTATTTAAAACTACAGTTGCACACATTATCGTTTGCGGGATGTGCAGTGCTATCCCTTTCGTTAATTTGGATTTCATTGTTTCTCGGTACGTTCGTGAAAAATGGTAAAATGTAAAGATAAAGTTTCTAGGATTTAACCAATTGGTACACCGGCTTTGTCATTCTTTGTGCAAACAACCGTTTATTGAAAAACATTACTTTTATGTAACTACTGTTATATTCTATATCGGAAGAAAAATACATATCTTTAGTAATATGTAATCTTATACTCACCTAAAAGTAATGTTTTTCAACAACCATTTGTTTCCGTCTGTTCTCACCCATGTTAGATATGGATCATTTGTATGGTACACAAAGTATTTTTGAGAAGAACATTGTGGAAGACAGTGTTGGGCCATAGTGTAAGCAGAAGCCGCGCAGTAAAGACTGCCGGACCTAAATTGGTAAAGCCTGATGTGAAATGTGGTCAGAAATAAGCGACCTTTTAAGAGTAATTAGAGTTAAAAGTTTGTCACTGAGGTGATCCTGTCTTTTTCCGTAGAATCGTCAGTAGTCAAGGTATCCAGGAAGCTCCCCAGGGTAACCAATTCGTTTCCCGCGAAGTTGTCACCGCTACGACGTGGGCCCAGAGTAACCCGCGACCCACGCCACGGTGTCCGAGCAGCGAGTGAGTAAGAGTTAGAAGGTGTATACTGAAGAGTAATCAACACTGCTCATCTGCAAACGCAATACTAGCAATAAACAACCTGTGCGTTTCACCACGCCTTCTACGGGTTTATCTACATGCCTGTGTGGCGAGGTGTAGGCCCTACACGCATTTGTTTCAGGTGTTAAATGATGCATGACCATTGGTTGTTGATGAATACAAAGATGTCAAACGAAATGGTAATCAGGTTACACATCACCCAATGCCAATGACCTACCGCCCCACACTTAACCTTGCCAGACAATGCTTATAACCTATTCTTAGACTAAACTTCCTCCGTTTACTCGTTCTAACACTGTCTGACTGTTGGATGTCGCATCCATGATTACAACCCGTGCTCTGACCACGCATTGCCTTCCACCCGCTCCCTGTTCTTCATCTCTGACTACACTGCACTCTGCTCTTTGTTGTCCTCACCCTGCCACCTCCGCACCATGTACCACCTCTGCATTCTGTGTTGTCATGTGCCAGATGGATAGGTGCTGCCGTTACGCGATACTTTACCTAGCGCCAGCTACTATAACCTAGACCTAACCTGATTTGAATACCAAGCATGTAGTGTTGTCAAACCAACGATATTGTACTAATTCATTGTTGTGTGCGACTCAGAAGTCTGAAGCCATGGTCTTATAATTGGTTATAATTCAGCGGGTTATCTTAGCATTTTGGACACCCATTATGGTCTTGATCAGCACGATGTTGAATACATAAAATTTAGAAAATATATATGTCCATAACAATAACGCAAAGATATTTGTTTTCATCGCTAAAATCATCACGTATGTTACAATAGATTGGCATAGCAGGTTTCAGAATGAAACCCAACCTCTTTTGTAAACATACTCTATGGAACTTTCTACTTGGATTACTGTAATCTCTTATTTAATAGTAGAGCATCAGAGAGGATCGCAAAAGGCCTTTTCTGCTGTAATATTACAGATCACTACAAATTTCTTTAACCTTTAACACCCTGATAATAGAACCAATGGCAATTAAAACCCCGCACAAATATAAAACAGTGGTTTGGAAATCTAACTACATGAAATTGAATCAGTTGTTTGAAAAGGGAAGACTATATTTAATAACATTATTTTAGTTGTTTTTTCTATTTAGATAAAGTTCGTCTGCATGTGCAATATTTCCACAGGTTGCAAACTACTTTCTCTTATTTGAATTGATTTCGTATTCCTGATCAGCATCTAAATCAACGCATTTGTAAGCTGAACTGTATTTCTGGAATAGAAATTCGTTTTAGTACATTAGTACTGAAGTAAGAGTTAGCGCCCCTTCATTCAGATGAATAATAGGTTGGTCTAACCTTGGTTGATATCTATGTGCATCACAGGCTTGATTACGCCGACGGAAAACTCATTTCTAGATATATACAAGACTTCCCAAAATTAACTGCCGGTACTTTAATATACTATATCACGTAATACACAAATTCTATTATTCAACTTGTGTTGCTCGCACTGATTGTTCATCGCGTGGCCATTTGGAACATTAACTGAGATCGACTGATATTTGTCTGGCTTGGAAGAGCTTCAATGGATTAAAAAAGACGAAAAGCGAGAAAATGATGTCTCAGCATGTAACGTCTCAGACAAATAGGGAAGATGATGAGTGATGTGGAACTGCACGACTGAGCTCAGTAGAAAGGCGGCTAATATGAACCACAGTCTGTGTTTGTATAGTATAGAGGAATTAACATTTGGAGAACAAGCTATTGCAAATTGAATGCTAAATGTAGACGGGTGAAGAGACATACTTGACCTCGCACATACAAGATATTAGAGGAAATATCAACGGAGAGATGAAAGAAAATATATTTACCAAGCTGTTTCGGAAATGTTCTAAGTGTATAATTTATACTTGCCCTTACGGTAATAATTATCTGTTGTGAAGAATACATTTGGAAATCTCTACAGGAAAATCTACAGGATATATCGCCAACAGTAACCATAAACAAAACATGTCAATTATGGGTTCTGAATTTTCTGCAGAAAGGGTTAATTTTAGATGGTTATCGGAGAGAAAAAGAAAAAGAAGAAAACTGTGTATAGAAACAGATGAGAAGTAGCCATTCGTGACGTACCGTAAAGCTTATCTTTACTAAGTTTGTGAACCAAACATTTTATCATGCTGTCTTGAAGTGGGTCATGACCCCTAATATCCTTACTCAAGTTACTGACCGAACACCAGAAATAGGTTACTTTTGGGCTATTGTAATTTGTCAAATTAAGAGGTAATTGACAATTAAAGAGATCTTAGTTCCACTTTAGAGAGCATTTAGTTGAATTAAGATTCCAATGATTTTGCTATGGCGCATTGGACTTATTATCGAATTGATTGTGCGCATTGAAAGCCCTTAAATTGGAATGATATTTACTAGACAGCGTGTTGACTGTGTTTCTGGGATTTTCTCCAAACAGAGACGACGGGGAAAATGCATGTCATTCGCAGGATGTCACCAGCGACTCTCCGTCGAATGATGTCTCCGGCTTTTCACTGGAGCTGCTCCGAGGAGCTCTCGTGGCCTCTTCAGAGTCAGAAAACAGGTAAGAAAACTGCTCCTGGATGTCCTGTCTGCATGGATCAGCACGTAGAGGCGTAGCTCGGTGTCAATTTACATGACAAGTATGTTATGTCATTCTTCAATACCTGTATCAATCATGGGTTCTAGAAAGCTAGCCTGGTAATTCGGTATTCAGCTGCTGAATTCTGATTCTTACTCGCCATAGGGACTACTTTCTTCGTAGTCCCGGGCAACTGGGAGATAGTACCGCGTAGTAATCAGTCCAATTTCTGATAATCGGCTATGGTAATCTCTTCTCTCAAACGCTTCCATAGGGATCGACAATCTTTAAGTTTGAATGTCAGCTAAGACTGGATGTAAACGCTAGAGGGATGGTATTTCAGCTAATCCTTTAGATATTCTTAAGTTTAGTCAAAATCATTGGCTGGAGTCGTTGTCCAGTGTGCTCTCCGTTGTAAGTTCGTCGTCAGACATAACGATTTATTACCGTTTAAAAACTGCTAATTGAGGTCAGGATATATCCAACTTCATTTGGTAGGCCATTGTAACCCAAAGGCACACCTACCGGTACATTGATTCTCATACCTGTCGTGTTGATAAGAGGAATAACAGCACGCTAGAGCATGCAATGAGTGTAATACCATGGTTTTAGGTATTCTCGGGAGCGGCGCCGATGTCACGCAATGTAGTAACGGATATGTCTGGCTCTACGAAGGCACACTGCGCTGCTCGGCTTTGTCGCTTTCTAGTGTTTTTTTTAAAAGTTGTTTGAGCGGTGCAGTACGCCACGAAGGGTTAAGCAATCTTGACCAACTTTTCATGCCATTGAAACTAATGTTGAACCCATTTTACATCTCTGGTAATCTCTGGTAAATATCCAACAAAGAGACACTAAACAAAAAATGGTATGGAGATGAAGAGCAGGGAAAGATGTTTGGTTGGGTTTTTTATATTAATTATTTTGCAAAGATTGTTTTATTTGGTCTTTTTTCCAGCAATCTGCCGAAATTGCAGATAATAGGCTGCTACAACTGTCAAAATTAAAACTTACTCAATAGTAAATAAATCTGCAGATTCAATCATTCATACTTCCATCCCACAAAGTTTATTGATATATCTTGTTAGAAACACATCAAATTACGCATATTAATGATCTACGGTGAGTTCAAACATTGATTTACGTTACGCCGGTCAAGCGATGATACCAGTAAGCTAGGTTGCTCGAAAATGGCAAAACCCTTTGCCAACTGAAGCCTCTTTTTGCTTGAACGTTCCGCTCCCGAGAATATTTGCCGCATGTGTCCATAACAAGACTACGCCTTGTAGAGTAAATGCATTCAGTCTGTGCGCGAAAAGAACTACCATTCTGTCACCGTGGTCGTACACACGTACCCGGTTACATCAGTGCGCAGGTGTCGATGTTTGCAGCCCTACATCATAAAAATACCCTTCTGAGGAATGATTAACTAGTCGTTATATTATCTTCAGTTATTCACAAATGTGGAAAGTGAACTGGTGATGAATTAGGCGTGGTTGGGGGGGGGGGGGGGGGGGGGTCTGGTCTGGTACCAAGATCACTTCTTTTGAATCGTTATCTTTTTAATACTGTCTACATTTTTAAATGAGATAACATCGGGTTTTTTGTGGTTTTTTTATAATATCTAGTGATCGTTTTGTTATGTGCTTATCATTGGTCATACAATTTTGTTTATATTTTGAATAGAATTGAGAACATAAACTTCACTATCGTTGTCTATAGCAAAAAGTGTATTCCTCCTTCAGCATTTGATCACGCACCATAATAAAATAGGATGTAATATATCCGAGTTTTGCAAACATTGCAGTAAAGTACTAGTCTTGGTAGTAGGTCCCTTTCCGTTTTTGTTTTGCGCTCAGGGAAGACAGTGGACAAAATGGTTTCCAGCTAGTGCACCAGGGGTCTCCACCGTCCACGTACAGCGTCAGCCAAAATCTGCAGTCTCTAAGGTTCAGCTCAGACAAAAACAGGTAAACACAAACACCTCTGACAGCCAGTCTTCATTTATTGTTTACAGTTGGAGCAGAGCTGTATTCTGAACTTTGATAACCTATTCATCAATTTCAACAATTTTAATGTGCTAACTAGCAAAACAAGAATCGAAACCAATGTCGTTTCCTGTTCATTAGATTTGAATAAATTGATCGCCCCTTTATACTGTGATAAACTTGCATCAGAGGAGGGCTCCACCCACTGATCTTTACCTATTTATTTCCTTATTCGCCTGTATTATTTATTAGGCTATTACGTATTTATTTATTTAAATATTTATTTATTTCTACATGCTTGTACTTGGCATGCATGCACACCCTGTCGGTCATTAATAGATACTGAATGTCACACCTGACAGTGCACCATAGTTACGGTCCTTAAGTGCAGATCTAAAATTATCATAAAGGGTAGCGTCTCTGTGGGGAATAGACCTACACGTCTTTATTTCATAAATACTGATGTAAGCTAGTGCTCAGAGTATCGATGAAAATTACTGAAAAGGTCAAATTTGGAGATCTTTCAATAATTCAGATGAAAAATACTCCAGGACCAAACTGCTTTACAGCTATAATGAATAAATTGAAAGTTTCATTTCTCTTTCAGTTAGAAGATATCTGTTGTCTATGTTCAGCTGTAGTTCGAAGTAAAATGTAAATACAAGAACAGAAAGTCTGCTCTACCTGTGCTGGAAGTTTGATAAATGTGTATCTCCATTCTGGAAATAGATGTACAGTCATTATGCCTGTTATGTGTGTTATCTGTTGCATGTATTCGTATTCTCAAATCGCATGAAAGGTACTTGGGTTTTAGAGTGTATATTTCGTTTGAAAATAATATCTATATGTATACACAAGAGTATGGAAATCTGAATTTCAGGCGTGAAGAAAAACTAACAGATTGTGTTTCATCGTCAGGTTTCAGTACATACTGCATGCTGGTACGTCCCCGGCCACCAAGCTGAATGAAGAGACTCTCACCTACCTCAACCAAGGTGAGCAACCGCTGAAATACTACACGTTTATCCGTTGGTTTTTGTTTTATCATTGTTTTATAATGTTTATTCCACATTCTGTTATGACAGTCCTTCCACGAGGAAAATAGGGATACATGCTGGTTCACTCAAGCAATGATGGGTATATATGAGGTGAATTATGACAAATAATAATATCTGATGCTCAAACATATATAGGCTCTTAGGACATAAGGGCGTATAAGTATCTAAATACGTAAGCACACATTTCGGGAATTCTAGTAATAGGTAAACACACGTTGATACGGTAGGTACAGGGTATATATGCCATTTTCATTTTGTGAGGGGAGACTTCTAGGAAGTTTTGTATTTAATGTATGTTTTAGTTAGCTATTAATTTACTTATTCATTTATCTTTAGGTCCAACCCTCTCACCTTTATGTATTTTTTAACGGTTCACTTCATACATGGTGATTCATAAAAACTATTAATGTATATATACAGCATGTGTATTTTCCTGGCGTTTATACAAGGGATGTCGAACTACAGTGTTGGCTGAATTAGCTTCTCCTTTTTTCCGGCTGTAGAAAGGTTCCTGCCACGTATCTTATAATTTGTATTCGTAATGTTAGAAAGATGATCGCAGGAGTGATGATTTTCCAGTTGCAGATCTGTCTCATACTGTGTGCCATGTTTTGTATTTAGAAGGAAACCCACGAGATGAAAATGGCTTGGTCCGTACTCCACCGAGTGTGACTGCAAAGTAATTCACAAAGCAAAGCTGAGTGGATTACTCTGCGGTCAAACGAGGTGGATTGCAGACCAAGTTATTTTCATCAAGTGGGTTTCTGATTTTATCTCACCCCATAAAAATTATTTATTTATCTTCTTTTTTTTTAACCGAGCAAGCTCTTTCGTTATTCCATTTCAAGTATCATCTTCCATTACAGAGTCTCTCCTTAGTGTACATGCATAGCCTTCCCTATCACAGAACAAGTTCAAGACACCCATTAAAAATACAAAGAAATCAAATAGAATGTGTGGTCAAAGCACATGCCCTAACCTATGGTAGGAAGAACATACCGTTTAATGTCAAGCACCAATTTCCCTTATGTGGGAATTCCCAAGAGTCAGCAGGTCATCCTTAGCAGTACAATTCTACCCTATCAGCACCCGCTTGCTCCTTTTTTTTCTTAAAACAAAACAAAAAACGATAGCTACAAAAAGGACAACATATCATCTAATGGGGCACAGATAGTATAAGGACAGGACATACAAAGACAGGACAATGACACTTTGGTATGAGCAAATCGATTCCCAACCGAGTGAAACGGAAAGAAGAATTTCCCGAGAATGATATTACAGGCCATCTGAACACTCTGGAGACAAAGTCAGACTAGCTGCACAGGTATTAGGAAATGCTGTGGGCTATACTTTCCCATTTTCGGAATATATGAGGAGAATTCTCTGCATAACATAAATATCTTTCCATGTGCAACTTCTCTCTAAACTCCAGTGTCCAGGCATATAAACAGAGATTGCTGTCATGGAATAAAACTCTGCCTATAGATATAAAACTCAAGTTGAATGGAAATATAGTTCAGCCATTGAGCCATGATACCTGATCCAGGAAAGCCCAGTAGAATATTAGTCCTGGACCAATCACCATGTAGACCAGCCACCTCAGGTACCCAACAGATGGATTGGGACCAAAAATGTTTTACTTTGGGCAATCTGAGAAGAAATGATCTGAAGTATCTTTTTCAGACAGAAAGAGCATGTATCTGATGGAACTATTTTTCTTCTGCATAGATAAGAATTCATAGGTATAAGTCTTTGACAGTCCTATATTGTAGTGACTGCAATTTTGTTTCCCTAGTGGTTTCATAGATATGGGTGTATATCTTGGTCAAAAGGTGCCCATCCGTTTGGGGAAGACTATACTTAATACACCAATATTTTTCACTGACTGGTGGCTTAGTCCTAAAAGAATTGAGAACATTGTAAAGTTTTTTGTTATTACTGGACCTAATATTAACAGCCATTCGAACAGAATCATTAATGAATAATGAATTAACCTCTTTCTTCTTAATTTGAAAAGACATCTTTGATAACCAGGGGACAACTCTCCGTGAATGCAATACATGAAGAAAAGTTCATGGAATTCCATATATCTGTCTTGATTTCCACCTCAGACATAAGCATGCCATTTCTGATAATAGCATTAAGGCATAGGATGCCAGCTGAGCGCCAGGAGTCAGCCATATTGCCATGTTTGTAAATATTGATGAATTTATTATGCCACAAATACTCGTACTGACAATCTTCCTCCTGTATAGGAAATCTAAGGTAAATTTTGTTCCAGATCTCTACTAAATTCTTGTAAAACATAGACTCGCACAATTGTAGCTGAATTACTCTCTTAGCTCTAAAATATTCTGTAATTGTTCTGAATGCCGGGTCTCTGATAAAATGTATCACCCAATTAGCCACTGCGTATTGGGTACACGAACTTCACGGCCGTGGAGTATGGGTTCCTAATGTTAAGCCTATGGAGAAAAATACCAGGGTGAGATAATGATAGTTATGTCATATAACTTATTGATCAGTGCCATCTATTCATCATTACAGGCCAGTCTTATGAAATTAAACTGAAGAAGTATGGCGAGGTGTCGGAGCACACCACAGTAAAGGTCGGTCTCCTTTCCTTTGTCTGCAAATTAAAGCCACGCCTACCAAATTATTTGTGATATTCTACCTCACATCCCTGCCCTTGTTATGTGAATATTTAGCAGGGCAAAGTCATGGCATTCTCAGGTTGTGTTACAATTTCATTCCCTACAGATTTAGTAGCAATCATTGTATATCTTTATAGTTGCTACTGTGAATAGAAAGAAATCTGTTCAAATGTTCTGAGTAAGCTAAGCAAGATCTCTTCGTCTCACTCTTGTGTTTATTACGTCTTCCTTATTGACTTTGAGCGTTAGATACATAGATCATACATGGTATCTTAAATAAAATATAGAAAAAGTAAAAACAATTAAACCTCTCTTCTGACAGAGCATCATCAGAGTGGTGTTCCACGACCGGCGGCTTCAGTATGCGGAGCTCGAGCAGCTCCAGCTGTGGCGGGTCGGCCGGCCCGGCGAGCGACTCCTCGACATAGGTAATAGCGTAAATCGCAGCTTCTCATAATCCATCTAATTCTGTCCTCTTTTTAACAATACTTAATTGTAAAAATCCATTCACCTGTGTTTTATCTCACAGATGACAAAGCAGCTTATTCATTTGACAGGAAAGAAGTCATGCATACTACCTGATTGTGGAGTGAGTCATAGGGGTGTAGCTCTTCACAAATATTGATGATGCCAGAGAATGCAGGGCACCATGGTTATTGTGTTTAGGGGCGTTTTCTAAAAATACCACTTCAAGGTGGCATCGCCAGTAGACTGGATGTCACCTCGTTTTCTCTGACTCATCATCCATTTATATAAGGTTTCTCATGTATGGGGTACAGTTCTTAACCGTCATAGCCATGTCTATTGCTGTTCCTTTCATCTTTATCATGCACTGTCTTTTCTTTTTCGTCAACTAAGTAAGGTGCATAGAAAATGACACGCAGACCCTTGAGTGTTGTTATTTTACCAATCTTTTTAATGATTAATGAATTCTTCCAACAGACTGATGTTTTGTTTGACTGCTTTCAGATGTGCCACTGTCCACGGGAATTTTTGACGTGACGGTAGAAGCTAACCGGTTGAACAGTGTGTCCTTCATGTGGGAGCCCAATAAGGAGTGTATAGTCTTCGTGAAGGTAGGCCATATTTATAGTTTCTCTTTTAGTTCTCCCCCAGTGATATTAACTATCAAAGATTAAAGACTCCAGAGGTCACCTTCTGGAGAGATCCCTATCTGTGCGTCCATCTCATCCGTCACATAATGCTGAACGTAATTCATCGGTGAAGCTAGGTGCTAACCTTAATATAACGATTCAGTTTCTAATTTGACGTATCAAGTAGGGATATGTTTCGACCTTGCTCATTGTATTTAATCATGGCGACTACTTTCTTGGCATATCTTCCCATATATGGTCTAGGTCGGCAAATTCTTAGTCAAGATTAACTCTAGCTGAAGACTTTGGCGAGAGAGGTCATGATCAATTCAGGTCACTTTGATACCATGCGATACTGGTTTTGCTGTTCAGCGCCGCCTAACGCCCCATTGTCTAGTTACGTGGCCGCTCGGACAAACACGTCCGAGTCAGGCCACTTGTGTATAGGAAACGCAGCAGACACACCTAAAGTGTGAACGGTGGGTGTCATTGCAGGAGTGTTGTTTTTTTGACAGATAAGATTCTTGTAACAAACTTGGGTATTGTATCAACAAGTCTGAGGTGTCTAAACTTTATAGTTGATGATTATCTTGGTTATAACTTGGAAAAAGATAAGCATATTATAGCTGGGCCTGCCAATGAATACAGGTGTTGCCGTTCAGCGCCGCCTAACGGCCCACTGTGTAGTAACGCGGCCGCTCGGACAAACGCGGCCGACTCCAGCCACATGCCCGTAGAGCCACACAGTATCACACCTAAAGTGTGAACGGTGGGTGTGATTACAGGAGTGTTGTTTTTTGACAGATTAGATTGTTGGAGCAAACTAGGGTATTGTATCAACGAGTCTGGGCTGTCTAAACTTTATAGTTGATAATCATCTTGGTTTTAACTTGGAAAAAGATAAGCATATTATAGCTAGGCCTGCCAATGTATTAGTGTGTATGCAGTTTTGGTGTCCCTGTGTTATCTAAGGTATATCTAAAGTATCATTGAGGTGATATGCATGTATGATACATCAAATTGTAGCTGGAATACCATAGAATACGATGAAATCGTTGTTATTTCTCTGAAAATGAGATACATGGGTCTTATGAACGTATTACGCTCATATACTGATAGATCCAATGCTATAGAATACGTTGCCAAGTGAATGTTTGGCTTCAGCCGTGGTGTAGCTAGGGAGATAAGGTGCGACACCGGCCTACGGAAAAAGGCCTATTAGTGTGTATGCAGTTTTGGTGTCCCTGTGTTATCTAAGGTATATCTAAAGTATCATTGAAGTGATATGTATGATACATCATATTGGAGCTGAATACCATAGAATACGATGTAATCGCTGTTATTTCTATGGAAATAATGTGCATGGAGATTATTAACGTGTTACTCTTATACACACAGTGATCTGATGCTACAGTATATGTTGCCAGGGGTATGTTTGGCTTCAGGCATGGCGTAACTAAGCAGATAACATGCAAAACCAGCCAGTGGGAAAAGGCCTATTATGACAGTTCTTTATAAAAAGATGATAGATTCTGACAATTTCATGGAATTAAACTTAGAAAAATGTATATTTGGCTGTGACAAATAATACGCATGAATTCCCTTGGTTACGTTTTTAAGGCTACATTATAAACCGGTGCTTATTTCCCGCTGTTCGCCAGGTGCACTGTATCAGCACAGAGTTCACCCCCAAGAAGCATGGCGGCGAGAAGGGCGTGCCGTTCCGTGTACAGATCGAGACGTACACCGACGACGAGGACAGCACGCTGCTCCACTGTGCCTCGTGCCAGGTCAAAGTCTTCAAGGTGAGTCCCTGCTAACACGAAAATGTTGTTTGAAACTATTCCAAAGACAGATATCATCTTGTTTCTGAAAGAGACAAATCTCCTTGATTCTATGTAAAATATTTGAAACATCGAGAAGAATTGACTGAAATAAGTCTATGAACGTGAAAAGCTTAAATCATTGATGGTCCCTATATACCCCCCAGGGTTCCCTAGGACCTTAAACCACAAAAAAGACAACAACAAACTAACGGGTCCCTGCTCTCTGTCATCCCCAGAGTCTCAGTGTTAGGATAGAATTGAGAACGGCATGATGGTTAGACCAACCAAGTACATGTATTCAATCACTTTGTCAAGTTTGTTGTCGTTAACTCAGAACAATGATTTGACTGACTTTACTATTTACATACTTATCTTAGCTATCGCTATTTTATATTTCTTTTAGATCAATAGTGTCAAGTCTATAGAGATAAAATCAAGGTGTAAGTAGGGAGACTCTGCTTAATCTGACTTGACGTAAAGGAAAAGATAGCAGATACGGATCGATAGCCATTTGTGATGTGTGAATGTTGTATCTGTTTTAATAAGCGCATCAGTCCTATACAATAACTGTTCTATCTACACCATACTAACCTCGTATTGCCCTTTGCTCTTTGTTTAGCCCAAGGGAGCCGACAGAAAACAGAAGACGGACCGGGATAAGATGGAGAAACGGTCTGGTGCGGAGAAGGTGAGTCAGACTACGGTCTATTACCGAGATAGGAATACCGTGTAGGTTACATTCCAGGTCGACTAGCATAGCTATTGATAGTCTGGTTTGATAAGTCTAATTGAACAAATTGGACGTTAAACTATCGAAACAGACGTGTCTGCTTTAGCGCTACGACAATGATTCAAATCTATTAGCACGATTCATCTTCTTTCTGTAAGTAAATGTTTTTTGCCTTGGAATATCAAAATGTTCATTCAGTAAAAAATACTATTATCTTTCTTTCTTATATATCTTTCGCATTGAATATTTCTTGCTGCCTTTAAATAATGGGATCAATCAAACATCAGAGAACCATTGCCTAGAATCACGAACCAATTTCTTCTTGAATTGATAGTGGGTATGTTTGACAAGTCAATTGACTCTCTGTAGGGTCAGGAGTTAATTGGTGAGGAGTTCAATGGGTAAAGCATTGGAGTAGTAATCCCAAGGCTGTGGGTCCTGTCCCACTGCAGCCACCTTTCTGCTTCATCCTAAGCAGTGGTAGATTTACTGCTATATCAAAGTCCTTTTAGTACCATATCTATCTGGTGAAGGAACTCTCACATCAGTAAATGGGAAAGTCTTAAATTCATCTCATTGATTCGATCACCATTCCTGTGGTGTAAAACCAGTAAGAAAACCTTCAACCCTAAGTTCCTATATACCCTCAATATCCCCTGGGACGTTATACAAACAAATAATCTTTCCTGGAAATTTTTGTTAAAAAAGAAAAACTGAATGGGAGATGATTTCACAGATGTTAGTCAGTGGCAAGGGTCTGATCAAATCAGAACCCAACTCGATTTATAGCCAGTGAAAACATGCCATTCATTTTGGTTTGCTACGTAATCTCACTTGGCGTTGCCTCGTTAAGCCCCGTAAGCACACGGATTCAAAAAAATGGAAGACGTTGTCATTTATATAGAATTCTAGATAAATAAATGTTTATAAATATCAAACCAGTGGGGTACGTGAATTGGGGAATAAAGAGACAGCTGGTAGTACTTAGACCCTAACTCATTAGTTTTTCATGGGTAAATATGACGAGCGATTTCACATTTCTTAAAATCTGATCAGGCCACGTGGAGATACGCAGTTAGTAATGCGTCACAGTCTGGACACGAGAACACCGCTGCCTGGTGAATATCCATCCATCCGTCTGTTAATCCAGATATTCATTTGGAAACCTGAATCGGATTTAAAATGTTAAAAAGTCTATGTGGAAAATGCAATATAAAAAAGAATATCGTTTCGAACTCGAAACGTGCCATTTTGAGGTTGGTGTCGCCGATGAGGGTTGTTCCACATCTATATGATTTTCTAAATGAAGGAAATACTGATTCGATGGGCGAACAGTCATGTATTTACGCTCACTAGGTGTTGACTGGTATCCTATAATCGCAACCAGTACGACTTACCACCTGTGATAATCTAGTTAAAATCCTGGAGTGACATTCTCGTTAATACCTCTTAAACCATATACAGGCGTATCGTGTTGCTGCATTTCCCTAGTTGCCTATCAATCTCACTAGAGCTGGCCTTGATATAACCGTTTCTGCTTCTATGTCGTTAAACCCCATCAACCACCACCATCGACTTTGCAAATATACATACCTAGAGGTCTCCGTATAAAGTAATTTGTCCCTTAATCGTAATCGAATTCTGGTCTCTTGAGGACTACATGAGTTTGCTCAACAATACACGGCCCTGTTTTTTAGTCACGACAATCGTTTTGAACAACATGTTCTTGCTGTCAGTTTACTATAGACGCGACATTTTAGGGGGTCGGCCAATTATCGTAGCCCTACGACACTTAGGGCCGTGTGAGGTGTGCTATAGTCACGACAATCGTAGGGTCTCGCCCAAAGTGTTGTAACCCTACGACATCTATGGACATGTCTTACCGAATGTGGAATTTCACTTCCCATAGGAATTAAGTCATGAAACTTTATCACATTTTAGGGAAACATATAAACTATAATTCTTTCAAATATGAAGAAGATCGCCCAATATTCCCGTTTGAATTCTGTTGTAGCAAACGTCTGCTCTGGTGTACAGTATACTCAAGTGGTCGCTAATATATGCGGCGACCTTGACATTGGGATTGACTGCACATGTTCCCGGTTCATCCTCCTATGCCTGGGCCGACACTCAGACTGTATCAGCCCAATGTTTCAAAATGAAAATGTGAATATTGGCGGATCGGAGCGAATGATCTCCTTCATATTTTGAATGATTATAGGTTGTATGTTTCCGAAACTCGTGTCAAAGTTTCATCTCTTAATCCTTAGTGAGAGATAATCCACGTCCAGTACTTCCTGTTGTCCCATTTGACCGTAGTAGCAGTGCCGCGAACCAGCAGAACGCGATAACGGGAACAAGTGCAGTTCATGTCATGGGCGCGTCGTGGACAAAAAGCCTCTGCAGCTGGCATAGGATGATCGTAATTGGATGAAATTTCACCCACTTCGCCTAGGAATTAAGCCATGGAACTTTAACACAAGTTTGGAAAACGTATAGCCTATGATCGCCCCAAATATGAAGAAGATCGGCAGCTTCGATCCGCCGATCTTTGTGTTTGAATTTGAAATATTGGGTTACACCTATACTGTCCAAGTCTGATAGAACCTAAGACATTTCTATACTTGTCGTAGCGATTGTCCGTGCTGTGCTACGACACTGTCTATAGGACACCGGCCATCTTTTGTCGCCCAAAATGTCGTAGATTCGCTGGAAGATCTTAGGGTATCGTTGGCCGACGATGTTGTGACTGAAAAACACGGCCGAGCACTAGAGCAGACACTCCATTCGTCTGGGCCCATCTCTGCCTCCACTGCATCACAGCCTCTAGCACAGCACTTTGCATATCAGTTCATTTTCTTCTCACCAGTTAGCATTAGCAGTCTCTGGGGAACTTGGAGTATTTCAATGTTATGGTACCACATGGGTAATAGTTTTTCTTAAGGAATAGGTATTCAGTCATAGAAGTCCTTGGGATGTTTTGACTCCTCTCAGGGCTCCCAAGACATGCTGTTAAATGTATCCGATTATCCGCCTCATAGTACATCAGTGCCCCACAAGGTAGCACCATAGCTAGTCTAGAAAAGCTCCTCTTTGATCATTGTTCTCCCTTTCTCTCTCTGGCACATGCCATTACCCCCATTCAACTATTTTCCTATGCGCCATCTCTTTTAAACTTAGAAACTAGATTAGTATAGGTTTTCACGAGGCGTAGCGTAGCACTTTTTCCTTTTACCAGATTACTAGATTAGTATGTTTGAAATGATTCAGTTTGCTATCAGAACAAGAATTGTTTTCAAAACGACAACTTAAATCTAATAAGTATCTACAACTACATACCCCTCCCTCGTCTGTTGACATATTCCATTTGACTAAAACTTCTTTTCTGTCGTTATATCGTGTATTTTTTTAGAAGATTATTTACCCATAAATGTTTTATATAAAGTAAAACCCCGCTTAAGGGGGGCACCCTTTCGTTCTGGGCCAAGTGCCCCCTTAGGCGACGTGTCCCTTAAGTGGGGTTTTCAGTCTGCCAATGGTCATACAATAGAGAATACCTACATAAATGAAGGAAACACTGGTTATTAGGTTAAAAGGTTCATTAATAACAAATTAATAAGCGAATAAATGGAGAATATATACCAAATAAATATAAAATAAATACAAATGTACACAAATCTATAAAATAGATAGAGAAGTAATACATGCATTTACACCATCAAGTTTACACAATTTCACAGTCCCAGGAAGGCATCGAGGGTGGACTGCACTTTCTGTGGATGAGCAGCTCTATTCCTATTCGCTGTATCGATGCAATGCATCACAGCCCCCACGACCTCATCATCATTTTTATTCATGTAATGTTTCCTGGCCCTCTCCAGGAGGTCCACAAAAATTTCAGAGCCGTAACGGCCCACTGAATGCCGCACCTTCAAAGCCCCCAGCCTGCCCTGAACCCCCCCCCCCCCCCCCCCCGCTAACCTGTATGGGAATGCTTAGCCTATTGTTCACCATAAACATGGATTTTCAGATAATCTGGGGTGTTTTTGATAAGATGTCCCTCCAGACTGCCCCCTTAAGCAGGGTTTTGAGGCATTTCTTTACCGAAAAACAGTCCCCTTAAGCGGGGTGTCTCCTAAAGCGGGGCTTCCTAAAGCGGGGCTCCCTTAAGCGGGGTTAAAATAAACACTTAATAGAGGGACATTTTTTTCGTTCCGAGCTATGGTGCACGGTGGCAGTCTTCAGGTCTATCTAGACGTGTTCGTACATCAGTCAGAACGTGCTGGTGTCTTTGCGTCAACTTACGTACCTCTGGGTTAACATGTTAGAAACATTAGCCAGCTTATATGGGTTACCCTAGTTGGCAACTTGCCAACAGTGTCAGTAGCGACACTGGTAAACTGGGGTACGGATCTATAAACTAAGACGGACAGCAGTGTCTGGCGCTCTCAATAAATATAGCAGCTTTATTCAGTTTTGACATTGCCAGGTACTGGTCACCTAAAGCCCGTGCAGTGGCAATACCACAATAGGAAAAAAACAGCCCTGCCCAAAGTAACTGTTTTGAGATGTTTAACACCAACCTCGAAGATGTAATGGATCTGCATGTAAACTTAAACAACAATGGCCTTGTAAAATGTATATCACAATAGTTATTGTGGTTCATCAAGCAGTATGAATAAGCATACATACGCATATTGCACTACGTGTTTTGCGTATTGCACTCCGCGCTAGTCCAAGATTATGTTACAGTTCTAAAATAAAGATGGTTTAGTTGTACTACTGTTATAAGGGTAAAACAGATGCGAGTTAAGACCACTAGGTACTAAGCAAGATTCCAATAGCCGGAGGTATGAGTCAGAATGGATCCTCTGTATAAGGAAGTGAGTGGTCACGTGAACTGCTGATGTGAGCAGTAGAGGAGTATACCTCTGCTGCTGCTGCAGAGAACTGCAGTTGAGTATGAGGTTAAGATCTAGTAGAGAGCTGAGCAAAGGCGCTCCTCGCTAGAAGACAGGTTTGATTCTAGGCGCCGAAGGCTTCACTTGACACAGAGTGGAGTCGCCTATAGTGAACAATCATCGTGTGATGCTACAGCCTCTGTGGGTAATTTACAGACGGACGTGTAAGATACTATCTCTCAGTGGAGAGAACACAGAGAGGGTAAATAGGACTCATGAGAACTGAACATCTACTGGACTAAACATCAAGACACTTTGAACATACCGGATTAAGTTCTGAACAATTACCATCAGTCCGTACACTACATTGAGGACAGACATGGATAAAAGACAATGACCAGGAAATCATTACTCAAGAGTTTTATGGACATTGTTAAGATTGAATGACAATTCAGATATGCTTTGATATACTTGAAGTTGTACCATGACGCCGATCATAGGTTAAACTTGGGTCTGTATCTTTACTATGAGTTTTATGTAAACTGTGTGAAGATAGGCGAGCATTGTGAAGATGTGGCTACACTACGGAATGTTTCATAAACTATACTCCATTGTTCAACCTTATTCCTCGGGTCACAGGGATGTGAGGTCACTGTTTCGCTGTGACCATGCCAAGAGAGAATTAATTTACCATACATTAGAGCTGTTCAAGACTAAAGGCAATCAGCTTCTAAAGATACCTGACTAGCTTCCCACAATAGTCATTTGAACCTTAATTAAATCCATACCAACTGTGCAGTATATGTTATAGTTTATATCGAGAGGATAGAACTTTGTTGATGGTGCGGGCACAGACAAGCCTCTTACAATACATGTGACATTACACGAAGATGCATGAGGAGAAACTTAAATTGCATCTTTTCATGAACGTACGCAACACTAATATTTACGATAGATCGTGTGCTGCCACCCTGTAATCCTGTGCTCACTGTGCGCGTACTCTGTAGATAATAGGGCTCAGAGAATCAGTGTTTGGGCTGTTATGGCGTGACTGGGCTGAGAGCCTGCACACTCTGAGCCCTAGATTGGCTAACTGGGTGGGGAGGGTGTAGAACTGGATGGCTTATCGTCCAGTAGGACACAGAAGGGAGCTGGCGAATTCATGCTATTCTCCGATCCGGCCTGGAAGTAGGGGGCGCTACGAACCGCCTTGGCGGCCATTTTGGAGACACACCTCCGCAGTGCTAAGCCTATGAGCCGTTTGGACGTCCATTTATGCTGCTTTTATAAGTGTGAGGATGTTTAAAGTACTTCTGAGGAATATCTCCTGACAAAATCAGACTTCCCTCGCAATTTCAGATCAAATGACTATGTGGTAGCCCCAGTTCGACTACAAACGCGATGTCAACAAATCGTCGAAACAACCGTTTTTCTTTGAGCAGGCACGTTCAAATTATATCAGAATAATGTAAATAATCCTATTCCAATTATTACATGTATAGGATGCATATGAGAAGGTTGATTAATATAGTTTTTCGCCATTTTAGACTCTGACAGCGCTTTGTATTCACCAGGCAAGATGGCGGATCGATCCGTTGTCAGGTGAATTTGCATGATTTGGAGGGTATTTTGAACCGGAAGTGTCCATCCGGATCGGAGAATAGAGCCCACTGACTGGGTGAAACCAAATTCTTTTAATTTTCATTTATCTATCTTTCCCCAAATCGTAAATATTTACAAAATTTAGAACTCTTATAACAGTATGATTTACGTAAGAACCTCGAGTAATTACATAAGCAATATTAACTGGTTTCAGATACAAGCGGCAGTAATCTCTGCGGACAAGACGCGTAGTAAACTCCGAACGATAGTGAGGTGATTACGAAGAGTCTAGTCCGAGGAGATTGCAGTCGCTTTTATCTGAAACCAGTTTATATTGTATCTATTAACCACCATTCCTTACTAATAATTACGATGCTCTTCTGAAACTTGTGAAATCACGAGGCTTAGCTATAGCACTTCTGACACCAAACGCGTTGCGACCACAGATAGAGAGATAGGGGGAGCGGACCGCGGGAAGTTGCCGCGCTCTCATCTGCATACCCAGTTATTGCGTTGTTGATTGGTCAAGTGGGTCACGTGACTCGTTCGGTCTGTTTCATTGGACGCCCGTCGTTACACGCGGCAGTTTCGTGGGCCGCTGTCGTGACGGTTGTTACTGCTTAGTATTTCGCAGCAGTTTCGTGGATAGCTGTCACTACTGCGTTTCAGGTCGCTATGTGCGTTCAAACACGCACACAGTACCTTTAGAGTTCACTCTTGTGACCTCCAAACATGGGAGAAATTACTCCCACACCCAGTCAACGTCTGACAGGGAGGTAGGCCCCGTTTTGGTGAAGGTGAGTTGACAAGTCGGATGTTTTGGCCGACTCGATGCTGTCACCATCTCTAGTTGACAGTGTATTTTCGTCATCTTGAAGCTGAATGTAGAGGGATATTACCCTCTTTTTAATTTTGTGGTTTCGATTGTTAATCAATCTCGTCAGGCAATTGTGCATTAGGTGTTCTTCTGTGGTCTTTCCCCCGAAAACTTTTTTTCGGGAGTGGATATGTAGCCCCACGTATTTTTCGTCTTTCGTTCAGTTGGAGTCCGATGTCAGACTTCGTAGTTGGAAAAAAATAATTCCATCTACGAAATTTGATAGCCACTCTTCTGAAACTTGACCGATGCGCCCTCTATTGTTAATGAAAATATTGTTCATAAATTTCCCGTGAGGTGGCAGTTAGTTTGCATCACTTCGCCATGTTGGTTTCATGATGCTGTCATCGGAGGATGGATTATTCGCTAAATACGGGACAAAACAAAGTAGGAAATCATTGACAACTGTAATCTGACAGATAATGGAGTTTAGGAGACACTGACACAGATGAATTCATCAAACTTGAACTATTCTGTAGTTCACGTTGATTAGTGACGTTGGGTGATTGTCTGCTGCTAGGTGCTAGGTGCTAAATAAAATGATTTATTATCCATCGTATACAAAACCCTCATTGAAAATGTATGGGGACTCAGTAAACCACGACCCATTGTATAAAACCGGTCAGATACCATAACTGTGGTATACGGAATCTAACCTGTGGTATACGGCCTCAAAACCATGGTATTCGGGAAAAAGTAGTCCCTTTTGCTATAGAGCAAAGAAATAGTTCCTGTTGTTATACCCGTCAATATGGCAATTAATGGGTTTAATTTATTCGAAAAGATGGATAATAAATACAACAATCGATGGTTTTGTGGACAGGCGGCTCTGTAAACCACGAGAGGTTGACGCGTAGTAATACACGAGCGCTAGCGAGTGTATTACGAGGTCATCCGCGAGTGGTTTACAGAGCCGCCTGTCCACAAAACCATCGATTATTGTCTATATATATATTCCTACCCCTGATACATATTTCAAGTAATATTTTATGTGTTACGGGGATATTGTTTCTAATAGCATGCTACTACCGTAGTCAATGAAAGCAGTTGACCTACCGACCAGAGGTCTCTATACAACACCACATCTCTATACCCCTATCAGCAAAAAGACCCACCAACAGGTCACACAGCCTCTCCGGCTCCATATACAACCACACAATGTATTCACAGTCTGTGTATATGGATTTGTGTATATATGCTTCTATCTAAATGTCTGTGAGCCTCTGTGTTTATTTCTGTGTGTAGGATTGTATCTATCTTGAGATATGTGTTTCTCTGGGTGTATTATTGTGTATAAGTGTGTTTCTGTCTCTGTGTGTCTTACTGTGTTTGGAATTGCCTCTGTCTATATGGCTCTATGACTTTGTGCGTATTACTGTGTGAAGGTGTGTCGGACTATATGTATGTGTCTATAACTGGAAAAGAGTGTCTTCCACTGTCTGTGTGTATTACTGTGAGTATGTGTGTTTATCTCTGATTGTGTATTGTTAAAAACTTTTCGTTCAGCTCAAGATCGACCGAGTCGTTCTCTTGCCGTTAGAAAAAAAATTTCGGTGGTCTGTGGATGATATATTACTATATGCCTCGTGAATATACCCTTTATCTCTGTTTGTGTGTCTCTGTGTAGCGCCACTTTTCTCCTTCACCCCCAGCAGTGGTAGATTTACTGCTACATCAAAGGCCAATCCTTCTCATACCATGTCTATGTGGTGTGGGAAGTAAAAGAACTCTCACCTCGGTAAATGTGTAGGGGTGGGATTTCTATCTATATTCGTCTCATAGATTCGATCAAACCCAAAGTAAGTCTAATTGAACAATTTGGACGTTAAACTACCCAAACAAACAAACAAACTCTGTGTATGACCGTGACAAGTGTCTTTATCTCTGTGTGTATTTGTCTGTTTAGACTAGATGTCTGTGTGTCTCTCATTGTATGACTGCGAGTAGGGGCCTTTCTTTCTATAAGTATGTCTGTGTGACCGGGAATGAGTATCTCTGTTCATATGTCTGTGTGTCTGTCTGTTTGTATATATGACTTAAAGAAGAGTTTATATATCAGTGTGAGATTTTTTTCATATAAACTCTGGAAATGGTTAATATGTATACCTTGAATACCTGTAATGGTGATGAAAGGTATTCTGGAACTCTTTTTAAGTTACCCAATATAAATCTGTCACAAATAGAAAAAGTGAGTGCCCCTCAATGCCTACCACCCTCAATGTGTGAGTGCCTCCCGAGTAGTTAACTTCAGTTCGTTTGTGGGACATTTGGACGGGGCTGAAACTCGCATCACGTGGTTGACGCAGGGCCCTCATAGGCTGCCCCGATCACTCAATCCCCAGCGGTAGGTCAGTTGACATGGTCTAGTTGGCATATTCCAGTTGACATGGTCCTGTTCATGTTTGTGGCCTTCACGTTAAGCCCCGAGTAATTGATACTTCGCCAAGTTGTCAGTCTGGCGGGATATAACAAATCATTCCAGTACTGTAAACTCTATGAAGGGACCTTCCCTCAAGTGTCTCTTGTTTTTTTATGCTGGTGAGAGGTGAAATGTTCATCAAATCATGGAGAAGACTTTGTTGAATAAATCGCATTTTCACCCTAATGTAGAATGGATGGGAAGCATAGATAGAAGGAATACCAACTTCAAGTGTTCACGACTTGTAGTAGCATGTGCGGTTTGGTGACACAGTCAAATAACAGGGAGCAAACATCTGCAGTAGGTGTAAATAGTAGATACAGTGACCATCGGAAAGAGAAGATCAAGACGGTATTATATAATAACTATGACGTTTATATTTCTATTATCGACCAGAAAGATAAGATCAAGACGGTATTATCTAATAACTATGACGTTGATATTTCTATTATTCAATATATTTGGAATGAAGGCTTGTTCCTTCTGTTGAGACACCACCGGAATCTATAGCTAACTTATACCATGGTTGGTCTCTCTGTCACGTGCTTATAAAAAAAAATTCAATACTAAAACAGTGTATGTAAAGTGACGGTTTTACAGTACACTACGTGGAGGAGGAGGCTGCGCTGTCTCTATTCACCACCCCATCTGTCACACCCAGATGGTTACCCCATGTCTGCAGCATTTAAAAAAACACCCAGTGCCATGGATTCTGTGCGAAAAGAAATGAAAGATTAATAAAATAGCTGAAAGCTACCCACGAGTCTCAGTCGAGGCCACTTGAAGTATCACCCAAAGTCACATGACCTGCTTCTTTATAAACATCGTGCCCCTCTTTCTGAACAACAGAGGCAAAAACTTGCCTAGCCTATCTTGTTGTGCAGCTATATATCAATTTGTATTGCCACTCGTGATACCAAGTGGAATTTTCCGGCCAACATGGTGTTAGGATATTGAGCCCTGGAATTTTCCCCTCACTTTGAGATAGCTATAAGTCAAATCGGACCTAGGTCTTTTATTTCCAGGTACCACGTCGCGACTTTGATAACACTGCAAACTTCTAATAATCAATATGTTGGTGGTGGACGTAACGCTGGTAGTAGACTGCCCGAATCAATGATGGACACCAGTCTCCTCTTCCAGTCAGAAATGATTTTAATGAACAGTAATCAATGTGTTTAGGAAAACGTGCTTCTATTCTAGGTGGTAATACCTAAAACATGTCAACGTCTGACAGTATAACGCCTAGATAAATACTTTTGGTTTATTAATGGCAGTTAATGAAATAGTGACTACTCAAGACAATGTTGAGTATCTTAGCCTTGCTTGTCTCTGACGTAGAATCATTGAACGGCCATAGCTATTTTACATGAATAGATGTCTGAAAAAAGTGCCACACTTACCCCCTAGCCGCCACGACTCACGCGGGTCAATAAATATTGAATAGTTATAAAACACCATGGTACTGCTTTATTATCCACCTTATACAAAATGTCTGTAGAAAACACATAGGAAGTGCGTATGGACATACCCGGCGCATACGGAAATGTTGTATGCTCGGGGGGGGGGGGGGGCACTTACAGGAAAATAGTGCATATGGAAAAATAGTGCATAACTAAAACGTACTGATATCGACATGCAACGTGTCCAGAGAAGGTGGATAACAAATACAATATAGACTGATTAAAGCGGTTGTATGCTCCGCGGAGTTGACTCTACGCGTCAACTTCTCGGACCGTACGGCCGCTTGTATCTGAAACCAGTCAATATTGTGTATGTATTTATAAGAAAGGAGAAAGTTAAGTCTGAGTTACTGCTAGGTATCGCTCATATTTCGACATAGGATTTAGAAGGCCTGCCACCGACTTAATAAATAGTCCATGTGCATATATCTACATCCATAGGGGGAGCATTAGAGAAATGTTAGTGTGGATCACATGCGTTATTAAGCGTCACCAGAAGCAGCATAGGAATATTAAAGACGTGTATGTCTGCATAAATATAGTGAAAATACATGTACACGCGTGTTTCTATGGCAAGGCTTGCATAGGTTCGTATATTGTAGTGGTAAAAACCCTCTCGCACTCCTCTATTTGCATCATGCCACCTGCCTATAGGACGTGCAGAAATATTCCTCATGAATATTCTTTTTTGTGATAACAGAAATATGAATGAATGTTCACAGTGTTGATCTTTTTCAGGATTGCACTTGCCGGAGAGATAATTGTAGGTCGGTATCTTATGGGCTGAAACAAGTAGGACATAAACAAAGCCGTGACTGATTTGTTGTCCCTTTGGAATCCAGTTCGATGATATGAACAAAAGAATAAGGAGCGTCACCCTTCATCGTGCCCTGGCTGGAGGAGGGCAGTTAGCCGCTGACAGACCGGGCTTGGTGCGGGGACTTCTCGGGTCGCCTACACCCTGCCCGGGTCAACTCCCGCCGGAACTAGGCCCTGCTCCTCCCACCAGGCGGGTCACGGCGGTCTCATCTAGTTTGGGCTGGTTATCAGCGGCCGGCACAGGCACGAGAGCGGCCCGGGCCCGACCTCCCGGGCGGCGGGGGCGGCCTGGGGTGGGAGTGGATCAGAGCAGTCGGGAAGTATAAGCGGCGGCGGCAGGCGGGCGGCCGGGGGCGGGCGGCCGGGGGCGGGCGGCCAGGGGTGGGCGGCCAGGGGTGGGCGGGCTACAGCGGTGCACTGGTACAACGCCGGCGGCGACGTCGGGGGAGGATTGCTGCTGTATGGATATATATATATGTATATATGTATATATACATAATCCTAACTCGCACCGAGAAAAGTGTGTCTACTGTGTTACCTTACAACATGTCATGTGCCGTCCTCCACTGCGCTCCCCTGACAGATACTCCCACAGTGGATTAACAGAATAACGCTGGGGTAAACCAGGCCCCGTGTAAGGGAGTACCCCGGGGCTGGACACAGCTCCTGACCACCGGATAACACACCCACAAATACACGTGGACCGAAGACTGGAGTCGTATGAACACCCTGGCTCTCTGATCCTGGCCTACTGTCTACGCATAGAGAGTCCAGCGCGGCGTAGTTAGCACAGACAGCCTTCAGCTGGTGTTATGGGCGTTCTGTGGTAGCGGCATCCCGACAGGGTGAAAGAGCCGCACGCCCGCCACACAAAGCCCCAGCGGACGCACGGGGCATCGGTGCACGCTGTGTGCTGTGTAGTCACAGTTGTGTCTGACGTATACCCAAGGTGTGAGAATCCATGCAACAGAGGCAGGCGCTTGGACTGAGGGGGAAACCTCTGTCGCATACTGGCGCCCTGTGCCACCTCCCTAAATCCATACTGCTGACCGTTATCGGGGCAGGCACAGGCGGCCAGTGTAGGGATGAGCCTGCAGGGTACGAGTCCGTGGGTAAGTACGGTATACGTCTTATTCTAGACACATTGGGCCTGGAGGGGGTGGGGACATTACGTCGCGGTGTGGAACTGTTGTTTACAAATCATTAAAAGTTGTGACGGGGAAAGTGTGAGTGGGGGACAAGAGTAGAATTTGAGGGGCCCAGCCTCTGCAGCTTTCAGTAGAGACAGGAGTCCGAGATATAGGAACCTTTGACCTGACGCCCTTCTTAGCCCGCCACTCTCCAGATTTATGAATATAGGAATTTCTATTTGGGACTAAATGTTTTGTGCTAGTATACCATCCCAGTTTTCATGTTCCCAGCTTGACTAATCATAACCCATGCGCCGGTTCTAAGCTTGTTTATACGTGCTTTAATAACCACATTTTTACACTCCTATATAAAAAGGTGCGTTTTCACCAGTATCTGCTTGTAGTTTCACCCCCACACACAGACATACTTAACCAGACCTAGAATTGAAAACTGAAATACTATGAGAACCTCGAGTAGAGAAAAACTCAAACTTGCTGGGTTTTTTTGTATGTCTATAGTGAGATGTACCTTTTCTCTTATAATTCATTTCTAAACATGCTGAAAACAAAATTTAGTACTGTAGTTTTCTGATCTCCTACCTTGAGAGCAACCTACGAGACTTTGAAATCGCCCAACTTGATGCGGGTGTAGAGCAGATAAAATAGACGAGAGTTCAAATGGTTACCGGATTTCAACTTTAGGGCTAGTGCGTTTGGTTTTTTTGTTGTTTTTTTTACTTTGGGTTTTTTACCCAGAGTTGACTTCTTTGTTAACACTGCTGAAAATCTGATTACAATTTTGCGAATTTAAAATCCCGGTAGCTGTTGTTTAGCAAAGCTGTTAGGACAAAAAGTAGAGATACACCAGAAATGCTTGAGAACCAAACACTACAATGCCATACTAATAAATGCCGCGATTTTCAGGATGCATATACCGGCGTTACTACTACACATTGGCAGACTTTAGGAAGACTTGTGACGGTGTAATTGTATGCGACCCAGATTTCCGATACGAGAGAATCATCTTCGATGCTAATTATAGTGTTTATGTACCTGTATCGTACCGGATTGTTCAGTGGGCCACCTCTACACACATCGCCTATAATTAGGTGTGCGAAGCGAAAGGCATTGAAACCGGTTGTTTCCCTATTTATGTTTTTATCTTCTGAGATGTTTATTCCCTGTTGTTTATAGTGAGAAAAATACTAGTTAACTCAGCACTGACCGAGCCCAGCATAGCAGTGAGTGAATGTGACCAGAACTGGAGTTTAAAGTGCAGACGTGGGAAGCTTCACCAGAGAGACTTCCCAATCAGCTACCACCAGCGTGTGATACTAATTGCTGATGTAATACACATGGACCTGAAATAGGATATCTTACCGCGTAATCTACCCACGTGACGTGGGGTAATCTGACCAGACACCTTTATATGTACTACAGTTTAGAATACGTGGCAGGAACACTTCCTCACACAGCCGATGCTACCTTGAGAATGACAAATACATGTCAGAACCAAACCGTTGCTATGCGATCTCCCGGGAGGCATTGTCAAAAGAACAATGGTGCATAACAACCACCCTACACGGCAGTGACATCACACTGGCGTGGGCATTCTCCCAGCATAACCTCTGGGTGAATGTATATAGAACCAAGCAGGTTTTTGGTTCAAAACACTGTCACATTGACAGAGTTGGGGGTGGGGCTCTAAGGTTTCGTCCGGATCGGACTCTTCAGGCATCTTTAAGTTGGGCTGCTCCAAGGCATATGACATTGTCACATTTAATGGGGATACACTTAATGTAAACCCTGGCCACTTTAAAAGAGTTATTAAAGTGGGAAAAACAGTAAAATGGGAGATGTTAGCTCTGTCAAAAGCCAAAAATGTGACTGTTGATCAGAAACAAGGGGTCTAGGGCCCTAGGTCATCTGTTAGATGAAATAGAGGTTGAATAATTTGATTTATATGTACTGCAGAACACCCGTTGTGGGGCACCCCCTTATGGATGGCAGTCTACAGGTCGATGCGTTTGGCCCGGAATTGAATCCCCTTTTCGCGATTATTGTACCTGGTTGCAGACATCAGCACAGGCCAGTTTTGCCTGAAACCATGGACAGAGTATAAACAGTCCATGCTGAAAAAAAATCATTATACTTTTTCATCGAAATTAGAAAAAATACATATTTGGTTGTTATAATCACAGTTCATTCGCCTAATACGCCGATAGTTAGATAGGGGACAACTTCCCACCCGAAATTATGTCCCCTCGCCACGATATGATCCTGGCAGTTCGTAAGGCCTGCAACACTAAGGCCAAACCCCCACTTTATGGCGGCTCTCGACTGCTGCCGACCCTGTGGCGATCGGGTGGAGACTGAGGGGTGATCATGTGGTCGCTGGTCGATCTGTGCTCATTCTCCGGTAGTGGAGCTGCAGTTGAACTACGGCGGCGATTGCCAGCACTCAAACTCATGAAACTCAACATCATTGGCACCTGATCTTTTTTTTTTTTTAATGGTTCATGACAGGTTCTTTCACTGGTCGTCCTTCCATTGCCCCATTCAGAGGCGATTCCCCTGATCTTGAACCTCCAAATACAGGGAAGAGTGGCTTGCGATGACATTTAAAAAAAACATCAGTTATGGTCGGTGGCAAACCTGTGAATGAAGACATAAAATTCCGACACTTTCGGTAGTTTGGGCAGAATTTTAGCACCAGAGCATGCCATATACATTCTTAGGATAAATTGTTTTCTTCATTTCCCTTTGATATTGGAGTAACCGCAATATTCAGCGGAAATTCACAAGCTATTGATCACCCTCCCGTACAAATTCAAGATGGTGGACACTGTGGCACTCCAGTAGTGGCAGTGCTTGAAAACAGACACCGTTTTTTTCTTTTATAAAAGAAGATAAATATTGGACAAATTAGGACAAACTAAGCAAAAAAAGACCAAATTCACTAGAATCTGACCGTAAAAGAGAGCATCGACGAAAGTCGCTAAAAATCGACGATACTGAACAGGAGGTCCAGATTGAGAACTCTCTTGTTGAGCGTAGTGTGGCCAACATCCAGCAGACAGCAGGAGAGTAGGCACCCAGTCGTGGTAGCTCCACAATCGCGTTAATAGAGCACCAGTGGAACTGGTGTCCCGACCAAGTGCCGATCAAGAGAAGATTGACAACAACAAAAAGTGCAGCACTAAGGGATCGTTCATTAATTATGGACAGGGGGGCACCGTTTTTGGAACATTGATCAGTCAAAAAAAGTTGGCACCCCCATGGGAATACCCCCCCCCCCCTTAGAATGCAAAAAAATATATATAAAAAAGTCGTACCCCCCCCCCCCCCCCCCCCATCAGAATAGCGTAAAAGCACAGGGGAGGCTACACTAATGTGGCCTTTTTTTCCATAAGGCTTTCCTCTTTACCTTAGAACGAACCCTTTTTCGTTCAGTCATTGGTCAAAATTTTGACAAATCTCGGTGGCTAAGTGGTAGGGGTGTTTGCCTCAAGTCCTAGTTTCTATAGTTGAAAGATTCTGCTAATGTTCTAACCCCAAATCAGGGATGCAACCCCTGCCAAATTCAGGCTGTAGTAAGCAGCTAGCAGACATGCTGGAAGCCCCCATCTCTCCTGTACCCATATCATCAATCATGAAGCTTGACTATAGAACCCAATTCTGAATAAAGTCACTTATTGAGACTTGATTGTTCACATTCAAATATCCAGCAGCAACTGCTTTCTTGATTAGTGCCATCAATTGGTAGTAATCACTGCGCGAATCTAACCACTTTGTATATGTATAAAGGTATGCTTTTGCGTATACAAGGTCGTCCTATTCCCCGTGTGTATACGCCTTATCTGTAGGCGCCTGATTCATATAAATGCTAGATTCATATATACACCTGATTCTGTTGTATTTACACCACTATTTAGTAGTCCCGATCTCTGCCACTTGGGGACACTACTGGTAACATATTTCATCTGCCAATAACCATCCAAGTCTGTAGTATATGAAAATTGCAATCTTATATTGCCAATTTAGTTTATAAAACCTGATTGAGTATGAATTTATAAATTACACATACCACACCCCGCATTATGTTGTTGTTTTTTTTTAGTTTTTGTAATAGATTTTACTTTAAAACACCATTCCTATGTGTGGTCAGTCATGTTTACTATATAAACAGAAATTTTTTCTGTTCGAACGCGTTAACAGATCCCACCAGATCTCGCAACGCCACCGAGAGGAGAGATTTTAATACCAAATGTTATAATCTTGGGGGTTATCCAAGCGATGTAAGTGACCAGGACACCGACCAACGGGAAAGCCGGTGACAACCAAACAAAATAGTTCAGTTGACACAAATACAGAGAAAATACACAGCCAATCATAGCCTGATGAGATTTTTCAAAACTGCTGGTAAGGGGGGAGGCCCAAAACAAGCCTCTCCTAATCAAACTCAACCCACACACTCCCATACGTTCCCCACGAAACCCCACAGAGGGCAGGACACACTAAAACAAGGTACACAGGCCCCACACTAGAGGTCAGTTGCCTACACAATACCAACCGTACACAAACCAATGACCACCACCCAGGTCAAGCGATGTCCAATATAAACAAACGTATGGTCACATGTCCACAACAGACCAATGGGAGAGGTGCAAACTAGGTCGGCAAACCAACTCACCTGAATTCCAGGCTGAGAAAATAAAACCCGGTCACTTACCAGCAGTCGCTCCAAGCTGTCAGCCACGTTTTACATACCCGTTTACTATATAATGGCCCTGTTCAAACTTACAGTTGAATCCAGAAATCATCTTACCCCAGCCTATCCCCAGCCTATCCCCAGCCTATCCCCAGCCTAACCCGGCCACTGCCCGGCCGCTTTGGTGTGAGGGATCCTTGGAATGAGTGGATCAATCCATGGTTTGTCACTACAGACGGAAGACAAAGTCCCATTTTCTTGCATGCAGAACCCCTTTAAGTACTCAATGTTGAGTTCTCAATAAAGAGCTCTCTTTGCTCATAGTGCTCTTCCATAAATATGGTAATCTTATTGAAATGAACAGCATCAGGGGCATTGTGTAGCACTTGATGTTGCAGTAAATGCTCCTAATTCATCGATGTTGAAGAAAAAACTAACGATCTTGTTAGACTGCATTGATTCTGGGACAAATGTACTAGTCTTCATCCATTGTTGTCTCCCTTCACATCAGTCTGTCAAACTGAGGGAGGGTGCACACCCATCTGCAATTGGCCAACAGGACTGTAACCATAGTCACTGAACTCCAGGGAGTGAGACAACTAGAGTTACCTTGGGCATTAGTCAATACTATAGTAGTACAGCTAAGCTCATTTTTGTAATATGATATGAAGGTTTTTCATAACATCAATTCTTGTCATTGAACACAAATATGGGAGTCTGCCTCCTTGTTTAGCTAAAAACGTCAACCCAGCGACAGAAATAGTGAAAAAAAATGTCTCTCCCCCCCCCCCCCCCCCCCCCATGAAAATATATTAAAAAATGTTTTCCCCCCCCCCCCCTTGGAATACCAAAAACAAATTTGCCCCCATTGGAATACCCAAAAAAAGTCCCCCGCCCCCCTAAATACTGTGCCCCACCCCCACCACGGCCATAATTATTGAACGCTCGCTAATGGAACAGCGCCACCAATTAGGGGAAGAACACCTCAGGTGGAGAAATGGTGGAGAAAAAAGATTGGTGAAGTGGAGCACCGCCTTTACTGTGCTGTTCATGCTATAGATTCGGACGGCGAGCGAGATTTTCCTGGTGGATAATTGTACTGAGAATGACGTTGTTTAATCTTTTTATCGCTACCCTAGCACGCTGCAGGAAGTGGCGTCACTACCAGAAATAATTTATAGCGAACTCAGGTGGACGGCAGTCACTGTGACCTTCCGCCACCAAATGAAAATCCCGCGGCATTTAATCCATTCTTGAGGTATATGTGGAAGGAGGGAGGGACCAGATTGAAATGAGCCGATAGACAGCTTTAACTCTATATAAAAAAGGGACTGGTTAGTTCAGGTTACAAGCGTCTAGTGGACGTTAAACTAGCCAAACAAACAAGCACGCGTGCAGACAGAAGACGTATAATCACATCTAAGCTGATCCCGTGGTTGTCGTAGCTGTACGAGGCAATGTGTCTGGCGGTTAGTGGCTTTCTCTGGTCACGAAAGCGGCTTCGCTGAACACACGCAGCAACCCCGGCAGTGTCTCGATGAGCATCAGTTATGTCTCTGTATTTAGTTTCTGAAAGAGTTATAGAAATGGAGCATGTATCCTTTTCTTAATCAGTGTATTATTAGGTGGAGTCCTATATCCTCATCTCAGAATGAATGGTTGAATTTCTGTGATATGAGACAAAGGTCCTCTAACTGCTGCCGGTGAAAAAAAAATAACAAAGACAAATTAAAAAAACCCTGATGAAGGCAACAAACGCCGAAACGTTGGTTAACTCAGACTACCATCCTGTAACTCGGAACAAACATCATAAAAGCCACTTTCATCAAACCTGGTGGACTCGTGGTTGTTTTGTAATTAAAATATGTAAAACAAGAAAAAATAAAAAATAAAATATGTAAAACAATTCTTAAAAGGCAAAAGAAAAACCACTTCAACAGAATGAATAATAAAAAAAGCCCGACAGTTTGATTCTAAGTGATCTTCAGTAATGTTATTAATGTAAAATCCCTCTCCGTTTTGTCTAATTACCTATTCCTGATGTAATGAACCCATGACATTAAATCTAATCCTAACTGATATCGAGGCCACTTCATTCTACCTAAGAATTCGAACTATTTGAATGGACATATTTACACATGGATGTAAGTTATCTAAGAAATGACGGAATTCCGACATTTCATATACACCGGCAATGTTTGCATTGTTAAAACGTATATCGATTCATGGCTATTCTGTTGCAAAATGATGTTATGCATAATGCTTTTTTATATGCGTTTTAGAATCCCGATTCTTTCCCCTCAGTCTCGACGTTCGTCCCTGAATTCTCTTAAATATTGTTTTTGCAGGAGAAGTACCAACCATCGTACGAAGTGACCGTGTTGAGTGAGGTAAGTTTAAACGAATCAGTTCTCCCTCAGAGCTCGTTCTGCGTAGATTTATATACCGGGTTGGACCAGCATGATTGTGAATTCTTCTATGTACACTGCAGTGTCCATGAATCATGTGCTGTAACCAGGACAGTCCGTAAAAGAACCTTCAGACAGGTATGTTAACTTGTATAACACTGAGGCCGAGACACATGAGAGTAAAAAGAGAACAGGCTCCCCAAAAATAACCTAAATAAAACAGCCGCATGCCCCTAGCGGAAGTCTTCTCATAACTTATTTCATTTCCATATCGGTTTTTATAGATACAAGCGTTCACTTCATCTTTTTTTTTATTATAGTTTCTTTTTGTTTTCTCTCTACGATCAAAAGGAATTTATAGAAATAGCCTTTACTCGTCCTGTCATTTTGTTGGCTCCGTAATGTCACTCGTCTTCGACTCGTGAAATTACGGAGCCAACAAAATCCGTGGCATGAATAAACTCAGACTCAAACGAGGGACGTCTCTTGATATTATCGGTCCCCATTTTGGAACATTGAACTGCAATTTATCAGGGACAAAGTTATATCTCCACAGGGGGCATTTTCAAATCTTAGGCAAAGTTCTGGGGTGGGGGTCCACACTGACCAACTCGATTTCTAGGCCTCTCCTGAGCTTACGATTGTTCTTTTGTCGCCGAAAAATGAACAGTCATGTTCCGAAATCGCACAACGTGTTATGGCTTTGATATATATAACTACAACATATGCTGTTGAATACCTGAAGTATGTACGTAGACTATTATAAATCTACGGATTGTAGATTTAACGGTGATACGAGTATGATTCACTACCATAGCTCAGGCATGGGATTTTTCCTGATCTTACAAGATTTCAGGACTTTCGGACGTCCAAAAGATCATTCTTGAGATAGATGTAAATCCGAGGAGGAAATAAGTTCTTATAGTAAAAAGGCAATTTCGGCTCTCAGCCGAGGCCAGATATTCAATTAGAATAGCTAAAAATTGTCCCCCGAATCCCTGGAAAACCTTTTTTTTTTTTAATGATTTTTGTTGTTATTTTCAAATAGCTATAACTTGATAGTCATATCTAAGAGAAATATGTGACCAGTGTGCCCGGCCTCACAAACTGGAGGTTTTCCCTCGTGACTCAATAGATAATAGGTTTGTTTTTGTTTTTTTTTGTTTTTTTGTTTTTTTTATGTTACCGGATCAGTGACTACTACACCAGTAGACTGGCGGACACAGACCCGCGAGTCTCAGACCCCCGCAAACTCTTGGGGTGAAAATAATTTTCACCTCTTGGATTTGTTGCTTTCTCTCTACTTTACACTTTATTTAACCTGAATAAAGTTTAGAATTTGCCAATTTGGTTCTTTCTCTAAATGTGACAATGTCATATGCCTTGACACAGCCAAACTTTAAGATGCCTGAAGAGTCCGATTCGGATGAAACCTTGAACCCCACCCACACTGTTTATTATGGACAGTTACTAGACCATGATTATGCTTGGTTCACTACGCCTCCCGATCCGAATTACGATTGGAGAGCGCTCACATCAACACTATGTTATTGTTGTGAAGGGTGGTTGTTATGCTGTATTGTTCTTCATGACGCTGCACCTATAGAGATTGCATAGCAACGGTTTGGAGTGACGAGTTATTGTCATATTCAAGGTAGCATCGGTTGGGACCAGAAGTGCTTTTCACCCCGTATTTTAAATCAATAGATAATAGGAACCATGTTCGAATGATGCAACCTCCTATCCAGTAAAATACCAAGTACCTAGTATGAATAAGAGCCAGTCATCGCAGTCTCGGTGTAACTGCCTCGTGAATCATTACATGGCAGTTATAGAGTCAAGTGCCATATATCTCGTATGGTCACCATTCAAAAGTAGCCTTTGGGGTTCCCCTCCTAAACAGTGTATAGGGGACCTTATTATGTTCGCACTAGGCAGTAGCCTATACTACAAGAATTTGGAGCACCTCTATAAATATTACGACCAATGAAAAACTAAACCTATACATTTGTACATGTAAGGAGTAAACAGAGCAAGGATGACGCCCATTGTAGAAGAATTATCCACACTCTACTAGGGGTCTCTAATTATGGAAAGCCCAACGAATAAAACACCTTAACAATATTTTGGATGTTTTATCTTAGTTTACTTTTTTATATTTTTTTTTAGAAACTGTATTTTTCACGCAAGGAATGCATTATTTAATCTACTAGTCGAAATCACATTGCCAAGCGGATGTATTAAGATACATTAACTGGATAGATTCCACGGGAGCACACATTACAGTAATCCCCTGCCTTGTTCACCTACAGTTACCATTGGACCAGGCCCAGAGTTACCTGCAGCAGCTGGCGCAGCAGGAACTGCTCCAGCCAGAATACAACAAGAAGCTCGCCGACACTAAGAAGTGGGCGGCGACGACGACGCCGGCGGCGCCCACCAGCGAGCCGGCCCCGGAGCGCGTCAGCCGCGTGGTCAGCTTCAACCTCTCCGAGCCCTACAGCCCGGCCAGCTCCGTCGAGTCGCTGTGAGTGTCATCTCTATGGACTCTGAGTCCTTCACCAATACCCATGGTAACAAATATATATGTAGGATTGTTGTCTTAGAACTTTCAAGTAGAATCAGGTATAATTTTAATAATACACCTCCTAGGCCTCAGAGCTTGGAATCCATTATAGTTGGAAAAGGTATGCGATTAAAAGGAGAATAGTGTCAAGCATGATTCAGAAGTATATTTATTTCACATAATTCCTGCAACACTGTAGAATTGCTATAATCAAAAGCTATTTTGTAAACCCTTAACTGCCGTTGCCATTGACTTTTTCCTTTGATTTCTGTATTGACCTTTTTTCCAGCTAGTCCTTCACTAAATGTTTACGTTAAAAGATGAGTTTAGGAGTAAACAAGCTCGGCAAATGCCCATCGATGGGGAGTGATGCGAAAGAAATACGTATCATCATGTCCGCAAAGTCTCAGATTTATAGGTTCACAGAGACAAAGCACTGTGAGAGACACCTAGATCACTTTGTTCTGTACGCTCTTACACTTACAGTTCCTGCAGTAGGCCGGTTTTATTATCATATATCGCTCATACATTTTTAACGTGGTCTGAAGCGTGCAAGCTTTTTTTTCTTTTCTTGTTTTAGCAGTTTTTATTTCCATTTCGACGAAGCTTCTTAATGATGACTAAGTTTGTTTCTTTACAAGGCCATTTACATCAGTCACTCTACCCGTGAGTCCATCCAAGCATGCAGACCCCAAGTGAGTCTTTAGATGATTTTTACCACTCTCTGTGTGTCCTCGACTAAGAGGTGTTGTACTTTAAACCCACAGAAAGTGGAGATTCTCTCAATCTTCATGTAGTGGAGAGAAACGTTAACTAAATTTAAACAGAAAATAAGAACGATATACTTCTCCTAGTTAAACCATTGTTATGCAGTCTTGAACAATTTGGCTACTACAATATGCAGTGGAAGACAAGAAAGATGATTTTTCATGCGAAATTCATCGGAACTGTTGATAAAACTACAGTGGGAAAGTAGAGTTGTAAATATCAATTAGTAAAATACAACAGGTAGAAGCACTAGAAGAATTACAATATATCTTAGATCTGGCTTGTCAAGGATGATGGCTCATGAATACTAAATTCTGCGCAATGTAACATAGCTTCACTGTTTCCTCTGAATTACCAGTATTTACAATACTAATAGTTTATAAAGAAATCTAGTATTATAGTACGTTAGAAAATATTTGCCTCTTCTCGGATGACAAGGATTAAAAATTTGAGTCTAGAGGTAGGTCATATGGTAGGTATTTTAAATTCACTTTTCCTTATTCCAAAATGTATTTCATATTTCATGTCAGGATGTGATGCGGAGCAGCTGACAAAGATAATATATTTATAAACTACTTATGCTAACTTCACATTCTATTTACAGTAATTACAGATCTAAAGAAGAAGCACCAACAGAGTCATATCCGCCCCCTAGTGCAGAAGAGGTCAGTTGTATTTACTTAGATATAGTATAGTCTTTTTAGATGTTTTTTTCCCCCATTATTCTTTAGTCTCACAAATGTTAACATTATTCGACACAAAACCTATGATTTAAAAATCGCCACCTGTTTCCAAATGGCGTGCACCTACACAATCAGTCACTTGTCAAATTAACTTATGGTATAAAGGAAATCAATAAGGGTGGATAGGGTTGGGTAATATGGTACAAGTTTGATGGCGTAGTAGTTACACGAGGCAATAAACAAGTGGAGTTATGAAGCAGTCCAACAAGTGGCATGTTGGCCAACCCTAACCAAATTGGCTTCTGATTACATGATGAACATTATTGGCTGTAACAGTGATTAATTTGTTCTGTCCTTCCTGATGATATTCAAGACTTGTACCTTTCTGCTCCAGGTCCAACCCTTATCATCCAGCGCCTCGGCGGTAGAAGTTACAAAATGGTTGCACCGGCACCGCTTCTCGACCTACAGCAAAGTGTTTCAGAATTTTGCAGGTATGTACCCGCAAAATACGTTACTGGCAACGTTACGTTGTTGGCAAACTGATATTCAGAGTACTATAGAGTTTCAAAAAGAATATGGACGTCCTCGGTAATCTGACCAATTCGGTTTTCAAAGAATAAGATTTGTTTTGTCCCAGTCGCTGTTTCTTTCGCCGAGTAGAATACTTGGGGATATATTGTGAATAAGCATTTCTGTATTCATTGATATCAGTTGGAATATGTATTTCATATTTCATATATTAATTCAATAATTATAATTCAATGTTATGTCTTGACTTGTATGGTCCATATATATACCCTCAGGGTCCCCTGGGACGTTAAACCACAAACAAACAGGTCTTGAAATATGCTAATATTCACTGAAAGTAGTAATCCTTTATTTTCCGATACATAAAAGTATACATCACTGAATTTAGAATATCATTGGAGATAAAACATGACTGAATATCATTTAACTGAGCGTAAAATCAGTCTGAATCAATTGTGAAGTCAGTCGGAGACAAAATACTAGTTATACCACTAAATATGATTACTGAATTCCTTTATGAGAATAAGTGAGCATGGACAATGGTTGATTATATTTGTATTCACCGTAAGCAATTCAACTGAGGTACCCCGCTTTGTAAAAGTCCAGAAGGTGCAGCTTTGTGATAATACTAAGTGACGTATATACATGTCTCTACTGCCCACTCCCCATGTCACAACCAGTAACCAGTCGCAATGTTTCAGGTGCTGACCTGCTGCGGCTAACACGGGACGATCTCATACAGATTTGTGGTCTTGTTGACGGTATCCGCCTCAACAACGCCCTCCAGTCTAAGTATGTGACTGTTTTAAAACTTTGCTATAAGGTGAAAGTAGTAATCTGTGTATCCAGTCCTAGCCACTATTATTGTACAGTCTCTTGTAATCTTCTACTGTATGGAGTATTCATCTATAACCTAGTGGAGAACCTCGAGTCTACTTCTTGTTACTGGTCGGTCAGAGGTCAACAGAGATATGGTTCTCACCGGGTACCAGCAGTGGCTTCCTTGCAGTAAAACCACTTGGCAGTGACTCACCTCCGTTCCGCTTTTTCTGACAAAATTTAGGAGGATTATACAAGTTGAGAAGCAAGTCATCAGTCCCCCTAAAACCATTATACTCTGTCCCTAACTGAGTAGCTTTTTGAAGTCTTGACTCACTGGGTTTGTACTGCATTTACCAAACTCAGTTTCGGCCCATGTTAATTAGGTCAAGCAGCTCACCAACATGGCAGATGAGCAGGGGGACAAGGTCAAAGGCAAACAGGGCTGAGAAGCCTAAATCTCCCTCGAGAGAGGAGTCACCTGGTGTGAAACCACACCAGCCAGAACTGACTGTCCAAGGTCCAAACACAGTACAAATGGACCAATTCCATGAAATGATGGCAGCATTCTTCAATGAGAGGGAAAAGCAGCATGCGACCACACGGGCCTCGCTGGCGGCACAGGGGAACCACTCCTGTAAGACCGCCTGCCAGTCTGACTCTGATACTAGCTCCGATGGAGAGGTAGAATGTGGACAACTCTCCAGGAAGACCAGGTAGAAAATGCTGATTCCTACCATGATGGACTGTGTGATATTACAAACTCGGGTGATAAAATGGGACCTAAGGTCTCTGACATGGTGGTCCGGGCACTCTCGCTAGTCATGGGGCTGCCATTGCCAAAAGACACAATGAAGGAGAAGTGTGAACGTTTCCCGAGACCTGACAATGCATCAATGCTGCAGGTTCCTCAGTTGAACAAAATCTTCAACAGAGTGTCTCCCTGGGAATCCCTACAAATGGACCAATTCCTAGTGGAAATACAGCAAGATGTTGTCACCACCATGTCGGCCGTAACACACCAGTCGCAGGCCTTATATCAACTGAAGCAGTGATCAAAATTGAACAAAGATCCCGAAATTAGGGCTCCACTCACAGACGCTTACGTTAGCCTTATGGATACAAACCTAATCCTTTCTAGATCAATGTCAAACACCACACATACCAGGCATTACCTGCTCAAGCAGAACATGAACAAAAAGTGGGGTAACCTCCTGTCAGAGTGGAGGGATTTCATAAAAAAAAGACTATGGCTACAAAAACAAAAACAAGGCCTACAACAAGAAATGGAAGTCTGACAAGTGGCATAAAGACAAGTCCCTGTACACCCGCAAGTCGGGTTTTTACAAACGGGGGTCACAGTAAACCCACAGGTGAGTGACTCCCTTACTACAGGACTACAGTGTGTTTGTACCTGGTGGCACAGAACACTGTGGTTGAAAATAACACATGATCCCTACATAATACAGGTGTTGCCGTTCAGCGCCCACGGCCCACTGCTTAGTTACGCGGCCGCTCGGACAAACCTGGCCGAGTCCGTCTATATGTGTATAGGGAACACAGCAATCACACCTAAAGTGTGAATGGGGGATGTGATTACAGGAGCGTTATTTTTAGACAAATTGGACCGCTAGAACAATTAAAGGCATTGTATCAACGGGTCTGAACTATCAAAACTTTATAGTTGATATTTCTTTTGGTTTTAATTTGGAGAAAGATAAGCACATGATAGCTTGGCCTGCCAATGTATTAATGTATATTCAATTTTGTTGATCCTATGTTATCTATGCTATATCTTAAGTATTATTGAGGCAATATGCATATATGGCATACCAGATTTGAGCTGGAATACCAGAGAATAAGATACAATCATCATTATTTCTCTGGAAATAATGTAGATGGGTATTATGAAGATATTATGCTCATACACTCAGTGTTCCAGTGCTAAAGAATAGGTTGCCAGGTGAATGTTTGGCTTCAGCTGTGGCGTAACTTAGCAGATGAGGTGCGACACCTGCCAGTGGAAAAAGGCCTATTGAAAGTGTAAAAGGGGCTTGCATCGAGTTCAATGAGTTGCCAGTACAGTTTTTTTTGGGTTTTTTTATGTTCTTTATTTATACTGAATCTGCTCAGTCAAGTTGACTGGTTTGCGTACAGACTCAGTTCTCCAGTTGTACATAACAATATACAAATTTGTATATACCGAATAGTATTACAATTTCAACACAATTTGTATAAGATATCCGTATAGTGCTTGTAACAAACTAGCTCAAGATACCATGAAGCTTCGATACAAATTTGTCCAGTTATTGGAGATAACACCTAAATTTCACAAGTTACAGATAATTTCAATCTGTTGCCAACTATTTAACATCCACTCATATCATCACATCCTATCAAAGGAAAAGAAAGGAAATTTCCTGCGTTATGTAGTTAGTTATCATATGATGAGTAAAAAATATCATAATACTCAGACATCATACTCTCCTATGTACATCAAACAGTAGAAAGTCATACATTATCAATACTCAGGGTTGAGTCACACAATCCAGGGCCAGAAGGGCGTCTTCATATATATGTATTATGCAGAACTCCTTACCCATTGACCAGCGACTATCTTTCACTCCGCCTACACATTCTAGAGCTATTTTTAAGCCTGATGAAAATCATATAACTTAGCAATTGCCCTCTTTTTCATAGATAGTTTGAATGTATCATAATTTTCAATATTCCTAAGTTCACTAGACAAAGAATTCCACAAGGTGGCACCACGATAAAGTGTCCCAGTTTCATACTTCTCGCAGTTGGGTCTAATAATTTTGAATTTAACAGCTTCAGATTGTCTGGTCATCCTTCGTCTTTGGTCAATCAAGTCAGCATTACTTTTTTGTTTAAACATATAGTTTAATATATGTATTTCCTCTCGATCCCTCAATAAAGGAGTTTTAACATCCTTATGTAATAAAATAACGTTTGATCTGCTATCTCGCTTAAGACAAGCCCGCAATCCCATATTTTGTTTTATTTGAAGTTGATTTTTTAAGTGTTGGTTACAGCCCGTTCGAAAGACATCCCCATAATCAAAAAAGAGTAGAACCATGGTCTTGTACAACACAATAGCCGTGTGCTTATCCAAATATTTCCGAATCTTGTTTAGAACATATAATTTTGATGAAACTTTCTTTAATGTAAATTCGACATGTTTATTAAAATTCAAATACTGATCCATAATAAAACCTAGGTATTTAAAATGATATACTCTTTCAAGGTTCTCAGCATTTAATAATAAAGGTTGCGTTTGTATATTAGTAATTTTATGAGGAGAGCCAAAAAAACATGTATTTAGTCTTTTTTACATTTACCGTTAATTTATTCTCATTACACCATCTGGAAATAATAACTAATTCATTTTGCAAACATTCATACATTGATATCGGGTTATTACCATGGATGTACAAAGCAGTGTCATCTGCGTATAAGTGAACTGAGGCTTTCTTAAGAGGTTTTGAAATATCATTCCCACACTGTACTGATAAACTACTAGATAAAATACCATTAGCTAATGTTCGTTGAGACCTATTCCCCAAATAATTCTTAATCCATTTAAGTAAAGTTCCCTTTATACCATACACTTCCAATTTGTTTATTAAAATCTCATGGTTCACCGTATCAAATGCCCTACCTAGACCCTTTTCTCCATCAAAAGAGGCGAGTTCTAACCTTAACCTGGAAATTAAGGAGCTTCTGAACAAAGGAATCATTGACAAATGTGTAAAAACTAAAAATCAGTTTATTTCAAATGTGTTCCCGCCTGTTGCCTGCTGAGTGGTTTAGTGCAGGCACCAAGGCAGTTTACAAGGGTCCTGAAGGCAGTATTTGCCAACTTACACAGCCAGGGCCACTCAGTGTTTGGGTACATTGACGATATGTTCAACATGGCAGAGACAGCTAGCCAGTGTCAAGAGAGTATTAGGGCCCTGTTGGCCTTAATGGTAGAGCTGGGCTTCAATTAAAGTAAAAGTGTGACAGTCCCTACTACACAACTAACCTTCCTAGGCTATATCATTGATACGGCACAGATGGAGTGGCCCCCACAGGGACAAAAGTTCTCAAATTCCAAACTCAGGCCAAAAACCTAGGGGAAGGTCAAAAGGTCAAGATCCAACAAGTTGCTAGCCTAATTGGCCTTATGGTGGATTTTGCAAAGGGAATTGAATATGGGGAAGCCCACTTAAGACATTTAGAGAGAGTCAAAATTCAAGCCCTAAAAAAGAGGGGGGGGGGGACTGAAAGTACCATAAGTGTCTCTGCTGAAGGTATGGAAGACTGGTGGATGAAAAACATCAAGACTGGCTCTAAGAATATTAGGGTACAATCCCCTCACCTCACTTTAACTACAGATGCCTCCAACGTAGGCTGGGAAGAGGTCTGGGACAGTGGAGAAACCACTAAAGGCAGTTGGGGTTTGTTAGAACAAGAACTGCATATCAATGTAAAAGAAACTATGGCTGTAGCCTTCGGCCTGCAATGTTTCGTTAAGTCACTAACCAATGTTAGTATCAGATGCCTGTCAGATAGGTCTGCTGGGATGGACAGCAATTAACAATCTGTTCACCCTCTTGGTCGCCTCGCCTCCTCATGGTGCAGACCAGATATGCTTGCATGCAAGCATAACAAAAGCGACCGGGGTGGGAAGTTACCTCAGTGGTAAAGAGCACTGGACTTGTAATATCAAGGTCGTCAGACTTTGTTGATTTGGGTGCCACTGCAACCACTTTTCTCCTTCACCCCTAGCAGTGGTAGATTTACTGCTATATCAAAGGCCAATCCTTCTCATACCATGTCTATGTGGTGTGGGAAGTAAAAGAACTCTCACCTCGGTTTCCACCTAAATTCATTTCATAGATTTGATCACCACCCATGTGGTGTAAAAGAACCTTGAGAAAGTCTGGTGAGAACCTGCAATGGTTAACTGGACGTTAAATCAAACCAACCATCCAAACCAACCATCCATCCTGTCAGATAAAACCACAACAGTAGCATACCTGAACCACAAAGGAGGGGTACAGTCATGGAGCCTGGTACTAGTGCCAGTGACCACCGCTAGAGGCCGGGCATATAGGCCTATTGTGAACATTTTGATCTCTGTATCACGTGACATGACACGGGATATTTAATACTATTTTCTATTTCGCCTGGAATATCAAATATGATGTTATATCTATATTCTCTGAAGGTTTCATGTTTATTGAACCATTATTTCCAATTTTATCTTCAAAAACGAATATTTTGTAAATGATGCCTCAAGGCATCACCCGGCCAGCCCCGGTTGATGCCTTGAGGTATCATCCGGCCAGCCCTGGTTGATGCCTGGCATCACCTGGCGCGAATGGGTTAACACACAGGTGTTTAAAGCTCACTCAACCAGGGGTGCGGCCACTTTGAAGGTTGCTCTCAGGGGTCTACCTGTAGAAACCATCCTGAGAAAGGGAAAGTGGACACCTACACCTTCGCAAAATTCTGCAAAAGAACCCTAACACCTCAAATGACAAACCTTCCAAAACACAATTCTTCAGACAGGGAAAGACAACTAGACAACCATCTGCCTGCAAAACTTTCTCTGGAGGAGCACAAGTGACTGTTAAAGTCTCCATTGACCTCAGACCGACCAGTAACAAAAAGTAGACTTTATAGGTTAGATGAGACTTACCTTGGTAAAAGGTGATATTTGACCTAAAGTCTACAATATTACAGAGTCGTCGGAGCAACGGTCCCACCCGAGACTCTTTTTCTCCTGCCCTTTGTTTCACGGACATTGCTCAGTTAGGGTAGGTCACTTGTGCCCGTCTGTGCTAAAAACTGATGGTACCCAGCGAGAACCATATCTCCGTTGCTCCCTCTGACGACCCTTAAAATCGTAGACTTTAGGTCAAATATCACCTTTTACCAAGGTAGGTCTCATTTTAACCTATAAGTTTTATCGTAACTAGAACAATTGAACTCGATTGCATATTCAAGCATGTATTGCAGCCATGTATTTCTAGCTCTTGTTTTTTAGGTGTAATAAAATATTTCAGTCTTTAGAAGAGACTAGTTATTGATTAATTTTAGAAATAGGTCTTCAACTGCTGCCAATTATCAGTGTAGAGAAATTTTGTTTTGAATATTAAACTTCAAGTTGAAGTTCCAAACCCAACGAAAACAGATATAGTGCAAGAAAATTACCATTGCTTGATACTAAAATCGTTTGTGCTCAGGATTATCCACAGAGTAGATATTATCATATTTCACCAAATCGGTTCCCAGCATCAGAAATCATATAGGAAGGGGGATGCTGGCCTGAACACGTTCGTCGCTGAACGAATATAATTAAACTACATGTAGTTATATTATTGTAATCACCTCGTTTTACAGAAATGTTCGACCCAAGTTGACCATCTACGTCAGTCAGAGTGATGGCAGTAAGTACGAGTTGTCTGATATGAGTTCTATCAACAACGCCCTTTACGAATGGTCAGTTTAGTAGAAATACCCAATTTGAATTGTATGACAAAACCGGGCCTTTCCGTTGTAAACTGTAGATCTTTTACTAAAAAGGATAATCTAACCCACAAGGAGTAATTGTATTTTTACCCAAATGTAAGATGATATATGACCCCGTGACCGAGTCGGATAAAGTGAGCAACAGTTCTTAAGGATCTTTTGAAAAAATGTGTAATATGAAACTTTAAATTAGTACTTAAAATTATCCATGAATTATCTGGTCATAGGTACAGCGTGATATTCTGTCTGTTATACATAAGAGGAAACTGATTGGCCTCATCCTAAGGAAGGAGCTCCTCAGATTTAGAATCACAGCTTTACATCAAAACTCTCTTCTCCCACCAGGCAGTAAAAAGTCCAGTCCCCAGCCTCCCCCGCCTCCTCCGCCTCCCCCCGCCCCGACACAGAAACCTGTCCGCAGTGGCGCGGGCGACAAGTCGACGGGCGCGGCCACGGCCAAGGCGGCTTCCCCGACGCCGGCGGCTGGCGGCTCGCTGCGCCGGGAGAGCGGCTCGGAAGGTGGGCGGGCGGCGGGCGGCGGGCGGCCGTCGACGGGCGCCCCGCTGCTGACAACGCCCTCCAAGCGGCAGTACCGCGAGGCGGAGGAGGAGGAGGAGCGGGAGGCGCAGGCCGCCTCCTCCAGCAAGAAGCAGCGCACGCGCACACTGCGCATGTCGCAGGCCGAAGGTGAGTTCCCCTTTATTTAGGGACAGAGATGACAGCATCACACTTTTCCAATGAAATCCACGTTTTTTACTGACAGTACATGTATATGAAAATATATGTCCCCTTGTTACCTACTATATCTAAAACGGTAGAATTTCGTCGAAACCGCTTGAAGTTGCTCCCGTACATAGAGACATAGTGAACCCGACCTGGGCCTGGAGATTGAAGGGCCACGAGAGTGAGATTCTCGTGCAGTTTTAAACTGTAAGCAGCTACTCTTTTTTGTATTTCTATATGCAGACATGCGTTTTCTCTTATGGTTCATTTTGAACCATGCCGAAATCAAAGTTTAGTACTGTAGTTTTCTGATCTACTTTTCTCGTGAGAACCCAATGAGATCTCAACTTTCGCTGGTAGCCCTATTAAAACTCCACTGATTCCCCCCACCCACCAGCAGCCGAAGTATTTGGCCCGAATGTGCCACCTGTCTCTGTGGAGTAGTCAGCAGAGCTCTTGCTTTGGAATGCGAGTGACTGGAGTTCGATTCCCGCAGCCGGCCGTTCTGTATTTCGTTTTTCAATATTTTTCCCTTTAACTCGGACTCGACGAAGTCGCTAGTTTGAAAACAAAGATGGTATAACTTGAGCTTCATTAACAGCAAAAGAAAAGAGGTTTGAACCTCCCGAGCCCCCACCCCACGCAATGTCCGACACAGGCGTGTTTACCATGTTTCTCGATCTCTCGAGGCAGCAAAATTCCACATGACCAATGTTTCCACTTTATTCTTATAACTATAATAGTACCTTACATTATGGAGCTTTAAAGGTCTACCTACCTCTTCAGTGGAAGGTTTTGAAGGCCAGCACACATCCCGTGTCTCATATACTGATACTGTTAGCATGCACCCTAAGAATAATAAAATAATAAAAGTAGATTATTTACTGTGTTGGAGGGTTGTAAACGTTTTAAAAGAACACTAATAGGTAGAGAAATAGATGTGAAAGCAAGATATTACCCTCGGATCTCGGTAGAACCTTTCATTATAAAGCATCAGATACCCATCCTGTTTGTGGCCGCACGTCTTGACGGCGGATCAGATCCTGTAGCTGTTTGTGATAACGTGAACGCGTTGTGGTCTTCAGTGTACCACGCGCTCTACCTGGACACGTACACGGTGAAGGCGCTGACGGAGAAGATCGCTGCTCTCTTCATGGTAGAACCACACCAGATCATAGAGACCCTCATGGCGGGCCCGTCCGGCATCAATGTGCTAGTCACTGACGATGTGAGTTGTCCCGCTTATTAACTGAATTTATACTGACTATTTTACTGACATTCATTTTCACATGTCAATATCGAAACACCTAGCAGAATTAGGAGGCATATCTTATTTGTCATAGAAAAAAGTTATAATATTCATAACAGACAATGAGGCTGGTAGTGAATATGACAAAAGTTTGAGAATTAACGGGTACAGATATACCCCCCCCCCCCCCCCCCAAAAAAAAAAAAAATTGATGTGCTTAGAAGTAACCGTGTAGTAAAGATTTATTAACAAATCTGTGTCCAGCATCAGAAATCATAGAAAATATTCCTGTTCCTAAAACAAGAGTCGAGGAGACGACATGGTTATAAAAGGGAAAAAAGATACATGTGTTGCGTTAGATATGGGCTCACTTGTGAATTCCTGTTTTATTCTAAAGGTGGTCCAGAACTTTGTCGATCAGTCGCGTTTCCACGTGGAAGCCGAACAAGACGAAGACATCACAACAAAATACCGTCTGCTCATGAAGATCCTCGACTAACAGCGTCACCGCGGGAGTGGCAGCATTCTTCACCCACATCACACGTCATCCCCGCCTGACGTCAGACGTGACGTCACGCGGCGTCCCCGGCACGGCGCTGTGTGCCGCGTCCCGGTCATCTCATGTCCCGCGCGGGGCCGCTCTCCTCCACTCACGCCGCTCCCGGGTCCGCTGCTGGACGCGCTCACCGCCCGCCACACATCAGACTTGTGATAAAACGTTATTGGTATTTAGTAGGGAGCAGCTTACGGAAGTGGAATAGCTCGCTTGAACCTTCAGACAGTTACGCTAGAAACGGTATTTGACGTTCTTACCTCCAAGAACAAACATACCTTCGTTGCATTGGAACATCCGTAAGGCGCAGATGTTATTGTTGTTGTTGTTGTCATCACTCATATATCATGGATGAATGTTGTTTCACTGAGTGGAACATTGAGTATGTCGGTCTTGTTTCACCAAGAAAGAAAAGTTTGTGTCATCTGCACCTCAGCAGACACGCCCCAACCACCAGTCAGACTGTGCCCTACCATATCTTGAGTTTTATTGTTATTGCCTCCTGCATTTGCGCATGTCATCCAACATGAAAAAAACACGTCGGATCTCACTTTCGCACAGTCCAAGACAGATTTGGGTAATAGCATGCCAGAGAGAATGAAGGGATATCAGATATGTACTCACTCGGATAAATGTGAAATTTCAGCTTATTTCTGATATAAGGATAGAACAGTCACTAATTTGTATGAAAGATATGCCAAGTGATAGTTTGTAGAATCAAAGTAACTTAAGCGTTGCTGTTTCTGCTTTGTTTTCAAGACCTAGAAATATAGAAAACGTGTCTTTGATTCGACATAACATAGAGTTTAAGCCTCGTTCAGCAGAGGCATGTCCAGGTATTGAGCTGTAGACTACGTGTCCGTCTTAAGGGAGACCATCTCCTGGCCGGTATCATGTGGCAGGTTACTCGCAGGCAGTATACAACAGACGGTAGGTAGCCTTGAATGTAAAACAAGATTCTTTCACGACGCCTTATTCCTTATTGACCCTCTAGTGTTATTTTTCTAGGACTTTTCACGCCTTACTGATTGAATGGTCATCAGGTTTTGTGTTCTAGAAATCCTGTGGACACATAGTTTTCAATGACCGACAGATACCTGACCAGTTTCCTTCCATTTCATCTCTCCTGGTGATGTTCGAGGATAAGGTAGCCGAGACCGTTCCAGTTTTATCATAGTACATACTAGGGTATATTTTTTTAATATGATATGGCCAGTAAAAAGGTAATAATTAGAAATACATACATGTAGCTATAACTTCCTGGTTGTCTTTATTCCCATATCATGACCAGTATCGTTGAATCCTCACCACCTGTTTCAGACTGTAGTAAATGATAAAATGATGAGTAGATGTTTGATAATGAATTTAAAGTAATACAGTTTGATAATGTTATCAGTTATCAATATGTATATTTATCATTTGGGAAATGGTATTAGAATATCATGGATTTTAAAAGTCGCATTTTAATATATGTATTTTGGGGGGGGGGGGGGGGGTAGATTCAAGTTAGTATTAAGTCAGACTATATTTTTTAATTTTTTTGCTGTGTTTAAATAACTTATTATAAGCTGTCCCTAATGCAAATAAGTAAGGAAATCCCTCAAACTGTAACTAAAACCGGTGATTTCCTGAAACCAATCTTTTAGTTCTACTAATAAAATCAGTCAAATTACTTTCACAGAGAAATCTGGTGTAAATGAACAGGTTCATAGCATTTGTGTTTTGGTTCTCGTTCTAATAGCACAGGAGCAGCACAATGTATATATTCTAGATTTATATTAATGCTTATCCGAAGTGTGCCATTGCAGAAGATAGATCACTTGTGCTGCGAGAATATATATATATATCATCAATTACTAGAACACAATGTTACGACTTGATGAACTTAGCGGATTACACTTCTACCAACATTGAACATTTCTATATCACCAATAAGAAACCTAGTTAAATCATAACTGGAGTAGTGATAAATCTTCAAAAAGAAAAGAAAAACTAATTGTTTCAGTCCTCGGACGTTTATATTTTGTGTGGTTATAGGTTGTATCCATAGAACGATAAAAGGAGAGATTTGTACTCCTCATCCGATGTCAAGAGTGGCGTTACGGTGAGAGAAGAAAACGTCATCTAAAATTACAAATGTATGGATATTATTTATTGATTTAGATTCTATGGTTTATACATGTGACCTGACGAGCCAATTTCTGGTTAGTAAAGAGTAATAGTCTTTATTGACAATTGGTTCAGTTGATTAATATTTTTAGAATTGAAAATCATTAATGAAAAATAGAAATGTAGCGATATTGATATAGGCATTTACTTTCAAAACTAATAGATGACATGTATAGTTCTCCATCTATAATGGTATTTAAACCAATTTCACTCGCATCTTACCAGGGGAGCTTAGAATTCTATACCAGTGATACTTCCAGTAATTGATCTAATCGTCACCATGCTAACCAATTAGTTGATTGAATCCAAATAATGAAATTCTATTAAGATTCTAAGTAACATAATTTTTGAGAGTATACGCCAGACAAGTTTACTGATGACGACGGGAGATAATCAGTCTTTTTTGTGTCGCGTAATGTTGGTGCTAGAGAAGTAAATATTTACTTGTCTGATGATTCCGTTGTGTGGTCGGTCACACATGTGACAGGTAGCATATATCCAGAAGAGTACTTAAGCGAGTCGACTTAATGTACCTCAAAATAATAAAAAAATCGGTTTTATTAAATAAGATTGAAATGTCAGATAGTCCGTTCTACAAAATTGAGGTCCTACGTTCGAAAGTAAACAAATCAACCTCTATTAGTGTCAAACTTATTTTGCTTTGAATCACCGCCTAGGAATCTATCAGTAATTCCGAAAGTCTTTGTAGCGACATTCCTCCCTTGTCCCAAGTGCTACTCTAAACACTATAAATCTTACTTTTGTAAAAATCATTTGGTGTTAATTGCATGAATTATAACTAAAGGCACAAGTATTATTCTCCCATAGTGCGCGCGTTTTTTGTTGCATCATTTTGTACAACCCTGGTACAATTTTAAGAAGCTAAGCCTATGTTATTACAAAGATACCCAATATATCAATTACTGTAAGTCGTCGAAACAATTGCATCACTAAGAAAATACGTACATCAGGTGACTTTCGCCTTACACACTTACTGTATTTATTCCAAGTAAATATAATATCCTTCTCCGGCCATGTGCAGGTCGTGACTTCCTCAGATGAAAAAAACCATTCGATATTATGGAGGAACCCTATGAAAGTTTAGGGTCAGAGCTCATATCCCATCGAGTTTGAATCGCATAGTAATTCACAAGGCAAAGCCGCGTGAATTATGTAGCGATTTAAATGAGATGGGATCGAGCTCTGACCCTAAACTTGAATGGGTTTCTGTATTTATCTCATCCCTCAAATTGACTAATTGGCTAACATTCGTGACATAATCCCCCATTGGATATTTTTCCTAAATATCTAATGGGCGTTGGATACGAGTTTCCCAATTTTAGGTGTATGGAGAAGAAATACCAGGGGTGAGATAAAGATTTATACGGCTTTATAAGCTCGCTTCTGTGTAGATGTCGGTCGCTGGCAGCTTTTCCAAAGCAATGGGCATTGGCTCTAGAGATATCAGACATTTCAACTTGGGGTTCGGCAGCTGAATGACCGGTTAAATGAAAGTCCTGTTGGAGAAATAGGTAAATCCGTGCACATTGACCTGACTCCTGTGACATAACATTATACACTATGAGGTAGGAAGATGGGACGAGTTTCAGAAGGTGCTGCATACATACTTTAATGACATATTCCAGGGCGTCTTTAGAAACATTTGATGTTTACGATGTATAAGCAGGAACACAGATCAATGTAATCATGTCTTTTTAAATGCATCAATGTCTTTACTGTTTTTTGTGAAAATTGGGTGTTTTGCCGTATAAAGGGAAAGTAGTAAAACAGAGCTGGTTCTACTGTTTGCTGAATGAGATTTCACTGTGCAGGTAATCATCCCTTTCATAGGTGGCTGAAAGTTTGCCGAAAACGGAGAGCAGGTGTTTGAAGGAATATGGAAAGTGGTCCTGTCATTTTTGATTCGCTTGTGGCCTCAAACGTTCCAATATTCAGAAGATGAAAACATGTGTATGAGCACATGTTTGAATGTGTTCAATTCGGTGACGTCATGTGTTGGTGTTTGAAAGGCGTTTCTGTTCACAGAATCGTAACGATAGAAAACGTCACGAGTATAAATGTCGTTTACATGAGAAGTACAAGATAGATATCACAAGTATGACTGTCGTCAGTGTAGTGTGTCAAATGTGGCGCCTGTTTAAAATGTGGCCTAGATACGGTAAACGTCTGAATGTTGTCCGTGTATAGATGATGGATACGGCGCTCGAAGCCGTGTGTGCTGATATTGTGATTGCGAGTATAACGGGTACATTTTCTTGATGAACGACAAAGTATAGTAATACGTGAATTCTGAGTAAGACTTTGTGAATGATACATGGCGGGATCCCCATAACCCAGTGTCTGCACAGGTGTGTACATTGTAAACACAGACCACTGGGGTATTAATTATATTTCACATGGGTAATGCGTGCTCGTGGGGTCTTTGCACCCAGCTAAAGCCACGTAGCATAGTGTCTTAATAAAGTATATGAATTAAGTTTATTTCGTCTTATTCCTCAGAATATTTGAGATACCAAGAAACAACTAACAGCTGTGTTAGTTTCATATCACTTACATTTATGTGATGTATATTTTGAAATAAAAATCATCAGAATAGGGTGATTTATACAGGTATCAATATTGGAGGAAAACGAAGGTTCATTAATGTTATTCATTTCTAGTCTATTTCGAAGTATGGCTCTTGTGGATTACCTGCCAATATTTTCCCCACTATTTCATTATAGGGGCTAGTTATTTATCTCACCTCTGGTACAAGTTTAGCCATAGGAGTAACATTAGAAAAAATGCTGAACCATCACCCCCGTAAACTGACAATACTACGCCAACAGGAGAGTAGTAATTGTGACATGACGTCATATTGATTTGCTAAGTATATTCTAATCATTCTGATATTGTGATGCTATTTAATGTCCTATAAAAGGGTGAGATAAATCTAGAACCACACTCGAATCATAAAATACACAATACTCCACTTGTTTGGATATGCCATAATCGTCACTCGGCTTCGTCTCGATGATGAAAGATGATGTAGAGAGTGACAGACGCGTGGTGTAGTGTGCTCCAATATTTTCATTGGAAACCGGTATATAGAAAACAGCTCTAACACAAATTCCACTGCGAAGCCGTGTAAACACATTGTGATCACAGGCGTATTGAGGAATGTCACATATTAGTACACAAAGTATGAAAAACAGTAGCTCGAACTTACCTGGTGCATCTGTGACCCCTCAAGCAAACATGGCGCCGAAAGACGACTCGAAGAAGAAGGGCAACGAAGAAATGTGAAGCCTACGATTCGATAAAGTGGGACTTAAATGGTATTACGCAACAGACAGTGTCACTTGCTGCCGAGGTCAAGGCCGTGGCGAGGGGCGTGGACATGCACACAACAAAACTACAAATGCAAGACCAACATATTGTAGCGCTTGAGTTGAAACTCAAACAAATTGATAATGAAAAATGAAGATCTAACCTACTAGTAGAGGGCCTTGCTGAAACAGACAAGCACATAAAACAGGATGTGGCAGGACTATTTGAAGCCATAGGGGTGACCTACGGGGTCAAAGACACTGAAGCTTGTTTCCAGCTTGGCCAGAAAGCTGATCCACCTAACATAAACAGACGGCCACATGTAATTCTGATCAAGTTCAGATATCTCTCCCATAAAGCAGAACTTTAAACAAACGTAAAAAACCTGAAGGGAAATGAGCAGTACAAAAACGTATATGTCAACGATGACTTACTCCCTGTTGAAGCAAGAGCCAGACAATATATCCGTGCAATCAATGCTAGGTCCAGAGAACTGGGTAACAACACCTAAATGCGTGGGTCGTCGATCACAGTGGAAGGAAAGCGGTACAACCATGATCAAATTCACCTACTACCGGATCAACTCAAGCCCATCACTGGAAACTCCAAAAAGTATCAGATGGTTATGCATTCCATAGCCACCACATATTTATGTCAAATCTATATCCATCTGCAGTAAACCACAAACCTCGGCACGTTCGCCACAGCTGAAGCGGCGTATGTGGCAGCCCATGCCAACAACAACAACAAGAGGGAACTCATCCCTCAGTTACCAACCTGTAGATCTGGATATGATGCAAAATCGATTGGCAAAAAAGTTCAGTTTGCACCCGACTGGGGTGGAAACAAAAAAATTATGAGGGACATAGTCAGTGCAAAATTCGCTCAGAATCAGTCCTTGAAAGACCAGCTGTGCGCCTATCAGGGCCGTCTGTATGAGGCAACCATGGACAAATTTTTTGGCTGCGGTCTTCCGCTGCACAGGAAAACCTCAGTCAAGATACAATAACTGTTAATTTTGTAATTTGTAAAAGGAAAGTAATACCATGTGCATGTCAACCTGAGTAGGGGCCCATCCCCGACGAAGACTAGATATGCATACGGCCACTTACCCTTCCCTCCACATGCTATTATTAACTAATTTCTATCCTGTTGCTGAAAATTAAATTATTAGAATGTTCAAATTTGATTATTGCCATATAAAACAGGTGTACAGGTTATTTAAAAACTATTCAATTTACAGATAATGTAATTACTATTTTACATTAACTGGTCCCATTTAAATGGAATACCTCTACAATGTAATTCACAGCTATGATAAATTATGCACATTACTCTTATCTTATCTACCTTCCAAAAAACATAAAACCTATCCTTACCCTAGCCACTCTTTCCCTGCAATAGAATTCAGTAAAAAAAGTATACAAAACACTTTTTTGCCACTCCTTGCCATTCCATCTGTTATCTAAGTGAAGTCATTCGCCATTAGTACACCCTACGAAACAAAATGTGGGTTGTGTTGTTCGCTGTTTTCGGGGTGGGAACCCTCTTTTTGTGCTACTTTGTGGCCAACCAAATACCTGCACCACCTCCAGCCAACCCCCTGATGGTTCTGGGCCAGGGAGTTCTCCACATGATGTGAGTATTACATACTTATTTATTAAAATAACTTTACACTTACTCATGCATTTAGTCACTTCTCCACTGATAGTTCCGAGTAACTCACACCTTCATGCCCAATCTCCATTGTGCAAAAGACACTGCAGGTACAAAATCCAACACCCCCTTTTATTCGTAAGCTTGATTTGTACTCTGAATATACCTCAAGACAATCTTTCCCGTTTCTTTCATGTATACCCAATGCTATTATCTCACCCCTGGTACAAGCTTCGCCATAGAAATAACATTACGAAAAAATACTCAACGATCACCCCCGTAAAGTGACGATACTACGCCATGGCTGTGGCGTAGTGAATTTAAGATGACGTCATATAGATTCGCTAGGTATATTCGAGCTGCTCTGATATTCTGATACTATCTAGCATCATAGAAATGGGTGAGATAAATCCAGAACCGCACTCGAATCGTAAAATAGTCAATATTCCACTCATTTGGATGTGCCATAATCGTCACTCGGCTTCGCCTCGATGACGATGCAGGCACATCCAAACTCGTGGAGTATTGTCTATTTATACGATTCTCGATGCAGTTCTATATAAATATTATGCTTTCCTCTCTTCTTTCGAATGTAAACATCAGAAGCCATACCCTCAACTCTACTCCTCTCTGTACAGTTACGTAACATGAGTGGAAAATGATCCCTGCTCAAATGTTGCTCCGTATCACTTACAGTTGCCCAGTTGCCCTTGGTGGTCGCAGAGTAATACGATACATAAGTTCAAAGTCAGGACTTGAGATAATATGAGATAAAGTCTAGCCCTAGGTGTGGGGCGGCTGGTGGAAAAATACGGTTCTTAGTTTGAATACGCGCGCCGCCCGAGTGAGGCTGGATAGTGACGTCGTCCGTGGAGGTGTTTTACAAGTCCGGAAGAGGGCGTCGCGGATAATTACTGAACAATTTCACAATTACTCTCCAATTAACTCATGCGAAGCTGAAATGGAGGTAATACAATTTATTATCTCTGAGAAAAACTCTAAAGGGAGTTTGCAGAGTAATACGATACATAAGTTCAAAGTCAAGACTTGACCAATTTGGCGGCGAGTGCTGAAGGGACCTCAAGGGACGAGGGGTCGAGGTAAGCACTGACGCCTGACTTTGATTTCCAGGTGCCATGGTGCATAATGAACTGGAGGTCCACACCTGGAGAGTTGGCTGCATCCTGGGCGGCTCCCCGTCGGAGGCTGTGGATTGAGAACCGGCTCGAGGCTGGTACACCAGCCTTTCCCAGGGCGAGCCGGATAAAAGCCGTCACATGGCGCCAGGCCAGCGGCGCTCCTGACGGGGTCAGAAAGGCTGGAGCCCAGGGAGGGGCTAGGCTGTAACGGCACCAAGCCTGCACCGGGCAGATGTCAGAGCCTGAGGGAGCCACCAGAAGTGAGGTAGAATGCACCACGTCCCGGATAGTCTTGGAGGAGTTGATGACCACCCTCAGCCTCCCCCCCTTTGCTGGATGTCTCTGTGCAGGAGGGTGTAGGGGCCAGGCCCGAGGGCAGAGGGGGAGATAAGGTTGGAGCCTCGGAGCATGGAGGCGTATCCTATGAGTATGGCGGCCTTGAGGACCAGGGCGTGAGGGCCTGCCTGGTCTGCCGTCCGAGCCAGGAGGGCCACGAGGTCCGCCGAGAGAGGGGGGGTGCTGGGACGTGGGGGACGAGCCGGGCCGTGCCCTGGAGGACTTGCTGGACTAGGTGATGTTGAATGGCGGAAGGGTCGTCCCCGTGGGAGACAATCCACGCCCTCATGCCGGAGATGTAGTTGAGGTGCGAGGTTGGCGCCACCAGTGAGTTTGCCAGGTACTGTCCGTAGAGGGTGGCCTCGCGGACTGAGGGGTGGAGAGGATCCGACGAGTACCAGGCCGCAAAGCCACACTATCAATATAAGGGTTCTGCTCCTGGGAAAGCAAATTACATTTAACTGGATACATTACCGTTCCGGACGGTGTTTTAGGGCCGAGGCCCGGAGGCTTGAAGAGTTTGTCGAGGATACAGAGGATAGGTTTCAACCCCCCACACACATCTGAGATTTCTTTATTCTAAAATTCTCAAGATTTCAATTTTTCGACAATACATAATACGGTACCCGGTATAGACTTGCATACGGTACATATTAGGCCTACACTTGTCATAACCCTTCTCATAACTTATCGATGTCAATATAAGGAACAATAATAATTACAAATCACACTTACAACTATGATTAAAAATGATTCAATTATATTTGTTGGAATTTCCTCCACCATACTGCCCCTCTACCATACATTCCCTCAACCATACTGCCCCTCTACCATACTTTCCTTCAACCATATTGCCCCTCCACCATGCTGCCCTTCCACCATACTGCCCCTTTCCCACACTGCCCCTCCACCATACTGTCCCTCTACTACACTGCCCCTCTACTACACTGCCCCTCCACCATACTACCCCTCTCCCATACTGCCCCTCTACTACACTGCCCCTCTACTACGCTGCCCCTCCACCATACTGCCCCTCCACCATACTGTCCCTCCACCATACTGCCCCTCTCTAATACTGCCCCTCTACTACACTGCCCCTCCACCAAACTGTCCCTCAACCATACTGCCTCTCCACCATACTGTCCCTCCACTATACTGTCCCTCCACCATACTGCCCTTCTACTACACTGCCCCTCCACCATACTGCCCCTCTCCCATACTGCCCCTCTACTATACTGCCCCTCCACCATGCTGCCCCTCCACCATACTGCCCCTCCACCAAGCTGCCCCTCCACCATGCTGCCCTTCTACCATGCTGCCCCTCCACCATACTGCCCCTCTATCATACTGCCCCTCTATCATACTGCCCCTCTATCATACTGGCCCTCCACCATACTGTCCCTCCACCATACTGCACCTCTATCATACTGTCCCTCCACCATACTGCCCCTTTCCCATACTGCCCCTCTACTACACTGCCCCTCCACTATACTGCCCCTCTCCCATACTGCCCCTACACAATACTGCCCCTCTATCATACTGCCCCTCCACCATACTGCCCCTCCACCGCACTAACGCACGTACGTATACGTACGTGCGTTATTACGTACGATAATTTTTTGTGCAACGGCCCCAGCTGCAGACCCATAACGGCTTCAGGTTGTAACTCACTGGAGACAGTGAGTAATGCCTTCAGGTCAGAATCACCTGGAAGTGTTTACTTGACGCTGGGCCAACTATACTTGCATCGGGGAAAACTCACATGTGCATATGTTCCGGACCCAGAAATGGAAATTTCAGCTATTTCTACATGTACATTCGGAATTATATTCAGTTTCTCCAATTGTAAATAGGAAAACTGTGGTTCATCGGGAGACTTGCGGTCGTGGTGTGGCCGACCAGTCGAGAGCGGAACCTTTACTTACCCGGGGAGATAATAGGAAATTTAGTAACCTCTGGAGAGTGTATGGAACTTAGCACTGTGAAATATCTCAAGATCTGATAAAACACTTAGTAAAATCCCAATATGTGTACGACAAAAAAAGAAATGAAGGCATAGTCATGGCGTACACAAGTCGGTGGTGTACCCAAATCTGGCAAAACATACATAATGTTTTAGAAATGTCTTAAAATGTGTTTAAATTAAATGGAAGACATTGCCTAGATCTCAAGACTAGAAGGAGAAGCTGTGACTGCCTGGTATAGTCATGAGCGTTTAATATGAGTAAACTCACAATATTTAGTTCAATCAAATGCAGCATTTGTAATAGATTCTTTTTTCTTAAATTAAGTAGATAGAAATAAAGACAACTTCGTAATGAATACATAACAGAACTATTCAGGGAGCCGTTTCACTAGTGGGGTGGTACAAGCGAGAGCTAGGCCCGCAACAGTGCCAGCAACAGCGATACCAACAATGACAATGACAAGTTCCCGTTTCATCAGTGCTCTCACTGTTGAGGTGAGACCAACTCTCACTGTTGGCACAGGTCTCGCTATGCACACGCATTTGACATTCGAATTTATTTACCTTCCCATAAGAATTAAGCAATGAAATTTTTACATGAGTAAGTTATATACCTATAATCGTACTAAATATGAAGTAAATCGGCTAAACCGTTTCGAAGATATCGACATTTGAATTTGGTCATAGCAAATACTGCACTTCCCGCTGGCCTCCTGGGGGAGACAAAAGAATAGCCGAAACCCCCGCCGCACTACGGAGGGAGTGAAAAAGAACAGCGACTAACGCTAACGCACGGAGGGAGTAAAAAGTTCAAACGCCGATAACTTCGGAACCGCTTGGCCGATTTTCTTCATATTTGGTACGGTTATAGGTTATAAATATGTATACCTTACTTGTGTAAAAATTTCATTGCCCTCCTCTGACATAAACAAAACTCTAAACCCAACAGCGACAGGGTCTACCCTGTCACTAATAATGCCTCAACAGTGATAGTTACGGTGAGACTAATTTTCTAGTGAAACGTACTCTCTCATTGTTGGTCTCACTCCTTACCTGACTCGTGTTCACGCTTGACTGCACAGTCTCATGAAACGCAAAGTATCACTGTGGTCTCACTATGGCAGCTTACCCTCCTAGTGAAACGGCCCCCAAGACTAGAATTTTAGAAATGTGGTGTCACCTATCATTCTATCAAAGAACTTTGGCCCTAGTGTCATATTTCTGCTTGAATCACTGACCTGATGAGTATGTAAGTAAGACTTGGTTTTCCATCAGTCCTATCGCAGTCAATAATTAGCATAGATACTTCAAATAAAGAGTGATTTGTAGAGGAATCCCACAGAATACAGCTGGTATATTATCTTTTTGACTAAATGTTATTTAAAGTAATGTTCTCAAAGCATACAATTTCTTGAAATTTTCATCGTTACATACAGCGACATTCAGGGATATAGACAGTCATACACAGAGGTATATAGTCAAGAGATATGTCTACACACAGACATAGACATAGACACTCCTAGATATTTAGACAGTTTCTTAGACCATAACGCATGGAGATATACAAAGAAACGCACAAACACACATAGACCGATGCAATCCTACAGTCAGGGGTACAGACAGACAACCCTACACAAAGTAATACACTCAGGCGCTATATACATAACACTCAGGCACTAAAGATATATACCACTGCACACATTGATACATACAGACACATAGGCAGAGACACTTGGAATTTCTTGCAAAATTCACTGAATATAAATATTTCCATATGAGAAATATCTTGCCTGAAATCTGTTTCTGAGTGGAGAGATATCACTAAGAAATCCATCGGAAAAATTCCCTGAAAATGGAGTTAGTTTACAGAACAAGATATACAGGGTAAGACTAGGCGTTTCGGTGCTACCCCTATCGCATTTACGACCACAATGTAGAGAGTGTACGGGTAGGCGAACTGGAATTTGCGCTTGTTGTTTACAACCCCGAATCCTCGTTTCCCATTGGTCGACTTCGGTGGCTCTTCCGTCGACCGTATCGCTGTTCTTTTGGCACCCCACCGCGGGCCGGCGGGTATGCGTGTCAATGTTTATGGGGAGTCGGTCCTGTCGAAATGTTTGTGAGTTTTATATTTCCTTGTGTCTGTGGTCTGTGGGGACTTGTTGGTTGTTATCCTTTTGTGCCTTGTTCTTGTTTTACAGTTCCATTGTAGTATTTTGAGGGTGTGTGTTATGAGTTAGTTGGTGTGAAGGATTTACTGAGGAGTTAGGGGTTAGTGGTCTTATATTTTTATAGTATCAAATGAGATTTGATATTATATTGTTTGGTGACGGCGAGTCTGCTGTCATCCTTGTCTTTTTTTTTATAGAACTGAATATAATGGTAGAGTAGCAGCGCTCTCTATCATTGTTTTGTTTATTATGTTTTTTTGTTTTTTTAACACTTCTTTGTGCGTTCGTCGTTATTTCTATTTTGTGTGGTCAATTTGGCAGTGGCCATCACTGATGTTTTCGTCGTTCAATTTTTGTTTTCGACGTGAATCTCACAGACATTTTAGTTATTCGGTTGTTGTTTGATTTTTGTCTCCCCTTGGTTTCATGGTCTCTCTGGCGGAGGCCATGATTTACGTTAATGTTTGAATTGTTGTTTTTTTGGGAACGTTTTTACTCTGTGGTTTCGACCTCGGCGGGTCTCATCAGGTATCGTGCTATAGTGTGGTTATTCGTTGGTGTAGATGGCTTGTGGTCTTTCCTCCCCGTCCTTGTCTTTGGGGAGGGGGATTGTTTCCCGTGCTTCTCTCTATATCCAGCCGTTTTCCTACCTCCTCCACTTTGAATGTATGTGGATAAATTTTCTCCGTTCGTTTAACCTCGAAAAAGGTTTGCGTTGGGAGAAAATTTGTGACGTGGCATTGGTGTGGTGGCTGTAGGTTAATCCATTCCATTGTCATTGCCCTTGATTTGTTGTTTTATCCATATCTGTTGTCCATTGTGTTGAGACCTTCCGGAGCTTGTGTTTTCAGTTTGTGAATCCAGTTGAATTCTATTTTGTTTCTTAGTCTGCTTGCTTCGTTGCTGTTTGGGTGTCTGTAAATGTAGTCTAATATGCGTACCTGTATATCGCTTCTTCCATTGTGGTCTGTTCGGTTAAAGTGTGCAGGTACGTCATTCTTTCCGTCGTTTTTCCTGATGCAGTTTAGATGCTCTCGGATTCTTTCCTTAATCTTCCTTTTCGTTAGTCCTACATATTGAGTTTGGCATATTTTGCATTCTAGGCAGTAGATTAGGTTTGAACTGTTGCAGGTCCCTCCCATTTTCGTTGTGTGTTTTTCTTTTGTTGTTCGTGAGGTTACGACACCTCCTGTTTGTAGGATGTCACAGTATTTGCAATTTGTTTTTTGCAAACATTTCGTTCTTTCCTTTGGTCTTTGTTGGTTGTCCCGTGTAGTGGGTTTGGTTGTTTGTCGTTGGTTGTTCCAACCCCCGTTCTTGGATGTTCGTTCATGTTGTAGTTTGTCCTGGCTCTAACTAGATGATCTTTTATGTTCTTCGGTCGTTTGTAGCCTTTGGTTATGCGCTTTCGATGAAGTCCTTTCGTGGTGATTGACTTAGCCAGTAAGTCCCAATTTTTGTCTACTATCTCCCCGAGTCGTTTGTCATTTTCTCTATAGGTGGTGATGAGGTATACTTCGTTGCTCGCATCTCTATTTTTGTCTTTCTTGTTTCCTTCGAGTAGTATGGATCTTTCCTGTGCGTCCACTCTATTTTTGCAATTTTGAAGTATTTTCTCGGGGTAGCCCTTTCGTCTGAAGTTGTCGAGTTTTTCTTCACTGTGTTTTTCATAATCCTCGTCTCTTTGGCATATTCTTTTGATTGAGAGTAGTTGGGAGTATGGAAGACTCCTTTTTGTTGCTGGTGGGTGTGCCGAATCGAACTGGAGGTAAGTATTTGCGTCCGTTGGTTTCTTGTACAGGTCGGTGTACAGCTTTCCAGTTTGTTGATCCACTTTGACCAGTGTATCCAGGAATGGTATTTCCGTTTTGGAGAATTCTGCAGTGAACTTGATGGTGTCGTGTTGTTGGTTGATCTTCTCTATCCATTCTTTGAGGGATTCTTCTCCATGGTGCCATATCGCGAAGATGTCATCAATGTATCGTAGCCAGTGGGTTGGTTTCTTACCTGGCAGTTGTAGTAGTTGGGTTTCTATTCTTTCCATGAATAGGTTGGCGTAGGAGGGGGCCAGTCGTGTTCCCATTGCTGTTCCACTGATTTGTAGGTAGTGTTCACCGTTGAAGACTATGTTGTTGTTTTTGAGTACTATTTCTAGGAGGTCCGCTATCGAGTCGTTGCTTGGGTTTTCAGAGTTGTCCCTCGTTTTTGCCACTTTTTGCCTTATTGTAAGGATTCCTTCTTCGTTTGGTATATTTCTGTAGAGTGAACTGACGTCTAGTGTTACCAGAAGTGTGTCCTTTGTTGTTTCTTCTAGTTGCCCTATTTTTTTGATGAAGTCGTTGGTATCCTTGATGTAAGAAGGTATTTTAGGTACAAGTGGTTTGATGAAATTGTCTACAAACTTTGAAATTTTCTCCGTTGCACAGTTGTTGGCAGACACCACTGGTCTCCCTGGTGGAGGTCATTGTGGTTTGTGTATTTTCGGTAAGAAGTAGATGTTGGGGGTCTTTGGTTTTTCCGTTCTTAGGCTGCATCCCATGTTGTGTGAGATTTCTCCCATCTGTTCCATCGTTTCTATTTTTGCGTTGATCTTGTTTTTTATTTCCATTGTTAGATCGTTGTCCTTTTTCTCGTATGTTTTCTCGTCGTCCAATTGCCTTTTAGCCTCTGCTATAGTCTCGAGTGTTGAGGATGACTGTAGCTCCTCCTTTGTCTGCTGGTTTGATTGTGATTTCGTCATTTTTTGCCAAATCTCTTAGGGCTGTGGTTTGGTCTTTTTTTAAGTTTCGATTTTTCGGTGGGTTGTAGTTGCTTTGGGAGAGGTTAATTTCATTTACTGCTATGAAAGTTTCCAAATTTTGGGACCCCGGCGGGGGCCGCCAGTTTGACTCACCTTTCAGGTTGCGTTGAAGTGAACAGTCGTCAAATGGTTGCTGTGTCCTGTGGCGCATTTCTCTTCGGCCCATGGTCCACACGGTTTGTTGTCCTCGTTTGTTGTTTTTGATCTGTTATTTTTCCTCTCGTCTCGTTGGTGGTTCTTGTCATCGAAAAATTGTTTGATTCACAGTTTTCGGTGAAAAACGTCTAATCGATTTTTCGATCTCCTTCGTTGTTTCCTACTTGTGTGGGACAGAAGTTTAGGCCTTTGTTGAGAACTGACATTTCTACTTCATTGAGTTGGTAAGAAGATAGATTTACCACGATATTGTCGAGATTTGATTGTTGGTTGTTGATTTTATCTTTGATTTGTTTTTTGCGATCTCTATTTTTCTGATTTTTTCGTTTTTGTTTTGAAGCTTTACGTTCCCTTCCCTTACGTTCTCCTAACGCAAACCTTTTTCGAGGTTAAACGAACGGAGAAAATTTATCCACATAGTTTACAGAACAAGGCATCATTTTGCCTATTTTCCACTGTGTGTCAGTGTGGAACTACCCCAGCTGTGCGCAGTGTTTGTGGTGGCAGCATGGTGACAGGGTCGTAAAACGGTGGGGGCGTGTGAAGGCCTGGCAGCCAGTTGGTAGCTTGGGTACCAGGCTTATGAAAATATATTTTAAATTTATGAAGGTTAAGTATAGGATAATGGTGTTAGCATTTGTTTTCAGCAATGGGATAGAGGTTTGTAATCTTTTCTTAGTATACAATTTAAAGTTACTGTTGTAACTGTCGGAGAAGCCCAGACCGCAAATAACAACAGAACGTCCGTCTCGTTTCGATTCCAGTTCCAAACTGTCTTTTTATTTCTAACACTGCGTCGCTGCCTCCTCTCCCGCGCAACCAAACGGAATTCTCCGGAAATAAACGCTCGTACTGCCCCCTATCGGAGCACGGCGAAAACTAAGAGATACACAAGTTACAACTGCTCCCATACCAAGTTTTCAAGTATTTGAAAAAAGAAAAGGTTAATACATTGTCCATCTTTTAGTGACTGTCCTCATAGACCTCCTTCACTTTGCTTCATCACTGTCCTCATAGACCTCCTTCACTTTGCTTCATCACTATAGGATTATAGGGAGGACTAAAAATACTACAGAATAGTAACTACCACATGGTAATATATGAAGAACTACAATTTCTACACAATGGAATACTTGAATAACTACAACAATCTGAAAAGGTTAATACATTGTCTATCTTTTAGTGTCTGTCCTCATAGACCTCCTTCATTTTGCTTCATCACTGTCCTCATAGACCTCCTTCACTTTGTCATTTTAGCACAGGGAGGACAATCATTATATCATTTGTCTGGGTATTAGACTTTTCCTCGTAGGTCTAATTTACTTCACTTCATCACTCGAGTACGGGGAGAACTACTACAACTGCTCCCAAACCAAACTGAAAACTCCCCTTAATAACACTCTAAGCAAAATTTAACAGTCATAATGCCATCATAGGCCAGAGTTGCTGTCCATGTTCCATCGAACTGGCCTCTGTTGTTGTGTTCCATCGATCTGGCCTCTGTTGTTGCACCGGTTCCTCGAAGTGCAGACCGGGTCTGTGATCTTTGGAGAGGGGCTTTCCTGCCGCGGTCAGTCCTGGTCCCCGATCCTGCAAACACGGTCTCAGGTGTTGAACTGCTGTTCCGGCTCCGCAAGGTACCCTGGTAGAAAAAGGAAAAGAAAACAAAGATCGGGGAACAGTATCCGGCCTACAAAGAGTACATGAGTAAACTTGACTCGCTTTGGGGTCACGACATACCACATTGGTGAAAGAAAAGTCAGAAACTAGAGAATAAAATAACTAAAATAACACCCCAATATATGAATGAGGATTTCTGGCAGACTATAATACTGCCATTGGTAATGCTGTTGCTCACCGCAAGTGAAGACCCCTGTATCCATTGGTGAATGTCTGGCCGATCCAGGTGTCACCGTTCCCGACAGACCAGTTGATGTCGGTATGATACAACAGTGGTGGTTCCATCTTCCGCATCTGAAAAGACAAAGCAGGAGAGCAGTACCATGGTTTTGGAAAAACATGCGCAACATCCATATAAGGTAGAAGGGTGGAACAAAATATTAGTTATCATCAGCAATCAGAACCTAAGTGGAACCTCTAGTCAATTGGTTTTCCCACAGGCGTCGCCCATGTGTGGACCAGGTCAGAGATCGAGGCGGACGTTCGGCCAGACCTTAGGCAGATTCCCAAGCCTCGTGGTTGTGCCTGTTCTATAGTCGGTTTTACCCTCTCGTGGACCAGATTAGAAATCGATTGATACCTTTCAGTCACAACCTGGGGTTGTTGGCGAGGGCCCCGGTCAGTCCCTTCAATGGTACGACCCTCAGGGACACTCATCATGGATCGACACGCACCGGTATCAGCTAGGGTCTTCTGCGCCATCCCACCAGTTGGCAAAATAAAAGACACCAGGCCATCTGATGCGTCACTCAGTTTCCCTGGTAGTAGGGGTACTGGTTGAAGGCATCGACCTCACTAGTGCCACCGTACGCAGTGGCAGCAGCGCTCTGAGGTTGAGCCTGCTGGAGGTGAGGGCAATTCCTCTCGATGTGCCCCAACTGGTTGCAGTTCCAGCAACGGACACCCTGGTAGCCTGACTGTCCGCCCCCGTTACTCCCTCGAGGGTGACCCCCCCAGATCGGTCCTCCCGTCCACGATTCCGGCCTTGGCCCCGCCCTCTGTTACTACCATTTACCCGGCCCCCGTAGAAATTGTAGTGTATGATAGGGGGCTGCGAGCCCCCCTGGGGGAACGCCTGCACTGGGTGTGGGGCCCATGAGCTGACCCCAGCCTGTACCGATGTATCAGCAGCCAGTGGCACAGCGCATACTGGTGCTGGATGGGCTGCCATGAGCACAGCTGCCCCAGCCTGTGTGGCGGGTCTGCTTTCGTTTACGATTAAATCCATCAACCGCTTTTCCATTATTTCCATGGATTTCATGTGCTGTTGGATAGTTTTCAACACATGGCTCGACTCATCATTTGCAGCCTTGGTCTTAGTAGCCCTGGTAGTGGTTGCCGCATCCACTTGTTCTGCCACTCTGCACAAAGATCACACTATGAGCGGCAGAGCCGCGAACGGTAGTTATGTAAGTGCCTAACTATATTGATTCAAAACTAAAGAATACGTTGCCAGGTGAATGTTTGGCTTCAGCTGTGGCGTAACTAAGAAGATAAGGTGCGACACCAGCCAGTGGAAAAAGGCTATTACCCGACTGCAGCCTGGCCGCGTATACATAGGTGGGTACAAGTACTACAAGCAGGGGATAAAAGATGCCCAAGGGGTTACAAGTGTGGGGGGGGGGGGGGGGGGGAAATGCCTGTGTCATGCCAAATTCAACCTTGAATTAAACTTAAAGTTGAAACAAACATGATTTATATAAGATAAGCAGTGACTACAATCAAAGAACTCTAACTATAGTTCTTTGCTACAACGTACATACATATAGATATGTCATTTGAGCTTTACTTACCCCCTGACATTAACTAAGAACGTTGTGATGTGGGTTTTCCTCAGAGCTCTTCTCCTCTGCTGACATGTTTGAAAGGAGTGCCAAATGTCGGCCGCGGTATTTATATGAGTCCATACTGCGCCGCTCCAGTTGTTTTAGCATATTTCTAGCACACTGCACCGCTAGAGTAACCTACGGAAACTCGCTTTGCGGAGCAGGGGGCTGTTTCACTAGGAGCTGTTGGCAACAGTGGCAGCAAAGTGGCAGTTTGCGTTTCATTAGAACGTGCAGTCAAGCGTGAATGGCACTTGGGACACGAGTGGCACCAACAGTGGCAGAACCCATTTCATTAGTCAAGTGGCTCTCGCTGTTACTGCCACTGTGGCGCCACTGTAAACAAGATGGTCGACCCTCTCGTTGGTTACATATATTGAAACTTTAACCTATAACCTATAATCGTACCAAATATGAAGAGAATCGGCAGCACCGTTACGAAGATATCGGCGTTTGAATTTTGTCATGCTCTGGTGGCCAGTGTCGAGCACTTCCCGCCTGCCTTCAGGGGGAAACAAAAAGAACAGCCGAAACCCCGCCGCACTAGGGAGGGAGTGAAAAAGAACAGCGACAAACGCAAACGCACGGAGGGAGTGAAAAATTCAAACGCCGATAACTTCAGAATGGTACAGCTGTTCTTTTTCATATTTGGTACGATTATAGGTTATATGTACCCCTTAAGTAGTAGTGTGGGTGACGCTAGTCTTCTCCCTCGCCTGTCATCGTAGTGTGGCGATTGCTTCAGTGAACTTGATCATGTCGGGGAGTAATAGATATGCTTGATTATTCAATTTCAACTGCCACACTGATTTGATAACCTTACTGTGACTGGAAATATACAAAGACACTGATCTCTGTGGACGATTAGGATTGATATCAATATTAACCACAATGTTAAATGGATTTGAACTGCAAGCCAGCCCGGCGAGAGCAGCCCCTCAAACTAGATCTAGGCATATAATAGATGCCTCAGTCGCCTACACATCTATAGGCCAACAGCCCAGTAAACACAAATATGTGCTATCTACCTAAATTAACATCATTTTTTGGTAGGAATTACATATTTTTTTACGCAGAATAAACGTGAAAATGTTAAGGTTTAGTTACATCTGTAGCACGTATTGGTAGATTTACATTAATCAACATAAATTTACATAGATTTTGAGACATTTACGTAAATTCACGTAGCTTAGAAACATCAATTTTTGAGTTCTAAACTAATTGAATTTATGTATATATACCAACAGAGAAATATGTAATTTTATGTAAATGATGGGTGATTTTATGTATTTTAGAAACGGAAATCTACATAATTGTAACAAAGACTGGACGGCCACTTAAAAGTTTTATTTAAAACACATTTCAATAAAACTGTTAAAAGAGATAATCAGAGTTCAGTTCATTGAGTTGTAAAAGCATAAGAGGATGTAAACATGCGAATAAATAGTAGAAACATTCATTTGTATATATAAGTGGTAATAAAAACATTCTTGGTTATGATAGAACAATTAAGATGGTATGATAATGACAAGATCATACAGGTGTGGGTGGGTAGAAAGAAACGGTGTGCACAGCACGTTGACTAAGAAGGAAGTGACCGAGACACGGTGCTTCCGTGTGTAGGTTGAGTCCGTGAACACTAGGTGGCGCCAGTCGTTAGAATTAATAGCAATTTAACAATTACTTCACAATTGTAACAAAGACTGGACGGCCACTTAAAAGTTTTATTTAAAACACATTTCAATAAAACTGTTAAAAGAGATAATCAGAGTTCAGTTCATTGAGTTGTAAAAGCCAAAGACGTTGCTAGGGCTGTAGCTGTTGTGTGTTGGAGAGCTTTGGGGACGTAAGCCCGGAGGCCGGGAACCGATGCCCAGGCTCCGTGTTCCATTATGGATTCCTCCGGCACGCCCATCTCAGCCGCCGTCCTAGCCCCCATGCGCCGGAGGCTATGGAGGGAGAAAGTCGCGGCGGCTGGGTGTCCGAGCGCTCGTAAGGCACCACGGTAAATCCGGGTAACGCCCTCCGGGCGAAGAGGCCGCCCTCGCGCATCCGTGAAGGCCGGCGCGTGAGCAGGGGCCGCGTGGGAGTCAGTGTAGGAGCGCCAGGCGGCCACGGGGCAGTAGGGCCCGCCGCTCGCGACCACCGGGACGACAAAGGCTCCCGAAGGTCCCGAGGTGGTCTTTGTTGAGTGGACTGTCACCGATAGTCCAGGGGGGGGCGAAACTTATGTCGGCCCGCCTCAGCATGTGGTTGGCTGCCCCATATGGGCCCGTCACGAGTAGGTTCGACTGTCTCAGCATCGTTGCGAATCCAAGTAGGAGGAGGGTCCGTGCCGGACATGCCTGCGGCCCGACGAGGATGTGAAACGTGGACATGGGAAGCGGTGGAGCTGGAGTCGGTTGGTGAGTGGAGAGTTTTCCCACCCCGCGGAGAGCTTGTAGGACTAGGGGAGCGGAGAAAACGTCCACCGTGTGTCCCAGGGTCTTAAGAAATGTCTTGGCTCCAGACATATAGTTGCGGAGCGAAGCGGGGCTTTTGAGAGAGTTGGCCAAGATTTGTACGTATAATGAAAGCTGTACTGATGTGGGTGATTTGAAGTCGAAGTTATGTCCGAGCATAAACTTGAGATATGCCTCCGCCTGGCGTTGGATGTTTTGTGAGGTGCCCAAGTCGTCTCGAGCTGGCGTGCGAGGTGTGGGTTTGCAAGCTCTGAAAAAAGGGGATGTCAATCAGCTATGGAAATACAGAGGAAAGGGTTAGATACCATAGGCGTACATTGAACTACGTAGGTGACAAAACATAAGATAGATTTACTGGGTCACATCTAATATACTGATAACATTTAACTAGGTTCAAGGCTATTTTTGCTTTCGCATCGTCAGAGTGGGCCCGAGAGAGGGCGTCGGCCAGTACGAGCTGGGGACCAGGGACATGGAAGAAAACAATCTCCATGTCCATGGTCGCCTCCAGCAGGGCTACCTCCCTTGCACAAGCAGCGAGTACTGTGTCATGTGTGCGGGCACTGTTCATGACCTGAGCTGCTGCAGTGTTGTCGGTTAAGAGGTGTATCGCATGGCCGCGAGAGTTACGCGGGACAAGACTTTTGACGGCCAGGAGGCAGTTTATGGCTTCCACCTGTGAGATATGATAATTATCTCGATACACCTGAGGCAGAGGGATGGAGTAGTAGCGTCCCGTTTTATGGCAGAACGCCCCTAGCCCCCTTGGGCAGGCATCACATTCGATCGTCACTATTGGTCTCTCTTTCACAAGCATTCTTTTCCCGTTTGTCGACTCAGCAAAGTGGACAAACCACGCCAATACCTTTTTACATTCTGCGTCTATCGGTACCAATGCTCTGTTGTCCGCCTCTCGCAAGCATTGTAGGATGCGTGACATGTAGCGCCTCGCGGGGGGTATGCACTGGCTGATATGATTCAGCCTCCCCGCGAGCGACTGCAGTTGCGTCCTCGTGGCATGTTCCCTGTTTTCCCACAGCCAACATTCCTGTATGACGGCCTGGAGCTTGCGGTCGGGGATAGTGATTTCCATGTCTATCGAGTCCACTTTGAAGCCTAGCCACTCGATGCAGGTCATCGGGAAAACTGACTTTTCCCTGGCTATCTCGACTCCGAGGCGCTCGCATAGGCCTTCGAAGCCGGCAAAGGAGCGTGCGGCTTTGCTGAAATCATTGTGGACGCCGATGAAGTCGTCAACGTATGCCATAGTGGGTACGCCGTACGTCGTGTTCATTACCCACGTCAGTGCGTTTGACACCCGCTGCTGGGCGCCTCCGGAGAACCGGCAACCAAATGACGGACATATGTCTATGTACATTTGGCCGCGATGCATCAGGCCCAGCAGCGGGTAGTCAAGGGGGTCTATACGGAGCTGTCTATAGGCCCTCCTCAAGTCCGTCTTCCACATGAGGGCACCTCTCCCGGCCTGGGTTACAAGGGCGGCGAGGTCGGCTATAGACGGCAGGGTGTATGTAGACTGTACTCCCTGAAAAACATTTTTGACGATGCCATCATTCACGCTCCTCATGGGGGGATAACTTAGGTCCATGATAACACGGCAGTCTCCCAGTGTTCCAGGCTTGGGTCGAGTTAGTAGGGGACTCACCTGAGTCCATGGGGCGAAGGGCGGTGCCGCAAAAGGGCCCAGCATGGCTCCTTCCCCCATCTCCTTTGCAATGAACTTATCAATTGCCGCGGGGCACGCTCGAGCTGAGGCGTGATTCTGCTGCGACGGTACCGGTTTTTCCTTCGCATAGTAGGAGGACGGCCAACCGTATCGGATGTATTGGCACACTTCTCTATCGTGGTAGCCGCGAAGGACGGTTTCCCACTCAGAACAGTTCATCTTCGAAGGTATGGTAATCCTGGCAGCGAGATAATTTGGTACGCCCGTGCTGAGGACCTTCCTATAGATGTCCATGTGGGTGGGTGCATCGGCCGCAGCACGCGATGTTGGGAGTGGCCATGTGCTGAGGACAGTTTCCTTATACTGCTTGGGTCCTATGGGCCTAATGCAGCTTCCTCCAGACACAGGGCCCGAGACGCGCCAATCTGTTATGTTGTCCATATCAGGGTGGACTAACGCCTTGATCGGGGTGCTTGACTTTTGGTAGATCGCGCTGAACGACCTGTCCTCCAGGGTCGCCTCCAGGTGGTTGAGTAGCTGAGGTGGTTGGTCTCCTGTGTTCACCCGTTGAGGGGCGAAGCTTGTTACAAGTTCCCGCCTGCCTCTAGCAGGGCCTCGATCGCAGCGTGAGAGTTCCTGCTCATCCTCCATAGGCACAGAGCTGGGGGCCACTCCAGGGCGGGGGCGTCCGGCTTTACAGCCGGGAGCGTTGGCCGCAGGACGTGGACCGTGGCTGTGCGTGTCGGGCTTGCAGTCCTCCGGATCCCTGACCGGGTGTATGTGCCGCCACATATTCAGAGTCAAGACAGCATTGAGATTTGTTACTATACATACAAAGTTCATGTGACTCCGCACCCATCTTAGGTACGGGTATGGGAGCACGACAGAAATCAGAAACATTTCCCCATACCACAGTGTTGAGATTATGGCTTCCTCTCTCAGCAGTGACACAAGAGAGGTCACGCATGGGGTCACGCAGAGGGTCACGCATGCGCCTCCGGCTGTTTACCTTTGGTTTGTTATTGTTTTATCGACGCACGTGTTCGCTCCGTGTGCCACACGCCGAGAGCCTTTCCCTGTCGGTGAGACATTTCTGATAGACAATACAGTGACCCGTTTTGGGGTTATTACTTACATTTCTTTGTCGGAACTTTTAATTGTAGAAGGTCCTGGTCTTGTGACGACTTGAGACGGGTTTCACTGCCCAAACCCCGGTGCCAGTTTTGGGACTGCTCTGCAGGCAGCCTGGCTGTGCGGGTACATTGCCGACTTTGCAGTAAGGCAAGCAGCGCATATGTGGAGGCGTCTTGCGCCAGATACAACATGGTGTGTTGACTCGTTGCATTCATCTTTTTGAAATTGAGCGCACGGGGGACCGGGTCTCGTGCGGGCCACATGTGGGGGTAAGTCGAGACCGTGCGTTGACCTAGCGGTCTTCTCTGTAGGTGCTTGCTTCGTCGATGCTGGAGCTGGCAGGTGGGCAAATCTCGTTTGCAGCCTGTCTATCTCATAGCTGTTCGTCCAGTGCAGGCGGCCGTGAGCAATGCGATCGCAGACCTCTTCTGAGAACGTCCTTACACTCGCCCATGGGAACGTACGCGCATCATCCATTATAGTCTCCAGGTGAAGTTGCATGGCGTCCCTTGTCTCTTCGTCGGTAGCAGATTTTATCATCTGAAGCAGGCCATAAGCATACTCCGGTATGCTGAGGTCGTCCATCGTTGTCTTGGTTCGTTTTGCCCCTGAAAACATGGTGGTGGGGCATATTACCTGCTGATCCTTTGACATCCGGTTGCAGCACCTGTCTGATGGCTTGGGCCATCCGATCCGCAGCGTCTTCATTCAGGCTTATGTCCGATAGTCGCTCCGGTGCCTGTGCTGGCACTGACCTGAGGTGGTGATTTGGGTGGTGGTATATTTCCCTCGTCTCGGAGCGGCCTCGGCGATCACGGCCCGGTGACGCACCACGGTGCTTGTGTGCTTGCTGGGTTGGCGCCCGTTGAGGCGAGCTGTCGCTGTTTGCCCCGTCCGGTCCTTTTTTAGCGGAGACGATTTGGGAGAGCATGTTAGTTATACTTTGCAGCTGGTTGTCAATAGAGTCCACACGGCCCGCCACAAGGCGGATTGCTTGGGCATTTTCCTTTACCGTTGTCTTGGGGGGTTTGCTCTGTAACGTCGGGCTGCCCTGTGCCGGTACCTGGTCGTGGTGTGTGCCGCCATCTTGGGCTGCGCCCTTCATGCTCGTGCTCTGCCCGTCTGTATTCATTTTTCTGTCAGCCTGAGCTGGGCGTCTTTGAAACCTCCTTCATTTTCTTTGCACAGATAGTGGTATTTTCCGATTTGGCATTTGTTGCTCCTATGTGCGTTACTATGGCGTAGTACTGTGTCGTGGTGCGTTAGAAAGAAACGGTGTGCACAGCACGTTGACTAAGAAGGAAGTGACCAAGACACGGTGCTTCCGTGTGTAGGTTGAGTCCGTGAACACTAGGTGGCGCCAGTCGTTAGAATTAATAGCAATTTAACAATTACTTCACAATTATATGAATATATATTGATGGTAGCTTTATCTAAATAGGAAGGGAATGTTTATTTTTGGATTTCTCTATGAAGGAGAGAAATGAGTATGATTAGCCTGATTAGCCTCAGCTATACTCGGGTATAGTTAATTCTGTGTACTTTTTCTTTGTAAGAGGCCCCAACACTTGCTTATAACTTTTTCTCAGCTGGGAAAAAACTAGACTTACATTAATATCAACACCACATACCTGCAGAATGGTGTGGTCCTACCCAACTGCCAAAATTACCAAAATTAAGATAACTGCAGCGACAAAAATAACCAATCATAGCCTGAATGAGATTAATGATAATTGAAACTGCTGGTTTGGTAAATTTGGTAGATAAACCAACTTTACAGGCAATACCCTCCCCAAGAAGTAAAAAAGTAAATTGACAGAAACTAGTGAATAAATGTAATATAAATTATGTGAATTTATGTGAAATTACCTAAAATTACCATACATTCTACAGACATAAGTAAACCAGTTACATTGTTCGCTAGAGGTCCGATCCTCCAGAAAGGGCGACACCCAATACTTGTGTTTCCGGCGATTCGTGATTTTTCTTTCATTAATTTGCCGGTGTTCTTCTAGGATTTCATCCTCATCAGCACACCCAATAATGTCATATGTGGCCATAGACAAACTAGATACCAGGGCCTTGACTTTAGTGGCGTCCATGTTGTTACTGTTACCACAACCGAGCTGGTTCCTAGCACGAGTCGCATAAACCCGCACGGCACCAGCAACAAGCACCAGCGACAAACAAATGTAGGTCAGTAGAGCACAATGGCGATGGGGCAATGGGGCGATGGGACGATGGGACGACCAGCCGGCTGGAAAGAGTTAGTGGATCAGGTGAGCCGATTATTTCAGCCGATTACCATGTGTGCACCGTGTGGAGCCGTGTGGAGCCATCGGCTAGAATTAGGACCTCTTGGTGGATCTGTGAGCTGTTTCTGGCCGACTGGCCGGCCGGCCTAGCCGATTGTCGTCGAAAAACCCGTAGGACCAGGCCGGCTGGCCATCGGCTGAGCATTCTTTGGTGGATCACCCCCTTTAGCATTTGTACATTTTTTTACGTAGGGAATCTACCCGTGAGCCATGTAGATTTACGTCTTGGGTTTACTGGGAACGTGATTGTATCTGGATTTTGGTGACTCTAGACATATTTTCTGATATTCTAATGGTGTTTAACATGGACAAGGTTAAAACAGGTTTTATTTTCATTCAATATCTCACTCATACACCCATCTGTAGGTTCAAGTCGCATTGGCTGTGCCATGGTTGGTGTGATAGTGGGCGCCACAGAACTATCATTTTTAATCTTGCAATATCTGATCGCTGATTGGTTAAAAATCACATCATATGATTTTGTAGTAATATGCCACCAATTGTAGAATAACCTCACTACCCCATCAATCAAATAGAATACTGGCATTATTATCATTCAAGGGAGCGGAATGTTGGTAGAGCAATTTTCTATTTCTCATTTTCAGACAAGATGCAGGGCCACTCCACTATGACGCTTTCAATTTCTGAGGAAGGAACTTGATCCTATTCTAGATAAATGTGTGCCATGGGCTCATGATGCCACTTCTGCTGTTTCACCTTTGATCCTGGCTGCATTCAGTAGAGACATCTAAATACTAGGAGCAAATAGAATGTTCATCATCGATGAATGAGCATGCAATTCTAAATGAATAAAAATTAAAAGGTCTGGGTTACATTCAGTCTATGGATAGATTTCTGTAACCTAATTGAACGTGGTGAACCTGCTATTTCTGCAACCACCTGCGTCTAAAAAATATCAAGGTCGAGCACAGGTGGGTCAATGAGGTATTATTGTCTCTAGTGATTGGTCATGGTCAGCTGATCATGTTTCTAAGACCCTGAGACACCGGCACCCTGCTCCTTTCATACTATCACAGTGGATAGCATGCATATAGTGAATGGATAGTTTTCTGGTAGCATGCTGAAAGTGTATATATGTGAGCACTCTAAGCTCTAGGTCTCTAGGTGATGTATATAGTTCGTGCAAGCACGCTCCAATAAGATACTAATCTCATCAACTGTATGCACCAGAAGGCATTAACAATCAACATTAACAAATTCCCACATAATCTGGGAGGTGTTTTAAATTCATTGCAAATAGTGACCGTTTCAAGGTCTTTGTGTTGTATAATCGTGATGTTCACTAAAGAGTGATCAGTCTCTGGAGTGAGTGATCGTTTGGTGACTGGTTTGTATTGCATAATCCTGAAGATCAGGGGCCAGTTTTTGAGTCATGACCATATGTGATAGTGGCCAGTTAGTGAACATTTTGAGAGGTTCCAGAGACAAATGGTCATAATAATATTGGACATTTTGAGGGGTAAAGTCTTGGTCACTTTTTTGTGTTTCAGAATCATAACCATTTGGTGACCATTTAATCCAAATGGTCTTCCAAACAGTGACAGGGTCAGACATGTCATACATGTATGATATTCATACTAAAACTAATCAAAACTAAAAGATATTTGCAGTGAATGATTCTATATGGATGCCATACCTTTGTCCCAAATTACATTATTTTCCTATTCTTATTTCATTCATAAGAACTGTTTCAACAAAGACAGTGACAAAAGCTGACACTGCTCTGTTTGACCGCCTTGTTTGCATGTATCAAATGATACAATATTTACTGCGACGAATCATCCATGTCTGCTATATATGATTCCCGAATTTCATAATTTTCTGTTGAGGAATATACATGTGAGACATGTTTTTGCTTGGACCTTGGACCAACAGTGATCATGACAACCCAACAGTGACTGGGTCTGAGGAGCACTTTGTGGTCATGATCACAGTTTTGTTCTCCCAGATGATCAGTCTTTTTCGATCACAACTAATAAAGATGTCGCTGTCTGAAAAACAGGACCCAGAAGTGCATTTCCCCAAAACGATCATCAAAACAATGGGAGGGATAGACTAGTCATACAGCTAAAACGGCGGTCCTAAGTGTTGTTTTTCACATTAACCTCATTAAAATTCAACTAAATGTACAGCGAGGAATCAACCATGTCAGTAATACCTAATATCCAAATTTCATAATTTCCAGTTGAGCAATTCACAGATGAGACATGTTTTTGTTTTAAATGGGTCATCTTACTTCTTATTGTTGAATATCCTATGGTGCAACCAACTCAAATCAGATAGTGTCATGCATGCTTCAATGTTGGTAACAGTGTATTTACATACATTTACAGTGAACGTTTTGAATTGATCACTATCAGGGATCAGATCAATAGTGATTATCACAGCTCCCAGTGACCGGGTCTCTGCAAAGTGATGTGGTGACGATCACTAAAACGGTACTGCGATCAGTCACGCTTTTTTCGATGATCACTAATAAAGATGTCTATAAAACACATCCCTATTTTCAAACAGCATATTGACAGATTACCTGAACAAACTCTATGGTTGTACATGGGTTTCATAATCGTAGATTTAAAGATATCTAGGACATTAGTACCATTTACCTACATATAATATGATCTGGAACATAACAGTAAAAAGTAGTACAAATCTGAAATATTGCTCAAACTTACAAGTTCCACAAATATGCAATATATTAATTTCCTACAACAAGAATGAAATGAACTTAAACAGGAAAATCCTTCTCCATACTCTGGCAGCAAAACACAAACTGATTTCTTCTCTGCAAAATAATAAGGGGCCTAATAATCTAGGATCCTATGTGTAGACCCTTTCCTGTATGCCATAGACATCCAGACATCCAGACATCCAGGCGGGTCAACTTTATTGAACACTTTTGGACGACCTTATGGAAGGCTAATACTGTCTTAGCCAACAGACTTAAATATTTCTAAACGACAAAACTTGTATGAGGTACAGAAGAGGGTCTTCATGTATGATCCTAGATTATCAAATGGGTCAAGGATGCTTAGGAAATCTTCAATTTTTAATCACGACATGGTTTATACAAATTAAAGAGATATATATATGATATCGTTCTACATAATCATGCTTCAGGTTTATATGATACTTTGGGTGTTTTGTAGTGATAAACCCAGAGTCTCGTTTGATATTCACGTATACTTACGGCATGGAGGATGTATTCTGTAGCGTTTCATGAGGTAGACTGATCCGATTAGGATGAATATCACACACAGAAGACCTGATAATATCCATCCCTCTTGGTTGGCATCCTCCGGGTGTCTTATTGCATCAGTGTCGGGGTGAGAGTTCACCTCAAGTTCTGTTAAATGTACAGAATCTTAAAACAATGCATGTACAATCACTAGGTATTGATAAGAAATATTCACGATCGTACCAATGCATATCCGGAGGAATTGACACTATAGTTACAGTTGCATTACACTTTAAAACAAACACTCATAGAGAGGATATGTCACTACACCCTACCCTTATTCATAAAGACAGAGTAAACATAGTGACAATCTCTTAACACTCACCTGGATTGACAACTGGATGGGATGCCGTCTCACAGTCGGATACGATCTTGACTTTAGTATGAATCTGTGAGAGGCCTTGTATAAGTGGGCACTTTATAGGTACCATGGGGTTTCTCAGGTCAAGGTGGTGGATGGTAGTGAATATCATCAAAAACCTGTTGATCTGGGAGACTGTCAAAGCACCCTGCTTCAGATCAGCAGTGAGGGGAGGGTAGCTATTCAGTGGAACACTACCTCTAGAAATGATTCCCGGCAGTTTTGTAGTCACTCTACATGATATCATATGTTTCAAACATATACAGGTAGGGGCATCTGGACATGTCATGCCCCAGGTCACAGTCAAACATAGTGAAAAGATGAAGAAGAAGAAGAAGACTACTTTCATAACTTGCCCCTCCATGTTGTAAGCGAACTCTCCCTGCAGATATTCTAAATATCACTATTCACTACATAGCTGCTTGGAGAGTAGTGCTCCATACATCCTCAATAATACATGTATATCATATGGAATATGATATCCTTTGATATCATCCATATGTATATGTGTATAAACTTTGAAATAAATCTTTAAACTATCAAAACAAGAGAGATCATTCATACATAGCAAAACACATCAGTTGGGGAAGTATAGAAAAAGTTTGGGACAGATGGGTTATTTATTGATGTCACTAGGGGTCCATCAAACTCTTATTCCCACTGCTGTGCCTTGCATGTTTTTTGTCTCTCTTCCCAATCCATGTGACTGTTTTCCTCTTTCAAGGAGCTTTCTTTTGATAGGTCACACTTTACTCTACTCCCAACGGATCCAAAGTTACATAGATTTTGGTTTGGAATGCATGTTGATGAGATTAAAACAGTTTAATATCAATGCAGAGACAAAGACAAAGGGGTTTGGTGAGCCTTATTCCCTCCAGTGTTATGAGTGAATTCTCCCTAGTGAGAAGAGATGCATGTTTAGGGGTCTGTGAAACCCTTATTAGCGCCGATGCACGCCACCCATCCAGCTGTCTCCCCCTCTCACAGAGCTTTCTTTTGATAGCTTGCATGTTATGATACGACCAGGGGTTCAGTTGGCTAGTATTTAGGCTGAGGGGCATGTTGACAATCTCTACATCAGTTAATTACCGGTCTGTGTGGCCGCACCTGCATTATATATCGGACTGCCATTGTACTAGAGAGTCAACCCTGTAATAAACGTCAAATTAGACTCACAATAGCCATCTGGCTGTCTCCCCCTATCTGACCAGCCCTGTCTGATGTACATGCACTGACCAGTGGTCAGCTGGTTTGACTTAACAAGTTTATGAGGCTGATTGAATTAGGACCTGGGTGATAATGCATTTTATACCCTGTTTCAGTTGATATTGAACCTACAGTCACGATTCAAACACTGGCATATAGGTCATGACTAGCCTGGCAGCCTGGCCTAGTTAGACTATAGGCCAGGAAACGGGTTCCATTTTTATGGTGCATTATTGGTAACGCTGTTGCATTGTGGGATTGCGCCACCTTGGCAGACCTAGAGCAGACGACACAACAAAGAGGTGAAGTAGTGTGTCAACTCCTAGTTTGTACTCTGATATCTCTTTTGGTGAACCAAGAATATGTATGTATAACATTAAGACTTATGCCTTGACTATGGTTCACTGCTGGTATAATGTCATGACGTTTGTCATTACAGAATATGAACTATGTAGTGATGTTTTTATATGGCACAGGTTGCAATTACTGAGTTCTGTGAGTAACATACCTATTATCACTCGACAAGTGTAACGTAAATCAATGTTTTAACTCACTGTAAATGATTAGTATGTGTAATTACAGGTAGTTTGGTATTGTTTTTACAAATTATATGAATAGACTTTGTGGCACAAAAGTGTGAATCTGCAGATTTATGCACTTTTGTCCATGTTTTTATTCTGACACTTGCAGCACACTGTGATCTGCAATTTCGGCAGATTGCTTGAGAAAACACCAAATAAAACAACATATTTTCCTGACTTAGACTACTTCAAATTTAAACACATTAGCAGCGAAGAATGATATATATGTGTTTAACTTTGTTCCAGAATTTTATAATGTTTTGATGATTGTCCTGGTCCCCCCATGTTAATTTCCTCAAACTTTCATAGAATATAGTAGATGTATAGATCTAGTACTAAGCATTAACGTTTTGAAAACCATAGGTCGCCGTCCTTGTTTATGACAGAATTGAAGAAAACCATATTTATTTCATAAATACATACTTTAAGCATCCTGTAATAAATTTAGAAAAAAATGGCACATTCACATGTATGACTGGTCTCTGGACGCCCCGCTTGCAAGCCAGCACGCTTCCGTTTTCAGCGACTGACCGAGAGACGCCCCGCTTTTTCGCGGTTGGACGCCCCGCTTTTTTATCGAATTTATATCATAAGTCTGTAAATAATTCATGTAGGAACTCATAATGAACGTAGAATCTCGGGATAAAGACTAGTAAATAACTATGGACATAACGATACCAGTCGGTAAGTCTAAATTGTGATTTAGATAAGAGATCAACTCATAATCTCCCGTTTTCGGTTCCGAAGTTGTCCGCGAGTGCGAAATCGCAACATGTCATGCCAACCTACCCGCAAATATCTTTGATTAACTCATAATTTTGCTAATAATTGAAGTAGAGATACGAGATGACGACCATAAAATAGCTAAAGACATCCGCAATGCAGTTGGTATGTTTATATTTTCATTCAAGAAAGATTTATCTCACCCCTGTACACACTAAAAGAATGGACAACACACAGGCTATAGACCATGGAGAACGGACTGCAATACTTGTAGGGGCATGGAGAACGAGTTCCCAATGGTAAGCCTATGAGATAATTACATATTCCACACCAAAAAAAAGCGTGGCGTCCGAGGCGGCCACCGCGACAGCTCCCGAAAAAAGAAAGCGGGGCGTCCAATTTACGATGCGGGGCATCCAAAGCGTGCTGGCTTCCAAGCGGGGTGTCCTGTATTCGTATGACTTACCTGCTGATGCCACCAGAAAAGTATAGCTAAAATGGATATCAATAGTTTAAAATTGTGATTAATATGCTTCTCTTGTGTGATTCATATAGAATATTTAATAAACTACTAATTCTATACTAAATGATATACTGATTTATTTATTTTAAGTATGAAGATTATTGTGTTTTCTCTGTCAGGAATGATGAGATTATATGACTAAATGGACAATCAACTTCATGATGGCCACTAAAGCTGCACCACTCTTCATACCAAATACCACATCCAAACGAGATAGATGTACAGCAAGTGGTAGTGGAACAAGCCCAACGAGGAAAAGACACTGTGATGTGATAAATAAGGTAAAAATATAAATAAATTTTTCAATAATAATAACGTTAGGGTCCACCTACTTTTCCAGAATTGGTTAATGTTTGTAAGATTGTTATGGCAAAAATGGAAATGTCACAGTTTTCGCAAATTTATTAAAATGCAAGAAATTATTTGATATTTATGCATATTTCAATTATATATGTGGATGTTATCATAGGTGGGCCCTAACATCCTGATGAGTGGGCCCTAAAGTCCCGACTTTCGGTTGGTGGGCCGTAAGTTATACATACCATTAAACGATATACATAATATTATTCAAACTGTGGCAGGTGCTGTTACAATTAAGTCCATATATTACAAAACCTCTCCTTTCAACAAATAGAGTTGTTTGCCATTGTGACAAATCTGGCTTTAAAAAGATAATATGTTTGTGGTGGAATAAACCCTTTGAACTGTTCTCTGGTGTATTAGTAATTTCTGTACTATAATACATTTATCTTGAATTATTCAGGAAGTAGAAATCACAAAAAAAAACCTGTATTTCTTTTCAGGCCACAGAAAAATAGAGATTGTGGTCAGACGAAGAAATTTCATTTCTAGTATGCACAAGAAGGGCACAACGTATAAATGTAGACTGGATTAAAATTGCAGCTGTAGTTAACGAAAAATTCTTACATTGCAGAACAGGTAGGGAGAAAATGTTTTTTATTTCATTAACCTGTGTAACTAATGGTTATAAGTCTAGTAAGTATTAGTCCCAGATTATATTGTGTACACCACTTTTCAACTGCCGAGTATATTATATTCACATGAAGAAGAATTTATATGATTTTTTAAAAACAAATTTTAAAAAAAGGCTCCGGGTCCAGGCCGGCCACCCACGGCGGGCAAACCCTGACTTACCCCTGACCTTTAGCATTAACAGTTATATGAAGATACCTATAAGAACAGAGGTTTATATATCGCTTAATTAAGATTCACCCAGAGCCCTGGCCTTGGCCATCTCCATGCCTCGGTACCGGTAGGGGCCGCCTCGGTACCGGTCGCGGTAGCAGCGGTGGTCTCCTGTAGACCAATAAATCTTTTTCAGAAACCAGAAAAAAACCCTCGAAACTAAACTGTAAACGCAGGACTATTGCACATTAATAATATATCTATCAAGTGGTTCCCATGTCCAGGTAAAAAATGAGGTGGTGCCATCAGTCTAGGCAAGTGGTGCCATCAGTCCAAGCACGGGTGCCATCAGTCCAGGTGAAACTGAAAAGAGGTGCCATCAGTCCAGGTGCCATCGGTCTGTGGTGCCATCGGTCCAGTTACCTGTTCTTAGTGCATTGGGGGGGGGGGGGGAGGGGTGGCAGAAAAACATAATATAGTATAATATTGGGGAGAGGGGGTGAGAAGGTGCTTTTGTGTTAGGGGGTAATTGGGGTTTCATTTGCTTCACTTCATATATGGGCCTATTAGACAATTTAAAAGATGTTTAATGTTTTAAAAAATGTCTTTATGAATACACAAGTGATTATATTATAGGTTATTTTTTCTCATATTTTTATATAGAATATTTATTATTAGAATTAACATGAAGTCACCAATGTTGTATTTACTTCACAAATAAACATGTAACTATCTGATAATTTGCAGCAACCTCTTGCCGTCTTGCCTACAGACAGTATTCTATTCATTACACAGACAAGAATACAAAGGAGATAAGTGTTCAGACAATAATCAGTGTTTGTCCAAGGTAAATATGCTAAAAAAAACAATGCTGAAATATAATCTCTGATGTAAATATTTGATATTCCAGAGACAAGTTTGTATGGGATAATGTAAGAACAGTTGGTGAATCAACAGAAGTGTCCAACACAAGAGATAAACAAGCTACCGGCCTGATACTAAGAAGTCTGTTGGTAAGTTTATAATTTTGTTTCCCTGGTAAATTAATATATTCATATATCTCATGAGGATGAATTTAAGGGGCTGTTCCACCGGCTAGGCATTCTCCAGGTGTGTAAGTATCCCTCCCACCAGTAATTTCTGCCGTGGGATGGGACCCCACCGCCAGTGGCTGGGAGATGACCCACAGGCGGTGGGCAGTTCCCACAGGCGGTGGACCCAGCCCTGATTGACGCTGTGACGTCATAAATCCCCTATATAAGGAGCAGTGCCAGCGCTGTCTTGGCACTTTAGGGATCCAGCTTGAGTAGTGCAGGCCCCTGCCTAATGTTATGCTGAGTAGTTAGAGTTATGACAAACACAGATATACTGTTGAAATGGACTTTATTCCAATAAACATTCTTTCACTCTTGTGCACTCTATTTCGCTGGTTTTCGTTGTGTGTTTCTCTGTTACAATATTGTAACGATCGTGTATCGGGAATGACAACAACACCAGATAATTAAAGCACCCAAGTGTTCAACTCGTTATATTGCAACAATAAACATGTACAATAAATCATCAGCAGTGTAACAATCCTAACTGATCTATATTAGCATACAGAAAGGGTAGAGTGTGCTGTGTCTCACCTAGTGACCTCACTCCAAGAGCTGGTGCACCAGAATTACTCGACTGGGGTGCTGGGGCCGTATTCATAGCGCTGAGTCATGACGTCACATGACATCATGACTCGCAGGCCCCATTCACCGGAGGAACCGTCATACTTCAGAGGACCGCCCCACCTCCTCCAGAGGAGCTGGCAAGAGATGATACCCATGTTCATTACAATATATTAAGATTATTTCAGATCTTTACAATATGAAAGACTTAATTTTTTTTTATCTAATATAACCCCTTTCTCCATGCATTTTCCTTACACTAATATGGAAAATGCAGTGTTCGTCTGGATACTTTGAAATAAGTAGCTACGTTTTTTTATAAGGCACTGATAAAGCAATTAATCTATCTTTCCAGGAATCACCCGACTTACGTCCAACATCCTGTGCTGTGGATCATCTAACAAACTCATTTGCACCTTTGCCATCTTCCACACCATGTTAAGAAATAAACACTCATCAATCTCCATCTTCTGGGCTGCATGACAGTGGTAAAGGGACTTCAAACAGTGAAGATGTTATCCCATTTTCCCTCTCACATGACCATGGCTATGCGAGATTGTGGACAAGTACTCCAGAAAAGTCTTCAGTTGTATCTAAACAGACCACCAATGATGTGAATGACAGTGATACCAATGCAATATTCCATGATCATGCTTATGTGAAGGCTAGAAGTGTGCCAAAGAAAACTGTAAACATACATACAAAAAAAAGGAAACTCCACCAACTGAACGCAAACCAAATTTAAAGTTGACCCTTATCCAAATTGTAAGGCTTAAGGCAGCTGTTGAAACAAATTATGTGGATTCCATAGCAAATGATGTGTTAAGTATACCCATTCTAAAGCAATCAATTATGGATGAGATAGCAATGGAAGTGGGAGAGAGACCAGAGACAATGAGAAATAAAAAGCATGGATTTGTTTCAGTACTTATGGCAAAAGACTTTTGTAACTTAAAGGAGTTTGATGTGTCAGATATTGTCAATGAACTACGCAGCAAATTCCCGGAGATGTATCAAATTGCAGTTGCTATGATGTTTCCAAAGGAGCAACGCCATGATCCTGCAGAAGTAAAAAAGCGTGCTCCACGTTTGGCCATGTTGTATGGTATATTGTTGCAAAGTCGTGTCTGTGACCTGAGTCTTGTTCAGCGAGTTGTGTCTGCGCTTCTTACAGACAACATATGTGACCAGAAGGTACTATCTGTATTTACTTCTACTCACTTTATTTTATTTAATATAGACAAAATATATTATCTAACTGTTTAACATGTGGAAACCAGAGTAAGTGGTGATCCAACATAAATGCACATTCTTGGTCACAATGGAGGATATCCCTTTATGTGAAGTTTCAGTGTATATCCTACTTATAATGATAAATGCCATAAGGTTGAGTGACTGTACACATGTATTTGATGGGGCATGTGTAAGAGTTTTTTGATGCAGCTATGCAATTTTTTTTATATTGTTGAGAGGGCGTAGGACAAATAATTATAAATCCTCAGCGAGAATAAATTTGGATTTAATCAAGTCTACCCGTACTCCTACTGTTGTTGCTTAGACAATTATTTAATGTAAAATCTACAAAACTAAACCAAAGTCTTTGGTCAACTCCTGCCTCACAAAAATCACAGCACTCAAGGGCCATGTTGCAAGTAAAATTGACTCACCTACCGATGTTTCTCCTCAATATTTAACTAAAAGGGGCTGTCCATAAATGATGTCATGCAGCAGAGGGGAAAGTGGGAGTCCAGTATTCGTGACAATGCATAATAAGGGGGTGGGACAAATCGGTAAAAAAATAGCATTAAACCATTTATGGACAGTGCCTTTTTTTTTATCTTATCTATAGCAGACTTGTTGTTAATGTAATTCATAAATTGCAACTCATCTTTCACTTTGTCAATATGAACTTGTTTTGGTAAGAATCTACATTAATAAAATCATTACAAATGGAAAACAATTTAAGGAACCTTCACTTCTTTTAAGATGAAACTGACCTAACCAGCTAACAGGTACTACAAAGCAAGAACATCTAATAGGTACTGAAAAATAAAAGTAACACAAATAGTAACTACTTGGAAAAGATCCTCATACCATGAGCTGGGCCCTGTTTTTTAGTCACGATATCGTGGATTCACAATGGCCTAAGATCATAGCTTGAGGCCAAGACACTTTTTGGTGATACAAAATGGCCGCCGTGCTATAGACGGTGTCATAGCCTGCGGCTTACGATCGGAGCTCAAAGTGTCGGAGCTTACGACAAGTATAGAATTGTCTTAGGTTCTATCAAACTTTGTGTCAGAATGGAACGCGCAACGAGGCTTCCCGTAGGAATTTAGCGATGAAATTTTAACATGAGTAAGCGATAGAAATAAACTATAATCGTCCCAAATATGAAGAAAATCGGCTGCACCGTTCCGAAGTTATCAGTGTGTGAATTCCGTCATAGCGATTATCTTCTCTTGTGGCCAGTCACCCTTCCACCTCCGATGTGCAGTCTATGTCAAGGTCGCTGCATAAATTAGCGGAGGCATCGGGAAAAAACACTGGCCACCACAGCAGACGATTGCTATGACGAAATTCAAACACATATAACTTCGGAATGGTGCACCCGATTTTCTTCATATTTGGCAAATTATAGGTCATATGTATACCTTACTCGTGTTAAAATTTCATCGCTTAATTCAAACCGCAAGTGAAGTTGCGCATTAGCTACGACATGTTCAGAGTGGTCTTAGATATCCAAAACGTATGGCCCGTGTTTCCGCTCCATTGGCCACCAACTGTCGTGACTATAGCACACCTTTTAGCTCCCTAAGTGTCTTATCTTCACTAAGTGTCGTACCCGCTCTACGATCGTAGCTCTCTAGCACACTGCCGCCTGGAAGATGTCGCCAATAACGATTGTTGTGTCTAAAAAACAAGGCCCTGGTGTCCTGGGAGTGGGATACAATTGGGGTGCTTCAGCTATCAAGGGAGACTGACTTTGTTATTGTTGACAATATAATGATACTGTGGTGAGTATGGGTATCTAGGGGCCACCTTACGGTGGGGGAGAGAGCCTTATGAGATACACCATATTACTCTGGAGGATTCTTTAAACAGGAGATTGTGGTGGGATGTACTGGAGGAATGTCTTGAGTCATTCTGGTTATCCAGCTTATAGAGTGCAGATGCCAAGCCTAGATAACCCACCTTTACATACTCTTGGACCAGAAGCTGTCACATAGTGAGTTGAAACCTTGATCAATATTTTGTGTGAAGTGTATAGACCAAATAATTCTCTTAAATACTTGTGCACCATATTCTCTCATTGTGTCATCATTCCATAGTGATCATTACAATATAATTAACATGATAACTGCTACAAACTGATTACATATTTACTGAATGTTAGTTTTGTCTATAGCAAGAGAAAGACTGATGAATGATAACTTTGCTTTAATCACTAACAATATACCAAAATTAACTTTAGCACTTAAATTTTTTTTTCTGTGCTTTCATATATATGCTGTTAGAGTAACTAAACTCATCTACTCATTACTTGTAAATAATTGTCTAGTTGTAAATAAAGAATGCAACTCCTGCTGAAAACTTAAATGTGGTCAGTCAGTATAGATGTCAAGAAAATCTGTTGCACAACAGATGTGTTGCAATAAATAAATAATTTTTGACAAATTGGTAAATGTCAGGAAATGAAGTAATGTTCACTAAAGAGATAAAGTGTAATTGAAATAATTATTTAGACTTGATTAACCGAATAGTAGTTTGGTTGTTTGGGGTGTTGTAATGAATTTATGGAAATTAATCAATGCAAAGTAGAATGCTGAGATAATTATACATAAAACCTTTCTGTGGTTTATGAACATTGAATGAGTATAAAGACTACCAAATAAATATAATACCATACCTATCTATTCTTTTAGATTTACGATCGTCTGAATACACTTGGTGTGTGTTTGTCATATATGAGGACATCTAATCGGCTAAAGCATATTGGGCAACACTACACAGATGTCCTTCATGAAGCAGCAAAAGGGCAGAAGCACATACGTTTCATTGGCGACAACATTGACTTTATGGTTGGTGTTCGCAATGAAAATCTCCAACATCATTCACACATGGTACACATGTTTGGCTCTGCTGCTTTGATATCTGAACACCACTTCATCAGCCTTCCCCTTGTACCACAAATACCTATTGAAGCTTTCAGTGTGGAGAATGTGATTCCTTCAGCCAAGGAATATGACACCTTAAAAGATGGATGCATTGTGCTCATTGTGGAAACATTAAAGAGGTTTCTGCCAAGATTAAGTTTTGTTGCAGAAACTGTTTCAAAGACCATTCCCGTTAAAAGACATTTCAAAGTGAAAACAGAAGTGGTTCCTCTCCCTGTGCTACCATGTAATGAACAATATTACCAGGACACTGTAAAAATATTGCAGTTTTACGAGGAAATTGCACAAGGACTGGTGACAGAGTATGGTCCTAATGAACAAACCACCCAATTTCATATTGGGGGGGACCAGCTGACAAAAGAACAGTTTAGTGGAGCTAAAAAACTCAGATTAGGTAACCTTAACCCTCCTGATCAATTTTCTCATCTTGGTACAATAACCTGTGAGTTTTTCCATCTGGGTATGAATTACCTGGAGAAGATGATCTTCAAATCACTGTGGAAGGACAAAGGAATTTATGAAATAGGTACGTTAAAGGGAGAGGCAGAGAGAATGTCAAGAAAAAGTGTTAATCCCAATGTGAAGTCTGCCTATGATCCAGACAAAGAGTTCTTCCTGTTATTCCTTGAGGCCTACATTGTAGAAGCATTGCTTCACTTCTTTGGAATGGATTGCGTAAATGATGCCCCAACCAGACACATCCCACCCAACATCTTCAATGACCCTAATCAACAAAATGAATGGGTCTACAGCACTCTAGGTAAATTTGTAGATGAATATGTCTTCCCACACTGGAGCGGCAAAGGAGTGAACAAATTTGTATTGCATGAGAGACGGGTATTGCAACGATACAAGGAGCTTGTTTTGTCTAATGGAACAAGGCTGTATGTTCCAATGAAGTCAATGAGTGTGGAAACTATTGAGGAAGAGTGTACAGACATTGTGAAAAAACTATGCTCACCATGTACTGGAAGTGGGATTGATTTTCCGTTATTTTCTACATCTCATGAAAACACCGGATCGAGAGAGATTGTTGGGCCTCTTCAAATTCATGATGTTGCATTTAAAGGCAAGAAACCCAAAAGCTAAATACCCCCTAGAACTGCTACGCTTACTTATGCAACAGTATTGTCACCTTCCACTGCGAGAGGCTTGTCAAGTTCTGCAAGACTGCTTCGTTAACACACTGGGAAAATTTGACACCCATGTGCCAGCAGATCTACAAATGGAATGGGTGGTTAAAAACGTCAAGGCACACATGGGACACATGTACTCTAACAAAACAGAGTCTAACATAAATGCCATGTCCTCTGCCCTTCATGGGATATCTATAATATCGAAGAAATTTGATGCAACTACTGGTGTGATTGTCCGAAGCAAAAAACACAGTAAGAAAAAAGCAAGGCAAGATGAAATAGCTATGATAAAGGATCTACGAACAGTACGTCCTTTTGTTCACCAGCCTCTCAGGTTCTATGAGGATTTTCCTAACATACCACATTCACCCATGAAGTGGTTAGATATAGCAAAATTCCAAATGTGGTTTTTAAGCCATAAGTTTGATTAGTATGTGCCCTGCTGCTCTAAGAACAATTGCCACTTCATAAGCACTATAGGTAATAAAGACCAATGTCCTTCCATTTAATTTTGTGATATATCTTTGTTGAGGTAGTGTGGTCTAATGTTTTATATGTAAAGTTACTTATTAGAATTATAAAGACCTATGAGTTATGAATAAACTTTGGACACTAATTACAATATATGAATGATTATTTCCTATATATGGTTTCCTATGCCTTAGCCTATTTACTCGTGTTTATTTGGAGTTTCTAAGTTGCTCATTAATGTCTTTTATTACTCATTTCTCTGATAAGCATGGATGTCAGGTGTTCATAAAATGTGGCCAACCAAACTTCAGGCAGTAGAGAAGAAGAAAAGTTATTAAGCCATTGTAAAGTCTGGGAAGAGAAATTATAAACTGAGTGGACATAAAATCAACCCAACCACACCAATCAGGCAGTAGAGCTTACTTTTTGATTAGTTTTATCAACATTCTATGGGTGGCATACTCAAGAAATCCAATAAAAAAATGTATGGTAAAATAGTAGCCCTTCTACTCAACTGCAGTAATTGACAAGACAAAGTGGTTATATTGCAAAATACACAAGTTTTATATTTTTTCAGTGTAATATATAAATAAAAGTAATCAGTGATGTATACTAAAAGACAGGAAATACCTGAATCCTGATTACATCTTCAATAATTTATTCATCATATAAGAGCAATGTTTATATACAGTTTTCAATACATTTGGTACAGCTTATATGTATTCAGAAATCTTAACATTGATTTTCAATCGTAACATAGTCTCTTTTTGTCATAGACTTCCTCCTATTTAAGATATTGATTCTAAGTAACTGTTATTTACTTCTTGCTATTGTTTCCATTATCTTCACAGTCAGAAAAACTTGGGCCCTGTTTTTCAGACGATCTTAAGCTGAGATCCATGAGGGATCCTCAGACCGTTTGTGAGATCAATGGCGGAAAGTGTTTAGGAGATCAATGGCTATCTGAGATAACTACAAGATTCTGCCATACAAAATTATAGATTTTAGACACTTATACTTATTCAAATTACACCATATTTACAGGAAATAATTTTGCATGTCCATTTGATCCAATCCTAAAATTTCCTGTGGAGTATTATTTTACTCTGCATATCTTTATGTGCCTTAAGTATCCAGTTACGGTTGAAGAATGTCAGCCGCTACGACAAGTATAGAACTGTATTAGGTTCTATAACACATCACTGTGCGTATATAGAGGATTTTCCCACTTCCCGATGGAATTAAGCCAATTTTAACAGGAGTAAGGGATACATATAACCTATAATCGTACCAAATATGAAGAAAATCGGGTGCACCGTTCCGAAGTTATCAGTGTTTTAATTTCGTCATAGCAAGTCAAGTCAAACAAGTCAAGGGCGCTGCCTAAATTAGCGGAGGCGTTGGGAAAATACACTGGCCACCAGAGCAGACGATTGCTATGACGAAATTCTAAGGCCTATAACTTCAGAACGGTCCAGCCGATTTTCGTCATATTTGGTACGATTATAGGTCATATGTATACCTTACTCATATTTTAATTTCATTGCTTAATTCCAACGGGAAGTGAAGTTGCGCATTCTGTACGACATGTCCATAGGTGTCATGAACGGACGACACTTTGGGCGACATTTTCAATCACGTGACCCCACGATTGTCGTGACTATAGACCACGTCTGGCTACCCTACACCTCTTAGACTCACGACATATCGCCTGTTCACTATAGTGTCGTGTCTATCAAACACTGATGGCAAAAATATGTCGCCCATAACGATTGTCGTGACTGAAAAACAGGGCCCAGGTCTGCTAGGAAGACAGCAATTACAATCGGTTCACTCTCTTGGTCGTCTTGCCTCCTCATGTTGCAGACCAGATATACTTACACGCAAGCATGATTAAACCAACCAGGGTGGGGAGCTCAGTGGTAAAGAGCACTGGACTTGTAATCCTTTTTTATTTCACCCCTAGCAGTCCTAGATTTACCATGTCTATGTGGTGTGGGAAGTAAAATAACTCTCACCTCGGTAAATGTGTAGGCATGACATTTCTACCTGAATTCATCACATAGATTTTCACAGCACCCTTGAGAAAGTCTGGTAAGGACCTATAACGGTTGAGTGTATGTTAACCCATTCGCGCCAGGTGATGCCCTGAGGCATCAACCGGGGCTGGCTGGGTGATGCCTTGAGGCCATCTTTTGTCTTACAAACTGTTGTACATTTGCCGGAAGATCTTACAGTATTGGTACTAAAAATTGTCATTACTGAAAAAGAGGGCACACTAAAGTTAAAAGATGGTTGAAGACAACAGTATATTCTATTCTTTACAAGAAATCAAAATATCACAAATATTTTTAATGTAATGATGCTTCAAGTACGGATATTGTGTTTGTAGAGCATTCAAAGTGACAGTTACATCTGAAGATAAAGCATCTGCCAAAGACTCTGTAAGACCGGTCTGGCATTCAGGCAAAGCACATTCTTTAACTAGGGCATTTTCAGCCTCAAAGTAAAACATGAGCATAGCCTTGACATTTTCTTGGTTGACTCCATCTTGATCCAGGTTGGCTTGAAGGGGAAGTTGTGCTTCTGTAGAAGTGGGTAGTGAGGATGGAGCAGATTTGCAATTTATACAGTCACATTCATGCAGGCATACATCACAGCACTGGTGAGGGTTTAGTTGTGGGTCTTCAACTCCAAAGTAGCTTAGCAGGTACTCCCTCCTGCATGTGTAGATTCTGCAATACATTCGCATTTCATCACTTAGATGTTCCAGGTTTCCTCCGATGTCACTCTTGTTATAGAAGAGTGTTGCCTTAGACACTTCCCCATCACGTCCACAACGGCCTGTTTCTTGCAAATAGGCTGAAAAAAGGATTTAATTAAGAAATATGTTATTTCCTAAAACATATAGTGTCTCTCCAGGGTATAATGGTAGGTCCATGCAATGCAAACATAACAGTATTAATTATTTATTGTGAATTTCCCTTCATATAAAATCTGCCCTATTTATAAAAAGTTTCTCAATTCTTGTATACAATACCACAAGTGAACTCTTGAAAAAATACTAAAGAATGGAATTATTAGAATGAAACAAGTCATTGCAAAAAGGCTATGCCTAGCCAAAAGACAATTTTGTTATAAATAGATAACAATATTGGATGGTAGACATAATTTTACTATTTGCGTTGGCGAAGGCAGGCCAGTACAGTGTATTAGGGAACCAGACCACACATGCCTCATGCCACTTCCACAATCAGTACATGCCTACACCAACTAAGCATGTGGTAACAAAATTTGATAAATGTGCAGCTGACATTACATCTGGACACTCAATACTACATACAGTGGGTCCTTCACAAGCTGCAGATTTCCAGTACTTCATAGGTTTAGGTATATTAACCTTCTCTGTAACCTTTATATTTCATTGTATTTGGTTTATCTGTGTACAAGTGATCAATACACATCTTCAGTGTTTGACACTTAATTATAAATTTTTTTTTGACAAATGCACTTAGCTTCTCCAAGAGGCTATTTTGTCAATAGTACCTGAATTATGTAAAATCTGACTTACAGAGTTAATTATCTACACCACTACTAAAAATCAAGGAGAGTGATAACTATATTATTCAAGGAAATTTTAATCTAGCATCTAAATTGCTTACTTTCAATATCACTAGGAGGTCCAATGTGTACTACTTCAGCTTGTTTTGTCTAATGGAACAAGGCTGTATGTTCCAATGAAGTCAATGAGTGTGGAAACTATTGAGGAAGAGTGTACAGACATTGTGAAAAAACTATGCTCACCATGTACTGGAAGTGGGATTGATTTTCCGTTATTTTCTACATCTCATGAAAACACCGGATCGAGAGAGATTGTTGGGCCTCTTCAAATTCATGATGTTGCATTTAAAGGCAAGAAACCCAAAAGCTAAATACCCCCTAGAACTGCTACGCTTACTTATGCAACAGTATTGTCACCTTCCACTGCGAGAGGCTTGTCAAGTTCTGCAAGACTGCTTCGTTAACACACTGGGAAAATTTGACACCCATGTGCCAGCAGATCTACAAATGGAATGGGTGGTTAAAAACGTCAAGGCACACATGGGACACATGTACTCTAACAAAACAGAGTCTAACATAAATGCCATGTCCTCTGCCCTTCATGGGATATCTATAATATCGAAGAAATTTGATGCAACTACTGGTGTGATTGTCCGAAGCAAAAAACACAGTAAGAAAAAAGCAAGGCAAGATGAAATAGCTATGATAAAGGATCTACGAACAGTACGTCCTTTTGTTCACCAGCCTCTCAGGTTCTATGAGGATTTTCCTAACATACCACATTCACCCATGAAGTGGTTAGATATAGCAAAATTCCAAATGTGGTTTTTAAGCCATAAGTTTGATTAGTATGTGCCCTGCTGCTCTAAGAACAATTGCCACTTCATAAGCACTATAGGTAATAAAGACCAATGTCCTTCCATTTAATTTTGTGATATATCTTTGTTGAGGTAGTGTGGTCTAATGTTTTATATGTAAAGTTACTTATTAGAATTATAAAGACCTATGAGTTATGAATAAACTTTGGACACTAATTACAATATATGAATGATTATTTCCTATATATGGTTTCCTATGCCTTAGCCTATTTACTCGTGTTTATTTGGAGTTTCTAAGTTGCTCATTAATGTCTTTTATTACTCATTTCTCTGATAAGCATGGATGTCAGGTGTTCATAAAATGTGGCCAACCAAACTTCAGGCAGTAGAGAAGAAGAAAAGTTATTAAGCCATTGTAAAGTCTGGGAAGAGAAATTATAAACTGAGTGGACATAAAATCAACCCAACCACACCAATCAGGCAGTAGAGCTTACTTTTTGATTAGTTTTATCAACATTCTATGGGTGGCATACTCAAGAAATCCAATAAAAAAATGTATGGTAAAATAGTAGCCCTTCTACTCAACTGCAGTAATTGACAAGACAAAGTGGTTATATTGCAAAATACACAAGTTTTATATTTTTTCAGTGTAATATATAAATAAAAGTAATCAGTGATGTATACTAAAAGACAGGAAATACCTGAATCCTGATTACATCTTCAATAATTTATTCATCATATAAGAGCAATGTTTATATACAGTTTTCAATACATTTGGTACAGCTTATATGTATTCAGAAATCTTAACATTGATTTTCAATCGTAACATAGTCTCTTTTTGTCATAGACTTCCTCCTATTTAAGATATTGATTCTAAGTAACTGTTATTTACTTCTTGCTATTGTTTCCATTATCTTCACAGTCAGAAAAACTTGGGCCCTGTTTTTCAGACGATCTTAAGCTGAGATCCATGAGGGATCCTCAGACCGTTTGTGAGATCAATGGCGGAAAGTGTTTAGGAGATCAATGGCTATCTGAGATAACTACAAGATTCTGCCATACAAAATTATAGATTTTAGACACTTATACTTATTCAAATTACACCATATTTACAGGAAATAATTTTGCATGTCCATTTGATCCAATCCTAAAATTTCCTGTGGAGTATTATTTTACTCTGCATATCTTTATGTGCCTTAAGTATCCAGTTACGGTTGAAGAATGTCAGCCGCTACGACAAGTATAGAACTGTATTAGGTTCTATAACACATCACTGTGCGTATATAGAGGATTTTCCCACTTCCCGATGGAATTAAGCCAATTTTAACAGGAGTAAGGGATACATATAACCTATAATCGTACCAAATATGAAGAAAATCGGGTGCACCGTTCCGAAGTTATCAGTGTTTTAATTTCGTCATAGCAAGTCAAGTCAAACAAGTCAAGGGCGCTGCCTAAATTAGCGGAGGCGTTGGGAAAATACACTGGCCACCAGAGCAGACGATTGCTATGACGAAATTCTAAGGCCTATAACTTCAGAACGGTCCAGCCGATTTTCGTCATATTTGGTACGATTATAGGTCATATGTATACCTTACTCATATTTTAATTTCATTGCTTAATTCCAACGGGAAGTGAAGTTGCGCATTCTGTACGACATGTCCATAGGTGTCATGAACGGACGACACTTTGGGCGACATTTTCAATCACGTGACCCCACGATTGTCGTGACTATAGACCACGTCTGGCTACCCTACACCTCTTAGACTCACGACATATCGCCTGTTCACTATAGTGTCGTGTCTATCAAACACTGATGGCAAAAATATGTCGCCCATAACGATTGTCGTGACTGAAAAACAGGGCCCAGGTCTGCTAGGAAGACAGCAATTACAATCGGTTCACTCTCTTGGTCGTCTTGCCTCCTCATGTTGCAGACCAGATATACTTACACGCAAGCATGATTAAACCAACCAGGGTGGGGAGCTCAGTGGTAAAGAGCACTGGACTTGTAATCCTTTTTTATTTCACCCCTAGCAGTCCTAGATTTACCATGTCTATGTGGTGTGGGAAGTAAAATAACTCTCACCTCGGTAAATGTGTAGGCATGACATTTCTACCTGAATTCATCACATAGATTTTCACAGCACCCTTGAGAAAGTCTGGTAAGGACCTATAACGGTTGAGTGTATGTTAACCCATTCGCGCCAGGTGATGCCCTGAGGCATCAACCGGGGCTGGCTGGGTGATGCCTTGAGGCCATCTTTTGTCTTACAAACTGTTGTACATTTGCCGGAAGATCTTACAGTATTGGTACTAAAAATTGTCATTACTGAAAAAGAGGGCACACTAAAGTTAAAAGATGGTTGAAGACAACAGTATATTCTATTCTTTACAAGAAATCAAAATATCACAAATATTTTTAATGTAATGATGCTTCAAGTACGGATATTGTGTTTGTAGAGCATTCAAAGTGACAGTTACATCTGAAGATAAAGCATCTGCCAAAGACTCTGTAAGACCGGTCTGGCATTCAGGCAAAGCACATTCTTTAACTAGGGCATTTTCAGCCTCAAAGTAAAACATGAGCATAGCCTTGACATTTTCTTGGTTGACTCCATCTTGATCCAGGTTGGCTTGAAGGGGAAGTTGTGCTTCTGTAGAAGTGGGTAGTGAGGATGGAGCAGATTTGCAATTTATACAGTCACATTCATGCAGGCATACATCACAGCACTGGTGAGGGTTTAGTTGTGGGTCTTCAACTCCAAAGTAGCTTAGCAGGTACTCCCTCCTGCATGTGTAGATTCTGCAATACATTCGCATTTCATCACTTAGATGTTCCAGGTTTCCTCCGATGTCACTCTTGTTATAGAAGAGTGTTGCCTTAGACACTTCCCCATCACGTCCACAACGGCCTGTTTCTTGCAAATAGGCTGAAAAAAGGATTTAATTAAGAAATATGTTATTTCCTAAAACATATAGTGTCTCTCCAGGGTATAATGGTAGGTCCATGCAATGCAAACATAACAGTATTAATTATTTATTGTGAATTTCCCTTCATATAAAATCTGCCCTATTTATAAAAAGTTTCTCAATTCTTGTATACAATACCACAAGTGAACTCTTGAAAAAATACTAAAGAATGGAATTATTAGAATGAAACAAGTCATTGCAAAAAGGCTATGCCTAGCCAAAAGACAATTTTGTTATAAATAGATAACAATATTGGATGGTAGACATAATTTTACTATTTGCGTTGGCGAAGGCAGGCCAGTACAGTGTATTAGGGAACCAGACCACACATGCCTCATGCCACTTCCACAATCAGTACATGCCTACACCAACTAAGCATGTGGTAACAAAATTTGATAAATGTGCAGCTGACATTACATCTGGACACTCAATACTACATACAGTGGGTCCTTCACAAGCTGCAGATTTCCAGTACTTCATAGGTTTAGGTATATTAACCTTCTCTGTAACCTTTATATTTCATTGTATTTGGTTTATCTGTGTACAAGTGATCAATACACATCTTCAGTGTTTGACACTTAATTATAAATTTTTTTTTGACAAATGCACTTAGCTTCTCCAAGAGGCTATTTTGTCAATAGTACCTGAATTATGTAAAATCTGACTTACAGAGTTAATTATCTACACCACTACTAAAAATCAAGGAGAGTGATAACTATATTATTCAAGGAAATTTTAATCTAGCATCTAAATTGCTTACTTTCAATATCACTAGGAGGTCCAATGTGTACTACTTCACGTACATTGGGTGCATCTGCCCCCATTCCATATGCCTGGGTTGCCAAGAGTAGCCGCACAGTACCATCCAAAGATTTCATGTCGTGGGTGATAAGTTTCTTCATCTGAAATTTAATTGGGAAAGTATATAAATATTCATATTATAGGTACCGAAATATTGGAATTAATTCTTATAAACCAGTAACTTACTAATACAAGTACACTCACAGTATGATCTTTGCCTGTAAAATCTGAACAAGTTGATGTGGAATAGTTCAAACAAAAAAGTGTTATCAGTAAAAAAAAAAAAACAGACCATATTAGCACCTACAGAGGTCATTACCATGTAAAAAAAAAAACCCATATGTTTGTGGGTGCATGTGCCCATCTCTAGTTGCAGGGGCCCACATGGGAAAAGGCCCTGCTTTATAAGTTAATGTTAGTGAAATGGTAAAAGTCGGCAGGTGAGAGATAATAAGGCGTTCATAAATATGTAGTGGGTGAGGGGCCTCGTCTCTTGTGGGCTCTCGTGTGTCCAGGGAGGTGCCAGGCAGGGCCTCCAGGGAACGTTCGAGGTAGACTCTGACTACCCGGTCTCCCAGTGTTGTCCCGGGTTGCGAGACCCCGCGAGAGATGACGTCAATTCCACCCTGTATATAAAGAACACAGCCCGTCATCTGGGCATTCCTGTTCTCGACAGTGCTAGTAACACATCATTATTGGGCAACCTATTGTAAGCCTGGAATATTAATAAAGACTTCCATGTTTGTGGTCGGGTCACCGTAATTCTATTTGTCAACGTCTTTTATTACACTAAGTTATGAACTTTAAACTGCACACACAGAGGAAATTGGAATATAAAAACATTTGGAATTTTAGAAAAATCCAACAATATCACAGCAGTAACATTTGACATAAAGTCTGGCTGCCTCTTTCAGTCAGGAGAGGGCCTCCCTCAAAGGATAACCTCTAACACAAAACTTAAAAGCCTTACTCCATGAATAAAAATACCTGCTCTGACTGTGGGGCATGATACTGGCTGACCATTCCCAAAGATGTTGCGCCTTCTGCATGCCTTGTTGGAAATTTACATAAAGCACGATGGTGCATTTCACCACACCATTTCAAAGGCATGTAGATGATTGTTTTTGGAAAGTCCAGTACAGTAAAACCCCGCGTAAGCGGACACCCTCCGTTCCGGGCCAAAGTGTCCGCTTACACAGGGTGTCCGCTTACGCGGGGTTTTCAAGTTTCCTCCAGCCCAATATAAATGTGTTATATACAGATAAGTAGGGCATATAGAGGCGATAATAGATTTGAAATCCATTTTCTGATATCTTAATTGGGTCCGAAGTTATTAAACCTTGAATTACAAAATGTACTTTCTATGAAAATGTAGTGGGACGGGAATCCAGCAGTGTTCGTTTGTTTCACGGAAGGTGGCGCGATATGCCGATCCTTACTGTGCAGTGATTCCGGACAACGCCGCACACGAGAGTGGCGCGGTGGAGACCGGGATTACTTAACGCTTAGTATATATACTCAGCGTTCACAGTAGGTCGACAGGCTGTCCTCGCGCGTCCCTTCTACGGAACGGATCCTTGGGCCCTCACTTTGCAGGCGGGTTCTTGTAACCTTCCTGGTGGTTAGGCTGATCTTCCGGATTGGCCTATCCAGCGTTACCTAGCACCCATGTGCTAGGGTACTGTACTTGTAGGGAAGATCTTCCAGATCTTTCCGGGAAGTAAGTGATTAATAAACATCCTTGTTTATTAAGTGACGTTGTTGTGTTATGTGTGAATAGGTCTGTGCAAACTAACCGAAAACCGAACCAACCTACGTAAGTGCGTAGGGTGGGATCCTGCCTGGAACTAGCGTTCCGGATTGGGGTCATCCAACCTGCTAGACAGGCGGCGACCACCACACTGGTGCCGTGACCAGGATCCCAGGTTGCTTGCACAACCCGGGATTCTCGGTAAATGCACGGATCTGGAATAAAAACCAGATCTAAGGCTGAACAGGAGAGTGAAGATGGGGAGGTAACTTCTCAACAAACTCTTCCGGCCCGGAATGACGACAAGTCTCCAAAACCAGAGGGAGGGGGTGAAACCCAGAAGTCTGGCAAGGAGAAATCTCGGAAGAGAACCGCTGCTCAGAATCTGAGTTCGACGGTCCTGAAGGTTTCAGTCCGGCGGCCGACAGCCGACATGGCCCCGCAAGGGATCTGGAGGGACTCAGTAAAATTGGGTCTCAGACAGATAGTCCCGGAGAGTCTAGTACTCCCCGGAATAGGTCGGGAAATACCTTAAGGGTATCTTCCGAGGAAGTTCCTGTAGGTTTCCTTGGACCCGAACTCTTAGCCGAGTTTGAAAGGGAAAGGGAAGCCAGAGACATGTGTCGGGAACTAGAAGCTCGAAACCGTGAGATCGCCGAGAAGGTAGCCCAAAGGCACCATAACTTGGAAGAACTCTCGGTTCGCGAGATTGAGACTCTAGAAAAAATCGAGCGTTTGGACCAACATGTACAATACATGAAGGACCAAGTTCGACTAGCAGAGACAGAATCATCCCAACGGATGCCTATGTCCCAAGCTGGCTGGAGTAATGTGAGAGATCATCTATATTCCCCACCAGGAAGAGTAGAGGATCCAGAGAAGACCCCTAACAGATTCATATCTGGAACGAAGGGTGTAAAGACTCCTTTGGTTAGCTTCCGGCTACCCTCTGAGTCAAGAATGGGTTCTCCGAGTTCCGAACGTACTAGTAAAGCTATAGCTGAACTAGGGTTCAACTCGTTCAACCAAGTCCGGGAACAGGATCGGATCTTTAACTTGTCAATGGCGAGAGCTGACAAGGTTCCGATGATGCGCCCAGAGAACGCAGCCAGAAAAAACGCTGTCATTCCAAAACCTTACGGGAAAGGAATGGAGTGGGAACACTGGTTCGCGGGATTTTGTGAGGACATACAATGTAATGGCTGGAATAAAGTTGATGCATTGCCATACCTCAAAAGAGCGTTGCGAGATGGACCCGGGGAAGCTGCACTTCGCGCTTTTCGCCGTTCCGGTGGTACGGAATGGGATGAGTTAGTGGAGGTAGCCTCATACTACTGTGGTCAGTTGGTAACGCTGAACCCCCGTTCCACTTTTTTAAAGAGGATCCAGGGAAAAGAGGAGACAACTCGCGCCTATGGGCTAGCTTTGCAACAAATGTTGTTAGAGGTTTACCCAGGGACGGGATTAGATTCTCCTGCGATGCATGAAGATCTACAAACTCAGTTTGTAAAAGGACTTCGAGATGATGACGTGAGAGCGGAAGTCATCTCTAAATGGGAGCCCGGTATGAACTTCATGCAGGTATTGCGAATAGTAGATGCCTATGAACAACGGTGTATACTATTCTGAAAATATGCTAATCCCGGGAAAACTTCTCGGGTTAACATAGTGGGTTCTACTTGGTCACAAGTAGAGGAAGATACCTACGAGTGCCAGGAAGCGGAAATAGAGGATATACTCTCTAATGTCCGCTCGATGGTACTCGGAAGAGAAGGCTTCAATAGACGGGGACGTGGAAGAGGTCGAACCCCTAGCTTTGGAAGGAACAGCGATGTACCTTCTGTGGCAGAGGCAAAACCAATAACCACTGATCCTGAAGGAAATTCCTCAGAGGTTATGAAGTTGTTGACCAAAATCAATGAAAGACTGAATCAGGTGGAGAAAAACCAGCTGGATGTCCGACGTTGTTGGCGGTGCAACAAAATGGGACATATCTCTCCAGATTGTCCAGAAACCCGGAACGTTACTACGGTGGAAACATCTCGTAGTCTGCCTGCGTTGATGGTTGCCTCTCAGAGTGAACCGGAAAACAAAGGAGGACTGTAGCGAGTGGCAACACTGCGGTCCGGGAAGGAAAGTGCCAGGAAACACAAACCTGTGAGATGTATAAGGAGGAAAATATTTCCAACTTACCAGAAAAGGGGAAGATACAAAATACGGTCGCAACGATTTGTAGTAAGTATCTTTCACCCGGGCATCCTTGTCTGCAATGGCTTTGTCAACGCGGATGGGATCTTGGAACCTTAGATGGAATCTCACGGTTTATAAGACAACCGTCCCCTTTGGGAGGACGTCGTTGGTATGTGCCGGCTAGAATTCAAGGAAGAAAAGTGGATCTATTGTTGGATACTGGTGCTAGTCGCTCTGTGTTAAACAACGGACTCTATCAGTCTCTTGGATTTGCGCAGGAATGTCATGTTCCTGGAGCCTCGGCAAAAGCTGCTAATGGTACTCATATGAGGTGCTATGGTAGTGTGATTATTCCAGTCTCAATAGGTAACACTGAATTCGTATGGGGTCCCATACTCAGTGATATCGAAGAAAGTGGAATATTAGGCGTAGATTTTCTCACCCTCTATGGAGGCTCTGTAGATCTACCCGATGGCACTCTCCGACTCAAATTTCCTGAGTTAATGGAGGTGGAATGTAGTTGTCGACGGATCTCTTCATTGATTTCTGTCTGACAAGATGTGGGCATCCCCCCCAGCAGATGGTTAATGTCCTGATAGCTGGGGAAGGTGACTTACCACGTGGAGATGCACTTTTCGAGCCAGACCCAGAACTGTTTTCTAAAAAAGGAATACAGGCCTGGGATACCCTGATCGGAAGTGCCAGAGAAGGATCAATTCCTATAAGTAATCATACCTCCGGGTTGATTAAATTAAGGAAGGGTGATACATTGGGCTGGGTAACTCTAGCTCATGTGGATGGCCTAGTGGACTCCAGTCCACAGGGAATAACACCTATTCCCGTTTCCGAAATAACCGGGGAAGATGGACAATCTAAACTGGAAAGGTCGGACTTAATAGGAAATGATTATGAAGAAGTGCGGGTTAGTGCTATCGATACAGGAACGGGATCCCTTCCAGTTCCGAGTCCATTGCACGAAACTCTGGAAACTTTAGTTCAGACGACAGACGCACTAAACAGTGGGGAACGACATGAACTAAGGATTCTTTTGAAAAAGATGGAGTCAATCTTTACTCGACCTGGAGATCCCTTGGGGAGAACGGATCGAGTAGAACACACGATTGACACTGAAGGTCATCAACCTTTCCGCCTTCCTTATCGACGGCTACCTCCGGTAAAACGGGAAGCTTTAGAAGAGGAAGTAGGGAAAATGATGGACCAGAAAGTAATCATCCCCAGTGCAAGTCCTTGGACTAGTCCAGTGGTAATGGTTACTAAAAAGGATGGTACTTGCCGATTCTGTATTGATTACAGAAAATTGAATGGTATCACCCGGAAGAATGCCTACCCAATACCCCGGATCGATGAGAGTCTCGACTCTCTGGGAGGGAACCAGTGGTTTTGTACTCTGGATCTCCAGTCTGGATATTGGCAGGTAAAGATGAACAGTGGCGATCAGTCTAAAACGGCGTTCACCACTCATCAAGGGCTTTACGAGTTCACAGTAATGCCATTTGGCCTCTGTAACGCTCCTGCAACTTTCGAATCCATGATGGATCAGATGTTGCGGGGTCTACAGTGGAAAAAGTGTTTGGTTTATCTAGACGACATAATTATCTTCGGAAAGAATTATGTTGAATGTTTAGAAAACCTGAGAGAGGTATTTGAGCGTATTCAATCTTATGGGTTGAAACTCAAACCTCAAAAATGTAAGCTGTTTCGCAAATCTGTGGAATACTTAGGACGGATAGTTTCCGGAAATGGAATCCGGGCAGATCCTTCTAAGTTGGAGGTAGTGGCTAATTGGCCACGCCCCCAGAATATAAAAGACATAAGGTCTTTCCTAGGATTTTGTTCGTATTACCGCGACTTTATCCCGGGTTTTTCTGAAATTGCACACCCTATGCAACAGTATGTAGTACTAGATAAGCCAGGGAAGCAAAAAGAGATCCAATGGACTCCGGAAGCTGAACACGCTTTTCTGGGACTAAAAAGAAAGTTTACGGAGACCCGTATTGAAATACCCTCTAGCCCAGGGTCGGTTCATTCTCGACACTGACGCTAGTAATGAGAGTATTGGAGCGGCTTTGTCTCAGATACAAGATGGTATAGAAGTTCCAATAGCTTTTGCCAGCAACAGCTTAAGTAAAAGTCAGCGGAACTACTGTACTACTAAGAGGGAACTCTAAGCGGTTTTGGTGTATGTAAGAAAATATCGACACTTCTTAGCAGGTGGAGATTTCATCCTACGTACTGACCATTCTTCTCTCAAATGGCTCTTTAACTTTAAAGACGCCGAGGGAATGATTGGAAGATGGCTGGCAGCTCTCTCCGAATTCGGGTTGACTAACTGCCAGATTGAACACCGGGCTGGAAAGTCACACATTAATGCGGATTGTCTCTCAAGGAGACCAGTGCGGAAATGTGGACGACCAGATTGCCGGGATTGTGGCGAGCATAGAGCAGTCATAGCTACTCTACGTTCCCAGAAAGTGAAGCCGCCATTAAACTATCAGTGGACACTAGAACAGATTAAGGAAAGTCAACAGGCTGACCCAGATTTGTTCCGGTTAACTAAACTGATAGCTAATGGACTCCATAGGCCTACAGGACCCGAGATCTCGCCTGAAAACCGAGAATTTCGGAATCTATGTGGTCAATGGAAAGAGCTAGAGGTCCGTGATGGAGTATTATATCGATGGAGAACCACATTGCAACCACTTAAACGTGCTCTACAACTAGTGGTCCTCGAGAATTACGATCCGGACTAATGACCCTATGTCATGAACATAGGAGTGCAGCTCATCTAGGACGGAAAAGAACGGTAGCCAGAATAAGGCGTCGTTACTACTGGCCTGGAATGGGTGCAGATATTCGAAGATGGATATCTGGATGTTCCATATGTAGCAAAGTCAAACCCGGGGTAGGACTCGGAAAGATGCCGTTACAACAGGAACTGTTTGGTGTCAGGTTTGCCAGAATCGCTCTAGATATCATATCTGGTATCGACGAGTCAGAGGAAGGAAATACCTGTATGATGGTGGTGATGGATTATTACACAAAATATGTGCAGATCTATCCCATGAAAAATCACAAAGCTGCCACGTGTGCGGAAGCTTTAGTGAAAAACTGGATGTTGCCTTTTGGAACTCCGAGCGTACTACATTCCGACCAAGGAAGGGAATTTGAATCCCAGATCTGGAAAGAAATGTGTAGGATACTCGAGATTAAAAAGACACATACGAATCCATATCGTCCCCAATCAGATGGTATGGTAGAGAGATTCAACCGGACATTGATCCAGTGTCTTCGGACCCTGGTAGATGAAAATCGGAAGAATTGGGATGAATTAGCACCATTTATAGCTCACGCATATAATGGGACCATTCATTCAAGCACGGGGTGTTCACCTAATTTACTCGTCTTTGGCGAGGAAATAGTAATGCCCGTGGACATAGTCTATGGGGTTCCTGGAATGTCTACGGATGATCCTTGTCCCATAGGATTTGTCGAAAAACTCAGAGAACGTTTTGTAGAGGGATATTACCTTGCGAGACGAAATCTGACGAAAGCAGCAGAGTGGCAAAAGACTGGACATGACGTCAATCTTAAACCACGTAAGTTCCGAGTAGGAGACCGGGTTGTACAATACCACACTCCGTTGGTAAATGTAAAACTCGCTCCTAACTGGGACGGACCATTCAGAATTGTTCAATTATTGTCAGAAATGACAGTAGTGATAGAAGACGAATGGTCAAGAAGGCGTTATAAATCCCATGTAGCTCGTTTACGACTATGGTAAGGAAAGCGTGAATGTTCCGACTTTGAAGTTTCACACCCTGCTACAAAGCGAGATGTGTCACTGAACACGGGTCCTACTGGGAAACCAGGGAGGTCCCGGGTTCAAAGAGCCGGGAAGCCGGGCGTCAAACCCCCGTCAACACGGCGGAGGCAGACCCCGATAGGGAAGTCCCGGTCAAAGGTTACCGGGGTTCCGAGTGGGTGCGCGCCTACACGGCGAAAACCGGGACGTCCGCGGAAGGTGATTCCTACTTACGCTAACCTAAAAAGGGAAGTGTGGGTAGAAGAAAAACCTGACACGGAAAAGTCTAAATTTGCTACAAATCGAGCCGTGTATAATAAACATGGTTCGAGATGTAGAATGGAGTCTAAAATAGACTCAAAACCCCGCCACAGCTCTCGATTAAAATTGAAGGCTGTGGTTAACTACAAAGAGTAGTGGTGCCGGGGTTGTCGAAAACACAACGAGAAGCAATGGTACGAAATGTAGATCGTTGGTAGTCAGTGACATGTCGATTATACATGAATGTTGATCAAATAGTTACCTTAAAATCAGTCGTTATGTGCCGCAGCCCAGACGTTGCTCTAAGGGACCCCGTCGAGGACCCTCTAGAGGCTGCAGAATTGCCGAACGCTCTGAAAGGTCTGATCCATTTACATGGAAATTAGACAAGCCTCCCATACTATCAGCGAGATACACGACGGCGATAAGAATTCCCACACTACAGAGAACTCGGGGTGGAGCTCGAAAAGGGATTTCCCCGGGTTCCGGAACCTGTGCTGGGTGATTGAAGGCGTGAACGAATCAAGTCGAGCGTAACGCTCACGCATGCGGTGTTGAGACGCTCAAGATGAGCCAGTCTCGACACGGTTGATTGGTTCGCGACAGTGAATCTAGGTCACTTAGGAGTATATAAGACCCTGTTTTTTCAGTAGTCTCCACTCTGTGATCGGAGTGGTGCCTAGCACCACAGGAGTCGGGCGGTAGCAGCATGGCTGACCGTGCCCCGTCTACGGAGGGTGAGCGCGAGCTCCCCTCACCCCTGCCCGGATCCTCAGCTTCGGCTGAGCGGGGGGCAGATCTGGACGATGATGCTTTGCTCATCGGGTCAGATGATGGTGATTTTGACCTGGAAGGGTACGAGTCTGCGGACTCTGTTCTTCTTGGGGAAACCCGAGATGAACGACCCGGAAAGGGAAAAAGTCACAGCGGGAAGAAGTCTGAGGCGGCCCCGGCCGCTAAGGGCTCTTCTGGTGCCCGTCCGAAGACGAGCTCAGTGAAAACTGAGGCCTCTGACTCGGATGTGTTTATGGCCGAAGGTTCCGAATCGGAGCGTGATACGCCGAGGCGAGGCCGAGCCCGCCCGCGTCGTCACTCTCCGAGGAAGTCCTCCGAAGAGATGGGTTCCAGGCATGAGGTTTCAACCCAGAGCCTGGAACAAATGTTAGCTGGGATCCCAGATCCCAAAACGCGTGCCATAGTACAGTCAATGTACCAAAATTGGACTCCACCCGGAGTGGAGCTGGCGGAAGCCGGGACCTTTTTGGCCCCGGGTCCGGTAGCAAAACCCGGAAAGTCTGAGGCTGGGACAGAGACGGCTATGGAGGACGGCTCTGTAAAAGGGTCGTCCAGCAAAGGTGAGAAACCGGTGTCAACACCGGCTAAACCCGCGCCGGGGAAGTCTGTCAGTAAGACTGAGGTGTCAAAACCTCGGGAAGCTGACAAGACTGAGCCGCAGCTTTCGAAACAGAACCGGAAGCGACTCCGTCGTGCAGCCCGGAAACGGGCTGAGGCGGAGCTAGAAAGGACAGGAGGTCAGCCGGAATCACGTGACTCGGAAAAAGGGAAACCTCAAACCGGGAAGCGTGAGGAGTCAAAGGGGGCTGAGTCGAAAGGCTCGGACAAACCCGCGACGCAGGCTGGACCTAGTGTGGCTGACGCTATACCGAGTACCCCAACAGGTGCCACGGTCGGCGGAGAGGTCAAGTGTTGGGGAACGGAGATGGACAAGGCTAAACCCCTGGTCCCATCCAACCCCGACAATGATGACGGTGATTTCCAACCTGGCGTGAAGCGGGCTGGGAAGAGAACGGTAGCTAGACAGATACCCGCCTCTTTGCTGGGCAAGACTTACACTTGCCTAGAAGATCTCCGTCATGGAAACCGACATTACATCCCCGATGGTGTCGGTTTAGATGGAACCTCAGATGATGAGGAGTGGCTAGTTGACGAGGGTTCTCCCAACGCCTGGTACATAGACCGGGTGAAAGGAGTTTCCCGAGTCAGCCGGCTGAAGTACGAGGATCAGGTCAAAGACCGGATCGCGTACGCATGGCACAAGTTTGGGAACGGCAATCATTGTGTCTTCTTGAGTTGCCATGGGAGGGACAAGAAATTGTCACCGACCTACGCGACTGAAGGTCGTTACGCTAGGCACCTCGTAGAGGTACACTTAGCCGAACGACCATGGCTACAGTGCCTTGGCAAGAAGGGTGGTTCTTGTCAGGCTGGGTGTGCCAGTTCCAGGCGTTCGTGTCTAGTCAGACACATTGCCCGGGAACACCGGACTGCTGGTGCTGCTGCTCGGGAACGGGTCATGAATCTGTGGCAGAGATTCGTTGACTTAGGTTCCGAGACTCAGAGAGGCAAACCGGAACCCGAGACTTGTGTGACAGACGGTCGACTGTTTAAGATCGGATGGAAGAAGAATCCTGGCTGGTTCGGGAGTCTGATGCTATCCGCGTCAAAACATCGACAAATGTCAAAAGAGTCGAGGAAGAAACGGTCCCTTAGCCGGGAACCGTCTCAAAAGTCCTCGAAGGCTAAACGACGGGTCAAGAAGCTGTCATCGTCCTCGTCCAGCGAGACTGACATTTCTGAGCGATCCAGTCGGAAGCCCAGAAAGAAATTGGCTCCGGGTAAGCACACCATCGCTGACGTGGTGGAAGCTGCTTACCAGGTAGGGCCAAAGTTGTCTGGGGGATTGAAGGTCCTCTCAGACCTGAGTGAAGGAAACGTTCCAACGGCTTCAAAAGCCCGCGGACCCGTAGAAAAACCAGCTAGGACTCGTCCTAGCTCAAGTCTCTCGGGAGTTTCCCCGCTCAACAGAGGTGTTACCCAAGCACCCGGGAAAGTTGAGGAAGAAGAGGCCTTTCCGGCACTCCCTCCACCAGCCAACCCGGTTGTTGAGGTAAAGAAGAAACCAACGACACAACCACCCGTTGCGTCGAAGGTGACTTCCTCTCCCTGTGCGATGTCGGTTGAATACGTCCAACGGGCGGATCAGCTAGAATCGCATAAAGGTGGCACCTTGGAGGGCCGTGTCCGAACGGGCGCGCAGTCTCTCCATGAAGGCCTCGTTAAGGAGCTAGTGAACCTAGCCCGATTCGAGGTAAGAGAAGCCACGAAAGGCCTGGCTAAACAATACGCGTTGGACTTAGAGGACGCGCGTATTGCAAAAACCACGGCCCAGTCGAGGTTTGCCCGGGCGGAAGCCCAGACCCATCGCCAAGATGAACGTTGTCTTCGGCACTTGGGTATGTCGCTCTATGACATCGGTGACGACCCGCAAGCCCTTGAGGAAGCGTGGTTGGCCCGTCAAAGGAGCCGGGGAAGATTTCTTCAGTTCACCACGGAAGAATCAAACTCGACACGTCAGCAACTCGCTGGCATGTTGGGATGGTCACCCGTGGAAGAAACTTCCCAACAGGACACTACATCCATAGCGGCTCAGCCCATGGATGTCAGTGTAGATACTCCGCTGTCAGGACCCGGTCAGACCCCACAGGATCAGACTGAAGTCCTACAGCCGAGGAGGCCTCCCGCCGTGACACGGGCTGAAAAATCAGCAAAGCCTTCCAGGGCTAAGCCGGTAGATCAGCCCGAGGAACCAAGTGGGGCACTGGGGGTGAATGCCAACATCATCCCGTTGGAGTCTGGAATCTTTTTAGATACCGGACCAACCTCTCTACAGCAGTTGATGTCTCAGTTGCAGCCTACGTCTGCGCTGAGTCCACTGCGACCAGAGAGGACCGCCCTGGCAACGTCGGTTCCACCGACGGCTAGCGCACCAAGCCAGTCGGACCTTCTCGACCTCAGGATATCCTCCGACGAGGATATTTAGGGGTTGACAATGACCGACTCGGCTGGTGCCTAACAAGCCGGGAAGACGCCGTCTAAACTCGGAACCGGCAGAGCCAACAACTCTCCTGGATCCGAAGTCAGACGGGTATGGGAAGTCCCGGGGAGGAAAAATTTTTTTTTCCAACCTAGCTACTTCCAGAATGTGGCCTCCTAGCCAGAATTCTGCACTTTCTCGGCGAACCGCAAGGATCGCTGGGAGGGGTAGAGGGAAAGTTAGGAGTAACCAATAATAAGCGATCCTGGGTTGGGCTGGGGAAAGTCAGTAAAATGACTTCCCTAAGGCACAACCCTGGTTTCAGACGGCTGAAGGTTCTCTCGATGGTCAGGCCCGTAATAGGCCCCCATAACGAAAACCTCCGGCCTGTGGTGGGGTACCAGGTAAGGAAGATTGTGCCTTTCGGGTATAGATCTGACTTACCAGGTCTGTGTCGGAACTGAGTTCATCGACTCGATAGTGAGATAGTAGGCGTAACCCCTGATCTGATGGATTACGCCGGCTGTTTCTACCTTGGGTCGGTGATCATAAGTTCTGAATCCGGCTTAGAATTGGGGCCTTAATTGGTACTCGATTCGAGCCGAGAAAAAAAATATGCCAGTATAGCTGGAGTCAAAATGAAAAGAACACTGATACCACACACTCTTACCAGGTGGATGGAGAATTGTTTTGCCTTTTTGGCCGTTATTTCCGTATTCGGAAACTTTCAACTCGGAAGGTGTTTAGCGAGGCTAACCCTTCTCTACATATGGATGTCTTCCAACTTGAAGAACAGTGGGAAGCCCAGCACCCGTCGGCATCGGGCTGAATGTAGTAGGTCTGCTACGCCGATGGGCCAGCTGGGCTCGATACTTTAAGATGAGAAAGAGAACGACACTTCACTCGCCGGGAGCTAACAGAGGACTTCAACAAGATCCGGAACAGCTGGAGGCAGAGTGCTTGACAGGCCGGGCTGACCACCTGTAGGTCCGCGACTGTCGAGTCTTCCCTGCCCAACGCTCAAGAACCCGCTCCCCGGCTCAAGATGGGTGAATATCACATTTATTCAAGGTGCTAGCGAGGCTAGTCCTTCATTCTTCAAATGTCGTTTCCTCTTTCCTAAATGTCATATCTTCCATATTTTTAATAATTTCTCCATCTTACAATTCCACCTTTTTCACTTATACGTTGGTATCAGTGAATTCTTGTGAACACCAGGAAGCTAGAGAGTAGACCAAGAACTGCTGGATATATGTTGTAATTTTTAATTGGGTAGTCCCTTAGCAGCAAAATGGCTGCCTTGGTTCCCCCCTTAGTAAAAACTGGGAGGGGTAATGTAGTGGGACGGGAATCCAGCAGTGTTCGTTTGTTTCACGGAAGGTGGCGCGATATGCCGATCCTTACTGTGCAGTGATTCCGGACAACACCGCACACGAGAGTGGCGCGGTGGAGACCGGGATTACGTAACGCTTAGTATATATACTCAGCGTTCACAGTAGGTCGACAGGCTGTCCTCGCGCGTCCCTTCTACGGAACGGATCCTTGGGCCCTCACTTTGCAGGCGGGTTCTTGTAACCTTCCTGGTGGTTAGGCTGATCTTCCGGATTGGCCTATCCAGCGTTACCTAGCACCCATGTGCTAGGGTACTGTACTTGTAGGGAAGATCTTCCAGATCTTTCCGGGAAGTAAGTGATTAATAAACATCCTTGTTTATTAAGTGACGTTGTTGTGTTATGTGTGAATAGGTCTGTGCAAACTAACCGAAAACCGAACCAACCTACGTAAGTGCGTAGGGTGGGATCCTGCCTGGAACTAGCGTTCCGGATTGGGGTCATCCAACCTGCTAGACAGGCGGCGACCACCACAAATATACTAATAGACACTGAATAAAAAGACAGATTAATCTATTTTTGGTAGGGTGTCCGTCGGTGGTGTCCGCTTACACGGGGTTTTAGGCTTTTTTGTACCGAAATAACAGTCCGCTTACGCGGGGTGTCTGCTTATGCGGGGTGTCCACTTACACGGGGTTAAAATAAACATCTAATAGAGGGGAAAATTTCCGTTCCGAGCAAAAGTGCCCGCTGACGCGGGGTGTCCGCTTACGCGGGGTGTCCGTTAGGCGGGGTGCTACTGTAGTTGCTCCTGTAGTCTCTGGAAATAGGGATCTAAAATACTGCAGTAGGACTTCATCGGTGTATAGTCACCACCTGTTGTTGGTGGGCGTTCCTTTACTTCAAGGAATACGTTTGGCCTATAAAGAAAAACAGCAAATGTTTTATACATTTTGTTCAGATAAAACTAAAAAAAAAATCTTTAAGTATTACAATCTATTTTTCTAATATAAACTTATGTGATGACTCCAATTTTAAGATAAGCTCTCCACATTAAAAAAGTTGTTCTAACATAAGTTCAAGCAAAGCCAATGTCTTAGCCCATGCATGTGGCAGACGCCTGGCAAATACCCTGTCTGAGTGCGGCACTTTTCCACTGCATTCCCCTATATCAGCCGGCAGATTGGTGTATAGTGGGTGTACGGCAGTCTAGTGAGCACTTCCACCAGGCCTATCTCAGCACAGTCAGGGCGATGTGCCAGCAGATCCCCAGCCAGCGCCCTACATGACGCTGCATATATATATATATATATCAGGGGGTGAGATAAACTGTTATAACTGCACAGACACGCCACAGATGCCTACCTGACACCAAAAAGGGCCCATGAAGGCTGGTGTCTACACAATTAGACACCAGGCAATACACATGATAAACCAAGAATCAAGATAATTTGGAGTGTTGTCCCCACACCACCCAGGCATATTTTATAAGCCATCCCTCTGAAGTGACCACTTACACAGGCTTAAATGTCTTTTTGTACCGAAATAACTGACCGTTAACATGGGGTGTCCACTTAAATGGGGTGGCCGCTTACACAGGTTTATAATAAACATCTAATACAGAGAAAATTTCACAAAGTAAAATAAGTGAGATGTTATTAACTTATAGTGAGAGTGCAAGATATGACCTAAATAAGTTAGTCTGAAGTGCATTTTATGACACTTAAAAAGCCATCTCTAATCCAGCAAAAAAAATTAAATAAAAAAAAGCCCTCGTCATATTTTTCATGGCTTGCTGATGAGAAACATCATTTGTTTGAGGGGCCTAAGGTATATAATAATACAAAAACAGGTATACTGTGTCTGTATGTCATATGTACTTATCAATATATCGTCTATTTTAGAGAGTATTTCTCATGTACAGCCACAGTAACCCTTTTTCTGTATATTAGAAATAGAAAGAGCACTATCTACTTATAAAAATTATCTATCATAAAATTATTTTTTTATGGATATAACACAGTTTTTAATTGTATAACTATGCCATGCTAACTATTTTATGATCCAGTGTATGTATAGACTAAAATAAAAAAAGTTATTAACCTATCTGGAGATTCCATAACCAGTTTCACTTTCTGCATCTGAAGTAGAACCTGAATCTCTGTACAGGATCTATGTGTGGCTGTTGCAGTCAAGGCCAGCATCTTTAATAATTAATAAGACCTTACAAAGTCATTTGTTAATATTGTAATGGATGTCACGACACAAGAAGTACCCATAACTGTTGCATGAACAAATGTAGTTTTTATTGTGTCTCTGTGTACACATTATATTAATCAATGTTTCCATGAGATCTGCTAATACAATCTGAATAGGATAGAATATGTGTATGGTAAGACCTCACTATAGAACTATACAATTATATAGTGTAGATAATATCAAACAGAAATTGAGGATTCACCTACCCTTGAGGAAATAGCTGGCTGTAGTAGAAAGCGTTTAAAATCAGGTTGTAACAAGCTCTCTGGATGCCCTAAAATATACCGTACATCCCCAAACCCATTTAGTAGTTGATCTGTTGCTTGAGATAAAAGGGTCTTCTGAGTCGTCTTACAGGCAAGCTCCCTCACAACAGTGTCAGTCACCACTACGGCAGATATTCCAAACCTCTGGAACTGTTCTTCCATGATTGCAGTGAGTGGATTCATGACGATAACACATTTGGGTGTCTCATGAAGGAACGGCAAGGCTTCTATGATTAAAGTTTTGCCTAAAGGTAGAAAAAAAGGAACATTAGTAAATGCACATAGATGAATACAACATAATTTCATCATATAAAAAAAACCACATCTCGCTGCTGGATAATAATATTTAGAAGGAAACCCACGAGATGAAAATAGCTTGGTCCGTACTAGCAATTGAGTATTGGATATGTGAACTTCACGACTGTGGAGTACGAGTTCTTAATGTTCAGCCTATGAAGAAAAATACCAGGGTGAGATAATAAGAAGGAAATTGATGAGTGATTGGTCTGTGTCCCCGTTCGCCATCAAGTTTGTAGTGCTCAGTAATATGAACGAGGCGATAGCTGAGTGAATATTCTGAAGCACTCCAAACTAGATGGTGAAAATAACGACTCAGACCAAGTACGAATATGTTTCTGATTTTATCTTAGCCTATTCATCTCTTTATCACCCGTTGAGAACGAGATACCGTTCTCGCAAGCCTGTTGAGAACGAGTTGGTAATGCTAAGCCTATGGTTGTTTATACCATGCTAAGATAAATAATAGTACACAACTTTGTCAGTCTTTCACCAGCAGACAAATTAGAATCACAGTTACTAGAAATTACCTAAATTATTGCCAGTTCTAGCACATTAGTGACTCAGTCTAAACGTTTTTATAACTAAATAACATGAAATGTTAAATAAATTATAGGAAATCTAAGAGCAAACCCATGAGAATAGAAATATATATCATCACACTGCTCCATTATTCCCTTGTTAAAAGCAATTTCTATATTTTCCCCCTTAAATGGTTATTTGTCATTGCCAGAGTCAATGACACTGACACAGTGACAGTGAGTCTGAGTGACCAGGCACAACAACCTGGAACCCCTAGTACCGGTACTGGTAGTAGTACTTACCATAACCTGTGGGTAATAGGGCTGCAACATCGTAAGTCTCACTCCATAAAAGTGCTTCTTCCTGTTTTGGTTTGAGAAATGTGTAGTTTGTTTTGCGCTCTGCATTAACTCTGGCTAATAAACCATCGCGGAAGGATGTCGTATTCTTCGCCATTTCGAGCGGGAGACGTACACTGCACCACTCAAGCGCTGCAGTGTGATCTGTTCTCGTGAGACAGCGGCGCGAGAGCTGGCGAGTTGAAGGTCGTACCAGCGTGACGTCAGAACCCGGTAGCTGCCCCTTATCCATATGGGCAGGGAACCAGTCTAGGTCATGACCTGCTAATGACAATGCACCCGTTTTCGCCGCGCTAGCGGCGGTGGGGGCGGCGATGGCGGCGGCCGGCGGTGGGGGGGAGGGGGGGAGGGGTGGCGGGCTTGACCACTGACCACCCTGATCAAATCCAACTCTATCTTTGGATCCACTGGGGCTACAGTAACGTGTGACCTATCAAAATAAAGCTCTTTGATAGGGGAGACAGTCAAATGGATATGGAGAATATTCTAACAACATTAGGGATACAATAAACAACAAAGGGAGGGGGGAGGGAGGGGGTGTGGAGGCCTCTTTAACCACTCTGATCAGACCAAACTCTATCTCGATCCACTGGAAGTATAGTGACGTGTGACCTATTTAACGAAAAGCCCTTTGAGAGGGGGAGACGACCACATGGTTATGGAGAATATTCTAACAACACTGGAGCGGTAGTAGCCATTTAGATTTGTCAACATACAGTCCAATCAAAATTTGATCTAACTTTGGATCCGTTAGGGTTACAATAATGTGTGACCTATCAAAAGAAAGCTCCTTGAGAGAATATACTGACAAGATATGAGGTGCTGCGGCAGATGGCGGCCGACAGCAGGGTGGTGAGAGGGGGTGGGGAGGGGTGGGAGTAAAGGTCAAACCCCTCATTAGTATGTCCAAGACATTTTGGAGGGTCATATATATATCAGGGGGGGTTCTTAAAAACACCATCACTACCATTCTCACCAGCTCTAGATACAGATACACACCCTGACTCTACCTAGAAATGGATTCTATTATCACTGTTATAATCATGCAGGCAGACTCCACCATACAGTAAATATCTTTATCCATTCTATTTCACTATTTTAATATGTACAGACATCCTGGTTTCATGCTTAGTGTAATGTTCAGTATTAATGCAATCATTGAATAGGTAACATGAGACTAAGTGACTACCAGGATTTGCAAGATATAAACATTGTGCATGGTATTAAGTATCACTTACTAACTGGGATGGTGTAACATATATATGAGTATCAAAAGTATATCAGCTACTTATATCCTACAATTCCCAGTAGTGGTGCCATAAGGTAAGAAACACAACATTTTAGAATTATAGAATGATCATCATATTGATCTCTAGCACAGTAACTCCTGATTCTTTAAAAGTCATATATGCGCTCTACAAAACTTAGACAATATTCAGGAAATATTTTTTATTTTCTACAAATTATGGCAGTACTATTTAGTGTATCAGAATTGATATTTATTCTCTACAGCTTTGGCGATACTAGTGGGGTGGAGGGAGCCGCTTCTAGTGGGGAGGAGACTGTAGGACACTCTAGGGTGAAGTTCCGCCTTTGGTACGACATGTCCAGAGTGGTCTTAGACATACGACACTTATGGCCACTATTTCCGCTGCATTGGCCACCGAGTGTCGTGACTATAACACACCTTTTACCTCGCTAAGTGTTGTATCTTCACTAAGTGTTGCACCCACTCTACGATCGTAGCTCTCTAGCACACTGACGGCAGATACATGTCGTAAGTTACGAATGTCGTGACTGAAAAACAGGGCCCAGGGCAGTATCTATACATGTTACACTCTCCTTTTTTATATATATATACACCTATAAAACATCACTACCTCTCTGTATACCAAGTTTCATTCATATATCCACCTTCTAATCTTATTTAATAAACTTCTACAGTGTGTATTATATATATTCTGTTATTTATCTTATTAATCCCAACCTTTATGCTACCTCTAGTCACTATTGCATCATCCTCTAGCTGTATTGCATCAGCTGTCACCCTTTTTACGGTTGCTTCTCCAATGAGTTTTTAACTCCTCCAGGGTACAAGGAATATCCCTACCAATAAAATATATGTGTGCACTCTCTATCTACAACCTAGAGGGTAAACCTTTAATATACTTCTGTAGGGTGTATCATATATTACACTCTATTCATTTTAACTTAATATTCTATTGGCTAACCAACCTCATCCCATTTTCTCCACAATGAATCTACTGGCTCAATTTATGCCACTCCATATTTCAAGTTAACCAATCATGTTCTACCTCCCATTGCATCATTCCCTAGCTGTATTTCATCAGCATTTTTCACGCATTTTAATCTTATTTAATAAACTTCTATAGTATGTATCATCTCATAACTTAATCCCAACCTTTATGCTACCCCTAGTTACTATTGCATCATCTTCTAGCTGTATTGCATCAGCTGTACCCCTTTTTATGGTGGCTTCTACAATGAGTTTTTAACTCCTCCAGGGTACAAGGAATATCCCTATGAATAAAACATATGTGTGCACTCTCTATCTACAACCTAGAGGGTAAACCTCTAATATACACTGGTAGGGTGTATTGTATATACACTCTATTCATTTTAACTAAATCCCAACCTCTACATTACCTCTGGTCACTATCGCCTCATCCCCTAGCTGTAATGCATTAACTTGGCATGTTTATAAGTTGTATGTATCCCTAACTGGGGTTAAAGTTTCATAGCTTTATTCCTATGGTAAGTAAAGTTATGTGTTTGTTGTAGTAATCATAACCATGCTGGAAGCCATCTTGGAGTGGAAGCCTAGATTTATTGTTTCCCACTAGGTGGCAGGGTATACTAACATATGACTATACTACTAGGTGGCAGCACCTATCAGTACATCTTCCCTTTTTTTTAAAGATTGTGATTTATATATCTTAAATTGTCAATGTTCCAGGATCTAGTCTCTGCATATGTCTCATATATAATGGTGTATGAAGCACTTAAGTATCTGTTTAACTAGAAATACTAATACTATTAAATGTTTTATAACCTAAACTAGATGCAAGGGGTAGACTGCCCCTTCCATCAACACTGGCAGGGATTATTCTGCCCTTTGTTTTCCAGTGTTCCCTACACTATAGGTCCAGTCTCCTTGGAGACTTTCTCTCTCTTGCTGGATAGCGTCTTTCTGTTGTAACTGGAACACCAGGGACAACAGCTGGACTCACTCTTGCAGTAACCTGAGGTTGTTCATCAGGTATAGGAGTCACCATTGCCTTAGGGTGTCGCTCATGTATAACCTGAGCCATTGGTGTTACAACTTCTTTGTCAGCTGTAGATGTAGGTAGAGTGCTTTGCGGGGTGCTCACTTCTCTTGTTGCTAGAAGGTGTTGGCGATTCCTTCGATAATCAGCCCCATCTTCAGTCTGTACCTTATAGGATCGTGGACCCACTTGACTCGTGACAACTCCTTTCTTTGGCCACTGACCATTTCCACGTACTCGTACCACTTGTCCTTTGTTGAGTGGCTTGAGAAGTTTACCTCCCTTGGTTGATGGTTTGGGCCTGCTCCAGCTGTCTTCTCTGAAGCATTTTGACGGTAGTCTTGTCTGGAGTCTTCTTCCCATGAGTAGCTGGGCTGGTGATTTACCACAGTCTAGAGGTGCATCACGGTAGGCTAACAGTGCCAAATATGAATCTTCTTTTGACATTTCAGCCTTGGTGAGCAGTCTCTTCACGACTTTCACTGCATTCTCCGCCAATCCATTGGATCTTGGGTAGTATGGGCTAGATGTTACATGCATGAATCCCCAACTATTAGCGAAGTCCTGAAACTCTTTGCTGCTGAATTGTGGCCCGCCATCTGTCACTACTTCTGGTGGTATCCCATGTCTAGCAAAGATGGATTTCAGTTTCTGGGTTACCTGCGTCGTTCCTTCATTTGAGAGCAGTGCTATTTCTGGGTAATGTGAGAAGTAGTCAACAGCAATTATATATGGCTGTTTCCGAATGTAGAAAAGGTCACAGCCTATCTTGGCCCATGGACGGTCTGGTCGGTTATGTGGTTCCAGTGGTTCTTGTTGTTGTGCATACCGTTGAACTTGGCATGCCTCACATTTCCCGACATATGTTGACACTTCATCGTTCATGTTAGGCCAGTACATGGCTTGTCTTGCTCTACGCTTGGACTTCTCGATCCCTAAGTGACCCTCATGTATGCGCTGTAGCATCTCCAATCTCATTGTTACTGGGACAACAATTCGCTCTCCTTTTAGAATCACTCCATCTAGCACTGTCAGCTCCTCGATGAACGTTTTGTAGGGCTTTGGACATGTTGTACCCTCTTGCACTGCACACATCACTGACTGAAGGACGGAGTCCCTCCCAGTTTCCTCAGCAAACTTCATCCACTTCTCTTCAGTAATGGGTGCATTAGCTTTGAAGCTGCAAATGTGGACCTGGACAGCGCGGTCAGTTTTGCTATGTCCCTGACCCGCTTTGAAAGCTCTGGACAATGTGTCGGCTGTCACAAGCTCTTTCCCAGGAACATACTCCAAAGTAATGTCATACCGTCGAATTCTTAGGAGAAGGCGCTGTAGTCTTGGTGTTGCCTGGCTGAGGGGCTTCTGAGATATAGATATCAGAGGCTTATGATCAGTCTCCCCAACAAAGCTCCTACCATAGATGTAATTGTGGAACTTCTCGCAGGCATATACAATCCCTAACAGTTCCTTCTCGATCTGAGCATAGTTACACTCAGCTTTTGTCATAGAACGGGATGCATATGCCACTGGCATCCATTCAGTGTCCACCTTCTGCATCAGTACAGCTCCCAGACCACTCTTTGAGGCGTCGCTTGCTATCTTCAGCTGTTTGCGACTGTCAAAGTGCTGTAGTACTGGTTGTGTAGACAAGATGTTCTTGATGTCTTTCCACTCTGCTTCATGTTCAGCATTCCATTGCCAGTCGGTCTCCTTTACCAGCAGTGATCTCAGTGAGGATATCTTGGCAGAAAGACTTGGAATAAACCTGGCTAGGTAGTTAACCATGCCAAGTGCTCGCTGCAAGTCTTGTACATCCTCTGGTCTTGGCATGTCAATAATGCCTTGGACTTTGTTCGGGTCAGGTTGCACTCCTCTTTCTGATATTAGATCTCCTAAATAGGTAATCTGTTTTTCCCGGAAGGAACATTTGCTCAGGTTGAGTCGCATTCCAATTTGGCTCAGTCGGGAAAGTACCTGGTGCAATCTGTTGTCATGTTCTTCTTGTGATGAACCCCAAACAATCATGTCATCCATGAACACACGGACACCTTCAATGTCTTCGAGATGTTGAACCATAGTCTTGTGGAACACTTCAGGTGCACTCGATACGCCCATAGGGAGGCGCAGATATCGATATCTCCCAAATGGGGTGTTGAAAGTAGTCATAAGGGATGATATCTCATCAAGACGGATCTGGTGAAATCCTGATGCAGCATCCATCTTCGTGAAGAACCTGGCACCTGCCATATCACACAGTATTTCCTCCTTTGTTGGGAGTTGATAATGTTCCCTCTTCAAAGACTTGTTCAGATCTTTTGGATCGATGCAGATACGTTCATCTCCACTTTTCTTCTCTACAATTACAATTGAGTTCACCCAGTCAGTTGGTTCATCTTGCTTTGCAATGTATCCTTTTGCTACTTGGCAAACTTACTCTTTTTTCAGTCTCTTCTTCATCGCACTTGGCACACGTCTTGGCGCATGTATCACTGGCACAGCGTCTTCCTTTACCACAAACCTGTGTACACCAGGCAGAGTACCTTCTCCACTGAAGAGACTTGGATACTTCTTCTCAACTTGAGTCTTCATGTCTGTCTGATTGTCGGTGTTCACTACATTTACCCGACGGACACATTTTGCCTTCTTTATCAGACCTAGACGTTCGCTGGTTACATTGGATAGTACTGGTTGCCGGTCAGCTTCTGGGACAACCACAAATACCACGTTGTGTTTGCCTGTGTTTAGGTCAATGCTAACTTTGCACACTCCCATGGTTTCCATCGACTGTCCATTGTATGCTTTCAGGTGGACTCTTGACTTGTGAAGTTTTGGCTTCTTTTTAAGCTGGCCATAGTTTTGATATGACATCACATTAGCTTGAGCACCACTGTCCACTTTCATAGGCATCAACGTTCCATTTACCATTAGCGTCACCATCCAGTCTTCTTTATGCTCCATTTGAACCTTCTCTGCATGTACTACATTCACGCTGGATGGAGTTTCAAGTTCTATAGATCCCATGAATGACTCATTTCCATCGTCACTTGAGTCAGTGGTGTCGTCTGTTTTACAGGCCTTGGAGAAGTGGTTGGGTCCTCCACACTTTGTACACTCTGTTCCCCATGCTGGGCATTTTTTGAATTCATGCCGTGTGCCACACCTTCCACAGACATTTTCATTTTTCTTCATTTTATTTTTCTTATCAACCTTCCGATCTTCTGATTTGTACTTGGATCGTCCACTTGGTTTCTTCCATCTGTTTTCAGACTTCCTGACAGCATTCACCTCATGTGTGGCACCGACTTCTGACTTCAGCTCTTCCATCTGGGTCCTAGCTAGCTCTGCTGCTTTGACAATCTTTATTGTCTTGTCTAGAGTGAGGTCTGGTTCCCTCAACAGCCTTTCCCTGGACTTGTCATCCTTTATGCCAACAACCATACGGTCCCTGATCATTGACTGCCGCAGGTCTCCATATTCACATGTCTGAGCTAGAGCCTTCAACCTGGTTACAAAATGGTCTACTGACTCACCTGCTTCTTGGTTGCACTTATTGAAATGGAACCTCTCCACAATGACATTTGATTTGGGTATGCAGTATGCTTCAAACTTGTCCATAACAGGCTTGTATTTGAGTTTGTCAGCATCATCTTCAAAGGTGAAAGTATTGTATACCTCCAGTGCCTCATCACCTATAACATGTAGTAGGACTGATGTTTTGACAACTTCACCTTTTCCTTCAATACCAGATGCATTTATGTACAACTCAAATCTCTATTTGAATCTCTTCCAATTGTCTGCTACATTTCCAGATAGAACAAGAGATTTAGGTGGGCTTAGTGCCTCCATGACTCTATAATGCTGTGGGCTTTCTAATACAGTCAATCACAGGCCTACAACAACACTAGTGTCAACTCCCCTATTATCACTCAGTTTGTTGACAATCACATGAGTATAGGTTTTGAAGCTAACTCTGTGAGTCAAAATCAACAAATAGATATAGTCAGTGATAATAGTCCTTATTCCAATTGTACATAGGAATTACATTCAGTGGGGGTTAAACTTGGCACTTAGCTGCATAGATGAATCATGGTTGAGCACATGGCTTTTGTTCCCCTTTTCTTCTGCTCACTGCTGCTCCATGACTTCTATCTTGACCCTGAGCATGGTTTGCACTTCCAAGCTTACTGTTACTATTCCAGTAATATGTGTGGAATAACTGATTACTTTGACTTCATCCAATTATTTAGTTAACTTGGGTTATTCTACCAACTTCTGACACCATGTAGTAATCATAACCATGCTGGAAGCCATCTTGGAGTGGAAGCCTAGATTTATTGTTTCCCACTAGGTGGCAGGGTATACTAACATATGACTATACTACTAGGTGGCAGCACCTATCAGTACATTTGTGACATCAAAAATGAGAGGGTATACCCTCTCGCTATTTAAGACACTACAGTGACCCTTTTAGTGACTGGACACCCAATTCTGAAATGGTACAAGCCACTATTTGCGCCTGTCTGCTACCCTATGTTGCAGAATCGGTTGTCCCTAAACTACGGCAACGCAACCTGTCGCTATCGTGTCACTACGCCCGTTAATGGACGTCCTACAGCCTATTGAAACGGGTCCCTGGGACCCGTTTCAATAGCCTGTAGGACGTCCGTTATTGGGTTTAGTGACATAATAGCGCCACTTCGCGTTGCAATAGTTAAGGGACAACCGTTTGTGGGACATAGGGAAAGAGACAGGCGCAAATAGTGGCTTGTCCCATTTCATAAGACGATGTCCGGTCACTAAAAGGGTCACTATAGTGTCTATAATGGCGAGAGGGTATACCCTCTCGCTTCTATTGTCACAAATGTGTAACTTCTCTTCCCGTAGTAATTAAGCTGTGAAACTTTAACCCCAGTTAGGGACACATGCAACTTATAAACATGCCAAATATGAAGGATATCGGTCCATGCAATCTAATGATATTCACATTTGAATTTTGTCATAGAAAATGCTTCTCTGATAGCCAGTGTAGGATTTCTCAAGCCTGTCACTAATTTCTGCAGCGACTTTTACCTTGACACCACTTGTTCCCGAGTGCACTAACACCATCCATGGTAAGGCCCAGGCAGCAATGTCACTATGTCACCAGGCAGGGGCGTCAGAACATTTTGAAAGTGGGGGGGCGAACTGAATAATTGCTGACTTTTTTCATGGTATGAAGTTTGACATTGACCTGTCCCATTGGATTTACCGTAAATCTTTGAAAAGTCTGGTCTTAGCCTTCATTACATGTGAAAAAGTCAGACTTTGACATTTTTTCACAGTGAAAAGTCAGGGCTGAGCCGTCACTGCATGCTAAAATGTTAGACTTTGACATTTTTCCACGGTAAAAAGTCAGGGGTTAGCTATCGTTGCACGCTAAAAAGTCAGACTTTGACAGTTTCCCATGGTGAAAAGTCAGGGCTTAGCCATCATTGCATGGTAAAAGGTCAGAGAGTTTGAAACCTTTCCATGGTGAAAAGTCAGAGCTTAGCTGTCATTGCACAGTAAAAGGTCAGACTTTGACACTTTGGCACGGTGAAAAATCAGGGCTTAGCCGTCATTGCACAGTAAAAGGTCAGACTTTGACACTTTTCCACAGTGAAAAGTCAGAGCTTAGCCATCATTGCATGCTAAAAAGTCTGACTTTGACATTTTTCCACGGTGAAAGGTCAGGGCTTAGCCATCATTGCAAGGTAAAAGGTCAGATTTGACACTTTTCTACGCTGAAAAGTCAGAGCTCAGCTGTCATTGCATGCTAAAAAGTCTGACTTTGACATTTATCCACGGTGAAAGGTCAGGGCTTAGCTGTCATTGCAGGGTAAAAGGTCAGACTTTGACACTTTTCCACAGTGAAAAGTCAGAGCTTAGCCATCATTGAATGCTAAAAAGTTAGACTTTGACATTTTTCCACGGTGAAAGGTCAGGGCTTAGCTGTCATTGCACGGCAAAAGGTCAGACTTTGACACTTTTCTACACTGAAAAGTCAGAGCTTAGCTGTCATTGCTGGTTAAAGGTCAGACTTTGACCCTTTTCCATGCTGAGAAGTCTGAGCTTATTCCACAGTAAAAGGTCAGACTTTGACACTTTTCCACAGTGAAAAGTCAGAGCTTAGCCATCATTGCACGGTAAAAGGTCAGACATTGACACTTTTCCATGGTGAAAAGTCAGGGCTTAGCCATCATTGCATGCTAAAAAGTTTTAGACATTTTTCGATGTTGAAAAATCAAGACAGTTTTTACACTTGATTGAGTTAAATGTGATGGTGCTGACTTTTTTGGGCTGGCAAAAAAGTGGAGGGGCGGCTGCCCCCCCTGCCCCCCCTATTCTGACGCCACTGCACCAACAGTGAACTGACACACCACCCCAGTAGTGACATGCCTTTTGAAACGAGAATTAAATTTTGTCACTATTCCTGTCACTATTTGAGTCACTAAACATGTCACTAAGTGGTTTAGTGACCCATTCTATTGAAACGGGCCCCTGGGACCCGTTTCAATAGTCTGTAGGACGTCCGTTATTGGGTTTAGTGACACAATAGCGGTACTTCGCGTTGCAATAGTTAAGGGACAACCGTTTGTGGGACATAGGGTAAGAGACAGCCGCAAATAGTGGCTTGTACCATTTCAGAAGTGGCTGTCCGGTCACTAAAAGGGTCACTATAGTGTCTATAATAGCGAGAGGGTATACCCTCTCGTTTTTGATGTCACAAACACATAACTTTACTTACCATAGGGATAACGCTATGAAACTTTAACCCCAGTTAGGGACACATACAACTTATAAACATGCAAAATATGAAGGATATCGGTCCATGCAATCCAGAGATATTCACATTTGAATTTTGTCATAGAAAATGCTGCTCTGGTGTCCAGTGTAGAATTACCCAAGTGCAGTCGCTAATTTATGCGGTGACCTTCACCTTGACACCACTTGTTCCCAGTAGGACATGAGTATGAGAGGTGGGATACCCAACATGTGTTGTCCCAAACTAGGGACACATCCACAATAGTGACAAGACACACCTCCCCTTTAGTGACATGCCTATTGCAACGTGACCAAACTTTTTCTGTTATTCAAGTCACTATTGGCGTCACTAAACATGTCACTAAGTGGTTTAGTGACCCAACGGGCCCCAGCATTGTTAGTCCGTTCACGCACCGCGCCGCCTCCTGTGCGCCCTGGCCCTGGCGACAACGGGCTGTACTAGAGTCTACCTGCATAGACCCTTGACTCATCCGCGGGCGCATGGCAAAATGGCGGCCGCGCGTGAGTTTCCGGTTTCGGACCCGGCCGACGCCATTGTTTGTTTTGATCATAACACAGCGTTTGGAGCAGATTATCGCGGATATAAGACATGTCAATGACTAAAATTGGTCGCATTTAAATAAGTCATGTAAATTCTATTTTATAGTTACAAAATTACTATTTGCTTTGCCTGTTTTAAGTAAAAATGGAGGGTTTCTACCAGTGCTGGTTACAGCACCATGTCACTGTCGCCATTGTTTGTTTTGATCAGAACACAGCTTTTGGAGCAACTTATCGCTAATAAAAGGCATGTCAATGGCTGAAATTGATCAAATTTAGAGAAGGAACGTAAACTGTATTTGTATGTTACAAAATGGATAAATGTTTCTTTTGTTTTGTGTGAAAACGGAATGTTTTCCCCTGGGCTGTCAGTCTATGTTTCGACTACATTACTGCTAGTGCTACTAGTACTAGCTATTAGCTAGGCACGCATTATTTGGCCTGTTTTACGTTATCTTTTTCATTTTAATTCTTGATTGTAGCAATTAAATTCAAAATCCATGAAAAGTAGCATCTAAGGCTTTACAGGATTTTTTTCTGTACTAGTATGCATTTCTGAAATGTCTGTTTCAACCGAAATATTGTCTGATTGTAACATTATTACACGAGTACCCGGTACCTAGTAAATATGGAATCAGAAAATTGGCTAGATCTTTATTTCATTTATGAGTGCATGCATATTTATTTTTTTTTTTTTTTTTTTATTCACATATAATTCACCAAGAAGGAGGCGGTCTTCCATTATGAGATTACTAATCCGGGCAAATACCGTACGCAGAGTTTCAAGACGGTTGTCCAAGTCACACAAAAAAGGTTACATGACATGGATAATAAACAATAAGTATAGGTAGTTAACCATAAACATTACATTTGAATTTGATGAGTGGTTAATAGTTTACACAGTGAGTGAGTAAAAAAGGGATCCTCTTAGAGCACAGAGTGAAAGTACAATACTGTAAGGATAGTCTGGAAGATTGAGATAAAGTCATAATACTCATGTAATTTATGTAGAATTCAAAATGTAAATATCCCTGAGGTGTTGTGCCTCCGATTCGCACTGGAAATAAAAACAGACACACAGAAATTGCCTGTCTGGCGAACACCACTCAGTCAGAGCCTCAGACTAAACTGACCAATAACATAATGTTATTGCATCAGATGAGGTATACTTCTCCTGGATCTAGTTGTGGCTTTTATTTGAAACTATTTTGATTTATTGTAATTGATATTGGATCAAAGTGTGAAAAGTCGTGGTTTGTTATTGTCTGATACTTGCACCAGCAGCAGAGTGTGTAACGGAGAAACCTTAACGGAAAACAGCAAATAATCATAAACTCCTGCATTATGCTCTGCACGCCTTTAGCTATCTAATGTTTTTTATCTGGAGTCATTATGTTAAGTATTTCCCAAGTTATTAGAAATACAGAGTGTCAAACTCAAGTTTGTTTGTTTACATTTTGCGCAAAGCATCGCCACCATTCTAATCGCGAATTTGCAAGAACTGACAATAATTTAGGTAATTTCAAGTAACTATGAGTGAATTAATCTTCTGTAGAAGGTCTGGCAAAGTGTTGTACTATTTTATCATTATTAAGGGGTAGTAAGACTGAGGAAGTCTGAGTTGGATTTGTGTGACTCCTATCATTGTTTACATTTGTCAGTACCGTACCCAAGTACCACTGACAACTAGAGCTGCTTTTGTCAACAAACGCACAATTCGGCATCGAAATTTCATGAAATGGGAAATCTAATGTCAGGAATGGAAAGTTGAGATGAATTTACACCAGAAACCCAAATTACAAGCAGTTATTACAGTTAGAAGTCGGAAACCCGGTGATATACGGCCATTGTTTACATTGTCGGAACACCCGCACTGCAACCGGAAACTAACTGAGCGCAGGAATTCTGGGATACCGTACAGGGGTCTATCGCGCGCGTTGTTATTTTCTCTATTATCGCTCATTAAGAACGCGTCGGAAACCAGTTACACCAGGTCAAGGCCGTGACCTCTCACCTGATGCAAGCATGGTGGACGTTGGATGTACTTGTAAGATTGGACCTTCTATTTTGAATTCTGATCTCTCTAATTTGGGTTCAGAATGTCAACGGATGTTAGACAGTGGGGCTGATTACCTCCATTTAGACGTTATGGATGGGCACTTTGTGCCAAATCTGACGTTTGGACACCCTGTAGTTCAGTGTCTGAGGAAGACGATCCCGACGGCCTTCTTTGACATGCACATGATGGTGGAAACCCCTGAAAAGGTTAGTAATAAGGACACACTGCCGCAAAACCTGTCTCTGCAATTCTCCGTTCCGGCCAGGAAGTAGGTGGCGCTACGAACCCCCTTGGCGGCCATTTTGGAGAATCCCCTACGCAATGCTAATCCTATGGGACCGTTCGGACGTCCATTTATCATACTATTTAATGTGTGAGGATGTTTTAAGTACTTCTGAAGAATTCTCTTGGTCAAAATTAGACCTCCCTGCAATTTCAGATCAAATGAGTATGTGGTAGCCCTAGATTCGACTATAAACGCGATGTCAACAAATCGTCGAAACAACCGTTTTTCTTCGAGTTTCCACTTGGCAACAATACTGTATCCGGTAAGTGACGTCAGTGACGTCAGCGGCCGCGTATGCAGCGATAACGTTGTGGTTAATAGACTCAAAACGTTCTGGGCTCGATCTCCGCTAATATTCACCCTAGAAACGTCAATTAAAAACGTAACAGTAGGAAATACCGGAAACTGGTTGCGAGAGCGCGAGAGAACGCGAGACTTGGGATTGTAAATGGTCCCTTTTGGATAGTTATACGAAGTACAACGCTGTGTCCGTTTTCACTCCCCACAGACAGTTGAATTCAACAACTTACATCACAATCTTCTTTCTCATACTATATGAGCATCAGATGTTATCTTTTTCTTTATCAAATCCTTCTTTAAATACCTGAATCGAGAGCCCCTCAACTAAATATCCGCCATCTTTAATCATTGAATTTTTAATTGAGCTGGTTACCAGCGATCATTTCAGTCTCAAAGTTTGCCTATGACATCAAGTCCGACTCTAGTGAGGAACGAACAGAGTCGAACTATGTCTGACTACTTTTGGATGGCATTCAAGGAAATAGCAAATACTCACGTTTTTTTCACGGCAACTTTTACCGCGATTACGATGATGTCAGCTGTCAAGGTGACAGTGAGTCTCAGCTATGCAGGGTGGGGTGTGTTTTATAACCAGTCATCCCTCACTATTCACCTAATTCATGTTTGCACCATGTAATGGTATCCGTATTGAGGCATGCTACCTAATATTGATTAATATATAGCTCACATTATTATCCTAGCCTCAGGGATATCTAGTTCTCTGTTCGGATGTAGTATGGTATAGTTTAAGATTTTTTTTTGTTTAGAAATGATAAAATATTTTGTTCATTTTCATATTTTCTCAGTATATCAAGTGGTCTTTAATACATTAAGGAATGACACTCAGTTATTTCTCAACTTATGAACAAGATTTGTTACATGTTAACAGGGATGCAAGTTCTCCGTCAATTGACGGAATTCCGAACTTTCATACCCCCTGGTAGCAGTCTCACTTTTAGGATGTTTTTGACGCCTTGACGGCCGCACCACGGGCCGGCAACAAAGACGGTACTACCCGGCTCTCAGTGCCGGACTCCGGGCCTCAGTCGGCCGCGCTAGGGTACACTGGTGGGAATTCCAACCGAAAATGGCAGCCTTTCACAGTCCCAGTTTGGGAGCCTGAGTGCCCTGGCCCTGGCGACAACGGGACGTACTACAGTCTACGAGTTTACGAGTTTCCCTTAGGTTGCTCTAGCGGTGCAGTGTGGTAATAAGGGGGTGTTCATTATATACGTTGCGGGTGAACTATTAGAGGGGGTGAGGTTGATATGAGGACATTTGCCGGAGGCGAGGGGCATTTTTGAGTAGGCTATTTCCCGGGTTTGGGGTGTGAGGAAGGGGGCAGTTAAGGGTATCTGGGGGATTTTAATTTCATGGATTCATGTCTTATACAGGGTTCGTACAGAGCCTGGAAAAGCCTGGAATTATGCTTTTGGGTTTTCCAGGCCTAAAAAAGGCTGGAATTCTCAAAGAGAGCCTGGAAAAACTGGAAGACCCTGGAAAATTTAGTTTTGCATAAAAACTTTTAGTCTATGAAATTTTGGTCATTATTAGCTTTCCTTAACTATGGTACCTGACCGCCTATGAAATTTCAGTGACTTGGCTTAAAAACAGTTCCAAAAATCCTTTTTTTTTTTACCATGTATAGCAAATTGCTAATAATGTTGCACGGATTTGATTATTTATCTTCATATTGAAAAGTGGCAAATAAAAGAAGAAATTTGAAGATATCTACCCCAAACCACTGAAATTCCAGAGGTAGTAAGGAAGATAAAGAAAATTTTAACTAAATTTGGTGATGAATCAGACATGGTCTTTAAAACAGGGACCAGATGTGCTTTGAAAAAAAGATATGAGAGCCTGGAAAAACCTGGAAAAAGCTTAGAATTTCATTGGGCTGTTTATAGTAAATCTATTGTAATTTATTGCTCTTCAATGTAGAATCTACAGTGATGGAATAAACTTTTTTGTAGAAACTCAGACTGACTTAGCCATGTCGATACATTTTTTCAATTGAAACCCTTGAAACCTTGAGTTCACTCGTCAAGTTTGGGGGTTGTACTGAATTATGTATTATGCTCATACACATTGTGATTCAATGCTAAAGAATATGTTGCGAGGGGGTTGTTTGGTTGCAGGTATGGTGCGACACAGGCCTGTGGAAAAAGGTCTATTTGGGAGGGGATGGTGGTTACAAAAAATAAATTCTATCAATTGCACGCCGCCAAATTTGTAATTTATATATATTGTATCATATTATATTACTCATATTGTAACTTCTTTTGTAAAATTGATACTGTATTATCTTCTGTTACATGTACCACTACTCACTGTTCTACCATTGGAAGATCTGACTGATATTTACTCAGATGGATTGTTATTTCAGATGATGAAGCTGATATTAATTTTTCACATCCAAACTGATTCAATCTACCTAGTGTAGAATCTATCTAGTGTAGTATCATTACGTAGTTTAACCGAAGATTAAAAAAAATGCATATTTTATATTGTCATGTCGGTCACATTTAATCATTTACCTTTTTAGTATGTAATGTTCTTTTATGGCGTTCAGGACATTACTTGTATGGAGAGAAAAATTATCACGATGGCCTAGATTGTCGCTCGTGGTTTAATGTTTGCCCTTTTTCAGTGGATAGAGGAAATGGCAAATGCTGGCGCAACACAGTATACCTTTCACATTGAGGCCACAGACGACCCAACGAATTGTATTCACAAAGTCAAAGAAGCTGGAATGAAGGTAATTGAAAGAAGTAGAGGCTGGTTTTCATCTTCTTTGACCTAGCATATAAATTCACATCGCATTTTTTTATATCCTTGACCCAAAATTATCCTTATCACAAGAAATGATTATACCATAACTTATAGTGTGGCGAGTCTCCGGGAGGGGAACGCCGGCGTGTCGGCGCCGAGCACGTACACGTTCTCCCGGGCGTCCAGTAGACTGTAGTACGTCCCGTTGTCGCTAGGGCATGCTCTCAAACTGGCATATTGCAAAGCTGGATGCGGTTCTAGGTGGACTTGGGCGTCCAGACGCTCCCGGAAATGACGTCAGAGTGTCTCCGTGAGTCCGGGGATTCTCCGGACGGCGTCTGTGACTGGGCTGGGAGGGAACCTCCCCGTGAGACTCCTGTAAACTGCCTGACGGGCGCCCTCCGCGTTTACTGCGGCTCAGGGAGCTGTTTCACTAGTAGTGGAGTGAAAGTGAGAGGTGAGACCGCAACAGTGGCACCAACAGTGGCAGGCCCAAATTTGCGTTTCATCAGTGCTGTCGCTGTTGAGGTGGGACTAGCTGTCACTGTTGGCACAGCTCTCGCTATGCGCACACGTTTGACGTTCGAATCTATTCGTCTACAGGCCGCGATGACGTGGAATTTCACCCCTTCCCATAAGAACTAAGCAATGAAATTTTTACACGAATAAGGTATATATATGACCTATAATCGTACTAAATTTGAAGAAAATCGGCCACGCCGTTCCGAAGTTATCGGCGGTTGGAATTTGTCATAGCAAATACGAGCATTTCTCGTTGGCCTCCGGGGGGGGAGACAGAAAGAACAGCCGAAACCCCGCCGCACTACGGTGGGAGTGAAAAAGAACAGCGACCAACGCAAACCCACGGAGGGAGTAAAAAATTCAAACGCCGATAACTTCGGGACTGCTTGGCCGATTTTCTTCATATTTGGTACGATTATAGGATATATGTATATCTTACTCGTGTAAAAATTTCATTGCTTAATTCTCACGGGAAGTGGGTGAGAGTATTCTATACACGTAACAAACGACAGAGTAGACCCTGTCGCTTACAGAGGCACCACAGTGACACTAACAGCAACACCGATTTTACTGATGAAATGGTCACTGCCACTGTTGGTGTCGCTCCTTTCCCGAGTGCCATTCATGCTTGAGTGCACCTCCTAATGAAACGCATACTGTCGCTGTGGTGCCACTATTACAGAGAGCGACACTTGCAGCTTCTAGTGAAACAGCTCCCAGGTCTTTTGGCGCTGTCTGCTGTTGTATTGAACGAAGTCGAAACAGATGTCTTTATTCCTCCAAGTTCTGCTGTTCACGTTATCTGTGTATGAATAATGATATCACTATGAGTGGTCTGTCTAATATCTTAGTATTAGACAGACACTCATTCCCATATGGATGAAATATGATTTCTTCATTGATAACATAACAGATTTTTATGGTTAGGTCGGCATTGGGATCAAGCCAGGGACACCAGTGGATGTTGTCTTCCCATACGTGGAACATGTAGACATGGTTCTCGTCATGACCGTAGAGCCAGGGTTCGGAGGTCAGAAGTTCATGGAGAACATGATGCCCAAAGTAAGTTTCTTTCATAGTGTAATCATTAATCATAATGATACAACGATCTGTCATAGAAATTTGATTCACAGCAATTCGATTTGTGGATTGCTGCTGGGCTGCCATTCATTGGACTCAACTACTAGCAAGAGTTTTCAATTTGATAGCCGTTATACCTGTAATAATTCACCAAAGGTCTCGGATCTAGATATACCGACTCTTGCTGTTAACAGTTTCTTCTTTTGATTTAGTTCCCATACTGGAATATCTACAATAAAAGCTATGGATAAACGTCTTCACTGTCAAAGACTAAGAATGTATGTGCTTAAAGTTTAGTCTTACCTTTTAAGGTACAACTTCTCCGACAAAAGTACCGGGATCTAGACATTGAAGTTGACGGTGGCGTCGGACCAGCCACCATCCAGTCTTGTGCAGAGGTGAGTGTTTGCCCACAGGGGCCATCCAGAAAGTACATGCGCAAAATATCTGATTTTTTTTACCCACCCCCACCCCCTCTCAATCCTATACGCTATAGAACAAAGAGGGGCCTACGCGAAATGTCAAAATGTGTCGCCTAACCCTCTCGGTGTGTACATACTTTATGGATGGCCCCTTATTATATTGTAAGAACCTGGGCGATGTGGGAAGACATATAAGGCAATGGAAAACCTTTTGATGGCGATAATAACTCTAATTGTCAACGTTTCGATCCCCTTAGGATCTTGTTCAAAACAAAGAATGAAATTCGAGCGAAAAATTCCAAAATTTTGGATCACCAAATTCTGGGCATCGTGTTTCAAGTCTGTTTAGGGTCACGGGATTTTGGTTATTGAGTTGTCCATAGTAGGACTTGGTGATCAGACAAATCTGAAACATCTTTGGAATAATTCAATAAAATTTGTTTCAACTCCCCGAGAGTACATTGTTGTCAAATACAAATTTCTGAAATACATGTTCAAAATATCACAAGGTTAGTCCATGTTCATGACATATACTGGAATATTTCTTTAGTAACCTTGTTTCTAAAGTCCAGTTTTGAGTCAATCTTCATTGAAAATAAGTTTCAAACACATAGTTGGGTAAAAATCAATAGTCCTGTGACCATGACTTCCGAACCTCCATATCTCACCTTGGTTGTCTAAAGGGGGCCATTTTGATAAAATTTAGCTCCTATGTCCCTGTGAGTAGGTGGGGGAAGACTCTGAAATAACACATTTTAAAAAAAATTCACCCGAGGACATCGCTGATGGCCAAAAACGGTAACCCACATAGATCTAGATGAGGTAGCGAGGCAAATAAGGTGTCATTTCCCACTAAACCTGACATGAGGAATTCAATAAAATGCATTTCAAATTGATTTGATATGTTTTACATTACTAAGTTAAGTTAAAAGCAGTAATATAACACTTCACAGAGCCCTTATATTGCATTTTATCATATGACTACTTTTGTACACATACAACCATAACATACATCAGTATCACACATAAATCTACCACTGCTGGTTTCAGAATGTGTTACATTTGCATCTTGAATGCTGCTGGGATGCCATAATCTCTGAGTATTCTGCACTTTCTCAGAAAGAGGTGCATGCTCAATGCTCATGTCTAGCACCCTTTGCAGAAGTGCCTCATAGAAAAGTTATAGATGATGAACACCATGTTTATAGTGTTTGCCTTGCAAGGCCTGATCAACTGACCCACCTGCAATTACACCTGCTTCCACTATGACTTCATCCATGCCTGAGCCTTTGGATCTTACATATATTGTGTATATGTAGCTCATTTGTATGTGAAATGTACCTATAAAGGGTATGATCTTCATGACATCATATAAAATTGTTTTGCTTAATAGCTTGGCAAATGTCATGAAATATATTGCCTTGCTCATTTCATCTGGCATGGACTTCTTAGCTTGAAAACATTTTTACATGTATCACATTTCGCATATGCTGGGCTTTTGTGTCTCCCGTGTCCAAATGGGTGTTTATTCTTTTGTGTCTTGTATGTGGCTGCTGCATGCACTTCCTCTCCAAGTTCCTTCAGCTTTGAGGAAACCTCTCCATGAAAGCTGGATGAATATTGCGGCTGACCAATGTCATTAGTTGTCATTTGCACAGTGAGACTGTCCGGCACCTGTCAGTGTTTCATTCTTAAAATCATGATTGTCCACTACTGCTCCAGCTGGTTCACTATCCGGTAGCTCAAATGGGCAATTAACTGACTTTGTCAAACTGGTTACAGCCCAAAAGTCACATAGAAACTGGAGATCTTTGTAGCCAAATTCCTACATTTTGCAAGTGCATCTGGTTTTCGTCAGTGAGTTCAGATGTATGATTGATATACTCTAGCCAACAGCCTTTATGGTACCAAATTTCTGCATCTTTTGAAGGCAATGAGAGATGAAAATAGAATATTGAGTATTTCTCTTATTTTCAGATTCTGTATATGGATGGTATGTACTTTGCCCATGCAGCATTTTTCCATTTCACCTGCCCTTCTTATCCTTGCCTTTTATACACCAAACATATGGCCTTGTTAAGAATGATGCCTGTATCTGAGCGTAACCTTAGGTGCTAGTTCACCAGGAGACAAATCAAGACTTTCCTCAACAGTCTCTTCTTTCTGCTCTGCTTCAAATTTTACTCTGCATGTTTAAGCTTGTGCAGGTTTCTTACGATTAGATAGGTAGTGGGGCAGATATAGCATATGATTGTGCATTTAATGAAACAAGCATGAGTTTTGGTACATGGTTAGGGAACCCCCTAAGGAAATTTTTTAGATCGTGGGCATTTCAGATAAGTCCCAGGAGCCGGGTGGCGGCCATTTTGAAAATTGACCATCACAGAGCACTATGATGCTTTCAGAATGGTTATTACCAAGAAGAAACCTATATAAATCACCTCAAATGTGTGCAAGGAGAACCTAAAGGTATGGAATGATTGATTTATTAATGTTTTTACCATATACCAACATGTGGGGAGTGGCCATCTTGGATTTTCTATCAAAATTTCCATAAATCTAGAAATTCTTCATGTACAACTCTAATCGCAACCACACAAATGATGAAAGACTTATAAAATATTTCTTGTGTTTTGGAAGGTTAAACCTTCTTGGTAGATATTGTTAGCTCCTTCTAATTAGAAAAGAATAATGGAAAATTCATCGAAAAAGAGCATTAATAGACATAATGGCATTTGATCTGTTCCTATTTCACACAGGCATACAATATTTTAGCCAAGTTCTAGGTGTACTGGCATGTGGATAGTGAGATCCAGGGTTCAAGGCTGTCATGCCATTGTGTTTCCCACTTGTCTGTCATCCTAATCTCATAGAGCTGATCTTGTGTGAGCCATAAAGGGGCTTGACAGCTTAGTTAAATACAATTATCTCTAGACACTTGCTAGGATTAACAGGGCTGTTTGGACCTCATAGATCCAGCTAAGCATGACAACATTTTAACCCATTCATGCAAGGTGAAGCCTTGAGGCATCAACTAGGGCTGGCCAGGTGGTGCCTCAAGGTACTGACTGGAAATAGCTGGGTGATACCTCTTTTATTATTTCGGTTTGAGGTCTGCTGGGGTGGACAGAAATTACCAATCTGTTCACCCTCTTGGTCGGGTCGCCTCCTCGTGGTGCAGACTGGATATGCTTGCATGCAAGCATAACTAAAGCGACCAGGGTGGGTGGGGAGTTAGCTCAGTGGTAAAGAGCACGGGACTTTGTTAATTCGGGTCCCACTGCAGCCACTTTTCTCCTTCACCCCCCAGCAGTGGTAGATTTACTGCTATATCAAAGGCCAATCCTTCTCATACCATGTCTATGTGGAGTGGGAAATAAAAGAACTCTCACCTCGGTAAATGTGTAGGGGTGGGATTTCTATCTACATTCATCTCATAGATTCGATCAAACCTAAAGTAAGTCTAATTGAACAAATTGGACGTTAAACTACCAAAACAAACAAACAAAAAATTGGTTTGACCTATAGGTCAAGACCGAAATATATTAGGGGAGACGGGGAACAGTTTTTGCGGCTTACATTATAATACATTAAAGTAATGTACTCTGAATAATTAGAGTCTCGATACCGGTCGGCACCCGGCGACTGTAGTGTATTTTTATATATTGTATAGGCACCTGTTGCGGTTCAGTGTATTTATATATATTGCAACAGGCTTCCACCTCCCTCCTCCCTCCCTCCCTCCCTCCCTCCCTCCCTCCCTCCCTCCCTCCCTCCCTCCTTCCCTCCCTCCCTCCCTCCCTCCCTCCCTCCCTCTGACCGCATGGACGTGTGAACGCCGGTAGTAGTAGGTATTCATTGAACCGGAACGGGTGTGCTGGTGACCTATTTGACCTGATTCCACCCAACGCGTCTGGGGCCCGTTTCTTAACTCTTTCAGTCCTAGCAATGCCTGGAGGCATTCCCACACAGGGGACGAGGAATGCCTCCAGGCATTGTTTATGTGTCATCATCACAAACGCTATGTTTTATAAGAAATAATGAATAGATGTACACCAGGTAGGTATAATATATGAAACGGGTCCCTGATATCGGCGCCCGCACCCGGTGTCTAGAGCTTTCAGATTGAGGGAGGGAGGTGCAATATATAAAAATACACTACTGTCGCCGGCACCCGTTGCGGCATCCGTTGCACTTCAATTTGTTGAAACCGAAATCATGGCAATGCCATGCCTACTATTAATCCTTGTTTGTTTGGGTAGTCTAATTTCCAGTTTGTTCAGTTAAATTTGGTGATGCCCTGAGGCGTCATTGACAAAATAATTCTTTTATGATATAAAATTGGAAATATTGGCCCAAAATACAGCAAACCTTCACAGAAAGTAGGAATAACATCATAATGAATAATTTTAGGTGAAATAAACAAAACTCATCATGTAGTCTCGCAGGATGAAATTATCCTCTAGTACCTGGCCCCTGACAGTTTTCACTGACAACAACCTAGCCTGTTTCACTCCTAAGGTTAGGGTTGGTATTTCAAATTCTATTTGATTGTTCAAAACATAATGGATTTGTTGTCATAGGAAAGAAAAATAGGAAAATAAATTTGCTTATAATCCAAATTATTTTGACATTAAACACAACCACATGCATTGATGTCTTATATAGATGTGGATGGGTTCAGGCAATATCCCAATTGTACCAGTTGTACAAGATACAAGATAGACAAATTAGCTGACAAATACCGCCTTTCAAAAGGCTTTCAATGAGCAGTACTAGTGTACTATGAGGGGTAAGGCCAGTCCACAATATAAGTTCTGACTGCTAATGCTGAAACTAGATTAGATGCACATGTCATTATTTCTGCTTTACAAGAATCGTTGGCAATGACCTACACACTATGCATGTGAGATACCAGTGCATCTTAGAGAAGTCTCATCCAGACATACAGGCGGAATTTTGTTTTGGAAATAGATCTAGCATAACAGCAACAAAATGAGATTGCAATTGCTGGCACTCATGCAATCTGTCTGTTCTCAGGCTAGCTGATGAATTTCATGTTATACAAAAATATTTCTAGATCATCAATATCTAGGGGAAGGGGAAAGCATTCAAATAATCTTTGTGAAAGATCCTGATTCTGATACTATAAATCAGCTTAGGAATCCCTTCTATTGGGAATCAACTAATCATATTGTACTGCACAGATAAGATAAATCATGGATAAATCAGAAGCAGAAGCTGTATACAGTCTTGAAGGGTCAGGAAAACACATTATTATAGGTATGTAGAACTAAGGCTTGAGCAATGGACCAAATTTATCTTGAACACCATAGCTTTGCCTGACAACATGCAAAGTACATCTCCAAATTTTACACACAGCCTTGTCTTTTAGAGGGCTGACTGTGAGCTCTAATCCAGATTGTACATTGTAGTAATTTGGAGGAACTTTTCAAACATAAAAATCAGGCTTGGGCACTCTGATTGTGTGACAAAGCAGAGCTATTTATTGGTGGTGCATCCCTTATAAATTTATGTATTGCTGAGTGGTCCAGCAGTTATTTTTCAAAATTATTTAAGCAATATATTTGTGCCATGTTAAACTGCAACCTAAATATGTTGACAGGCTTGATGTTGTTTGAGATATTGACACCAATCACAACGTAATGGGTCAAAAGAAACAGTTAATACAATCTAAAGAAAAGGTTAATCATCTTCCTCCTGCAAACTGGCTAGACTTCTTACTAATTGAATATAACAAAATAAAACTATTTTGCTTCCTTTGTAATGACCTGAGGATAGTCCTCTTCATAGTGACAGCAAGGAAATCAGATTCCATACCTCCCATCCAAGGTGCCCTAAACCAGCATCTGTCAATAACTGATGAATTGTAATCGATATTGAATGTCAAATCAATTCAAACGATGAATGCTCTACAAATTGTCTTAGGAGCAAGATATTCCTTACTCTGATAACATATTGATTGTATATATAACAAACAGATGACTTTTGATAGTTAAATTACCTTTCAAGCCAAGTTGGATCTAAAACATCCAAACAGTCCTGTTGCCCTGTTGATTATAGCTATCTTGTTAAGCTGTTTCTGAGACACGTGTCACACACACATATACCCTCCCTAATGGTTAGAGTCGTCATATAGACTGAGCTACTGCAAACCACTAACCCTTCACCATCTGTGTACTAATGTTCTGACATTGAGAAGCAAACAGAGGGCCAGTGTCTCAATGCTAGTGGCATACCCAACTGACTATGACCAATCACTAGAAACAAAAATACCCCATTGAGACACTGGTGCTTGATATATTTGGATCCTATACAGGCAGTTGCAGAAATGGCAAGTACACTGAGTGGAAGTAGGTTACAGAAAATGACTCATGGACTGAATATAAGCCAAACCTTTTAGTTGTTATCAATATGTAATTCCATGCTCATTCACCAATGATGAACATACCTTTTGGTCCTACTTTCAGAAGGAGCCTGCTAGGCTATCATTGTCTTAAGTTAATTGATGGATTTTTTATGTCATTATAACAACCAGGATCATATCATGCAGGATCAGCTATATGAGATGAGGATGACAGACAAGTGGGAAACACAATTGCATGACAGCCTTGAACCCTGGATCTCACTATCCACATGCCAGTACACCTAGAACTTGGCTAAAATATTGTATGCCTGTGTGAAATAGGAACAGATCAAATGCCATTATATCTATTAATGCTCATTTTCGATTAATTTTCCATTATTCTTTTCTAATTAGAAGGAGCTAACAATGTCTCAAGAAGGTTTAACCTTCCAAAACACAATAAAATCATTTTATAAGTCTTCCATCATTTGTGTGGTTGCGATTAGAGTCGGACATGAAGAATTTCCAGATTTATGGAAATTTTGGTAGAAAATCCTTGGAAGATGGCCAATTCCCACATGTTGGTTTATGGTAAAAACATTGATAGATCAATCATTCCATACCTTTAGGTTCTCCTTGCACACATTTGAGGTGATTTATATAGGTTTCTTCTTGGTAATAACCATTCTGAAAGCATCATAGTGCTCTGTGATGGTCAATTTTCAAAATGGCCGCCACCCGGCTCCTGAGACTTATCTGAAATGCCCATGCATCTAAAAAATGGCCTTAGGGGGTCCCCTAACCATGTACCAAAACTCATACTTGTTTCATTAAATGCACAATACTGCTGAAATTTGAGCTATATCTGCCCCATTAAGGGTAGTATAGCAGGAAGAGTACCCATTTGACTCCTTTTCCCAAGGGATCTTGTCATAGACATGAGTAAATTTATCCATTCCATTCCAGTCAAGACAGTGTTTGAAAAGGTCAAAAAGTCCATGGAAGCTCAAAAGTTACTCTCAAATTGTGGGTAGCACCTTTCTATCCTGCCAAACAGAGCTTGAGAAGTTTGTTCTTAAGTTTGTCTGCCTTGACACTAAAAGTGCAAGCTTGGGAGGAGCAAGAGCCAGAAAATAGAGAGGACAGACACTTTGGATCTTCATCTGCAGAGGGTGAACTATGTTGTCTTTTGTTTGTTTGGGTAGTTTAACGTCCAATCTGTTCAATCAGGCTTATATGTTGCCTATCTGCAAATACAATATGAACTCAGGAGCCATCCTGTACCCTTTAGGCAGCTCCATGATGGACTGGGTATGCCAGTTTGATTTACTCTACCCTCAAATCCTACATCCCCTCAGCTACCACTGCCTGCACCGCAAGACAATGAGGAGAGTCGTGATGATAAATCTTCTGACTCTGAGGCTTAATCTACTGATTATGACTATTGAAATAGTGCAAAGTAATGAGAACTATGTGTGATACTGATGTATGTTATGGCTGTATGTGTACAAAAGTAGTCATGATAACATTCTATATAAGGGCTCTGTGAATTTAGTAATTTAAAACATATCAAATCAATTTGAAATGCATTTAATTGAATTTCTCATGTTAGGTTTAGTGGGAAATGACACCTTATTTGCCTCTCTACCTCATCTAGATCTATGTGGGTGACTGTTTTTGGCTGTCAGCGATGTCCTCGGGTGAATTTTTAAAAATGTGTTATTTCAGAGTCTTCCCCCACCTACTCAGAGGGACATAGGAGCTAAATTTTATCAAAATGGCCCCCTTTAGACAACCAAGGTGAGATATGGAGGTTCGGAAGTCACGGTCATGGGACTATTGATTTTTACCCAATGACCTGGGATGATAACTTGTTTTCTTACTCATGTTTATTTTTACAGGCTGGTGCAAATATGATCGTATCTGGTTCTGCAGTTATGCGAAGTGACAACCCTCGTCAAGTTATCGGATACCTGAGGCACGCTGTGGAAGAGGCCATCAGTAAAAACAATCTTGAAAGATAATTCCTTCTATCAGTACAAGCTGTTTGTTATGTGCTTCTTAAAAAGAACGCAGAAGAAATTATATTGTGGTCATGGATTAGCGTACTGAATATAATAAGATATAAGTAATATGGCATAATCAATCACTATACCGACAGACAAATTTTTTTTAATTTTTTTTATTGGTCCACAAAAAGTACAGGAAACTTCTGCTAACAGCAGGTTTGTCCTCTATGACCACTTACATATTTTATACACATAAACAATTTCCAGCTGAACCACTTTCGAAAGTGGTTGGAAACTCTAGATTAGGGAAAATAGTTCCTTATTCAATATTCAGTGATGTAAAGTATGATTAACTGTCATGGTTCATTTGTAATGATGATAAACTGTAATGATGAATTTTTACCAAGCTCAAATGAAGCCTCTCATTTCTAAATAACCGTTTTAGAACATTTCGTTTGTAAAAGTGGGAGTTACAAACGTGTTGACATTGTGAGTTACGCAGACAGTGATGCCATGTAATTGCCAGCGGTTCTCCCGATTGCGGCAACAGTTGGAAAAGGACTTTCCTCGTTTCAAGTACACATCTGTTCTTGTTAGAACTTGTTTGGCCACGTCCCTATTCATTGCTAAATAGAGACTATGATAATGGCACCATACAGTTGAAATTCATTTCCGTAAAGAATTACCTAGATTTATTTGATTGTATTATTGAGTCCAGAAATGTTTTAGTATACTGCATTACCTTGAATCCATTCCATTATGTCCCTTTCACTTGCTTTTCTTATTTTCTATATATATGAGATGTCAGTTGGGGTCAGTGTGCTGCCTCAAAGACTGAAAAAAATTTGTTGTAATGGATTTAAAAAAAAAAAAAAATCTTTGTTGTACACAAGGACAAAAACATTATATATGGCACATGAATTCCCATGGAAAAGTTTAATCTGCGGGTGCAAATGAAATTCAACCCAGTCTATATGGAAAATCAGTGGTAACTGACCGAGATCGTCTGTTAACATTTCTTAATTTTTTATTCATGAACCATCAAATTATCAGTTTCCGTACTTAACTTAATTTTGTAATGACAGGAATTACTTGCTGCAACAGCTATCATCACTTTCAGCGAGTAACAAAGTAACATGGATATTCTGATACCGTGTCCTGATGAGGTTTATATTATAGATAGCTTATCTTTAGCGTATTTGTATGATCAAGTGCCGGGTTGAGGGCGCTTGTGAATGAGAAGAAATGATCGATTCATTGGAGTTAAAAATAGTTTGTGGGGAATACCTTTTAGGGGACTTACAGTTCGTGTGATAGCAGTACCTCGTATCGCCCCATCTCTTTCATGTTTTAAATAAATGGCTGTATTCATATTCACGTGATGATTCTCCACAGGTGACTTGCAGAAACTGCGTTTCTTAATCTTTTTCGTTCCTGTGGGGGGGGGGGGGGGGTATCCCCCATGGTTGGAAAAATATTGCGTTTTCAATAAAGAGGTCTTATATTGAGAAGATTCATGTTTGTATTACTGTGTCAATGTAGATGCAGAATAAAATGATCAAAGTTTGAGTTCGTCTATTTTGTTTTTTCACAAGTTTTAAAATCTGCATAAGGACGATATACAGCTGGTATTGAATAATATTGATGCCATGAAATTGCAGCAGCTTTCCAAATGAATTGAGCAATAATGAATATTGGGGAGACAGTAGGATAACTGTCACCTAATTATTTGTATTCTTTAATAGTCTGGCGGCGAAAGCCTATTTCAGGGGTGAACCTTGCTTAAGCGTCCAGAAAAAGGTTCTTTTCATGATTATTTATCTCCAGAATCTTCTGATCTCAAATCTGCCGGGTGCAACGCTCAATTCTTTGGGCAACTCAAGTAATGACTGAAAAGTAAAAATAAGAAAATCATTTTTTAATCAACAAATAAATATGATTAAAGTCAAGTTGTTTTCATTGCTTAAAAACCTATCAGTTTTGAGCGCAATCATACATTCTGTGTAGTTTACATTTGTTTTGGTTAATTCTTTCTGGCCTATTTAAATTGAATAATTAGATCATGTTTGCCTTCAGAAAGTAAACTGTACAAAATCTCTTTCACTATCCGAGTATCTTAAAGACATCAAATGGCCACCATAGAGAAATGTAAATTCGTAATTACAGGAGATACATTGTACTTAGTTTCAGGGATAACTGTGACACAACCGAGATTACACAGGTAAATGATAAGTAGAATGCAAAACATCCATGGTATACTGTGAGACAACCGTTTTACCACTGTAAGGAATAGTTTTGCATCTAAAGTCATATATTGTACTATATTTTGTATACGGCAAAATATGGGCAAAGTAATGCATGTAAATTTCCAGCCTGGAGCACTGTGGAAATGGGCACTACTTGAGCTTGCATTATATCCAGAATAAAGATCAAATTTTTATTAAAAAAATTACATAAAATAGCTGGCTATACAAAAAAATCGTAAAACTTATAAGGAATCATAAGAAAAGAGTTTTAAAAAAACCACTCAAATGTGGCTTTCTGATATGTATTTTAGTAATAAAGAATTTCATGCCCACACATTCTGTAGTAAGTTTTCAAATTTCAAATATGTCAATATATATGTAGTGTTCCCTCTAGTCGCTGAAAGTGTATTACCACTTTCCGCGATCGACAGCCGACTAGAGGTTCCGAGACTTCAGTTGCTACCCTGTACTTACCATGCTAGTACAGGTGGGTTCGGCTTTACCTGCTGGAAAGGGGAGGGAGATACTAGATCTACCAAATACCGCTTAACCAAGAAGACAAAACCAGACTCCGGACTGTTTCAGTTAACCAATCTTTTATTACGGTATTACTTTACAATATGTTAGTGCTCCAGGGCACCAACTAGCGCGGGAAGAGATACTGGTCTCTTCAACGGGGAAAGGTGCTACAACACAACATAACCAACACGTGAGGCTTCAGACGTTCACTCCGTAAAGAGGCACCGCGAGAAGTCCTGTCAACCTGCTGTGGACTCAGCCTTATATTGTGGCTGAGTTACGTAATGCGGGCGAACCCATAGTATTTGCATACCGCGGGTCCGCCGGCCATACCGCACAGCAGGGATCGGCACTCACGCTACCTAGTTCTAAAGTGAAACAACGCTGCTCGACTGCCCTGACCCCTATATTACCCCTCCCAGCTTTTACGGGGGGGGGATCCGGCAACCATTGTGTTGCGAAGGGGACTTCCCGAAACAGTTTTACAACTAAGTCAAGCATTTCTGAATAAGTGTCTAACCATTCAACGTTCACAAAAAATATAGTTGAGGTGATAATTATATATAAAAAGGAGAAGCCTCGCTACCACCTTAACACAGTATAGATAAAAACATATCACCCGTCTCGCGGATCACTGTCGGCGTCTCCCTGGCTTCCTTGGGTATCGGGCGGGGAAGACTCACTGGCCCGGACCTACTTGGTTCAGCCCAGACCAGCAAGCACCCCGTCTCCCACCGTTCCAGAGTTGTAAGCCAGGGATGGTAAAAGTTGAGTTTCGAGCCCAGCAGACCCGTCAGCGTGGGGACCTACTCGATCCAGCCCCCTGCTTCCGGGCGCCAGGCTTCCCACTGTCCTCCTCCTGGTTCAGCTCCAGCGTTGTTAGGGGGAGCAATTCCGCGAACCCCCCCAACCTTTCTGACATGGCCCGTCCTGCAGGTCGTTATTGTAAAGAGAGTATTCAGTGTAGAAGGAGAAAGAAAAAGATAGATCGTGCTTTTTCTTCCACCGTGTAGGAGTTCCCATTTCCGTAAAAGTTGGTATCAGCGTCCTTATGGCGTGGCACGCTATATCCGTCTCTCATGGATAGGAGTTACAGGAACCACTGAAGGCCCCAACCCCCATCCATACAGTGATTGACACTTCCCTCACCGGCAAAAACCGAGCGAGTCCAGCGTCAATCGCCCTACAGGGAACCAAAACCACTTGCCGAAGCCGGGTCTCAGCCCCCCACACAGTCTCTACACTCTCCGCGGAGTTAGACGGGAGTCCAACTCGCGGAAAGCACCGCAGGCCGGAGTGTTTCGTAATGGGGCCCTGCTATGCGGCTACCATTCAGAGACCCTTCAGCCCTCTGAAACCCAAGTTGTGCAGCAAAAATTCACCCGGGGGTGATTCTCCACGGCCCAACCCGAGATCGCTTTTCTATTTTGATCCCCCTATACTACCCCTCCCAGCGACCAAGGGGCCGCTGATCGAAGCACCACTTATATGGGGGACCAAACCAGTCACCCTCTCCACCCAAAACTGAATTTAGGTGTGGGTGATCCCCAGATAAGAACTACGGGAGTTAATATCTGAGGAGCCGACGGACGGACAGGCACAAACAACTAAGGTTGAATGTGTCTAGCCATCCTCTGCGGCAGGAAGTGTCCTGCCTCTCTCCATCTCACAGTGATACCGGGGAACCTCCGTGGGTTCTCTAGACTAAATGTGGGATGGACCGACACTGCCTAGCTACAGGCCCTCAGCCAGCTGGCCTCTCGCCGGAACAACCGGCCCTGAAGTGGGGGCAGAGAAGGGAACTCCTCTTCCGCGCCACCAACCGCGCCTCTTTCCTCGTCAGGCTTGGGGACCACTTTCGATTCCTTTGGGCGAGCACCAGCAGTGCTTGTTGACACCGAAGTGTCAGACGAGACTGCTGTCGCTGCAAAACCCTGGGAGGATTTCTCCCCCTTGGGCGCACTCAACCCCTTCCGGCCAGGCTTTTCCTTAGCTGGGCCCGTCTTCGAGGAACGCAGAACATCCCCCAAAGTTACAGAGCCCGACGTCTGGCTTCGCCCTGACCGGCTCGACCTCGAGTCGTTGTCTGAGTCACTGGACTTAGACGAGCCTAAGTGCTTCATCCGGTCCCAGTCCGCCGAGCTTATCCGCAGAGTCACACCAAAGTTACGATTCTGCTTCCAAGACACGGTGTACTTGCCGTCTGCAGCCTTGCGTTTGGGTTCGACACCCCTAGCTCGAGCCTCAGAAGCCAACCCTACGAACTTATTGAAAAGCCGCATGGTCCTCTCCCTACCCCTAACTGCACCGATCCCATGCTCGTCCAACATGTGACGAATCATCCAAGACCGGCGCGACGAACCCGAGTCAGCTGAGCACCTGCCCGCGTTGCAATGGAACCAGGGAAACTCAGCCAAGTGCATCTCTACGAGATGCCGCGCGTATAACCTTCTTGTGGCGTAGGTGGGCAACGTTTTCACATCCTCACCTTGGCAACACAAGAAGACACAATGCCTGTTGGCAGTGAACTGCCGCGAAGCAAAGTTCAACTTCTCTTTCTGGAGGATTGCGTACTTCTGGTTAGAGGCACTCTTGACTCTGTCCACACGGGTAATGTACCACGTGTTCGCGGAGCCCTTGTCCTGCAACCACTCCTCGTCGTCAGACACACCATCGTCCCCTACCGGTTCCGGTAGCCAATGGCGGTCTTTGATGTGGAGGTCCTCCAGACATTTAGCTTTGCGCCCAACCAGAATGCTAGGCAGCTTGCAAGCTACCTTGCGCTTCTGGGCGCGCTTAGCGACGGGAACGAATTCACCGGCCTCACTGTCAGCGTCGGATACCTGGGCAAGACGCTTTGCATCATCAAGATCCATGATCTCGCCCCAGTCTCCGACCCGACCACAGTTATCCACCACAGCGGAATCAGATTGTTCGTCTGACTCTTGTGATGAAACACCGCGCGGTTGTCCAGCCGACGTGGACGTGGGTTTGTCCGGCCCCCTTCGCCGCTCCGCTGCCGCTAGGTTTAGGATCCGAAGACCCCTTACCCTTAGCTGCGGTCGTCCCTGTGCTGGACTTCCCCACTCCCTTTCCCTTTCCTCCCTTGCGGGAGGAAAATCTGGAACGAGAACGCTCCTCATGGGCCGCAGCAGCTTTCCTGGCCGCGCGAGTCTTGCGTCTCCCCCGGCGGGTAGAGGAGCTACTCACAGGCTTTTCAGCCTGTGTGTCCTCCACGGAGGTAGGTTTTGCCAGCTTTGCAGCCAGTTTCGCCTTCTCCGTGGCACGCCCTTCAGAGGCCTCTGCTGCTTCCGAGGAAGTAGCCGGCTCCACTGTCTCCATGGTGGACTTACCAGGGGTCTTATCAACCTCCATAGCAGTCTCCGTCACGGCGGGCATAACAGGGTTAGTAGCTGGGGCGGGAGGTGCAACAACCGGGGCCTCAACTCTTGAAGGGGAAACCACTGGCTCAACACTCTCCGGGCCCTGACTAGCAACCCAGCAATCTATCAGACCCTTCATGGCCATGGCACGCATGTCCGGGTCTGAGATACTTTTCAGTTCCCGCGACCAGCGATCCCACTGATCAATTGCGCCGCCGGGAGCGGGAGGATCCGGCTTATGGATCAACTTCCCGCGGCCACGGCCAACGGGAGTTAACTCCATTCGTGAGGTTCCCCCACCTGAAGTCTTCTTTCCCGTCCCCTTCTGTGGTGTAAACACCGGTTTCGGAAGACGGGAAGCCTTGGGCTTAGCAGTAGTAGCCGAAGCTGACTTCTGCCCGTACCCAGAGCTTTTCACATGGGAAAGATCTACTTTTCCCCCTTTCGCAGAAGCAACCCGCCCAGAGCTTTCAGCAGGAGCTGATGTCTTAGGCGAACCGGGTCCAGCCTCTGCCACCGAAGTGGAAGGGCCGAACTCTCCGCGCTGTGAAGACTGGGTGTCGTCTGGACCGGAGTCCAGAGCACCCGAGTCGACACTGTGGCAATCCCCGAGGGAATCACCACTGCCCAGGCCGACAGACGCGCTGTCCCCTGAGCCCGCAGGGCTGTCGGCGGCGGCAGAGTCCTGCGGGGCGGGTTTCTCCCCCGTGGGAAGGGCCCGCTCCTCACCGCACTGCTCAGCCAGGCTGACGCAGCACCGCACTCCAGGGGCGTCATGAAGATGCCACTTGGCCAGAGTGATCTGATCTCCGAAAACAAGGCCTTATATACGGACAGTTGACCCCAATCAAAGGAGGTCATGTCCTCGACCAATGAGAGGTGTTGAGACGTTCAACAATCGAGCGACTCCACGCCCCTCAACCGCGAAATCATCAAAGAAGCCGTTACGCATCATCTGATTCGCTCCGTGACACTCTCCCAGCGGGTGTGAAGACCGGCCACGCTTCACTGCGCCAAGCCGAGTCTGTACCCGTGGGGGTTTCCAATTCTATCTGACCACCATTACGTGTCTCAAGAAGGTATAGATTGATGAGAGAGAGATTAAAACCATCAAATTAGAATGTTATGGCAAATAACGCAGCCTCTGGAGGGCCCTCTACGGGGATTCCCTTCGAGAAACGTCGGGGCTGCCACCATAAGTCCGTCTTTTATCAAGTTTCAACCATCATCGCGTTCGATCAATCAACCCTAGGATACACAGGTTTGGTCAGCGGACTTTTCGTTGTGTATTTCGACAACAATTCCGCACCACTACTCCTTGTAGTTGACCGCAGCTTTGCCTCGTATTCGGGCGCTACGGCGGTTGCTGGAATTGTATTCCAGTTCTATTTTCTTTTTCACTGATCTTCCATGTTTCGTGTACATAGAACGGTCAGTGGGGCCTTTGTAGTCCTCCGCTTCGGGCTTCCAATCCACCCAATCTTTCTCTTTCGAGTCAGACGGGGGTATCTTCACCTTACGTGGACGACCCGGCTTCCGCCGTGTTGGCAGAGGGCCCTTGCAACTCTTCCCTGCCCTACGAGCGGGTCTCGCTGAAAGCGGTACCTGCCGGGGCTCAGACTACGCGCTATCAGAGCCAGCTCTCTCGCGCGTACAGTGCCATGCTCGCAGGCGAGCAACATGCGACTTATAGTGCTTCCGTGTCCATTCATCTTCGATGACTACCGTCATATCTGACAGCACTTCAACTATGACAAATGGACCATCCCAGTTTGGGGCAAGTTTTACGTTCACCAATGGTGTGTGATATCATATTACTCTATCTCCAACCTGGAACTTTCTCAGCTTTAGTCTGACATCATGTCCAGACTGCTGCCACTCCGCGGCTTTCTCTAGGCCTCGCCTTGCTCGGTAGTAAGCCTCCACAAAGCGTTCCTGAAATTTTTCCACGAAACCAATGGGGCAAGGTATCTCTGCGGATATCCCGGGTACCCCATATACAATGTCTGCAGGCATTACAATCTCTTCTCCGAAGACAAGTAGATTAGGTGGACACCCTGTACTAGAATGAATAGTCCCATTATAAGAGTGCGCTATGTATGGTGCTAGCTCATCCCAGTTACTGCAGCTCTCATTGACCATAGTGCGTAAGCACTGTATCAACGTTCTATTGAACCGCTCTACCATCCCATCTGACTGTGGACGGTACGGGTTGGTGCATGTTTTCTTTATCTCCAGCACTCTACACATTTCCTGCCAGATTTGAGATTCAAATTCTCGTCCCTGGTCGGAATGTAAAATACTCGGAGCTCCGAAAGGTAGCCCCAGTTCTTCACAAGTGCTTCCGCGCAGGTAGCAGCTTTGTGATCCTTCATGGGATAGATCTGCACATATTTTGTGTAATAATCCATCACCACCATCATACACGTGTTGCCGTCATCGGACTCATCGATACCAGAGATGATATCGAGAGCAATGCGTGCAAACCAGACTCAGAACAACTCCTGTTGCAATGGCATCTTCCCTAGACCTTCGCCAGGCTTAACCTTACAACAGATTGAGCATTCCAGAACCCATCGCTGTATGTCTGCGCTCATTCTGGGCCAGTAGTAGTGTCACTTTATTTTAGCGGCAGTCCTCTTTTTTCCAAAATGTGCCGAACTTCTATGCTCATGGCACAGAGTCAAAAGCCCAGGACGCAGTGAAATGGGTACAACCAGCTGTAAGTGTTTCCGTACTGGACACACAGTGGTTCTCACCCTATATAACACATTATCCCTCACAGTTAACTCCGTCCACTGACTACAGAGTGTCTGGAACTCCCGGTTTTCAATCGAGAGCTCTGATCCTCTTGGTCTGTGGAGGCCATTCCTTACCAGTTTAATCAACTGGGACATCTCCGGACCACTCTGTTGAGCTTCACGGATCTGCTCCAGCGTCCACTGATAAAATGTGGGATCAGGATTACCCATCTGGTGCAGTGCAGCCAAGATAGCATCATGTTCCCCACAGTCTACACAGTCGGGCCGTCCACACTTACGCAATGGTCTCCGTGAGAGGCTGTCCGCGTTGATGTGTGACTTACCGGGTCTGTGCTCTATCTGGCAGTTCTTAAGTCCGAACTCGGACAGAGCCGCCAACCATCTTCCGATCATTCCTTCAGCATCTTTAAAATTAAAGAGCCATTTCAACGAGGAATGATCCGTACGTAAAGTGAAATCTCCACCTCCGAGGTAGTGTTGATATTTCCTTACGTATACTACCACAGCGAGGAGTTCTCTCTTCGTGGTACAGTAGTTCCATTGTGCCTTATTCAAGCTATTGCTTGCAAAAGCTATCGGAACTTCAACCCCATTGTGTATCTGCGACAGCGCCGCTCCAATACTATCATTGCTCGCGTCAGTATCAAGGATGAACCGACCTTGGGGCAATGGGTAATGGAGGACTGGAATTTCTTCAAACTTTCTCTTTAGTCCCGAAAAAGCATCTTCAGCCGCAGGGTTCCATAGGATCACCTTTGATTTTCCGGCTTTATCTAGGACTACATATTGCTGTAACGCGTGGGCAGTTTCGGAAAAACCCTGGATAAAGTCACGATAATATGAACAGAATCCAAGGAAAGATCTTACTTCTTTTATATTCCGGGGTCGAGGCCATTTGGCCACTACGTCCAACTTAGATGTGTCAGCGCGGATACCATCACCCTCGACTATCCTACCTAAGTACTCCACTGAGCGTTTAAACAATCGACACTTCTGAGGTTTGAGTTTCAAGCCGTAAGACTCTATCCGTTCAAATACCTCACCAAGGTTATCTAGACATTGCTTCATGGTCTTCCCGAAAACAATAATGTCGTCTAAATAAACCAAACATTTCTTCCATTCCAATCCTCTCAACATCTGATCCATCATGGATTCAAATGTTGCGGGGGCGTTGCATAGGCCAAAGGGCATTACTGTAAATTCATACAGCCCTTCATGGGTAGTGAAGGCCGTTTTCGGTTGATCCTCACTAGCCATCTTTACCTGCCAATACCCGGATTGGAGATCCAAGGTGCAAAACCATTGGTTCCCTCCCAAAGAGTCGAGACTCTCGTCGATCCGCGGTATAGGGTAAGCATTCTTCCGGGTGATACCGTTCAGTTTTCTGTAGTCAATACAGAACCGGCAAGTACCATCCTTCTTCGTAACCATAATCACAGGGCTGGCCCAAGGGCTTTCACGGGGCATGATTATTTCTTGAGAAAGCATATTCCGTAACTCCTCTTCCAAAACTTCCCACTTGATGGGCGGTAGCCTTCGGTAGGGTAGTCTAAATGGAATGTTTCCCTTGGTATCTATGTGGTGCTCCACGCGATCAGTTCTACCCAATGGGTCTCCTGGTCGTGCAAAGATCTTACTCCACCTTCCTAGCATACTCCTTAGTTCACTCTGTTCCGCACTTGTTAATGCGTCCGCAGCAGTGATTAGAGTTTCTAGGGTCTCATGCAGAACTGCAGACCCGGGATCACTTTCCGAGTTCGCGTTCACACATCCAATCCGTACCTCTCTCGGGTCGTCGTTGGCGCAATACTTAGAGGACAAACCTCCACTGTATCTACCATGTTAGCCAATATTACTTGGCCGACAATGTCACCTTTCTTCAACGCTATCCTCCCCGTCGTATGGTTACTAACGGGTATGGGTCTGATCCGAGCACTACCCACAAGGGTATCCTAAGCCTGCAGTCCTTTGTCGGGGAATAACATTGGATCAGGCTCAAACATAGCATCTGCCAACGGCAAGTCACCTTCCCCAGCTATTAGCACATTTACCATCTGCTGAGGGGTGATGCTCACATCCTGCCTGACAGAGACCACTGAGGATATCCGTCTACAGGAGCATTCTACTTCCAGTTGTTCCGGGTGTTTAATCCGGAGCACGCCTTGCTGAAGGTGCAATGACACTCCATACAGCGCCTGAAAGTCTATACCTATTATTCCATTCTCCTCCATATCACTGAGTATGGGACTCCATACTAATTCAGTGTTACCTACTGAGATCGGAATAATTACTTTACCGTAACGTTTTTACGGAGTACCATTAGCAGCCCATGCACTTGGTTCCGAAACTTTACATTCCGGATCAAACTCAAAAGTTTTATATAGATTGTGATTTAACACAGAGCGACTTGCTCTGGTATCAACCAACAGGTCTACTTTAAACCCTTGAATTCTTACAGGTACATACCACCGTCTCCCTCCTAATGGAGAAGGCTGCTGAATAAACCGAGTAATAACATCGAGGGTGCCGAGGTCCCATCCACGTTGGCATAGCCATTGTAGACAGGGGTGTTTCGGAGATAGATACCGAGAACAGATTGTAGCAATCTGATCTGAGATCTCTTCCTCTCTGGTCCGAACAGGATTCCCACTGCTCGCGAGTTCCGGGGTTTGTTTACTCTGGCATACAGTTGCTTGGGCTACTGTTTCGCCACCTACTGCAGCCCTTTCTAGTTTAGCGGATCCTCATATGGGGATGGTAAAGCTAGCGGGCCGTCTGTAGACTCCATAGCAGCTAACTTATGGGGACATTCCGGAGAAATGTGCCCAGTCTTTCCACACTGCCAACAACGCCGGGTATCCAATTGGTTTTTCTCCAACTGTGATAATCGTTCGTTGATCTGCAGCAACATTTCAGCCACAGTAGGAGATTCCTCGGAACCTTTCCCCACAGCCTGTTCTTTCATCTGGGGATTCCCATTTCTGGGCCTCCCTGGATTCAACCGGCCATGGCCCCTACCGCGGAAGCCACGACGTTCGAGCACCATTGACCGCACTGCGGAGAGTACATCCTCCACCTCGGGGTCGCTGGTTTCATCTGTCGCCAACTCATCCTGTTCCCAGGATGGGGTCAGCATAGCTACCCGGGTTTTACCCACAGGCTTGCCATACTGTCCGAACAGAGCACACCTTTGTTCATAGGCGTCCACTATTCTTAGCACCTGTATGAGGCTCATCCCAGGTTCCCATTTCGAGACCACCTCCGTTCGGATGTCCTCGTCTCTGAGACCCTTCACAAACTGAGTTTGTAGATCCTCATGCAGTGCCGGCGAGTCCAGTCTAGTACCAGGGTAAACCTCCATCAGCAGTTGCTGAAGGGCTAACCCATAAGCACGGGCGGACTCATCTTTACCCTGTACCCGACTTAGGAAAGTCGAGCGGGGGTTCAGCGTTACTAGCTGCCCACAGTAATAAGACGCCACTTCCACAAGGGCATCCCATCCGTGCGTAGCTGAACGTCGGTAGGCGCGTAAAGCAGCCTCTCCGGGTCCATCGCGCAACGCTCTCATGAGGTACGGCAGTGCGTCGGCAGTACTCCACCCATTGCACTGAACATCCTCACAGAACCCGGCAAACCAGTGCTCCCACACCATTCCTTTATCAAAAGGCTTCGGAATGATGGTGTTGCGTCTGGCCGTTTCTGCCGGTCTCACAATCGGGACATCTCTGGCTTGCGCCAGAGATTGATTGAACACCCGATCTGCATTACTCTCCGCAAGCACAGGGTTTAGTCCTAATTCTGCTATTGCGGAGCTAGACGGTACTCCCCTATCACTAGCGTGCGTAGAGTTCCTTAGAGAGTCCATCGGGGAAGCAAAGTTCACTGTTGGAGGTCTCCGGTCTATACGTGGCGGCGTATATATCTGAGGACCTGTGACATTCTCTTGTGGGGAGTATACGTGGTCCTTAGTTACACTCTGCCAGCCTGGCGGAGGAGTCCTATACTTTAAAGCATAGTCTGCCTCTGCGCACTGGGTGCATTCCAACACCGCCTTCTCTTGCTCCTCGACCAACGCAAGCTGTTCTTTCTGCACGTGCAGAGACTCAGCGGCGTGTTTGGCCCGAGAATATACATCCTGCAACATCAACTTAGCGGCATGCTGCTCATCGAGTAGACGCTGCTTTGCTTGCTGTTGCTCGGCTTCATGATCAATCCGAGAATCGGTCTTAGGCCGGGTTACTGGGGATTCTTCTTCCCCACGTTCAGGTCCCTCCTCGGAGTCGCCTATTCGGCTTACCCTGTCCAGGTCCCTGTCCTCCATGGAGTCCGCTCTGGGCGTCCCCATGTGGAACACGGTTGAGCTCAGTTGCTCAGCCATGTTCTTCGCAGCCTTCCTCCGCGGTTGGCTTGCAGCTTCCTGCGGACATCCTGTGTCTTCTCCGGGCCGGCTGCGCCTTCTGCAGCAGGACTCTGCGTGGCGATCTTCGACCGGGTTTTTACACTCGGTTTATCTGCCATCCTTCCTCTCCAGTGATCTTCGGCTGTGCAAGCAGCCAAAGATCCTGGTCACGGCACCAATGTAGCATTCCCTCTAGTCGCTGAAAGTGTATTACCACTTTCCGCGATCGACAGCCGACTAGAGGTTCCGAGACTTCAGTCCCCTGTACTTGTCCCCTGTTGGTCTCACCTCAACAGTGAGACCACTGATGAAACGTGAATTTGGGCTTGACACTGTTGGTATCACTGCTGGTGTCACTGTTGCAGTCCTACCTCTCGCTTTGACCCCCCTACTAGTGAAACGCCCCCCTGGTCTCTTCAACGTTGAAAGGTGCTACAACACAACCTAACCAACACGTGAGGCTTCAGACGTTCACTCCGTAAAGAGGCACCACGAGAAGTCCTGTCAACCCGCTGTGGACTCAGCCTTATATAGTGGCTGTGTTACGTAATGCGGGCGAACCCGTAGTATTTGCATACCGCGGTTCCGCCGGCCATACCGCACAGCAGGGATCGGCACTCGCGCCACCTAATTCTAAAGTGAAACAACGCTGCTCGACTGCCCTGGCCCTTACATATATGTTATGGCAGATACCTGTTTTGTGCATTCTTTCTGTTTTAGTCACTTTAAACAAGGTGAGTCAATCCATTCATGATGCCTTGCTAGATCTGCCAGGGACCTGTTTCACTAGTTTCGTGACATGTCTAGATGGCGTCTGCGACACCATACGGACAGATCACAAGATTGCAATCGATGACACATGGAGTTTCACTCATTTCTCGTATGAATTAAGCAATGACACTTTAACATGAGTAGGGGATACATATAACCTATAATCGTTCCAACTATGAAGAAGATTGACCACTCCGATTTTCTGATATTTGCTAGTCTTTTTCCGCTGTTGCTTGCACTGTTGGTGCCGCTGTTGATGTCTGTCTAGGCCTAATGTCACAAGACTACTGAAATAGGTCCCAGGTGATGACTTGAGGCAGAATTCCCAAGATCTATAAAATCATTGATTTTTGTAATAACATAAGGAATATTTGATAATGTCACACTATAAGGCTATCAAATTATCATAATCAGCCTTTGGACTTCCATGACTGAGGATATACACTTACTCAAGTATCCCACCCTACATGGTCAGATGAATGGAAAAAAAGAAGAGAAAGCGATACTGAAAGAAATTGTCTGGTGTAAAATCGAGCAGAATCCCGACATCTCAGAAAAAAACGTCAAAACAGATGCCAAGTACTATTTCGAGGCAACCAGAGACCAGGGGCGTACCCAGGGGGGAGGCACAGGGGGCACGTGCCCCCCCCGAAATTTTTCAAATGATGGTCTGTTCCAACAGAAAATTCTATAAACACTGTTTTTTTAATTTTTGTTCTATCTATCATAGTTAAAAAGTTACAGCATTATACAAGAATGGGCTATTTACACATACATAAGACATTGAAATCTATCTAGGGGTGGGGTTGGGGGTATATTTTTTTTTCCTTTTTTAATTCAATTTTTTGTGCCCTCCGGCTTGGGACTACACACTTGAAGGATGCAAGTTCACGGTGTGCCCCCCACCCTCTAAAAAAAATCCCTCTACATGCCCTTGTTACCATATGTACGTCATTCAACAAAGCAAATATGTCCCCAAAAAGAGAGAGAGCTCGTCAGGGGGCCCCTGGACTTCCAATGAGGCACTTTAAGGGCCCTTGCAATCTTCATAAATAGCCTTAGATCGGTAACCATCCTGGTCCTTGAAACAAAATCCAAGAATCATCTTGTATAAAGTATAGAAGCCAGGTTCTTCTGCAGGCTTTGCCCCCTGGGCCCCCAGATGGATTTTGCCACCAGACACATGGCAATCTTCCCATGCAGTCAGGGTCTGTAAAACCCCTTCCTAAAAACAAAATCCTAGGCACAGTAAAATGCAAGTGCTCCAACGGGCTTCACCCCCTTGACCTTGAGGATAAGCTTTCCTTTTGGACCCCTTGTAATGTTCAGAAATAACCTGGATCCCTAAAGAAGCACTTTGCCCCTGGCCCATTGTAATTTCTGAATTATGAAACCCAAGTGCTTCCAGGGGTTCTGACCCCTGGACCTCCCAGATGAGCTTTTGCAACTGGACCCCTGGCAATCTTCACATGTAGTTCCAGGTGTGTAAAAACTTCTCCCCTAAATAGAGTCACTAACATGTGAATACTTCCAGGGGCTTTGCTCCCTGGACCGCTGGGTTCGGCTTTGCTTTTTGACCACTCAATATATTCCCAAATAATCTCAGGTGTGTGACCCCCCTCACTAAAAAATCCTGGTGCATCATCAGTGCACCCAAGGAGGGGTTATCCCACAGGACCCCTGGCAATTTTGAAATCCAACTGCTTCCAGGGACTTCACCCCCTAAACTCCCAGGAGGAGCTTTGTTGCTGGAGCCCTTGCCAAACACGTCAGGGGTTTTGGCCCCTTGATCCCAAAGGAGGCAATTTGACCCATGGCTTCTCACAATCCCCCCAGGTAGTCTCAGGTGTGTAACCCTTTCCTGAAACAAAGTCATGGAAACCAAAGTGCTTCCAGGAGTTTTGCCCACTGGACCTCCCAGAGGGGCTATGCTATTACTCTTGTGGCAACATTCCAGGAAGTCTAAGTTGTGTAACGATCCCCCTCCCTCAATAAAAATCCTGGATACAGCTTGTATGAAATCTGAAACGTAAGTGAATCTTGAGGCTTTGCCTCCTGGATCCCCAGCAGAGGCTTTGCTGCTGGGGATAAAAATCCAAATTCTTCTGGGAGCTTTGCTCCCTGGACCCCCCTCCCAATTGGGGCATTGCTTCTTGACCCCTGGATAGTGTCAGGCATATGATCCCGTCCCTCAACAAAATCCTATATACAGCTTGTATAATCAACACATTCTAAATGCTGCTGGGGGCTTTGCCCCCTGGAGCCCAAGCCAATCATCCAAGGTAGTCCAAGGTGTTCCCCCTCCCTGAAACAAAATCCTGGGTATGCCCCTGGTGAATGCTGCTTGAGGGGAATATGGTTAAGACAGTAGATATTGTGCCCCCTCCCCCTGCCCCGAATAAGCACATGCCTATATGCCCTTGTTTCATTGTCATTTAACAAGGCAAGTATGCCACCTAAAATTAATCTAAATGCCAAGCTATTAAGGGTGATTTACCTCATGGACCACTTCTAATCTTCCCAAGTAATCTTAGGTCTGTGACCATCCCATTCACTGAAAATAATTGTGGATACAAATTGTATAATGTATAAAAGCCAAGTCCTTCTAAGGGATTTGTCCCCAGGACCCCCAGGGGGGACTGTGCCACTGGACCCCCACTGATATTCCTAGGTAGTCTCAGGTATGTAACCCCCTCCATAAACCAAAATCCTTGGACAACTTGTATAATGTATAAAATCCAAGTGTTTCCGGGGTTTGCCCCCTGGACTAGCAGATGAAATGTGTGGCTGATCCCTAACAATCTCCCCAGGTAGTCTCAGGTGTATAAATCTCCCCAAGACATAACCCTAGGTATAAGTATAAGTGTAAAATCAAAGTATAGCCAGGGTGTTTCACCCCCCTGACCCCCATAAGGACTTTAATGATGTACCCTTGGTACCTGGTCTCAGGTATGTATCTCCCCTCCCTGAGAAAAAAAACCTGGGGACAGCTTGTGTAATCTATGAAGCCCATTAGGGGCTTTCCTAAACCTCTGGCAATATTGCCATGTGATCCTGGGGATTTACCCCCTGGACCACCATGTGGGGCCATGCTGCTAGACCTCTGACAATATTCCCAGATGGCTGCACATATGTAACCCCCTCCTTGAAACAAAATCTTGGGGAGAGTTTGCAGAATTTTTAAGATAGAATGTCTTCTATGCGATTTACCCCCTGGACTCCCAGGATGGGTTTGCTGCTAGAACCCTGGCAATATATCCAGATACTTTAAGAAGGGTAATCCCCATCCCTGAAATAAAAGGCTGGATACAGATTGCATATATCCAGGTTCTTTCAAGGGCTTTGCCCCCTGGACACCCCATAAAGGGCTTTTCTGCCAGACCCTGACAATATTCACAGATAACCTAAGATGTGTGTGCCCCTCTTCAAAGAAAACCTGGGGATGGCTTTTATAATCTATAGAATCCAAATGTTTTCAGGGGCTTTGCCCCCTGGACAGCCAGAGGGGGGTTTGCAACCAGACTCCTGGTAATAATTCTAGATAGCCTAAGATGTGTAACCCCTGTCCCTAGGAAAAACAATCCTGGGTACAGGCTGTATAATACATGAAATCCAAGTTCCTCTGGCGGCTTTGCCCCCTGGACCCCCAGGAGGAGCTGGATCCCTGGTGACGTTCCCCCTGAAACAGAATCCTGAATACAGTCTAATCTATAAAATCCAAGTGCGTCCGAGGCTTAATTTGCCCCAGTGACCCAGAGGAGGGTCTTCTTAGCGGGACCCTTGTCAATCTTCAGAGGTGTGCCCCCCCCCCCCCCCCCCCCCGAAACAAAATCCTGGGTACGCCCCTGGAGACCCAATATACGGGTGTGGGTACCAGCTAGCAGACGTGGCCCGCGGTAAGGAGGCGCCGGCAGCTCGTCCTACCTGTGAAAACCGTATGGGAGTTATTATTCGCGAAATTTCAGAAGAGCTCAAAGCAAACCAGGAGGATGCGACCGATAGGACACAGAACGGCACCGACGAGACAGTGACCATTGTGCCCATACTCCTGAGCCCGGGGAATGCGGGCTATGGTACTCAATGAACTAATGAGCCGTGACATGAATGACATCCAATTCGATCTGTTATTCTTTCCGGGAGCAACAGTCAAAATGGCCACAGGGCGTGCAATTAAGGTAATTCAATATCGTAAAACCTACAATGTTATTTACCTTATGGCAGGAATAAACGATATATCGACGCTATTAAGGCTCTGTTCCATATAGCCGATTTTACTCACGATCTTGTACTGGAGTGGGGCTGGGGTGGGACTTGACTGGTACTGGAGCCTAACTGGTGTGTGTCCGCTGACTCCCGGCTGAAGGTGGTCTGGGCCTAGTGTGTACATAGACTGGTAGTATGTTCCATATAGCCGACATGGTCCAGTCACCATCCGCTCCTAAGTGGTAAGGCATCGGGTGACTAGACTGGTGTGCTCATTCACTAGTAGGGATGCGCTTCCACTGCGTAACAACCAACCCCCTCCCAACTCCCTCCAGCTCTCGCTCACAACCTTCCACCCGATGTAGGTCATACCCTCCTCCAGTCACACCCCCGATGCGGCGGATGCACCCTGCTCTAACTGGGTCAATCGCACGCAGTAGCGCTCAGTTTTCAAGGCTGGTGAGTGTACCGGCTGGAAGCACGTGGTAGAAGCACGTGGTCAAAATGGAGGACCACACCATGGAGATCTTAGAGGTTTTAGCCGTTGGTACACTACTGGTGGCCTTGGTGGGTGTACACAACTCTCTCATCCTGGGGTATAGGCATCATAAAAAACACAGGAGACGTCGGCACAGCGTATGGATGCAACCATTCCTAGAGGATAGGACAGAGGAAAGCCAGCGCAACACTTTGCCCAAGCTTGAAGTGGAATTTATTCGGGTAAGCCTTGTACTTCAATCTCTTCTACTCTAAATTATTTTCACTGTATTCCCAACACAACACTGTAATTACTTTATGTCCCCAACACACGGTTTGGAGCTGACTTTATTGGTTTTTTTGGTTTATAATGGATATAATTTACCTCTTCTTCGGCAGACAATATATAGATATTTTCAATATTAGTGGTCTCCCTTTCTAGGCTCTTCTTTGTGCAGAATGTTATAACCTCCTACCCCCATCACATGCCCTTCTTGATATGCACAGTATTATTTAGTTAAATAAATTTTGTACATTGCAGCTTGGTCTTCCTTGTGAATTCCAGTCCACTCTGCGCATGCCTGCTGCGGTGTATATGGAACTTCTAGAGATGGTTCGGCCACATCTACACAGACGCAGCACCCATTTCCGGCGATCGATAACGGTGGAAGAACGACTGTCGCTCACCATCCGGTATCTAGCCCTCGGTATGATATTTTCCGTTATATCACTAGCCACAAAGCACTAAGCACTATTTTCACAAGCACAAACTTAAGGGCACTTTAATGTTTTTGTTTTCTACTAGGCTACTACATAGTTTGTACTATTTTGGTCAATTGGTGTGGATAATTATTATTCCTGTAAATAACGAATAATTTATTTTTGTTTCGGCAGGCGATTCTGTGAAGACACTACACCAGGCTTACTTGGTGGGGAGGAGCACGGTACTGCCTATCATACGCAAAACTTGCACGGTCATATTCAACGTTCTACGCGAGGAATTCCTATCGGTTAGTGAATATACAATCTTTGGCCCCTTACACACACATTTAACTACACACAATTAGTATTTTTAAAATATAACAAAGTCCTGGCCTGGCTTCATAGGACTTATTAGGTTCCCACATAATCCAGTGTTTCTACCTAGTCGAAAGGGGTGACAAGGTTCATCATATATAACAAGCTAAGTCAGTCGGTTGGTAAATCGTGTTATCGCTCAATCGTATGAAGCATGAACCATCGTAGCATCATGGGGAACATCGGGTGGACCATCGGTCGGTACAGTACAAGTCCGGGGTCCCAGTGCCGGGTGTTCTTTATGCTATGTATGTTGGATTTGTGGATGGTGTATGTGTGGTTGAGGTGTGGTTGAGGTGAGGTTGATGTGTGGTGGGTGTGTGGTGTGTGTGTGGTGATAGTGTGGTTGAGGTATGGTTGAGGTGTGCTGGGTGTGTGGTTGAGGTGTGGTTGATGTGTAGTGTGTGTGGGGTTGAGGTGTGGTTGAGGTGTGGTTGATGTGTGGTGGTAGTGTGGTTGATGTGTGGTTGAGGTGTGGTTGATGTGTGGTGGTAGTGTGGTTGATGTGTGGTTGAGGTGTGGTTGATGTGTGGTGGTAGTGTGGTTGATGTGTGACTAAGGTGTGGTGTGTGTGTGGTTGAGGTGTGGTGTGGTGTGTGGTTGATGTGTGGTTGAGGTGTGGTGTGTGGTTGAGGTGTGGTGTGTGGTTGAGGTGTGGTGTGTGGTTGATGTGTGACTGAGGTGTGGTGGGTGTGTGGTTGATGTGTGGTTGAGGTGTGGTGTGTGTTTGGTTGAGGTGTGGTGTGTGGTCCAGGTGTGGTTGATGTGTGGTCCATGTGTGGTCCAGGTGTGTTGATGGTGTGGTGGGTGTGGCCGATGGTCAATCCGATGGTCCATCCGATGGTCCAGCCGACGGTTCACACGATGCTGCACCCAATGCTGCACCCGATATGAAGATGTTTAGCCGATTAAAAGACAAATTATTATAACGGTTTGGTTTTCGTTTTGTCATTTGATTTATCAGACTCCATCAACTACTGCTGCCTGGAAGGGAGTGGCTAACGGTTTCAAGCGCAAGTGGAACTTTCCCAATGTGATCGGTGCCGTCGATGGAAAACATATTCGTATACGTTGTCCCGGCAAGAGTGGATCACTGTTCCACAACTACAAAAGTTTTTTTTCGGTGGTCCTAATGGCCGTGGTAGATGCAGACTACAAATTCATCTATGTTGATGCGGGGGCACAGGGAAGGTCGTCTGACTCAGCCTTATGGAAAGAGAGTCAATTCTACCATGACCTAATGAGTGAGGAAAACCTGCTGAACCTCCCACGGTCTTCCCCACTACCAGGTACAGCTGAGGACTTCCCCTATTTTTTTATTGGGGACGACGCTTTTGCTTTGGGGGAACATATGATGAAACCCTTTCCCGCTTCGCATCTGAGTTATGAGGAACGAATCTTCAATTACCGTTTGAGTCGTGCGCGCCGCATTGTAGAAAATGCTTTTGGCATTTTGGCAATGCAGTTTCGCATCTTCAAGCAGGAACAGGATATGGAGCCCCGGGGTGTTGAGGCAGTCATTCTGGGGTGTGTGGCACTCCATAATTTCCGATCGATTGGGAGGGGCCGGATTGTAGGGAATATGCTGGGACGTGGCGCAGAGACGATAACTGGGATGAGTTGCGCAGCGGCCGAAGTCAGCGCAACCACAGTGATTATGTCAAGTCGCTGCGTCTACGGCTGAAGGAGTGGTGTGTTGGGGTTGGGTCCGTACATTGGCAGCACCGTATGGCTTAACATGTGGGAAAATTATAAGTGTTGTTACCAACCAGTCGAGGTGGGACATACACACCTACAGCGAAACGTACTCCCCCGCTATGTGGCACATACGGCCCATGAACAGTTCCTGTACCTCTGGCCGCATATGGTCCAACATGCTGTCTATGTACATTCCCCACAGTCTTCTCGACATAGTGCGCAGAGAGCCGTCCTGGAATTTGAATGTATGTAAGTCATGGAAATTTAGACATTAAAATTGTTTTTACTGGCTGGAAAGAAGATTTTCTCTATCACCATTTGTTAAGTAGGAAACCAGAGTGTTGTGGTCCTGTATTATGATGTGCTGTTCTATTGTAACCTGTACTACATTTTGTGTTTTGGTGAATGTGAGCAGATAATGGAATGTTGGACTTTTCCTTTGACTTGGTTTTGTCTGCATTATGTACTGTATTCCTTATATATTTCTCCTGTTGTTATTAGGTACGGTTTTCATATAATATTTTACTGTTTTGTACACATTTGATATCATCTTTTAATGTTGGTTACAAATTTTATATATACGGTTTTTATCTTCCGTAGCTAATTGTCACACCAGTACACTTCATATTAAAAATTATTAGTATTCCCTGACTGTGAAAATTTTCTGAAAGAATTTGATTTAATTTGCATGCTCACCGGATCCAGCGGGCGCGGTCCGCCTAGGCGTGGTGGGGGCAAGTCCATTTCGTAGTCCTCCAGGCTCTCCGTAATCCAGGGCGCCCCAGGCTGTTGGGGGGGTGAAAGTACATGTGTACTGGGGGGCACTGTCTCCTGTGAAAGGGCGTCTGCCAGTTGGGTCTGTACCTGTGGGCGAGGGGGCACAGGGTCCGGTGGCAGGGCGTCGGCGTGTTGCGTGTGTCTCATCCAGGGTGTCTCCGGTGAAGGTGTGTGGGTCTGTACCTGTGGGCGGGGGGGAACAGGGTCTGGTGGCAGGGCGTCGGCATGTTGGGTGTGTCTCATCCAGGGTGTCTCCGGCGAAGGTGTGTGGGTCTGTACCTGTGGGCGGGGGGGCACAGGGTCCGGTGGCAGGGCGTCGGCATGTTGGGTGTGTCTCATCCAGGGTGTCTCCGGCGAAGGTGTGTGGGTCTGTACCTGTGGGCGGGGGGGAACAGGGTCCGGTGGCAGGACGTGGATGAGTTGGGTTAGTCTCACACCTGGTGTCCCCAGCGGTGGTGGTCGGGTCTGTACCTGTGGACTGAGGTGCACTGGGTCCATTCGCAGGGCGCCGGCCAGTTGGGTTAGTCTCATCCCGGGTGTCTCCGGCAAAGGTGTGTGGGTCTGTACCTGTGGACTGAGGTGCACTGGGTCCATTCGCAGGGTGCCGGCCAGTTGGGTTAGTCTCATCCCGGGTGTCTCCGGCAAAGGTGTGTGGGTCTGTACCTGTGGACTGGGGGGCGCTGGGTCCAGTCGCAGGGCGTTGGCCACTTGGGTGTGTCTCATCACGGGTGTCTTTGGCTGCTGGGGGGAGGGGGAACGTACTTGTAGAGGGGCGTGTCTTTTTTTGGGGGGAGGTCTGATTTTTCTTTTCTCTGAAATTTGCTGGTGGATGCTGGGGGCTGGTGCGCCCCCGTCAAAGGTGTGTCTCTTCTCCGGGGGAGGAGGTGCTTCTTCGGCTCCCCTTTTCACACCCCTTTTTGGACCACGTCTTGGGCCCACCGCACCCGCCACCCTTTCCACGATTTCCTCTGGTTGCCACTCCGGGTCGGACAAATTGTCGTTACTCTGGTCATCCCTCTCCTTTTAAAAGAAAAGACGAAATTGCAATCTCCTCTCATTCAACTAATTAATTCACGCAAACAATATTCATTTCTTTATGTTCAAGCACTGTTAAATATTTGGTTTGAAATAAACGGTTTTAACTCGAATGCTGTTGTGTCCCTCAGTATGTATCACAGTTTTTTTCAGACATAGCATTTACAGAATAAAATGGCGTTACACGATGCGATTATCCGATGGCCCAACACTGTAGAAAACTGCAGCAATGGTTATAAATTGTTCTGTGAAGGGTATGCAAGTAAAATTTCTATTTTGATTGTCCAAGTTCGCAAGTTTGGAAATTATTTGTACTATAACAATGTTAGCCCTTTTTTTCAAAGTATTGTAATTGGCGGAATAAATCTTATAATATTTCTTTAGTGCTGCTTACCACTGATATTGTTTCTTCCGATGTACTTCCGCCATTGCTAACTGCACCCCGCCACTGCACCCCGCCGACACTCCGCTGCACCCCGCCGACACTCCGCTGCACCCCGCCGACACTCCACCTTTCGCCCCCCACAGTCCACCGGTCCGGCCTCCACTGCACTCCCCCGAAAGGCCGTCTTTCGTGTGTTGACTGAGGAAGCTGAATTTCTTAAATATTTCCTCCTCCCTTTCTGTTTGTGCCCCTTGTCGGGCCGCCCGCTGATATGTGGTTCTGTACGATGTCATTCGGTGCTTTACCACCTCAACTGAGAAATGAAAACCACAAAATTTTTTAATAACCCCATTCAAAATCATTACATTGATTTTTTCTAATCGCGCCATCGGTTCATCGCAGCAACCCCCCCCCCCCCCAACTGTGTAACACTTTGTGACAAATTACACTCCTAGCCATCTAGTAGTAGTTAACCACACACGAATCTGTGTCTCCGGCATCCCTGTTGCACAATCGGCATCCCAACGCGGCATCGGGGGGAAAAAAGATTCAAACTTTTGCCGTTCTCGTTACATAACAGGAGGAGTAGGCAGTAGTGCTTAAGCTTTACTAGAAAGAGAAGCTTATCCCTCAGTCAAATCACCCAATATCAGACAAAAAACTTCCGGGAAATTTTCGGACAGTCGCCATCTTGGAATTTTTTTACAGACATCAATATAGCACAAAAAGTATCGATCGATTATTAATGAACCCACCTGTTTCCCCAACTGTTTTGGCGATTCTCTGGATCGCTTGCGAACGTAGAGAACGTTTGTGATATGCTGGATCAGTCTTTTTGTAGAGTAATTCCTCCACCGCCCATAACTTGGCGAATTGGTTTTCGTTTTTTTGCGACATCTTCACGCTCCAATGGTTCACCGGTAAGTCACGGTGAAAAGTAGGTCAAAGCCTCGTTTCGATATTATGTTAATGAGATCAATACTACAGTGGCGGTCTCTAGCGGATTATTATGGAAACCTTAATTGTTTAATATACCACACGCCATGAAGATGACACTTATGCTGAGTTAGTTATGACAGATATTTGTACTTCTATTTGAAATAAATGTTACATTTCCTATGCGAAATTTGCACATCTTGGCTTATATGTGTAATTAGACTTGCAAGATATAAGTTCCATTATCGATGATATTTATAATATATTATTACCGCATGCAGGTGGGAGTCGTTATTTCCTATACAATGGACAATATGAAAATTGAGAAAACGAAAGAGATACATTTCTTACGGTATGGCAATTTTATTAATGCGTGGATAAAGTTACAAGTGCAGGTATTCACACCCGTATTTATTTTTTATTGAAGATGACAAATCAATTTCCATGTTTTTTACCGAGTAATGTACCGGCATTTGGGAAAAAAATAATATGGGAGTGCAGAGTTCGGCACGATGGTGCGATTACCAACTAAACCAGGCATACCAGGAGTTATAAGTGAATAAATTATTCAGAAGTATACTGGTTTATAAGGGAGAAAACCTCTCCCATGAAGCGTAGCATTGTAGGTTTGGACATACCATCCATGACTGTCTTCACTGTTTCACAGAAACAAGTCTGTGTGTCACGGGTTTTCGGTTTTTCATGTTTAAGAGTGGACACGGTTTCAACCATGGCAGTGGCTATGTCCCCTATTTGGCCACTACTTTTTTGCATCAATTCCACAATTTCACTGTCCTTGTTGTCTTTTTCGCGTTGCTGTCCTCGACGAGTGTCTTTGCGTGTGGGGAGTGGGGGGTCAGGGAACTCGGTAGAATAAGAAGTGTCTGCTGCTGCAGCACTCTTTCTGCCTGCCTGTGTACCACCCAAATTTCCCTCGGCTGCCAAGCTCTTCCGAGCCTTGGGACCGCGCTTGGCACTGGTGTGCGTACCAACACCTGTAGAGCCGCTCTGGTTTGATGCACTGTCGTGTATAACAGTGCGTTGCTTTGAACTATGAGCAATGCGCGGTGATCTACGCACGGTTTCCCCAATAAGTTGTGCATGTCTGGGTGTACATGGTGGAGAGGGTCGCTTGCTGGGTGTCCCCACACGCTGCCTGCCTGGGGAATGATTCTTGATGGGTGATGGCAGCCCATCATCGTCCACCTGACCAGCACCAGTAGACGCACCACATTCAACATGTGGCTCTTGCACTTCTTGCTGGAAAATACAAAGGTGATTCTATTTTAGTTTATATGAAAAGAAACTAGTATACAATCATCTGTAAGTATAGGCAACATTTGAAAGATGTATCAACATTAATATATTAAATTTGCCAGCCTTTTCCATGTTCACACAATATGAAATGTTCATTTTTAAAAGGTGATTATATTAAAAGAAATCAGAGAAAATAGCATACTTATGGTATTCCATACCAAGGTGATAAATATGTCCCACCACCATTATTTTGTGGAGCTATTATTCCTTTGTGGTTCACGAGTATATTTACCGAATACTTGGTGTGTACTAACCAAGATTTAATAACGATATGATATTGAACTAATGCCACATAGATAATACTCAATATTGTATGGGATAAATGGTGTGTTACAAGTTATAGTACAACACAATATTTGAAGTATTACTTACTCTTCCCACATGTTGGGATTTGTAGTTGGAGCGGCCGCTCCCCGTCTTTACATGGTTTTTAAGGAAGGCCAACAGGGATGTCACAGCACGTGCACGTGTTGTCAGCTTGCGCGCACCACTTCCAGAAGGCGGTATGGCCGATATTTTCTGGAATCGTGTGCGCAGAGAGGCCATTTTACGACGTAGATCCTCAGCTGCAAAACAAAGTATTTCTCTTAAGTAAGGTGTTATGGCCCATGAAACGGTAGCGTTACAAATAGAGGGTATGTATATATTACATGACCACCCAAATACTACATTCATAGAGATTTTTAATTTCTTTTCTAGGTGTTACAGTTAGTATTAAGTAATTCCAAAATCTGTATTATTTCCAGATAATTACATTCCACAAATTTCCACACATTTTATTCCGTATTGGTTCCACATAGGCCGGTGAATAATATTTGAGTTTATATAAATGTGATACATGTAGAATAGACAAATGTACACCGGGTGTACATCCTATGACCACTACACAAATATGCACTGATACAGAACATCAATAACTATGGAAAATGCCTTGAACAAAACAATTGAAAATGTTACTTACGTGATATCCCGAGTTTGGAGGCCATTTTCGATTGGATACGTCGCCGGATTTGGGGGTCCCGTTACTCTGGATTGGAGAGATCGTACAACTGTGGATGTGCCTCCCACAGGCGACACAACTCCCTTTCAGAACGTGCAGCCTCAGATGTTCCAACACCGTCCTCACCATCTGCTTCAGACTCATCGGTATCCTCCACTCGGGAGGATGAGCTTTGTGTGGGAGGAATACAACCCTGATGTTCCCCATGGTCCTCGGCCTGATCCTCCTCCTCCACATCCTCCTCCCCCGACTGAGACCCTTTTTTTTTCCTGGGCGACTGTTCCACACTTTTTGGTGAAGGAGGACCGTGATGTTCCGGGTAGTCAAATGGAACATCAGCAGAATCAGCGGTCGACTGGGAATCGGAATCCTCACCGACTAGGGGGGCCACTGCCTGATCCGCAAGAGTTATAACAACTCCCTCTCCCTCTACAGCATGATGAGCTGGGATGTTTACAGAATAAATTTTGCAAACCTGTTCTTTAGAAGAAACGTTCTCCAGCTTCTGAAAAATGTCCTTGGCACTTTCTCCACTGTTTCCCGGAGAAGGTGTAGAAGGTGTAGCAGTAGCCACACTAACTTTGGCAGAAGTTGAATCAACTTCTTTCATAGAATCGCACGTGGAGGTGGGTGGGGCCGCGCCTCTCCCCCGCCGACCGCGAGTTCCCCCCCGGGCACGTGCTGATCCTGGGCGTGTAGTCCCAAGGCGTTTTTATTTGGGAGGCATTTTCATCCGATGGTCCGATGTTGCAATGTGTCCTTTCCAATAACAGAATGACTTGTGATTTGTGATTTGGAGACCGTGATTCTAAATAGGTTATCATGAATAGTGGCGGGAAAATGAAAATGGCCTGCAAACACATGTGCGATTGAAGAGGCCCGAGCGGCGGGAACCAGGGCCCTGTTTTTCAGTCGAGACGATCGCTAGCTGAGATCTGCTGAGATCTGTGAGCGATCCTGAGACCATTTGGGAGATCAATGGCTGCTGGTGTTTTTCAGTCATGGTCTCAGTGCGCCGTAGCGGATCTCAGGGGGATCTCAGGTTGTGATCGTTTTAGCTGAGATCCCCAGAGATCATTTCTGTCAGGTACAAGATACTGCACTCAGAAATTATCTATTTGAGACACTTATACTTATTCAAATTAAACCATATTTACAGCGAATAATTTTCCATGTCCATCCTATCGAATCCTACGATTTCATAATTTTCTATTGAATATTTCAAGAGTCAGACATGTTTTTCTTAGTGAATTGGTAGTGTTGTTATTTGTAAATATGGAGTGACCTTGACTCTACCTTGCTCAAATAAAATCGAGCATTACAGTAGGTATACACAAGCGGTTGAGTGGGGCAGTGGCTGCATTTTTCAGATTTCCAGACAAATGTTTATCACAGTCTTAATAACCACAAGAAAAATATGAAATTTGGGATATAGGTATGTCAGATTATTAGTATCTTTCGCTCTAAATATTTTCTAATTTGAATAAGTTTTAGCACCTAAAAAAATAAGTTATGACAAGTATCAACTGGTCTCAGGTTGAGACCGTTTGGGAGACCATTTCACTTGAGATCCCTTGAGATCATCACAACTGAAAAACACTGAAATCACCCAAAACAGTCACATCTCAGTCTCAGGCTGAGATCCCCAGAGATCGTCTCTACTGAAAAACAGTTTGCCTTTCAAACGGTCTCAATTTGAGATCGTCTCAACTGAAAAACAGGGTCCAGGTATCCGGTCGTCTGGTGAACCGGTCATGTGGTGGGGTCTCTCCCGCGAAGCACACACCCCTCATTGTACTATGTTGCATAACCGTACTAGGGCGGTAGACGGGACTGACCTAGCTAATGACCCAGAGTCCCTTTGAATGAGGCGGGAGGATCTCTGAGCATGTGCGCAAATAATATGTCAGTGTATATATGCAACATATATAACATTAATAATTAAAATGTTGGTACATATTTTAAAACAAAAGTATAGTGTCAACCTAAGAAGTAGTCGAACTTGCTAGAGAAAAGTCCGTAGTATATTAATATAGTGATGTAGAGCAATCCACTGAACATGAAAGACCATTTAAAATTCATAAAGACCATTTAAAATTCATAAAATTATTAGTATTTACTATCTATTTATTGGAGGTGAAAGTGGAAGTGAAAGTGGTCGGAAATATAATGGAGGTAATAACTAGATTGAATATACATAGAGAAGACGGTGTGAGGACTGCAGCTGTTTGGCCAGGAAATATCTTTTTTTTCAAACTTACACTGGAGTACATCTGGACTGGGATATACATGTGTTGGTGGGCGGATGTCAATGAGGTTGATAGCGCCATAAGTTGGAGCAATGGATGAGAGGGCCCGATGGCGCGAAAGATATGCCACGCGACGCCCCTCAGTGACACCGGCGATTAAGTCACAACACACCGCACACAGAGGCCAGTACCGCTGCAATCAAAGGGGACGGGGCTGGTCACCATCTGGACCCCCCACCCAGATGGGCCGACGCACTACAGAGACACTACAGTCCCAGGCCCGATATGCTACAGTGCTGGTGGGACCTCCTCCATTCTAACAACGTGCATCAGATGTGGGTCAGACACACACCAGTCGGCTAAAATTAAATTAGGATGTAGTGAGTTGTGGGTTAGTTGTGGGTCAATTCGGCTATATGGAACAGAGCCTTTAAGCTTTCACAATGTTATACCGAAATTCCATAACTCGAACCTGGGGGTCGTTTTATTGTCAACTCTCCTGGGGACTCTCCTCGCCCACGAGGGATAGCTCCATTGAGGATAATTTTCAGGAGATCTCCTCAATCTCGTTCGATTTACCCTGTCCTCGGGAGGGAGAGAAATCCTCGGCCGAAGTCTCCTTTGAGAGAGCCCCAGGAGAAAATAAACCTGTAGGAGACTTTTGAGGAGACTTGAAAGAGAGGCTGTGGATACTGCAGGTGGTGGCACATAGTGGTATCTTTGGGAACTAATTTCATCATTTATGAATGTATGTTAATCTAAGTAAATAGCAAAGTAATTCTCCATCTGAGACCTCCAGTTTTAATTAAAATCATAATAAATATATTTCCGATAGTTCAAATGAATTAAATAGCTTTTATTTGTTATTTTGAATCACCCACGACACCCCTAGATGTGTCCCCAGCCAGGAGAGCTGCAGGACACTTTTCAGGAGCTCTCCTGGCCCCAGGATTGAAAATAAAACGATATTTCAGGAGACCTCCTAGAATCTGGCCCAAGACTCTCCTTCCCCGGGAGACTTTGAAATATCGAACGCAAACTGTCCTGGGACCTCTCCCCGGGCGCCCCAGGACTCCTCGGGCAGAAAATAAAACACCCCCCAGATAACGTCGCACTTAACCCGCGAGCTCGCGCAAGCAAGGGAGGCCCTTGAAACACACACCAAACTAGTAGTGATCTGCGAAATCATTGGTATGAGTTATGTTATGTATAACACCCATGGACTCCCATACCGAAACATGCAAAAGTGTGTAAATGAAGCTATGTATGATGTAGCAATAGCAATCAATTGTCTGAACACCATGAGGGATGCAGTTACACCGCACATTATCCAGCACACTCGCAAGCCACGAAAGGGATACATGGCTTACCGCTACAAAACCACCACAACGGACGGCCTGAACTTCACTTTGGAGACAAAATTAAAACTAGCCCGAAACATAACATATACCATATACGATTACATCCATGCGACGTGTAATTGAAATAACCTGCGAACAGAACAGTTAATCTAAAAACCAAGATAATTATAAATCAACAAGCTGAGAATTACCGAAAGGATATCTGAAATCATAAACTCACAATAGAAAAAGCTATAGCAAAGGAAATGATGACGATACTGTCTATGAAACAAATTGGGAGGACAATTGTCACTACTGTGGAGAATGACACAATTATGACTTTCCTCACACAACTCATTGTTTACAACTTACACTGTGGCTAAACATAGTGCAGCTTATATGGTATTCACTTAGCCAAATTGATTGTGGTATTAAATGATCATAAGGTATTAGAATGTATTATAACAGGGCTAGTGTGGATATACACACGGCTAAATTATTACTTTAATTGTTATAATGAAAAAACCTGTACTATGATAATTCCACTACGTGCTGTGTACCCTTATTTCTTTCTTTTCTACTGCACCCTATGCAATATCTAGCACCAATGGAGATGTCGATCAAGCTATCATGCATTAGCTATATATATCAACTGTGGCAACACAGATCATCAATCATTCATGAATTGAACAGATTAAATCAAGATGGAGGGCCGGCATATGGGGGGATCCATGAATCCAGATGCACTAATAATGATCGATAATAATACCATTCCAGGCAAGGGGCTACACATAATACACCAGAATGTATGCAGTATAAAAGGAAAATTAGATCTAGTCAAATTGCAGATTGAACTTTCTAAAGGAGATATATTCACCCTGTCGGAAATCTGGCTGACTAAAGACTACTCTAAGGAATTACTGCATATTGACGGTTACTCATTTACAGGTTACTCATTTACAGATCATTTAAAGGAGAGGTAAAAATTGGAGGAGTGGGAGCATATATAAGGGACGGGATAACTAATAGCAGCACAGACATTGACTATTACAATATTAGTTCCGCGGACATAGAATGCCAATGGCTCAAACTTGAACAAAACAAACAAAAGACGATATTCATGGGAATAGTGTATAGACCACCGGATAATGACCTACCAACAGCAATAGAATATCTAACCACCACCTATGAGGAACTAAGAGAGAATTATCCCAATCATGAATATTTAATAATAGGCGATTTTAATGTGAACTATCAAAATGTAAATGCACCAGAAACCAAATATGACAAGTCGGTAGACAAATGAACCAAGTAACGACAAAGCAATTTAGTTGTAGTTGGAAGTGGGGGCGATGCGATGATCTTGCAAAACTTTATATATCTCTTTCACTGGGACGCCTTGGTGTGCCATGTTGAGGGGGCCCATGCCATGGATCGGATTTCGGCACCTCTTCGATCCAATTCCTTGACATACTCCGATTCCTCCACCACTACAACATAGGTACAAAGGCAAATTTGTCAAATCGGTAATGCAAGAAAGGCTATCTGTATCGCAATTCAATTCACCTGGGATGTGATAACATTTGATATTCAAATTGAACAATACCGTTAACCAAAAGATTAACCTTAGAAGTACCATCGATGTTTTGTTGAGGCTTCTGCCCTTGGTAATAGCGGAGACCACCTGGGTATTTTCACTATAAAAGATGCCAGTATTGTTTCTCCAGGAATTTCCCCAGCGAATGATACTTTCGAAAATCGGGTTAAGTTCCTGAACATTAATATTCTCTGGAATGTCAAAAATCGTATTTTCAACAACATGACCTTTTGGGATATAATGCAGTGGGTCGTTGTACCATTTACCTACGATCCAATCATCACCAGAAATTGAACCGTACCCAGATTTTGAGACGTCTGAGTAAACCACTGGCGAGCTTGCAGTGGAAACTATAACAGTTTGGGTGCCGTTAAACCAGTTCGAGAACCTTTCCCACCAATCTAGATCGAGAAAAAATTCTCTAGACAAAGTGATATAACGTTTACCGTTGGAAAAACCTCTAAAAAACGCAATTTCCTCTTGCAGTTTTTGCAGCATATCTAATGGAAGGCTTAGTTCCATAGAACATGAATTGATAACAATTCCAAGGTATTTTTGTACCTGAGAGGGGGATTTTACTTTATCGTAAGCGATATAAAAACCAAGATTTCTCAAGGTTTTGTGTAGAAAGAGCCTCTTTACATTCATCGTAGCTATGGCCGAGTACCAGAAAATCATCTAGGTAGTTAAAACACGACTAACCATAGGCGTTGACATACCTACAGATAGAATCCGTTAGTCTATTGAAGATATAAGAGGCGGATCTTGTACCAAATGATATACAGTTATCTTGAAGAAACACATCTTCACCCCTAATATTCCATTTGAGACCTTGAAAACAACGATCCTCGGGTCTTACCATAACTGAATGATATGCTGCAGTAATGTCTGATACCGCCATGTAGTCATTTTTCTCTAGAACTTGAACTTGAAGTCCAAATTTTTGAAGCAAAAATGTGAAAAGGTTTTGTCCATAAATTTATTCACAGACAATCCTTAAGGACGGCTAGCATCGGTGATTGGGCGATAACCACCAGAGGATTTCCTTACTGAGCCTAGAGCATGAATACAATTTGGGGGAACCGATACTACCGATAATTTACCTTGAGTGATTTCTTCAGTGATTATTTGGTCAATACATGCATATGCGTCTCCCGTCGAGGAAGAATAGTTATCGACACAATAATTGACAATGTTTGAACCAGGGTCAACAATCTTAAAACCGTATAAGATACCGTCTAAAAGGAAATGACTGTCACTGTCCATTTTTTGTTAACCAAAGACGTTCTCTGGGTCACCAGATAACATATTCATCCAGCCCAGGGTTTTAGTTTAGCTCGTATCTCTCCGATCAAGTGATGATTATTGATAGTCCAAATAGGCAGAAATTCGTTATAAGAGTTACAAATGTCCTGTAAGTCTTTAGAAATCATTAAATTGTCTGAAACATACAAACATCCCTGAGAAATTGATGGTCTTGTATCACTTTGGACATGAGTTCGTTCGAAGTAATCACATTTAGTCTCTGCACGCACAGCTATCCCTGTTGGTACATTATGTAGACTTGCTGCGGGCTTCAGAGTCCTTCGAATCAGTAGCTTTGCTCTGGTCTTTTTTGCATGAGCGGACTTTGTTAGCTCCTCGACAGATAGCACATACATGAACACGATTGCAACTAGGAATATCGCAGTATGTGAAGTTGAATCGTGCACAAACATCTTCCAGTACCTTTACATTCAACCTTTTAGCTGGCTTACTTTTTGTGTTGGATCCTCACGGCCACAGTATTTTCTGCTGACAGGTAAGTATACAGGCTTTCGTGTTCCGCTGGTATGTATTTCTCCAAACGCCCATCCAGAACCATTGTGGTAACACTATGCTCGTATCTGGACAGGTTTTCTGGAGGAAAAGCCCCAGAAACGGCTTTTAGGGAAACAAACCGTAGGTGCTTTACATAATCGATGGGAAGGATTGATGGAAGATTGGCACGTAACAGACATTGCAAAACACAAACCATGCCGAAAAGTAATTCTGACATGGTCATATCCTCGTATTTTTTGTCCACCTGTACGTGAAAGTCCGGCCGTAGCCAATGGCGGGACCTTTTGCGCTTAGAACTTTCTGATAACAAATGTAGGTTACCTAACCAATCCTGGTCGCGTGGGACTCCTTCCAGTGGCTTTGACACTGATAGAAGGCCCTCCGAGGCCTCTGCTCCTAGGGCACTCGGTTCCAATCCGGCTGCCGTGAGGCCCGAGAGAATTGTTTGTTGACTGGTCGCGGGGTCAATACGTGCGGCTTCACGGTCGAGTGGCGGTGGCGCCAGCCTGTCGCCTGCAGTGATCTGGTCCATGACTGAGTGAATGGCCGCCTCCAAGGATTCGTTTCTCAGCGTTAAATCCATCAAACGTCTTTCTAGTTTGACTACTTCGTCTTCTTCTGCTAACCTCTGAGATAATTCCTCCTGCTTTTGTATCTTCATAAGAAGGATATCTATTTTTGAAGGCCCTCTCGACGGTTGGTCGCCTTCCTCCGCTGGCGAGCCACGTGGCAAAAGGTTTTTGCAGTAGCGTCCGAAGGGAGCTGTGTGCCGTTTACCACAGCCTGTACAATTCTTCTCTAAGGTACCACCCTCGGGGTTCTCTAGCTACTCTTGGTCTGACATGTTTGTCGAATTTGTCGTGCTGGTTATCACACAGGCAATGACAAACCTCCAAAACAAACCTCCAAAAAAACTTCAGACACAAGTCAACACGTCTAGTCTGAGGGCCCCGTGGCTGCGGAGTGGCAGTGTCAGGTGGGTGGCAGTGGCTCCGCCGGTGTGTGTCAGGTGGTGCCCTCTCACATCAAAAATATTAACTAATACAGTTCATAACCATAAAACATATTCAAAATAGTGGCATCCTAGATTACAGTATCAATGATCACCAAGCTATTTTTATAACAAAGAAAAAGACTAAAGAGATATATGTAACAAAAAACATCCTAGGATGATCATATAGGAAATATGAGAAAGAAAAATTACAACAAGAGTTGGCAGACATGAACTGGGATCAACTATTTAACAGTCGTGATCCAAATGTATGTTGGGACATAATGCAAAATAATATATGTCTAGTGCTTGATAAAATGTGTCCAATCAAGAAACTACAATTTCGTAGCCAAGACAACCCATGGATAGCAAATGAACTTATCGAAAGAGTAATAGACAAAGACAAATCATGGAAAAAGGCCATGCGAACGAAAAACCCGGAAGATTTAGCTTTAGCTAAGAGACTGAGAAATAAATGTAAACAAGCTGTTATTACCTCAAAAAGAGATTATATTGAGAGTAACATACAGGAAGACCCAAAAATATTTTGGAGGAAGGTAAAGAAACTGATACCGACACAAAACAAATCTGAGGAAATAATCATAGAAAACAACGAAACACAAGAAAGAATATCAGCAAATGAAACAGCAGAGTATATAAATGAATTTTTTTCAAGTATAGGTCCAAATTTAGCAAGAAATTACACCGATGAGTGGACAAACACTCTGGGAAATCTGAACATTCAAATGAATGCTGAGAAAATTGTAGTAACAAGAGAAGAGGTTCTAAAACTAGTTGGAAAAATTAACATCAATAAAGCATCGGCCATTGAGTTCCTATCAAGTCGAATACTGAAAGATAGCTTTAAAGTCTTGACTGATCAACTGGTATACATCTTTCAACTTACTATTGATACTGCGATTTATCCCAACATTTGGAAAGTAGCAAAAATAATACCGATCCCTAAAAAGAAAAATAGTATGAATGTGTCTGATCTGCGACCAATTTCGGAATTACCCCTACCTGGTAAGATATTCGAAAAAAATTATACACAGTCACATGCTTGATCATCTAACTAATAATGACTTATTGAACAAAAATCAGGGAGGATTCCTACCAGGAAAATCTACGGTTGCCACTATAGCAAATTTTGCGGATGACATTTTTATGAGTATGAATAATCAAGAAATAACTACAGCCGTTTATATTGACTATGCAAAGGCGTTTGATACGGTAGACCATGATATTTTAACTAAAAAAATAAATTTATATGGTTTTCATAACACAATATGCAAATGGCTTAAGGAATATCTCACCAATAGAAGGCAATATACCAGGGCTAACAACCACTCTTCCAACCATCAAAATATAACCCACGGAGTGCCCCAAGGCTCAACCCTATCAATGTACAATGCTCTAGCAATTAAAATGAATGAACAGATCATTGAGGAAGTAAAATGTTTTAATTATCTGGGCGTTAAATTGGACCAAATTTAACTTTTAAGGATCATATCAACAATCAAATTGCAAAAGCAGGACAGAAAACATACCTATTATCCCAAATTAGGAAGTATTATTGCAAAAAATGCAAATCATCCAAAATAAAGCACTAAAAACATGCTTAAGAGTACCGATGCGAACAAACATAATGAGTATTCATAGAGACTGCAAAATTAGCCTTTTGAGTGAAAGGAGAAAGGCTGATATTGCAAACTATGCTTATAAGCTAAGCCAAAATGAGGAGAACTTAGATAAGACTGAACGAATAACTAGGGGGGGGGGGGGGGTCAAGGACCGAGATTAATTGAAAACAGATTCAAAATCGAATCGTATAGGAGAAGTGCTGATTATAAGACAACCCAAATATGAAACCAACTACCTGTAGAACAGAGGAAAATAGGAAATTATAATGACTTTAAACTGCACACCAAAGAGGGACTCCTTGCGTTAAGACTTACTTATTGAAATGTGTGGACCTGGATTATCTTTAGGGATCCCCAGCCAACCCCCACCCACACTGATTATATAGTGAACCGTGGTAATGATATTGACATTACATCCATCACTGTATATGCCATTGTTATTATTAATTGTATCATTGTCTAGCTTACCGATATAGCGTAGGAAAGGTGAAACTTTCTTATATTGTATATATGTTACTCCCTACTATATAGCAATAACGAAAGATATATGGCCCTGGAGCCTACTGAAAATAGGGTTGCATCCGGACCCTAGTAGGATGTCCAGAATAATAGTTTGTTTGTTTGTGTAGTTTTACGTCTCGGTAGGCAAGTTACGTCCTTCTGAGACTGACTCATTGGTTGACCTATCTGGTTCTTGAAAGGTATATTAACTCAACTTTGGTCTACTTGTAGCAGTGGGACCCTATGCCTGTTTTATAGTGCTGCCTCACTGAAGGGCTGTGCCGCAGACCATTGACACAACACTCCGCCGGTCACATTATACTGACAATGGCAAACCAGTCGCTGCAACATACCAATCGGATCAGCAAGCTGACCAGTATGAAGCTGCTCCCTCTAATTGGCTACAGGTCAAGCCGGCTGACAGTTTTTGCCAACCTCCCGTACCGGACAGTTTTGGCCACTAAAAGTTCTCCTTTGTTCATTTCTATAGCTTTTCGAAAATCTTTGTTTCACGAAGAAACTTCAGAATTTCTTTCTTCCCTGTGTTGTTGAAAACACTGGACATGGATGTTGCACATTGAATGTACCTATCCCTGCTTTTCTTTGTTGCTTGACAGTAAAGCAGCAGGTGCTCAATCGAAAGAGGCACCTGACAACGCTGGCATATGGGTCGTTCTTCACCCTGCATGAGGTGCCCATGTGTCAGCAGTGAGTGACCTATCTGAAGACGGGTCAGTCTTGTCACTTCACTTCTTGTCAAGCCTGCATAGTCTTGTTTTTTGCCAACTGATGGTTCAATGGCATATAGTTTGTTGTCCTGGCTTGAGCTCCATCGGCTCTGCCATTCATGTTTAGTGTACTCTTTGGAGATTGGGACAAGGTCTGAGTGTGGGACAGGGGCCAAACCTGGTTTCCAACTCAATGCTGTTTTGGCTGCATGGTTTGCGGCCTCATTTCCCTCTATACCGATATAGCTAAGGAGCCAGCAGAACACAACCTCCTTTTCCTGTTGCTCCAATTCCGAGTAGGATTCTCTTATCACCTGTATAACATGGTTCCTTGGGTCATGCTGACCAATTGCTTGTAGGCATGACTTGGAGTCAGAGAAGATGATATACTCTCTGTGATTTGACGCCTTCATCCATTCCAAAGCACTCAGCAAGGCATGTGCTTCAGCAGTGAAGATGCTGCTTCTTTGATGTAGTGCTCCTTTGCGATTTCCATAAGGAGTGTGCGCAGCAAAGCCTACACGGTTTCCATCTTTTGAGCCATCTGTATACACCTCTGTGTAGTTTCTATAGAGGTGATGGATTTTGGCTAGTTCGTTTTCATATATGTTTGCTGATGTTTCTGCTTTCTTGTTCTTACATAGATCAAAGATGATGGTGGGTGATGCCATTCTCCATGGAGGGGACTTGGCTGGACCTTCTTCCATCACCTTGTGAATGGGGACACCGGCCTCTCGGATGAGAGTTCTCACTCAGGCCGAGAAGGGTTTTGCCACATTCTTCTTTCTGCCATAGACACTGTGATCATTTCTGAAGATTGTGTCATATGCTGGGTTGTTTTTGTTGGCCTTCACTTTGATGGCATACTGGAGAGACAGCTTCTCACGCCGCAGATCAAGCGGGGGAATTCCTGCCTCCACATGAAGGCTTACAGCTGGTGAGGATCGGAATGCACCAAGACACAGCCTCAGTCCCTGGTTCTGGATAGGTTTAAGCCAGTCCAGATAGGACTTAGCAGCTGATGCATACACTACTGACCCATAGTCCAGGCGGGACTGGACATATGTCTTGTAGAGTGTGAGCAGAATCTCCCTGTCTGCCCCCCATTGTGAGTGGGAGAGCATTTTTAGGAGATTCATTGCTTTTTGGCATTTCTTGCGGAGGTACTCAACATGGGGCTTGAAAGGATGCGATCAAACACAAGTCCAAGGAACTTTACCTCCTTCTCTATTTTGAGCTGCTTCCCTTTGAAAGTAAGGGCAGGCATCTCCTGACACCACCACCTCTGACAGAAGTGGATGCATGTTGTTTTTGTTTCTGAAAACTTGAAACCATTCTCAGTGCTCCAAGTTTCAAGACTGTTTAAAGTCTGTTGTAGTTTTCTCTCTACAGTGGCCATATGGCTGGCCTTGTAGCAGATGACAAAGTCGTCTATATACAGGCAGCACTTTATATCCTGCTGCAGAGTTTTCGTTATCTCATTTATCTTGATGCCAAAGAGGGTCACTGAGAGAACACATCCCTGTGGTACTCCCATTTCCTGGTCGACCTTCATCGACTCTGTGACACCAAGGCGGACATTGAATGTGCTGTTTGCAAGGAAGCCTTCCACAAACAGTGGGAGTCTTCCTTGCAGTCCAAGGTTATGCATGTCTTGAAGGATGCCGAATTTCCATGTTGTGTCATAAGCCTTTTCCAGGTCAAAAAATATGGCAACAACATGTTTATTATTGGTGAAGCCTTCTCGGATGTAGCTTTCCAGCCGAATCAGATGATCGGTGGTACTACGACCCTTGCGGAATCCTGACTGGTAGGGAGTCAACAAGTTATTGGACTCTAGATACCATACCAGCCTGTTGTTCACCATCCTCTCCATTGTCTTGGCCAGACAGCTAGTCATGGCTATGGGCCTGTAGCTGGAGGCTGTGTTCATGTCTTTCCCTGGTTTTGGAATTGGTATGACAACTGCCTCTGACCAGGATGGTGGGTACTTGCCTGTTGTCCAGATACTGTTGCATATACTCAAGAGCAGTGGAAGTTGTTGCTCTGGTAGATGTTTCAGCATCTGGTAGTGGATGTCGTCTGGGCCTGGGCAGGAGTCCTTAGCCTGGTGAAGGGCATGCTTCAATTCTCCCAACGTGAATAGCTTATTGTGGCATTCCTGGTTATTGGATGAGAAGTTGAGCTTCCCTCGCTCCTGCCTTTTTCTGTGTTCAAGGAACTCTCCTGAACAGTTCTCATTGGAGGAGACATTGCTGAAGTGAGTTGCAAATGTATCTGCAATGTCCTCAGCCGTCTCCTTGGTTTCATTACCGACTTTCAGGTGATTGAGCAAAGGAGTCGACTTGCCATTTAGTTTCTTGACCCTCTCAAATACCTTTTTCAAGGGTGTAGAACTGTCGATGGTGTTGACATATTCACGGAAGGACTCTCACTTTGCTTCATTGTATACAAGCCTGGTCTTTGCTTGTTGGTGATGGAAGGCAATGAGGTTGGTAAGGTTCATGTTGCCTTCAAACTTCCTCAGGGCACGTCTCCTATCCCTCCTGGATTTGCGACATTCGTCGTTGTACCAGGGGCAGGAATTTTTAGGAGCATTACCTGAGGTCTTTGGGATACACATGGTACTCACTTACCAGAGGGTTTCGGTGAAGTACTGTGTGGGGTCTTCTTTTTCCTTGGCCAACTCCCAGGGTAAGAAAGAAACCTTACAAAGGTCTTGAAATTGCTCCCAGTCTCCTTTGTAGGTCTTCCATCGCTTGGGTCGGCTATCATTAGTGTTGTTTTTTGCAGTGTGCAGTATGATAGGGAAATGATCACTTCCCAGAGGGTCAGGTGCCACTCTCCAGTCATATTCTGCATACACCGCTGGATGGCAGATTGTAAGGTATAGTTGCCTTAACTGCAGAGAAAGGTGGGTGTCCCGTTGTTTAACCCTTTAAGGGCGGGTACCTGTGGCGATAGGATGTGGTTCAGGGTGGGTGATAGTGCTAATTCATACCTCCAGAGGACGGGAAGAATCAGGGCTATTGTAATAGTTCTATAGTTCAGGACATGATAAAATATGCAATCATTAATATTATTGTCCAGTTCACGCAAATTCATGAGCTGGGTGTTGCATCTATATTCTGTGAAAATTTCATGATTATATAACCAATATATCCTATTTTATTCCACAAAAACGAAATTTTGCAAATCTAAGAAAATTATGCCTTTTGGCATCACCCGCCCCAGCACAGATGATGTCATATGGCATCATCCCGCCCCAGCACGGTTGATGCCATATGGCATCACCCGCCGTGAATGGGTTAAGAGGCAGAGAGACTTCTTGTCAAGAAGATTCTCAATCATCCTGCCCTTCCCATTAGTGTAGGCCGATCCCCATACTGTACTGTGAGCATTGAAATCGCCCAGCAGTATGTATGGGGCAGGGAGTTGCTCAACAAGCAACACCAGGTCTTTGTATGTGACTCTTTGACTTGGTGGTAGGTACAAAGAGCACAATGTGACTGGGTTGTTGATAGTGACTCGGGTTGCAACAGCCTGTAGGTTGGTGTTCAGGCCTACATGTCTCTGAGGGTATTGTTTTTTAACCATCAGGACTACTCCACCCAGTGGTCGGTCAGGGTTGGGTACTGTGGAGTATGTCCTATAGCAATAATAAACGTATCAACAACAACAACAAAAATGTTTTTACTGTCTAAAGAAATACATTATAAACTGTTGTATCTCTGAACTGCTAGGCAGCGCTACCATAGTATAAGGTTTTAGTTCCTGCATCAACCACGAGATGTCTGTACTGGTATTAAACGGCTTGAACACAACAGTATGGCAACCTGAGGATGGGATAGCATCACCCAGCTCGAAAATTAAACCATCTTGCTTGGCACACAATGTGTCTCTACTTGCAGATGTCAACATAAGCTAAGTGCAAGACCATAGAAGCAATTTACCACAAATTGGATGGACTTTCATTGAAAAAAAGTGATAATTTGTTGTGTGCACAGAGCCCATGAGACCTAAACTTCTAAACTCTCTAGGCCTGAAACAAATCTAGGTCTGGCTGGTTTCAGTCCACAGTAATGGAATTGATTTAAGCCGTCAAAGTCAATGATTGTGTTGATATAAGCTAGGCTCTCTATAAATTAGTGACCCAGTAAAAAAGTGTCAGTGAATCTGAGAGTGAATCCATAATAATTATGACTGAAGCTAGGAATGTTGTAAGTGCCATAAGTGAGTTTAGTCCCAATAAAGAAAAGTGGGCTAACTATCAAAGAAGGTTGAATGCCTGGATGCACATAAACAAAATCCAGGATGATGAAGAAATTGATGCCTTATTATCTATGGTGGGGCCTGAGGTAGTGGACTTGTTAGTTGCATTGTGTGCCCCTGTTGAAATTTAAGCCAAAACATAACTGACTGAATTAATTATAACAAGCCTGGACTGCCTTAAAATAATAAATTACATCATAAATTATTTAAAATACAATCACAGAAGTAATAGAATGTGAGTAAAAGATATAAAAGACATAAGACAGTTAAATTGTAAGTAAAAGATGGGTAATTTGATTGTTACACGCATGATAGAGGTAATTATTAAGACTACAGTAATGATGAGGACATCACATGATAATAACAGTCTTTAAGAAGCCCTTGATATATCCACTTCTGATGTATTGATGATATGAAGTAGGTGTGGGTGGGCGAGCTGATCAGTCGACGCACGCCACGTGACCACCAGCAGTGGTTCGACTATTGTCCGAAGTAGTGTTCGAGTGTCTTTCTGAGATGAGTAAGTATGGTACAGTGAGATATAGAGAATATAAGAAAATAGCAGTCCGGCACAGAATTAATAATAATTTACAATTATACACCAATTAGTAAACACTATACCTCAGGGTTCAATGTGCTAATAGAGAGCTTAAAATTTGATGAGCGTAATCAGGGAGATAATGAATCTGTGGCAGATTATATTGTGGCTTTGAAGAAAATAATCATACAGTGCGGGGTTGGTGACAAGGACCAGGTCAAAAAGAGGTTAAGAAATCGCCTAGTTATTGGTTTGAGATCCGCAGCAAGTAAAAACAGACTGATAGGTGTGGGTGTAGCATTGACATGGGAGAAAGCTGTTGATGTCAGTACATCCATGGACACCGCTAGCCAGGGTAATCAGCTCATGGGGCCCACACAGGATGTAAACCGTGTTCAGTGGGGATGTTACAAGCACCAGGGAAAAGCCCACTCTAAAAAAAAGTGTTATCGGTGTGATGGTGACCATGAAGGTCGGTGCACCTATGAAAAAGAAAAGTGCGTCAATTGTGGTAAAATAGGTCACATTTCCAAGGCTTGTAAAACAAAGCATGCTCTAGGTCAATCTCAGATGAGAGGTAGCACACATAGAGGCTGTGGCTGTGGAAGAGGCCGCAGCCAAGGTCACGCAAATTACATTGATAACAACAAGCCAGAGGAAGAGGTCAGATATATGTTCCTGTTCAAAGTTATAAGTGGAAAATATTAAGAAATAACAGTTAATGACATTTGCTTTGGACACAGTGTTGACAGTTTTGATTGTCGGTGAGGATGATTACCAAAACTTCTTCCCCGATATTGAGTCATACACAGGACACAAAGTTGAGTGACTTGGTTAGATAGACATACATATAGAGTATGGTGGTCAAAAGAGACATTTGCCGTTGGTGATCGCAAATGGTGTGCGTATTCCGTTATTTGGACTGACCTGGCTGAAAGCCATATGTATAGACAGGGAAAATATCTTTACGATCCATGAAAAACCCCTAGAGCAGCTCTTGCATATATATTTGTCTGTGTTCAAAAGAGAGACAGGAGAAATAAAGGATTTTGAAGCTACAATCGAGTTGAAGCCGAACCAAAGTTCTATAAAGCATGCCCCATTGTCTATGCCCTCACAGACGGTGTGAAGAAAGAGTTACAGAGGCTGGAAAATAATGGAGTCTACTGTGGTGTAAAAAAATAGTGAGTGGGCATCTCCTATAGTAGTGGTTCCAAAGGGGGATGAGCAGCTACGATTGTGTGGTGACTACAAAGTGACAATAAACAGTGCGGTCGTGGACCAACCGTATTCGCTACCTACAGCAGAGGATATATTCGCGATGCTGGCAGGTGGTAGCCAGTTTACGAAACTGGACCTGTCAAATGCCTATACACAAGTGGTGGTGGAGGAAAAGTCACGCAAGTACCTGACCATCAACACTGTGCAAGGACTTTATGAAGTACTCATGTTGCCCTACGGGGTAAAGACAGCACCACACATCTTTCAGAGGATAATCAACCAGGTATTACAAGGAATTCCTGTAGTTTGCTGTTATATCGATGATATACTGATAACTGCTCCCACAAAGGATGAGCATCTAAAGCGCATTGACCTGGTACTTCGGAACTCCGCACCTTCCTCGGGATGATCAATTACTATGGTGGGTTTGTTAAGGACTTGTTGACCATCCTAGCTCGGTTAAATAACCTGCTGAGGGACGACGTACCATGAAAGTAGTTAAGAGTGCGAAGAGGCATTCAACAAAGTCAGGGATGCTCTTACAAGTGAAACAGTGCTAACCCACTATAATGTCAACAAAAAACTACTACTTGCTATGGATGCATATCCTTACAGAGTAGGAGCAGTGCTATCACATGTTGATGACAAGGGAAAGGAAAGACCGATAGCCTACGCATCAGTCTCACTGACAAAAGCCGAGAGAAATTACGCACAAATAGAGAGAGAAGCATTAGGCATCATCTTTGGAGTGAAGAAATTTCACAAATACCTATATGGAAGAACATTCACATTACTGACAGACCATAAACCACTTCCGAAGATACTCAGTCTGAAAACAGATGTGCCAACCTTGGCAGCCCTACAGTTTCAAAGGTGGGCACTGATCCTCATGTCCTACGACTAAGATGTCAAGTATAAAAGATCGGAGGATTGTGCCAACGCTGACTATCTGAGTTGTGCACCAGTGGATATAGCCAAAGAAAACATGGAGGCTGAGGTTAACTACTTTAGCCATACAGACAAACTACCAATCAATGCTAAATGGCTAATGGCTAAAGCAAGGTATACCCCTGTCACCGCCAGACTATAATGAAATTATACTATGGTGATCATACCATTCCCTTAAATTCATTTATTTTTGGAAAACCTTGAAAATTATTCCTTACATGTTTGCTTCATGAAATTAACCATATTTCTAACTGTGCAGTTCTTTTATCTATTTTAATTTGATTCAGTTGGACTACATGAAAGGTTGAGTATGCCTTATTATATAGGCATGATATTTCTAGAAAGTCTAAAATCCTTGGCTCTGTCATCAGCCAAAAGAGACATTCTCTGCCTACCGTGTAGAGAAAGAGCGATATCCAATCAAAGACTGCAACACAAAGTATGTTAGCTTAGGGAAATAAGACAGTGTAAGCATAAAATCGAGGGTAAGCTCTGCCACTCGGGAGGCAATAATAATAATAATAACCCACCTGATGAAACCACGAGGAAGGTAAAAACCATGTCAGATATTGTATTAATATATATATATATTTTTTTATTTCTTTTTTATTTCGGTCAACTTTGTGTTCGATGATACATACATCGTTCTTCCGCACAAATCCGTATGATAACAAAAAATCAACTTTGAACAAACATGGTTATGATAATTTACATATGTGGCTTTGCTGTAATATACATATACGGTATAATTACTGGTATAGAACATACTACCAATATTGGTCTATTTCCAATAACAGTCTGTTTTTAAAGAATGAGAAGTAACAAACATATATACAGTCATACCGATTGCTGATTACTCTGGTTACAGATCAATATATACTGGGTATAGCTAGGTAGAGTGGACAATGGAAGAAATGTTGTAAATAACAGAATGTGGAAATAAACATTATTAAAAAAAACAAACAAAAATGGTAAGGTATCATTATACTCATATTTTTCTTGCCTTATTCTTATTTATCATTAGCAATCTTGTAATAATTTTGACAGGACCTATGTTGCCCATCTGCTTACATTTCATTATTTTAACAAAGTTCTTATAATCTTTAGTGATTCCGTCTTGTACACCTTTTTTGCTGTAGTTGTTTGGGCTGCCAAACTTAACCCGTTCCATATTTTCAATCCTTGATATATTGATGATTTTCGGAATTTCTCTGTATTTGTTTTTTTTATAATTACATTATTTTTCGAGTTATTTCTTGTGGTAGTACCAACTTTTGAATTACACAGTAAATGTAGCAGTACTGAGGCACAGCGACCTGGTGTCAACATGCAAGAAAGGAAAGGACCCATACCAAATACACCTAGCAGATTCTTAGTAGTCTCTCGACTTGTCTGGCCCAGGCGATGGTATCACTAAAATATGATAAAAGGAATGGAACTGTTGAACAGACTTAAATCCAAACCATGAAATTATCATGACCCGGAAGTCGCATGTCACATCACATGATTGAAATAATAGATGATTAAAATTGTACCACAAGTAGTACCAGACACCATGCCACATTTCACACCAGAAAGAGTAGTCATGAAGAAGTGTATAATGCATTTTTTTCCCTTTTACAAAAATAACAGTATTAAATAAATATATACCAGACATGGGATTTTCTTGATTCTTGAGATAATGAAAATTCAAGGAGAAACATATTGGGGCGGGGGGGGGGGGGGGGAGAATAGGGGTGGAGGTTCAAAAAGAAAACCTGAAAGATGGGAAAAGATATTCGTACAATTCTGACTATTTAGCTTTTAATTGAGAATTTCAATAGAAAAGCAAAAAATGCAGTAGTTTGCGGAGGTCTGGGCCTAAATCTGGACACTCTGGATCCCTTACAGTTTTTCCCGAGTTTTTTCAATTTTCCAGTCCCATGCCTGATATATGGTGCATGAGATGAGTTTATTCCCATGATGTATCCTGACATAGAGATATAATCAGCAGTGTGAGAACCTGCAAGGAGTGTTGAAGAGGGGGTTGGGGAGGGATAAAGGTGGAATGGCCAAATCCAAAGAATCGTCTTTAGCTGAGGAGTCAACCAATGAAGAACTGTAAGCCAACATTCATATTTCCCTATTTCCTTTCTATCAGCGAAAAAGAAAGAGTTACAGGCAACCTCTTCTGAGCAAGTATTTGTGTGTGTGGCTTTTATCGAATACTTTATGGTCATGAGTGAACCCGTAAAATGCAGGGTCGATACTTAGTTCTAGACTCTTTTTGCAGGCATTAACACTTTCCATTGATTGTCAGATTTCCAGTTTTTCTCCCAACAGGGCTATTTTCAAAAGATTGTTGGGGGATACGATCCCAGTCCAGATAAAAATTCAAAGAAATGAAAACTCAGAAATGCCTTCAGAAGCATCAGCATGAGCGTAATTTGGAAGCTGACGGAGGTTGTTCCCCATGGTCCCCACAAACAGTCTGCCCATGGGTCCTGCTGGGGGCCTTGTAGTTGCCCCAGACCCCTAGCCAATTTTCAAGTGTTTATTTTTTGCAAAATCAATGTAATTCTCATGCCTGTAAGAGATATCCTCAAATGGAAGAACAATTTAGGCAGCGACTTATGCAGTAAAGATTTGTGTAGCCAGTTTAAGGGTCATTCCACCAGAAAATGTACTTTTGGTGAGAATCATATTTTTGGGGGTTAATGGGCTATAATTTCATTATTATTGAATTTTTTTATCTATTCTTTTTCTGTGCAAAGAAAACACCCTGCCCTTTCAGAAAATCATTACTTTTATTGGTCTATCTGCATTTTTTTTTAATCTGTGGACTTTCAAAGTGAGAAATTAGCTAAAAAGTGCATGTCCTTTTGATATTTCTAAAGTTTAGCACTATTTCTTTTGTGGAAACTATTAATATATATTCTCTAATTGATTTATTTCCTCAAGGTATGTAAATTGGCTGTTGTTTAGTAGTATTTTCCCTTATTTCTAAGGCTCCGCAAAATTTTAAGGTGTATTTCAATGAAAAGTGTGCTTTTTCAGCAAATGCAACAGGTAATATTTGGCATAGCCTCATGACAATATATTTTAATGGTATACTTCCAAACATGCACTTAAAACTCAGTACATACATCAATTTTTCACATATGTATATGATTTTTGCCCAACTGCCACGGGGTTTTTTTTCCAACCGAATTACGGAAAAAAAAATCGATTTTACACAATTGATATCACGGATGTGACGAGTTGCATTTAGCACTCTCCACTTCTCTATATTGGTGCTAACTTGGTACAAAACTTACTGAATAATGTGGACATAGGGTCTGTTGTGAAAGAGTAATAAATTGCTTCCTAAGTCCCCGCACTATGCGAGAACAAGGAAAGTAATTTTGAAGGAATCACGTCCGTAATATTTATCACGTCCGAGAGATCAATCGAAGGTGGGAAAGCCGATCACAAGAACAGGATGTTATCCCTTTTAACTGCGCATGCGCCCCCACTCTGGCACTTCAGCAGGAAGAGGAGACGTTGAGCTAATGTGAGTACTCCACATTTCTTCTCTGGTAGCATTATTTTTCCATCCTGGACATGATTTTCTGTGTTAATAGTGATAACTTGGAGTTCGTGATTCTGTAGAATCCATTTTCTTGAAAAGTTTACAAGTATTTACCGAAATTTTGTGGTTTGAAAAAAAGAGCAGATTGATGCCTTCCCAAAATGGCTGCTACTGGAAGTTTTGGGGGTATTTTCAATGTGTTAGTGAATTTTTTGAAAAAATTTGTTTAGGCACATCACGTCCGAGATGGAAATTCTTCTTTCGATTGATCTATGAGAAAATGTGCAAAGAGGTTTGACAATTTACATATCTTCCAAAGTATTCCCAATGACAAAATGTATGTTTAAAAGACTGCATATTTTCTGTACACCGGTGGTACGCCTATCACATGGTAATAGCCATTACAGATGTGATATGGGTAAAATATTTTGACCGAATTGACTGGGAACTATGTTAGAATGAGCTTAAATTACAATAATACAGTTCTCAAAGTTGTTCATTATGTGCACCAAGTATCATTTCATAATAAAAAAAATTTACCTTGTTAAAATTACAACCTTACTATTAATTACAATTTTACAATGTTATATCACAATTCACAATTATATAACCCAATTCATGTATAATAAAAATCAATTATTCGTTTTAAAAAAACACGGGAGGAATCATTAACGGACCATAAAGACGTTTATTGTATCAAATGTGACAGAAGACTGCTCACCAAAGTGCTCCCAAAACGCACATTAGATACTGAAACTGTACTATTCATACCTGAAGAAGGCTGTCAAATAAGCCGAAACGTTGTGTCAAAGAGAAAAATCATCATGTAAAAATCCAGCGAAATCTACAAAGAAATAATTTTTTTTTAAAACCTTTAATCTACTATCTGGTGTTTGTTGGTTATGTGAGTCAACTATATACTAATTTACATAACCCCACCACAACGTATCTTAATAAGATCCCAACCTACATCGGAGAAAGAACTACAAGGGAAGTTGGGGAGCAAAAAACAAACCTCTTAACCAGAAACTCAACTCACCGGTATCCATAATAGGATCCTTCCCTGTGCGTTCATACCTGAACCAACAAAAGAAAACCACATAGAACCAAAAGAAGAAAAAAGAAAGATGGCCGGAAAAAAACCCATGGACACTGAAACTACAGAACAAAAAACTGAAACAAGAACAAGCGAGACGGAAACGCCTGAAGAAAACACAGACAACAGAATTCCCCTTGAAGCAGTACCCTATTTCAAACTGCTCCGAAAAATGAAGTTAGGAGTGAACAGAGCCGAGCACCATGCGGAATACTTAATCAGATGCGTGGATGAAGACATTATCCCTAAGGGATTACAAGCCAAAATATCCCCACAGGCAAACTGGGACTTTACCTTAAAATGGGAATTAGAGCATCTTAAATTCAGCAAAAATCTCACAAAACTACTGGCCAACTATTACACTGACCGGATCACAAAACTAAACAAAAAAATTGATGAAACATCGGAAATATTAGCGACAAAATGCAAACACAACACGCTGGACTACATACACCAACTGATACACAACCTAGAAATAGAACAAACGGTGAACCTATCAAACCGACGAAGAAGAAAAATAGAAGATTAAAAAAATACCAACCAGGGGGTGGAAGAGACGATTCCGAAACAAACAACGCAATAGTTAATCTAAGTAGAAAACAACTAAACGAACATCACATAACACTTCTAAACAAAGGATTGTCATATGTACCAACGCCCGAACGACCAAGACACATAGATACTATAAAAGATACTCTATTATTCACCAGAAGGATAAGACTAAAACATTTCTATCAAGGAAACAAAGATTCAAAAAACTTCTCACCAGCCCTACCAGTAGAAAGCTTGGGGTGGACTCCCCCATCAGGTATACATGGAGATATAGACGCACACACAAACTACACCCTACACTCCATGCTAATAGAACCGGAATTCAATAGAATGCGCAAAAACCTAACCAAAGAACAGCAAGCAGCACTAAGAGACATAAAAAATGATGATTCAATAATAATAAAACCCGCAGACAAAGGGGGTGCCATTGTCAGAATGAATAAGGAAGATTATTTACAAGAAGGGCTACGCCAGTTGAACAACAAAAACCACTACCATCAAACAATCATTGACCATACACCGTATATATCGAAGAAACTACACAAAAGACTACAACAAATGGAAAATGAAGGAAAACTACCACAAGGTGCATCAAATAAACTCATGCCAAAGAACGTCAGGACCTCACCGTTCTACATGCTGCCAAAAATCCACAAACCTAATAACCCCGGGAGACCAATAGTATCAGGAATTGATTGCCCGACAGATATAATCAGTCAGACTCTGGATAACATCTTAAACCCCCTAGTGAAAAAATCGAAAAGTTACTTAAAAGACACCAAACACTTCCTAAATATAGTGGAAGAAATAAACCACTTACATGAAGACGAATACCTATTAACCATAGATGTGAGCTCTCTATATACATCGATACCCCATGCTGAAGGCATAGAAGCCTGTCGTGAGGCCTATCTCCAGCACCCCAACCCACCGTTTGAAGTAAACACAATAGCAGAACTGCTAAGCATGGTATTAAAAACAACTGCTTTATGTTCAATGGAAATTACTATCTACAAACCCAAGGACCCGCAATGGGGACAAAAGTAGCTAGACCAACTACTAGACCAAGCCAGACTCCAACAAACGAAGAAAATCATTCCGTTTATACTACAATATAACCCATACAACACAAGAGCAAACGAAATCATACAAACGGCAAACAACCTGCTACAAATCAGAAAGGACACAGAAAAATTCAGAGAAAATCGAATAATAGTAGCTTATCGAAGATCACCAAATCTAAGAGACATCATCACTAGGTCAACCTTTCCACCCCCCCCCCCCCCCCCCCCCACCTATCTCCGGGAACCAACCCTGCCGAGAGGAGAGATGCGGAATTTGCAAATACATGCTAATCACTAAAGAAATACAAATAAACGGAAAAAAGTTCAAGATCAAAGGAATGATCACATGCCAAACGAAAAGTGTAGTATATGGCATTTTATGCCCTATCTGCAAAAAGATCTACATAGGAGAGACAGGCCGAAGCCTACACCAGAGAATAAACGAACACCTAAATTTTTTCTTATTTTTTTTTTTTTATTTCAGTAGATTCAGATACAGGGCAGTCTGCGTACTTGCAGGTTTTGTGTGCCGCTGTAGGGCAGTATTTCACATCAGTCAACAACGACGTTCATCATTTATACATTGTAGACCGACAATTGTCGGGTGATATTCTAAATGAGCTTAATGGAATGAGATGGATTTAATGGTCTTGCATTACATTGAGTCATCACACGAGGTACCACAGTGAATTGATTTAGTATGCGCACAGTACAGGTAAAAATCATGTTTCGATACCTTCACAACCAGAGCTATTTCTACTTCGTTCTAACACGTTTTTCTTGTATAGATATAAGGACTCTGTATTCTGCACTTCAACTGGGAGGTTGTTCCATACCGTCATACCCATATATAGCGGGTTTCGCTTATAAAAAGTTGTAAGTGGTCTTTTTAGTTTTACTAATCTCTTTCCTTGCATTCTAGTCTTAGGGTTTTGATTGATTTTTATGTTCATGGCATATCTCCTCATAAAAAGGTATAAAAGGTAATTTCTTCTACAACTTAGTAGTTCCACACTACATCTCAAATGAAGATCTCTAATACTGATTTCCCGTACAGTTGTACGCGTACAGATACGTAGTCCTCTGTTTTGGGCTCTTTGAACTTGTTCCAAGAGCGATTTATTTGCTCCACATAAAAAGTATCCCAGATGGTCAAAAATAGGGGCTATTAAAGTCTTATATATTTTGACACTGGTAGTTTCTGATATATTCTTTCTAATTTTTGCTAACTGAAAAAGTTTATGATTCACCTTCTTAAGATTCTCAGTAACAGCTTGATTCCAGGACAGGGTATCATCTAATACAATACCCAGATATTTATAACTTCTACATTTAGGTATCTCAGCATTGTTTATACAGACCTTGTTTACAGTTATATTTTCTTCTTCCAGATTTAAAAGCCTTAAGGATCCAAAGATACAGAGTTTAGTCTTGCGTACATTGATTTTCATATAATTCACAACACACCATTGTTCGAGTAGATCCATATCATGCTGCAATCTTTTAAGACTATTGACAATATTCGTGTCACAAGTATATATAACTAAGTCATCCGCGTAAAATACATGCTTACATAGAAGAGGTAAAGATTTAAAGTCATCAATGAAACAATTAAATAGCAGAGGGCCTAAAATACTTCCTTGTGGTACACCCGTATAATTACTTTGACTGGAGGACAGAGTACTGCCAACTCTAGTACGTTGTAGTCTATTTTCCTATGCACCCGGTCATTGCTTTTCCTATGGCAAAATTTTGATTAAGTTTTTTTGTTATTAATTCCCTATTTACTCGGTCGAAAGCTTTGCTGAAATCTACGAAAATACATGGGGTTAATCTTTTATTATCTCGGTTAGAATATAAGTCATTGACCAGCTGCATAGCAGCATCCACAGTACCACGACCCTGCCGGAAACCATATTGGTTATCATTGAACATATCCTTAGACTCAATAAAATCATAAATGTAGCCATGTACAATCTGTTCAAAAAGCTTTCCTGGTATAGGGAGCAAAGATATAGGCCGTAGATCTCCTGGCTCTTGAGGGGATTTATCCTTAGGAATCGGTATTATAGTTGCCATTGACCACGAGGTTGGATATTTACCATAAGTAATTATATTTTGGAACATGCAGCGAATTTGGTCAATTATAACAACAAATGCATCTTTTAGAACCCTGGAATTAATACTCTGGAGACCACTAGATTTGTTAACATCAATCTCTTTAACAGCTTTATAAACCTGTGATAAGGTAACTGTAAGAACTGGAAGGCTACCGGCGGGGCAGTCTTGATAATTATTCTCTTTATTGTTACGTGTCATAGAATCTGTTGCATTATCATCAGTACCTATACCAGCAAAAAATTGATTCAGATTGTTCACCATATCCACACCTGTTCGATAGATTCCTGCTTCTTCATCCCACAACTTTGTTATATATTCCTCTAACTTTGGGTCGTACAGATCCTTAACCGGTCTCCAGAATTCGCGAGGGTTATTTGATGTTGTATCTAATTTCCGTTTCCAATATTCTTTCTTTGCTTTTCGAATACGATTATTAATCTCACATTTAATCTTTTTAAGTTTAGTTATATTTTCGATTGACCTATTATTATTACACTTTATTACTAGTTCCTTTCTTTCTATCATAAGATTTATTATATCTTCGGTTAACCACCCTGCCTTTTTTTGTTCAAATGAAAAAGTTTTTTGCGGACAAACTTTATTTAGATATTTAAGGATAACATTCTCTATTAATTTCCACTGGCTGTCAGGGGTTTTCATCTGGTAGAACTCACTCCAATCATATGTGTAGAGGGCATCTTGTAAGTCGAAAGTGCTATATTTACGATAAGAACGTCCGTAAAACTCACATGGTTCCTTCATTGGGGGTGCAAACTGTCTAGTGACTATAACTGCTTTATGGTCGCTTATGAGATTTTGATCTGCTATCACAGTCAGATTACAAGTACTATCCGATAAAACATGATCAATACAGGTACCACTTTCCGGTCTTGTAACCTCTGTCATATAATTCTTAAGATTAATGTGTCTAATGTGGCTTACAAAACGCTTACTAGTTGTATCCATTCGATCAATGGTATTGATATTATCATCTCCCATATATAATTTTTCAAAGTTTTTGTATATTATTGTAGAGTGTATATCATTCAAAAGATCAAAAAACTTCTCTGGGTCACATGTAGGTGCTCGATAGTAAAAGGCAATTAGCATTCTTTTATTCTGTGGTTTAACTAGTTTTATAACAATACATTCCAAATCCTCCATGGACATTGATAATTGAACATCGATTTCGCAATATTTCCAGTATTTCTCCCTGACATAAACACACATACCCCCCCAACTTTTTCTAACCTGTCCTTTCTTATCATTTGATAACCCTTCTGAGCGATCATACCTGATGTAAAATTAGGAGTCAACCATGTTTCACTATAACACATAATATCAATATCACAAAATAGATGCTGGACCTCGTGTAGATGTTTATACAGACTTCGTACATTTAAATATCCTAGTCTTATTTTAGGTCTACTCCTTATGAAAGATTTTTAGTGACCGATAGTAATGGACATTGGTGATATGAGGGATGAGTATGCAAACGACGGTTCCATGAGCGATTGGCGCTAGTGGAACTTCTTTCACCATCCAGGGTAGCATACAGCTAGAAAGCTTGCTATAACTCTGGACGGGCATGAGTTGCAATAAATGAAATTACAAATAAATTTCTGTTTACTGCTCCATGCATCAAATTAACTAATAAATATTTTCCTTACAAGTATCACTGAAAAAGATTATTCATGAGATTCTTATACTCTTCATACATTATAATAGACAAAAGACACAAACACTCTCTATTCGGACATAAAGCTACACTATCTGGTCTACGTAAGTAAGACAGCACATCAGATTTTAGCTATCCAACATTTTATAACAACTTGGTACCATAGCTATAAATAAGGTAGAATACACAATAATACATTCTCATTTTACCACACATTTTGGACATAATAAGATTTTGTTATTTTAACACTCTATCATGTCAGCTTAGATAAGCCAGTACATGAAGATTTTGTTGTCCAACATTAGATAGAAAATACAAAATACGAATTTGTCGTCATAATTCAAACATATGATGTATAGAGAGAAAAATACATAATCAATGGGATACAGTCATTAAACTAAGTATCAGTATTTTAGCAATGTCACCACGTTGACTTAGATAAGCCGGAACAAGGTGAAATACCTTTTTACGCATAGAATCTCATGTAGGTTTAGAGAGACCAGTACATGTATCATCCATGTGATCTATTTAGAGGTGGTGGTTAGCATTGATGTTATTCAACACACACTTCACTATAAGCTTAGCCATCTTTTCAATGATGTTCGGTGTGTCTGGATGGCAGCCATCCATCAATAGGTTCAGCTGATGATAATATTTCCTGGTATTTACACGATAACGATGGATGACGTGATGCAGACGTGGAGTGTACAGTCCGTTTGAGTCATTACATCAGGATAGGAGATAAAAACTCACCAGTATATCTTCACTACAAGGACCATGATGTGGATCCAGACCAACTTATAGCATTTGGATTAGATGCATCAACGAAATCGAAAACAAGCAGGATCAAACTTGAAGAATCGTGGATTAGAATTACTAATAACATGCATCCAAATGGCTTAAACCTCAAATTATGATGTGCATGCGCAAACATGTGATGTCATAAAGCAGTGATCACCTTAACAATGTCACCAAATGACGCTATAAATAGAGAAGCCAGACGACTATACGTCACTCCTGTCGCAACCACGAAGGAGTTCAAATCCACGCCTTTAACAGACCTAAAAACTACTAAAAATTAGAGAACAAACTACTAAAACTAAACCTAAACTATCACAAAAATGGATAGTGTCATACGCTGCTCAGAATGCCAGGCATGGATTTCGAGTGCAAAGAAGAGTGTATTGCATCATATGAAGAAACTACACAGCATCCCAACGGACAACTGTATTAAAGTACTACTGTTGTATATGCGAATCATTACTTACCAGATGTAGCAACTTACGAAGACACCAAATAAAACAACATGGAATGACCATAGGAAATAAATATAAATCACTGAGAATAATAAGAAAAAACGACATTCTAAAAAAAGTCTCGATTAAAGAACGAAAAAATGCCAAAAACGCCCGAAAAAACAATATTAACAATATAACACCTGAAAATGTCACATTTAAACTAATACTAGACGTACATCCTGCTTTCCAGCTAAATTTGTACCAAAGAATGAGGGAAATCAGAAGAAAACGACTAATCTCACAAAAATCACCAGTTACAAGTGCTCGAATCCAGAAAGATTGAAGGAGATAACAAAGAAAATAAAGGCAAACCATCAACAAACCCACCGCAGTATCATCGATATCACTGACAAAGAAATGCCCGACCCAACAATTCGCAAACGCACAAAACCTACATTACTACAACACAGAATTCTGAAAAACGGCCTAATAAAAATCGGAAAACTAAACACGAAAGAAACCTTACCAGTGCAAACCATTGAGAGTCCAAAAAATAACTTAAAAACTACAGATGAATTAAACAAGCAAGAAAAACCATCAATGCCAACATATGACGAAATCATAGAAATGGATCTCGTACTATCAGATGAAGACGAATTCTCTGACGAAGAAAAGGAGAAAACAAACAAAATTGAAGAAATCGAAGACGAAAAGAAACAGGACGAACCAGCAGAGACTAATGAAGAAAAGAAAAAAACGGAGAAAAAAGAAAACCAAGACACAGTTGAACCAACAAACCAGAAGAACGAGAAAATTAATGAATTAATCAACGAAAAAAACCCGTTGCTGAAAATAACAATAGAAAACACATTAAGGAACGAAAACAAGCAAGGGGACGAGAAGCAAACCGAGAAGGCCGGCTGCAGTAACGATACCGAAGAAACAAGACATACCACGAAAAAAAAGAAAACGCGAGTGGGACAAAAAAGATCGACCACGCCCCCTAGGAGGATCCAACTGTATAAAGGACCCTTAGATATCAAGGCAGTCCCCCTATTGGTGGACCTTTACAGTATCGTCAAGAACATAAACCAGCCTGTGGGTTGGGCCATGGAAAGAGAGTTCCGCCGCCAAGGAATATTCAAATAGAATGATCACAATCTGTAAAAAGATATACATTACGACCAGCAATACAAAGTGCCTGAGAGTACACTACAGGCAACTGAATGATACATGTATATTATAAAAAATTTTACCTTGTTAAAATTACAACCTTACTATTAATTACAATTTTACAATGTTATATCACAATTCACAATTATATAACCCAATTCATGTATAACAAAAATCAATTATTCGTTTCTAAAAAACACGGGAGGAATCATTAATGGACCGTAAAGACGTTTATTGTATCAAATGTGACAGAAGACTGCTCACCAAAGTGCTCCCAAAATGCACATTAGATATACTGAAACTGTACTATTCACACCTGAAGAAGGCTGTCAAATAAGCCGAAACGTTGTGTCAGAGAGAAAAATCATTATGTAAAAATCTAGCGAAATCTACAAAGAAATAAAATTTTTAAAAAACCTTTAATCTACTATCTGGTGTTTGTTGGTTATGTGAGTCAACTAAATACTAATTATCATTTCATAAGTCTAGGGAGAAAAAGTGATGGAAGTCTACGGGTAAATATATTTTTTCCATACATTTGTGTAACCGCCGTCACGTCCGTTATATGTATGTTGGATGTGACGCCCAATTAGGTTTTGTCTCATAACAAGTATGAAAACGAGTGGAAGCATAATCTCTTTTGTTTTTTCTCAATATTTGCCTATTGTACTGCATATGTAATGAAAAATTGAAATGATTATCAGATTCTGCTACTATCTATAGTGGTTCATTTTCATCTCGGACGTGATGCATGATTTTTCAAAAACCATATTTGAAGTATAAGACTTGAACAAACCTTTGAAAAAATCACCTCGATTACTGAAGACAGTTATATTCTGTGGTATTATGAAAAAAAAATGGTTTTGAGGAAATTTTTTTTGGACATTTTTGGCAAAAATCTGATTTGGGTAATATTTTTGTTCTGACAGCCATAATATTAAGTTCATGTGTAAATTATCTATTATAAATATAAGTCTGAACAATAGTCATACAAAGATGACAATTTTTCAAAACAAATGTACCTTTTGAATATTATTTAATAGGTAATTTGCTAATTTTTTTCTTTTCTCTTTTTTCAGTTTTAGGGCCATCCATGAAGTATGTACGCACAATTTCCCAAATTTTCTACCCCACCAACCCCCCCTACCTTATCTTTTTCACAATAATATACAGAAGTAACCTATGCCCAAAATTTTAACCCCCTCCCCCCCTAACCAAACCCCCTCAGTGCGTACATACTTCATGGATGGCCCCCTACATATCACCCTATGTTGAAAGTATGGGGCGTAAACCCTTACCTCCTGAAGAGAGGAAATCTCCTAAGGACTCAGCTAAGGACTGGAGGAACAAGGAGATGAGAAAATCCAGTTTCCGCAAGCGGGAGGCAAATCGCAAGCGTCTAGAGAGAAAGAAAAACAAGACCAACTTGACAGATAAGGAAAAGGTTCGCCGCCGCAAATTAGATGCTGCACGTGTATTACGCTACAGGAAAAAGAAAGCTGCTGCTGCACTGGAGGACACTGACACCAGTGATTCTGACAATGGCGTACCTGAGCCTGCTGATCCTGCGCCGCCTCAAGTACCTGCTGATCCTGCACTGCCTCAAGTACCTGCTGATCCTGCACTGCCTCAAGTACCTGCTGATCCTGCGCTGCCTCAACTACCTGCTGATCCTGCACTGCCTCAACTACCTGCTGATCCTGCGCTGCCTCAACTACCTGCTGTTCCTGTACGGCCTCAAGTACCTTCTATTCCTGTACCTTCATTTCGGCTTGTAACACCACTTCCCAAGCTGCCTTCTTCATCCGATGACAGTGAGGATGGTGGTATTTTTCTACGCAGTCGTGTGTCCCAAGCACAACAGGCGGGGACATCCGGGAGTAGGCCTAAGAGCCTCCGGAGGGCTACGTCTGAAGAGACACGAAGCAGTGGAGTTTCTCTGGCCTCACAGTGATCTCTGTCTCTGGCCTCACAGTCATCTCTGACTTCACAGCCGTGTCAGTCATCTCTTGCTTCACAGCCGTGTCAGTCATCTCTTACTTCACAGCCATGTCAGTCATCTCTTGCTTCACAGCCGTCTCAGTCATCTCTGACTTCACAGCCGTCTCAGTTATCTCTTGCTTCACAGCCATCTCAGTCATCTCTTGCTTCACAGCCGTCTCAAAGTTCGCAGTCATCTCTGACTTCAGTGCCAGTAGCATCAACTCCAACCCCAGACCAGTGTCCGCGACTTCTTGACGACATAAGGTAAATAATATGCATTATTTTTTGTTGTTGTTGTCGTCGTCATTCTTGCCGTCGCCGTTCTTGTTTCCATTGTTTGAAGTTATTTAATTCCATTGTTTGCTCTCTTTTAACTATTCTTCAGAAGCGTTTTTCTATGTGAAATGGAGAAGTGCTCCTCCTGGGAAAAGACTGGCTGAAGGTATAGCATGGTCATGCTAGGTAAATTTCTCTTTTACTACTGAACTACTACTAACATGATAGTAAAAGTCACACTACTATATTGGAAATTCATAATTCTGCTATGCCTTTTTATAGTGACCTTTTAAAATGGCTGTTAAATAATGAATACTGTTTTTTCTCAAATCTAAGTCTTTATTGCATTTTTTTGGAACAATAGTTCTTCCTTGCAAAATGGACATAAACTACCCAAACCATTGAAATCAATTTTTACCAATACTTGTAGAGTAAATGGCAGTAACTACTCTATTTTTAATATTGACCATAACTAAATGTCACTTACTTTATCCCCCTCAACAGTTCTGCAAGATTTCTTAAACAATATTTCCCTCATTTGCACACTTCAGGACGCCATCCTCTGTTGAAGGGTCGAGCAGCCAGCGTACTCCCCGCAAAAACCACCTGTACTACAAACTACGGCTGGAGAGGGAGGCCCATCATGTAGCAGAACGTGAGGTTCAGGCCCTATGTAAGCGGCTTCAACGACTGGAGTCAAAGAAAGAACCTCCTGAGATTTCATATGAGGACTTCCTTGCTGGTCTGGGTAAGTACTTCTTTTCTTTACCACACCTGAAAATATGCAATACAAATTGTCAGTGAATATTCATTTTGGTTATTGCATTTTTCTTTTTTTTCCAGGCACATCTCCTGACTTGGAAATCCTGACATTGAATGTTGTCTTGGCTATTGCATTTTTCTTTTTTTTCCAGGCACATCTCCACCTATGGAAATACTGCATTTTAAACAGACATAGAATTTTTCCTTAGCTATTGCATTTTCCCTTTTTCCAGGCACTACTCCTGAGGCTGTAGAGGCGCAAGATGGTCAGAGTGATGTCTCGAGTTTGGATGCGGCCGAGGACATCTCTACAGATGCAGACAACGAGGTAGCTCCAGGCAATCTCCCTCAAGAGGATGCAGACAACGAGGTAGCTCCAATCAATGTTCCTCAAGAGGATGTGGTTGTTTTAGCTCCAGGCAATGTCCCTGAAAATGATGTGGTTGTTTTAGCTCCAGGCAATGTCCCTCAAGAGGGTGTGGTTGTTTTAGCTCCAGGCAATGTCCCTGAAAATGATGTGGTTGTTTTAGCTCCAGGCAATGTCCCTGAAAATGATGTGGTTGAGTTACACCCCTGTATTGTAGATTTACAACAGGTAAATGCCACAGGTGATAATGTCGCAGTCCCTGATGCAACCATTTTTGATGCGGCCGAGATTGCAAGTAGCTCCCTGTGTTTGACGCAAGGTTGGACTTTATGAAACTTTTTGTTCCAACATGAAAAAACAGTCCAGTGTCGGTAAAAAAAATCATTGCTTTCTTCTTTGTCCTCCCCTTAGGAAGTGAAGTCTCTCCGTGCCCAGAAGCAGCTTGCAGAAAATATTGATATTGACCGACGAACAGTTTTATCTGGTCCTCGTGTACCTACTCTTAAACATAGAAAGTATAGTGGTGTAAAGAAAAAAATGTCATTCACTTCCTCACTAGATGTGAGCACTCCATTACTCTTCCAGGCAAAATTTCCAGGCAATTTTAGGAAGTGCCAAGTGATATTATGATACATAGCAACGCGAATTCGTGTAATAATGGAAATACGAAAATAAATCATAAATAATCAATATCCAGACAGAAAAATCAAACAGAAAATTAATAAATAATATTATAAGATTAACATTTGCAAAGAAAAGAATTTTATAATAGTTCAAATTTTATATACGAAATCGTGGCTATGAATACTTCAATAAAACCTTTAATGAGGTCAAGCAGTCATCCCCCGGATGTTCTGCAGTAAGTTGTGCTCAATGGTTCTGGTTGGAGAGTAAATATCGCTTAAGTCCCTCTTCTCAATACCGTAATCGTAAGATCTTCAGTGGCATTTGCAAGCACAAGAAACTCTTTGAGAGAGAAGCCACCTGGTGCTATTTTGAGTCCGGTCACAGCAAGGGTGCCTGCGACGGCACTGGTGCAGCAGCAAAGAGAATGGCCGACAATGAGGTCAAGAAAAACAACAACATTGAAAATGCAAACCAGTTTGCCGAGGCAGGTAATAAGCAAGAGGGGACATCTGTCCAGTACATATGCGTACTGCCAATCACACTGAATTTTGCTTGTGAAGAACTGTCTTCTCTTACATGCGTTGCTCCTATCCCATGCACTATGCAAACACATGCTGTTGTTTGTCCAGAGGAAGGTGTTCTTTGTATTAGAGACATTTCGTGCTACAAAGCATGCTGCTTTGATGTGGAATCTGGCGTGTGGAAATTCACATGTCCTGGTTGGCAGAGGAGGGTTTTCCGTTTTTCTTCGCCAACACCAAGTCTGCCGGATGGTGATGCATCGGACAATGTGTCTTTGGATGATGAATATGCCTCGCATGCTGAGTCACATGAGGCAACTGTTTCTCCTACAGTTAGTGACACTGAAATCACTTACGAAAAAGAAAGCTGGTTGGCTGTCGTTTACGACAATGAATGGTACCTAGGCCAGGTGGAACAAAGCCGTATGCTAGATGGAGTCCTACAGCATTAGGTGAACTGTATGGAACAAACAACCTCTTCTCCACCAAAGTTTAAGTGGCCATCCAGGAAAGACCTTGAATGGTATGACTGTGAGAGTATCCTTGTTCAGATATCTCCACCAACTGGCGAAGGAAGCAGTCGAAGGAAGATTTACTTCCAGTTAACTACCAATGACTATACAGCTATTGAAGCAGCTTTTTTAAAGTATTCAGATTAATTTAGCACTGTAAGAACGAGATGGTTTCCATGAAAGCGATCCTTAGAAAGGCAACTCTCTCGTGCACCGCAAATTAGATGCTGCATGTGCAGCACGCCACAGCAGTGGTATATTGACTGCTTCATCAAATCCTAATCCTTATCATACCATGTCTATGAATGGGGTGGAAACCGTTACCTCTGGATGAGAGGAAATCTCCTAAGGACTCATCTAAGGACTGGAGGAACAAGGAGATGAGAAAAGCCCGTTTCTGCAAGCGTGAGGCAAAACGCAAGCGTCTTGAGGGCACTCAAGTTTCCTTTTTTTTTTAAAGTTATTAATTCCATTGTTTCTTCTCTTCTAACTATTCTTCAGAACTGGTTTTTTTTGGGCTTCCCTAGCCCACTTAAAAGGGTATATTATCTCCTCTTTCCTATCCACTCAGATATGAACTCTTTCTCTATGTGAAATGTGAAGTGCATGTCTTTTAATTTAAATATTTCCCTCTTTTGCACACTTCAGGAAGTTTTGGTATATTGTTTTCCAAAGTGCATTGACCTCAGCTGATTTTGAATGTCACTTGGTGTGCGCAGTCTCAGCAACCCATGCGTCGACTCATCATAATCAGAACACAAAAAACACTGCCATCTGTCAACGTCACCGGCAGCCTTAAGTTCTTCCAGAAATTCCTTACTCACAAGATCCCGGACGCATCAGTAGCAGTATGACCTCTTGCAGTGTGAGTTATCACAGTTGAACATTTCTCCACAGTTAGTGCACACTGAGCAGTACTTGGTCCAGCCACCCGTGCGGCTTGAAAGTTGAAAGTATGGGGGGGGGGTAAACCCTTACCTCCCAAAGAGAGGAAATCATCAACTATTCTTCAGAACTTTTTTTTGGGGGCTTCCCTAGCCCACTTAAAAGGGTCTATTATCTCCTCTTTCCTATCCACTCAGATATGAACCCTCTTTGCATAGCTATTTTTTTAACAGCAGTGGTAGATTGACTGCTTAATCAAATCCCAATCCTTCTCACACCATGTCTATGTTGTGTGGGAAGTAAAACATACTCTCTCTGCATAGCTCTTTTTTGGCTGGTCAGCAGTGGTAGATTGACTGCTGAATCAAATCCCAATCCTTCTCACACCATGTCTATGTGGTGTGGGAAGTAAACCTTACTCTCTCTGTATAGCTCTTTCTTGGTCCGCAGTGGTAGATTGACTGCTTAATCAAATCCCAATCCTTCTCACACCATGTCTATGTGGTGTGGGAAGTAAAACATACTCTCTCTGCATAGCTCTTTTTTAACTTCTTCCATTTCATAGCTACCATACATAGTTAAATATACATATGCAGGATCAGCAGGTATTAATAGAGGCCAGAAGGTACTTGAGTTACAGTATTTAGTACTCTCTTGAGGGGCATTGCCGGAATTGTTACTGCTTGAAGAACTTTTAAAAATTATTTCATGATGTTTCCTTTAGAAGGCTAAAAATTGTATTTTTAAAGTGTCAGAATTTATTAAGCAATAAGCTTCCATGGGAAGTATATCATACTGTTTTAAAAGTTTCGTATGCATTAACATGTCACAAAGTATTACTTCATATACTGCAAAAAGTTTTTCTAGTAAAATAATGTCCGTTATTAAAAAATATAACGTCCGTGATATCTATGTGGTATTTACATGAATATTAAGGGTGAACTTAGCAAGTTTTGTATGTGTAGGCATAGAGACAATGTGTGGAGACGGTTTTTTGCACAAAATGTAAGAAAAAAAGGTACTTCCCTGCATTCTGAGTGGGATCAGAAGGTAGAGTTGAAGATTTTATTGTAGTTTTCCAGAAAAAAAAGAAAGTAAGCAGCTCATTGGCATTTAAGGTACAGTAAAACCCCTCTTAAGGGGACACCCTTCGTTCCGGGCCAACTGTCCCCTTAAGCGGGGTGTCCCCTTAAGCGGGGTTTTCTGTCTGCCAATGGTTATACAATAGAGAATACCGACATAAATGAAGGAAACGATGGTTATCAGTTTAAAAGGTTTATTAATAATATATAAATAAGCAAATAAATATAAATCAGGTGTGGTATTCAGTGAGCCGTCGCAGCTCTGGGCGGCTCATGGTGAGTCGCTTATGCGGCCGCTGATTTCTCTCAGCCTAGACACTCCCTTCAACGAGGTGGACCTCCTGGACCTCCTGGAGAGGGCCAGGAGACACTACATGAACTGGATTTTCAGTATTTTTGATATGATGTCCCTCCAAAACTGTCCCCTTAAGCGAGGTTTTTAAGCATTTCTGTACCGAAAAACTGTCCCCTAAAGCGGGGTGTCCCCTTAAGCGGGGTGTCCCCTAAAGCGGGGTTAAAATAAACTCTTGATAGAGGCAAAAATTTCCGTTCCGAGCGAATTGTCCCCTTAAGCGGGGTGTCCCCTTAAGCGGGGTGTCCCGGAAGAGGGGTTTTACTGTACTCTAATATGTGGTTGAATTGAAGCTCAGGTCTGTATTTTCCAAAACAAACAACATTAAAAAAAAATTGCTCGATATTTCTTATTTGTGATGAAGAAAGTGGAAGTCACTCTTCTATCAAGCCCGTTAGTTAAAAAATCACGTCCAAGAGACTTTTCATGTGCACACGAAATGTGGTATTTCGAGCAATATTCAGGTTAAAGTTTGCTTTTTTTCATTTCAAAGCATAGAGAAAAGGTTTGCATACACATTGTGCTAAAAAGTGTCTGCAAACCATATTCTTTGCTGTGTTCTTAGTGGCATTACCAAAAATGTACAACGCTTTTTTCTTATTTTTCTTGGAAAAAAGAAGGTCATTGGCATTTAAGGTAGTCTTATATGGGGTTAAATTGAAGCTAATATATGTATATTCAAAAAAAAGGAACAAGTTTTAAGCAGTTTGTACCGATTTGGGATTTGTGATGAAGAAAGTGGAAGTCACTCTTCTATCACGTACGTTATTAAAACAATCACGTCCAAGAGATTTATCATGTGCACACGAAATGTGGTATTTTGAGCAATATTCAGGTCAAAGTTGTTGTTTTTTCATTTCAAAGCATAGAGAAAGGTTTGCAGAAGGTTTTCAGAAGAAAATGTGAGAATATTAATTTCTTTCCTATATCCTGTTATAGATGAGAGGCAAAAGTTTTAAATTCTTGGCAGTTTTTTCAGTTTTAAAGAAGGTCATAGGCATTTAAGGTAGTCTTATATGTGGTTAAATTAAAGCTAATATATGTATATTCAAAAAGAAAGAACAAGTTTTAAGCAGTTTGTACCGATTTGGGATTTGTGATGAAGAAAGTGGAAGTCACTCTTCTATCACGTCCGTTATTAAAACAATCACGTCCAAGAGATTTATCATGTGCACACGAAATGTGGTATTTCGAGCAATATTCAGGTCAAAGTTGTTGTTTTTTTCATTTCAAAGCATAGAGAAAAGGTTTGCAGAAGGTTTTCAGAAGAAAATGTGAGAATATGGTGTTCTTTCCTATATCCTGTTATAGATGAGAGGCAAGAGTTTTAAATTCTTGGCAGTTTTTTCAGTTTTAAAGAAGGTCATTGGCATTTAAGGTAGTCTTATATGTGGTTAAATTAAAGCTAATGTATGTATATTCAAAAAGAAAGAACAAGTTTTAAGCAGTTTGTACCGATTTGGGATTTGTGATGAAGAAAGTGGAAGTCACTCTTCTATCACGTCCGTTATTAAAACAATCACGTCCAAGAGATTTATCATGTGCACACAAAATGTGGTATTTCGAGGAATATTCATGTCAAAGTTGTTGTTTTTTTCATTTCAAAGCATAGAGAAAAGGTTTGCAGAAGGTTTTCAGAAGAAAATGTGAGAATATTAATTTCTTTCCTATATCCTGTTATAGATGAGAAGCAAGAGTTTCAAATTCTTGACAGTTTTTTCAGTTTTAAAGAAGGTCATTGGCATTTAAGGTAGTCTTATATGTGGTTAAATTAAAGCTAATGTATGTATATTCAAAAAGAAAGAACAAGTTTTAAGCAGTTTGTATCACGTCCGTTATTAAAACAATCACGTCCAAGAGATTTATCATGTACACACGAAATGTGGTATTTCGAGCAATATTCATGTCAAAGTTAATGTTTTTTACATTTGATAGGATAGAGTAAAGGTATGCAGAGAGTTCATAGCACAAACTGTGAGAAAAAAAATACTTTACTGTTTTATGTGCGTCATGAGAAGGAAAGAGTTGTACATTGTTTGTAGTTTTTCAAGAAAAAAACCAGTTCATTGGCATTTAAGGTACTGTTATATGTGGTTGAATTGAAGATAATGTATGTATTTTTAAAAGTAAACGTGAACTTTTAATAATTTGGGACATATTTTGGATTTCTCATCAAGAAAGCGGAATTTACTGTTCTATCACGTCCGTTATTAAAACAATCACGTCCGATAGATTTTTAAACCTTTTTCCAAGAAGCTATTAGCTCAAGAAATAATGCATGGAACATCTTCTAATTTCACATAAATCATGTATATGATGTGAAGGAGAGACGTGGAGGTTAGCTTTCTCCCTACCGCTATCACGACCACAATGCAGTGAGCTTTGCCAGGCGCGTTTGTGACTCCCGCGCTATAGCCTTGCGACCCCGTAACGTCGAATCCTATTGGTTGATAAGTGGTTCTTGTATGAGAGCTGTCTTGTTATTGGGTCCAGACTATTCTATTGGTACCGTGTGCGGGTGCCAGTGTATTTTTATATGGGGCTCTTAGTGTTGCCTAAAATTCCTATGGGGTGTGTTCTTCTGTGTCCATTTTTTTGTGTGAACTGTCTATGTGTGCAGATGGCATCTACACTGCATTTTCAGCTCCTTTATAGTTGAGAGAGGTGCCGACTGCGTCGACGCATCTTTTTCTGGTTGGTTGTGTGTTTTATATCTACCTGTACTCGATGTCATCCAGTACTTTGTAGCAATATGGTTGATGTTTATAAAGTGAAAATTTTAGGTAAATTTGGGATAGTGCATTACAGCATTTTTATGTAATTAATTTTATGAAATAATGGATTTTCAATTAGATATAGAATTTATATAGAGTTATATTTAAATAGTCGAAATTTTGATCAAAGGAATATTTTAGTGGTATTGTTGATGTTTGAGACGGACTGTTGGAATTGTTTTTTTCCAACACCGTTATCCATTACGGAGAGGGCGAATGAAAAAATTAACACTATAGATCATGTATATGAGCTATAAAAGTATTTCTGTGATTTAAAAAGGTGAAACTTTTGTATTTAGATGGTGACAGAAAAAACAAAATTAATTTTGTAATCCCTTGAAGAACCCCTTGTGTATGTGAATCTTTGAGGCAGAACAGAAAAAGATTGCATAGGTAGTTGATTATCTCCACTTGTCTAACTTTTGTATGAGTGTTTTTTTATATGTCGGACGTGACGGCAATAATATTTACAATTTTTGCAGCCTCACAAAAACTGACCCCCAACTAATATCCCAGTTGAATCATGTTTTCCTAAAACTTGAAAGTGTATATTTTGCACACAAGTAAAAGAAAATTTGGTTTGGGCAATTTTTTTTTTTACCCCTTTTTTACCAAAAGTACATTTTCTGGTGGAATGACCCTTAAAAAGAAAATGCCAAATATTTCATGTACAGCTTAGCCACACTGTTTCATATCAGTTAATTCGATCTTAAGATCATGAGATTCCTCCATTTGAGCTTTTTTCCCCTAAAAATGTTGTCCCCCAGGACCCTGTTGTGGGATACCCCCCCCCCCCCCCCCACACAACCCTCACACACAGATGCGTGCTTTAGATAGTAGACAGCCTTCAATGCAGTATGAAAATAAATGTGTTAAAATGCTTAATTGATATATTTGCAACCAGACATATGATGAGAGTTTTTGGTGGAGGCTTATCAGATGGATTACTATTGCTCCTACCTTAATGCTTCTTTAATACACTGCTAGAAATCCACAAAACTTGTATATAAATACTTTAAGAACTATGGGAATCAAGACAGTACGCCACATCGGATGAAGCTCCTTTTATTTAAGTGTCATTCAATGTCTATACATGCTTGCTTTTATGACAGGCGGCGGAGGCCTTTGTAGCAGCGGAACATCTACCAAGCCCTGGCAGTGAATAAATTTTTGGTCTGAACTACAAAGCAGATGTAAGGTCAGAGGGCGTTTAGAGGTCACGTCAAGGTCAACCCAATTAAAACATCACTGTGACCGTTTGACTTTTTTTGACATGGAGTGCAAAGATTTGGGGGTCACGAATAAAAGCATACATGATATATCAAGTCTGAATTTCAGGGGACGCGGGGTGAGAGATCTTTAAATCTTCGTATATTGGTTTATTCATCGTTCTCGCGGCTTGAGGAAGAGGAGGGAAGCATGGTATCTAGTTGGTGCCAAAATATCAATACTGTAAGAAAATGTGATATGTATGGTATCCGCTTCTATGGCCCAGCGTGCAGTTCGGCCGAGGTCAGTTTGCATGGAGCCTCGTTCTCAGTCGACCCTACCGCCATCTTCCCCGCGTCCACGTCACAGGTGCTTATTGTCAAGGTCATACCTTTATAGGCAAGGTCATACCTTCATTGTCAAGGTCATAGCCTTGGTTGCCAAGGTCATACCCATCGTAGGTCGCTGTGCGAGGGGAAAAAGAGTTACCAAGGTTAAGAGGAAAGTTTTCTACAATTATTTATCATCATAAACAGACGTCAACAAAGCCAAGAGAACAGACTTCAATACAATCGGAAACATTTGGTACACATTGACTTTTCCAATCAATATCTGCAGATAGAAAAACACAACGAAATATGATCTAGAGTACATTACCTTTGGTCACTTGCACCATTAGAATCAGATCAGATAACTGTTTCTTTCCTTAGCAATATAACACGATTGATTTCTTTATCTAATGATAATTAAGTAGAACAAAACGCCGTCTGTTGTGGCAAGCACTCATTACAGCTGAAGCATAACCAATGTCATATTTTTTTAAATTGACGAAAGAGCCGTTCAGTGAGGTTGCATCATCGTATCAGTGTATAAGATCATATATACTCAGAAAACACCCAGAATCTCCTCTTTCTCTGTCCATTAGAACGATAATAATTGCTACTATCGTTATTCATTGTATCACATAATTAAAAGAAATGCACGATGCAATACAAGACAACCCATATTTTGTGTTTATCATACAAGAGACGATGACAAAGACACGCAGTGTGACATGGCGAGACCCAGTGCCCAGCGTTCCGCTCCGTGTAGACCCAGCGTCCCCGCACCACGCCTGGCGCCACCTGCCGGCGCCCTGTCCACTCAGCGGACAAAGAAAGTGGTTGCATAGCGACAGATGTATGCTGCCTTTGTAAACAGTCAAAGAACGAAACGCCATATTTTTATTTTGTCCAAAAGTGTCGAGGAAATCATAAAAGAGAAAACAGAGGAACGGTATAGATAAGGTCTTCCTTTTAAGACTTTGTTACTCAAGATGTGTTCTTTTCTTTTAGTTCCCCTGGATAGAAATTGGTATACTACTTATTAGATCAGCTGAGACATGTTTCTCGTATAGTATATGATTTCAATGATTGTCAACATATCTAACTTCTCTCGAATCTAACATAAAAAAAACAACACAAAAAAGGAAAAATAAGGATAGACTAGCCACATGGTTTAAGATCATCACAGAACATGCTACAGGAATTAAACTGTATAGAAGCAACATAAAACCACCTAACGTGCTTCATTTGATGTATGTCCATAGATTTAAGCATCTTGTCATCAGCAACAACTTGAACAAAATGGAAAAACACCCTGTCGTATATCAGATTCAGGAGAAACATGCCTTAGCCTGCTGGGCTAACTGTACACAGTAATTGAGATCTTGCCAACGTCACTTTCACGGCTAATACTGATCCGATCGAAAGCTGCGTAACTGGTTGGTTCTGTATGATGATAGATTAAACCTGAAAGGCTATCACCGGCCACATGATATGGTTACATCATCCATTGGAAGATTCACACACAAATGTAAATATGATATTCAACGAGGTGTTGAACAGTAAAACCTTATTCCGTGAGAAATACAACCGGTAGTGTTCAGAAAAACTGAAGAGGTCGAAACGATTCTAAGCATTTTTTAGTTTATAAAAGGGACATTTTTCTTCAACTTGTTAAGTTTTCTTTGTCGATCATAGACCGCTGAACGTGACTTTGGTTCGGCTGCCTCTCACCTCTTTGCATACGACTAGCATTTTGACTCACTTTTGTATTTCCATTTTGACATCAGATCAGCAAAATAGAATAACGAACACTATTTTTCTTCATTATACAGAACATGGGCAACAGTGGCTTGCAACAACTTTTCTTCCGAAGATCAATTTGGTATAATAGCGAAATAACATTGTCCAATTGAGGTGATATCAAATTTTTGCCAGGAAACTCAGGGCTGCATTTACTGTAAGAGTAATTTTTGTTTTAAATAGTTTGAAGTCTTCTTCCATTCCTGCCGGAAGAAATAGCAATAAGAACCAGACTGATATAATGCAGGACATAATGCTTTCTACTGCCCCCAGTGAAGAGCACTGTACTTTGTTTTGTATTTTTTTTTTACAGCAGAGTATGTCTATTCCACACACATCACGCTAGAATTGGTAGAAAAACTTTCAATGCCTATAAATTATCTGCTTCTTGTGACTCTCCTACTTTTCAATGTAACCACTCGCAACATGGAATGGGCCCTGGTATGTGGATGAGAAAGCAGACTCGTGCTGGTAGGAGTAAATCAGAAAATCGCATATGGATAAATTGATAAAGAAGACCGAATTGTGTACGAAAGACCTCAGCTACAATGGTGGCCAACCTTGATGGACCATTGGTAAAACCAGCCTAATAAATAGCACATCAACGGATGATGTGGAAAAACAGCAGTATTTACACCTACATGAAGGCTCTAAGGTCTATGATATGTGGTCAGGCTTCACACTATGGACCTTAGATTCTAAAGACGCCTAACCAGCACGGTGGCCCTGCAATCTGGATATACCCAAATAGACTTTCATTATCCACATGTCAGGGCCAACACTGAAATCTGACAGCCCAACAACTTCGGGCAAGTAGCTATTCTACCGATCTTCTGTTGCCATTACAACGAATTATTAAGAAAATATCAGCTTTTGAACTACGTTCTACGTACAAAAAAAGAGAAGGCAACCAAGAACCAGCAACTGACGATGATTTTTGTTCACATCACAAGTACGTTACAAAACTCAAATTAACAACGTAAACAGACCATAAAACAGACCCTCGGCAACTAAGCGGTGTTTCACCCATTCCAATGGACGAACCCTGTCTTATATTTCGTCATATATTTTTCTTGCGTCTTAAGTTCACCGCCGGTATGTAGGAATCGCAATACAAAACGTCTGCCCAACATCAGTCAAGAAACTCATCCCTGTTCCTTCCCACTCAGTCTCCTTCGCTTAGTCTGGGTTTCCATGGCATTGAAGCAAACATGATTTATGCTCCAGGGAGGGCGAGATCCCCCCTGGTCCAGCACAAGTGACCTGTCCCTGGGTGGCCAATGGTTCACATCGCACCCACATGCACTGCCACACTACCTTTCCATGATACTGCTGCTCTTTCTGTGTGTGTTTTTCTGATATTTCTGTCCTTGTTATTTAGTTGTATTCTCTTTTTTCTATGTGTCTGTTAAATAAAATATGTAAAATTCCCTATAAAAATAGGTCTCTTTCAACTGGGGGGTTCCTGTGTGGACTCCCTCAGGCGATATTTCGTCGTCTTGTGACTTTGGAGAGCTCGTTGCATCGTGTTCGCGTTATCAAATACCGCCAGCACCACCGGCTCGGACGCCCACTGGCCATTTCCGCTTCCACTGCTGCCATCTAGTGGGTGGAGGCGTGCTCCAAGCTTGACGAGATCTTCGCAGGTTCCATCAAGGTCGGAACGAGAAAGACCCGGGGGCAGGCCCGTGACTTCCAAAACTGCCCCCCCGGCTAAAGCGCAGGTCACTGCAAGGTCAAAGTTAGACACGTTGACGTTAACTGAGAAGGCCCTGAATACAGGAAGCAGTTCAGCAATATTTGATAGTTTGGTGTATGGATGGATAGCATTTCTCAGAATCACGCATAATAAGAGAGGAGAGAAGATAAAGTGTCAAACTAAGGTGATTCCCTGAAAAAAAGGCAACATTAATTGTTTGCCTCCGTCTCTTTCTTCTTTTTGTTGTTTTCTTTATTAACAATTTTCAAATGAGATGTTTTTGCATAGAATCAGCTATATTACCATCGTTCACATGTTTCTGGAAATCAATAATATTCATTGGACGCATGCAGTTTGAAAAGGTAAAGACACGATCCTTTGAGAAGGAAAATGGGAGGGAAAGTCATGATGTAAAGATACGAGTTTGCATTCAAGGTAATCGAAGATTCCATTAATACATTAAGTGTCAAAAAGAGGGGCTAGTATCCTCCAGGTAAGTAGGGTGGGCAGACAAAGTACCGAAAGGTAACATGCTGAGACTCCCGTCTAGGGTGGGTTTATATGTATATAGATAAACGGAGCGTGGTGAAGGCCACTGTCTTTGGTAAACCATGAGGAGGATTGTAAATGTGAGATATAAACCTAGAGATAGACAGTCCTCATCATTAGAACACACACCACTGTCACCAAATCACCTGGATATCTTTTTCTATCATTCTGGTGGACAGTTCATAAACGATGGATACGTGTCTATAATAAATGCTTCATCGGTGGTTTGCGGGTGGCTCTTTTAGTTGAAACTATAGGATCTTTTGTATGTCTTTTTTTTAATCTTCGCGGGTGGGGTAGACTTAACCCAATACAAGAACAGAAGATACAGGTTTGAAATGGAGAGTACGTTGACTCACCGCGGGTGGTAGGGCAACCAGACGGCGGGTGGCACTAAGGAAAACGTGGAGACCTTGTCAGAAGGAAGAGCCTCGCTTTCATATTCACAGCCTCATTTTCATTGGAACCATTTAAAGTATATGCTTTAGGAGCCAAACAACGGAAGAAAACCCCAACAAGACCGATTGTAATTTTTTTTCTGTTTTTTTTTCTCTAATGTTCTGATATTTCAGTTAAAAGAACTTCTGAATTTTTCATTCTTAACTTCCATCCTATTTCCATAAAAGAAATAAAGACAGAGTAAAACATTTAGCTACTGATGTTAGCAATCGGTTTTTGCCTTTGGGGAAATGGTAAGTTGAAAATTAACTTTTTTTCGGGTTCAAGGAGCGAAGTAGCCAGGATATTTTTTAATGTTTTCGGTGTTCGATGACTTAAAGCTAATACAAAAAGACTGAACAGAAGACTTCATTGGGATCAGACAACAAAGCAAAAAAAAAATTCATCTTACTAGGAACAAAGAACTGCAAAGGATAGCCACAAGCAAAACACTACAGAGGAAGGTTGTTTCAGGTGCAGTATGTGGTAAGAATACAAGGGTAAGTGACATGCAGTCCGTGTCCTGCTACTCCGTGTCTAAGGTTTACCCTCCTTTTTACCAAGTCGGAAATCATTCACAAAATGCCATAGCAGTGCTCGTTACGATCATCGCCAAAACACTAGTTCTCATTGGAATGACATTATCAAGAACTATATACCTTTTAGGTTCAAAATTCCGAGTGAAAAGTTTTCATTGTCCCGTTGATTATAAACCTCGAGGCAGGTAAAGATGTGATATACCTTTAGGAATAACAAATTATACTATGGTCAAAGTTTCCAGAGAACGGAAACTCTTGATTCTCAGATAAAAACAGATTCAGCATATTAGAGGAGTAGCAGCACCGGGCATGCAATCAAAGCGTCCGACCAGAAATCATAATATCGCCTATTATAGTCGAATGGCTATCTTAAAAACACCGACACACCAGCACGGTCTAGGACTCCAACGCACGTTTTAGAAAAAAAGGTAAAAGGAACTAAACCAATAGTGTGAACTTATCCATTGCAGGAATGGACCCCTCTGAGGTAAATGGTAACCCCATCACTTTCACTTTAGAGAGGAAATGTTAAGGTTGTCAAAAGGAAACCCAATGGGATGAAATATAACCTCAAATAACACTCAACAACCCATTATGGAAGCTATAATAACTCTTAGCTGAGGGGATTCTTTCTTGTATATGAAGTACAATTCTTTTTCGAATATGCTCTACTGAAGAACAATGCAATGTTGTAATGCAATGTATTGATTGGATAGGAAATATACCAAATAACAGAACAATACTGCTTTCGAAATTAGTCTTTGCACCAGACAGCGTGCAGGGAAAGAGTTCAAAAATATATTTTAGGGAATAAAAATATATAATCATAGAGGAATTTAGTGTAGCCCTAGGGCCTGAGGGACCCAGAATACTGTGAGTGTGTGGCTGCGGACACGCCAATAAAAGGAAATGGATAGAAGAGGCTATAGACATTACTGTGCTCCAGTTATTGAAGACCATTGTTACATCTGAGGGTTTTTTCCTCACTCCGTTATATAGCCATAGGTTTTTCAATATCATTCAAATTTGTTATCTACGCCAAATCTTGCAGGAGTGTTTATTGAACTCATTTAGATTTGTTTCTGTTTCTGATCGGGAGGGGAAGCATTACAATCTTTATAGAATTAGTGTTTAACTTGACTTTCAAACAATTAATCTGAATTCTGACTTTCTCGCTGCCTTTGGGCAAAACAAGTGGAAGTGCACTCTGCTAGCAGAGATCCTGCGCTCTACTTCCTGCGGCCACTTGTATCTCTGCACCGACCTGCCTGTTTGGGACAGAATCTGTCCCATCCGCCAGTTTTTCAAATATCCTAAATTCTTAGTGCTTTGGGTAGTATTTTTGTGTTCTACTTGTAACTAGAGATGCATATTTCTATGGTAAATAATATACACTCATTTCTGCTATTTGTTATTTTAAACCCAACACAGTCTCTGGAATTACTTTCTTCAGTGGAAAGCCCCTCATGTGTTATTGGGATTTGTTTTGTAAAAATGACACATGTGCTCACTTGAAGGGGCATTCTAATCAACTGTGGATTCACATAGTAAAGTGATTTGGAGATGAAAAAGAAACAGCTAGATTGTCTTTGAGGCTCAATTAGTAATTCCGTTATTTCACAACTCATAATATGTGAGTTGTTTGAGTTTCATAACTTTTGACAGCTGCCTTGTTTTGAATTTTAGCTGGTTCTCACTGTCCTTATTTTGATACCAGGGGACCAGCGTTGGGTTGAGGCAGAGATTAGCAAGCTCTAGCGTTACGACAGATCTGGGAGGAGAGTGGTGGAAGTGGTAAGGGAAAACCTGTTTATCCTATCTGCTGGACATCGTAAAAATTAACAACCCGCATTGAATAACTAAAGATATTTAATAACAAAAATACTGAAGGAGGCAGATTTTTCAAACCAGGAAACAAATCTTCAAAGTAAAATTGAACCACCCGTGTGTGCATAACATAATATATGAATACGTATCATGGTTTGCTTTGAGAAAATCAAATAATAATAAAACAGTCAAGCCACCCAAGCGGAACACATACACGAGTCACAATGGTCAGTACTTTCGGTTGAGCTGTGTGGCGACGTGGAGTCCTTGCTTGATCGGTTCCACATCTTGCGACCTTTCTGAGACTTGCTGCTGTTCGGTGTAGTCGACTGGGTGGTAGTGACAGCGGTCATTCTGAAAGACAGCATCACATTACCCTCTGAATAGAGTAAAACATCGGAATAATCTATCTTACATACTGGGTTGTCAAAGTATCAGTCACTGCTAGGTAGCTGTGTGTTTACTGTTAGGACAGGTAATACCTCACAGTCATATATTCTCGTCTGATTACTATTTAACCTGATGTTCAATTAGGAATCCTAAAATAAGGGCATATTTCGATGCAATTGCAGTTGGGGGAAAAAAACGATGGATGACCTTAGGGACACATTCAGTATAAAATAATACCGATTTGTGATTGTAAAAAAAATTGTTACGAAAATATATGCATATGTACATAATATCATGAAACATCATGAAATTTCATGATTGTTTATATGGCATGAGTTGTCTTCGCGGATTGATATCACGAAGCGGAGCTGAGTGATATCTGTAGCTCTCAGAATCCGGAACAGTCGGTGAAGTGCATACAGCGACCCGATTGTGACCGACCCGCCGGGTTCGTCGGGCAAAGGTGTGATCGGGCACAATGGTCGGGCCGCTGTCTTATAGGCTTAAGAAAGATTACCATGCACTATAAGTTTTATATTCTGCAGAATATCTTTACAAGTTCATTAGGCATTCCTCTGATATTTTCTTTTAGACTTGGTAATGCTTTAATAACGCTATTCTCACAGGACATATTTTAAGCCAATCAGATGTCAGTATACAAGTTTGCTCTTATCCATAGGAGCATTTCCCACAAGAATCCGACCATCCTAGAGGTGTAGGTTGGAGCACTGGGATCCATAAGCCCTGTAACTGAGTGTGCTAGGGGTAGCTGAATTCAGAATTTTGAAAGATTACAGAACAGGTTTACCTAAGATTTAGATTTTAGGGAACCTGGAGTGTGTATTGTTCTCACAGCATACAATTTCTTGAAATTTTCATCTCTTTGAGACTAAAATGAAAATCCTACATGTAGGCAAAATCCTACAGACTGGCATCCCTGCAATGGTTTTCTAGTAATTCAGTTATATTCCAATTGACTAAAGTCGGGGAATTTTCATACGTTTCTAAATGTATGGTGCATTAGCAGATCACTTCATTTAGTGATATGATCTTGCTCATCTTCTTCAGGGTAATTAGTAACGTAGCTCAACTGACTCAATGCCCTGTCAATAGCAGGCATTACATTTACACCTTATGTAAAACGCAACAACACCAGCACCAAAGACTTTTGGGGTTCCACTGACACCTCGCCAAAGTGTGTAAGGTACCTGAGAGCTAAAAGCTCGACTTGAGGTAGCACTGGCAGGTTTTCTTACCTAAGCAACTTAATTTTTTTATATTTCAACTGTGAAGGCTTTCAGCGTTTAACTGGTATGTATCACCCTCACAGCATTTCCGGGGTGATCATCTTTTCCATATTTGGTATTTGGTCAATAGGCAAGGATATTGAGCTATTACGTTACTTCGACAAGATTTTCAGTGTAAAGTAGATAATGCCCAAATATGTATTACCTACTTCTTTCGATCAGCCATTTGTAAACCGGTAAGGCACTGACTTGGTTAGGGTGATTTTGATTAAGTATGTTACCACATAAGATATCAATTTTGTAAAAGATTTTATACATTCCTCTCTGAAATTGGAAACGGTTCAACTTCTATGCAACCGCGTAGAACGGAATTGGGTGTTCAAATTATGGATTCAATTTCAATATGGCCTAAACCTGATAGATCCACCTTATTATTGGTAGCCACCCATGCATCTATTCCTTACACTTAGTCGGGCTCCAAATGCCTTGTCTAAAATTTGTTCATCATTTTCTGGAACACGGACATAAATTTAGGCTCACCATGCCCACCCCATGAATCATAGGGTGGGCCCCTGGGTAGCCAGTAAAAAACTATTTACAGTCTGGTTGCGAGGAGTTTCATTTAAGTTTATTCACCATTTCATTAATTTGAACTCCATGGGATTCAGATCTGCTTGGGACCCTAAAGAGTGACAATGTCACATAACTTGGTATTAACTTACACTTAAGATACATGATGAGTCTGAATCGGATGAAATCCAACCCTCCCAATTAACTTGTATGAGGCTGCCAACCAAGAAATCTGCTTGGCGTCATACTTTTTGAGAACAGCTACTGTATCTGTGAGAGTGGGGAGCGTATCTATGAGCCCTTCCCATGGTTGGTTTGCATCTTGTCATACCTGTAACAATGATTTACCTGGAGTCTCCATAGCAACATGATTAAAAACTGACAAGATGCTCTCATTTTCAAGGTAGCATCGACAAGTGAGGTGTGTTTTGTCAGATTTAACAATGTCGAATAAGATACCAAATACAGGAAAGTTGTGGCTTACCGTGTTGGTCTGGTCTGAAATAGGGGTTGTAATTGTGGGCGTGCATACTGCTGCTGTAAGGGCTGGTTTGTAAGCTGTAACCGGACATCCGCTGCCAACAAGAAGGGGAAAGAGACCCGTTACAACGCCACATGTAGCTGTACTCATGGACAACTTTCACGTCTACGGCCACTTCATCATATTGTGCTTTCATCTAAAGATTATCTAGTAGGTGTCCTGGCTGTTCAGGCCGCGAGTTGCTTCTATGCGCCTGATTTAAATGCTCTTCCATTGCGAGTCGTAGAATATTTTGAGAATTTGAATATTGAACATCCGTATCTTTGACATTGCCTTGACGTTTTCATGGGTATGTGGGATAGGTGAGGGCTAACCAGCACGTGAGAGAGCGTGTTTCAACACAATCTATTTTATCGGATCCTTCAACACAGAAAAAAATAGAAAAACTAAACGGTCGACTGTTTACTCTTAACAAAGACAAATGTTTAACAAGGCAATAATTGACCCATATTCAGGCCTCCCAGTGCCCCGCTTCCTCAATATAGGTTTTTTTAATAGGTTTTGAAAATCAAAATATAGGTTTTTACAGGTTTTTCAAGGCCCAAAACATAGGCTTTTATAGGTTTTTTGTGTTAACATATTCAGCATAATAAGAGTCAAACTCTTGATTTCAGCTCTTGATTTCTAAAAAATGTACCTAGTACTAAATTGCAGGATGTCAGGATGTCTTGCTCATCAGGTCATACCCAGCAAACATGTATATGCGCATTGAGTTTCCAACAGGCAAGCCAGCCCGACAAAAAGTTACACCAACTGTTGATTCTTAAACACTTTTATGATCTCTGATCCGATAATATGTATTTCTTGTCATTTGACAATCTAGTTTTGTGTCAAGTTAACTTCTAAGATATCCTGTACACATTAATCTGCATGGCAGTGAAAATATAGGTTTTTATAGGTTATATAGGTTTCTTTGAGAAAAATAAAGGCTCAAGAATAAAAATATAGGTTTTAAAGGTTTCACTGGGAGGCCCGCATATTATTACCTAGTTGTCCTTTCACGCTTTCCAACGTTATCTGTAAATTTACTATGAGGGCTAATATCAATGAATTATGTTCAATAGTATTAGTTTAGACTACATAGTCAAGTTAGTAGATTATACGCCAATATCAAATTACATGTACTAAGCCTTTCTAAAATGATCTAATTTGAGGGTTTGTCAGGCGGTAACGAATGGTAACCTTGTTGTCATTGAAGTTAGACACTGAATCAAATGCGATCAAGAATTGGCAGGATAATGTATTTCTAACCGATGGTTTTAAATGGAGTCTCTTTTCATCAATTCTGACTCGGGATTGGTCGGGCAAAGAGGATTGGTTGGCCCACCCGTCTATAAACTATGACGAGCTGGTCTTGTACTAAATAAAAGCATTACATCTTCAGAAAATGTGGGATACACAGATTTTTTACGAACTTAAATGATAACTCCTGCACTAATTTCATACGCATATTTCAATAAAATACCTTATTTTATGGTTGAGATCAATCAAAAGATGACAGTCATTTCCTATACCAATTACTCGAATAAGAGCAACCAGGTCCGTGATAAGAGTGACAAATTCCGGGGATATTTTACAACAATTTTTTTCTGTAGTACATGTACTCAATTCTTACTGATGCTATTTTACTAAGGTTTTTCCTTGTTGATTTTACACCAAAGCGAGTTTAGAATGTGCGGAGACGTTGATTTGAGTAGCGCGCGGTGAGTGAGGCTCTCCGGCACTGGCCGTGATCAGGTGATCGCGAGGCGTGCGGCTTACCTGGGCACATTGGGGTAGGTGCTCTGTAGGGCGCTCCAGCGGTGCGCACACTCACGGTAGCGCCCCCTTTAGGCATGGCCACGACCTGCGGGGCCTGCAATGATAGGGTGCTGTTATCCTTGTTCATCTCGGGGTTATACAGATCCACTGACTTGGGCGGGCGTTGGTCAACGCCAAATATTTTCACCTGTTGAGAGGAGGCAGGAACCATAGCAACGTGAGGATACTGGCCTCCAGGTGGAGGCGGCGGAGTTGTCCTTGTCTGCATTTGCATACTCATTTGCATATTGGGCCTGACAACAGGAAATGGAGGTTGCGGAGGGCTGTGAGTATGGGGCATGGATTGGAAAGGTACGACCTGCGATGCCTGCGGCCGCTGCTGCACTGGCTGCGGATACGGAGCCCCGGCCGGCCCGGTGTAGGACACGTACTGACCGGAGGCCGACACGCCCATCACGCCGACGCCGTTCACACTGACTGACGGTCCAACGCCTCCTACATTTCCCGTGCCACTCTGGCTGGGCGGTGTCCGCGGCCGGTAAGACCCCTGGCTCTGCCCCATGCTGGGGAAGCTGGCCGAGGACATGGCCGCCGCCGCCGACGCCGCCGCTGCTGCCGCTGCCGCCGCGCCGTTGGTGCACGGAGAGGTGGAACTGTAGTAGACAGATCCAGGAGTTTGTGGCTGCGCAAAGCTGGGCTGGCTGGCGCTAGGGGCGCAGCTAACAGAGGGGAATTGTGAGTAGGGCCCCTGTGGGGCTGCCCCGGCTGTGGCAGCCATGGAGCCGAGTTCTGTTTGTGGTTGGTAGGTGGCGGGGCCCACTCCGGGCTGGTAGCCGCCCTGGGGCGCGGCCTGGTACCCGTCTCCTGACGGGCCGATGGACGGGTAGCCCGTCATCATCGGGTAGGCCGTGCCTCCGCCGCCGGCCGAGCTCGGGGCGGCCACGGCCGGGCGCTGCGTGCCGTAGGCCGGCACGTACTGGCCGCTGTACTGGCCGGCCGACGGGGGCGGCGGCTGGGCCTGCGGCTGGCCCTCGATGGAGCCCTGCGTGTGCAGAGTGCCCTGCGGCGTGCTGTAGCTCATGTTGGGGTAGACGATGTGCACCTGTGGTGTCGACGATGGAGGACTTGTGTAGTATTGCACCTGGAAACATCACAAACACGTGTTCACTCTAGTCCCATAGATCTCTAGACACAGGAAGAATGCAACTCATCACAGATTATATATTGGTATTAGCGGGGATAAACTAAAATACTTTGTAGTGTGTATTGTATCTTGAATGTATGTGATAGGGGTATACTCCGTCTACTACTGAGAGGCCTGGGCAATAAAGCCAAGATATCAATTATTTACGAAAGTCGTCTCTGCATGTAAACTGAATTAACTGATTTGAACGTCAAACTGCATTGGGTGTCAAAACAATGGACATATCAAAAGTATATATGTTGAACGACTTAACTAATATCATGAGAAACGCTAGCAAAAGGTGTGAGATAAAGTCTCTGTGTGACAAGGTTATCGTAACATATATAAACAAGAAACGACGCAATGTCCGAGGAGAATGACCGCAATTCTCAGACATGAAGTTTAAACTTTGTGTTCTAGTATATTACAAATCACTTGTTTATGGTAAGTAAAGGTACTTTCCGGTGCTGTTCTCCTCAATCTGCCCAGCATCGACATTCTGCTCTGTAATTTTGTTTGGACGAGTTACATTTTCAAAAGGGTCTTTGTTATGCACTTTTTAAAAATTCTAGTTGAGACAACAAATTGATGGGAGAAAGGGAGTAGGCGCCATTACTTCCAGAATACTATAAAAATTGTTCATATACCAGATTCCACCATATTTTAGACCACAAGCGATTCAAATTCCACACATATACATGTACTTCAAAGACTGCTTTATTAAAAACGGTGCTCGACTTTTTCACATTAACTCCATTATTGATACTCTGCCATAAAAATAGGAATCAGTTTTATGTAATGTATACATAATCTCCCCCGTCAGATTTGGCCGCACCCGCCCACCCACCGCCCCGACGGTTGTGTGGCCTCTTCTCGTACCTGTTGCGTCTGCATATATCCCGTCTGTGGTTGCATTTGTTGTGGTTGGGGGATTGGACCCAGCCCCGGTTGCCCTGACGACGGTTGGCCCGGTGACGTCAGCAGGTACATCTGTTGTTGCTGTGACTGTTGGTGTTGCCCGCTGCCACCAGGGGGCTCGGCTAGTTCTGTCGACGATTGGTGTGTGAGTGTGAGTTGAGAAAACTGCTGTGTCATCTCGCTGCCCGCGTCCGTCTGCATAAAAACACGTCAACGTCAGGCGTGCGCCATATATTATATACATGTACATATATACACCATGCTCTACGGCCGTGACCAGGCCGCCCTTAACCACTCGTTGTTGACGCATAGTAATGCACGAGCGATAGCGCGGGTATTAGCACACGTCATCCAGGAGTGGTTTACAGAACAGACTGTCCACAAAATCATCGTTTGTTGTATTTATTACTCATATTCACGAATGATAAACAAGGATATAGGTAGCATTTAGTAGGGACTATTTTCCTGTTATCCATGCATATGATGAGCCTTCCTAATATAAACAAAGGGAATAGAATTCTGTTTGTGGAGTGTAAATTAATGTATTTGAATTCCGTAATCAATGGTTATGGGTTCTGCCAACTAAGATAAATAGATGGGTATTGGTTTACTGCGGACACATACATTATCGATGGGGACTTCATAATAGGTGAATAATAAAACGGGAAACCCATTTGTAATATCACTGTAACCATGTCATAGAAACGGTAACCGATTACACAAATAACGAAACCTAGAATTAAACAGCAAACAGTTTAAGGCCTCCAAGTACCACTCCTCCTCAATAAAGGTTCAAAATAGGTTTTGAAAATAAAAATATAGGGTTTTACAGGCTTTTTAAGGCCAATAACATAGGTTTTAGGATTAACATATTCACCAAGATGGGAGTCAAAATATAACGAATTGCATATGTTCAGTTCTTGATTTAAAAAAAGATTTACTTGGTACTAATTTGCAGGACATCAGGACATCTGGCTTACCAGGTTAGACATGTGTGCTAAGCTTCCAACAGGCTAGCCAGACTGGCAAGAAGTCACACAAACTGTTGATTCTTAAACATTTTTCTTCTTAAATACAGTGATAATGCAGATTTCTTGTCATTTGAAAATTTGACTTAGTGTCAAATTAACTTCTAAGAAATTTCCTGTATTCATCAATCTGCAAGGCAGAAAGAAATAAAGGCTTTTACAGGTTATATAAAAAAGATAACCGGCTCAAGAATTGAAATATAGAGTGTTTTCTTTTATAGGTTTTAAGGGTTTCACTGGGAGGCCTGCAGTGTTACTTAAATAGTTTAGGAATCACATCGCTTATCATCACAAATCTGTCTGGGTTCAGATAATTGATGCACAAGTCTAAGTGATACAACTGCTGCTGTTGGGATCGTTTGGACCCTGGTTACCCGAGTCCGTAATGCCTTGAAGCAGAGTGTAAAGTGAAGTGTAGTGAGAGCCCACAACACCTAGCAGACTTAACCAACTCAGCGTACAAAGGTACACTGTGGAGACGGGGGAATGATTAGTCAGGTCCTGGTTGCTGAGTAGCGACAATAAGCCGTCATATAGCAGGGTAAGCGGCGGCCCTGATACTCACTGCTGAGTAGACCTTCTGGTCGGCGGGCCTCACCATCACCTGTGGAGGGTTGAACTGTGTGTACGGCTGTGAGACCTGCTGTTGAGGCGCTGGTTGTTGCTGCGGCTGCTGGGAGAGGTGTTGCGGACTCTGCTGCTGCGCGGCGGGCTGGGCGTGGCGCACGCCACCTGACGGCTGGTAGCGGTACACGGAGCCGTCCGGGTTGGTGTACGGCTGACCCGTCTGCGGGTTGATGAGCACGCTGCCTGCCGGGATGGTGTCCAGACTGGAGGCCACCCACACCGCCACCGGCTGGCCGCCCTCCATGCTGAAGGGCAGGTGTGGTAACACGCTGCCAGGTGATATGCTTTCTCCTGGTAAAGACAGAGGCCCCTCTAGAATCACATGTATACATACAGACAGGCTGCTTTATAGGATATCAAGCAATAAGTACAAGTCTGCAGAGATTGGCAAGTTCTTTTCGTTTGATTAAGTCTCGTTCTGTATCTATAAAAGACGTCCATTTGACAAAATATTTCACCCTATTACAAATCTCGAACAAGAAAAACCCCAATGATTTCCACATGTTCTACCAGATGAGGGCATAGTACTTCCGTACATCACCAGGTGGTCCCACAGTTCTAGGATTTTTCCATGGTGTGACAACGGCGGCAACCAGTGATCAATTAAAACAAAGGACAGTCTCCTGCACACCCTTTAATCAAATAAGACCTAGACCTATCAAAACTAAACTAACAGCGAATCTAATTAATTTACAAAGCGCTCTGTACTTCAACTAGAGCTATAGGAGGGTCAATGTTGAGTTTACAAACATCCTTATAATAAAAACTCCATTAGAGGAACGGATAAGTCATTACTAGCCATTCTTCAAGAGGAACACTTGCAGAAGAATTACTGCTTGATTAAGTAACATGCGATATGTATGGCGTGATTGCATGGTTCCTTACGGTTTACACCACACTGACTGTGTATTACACAAAAAGGTGACGGTGCCATACCTGAATTAGGATGGAGGTGTGAGGGGCTGGGTGCCTTACCTGTGTTAGGACGGAGGTGTGAGGGGCTGGGCGCCTTACCTGCGTTAGGACGGAGGTGTGAGGGGCTGGGCGGCTTACCTGCGTTAGGATGGAGGTGTGAGGGGCTGGGCGCCTTACCTGCGTTAGGATGGAGGTGTGAGGGTCTGTGCGCCTTACCTGCATTAGGACGGAGGTGTGAGGGGCTGGGCGGCTTACCTGCGTTAGGATGGAGGTGTGAGGGGCTGGGCGCCTTACCTGCGTTAGGATGGAGGTGTGAGGGCCTGTGCGCCTTATTTGCGTTAGAATGGAGGTGTGAGGGGCTGGGTGCCTTACCTGCGTTAGGATGGAGGTGTGAGGGGCTGGGTGCCTTACCTGCGTTAGGATGGAGGTGTGAGGGGCTGGGTGCCTTACCTGCGTTAGGATGGAGGTGTGAGGGGCTGGGCGCCTTACCTGCGTTAGGATGGAGGTGTGAGGGACTGGGTGCCTTACCTGCGTTAGGATGGAGGTGTGAGGGGCTGGGTGCCTTACCTGCGTTAGGATGGAGGTGTGAGGGGCTGGGTGCCTTACCTGCGTTAGGATGGAGGTGTGAGGGGCTGGGCGCCTTACCTGCGTTAGGATGGAGGTGTGAGGGGCTGGGCGCCTTACCTGCGTTAGGATGGAGGTGTGAGGGGCTGGGTGCCTTATCTGCGTTAGGATGGAGGTGTGAGGGGCTGGGCGCCTTACCTGCGTTAGGATGGAGGTGTGAGGGGCTGGGCGCTGAGTGACTGCTACTGCTGGACTCGGACACGGACTGACTGTCAGGCGGTGGTGACGACGGAATGGGAGGTGGACGGGTCATGGGGCTGCCCAGACTCGAGACACCGCTACTTAGTGAATCTAGAAAAGAGAAACAAATGGGGGTATCGGTCACAATCAACTGTTCACTGTGAACTAAATCATAAATCGTAACTCTTCTTTATAACTATGTTTGAATTCAAATTTTGCCACAGGATTTAAATGTTGGTTTCAGTAATACCGTGGAGTAATCAGACTTCAACCTTTTCATCCGTCAGTTGAAAATGCATTCCATTAGGCCAGAAGGACCTGATGAAGGCTGCCATTCCATTTCGTCGATTGATCTTCGTTGCAATACCAAATGTTTATGGGCATGATGGTTGGAAGATGTGCCCATGAAAATGTTAAAGAATAAATCCTGAGGGACCAAAAATTAAAAAAGATTTGATGTTTGAGTGAAAAATACACTTTGACAACTATGTGGTCATCGATTAATAGTTTAGAACTGAGATTTCTGTAGGATACATAGACGGAGGTCCCAGAGGAGTTCTCACACCGATTTAATTTTGTTTTTGATTATTATACCGATGTGGCAACAAAGCGGACACTGACCTGACGTGGTTGTTTTGGAGATTCGTCCCCCACTGACAGTGCTGGTCCGACTGTCACTGCGCGTGAGAACTGTCACTCCCACACCACCAAAACTGCTCGCCTTCGTCATGCCGGCCACCTGTAGGCAGGAAGAGGACGTCAGCAACGAGCAACCACGGACAACCGCGAGTAACTCAGAGAAACAACGAGACGCCCAGAAACCAGGAGTAAATCGTTGGAAACGGCGCGAAACTCAGAGACCATAAGCAACTCAGAGATACCATGAGTGGGGCAATTACTGCATGGATAGAGCAATTACTGCATGGATCTAAAGGCCACCCTTGTTAAATTTCTTTGGATAGAATCTTATACATACTTACCTTTATGGCTAAAATTTTCCATTTTATCGTGCTTCAATATGTAAATGTTGATGCGTTGTCTAAATATTTAGATTACAGAAAATTATATACATTCATACAGTATACTATCGTAAAACTGGATGAGTTTTAATCTAGGCCACCATATGCCACGACTGGAGTTTGGCATAGTGATTTCATGAGGCAAAGCCGAGTGAAGTCCGGAGCCAAAACTTCAGGAGTGGAATGCAGTGGCCATGATTAGAACGAATCAGGTTTTGATTTTATCCTACCCTGTCTCCTCGATTTTGGAATATTACATGATAGCAATTCTGTATGCCACTAGCGGCATATAAAACACTGTATGCCAGTCAGCGTGGCATACGGAAACTCAATGTTAAGCCTACGGGATTTTATATTAGGGGTAGGATAATATCGTAAAACCAGATGAGTTTTAATCTTAGCTCCCGTATGCCACGACTGGCATTTGGCGTAGTGATATCACGAGGCGGAGCCGAGTGGTATCCGGAATCAAACGCCAGGAGTGGCATACGGGAGCCAAGATTAAAATGAATCAGGTTTTAATTTTATCCTACCCCTCTCTACAATATTTTGATATCAAAATCATGAATGAAAATCATCAAGATTCCGTATGCCCCTAGTAGCATACAAACGTCCGTATGCCAGTCAGCGTGGCATACGGAATCTCAATGTTAAGCCTATGGGGTTTTATATTAGGGGTAGGATAAATTTATATATGGGTTTTTGCCAGAAAATATCTTCGGTAACATTTAGAGATCATCATATTCAACCTTTAGGAAAATGGCAGGGTTTAAATGTGTGTTGTTCGATATGCCTTTCAAAGTCCTGTCGTAACAACACTGCCTGACTGTACATGTGTCATTGTGTTTTCTTGTCATGGGCGATACTACCCTCCTGTGTCTGGTACTTACCTTGGCTGCCTTAGAGCTGGTATCCGTGCCATAACCACTGGAGTCAGTGCTGCTCCAGGGTCGGGGCTCGGCGGCCCAGCGCAGGTCTTCCTTACTGGACTGCGCACTGGAGTGTTTCGTGACAGGGCGGCACACGTCAACCCTGAAACGGTGAACGCGGTAACGCCATCGAAACAGGACATGGGTGTAAAAACTGACGCCCGTCTACAATCAACTTCAAATAAAACACTTCTATAAATTACGGGCAAAGTCTATTTGATTATTTGAGTCTATTTCTTACCCCATTTATTTATTTATTTCTATGGGGTAAGAAATGGGGTATATCAGTTGTTAAAACATGTATATCAGTTGTTAAAACAACTGATCTATTAGTAGTTAAAACAACTGATCTATAGTTAAAATATGCGAGAAACTGGTGTCCATGTAAAATAATCCATTTTGTATGCTCATCATACAATTTCAGTAATTCATCTGAATACTTGCATTCCTATGAAAAGATGAGACAATTAATATGACAAATTAAAGGACCTCTATTTTGTATAATATATATACATTATGTTTCTATGTTGGGAACATAATATTAATATGATGGGATCACGTATACTGCTGACAATAATTTTATTTCAAGTTTTAATGTACAAAGATATGATTACTAATTGCTACACAAACCTGGGATAGTTTCACTTTGTAATAATCAATCCTAATCAATTAAATAATCTATGTGCACAGTATCCACAAGGTATAAAACAATTCAAGGGTTACAAAATTATCAGCCGGTTCTTCTTTTTCGCCTCACTATACACAAACTTCTAATTTAAAGAAGGTATGACTCACGTGATTGGAGATTCTAGCATGCCGCTACTTTCTTGTGATGTCACCGCCTGTAAATAAGATTAATCAACTTGATTGCTATCAACGGTCATTAATTGTGTCGCTCATAAGAAGAAATCTACTTCTCATTTCCCTGATCTACCGAAAGGAATAATGTCGGAGCTAAGGTCTCTGTCTCCGCTTCCGTCTCATTGAAAGAACGTATAACCGAAATATCACTGAATTATACATGTCTGGGAGAATATAGGAAATAAAGGATGTGTCAGTGAAAAAGAAAAACAAAAGATATAACGTCTACTTAGTGCGCTTACCTCTTCATTAAAAATCCTTGCTCGAGCCTGGTTATAATTTTGTTCTCTCTCTTCAAAAGATTTGCTTTTCTTTCCGTCCATCCCATATCTGCTCGACCCACGGCCCTGAAAATGCAAGTTTCTCGATTGAGAATTCCATTTAATATTTACAGACTCGCGATAAACGCGGCTACTTTGTCGTAAGACCCGAGAGTTACTCTCTTGATTGACTCAAGAGAACCTCAAGTTTCAAAATAGATGCTCTAGAGACGCTCATTAATATGATGTCAGACTCCTTTTATACCACCAAAATGAGGGGTTCTGTTCTTTTTCAAAGTGTGTACCGAAGTAGGCAGCATGATGTAATGTTCTATTTTAGAGTGTCTACTTAAGTGGGCAGCATAATTTCCAGGCAAAGACGCATGTTCTCCATGAGGTTAAAACGGCCATAGGTTTGTTATCAATGTATGAGAGTTCCAAGAGTTGTCAACCCTTTATCAAATGATAATTTTAATATCTGAGAATAACGGATTCTTTTCATCGATTTGTGACGCAAAATTCCAGTCCCCTTTTGCCCTCAGTCTGACTTGACCTCCTCAGAAGGTAATACCTGAACAGTGACAAGCTCGTCAAACAGAACCATACAAAGTGTGAAACTGAAGAACAGAGGTACAAATCAGGGGGAGGATGAACAAAAATATTAGTTGATGACCCAAGGAAAAAGGGGGATAAACAAAGATCAGACAATTTGTGACATTAAATGATCCTTAAGTAACAGTAAAATCGATTTTTCATTACTCTATTGAGCCACAATGCTCTACACCACTAAAGGAATTGCTTACTGCAGATTTACTGACATTACTACAATAGGCATGCCATTGCATGTAGTTTGGTAGAAGCATATTAACGTTTTGTCTGTGTACAAAGCAGAGGGTTACATCAGTCATATACAGATTATTCCGTCGATTGTGTCACAGGACCTACGTTTGCACACCGCAGACCTCTGCCGTTGTCTGTGTCAGATGCGCCTTCCAGTCAGCTTGACATTACACTATTCTGATGTGGTTTACTCCTTGGCAAAGGTCACTTTTCCTACACTACATCCTGGTCTCTGTAGGTCAGAGTTGACCTTGCCAGTCAGACGTTACAGAAGGCTGTCCACCATAAAACACAGTGTGTGGACGCAGAGAACCAAATACCCTTATCACTTGGATATCAGTCATGTATTAGTTGTCAGACCTCTGTCCGTCTTATACCAATGTATGACCCATCAATGCAACACAAGTTTCTTTCTTTTTGTACGCAACAGGGTTCTCATCTGCAAGCATTGTAATTAATTAGCCTTATATATCAGTATTTAACAGTCAATTGTATGCTATTTTCGCCAATATAGGTCAGTTTATTCAAGTCAGTCAGAGCCTAACAATGCTGTATACACTAAATCATAAGACCATCTTTGTATGTCGGTGGTGTGTTTGTCAAGTCAATGTCAATGAATTTGCTCTGCTTTATATCAAAGTACAACGTAATTATCAGTCAATTCTGCCGATCAGTGTCATTAGGTTACACGTCATGGTTGCGAACCAGCGCTCAGTCATTATGCACAGAGCGCACCGTTTTATGTCAAGACGTCCTCGGTTACATAAAATAACTTATCCATACCTCGTCAAAGCTTGCACTTTCCCGTTTGAGAATCTGCTTCTTGGGTGGATCGTCTTGAGAGCCGTTATCATTCACGTGGTCCTGGAACTTGAAGTCTGGCCTGCAACAAGGATTATGAGACACCCTGCTTCAATCCCACAGATATAAGCCGATATATCTTATACACATTATTATTCAGTTTAAAGGTCTTAATCAACCATCATTTCCTTAGTGCCTTAGATGTGAGTATCGGCTGTTACTGGAAGACTAAAGAGTCGCGTTTTTTCTGTGCGGATTTTTTTTCAATTCAGAAATATGTAAAGACGTTACAACGTTCATCCGTTGCCGGAAGATTTACAAATACAGGACATAACACTACACATATGCATACACATACATCATTTATCCTTACTTATCAATATATATTATATCTATAAAATATCTTTTCAGTAATTTAACAATCTATGGATCTCTTCTTTTACTCTCATCTTGAAACTATCCACTTTCATTATTTGCTGTTTTTCAATGCTATCGGGGATTAATGTAGATCAGACAAGGAATCATTGCAGCACACTCACAGCCTGGTGTTCGAAGTCCGGTTGACGATGACACACTTTCCACTCTGGTCGACGTTGTGATCAAGGCCGAAAAATGCTGCCACGCGATGCACAAGCATGCGGTGGTAGGATGTCATCTGAGGGAACTTCAGGTACTCGTGTCTGCAACCAACCAACAGGTCATCAGTGACTCCATCAACGGCGCAGGACACACCGGGCAAACACTGCAGTCTGCATCAAGTGAGCAAAGATTCAATTGTTCCAGGATTTGAAGATGAATTGAACAAAGGAAATCAGTAATTTCAGGGTAAATTGGGCAAGGGTTCCCGAGTCTCGGAATAAGCTGGCTTAAGACATAGCGGGGAGCCAGTAAACTGAGCAATGAATGAGCAGTGATTTAGTATACTGAGCTAGCACACTGAGGAACAACTTTAATGTGGACAATTCCGCTGAGTAATTTGGATGTAACTGGATTTTTGGGACTTCTGTGTCCATTTATTCTATTCTGTTTTCATGGATGACGTATTAAGTTTCAGTTAGAATTATATGACAAACCTCAAATACAAAAGCTTGATTCCGTTGAATTGCCAAAGAAATGGCACATGATATCTTTGTAATAGACACCGTTTAGACAAATCAGATTCGATTTAGTTTTTTGACGAACAATGATAGCTGAATAAGCTAACTGACATTTCGATGGATAACTTTGTGGAAACAAAATACTCAAAATTAGGAGTCGATCGGCAGGTGCCAATTTTGGAATCTACTCGCCTATTACATTCTATCGCTTAAAAAACAAATATAAAAGAATGAAAATACAACGAAAGAAACAAAGGACAGAGCATTCCTTCTCCTTTCTTCATGACCCCTTCCTTTACTCCCCTGATAAACGAAAACAAACAACTGCGATGGCATTGGGTCAAACTCGGGGTTTCACGTCATTCCCGGTAAAAACCAGTGGGTTCCGTTCTCGTCTCCGCCGCCGCCGACGACGACGACGGCGATATTTTAGAACGATGCAGCTGGCAAGCTGGTGTCTTTTTCGTTGGTAAAAAGATATCTTGTAAATGTCAAACCACACTGCTATTTGTGAACGGCGCTGTGGGAGGTGGGTGTGGGACGGGGCGACACTACTACTAGACTGAGGAGAGGCGAGACGTTCTCCAGTCGGAGCAGAATGCTTTGCAATACCCTCCCGCGTATCTGCAATGGCGGAAGTTGGGAAGTGGGGCATGTGGCGACCTATACATGTATGTATATCTGTGAGGCTGATGTGGCCCATCAGACACATCATATAGCTCGTCTCACTCCTGTCTAACACCGTGCCTCACTCTCTGTTTGACTTGGTGACCTCTGAGTCATTTGTCACAGGGATGAGATACCATCCTGTTTATTCATGGACGTTATCATACCACTGGAATATACTTCTCAAGAAGTTTACTCCGGAGTAATCTGTCAACATGGGCTTCGTAAATAATCAGTACCAATTCTGTCCTGAGTAAAAGACACATCAGTCAGTGATTATAAACATTGACATATACTTGTACATTGTACATGTACTTGCCACTTTCATATATGACCGCGTCTTCTGCACTTGTGTCTTAGAACGCCGAGCGAAGGGAAAGGATACAAAAGACTGCCCATTTATAGCATGTGCCGTTTGGGGAGCATAGACTACAGTAGATTACAGCCTCTCAATTTCTTTGCTATTCAACTGATTAATTTTGAACCCGACATCAGCAACTAGTTACAAATGTAATCAGAAATCGGAGAAACAGAATGAGTGTCTTTTTCAGAGACTGGCACAAACTGTCTCATTTGTGTTCCTTTTTGTTTTAAACTAAATACTTCACTGTCTGTGTGTACAGTTCTTCTATTAGATATAACTATCCAATGGACTTGGTATATCTCTGTTGGCTCGTAAAGGTTCTGATGAAATATTCATTCTGAGTCAAGTTCTATTGTTATTTTAACCTATTAATTAACCTATAGCTGTATAAGAGGGAAGTGGACCGGGGTGATGGTAGACAGCGTAATGTCTCATATTCGCAGATAGTGCTGATCATATTCTTTCCCCTTTTTTCAAGTCTGATCATTGGAGAAGATATAGATGAATTATCATTGTTTATATTATAAAACTATAAATAGATGAGGTTTTGTTCGGGTTGATGGAGTTTTGTGGCGGAGCGACTGACAGAGGTAAGGGATGCCAAGAGGCCCTTGAACGAGAATATACAACATGGCGCATACTTGGATTCCTTGATAAAGCTGGACAGGTCTTGTTCCAGTTTCAGTAACATCATTTTGTCCTTGGCGTTCTTATTCAAGGTCATCTTGATGAACTCTTCAAGGTCAATCCCTGTTGAATCTGTATACTGCGTCTCAACACTCGAATCTGAAATCGTAGAATCATTAAATGCAACAAGTGAAAAATATACTCGGTGTTTATGTATATCATACTAGCTTAACACTCAACCCAGGCTACTTCTGATCTGTACACGTGAAAGATTTCCGTCAATTTCACGCTTACAAGTGGCGTTAATGCTCTGCTTACATATAGAGTTGAGAGTCAAAGGACTCTTAACGCCTCGTTATTCCACTAAATACCATGAAACATTAAGAAATTGATGGGAGGATGAACAGCTAACAAATAACCAGCCCAAGTGATTTTTTGGTTGACAAAACTTTCAATGAATATTTCCTTTCAAACAAACAGTTCCAATTGTGCGAGTTATTTGTTCTCTAGTTATACCGATTAGTTTCAGACATGTGTCCTTCTTCTGGGTCTAGGACTGACTGAATTAATATAGAAAAGTTACCCCTTAAGAACTGTATCAAAGAATTGGTGGCAGAAAGTACTACAATTTTCGGAATGGCCAGGGTGATTACTACTGGCGTCCGATGGGTAATGTCCTAAGCGATCTTTTTTCATACAGCAGTAACTTACCTCTCGACAAGCATGGCGAGTTACCAGCCTCTGACATGGAGCTCTGCGATCCATCCTTCTCAAGTCGACGATACGCTTTATGCTGTAAAGACAACAATAATCTCTGAAACACAGGCCCAAGACTCGAGTCATAAACCAGATATCTAATCGCAGCAATTTTAAGCTATTCTTGCAGAGGTTTAAGATCTAATCCATTATCTTTGCAATATGAAACGCTTATTTTGTGGTGTTTCATATTTCATGAACATCGATAGAGAATGTTCATATATATTTTTTGTAATAAATTAATTGGATTTAGCAATAGAGGTGATTTTGTGAAATCCCAAAGAAAATGCTTTAATATGGCTGCTATTTCAGCATCTTAAATGATCGAATTCACTGGCTGTTAGGAATATCCCTGCTCTCGATACCTCAGGTCATCCTCTCGCTGTATACATTCCTCCCGAAAGAGACCCCCCCCACAAAAAAACCCAGAAAAAAACCAAAAACAAACCCACACACACACACGACGCGGTACTTCAGTGAGTGGAAGTAGAGGGTTGTCACACCGGTCACAGCTTGAGGCCAGACCTTCTACCAGGTTACGAAGCACGGCTGTAAATTGCCTGGCTGCCCCCACCCTCTCTCTCACCCAGTCCCCTCTTCTCCCTGAGGGTGTCATACAGGGGCCTGCCGACATGACTAAGGCACGTGGGAGTGGCGGGAGGCAGTGAAACTGCTGACGCGACACGTTTCTCTGATCGGCCGGCGAGTGGAGATGCAGCACTGCAGTAGTATAAGGAGAGGGGGATTTGGCGATGGGGGAACTTTCCACCCTGTGCGATGTTTACAGTCAGAGGGGAGAGAGAATCTGCCCACTCCCTGATGCCTCACACACACAGAGGCGTAGTAATGTATGTTTATTACATGCCCAGTTCATATACCCTACAACACGACACACAAATCATGTGTATGGCCTCCAAGTTAACTCAGCATGGTAATAGCAATTGGTAACGTTGAATGTGGATGTAAAGTGTGCATAAGTAAAGCCATTACCATGATTAACGTTGTTAGTGGTGTGTGCCTTTCTGTTAGATTGAGTAGCACACGGACCCGATTTATCCATACTTTTCACTGCGAGATTTCACTTTGAGTGAGATCCAGTTTGTAGAATCCTATATATACATAAAGATGTGTTTTGCTTGTTATTTGTTCATTTGTTATAACCATTCCGCATTCAACTTCCCCAGATATTTGCTGATAATATCCAGGGTTGTTTCCTTTATCAGGGATTTCTTCCTTTTTATATTTCAATCTTCATTGCGCCTCCCATGCACCGGATGCATGTTTAGTCCCTACATCGACACCTAATACTGCTAGTTATACTGACTGTTTACCCTCCAATATCAACAGCTTTTGTTTCTTCCCACGTCAGTGGAATACAAATGCATTTTTATCTATCCGGGTTTTTTCATAAACAAATTTACAATAACGAACATATAAACATGCTTGGTCAACGAAAATTACTTCTCGGAGATTAAGTCATACTTATCACTTGTTTTTGTAACCAACCAAGTAGGTAGACTTGGTTTACCTCACTTTGTATCCATGACGGCCATTGATAACATGTGTATGACAAACCAGCATACACAGAAGTGATGAGTCGTTTCTGTACTGCATTCTATCAGAATATGAAAATGTCATACTTAAACAGATACAGCCGACGACTATGAAGTAAAGAGTATGTGTTGTGATCACAAGTGACATTTGAAGTTTATATTCCCTCCTCTCACAAATGTAATCTCTGAGTAAGTCTACAATTTTCCCTGCTAAAGGACTGACGGTAATGCACTATTTGATATCGCCACTGTGATCAGTATATAGCTTTATAAACCCGGAATCAGAATAATTTCACAGGAGTGAAAACAAAGTATGTTTATTTTCTGGCACCTGACGAAGGCACGCGCGCACCATTTTAGGCCTTCCTCCAGATATGGTTGACGCTGCCCGAATCTGCTGACATGGCAATCTTGGGGTGGCTGCTGCCGGTACCCCCCCCCCCCCCCTCCACCTCCTTATTCGACCGCCCCCTACCCGCGAGTGGCGGGGAGGGAGGGTGTATGGGTGGGCAGGAGTGTGCCTGTTAAGATGTCTGTATAATACATCAGCCGGTCCACCAGCACCATGCGTATAATGAGGAATTATTCATCTGTATCCGTCCGCGTGCCTCGCCATCTCAGCAGGAGGTGGTTTGTGGCCCTGTGTCCGTTTAGTAGGGCGGGTGGGGGGGGGGGGGGTGTAGGAGGGGGAGTGGCGTGATGTAGGTGTAGGTGGTGGTGGGGGGGGGGAGGAGGTACATGTGGGGGTGGGTGGGTGTCCTTATAGGAGGATGAGATGCGCATGTGCACTTAAGTGCTGAGCGTGCACTTTCTCTGTGTGTGTCTCTCTCTGTCGTTCCAATCTTCCTGTATTTGAGTTGTGTTTTTTTTATGCAGGGGGTTAGAGCGTTGAATCACAGGCCGCCGCTGAACAGCCCCTAAAGGCCCTCACCTCCCGACGCCCACGCAGTCTGCATTGGAGCGTATGCGGTGCATTTTGTCAACAAGCGCCTTCACCGAGTGGGCGGGTATCAGAGTAAATAACGGAGGGAAAGCTTCCATGAATAAAATAATGCGTGATAGTATTAGTGAGAGATCCGTGACTAAAACCAGGAGAAGGTCAGTGATTTACTCACTCAGAGACCGAGTATTTGAATGAGTTTTATGACAAAAGGAGCGGATGATCGGGCGATTGACTGAGTGATGTAATCAGTGAGAGGAACCAGTAACTGAACGACTAGTTAAGTAAATGCGTGAATTCGTAAAGTATTTGGACAAATCGCTCACATGACAAAGACAGGTCAGCTCTACCTGTCATTGTCATTCAACCGGTCGTTTAAATCCAATGCATGCAAATCACTGTTGTCATTGATCGTTGAGTCACTCTACGTCACAGGCTAGTAATGGTGTCTCTTCACCCGACACATTCTTAGTTGGGTCCTGATAAGATGGCCGGATATAAAAAATTCGGATCTCTATAATTTTGGCTCAGCCGTGCTTCATGACATTGTCACATATTATTTGTTGGTGTGGAGAACTCAATAACAATCAAATACAGACGTGTTGGGCTTATATACACTGTTGGTAGAGCTTGAAACGCATCAGTGTCTTTCCTCATCAATCTCCATCTTGTGGAATTCTGAAGGTTTAACGTTGTAAAACACAAAACAGTTTCACCGAGCCTCAACTCAAACCCTTCAATCTGTAGTTACATGGCCAACAAGGCGCCGCGCAGCGACCACGCTATGAGCTAGTGAAGAAGGGGGGGGGGGGGGGAGTGAGGGCAGAGAGAGGGAGTAAGGGTGGAGAGGGAGTGAGGGTGAAGAGAGTGAGGGCAAAGAGAGGGAGTGAGGGCAGAGAGTAAGTGATGATGTCAGGACGTAGAGGTGTGAGGGTGTACAGAGTGAAGGCACGTTGGTTGGTTTGATTTAATGTCCAGTTAACCGTTGCATGTTCTCGCCAGACTTTCTCAAGGTTCTTTTACACCATAATGGTGATGGTCGAATCTATGTAATGAATTAAGGTAGAAATATTACCCCCTACACATTCACCGAGGTGAGAGTTCTTTACTTCCCACACCACATAGACGTGGTATGAGAAGGACTGGCCTTTGATATAGCAGTAAATCTACCAGAGTGAGGGCAAAGAGAGGGAGTGAGGATGTAGAGGGAGTGAGGATGTAGAGTGAGTGAGGATGTAGAGGGTGTGAGGGTGTAGAGGGAGTGAGGGTGTAGAGGGTGTGAGGGTGTAGAGGGAGTGAGGGTGTAGAAGGAGTGAGGGTGTAGAGGGAGTGAGGGCGGAGAGACGGCGGGAGGGAGGGGGCGTCGACTCGCCAGGCGAACATGTCCTGAGACTAATGACCACAATGAGGTAGTCATACAGCTCACCGTCTCACGACCATCACCACAGCACGGCGGGCACCCCGGGCTACGGTCTCGTGCATCGGACCTTTGAGCCAGCTGACTGCCGCTTCTCCTGACTGGGCTAATTTACCAGCTGCTCAGACATGGTGCATTGCCAGGCGCAGGTCTGTGAGCAGGTCACACCGACTCATTACTAACATCAGCGGCCACCTAACCTGCTCATTTAACACCCACTTCTGCTGCGTCATCACATTTTAACCAAAACCTAGCCACGATCTCCGCCAACAAAACAACAACAGCGACAGCCAACAAGCCGCACCCTATTCTGGACCACTAGATTGTTCTGTTTTAGCAGAACAGATAAATATTACTCCCTTTTCTCAGGTATAAACTGATCGTCAAAGATGCCTTTTTCTCCATTCTCCCCGTTTTAGTCTAGCCGAAAAGGACCTTTCCTACCGGAAATTTGAGAACGATCTTTAGCGTTAAAAAGGATGAGAGACCAAATCATCGGCCTAATGTTATATCTGGCCTGCCCATTCTTGAAAAGGTTGGAGGTTGGATGGCAGGCGGTGGCCAGTGCTCTAGAATTGTAATTATCACTTATTTTGCACTTTTTATGCCATCAAACACCGTTAATTAAGGACAGGTTTTCTTTGATCAGCAGTAACCAGTTCTCCTTGTGTAGTTGTTAAGATAGCAGCGGCGTTTTTCAGGTGTCAGGACGGAAGGAGTTTGCTGCCTGAGCCTCCTAATCACCTGCACTTTAATCCCCATCCGCAAAAGAAATAAATGTTACTAAAGGGAAAAGAAATTGTCAAATACGAACTTCTTATGTTACACCTGCATCCAAGCATGAACCCATACTGATTGGTTAGGGTCAGTCATTAGGATAATTTCTTATTCCACTCTGGAAATATTCTATTATTACCTGTTTAATGCTCTATCTCATTTTCCTTAGGAATAGCATCCTTATTCATTTATTTGTTACAAACTGATATAAAAGGTTTTTAGGGAACATAAGATCCTCGAAAATGTTTCTATGACTAGAAAAAAGGTTCAAAGGTCTCACTTTGAGGCCTGATGATATACACAGATCTCGAGGGTGACAGTGTTGCCTAATCCTTCAAGCCTTCATCCCTGAGTTTTCCAGATACACTAACCTTCAACAAATAAACCTTTCAATAATTGTTCCATGCCATGTGGCAACCATGCCACACCTTAAATAATTTTGTTTTTGTTTTTTTACAACAGGAACAGCAGGGTTGTGTGGCATGACATGAATAACCCTGCGTAGTAATACGCATGTGTGCGTTGGGTGGACTACCCTGTATGATAGGTTTATCGGAGTACTGTTTAGTTTAACATTTACAATGGTGAATTCGGGTTCGAATTTACTGCTTGTCAGGAAGAAGAACCATTGTTACCATCAAGGAACGATCTGCTCTCATTACTAACCGGGGAGCATTCCGCTGGGCACGTGACTGTGGAGTAGGGCAGATATTGAGCCGATGGGCAGCTTTACCAGATGGCAAGATCAAGTATGATCTCTGCTGGTTAAATGGATAAAATCCGTAACGCACTGCATCTCATATGAAATATCCACTTTTAATACTCAAATGAATAAATACACAATATTAACTGGTTTCAGATACATGTGGTCGTAATCTCCTAGGACTAGACGCGTAGTAATATCGGAGTGAATGCGAGGATATTACGTAGAGCCTCCTAGTCCGAGGGTATTACGACCGCTTGTATCCATTATCCAGCATTGCGAATTTGAATTACCGATGAAAAGACAACATGACCGCTGATCTTTTCACGCATTTTTTGTTGTTGAAATATACATTCTTTTTTATACCTTTGCTTCACTTTGCTGTGTTAAGAAGTGTATATGCCACGTATCATTATTTTTATTACGCATTATTTTGTGCACAAAGGACTTTCCCCCGTATTCTCCCCTCTTTGTAGAGCGGAGATTACGAGCATCCGTAATCTCCGCCTTGTGAATCACAAAGTCCCTATAAGTTTAGTACGGGGACTCCGTAATCAGTGGATAGTAAATAAATACATATATGTCTATACAAATATCTCACTCTCCGGGACTCCCAAAGATTTACGCACCTGCTGGCTCTCAGACCCGCCCCATCCCTGTGCAGCCACCCACTGTAATGCGGCGTTCAAGGCCGTGGCATACAGTATCATCACAGCGAGAGTGTACCGCAGACCTGTGCTGCTGAAAGTATATCCCTGCCCAGCCTGACCGGACGCACCACGTGACTCCACCACATGACTGGTTATGATTGCCCTAACCACCCACTTACCATCCCGCGAGTAGTTCCAGCGTCGACCGCCAGGCACCGCCCCATCCACCTCCCGAAGCGACTTTACCACACGCGCGTACACGTGTGTGCGTAGGGGGGGGGGGGGGGCTGGGTGAGGAATATGTGGACAAAATTGCAGGGATTGCCCAACCCGTTACAAGTCGATCAGGCTGCCCCCTGGCGCCACTGTAGCCATGCATGCACACCGCCAGCGGGCGCTGATAACAGCGCGACGCCCAATCTAACATTGATGTGGGTGTTACTATGGCAACTGAGGACTGCACACATACAGAGACACTATCATACACTGATGGCAGGGAGGGGGTGCTAAGTGAGGGGGGGAGGTTGACGGCAAAACGTACTGTAGTTAATAGCAAAGTGAAGCAAAGGTAAAAAAAAATAGATAAGCTAACAAAGATAACCTGTGTTTTGTTGTGCCTGCAGGCGATAGTAGCTAACCTTGTTTAGTGGAATTACATCTAACCGTTCACGTTCAAAGAGAAATATCCATGGCGTTAGAAATAAATCATCATGGCATTATCAGAGATATAATTCACAAGTCTCTGATCTTACATCGATGGTTTACATTCAGTATACACCGTCTTCATATTGAAAAGCATGGGTGCAATGTGGACCTCTCAGGAAAGTAGGCTTCTTATCAGCTGCACTGAGAGACAACGAAAGACCTTACTCACTTGTGGAAAAGGCCGCGTTAGGGTTAAGGTTATTCGTCCACTCACTACTCTCTGGTCAAGATGTGAAACCCCCAAGACTCGTTCAGTGCGTTTTACTTTTACTGTGTGAAGAATCGTTTGGAGGAACGATTGAGGAACGACCACATCGATAGTTTCCTCTCAGACATCCTCCATAGTACATAACTTGTAACAATTCTATGTGAATGATTTGACTTTTAATTTTAGTTTTATTACAAATAACAATTTCATGACCTTTAATGCGCCCGAATGTAGAACACGAAAACCCATGATATGTCCCAGAGTAGCCACAACCGTTCAGTCAGTGCTGTTGCGGTTGCCGGTCATTGATTATTAATCGCTGCCCCACGTGACCGTGGACCGTTTCATTGATTAGCTAATATCAGGCCATGTGATCTGAACCTCAAAGCTTATCAGAGGGTTGGGGCAAGAAGACGCACTTCAATTGTCTGGCGTTGTCTCTTATCTAGGCTAGGCTTGGCTAGCTGGGCATGCTATTATAAAAATCGTTACCCCACACCCCGACCCCGACCCCCACTCCCGCACACCCACACAGGTTCTACGGAACACACTGAAAGCCCAATACGTATCTGTCATTGTTGACAAATCAAAACCCTGCAACACATGAGGTGCTTTCCACTGTAGAAAGTAATCCCAGAGACTGTGTCTGATTTGACATAAATAATAATAGAAATGAGAGTATTTTATTTACCATATATATATATATGTTCATCTCTATTTACATATAAAAAAACAAATACCCCCAAATCTCTCAGAATTTAGGTTATTTCAAAAACTGGCGTATGGGCCAGATTTGGGCCCAAACAGGCAGGTTGGGGCAGAGATACAAGCAACCGCAGGAAGTAGAGCGCAGGATCTCTGCTGGGAGAGTGGGACTTCACTAGGGCAAAACTAATTCTGAGGCTTGGAGGTTAATTAAGGGCGACGGTAAAGGCGAGAATTTACCAAAGGGCCACTGACAAGTCTATTGAGTGTGCTGAGCTAGCCCTACAACCTGCCGCCCACGCAGACTTACTTCTAAGTTTACACCTGTCGCTCATCCGTTCCCATGGCAACAAGCCACACCCCCTTTTCGGCACTGAACCGTACGGTGCCTGATCGGCCCCGGCCTTTGGGATCCGGGTTGGATCGATCCTGTGAGCACAGCCAGCCAATCAGCAGGCGTGGCAGTGATGTCACCTCATGAATATTGATGAGTGTATAGACCCGGCGCCATTGAGTAGAAACTGCTTACTGCAGGGATACAGTGGCTGTGTGTCCGCCGTCGCCTTCCGCCTCCTCTCCCTAACCCTCCCTCCAGGGACAAGTGCAAACAAGGCGGGCGCAACGTTCAATAGGTAATCAAATATAATACCTACCCGCTGTAGCCGCGGGCATGTTCGGCCACACACCTCTGGCCACCTGCGAGCGCGGCGGGCGCCAGGGCCAGAGATAGTAAGGAAAAACCTCCTAAAAGATGCCGGCTCCGCGCCTTCTTCAATGGAAATTTATTAGTCATTTTCTGGTGCTGCTGTCGGTCGGGCGGCGGGCGGCAGCGGCGGGCGGCGTGAGGGCACAGGGCGGCCGGGGACCGGGGGCGGGGCGGGGCTCGCGGGGGGTGAGTGTGAGGTATAGTCAGGGGAGGTGATGAGGAAAGAGGTCGTGGGCGAGCACGGTGGGAAGGGAGAGCGCGGTGGTGTACTGACCTGTACGCTATACTACTCGTACCCCGACGACCAGCCTCCAACTCCATTACTACTCTCCACTCTGTTACTACCTGTACATGTATAATAGATCCAGCGATGCCTCTATCCACACTACCGCCCCGAGTGATCTCTCAAGTCATGCTTTAAGCCCAGTTCATCCGCGGCATGAGTTTTCAGATTGGGATTTTTAAGACCAATGATTCATGGTGAAAGGGAGTGTGTCTCTAATATCATTAGGTGTCTGCATCAGGAATAGCTGTACGACATACGTATGACGTATCGGCTCATGACGGCTTTACATCCGTGACGGACTCAATCCTCTTAATGCTACTGCAACGATCACACTGAGTGCTTCATACGTGTCAATGCACTACTAACTAAAACAGACTTAGCGATTTCGGAACATTGGATACCTTTATCTCAGATGAAGGAACAGTTTTAGTCTCAGACAAAGTATCGGAAGCAATATTGCTAGGTGTGGCACCCCTTGCCATTTTTTTTTTTAGGCTAGTCCCAATCCCCCATGGAGAGGGACATTAGTCTAAAACATAATGTTCCTGGACCTCTTGTGATAAATTTGCTAGCAGTAGCCTACTAGCAAAGTTCGTCTCAGAGAAAGGTGCATTCGTATCCCGCTGCTGTTTTGGGCCGATATCATATTGCATCAGCCCAAGATTAGCCCCATGGAAGAAGAAAATGGATATGGCACACACAGATCTACATTGGCCAGCCTGAGAAGGAACCCTAAACTCTGCAGTATCGTCCAGTTGTAAAAGAAAATATATGCAATTTTTATCATCAATATTTGGCGTAGTTTGTATTTAATAAAATAAGATCTTATCTGGCCTAGGATCAAAATCTCTACTTATAGGTACTTATAGGAGAGCAAAGACATACATGAACAGGTTACATATATACATTTTGGCTTTTCAAGCTTGTTCATTCTTCTTCACGCCTTTCAACCGGAAGGTTCGTTTATCTGAGACATAAGGAGATGGATTTGTCTAAGACAAAGGTAAAATGCAGTCGCTAGTTGTGTTATGATAATTTTTCCTTGGATAACTATGTATCAAGATAGATATAAATCTAATCAACACCATAATTATTAGATTAGAAATAGAAATTCATCACTTCGTTGATACACATATATATGCACTTAAAGGCCCGGCCCCACTGGTGCGACGGATTCATCGCAAGTCCATAAAAAGTCATAAACGGCCGACGAGGGTCAGAAAAACGGCGCCGCCCGTCGCATCAGACATCTTGAGATGTTCATGATTTGCGATGGATTCGTCGCACAGGTACAGGGTATGTCCTTTATATTTCTACAGAAACTGTATATACTACATTGACCAATGTAGTTACACAGGCTACCCTGACCGCTGGTACCTGGGGCCTACTACAGTCAATACAGATGTTGCCGTTCAACGCCGCCTTAACGGCCCACTGTCTAGTTACGCGGCCGCTCGGACAAACACGCCCGAGTCCAGTGGTATTCATATAGAGATATATAGCATTCACAGCTAAAGTGTGAACGGTGGGTGTGATTGCAGTAGTGTTGGTTTGGGACAGATTGGACTGCTAGAACAATTAAAGGCATTGTATCAACGAGTCTGGACTATCAAAACTTGATAGCTGATAATTGTTTTGGTTTTAACTTGGAGTAAGATAAGCATATAATAGCTAGGCCTGCCAATGTATTAATGTATATTCAATTTCGGTCATCCTATGTTATCTATGCTATATCTAGAGTATTATTGAGGCAATATGCATGTATGACATACTAGAGTTGAGCTGGAATACCATAGAATACAATGCAATTGTTATTATTTCTCTGGAAATAATATACACAGGTATTATTAACCTATTACGCTCATGCACTCAGTGTTCCAGTGCTAAAGTATACGTTGCCAGGTGAATGTTTGGCTTCAGCTGTAGCGTAGCTAAGGAGATAAGGTGCGACACCGGCCTACGGAAAAAGGCTTATTACTGCCGCACCTGCAATCATTTGGGTTCCAGGTCTCAGGAGGTGTGAAAGCTGTGAAAACAGCAGACTGTGGCTGTAGCCTAGGTGTTATTCTGTTACCTTTTAAAGTGTGAAGTTGAGAAGTGATATGATTATGATTATAATAGATATTTGAAATTAAGTTATACACCTATGCTTATTATACATAGGTGGTGCCAGAAGTGATGCGACGAATCCATCGCATCAGTGGGGCATACCCTGGATTTTCTATGCGATTGAGTGCGATGATTCCATCGCAATAGGGGTCATAAACTCCGCCGAGGGGGCGTTTATGGGGCCATAAAAGATGTGCGACGATCGCATCGCACCAGTGGGCCCGGGCCTTAAGACTCAGTGAAGGTATGAATCCTGGAGTCGATATAAAAAGTAAAAGAAATGTATTTTGATTGGTTAAACATAACAAATGATACCTGAATTGCTCATAATGTCGCTCATGATTTCCTAATTTGTTTGAATTCATAATTCATAATTGACCATTCTTTTTAAGTATCAACCATGTCAGCATGATAATAGTTAATTACAACAATTGGATGTTAAATCAACCAAACCCACCATATATGTATCTGTATCGCTTCACAGAAGTGACTACTTTTGAAGGCATGTCGTCATGTTATCAGTGGTTCTTGGGGAGGTATATACAATTGGTGACTGGTGGTCAACACGCGCGTCACACCACCCGCAGACTTTTACCAAGTCCACACATCAAAGACCAGGGACAACGACTGAGAAGCCGACAGGTAGAGCCGGCACAGGGCAGTCCTCCCCTCCCCCGCACGCCAGTCCATGCTAAATGGATAGCGACCAGACAGCAAATGGAGTGTTTACATGAGGCCAAAAATAAGAAAGAAAAAGCCCAGATGATCAATAAATCACTAATTTCCGGAGGCATTTCGTGATAATGGCGTGGTCCCACTTCAAAGATGTCCGTCGGGCTCGCTAATGGGACCCGCTTTCAGGGAAGGAGTCGGAGTCGCTCACAAAAACGTGCCGAGCAACTCGCCCGGTCGCTTTTGGGCTGACCTCAAACTAATAATGTGCCCAAGAGTCGTTCAGATGGAGATCACGGTGGCCTTTTTCCCCCCACACAAATTTTTCAAATTTTCAAAAGTTCCTTTCAGTATGTAGTGTACGATAATTCGTCTTTCGTCTAGTTTACGGGAAATATGAGCAAATGTAAACATTATATGAGTTTCAATTACAAAGTGGGGAAGAAAATATAGTCCAGTTGTCTGAAGTCACATACAGCACTAGTTCTTGAACTAGTTGTTTTGGTAAATTCAGGGATGAATGTCGGAAATCAAATACCTTAAAAAGCAAAGAAACATTTTTCTTTTTGCATTAGAATGTTGTATTCTGTGAAATGTAGCTGAAGGCTTATATACCATCATATGCAATATGAAACTAAGACAGGAAACGCATGTGGGGAATCCCACAAGACCCACGCAGGTGTCGTTCGAAAAGGTCGGAAAATTACGGAAGCGGCCGGCGCCTACCACCCGCTAGCTGCTGGGGGTTCCAGCGAGGCAGGACCGCCCACTAGCAGCCGACATCGTCTTGGCAGGGCAGGGGTACGGTGCATTCTGTTAGGGGAGTACCATCAGCACTGTCACTGTAGATACTAACAGCCGATATTTCATCCAACTTACATAAATCTTTGTTTTTTAAATCAGATTTCTGTAATTTTTCGGAAATCAATCCTTGGATAATGAACAAGATTCTCAGACAAAAAGAGAATTATTTATTGTGACGTATGACCTTACTTTATTTTTTTTTAAAAGAAGAGAGATAACATTGTGAGGATAAAGTATCATTTCAACCATACAATGAATAACAGAATTGCACTGAATGACCCTGTGTCTGCTGAACGATCACTCAAATATCACAGCGACGCGGACGTTCTCCTTTCTAGCCAAGATATATTTACAAAACTTTTTTCGATGTACATAACCCTATTCAAATGGCCCAATCACTTTCAAAGAAACATACATGTACAGACACATATATAAAAGTAGGACAACATCGGATATTCCCACCAAGACCACAGTCCACAATGCAACATGATGGCACCGTGCTAAAAGAAAAATCTAAAAACAAAAACAAAATAAAGCCCGGCAGATGGCGCACAGGTCATGCGTGGAAACTTGGATCAATTCCAGGTTGGTGTTTTTGCATATTCCTCCCCTACTTAGGGTCTCGACGCCTATCTGTGTTTAAGGGGTGATGAATGAATGATAATAGCCCCCTTCAGGGCGTACACCTATCCTGACACGGTGCCCCACAGAGATTGCATATAGCACGACATGGCACCGCCTGCCGACACCCACGCTTAAACGAGGTACCACGTGGCCTCTCGCCATTAACCCCAACCCAACTTCCGGTTTAGCTACTGGCTCACCTCCACTTTCCCTTCGATCAGGACCTTGTCTCTTAGATCAGAAAATACATTCAAATCTCCGGGTTGTTTTCTTTCTTTCTTTTCTATCCTTTTCCTTTATTACCTTTGTGTGTGAGTGGGGGTGCGGTTGTTATGCCTCGGCAACAATCAGGGCACTCTCTTGCGGCCGAAACACGGTAGAAAGGTGTGGGCACTGAGCCACGCTGCTATCCATTAAAGTGATTACAAAATGGTGAAAACTTCCATTCCCGGCATATCTATACAAATGTTCCATGATGTTATGAGAACACCTCTATGTCTGAATAGAAGTTAGCCGAGGGACTGTTAGAACAAGTCTCCCCCACCACACACAGTCCAATCACGTATCTATGGCTGGTTTGAGGACACTGACCTCTACTTATAAGTACCAATGACGTTCATTTGTTAAATACCTGTAACTAAGACATGAATAACTTGTGAGTTATCTGCCTAATCTCCGCGTACCAACCATGTGTGTCGTCAACGACTTATTATCTCTTCGGGTACACGTAACCTTCAAACTCCTGCCTAACGGTTCCTTATATAACAAGCCACTAGCGGTTCCCTTTTTTCCCTGCCTTTTTCTCCTCCCCAAACTCTGCGCTGGTGATGTGCGGCATCGAATGACTTTAACGAGAGTCGTTGTTGACACGAGCAGTTCTCAGCGGCTCCCAGTTGCTCGCCGTCCAAATGTCACTCCCATAGTCTGGACTTTTTCAATCGACCACCGGTAGACACAGTTTCCGGCGCCTCCCTGCCTCTCTCTCTCTCCCCTCTCTCGCTTTCTCTCCTTCACAGACTCGGCTCTGCGCCTCTCCTTCTCGTGTCTCTCGCCCCATCCCAGTCTCAAGGATATTTTCTCAGGTCGCTCCGTGGCCTTCTCCCTTTCCACGTGACCTTAGCATTTCCGGGAGGTGGCCTTATCTGCCAGGGATTTCTCGAAGTGTCTCAGAAATCCTTAACCCCTCTATTTCTGTTTCAATGAAAAGGTAACTTTAGGTGGGTGGGGTTAATCTCTACCTCCCCCCCCTCCTTCTCCTTCCCATTCCTCATATCTGTCCCATCAAAGCCCACCACCACATCTTCCTCTGACAGTTTCTGAAAGTCCTCTCCTCTCTCTGGTTTTTGCGTGATATTATAGCAACAGAGATTCTTTTTTAGATATGGAACTAAACCTGATATGGGTTAAAAAGGTGTCCAAAACATACCCTTTGAGGTTAGCATTCAGACCTCTCCAAATCAACACGCGCTTGAGTGTATGGGAGACATGTGCCTCAACCGTGCAAAACATTGGTCTCTGAGCAAAACCAGAGGCTTGGACAGGCAGGTTTCATACACCATAGTTCTGATCGCAAAGCAGTATAGTTAGACCCAAATGACATATTAGTCAACCCTAACTACTCAAACTAGTTTAAGATCTTATCCCACCCCTGAATTCTAATTTAAAAAAACCCAACAAAACAAATTCATTCAACATTTATTAAGATAACTTTATCGTACACAACACCAGTTGGTTTGTTTGTTTTACACTACTGGAAAGACAGTTGGATAAGAGTTTCCTATTTCAAGTCTATGGAGAAATGTACCTGGGGTGTGATGAAAGATATATTCAAAGCACATTACTAAAGTCTGACAATCATGTCCAGATATAACTTTATGTGGGTGAGTTTATTAAGGAATATGTGAATAAAACGAATGAAAAACCTGTGGCATCTATTTAAAATAATTTTCTTTTATTCAAAAAAATATTATGTGGGGATTTTTGGTAGATGCTTCTTACAACCGTTCTAACATTGTAGCAGTATCACAAAGCGCTTGATTTAATCTGATTGCCAGGCACTGATTCATAGCACGAGTTTTTTTAATCTCCTACATACTTTCCTACCGGGTAATACGGATGACTTATACCACTCCATCGTCATCTTTGTTGAAACTGAGTGGCAGAACAGACATCTACTTAGGGATATCAAAGAGTAACATAACCTGAGAACAAGCGCCTCTCTCACTTAGCCATTGTTCTGTTCTATGAAGAAATCACGAAAATGACAGTGAAAACACCAGCAAACATCAACAAACACTTAACCACTTGGTGTTGTTGAATCATTAGCACCTTTTTGTCGAGGGGACTCGAGGTTGATACTCTGCTGCGTGGCCATGATTGGGGAGGATGAGAACGTCACCTCCGCATCATGTCCCACAGCCCCGATCTGACACCTGGCGCTCACAGCACACCAGGCGTGCATGGACAGTGCGGTCACTAACACGTCTCCACGGTGTGACCGGTGGCAGCTCACCTACGTCCCCATCTCATGTGGGTCATCTCTCACTCTTCTCAGACGGAAAACACAAGTATGATCTCACCCCTGGTATTTTTGTCCCATAGGCTTAACATTGGTAACTCGCTCTCCATGCCCCGTTCTCCATGGTCTTGCAGGGAAACTGTATGGCTGCAAAATTACTTTTAATATGAGAAATTGAAGGTAGAACTGACTGCATAGAAAAGCCCCCAGACTCTTCTAGTATACTCTGAGAAATCATAAGGACAAGGTTGGACATTCCTGCAGCTAGTCGCATGCAGACGGGTAGGTAGTGAACCAGCGCAGTGCTGGCGGTACTCACGGATGGGGTTGGTGACAGGGACGCGACGGTGAGCGTGGCGGTGGTGGTGTTGTTGGGAGTACACAGACTGATGACAGTCTCCTCGGCAGGGGGCGGAGACGCGTCGTCACACAGCGCATGACTCCGTACCAGCAGCTTCACCTGAGAGACACCAACCACAGGTTAAACAGTGTAGGGCATCTATATCAATCCGAGACACACCAACTGCAGTCAATGTTACTTAAACATTGTAGGGCATCTGAGTCAATCTGAGACACACCAACTACAGTCAATGTTACTTAAACATTATAGGGAAGTCAATCTGAGACACACCAACTACAGTCAATGTTACTTAAACATTATAGGGCATCTAAGTCAATCTGAGACACACCAACTACAGTCAATGTTACTTAAACATTATAGGGCATCTAAGTCAATCTGAGACACACCAACTACAGTCAATGTTACTTAAACATTGTAGGGCATCTAAGTCAATCTGAGACACACCAACTACAGTCAATGTTACTTAAACATTGTAGGGCATCTAAGTCAATCTGAGACACACCAACTACAGTCAATGTTACTTAAACAGTGTAGGGCATCTAAGTCAATCTGAGACACCAACTACAGTCAATGTTACTTAAACATTGTACGGCATCTAAGTCAATCTGAGACACACCAACTACAGTCAATGTTACTTAAACATTGTACGGCATCTATATCAATCTGAGTACATATATGCGTAGACCCATCTAGCAGCTATTATAACGAAAGTAAAGCGTTTGTTCTTAAGAGAAATCTATGCATATCTATGTTCTCTTCAAAAGCGTGCCTCATTTGAAACCTTGATTTGACATCACTTCTTTCCCTTTTGACAAGTTGATGACAACGCTTCGACACGCAAATGAAACCAAAGAAACAGAGAGGTTGTATATAGAAGTAGGACCTTTGGGTTGCCGGCTAGGCTGGTCGGGCTCGACTTGTCCGAGTCGGTACTACGCTGAGCCTCCAGCGGCCTTCGGTCCTTAGTGGCCTCCTCCGGGGAGTTGGACTCCGGAGTTCCTCCGGGCGTCTGGACCACAGGCGTCTCATGCCCAGCTGAAACGATCAAAACACCTTCATCAGTCCTGCTCCCTGGTCACTCACACTCACTGGATGGGCATCGTGGTGAAACCAGGACGCGTGTGACAGGGAAGTCTGGCCTGTTCCACGTCATTGTGCAGCTCATGGCTGCACACTGTGGCTAGTGGCAGGTCGATGTCGAGGCCCCCTTACCTCGAGGTGCTTACTTCACGACTCACCTTGTCGGGAGCGGTGTATAGGCACTATGTGGGACGTAGAACTGTGGGGAATCTCTGACATGTTTTGCACATGATAATAAATAAATCTGATCAGTTCAAGTTATGTGCTTTGATAAACCTAAATCAATACACAGCACAACCCTTCTTTACATTCCAAGACTTAGCAGGCCTCAAAGAGCAATTCAATGGGCCATGAGCATTTTAAAGAACAATTGCATACTAAAGATCTTACAGATAAAGGTATTCATATAATTCGCGAAAAAAAGACCTCAGAATAAGATGACAAGGTACAAGGTACCCTCCCCTCACCTTATTATTTATGTTTTGAGCAGCATTTCATTCTCAGCCATTTGCCGATGAAATTAGATACGCTTAAGAAAAGAAAAACTTGCATTTCCTTCACTAACAATATTGGCCAGAATATGTCTGCCTTATGGACATTTTCAGGCCTGAACAATATTAAATGAAACATTAACACATGGCAAAACTGACTTTCCAAGGGTAAATAATTTAAATGAAAACCCCTAGAATAATGAGATAAGTTAGGTTTTTCAAACTACAAATACTACTAGCCTGGTCCTAATTGGATATTTGTGGTAGAATTAAGCAGACAGTGATGTGAAGCATACAAATTGTTGTCCTTTTAATTTTACCGTTAATTAAAGATTCAACAAAACTACTGCAGATAAAAAGTTCGGTGACTTTTAGGATTGGACCATACGGTATGCTGGAATTCCCTTGGAACATGTCCATTTCAGGATGCTGACCTCCTATTTATCAGCTACCTTATTTTATAGTTTTTAATTCTAATTAAGAGGATCACGTTAATTTTCTTGTAGGTTTTGCTACATTTTTTAAACGAATCAGTTATGGACACCACAAGTTTCGATTCACACAACAGTTTTAATGGAAAATAAAGTCCATTCATAAAGTATTGTGATGAAATGTAGTTACTGAGCCCGCATTGACGGATGTTAAGTCTTTCGTTCTGTAACTACGGTCTGAAGCCATAGGGGAAGGGCCATACTTACGTGACGAAATACCCAGAACAACCATCACTATGAGCTCATTAACTACATTTACTTATTATTATATATGTACTTCAAAATCACGAGAAAACACCATTTTATGCACAGCCTGACAGTGCGCCCAGACATCAAAGGTCACGCCCAGCGGCGGGTATGATTTCATAGACGCTTGTGCGCAGGTATATACTCATGTTTTATATTGGGTAACGTCTACCCATATTGGTAGCTAGACTTTCGTCATGAACCAATTCTGCAAAAATCTTTCCTTGCCTTTGAAAAAGGCTTTTGATAAAAGTGTTTCTTAAGTCGGAAAATATTTTTCGTCATGAAACATACTTTCGTCCTGACAATATCATTACAATCTATCTTTCTCTGAAATGGTTTTGTTTTCACTCATCACATATGGAAAGATGGATCACATAATACCTGTGTGTCCGTTCAAATCACACATACATGTATCATCTCCATTACAGTAAAGGTTAATTGACTTATAGTTCATTCTAGTGATTTGGGCTGTCACACTGACCTGCTGGTACTATGGTCGCGTCGGACGTCTCAGAGCAGGGGCTGGAGTCGTCCTCCTCCACTTCTTCCACCTCATCCTGCTTGGCAAGGCGTGACTTGCTGCTGCGACGCTCCAGTTTCTCGCGCTGGTCCGACATGGTGTGGTCGCCCGCTGCTTGCCCCGCCTCACCGCCGCCGCCGCCGCCCGCGCCCGCAGCGGACTCTCACACCTCCTGCGAGCATCAAAACCACACCACGTTAGTTCTACCACCGAGGATGACGAGTCCTGTTTTTACGTCAAGTTCCAATATTTTTCTTTTTACTTTATGTTAATTGTGGAGTATCTTTACGAAGGGTGCACTATAGCTCTATGTTTAGAAGGCTCCAGGGCCAACACTATTACATATGTCCTGGTACTACAAGCTAAAAATATTTACAATTAAAGAACTTTTAAAGTAGAGATAAGGTTTTCCATGGTGGGTAGCATCACATTAATAACAATCAAGGACGATGTATTGATTTACTATGATTGTGATACGTTGGTAGAGATGGATTTGTTTTGGGTTGAAAAATGTCTTTATTGATTTCGATTTTCAATCGGTCTTCCAATACAATATTGACGATAACATTTGCAATAGAACTTCTCATGATATATACAATGATTTCTTCCGTTATACAAGTAATTGTTACCACCACACATGATATAGCGTGAGGTTACAAAAAAAAGAGATATTTTTTGCTAGCATACATTATTATCCTCCGATTACATATTCAATATGTACAAATGAGAATGATATCACAGCGATGATACCCAAATGCATACAGGATTCCATATGACTAATTTAAGCTATGGATGCATGTAAAGCCATTTCTGTATATTAGGCGGTCAGAAATCTAAAGCTTTTCCTTTTACCTCAAATTTTATACGGCTTTGGGTAATAAGGAAGTGGGTTAACCAGAAAAACTCAAAAGAAATCCAAGGGTGTCCAATCTATGTCCTATATATATTCACAAGTAATTATAAAATCGTGAACGTAAGACAGACATGTGAAAACCTTCATGAAAGCACAGTATACTATAGAGAAAGTGACTTTCTCTACTGGCTTCGTATGTGGGTAAATCTAGCCCCATCCCCGCCCCCACATATACGAGGACTCCTTTATAACAACTTTGTTCTAGTAATTATGTTAAAATCGATGATCAAATTTTGTTTGGAAATTCATTTACAACATATGAATCCTGTGGGGGTGGGGGTCGGGGGGGGGGGGGGATGGTGCTGGTTGGAAGAGATGGAACAGAAATCCCGTACACTGTTATGAAATAGAGTTTGGAGTTAAGGCCAAGTCTAGACTACTGCCACTGGCGGAGTCTCCCCTCTTCTGTGTCCATCGTCAGGCGGGCATCTTCAGGATGTTACTGCTCCCTGCTGTCGACCAGCCACCTCCCCTCACCCCTCCCCTCATGGACACTAATGAACGACACGCCACAAGGCAAGGAGACGGGGAAAACGTGCACGAGTAGGCCGTGTTCTGGTTCCTATTAAATATTGAGGTGAATGCATTTCAGGCATTCCAGACTGGGAAAAGCGACCAGACAAGATTGAAGGATACGCTGAGCAGGCGGGGGAGTTTGTCTGGTGGCGGAGGTGTGTGTGGTGAGTCAATTGCTGGCTGGGGATAGGGATGCTCGCAGGTGGAGGAGAGTGGGAGGGGTTCTCGGTGCACTAAGCCTCCTGGCGGCAAGTGTGCACACACTGCTGATGTTGGGTTAATTGTCTCATGATCCCAGGCACAAAGCTATGGTGTCGGCGCCACCCACGGGGCCAAACACAGCGATTCGTTGTTTGTTTGGGTTAGGCACTCAGCGTGCTGTGGCCGGCGCCCGTGGGCGTCTGTACACATCCATACATATATCTGTATGCTTACAGTCCTCTCGGAGATTACCAGTGGCGCCACCAGCGTGAAACTATATTAACTACTGCGATAAGAGGTATTACAATCATAAAGAGGTATTCTTGCCGAGCAATATGCCTAATATCAGTGCCGACAAATACTTTCCCCGCAGGTATACTATTTGTGCTTGCCACATTACTAATTTAGCTCTCTTTTTTTAAATATTTTTTTATCATTATTTGGGGATTATCATTATCCTGCTTGGACACTTCATCAAAGACATGTTTCGTGACAAGGATAAACTGGAAAAAATGCCGAAAATGTCTTCTTTTTCTATAATCAAGTCAGTCTTGAACATGGCATAACTCCAAAGGTAAACGATAATAGAAACTCTCCAGTCTCGCTGACATTTCCACGCTTCATTTCGTATAGACACAGCCAGTCTGATTGTTGTCCCATTGTGCCTCGTTCTGATTTCAACATTACGGCTCCCTTCACATAGCCTTAACATCGATGCGTCACCTTTTGCCGCCAATTGTCATCGCAGTCCACCTTCCCTGAAAGCCGGCGCCCTACGAACACTGAGGTACTCCGTGAGGCTCTTCTGAGGGCAGTTATGCCGGTCATCCCCGCCAGGAGGCGACATCATGACGGACATTAGTGCCAGGAAGCAGCACGCGGTGTGGGCGTCTATTTTTGGCCGGAGCAGACGACAAGCACGGTGTTTGCTGGGACGCGGCGACACGTCACAGCACAATACCTCTCGGGCGGTGGCGCCACCGTCCTCATCCATTCACGGATTCGTCTGTACACAAACGGAACGAGACACTCAAATAGATATAGCAAACCAACCTCTCGTCATGCTCCCTAGACAGGTGTAAATGCCTCATGCCGACCCACCCCGGCCACACACACCCCGGATCTTTGTCCCTCTTCTTCCCGCCTCTCCCCTTAACTAGCTGGTTCTTTTTTTCAGTGCAACTTTCCAAGGAATGCAGGATGCGTGGACTAGATTTTATAATATGGAAATCAACTAACCATTAAAAAAATATAACATGGCCGTGAGTATGACCCAGCCATGTGGATTGATGCCCGGAGCCCCACGCGGTTGCCGTGTGCGGCCAGAGAAACCACCGGAGATGCCGGTTGGGGTTCATGATGAAGACGCCACGTGAACGAGCCTGCCTGAGCCCTCGGTAGTGGAGGCGGGTCTGTGGTGCTAAGGGCTGGCCAGTAGGTTTTGATGGAGAAAGGAATAGGTCTGAGTATCGGGCAAACTGGACACCCAAGTTTGTTTGTTTGTTTGGGAAGTTTAACGCCCAATTTGTTCAATTAGACTTACTTTGGATTTGACCGAATCTATGAGATGAATGTAGGAAGAAATCCCACCCCTACACATTTACCGAGGTGAGAATTCTTTTACTTCCCACACCACATAGACATGGTATGAGAAGGATTGGCCTTTGATGTAGCAGTAAATCTACCACTGCTGGGGGTGAAGGAGAAAAGTGGCTGCAGTGGGACCTGAATCAACAAAGTCCTGTGCTCTTTACCACTGAGCTAACTCCCCACCCCGGTCGCTTTTTTTATGCTTGCGTGCAAGCATATCTGGTCTGCACCACGAGGAGGCGAGGCGACCAAGAGGGTGAACAGATTGGTAATTTCTGTCCACCTCAGCAGACCGGAGATCCAAGACATTCCACTGACAATACCGGGCCAAAACCGGCTTTTAAAATTTTTTCTTGGTTCTTGGGGATCATAGGGATTCATTTGTGCCATAATATAGAGGTGCAATAACTCCCTAAGGGTGAGGAATTCTTAAAGAGATATAAAATATCTTAGAAAGATGTGTCTATGTAAACAACACGAGCTACCGCACCGGAGATGGAATGTATATAGTTTTAATAATTGTATGCAACTTACTAACTACCTGTGTTGTCATGATTTATAGTAGCCCCATGCCCACATGCTTTTTCATGCTCCAAACTCGGCGGCCATATAAACACATGTAGTCTCCACACCAAAAGTGGTTTGAGCTAGTGTACTTTCTTACTTTTAAGCACATTTTTTTCAATTTATATCATACATGCATGATATACTTGCGAAATTAGATTATTAATCAAATTACCTTCCGAAGCAATAACAGTGAGATATTTCGAGTCTAACGTACACGATGTCCCCTTATTAGACGCCACAAAAAAGAAATCCTTCTTCTTCTAAATACATGTTCATTGACTCTTAAAACTCGTGAACTACACACATCTTCCGTTGAGGTTTTTGGTTGTTCGTTATTAAAATCAGTAATACCAGACTTTCCTCTTTCCATCAGGATAGTCTTTTGTTTCAATCATCACCCTTGCAATGAAAACATGTTTAGATGTAAAGGGACTCTACGTGTCCTGTTTACAAACACTCTCCAAGCTTAGATGCCTGCGCTTTGTCCGCAGTTGTTTCATATAGAATACGCTTTGTGAGTACTCTTTGGGAGTGCAACACATAGGATAGTGTACGCCTGACAGTTGTAACCTGTGTCGTATAACATGACAACACTATCTGTTGAGACTGTATAACATGACAACACTATCTGTTGAGAAAGACCAATGGTAATTAAAGGTCTATAATTTAGGGAAACTGTATACGCCAGTGCCATGTTGTTGAAAACAAAGTCATGTGTCTTTCTGGGCCTGTCTGCAACCCCAAATTGCTCTGAAACGATGTTCGCCACTGCTTATAAAACAATGCCGCTTGAATGCAGCGTGGCCCAACATCAGGCTCTGGAAAAGTAGGTCAAGTAGCCGCACCTATGAGCAATCATTCACAATACGATCTTCTCATCGTCGCCACGTTCACTCACAGCCGAACTTATCTCAGAGAGTCATGCTACTGCGATATATCATAACCCTCCCCCGGGCCCTGGTCTGAGTATGCTGTACCCGTGCCGCCGCTGCTTGTCGCGAGGCGCCCGTCCCGACGCGCTGACACTGCACACACTCACCTGTCGGGCTGGACACAGGTGACGGGGCTGACGGCCCGCCGCCCGCCGTGCGCCGTCAACTCTCCACTCACAGGCACCTGTCGTGGCGGTAATCAGCGCCGTGTTCTCCCGCTCGACGAGTCGGCGTTATTTTCATATTCCCCAAAGTGGCGGGCGCGGATCGGCTGTGTGTGTCTATGAGGTGGACGAGAGCACGGCTACTCGGCGAGATAATCCTGGCTGGGCGACGCCCAGGTGTGTGATAAACACCGCATTGTGATGTTATACCCATGGCTTCATTAACCTTAACTGTTTGTCCTCAGTCAGCTGGCCGCCTCGCCCCGCCTCGCACGTCGCCGTCGCCGTCGCTCTCAGCAGCGACGTCCCGGCAGCATGGGTTTGCGGGATCTAAAATTAGTCTGACCTTTTTGCGGTGCACTTCTAGTCGCAATAATTAATAACAATTACATCTCAACTCCCTCCTCCCCCCTGTCGTCCTTTTTACTCCCGACTGCCACCTATCCTTGAAACACGTCCGTGCCGAAACTGCCGAGTGGCAGAAGTATGTCAACGGAGGACGCCTGATGACCTACGTCATTTGTGTGACGTCATAGATATGCTGTATAGAGGTTAACTGTGGGGAGAGTGTCCACTGAATATCAGAACACGAGTTGGTCAGACCAGGGTGTGGAATGAAACGCGCCTCTTGACTTAATCTTACTATACTTTTAAACAGAGCAGCTCGATGGACTAAGCGACCCACCTCTGGGCATTTCATCCTTTCTGTGCACACAGTTTGCCTTTCTCCCTGCGTTGTATATCTATAGTTTTCGAATCACCTATCACTGATACTATAACTTCGGTACCGTGACTGTCTCAACTGCCTCCTCACGGTTACCAGCAGGCATGGGATTTGAAAATAATAGAAAAAGTGTCTGGGGACATAGGCTTAGACTTTCAGCTGTTCTAAGTGAATTTCTAGCCTCAACTGAAAGCTAAAAATGTTTCTTATTTTAGAGCATAGAACATCAACTGTCTCCTCACTGTCACCTACTCAACTTGCTTTTTGTTTGTTTGGTTTGATTTAACGTCCGGTCACCCATTATAGGTCCTTACCAGACTTTCTAAATGTTCTTTTACACCACGAGGGTGGTGATTGAATCTGTGATAAATTCAGGTAAAAATCTCACCCTTACACATTTACCGAGTTGAACCCACTCAACTATCACCTGTTTAAGTGTCTCCTCACTGACACCTAATCAACTGTCTCAAATCAAATTTTATGGACAATGCCAAATCACTTTTGAAAATGCTTCTGAACTACATCTTAATTCACACAGTCATATATACATGCACAACGATCTACTCGACACCATCTATTTGAAAGTCTCACATCGGAACACATCGCCCACCTGGTCGTCCAGGACACGTGTAACACACTGTACAGCCACTACTGAGGTACAGTACCTTTTTCACGCCGAAGCTCCAGCTAACTGCTCCAAGGCTATTCGCTGGTCGTCGGTCATCAGCAACATCTGCCTTGCCATCACACCAAGTCACGACGGGTACCAGCGAAAAAGCGAGTAGCTCACAGACCCACATGGACCAGAAACAGGACAGGTTCAGTCGACGCTGGTTTCTCTCGCCCACGACCGACAACACATCGGGCCGGCTGGGTACCGGAGGCTTGGTGTACACCCGGTCCTTTAGGAGTGAGTGGGTGGGTGGATGGGTAGGGTGCTGCTTTTCGCGACTGCCTTTAATCAAGGCAGCATTGAGCGCCAGAGACGAGGGCAAGACTAGCAGCCGTGTCGGCCTTCAATGGAGAGATTACCCTCCGCGTTCTGAATGCACAATGAGCAGGCCGCGCCGCAAGGGCTGCGGGAGGAGAGTGGTGACGCGTGGAGAATGGTGGCTGAGGGCGCTGTCAGTGAAAGGCAGCAGCGAGAGGAGGGAGGGAGAGAGAGAGGGGGGTAAGGGACTGAGGGAGGAGGGTGGCTGTATGTAGCAGTGCGGCGGTCTATGGTCCGCCAGCCTGCCGAATCGATAGCTGCCTGCTGACACAGCAGAAAACAAAAGACGGGTTGGAGTGGAGGAGGGAGGGAGGCCGACGGGATGCCGCGCTTGATCAACTGGATACTTTAACCCTCCGCTAACCGTCCCCTCATATACGCCGGCAAAATGCTGACACAAGGACTAAAATTCCACCCATTCACATTCAATAAGGTAACTTCCTTCAGGAAGTCCATCCGGTTAGTCTACCCAGGTCCCAACCTCTGTATAGACATACGCGAATAGACAAGACAGGGATCCGCTGGTTTCTATTTGTTATATATTTTGTTTGTCAGCTTCTTTTTCCAGAGACAACTGAGTTAAGTGTTGTTTTAATTCGCTAGTTTGGGATAAAATGGTAGAGTACTCCCGTTCCACTAGGTTCCTTGCTAAACCACGAGGTTTCATATAATTGTACCGATATCAACGTTCCATGGAGCAGACATATAAATAGGGTTACTTCAATCATTTCTGTTCTGTAAGACCAACGAATGTCCCCATTGAGAATTATCGAAATAATGTGCCTTTTATAATCATAGGTTAAATGAATGCTATTAATCTATTTAGTTTGCTGACCAAGAAACATCCTTAGTATAAATGGTTTTTTTTATTATATGACCAAATGATGAGTACATTATCACATACTGATAAAATGAACCACCTTCGTATCATAATTTATTGCATCTATCTTTCTTTCTCTCTCTATCTTCCCAAAAACATATGCAGTGGTTATGTTTCATTTAACTTTTCTATTACCAGGTTAAGGCTAAAGCACTAAGTAGTAAAGGTTGGGCGGTCTAACTCGACACTGGCACATGACGAAACGCGGCCTGTTTTATCCGAAGTGGAGTTATTTAGCGCCTAACTGTGCTAATCTTCCCGCTAAATTTACCGCTACTTCTTAGCGAGCTGGGCGGTGGCCGAGGTGTAACCGGCGCGCTTGTCCTCAAGGCCTGACCAAATATAAAACTTGGTGCGCATGCGCCGCATCTGACCACCACTGGCGGCGAGTTCCTAAACTCAGACTTAGCATCACTAACTTCTAAAGTGGACTGCGTTTAGGAGACCACTTAAAGTCATGAGAGAGACACGTCCTTTTGGGGGGAGTCTTCACTGAGCTGCTCCTGAGTGCCTTCTACAAACAGTTCATTGTCCTCACGCCTCATTCAAACAATCCCAACAAGTGAATATGTATGAGAGCTGCAGTCCTAGCGAATACACTACTAGTAATAGGGCCTCGAAACAGACACTTTACTGTGTTATAAATGTACATTCCCACTTGAGTGTAAGTTGACATACGCTATATATCCCGCTGACGGGTGTTTCAAGATTAGATTTACAAAAGTTCATCAGCGACTTGAATACTGGTCTTCTGAGTTATCCGTAAAAGTGTAGCTTATAGGATAACGACCACTTTATACGTGAACTGCTCTAGATAAAGCGCATACTGCTGCAATGCTACACACAGGGTGTACTGCTACACACAGAGTAATCATGGCTTTTCATGAATACATACAGCTTCCAGAACGAAGCCCATCGCAGAATATATATACTGCTCTGCAAGTACCTTCTACTTTACACAAAGTATATAGGGTATATAGTTTTAAATCATTCATATTGCTATGTACATGGAACATGCCATGGGGTAATGGTGGTGGTGGGGGTTCACATATAGTACGCATAAAGTATACTTACTTCTTGCTATACAAAATACACTATCGTAGACAGAAAAGCTCACATTTCCATAGGAGCTCCAATATTTGCCACGCTTTTGTGACGAACAAACTTTTTTTATTCTGCCTACTATGTCCTCCTGCTATCTGAATGAATGACTAGAATGTAAATGGAGTGACGAATCTTAATTGTCAATGAGTTATCCTAAACTAATACAAAATCAGGACAATTAGGAACGAGTGATCATTAAAGCCGCGAATGGGAAGTCAGTGAAGGAGAAAGGGCCTTGGATGTCAATGGCAGTGACGCGCCAATGGTGTTGTCATGACAATGATGCCCGCTGGTGTTGACGTTGTTGATGTTGACATCATTGTTGTTGTTGTTGTTGTTGTGGCCGAGACGCCCGCACGCCCACACACGAGGACCGTCCACAAAAGGCCTGGCTCGGCACAAGCAAATGTCATCACTACTACAACGCCAATCTGTTGCTATGACAACCGACTTTAATATTTCGCCTGTGTGTGTGTTTTTTCAAGTCGCTCGACTCTCCCTCTCATGGCGGCGACAGCGACATTGTCGCGTGTCGCCCGTCGCTCTACCTACGTGTGTTATCTCAGCACCAGGCCCTATGGGGCGCCACCGTTTAGCTGCACACCAAGCAGCGGCTTGCGTTTAGCACGCCCCGGAACACTATATAGTAGATGCTCACCAGATATCTTCCACTCTACATTGGGTAGGTTTTAGGGAATTGCGGTCATTCAGAAAGTCTAGAACATACATTTTCGATATTGGAAATGTATTTACATGAGTTTTACCTTTGCCTTGGTGAAAAGAATCTAGGAGCCAGTCGTTGTAATCTGTGTAAGCTCTTTTTCGCGTTAGATTATCATTCAGACTGAGACGCCCCAGCTATCTAACTAAAACAACACGATCCTGACAACTTATAATAAATTTTGCAATTAAGTTTAAATGTTTTGCAGGTCTGGGCAATCTTCTACAGAATAACCTAAGATCTTCTCCTTTCGAACCACCTTCGTAGCTATGCTAAGAGTTGTATCGCCGCGATTCTTATTTCTAACAAGTCTTTTGATTAGACTGGAGGTACAGATGAGAACGTTCAGGCACTCTATCACTGGATCCAGTATTGTCTAGACCAGATGTACCGTAGGTACCCTGAAAAGGGCTAACGGGCTGTGGATCTAATCGGATCAATTTTGTTGAGATAAAAGACTAAATGCACGACTTCGTACAATAGTATGTTTCTACACTTTCCCTCACGTGCAACCAATCTTAGACATCCTGAGGACGAACTGCTGGTGCCAAATCTCCTCAAAACTACACGCGCCACAAGGAAGAACGGCCGCGAAAGGAAGATTGTAATGTCTCTTTTTGAGAAAAAGAGAATATCATGCTATCTTCTTATTAATAAGGCCATGCACATTCCTTTTTTCCACCAGAGAATTATTTGAAGCATGTCTATGCTTTTTATCCAGTAATTCCGTCAGGAATAAGCTTGCTCTTTCCGATTTAGTACAGGTATTACGAATCATTTCTTGGCCAAGTGAACAGTGTGAGTGGCGGTTGGCGCGGCATGGCGGAGAGAGGTGCTCGCGGTGCGTCATGGCCTCCCGCGGCGTCAGATGCCTTCATATAAGGCCGGGAGAGCAGTTCTCAGAGTCTGTTACCGCAGAAAACTCGCAACTAATCAGCGATGTCGTCTTTACAGGTAGCACTAAAACAACACCTCCCTCTCCCTTACCCGCACCACTAATTACTGTTTTAAGTTATTAAACGGCCAATATTTAGTTACTACATATATCTAAACAGATCTCTATATATACCCCAGTGGCCATGTATTTTACCTGGATATACATCAAAATAATCCAAATTAACACAGACAAAACGGGGGCTATAATCCTAAAGTTTATCAGCACTATGGTTTCTATATTTTCTATAATGTTCCTGACGACGAATGGACATTGCTGAACGTGGCCACGTTTTTATGGCATTTGGTCTGCATATTTGTCCCCTATTTCAAAAAAGTTCTTGTCATTAATAGCTATGGCTTACTGAAGCTCCCCCTCATATCCCCACTCGGAAAAAATCACATATCCACTCTTAGATTTTATGGAGTCTATTTTCGGTGCCACTTCAGTGTGTAAAACTTGTATCCACTTTTGATCGCAAGAGGAGGGTAAGCATTAGAGTTCTTCCTTCAATAACTAATCCAGTGAATTAGCAGCTTATATTTATCCCTTCCTAATATAAGTCTGAGACGAGATAATTATTTCAACCCTTCAATGTTACATTAAGAAAATGACCAAAATGTCAAAACAAGGTACATATCATAAAAACGCAGGGCTTTAATATCAGTGGGCAGAGGAAAGAAAAATGAACTGCAAGGTGAGTGAAACCTACTTACCCGTGAATTTCCTAGTGTTGTATGGTGTCACGCTCTCCCGTCATTTCGCGATCACCGCCTATCACCAGCACAAGGTCACGTCAAGGTCAAGCCGACCGGTCTTAAGGTCACCGAGAGGTCACGAGTCGCGGTCTCCTTGACCTCGCGTTAATCCATGGTGTCGTCGGTGGCTGAGGTCGGTCTCTGTCACTGCCTCCTGTTTCCACGAGTCTCTGCGCCGATCTGTGGAGGATACACAGAGGAGGCTTGACTTCATTAATGTTGTCGGGGCGAACAGTGATACAGGTAAGAGAGAGGTTACTAGTGTACATTAGGTCCTAATTCTGAGGGCTTTGTTCAATGCCTGACAACTTAAGTTTTTATATTTCTCCTCTTCGTTTTCTTCTGTTGTAGGGAACTGTGCTGAAGGGAGACACTAGGGGACCATAGTTATTTGACGAGTGTGAGAGATAAATCCGAGTAAATTGCAAAAGACGGGCGAGTTTGAGGCGTCTTTGGCTCAGCACCATTTTCAATTGTCAGTACTGTAGGTTCAAAAATGGCAAATCGGGAAACTCTAGATAATTAATCGCCCCTTTATAAATCGATCAATATTGAGAAGTTAGAAATCAAACATGTGCACGTATTAACAAGCAGAGCACATTCTCATCCTGTTCTAAAACTCGGACACGTTGCTCGCAGTAAATTGCCGGCAAATCAATTTGTTAAAAAAAATCACAGACAGAGCCACGGTCGCCAACAGGAGAGGAGGATTATGGCCGCGGCGACCACGGTGGGCGACCGAGGCGGGCGACCGAGGCCGTCGCGTCTTCCAACACATGGCTGGTAGACCGTTAGTGTGGGCGTCACCAATCTCCCACGAAAATAAACCCGATTTAAAAAAGAGAAGACACAACTGGGTATGGGCTACCACAAAGTTTTATGACTAGTAGCGCCATAAAGCAGTAGCTCAGGGCGCGGTGAGGGTGCATATCACGACTGAAACGGTCCAGATTTTAAGGCTGGCTCGGGGTGTAGATTCAGTAAGAGACTAAAGGGGAGCGGAGGTGATTGTCTCCACGTTATTTAAAGGTACAGGTAGATTACGGTCCAATTAAGTACTAGTCAATGGGTTCATAATCAAAGTGCAAAAAAAGAGCAAAAAAAAAAAAAGAAGAGAACTGCCCACAAGCTAATAAATGTCAACTCGCGCGCGCAAATGAAAAAGGCATATAGCGTTGTCCAACTGTACTATGGAAGCAAATGACAATCGGATTTTCAGTTTCTTATGTACAAAGTCCCATTCAGCAAGGTTGTTCCTATTGATCAGTACGTAGGGTAAGGTCCAGTAGAGCTGAGTGGGTTGTTCTTACCAGCAAAATATAAGTTCCAGCAAATGTGAGTGGTTCGCTCTAACCAGAAATGACGATTGCCTAGCGGGGAAGAATGTATCGTTCGGTATGTCAGAGAATACTCCCCACCAGGTTATAATAGCTCTGTGCAATTAGCAATGATGAGGTCAGTAGGGATGAGTGGCTCGCTTTTACCAACAATGACCAAGGTTCAGCAAGTGATTCTTTTATCTTTTGAGCTCAATTAGAGGTTGGTAGGTTATTCCTAATAAAATTGGGTCTAGTCTGCCAGGGACAAGTTCATTAGTTGAGACTTACAGTTGTGGTGAGTGGCTCACACCAAACAGCAAGTACAAGGTTCAGCAGAGGCCACCAGCAATGACCAAGATCTGGCAGCGGGACATGGTTCATATTTTAAGTACATTCGCTGAGGGGATTCTGAACCCTATCAGCCATGATACTACATCAGGCAGACATGATGGGGTCAGAAATGGGGAAAGTCTGGCAAAGGGGTGTGGCTCACGTATTATCGTAAAACTGGATGAGGTTTAATCTTGGCCACCGTATTCCACGACTGAAGTTTGGCAAAGTGACTTCATGAGGCGAAGCCGAGTGAAGTCCGGGGCCAAAACTTCAGGAGTGGCATGCGGTGGCCAAGATTAAAACGAATCAGGTTTTGATTTTATCCTACCCCATCTCCTCGATTTTGGAATATTACGTGATAACAATGCTGTATGCCACTAGTGGCATATAAAACTCCGTATGCCAGTGAGCGTGGCATACGGAAACCCAATGTTAAGCCTATGGGATTTTATATTAGGGGTAGGATAATATGTGAGACACCACGCTTCAACAAGGATGAATTGCTCAATCTTACCAGCAATGACTGAAGACTGAGATCAGGCAGATGGAAGTGGCCCATTCTTATCAGAATTACTGTCGGTCAGGAGACAAGTGGCGAGTTTATTATGTACAGTGACAGGTCGAACAGAGGTCAGTTGGAAACTCATGACAGCAATGGCCAAGATCAAGGTAAAGGTGGGTGGGGAAATGTTGCTGGTATCTGAATTCTAAGAGTGGCATTCTACATTTCTATAGCACGCGAATGGGCTCCATCAAGCTATAGCTTGAGATCATAATAAGAATTCATAACGTGGAGCCCGTGGGCACGTAAAGCCAGTGCCAGAATGCAAACACACTGAATCGATAACGTCGCCCACTGCTGGCAAGATGGATATTAGACCGTTATTCAACGTCAATATAGGCAAGCTTGACACAAAGTGAGCCGGCTTCTGGTAATATGGAAACCCTATCGGGAGATAATCTTGGCCATGGTGTTCAGTTTAGCAGTCAGGACACTGTTCTATACAGTACCTGTCCGTTTTACTGTCGTTCTTTGAGATTTCGATTCAAGTTGATGTGTATTGTGCATATTGAAGTCTCCAGACTAATCATGTATGCATGTATTAACACAGAACAGAGCTTTAAGAACCATTTCATCCAAAGCATTGGACAAAAAAAATCTTGCCAATCTTCACAAATATAAAGAAACCCCATTATAAACTCACGTGTCCGGAAACAAGTTCAGCAGGTCTGTTGCTGTTGGTGGATGGTGTCGGACTGCGGCCGTTTGAGGAAAGCACACGCCGGTGAGCAGTGAAATGACGACACGGACATCTGTCGTCCTCGGTCAGGGAAAACCCCAGCTAGCAGACCCGGAAGTGGGCGAGCAGCGCCAGACTGTGGTGATCCGCGCGCCCAGCACAACCCCAATAGCCGCGGTGGGCGAGACGGGCGCGTCCTAGCCGCTCACTGAGCAGCTCTCATAGCGCACGTGAGCTACTCGCCCAATCCACTAATTGGGTCAATGGGCGATGCCTGCCTGCCGTATACTGCCACTCGGGGCCGGTTACACTACAGCACAAGACCCGACTGCAACCAGTCATAGGGGATCCGATCCGATCGAATCAAATCAGCTCAGAGCGGGTCTAATTGAATCGGGTTGCATCAATCACATCAGTCATCACAAGATCACACTGGTACGACACCGCTGTAGGCAACTTACTTTCCTGTGTCTGGCCAGGATTCAGAAAATGGGATTTTAATGCACTCAAATTATAGTCCAAGGAGTGAATCCTACGCAGGGGATGAGAGATTCATGATACACCAAACGACGGCGCGCTAGAAAGTAAGGAAGGACTTTAAGCCACCACCCTTACCCTAGACGATGCATCACAATGAAAGCCATATAAGTTAACTTAGTAAATTACTTATATTATACCGCAAAGTGTGTCTGAATTCGGGGTGAGAGTGATAGGCTCCCCCCCCCCCCCCCCCATGTGACAGTCCAACGGTTAAATCTGCAAGAAATATATGATACCTCATCAAGCAATATAAAACAAAACCCACGCTCAAGGATACTGATCAAATTGATTAGATTAAATACTTTAGCTACAGTCTCAATTTAATAACCTATATTTTTGTTGAGAATTAGGCCTTGAGATAGGGTTTTGGATATACGAGTATTTTAAAAGCCTGGGATACACGGACCGAAGAGGCGGACACGGCTGCATAGAAACTGCACCCAAATAGCATTGGAGTACTTCCTGAAGTGTCATCTAGCCTCGACAAAAAAAACTAGCTCCCAAAGCCAGTGAAATTGACCAGATTCTTAACGCCATGATAACCTTGACGTCAGTGTTTGTTCAAGTTGAGCATTCAACGACTGACTTAGAGCCCTGTCTTATCTCTGAGAACTTTGGGGTCCATAAGTAATGAGATGTACTTCCTCTTCCGGAGTATTACCCTCAGATTGTGTATGTGTTAACTTCCCCTTTTCCCCACCCCAAACTCCTTGTGCCATTAAGAAGCCATTTCCACCGTCAATATAGATTTAATCATCCACATGGCACTAATCCTTTCATCAGATTTATGTCTGAGGATTAACATCAAACGTTCCACCTGTACATTACAGATAATGAGACAACTGACATGTTCCCCGTCGGCAGTTCATTGAGATGATCATTTTGCAGAAGAAAACCTCGTTGCTCACTGATGTGAAACTGCAGTGTTCAGTACTACCAACGCACTCTCTGCCTGGGATGACCTTTCACTGGAGAATAAGGTGTCTAAATGGCACGATGGTTTCGGTTGGGCGTCAGAAGTCTGTACTTGTTGCCCTCTAGTTCACGGGACCTGAAAAACTGCAGGAAGTGCCTTAATCTAAATAACCATTCATCTTTACTCTAAGTGGTTGCGCTCGCTTCCTATAATCTAAAAAAAGTTCTTGCCATGACCTCGACCACATAAAACAATGTCCAGTGTTAAATGCAGGACTTTTGTGTTTATCATGATTCAGCTGCTGACCACCTCACGACAATGTACATACGCAGAAAAGCGAATAAGGAGACTAGTCTGTGGACTTGATCACATGGTTCACGTGAACAAGTTTTTATTCGTTTGTTTGTTGGGGTAGTGTCTTCCTGGAAGACGTCAGGTAATTGCTCCTAATTTTGATGTATTCCATCAGAGGATATGAGATAGCGGAAACCTAGGTGCGCCTATCATATGCCACTTACTTAACGTACCCATCTTGTAGGACGATATTCAGTCAGTACATGCGGCATTAGTTATTACTAGTTAACCTACATATCAATCCCCTCAGAGCAATTCCACATCTAAGAAACAACCATTGTTTAACCAATTTAACATCATGAACCATCCAAATAATGGTTTATATCACTGAATTCTTTGGTTTTAGCCCAAGTTGGCCTTGTAAGTTCTGTCTATAATATGACATCGGTGACTAATTCTCGTTGAACACTCACTGTAATTGACTGCTAATATCGCTTACTTGATGTAGGCGGCCAAGGCTGACTGATACCCTACCTAGTGCCCTGCCCGGTAGTCCCCTGCAACCAGCTCCGAGCACAGTGACAGGCTGGGGATGCGATTCGCCGTGGGACACGCACATGGGTACGTAATGTACTGGAATCAATGGTAGCGACGGCAGCTGGTCTCAATGCCCCTGGCAAAGCAGGAAATCACCCCATCCTTACATCGATCACGCGTAGCAGACAAGGGGTAAGCATTAACGATAAAAAGGGCCAAATTATAGAACTCACCAATCCTCCACCCTACACTTTACTGAAGTGTTCTGCAGTCCGTATTTAATCATAAGATAAATATTGATTATTTCCTCCTAAATTAACCCCATTTTATCACAACAATCCCTGAAGCGTATAACTAATTAGAAACACCTCTAATATATCACTAAATACCTCCATAATTTCCTATCGTTTGATACTGTTTCCATGATTCGTACAACTCTATTAGCAACTCATGTTTGTCGACATACACGTCGTCGCTTGTATCAAAATTCCAGGTACACGGCCCGTTTTGGTGAATTTGGGACCTGGCTCTCGCTGGCGGATTTCGGGTTGTGCAGCTGGCAGAACGTGACGGACGCTGACATGCTTGTGCAGGGAGCATCCGTAATTCAGTCTGATTATTCAGCACATTATCTGAGGAAGCGGCTATGTTTTCCTGCTTACTCATTCTACTAATGTTTCTTTTCACCAGCACATCTTACCACCCAGGATATTTTGTTACTTTCCAGAGAAATATCTGGCGAAAATCATGTGAATCCAACTTCTGGCATAATAGCTGTGGGGCAAAATACAACAGCTGCGATCGGTGTATGGAATAAAATGATACATACACTTGTTATGCTTTGAAATTGGTTTTATTGACGCCAGACAATTTCAGGGTATAATAAGTATGGACATAGGTTTACGTCCGAATAATATATTGCATTCCATCGAATCGTCTTAATCAAATAACGAAGGGCTAGCTAAACTAGAGTATCAGGTAATGTCATTCTGCGTGCAATACTTTTAAATTTATCAAGATATAGTATGACCGGGTGTGGTTGTACCACAAACTATCACCCTGTCCAATGACTACATGTTTGTGAAATCAAACTATCACCCTGTCCAATGACTACATGTTTGTGAAATCTGGGAACGCCCAGATTTAACTTCCTGTGTTAGACCCGTTGCATGATGGATCATAGTCACGTGACAGGCTGATCAGGACTTCCGGGTATGTTCCCTGGTTCCCGGTCGTCTGCCGTCGTAATGCTGTGTTAAAAGAAAGATTGACCAGGAAACAACGCAGAATACCTGGTGTTTCATGGATTGCTCACCTGTAGTAGCTCTACCAAAACAGAGGCGGAAGTTCATAGATGTCTCCGTCAAACCACCATAGATCTTTATATTAACTTGAGATGAAGTCCTAGAAGCGTTCTACCACTGTCATTGAGAAGGAGGGCGACAATTTAATCAATCACCTATCACAACAGCTGGTCGCCATTTACTGTGGCCGTTGTCATGGAGACACGGACACGGCGGCCATGTTACCAGCGTTCCTTTTAGCGTCACGAGTAGCTCGCCCGCAGACACTTTATCCAACTTCCTCTGGGAGACTCCAACCAACAGGGGGCGCCCACATCCGGGTATCAAGCAAACATGCAGCGCCATTGAAGTCGAATCATCGAGAGAAAGTTGGCCACTGCCTTCTATGTCGACACCTCATGAGCGCTGCCCAGGGAAGCCGAGCACATACACTGGTGTCAACATGCAATGATGGTAACATGTGTTACAATTCACTTACTGTTAGCTCATACTCTGGTCAAATATTCAAATGGTTGTGAAATCAAACCTCTAAACTGTCATACAATTTCAAATCTCCTAGTACTGAATACCTTAGGGATGTCAGTTGGGGTTATGAAAAAAGAGGAAATATTTTTCATGTGGGATTTTATGCATGAGAGACACTGCGAAAACATGGAAAACATATCGTTATTCGCCATGGAAGGGGCTAAGGTATATGGGCAGGATTGAACCACGGTCTATTGGTGTGAGTAAGGCCTAATTTATGTTCTCTTTGTTGTACACAGGGAAACAGTTCGAGGAATTGAAAATGAAACAAGGATATCCTTCGAAAATAGGAAAACTGCCATCTTTGATACCTAAATCATAAAACAGCCTACATATTGTTAGCTCGTACAACCAGTTCAAAACTTCAGTGGGATTTTTCTTCATATTCAAAGAACAATGTCAAAACTTCATAAAGTCTGTTGCCTCAACATCCAGATTTACTGACTGTGACTACATCTGCCATGATCTCGGCAGATCTATCGGTGGAAGAACTCCCTGCCGTAGCAGAACCGATAGGAATAAACAAAAAAAATCTCAAATATCTAAATTGATATGGGTTTAATTTTGGGTGTGTAGAAGGGATGTTACCCTAGTAAGTAACCCATGGGGCAGGCTGCAAGCCTGCACATCTCCTGTCCCATACGAGTATACGTGAGCGGTACATGCGCGGGGCTTCCAGCATGCCCACGGGGTTTCATATAGAGCTGGGAACTAAGAGGCTACCGTCCCTTACAATAGAAGGCCCTTTACACTCTCCCCCCCCCCCCCCCCCCCCCCAGTTTGAGTTTTGTGTGGTGTAACAGCAAGGTGCCTGAACTGCCATCTGGTAAATGTTGAAAGGTCGCATTACGCCACCTCATTAGGTTATCTGATGAGAAATTTGCTTATGCATTTGTTTTTTGTGAGAATGGAGGTGCACAATCCACGGATCCTTCAACGAGTGAGAATCAGAAATATCCAAATACTGAACTAACTGTAGCCACGTTTTACTGGAGAGATCTTGTGTGTTTAGCAAAGTGATGACCTACAAGCCTACATAGTCCTTCCCTGAGGGTGTAGTATCAATGGGTGCGTCCCAGAACCGTCCGCCTTTTGCTCGACCCGATTACCAAAAGGATCCGTCAACGGCCTAACCGGTCTCCGCTCTTAGGCAGGGCTTAGACACAGCGCAGGCGGCTCTTAGACCCGTCTGGGGGCGTCCGCCGCTAGGGTGACTACCAGCACCAGCGCCTCCCCCGGCGGGTACGTTCGGATACTTAGAACAGGGGGCTCTAGAGACACTCTAAAGTCGCCTTGTCTCATATGAACAAAGAAAACCTCGATAGCTCTTGGCTTGTTTACTGAATTGTTTCATCTCATACCTAGACACCCTACAAGGAATTCACATTTCCGTTAGCACGTTCAGAAACTGATTTTTTTTTCTAAATCAGTTTATTAAATCTGGACAAAATAAGGCAATCGACCTGCACATCGAATTTATTTGCCTTGTATAAGCGGCAATTACACATGTGAGAATACTGCAGGAATTTGATAACAAAATAAAATAATTAAGTACAATTCATGTTTGTGTAATCAGTTATACAATGATGACAAAACCAGGGCTCGATAACTACTAGTTTAGACTTGGTATTGTATATTGTTCATTGAAAATTAATAGTTAAGAAGGCTATCTATTAGGAAAGTTCTTTCTTTATATTGGAATTGGGGGTAAGTAGGGATTAGTCTGTATTCGGTCGGGAGGCGGTAATTCAATTTTGCATCCTTATGTTAAGTGGTAATCGGTGTTATAGGTTCTCCTTCAGCGCTATCCTCAGTACCCGGTTTTGTAACAGCTGTAGTTTCCTAAGCGTTTCTTCGTCGATATTATGTATCAGTACATTACCATATTCAGTATAAGGCATAGATCTTCTTTTTATATAAAAGAATTGATTAGTTTTTGTTTAAGTACCTTCTTACTTTAGCAAATAAGTAGATTTAGTTTGACACCTTACGGCTTAATTCTTTTTGAATAGTTCAAAAGTAGTTTTTCGTCCAGCTTGACTCCCATATAGAATGTTAGACAAAATCTACTTCTTTACTGTATAAATATAGTTTTTCATGGTCAAGACCGACTTCTTTATTGTATAAATATAGTTTGTCATGGTCAAGACTTTTTCTAAGGTTTGCTGTGGATGTGTAAATCATTGCTGTTGTCTTTTTAGTATGTATGTTCAGCTTATTATGTTTAGCCCAATCCGTAATTCAGTCCATGTGTTGTTCTGTACTTTATGTATAATATTGCTTGGTCAATGTACCTTTCATGACTGTCATACAGTTTAGTTGTGAGATTTAGAATACGTGGTGAAATGCACTTGTCTCCAACCGATGCCCCCCCCCCCCCCCCGGAAAAATAAAGAAGAAAAAAAACCAGTTTAGTTGTGGTGTTGGCTTGAACATTACTTAAGTCGTTTGCATAAATTAGAAAGAGCAGTGGCCCTAATATAGAACCTTGCGGTACTCAATAAATACCCCATTTACTCTTGTGCTATAAATTCTGTTGTCTAAATAGTCTTTGAGCCATTTTAGTAAATCCTTGTTGATTCCATATAATTTACATTTATTTAGTCGTTTAGTATGCGATGATTCTTAATGGATACACTCGGTGGGGGGATAGTCACATGCATTTTCACTGCCCTGTCTGTAGTCTAAATCTCATGCATTTACTTACATGGTTATGCATGCATTAATATGTAGTACAAAACGGTGTATTTTTCTTGTTTTTGTTTTTATATTACTACAACTTGACATTATCTCCTTCCTCTCTTGTAATATATTATGGTTAGGATCTGAGATATGGTTCTAATATAATTTTTTCTGAATTCTAACACAAGCCCTGGATATCCGGGGATGGCTATGCGTGAGTGCAATAAGGTCATGGTTGTCAAATTTATCCCCGTGAGGACTTTCCGAAAGTGCTCATCTCTCAACGTCGAGGTTAGATTTAAGCCTCAGTCAGGGAGCCACATAAACAGGGCCATGGAAACATCCCAGCTCAGTAACTGAGGGCGGATGCCATCGCCCTGTCTAGCACCCTCCTACTTTACTCGTTTAACGTAACACTGACTACGTTATACTCCGAATGTGTGCTAGTAATGGATTCAACATGCAGTTCAACGTCAGTATCTACGGCTATACAGGTTATGACGATCCTCATGATCTTAATAAAACATCACCTCATCATAGTTAAACCATTAAAGGCTGGCTTCGAATTTGCTCCGCGACTACTTGTTGTGACACAGGAATGGTTAAAATGATGTGTGCAACGAAGATAACAAGCAGATCTGCCCATATATCTGATCATATAGTCGTCCCTTTGCTTCGCGATTACACTAGAAACAATTATAACTTGCAGGGCACTTGTATGATACACCATCCTAGATGGCTGCACCACAAGGAAGCATAATCTGGGAAGTTATTGGCTATGCCCTACAGGTAAGCCATACATGGCACCAGGTTAAAAAACATCGAAGTGGTCTCCCGAAAAGAAATACATAGTTCACCTCACTCTGAGGGACACAAAAAAGGGACCCTGACTTGACTTCTTTGCAAGGTTATCTTATCGCCGGGCTATCACAATGGCAGAACAGGGTGCATCTAATATGGAGTAAATAACGGGGGCAAGGATACACCGGTCTATTGGGAAGTACTGTGGTTCAATCATCTCTTGAGGGCGGGGTTGGAACACGAATATTCTACGGACAGAAATGGCCACTCCTACATATATTGACAGCATATATTTTGTACTATATAGGATATCATACTCGCTTAGCTATAGAATTTACATAACCTAGCCTTCTTCTGTTGGACATGACAGTTTATGCACTGCTTGCATCCGGTGTGTGAGATATGCGGGTGACAAATGGGTGTAATCTACTATCCGCAGACGCAGCTAGGTCGCTACTGTCTACAGAATGTACAAGGGACGCTGCCACACCGTCTGCTGTGAAAATATTAAACAGGAACGGTTGCTATGCAACCAAAGAAATGTAAAAAGACACTGGCGGTGTGTTAGCGCGCAGTGCACGATGCGCGGCGGGACACGGCTGCAGGCCGAGAGGCGGGGGAGTGGAGGGAGGCGTTCTGGCGTGTGCGTAGAGCAGGTCTGAGCAGACAGCAGAGAGCAGCTGTGGAGGAGGAGAGAAGGGTGGATATAATAAACAGAGCAGGTCGGGGTCGTGGTCAGGTTAGCACACAGGTTTGGGAGAGACGAAGAGCGTCGGTAAAGGGCAATATGAGAGCACAGGGCAATAATTACAGCGGTAACACAGGAGGGTACACAGCAGCCAGCCGCCAGAGCCAGGGGAGTCACAGTGACAGACGGCGGTTGTGAAACAGAGATAGACAGGAGTTAGGAGGGTGACGGGAACCCGGAGAGGGTGACGGTGACAGGTCAGGTCGGCTGGGGTTTTGGGCTGAGGGGCGGGTGTGTGGCGGTCCGTCCGTGCCGTCTCACTGACAGCCTGTCTACAGTCACACCTCCGTACCGCCACAACTGGCACGCGCTCCCACGCCTTGTTGTGGGGGCAGCGCGGTGGGGGCAGCGCGGAGGGCGCTTCTATTGGGCTGATTTAATATTCTGAGATGGTGTCTGCGACGAGCGGGCGGGGGCGATGCGGGGTCCGGGCGGACAGCAGTGGGCGAGCGGTCTGCGCACAGTCCCAGGCGTGTGGTACAAGCCGGAAGCAGGGCAGTGGTCAGCGGGGTCGTACTGGCCGCCAGGTGGTGGGTGGCCGACGGCGGGCATAGATAGGGGGTTGTGTGGATGGGAAGGGTAATGGGACAGGTGAGAGATCAGGAGGAATGGGTGGCAGGTGACGGGTAACATGGCTGGAGACAGTGGGCACTAGTGGGTGTCGGGTGGCAGGTGACAATTATCGGAGCTGCACGATGCCAGCCTGTCGACGGCTGAGTGGTGTATAAGAAAGTACGGAGCAGATGGCACTGGGTGGAAGAAGGCGGGTAGCAGAGCGGCGGGTAGGAGGGTATCAGTTGGCAGGCGCCAGTTAAGAAGGGAGGACAGGCCAGGTCCAGACAAACGCAGACACTGACACAAACAGCCACTCATTGATGTATCGCTACAATGCCATCCCACTTCCGGTCTTTGACGAAACCGCCGGTGGGCGGTCGGGATGGAGTTTTAGATAGGGGGCGCTGCAGGCTGGGGTCATAATGGGGGACGCCTGGTACGCCTGTCCTTACGGAAAGCGTTCTCCAGTATTCTCTGGGAAATAAACTTGAGAATTGCTAGAGGGAATCCGTAGGTGCGCTCACACTGCTCCCTGTGGCAGTGGTACAGGCGTGTTCACATTGGTATCGGATTTGATGCCAGTTGGATTGACTTCCAAAAGAAATAGAATTTATTTTCCGAACGAAAAGTGGGTAAGTACCCATCAGTGTATACTTGCTATTTGGAAAAGATTGAGAGGCACTTCAAGAATGGAGCCCACATATTATTTTCCCGATACTATTTGAAGTTTCAGGATTTTTACCTATAACCAAACTATTTCTATAATTGCTGATATGTGGTGTAGCGAATACCATTCATAAATCAAATTTACCGAAACAAAACCTTTTCTGATATGTAGGTGAAGTCCCTTTGCATCGGCATAATGTAAAAGTGAAAGATTCCATAGATGGAACCATCCATAGATGGCACCCTCAATTGTTGTGCGAACAGCAGCAATTTCATTCGGTTCAAGGTTGCCTAGGACCCACGCCTAATCAGCCGAATCGATTCAGTGGTAACACTTCAATCCTTATGTACACATCATAATCAGTTTTGGCTGTGTTTGCACTGAGCTAGTCGCGCTGGGTTCCCTGTGAGGACGCCATATAGCTGTGTTTACACATGTGACTCCTCGTGACGACACAGTATGGACAGAGCTGAACAAACAGGAACTCGTTGCCGCGCGGCAATTGTCAGGGGGATATACCACAACTTACACCACCCTGGGTTTTAGGGTCAATCTTTAATTGCATACTATATTTTCTTGTTAGGAGTGGATTCTAAACACAAAGTGACTGTCAAAGCTGATTTTTCTTCTTTTCCGTCCAGTTTTTTTTTATTATAAAAAAATTAATTATAAGTTCGACCAAATACGATTAAAGAGAACAATCACAAACCACCAATCTTAGAATAAGAATACCAAATCTCAACTGACAAATCATGATATATCAAAGTGATATTTGTCTTCGATTAGAAAGCCATTCAGAATTATAATGAAAGAAAATGGGCTAGATTCTGATAAACAATCGAAAAATCTGGTTTTATTTCAGAAAGACACATTCCACCATCGACGGAGGCATCCGTTGAAGCGTGGGAGACAATCTTTGTCTGGTTAGGAACTGACCCGAGGATATAATTGGGTCAGGGACGCGTCTGACAGACGGTGGCACCCAGACTTCAGCACTGAAATATCCTCATCGTTATTTTACCAAAAAGACAAAGCCGAGAATCCTTGCAACAGCTTCTATCGCAGTGGTTAAGAGGCATATGGTCATTTGTCGCTCAGGAATGAGGACAAGGAGAAAGATGAATACATTGATTGATTGATTGATTGATTGAGTAGGTGAGTGAGTGAGTGAGTGAGTGAGTGAGTGAGTGAGTGAGTGAGTGAGTGAGTGAGTGAGTGAGTGAGTGAGTGAGTGAGTGAGTGAGTGAGTGAGTGAGTGAGTGAGTAGGCCCCTGGTGTTGAATGGACGAATCACCTTTAAGAGGATGGTCGTACACACCACTGCGTGTTCCACAGACTGCGTGAGAGGGCGCCAACGTTTGTGAAAAGCCCCTATACGGCTATACTATACGGCACACACTTTGGCCTAACGCGTTCACGCCGTCCATCCCGAAGGAGTGCCAGATTTCTGAATAGTGAAACACCCCAGAAAAGCCCTTCCTAAATCTAGTTTTGACGGGGTCAGGTGCGGCGGCGGCGCGATTTAAGTGCCCCCCCTTGGACGGTCACGATCCCCAGGGCAGTGTTGGTGCGCCAGCGCCTGTACGGCATGGAGATGTTGCACCACTGCACCGAGACTACTAGACAACCTCTCTCTGCCAGCGACCCGCTTCCAGGCCAACTAAGGAAGTTGCGCATTCAATGCCTCCTAGGCCAGGCACAGAAATCTGATGTGTGTTGTTCTTTTCCTGATACAAGTACAAGTATACTCCCATAAATAATGGATAAATGTCATCGACTTTGACAAATACGATAAAGTTCGAATCACTTAAAGGAAATAAATCAGAATTTGAATTCACCCCCCCCCCCCCCAAAAAAAAAAAAAAATTAAAATTAAATTCATTCCATGGATAGTCCCCTTTCATGTCAGTACGGCAGATCACAGGAGAATGATTGTCTCATAGTAATTGAATATAGTGTAGTTTTGATGCAACGCCCAATCACTGTAAATAACTGTTATCGGACTGATAGTAATTGGACATAAAAACTTGGAGGATATTAGACTTTCAACTACTCTACGTAAGGAACACCATTATCCCGACAATTATAACTCATTGTATTTCATCGTTTCCGGCTAAGGCCCAGGCCATGCCCAACTGTGAATATCAGGTAAAGAAGACCTACTTATCTAGCCGGAGTTGATACGCTGGGTGTCTGAGACCAACATATGCCTGTTTTCTACAGAAACTGTTCTTCCTTTCAATACGGCTTCATGCCTCTTACACGTGCCTCCCTATCGAGGTCTCTGGTCAATTCAGTATTTCATTAATCCTCGAGATCGAACACTAATTATATAAAAGAAATAGAATTGTCTAATGTGTTTTATCATCAAAGGGATGCTAGGAAACGTCCCTAATAAAAATGTATAAAATAGTTTTATCAAAGTTATCCTTATCTCCATCCGTTATTTTCTTTTATGAGAATAATATCAAATGAATACTAGGCATAATAATGAAGGAATCAGTAGTTGGAAATGCGTTACAAATATACAGTCACCTCCCAATACCAGGAAGAGGCAAGTCTAGCCTGATACCAGAGAAGCTAGACAGGTTCTTGTGTACACAATCGTCGTAGGAACGGCAACTGAGTCGGGTGGGAATTATAGTCTTTCATTGTGCTCCCTAGCTGTACATACATTTACCTCTAGTGCTTCACTTCAGAAGCGCGTCAATTTTTAATAGCCGGATCAAGCAGCGGGCTCGGGGGCCGGTAATATATCACCAGTCTCCTTCATCCCTGTCAGCATTATTCATCACGAGGCTGGCCCAGATCTGCTACCTGAGATAATAACGATACGTTCACCATCTACAACACCACTGAGTAGACGGAGGGTGTGGGCATCTAGGGAGTGGTGATCATTATTCCCCATCCTCCCTGTCCGCGTCAGGGCCCGAAACAAGGCCACATTTTCATATACTACTTAACCACACTGCACCGCTATCACACTACTTCCCCTCGATGGACAGTAACAGGCATCGTATTTATTTCAGCATTCAATTATGGTGCCAAATACACCCTACCGATATATAGAGTAAATGTTATGCACTGCAGGTGAACTATGAACTTCATAAGTGGTGCATTTTCAAAAATAATAAATTAGGCGCCCACATAAATTATCCCTGCTTGTTTTCCCCTACATTGATCATAATCTATATATGAACATACAAAACGCGAATCCATGGGAATCATATTTTGTTTGTTGGTTTGATTTAACGTCTAGTTAACCATTATGGGTTCTTACCATACTTTCTTAAGGTTCCTTTACACCACAAGGGTGGTGATTGAATCATGTAATGAATTTAGGTAGAAATCTCACCTCTACACATTTACCAAGGTGAGAGTCCTTTCAGTTCCCACACCACAAAGACATGGTATGAGAACGATCGGCCTTTGATATAGCAGTAAATCTACCACTGCTGGGAATGAAGGAGAAGAACGACCACAATGGGACTGGAACCCACAAAGTCCTACAAACTTGGGTCCAGCGCCTCAACCACTGAGCTCCCAACCCCAAATCTTAACTAAATATAACACTTTATAACCACATTCTGTCAAATACACTGAGGGCATTACTCACTAGTTTCTTCATATGTATTTATCTATAAGGATTTCAGCAATTCATTTCTCTTTGAGCATGATGTAAATTTGCTTCGTGAAGCATGTCGATGATCTCAGTTCCTCACATTCAGTGCGTCTCTTCACTCAGTGTTTGAATTTTTGCGCCCACTCAATGGTAACAATATCCACGAGTCCTGGGCCTTCATTGTTAGGGATTTTCGGTGAAGAAACCATTTTGTGTGTCACAGATATTTTTAAACTGCAAAAAACACGAATAAATTGCCTTCACAAGTAGGTTCCTCTAATGTGTACCTTCCCAATACCTTCCCAATAAGCCTCGATCGACAGTCTCTGGAATAAAACGAAATAACACGGATCTCAAACGGATATCTCAACTTGGTCAATTCTCGGCACTCGGCGGAGCCTCTTGTTGCTGTCGTAGGTGGCATAATTATAATTATTCCACTCGTTTTTTTGTTGGCACCAAGTCGACGTGTTTGTTTTATCTTTTGAGACTTTTAATTATCACCGGGACCGACGCCGTTCTAAAACCCTACAATCCGCTACTTTTGACATTTCATTCATGTGTACTGTAATTGTCAACATTTGGTCGGCCGGGAGAGGGGAGGCGGGGGGAATTGTAGCCGGTTACTCGTCTTTTGATCAAATTCTCGACTAAAACCGGCTCAAGTCACCTCCCGCAGGCAGCTCTTTCGCGGCCAAGACGGGGGCTCGATTGACATTTTCAACTTTCAACTGAAAAAGGTCAAACTGGTCCTGACTGGGAAAGCAAATGTAATCAAGAAACCCTTGAGGTTTGCCCGTTTTTCGCCCGCAGTCGTAATGCTCGGCCACATCCAGACTTCTCCCCGCCCACAACTGAGATGCGCCGCGCCTGCCTCGGCTCCGTCACCGCGCTGCCATGTCACCATCACATTCAAGTTTTAACTAGCAACAATGAATATGCATACCAAGTATTTCTTTCTTTTCTTAACGGAAATTTCAATGGAAATAAATATTCTGTTCCACACGCAACACTCATGTCGAACAAGATACCCTCTATTCTCTCAATTAAGAAAGCGCCTCTAACCTGAATGTTTCTCCTGCAAACCATTTCATACATTGTAAGACATATCTAAGAACCAGGAAAAAGTGGGTTGAGACTGGGGTCACCAACCACTGAAAGAAAGAAAAACAGAAGGATTTATAAATTACAGCTTTTCCCCCTAGGTTGCCCACAGAGTTGACATGCTGTGGAAATAGTTTTATTCCATCCAACTTAACCAGAATTCGGATATATGAGAGGGATGGGTAGATATAGTCGAGGCGATATGAATAAAATATTTTTCATAAAATCCCACACGGTAGACCTATTTGTGGATATATGAAAGGCAGATGTGTTATTCTTTCACGGATTGTGGGTAGGACAAGGTAACTTTATGGCATATCGTACTGTGATTAAGATAAAGGTCTCATCATAAAATATAACCAAATACAGATTCTAAAATGAGAATAATTGAAAATCCTAAACGTTTTCTTCATTGTACCATGCGAATTGCCCAAATATAAAAGAAATTGACCTTCATCCTTAGTCACCTTATCTGTATGTGTTTTATATTGAGGTTACTTTTTTTTGGCGACCCTATCTACTCTGGCCACTATCAAACTCATTCTGGTAATATATATAGTCAGACCTGCCCAACATGATGCTTGTAATGATACTAGTTGCTCACATGTGTTAGTTTTACACCAGAGGATGTAATAAATTACAGATTAACTCAATCCTATGCATTCTGAATATAATCAGAATCTTACAGTCAAACGGTAATTTTATACCTGGGATTGCATTGACAACACAAATGTCTTTAATTAAAGAGATATGCTAGCATGGCTCATGGCAAAATCATATACCCAGCTAGTTCTAATTCTTCTCTCGCTCACGGTCCTGCTCAAGGATTGCTCGAACATACTGAGGCTCTCATCACCGGAACCGTCATATTATTGAAAGAGCAGCTCACTTTGAACAACATAAACGATGCCCTACACACCCTACTCCCGACATTAACTTGCAGACTGCCTTCACAGCACGGCTCACACGAGCTCCCATATCTGCTCATGGGAGAGGCCCCTCACCTGCCCACTGACCTCATTACACAAGTGTACGAACGGACCTACTCGGGACTAGTACCAACTTACTATCGTAGAGTGAGGCCACCCGGTATACTCATTTACAAATATAGCAATGGAAATGCCTACATAACAAGAACTATTTGGACACCAGGGGAGAAAGTTATTGGCATCCTTGCTGCTAGCGCAGTTCAGTTTATTGAGACGTTACTGAGTAAAACGTCTCAGAACCTACTTGTACTACATACTATTAGTTCTTCTTTGGTTAATGTATCTTAGCCTAGATGATCTATATTTTTACCAAAGTCATAACTCCACACAAAAAAAACGGTCATTTATATGTAGTTTAGTATCTAGACAGCAAGAGAGCAGATGAATTTACATACTGGGGAATTAAGCTGAATCGGCGCATCCACCTTGTCTCTGGTGTTAGCTACAATTTTTTTCACTTGCTGTTATGGCGAAGACAAAAATCATGAACCTATCGTCTTTTTGTTTGATTTCCATCTCGGAGAAGATTTCCTTAAGTCATCACAATGCTGCAGTTACCAAAGAGCTATGGAGACACCGTTTCTGTTAGGTTTCAAATTCATTCTGAAGTCTGGGCTAAATGGCTAGGATAGAAGTGCAAAAGCCTGCGATGAAATAACTCCATAACACTGCCATTACAATGGAGAACAGGGTAATATGTATACGCATTCTTGAATAACTTTTAGATTTAGATATTTACTGAACAGGAAAAAAATATATGAAATACTTCTCTAAATATTAACGGTTGAAACTTATTAATACAGGTTGAATATTTATACATAATTACCCGAGGTAATTACCAAGTACTGAAGGAGAATTTTGTGTTCTTACGAGCCTAGGAACTACTTCAGTGTTCTGATATGTCCTTTAAGCACTTAACCCTGCCTTAAATCTGTGTAATTTCATTTAACAATCATTTCCGTTTTCAGCAATAATTAAAAGGTGGAGTGTGTGTAATTGTAAAACTGCGGAGGGTGTGGATTAATGGTAGGTACTCGTCAGCCGACGAGAGGGGCGTTACCGCATAGAACCTCGACAGGAGGTGCCGTTTTGAGCGTGCTATCCTCTCGCAATGCACTCTGGGTGGGGTTTAGGCGATAACTTCCGCGTGCACTCTATCGGGGCTAAAGGGACCGGCTGGGCGACGTGGACAAGTGCCAAGCGCCAGTCATCACCTGAGTCAACACTGCCTCCTCGCAACTCCCTCCAACCACCAGCCAACATAGCCTTGCTAAACCAGCCTCTGTTGACTCCCTCTCCCAACATCCGCCGGCCAACTGCTGCCCTTCAGCATCGTCTACATCCTACTCTTTACCCATCCCCAACCCCCACCTGTTCATCTACTGCCCTCTGCCTGTCGTTATCCAAACTGCCGTTTATTGTCCCATGTCTACTGGCCACCGCTATTCACTGGCATGTACCACCCAGCCTCCATGAGTTGACCTCTGTTTACAATATCAGTTGTCCCCTCCATGATATACCCTCTCCGTGTCACTATCTACCTGCCTTCTGCTCTTTTCTAGCTTCTGCCTGTTGTCTTCTAACTTCGCCTACATTCATCCGTCTACTGCACTTTCCTGGTCACCAACCAATATAGAGTGTACACTATTTGCTGTCACCAAACCGAGATTAAAAAAAACCCAAAACCTTCTAACTCGTATCTAAGACAAATGCCTGTCGGCCTCTGACAATAGACCTCAGACTCGGGCTATTAGCCTTCTGATACAGGCAGTGGCTATAAACTTCAATGTGGTAGCTCTTCATCCTTCCATCACTGCAGTATGCAAACTTAGTCTGGCGGTAAGTATCTTGAGGCATGTTAATGCATACTCTGCCTCTCCTATGTAAATATGCCATATAAAAAATACTTCCATTAATTCTAATGTATCAAATCAAGGACCACAAGATGACCAGATCTATTCCCATTACAACAACATTTGGGCATGAGAATAAATTTGATATAATCTATGATGAATATACATGTATTGTTATTCATCTTGCATTCATGAGGTAATTCAATCATATTAGATGCAAGAATACAAAATGGCTTTATGTTGTATTCATAAATTGCCTATATAAGTGTGTGTGTTACCTTGAAACTATGGAATTCATTAAATCAGATTTGTAATATAGTTAGAAATAGGCTATTTGTTATACATACAAAGGCTGACGCCAAATACATTTAAGCGAGCAATACGTCATGCTGTGTTTTTTTTTACAACAAAGAGTTCTTTGTAGAAATTCTCCGTGTACACTTGTACCTTTTCCTGGAATCGTGAAGGTGATGTCAGAAGGAGACCTAACACAACACGACCCTCGCCAAACCCCGACATACAACCATGACCTACGTCTAGCCCACATCCTAACAAATCTTACTCTAGCACTGCAAATATCCTGCACACAACCCTACACAGCGTCATGTCAACATTGACCCTGTATACCGCTCTGCTTCTGGGATCTAGACTCGATCACCCACTAAACCCTGGCAGCTGGACTTCTTGTATGTATATATATATATATATATGGACCACATATATATATATATGTGTATATCCATGCAGATACCTGTCCTAGTCTCCACCTTGCAGCTATATGCCCTCCCTATATCCCTGCGCGCTCCACAAACTATATACTGCCCTGCCGACAGCTCTCAAACTTCTGTACACTTGGCTTTGTCTACAGCTCATCCTTCCTGGTCCACACTTCCGCAACCACTCTGAAATCCGTACAATCCCAATTCTAAGGTGCTTAGACCTAACCTTGCAATGTCTACAGATATATAACCGTTATGATCCCTCTACATATCCCTCTTCAGTACTCAATACGTCCCTTCTAAAAACGTCCCTTATTAACAATGCCCTAATTTAGTGGTTTTTAAATAAAGCGAAAACTACCAGTTGGAACAATACTGCATTTTATACAGACTGACATTCAATTTGGCACCTCCTGACCACTCGACCCTCACATTCTCCTGACCACCCTACCCTCAGTTGTGCGGACTCTCCATATCACCACCTCCATACAGTCCCACCATCCCGTTCGTCCGTCCTCAACACCCGACCCTCAGCTGTAGGGACGATGCTGCACCCTGCTCTGCATACAGAAGGGCGCCCGTCCTTGACACGGCCGTGTTTGCTCATATGGAAGCTACTTATTATGAAGCCTCAATATGTTCCTTTTTACGTTTACGCGCGGCTCTGGTTACACAGTAAATATTAAGGTACGATGAGAACGTCTACCTCCCATCTAGCTTTTCTTACATTTTTGTAGGATAACCCACCCCCCGAAGAACAAAAACGGAGCTGCATATGCCTAACTTTCTGACATATCTTGAAATCAACAGAAAAGCAGAACAATTTGACAATTATTTGCAGTCATAATTGTATATAGGCAAGTCATACAGGTCCGGTAGCATGAGTCATCATATCAAATCACGAAATTTGGACATCAGCTTCTTAATGTAACCAGCTTTCAGTGCTATCATATCAAAATAGGGCACAACGGCATGACTTTTGCAACCTACATACGATGAACGAAGTGTTTTCAGGATAGAACTTGCACCCAACATTTTTCTATTAATTACATAAAAGTTTTCTCATGCCTGTGGTAAACAAGCAGCCGTATCGTGGTCTCGTTATAAAAACTCATGATACCAAAATAACTCATGATCGCCATTATTGTGCAGTTTATAAATACACAGATGGCGGTATAACACTCCAACCTTAGAATGGGGCCATATCAAAAAGTTCCACGTCGCTTGTTTGACAGGCTTGTATGTACACCAATTGACACATGTTGGCTTCATGAACAAAGATCTCTACTAGATTTTGTGATTTCTCTCATCTAACACGGATATTTTATTGCAATACGAATAAAATACGTGTTTTAGTAGTATAAATATGTGTTACCCATTAGCTTTAACTCTTCATCTCTGTCTTCAGTGTATGTGATCATCCCGCAATTTTCTAAACGCATCGAACAAGTCGGCAGAATAGGATGGGTAAAGCGCTGTGGTAGGCGCATATATCATGTACCTGATTAAAGAGGACTTGGGCATGAGAATAAATTTGAAAATTGCTTACGTTTGATAAAATGATTAAACCAAACTGCCGAAGTTCGAATAATTTCTGAGGCAAGAATCCAATGGCAGGGCCTGAAGACCCCTAGATTGGTGATATTGATTTCAAGGCCTCCTAGTGCTGAAATGCTTAAACGAATTGTTAGGAATTGTAATTTGATGATAAACTCTGTTTTTTACTGATAGTAGCTGGGCCTATACTGCACATGGCATAACTCTTTCTTTATGGGTTGAAATGGCTTCTAGGTTACATCTGGAGATGGAGGAGTTTTGCCGCTATACTGGTCATTCATCACTTACATTAATCTATTCTCGTGGGGAAATGTTGAGTATAGCTTATAAGGTCATGTTCTCAATGTTTACTCCCTTTTATTACACCGTGTTTTAGCACTGCACTAGCTGGACCACGTCTAGGTAACGTGTTTCAAATGGATCAGCCCTACATATTCTTTAGGTGATTCATCGAAACACGTTTCGTTTTAAACCACAGGGATGTCAGCAGCCCTTGAGGAAAATCCCTGAAATTATTTGCTGGGACTCCATACTATAATGCTTACTGGGAACTCAAAAAAGATGGAAACTGTATCTCCTGGTGATTATAACTGGTACTTCAGTCTGTGATCTCCAAGCAGAGCCCTACTATCCATGTCCTATTGATTTTAAATCAAATATGTGCATGGGAGATTGTAGTATTAAGCTGGTTCCTGGTGTCAGCTATGCATTCCAAGTGTTTTGTATGGTAACAGTACAAAGGTTTCAGGGATTTCAGGGATTTTCATCCCTGCATTATCAATGGGAAGCTTCTCAGGGAAAACCCTGAAAATAATGGAAGTAAAAATGCACATATACAAAGGGAAATCGGGTATATGGGGTTCCTAAATCAATATGGGGTTGATATACACAGGTTTTATTGAGGTTTTTGGGTAGTGAGGACAATATTTCTGTGTTTTAGAAAAACCCTGGTTTCAGGGATTTCCCTGACATCCTTGAAACCATATGTAAAACGTGATGGTTGTGTACTTTTTTTCGGAAGGATACGTAAATAAACATAACAGTCCTTCTATATTTGAGATTTGTTACACCACCGTCTACCCTATTTATACAAGGACACCCGAACTTCTAAAATCAGGATCGAATTGCCTGTGTTAGTAGTGTTTCATATTTCCTGACAACTATTGCATCTGAAAATTTGACTTGTATTGTAGAACAGTAATGATGTGGATGACTGCTGCTATGCCATTGGTATTTTGATTCCTTTCTGTTACTCCCATCCAGGTGGGTTAATGTTTGGTCATGTATCGACACAATTCCTTCTTAGTTTTTGTATAAATTAGCACTAAATTCTGACTCAATGAAACAAACAGTGAATCTATTGTGTTTCACTGCATTATACTTTCTCATAGTAAAGTGGTTACTTGTAAGCATTGGTTTCTGTTTAGAAATCCTTTCTATCATTTACAAGACAGAATGGGGGTGAAGGGGGGGGGGGGGGGTGAAGGGGGACATAGTCAATTCAAAGTATGAATATCCTAACCACGAAAATGTGCCTGTGGGTGAATTCTGTCTGTGTTAATAACATTTGGTCTTTTCTTGCGCCACCTATTTACAGGTACCACCCACACGTGAAAATTATTTCACTTCCTTGACTGGCTCGGGTCGTCTTGACATGCCGGTTTCTCGCACTAGGAAACTAGGAGATGGGGCATAAAGTATAGGTTTAACTCATGGATTCTGAAAGTACCCACCATGTTGTACTTGTTTGTAAAGGGGTGGGGCGATTGCGGGCAGGCACAAGCGGGGACTTTCCCCGAATCACCATGATCAATAGAGCCCCGGCTGCCCAGGTGATTCTAACCACGTGATCACCCACTGAAAGCCTATTGTAACAACCCACGGGTAAAGGGTCGGTCATCCACAATGCAAGCCTCTGAATTCTAATGTTACTGTGACACATGCAATGATAAATTGACTTTTTTCTCTCATTTTCTTTTTTCGAACGATATCCACTTTATCACGTTGTAATTAATATGAATCAACCAAATGTAGACTCAAGGAAAGTTTCTCGGACTCTGACAGTGGGCTATTGAGATGTGCCGAATTCGTTCATGCTAACCTATGTGGTCCCATCTGTAGTGCACCTAGAGGTGAGTGCTTCAATCAGCTCCGTTCCAGACAACCTAACACATGTGAGAACTAGGGGTACGCATAACAGATATTTGTGAAGGTCGAGCGATGATCCCCTATCCTGATATTCTACATCGATGTCCAGGAGGCATACTTTGATTAAAGTACATTTACAATCTTCATCCAGAGCTGCTGTGAATGTCTCTTTAGCAGTACTCAGCAATCGAGATGCATCCATGAAGGACCAGTGTGGTGCCCGAGATGAGGTATACCCGCAGGGCGTAGTATGACTTTTCTTGCAGTATTTAAAAAAACACAACATATTTGCTGATGGAGCAGGGGGGTGGGATATGATTATGATGGCGTTCCGTATGAGGAGCCCTTTATAAACTCTTCTCAGCTCATCAGTAAAATCGTAAAAGGTCATGGGGATGTCAGGGAAGAAGACTGGTAGGAGATCATGGTGCAACACGTGTAGGGAAATGGGCTGGTGATACCTGAAAGGTTATGAGCAATAAATAAGCAGTAATGTGTGCTCATCTACAACCGCTGGTTAGAGCTACCTGGCTGGCCAGCGTAACTGCGCTGGGATACTAGCACCCGTTTCCGGCGGCCGGGGAGGAAGCGGGGTGGCTTCCAGCGTAGCAGATGCCCCACAGGGTATAATCATGCTACCAGTTCCCGCCTTACTCTATACAACCCACTAAATTAGTGATGCTATCTGAATGCACACGGGTACCAACTGATAATCAAGAAGTCTGACATTTGTGACAAACAAATTGGCTGCTTCACCTCCGTGCGGCGTGAGAGGGTGGGCGCGGGTTTTTGGTGATAGTTACCCAGGTAGGAGCAGGAATTGCTCGCAGTGCTTTACTAGTTTCCCCGGGATGACGATGACAATGAAGATAATGATAACGGGGATACATATACCGGTGGGCATGGTAACCGGCCCCGTTCGCACGGCCCAGCAGCCAAGTGGCGGCCAACTTAGATGCGGGCGTCGCGTAAATAATAGGCCTTTATATAATCACACACGAGGCGTTCAAACAACCTCAGGCTGCGTTATATGCGAGACATGGTAACCCCTCTCTCCAGCACTGCTTCAGCCCCATCCACTCTACCTACCTCGCAAGAGTGCTACTTTTTATAGAGATCTTTTCTTTTTTTATATATCCCCGGCTCGACCACATTGCCACCACCGCCCTGGCCTTGCCCACCCCCACTAAAAAGCGATCCGTGTCAGGTGTTGGGGCTCCACTCACGGTGAACATCCATTCACCACCGCTGGCTAACATTAACGTTTCACTCGACGACTTGCCTGCACGCGGAGGGAAAAACTCCCCCAAAACACAAATACCCCACGCATACACCCACATACATACATACACACACTGACATCACACACAGGCCATAATGTCTTAACCAACACTTCCTTGTTTCACCAAGGATGTGAATCTCTTGGGTCTCTTAGAAATACCTCATGGGTTAGTTTCTAGCGTACAGGCCAGAATTTGATAATATCTAGGTAATATGATAATATATGTTCCTCAGTGACGCATCTGCAATATCATTTATTTCCCTTAAAGGTTCGTATTTCATAGAAACATATACATGCGACATAGTGATACTAACGTTTAAGTATTTAATATTCCATACTTTAATGTTGAAACTATAATTCATTGAGAAATTGGGCTTGATCACCTTAGACGATATCGCCAAATTACGGAGCCTTTGTGATTTATAATATTACGTTGTTTTACGGTACGTCCTCCAGGGTATGGGGGCGGTTTCTTTAGCGGTATGGTGACGTCAGGCCAGGGTGTGTATACATACATCTGGTGGTGTGTAGCGCTGGCGGAGCTGGTGGTGGCGGTGGGGTAAGGGTACAAATTCCCGCATGTTCATCTTCGGTGAAACAACCACAAGCTCTTCGACAGTACAGTATGGCAATATAATAACGCACATTTTCTGAACTTCTCACTTCTCAGGAGAAACGAAAATACCCAACAATACCTAGCCCATTTTAAAATGTATACATACTACTGAAGTCCGTTAAGCTACATAGCCAGTTTCATTTATGTATAACTATAAGTGCATGTACCTGCGTCACTATACTCCTTATAAATCAGCTAGATATATGTCTACATATCTAAGCCGACCTGATCGTTTCTACGTATCAAGTTTTGTACAGTCCGTTCATAATACTACATGCCGTAACTGTTTGGAGAGTAATGGATCATTCCAAGTACCACATGGCATAGTCGTATACCCTACTTGTAAAAGAACTCAGCCTGGAGGTTGAGATACATACCGCAGACAGCCTGTCATTTAACATGTCTATACTACACTCTCACCTTGTATGTGTGTAGAACATACGAAACAGATCCATGCTGAAGTGAATTAGTTTGGTATAAAATGTAATTGCTGAATATACATGTTTATCATGTGGCAAAGACACGAACCGCTGATTAGTGTAAAAGAAAAACGGGAATTTCTGTTGAATTTGACTCGTGAAAGGGTTTATTGGCGATATGAACCTCGGGTCGGCATACCACACATGTATGTCGGGGCGCGAGTCTCGCGGAGTGAGATACACGAGGGTAGATAGTACTGACAGTGAGAGTGCGAATACTCGGCAAGGCAGGCCGGCACCCAACCCGTTCGCATTGTGATTAATGGAGAAGAGCGGCAAGTAAATATGGCGGGGTAATCATGAGCCCTAATTCCCGGACAGGGTTTTATCCACGTGTTTTCACAGAATCAGTGGATGTGCGTAGTATTTATATATACTAGACTCTATTAGCATCGATACCAATGAAATTAGAAACAAAAGAACATGTATCCGGATCTCTCTGTTTAAGAACGGGCGTACCCATTCTGACACTACAAATAAACAGATGGCCAATATTCTAGTGTAATACAAATAAGGTTTGTATCGATGGCTCGTCGTGATTGTGACGGTCCCATCAATTCAGAAATTAATTTAGAACATGGAGCATGATAGTTAGAGATGTAGAGAATACATCGTTGTACGTCTCACCATGGTAACATGATGACGGCGTGTAACAGGGCGCCACCTAACGGCCTCAAATATCAGGTGATGTTCTTCCCACAAGGCCAGAGTTGTCATGCTTACTAGTACAGAAAGGGTTAGAGATGTGCCATAGTCTAAATGGTAATCAGAATTCTAGCAAAACCTAGCAACGGCTGAGAATAGCTGTAAAATTGGATGTAAAACAAAGCCCAATAAAGTACCTCCCAGCGCCTATCATCTCCACAGCCAAAGCATGGTGGAGAATAAAACACGTAAACTGTTGGTTTTGTGAACAAAATAATAGCCCATGAGAGAAGAACTGGGATGTTACTGAAAACGCGCGGCCGAGCTGATCAGCAAATACATACAACTTTGAGTAAACAGAATAGAAACTAAACAAAAATCAAACAAGAAAAAGTAAGGAGTATTTTCACACTTGGACTTTTTTCAACAATATTTACGCAAAGAAGGGAAGTGGCATCTTTGGTACTTTGTAAATAAGTACGCAATTCATATTCATTTGATATGGAGACTTATCTAAATAAGACAATGCTAGAAACACCTGGAATACATGTACACAAGGCATATCCTTGAAACGCACTGATCGCATTTGAAATAAGTTGATATAGTTGGTTTGAGGTATTCATTAACACAAATTGTACGTGTTCAAGTCAGATCGAAAAGTTCTGTCAAAAGTTTCTTGCGTGTATTTGCCATCCTCTCATGTTTCGTCATGACGATACACCCTCTATTGTACTGACAAGAAGCGTTCTTGGCCCATTGATACCAAAAGAAAAAGGAGAGAAAAACTATAAGCAAGAACAAAAATTATCAAGATCTGCCCATTCCAATCATCCCCACCTCCTGCCCTTGATCTTATATGATCACAGGATAGTACAGCATATGTTAACTGGGGTGGGGGTCAATTTGTCATTTTCAAATTTCGTAAGGTTTTTATATTTCCTCAAATTCTATATTCAAATAACAGGAAGTAATGTTTTTCCGTTCTTGAAGGAAGTTATGTTTAAGGTATATAGAATAATTTTATGGTTGCTCACAGCAACATGTGTATATAGGACTTTATGAATATGATATCTTTAAGACTCACGAGGCACACTAGATTACCTAGCCTCGCCATGAGAAAGTTACTTGGTCACAGGCGATCGCCTTTAAAGGACCGAGAGCCCATACCCAGATTATAGAGTTGCAAAATGTCCTGAGAAGTATATTTCCGTCATAAGGCCCAATTATCATTATTGTTTTTATTTTCTTTGTTTGGTGGCCCGTGGCAGGTGTGGGTGGTGGTGGCTCGCTCAGGGTCACAGGGTGCTGTCCCTGGCCTCTCCCTAAACGGCCAGATTCTTACTGACAGGGTGCCTGCATCAGTACGCATGTAGACACGTGGCCATTAATTCGGCCCAATAATTACATAATACTGATCAATATTTGCAATATTAATCAATGCTAGACAGCAACTGCTCCGGTATAAAAGTTATGTTGATGGTGTAGGACCGAGGAAAGTTTACAACCCGATATTGAATGATCAAATTTACTCAATGCGCATTTCCATATTCTGACATTGAATGAGTCATACTGACGATTTTGTATTTTTCCTACAAAAATAAAAGGTTCAATATCAAACAATTCCCGACTGTGTGAGTCTTCCTTAGTTTACATTTCCTGATGTCTTTGTTTGGAAATTTGAATACACACAAACTGACTTGGGGACGTGGAATTAGTATCTGATTGAGTGCGCTCTGTGTTCAACACTAGTAGTAGACACGTATTCATCATCTGTATCCTATGATTTTACAGATGTTCATGACTGACAGCAAATGTCAATAAAACTAATCATTAGGAGTTTGTTTGTTTGTGTAGTTTAACGTTACGTTTGTTCAATAACTAAGGCGTTTTAGGTGCTTTTAGATCAAATAGAGGATTTCAAATCTTCCTGTTCAAGATCTAGCTAGACATTGATTATTGAAATCAATGTTGGACTATCCAAGTTTATCAAGTACATCTGTTCCCAGATAGAACCTCTTTTATATCATTGTGCACTGTTATGTATTACCTAGTATATTTCCTACGAGACCGATTTTGACCATGATTTGATCTTTTCTACGTGCATATTTCACCAAACAACTTTGTCTCATTGCCACGATATCATTTGCTTAAATGCCTTGTTTACAATCACGCCATTTATCTTATTCGTATTACAGGTTTAATTCACATGGAAATACCTTTAAAAGTTGTCACAATTTATTGCACGGAATACGACGTGGTCCTGACCGTCCCATGTAAAATAGAGCGCGTCATTACCCCCCCCCCCCCCCCCTCCACCAATCATAAATGCCATCACACACCAGCTGAACGGAATACTTTCAGTTTGTTTGCTGGGTGCTTTATTTACATCGGCGTAAAGAAGTGGGCTTCTATTCTATCCACGCCTTGTATACTTTTGATTTTTATCGTCTTTTTTAAAAGTAATGTCTACGCTTCCCATTTACAGCTCAGTTCGTTCTACATGTGAAGAGACGTACCTCCTGGAGGGCGGCAGATGGAAGGCGGAACAGCGCCGCGTCCTAGTACACAGTCCCTCAGCCTGCAATGAGACAAGACACATACATGAATCATATGTCAATACACACACCGCATGCTGATTCATGGGCAAAAAAAACGTCAAAACAAGTGCAAACTTAGCATTGATTGAAATAGAGCCACTATATGCGTTTCCTATTACTCAACAACCGGAAATGGGAATCATAATCGTAATAAGTAAAACCTGTGTTAACCCTCAATAACCTAAGCGGTTAACAATAAAGCATAACATATTTTATTTCTTTGATTTAAAAAAAAATTAACATGTCTAATTTATTTCCCATGTGGAGTGCGATGTTTTAAACAGAAACTTGGGTCTTGTTATCACTTGAATACTTTAGATCTGAGATTGCTTCTGTGCATCTCTGAGATTGCAGGTCCTAAAGTGCTGGTTTTGTTGGTAAATTGCCAAAAGAGATGATTATCTTCACATATAAAATTCAGAAGAGGCCATTTGCAATAGAAAGTAGCAGGGAATCGGTCTGTAAATTACTGGACTCTATACAGATCAATTCTGCATCGCACCAAATATGTCACGTGTCAAGGTTTTTACCAGATCGATTTGCGAGTTCTTCCATCACATGAGCTATATCGAATACTAGGAGGGACTTTTCTTTTTCAGCTCTCACAAAATATTTACCGACACTTCTATTCCTGGTGTTAGCACTTCAAATAAATGAATGCTGTATAAAGCATAGTGAATAACTGCGAGGAAAATCTCCCGTGAAATGTATGAGCATACACATAACGCCAACCCGTCCCAACGTCACATGCAGCAGAATCGATAGACCCATCAAACTAACAATGCCAGGCAGGCAACGGCAAGGTAATCGTGAATTCCCGGAACTGCTACTTGGGCAAACGGGACATTTTTAATGGTTCTTCACTATTGACCGGTTGTGAAGAGCGTCGGGCCAGCCCAGCAGAGGTGCTGACCCTACAATACGGCCGCGCGCTGCTATAGATAGGCGTCTGCGAGCTATATTTAGCCTACGTACACAATGTGCACAGGCCTTGATGACAATTCATTAGAATTTCATGCCGCTCTGCGCGGCTCCATCCATCACTGCGCGCTGTAACGCGGGCCGCGATCGCGCGCCGCACATGAATGATGACGTTTTTTTCACATCCGTTGTTCTACTGTGGCCTCTTAAGTTTTTGTTGTTAAATAGCGGCGTACTCATGTAAATATTGTATATATCATAAAACTAGATAGGCAGGGCTAAAAAATGGGCAGATACCTGCTTAAAACAAAGCTAATTACAGAGGCCGACTTTTCTTGACGAGACTGGAGATGTTCGTGGCTGCAATATACGTAGGAACAATAAGGTATCTAGAGTGTCTCTTTGTCAGATTGATGAGATAGAGTAGCGATCCTAAATATAGCTAATTGGCATGCTAATATTGATAATTCGGAATCTCTGCATGTTGCGTGCCAGGAGGAGATGCCTACTCTGTGAAACAAACAAGTCTATTACCTGAAGAAGGCTGAATTATAAGCCGAAACGTAGTGTTAAAAATCATCTTGCAATTAATTATATCCTGCAAATAGAGTGCAACATATCTAAAATTTGGTGTTAGTTGGTTACGTGAGTCAAACCTAGAACTAATTATTATATGGGATATTTTAAGTCATATTGATTGTACAGATATCGCTTTACCAATGCCCGAACCTTACTTTAGTTCTATCTGCTCAATTCAAAATATCTAGAACAAAATAAACGAATAAATTGTATGAATTAGATTCGAAACGTTAACATTACTAGAATTTAAGAAACGAGGGAAATATCTTAAGTATTTCCACAACGCTATGTGGGGCAAGTGACTGTAGCTGAAGTGAAATTAATCCCACAAATAAACGCGGAAATCCGGCATGGGGCGTCCAAATGGTGTGCCGGGTTGAAGTCCATTCCACTCGCAAATAGTAGCATGCACCACGACCACTTTTCTCAAACACACGTCGGCCCTTCCCTAATGCCCATCCCCCTCCTTTGACCCCTTTTTGAGCAGTTTTTATTTAATATTTATTTTAGTTTATCCTATCTTGTAATCATTTTTTATATCTTTGAACCTCAACAACAAAAAAGACAGCGTGCCTGCTATGTTACATTCCGTTTGTCGACGCAACATTGGTGTTTCTAGTCGCACGCTGTCGTGAGAATCTTCCTTGCATAAAAAGAGTAAATCACAAAGGTAGCAGCCTAAAAGTCACGGAGGACACCCGTTTCAAACCGAGCCGGGTTGTAGAGAATATAATTTGATGGGCCTTGAAATACAGATGAAAACTATTGAGTGGAGGTGTGAACATAATTCAGGGATGCCAGTTGGGGTCAGAAAAATATACATTAAAATATTTTTAATTTCAATACAGGGTTTACGCATTACAGTGGTGAAATCTAGGGGTTAAGGAAAAACTCAAGTATTTTCTCATTCTGAAAATAAAAACATGAATCTTAATGGAAACATTGTAAACTGGCATCCCTGACATATTGAGATACCTTCGTAGAATACTCTGGAACAAGGTGTAATATCCACGTAATTATATAGAACGTCCTGACCATGCTGTACAAGCTACAAAACGAGATGATAATTTACGGTTCGTACGGTACGAGGCGTTTACGCCGAGTTCCGTACAAACCATGAATTACTATAGAGTTCCACATTTATTATATACCCGAAATTTAAATAAAAAACACCATTAATTTCATTTGGCTTAACTACCAATATTTTAATAAACGTGTATGGAGAGGTAGTCCGTATTTTCCTGTATGGACCAGTGGTCAGTACAGTATTTTTACATTATATGGCGAAACGGTGCATATTAACAGTATATACGGCATGGATATATAGTAAAATACATTCAAACTTAGTGAAGATGTATTGAAATACACCTACCATTTTCCTATATAACTTTAAGCTGTAAACACAATCTAACGAACCTCAACACTTTTTGTGATAATACAATTGTGGTGTCAATAGACCATTATCAGCCACGTGTTAGTGTTGACTCATCCCTGAACAGTGCCCAGCAAAGCAAAGAATCCGACGCTGGTAGATAGCAGCAGAGTCTATTCAACTATAGGGCTCATAAATCATCCTAAATCATTGAAACAGTAAAATATGTCATTCATGTATACAAATCATTTCAGGTTAGGTTCACATACAGTGGATATGCTATGCCGACATGTATTTTGATTAGATACATATACATATGAATGGGGCTAGTTACCCCCTGCATCAGATGCTATACACTGTTTTCATTTCCACTTGAAATATATTTTTCATTTGGGACTCTGTAACATCTTCTGCTTATAAACTAAGAGGATGTGGGGCCGGGTAACAAAATTCATAGCAGAAATGAAAATAGGACCCCGGAAATACATGCTTTAGGTGGACTCTAACAGTGACAAGTGGTCACTTGTTCAGCTGGCCCCGTCCATATTGACTACTTGGGTGGGATAAGTCTCACTCCATAAACCTACAAGCGTTCCTTGTCATCAAATGAATGTGCTCCATTTTTCCTCAGCTTCTCTTGTTAAACTCTTTCATGTGTGATAACACACTGTGATTTCAACGTTGTGATTATAAACGGCCTCTGTTGCTAAATGCTGGTTCACGATCTCATGAGATAATTTTCCAAATGTGATGGGGGTCGGTCCTAAAAATCACACTCCGGAAATTCTTGAGTTTAGAACCAATCTGAGCTATATCTAATTTGATTCATTCAGGAAAACACGACAAGGAATTTAAACATAGATTAATAATTCATCAAATGCTCAAAACAAAAGCAACGCCCTAGTCTTAGAAATTCAGTATATCTGCCCTATATCAGCCCTATGCCTACACCGACACCTACCCCATCCTCCTCTCCATACCTCAGACCTTATCAGGTGGCAGGGAGAAGTTACAAAGCATTCTTATTACTTAATGAGTGTCTATGATAAAATCCTATGGTAATCCTAAGCAGGCGTATGTATACAATGGTCGTTCGTCTCTGAGTAGCTCCATGCATCTTTGAGTTGCTGTGATTATAAAATCCTGCCCCAGTCGTTGCATAAATCATATAGTTTAACACATCTCAGTGCAACCTGGTACTGAGACAAATAACTATCTAACTATTTCTATGCGATCCTATGAACGTTTTTAGAAGTACTAAACTAAACAAATCGGTTTACAGTCGCATGTGTAAGCGAATTCTCAAGACATTTGTAAACCTACATTTAATAACTGTCTTAACATCTCGGTTACCAATCTCAGTGACCCGCAGTTTCCGAAATAATGTCTGGCTTTATTACAATTTCCCACATGTCGCAATCAATAAACACATCGAAGCCGTTGCCATTATTCAGAATATATATATATATATCGATTGCCGTGTCTTTGATAGATGCTATTAATTTGTATTAAGAGTAGATGCACAGTGTCTATCCAAATTCTGTAGCAAAGGACAAATTCTTGACGCCATTAAGTTTCACATAAAATTAGAGAGTTGAACAAAATACTGTCCACAACAGACGTAGGCTGCGCTCCCGAGTCCCGATCCTGTCCAATACAGAGAAAAGACTGTATTTGGGGCTACAGCTGGCGCCAATAACCATGACAGTGCTGAATATAGGATGATAATGCCCTGGGTGAGTGATAGCTGGCTATGACCTTTCCACGCGCGGATCAGGGCCTGCGGGGGAGGTGTGAACCGGAGTGGTGTGGGAGGATCGAGGTCACTCCGCCGTACACGGGCATGCAGTGTAGGAGGCCAGCCAGACACATCTCTCGGCTACGTGTCTGTGTGTGCATGTATCTCTGTGTGCTAGGAGAGGAGGAGACGACACAGTCAACGATTAAACTGCCAAGAAAGGACGGGGACACTGAAACTAAGGGTGGCTTCCCAGGAGTTGACCTACTATAGCTGTATAATTCTATCAGACAAATAATTGTGTACGTGTTCTATTCCCAGTGTTTCTCGTATGGTATATGAAGCGCATCTTTTCGTTAGCAGGTATTGGGTTTCTGTTCATAAAACCTATATATAATGAAGGTAACTGGTACCTTGAAACAGAAAAGACTTGCTAGAGGTAGTCAATACAGTGATTGTGTCGATAATCAAAGACTTGGGGGCCCATCCATAAAGTATGGACGCAGAATTTCCTCCTCTCGATATTGTACGCAATAGAATAAGAACGGGCATACATTAAATTCCGAAATTTTTGACCCCACCTCTACCCCCCTCAGAGCGTACGTACTTTATAGATGGCAGATTAGGTAATTCTAAGCACCGCCTCTTTTATCCGGGGCCAGTGAGGAGTGGGGTGGAGCATTCGCCCTAACATGTAACATTCTCATATGTGGACCACGAAGCGGTGCTCACCCACTGATGCCCGAGCAGCTCGCCGTGTGTCGCTCGCTGTGTTCTGGTGCACCGAACACCTCTATTATCGCCCACCTCTCAACAAGCACGGCACCAGCTTCTACTCTGAAACTCAAGGGCGACTTTCTTTATTTTAATGGGAACCTCTTGGAGTGGCTCGAGCTGAACCGGCTTGCAAGTAATATTTCCCTTATGTCTACCCATCTATCCAACCAACCTGACAAAATGACAAAAGATGTACTAACTGCACGAAGGTCCTATTGTCATTTCATTCTGCTACTCAGTAATCAGTCCGTCCTCCTGTTTTGGCTGCTGTCGTATCGTCCTTGCTTCTCTCCTTTTCATAACACGATTTTTAAGACAATTTTACCGTGTATCAAGTTCCTAGGATCTCTTCAATCCCTACTCATTCCCTCTCTTTCAGAAATCCCTTCTTCCAATCCCTTCCACCCTATAACATCTCCCACATCGGCCTTCTTTGGCAATCATGTCATTGACACAGACCGTAGATGTATGGTGTTGTGTCGGTGACGAGCAGCGCAGTGTTCTCCTCATTCAGCTCCCTCAGGCGGTGCTGAATACTAGAACAGATGTCGGCTCTCACGTAATGCAGATGTGTGTCCTGGCATTACTGGGGGGGGGGGGGGGGGGGGGGAGGGAAAGGGATAAAAACGCATCCCTCCAGGGTCGCCACCAAAGCCCTTCTCTACCAATGTAACCGGCTACATGTGAAATATTGACAGTACACAGTCAACCTGGTACCGGAACCACGCAATATATACATTCACACACACACAACCACACAGTGTAGAACCACCCTGAAACGGCCAGTTTTACAATTCGTAATTTACTACCTCATTGGTAAAGCAATTACACATCACCCCTTTTGGAGTACTATAAGTATATGTTGTATAATGACCACGCTATAGCCTCCACATAATGTAGTTACTCTGGTGCAGCCAAAGCATATCAACAAATGCATTGCCATCACATAGTGCAAAGCACTATGCAGAGTTTCACTAGAGACAGCGAGGTCGCGGTGCTTTCACTCCATATCCCACAGCGACCAGTATAAGAGGATGCAATACATGTCCCGACTGAAAACGAGCCAGACAGGCTGTAGTTAAGACAACACGTTTGAAATGGACATATCATGCGTGGACAGCTCTTGATCAGCCATATCACGCTGCACACATAACCTATGCAGTTCACAATGCTGATTCGGCACATGATGCACTGCCAGGTCCTCTGTCACACCATATAAAGCCATCTGTACACAATGACCACATAATGAATAGTCACCTTGACAGTGCTCAGTATGGATCTAGCACCTCACGATACACAGACTGCCTTCATGCACACATAAGCCTGCTCAGACTTGGTCTGAAAGCAGTATCTGACAGACAGCGTCATGCTCATAGAAACGAACTTACTTTTAGTTGGACAAGCTGGCTTTCCGTTTTTCCGTTTGCTTTTATGGTTAATTGGTATGTAACTTAACCTACCTCATATTTGCAGGTTTGTCGCATAGACACGCAATGGGAGCATATACCTTAGCTTGGATTGCAGGTATGCTACATGGTGATCTAGACAAATTTATTCACTGAAGCACACCTGAATAGTACGTGCCAATTACCTAAATCAATATTCTTTTATATACTTAAATGAATATAGAAAATACTCTAGAATCCTCAATCACTAATCAAATAAAGACGAATGAGGACTCGAAGCAGTGCCGTGCGCGCATATCACCTCAGGAAGCACATGGCGATAACGCTGAACATACGAGAACACTGTATTCCCCTGCAATTACCTACACCACTGTAGGCCGTAAAATCAACACAATCCAAAACCATAATCCCTGCCCGCTCGTAGATCAGTGCTGACGGCTGCGCCCGGCAGTATCCGGGCCGGACCTGAGCAGCTGGGTGCGACTCACCTGGGCAGGTATGAGCAGGTGACAGGTGGCCCTCAGCCCAACCTTCGACGTCGCCGCCGCCACCGTCGACGACGACGACGCTCCGGAATACCTGCTGCCGTCAGCCTTCACACGTACCCTCCACTTCGTGCATGCATGAGTGGGAGCTGCTCTCGTGGCTTTTCTGTCCTTACACCCTGCCTGCGAATCGTTCACTCCTCGCAAGACGAAGCAATCGTCCCCAGAGCCAGCGGCCCGCCAACAACGACCCGCCCGCCCGCCGCCCGCCGCTTACACGCGGGCGTGCGTGCGTGCGCGGCCCAACCAGTCGGCCAGCGGGGCACTTTCTGCTTAGCTCAGCACTAGCGAGATTGACAACAGATAAAACAGGGACAGCCGCCCTCAGCCACTTGCTCCTGCGTCCGCCTGGAGGACAAGGAGTGATGAACGATCCCTGCCCGAGAGGAACAATGGGGGCATGTTAGGCTGAGGTGGGACAAGGTATTCTACCTAAATCTTCTACCTGGTCCAGTCTATTGTAGTCGTAAATACACTTGTAGAGATATGGCAGGCAAGTAGGTGGGTAGGCAGGCAGTGAAGGTCTGTTGTAAGCGACTATGCAAGGTGCTAATAGCCCACTGAAGGCTAGCAATGAGCTCAACGAAGAACTGTTGCATCTTGCCAATTATGCGCGCTTTATGAAATTATGATTCCATGGTAAATATTTATCTTATAATCAGGGATGAAAGTTGAGTCGGAGGATAAAATCTGAAATTTTAAACACTTATAAAAAAGAATAATTTATTACATTATTTTGGAACAGAAAGGCTATAAATCGATAGTATTCTAGAGTTGCCGGTGTATATGAAATGTCGAAATTCCATAATTTGTCAGAAACCTTGTATCCCTGTATAATGCAAAGACGGCACGTAAAGGTAATTTTTTCTCTGATAAATTGGGTACCCGCTCTAATATAAAAAATTATTTAGAGAGGAATCTCCAGTGAAAAAGCAGTGTTTTCGCAAATATATATCTTATGCATAATAAAAAGCTCTGTAGCCCCAGAACGAGCAACATTGCAGAGCTGCTCGGGGTTGTCTCACTGCAGCTCAGTAACAACTCACCAGCTGCTCGACTGAGGTCAACTCAGGCCACACTGGGTCAGCCATGTGAAGGGTTTGTTGCTGTTGTAATTTTCCATTGCTAAGGTTCGCTTTATTTTCTCAGCACTTCAAGTTATTACCAACGTCTTGGTAAACCTTGCAGTATGTGTGTAAACAGAGGGTAGAGGAGCTCACTACGGGTTATTTCCTTTCTAGAATGCGGAACTACCTGTGTATATATCTGGCACACGCCCACCGCCCCTCTATAGTCTACTGCATGCTGATGATGCTGCTGGCACAGCTGCTGTCGCTACTGCTGGTTCTACTCTTAGCTGTGGCGGTGGTGGCGGTGTCGGCGGCAGTGGTAGTAGTAGTGGCTGACACTGCGGTGCTTGTGGCCTTCAAAGATTGCTGACGCAGCATTCTGCTACAAGGCAGCACACCACCAACGCTGCTGCTGCTGCTGCTGCTGCTGCTGCTGCTGCTGCTGCTACTACGGGTACAAATGCATGTATTATCATCACTGCCGGTGCTGTTTCTCCTCCAGCTGCGGCGACGAGCACGCCGACCAGTCCTGTTCATCAACTGCTGCCCATCGGTTGCACCTCTGGCGAGCAGCTGCCTACCTGCATGCGTCCCGCCGCCCCGTGCGAGCTGCTCGCGAGTCGTTGTCTCCTGCTGTCACGCAGCACTCTACCCTACACCTGAGGAGTGGCTAACAAATTAGTCAGGTACATCAGTGACCTGTTCTCAAATCACATACTTAGCCTGCAGGCCCCTCCGTGAGTTTACACAGTGTGCCAACCAAAGGGCCATATACATACCTCAACAAATCTGAACATCCCTTCAAATACCCATACAAATACCCCTAAACAACAATATTCAAACCTACCCTAAGCTTCGAAATAGAGACAATACTAAGTCAGACCTTTACTGAGCTTCAAATGGAAAATCAACTCATCACATCACATTATTCATCTTACTTTTGTAAAACTGTGAAAGCATAGGGATTGTTGAATGTAAAAGGTACTACATGTACCTATCAATCCTAACAGGAAGAACCGATGTATTCAGATGTTGAGATTGACAATGGAATAAAATTCAAAAACAAAAAAAAGGAGAATAATTCGTACTCAATGTCTCTAATAATTGACTTATCAAACCTCTCACATGGACACCCATCGGAAACTCCATCTGTCCCTCATTTAAGAACTTAAATTACGATCATATAAAACACTCAATTACCACTCATACTTTGTTTCTTTGTTGTTTTTGCTTGAGTAGTTTAACGTCCAATTTGTTCAATTAGACTTACTATGGTTTACTTTACTATAATTAGCATAATCTGTTAGAATAACAAGGTATGCTGCCTGGTTGATCCAGGGATCTTACTCTTCTCGATTATATCTCATCAAAGATCTTACATTCCCTGATCAATTTAGGAATTTCTCTCTTGCCATTATTATGGACTATTCTTTGTGGCCTGACAATGTAGCATGAGATGTTTTACACTCAGTGTTGCATGTCTGGCACACAGGTGCTAATTCACCTATTGGGAGGTGCCCATGTGCCAGTTTGGTGTGTGGATGGGTCAATTTCACCTGCTTGGTTCATATCCAGTTTTCTTTCCCAAGGGTCATGCCAGTTGCCACTACAATCTCTTGTGGTCTTTTGAATGTGCTCCTTGGCCATTGGTTTCAGGTCTGTATGTGGAACTACGTGAACTCCAACTGTTTTGCTTAATACGTTTTGGGCTGCTTGGTCTGCAGCTTCATTTCCCTTAATTCCAATTTGACTCAGCAGGCAACACATGGCTTACTCTTTGTCATATCCTTTCTTTAGCTCTGTGTATGACGGTTTGATGTCTCTGATGTTTGTTTGTGGTTTAACGTCCCAGGGGACCCTGAGGTCTCTGATGACAGCATTATTTGGATCATGCTATCCAATGGCTTGTAGACAAGATGTAGAGTCTAAGAAGACTCCAAGTTAAGACATGCAATATTGCATAGGCCTCAGCAGTGAATCATTATCATTGTCTGTTGAGACCTCATCTAACTCCTTACATCAAACTAACAAAGCCCAAATGAATACTCTTTCAAACCTTTATCTCATGACTAAAGTCAGGCAGCCCACAAAACTACTAGAAGGAATACCATCTTGACCTTTATCCTGTGTTTTATGACGGCCTTGAAAAAGACAGAAATGTCTTTATTTTTAAAGGCAAGTCAAACCTACCTAAAACTACCCTGGGAAGCCTATGTCTGTCTAACTGACCAGGATATGAGGCGGTTAGCAATATTCATAGAAGTTTCTTATGATAAAGATCTATTACAATGCATTAGAGCAAATGGTTTGGAAGCTCTAAGAGCACATCACCACGTAATGGTGTGTTCATTATATGTGAACAACAGGTCATGTAACAGTGGCGATACAGGCGCTGCATACGGTACTCAGTGGTATGCCAATGGTCAATGCAGCTAATCAACGCTGTGTCAGAGCATATACACCACAGAAGTATTCACTATAGAAATCTATCTACGGCCTAATTACCCACGCCATATAAGGAGTCACATGCATACATGATTTGGATGGAACTCTGAATTACAATACACCCTCGATATGTAGTGACGCTTATCATTCCAATAACACATAATGATGTAAATATAGGTTCTAGAATATGTGGGAAAAGACATTGTTTCACGAATCAACTAGATTCTTGGGTGTCACAAGCCAGCATATTACAATACAAAGTACATGTATTAGTAAGATTTCACGATAAAAGCTTAATACTGGGCCTTCACCGTGTTTTGATGGAAAAATAAACGTGATGTAAATAACATCCAAACACAGGAGGCTTTAATATATAGTGAATATCCGGCGGAGAAGATTTTCAATGACAAATTTGCATGTGGTGAGCATTTGACTACTTGTATAAATGTGGAAGCCACCGTGCGAGCCAATCCACCTGCTACCTGCTACTAAGACCTACTCAAAAGGTGTGCTTAGCTAAGGGAGCAGCTGCAGGGGTGGGGAACGGGACATTTGCTTCAGACAATGAGATTCATGAGGAGACTAGACTCTTCGCTCTGATCAGTAAATCCACAAGAAAATGGGGTTAGTTACCAATATGCCGAGATTGACAGAATTTTGAAAGACTGGATCAGAAGAAAGAGGCTTACATCTAACTAGACGTTTTGGTTTGGTTTGGTTGATTTTACGGCCGGTCGATTTAAAATAACTCTTCCTAGACTTTACTATGCTTTAAATCTTACTTAACGTTGTCTTTCCTTGTAGGTTGGGATGGAAGGGTCAGTAGTTGTCTATGTATCTGGGCAGATGAAAGATAGGTGCGGAATAAACATAGCCAAGGCTACTTTGAAAAGCTTCTGGCATGCCATTAACTGAGTAACCTTCGAGCAAGAAGAAATGAACCGAGTGACAGTTGGCTTTTGCGCTATGCAGGTAGTTTGGATGTGGGTGGTGGGGAATCAGGTTGGCGGATATGAAAATGGGCGAGCCTCGCTGAAATTCCCGACTGCAAATCGTGCTGCAAACCTTTTGTTCCTAGGCTTATTGATTGAAGGTTCCTCGCGTGATCGAAGAAAAATCTGTAGCCTTGCAGCATCTTATCTGGCAGCAGTAGCAGTGCCCGGGTTTTGAATGATTAAAACAGCTATCTACATGGATATCCTAGTTCATCGCGATATGTCCTCTTTCTCAAGCTAGGCCGAAGCCCATAGGTGGCCCTGTCACAATATACTGGACAGAAGGTATGGGACAATATATATATGGGTACCCTTATCAGAAGAATATACAGTATGGTAGGGATTATCTCGCCATGACTATGTATTCAACATGGGGACCATTTAGTACTGCAGCTCATGATGAAAAAAGGCTATATTTAAGGATTTACCTCGTGCTTCCAGAAAATGATATACATATTTGGTTGCTATGACAACACATATATTCCTATTTTGGAATGTTTTCAATTATAAAATATACACTTCATGGACACCTTTACACATATCAAATACGGAAAGAAAATATGCTTATTCAGAAAAATATGACCAAAAAGTGTATGGATGTGATTTTTAAAAAAAAAATTGCCAAACCGAAATTACAAACATATTGCACAAAATCTGAACACTCATGATGTTGATTCAAAGAGGGGACGTTTTGAGCTTCATTTTGGTATATGATTGGTCTGGTTATATTGATGCGCGGGTTCATTACAATTGTTGGCTCATTGCTGCTCTACTAGTAATTATATAGAACGTCCTGACTATCCTGTACAAGCTGCAAAATTTACTGATAATTTACGATTTGTACTTAACGAAGCGTTTTTGCCCAGTTCCGTACAAATTATAAATTATCCTCTAGTTTTGTGGATTGTACTAGCATGATAGGTCGTTCTATATTTACTATATACCAGAAATTAGGAAAAATCATTAATTCATTTTTTTCTATTGTTATACAACAATATCTGTTGTTGATCTGACAATAGGTTGCCATGTTTCTAGCCATGCAACCATATAGGAGCAGGCGTGACATCATCTGGTGATGTCACGCCCACCAGTGTACATGGTTACGGTGGTTAGGTACAGTTCTAAAACTGTCATTCAAGGTAGCATCAAGTAAAGGGAGCAGACATTGCCTCGTCTCGAATCAAAATCATTAATTCATTTTGGCCTAACAACTAATATTTTCGTCAGCGTGTATGGGAAGGTGTTCCGTATTCGTTATATGGTGAAACGTTGCGTATTTACAGTATTTATCCTACCCCTAATATAAAATTCCATAGACTTAACATTGAGTTTCCGTATGTCACGCCGCCTGGCATACAGAGTTTTATATGCCACTAGTGGCATACAGAAATTTTATCACGTAATCTTCCAAAATCGAGGACACAGGGTAGGATAAAATCAAAACCTGATTCGTTTTAATCATGGCCACCGAATTCCACTCCTGGAGTTTTGGCTCCGGACTTCACTCGGCTTTGCCTCGTGAAATCACTATGCCAAACTCCAGTCGTGGCATACAGTGGCCAAGATTAAAACTCATCTAGTTTTACGATAATACGGCATGGGTATACAGTAACAACATGATTTACTTAAGTGAGATGAGTTCAAACCATATGTTAAAATATATATGAGAAAATAGTAACTGAAAAGGATAAATACTATACAGTGATTCCAACACCATTCCGTACAGAGTTATATACGTTTATAGATACGGCGTAGAATATGATTATCTATATGCTACTTAACTAGGATAACACATAACATGTATTATTCCATCAAAATGCTATATGGTGGGCCCTTATTACTATAGTTTCGAAATTCATACTTTTCACATTTACTTTGCGATTCATTCATTATACTGCACCCCCCATCAGTTTTGCTTTTTGGTCCTGGTCTCATCAATTCTTTCCAATTTTTGATTCCTTCTTACACTTTATATCTACAACTCTTAATCCATCCTTTACGAAGGATACTCGTTCATGTAAGTTTATCTATTCCCCTTTTTACCGTTACACTTCTTTTGTATTCATCTCTTCCATAGCCCATGTGGGCACCATTCCTACGATTTTAACCGTCGGTTCCTTTATCTACCCTATATTCATTCGTCTTCTATGAATATTTCTACTTTCTCTGTCTCGAGAAAATCTTTATTTCCATCCATTGCACTATTTTCTTCTTTCGTTATTTTATTGTTATCATTCTTCAGCTTCCTTTTCTCTGACATATTTCTCTGTTAAACCATTCCCTGGACTGTCCTTCAGCCAGACAGCTGCACCTTCAGTGGTCGCTGCACGTGGGGTTAGATCAGGGAAGACAAGAAGGAGCAGGAGGAGGCCTGGCTGAACCAGGAGGAGCAGAGCATTATCCCGTATACACTGACACCTGTACGCGCATCCCCCATCGCCATCTCCTCCACCACCACCACCACTGCTGGGTGGTACCCCGCACCACCGCCACCACCACCACCACTGTCAGAGACAACCTCGGGCAGCTCTCTCCACCGCCGTGTTATACGTCAGGAGGTTGCTATGGCAACCATTGAGCGCCCTGGTAACGTGGGTTACCATGGCAGCGGTCTCCTCCGCAGGCGATGAGCCAGTTGTATACGCGCATAAAACATGCACGCGATGGTCAGCTGACTGTCCATAAATTTACCCAGACACTTTCTTTATTTAGCATAGGTGTGACTCGGGTTAGTGCTGATAACACATCACAGATACCCCGAAACAATTATAGATAATTTGTAAAAAGAAGAATAGGTCTATGTAAAAAAGGCAGCCCTCTGGAAAAATGTCAGGTTTTACTGGCCGAGAGTGAGCAGCAGGTTGTTATAAATATTTATTAGCCTCTCTGAAAAAAATCTGACCTTCAAGCTCTTTGTTTTGTCCTAGTCTCTTGCTGCTTCTATTTCTATTTGTTTTTCAGTGGGATGGGCCAACTTTTTTTTCTTCAATGAAAACAAAACATAGGCCAATCAACAAGCACCAACATTCCGAAAACAGAATTAATTACTAGTCATTTATCTTTGATATAATATATAGACAGGTTTTTTTCAGATCAAAGTGGTTCATTAACTCGTTTATAACATTCACATTTTCACAATTATCAATATATCTACTTTACTTTGGGAAATCTTCTTCGATGTCTGTGTAATACAAAGACCTTTGGTCGGTGTCAGATCGTTCCCACCTACTCTTTGTTGACTGTGTCTTTCATTCTAATTGGAAAATCTATTAATTACCTCATCTATGCCATGTTATCCCGGCTACATTTAGTACTAATCTAGACACGACGACCATTACAGTCTCTTTACCTAGAGATACAAAATAACTGGACATTCTTTAGCTTAACATAATACACTGTTCTATATCAATGTGTTCTTTGATTTTATATCACAAGGGAGAATTGTTTACTTCTACAAAACTGTTACATGAGCTTGAGAGGGTACGTTAAGTAGTGATGCAGTAGTTTTATGGGTTTCGTTTTATGAACTGAAAGAGGAATACCTAAGATCAAAATATCAGAATTTTAATGGCATCAGGCAGTTGCGATAGAAAGTGCCAAGATGAGCTACGATAAGGGGAGATGAGCAGCAAGTTGGAACGAGCCGTATGTATTGATTCCTTCCAAGGTTGGTCATGTGGTTTGGTATACGTCTGCTGCACTGAGCGTGACCATTGAGGAACATGGGAAGGCATGTCGGGGGAAAGGCACCATGAGGGACATGAAGATAGAAAAGCAAGGAAAGTAGGCCAAAAGACAAACAGAACAAAGCAAGAGTGTGGGGCGGAAAGGAAGACATGCAGGAGACTAAGGAGAGGAAATTGGGGACGACAGGAGGAGGGAGTAACAAATAGAAGTAGGCCAGAGAGAAGGTAAAGAAGGAGGTGTAATGACAGGACTAGAGTGGATGTTATGGAGGAATGGTATACACATAGAGAAGTGATAGATAGTTGGCGGTTCAAAAAGGAGGTACAACATGAACGAGCAAAGGGGAGTGCATCATGGAAACAGACAATATTTCAGAAAAAATGTAGGTCTTGGGTCATTACTTGGCATTAGCTCAATTACTGTTCAAACCATTAATAGTAGAAATTCATGAATTTTGTGGGAGATAAGCAACAGCATAGAGTCGCTAACTATTCTTTAAAATGTATGTGGAGAGAGAGTTGAAAGTCGAAAGAATTCTATACAGGTTATATCAGTTATGGGAGCAATAGATAAAACACCAGTTTAATTGGCGTTAATGAGGTTCAATTAATCCTGTTCTAGTAAATACAAGAAAAATAGAAAATCATAAACTGGAAATAAAAACAAGGATTTCCATGATAAAGTAGAAAACTGACATCCCTGAATTATATAGAGCTGGACCATATCTCAGATAAATGATTTAAAACTCGAGACTGAATGGTATGATATCCCGCAGTGATACATATCTATCTCTGCGTGAGCTACACATTGACAGTGATCATTGGTCCGTGCCCACTCATCAATCCATCATGCGATATCTTATTTCATTTGTGACATACAATATGCAGTATCTCATGTACGCCGACTTATGATAGAGACATTGAATTTCAGAAGATAAATATTGACAAAAAGAAGCTGTACTGTTCGCACCGTATGAAAGATACTTGAATGTAGTTCCCAGAGAACGGATGCTGGCAGCAGCCGTCAACCTCTCTCATGTACTACTCGTGTGCGACGAACAAGTCCGCGCCATCAACGTCCCGATAGCGTTGTCATGGGAACGCACAAGACGGGTCAATAAGGTGGGTTACGTATCAGAGGGACGGCCAACAACAGCGAGGGGCCAAGACGGAGGCGGGCCTAGCCTGGCGAGACTTTGAACGCCCCTCCCCCCCCCCACCCCACCACACCCACCCATCGGCACCAAACACAGACCAACCCTGCACTGCTAGACCAGCCGTCACAACAGTCCCCTCAGCAAAGCTCTTCTGGCGTCGCCATGGCAACGCTGCGTGTGAGTGGGGCCAGCCATGTCTGAGCCCGTGTGGAGGTTTCTCCTGTGGGTGGTGCTGCAGTGGTGGTGGCGTTGGAGGTGCAACCGGCCAGACACGGGAGGCCGTGGGTGGTGGTCGCGGTGGTGGAGGTGTCGGTGGGGGTGTTGGCGTTGGAGGAGGGAGGGTTGAGTGGAGACAATGTAGACCGTGATGGGGTTTGTTGTAGGGTACATGCAGCTCCCACAGAAAGTGTACAGCATTCAGAATGTACCCTGCTTGCATCTCACTCAGCTCACATGCATAGACAATCTGTAAGGACATTGAACATCCCTCCTTCAACGAGCCATCCAACCAAACTGCAGACTTTGTATAAACTTAACCCTTCCACACTTAGTCCCTGACGAAGGCACGTGTCAGTGCCGAAACTAGTAGGGCAACTATTATTGTGAACCAACCGTATCTAACAAACTGTAACACAATTGTACAAGATCAATAAAAATTGGGAATCATCAGAAAAAAAGACAACTCGATGGGTATCATTTGGTTAGTGGCTCCACGAGTCATCATCTTTTGTATAAACTTGATTTATCCTTCTGATGAGTACAAGAATGAATGTATTTATTTGACAAGAGATATATTCTGAGCTCATATTAGAGTGTGGATGCAGGTCCTTGATTTATAGATTACCGGTAGCTCTCTAAGAATCAGAACCATTTAATCTCTAGAGCGTGGAGTGTGTGTAATAGAGATGTACAGGTATATTGTTACCAGAAAAAAATTTGTATGTAAAATGTAACCTTATACATGAACTTGCTTGTCTATCGTGTATAATGTATCTCCAGTAATGACAGTTGGGGTGATGATAAAAAGGAAGAAAAATTTGCCACATGAAATTTACTGTCCCCAAGAGACTGAGAAAACATAGGGGCCATGGAATGGGGCTGGGATGTATGAAGCTGGTTGAACCACTGTTTATTGGTGTGAATGAGGCCCAATTCATTCTCTTTGTTTTACAAAAAAAGAAATTATGAACTGAAAATAAAAACAAGGATTTCCTTAGGAAAGAGGAAAATTTGACAACAAATGTTCGCCGGTGTTAATTATTAGAACAACTCGTAAAATGTGACAACCGTTTGTTACAAAGCTATCTGCTATGGTTCTGGCAAAGTATACGCTTCTAAATTATATCACCAGCAAATGGCCAGAAAATCATTAGTCTCTCAACTTTTCTCCACTATATAAGATATATGGTGATCAAGAAAACAACGTCGAGACTGAGACTACATTGTTTTCTCTACAAAGCACCATGTTTCTCTCAATATAGATGTCCTGTAGATCGGTGGTACATAAAGTACTATCCACAGAACAATTGGGTTTTTTTTCGTTCAGTGCCATCATATGTAAGAATACATAGCAGCATTTACATTCAGCCAAGCATTATAGCAGCCAGAACTTCACTAGTGTGTTTTGGAGACTGTGTTCCCACATAGCGCAAACACCCCAGTGCAGGGTTTCAGACGACACTGAACCACTGAGCTTGATCATCTATACAGGAAGGACTTATTCAAACCTGAATATTACCATCAAACTTAACCTCGTTCGTATCACTGATATCCCGATGCATACTGACAAACAGTGGCGGGTGTGTGAGTTGAAGAGTTACACCTGTTCTAAAATTAGCTAAGACGGAGGACTTTATGCAATCAAAAACGAGCATCGCGCTCTCATCCAATCACAAACGGTTATGAAGGCAACTGTCTACATAATCCAACCGTTTTATTCAAATGGATATTGCTTTTACCTCGGATCCGTAAATGTCACCTAAATCGAGAACCTGTTGCAGGATTGTGTTACTTATGACCACCGCTATCTAAATGTTTCAACCACCAGGATTGAAATTTTTCAAAAGGTTAATTTCTGTTGTTGTTTTTTTGTTGGTGTGGTGGGGAGGCCACTGGCAATCAACTAGTTAAATCACCAAATTAATCTAGCACAAACATATGCCTGATGATTCCTTATCGGATGAAACCACTGTTAATTGAGCAAAATATCAGGATTGAGGTCGCCATTAATAGCAATCATTAGCGGATACTGTCACCTGGTGACTGTAGCGAGTGACTGTTGCCATGCAATGGTGTTCTGACTGACTTTACGCTTTTCGAACCAGATCGTCATTCACAGTGGCGAAAATACTTCAATGACACTGAAATTATCATCCAAGTATTAGAATTCAACTAAAAAAGCTGCCAAAACGAATAAAACTCAGCACCAGTCGTTCTTCCTTAACCATTGAATATTTTCCCCGACTTTGGTCAATTTGCCATTTTCCATGACCATGAAAATCCATTGTGTACAAAATGATATAGTGGTCTTTCCGTCCACACCTGATAGTGTTGATGTATGAGAGAGAGAGAGAGAGAGAGATTTGACTAGAAACCCAAAAGAATACATAGTTGGGAGTTTGTTCATTTAATTAATCACTAAGGGAGTCTTGCTCTTCTTATTGAAAAGATACAAAACCAATATCGTTGCTAAAACTATCTCTATTTACCACTGACATCCCCAATCCCCAAAATGATGTGTACTTACGAGAAATAGTGAAGAGTGCAGCAGGTAACCTTTCTAGGTATGTCCACAGTAGTGGTGGGAGAGGGACACCTCCGCCTCGTCTGAACCCTATACTCTTCGTCTCATAAAGGTAAGACCCCCAGGGCCACACATTCGATATATCGATGTGAACACTGAGAGCGATACCTCGGAAGAGGAGAGGGAGACATCGGGTCGTCCCTAAGGTGGCAGCTACAGTAGAACTCCAGCCACCTAGTGACAGACAGAGGAACTATGTCCCTTGTGTTTACTTTGGATGGCTTGAGTGGAAAATAGGATAAGAAGGTGGCATGGAGAAAAGCACAGGGATTTGTGCGTTTAGTAATGATGGATGAATAGGGGAGGGTGTGAAGACGAAGATCCTGTGAGTAGAAGAGGTTGATAAGAAAAATCTCTGTGAAATGGTGGTGGAGGTGAAGATGAGTAGAGATAATGAATCAATAACGAGAGACAGAAGTGTAAAGTGATGTGCATATAAAAACGAGGAAGTATGATGAAAGAAATAGGTAGGGAACAAAACCTTTTAAAACCGAAACTCTCCCCCAGCTATCCAGTGGCGGTCCATGAAGTGAATTAGGTGTAATCATGCAATAACTGGAAGGTAACTTCAGAGTTATAAACCAATCATAAGTGTCCGAGATACAATAAAGATAACTGTCGGTAATTTAAAAATATAATTTGCTGCCAAAATGATAAGTGCTTGGTTTAGATTTGTCTAAGTGACTGTTTATAAAGCATTATTAAACGCGTTTCGCTACATGAATAGTATGAAGTATCCGAAGTGCATTGTTTCGATTTGGGTTCTAACCTCTTTTATCTCCGTCTACTCTTGGTCAAAAGAAGGGAGTATCTGGTGTTTAACACAAAAGTTAGTTCGGGAAATTAAAATATAACGAACATATTAAAGATTCCAGCACAAATATTTTGTTTTCATCCCTGTATTCCTGGCCATGGTATTGCCAGATTTATTTAGGTTGACATAATTGGGCACTTTTTATCACTGTAGTCTGTCATCGGCATATTTACACACATACAGCCCTCGATTTTTCTTCCATCCACCTCGCCCACGCACTGTATACAGCTTTGTTCCTACTCCGTTTCAATGGTAACACAGCCAGAGTTATGAGGAGGATTCATGCTGCAAGTGACAGCTAAGGTTGAGCCTGTGAGCTTCGGTCAACTCTAGGATGTGGTCAGGAGGAATGTCAGCCATAACATTATATCGCCTTACATCTACAATGTGGGTATAGACACTGCAGATATCGATGTTGTTTTCATGGCGTGTGAAACGAACCATTTCTCACAGAAAATATTATCTCGATCAATATGTTATTACTAATGATGTGTGTGTGTCATTTATGTTATTATCTGTATCGGTGACATTGCAACTACTCTACTATTACTAATAGGTAGCTTATCTAATAGTACTTGCGCTCGTGTTAGCATCTCTCAACTTAAAAATTCCATTTTTGAATACTCCCTCTCCTATGATAAAATAACCTATTTCTCCTTTACACTTAAATATATTTCACTATGTTACACGTGTGCATTGAAAATGTTACTGCTACTAGAGTAGATATAGTACAGTGCTAGTACTGCTACCTCCTCAAAGCCACCAGTAATACTTGACATAACTTCAGAATGGTCACAATTTGACAGAAGAAACCCATTAGAATACTGATGATATAAAGATGGAATGTCACCGGATCCCTACAAACTGAAGAGTAGTCCTTCACCATATCGAATTCAAAGTAGATGGTATTATTTTTCTGGCACTAGTAGTGGCAGATACATCAGGCATCACAGAATCTAGTTGCAATAGTAACACTAACAGGAGTTGTTCAGTGATGACGACTACCTGATTTTTTTTTCAATTAACCTACATTTTCTTTGAGGCCTTCTTAAAAATGAAATGTTTATATTACTGATACTTGCAGTTTTTCTGTCATTATCCATAACAATTGTCAAACAGGCTCATAAAGGCGACCTGGGCTAGATGATTCGGAGCAGATAACGGCAGTGGCTGGCCGAACCATGCAAGCGTCTAGATATCAAGACTAAATGAGACTAGAGTAGAGAAGCGGCGAAATTCATGTCAATTCAAACTCAGGGTGCTACCGTGTAGGTGCCTTGTACGAGGTTCTTCACGCATGAAGAGTACGTTCTATTATTTTCTCACATACTGGGAATGATTTGCGGTGGAACACACGGGTAGTCGCGGAAATAACTTCCCCTTACTGTAAACTGTCAAGACGAGATTGTCAAGAACGGAGCCCAGACGAGTGCCCCAACCGCTCATGCTTCTTCTGGACACTGAAAGACAGGGGGTTTATTGTAAAATGTGAACTCACCTCAATTCCTTTTGAATTTCAACTGGAAGACAAGTATATTGTCCTGTTCGTATCACCGACTTAGCCTCTTAGACCTATCAAGAACGCCACTTTAGATTAAAATGGCTCACGAACTGTCAGAGCTCTGCCGAGAAAAAATGGCTAACCGGGGCTCATTTGCATGACGTCATGGAAAGTTGGGCAGAGGTGACATCATTCCCAATATTGATGACGTTTTGGCGGGGAAACCCTCGCACGAAATGGTGAATGTCGATAGCATGAGGAATTCTTAGAGATAAATCCTCTACTCGACGCCCTTCTCCGTGTTCATTCTGGAATCAGAAAAACGAAAGGAACAAGATAAAGACTCATTCCTACCGAGTGCGTGTTAAAACAGCAAGCAACACAGGCTGACCTGTGATGATGTTGCCGCCATCTAGTGTTAACCAGTAGAAAAGATGGGATCCAATGTTTACAATGCCAACGTAAGAGCCATGTTAGAGGTGGGCCAAAGTATATGAACTTTGTAACTTGGACTTGACAGCAAGCGCAGATAATGTGAGAGAATACTGGACCGTATCAGTAGTCGAAAGGCATTTCTTCCCCGAGGTATTGTGCTGGAGCTGTAACAGGCATCATGGAATTCAACTCCAGTAGTGCCCCAAGCCGAGGGGCGAATCTCGATTCTCTATCTGGACTTTCTTTTGGAGCACGCCAGCTGTTCTACCTCGTGACCCCAAGTGAAACAACATTCAAAAATCACGAAGATGTGCCAAATTTTGTTGCCCAGGTTAGTAACCTTACGAAATGCTTACAGCACTAAATCTTATATAGCAGGGGCCCTAGAAAAGAGGAACGGACCCCCTTTTTTTTTTTTTTAATCTTTTTTTTTCCCCCATCAATTTCTTTATTGTCTATTGAGCTAAAAGAACAGTACAAAGTTTCATCAGTCTTTCCAAGTGATAGTGCTGCTCAATAAAGTGGCAACAGGCCTCAGCCTTTCTTATCAGAAGAGGGGTGGAAGCTGTAATTTAACCCCACCCCCATCCCCAAAGTCCAACCCCACTCCACATCTTTTGGACATCTGGGTCCCTGTCCATAAATTAATTTTTAAAATATGTGTATAGTTTTGCGGTGATAGGTTGTCATAACATAAATAATAATCTCATTCATGGATTAAACCATGGACCTAGCTAGATTTATCGGTCCGTCCATAGAGCTGTACTCAGTATAGACTATAGGTAAAGTATCCACCCCTAGTCTGTCCTAAATTAGGGACAGGCCGGGTACACTGGCTATACACAGTACAGCTCTATGGTCCGTCATATAACGGGTTTCATAACAAGGAGCAGTTTTTCCGTTGTAGATGGATAAGCGCAGCTAACAGTTCCATTGAGCTTTGAGGCAGTAGTATATATTTCACTGTTTTCGGAATATTGATGTTATAGAAAAGACAGTGCAAAGAGTTAGTAAAACAAGTTCCACCACGGTCATATATCTATGGGTAGGAAACGTGGGCGGGCGAGCACCGTGTTTAGTCAACGATCTCATTACCTCGGCTACGCTTGAGCGGGTAGACCGCTAATTTCTGTCTATTCCGCCAGCAGCTATAGTTCCAGTTCTGGCCACCAGGATTAGGGTTAGGGTTGGATGGCATGTATCTGAAATCGTTGATGAAACTAAATGAAAATGGATGTAGAATATCCCGAACGAAATTTGTCACAGGAGGATCACCTACCACATCGCTATTGTAGAAACTTGAGACGTTGACTCTATAGACCGACTAGCTGATTTCATAATGTCTTTGGGTAAAGTATGGTGTCTGGCCACCTAACAGCCTGCCTATACACAAACCTGCCTATACTTACCAGTCTGTACACACACCAACCTGCCTCTCTAACAACCTACTATATTTCGGATACCACAGTAGGCAGGTAGTGTTTAGGCAGGGCACAGATGCAAGTGCCTAAATGGAGTTCAATCAGCAGAAAGATATAGGCCCTGTCACAGATCAGATTCCACATTGAACCAAGACAACTGTGGGTCCTTTGTATCAACCCAGAACACCCGGTGGCAGTTTGGAAGAAACTACAAAATCAGTTTCAGAAGAAAACATGGAGAAATAAAATGTCACTCAGAAAGAAGCTCTGCACAATCACAAGAAAAGGCTGATCGTCACAGTGTATCGTCCTCCTAAAGGAAATCCGGAGAGGGCCTATAAAGCCCTATAAGAAACCTTGAATCCACAGTACTAAAATCATGAAATCTGGCTGCGAGGTGATTTCAATGTCAACTCAAACTTTCCCTCTAGTAGTAAATCTAAAAACGTGTAGTTTCAAAAATAAATACTCCGTTACACACCTAAAACAACTGATACCTTTATCACAAAACATGGCACACACATCAAAAATTGATCATATTTATACAAACTCTGTGAATGTAGCACTATCTAGTAACTGTAATAGTTGTATCGGCGACCCGATCCCGATCTTTGCCATTTGTAAATTTTAAAACCTAAAGTCTAGTTAGTGAATTATAGTTATACGTAGTGTCTGCTGTCGCTCCCTACTTATGTACTTAGACATAGGGAAAATTTTAGATTCTTTGCGAACCAAACTGGTTCGCACAATAACATTGGTAAAGGGTGGCATGAAATAGAAAACAGTTGAATTCAACAACTTAGATAAAATTCTTTTGTATGGCATAATATCAGCGGCAGCTGTCATCCTTTTCTTTATAAAATCCTCCTTTGAATCCCTGAATGGGGCATCTCCTTGATCAGGCATCCACCATTTTGAATCCTCTCCTGAGTCTGAGTTTTAAAATTGAGCAAGCAACCAATATGGCAGACGTTTGTGGGGACTTGCTCTCCATCCAGGGAGAGAAATAGGTAATCTGAACAGTATCAGCCTTTGTTTTAACCTTTTGCATTAGATTTACATAATACAGTCATGTATCTATTGTTTGGCACACACTTTTATGTACCTGGACTGTGTTTGAAAGGAGAAACTGTCAGTCTTGAAGTTTGCTTATGACCACAAGTCCGACTCAGTGAAGAACAGAGTCACACTATGTCTGACTAGTGAATTATCACTGGGCAATGTTATAAAAATATTGACAAAAATACTCTTAGTGACGATATGAGTGAATACAATCCGGCCGAAATCAACCTACTACCTGCTAAACAATTTTATATCTGTTGGGATAATTACCTTAATGACTACTTGCCCAATAAAGTCTTTTACCATAAAACAACAGGAAGGTTTGGACTTGCCCCCGGATGTGCAGGCCATGATCAGCCGTAGAGCTTTTCTTCTGTCTCAGTGTATTGAAGGGTGCTGGTTTTAGACCCAGACTCGAATGCAGACGCCTTGCGAGAGAAATAAAGATGGATATCTGAGCAATTATACCAGTCTTTTATAAGCATGAATTAGTTTTTAAAAAATTCTATAGTAGATGAGAATGGTGTGGTGGTAGAGGAGATGCTGTTACCGAATCTCATGAACAACCCCTACAGCACCATTGCAAGTACTATTATGAAACCTGCTACTCCTTTAGCCGATGGTTGTGAATATGTGAATCCCAGGTCGAGACATTTTCCCGGCTTTTGGGGTAAAGGGGTCTTAACCCCAATACCCAGAGTACCGAGGCCATGACAACCAGTTGACTTTTGCCCAATATCTGCTCTACCCATCATGTCAAAAATACTAGAGTATAAGATACAACACCAATAGCTACCATGCTGGCTATGTGATGATGTTTTGCGAAATCACAATATTGTCCTCCCAAGCCGCTTGAAAGGTCAGGTGGTTTTTCAATTGGTTTCTTGGTTGTCTGAAGCATGTGTTTATCACCATACCAGTCTCTGCCGTTTCTTGGATCTCCAAAAGGCCTTTGACTGCCTAGGACATGACCTCCTGCTAAAACTACTGCGAACACAGACAGGGAGCATGCAGATAGTTCAGATCTTTAGGTCATATCTAGCTCAGCGCAGAGAGATCCCTAAGGTAAATGGTCTAAGCCCCACTGTAGTCACAAAAGGAGTGCCCCAAGGGTCGGTCCTAGGGTAGATATTTTTCATACTCTACTTGAATGGCTGCCTCAGCTTTATCCAAAAACGTAAGATTTTTGTTGTATGCTGATGACATCGTCCTGAGCATTAGTGATAATGACCCTGAAATTATAAGGTGCCTATTGCAGGATGACCTTGGCATGCTTATGACATGGTTTGATAACCACCACCTGAAGCTAGATGCCAACAATAGTAAACTTATGTGGTACCCTCCAAAGCACACCATAAACCATTTTTTCACCTGTGTGCAAAGTGGATGGTCAGGCCTTAGAATGTGTTACATCCTCAACTCTTTAAGGACGAGTGTCTGTGGCTGAGTCTCCCTCATAGGGACGGATAATAGTGTTGGTGTATACTCCTAGAGGACGAGCACATTATTGGTTAAAGTCATAATACGATGGTTTCATCATGTGATATGATAAATAATTCATAAAATCTTACACAATCTTCCTAGTAATATGATAAATGTTGTTATATCTACATTCTCTGGAAATTGTATGTTTATTTATTGATTATTTCCAGTGGTTAAGATTTATATCTTGACTTCATATCATTTCATTGAATTAGAATCATATTTCATATTGTATTGGACTGAAATGTACTGACTATAATCTCACTAGAATAGCATTCTTGCATATATCTACGCAAATTAATGTTAGACACCAGGGACCGAACGGAAGAACGGCCTATTGCCGAGTTCGGCTGTATAACCTTAATAAAAGTACTACAAAAAATAAAAGAAAAAAAAGAGCACTGGGACGTTGTTGATTCGAGTCCCACTGTAGTCACTTTCCTCCTTCACCCCCAGCAGTGGTAGATTTACTGCTATGTCAAATACCAATCCTTCTCATACCATGTCTATGTGGTGTGGGAAGTAAAAGAACTCTCACTTCGGTAAATGTGTAGGGGTGAGATTTCTACCTACATTCATCTCATATATTTTGTCAAACTCAAACTAAGTCTAATTGAACAAATAGCATAGAATAGCATTCTTGCATATATCTACGCAAATTAATGTTAGACACCAGGGACCGAACGGAAGAACGGCCTATTGCCGAGTTCGGCTGTATAACCTTAATAAAAGTACTACAAAAAATAAAAGAAAAAAAAGAGCACTGGGACGTTGTTGATTCGAGTCCCACTGTAGTCACTTTCCTCCTTCACCCCCAGCAGTGGTAGATTTACTGCTATGTCAAATACCAATCCTTCTCATACCATGTCTATGTGGTGTGGGAAGTAAAAGAACTCTCACTTCGGTAAATGTGTAGGGGTGAGATTTCTACCTACATTCATCTCATATATTTTGTCAAACTCAAACTAAGTCTAATTGAACAAATTGGACCTGAAACTACCCCCCCCCCCCCCCCCCCCACCCAAAAAAAAACAACAACAAAAAAACCTTCAACCTTTTCTATAGAAAAATAAGCAATGTTGTGTCAGTGGGTTTATTTAAGCTACGAAAGTTACGTTATTATATTGGCCGTAAAAGAGGTGTTCCATTGCGCCGATTCTTGTTCTCCACCCGGTCTCCGACCTTTGTCCACCCAATCTCCACCGGAGTTGTTCTTCCCATGATCGGCGCTAATGGAGCAGCATCACATGGTCCTGCTCCATTAGTGCTTCACTGTTCTTTTGTCAATCTCTTCTCAATCGGCACCTTGTCTCCACCTCGCCGCGGCACCTACTCCACTGCCAGTCACTGCTGCGACCGCTGATATCCCCACGATCGGGTGCCGACTGTCACGCCTTCCGGTGGACATTGTCCGCATTATGTGCAACAACGGAGTACCCATTCAGTCGCTAGGGGGTGGGTTGGTCAATCTCGGCCGTTTCCTTAAAAAAACTCCGATTTCTTTTCTATTTTCTCACATGGATTGGTCCATTTGGCCGATTATTTGCAGAGCTTTCAGAAAATTGACCGTTTTTTATTTTAAAAAAAGAGAAAAGTTTTGTGTTTTCGAAAAATGAAGGTAAATAAAGATAAGCCTTGATGTTATGAATGTTTATAGGATACTGTGGTTCTAAAATTGTACAATGAATTCCATTTTTCCATTTTCTATTTTCCGACCATACCTAATTTTTCTAATGTCATCTCAAGCCAATCTTCCCTGGTCAACATCGGAGAAATCGGCTCTCAATCGCCGATGGTAGGGCAACCAGTGAGAGAATGTATCAAGAACCATTCAAAAATCAGTGGAGATCGGGTGCCGATTATGTGGAGTTCGGGTGCCGCCTAGCTCCACTACAGCTCCACTGCTGCTCCACTATCGGCGACAGAGGGCCGGAGGGTCGGCGACCAAAGAATCGCTCCCCAATCTCCAATGAATCGGCGCAATGGAACAGAGCTTTAATACTGCTGTGGCTATTGTTAAAACAATGTTTCGATTTATGTCTGTAGTCTTCACAGCTGGTCAAAGGTCGAAGTTCCAGTCTGATAAATACGGCACTAAGAGATTGTTATATTGTTATATCACCAAGAGTTTGTTATAATGTTAAGCTGACAAATAAAATAAGTTGAGATATACCGTTTAAAAGAGACAATCTTGAGAAACTTTCATTTGGACGCTCCAGGCACCTACCGTCTCATGTGTATTGGTGGTCATGTGACCCCCACAATGTTGTAAACCCCATGAAACAAATCACCGTGTGATAACTAACAGAAACTCCAAGATAAAGGTAAAAGTAAAACACTCGTGGACTTGTTTCTTTAAGAAATCTCCCCTCTACCATAGAGTACAATTATAGATTTTCTTGCAGCCAGAGCTTCATAATGTGACAATGAGTCAACAATTTAAATCCTCATTCCCTATAATTCATAGGGTGGAGACGTGCTCTGATAGGGTGGAAAATGGTAAAACAACTACTGTCTTAGGTGACAGGGTGGAGGTTACACCATCTCCAGAAAGCCTTTCTATTTTTTAATAGATTGGGATGGGCCGAGATAAATCATCACGACCCCCAAAAGTGATAACATCACATGCCTTGACCTAGCCAAATTAATTAAGATGCTTGAAGAGTCCGAACCGGATGAAACCTTGACTTATTCCCCACTAATTCTGTTAATTCTAACAGTCTAACACCAAGAAAGTGCTTGGTGTACAAATCCCCAACACTGTACTGTGTTGGAGAGTGAGAACACGGCGATAGCCCGTTCCCAAGGTGGCGGCGATTGTTGTTACACAGGTAACGACTGTAAACCTGGAGACACCATAGTAACCTGGTTCAAAATTGACAGGAAGTTGTCATTATCAAGGTAGCATCGGCTTGTAGTAGAGGTGTCATAGCCACGTCTCACGAAACAATTTAAATCCTTGCTTAAAACTGCTAAAATAGCTGTTCTTCTCGGTAATATTGTGCGTTGATAATATACCTAACCTCATCAGTTGATATTTACCAGATATATGTAGGTAATATACCACTGTACATAAGTTCTATCGAGCCCCATCGTAGGACTCTACCATTATATTACGAGTTTGTAGGTCAACTTTCTGTTCTGTCTTGTTTTCTGTCTTAATGTCCCTATTAGGACTGAGGTCACCATGTCGCTGTGGTCGTCCCTCTCGAGTAATCCTACCTTTGAGAATGATCTACGATTTAAGAAGAGATATGAACAATAGAAGTAAGAGGAACTAGCTACTCCCAGGTCTAAGTAACATCTTATTGAGGTGTGAGACGAAGGCGTTGCAATGGACAACCGGTATGGCTAGCGAATATCCACAACGCCACGTCAAATTTTTTTTAGTCATTCTAACATCTTATTGAGACTACACAACGGTGCAAAATGTTCAAATTGGAGAAATAACTTATGTCACCTTCGCCTAAAGAATGAAATTATACAGACAGTACCATCCTATAAATATCTGAGAGTCGTTCTGGATCGAAACTTGAAGTTTTAAACCACCTATAAACCAGATAGTCAAGACTGTTTCACATAAGATCTTTTTAATGAGCAAGATTAGATGGTATGTCACAGAACAAGCCATTATTTTATTATACAAGACTATGGTACTTCCTTACGTAGATTACGGCGATGTTTTGTTTGCAAATTCCAATAAACCAGGATTGGCATGGCTTCAGACGCTGCAAAATTAGGGTCTGATACTAGTACAGTTATAATTCATAGAAGTGCTCAAATGTCACTGTTAGAGGATAGAAGAAAACAGCATATTCTTACGTTTATGTATGGTTTACTGAACAATGAAGACTTGTTACAAAAAACAGAGAGAGCCACGCGGATTCATCAGGCACCTGTGTTTAAGACGGCAGTGCCGAGAGCTGAGTGTTATAAAAGAAATTTGAGGTATTTGGTGCTATATTATGGAATGGTTTGCCCACTCAACTGTGGAACTTAGAATCTCTGAGTTTGTTCAAGATCGCCCTCAAGGAGTTGCTAAGGAACTGTATCCCGTAAGTCGTGCCTGGAGATGAAGGAGCCCGTGTCTAACAACGAACTCTGCCGAGAACGAATGAGGTGTCATTTAACTTACTAAGGAGATCAACTCAAATCATTCTATTTATATCATGTAATTGTTTTTCATTATGTACGTTAACTGTGTCACAGCATATAAAATTTTGGTTACCGTATTGTATGTTCTAATACTGGCTGTACAAGGATACCAGTCTCTATTTGACTGATGTATTGTCAGGCTAAATAAAAGGATTAAAAAAAAAAAGAGCTGATATGGGGAAATCCAGTAGATGGACTTTAGTATGATACATACAATACTATTAAGCTTCTGCAAGCAGTGAGTTGATGGGAAGAGTCAATGGTGGAACTTTGACAAAGGTGGGGGTAAACAGAGCTCCAAAGTCTAATTGACTTTACATTTTGGGTATTCTGTTGGTGCCAACGACTAAAAGAATTTGTGGTAGCAAATGCTGAACCCAGTCAGAGTCAGGGCCCTCCACTCTGATGTTTCCACGACTTGATTTTGTCAACGATTGTTATCCAGAAAACAGTGAAGGTGCTGCCCATTTTCCATCACACAAGATGTTGATGTTTGTTTTAAACTTTTATATTTTACTTTTAAAGGATGTGTTTCCAAGTTTAAAAAAATGCCTAGTTTTGAAAAATGCCTTATTCGTAGGAACAGTGATTTGTTTATAGCTGTCTGAATTGAATGTTGAAACGTTAATCCTTCTCAAAGTCATCTTGTAATCTTGTAATTAACTAAATCCATTCCCATATTTGTCCTTGTAGGCCACGCCATTCTTTTTCATGTTTGCAATGTTGGAGATGCTCTTTCTACACTTACACGGAGATAAACCAATGCCTCGGTGGAATGATATCCTCTCCTCATTGACCGCTGGACTGCTATCTCAGCTACCTCTGTAAGAACCTCACTTATTATTTACTTTATCATCCATCGTTTAAAAAGTCCCCATGAAAAATCACCGAGTTTGACTTCAGAGTTGTTCAAGAAGCGAAGCTGAGTGAATTACTCTGTGGTCAAACGAGGTGGAGTACAGACTAAGTTATTTTCATCGAGTGGGTTTCTGATTTTATCTCACCCCGTATAACATAATTTATTGATGAAATGAATCACCAAATTAACCATTGAGTATTGGGTACACGAACCTCACGGCCGTGGAGTACGAGTTCCTAATGTTAAGCCTATGGAGAAAAATACCGGGGTGAGATAAAGTCCTGAAATCCTTTGATTACAGGCCTCAAAGCTATTGATTACGGGAAAACATACTCCTAGAGATTCTTCGTCCCTTGGCGCTGGAACACAAAAAAAAGATAGTCCCTTCTGATATACCTATGATATGACAATTACTTTTAAAGAATTTGAGAAGATCATAGGTAGAAGGTAATAGATACAACAAACAATGGTTGTTTATGGCTGGCTGTCCACAAGACCATCGATTATTGTATATAAACTGGGTATTGAATCTACATCCTGACAACACCCACTGTTCTAGAATAGAATCCTGCTAAAGGGGGTTTTCCACTGGGGTGACCATGATCCAGACGCCACCGCCGACCTGTCCAACATACTTATCATATAAGAAACCTATGAAAGTTTAGGTCAGAGCTTGTATCCCATCGAGTTTGAATCGCGTAATAATTCACAAGTCACGAGCCATGTGATTTACGTAGCGATTCAAATGAGATGAGATTGAGCTCTGACTATAACCTTGAATGGGTTTCTGCATCAATCTCACCCCTCACATTGACTAATTGGCTAACACTTGTGACATAATCCCCCATGGAGTAATTTTATTCTAAATATCCATGGACATTGAGTACAAGATCCCCATGTTATGTCTACGGGGAAAAAATATCATAGATAAGGATGAAGTCTACAAGTATGAGGTATAATGTACAAACTCACCGGCTCATTTGACAGCCAACTTCACACGCTCTCACACGGCAGGCATGCACGCCCTGTCAGCAGGTTCTCGACTAAACTATTTTATTAGGTTTTGGCGGTCATTGGCTGTTCTGCCACCTTGCGGTCGACACCACTGGGGTCGTGCCCTGCTCCACCGCACCTATTTCTATATATCTGCGTGACTGCCAACACGATGGCTGTGTGGTGGCCATGTGGTGGATATATTTTCTCTCATCAGACGTTGGAAATGTCTATTACTCAAATAAGAACATTAATATCTACAATAAACATGTTTATCACTGGAGGGGGGTTTAGAATTATGTGATTTTCAATGATTTCACTCTTATTTCAGGCTGTTGTTGAGGAATATTGAAGCGACTGCTTACATCTACATCTACAATAATTACCGGATCTATGATTTACCCTGGCAGTCTCCGTGGACATGGATACTGGCCTTCCTTCTTGTCGACCTTGGCTACTATTGGGTTCATAGAGCCGCGCATGGTAACGATTGTTTGGAACACCAAATAACTTATTCCTATAATGGATTTAGTAGGATCCAGGCGCCTCACTGAAAAGGGCATTTCTTTTTTTATAGATTTATATCCTCATTTTAATTGGATTCATGACAGGCCTTATATACATATTTTGTACTTGAGTATTTAAAAGTTGCACCTGATGGGCTAGTTAATATTTACTCAGAGTCACTAAAGATAGTCCATTTTATCAAGAATAGATTGAGAATAAACATACACCAGACACATTGAAAACGCATTATTGGTAAACATTGTAAGAAAGGATGAATGTGAACACGCTAAAAACGGTGACTAAGTCTTTCAGCTCTCACTGACTCACGAAACCTGAACCTAACGACAAGGTTAAATTAGAAAATCATAACACATGGGTCATAAAATTAAAAGAATAACATTTTATAAAGCTGAAAACACTTTCTGGGCTATCCAACAGGACCCAGAGATGACAAATTGTCATTTTGCCATGGAAATATTTTTTTTCATTTTCGGTATATAGGATTCTTTGTCTTTGTAATAATATTATTTGAGCCTCATTCACACCAAGAAAAGTAGTTTATATCCCCCCCCCCCCCCCCCCCTACAGACCCCCAGTCCCACAACGTGTCTGACACCGACCTATTTTCCATGTTTTCTTGGTCTCTGAGGCAGAAGATTCCGGTGATTTAATTTCGTGGTTAAGGCCTGGTGTACTCATATTTAATGCTCTATCATTTTAAGAAATCAATTTCATGTGGGCTGCTCATCAGGTCCATCACAGCTCCGAGGACTACAACTTGTCGACAGCCTTGAGGCAGTCTGTTCTTCAACGTTACTCATCATGGGTGAGTTCAAATAGCTCAATTAGCAAACTCCATGCAAAATTAGTCTGAAACGTGTTTAATACGTGTTTAGCCTGACATCCTTGCATCATTCAAGGTCAAAATACAATGGTTGAAGCCACGCATGACCCAATTCGCCTACTATCACAGTTAACAATAAATTAACTTAACAAGATATTTCCTCTAAACCGAACCAGACTGTTCTTCCTAGTGACATGATAAGGAGATAGTAAATATTGGTGTACAGTCCATCGCAGATAACATTAATCATAATTGTGTAAGACTTGGCCAAACTAGATTGAAGATCACGGGACTAGATTAGGACTTATTGTACTTAACCGCTGAATGATAGTACTCTTTTGACAGTAGATGCATGTATATTGTTATCTTAAATGCACATGTATACCCATTGTCTGTAAAACTGTAATCATTATGTATGTATATATATTTCTTTTATTGCAAATAATTCGCCTCAGGCGGGCGGTCTTCCATTAGTGCATCATACAGTCTGGACAATGTACAAAAATAGTATACACTAACTTCTCTGTCATGCGTTGTATTAAATATTAACGTTTTATGGACTTGAAACATCAAACAGGCATTGAGGAAACTGAATCCATGTCAACTTTAGTGATAAGGTAGGAGGGGGGAGGTGTCCGCCAGGCTCCCGATACACTACGATTTTGACCTCCCGATATAAAATCAAAATTACAGCAGAATCATAGCTCATATCGGGGCAGTTGGACAGGTATCTAACGGTGATGCTACCGATACACATTAATACGCGAGGGCCCGCTCCTGATAAAAAAAACCTGTATCGTAGGAGGTCTGCGACAGTTGAACATGTATTGATTGTCGAAACCTATCGGTGCGTATCGTTGTGTATCGGCGATGCATTTTAAAGGGAAAATATGTGAAAAAACCGGAAATTTATGAAATTTACAGAATACCTCGAATATATATTGATAATGTCGCTCTGCAAATATGGTGAACTTTGATTATAGAAAAAAGGTCTCAAATCATTTCATAACCTGGAAGTGATTCTTTAATGTCTGAACTATCATATGATATAATATTGTATCTACATGTAAATTATTAATTATAAAGATACATTATTTCTGGAATTATAAAGGATTACACATATGATAAACCAAGCCCTGTATTGATGCACTGTCTGCATCGTTAGGTGCATGGGGACCATGGTCACCTTTCTTGCACCCTCCCAACACGTTACGACGCACGCTGTTACAAACCGATACACTATGGTAGACTATGATATTGACCTACTAGGCTGCGATTCGAATATAGAAAAAAAGCCATCAAGTTTCCAATTTCTTTTTTTTTATAATTCCAAAGCAGACTATTCAATTTTAATATATTTCTCTGTCAAAAGTGTTATTATTCCGGTTTGACCTGTAGGTCAAGACTGAAATATTTTTAAAAAGGGGAAACAGAAGAACAGTTTTTTCGGCTAATATTATAGTAATATATTCAGGAATTCTGAATAATTATACCCCATGGCAGCATGGGGGTGTGCTATTTTTGTATACTCGTGTGTAGTAAACCCCTACCACCAGGGTTGCCGTCTGTGACCAGCCCCTGTTGGCGTAATCAAATATTCAGGAATCATGAATAATTGTCCACGGTTTCGCGTATTTATGTTACGTTGTGCGTCTGACTATGTTCTGCTTGCTGGTGACCTATTTGACCTGATAAAATCAAACGCATTGGCACCAAACCTGTTACAGTGGAACGCCCACCGCCACTGCAGGTGGCTCATGTACCGCTTGTCAAAATGCTTTACTGTCCTACTCATGTATATAGTTCAGTTCTTTATTGTTATACTTTGTGGTCTGCTAGGGTGGACAGCAATTAAAAATCTGTTTGCCCTCTTGCTCGCCATGCCTCCACAGACCGGATATGCTTGCAGCAAGCATAACAAAAGTGACCGGGGTAGGGGAGTTAGCTCAGTGGTAAAGAGCACTGGACTTGTAATATCAAGGTTGTCAAACTTTTCTCCTTCACCCCCAGCAGTGGTAGATTTACTGCTCTATCAAAGGCCAATCCTTCTCATACCATGTCTATGTGGTATGGGAAGTAAAAGAACTCTCATCTCGGTAAATGTGCAGGGGTGAGGTTTCCACCTAAATTCATTTCATAGATTCGATCACCACACTTGTGGTGGAAAAGAACCTTGAGAAAGTCTGGTGAGAACCTGCAATGATTAACTGGACGTTAAATCAAACCAACCAACCAACTGTTATACTTTGTAGAAACCTCCAATTAATCCAATTTACCCCCTGTTTAAATCTTTTGATAGATATTTTACATCCCGATGGCATTCTTTGTACCGCCTTCGCACTTCATTGCACACATCCAGTTTAATCTGCTTTACCAGTTCTGGATACACACTGAGGTGAGTTGCGTTAACAGTACATGTATGTAAAAGGTAATTTTTACAATGCTCACGTCTTTATGATAGTCTGGACATTGTATCTATCATAAAAGGTGTTGAGATGTGTCTGGATATAAGATCTGATTTTGAAGCATCGGCTTGCTTTAGAGGTGTTATTGCCAAGTCGTAATAATCTGGATATAAGATCTGCGTGTGCGTTGTAATGGAAAATACCAAATGAGTGCTTTTGATTTTACCATGAACATCAAATTTAAATGAAAATTTGGTGATTGAGTCATATGGCGGAAGAACATTAACCAGTTTTAACAGAATGATTGAATGATATATTGCCACGACAGATAACTTTCATATATTGCCCATGAAAACGGTTGAGTAATGGCTATACTATAAGGGACAACTTAATCATTTACTCAGTCATTCTGCACCTTTATATCAGTTGATAAATCTTAGATTATGTGTTTCTGGATTGCAGATGGTGAGATCCATCGGACCATTAGAATACATTATGAACACAGCCAGCCACCATCGCGTTCACCATGGGCGCAACCGCTACTGTATTGACAAGAACTACGCTGGCGTGCTCATCATCTGGGACCGCATCTTCGGCACGTTCGCTGCAGAGGACGAGGAGGTGGTGTACGGCCTTGTCCATCCGCTCTCCTCGTGGGACCCCATATACACCCAGGTTAGCACCTTCACTGATAAAGCAGGGAAGTTTTATCATGGCTGCTGCAGCATTTCTAAATTAATGCTATTTTTGGTTAAAGTGACTAGGTACATAGTTATGTGTCAGATTGAGACCTGCTTAGAGCTTTGAGGCCTGTGTGGCAGTTGCTTATACAGAATAGTGCAAAATATACATCACAATGTTTGATCAGATCAAATCAAATGATGGGATAAGGTTTTCAATTTTAAAATACTTTATTCTCTGAATGCCTTGCTAGGGTTATCACTGTTCGAGCTACCACATCAAAGTGATGGAGCAGTCATTTGTTCCCGTTATTTATAGTCAGACCACTCAGAACCAAGGTCACATTGACAACAGAACAATATATAGTTGGCAGTGTGACATCACGGTTCCGGGTGGGGGGGGGGGGGGGGGGGGTGCTTCCCCAATTTGTTGTGATATTTAAAGGGTGAATCCCATTGTTTAGGACTCCCATAGCATTTTCACAAGGTGCACATCAGGCTCGAAATAGTGACAGGCAGCTGATAACAGTTGTTATGAGTCTGTCTGTGTCACTGGGCAGTACTGTCTACAGATTTGACAGAGGAATAAAATTGACTTGATGTCTAAACAAGTTCGTCAACTTTATTAAACTGTTTGACAAGTGGAGTTTTTTTTGTCAAAAATACTCTCCAACTAGGTTGTTGTTGAGTGTGGGATGGTAATAAACTGGTGCTGAGTTTGAATGGTGGTCTGCTCATCGAAATGTTTTTTCGTGACTCACTATAAATAGTAAATTCGACCTGCTTTATTGTTTTTGCTAGGGCATGTACTAAACACACCCGTGACATTGCAGGTCGTTAGAGTAATATCATGAAGGGTGATATATATATAGAGAGAGTCGATCCTGTTTTAGATATGTATGTTGTCATCCTCACATCCTGCTCCGCGTCCTGCCAACCCAGATTCAAATTAGGTCAACTTATATCCTTCATGCTCTTCTTTCATAAGACCCGCACAGATGACCTAATAACAAAACATACCTAGTAGGTATTTGATTATTTCTGATGTGAGGTTGCCTGAAACTAATGCCAAATGCCATATGTATTATCGAATATTTACAAATGGGTCTTTTTTTCCCAGCCTGTTCCAATATCCAAGCTCTAAGTCCTTCTATGATATAGCATCTGCATAAAGGGGGTATTCCACCAACAAGACAAAAACGTTGTACAATGCCCGTATGGCGGTTGCTGGGGTTGCTGGCATATCTGCTCAATTTTAAATCATCTGTCGGGTTGGTGGAAGCACACACCAGACGTTTCAGCAGGCGTCGGCTCTCCTGCCAGACGTTTCAAGACGTCTGTTGGAGGATATTGGGGGTCGTTGGAGTGTCGCTTCACGGTTGCTGAGCGTCTGGCAGAAGAGCCAGTTGAGATGCGCTTCCACCAACTAGATTTTTTCAGGCGATATCCCAACCGATACTCCAATAAACCTCCAAGAGACAGAATTTGCCCATCTGGCGAAAAACTGATCGATTAGAATTTTATCAGGTGGAATTGAGCATCTGGTCGATGCATTTGAAGACTACAACACCCGCCCACGGGCTCTGCCGGGAGATGCGGCGAGGGAACGCCGCCAACATAGTGTGAGCGATACCGGCGATACCCGAATCCGCGAACGGGCATCGAAAACTCCGAACCTTTGGCAAAATTGTATCACCATAGCGTGCCATACATACTCATAACATCAATCCTTATCTTTATTTACCTTCATTGTTCGATTTAATGTGTATTTCCGCGGTTATTTGACGAGCTATCGGCGCTCCCGTACATTTCCCGACACGGCGATACACTGCTCCGCTCGATACGCGGCTTTCCCGAGTTCGGAGCATCGCAGTGTATCGCCGCACACCGCGCCGCCTATCGGAGAACTCGATTACTACGTAAAACGCGGCCAACGTCCACCAGTCGGCGCCACGGCAGGGGCGTCGGCTAGGATCTGCTGGAATTTTGAACCCACCAGACGCTCGTATGACGCCCAAATGAACGTCTGTTGGGGGTTTCGGTGGAGCAGCGACGCATTTTGAGGCCATTTTCCCAGACGTTTCAACCGACGTCAGCTGAAAGGTCGGCTGGAACGTCTGTTGACGTTGAAAAAGTGGTTGTTTGGTGGAATACCGCCTTAATGTAATTCACAACTCTTAAAAACGTTACGGTTTATGTCACTGATAATCTTTGTATGTGCGGTACCCCCCCATCTTGAGTTTCTTTATCTTTACTTCTGCCCCCACCTCCCCCTCTAATAACTAGGGAGGGCTGATTTCAAAGGGAATTGTATTCATATTTCAATCACACTGATTATAAAGAGTGATTATCTACGTAAACAACATCTATAAAAGTTGATGAAACTCTACGTAATACAGCAACTGTCATGAACAACTGTTTCTTCATCGAGATTAGATTAAAGAGAGTAACAGCTCTGGAGGCCCTGTTGAGGGTGGATGTCACCAGCTCATTTTCAATTTAATGACGCTCAGTGCGTGTTCACCACCCTCCAGATGACCACATGTGATATAGAACATTATTTTCCTCCATGCAACAAGTTATGTGCTTATTTGCAATTTTTGGACTGTGCGCTATTGCACAAAATTATGTATTTGATGATGTTTCAAGCAAAACACATGCTGATTTGTATATTTTACAGATGTGTCACTGGAAGCACATTTTAAAAACAGCTTGGGCCACAGAAGGGATTGCAAACAAAGCCTCCGTCTTTCTCAAAGGACCAGGATGGTCGCCAGGCAAGCCCAGGATGGGTGAAATTGAGGACATTCCAGATGTAAGTGGGATACTGGTAATGTCTTGTGTTGGCTGTAACTAACTTTAACAATCGTTATGTCAACAGATGAAAGCTTCTGTATTCAATTTCCATGGATGATTACTCGCGTACTTTCATGAGTATCTAACGACATAATTGAGCATTAGAGTATTACGCCTCAATGCCGTGTATTCATACATTGTGGTTATTTGTGTTACCAGATCAAAGCGCCTCAGATGAAGTATGACCGGACGTTACCGTTGTTGGGCAAGTTGTACTGTTACACTCACCTGGTCCTCATCGTCATGGGGCAAGACGTACTCCAACACTCCAAATCGGTAAGAACACGCACTGAAACTCATATATGGATCAACTGGTCCAAATACATGTGGAATCTAACACCGGTGGATATTTTTTCTTGCAAGGTTATACAAATGAATTATACAGGACAGGATTTCTGACATATTGATGCATAATCTGCATACTTAAACAGTTCTGTATAGGATACATAAATGTTATATCACCACTTATAGGTACAACCGTGTCAAAATTATCCTGTGTACTAAATTTACTGCGACTTTGCATGGCCAGGCGAAACCAAATAGTATGGACATGATGGAGCAAGAACCATACTGTGGTGACCAGTAGACGATTTCTGAAGCAACCATCAAAATAGAAGAAAAATTAGTTGGAGGATACTACCTTAATTTTCACAAACACTGTCCATTAATATCCCAAACTTTGGACGATCATGTAGTTCCTATTGTTTTCCCAGAAAGATAATTTTATCTAGTAAGATGGTGAAACACACTGCCAAACGGTTTTTCTCTTCAAAAAACGGATATATAAGATTGTGTCTAACGGTCAATCTGTAGAACTTCTTGATTGTGATGCTGGAAACTACAAAAAGTTAATGAGAATTGAGTAATTTGTAACCGACGTGAGCTACATGGCACTTTATCATTAATTATAGGGACTGTCGCAGTGGACTGTGTTTGGCATATCTCTCTTCATCCTGTGGACCCTCACTAACCTTGGCTACATGTTCGAACACAAGTAAGTCAATAGGCATTTACATGTATTTATTTTCCCCATGTTAAACTCATTACTGTAATTTTTTCGGACAATTCCAAGTATTTACTTGCTCCATCGCTTGGAGCGCTGTGAAACCATCTTGATCTCATTGGTAAAGGGACTTCCAAACCCTCGAAAAACATTCAAAATTAGTGATAAGACAAGGTATCGGTTTTAGCTGGTTCTGTATGAACTTCAAAAATATATCAACCAACATGATGATAATAAGGAGGTTTATCATGAATTTTAATCAATGTGCCACTTAAATATTCTTTTCTACATTGTAGGTGGTATGCGCCACCCATTGAAGCGTTGCGCTGCTGCGTTGTGTTGGCTATCGATGCATATATCTGCTCCAACAAGGCTGCTCCCTGCTCGCCCTACCTCTACCTGGTTAGAGGGGCCTTCTTCTTCTCAATCCTTTCCATGATTCTCCACTGTGCAAGGTCCTTCACCGTTAGGACGAAGAAAGTTGAATGATAATGGCCGCCATTTTTACAGGAATAACTCTACATAACTTGTTTAATATTGTTAAAAGGAGATTTATCATTTAAATCCATAAACCAAACAATCTAGTCCATGTATCTCCCTTTTCTAAGTTAAGTCACATAAACATAAAGACACGATTAACACCATGATCGTATTTTATACTATTTAGTGATTTGATATTATTAGGTAATTATATGATTATGTATTGGATTTTATAGAATATTTTTGTGTTTTGTTTTAGCAGCTTTGATTTCCAATCCGAATTTTACAGCTCGGTCATAATAGAGTCAACGGTGCCTTGACATGATAATTGCAAACATATTAACTTGGATGGTAAGTCATGACATGCATAATTAAATGTCTGCCTCTGTTTTTGGTGCTCTGAGAGCTTTTGATGAATAGCGATATTCTATATCAAATCGGTATATCTCTAGATGAGATTCTTGAAGAGGATTTAACAAATATTGAAGGGCATTCCCCAAGCCAAAAAATATATATGAGAGCAGTCCGTACATCGGTACATTTATTCTACAGTGTATAGACAGTGTATATAGATACAGTAAATCCCGTTTATTGCTAATAATAAATCTAAGGTGCTCTTTGTAACTATAGTACCGTCCAAATGTAACAGTCTGGTCATTGTGCAGTTCAGAGATTTTGAGAGCGTAGTATGACGGTAGGTCGTCTATAGGCTTGTTTCCATTGGATGACGAAAAGAGTGTAGATTCATTGAGTCACTGATTGTGGTGCCACTGATTGTGCATAGGTAAAGTAAAATCAGTGAGGGTTGTAGATTTCACCCAGTGGCCAAGCTTTCACTGAGTGGTGGGTGGTGCCACATATTGCATAATCTAAGCAGAAAAAAGTCATTTCATAAGCTGAGTCGTTTCCATTGCCTAATTTGGGGTCAGCAGTGCCAAAAGTCCATCGTGGTACCTGACTGTAGATCAGTGACAGGAAATCGGCCGATGGAAACGGGCCTTATATTGCATTGTTTATTTACTACCTGTAGTAGACAGGAAATTGCTAAGGTGATGGCAGTCATGGGACGTCCATTGTACCCTTTTGTTACCGCATATTACAGATGTAGCAAACACAGACAGGTAAAGGGGGTATTCCACCAACCAGACAAAAACGTCGTTCAGTGTTCAAACAACGGTTGCTAGGGTTGCTGGAAAATCCCACGAACTGAATTTTTTCATCTGGCTGGTGGAGCAGGTCCCATTCCCGCGCGATGGTCATCTGGCTGAGGTCGGCTCTCCTGCCAGACGTTTCGAGACGTCTGTTGGAGGATATTGGGGGTCGTTGGAGTGTCGCTTCACGGTTGCTGAGCGTCTGGCAGGAGAGCCAGTTGAGATGCGCTTCCACCAACCAGTTATTTTCAGGCAATATCCCAACCGATACTCCAATAAACCTCCAAGAGACAGAATTTGCCCATCTGCCGAAAAACTGATTGAATAGGTTTTTATCGGCTGGAATTAGGCCTCTGGCCGATACATTCGAAGACTACGACACCCGCCCGTGAGCCCTGCCGGGACTTGCGGCGAGGGAACGCCGCCAACATGGTGCAGCCGACGCGGCGATACCCAAAGTCGCGAACAGACATCGAAAATTCCGACACTTTCGGCAGAATTCTGGCACCATAGCGTGCCATACACATTCATAACATCAATCCTTATCTTTATTTACCTTCATTGTTCGATTTAACGTCAAATTCAGCGGTTATTTCACCTTTTTTGACCGTTCCCGTACACTGCTTTGCTCGATACGCGCTTTCGCGGGTTCGGAGAGTCGTAGTGTATCGCCGCACGCCGCGCCGCCTATCGGAGAACTCGATTACTACGTGAAATGCAGCCAACGTCCACCAGTCGGCGCCACGGCAGGGGCGTCGGCTAGGATCTGCTGGAACTTCGGACCCACCAGATGCTCGTATGGCGACCAAATGAGCGTCTGTTGGGAGTTTCGGTTGAGCAGCGACGCATTTTGGGGCCATTCTTCCAGACGTTTCAACCGACGTCGGCTGAAAGGTCGGCTGGAACGTCTGTTGAGCGGTTGTTTGGTGGAATACAGGCTTAAACGATTTCCTCGTCCAGATGATAGATAGCCTAAGGGGGCCCTCCCATCTACTACGACAGGCTACGACGCACTACAATTAAGTTCCCGAAGGCCGCGGGTGTCAGGGACTTAATCGTAGCCCGTCGTAGCATACTAGGAGGTTTTTTTTACCTGGCGTGTCGGCGACAAAAAAAGGGCGGGAAAACTCTTTTAACTATCTATTTGAGATAGCATTTATAAAATCTGTTATGATATTGCATCGTTATAATAGATTTTTTAATAGTATATATTGTAGTACAGAACGACTAGGACACGCACAGGTACAGTTCAATAGTTTATTCACAGGCACTCTCAACGGAGGCTGGTAGACAAGCTTGACAGGTACGTACCTCCGGCACGTTAAGCGTAATATGTAACCAACGTAATCACCCACTTAGGGGGGAACTCTCAGGTACTCCGACCAGGTAAGTAACCGTGGAGGGTGCCAGACAGGAGGTTCGCAGGGAGCCTTCCGGAGGTGGTTCGGGCCCAGTCTCACGACGGACTGCCGTCCGGAGGGCATCCGGAGACTTATATAATAAGTCGGCCGGATGTCCCCCGACGTCACTTCCGGGACCAGGGCGACCCCTGGTGGGCCCGCGGGGTGTCACCGAGGCAACACTCCGGAACCCCTCCGAACCCTCCGGAACTCCGGAGGCGCCTCCGGACCGGAGGCGCCCCTCCGGAAGGCTCACCACACTCTCCCCCCCCGACTGACACCCATCCGCTCTGAAACCAGAAAAATTGACTCGAAAAAGTTGACTCGAAACCTACCCCTTTGGTAAACAACCCCCCCCCAAACATCAACGTCCACGTGATTAACCTGTATACTAACAACAACACTCGCTGGCCTCAGGCCCAAAAGTTCAACGTAACACAACGGTGTCCCAGCGGTCCCTGGGTCCGGAGAGACCCTATCCTCCGCTCGTCGCGCTGGGTCGGCTATTCTCTCGCTGTTAGGGGGGTTCCCTGGCGACGTCGTCCTCCCCGCGCCGTCACGAGCTTGACTCTCCCGGTCCTCTGGTACCGCCTGGTACTGCAACGGCAGCTCCTGACTCCGGTCCCCGTCTGTCCACCGGCCTCTGCGACTAACCCGGCGGCCTGGCCCACCGCCCTCCGGGAGTTCCGCCTCTGGTCCGGCCCAGTCCCCCGTCACTGCCCTCCCGTCGCCTAGGAGAAACCAACACCCTCCGATTACTCGAGTGACACAACAGATCAACCAACACATAATTGCGAGAGGCAAATCGACTGCGTTCATGGCTAACTGTCAACTATCAGGGAAAATGTGTGTACTCACCGGAGGAGGCATCTTCCGGTAGATCGTCGCCGTCGTAGTGACCATCCTGTAGAGGCCGTCGCCCACGATTTCTACTCTGGAATCGCGGTGGCCTCCGACTGCGGTGTAGCCCGCGCCCAACTCGGGGGCCTGGAGGTACGTGGACCAGCGGCCCAGGCGGTCAGGATTGGGGCCCGGGGCCCACGGCACCCACACCGGTCCTTCCGGGTACCCATCACAGCGGTGGGTGGCTGGCTGGGTTGGCCCCCTCGCGGCCTCCGGGCCAGGCGGGGGGGGCGGCTGTGTCGGCTCCGGACCAGGCGGGGGTGGCGGCTGCGTCGGCCCCCTCGCGGCCTCCGGGCCAGGCGGCGGCGGTGGTGGCGGCGGCGTTGAAGGGGGAGTGGCGGCTGACTTCTTCCCCTTGCTCTTGCCCTTACCCTTCCGTAGGGGAGCTGTCTCCGCAGGCGGCTCCGGTCGGCTGCCCGGCTGGGTCGCCTGACCCGTGCGGCTGGCTGCCGGCGGCGAGCTGGCCCGACTCGGGGGCCGGTCCACGTTGGCTTGTCGGAGGCCCGCCCGCTGGAAGGCCTGGGGGCCCTCCGGGGACGCCTGGAGGAACAGCTCCCCATCCTCCCGGAGTGTGCCCAACAGGGGCACCGGGGTTCCTGGCGGCATCACCACAGAGTTATCAAAGTTCAAGGCCGTAACAACAGCAAGCTCGGGGAGGAGGGGGCCCACTTCCTCCGGCCCGTCACCTCCTGCCCAGGAGGGGCCCTGGAGGGGGTCCTCCTCCGTCCCCGGTAGGTCTTTGGCCTGGACGATCCGGGTGGGGCTGGCCGGGTGGCGCTCAGTCCTGGCTTTCTTCATCTTGGGTCGGGGGAGGTCTGACCTGGCGCGGCTGGACTCTCCGGAGCGTGCGGCGACCCGGGGGGAACGCCGGACACTCGTCCCTGCCTGGGGCTCCTCGGTGCACAGCGCCTCTAGGTTCCTCGCGGCTTCCACCAGTTCCTCGTCCTCACCCAGCACCACTCCGGGGGTCCCTAGGGATGACTCCACCGATGAAGGGGGGTCCTTGCTCCTCGCCGGGGGGTCCTTGCTCTTCACCCTACCTCCGGCCTCCAGGGTAACCATCCGTGGCGAGGGGATGTCCGCCGGGTGGGTATGCCACCGGTGCTCTGGGTGCTTCCCCCTCAGATGGATCTGCAGGTCGTGCTTTCTATCTTTCGCATACACTTGGCGACATCCCTCCGCAGGACACGACCACCCTGGAGTAGTGCGGGCGGAGTGGCAACGCTGGTGCCTCCGCATGTTATCCCGTCGCGAAAATGTCATCTCACATTGAGCACAGGTGTAACTTTTACTATCCTTCCCCATCTCGCAGTCGGAGGGTGACGATGGCGTACCAAAGAGCTGCCTGGATAGCTCGTCTCTGTTACGCGTGCCTGGAGAGACTGGCTTCCTCCGGGGTGACGTGCGCAATGCAGCGCGATGACGAGGGTAACCTCGCTCTCGCTCAGTGGCTTCCCTACGGGCTGCCCCGAAGCGAGGGCGAGAGCCCCCCCACCGGTCCCCCCCTCTCCAGCGCCTCTCGTTACGCCTCCGATTGCGAATCTTTTTAGCAGCATCCGACCGCCCACTTACCCTGGTGGTCTCCAGCATCTCCCTCCTGGCTGACTTGGCCCTTTCGAGGGCGTGGCCCTCATCCCCTCCACTCTCTCGTATCACCCTAGCTATCTCACTCCGCATCGTGGATGGACTGCCAGCAGAATGTAAACATTCGCTGGTGCCCACCCCTCTCCGGTCCGTGACGCGCCCAATCGTCGGGAACCAGCTGCAGCGCTGCTGTTCCCGCCTCCTCCCTCCTCGAACATGACCACCCTTCCCTGAGTGCCTACGGCCGAACCTCTCCGTGTGACGGTGGTTAACCTCTCCGATAGGCCTCCGCACTTCGTCTCGTTGATCCCCAGGGGGTAACACCGTGGTTCGCAAGCCACAAGGCTCTCCCTGGTGCAGACGACCACCTTGATTCGAACGAAAGTGGCGGCTGTTCTGCTCTACGGAGGCCCCCCCGCCTGACCAAATCAGCGCGCGTCGTGCCGGGAACAGGCTCCGGACCGGCTGTTCCCCCTTACTCCCCCTGGCCTGTGACGGATGCGTCGCGTGGAGAGCAGAAGCTCTGTTAAGTCGCTTGTGCCCTCTCCAGCCTCCGATACGCGTTAATGGCACTCCCCTCAGCCCTCCGCCGGTCTTCAGTAATGGCCGCCGGCAAGTAGCGGCCCCCCTACGTCCAATAACGGCTGCCTGGGCCCCAGAGCCGAGCAGAGCACGGCTGTTCCCGCCACCGGAGGCCCCCCCCAGTAGCATCGCACGGCACCGTGTTGTCCGCCTCCGCAGGCCTTGCTCTCCCGTTAAGGGGCGCGGACAGTCCTGGGGGCCGACCGAGCGGCGCCCCCTCCCCAGATCGACCCCGGGAGGGGGCCGGCAGTCACTTCCCCCCTCCGTGGCCGGTGGAACACCGGCCTCCCCGACGGCCGGCCCCACGTAAGGGTGGGGGGGAAGCCCCCCTGGCCCCCCTCCCAGGGCCAGCCGTCGTACGCGATCCCCTACGGGGGGAGCAGATTCAGGGGCGACGGTGTCCGGAGGCCGACGTGGGCCAGGCTTCAGCAGATCCCCATGCACAATCCTCGTTTTTCGCCCCTGTCGAATCTGATATACTACCCCTCCGATGCGCGTGATCACTGTCCAGGGGCCCGTCCAGAACTGCTGAATCTTCGGGCACCGCCCTGGTTTACGGAGGGGGTGAAAGAAATATACTTCACTCCCCTCGGCAAACTGAGAACCCGCTACCCGGGCGTCGTAGCTACGAGCCTGCCTCCGCACGCATCCGAGTGAATGGGCTCGCGCGTATTCGTGACTCCGTGCCAGCCGCCGCTGTAGCCTGGCCACATATTCATCCTCCGAGAGAGGGTCAGACTCCGGGTATAAGACTGCGAGGGGGCCGGCCACCTCCCTACCCAGCATCAGGGCATTCGGAGTCTGGTCCGTGGACCGCTGGACCGAACTCCGATAAGCTGCCATCACCAGAGGTAGATGGAGGTCCCAGTCCCCCTGTGATTCGTCCACCACCGTGGTCAGGAGGGCCTTGATGGTCCGATTCATCCGTTCCACCAGCCCATCACTCCGGGGGTTAAACGGGCAGGTCCGGGTCTTGGTGATACCCAGTATGCGGAGGGTCTCCTGAAACACCTTACTCTCAAAATTCCGCCCCTGATCGGAGTGAATCACCAACGGGTAGCCATACCGACAAATAAACTCCGATACTAGCACCCGGGCGATAACTACCGCCTCCTGAGTGGGGACCGCGAACGCCTCCGACCACCGCGTAAAATAATCCGCGATCACCACTATATACCGGTTGCCCCGTTCCGTGACCGGCAGGGGGCCCATCACGTCCAGGGCCACCCTCTCCAATGGGGCTCCGGCCCCAACGTGTCCCATCGGGGCTCGGCGCTTCCGTGGAGGGTCCTTACTCCGGAGACACGCGGGGCACGAGGCACACCAGTCTATCACGTCAGCCCTATAACCAGGCCAATAATATGCAGCCTGACAGCGTCGTAGTGTCCGCGCGGTCCCGAAGTGCCCCGACAGGTGGGACCCGTGAAGCTCATGGAGGACCATCCGCCGGTCCCCAACAGGCACCGCTACCTGGAACTGGGTATCGCCCCCTGGTTCCACCCAGGGCCGGCCCAAAACTCCCTCGCACAGTTGAAGGCGATCGAACTGGGACTTCCAGGCCCGGACCTCGCGGGAGTCCGCCTCCACCAAGGGGGGGGGGCGACCGGCCCTTATCCCCTCAATCAATTGCTGCAAGACGGGGTCTTCTTGCTGAGCCGGGCCCCAGCCCCGCCCTCGTGGCTGCTCCGGCCGAGGGCGGCCCTGGGGGCCGCCAGCCACCACCGCCCGTCGCCTGGTGGTAATGCGTCGACAGAAACCCCCTGCCTCCCAACCGCACTGGCCACAGGGTCGCCTAGACAACCCGTCCGCATTTCCGTGTTGCTTGCCCGGCCGGTGCTCGATCTTAAAATCGTACGTGTCCAAAACCTGTACCCATCGGGCTACTTGCCCCTCCGGTTCCTTAAACTGGGTGACCCACTTTAAGGCGGCATGGTCTGTCCTGATACGGATAGGCCGGCCCACTAAGTAGTGACGGAATCTTTTAAGGCCAAAGATAACGGCGAGGAACTCCCTCCGGGTGACACAATAGTTCCGCTCGGCCCGGTTTAGGGTACGGCTAGCATACGCTAATACCCGTTCGCGCCCCTCCGAGTGCTGGGACAGTACCGCGCCCAACCCGACATCGCTAGCGTCCGTGTCCAAGATCAGGTCCCCGTCCTCCTGAGGATAGGCCAGCACTGGGGCGTCGATGAGGGCCGCCCGGAGAGCTCGAAACGCCTCTCGGCACTCGGATGAGAACTTAAACGGGCCCTTCGCCTTCTCAGATAGTGCAGTTAGGGGCTTGGCCACTGTCGCGAAGTTGGGTACGAACGACCTGTAATAACCGGCCAACCCGAGGAAACTGCGAACTTCGTGCACATCCCCTGGCTCGGGCCAGTCCCGCACAGCGGCTACTTTCTGTGGGTCGGTGGCAATACCGGCCCCCGACACGACATGGCCCAAGAATTCCACCTGTCTACGCAACAGGTGACACTTCTTAGCCTTCAATTTTAGTCCGGCGTCCTCCAGGCGCCGAAGGACCTCGTCCAGGCGGCCAAGGTGTTCCTCCCTTGTCGGTGCGAACACGATCACGTCGTCCAAATACACCAGGCATGTTTGCCACTGCAGGCCCCTCAGAGCCAGTTCCATCAATCTCTCGAAGGTCCCTGGTGCGTTACACAATCCGAAAGGCATCACGCGGAACTGATACAGCCCATGATGTGTTGTGAACGCGGTCTTGGCTCGATCATTGGCCGCTACCTCCACCTGCCAATATCCAGAGGCCAGGTCCAGGGTGCTGAACCATTGGGCCCCCGCCATTGAATCCAGGGAGTCATCGATTCGGGGAAGGGGGTATGCATCTTTGACCGTGCATGCGTTCACCCGACGATAGTCCACACAGAACCTAGCGGTACCGTCTTTCTTCCGTACCAGCACGACCGGGGAGGCCCAGGGGCTCTCGGCCGGCTCAATCACGCCTTGTCGTAGCATGTCCTGGACCTGCTGGGTCACTACGTCCCTTCGATGGGGAGCTAACCGCCGAGGCGGCTGCTTGACCGGCCTGGCTTCCCCCGTGGGGATAGAGTGCTGCACTAAGTCCGTTCGTCCCATGTCCTGTCCGTCTCGCTGGAACGCATTCACATGGCGTTGTAAGACCGTGGTCAGTGGGGCCTGATCTTCTAGGGCCACTCCGGTCAACAGCTCCGCCAGTACCTCGGGTGGTAGCGTGGTGAGTCGGCGGCACTGTTGACCCGCCTCTGGTGGGCCCCTTTCGGGGGCCAAGGCCTCCACATGCCCCAACGTGGTTCCTTGATATACCGACAGCGTGTCAGCCCCGGGGTTCAAGACCCTGATGGGTACCTGTCCATCCTCAGGAAAGAATACCGCCCTCCCTACTCGAAAAGGGTTGTTACTGGTAGCCTGGGGCTCCAGTAGAGCGGCCTCTCCGTCTCTCCAGGCCCCTATCACCTCTCCATCTACTATCACTTCTCCTTGCCCCCGGATCTGAGTAGTGTGGCGGCAGACTACCCTACATCGCTCTCGCGACTCTGGCCACTCCAGATGCCCCTGGCGCAGGTCCACGGAGACCCCGTGGGACCGAAGGAATCCAGCTCCTAGAATGGCATCCGAGTCTACATCCGCTAACGCCATTTCAATCGTCACCTCCCTTTCCCCTAGTCGGAGCGGAACTTGCAACTTCCCTTCCAGCGCTAATGGCCTTCCGTCCGCGCAGTAGATGGGCTGCGTGGACGCAGTCACCTCCCCCGGTTGCTGGTGCTTCCTCCACCAGTTCTGAGATAGGATATTAATTCCAGCCCCAGTGTCCACCAGCAGCTGTATGGTCTGTCCCCATATTGTCCCGGTTACCACGAGCCCTGACCCTTGCGCCTCCTGCTGCCCGCGTATCAATCCTGACTTCGGCCTCTGATCCGTCTGCGGAGCGACCCCTGCCCGACCGGCAGCCGGGGTCGCTTCTAGTTTTCCGCCGGTTCCGGGGTCCTGGGACTCCTCTCTCTCCGGCCTCGTTGAGGACAATCCCGTTTGAAATGCCCTACCTGGTGACATAGAAAACACCTTCGTTCTGGGGGCTGCTGTATCTGTGGTTGTTGTACCGCAGATGTTAGTTCCGCCAGTTTACGGTTAACAGTTTCCAATTCTTCCGCCATGCTCCGTCCGGCCGCCCGAATCCGTGCCGGGTTTTCCCTCTCTACTGACAGGTAGGCTTCGGCTTCTACCGCCGTGGTGACTGCCTCCTCCAGGGTCCGGGGCTTACTTTGGTAAACCCAGTGTTTTAATTGCGTGTCCCCGATGGCATCGAGGAACCTGTCCCGCCCCATGGAGTCTAGGGTCTGGCCATCCGCCTCCGGGTAGGCGAGCCGTATCATCCTCCAGACCTCCTCTGCCAGACTTTGTAGGCTCTCCCCGGCCTGTCTGCTTCGTACACGCAGGGCCGCCTTGTAACTTTCCGTCTGGTTACGAGGGGCGAACCTTTGTTGGAGTGCGCTCCGGAGTCGAAGGTAGCCGGCCTCGGTATCTGGCCGGACTCCCGCCAACAATCGTCGGGCCACTCCGGTCAGGGAGAGTCCCAGAAACATTCCGGCCTCCGGGGCAGGCCACCCGTTGACCTTGGCGCACAGGTCAAAGTGAGCCAGGTATTCATCCAAGTCGGACGCCCCGTCAAATTTAGCTGGCATTACCACGGGCTTAGTGGCCTTCTTGGCCGCTGTGCCGTCGCCTCCCCCGCTCACTGGGTCGCGCCCTTCCTTCGACGCTAGACCTTCCGTTACGGTGGGCGCCCAAAAGGTTGTGGGTAGCGGTTTTACTTCCGGCGGGGGCGAGGCGACATAGGGGTTCCTGCGCCGAACGGGGGCCTCCGGTCCGGCCTCTCCCGATTCCCCCTCTAGCTCGGCTTTTACCCCGTCGCCTACCAGTACTCCGCCCGTGGTTTTCTCTAAGTCCCGTCTCCTCCAGGAGATATCACGATCCACGCATTCCCTCACCCGGCCCCCAGGGCTGGTGAACCTAGATCCCGGGGCCCACGCCGCCCGGGTAGCCTCGGGCACGCCGGGGGCAGCTTCCGCCACCCGAGCCTCCGGCGCCAGCATCCATGGCCACGAGGCTATCCCGGCGCGCGGCCCCCAGGCCAGCCCCGGGAACAGGCCCGGAGGAGGCTGCCAAGCCGTTCCCCCTTTTCCTTCCCCCGCAGGCGGGGTCGTCCCTAGGGAAGAAAGACGCCCCTCCGGCCTCTCCGGACTCTCCGGACCCTCCGGTCCTTCGGAGGTCTCCGATCGATGACTTTGAGGCGTGCCCGGCGTCTCCTGCAGGGTAGGCCCCTCACCTGTCCCAGCTCCTCCCTCGCTTAGGAGGGAGGCGGCTCCGGAGTCATTCTGTGTTGGGTTCATCTCCTTACTGATTAAAGAATCCCACCGCTGCCACCAATGTAGTACAGAACGACTAGGACACGCACAGGTACAGTTCAATAGTTTATTCACAGGCACTCTCAACGGAGGCTGGTAGACAAGCTTGACAGGTACGTACCTCCGGCACGTTAAGCGTAATATGTAACCAACGTAATCACCCACTTAGGGGGGAACTCTCAGGTACTCCGACCAGGTAAGTAACCGTGGAGGGTGCCAGACAGGAGGTTCGCAGGGAGCCTTCCGGAGGTGGTTCGGGCCCAGTCTCACGACGGACTGCCGTCCGGAGGGCATCCGGAGACTTATATAATAAGTCGGCCGGATGTCCCCCGACGTCACTTCCGGGACCAGGGCGACCCCTGGTGGGCCCGCGGGGTGTCACCGAGGCAACACTCCGGAACCCCTCCGAACCCTCCGGAACTCCGGAGGCGCCTCCGGACCGGAGGCGCCCCTCCGGAAGGCTCACCACAATATATAGCAATACAATATTGTTTTTGAGACAAAAAAAAATCAGTTTCAAGCAAAACTATAAAATGATTAATTTGAGATCCTTAGGCTTAATTGAATGACTCCAAATTTGCAGTGCAGTATCTTCATGATGCGCCGGATCTGCAAATTTCAGTGAAGTATTTTACAAATAAGAGAGATATACCCGGCCGCATTTGTCGCCGACAGGCTACGACGGGCTACGAAATGCAAACATGTTTGAATTTCGTAGACCCTCTACGTTTAAGGTTTTTTTGTTGTAGCGCGTCGTAGCCCGTCTGCACGCAGCGAGTTTGTCTGCGACAAAACCTGACTAATTGACGGGTTTGTCGGCAACAACTCTACAATCTTTTTAGTTTGTAGGCGACAAGGCCAAAGGGTTAATCGTAGACTTAAGGTGGGTAGTAGTAGGTGGGAGGGACCCCTAATAATTCACAAGGCGAAGCAGCAGAATTATGTAGCGATTGAAAGGAGAGGAATGGAGCTCTGGCAGTAAACTTGATTAGGTTTCTGAATTTCTCACAGCCCTCACATCAACTAATTTGTCTTATATATGGGACATAATTCCCCCTTTGAGAATTTTTTTCTAAATATTCAACGGGCGTTGAGTATGAGTTCTCAATGTTAAGTCTATGGGTAAAAATATCAGGGGTGAGATAAATAAATGTTTTTCACTTAACAAAGCACAGGAACTAAATGATGTTGATAAAAACAATCAAACTGGACTATGTTTATCATGAAACTTCTTTGAAATTGATTTAAGAATATAAGATTTCAGAACTATCACCTTTTTGCGTGTGATTCTACGAGAGCACCAGAACTGCAAAGGAGTGAGTTCTGGTCATTTGTAATGTAGATCGCTCATTCCAACTCCATGATTTGTTTGCACAGAGCCTATAATGTACTATATATGTATAGATCATCACCGAAATCTAGATGGTGTATCTGCGTAGACCGACATAATATTTTAAAATGGAGTCCGTTGACGGGAAAGTAAGTGTGTTATGCGTGATATTCAGTCATTGGTGTATATTTCTTTAGTGGTTTTACCTCTGTTAATGAAGGTCCGTGTGCTCCAGGTAGTTTCGACCTAAGATTGTTTTTGTGATAAATTGATTTAACAGTGTAAAAATGTAATACCAAAGAACTACTTTTATACGAGGATAAATATCTTTGATGTTGTTTTCTATAATGTTAGTTACTGTTGAAAATATGTTTCAATGATGTTTAATCATTTGTAATATAGATGTAAGTTTTGAGGAGACGGAGTTTTTGGAGATATGCTGGCTATATCATACCTTGAAAATAGTTATACTGTAATAACAGGATTGTGTATGGAAGGTAGTTTCAGTGCTTCCAATTTTATCTTACAATAGATAATGAAATATCTATTTCTAAGGTAGATGACAACCACGTTCTACAAATCAGATAGAGATTTATTTGAAAATGATGTGGATATATGAAATGCTTGTTGCCAATGTTAACTTTATGGATGCAGGGAACTGTTCGGTCTCGATGTTGATGAAATATTTTCAAGATATAATTTGTAGATTCTATTCTCTTTGATAGTTCCGTGATACTGATGGATTCTCCCAACATGAATGAGGGATATCTAGTTATACCTAGTCATGTACGAGACCAGTATAGAAAATATCTCTCAACTGCTTCTAAAGAATATGCTAAGTTAACAGTAACTAGTTGTCTTTTTATCCCTCAAAGCAAAATATTAAAATTATTGTTCGTATTTGTTAATTGAATATTAGATTTTTTTTGTTTTTTTATTTGTTGACTAGTTCATAATTACTGGTGACCAGACGGGCTTAGCCTCATATTGCCCTACTAGTTAAGAAATAAGATTATTTAGATCCGTCATCTATTTTTCTATAATATTTTTCAATTATAAAATTAATATAAAGATAGATAATTTGCAGTGATCGTATACGCCTGTAATCATATTAAAATAGAGAATAACGTCTTTGTGAAATAAAGTGTTTATAAGAGTTTGGCGTATGTTTTATGATCACGGGTGTCTCTGGAGGGGGAAGGCGGTCCTCCATAAATACGGCGAGCTCAGCTCAGTCGAGTCATTCTGGTGCACCAGCTCTGTGAGCGAGGTCACTACCTGAGGCTCAGCACTCTCTACCTATTGTAATGTAGGTTAGTCAGGACTATTGACTCTATCTGTTTTATTGCTACAATAAAACGACTTTAACGCTTGGGCACTTTAATTCTCTGGTGTTGTTGTCATTCCGATACGCGATCGTTAAAACATAGTATTTCCTTTAGATGGCATTTTGTATTGTATTGAACACAGATGATCACGAAAAATTAAAAATGCGGAAATTATTTCATGGTCTTTGTACATGTACATTTTGGGTAAAACATAAGTGCATTCAAACTTTGAATTTTTAGTACTTTTTATTCAATTGGAACTCGTAATAACTACTACAAATAGAATAGAATGTAAACATCAATAGTGTTTATAGATCTCTGAAAGGGGAAAAACGGGTTCGTGTTTACTTTCCAATACTTTCACGATGGCAAGTCGATATATCACAGATTTGGATAAAGATATCCTCTATATAGTTGTTTCGACTAGCAACCATAAACACGCGTGCATATTGACAAAGTGATAACAAATGTTGACGCCCCATCATGATTATAATATGCAGTTCTCAATCTATACAAGTGTCAGGATTCCCGCCTTCTCTAAGTTTCTAATTCAACGATAATCGCTTCATGATATATGTGATTTACACTACAGCTTTGCCATCATAAAACTTTAAAAATGGCCAGCTCTGACAGGCGGAGAAAATAAGCCTGTCGAATGAATATATTGCTAGAAATGAATATAAAATTGTGTGCACCAATAGTTATACTCTGTGAATAATAATGTCCCTGCATGATATCGGTTCGCAAAAATGTAGAGGTCCATACTCGTTGTGGCGGATATATCTTCGTTTATTTTCTCAGAATAAGGAAAATTCCCGATTCGTTAGACTCATCTCATCCACAAATCTGTAAAAGAACGGCTTGGAATTACTATATGATGGTAGCTGTTTCTGCCCTTCCACCAACTCCAACGAGTAAATTAATATGTGTGAAAGTTTTTCCCCCGTAAATAAATACATGGATGTTTATTTTCTGATGTTCAGCACATGGCGAGCTCTGAGAGGCGGTGGAATTTTCGACGTACATCTATAAACATGCATATGTGTGTATGTTACTTATGATATATGATTTGAATTTAGTTCTCTAGATTTAAATTATATGGTTGATATGAGAATGAAAGGATGAATGATCTAATTACAATGAAGAAGTAGGTCCATTAACTGACACTCAAGACAGTAGCACCATCTCTTAATAGTTTAGGTTGCTTGTTCTCACAAATGAGGATGTGCTAGACTCCCAAAGTAGTCTTAGTTATGTCAGGTCTCAACTGGTTCCAGAGGTTGACAATTTGGAGCAAGGTTGACGTTTAGTATGAATCGCATTAAAAAAAAATGAAATCAAGACGTGGCAACGTCCTATCCCCTCAGCGATGCTACCTTGAATGGCAGTTATTAGAACTGCACCTAACCACTGTAACCATGGTACACTCACGGCTGTGACATCATAGTGTCAACAACCATATCCCCAGTGTCTCTATAGAGATCTATAGTGACAAGACAGCTACTGCTGTGTGGTAATAAACAATGAGATATTATTATGGCTTTGAGGTGTCAAACCTGGGGAAAGGAAAGGTCAAGGTTTCGCCATGCTCGGCTCGTCAGGCATCTTAATCAGCTTAGGAGGGTTGTTTCAAGGAGTCAGATGATATGATCTGGACTTGTTATGTCATTCCTGTGTGTATTTAGTGTTTTGAGGATTCAAAAACAATTAGACCACTGGTGGAAATGACAATTCAGTGCATTTTGGTTACAAATTCCCCAGATGGGGAATTGATCACTTGAAGGACTTCCGCATTCATGGTTTATTGATCACCTGTATACATAATACAAAAAAAAAGCATTAAAAAAAAAAGGGTCCCTTGCATTTGAGTATCCAACAAGTCAGTCTTTGATGACAGTTTGTCCAAGTTCAATGAATGTAGATCTTTCCTTATTTCCAGAAGGTCTAGAGGGGAATTTGGAGGGTATTTTGAACTGGAAGTGCCCAGATGACTCGGAGAATTTTGTGGCTGTCAGGCATGAATATTTGACAGATAATACCTGTTCCACCAACACAGAAGTGCATGCGGGATGTATGCCTCAATTAATGTCATATGATAATTTTTAGTGAATGGGTGAAACTATTGTTTCTTTAATAAAAAGAATGGCATTGCTGCAGATATTTCACCATTACATTCATATGAGTTTTTTACAACAATGTAGACATGACAAACGGCCAAAAAAAAGCACTGCACGACCCGTTGTTTTTTGCAGCTATGTTTTCAGCCATGTAATTATTGGTGCAGCGGAGCTTTTGCTGTCAGGTTTTCAAATAGGAGAACGCCAGATATAGACCGTGTGGGGCATTTACTACACGGATAGCTACCTGGTTGACAGCCGAAGACTGCACGACTACAAAAGTGAAACGCACGGCCATCGTGTGCCTGTCAGTGTGGATGGTAGAACAGGCCTTTTAGGCTGTGTGTAGGAGTGTCTCTGTCTATAGTATATATCTGTGTGACTGTGTCGGAGTATCTGTATTAATATATTTGTGTGTTTCTATGTTTCATTTCACATTTAAACCCTGAAAATAGTTGGTGTGCCTGGATGACCTATAATGGTAATGGAATATATTCTATAACTATTATGCAGTAGGCTACATAATGTAACAAAAAGAACAAATGTGTCCTCATATCCTGCTACCGACTACTCTCAATGTTTGGGGGTCCTTGGAGGGTGAGTGAAAGTCATCCCACGTGCAGCTGACCTGTTTTCACAGCTCTGGATTGTGCCAGTGATAGGTCAGCTACACCCGTCACTCAAACCCCAACAGTAGGTCAATTGTACATAAAAATAATACTTGATAAATTTGTTAGAGGTACTATCAGTAATCCAAATGTAATAGTGAAGCCTGTCAAACTCTGAACTCCCCGTAAAAAGTAGATGTCAGTTATCCAGTTTGAAGAAAAATTGAAACAGAATGAGTCCCCTTTTTCAAGGTAAAAAACTACACCTTTCTTGACTTATGATGTGATGTGATAATTACCTGGTCATTTCACTGTTAACATGCGCATATCGGGGAACACACATCCATGGCTCCTTCTTATGAAGAGGTTCATCCTTCCTCCAGCGGGCAACTTCATAAGACGTCACCAACGGAGACCGGTAGATATCGTTTGGCTCTAGATAATGAACAAAAATTATGCAATTTTACATAAAGTCAACCAAATGGGGGAACCTATCAAATCAAAAAGTAACACAATATACATACACAATATATAATTCATGCATAAATCCTCAATAACCACCAGAGAGTTGTTGTACACACAAGTCTCCTGTTTATGACCCCAAGCTGCTCCCTATACCTCCTCTTAACCCCCCCCCCCCCCCCCCCCCCCACCTCCAGTTCCTTGGCTGCCTGTGTTCTCATAGCAATATCTTTCGTCTGCTCCTGACTGTGACTCGATTGAGATCAAAGTGAGAAGGTATCAATCTCCCAGCAGATATACTGACCAATAGCCAGGATATCTGTATGGAGAGTGTTGGGAATGCTGGAGCTAAACAGTGCCAGAAATCCAACACCATTACCGATTGTACCAGTCCATGTATCCCAACGAGGAGGGTAGCCCTAGGATGCAGGGACTGGAGCCAGTCTAGCTTCTGAGGGGTTCCGGAGGGTTGCCTCGGCATCACTCCACAAGCCCACTGGGTGGTGCCCTGGTCCTGGATGTGACATCAGGGGGGCTGACTATATTTAGTCTCCGTTCACCCTCCAGATGGCAGTCCATCCTCTGATTGGCCCCGAACCACCTCCAGACAGCTCCCTGTGAACCTCCTGATCAACACCCTCTGACTGTTACAGATGGCTACGGATATCTAGAGTGTGCACACGCGTGGTAACATGAGGTGCAAGTTGACAGTTATGTTAATTGTGTAACTATGATACCAACAGAGCTGTTTTTCTATGGAGAAAAAATACCGGGGGTGAGATAAAACGCTTTATCTCACCCCGGTATTTTTCTCCATAGACTTATCATTGGGAACTCGTATCTAACGGCCATTAGATATTTAGGAAAAATATCCAATGGGGGATTATGTCACAAATGTTAGCATATGTAACCTATACATATTAGTAACATAACTAGTCTAGACTAAAGTCTATAAGACTATATAGGCCTAGACAATAAAGACAGGAAAATATAACGCGGAAAACATAAAATGACAAACCTTTTGGGTTTCTGATGTGTTTCGTTCTCTGCCGTGTGTACTCTACATAAGATCCTTGGTGCCCAGGTCCATAGCCTGACACTTGGTCAATGGGAACGATGGAGGCCTGGGGGAGGTCAGCCTTTGAGATCGGCGGTAACTTCACGGCGTCGGGGTTTCGGTACTCGCCACTTCTGTAGGCATGCTGAGGAGAAAATCCTGGTTTGTGCAAATGTTCCCGTATCGTATCCTGATAACCGAGCTGCGAAAGACCGAAAAATGCCATGATGACAAGATTAATGTGTCTCAGGATACGATGTAAGGAGAATAATTAGGTTAAAAACAAAAGAATACGGTTGCAAGAACTGAAAACACACTCAGTTTTGCAGGACCGTGCACAGTTGCTATGGTTGAATGTTTACATCTGTAGTCTCGTTAACAACGAGAATTCACGATAAACTCCGTGGCTTCCGGTGGCCATAGCTGTAGTCTGGAATCTTCTGCTCATGCCGAACCGGCATCTTGAGGAAATCTACCATCATCTTGTAAAATTAACATCATATATAACATAAAGCCCTCTAGGACTTTTACAAAATGAGTTCTGTAGGGACTATCGCCTTTGATGAATATGGACGGCCGTTCATTATCGTCAGAGACCAGGAAAATCAGAAGCGCCTCACCGGGCTAGAGGCTCAGAAGGTTTGTTGTTGACACTTTGACAGTTCTCTGGATTTTGACAGTTCTTAGTGTTATCATGCAACATACCACCAATTCATGCATTCTTTGGTAAATTGATACCGATAGAAACTAGGGGTAAACTTGACATCTTATGGAGGTCTACTTTTCAAATTTGTTCACTAATAAATGCACTGACAGGTTCTAAACTATGTGACAGACATGTTGAGTCATGCAACTATCACAGAACCAGGCGTTCAAGACAAGTTAGCCTTAAACAAAATAAGAAGTTTCTGGAATACTGGAAACATATATCGTTTCATATTCATCATAAAGATACGGTCTATTCTATTCATACTGCACCCACGAATATTACATTGTCGATCATAATATGTGCATACTCTAGATCTAGATATATATTAGTACTTGACATATAACTTCTAAATACTACTACTAGATCTAGTTCTAACTAGATCTATAGACATGCCTATTATTATCTTCTATGTAATACTAAAAGTTACACAAGTCCTGTGACCTTCCAAGTTAAAACATGCTATTCCAAAAAAGTTGCAAAGATACTAAGCATCCCCAAAAATTCTTGTTATGGAAGGATTTAATATCATCGTGTGGGTAGAATTGGTTAAATTCCAAACAGTTTTATTTTAAATAAGTCTTGAATCTATCTCGTTATGTTAAAGAAACCGGTACCCGCACCCTGCATTGCCATGAGATCTCATGATCTTTCCAACTTTCGCGGAGAAAGGGTCAATTTTAAGGTTATTTTTGTGTCAGTGTTGGTTTCTTTTGTTGTGTATTTAAAGAAAAGAGTCTTAGTTATTGTCAATTATATCATGTTGCACACTGATGTATTTCATGTGTGGTGTTAATGTGGACAAGCTCAGAATAATAGTTTGTCAAACGATATCTATGAATATGTGTATTTCTTTTTTCATCATGATGTAAAAGGGTTATAAAGGCAAGAAATCAAAATTTAACCTTCAGCTGGCAGTCTTGGAAAGGGAGCAATTTGTATGAGAAATAATGAAAAGCTATCTTTTACTAAATGAGTTTTTTCAGCGCTTTTAGACAAAAAGGAGGGGAAATCAAGCAATCTTGAAAAGGGGAGTTATGTTTTAATGTAGAATGATCATGTGCCCCCGTTTACATACAAGTGGTGGCTCCGGCGTTTAAGACTGGTGAGGTTTGCTTTTACACAGGAGTGAGTCGGGAATAGTCAAATCATTACTTGAATTAACTTACATTAGAAAATTCGTCAATAGTAATACCAAACATACGTAGTTTCCTGTATTAAATATATTTCAAAGACAGGACATTGCTTCTTTATAAACTGGGTTACCAACGGTATATTATGTAGATCTACAACCAACCCTGCGGCCTGTTATCCGGGGGCACAGTTCAGTGCTCGCAGGAAAATCAGGTACCTGAGTGTAGAATCGTATTATCTTAGGCTCGTGTGAATACCGATTCTCCTTCAGTACCTGGTAAATAACGCAGGTAATTGGCTATTTAAGTTTCGTTATCTGTTCACGAAAAACACATATTCACCCCACACAACTTTTAAATCTTACTCCTATCCTAAGCTGCTTAACCTTTTGCATTGCTAGTCTCACATCCTCGCCGCCAAGACGATAGCGTCGACGCTAAGAACGTCCCTGGGTCCTAAGGGCCTTGATAAAATGATGGTTGGACCAGACGGAGATGTGACAATCACGAACGACGGCGCCACCATCTTAGGACAGATGGACGTGAACCACCAGATCGCCAAACTCATGGTGCAGCTATCACAGAGTCAGGACGACGAGATCGGAGATGGTACAACTGGTGTAGTGGGTAAGTAGCACAGATTTATCGATTCGTGGCCATGGTGCTTTACTTTAAACGCTAGATTCATATTGATTCAAATTTAAGTCATTTATAGCTAGTAGTAAGAATACACGGTTACCATACGTTAGGGAAAAATCATTAACAAGTTTTATCTTTAAGGGAAATGACTCTTAGAATTTTGGAGAAAGATAAATGTCAGGGGAAAGTTACTCTATCCAGGGGAAACTGGAGTCTTCATATCAATCCACGAAGAATTAACCAATTATACAACATATTTATGAAATCTCTTTGTAGAACCCATACAATTACATACTACTGCTCACATTATCCGTAGATTGTAATGGTTTTGAAAAAGTTAGCCCGGGTATCCACTTAGAACACTTCGCATTTTTCTTAAGAGGTGTATTGCCACATAGTGATAATGACTTGGATACTAACAGTATGTTTTCCATGATGCACAGTGCTGGCTGGCGCCCTGTTGGAGCAAGCAGAACAGTTATTAGATCGAGGAATTCACCCAATCCGTGTCGCCGATGGTTACGAGATGGCAGCAATGTGTGCCATGGAGGAACTGGACCGCATTGCCGACTCTTTCCCCGTGGACCTGGAAAACCCAGAACCACTTATCAAGACTGCCATGACAACGCTGAGCTCCAAAATGTAAGCCCTCGCCTTACCACTGAGTCGGTTTGCCACACTGTTGTTAGTTCTGTCAAAGTGGATTACAATCGTGCTACGTGCAGATGACAATATCCAATGAGCTCCTCAGCCTTTGCTAGCCGCCATTGAGAGTATTTATTTTTTTTGTAATTCAGAAAAAATCTGTCTTCTTATACGGTTGTAGAATAAATTATGATGCTGATATAAGTTTTAGATATGTTTAGATCTACTTTAAACTTTGATGGATTATTCAATCTTAGTCACACTGAACGGCTTCATTATCGAGCAGTCGTTAGAAAACATTAAATGCGATGGTATGCCTCTACAGTATTGTTCTTACATTGGCTCTTGTGTCGAAGTTTAGGAATCCTGTTTTTCTCAACAGGGTTAGTAATGATAATGATCAATCATCAGAAACCAAACAGGAATTTGTTGATAAAAGACTGGTTTCTGCGCGTGCATCATTCAGATTTTAAATACTTTATCGACAACTGCTTTTGATTGTCAAGTCTTGTCCAAAGTTTTATTCGATATTCTTCTTAACTTGCAGTGTAAACAAATGTCATCGTCAAATGGCCGAGATTGCTGTGAACGCGATTTTGGCTGTAGCTGATCTCAAGACACGAGATGTCAACTTTGAACTGATCAAAATGGAAGGAAAGGTTGGCGGTAAATTGGAAGATACAATGCTAGTCAAAGGAGTCATTGTAGACAAAGACTTCTCCCATCCACAAATGCCTAAGGTAAGATGTCTCCTGAGCACGTCGCCTTTAAATATTATTGTATTACATAAGTTTGTTTTTTTTTAATGTGAAAGATAAGGGAGTAACATATTTGTATTCCGAGATGTCAGTTTTCTGGTTTTGCTAGTGTACAAAATCTTGATCATGAATGAGATAAATACTGGATATAATCAGGATTCGGATAATTTCAGGGTTTTTCCTGCACCTCACTGGCATCTCTGGTACTTGGTCAATGATGGATTGATATTTATGACTATAACCTTGATATTTTTACAAGCCGGTGCATTTTAATGTTACACTTAGTTCATAAACCATTGCATTGTTTTAACAGCAAGTGAAGGATGCTAAAATTGCCATTCTCACCTGCCCGTTTGAGCCACCGAAGCCCAAGACAAAACACAAGCTTGATGTGTCTTCAATCGAACAGTACCGCAAACTCCGAGACTACGAAAAGGAAAAGTTCAATGAAATGGTTAACTATGTAGGTAGCCCAATTGAATATTTCCGTTATCATTTCCTTTACGACTTTGACAACTAGTCCAAGTGATCCAGCATTTTGACATGGGGCATGAGGAATTATAGATGTGGTTCTTGGAGGTTAGAGTATGACATGATTGCCCAGCACTGCTATTAAAATGCCCTGTCTTAATATGTAAAACTTTGAACTCAACCAAGTCAGGCATGACTTATCTTTAATAAGGATATGAAGAAGAATTTTTATAACGAGACAATAGATCCTAAGATGTTTAGAGGGAAGCATAATAAATATCGCTCTAGTACATCATGGCATATATTTAGCATGATATGAAACCTAGATGATAATATTTGAGGTTTTCTTTACTTTCTCCAGGTAAAAGATAAGGGTGCCAATCTGGTGATTTGTCAGTGGGGCTTTGATGATGAGGCCAACCACCTGCTTCTACAGAAGGAGCTCCCAGCTGTTCGATGGGTCGGTGGACCCGAGATCGAGGTATGTATCGAAGTCGGTTACATATTGATATAAAGTGCAAGAGCATATGGATGAGTCACAATGGCAAAACGAATAAGTAAGCAAAACAAGTCACAGCAATTGGTGCCTACGTTACTTAATGCACCAATACCATATTTTAAGTGGATTGTAGGTAATTACGTTAAATTCTTTTTCATAAAGAGGATAATTTGAGGAGTGGGGGGGGGGGGGGGAGGGGGGTGTACATTCAACTATCTAACAGACTTGTTGCCAGTGGTTTTCATTTATTTTTACTCAAGTGGTAGCTGCACTGGACTTCGCCACGTTCTAACACATGTTGCCAGATCATTTTCTCATGACCGTCTGTCTGCTTCAGTTGATAGCCATTGCTACAGGCGGGCGCATCGTCCCTCGGTTCTCGGAGCTGTCTGAGCAAAAGTTGGGAAAAGCTGGCATTGTACGTGAACTGACCTTCGGCACAACCAAAGACAAGATGCTTGTGATTGAGCAGTGTCAGAACTCACGTGCTGTCACCATCTTCATCCGTGGTGGAAACAAAATGGTAATTCTCTTCATTCATTTAAATCTGACCGTTTCACTGATATCATTGATGATGCGTAGCAGTTCAAAGTATTTAACATGGTGAAATTCTTTAAAAGAATCCAGGTTGAGGAGCCAAGTATCCATATTTTTCATGGAATACCCCACGTCAGTGGAAACTAACGTCCCTCTTTATAAAGATTTTTTCTATATTACTTATATAGTTATACAGTTTTACACAGTTACTAAGGCCGGTTCCTTTGTCTCGCAACAGCGCAACACGCCAGCCCATGCCATTTATTTACATGTATTTTCTATATCAATCAATAGTGTCGCACATTAATTGCAGATCATTGAGGAGGCTAAGCGCAGTCTTCACGACGCACTCTGTGTCATCAGGAATCTGGTCCGCGACAACAGGATCGTGTACGGAGGAGGAGCCGCCGAGATCGCCTGTTCAGTCGCCGTCAGCAAAAAGGCCGATCAGGTGCACAATAACAGCTAATCACTTGAACAATCAGTATATTAATTCTATAATGGGTCAGGGAACATTAACGAATCGCATTTCTGAGTAAATATTGAGTTTTCTCCAACAACACTGCTTGCGACGACCTTTGGCTTCCATTTTAGAAATATGAATCTTAGTAAACCAATTGCAGGATGTCAATTTCAAGTGAGTGGGACTTCAGAGCTCGTTTGGCTGGAACCTCAGACATGATATTTAAAACTTCACCTATGTAAATGTTAAGCATCTTTGTAGACCTCTCAGGTCGTTCTACGAAACCTGAAAAGTTACTTTTAAAAAAGGTACCTCACAACAGTATTTACAGTTGCAATCTTTTTTTTATACATAGGTGGTATATAGAGGGGCTTAGTCTCGTCCAGTCAGTATATACCTTTGCCAATATGTTTGGGAAAGACCTTAATCCATTTCACTTGCATAGGTTACTCCTTTATGCAGATATGTAATTGTGATACCCGTCTGTTACAGGTGTCCACCCTGGAGCAGTACGCGATGCGCTCGTTCAGCGAGGCACTGGAGAGCATCCCCATGGCCCTGGCTGAGAACAGCGGTCTTGCTCCCATCAACACCGTAGCTGACACGAAGTCACGCCAAGTATTAGAAGCTAACCCGCGGCTGGGCGTCGACTGCATGCAGACCGGAAACAGCGGTGAGCATCTTATTTCGCTACCTCTATTCTCTTGTCTTTATTAGCTGTTGTTAGAGTCCAACGAACTACAACATCCAAACTCACCTATCCCAATCTATTTGTGTTTTAAATAATGTGTTATGTATACGTATTTATTTATACGTATGGTATGTGAATCGTTTCTCTGGAATTTTTCTAAAAATAACTTCTTTCAATGAGTAGAGGCAGCTCTCTCTATATATAGACAAAATATTGTGGTCACCATTCCACGCAGTCCAAACATACATTTCTTTGGGAATACAACATACATAAACAGTACCGTTTCGGCAGGATCTGCTTGGAGTTCACCACATACAGACAAATCTTACCAGACCTGGGCATTAAGACTGAAATTCTTTTATGACTACACTCGAATGTATCTTTTCTCTTATGATTCATGTCTAACCATGCCAAAAACCAAATTTAGTACTGTAGAGATCTCCTTACCTTGAGTGCAGCCTCTTGAGACTTGCCGGACTTCACTGGAAATCTACTCACTCCATTCTTAGGTTATATAGGTGACCAACAGTTGACTACCAGCTACAGGCATAGTGCTCAAAACCAATCACAGCCTGGCTGACGTATTGAACTGGTACCGTGCCTCTAGCCGGCAACTCATGTTGACGCCCTGTACATTGAATTGTTTAAAAATACCCCGCATGGGATAATCACTTAACATAGGGAAACATAACAAACCCTCCCCCGGGTGTCCACCTTTTAAAAGTTCAGTTCTGCTATTTCATTTTGATCTTGAGTTCCTGTCAGTATGAACAACCAACTAAAATAAAATCCTCTTTTCTGTTGTAGATATGAGGGACCAGAATGTAATTGAAACACTGCTCTCCAAGAAGCAGCAGATCATGCTGGCCACACAAGTCGTCAAGATGATCCTCAAGATCGACGACATACGTGCACCGGCCGACCGCATCTAGGCAGTTCAGCCACGTCTAGAGCTCGTCTTTCTCCCAGGTTGTCCTACAGACCCTCTGTTTGAAAATTTAATTTCCACCGAGGCCGGAATGGCGGAGATAGAGACAGAGGACTTGTTTGTAGACAAGTGACGCCTCAAAAGTCACGTAGACCTCGGGTAGTGCCACCTGGTGACACTTTCAATAGTGATGACGTCATACAGTTGATCATTACGTCGCATGCGATGACGTTATCTGTTAACAAATGTTGTCCTTGTAAGAAATGTGTGACACTGACGGAACGGGATGACAAAGAAGGCGGATGTTTTTTTGAAATATTTATTTGTAATCGTTACGTGGGAATTTACTTTCCCGTCACTTGGGTCAGCATGTTTTGGAGGCATCGATCAATTCTCATTACTATCTACAACATCTGCGCCATGAGATTCTTCTCTCTTTTGAAAAGCTTGGATTCTGGATGAGAGTTGATGAACGACTATGTAATCTGCTTTTGTATGGAGTTTATTTCACTCAAAACAATAAAATTCTTTGTAAATGGATTTTTGTTGTCAAATACTTAGTTTTAAACGTTTTCCGGATTGAAGCTGAAATAATTAGACATAGACTTAAGATATCAAAGAGTAAGGTCAGTTAGTGCCTTTATCAAATGTATATTCTAAAATTTATGAGCTTAGAAAACTCGAGTTAAGAACGAAGTGATTAGGACCATATTTAGCACTTGAATAAACTTAATTACAGATGTATTAAATTTTAAGTATTTCATTGAAAACCGGTTTCATTTGGTAGTCTTGGCCAATAACTACAATCAAACAGCGGGCTTCCTGAAATGACCCTGATTTGAGGGTAAATAGATCCGGGGATGGGGTAATCTTTGTTCTGTATTGGCCCATCTTCTGCCTCGTGATGAAATTGATTCTATGAGAATCATAGAATAGAACGACTGTTTGTAGAATGCAGTTTAAAATTGATCACCGAATGAGCCAACGAGTTCGTTTTAAAAGCACCAACTCAATCAATGTTCTCTGCAGTCGCAGTTTTTACCGGTGCCAACCAAAATCCCACTCGTGTACGAATCCCACCGATATTGATAAGCCATCAATTATAGGGCGAAATCAACAAAAATCAAACCACCAAGTTGTTAATGACGGTGGAGCTCTTTATTTTATCTTTAAATTCATGAGCTATTTTTAAGATCAGCCACACTTGATTTCAGAAATGAATCGCTCAATGGGATTAAGCCTAGCGCTATTTCAGCAACAGCTACTAAATGAGAATACATAATCAATCTTACTTTATTTACAATATTTTATTGGAATTGTCCTCGGTGGCGCCTGGTCTGCCAGGCAAGTATTGCACATTTTCAGGAGTACATGTAATATTCACATTCAAAATGGTCGCCCTATCATACATATAGCTCAGTTGGCCAACTTCAGGACCTCACTGATGGAAAACCTACAAATTTCGCAATTCAAGACTTGCGAGTCACCAATTAATCATTGTTTTATCCAGAGTATTTTACATTATCATTATTTCTTGTCAACAAAACTAATATACCTGAGCATTTGTTCTCAGAGCTAAACATATTTACAAAATGTGGGATCTATGATGACTAAACATATACTGGAATAAAAATATAGCATCTTCTCCGCAAAACTGCCCAGCTAATTAATATGCGCTTTGAACTCCTTAACCACCCCCCCCCCCCTCCCATATTTCTCTGATAGAAAAGAATGTCCTACGGTGACTGCATTTTTTCGAACAAAAGATGTTACTCAAGACAAAGTTCATATTCTTAAACACTACTAATATAGTTCATCATTCATACAAATATCCCTAATAAAGCTGTTTATAAGGATACCGATATTCAATGTATCACATTCAATACATCCCTAGCTTATAGGTAGCCTGGAAGCCTGGCCTAGTTAGACTATAGGCCAGGTAACGGGTTCCATTTTTATAGTGCATTATTGGTAACGCCTCCTGGTTCCCCAGTAGTCCGCTAGAGGGCTCGGCAGAGCTAGGTGTATGACAAGCGGATACCAGCCAAACCACTAGGCTGGTTCCTGGGGTATCCCCTAGTCACAGGCGGGCACCAGCCAAGGTTGAAGGTCATGCCTGTGGAACCCGTTACCTGCCCCTTATTCATATGGGCAGGGAACCAGTCTAAGCTTATAGGATGCAAAGGAATGAGGAGAGGCAATTTATTACCATGGGCTATGAGCCGCGATAACCTGGATAAAAGGAAGGACTAGACTAGATTGTTTATTCAGTCACTGCCCATGTTAAGCATTTAACACGTTGTCTAGACACGTCAATCAAATATACACTCATTAACAGACAGCTTTCAATACGATACAAGGCCCATACTGCAAAAAATAACCCAACACATTCCGCTTATCGCTTGGCCGGAAGCTGCGCACGCAGGGTCTGTACTTTCTCCGCTAGTGTCCGGTTGGAGCCGGAACATTTGTTGAGCACCAGAACGAGGTCGTCGTCACTCCTCTGCTGGAAGGCGACCTCAGCTGCCTCTTCTAGTTGGCTGAAATAGAATTAAATTAACATGGTTAGATCCTCCTTGTGATCAGACGATTTATGAATATCAAGCTGGGCACTGCTCATCTAGGTTGATAGAGGACCTTGACTATAACTAATGTCGTTTTTTTAAATTATCTTTTTAAAGTATTTACCATTTAAAACTAATAGTGAAACTGCTAGGTTTTACATGCATCCATATTTAAATGACCTGATATATGTACACTACCAACTTAGCCTTGTTGTTCACTCACCCAACTTTGATGTAACATTTCACTTTATTTTTGGGGAGGACTTTTGGTAGGTATTTCTGAGCCTCGAACCGATTGTTGTGCTTCATGCAGACATCTACAAACGGCTGAAAAATAGACAATCAAGGATACAATCAACTTGGCAGGGAAACGGAGAAAAACTTCATACATATTCACACACATGAAGTATATTCCGAAAGACAACCAGAAAGGTGGAATACAGTCGAGATTTGAAGGCTAGACTAATCTCCCTTGGGTCACATTATCTGACCCGACCACCCACTCAACCCTCATATCTCCCCTGTATAGAAGTCAGATACTCATACCAGGGCTTCTCCCTGCTCCCCAAGTGAATAGTGCAGTAACAAACGTAGCCTACACACCTCCCTTAATTACCAATACCCCTAAATGGCTGGTTTGTTGGTTTATCAGTGATCAAGGGACCCTCAGGGTATATATAGATTGTATCACGATATTATTTTCCCACCCGTATTACCCCACAAGGGCAGTGATCAAAACTATAAGATGAGTCCAGGCAGCATCCCACCCCTACATATTTACAGAGGTGACGGTTACTTTCGAGAGCCTCACCAGGTTAACCATATGAAAACCATTGTGACCTGTTTTACATCTCGCCCTCCAAATACACTTTACAGTATGGACAGACTTCAAATTATTTGTAAAACACAAGAAAGTAATTAATTTGTCATTGAAATACATGTATATTCACCTCGTAGCCTATTGGTGATTTCTGACTCTTGGAGAATCGATCTAGTTCCATCCAGTCACCGGCTTCTGCGAGGGCTTCTATCGTCAGCCACCAGTATCTGATCGTGCATTAAATAAGTAAAGAACAACTTTTATCATATTTCACTTGTGTGAATATAAATTCTGCGTATTTCGGTCAAAAGTAATCTTATAGAAATCTAGAGTAATGGCTTTTAATTAAGTCATGATGTTTCTGTTTTTAAAATGCAATTCTTGTTTTGAGCAGTTCCTGGCTGCTGCCCTACAGAGAGTGGTTGACAGCATTACCATGATATAGACGGATGCTTCACACACTTTTAGGCTAATCCCAATGAGAACAGGTTCTAAAACGGTTTACCCTTATTTTAACCATAATCAATGGTTACTCACACTTCATACGCCATGTTATATAACTAGGCTGGCAAACATTACATGTACTCTTCGTAAATGAGACCTACCTCCTGTCTGGGACTTTAAAGTCTTTGCGTAGTTGACGTGCATGTTTGTGTTGATTCTCCAGCGTTAACTGGTAAATTGTGTTGTGAAGAGACAGGTTTAAGTAGGTCCGGTTCAACTCTTCCTCCAGCCGACGTTGTCGCTTCAACAACTTCACTTGGTCTTCAGTCTCCTGTAACATCAACATCACGTGTGCACAAATTGTGTCTCTGTTCATGCTTGAAAATACTCTAGCACTATTGGATACTCCCTCATTGATATATTATACATCTTTCTAATAGGTTCTCTATTCAATTTTCCTAAATCCCTAAGTAACAGAATATCCGTATTTTCACAACCATCCGAGATATATAATTTGGTAAAAACATTGTCGCGATATTATAATTCTATCTAGGTAAAAATAAGAGGTGATATTGATATCAATGCCGGATGCAAATGTCAGACCTCATGGGCTATTGCATACCCATGACATAAATTATTTAGAGAATCAGACGAAATAAAGTTTTACACTAAAACATGTATATTGTGCATACCCTTGCAGCCCAGTCGTTCTTGGCTTTGGTGAATGCTTCCTGTGCGGACACAAGTTGACCGATGCGTGACTCAATCCGCTGAAATACAAACGCAGGCTTTGTGATGAAATTGTTTACCAACCGTACAATAACGGAGTTATCAAACTTTACGTGGAATACGTTTCACATTTTCAAATTTCAGTGCACGCTATAATATAGCAAAAGGTCATCTAATATTTTAAGATACATCATAATATTACCACTTATTGAGAAGGTATGAATCACAGAATGAGAATATATAATGAGTGGTGTGAGATCGTCCGTTTCTCCCTTTAATAAATGCTACATCAATTGGCTTTTGTTGCACCCTGATATATTCTTTAATGTATAACATATTAAAATGTTATTATATTGAAAAAAGATTAATTCTTCACTTACGTGAGGAAAAAATACAGCCCTGTCACACCACACATATTCAAATGTTAGTACTAGGGAGCCAGTGTTATATTATGCTACTACTGTGCAACAGTACAACTGTATTTGTTCACGGACTTGGATGAGTATAGGTCCGTGATTTGTTTTAACACGTATATATATGTTGCGAGTTTGAGTCCTGGGAGTTGAACCTACCTCCTCGTCGTAGCTCTCGGTGACGCGGCAGTTGGCCTCTTCCTGGTACAGGTCCTCCTGGTAGTACAGGTCGCGGAGCATGCTCCTGTTCTGTTCTCTGCAGTACTGTCAAAGCAAGGTCACGTCAAGGTCAATACTAGATGACGATCTTGTCAACTAAGCTGAACGAGGTGAGACCACTCATAACTGTGTCATCGCCGTCTGCATTTGGACCAAGTAGTCTAGTAGTGTAGTATTCACATCATGTCCCAGGCATTGCAGCTTATATTTATTTATAATAACGGGTTTTCAATACATTATGCGCCAGATAAATATATACCACATGAAAATAAAAACTAAAGCGGTACGGATACATATACAATGCAGAAAGACAATTACAATCATATTAAATCACGTTGATCAAACATTTAGGAATCCATCATATTTTATATAACTACGGTACAGGTAATTTGGCAATTCTGTGATTTCCAGTGATTTGCTAACCTGGAGGAAGAGCGCATGCGCAGTGGGCATGCTTCGGATGGCCATCAGGAACTCGCCAAAGTTCATCGTCTCCTTCAGATGAAGCAGCACCGTGTAGACTTCAAATAAAAATACCTCACTCAATGCAAAAATATACGACTGCAGTTCAACTTGCTTATTTGTATTTCGAAATTATGTATAAATTTGGACTGCTGATTTCAATACATTATTTCAATCTTGCCCTTTATCTTTTTAAGTAACTTTTCTTTCTTTCTTGATCTTATAATTCTACCTACAAATCGCCCTGCTTTGCAATATCCAATGTATCATAACTAGTATAAGGTATCGAAACAGACGATAGCACAATAAGCAAAGATAATTCATGCTGCTATTTTGGGGAGTAAAATAAAGCCTAAGAACAATCTATGCGTGTTCATAGTAATTCGTTTCTGGGAAAAAATCTTAAAGGTCACGCCAAGAAATGAAGTATCGGACAGGGAACATGGGACACAACACAGGGTGCAATGACAATTTCTAGAGTAAGAGGCTATGTCAAGGTGTTCAAAGAAATGAATTACCCAAGACGGGGTACAAAAATAGTTTCTCCAGTAAGGATTTCTCATACAGGACGGCCCTATAATCTACGCTACCGGGTACATGAATTAAAACTACGTTACATTTAATATATTTAGACACGCCAATGTAATTTGTTTTCACAGTTTTAAATTTTTTTCTTTAATGAGTCGTGTAAATTACGTTTCTATCCAGTCTCTTCATACATTAAAGGTCTCACCTAGATCTGTATCGCCGCTCTCTATGGCTTTGGAGAGAGCCAGCTGGTCTCGCTTCATTTTCATCAACAGGGGCACTTGTTCTGCTGCCTTGGGCTCAAAGTCGAGGAGTCTGATGGCCAGCTCTGAGCGGCCCGACTCGATGGCTCTGTTGGCGATCTCCGAGTAGGACACGCCCGGCGTGTCGCCCAGCTTCTGGGCGATGGTGCGGGCCACCTGCTCGTCATCCACCTCCTTCTGCTGCACCTACGTCATAGTGACATGCGGAAACCTTGTGATCAATCCAATCAAATGGGTGTGCAAATGGCAGCTCATTCTGCTTTTAATCCGTCAATTTATATTATTCACAGCCAGAGCGTATAATCAATGGTGAATATGAGACACAGAGGGAACTATGGCAATGTTTTTTTAACCCTTTATTCAATCAGTTACTCATGTCTTATCGTGTTAAAGCAGAGTGAAGATAGGGGGGGGGGTGGTAACATGTCACATGCGTGTGTATCTACATCGCAACATATCCACTTAAAAGTCAGGTGACAAAGTTTACCTTGTAGCACGCCCAGTGGGCCAGTATCCTGCTGGCACCCTCCGAGTCAGGCATGTTGAGGTATTGACAGATCTTTATGGCCAGGAAGTACTGTCTCCTGAGTACAAGTCGGTCCAGCAACACGGGCAGTGTCAGGGCATGCAGTCTGGTTCACACTTCAGGAATTATTCACAACTATGAGCAGCGTTAATTTTAATCTCAGATTATGATTTAAGTCACAATAAGGTTTAACATTATCAAAAATCCTTTGACACCTAAAATCTTGACCAAGATTTCAAAACAATATATGAATTTATAACGTTCACATTGTTATTAATGAGCATCCATGTATATTTTCAAACTCAAAATAGAAAAAGCGAGTGCCACCCACAGACTATAAGTGTATAATCACGTACGTTCGGAAATAGTTCTTATTGGGTACCATGGTTACTATCCACTTTTTCTGGAGTCACTTATTGTTACCAACATAAAACCACACAAGGCTATCAAAATATCGCTCATAATTGTTACTTATAGATAAACCCAGTGAATATTATCCATTTTCTTTTTAACTGTAATTAGATAGTTATCGTTACAAATTAATGTACATAGTTCGATTTCACCTTTTTGAATACAATCTTTAATGAGACCGATATTAAAGACAAATGTTAACCACATATATTTTATATACGATGCAACGAAAGTTTATTTTTATGAGTAAAATGTAACCTTTTCCAGTACAACAAAAACTGTATTGCAAGTCTATAACATGGAGAATTTGCTGTGTACGTGAAGGATACTGTGTGTAGGTGATGGGGATGGAGAGTGAGAACTCGCGAACAGCGTTCAGGACGCGCAGCATCTGACACATGTTTACGAACGCCTCCGGGCGGTAGTCCGTCAAGAAGCACTTTCCGAATGATGCCGCCTGAAAAGCATAAAGAACACTTTGACACAGATGTCACGTTTACTATTCAAAACTGATATAACCATCATTTCTTTGCATTCGTCCTTTTCCTGTAAAAATGTTTTTCCGATTTTCATTCATTTTCCCATTTATCTTCTATAAAGTCTGCCATATTTCAGTACACCTGTACATGTATATTGCTGTCTTATATATATGTACTATCCTTAAGACACAAGCTTTTGACTATGCTGAAATATAATCTGTGGTGGTGACTCGAGTCTAGTCCCAGACGTGCGTGATGAGCAGGGTAACACTCGTGTTTAATATGGCAACCTAAATCTTTAAAGCGTTTATACAGGAAGGATACAGACAGGTCCTTACAGCATTGACACTAGTTGGGGTTGCAGCAGTATTTGTCAATACACAGATTGGGAACCTGGATACGGACAATGTGATCGGCTCAATTTACCAGTCGTTGTGCACTCCGGAGCTAAATATGCATCTACCACATTGAAACGATTTACAGGAATCTATAGATATAGAAAACTGTTTCGTGATACCAATAAGGTGGACCAATAAACATTGGATGGAAAATACAACTCCCTTGCACTTATCCTAGCAGTGTGGGTTGATAAAGCCTTGAGGGAAAAGAAAAGCGATTGTATTTCTCCATTCAATATTTTTCAATATGATATTTTCTCCCAAGAAATAACAATTCGTGGATGCATAGGTGCCCCTGCTATTGATGTGTCGACGTTAAGACCCCCTGGAGTTATGCTTGTGAAGAACCGTGGATATGCTTGATGTGAACAGTACAAACGTTGTTGGGCCTATCTCTATAAGAGTACTTTAATGATGGTAGCTTCTCGCATTGCCATCTCAGACTCTGTAATGCTTGATGCTCCATTACATTTAACTGCTTTATGACTACGACTATCAAACATTGCAGTGGTTTCACACTGCAGTGATGTCATTTTATCTATTGAATAGTCCAAATTCTTATACTACTATTAAAAATTCTATACATCCTTGATAATTAACACTGGTTTGGTATATTCACTACAGATTAAATTACATTCGTTACAGAAGTTATTTCAAAGTAAGTAGACGTAGTTGGGCTCTTGATAACATTGATTAGGGTGTTGTAGTCGGTTTGTGTGTGTGTGTGTGTGGGGGGGGGGGGGGGGTGGAGCAGTTCCTGAAGTTGTAGACGCCTTTCAACGAGACACAAGAACAAGAGATAACATATCAAGACATTTATTTACAAGTTCCTGACTTTCTATGTACAACCTAAGTATATCATAAGGGCACTAGGCATATTAAACATGATATCAGAAGAGTTGTCTATGATATGACAAGAATACAACCTTAGGGTCTATTTTGTACGCGATGTTAATATAGAATTATAAACAATAATTTTTGTATGAATATAAAAGTCCAAATTTACCGACGGATGAGTGCTAAATTAATGAACACCTGCGTAAACTTATCATGTGGACATTTATGCCGAACCGTGGCGAGATAAAATAGAGGTATATAAAATGACTGGGATATACGACCAAGATAGAAAAAAGATCTATGAAAGAATCACAGGAAGCACATATAGGTGTATGTTCTTAATCATAGTGATAAACGAGTAAGTTGCTGGCGAAAACCGCATGAAGATACAAAACTCACTGTTTACCACATAGACCTAAGTACATGGGACTTGAATAAAAATATCATTAAACTGTCCATTGCTGTTACCCTTAATAACATAACGCTAATAATAAAATATACATGTATCTTAATGCATACTGATTACTCTGTACAATTTGTAGTTTGGACCAGACGATTCACATTCAGAGGGCGAACTCAGAGTTTTCTAATTTAAGACAAGTGTTCACCGGGTCATATATATCAGTTTCTGAACTAATTGGATTAATTTTGATCAAGTCTGAAATTTCATCAATGAGATAGGCAAAGTCAGCCCGCACGGGGTCAGTTCCACTAGCAGCGTTATCGGCGTCCATCCCGAATGTGGTGCACAGGGAACTCGCCGCGGCCAGCTGCTGCTGCTGTAGTTTGAACTTCTGCCGCTTGGGGCGCGTATTGAGAGTCCGGTTACGTTTGTTTGCGAACCATGCCTTCACTTGGGACACGGAGATCCCTCCCCTGTCGGCTATGGATGCCTTCTCCTCGTCTGTGGGGTACGGGTTTTCCATGTGGTCCTCATACCACGCCTTCATCATCTCGACAGCTTCAGACGACAACATCCTTGTCTTGGACTTTCTCGGTTTGGCACCAGGCGGCGCCACGTTGACGGGCAGCGCGGCCTTGACGAGCTGCAGGCTGTTGTTGATTCGCGCCGTCAGGTGCGCCTGTTGGCGGTCGTAGATGGCATTAACACGCGCCAACTCGGCCGGAAATCGCTCCGGCGTCCGTCCAATTGTCGTCTGCAGCGCGGAGATGGCGTCCGTGCGCTGGGTGACTATGGCGGCGCTCTGCGTCTGGTAAAACGTCTCCAGTTCGGCGACCTTCAGGTTGTTCAAAGACGACAGCTGCCGGAATTCCGCCTGGAGAGAGGCGTCTTCAACGAGCATGCTCACTTTTGCCGGTTGATCCTCGCTGGCAGTAAGACAACTTAGAGTTGTTAACGTCGACTTATTCGAGGGTTCTGTCCCCACAAGTGAGTAAGGGATAGACGTCTGATTAACGTCTGTCGCCAAGGTCGCCTGAAGGTCACTGAACATAGGGTGGCTATATAGTCTCAATAGGTCATATGAATTAGGCGCCATATACGACTTTATGTGTTCCATGAGACTCGCCATGTTGACCTTGAAGACAATTGAGTAGTCTGGAATCCTCTCACTATGTGAAATCACAGAATGTGTGGAGCAGTTAGTCCATGTTCAAACCTTACAAAGCGAAACATCCGCTCGGAAATCCTGATAACGGGCAGGTCGGTTGCCCAGCAAACAGTAATGATATCTGCGTCTACAAAACACCAATGATTTTCAAGAGAGCGCACAGAACAGGTATCACTCTCTGCCCTCCTGGCTGGCATCTGAGCTCACTCTACCCGGCAACTGACCACTTCAACTCAACTACACCAGAGGGCCACCAGGAATGACTACCTCCACCCCCTCCCCTTCCCCGACCCTCTACCCGGGCCGGTGCCCCGTTGTGTGGCTGCGGCTTGTAGGTCTGCCAGCCGTCACGATTCAGTGGGCACGGTCACGGCTCAGTGGAGCGCACTCACTCTGTCCCTTGTCTAATTGACCAACGAGTATATCCAGACTCGTTGATATGCGTCAACATTCAACTTGGGTTGGAATCGACGATAGGGAATGGTGCCTCATTTGGAAGAATAGGTTTTATCACCAACTCGTATGTTCAGGTATTTAGAATTGGAAATGTTATTCATATGAAATAAGTAAACTAAATAAGCTGTATAAATTATTAATCTCGTCAGACGAATGTCTGAGACATAATAAGGGATTATATGTCTTTTTTACGTGATCGTATCAGTTTCATTTATCAAATGCCTTTAAACATTATTTATATACAAACAGGGAAACATGAATAATCCAGAAGCTGAAAGCAAGACGTGGCAACGTCCTACCCCTTCAGTGATGCTACCTTGAATGACAGTTATTAGAACTGCCCCTAATCACCGTAACCATGGGGGGGGAAATCCAGAAGCTATACATACAAAACATTATAGAAATCACTAGTTATAAACGCAGATAGTATAAGATTATAAATCGGGAATTTCAATTTTGTTTGATCTGCATATTCATCATGAGACCCCACGGGCGCTTGTGGTACACGCACTCTGATTGGTTGAGGAGGTGGCAGTGGACGCTTGACTCAACAGTTTGTTAGCACGTGACAGGAGGTGCTCGCCACCTTACTGTTGTCACCTTTACTACGGGTGGGAAGGGCTTTACACGATTGTCATGTTTACACAACCCGTGCAAGCTTACGTCGACAAACCTGTCAATTGGAGTCAAACACTGCATGTTTATACTCAGAGAACCACACGACATTGTGGTCTGTGATACTCGTGTTTCACCCCTACCTTTCTCAGAAAGAAGATGAAGCAACATACATGTATACCAGTGGCTGTATGCATCGCAAATGACGTATGAGTATTACAAGATTTATCTTTGGTAATTTGATTTGGAATTGATGCAGAAAAATATTCGCAGTAATAATTTTGTCAGTATTTCTTTTAATTTTGGGGATAGGGCATTTATCATGAAGATGGGATATGTCAGGAAATAACGCCATGGAAAGGGACCTGGGAAGTAAGGAAATGGTTTTCTACAGAAAACCCTATCTTTCCGTTTAACCTATTAACTCTGGTAGTGTTTGGATGAGTGTTTCATGTGAAGCTTTATAAAAGCAAATAACTTAGACACAAGCAAATTAAGCTAGGAATAAGATATAAATGAGCTGGGTTTGTTAAGGCAAGAACCTCAGCTATTTTCATATAACCACATAAAAGAGAAGTGTATTCGAGTAAGTAGTAGCACCGTGTGTACTCACCCTGAGTAGAGACTTCTGGGTGCTCGGCTCGATCTCATGGCCGGCAGCTTCGATACACTGCTCGACGGCCACCTCGAGGTTGTCCTTGATCATACGTATATACTCGTCCGCGCGCTGACTCCCTTTCTAAAAACCAGGAGACAAGGAGAAGTTCAAAGAGAACTAGCTTCGCGTGGGCTTTTACAAAAATTGTAGAGGCTGACCTCTCCGACATTTCACAACCATTGGTAATCCCCCATTAATATTAGTTTCACACAAGAGCAGCAGGAAAATCCGGGCCATATGATATATTTGGCAGAAGGAACCAAGAAATCAATAATGCGTGATTTATTATCTAACGTGAAAGTAATACCATTGCTCTTTATCTTATCAGTGTTTATCAAGAACGAATCCTTTTATTGAATTATAAATTCGTTTTTTGTTTTTTTTGCGTCAGCTATAACTTGTACTGGCTAGATCTGAGCGACTCTATTCCTGCTAATATCAGCATGATGATAAGAACTTACTACCTCTACTGTAAACGCCAAAGCGGCAACCACAAATGAAGAAAAACGAAAAAAACATGAATACAGATGGCACTGAGACTAACTGTCTATTTGTTAGTTGTTGCCAGGTTTCAGTTCACATACAAACTAGGTCTTAATCCATTCAAGATACAAACTTGTTTTAATAAGGAAATGTCTGAAGGCATAGGTCAACAAACCTGGAACTGTTTGGAGGCCTCGTAGAGCATGGCGCCGGGGGCCATCGACCCAATGCGGAAGATATCCTCGACCACGCCCGGCACACGCTGGAAGAACTCATGCGTGAAATTGGTGATGATGCGTAAGCCGTCCAACTCCGGGACGAGGTGTACCGCCGTGTCGTACGAGTGCGTGTCCACAGTTAAGGCAAATATTCGTATGATACATACCTTGGATTCTCACCTATGCATAGACAGAACTCAATTTTCCTTCCTGGGAGACTCCAATCCCCCTCCGACCAATATATAAGTGATATCGTTTAGTAGCAGGGTGTGAGATTACCAATCGTTAAGCTGGATACTATCGCATAAAAGCTGACAATAATAGACAGTATTTATGACAACCCCAACTCTCACAATTTAAAATGATTATACTTGTCTATCTTTCCCTGTCGGTAAATTCGAAACAAATATTTACACGCAGTGAAAAATGGATCATTTGTGACATTCAGTCAGCGCATTGAGCTGTCAAGCAATGTCCTAGCTTGTGTAAAGTTAAAGAAATACCCACGACTCCAAAGCAGAAAACTATCAAATACTTTATAAGACGTATATGACAACTTATACATCACTATAAAAATATCAAATTTAAAAGGTATACCAGGAAAGGATATTTCACCCAGTCCTTTTGAGGGCCTACGGTTAAGAGAATGTTGTCCCAATATCCACAAATGGCTCCTGTCCCGCACCTTGAAAGAAATATATATTTCAACAGTGTACGCTCTTTCTGCTACAGAAGTATTTAATTGTAATATCAGGAAGACTATTATAACGCTCAGGATAAAAAGAGAAGGCAGAAAACTCTTCCATACTTGTAATATTACCATTATTTGATGCATATTCTATATATTTATACACAACCATGCATTAAAGTGTGCGTTGTTTTTTTTGTGTGTTTTTTTACAATGAAACAGTAATTAACTTAATATGCTGGCTTACCATGCCAGTTGTTGAGGACGTGTTGAACACTTTGTGTCGAACTCGCAGTATACTTTCTGGAACAGAAAAATACATTTTTTTTCAACTTCCTTAAGTTCGTATCACCTGAATGTAATGGTATCTTGAAATAACAAATAAAATGTAGCCTTTAACTGACCTGCAAGTCTGAGGATCCGATCCAGAGAAGTCCGGTATCTGCGAACAGCGCTAAGTACTTGTTGTTAAAGGAGACGGCCATCTCAATGAAGGCAAACACTGCCCCAGTTAATGGTGGTTTCTGAAAACGTGAACAAAATAGGCATGTAACATCGTGCGAGATATACATATATATCATAGGAGATAAGGCATATCTGTATTAGGATCTACAAAAAAGAAGAGCAAGTTAAAGTTTTTCTCTCCACGAGATTCTCACTTTCGTGGCTTTTCAGTCTCAACCCTTAGTCTGGTTCACTCTGTCTCTATGTGCACGAGAAACTCCAAGCGGATCCTACAGAATCGTTCCTAGGTAACCAGCGAAAGGGTGTGATCTCATTGCTTTCTCGCAAGGAAAGAAGATAAAAAAAACTACAGCGCTAAATTTTGATTTGAGCATGGCTTGAAATAAATGATAAGATATGAAGAACGACTGAGTGAAGAGCTACAAAAAAGAATAGCAGCTTCAATTTGTTCGCTGAGATTCGTGGCTCTTCAGTCTAGAAGCATAAATCTGGTTCACTCTGTCTCTATGTGCGGGAGCAACTCCAAGTGGATCAGACAAAATTCTAACGTTTTATATGTAGGAGGTAACAAATGCGACCTGGTTACCACCCTAACAACTCATCACGAATAGTCATACATCATCCTGATATGTCAACAATTACTGTCACCACTTATTATTTTCAATATGGTGACATAAGAAGTATTATAAGTTTGTCAAAACATGGGGAGGATTTTGAAATCTGTAATCCTTGAATTTACCTGTTCTTGGTATTGACCTCCGTGGTCAAGCAGGTATAAGTCAGCGTCCTTAGCGACCAAAGCTCGCGACTGGCGGTCCTGGTTCAGTATGACCCAACTACTAGGTGGCGCCATCAGCCCTGTATCAAGACATTATAGTTGGTCAGCATCACGTCAAGCATGATGTTAAAAAGTGTACAATCTGGTATGAACATATCTCTCATCATCTTACCTAGGAAATTGATATACACCATTGAATGTGTTCTTGTATAAATCGAACGGTTCTCCACATTATAGGTATAGAATTGATTTGACAAAAGGGGTATTTTCGGATGTAGATATATTATTGATTAACCCAAACATAGATTTAGATATCAACACTAGGGTGCCTAAGAATCGATTTGACAGTATTTAGTGATTCTTAATAACAACGGAAATGATGTAATATAGAAAGACATGGTTAGTGTGTCTGAATGGAATCTGTTAAAAATATTTTGGTCAGAAATACTCACCGCATTCGAAGAATGAGGTGAGTATTTCTGACCAAAATATCGAGGAACAGATGAAATTCAGACACACTCACTATGTCTTTTTTATTATCATATACCTAGGAATCATTAAGAATACCATTCTACAACTCACTAAATAGAAGAATGAGTGGTCACGTGGTACAGAGAGTAGTATTATATATATTACGCCATAGTGTGGATGAATGAAATCATTACTACTGGGGCATAAATATGAAATATTCGTACACAGGTATATAATAATATGTATTACCTTTTGATCTAATTGAGATTTGAGGAGTTTATAACTCATTCTCATGTCAACGTCCCAGGTTGATAGATATGCAAATATGCTTCACATGATACATCGCTGTGGCCATAGCAGGCACACAAAACATAATATGCCCGTTTATAGGCCCACTTTGCACTACTAAGGCCGACTAGCGTTAAGCGTTGTCCTGAGGGGTAAACAGCAGAGAAGCCTCACCGGGAATTTCAGCCAGGCGGCGGTTGCGGGGATCGTCTACATTGTTGACGACGAAGACGCGGTAGGTGCCCGTCAGAATGGCGATACCCGTCCCGTTGTAGCTATTGAAGATCTTGACATCAATTACCTTTGTGTCCTTAGCTTCCTGTAATCAATGAAGTACCTTACATTTAAACCATAATGCTTCCAAAACTGAGCCCCATTTCTCAAAAGAGTTTTTTCCCCATGTACACACAGGTATAAAAAGCCCGTCATATTTCTTAAATTGGATAGCATCTGAAACAGCTTTAGAGGTACACTAATAATTGATGATAAATTTCAAGACAAAGAGTAGAAGACAGCGCCCGCAAGATGATAAGATTTTCGTCTATCGTATTTAATACAGTGGTGGTCGTCTGTTTCGGCTGTTTCAAAACCTACATTCAATCCTTCCCGTCAATAAAGTGAGTGTGTAATCATGCTGAGACGGGCATGACGTACCTGGCCCATGCTGAAGGTGCGTTTAAAGGCGCCGAACACGTCGTGGATGAGCACGGTGCCGTCATCCTGCACGCAGATGAGCTCCTCAGTGCACGACCAGCCCAGAGCCAGCACGCGCCCACTGTTCCACTGCCGAGAAGGACACACCTCGTTAACACACGGCCATCTAACCAGAACCAGTTTACAGTGATAACTACACCACAGTCTGCCAAATAGAGCTAGTAGCCTTATCTAATGTGTCACTAGTAAATATCCAATCAGTGAAATGATCACAACGTTTCAGGTTTCTTCTTTTGAAAATCGACAGGGATTTTTTCTAGACGAGAGCCAATTCTTTAAAGTTCAGTTTAGTTGATTTAACGTCAAATAATTGGATAACTGATAAAGTTATCCTACGATATGAGCTCTCACATCTACAGATGTGACACAACCTAATTTCTGATACTTATACATGTATGCGTCTAACATATGATCGCGTTTCTCTCAACGTGATGTCTAGTTTGAGATATTATCGTTTGTCAGAAAGTCTACATACACAAATATCCGAAGAACTACATGGCAATTTGAATATGGTAAACAAAACGTCGAGACTGTGCGATACAATGGAGTATGTTTATCCTCTCTATTTACACTTTAGATATGTAGAATAAATAGATTTGTCTGGCTAGGCCAGTTCCTGATGTAAAGAATACATCGCTAGATGTCTGTTATTTCGAATCTCTTGAGTAAAATACAGGAGTCCTAAGCCTCATATCAACTTGAGCTGATAATACTGTGTCATTATGGCAGGAAGTAGCTGGATATTTAGAAAGGGGTCAATTGAATCACTAATCATAAAAATTGATTATAGAATATTGCTAAAAACTGACTCTAATTGCCGCAAGCTCCTTCCCGGCAGAAGAAAAGAGGTAGATGATAGGTCGAGTTGTTGTTCCCGTTTGCCGCAGGCTCTCATCACGGATCAAAGCTGCAAAAGGTTAAAAACAGATATGTTTGTACAGATAGATTATGGATTCTCAGCTGAGTGTTAATCCACAATGTAAATAGATGAGAATTCTTGGAATTATTATGCTTACTATGATGCGTGTATGACACTAAGAACCGGCTTTTCAAAGTGCCTGTTCTTCATTAGTCCTAGGTGTTTTTTATATACATTGACAATTATCCTAATGGGTGAAGAATGGTATATCATAATATACAACTTCAAGCAGCCACATTACCAATGGGGCCTCCGTATGGTGCAGCAGCGACCACGAAACGTGCAAGATCCACCTGGTCACCCCATCCCATCTGATACAGTTCCTGTTTCCTAAAATAGACAAAAATAATATTCCAAGTATTTTGACATACGAAGTTAGCCAGCCTATTTTTGTATTAATTTATACCTAAATCAATGAAATTTTTGCATTATACAATTAATTGGCCTTTTTCCGTAGGCCGGTGTCGCACCTTATCTCCCTAGCTACGCCAAGGCTGAAGCCAAACATTCACTTGGCAACGTATTCCTTAGCATTGGATCACTCAGTATATAAGCCTAATACGATCATAAGACCCATGTATCTCATTTTCAGAGAAATAACAATGATTTCATCGTATTCTATGGTATTCCAGCTACAATTTGATGTATCATACATGCATATCACCTCAATGATACTTTAGATATACCTTAGATAACACAGGGACACCAAAACTGCATACACACTAATACATTGGCAGGCCTAGCTATATTATGCTTATATTTTTCCAAGTTAAAACCAAGATGATTATCAACTATAAAGTTTAGACAGCCAAGACTCGTTAATACAATGCCCTAGTTTGCTCCAACAATCTAATCTGTCAAAAAACAACACTCCTGTAATCACACCCACCATTCACACTTTAGGTGTGATTGCTGTTTGTCTCTATATACAAGCCGCCTGACTCGGCCGTGTTTGTCCGAGCGGCCGTGTATCTAAAGAGTGGGCCGTTAGGCGGCGCTGAATGGCAACACCTGTATTGGCTCTACCCCATACATCACAGCATGACATACTGCCATGTATAAGAGTACTCGTCGCGAGGCAAACTCGACCCATGGTTGATAGAGATAGAATTCGACCTATGAGGGTGGGTGTAAGGGTTAGGTTATGGCAGGGATAGGTTTATGTGTATATTGTTATCATTGAGTTACCAAGCTCGGCGGCCAAGTGGTAGGGGTGTTCGCCTCGAGCATGGGAGGTCGTGGGTTCAAACCAAAGACTTACATAAAAATGGTACCCACCGCCCATTCGGTAAACATCCGCCATTAGAATGAGGGGTCGGGGCAAGGGCCTGAGTGGAAGAACGGCCGTAGCCGAATTCGGTGATTGTGAACATACAATATTCCCTAATAAAAATTGCCCCCCAAAAAACCCATTTTAATGACAGACCACTTCTAACCAAGATAAAATACGTCTTACAAAAGGGCCGTCCATAAATGATGTCATGCAGTGGGGGAGGGCTCCAGTGTCTATGACCAACAATGATAAGGGTATGAAGCAGTCACCGGCTCTAGCCTCGTCGGGTTTCCCACCTTGGGATTAAATTGTATCTACTCTGGTGTTGTTATGTTGCTACCCTATGAGAACTCACATAGGTTGGTTCGGATTTTGTTGGTTTATATGCTGGATGGCTATATATACCTAATTACATAAAACCAGACTCCAAAACTTAGGTAAACAATGTTTATTAATATACCTTTCTTTAACAAACCAAGTTGTTACAGTACATTGACACCAACATGTCAAGTAAAGCCACAGGAATTAGTTTGCAAGCCGAAGCATGCACCCTTATTCAACCACTGAGAGGGTTAGAAAAAACCCTACTACCACAGTTGTGAGGCTCCAAAGGGTCTGCTCTCTACAGAGGAACACCCAGAGTAATCTATCGATCTGCTGCCGACTAGGCCTTATATACAAACCAAGTTACATAATCCGTGCCCACCCATGGCACTCTCATGCACAGGGATCAGCACCTGCGTCCTTTAGTGATGAGCGAACACATCACCACTAAAAAAAATGGTCAAAGATGGCATGATGAGATTTCGGTCAGTTGTGCTGCCTCCATTGCACGTAGTTATGGTTCACTGAATATCAGGCACCTGACCCACCAAACTAAGACATCTGACCCAGTCTAGTTCCTCTGCCTAGGACATCTGGCCCAATGTTCCAATATTCTTTTATACTAACATTTTATACAACCTGGTTGAAAACTGATAAATAGCTAAAGACATGCTGGAAACACTTAACAATATAGGACGAGGCTAGATCTGGGTTTTTCATGTTATGCAGCAACCGCGGAATGGGTGTCAGTTTGAGCTGTCACGCCCTTTATAGTCAAGTACCATGTGACCCCTTTCGGCCAATCAGAGTGCGGTCTTCAATGCGGTGACAGCGGTTTGTTATTGTTTACGTAGGGTTTCGAATCCCTGTTGGCAACAGTGTCAACAAGTTGTTTGTGACCCTAAAGAGGTAGGAAAACCCAATGATGGGTTTTTCTGAGTGAAGCGGTTTCATCTATGAGAATCTTCAGGCTGCTATGACCAATTAGAGCTAACAGATTGCTCTGGTTGGGGCACGGCAATCAATTTCAGGAGAACTGATTTTATGACAAGTACCAAGATGATTGTCAAGTGACAACCTGAGGATGATATGTGTCTTGTAGATTGGAAATAAACGTGTTCCCAATGTATTAGTTCGTTCATATTAGTGTTAGAGGAACTATTAGGTGGGGTTGATGTCAAACTGAGAGTTTTACATAAATTAAGATGTTTTTTGTCTTAATTAGACATGGTACCTGGGGTTTCAAAGGAAAAGCCCATCTGACTATAGATATTAGTGGGTCCTGTTGGCCACATTTCGATTAACAAAAAAAAAATTTGACGTGGCTATATGGTGTCGCCGTTAGGATACCTGGTGAGTCATTAGTGTTTCAGAGGATCACTAACATTCAGTCCCAAAGGGGCATTTGTGTGTAGTCTCTGTATCCAATTGAATTCTAGCAAGTTGTGAAGGTAGGCGCCCTTGGGTGACTCAGGGTGAGCATGCACAAAGTCTACAATGTATATTGATACATCATTTTCCTTCTGGTGTCCTGTAGAGTTGAAGTGTCGGGCCACTTCACTTAGCTCTACCTTGGCACCTTGGATGTTGGCAAAGTGTTGTACAAAACGCTTTTTTAACTGCAATTTGGTCTGCCCGACATACTGTATGCCACAGCGGGTGCACTGTATGCAGTAGATCAGGTTGGAGCTGCAGCAGCTCACATTGTGTCTACTCATGTATGTGCGGCCACTGGCAGAACAATGTATCCTACCTGTGATGTCAAGCTTAGGGCAATACCTACAGCTGTTTGGCCTTAAACATTGGTTGCTGTTTTGCGGAGGCACAGTCCGTGTCTCCGTAGGTAATTTAGCCCTGACGAGATGGTCCCTCAAACATTTTGGGCGTTTGAAGGCAGAGATGATGGGTTCCCGGTGTATGCCACGGGTTGTAAGTGGTTACAAGGATGTTGGGGTCTGGATCCTTGGTTTTGCCAACTCGTGTTGGGAATACCAAAGCCTGTCTATCACGTTCAAAGGCCTTCATGAAGGCTGCTCCTAATAGGTTTTTTAAAAAAATTGGAAACACTTAACAAGCTTATATTGTAGTTCAAGAAAGAGAACATATGATAATTTGCCGTTTTCTATCAAGCAGTCCGCTGCACGTGCAAAATCACTGTATGTCATGATCAAGAGCCACCCAATGTAAACACGCTACTGGTAATATAAAGTAGCTGAATGGTCTATTTACCAAGAAAATATATATATTGCAACCGTGATGGCAATAAAGGTATCATTGTATTCAGCTTTAAATGGGCAAGAAGCTGAGATGTTTATTTCTGTAGGCCATCGCGTCAGATTTTTCCATATATAAAACACCTGACTCAAGTGTGAGACAACTGACAAAGTGAGAACTCCATAAGGGACACTTTTTTTTACTTTACGCAAAACGATGTTCCAGCTGACCTTTTGGCAGGCGTTGGTTGAAACATCTGGCGAAATGGTCGTTAAGTGCGTCGCTGTTCCACTGAAAATCCTGCCAGACGTTTGTGTGGTTGCTGTGCTAGCGTCAGGTGTGTGCTTCCATTGACCAGATGTTTCAGGCAATGGCCCGACGTGCCAGCAGATCCTCCAGCCAACGCTCCATATAGAGTAGCAGTGAGCGGACAGTGGTGCTGCCTCTTGAACGTTAGACACATTTCACACAGTTATAGAGTTCTTCGCTGATGCGAAAGGCTGCGCGGCGAGTGGCCATACACTACAAGGTTCTGAATCCACGAAAGCAGTGTGAAGCAGTGTGCCGCTGTGTTGGGATTTGTACAGAAACGGTCAGAGGATGTCAATTATCCACGAAATACTGCGGTTAACGAAGGTTAATGAAGGTAAATAAAGATAAGGCTTGATATTATGAATGTGTATGGCATGCTCTGGTGCTAGAATTCTGCCCAAAATACTGAAATTGTTGGAGTTTTCAGTCTCCGATCACATGCTTGCTCTTCCCGTGCCAGACACCCAGTTTCAGAAGACAAAAAACTAATAAATCAGTTTTTTACCAGACGGAAAAATTCCGTCTGGCAAAGGGTTCTTGGAGCATCGGCTGGGACATCATCCGAAAAAATCTGGTTGGTGGAAGTGATTTTCAGCAGAGGCTACAGCCGATGGCCTAGCAACCCTCCAGCAACCGTGAGCAACTGTGAGCAACCCTGGGGCGACGTGCCAGTCACCCCCAACAGACACTCAATAGGCCTTTTTCCACTGGCCGGTCTCGCACCTTATCTGCTTAGTTACGCCAAGGCTGAAGCCAAACATTCACCTGGCAACGTATTCTTTAGCATTGAATCACTCAGTGTATGAGCGTTTTATGTTCAAAATACCCGTGTACATTATTTACAGAGAAATAAAAATCATTACACCGTATTCTATGGTATTCCAGCTACAATTTGGTATGTCATACATGCATATCACCTCAATGATACCATAGATATACCTTAGATAACACAGGGACACCTAAGCTGCATACACACTAACACATTGGCATGCCTAGCTATAATATGCTTATCTTTTTCCAAGTTAAAACCAAGATAATAATCAACTTTAAAGTTTAGACAGCTCAGACTCGTTGATACAATATCGTAGTTTGCTTCAACAATTTGATCTGTCCAAAAACAACACTCCTGTAATCACACCCACCGTTTACACTTTAGGTGTGATTACTGTGTGGCTCTATGGGCATATGGCCGGACTCCGACGTGTTTGTCCGAGCGGCCGTGTTACTACACAGTGGGCCGTTAGGCGGCGCTGAACGGCAACACCTGTATTAACCTGGCAACCAAGAGCAGACTTCTGGCAGATGGGCATCGCGCAATGCTCCACCAATCAGGCAGATGCCAAATTTCACAAGATGTTCCAGCAAACATCTGAGGCTAGATTGATTTCTAGTATCAAGTCGGATTTATGTAAGGTGACTCCCCATTTGCCTGAAATGGTACTTAAGGGAAACTAGTTAACCTAATTGGGACAGCTTACCGTACCGCGTTATTATCGGTAAAATTATAGCATGAGCTCGCAGAGCGAATGCGATAATTTTACCGATAGTAACAAGGTACGATATGCCGTCCCAATTAGGTTAACAAGTTTCACTTGTACTATACACCTCTAAATGCATGTAAATACTTAAAAACTCACCAAAATATGTTGCGAAAGTCACTTTCTGCTATGAATGTGTACTATACACCTATGCCTAAAAATAATCCAAATACCAACCTCTGCTATGCAAGTGGTAGTTTAGCCGTACCACCATACTGTGCCGGTATGGTGCCATACCACCACACTTTGAAGACTCAATTTGATTGGTTAGGAAAACCCAATGACCTATTTATGACGCGATGCCATGCGTAAACGGTTGTTACAAAATGTAAACAAAGACGATCGCAAGCAAATAAATAAACAAACCTAAAAATATGTCCCATGATGATCAAATAAGACTATATAGTGATTTACAGCAATGTAACAACAAGTATATGAAGTGCCAAGTGATATTACGATACATAGCAACATAAATACCTGTAATAATGGAAATACGAAAATAAATCAAAGACAATTTGCTCGGAACGGAAATTTTCCCCTCTATTAAGAGTTTATTTTAACCCCGCTTAAGGGGACACCCCGCTTAAGGGGACACCCCTCTTTAGGGGACAGTTTTTCGGTACAGAAATGCATAAAAACCCCTCTTAAGGGGACAGTTTTGGAGGGACATCATATCAAAAACACTGAAAATCCAGTGACTTTCGGACTCGTTGACGGTAGGGGGTTAGAGGCCCGCTTACAGGTCAGCTGTGAGCGACACAGGGAGGGCTGGAGGCTTTGAAGGTGCGGTATTCAGTGAGCCGTCGCGGCTCAGGGCGGCTCACGGTGAGTCGCTTATGCGACCGCTGATTTTCGCGCCTGCCGAAGGTGCTGGGCATGAGGCCCGCTTACAGGTTAGCGGTGGGCGGTTCAGGGTGGGATGGCGGCTTTGAAGGTGTGGTATTCAGTGAGCCGTCGCGGCTCAGGGCGGCTCACGGTGAGTCGCTTATGCGGCCGCTGATTTCTCTCAGAAGTTACGGGGGGACATTGACCTGGACAGTTGACCTGGACATTGACCTGGACAGTTTCTGCACCACCCACGACACCGACACCGATTCTATGACCGCAACTTCTCCTACTGATGATGATGATGTTGATGATGATGAGAGCAGTGATGACTGCCAAGTTTACATGTATTATCTATTTATTTTTAATTTAATACATTTACATTCATTTATATTGTATAATTGATATGTATTTGCTTATTTATATATTATTAATAAACCTTTTAACCTATTAACCATCGTTTCCTTCATTTATGTAGGTATTCTCTATTGTATAACCATTGGCAGACTGAAAACCCCGCTTAAGGGGACTCCCCGCTTAAGGGGACAGTTGGCTCGGAACGGAGGGTGTCCCCTTAAGAGGGGTTCGACTGTAATCAATATCCGGACAAAATAATCAAACAAAAAATTAACAAATAACATTACATTACTATTTTTCACAAAGAAAATAATTTTCCAAGAGTTTTAATTCTATTTACGAAATCGCGGCTATGAATATTGCGATAATGCCACTAATGAGGTCAAGTAGTCTTCCCCACATGTTCTGCAATGAGTTGTGCTGAATGTCTCTGGTTGGAGAGTAAATATCGCGCATGTGCATAGCTCATGGCAGAAAATAACTTCCGCCTGCCCAGACTACTTTGATTACTGCATGTATGTCGACACATTTTGTAAGTTATTGAATAATTACGAATATTTAGAGGTGTATAGTACAAGTGAAACTTGTTAACCTATTTGGGACAGCTCCTCGTACCTTGTTACTCTCGATAAAATTATTGCATTCGCTCTGCGAGCTCATGCAATAATTTTACCGAAAGCATGCGAAAGTAACGCGGTACCAGGAGCCGTCCCAATTAGGTTAACTAGTTTCCCTAAAGTACCTTAATATTCATAGCCGCAAATTCGTAAATAAAATTAAAACTCTTAGAAAATTCTTTTCTTTGCAAATATTTGTCTCATAATATTATTTATCAATTTTCTGTCTACTTTTTGTGTTCGGATATTGATTATTTATAATTTATTAACGTATTTTACGAGATTGAGTTTTCAAAGTATGGTGGTATGGCGCCATACCGGCACAGTATGGTGGTACGGCTCAACTACCACTTGGACAGCAGAAGTTAGTATTTTAAGGCACAGGTGTATAGTATGCCCCCCCCCCCCTACTATACACAATGTGGTTCATGATATTGACACTACTAAAAGCAGTGGGGTGCCAAACATTTATAAATGCAAGAGTACTGAAAGAAGCCTTCCGGGTTATATTGGACCAATAAGACATCTGTTTCAAAATTCTTAGAACTGGTATTTTTCCAGAAAAAAGCGACGAAAGCGGATATTATTCCTATCCCAAAATGTTGTCGATTGGAACGAGATAGTGACTGGAGGCCTATTTCGCTACTCCCCTTGCCAAGGTAGATGCTTAAAAGGATCCTCCACAAAGAAGTTACTAGCGATCTTGACGATCAAGAGCTTTTAGATCCGAAACAGTATGGGTTTCAGTAAGGCGTTCCTACTCCTAGGTAGAATATCCCCCCCCCCCCCCCCCCTAAATATCTCCTGTTGTGGACAGGGCTGGTTACCGTACAGTTGTAGGCTACTTCGCCTTGTTTACATTAGATTCAGTGTTCATGGCTTTGGTGTTTGAATTTCAAACGGTATAGTGATAGTTATATGAACCATTGTCTTGATGATATATATATCTTGAAATTTTGATCGTGTTGGAAATCAACCTAAACAAAATGAGCGATAATAGAAGCCATACACTTATAATAAGGGGAGGGGCATTTGATTTTCAGATCTCTCCTACAAAAGAGCTAGAAAATAAAAAGGTCTTGTATAGTAATTACATTAACTAGTTTTATACAGATGGTAGTATAACCCAAATAAGTACGAATATTCCCAAAAGTACAACACACCTGTAAAACACTTCGCCCAGTGGGCACCAGTCCCCTGTCAGCGCCATGTTGGATGAATAACTTCCCCTACAGATGGCGCCGTACATGTCTATTCAAATACGCTGGTTCCCCCGTCACCTGCTAGGGGACACCACAGAGTAAATAGATACAGAGGCCTCACTCCCGTACTGCGCTATGTGAGTCGCGTGAGTCGCGGCGGCCACTGAGACCTTTACAGTGACAAGTGCAGAGGTCCTGTTACAAAATCATGGATATCTCAGCCGTTTTTCGGTAGATCTTCAGGAAATTTTGAACGAAGTACACCAAGACAAGTACCTATCTGTTGGAATGAATACTTAGATTTGTCATATTGTATTTTTTGTGGTGTTGAGGCACGAACTTTTGACAGCTGGGCAGCCAACACAAAGTGAGATTTTATTAGTCAGACGAGTCCGACCCTATACACTAGTATTAGGCAACGTACTGTTAGGGTCGCCCACGACTAGATTTTATCTGATCCAGTTTCAGTGCCCTCTCTACCTCAAAGGAATTAAAACATTCGTGATTGATATCTGATTCTTTTGGTAGACTGTGTACATTGTGGTTAGAAATAATTTTGTCTCATTCTGCTATGTTTCAAGGTAGAAATCACCTGTGGAGTGACAGTCACTGACACATACCCCTATTTTCGCTCATGTAAACACTATTCATCATATTCATAAATTCACTTGAAATCGCTCTTGAACATTGCAAAATTAAGATGTACGCAGACGATGCGGTTCTATATGTCACAGGTAAAAACCATACAGACCTCCTTAAATTACTTCAAAGCGACTTATCGAGAGTATATAACTGGTGTAATCAAAATAAGCTCACAATTAACCTGAAGAAGACTAAAGTACAAACATTTGGTACAAAAATACTCTCTCCCAAACACCCATCACTAAGCTAACACTGGGTAATGTTGACCTGGATGAAGTCCAAAGCTTCAAATACTTAGGCGTTACACTGGACAATTCCCTAAATTTCTCGATATATATCAAGGACATAATCAGGAAAGTTGCCCACAAAAACTACATGCTCGCATTTATAAGAAAATACCTAACAAGCCATCATGATTTACAAAACCAAGACCTTACCGTATTTAGACTATGGTGTAGTACTAATACACGACACTCACAGCACTCTCCTTACCCAACTTCAAAGATGTCAGAACAAAGCACTCCCCATACAGCTAACAAAATAACGCTTTAAAAACGTTTTAGAAAGGTTTTTCAAAGACCAAAAAACGTTTTCAAAACGTATTTGCGTGGACGCTTTTTAACGTCTTTAAAACGTTTTTCAAAACGTTTTCTAAAAACGTCTTTAAAACCTTTTTTAAACGTTATATATTGGTCAGAGGTTTGTAAGTTACCTTTTTTTTACCTTTTAAATACCTTTCCTTCAAAAGGTTTTAAAAAAAACGTTTTAAAGACTTTATTTATACTCTATAAAAACGTTTTTGATACGTTTATTTTCCATAAATGTCTCTAAACGTTTTTAAAACGTTTTAAAACGTTTTTATAGCACCAAAATGTACTTTTAATCTGAATATAAAAACAATTAAGACATAGGTTTATGTTTAACAGCAATGTTTTTATTTTAGCTTTTAGATATTTAACAATATTGAAATACATTTAGTCTCACTTCCATCATGAACATTAATTTGTACAATATTTTTTAACAAGAATACACAATACATTCATATATATAGATAATACATATTTCAATAATGTAGAGTATGTGACAATCATTGATATCAGGACTAGTGCAGTTAATTAGTAGGTATATCTCTAGGCCTACTCTGTGGGGACACCTCGGAATAGGCCTTTTTCCACAGGCCGGTGACGCACCTTATCTGCCCGGTTACGCAATGCCTGCGGCCAATCATACACCTAGTAACATATTCTTTAGCATTAGAAGACTGAGTGTATAGGCGGTAAACATTTGTAGAATACATATATTAACTTTAGGGACAATACATTGATTGCATCGTGTCGTATCTGATACCGTTTATAGCCTCAGCGGAGGCGGTTATATTAGCACAGACAGAAACGCGAGACGCCCGCCATTTAGATCGTAAACCGGAAGTTCTTTATTCTACCTTCAATCCTGGAGAGTTCCACAACGGATCTGACATCACTTTTCCATTTTTTTCAAAGTTCTTAAGTTTTCATTGCAATCGCACATCATCATAAGACCATCATGTTTCTTATATTCTATGACATTAGAAACCAGTCGTGTTTCTTATAAAACTATCACGTCTCATACATGTTATGACTTTACAAGCTTGTCATCTTTCTTATATGTTATGACATTACAAACCCGTCATGTTTCTTAAAACCTATCATGTTCCTTACACATTATAACATTAAAAGGATGTCATGTTTCTTGTTCACATGTTATGACATAACAAAACCGTCATGTTTATTAAAACTATCATGTTCCTTACACATTATAACATTACATTATAACATTAAAAGGATGTAATGTTTCTTGTTCACATGTTATGACATAACAAAACCGTCATGTTTCTTAAAACTATCATGTTCCTTACACATTATAACATTACATTATAACATTACAAGGATGTCATGTTTCTTGTTCACATGTTATGACATAACAAAACCGTCATACTTTTTTGGTACAACCCTTGCGGGGGTTGGTCTAGTTTCCACCGGGGTTGATTCTGCCTCAACACCCGGCCCATCGCCTACTTCGTCATTACTCATAACCTCACTAGGTATGTATTTCTTTACTTGAGAACTGTTTCTCTTATACCTCTTCCCTTCTGGGCTTTCAACTGTAACTTGGCTACCTGCCTTTGATACAACTGCATATGGCTCGGGAATAAATGGTGTTTGCATTTTGTTTTCTACCCTATCCCTCTTAAGTAGGACGCTGTCCCCCAAGTCGATGTCTGAAATAATCGCGTTACGTCGTCTGTCTGCTTGCATTTTAGACAAGCCTTTCTTTTCAGCGTCGCGATCACGAGTCTCTAAATCAACGACATCCTGTCTCAGTTCTGGTACCTTGGTTCGGATCTTTCGACCAAACAGTAGTTCAGCTGGGCTTTTCCCAGTTGTTGCATGTGGAATCGCACGATACACACTAACATATCTAAGGATTTCTCGTTTCCAATCCTTCCCAGTGGCATGGGCGATACGCATTCGCTTCTCAAGTGATTGGTTCTGTCTTTCGACTTCCCCATTTGCTTGTGGCCATCTTGGTGTTACTTTGTGATGTCTGATGCCACATTCTTTCATGTAGTCTGCGAAGACTTCTGACACAAACTGCGGTCCGTTGTCAAATGACAACGTTTCTGACAGACCATGAGTCCCGAATATATATTCCAGTGCCTTCTTGGTGTCCTCGGCAGTGGTCGACCTCATGATTTTGTATTCATAGAATCTGCTGTAGTAATCTACTACTACCAGCATAGATTCTCCGCTTGGGAGCGGTCCCAAGAAATCTATCGCCAGGTCCTGCCATGGACCAGCTGGCAATGTGGTCGTCCTGATTGGTTCAGGCGGGTCTGGTCTACTGGTGATCTGACACCCTTGACATGATCGGCAGTACTTTTCTGCATCTTTTTCCATATTTGGCCACCAGACCTTTGTCCGTAGGTTTTGCTTAGTCCCTACAATCCCAAGGTGTCCTTCGTGCGCTAAGGGTAACACCCTTGGTCTGAGCTTCTTGGGTATGACTAGGCGGGTACCGCGCAGTACCACATACCCGATTGCACAAAGCTCTGAACTCACTGCCGCATACATCTTGTTTGGGCAGTCGTCCCATCTACAGGACTCTATGCGTCTCCTCACATCGGTCAGTTCTCCGTCCTCGGCAGACTCTCTCTCTACTTCCCGAGTAGTCATGGCCTTCGGTGTAGCGTTCACTGCTACAAACCGCACATAGCTCTCCGTCTCATTATTTCTGTCTGTCGGTTGCCGAGTCTTGTCTATCAACAGTCTTGACAGTGGGTCTGCTATGTTCGTCTTACCTGGTATGTATACCACTCTAAACTTGTAGGCCTGCATTCGAAGCACCCAACGCTCGATACGTGCACATGGCTTCGACCTTGGTGAGTAAATCACCTCAAGGGGCTTGTGATCTGTATGGAGTTCAAACTCCAAACCATAGACATACGGATGAAATGTCTCGCACGCCCACACCAGAGCTAACGCTTCCTTCTCGGTCTGAGAGTATCTCCTCTCGACATCGGTTAGCGCTCTGCTGGCATACCTGATCACCCTTTTTTCCTTCCCTTGAAACTGCACCGGTACGGCACCTAACCCTACTGGGCTCGCATCTGCAACCACAATAGTCTTAGCGTCTACATCAAAATATCCGAGAGTCTTGGAGCTTGCAAGCAGCTCCTTGAGTTTCTTAAATGACTCAACCTGTTCGGGACCAAAAACAAAAGGTTAATTTTTTCTGGTCAGCTTCCTAAGCGGCTCTGCGGTTGAAGCAAGGTCCGGCATGTACCTAGCACTGAAATTAACCAAGCCGAGAAAACTTCTCACCTCAGTTACCGTTTCAGGCTCACTTGCCTCAAGAATGGCCTTCACCTTTTCCTTTGCAGGATGCATGCCTGTCTGGGTCAGTCGGTGTCCCATGAAAGTCATTTCCGTCACAAACAATTCAGTCTTGTCAGGGTTTGCGGTCAGTCCGTGTTCCCTTAGTCTACTGAATACCTCTGTCAGCGTCTTGTAGTGACTAGCTACGTCAACAGTATGCACAACTGAGTCATCTGAAATATTGACTACCCCTGGAATTCCCTGCAGGACATTCCTAACTATGCGTTGGTATATTTCACCTGCTGCATTAATGCCAAAGGGCATTCGCTTGTACCTGTACAAACCAGTATGAGTCACAAATGTTGTCAGGTCCCTAGCCTCTTCGTCTAGTTCTATCTGGTGGTACCCCCACTTCAGATCTACCTTAGAGAACACTCTACTCTCTATCATGTCTTGTAGGGCTTCGTCTATTGTAGGGATGGGCTGTCGTTCCCTAAGAACAGCTTCGTTTACACGCCTCATATCTACACATAGTCTTATGTCACCATCAGTCTTTGGGGCTATTACAACAGGACTTACCCACCTAGTTGCCTTTTCTATGGGCTCAATGATGTCTTGGTCAATGAGACTCTGAATTTTCTCCTCAACCTTTTTCCGCAAACCGAACGGCGTACGTCTCAAAGGCTGAGCTACAGGTTTCACAGTAGGGTCTATCTTTAAGCTGACTGGTTCCCCTTTCCACTTACCAAGGCCACTCAGAACATCTTTATTCTCAAGTCTAACCCTTTTCCTGAGGTCTTGCATACTCCCCAGACTACTGTCAACTTTATTCACCCCTACTCCAATTTTCAGAACACCCAACTTCTCAGAAGACTCCCTCCCCAGAAGTGGTGCCCCGTCGCTCTCAACGACTACAAACTCTGTCGCAATCTTGCGGTCCCCCACACATGCTTCAGCAATAAAACAACCTGCAACCTCTAGTGGCTCACTTGATGTGTAAGTGAACAGCTTCTTTTTTGTTTGCTTACACTTACATACAATTTTCTGTTTCTTACACTGTTCCCACATTTTCCGGTCAATGATATTACAGTCACTTCCAGAATCAATTACAAAATCAACAGATACACCACCGATATCAACAGCAATCATTTCACCTTTAGGCTTTGCCACCTTCACACAGAAATTGTAATTGTCGTCAGGTTCTTCCTCCACCACCTGGTGGATCTTACCCCTTTTTGAACCACTTTTAAAATGGGGCTTACCTTTATCACCTTCTCTACCACTGTACTTTGGACATTTAGCCTCAAAATGACCCTTGGCCTTACACTTCCTACACTGCTTGTGCTTGGCCGGACACTTATCATCATCAGTGTAATGACCCTTATAACCACAGTTCCAACAATTACCTTTTTCTCTTTGCGTATCCTTAGCAAACCCCTTACGTTGTTTCTGAAAACTAATTTTGTTGACATTTTGACCCTTTGTTGCACACATTTCGGTAGACTGTGACTTCACTGCCTCATGGTTAGCTGCTATACTCAGTGTCTGTTGCAGATTCAGACCTGCACCTTTCTCAAGAAACTTCTTTTTTAGTTTGTCATCGCGACACTTCTCAACAACCTGGTCACAGATATAATCGTCCTTAAGATCACCAAACTCACACCCTACAGCTAATTTTCTTAGGCGTAAACAAAACTGAGCCACAGACTCACTGTCCTCTCTTTGTGCCTTCCGGAACATATGTCTCTCGTAGGTCTTGTTGGTGGGCACAACAAAATTTGCCTTCAGGGCAGCGACAGCTTCCGTCCAGCCCTTTGCATCCCCGGTGTTGGGCAGCGAGGCAAAGATCTCTCTCACCCCAGCCCCAGCAGTATACAATAACAGGGCTCTCCTCTGTGCTTTGTTGTCATCCCTCTCAGCGTCAACAAATAACCCTGTGCTGTCCGCATACGCATTGAACTCTTCCATGTAGGCCTGCCATCTCAGCGACACAGTAGAAGCATCACCAGAAACATCAAACGGCTTCATGCCCCTTATATCCATGAACTCTGCCATGATTCAGATCTGTAGTCCACCACACAATAAATCACACACAGTAGGAACACCTCAAACTGATACTATATCTCACATAAACTAGATCTCAATGTGTTTCACACCTAGGCCCATAAATCAGAGTCACTGAAAATAAAACACACACAGGTATTTGCAAAATGCACAGTAGTAAATCACAATACACAGTACCACAATACCACAGGCCAATGCACAGTTGAGTCAATAGTTCAATAATATAGCATAGATTCAGTCCCAAAGACAAAGTTCAATATGTGTGGTATATTCTACAGTCTCTATCTGAATCAGTCAGTTCACAGTTCACATGGCAGTTCACTTCAGTACTCACGGTTCTTGTTTTCAACACTCATAAACACAGCATTGATGACTTGGCTTTACTTCCCCTCAGGATGTAAACATCATGGCACAGTCACAGAACAGTCACTCAGTTTCAAATTCACCAGTCTGTGTAGTGCAGGCATCTTACTCAGAAACAACAGAGCAGCTGGTTTCTCCTGTATTCAAGTTGTACACAGTTTTCAACATCTTGTTGGGGTCAATACAGTGTCTTTCTGCATTATGAACCCCTATACATGTACTCACAGTACACAGGAACGCACCGCCATCGTTCCGCGTCTCATTGGGGGCCGTCTCAAAAACGTCCACCGCATCCTCGTGGTGGGCGCCGTTTTTTTCCCCGCGTCACGCTCACAAAACTTCCACTTCTTCTATGTGAAGGGGTAGATGTGGTCAAACCACATAGTTCTCCACCTTCCCCAACGTTTCAGAAGTCCATCCTCGGAGGCGGTTATATTAGCACAGACAGAAACGCGAGACGCCCGCCATTTAGATCGTAAACCGGAAGTTCTTTATTCTACCTTCAATCCTGGAGAGTTCCACAACGGATCTGACACATCGTATTCTTTGGTATTCCACACAGTCTCTTTCACGACCGCGTGGGCGCACAGGGCACGTGTTCACGCCTCAGTCAAGGTTTCTCATACGCTGGTTCCCGGGGTATCCGCTAGGGGGCTCGGCGGAGATATACCCGCAGGGAGAGGCCGATAAAATAAGTCAGCTTTCTGACTAATTTTGTGAGCGCATGCGCGGGCTTCAGAATGAAAACAAACAAGATGGCGTGTCTGAATGACTTGTAGAGGCAGGGTAGGACTGCGATCATACTTGATGTATAGAATAGTGTGAAAACAAGTATGTGAGGTGGAAATGGTGAAGTATGGCAACACTTTTATTGTGCAATGTGTTAGAGGTACTGCCAGTTCATTCTTAGACTGTATGCACAACCTTGTCAAGTGAGGGGAGGGGAGCCACCAGCTTCAAAACAAACAACATGGCGAGTGTGGTGCAAGTGTTAGTGAGAACCAAAAGTAATGGTAAATGCACACTGTTACTAAACATATGGTAACAGATATAATTGGGGAATGGAGTTTCATAACCCTGCCATTGGTTTTGAATGTGTTATACATACTGACAGTCGATGTTTGAGCAATATGCACTGTCAAAATGAATTGTCAAGTGCCTGCGGCCCCTATTATCGCTCAACCACTTGTCAAAGTCTCCCAAAGTTTGTTTTCGATCAATATTTCAGGTATGATTTGATATTATTTATTATATTTCTCTCTTCTTATTCAATTGTATCAGTTTGATAGTCCATTGAGGCTTATTGCTCGTGATAACCAGATCGGAAGTGTCTGGCTAGACTAGAAAACCTTTTTGTAGCTATGGACATTCTCCGATCCGAATGGACACTTCCGGTTAAAAAAAACCTCCAAAATATGTAAATTCGCCTGACAACGGATCGATCCGCCATCTTGCCTGGTGAATACAAAGCGCTGTCAAAGTCTAAAATGGCGAAAAACTATATTAATCAACCTCCTCATGTGCATCCTATACATATAATAATTGAAATAGGATTATGTACATTATTCAGATATAATTTAAATGTGCCAACTCGAAGAAAAGTGCTTGTTTCGACGATTTGTTGACATCACGTTTTTAGCTTTAACTGGGGCTACCAGATAATCATTTGATCTGAAATTACCAGGAAAGTCTTATTTTGTCTGGGAAATTTCTTCAGAGTTACTTAAAACATCCTCACACATTAAAATATATCATAAATGGACGTCCAAACGGTCCATAGGTTTAGCATTGCAGAGGTGATTCTCGAAAATGGCCGCCCAGGGAGTTCGGAGCGCCACCTACTTCCTGGCCGGATCGGAGAATTGTGGAGGAAGAAAAAGATAGCTGCCGCCATACTTTTCTACTGCCGTACGCAGGGGATAGAGTGTACAACATATATGATGCAGAGAAGGTAGATGCCCCTAGGTCATACAAAGAAACAAGTGAAGTTCTCTCAAAATACTTTGAGCCTAAAACAATTCAAATGGAGATCTTTACCTTTAGAAGTTGCATCCAAAAACCAGGGCAGTCCCTGGATGACTTTGTAACTTGCACTCACTTACACGGAACTGTAAATTCACAAATGTTGACCATGAGCTCCGGCTGATATCCTGGAACTTGGCCCCCAAAAGGTCAGTTCTGTTCAAAACATTCCCACCTAACAAATGTGTCTGAGGTATGAAGCCTCATAGGTATGTTAATATATTGTGCGCTTTTCATCTCTGACTATGCAACCGCAAGAACCGATTCTCTGACTCCTTCGCAGCGATAGTGAGTTTGTCTGGACAGATGAGCAATAAATGGCACTGGATGTTCTGAAAAACAAATTGTCCAATGAAACTGTGCTTCAGTATTTTGATACAAGTAAGGATACAGAGCTCATAATAGATGCAAGCCCTGTTGGTCTAGGTGCTATGTTCTGTCAACATGCCAAAGTAGTTGAGTTTGCAAGCTGATCATTATCTCCAACCGAGTCTCTGTACAGCAAGACATAGCACAAACCTCTGGCTATTGTCTGGGCTTGTGAGCATTTTGATATGTACCTCCGCAGTGCCCCAAAATTCATAGTTTGGTCAGACCACAAAGCCTCGAGACAATTTGGAAGAAAATTAAAGCACCTTCGTTACGGATCGAAAGATGGGGGCTACGTCTCCAATCATACAATCTAGAAATCAAGCATTTACCTGGATCTCAGAATCCTGCAGACTGGATGTCTCAGCATCCAGTCCCTAGTCAGGAAGTTCTTGTGAAGAACAAATTGCAGAACTCTATGTCAATCTTATTGCAGAGTCAAGCACCTCTGCTTCGTTGTCCCTCTGCAACGTTTTCAATGTAGCCTCCAACAATAAGACTTACCGTAAGGCTCTTGGACTTGCTCAGTCTGGCAAGTGGCATGTTGTCAAAGATATACGTGACTCGAACATCAATATTTCCGAACTCAAAGAAATAGGGACAGTTCACGATGAATTGACCACACACCCATTGGGTATACTGCTGAAAGGTAAAAAAATTGTTTTACCAAAAGGTATGCACGACCAGACAATCTGTATTACTCATGAAGGTCATCAAGGAATCAGTCGAACAAAATCCTTTATAAGGTCAAAGGTATGTTTCCCAGGTATAAACAACAAGGTAGAAAGTGTGATCAAAGGTTGTGCTGCATGTCAGCTGGTGTATTCAAATCCAATTCAGATGGAACCTCTGTCCATGTCAAGTCTACCCGATGGTCCATGGGAAAACCTCAGTGCAGACTTTTGTGGTCCATTACCATCGGGTGATTATTTGTTTGTAATTACTGAGGAATACTATCGGTACCCAATTGTGGAAATTGTAAAGTCTGTTTCTGCTAGTACAGTGATTCCGGTTCTTGACAAAGTTGTGTCAGATTGGGGTGTGTGAAACAAATCAAAACAGATAATGGTAGCCCATTCAATTCACATGCATTTGCGGAGTTTGCAGAGTACTCAGGTTTTCACCATAGAAAAATAACACTCAGGTGGCCAAGAGCCAATGCTGAGGCTGAAGCGTTCAACAAGCCACTTATGAAGGCTATCCGTGCCATGAATGTCGAACATAAGAACTGGAAATGGGAATTATATAAATTCCTCCGTCAATATCATGCTATGCCGCACCCATCAACTGGTTTCACACAGTACCATCTCCTACTAGGTCGTGATCCACTCACAAATTGCCCGAGCTCAGATCAAAGTCAGATGACCTTATTTACCTAACCACAAAGCGAAATGACGAGCATGCAAAAGAAAAATGAAAGTATATGCTGATTCCCATAATCATGCAAAAAGTGATGGGGTGATGGGGTTTTGGTGAGAACTGAGGTGAAACATAACATACTGACAACTCTATATGTCCAAAAACAATATGTGGTGACAGAAAAGAAAGGTAGCATGATCACGGCAAAATCAAATGATCATACGGTAACTCGCAATAGTTCAAGGTCCAAACCTACAATAGTTAGCCCTGCGGTAGTTGACAACATAGAAGAAGAGGTGCATGAAACTCTGACAAGTGAAGATAGTCTAGAGGTAGTGCAGGTACCATTACTTTTGTATCCTCAGTTATATCTGTGAGTTGTGAATGTTCTAATTGGCTCATATTTTAAATATGTTATTCTCTTCTTCTTTTTTACATTTACAAAATGATGTTTTGTGTTTATACACCATGGTATGGTTTATATTCAAGATGAAGAGAGATGTAGTATTCTGTAGTATTCTGAAGCAATGCGCAAAAAGCGCCACCACTCCCTCTAGTGGAGAACGCCGGTACTACGGCCGCATGTACGATCTGCTGAGCGTGTAGCATTGATAGAAACATAATAAATCCATCTTCAAGTCATCTAACACTCAAATCACTTCATATCCTACTATGTAAAGTTGTATTTGTAGGTGGCATCCTCCTCTTTTGTTTACATGACCCTACCAGTGCTGCCACTCTGTGAGCAGCTGGTGTACTACTCACTGTGACCTAGATTCAAATGTAGGGCAACAGGATGTCATGTGACTTCTATCTTGTATCCTCACACACAGGAATAAACAGCTCCAGCATAATCTACAAACATCTGCCAGTCTTATTATTGCAATATAAGTCGCTAGTACCTGTTTACATTACCTCGCGAGGCAATGCAACGGTTGCATCGTATTCTATATGGTATTTCAGTTTCAATCTGATAGGTTGAACATGTTAATTGCCTCAGTAACACAGCAAATAAATGCTTAGTTAATACAACAAAGCAACAATGCACACAGGTAGTAGAGGTGTACTGGCACAGACCTGACAAACAGAGGTTTATCTCCCTCTATAGAAAGAAAAAATATCAACTTATATGTTTAGACAGCCGGGACTTGTTACATTGCTCTAGTTTGTCCGAAAAGTCCCATCTTATGGAAAACACCAGCCTTTCACTCTGGTGTTAGAATAGGGGGGAGCAGAGGGGGGGGAGGTAGCCGCCCCCCCCCCCCCCCACTTTTTTGTCAGGCCCAAAAAAGTCAGCGCCTTCAAATAGGCCTTTTTCCACTGGCCGGTGTCGCACCTTATCTGCTTAGTTACGCCACAGCTGAAGCCAAACATTCACCTGGAAACGTATACTTTAGCATGGGACCACTGAGTGTAAGAGCGTAATATGTTCATAACATCTGTGTCGGTATTTCCAGGAAAATAACAGTGATTGCATTGTATTCTATGGTATTCCAGCTACAATTTGATGTATCATACATGGATATCACCTCAATGATACTTTAGATATAGCTTAGAAAACACAGGGACACCGAAACTGAATACACAATAATACATTGGCAGGCCTAACTATTATATGCTTAACTTTTTCCATGTTCAAACTAAAATAATTATCAACTATGAAGTTGAGACAGCCCAGACTCGTTGGTACAATACCCTTGTTTGTTCCAACAATTTAATCTGTCAAAAAACAACACTCCTGCAACCACACCCACCGTTCACACTTTAGGTGTGATTGCGGTATGTCTCTATATGAATACTGCTGGAATAAAAGTGTTTGTCCGAGCGGCCGTGTTACTAGACAGTGGGCCGTTAGGCGGTGCTGAATGGCAAAACCTGTATTCAGCTCGATCATGTGTAGATACTGTCTTGATTTTTCAACATAAAAAAATGTCTAAATCTAACTTTGCAGCATGCAACTATGGCTAAGCCTTGACTTTTCACTGTGGAAAAATGTCAAAGTCTGACTTTTTAGTGTATATTATGAGAAAACGTGGTTACTGAGCCCGTACGGATGGCCGTTCGAGGTCATTTGATGATAGAAATACGGCCCGACACCACAGGTGGGAGGGCCGTATTTTTTCATCAAATGACCAAGAACGGACACCGTACAGGCTCAGTCACTACGTTTTCTTATTACTATACACCTCCCAATCGTTTCAAACACCCTTTTATTAACTTTGCAAAGACCATAAAGACTACTGCAATTCACTACGGCCCGTTGTCACAGCGGGCGCGAACATTATTTATACTACACCCCTAGCAGCGGGCAGTATTTCATACATGTTCGGCCATAGGTGTATAGTAATAATGGCTAGGCCTTGACTTTCTAACACAGAAAGATGTCAGAGTCTGACTCTTTAGCATGCAATGATGGCTAAGCCCTGACTTTTCACTGGGGAAAAATGGAAAAGTCTGACCTTTTACCATGCAATGATAGCTAAGCCCTAACTTTTCCACATGGAAAAATGTCAAAGTTTGACATTTTAGCATACAATGATTTTTTTTATTTTTTTTTTTTTTTATTATATTTTATTTCATTCTGTTGAAAACAGTTCTTCCATGAAACATACATACACTTTGAATGACAAACAATACAAGATACATTTACGGAAAAGGATGAATGGTGAAAGTTGTGATGAAGAAGAGTTCAACCCTGGTAGAAATTAGAGTAGTCCATTATATTTACAATATGGCCGTTACTGTGTGTTCGTTATACTAACACTTATCATAACCAGGCATTATATCAAGTAGTACATTCACGTTAACGTCTAATGATCGTCGGCAATTCTGCTCTTAATTTGGTCTTGAAAACACTTTTTGTGGTGGCCTTTTGGGTATCTCCACTGATTTTATTCCAAATACTGACTCCTCTGTATGCTGGGCTTTGTTTGTAGCCAGTTGTCTTGAACCTATGCTCTATGAAGCGGACCTTCATATCGCTACGTGTCCCTCTGACTGTAGTGACAATGTTATTTTGACTTTTTGAGAGCTTGTAAAATACACTCATAAGTTGCATGTCTCTTCTATAATTAAGTTTTTCAATGTTGCACTTCGTATGCAAGAATTCCGTACTGTAGTCTCTGACATTGGCTTTGACTATTACCCTTAAGCCACGGTTTTGTAGTCTCTGGAGTTTTTGCATATGCGCAGTGGTGGCTCCATCGAACAAAAAACATGCGTATTCCATAGCGGGTCTTATGGTACTGACATATATGATTTTTGCTACTCTGGTAGAAATTTTACCCCTCAATTTACTCAGTTTATACAGTTTAGAATTAACAGTTTTTTGTACACCTCGCATATGGTTGTTTAAGCTTAGGGCTGAGTCTAGCTGTACACCAAGATATTTATAGGCTCGGCAATGGGGTAAGACAATTTTGTTGCAGATTATTTTCATTGTGTCTAGTCTCTTTAGGCGTGGTTTTGAACTATACCAGCACGTCATTGATTTTTTGGCATTAATTGTTAGTGCATTAGCATTACACCACCTGCTTATTTGGTGTACAGCAGCTTGGAGCTGCAAATAGACGATCGCTCGGTCATATTAGAGTTGTAAACCACTAAATCGTCGGCATATAGAATGTACGACACATCTTTTAGGTCTTGACACATATCGTTGATATACATAATAAATAACAAGGGGCCCAGTACCGACCCCTGGGGGACACCAAATCCGACACCTGCCAATTCTGATAATTTCCCATTAATTCTAGTCTGCTGTTTCCTGTCATGCAGGTAGTTAGTCACCCATAATAGGGCTTCCCTCGGTAGTCGGTACTGGGCCCTGAGCCTTGCCAACAGTATTTGGTGAGGCACACAATCGAATGCCTTGCGTACATCGAAATAGCAAACTGCAGTAGCATGGGCTCGATCTCGAGCTAAATACAGGTCTTGGCAAAAACGGTACAGGGCATCTGAGGTTCCCCTATTTGGGCGAAACCCATATTGTTCATCAACTAGCATCCCTTGCTCATTAATTACCTACTATATTTAAAACGGTAGAATTCCGTCGAATCAGCTTGAAGTTGCTCCCGCACATAGAGACATAGTGAACCAGAGCTAGGGCTGGAGATTGAAGGGCCACGAGAGTGAGATTCTCGTGCAGTACTTAACTGAATCCTGCTAATTTTTTTGTGTTTCTTTACACAGATGTACTTCTATCCTTAAGATTTGTTGCTAGCTGTACTGAAAACATAATTTAGTAGTTGGTAAAATCGGTGTCACATGAAATGATGGTTGCGAACTAATTGATAGTTTCAGGTATTAATAGTAGGGGGCGCCACTTAGCCCTCACCACCCCTCTTCCTTTCAAATACGCCGCGACGAAGTCGCTAGTAAAATTATATAATCTTTTGTGCACCATTTTCTCTAAAACTTTGTTTGGGATATTTAAATTACTAATTGGGCGCCAGTTGTTGATACTGCTGGATTTGCCCTCTTTTGGGATAGGTGTAATGCTGCCTATTTTCCATGACACCGGAATTTGACCACTTTCTAGTGAACTATTAAACAGATGTTCAAATTCGTCCAGTAGTATTTGCATACATTCTTTCATAACTCTTGCCGATACGTTTAGAATACCAGAGCTTTTATGGATACTAATGTCATCCACCAAGTCTTTGATTTCTTCCTTATTAGTTACAAACCCGTTCCGTTTCCGTTTCCGTTTCCGTTTCCTTTAACAAATTAAGATTTTCATCTATAGGGGATTGATCACAAGCATTGAATAAGTTTTGACCAATATTCGCGAAAAAATTGTTTACATAGTTGGCTTCATCATCTTCGGGTACAGGCTCTTCAGTTACTTCATCAATCAAATTACATTTAGTTTCTTCCCTTTCCCCTTTGATTAATACATTTATTTGCCTCCAGAATTCTGCAGGTGTATCCTTTGTATTGTCTATAACACTCAAGCAAAACTCATCCCTACAGCGTTTCATTATATTTCTAGTTTGTACACCTAGTTTTTTAATGTCTCTTAAGTTGTGGCTCTCTTTATTTCGTTTAAATTCTTTAATGAGTTGTTCCTTTTCATTAATGAGCGACACTAGCTCGTCAGTTATCCAGGGCTGTTTGTTTCGCATAAACTTCATCACCTTTACCGGACATACGTTATCTAAATATTGTGTTATATAATCAAGGATTACATCCCACAAGTACTCAGGATCTGATGTTCTCCAAAATTCAGTCCAGTCACAACTACTCAAGAATTCGTAGAGCTTGTCTTTAGTATGATGTTTATAAGAGCGGCCAGAGAAGGATATAGGACAGTAAGTCTCTCTTTGTTTTTTCCTTAGAGCATAGACCGAATAGTGATCACAGACCAGATCGTCTCCTCTTCCAGATTCTAGTATGTAATTGCAGTTTGTATAAATATGATCAAGTATAGTACCCGTATTGCGCTTATTGGGTCTAGTAACACTGTTTATTAGTTGGCGTAACCCTACATCCTTAGTGATGTTCAATAGTTCACCTACTCCATTTTCTTCCCGGTCTAATAAATTCAAATTGAAGTCCCCAGTGAGCCAAATCTCCCTATTTAACAATCTCCTGTCTTGTAGCATTTCTCTCATCTTATTTAGAAAATTGTTTCCACGCTGCGAGTGATAACAAATTATCAAAAACATGACACGATTACAGGGCTTTTCAATCTTAATGGTCAGAATTTCATAGTCGAAAGTGCTCTCAGACAACTCATCAACTTTGCATGCCCAATTACTTAGTTCTCCTTTTACAAAACAGGCCACCCCACCACCCTTTCCAATATCTCTGTCTTGCCTATAGAGTTTATGATCAGGCCAGTGTGTGAGCGCATGGTCATGCAGTTGGTTAAGCCAGGTTTCACTGATAGTTACTAGGTTGTCATCCTTAAATAGATGCTGAATCAAGTCAAAATGAGCTAATAAACTACAGGCATTGATGTGCCTTAGTGCGATATATTTCATATATTATCAGAGATTATGAACAGAATATACAAAGGTGCAAATGAGGTGCGTATGTGAAGTGTTGAGGTGCAGGTGCATAGAGCTCCCAGCCGGGGTGCCGCCCTAGGGAGTGGGACGAAGTTATCAGGTTGTCTTGTTTGCAGCCTGATAACTCGAGTGACTGCTGCAGAGCAGTATGGTTCTGTGTGTGTCAATTGTTTTGTTTTTCAGTTGCTTCGTTTAGTTTGTGTGGCACGTAGCTATCAGCGTGCAGAGGGGATACAGAAAGTCAAATGATTTATACATTTTTTAATATGTGGTTGTCACATATTTGTTAATCTCGAATGTATAGTAAGGTAGGTTATAAGACCGATAGTACAATCGCAGTTGTCCCTGATATATGGTACGCCGCCGATCCGACATGCGAACCTATGTCATGACTTGTAGTTTATGTTGTGTATGTTATTCTCATTTACATGCTAGGCTCTACGGGTATTTATGCCAATACGAGATATCCATAATCATAGTTAGTTAGTATGCAATATTCCATTCACTTGTATAGTAAGAGAGCGTCGTCATATGCGTGTATTTTGAAGAAGAGTATGGTCCTGTTCTTTATTTGTTGTGTCTAGTTATACATCAGATTATTACCTATTACAAGGCTACATTAGGACACAATAATAATGCTTATACACTTTGATACATTTTCGTATTTAACGGGGGATAACAACAACATGTTTATCAGTTTATCAGTTCTTCAGTTGTTTCCAAGTCGTCAACGTATGTTCTGTTGAGCACACACATTCACATGTTCACATATTCACAAATTTTCATATTGATACTATGTATTCTCTCAAACACACTCGTCAGACGGTAAGTCAGTCTCGTTGGATTGTCACTAACACGGTTAGTCGAGGGGCACGGTTTATGCGACTCTTTAAGCAGGCGAGTGTTGGACGCGATGTTGATGATGATATTGCCGTTATTAGAACAAACTTCAGATCACTAAGCATACTTGTGCATGAAGAAATTACACAACAGCATGACGCACCGCCGATTCGACATGTGCTATCATTTCTGGGTTGGCTGATTAATTTATCAGTTATCACTCACTTCACAGGTAACTATACAGATAGGCCGCACCGCCGATACGACATGAGCGACATGGATGATCCACCAGTTACACCGCCGGTTCGACATGTATATTGCATCATCCAGACTCTGTATAGCTAAATGAAAAAATAATGAGTAGAGCTCACGTACCTTTCATTCAGAGGGTTGATACTTAACTTTCCTCTGGTTATGGTTAACTGTTACCTGGAAACTGTTCAGATTATGTATTTGGTGGTTCTTGTTCACTGCCCATAATAGCAAGTGAGCAAATTTTCCAGAGTGCTCATCAGCGAAGTGGCAACCGTCATTGAGTTTGTTATACATGATCGATGTCAACTTTCGTTTTACATGCCACACCAATACTAGCTGGTGTAGCCTTGGCGTTACGATACTCCGTGCTTGGTTGAACTGTACAATGTAACTATTGGCATCGTTTACCATGTCGTTTAGCAGATTTTGTTTACCCACAGTGTCCGCTAGTTGCATTCCACGTGCATTGCACTCTTGCAGGTTGACTCCAAAGTAGGTGCAGAATACCAACTTAATATGTGGGTAACGCTTGGAAAATTCTGCATTTCCAGAAGAGATTTCCTCTACCAGGCTATGCATGAATGCAGATTTCGTGGCATGACGGAGTGCTATTTGCCTGAAGGTCTTGGATTTAGTCACGGTTTCGTTATTGCACTGTCTAAGATAGCGATGCGGAAGGACTCCATAAGAGGTCACTTGTTTCTTTGTCGTTGTTGAACAGATTCCACCACAGATATACACATGGGTTACGCAGTCCGTTCTGCCCCGTAAGTTATATATGGCGGTTTCTACCAGGTCCTTTATTCCATATCCTGGATGGAGTTCTGCACTATATACGTTTGGACTGCTGAGTAGGGTATCCATTACCAGTCGTATGCGGGAATCGCCCATGATCATTGCTGACATGTTTTAGGCCTTTTGTCCTAGGTTCGGATGTTGAAAGTACCGTGTTATTCAAAGCTTTGGGCAAGCTCACTGCGAACACTCTGAATGACACAACCGCAACGATTTAAGCCGTCGAACGAGTCAGCAGTGATAGCCTGTTCGTAAACGATGCCCATGCCCCAATACCTGTCTCGCGTTCCCTCTAGTATGCGGTGTGGTCGCGTGTCCATTAGCTGCTTTAGCAGTACAGGGTTTTGTGAAAATTTGTCGTGCATCAGTTTGCGAATCACATATTCCCGTATTCCGTTCCAGCACTTACCCTTGTTTTCGGCTATTTGGGCACCCATGTCTTTTATTTCAAACACATTTTCCATTTTTAACATTTGCTCTGCTAGAGATTTTTCGTCGTGATGGTAGGCTTTTGCAACCTGGTAAGCCATTTCCACGCTCGTAAACCACATTAGTCTGGGGTTTCCATCAACATCGATTTCACTTTGGAACACACACTTATGCATATTGCTCAGAAATGCTCCCGGTCCAGAGAAGACTATACCAAGTGGTGATTTACGAATGCGGACATCGGGGTTTGACCATTGACCCTGTTGGCCTACTCTCGTCTCGGCTTTCTCCACCATGTAAACTTCCATTGACTCAGCTATCCCCCCGACACATGCAGGGGGGGGTCTGGCCGTAGGTACCATTGTGGTCGTAGTCGCACCTGCTGCGGCTTGAGGTTCAACGCGAGGGGTTACTTTTTCGATAATTGTTTTTGGCAACAGTCCAGGGGGGTGTTTTTCAGTCGAGAGGATCTCAACTTGAGATCCGCTAAGATCAATCCAAGATCCTGAGACCAACTTTGAGATCAATGGCGGAAAGTGTTTTTCAGACGTTGTCTCAAGTCTACAGAACCGATCTTAGAGGATCTCAACTCCAAGGATCTCAAGTTGAGATCCCTAGCCCTCAGCTAACTCAAGTTCTATAGTGATCTTCCTGTGGTTTAAGTAAACCAGAGCCTCTAAATTGCCTATTGTCGCCCCAAACTGTTATGTCAAGTCCCTTGCGATACCTTTTGTGAACCAATGTCAAGTTGAGACCGATCTCAAGTTGAGACCGACCTCAAAGTTGAGACCGATCTCAAGTTGAAACTGACTTTGAGCATTACAGTAGGTTCAGCACAAACTAGCTGAGTGGTGCAGTGCCTCCATTTTTATGTTGCTTATCAATTGTCTCTCATGGTCATAATAAGCACAATAAAACCATGAAAATTGGAATATAGGTTTGCCAGGTTATCAATACACTTTGCCCTAAATATCTTTTAATTTTGATATGTTTTGGCACCAGATGAGAAAGTTAAGACAAGTATCAACTGGTCTCAAGTTGAGACCGAAGTTGAGATCCTTTCACTTGAAATCCCCTAAGATCGTCTCAACTGAAAAACACCCAAAGCACCCCAAACGGTCTTATCTTAGTCTCAACTTGAGATCCCCTAAGATCATCTCGACTGAAAAACACTTTGGCCCTCAAACGGTCTCAAGTTAAAATCGTCTCAACTGAAAAACACCCCCCAGCATTCTGTATGTCAAGTACCGATGTTGACTCGACTTCCATGTCATTTGATTGCGTCATACGCAATGAGTAATCAGCACAATCAGAGTTGTTACTGTTCACCTGTGGCTCTGGTGCGGAGTGCAGAGACCTACTCGTGTTTATACTTGGGTTGCCCAGTGGTCCGCGTTGTCTCGGTTTCCAGGGACGCCTTTGAACAAAGTCTGGGGGGAGTAAGTGTCGTGGCGGCGAGTCCATTTGGGTTAAGTGGTAATCATTCCCCTCTATTGTTATTGTGTCATCGCGGATAGAGGCGTTTTTCCCGCTTCTTCGTGCGTATGCCCTCATCACTCTCATGATCCCCCTTTTGTGACGGGTTTCAGAAGGTTCATCCGCTCCAATTATGATGTCTCTTAAGGCTGTTTTATTTAGTTTGTAAGCATTGAGTAACAACTTATCGCGAGCTAGTCTATTAGACAGGGACAATAGGATCGGAGGCGGTCTCTTGCTAGGTCTCTGTTTATTAGGGCGAATCCTGCTAATATTTAGCACATCATCCAAACCAAGATATACATCTGTCGCTTGGCATATGTTGTTAACTAAATGAGATAAATCCTCGTCTGGGGTTTCACAACAACCAAAAATCACTAAATTTCTTTCCTTAGTAGTGCAGTAGAATTTACTAGAGTCGTCTACTGTGCCCCCAACTACTTCTGCGTAAGAACGGACGCCTTGGGACGATTGGGTAGCGGTGTTAGTGTTCGATGCAATGTTACCTGCCACAATACCGTCTAGTTGCGTTTGCATGTCATTTACTTTTTTCCACAACAACTTCTGCTCATCCTTCACATCAATGATCACCGCATCTACTTTGTTACATAGGTTACTTATTTCACTTTTAAGTTCAGCCTTAGTCCTCTGCTCTAACATGGACATACTGTCATTCATTTCAGTCTTCGTTGGTAAATCATCGACTTTATCCAATTTAGTTTTCATGTCGCAGATCATGGATAACAGTTGTTGATATTCCGATTTCGTAGATTTTGGTTCAGTGGTGTCTGCCTTAGTGGCCCTATTACCAGTTTGATCAGCATCCGCTACATAGTTGCTGCTATTCGATGCACTATTAGTCTTTTTGCTCTTATTCCCTGCCGCCGCCGGCTTAGTCATGGTGGCTGTCACTACACAGTCAGGATATTGACTAACTTCGGGAAACTCTTCCTCGTATACAGCATCTAGTGCCCAATCAAACACTTTATTTTTCTTGGGTATTGGTCTGAAGGAGGTTGGGCAGGTGTTATTGTAGTTTTGTGGACTCAAGGAATTTGAACGGATTCGTTTTCTGTTGTCGTCAGTAGACATATTATAGCGTTACATCGTTACATACCCGGGTGAGCGATAATCCAGGGCTTCAATGGTTATCCTTGGACACACACATTTCGTCTCGATCAGATCGGGTTTTCCTTAAAGTATCACACAATAAACACTCAACGTATCCAGTTTCCTGTTCTGTGGTTGTTTACAGGTTCATTGAAATCCAAATAAACTGCGATCCACGCATTCGAACACTTGTCTGGGCGAAATTCCGGACCCCCTCTGCACCGTGCGTGTTGTTAGTTCGCCGCCATCGTCACTCCCCGCTGAGCCCTGACTTTTCACCATTAAAAAATGTCAAAGTCTGACTTATTAGTATGCAATGATGGCTAAGCCCTGACTTTTTCATGTGGAAAAATGTCAAAGTCTGAATTTTTAGCATGTGAAGGAGAGACGTAGAGGTTGACTTCTCCCTACCGCTATCACGACCACAATGCAGTGAGCTTTGCCAGGCGCGTTCGAGTCCCGCGCTATAGTCTTGCGACCCCGTTTCGTCGATTCCTATTGGTTGGTGTGTGTGACTTGTTTGAGAGATGGCTTGTCATTGGTCCGGTCCCCTTCCTACTGGTCCCTGTGCAGGTACCAGTCTGTGTTTTATGGGGCTCTGAGTGTGTTGTATATATCCTATGGGGTTTTCTTTATTTCTGAAGATGTTTCTGGGATTAATAGTGTGTGCAAATGGCATCTGCACTCTGTTTTTCTTGGATCTGTGGAAGGTGTCGACTGCGTCCACATCTTTTGGTGGTGTATTTTTTATATTTGAGGCCGGATGTCATCCAGCAGTTTATATTGAAAAAAGTACATATTTATTTTTTACGAGTCTAAATGTTGGAAGTAATGTAACGAGATTTTGAATAGATTATTTATTTATGTCGAGGTTTATTAGAATATATAGTTATGTTTTATGGTTTATTATTTTAATTCTTTTTTAAATCGTCTGGTGTTCCGTGGGTGGGTTGATTGGAGACTGAATCGGCGTCCGTTACTCTCTGTGTTCTTCCCTTTATTATGCGCGCTTGTCCATGTAGCTCCTGTCTGTTGTGGACCGCGGGATGTAACGTCCACTGGTCTCTTACTGTAGTTTGTTATAATACCTTTTGGTTTTTATTGGGAACGTCTTCTTTGTGTTTATTGTTTGGCTATGTTTCGTTGATATCCTCGCTGTTGCTTTTCGGCGTCCCATGTTTTTGTGGTTGACTTTCGTTGTTTTTTTCGATGAGGGGTCATTGTGGTTTCGACCATTGGCTGGTCTCGTCAGGTGAGCTGCGATAGAGTTTCTTTATATAGGCGTGTGGTCTTTCCACCTCCGAGTCTTGGAGGCAGGGGATCGGTTGGCTAGTTCTGGAGTCTCCCACTGCATTCAGCCGTGTTGCCTATCTTATCCTAACAAATGCATCAGTTGAGGTAATTTTTTTCATTTGCCCTCTCCGTTACGGGTAATGGCGTTTGGAAAATTTTTTTTGACGTGGCGTTGGTGTTAGGGATTATGATAGGTTATCCATACCTGTTGTCCATTGTATTTAGCCCTTCCGGTGCGTGTGTTTTTAGTTTGTGAATCCAGTTGAATTCAATTTTGTTTCTCAGTCTGCCTGCTTCGTTGCTGTTTGGGTGTCTATAGATGAAATCTAGTATGTGTACCTTGCCGTCTTCTGCCCCGTGGTGACCCGGTTGGTTGAAGTGAGTTGGAACATCGTTTTTTCCTTTTTTCTTGTTTATGTTGTTCAGATGCTCCCGTATTCTTTCCTTTATTTTTCGTTTAGTTTGTCCCACATATTGGATGTTGCAACTTTTGCACTCTATGCAATATATGACGTTAGAGCTGTTGCATGTCACGTTCCACTTGGTTTCGTGTTGTTGCTTTGTGGTTTTTGATGTTATTTCTGAGTCCATTGTTAGTAGGTTGCAGTACTTGCAGTCCTTTTTCTTGCATTCGTTTTTCCTTTGTTTCTCATGACCCTTTGTTTCGGTTCCAGTGTCCTCTTTTCGGCTTGTAATGTTGTGGTCTGTAGTTCCTATACCTGTTTTTGGGTGGGTCATGTCTTTGTAGTTAGTTCGCGCTCTCACCAGATGGTCCTTGAGATTCTTTGGTCTTTTGTATCCCTTAGTTAGGGTCTTCCTGTGTAGTGTTTCGGTAGTTATTGATTTTGCGAGTAGATCCCAGTTGTTGTCAACGATTTTTCCCACTCTGCTGTCGTTGTTCCTGTACGTGGTTATCAGGTACAGGTGCTCATTATCCTTAGTCGTGTTCATGTTCTTATTCTTCTGATCGATCAGTGTCTCTCGATCCTTTGAGTCTACTTTCTCTTTACACTCTTGTAGTAGTCGTTCCGGGTAGCCTTTTGTTCTGAAGTTTTTTAGTTTTTCCTCACTGTGCTTCTCGTAATCCTCTTTGTTTTTGCATATTCTTTTTATCCTTAGTAGTTGGGAATAGGGAAGACTTCTTTTTGTTGCTGGTGGATGGGCTGAGTCATATCTCAGGTAGGTGTTCGCATCTGTTGGTTTGGTGTATAGATCAGTGTAGAGGCTTTTCCTTTCAAGGTCGATTTTGACTTTGGTGTCCAGAAACGCTATTTCTTTTTTTGAGTATTCCGCAGTGAACTTTATGCTCTCATGCATAGAGTTTATGTTGTCAATCCACTTTTCCAGTCCCTCTAAACCATGTGTCCACAGTACGAATATGTCATCGATGTATCTGAGCCATAGTTTTGGTTTTGGTCCATGTTGGTTGAGGATGTGTTTTTCTATCCTTTCCATAAAGAGGTTCGCGTATGAGGGAGCCAGTCTGGTCCCCATTGCAGTCCCACTGATTTGAAGGTAGTGTTTCCCATTGAATTCAATGTTGTTGTTCTTAAGGACTAGTGCCAGTAGATCCACGATTGAGTCGTTGCTTGGATTTTTCGCGTTGTCTCTCGTTTGGTTGAGTTTGTCTCTCACTGCTTTTATTCCCTCGTTGTTTGGTATGTTTGTGTACAGTGAGCTTACATCCAATGTTACAAGGTAAGTATCTCCATCGACATTTTCTTGTTTCTCTATGTGGTTGATGAAATCGTTGGTGTCCTTCACGTATGAGTCGATGGTCGGGACTATTGGTTTTATGAAGTTGTCTACAAACCGAGAGATCTTTTCGGTTGCACAGCTATTTGCTGACACTACTGGTCTGCCTGATGGCGGTCTTTGGGGTTTGTGGATTTTTGGCAGGAAGTAGATATGGGGTGCTCTGGGTCTCTCAGTCTTCAGGGCCTTCCCTAGTTTTTCGGAGATTTCTTGCATGGTGATCATCTGGTCTATTTTGGCATTCACTTTGTCGTTGATATCTGTTGTCAGGTCGTTCTCCGTCTCTATATAGGTGTTCTCCTGTGTGAGTTGCCTGTTGGCTTCCGCTATGTAGTCAATAGTGCTTTGAATCACCGTGGCCCCTCCTTTGTCCGCTGGTTTGATGGTGATCTCCTTATTCTTTGACAGGTCTCGTAGTGCTTCCTTCTGGGTCTTCGTGAAATTTCTTTGCCTGGGTGGGATGTAGTTTTCCTGTGTGAGATCAATTTCATTAACAGCTATGAACTTTTCTAAATTTTGGGAACCTGCAGGGGGTTTCCATTTGGACTCACCTCTTAGTTTTCGATGTAGATCCTTGTCGTCGAAGGGCATCTGTCGTCGGTGGATGGGTTGTGTGTTCATCCCTCCATCCTGGTTTGGTCCGTCTCGCTGAGTGGCGTCCATCCTGTCTCCCGAGTCTTTGCCTCTTTCCGTGGCGGTCTGGTTGTTCTCGAAAAATTGCTTGATTCGAAGATTTCGGTGGAAAGTGTCTAGTTCGATTTTTCTATCTCCCTGATTATTTCCTACTTGTGTTGAGCAGAAGTTTAGCCCCTTATTGAGAACCCCCAGCTCGGTTTAGTTAAGTTTGTATGATGATAAATTTACCACTATATTATTTGTATCTATCTTTCTGTTTTGATCGAGTGATCTGGCTGATTTTTTTCTTTCTTTTTTTCTGGATCGTTTTGCCTGATTTTTTTCAAGTTTTCGTTTTTTCCTTACCTCGTTTTTCCTTCGGATTCTTTCCCTTTTGCTGCACTTTCCCTCATTGTCGTTTGATTTTTCTTTATCGTTGTTAGCTGAAATGAGACTCGAACTCCTGGGGTAACATGTCAAATCTTTATTCTTGCCCTTCACCTTTCTATCTTGATCATTACAAATTGTGCAAGGAACATGTGAGTTACATTCAAGAACAGTGGTGGTGCTTCGTGGTTCATCATTGATGTCGGTGTTGTCGTTGCAGGCCTCTACTGTGAGTGCGGTGAACCTGTTTCGGGTTGTTGTAGTGCCTTGGTTGGGGTTGGTGTCACTGTTCATGATCCCGTTCTTCCTTTTTTCCTCTGTGTCTCCTTTCCGTTTTTGGTCGAGGTGTGTTTGGCACATATATTCCGTAACACCTCGAGGATGGTTGGAGTCTTGTTCAGTTCCATGTCCGATTCGTTGTGGTGTTTTCTTTGTCCTTGTTCGTATATCCATGCTCCACCGGTGTCTGGTTTCTCGACTGTGGAGCTCTTAGTAGTTCCTGTTGTCCCTCTCCCGTGATCTTCTTTCTGGTGCGGTGTAGCTATGTCTGTTTTCTTCCATGGGTCGTCGTTCGTCTCTTGGGTCACGGTCCTGTCTGCATTCGTATGGGTGGCGTTCCTGTGACGAGCGGTCATAGTGCCTCTCGTACTGTCGATCACGATGGTCGTGGTAGTCTCCTCATCCTCGTCCTGGGTTGTATCCCCGGTAGCCACCTCGGTTTCCTCCTCCGTACGGGCGTCTGCTGCCTCCCCGATATTCTTGGCTCGGTCTGTATCCTCGATCCCCTTCTCGGTCACAGTTGGGGGAACCCCCTCGTTCGCTACCCGCTGCGTGCGAGGGGTTCCGTTGAAAGGGCTGTCCCTCTCTGTTACTCCTTGGGTCATCGTCTTGGAACCTCTTCAAATCCCGTTTTATGCTTCGCGCAATATGTATGGTGTCTTCACTTCTTGGGCCCCGGTCGATGAGTCTTTGTAGCTTAGAGGCTAGGTCCGTCTCGATTTGTCCCATCTCCTTCTCCCAGCGGACGTCAAGGTAGGTCTTGAAATCATCGATTTTCCGAGTTGCCTCCTTCCTGGGCCCTGTTTTTCAGTCACGACAATCGTTATTACCGATACCCTAAGATCGTACAGCGAATGTACGACACTTTGGAAGACAAAAGATGGCGGGTGTTCTATAGTCACGATCGTAGTGCGCCACGGGAGATCGCCGCGAAAATTGTCGGCCGTTACGACAAATATCAAATTGCCTTAGGTTCCATCAAGTAACCAGGGAACCGTTTTGGTTACATCGGTGAATCGGACAAGCCGATCTTCTTCATTTTTGGTACGATTATAGGTTATGGGTATCCCTTACTCGTGTTTAAGTTTCATGGCTTAATTCCCACGGAAAGTGAGTCAAATTCCGATTCCGATCCCTGTATTACCCTCGACCCGGGAACCAGCTATGTTTATCATGTGACCGCTGCATAGGGTCAAGGTCGTCGCATAAATTAGCGGAGGCGTGTTAATACACTGGCCCCCAGAGCAGACGATTGCTATGACGAAACTCAAACGCCGATGTCTTCGGAACGCTGCGACCGATTTTCGTGTTAAAATTTCATCGCTTAATTCGAACGGGAAGTGAAGTTGCGCATTCTGTACGACATGTCCATAGGTGTCTTAGACCTATGATACTTTGGGCATCATTTTCCGCTCCATTAGCCACCGACTGTCGTGACTATAGCACACCTCACACCGCCCTACGTGTCGTAGAGCGGCGATAATTGTCCGACCCTCTAAAATGTCGTGACTATAGCACACTCAGATCGAAAACATGTCGTTCATAACGATTGTCGTGACTGAAAAACAGGGCCCTGGAGTTGTTGTCGTAGGCGTACTCACTCAGTGTAGACATGCTGCAGTCTGTTCGTTCCTGGCTTTCCGTTTCTTCCCTCTTGAGAAAGTCTCGTACTTCCATCATTATCTGTTTGGCAGCGTCGTGTCTGATCTTCGAGATCTTTTGCATCACGTCTAGATCGTTCTGGACGTTATGGGGGAAATCTTCTACTCCAATTGCCCAAAATTTTTTCCAAATGCCATTACCCGTAACGGAGAGGGCGAATGAAAAAAATTACCTCATCTGAATTTTTAGCATGCAATAATGGCTAAAGGCTCTATTCCATTGCGCTGATTTCACTCCTGATGTGGTCCAGATGTACTCCAGTTTCAGCCCTGGCACCATAACTGGCCTCTGTCTGGTGTCTCACTGTCTGTCTGGAGGCCATCGGTGCAATTGAACAGGGTATTTGGGCGTCAGCACCAAGACTGCAGTACATCTGGACCACATCAGGAGTGAGGCCTTAAGCCCTGACCTTTCCCTGTGGAAAAGTGTCAAAGTCTGACTTTTTAGTGTGCAATGATGGCTGAGCCCTGACTTTTCACCGGGGAAAAATGTCAAAGTCTGACTCTTTAGCATGGAATTATGGCTAAGCTCTGACTTTTCACCATGGAAAAATGTCAAAGTTTGACTTTTTAGCATACAATGATGACTAAGCCCTGACTTTTCCCTGTGGAAAAGTGTCAAAATCTGACTTTTAGCATGGGTTTATGGCAAAGCTCTGACTTTTCACCATGGAAAAATGTCAAAGTCTGACTTTCTAGCATGCAATGATGGTTAAGCCCTGACTTTTCACCATGAACAAATGTCAAAGTCTCTCTGTTTTGGTGTGCAATGATGGCTAAGCCCTGACTTTTCCCTATGTAAAAGTGTAAAAGTCTGACTCTTTAGCGTGCAATGATGGCTAAGCCCTGACTTTTCAACAGGGATGAATGTCAAAATCTGACTTTTTAGCATGAAAACATGTCAAAATCTGACTTTTTAGCATTCAATGTTGGCTAAGCTCTGACATTTCACCATAGAAAAATGTCAAAGTCTGACTTTTTCGCGGGTAATGAAAGCCAAGACCTGACTTTTCACAAATTTACGGTAAATCCTGTGGAACAGGCCAATGTCAAAGTCTGACTTCATACCAAGAAAAAAAGTCAGCAATTTTCCAGTCCCCCCCCCCCCCCCCACACACACACTTTCAAAATGTTCTGATGCCCCTGATTCACTAGGCTGCACACCCATGTTGGGGACTGAAAACTAGTTCTTTTTGTACTTGATATACAAATATTTTCATAAGTTAGGCTGTAAAAAAGATACAGATTTACAGAAGGTACCATATTATTGGCTCTCTTTTCATACATTTTTTAAAAATTCATTGAGACAATTTGTCTCTATTCATTCTTGGCATATTTTCTCAGAAACCATGTTAAAAGTTAGGCAAAAATGTTTCACTTTTAAAATATGAGTAATTATATAGAACGTCCTGACCATGCTGTACAAGTCACAGATCGAGATGCTAATTTACGGTTTGTACGGACCGAGGCATTTATGCCGAGTTCCGTACAAACGGTTAATTATCATCGAGTTCTGTGACTTGTACAAGCATGGTTGGACGTTATATGTTTACTATATACCCGAAATTAAAAAAAAAAATCAATTTCATTTGGTATAACAACCATTTTCTTAATAAACGTGTATGGCAAGGGGGTCCGTATTTTAGTGTACGGACCAGCGGTCCGTACAGTATTTTTACGTCATATGCCGAGACGGTGGGTATTTACAGTATATACGGCATGGGTATATAGTAAAAATTCCATAGAATTCCATATAGAAACAAAAGCAAAACTCAGTTTAGCCTAGTAGAGAGTTCTTTTGTAAGCATTCTGATAACTTAATTCTTGTTGTACTCATAGTAGAAGTCAAAATGGACTGTTATGATAAAGAATATTATTAGAAATAGAAAAGTAGTAAAAAGCCCCTTTTCGTGATATCTGCCATATGTCAAAGCACTGTCATGGTAGGCAGAAAATGAAGAAGAAAGGCTTGGTTTGAAATGATTCAGTACTTGTATATTGTTATTTCAGAGAATGTTTTTCCTTTAGTTATTGTTTACAAACAAATGATTGCTTAAAGTACGGTAATTGGATATGCAGCACAAGTCAATCTGTACGAATTTTTAGGGAAACACTATTTGAATCCGGATCCCTCAGTAGTCCCTAGTATGTCTTCCTGGCCTATAGGTGTAAATGCATTGAATTTGCTTAGGGAGCGTTCATTAATTATCGCCCAGGGGGGGGGGGGCACAGTTTTTCTAACACCGATCGGTCAAAAAAAAGTGGGAATACCCAAAAAAAAGTTGGCCCCCCCATGGGAATACCCAAAAAAAAGTTGGCCCCCCCCCTTGGAATGCCCAAAAAAAACATCGCCCCCCCCCCCCCCCCCCCCCCCGTCGGAATAGGGTAAAAGCACAGAGGAGGCCTAATTGATGTGGCATTTTTTCCATAAGGCTTTCCTTCTTTGCTTTAGAACAAACCCAGCAACAGTCAGTCATTTGTCAAAATTTTGACCAATCTCAGTAGCTAAGTGGTAGGGGTGATCTCCTTAAGCATGGTTGGTCATGGCTTCAAACCCCGGTCGGGTTTTACCAATTACTTACACAGTACCTACTGCTCATTTGGCTTGACACCTGCCATTAGAACGAGGAGTAAGGGGCTACTGCCCGAGTGGGAGAATGGCTGTACCACCAAATTTGGTGATGGTACACACAATATTCACTTCATAAAAATTGCTCAAAAAAGAAAATAAATGAAACAAGTAGCAAATGAACAGCTGTTGTTGACGGAACAGCGCTGATGCAAAAAAGATGGAGTCTTGAGCAGGACTGGAACACACACCATGTGCAGGCCAGTTTCAATGTCAGTCATTGCCATCTGGAGTCAACTCTGTTAGAGAGGTGCTCGCAGTTGCACCACTGGCAGCCAATAGCAGATAATGTCAGCCCCTAGGTATTCCTTGGCCAGTTTTACAGGAGAGTCCCTGGAGAGCTTATATATGAGAGGTTTCTGTGTCCTGCTTTTAACATATGAACTTGAATCATATACCTGATTTGAATTATAAGATTCTGTAAGAATCATATACATGATTTGAATTGTAAGATTCTGCTAATGTTCTAACCCGAAATCAGTGAATCAACCCCTGCCAAATTGAGGCTGTAGTTGGCAGCTAGCAGTCTTGCTGGAAGCCCCCATCTCTCCTGTACCCATATAATCAATCATAAAGCTTGACTACCTAGAACCTAATTCTCAATGAAGTCACTTATTGAGACTTGGTTGTTCACATTCAAATATCCAGCAGCAACTGCTTTCTCGATTTGTGCCATCAATTCATAGTCATCAGGCTCCCTTGCAGAATCTCAAAGGACCTTCACTGTTTCTTGTAGCAGTATCATTGACATGCAAATACAGATGTTCTGGCAATTTGTTATAGTCTGGCGTGGCGTGGAATGAGTGGATCAATCTATGGTGTGGCCCTCAGAAGGAAGTCCCATTTTCTTGCATGCAGAACCCCTTTAAGTACTCAATGCTCTTCCATAAATATGGTAATCTTATTGAAATAAGCAGCAACAGGGGCATTTTGTAGTACTTGATGTTGTAGTAAATGCTCTTAATTCATCAATGTTGAAGAAAAAAACTAATGATCTTGTGCATTGATTCTGGGACAAATGTTAGTGTTTGGTGTATTTTCTCGTTCCGAAGGAGGTTTTTTAAGTCTCCGCAGTTGGAAAAAAAAATTTTGTTTGGAATGTAAGCGTTGCAACATCCAGTACGTGGGACAAACCAAACGAAAGATCAAAGAACGAATCAGAGAACATCTCAACTGCATCAAGAAACACTCAAGCAAGAATGAAGTACCACAGCACTACAACATGAACTCACACAATGGAACAGAGGATGTAAAGGTATATATACTGGACTATATATACAGACATCCAGAATCAAGGGAAGCCCAACGTCTGCAAAACAAGATAGCGTTCAACTGGATCCACCGACTAAAAACACATGCACCAAACGGTTTAAACACTCTGGACAATAGGTACGGCTAGCTATAAAACTGTTTTTTCTAACTACTCTCCTTACCACAATGCCACGTCAAATTTTTTTTTCCAACTGCGGAGACTTAAAAAACCTCCATCGGAACGAGAAAATACACCAAACTGAGTCTAAAATGTAGGGAGAAAATAGAAAAAATCAGTATAGCTGGGACTAGAAGAATGGAGAGAACTATACGACTCTTGAATAAAAAATTCAAGGATGGGCTGCGATATCCACTCACAGAATTGATTTACCGTGAGAAAGACCACAGAAGAATACCTACCGCACCTTCGCCTGATGAGACTGGATAACAGTCGAAACCACGAGAGAAAAACGAGGGTACAATCTCCTCGCTACAACTCTTTTGACGCTGGACGTTCAAAAGTGACACCAGGGTGGACATGGATTCCACACTGACACATGCAAAACTAAACTCAGGGCACTCCTTCTAGTCACTGGTCGAGACTGGAGTTGGGAAACTTGGTTTCTCCCGACAGTGGTTTCTACTTGGTTAGATCCCCATAGGAACCGTGTGGAATGACACACAGCGCCCCGAAATCAACGCATCGATCGACTTGACAGTACGATCGAGCACAACAGTCCGCTCGTCCAATGAAAATTGAGCCTGAGGGTCACGTGCACGCCTCAGCCAATCACGAGTGAAGTAAACATGGGTTTGCAGACCGGGGGGTCGTTGCTCCTGGAAAGCGTTGCTCCAGTAATATCGGATCGTATCGTGTAGTATCGCTATTTTCACGTTGTATCGCTATATTTTAAAACACCGCATTTTCAGTGTCATAGATTACAGGTTCATTGGGGTTTTAATTGGATATAGATAGCGACATAGTTATGATGCGATCCGCAAAATATCTGGAGCAACACTTTCGACCTCGGATCGCTATTTTGCGATCCGCAAAACGTGGAGCAACGACCCCCTGACGCGGGAAATAACACCGCTCCAACACCCATTCTCTCCATTCCGTGGTCGCGATAGCGGTGGGAAGAGACACAGTGACAGCTACGCCTCGTTTCACAAACCTAAATGTTAGTGTTTGTCCATTGTTGTCTTCCCCCACATAAGTCTGTCAGACTGAGGGAGGGTGGACACCCATCTCGTATTGGCAAACAGGACTGTGACCATAGATACTGAACTCCAGGGAGTGAGACAACTATAGTTACCTTGTGCATTAATCATTATTATAGTTGTACAACTAAGCTGATTTCTTGTGATATGATATGAATGCATTTCATAACATCAATTTTTGTCATTGAACACAAATATGGGAGTTTGCCTCCATGTTTAGCTGAAAACGTCGACCCCACGACAGAATTAGTGGCAAATTTTGGCCCCCCCATGGAAATACCCCCAAAAAAGTTGGCCCCCCCCCGATTGGAATACCCCCAAAAAAGTTGGCCCCCCCCCCCCCCCCGGGAATGCCCCCAAAAAAGTTGGCCCCCCCCCCCTAAAAACTGTGCCCCCCCCCCCCCCTGAGCCATAATTATTGTACGCTCCCTTAGCCATGGAGCCAGACTGAGTGTGTTTGACCAAGCAATTGTCTTAACTGAAAAGTCGACCACTGAGCGCGCTGAACGGTAACTCATGTATTGAGGCGATTCAGTCCTTTTCTCAGCTGACGGAGTGCTTGAGCGAGCGGGATGATAACCAATGCTGTCACCCCTGTCTGCAGTGAATGGAATCATCTGGCGCCAGCCAAAGCAATGACCCAGTTAGGTACCTTTCACCCCTGTCGAACGAAGTGGACCCGGCGTGAAACCATATGGGTCAGAGCAGCGAACTGTCGTTTAGACAGTGTATTCATACTGCTATTATTGATGCCTATTGTTGACGATTTCACAAAATAATTATGGAGCATTATAAGTAAGAAATGGACATCAGATGAGCGGGTTTGGAAGGAGATATACCCGCCCGAAAAAAGGATATTGAAGTCGGTAGTTTGGTCGTCGCCAGACAGTTCTTCAGCCAAGGCCAAGCAGCCATTTTGGTTTAGCGTTGAGGGCAGTTTAAAGCACTTCGCATTTTCTCCAAAATGACTCCACTTGGACTACTGCACATCATTGTCGTCATCATGATGACAACTAAAGGTATTCTCTTTTTTCATACCGATGCAAATTCATAGATTGACTGAGTGGGTCGGGGTATATTCGTAATTGTCTGACCGACTATCGATAAAAAACAGAATCGTTAGAGAAAGACTAGCAGTAGCACTGCACTGTCCTGTCTTATCAGTGTAATTCGTTTGTTTTGCAATGTCTAGATCGACAAACCCTTTTTTCTGGCCACACATGCTTCCATTCCCAGTGAGCTAGTTCTGTTAATTGATATTCTAACTTGATGTAACCTTTAAAAGTACAAGTACGTTTCAGTAAAAGTAGGGTCAGACGGTGGCTAGGAGGGGTAGCCTTTGGCTTTGTAAATTATTCATCCACAGTCGTGCGTACCAGTCTAGGTCTAGACTGAGTCGATTCGTAGCACGAAGTCCCGGCGAGGCAGCCGGTCTGGCCCTGTCCCACTCCACGCTTTTTCATAAGCCTGAGTTCAATATACCCTCCCACTTAAACATCAACCGTATTAAACTGGCGAAACTACGAAAAATGTTTCAATAGTTAATCTTACCTTAGAACAAATAATGTAGGCTACCCTCACTGCTCAACCTACTTTGTCATATACCGTATGTCAAGATGATTAATGTTTTTTTAACGCTCATAAGTTATGAGGAAATGAAACACTAATTAATAGAAGCTATTTTGATGCTAAGGAAGAGAACACATGTCACTTGACCTCATACTTATCTGACCTTTACTAATGATAGTTCACAGATTTGAATGAGTTATGAATAATGAACAGGAATTTGACAATATACATATACACTGATACACTATCATACAGTAAAACCCCTCTTAAGGGAACACTCTCTGCCCTGAGCAAAGTGCCTCCTTAAGCAGGGGGGGTGGGTGGTCTTAACCAGGATTTTTAGTCTGTCGATGATTAGAGGGAAACTATGTTCCGGTGAAAGGAAGTCAAAGTTACGAGGTAAGGCTTGGAAAAATTACTGCCCAAGGCCCTGGCCGCGGGCAGTAATTTTTCCAAGCCTTACCGAGTAATTTTGACTTCCTTTCACTGGTACTTGGTTTCCCTATTCCTATATACCTTCAAATGTGGTTTAATAAGAGACAATCTGATTGGTCTAAATGTCAACCTTGGGTAGTATACGGCAACCTTGGGTAGTATACCAACCTTGGGTAGTATCAGATAGTTACTCCACCCCCCAGAGCGTGGTGTAAGCATAGAGTGTACAGCCATAGGTATATAGGAATAGGCTATGTCGTATATAAGGTTTCGTATATAATACCTTTGTACAGGTGATACTATGGGATAGAGACACTTATATCCACACAAACGCCTACTGGAACCTCCATACTACATTCACCATGAGGCATGACTCTAGTCTATACTATGCAGGCCAGATATCTGATCGTCTAGACACGAGTCTACCCACCTCACACACACACACCATAAACAATCAATCAATATAATCTGGAGTGTTGTCCCCACACTGTCCTGTCAGATTTGATAAGGTGTCCCTCCAAAGTGTCCCCCTTAACCAGGGTTAGGAAGCCTTCCATACCAAAATAACTGTCCCCTTAAGTAGGGTTCCCCTTAAGCAGGGTGTTACCCTAAGCGGGGTGTTCCCTTAAGAGGGGTGTTCCCTTAAGCAGCATATTACCTTAATCAGGGTTAGAGTAAATTCTTACTACAATATACCTATGAGCGAATGTCTTACTTTTACTGACCAGGCGGACAAATTCCGTTCCTCACTGAGTGACGAAAGAATAATCATTCGTTCGTGAGACTAAATTCCATCTGTTCCTCGATATTTTGGTCAGAAATACTCACCACGTTCTTCGAACTCAGGGAGTATATCTGATCCAAATATCTCTGAACAGATTCCATTCAGTCACACTAACTATGTCTCTAGATAATAGAGGGGTAAATTTCTGTTCTGAACATGTATATATAGTTTAAAGACGAGGCTAGGTGTGTTCTATGTGGCAGCTACTGCTCAAGTGAGCTCGATGTTGTCATCGGCTGACGTCACATGTCTGTTCGTTCGATTACGACATTGTTGACAGTAGTGTGATCGTAGTGATTTGCTTAGTGTCAGGTTGTTGACAGATAGTTTGTAGAGTAACAAAACAGGTGTGTCATGGGTTGTCATGGCGTGTGCATGGCAACTACAGCGGTTTCATCCAAGGGAATCCTCAGGCTGCACTGATGGATGGGGATTTAAATAAGTCTGGTTGACATTATTTAAATTTAGCCATCTGAAGCGGCCCTGTCAATTGATGTTTCAACATGTAATAAACATGACTTGCATTTCAGGGTGAAATAGGGTAATGATGTTTATTGTTGTGACCTATAAAGTTGCAGGTTCTATACAGTTTATATAGATGGAGTATTAACTGTGGGTGAATGGCTTGTGGTGTTACAGGCCAGAACGAACAGAGTTTACCCATTCTAGTGAACAGGTAAGTGACATATTAAGAAGGGGAATCGCAAATTAATAACAAAGTAAAAAAAAATTTGACGTGGCTAGATCAATTCGCTGTCCCAAAAGTTCCCAGTGAATTTAATGGCGATTAGGGTCCATCACATTCAACCCCAGGGGGACATTTGTATGCAAGCGTTGGATCCAGTTGAATTCAAACAGGTCTCGAAGGTGTTTCACCTTCTCTGAATCAGGGTGAGAGTAGATGGAAATCAACGATATGAATGGTCACATCATCGAGGCCAGAGTGATCCTTACCAAAAAAAAAAAAAAAAAAAAAAAAAAAAATGAACATGTTTATATATATAATATATTAAATGATCTTTATATACTATATTGAAATGTCCTCAAATCATTCTAGACACAGACAGTCAGACTAGATGAATTTATATACTATATGTAGATAACATACTTATAGCAACGAATGAAAATTAGAATCTTAAAGCTAAGAGAGTCCTATTTTGGGAGAGAGTGGGGAATGGCAGACAATAACGGCATATTCAGCCAACACGGACCAAATCCCGTTTACATAATCAAATTGAGGTCCTGTGAGCCAACCACGACCCGCACACTACACGGCAGCCGACCGGCTGGTTACCTACCATATCTAAAAAACTATGATTCTGGTCGGATCTACCATATCTAAAAAAATCTATGGTTCTGGTCGAATCTGCTTTGGGTTTCTCCCGCACATAAAGACAGAGTTAACCAGATTTAGGTTTAGAGATTGAAGTACCACGAGAGTGAGAAACTTGTCGGGAGAAAAACTTGAAGCTGCTAATCTATTTTATAGGTCTACACTCATCAGTAATTAAATCATCACACTGAAGTTCGAATGTTGACAGTGATTTTTGACACTACTCAGGAAAAACAATTTATTTAGATCATGGCGGTCCTTGATTTGAAGGTGATATTTTGTTTTTCGAACGCATGTGGCATATCAGTTCCGATAACATCAATCCCCAGTGAGCGTTTGTATTATAGGCCAGAGTCAATTACACATATTGAGAGTCGCATTGTGGGCACATATGTACATAATCTGTAAAGTGGGAAACACACTGAACGATTTTATTCCCACTGATTAACTCTGTTAATCATAAGCTAGTCTTAACACGACCATCACAGCAGGATTTATGGATGGGGTGGTGGTCATGAGTGGGAGTAAATCCTAAGCAAATTCTGTCCACACTGGACAACTGACGTACGATTTTCCTTAGAGATTTGATGCCACCAATAAAGGAACAAGTCCTAAATTTTAGAATCTCAGAGATAAATCGGTAGGCACCACAGGGGGTATTTCTTTAACTCTGTTGTCGCTGACAATTGGGAGGAACAGGTTTCTTAATGTAATGGTCCCAATTTCGGAATATTGGACTGCAATTTATTTCTGACAAAGGTACATGTCCAAGGGGGGCATTTTCAAATCTTAAGGCCATAAACATACTGTACGATTTCGGAACATGAATGTTCCTTTCTCGGCGACTATAGAACTATTGTAAGCTCAGGGGAAGTCTAGAAATTGAGTTAGCCAGTGTGGCACCCCTCTCAAGAACTTTGCCTAAGATCTCACCCCTGTGGTGCTTACCGATTTTGGTCCATAGCTATCACTGGGTGGGGAGAAATGACCCTGCATGGGTCACCGATTTCGCCCTCAAATTCTACGATTTTGTACTTGTTCCTTTATTGGTGGCCTCAAATCGCTGAGAAAATCGTAAGTCAGTCGTTCAGTGTGGACAGAATTTACTCCCGATTAACTCCCACAATCCCACCACCACCCCATCCATGAATCCAGCTGTGATGATCGACGCCCTGCACAAATTCGCCTGAGACTAGCTTACGATTGAGGGAGTTAATGGGTGGGAACAAAATCGTACAGTTTGTTTCCCACTTTAGGTAAATTTCTGGAACGAGGTGCCACAAAATTGACTCGATTTCTAGGCCTCATCTGAGCTTGCGATTGTTCTTTTGTCGCAGAGAATTTTTTTTCTCTCAAAATCGTTGTCTGTGATGACCTTAAGATTGATACATAATCCACACATGAAACACACAAAAGAGAATGGGACATATATATGAAAATGGAGATGAAACCGTTACTCACTATCTGAATTATGTCGAAAGGTGTTAGATATTTTGTTAGTTTTTCAGGCTAACTTGACTACTTACTCATATGAATATCTCGTCTGTTTAGCACTTGTAAAACACATACTCACGATTTTGTTGGTACGAATGATGACCATTCGCAGTTAGACACTATCGCATAATTGTGGTAGCGCAAATTTCGTAGATTTATCTTATCGCCTAAGTATGGATGATTGCTATGTGAAATGGGGATGACAACAGAAAAATGGTCCAAAGAACGATAGATCAAGAGCGAGCAACGGCGATATCTGTGCTAGTACGGGGGCGGGGGGGGGGGGGGGGGACGTAACTCACTCGACATGAGCCCAGGTCAGAGACTATAGTACATGGTTAGTGCGGACAATAAACGACTACTGGATATCGACTGGGCGCCTACACCTTGCACCGATATCCTGATGTGAGGTGGTAGGCTTTTACGTCGCAGCATCTATCACACTACCGGGAAACTATCCAGGAAAGGGATGTGGGAAAACGGATGGGCCGCTATAAATCACTACCTCTGTTTTATTAGTGGAATAAACCACAGCTATGGTATACGTGAAATATTACACGTGGTACATGTCCAATTATTAGTGGTGTACAACAAAATACACTCTCAGTGAAGGTAATCAATCCCTTTGTCTATATTGTGAAGCACATAACCTATACACAGAGAAAAATAATCTATTAGACCCCTATCGCATGAACTACACACTACAGCAACAAAAACTAAATGGCCACGGTTAAGGCAATGTTACTATATATGTCAATTATGACTTGCTACACTAACCTCCACTTGTGTATTACTAAGAAGGGACTGTGTCGAGGTCCATAGCCATTGGAAATATACCATGAGGTTTGGTTGCAGAGTAATCTCACAAGGCAAAGTCAAGTGAGATTACACATCAAACCAAAATGAATGGCATATTTTCAGTGAGTGTGGTTCAGATTTTATCTCACCCCTGTCACTACCTAATTTTCTAACATTTGTGACATCTTCGCCCATTGTGTCCTTTTTTTTAAACGATACTCTTTTGGGGGTTGAGTACGAGTTCCCGATCTTAAGTCCATAATGAAAAAAAAACCGGGCTGAGATGATATTATACATCAGCGCATCGGTGTATCTAATCTTCCATCCACAAAACCGGTGACCATTGTGCATGATCACCATATCAAGAAGGACTCTACGGAAAAAAAACTTTTGAGCGGAGTGGTGCAGTTTTGGAATGGGCGCGGTTATGCCATCTGCCCAGTTCCTGATCATATTTTGTGCATACATCTAGGTTGTGGTACTCCCGAATCACATGAGTACTAATCGGCGTAATTTCATTCCACACGCTACTAATCCGGAGTGGAAACGCATTATTTGTTGTCCATTGAACATAACTACAAATGTATAACCATGATGTTTTTCTAACAAAGATAGCTTTTAGTGGTTGTAGAATAGATTATCCGAGAATAGTCTTCAAGTTAATATCAATGTTATGGATTACATTAGGAAATTATGTTAAATAATGTAGGGAAATGTGTGTTCGCTGTCATATATTAGGTACAAAGATAAGTACAAGCGGATTTCATATTGAAGCAGTCTTGTGAATACTGATTATAATAGTCAGTCTGACCTGGTGGGAACTGACACTTCAAACTTATATTAACTATGAAAGAAGACTCGTGTAGATAAGTATGCTCATATTGTATGGGAATCAAGTTTTTGTGAGAACGAATATCAATCACCATTGTATGTTCCTATGGATCTCGAAACCTAATGATATAGAACCTTACAGAAACTTTATGAATATATTATAACGATGAGGGATTCATAATAATTTGTTTGGTGGTCATTTATCGTGAAATAAGCTACTTCATTCTTAATCTTGATAAAACGACAGACTTAATCAAAAAGGTCGGTTCTCTTTAGCTCTCATTCACCACAGTATGTATGTGTGATGAATGTCTTTAATTAGTCTCAGCCCTAGGTCAATGGGGACATCAAGGTCTCAGGCTTAATCGACTTATTTACCATGGGGTTAGAATTCTACCTTTTTGCACATCAGAATATATGAATATATCAGGGTCATGAAGTGAGGGAACGGTGATGTTATTGTCGCTATTCTGGTGAATGATACGGAAATATTGAACGCGGAGCGCCTGTGGCTACTTATAATGTGTCTAGACAGTTGTCTAGCTAAGTTACTGTTATCTAATATAGGCTATTGTACGCCTGTTATAGATAAATTGGTTAAGTATTTAGATCATGATGATAATATGAGAGTAGATTTTGGAACACGAGGGAAGCCTTAGTTGGTGGGATCTGTGCACTGCGTACCCAGGGTTCATAGATTTCACGCCTTTCACATCACCAGTAGTTACTCTGTCTGAGGTAATTGACGCCCTGCGCCGATTTCCACGGAGGGGAATAGAGGACAACTACTGACCACATCTGTAGTGGTTGCTCTTTATCCCCCTTCTATTACGATGTCTCCATTCCCGTTGCATGGGGCCACAGTAAACCATAACTCATTGTTTCCAAGCTGTTAAAACCCATAGCCACTGATTATAGATTTGAGTGCCATTGGTTACGGGCCTCAAACCAATTGATTATACTTCTTAATCGTTTTGCAGCATGGTAAGCAAAAACATCCCTATTGGTAGCCCCTGTAAAATGTCATTTCCAGTTGTTTTTTCTAAGATTGATAATAAATACAAAAACCGAGAGATTTGTAGTGGACTAAGGCTGGTAGGGAAAAGACTACATAGCACTTTAAAAAAATACCAAAAACCTTAATCCCGATGGCCATGGACCGACGGCTCTGTAAACCACTCGTGGTTTACTACGCCTCAACTCCTCGTGGTTTACGGCGGCCTGTCCACAAACCCATCGATGAATGTCCATACCGCTCAATCCTACTGGCACCCTCTGTGGTGTCCAGGTCGGGGAATGGAGGACAACCACCAACTGTTGAGAACCTCGGTGGTGCTCAGTGATGGCAGATTTCTACTTTTCCTTGGAAGTCCTTATTTGCGATTTTATTACATATATATACATTTTCTCCCTTGTATACAACAAAATAATATAAATTGAATCCTATTCACACACCAATTTGAACAGTAGCTTGGACCTCCCGACAGACCTCAGGACCATGCTGGGGTCGACACAGATGTGCTTCCTCTGATTTCTTTGTCTCTCCGGGGCAGCGAATCATGAAAACTATTTCCACATTTTCCGCTGACCCCAATTGATATCGCGGGGTGTTTTATCCCTCATAGTTACTGGCATCCTGTGTGGTGCCCACAACGGGGAATACATAACTGACGACCTCTTTGGTGTAAGTCCTGCATACTTTGGGCATTATAATACGTGTAGGGATCGAGCATGGTACTCAACGTTCGAATCCAATTCAAATTTTTTAATTTTTTTTTATCAAGAACTGTTTATTAACAAATCTAAAAGTATAAGTACTCATATCTGGCGATACGAACCTCCGTACTACATACGAACAGTCATACGAACAGTCATAAGGTTTGAATGATAAAAGAACTGTTTCTATGAATATTTAATATGTCCAATATTATAATACAAAAACATGTTTCGAGCTAGTTTCGTGATATCATAGTTAAATTAATATTGATTGTAATTAGTAGTGCTACTTCCTACAACCTCCCGCTACTGCCTACAAATTCCCGCGTATAAGATGCACCCCGACTTTGTGAAAATCCTATAAGATGCACCTATGGGTTGAGTGTTTTGGGTAAAAACCCACGTTAAGACGCCTTCCGACTTAGGTAAAACCCTATAAGACGCATAAGGGGTATGGTTCACGTCAAAGACTTATACGTGAGTACTTGTGGTACTTACATGACGCTGCTGGGGGTATAGTCACTTGCATTTTCTTACCTAGGTTGACGTTTTCTGGCATTTGGGTTCTTTGAGTTTGGGTTATTCGGGTTGCAATGGCTTTGGTTTTCTTGGTTGTTGCTGTTTATGAACTCTAATATAAGTTCAGTTGGGAAGTAGAGGTCTAGGATTTGACTTGACTTGACTTTTGAGTGATTTCCATTTACCAAGGTCTGCAAAATGTAAAGATCTTCATCGTTGTGCCTATGACGTTGCCGTGACATTGTCACATAGCAACACGCATAGCAACACTCATAGTTACTATGAAACCGTTGGGGCGAAAACACATGAGTTGAAGTTACTCAATAAGGTTGGACATGGCTTCACATTTGATTGGAGGAAAACAAATCTCTATTTTCAGCGATATTTGAAGGTGTATACGAATAGTAGGACTAAGCCCCGGAGAAAGAAAGTCAAAAGTTCCTTGATAAGGATAAAAATATTCATATCCCTTGGCCAAGGGCTCGGAAGTAATTTTTGATCCTTTCCACGTGACATAATTTCCCTCTATTACACGTCGACATTCATTAATTGATCTTGTGTCAGTTATTCGTTAACGATTTACTAAAAAAAGGGTTATAATGCGTTGCTGCGTAGTTACTTTTTAATCGCGGAGAGGGTTGAAGTTGATTCCTCTTGGTCGGCTTCTTCCGCTGGTAGAGAAACTGACCCGGTGGTCCGCAGACGGCCTTTGTAACTATGGTAACGGGGAAGCCGTCTGACATTCATCCAGCACGGTAGACACATCTCGAGAGAACAAACAGTAGGGAAAAGACACACGCGGGCGATTTTAACAAATAAAAAGAGACATTTTACTGGTGTACCAGAGAAAGTAGATGCTCAGGTCCAGCTTGTTGAGTGTACTGTTTGAACGAAACTTTTCAATCTTCAAGATGGGCCTCACTCAGGCTCTTTTAAATAAGGATGATGATTTACGCATTTATGTTTCAATTACATTGCAGACTAAACACCGATTGATTGTTGGTAGTCAAAATGGTTATGAATAGAATTAGTGCAATAATAGACTTCAATACGTCGACATTAATGTAGGTTTAGATTTTAAAATATAGAGTACAATGTATTGGGTTTTTAATTTTGATAGAATTCCTCGCTTAAATTTTACTTCAGTTAACAAGAGTAGGGATTTTCTATTTTCTGCCATGTGTAAATATAAATGAAGATATATATATATATATGTATAAATTTTGATTATTAAGGTATAACATCCTGTGACAAGTAGTGAGCGGTTACATCTGATTGCACTCACCTGTCCTTAGAAGTTATACAGCAACTCACCAAAAAGTAGTCGTCTGCTTTCAGATGACGTCACACACACGTCTGGCTTCCTTCCGGAATAGCCGATGGTGGCACATAACCTTTTCAGGATTCTTAGGCTGGCGACCGACAATTCTTGATCACTACAACCACGACGTCTAGCTTGGGAAACCAACGTATGGTGAGCCAGGAGTGTCAACACAGAAAAAACAATCACTCGCAGATGAGCCTCACTTCCGATGTTATCCACTATCTGTGATTGCATTCTGCCATCAACAATTTTGAACTGGGGCAGAAAGTGACACTGGGGTTCGTGACCTGCAGATCAATGTTATCCTAGAGATACTGGCTTAAATGCTAGGTCAACTTTCTTGGAAAACGTTGCTACTTTCACAATCGGGGGTATGCATCGTAAAGTCAGCAGTACCATCATTATGAGGATATCCCGCTCATCCTTGATCATAAGACAAGGGAACTTTTTATTCACAGGCTCTACAAATCTGATTACAGCAGCTCTTTGTCCGTACCAATTCTCGTTGGAGATTTCCCTTCTCAATATTGTCAATTGTTTTTGATTGAACAAATAAAGTGAACATATTTAACAATCACTTTGAGCAAAATCGGCAGTATAGAGATTTGTTATCACCATTATACATTTTATGCAGTAAAAATGAAGGGGAAAACAAAGTTCAAAAGAAATCATTTTATTGGGTTAGTCTAAAAATTGAAAACTACATCCCACACAACCACAGACAATGTGTGGAGCGAGGGACGGAGGGAGGAGGATTTCCACCTTGACACACTCTCGGTCAGAGGCGCCTGCCATAAACTGCTCTCCCTTCACTAGGGCGTAGAGTGTCAGAGAATATGCTGAGTCATCCTGTCTCCTGGGTTCACTAATTACTGCAGGAGTTTCTTCTTGAACAGGTATGAAAAAGTATATAATTCCCACACCTTTAATGGCGATATCATCATCAATTATTTGTGTACACTACTTTGTCATTAGAGTAGCTTACAATTCTTTATAAAAGGTGGTGTTTGAAAAGTATGTCCTGTTTCGCATATAACTGGTGCAGGAGCTTTTAGAAATAATAAGTCCCATGAGTCTGTTCGAATTAGTTTATTACTAGAATGTGACATGAATACAAATTGTGTTTGAATACAGTGTATTTGTCTTGTGAGTTTGGTGAAAAGGGACCCAGTCAGTTTCCAGACGACAAGGCAGAATGACAAAAATAACTCGTCAAAGATGTGTGGAACTCCCCATTACACAAATCTGTCTCTGACAATTGTCCTGCTGGGAGAATCCTCAGGGTTACAATCCGTAATTGTTGTAGTTACCAAACCTCCTCCTCCCTCAACATCACTTTCCGTTGCGCTAGTAACCTGGCCCTCCCGCCCCCACTCGGCCCCCCGTCGGTGAGACGCGCCGGACGCCAGACGCCATTAGGCTGGACTAATGAGGCAGACGACATTTGTCTGGCGCCATGTTGTCACTCTCCAAGCAGGTGGTCAACACGCCACAACGTTATATTTCAGACGAGAGCTAAGCTTGGCAGTAACAAAGTTGGACGTATGGACGTAGCAAGCTCCAATTGAAGCCCTATTTACAGCGATTCGATAAAAATCATCAGTAGATCTGGTTATCAACAGTTAATCTGAAACCCCATATGGCCAGAAAGCTATTTAGTGCCTTCGGTTGTAATCCTGGGTGCTCGTGTGTGTAGTAAGGTGGATGAAGGAGCTTTGTGGTGCTGGTGTGTGAATCTGACATTTTACCTGATAGTGGTCTTGCTTGGTTATATATATTATCTCACCCCTGGTACAGGCATAGCCATAGGAATAACATTAGAAAAAAATACTCAACGATCACCCCCGTAAAGCTGCAGTACTACTTCATGGTCGTGGCGGAGTATACACACATGCGACTAGCGAATCAGCGACTAGGAAAAAAAAAGAGTTCCGGTTGCATTTACCAGCAGCAATGGCAAGCAAAACGGATGCGTACAAATACGACGGGCCCCCCTTGAGCGGTTTATTTGCGGGAATGTTTAATGACTTACTTACGTTATAAACTGGGTTTGGGTAGGTCATTTTCATAAATCTTATATATTGATAATCTATTAATGTTTGTGCACGGGGTGAGATAAATACAGAACAGTTTTCGAATCAGACTTTTAACCACTACGCCACGAGTTTGGATGCGTAGTAATCTTCACGAGGCGTAAAGTCCGATTCTCAAACCAGTTCTGCTTAACTGCACAGACGGGTTTGCACCTCAAAATGACTTATTATAATTTTTTTTCTAAAGTGTTAGTTATATTTGGATCTGAATTGATGGGACGTGTCTTATCACAGGCCGACGCAAAATGGATTTGTTTTATCAATCACGCACACATGAACAAACTAGTCTATAAGACATCGACACTCGGACTGTTCCTGATCACTCCTCAGCCCTACAATTTCGTCGGGTCAATTAGAATCGGTTTTATTTTGGTCAGGCTTTATCAGCATGGGGGTCATGACCGACTCCCAACCATAATTAGATTGACGACACATACATGTATCTGTCTGTTCCATATTCAGGTATTATCTTTTGGTAGGGAGACCAGGGGATTCTAGATGTGAACCAATATCCCAATATCTTTATTAGATTAGAAGTTATCAGAGATGTCTTCAATTTTTCATTTTCAGTATATTAATTTCCCTTGTGTCCAACAAAGGTGATATCGATTGAGTCTCATTCACGCCAATAAAACATTGGTTGGATCCTCCCCATACACCCTCAGCTCCCTCCAGGGACATATTTTCTCTTTTAACGATCTCTTCGGGGCAGCAAATTCCGTATTTATAATATTTCCACTTTCGTCCCCAACTGGCCCAGCCTTGCCCGGTCAGCATTAGTACCCTGTGATCCGAATCGAAGTCTAATTAAACAAATTGGACGTTAAACTACCCAAACAAACAAACAAGATCCGAGTCGGGTTGTTGTACGAGGGTATTGTGCATTGACATGATAACTGGCTCTCCCCGAGTTCATGGTCAGGATGAATCAGGAACAGAATGTCAAGGTCTTGTAGGCGTAACACATTGACATATATATATAACCGAAAATTAATTGCTAACATCTCTGCAGTTCAAGTATGATATAATATTATATGTTGGCGCTTGTTGCTTCGCAGGTGCCCTTGGCGACGGAGCGGTCTACTGTAAGTTCGTCGACGAGATCTACTTTGACCAGCGCCGAAATCCACCGACACCACCGCCGCGATCCGACCTCTACTCCGAACCCAACATGGCGAGTAAGATCAAGACGAAGACTGGCGTGATCGACCCGGGCAGCTACGGCGAGGTGCAGAAAGACAACAAGACCATCAAGTGTCTGCACGCACAGGACTTCTGCTACACGCTGTGGGAGGGCGACCCGAACGACAAGAAGAAAAATACCATTATAAAACAAGGTACGCCACAAACATTGAAATGAAAATGGGCAAAAAGAATGAATAAATGATCGTTATCTGTATTTAGACCTTCTAATTGATTAAATATCACAACCAGTTTGCAGTTTACATGTTAAGTGTTTTCTCCATCTCTTTTTGACAGTTATCTGAGAGTGGAGGGGTTCCTCTGCCAAGGCTGGGATTAAAAGGACTTGACCTTTTCCCTTCCTTCTCAAAAGATCTCCACCTGTATGAATGATATGACAGTGTTGCTACCTCATAGATTTCTCTTTTGTATACATAAACATCTGCCGGTGTTCTAAGATCTTAGGAGTGACTGGCGGTTCAGTACATACACAGGCTAATATACCCCTATATCAGGCTTCTAGTGTACACAGAGACCTTGTTATTCACTGTATAACCAAATAGATTAACATGGAATGTATTCCTATTGAACGGCCATGTAAAACATATCCTTAAAAACAGTTGAAAAGGGAACTGCGATAAAACTGATGGCGAGGATATCGAAGTGAAAAGGAAAAGAGTTACATGTAGGCCTTTCACGGTATCCGTGTACGGCAGCAGCTAATCTAGGTGTCCACTTGAAAGGTACTTCTTGCAGACAGCTTTCAGGATGTGGTGCCTGAAAGGGGACAGGTGGCGCCATGAGTCACACAAAAAGCTGGAATTGAAGGGTCACTTAAATCACTCTCCATGTGGAAGGCTGCTTGTGAAAAGACGCGTTTCTAATTTCTTCAATTCTTTTTTATGTTGATATATTCCTAATTGTAGTATAGTGGATATTCCAAGAATTCAGGTCAGTCATCTAAAAGTGTAGTCATATGATGTGTCTAGGATGGAGAAAAAGAGGGTTAACACATAGCACTTCAACGGCGGTCTAAGGGCTAATGAGAGAAGACGGAGTTCCCCTCATGCTATCGGGTTCATATAGCATATAGCGAACTGCTGAATTATGCACGGTCTTAATACGCGGCCGGATCGCGAGATGTCGTGCCGGGGTCGGGTGTGGTGTCAGTTGGGGGCGCGGTGATCAAGGCTCAGGTGTGTGTGTGAGGAGGGTGGGTGGGGTCGGCAGGCTCTGAGCGGGGTGAGCTCTCAGTGGCCGGGGGTTGGGTGCCCGTGGGATGGACTGAGGGAGCTGGGCAGGCAAGGGACGTCCGCTCCAGGGATGGAGGGCTGAGGGAGATGGATGAACACATGGAAAACTTGTACAGAGCAATGGGCAGGCGGGTCATAGGCAAGGCTTTGCAGGAAGGGCTCCTTGAGATTAAAATGTAACAAAGTTACAGTATTCCAAAGGGGGAAATTTACATGTATATATTAAATATGGGACCTATTTGAAACACTGTCATAGACAAAAAAAGGGAAAAACAATTTTAAAAAGCCATATATGGAGTAGATTGTGACCTGATGCCAGCTGCCTTACCGTGCCTTCTACCCACCTCACCCTGCATCATCTCGCGTGTCTGACCTTAGAGATCAGGATACCTTCAAGCAAGGAGAGGGGGACTCGGGTTTCAATCACCTGAACAGCAGCACAAAATACATTTACTTCACTCTATACATTATCTACGGAAAGAGCCCCAGCACTCTTACCCGTCCACTGTTGCACTCACTAGTTGGTAAACAAATATATTCAAAATAAAGGACAAAATCATGATATTTTTTTTATCTCAGTTGTTCTTCATTCTAGAGACTCTACTAGGTTCCAAAAATCCAATTCAAGTAGGCAACACTAGAATATATATTGATTTATAGCCATTCTGTTCCAAAATAATGTTATAGATCATCCTTTTTTTTATACGTGTTTTAAATTTCCAATTTTGTCTTCAGTCCCGATTTTCATCCCTGAATTCCTGTTTGACGAGCCTGGGATTGACCTTTAGACCTATAATGGTTTTCATCATGTTAGGTTGTCGTGTTAACAATAGGAAATTCTAGGTCTTGACCTTGACATGACCTCGTTCCAAAACCAGGGTATTTCCTTTGAGGATGCAGTTGGGGATCTAATGGGGTGAGAAGAAAACAATGACACACCCACCACATAATCATTGCCTCGGTACAACTACATGTATATATGTATGATAATTCAGTCCTATCGCGTAATACGTGATTTACGCTGAATGTCTTCTCTTTCGACGTACAATGTGAACATATGATATTTATTCTGTTTCTAAGTCTAATTGAACAAATTGGATGTTAAACTACCCAAACAAACAAACAATTCGGTTCCTATCGGTGTGTATCTGATAACATGAAAAAACAAACCACATGAATTCATACAGTCATTGTAACATAATAACACATGTTTTCTCACTCATCTGTCCGGTTATAACTAGATCGCCACATGTTATTGTTTTCCATTTAGCCTCTTTTACTGTAACACAATCTTGTGGCCAGTCACGAATGGCCTTTGTACCGACCTTGAAATTGAAACTTCACGAACTGCAAATACTGTACAATCTGAAAATTTTAAATGCCTTAAGCTGACCGAGTTGTACTTTGTGTCTTTCTTATCCAGCCTCAACGAACGTGATAATGATTTCTTTTCTTTTCTAAACGGCCGTGCGGTTGTCGCTTTTATGAGACATTTGGTCTAGACATTTAGCTACCAGTCCAAACAGGATGATTACTTCCTAATTGGTTAGATGAGGAGGCGAAAAAATTAACCTATTCTATCAATTTTGCTATCTTCTATGTGAGAAACTTTTATTCTCAACATACACAACTCACCAGTCATCTCATGCACATAGGCGTGGTGCGGCGATCGCCGTGATAACGGGTTTCGCTGGTTCTCGCCGCGCATCAGCGACATTTCTGCACTCCAGGACGAGGCGAGTTCCGTGAGAGTGAAGACAGTAACATGGCGTTGGTAGTAGTGCACCTACAGCCATCCGTTTTCACAGCTTGTCAAGGGTGAAATTCTACCACGATTCTTGAAAAATGTTAATTATGCTATAGTTTTACATGGGTTGCGAAAATATCATCAAAATATTCACATCATTTCATTAATTAATTAATTAACCCATTCTCGCCGGGTGATGCCTTCATTTCTCTAAGACTTACAAGGATAGATTGCAGTTTTCAGGCTCCCGATATTCTCCCCACAAGGCTACACGGTGCACCAATCAAATTGATACATATATCATTAGGAGATTTATTCTGAAACACACGGGAGGTGACGGGGATCTGGTAGGTGCAAGTGTCTCGACAACTGGGCAGAATCGCCACTCCAACACGCCAACATAGAGCGAGAGCAAGTGTTAGCAGATCTGAGCGAGTTAGGATGTCTTACAAGGTTTTAACATAAAACAAGTAGACGAGGACATATATGTGAATTAACTCCACACTCTGAGGTTTGTTCCTGTATAAATATTGTCCAGTTTAACCGAGTGCAGAATTATTTGTGTGTGTGTGTTTTTTACCGCTTACCTGGAGATTTCATAACAACGGTTTGTAATTGTCATTTTCAAGGTAGCATCGGTTGATGACAGATGTGCTATAGCCACGTTTCATAAATCCGAGTGCAGAATTAGAAATAGAAATCTAAATCAGAACTCGAGCATCATCCCCAGATAGAACCCACCAACTGGAGGATTCTGACTGTCGGGGACAATGTCAAAGTTTTGACTTCGATTTCTTATTTTCTATTGGTCTAAACTGGACAAACTATATATGCCAAATAAACCTCAAAGTGTGGAGATTGCTGCCGTATAGGTCCTCGTCCATGTATTCAATGTTAAAAGCCTACACAAAATGATTTTGAGAATGGCACTGACAACTTGGTAGCCCGTCCCATAGGCACCCACTGCACTATGAAGCCACATCAGGGATCATGCCTCGTTTTGGTGTGAAATACTGGATGTCATTACAAGATGGTGCGAGTGTGTAAGTGGTGAATGGCGTGCTCACTGATTACACCTATCGGTTCCACACATAGACATGTATTCCATCGTGTTCAGGCATGTATATCTACACTATTAGTGTGTGTCTTGGTTTCTTCACTGGGTTTGTTGGCGTGTCTTGCAGGCTGCTGGGACACGGCTAACCGGGACTCGTGTCGCCAGTCGGACTGTGTGGCGCGTTCGGCCGTCAACAGGAGGAGCAACAACACTCACTTCTGCTGCTGCACGGGCGACATGTGTAACGTCAACATGACCAGCGAGTACCTCGAAGATGTGGAGCCCACGCCTAACCTGTCGGCCACACCGAGTGAGTACCGTCATTTAGAGGGCGATTTAAGGATGGCCAGCGTGTTCGGGGTGCACGGACCACCGAGAAAAAGAAGATAATAAATGAGGAATTGATAATTTTTTCTATACAATTTTCTTCTTTTTATGTCCTTTCTCTCTCCCCCATCTAACCTTCCCACTCCACCAATCCGTCCGTCCCCTCCCTCTATTCCTTAGTCGTCTTATGGTGTGGAAACTAGAGCAACGCAAAGCTTCGCGTATATGTAATATCTGTAAGTCTGCCAATTAATTAAAACAGAAAAGAAAAGCAAGATAGTATCCTCCGACAAATCGAAGCTCCCGACGACTTCGTTCAGGTGTGCTGTGGCGTAAGACCCACATAACCAAACTGTTCCAAAGGATAAAAAGATTATAGATCTTAATTTCAATTGATCAAAAATATAATTTTAATCAATTACGCAAGTAAGCTATAATAATTATGTTCTCAGATCGTGCCATGATCGTCGTTTTGTGTGTGTGACAAGTAGCTAATTAGTGTGACGTGACTCTCGGTGCGACCACCAGGGTACCAGATCCTTCCAGACCCCAACTACCGGAACCGCACCATCATCATCGCGCTGGTGTCGGTGTGCGGCGTGGCGCTGGTGATCGCGCTCACCTACCTGGTGTACCGGCTGCTGCTGGGCTCGCGCAAGCAGCCCTACGAGCCGGAGCACCTGGTGGAGTCGCCGCCCACGCCCATGTTCGACCTGGACCAGCTGAAGCTTTGTAGTCTGCTGAGCGGCGGGCGCTACGGGGACGTGTGGCGGGGCACGCTCTACGACCACGAGGTGGCCGTCAAACTCTTCCTGCCCGTGCAGAAGCAGTACTTCCTGAACGAGCGCGATATCTACACGCTGCCGCACATGGACCACCCGGCGCTGCTCAAGTACTTCGGGTCGGACGAGTACATGAACCAGGACGGGATGGTGCCCTACAGTATCATCGTGATGACCTATATCCCCAACGGCACGCTGTGTCAGTACCTCAAAGAGCACGTGCTCGACTGGAACCAGATGTGTAAACTGGCGCTGTCGGCGGCCAGCGGCCTCGCCCACCTCCACACCGACATCCTCACGGGAGGTGAGTCTCACCTTACCTGGCCAAGACCTTTATTCGGATCATTGTTCCACTGGGTGTTTCCCACATATTTCGAATCTTGTCATATACATAATATATTATACATCGTTCAAAAAATTTAAGTATACCGGATTTCAGGTATTATGTTAAGAGTGTACATATAGGTCAACTAATAGTTCTTTGGAAGTACTTATGTGAATAATTACCCATCACTTGGTGATGTAGTGAAACTTGGTACTAAGTTCTTGAGAGTCTAGGGAAAAGGTAATAGAATTTAGATATTATACCTCACCATAAACTGGTCATAGCAACTCGTTTTATGAGCCATTTACTAGCTATTAGTAATTAGTATTATCAGTGTTTTCCTGAATTCTCTCTCCTGAATTACACAAATATAGTGTGTGCTAGTGATTGATATTTAGCCATATTCCCCTCAATTGAACATATTTAGATGTTATTACGTCTAACAAGACAAATTAACATCGATGAATTCTAAATAACGATGAAACATCTAAAATGTAAAAAAATTGTTTGCAGATAAAGAGAAGCCTGCCGTTGCTCATCGTGATTTCAACTCACGAAACATTCTCATCAAAGACGACCTTACCTGCTGCATCTGTGATTTTGGTTTTGCAATGAAGATTTTAGGATCCAAGTTTATCCGCAATGGATTTGAAGAGATAGCAGAGCAGTCACCCATATCTGATGTAAGTAACACAGTCTGCATGCACACCGTATCCATTTTTATCGATGGCTCCACAGTACACATGTATTACATACCATACTTTATTAATACTTTTGGTGTTACTTTCTTTGGTTTAGAGGTAAGATGATCAGAATATAATATCTAACGTACGTATACATGAACCATTTTGTAATAGAGCCATCTTCGACACCACTTTTATAGTATCCATTTACAAAGACTTGGTGTATGTATAAACTGTTTGTGCCTTAATATTGTAATATTACGATTTATAATAAAGCTAAGATTATATTCCCCAAAGAAAATCACCGTGTACACAAGGGCATAAGCATTTGATTTATCAGACTGTATACTTTGTTATAATTTTAGAAATTTTTTCAGAATCGATAGATCATAAAAATGAACTAGGCTGTGGAGTGTAAAATTCCGGTAAAATGATCTGATTCTTGAATTTAAAAGGAATCAGATGACGTAAGGTTTGCATTACTGATACAAACAGTTGGGACTGGCTGACTTAGAAGTGCTGTGTGGCGTGTTGTAGGTGGGCACGCTGCGCTATATGGCGCCCGAGGTGCTGGACGGGGCGGTGAACCTGCGCGACTGCGAGGCCTCGCTCAAACAGATCGACGTGTACGCGCTGGGCCTCGTCATCTGGGAGATCGCTAGTCGGTGTTCAGATCTCTACCAAGGTGAGCACGATGCGACTCACGCTGACGGCCATCTCCCTCACGTCAACGCTCACACTGCCAGCCTGTGTCTATACCGTTACATTAAGACGGCTTGGTTTAGTTTGTCACCAAAAAAAATTCAGAACATCGCGTTAAGTAGGAGAATATTTTTCATAGTATTGTCTCAAATATAGTCATGTATTCAAGGTATTGAGGGTAAAAGATAGAGAGCTCTACATTATAGGTTATTTGAAACAAACTCACGTTATGGTAACGTTTTCGTAGTGATTTTTCTGGAAAAGAGGTTAGGTTTAAAAAAAAACCCAGCATTTCTTCTTATATGTTGATGTTCAATACATCTGTGTAGGACTTTGGTGTAGCTGATGTACTTCCGCTGATGAATTTGTTTGTGTATATATTAGTTACTAAAACTGTATTTTAACGCGCGCAGGCATGCCCGTCCCCGATTACAAGTTGCCGTTCGAGGCTGATCTCGGCCCGCATCCCTCGTTTGAAGACATGCAGAGACATGTGTCATGGAAACGAGGCCGCCCTGCGTTCCCAGACGTGTGGAAGGACACCAACCAGGTAGAACACTCCACCTAACTCACTGTTTACTCGCAATCAGATGGGCAGCCAGCATTTGAATAAGTTTCGATAATTAGATGTAAAATCCCATTTAGTGTTTCAAACAACTAAGTTCATTTAAAATATTTTCATTCTTCAAACAATGTTGGATATCCGAATTTATGTCGGCAAGATTTAGGATTATGGTTGAATGACATTACATGAGAATTAGTTGTCAACTCGTTTGCAATTTGATAGATCCTAAACAGAACGTTACGTCCCTAAGGACTGATTGTTATATATCGTATACTGAAGATACATGCCATACGAAACTTACATGATTGTTTTAATCAGCGATTCATCTCTTCATGGAGAATAACTGTAGATGAAGCTGGTTGGGTCAGCACCAGGCTGTGTTTGTAGTCACACTACACATTGAATAACTGTAGATGAAGCTGGTTGGGTCAGCACCAGGCTGTGTTTGTAGTCACGCTACAAGTTGAATAACTGTAGATGAAGCTGGTTGGGTCAGCACCAGGCTGTGTTTGTAGTCACGCTACACGTTGAATAACTAGATGAAGCTGGTTGGGTCAGCACCAGGCTGTGTTTGTAGTCACGCTACATGTTGAATAACTAGATGAAGCTGGTTGGGTCAGCACTAGGCTGTGTTTGTAGTCACGCTACACGTTGAATAACTGTAAATGAAGCTGATTGGGTCAGCATCAGGCTGTGTTTGTAGTCACGCTACAAGTTGAATAACTGTAGATGAAGCTGGTTGGGTCAGCACCAGGCTGTTTGTAGTCACGCTACACGTTGAATTACTGTAGATGAAGCTGGTTGGGTCAGCACTAGGCTGTGTTTGTAGTCACGCTACACGTTGAATAACTGTAAATGAAGCTGGTTGGGTCAGCACCAGGCTGTGTTTGTAGTCACGCTACACGTTGAATAACTAGATGAAGCTGGTTGGGTCAGCACCAGGCTGTGTTTGTAGTCACGCTACACGTTGAATAACTAGATGAAGCTGGTTGGGTCAGCATCAGGCTGTTTGTAGTCACGCTACACGTTGAATAACTGTAGATGAAGCTGGTTGGGTCAGCACCAGGCTGTGTTTGTAGTCACGCTACACTTTGAATAACTAGATGAAGCTGGTTGGGTCAGCACCAGGCTGTGTTTGTAGTCACGCTACACGTTGAATAACTAGATGAAGCTGGTTGGGTCAGCACCAAGCTGTGTTTGTAGTCACGCTACACGTTGAATAACTAGATGAAGCTGGTTGGGTCAGCACCAGGCTGTGTTTGTAGTCACGCTACACGTTGAATAACTAGATGAAGCTGGTTGGGTCAGCACCAGGCTGTGTTTGTAGTCACGCTACACGTTGAATAACTAGATGAAGCTGGTTGGGTCAGCACCAGGCTGTGTTTGTAGTCACGCTACACGTTGAATAACTAGATGAAGCTGGTTGGGTCAGCACCAGGCTGTGTTTGTAGTCACGCCTCACGTTGAATAACTAGATGAAGCTGGTTGGGTCAGCACCAGGCTGTGTTTTTAGTCACGCTACACGTTGCTTGCCTTCTCACAGGTGATCCGCGCGCTGAAGGAGACGATAGAAGACAGCTGGGACCAGGACGCAGAGGCGCGCCTCACCTCGCTCTGCGTGGAGGAGCGCATGCTCGAGATGATGACTATGTGGGAGATGCGCAACAAAGGTGACTTCTCGTCTCACGAGACCTGCTTCTCCCGCGCACGGGCAGCAGGCGGGCCCCCGCAGTAGTCAACAAGTGTTTAACACCGTGGTCTTAGTTTTAACTCAGAGCAGCTATGATCCTTTGAATCAAACCTATCACCTACTCACCCATAGCGCTGCAATGATGTATTGTAAAACTCTCCTTTTCACTAATTTAAAAGAGAAAAATGAGTCGAGGCGGAATACACTTCTACACAGAAACTTATTTAATAGAATAAAGAATAAAAGAAGGAAACTTGGTATATTCCTGGTAGCATTACCTTTTCCAAATGTAATTCTAAATATTACCTATTGTCCCTTTAATTATTTTTCATGATTGTATTTTCTTTTAAGAAACAGTAAATATGACTGACCCGAAAAGAAAAACTATATTTTTAATGATGCCAAGCTGTCTTTCAGAACTAGCTTTCGCGGTACTATTCCTATTTTCCTGGAATTAATTTCGGCCATTTCTTTTCTCCAGTGGGAGTTACGCCTACGAATCCAGCAGCATTAATCAGCGGTGTGTCGGACACCATCCTGCGCAACCAGACGACGGACCCGGCGACGGCGGGCGACGCGCCGACCACCGACTCCCACGGCCAGGTGCCCAACGGGACGCTCAGCAACACGGTGAACATCAACGACCTGCACCTGGCGCCGGGCGTGCTGCGGGCGGCGCGCGCCGAGAACAGCGTCTCCACCTCCACCGTGGAGACGACGCTGACGGCGTCCCCGTCCGACCCGCCGCCGCCGCCCCTCATAGAGCCGCCGGGCAAGTCCAGCAACCTGTACGCCCGCACCAAGCAGCCGCTGCAGCCGCACCAGGGACAGAACCCCACCGTGGAGCGCAACACGCATAAAGGCAGCGACGACAAGCTGGTGGTGCTCGGCAACACGCTGGTCGACCAGTCGGTGGCCGACGAGGCCCAGCAGACACAGGCCGACCAGACTGTGTCCGGAAACACAAACGCCAATTTCACCGACGATCTTTTTGAAGCCATCGCCGATAACCTTGAAAGTTCCTTAGTGCAGAATGACTTGCTGGGTCAGCAGCAGTACCCAACACCAGCGGCGCAGCCCAGCGCCTCCCACAACCTCCTCTCAAACCGCTTACTGCAACAAAGCAATCCGCCGGAGCAGCTTATTGCCCGGCCTAAACAGCCTAACGTGCCTGGCAATGGCTCTGCGTACCACCCCCCTGTTCCCCAGTGTTCCCTCCCCCCGCCAGAGCCCCAACCACAGCAGCCAAAACAAAAGAACAAGTTCCGCTTCAAAAAGCCTAAAACTGATAAAATCAGTGGCAAGATGAATGGACTGTATTTGTTTGGGAAGAATCTGCTGAAAGGATCGAGCCATGATAGTAGCAGTGACGACAGCTCCAATTATTACCCGACAGAGAACTTGCGAAACCCGGCGCAGATGGCGGCGTCGGGGGCGTCCAAGACACCAGCTTCCTCTAATTACACCGACATAGACGCGGCCAACCCGGGCAAGTCGAACCTGGGCCCGCGACAAGTCCCCACTGAAGTGTGCCTCATGAACGGCGCGACGGTGGTGCGACCCATGTCTCTGCCTGTGCGGGGTAAGGACCCCGTGCACAATTACAATCTGGGTCACCAGAACTCTGACTCCTCCTCGGACGGCTCTGACTCAGAGACCCTGCCGAAGTACCGCGACGACGCAGGGGCGGACGGCGCCACCCCGCCGCCGCCCGCGCAGCCCGAGGCCCGGCTGGGCTTCGCCGAGGTGGGCATCGCCAAGCTCAACGAGGCGGGCGCCTGCCCCGCGCTGCAGAAGGTGAAGCTCAAGTCACAGAGCAGCGTAGACCTGAGCCCCACCGCCGGCTGCCTGGCCGAGATGTCCGATGAGGAGTCACGAGTGCGCCGACCCAACTCGCTCTCCGTGAACGGACACAACTACAAGAAGGTGCCGCAGTCCGTGCCCTGCCTCAACAACGTGGGCCACGACGAGGCGTCGGCGTCGCAGCCGCTGATGGGCGAGCCGCGGTCGCAGGCGGCGCCGGTGGCGCGCCTGGCGGCGACGGCGCGTGAGGGCGGGCGCCAGCTGAACCAGGACGGGCGCTACTCCCTGTGCGAGGACCGGCCTCTGTCACACAGCCTGGGAGACGTGAACTCAGTGAAGCGCGACCGACAGGCGCCCGCGGGCCTCGGACAGTCCAGCATCTCTCTAACACAGTTCGGCAGTGTCGAACGCAATGTGAACAGACTCCAACAGCCTGCCGACTACCCGTGCTGATCACCCCCTGCAGCCTGACTCCACGGACACCGTGCGGCGGGCGGCGGGCGGCGGGCGGGCGGTCAGCCTCATCAACACTGTGAGTGGGCGACGCAGGTCTGCTGAAGGCTACGGCAACAGCAGCCAGTCGACTTTGCATGACCTGCCTGCTACTTAAAAGCCACGTGATGTGACTGTGAGTCACGTGATTGGCACGTGACGCTGACCACACGCGCCGGTGGCGTCTGGTGGTAGCGACCTCTGTTGGTGAGATGCCAGACATGGCCGTCATTATGTGCTACAGTGACGTCATACAGGTGACGTCAGTCGTCTTTTCGTGACGAAGAAGCCGTAAGTTGTCCTCCCTTTGTAGTGGCGCCATCTTGGAATTCAAACTCTCATCGCTGGATCATTATATGACTCAGATAATGGCGTATATATTATGACCAATCTGTTGTCACCTCAAAAGATATCCTGAACCCTCTTAACCCCTGGAGCGTTTTGTATTACCATGGTTCTCATTACATCATCCACGTAGGTGGTTCATAGAAGGACTTGACTTCCCTCTCCTTTTCTCCTTGTGGCACCTAAAACCTGGCGCTCTTATTGTACCTGAGTAGGGTGTGTAAATAGAAGCTGGGCTGTAGGCCCTACCACAGCACATCAGCTATTTAGCCCGGAGACAGATTGATAATAGAAATGACTCTGTCGCAATCTGTTGTATAAATGGACGCGAAAAGTGTGAATGGATTGAAGATTGAGATATAGGTTTACTGTTTAAGATCGTCCATTAAGTCTTTGCCATGGCCAAGAATCAATTATCAGTGATCCATAGGAAAAAAGAGAAACGTGATGAAGTCTTGCTGGCGTAAACTAAGAGCTTTGTTTATGAACAGTGTACCTCATTAGAGTGACTTTGACAATGGGCACCACCTGTAAGCAGTGAATGGCAGATGGGCGTGTTTTACAATGTGCTTGGTCACAGGTGTCTGTGTGCTACTTTAAGAAAGAAATCGATGAGTGTTTGGTTTGTGTCTCCGTTCGCCATCGAGTTTGGAGCGTGCAGTAATATGAACGAAGCGATAGCGGAGTGAATATTTCGAAGCGCTCCAAACGAAATGGCGAACAGGGACTCAGTCCAAACACGAATGTGTTTTTCATTTTATCTTAGCCTGCAAATATGTATCTTTTTATTGCCCATTGAGTATGAGTTACCGTATTCGCAAGCTTGTTGAGTACGCGATCCTAATGCTAAGCCTATGGACGTTTATACCAGGCTAAGGTAACGAGTAGACGCCCCGCGTCGTGGTTAGAAGAACGGACGCTGCGTCTCCGTCTCGTCGCCTCCCAGCGCCACCTGTCGTCTGCGTCTGTCGGGACGCGCGTGAGGCTCAGCCGAGTACCGCACGAGGAAAGTGTCAGACACACAACGGTCAACTGTCATGTGGACACGACTTCATCACCCCTCGCCCTCCCACCCCACACTCACGACTCCCACTCAACCCCGATTGGTTTTATTATTGAACAAGTGTGCTGGTCGCGTCAGTAAAGAGTAGTTGGAGTCTGTTTGAGAAATTATCATAAGAGTTGAATATTGACTCTCGGTAACCCCAAAATAGTGCTTACAGAATTGCTACATCATTTACCTTATACAGGGTGTGCTATTAATGTTCTTATACTCTTGTTTTTGTCCACAACTTTGATGAATTCATAAGAATCCACTGAAAACCGGTTCCCTCACTTTTAATGTAAGATTGCTGCAGATCGACATGTCAAGCTTTGTAAATAGCAGTGTGTGAAAGGTTGTAAACAAAAACCGATCTGAAACAGTCATCCATGACTGATTCTCTTATTACATTGATTTTAAGTGTCAGTCAACTACCCTAACAGGGCTTGAATTTAATTACTAGTCAGCGTTTTAAATTACCGCAATGCTTTCAGTAGCCACCACGGCGGGGCGGCAGCAGTGGCTCTTTGCAAATACCGATTCTTATTTTGTTTACAAGGTGGCCTATCTCTTTTGGGTGCAAATAGTTAGCGTCAATGAAAACTATGACACTGCTGTGGTGTTTACCTCTTCTAAAGCAGATTCCTCTGATAGGTGCTTAACCTTACTAATATGGTCAGATTTCAGTGTTGATTTCACTGAGACGAGAACATAGAAACACAAAACCAAGTGAACATTTGATACTTCCAGTAAGCAGACAAATTGAAACAAAATAGGGAAGTTCCATTGATCAGGTTACATACGGTACCTACACAGGTAATGAGTTAACATAGATTGACAGTTTTAATAGAAACGGCTTGACCTGTTCTGTCACGACGTGCGTCCTGATCCTGCTTGGTGTCGGCGCGGACTTGGCTACATTCCGCGTTGCCATCTCCCTGGTGTCCTTAGGAACAACAAAATAGTTCCCGAGGAGAGCTAAAACTCGCGTTTTAATAAATACGCTTAATTGACATTTTGCAGATCTCTGATATGTCTGCGATCCTTTACATTATTTAAAGGCCACTTTTAGTATCCAATAGAATTGCTCAAGATTCATAGTTCCTGACTACTAGGGGACGACTGGTTGAACTTATGCATAATTCGATCACTGGAATCTATTTTAGTAATACCGATTATATACATGTCTATGGAAATACTTGCTAATAGGGTGATTGCAGACCTCGGCACAAAGAAATATCAGCATAACACGTTTGTAAAGTCTAACAATATTTATGTTTTATCTTCATCAGTTTTGAGGCAACAGGTATTTTTGAGGCTTTTCATAGAAGTGATCAGTGGAAATTGCAACGGGCTGAAGTACAATACTGTACAGATATCTGGTTGACCTGTCGCACCAATAAAAAAGGTAATACTCTACCAGGTCTGGTCTAGTAGACACCTTCCGTCCTGTGCTAAACCTTACGTTGTTGTACAGGACCAAGTTGAAGTTTGTGCCTGCTGTGTATTGATGTATGTGATTGTAAATTTTGGTGAAGAGGGTCATATGAAACAAGTATGAGCCAGAACTGTATGGATGTACAGTATTGACAGTGCTTCTTGTTAACAGTAACACATGCCTGAGTGTAAGTACCGTGTCAAACAATACTCTCATCAAATCACTGGTAATTTGTGTGTGGTTATTTTCGATAAAGGAAACGTGCAATTAAATTAAATCATCGTGTATAACTTTCCATGATAGACTAACAACACCGATGACTACAAAAGACAAATGATGTTCTTCAGAGAGCTAATGTAAACAACATTACATTACCCTAGATGAGTGCAGCACTTTACGTTATTGTTCATTTCATAATGCGTTATTATCAATGTTGGGTTAATATTTTACACAAACTATTCCAACTTGCCGAGATCACTTCATTTCTGATAGTATCTGTTTTCATGAACTGTAAAAGCGAAGGTAATGATAGACATTGGATAGAAGGTAGAAACCTGATGGTCAAATAACATACACAGTTTTACATTTTAGTTTTTAATCACTTAGTACTTTCTCTGAAATTAGACGCACATCGACAGGTAGCGATTTTTGCATGACTAATCTCATACTTAGTCTATTCCCTCAAGTACTTCCACAAATATCATAATATTGGGCAAGTGAAAGAATTGTTATTTTGTACCCCAGAGTGAATATATATATATATAGATATTAGTGGACAATATGTGTTCATATTTTCCTATGGTAATAATCCCCATCTAATTCCTTTCCGTTTACAGGTAAGAGCGCACAAACCACTTTAGATATTGCCAACTATATTGCTTTTTCAGACTGCTTTCATATATCCGAGTTTTTAGGAAATATTTTATCCAGCATATACTTATTAGTTACCATAGATGCGGGAATCACATAGGGACAAAATGAATGAATAGGCTTCTGATGCCGTTGATACACTGCTAGGACAGAAGAATAGTGATAGAGTGATCCTAAAATCCCTCGTTGAATTTATATATCAGCGATATCCAATATTTCCAGCCGAGCGTCACACGCATCCACCTTCTGCACAGATCTGAGGTCTGAACCATATTGTTTGTAGCCAACCAGAAATTATTGGTCACCAGTCTATGACACTGCATTGCTGTACACATGCCTATTATGTTGCATCTATCTGTGTATTCCGATGTGATATAGTTAATGCATCACTGAGAAGCTAATCTACAGAACATTGCCAAGCGATACATGTACTAAAACCAACGAGGTCGGAATAAAGGAAAACGTACCTACGGCTAGGTAGTACTGCTAGAATATACTAGAGGGCGTGACGGGGAGCAGAGTCATGAAGATCTATATTATTCTTTTTCGTGAAGCGAAGTGGCTGATGCTACCACATTGCATTGTTTAGCAAAGAGATTGGAAGTGCTGTCACAGAAGACTGCATGCTGTGTTCTGAATGGACGCTCAATAAAATACCTTACGTGATTGAACATAAATGCAGAAACACTGACCACTGACCACTGGACTCAGTGAAGTAAAACGCTGTTTAATAGAATACTTCTTTTATTTTTCACTGACCCAAGTGTGTTTATATGTAGAGCTCATGGATCTTTGGTTTCTTGTAAAATTTTCATATTTTATTTTAAAGTTTATAATTCACAGGGACAAACACCCCATTACATGTGCTTTGAGTATTCTCAATAACAACGTCTACCCAGCAAAGATTGGTGATATTGACATGACGTTACTCGTTATAACGTGCGATGCTGTACAACAATTAGGATATCATGACTAACGCCCTTCTGTTAGCTTTCCCATGTATCGAGCTTGACGCTATGATATACGGACATGTAGACACATGCCGTCTCATCCGTTTGTTTTCATTTGTTTGGTCTCGATCCGGCTGGAAGATGACTGTACCATATCGTGTAGACATAAAGGGCATTATATGTTGTATCTCAACAGAACAGCAATAAAATTGCTGCCAGTCCATAAAGGAATATAAATTGAGTTTGTAGTCTCTTTATTGGGAAACTGCATCCACTATATTCAATATACCGTATGGGTGATAGAAAATAACCTTATATAATCCAGCAAATGAAGGGGTGAAGTAGGCACGATCAAGCACTTAATTTTGTTCAACGGACAAACGTTTACCAAATCATCACTCTGGGTCGTAGTCTAATATGGGTGAAAAATGTGCGTCTGTATTGACACACCGAAGGCTTCCTCTGTTAAATTCTCGCCATACAAAGACTAAATCGTCCGGGCTGAGATTATGTGCAGAATTCAATTTTTTAAACCTACAAGGACCTAATTTGCGCTTTCCGAACTCGAATTTGGAGTTGTGAATAAGCGTGGCTTTAATGTTTTGTGCTAATATGCCAGTAATATAAATATCTTCGAGCCAGAACGTCGTTGTTTCACGTGACGCCTGCATGATGGGCTCCAGGAGTGTGGAGGGAAGTACATAGGCGGAACCAGAGAGGTATGTAGGGAACCTCTTCCCTTTAAATTGTCCACCGGGCATAAACCACTTGTCGTGGCGGTCAGTGGTCGGTTTTGCGCCTTCAATCACGTGACCAAGCATGAAACGTGTCGGTTTGCTTCCCTCCATGATTTTTAAATCCCGAAGGATGTTTGGAATGTTGATGAATACGTCGTCATCTGTTTTGAGGATGTATTTCGCTTGGTTGCAGTATTCCAGAGTCCATTGGAACATGGCCAAGGTCTTGTATGTTAGAATAGTGTGGCTTTCTTCAATGTCAAGATAGAGGATATCTCCAAACTGTTGGTTTTCTGCAACTATCATCTTGGAGAGTGGGGAATCCTTCTGCTGAGGCCTTCCGATTACAAAAACAAGTTGGGTCGCGAAACGGCCGCTGGCGGCTCCCCGTCCCCAGGTCTCTCTGATAGCATTTCTCAACTTGTATCTGCGAATATCAGACACCACAGCGATGAGCAGATACACCTCTCTGTTCTCTTCACACATAGTGACAGGGCTGAACAGGACCCTGATCTCGTCTACATGGATCGCTTCTTGTCTTCCTCCTGCCTGTACGAATTCCCGCCTGGAAAACTGACCGTAGTCGTGAGTATCACCAACGGCGAGACTGGGGTCTCTTGTTGACATCATAGCCACTTTTGGAGGTTGTGTTTGGAGCAAGGTTAGAGGAATGACCTGTTGATTATTGACCCTGATGACCTCGCGCGCGTTATCCGTGAGCTCATCCAAAAACAAGCCGTTGATTTGATTCTGTTTACCTCCGGGTCTGTACTGTTGACCCTCCACTCGATCTCCCCTGACATCTTTCCGTTTATGTCTGATGTCTCGTTTCTGCACTTCTAGAACGGGACGCTCCTTGATTTCAGTATCAGCCTCGGCAGATTGTGCATGGGTGCTGACGAGATGTTTCAGGTTGTCGTTCATTCTGAAACTCAGTTTCATTCTCACTTGGTGAGGGTGTTTGAGACTGTTCCTATGGTTGTCCAGCGGTTCGTGTAAAAATAGGGGAATTCCGTTATCATCTTTTAAGTCGTCAGGATTGACCTCTAAACTCTTGGTGTGTGGCCTCAAGTGGAAGACCAGGAACATGAGGTTACCAAGGAGACATGTAATGATGATTGGACATGCACAGCGATGCTGTCGTATACGACCAAGGAGCAACATCTTGAAGGGGAGCGACCTGAAATGAATGAGAACTATTTGGTAGATCAAGTAGCCTATAATCACAATGTTGATCATGTATGAACAAGTGACATAACTGACCAGTTTCAGGCAAGAAGGATACAGTACTGCCTGCTAATAAGGGAGTGTTCATTATTTATGGCAGGGGGAGAGGAGGTTGCTCACGAATCCTCCAAAGTAAATTGCCCCCCTCGGAAATACCTCCAAATGAAATGCCCCCCTCAGAAATACCCTAAAATAAACCGCCCCCTCGGAAATACCCTAAAATACCCCCCCCCCCCCTTTGGAAATATCTCAAAATACCCCCCCCCCCCCCAACAAATACCCTGATATATATTGCCCCCCCCCCTCCCTAGGCAATAGCCTTAAATCGATTCTTTCTGGTATACACATGTATATGTACATATATATATATATAGTAATGTTAAGTAAATAAAGCCAGGTGAATTCTGGCGTGCAAATATTAAACTTCTATAATCAAATCCTCTAATACACAGCTATCTAGCCCTTGAGAAATGTGGACTTCTAATGATGGTTTAGGAGCAATGACTGCAAACTGGGTAGCACAGTTATACAATTAGATATTTACCATCCAGAAAGTGAAACCTTAGTCTGTCAGGACATGCTGGCACAGGAGCATATGTACCTGCTGCTCAGAGACCTATCTTAAGTGGGTGTTCTATTGAGACAGTGGAGGCACCAAAAAGACAACACATGAATGCAGTCTATTACAGATGGTAGGTGAATGTTCACCTAGCTTTTGTTACCATTTACAATCAAACCAATACTACCAACTGAGTTAATGAAGATCAAAACCAGTTTTTGTAAGATCCCTGCGAACAGTGACCACACAATATAAGTTGGGACAATCTTTCCTCATATGTTCTTGGTTCAGCACTCTAAACATATGCAGAGGCCAATTACCCATAATTATCAAAGAAAATGCCATAGAAGAAGGTGTTGCAAAGGTTAGAAAATAGGTTTACTGTCACATAATACACTCTCTTGGTAAATTATTTGTTGAATTTGTGGTGATGAAGGATATCTGCCAGCAAAATAAGGGTCATGAATAAGCAATTGAAGGTATAGACCCCTTTCAGTGTTGGTATACAAACCCCAACCTAGCTAGGTGCGCGCGCACATCACGTCCAGAAAGAACTAGGTCACAGGCAAAAGCCCATGGGAGCAGCTCATACCTTACTTTAAAGTTGTCAAGACACTTGGATATTTCCCCAAAAAGGGAAGAAAAGTAGAGTCCCAGAATGTAGACTTCAGTAGCTTCATTTTGATAACTTTAATACACAGATCAGAAAAGTAGATGCTGTGATATTTTCAGGTTAAAGTAGCAGTCCATGATGATACCATGCACACATGCCTGTGTGTCACACCTGAGTGTCTGTGGTCTGCTGCTGCCTGCCTCTGCATGCTGACCACCCCTGCCACTTAACCAGGCCTGACCAGGGGTGTGCCCTGTGTGTATGCCCTGTGTGTATGCAGAACACAGAGTTGCACTCAGGGGTGGTCACCCAGGATGTGTGCCACTCACCAACTGTGTGTACATAGCGTGGGTATGGTTGGGTTGGCATTATTACTAGCAAATATTTAGTGCACTTGACTTTTCAATACTTTCTCCATGAGAATTCATACTTTAGCAGGGTCTTTTTCTTTGACGGAGCAAGTTTAATTCTGTTTTGCCTACAGCACCATGCATGTTTAGGCCCCCACAGTCCATGATGATACATGGTGCAAAACAGGCACTAAAAATGCTCTAAATCATCCAGCTGGAATTTATGAATCACCAAGTTACTCATATGATACTTTCACTATAAATGACTTTTGTTCCTGAAATTATAATAATGGTTTTGCCAATCAAAATCGGAAGAAAACATGATAGAGGCACTCGTGCAGTGTTGTTGACAGTATGTTCTGACCTCGGTAGGCGTGCGCATCGCCGTTAACCCTTTAAGGACGCATGATGCCTGGAGGCATCACCACGCTAAAGACGCATGATGCCTGGAGGCATCACCGCACTAAAGACGCATGATGCCTTGAGGCATCATTGTCCCAATATTAAGAAAAATGTTTTAACAAAGAAATAATAGAGCAATATTCATGAAATCTTCAGAAAATGAAGATATAATATCATATTTAGTATTTCTATTAAAAAGAAATAAAATATTTATGATTATGTATCATATTGCATGATTACAAACTTGGATATCAGTTTTAACTATTATGTGGCCATCCTGTAGCCAGACAGACTACCACCAGTATCCGTCCTTATGGGAGTAGCTGGACCCCAGGCAGCCGTCCTTAAAGTGTTAATGTATGCGTGACGTCATGTGAAAGGGGTCTATTATCCTTTGGGTAACATTACTGTGGTGATTTGGGAGTTTATTGAGTGAAATTCATCAAAATTGTTATTCATCACAGCAACTGTAATTTACCTTACATTTTCTTCAGGCAGCTGTTATCAGGGTTTATTTGTGGAAAATATTTACCTTTATGGTAACATTACAGATAACTCGGGACATAAATGACAATACAAGGACCTGCAATAACCTTAATAGGCTAACAATTTTGCTGCTAAGTTTAGTAAGATGATCGTTGAAAAACATTGTAATAAACATTATCTCAGAAAAGCTCTTGCATGGCAGATTACAAGAAGTCTTAGTATGATGAGCCCCACTCCACAGACATGGCACTGCCAGGTGTTACAGTACCTCACTTATTATCTTCTCTGCCACAATCACCATACTTATATGTTAATTTCTTAATTCTGCTAGAAGAGATCAGACACTATTGGCCTCTAAATTGTATAGATTATCAAAAATACAGTTCTATAACCTCTCATATGGGTGAATTGCAAAAACGTAAATCATTGAAATTGAAACACCCCACCTCCGACAAATACAGTGAATTGAAATGCCCTCCTCTCGGGTAAATACCGCGAAATGAAATGCCCCCCAGACAAATACCTCTAAATAAAAGCCCCCCCCCCCCCCCGCACATACCTTTAAATAAATTGCCCCCCAGATAAATACCCTCATATAAACTCCCTCCTCCAATAGCTCACCCCCTGCCGTAAATAATGAATGGTCCCTAACTAGGAACAAATTCTTAGAATAGTTTAAAAGGTTTGGGTATTATCCAGGCAGTAGGCCTTGGTCAATTGCTGTAAACCACTTGGCATCCAGCCATTTCTACAACTGCCTTTAGAGATTTAGAAAAACGATAAAATTGCTTAAGTGTTTTTTAAAAACTTAATTGTTTCTTAAGTCAGGTGACCGATATACAGTTTCTTTGATATTATGACTCTATATCGACTGGTCTTTCTACAACATGGCAGTTGAGTCGGGCGTCTCGCCCTCACCGTTCGTCGAGCGAGAAGGCACCCCCTACCGGCCTTTTCAGGAACCAGCCATTTACACATGCCTTCTGGAGGCATACACCCACGCTTACAAAGGCATTTGTATATATCCTCCAATGCACTGTGGTGCTACCTGGTTACTTTTAAATATTGCCAATTATTGGGCAAAATTGGCTTCTAGGGATTCATTTTAATGGAAAATGAGTAAAACATTTTGTCCAGTTTATCCAATCGTAATAAGTAAAATAGCCCTATTTACCTTGCTTATTAGAGCGTGCTCGCACGTACTATATACGTTGCCTATAAATGGTTAGAGTGGTCACATACACTTTCAGCATGCTGAGAAAAATATATCCCTTCACTATCTGCGTACTATTCGCTGTGCTATTGGATAGGGAGCAGGGTACCAGTGTCTGAGGGTCTTAGAGGCATGCCCAGCTGACCATGACCAACGAGTATAGAGTATATCTCTATACTCGTTGCCATGACCAATCACTCAAGACCGAAATACCTCATTGACCCACTGGTGTTTGATATGGTTAGATGCTATAGATAGACTCAGGCAGTTACAGAAATGGCAAGTTTACTGGGTGCAAGTGGTTACAAAAAACAATCCATGGACTCAATGTATCCCAAACCTTTTAGTTGTTATTCATTTAAATTGCACGCTCATTCATCGATGACGAACATTCTATTTGCTCCTAGTTAGAGCGTGCTTGCACGCGCTAAATACATCATCTAGAGACCTAAAGGTTAGAGTGGTCACACATATACACTTTCAGCGTGCTGCCAGAAAACTATCCCTTCACTATCTGCGTGCTATCCACTGCGATAATGTGAAAGGAGCAGGGTGCCAGTGTCTTAGGGTCTTAGAAGCATGCTCAGCTGACCATGACCAATTACTAGAGACCGAAATACCTCATTGACCCATTGGTGCTTGACCTTGATATTTTTGGATCCTATACTCAGGTTGTTGCAGAAATAGCAGGTTGACTGCGTTCCATTAGGTTACAGAAAACTATCCATAGACTGAATGTAACCCAAACCTTTTAATTGTTATTCATATTGCACGCTCCTTCATCAATGATGAACATTCTATTTGCTCCTAGTTTTACATAGGAAAGGCAATGAAAAATATGGGTTTCTTTAATTCAAATATGGCGACCAATGATCTTAAAAACTTAAATTTGTAGTACTATACATGTACTATATTCTGTAAAAGAATATGACATGGGTTGTACTAAATGAAAAACAACCTTTTAGAATTTCTATTTATTCTATTATGATATGATAAAATTAATCTCCAAATCAAAATCTAGCACAGTGACCTCTGATTCTTCTAAGTTATATATGTGTTCAACAACAATTTGAGCTCATCATATTTAATTTTCAGGAAAATAACATGGGTTTCGATTTTCAAGGCAAATTGTCTGATATACCTTTGATATAATTTTTACGTAGTGGTAGAATGCTTGCGGATATAATTAAAGCAGATTAAACAACTTGGTTTCTGCAATGAGCCACAAGATGTCCCCACATGATCCACACCTGAATCTCGGTCTTGCGCTGTAATATCTGCACGCTAAAAAACCAGGGGGCCGTTTCATAATCCAGGATCGTACATGTAGACCCTTTTCTGTACGCCATAGAGACCCAGGGACAATGGTTTCAATTTCATTCAACACTTATGGACGGCCAATATTGTCTTAGCCAACAGACTTAAATACTATTAGACGATAACCCTTGTACGAGGTACAGAAAAGGTTCTTCATGTACGATCCTAGGTTATGAAACTACCCCCAGTAGAGGGTCCACGACAATCGATCATGTATCGGTTGTCGTAGCGCGTTGGTGCGCGGCTGTGTGTATCGGGGACGCTTTCAACGGGAAATCATATGACATAATCAACAGCAAATTAAGAAATTTTCAGAATACCTAAGATATATGGTAGTTATGCCCCTGTGCAAAAATGGTGAAGTTTGATTAAAGATAAGGGTCTCAACTCAATCATTTCATACTTTAACTTGGAATTGATTTTTTCATTAAATATTATTATGAAATATCATATACTATTGTTTTGTATTTACAGGTAAAATATCAATCATGAATATGCATTAATTCTGGAATTACAACGGAAATATTGTTAATTACGCTGGTTGCGTTGTGAGCTATATCGGGGTGTATCGGGACCATGGCACCTTTTTCATGCACCCTCCCAAACACGTTACGATGCACGCCGATATGCTAAGATGGTAATTTTGTATCGATGCGCGTCAGCGTGTATCGGCGTTGGTGGGTGCCCGGTCTTACAATACTCCCGAAAAGTATTCTGAAATGACTCATTTTAACAAATACCAAATTATACCACAGATAAACAGTCCTATTAAAATTTAACTTTCGAGCAGATGTGTGGTATAATTCTTCATGAATTCTATCAAATATATGATGACCTGATAATAACTATTGCTATAGCGCTAATGCCAAGTTAATCTGACTTTCTAGTGGCCCACTGTGCTGGATAAATATAATACCGGAAGGATATCGCGGTGTGAGTTCAAGAGTTACAGTTCTGTGTCTGCAGTGGACAACGTGGCAGAGTTGTGGGTTTTGCTGTAAGACGCCACACTGCATTGCTTGACCGGACTCCACAAAGAAGGTGGCACCGAGAGGTGCAGTGCAGGGCGGCAGAGAGCACCGACCAACGGGTTGCCCAGACGACGGGAAAGAGGCCAGTCGTGAGCCGCTTACTCCTCGTACCAACTCCATACACCAGCTGTGCAAATTGCGTCCCAAAAAGAAGATGAGACCTCGGGGAACGGAACATGACGCTAACCACTAATATCTCCAGAGGATAAAACAATTCAGATTACCAAAGTTAGTTGAGATTCGATAAGAATTAGTCAGAATAACTCGATGCTCAAGGAATAAATGGTTCTTTATGACTAAATCTCAGCACAGGGAACAAATGTGTCTCGAGTGTGTAATATGCTGAACTCATACTCACATAATCTTACCTCTGTGTGATCTACACTACTTCTGGTCACTACTGCATGGTCTAGTGTCTAATTTGATCGGTGTGTTATGCATTTAGACCTATACAAATCTAACAAGAGACTATATTAAAGTCTAGTTAACCCCAGACTCCTCGGAGCATCAAGCAGATAATCTAGGCCTACTCACCTCAATGTCAGGTCGCCGATTCCTCAACTTTTAAACTCCAACCCTTGTTCCTCGAACGACGCTTAATCACAGTGTCGTATCTGCTTCATTGAGACTGTTTAGACAACTTGCAGAATCATTGTAGCCAAAACAAGAAATGTGTTCAGAAGTTGGCCGAAACTTCCCAAACAACCATCCTCTTGATGCCCCTGCACTCATCTCCCTTCCAGAGTGTAGAGGATGGAGCAGCAGGGATGGGGCTTCCAACGTATGACCACACATGTTGCTTCACTCTACAAATCTTTTTATTTATTTCAAGATGAATTAACGGTTACATATCTATAGGCATGATAGTCAATGCACAGAGTCGATAATTCTTGACAGATCTATTAGAATTTCCTTAAAAGTTGATAGGATGACGTCCTTGATATGAATTTTCTGAGAAATGTAGTCTTAAGAATTAATAAAACTCCATTTTGCTAGAGTCAAGAGCCCCGCCACCACACACCGGGAGGAGGCTGGGCCACCTCCGGTACTGGAGGAGTGGAGGGGGCTGGAAGCCGGGGCTCGGACACCCGATATCTGAAGGGCTACGGAGGGGTAAAAACCAGCCCTCATCCACAGTCTTTTAGAAAATTACTACAAGCAGCCAAACAATACACTTCACTCATCACATTGCATGGCTTTACTTCCTCATGTACAATCGAATTTAGTGTAGTTTTAAAAGTAAAGAGTCTGGAGATATTTCAATCATGCGTAAATGTTATTGTTATAGTTGAGGATTGTCCAGCTAAAATCGATTAATGACTGGGATTGTGATTTGATACAATCGATTCAATGGCCAACATTTGACAGAATCAGCGGTAGTAATGAAAATGGTACATTATTCCACTCAATTCCTGTACTGGACAGTTTCTAGATTGCTTTGTGGTCAGTGTTTGAGTGTTAATGACTTTCAATAAACTATATAAATTTGGATACGGTTTGCGCTTGCGACTACATTTCTATCATACTCTTAAATACACAATATAGACCTGTGCATGTGTACACATATGTAACCATTGCATACTAGGCCCCTATATATTTCTTTCCATTAAAGCAGAGTTTATTATAGTAATTGATACATCTAGATATCCTAAGCTACGTATATCAAGGGTATATATAAACATTTGTTGGTAGTCCGCATGGGGATATTTCCTTTGAAATTAGGTTAAAACATACGGGGCTGCTTTTTTCTCTTTTTTTGGTGGAGGGCAGGGCGCAATGTCCTTTTGGGAATATATAATTAAGAACAGATCTTCAAACAGAATCAAGTTAGGCCAACTGTATGATTTCAACGTCAACACTGAATTTTCAATCAAACGTTAAAGGGATAGAAACTAGAGATCCGGATACTCCTGGACACATCGGGTGCATTCCTTGACGACAAAAGGACGAAGGCAGTGCTATCAGACAAAGCTATTAAATTGATAATAATTTGTAAACTTTCTCTTTGTACTCGAGTTTCTTTCATGATCCAATAGAATACCTAAAATGTCTTTAAGAGAGGATGACCTGGTTGTATATACCTATTGATGATTTCAACTTGAATTGACACATATAAGCACATGTACATCCACATGGAAATATGTGAACAAACTATAGCTTATACAAAGACACACAATACATTTATTCACCTTTTCTTATAAAAGTGTGTCAGTATATTAAGATGTTTTCATTCTGTTACCATGGAAACGGGTAATGTGCTTCACTTTCTGGGATATACGAGCATCAGATTCAGATTACTCAGTTTCATACAGTAGACTTTCAGGTGTCATTGGGACCCAATTTTCAGGCCTTTTGCTCTTCTTCTATCATGAGAGTTGCTTGTTATAAAACTGTCAAATTTCACATTCACAACTGAGAAATGAAATATCCTGGCCGAATCATCTGTTCCTGTACCCCCCCCCCCCCAAATAAGTCTGGGAAGATCCAACTCTAGCTTTCAGTTCACAACTTAAAGTAGCTAATCAGAGAATCCTTCCCAGATTTTACATTGATACTAGGGCCTTTGGTGCCAGGACTCACAGGAGGCGCACGGTCAACATCTCTAGATTGGTATTTGACAATTCACCAAAGTAAAATAATTCGATGTTCTTCATCATTGACCTGGGTTTCCTTTTTTTTATTTTTTTATCAAGACGTGTTTATTTCATACAAGATGAAAGGGGTAGTTAATTATTTATATTACAATCAATTCTTTATTAATAGTCATGAACTCCTTTATATGCATTTTGAATTCATCCCCTACTTTCTTCAATTGAAGTTCTTTGGGTTCAGCCATTTCACGATTTGGTAAGATGACAGCTTTCTGTTGTCACCGCAGCACCGGGGAAGACCTGTTTGGGCGGGTAGAATGACGTCAAACTAATGTGGCCTATGGCAGTCTGAGCTTCTGGTCTCCGATCATGATTATGCAGAGCAGACAGGTGGTAGTCCAAACTACGATGAAGATGCAGCGTTTGATTTCAGCGTGATTGAGGAACCAGCAAAACTTTCGCCATTATAAAATGGCGGAGGCCGTCAGAGTATTGTATCAGGGTTAAGAGATAAGAAAACTACAGATTTAAATTTTGTTTTCAACATGGCTATAAATAAATCATAGGAGAAAAAGCATATCTGGGTATAAAGCAACAAAGACAAATGAGCAGGTTCGAGTTTTTATGCACACGATAATCTCACTCTCGTGACACTTCAGTCTTCATTGACAGGTCTGGTTTTGTCTGTCTCTATGTCGGGGAGCAACTCCAAGCAGATCCTGTCAAAATCGTGCCTTTTTATATATGGTAGATAAAAAGAAGCCAATTGAAGCGGCGACAAACTACCCAGAGTTGTAAGTAATAACCAGTGGAGGCGTTGTTTGAATAAAACAATTTATTTTCACTACAGTATGTAGTTCATTCTGCAGACTACTCATTGCAACAGAGTGTACATTTAATAATGACCAGATTGTGTGTGTGTGTAGGTGTGTGTGTAGGTGTGTAGGTGTGTATGTGTGCTGGTTAACTAACACTATCTATAGGTACCAGTATTCTAGCCAGTTTACCCGGCCCTGTCTCCAAACAGGGCCGGGTGGCGACTTCATACATCCCAATTCTGACTTGTTAATCTATAGGCCTACTGGACGCAGACTGACATGCATGAAAACAAAGAGAAAGAATAAATACATAACCATTTGTCTTCGCCAACGTTCAAAGAAGGTGTCTGTTGCTTTATAACTGTGTACTTAGAGGTAATTTTCCAGTAGAACTTCCCTTCTTCTCAGTTCAGCCATCTTTGTTACTGGTCCTCTAACTGCACACTATAACACACCAGTTATCAGCTCTATAAAGGAAGTCTGCTTGTCTAACAGATATGATATAAATAAATATAAATAACCAATTCCCAGCAGTGACCGGAAGTAGCCCCAATTCAAACAAAATGGCTGAAGAATTGTGTGGTCTCACATGGGAGTAAAATCACTGTGAATATAACAACACTTGTAGACAATGGATTTACATTGTGCTTATATATTAGTTCTTCAACTCAAAAAGCCACAATTTGTCTCAACTGTCCAAAATTAAGGTAAGTTTGGCGAACTTGGAATAACCAGGCCGTTTTCCATAGGACCGCTGTTTACCCCTAAATGGAGGGAACGGACAGATTTTGGGTGAATACTTTACCTACCAGTCTTCGTATTCTCATCACTATCTTCGGCTAGGAGGCAGTTTAATAAAGTGCCATCCTGGGAGAACACAATGTTGAAAAAATTGTGGTTAGAGTCCTAGGTTAAAGAGATATCAAGAGCAACTGGGGAATAGTAAGACCCTATTTTCAGATATGTCGATTACAGGGATAAATTACCATAAATTGTGTCAAAAACAAAAGCTCAAGACATTAAAGTGAAGTTCACAGATGTTGCATGGTAACATAGATAAGGTACCTTGACAAGAATAAGTTAAATGTCATACAAAGCTAAGAATTCCTTATGGTGGTAATTTATTTTCGACATACCAGAGAATATTGCCAACCTTTAAGACCAATCCTGACGAAGATGTATACTATACATTATGATAGCACACTAAAGCGGCTATTCCACCAAAAAGGCTCTCCACAGACGGGATTTAACCCTCCAGCCAACGTCTGCCGCTGGGGCCAGCCGCCCAGAACTCTCTAAATTCTCCGAGCTGTTCCACCAAATCCATGCGCCGACGACCAACAGGTGGACACACTGCCTTTTGGGCACCCAGAAAGCGTATGGATCTAATTAAGGTTCAAATGACTATTGTGGGAAGCTAGTCAGGTATCCTCAGAATCTGGTTACTTTTAGCCTTGAACAGTTCTAATGCATGGTAGACTTAACTCTCTTTTGGCATGGTCACAGCGACACGGTGACCTCACATCCCTGTGACCCGAGGAATAAGGATGAACAATGGAGTACAGTTTAGGAACTTTAATCTCCTGAGAGACAATCCGTAAACATTCTGTTGTGTAGTCGCACCTTCATAGTGCTCACCTATCTTCACACAGTATTTATATAGAATGTCCTGACCATGTTGTACAAGTCACAGAACGAGATGCTAATTTACGGTTTGTACGGACCGAGGCGTTTACGCCGAGTTCCGGACAAATGATAAATTATCATCGAGTTCTGTGGCTTGTACAAGCATGGTTGGACGTTATATATTTACTATATACCCGAAATTTAAAAAAAAAATTCATTTTTCTTAATAACCAAAATTTTAATTAATGTGTATGGCTAGGTGATCCGTATTTTACTACAAATATGTATTCTTTTACTTTTCTTCCAACTATATAATATTGAATAAGCCCCTGTAGATTCAAGTATGGATTCTACCAGTGCACTCCATATATATCAATGTTGAACCTGCAACATTATATCACTATCATTATAAAAGTCAGAATATCCAATACCTATGTCTCTCTGATCTTGAACATCAATTGCTGGCATTGTAAACCCAAAATTGCAACTTTAGAATAATCTAAAAGAAGGTGTTTTCACTAATAGAACCCCTTTTGACCAATTCGACCTCTGTAGATGTGACCTTGACCTTCACCAAGGTCAACAATATTTTGTGTGGCTATTGGGCCATATGATGTGTACATGGTCCTAAAATATCAGAAAGCCAAGTAAAATATTTCCTGTATATCAGTGGTTAAAACAATACTAACTGGGAGCTATTTTAGTTGTGACCTTTGACCTGACCTTGACAAGATTGTTCACCAAATATATTTTTACACCCACCAGAACTGTATTCCTCAGAACTGTAGCTTTCCAATGGTATATGGTGTACTTTAGTATTTTTTGGTGATGGGTGTTCACCTACTTTAGCCCCTCATGCTGCAGCACTAATATAGTGCGGCCACCTTTCACCAGGCGGCGTCACTATGCTAAATGATCTCATGGCTCTGTTTACTTTTGGCTGGGTTCCGCCTGTGTACGCCGCTGGCTTCTTACATCTCCGCCGAGCCCCCTAGCGGATACCCCGGGAACCAGCGTATGTTTCCTTTAGCCAGTTTACCTGACAGAAAAATAAACAAGAAAGAAACCCAACACAATAAGCCTTGCATCAAAGTAGGGCACAAATGACTATATTAGCTTAACTCCAACTGGATTTGACTTATTCGTATTGAAAAATATTTTCTTGGTATCCAGGATCCTTATTTACCATTCAAAAATTAATAATTTAGTCTAGTGAGCCCTAATTCCATGGACGTCGCCATCTTTAACTTCACTGCATTATGGGATAGGACTCCCGTACATCGGTTCCCAGTGGAAGGCCTACATCTCATTCATATCTCCAGAGTCAGTATATGGGCTGAGAATGTGAGTACAACTTCACGTCATGTGAACTTGCTTTGAGTATGGCCTCCGTTGAAGCTGAAAGCCTTCCACGAAAGAGCATCCACTTGAGTCATGATAAAGCGACTGATGCCAGCCACAGTCAGTGCGACTCCCAAAACTACAGAGGGCGCTATCATTAAGATTGGTACTGCAGCGACGCCTGGTGAATACAAACACAACAAGAGCGTAGCAGCAGAAACCAGCACTAATCTTTTTACTGCTATGTTTTCTGCATCGCTTGGTGTCTACATTATGTGCACACAACGTGCAGTAGCCGTCTAACGCAGGATGGCGGCCAACGAAGTCATCTCTGCCTGTGCTATCCTGCCGGCAGGTGGCACAGGCGAACGCTTTGGGACGCAGACTCCAAAGCAGTTTTGCTCACTTCTGGGAAGACCCCTTGTGAGCTACACATTGGAGGCATTTGAAAGGTGAGATCATTGATGCACTAGTTAGTTTTATCATATGAGCTATTATCTACTCAAATATAAACAGCTCAAAATACATAGGGTATGAACAAGCCGGGAATTTATTCCCTGATGAATTCCCTCGCTGACTATCTGACCATGTAAGTATTATGGAGGGGATTGGATAGAGGGTCAAGTGGTATTTTAATACCCTTTTAGAAATAGCATGTGTACTTCTTACGACATTATCAAATACTATCTTATTTTTCAAGGAAAGCAGGGTAAATACCTGACCATCACAGTTTGAAGAAGGCTAATCTATCTTTACCCGCTCTTTTAACCTCAGCTTTGTCCCGATGCTAGTCTTCTTTGTCGACCCTGAGTTGCAAGAGTCACTAACAGGACAGAGTACGGTATGCCTACATTGTAATGCCATTGACACAGGCATACCGTTGTGGTACCTGTTCAGTTCAGCAGGACTGCAGTATAAGTTTACTCTAATTACGAAATGTTATGGGCAGGTAATTTATTCAGAACTGGGAAGCGTTCAGTTGAGAAGCGTTTAGTTGAGATTCTCCACTGCAGACCCACGTACACCTCATCGTGTCCTTCCATAAGAAGATATATTCTTCATCACGGTGAGATTTGACAATATAAATTGGACAATTCGCTATCCAGTTATATAAAATATCAGAATACTGAAACACATCGGCGTTGCTCTACCTCAGGTTTGTCCTGAAATGTAGAACAAGTGGGTAGGCGCTCATTAGCTGGTTGGGCGGTCTGGTTCATGGGTCGGTGAATTCTTTAATCATCCAGCAGGAAAGCATGTCAGTCTGGTACTTAGACACAACAATAAGCATGGGGCATTTCTTATACTGGGTATTAAATAGACAATAATCGATGGTTTTGTGGATAGGCGGCCGTAAACCACGAGAGGTTGACGCGTAGTAATACATGAGCACTAGCGAGTGGATTACGACGTCCACCGCGAGTGGTTTACAGAGCTGCCTGTCCATAAAATCATCGTTTGTTGCATTTATTATCCATCTTTTCGAATAAATCAAACCCAGTAATTGTCATGTCATGGTATAACACTAGGAACTATTTCTTTGCTCTATAGCAAAATGGACTATTTTTCCCGTATACGGTACCATGGTTTTGAGGCCGTATACCACAGGTTTGAATCCGTATACCACAATTATGGTCTCTGACAGGTTTTATACAATGGGTCGCGGTTTACTGAGTCCCCATACATTTTCAATGGGGGCTTTGTATACGATGGATAATAATAATAGGCTATCGTCGCAACATCAATATCAATGTCACCTAACTAAAGACCATTCAGGACTTGCACAGTAGCACCATCTTGTAATGGCCGCCTAAGTAGGTAAATCGAAAACGAGGCGAGCCCTCTCCACTCAGTCCTGAGTAATGATAAAAAAACTTGTGTTTGTCTAACTTGAAAGATTGAAATCACTCTCACATCATAACTAATAGGCCGATTTTTATAAACAATCCTTTGTTAGAAAGTTGAGACTTGGGTCTATCTTGGGTTGGGATATATATGATATACCTGTGTTATGGATACGATCTTCTGTCATAGAATGAACATGGGGATTGTTTAGGTAAAACACATTAGAACAGCTTATTTTCCTGTTATCATAGCGATTTAATGAAAATTCTATCACGATGACCTATGGAAATAACTATCCTATCTTCTTAGGTATTCCAAGACGATTAAAATGATACTATATTGCCAGGCTATGATAGATATTTCTTGATGTAACATAGCATCTTTACAGATGACAAAGAGTAAAAGAAACATGATTTTCTGATATTATGGTATTTGTGGCATATTGTATAAGACATGGTGAAAACAGAAGATAATAATTGTTAAAGTATTTGACAGGGATAACGGTTTTGAATATGTTCATTGAAATCAATGTTTTCATTTTCAAAATAAAAAGAAATAATAACCGACTTGTCCCTTGGCTGATTCCCCCTGTAAGAATACCGTGATCTGCCATCCTCTATCGTTTGTTCGGGAGACAAGTCTGTAGTTAGGCCAACATTCACCAGTTAGCACCTTCATACACTGTAAAAAATTTCCTGTGAATTTTACGGTATTTCCCAGGCAACTGGGGTGCCAGGGAAATACCGTAAATTGTACGGGTGACCGTAATATATTTTTGACCGTAAATTATAACTGTCCTAGACTGTATTTTCCTAACGGTTTAAACCTGTAATATATTTCAGACCATAAATTTTCACTGTAATAAACTGTATTTTGAAAACGGTTCAGACCTGTAAATACAGAGGAGCAAAGCTGTATGAAATATACTATATGCACAGCCCTTCATTATACATATACCAGAAATCTTGTTATTGAGGTTCTTGAGAATTGTTATATGTAGAGGGCCACCTATAGACTATGTATACAAAATTTCTGAAATTTCAAACCTCCAACCCCTCCTCCCAAACTTTTATGCAATTGATCAAAGAAAGAGCATATGCAGAATTTCCTAAATCCTTGACCCTCCAATCCCCCCCCCCCCCATCAGTGCATATGGCATTTTATGAATGGCCCCGAGGAGATTATGAATATAAAAGTGAATATTTTGTATTGGCTACCATCATATATTCTCTATCGGCCTATTGGCTTATCAGTATCATTAATAATTATTATCAATGATATTTCAACATTTAAGTTTTCAACTCTAATGTTATTAGTTCAAACTATTTTACAGGAATACTCATCAGAATCTGACAGTACAAGGCTGCATTTGATATAGTGGGATGAAGTCAATCCTACATATTTTTTAGAAATGTCCTATGAAAGTGGTGTCTAATCCCCTTTATGATATTGATGTCATGACAACTTGAGAATAAATGTGCTCTAAATGGCAGGAACTCCACAGGAGATCGATGAATATCTATTACACATTTTGATGAAGTTAACTCTTGCATTTTATTCTCCACTTAGATTTGTTGCTGATATTGGAGTTAATCTAAGTGTATCTAATATGTCCATATTTGCAGATTTATACTGTAAACTGACCGTAGATTGGGTGAATTACAGTCCTGAATATTTTTACAGTTGAATAGCGTTTTTTGGTATAAAATATACGGTATAGAACTGTGGATAAGATTACAGTGATATACCGTCCATGTATACGGTAGTATCCTGTATATTTTACGGAATTTTTTTACAGTGTAGGCTTTAGCGACTTTGTAGCTAGCTACCTACCACATATAAAACATCTAAGTTTTGTTGGAACAATTTGTAGTATCTTCCTCACATAGAGGCAGGGTGAACCTAGGCCTGGAGACTACGAGAGTGAGAATCTCTTATCATGACAAAATTAATACTGCTATTCCTTTTTGTAGTGCTAGACTCGGATGTAATTCTTCTCTTATAATATATTTCTGGCCATACAGTAAGATTATAACTAGTTTTCCGATCCCCTTAATCTGAGATCAGCCTCTGAGACCACAACCTTAACGCTTTATTAGCCACGCCATGTTACTGGCTTCACTTCCGCAGCATTCGCCTCGCTCTCGAGTCTGGAACTGTGGCGCTGGTGCGCCGCTGGTACAGCGCACGATCATAGAACCAGCGCAACCCGTTATCATGGCGATCGCCGCGCCACACTTATGTGCAAGTGGTGAATACCCTATGAGAGGGTGCACCAGAGTGCATTTCCTTACTATAGCTCTCGCTTAACGAGAGTCTGAGAGTCAGTCTGACTTTGAATGTAATAAGTTCCACATGAAGGGAACAGTTCTGTAAGTCCCATCACCGTACATTGTATTTACTATATATCCATGGCAAATATATTGTACATATGCACCGTTTCGCCGTATAACGTAACATTGTTCCATTTGGCAATAATAATCGAAAATAATTTACAGATCGTACGGAACATGGCGGAAACGCACAAAACACACATACACAAAAACAACCCCTTATTGGGCATTTTGCTATAGAGTTGACGTTACACATTTTGGAATGATGATTTATAATCAGGCATTATTCATCTTGTCAATTGAAATATCCTTGCCGTAGATAATCATGTGATACCTATTCTGCAATCGTGGAGGACAAGTTTAGGATGAGCAGGATTTAACAAACTAAATCTTTATTTGAATGATTATGATGAGGACTAGAGAAAGCAATACAGTGACCAGTAGATAGTATTTATGCTAGAGTTATTCGAATGTTAGCAGGTTTATTCATACTGGGTTTACTGGTATACCCGTCTAATAAAAATTGACTAAAGCTAGGTCTACACCTCATTCTTACGGGTTGTAACTCGTCAAACATTGTTGCATTTACTGTACACTTTTACATTCTGTGAATTGTTCTAAACGTTCTAAACAATGAGTATACGTTCAAATATGTATAAGTATGTATGTATACTGCTGGAAATAATTTTAATCTAAATTAGACAGCATATATATAGGGTCACTGTCGGGTTAAGGTCCATACGCACATATGAAGAAATAAATGTATGCGAAACAGAACGGCGAACTGGCCATTTACCAACAATGGTAAGGAATGGTGTAATTTGTGGTCTCATTACTACCAGTTGGCGGAAAGGAGGAGGGCTGAATACAGACCGAGGTCATGGTGCTCTGACCAGATAAACATGTGAATGAAAGGAAGCCGTTTAAGTTCATTACAGTTATGATCACATGCTAATTATGACGAAGTTGGAAATAACTATGGGCTATATTATAATTATGGCGATTGGGGATTTAGTATATCCCTGAAGACCTCATTTATCCCTTCCCTAATGGTCTTGGTGTTACTTCACCTATGTTAACAGTCATGCAGAAGCCTAATGAATGTGTTATCGGTTTAACCATCGCCAACTCTGTTCATTACCCACTGACAGGTAATAAATTCTGCCGGAAAATTGCCGGGAAAAGGCATTCTGCACATGCTGACGTAATCGTGTCAACTTTTTTTTTTCAATTATGGCGGATCGTCTCTCGACTAGAGATTATCTATTCTCTGTATAACAAATGAATGAAGTCAATAAACACTCAGGGATGCCAGTCTGTAGGATTTTGCCTACATGTAGGATTTTCATTTTAGTCTCAACGAGATGAAAATTTCAAGAAATTGTATGCTGTGAGAACAATACACACTCCAGGTTCCCTAAAATCTAAATCTTAGGTAAACCTGTTCTGTTATCTTTCAAAATTCTGAACTCAGCTACCCCCAGCACACTCAGTTACAGGGCTTATGGATCCCAGTGCTCCAACCTACAGCTGTAGGATGGTCGGATTCTTGTGGGAAATGCTCCTATGGATAAGAGCAAACTTGTATACTGACATCTGATTGGCTTAAAATATGTCCTGTGAGAATAGCGTTATTAAAGAATTACCAAGTCTAAAATAAAATATCAGAGGAATGCCTAATAAACTTGTAAAGATATTCTGCAGAATACAAAACTTATAGTGCATGGTAATCTTTCTTAAGCCTATAAGACAGCGACCCGACCATTGTGCCCGATCACATCTTTGCTCGACGAACCCGGCTGGTCGATCACAATCGGGTCGCTGTACGCACTACACAGACCCGATTTTAATCGGGTCGGGCATTACTAGCGTGGGGGTAATGACCGACTCTGCCCGACCTTAATCGTGTCGCTGTACGCACTTCACCGACTGTTCCGGATTCTGAGAATGTCATTTGAACATCGATGCTACCTATCCCCTAGTCCGATTTACAAGTGCCTTATACCAATTTTTAGGGGAGACGGAGGTGATAATGAATATGAAAACTTTTTCTGAATATCTTAATTAGATCCAAAGTTATCAGACTTTGAATTATCTATGATTCCACACCAGCGGCCCGTGGCTCCCCCCGGCTCGGCTCCCGGCGGCTCTCTTTGATCTCAATCAGGTTGCTGTACAAGGTCATAAAGTGGAGATATGTGATCGGCAAAGGGTATAAGACAGCAACATTCTTGTTCCCGATTATAATTGGTGATCGGATCGGGGAGAATCTGTGGAAAATGTCACTGTCTTATGGGCTTTAAATAATTTTCTTTCAAGAGTACCCCATTTAGTGCAGAACTACACATGTACCCACTCTCATAGCAGGCACCTAGATATCCTATACTGCCAGTCCATGCCCAAGGATCTGCTAGGAGAGTGATGGGGATTTCCCACACACCATGTGCGTTTTAGGTGATACATAGACTGGCCTCAGTCCCCATGTAGGAATTTTTCCTGACCCCCACTGGCATCCCCGAACACTGTATGATATAATATTGTAGTGGAAAATATATCTCGTATGCATCCAGAGGTGCTTCTGGGTCCCCGGAGAGTCCCGGAGGTGACACTCAGGGACACCCCACAGCCGCTAGGGGACCCCTGGTCCTCGGAAATGACGTCAGAGGGAGTCTGTGAGGTTTCCTATATAAACCTCCGAGGTACTTCCGGCTGGCATTCCGCTTCAAGGCAGGTATGGAGCGACTTCCGAAAACAGCGCAGCAACCCCCTCCCGGGATTGCACCCTCCGCTCGGCGGAAGTGGGTACGCTGAAGTCCAGAGGGGAGCTGGTTGAGTCTGGAATACCGGAGTTGTTGGTGGAATAAAGTCGAATACATATGATCTTATTAAGTCGTTTTCGTTGTGTACAATATATACATGACTAGACATAAATTCACTTGACTTCCTGCTTCAAGAGAGGATCTTGAAATCCAACCTATTTATAGTAGTTCTGGGACTACGGGAGAATCGTTAATAGCGATTATTAAAGATATCTTGAGTTTTTAAGATAAGTATAACGACCATTGGCTCTATTGGTTCGATAATTATCGCCAAATGTATATTAATTACAAAACTGTCGCTATTAACGATTATCTCGTCTAAAAACCGGTCCCTGTTGCTGAAGCGGTTAACTGGCGGTTTTATTCAAAAATGATTATACATCACTCTAAAGGTGTGGTGGTGCGAGAAAAGAAAATCAATAGACAATCGGTGGCTTCTGCTAAGGAATGTGGGAGACATTATAGGACGTCAGACTGTACCAATATAAATCAGCGCACAGTAGTTAAATCCAACTTTTAGATAATCAAGATAGAACGATCTCTCAATGAAATACTAACTATGAATCGGTTTCATATCTAAACAACAATTTATCGAATGATTTTCGCGATCCTGTACTTTCGGTCGGGCACAGTGAAATAGCCTAGCGGATTTAGGATCAGGCACTATATGTATATACTATACCTTTATTTAGATATAAGAAGACCTCATTTGTCCCTCTCAGTTAATAATTTACTCAAGGCACACCCTATCCACGTTTTCTATTATGACCGAGCAAATCACGACAAGGAGAGACTAACGGTGGTACTGCCAGCAGAGCGTATTTTGGTCGAATATGACAAGCGCAATGAATAGAATCATAATCTGGTCTACCCATCATGTTTCATATCAACCATAGTTCATTGATCATACTTATTTTTAGCCACGTCTCAAATAGTTAATTGATCATTATTCAAAAATCAAAATATCTCTAAATGGATATTAATGTATAATGATAATGTTACACTTCTGTACTCTATTGGACTTCATCTACATTCAGAGTGAAATGGATCCAACATGTGGTCCTGGTGGTACCGCGTCAGAGCCGCGCCGAGGTGGAGAAGGTCCTGAGGACGTATCGTCACAACCGCGTGTCGCTGGCGGAGGGGCGGGACACGCGCCACGGCTCCATCTACAGCGGCATCCAGGCCCTCCAAGAAGGTGGGAACATGTCGCTCGGCAATATTCTCTTTGAAAAAACAAGTAGATCTCAAGAGAGAGATATGGCGAGGTTTTTTAAATGTTTCTTTTATCGCCGTCATTTTGGTTTAAAATGTCATGTCTCGAGTTGAATGAAACCACATACATACAGATCCAGTCCATCATCGTCAGCGTATCAATGATGGACATTCAATATCCGGATCATTTCAATGTGCATATATGACAACAGAAATGCGGGTTGGGTATCAGGTCTAATGGGACCTGGTATTCTTACCCTAACTGGTCATGTACAGGTAATTGGTGTCATATCAATTTGTAACAGCCCCAATTAAGTTCGACCTCGGAGAGTACACGGCTATTCATCAGGTTTTAAAAGTGACATTTACAAACCATATCCGAATTTACCTATAATTACCCAATGATATTGCTGTCTGTGATATATTGGAATACTTTGAATATCTGACATCTATACCGCTAACTGGCAGATCAAACCTGTCTGTATTGTTGACGGTAATATTACTTTGGTGAAGGCCTTACATTGTTTTAAAGTACTGGTATTTCTACGGTGGGACGCAAATTGTCCAACGTGATGCTCCATTAAACAATACTGAGTCGCTGATTACTATGCAGTATTAAGCCAAAGACTAAGAAAGAAATTGATGGTCTGTGTTCTCCTTCGCCATCGAGTTTGGAGTGCGCAGTAATATGAACGAGGCGATAGCCGAGTGAATATTCTAAAGTACTCCAAACGAGGTGATAAACCGGACCAGACAATGGCTATATCTCGCAAGTGCATAGTTCTTCACAAAAGTCAAGTCATTGTTGGTAGATCATCGGGTCATCTCCATTTTGGTGATCAGTGTTGCTTAGGTATGTAATCGTAGGAGAATAAAATTGTGCAGAATCAACACATGTTCAACTGTGTATCAGTTAGTCAATATAGCATGACATTACCTCAATCATCGGTATAGCTGAAGGTATAGTATAAATTCGAACAACATGCTTTAACCGAAGAGACTAGTTATACAGTTTTGAAAATATTTTTTTAGATATTTGAATTTTCCGTAGGTATTAATATTTGTAACTTTTGTGGTCATCTATTCCAGAAAGTCGCTCCGCGATACAATGCACTAGTTTTGTATTTTTGACAATTCGATAATAATAGGGTCTACCTCAAACACTGTACGATCGTGGTGTCTTGTATTCCGATAAATATAGTTTAGCAAGTGGTAATTAGTCATATCATTATACAAAAATACACCAGTATTCTTATGTATCTGATGTATATCATCTCTCCTGGGTTTTTTCATGTAAATTCCCAGGCCTTTTTTTTTGTGATTTTAATTTGTCTAATGAATACGTGTGCGTGCCACCACATTAGATATGGCCATAATCCATATACGGATACACCATTGTCTTGTATATTTTAACTGCGGTAGAGCTGTCGAGATATTTTCTTATATAACTCAGTATAGTTTATGTTATACAAACTTTATAGTGTTTTCAACATGTCAATTCATATTAAGCTGTTAATCTAAAATAAGACCTGGGTACTGTACTTATGTTGATAAACTCTATCGAGAGGGTGATTGATTTTAATAACATGTTACTGAATTTCTAAGTTGAACCAAAATTTTCCATCAGTTTGATGCCTTTCATGGATTGATTCCCGCTTATTGCATGGTATGATACTAAAGGTAAATATAGTCGAGGTAGTGTCCCTCTTTCTGAGTGAGATGCTGAACTTATAACCTTCGTAGTACCCATGGCATGCTTCTAGTCATTATTTCATATTATCAACAGGAAGATTTACTTGTTGAGCTACCTGTTTGTACAGTTCATCACGAAGTGGCTGTTAGTTCGGCACGGGCACAGATTTTTTCCCATGGAAACATTTGTGAGTTAATGGAGGAAAACCTCTAGGAAGAACGTTCCACCATGTCGGAACTCATAAGGCATCGTAAAAAACGAAAAAAGACACAGAACTTGTAAATATCTATTACATGGTCTAATCAGGTAGTGCTGATAATAGGTAGGTCGAGCAGCACGACTTGGTGGTTATTAACATACCCTCACGGTCGAGATGAGGGTGATTGGTGTAAAATCCTTTATGCAAGTGTGTGTGCAAAACCGTGACATGTCGATGTTGTCACTATACATGTAAACTATACAACAGACAGGAAATCGGCCACAGGCTTTATTTATGATGGTAAAATACAATCACGTGAAAACCACTAATAACCCGATGAAACGGAACCTGCTCAGGGTATTGATGCCTGATCATTTGCATTTTCATTTCAGTGTGAAAAGAACCACCAAATTAGATATTAGAACTATCAATGTATTCTCAACTTCATCTCAATAGTGAAGTTATTCATGAACACCACGCTCCTGTTTGATTACAGCCGGTTTTCGCCCCGATATCGTGGTCATTCACGATGCTGTCAGACCATTTGTGGACCAGGGAATTCTTGAGGAAGTGTCCACAGCCGCGCAGCAACACGGTGTAAGTATCTAAATACAACTGTACTGAAAGGCAATGGTGTAAATGTCTAAATTATCTTGAATGAGAAATAAAACATCTAGATCTAGAATGCAGCAAGACCATATAAATGTCTAAGAACACTAGTTTTACAAATGCAGCATCTCTGTAAGTATCTCAATATACTAGAATCCTGAATGGCCCTTTATACACCGCTCTGTGGAGACCTATTTACACGGCATTGATTAATTACTCCAATATTTACGCCGAAAACACCACTTGATAAAAATAGTCCATCGACTTAGCCGACCACTATCGGTATTACTATTACTGGTATTTTACTGGTATCTCGAGCTGTGCCCTCTTTGCAGGCGGCCGGCGCCACGCGCCCCCTGGTGTCGACTGTGTTGAAGGCGGCCGCGGACGGTTTTCTCGACGTGTCTCTCGACCGGACGCAGTACCGGGCCAGCGAGATGCCGCAGGCCTTCCGCTTCGACGTCATCCACGCCGCCTACCAACGGGTACGGGCACGCCTTCCTCTAGTCTCTTCTTAGAATGTGACAATTTAACGCTTACTAACGCTAAGTTTTCCTTGTTCTGAGTCTCCATGGTCTCTTTTTTTTATTTTATTTTTTTTAATAGGAGCTTAGCTGTTTTCTTTTTTTACAAAGCAGCTTTAATTCTGAATATTTCATCAATGCATACAACAGAGGTTTACAACTAGAGTACCTCGCAACCAAAAAGACAGGCAACTATTACAGAGATATTACAGAGATATTCAAGTAAATTTTCTGTCGGTTCTTGTCAGTCATTCGGAAGTCAATGATCCTGCTTGTATTTTTTGGGGGGAAAGATAATTCCCTTCCTGGTATTAAAAGCTAAGAAGAGGTTACTCCCCCTCCTTTAGTTCAGTTCTTGTTAGTTCCTTCAAGCACTACGTTTTGAATGCTCTAATCCATATTATATGAAAAGTGCACAACCTAGGAGGGGGCCTCCATGTATAAACTGGTACCGTTAGAGACAAGACTATAGGCTATAGGCGTCCACAGGAACCCCTTGATATAACCTACACGTAGACAGTTTTCATGTAGACAACACAAGTAGACACACATTACAAGCACATTACTAAAAGATAATCCAAAAAAAAATTCAAACATTTATACCACTGTGCACGACGTTCTTTCCTGTCTATAAACCACAGATATACTTCTCTATACATAGACTGATACCTAGTTCTCTGCTCCGGTCATGGACAGATAATTGCCTGTCGATAAATATAAAAACTTTGCATGGAGACAAATATAATGAAGCAGTTCTGCACGATAACCTTTGTTCTTCTCATTCCATCTTCTCGTCTAATTATACCTGGACGCACATAGACTATTAGTGTAGGTTAGTGGGTTTTTCCCCCCTTTTTTCCCCATTCCCCCCCTTTTTCCCCCTTTTTCCCCCCTTTCCCCCCCCCTTTTTTTTCTTGGGAAATCCAGATCCCTTCTGAGCATTTATGAAAAGCAATGGTCTCTTTTTTTTATTAACAAAACTACAAAGAATACTAGAAACCCCTATATGTACTATGTTGTATAAAAAAAATTCTAAATGGAATGAATGTTCTAAGATATTGATTTTCATATGCATCTGCTGTCTAATACTAGTATTGGATAGCAACAAATGCTAGTGGAGCTGTAGTGGATTTGTTTAGAATCATTAACAGACAATGTAAGACCCGCTGGATATACTTTCGAATTAGTATCTTAAAGTAGAATGGATATTAATGGCTACAGAATTATTGCAGGGAAATTAACTTTTTTTAAAAGGTTCTTATTTGCCATCGAAATTACGATATCCTTCTTATAATCCAAACGACTTTTTCTTTTCAACAAAAAATCAATCAAATAAAAGGTGATCACAGTATAAATCGTCTGTGATATAACTACAAAGTACTAACTTAACTCTATTCCGCTCTCTTGTGAACGCCATATTGATGTAGATGACATAATTGTACAATTTACGTGTTGTTATTGTGGGTAGCTAGTGTCGCAGTTTTATTATCAACCTAATACAAAATTTCCATAGAAAACACATAGGGAGTTTGTATGGACATACCCGGCGCATACGGATATGTTGTATGCTCCGGGTGGCGCATACGGAAAGTAGTGCGTACGGAAAAATAGTGCATAACTAAAATGAACTGATGTCGACATGCCACTTGCCCAGTAAAGGTGGATAATAAATACAATATAGACTGGTTTCAGATAAAATAGGCTGTATGCTCCTCGGAGTTGACTCTACGCACTATCCTCGCATGCGCTCGGACAGAACTACGCGTCAACTCCTCGGAACATACGGCCGCTTGTATCTGAAACCAGTCAATATTGTGTATGTATTTGGGTAAAACTGCATAGGATATATACAAGATACAACAGATCTGTCTCCTCTGTAATTGCTAATATACCTGACTTGGACAGGATAGTGGAACTGACGTCACGTCATTGAATAGGCCTACATTCATGCGCTCTCCCTACAAAAGCCTCTCTTGTCCGCACTAATACCTAAATATACCAGTCACAATAAATGTCAGAGACCACCCTGTGGTCAGACTGTCACTAATTGTAACAACACCAACGGCTCTAGAGAGATTCCGGCGACAGAAAGCTTAGATCTATTTTTGGCTTGATAAGGTGAGGAATTTTATGATGGCTTTTTCTACCTTAATAAGTATATTTTCTAAGAAGCGGTTGACTTCTCAATGAATATCGATAGTCATACCAGGAATCTCAAGAACTAGTGAAAAGAATTATTTAGATAAAACATTATATTTGGAATAAAATAGATTTTATTCTAGATGTCACAATATAATCCAGAGACAAGTTGAGGGCCGGAGTCTGGGGTTAAGCTGAATGACTCACCAGACCCCTCATAACTCCCATAGACTCTGTACCTGATGATCCGCTCTGATTATGCGTTACGATCCACACTCCATGGCCTGCAGGATGGGAACCTATCATCACCGACATGTAATCATATATAATAACAGACCATTTCACAATATACATCTATCAAACTGATAATTAAATACCTGCCATTGCTTCTGGTTGACATCTTAATGGCCCCATTGGGTTCTTGACTACAATTCGGAGAAATTCAAAACTAATCTACCTGAGAAATATCATCGATCATCCGTTATCTGTTGTTTATTTTCGGGCATCCACCTTGGCGGAATCCCGTCTCGATACATGTTGACCGCAGCGAGGACACGCTAAGCGAGGCGCCTCACAGGTCACGTGATTCTTATTCAGGGTACGCCGTCCGTGGTCACGGCTCCATAGTTTTATTTCACCGAAACAAATTGCGATTTCCATCAATTGTTGAAATAAGATCTGTTAAGTGATAACGTCATATGGCACATTTATTTTTATAAGGTGTACATAATAACAATAATTCACATAAATATACACTTCCGAGCATCCTTTTTATGCGAGGAGGCTGACTGAGGTTCTAATGGTTATTAATGTTCTCTTTGGGCATGAAGAGTGGATCGTGATGCACATTAGAGAAGTTAAATACCAACCACATACACTTAGTACCTGCGAATTTGTTATTGACTGTGGTCGTAAAACGAGTCTTAACCATGGGAAGAAACATTCGCCCCAGTTACCGCATACAGCGACGGTAGAACGTAACTACCTAAGGAGTCGCACTATTACAACTTGGCAACTAAGCGTGTTACCATCTCTTTGTAGTGGGAGAGGTTGAGCCATTGTCTTCCCCTGGTAGGAAAACGCTGTCCACACTTAGACACATAGATATTACAACTAGCTACATCATTTTTACCCATTTCACTTTTTTACAACATAACGTACCACATCGATTTTTTTGTTTTCAACTCATCATTCCATTTGATCATCATTTCTCCATATTTCAACACCATTCAATTTCAACCTGTATTTTTATTATCAACTCTTACTATATTCTATCTGTCATCATTCGAATTTCATAATAGATTCACCCCACCTCCCCTCCCGACTCTCCTCGCTTCTCTTCTCGGGGTTGAAGATTATGAAAAAAATACTTAAGCTAAAGAAAAAAGGGTTTATTCAGGACGGGTCGCAGCATGAGTTTCTTAAACCGCTTTATTCCAAGAGCATCACGATAAATAGCGGGTTATGAATGGTCTAGAAAATAATCCACAAAGACACAGAAGAGAGTGCCCATTTGTTTCCCACTTACTCAACTCGAATCTTTATTTCACCGCTCATAGCAATCGTTGGGTAACTCAGAAGCCTTCCACACATCCTCCCTTTAGGGCTGCCATAGAGCACTCCCCATAGGGAAATGATATGAAATGCAGCAACCTTTGATGTTAAAGTGTTATTAAATTCTTCTGAACAAGTTGTTACACTCCAGCTTCTGTAACCCTCCCTACCGTCTAACTGACTGGCTTGCTCCGCACTGAACCTCCAGTGGGAGGGAGACCCTGACAGTGACAGCATAAAGCGCCAGATCCACTAAGGCGATTTTCCATGCGAATTTGGGTTCGCAGACGTGCGCATGGACATGCGAATGCCTTGCGACAATATCTAATATATTGAATATTATCGCATGTGATTCGCACAGTCGCACGGATTGCAGCATGAGTTTCTTAAACCGCGTTATTCCAAGAGCATCACGGTAAAAAGCGGGTTATGGATGGTCTAGAAAATAATCCACAAAGACACAGAAGAGAGTGCCCATTTGTTTCCCACTTACTCAACTCGAATCTTTATTTCACCGCTCATAGCAATCGTTGGGTAACTCAGAAGCCTTCCACACATCCTCCCTTTAGGGCTGCCATAGAGCACTCCCCATAGGGAAATGATATGAAATGCAGCAACCTTTAATGTTAAAGTGTTATTAAATTCTACTGAACAAGTTGTTACACTCCAGCTCCTGTAACCCTCCCTACCGTCTAACTGACTGGCTTGCTCCGCACTGAACCTCCAGTGGGAGGGAGACCCTGACAGTGACAGCATAACAGCCAGGTCAACCTTCCACCACAGCAGAGGGAGTAACGTATCGCGCAACACCTCTGTGTGTTGTCAGTCAGTGCGCAGCGGTCAGACCATCGACAATAATCATGTGAAAGGAACTCAGAGTTTCTCCTTTTCATTCAGAATACTATCACCACTTATGACAACCCGAGCATAGATATGAACCATGTCCAGACCACCCATCCAGATTACACCGGTCTACTTGTGAATACTTCTCTCTCCCTGTGGTGTTGACTTTGGCATGGTACACTAGCGCCCACTAGCGTGAAAAACTTTCGGGAACTCCAGGGTCTAACAGCGATCTATCCCATTACCAGCGTGAGGGGGCGCCACCTGTAGTTCTCAGTACGCGGGGATGGCCGCCTGGAGGCAGATGCTCAGTAGTTAAAGCTAGATTCCCTAGATCAAGACAGAGAATGGTATGGCGCAGAGGACAGGACAGAGACAATGTGACGCAAGCTAACTTCGACAACTATTGGCAGATATTTGTAACCAGCAAGATGGCAACGCCATTTGATTCTGTAGTTAGGTCGCACATACCGACGTCGGACGGTCGCCATCGATTTTCTTAAACGCTGATTCACTAGACTAAAAGGCATATCTGGCTCACTGGCCGATGTCGGGCGACGTGATTTGAGTGCACATGCCCATCATCTTTTCGACTCTTTCACTGTCTTACTGGAACACCTGCTTTATTGAGAGGTATCGACATCGCCATACCTCCTATCTTCTGTTCATATTTCATCAATTAATTTTCGATGCAAATGTATCCAACAGATCCAAAATGTTGCGAGTGCGAGCACTGAAACCATCCAGGTAGCTGGATTACAGGACCACGCCACTAGACCCACCCAGTATTCACTTGTGGTTTAAGTTAATTGTATGATTTATGCTGTCCTTGCAGTGTTCAGAGTACGATTTTAAATACGGGACAGAATGTCTCCATTTGGCGCAGAAATACGGCGGTGCCGCGGTGAAGCTTATAGAGGGGGACTCCTCATTGTGGAAGGTGAGTAACACTCTCAGGACCTGGAGAACCTGCTTTCTTAGTGCATAGAGAAGGTTCGCAGTTGTAAAGCCATCGATATTTGGTATCAATGAAAAAATGTATACTTATTTATATCAGTTTTTATCTGGAGAGTAGAACTACACTACGCCATCTTAAATCCGGTTTCGGGTACAGATACAAGCGGCCGTATGCCCCGCGGAGTTGACGCGTAGTAAATATCGACCTGGTGGTGTGTCGATATTAGTTCCCTTTTGTTATGAACTTTTTATTCCACACGCATTATTTTTCTGTATGCACCGTTTTTTATGTGGCCCGCAGCCTACAACATATCCGTATGCGCTGGGTATATTCATACAGAGTTCCTTTAGGTTCACTATGGAGTCGGACACTTTGTATTAGATGGACAATAAAAGCCATGATCGTAACCGTGACGCGTTATCACGGTGACATGAATTCGTGGCGACATTCTTACTTTCACTTAGATAATAAATGACAAAAACTCTAGCTATCAATGTACACGTTACTACATTTGGAATAGATGAATTAAATGCCTTGCAGACCAGAAATATATATGTGAATTGAAAAATGCGAGTCCTTTGGAGCACATCTGTATATATTATATCAATTTGATGTTCATCAAGTAAAGATTGTGTTAATTGTACTGATAAATGAAGTTTTGTTCACCGTCTACAGGTAACTCATTGGAAAGACACTTATACGGCTGAGGGAATGCTTCGAGGTAACATTAACTTTAACGTATTTCATGATGGTATCATCCTTTATCATGCATCAGAATGTTTTTAATAATTCTTTTATCAGCATCGGCTTGCCGTAGAGATGTGTATTGCCACATCGAATAGAATTTATTATGCATCAGACTATAAATGATACTATTAGTCATATTCATATCTGAAATATACCATATATATAAATTAAGGACAATATTACATCGTAGTAGATTTTTATTTCTATTCTATGATGAACATGTTTTGACTCCCGGTGAAAATTGATTAAAACTCATATATGATTACGAATAGGTTTAAGTTGAAGTCGAGACAATATTTTCCATGTCATGTTTGTTGACAATGCAGGTTAAAAACTGATATTATACAACGTGTAATGTTTTTCAGAAAAATACAACAAGGTTGTTATGACGGGATTACTACCTGACAAACAGCTACAAAATGAACTCATGACCGCTATGAAAGCTCGCAACCTTCATGTAAGTATGACTTACATTTAAACTAATTCAAATCGGCGTCTTAGAATCTTTAGAGTCTACTTTTTGTTACTGGTCAGTCAGAGGCCAACATATATGTAGCACGTGCTGAGTCCATACAGCAGTGGCCTACTCGCGGTAAAACCAACCGGGACTCACTAGTTTCGCTCCCGCCTTGATAACTAATTTCAGATGGATTACACGATCTGAGAAGCAAGTTCTTTGTCTCCCCTTATAGCATTATACTCCATCTGTAAACTGAGTAGGTTTTGAAATCTTGACACACTGGGTTTGCTCCACATTTACCAAGTTTTGAGTTGGTCAGTGTAAACTAGGTGAAGTGGCTTGACGACATGTCGGATGAGCAAAGGGGTGAGGTAAAAGGTAAACGTGGACCCCAAATCTCCCGTGAATGAGGAGTTGTTGGGAGTGGTATCAAACCAGCCTGAACTGACTGTCCAAGGCCTAAGTACAGCATGCATGGACCAGTTTTCTCGATGAGTGGGAGAAGAAGCATGCTACCACATGGCCCTTGGCAACGGCACATGCAAAGCATTCACGTAAGACTCTTTGTCAGTGAAACTCCGATTTAAGCTTAGATGATAAATTTGAGTGTGGCTGACACCCTCAGGTCTAGGGCCAGGTTGATGTTGCTGACTCTAAGCATGACAGGCTGTGTGCGTGATATCACCAGCACTGACACCAGAACGGGACCAGAGAGTCGACCAGGAAATGGGTGTACCCCAGGGCTGTGTCCTTTCTGTCACCCTGTTTGGCATTAAAATCAACGACATAGCGAAACAACTAAAGAAGGATGTCAACTGCTGCCTCTATGTAGATGACTTTGTCATCTGCTACAAGGGCAGATTCATGCACACAGTAGAAAGAAAACTGCAGCAGACTCTAGACAAACTTCATGTTTGGAGTGATAAAAACGGCTTCAAGTTCTCTGAGACAAAGACATGTGCAGTTCACTTCTGTCGTAGACGAGGATGCGTGGACAAACCTTCCCTCAGTCTCCAGAACAAGGAACTGACAGTCCAGGAGGAAGTCAAATTCCTTGGACTGGTATTTGACAGAATACTGTCTTTTAAACCACATGTTGAATATCTGAGGAGAAAGTGTCAGAAAGCCATGAACCTTTTGAAGGTCCTCAGTCACCCTGACTGGGGAACTAACTGTGAAATACTGCTGACTCTATACAAGATGTATATCCAATCCCGACTGGACTACGGATCAGTTGTGTATGAGTCAGCAGCAAAATCTTACCTGGACAGGTTAAAACCTGTCCAGAACCAAGGTCTACGACTGTGCCTAGGAGCATTTAGAACAACACCTGCCCAAAGCCTGTATGTCTCTACAATACTCTATGAGAGTTAGGGCCAACCCAAGAAACCCGGCCTACGACTTGATTTTCAAAGAGAATCACCAACTGTTTAAAGAAAACCCAAATGCCATAAGACCATTCCCGGTCAGAGCACGAGCTCTGTACCGAGAAGCAGGCATCCCAATGAAGAGAATTAGAGGTGAGAGGCCATCTGAAACCCCTCCATGGGATCAGGAAACACCCTCAATCCTCTTTGACTTGGCAAAAAACAAGAAAGGTGACACCCCTGAAATTGTCTTTCTCAAGGACTACGAGACCATGAGGAAACGTTTCAGAGACCATGTACCGGTGTATACTGATGGCTGAAAAGAGGGTAACCGCGTTGGTTATGGAGTCCATACACCATACAGTGACCTGAAGAAAGCACTCCATGGCAAGAGCAGCATTTTCACAGCTGAGGCCAATGCTATATTGCATGCCTTGACTTGGATGAAAATGTCACAACACAAGAAATTTATAGTCTTCTCAGACTCTAAATCTTGTCTACAAACCATTGGACAGCATGACCCAAAGAATGCCGTCATCAGAGACATCAAAATGTCATACACAGAACTAAAGAGAGAACATGGCAAAGAGGTGGCCATGTGTTGGCTGCCAAGTCATATCGGAATTGAAGGAAATGAAGCTGCAGACCAAGCAGCCAAAAATGGATTGAGCAGAGAAGTTGGAGTCCACACGGTTCCGCATACAGACCTGAAACCAATGGCCAAGGAGCACATTCACAAAGCTTGGCAGAAACTCTGGAACTGCACCAGAGACAACAAACTACGAGAAATTGTAGTGGCTACTAGCCAAAACTTTAGGAAAGACAACCTGACACAAACTGAACAGGTGAAACTGACCCGTCTACGGACTGGTCACACCAAACTGACACATGGGCAACTCCTAAGAGGTGAAGTAGCACCCGTGTGCCAGACATGCAACACTTCGTTGAGTGTAAAACATCTCATGCTACATTGTCAGGCCACCAAAGGGAGCAGGAAGAAATTCCTGAAGAATGTGAGAACATTGCGCAATGTTTTCCATAACACTGGGAAGAAAGAAATTCTTGACTTCCTCAGGGAATGTAAGATTTTCGATAAGATATGATTGAGAAAAGTAAGATGCCTGGATCAACCAGGCAGCATAGCTTGTTATTCCAACAGGATATGCAAATTTGAGTAAAGTAAACCAAAGTAAGTCTAATTGAACAAATTGGACGTTAAACTACCCAGACAAACAAACAAACAAAGAGGTCTCTGACATGGTGGTCCGGGTCCTATTATGTGTTGTAGGGCCACCATTGCGAAAATACACCATTAAGGAGAAGTGTGATAGCTTCCCTCGCCCTGTCAACACACCTATAGTGATTGAGACGGGGCAACCACTACTGATTTTCCGTGGTAGTGGTTTTGAGTTTTACTAATTCTCTTCAGGCATGGTAGGTTTGCGCTCACCGTGGGGGTGATTGAGGATGTCCCGCGACACTTCTGTGTAGGTGGGCAGTAACAAAGTTTCGGGAAATGTGTTTGGTTGGGTTCAGAGTGATACAGGGTTGGCAAGATATTTTAGTAAATTTTCTTCGCCGTCTACAAGAAGTGGAGGTCTGACAAAGGGTCTAAAGACAAGTCCCTGTTACCATTGCAAATCAGGTTTACACAAGCGGGGGTCACAGTAAATCGACAAATGGGTAATTCTCATGCTTTGCAGAGTTATGGCATCTTTGTGCCAGGTTGCACTAAACACCATGTAAATGAATGGTTGAATATTAAACATGATCCTTGCATCATTGCATGTGTAAAAGGGGCTCAAATTGAATTTGATGAGTTTCTAGGACAGACTGACCCACCTTAACCTCTTCCTGTGTCAGGAAAAGCTAGGGCTAACCTTGCTGGTGTAATTAAGAACTCCTAGCTCTCTGTTGCTCAATCCGACAATAGGTAAAATACATGTATGACCTTTAACCAAGGTAAGTCTCATTTAAACTATATATCACAGAACAAAGGCGTGCAACATCCAAGGTTGCCTCTTACGGAACATCAATGAATGCTGCATGATGAATTTCTGATAGTGTATGGCTTTAAATATGCGCATTTGGGATATCAGTATGGGACTCCATGACTTAAAGATGCATGTGTTAGATTTCCCGTATCAACCTCCAATTTCTTAGGTCGCAACAGATTTGTGAAATCGCAGAATGCAGAATTCGATGTTCAGATTAGAAACCCCAAATCCATTATGGTTTGAATCTGATAGATGCACTTATCTATTAGAATCTCCATTTGTTTTAAAAAAAAAACCGTCTTTACCCCATTACCTTATCTAAATCTCATTAAAAAAGGCTACCCAGGTGTACAGCGCCAAATCCACCATGGCAAATTTTGCGGTCGCACAAGATCACCTGCAGTTCGCCCGGTAGCATGGAAAATTCGATTCAGTTGATCTGTGTTCACACGGTGGGCGATTGGGAGTCGCATGCCTCATGCGAATTCGCATGAACTTGCGACAATATCAAAACCTTTTGATATTTTCGCATGTGTTCACACGGTTGAATGTGTTCACACGGTCGTATGTATTCGCACGGTCGCATTGTCGCATGGTCTCACGAGAATTCTAAGCAAATTCAGTTGCCTTAGTGGATTTGGCACTTTAGACGTTTAAGTATTCAATATCCGCTGGGAAAGTCCAATGAATGCCTTGAAACCCCAAACAAATAGATGTTTGAAAAGTCTATAGTGGACGGAATCTTGATTCCTTCCACTGCTTAGACAGAGATGGGAGCCTTCCACATTTTCAAGGAAATCCAGGATTTCATTTCCACTATATAGAATTCTTTTTCCTTGTGTAATCAGAAAACAACACAAGAATGCAGCCTCATTCAAACCGATTAAAAAGTGGTTTGAGTATCCTCTCAGAATATACTTCAATCAAAAAGTTTTAAAGGGTTAGCTAGTCACATAATTCAAAAGATTTCCCTTTTCAGGTTTCTTGTAAATACGACGGGATGTTATGTGACAGCCCGAACTACATCGCTTGTGTCGACCTGATCCAGCCTGAGATCAATCCAGATGACCTTGAGAAAATCGTCCTTGACCTGTCAAGGGGTCGGCACCCAGCAACAACTTCGGGCGTTATTCTGCTGTTGTTTCCAAGGAACGGTGACGGGGAAAACCCAAATTTGAGCTATTTAAAACTTGCTGTCCAAAGAATCGCCCATCAGTTGCAACCCCAGGGAATGTACCTAAACCTTGTCATTATACCAGTAAGTAATGATTTCTGATTTTATGCACATTTATCTGACTACTCCCATCATATCCTTAAAGTAGAAAGTGGCTTTCAATCAGGCAATTGATTTCCCTCAGATTATGACTTGTCAGCGAGAGCACAGTAAGTAGGATATAGTTTGTAGCTGCCAAAACTGAAACTGAAAATAAGCGAGAAACAGCAGTAGGGTATCCATAGTAAGGCTAGAACCTAAGAGTTAAACAATATGGTATGAGCTTTTAACAAATCAACGTCGAGTTACTAGTTTATATCACAATATTCCCTGACCATTCTCACCGCTATGGTTTAGCAGTTCTCCACTCAGTTGTGATATTCTCATGGACAAAATATTGATTCATTTATTTTTGATTGGCTCGTGCCTCTCTTTCAGCCGTGCTACAATGTGTACCTACGACCCCTGCCAGAGTTGGTGGCCGAGCTTGCATTCCAACGAAGCCTCATATTCAGTGGACAAACTTTCTATGCGCGACTTCCATGACTGAATACAAGTGGTTGGATCATCACTAGGTCTGAGAGTAGTGTCACTCCACACTACTATAGACAGCAATGTCACGTCTGTAATACTCGGGCACCGTAATTTATGACTAAAGGAGTCGGATCTGTGGCCCATGTGTAGTACCACAATGATTACATACTTCAGAGGAGCGGTCACCCAATATACATGCTAGCGAGTAATGTGTCACAGTGTCATTATGTTGCTCAGAATGGTATGAGACGATTCTATGTACCCCCGGGGAGATGAATACCTGAATAGAGAATATCCGTATGCATGACGTGTTTCAGGGTTTAAGTGAGTTCTAATTCACAGGGATGCAAGTTTGTCGACAATTGACGGAAATCAGAAATTTCTGCATCTTAAAATATGATCATTAACCAAGTATAAACCTCCATAGGCCGTTAGCATTGACGCACACGCCGGGGAACCGACACAGTCAGTACTTTGGCGGCAGTTAAACGCGCCAAGGACCGTTGACACTGCCGTCATAGTTCCGTCAAGTGCCGAAATTTTGTTTGACGGCACGGGGGGGGGGGGGGGGGGCTTCCCCCCCCCCCGAAAACGCCCCAGTTTTTTTTGTGTTTTTGTTTCCGACTTTTTCATCAGTCCCGACTTTCATCCCTAAATTCAGATTCATCAGAAAACCAAATGCAGTAGTATTTGTTTGTTGGAGTCTTGTACATTACTATGATACAGAGACTAATTGAGATACATAACCTCGTCTCATTATTTCATTGAAACCATTTCTAACACCGATCTATATTTTCTCGTTCTACCATACAATTTCTCCGGTGTGAAATGAAAGAAGAAATCCTGTCTCTGGTTCTATCTCACATTAATACAGTCCCTATCATGGTGGATGTCCAGCTCATGGCATGCAATTTGAATGTAACCTGGCATGGCCCAGCAATACTTTTCATTTAGAGGTGTATTTAGCGAATAGATCATAGTATTTATGCAAATTTATATTTGCCCTTTGAAATGTAAACACCTATTTACAAAATAAAATTGTTATCAGTTCTCCTGTGAGTAAACTGATGATGCTGTTATCGTCCACAGTCTAGATAACCGTCGGAATATTCATGTTTGCTTTTTAAGATAATTCACATTATCTATGTTTGCACTTCTAGTGCTGCTATTATAGAAGACGAGTATTATTAGAATTTTCAAACCTTTATTGGGTTTACCACATCCATTGAGCACACTGGTTGGATCATTTAGCAACGCACGCGGTGGCCGTCACAAAGTCTAATTGAACAAATCGGACGTTAAACTACCCAAACAAACAGTGCGAAAACATTACATTTTTCAATAATTGCTCTTCAAATGGTTCTCCACAAGCGCCCGATCATCACATCTACTATCAGAATATACCTCCTGAAAGCTGAGTTTCAGGGCTTTCTTGTGAATATGAATATTGGAGTAATGGGGCAATATTTATTTTAAATTGTGACTCTAATTAAGAAGAATTGGGCCTATACCCTGCTCCATCGCCCCTGCTCTGTTGGACACAGTGTTTAGTTCATCCATTTGCTGAGTTGTTCTGCCACTTTAAGTGCCAAAACACTATTTCAGCCAATCAGAGGACATATTGCGCTCCACTTTAGTGCTAGCACAAAATTCCTATGACCAGAACAACTTGAGCAAACACCAATTGTAATAAAAGAAGAGCTCTTTACATAAAAATGAATGAATCAAACAATTTTGTGTCTATGCCACTACAAAGAGCATATGTAGCAGACCACTGGTTCGTTGTAAGTGCCGTCTCACTCCCGGGGGTATCACTACCTGACCAGTGGCTTGAGACAAGTCGCTACCCCGTGCTAACGCTCTCCGCACAGGTTGGTTCCGAATATTCCGAGGTAAGGCTGGGGAGATGTGGGATCTATGACCTAGATTAGCCTAGAACACAAAACCAGACTCTGGACACTTCAGGTACTTCTTTTTATTAGTCACCTGTGGATGTTACAGTCCCTTGGTGCTGCTGGGCACCAAGTAGCGCAAGGGAAGAGATTCTGGTCTCTTCACCGCTGAAAGGTTTCCGGAGAAAACTTACCAGTTATTGAGCCTCCAAGTGTTCACTGGACGCAGAAGCACAGTTAAAGTAATCTGTGCTAATCATTATGTGGTGCCATGCCTACAACTGTTTTCTATATACTTGAGCTCCTCTAATTCGATCTTAATCTAACTAGACTTTCCTCCATAATTCTTGAGCTACTTGACCGATTTTAAGAATTCAAATATCTTTGTGATCCTCTCTTTCCAGGCTATCTTTATCATATACTATTCTAATTATACATATGAAATTCAAATTTTCATTCTCGTAGCTACTTCATTGGCAAATATTATGGTATGACTATATGCGTGTTATTTAGATACGAGCCACACCTCATTACGCCTGTCGTGTAGCTGGAAGGGACTGTTGTAAGCACAGTGGTACTGGGTGGACAGGTACTCGTCATCGCGTGACAAGGAATTCACCAATAGCTGAACATGCTGCGGCCAATCTCCCTCTGAAGCCATACCACCAAAACGCCTGCAATAGGAAAACGTCGATATGTATTCAGTTGCAAGGGCTGAATCTAATATGACATAAATATTCATATATTCAGAATTTATTGAATGCGATGCGACCTCGTTCAGAGATAGATACGTCATAATAGAAGCGAGATATCCATGGAAGAATCTAAACTATGGTTAACCACATTATAAAGATCTAACCTGTAGCTAGTTCACACCAGTGACGTAAGGTGGTGTTTAACCGGGAAGTTATTTACTGGAGAGAGTGTCTTTAACTGGGATGAAGAGATACGAACTCGTGGTAGGACAGGGAATTACCTTTATAAGCATCATGTACGTGGAGGGCAAGAACTCAACATTTCTCTCAGTAAATACCGGAAGAACTATAGATTTCTTATATCATAAGGAAATATGTGAGGGGAAGTCAATATATCTTTTATGAAGAATTTTCTTTCGGTAATGATTAAATTCTATAGGTCAAATGTCAAAGGCAATTTTAGTGAAAGCCTTAAGACATTCCCAGCCTATGAGACGTGCTGCTCAGGGACATTGTTACCCCTGCAGACATTGCTACCCAAAACCTGCTCGCCTGGAAAGGGGTTGATGCGACATGAGGAGTTCCCAATGTGATCCTCAGAATCGGTCTACATAATTTCTTATGGTGGGGTTTATTGAGGAAAGGCTAGTGTCACAAAGCATTGATATCAGTCAGAAAATCATTCTTTATGCCATCCTGAAAGAACACATTGTCTTCACTGCAATTGTTTCAATATTTTAATGGACATGACACATGTTAGCTCCCTCATACTGAAGATCTAATTATAAGAAGTCCGCACTACCAACTATAATCATAGATTCGCATGCTGCATTATATGTTCAGAAGAATGGATATAATCCATTTGGTCAAGTACCAAACTATTGAGTAGATCCTAAGAACAAACACATCAGGGAGCTGTTTCAAAACGTGGGTTAAGTCTATGGTTTTGAAACAGCTCCCAGGCTGTCCATAACAACCAAACATCATTACTACGAGACTTGAAATGTGGCTGGTCTTCAGGATTTAGACAATAGGAGGAAATACTTAAGCCATGATGTAAATGAATACCATACAAAGCTGAATCTTTCCATATGATCGCAATGAGGCAAGTTAGATCAACTGACAGCAAGGCTTAAAGGAATTATGCGTGCACTACATTTTTATGAGCTACCGAAGATGGATATTGAGACATTTGCTGATGTTGCCAGGGAGAACGAATCAAAAGGAAAATGCATGATATCCTCTAAGAACAAGAGAGATCTGTTTGCATGTTTGGTTGTAGTAGCACAAAACAGGCCCATGCAAATCGTTCAGGACCCACTTGGACCACTGCTCTGACTTCAACGGGTACCTAGAATGCTAACACCTGAAATCGGAAAAGTGTAGGTTTAAATCACAACATAGAGTCATGGACGGAATTCACATCTAACCACACGTTATCATATTCCCACTTTTTACTCAAGATGATCATTGCCTCAAAGTTCGTTTTACCTTACAAATACGGTCATGGGTAACCAGCTTTCCAACTGAATACTCGGATGTGCTGCTTTTGGGGGCGGCCATGCACACACAGTGTCTCCCGTGGTGCCGAGATAGAAGGAGACGCTAACGGTGTCGCAGTGTGACATCACCCTCCAAATAACTGGCGCTGTCATCGGAATCTTCTCCCCTAACAAAGCAAAACAATGGTGAAAGACGAAAGGGTTAAAACAGTTTGATAAATATGCTGTTTTCTGTGACTGGTCTCTTTTATAACTATTACCATTTGGAAGCAGTTTCAAAATTCAAACGGCAATTGAACATAATTTGCCTAAATTAAAGAGGCCACATCTCATAACACTCCGAATATGAGAAAAGCTAAATAAATGATGGAAATCACCGTCTCATCACTCAGCTACAAAGACCATAACCAGTGGAAGGCTTCTTACAAGTTTCAACAGAATACCCCACCTAAGAATTCTTAAGTTCCATATACTATGGTTCCATGGAGTATATAGATAACCTCAGAAGGTTGTATTGCAATCAAAGATAATCCAGTTGAAAATAGGGATATCCTCTACCCCAAATTTATTTTCATAAAATATTTCCCATGATAAACATCATATAGTAAAAACTGGATTTACCTAATATAGAGCACCCACCTCGTTCATTCTGACCAGAGATGTAGTTGAATAGACGTGTGAAACCCTTGTGACGACCATGACTCACCCCTTGGAGTGTTGTTGTCACCCACAGTGTCTCTGGGTACACCCGCACTTCATGATCCTATAAAGACATGAAGCGATGTCCTTACTTCAACAAGCAAGTTATGCAATGAATAAATTCTACATTTATGGACGTGCACCAAGGAACTGATACTTATGCAGAATGTACATATTTTATATCAAGTGGGATTCACAGGATGGGATTCATGTACCTCACAGGGCTCAAAATCTCATGCGATTTTGTTTCTTTTAAGGGGGAAATGTCTTTAACAATTACAGGGAGGAAAACATGTCTCAGGGAAATGAATCCCTATAATTTAAACGAAGAAATTTTGTTCGAGTACAGAATCTTAGCAGGATTTGTCTCAGAAAAACACCCTGTAAGGTACATGAATCCCATCGTGTGAATCCCACTTCAGGAAAACATACACTTGCAAGAAATCTCCCTGGGCATTGATATTTGTATGTATGGATACCTACTTTTCTATTGGTAACTCATGTGATTTGTAATTGTAGAATTCAGGTCGATAGGTATGTTAGTGATGAAATTCAGGCAGAGCAAGGTTCCACAAGCTAGAGCCAATCAGAAGTATGAGAGAGAGAGAGAACTTCATTAGTTATAAATAACCAAGAGCTGTTGTTATTTATAAGAAATTATGTATCTTAGCCATCTGTATTTGATTGAGAATCAAATATCAAGAATGTTTCAATAAACCTAGAGAATTGATTTGATTGTGGTTCTTAAGCGTCGTGAACAGGAATATCAATCAAGTTTTAGAAATCTATGTTTAAACAAATGGAAACTGATTACTTAATGAAACTAATTTCTGGTATTAAAATCAGTGTATACATCCTAATGCATTAAAAATATCTCTGAATCAAGTCCTATATGGGTCTGAGTGTGATAGATTCAATAACCTGGTAGTAGGGCAGGGGGTATGGTAAGGCTTGATACTGGACCCCTGGTCATTTAACCAGGCCTTTATAGTTGGGACATGATAGTGAAGTGTTAGATTCTCTGCAGTGAGCTGGAGGCCAGTGCGAACATTCTAACCTCTAGATGACTTGTATGAACGTATTTCCCTATTTTCAACAAAGCCAGCTCTAGTAGGCTAACCACCATGGAGGGACAGGGATTGGAATGAGTTTACCTCAGGCAATAACATTGATTACTATATACCCATGCTGTTTAAACTGTAAATACGCACCATTTTGACGTATAACGTAAATCTGCTGTACGGACTACCGGTCCGTATTTTAGTGTACGGACCACTTGGCAAACGCGTTGCCATGTGTACGGACTTGTGGATCTAGACGTTGCTACGTGCAGTGAACACTCGAAATAACGTGAGCCTATATTGTTCAATATGTGCCACACCCACCTTATGTTTCTACAGGGCCTTGGAGATACGCATAGTAACGTGTCAATTCTCTGTCCACTGCCAAACAGAGGTTTTGCAGCTGCACCATAGGCTAGCGTTAACTAGGCTACGGGTGAAGCAAGTGTAGGCGAGTTCTTCGATCAGATTGAAAAGTCAATTTCAGCTGAATTTACGGTAAGAATTAAACAAATTTGGGTATATAGTAAATATATAACGTCCAACCATGCTTGTTCAAGTCACAGAACTTGATGACAATTTGCGGTTTGTACGGAACTCGGCGTAAACGCCTCGTTCCGTACAAACAGTAAATTGTCATCTCGTTCTGTGACTTGTACAGCATGGTTAGGACGTTCTATATAAATGAATCACTAGAGAGAGATTTACGTTCATATACTGTATTCTTGAATGATAGCATGGAATTTATCAGTTCTCTGACATTCATGTCATGAAATAGAGAGGGCAAACACAGTTGATGCTAATATAGGCAAAGATAAACAGCGATGAAACAACAGTACTCTATGATATGTTATTTCTAAATCATACTGACTCTATCGTTGCTTCCAGTACTGGTATACCAATACAATCATTGTCATGAGCTTTGTCTAATATAATCACTGTAAAAAAAAACTGTGTGATATAACCATTGTCAGAAATCTACTTGTGTAATATTGCCATTTGAAAAGTTCTGATCATTAATTAGCCTATCTTACTATTCCCATGTAAAGAGGCTAACAACCAAATTGTCTGTATCAATTAGTAACTGACTCCTCCTTTATACCCTCCATATTGTATAAATTAGTCTTATTTGGCTTATAATTGTACCTAGCACTCCTGTGTCTGGGTCTCGACTTCACCTCCATCTTAAGGTCTATACCTGGCCAGTCTGGGTCCTTCGACTTTACACATTGTCATGCACCCTCCTGTATGATTTACCATTTTCACGAACCCACCTGTGCGATATAACCATTATCACAAGTTTCCTGCTACTAGGTGGCAATATACACATGAGATACAGTACACTCTTGTAGATTGTTAAAGCTGATGTGATGCAATTACCCATTGAGTGAGGGCACGCCTTTGTGTAGAGCGGTCAGTGCACCTGTCACACATCACTGACCACCGTCCCCACACCGCACCGCGACCAGGGACGGGGATATGTCCCTGCATGGAGTTGTCCCCTAGTATTAACTACCATATAAGGAATAGAGTAGTCCCAGTAGCCAATGACTGCATTTGGAGCAAACCACGACCTTCACCCTGACCTCCTTACATAGTGTTTATAGCGCCTTGGGACAGTTATACAGTCGAGAGTTGACCTAAAATCTAATGGGCCACAACCACCATCGTCCAGCTCGCTGAGTGGCTTGCATGTCATTAGTGTGTGGGGAGTTAGAGCGTTGCACACCAGAGGTGGGGCATGAATTTCGAAGAAATCACACTATAACATGGATTCACAGTGAGTGTAGCTATTATTTTGTGTATGAGGAGCAGGTTTACATAGATGCACACAGATACAGAGATACAGAAATATATAGATACACAGACAGACAGTTGTACACAAAAAAGATAAACAGACAGAAAGTCACACACTGACATACACTCTCAGATACATACACTGACAGAATGAGATATACAGACAGGCAAAAACAAACAGACACAAATACAGATATATAGATACACACAAGATAAACATACATACCTCCTGTCCCCCCTCCACACACAAATCATGTTAACAAATAACCTTTGCAAGACCAGTACAACCATGAACCTACTTGTCATGGCCCACTGCTCTGCCTCTTCTCTCTGTCTCTGACTCTCTCTGTCTCTCTCTGTCTCTGTCTCCCTCTGTCTCTCTGTCTCTCTGTCTCTAGCTATCTCTCTCTCTATCTTGGGTGCGAATCTTCTCGGAAGGAGATGGGGTTTCTCCCTTCAACTCTCTGCGAGTATAATTGGGGAGGCGTCATTCTCTTTTGGAAAAAAGTTCCAGCCCTGTCACACCATATCTCTCTCTATCTTAATTGATTAAGCTCATCTTTAAAAAGGGGAAGCACGGAGCCAATGTGATGTTTATTACAATATCTATTGTCACACACCTAACTGTGTGGTACAATCATTGTCACAAACCTACCTGTATGGTACAATCATAATCACAAACCCATCTGTATGATTTAATCAATGTCACAAACCCACCTGTGTTGTATGATGATTACAACTCATGCACAGTACAGCCAGTCTACATCACAACACATTATAGACACAATCATACCACAGGCCTTTGTCGCCACAGCATTCGCAAATTACTCTAACCTTTCACATACATCGTAGATAACAGCACTCAATACACATATATGCCTTTAATTTGACCAGATTCTATGTTGAGAGTTATAACTAGAACCTGAGTAAACTTACTTTATATTTCTCTGTGACTGTATATGGGGGAGTCACCATTGTGTAGCATAGATCCTTCAGTTGGGACTTTGAGTCGTACCTGCAGAGTAGATGTTTATGTAATACATCTGGATAGGGGCCAAGTCTTTTTCAGCGACCAGTATGGTAATTTATAACCATTTTATATATGATATTAGTGCACTCATACGTACATTAATAACAGGGCAACCATACATGAAATCACAAATAAAAAGCCTCCATTAACCTAATGATATTTTTAGATAATAACTAAGACTCATTTATTAGTGTCTGAGAATGATATTCTATTAAAAGGTTTGCAAAAAATACCCTTGTAAAGGTACTGTGTAGTAATACAATATTAGCAAATAATAACTGCGACCGAAATCACTAATGAATGGCATACCTTGAAGGAATTTTAATTCATAGCAACTAGAACCCTAGACAATAGTTCCACGTTTAATAACAGATTACGTTTGTATGGTATGATCGGTTATCTCAGTAGTAGAATTATTGGACCTATAGTGGTACAAGGTCCAAAGTCAAGAGAGATTTATGAAGTTGTTGTCTGCAGTATAACTTATTATCAATATTATATTGGATCCAAAACGCGCTAGATGAAGACTAGCGGCTTACATAATATAATCGAGGAAAACATTGTTGGTTCTGTGAATCAATTCTCGTACATAAACCAGTCTGCTTTGACTGATCGGGACAGTATAAACAAATAATATAAAAATATTCTTTACAACAGCCAGAGACTATGTATGCTATATACAATTTCTTCTATTCCGTTGGAGAGGAAACCTGTTGGGCTCAATGTGCAGTGAGGAGTGATAACATATTTCACAGCGTCGCTTGCGTGTCTAACATCCTTGTCAACAAAATGGGTCTGTCTCACCTGACAGCCAAATCCCAAGGATGTATCTTTTTTGTATCTCTTCTATTGGGTCAATTGGTAATGCATTACAAATATATCCAGACTCGGCTGGGCCGTTCTTCCGTCTGGTCCCATACTCTTTATATAGGTTAACATGCGTATAAGGCTCAATCGTTCCATTGCAACTGCATCGATGAACATTGATGAAACAATGAAGAGAAATAAATCAGGTCCTCCCTATTGGTGTAAGATGATATTCGATGAATTTGTACCAATTGATCGTTGGGTCCAGAGAAACGGAATGATTTAAAGTTCGTAAGGTAGGCATTAGGCTAATGATACTTATACACTAGTTCTTTAACCCTTTAAGGCCACCTATGGCAGAACTACAAGCATGAAGACGGCTACTAGTGACTATGTACACCTCTAGGGGATGGGGGCATTGCCCTCTGAACTGTGAATTCGAACATTTATCATGTGATGTGATGTTTTATCCTTAATATTTCCGTTTTTATCATCTAGAATTTGAAAATATTATGTTACATCTACATTCTGTGAAAATTTCAAGTTTATTGTTGAAATATTTCCTTTTGAAAAACCATTTCATAAATATCCAGCAAATGATGCCTTAAGACATCATCCGCCCGCAGCTACATGGTGCCTTAAAGCATTATCCGCCCCCGGCAGGTTGATGCCTTAAGGCATCATTCGCCCCCGGCCGGTTGATGCCTTAAAGCATCATTCACCCTTAAAGGGTTAACTAATAATAGAATAGGTAAACATGGTCATTAGATAAAAATACTGAAATCTCGGTTGCATTCTTTTATCTTGCTAACCTTCTCACAACAGCTTATCACCAATATCACCAGCCAAGTGCTATAGAACATCTCACCACAAAGTCAATCACGCAGTCACACAGCAGGTAATTCATCTCCCCACATGGGCCTCATGCCTAAACTCTCATGAAACCTCTCTTTTGGCCCGATCACCAAATCCCACACAATATCATTTTATATATAATATATATATATATATATATATATATATATATATATATAGTTTCCTGGCGTGATAGTGACAATAGTAATAGTTATTATAGTATAATACAAGGGCATAATAAACGTAGTATATATATATATATAATTATGATGTAATAGACAATTCATAATTAATGACAAACAACAAGTGAGTGAAATACGTTTGGCATAAGTGTGATTTATTAAATACACACCCGGTATATAAAAAAAGTTTGGCCTTCTCTGACGAAATCCGGGCGTGAAGTGAAGGCCCTACCACCTGCGACCTTCCAAATTCCTTCAATGCCACTGGTGGCGCTTCTCAGAACCGTTTGCGTCATCTGGTGCAGCCTAGAATCACTATTGAAAAACTATACTCATATAAACATACATTTATATATCTTAAATATACATTATTTAATAAAATATATAATATATAATTATAAATGACAAATGGTATCAATTGTCATATTAACTGTGATACTCACTTCTCGGTTATCGCCAAGCATGATGCGGTATCCCAGGTAACCTTCTATAATTATCGTCACCTAGCTGCTCATTAACGGTTTATATTAAGTGACTCTTCCAGGCTCCACCCAGCCGCTCGGACGTCTCTCCAATATTAGTCTAGTCAATTTAGGGTTTGACCCACCACAAATTGCAATACAATTTTTTTCTTCACAATGCATTTCAGACAGGTCCCCAAATAAACATACTAAAAATCCGCAAAAATCCCCCTTGGGGAAATATGCTTAATTTGCAAAAATCAAATATGGCCTTCAAAACACCTACAGCTGTGGACAAATAGACATAAAACAACTTCTAGATGGTATTTTCAAGTAATTTAAAAAGATAAACTATTTCTTTTTAGATGCACAGTCTCATAGAATAAGTATTTACATGATTTAACTGCTCATCAAATTATGAAAATTACATAGGTAGTTATTAACTATTTTCTAATAGGCTGTTCCGATGTATTGTAGTTTCAATGCTTTTTTTATATCTAGTGCAGGTTATCACATTGCATTTTCAATCAATATTCGAAGATGGCTTTTAAAAGTATTCTTGTATCTGTAATCTCATATGAATCTTCAACTGAATATCTTAATTGGCTAGGAGCACCGTAATAAAGAAATGTGATTTTGGCGATGCATCAATACCTCCCTTCAAACAGTTTTAAGAAAAAATCACAGGGGATGATTCTAATTTATAATATTGTCATTGTTACAGCTTATTAGATGCTATGGTATAGCTAAAATATCATGACCTATCAGCCATCTTGTATCTATAAATACATCAACTGTACTTGATATTCACTTTAGCTCATTAAATATAACCAGTATGTGTAGTCCTCTACACTTCTATAAATCCCTTTTCAATGAGGCGCAGTCATAATTAACATAGTCATATTAACCCTTTAAGAGTGAATGATACCTTGAGGCATCAACCAGCCAGAGCAAATTATACCTTGAGGCATCAACCTGCCCAGGGCAAATGGTCACATAGTTGTCTGAACTTATAATTCAAAGCTTTATGACATGATACATTTTCCTTAACACATTCCAGTGGGTGATGCCTTTAGGGGTCAACTGTGCCACCATGGGAATGCCTGAAATGTTGTCTTTAGACATCATCTGTTAAAGTTTGGTTGTTGTCTAAAAGCATCATTTCCTAGATTAATTTTTTTTTGTAAGTCTCCACATGCAATTCATTGAGATTTCAGGCTAAAACATTCCATTTAGTGACCTTGACCTTGGTAAAGGTCAATAGCACTGTAAAATATTGATCTTTTCATCAAATATGGAAGGGTTCAACATCAAATATTATTGAAGATATCTTAGGATGTTCTCAATTTCAATTTCATTTCCTATCAGATTTGGTGTATTTGTTATTTTCTATGGAATCTTACCTTGACCTTTGACCTTGTTCTCACTTAATGATGCATGATGGGAAAACAATTTCACAACATTGTGAGGTCCTGATATCATTTTTAGAAATATGTGATGCAAGTTAGATTAAGGTATTTTGAGTCAATCTATGGAAACTACTACAATTTGTAATTGGTTATTTGGTCAAATTATGAGAACAACATTCTGTTTAGTGACCTTGACCCTGGAAAAATGTTTGATTGTTGTAGAATCTTAGAGTATCATGGAAAATTAATCTTGATCGGTGAAATATTCTTAAAGATATGATAGAATATGTTTCAATATCAGTGGCCTATGTATGAACAGATACTTTGACCTTTGACCTCACTGTGGCTTATTGGTGCATGGTGGGAAGACTTGCTTTAGGACATTGCTAGGGTATGGTGCTGGGTATCCAAATATATCATTCAAGTTGAAATGCAGCTATACTACAACAAGTTATAGAAACTATTGTAAATCCTTATAGGAAATATTGTGAAATTTTGGAGGGAAATATTCCATTTAGTGACCTTGACCTTGGAAAAAATCAAAACAGTGACACAGGCCAATAGCTCTATGTCGTCCCAATAGTATTGCCAAATATCTAAGGAATCCATCGAATACCTCTTGAGAAATGAAAACAATATGTCTCAATTTCAGTGGCCGATGTTGGTCTTTTATATGAACATATATCTTGACCTTTGACCTCACTGTGGCTTAATGGTGCATGATGGGAATTCTATCTTTAGGGCTTTACTAGGGTATGGTGTCAGGTATCTAAATATGTCATTCAAGTTGAAATCCAGGCATATTAGAACAAGTTATAGAAACTATTGTAAGTCCTTAGAGGAAATTCTGGGTGGAAACATTCCATTTGGTGACCTTGACCTTGATCAAAATCAAGATGGTGACAAAAGCTGATGACTCTATGATGTCTCATTAAATTTACCAAATATCTAAGAAATCAACTTAATACTCTTGTATAAATGACAAAATATGTCTCAATTTCATAACCCTCTGAAATTTGATGACCTTTGACTTTTGACCTCTAATAAAAGGTCAAATGGACACATTTACAGAAAAATGGCTACCATATCTGGAATGGCCAAAGTCTTAGCTTTTAGTAGGGGAGCAAAGTGTCAAAAAGAGCCTTAAAAAGGGGTCACAATGACACCCGAGAGTCTCCTGGCTGAAACTTGCCATGTTGGTCAATTATGACCTCAGGAATCTGAATCTGATGCTCGTTTGTTCCAAAAAGTGTAGCATCATGCTCGTTTCCATGGAAAACATATTTTAATAATTACTGATATATATTAAATACTTTGATGTAAAGAGATAAAAATATGCAATTTTTCTGTGAAGAAAATCATTGATTCTTTTGTCAAAAGTATACACTATGAAAATATGCCCTTTTCCATTCTCATGGAAGATTTGTTGCCATGGTAACATTCCAATATCTAGGAGAATCCTTATTTTCGTTTTTCTTATGGTACTTTATGGTACTTGATGTTGAATAAAAAGAGTTATTTTATGAACAACACATAAAAATTGATGAATATAACAAAAATACAAAGCAATAATGGGCAGCGCCATTTTTTTAAGTCATTAGATTGTTCCCATGGCAACCATCGCAAGGTAGTTTCTATGACCATATCTGCCAAATAATGATAATTTAACTGGACATTTGTTTGGTGAGTCCTAATGACATGGCAACTAGTAGAGGAGTATAGTATAAAAATGGTCATTAGAGAGTCTCCTGCATGAAATCTGCCATATTTGTCAATTATTACATGGGGAATCTGATTCTGCCACTCTCTTGGTCAAAAGAATGTAGCATCACTTCCGTTTCCATGACAACATACATGCATAATGATTTACTCAGAAATCCCTATTTTCCTATACATATGAATAGTAAATGTAAGAAAAACAACAAAACATCTGCTCACAAGCTTTCATTTTCATTTTTTTATGTGTACCTTTGGAACATAATGGAGGATTGTTATTTACATTCCCTTAGAATTTTATTGCCATGGCAACCAATGCAGATCAGAACATCCACTGCAGGAAGCAACTCTGAATGTATGTGAAACTAACTGCTGTACCTTTATAGTTACTGAAGATGAGTCTCCTGCATGAAACATGGCATGTTTGTCAATTATTACATAGGGATTATGATTCTGCCACTATTTCATTTGATACAATAAAATTGATGCTATCCTTTCATGGAATGAAAAGACACTTTTCAGGGGCTAGCCCCCTGACTAGTGCAAGTTAAAACCTACAATAGGCATTTTGAGTGATTCTAATGGGCATGTTGGATTTATGCTGATTAGATATATTTCCCCAAGGTGGATTTTGGCGGATTTTTAATATGGTGTTTTGGGGACCTTCCTGAGATGTATTGTGAAGAAAAAAATTGTATGGCAATTTGTGGTGGGTTAGGCCCAAAAATGTCATAGATTGACTAGACTACATTGGCAGAGAAAATTTCAAATCTTTAGGGAGTTAGCCCATATCGACGTATTTCTAAGGTTAATGGGATTTTTATACCCAGTGTAATTTAACACAAATAAAGTCTGTTATTTTATTATTAACGCCAAACCCATTGTCTCTCCTTTATCTATGTAATGAGATTAATATTATATATATATATATATATACATAAATATATATACATATATATTAATTATTTCAATTTCATATATATATATAATTTTAATTCAAACGGTTTTAATGCTAGGTTAGACTTCCAATTTATCATCCACCTAATACAAAGTGTCCAAGAAAAGGGAGTTTGTATGGACATACCCGGCGCATACGGATATGTGTATGCTCCGGGTGGCGCATACGGAAAAATAGTGCGTATTGAAAAATAGTGCATAACTAAAACGAACTGATATTGATATGCCACTTGTCCAGAAAAGGTGGATAATAAATACAATATTGACTGGTTTCAGATACAAGCGGTTGTATGCTCCTCGGAGTTGACTCTCCGCAATATCCTTGCATATGCTCGGATATTACTACGCTTCAACTCCTCGGAGCATACGGCCGCTTGTATCTGAAACCAGTCAATATTATGTATGTATTGACCTTAGTGGGCTGAACTGTAGACCAGCATGCAGCACTGGTCTACAGTGATACGATGCTGGGTTGTAGGGGTGAGAAGTATGTGGTAGATGGGGAGTGCTGTGTAGTGTATGTCACAAACACTGGAGTAACCTATCACTAGAATACTGTAGTTTAAGTCCATGGGGATGTAGTGGGTAGAGAACTTCTTCTTGGCTGCGTCAGCCCTTCACAGATAAGATCTGCTCAGAGGTACTTTGAAATGCTTTTTTATTGGTAATTTCCACAGGTACAGGTTCCTCACACGCCAGTCTAAGAACCCAGAATGATGGGTGTAGCTGGCTTATATAGCTAGTATTGAGGTTGCATGCATTAAAGTGTCAAGGTCGTTGTCCCAAATGCTCACTCCCAACACTCTGTCCTACTAACCCAAATGACCTGTCCTACTGACCCAGGCTAAGTGGGGCAGTAGGTGTGCAGGCGCTGACCTACTGGCCCAAATGATCCATCCCTGCTAAGTGGGACAGTGGGTGTGCTGGCGCTGACCCACTGGCCCTAATGCTCCATTCTACTGCCCTTCACCTTGGGTGCTTGTGTGCTGACACACTGGCCTAGATACAGCTCTCAGGGCGTTTCATATGGGATATATGCCTGAACTTCTGCTATACAAGGGCTCACAGTTTTACTTATACATTTCTTATACCTCTCTTATATATTTCAATATTTGTGCTTGACTCAGGTCCAGTGCAATACCATGGAGCAGCTCCTGTGAGACCCCAAAACAGTCAGAAAAAGAACCTGGTATAAAACATGCATATTAACCTTTTTCTCACCTCAACTGTTGAACCCTCAGATGTAGTCAAGAGAGGTGCATAATCAAAAGGTATGATCAATGGATATTTGATGTAATCTTGTAACAACACTTACATGGCTATTTAGTGTAAGTTGACAACTGATTGATAGGTGTTCCATATCATGCTGATTGATAGGTGTTCCATATCATGCTGTGATAACTGATTACTTACAGCTAATCTTTTTAGCACACTATATTTTTGGCAGGACTGGGACTTCACCTCGTGGTTGATTATCCTTAACCTAGTTCTCAGAGTTCCACACACTCATCTATTTATTAAACAGGAATTGGGAAACCATCATGGAGTTAAGAAATCATGATATTCTGAGGCTAGTATTTCAATAAATTCGGAACAACGTCTCCTAATCGAGGTTCTAGAGATCAGGGCCCTGTTTTTCAGTAACGACATCGTCGGCCAACATTACCGTACCACGACATTCTGGAAGACACAAAATGGCCGCTGTTCTATAGACATGATCATAGTGCGCCACTCACGATCGCCGCTAAAAATGTCGGCCGCTACGACAAGTATAGAACTGTCTTAGGTTCTATAACACATCACTGTGCGTTTATAGAGGATTCTTCCACTTCCCGATGGAATTAAGTAATCAAATTCTAACACGAGTAAGGGGTACATATAACCTATAATCTTACTAAATATGAAGAAGAACGGCGGTACCGTTATGAAGTTATCGGCGTTTGGATATGAAACATTGAGCTATCGATCGGATATCGTACACACACTCTCCTAGCAGATCTTCCGCGGTATAGCATGCGGAATCTCTGGTGGGAGAGTGAAGTAAGCACAGTCGATGTCAAGGTCGCCGCATAAATTGAATCACGTGATGGTAGGCGTACACTGGCCACCAGAGCACTATTTGCTATGACAAAATTCAAACGACCGTAACTTCGTAACCGTGCGGCCGATTTTCTTAATATTTGGTACGTTTATAGGTACTATATATACCTTATTTCATTGCTTAATTCCAACGGGAAGTGAAGTTGCGCATTCTGTACGACATGTCCATAGGTGTCATGAACAAACGACACTTTGGGCGACATTTTCAATCATGTGACCCGACGATTGTCGTGACTGAAAAACACGTCTGGCTGCCCTATGCCTCTTAGACTCATGACATATCGCCTGTTCACTATAGTGTCGTGTCTATCGAACACTGACGGCAAAAACACGTCGCCCATAACGATTGTCGTGACTGAAAAACAGGGCCCTGCTTAGTTGATTGGCCAATCAGGTGATACACCATTATTGAACCAAAACTGATGTAAACAAGTCCACCACCTGGCACCTATTATACTAAGTCACATGGAATAAAAGATTCATATAATAATCATCTCTAAATGAGCTTCACGCCAGTAAGGTGAGAGATTAAATTCAAGCACTATATAAATCCAGCCCTTAAAAGGTAGTCCCCCTGTATTATTATTATCATTATCATTATTATTATCATTATAATAATAATATATCATTATAATAATAATAATACTTATTATTATTATTATTATTATTATCATCATCATCATTTCTAAATTCAGACGCGATTAACCAGATGTGACTCTGATCAGGGCCATTGATACTAGAAATAAACCTGTATCAGTCTGAAGATGGTAATTCAACATCATAGAAATAGTGAAAAAGACTTTAGGATCCGGATTCTTGGGTATTGAATATCAATTTTGGTTGGAGGGAAGGGGTGCACTCGATCACATCTATGCGCAAACCATAAAACTCTGGAAATCTGCAATTATAAGTTGAGCTGGCAGTACACAAGTATTGTTTTCATCAAGCAGCACATCGTAACCTGTAATGTGTCACACACTTAGCTGCCCACATCCAAGGGCACTTGAGAGTCACTGACGACAACGACAGTGCATGCATCGTCAGCTTCCCTGGGAATCCTTGACAGTTCATGTTCACCCAACACGCCACATAGTACAAGGGCACTGAGAGTTCTTGACACCAGCGACAATGCATGTATACTAAGGGCCTCTCACACCAGTCTGCCATAAATCCATCTCCGCCGGGCATTTATTTGCCAAGCATGCTTATAGTGTACAAACCCGCAGGCCCAGATGCTGCCAGTAGCTGCATGGGTGCCGGTGGATGGTAACCGCAAGTAACCAGTGAAAACTGATTTATTCAGGTTTTACTGTTTTATTGCCATGTGGCTGCCGCCGGTGGGCGTGTAACCTGCTCCACCACACTGGTCGCTATAATCGTGTTTACACTACTGCTGTGTGGCCGCCGCAGAGCTCCTTTGATGCCAAAGCACCGGTCGGTTGAGCAGGCCCTTTAATTCAGTTCCCCACTACGGACAGAAGCACTGCCCAGTAAACACAAATATGTTCTAGCAACGTAAATTTACGTATTCATTTGGGAGAATTTACGTAAATCTTTACCTAGAAGGAACGTGGTAAAGGTTAAGGTTTACAGCACACACCTGCAGAAAGGCATGGTCTGACCCAACTGCCAAAATTACCAGAATTTTGATAACTGCAGTGACAAAAAGATCAGCCAATCATAGCCTGAATGAGATTGATGATAACTGAAATAGCTGGTTTGGTAAATTTGGTAAATAAACCAACTTTACACGCCATACCCTCCCCAAGAAGCACACACAATTGACAAAAACTACTGCCCTGCCATCTAGTGAATTCATGCACATAAATGTGGATTCATGCACATAAACGTAAATTTACGCAAATAAGCATATCAATTAAGTGTGAATTTACGTAAAATTACCTAAAATTACCAGACGTTCTACAGACGAAAATAAACCTGAACATTTCTACTTTTTTATTCGTAAAAATCTACCTGTGAGACACGTAAATTTACGTCTTATGTTTACTGGGTGAGAGTACTTGACAATACACGTGCACCCAACTCCCCATTGACCCAGCAGCATGGCTAACTCACTCAAGCCCCATAAAATGTACTCTGAGACAGGGCATTTGGAACAAGACATTTATCAAACCTTGACATTGTATCAAACGTTGATGCTGTCAAGTAGCACACCCTGAGGTGGCTTCTATAATCTCGCATAAACCATCATTTGCAGTTCTTTAGTCTGATTTGACGAGATGTCTGGATTACATGTGGATTAAATAAAGGTGTCCCTCTACCGCAGACCTCTGAAAGGTTGACCTAGAGGCTCGGAGCTATTCTGCTGTACACCATACAATGTTCTTGCAATTTAAAGGTATGCAAAGATGTATTCAGCAAGTAAAGTCAAAATAAAATGTAATTTAGATTCTATATGCATCATACAAAGTCCATACTTCCATACACGGCATACAAAGTGCATGCTTCTTGATAAGTCCATATGTCATGTGATATGTCACGCCATGGCTACGATCCACACTTCATTTCGTCGCCGCTCAGTTGGTCTCAGGACGTCGTCGTATTCACAGTGCATCCGGTAGCCATTAAAGCGGTGCACTCTGGGAAGGTTCCTGGTAAGCGTGTAGGTTTCCCGGGCCCAGTCCTTGCGGTGAGCTGTTCCATGGAAAGGCCTGTAAACAGTTTGGCAAATATAAAAGGACTCATGTACATGTGTACATAGAGGATCAACAAAGTTCAATGACACTCAAGGATCGCTTTTATCATATCATTAACATATATATTAAGGCGATGAAAGTGATTTGAAATGAAGATGGGTAATCTGTATTCTCTTGGCATAAAGAATTTGAAATTTTTCAGCTAATCACTCACTTAAGATTTTGATCTTTGACCAGGGTCAAACTGGTTAACTGTAAAAAATCCCCCCGCTAATTGGCGGGAATATCGGCAAGAATATATCCTCCACTTTAAGTTTCAAAGACCTTTAAAGAGTAATCGATGAAAAGAATATCCCCTTCCACCAATTATATATATGTGCATACTAGTGGTATTATAAAAATAAAACACATTGGAGATAATATCCCAAATCAAAAGTGCACCATCCTCAACCTTTACGTGGTAGAATGAAAATGATCTACCTCAGTGAATGATAGATGAAGGGTGTTTGTATTAATACCTATGTTTAACATTTGTTATCCCTTTGTTAGTCATCTACATATGTTTGTTATTCTGCCTCAGTATCAATCTGACCATGTTATGCTTAGTCACCAAGATACCAGAGGCTGTATGCAGACAAATTACACACAATGACAACAAAATGAAGTTGTTTAAAGAAAATCTACCTTGCATAGATAATTGTGGCTGGCCAGCATTCTACAAATAGGTTTGCGTCGCTTGGTTCTGGGGCTGGCCACCAGCAAGCGTTAGACTTGTCAAGAAACCGACTGAATTAGGAAGAAAAACAACAAAGATAAATACTCTTAAACGTGGGTTGATAAATGTGCATAAAAGTAACAGAAGGGAATATGTATCGATTGAAAGTATGAAGGCATTTCTTAAAGAGGCAAAGTACATATTCCACCAGTGCAATAAACTTGATTTTGAGGAGTACTGTCGTATAGTTTTATTGTCTTGAACATACATAAATAGATTTATCAGCCATGATAAAATGTTTTAATAATGAAATAAAATATTTTGCTAGACCTGTCATAAAAACTTTTAGTCATACAAGTCGCCTACATATGATATTCTTTAAAGACTTCTGTTTCTAAGCGTCATAAAATTACTATATTGTCTGAACGAAAATAATCCCCAGTGTCGGAGTATTTAACAGGATTTTATGTCAGAATGTTATTTGCAGACACACCAGCCTCGCATAGTGACTGAAGAATATGGTAAGAACCAGACACCTACATGACATGGATAACATGACACACATGACATATCTCACATGACAAATTTCACATGACGAACAACATTAACTTCACATGACACACATCACTGGCTACACAAGACCTGCATGACTTGTATTACAGGACAGAAATTACAGACTTCACATGACACACATAACTTAACTTAGATGGGACATCATCAAATTCACATGACACACGTGACGAAGAGTCGATTCCCACTTGAAGAGTTTGATACCAGAGACTACAGCATCCCAAAGTCACTAAGAAATGCAAATCACAGAGCAGGCCGGGAGGAGGGGGTGGGGGTCGTTGACAATTGCAGTTCTGTGGCTACGCGGGGATTGGCGTTCTAGCCACTGACGACATTGGCTTCAGGAAGATGTCAGGAAGATAGGGGAGTGGGTTCCACATGAGGTGGGGTCCTCATTGACTTCATAGTGGGGGGGGGGGGGGGGGGGGGGCACCAGGCAGAGACTAATGGCGAAGAACTTCAAATATCTTTTAAAGATTTAATAGCAAGTGATTGGTGGCCTTTTAGGAGGAATTCTAGTCGCTGACTTGGGCCACAACCACAGATCAGTTCTCCATATAGTCACCGCTGGTTTTGAAATGTTGCATTCCCACTTGGCGACAATGTTCTCACCGATCCCTAGGAACTTGGGGTTTATCTGCCGCGTAGAGCCCCTCGAGAGCCCGAAAATCTCTGAGAAGTCGGGAAGGAATCGGGCCTACGCTCACCAAACGCACGACACTGATTTCACAGGACACATTGCACCGCCATCACATGAGGCCCATAACTAACCTGACATAGACGTTCATAGCTGGCCACTCCTCTAACTGTACTGCACCATGGGTAGGCTTCGGAGGTGGCCAATTCGCTGCACTGGTACCCATAATTGCTTTCGGTCCAAGGCCTATAAACACGGACACGCTCACTGGTTCCCCTTTCGGCGTCATGGTCCACACGATGGGTGCACTGAACTGGAACCTCTCTCCTGTAGCATGAGAAAAAAACGTAAAGCTCAGTAATCAGCCTAACAGTATCTGCTAGTACAATTGTAATTCACAAGAAAGAACTTCTCTAGGGTCTACTGACTGCATACATTATGATATTGTTGTATCTGCTATGACGGTATTGTTTCATGATGCATGACTACTGAATCATATGTAATAGGCAAATTGCCACTGTCATAAATTGGAAATTATAGACTCTATCTATTTTGCATTGTCATCCTAACGTAGCACTTTTCTTTCCCCAAATCAACTCTTATTCGACATTTTAATAATATTAACTCTTATGCCTTTATCATCCAATTCATTATTCACCGTATGTCACGAGTAACAAATATATTTCATTAATTATCTAATATATCATAATAAATCATGAAATTATTTCTGTTATAAGAGAGCTGAACTCCGTTTGTCAATCCAGAAAAAAGCAGGTACATAGTTAAATTAGTAACTCGTCTATTCTCTACCAACACGTGAAAAATCCATCGATGCACAATTGTTTAATAAAACCCCGCTTAAGGGGCGGGGTTTTACTGTATATTCAATATACCACACTTGCTCACAATGAAATTAATTTTATTCTTATCTGTTCAGGGAGAAGCTTTTGACAATAACGGTGTTTATATGAAGATCTCTGGATAAGATATCTATCTCATATTTGAATGTTATGGTATGCATAAAGACATATCAGAAGTCAGTGATACCTGCATTAGGTAACTGAAAAATTGATTGTTCTGCCAAGCTCATCAGAGTTGTCTTACCTCGTGAGTTGTAGCCTGAAGTGTAGTCGAGTAGGCGACGGAAGGCAATGGGTTTGGCTTGTTCCATTCCGTGCAACATTGTGGTACACCAATATGTATGCGGGTATGCCCTCTCTTCATATTCCTGTGCATGTATACACAACACATTGTACATATATATATATGCAATATACACACATGTAGTCTATATACAAGTGTGTCTGGATAGGCCACAAAATAGCTATGAACAAAACACGATTTAGATATATACCAGCAGCTTCTACATGAATATGGGGTTGGGTATGCCATCTCTAAGATAGTTATGTAAAACATATTATTAGTTGCAAGGAAATGTAATGTCCACTAGATATTAACCAAATCAACATATTTCATCAGTATTACATATCATCTTCAGCTGTTTCATGAAGACCACCACCAGTCTCTGTTCGATGTCAATGTTGAGTATTATCTTACAATGCATTTAAAATAGCAGACGTTAGGAAATAAACAAAGGAAGGTGTGAGATGCAAAGAAGAAGTAGGTCATAGAGGAGACAAATAAGCATACAGAGAGAGAGAAAGGGACAGAGGGACATATAGTGGGACAGATATAGCTCAAATTTCAGCAGTATCGTGCATTTAATGAAACAACCATGAGTTTTGGTACATGGTTAGGGGAGCCCCTAAGAAATTTTTTTAGATTCGTGGGCATTGCAGAAAAGTCCCAGGAGCCGGGTGGCGGCCATTTTAAAAATTGACCATCATTCCATATATTTATGTTCCTCTTGCACACATTTGAGGTGATTTATATAGGTTTCTTCTTGGTAATAACCATTCTGAAAGGGTCATAGTGCTCTGTGATGGTCGATTTTCAAAATGGCCGCCACCCAGCTCCTGGGACTTTTCTGCAATGCCCACGCATCTAAAAGTTTTCCTTAGGGGCTCCCCTAACCATGTACCAAAACTCATGTTTGTTTCATTAAATGCACAATCATCTGCTATATCTGCCCCACTAATACAGGCTGGGAGATAGAGAGGGACAGAGAATATGATATTACTCTTACCTCAAACTTTTTGGTCACCGTATACAGAGGGACAACTGGTGCCCCACTTCGAGGCATTCGTGCCTTTACCCATTTCTTGGGATTCCACAAACTCATCTTCAGAAGGAACACATCGAATTAGTGTACATTAATCTATGATGGACATAGTATAAAGTGTTCATGGTAAACCTGTAGGAAATCTGTGTGGCCTAGCCGGCACATACTGATATGTAGTATACTCCAGGCTGCAAAAACCGGCGCATACAGAAAAATAGTGCATATAAAAAACTAAAGAAGAAACCAACAAGTTTTGGACAAAGTCGTCGTTCTCCACGAGTTTGATGCGGAGCAATATGAACGAGGCGAAGCCGAGTGAATATTACATACCATTCAAACGAGTTGAATGCGAGTTGTTTTCTGTGTTTATCTCACAACTGTAAACACTAAAATAATGGATGACACACAGGATATCGACCATGGAGAACGGACTGCAACACTCGTAGGGGCATGGAGAATGAGTTCCCAATGTTAAACCTATGTGACAAAAGTACCAGGGGTGAGATCAATAGGGCATAAAGTGAACTCAAATCAGCACGCCACCAGTTGGATAAAGGTGGATAATAACTATAATACAGACTGGTTTCAGATAAAAGCGGTTGTCTGCTACTCGGAATTGACCTTACAAAATATCCTCGCATACGCTCAGATATATCTGTAACCAGTCAATATTGTTTATTTAAATGGTATCCCTCAGTATTTTGTTATGAAGGTAGGGTTTTATGATAATCACCAGGACTAGTTTTTTTGATATACATGTATACGGCAACACATGGAAATCATGCCAACATCATCACCAAATCATTATAAACTTAATCATGTTAACGAAGTCCTGTATGTTAAAGTGTAATTGAACATAGGATTTGGATTCTTTACTTGTTATCAAGTTACATATACATGATAACATTAATCATTCATGCAGGATTATAGTTTATCTTACCGTAGATATTTTCCCCAATATACATAACATCAGAGGATCGTACTCAACGCCCATGGAATAGTGTAAAAAGATACTTAAAGGGGGAATATCTCACAAATATTAACCACTCAGTCAGTGATAGGGGTGAGATAAAATCTGAACCGCACTCGATCCGTAGTTGCTGAGAATATGCCATTCGTTTTAGCCTGCTTCGTAACTGCAGTTGTAGTATATTTTTTACTTCTAGTTAAAATCACAGCCACAATTGACCAGGGAGAATATACCCATGGTGTATTAAGGTAATCAATTCATGAAGAATAATTAACAAACCTTGATTATCCCAGGACTAAGCAGTCGCCTAAGGATGCATCCTGGTAATCACTATTATGGTGAAAATATGCCTTATCTTTGTGTAAACATAGTGTTTTCCGTCCTGTTACCTTCATTCACCCGGGAGTGAACCGACTTGTATAATCCCTACATTATGTGAATGCTCTGTGTCTGCATGGCAGGAGGCTTGGATTAATACGGAATGTGTAATACTCCATGTTTCCAGGTTCTGCTGACTCAGCAGGAGTTCATAGCGCTGTATATTCCATTCACATGTAGATGGAAGATTGTGATAATTGAGACTTTATGAAATCATTACATACCACTCGTTGAGAGAATGGTGAGTGAGTTGATAACCCCGACACCGACGCCCATTTAATTCAATGCAAGTGTTCGTCGTAGAGCGCGTCGTAAAGCGGATCAGTGTGCTCTTCCATCAAACAGAAAGTTCTTTGTCTATCCGTGAAGGTGGTTGGGTTTATATAGATGTGTGCATATATATAGTGATGATTATGCGATAAGATGAATAACTCTACAATAGTCATCAATACATATAGGGGAATACTTTCCGGAATATAGCGTACTACATGTGCAATATTTGACTATATTATCAATTGAAGGCTAGATCTAAATATATGTATATGTTTATGGATCAGATACAACCTCGGTGTATTTGTCTATAAATGGGATACTAGCGTCACCTGTGAGTACTTCCCGTACTATGTCGTACGGGTGGCGCCAGCACGGACAGGTGTGGCACCAATACCATACCACGGTACCATACACCTGAGGAAATCTTTAGGGTGCAGACGTGCAGACATGCGTTTTTTACTAGCATTGTTTGCGGCGTTTATCGTCTGCCAGGTATGCCACCATAAGTACGATGGTCGTACTTTTAGACAATGTCCAAAGTGTCCGGAACCTTCAGTACGTCGTATGGAGGAATTGGACAAGAGTCTCAGATGGTTTTCAGAGACTCCGGATGAGGTGGAACAAGAGAAGGAGGACCTTGCCAAGTAGAGGGCCTTGCCAAAATGGACAAGCAAGTAAAACAGGACGTGGCGGGACTACTCGAAGCCATAGGGGTGACCTATGGGGTCAAAGACATTGAAGCTTGTTTCCAGCTTGGCCAGAAAGCTGATCCACCTAACGTAAACAAAAGACCATGTGTAATTCTGATCAAGCTCAGATACCTCTCCCAAAAAGCAGAACTTTACACAAACATAAAAAACCTGAGGGGAAATGAGCAGTACAAAAACGTATATGTCAATGATGACTTAACTCCTGTCGAAGCAAGAGCCAGACGAGATATCCGTGCAATCAATGCTAGGGCTAGAGAACTGGGTTACAATACCCAAATGTGTGGGTCCTCGATCACAGTGGAAGGAAAGCGGTATAACCATGATCAGCTTCACCTACTACCGGATCAACTCAAGCCCATCAATGTGAAACTCGAAAAAGTATCGGATGGTTATGCCTTCCATAGCCACCATGTATTTATGTCTAATCTATATCCATCTGCGATAACCACAAGCCTTGGCACGTTCGCCACAACTGAAGCGGCGTATGTGGCAGCTCAACAAGAGGGAACTCATCCTGCAGTTACTAACATGTGGATCTGGATATGATGCAAAATCGATTGGCAAGAAAATCCAATTTGCACCCGACTGGGACTGAAAAAAAGAAAAAATCATGAGAGACATAGTCAGTGCAAAATTTCCTCAGAATCCGTTCTTAAAAGACCAGCTGTGTGCCTACCAGGGCCGTTTGTACGAGGCGACCACGGACAAATTTGGCTGCTGTCTTCCGCTGCCATAAAGAAGGAGATTGACCAGGGCAAGCAAGTTGGTAGAAACGTCCCAGGCAAGATCCTGGAAGAAATTCGCGACACAAAATGAAAGTGCACATCCTAGCAGATTCGCGAGGGGCTAAGCTAGAGCCCATGCTAAAGCAAGAACAACCCCAGCTACTAGTGGATCATAATATGAGTCAGTCCAAATTGGTCAGTCCAAATTGGTCAGTCAATATCGGAGAGTTAGTATTGGTCAGTCAGCATTGGTCAGTCTGTATTGGTCAGTTGGTATTGGTCAGTCAATATTGATCAGTCAGTATTAGTCAGTCGGAATCGGTCAGTTAGAATGAGTCTGTTGATATTGGCCAGTCAGTGTCGGTCAGTCAGTATTGGTGAGTCAATATTGGTCAGTTGATATTGGCCAGTTGGGATCAGTCAGCCAGTACTGGGCAGTCAGTATTAGTCAGTCAGTAATGGTCAGACTGTATCAGTTGGTCGGTATGAGTCAGTCAGTATTGGTCAGTTAGTATTGGTCAGTCGGTATTGATCAGTCGGTATCGGTCAAAAAAATTGTTTAATCAATAAATGAATATGGATAGGATCATATTGTTTTCAATACTTAAGAAACATAACAGTTTTCTGTGTAGTTGACATTGTTTTGATTTTTGATTCATTTTATCTGTGCCATGACTAGCTGAATTGAATAATTAATGCTAGATTTACGTGAAATAGGTGGACTTAGAATTTGTTTTAATAAAACAGATATGGAAATAGAATAGAATAACATAAAACACTCAAATGTGGTTTTCTCACATATATTTGAGTAATAATGAGAGAGTTTCATGTCCACACATTCTCCAGTCAATTGTTAGTTTTCGAATAGTTGTCAATATATATAAATTTATCTTGCAGACAATTTCAAACAATAGGGAAAACGATAGTGGCAGCTTTGAGCAATAACTTAATAGTTCTTCAAAGTGCAGCTAAAATCTTCATAACAAGAAATTGTTTCAAATATATTGTCGTGTTTACTTCTACTTCATTTTTTATATAAAGTGTATGTAGCTCCTTTTGTAGATTACTCATTAAAACTCGTTAAGCGGGTCAGATTCTATCTCTTGGGCGTCGTAGGACATTTCTGTGAAAGAAGCCTTTGCTTCTTGTAATCCACACCAGGTGGCAGACCTGTGTTAGGATTTCATTAGAGTACAGATGACGATTTTCTCCCCCTACAAACAGCGATTATCTGTTGTAACATACATATCTGAGGAAGAAGCTATGTTTAGCAAATAATGATGATAGAGGGAGGGTGTGATTAGTGCTGCCTCAGTACCTTCCTCGAGGGGTCCGGGCGGTGGTTTGACACACTGCTGAGGGCAGCAGATGGTAAGCGATGTGCTGACGCGTCGACAGAGTGGACCGCGGTGCCAGGATGGACCATGTCTCATAATTTGCCGGTAATCGTCCTCTCATAGTAATATCTCCCACTAATAATTTAGCATCTCTGATACAATAATCAGGTGAACTATGAAATATTAGCTCACATATACGCCATTTTGTGTTGGCGATTCCGGAAATCGCCGCGTTACTCGCTTGGTGCGTCTCCAGCACCAGGGACGAGAATATTGTAGTATAGCCGCATAAGTTGTTAGTTTCGTCCCGTGATATGATATGCCATCCTTAATTATGATTCCTCGTTTGCTTAAAAGCATTAATACAATGTTATACCTTCATGTACATTATGTAAACATTTCATATTTATTAATCCATTTTTCTTTTTTAAAAACAATTAGAGAACTAATGCCTTGAGGCATAATTTGTCCTGGGCTGGTAGATGCCTCAAGGCATCATTCGTTCTGGACCAGTTGATGCCTCAATGCACCATTCGCTTTCGCTAGAATATTACTGCACGTTAATTCCGAGAAGCAGTCGAGGCAAGTGACATGAGAAGCAGACCTGTCATCTGGTACGGGTAGGACTGATGCCGCCATCTGACGGAATAAAACGACAAATCAGTCGTGGACTGAGTGTGTTCTAGATAAACTGCAACTAGGACTAGAGTATTGAGTGCAATATAAATCATAGAACATTGAGTTTCAACAGGCTATTGTGTGATTCCTTTTTAGAAACATTTACCGACTAAAGGCAGTGATCCACCAATCGAAAGTTAGGGCCGGACGACGTCCGTGCGGATGGAATGTGAACGTCGGCTGCTACCGCCTCTCGTCGGCTCAAGCCGGTTGAGATAATCGCTTTGGTGGATCAGCAAATAATGTCAAATCGGCTAGGGCCGGCCGCACCTGGCCCTAGTCGCCTCTCCCATATCACCGTCGTCCGTAGCCGTGTGGCCCCCGTGTGGTAGCCGGCCAGGCGTCGCCTCTGGCCGGCCGGCCCAAAATGAAAACTATTTGCTGGTCCACTGACCCAGCCGTGTGAAGTCGGCTGGTAACTCCCTAGCCGACGCTAGCCGACGCTAGCCGACGCAAAACTGATTCATTAGCTTTTTATAGGCGGCCGGTCGGCCGATGTCAATGCATTTGCCGGGCCCCACGGCGAGGGATCGCCGCCAACACGGTGCGGCCGACACAGGTCATACCCGAAGCCGCGAACGACATCGACACTTTCGGTATTTTCGGCAGAATTCTAGCACTAAAGCGTGCCATACACATTCATAACATCGATCCGTATCTTTATTTACCTTCATTGTTCGATTTAACGTGTATTTCCGCGGTTATTTGATGTTTTCTGACCGTTCCCATACAAATTCCGGCACGCCGACACACTGCTTCGCTCGATACGCGGCTTGCGCAGGTTCAGAGCGTCGTAGTGTATCGCCGTATGCGGCGCCGCCTATCGGGGAACTCGATTACTACGTAAAATACCATGCGCGCCGCCTATCGAATCAATGGAGAACTCGGCTGGCCCGTCCCCGCGAACGCCGTGTGGATGTCAGCCGGCTGGAAATAACTATTTGGTGGACTAGCACGGAGAATTCGAGACGGCTGGACAGCCGGCCTAGGCGATTATAGCACATGTGGCCGTCGTCCAAAGCCGGCTGGACATCGCCTCTGCAGTTCTTGGTGGATCTAGCGCTTAATCCAGCGTTCCATATGTGTTTATATACAACTATGACTAATTCACCTGGAGAACCATCTAAAAAAGTGGGATTTATCTCAGAAACACCAGTAGTCTACACTGGGCAATTAGTGTGTTTAATCATCTACTGCTTTGTAAAAAATTAACTATTAATGATACCTGATGAGTTCTTCGGGGACGAAACTTGCCTATAGAAATCACTTGATTGTGTCTTTATCTGATAGAGACGAGGAACCTTCAGACTCGTTGCTTAAACTATTACTAGGAAGGTAAAATAACCACTGATAACTATGATATAATCATTAAGTGGGACTCATAGCCTCGCTCTGCCTATAAACCCATGGGATGCAGGCTATTATGCAGCGACGTGATGCAACTCAACAGCCTAGTCCCCTCTCGCCATCTCTGAGTCCCAAATTCATGATCGGGTTTTTGGTCATTGACATATTTGAAAAGTCGAGTAGACTCGAGACAACAATTGGAGACTAATATAGATAGTTGTGTTGTGCTGCTTTGCCTCATGTTGCATCACAACTAGAAATGTCTGTCTCATTGGCCATCATTTACTTAAAGGACACCCCGCTTCAGATATTCAGGTTGAATCTGATAACAAAATTAACTGGAAATCCCCTCTTATCATTAATGTTTATTATGCACACTCCAATTAATCAGCAATATATGTATCACTGGAGCTGTGGTTGAAATAACTGAACAACAAAGATGGTGAATTATCTGGCAGCTTGTTTATTTGCGCGTCTGTGGGACATGAAGCATGGCTATAAAAATAAACAACACAATATACAGGATATAGGCTGGCTATAGACACTATGTACAGGACTCCTCAATATCACAGACCGATTGCCTGCTTTGACAAGTCCACCCACAATGAGTCAAAAACGACATATTTTTACTCAAATCTGCCACTGTATTGTAATTCTGTATGTTTGAATGGAGCATGCTCATATTGCTATTGAGACGTTAGACTTAGAAATATATGAATGATATTTTAAACACTGTGTTTCTGTGAAATATCATACCTTCTACCTATGTAAGTAGGATAACCTTATGATAATCTTCAACTTAGGATGTTCCATAATTGTAACTCAAACTAATGAATATTGCAGTTAGATGTGATTTTGATTACATTGATATTTCCTTTGAGGTTGAGTGTTTTTTCTTGAGTGGGAGACTCGAGTCAAAGCGGGCTGACCAGTCTCAGTACTGAGGCAAATACTGCGTGTACACATGACGTCACAACGAGAAAGACCTCTAGCGGTCGAATTGAACCAAATCTCAATACAGAGGTTCTTTAAACTCAACCCATCAGAATCTTGAGACATGCTCGTTTTTTTCAACAATACAAACCGATTTAAAATCCAATGAATAGTACGGAATATATGAACAAATAAATACAGTTTGGAAGTAATTCTTACACATGTATTCAAGTACTTGAATGGCTGGTTTGTATTACTAGTCAACCATTTGAAGATTGGATCTTCACTTATCGATGAAGTTGTATATACAGGCTTACGTCAACCCACGTACATGAAATAAACATCATATACCCTTAGATAGCACTATTTTCGTATGTGATATCATTTTTATATGTGACTGAGTGATTTACATTTACTACTATTTTGGGCTCAGAGAACGAAAAAAATATAACAAATTCAATACTGTTATTGGAATGTTTACTACACTATTGTGACTGTATGTTTTTGTTTTCTAAATCTCCGATGCGCAAAAGGCAATGGTGTACTATTTATTTTGGTGCTGACTTGTGCTACTATAATTTCTTGAAATAAATTTAACCTGCATGTCTATATATAGTATGAAAGCATGTTAAATATCTTACTGTGGTGATAAACTCTAATGATACACTTCGTTCATCTGAATCATTTTCTCTTGACATGCAAATTGTTGATTAAAGACGTAATATAAAACAAATTCTCATGACAGGAAACAAAGAGACACTTAACATTATGACGCTGACACCCATGGTTTCACATTCAGTATGTACATCCCATAATAATAAACGAGACAACACGTGATTTAACCTTTCCCATAAGCCCCCTCTCCCTACAGTAGTCTCGCTCCCATATCCAAATACCATCAACTCTAAGGGATATTGGATAACGTGAAATACAATAGCACAGATATACAATGCAGATATCGCTGCCATTTCGGTCTACAGTTCTATAAGATCGTGCTGTGTCTTGTAGAGTCTCAGAAGCTGTGTTTGTTATTGGTTAACATCGTATATATACAAGTTACCTTTCATGTCTCATCGCTATAGGGAGACATGCTGGCGGCAGACTCAAACCCACACGTACATGTATCCCTGGCATTCACACTTTCTACAGAGTTACTATGAATATTATCCTAGATCAGCTAGAGAGGAAAAGTTTGTCGACGGAAAGTAGATCTAGGCTGCAGGCTTGGGCCGAGCCGAGAGTGGCAGCACCAAAAAACAAAGCCTGCACCTACATTAAAACCCTGGCCATTAATAACAGAACTTTAATACTAGGGCCTGGCCTATACCTACAGGCCACAGAAACCACTCAACCATCTTCTCTTCCATTCTGTAATATAAAGCCTAGTATGATATAATTTATCATAGAACATGTTTCTCAAGTTTCACAGTCCAACTATCGCCAATTTCTTATTCATAGTATATCATATACTGGATTGTCTTATAAAAATGTGTTGTATCAGAGAATACACACGCTCTATACTATTGCATACATGTAAAGGACGTTCAGTGCCATGTTCAAACAGGGAGACCTAAATGAGAATTAACATTTGCTACACTGTTACAAATTGAGCGTTGAATGTTACTCTATGAGAAACAACCATAAAACGGGCCTAAATGATTCACATTCACGTGCCCTCTTTATAACTCTAGGCTCTGGTCCCTTTAATAAAGCAGTGGCTCATTTGTCCTTGTCACAATTCCTCTCCTGGAGATATATCAATATCTTCTCATCGGTGAATTCTAAATGAGTATAAATGAGTAATTCTACATTTTAGTCGTTGGCGACTGTGTCTGTGTATGTATGATATACTTTGTGATTTTTAGGGCGTAAGTAAAAATGCTAGAAGTTTATAATCTTCCTTCCGTAGGAAGACGTTGAGTACATTTGCTGGGGAAGCAATGTGCCATTCACGCTTAATACTTGATCCTTTGTCCAGAGGTAAAACTCAATGACGACGCCAGGTGGCACCACAGACTCCACTGACGTCGACGCAAGGCTTTGAGACGTACCTCTATCCACCTGGTGGCCGCTGAGTGAACTTCTAAGACTGCACATGACGTCAGCAGTTTCTAGGTCACGTGATACACATATACCATCACCATCATCACTCACTCCCGAAAAATAGAACTCATATGGCCATGACGTCACGAGGACAAACGCAAAACCAAGCCAAAGCTGTCTGGACTGGCATCCATACACTGAGAACTTAAGTAACGAATACGAAAGTGCGCCCCTGATAAAAACCACGATATTTAGAAGTCACAGATGTCTGTTTTTTGTATCACAATATGTTGTAGCATTCGATGTTGGTCAGAAAATCAGGCGCCACACGTATAAAAACAAACTTCACTTCCCGTGGTCTGCAGTAGTAGGTGCCTCTCTCATCGTTTCTATCTGTAAAACCATCTTTTTATCCCATTCATGAGAATCGTCAATTTCCATCGCAAACTTCGACTGTCTTTCATCTCACTTTCCTTTGATTTCAGCATTCTACATGCTGTGAATGCCTCCAAGATCCGGTATTTTGAATCTGGATTGAAATGCTTTTCGAGTCATTATAAAATATTTCTAGCAAATTCTCCTGTTCCAGCTGGAGTCATCTTCATAAATTCTCTGTAAACCATCTCAGTAAAAATGGCCTTGGCTCCTCGTTCCATTCATTAGAGAGGAGAATTGGGACAACCTCGTGTTAAGTGATGGGCCCTGTATATTGGACCTGCTAGATACATAGGCTAGGTGGTCCTCGGACGGCCCGGCTTCAACTTGTTTCAGCTTTAGCACCGCTCTGAACAACCGACTCTCGTCGCGACAAATTAGTCCCGCGATCGTCGTGTTGTGGACGAGACGAAGTACAGGATTTCTTTTCTAAAACGAGAAACGAAATACAGAAAAACCAAGAAAGTCTCGCAGAATCTCGTCTTCAATGCTCGCTCTCACACTGCTACTCACACACATGTTTCCCCAGCATTTTCCCACTGCTATAAATCGCTCAAAGACAGGTTTGTACGCATGAGTGAGTTTCTCTTCAGCGTCGCCTCTTTAACCGTCATGCGACTGGGGTCATTTTTCTTGCTGAGCGAGTTCTGGCTGTAGTTGTAGCGATTGTTCATACTGCTTGTGTTCATACTCATCTGAGAAGGGCTCATGTAAATGTTCTGTTGGACGTCCTTTTTGGTTAGCGTGGAGTACTTCTCATCGGCGTATTTCTCGTGGCGCGTCGACCGACACGAGCGCTGGTAGTAGAGGTAGATGCCGACACAGACGGCACCTCCGAGCACGAAGCCGGCGAGGCCCACGAGAATCAGGTGATACATGTAGATCTTACTGCGCGGGCCGGGCAGCGCGCGGTCTGAGATGCTGTCCGCCTTCACCTCTGAAACACCAAGAAAAATACCATGAAATGCAAAATCCTTTTTAGAGAACTTCCCGCGAGAAAACACTTATTTAGGTGGTTAAGTTTTATTTGTTTTTACAGTACTCGCATGCTACAGTATAGCCTGGCTATTTCAGAGCGGCTCTAAACTGCAAAGAGTGGCTCCAAACGTTTGTAAACAACTCCAAGTACCTGTGTGCACCATTGTGTAACTCACGATGGTATTAAAAGTACTAGTTCCTTATGGTATATCCATATAGTATTGTGCGATATAAACTCTTTGTTATACGTCCTATCGAAGTGCAACAGTAAAACCGCTAAGTGGTAGATTAGAATAATATTAGGTATTAGAGTCAAATGGGTACATTGACCACTTAGGCCTGTCTATACTACGGCCTATTCTCTAACAATAAACATAACCACGAACAAGTTTGGAGACACTACACTAACATAAGACCCCGACATCTAATAACAATTACTATTGGCGAAGCCAGACTGCTTTATAACCCAAATACACGTGCACTATGAAGGCCACCACCCAACAACAGGAACATCAGCAGCAAATATCGGTGTGTAAAAATATTCATGATGGATACCTGAGATGGAATACGGACGAAATATAGACTAACCATTCATATTGTGAGATGGATTTAGATAAGATTCTGTCATTTCTAGTTCTGATAACAGGACACAACCATATGAAAGATTCAGAGGGCATCAAATTGGACACATATCTTTAGACACTTTTGATTAGAAATAGGATTCACTAATTCACTATTCTTCTTCTCATACAAAGAAACCTGGCATTGCCGTTCTGTCGACGTGGCCTGAACGGGTTCTACGCCGCTATCTTCAGAATGTCACCGATGTTATGAGATTCAGGTGACAGGGTCGGGCCTCGGTCATTACGAACTCCTACCACAAATAAAAGTCAACTAGAGACTACCTTAAAGTTAAAATACATCCCGTATTTGGAGTGACCTGTTCTGAAATACACAAGCAGTCCTCAGCTAATACGGGATCACATATCGACCATAAGGTAGCTTCCCCTTGATATCTAACTCTAAGTACACAGAGAATGATGACGTAAAGATTCTCACCGGCCTTACCAATGACGTTGTAGCGGCACATGCGTATCTCGACGTCAGGGCCTTGGCACTGGTCAATGGTGGGGAAGGCATGGCGACAATGTCGCTTACGTTGCTGCGTGTTGTCCTGCCCACACACTGACCACAGTGTCCACTCCTGCCACCCGTCATGGGCTGGAAACATCAGAGACATGGTTACCATTGTGTGCATGAATATGCAATAGTGAATATCATATTATGTTTGAGAATTCTGGGTGTATTTCCCACGTGTTGGTTTTATGCATGTATCTAATTATTTATTCGAAAGAATGAAGAAGACATCATTTCAATAACAGCTGAATTACGGTCAAAATGGTCTAATGCAGACATGATTTTGGGAGTTTATGTAATTAATAAATAAGTGGATGATCAATGTTATGCGATCTGATCACCACCCCTGTAGTTTAAAGCCATTGACCAAAGGATGAAACTTGAGAAAATCTTGAAAGGACCTGTAATGGTCCACCGGACGGAGAAAAGAGACAAACAAACTCTGAGTACATGCTGTAAGAGTAAGAGCTACTCACGTGCACAGGAGGACATCTGGCAGGGCGCCTGCTCACGGTCTGTACCGTCGCACGGCTTGGTGTACTCGCGACCTGCTATGGCCGCCTGACAGTGACGTGTCCGCCACTTGTAACCTCGTCCACAGGACACTGTGCACTGGCTCCACTCTGACCAGTATGACCACGTACCTGGGCAAGACATATTACCAAGTGATTATCATACCAGAATTATATATGCTCTGACCAGTATAAACATTTATCCTACCCCTAATATAAAATCCCATAGGCTTAACATTGAATTTCCGTATGCCACGCTGACTGGCATACGGAGTTTTATATGCCACTAGTGGCATACAGAATTGTTATCACGTAATATTCCAAAATCGATGAGATAGGGTGGGATAAAAGTAAAACCGGATTCGTCTTAATCGTGGCCACTGCATGCCACTTCTGGAGTTTTGGCTCCGGACTTCACTCGGCTTCACCTCGCGAAATCACTATGCCAAACTCCAGTCATGGCATATGGTGGCCTAGATTGAAACTCATCCAGTTTTACGATAGTACCTGGGCAAGACAAATATATTACCATGATATTATCATACCAGAATTATATCTTCACTTTGGCCTGCATGATTAATTATCTCACTCCTGGTATTTTCCCCCATGGACATTAGGAACTCATACTCAATGCCCATGGAGTATTTAAAAGAATTTACTCAATGTGGGATTATGTCACAAATATTAGCCAATCAGTCAATGTGAGGGGTGAGATAAATTCAGAAACCTATTCAAGATCACGGTCCCATCTCGTTTGAATGGCTATGGAATCCAAATTGCTTCGCCTTGTGAATTACTACACTATTCAAACTCGATGGGATACGAGCTCTGACTGTAAAATTTTATAGGTTTCCTCTGTAGTACATGATAAAGACAAATATATTATTAAGTGATTATACCAGAATTATTTCTCCAATCTGGCCCGTTTGACCACGTACCTTGGTAAAACAAAAACCGTTTTGTATTCAATGGTCAACCCCTATCTGATGTAGATATCGGGATACCCTGTGATAAAATAGTTTTTGACCATTTCAACAGTCAACCGAGGTATATGTATATTACAAAGTCTATTTTAACAGACTTATATCTCTATTCTGATTAGTATGACCACACCACAAAATTATTATAACACTATAGCTGTGATATCTTTCCATCAAGAACGTGCTCATACCTTGGCAGGAGTGAATGTTGCATTCGCGGGCCTCCCTGGCGTGACCGGAGCAGTCTCGGCCACCACCAGAGGGCGTGGGTTGGTTACATCGGCGTTCCCGCCATTGCATGCCGCCGCCGCAGACGCTGTCACACGGCGTCCACTCGGCCCACGCTGACCAGCCGCCATCCACGTCGGGCACTGTCATCGCTCCTACAACACACACAAGGTCAACATTGTGTGATTAACTCCCACAGCAGACACAAACGCAAGGATAAAACGTGTCTTAAAACAAAACTTTTACAACACACACAGCACAAGGCCAATGGTGTGTCTCAAATCAGAACTCCTGCAATACACACAAGGTCAATGTTGTATTTTAAAATAGAGCTCCTCCAAACATACAAGAACGCGCATAAGGGCAATTTTGTATCTTAAAAAAGGAGCTCCCACAATACACACAAAAAGCGCACACAGGGTCAATATTGTGTCTTCAATCAGAACTCCCACACCACATAAAAGGACACACGCAAGGTCGAGGTTGTGTCTTAAATCAGGAACACAAGGTCAATATTGTACAGTAGATCCCTGCCTTATGGACACCCGGCTTAAGCGGACACCCCTTGTTATTAGACACTTTTGCTCAGAATGGATGTTCAGATGCTTTTGCTCAGATGTGTCAGTGGAAACCTTCATAAGCGGGCACCCTGCATAAGCGGACACCCCTGTTAATGTATTACGAAGAGCCATTTAACCCTGAGTAAACGAAAATTTTAGAGGGACACATCAAATAAGGCTGCGCCGAATGTGGGATAACACTCTAGATCATCTTGATTGAATGTTTATAGTACATGTATGTATGGGGCACGGGTAGACAGACAAAAACACAAATAAATTCGATATTGTCTCTAAACGTAGGGACCATTAAACAAAAACAGAAGGTCACAAAAGATCAATATCATACATTTTTCTTGAAAAAGTTGTGTTCAATAAAAGAGTTGTCAGAGGCAATACTACAAACATGAGAGCTAAAATCCGGGAAATCTAACCTAGCTCCAGGTACCTTACTTTGTATTGCCGAGCTACCTTTCAACTAGGCTCCCTGAGTATGTTAGTGGCGACTCTTCTTTTATCCTACCCCTAATATAAAATCCCATAGGATTCACATTGGGTTTCCGTATGCCACGGTTACTGGCATACGGAATTTTATATGCCACTAGTGGCATACAGCATTGTAATCACGTAATATTCCAAAATCGAGGAGATAGGGTAGGATAAAATCAAAACCTAATTCGTTTTAATCTTGGCCACCGCATTCCACTCCTGAGGTTTTGGCTCCGGACTTCACTCGGCTTCGCCTCATGAAGTCACTTTGCCAAACTCCAGTCGTGGAATACGGTGGACAAGATTAAACCTCATCCAGTTTTACGATAGTATGCTATTATACTTCTTGTATGCTACTATACAAAATGTTTCCTGTTTGACTTTTTTTCTCCTTCTTTTTCTTTTTTGTTAAATCATGATGTCAAATATCTAATCTCTGATTTTTATGGCTTGGCCATTAAAACCAGCCACATATTCAGGCTGAGGCCTTCCGCCACTTTGTTGGGTTTAAATTCAAAGGAAGTGAACTGATGGAACTCGTGCATATTACTTATCGACTCAATAAAGAAATTAAACCAAAAAAAACATAACGGAGGCAAAGAAACGTGTGTATTGAAAACACAAAATTTGTGATGAGTAAACTATATGCTGCAGCCGTCGAGATTAGGTAGACACCACACCAGAAGTGCTAACAGAAACATCACGGGTAAATTGAACTCCAAAACTCTGAGGACCAGTCCAACTGATCAAAGGATTTGGTTCTATTCTACCCAATGAAATACTTTCTATCTTTAGCGATATAACAGGACAGGCCATGAATAAAGGCCAATTTCCCTCTCGGGACGAGTAAAGCTGAACGTCACACTGTTACATAGGGCAGCGTCCTTTTAGGGCGGAACACAGGGGTCGGGATGGTGGAGGGAGGGTAACATTGTCGACATACCAGAATATAAATACGGAATCGTTTAGAAGTCTGAACAGCACAACAAACCCGCACATAACGATCGGTTTATAACTGTGGAATAGAACTCAGAATAATTGGCCACTTGAATGCCACGGGAAATTCGTTTAGGGTAAGTATCTGGGACACTATATGGTCTTTGTAAAGGCTGTCGAGCTGAAGAAGCTCTAGTATGCGGAAAGGGTCCTTGGGTTTAAATCGAGACTTGACCCTTGATCCCTAACTGGTACTGGGGTTTCACCCTTGTTGTGCTGGTGAAATTCCGCCAGTACTAGATTCTAACTGCCTAACCAAGTGCACGACAAGGGCCTTCTATATAGACTTCTTGCAATCCCTTTACACCACTGCTAACCTCTCCATCACAACCCGATCATCTGACAAATGCCGTCTGTCACTAAGTAGCTGCTCGCCTTCTTTGAGCGTCAATGGTAAACCGTTTTACCCTTTATTCAAATTTTCAAATGGTTTCAATTTAATACATAGCATTAAAATTGCTGCAAGTAACGATATCAGTTACTACGAATCCACTTCGTATTCAGAATGAGGGGACTCAAACTATACAGAACTGATACAGATCATTGTTAAGAATACGAACTATCTGGAAAACTGATAAAACATAATTAAATTGGCGTATACATTTCTGCCTTTCACCGAGATAATTCCGCCTCGATCATTCATGGACCGTGACAATATCTTAATCCTATACATACACTGTCTGACCTCTCTGATGTTAAGGTACTGCAAAATACGGAAGGTCAAATAGAGTTAACAGCACTTCACCAAAGAGGAAAACTAATGAGACAGGAAGGTAGAGGATATAACTGACATTTTGATAGAAGAGGTAAAAATCAGTTTGAAAAGGTGATAGTCACCGATGTTGAGAAGGATCCTAAATATCGTTTAATGTGGTGAATTCCCCATAGAGGGCACCATTTATTCACTCAGCCTGCCCCGCGTCCCGCTCTGCATTCCACACGACCTCTAACTGCTGCCACCTGGTGCTGGAGGAGTAAGTGAGGGGGAAGGGGGCAGGTAGCTGTAAGGTATGGTGTCCTGTAAGCGCTTTGGACGGAGTTCAACTGCTCTCGTCAGCCATCCCATCCAATCAGCGTTACCTGCAAACTGCCTAGACCAGAGACCGTTAACCACCCATTGCACTTGCCATTTCCTTTTCCTTATTGATTTCATTATTAAGACAACCCATTATTACCACATTAGGCGCCTGAGGGGGGGGGGGGGGGGGTGTCCTTCGTGAAATCTATATAGAGACACAGGGGATCAGTGTGTGACGTGGATGTCAGAAGGTCAGGTTGACTATTTCCAATAAGACGCATGGGAAACCGCGCCTATTCTTCAGCTACTTGCATGCATCTAATAACCATATATAACTTTTAGTTTAACTATTTGGATTGGAAAGCCAAACATCTAATCACTAGATAGAGCCATCTAGTGACTAGCAGGATATATATCAATATAGCCTAAAAGTAGTCAATTGGTCTGGGTTAAGCGTGTGACCTAGTGACAGTATTCCTCCAGCTTGAGCTTCGAGATACTGAAGTCGGACACACAGCTGATAATATGCATGCACTCTGTAGAGACCCACACAGCCCCTGTATCTCTTCCAACGAAGGACACGACGGGAAAAACACGTCAGCGTCTCCACTCCCTAACTTCTGATGAAACGAGATCTCGCGAGAACCTGGCGTCTGATATACTGACGTTTCTTCGCCTCAGCAGAAATTCTGTTCACAAAAGTGGAGTTGGGGGAAGAGTATAAGCTGTTTGGTATCCAGCGGAATGTGATGGAAATCACTTCCTATCAGCAAAGAAATCATCACCATCACCGACACCACCCAACGTTAATATAGCACTTTCGGTTTATATATGACACCTCCATGAAATGTGCAGCATTCCATGCGGAGTTAATACGTCCATCCTGATGATGATAAAATGAAAACATGAGTTGACATCAACAGAGAAACTTATCTGTCCCCAGATGAATTTAGGTTAGTGGTGAGGCTGTCAGCGTGAGTTCTTGCGGAAAATATTTCTCTGTATTAGAGCTGGTGAGATGCAATCAGGAGACGGAAGTGCGATTGCTCACATTTTCTCCGCAAGGTGGAGACAGGTGAGTTATGCAGTTGAATTTGTGATAAGACGGTCAACGAGCAGTTTTTACCAGTCAATATCTTTAATACAGGTGAATATACGAAGCCAGACAGAGATTCTCAATAATGTATATCATCTCACCGACTACGGAGACTTTCTATGTCGATTCTCTCCTAGAAATGACGATCTATTTGGGGCCGGGGGGGGGGGGGGGGTGGCGATTAGGCTTATCTAGGATCAAATTATAGCACTATAACGACCCATTATGGTTTGGTTAATCTTATTCTTTTTCAAGAGAGTTTCCTGTGAATCTTTCTTTATATTTTCGTTTTGATCGAGAGAGATTGGTACAATAGGAAGTCTGTCATGGCAAATCTAGTCTTGTTCTCACAAAATCAACGCTGTGTAGTGTACAATCTAACCAAAAGAAAGATATAAACCTAGGGGTGGGCGATAACAGAAGAGCCTCACAGGTTACTCTTAGAAACTCGCCCGGTCTGTTTGCCCTATCCTCATTGCCTCATTCTGGGTTGAAGGTGGTCTCCCTTGGCCTAAGCTGGGAGAGATCTATAAGTAGCGTTTACCTACAAACATCACCAGCCAGTCTCCATTCAGTAAGAAAAAAAATCCGCTGAAGAGGCATGAAAAATGGGGAGTTTGTGTAGGGTGGAAAGCCAGTCTGTCACCGGGACATGTTTTACTTGAGAGCTGCCGTACTTGCCGCTTGTACCCCCCACACCTCAGCCGCTACATCAACTCCAATCTCATGCCCACCTCTCACCAACTATCTTTAAGCTCCCATTACCGCCCGCATCAGCGAATCTGACAGGCGGGGAAAATTCTCCGCGCGCTGCGCATGTCCGCAACTTATGATATTACCGGAGCAGACGATCGGCGGTATGCGCTGGTGACCGGTGAACTGACTTATGACACTACAATTTTTATCGTCTGTGTGTGGGTAAGGCGGGAACCAGCGGATGTATTCATCAGGGTCGTTCTGCCGGAGCCCACAAGGTGGCGTGGTGCTGCTCACTTCCGTTGTGCATGCGCCGTATGAGCGAGATGAGTATACGGTGTGGAGGGCGAAGCAAAAAGTTGGTTAATTGGGAAAATGTTATCTTTGTGCTGACTTTGGACGTCAACACAGGCCATCTTTTGATTCTCAGCAGGTTGATGGACAGACTCGGTGGGGAGCACTCAACGCCCATCTCCTGAGGCGCTCAGAGCCACTCGACCTGCTACTATGAGATGCCAAGTGCCAATTACTCACCATACACCATACTGGTGTTTAGTATAAAGCGAACACAAATTCTCTGGTATACGATCCCAAACTATCTAATATCAACTACTTTTCTATATAAACCTCTCACAATAGGCGATGATTACCATGGATCATTGTCTAATATCGCTCATACACATTTGCGTATATGTCATCGTGAACCTGAGTGATAGATTTCAATGATGTCACAAACTGCCTGATTTGCAAAACACATCATAGGATGTTGTAGGACAACTCTCAGTGTGCTTACCGAAATACGGTAAATACAAATAAGTCGATATGTAATGCATCAGGCAAGACTTTCCCTCCTCAAGTAAAGTTTCATATTAAGCACAGTGGAACATTTCATGTTCAGTTCCTGCATACTGTATTTCCTATCGGCAGCAATTGAAACTTTGCACGGCATACGGCACTTCCCCGGAAGTGAGAGGGAGTAGAAGCGACGCTCAATCAACGAGATAAAGTCGTCCACCTGTGTGTATCCTCACCAAGCAGAGTTCTGTTTCGATAGGACTACGACTTTCGAGTCTGCGTGGAGAGTGCATTTCGCCCTTCACATTGTCCAAGGGCGCATATTTGTACACGTGATATAGGTTCACGTGCGCAGGGAAAGATACGTATAGTGCGTACTGCTATGCACATGTAGAGTACTACAAATGTTTTACACCTATAGCTAGATTCTGTACAGAGTTTCTAGCGAATATTAACCCTTTAAGGACGGCCGCCTATGGCAGAACTACACACATGGGGACGGCACCTAGTGACTATGTACAGTTCTAGGGGATGGGGGCATTTTTCTCTGAACTCAAAATTCGAAGGTTTATCACATGATAAAATTTGTTATCCTTAATATTTCTATTTCCATTATTTCGAATTCTAAAATATGAAGTTATACCTACATTCAGTGCAAATTTCAAGTTAATTGATAAAATATTTCCTTTTCAAAAGCAAAAATACATAATTTCATAGATACCCAGCAAATGATGCCTTAAGGCATCATCCGCCCCCGGCCGGGTGATGTCTTAAGGCATCATCCGCCCTCAGCCGGGTGATGCTTTAAGGCATCATCCGCCCTTAAAGGGTTAAACGCAAATATGGTTTGGTTTTTAGTGGCATTATGTCAGTCTCATGGGATGAGTAGAAATACCTGAACGAGAGGAGTATAGGATTTCGTGTTGATGAATTCATATCTTAAATTTTCTTTACTTTTATTAGTGTCTTTTATACCAGGGAGGTAATGCGTGATACGCAATATAAGTATTCAAGGTAATATTCTGTTATGTGCCCAAACTGATGAATATTTCACAACTTAACATGTTTGAAATAGAAATTTGGAATGATGCATTGGCAATGACCAAAGATCTAAACCTGCATAGACTACAGCTTAGTAGGTTGGTGGATGTGGCGGCTTACGCGACTGCTGAGCAAGTTAATAAGTTTCTTTTGCACTTCCTCCAAGCAAATCATTTCCTCCCTTTGAAATTACCTCAGCGACCTTAACGCGGACTATCCATGTTTCGCGGTCTGGGTAATCACTACAGGAAGGAGCTTGTAACACTTCTGCATGGAGCAATTTTTGTACAGGATGTTCGGGATAAAGGCAGTGGCTGGTTTTCATGTTAGTCTAACTCGCTGGGCGTCTGACGAGCATTGACCGCTTTACCAAACGACACACGCACACCGGTAGAGTCATCTAGGTAATCCAGTGATGGCTAAACCATTCTGAACCAGTTTGAAACAATTTGAACCAGTTTACCAACCACGGCCTCGAGAGTTTAACTTCCGTTATTGGTTTTCCTCCTGCCACTTCGCGAACTCCCCGAGGTGGCCATTGAATCACCGGCTGAAGAGGCTTGTGTTCAACACAGTGGCAACAACCGGGTTCATATCACGGTGGTACGGGATCTATCATATGGAGTTACAGAAAACCAATGTGGAGTATGGGAAATTTCTCTTCTTTCTCCCTGCCAACCACTCAAAAAGGCCATGATTGCCAAAATATGGTGAGTGAGTTGATGGAGGTCAGAAAGGAAACCTTGTACTGATACTTATTATCCACTTAATTCAAAATATCCATAGAAACCACATAGGGAGTGTGTATGGACACACCCGGCACATACGGATATATTGTATGCGCCGGAGCGGGCGTACAGAAAAATAGTGAGTATGGAAAAATAGTGCATAACTAAAACGAACTTATATCGACATACCACTTGTCCAGAAAATGGTGGATAATGAATACAATATAGGCTGGTTTCAGATAAATATGGACGTCCGGTCCTCGGAGTTGGCTTGTATCTGAAAGCAGTCAAAATTGTGTATATATTTCAGTCTCTCCAGGCCTATTCTATCCTCCAATAGGGTACTGTATATCCACGAGTAACTATAGAATACTCTTAGATCACAAAATAACCTTCCACACTACTAAACATTTACAACACGTTCCTGTCTTGGGAAATCTTCGCATAAAAAAGTTGATTAGTCTACAGTTCCAGTGAGATTGCTGCACGTACATCGAGGGAAGCCGACTATACACTTGAAGGTAGCCCACCGATAATTGATAAAGGAGGAAATGATTATTTCTAAACAGTATGCCCAGTGGGAAATAGACTACCTTTCGTCCTAACAATATCTCCAGAGGTCACCCGAAAATAACACAGATCAGTGACAATATCCTCCTTAGAATTAGATCGTCAAAGGATCTGATACGATAGTATCTCCACCATCATCCCCACCAGACAATGAACCAACGTCGGCCTTTTTCTGCCGCTCAGACAAATGTAGCGTTTGAATGGACATAATGGGACGAGGTAGGGGCGGGTGTAGGTGAAAGGCAGGGCTCCGAGGGCTTGACAACGATGTCACTAAACCCCTATGACAACCTTCCTTCCCCTCCGGCGGGGGGCGCTGCACAAGTGGCTTAGTTTCGCCGATAGAGGGCTTTGGATGACACCGAAGCGCCACCTACAATTACAGGGACGAGTTAACGGCGGTGAGAGACATGGGGCTCGGGGCGCCGCTCGGGACTTGAATTACACGCCCTTTGTTCAGCACGTTCTGTCCAGACCCAAAGTAGAAGCTCTCATAGTCCGTCCATCACCAGTTAGGAGAGAATGAAACGACTTGATATCCTATTTCGTGGGGCCGCATATTAGGACGAAACGCATACTGCTCGATGCATGGACAGCTCCCCTGAGCATTGTCACTCATTTGAGACCAATGGAACTTGTAATGATGAAATTACGCTTCATCAGACTGCGTGATTTGATTGGTTAATACATCGGAAAAGCCCAACAGGCTGAGTGATTGGAGCAAGTGTTTCTAAAGTATACATGTATACGCAGGATGATTTGTAATGATAAATATCGGATGATCTTGAATAGAATGCAATACGATAAAATACCAACCGAAATACAATTAAGAGGATATTGTGGGGTTCTATGTTCAATCTATCAGAATTAAAAAGAGAATATAGACTGCTGTGGGGTTGTACTTGAGACAGCTGGTCGTGGAGGGACTATAGCAGGGTGTGTGTATCAGAGAGGGCCACCCGCAGCCCAGCTCAGGCGTTGAATTACGCGCATTTTGTTGGACGTGCACAAACCAGACGCGAATGGCGACGTTACATGCTTTGTCGTCAATCGAAGAAACCGAATATTAGCCCTACCAGTTGGAATGTTTAGTCTTCTATGCTAGGGTTGGTACTACCCAATTCACATCCTAACTTTTGCAGTTCATCAAAGACAAGCACCAAGTTGAGCTGTCTCTGATTGGACGTTTTGGCTCACTGATCAAGGAAACAGACGGGGTAAAAACCTGATGCCGGAGACACACCAAGCGAGTAATTAACGTGTATGTGCGATATTATCTCAAAGTAATAGCTCCCGCCATTAATTTAGCGGATCAGAAGCAATAGTCAGGTGAAATATGAAATAATTGCAGATATACGTGGCATTTTGTGTTGGCGATTCTGGAAATCACCGCGTTTCTCGCTTGGTGTGTCTCCGACTTATAACTTATAAGCTCAAAGTCAACATATTATCTCATGGGCTACACCACTAGGAACCTCCCCGAAACCAGTGGATCAATAGCCAATGGGCGAACTACTACGACAGGTGACCAGTCATCGCCACATATGTGGCATGTGAAAGCTCTGCCCTTATTACTGGAGTAGGGCTGAAACGGTGATAAACAATTGTTTGAACGGTACAAGAAATCCAATTTTCCTTCCAAACTCAAACGATAAAAGCAAGTTACTTCAAAGTGTCACAATCAGTAACTGCTCAATTTCCCTCTTGTCGTCAATCACTAAGGCCAAGATAGTAAAAAATTGATTAATGGGATAATGAAATTGTCTTCTAAAAACAAAATTTGGCATTTCCCCCCGGTTTCTGAACAAAAAATATCCCAGGGAATGAGGCAACAAGTGGGAGTGTGTTAATTGTGATCACTGGATCTTAATGAGAGGGACGGGTGATGTCAATAAAATGATTGAAATGAGGGAAAATACTCTCTCTAAATGGGCGATTGCTTTTTCTTGTCACAGATAAATACACACCACCATCAAAATTCCACAAGTCTCTCCTACTTTTGGACAGGTTAATAACAAGAGAAGTTCAAAGGGGTACACTACTTGAGAACGTTCTTCTTGAGGAATATTCCGCCACCACTGCGCAAAAAGTGGTGCTGGATCTTATTTGAAAAACAGCGGGGACGGCCATGGGAATTCTGCAACCCTGCAGTGCTGAGAACAGATGGTAACTCCATCGGCAGACTGAGGGCAGGGAGGAGGTGGTGGCAGGAGTGGAGTTACAGTAGGTGAAGAGGTGGGAAGGGGAGTGGGAGTGGGAGGGGTGAGTTGTGTATGATTCTTCCCACTAAGTTATCACTTTTTGCCAAACAGATGCCATCATATATCAACTCACCAAGTGTCTGTAGCACTTGATTACTGGTTTATTTCAGAATATATGATTTGATTCTCTGTTATTGGTATATCAGCTGAAATTGTCCAACTAAAATAATCTTCATTTAGTATGAGCATATATATAGCGAAAATTCCGATGTCGCTCATTGTGTTCTAGACACGCCTACAACTCATTCCCGAGAATAGCGTTTTGTATAACTAAAGGGACCAATCTTATTGCGATCAAATGAAGAGCTGAATGATTAACAGCTATTATTGTAAAATACCCACTCAGCTTCCGACACTCTACGACAAGAATTCCGACACACTATGAAACAGAGTCTTCCAACATTCCGGCACAGCGATGATGCGGTAATTCAGTTTCGTACTTTGACATTCTATAAACCCGAGTTTCTGACAAGGCTATGATAATGATGCAGGAATGTTGATTCATAGCTATACCGTAGCCATGTCGGAGCCATGTCGCAAGCGGTGGGTGCCCGACTTAAGTACAACCATGTATTTAGGTAGTGACTAAAACCATGCACTCACTGCACTCCCGATACACGCTGATTGGGGGTGCGGGTTAAGCGATCCCCTTAAATCATTTCCAGCTATGATCTTCAGCTGGACTATATCATCAGATTTTTATAAGAGAGTCTAGCGTAAAAAATCTAGTTTTTTGCTTGAATCGAGGGATAGGTACTTGAGCTGGCAGAATGAGAGCGCAGAGAGAGCTGATAGATCTAGAGGCAGGCTGGGCTCTGTCCGTTGCCTGGAGTTCGGCACGCCGCCATTAAGCCGTGAAGACACAGAGCGAGCACGTCCCCTGTCCCAGGAGCAGCTCACAGCAGGTCGTCAGAGTGACACAGTTTAAGTGTGAAAGTAGGTGTGAACTCCAACAATCATGCGGCATGTCAGCGGCCAGCTCCGGCTTCTGACCTCCGCGACCTCACGTGTTCACGGTATGTGAGCCGCGCTCACAACCACTGCATTATACTCCACTCAGTACTAGCTGAGGAAAACTGTAAGGTGCCTTCACACTCACATGCCATGAGTGTACAAATGTATAATAATTATATAGAACTGCATCGAGAATCGTATAAATAGACAATACTCCACGAGTTTGGATGGGCCGCAATCGTCATCGAGGCGGAGCCGAGTGACGATTACGGCCCATTCAAACGAGTGGAGTTTTGTGTATTTTACGATTTGAGTGCAGTTCTGGATTTATCTCACCCTTTTTTCTCAAATTAAATATCATCAAACTTTCACAATAACTAGAATAGACTTAGCAAATCCATATCACGTGATCCCAAATTCCCTACGCCACGGCCGTGGCGTAGTATTGTCACTTTACGGGAGTGATCGTTGAGTATTTTTTTCTAATGTTATTCCTATGGCTACACTTGTACCAGGGGTGAGATAAAATATAGAGCTATAAAGGCACTACCTGTTGATTCAAGGTCACCCTCACTGTTTGAAACCGTGGCATAAAAAGCAGTCTTATATTTCATCCAGCACAGGTTTGAATACATTTGGAAGTTACTGAAGGTAGTGTAAAGTGGTAGAAACTGGAAGGAAACTGCCTAGCAGTACGTCTGCTCAGCAGTTTGTCTTAGTTGGTATATATACCAGATTATGGCATCGAGTAGCTCACTCGCCAAGCATAACGGCACAAACGCCAATTTTTATCATAGAAACACGTAGCCATAAGAATGTAGCATACCAGAGTCCTGCTCTCCGAGCACATATATCACATTCACTTGTTCCTCAAGGCGACAGGTTTGTTCTCGGCTCTCTTTGCTCGGCTGATATAAAGCCCACTCCCACATTTCAGACTGCTCCCTCCTCCATCATACCAGGAGGAAACATCGGGGAGGAGAGTGCAGGCGGATTGCTTCTGGCACTGAACGCTGTGAGCGCTGTGCAGTGAAACTCGACCAGCCCTGATTGGTTCCATGCCTGACGTTAGGCAAACAGGAGCTGGTGAACGGACATGCAGCCATACAAACCCATTAATGGCCGGGTGTCACACCTCCAGCCTGCTCCTGGGGTCAGTGGGCTGTAACCCGCTCTAACCCTCCACCCCTCCCCACCCCCTACCTCTCCGAGGGCAACAATCACCCAGCTTCTGGGGTGCGAAGTGTCACAACCACAGTTATGTAGAGGTGTGAGGTCAATGTGGGTTTTGTTTTTAGTGAAAACAAGGCTAAAAGCGTGGGGATTTGGTGGCGTATGGATCCCATTATAAACCTCATATAGGCGATAATGTGGCTGTTGTTAGGTCAGCTTTGGAAGCGTGCCTATATACACCGAGAGGTGCGTACACTATAGGCGGGAACCTGCAGTTAGTGAAAACACACTCACTGAACAAAAATACAGACACTTAGTAAAAGGTTGGTGTAAAATGAAATCAATAGCCTGAATAACATTCCAACTGGACGAAAACATTTGTCAAATCATTCCGTCAACAACTATTCCATACCGTATAGAACCTTTAATCATGGACCAAGTGAAAGGGTTTAAGGTATATCAGTGGTTCAAAAATCCAGTTCATTTGTATATGACAAGGGCAGGTTCTTACTCATAATAACATGAAAACGGACGTGCTCCTACACATCTATAGGTTTCCACTGTGGGGCCACAATTCATTAGCCACTCCGAGGAATGGTCTCTTTAAGCGGACAATTACAGATACATAAAAAGCTTATGTTACAATATTGTATTCCGTACTGAATTCTCTTGGCGATCAAAAAGCTGTTCCTTCTCATACATATACACCAGGGACTGGTTTCTAAATCCACTCTATAGAACTTTGACCTGTCTTAGTAAAAATTTCTCTGAACAGTAGTATATTTTGCCACAATAGAGTTAACGATGCGATCGAATGCTTTTTGACTTTGTACAAGAGATTGAAAATCCCTAGAAAATTCCATACACTTAGATGATCTACAGTGGATTCTTTTACACAGCGACACGCACCGCATCTCTTCAGTACAACTCCAACTGTATCTACTCGTGGAAAGCGAGGATTGATGGCTGTTTGTTGATGTTTGCTGGCATTTACAGAACCCTCCCGTTATTTGCAGAGCGTTTCAGGGTGTGGGCTTCTACATGTGGATCTTTGTGGGTATGTCCCGAGCTTTGTTGTGGGTTGAGTTGTCGACCTTTGGGTTTAGTGTACAGTGAGTAGGTGGGAGCAGCTCAGGTTAAAGGAGCAGATCAGAGGGTCGAACATGGGTGCCGGCATGCACCATACTCAACGAGCTTCTCCCTCAGCCCTCAGCCAGGCACATGACCTCAAACCACTCCTACCAAGGACTCGCAATGACAATAATCTATATCATCTAGAAGACAATAGAAAACAGGTCAATAGTGCTAGGCATTAAGCAAGAAAATGTCACAATGTACCCTGATATATCTAAACGAGCACACTCAGAAAAGAAATTGGCAATATTCTAATTCAAAAGTAAATTTAACGAACAACTCCAATGAGGGAACGAGAGGAGTAACAAAAAGATAACGAAAATAAAAACAAATTGAAACGGATTATCTTTCTGACATGGGATAGCGGGGAGGGCCCAGTGTGAGGAGAACCGTATAAGATATCATGTGGAGATGGAGTAGCTCAGGGAGAGCACTCTGAGCCGCTCGAAGGTGTTTGGTATACCCCCCGTGTTACGTCACGCCCAGATCGCACGTCCATACAGCTGTACAACATCCCGCTACGAGCCATATAAACCCACCCACCCGCTATACATAGACCCGGTAAATCTCAAGGGATAACAACCATATCACAAAATTAACTCTCAAGACGAGGGGCGTGGGAAAGGGGGGCTGAGACCGACCCACACAGGCCAGAAATACTATACCCTTTATACCCTTTGAATCTAACCCCCATCGGGATTCTTTAGGAATTTCTTTTTTCATATCTTTAGAGAGAAATTAACGTTTCCCACACAGATCAACAGCGTTGAATTTTTTAAAGCATGAAATTAATTGTTTCTTGTAGATCCATTCAGAAATAACAGTGAGCAGTACAGAATTGCTGGAATCAGTCTTGGCCTAATGTTGACCGAGAAGAAGATGTCGAATATCAATCGTATAAGTCCTGCTTGGCTAGCCACTTGTATACACCTACATGAGATGCCGTATAAACAGTCAAGTTTCGATGCTGTCCAGATACACACCTCCGCACTCACTACGATTTCAGATATCGGTCGCACAGTAACTAGGTTTTCCTTCATACTTTTTTAAGATCCTGACTGGGATTCTATATCTACTTTCTTCCAAAAACATGAGGAGATGAATCCCATGTAACTCTGTAAGTAATCATGGAGTTTGCTTAGATTGCAAACATTGAATCTCGAGCAGTGTACTTCTTGTATGGTCTCTCATCCGCCTCCTGCCTCTTATCAGGGACCCTTGTTTGTAGTCTGTTGAGCAGAAGTACTTGGGGACCAGGGAAAGGAGTTAGAATTTCTAATACTATTGACGTGCTAGAAACTGTATCTTTGGGGGAGGGGGGATATTAATAAAAAACAATTATGAGTAGGTCCTCTGGGTGAAAATAAATCCACAAGCTATAATTGAACTGACGTTGCAGCTATGCCTCAGGAGTTGAAACTATTCTATAAAACATCGAGCCGGAACAAATCTCATCGCCTGAGCAAATTGAGCTTTGTAAATGAGTCGGATCTACCCACATCTTACAACATCTTCACTACAGTCCACTGGCTCTATCTTGAGTACTGTCTACAACGTGTAAAGGGTAAGCAGTTATAACTGCGTAGTTCCTGTGTACCTGGACAAACAGGGAGAAGATACATAATTACCGGAGGAAAGAAAACAACACCCTGCGGACAAGGGAGCTGCTCCATAAATATCACACTCTGATTGATGTGCTTTCAGAATGGACGTTAGAGGGCGTTTGATGAGTTTTGTAAAGCTCGGGTAAGATATGATTTTTACAACGAGCACCTTCAATCAAAGCCACTGTCAACAAAGCCTCGTCTTAAGTCACGCCCTGAGCCTCATTCTAGAAATGAGCACGGACAGGTGCGCAGTGGGTGTGGTGGACTTCCGGTCTGCGCTTATTCAATAATCAATTCTCATTATCCGGGTCTTGACATAGGCTCGTATCTCCACACCCACTCCTCCTCGCTCGGATAATGAGGAGAATGTGTATATAGATGAGGGGCTTGGTAGCTATGCCACGCGGCATATTTTACTCAATGTGCTGATGGTGTGAGAAGGGTCTATAGTGAGAGCCATGATGGAGGTGTACTCAGGTCTAGGCATTGTTTCTCCAAGTCGGTGGGTGTTTTTTACACCATTGCTCGACCTTTACTGATGGGGAAAGAAAGGAGGACACAGACATGCTAGACTGGCGGCTTTTTAATCTGGTTGGACGCGGGGGAGCTTCAATAGGAAGTGGTTTGGACCGGTGGTAGTGGAACTATTCTTTATGTAGCGAGTAGGCTCCCAGTCATAATCTATACCCAGACTCCATTTTTCCCTCGCCGCCCCCTCATACCGACCTCCTAACATCCCACCTCAATCTCTGGTCTTTCCTCCCACCCCTTCCTGGAACAGGCGTCTCCTTCCGTCTCTCCTACTTCCAAAAGTATTTGTCTTCTCTCTCATTTCCCTATTCCCCTTCCCTTTTCACCTCTATCTTTCTCTAGCTTTTTCTCCTTCACTTTCCCACCAACTTTCCCTCCTTTCAGTAACATCTAAATTGCATATAAATACATATTGATTATATCTAGTCTTTCCTTTCTTCATTGCCTCTTTCTGTTTTTCTTCACTCCCTTTTCTCTATCTCTTCCCTGCCATCACAGTGCGTTCACCTTCCCCCTTGCCCCTCCTTCCCTTTGGCACGGCCCCTCTACTTACCACCCTGCAAGCATTCTACATTCTCCGATAGTCCTCATATAATTTCTGTCCTCGCTCCTTTCGGAACACGATATAAATCAGACTCGGCGGTCACGTCAGTCTCTGCTCTGCTCTGCCATCGCTCACCTCCCTTCTCCCTTCGTTTGTCTCTCCCCATGAGCATCTCTCCCATCCTCTCACCCGTCCTCTGTTTTTATCTCTATGTAGTGGGCGTCATTTTCAGTCCGCGTGGCACTGGATGGTGTGAAACGACAACCGGGGACGTGCCCAGGTCTCTTTACTCCCTACCTGTATAGTAACTTACTTAGTAGATACATTGTACATGTGTTCCTGTATAATCATATACTGGGAGCAAATGGTAAGTTCATCATTTATTAATGAGCGTGGAATTATAGATGGATAACAATTAAAATGTTTGGGTCTTATTCAGTCTATGTGTCATTTTCTGTAACCCACTTGCACCCAGTCAACTACCTGTCTCGGATCCAAATATATCAGACACCAGTGGGTCAATGAAGTATTTCGGTCTCTAGTGATCGGTCCCGGTCAGTTGGGCCCTCCTCCAAAGTGAAATTCACCCGATTCATGTAACTCACGGGGGTCTAAATCTCTACAATTTAGACGAAGAGATTGTGTTCGAATACAGAATTTCAGCAGGATTTCTTTCAGACAAACGACCTGTGAGATACATGGATCCCATCGTGTGAATCCCGCTTAAGGCACTCCTTTCCCAATGTCACGGTGTTCGCACGCAGATGGTGAAAGGAAGGTTTGTAGCAAGCTAAAAGCGTACAGTAGCAGTGAGTAGCTGTCCACGCTCAACGAAACCTGTGGACGTAGAAACCCTCAACCGACAAAACCTTGGCCATATTATACTTGTGTCGAGAAGAGAATATTCACCTTAAATCATATTCGAGTCTCCTCTTAATGTTTGTTGAACACAACGATTCCGACCCGACTGTAGTTTACCGTAGGTGTACCTTATCAAATGATACATTACTTGAACCATCGAATCATTATACGAGGAAACCCTCAATCACTTCATGGGTATAGAGCACGGTTACACAGAATAACGACGCTTGATGATACAGATGTATCTACCTTGACCTTTCTGGACATATCACAAAACAAATAGTTCAGACATTTTAACAAGTAAACTTCATGATATGCAGTCGTAGGTTTTCAAATGAATATATTCCAGAATTTACTCTGGACCCTTACACATGGAGCAAATAACGAAAGAGGAAGAACAAGTCTAGAGTGGAGATTCCGGAGGATCGCTGGGTGTTTGGGGCTTGTCCGGGTCCGGCGCTAACAAGCCGGGAACGCGGCGCCCGCGCTGCCCCCCGGCGTCTCGCCCCCTGGCGGCCGTGTGGCGGCAGAGAAGCGTGGACATGGCGTGTGTGAAAAACGCCACCACGTGACCTTTGTCGGCAGGCGGGGCTTTGATTCCTACTGATCACCTCGTGTAACACCTGTCGTCGACCCGTGAGCGGCGGGCGGCGGGCGGCGGGTGGCGGGCGGCGGGCGGCGGGCAGTAGGTGGCGGGCAGTAGGTGGCTTGCAGTCGGCTGTGAGAGCCGGGTAGTGGGTGGCGGGCAGTAGGTGGCTTGCAGTCGGCTGTGAGAGCCGGGTAGTGGGTGTCAGTCTTTGATTGGTGGGCAGCCGACGGTGGGCTGAACTGCTCTGCAGTGCATACGGCGGGCTTTATGGTGAGTGGATGGCCGTTGCATGCAGATAGCAGGCGATGAACAGCAGATTACAGGGAATACCCTGTATGTGACCGATGGTGGATGAACTCATGGTAACCTGAAAGCAGTGGGTAGCAGGCAGTTTATGACAGGTGGTGGGAAGCCAATGACCCGATAGTAGTTAAGCTGCAGGTGGTTCCAGGTACTGGGTGGCAAATATTCAGCATTCAATTACGGTTCATCATTGGTTGATTTCAGTTGGCAGACATTGTGATTGGTAGCAGGCAATGGGTGTCCCTCCCGTGTTGTATAAAATTCTTGGTGATGGGTGGTGGCAGTAGACAAGTGGCACTCAGTGTATAATTGCTACTGCTGCTGGCCAGAAAACTACACAGCATGTTCCAATCTAATTCTGAGTTGCCTGCTATATGTAATGTTTTTGAAATATATAATTGGTAAGTTGGGTTGTTTCGTGTAGTGGGTGGCAGTCATCGATATGGCCTGCAGCAGTCGACAGCAGGGTCGACAGGTAGCAGTGGAAGAAGGGCACATCCAGATGTACCACGTGATTGGCACGACGTGGTGAGGCTCACGTTGGAAGCAGCGGGTGGCAGTGTCGGGTAGCAGCGGGTGGGTGGCAAGTGGCATCCTCACAGGTCAACCGTCGTCACTGTAGCAGGCTGTCCATCATGTGGTGGGAGGGGCGCGGACGCCAGCCCTCCCTCCACCCCTTCCCGTGAAGTAGAACTGTCCTCCTGTCTCAGGCGAGGCGCTGGCATTTCTTTGTTTTACGTCCTCGCCCGCTTCATTCTCCGGTAAATCCTCACAGACCGACACAGCAAAAACAACGCGAAATAACCCCTACGCCAATATATTACAACTTGGTGAAATCATTTAAATTTCTATAAACGTTTCATATGTCGAATTTCGGGAGTTTCGTATTCAACTGCTTATTTTACTTGAAATATTATGTGCTGAACGGCAGAGATTCACCGAATTATCATCTATGCAATTGCTTACTTCAAACGACTAGTCTAATTAATTATCCAATTTCCACACTTTATGAATTAAGTTGGCTTGGCCTGAAAGAGTGAGCCTAGGTCTTGGTTCATAAGCCATGTCAATTTGGAGGGCGGGTTGTGAATGGATGGGAATGTGGGAGGGTGTTGGAGGGTGTGGGTGGGTGTGGGTGGGTGTGGGTGGGTGTGGGTGGGTGTGGGGGGGGGGGGGTGTCGGCGGGTGGGAGGGGGCATTGGGAGTGTTAGGAGGGCGGGTGTACGTGTTGGGTACGAGAGAAGAGTGTGTTTCTACTCAATAAATCATTAAGTCGGGCACCCTGCAGTCCTATCCGTGGTGGGGAGGGGTGGGGGAGGGAGGGTAGGGAGGGTGGGTGGTCAGTGTACTCAGGGGGTGGGGTAAATGGGATAGGTGTGCCTACACGCCCCCTGCTCCCTGTCAGACAACCCCGGGGCCCTCTGCACGGACATGACTGCTGAAGCTCTTCATTCAACCCCTGCCTATCGAACCCGACACTCTGCATTCAAAGCCTGGCTTGTGTGGTTACGATAAGTGGCCCGTCGCGGCTCAAGGCGGGTAGATGTGCGGATCTAGAGGAAGGGTTGTCGGTACAGGGTCAGGATCCACTGACCAGAGAGACTTTGAAAACATCAAACAGACTCAAGCACCGAGGGGAAAGGCCAGGAGGCCATGTGGTGGGGAGATGTGGTCGGGGTTCGGGGCGGGAAGGTCCGGGTAGCTTCAGTCGGCGCTGGGGCGTTGCAGCACCGGGGTGCGGGGTGTGGTGGAAGTTGTAGCAGGCGGAAGGCAAGGTGAGGGTGAGAGAAAGCTCATTACGGCAAGAAGCAGGGGGTAGACTCTACAGCTGATTAGGGCTCGCTAAGCGCCGCCTGCCACGTAGGAAAGTAACGGAGGGCACCAACTTGAGCAACGACCTAGCGAGATAACAGGTGAAGTAGCAAGTCCCCAGGCTCACTGGGAGTACAGTACCATCCTAGTAGGGGGCAGAATCAGTGACAACACAACACACGCTTTTTTTTCTGTAAATGTTTCATTTTAATTGTATTCGTTTGATACACTCACGCCACAGACATTTCCGATATCTTTTTACCGGAGCAAAAGTACATATGCTCCCCATATAAATGTTATGTTTCAAATATATAGATCAAACCTTCCGTACATAAAACAATTCGTTTACTATCCAATCGCAGAGCAGATTCCAAGCACTACGCATTACATCTATACAAGTATTGCCCGATATCACATAAATGCAATTATTCTGTGGACATTGTTTCATACCAACAAATATATATACGATATCGCTCCAGTATTAGCTTGGCAATAAAAGGCTATGACAGTGTAGGGTATGTAGTAAATATAATTAATAAAGTGATGTATACACAACGATACTAATTGCACAACAAAAAAACATGTACACGTAGTTTGTCATTTGCTATAGGCCTAGTATAAAAAAGGAAGCACAATATTACAATACATTTTCTAAAAGTATCACTACTTTGCATTTTGATCTATCATAGAGGGAATTTACTATTGACGAATAAATCAAATGGTACATTGGGTAGATACATTAAATACATGAATAATTGAACAGGATTTCATCATGATCTTCCAATCACCAAACTGTTGCTATATTACCATCATAACATTCAGCAGTCCCTGTCACTGAACACCGATACAGTACCCTCCCAGACAAAACACCTTGAACGTTGGCCTTTCTGCAAACTAACACGCGGTTTGGGGTTTCTTCAAATGGCCTGGAATTGGCCTCAAACACATGTGGTACCCACTGGTCTCCATACACACACAAAGCCACAAGTCAAAGGTCAATACTAGCCCAGACGGATGTCAAAAGAACACTGGGACTTTTCCTGTATGACAACGCCCCTAAAACCGTTTAGGGGAAAATAAAAGGGAATTGTGTTTCCTGATGATAGAACCACAGAGGTCACGTGTAGGTGAGAACTCGAGGCCATACCCGCGCCAGTGAGGAGTTTAGATAGACAATACCACCACATCCGTATCGTGATTACGTTTCTTTGTGTGTGTTCTTTAAATATCTTTGCGTTGCACTGAATACAATACATTGAGTTTACAATGTACGTCTAGTCGTGGTGTGGCGCCAAATGTATGGAAATAGTCCGTCCAGAAATAAATGTGCTAAATTTTAACACACCGTGTTGAAAGTCACAATCCCGTCACAACAGCGCCCAAATACTTCTAGTTCACTCAGTAGCCAGATATACGACTGGTCAATTTAGGATCTATAAATGTAGAAATAATGAGATTCCAATGTCCTAAGTTGACCGGGTACAGTTTTGAATTAATGAATATTTGTTGCAAATATTGTATCGTCTCCGAAAACAGGAGGGTCGTCGGACGTTTCAGTGTTTTAGCACGGAATTAAAATTTGATGAATTTTATATTTACCCATATATTATTGATGAATTAGGATAATGTAAGAAAACCAGATAGTTTGATGGTATTTTGAATATTTGAAAAAACCGCTGGATGATAGTCAGATAGTCAGAAACAAAATAATATTCTGGTGTTGATTTGATTTCAATCGCCCAGAATTATCAACTAGTGCCTTATCCATATTTTGCAAATTTTGAAAATATGAGCGTTTTGGAAGAGTGCTATCATCTAAACAGAATGTGCCATGAAAGTTTGTTTGTCATAAAATGGTAAATCTCTTGACTCTTGGGGTAAGTTTCCGTATCTTTAGCTAGTCTTCCTAACATACATAAAACTGTATAGTTTTCCCACTACCAGCGTTGAGAATAATTGGGTAAGGTATGTTATCTTCACAGGCTCTCTGCTCCTATGATATGGATGGCCGAGGCGGATGGCCGAGGCTGCAGTTATGTGCCTGGTGTATGGAGCGGTCGGCAAACGGCTCTCTGATTGAGCGGTGGAGAGGCTGTGGTTGACGGTGACTCGTCCCGTCTGGAGGTGGTCTCAGGCCTGTAGATAACCCTCCCGTCCACACATGCCCGCCACGTGTGGACTACCACCACAAGGGGGCGCCACCGCCGCCACCAGAGGGCATATTCTCAAAAAAGCCCCCTCTCCTGTAAACCGGGAGATTTTCACCAACGCTAATTGTCAGCTTGTTCACAGGGAGGGAACTCAACCCGGGCTCCTACAGTTAAACCTCATTTATACAGTTTACAGAAGGCTACATCTGTACCTGGTACTTTGTCACTCCATTTAATCAGGATTCACGGAACCTTTTTCTCTCTAAGTATAAGAGGAAATTTCACACTATTCATTCTTTAAAGATATCAAGGTTTACGGTTTTTCGGCATGTTAGGGTAAAAAGTTTTGTATTTCGGGGTAAGCAGCAATACGTCAGTAAACAGACTGCTAAAATGTCCATCGTTTTGTAGTAATCATTCCCCACTGTGTTTCCCAGTGTCAGTCATTAGGCGTCGCTGTCCTAGTAGTCTACTATGTGTGATTTACATATGCGGGACCTCATGGGGCCTTTTCTTAAAAAAAACAAGTATAGCAGTAATGATTGGGAGAATAAAATATGTAGCATGAATGTCTACAAAATACACATATCTATGCATACGTATGTAAACCTGTATGTATTAGCATACACAATAACCATACATACATCATAGGTGCATATATATGTATATTTTCATGGGTATATAGAACTGATACACATATTTCATTAAGCAAATTGGAAGGCTAATGGATTGATCATTGCATGAAATCAACCCCAGGAAACATACATTGTATGCAAGTCTAGATCACAGTGTTTCAAGCATTCCTCACACATTTTATAACAAATGGACAGTTTAGAAAACACCAGCATATACGTTTTAAGACATCCGCTGCTTTAAGCCTTTAACTGAGCCTTGCCCTAAACTTATTGATAGGTGATGTCACATTTCTTTTGAATATCTTTTCCAAAACGTTGTAAGGTATTTACATATAATAAAGCGTCAAAGTGGAACTAGCTCTTTTAAATTATGTTAAATATACGTGCAAAACAACAACCGGAAACCGAGGTACCTGTTAATAATGTTTGTAGATGTTGGGGACATGATATTTTGCAGACTATAGGTCACGGTCACTATTCGACAGAAATTCATGGAAGAACTGTATAACTACAGAATGAATAATCGTCTAAACAAAATGTATAAGCTAAATATAAGCTGAAATAATCCAAATAATCCGTTTTACTAGTATGCTACCACTTCTAGAGGAGAAGCTAAGACCCATCAACGCCCACAAACCATTAACATGCCACTCCTTAACTGTTCTGTCTTTGGAAACATATTTTAGTTATATTTGCCTACATTTCGTACTGCAAACGTAAATATCAGTCAATTGAGTAGGTCCACTTTGGATCCTATAGCTATCTGGGACATCACTCAGACCTTAATTCAGAGAGAACCGCCCACAGAGAGAGGATGGAGTCGCGGGAGCCCCTCGCCAATAATACGACGTCAGATTAAAATACACCTGTTAGGTGCGGCGATTCTATGGGGGGGGGGGGGGGGGAGAGGAGGCGACGATGAAGGGACCAACGGCAATAAAAAAATACTAACACGTGTTATCAACGAAACCCGACGACAGCATCAGCCCTACAAAACACAGGGACACACAGATAGACACCGGACATGACGTCACTGCCGCCAGACAGACGTCAAGGCAGGAGCCACTGACAGTGAAACCTGAGGTATAATTTGTCAAACGTCGTGAATTTTTGTATGCTTCCGGTGAACTCTGGCGCTTGGATGAGATACAAAGGTGGCATCCTGTTTGTCCACTGAAGCATTCTACCAGCTTTACATAAGTTACTTCGGTAAAACACATAGGGCAGACTTCTACATGGATAACAACACATGTCACCAATAAAACAGGGTTGCCCACGTCTTATTGGGTCGTGTATCATATGGTCGTTCAGTCTATTTTGTCCAGTGTAAATTAGTCTAGAGAAATCAAAATAGCTTTCAAATCTGGACTAAACAGTCAAGCCTGGTATGGTCCATTACTGATAATATTACGGTAGGCTAAATATTCATGTCGGGACAAGCCTCACAGACTTAGTCATTCTGTGAGCTGGTCTGGGTCTTTCTTATCTGGTCCAGTCTATGCAGACTTGAGTCATGGCGTGTCCAGGTAGTAACTAAATGGCTTACAGCAGAGCTCAGTCTTGTAGCATAAAGGAACGTGGCGAGCATTCTTTCTATGTCAATACTAGAGAACTGACAACGTTTAACCTACAGTAGCACACTTTGCAGGGACAACGCATACGATTAGGGAAGCAAAACTATAACGTCAATTGGTAATACAAGTATAAGAAAGGCTACCATTATAATGGCTGATGTCCATACAAAAACCTGTGATATATAGCAGTTTCCATTGCATTCATTTATCACAACATATTTTCCTCACTTCAAGAAGAACATAAAGGGGTCATTTTTGCTTGATCTAGTGATGTACCAAATTGTTATACAACGAACCAACATACTCAGTCACATACAAGAAAATAGGCAACTTTAACGATGTTATACGTTACAGCACAAACAGACAGACACATAGTACATTATAGCGAAACTTACAGTATAAGAGTACATCTAACAGTGATCATAGTACACAATATATAAAGTAGGCGTAAGACATAATAGACATTACTAGTGACATTGCCTAATTTGCAGGGCAGACTGGGATGCCAAAAGTAGCAACCACTAGATGTCACTAAAGTAAGTAAAAACCCTTAATTGGCGATCAGAATGACTCCAAAATATCCATAAAAATCTACCGTAACACCAGAAAATTTCACCGTAAATGCCTTAATACGACAACAAGTCAATGTGCAGAAAAGGAAAGGCAGGTGCACAGCTAGCCCAGATAGGGGCGTTTATAGAGGCATTTATGGCACATCCTGAGGAGCCCTAGATCGCGACAACCACAGTACCCAGAATACACTTCGTTATGCGTCCTTGGATACCGCGTCGCGTCTCGTAGCAACGCTACCTCATTTGGACCTTTCCGGGGCCCACGACCACCACCGCCACCACCACCACCAGCACTGCCGCCTTTGACGGCCTTTTCTGGACAGCTTTTGCGGCGGTTTCGCGCAGAGTAGTAGTTGTTCTTCTTGTGGTAGCGGCGGTAGTGGCGGGGGTGCGTACAGACAAGCTTAGCAACACGCGGTGTGCCACAGAGGCGGTGCAAAGCGGGGGCGAGTGCGGGCCTGAGGGGGCGTCTGTTCTCACCTGGTTCTACACACTGGTCGCCGCTGTCCGGGCAGAAGCGGTAGTCCGTCTTCACGTTGGACACTCTGAGCATGCGCAGATCGGCCACGTTGGCGCGGCATACGAACCGGAAGCGCTGCTCGACGAACCCTTCGCGCGTGACGTTAGTCCGTATCCACGGCGTCCAGTCGCTGAACCGCCGCAGTTCTGTGCGGGTGGAAAATGAGATTGTTAACCTTTGTTATACATTTCTTATCCATGGGTTATGCAAGTCCCCATTGACGTTTATGGCTTTTCGAAACCAATTATTGAATTTCTAAGAAAAGAAATTATCATTAACGACCATGGGTAAGATATACATCAATCAATGGGTTTTGGATGGACGGCTCTGTAAACCACTCGCTGTCGCTCGTATAGTACTGCACGTCAGCCTCTCGTAGTTTACGACTGCCCGTCCAATAAATCATAAATTATTGTCTATGTAATTCACTTCTGTGTCGTTTTATGAGGGACATTGAGGCAGTGAAACGGGACACGGGTGTACAGGCATCAGCATAGCAGACTAATCACTGTTGGTAGAAAGAAATCTAGACTAAAATCAGCATTATTAAAATGAAAGTAGTTCGGCAGCACTGAGTTGAAAAGACCTGAGAAAGAAACAAGGGAAGCCTTTGTCAGCATCTGCGGCAATGCATTCAGATATTATCAGACTATCGATATGTAAAACGGTTATTTGAAGGGTACAGTGTATTTCCAGGCATCCTACATAAACCTTTTGACTAGGCTATCAATCAACTTCATTATTCATATTTAGAGCATTCATATTTCAGCAGCTAACATCGGTGCTAAGCATTGTCGTAAGGTTTCAATGAACTCTCCTATTTGGGCAGTTGTATTAAGGTCTCGTTCCAACTACCGTATTTATAATATCACTCTACTTCGGTGCAACTTATGTTGAGAAGTTGAGTCTATAAAAGCCCGGGGTTTCACATTGTACACATTCCTTCCTTGAGAATGTCTATGATAAACCGAACCTTTGTCCCCAGGATTTACACAAGTCTTTATCATGTTTGTACTTGTGTATCATCTAGTATTATTTCAAGGTGGTTGAAACATCATGCTGGTGATTAATGGTTGTTTTGAAAAGATTCACATAATTCAGTAATGAATTGCTATCGTTATCATAGTAGTACTGACTTTTTGTCCACAAGTACGTTGTTGCTTGACAAATTCAAGATGAAAGACGCATCTGAACTTTACCATCATTGTCAATGTCTGGTGATTATGGAGGTGTGATGGTCTACAAACCATTATTTGGTCTCAAGGTAGTACGACTCGTTTCATTTCATGTGTAAGAGAATATTTCTGAAACATCAGAAAGCACAACTGCTATGTTTGATTGTTGTCTGCTTAACTGAAAAAAACCCATATGATGATTGTTATCAGTGGAGAGATTTGCCTTTGAAAAAAAACCCCAAAACAACATGTAGGTACCTAAACCGAAAACGTAAATTCAGATTTCTAGAGAAACTGGAACAAAATATGTGAGGACCTGACATCCTCCTCTGTAGCCCTGTCCTGTAGGCTTCATCTGGTACCCTGCCTTGTCAGCTCACCTCTTTCACTGTACTGTCTGATATTGTATTGTACTGTCTTGTCTAGTTTACTTTTACAATGTTAGGTATAAGCTTTCTCTCTTTTTTACCACCCAGATTACTTCTGACTATACTTGATACTGTTATCAATGTAATAGGACTATTGGACTTTCCTACGACTATCAGTTATAGATTGGAACATTACTCTATACTTATGAGTATGTGTGCCAAGGACAATAAGCTATGGGTGGCAACATCAGAATAGAGGCTAGCTAGGTTTCTTAGAAAGTTAGACTATTTACACCTCCATATTAAAAAAGAAAAATGAGAGCAATGAACCACAGTTAAAGATATTATTCATTGTAAGGACACAGCATACTGAAGTATTAGGCCCATCTATTATTGTAACCAATACATGTAAAAGGAAATAAACTGATCTTTAAAAAAAATATACCGCCCCCCCCCAAAAAAAAAACCCCAACCCAAAACACTTTGTTTGAGTCAAAGGGAGGCTTTTGCGATAAACTTTAACAGGTTTTATTTGGCAATTCCAATTCCACATTCTATTCCAATAACCCAACTTTGATTTTATTTAGCCTGACGATAACACAAAATCATATTTCATAGATGGATTATATTCCTTTAAGAAAGTTAAATTGTTCTTCAAATGGCATTTGAAGTAAAGATGACATTTTCATTCTCTTGATACATCTTGTTGAAGCACACGGGAAGCAAGGTGATATCAAACACACAGATGTCAGGAAATATTTACTTTTTACTCGACATTCATAAGTTCTGGGGAGAAGAAGATCAGGCGTCTATCTCACCGCATTATGTGTCCAGGTAAATTCTAGGGAAACAAACTTGAAAAGAGAAAAAAATATTTAGTATCATTAGAAACAGCTGAACCGAATTTCCCGAACTCGTGTCTTATATTCGCTATAAAGAAAATGACTACCACCATTCTTCTATAAGGGAAGAATACTAGGGTTGTAAGAACTAAGGACTATATACTTTCGAAGGTAAATCACTTCGAAGAGATTATATCATCGTTGATTATTAAAAATTAAACATCAAAGACTTGAAGTGAAGTGAATGGCCGATTGGTACCGAGATATAACATTCTGTTTTTCATTCAGATTTATCATTTATTGTAGAGTAGTAATGTCTTTTATGCACAATGTAGAAATGAAATGGTGTTTTGGGAAGAAATGAAAAATATGTACATTTGTGATGGATGCAGATGAAGCAGATATCTTGTGCATATATCTTGTATCTACAACAGAAGCCCTACATAGAATAGAGTTATCCCATAAGTCTACTGAATTCACAATAAACAATTATTTGTGTGCTTTTTTTCTTTGCGCATATGAAAAATACGTCAAAATAAATAAAAGACTACAGAAGATAGAAAACTAGGGTCAAATGGTATGTTTATCATTGTTGAATGAGCGTGGAATTTAATAAGTAACAATTAAAAGGTTTGGGCTATATGTTCAGTTAATTGGTCGTTTCCCGTAACCCACCTGCACCCAGGCACCTGCAACTGCCTGCCTTGGCTCCAAACAAATCAAGCACTAGTGGTTCAGTTAGATATTTCGGTCTCTAGTAATTTGTCATTGGCAGTGGACACACCTCTAAGACACTGAGACACTGCTTCTTTTCCAATGTCACAGTGTTATACAGGTATCCAATATGTGAATAACTGAAGTTCTTTGATTTTTGTCATTACTGGAAAACAAAAGGAATCTTCTAGTAGAGCACCAGGTGAGAGAACTGACATGTTTTGCAATCACATGGTATAAGCCACATGATTAATGTTCCCTTTGTCAACGAGGCGAAAAACTCGAACACAACCTTCTTTTACGGGGCACTTATTTCTGATACATCAGTCCGTCTCACGTCACATCCGGTGCAGAAAGGCTGCAGTTACAAACCACCAGGTGTCAGCACCTGCGTGTGAACACTCTCCGCACAGATTTTTGTGTGTCGGCACCGGAACGAGCAGCCGGCCAAAGCTCTGTTCGGAGAGTGGTAAGCTTGGACCACCTCCTTGGCATCTGGCCAAGGTTGTGCACCATAAACCTGTGAGGAACACAGGAAAAACATAACTCAAACATGCCAGGAACGCTGGGGGAACTTATCTTAATCTGTAATAAGACCATCAGAAGAGCAGCATTATCTCTTGTGCAAAGATGTAGATGCTCTGTGGGCAACAGCGCATCAACACATTGACCATCGCTAACCATAAAATCTAATATGACAACAACCGGTAATAAACACATTCGATAAGATAAGAAAATTTAGTCCAGCTGGGGTTTGTTGCTCCTAGAAATGTGGGAAAAACGTTGCTCCAGATTTCGACCCCGGGTCCCTATTTTTCGATCCGCAAGACGTGGAGCAACGCCCCCTGATCCGCTATATTTGCCTGGAACTCAAAGTTTCCGGGAATAATGCAGGGAACAGCGAGTTATTAGATAGTCGAAATAAATATTTGTATGGTCCATTATTCTATCTATTCCGGTCATCATTCTAGACTGGAATTAACCTAGAATAGAGCAAACAGGTGCATGAGACAAAAGACATGATAAAAGACATGATGAGACAAATGAGACCTCGTGCTCGCCTGTCTTCTTGGAACCCGTCCAATGGCAGTGGGTGTATGGAACTGGAGCAGCTCTGAATAAAAGCGGGACATTCTAATCCCATTGTACTAATAAACTGGGTCATTGATGTCAACGTTTCCGAGAAATTATATTCTCAGCCCTGCAAACTTCGACAGCATTCTCGGTATTGCGTTAATATGTGATAGAAGTACTGAGAAGTAAACATTGGCTGATCTCTTTAGTCATCAGCTCGACTTAACTTTGTGGATATCATGACGTGGTATTGAAAGTCAAAAGCAGTAGGCAATGGAAATACACAATTATGAACAGATACTATACAAACTGACACCATAGTATCAGTAACATGCCGGACTGCTTTAATAGTAGCTGGACCAATATTCTGTCCATATATCATAAGAGGAGGATTTAAAGGTGTCCACATTAAAAAAGAATCAATAAAATATATAACTTGTAATATAAATCTTTGTTTAGATAAGACAAGTTCCTGGAAGGGATGGTTTAACATACACCTCAATCTATATAACTTCTATCAATCATATACCAACTTGAAAGGGGCACAAAAGTACATAGTATTCCAGATAGTCCCAGGTAAGTCACTCAGATCAAAAGTAACTTAGCGTTGTATCAGTTTCTATAGATAATTCGTGAAAGGATGCTAGAAACGGTCCCAAGACTCATACAGGTCGATGATACTGCCCCGTGGTGTGAAAATATCAATATTCTCCCCCCCCTACAGTTATATAACAGTCAGCCCTCAACACTCCTCCATATGGTCTCAACGTTATACACGCTCTTCAATGAGACACATGGACATACTTTATAGAGTTGTGTAATCGGAGTTGGGGAGAGAGATTACCTTCGCACTCCTGCTTGGCACAGACGCGCCACTCCTGGCTGTTTCCCGCGCAGACTCGACCCCCGTCAGACGGTGGCGGGTTGTTGCACGCACGACGTCGGTTCTGTATCCCTCCGCCGCAGTCGGCCGTGCACGACGACCACATCGTCCATTCCGACCACCCACCGTCCGTCGGCGCCGCCGTCGGCTCTGTCAGTGTGAACGCAGCCAATGAGTATACACCTCACCAAATGTTATCAATGTATATGATATTTGGTGTACCAAGTATACATTTCCTAACTTATCCACAGCCCCCATTTGGGTCATTCGGGTCATGTTGACTATTCATATTATTCTGAAACCCATTGTAATGCAGTGTTACTCTTAATCAAGGTTATCAAGCATTACAGAAAATACTATAATTTACTCCCCCTAGATTTCACCATACAACATCAAAACGTTACATTCCAATCTGATTCCATAGAAGGCATTCCATTTGAAGAATTTGATTAAAATAGCAAGGATAATTGCATTGGATTAAACCTTTTGATCGGAGGCCCAGACGGGAAAGTGTTTTATTTTTCGTAGAAGAAATAAGTCCTGACATATATCGATGCTAACAAAAACATTTAAGTTGAACGTCGCATACGTACTGGTCGAAACTTAGTGGTAATCACAGCAAAATCACCTCGTTATGTCACATCACTCTTATACCTATATGTATCAAATCATAATTTCACCTCACTGAACGAAAGGTACATGGGAACTATATTGTTCTCGTAGTTTTAATCACGGCACTACAATTCACACATTGCAGATTAGTGGACCGGAACGTCAGTACAACTAAAACAATGAAAATAAGAAACTCAGTTCAATCCATGCTTGTCGAATTTGTAGACAGCCCAAATGAGATCCTATGAGAATTTGGAGTACTTAGGGATAGATTAATACCCTTCTCTTATGGACTATAATTTCTACAGGTGAATTTAGAAGAATTTTGCTATTGATAAATAAGAATTCACAGAGGAACTATGCAAGAAATCAATTGCATCCCTCTTTTCAGTATCATAAAAATAAATGACAGTTTGTATGAAAACAAAAAATGGCAAGGACGAATTCAATATGATGTATACCGATGGCACTTTTAGGAAAATATCGAAGTTTTAGTCAAGGGTTGAATGCCAGCATAGCTTAGCAGTTCTCTGTTTCATAAGGGAGATTGAGTAAAGGGTTATACTGCAATCTGCTCAAATGATAATAAGCACACGGGTACAAGTCATCTGAATGGAAATTAAGATAAAGCATTTGTCCTTCTCTGTGGATATCTAATTCAAGATTTATCTTTTGTGCTTAAAAAACTACAAGTAGTGTAGGCATCAAAGGAAATCAGTTCAAGTGTTGTATACTTACGTCCAATAATTCCTGATGCAAGACATACAGATAAGAGGAAAAAAGAGAGTTTCTATATAACCTTCTGTTATTAAGTAATTGCTTTTCATGTTTTCATATCCGGATAATGTTTCCCGGGAGAGAACAACATACATATCAGTGACTTGATTAAAATCAAATCCGCATTGTATTTGTCAACTAATAATCTATTTGAAGTGCCGTAGTGCTGCGTGCAGAGCGGCGTTATCGTGGAACGAGAACTGGATATCATTACTAAAAACATGTTCGGTGCTGTTGCGAATTTGGTCAAATCAATAAGCTTGAGCCAGAAACAGAATACATTGATGGGAGGCCTGGTTTTCACGTGTTTGGTGAATAATTTGGGTTGTTCCGAAGACACCATGCCAAGAACTTTCTGAATGGTAACTGATAGTATTTTTTACATATATACTGTAACCTGTTCGTTAACTAACTTTGGGAAACTCTCAAAAACCTCTACACGATACTTTACGATCCTAGTTGGCCAGGAACTAGTTTTTTAATGTCGAGAAACTAGATATAACCTATTAATGTTTCGTTCCTTGGTCAGTCTATGTATTCGGCGTTTCTGCTTGTATCTAGGAGGTTGCCTTTCTCTTTGTGTATTTAGACATTACCGAATGCCTTCTAAACGGATCACGTGAATTACTATTGGAACATCCGGTTTAAACCTTCCTCGAATCCATCTCCTTTTGATAATGTAAACACTGGTTGCAAACCGTTCAATATCTGACATTGTTGGAGAACCACCCAGTATCTCCTTACGCAATAAGGAATTCCCTGAGAGATTCCTGTCAACAGGGATAGTGGGCAGGCCTACCTGGGCAGTGCGGCATCTGCGGACACTTCTGTTCGTCTATGGCTGGGCCCACACACACCCTGCCCCCAAACCGAGGCTCCGGGTTGCCACAGGTGCGGTGGCGCCACCGCACGGCAAAGCCACACGTTGCGGAGCAGCTGGACCACTCGGACCAGGGCGTCCAGCCACCATGTACTGCAAACAGGCGGTAAAAAAGCACAACACTGATGAAGAGTGAGTGGAACCATAGCACTGCAAGGGGAGATCAGTCCATCATCATGCCTCTAGTCCATGCATCAAGCATGAAGTTATTGAACATTTTTGATATTAATGTTTTGTGTAAAAATGCATTTCCTGGATCATGGCGACTAACAGGAAATACCAGCTCAAACCCTGAATAATGCCTACAGATAGAACTAGGGGTGGGGCCACCATGGTGCCTTCATATATTACAAGGTGGAAACCAGGTAATGCCTACAGGTATGACCAAGTGTACACCAGATAATGTATTCAGGTATGACCAGGTAAAACCGGGTATAACCGGGTAAAACGTTCATGATGTTTGCAGGCATTTCCAGGTTAACATCTAAGATAATATCCAAACATCCCACGTGAAAATCATATGATACTGTCTGTTATCAAAGTCTTTACACACAACTGCATGTCTTCTTGTACTGCTTAGATTATCCTTAATTAATGGAATAGTAGCTACATGTATATTAGATACTTGATTAAGAAATTTACAGATGTTTTAAAAATCTACCACTTATGATATATTAGAAATTTAGTTTTAAGTTCGGTGATATTATGTTAATTTCTAACATTTATCATGGATTTCATATTGATTTTGAAGCTCTAGTACATATTAATCAAAACATTGTTTGTAAAGTTAGAATTCGATCCAAAGTATTAAGTGAATTTGAACATATCTAAAGAATATGTCACTATCTAAACTATCAAAATCACTTGATAAGATAATATATTTCCCTAGCTCAAAAGACATATCTTAAAATACTTTCCGAGACTTTAGAACTTCCCAGTGGCAAATGTTTCCATTCAACAAATATTTGAGGTACACCATAAGTGCGGCAATCCTTAATTGATATCAAATCAAAGATTAAAAATAACATTTCAATTTAAACCACATAACTAAAAGATGTGTCCATGAAATCAAAATTCATTGTGATATCACGACGGCGGTATTTATGAAGTCTAAACAACAGAGACCAATACAAAAGAATATGTAAAGTTTATGGTCATCATAATGATTCTCAATAAATCATCTCTTTTCTCTCTTACTTCTTTTCACATAGTGATGTTTGCTGCTGAGATGTAATAACTACACGAATTTCTGACAATTATCAAGTAGTTGATATAGAATTTATAAGCTCAGGTTCATATTGAATAATGTGTCCATTTATCATTCAACAATTTTTTTTATCAAACTTTATCCACTTTATATTTATTACTTAGTTCTTGATGAATTTAATCTAATTATTATTTATTTTACTTATGGATGTGTCTGAAGATTAATACAAATCATTAGAATCACTATAGCCATTTCAACTACTCTTTTTCCTTCACAGTTAAACAATGTACTAGTTTGAAAGCGTAAAATATTATGGAATGATTTTCTTGTTTTCTTCTAATTTTACGTGTAGTACTAAACCTGTTCCATAGAGCGCCACATTGACACACTGATCTCACCCCGAACGTTACATGTCACCACAGATTGTTACCAACCACTTTCGGTCACATGTCGTTCAGTAACAACACAATCAAATCGTAAATGATGCCAACTAACTAAAGATGTTTATATTTTGTCAATTCCACCAACGTATGCCATAAACCAAGAGAATAACTTTCAACATTTTTTCTAGTTTAATTGTTTCTCTGTAATTAACCAGTCCTTTTACAAAACCCAATGTAGATTTCTCATTTGGAAATATTCTTGATACATTTTTACAAGGAGATAGAACAAAGGTTAAAACAATGAATTTATTTATTGTTTTCAGTAATTCAGCTGAATTATAGAGGGTAATGTTGGTGGCATTGGCATTACAGATTACATGGACGGGAATGGGGGACAACGAAAATAAAAAGCAGCATCAGATTCAATGAATGACACTGCATTCTCCCAGATCGAAGCATAAGCTGGTGAAATTGTCTAAATACTATCTAAAAGTCATAAACAAGTGCACATCTAATCTATACGGAGCAAAGAGTATATGGAAAAAGCAAATTACAACAATAAACTGTGCACTTAATATATATCATAGATATCACGTATATATATATATATATGACAGTTAGTCAGTCTTATACATTATCATTCTTTACACAAATAACTGAAAATATGCAACTTGACGATTTTTGCATACAATTAAGTGGACTCTATGAACATTGTAGACAACATATACATTGCACTGATTGAGAGGTGACGTAGAAGTGTGCGTGGGTTACCTGTACAGTTGGCGACCTCCACTGAGAGTCCGCGACAGTCACGTCCGCCATTTTGTGGTGGAGGGTTGTTACACTCGCGCGTGCGGCAGACGCACTCGTCACCCCCACGCTGTGACCCGACGTGTCGACATGATCCCCATTTACTCCAGTCACTCCAGTTACCATCCACTGTCAGGCAAGAGATGCATGATACTATTAGGACATGCCATTGCAGTTACCGTCTGCTGTCAGGTGATACGTGTTTAATGCTATAAGGACATTACTCCAGGTGTATGTAGGTGACTATCATGACGTGTCACCACGGTTACGCTCCACAGCCAGGTAATACTATTATGATGTGTCCCTCTGGCTTCAGTCTATAGGGCAATACAAGTATGATATCATCAAACTATGTCCCTCCAGTTAACATTTACTGGCATCTCCGTGTCAGGTAATACATGCATTACTCCTTCAAGATGATATTACTAAAGTTATCATCCACTTTTATGCATGACAACAACACAACAAATGTTAGACAATAGTTACATGATTAAGGATATAAGGCTACCCAATAATTGATTATGTGATATGATGATTATTGAGCTTGCGGTAGGTCTATAAGGAGCATCATATGGAAACTGACCTGAGTAGTTGAGGTTGGGGCAGCCCGTCATGTCCTGGTGCCAATGTTGGAAAGGTCCATGTTCACCAGGGTGGGGGACACACTCCTCCAGTCGACTGTGCCAGCCGCAGTACGGGTCCATGGCGCCGAGGCACATCCTGACAAAATAAACGTTAGCATTACAACTCTGCACCCGGGACATCATTAGTGAGAGGTCAGTGGCAGACAGTGGGAGTCTGGAATCATCAAGTTTACTATCACGGTCGGCTAGGTTCTACTTTTAAATTATTTTCACAAAAATACATCGATTTTTTGCCTGTCAAAATACAGTTGTTCACTCTTTGGCTTGGGAAATTAGATTTTTAATCTGCATGCATGTAAAGTTGCTACTTTATAATTGTGATAGACATATCGTATCCAATGTGCATTTAATGGCAGCAAATCGTTTTAATAAGAAACACTATCGAGATGTATAAATGCATGAAAATGTATTACATAGATGACAAAGCCTTGTAAACACTAACTGCTTGTAAAGACTGGTGTAAGGATACATTACTCACTGTTTGGTTACAAATCGGTGACACCGCTGAACGGGCAGTTTGAATACTTTATGGTTGGTGGAAGCCACTAGGATACCCTGAAATATTGAGATATAAGTTTCATTTCAAGCACGGATATGGTGAGAAACCTCCATGTTTCCTGCTTCTTTTCCATTGATCATTAATTGTTAAAATTTGATCCCAAAAATAGAAGCACTTAAAACCATCTGGGAAGGTTTTCATCAGGTGTTACTATAAAACATTGCATATTGGCGCGTAATCAACACAATCCGGTTTTATATACACGGTATATTTACAATAAGTTGATGAACGTGGACAATGTGATAAAAAGTTACCAAACAATTATCACTTTCACTGTCACAGGACATCTAGGCTTGCAACAGACCCTTTACCTGGCTTTTAAATAATCTAGTGGCGCTATTTTGCACATGATTTTTGAGCCCATTCCATAAAACCATTGCTCCATAAACTCAATTGGAAGCCTCAAGCCTCATAATATTGTTCATAACATACATTTCTGGAGCCTGGGGAAGGGTCTGTGGCCAGCAGTTGATCTATCCTCAGTCATCTTGATGAAGACTGTACTCTCTGCTCGCTTACCTTGCGAACAACGATTCTGTCATACATATCTTCATATTGAGTTATCTCTTGCTGAGAAGGCGTGTTTTGCTGACGGTTATAGCTAGTATACGTGTACACGTGCTTATTGACTTACCTCTTGGCTGAGAAGGCGGAGTCTGGTGATGGTTTGAGGCAGGTTGTGGGCAGCGATATGGATCTCCTCCACAACACAGTTGCGCTGAGACTCTGGCAGGTGAACCATCTTCTTAATGGTCCCCTCCAGAGTGGCGACGAAGACGACGGTGAACGTCTTGTGTCGCTTCCCGCCCACGATGTCTACCACCACGTGGTTCCACCTGCAGCCAAACAACCCAAGGTTAAGACAGCAGCACCAGGAAAGGCTGGCTCTAGGTCTCATGACTTATCCACCTTTTGGCCCCTTTTGTAGCAAAAATAGTATCCTTCACCACTTTACTTATTTTCAAAAAGTTGCTTCCTTATACAAAGTAGGTCACTGCCACTTAAGATATCTACAATGAAACTTGTAGGTATAATAACAGTAAGAAATCCTATGATAAATAGATAACATCTCTATATTTGAGCACAAGTATATATGAGGCATACTAGTAGTATATATTCTTAAATTGAAGCACAAGGACTACATGAAGTACAAAAATTGTGTGTCTGACAAGGCATCTGCTGTGGGCATTTCTAACCATGTTCATTGAGAGTGAGTGGAGAGTGTGATTCTTTATCTAAAAATGAGTTTACTACTACACATTTAGATAGATGTTCTTTAGAGTACTTCTTGAAGTTACTTATACTTGTTTCTCCCTGATTTCCTATGGTAGGGCACTCCCTAGGGTTCAGTATATATGACACAGGGTGGGTACTGGCAGCAGGCGGCTCACCTCTCGTGCTCGGCCACGGCGACCGGATGTACACTGACCGGCTGGACAGACGCGTCCATCAGCTGGAACTTCTGCGCATCCACCAGATGGCGCTGCTGCGGCATGTCGGGGATCAGCGACCGCTTGGTGTTAGACGCGGGCGCCTCGGGGCACTGCGAAATATGGGTTATTACATGGCGTTATTACATGGCGGACAATGTGTGCGTTATCACATGGCGGACAGTGTGTGCGTTATCACATGGTGGACAGTGTGTGTGTTATTACATGGCGGACAGTGTGTGCGTTATCACATGGCGGACAGTGTGTGTGTTACTCCATGGCCTTATTACATGGTGGACAGTGTGTGTGTTATTACATGGCGTTATTACATGGCGTTATTACATGGCGGACAATGTGTGCGTTATCACATGGCGGACAGTGTGTGTGTTACTCCATGGCGTTATTACATGGTGGACAGTGTGTGTGTTATTACATGGCGTTATTACATGGCGTTATTACATGGCGGACAGTGTGTGTGTTATTACATGGCGGACAGTGTGTGTGTTACTCCATGGCGTTATTACATGGCGGACAGTGTGTGTGTTATTACATGGCGTTATTACATGGTGGACAGTGTGTGTGTTATTACATGGCGGACAGTGTGTGTGTTATTACATGGCGGACAGTGTGTGTGTTATTACATGGCGGACAGTGTGTGTGTTATTACATGGCAGACAGTGTGTGTGTTACTCCATGGCGTTATTACATGGTGGACAGTGTGTGTGTTATTACATGGCGGACAGTGTGTGCGTTATCACATGGCGGACAGTGTGTGTGTTATTACATGGCGGACAGTGTGTGTGTTATTACATGGCGGACAGTGTGTGCGTTATCACATGGCGGACAGTGTGTGTGTTATTACATGGCAGACAGTGTGTGTGTTATTACATGGCGGACAGTGTGTGTGTTACTCCATGGCGTTATTACATGGTGGACAGTGTGTGTGTTATTACATGGCGTTATTACATGGCGTTATTACATGGCGGACAGTGTGTGTGTTATTACATGGCGTTATTACATGGCGGACAGTGTGTGCATTATCACATGGCGGACAGTGTGTGTGTTATTACATGGCGGACAGTGTGTGCGTTATCACATGGCGGACAGTGTGTGTGTTACTCCATGGCGTTATTACATGGTGGACAGTGTGTGTGTTATTACATGGCGTTATTACATGGCGTTATTACATGGCGGACAGTGTGTGTGTTATTACATGGCGGACAGTGTGTGCGTTATCACATGGCGGACAGTGTGTGTGTTATCACATGGCGGACAGTGTATGCGTTATCACATGGCAGACAGTGTGTGTGTTATTACATGGCGTTATTACATGGCGTCATTACATGGCAGACAGTGTGTGTGTTATTACATGGCGGACAGTGGGTGCGTTATCACATGGCGGACAGTGTGTGCATTATTACATGGCAGATAGTGTGTGCGTTATTACATGGCGGACAGTGTGTGTGTTATTACATGGCGGACAGTGTGTGTGTTATTACATGGCGTTATCACATGGCGGACAGTGTGTGCGTTATCACATGGCAGACAGTGTGTGTGTTATTACATGGCAGACAGTGGGTGCGTTATCACATGGCGGACAGTGTGTGCGTTATTACATGGCAGACAGTGTGTGTGTTATCACATGGCAGACAGTGTGTGTGTTATTACATGGCAGACAGTGTGTGCGTTATCACATGGCGGACAGTGTGTGCGTTATCACATGGCAGACAGTGTGTGTGTTATTACATGGCAGACAGTGTGTGCGTTATCACATGGCAGACAGTGTGTGCGTTATCACATGGCGGACAGTGTGTGTGTTATTACATGGCGTTATTACATGGCGGACAGTGTGTGTGTTATTACATGGCGGACAGTGTGTGCGTTATCACATGGCGGACAGTGTGTGTGTTATTACATGGCGGACAGTGTGTGCGTTATTACATGGCGGACAGTGTGTGTGTTATTACATGGCGGACAGTGTGTGCGTTATCACATGGCGGACAGTGTGTGCGTTATTACATGGCAGACAGTGTGTGCGTTATTCAACACGAATAGAGTGTCAGTAGGGCTCCGGTAGTGGACCACCCCGCACCTCAGGCCGGTCAGGTCCGGGCTCAGTGCCCACCAGAGGAGTCCTTCTGTGGGTGTTATTGTATAGAGGCACCCATTATGTATCCCAATTGTGTACGCAATAGAATAAAGAAGGGCATACTCAAAATATCCAAAACTCTTTACGCCCCACGCCACTAAGTACGCAGGTACATGTACTTTAAAGATGGCCACTTGTTAAGACTATAGCTCCCAACACGATTTATAGAATACATACATATTTACGGTCTGAATATTTGCCTTTTAATAGTTACTAGGACTTGTCATTTTTGATGAAGTTATTCATTTGTTTTCCCCAAGTTTAATATTTTGTAATTGAGGAGACTAGATTGGTATATTACTGTTTTTGAAAGACTTAAAAATTTATTGACTCTTTATATAACATAGTAAAAGCAAACATATTACGTGCTGTAAGAACATACCGAGGGTCAAGAAATCAATGTTGCATATTTCTAAAGACACGAATTTTAAACTTTCCAGAAATCCACTAAAAGTAAATTCTACATCCCGATAGCAATGGGACGTATCTATATGGGACTGATCAATCATCTCCCCTTTCATCTCGGAATGCCACACAGATCGCGAAAGCAATTGAATATTGATCTAGGAGCATCCGTCATAGTCGGTGTCCGATGATATGAGGTGAGGTTGACAGGGCATCATGACAGATATCGTGAAACTCGTCTTAAGCCACCATTCAGTCACTACTGCATTGATAATAACCCAGACCAGCTTATGTTTACTTTTCGATTTGATATTTTTCCAATTAATGTCAATATAAAAAGACCCGCTAAATATTGAAATAGTAACAGTAAGTTAAGATTAAAGACAAAACTTAAAGGTGCACGAGTTTGGTGAATTTGTAAAGAATCAACATAAGGGACTGATTTCTGAATATAGTGCGGAACGGACATGGTATTCTGAGATTCTACTTGTTGTAGTCTGAAAAATTCAAATGCAATTTGATGCAATTACCCCCTGCTTTCTTCAACAGAAATTATGTGAATATTTGTGATTTTTCAGCAAGGGACATACCCAGGCACAAAGGGATGGTGAAGAGGTACATTATATATATGGATAAGGTAATTGGGTAAGTGGTAGAGATGGCATCACACATGTACATACCTTAAACGTGGGGGAGGTGTTGGGAACCCTCGTCCACGCCATCTGGGCGTTTTCCTGATATTTGTAAGGCCCGGAGAATGCGGTATTTAATGCAGATATGTTGTAGGCGCATACTGCGGAACCATAAATGCTGGTTCTGAAAAGGTGAAAGGAATGTGCAATATGAATACGAACTACACAATCTACATCAACCTGGTTACGACCAGTCCAAGCCCGGGTCCATTCACCATACATCACATTTTATGTATGCAAATAGGCGTCGATAACTGACATAATTTTGTGATATATTTTTGGCAGAAGCTGAAATATATATATTTGACTAGAGTTGCATGGAAGTCTATTGACATATTAGCTGATAATTGCTTCTATGTATTGTTGCATAACATCGGGGGTTTCCAGTAAAAGCACGGCCTAGACAAAAGGACGAGGGAAATCATATTTAATCTCGAAGAAGCCTCACAAGTCTATGGTAATGATATCACCGGCAGAGAAAAACGGAAATCATGGAGACCACGCACACGTCTGTCCTGGTACTTATGCATGCATCTCCGAGCACCTCTGCACCAATCACAATGTCCATAAGCCCAAACCATGGATGTCATTACCAGAACAAAGGAGAAATTAATGAGGGCCAATCAGTGGCGACTCTTATCAATGGAGAATTAATACAAGTCCCAGCAACTTCACTTTCGGAGAGCCATTTCCAATCACCGAACAAAGCGCGGCCGAGATATATTGTTCAGAGGTAATCCCCGTTCCATGATCTCAAGGAATACCAAAGAACATACACAAAACAAAGACAAAAGCCGCTCCATTGATATGATATTGATCTGGGTGGGTTGATGAGGCGCTTTGTTTATGTCCATTATTCATGGATTTCTTTAAATGGCCCAGTCTTGGAATTCCTATGGTTTACCTAAATAATCACACAGGGAAGGAAAACATTGGATTGAGTAGAGGAAAAGCGCAGGCAACACAACCGCAACAGCTCCAAGATGAATGAATGTATTCAGGGGAAACAATAGGGAAACTATAAAACCAAACCACAAACAAATGAATAAATACAAGTTGGAAATAAAAAGTAAGGTCATATTGAAAAACGAATATGAACAAAAGGAATCTTGGGAGAGAGAAATCTAGATCTTGATTGAGTGAAAATTATGAAACTTCATATACAGCAGACAAGGCATATCATCTGAGCGCAGATGTGAAACTAGCTTCAAGATGCTTCGGAAAACAATAGGGAAGATACGATATAGAATGCGATTGTGATCCACTATTTTGTGTACAATGAAGAAGGCAGTAAATATGCTGTAATATATGGAAACAGGATACCTGTTTTCCTACGTATTACTATATAACTTACAAAGGCCATTTCTTGCCTTCCCTTTTGGACGATTTGTTGGGTTTCGCCGTCGTAAATACCCTGTAGGCCACGTACGTGTGGTACAACCATGAATACGACATGGGAAGAAGCGGGCAGTAGCCGTAGGACATACGGCCACAGGTACATATATTAATACTTTTTACGGAGTATAGAAGGCAGTAAATAAGCTGTAATATGTGGGAACAGGATACCTGTTTTCCTACGTACTTTGTACGGAGTATAGAAGGCAGTAAAAGTAGTATACTCACGGCGACGTGGTGAAGACGCCGTAGAGAAGGCCCTGTTGTTCGTTGTAGTACGTGCCCTGCACCTCGTTAAAGTAGAACGGGTAGGCGCCCGGCAAAGAGCAGTTTAGACGCGCCTTCATAAACGTCGTCCAGTTGTCCTCCAACAGAAAGTTGCCTCCCGCGTCGGACTTACAGATACGCGCCACGCGGGAATATACTGCCTGCAATATTACGAGGCAATGTCTTTAGGGTGAGTATGTGTGAGCCCAGTCAGAGGTCAAGGTCGTGATATGCATTCGGAACAAATTCATTTGTTTGAGTGCATGTCTGCGATCAAATCAGGAGGCAAGATCACTAGGGCAATAACTTATGAGTCAAACCAAAAGTCAGGATCATCTACATGAGTGAAGAAGGGTCAAATTAGGAGGCAATGTCATATAGGTTAAAGGTATGTTTGGAGGAGAAAGTCGGGACAGCTACAGTTCTATTATTGTCATCGAACTGGAAAAATACTTGATCTAAACTTGAACAGTCAAGGGTCAGGTTATGATAGAAATTAAATACACAATTGAGAAGGATCTTCCTTCAAAGAATAAGACATTGCACCTCAAAAATTAGACGAGATTCAAATGCTTACCTTTCCACAATTGATAAATTCTACAGCAGTCTCCCGGAACAAGAAGTAAATGTAATCACCAATATCGTATGATGATACAAAGTTGGGCTCTGAAATTGGAAAACAAGGGTTAGCGCTGATAAAAAGGCGTATGGGTAGGCTGATATAAATCAGGGGAAGGTAGTAGCAACTCGTATCAGGTTTAATGCATGTCAATACAGACAGATCTATACGAGTTGCTCACATCTTGCTACGGCGTTAACACAATCAACCAACTAAACGTCTGATCGCTGCGTAATAGACTTCATTACCAATCTTTGCAGTACGTAATCATATATAACGTCCTGACCATGCTGTTCTAGCTGCAAAACGAGATGATAGTTTACGATTTCTACGGAACTCGGCGAAAACGCTTCGTTCCGTACGAATCGCAAATCATCATCGAGCTCTGTGGCTTGTTCAAGCATGGTAGGTGGTTCTGTATCAATATGCGGTACGGTGCTAAAAGGCAGAGCGTGTCTCACCATTGAGCCACTTGCTGTTATACTGGACGGTACGCAGGTGGTTGGCCGGGCCCATGATGCGGTAGATGGCCGGGTCTCTGCCCGTGAAGTCGGTCACGGAGCCCGTGTAGAGGATGCCGTCCTCCGTCAGGATCGCCGTGTTGTTGTGGTACGGGTCGTAAGGGCACTTGGCCACTCCGCTCACCCAGTACGACACCTTCCCCAGCTCCTTAGCCTAGAACACATTGCCTCTTTATCAATAGATGACAACAGAAAGAAGTCTCAATCATATCCGGACCACCTTGAGAGGTTCCTCTCTTTTATACGAATACCCCTCGTCCCCTCTGAACATTATTGTGTACTGCACTGAATCATATTTTGGTATATAAAAAAACGATTTTCATGGTATCATTTACCTCCATTCAGTGGAGTGGAATTGCTACTTTGGGAAAAGTCAAAGTTATTACATTTTATCTGGCAAATATTGGGATATTTCTCGATTCCTCTCTCTGAAATGTCAGTGACTTGCTCAAACTTAAAGTTTGTTTAATAAGGAATGATCCATAATTTCTTCTATAGTGATTTAGATTATGCAGCCAAGCCAGAAATAGCAAATTCTATCTACATGGAGAAGTGTTGAAGTGCCTGGCTGAGACAGTGGGTGAAAAATGTTCCAGTGGCGCCACCTCATGGTTAGTTCCACCACCACCACCCAGGTGGCAGCACTGCGTGCCGCTTGGCCTCTTTCTGACTGCGATTGTCGGAAAACTTACCTCTCTCCACGAACAGGAGGGCTGGAAGGCGTTGGTGCCGCAGACGAACACTTTACTTTTATGTAATAGTAAGACGCGGATTATGTTCTGACAGGCGTCCTGTGATGAAAAACAAAACAGTTCGTTAATGTGAGAAAATCACCGAGAAAGTGCCTTACTTGCATGCATTAGAGTATCTTAGTACTAACGAATAGGGGAGAATCTGGGTCCAATTAATCTTCATTTGACCACTATTGTTCAAAATAAACTTTTATTTCAAATGCCCTGTTCTATATCTACTCACTTATTTCATACAGAAATATAGGGGCATATGAGGCCGATTGGCGCTTACATAACCTAATTAATTTATATTCTACTCAATGGTTAAAACAGGCAATGGTGACAAAGTTAGAATGAACAGTTCAGAACACATTTTAGTGACCATATTTGGTTCATAGATCGTAGATTGTTGTTGCAAATGGCATTGTTAGGTAATTGATGCAGGTAAATTTGGTTGAAGAACTCCCCATTAATGTTTAATAAAAAAATTACTATCATCGTCTACATAGAGGAATTGATTTATTATATTTCTCACTAAATGGAAACATATGAAATACAGAAAGCGGAAACGCAGATGATGAATAGATATAAATACTATCAGGGAATATCGATTACAATCAGGCGATCCATTGCCTATACGCCCAAATACATTTTAGAATTCCTTCCGGCGGTAAGCTCCATAGACCTTTGATTCACAACATGCTTTCTCGAAGTAAAAGATGATCGATTAGATAACTTTAGGTTTAGCTTTATTTCTGGGGCCATCTCTCTGGGCACAATCTGGTATTGTGTTAATGGAGGGCGGAACTCCAGCCTTCAGACTTACCATCGACTGACCCTTGGCGTTGCAGATATCCTTAGTGAGATTGGAGGGAGCCCACACCACCCTCTCCAATTCTCTCAGGTCAGCCAGGTCAAGGCGCAAAATATGGTTCCTGCAAAGAAGTAGAGGATAAATCTCAGCAAAACAAGCAGCAATTTAGAAACTCTCAGGAGACGAGGCGGACTCTGTGAAGCGGAGTATGATACATGGAAACTTAGGCACAAGCGACTACATTTTGTATTTTTAACCAGCTGCAAGATTTTTCCCTCATTGCTGATGAATCCCACAATGCCAGTCTCACTCAGTTTATTCATCTGTCATTACTTTACTACGCTACTCCGAGTCAGGGCAAGATAGTTCTGGGTAGTCTCAAACTTTCCAAAACTGATACCCTTGCACGTCACATTTCTTCGGCCATATCCTCACCGAATCCAATATTTTCAATTAATTTTCTCTATCAATCGCTAAAAAGGTCGCACAGCTGAGAATAAAACTAATATTCACTCAATGAATATCACAATCTTGACTGGTAGCGAGTAGACAATACTGAACTACATGTACACTGGTTGGCTGAAATGAAGAGAAGTTCGAGATCGGAGGCGAAGTGAGCGTCATATCACATTGAGAATGAATCTATGAGATGAGGATAACAAGCAGACAATAGTCCACAGACAAATACACTCCCGACGGCCCTTTAGAATTACAGTTAACTGCAGAACTAAACACAATGGATTAGCGAATCAAGCAAAGGTCAGTCATTACTGTTCTTCATCACCACCTGCGGATCATAAAACGGTCTCACTGTTGGGCGGATCTAGGGACTACTGTAAGATACATTGTTGGAATATATTAGAAACTTCCATAATGATTACTGGCTGTAATATTTTGTAATGCGGATAGAAAGGTCTGCCTCATTTTAATCCTGCTCCTTCGTCTGGCATGAACTCGTGTGAGTTTTATATAGATTTCAACGATATTAAGGATACGAAGCTTCGTATGGTAATGATACAGTAAAAAGGTCTTCCCCCTCATTTAGAGCCAGATATACAGTTTTATTATACAGGAGACTTCTGGAGAAAAATGGAAAATGGAACGCTATATTAAGACATATAATTAGATTCATAAACCTTCAAGCTAAGTAGGCTATTCGTGGCAAGTGACTTACGGTACTTCAGTTTATGGCACCCTGTATACAACATTTTAGCCACTCCCCAGCTGATCCCATTCTAGAATCTAGTCCCGCAAATTTAGAAATGGCCAAGCGGTACCTCCATTGTAAGTCTGGATAGAGCGCTAAGGACCCACACCCTCACAACTGTTACACGCATCCCCCACTTTCTCAAAAACTTAGTTTCTTCTACGCATACCTATTATTCATTCTACTAGCTGACAAAGAAGTGCAAGTATCTATGGCTTTTTATTTCACTATACATTTATACACAAAAGTAGCTGAATACCATGTGAGACATAGACATTGAAAGAAGAAGAGTATTCATTCCTGGACAAATTCGCACACTGTTTGGGATTGTACTGGGTACTCACTTTGCGCCGACAATGAGTTGCTGTCGCGGGATGTCGACGGTGACCTCTGTGTACTGGTTGATATTGGGCTGGTTGTAGATGTGGACCCCCGTGTCCTGCTGCAGGTCTGAAACAACCAGGAAATAGTGTGTCAATAATGTGTTCTGTGTATGTCCTGAGCAAGAAGATAATAACGAGTACTATGGGATATATTCTGCAGGATATATTAACCTAATGTCTTACCATAAATGCACTGGGCATTGAGAAAATATTTGAATAGTTAATTTTATGAAAAATCACTGAAATTGGTATGTTATTAGTTTATTTATGTAATTGGTAAAATTCTGCAAGATTCCCGTAAAATAGTTTTCCATAAGACTATACATTTATCCAACAATTTGTTTTCTGTTGTAACACCGTTTTCTGTTGGAACACCGTTATTTCTGTTATCTGTGAGAAGACATCCTGTATACTATATGCCTTCTCTCTGTAATGTAGACAGCTCGAGTATTTAAAAGACCAATTGCTAATTCACCAGGAAATGACGTCATAAGGATCCTGAAAGCATGCGCCTTGCTTGTAAGGTCACCTTGCTGCACCATGTTCATCTATATCTCACCATCTTTTCTTTTTTTCTCAAAGTTAGTGAGCGAAGACTTTGCTAGTTACATCGTAATACGTCAAAAGGCGTTTCCCCCCGCTACGGCCGGTCGTTCACAAAGAGTATCCTGTTTCGGTACAAAGTAGTCCCTTCAAATCACTACTCCAAGCGGGAACCCTTTCTAATAGACGCTAGTCAGCATCAGACGCGCGGCCTCAACTGAAAGCCGCCATGTTGGACACTTTTACATGGCTTTTCTTTTTTCGCCGCTCGTCAACTCGGTAATTTGCAAATGGTCTATTGCTCTACACCGGCATGGGAGGGACGGACAAGAGGAAAATGACTACAACACAAGATTTGACGTGGAAACTGCCACCAGATCTCCTGAACCTCCCCCAAGCCTAGGAGAAATCAATAATGTGACAATTATTCGGAAATTCCTTCGTCCTCTGCTAAAGCAGTGTTTCCCGACTGGCAAAGGCTGACATTGATTGGGAAGAGTGGGCGCTCTCTACCTCTTAGCAGATGAGATGAAGAATATATTGCCATCCATTTCTCAAATGGGCTACCCTGTCTCTGCCCCCTTGAGAAAAAGGCCGATATCTGTTATAATTATTGCTAGGTGAGGGGAGGGTGGGTGCTCAATCTGGGTGCGACGAGTGTATTGACTCCTTTGTCGCACTACGAAGTGAGGACGACAGGAACAAGCGAATTGTGACGAACATGATGGCGGCCTCTGGTGACAAGTCGGAGAAGAAGTGCAGTTTCTTACGCCGATATTCTTGTCTTGCTATTTACCTTTCCGTCCACATTTGGTATATTCCTTTGAAACACACGCGCTAAATTGCAAAGGAGATATCCAAACCACCCGGGCCTGACAAACCAACATTTATCTCGAGGAGTCTACCTTTAATTTGGTCATCCAAGAACAATCACATAGATCAAGGACACTTTCAAGACGATCATTAGGACTTCAGGGAATCCCTCTACTGAGGTTATCCAGGCTCTGAACCTGTTCAAGAGGACGTGGCAGTGTATGTGGGCAGGTTTCAAGCTTTAATCTTTTTATTAGAGTGAAAGACAAAAGCCTTGTAGGGGTGTCGTGATAAAGTAAGGCATTTCTGTTTGACAGTTGATGTGTTGTCCGAATGTCATACTATTCCCCGTGAACCCGTTTGAGATATATACTGAGATGAAGACAGGGTTTCACAGAATAAGTTAAATATAACCTCGCATAACTCAGATCAGTATACTAATACGCAGGAATTGTAAAATACGAAATTGCCTTTCATCGGTGTTGCCCCAGAGGGCCTCCTTCAGACAGCACGATGTGTGAGTGATATTCCACACTCAGATCACGAATCATACACCAATAGGAGAGAAAGACGAGAGAGGTGTCAGGTGTGAGGTGTCTGGATCAAGTCTCACGTAGATATAAACCTGCCTGCGACCCGCCGCCCTTCACATCCCATCTTTACACTCCATGCACACCCCCTCACGTGTCAACAGGTGTGAACATACAGGTGCTTCTTGTGTCACACCCCTCAGGCACACCTTTTTGACATCCGCTGTACACCTAAGGTTTTGTCAGTCTTCCTGTTAGCGAGTCATACCTCACATACAAAGTGGACATCGTAACAAACAAGGCTGGTCATGCACTAGCACTAAGTTGCGATTCTCATACATGAATTATCCCATATCTGATATTAATCTCCTGGATTCAGAGAGAAAAAACGCATACTTCGCATACAACGGCAAGAGAACCATAGCACAAGAGAAACATTCCTTGGGTATTGCTACTGTCGGTTACCGAAGGACACATCACTTGTGGCTTGTCTGACCTCCTGTCACCTGACAAGACTGACGGGGAATTGTGTTGTAGTAGGGCCTGATGCTATTATCTAGTCTTGTGAGTCTGTCACTCAACCTGTCTCACCTCCCTATAATACAGGCCAAGTCTAGCTACCTTTAGACGCGTGTCCATAAATCTGATTTTCATTTTTTGTGTGTGCAGGAATTGCAGGTTGGTAGGATTTGCCGTAGACACAACCTTACAGACAAGCACATAGATAAATACTCTCTCGTTATGATACTTACCTATGGATGGTATCATGGATGTAAAAAACAGAAAGCGATCTGTGATGGGCCAAGATTGCCATATCTAACCCTGAAGGTGTTTTCTGAAGTTTTTATTGACTAATTTTGCACTTAAGCACTTGAGTGAATCAACTCCAAAACTTTCAATTTCTATCAAACATGTCCAATCTGGTTGGACCAAAAATTCTTAATATTACTCATCACAGACAAACTGGTCACGGATAAATATCGCGATTGGAGTAAGATGCCCCATGACTATGTCTTTGCTCTACCATTCTCTCCAGCATTCTCCAGACTCCGACCACTCACACCTCTTGTCGATGTGACATGCTGCTATTAACCAGATTTCAGAGACACGTTCTGGAACGGCCGCACGTTACCTTCTAAGTGTTGGCGTCAAGACGGCGGCTATTCTGCGGCAGTGAGCAGGTCGCCGATAACCAGCTCACCGCTCACTACGACTCACTGTCATACAAGTCCCCGCGCTCTCCCCGATGTTTCTTGGTACGGTCCTAGGCACTAAAGTGGGAGATGCGGGGCTGAGAATACCATTTCTTATCTGTCTCAGCCCACACTGCGCCGCTCCGGTTTATTGCTCGACAAAATCGGAGATTCCGTAGGTTGCTCGAGCGATGCAGTGTGGTCTAAGCCTTCTGTGAGGTGACAAACATGGGGGTTGGGAGTGCGGCTCGCTTCCTGTACGTTAGCTATAACATAATTTACTTTTATCACCCGGGGCAATGTTCCTGATTCCGCTCACGACAATGTCCTCATACGCTATCATTTATTATGGTCTTGTCAAATAAGGCCAATGATATCATTCTCTCTTCTCCTATACGAAGAATGTATCAAATATTAATAAAACCACACACATGCTACGCCCCCGATACACGCCAATATGCCTTACGATTGACTTACCGATTCAAATAGAAAAAAATGATACATTGGCAATAGTGTTAGGTCTAATCGTAGTGTATCGGGGTGAATAGATAAATACCCGAGGTACTTACCTAGTATTGAAGGGGAATTCATGTTCCTACGAGCCTAGGGCACTACAATGGTGCCCTAGGATAACAGGGAATGGTGCACGGTTTTAAGCAAGATAATCTATGCATAGACGTGATTGATTATGTCCCCATCTAGGTATATGCCTTGTAACTAACTATCCAGGCGGGAGGTAAGTAAAAGCTAGGATTCTAATACTGCGCCCATCTTTTACCAATGGATCTATTCGCGACGATGTGATTTAGGAGTAGCCACAGTAGCCAAAGCTATATCTCCAGCAGGTGGCGTGGGTTGTAGCGGCGGCGGCCTCATATTGGCGACAATCGTCCAATTAACGTCAGTAGGAAGTGATAGAGACAGACACTGACCTTATTACAGTGACCGCGAGCTCCAAATGCTGTCATCCAGTCTTCAAGGCCCCCACACCCGCTCTCAATCCCCTCATTACCCTTTCCACACCAGACTCTCTACTGGAGGAATCTCTATAGACCATCATCTGGACTGCATCTCCCCTGAGGGGGGGCGTAAGGAAATACAAATTCAACACCTTGTACTCCACATCAATAGAGATTGAAAATCTCATTCAAAGGCCTCAGATGAACGATACAATGAACTCTTTGGTAAAACCATACAGTGAGTGACAGGTGCCCAATCAAAGAGACAAACCAAGGCCAATATCAAACCATCATAGTACATGGAGATATCAAAGTCCTGCATGGTGGTCATGAGAAGATAGTTCATCTAGTTATCATCGAGGGGTTTTCATATCTCAGTGGATGGTTAAAGCTATGGAAGTAGAGGAGTGTCTCATTACAGGGTGCAAAGTGATTTGCTGAAATCACAATGTAGCAGTTAGTTTGATTACCATTAAAGGGACTGCTACTTAATCACATTTAGCTCCCAAAGTACACCGCATGGTTTTATAACATGCATCCTTAGACCCCTCTTTATAAGTTGCTCCACCCAGAAATGGATGGACAATAGACTGCAGCAATCACGATTTGTCTGAGTGCAGTAATTGCCTCTGATCGCCAGATTCGTCATTTTAAATTACAGGCCATCGATTAGTGAGTGACAATCTGCTGACGTCACATATCACCTGGAGCTGACCACTGAGTCATGGATCCCTGGCCCTAAATCCGCCTCTCTCCATGGAGCTACTACAGGGTTAGCTACTTCCCTTGCTCTATGGGTGCGAGATGGGTTCGGTGTCAATAGTAACGAGTAGTATACGACATCCAGGCCTAGCTGTATAGACCATGGTATAACGGACTCCCGCATATTTCTAAAAGTCAAAAAGCATCTACTGTCTGCACCTGACCTCTTGAAAAGATATATACAAGAAAATCAGTATAGTCTATATGAGCCCAGCTGCCACGCCCAATCCATGAAAGGTGTTTTGAATGGTCGCAGATGGCTTCCTCTGCTGAAAGGCTTTTTTCTATGATAGCCGTCACCTATCGGCATTTTAGGTATATGGACCATATTTTCTAGAATTCAAAGGTTACAACTTCTTTATTCCCTAACAAATAAGCGCCTCAGAAAGAAAACTAACAAAATAAAGACATGGAATATCCAGGTTACCAACACACAACATGAGCGACACTTTAAACAGTAACATGCATTTGAGAGAAAACTGCCAGATTTGACTAGCTGGTGGTGGACAGACAGTAGGTCAGGGTAGGGGCCCTGGAGGCTGAGGAGGAAGTGCCGGGTGCGGGTGGAGGGGAAGCCGTCAATACTAGCCGCTGTAACACCTGCTCGCTCCGCCACCTTAACGATGAGCGATCTGCTCTGAGCTGCTCAACCCTGCTCAGCCAATGCCCTCTGACAAAGCAGGTTTGTCCACTACAAATGCACAGTGCCAGCCTTTTTAAGCATTAAGAGACCATCAAAATATATTATCAAGACTCCTATTCCTCTGAATAAGTTATTGGTACTTTTTATCGGCAATGTTCGAGTGAAGGTTATACTAATAATCGTAGGTAGTACGATTGACTAATCCTTGATATCATAGTAGATATGTTTTCTCGAATCGAAAGGGATTGGAAAGTAGCAGCTTGAAGTCATTTGGGATTTCATATATTAAAAATATTACGTATTTACCCTTTGAAAATTGATATAGCCTTTGAAATTTAAAACCGTACAGAAACTTTAAATAGTTACATTTACCTATGATTTGGTGTATTACGGCTTATCTTTGGGCGGTTAATAACGATATCAAAAGAAGTTCAATATCTAACTGGCTAGTTGTCGGTGACCAAGGAAGCATATATTTTACAGACCAGAAGCTTCACTTACGATGATAGAGTTCAGTAAATCAAACCCCCAAAGGGTTGAAGGCAACTTTTGTTTAGTTTTCGAACTCACATAGAGGGGTTGGGTTGGTAGAGATTGTAGCCGAGTGTGGCAGGCTATGTGACAGTGAGGTGAGTGCTGTGTCAAAGGTCATCAAATTGCATTAAATCACCGATCCCTGATGAAAGCAGAAGGTAGCCAGGGAACGGGACTTGAGAACCATCATTAAAAAGTACTTTCCGAGATACTTCAGAGCCCGGCGACCTTAACTCCAAGTATCAGAATGTCGTGGAGTTAATCCACAGAAAATTGGGCTGATTTAGCGACACACTGAAATGTCAATCTCTGTGCCCGTGGGCTAGCTTTTCCCGATTTTCTCCCCGTAGCCCCTTCCACCCTTCCTCTGCATACGAAGCTCCCTCCCCAACCAGCTCCACCCATTTCCACCACTGACCACTTACTTTTCCCAGTAGTCCCTGCTCACCGGAAGATCAAAGCCCCGAACACTGCCCCCTGCAGAGCAATCCCCCACCCCTAGCGGCACACACAAACATCAATTACCTCATCCGGTTCCGGTATGGCACAGCGACCTCCGTGGTAGCGTCCGTTCCCCCTCATGTTCCCATGAACCCCCTCCCCAACCTCGACACACACATGCTCCTATTCTTCCTGATTGGGTCAATTCGTGCTTGCGTTTTTCCTTAATTCTTTCCTTATTGCGGGCAGAAGGCGGTGTTTTTTCTTGCTGGCGTGCGGGTGTCCGCGGGTGGCGGCGGGATTGGTTTGGTTAGGCCGGAGGTTAGCCCACGAGGTAACTTATCACAATTTGCTCGCCGCACATCTGAGGAGAAGGAGGTACGCGAGCAGCTCCCTGAGCTGTTCCCATTACGCCGCTCTAATTAGACAAATCACCCTCCGCACAACCGCCAAACCCCAGTTATTCCCCGTCCAGCATTCGGCGGCGATTAGGGCCCAATATGCGGGGCCTGTGGCGCGCGGGGCTCGATCATTAACCGTGGGATTTGGGAGATTAGGGGACGGGAGACCGGGGGTGGGGGTGATGTTCGGGGGCCGTCTTGGCAAGACGGATCTATGACTCTTGCTCCAGGCCACAAACCTGGCATCAACAACGACAATGTTTTGCCGGTTTCTCTCAGGTCAGAGGTCATGGCACTGTCGACAGAAGTCGCTGACTAACCTCCAGGAGTCGCTCACTGACTTTAATGAGCAGCTCACAGGCCTCAACGCATGCGCTGTCAGAGTTTCCCTTCCGTTTGTCATCTAGGTCCTGGATCCGTTGTGATCATTAAAGCCTTATTCCGGAGGTCACCTTCATGCCGAGTTTGGTGTGATTTTCTGACACCGTAGCAACTTCGCACTAAGTGCTACCGGTTATTGACATTTGAGGAAAGTCATCCGTAAGAAGAAAGCCGGAGCAATCCTGCAGCAATAACAATTACAATAAGTTTAGAAAAAAAACAGAAAAAAATGTGTATGATACTGCGCGCAATCGATTGTGTAGCAAGTGAATTATTTATGTACCAAAATACATTTCCATTACCTCGTCAGCAGCCATGGTCTCATTGTGAGGGGGCATTAATCATCAAGACGGTATACACTACTTAAAACATCACACCTAGTACTACCATATTACTAAAAAGTAAACAATGACCATGAATTACTTTGATATCATAAGGCTATACCCCCAGATGCATATTAACATGACATTCATGAATCACATAGCAACTGGCTGCTGAAGGATCTCTGTTGACCTTGAGGATCGGTCGTTTACCCCGTTCCCTCTGCAGCTCGCATCCATCACCACCTTCTCACAGGGGGGAATTCAGCCACAATAGAGACAACCTGAAAGTCATGGCGCTCATGATTCAATCAAATAAGTAGTCTGATTAAATGGCTCGATTGGACTTTTTATCAGATGGACAGTAAAAACTTTCTCCTACCCGGGGCGATAAGTAGTCCCTGGAGGCACTTGATGAGGTCAAAGGTGACAGACAGGGCCCAGCTAACACCTAAACCCCATCAGGGTAACTACAGGCGCTAGACGCACAAATGTCTTTGTACCGACCCCCCACGCTGCCCTCCACCCTGAATCAAAAAGCAAAAAGCTTGTCTGTGAGACCAGTACCACTCACATAATGCTCCCTGACATGCCAGGTGAAAATACTGAATGATCCCTCACCCCGGTTAACTCCCTCCCTCTCCATCGACTCGCTCCCTCCTCAAAATGGGTGATTTGTTTTTACAAAATCAGTCACGAATCGCCAAATATGACATCACGTGACATTTTTACTCTGGATAACAGCATGTAATGACAAACAGGATAGGTACGTGATGAATGTCTTGCTGAATAATCCTTTCCAATAAAACCCAAGAAAATAAAGCATACTTCGGCTAATAGTTTCATTGTGGTTTCATTATTTCTTTCTGTCATGAGAAAAGAAAACATTTCATTTCTTTAATCATTTATGGCGCTGGACACACTTGCCTCAGAATCTTGACTCCTGACTATGTTTCATTTGCCTGGTATTTAAAAACAACATTACACGCTATGATACATGTCTAGGGAGGTGGTGGTGTCTAGAACGTGGTAGGAAGAGGGGTTGGTGCATGCGACAGATCTATAAAGATGCGATTATCGCTGAACTCTTTGTCTTGGCAGGAGGAGGTAATTGACCTCCATTTAGAGAGGTTATCTATGTGGGTATTATCACGACGGTGCATTGGCATTATCCTATCCACCCTGAGGCACCTACCTCACCCTGAGCCCTTCAGACAAACTGCCAGCAGCTCACGAGGGCGAAGGTGATTATATCTATATAGATACATAGAGATTAAGAGTGGATATTGCACTCTGCCCAATACCATCTGTATGATGATGGTAAAAACTGCGATATAAATACGCAGTATTGACTGGTTTTAGATACAAGCGGTCTTATGCTCCAAAAAGTTCACACGCACACTGCACCGCTAGAGCAACCTACAGAAACAGGTTTTGCGGAGCGATAAACCGGAGCGGCGCAGTGTGGTTCACGCGTAGTAATGTCCGAGCGCATGCAATGATGTTGCGCAGACTCAGCCCAAAGGAGCATACAAAGGCTTTTATCTAATCCAGTCTATATTGTATTTATTATCCATCTTTTCCTGACAGGTGGCGTACTCACATTAGTAAACTTTAGGTAAGCACTATTTTTCAGTACGCACTATTGTTCCGTATGCTCGCTTTATCGGAACCCGGAGCATACAACATATCTGTGTGCTCTTGGTATGGTGATACACACTCCCTATTTTCTACAGACACTTTGTTTTCTACAGACACTTTGTATTAGGTGGATATATTTGTATGCTCCGGGTATGGTGATACACACTCCCTATGTGTTTTCTATGAACACTTTGTATTAGGTGGATAATGACTTTATTCTAAAACGTAAATTTTGAGAACAAGGTTCAAGGGTTGTTACTCTGGATTTAGTCTGTTCAAGAAATTCTGACACGCAAATGTGGGTGAACTTAATCTAGACTTGTCGTTGTACTCCACCAACGACTGTTTACAAAATAACAATGAGACTTTACTATCAAGGCCAGCATTACACTCTTCCCACAAGTTCCCTGCAGATGGGTCTCTCTGATATGTATGAGAGAGGTAAATTGATAGGTAGCATTTTACTCCTTTTATGAACTATACTCCTTATGCTTGGGTTAAGACAATACTGTACATATGGCCCGAGGTCCATCACTCTACTCCATCAACACCTTCCCGATAAGTAAAGAAGAGAAGACGCTACAAGAGCTACCAATACGTCCACTCAAACCACACCCACACACTGAGAGGTAAAGCACAGTTTTTAGAAATGAGGATGGCCTGTCATATATATTCAGCGAACTGGGGTTGATTCTGATGAAATGGATATCGAATTCATTTCCGAACTGTCTACTTTGTAGGCACATTTGCTGGATGGGATAACTCCTATTTTCCACAATTCTAACGTATGTCAAACCTGCCGATACCACGAAAACTAATGTGAAGTTTCTTGGTGTTATTTGCTAAAAATATGTCCGCACCATTAGCCTGAAAGTGACATTGCGTTATCTGCTTAGGAAGAAGAAATATGATGTGCTTCTGAGTCTTAGTTAAGCAAAGGTTCAAAGAACTAAGGCGAATTTCTTCAAACACAATTCATTATATTTTTTACAAGATATGGAGTAATAATTACAAATTTTAAATTCTCACAACCATCATACCTAAATTGAGACCACATAGGGGAAACTCTTAATAGATTAAGATCTAGTCAGCCAACAAAGGTTCCATCCACAGAATGGGACTTGAAATGTTCATAGGAATTGTGACTTTAGATAAAAGATAAAAGAATTGTATGGGCAACTATAACATTTAGTGCAGAAGGTCATTGTGCTGTGAAAAGGACCCAATGTATATTTAGTAAATTTACTTTAAGTATTCGCACACTTGTCAATAGGCATTAAATCGCTCACTAATAATCATTTCCTGTCAATTAAACAGTTATTCTTGCATTTTGGCTGACTTTCACATCGGGTCTGAGAAAAAATTAATGGAATTTGATGAACAGAATTATCATCATAAGATGGCAATATAAGTAAAGTGTTTCTTGTACTTGATTTTTGAGTACGTTAGTGACAGAAAGTTAAATTCTAAGGATAGTTATGACGATATAACATACATGTATATTGAATATATTCGTTCGGTTTATTTTTTCGCACTTTTAGCAATTTCCCCTGAAATGACCTCCAACCCCGAAGATCTGACTGAATGCTATAATAAGATTCGTATGGAATGCCTAAAAGACGAATGCAAATTTCTGAAACATGAGTCAAAATCCATTAAGTTTCGCGGATAGTATGCTAAGGACTGCTCACATCACGCAAGTCACACACGTGATGATTTAAAAAGGAGAAAATACCCAAAATAAAGGAGGAATTAAAGCAATCTCACCATCCTCCCCATTTACAGGACTGGCACGTAGTAGGAGATGAGGGGCGTGGCCTAAGACATCACGTGGTCACTACTGCTTGTTTGATTGACAGCTGGGATCAGCAGAGCGCGGAGTGGGTTTTCTGTGACGTCACAACTTGACATTTTTTCATTATCGAAAGTGGATTGTGTAAATCCCTCTTCACTTAGAGCCACTGGGCTGCCTTTTTCCTGGCTCCTATTTAGGGGAACTTTTTCGAACGAATGGGGTTTTAATGGAATTTGGCTATTGCTCATATCATTCGGGAATTCTGCGAATCCCCAGCTCGGACAAATTAGCAGGTCCCTGAGGGCTAAGTCCGATTCCCTGAACAGGGCCCCGATGGAGCAATGAAAGAGAATTTGATTAGGCTTTGGCGACGTAATACAGAACGCAGTCTGAATGCGGTACGCAATGACAACATCTATAGGGACTATTTTCTGTACGTGGACGATTCACTGCGGTAGGACGGTTCTGCATCCCTTCATGAAGGTTCAAAACGAGGAACAGCTGCTTTTGAGTTTTTGAAAGGGTTCTCAGGACAAATCGCCCTTTTCCGTGACGTCTCGTGCGTTGTTATGATCACGTAAAGGGAGTCACGTGATCTATGAGTTCACGTGGTCAGAAGCTCAATGCAGAGGGAGGAAGGGAGAGAAGGAGAACATGAGGCTAGACCCCAGAGTGACCGGATGACACCAGGGGAGGCACTACTGACGACAGCAACATACCCCACCCCACACCCAATATTGAAACTAACCTCATCATGTGTAAGAAGGACCATGTCACCTTTCTATAGAAAGCTTTAACAATCACATCATCATCCAATTGTAAGCATACGGATCACTTCTCTGATCAGCCAGGTAAAAGGGACTGGGTCGAACGGGGCTGGAACACGCTAAGGGAGACCTGGCTGGGTTTGGATGGACGGTATGGGGAAAAGCACGGCAGAGTGGGGCAAAAGGGGCAGACAGGCAGAGTGGGGCAAAAGTGGCAGAGCAGGCAGAGTGGGGCAAAAGTGGCAGAGCAGGCAGAGTGAGGCCAGACGGATATATACAGACCTGGCGTGGCCCATGCCCAACCGCACCACTGCCAGCAACTTGAAACCAAAATGACAAGTTCTGACTGAGATTTGCCAGAGCTTGCACCCTGCCACAGTTACTGAGAGGCTGGCTTTTGCCTCTCCACTTACCGAATTGCTTTTTGATGAGGCCAAACTGGCGCGGGGTTAGAGAAGTGGTTTCCCCCTCCTCCCCTACAGGCATCCATCAATGCTTGACAGCGAGCACAGGAGCGCCAGCGCAAGCAGCTCACAGAAATAAGTCAGAAGTAGCTTATAGTATTGTAAATCTGCAATTGGCCATGGGGGACTCAAATGACGGCTGTAATGATTATGGCGTGTGCATGTGTTCAACCCCACACATATACACAGAAGGTACACATATCGATAATACGCCATAGATAGGGCTGTCACTTCCTGATCTATCGGTATTTTACAGTTGCATTAATTTTTTTTATCATTTGTCAAACAGAGTGTTTACAGAAGTCTTCTGTAGAATCTACGCTGAGTTCTGAAACCATGCGCTATTCACAGCCGTTGGTTGTTGCTTGTTTGGGTAATTTAACGCCCATTATGCTCTATTAGATTTATTTTGGCTTTGACGGTGATCGAATCTATGAGATGAAGTTAGGTAGAAATCTCACCCCTACAGATTTACCGAGGTGGGAGATCTTTTAGTTACCACACCACATAGACATGGTATAAGAACGATTGGCCTTTGATATAGCAGTAAACCTACCACTGCTAGGGGTGAAGGATAAGAGTGACTGCAGTGGGGCTCAAACCCACAAAGTCCTACAACCTTGAGGTTACAAGTCCAATGCCTTAATCCCCACCTCTGTCACAGTCAATTACAATCAATCTACCAACATATTTGTTGGGCAACATATAATACTTTATTGGGAGTAGGTTTCTTTGTTACTTCTGCTGTAACTATTAACCTTGCAATACATAATATACCACCGCGTGTCGTGTATGTGGATTAAACGAAAGATGAGTTTGCCCAATCCGGTATATTTTGCTATAAGGTAAAGATGATTAAATCACATCAACGAAGCACAGTTGCAATCACAATACCATATGAATACATTTTTTCAAAATTGTAGAAAATTGAACGCAAAGGATAACAACAAACAAACAAAAACGAAAACAAGAACAAACCAGTACATCATTCCAGCTATGCGTACAGAAAAATCAGGACACTGCATCATCCGATCCTCTCCAGAGAATACTTTAACAGAACATTCAGCTGTCACCGAGGAATAGCTCGAAAGACCTTAGTCATATTTCACTAGGATCTAGCCAGAGGATACATTAGTCCTTGTAAGATTAAATATGTTTCATCAGCAAACAAAAGTGAAGATAACGCTTTTGGAAGTCATAGCCAGCACAACTCGTCACAAGCCGACCGCGTCTTATTTGACAGGGGCGCGCGGCTGTTAGGTCACAAGAGGCGGCGGTGCACACATTAAGCACCAAAGCCAAGTCTTCAATAAAGCTTCCGTTTCTGTCCCGCACAAAAGACTTCCCATTCTCGTTGTCTCACGAGGAGGGAACTGGCGTCGTGGTCGGTGGATGAGTGGGGGAGGGGGTAGTATGCTCGACGCTAAACGATGTCGATTGGCGCCAGAAGTGTTCAAACGACGCTAAACGACGTCAAATAAAACAAGCGACGCCGGCGAAAACGACGCCCTCAGCCCTCACAGCAAGCCGGCGCCTAATCTACCTCACACCCCGTACGTTGCACCATAATGGCGCCAGATTTAGACGCCCGCCCCAAGCGCGACTCCTAATAAGGGCATCGGACGGTGGCGCCGCGTAGCGGGGCGGGAGCGAAACGGAGGGCGCTTGATTCAATAAGAGGAAGGACAGCAAAAGGAGAAGGGGACGCCGCCGATGCACTCACACATCCAGAATCCTGAAACGCCCGCGCAAATAGGCCAGTGGCTCCACCTGGTAGCAGGCACTAACGAGCCATTAGAGTGCCCCCGACCCTCGTATACCCCGGCCGCTAGGGGGGTTAGTGTCGGGCTGAATGGCGAGGGGCGAGACGAGGCGGAGTGGTCAATTTAATGGTGTACAAAGTGTCGTTCTCACTAAGGGCTCTGTCCACGACTGAGAAATGTAATCAAATTGAAATCAAGTTCCCGGGCTTTACTCCATACAGGACTTTCTCTTCGTCAGTTAATATAGAGTGGGATATGAACGAGTTGTTGGCATCTATTTATTTTAGATAATCACCCATTGACTAGAATGACTTTCATCAATCAATTGTATTTAACTGTGAATATCAGTGACGGAAACACACGAGGTTTACACATGGCTAAATTGTGTTTATATCCCTCCTCTTAATGGTAGGTCAAGTTCAGTAGGGTGAACAATTGTGGGTCCTCTTCACTATCATATATAGACTACCATTTCTCTATATTCACACAAGCGGTGTATAAAGACAAGACGAGGCAAGTGTGCACAGTGTACACGTGACTGTAATGTCCATGTGTCATACCTGGTGGTCGTTTTATTTTCAACTCTCGTTGGTGAGGAGTGCTCGCACGAAGGAGACCTCCACGGGCGACCTATTGGACAAGAGGTCGTCAATCGCATTCGATTTACCCTGTCGTCCGTAGGTAGAGAAATCCTTGTCATTGGAGAGAAGCCCAGGACAAAATAGGCCTGTAGGAGAGTTTGGAGGAGACTTGAGCGAGGTCTCGTAACCAGTCTCTTCCTATTGGCCAGATTCACTTGTTTACTGGTCTCCTATTGGTTGCTAATGACTCTTTCTTTAGTCAGCGCTGTGGTGACACATAGTGGTATTTTGGGAACTAATTTCATCATTTATGAATGTATGTAAATCTAAGTAAATGGGACAGTAATTCTCCATCTGAGACCTCCAGTTTAAAAAAAAATTAAAATCATAATAAATATATTTCCGATAGTTCAAATGAGTTAAAGAGCTTTAAATTTGTTATTTTGAATCACCCACGATACCCCTAGAGGTGTCGCCCGCTAGGAGAGTTGCAGGACACTTTTCAGGAGGTCTCCCCGCCCGAGGATAAAAAATAAAACGCGAATGGACGAGAGGTCGCACATCGTGAGCTACAACTCTCCTTCCCGAGGATACATTGAATTATCAAACCCAAACCCTCGTACGACCTTTCCTTGGGCATTTCAAGTCTCCTCGGGCAGAAAATAAAACGACCCCCTGTTCCGTATCTAGCTGGCCTGATGGGTCCGGAGTTCTAATCTAGATCAATCAGACTGTATGACCGCTTCTCAAAGTGCACAGGACCCGACCAAAATACCCTTCTCGTCTCAAAATGACTTTCCGTTTATTTTATAGTTTATTCACTTGGCGGAGTTCACAAACCGGCCTCCCCATACCTGTTAAAATAAAGGTATGAATGGAGGTAACACTGTAGCAGGTGCAGAGAACACAAAGATCCCGCTGATCCCCCTGTAGATGAGCCTACTCAGCTGGTGTCTGTTCTGATAACAATCAAATCCTGGTCCAAACAGTATACCATCTGCCTGAGGGTAATCAGTCTTCCAAATCAGATATATAAGGGCAAGCAGCTCTATGCTGGTTGGATCGCCTTGTTTACATATCTACTAGCACCTTCGGCACTAAGACTCACATAGCACATAGATTCTAAGTGTGCCCTGACCCTGGCGAGAACGAGATGTACTACAGACTAACTTTGGCAGAACATGAATATTCAAATAGGTGGTGGGGCCCAAGTTCTGATAGACACTCCCATGTTCGATTTCAGCGTGATTTAGGAACCAGCAAAACTTGCACCATCTTGTAATGGCGGAGGCTGTCACACAGCTTGTCTCAGGGTAAGGAGATTAGTAAACTACACTATTGAATTTAGTTTTCAGCATTGCTAGAACTAAATCATGAGAGAAAACGCAAATCTGAGTGAAGACCTACTAAAAAGAACGCCAGGTTTAAGTTTTTCTGCACACCAGAATCTCACTCTCGTGGCACTTCAGCCTCCATGGACAGGTGGGACAAGGGTCCGAGAACCTTCTTTCATGTGTGAAAGTCCAGCCATCTTGGATTTCCCCCGCTGGTATTCGAAACACCTATCATTGTACTGCGGATACCACCGCAGAAATAAAGGGCAGGTCACATGTTTGAACATAGAACAGCTGTTTACCCCTCAATAGAGATTAGGGGTGAACATTTTACCTACTTAGTACCCTGTTATCAACAATCTATGTACCTATCTATGAAAGAATGCATTCCACAAGGACTCGGGAAACCAGTATGAAAGCGAGATACTTTCTGTCCCGGTGACAAGACAAACTCATCGATTTTCCCAAAACATCACACAATGGGACAGGGTTTTCCTGCACGTCTTATAAAGGCTTCCGACCAGAAGTCAATCCTAATCCACGGTGTCCTCATGTGACACTGTGACCTCAATTTGATAAGCCAGTCTCCTCTTTCGATAAATCCACCATTCCTTTCAATCTAAGCCTTTGGGGATCCATTACTTTCCTTTGCTAATTTCAAAATGACAGTATTCTCATAAATTGATTTAAAAATCGATGTTAGATTTATATGAGATATAGTGCAAGGCAGTATCTTCCTTGGGTTCCGGAAGAACAATATCTATTAGGTCAAATCATCAAATGGGAATTAAGAAATTTCCCCGAATTTTGGGACTGCTTAGTTTGAATGTAACCATAATGATTCTTTTAAATCACACTTGCATTATGGGCAAATCGTCTTTATTTGACTTTATCTAGAAACTATGTGCTTAAACACGACAGCCTTGTATAAAAGTCTGCACACGAGCATCGAATGCAATATTGGCAACCGTACGCTGGATCCCTCGTAGTATGAACCACACAGTTTAAAAGCTCCGTTACAAAGTCGAGAGTTGGCTCTAAGACCCGGGTCCCGTTTCCCGCAGGGCAGATGGTAAAGTGGTCAGAAAACCAGCCTGGTCGTGGCACCAATGCCTACCGCCACCGTCTTCCACTGCCCACACCTAAATGAGCGCACACCCCTGTCTCTTGTACGTGTCGGGGGTATTTAGGTACCTGCACGCAGATCCCAGTCAGGGTAAACGCCGCGGGGCGGGGCCAGCACGCACACACCTCCTTTCTCTCCACTCTGACCAGGTCCAAGCCACCAAAATAGATTCTCTCCCCGACTGAAGGTCAGAGCTCGACCAACCTGACTGACATATATAGAACAGACTAATCATTGCTAACATGCGATAAGCCAGACATCACTGCTACCTACAGCACTTCCACTCGTAGAACTGCAGGCGTGGACCTTCAATTGCACCAAGGCAGGAATCTATGACTGGCAACGCGACCTGCAGAGACCACGCTAGCTTGTTCGCCGGAGGCCTGTTAGGTCTATAAGATAGGGATGGCAGGCATGCATTGTGCTAAAGAGGAATGAATGGAAGCCAAACGCCACCATTTGTATTCTGTAGATCAACAATGGCATCACATCCACCAACTAGTGTTGTTCGTTGAGCGTGGACCACACGACCATTTACTCTCCCTATAGGTTACAGTGGTCACATAGACTTTGAGCTTGCTGAAAAAAGAAAACAAACAAACCCTTCATGCTAAGAATATGACATTGGGAAAGGAGCAGAGGGCTGGTGTCTCAGAGTCTTAGAGGCGTGCCCAACTGACCATGACCAATCACAAGAAACCGAATTGGATCCTACACAGGCTGATGTAGAAGCATGTTGACTTGGTGCAAGTGGAGTACAGAAAATCACCCATAGACTAAATATAACCCAACTCCTTTAATCTCTATATATTCATAATTCCGAACTCATTCATCAAAAGGTCGCATAGAAATTGCTTAAAACGAGACATTCTAATCTTTAAGAATGAGACACTCGTATAACTGCAATAGGAACTACTCAAAAAGAAACGTTACACATTGATAAGGTCCCCAATCAACGTGTCAAAATACAATATGTTAGATTTTGCTAAATATCTAACGCCGGCAATTTCTGAACTGAGCATTTTCTTGCTGCTGGACCATTCCTGAATAACTTTTAAATCTTATGGAAAAAGAAATATAGTTTTAAAACCATGACGCCATGTTATCAGCTAAAACCCACATTTGATTCCCACCTCGACTTTAGATTATAATCACAGAGCAACGGTGTATGGCTGGTTGGTTATCTTTGAGTAACTCACATACACGCAACTTACTCATGCGGTGCAAAGATAAAATGAAGCACGCACGATTCTACCTCAAACAACATAAAACCTGTGATAGTATCAAAACGAAAGAAACGTGACTAAGATACACGACACTCGGCACCTACTCCTGTAGCGGGTCGATTCCGTGAAGCGGGCATAAAAAACGAATAACCAATGCGTTTATAAAACGAGAAATTCGCAAGGAAAACAAAGTGGAGATAATTGAAAACGTGAAAGCTGTGAAGGAGGCAGTGTGTGAAGTGGCGTGCCTGGCGGTCATTGAGTCAGATTGTGGTGAAAGCAGAGAATATGAGCCGTTAGAACAGGCGGCCGGCACGCCAAGAAAACATCACCATCGCCAGACACGAGTCTGCCCACTGGGCCAGCAATCAGACCAACCCACCATTCGGTAACTGGCGAGGACACCAGCCTGGCCGCTGAGCAAGCAACCGGTGAAACCAGACATTTGTTACATGACAAGGACACCAGCTCACCCACTGGACTCTCAACCAGGCCAACCAGTTATTTGGTAACTAGCAAGGACACCAGCCAACCCACTGAGCCTTCAACCAGGCCAACTAGCTGTTTGTTAAATGACAAGGACCCCAGCCTGGCCACTTGACTAGCAACTAGGTGAACTAGTCATTTGGTAACTAGCAAGGGCAACTACCCAGCCACCGACAGTCGTTCAGTAAGTGACAAAGACAACAGCCAAGTCACCATCCAATCGTTCAGTCACTGGCTCGTTCAGCAACAAGCAAAGATGACCACACACTGACTGGTCCAAACACAAGCCCAGACACCAGATCAGCCAGCATTTCAACGTCCACCAACGACAACAGCACGGCCGCTGGTAGAGACACAGGCAGATAAGTAACATCCCAGATAAAAAATCAAAACAGCTGCCCGGCGATGGGGACAGCCGAACAAAGACCAGAATACCAGAGACCAGACTAGACACCAGCCCAGCTGCTGGACCAGTGATTGGGCCAGACACTGCGCCAGCAACGCCTTCAGGAGCGACCAGGCCAGTGAGCGGCCCAGTAACCTGCCTGTGAATACATCAGCAAGCGATGGACGATGGAATGTAGAAGGGAAAACAAAGGAAAGGAAATAAGAAATAATTTTATAGAAAAAAAGATAATGTAATAAAAGGGTGAGTCAGAGAATATAGAAAAAAGGGGGAGGGGTAATTAAATTCATACACTATTTCCTGAAATAAATTTTAGTGGCCATGAAATAAACTCTCATTAAACCTTCCACCCTATAACAAGAAGGTAGGTCTAAATAAGGGTAGTGTGGGAAAGAGTTGCATGATTTCTGAGCACTGAGCACTGTGTCGGCAGCGAGCACGAACGAGCGGGACACTCGAAACAGTTTCCTGTGCGTTATGGCAGCGATAATGCACGAGCAAATCACCAGCTGCTCAGTGGTCCGCGTCAGTGCCCCCACCTTCTACTCATTACCACTCTACATTCTATAAAAATATGTTCTAAAAAAAAGACAACATAAATTTCCATGCTAGACAGAGCGCTCGCCGCCAGGCTCGAACACGGACGCAAAATAACCTGCGCTCATTAGGCACACCAGTTATTGTTAGAAATGCTGATATTATCTTTATTGCATGTGTTCACTGGTTCTGGTAAAGTACGTTCTGTAAGGCAGGTTCATATCAAGAAAACCATTAAGACTGACACCGTTCCTTACATATAATTTAGATTGAAAGCAAAAAGACTCCATCTTCATTATTTACTGCATGGGAAAAAATTCTCTGACGTCGACAAATCCCGTCTCTCCCCGTGGCGAGTCTTGGAGTAACTTGGCGTTTATAAAGTCTCATATCACATTTGTTCATTTTAAGGAGAATCAAGGATATATGGATGAATGCACTGCTTTGAGTTCCTATTTAAAATAAAAATCATCCTGAAACTTACTATTTCTTTTGGAATATAAGTTACTAACAAGTGAGCAAGAGGTAACTGGTCCCCTACTTTTTATCTGTGTATTAAGACACCCTGAATTACCAACGCACTACGTCCACAACCTCTCGAGTAGTACTATAGAGGCGTGACTAAAACTAAAGTACTACACTGGGCCCATATGCATGTATTTACAAATTAAAAGTTTTAAGAAGATTAGATATGATCATTCACGACAGATAGGAACCAGCTGCTGGTACAACATTTTTCATATGAACCATAAATGTTCACATTTTTGTCGGTACTACAAGATGTAAACCACTTCCTTTTTATATTTTCACATCATCACTACAGCTGGAGACTCATATGACCTCGACTTTGGTGCCATCTTCAGTTGCTAACTGATGGAAGGGTCCTATACAAACATATGAGTAGAATTCTGTTCTTCAGAGAGCTCCCTTTCTGGGGGTCAGCTTTGACCCCTTCACCTCCTGCTCCCTATTCTCCTAACTCCCCCTTGCCGTCAGTCAGGAAAGTGATCACTCAGGACCAGTCAATAAATCGCCGCCCCTTTCCCTAGTCAATCCCCCTCACACCATTCTCTAATTTCATCAGCATAATGCACAAATAATTGACTAGTCCGCACCTTGCCCGCAGGCCACAGCAACCGACATTTTGCCCCCGAAAATCCCAGACGCGTTGGGGTCGCTAATTGGCGGAGCGGCACGACGCAGGTGTGTCGAGGGCGCTGATTGGCCGAGTGCCGTTAGGAACGCAGTGGGTGAGGACCTACATCATATCTGATTGGACGGATTGGGCCAAATGACCAGTTCCGGGCTGAAGGCGAGCGTGATATACGATTGGCTGAGAGGAATTCTCTGTTCCAGCGTCGGGGTTTGGAGACGCTGATTGTAGAGGAGGATGGAGAACGCCTTATAAATCTGCGCTCACCGGGTGAGGGCGCCACCTTCTTATCAGTCATGGTAGACGTCCTTGACCCTTAAGGGCGTGATATTGTAGATACTACACAGCGTTTGCGTGATATCCTATAAGTATCATGCTATAATCTTCAATTTACAAGGAATGTAAACAGTTTTTCTTAGAAACTTTATGGCACGTATCAAATAACATTTCTTCAGGAAAGCGATACATGTACATGGATTTCTTTCACATTGGGTGTCTACTGATACCGACTGGCATGGCATGCTCTCTCGGAGACTGCATATGATCTACGTGCTCTATACTGCCTGGTGATGTTTCATTTTCGAATAGTTCCGGGTTCAAAGGCATACATGTAGAAAGCCACATGTCATACCTTTACTCCACAGAAGGCCTTTTCCCAATAAAAACAAAGCGAAACATAAGACATATCTGTCACATGATGAACTGTGAAGAGAGCTGTTCATCTGCCGCTCACGAGTCTCTATAAATAGATCCATCCTCACATGGCGCACAGCTACCTGAGCTCCTCATATCTGACGACGGGTTAGTGATCGTGATGACATGATCTGCATGTTCATGTCAGCCTTAAAAAGTCACGTCCGTGTACCATACTGGACCTAATATGGTTTCGCCTTTTGTGTTGAGATAAAACAGTATTGATATAGGACAAACAGAAATAGACTAAAAATAATATTGGGATGACACACACGTCACAGTTCAATTGGCATAAACCAAAATGTGATAGTATTATTACAAGACTACTTGAATGAAGGATCTGTAAGAACTAAACTTAATGGAACTATAGCTGATTCTGGAGAAACTGTGGAGTCCCTCTAGGGTCTGTAATGGATACGCTCATGTTTTTGATTTTCATAGATGATACATGTATATTGAAAGGACTTATATATTGTAATATCGCGTTATGGTCACCTAAGAATTTAATAAGAACTTTTTTAAACTAAGAAAAATAAGACATACTTACATGTAGACAAAAGCTCATACCACTGCCCGTGGTAGGATATACTAATTTAATACAATATTGCATGAGTAAAGAATTAAAAAAATAACTACAGGTTAGTGTAAATAATGCATTAAGAGTGGCCATAGGATGGGGACAATCCAGTGATTTACACCTGGTGGATCTTTACGAAAGATATAAGACACGACCCTTAAAAATGAGAAGAGATAGCCATTTAATGAGCATGATGAGATGGCGGAGAGAAAATACTTCCAATGTATTATCAGATAAAACAGCAAGAACCAGAAGGGAAAACAAAATACGTTTGGAAATACATAGACTAAGAACTATAAAATATAGGCTATCACCATTGTATAGAGGTAACTTATTATGGGATACACTGCCACCCGAGCTACAAAATATAGAGAGCGGAGATCTATTCAAATATAAGGTAAAAGAATCTTTGAAGCAAAACTTAGATCTTGAGGAGGACGAATACCTTTTGGATTTAGAACAAACATTCAAGAGAATGAAAAGTTATCGTTACGATGAATACAATTTGGTTTAAGTAGAAACATTCAAGAGAATGAAAAGATAATATAGTTCATAAATATTTATAAAAAATGTTGCTATTTTGTCCTGTAGCGTAATGTTTATCCTCTGTCTGTGACATAAATATGGAAGATCGTCACTTAACGTAGACGAATATTTACTGTCGTTAAATTTTGTTTACTGAATAATAACACAAAAAATTTTTCCCTGCAACCCTCATATTTTAAATTCCTTACGAAGTTACAATCTAACCATTATTCTCAGACTATGTAATATTATGGTTGTATACCTGCGAGAGTAAACGAACCCATAAACAAGGCTATGATTACCAGTCACCAGCTCTATCATCATGGCCACTGCTCAAGAATACCGTTGTATCTCTGTGAATATGCACAATGTCAGTATCAAACCCTACTCCATAAGTACCATACATTAGTAAGAGGGGACAGGTATAGTAGATGGATAAAGGTAAGAGACGAAACTCCTGGTGTAAACTTAATGTCATGAACCTCAGTGGACATTTTGGGGTGGCAGATATAGGTAGAAGACGTAGGTAGGAGAAATGCGACCCGTTTACAGTTTTCCATTGGAGGCCAGCCAGCCTCGCACAAACATGTTGTGGATGTCATGCGCGCACGACTGCCGCACGTCCCCCCTTACCCCGACACAACCTTGAGTGCCATGCCCACATATTTACTTACGTGTAATACCAAATGGGAAAGTCAAACATATACCAGGCACCACAGACCAGCCATTCCCCTAGACTCCGCTGTGTGTGTAACCATATCCAGGTTAGGTGAGTAGGGGAAAGGTAACCTTATCTCTCATTATTCACGCTTGAAAGAAGAAAAAAATATGTATTCGCAACAGGGGCCAGTTCCACAAAAATCAGCTGTGAAAAATGTGTCAGAATACAGTGATCTCAGCTATTGACATTTCACTCTGCTGAGAATTGAGGCCTCAGTTTGTATGTGGCGGGCGGCGGATGGCATACAAGGGCGGCGTGCGGCGTGCGGGGGACGGTGTGTGGCGTGTGGTCGGCGGGCGGCGGGCGGCGGACCGCGGACGTACGCCCAACAGTGTAAACTAAGTGTCATGTACATGTTTGTGTTTGCAAGGTGTTCGCTTACAGTTAGTTGTCTCTCACGACAGACGGCACGTCTGTGATTGAATTTTCAATCAGCACAACACGGACAGATAAACTCTGTCTGAGTCGAGGGTTGGTCTTTAACAAATACATCACAGGTAGTGAGGTAAGTGAATGTACCTGTGTAGGGACCTGAGACGTAATGGCCCTGCTTGCGGATGTTTCACGTCGTCGCAACAGATGCTCAAATCTCAGTAACGTTGAATTTATCAAATCTACAAGAGCATGTCGAGATCTACTGAGACATTCTTCTCTTCTATGATAGACAGGATGTGACCAGCATCATTACTTTTTAAATAAAGAATTAATAATAGCCTGCAAAGAAGCCATCCCGGTCTTGGGAACTTAGATTATGACTCTACTCCTCCAGCAAGGTCATTTTCTCAGGTGCCGGGTGGTGATGTACAACTGTCAGATTGCAGGTTGAAGATCTTATATTGTAATTTTATTAACATTAGATCATATATAGGTGAACCCAATTCTGCCCAGAACGTTCTTCTATGTAACAACTCACAGTAAACCTTGCACATATCCTCACACGAGTGCTACAGGAGGGAGTTGCTTTGAAACCGAATTCTAAGATACATCACACAACTATGAGGGCAGACTGTTTGCACAGCATTTCTTACTAGTACATGTATGACTTTGACTGATATCCTCTTGTAGATCGAGGGTCAATATCGACTCTGATGGATGTGGGGCTCGGCCCACACCTGAAAGGCAAATAAATAAGTCTACTTTCCCTCTCCGTCTCTGACGACTTCTTTGCTGGAGACTTGACTTTCTGTGTTGTGTCTATCTCCTCTCTGCTAGTGAAAACATCCAGTACAAAGCCATGAAGCAAATGAGTTTCCGGCGAATAACTTCAATCGAACTATTAGAGTATACTCACACAGAGTCTGTGAGCATCAGAAATGTTCACCATAATTATCATGTATTTCGAAGTAGTTGTAATGGGTGGCTAAAACGGGGCAAATATTCAGAATGATGATGCTTTACCAAATTTTATTGAGAAATTGTCTGCGGTTTTAAAACTGAAATGAATGGGAGACAACTAAATCAATTGACGTTGTGATACCAAAAAAAGCTTATTAGCGGAATTTGCTGCATTGCAGAAAGCTAACATTACACTGAATCACCAGAAATGATCTCATGTGAGTAAATTGATGACTCAGACACCGCAGCTCTTACTAAATGCAGACTTTCACAGCATTTGTTGTCCTCATTTTCCCAACGTGCCACTGCTGCATTATCGCTCAGTGATCGTTCCGCTAAAGATCAAACCCTGTCACCGCCTAGCGGACAGGATGCGAACCTCTCCGGGGAGTGAGGAGACCAGGAGGAAGGTCGCCGCCTTCCGGGAGGCGAGCCGCTCTCCGTCTTCCGGCGACTTCTCCGAATCCAGGAAGGACTTGGCCGGGGCGACAAGGTGGCCCCTTCCGCTGGGGCTCAGGTGAGCATGCGCAGTGACTCTCACGGGCAGACGCAACCGGAAGCGACTCCAAGAAACGCTTTTATCACCCCCTAGCGGCGGCGATCGGGTTACTTTTAGACAAAGGTCCGGCCGGAACTGACGTCATGTCAGATCAGGGCCATCATAGGAGCATCTGATGTGTGTTTATGATTTCTATTTTCATTTGTGATGATGATCAACTGCATTTCCTCAGCTGATGATAGCAGCTGCGATAACTAAAACCAGGACAAATCATTTAATCACTGGTAAGCTACTGCGTACTCTTCCAAAGTGGAGAGAGTACCGTTTCTCTTTTTTTCTCAGAACTGATCGTTCATGTGAGTACTGAATGAAATGAAGAAAACTCAAATGAAATATCCCTTTGATTCTCAATTGAGTATATTGACCAGCAATTTCAGGGAAAATACCTAAGAAATGAATGAATATCAATGAACTAGCTATGTTTTGTTATAAGTATGGTATCTAGTAATTTGTTACCATAGTCAGAGAGCATAACAAACAACCTCACCTTACTACAGCGCACAGACAGACAGGAAATATAAGGTATGGGTAAATACCGGTAAGGACAGGTAAGAAAACAATGAGGCCAATACAAACAGGTAACAATAGATAGAGATCAGGCGGGACAGGGAAGGTATGAACAAGTAGACGTATGGACAAAGAGAGGTGTGGATGTGTGAGGACCTGCAAGAACAGGTAAGAGCAGGTTAGAAGAGATGGGTGCAGACAGGGAAGAGCAGGTAGGAACGGGGAAAGGATAGGTAAGTTCAGGAAAGGGTATCTCCTGACAGCTGCAGGCAGGTAAATCTCTACATGAGTTGCCGTCTGACGTAACGTCATGGCTGTCACAGGCTCTCCTGTCACCCACCCACCCGCCGGTCACCAGCGCAGCCTTACAACGGGATCAGGCCCTAATATGTTGCGCTGGTCACTGGCGTGCGGGCTGACAGATTCATTTCCTGCGTGGTGTGGGGTTCTGGTCTGAACGAGGCTGACTGCGTCATGATGTTCTGGTCGGGGCTGACATGAACAGGCGAGCTGGCACATGCCCCGTCTGTGCCTATCACCACCCAATACATCTGAGCAGACAGTACTGACAGGCAGCTTTATAAGTTTGTCCCTCTCTCTGTCACTGCAGAAGTCACAGGGCGAGTCTATACTATAGCAGCATGCATTGATCACCACAACTTCTGTTGGCACTCAAAGGGAAAATCTTAGACTCAAAGGGAAAATCTTTATTAAGAGTTGAGATAAAGAAGAATGGTTTTATTCATATCGGAATATATGACCCTACCGTAAAAGCTCGCGATATATATGTTCCAAATTGGTAAGGCATTTCATAGCTTAGTCAGAATTCCTCCTATTTTACTATACTCCTGTAGCTATTATAGCCCAACAATTTAATCATTAGTATACATATCCAGCTTTGACGTTCGTCCCAGCCTTTTATACACACACACACACACACACACACATATATATATATATATATATATATATATATATATATATATATATATATATATATATATATATATATATATGTATACATGTACATGTATTAATAGTAGGATTCGAAGGGCAAAGCTCTTTTCGCAGAGTTATGCGGTTCTATAACCCTTGCACAACTTCTTACTAGAACAGAATACAAACCACAGCGATACCATCGTGTTTACTACACATGCGCCCTGCCTGCCTGACTGACAGGACCAGTTCACTCTCGTGCATTGCGTGTGAGGAGACTCTCAATTCACGCGCGCGCGGGGTATGTGGGGGGGGGGGGGGGAGCGTAGTACGCATGCGTGAGGCCGTGTTTATTATTCCCTTTGAGTCTGTTGCCCGTGTAGAGCGCCACCCGCGGACCTCTCTCAGAGGCATCCTACATTACGAGCCTCCCAAGATTAGCCGAACAGGTTCGAGATTATGTAAACGGGACATGCGCACAGGTCGCTTCCGGTTAGAGTATGTGGCGCCTTTTTTCAATGTCAGTCCTATGTGGCATGGCCGAAGGCAGAAGCAATGAAACTAGAAAGTGGTCTTTAAGATTTATTTTCATTGCTTTTTCATGTTTCGTTCAAAATACATGTCTCGGAGTAAACGTTTTTTTACCCAATGTGAAATAGATTAACGCGAAATAGATGAATGCTCACTCAGTGAAATTGAAATAAATGGACTATACATTTATGGCAATGACAACCAGCTTTGTAAAAACTGATCATAAAAGAGTCTTCATACATACCGCTTAGGTACTATACGAGACAAAGCGCTTGGAAAATGAAAGTTCGCTTGTCGGTTGCCCAAGTGCCCGATACTGATGTTTTATGGCGGTCCGACCGTGTCGTAAATAGGGGTCGGTGTCCTAGCGGGAGCTGGTAGGATCCTTTGCTTGTTGACCAGTCACCATAAACCCTGCCGAGCTGCTCAGAGCTGCTCAGAGCACGTCACGTGACCGCCTGCTTTAAGATGGAATCTCGCGATCGATTCTCTTCCCGCGCTTTACTATCGTCTGACGTCACAGTAAACTAGCCGAAATGATCGGACCAGGTTTTCTCTACTTAACCCTTTCCATATGGCCATTGTCCATCAGAAAAGCGTTCTGATGTCCCTGGATTAAAATGAAAGCCCAACTGATATTGGTGAACAGGAAAACAGATGACAAAACTTTCAACACTCCGCGGCCTTCACCTATCTGGTTGCAGTTTTCTTTTGTGGCATATCCACAGCCAGGAAGATTATTGGTGGTAATACATTTCAGAAATCACTAAAAAAGAAATTAGTGTAGCATAACATTTAAGAAATCAGCAGATTAAGACTGCCTCTTTAATAAGATTCTATCTGGACACGTATGCTTCTGTCAATGATGCCTCTCTACTGCAAATCAATACTGTAGCTTTTTCAGACACTATTCAAATTATAACAGTGGTTCACCAAGTAGATATGCTGAGTTGAAGCATTACACAATAAGCTACACAATGAATAAGAAAATCCCTACAATTTGAAATTGTGATATTCAAAGCTATAAATTTACAAAATATTGAATATGAGCTCGCTGTGCTGCACCCTGTGTATTGCCGCTTTTCTATCATACTCACCTCATAGATTCAAACTCAATGTGATATGATCCTGGGAAACCCAACCCCGCCTCTGATGAATGTCTGTTCGAATAACATATGAATCCATATATCTGGAGCAGCTCGCGACATCCCAGAGATGAGAGCAGGTCTTGTGTATACTGTATAACCCTTTAGGGAAGTCTGTATGCCTCATGGGAAGAACCTGTCAGCCCCACCAAACACTGAAAGCACTACTTTACATTAAGGCAATACAAACAAGCAGCTTGTCTGTGTCTTTGTAAAAATTCCACCAGAAAATAAAAGGTCTGATTTCTTCCTGCTTGAGACAACCATGATTCAACTGAAATACATCTTAAAATTTCCGTGCTTAAAATTATTAGCAGAAAATCACTAATCAGAACCCGAGACACCGTTGATGATCGTATCGAATCGATGAGCTGCTGTGACAAAAGAGTCGCACATCTCTAAATCTCTGACGATACGATCTGAGATTTTAAACAGTTATATTGCAGTGTAACATTGTAAAAGTTATTCCTCTAAACGAAGGAAATGTATGCACAACACCAGGAAAGACCAACCTTAAGAGCGATTATCAGTAAACATATTTTACTTCACTAAATGGGGCAATGATGTGGCCGTTAGACAGCTCCGTAAAGGGTTGTCGGGGCCGGGCGGCGCCCAGGGGAGCGGGCAGAGGGAGAGGGCGGGACACCAATGCTCTTACCACCCTTAGTTCTACTAGCAGCCGTTTGGTGCAATCTGGCGCTGATGGCGTCAGTGCGCGTTCCAGTGGCACCATTCAGTTCAGAACGAGTCTCCGCGGCCTCGTTTCTCACTCGTGAATCCCCAAGTGCCGCGGTCACTGATCTGACCGGAAGTCCTGTGTAGGGAGGGCCCGGTAGGTGGCGCGCATGCCCAGTCTGCCCCGATGGCGGAGCTCGCTGACGGTTTATCAGCGCACTCACAGACCACTCACAGCCCTGCTCCTTCTACACAGGCCGGAGTGGGACGCTGCACACAATGGTCTGGTCTATTACTGCTTATGGGACCCTCCCTTCTAAGACGTGTGGTGGCGGTGCATGTTTTGTACACAACCAGGCCTGGTTAGTATGCAGCTAGATCTGAACGGTAGGTGATCAGAATAGAGATCAAGATCATCCAACCCAACAATCACAATTGTTCATGATGTGCTGAATAAAATCGTCCACTACTTCTCATAGTGTATTTTAGCCGAGTAAGTATAGGATCCTTGGGTGTCATTTGGGCAGCAATCGATTACTCTGATTGCCAGATTGCTGCTGTGGCATTGTGAACTAATATGAAGTGGTGGGAGACAGACGTGAGATCAGATACGCCTCGTTCACCTTCATTGTAATATGAAATATGTAGCATTCGTTCATTTTCGGTAAGGCTAATGGCAAATTAACATTAGAACATGTACGGGAATATAGAGGAATATGCCAAGATATACCTTTCATGGATATCCAGAGGGGGAAAAAGAAAAAGAAATCAGATTCTTAGATGACACCAATTGGACCTGTCCGGTTGAGTGAGAGTATGAGTTGTTGTTCCACTGAGACACGAGAATTGGTGCCGTGATCTATTGAGATTTCTTCAACCCACCGGACTGTGATAGCGAACTTTGGATTTGGCATGGTCCCTGGAGTAGGCACAGATGGACACACACCACAACTCCAGGACTAGCCAGCACAGAAGCCGAGGTCTGGACCGTGGTAGTCCATCTGATCCAATTGTTGTCCAATCTATCAGGTCAGCCATTCCCAAACTTCCTTTCCTCCCTCCTTGGCGCCTCCCGTGGGGAGCTCCACAGTCGTGGAAAGCGCGCCTTTCAGGCCTGGCTCGCAGGCCGTGCGCGGACATGACATTGTTGTTAGGGCGCGGGGCCCCTGATCGGCCGTAAATGACACATGGAAGGCCGGAGATACGCCATGAGTGATATGATTAATTTCCCCCACGACTCACCCCTACCCCGCTCCAAATCGGATCTGGGGGCGAGGTGCTGGAACCTGGGGCAGGGCAGAAGTCTGGATCAGGACTGGGTAGAATAGGAGAGTGAAGGGTGGTTTGGGAAGAGGAGGGAGGGTATGGTGTGTTTGGAGCTTGTCACAGGTGGAGGGGGGGGGGTGAGTAAGAAGTGGAATGGCATGTTAAGGGTTGAGCCGCAGGTGGAACTGACGTAGGGCAAAAGATAGACTTGCCAAAGTCTTTGATTATGAACATTCATTAAATGATTAAAGAAAATCGGAATACAATTCATTATAGTATGTGTCCTTCTCTGACTGGAGGATACAGGGACTGAGGCCAGTCTAGGAAAAAGACTATAACACACGGCCCTATTTTGAGGAGACGCGACGCAACACAAATGCTTTCCAAGACGGCTGCCCCATCGTATCACCTCGTGCTCGAGTTCAAGTGAAGCGATGCAACTAACGCAGACTTCTAACGACCAGTCGCTTAGCGTCGCGTTGCCACAAAGAGTACCGGTGACTTGAAAGAGTTTGGAAAGTTTCGCGAAAAAAGGTAGCGGGAGGTATGCGCTGTGAAGGCGGAATACCTGAGTAGCCGGCGGGGTGGCGTTAGAGTCGTGGAGGGCTCAGGTGGGGCGGTGGGCGGGGCAGACTCGACCGGCGCCCCTCCTGGTGGTGTTTCCGTTAGCGGGGGCTCGTGAGAGTCGGCGTGTTTCAGTTAGTGGGAGGGTTAGGGGCGACGGAGGGAGGTCCGGGAGTGAGGGCAGTCAGAGGAAGGGTACTGGATAGTGGGAGACGGCTGAGGTGACAGGGGGAGGGCGGGGACGTGAAGGGGACGGGACGTGTGCCTTGATAATCCCGTCTACACAGTCCACTCAGACGGGCCTTACGAGGTTTATCAAACCAGGTCCCGCCAACAGACACAACGTCCACGCAGACCAACGTGATTACCAACTTTCCCCGAGCCTTAGCACGAGACTGCCACCAGACGCGGCCACCTAGCGGACAACAGTGGCTCCCCCTGGAGCGGGATAGTCAGGGATCGTTTGAGCGGCATTTTTCATAATTGGCTAAGAATCTGAGGATGTCTTTATCCGGTGACTGGTTGACCAGAATGTAGTACTATGGCGCCCAATCACATTTTTAACTCTAAAGGTTCCGGTCCTAGATATTTCAGTTTAGAACAGATTATTCCCTAACGGAGTAATCGAATTCTCTATGCCAAGGAATAGTAGGCCATTCATTATTCTTCGCCCAATAAGTAAAGGAAGTGATTGCTTTCAGAATCATGAGCAACTATCTCTAGTAAAGAACGACAGCGGTTCTTGATTAGCAACAGAAAGCGAATAAAACCCTTAACAGGTAGACGGGACTTCTCGTTGTGATAGACTATGAGCCATCCCCGACGGGATGATGAAAGTACCGAATGGCAGCTGCGGAATTAGAAATAAACAAGTCGGGCCGTGAGTAGGGCCTTCCCTCGGACCCTGTAAGGGGGAGGCCACCTACAGACCTCTTTCCACATCCACTTAAATGTACCCAAGAAGCAGGGCCATCTTCTTACCCTGAGATGTAGCTCCAAAACGGAAACGAAAAGTGTGGCAATATATTTGTATGTAGGCCTAGTTCTTAAAGAAGGAAGCGAGAAGGTACAATCGATATCATACTTTTTTTAACGTCCGACCGAAGAAACAAATGTTTTTTTATTGTCAGTTTTAAGTGGTCTTCAAACACTGAATGTGTTGACCCACGGGCCGAGAATCCCGCATCCCATACCACGTGATCCGCCCAGATCGCCCAAATATAGCCTCAAGACTGCTCGCGGGATCCCCAAATCCGCCTTTCTCCAAACTATATACTTCATCATTGCCATATTCCGCTGCTCCTTTTCGCTTGAAAAGTCTGTCTGGTATTCTCATTTCCTTCCTAGGGCTCCATTAACATTTTGTAATTAATTAATCGGTCTGAGATCTATGCATGGTGGTCCAACCATTCACCCGGCCAACCATCTCCGAACCGATTCCTGTTTGTTTATTTATTTTGATGGTCTATCGTAGGGGTTACAACTAATGTGTAAGACAGAGCAGAGACCTGAAATATTTCTTTAGGTTAGATTTGCTGTGCAAACGTTAAATCACAGACAGGTTCACATTCGACATACTTCAACATACGGCCCTGATATCTGGCTGTTGCAACGGTGTATGACATCATAACAATATCATCACAGATCAGCTCTACCACGCCTCTCTACGTACAGGTCAAGTTCCTACCTCTCTGAGGTTTCCATCACTCTGAAGGAAAACTACTCCAGGCCACCACTACAGCTCGTTGAGTGCTTCATGCTTTGACTGAAGCATAAAAGATGCGAAGCAAGAAAAATGAGCAGCGAAGTAACACGGTCAGTGCATGAGGAGTTCTGAAGAAGTAAAGAAAGAGGGAAGAAGGGGTAGGAGTAGAAGACACAGCTTTACAGTGTTTGGCCGTGTGTACAGGTCTGTTATTGTGTGGTTATATGTGAGCTCGCGGTGGTGCCTAAGGTTCCAAGCCAACAACTTTCATTCACGTTACTTCTAGAGGGATCATATTTTACCATCGTGCTTCTCCATGTGAGTATTAGTGGACAGTGTCAGTGGCGGTCGTGCTGGAATAGAGGCATTGGGGAAAAGCCCCGTCTACTTCGCCCTGCACTGTCCGCGCCTATTCAAGTCTATCAATGGTCAAACATTTGCTCGTAATCTTAGACTGAGCTTCAAATCTGTGTACATTACTGGGGGCAGTGTTTCAGAGAGTCATACAATACCTCATTTATCCTGTCTTACGCAATACCCAGAACAGCATAACCGTATATTTAATCATAGTCTTTCCCCTTTCAATCTTATTCTAAAGTTTTCCAGCGCTCCTATCTCTTACCTGTACATGTATATATAAATCCACACCACTATGTTTCTGAAAGTCACGCAGCCTAATTGAGCCTAGCTATTCCTCGACCTCTCCTTATCTCTGCTCCACCTCTTCACCATAGCCTTATACTACCCCTCCTTCTAACCCTTTAATCGATCTATTATAGCCCTGCTAAGAAGAGCCCCTCCAAACCCGTACGGGGGAATATTATCGAATCTAGCCCTACTTTGCTTAGCCCACTTCGCCTAGCGTCCTCCCCATAGTGCTCAACTCTATCCAGCCTAACCACCTAGCTTAACGCTTAGTACCCAGCCTACGATCCCCTTCTTTAACCCAGTTCTCAGAAGGTGGTAGCTTCCAACGCCTCGACCACGCGAACTGGCCACAACCCGGCACTAGTGCAGCTTGCATTAAGAAGTGCTGGTAGGGATGGTGCGTGCTGGTTTGGGGGTGGAGGGTGGGGGTTGACAGCATCCAGTTGGGGGTCGGCCTGGATGGGTATCCAGGAGACCCTGTGTCTATACCCCTGCCTGCAGGCTGGATCCCACCAAGATCTTTTCATCCATCACCCTGGCGCCTCTATGGCCACCTCTTGACCCCCTCCCTCCCAGCTGCTCACCGTGCCCCACCCTTCGCCCGCCCGCCCTTCTCATGGCTTCCGCCGGGCGGCGGACTGGACAGCATTCCGCCATCCCGCCCGCCCGTGCCGACCATTCACAACAGTGGGCAGGCTGTCAGTGGCTGACATCCGTAACGGGCCGAGTGGCCGTAACGGGCGCGTGTTGAGTGCTCGCTCCCCCGCCACCACATCCATCAGGGTCTGTCCACAGTGCGCATGCGCGTTTTACCGTGTTCGCACATCTCACTATCACCCCCATATCCAGGCCGCAACCTCCCCCCTGCCTCCCCATAACATACTCACACGGCCTTAACCCAAGGTACACTACCAGAGACTGGGCGATCAGAGAAGGCAAGACAATTAACGTCTTGAAATGCACTATTTGTTATTTGCACGGTAAAAATACACCGCCGTATAGATCACTGACTAAAGGGATGTCTTTATTTAGAGAGCAGTGTTTAGTCTTCATTTTCTACATGACATTTCATCACAATACCAATGTCCGTTTCATGACTACATTCAGATTCGTAATCTATTTTGTATACTAGGGTCTGTCAATTTCTCCCAATTTGTTTATATTATTTTTGGTGATAGGCGTGAGTTGAGGCAGGCCTGACAAGACATGAGACGGCTTGTGTCAATGATAATTCAGAAAACTCTCACTACGTCTTGCTTTATGCAGTATGTTATTTTCTGATTATATGAAAACACACTCTTTATTCACAAAGATCGGCTACAACAGACTAGGTTAAAAAAGAAATATACTAATGCACGAGCGGTGGTCATACAATATACGTCCCGAAAAGAACTTGACCCGAACCGTCTTGTCCGTATAAATTGACGTTGTGTACCATTGTCTTAAAGGTGGATCATTTCTCCCCTCACACTCACACACACATAAAGATTCTTTCCTTTTGTGAGGTGCGTTACAGGGGGCGCGATTATCCGCGGAAACTGCTGGGGTCGATGGCCAGTGATTTATCTAAATCCAATACAGATATTTCACCGGCGGGCCAGACGGCCACCTTGAAATGAGCAGATCGGAGAAGGGAAAGAGGAACTCGACAAGTGAACAACTCATAGAGAAGGAGGCTGGAATGAGGCGCAGCGCGAGTCACTTCCGGTCAGCACGCCGGCCATTGCTCTAGCGACACCCGACAGTTCAGCACACTTCCGGACAGTGGGTCTCTGCGCATGCGTATACGCAGCACTACCTCTTGTTATGCATGGTAATTCTTGTCGGTGACCGAAAGGAGTTGTGGGGTAGGTCAAAATGGCGAGCGGAAGTGGCCCTGGTGCTGCCCCCTCGCGGCCCCCGTCATTACGTTCCCGGGATGCTTTGCGTGACGGAGTGTCAGATGCCTGTGGTGCTTCCTCCCGATGCGCGCACCTTTCTCACGTCTAAGGTCAAAGTGAGGCTAAAAGATGAAAGCAATAAAGCAGTGCCTGCGTCCCTTTGCCCCCTGCACCCTTGTCGTTTTATGTCTGATCTCCTGGCACCATTGGCACTGCGTCCTTGCTCTGTTCTGAAACAAGGCACTGATCCCATCTCCTAACCACACACAAATAACACCAATAAAAAACTACCCATTCCACTCACTCATGCAGATTGTAGCTATGGGGCAAGCAATGGCGTCTTCTTCTTTCTAGTTCCAGGTCCCTCCGGAGGGTGGCGTTGACGTCGGCCAATTGTCCAGTAATGGCGCCGGAAATTAGCCTCAGTTTGGTCATGATTTGCAAACGAGGTAATTTGAGTGATTGGCCGTGGGCCGATGAGGCGCCCCCACACGCCACAAACACACACTACTGATGACCATGCTGGGGACGTTTGTCGTCTGCGTCTACGAGCAGAAGACAATCACAACTCCGCCTGTCAACATCAAAGAGCTTTTCCCCGTCTGCCTCAAGTGTTCAGATTACGCATTCGGCAATTTGAAGGCCATGATGTCAAAGTAAAAATTGGCGGGAATGTTGTATTACTGGTCAACTGGGGAGTCGGTAGCCAACATGTCGTACAGGAAGTGACAAAGTAATGATTCGGCGAGGGTGCTGGGTCTGGGTTCCCTTTGGAAACCCGGCTGTCTGTTATTTACTGACATTACTGAGTTCTGTCTGAGGAATTACAGAGAATGCAGCTCAAGAGGACCCCGGTCCCCTTGTCCTTTGCCCTATAAGAATCCGACAAAGATATTGAATAACGTCACTACAAGCCATCCCTGCATTTGGAAATCCAGCACATTGCCCGTGCCATCTATTTACAGCCGCACCAGCCTTTAATCAAATTAAATCAGCAGAGGATTAAAGCTCACAGGACCACAAATCGAGTCCCTGCAATCTGACCTTGCTCTAACAGATATTCTTGCCTGCCGTATTGAAACAGGTTATAGCTGTGGATCATCAAGACCCATTCATGGGAGAGATGCTCAGTGATCGTCTGACTCTGCGCCTCGACTCAACTCGACAGGCAGCCCAGTCGTCCTCGCGTGTTTCTTGCAGTCTGTCGTGTGGTAATGGTATGGACAATTTGCTAAAGAGCACTTACGACGCTCAGGTCTGGTGTAAGAATAAGAAAGGTCCAAGAAGGAACAGTCTGAGAATAGTTAATAGCTCATCAATTGAAGGCTTCTTTTTCAACAGTAATAGAACATGGGAGATGAGAGGCTCAATGTAGAACATGTAAATTATTGGAGATACAACACAGAAAGGGCAGCTGCATAGAATTTCTATACAGTTGGCAGCAATTGTACATTAAAGAACAAGTGAGCTCACTGGAAAGGGTAGGTTGTTAGACACTTCATAGAATGGGCAGGTCACTGAAGCCAGGGTACAGAATGGGCAGGTCACTGAAGCCAGGGTACAGAATGGGCAGGTCACTGAAGCCAGGTGACAGAATGGGTAGGTCACTGAAGCCAGGGTACAGAATGGGCAGGTCACTGAAGCCAGGTGACAGAATGGGCAGGTCACTGAAGCCAGGGTACAGAATGGGCAGGTCACTGAAGCCAGGCTATGAATGGACAGGTCACTGAAGCCAGGGTACAGAATGGGCAGGTCACTGAAGCCAGGGTACAGAATGGGCAGGTCACTGAAGCCAGGGTACAGAATGGGCAGGTCACTGACGCCAGGGTACAGAATGGGCAGGTCACTGAAGCCAGGGTACAGAATGGGCAGGTCACTGAAGCCAGGCTATAAATGGACAGGTCACTGAAGCCAGGGTACAGAATGGGCAGGTCACTTAAGCCAGGTGACAGAATGGGCAGGTCACTGAAGCCAGGGTACAGAATGGGCAGGTCACTGAAGCCAGGGTACAGAATGGGCAGGTCACTGAAGCCAGGGTACAGAATGGGCAGGTCACTGAAGCCAGGTGACAGAATGGGCAGGTCACTGAAGCCAGGTGACAGAATGGGCAGGTCACTGAAGCCAGGTGACAGAATGGGCAGGTCACTGAAGCCAGGGTACAGAATGGGCAGGTCACTGAAGCCAGGTGACAGAATGGGCCTCTCAGTGAAGCCACACTACAGGCGAACTGCTCACGCGAGGCGCACCGCAGGCCGAGCGGGGAGCGCCATTCATAAGGCTTAGCGGGGATTTGGTGTGAGTAGTATACCCGGCCAGGCCTCCGTCCCAGGGATCTACGCCCGTCACGTTAGTTGACGAATCGGCCGGCAGGTGCGCCACCATGTAGCCACACCCATCGGTATGCGGCCGAGTCCATTCTCCAAGCACAGACACCCATAGATCTCTCCTATAGATTTCAAATAAAGCAAGCGGAATGCATGCATCAGAGCCAAGCCGCGAGCTGGCTGTATAATACCAGGGCGGGTGATGAACACGTTGACGACAACCCGCTACTACTTGTTGTTGGGGAGGAGGAAAGGCGTTAGTGGTGCGTCGCCTGATGATTGTGTTGTATGCAGAGTAGGGAAAACATAGATACCCTCGATGCGAATATAATCTTCAATGGTGTAAAGTTGTAATAAAAAAAAAAGAAATCTAGGAATTAAAAGATATGATGTCAATGTTAAAATGCGGCAGTCTTATGCTATGTATTATATATCATGGCCATATGTATATATGAATAAAAATGTTTGTACATATACATGTGTAAACATACATCGTACAACAGTAGGATATCTATCCTAGATATAAGGTACATATTTCAGGGATAGTATTTTTTATCTTATTATCAATAGGTTTAGTACCTTGTTACAAAGAACTCCTATGAAAATCACTTAGTAAATAGTACCTATTTTTATTGCCATCGATTACAAACTGAGGATATACGATTGATATAATCAATCATTCGTGATGGCGTGATGGAAATGTGGTATAGCAATTATCTAAGACCCAGCCGATACAAACGTACCCTGTGTTACATAGATGATGAGGGACAGACATATATTCCAAAGGCATATTATACGTTTAATTAGATTTATGTCTTTAAGATGGGATGCATAACTTAGAGATGAGATGTAATAGTATATATCATAGTTCGTATATCTCAGGCTTCCGAAAATCAGAGTACATACGCATTGATCTAACGCCCGACGTGATGAGCATACAGAGGGTAAATGTGATGGCAATCCCATCCGTGGTTGATGCAGCCTGAAAGTGCTTCACACTATACATAGAACGAGACGGCGGCCTCCACTACCCCCAATAGCTACATTTCGTGAGGGTGTAATAATAAGGAGTACCTGATTACCTACTGGCCAGGATTTGTACACATCGCTGGGGAGGGGATGGATGGAGAGGAGGCTGCCGCCGTGGAGGGGAAGGAAAGGGGTGAGGGCTAAGTGCATCCCCTCCTTCCACTGCCAGTCTCATTGAGAGATCCACAGCCCTTATTGATATAACCCCTCAGAGCGACGTCACGTGACCTGGAGGTCTGGTCACGTGACTTGGTGCTAACACCACGTGACCTCAGGTGACACCACAAGCAAGTTCCTCGTGTTGGGGGAGTGTGTGTGTCTAAGATGGGTTTGGGGGGCAGAGCCTTCCGTAGAATTCACCTTGTGACGGGCATTGCCCTTAACATACCTCCACATGCATATCTCTAACCCAATCTTCTAAACCAGAACCCACCCCCGTCCTGTCCATGCTGGACTTAAACTTAAAACTACGTTAACCTCATATCATGCATCACCAGATCGCTAACGGTTGTTACTGCATCACCAGCTCACTAACAGTAGTTTTAACTGGTCAACAGAGTCTAACCGGTCTACCATACTCCATGACCTTATCACTAAATGTGCTACTGCAAAACAATACGTCGCCAGCCTTAACAAGAAATGCATGATAACGACAAAAACTTCAATAACGACAAGAATCGGAATGTGAGCATTCAGCATGGACTGGCCGCGCTCACAGAGCGTCGAGTAGGTGTGGATGAAGTGCTGAATGCGGTGTGTGAGAGTGGGCGGAGAGTGGCTAGGTTTGGGGTGGTTAGTGGTGCATGCGTCCATTTTCTCACATTACGTCTGTTCAGCGTGGTCGCAGAAACCTCTCATACTTAATGCTCTGTGTGCGCCCTGCCCTCCTACCGCCTGATTACAGCCCTACAGACAGACAGGCTGCGGGGGACCCCCAAGATCTGCCGTGACAAGATCAATGTCACCGTCTCCCTTCACCCAGCCGGGATGTGGCAGGCGGGGTGCGTGCCAGGGAGTGCAGCGGGTGGTGCAGGGGTACGGGGGTACAATGGGATGCGAAGGGCTGAGATGGGGTGATTTCAGACTGGGGTGAGTAGGAAAGGAGGACGGATGAATGAGCTTAGAAATGTGAAAGGATGTGTGGAAAATGGTATGATGAGGTAAAATGGTATGATGAGGTGGTGGTCATCAAGAGAACATCGGGCAGGATAATGAAACAATAGACATCAACGTGTGAAAGAGGGTCAAGGAGGTGTGACAATGACAATGGTTTACTTATATTGTCTTCTAGACTATCCTGTTGACGACTCTGATCTACCATCTCCTTTTCCATCCCTTACAGTCAGTGTATAACAGTAATACTTTCAACAGTGAAACCCAATATGATTTCTACAGATTGGTTAGATTCGGCTTCTGGACAACAACCAAAACAGTTCGGTGAGCGTCTAGAATATCCGAGCGATCTGAGTCTAGTCGTATGAGGTTACGGACATCAGAAACAAGTTCCATGCCACACCTCTTTATATAAAAAGAAAATACCAATCTAGATTGAAATTGAGCAAAGCTGCAGGCTCTAACCTCTCATGGGTCAATGGATTAAACCTCTCCTTAACCCTACTCCACTTCCAAGCTATGGATTTACACCATACTTTAATCGGAGTCATAAAGATAATCCACATGGATTGATAATCCAGCCTGGGGAACCCTCGACGGCTCCTCCCCTCCTCCCACCCCCACACAGACTCACACAACTCGGTCATTGGGCGCTCCCTATGGAGAGTCAATATTGATAAAAGCGGCTAAATCTAACTTCTTCCCCCACCACTGTTATTTGTGCCCCCAGATTGTCTTCCTGAGTCGCTCAATAAATCGATACTTCGCCTTGAGTAGCTCAAAGTATTGTTTTCCCTTTTCTTTCTCCTCTTTTTATTGCTTTTTTTCAGGAAAGTGTTACATAATTAGATAGCGATGGCAAGGTGCCGTTATCGGGGATCTTCGTGGGGGACCACTGGACCATGTTGGTGGGTCTTATGAAAATAGCCCGAGGGGGAGGGAGAGGCAGGCAAACCATGAATTATATAGAACTGCTCCATGGAGCAGCTCACTTAATTCAAGAAGGTAACGGGGAAGCCATGTCTCAGTCAACTCGCGCGACGGAAATCTCCATTGCAGATTCCTCGGCTACCGATAACAGTATGTACAATGATACGGGATCCTCCCCAATAGCTAAATACCGCCGTCTGCGCCGGCCAGGAAATCCTCCACTTCAAATTGATTTGTTTTATCTTATATGCATTTACAGCGGCCAGCATCGTCATGTTGTCTCCATAGACAAAGCTGATTGAAATTCACATATGCAAAATTTGTTTCCCCAGCGACGATGGATTGACTTCCCAGCATCCTAGCCTCATGTACGGCGTTGTGATTCGATAATGGTTATTGTCTTAAGAATAATGGACAGGGAATACATCTGCATGGTGTATTTCATTAGATTAATGCCACAGCTTTTAAGGTAAACGAGAAAAAGTATTTAAACCTAAGTCGCTCTCTTTCTTTTTCATCATATAAGGGGATAACCTTGATATAGTTCTCCTTTGATTCAGATACATGGAGGTCCACTTCATATCTTCAGAGAAAGCATATAGAAGGAAAGGGAGCAGAGGATTTCAAATTGACTGACTCTGATATTTCGCATTTCAATATTGTATACTTAGACAGACCTAACTACACACGGTTTAACATGTGCAGATTGTTCAGGGAATGAGATCACAGACTCCCTTTGTTTTTTTGTATTTGTTTCCTCTTTGATTAATTGTGTTGAGTAACCCATATATGTTATGAAGGTATTCGAGACGAGAGTAGGGACATAAACTGTTCCAAGACTCAGTGGAAGGAACATCAGATGGGATGGGATTCTACGACGAATGGACTTTTTCAAGATTCACTTTAGGAACTATACCCTGTTCCACACCATCCCAACTGACCAACCTCTCCAGGGAAAGAGGTTGAGAGGGTAATACTAATGGACGGAACACCATGTGTCAATTCCAGATTCATGAAGGAACTACATATTTGGATATTCTGCAGGATGCTTGCAGTAAGATATTTCAAACAAAAACATACAATAGAGATATTCAACTTAATTCAACAAAGCAAATTGGTTTGCTTCAAAAACATGCATACCGTTTAATTTAAGGGACTATCAAATATACTAAATATTATTTCATGAACATGACAATTCTTGCAAACGCCATGTTGCAGTATTGTTATTTTATTCACATGTATGGCGTTTGGTATGTACCTATGATTTGTTTTCTTTTATTCAAACAAATATTACGACATACAAAGTTCGTCAATTACAGCCGATCTTCCACTTTGGAGTGACAAACAAAACACGAAGACATACGGTACATACAGAACACAAATAGACATTACATTACAGAGAACTATATAACAATCATATCGATCTTATGATCAGTATAGATTCTATTGATCTAATGATCCGAGTTGTTCAGGTCTTCACTCCTTTCATGTATGTATGCATGGTTTGGTAATTGTATAATATATGAAAGTGTCTGTAATAATGATGGCTCTCTGCAAAAGTGCAGTTTAACACTGTTGGCCACTATATGCACAACCTACATTAGCCTCGGCAGTACTTCTAACGTGTTGTTCCCTCATGGAACTCGGGCTGGATGGACTATAGGTGGGCATGGTGTGGTCAGTAAGAGAATGATAGCTGTGCTGCCCCACTCCCAGCCACACAGTTCCCCGCTCACAGACTTGCCGGACAAACAGTATAAGTGTGGATGTAATCGATGTACACAAACAAGAGCGGAATGGAAAGCGCTATTTGGTTGCATCTAGCCACCCATGGAGGGCGGGATATGTCTGTGAGACTGCCCTGGTTTGCTGAGCTAGACGTGAGCAGTATAGAAATGCTCGCGAGCAACTGTGAGCAGGTCCGAGGCGACAGGAAAAAGACCCCCCGGACGCCAGCAGTTTGGATACCGTGGGTTAGGTCTACCCAGTGAGCTACCAAGGGTTAAAGAGTTGTGTCCCCTGAACCGATAGAAATAAAATTTACCATTTCGCCCAATTTCTTTTCACCCTGCTGTATCCAGGGGGTCCACTCGGGTGAAGTTCTCTGAGCGATTTCAATTTGGATTTACAAAGGTGACTTTTATTCAAGGAAATTGTCCAGCATTATCGACTGCCCCCAGGCGAGAAAAAAGGACATTATTTACAGCGGACTTAAAGAGTCTGGTAAACATGGTGTATAGAGAGAGCCAGTTTTGGTTGGACAGTGCTATACAAGAAACCCACTGCCTGTGGAGGAAATCATATTTTCCTCACAAGCCCCATCCCCTTTTCTTCTTTTCTAGAGGAAATCAATGATTAATTGATTAGAATTTAGTCTTCTTCAATCCTGTCCGCTCTGGCCTTTTCTCCTGTGTTGCACCTTTCAGCCTCTCTCCCTCTCTCTCCCTCTTTCTTTCACTGTCACACTCCTGCTCTGTTTACTCTGCTTTCTCTCTGTCCATCATGATCATCTCCTTTCTAAGTTTCTCTACCAATCTCTCTCCCTGCCTCTCTGCTCACGTCTCTCACCTTCTCCTACCACTCAGAGCTAATTTAGTCCCACACCGTCTCCCGTGGCCAAGGTAGATGTACGGCTTTTCCTTGTGTAATCACTAGCCAGATCTACACCCCTGCCTGAAGCCTATTGAGGCTAATGTCAACATGCCTAATATAGGCCGAAGTCAGGATTAACGCCCGCTAGCTGGACACAGCGCGCGGCATTATGGGTAAACATGGCCGCCTTCTAGAAGGAGCCAACTCAGCGAATTGATTCACTTGAGCACGCAATGGGTGCAAACACTGTCAAATAGCTGTTGTGTCGGTCGCAGCAGTGTCAAGTTGAGCCACCAATATTGGTATTAGCTCAATATTGTTAAAGGTTACACTCTGACGACCTCCTACCATTGTGTGGACCACTTTGGGAACCTGCAGCAAGACTAATGGCTTAAAGTCTCTTTTGAAGTAAAACCAAACACTTGATAAACGTGGGATTAAATCAGGACAAATATTCTACCCTGGAGGAGAAAAGGAGAACTAATAAATAGTAGATGAGGGTGTGATAGGCCGTAATCCGCTATGGCAAGAGAGGGATTGAATTGCTATTCAGCTCTTTTATAGAGCCTATTTGATCCTACACGTATTTAACCACTTGCTGTATTGTAGACATAGTTTGGTAAGAGTTGTTCACGCAATAATTTTGAAATAGATTTAGAAATAGGTGAAGGTCATCGTCGATGATTACCGCTGAGGACATAGCAAATCATGACACTTAAATGTTAATAGGCAATGTGTCTGAGGATCCTTGTTATTGTCATATAGCAACCTCTAGAGTTAATGAAGACATGGAGACCACGCCTTGTTCACAGGGAGGTGAAACTTGCTGGACCTTTCGCTGCTATTTACCTGTTGATTGGACTTCCCATAAACACCTACCTGTGATTTTTCACGTTCAAATGTCGCGGCTTTTGTTTACTCACCTGTTAAAAAAGAGAAACATTATTGTATGACAGAGAGCAGAGTTAAACTTGGTGATATCCAAATGAGAAAGTACAAATGCAATTCATTTTAGTTCTCTATTCATTTCTGTTCGTATGCTGATACAGAAAGATAGATCATTTTGAGATTTATAGGAGGATCAAAATCTCTGATTTGCGAGGAGGAAACAAGGATTCATACTTTGAAAATACATTAAAAACTTATCTCATGGGCAAGCCATTCCAATTTTAATTCCACACCGTTGCAATTTGGAAGTTTGTCTAGAAAGAAGTTAGGAAAACATCCTGATCGCAGAACGGTCAAACTGAGCTAGAAACAGCATTTTTGCAAGATGAAAATACTCATACCACAGTATGGTGTATGTGTGTCAGATTGTTATACTCCTATACCAGTATGTTACACTAATATCGACCCCTGCTGCGGTATTGGTATTCATTATATACAACCATAGTATGGTGGTATATAAAAACGTACCAAGTACTTTGAATAGGTGATGTAATTGGCAGAAACGAGTTCATCGATAAATCTGATTGGAAAGTGTTCATATCTACACTTCCGGAGATGTCAACATAACTATCAGCACACTTTGAAGCCAGCGCGGACGTCCTTATATCATACCAAGTATTTTACCTATCATTATCTATGAAGGTATATATATATATATATATGTAATAAAAGTAGAATGTATTAATCTTATCCCTACGTACTCGCATACCTCGTGTTTACTGAAAGAAACCCGGTACGCGAGTACGTACCAAGAAGCTTAATACATTGAACCTTGGTAAATTTTATATTGGGGACAATATAGATTTAGGATTACCCTGGTTTATGGAAACTGCCAGACAGTGTGGGGGTTATGAGGCACTGCTGGACTACGGGGCAGTGTAGGGGCTATGGGGCAGTATTGCACCACTCGGCAGGGTGGGCACTATAGGGCAGTGTAGGGTGATGGTGAAGTGTTGGGGGATATGAGGTAATATAGGACTAGGGGGAATTGTTGGACTATGGGACAGTCTTGGACTATAGGGCAATATGGGGACGCAGGGCATTGTGACAATTATGGACTTTAAATAGGTTGTTAGATTTCTGGGTTGTGACGGGCAGCGTGAGGACTCTGTAGCATTGTGGGGACTATGGAATAGTTGGAATAGTGTGGAGACTCAGGGACGGTATGGGGACTATGGGGGCAGTGTGTGAACTGAAGGTAGTGTGGGCACTGACGGTAGTGTGGTGACGCTGGGGTACAGGCGTGGGTTGATGTATTTAACCCAGCACTGTGAGTAGATCCAAATTGCTCGTTGGTTCAGTGGGTAGTATGTAAAAGGGGCTTATAGCTGATGAGCACACCACCGAACCCTCCTCTCACCCCAGGCTCCACACTCAGCATTCAGACCGCAGTACATAAGACTGGCCCCTAAGTGATCATTACCGACCGGCATCACAATGGAGCTGCTCGGACGTTATCTGTGAGCTGCTCTCAATGCGTGCTGAGGACAAGACCACTCTTCTGATGGCGGGGCCAGGTTTGGGACGAGCTGGAACATGGCAGGACAGAGGTACCACTGGACAGCGATAGTTGGGTTCGCCATGTGGGTATAAGTAGATAGGGGGGAATTTGGTTGGTCGGGTTGAAGTACCAGGAGAAGGGGTTGGTTCATTTGACAGGTTCGGGTTTTACTAGAAGAGTAAAAACTGAGGTTAACCTTGAGTTGGGATTTGGATGCGACAGGCTTTGGTACCAGCAGAAAGGGGGTAGCAGTAGATTGGTGTAACAGGCTTCGGGTAACAGTAGAAAGTGCCAAGATTAGGTTTGATCGGTCTGGGTGCCAGTAAAAGGCTGATCTGACACCAGTATAAGGAGTTTAACATACGTGAGAGAGTACAGACTGTATTGGTATTATAGCTTGGCAGGGTTGATAACCAAGAGTTTACCCACACAGAGAAAAATAGGGGTTTCTGAGACTTTAGAGAGTTTCCCAAGAAACCAAACCAAACAAATTCTGAGAAAGTTGCAGCTCTAAAACAACTCCCGCTATCATTGAAACCCTTCAATCCTCCTCGTGAAATATTCACAGCACTCGGCGCGCCGAGGAAAAAACACGACATTAATTAGCAGCAATAAAGAGCATGAAGCCGACATATGACGTGGCGCTGGGCTCCCACCGCGGAGAATGAGGAGATCCCGGGAATGTAGCGGGCCCGGGGATAGGTTAGTGATCGCCTGGGGACAACAGCCGCTAAGAAAGAGCAGCTCACCAGGCAAAGCCACCAACTCACTGGTAGACACGCCTCCTATGACCTTCTCCATTAGAGCCCCGGCTCCGCCAGTCTTTCTGGCATTCTGCCCTTTCCATCATGGCTGGTGAGTGAGGGAGTTTGGACAAACTTCTTTCCTATCAGAGTAACACGTGCGGGGTTGTACTTCAAGTTGGGGAACTTGCTAGGCTTCAGAATGTCTTGGTTGTGGTTGGAGGACAACCAGGAGCGAGCCACGTGAAGGTCACTGTTCTAACTGCCCATTACTGTCAGAGATCGGACCCCAAGCTATTCACGGGTCTGTTGAGGGTAGATTCCAGCCTCTAAATGCTCCAACATGCATTGTGTAATCCTTTTGTCCATGTCAGGGAATACCATCCCCCGATTATGGCTCATTCCCCAAGAAAGAAACACATTACATTTAATTCGTTACTTCCCAAAATTAAGTGATTTCTTCTAGAATAGAGATACTGAAACACCAATTTTGCTAAGGATTCTTTTTATTGGATTGAATTTCATCGGCCTTTCATGATTATAATGGAACAAGTGGTGCAATGTTACAACTGTGTGGTGCCTTAGGAGTCAGAGATTTGCATGGATGCAACACACCTAACTTCATACACACAGCACTGCTCGGGAGTTTATCTTAGGAGGGAATGGTCCAGTATATATAGAACTCTTTACCAGTATCATAGCTGACAATTTCATATATTCGAATATTTGGTACCTCCTTGTTCAGCCCAAACGTACGGAAATACAAATATCTGAAACTATCATACAGGAAAATATTATATTCGGTGTGTTATTTTCTTAGAACAAAGAACAGCTTAGGACCACATCAATCTATCGCTGCGCCCTTCTTAAATTCCCTCTTCTCTCTTAAGCTCCCATTACCCGCATACTGAGAGTAATTACATACTTGGGTTTCTCATTCTCGTCACAGGGTAATAAAAGATTCACACTGGTGTGGTATAAACGCTGAGAGGTAATTGTAGCGCACGTGACGAGTGAGCGTCATTAGAGCGGGCAGTTTGAGAGGATCTGCCTCCACGCTGTCCTCTGCCGGCACGTGACTTGTGACAAGGTGTACGTTACAACATGTCTCCTGCGATTAGAGACGCTAACGGACACATTGTAAGCCCCACCACGACAGCGTGACAAGCTGTAGGGCTCTACATGCCACTTACACCAAGTGCACTAGTGCTTACTGCCTGACGGGCTTCATGCGGAGCTGCCACGTGACGCATCACATGACGAATCACGTGATGGACAGCTACCATGGTCTGTACAGAAGTGGTCCACCTTATAGCGTCAGGGACTCTAGATCCCTCGTGTTACAGGTGGCGACGCTCTCTCGTGGAGGAAGAACTCATTCAAAAGTACAGGGATCAGTTGAAATAGATGACCAAAAACATACAAGCTCTATTCAATTCACACTTTATTGCATATTGCCCTTACAGCCTCGTTCTCACATTCAAAATGGCGGCGTCGCGAACCTCACGTTTGAGGGGACTATAAGTTCACAGATCTCCGATTAACGTGTGTCACAATGTCCCCCACGATGTTCCCATGTTGAAGCAGTTAAACTGCGGACGCATAGAGCGGGAAAGACTCTCCCACACAAGGGCCACATCCCTATATCAGCGCCCCTACTAGGAACGTAATGAGGGTTATTTACCAATGGCATTTGTCTCTCCATCAATAGATTCACTAAAAGTACCCCTGAACCGCATAGTCAATTCATCCGCCCCTTCTTAGTAACAAGAATCCTGGATCTTGTATTAACCTTTCACAAATCTGAGGTGCGTGTGCAATAAATACCACATGTAAATTTGCAATAAATTCAATATGTGTTCTGATTCCCAAGGTATTCTATTACCATTGGGTTGTAATACAACATACGATTTCAATCTTCGATCAACACCTTTTATTTCTAAAAGCCAAATTCTTGAACGGTAGCAGTCGTAGCTTCCAATCTCTCCATCTCCATGTAACATATGTAAATATAAAGACTAACATTTGCAAGCGGGTAGAAACATCTCTTTGTGCTGTTGGTCAGAGAGGAGATATGTGGCTGCAGACATAGCTCCTGACGGGAATTCTACACACTAGTCTTAGAATAACTCGTCGAATCCTCCACAAACACACCACACATCAGTGTACACCGCTGTGATACTGGCCAGTGCCCTGCAGCTATTTTCAGTGGTACCGTATGCGGCTTAGAAAGGGCACCCGGGAGTGGATAAACTCGCTGAGCACGACCAAATCAAGGGGGTGGTAGAAATGTGGGTCTGCACGTGCCCCATACGATATTTGGCATACACAGCGCGTCGTCCAAATAGACCATCACCCAGCACCGAGGCGCGGGGCAGATTGAATCAGGCCGCGTCAGGGCGAGGACGGCCCGGCGATGAGACCACAACCGCCCGGTCTCCACGTCCGACCGGGCCGGGGGGGTAATTGCTCGATGCGAGGTGCGGGGGGTGCCTCGAGGTGTGAGGTATGGTATGAAGGTGGAGGTGGAAGGTGGTGAGGGCTTTCAGTCTGTATTTCAACCAACGAATATACTGAAAGTCTATACTCGTTGTCGTAATCTTTGTTGACGTGAAGATTCCTCGTGTCTCCTTGGGAGGAGGGGTGGGGAGGGGAACCACAATACCTGGTCAAGTTGTCGTATGTTTATGTCGGCGCTCGCTGGATTGGGACACAGAGATATGGGTTTTGTGTGTATCTTCTCAATCCGACCTGCTGGGATTTTCTTTGTTGTCAAGCATTTTATTTCTGTACATCATAGGGGCCTACAGCACTTCCATGCAATGAGCATCTTTTGAGCAAACTCACGTTACGCGGTCCAATTTGTGAACTAATTTTTTTTCCATTCGTTTATTTATCCTGGATTTCTTAGGCTCGGTGGCCTGTCTTACTTTCGTCCAGGAATAGTAGTAGTTCTAAAAAAGTATTGCTAGAAATTAAAGTGAATGGGGGATGAACTATAACCATATCAAAAGGATAAAAAGATCAGAGCTTGGTGCCCTTGGTGCCCTTTTTGCTCAAAGTTCATTCCAATAAATTATTCCTCGGTACAACTAGGACTTCTTGGAGAGCATGCCTTTGAATCGCCTCTCACAAGATTTGACTTAATCACCACTTCTAGTGCCTCTCAATTGGTTATCAAGTAAGTGTTCTTGGTTTGACAGTTTGTACATGAACACTAAAAGTTGTTCTTTCTTTCTTATAGATAATGTCGGAATCTCACATTCAGCATGCAGGAAAGCTAAGATTGTGCCGCCCTCGGCAGAGCGATTTAATATACATCTAAGGGCGCGGTTTTGCAAGCATTGCAGTTTGTCCAGCCAGGATTTGGTGCATCCCCCAAAAAGAAAAGAAAAGGATGGTGGGCAATAAAGGGAGTGTCATCCACAAACCAATCTGTGAGTTTGAGTCCTGTCACAAGGAGAGACGTTTTGAACAGTTTAAAAAATAACGTATATTGAGTTCCCAAGAACATGATTTATTCCTGTTTTGTTTTCTTTCATCGATTCCAAGCTTTGTGAATCTTCTGCAAGTTACACCTCAATTTCTAGTGGTTTATCCCATGTCTAACCAGTCTAAATCGAATCACCCACAAAGGTCAACGAAACCGGCAATGGAACTTAATTCAACTCTTTACTCACGTTCACTTTTCACTTAACAAATGTTATTTTTATCGAGCATTTCTTTACAAAATCACGAGTAAACCTATAAGCTCTCTGACCTTATGTTAAGCAGCATCCCGGTAGCGCTAACACCACCCATCCTGCCACCCTAAACCCACCTTCCCAACACCCATCTAGCCCGTCCCCTGGACTTAATACCAGCTCCTTGCGTCTATATAATGGTATTCACAAAGGAAACTGTGGTAGAGGGCCCTTTGACAAGAACGACTTTGAATTTATTCATGAAAAAAGGAAAAGGGTAGAAAAAATACTTATCTGAGCTGCGCAACGGGGCAACCGAAGTCACGTGAGTTGCTGAATGAGGGAAACAGATGCCTAAATATCATTCAAACCTGCCTCTCCCGTAGGGGGGTGGGGATAAAGCAAATACGAAAAAAAATACCATACAAAAAGTCACCTCAACGGTTAGACTCGCCGAATCTCGTATCAGGACGAGAACTCACGAGATCTCACGAGACGTGTCCTGTCATGGCTGACGCTATGTGAATAGATCCGACCTGAGGCTATTGCTATGCATGAAGCTTCCAAATCACCAAGATCACAAATAATCCTGGCCGTAGTGTACTGCATAGACAAGATGCTGTCAACCAGCAGGGTAGCGCCCTATACTTATCTCTGTGTGACGTTCATTAGGGCCCCCATCCCTCCCGCTCGCTAGAGATTAAAAATCTAGTGTGACTTTGAACACTCTACCCGCAGGAAGCAGTGACTTCAATTGAAGTCCCCCTGCTCCCGCCACGCTCACGAATCAAATTGTCACCGGTCGTGATTGGCGTGTAACGAAATCAAACTCGCGGGAATAATGAGACTGCTAATTCGCGATGAAATTAAATGAATCAAAATGCTAATGAGGAGCTTCAGTGGTGGTTTATTACGGCGGCCGGAGTCTAATGAAGTGATAGAAGAGACTGGGACCTTGTCAGGACTGTCACTGCATGCTGTAATCGCTGACGGTAATGAATCGACGACAGGCCGAGGTGAACGGTGTGGTCTAGCTCAGCTTTATACGGCCAGACTTACACCGCTACCTACCACCACGATGTGTGCGTAATGAGCTGTGTCTGTTACAATGTCATCATGAGCACTGCCTTATTATCATGTTATCTCAGACTGAGCTTTGACAGGTAACTGACGGCGTGATGGGGCAATGCAAAATTAACTTTACTTTTGCCAGCTCTCTACCTGTGGTGTAACAGTGTGTGGAGCAATAGGCAGTGATTGTTATCATGATGAGCAGTTCCCATTATCACGGTCTGTCATAATGAGGTATATGTTGTCAAAACATACTGACAGTAAGCATTAGCAGATAGGTGTGTATGTGGAGATGTGTTTAATTCCCAACAGTGTGTACACAATTACTTAAGAAAAGAGAGATTCTGAGTACATACTGAGATGGTGCTCTGGGAGTGATTCGTGTAGAAAGCTCCATGCTACCTGTTATGAGGCCTCATTACGTGGGTTCGTATTTAGGGGGAGTACACATACAAATATCACGGATGAAAAGGATATCTGCGTAAAAATGTCACCACTCAGTGTATGTACATAGCACCAGGTGGAAGAAGGTATCGACGCCCCCCCCCCCCCCCCCCGGCACCTGGGGCCCGGCAGCGGGGGCCAGGAGGGGAGCGGGGCCCAGTCTCGTTAAGCCACAAGGTCGCTCTTGTGTTGTGTTAACGAGCGGCCGACGAGCGACCCTCCAGTCTCCCGCCCAGACAATTTCCACGCCAAGCTGTCCGCCATTTACGCGTCATTTCCGGTTCGTTTGCGCGCCGCAGTCGTCAGGGGGCGCGACCGGTGCCGCATCAGGTCACCGACGGGCGGCAGCACTGTCAGCTGAAGACGAGCCTCGGTCCCGTACCGGACCCTTCCACAACGCTACCTAGCGACCACAGCCTAATTCACACCCAAATAGTCTGTCGAAAAGTCGCCTGCTGCTATGCTCAGAAACAAGCGCTACATCCGCTTTCACGCGATCGACAGGAAGCGGAAATGACGACATCTTGTCGATGGGAAAGACGCTGGGCTGCGTACGACTGTCCAAATGAGGCATCTTTGTTATGGAGTAGGACGATCGTTTGAGCCTAATAGTCACGAACCCGCCCCCACTCACATACCCCTTCGTCAATATACTCCCAGACAACCGTCAAGTTCTTTCTGCCATCCTTTTGTTTCAAAGTAAACACACAAGGACAAAGTGTGTCTCACCGGGAATCAGCGTGGACAGGCAGACGACATTTCGCCTCCTAATTATAATCAATGCCCTAATGACAAGAGACATTCTCGTCTGACTACCATCACCAGGGCCTGGTTTTCAGAATACCCAATAAGAATACACTGCCGGCCGCCGTCTCCCAGTCCACACATGATGAATGCTGGTAACGGGCAGGTACCCGGCGGCAGGCAGTGGCCCTCAGTGGGCACTGATGGTGTTTGCGGGGGACCAGCGGCGTCGGGCGGCAGGTATATTGGTGATCGATGTTGTGCCGTGTTGGCGGGGACTGGCTTAGTGGGCGTAACTAGGTTTGAGAGAGTCGTCCTGACAACCTGTCGTCTGTGCCATGTCCGAGCTGGTTCCCGGCAGCACAGAACGCACACCATGTCGTCTGCGTTCTCCGTCACTGATGATGTGTCTCCTTTCATGATATTTCCTCCTCCCAACTTTCTTCTGCCCCCCCCCCTCACCAAACCAAACCACTAACACACTCCCGCCTCCCTTCACCCTCCTCAGCGTCCCTGGATCCCCTAGACACAGAGTCACCTCCGCCATTTTGCGTTTTCACATTGCAAAGAAAAAGTGACCACTGACAGAAGGAAGATGAATAAATTCCCCAGAGACCAACAGCCAGCCTCCACTGTCAACCCACCCACGTATCTTCCCATAAGCCTTTCTTGTGGATCGACATTGCGATCACAAAGTCCCCTGTGGGTAGAGTTCAGGGAAGGCCATTCGCCGCTACTCAAATATGGGATGTTTCTAGGAAACTAGTCACCAATCCCAAAAATATATTTTTGGAGAACAACCGATTTGAATTTCTGTATTCAAAGCATATACCGAATAATTCATTGCTAAGAAAGTGTAATCTTCAGCAAAATGATAATGAAAAGAATACATTGCTCTGGAAATTTGAACATAGGCACTCCTTTTGTTATGCACATTGGAGGAGTAACGGGATGTTTTGTAACTGGTAAAGTGCAGAGCGGTTTGCTTCCAAATCTCTCCACTCTAACTATTCATGTCCAAAAAACCTTACATATTTTGAATCTGACAAGATGAGTAACTATTTTGCATCACTCTTATAACACTCTTACACATAGAAAAAAATATGAAAAGAAAACAACAGAAAAATGCTATTTGTATCTCAACTGTTGGAAAAACCTACTCATTCGAGACTTCAGTTTAATAGGTCATACAACATGTGACTGATATAGGCAAATCACATCACAAATACAAGAGCCAAGCCCAGTCTGAACCCGCCATCATCCATAAATAAATGATTAAATAACCCCAAGCAGGGCCCCACACGATATATCAAAGCAGGCATCTGCCTGCTGCGTATTATACCACAGCGACATCAGTGAGCACGTCATTAATGACGTCATAACCCTGCTGACCTGGCAGATAAGGCGGACGTTGGATGGACACAGTGGGGCCTGGGTCGGCACTGATGTTTCCGTTGATTGGGAGATTTATGGAATGAATAACAGCAATGTAGCTTTTGTGAGTCTCAGTAGAGGCTCATCATAATGTCCATGAACCTGTGTTCCCTGGTCACCAGTTTACGTTCACCAATACCCATCTCATTATACACGACACGAAAGGAAGCAGGCTTCATCGCTCTATGTATGATGAATATAGAGTAATTCCATACTCTATATTACCGCTCCCCTCTTACATGGTCATGTAAAGAACCAATATTTTTTCAGCCCAGAGCAACATAAAGCTATGAAGTCACAGTTATATACTTTTTTTAATGCTGATTGGCTTGATGGTTGTTGTAATAGTGTCATTATGACGGTAAAAGTAACCGATTAATTTAGTGTTTGTTTGTTTGTTGTTTTCTTGTTGGTATTGTTTGTATTTTGAAGTAGGTTTATGAAGCCTAAATTGAATGAGATCTTTGAACTTCAACCAGGAATCATATAGAAATTAGCGATATCAAATCTGAGCAGTAAGGGTGCTGAGACAGTTTGAGGGGGGCTTGACGGAGGCAACCCAGTCCAACGCTCAGTGGCCATCCCTCCGATACATCAATAGCTCATTAGGCCGTGTTCGCAATGTATATTGAACTTTGTAGATCACTGTCAATTACACATCCCTTGCAGGCGGTTGTCAGAACCTGTTCCATCAAACAATTAACTCGGCACCACACGGCCAGTCAGAACCGTGGTGTCTTCAAACTCTCAATGGAGGCTCTATTAGTATATTCAATTTGGCAGTCCCTACCTTGTTATTGAAGGTAGTGAAGGTATTTTATTTACATGCTTAACGTGTAAATCATGTTGGAAAGACAGAGACAAGGGTGTTTGGATAGAATATGGGTGGATAAACGGACAGATAGTCGACGAAACGTTGAAGACGAAGAAAAGACTTCATGAGTTGCTTCACAAGGCCACTAAAAAAACACAACTTGTTTCTCATCACCAAGCCATGAAAAATATGACAAGGGCGCGTAAGCGGTCACCCTTCGTTCCGAGCCAAAGTGCTCCTTACGCGGGGTGTACGCTTACGTGGGCTTTTCAGATTTTCAGAACTGGTTATACGTTGAATGCATCCCTGACATCAGGAGCTTTAATTTGATACTAAATACACATACCTTTCATAAATTCTATCAAGGTTCATCTTATTTATGAAAAAAATCTAAAATCGTTTTTTTCTGATGCGCGCGGTGACGAGAAACATGGTGGTCTTTTTGAGTGGCCCAAATAAAGTTTCTAGGGAACGGTTGATAAAGAGAAACGAAACACAAAAAAGGTAACACATTGAACGAAATTGTACAAATACACGAGGAATTATAACATATTTCAGGCACAAATCGCCGGTGTAACTGATCAGATGGCTGGGTGCCACATATAACCCTGTTAACTCCACTAAATAATTATCTGCAGTGTCTCCAATGTCGCTTGCCATAATTACTTCGATGGAAACGTCTTTGCAGAATTTGAGCATGCCTTGTTCCTGCCGCATCTAACACGGACAGAACTGTCCTCTAAACACAATGACCAGGGACAAGCAATTTCAAACCCCCTTGATTTTGTCGGTCGTTGACCAAGTCAGTTGGTTTTGGCCTCATTGCATAATCCATGTTCACCTAATCGGTGAACACTTCTCTGCATGCCTGTTTCCATTCATTGCTCTGGCGTCAGTATACCCTCAAATTCGACCAGTGGTCCCAGACAGCAGATCGGTGGCGAATAGTCGGCCAATGGAAAAGGGCTTAAAGAGAGATAGAGGACAGAAGCAGGGGAGAGGGAGAAACAAAAGGGAGGTGAGTGAGAGATGGAAAGAGTGCGGGAGTTACAGGGGCAGGAAGAGGGGAAATGGTGGCAGGGGAAGGGAGGGAGATAAGCATGGAGTGAGACAGGGAGGGAGCAAGTCAGGAGGGGCACGGGGGTGGGGACGACAATAGCAGACGCCAGCCCAGATTAGCTTATCGTGGTGAGAGTGAGACGGGCACTATCAGAGCGCGCGACCAGGCGTGTGTCACAGTCACCACGTGTATCACAGTCACCCCGCACATAAGTCTTCATCAGATCACACCCAATTATAGACGGCGGCACCAATTATAGACCGCGAGGCCAACAATATGTAAAGATCTGCAGTCGATAATTCTAACTTTGTGGTATTTTTGCGTTGAAAAAGCAGCATTATTAATTATAATATATATATTCAATCTATTCTAAATTCTTTCCCCCGAATCCAAGATGGCCGACACTGGCCCGGCTAATTGGTCCTTCCTGCTGTAGCTATAATCCCCCCTTTGAACCCGGCTTTGGCCGGCGGTTGTTTGTTAACCCAACTTCCTGGAGATGCGGGCGCGCTCGTTGTTACAAAGGTGACGCTAACTGGCGCCTAACACGACCGCCCGTATAAGCGTCCCCCACCTGGAGACAAAGGCGCTACGATTGTATATAAACCCGGGCCCAAATTAAAGAACCATTCAGTCTTACCTGGATTCTGCTACCTACAACATCTATGCGTTGACTCCAAACCTTATTTAACGTATATCGACCGCTAGGGACAGAACCACTATGGGTATAGCCTAGAAATTTTACATTGGCGACCACGACGAGACGTCCGCGTCTTCACTGACGCCGGGAGATGTAGAAAACAAGTCGCTATTCGGTCGGTATGGCGGGGAGCGCCTCAGCGGGCCAGGACGCCACGGACACGGCCGTGTGTGTGTAGCTGCCCTGTCCGCTACGGGAGATATCTGCAGTGACCTCCGCCGACGCCGTCACCGCCGCCGCCGTCCCGCACCCCGCTGCCGTCAGCGTTGATCGAATCAAGGCGGAGACGACGTCGAACTCTATAGAAGATGACCACCCGCAGATCAACGGCCGTTACTTCAAGCTAGAAAAGGGAAGTGTATTTGATCGTATCTTAAGACTGTGAATAATGCTGGAAGCCTGGACACTGTTCTAAAGTTATATTGATATCGTGACGTCGCTGACGGCGTGAGAGCGTGAAAGTCCGTGTTTCGGCGGGTGGCGTGGGGAGCGCCCGCCGTGTGTGTGCGGCCTATTGCCGGGAGGCACCGATTATGTTGCCGAGACAGCCACGAGTGGTCCCGAGGGGCGCCGAATGGTCCCGAGTCGGCCGCGAATGATCCCGAGTCGGTCCCGATGTGTCCCAAGACGGCTCCGAGTGCTCCCGAGACGGCCATGAGCGCTCCCGAGCTGCCCCTGAGGTGTCCCGAGTTGACTCCAAGGTGCCCCGAATGTGTCCCAAGTTGATCCCAAGTGATTCCGAGTCAGCATTAAGGGGTCCCGAGTCGGCCACAAGTGGTCCCGAGTCGACCGCGAGTGGTCCCGAGTCGACCGCGAGTGGTCCCGAGTCGACCGCGAGTGGTCCCGAGTCGACCGCGAGTGGTCCCGAGTCGACCGCGAGTGGTCCCGAGTGGTCCCGAGTCGACCGCGAGTGGTCCCGAATCGACCCCGAGGTGTCCCAGGCTGGTCCATGGGAGTGCAGTGATGAGAATTAACCTAACAGCAGGAACAGCACGCACCCGTGCGCTGTTTGGGTGGTTTACGCAGGACTTTGAGGAGTGGTTTGCTAGGCAAAAGCATTGTGGGGTGGTACAGTGGGATGCTTCACCAGAGGAGCATGAGGACCCCTTCTGGTTCTATATGTTCGGTCGCCTGCAGGAGGAGGCCTGTGGGGACTTTCCAGAGATTGCTCAGGAGCGCATCTTGGATGCAGTATGGCAGGTGGAAAGGAGGACAAGGTTTAAGTTTGGCGGGTATGTGCCTTGGGAGGACACGGTGCCAATCTCCATGTCTGAGCCTGCTGCCCCATCCCTTGTGAGTCCCTGCCTGCAGTCTGAGATCCAGTCTGAGGCTTCTGCAGCACCTCCGGTGCAGCCATCCCCACCACCACCACCCCAGCGGCCACTGCAGCCATCTCCACCACCACCACCCAAGCAACCACGGCAGCCATCATCGAGCCTGTTGACACCACCCATAGGCCCCTCGGAGGTGTGGGAAGCAGCACCACTGCCAGATGATCGGAAGCATTGCCAGGATGGGCCTGTCAGGTGCACCCAGCCTGCGATGCCCCGCCGCCGAATTGTGACAACCAGGCAACGGTATCGCTGGAAGAGGCGTCCTCCAAGGAAGAGATCCGCTAAAGGTGTGAGTGACCAACGAGTCATTCAGGTAGTGATTTCTGCCAACCGGCCTGTCTATGACCCGGGAGGGTGCACACATTCAGACGGTATGGTGGGCACTGATGGTGGGGCTCATGCCACGCTCCTAGAATGGGGCTCGATGGTTCCAGGACGCCCTCCTGACTGTCGAGGCTCCGGGAAGTGAATTGTGGACTCTACATGCCGGCATCTGTCGCGGCTTTTAGCTCGCTGGCACGCACTATCCAGGGCGAGCGAGCTGGAGGCCGACGGCCGGCCGGCGGCACCTGCTAACCGATTGTTATGGACTATTCCTGTGGTACTACAACTACGTGGACATCGACCCCATCTGGGAGGAGGGACGGGAGTTGATCTACCGTGTTGTTGTTCCCGGGCTCACGAGCGAGGCCTACCTGGTGTACAAGCTGCAGTACTTCCCCGTGCAGCTGGACGCGTCCCACCTGCGGACGGTCCAGGGTAGGCCCCGTTTGGCCGTGAGCTCGTCGTCCTCCACGTCCTTCGTCCCTGATGTCTGCGTAGGTCGGCAGCCACGAGTGTGCAGGCCTACGGTGGTGTATACCGAACGGTCCTGCGAGTCGGCACTCGTGCGCGGGACTAAGCCGACCTCGTGCCACATCGCCATCACCGCCCGGAACAACGCGACGGCCGTGGTGTCGAGGCCCGAGGCCGGAGGCCGACAAGCTGTGGTAGTCGCCTACCAGTCGACCTCCGTGCTACGCCTCTGCACCGGCCGCCCACCCGTGAACCTGCTCGTCAACGGCCCCACCCTCGTCGACCTACCCCCAGGATGTTCGCTGGAGTCGCGTGGGTGGCGCCTACACGGCATCGCGGCTGGGCACCATACCCTCAACTTCCACTTCCGGCGCCCCCTTCAGCTTTCCCCCCTCAATATATCCTGGCCCCGCACCCTCCCTCCCACCTTTTCCGAACCTCTCAAACTCCTCCCCCGCGTAGTCCTGCCCGTGATGGAAGTAGGCCGCCTACAGGACTTACGCTCCCCAGCCTCTATCTTATCCTCTGTACCCTTCATCTCCACTTCCTCCATATCCCTCCTAATATTCCTCATCCTCCTGACGGTCTGTTGCTTGCGATACAAAAAGCTTTGTTGTATCCCCGTAACTCGCTGGTGTTGTAGGTTGATCTGCGTGCGGAGTCTGCCGAGGTCGGCTGAAGAGGACCGCCCACGCGAAGAGATCAGCCTACAGAGCCTACAGGCAGCACCAGCATCCCCTTTTCTGTCCCTCCCTGCCCCCACCATCGTGAACGAAGATCCCCCGACGGAATCCTCCCCCCAATCCCTACCCGTAATCCCTATACGAACAGAAACCTCGACCGCCCCCATACCCCCCCCTCCGCTTACGCCCAACCCTGGAGCAGTTAGCAGGTTCCTTCGCGGACTTACGCCCCCAAGATATATATCCCCGGCTTCCCCCCGTGTAAAACCTTTTTTTTTATGAATGACACGTTGACGATAAGGAATTGACCCACGATTGTGAAACTGGAATGATTATGACCGATAGCATGGTGAAACCCGTGGGGTGCTTGCAGCCTCGCTGAGACCCACGAGTTTTTGTTTATGTGCTCGGCCATCGGTAAGGGCCTTGGTTATTCGAAGTGACCTTGGCCCTGTGTTTGGCGGTCAAAGGCTGGCCTTGCGGCCACTCGGCCAGCCCCTTCGCCCCAGACCCTTTGGCCGAAGGATGCTTATGTGGAGAAACGACGATTTTGAAGAGGCACGAGGAGCACGAGAGGTCTGCAGCCTAGCTCAGCCTAAATCGTCTGTATGTGTTTGTCTAAATATCGTGTGTGTACGATATCGTTTTGTGTTTTTTATCGTTTATCGTAGGAACGATTTTTAAGGGCCTATGCGCCCAGGGAGGAGTCCATGATGGGGCCTGCCCTACTAGTCTGAAAACAATTTTTTTACATATATCAAACATGTTACTTACCGTGCTTTGCCGCGCTAATTTTTTTTCTTCTTGGGTGGGCACGCCGAGAGTGGTTGAGTTATTTTTAGAGTAATTTGAGTATTGCAAAAATTTAGAGTGTTGGGGGAGTGAAGTACGTATGATGCCTACGTATCCCCTGGCACCGGTTGAAATTTTTGGCAATTTTCTGGAAAGAACCACTCTCAGCTGCTTCACAACCCCCTATTTTCTAATAACCACGCTGCACGAGTCTTATATACTTAAAAATGGCCACGCTGCACGACTATATGTCTGGGTTTTTTTTTCCTATACTTAACGTGGCCACGCAGCAAGATATTATATTCTTTTCAATTTACAATGTATATCAATGACACCTATTTATTGATATTGACGAGCTCCTGCCTATATATAATATGCTATGCTTTTATAAGGAACCGACCATACTACAATCACAGCCCTGCGCTAAGTATTACTTAATTCTAAAATGATTCTCTTAATTAATGTCGGTTCCTTAGTCTATTGGCCAGAATTGTTTAATATTATTATGTAATTTCAAATGTTATTTTATGTTCTTTGGAATAGCCCAACGAGGCGACATGGTTAGTATCAAGGTGGATCTGAGACGAGTAGAAATGTTAGTTATAAACCAAAACTTTAAGAAATTATAATCATCTAGTGCATACCAGCCGCGTGCGAATAGTAAGTATTACTCGGAAATTAACCATAAAATTTAATTAAATAACGAGAAATATCGTTTATATTAATTGCTAGACACTAAATTAGGCTACTAGTAGTGATACAGTGAGTTACTATCGGTTAGGTATGCAATAGCTGGGGATGGGCCGATGTTTTAGGCCGCTGAAAATTTCTATAAATCGGGGTTAATCGGGAGGGCTCTACGATTTATTATGTTTAGGCCACAGTGTTATCTCACCACTCCTCGGTAACTTGAGTAGACTTGGGAAGGGATGAAGGCTGTAAGCGAACGTCAGGTGGGTAGCGAGTGGCGAGGCTTGATCTCCCGTGGTCACCAGAAGCCGGGCGCTAGCTGCAGTCTATATGCAGAAGATGGCGATGTCCAGGCCTTAACGTAGTGCTCAGATCCACGCTGAAAACGCCAATATTAGGTTTTTTCACCATGTACATATATGTTTATAATACGGCCACAAGCATATTTTCTACAATCTTTATCAAGATTACGGGAGCTCGTCCCTTTGGTGTCATTTACCGCCTTATCAATTTTATCGTAAGATTTACCGTCCTCAGCGGCGACCAAATTGTCTATTTTTATCGTTAAGCACCCCGCTGCTACTTATATGTCATGCCTTTCACGGCGATATTATCTTCTTTTTTCTTTGTACTATCAAAATGGCTGCCAGGATGTGCGCTGGTGAGGAGCCTGAGATGTGTAAAATTGTTTGAATTACCGTTTTTATTGAGGAAAACGTGTAATCTACGTGTCAACTGAGTACGTGTAACTCACATCTATTTTTCCGTAACCTTTTATGACCTGATTGTGACATGACGGGCTCCGATCCTCCCGCGAAGTGCTTCGCGTGGGCGGCGGTCTCGGGCTGGCGCCTACGCTCGGACCGCCAGCTGTCGCACTTCGGTAGCCCGGGACGCGGAGTTCCGTCGCGGCGGCCTGCCAACAACGAACAAAGGTGTGTTCTGCACTTGACAGGCCGTTCCTACGTGTATATACCTCTACAAAGAGTAACAATCGTGTCAATCGTGCTAAAGTGTGTTTTTAGCGCGATTGACTCCACCCCTACGATTGGCGAGCGAGTCAACCAAGAGACACTGACGCCGAAGACCGCTCGCCATACCCTGTGAGATCCCTGTGATCTATCTTTTTAAATTCATAACCACCCTCCTGAAGCAACAGGATACAGACACTCGTATCCCAGCTTTATCTTAAAATGGACTACGCATTTATATTTTATAAAGACATTCGCTGGCCATTTTTCTACACTCGCGACTGGTTGTACAGCCGAGTACCCATAACCCGGACACGGTCGGAGCTCTGACGCCGAGCGGGCCGCAGTGACATTTTTTCAAAATATAACCTGTAATTCTGTTATCATCTCTGTTACTCTTTACCCGTGTGATCTATATGTGTTAATGACTGAACCTACCTTATTTGAAGACCCGATGGCCGCCATTGTTTGCGTAAGACCCGTTTGTTTAGCACGCCGAGATGTGGGCGCTGCCATTTTTGTTGTTTCTGGGTGGTGACCGGAAGTTGGGAATTGCTGCCTTTTCATTGGTCGAGAGATCGTGAGCGCGCGCTGGTGGCGCCTCCGCGTTCGCTCGACGAACTAACCGTTCCCGCGCTGGTCTCAGCAGCCGCACGACTGCTCTGAGACGGAGCAAGGCGGTTAGGTTGGTTTTAGCGACTGCACATCTTTTTCTTTTCTTTTAAAGTTCTCCGTTGCTCTTCGAACTCAGAGTGAGGGACGTTTGTAAAGATCTGCAGTCGATAATTCTAACTTTGTGGTATTTTTGCGTTGAAAAAGCAGCATTATTAATTATAATATATATATTCAATCTATTCTAAATTCTTTCCCCCGAATCCAAGATGGCCGACACTGGCCCGGCTAATTGGTCCTTCCTGCTGTAGCTATAATCCCCCCTTTGAACCCGGCTTTGGCCGGCGGTTGTTTGTTAACCCAACTTCCTGGAGATGCGGGCGCGCTCGTTGTTACAAAGGTGACGCTAACTGGCGCCTAACACGACCGCCCGTATAAGCGTCCCCCACCTGGAGACAAAGGCGCTACGATTGTATATAAACCCGGGCCCAAATTAAAGAACCATTCAGTCTTACCTGGATTCTGCTACCTACAACATCTATGCGTTGACTCCAAACCTTATTTAACGTATATCGACCGCTAGGGACAGAACCACTATGGGTATAGCCTAGAAATTTTACAAATAGACCGCACACGCGTCTTCACAGCGAGGCAAGCAGCACACTGAGCGCCCTTCTCTGAGCGCCCTTCTCCATCCTATGTATTACCGACATCGAGGCTGGAAATACAAAGCTGGATTATTTGGTGTCCCCTCGATACATAGGTATGCAAAAAAATCCCATTTGATTTACATATCTGTAACATTCGAGTCTCAGTTACAAAGGAAATCATACTGCAAGTTCTATTATGATATTGACATTACGTTTGATCTCCTTATAAATAACCCTATTGCTTTTACTTGCTATATTACGTTCTCCGTATGCCTCATGTCATGACGAATGAATAGTGTGAATGGACACTCATGCCCTCTCTCCCTCCCTGTCCAACGATGTTAAGAGAAAACGTGGTTACTGAGCCCGTACGGACTCAGTCACTACGTTTTCATATCATTACATACCTAAATATCATTTTATGTACTTAATTTATGTGCCTGTAGACTCGAGGCATTAACTACCGGCACAGTGCGCCCGAATATTCACTATGGGCGCAGTGCGCCCGAACATTATCAATACTATACCCCTAGCAGCGGGAAGTATTTCATAGACATTCGGCCATAGGTATGTAGTAATAGTCTGTTTGTCATACCACAAGCAACATGACATGTAGCTAACCTTTCACAGTTATCAGTTGTAATCGAGAGATTTCTTGAGTTGGAACACAGACCACCTAGTTGAGAACTCATCACACTTCCCTTACATTAAGCTTATAATTATAATACCTTTCAATTCGCGTTATGCCCCAAAAATTGGGAGGAGGGCTTAACAAAAACAAAACAAAACTACTCATCCCTCGCTTCCTGAATGAACCTCCTTTTCACACAGATATGGCAGGGTTTCTACCAATGTAGAAATAAAACCACAAGGCTAGAGACAAAAGTGGCAAATGGTATCACTTATTCAATGTGTCCAAATATCAAGGTAAAACTATGGGTGTCTTATTCACCAAAATATCTTGACATTTTAGTCGCCTGACCGTCTCATATAACACCTTCCCATTTGGAAACCACGCGATTACCTTTAAAGCGGGTATCAGTATCAGTATGCTTCTCACAAATACCCAGATGGGAGTAGATAGTTTTTAGTGTAAGCTGCATCTACATATAGAAAAATAAAACAAATGTGCCTTTCTCTGTTAGCGAGATATTCAATCATGTTTAAAATGTATTCAAGGTTTAACTTTATTCATCTAACCTAACATAATCTAAACATTGGAATTTTGTTAACACCCACGTATGATATATCTACAGTTATGAGCTTAGATGGTAAGTCGTAAATAATGGTTTTGAAATTTGTGAATGATTTATTTCGTTCATATAACGAATTTTCATGACGTTTATTCTTTTATGAGGGACGATGGTGATCAGGGTCAAATAACGGCGGGACGATGGAGTAAACAACCGGGCAGCACTAGAACCATCACGCCATGGGGCCAGAAGGTAATTGCAGTTGCCGCATTGTGCATACACCATTTCTTAGGATTGACTTCTTCTAAATCTCTTCTCCTTTACTTAATTCACTCTTCTCTTTTCTATTGAAGACTAAGAAGGCTTCTTTAGGGAAAAGCCAGCCATAAATTCACGTAGAATAGAGACTGAGTGCCATGGCCCGCTTAGCAATGACTATAACAGCCTCACTGTGGGCTGTGCTCACTCTCCAAGCACACGTATAGTGTGCATATGTGTTTGCATGGAGACTAGAGAGTGCTTGGAGAGTGAGCGGCGGATGGTTTGGGCCGATAGCAGAGGAGGAGAAGGATCGGTAGGGACAGTGCCCACTAACCCTATTAATGGCGCGGGCGGTGACTGGCCGACGGAGGGAATCTTTACTATCTGTTCCGCTCGAGTGAGTACCAACCGGAAGTCCCAAGCCCCTGCACAATCCACACGGAACGCCGGTAAGCCCCGCTCAGTCTCCCCCTAGCGACGATAGGCGGAACTAAAACTCAGGATATCACTTGTCCTTTGTGGCTAACACTGGTGGGGTCTAAATAACGCGGAGGATTACGTTCGTCGCGGCCGTTTTAAACACTGGCAGGGAGATATGATTCTTTGGGCAGGGTTTCCAAATGAAAACAAACTCCAGGTCGCCTTTCTAACCAGGTCCCTGGAGTATTTACGCCAGCTTCTTGGTTATTATTCCAGTTGAGCAAATAAAGATATTTAGCATCCATGTTAAAACACTGCTGTTGTGTACTATGGAGCTTTGTGATTAAAGGGGCATTCGAAAAGTTCCGAAATGGAATAGTTAGATTAACAGTTCATTTGGGGCCAGCTTTCATATGTTAGTGCACCAATACTAATTGCAGTATGCAGGGTTCACATTTCGTGTATATCTTACATGATCATAGATACTAACATCATTGACTTGGTTCGTGCTAATGTTAAAATTTGTGTGAGATTCTCTTGACACTGCGTGTTTTACCTTCTATTGGTCCGTAGTTCACTACAAAAGTATGTTAAGATATCTACAAAAGCTCTTCCAATATTTCTAGACTAGACTGTCGTTGAAGAAACATGGCTTTTGACAAAGTTTTAGAGCAATGACAAAAATGAGGTTTATTAAGGGATTCTAACACGGCCATTTATCCCCTAGGACTCGAGTAGTGAAATAAAAACATGTGCAAATGATGTACAATCCTGACAACTCTAGCTGCCAAACACAGATTACATATAATTAAACGATGGGTGTCAAGAACACAAACGATATCTGAGGAGTGCACGTGGGTATAATCAGAAGGAAATGAGGGCGGTACTTCAAGGACAGTAGGACTTAACAAGCCATGGAGACAGAGGGCCGATTGCAGTCACCACTATCCTTCTGTATGGATAGCATAACCTATTTAATTGTCACAATTGCCAATACGTTGTTACAGGATTCAGCTGTGCTCTCTGTTCTTCTCGTTTCTCAGGGTTGTCTAGTCTCTCCATTTTGTTGTCAGCTCTGCCAGTCTGCCCAACTCTCCTGCTTTGTTTCTCACCATCATCCAATTGTCCCACACCACACCAGATGGTTCAACCGAGCCAGGGGTTGTGTCCAACCATTATTAGCTGTGGCTCCTTGAGCTCTGTGTCTGTCGCAGTCATGTGGTTGTCTGAGCAGAGTGTGTCCACCCTGTACGTCTGTTATATGGTGAAATACGACATATCTGGTGATGTTTGACATATCCAGTGATTGTTTACGTATCCATCAGGAAACCCCACGTGTACCATATTGAAAAACATACTATTGCCTTTAATGATGATCACGGATCCTTTCAGATTTTAATGAATTCATTGAGATGCTTACAAATACATAACTGCATCTCACACTCCATACATTCACCATCAGTCCCCTGGATCTGGCCCAATACAATGAAATCCAAACAAAATCCTTTTTGGCTACAATATTTCACACTATAATGTAACAACTTGAACAAGTATATTCCGCTCATAAAACCAACCATGACATTTTGGATCAACGTATCCAGAGTATCCAGATATGAGAAATATGCCGTGTTTAAAATGTTCATTAGAGTATTTGTAATGGTAGCCGTTGACATGGGCCGTATGGTATGGATGAATATAGCCTCCCCAACCCCCATAGATATGTGTACATGGATCATATCTGTATCATAGCGATGTCGATAGCGACAGTGATAATTCTGATGGTGATTATAGGGATGATAATGAACTCCCACGGCAATATAGAAATATAAAATGGGGGGGGGGGGGGGTGCAGGACAGCAGCATGCCGAGCAAACAACGACAGTGTGCTTCCCAGGTCCACACGTTACTCATAAGCGCTACACCGCCCCTCGTGGCTTCACTGTATCTATGATCTATCGTCTATGGTTATATCCTTATTACTAAGGCAGGATTAGAACAACTTCCCTGTCGCCATGGTAATTCCACCTACATCGCCAGCCCAACGCTGGTTACCTAGGTGTCTGGCTTATCAGCCCGACAACTTGCAGGCACCAGCGCACATACCTATTAGCCCACGTGACCGACACAGCCTCGACTTCATTTGCCACACGAGACGGTGGCGCCAACTGGCGAGCGTGTGAGACACAATAGTTGGGTGGGAGTGGGGGGCAGATTTTCTCCTGACAAGAGGGTAGACTTACTGTGTGCAGCTAAGCGGTCTACCGCCAGGCGACTAGCATGCCTCTTTGGGAATGTGGGCGGGCAGAACAAGTCTAGATAGCAAAAGGATAAATTCATGAGTTGACTTTCCTTTGCGGGGGAATTCCTTTGGTATTGCTAGGCTAAGCAATATGGCCTCATGACAGCCCTGACTCGCTGACCTGTTTTGAACCTTGACAAGTCTGATTACGTTAGTTTATAAGAGACTGTGACCAATGAGTAAAAAGACTAATTTGTGTTTCTTATTCTATCTTTCTGTCATCGCGTTTATATACACTTATATCTATCGTCATTGGTACATATTCATAAACAATTTTCCTAACTGAAGAGACCACTGTAAGCTTATGTTTAATTTTCATATAGGACGTTCCCAATATGGCGCCAAAAAGGTCGAATCTCCAAAATCACCATCATAGACATTTATAATTTCTTTCATACATAACATAACATGCAAAAGATTTGTATTTGTAGATTCGTGGGAGAAAATGACCTAGTCTACGACGCTTTAGATATATTGCGTATATCAGAATTAAGCCTTCATTGTCATAGTGCATACAGCCCTAGCCTAAAACCTCAAGCGATCCAGAGAAAATCAATTAAGATAACGGCCGCCCCATCCTGATAACCACCTGGTGAAGGCTAATCACCACGGGTGGGGTTGTTGTAGGAGGGCAGCACACTAGTACTATAGGGATGAGAGAGCGGTAACCCTGCCTACTACCTGGGGATATAATCTTGACAATGTAATTTTGCAGATCTCCCTGTGGTGGGCGCCCCTCTATCTATGACGGGTTTTATACGAGTCAGTTCTCACCCGTCTTGTCTCTGCGATGCTCCTCGGTGTGATGGGTCTCTGGTGTCGGCAAGTTCGTGGTCTTGCAGATAACTGACGTCTAAGTTATAGTCCATACAAACTGGAGATAATCACATACCATTTGTGCAGGCTGCGGATATTACATATCATATATATATATATATATATATATATATATATATATATATATATATATATATATATATATACACACATATATATATCAGAATCTAAAGGGTACAGATACTAATATTGAATATCAAGTATCAAGTGATGACCCAGGCTACGTAGACCTGGGTTGCAGCGTCTCCATATCCATTGCTGATACACTAACCACTAGACCACCAGGACCATCCCCTCCTCCACCCATGTCACTCCTAAACCAAACTGATCCAATCTTCTGACGCACATTCTGATTGGCTAGCCTGGCCAAGGACAAGCCAAGGACGCCAATCGGACGCTGCCTTAATGAGACGAGCGGAAACGAGAGGATTTCACCAATTGAGTATCCAAGACGTCCCTGTAGCTTAGTGGTAAGTGTAGCTGCCTGCCAATCACAGGGTCAGCAGTTCAAATCTCTTTGGGGATTGGGTAATTGTGCTGGCAATGCGTCTGGAGAATTAAGTTAGTACGAAATATTTTAAACTTGAACTGTACCTTTACCTTAGCATAAGGGAAGGAGACTGTATGTTTGAAGTCATTGTTACAACAAACTAAATGATTAGAAGGGTTCCTTTGGTCTAAATGTTAACAGAACGGAACGGATTCCATACCATGTTGGAAAATGCCAATGGCCTTCTTTATACATAAAGATAACACAGCTAAGCCAAGGAGGATTTAAAGATTTTCTTATATTTATCTTACAGATGGGCCAAATTATTGTGAAAAATATGAATTGTTAACGTTTTCAAATTACATTTTGCATCACGAAGATGTTGATGCCGACGTCTTTCCTAACTAAATGACTGCATTGTAATTGCTATTTGTACAGCATTGTATGTGTTATTGCATATCCAAATACAATAAAAGGTTTTGAATTACATTTCAACAGATTATCTTCTCTGTAATGGAAAGCTCTAACAAGTAATACTCATATAGACTGAAGATCTTTACCAACAGGATACTAACCACGATATAAGCATATAGATCATCATATAACCTCCTTCATGAGAGAGTCAGTATTCCAAAACCTTCTGAGGAGGCAAACAGTCACCTCCCATGCAGGGGAAATCACCTTCCTGTTTTCAATTCCCTTGTTGATGTCTTGATATGCCCGGAAACAGCTTTTGAGGTGCTCGTTACGGAGCAACTCACAGCTGTAGCGAGCATTTAGAGTTTGTGTCCTGTTAGTAGTATGTGGCTCTACCCGTATATACTGTAAGCTGGTTCTGAGCCGCTCAGTAAAGGCAGGTAAAGGTCTCGTCTTTAATAAAAGACTAATTCTGCGAGGCTGTAGCTGTCGTACTGGCTCAGAGTGGATAAGTAGGGTATAGGGACTCTAATCAGAGCCTGTTGTCAATTAAGCCGTAGGACTTGGCGAGCTTTGATCTCAGGAAACGTTGTCTTTCTTAATCATTCTCCGACAGGCTAAGCCGGAGGGCCCCACTAAGTCGCGACTAGAAGCTCCGTATACGAAGCCGCCGCACAAACGGCAAAAGACTGAGCTGCTTAGAGATTTACAGCCTCGTCTGCAGTCATACTTCTACAGGGGGTATTCAACCAAACATATCTCAGCTGGCGTTATAGCCTTGTGCGACATCTGGTATATATCGTGCAACATCTGGCCAGCCCATTCTCGTAGGTCAGTGTGACAGAACACCTCCCCAATTTAATCCTACACGATCGGGCACATTTGGACTAGATAGACCTAGATCGTGCCACCTGTTACCGTAGATCGCGACAGAAACGTTTCACCAAAAGCTCTTACTAAATTGAAATGCTCCTCCTACCTATTCCACCTCATCGTAGGCATCTAGCCAAAGACTGACTTGTTCCTAACAAACCTAGCAATAGAATGACCTTGCCTAGCTTAGATGACAACAGACTAACCTACAATGAGTCTACCTAGCCCAAGACTGACCTGTCCCAGCTTGCCGAGCTTTACAGTCCTGCTCAATTTTACAGTCCCATTCCAGATACGATCTTTGTGGTCATGAGTTCTATTAGTGCCCTGTAATCAGAAGAGGATTAGTAGGCGACAGTGAAGATGAAATGTTACCGAATGAACATCTCCAGGGCTTTTTTTTACAATAGGACGAAATGGCAACAAAAGTGTTCAAAGCACAGAACGATGAAACGGAGGGTCCAACTACACTTCGGTGAGAACGACCAAAATGCCATTATACGCTTCGTTAAAGAACACGTCTCAATAAGTTCACTTATCCATCCATGTTCTATTGCAGTGTTAAGCATTGAAACCGACCATCAGAGAGCAGGACACATCACCTCGGTTAAGACCATGAGAGCCATATATACACCTCCATGTTGCGCTTGTACCCGTCGGGCCCACTGTTTGCTGTGGCATTAAGTGCTTGCTGGTAACAAGCTGGAGGCCATGTCGTCGAGACAGGTGGTGGACAAAGACAAGCAAAGAGTACTCAACAAGCACAGAATACACAGCCCTCTCCTACTATGCACAAGGGGCTAGAAGGACCATGAGAACTAAAGCTACAGGGGATCTTACATCCTGTAGAAACTCAGCTTATACCTCATGTTATCCGAACTGAAATTACAATATAACCTCGCTGGGAATCGTAAATCCTGTTAGACTCTGCTTAATCGATGTATCATAGAAAACGGAAATCTTAGAATATGTAACGTACATGTCTGGTCAACATAGTATGGTATATATATATATTCATATACATGTGCATGTTTGTTTATATATTAGATGATATATTTTGGCCGACATGGCTTTGAGATTTTACCTGAGCTCCTATAAATGCCTCTGCTGTGAAGCAGCAGATTGTCACGTTTGTCTTTAGCATATTAGTTAAGTCTCTGATAACAAAGGCATCGTTGGTGGAAAGATTGAAAGAACAACATCCTGCAATAGGATTCCCAGTAGAGAGTCTTTAGTTAAAAGGAAGCATCTCAGGTACACTTTCAGCCTGGGAGACAGTGTCATTACTTCTCTTGTGATGAGGTTGTTCAACGCCCACGGACGAAGGCAGAGCAAACAACGATAACTCGGCAACGTTTCGATTGATTTTGCTGGCAAAATGCCAGTGTCATGTGAAGCTTTATATCATTAACTTGGCCTAAAGGTGGACTACAATGTTATAGTGTTATCTTACTAGGGACCCTTCGATAAAAGCCAATATCATCTCAAATGACTTGATGGTTCTGAAATATTGTCAGCTCATTCTGAATACCGGTTTATTGGATATTGTCAAATCCGAATAGGAATGACAAAATATGCCTGTAAGCATGTATCTGTAACACTGACTCGTCGACATGGCCTAAGAAAGGCGATAATGTAACATGCAGACTAATAGTATTGCACATTCGAGGAGTTGATTTCAAACATTTAAGGCCCGCATCTCAGGTGTTAACCTCGTACTATTGGTGAGCACATGAAGCATTAGTTTCGCACTTTTTTGGTGAGGACATTGAGCTGTTAGTTTCGCACTTTTCCACGCAGCTTCCCTCACGTGAGTTTCGCACGCCCTCTAGCGTGCGATCGACTCGCCACCTGTCGGGCATCCCACTAACTACTTAATTAACACCCTACAGCGACATCTAGCGGGGCAGGGGGCTGATTACATCCTGCGGACCGCGGGGCACGGCGCCAGGTGAGATCAGCACGCATGCGCCATGGCCAAGGTCAAGGGCATTAGAAAGGCAGATGAGGACCTGGTCTGAACTGATATGTAGGTGTGTGTCTCAGGTCGGGCAGGCCGGTGGGGAATTCTCGTGTCAGTCCTCGCGTTTTACAGGTGTGCACGTGTGAATATGAGAGCGGTATAAAAGACCAAGAGGTTCTATCATCTATATGGTGTACATGTGAAACACGGGGGCCGAAATATCATTCAGCTGTTGTACAGTCTGAACATGACAACACGTCATGCAGTTCAATATTTTCTATGCAATTAACCTAATACCAAATATACTCGAATTTCGTAACTCGTAATCTTGTATCGTTCTATCTGTATTTTGTATTATCGTGAAAGGAGGGGCACTGGTTTACACAGTCTCTCGATTAGACAGCCATCACACGGGAACGTTTTCTATGCTTCATGCCACTGACTGCCATAACAGAGCCTCTGATTGGCTGAGAAAGGGTCTAGTAGTCACCATTGATTATAAAAATTTCGGCCTTGATATAAAAACATCACCCTTCATATGAATATTAGAATTATAACATACGGAGACGTGGTACACAATTATGGCGTGTTCGGCTACAGGTACATAATAATATAGAGTCCTTATATCCAAATGCTCCTTAGTGAAGTCTTGCAGTACGGAACCAGTTAAAAATAGAATTAAGTGGAAGCAGGTAAAATGAGAAACTGGTAAGGGACGTTGATAAAGTGCAATCCAGCCAGGAGGGCAGAGTTAGTGAAGTGTTCTGGTAAGAGGTAACGGTTAATGGCAATCACCTGTGGTGAAGAGTGATGATGGAGGGTCGTGGTATAGAGGGGTGTGAGAAGAGGTGGTACTTCATGGCGGAGAGTGGAGTATGAGGTGGTTCCTGGACATGGATACAGGCGCGCCGTGAGGGGACCGTATGACGTCATCACAGAGGCTGCATCACGACATCGGGTCATTAAGGGCGAGTGGCGCATCACACTTACTCCGCCCTCCCCCGTTACAGGTAGATGGCTTACCACAGGTGTGCCACCTATCTGTATACCTCAGCTATAGACTGTGCATCTATTGAATAATTTGTGCAGTTCACTTACATGTACATATAGCATCTATATGCCTTCATCTTCAAGTACATGTACACGTAAACCATTATTTCTATATACTTCATATATATATATATATATAACCTGCAGTTGCTACCTTATGGTCCTCTGCCACCTCAGGTAGTTCTGAACGCTCTTACACATCCATAAGTCATCTGTAAACCCCCGCGAATACGCAGTTCTAATTATATTTTTCTTATATCCACAAACTCACTCACCGTTACTATCTCTAGCGTGTACATTCTGCTACTATTAGTACCCCCTGCCATTACATCAATTAGGTCCTATATCGATGGTTTCATTTACAAATAGCTAGAAAATTTGTTGCCGATTTTCTGTAACAAAAAACCTCAATACCGGAATTCGCAAGACCCTGAACGAGTAAAGTCATATTCACTCCAGTGACGAGTTTCAAGCTTTTGTTACCATTTTGTTATCATTTTGTCAGCGATTGGTTTCCTCGCAACGGAAAATAAAAGTATCTAGTTGCTGGCAAACATCAACCACTCCGTGATGTTGCTTTCATCCTTGCGAGTACTCCACTTACTTTACCCGATTCTCTTCCCGCAATTTTCTCCTCCGATAGACAAATTTAGATTATTGAAAGCAGGATTTGTCGTTTCGTGAAACCTAGCATTTACTTGTTCGCTGGGCGCATGTACATATGTCGTATCTTAACGTGTAAGAATACACCAGCCTGGTTCCAATGGCGCTGTGTCGTGGTTTATGTGCCAGGACTACATGTTCTCCCTACATCTAAAGTTCTGTTAGGTAGACTATCGCATGTCAGTCTGCATTTCCCTATTATAGGCATTGCAACTGTGGACCCTCGTCAAGCGAGCCATTGAGTGTGCATTCTAATTTTAAGACCAACTTGACTTCAGAAGTAGCACCATACCACGTTTACAAATACTAGTAAAATCTATTTACATCTGCATAGTTATACTTTCTATATATGCATAGATGTAACCATACTCTTATAAAATGAATTAGGGAAAGGAGAGAATTTGTGGAGGGATTTCTGGGTTTATGGCTCGCTTTGCTAGGAGTAACGCTTTGGTGTGGCTCGGGTGGTTTGCGGGAATGACCAGCGGGACGATGGGATAGATCACATTATGGGCTGATGGTGTGAGCAGGTGCCCTTTGCCGCGAGCACCTCCAGCCACGCGCCTCTCCCCTGATGAGCAGCTCATCGAGCTGATACGAGCAATATAACCTGAGATCCGTTTACATTAAAAGAAAAAAACACACACACTGATTACCTATCTAGAGCATAGTCATTGTGTATCCGTTCAAAGCTTGGGTAGCAGGAGAGACTTGTATAACAGAGAATAAGCGCAAGAATATAATCATTATATGTCTCAATCAGTCATCAAGTCTATGCAAACCGACACCATAGTAAGGGATTTTCCTCATAATACTATGCTTTCCTGTAGCACCTAATAACATTAGCTTGTTTGCTTTGTGTTTCGACTGATTTTCAACAAACCCTTCTGCAATTGTCTGATGTGAACCACTGTACACAGGACTACGGTCAAGATGAGGCCTGTTTGAGATTGCAGTATTTTACGCCGTAACAAAAGCCAGGGTAATATTGCTGTGAAAATGAATCTATGATATGGGTAGCAGAGGCCCAAACGGTGAGCATCAGGGCACGACTGATAATACACTCGTTTGTTCTTATATATATAGAACATCAATCTCAAATACATTATGCATAGCTCAACACTAGTAACCAGAACCTATCGCATATAGGTGTTAAAAGATGCAGGATTGTAATCAACCCCAAGAGGAGCGTTAATCTATAAGGTCAAGACTTCTTCTCGCACACTTCAAACATAGCTCTGAATCGCCAGCACGGTTCTAACTCACTTAGTTAGCTCTCTCCGGGCGGCTCGCGTTTCCCGACGTGTCAGATCATTCGATACTATTAATATTAACACAAAGATGGCGGCGCCCGGGGCGCTGGTTCCCCGCATACTCTGATAGAGGCACTAGCAGCCTGGAGGGGTCGAGCGGAGACAGTAATTTCCTCTCTGATTCACAGGCCCCAGTACAAGGACCACCCATACAGCAACGATCTGTACACAAGGGAGGAAATCTGTTTTACCATCAATTATCTATCCTTTTTTCTTTTATCTATTCATTAATTAGAATCCCTGTGATTGCATTAGTTTTGACTGATGATGCCTTGTCCAGTGTACTCACTCCTCAATACACCCACGTTCCGTTCTCTTATGAAGTGACCATAAAGGTGGGCGACTCGCGTATGAGAGGTGAAGATAAGAAGCGACGGATTGTGTTTAAAATCTGGACATATTCATATTTTTCAGGCCTAACTTTTATTCGTGACACAAGGATCATAAGATGGTTTAATAATGTAGACTGTGTACATTGGACGAGCATACATAAAGTGGGAAAATACTTGTTTCTGGTACGATGATCGAAAAACATTTAAATGTAGTAAAGATCTATTAGTCAGTGTTATTTCATGGTAGTGAAAAGGGGGGCATACTACCATCTGAGCTACCTTTATGTTTGATAGTAATATATGTGCGTGTGTCTCTTAAATGGAGTTTAAGATATTAAGCTTAAATTAATGCCATACTTTAGAGGCATTAGAGTTACAATGTTTGATGATAAATAAAATCATCGCTCTTCGGTTATCTTAAAATACATCATAATCAGATTAATTACTAAATGAAAAAGATCTGTAGTGTAGGAGATCAATAGGAAACCAAATCACGGTTTCGAGGCATCATAGTTCATCATTTACCACCTACTATAATGCTCCTCCTTCATGAGAAGTATATAGAACGTATTGCGATACTCCCGTGTCTTTAGGTTAGTAACAGAAAGAGACTAGAAGTAAGTCGATCAATACCATATCACTGTCTATGTTCTGTGCTATTCTACGACCAATATCACACGATAGTGCGATATCCCATACAATCGGAACCAGCAGTGCGAGCGGCCAATGCTCCTAATCGCGGAGTAACAGACAATTGGTCAGTGCACACCATGCTAGTCATATACTATTCTGTTTGTTGTTGCCAACACAGATACGTATGCGCACGAAGGCGGAGTTTGCGCATGCTCTGTGGAGAAGGAGTGGCTCGGGGGTGCTCGTAGGTGCTCGGGGGAGCTCAGGGGTGCTCGAGTGAGGGGTGGGTGTATCGACATCGTCTCAATAATACATACGGGAGTAGTGCTACTTGGACACGTCTTCGGTGTAACCAATGAAATATGGATCAACTGCCAATTAGCGTGTGGGACTACTTCAGAGGCAGGTGTTAACCAACCAGCCGTGAATAAGCGTCCTGTAGTCACGTACCACTGCGCATGTGCCGGTATCTGCTGTTAAGCTGTATTAACATGGCAAACTGCGGTGCTGATCTGTGCAGGGTGGACAGTCTGGTGTGCAGGGTGGGCAGTCTGGTGGGCAGGGTGGACAGTCTGGTGTGCAGGGTGGGCAGTCTAGTGGGCAGGGTGGGCAGTCTAGTGGGCAGGGTGGGCAGTCCGATGGGCAGGGTGGGCAGTCCAGTGGGCAGGGTGGGAAGTCCGGTGTGCAGGGTGGACAGTCTAGTGGGCAGGGTGGGCAGTCCAGTGGGCAGGGTGGGCAGTCTGGTGTGCAGGGTGGGCTGTCCGTTGGGCAGGGTAGGCAGTCTAGTGGGCAGGGTGGGCAGTCCAGTGGGCAGGGTAGGCAGTCTAGTGGGCAGGGTGGGCAGTCTGGTGTGCAGGGTGGGCTGTCCGTTGGGCAGGGTAGGCAGTCTAGTGGGCAGGGTGGGCAGTCCAGTGGGCAGGGTGGGTAGTCCGGTGTGCAGGGTGGGCTGTCCGTTGGGCAGGGTAGGCAGTCTAGTGGGCAGGGTGGGTAGTCCGGTGGGCAGGGTGGGCAGTCCGGGCTTATTTGTACCGTCACGGACAGCGATTACAGATAATCGCTTCACTTTGTTTGGTGTAATTACTTTTTGTTGTGTAATCCTTAACTTTGATTTAAAACATCGGTGGAATATAACCTGGCATTTGAGTAGCATTGTCGACTAACTATGGCTTCTCCTCAATTGTTCACCAATTTGCAGCCCGTCTTATTTTATGTTCCTTATATATCATCAGTGTAAATTTGAAAGATTTCCCCCAAGTATCTTCTTATATAAAACAAGCGAAGGGTCGTATGTAGTGTGCCTTCGAATGGTAGTTTTCAAAGTATTACCAAGCCATGGTGGCCCTTAAATCCTTCAATAGCAAACCGAATTATAGAAAACGGACAGAACACACTTTCCAATTCGATTGACAAACAGAAGCGTCTATTAGGATATGACAAATCTGTCTGTGTGACTGGTTATTAGGATGTGTTTGTACACGACGTACAGAGTGGTATAGTAAACCAAGTGTGGAACACTAAATCTGGAGGAAGATCAAATCCTGCTCAATCCAATGTCACGCTGACTTTTCTGATTTACGCTATTACTTTAAATAACTATGGCCGCAGATAAAATGTTTGTTATCATTTATTTCGTAATAATAATGGAACTAGGCGTCGAAATACAACTAGAACAAGACTCATTTACTCATTTAGCCTTGCATCTCTGTGGTCGTTGTATATATGTCAGTTATAGAACCACTAAGTGTATCATTACGCCCGTTACTCCTCTCTCCCACAGACTGCACTATAGCTCCGTACATTTGCGTGTGTTTGTAGGCACAACGCACCAATGGGTATTTTTATCAGGGTGATCAGAGATTGGATTTTTCCCGCGCACAGAAAGCCCAAAGGACACCATTAAAAAAGAAGCCTAGATAGGGACCTCCAATTAGTGTGTCTCTTAATGATGAGTATATTGACCAGTATTGTGTTAAAAACACCCCCTCTTCCCGGGGGACCACAATCCCATCCTCCCGTCCGTTCCCTCAGGATGCACACTCGACATATTTCTCAGAGCAACAACGCTCCAACTTAAATGCTAATTAGTCAGAATCGATTTCAAGTGTCGTGCCATAAGAAAGAATGCTGTCTCTTACATACTGGTTAATTACGAAGGGGAAAACACCAACCAGGCCTCAATGGTGAAAAGAAATCGCAGTGGGAGAAGCATGTCCGAAGCCCCATCATTGTACAGTTCTAGAGATTTTATAGAACCATTTTAAAGTAATTGGTGAGATTTTTATGGACCACGTCATCACGCTGTCTGATTACAAAATTGAAGAGCGTAGTCACGTGAGCTTCAATTGACACCACCTGCTTCACACCTCCCAACACAGGTAAGGTGATTAATTGTTCTTCGGTGTAGAATGCTTAGATCAACTTTTAAAGTTAGGTCTTACCTCTAATTCCATTCAAAATCATTTAATTTGTATCATATATCCTCCCTTTTATATTCATATGTATATATCCGGTATCTTCGCACAATACATTTATTTTAGATATACTATCGATATTTTCTAGACGTTTGGGTCTATAATTTGTAAGCAAAAACTTATCATCTTACAGTATAACTACATGTATAGACGATTATCGATGCAAAATGATACAGCACATTCGTCACATCCACATATTGGTATACCATCCAAGGAATATAATCGATGCTAATAGTTCCGATAAACCCCTTGAGAGACCAGAAACCAAAAGGAAACCAGAGGAAGGAATGTATTGTGGTAAAGTGTTGTTGTGAAACTGACAATTGGCCACGTGCGTCTGTCATGTTTTTCAGATATTTTCGGCTCAAAAACACTTCATTGAGGAAATTTGGTAAAAGTTGTCATCACTCTACGCTTGATGATTGAATGATGCTGGGCATGCTCGACAATCATAATGCCATCCTTGATTTGACTTTGTCTGCGTGCCACATGGGACTATTCATAATTTTTATGTTCTCTCTGGCTAGCTCTTACAATCACCACTGTTATAAAAGATTAGCTAAGCTCAATAGATGTACCATCATCGAACAAGTCTCCGATGATTTTCTTTTTCCTTATTTTTATCGTTTTCATTGGGAATCCCTAATTTGCAATTGAAAAAAGTGTCCATGCTCAAGAAAATATCGAAGGCGATGATATTTTTTCTCCCATTTCCTAGTTTCCCCCAGAAGAATGAATTTCTTATCGGCAACAATTTTTAAAATCACTACCAAGCCACAGCCAGAAATAATAATAACAAATACAAACGAAAACGCTCATGCAATTAATTCCGAGTAAAAACAAAGTAACCAACTGCAATGATAGATTACCATAATTCCACCAGTCAATCCAATGTTTTTTCTCTCTCCTCCAGTGAAAGACGGGAAAAAGATGATTTAGCTTGTCCTAGAAGATGTCAGCCTCTTGTCTGTTAATCATGTCAAATCCTGGCTCATAAAGCCTGAGCCTTCGACGTGGATGAAGCCGGATTCGGATTCGCAGACACCTCAGCCACTGGGATGCGGGGATCATCCCTTGTCTGGATCATGGCGATTCTTATGATTTCCCCATGGAAATAGGTTCGATTCTCATTCACCGGCCAGTCACTAATTAAGCCACTGTACGGCGCCACCGTAAGCGGGCGTCGCCAGCATAGGGGGACGCACCCCCTCTCCCAGCCTATTGGCGGACAGTGGTATGGCGCATTAAATCAGGAGTGCAGTTGGGATGGGACTTATGGTATATGAGGGGGAGGGTGTCCGGTTGAGCCTGGACGCTTCCTTAAAAAGGGGGAGGGGCGGAGATAGATGGTGAGGTGTTATGTGTGTGTGTAGGAGTGGTGTACTTTCTGGAGGGGGATTCCCAACAGGCCGGGAGTCCCAGGAGTCCCACCAGACTCGATTGAATATGGCTTTATCCCCATGGAGCATGGCTCATATCTGCAGATTTGTGGAGTAAGAAAATCCCTTCTCTCATTTCTCCCCCAGGGGCACCACCGACGAGGATGACGCCACTCTCTTAAGTAATGACGTCACCCATAACTACCATGACGTCGGCCGATCTCCAGTGGCGTACACTTGTCCCATTACCTTGGCGGCGTTTATCACTATAACCGTGTCGACGCGTGCCTCCATATGCTTTATGGACCTATAATATTGTAGGGGAGACGTAATTCAAAAAGGCCATGTACCTGCAGTGACCCTGAATATTCTATAATATCAGGAGGATTGACGTTGAATAAAGGAGATTACTAACGCCCCAGAGGATCCTCGTTCATCTTACTCACCAAATGGTTAGAGAGTGTGTCAGGTAACAGAACTCACCTGTAGAAAAAAGAGAAAGCATAAATTAGGAAACATGGTCTATGATTATAGTTATGTTAACCATGTAAAACAGCAGCTAGATTCAATCCGAGTGGTATGTGACCAATATTATGAATTGGTGAAAGAAACAGCGAAATCACGATGCAAAAGAAACGGTAACGATTGAAATAGAAAAAGATTCCCTTCTGTCGTCTGGATATTGTACATCTAGCTGGATGTTAGGCCGTATTCCTCGACAATAGAACCAGAAAAATATACGCATTATACTGGAATATTTATGTATGGGAGAATCCCCCCACTACCCCCCAACACCCTCTTAACCCGTTTCGTCGATCCAATCATAACCTTTTAGCCCCCACCCCTCCTAACACAAACCCTAGTCCTCACCCTACTACCGTCCATGGTCAGAACACACTGCTTTAGTGGGGACATCATTATGCAAATTGCCTCCTCTCACCCCACTGTTTATTCGCCAGAAAAGACACCTTTTTTCTCCATGGGCGATAAATCAGAAATAAAAAGAAGCCACTGCTGCCATCATTCAGTGCAGGCCGTCAATGGGTGGTGCGCTGCACATTTTGTTTTCATTTTGTCTTTTTCATTTTTATCTTGTTTTTTACGCCGGGGGCCGCTATCGCATAAAAGGCCGTCTTTAATGATAGAGGCCGGTGCGGGCGACATCAACTGGTGGTAATCAGCCGGGCCGTATTAGAATGCCCGCCTGATCACCATCCTTAATGGCTTTGTGTTAATCAGCAGATTATTTCAGCGCACATGGCCTAACTGATTATTCCGTTACAACCTGGAACCCAAAGCTTCCTCCGGCAGTCTACTAGTAGATCAGGGCACGTGCAATAAAACTACCGTGGGTTGATTATTTTTAACGGGATCTCGACGTCCTAGCAACAAGTCATATAAGTGTGGAAGCGGATCGATGATCGACGGCTTGGTGAAGACATAGTTATGTATAGAGGAATGCTGGTTAGCATCTCAGTTTTGCGCATTATTATCATTATTATTATTATTATTATTATTATTATCATTATTATTATCATAATTATCATCATTATGCAATACTCCTATGGCCATAAATCCGCGAGGAAGCATTCTATTTGGACCTGATGAGTTATAGACATGACTCTTATATTGAGCTATAGGCGTATGGGTAGTCTGTCGGGTACACTGTAATTTCAGACCAATATTTATTCTCTTATAAAGCTTGCTCCAACCTCTCCCGGGTTCTCTCATGAGGCCACCCACACTTAGTTGGTTTCCTACCACTGCCTTGGAAAACATTCATCCTGCATGCATTTGAACGACCTTTTCTTTGTTTATTCATTCCATGATTTATTTATTTTTTCCGTCTTATTCATTGGTGTTTGGGTTTGTTAGACTTCAGACAGGATTGGGGGGATTTATTTCTTTGTGGCGGGGAGGGCTATTGAATGCTGCTCTGTCTATGAGCAGAGCTGAGTAATGAACCACACAGAGGGAACAATTGAGATGGGTGTGAGTGGCGGGCCGGGCAACAGGCCGCCCATATCGATCATTATTTAGACTGTTTTAAATTGATTTCTCCCCTGCCGGCGCTTACCTTTTTCCCTGCTTTGAAGTTTCCAACTCCGGACCTGCATTTCGGCTCCATGGGCAGCATGGCAGACATGTTGACCTATATAAGCATCTTCATGTCTGGTACTTTTTAATCTAAATTTCAAAAATGTTTTTCTTCTCTCTGCCGCCACTTCGCCTGTATTTCTGCTTCTGCTCCTGAGCGCACGTAAAGTTATCAAGTGGAAATCTTCACCTAACGACGTTCGGATCGAGTCTGACTATTGGAATATCTGTGTCTCATGATCCCCTATCCACACTACGAAGAAATTAATTAGGTAAAACTTAATCAGAAAACGCGCAGGCTTCATTCATCACTCATTCATCTGTTCTGTCTCACAATTTGACCCTATTTTCTTCCGTGCATATCTCATTCCTCACTTAAATATGAAACCTGATTTAGGCGACATAGGCCTTTATCTCACCCCTGGTATTTTTGTCCCATAGGCTTAACATTGGAAACTCGTTCTCCATGCCCCTACGAGTATTGCAGACCGTTCTCTATGGTCTATAGCCTGTGCATCGTCCATTCTTAGAGTGTGTACAGGGGTGGGATAAATACAGAAAGCAACTCCTTTTCGTCAAAGGAGTTGTTCTCCAATTCGTTTGAATACTACATGATATTCCCTTGGCTGTTGCCTCGTTCTTATCACTCCACATCAAAGTCATTGAGAACGTCGACTTTGACCAAAACATGTTGGTTTCTTCTTTAATATTTGGGTAAGATATAGCTACTTCATGAAGTATAGAAATGTTCACAAATGAGGTACCTCGGCGAGGGTTTTTGTTCTGGAATAATGACACTGTACCGGTTCTACTGAGAACAATACATCATCCGAGAGATGTTTCATTCAGTTCTAAAGACGCCCGGAAGCACTTCTGCATAGGGCCTAAAGATACCCGGAGAAAGTCCTGTATGAGGCCCGGAGCTGCCGCCAGGCATTTTTTCATAAGCGCAAATTTAAATAAAAAATTGTTTCACGATACACACGGAAAGAAATAATATTGTAACCAATAATACCCTGGGTTCCATGGATATACTTGCACGGCCTGACGTTCCTTCATGTAGGGGCAGGCCTCTAGCAGGTTGCTTTGCAATTACTCTCAGGGCGAGTGCGTAACACAACCACGAAGATTCGGGACTGAATGGGATATTGAAACTATCCACAGACTTTCTCCATACTTCTGAATACATACTTGTGACTATATATCACCTTGATTTGCAAATTATATTGTTGTCTCTTTAATCAACGGATTCATGTAGCATTGAGGCGTGTTATTCTGTTTGGGAATATATGACCACTGTATGTTATGCATTCCCTTAAAACTATGCTTTCTGCTTATGAATGTCCCTGGTATGACCGTCATTTCTCATGCTGGCACCTTTAAGAATCGCTCAGAATAAGATGTCCTCTATCCCATATCTCAGCAACCACTAACTGAAGTAGCAGCCTCCCCGCACGGCGCTAACTACAGTCTCCACCCGCGAGTCTCGGGTAGCACACAATCGCCACCAGAAGCCCATTTCCTTATCAGATGGGTCACATGACGATGACACCCGCAGGACCTTTTTAATGAGGCTAGTCTCGTTCTGGTAAGCTATTGATTGTACCCATAAGGCCCTGCGAGACTAGCGACACCGGAAACCAGCGTCCCGAGCAGCGTCTGGTCGGCAGCCATCTTAGACGGCCATGTTTAGTCAGATAATTACTCCGGCGTCTTGGTTATATCGTCGATGTGCTTTGTAAGTTTCTCATCTATTAAATAAATTGATTTATTGGTCCCAGTCGTGGGATTTCAGAATAATATAGGTCTGCATGAGGCCATATTCCATCCAAAGTTCAAATTAGATGTTGTTGTAGTAGATTGTGCCTTCTTGGCGAAGGATATTCGCCCTGTCTTAAAAGGTCCACAGCAAAAGGTATAAAAATCATCCATCATTGAACTCCTATCATTCATGTATTATTGAACACACATCATTGTCGGTTTAAAGTATATATATATAATGCTGAAACGCATGAATTAGAGATGCATACGACAAAAATGAATATCTACGTCATACAGGTATATCTTTCATGCTATCTACCAGACATGTTATAATGTTGATACTTCTTTGGTATAATCAAGATGATAACCAGCAGCTATATAGACGTATATCATAGAACAACTGAGTGGTTATGTCAATGCTAAATGACCACTGAACACGCGATTTGACAAAAAGAAACCATCATACCTATAGAGGCATCCGGCTGATACTAAACTATGTCTAACACTTCTAACATCTACCTGTGAAAAATGATGAAAGCTTTGATGCAACTATTGACTGCATGTCTGAACGCAATGTTTCGTTACTGACTTCGCCAGGGGTGGTGGAATGATGAAAAAGAACACAGCCAGCGGTCTGACTTTCTTTTGAGTCTGGGGCGTGGTCTGACTTAAACAATGGCATAAAAATAAGACAGGATAAAAAGACAGCATTAAAACAATAACAAGACACCAGCTACTTGACTTCATTCTTTTCACATGAGTCTGGTGGTGAGACAGCCGCATCGGTATGCCCCCACCCCCAACACCCGCTACCCTTCTACCTGGTTCAAACTTTACCTCCAACTTCCGAAGGCCATACCCTTTAAAGTATTGATCAGTCCCGAGGCGTAAAAACCCGCTAACATGCCAGGCCGGTCGATAATAATCTAATGGCATTTTAATAATTAAATATTTAATTTGGGCTGACGGGGGAGAAGGTGTAAGCGAAGTGTGAATCAAACAAAGGCGCTTCAAACCATTCGGGAGCTTTAAATAAAAGCAGAGGAGGTATTCAGGAGGTGCCGGGAACCCCGGGTTAATTCCGGACTATAGAAACATTCCGATACCTGCATTGACAGCCCCACTTCTAACCACATAATATCTGAGAGAGTGTTAAGAACTTTGGATCTCGGTCACAACTCCCTCTTAAACGTGATGCCAAGAACGCTAATTTAGGTTTATCGTTAAAGCACTGCATTAAACAATCTAGAATAAAACATCGCTCAGAAACCTTACTTAACCCAATCCTTACGAACGAATTTTGTGATGCATCGTGTAGGCGGCGATGCCAGCTCATGTGTATGGTTGGTATGGGCGAGCACCAAATTTCAAAAATGGTGTCACGTGACGTGATTTTTGTCACTATGGCAACCATTTCATATTTTTTTTCAATAATTATGTCGGTCATATCTAAATACATATTTTGTGTAAAAATGGTGTTATAATATTGATTATTTCATGAATTATGGGCCAAAATTGTAAAATGTCAAATGATGCCATTTGGCATCATTCGCCCGTGGCTGGGGAATGCCATATGGCATCATTCGCCCGTGGCTGGGGAATGCCATAGTGGCATCACTAGTAAGGAAAGGGTTAACTACAAACACGGACAATCAAAATCATATATCCATGGACTTCTAGTTGTGAATGAATAATACGAATGAAATAGTAGAAGAAAATATTAGAAAATGTTAGATGATCTCTAGTATATGATACCAATGTGAATCAAACAACGCCCAGACACATGCTATCAAGACAAAACATCAGCGAAGTAGGGATGTTTTAACATCCTGATGCAGACTAAACAAATCTAAATATTAAGCTCGTGAAAGACTCCAGGCTTGTATAGCTATGTGCCGAAGGAGATCATGGAGCCAATGCAGATATTGCTATTGGCGATCAATCACAGGTCAATATAGGCACCTGTGTTCTCAATGTACTACCAGAGTGCTACATGTAGTGTAGTGTATCACGCCTTGACGTAGTATATCACGGCTTGACGTGAATTATACCTTCAATGTCGCATCACCCGGGTATCGGAGGCCTCAGTCCTTGACATCGCATGGTGGACAGACACGGTGAGCACTAGCCGCGCATACCATCTATCTAACCGGTGGATCATATTTTTATCAAACCAGAAGCAGGGGACGTGGAGGGACTGCGGCACGGTAGCAGGCTTTGGGTGCATGCAACGATGCGTGTTTCACCCAGTGTGCATGTTTCCAGACAGCAGCACACAGAAACCCAGATAAACAACGAACAGGCCTTGGGGGATCGCTGACTGTGCAGATAGGGAGGAGTCAGGTTTGTCCTCAGGGTGGGAAAAATAGGCCAAGAAAATGTGCTTCCAGCTTACATATCGACATTGTATTTCCCCCATATTCAATAAGTCAGCGTATGTGTGTTATATTTGTGTGACCTTGATCTGAGCCGACGACTTAACATCAATTAAATGCCGCTTAAACAAGTAGATATGATCTAATGATGTTTCAAGAAGGGAATTTAATCAGTTGGTCTTCTTATGAAAGATGCGTAACATGCATTCAGATGTAAGGTCCTGATGTGCAAATCACATCATCATTAAAGAATAGATCTCTTCCACTTTGAAAGGTGATATCAGATTTGTAAATGATACACGGCGAGATATACACAACTTTGCCATGACTTTGATCTGCGTGGTCTCATTCTCCACGTATTGATGCGTAGTGATATCGAGCGAATCCAAGGATATTGGGCAGCGTATTACTTATCCACCATTGGAAATTTAAGTTATCAAAAGAAAGAGAAAATGGCTGTTGAGCTTTTCACGCACTATTCTCTATTCTTTTTTTCCGTATTTTCATCGGAGAATGCGGCTTTTCGTATCCTATTCAGTTGGGATCTGTAGGCTCTTTGCGTTTATCACGGACATTTCTATTAGGTGGGTAATTAAATGTGGACTGACAACGTGTATTATCGTGCATCCTTGTATATGTCTGTACCTGCTACGGAAACACATCTTCATATACTACTTAAGGTGAAAACACAGAGAATGCCAGTAAAAATGTGATGGCATTACAATAGGATAAGCGCCTTGAAGAAGATACCATTTATCCTCATTTAAATCACACCCTCCACAGATAACAACCAGCCCTCTTATACGACCATAGACGGTCGTATTAGTGGGATTCTCTAGTTTATTCTACACTGAAAAGGCAGACTAGATATAGTACATGGATACGTCAAACCCCTTCGTCGATCTGCCATAATCTTAAAACGATTTGACTAGTTTTGTAAAGACATCACATATGCACAACAAGATAGCTTCTAGGTTGCAGTGTGTAGCTTTTGAAGGAGATGAGGCAATCCTGTATACATGTAAAGCCTACCAGGGAGGGGAAATTTTCACGGCCCATCGACTCACAAAACATATGCTAGGAGCCCCGCTGTTTCCCCTTTGAGAGTTATTTTCTTTATCTATTTTTTAATCCTGAAACTCCACCAGGATGAATCGAGGTCGGGATACAGTGCCAGGCAGAGGCAACACAATTGTGATAGTGTGAGTGAAAATAAGAATAAATGCAAAATAAATGTCAGCGTAAAAAGACTTCAAACAACGTGCCGTTCGATTCTCACTTCCTGCAACCTTACGCCTCAGTCGGTGGTACTGTCAATTCCAATCATAAATGATTACACTGCCTTTCTTTCATCAAGTTTTAACCCTTACTACGCTATCGATCCACCTTTTAACTTTTAGTTTTTGAAAATAACGATCTTGTCCATTGTTTACCAGACCAGTTGGAGATGCGCAGGGAATTGGTGACTGCTTTTTGGGAACATTTCAGACCAAAAAGATCGCGAAGGCAATTTACGGTTCAGAAGTGGCGTGAGACTGAGGGGTAGGCGCAGTCGTCTGGTGGTGAGTAGCTGGCTTGACCTGGTTTCGGTTGAGTTGCTCGCGGAATAAATAGTTCTCTTTGATTAAAAGGCGCCGCGGAATGTGAGCAGAAGTAGGTGTGAATAACAACACAGCGGTCCTCGTCCAGCCCACTGTGAGGCCCTCGACACGCCGCCACGCTCCAGTGAACACAACACACGCTCTATCTACCCGATGAAATCTTCGCGAAACTTATAAAGTGTGGTATGACTTCAGCCTAACGCAGTAAGTTATTGCAAATACAGAAATCAGATATCATCATTAAAACTTTGGTGTTGAATTACACATCTGACGCTGGTTACTCTTAAGCTTTAACGGAAAATAATGTGAAAGGCACAGTCCCTCTTAACTTTGCTACTTTAGAAACATAAGGCCTGGCATACCTACAAAGAATTCCTGAAAGCTCCAGGTTACCATGATCTATTTATACGACAGGAAATGAGATACCAAGAACCATTTAATCGTTTTTATCTCCCATAATCTAATATCTTTGCCAACCGACAAATAAATGATACAAGTACTATATGATCTCCTGCTTGTTCTAATTCATTTTCTACAGTTGGAGAAAACTTTGCGACGCGATTTTAGGTGATCTTTGAATGGGAGCTCAAGACGAGAAGAAATTCTGAGATATAAATAGAACAGGATGTAAGTGTGTTGCATGTTTGAAATGTAGTGTCGGCAGAGGGGGTTTGAATTACATCAGAGTAAATATTTCATACTTCAGGGAAAACTGAAGTTGGTGCATGCTCATAGACCCTTCTGAACAACCCCAGGGACTTCTGGTCCGCTTACTTTGCAAACCACCAGGGGGTGGGGGGTACTTGCGGTAAGTCGTGTCAGATTCTGCTTTATGATGGAGGGATAGGGTTAGAGGATGGAGTACTCTAGCTGCCACATAAGGTCGCAGGCTGATGAGCGGTGTTGAGTTGTTGCGGTTGAGAGGAGAGAGGAGGGTAGTTTGACGGGTCTGATTACTTTTCCATATCAACAGTAACATGTTTCCTGAGACTGAAGTATATGCCTTCTTCCTCTCCTTTCCCTCCCACCCATCCCTTTTGAGCCTACTGCGTCTCACTATTGTGAAACGTCATGTCCACTACTGTTTGACACCTGCCAATAAACCTACATCGCACTTTTGCCCCCCCCCCCCCCACACACCCATTGATCTACTTCCTCCCCATTTGTGCATCATTTTCAATCTGGTTATTACCAGCCATCCGTTTTTTGTCTACATATACATATATCTACATATTTGATTGCATACCTCCTATCTCCCTTTTGCCTCGAATCTGACTATTACTCTCATCTACTTTTTGCCTCTCTGTCTATTGCCTCTAAGATACCAATTGCTTTCAATATGTGTTTTCTTCTCTAATCGGCCTGTTGCCTTCCATGTGTCTATTGCTTTTCAACCACATCTAGATCGAGATCCATCTTTTATCTTTCACCGTTTTATACTTGCTTATCGTTTGCGACCTCTCAAGCGCTGTCCCACATTGCCCCTAATTGCTCCTGTTTCTAGATTTCCTGCGAGATACCCACTATTGGCTCTACCTCCCGCCTCACTACACATCGCCTACCCATCCAACCTCCTCCTGCTCACTACCTCTTAGAGCATACGGCTATCCTTCCAATGGTAACTCCTTCCAGCGCTGTCCCTTACCCGCCTCCCTCCTCTCCCTCTCCCGACCTCTCACCTGCCGCCTAGTGTTTGGACTGATGTTTCCCGGCCGGTCGCTGCGCATCAGTTGTCCGCCCATCACACGCCGGCAGAGATCGATCAGATCGGGGTGAAGACTTAACACCCGCTCCCCCTCTCGACCCCCACACCCCCACACCCCACACCACCCTCCACTCCCCCAGCCACTCAGGTGAGCTCCGGTCGACCGTAAAACCGGGGGTAAAATAGAGGAGCAATTATGAATTATGGCCCATGAAAGTGACAGCCATTGAAGGCCAATTACACGCCGCCATTAAGCCCACTGTCTGCGTCGCTGGTATCTGGCACATGGCTGGTCAGGTCTCGTTAGCCAATCTGGGATTGCTAGTCACCAGCAAAATCCCAACATTTTTGGTGATACTTCCATTGCATGCTCACATTGCTTATTCTTATCTAAACACCGCTCACGGGTATGAATGCATGGATTCTCTCATCTTAAGGATCGGCACCATCGTGTGAAATATTAAAAAAACATGAATATTGAACATTATGTTACGCGTTATTACATAGGACCGCCCTACATGTCATGACAATAAGTTACTGCCAAGATAGTAGATAGTTTCTCATATCACTAAAGTTAATCAAATATCATCCAGCAAATGGTATGAGAAGGCATACCCAGACAGACTTTGAATGTAACCCTGACATAATGTAAGACCACAAAACCCAAGGTGAATAGTGTGCGAAATTAAAAAAAATGATGCAATCAATTTGGCTCAGGTTAGCACTATCATGGCCTCGGCTGAAATCCCGTTGTGCATCTGTATTGAATACATTGCTGAAACGGAGAATAAAATTTAGAAAAATAATTGACTTTTATATCTAATATTTCTAGTGCGATTGAGACTTGTAATCCTAGACCTTAAATATTCATGAGTCTAAAGTTGAAATCTTGCTCTCCTCTTAAACTGCAAATGTCACGAACCAAACTTAAATCTTAGATTTCGAGATGGCATTAATGAAAAGAAATATTTATCTTTGTCGTTATATTTATCGTTTTTCAACAAATGATTTAAACCGAGGTATATCTATACGTTAGGAGATGACTGAAACCAATCTTCATATATTGTACAAGTACACGTCTCAAAGCCTCGTCCAAAGACAAACTTTGTTTCTCGCGTTCTCAGATGTGATTCAACTCGGGTGGGCATTGGCGGCGCGAACAAATCCCTGGCCATTCCGCTCTTTAATCGGGCCAGTTAGTCCCGCTGACCAAACAGGGACCACAGTCTGCCCGAACATCGTTACCATCCACTGAGTCCACTAACAAGCCCCGACGATTTGTGCAGGTCTTTTTTTGTGCGCTATATGAGAAGCCAGACCAATCTACCCAGCTACTGTGAGAGCGTGGTGCTACTCTGCATCCCAACACCTAATCGCGGCGCCCTCTAACGCCCAATTCAAAGCCCTCCTTGGGTGGCCGTTTCTGTGAGCTATAGGGCTTTCTGCTGAAGGCATTTCCCAGCCATAGGGCAATCTAGGAAGGGCCTTCATCATCTATAGGGCATTCCGCAGTAGACCTTCTCTTCCTTTAAGGCATTCCGCAAGGGGCCTTTACCAGGTATAGAACATTCCATAAAAAAACCTAAGTCTGTCAGGCATTCTGAAAAGGACCTCCCCCGTTCATAAAACATTCTAGGAAGGCCCCTCGTGATCTATAGGGCGTAACTTAAGGGAATTACAAAATACAGGACATTCCAAGCAGGGCCTTTTTCTGTTGGGTATTCCTCTTGCTGTATCCATAAGGCTCTCTTCCATAAAAACAGCTTCCTGCTAAGGGCTAATACCAGCTATTGAACATTTTGCTAAGAGCCTTCACCGTTTGAAGCACCTTGTACCCACTGCTTCATTATCTAAGGGGCTTTTATAATCTATTGGTTATTCCGTTTAGGCCTTCTCTATAGAACATTCATCTTACTGTTTTCAGAGATAAAGACCCTTCTTCTTTTAGGCATTCCACTAAGTAGGGGCCATCAAAACCAATAATGTAGTGTGCCCGGAATCTTACCTATCAACAGTAAATTCCACTTACGGTAAATACTCATTATCAAGATATCATTCCAGTCAGGACCTTCATCAATTTAGGTAAATTTCAGTAAATGCTTCCGCATCAATACATGAAATGTCAAGGGGGCAATTAGGAAAGGCGAAGTACAGGAACAAAGCCAAGAGCAGGTCGTTCAGTTAAATACTCTGCCCACAACTGCACCCACCATTCTTCATTATCCAGCGCATGACAAACACACTGTGTGCTACTATCCTATCTCCTGTTGAGAAGAGTAATGTTTCCTCTGCGACGCTTGTGCATGATTCTCGCTGCTCTGCCTGATTTTTAACGCGAGACGCTCACGGGGGCTAATTATAGTCTCTGCCCACTCTACATTGAAATAATGAAGTCTGACTTGTGCACTTCCATTTTACTTCTCAGGAAATGAACGACATGAAATGATCGAATGACAATCGCTGAACAAGTCAGGTTTGATTTTTCTCATTCGCAGTGTTCCAGAATTCAAAATTGTATGTTAATACATTCTCTTGCCCTCTAAGCCATAGAAGCGATTAAATACAAACGGGATCTATTTACCTTGAATATTTCACTATTTGATATAGCTGTTAGGTTGGTTTGATATTTGAAGCACATTAAAATGAAATTGTTTCAAACACTATCATGTTTTGTCTGATCGACATTTTTGTTTAGCTTTGTTTGCATGGTGTCCATTTGTAACACCACCACGGCTTCGAAACCATGGGAAAGGAGCTCTAGTTTGACTCACCGGGAATTCAGTCGTCGATATTACTCGGGTATTATCGGTATTTTATAAATAAGGAAACAAAACTATGAAACCAGACACCCTGTTCAATTCCAAGTCTTTAGAATCACTCTAGATTTACACGTCTAGGATCGAAAGTTACTAAGGAAGTATAATTGTAATAGCAGGCTAACTGTCATTTACATGAGTCCTCTTTCACCAAGTGTCTCATTTAGTTGAGGGATTGGTTGGGAACAGAGGTGTTAGTCGAGAATAGATATTCATTATTTTGAATTTGGAACGTTTAACGTGAAGTCTCGAGCATTATCTCACCCCAGATATTTTTTCTCCATAGACTTAACATTGGAAACTCGTATCTAATACCCATTAGATATTTAGGAAAAATTTCCAATGGGGGATAATGTCACAAATGTTAGCCCATTAGTCAATGTGAAGGGTGAGATAAATTCAGAAACCCATTCAAGTTTAGGGTCAAAGCTCAATCCCATCTCGTTTGAATCGCTACATAATTCACGCGGCTTTGCCTTGTGAATTACTACGCGATTCAAACTCGATGGGATACGAGCTCTGACCCTAAACTTTCATGGGTTTCCTCTATATTACTAGTCAATACACTCTGATGTGCCTGGTGCAGATCCCTATCTCTATATACTACTACCCTCCGGTTTCAATGGTATTTCATTGGGAGTACTTTCATTAACACCTGTTGCAGAGGAAACGATTGTACATACACACTGTGGAGTTAGGGTTCTAGTAATATGGAATGTCGATTTCTTTTATATCTGGTGATCTTCCACTTTGGAGTCACATAAATAAATACAAAGAAATGACAAGTACGTCGCAGGACTACACATGGACTAATACAAAAGACATCTAGGGTTCTGCTATCTAGTTCATATGAACACACTTAGTTCCTATTGTAGTAAAATCTCACGACGACATTACTTAGACTGTATATAGGTAATTCTGCCCTGCAAATATGTTGCAATGTGTTAATAGATAAGGGTCTCAAATAGTTGATTTTATAGTTTATCTTGGAACAGCGTTATTAATGTTTGAAACATTATACGATATTGTTGTGTATATACGGCTAAAAGAATCAATTATAAAAATACACTATTTCTGGAACCATAAAGGATTATATATATGCTACCTCAAGCCCTGTATTAATGCATTGGCTTCATCATTCAGCGTTGGTGGCTGCGGGGTCTAATAGTGAATCATGTGTAACGTAATCATTAGATTAAAAAAAATCTAAATCTATGAATTCTTTTAACTTAGTGATCAGGATCTATCATAGCAGATCTTTCTAATAGTTAGAAATGTCCCAATTCAGATTCCCTATAACGCAAGTGATTCTTCGAACCATACTATACTTTATTTTAATGCTGCTAATGTATTATTCTTATTTGTAGATGTGCACCCTTTAGAATTGCGCAGTTGCAAGTTATTCATACGACCTGAATAAGACATAAAGGAAATTATATAAGGATCTTTGTGTGGCATTTGATAGGCTTTATCAAAGCTTTATATTAGATACTAGCTTCAGAACGCAAGTAAGAGTCAATCTATAACGTCTTCAATACTTCTAGGCCATAATGATAAAAATGGGACTACTCTCCAGATCCCATCTAATTAGTAGTGACAGGGATACAAATAAAGAACCTTATCTATTCGAGCCCTTAGAGGCGAATGAATGCCCCCGGACATTCCATTCCAACATACATATATTCAGTAACTGAAGTAAAGATGATGATTAAAGGGACACCAAATCCGCTGGCACACAGAGCCCTTACATGTGGACTCGTCTCCGAATCGAGAGATCTATTCATATAGAATGAAGCCCGACAAAAGATTCATCTCCCAAACAAACTCTCCTCTCCTATCAACGACCGTCAAGGTTGGTCCCTGTTTGCATTTTCTGTACCGGTTTTCCAGCCTATAAAATCACACATAAATAGGCCCCAAAAGCTGTCCCCTTACCTCAGTGGTGCAGACGGTAAAGCCTTTGAATTCTGTTTTTCATTTCGCCCCGCCCCCTAGCGGGGGGCGCCCATTAGGGGGCGGCAAGGCGGGCTTTCTCGGCAGCCTACTATTTCACACCTAGCTGCGCCCGTTCCGCGGCACAATGATGACTCGAACGCGCGGATCGAAGGCAGCGCGCCGGAAAATGACCGGGTTGAGGATCACCCCCTCTAGCGGTGATTCTCCCACGGACCCTTACCACCCCCCACCTCCCCCACTCTCCTGGGTGTACAGTGTTGGAAAAGGCAGTTGAAAGTTGTGGGTTTCCCAAGGTTTATGAGGGATGTAAATTAAGATGGATACAGTTCACTCTGTTAAGATTTCATATTAGTTCCTGTGAAGTGGAGGCGAGGTTACGTTCTGTTATTTTACATTATTCAAGGTAATTTTGTTTACTATTTCAGTAATCCATTTCGTTACAATGGTTTTTAATGGGGGGTCTACTTAAAATAGATTTCAATCTGTCAAAATCTAATGACTCCTACAACTCCTACAACTACCTCCACGCCACTAGTAAAAGCCAAATCAACGGAGGGAGAACTAGTTTCATTGGTTCATTTTTCGTCCTCTATAAATCCATTGCCTGACATCCTATCTTATACTGAGATAAGGATGTAGATTTCATTATAACTATCATCCTGTCTAATTTACCCAGTTCTCGCAGCGTATTCTCTCAGTGAGTGGTCTCGTCACGGTCGACCAGTCACACCGTGTGCACGTTTCTACGGCAGCAGCGCACGGGCCGGCGCCACACCCACCATCAGGGAGTCTCACTAATTACTGTCATTACCGGCACGTCATCGCCCGCCGCGCCGTCAACAGTCACGGTCCTCTGAGGTGGGGTTCGGGGATACCAGGTTTTTTTTTTATTTTTATTTTTTTTATTGTCACATGAAAAACAAGATGTGTACATGAATGACCTCTGCAAAGCAGATCTTACGGTCATCTTGAGAACCTTTGTAACAAGCTCGTATTCGGTTATTAAACCACATCAATATAGATATACATTATTTACAAGTTGATGAGGATGTAGATGCGAGGGGGGATAACCCTAGTAGGTCATAACCACCCCATGAGGTGATCCTCCATGGGAAGGCAATGTAAGCCCATGAGAAGAACACCGGGAAATGCCTCAAGATACTCTCAGTTAAAGATGGTATGATATCTCTAGGTTAGAGATACCATCGTGTCTCCAGGGTGTTCAGGTCATGATGCAATTATGTCTCCAGCTAAGTTCGGTCATAAACGCCGTGATACCTCCGTGTCTGCTCAGGTAAGGCCCCCTCATGTTGGCGTGAGAAATAGTTATTCGAGGAACCGTTTTATAAATTTGAATAAGAGCATTTCCGATACAAGATACGGAGAACACATTCCGAGACAACTAATTCAATGCCGATAACCAAGTGAATGTCTACAATAAATTGTGAAAATCATTCACATATCGATAGCAATGATAAGATAATCTAAACATGTATTTTAGTTACATAAAATTGTTTTCATCGTATAGTCCTTGTTCATCCCAATGGTATATATAAGAAAACAATTAAAATGCAAATCAATGATATTTACCTTGAAAGGCTTATGAACACTGGGAATGGGATTCAGCACTATAACGTTAGACCAGGGGCCGATGGGAGGCTGGTGTCGGGGTGTCTGAGGGGTATGTGGGATGGCCGGCGGGGTGTTTTGTGACTTTCCCGTGCAGGTGGGCGGGGTGTTGGTGATCGATTCACGCAGCTCGGCCGCCATGATAGAGAGGGGGCTCTATGGCAGCGCCACAGCGGATCCCTCAATCAGCACAGGTAGGCAGGTGCTGGATCCATAAGGGGATAATATCCCACTTCTGCCCCCAACCACAAACACGCCCAGCACACGGGCGGTACTGGGACAATACCACCACTGCCTGACCAGCAAAGTAAAGATATGTTCGGCGTGTGAAATTACGGTAATAAAGCTGGACCGGCTGCAGTGATAGATACCCCTTAACAATAGTGGAAATTCCAATGATAGCTCACAACGAGGCTCAGGTGGTGTGTCTATGGGGACGTGGTTCTAAATTACAGGTTCTACTTTTTAACATACAAAATTTATGCCGTTATAAATACCAGTCGAAAACATACGAAGTATCTGTGGAGGTACAACATTTGGATTATTTGTCTATTTAATTGAAACATGAGCTAGTGTAGTTATAACTATCATTCAAATGATTCTGAATGTGACACAATTTTATGTTCCACTAAAGTCGCCTGGTAAAATATACCAGGTATGGTGAGTGCTTTCTCAGCAGGATATCATTTCTGGTAGGGCAAATAAATTTCCTATTGGACATATATGTACGGCAAGTATAAAGAACGCACATTCTGTCGATTATTTGTTTGGAAGGTGTAATCAAACTGATGACACACCGGGACAAAATGTGTATTCTAAAAAAGAGAAGGTCGCTTGTCATAAGGTGGTTGAGCGAGGGAGGTGGAGGTGAGATGGCAGAGTCGGGATCCAACTTTGCTGGTCACCATAGGGTACGGATGTTTAAATCCTCGTGATGACTGGGTACCAGCAGTCCAACCTGCCACTTAGCGCTGACGGTGGCGCCTCCCCGTGGGGCGCGCCGGAAGTATAGGCCGGGTACAAGCTCGACGGGAGAGCTGCGCGCGCCACGCCCCAGTGACGTCATTCCGGGTAAGGCTGCTGGGAACGCTGGTCTGGCGCGAGATCTCGTGAGAGGATGCGTTACGGTGAACGGCGTAAAGGAATCATAGTCTGTAGTCTTAGAGGAGAAGGGAATTGTGCAAGGTGTGGGGCTAATTACTGAATTTTTCTCTCTATTTTCGCACTTATAGAAAGTGCATAATTAAATACAGCCAAGCATCATCTTAGCCCGCGACCACAAATTCCTAGTAGTCACTTTCGTTAAAACCAGAAGGTCTGAGCCGGGGCCAATAGTGACTGATATGACATCTCTTTCTTTGCTTTTCGTACAAAAGTGATACTTCCTGACATTGAAATACTAGGAAAAAGGTTTCTGTGAATGTATTGCGAAGCATTGACTCATAGCCAACGAACAATGGCGTTATGGTTCTCGCTCCGAATTATACAAATCTTTGATTAAATGACCACCAGTGACTATGAAAAGGGAGATTTGAAGTCAGACCCCCTATTTAGATAAATATTACAAAATCCAGAAAGTCAAAAGAAGCACAAATACGAGGAAAATGATGAGATAAACAAAGGGAGAGTCATAAAAGGGAATTACATTTTTTTCAATTTGTAACAATAGGAGTAACTCCCTCAGAAGTGTGCGGATGACATCATCCCTGAGCTACTCGCTAAAATAATCTCCGGTCTGGAAATAAACGGAGATTAATCCGTTCAGCCTTAAGTGTTTTACAGATAAGCATCAAGACACACAGCCTGCGTTTGAGAGAGACGCTTTGTTACGCCACCTGCGATTGGCTAGAACAGGTCACGTGGTTCGACATTCTAATGCAGACACGTGCACGGGTAATTACTGATTGGGAATACAGATGAAGACTCGTTAACCCTTGAAGCGCTGAGGACACTCACCAATGAAAACCAGCCATTTACTCCAGGCATTCAAAGATCAAAATCAGGATGCATCACAATGTCGTCGATATTTAGCGATACCTGTACTATGTATTTGGTTACGGATACCATAGATATGGGAAACATTAATTTGCTATAGGGTCATATACTTACATGTATTTCCCAACATGATAGGGTATATAATATGTGTGTCATCTCTATACCTGATATTGTGTATTGAAAAAGTTGGGGCAGTAGTAAATCCCACGAATATCGATTAACAGGCTGTGTTGGTTCGTTGGTCACTTTTTGAGGAGGATGGTGGTGGCGGGTTTTACATCACCACACATGAGGCAACAGCGTTATTGTCAACTATGAAACAAACGCAGGTGCTATTTTCTAATTCAATGCAATTTTGTCTTATCTTCTATTACGTTAGTATACTGGAAACGGCCTCGGATCCACAACCCGACTTACTTCTAATTCAAATAGTTACTTAAGCATATTGGAGGATTGGTAATTGGGTATCTACAATGAGGAATAACTAAACATACTTTTAGTAATACATGGAGGTACAACGGCAGTTTTACTGCAGTAATGACAGTTCTCCTGTTCCCAAGACATATCGCTTACAATTTTTTTTGTCACTGATCATATGAGACACGAGCCTGGTTCTATCGGGTCAGCCACTTTACCAATCCAAATGTGTCAACCAGATTAGCTCTGAACAGAGTTTGGGGCACAATACGGGATTAGGCACATCACATTTGCATAACAACTCTGAAATATACATAAGAGAAGGTGTCGGGGCGAAATGAACAATGACAAACAAGGTGAGGGTAATGCACTTCATTCACACCACAATCAATCCATTTCCGCGACCTTGGTCCTGACCCCTTCCACCACTCAACTCCCAAGCCCCGTACCTGTGGGCACTAATGCCAGCTCTTAGTAGTGACGGAAGGCCGGGGGAAGTTGTCCGACTTACCGGGCGTTCCAGGCGGGGTCGTGGACTGCTCTCACTCACTCTCCAAGCACCCGCTCACTCTCCAAGCCGGGCAGTGCTGATGAAGGACCAGGGTGAGGATCTGTCTTGGGAGTGTCGGTCGGAATGATGATTATCAAAGCCCGCGCACGACTAATGTGTAATTTGCATGATAGATTATCACCCCGCATGCGCTGATCCGGGCTTCCCCCTGGATTCTGTCAGCTTCTACTCTCAGTCTGCATACCTGAGCAGGTTCACTTGGTGGAGCATGCGTTACCTTGTTCACCTTTCTCATTCTCTCTCTCTTTAGATTGATAACTTTAGCTTAGAGCAACTTCTAAAGAATTTCCCCGAGTACATTGAGGGCTGGGTCGTACCATGATTATAATCTCTGGCATTTTCTGGCTTTATAACACGGTGAAGACTGTTATACCTACATGATTACATATTTTGCTCTATAAGTAAATATAATCTATGGCTTAATATGATAAGTTTCTAAACTACTAACCTATTTTCCGCACTTGTTCCCAGCATAAATCATTTCAAGCATTGATTTCCATCCCGATTATCTAGTTGTTCATTGCATTCTGTTGTTGATCTAGAGTGACATTAAAGTGTACCTTTTGATATATTTGTTCTATTTGTCAATAAAGCTAAATACAAGTATATTCTAAAGTTACTCACCAACCTTACAATATCCTATTAAACATGCATTGCCAAAATAAATGATAAAATTAAGAAAGACGTGTAATATGACGTGATCAAACAAATTACTATGAGTTCGGACTACAATCAGCCGTCCGGGTTATGCACTCAGCCGAGTATCGTACTGAGTGACGGTACTCTACCCATGCGGATCTGCCGCAGATCCCCGCCCATAATGGGTTAAAACCCCCGTCGAAGCAAATTTCCCTTTCCCTTTCTTCTGTGTCAAACCAAAACCTGCGGAGAAGGGATTCGCTCTTCGGAGCGCGGCTTTGAACATGATAATCTCTATCTCACACGCCGATAGAGCACGTTTATCCTAACCACATCGATTTGTATAACGTCAATGCAGGGTCTCTGCCATCTTAGAAGTAAAACAAATACTGAAACTATCATCAGTATCTGGCATAATTCTTTATCAAAATCTATATATAGACCTTATCTGCTCTGCTCTATACATGGATCAGCAGTATTTACACAGCCGTATTCATTACCAACCCTACCCAACCGTCCCTCTCCAACCACCTCCTCTACCCGGACCGCTCGCGGCCCGCCCCGCCACACCCCACCACGGTCCCGCCAACAAAACACACGCCCGCCTATAACCACTCTAGTCAGCCCCCATTATGAATTATAACATCTGCCGTCCCCGTTGATTAATCTTGGAGAACCCAATAAAGCCCGACCCTGGCTGGAGGGAGGGAGGTGGGCGTGATCCGTCTTGGCCGGGGTGGGTGGGGTACAATGGGCGAGGGTTGTCTACCCCCTCCGTCCCCGTCGTGGTCGCTCATACATCTTACCACCTGTCAGAACCGGTACCCGGCAACAATATGCCCGCCGCCCACACCGCCATTCTCCACGCAACCACAGGTCTCAGTCTCTTAACCACAGTTTCCACCCTATCACAGTATCAGTCTCTTAACCACAGTCTCCAACTTACCACAGGGCTCAGTCTCTTAACCACAGTTTCCACCCTACCACAGTCTCAGTCTCTTAACAACAGTTTCCACCCTACCACAGTATCAGTCTTTTAACCACAGTTTCCAGCCTACTACAGTATCAGTCTCTTAACCACAGTCTTCATCCTACCACAGGTCTCAGTCTCTTAACCAGTCTCAATCCTACTACAAGTCTCAGTCTCTTAACCACAGTCTCAACCTCACCACATGTCTCAACCTTACAACACTTCTCAGTCTCCACATGTTTCATCATAGCCCAAAGCCCAGTCTCTGAACCATACTCTCCGACCTACCCAAGTGCATAAGTTGCTCACTACAGTCTCCACCCTACCCCAGTATAAGTCTCCGAACCATAATCTCCAGCAGGCTACATGTATATATATTCGGGGGGTGCCCTTATAGATTTTGGCATTGATTTTTAATGGAGCTATTTTAGTGTTCACATTCCAGAGACAATTAGGGCTGTTTGAAATGAATGTACCATAGGAAGTGACAGTAGCTTTCTTATTTCAATTACATTTTATATGAAATTGAGGATATATATATAATCATTAAAGTGAAATTTCACTGAGAAAGGTCAGTTGAGCGACAAACTATGTAACGATGTATGACATGTATGTAAACCTCTGTGCTACTATACAATGAAGCCGACAGGGGATGAACATGTCCATGTTAAATAAACCCAAGAGACATCCCCACAGGATACTCTAATGCACGAACAAATGGAACTTGTCGTGGCTCGTAAAAACTCTCATCACCTAGACATCTGTATGCCGCCAGCACTGCCATCCCATAATATTACTTCCTGCCTGCGTCCCATACCCCACCTGGCGGAGGAAGGGCGAACCCAGCAAGCTGTGCAGTCTCCAAGCTTTATTCCCATTCCTATTCAGGACTTGTAGCGCGGTAGATCAGCATGTATTCAGTTGGACATTGTTGGTGGGATTAAGCAGACGTCGTGGCTTTGTACAGACAGATGTTTGCATGCTTGCCGGCCACAATAGAGTTAAGTATCAGTCATAATGATGCATTGCATGCGTTCCAGTTAGAAGGATGTCTGCTTTGTACGCAGATGGCTCGTTGTTTGTGACACCTATTTACAAGTGTCTTTATTACGAATACAAATACATCAAGGGCTACAGACATTGTTTTGCACCTCGTATCAGAAACAATAAACCATTTTGTCTTCAAATATCTAACTTTCTTTTCAGAATTTTAAGGCTTTTATATCAACAGGAGTAATAGCAGGAACATAACAAAACATAACATAAAGTCAGTTGAGCGACAAACTATGTAACGATGTATGACATGTATGTAAACCTCTGTGCTACTATACAATGAAGCCGACAGGGGATGAACATGTCCATGTTAAATAAACCCAAGAGACACAAAGGAAGACCATCCTCGTGATGATTTGTGCTCAATAAACTTTAAAAGAAAAATAATAATAAAAAAAACAAAACAGCAGGAAGCAATATGCGTGTGCAAACGGTGGATTATAATCGAAACCAGTGTAAATAATCCTGATATCTCATTTTGTTAATGATCGTTATCATCCGTATCACCTGCCTTGTTTTCCCTCTTATTGACTGGCGCAACATCCCCTAAATCGTCCTAAAACCATCCTTTCTTCGTCATCTTCCTTCTGTTCCCAAGTTTGTATTGGCTTGGTTATTGCCACATTTAATTTAACTGCTTTCACACCTTTGTCTTATATTTCCATGAATATCTCTTACATCTGCCTTCCAGAATCTATCCACTATTGTCTTTGCAAGAACTATGCTTTTGTTCATTTTCCTGTGTCATAGAGTGTCTATTTTTCAAACAATGCGATAGTTCGAACCCTATCTCTGGTATCCTTTCCTTTAGCAGTATTCATCTGCTACTTAAATAATCATAGGTCATTCTTCATGCCTTTCGTACACTAAAGCCTCTCCAGTGTTGGCTTTCCCGCCTTGCAGTCTTTTCTTTTGCCGTTTCTACTCCTTTGACCTACATTTTCACGAGAAGCTCCTTCATTAGAAGCCTGTCTCCCTTCAGGTGCCCCAATCAGTCCCAGCACCCCCACACCCCCTTAACCTCGGCCCTGCACTTACATACACGCTACACACACCCCACCATTCACAAGCGAGTAAAAACAATCTTGTTTGGAACAGGAAGTGACGCTCTGCGCCTGCGCTGGGAACACGTCTTTGCGCTCGCGGTGCGCGCGGCGCGTTTCACACGCCGAGTGGGCGGGTGGGTGACAGGGTTAGGGGGGGGGGGTGTCCCCCACCAAGAAGCCACATTTCAGCGTCCACGCAGACACGAACACGCTTTCAATGATTGGCTCCGGGTGTCAGCCGCCCGCCTACCACGCATGCGTCCTGACCTGACACAACGGAAGTAAAGGCAATCCGACTGGGTCGGCGTCCATGCCGCGGCTACGTTACTACTTCCGGTTGCAGCTCCGACGGTGCCTTGATCGAGTAGGGCTGGTTAGGGGGTGTATTGAAGAAAGAGATAGTACAGCCCCATAAGGCGATACTGAATTCGTATCACACCCTCGAGCGGCGGATAGACGGGGCAGGTGAAGTGGGCCCAAGGACCGGTAACCCTTTCAGTGCGGTGCTTTGATAGCTCATCTACACACCTGCGAATTGTTCTAGTTACTGAAACCGACTCCCTTCGATAGTCTTAGAAACCCACGAGTAAGATTTTACCGAAGTATATTCAGTAATATTTACATTTAAAACCCCCCCACCAAGTTCCAAATACACACTTTCAACTTTAAATCATCAAACCCACTCGTTCAAACATGAATTTCCATTCACATCTAGGACAGATGTACAGAGCGGTAGGTTTTATTACACAGAGTCCTACAAACCTAGAACGGACGTTGAATCTCTCTTGGTAATTTTATCGGTCAAACGGGCCTGCCCCAGAAGGGGTGTGGGCATTCGTTGGAAAAGGATTTGAGCGTTGAATCCCTCATTCAATCAGACACAAAGGTCAACAAGCCACACATACGGGCGGAAGGAGGGAGTGAACAGGCTCCAGATCATAGTGCGACTATGAGCCACTGACCCTCTCTTGGCTGATGACTAGCTCCTACTGAGTGTGTGGCTCATATTGACTATTATGACCAAACATGGCTACTTGCATTTACCTTTTCCAATTTCATTACCCACTGTTACGATGTCTGGTTGAGTTAGTAAGTAGTATATGAAATGGGGCAACTGCGTACTTCAGAACTTTAGAAGTTTCATTTCTGATGCTAGTTAAGAGTTCCATTTAGGGTACTTTTCCTCATAGATAAGTTCTGAGATATGATTAAAACCAAAGGAAAGGATAAAACAGAAGAAAACAGTGACATATGCGGCAATTACCATTTTGAATTTACTGAACGATTTAAGCGAAAAACAATATAAGGGGAAAGAAATCGGCATTGAAATTGCAGGCGTTAAAAGGTTCCTTCTAGCATTGTAGAGCGTATGCCTACACAGTACGTCACGTAGTCGTCTTATAAAGGAGTTCTCCCTCCTCTAAACGATTAGCAGCCCAGCCTTTAGTGGCGGCGGAAGTGAAAATGTAAGGAGCGTGTGTTCAGATCTTATTAGCATCCACAGCAGAGAAAGGATCTGTTTACAAAGTCAGGAGAAGGTCCTTTCCTCTGCGCTGCTAGATGGGGATTCCTGCTTAACAAAGAGCATACACTGTGATTGCACGACACTTCAACCTGCAACTACCTGCCCCCATCTTTACTACACCTCACTCCTGGTGCATGCTCCTATTCACATCTCATTATAGGGCTTTTCATACCGAAATCGTACACCTTTCACTCTTCAGTGGGACAATTCTTACCCCACCTGTCATCATATCTCACCTACGACACGTATTAGACCTCAAGTCACGTTCGTATGGTCCTCTCTCCAGAGCTGTTCACAACACTTAACCCAGCTGCTACTCCACAACCAGAAAATATTTATCCCACCAGAAGCTATTCACTCTTAATCCCACCACGGTACCTTATTTACACTGCGGTTGTCCACACCTACATCATTCACACCTCCTTCTCTGTCAATCATCACACACCAACCTCTTATTCCTCGAACACTACTCTCCATACATCATTATAGCGACTGACACCTTGTCACTGTGTAAACTGATCAGTTATATTCACATCTTATTCCACCATTCTCCGTGCTGCTTTGTCCTCACATGATATTGACTAAGAAGGGCGATGGACTGAACATCCAGCTATTTGATTGAGCGGAATCAGATATCTGTAGTTCTACTATTTCCATTCCGAGGACAACGCTGAAGGCCACGGAGTCAACTACAGACAGAGCCATGTAAATGGGTTCATCCAACTACCTTTCACACACTCTGCATGCCTAACCCAGTCATTCCCACACCTATGGACCAGCCTTTGCACACTCTTCACATATTCTTCTCAGAAATCATTTCACCCCACCACTCCTCACACTCCTTCTATCTCGGCCTGCAATGCTTCACATCTAACCTTACCATCGTCCACAAACTGTTCACATCTCGTCTTCCCATTTCTCACACCGATGGACCAATCTTCACACCTCGCCCTACCATTATTCACACACCCTTCACACCTGACCCTCCAATCATTCACACCTTCACCGCCAGCCGTCCCACACCACCCCCGCCCCGTCCTGCTGAGCCCAGGTCTGTAGCCGCTCCCCGTGCTCACCGCACGGGCATAATTCGGCCATGGTGACGGCGGCAGGCGGCGGTCGGCGGCTGATTTATAGCCCGCCTAACTCCAATCAAGTCATCGTATTCTCCTCCGTGCGGGAGGCGCCCTTTTTATCAGCCGCGCGCCCGTGTCATATTTCACGCAGAACTTGTCGCCACTCGCCAATTCGCGATCTGCCCTGAGCTGGTTTAGGGAGCGCTGAGCGGCTCCTCTGCATCCCGCCCTCCTGTAACCCTCCAGCCCCCTCCGCCCCCCGCCCGCGTCAATGTCTGCATGCCGGCACGCGCCTCCGCCACACACACCGACAGGCCGGGCTGGCCGCATGCCATCACAGCGCTGAGCTCCGAGCAGAACAGGGACCTGCCCGCCCCACCTGCCCTTTGCACACTTAAATTGAGCAGTTTCTGTGTGTGCCATTCTGGTGTAGCTGTCAAAACGAGCAGCTGTACATATATATGACTTGGTGGGACTGGTAGACGAGCAGGTTATATAGGTACACTAAAGTGAACATCTGCTATATATAGCTATCTGAAATAAGCAAGTTTATGTGTCAGGTGAGTCATTGAAGTGAAAAAATTAGGTGAGAGATTTAATTCATTTCAGTAGCGCGTGTATGCATTTCTAAAGTACAGATATATTGCTTGAAATATACATTGAAAAAATGAATTATGAGACATTAGTTTTTTTTAAAAGTTTAGTCATATGATTTCTTGGTGTCTAGTGGAGATGTCATAAATAAGTGATTACAGTAAAATATTTCATTTTGGAGTTGTCTCTGCTATCTGCTTGGAGACCTGTATGTGTCCCTCTGGGGAGCTTTTCTTGTTTAGGCCTACTTCTTTTACTACCGTATATCATTCCCAGCAGGTCCGCCTAGATGGCTTCCCACCAGCTCTAACCAGGGATCGCCAATCATAGCCTCGGTCGTTCAAGCGGTACTCTATATTCACTGCATATCTGCTCGGAGAGTGACCCACCTCGGCGCCATCTTGCATGCATGCTTTCATCCGGGGCTTTAGCGGTGGATCCCCTCTGGCGGTGGTTGTATGCATTAGGGGCGGCCATCTTGGGCATCTTTCACAGCACAATGACAATTTACACATCCCGGCTGGGACAGCGGTCCTCAATCACCACCCGCTGGCCTGATTAGCGAATCTCCAGTAATTAACGAGCATTAATGAGTCTGAATGATCGCCTCAGAGCCCCCGATCTCTCCGCCCCCTTTCCGCCCCTAACACCCCCCCCCCCTCCCCCAACCACCCACCCACCCACCCAATCCTCGCTCCTTACTGGGAGATATCCTCGATCATAGGAGTGCTGAACCCCGCCTTTCAAATCACTCCTAAAATGAGAAGCGCCCCCTCCTCATATCCCGACCCCGCCATTAAGCTTTAGTCTTTATCTTTTACCCCTGAAGTCTGCCCCTCTGTCTAAAGTCCGATAAAACAAACTGAGGATCGATTGTGAACCTGTGGCTCATATGCAAACATCATGAGCCAGGCCAGGTTCCGTGCAGGATGAATCTATAGGAATTCAACAAACATCTTCATAAAGAAGTGTCAAAGTAATCTGAAAGCGATGTTGATGCATTTCACAACCAAAACGTTGTACAAGATTTGGCTTCACAAAATTCCCTCTACCATGTAGTAGCTAGAAATATGCGAGTAAAACTTGTTAGTTTTCTTTAGTAAATACTGGATTACATCAATTGGTTTCCATGATCCGACACTTAGAAGTAACACTAGTTAAGGTACAATTGAAGGCTCGCAAAACGTGATATATTTTCAGAGCACGGTATGATATGATTGACGAGAATGGTTTGGGCATGATGCACTCATGACAAGTTGCATAATGAGTATGACATTGGCCTGCCATATCAACGACAAGTTGTATTCATAATTAATGAGTATAACATAGGCATGGTGTATTTGCGGCATGTTGGATAATGTGACTAATGAGTATAACATTGACATGATTTATTATCGACATTCTGTATAATGTGATTAATTGTATAACACGTAGATCACGTGACTGACGAGGCATAGTGCACCGGGCGTCGGTTTAATGCCCGTTGAGAACAGTAAACCTGCTTTGACTGCCGGCCCCTGACACCATGCATAATATGAACGACCATGACTCGATAAGGCGCTGAACATCCGCCATTGACTCACTTCACCGAGATACTGGCGACTGAACAGCTCTACTCAGTAGATATTCATCAGGGCACTCAAGCCTTTATTTCCATTCATTCCCCGGATATCTATAATCTACCCAATGGTCTGTCATTCGCCCATCCTACAGAGATTCTGTGTCTCGTTAAATGAGCCTCTCTCACTGAGCAGCTCCGAGATAAGTCAGGTGTGGTGCGTATTGACTTTTCTCCCTGTGTCCAACATATTCAGCATCGTGCCCCTGGTATTGTCGTATACTCAAATCCATTTTGCACACGTATAGATGCAGCAGAGGAGAGTAAAATTGATATCAGTGATTTTCTATAATAGATAAACCACAGCCTATTTACTTTTACTTCACTGAACAAAATAAACATTTATAAAAGTTAGTGATCCACCCGTTTGGAACTTTCAAAACGTTCCATTAAACTATGACTGCTAGCAATGATAAATTGGCAACCTCATCTTTTCTATTCCTCAAACAACACGGAAACTAACATCTATACTTGTGTGAAGTTCCATATTCTGGCCAGGTTAAGGATTAGCCCTGACAGTGACTAATCTTTCGCGAGACCCTTTCAAAGCTTTGAGGAAAGTTATCCCTCTCCTTAGATAAACAAAGTCTAAGTGGAGACCATTGACCCTTCTCAAATTCTGCTCTCACTTACAGGTGGCCAGCCTCTGGAAAAATCCCACCCAATGATGACTTTGACTTGGCCTTACACGACCTTCACCTTTACTTTATGCCTAAGTCCGGAACTATATCGCGTCCAGGGCCGCTACATGCCACCTGCTAGACCGTGTCACTTGCCCCGATAAGATTGGGGCAGTCACCCCTGACCTTGGCGTCGTGATCTTCATCCCAGACATCAGTAATGGCCTTGACTCTTGACCTTTGTAATAGTCCACCGGTTAGGATCCGAAGAGGGCGAGATCTAGCAGCAGGAACCGCACACCCCGAGGCGAGCGTGGCTAATTTGGCTTCTATCGTAGGCGCGCCTCAGTTGGTCTCCTATTCAGTGTGTCCAATCAGAAGATGTGATTGGAGCATGGCTACAAGTAATGAAGGTCGGCGGTCGGTTTCTCGTAGTTCTAAGAACGAGAAATTATTGTGGTGTAGTTCTGTAAATACACACACACACATATATATATATATATATATATATATATACATACATATATATATATATACATACATACATGTATATATACATATATACACACACACATATATATTTACCTGCATATATATATGCTTATAGGTCAAAGAGTATTATCCTACCCCTAATAAAAAACCGCCATAGACTTAACATAGGAAAATTTTATGTGGCAGGCCGTGACATAAAGTGCTTTTTATGCCACTAGAGTAATAACAATATTGACCAATCAGAGAGCAGGATGTCAGCTACTATGAAAAAAAAGTTCTATTGGTCATTGACTCAATATTTATCTTTTAGTAATACAAAAGCATAGACGAGGTAGGATAAATACGAAACCGAACTCGAGTTAAACTTGTCACGGTCTATGCCACTCTGGTCAGGTCTGCTCCTCACTACACTCGGCTACGCCTCGTGTAGTAATACGCAACCTTCCCATCGTGGCATAAACATTGTCAAGTCTAACTCTCGTTCGGTTTCTACTAATTGTGTGTAGTTTTGTGTAAATAAAAGTTAAATTCTAGAATTGGGCATCAAAATAGAAAAAATCTTTCGAATGAACACTCATACCACATTACATCCTACTATTTTATCAGGTGAGACTATGATCTCAAATCAGTTCTGTCAGAGCAGTGTGTGTTGACAAAGCAGGCTCCATTTTGAATTATCGAGGTTCGGTTAGGAAGCTACTTCCCACTCAAACACGCCCTTATTTGGTAATCTTTAATACCTCTTCTTATGGTTAAGGATATTGCAATTTTATAAGAAACTAGTGATAATCAATAGAAGATAAATAGCAATCCCCCTAGTATGTAGAGAGAGGATGACCTGTCCTTCATACAAGACGCCTAACCCGCCAGCTGGTGGTGGAGGAACTCTAGGAGGCCGTGGTTGAGTGTCTGCGGAGAGTGTGGACAATGAGCACTGTCTGAGGGTGTTTACTTGCCGTGATCTCATTCGCAGCACCTTGTAGCACAACTCTCCATAAACACACGCCACACGAACAAGGCTCATATTATCACTAAACTGTTAGAGCTTTTTAATCCCCCCCCTGTTTAGTGAAAGGTATACGGCCGGCTGCACGACAATTAGTCTGTGTGTCAGGAGAAATAAACCGACAATGTTTTTGCCCTTAGTATACCTGTGTGTGCGTTTTTGTGGTGTATGTTTATGTATGCTTGCGTGTCTATGAATATGGGCCCAGAGAGGGACAACGACATCTATAGACATGTGGAAAGACAATAACAGAGATAGAGATAGATCGATAGATAGATAGATCGATAGATAGATGGGTAAAGATACATCGATAGATAAATAAAAAGAAAGAGTTATTCGCGTTTCGAATGCTGCCAGTTATGGGCTTACAATAGTCATGAAGTTAAATTGTAGTGTTCGAATTACATCAGTTGTCTGTTGTCCTTTAAAATTGCATTAAGTACAAAATAATGTCAGACCCAAAGAGGGCGACATGGGACAGTGAGTACCGCACTGTTATACGAACTCTTGGATCTCGGTTTGCCTCACTGTGACTGCTTACCTCTCACCTCGTCCCATGTTAAGTCTATGACAGATCTGCCTCCAAACATCACCAGTGTGACGGCATGTTTGAAAACTCAACGATTCTGTGTTGTCTTGTTGCGTCGCCGGTTCTGTCTCCAACACGGCGACGCGACGCGACGCAACTAATGACGACTTAACCGAGCCAGTTGCGTCGTGTCGCGTCACCAAGACAGTGCATATTTCATTGACTATGCGGTGATCCCATCTCGTCAAGTTAAGTCCCTGGCTGTTAAACGTGAAACACTAAATACCCCAGGGGGTGGTGAGTGGGGGGAGCGAGGCTCCCGGTGCACGTGCTATGAGCGCTCGCAGATCGCGTGCACGACACATTAGGATCGGGTCTTTTATTGGCCACATTCACATTCGTTCACACTCTACGTGCTGCCGTGGTGCTGAGGGTGGTGTTAGGGATGGCCATGGTGGTGCCGCATCCTAGTTTATGGTTCTCTAGCCCTTGGCTTCACGCGATCACGTCTACCTGCCCCCTTCACAGTCAGATCCAGCACTATATACACGTACCTCTCATTCCCCATTCCCCAAGTCATCCCACAACGATCGCCAACCTGTAGAATGACACTGTTCCGCGAGTGTCTGATCAGTGCGATATCACTCGTGTGGTTTCTGGGATTAGATATTCTGGTACTCCATGGTTTTCATATGACAATATACATGAATATCCTTTGATTTAATGTGGAATTTCTTTCCTGTAATAGGGTATTACCGGTCTGTAAGATACAGCTATAGGTTAATTTCTGCGATTCTGCTATCAAGAGGTACACAGGAATAGGTAATGTATGTACTAAAGGTAGAGACAACGTGGTTTAGTTAGGAGCATTCAATGCAGGTCTCATGATTATCCAGGGTCCAGCCTTTCGTGTCATCCTCACTGTGATATATGACCTTGGTCCTTGGAAACGTACGAAGGGCATTGCTTTAGGACTAAAATAACTCCTAACAGAGTATGGTAAGGACTCTTGATAAGTTTGCCCTAGGCTACAGCAGTGGACTCTTTGCATGGTTTATGTATACTCAAAGCTGGAATTTTATGAATAGAAAGTCGGGGTTAATTTTACATAGGTAGTCCGTCACTGTTATGCTGGTTCATGTAGGTTTTCATAACCAGGATGTAGAATTGTATATTGACCTGGTAATGCCCTGAGACACCTATAAACTACCACCATAAAATTGTACCTCTTGATGTATGTGTGTATGTCTGTCGAGACGAAGTTCTTAGAGTCATACCTATCCACTGACGCCGATATGAATGTTTATCACAGCTTGGATTTCACAAGTGATTCATTTCAAAAATGACTGAAATACAATCCTTTCATATGATATCTTCTTTGGGCTCCGATATATCCCGGACAAGGGAAGGATTCCTAGTTAATCTATATAAAAAAGAGTGATGATAGGAGTAAACAAGTATTCTCACACCGAACACCACAGGTACAGAGATTCAAGATGGTGGCAAACAGGGCCTCTCCTAGGTGAGGGATATTATTGGGAGGTACCCATACAGACAGACACGGGCCTTATAAAATACCACGGGAACCAGCGCCTGTCTGGTGGTGGCGCCACCTCGGGGATTTGGTCAGTTATAAGGCCACGCGGGGCTAAAGGTAAAAGCCCTGTAGTGGAGTGCAGTGATGGGGGGATGGATGTAGTAGGCAAGGGTAATGAATACAGGTGTTCTCTCACCTGCCAAGGGTTCATAAATCACCCAGGTAAGCAGACCCTGGGCCCTGTCACCACCACCCTCTGCCCAGCCACTCACAACCGTGGCCAATTTCCCCGCGTAGGGTGGATAAAGAGCGTGGTATCGTTTTGCGGCGTGGCCAAGCTTTAGACACACATTACGTTCAGCTTTTATAGCCACCTTTTTAGAAACGTGTCGTGCGTTTAACTCTCTCACGACGGGTGAGACTGTCGGTGCTACTCCCCGCATAGTGAGGCCTTAACGCTCTTGTGTAGAGCACACACAATGTTTGCAAGTTAAAACAGGAAGGGGCCATCTATAAAGTACAAACGCAAAACCTTGATAAAACAAATTGATCCCCACCGCCACTACATCCTTCACGCATTTGATTGAAGAAGGGATGAAGGCAAAATTTCCTAAATTATTTACCCCCCATCACCGACTCCGTTCATTTCGTATGTACTTTATGGATGCCTCCTCACTGAATTTATATCTCAGTTAGGACCAGTTGCATATAGATATCTTACAATATAAACATATATAGTGCAACAGTCATTTAGGATTGTGGTTAGTGGATCTGTGTTTCGGTGGAGACATAATTTCGTGCATTTTTTCATGTAACAATTTAAGACGTCGGTTTATTTCTGATAACTTTCTCAAGCGATCATATTTTTCCTATATGTCATATATGCCTTGTAATTTCAGGTCATAATATCGCCTATTACTAAATATAAGCTAAGACACCAAAATTCGGGGTCTTTGAAATAGGAGAGAGAAATAATATTATTTCTTGGAAATTATGATAGAAATTAATACAATTCGTGCTCTGTCAAGACTGCTGGGAGAGTGATTTCGACGTCAGGTTTGGAGAAGGGCTTTAGGGGAGGAGGAACGTTCACTTGACTTATGGCTCTAGGTGGAGGAGATGGGGGAGGGGTAGAGACAGTGAGTACACACAGAGACACAGTGCGATACGGCAATAAAGGTGGACATTTTATCAATGGCCTCAGGTAGGACAGCTGTGCCCAGGTGGGACAGGTGGGCGTGGCGTGACGTGCCCTTGGTAACACCTTGGGTGGTCCCGTGTTACACATCATTCAAAGAATTCTCTCCACAATACTCAACCATCAACACCCAGCACCCATCACTCACCACACACACCTCCCAAACAAGGCCACAAAAAGTACACCTCTTCACTATGCCTGGAAATAATCAACTCTAAAAAAGGTATTTTGGGATTTATCCCACCCCTGGTACTTTTTCTCCCTAGAATTAATATTGAGAACTTGTATCCAACGCCCATTAGATATCTAGGAAAAGTATTCAATGGGGGATTATGTCACAAATGGTACCCATTAATCAATGTTAAGGGTGAGATTGATTCAGAAACCCATTCAAGTTTAGGGTCAGAGCTAGATCCCATCCTGTTTGAATCACTACGTAGTTCACCCGGCTTTGCCTTGTGAATTACTACGTGATTCAAACTCGATGGGATACGAGCATAGGCCTTAAACTCTCATAGGTTTCCTCTATAGTATCGGCCTTGATAGAAATACACGCTTGTTTAGCGTATTCAGTAGGAGCACCAAACACTATGATTCTTATTCCAGTGAACTAGATTGCATTACGTCGCCGCCAACCTGATGTTCTTCGGCCAAGTCTCGTCGGGTCGCGTCGCATAAAATCCTTTCACAAGCATCCTCAGCTTTAACGACTAAGAATGCTGCTGCTTTGTACTTGTTTTACCATTAACTATGATAACCTGTTTCACATTTTATTTTCATAGTGGAATTGTCCGACATTTGACTTTTTATGAGGCCTCCCCTTCCGGAATTCCGCTGGTTTCCCGGTCCACAGAAAGAGACCACCATCTTATCAGAGGCGGACAAAAGGCAGCGCGCCCAAAACCAGCGGCGGAAGGCAATTTGCGCTGGCGGCCGGCGGAGACGACCAGCGCTTTTAGAAGGCGGGTCGCGCTTACAGGGCGGGCGTCCAGACCGGAAGTGACAGACTTGGCGAGTTTATGGACTTCCGGTCACGTGAGGACATGAGTTGTAGGGAAAATGGCGCGGTGAGCGTTCTATACCCTCACTGTGCGGGATGTAGAGGTGAAAAGTAGCCGCGCGTAGATTGTATATGGATCTAGTTTGATGTCTGACCATCGCTGTCGATCATCCAGGATACACTGATGCGAACCCTAGAAAATCCTGTTGGGAGGTAATGTGGTCCTTCTCGCATATATCTCATATTTTAGCCACCATTAGAGGACTGCAATACTTTCTTGATGACCCAGTCTGGAAGAAGAGCAATGGATGTATATGAAACTCTTTACATATATTTAGATGGAGTGACCATACAAGGGTTACTGTAGATGGCATTTAACTTCAACCAAAATATATAAACTCATAGTCTATGATATAGCCACGCATCTCCCACTGCACTTTCCTAAATGGTTTGAGGTCATTATCAAAGGCTGGGTATCGGCAAACAAACCATCGCCAATAAAGCTAGGACCAAATATGACTGGGAACCTGATTAGAAGATCTGGAGCCACCCTGAATCGATGATCACTTAATTGACGAGAAGCTAATTAACCCCGTCCCTCATCTCATTCAACAACCGATATGATGGCAACTGATAAAGTCTTATCTTCCGGGACACCTATAGGCGCTGCCCTGGTGACGTCACAGGCCATGTGACCATGTAATAACGGTTTATAAAATGGAAATCAATACTCGTTGATTGTACTACTGGTGAATCAGGGCCGTCGTTCTAAATGGGGATGAAGTTTACTGCGCAGTATAGACGCGAGGAGTAAGCAATGCAGTATCATACAGAGACCTCCAGACTATATTTGTACGCTATCATTTGGGTCATTGATATCAGTAACTAGTGGTAAACCTTGAGCGCTCACCCTCCAATACCATCGCCAGATTGCTTGGTCTATAGGAACCCATGACGTCACAATCCTGACTGCTGATGACCGAGCAGCCACATTGACTGTAGGTGCACGTCCCGATACCAGCGTCAATCAGCAGGAAGCTGGCTGCTCCCCTGGCGGTCACATTTATAACCTCCTCTATGCACACTCTTCCACCCCCTTACACTCTCCCCCCACACATTCATAAACAAATACGGCGGCCTTCATTAGGCGTGGCGACCGGCGCTGGGTGCGGCCAGGCTGTGAGGCTGAATTGGTGCCTGTCACCTTGACAATGATAAAGCTTCAAGGTCAGCCCACCTGACCCCACCTGTGAGGACACTCGCCGAGCCCCTCTCACCCCGACCCCCTTAATCTTCCGTCTCCGCCTTAATGTTAGGCCTAATCCGCTGTGGGGAGAGAAGGACTGCGGCGTGAAGGCGCGTCGTCCACCTCCCCTTCTCCTCCCGCTAGACGGCAGTAGGGTCTCTATGGTATTGTTTGAATTTCTGCTTTCAATAATCGGTCAAATCGTAGTGATATTAATTGCATTTTGCCATCCCCTGCCTCACATAGGGCTTCCTTATTGTTTCTACATTAATCTTTCTTGATTCTGTTGTAAACAAACAACATATATAACTATAAATATTCAGTATGCAAAGATATACATAATGTGAAATACTGTCTGACTTCAAAAAGACAAACATGTAGTTGGTTGTCACATATAGAGGGGACATAAAAACAGAGGAGGAAAAAGAGGGATGTTTTCATAGTGCTATTGTAAATGTCTCGAGGGACAGTAGACTGCTCTCTCAGGTAACGACTCCGGAAACTCAAGACAGATTCGCCAGGAGTAGAGCCATCAATTATTTATGTTACCCATTTCACAAACAGCTAATCCATGAGTTCCCATTACATTTCATTTCAAATCATCTGGATTTGATTAGAAATGAACATGTTCCAATTGAACCGAAGGATTAATCTACATTTACTTGATAATCCTTCTTACACCTCACAAAAATCCAATGCATTTCATTTTGGGTTTTATTGTATATTTTTAGAAGAGAAAACCATACACCTCGCTGAATTCATTTTCTGAATTCCTCATGTTTATGTTTGATGCAATGTGTTTGGATCTTAGCATGTTTTAATAGGAGGTAAAGCTTCCTGCTGGGTACAAGCGTGGGAAACATGCGGCCATTAACCGCCAGGATGACTCGGCTGGTTCCCGGTGAATGCCGCACGCCATATTATTATCTCGCCTCGGTAAATAAATCTATGCTTCATTTAAATCCAGGGTATTCAAGAAGAAAATGTATACGTGTTTGTACAAAAAAGGTTCAACTGGCAAAAAAGTCAAGACTCCCTGGTGAAATATAAATATCAAAATATTACACGCATTCTACGATTGTTTACTTTGGCGGATTGCAAATCTGACCTATATGTTATATGAAAACAAAGGGTTTCTGGTTGGTGGATGGGGTTTTACGCGGTAGCAAGTGCCAGGGCTGTTGAGTGTATTCCTATCTTAGAGTGTTTCACCCCTAGTGTTACTACTGAATAGCTGTCGGTGCAGTCAATGGATTTCTCTTTTTTCGGTCTTGGTGTGGGGTAGACTTCATGGCAGTAGATATGTGGAGATAACGAGTTCGACTTGGAGATAAATAAAGACCATTAAATGCGTAGATAGAGTCTGAATGCAGGGTCTACACTGAAGCAGACAATTTCCAGCTTCACTTGATTGGTTGCCTAAGTATCGGGTTGTCAACTCGGCGCTGTTCCCATTCAAATGTTTATCTGAGAAACGTCTGACGTTCTCCAAGCACATTTCTGATGAATGGAAATGATTTGGAAGTAGCGATACCAGAGTGGAGAGTGAACTCGGACGCAAAATGTCTGGCGCCAACCTACGTCGATTTCTGGTGGTGGGCAAAAAGACTCGAAAATAGACAGTGTTATATGTCGGTGATAAAAATAAACAGCTAAGTATTGAATTCCCACCATCAACGCGAACACAGGGATACGAGGTTGTAAACAACGTGGGCTGGTACTGGCTAATGGATAAACAATCTTTATGGCTTTTATATAGTTTTATAAGGTTAAAATATGTAAAATCAATTATTTGATTAGGTGAAAGAAATATGCGGTGGTATTCTTTATTCCAACATCAAAGCTTATGAGACATTGAAGCTCTTGAGGCAATACAATTCTTTTTCTCAACAGCGACGTCATATTTGTTAGTTCTCGTCTCATAGTTATCTCCATGCAACGCTTGATCATCATTGAACGTTTCATATTGCAAGTGACATATCTGTATCCAAGCAACACGACCTAAGTAAACTTACGGTTGTGAGTGGAAACCAAATGAGTCGTCTCTCATTGCCTAAATGGGGACAAGTTGCATTGTATCGCATCTCTGAAAAGGTGTCAGTGTTTTAATGTCTTCATTGAAACACTCTACTCACGGGAAGAATCTCCTTCTATTGTTGTCAACTGGTAGTTGTAACGATTTTCCTTGTAACAATTACATTGTAATGCGATCATAATTCATTGTGATACTTCTGACCAAAAACATCGAAACAGTCCTTGATTTTCTTTGAGCGTGCTCGCACGTCCTATGTACATTGCCTAAAGGGTAGAGTGGTCATATAAAGACTTTCATGTACAACAACAAAAAACTAAAACTTCACTATCAGCGTGCTATTCACCGTAATATTGTGGAAAAGAGCAGGTTGCCAGTGACTCCGGGTCTTGGAGGCGTGCCCAGCTGACCATGACCAATCACTAGATATCGAAATACCTCATTGACCTACTGCTGCTTGATATGTTTGGGTCCGAGACTCAGGCAGTTTCAGAAATGGAAAGTTGGCCGGGTGCACTTGGTTACAGAAAACTGTCCATAGACAGAATGTAACCAAACATTTTAATTGTTATTTATCTATAATTGAAAGCCCATTCATTTATGATGAACATACCATTTGCTCTTAGTTACAGATAACAATGGCATGCCTAACAAGCAGTCTGGTGTAATCTTACTCGTTGTAAGAGTAGTTCTACATGGTCTAAGATGGAGGTTTAGACCAGCAGTATCTCTTAGCCGTACTTGTGCGAACCTACGGACTGTGAATAGTACCGTTTACAGGCTGTTTGCTCAAGCTCCTGCTCTTCTGAGCCCGGTGTTTGAGGCTTGAGTTTGCCGAGCCAAGCCCACCAGCCCGGCGTCCCGTTACACTCCCCGCCCTCTCCGCCAGCCCACCGACCCGCGTCCGCATCTACACGTCACCTGACCTCTGATTCTCCAGGTCACCGCCAGGCGGCCCCGCCAGCACCCTCCAAGCTGAGGTTTGGGCACTTGATATGGGTATTTTTTGCGGGTAAATCAGGTTGGAGCTTGTCGAAATGGTGGCGAATGATACGATTGCTGAGAAACCAAAGCTGCTGCTGTCGCATTGTTGCACTGTGTTTACAGTGCCGGATATAACGAGTAACCATATATGTGGTTCCTAATATGGGAATGGGGATTAGGGTTGAAGGGGTAAATGGTGTGAACTTGCAGATTCACAAATTGGATTTCGTGATGTTGTTTTGGCTATTCTCCATCGCGTCGTAGCATCGCGTCACAACGTACACACCAGACCATAGCATTGCGTTGTGTTGCGTTGTTGCATCGGGTCGCAACAACTGTGGAAACCTGACTCAGGTTTTCTGGAGGAGAGAGACACAGAGGTATTGTTCCATACCATACTCGCCGCGAAAGTAAAAGTATTAGCCATTCAAATCAATTCAATAAATACCATACTATCATTACTGATCGATTCTAATGTATTCCATATGATAATTCAACACAGCGACCTGTCTCCATTGGAATGCATGGCCAAGTGTGTGGTCCACAATGCTAGCATTGATAAAGCCCTCTGGCTATGGGGAATATTTCAGATATGGCGGTTAAACAGCAAATATTCCCACTTTTAAATGTACCCTGGAAGAACATACATGGACATACCTGAGTTAACCCCTTAGCGTTGGCACTGAAGGGGTGGTCACTGCCTCACTGAAATACACCATTTCAATTTGCAAGGTAGGATAAACGCAGATTTAAGCGGAAATTCAATATCAAGACCATCAGGAAACGTATTCACTTTTGTCTTTGATTTATTAGTAAAAAGGTCAGTATAGAGGATCATTGCATCATTTTACCTTTACATATTGAAAGTACAATTAACTGTGGCTACAGGGTTAAACCACATTTACATACAGTCAGGTCCCTGGGCAAGTTTGAGTGATGGTTTTCCTTTCTAACGACAAGTAAAAGTCGAATTCCTTGTCAAGGAACAACAAAAAATAGCCGCCAAAAGAAGAGAAAGAAAAAATAGAGGACGACCTCTGACCCAATGTCATGGCCTATCATGTCACGTGGTCTCTACCCATCATGCAGAGCAGCAGGCCTGATCCCAGCTGTCGTCATGGGTACCAAGCTATGCTACTCTCTCTCCCAACACAGCCTTATTTGGAGATTATATCTGTGAACACTGCCAAAGATGTGAGTGGAGAGTGACAGCAGCGCTTGAGATCGAAATCCTCGGGATTTTTATTAATAGGCTCTCCACCCACAGCTTCTGTGTACATTTTAAAACCAAAAAAGCTAACGCCGAATAAAAAGATAGAATATTAAACTGTGATTTATCGCGAGCCACCCCCAATCCATGCCCCTATTCAAAGGGCCTGTCCTCTTCATACATAACCGCGACTGTTTTCTGGCAGGCAATAAATTATCAAAGTCTCCACTGAAAAGATACTTTCAAAAGAGAAACGGTTACGACAACCATGTAGTAATGCACCATTTTTTTTTGTATTCACTGTCCTCACGCCTTTTTCTTTTTAAAGGAAAATAATTATAGACGCAAAAGGACACCATGGGCGTTTTCCGCCCCGCCCTGTTCATCTTTGTGTGGTTTATAATGATAACAGACGGCCAATGATAAACTACTCATATGACTAGTAGTGTGTATCATGTTTATAGTCCTCAAAGATGCTAGATACACATAACCCGCAATCATATGCAAAGGGACTACTGACATTTCATAAATCTATGCTGCAATAAAGTGATTCGTGTAACCTGGTTCTGACATCTAAATGGTGACAACACAAAATGCTCCAGCGCCCTGATTTTAAGCCTCTTTTATTCGAGCTGACACAAAAATAGGTACCCTAAGGGAGGTACGTTCTTTAAAATGTTGTAAAATGGTCTGTTTTGTAGGCTTTCGCCGCTAGGGTTGTGTGGTGTCCGGGTAACTGGCTTTCACCTGGACAGGTATGTTGCCCCTCACCTTAAGTGTGGCGTTCAGGTGACAGGGGCCTATGCAGGTGTTATACGCGGGCATTTAGTACTTAACCATTGCGTGTAACACTAGAAAATAGTAGAGTTGTGGAGTTTTACGCGTTCACATCACGCAGGGTATATATATACATGTATGTATACATAACTTGATTTGAATTTGTTCCAATGAGTATATTTTTCATAGTTAAATACAAGAAATACAAGAATCAGGCTTATCACCTGCTATCAAACGCTTCGTATCTATCTGTATTTCCTCTGACATACATACCTTTTAAATGAGAAAAAAGACCTTACTGTACGACTCTACCGTCATACGCTAAAGTGTTTATTTCTAAATCCTTCACAGCAGGGTACTGTGGCCATCGAAGCATCTTTTGAGAGCGTGTTCATCAACATCTTAATCCTTCCTCATAGTAAAACATGAATTAGTATGAATATCTGCCTAACACGAATACATACATATACATAGCATTTATGACGGAGAATTACAATAAATCGTCCCTGACTGAAGATGCTCAGCTACCCTTTATTTACAGTGCCTCGAGGCCCACAGCAGCTCTGAGAAGGGTTTACCAACACCTGCACTGAACTGTCCAAGTTGAATTGTGACTAAGTAAGCCCTAAATACCTCCCCAACGTGCACATACTTGTAGGTGGTCCTATTTAGGACCTATCCCGGCGAAGAGGCTCCTGAATGGTCTATGTGTATATGTTATATGTATCTTGACTGTGTATCTAAGGCATGGAGCGCCGAGGGGCAGTTGTGTGTGTGGTGACTGGTGTTGGAAGGGCAGGAGGGGGGTAACGTTTGAGGTGGAATTCCTAAGCACAGGCGAAATACCTGCATTTGACACACAAATTGCTGTCTCATTCTGGTACGAGCAGTTACATGAGTGTTATCATCCTTTGAAGGGGTGGAGATAGTTGGACATGACAACTCAATGATATACAATGTACATGTATATCTTCACATCCATATTTGTGCCCGATGATTAAACTAAGACGTGACTGGGGTATTATAATGAGGAAGGCATTGACTGGTGTCCAAGGTCAACTTTAATAACTGGCTTAAACTGACAGACCCGCTCATTGACAAAGATGTTGGAAATAACATGATTTATCCAAAATGATAATGTGGGAGAATAATAAATGAGACCATGCATATGATATGAAAGACATAATCCTCCCTCAAACTTAGCAATTGATAATATATTTTGAACAGATGATTGATTTGACAATAGTATGTAAAGTGATCCTTTATGGCTTATTGTGTGCGAACATTTCAATTCCTGTAAACCTGGTACTTATAGCATCATCTATGTATAGATCAGGGACATCATTTGACAGCGTAACTCGTAAATAGTGTAAACTCTTGGGACTGAGATCAACTGCCTATACTGAGTTTTCCCTATATCATAATCTAGGTATCAACTCTACCAAGTTTCCACTGTACTATAATTCAAACACAAACATTATCCCTACACCATACAAGCTAAAAGGATACTCTGGCAATTTGGCCTTGGCGACTGAGCCCCTTTAAAGGTTTTCTCAATCCATCCGTCAACGTTTCGTATGTCTCCCTTGCTGAATTCACCTAATACATCTTGGCATGTTCTCATGGTCGCCAAACCTGCCAAACGGCATCGGTGCAAAGCTTGCTCTTAATGAAGTTTTTTTTGGTCATTGGAGCGTCCGCACATTTGCCAATCATGGCATGGTAGCGGCAGAGGTAGCGCATTAACATTAATTGGTGTAAGTACTTAAGGTTGAACGTTAATGGGCGGCTGTCGTGACCGGGTGGTGTGATGCCAAGAGAGGTGTGAGGTTGGCTGGGTGTGGTGTGATACAGAGACACGCTACATTGTAACTACCCCCGTCCTCATACACACTCAGCTAACAACACGATCCATGACAATACCCAGCTCGCGGCACACAACCACTCTCACCGTAATGCGCATGTGCACCGCGCAGCCCCGCTATGCGTGTGGCGCATGCGCTACAATCCCAGCACTCTCCAAGCACTCTGCTGGGGCAGGGCGTATAGTATAGAAGGATTAGGTGGCATGGGGAGTGGAGTGAGAAGAGAGGATAGTAGGTCGAGCACTGCATGGTGATGAGGGTGACCGGGACTGCTCCACTCGGGGAGAAGGACGTGTAAAAGCTGACACGAAAATTAACGTGAGGGTGGATGACGTCTAATCAGAGCGTCCCCTAGCGTTGGCAGAGCTCTATACTCCCACCACACGCAATACCAACGCTAAGACTAGGCCTAAAATTATGGGCATTACATTATTCATGAATTAAAAAGCATATGCATAGGTCATTGTAAATCTAATATAGATAATGAGAGATGGATTGCCAAGCACACGCTGGGTGATGTGTATGCTGTTACGACGTTCATATGACGTGATCTGTCGAAAAGAGAGAGTACAGTATTTCTTAATTAAACCATGCCCTCCTTACCTATGCCTGACATTATTACTCTGGTGTATAGTAATAGTATCCATGACAAATATGAAATAACTTTGGACACTAATTACTTTGAAAAAGTAAGTTACCAGAAGAATGAAATCCAATAAAGAACACAGGCCGCAACAGAGGAAGTATATCTATTTACAGTTTGATCAATGTCTATGTTGAACTCATACTTTCGACTTTGATAGATAACCCAAACTTCATTTAAGAGATCATTATAAATACACCTAAAGCTGCCTTATATCGAGAAACGGTTCTCACTGCGTCTACGCTTTAAAGAAAAAGAACGTATAAATAGATTAAAGGTGTATGTTGTTTGGTTATGGCTGTATTAGGTGGCGGGGTTCTTTGTAATTCTCAAATGATCGTTAATTGACTATTTAGAAGACTAAACAGCAGCTAGAATAATCTGAAAACTTCAAAACCGGCAACATTTTGAATAATGCCGGTCTTGGTGGTAAACTTCTGTTGTGTCTTTATATCCCGTGCGAACTCAAAAGTATACAGGGTAAATAGCTAATATATTGTTTGTGATAATAAATCGCAAATTCGGTATGATTAGATATGTACTGCAGCTGATAAGTTACTTTTTCTTTAATCTAAGTCCATTGCCAAACTTTGAGTTAGCAACAACTCACGAAATACAAAAGAAATTTCTGATCGATATAAGTTCTGTCCTTGCGGGTTGTGCACATTATACTACATTACAGAAATTAATTTAAGTTCCAGCTGTGAGAAATCATGGCCACTTCTGACACCCACCACATCTCCCTATTCTTACCACGCTGACGTCAGGACATTCCCCCGTTACACGTTTTGTGATCCTTAATCAATATCCGGGCGCCCACTGCGCATGACAGTCGGGTAACCTTGGTGACCGTTGTCAAGAGCACCAGGCGGCGCTGTCAGAAACACGTGCGGAGCGTAACCATGGATACTTGACGCTAAAACGTCTGCCAAATGTATCCGATCAACTTTACAAGGGAATGGCTTAAGAAAAAAAGGAAGGGAGGGAGAATCAATGAGAGTTTACACGCTGCATTCTGTAACTAAAGGAAACTTCGGCCACTCGTGCTATAGCTATGGGCGAAGCCGATTCGCCTGTAGTCTGATATCTGAAGAGGTAATGGGCTTAGAAAGTTATATCTGTATGCAAATGCCATTAGAAGCCTCAAACATGCAACTCTGCAAATCTGGGGCAACAGGGACCAAATCGATACCCTGCCTATATTATTTACCAATTTTACATGTGTTCTCTATGAATAAGACCTTAGTTTTAGCAGATATCCATATACATACATATATGCGGTAATATTGAATTCATGAAAGGACTGTTGATAATTGCTTGAAATTTAGATATCGTTTATAATCTGATATATTTATTTCCAAAGGTTGGATGCCCCTCTAAATTAGAATGTCAGGAGAGGTGCATAATGAATGATATAAACTAACTTGATATTCTCAGAGACATCATGTATCAGAGCAATAGATGTTTCAGAAGTGGTATGGAATGGCGATAACAAAAAATCCTATTAAAGATTATCTTTCCTAAGAATAACTGGCGGCAATTCACTAATGTTCAATGCAAATTGGTTTGAATGGAAAACACTCAAGAACGATGCATGAATATTGTTCAATAATTTTCTTTAACCATTTAAGGTAAAGCTTTCGACCTAAAAACACAAACTACCATGGTGGGGATGAAGCGATTCGAGTGGAAATATACTTGTAGGAATACTGAACTTGGGACTGCTAGGTAAAGTGTATGTTAACAATGCTCAGCTCTGCCCTCTTCCTTTTATGAGAGCTGAACCCGAATATTATAATCCGTTTACTGACATGATGCTATCTGCTGACGTTTTACTAATGTTTGCAACAGTTTTGAGGGTGGCAGCAATTGCTGATAGATAAAAACTACAGATGACTTCGACGATTCAAGAAATAGATCCATTTTCACGGAATATGGACGATGCCCCATGTCGCTCTATGCGACAGGATTTATAGGTAGCAACTCATCCTGAATGGGTTAAATAAAAAAGGTAACACATTAGTGCCTGGGATGGTGAGCCACCAAACGGGCGACCACCCATAACACCTCCGTGTGTTTCCAATCAAAACCACCGTTTTGGTTGACAATTTTGATTAGTTTGCATCAGGGCGGTGTTTTACGCGTTTGGATGTGTGTTGAGTGGGTGTTTGGGCACGGGCGCGGGGTGTTGAGAGGAGATGGGAATGCATCTGAAGCGCAGGGAAAGGTGATACAGCGGGAGGGGCAGGCGGAACATGCTGCAGTGAGAGATAAGGTGATAAGCGCGGACACTTCACAGGCGGATCAAAGAGATTAAACACGATTACTCCCACCCTGCATCATCATGTGAATTACATTTTGTAATTTCCATCTAATTATCTGAGCAAGACAGACTCCCTGCCACCAGTCAGATAACGCAGCTACAGCACGGCCAAGGCGACAACTTGTGTGGTGATAATGCTACATTCTTCACATGTGATCTGTTATAACAAAGCCTGTCACAAGACAGGAAAGAGTTTCTGAACATAACAGCCGAGCATACAGGAATCAAACAAAAAGTTGAATTTTAAGACAGCAACACTGAGACTTTCAGACAGTTACGACCTTTCACATTCCATTTTAGATATATACACTCCTGTTACCTTCTTAATTCCAGAACAGCACATGTTGTAGACATGTAATGTTCACATCATAAACTTATTTGACTTGAATATTTGAAAAATAAGTACCAGACATGTTACATGCAGGTGGACGTAAATATTTGCTTCCAACGACTTGCAGTACTGATGAAAGTAACAGACTTTATCAGGCATTATTCCTACTAAACCAATCCTAGCTATCATCGTTGTCCATGTGCCACCACAAAGGACTAGTAGACTTAATGAGGTCGGTATACTCTGTTCACAGATATGCAGGCTTCTGGCTTTGTTACAACCGGAGTAAATGGAACTTTGATATCTATGACTGGTTCTTACAAACAACAGCACACACTTGCCGCCATCTGCGTTGTTTCTTCCGCTAGTTATTTACTGAGGTGGGTGAAAAGAAGTGAGGAAGGAAGACGATTGTTTTCTGCGACATGCGTTTACGATCACACCAACTGTTGGGTGGAGGTTTTAGCTTGAGAGACTCGGCTGTGGTAGGTGTGGGGTCTGATGTAGCGGTAGTGGCGCAGGCATTTCATTGTGTTAGATTTAATTAAGACTTTGATTGGCGTTCTGGCTGATTTGGTGCTGATATAGGACCACATATAGACGTTTCCTTCCTGTGTGTAATCTAATCAAAGCACGAGTCTCAGAACTGAGGACTGAACCGCGCACTACCGTAATGCGCAAATGCACTTTACTCCTCCCCTGGAAAGTAGTCCCACTATATATTCTCCTCTCCCCTATGCGTTTTAGTGGTAGGCACATTGTGACTTCTACTGAGATGATACCAGTTTGTTTAGTTCTAAAATGTCAATTTATGTTTGCTTTATTGAATATGACACTGGGATTCTCAGCCACAGAATGGCTACTACGATATTCAAATGTACATTTATGCACATCCTCCCCGGAAGGGAGAATATGCTTGCAATGCCTTTAGTTGTCCCGTGGTCATTTCATACATTGCATTTGGATCAATGGTCTGATCACATAAGATGACATATGCGAATACTCCATTAAACCTGCCATCTTCAATGAGGAAATATTGATTTTCCATTCAGAAAATCGCGTCAGAAACTGAGCGCATAGTTCATATTACTACAACCTTTGTAGGTAACCACCGCATGTATCTCTACTACACGGCAATCTATTTACTTAGAGACGGCATTTAAAGGATACATGTACATTAATCTTTGACTTACCACAAACAATTACCCGAGACAGGCCAGGTTTGAACGAATGACTCACCTGGAAAAGAAAATTAATGTAAATTGATCAGTTACAATACATATATGAAAAACACGTGAATACAAACAAGTACATACAGAAAAATGAAGTGGTCAAGTGAAACGTGCATTATAATTTGATAATATAATCTTTATATGTTTATTAATACCATTCAACGTAACTACGGACATGAACGAACAACCGCCCTTCTCTATAACATACCTAGAAACGCACATAAAGACACAGACAATACTAAGATGAAACGTCACAAAATTTCATATGAAATTGAGTGGCGTTTATATTTTATCCTACCCATCTCTGCGCTTTTAGATTACTGAGATATAGATACAAACTGAACGACCAACCTCAAATGTGTGCCGGATATCTATCTACTACTTATTATTGTCGGACTCGGAGTGAGTTACTGTCTAGCACCTAGCAGGTTATTTGCCTACACTGCAGTTGTTCGGTCTGCTCTAGGAGAGGATATAGTTCGCAATGGTTTTATTCCAGTCACTCAAATCTTAAAGTTTAAAACTGTGCGAATAGAGGATATTAACGTATATAAGACGAAAATAATCGCGAATTCCGCTCTCGAGCGTCTATCTCGACATCACTAAGCTGGTTGTTAGACGGCCATTCATAGGTGTGTCACGACTGGACATTACATCGTCAAAACTTGGTAGTGACCCATGTGAATCTGTCCGTGAGAGATCTCGTCGGGGAGCAACACATGCTGAATTATTCAATTTAAACCGCCACACTGTCCTGATAACTTTACTACGACTGGAAAGAGACGAATACACTGATCTGTGTGAGCTTTTCGGATTGATATTAATATTAACCACAACGTGGAATAGATTTGAAAAGCAAACCAGCCTGGCGGGAGCAATTTGGATGTCAGTGTCATTGTAGTAGGGCGATTGCCTCAGTCTCCCAGCCTCAGGTTATTTCCTTTAATGTATTCTTATTCTTAATATATAAATGGCGTTTGGGATGGGCCTGGTTTCATAGATCACCTGGAATATTCTATATCATGCTATCAACTATTTAAATAGGGCTTTGAGCGCAACCGGAACTTTTTCTATAGTAGCTAAATTTCTGGCCGCTGATTGGTCAATTCTTTGGTCACGTGATAACGATTCCGTATGCCACTAATGTCATATAAAACAACGTATGCCAGTCAGCGTGGCATACGGAATCAATGTTAAGCATATGGGATTTGTATTAGGGGTAGTATAAGATACATAAATACATGAAAGATATATGCAAATAGTATGTTTAAAGGAGTATGATGGAAACATTGTTTGATAAAGATAATTTGTCTGTTGTGCTAAATTACTGGGGAAAAGAATTCCTTGGCTGAAGCCTGGGAATAAGTGGGAATGAAGTCTTTAGTCTAATGTAGACGCCTAATTGCCTGTTTGTAGACTCCATTAGTAGCGCTGAGTCGAGATAATGACACAACATTAACAACACGACAGAATGGCACACTCTCCTGGAAATTCTACACGTCTTGAAAATACCGACACCTTGAGACAGGTGGAGACTGATGGAAGCCAGTTCCGCTTCAGACCCTCGACACAAAGAGCCTCACAGGATAGCGATGTTATACACTCAAATAGATTATAAGTTATACACAGAACGTGTTTCAATAATACTTTCTCTGTGGCGAAATGCCTCTAACAATAGACCCATTTCAATAAGCAGACAAAATCATTGATATTTCATCAATTCATAGCAAAGGTCCCTATGCATCACAATACAGACTGTATCTATCAGCACGCCGGCACAGTCTATTAATTCAAGACGCATACTCTAAGCTGCAGTGCCAAAGCAGAGATAATTCCGCCAAAGCTTCCCGTATGAAGAGGGTTAATTATGAACTGTGTATTGTTAATTCGTTCGTTCACTCCCACAATTTCCAAATCAAAATCAGCTGCCGTTCTAATATCAGACGAGGAGAAGAAATCACAAGCTGCTCACACCTCCTCCTCGTCCCACTTGTCGACCACTCTTGCTCGTATTAAAACAAAACCTGCTGTGATTGATTAGCAAACAGAGTCGGCCGTCCCTCGGCCTGCCGCGCTAATCCGCGTTAAAACACAACACCGGGGCTGGGAAGTGGCCGTATCGATCCCGTCTTTGTATCGGAACTCGTATTCACTTTCCCAGGTCTATACACACAGAGCGTTAAGTCTGCGTACTGGCAGTGTCTCCACCTCAATTGAGTTCATGAAAATCACATACATCATTTAGAATGTGGGTTAGTAAGGTTTGCTGAATGTCATTCCGAAGTAGATCTGTTATCAATAGCGAGTATAAAGGTTAGATTTCTGAAATAACTTTGTAATAGATTATGCAGCTCATCTATGACCATATAAACCTGGAAGGATACCACCTGTAGAGCGTTTCCTGGCTAGATGTGTTGGATTGTTGGTTTTTATTTTTATTTTTTAAAAATCTTTTATTGGACTTAGGTTCGCATACAGAGAGTATCGCGGTCTACCACCTATACCGATATATATATATATATATATATATATATATATATATATATCTATGCCATACATAACAATAATTAGATAATACAACGAAAGGTAATTATATGTACATTACAATTCCATCTAATGGTTTTAACAACACTATAAAGACATCTACGTATACCAAGCACTATTCGTGCACATGTTATGAGAAGATGGTATAATTTGACACATGCACAATGTAGTTTATATAGACTTCCATTGAGGTGTATGTTCTATATTTTATAGACTTAACTAAGGTGATATGATGGGAATGGTAATGAGGTGATTCAACATAGTCACTTGGATACAATTCCAAATTATCTATTGTCGTTGGGTAAGTAGGTGTTTTCGTATCGCTACCTTAAAAGATGCCTTAGTTCTACATTTTCAGATCTCATCCGGTAATTTTGTTCCAGTAGCTCCTATCCCTGTAATAAGGAGACCTTTTAAACATCTCTGTTTTAGGTTTGGGTAAGTGGAAGTTTGGTTTTGTGGTTGCTCTTGTGTTTATCCGGTGAGGCTGTGTGCCGTTAGCGGCATCTTCAAGGTCACCTAAGTTTTGATTTGGTATATTCAAATTATCGTTCTAGGGGGTATATTAGCGCGCTTGTATTTGTGCATATCTTTGTGTTTGGTAAGGTCTTTTATCTGATTAGTAATTCTGTGGCATAGTGAGCAGACCTTTAAGCTACTGAGCAGGATTTGTATCACGATGAGCCGGTTATATTATCAGATGAGCATATCTGTAACCCACTGAACAGTCTTTGGATCATAACAAGTAGGTTGTTCCTAATAAAAGGGATCCTTATGACCACATGACCATAGTCTGTTATCTACACGTAAAATCCATGTTAATGATGAGCGCATTAGATTTACTATCAAAATAGCCTCTGAGCAGGTTTGCATTATTTTGTGATCATATTGTACACTACCAATAAAATTATGATGGTAAAGCATGACCTTATTCTTTGACGAGCTCAACCCGTCGAGCAGATAGACCTGACCACATGCTCCTACACATCCATCCTTCAAGCAGTGACTTTATGTGCCCAGACTACACTCACAAGACGTCTCTATGCCTTTTTACCTAACTCTTCCTGATAAAAACGCCAAGTGTAGCCACACAGCTCCAGTGTGGACAGACAATTGGGTAGTGAGTCTTGTACAATAAGACATCCTGCCACAGAGTGCCGAGCAACAAGAATGAGCTGTCAGCATGACACATACATGTAGCCCTACATCAGAGCACGAGTCACATGCTTTAAAAGATGGGTCATGCCTGTTCTCTTATCTCATAAAGCAGACAGGTGGTAAACCATGTCCTTACAACGTCTGTGCACTACAGTAAGCAGTATAGTGTTCACCAATGACTATTCTGCATTCTGTAGTCAGTGGTGTAGGTTTACAATATCGGTTCATTTAAATATCATTTAGATAATGGTGAAGTTTGTCACATTGTTATGATGCAATTTCCTTGGAGAGGGTGCTCTCTACTGTTTGGGAAGAAATATAAAGAAAAAGGAAATACAATCGGTATTATTCTTAACAAGATATAATTCCTTTGTATAGGATAGGCAATAGTCCTAGAAAACATACCTCTGCCTGGTTTAGAAAGACCACATCACATCTTGCACAGTAAAAACCGTTAACTAGTTTCAACAGTCTTCACCATACATCTATCTATAGTCTTCATCGTGAAATCAAACACTTGTGTAGAATAGTCTTGGTCCAGTAGGTTCAATAGGGTGAAGATTACCATATGCCTTTCTCCAGTGTTGAGGAGATTAAACGATTGGAAAAAACGATTTTTTTCCTAAATTCGAAAAAGAACTAAGGGGAATACATAGAATAAAGCAGTCTAGGCAGGTAGAGGGAGAGGCCCTAACATGAGCGACTCAGAGCTCCTCAACGATATGGTTGCAGCCAATCCCCACCAGGGTGCATGGCTGAAGGGGTTGCAGATGGTACGCCGTACCCGCGTAGTATGTGTTACCGCGAAACCATCTTCAGTGGGATTCACACGATAGGATCCATGTACCTCACAGAGTGTTTGTCTGAGACAAATCCTATAGAGATTCGGTACTGGAACACAATCTCCTTGTCTGAATTGTATGGTTCCATTTTGCTGAGACAAGTTTTTTCCTTGCAATTGGTGGCGACAATCACCTCTAACAAGAACAGAATCTCATGAGATTTTGACTTTAAACAGGTTTGAAATTTAGAGGGGCATTTTGGTGAGACAAATGTACTTCACCTGTTTTCCCCCAGTCTGTGAGTCTCAGTGGTCCTAAATTACACCTATTCACATGGGGAAGGGCCCTGAGTCGGCGACTATGTACCCTGTGTACCCTGTGTACCCTGTATAGACTATATACCTAGTAGGTCTTCCCATGTGAATTGAATCTGCCATGGTTCCCTGAGACAGTAGGACACCCCAATCTGTGAAACTTTGTACTGGACGGGAAAAAGTCGGCGACTGGTGAAAAGGTGTGCAGTACACCAGTCTCAGGTCTATTTGTCCCTTCGTGTGAATCCCACTTTAGACCACGATTCAGGGTTGATGTTCTCTTTGCGGCCTACTCACTGCAGGTAAACTATTTGGAGAAAGATCTATTCAACGAATGACATTATTTGTAGAAAATACCAGTTGGACACAGCAAAACTACTGTCCTAGGATCCACATTTGAGTACCTTCCCAGCACTAACAACTAACAGTGGATAGACTGTAGCTATCTCCACATAGTATCTGCCCTGGAGGGTCAGTGGCTTCTATTGATCTGTGACGGGTGTGTATATCAGAGGGGACCGGGGCCGGGGACCGGGGCCGTCTGTGCCGGCGGGATGCGGCCGGACCCCCGGGCCCTGGACCCGTCTGATAATGTTCTCCATGACAGGAACGGTCCCAGCCACACACATACCTCTTAGACCCAGTCAATGCTGCCCCGAAATGAGCCGAGGCACAAAAACATGGCAGCAGACTGGACGGGCGCACAGACAGACGTCACATAGACGCAGTTACCGAGTTGAATCGTTAACAATAGAGGTGGTTTAAAGGAAAAGCTTTATTCGAAGTAAGATAGATCTTCCCTTTATTCACTTCATATAAATATCAATGACTGCATGTACTAATCACATATCAACCTATAGATATTCAGAAAGGTACATTACTAGTCCTGAGAATCAATTAATCTATTACCTATAAGAACCTATTGTATAATTCCGTTTTTCATTCTCTTTAGAACAAAGTGAATTTAACGAAGAAATATTTTCTTGAAGACGGATTCCCGGTATATACAACACTTTATTCACTATAGATCTAAGTACCTTCATGTGAAGATTTAGATTCATTCATGGGAAGCAGCCTACTCTTGATATGTGTACGAATGTCATAGATGTAGGACTATTCGTGGACAAATCGTTCCCCAAAGGGACTATTACACTGTTTCTATTTGACACACAACTCCCCATGGCCGATTAACAACAATAAACCAGTCTTCAAAAGCTGCAATCCATTCCTATTTCTAAATCTTATTTTTGGTGATTTCACAGTTGTGGGAATGTTGACCGGTTATGGTGCATAGTTTGCAAGTTTATATCGACTTTTCATTTCAAACGATGAAAATTCTCTCTATTTCGAGGGAATGACTGATTTCGCCAACTTCATCCTCAGATCTCCAGTATCCATGGGGTGCCGGCTGACTGGTAGGGTGTTAGAAATACAAGCAGCTGGATCGCCTTGCAGCAATAACTGATCCAAGCCTAGTCAAGGTCAATGGTGATTCATCAAGGTCACCAAGTGTACTCGCCCAGCTCTCAATAACAATCAACACCTTAGGCAAACCCTATATGACCTCTCTCTTTGTTAATTGATAATGCAGACCAAGCCTTAGGAAGGTTTTGTTTTCATGTTGTAATGAAGGCACTCAATGGCTTCGAAATCTTACTGGAGAGTCAGGAGGATAGGTGCAGTTATCCTACCTTTGACTTAATTGCATGGTAAATAAAAGCTGAATAAATCCTCAAAAACTCCAACTTAACACCACATTAGATATTTGCATATGACAAATATCAGACACAAATCTTAATATTCATTCTCAAAGGAAACCAGATCATCAGAACAAGAATCAGCACTTGAGTGACATTGTCACTTTTTATCTCGGGGTATAATACTACCCGCGTCCGTCGGTTTCCACCCCTAGGGTGTGCAGGGCAGGGGTTCGACGTGACATGTGACAAGGGGGTGTCTTTGTGGCGGGTGATACTGAACCCCCTCCAGGGTGGAGACTGGCACCAGCCTCACCCCGTCCACCACCCCGAGGCCTCCACGTCGCCAGTGACCCCGTTCTCTGTGTACTTTGGCAGTGGTGAAAGCACAGGGTGGAAATTGGTAAACTTTTTCATAAAATGGTGTAAAATTAGGAGGGTTTGCTATTCTCTATATCTAGCAATAGTTCTTCTGAAATTTTACAAATAGTTATAGTAATAACTCTGTGTGGCATCCCCAATCCTATTGCATGACACAAAATGTTCTTTAATGTACGATTATTTCACAACGGAGGTATTTAGTAACAGTCTGATGAAATCAACATTGGAAATGAACTGGCTGCAAAACCAAATCACAGTTTATCCGAAAGAAGATGAAAAAGTTACAAGCTCACAAGTTACATTGAGATGTAATTTATGATATAGTAGTACACTGGTGGTAATTTCACATCCTGTATTACAGGCTTCAGTACTTATATAGAACGTCCTGACCATGCTGTACAAGTCACAGAACGAGATGATAATTTACGGTTTGTACGGAACGTGACTTGTTCAAGCATGGTTGGATGTTATATATTTACTATATACCCAAAATTAAAAAAAAAATCATTAATTTAATTTTTAACAGCCGATATGTTAATAAACGTGTATAGCAAGGTGGTCCGTACAGTATTTTTACGTTAGATGCCGAAACCGTGCGTATTTACAGTATATACGGCATGGGTATATAGTAAACTCGTATATAATCTCTAACTGTGCTTTTGACAGACATAATTATCCAAGCGTTGTAGGTATGATGTAAATTCCCTTTATGAATCGGAATTAGAATTCTGAGAATTTACCCTTCTTCAAAACAGTTCTTTGTACACTGATATATAATATCCGATTCGCTTTGATGAAGCGTCGCATCTCACCTCAGATCCAGTGGCCAACACCTCTTTCATTAACAAAAAGATCTGACCAAAAACAGGAACCTACTGGGATTCCATGATTGTGAAAGGCATGGACGTTAAAAATGTTGGGCTTCTTGTATATTTAATAATGAAGGCGGGGTCTACTTACAAATACCACCTTTCTCGGTCCAGTAATTCATCTAGTCAGGGCCCTTAGGGTCAACGCCACTTTTAATTCAGGCCAGAATCCAAAACTTCCCCCCGCAGCTTAACAGAATGAGACACCTTGATGCGGTCTTTACAGAGAGTAGGGCGGCAGATCAGATAGATCTTGTACTGTAACAGGGAGGTAAATAATGCAAGCCATCCTTTTTGTTGTTAATTCCTTTACAAGTAACATACTACCTTTTGATGTTGCTTAAGTTCTTTGCTCTAAGCTCTTTTTTAAGCATTACTTTGCTGGTAAATGATGTTTCATATTAGAGTAATTCGCCCAAGTGACGGCTAGCATTATGCCACGGGGACACTGTGAGGTAAAAATGACAGTATCTGAGGATTTTGGCGAGCTTTGCCTCTGTAACAGAAGAGGACAAAACCTCCCGGAGGCCAGGAGCCGCTTGAATCCTCGATCCCTATGATACTTCGGGAAATATGGAAATGGAAATATCAAGAACATTTAATCTAATACGATATTGGGTAGCCGATTTTCAGTCTATTCTCACCCATGTGACCCCTTCAATATAATGGTCAATAGCTTTAAGAGACTTAATCATGAGTAGGCATCAGGCAAGCACTGTAGAATTAGTTCCAGAAGGTAGAAAGTACCCTTGATATCGTTATTGTCCCACATTCCTTTTCTGCACCAATCGGCAGGGCATCTAACGACATATTCTATTACAGCCCCCCTCACCATATAGAAAACAAGACATCGAAATGATTACCACTTGAACGTGAAAAGGGAACCCTAACCTTTAAGATATAAGTACTGTTCATGTTTCAATTATGATTCACTCCATTTTCTACCCATACTTTTTTAACCATTCGGCCATACCTTTTCAATACCAGTAGAATAGGTAAATATTACTTAGGTTAAAAGTATAAAACTTAAAGAGTAGACATTTCTTATGTGCAGTCTACCATGCAGACGAACTCGACCTGAGCAGAACGCGCAATAAGTGGCATACTCCTCACCTCCCAAGGTCAAACGGTACTTGGGAAGGCAAAAGTCCAGGAGCCCCGCCCCCCTCCACAGTGTAAAAACGAGAGCAGAAATGAAGGTTTCCCTCCAATGGCTGTTACGCTGTCTGATCCCGCTGCAGTTGAAACTGGATCGGGAATGACAGGACAGGAGAAGGCGCATCCCGGAGGAATAACGATCACGTGACCATAAGCCGTGACCTTTCCAGGTCGGGTGGCAATCGGGAGGACAGTTACATGCACAATGGCGTCTTGTAAATTTCATCCTGAACAATTGTTAAAGTGTTCTTCCATGAGTTCTGCAATGCATTTTTGCAAGGATCTTTACACTAAGCATATAGCTGATCTATGTGAAAATTAAACTATGTTTCAAGGATGTATGGCAATATTGTGATAATTACAAGATATTTCTATGAGGAGAGGAGAAATATGGTTATTACAAATCAAAATGAGGAAGTGGAATTAGTAGATGTCGTATTTGTGATCTGGTCTTCTGAGTAAGCCTGTAGTTGAAACGGGGTCTACAGTACATTGAGTTAGATCTATATAGTGGCTGTGCACATACGCCATGTATAGTGGGAATAAGCAGCAATACCAGAGCTGCTAGGGAGCTCCATCTAGTGACCAAACAATGATCCAGGGTCAGAATACTAATCCAATTGCATGATGGATGACCTGTCAGCGTGCCTGTGAAAATTGTCCTCAGCTTTCTGTATGTAAAACCCCAACTTTGGCCATGAACGAATAGAATATGCACATGGCACGAACGGAGAGAACGGGAGCGGTGTCAAAATCCATACGAGGTCGATTCTCCTGAATTGTCGTCATGGCGTTTTCAAAGAGCCAATCAAAAGTAGATCAATTTCTGGAGCTTTATTTGAGCAAGTGCCTTCAGGGGGACCGTGATAGATACTTCTCTGGATCTGTACTGACGCCCCTAATGAAAGCATGATGGCAGAATATTTTGATAAATTCAAGTGTATAATTACGTGCTGAGATGTCATTTAAATGTTAGAACAATGGCTCTACATCATCTCTCTCAAAGTCTACCTCAGCATTACCGAAACCGTCTGAGTAACTCTGTTTAACTTCTGCAACATTAATGTATCCTTGGGCACGTCACTCCCAAGCCAATATCTAATATACGCAATTCTTGAGTAAATTATGAAATATAGCAGACCATATCATGTGCGAGTACGTGATGAAGCTACTGTTCTTGTCCTTAAATTTCAAATATTTTATGTTGCCATTGAAAATGTATAGGGATTCCACTACCTATTACCTAAAACTGTCAGATTCTATGACCATGGTAAACGGATTTAAATCTATGGTATACGGCATCTGAACCATTGTATACAGGAAAATAGTTCATTTGTGGTGTAGAGCAAAACATAGTCCCTAATGATAAACCTATATGACAATTCCTGGGAAAATATTACTCAAGAAGATGGATGATAAATACAATAAACAATGGTTTTGTGGATAGGCGGCCCTGTAAACCACTAAAGCTTGACCTCGTGATACACTCGCTGACACTCGTATATTACTACGCGTCAACCCTTTCGTCGTTTACGACCGCCTGCCAGAAAACCATCGATTATTGTCTATATATTTCATAGGATGAACAGTGCCATCTCTATATCGGTCTGTGGCAGCATGTAACATATTTTGTTTATATGAGCAGTACGTTTTCAAACCTTCTCAGGCTAAATGCCATATTGCGTAGGGCAGGTGTATGGAGTATTACTAAGGGGTGTGTTAAGATATACCTGATATTGGAGACAGGTAGGAGGGGTGCTCTTTTTGTACATATAGATTCCGGGTGAATGGAGAAGAAAGGGTTATATAACATTCAATGAATAATAGATGTTGTAACTCAGAATCTTCGACTAATAATGATGATAACTTTACCTAGAAACCCAAGATCTAAACAACGTGTGCCCCTACACACAGGTCTCTCTACAAGTACACCAGTATCCTGCTCTATACTCACCACTGCCATCTCTTCTGTGCACTGAACCCCTTAACTTCACCCTAATCCCTAGCCTCCTTCACACCAGCATTTTCCCACGGTCGGCAGTATTAGTGTTAGACTCATTCAATTACAATGATGTACCTGGCTGCCTGATCACCTCTGCCGTGCATGAAAGATAGATGCACCCTCACCCCCCTCCGACAATACCCAGCCCACTTCAATGCGTCTCTCCATGTATAATTCACATGTTCTCCACAACATGCCCGCAAATCATGTCAGTTGCATGGTGCTGTTTTATTGACGTCAATAAAAGCTGCGATGACTTGTTCTCGCTTGGGGCGCGGCGCGACAATTGTGCAGCAATTACGAGTTGAAAGGCATTTGTGTGGAAGTGGTGCGTCTGGGGTGCGCTGGGGTTGGTGTTTTTCACCGCGGCCAGAGCCAGGGTCACATCATTCTGATATCTAATCGAGGAGAATGATAGACAAGTAGTGTAATGCAGGGGAACGATAAGAATCTGAATGTAGGGGATTGCATTCCAATATCCTAGCACTGCATCACACCATGTATGTTGGTGAAGGTGTCTGGCACTGGTCTATGTGGGTTTGTATGTAGCGTGTTATTGATTTTTCAGCTTGTCACATGAATTCAATGGTGATTACAAGATCTAGATATCCAATGATTGTCATAACTTAAATTTAGATTCTTATAAATGGTACATCCCTAGAATCATATCCATTGTGTAACTGTCAAGATAAACAGATAATGAATTCTGTTAATCACTGCGTAGTATGATAATTTTAGTCTGTCTAGGTTGGTGTGTGTCTCTCCGGTCTGACTCCGTGTATTTGTTCTTTTATTAGATCTTTATAGCCTGTGATAGTACATTATCATTCTTCCAAGCAATACTTGGTGTATGTCTATACTGATATGTGTCTCCATTAGCGTACCTCAGGCAGTAACAAGTGTGGATGTTTAAGCGAGGTCGTATATAACTACGCGTCAACCCTCTCGTCGTTTTATGTGGTCCTCATAGATATTTTTTCAGTATGTTCACATAATACGAGGTTTACCGTGTCACAGCTGGACCACACAGTCAGTGAACTGGACGGGCGGAAATTAGAAAGACTGAACGTGTCCTTATCAGAACACATACATTAATACACCTGATATCTCATAGAGGGCGCCCAAGACCCCCCGCAAACGAATCGCGCAGTCGTCAGGTGCGCGCGCAGGTGCACGGGCGGAAGCTTTCTTTGGAGACGCGGGGCAGATCAGGAAAAGTCTAATTAATGGCCTTGTTCCTGAACGGCCAGGAGCAGCACAAATGTAGCTCTGCCCTGGACAAAACCCGCGCCCCATTTCCTGCCTGCCCGCGCGTCGACAATGACAGCCCGGAGTAGGGCTGCAGCATAGTTCGGTGGTTTAATTGCCGAAACATCTGCATGTGCGAGCATCTCCGAGCAGCTCGGACAGGCTTAGTATTAGCTTGTAGTAATTTGGAACATCCTATAGTAGCTCATATCGACATGGGGACATCTCGAAGTAACCTATTGCAAATCGAGGCAATTCAAACCAACCCCGAGCAATTTGGAGTAGGTATGAGCAATTTAGAGCATCTCACAGCTGCTGAATGTGGGATAAAAAAAAATCCTTGAAATTAATCGCAGGGGAATTCCGCAAGGGGTCATGGGGTGGACATGAAGCAGTTGGGATGATTAATCAGGAAGACATATGACCTGGATGGGATTTCTCATGAGCTGTTCACGGTCTGTCAGCGAGCTGCTCATTACGGAGGTCGTTAGGACATGAAACTTCTTCATGAAAAAAAAGTAAGTAAAGGTATCGTTGCTCTACATGGAGTAGTTTTTGTATATATATATATATATATATATATATATATATATATATATATATATATATATATATATATTGTTTTTAAATCAGACTGTTACGAGGCAGTCGTTTGTTGCTCTAGTAGTACGATGTTCCTATCAGAGTCCATCACATTTTAATGTTGTAAAGTTTATAGACGTTGACTTCAATATGTCAAATTATTATATTAAGAGATGGGTAACCATTCTCCTTTTGCTTACATTATTGCAGTGAGACTGAGTCGATGAATGTGTATACCATATTCTCAATGCACATTTTGTACGATGAGGGAAGTGGGAGGTGTTTTTAAAACCAGAATCGGTACTGTCGGAACGATTACGATTAGGACTAACCTCAGGCGATAGTGACCACTATCGGAGTATCAGTCCGCTTTTTAGATATAGCCCTTGGAATTCCAGGAAATCATTTGCAGTCTTTATCGTTTGTTGTTATCCTATCCTAAAGAAGACCTTTTGTTATAAAGGATGGAACCAAGCCCCCATCCAGTACCAATATCTCTATCAGTGTTAGCGAGCTGAGCGCACTGGGCGGCGACCTTTGGGTAGGGATGGGACTCTGGGAACAGGAACAGGTAGATCAGCTCACAACTGTTCTGGCGCGACCAGGTAGGACCGAGCAGCTGCGGGTTCCCAGGCAGACGACTGGTGTCGCTCCACCTGCATTAGGCGCCAGCCTGCCCGTAATAGGAACTGCAGTCTAACCCCGTTAAATGTGCACACATACATCTTCTATGCAATGATCTCGTGTATCTACCTCATATTTCCCCATACAGGTTCTTTAAATTTGAAAATAGCAGTAGATCCCCGCCTAACGGACAGCCCGCGTAAGAGGTCGCCCCGCGTTAACGGACACCTTTGCTCGGAACAGATCCCTCTATTAGATGTTTATTTCAACCCCGCGTAAGCGGTCACCCCGCGTAAGCAGACACTTTGGCCGGGAACGGAGGGTGGCCGCTTGCGCGGGGTTCTACTGTAGTTTAAACGGGAATCGCGTGGATACCAGATAATCTTAGATGGAATATGATTTTAGAAGATGTTTAAACACGTGCATGTGTTCAAATGATAATCTGACATGCAATGTTAAGTTAGGACGTTAACTATGTTACCATTTTGACAGTATGGATAAAAGTAGCATAGTTATCCATAGAATAATTTTTTACAGAATTACTTGTGTCTCTTACTAAATCAACATTATGTAACCACCACAAAGATCTTTACACTGATTGGTCGAGTTTTGACTGTGTTATTATATCTACACTAAAGAAAAGTGCCATTATAGAAATGCAGAAAATAGCTCAAGATATATGGCGGTGATAACTGGAGGATCCGTGCATTCTAAATATGGATACCACAGTAATAGTAGGGAGTGCGATAATAGTGGTTGGAGAGAGTGGAGTGTAAGCTATTTGGAGAGTGTGGTAGAGAATGTAAATCAATCTGCTTGACATAATGTTAGCTAATTTTGTACAATGTGATAACGCATGTGGTTCTTGGTACATAATGAATCATTGCTGGTCACATGCGGTTGGATATGGAGATACAACAGTTGTAGTTAGGAAGTTGGATGTGTACTTGTGTAGCCAACGAGATCGTTGTAGAGATATATAAGGATTAGGGTTATAACAAAACATGCCGTATCGCATTAACTGTGGGAATTCATATCATTTCAGAAAAGGCTATAATACAGCCATCGGTCCTAGAATTACAGCTCTTTATGCGACGGACTAGTGTGTTTCCCTTCACATGTAGTTGTGTATTTAATCCCATGTCGCGTGACTCTGATAAGTCCACAGAATAAAGCACAGAACACCTCTTGGCAACGTTCCTTATACACATCCACAGGCAACCCAGATAAAAGCTTAGATGTATACATCAAACAGGACATGAGGGGGCCAACAAAAACACCACAATTGATATGTTCTCTTTCCATTCATTTTTTCTTCGATTGTATGGTGTCATGCTGGTTTGTCATGCGCTTGTATGTGCCACAGAATTCTACATATATCACAGTTACCAGACATCCTAGTCGACTGATATTAAGTTCTAAGCAGATAGATAATAATGTATCGAGGAATGCAGAGTAGCACACTGAGGTTCAGTGGGAAAGTGTTGATAAAATGCGAACAGGGTTTTTCAGGAGATATCAACCTGCTGTTTGGCCTAAATTGTAATTGATACTGTGAGTCGTACTTTCAGCTGTACTGTAGATGTACGCTCTTTAGTGAGCTGCTCCCTCCGCTATATAGTGAGCTGTATTGTGAGCTGCGCTGTGAGGTGGAATGTAAGATGTAGTCTGATATCTACTTTTATTGTTACTTTACCTATGCCGTGCATTGTTGTACGAGTTATGTTGATGCTGAACCCCTTTGTAAACTGCTTTTTAAACGCCTTTAAAAGTTGCAATGATACTGCAAGCTATTCTAAGAACTTTGAAACCACAGACATCATCTGACGCCCAGTCATTTCTTCAGAGAGGAGCACAGAGTATCTTTGGGAGTGTGCTAGGCTAGCACCTGGTATAACGTGATACACCTTGGGAAGGTGTAACTGATCTTCCTATGTGAACCTCAGTTCCTAAGGCTAGCAAGCTTTACGCTTGACACCATCTTGTTATCACAAAGAAACGTATAGTTTAACCATTTTCAGACATTGGATAGCTTCTTAAACAAGAATTGATCAATCTTTGCTGCACCCTGTTTAAAACACCCCTTCTTGTATGCACCGTGCCAATTCACAACGTCAACAGTACATGGATCATCATATAATTTTCCAACAGTGCATCTTTTCACAGTGAGAACAATAGTGAATTTCTCACGGTCCTTAGTCCCCGTTGAGAACTCTATGCTGCGCTACACAATGTCCTCCGTTTTACTTTCTTGTTTGCTAGTAATTCCGGGTCATACGAGTGGAGCATCCACTATTACAATGACTTCCAGTCAAACGTAGTAATATGAGTGTTGTGTGAATATATTCATGTGAAAATCCAATAGAATTGAAGTATTTGCTCACACGGAATCGATACTAAAATTTCCTAACGCGCGATATTTTACTGGACAAGATTACTAAGACTGGGGTGACGAAATTTTAACCTGTTTTAAATATTCACGGGGTCGACACATTTTAGGTCTAAAATGCATGTGAGCCTTTGAGGAAACAAACCAGGCCTGGGTAGAAGAGGTGTGTGGTGGGAGGAGAGCGAGATGGTGAAGTGAGGTGAGAGGGTTAAGTGGAGGTGAGGGGGGCTTGAGGGGTTGAGGGATAAGCTCAACATAAAAATCACGAGACAGCAGTCCTCTCGACACCCAACTTCCTATACACCCATAACCCAGAAACACAGTTTAAGACCCCTTTAGATACCCCACATTCATTCCCAGACACACGATGCCATACATTTAGACACCCCGACACATGTCCTTCACGCTGTTAGATATAGCCGACACGAAACACCCACATACTTCGAGACACACTACGGATACTTTCTACATCCTCCTCCTCTATATTATAGTCCCGCGCCCTAAGCACATACAAGATTCTTACACACTCCTTCACATACTCGATGAGACACACCCGCACCCCAACTCTCACAACCCCCGTTCTTGCCGGGCACCACGATTGGGGAGTTCCTTTTCCAGTGGGTATTCAATATTTAAAGCCTTTGTAAAACTGGAGCCCCCATTGGTCGTTAGAGGAACCATTCCATTATCGGTCCTGACGGCAGAGCCACCTTGTGCCCGCCACCGAGGGGTATCAGTTTGATACCCGTTTTAACGGGTCTGATCCGGTGATCTCTTTTACCGCCGGCTCTATAAAGGCGCCACCCAGCGGCGGGCGGGGCGGGTCATTTCCGGTTCCGGTATTGACCGGCCAATACACAATGGCGGCAGGAGGCGGTGGGCGTACGGCGGGCCCCTGACTTGTTTAGCGGCCGCCTCCCACCATAACTTGTTCATTAATGTCAGTGGCGCTATCTCCTAAATGTGGCTCAATATTGGCACACCGTCAAGGGGTACTGACCACTTTACAACCGGGCTGCTGGTGGCGGAGGCGGTGTCGGGGGATGCCGGGCGGGGTCAATGGTATGGAAGTAGCTTTAAAGCCCTTTCTTTCCTCTAACTGTAGATGTTTTTCTCAATTTTGATGCCTGCCTTACCATTTTATATTAATGATAGAGTTACCAGTCTTGCCACTCGAAGAAAAATATCTTTAGAAGGAGAGGTTCCTTAGATACAATAAATCTTTAATATATCTCCTGTTAGGTGTCACGACCTTGCATCACAGGATCAAATATTGATAGTCAACATTATCGTTGCTGCTAGGATAGCATTACCTGATTACTTTGGGAATTTTAACTCCATTTGAATTCCCTTTGAGTTTATTGCTTTATTCACCTTATAGAGTAACGGATAGAGAATTAGAAAACGACTAGAAATATGCCTGTTGGGTTGCTCCTTTCTCTGTCATACCAGAGCGCTGTTCTATCCTTGACCTGACCATATATAACCTCGCTGTGATACGACCCGGTAAGGCGTAATACAATAAGTGTATCACCTCGCGCTAGAAACCACACACAGTTTGCTCTCTCGGGTGGCGAGCTCGAAACAAGGGTAATTTCCAAAAGTCGATAAAGTCTATTCCATTGTTATAGCGTTTAGGGTGTCGCAGCGGTCTTCCCCACAAGGATTTCATTTCCCACTGAGTTCCGATTCGCACACACCATTTGACAATTTTCCAATATATTTAGAGAATAAGGGACTTCGGTTGATAACTGGCTACGGTAAAGACCTTAACATATTGAATGACCTTCCCCTTTGAAGGTCAATATCATCATCAATATATATATATATATCTTTTGTAAAGACCTTACATCGGGATGTATGAACAACGAGTGCTGTATGTGTAACAGAAGAGCTGGTTGTTGAGGTTATGAGAGGACATAGAACGAAACACAGTAAAATTAATGCATTCCACAAGAGCCTACCCTGACACTTTCAGAGTGTCACCCCTCCCCCACATACAAAACAGGAAGAGACATCATCTCGTCAGCTGGCCTACAAATCGAGTTTCCCACGTATTCTAAAACCTTAGCAGGAACTGCTCCATTCTTCTCCATGGGGCATAGATCGCAATTTTTTTTATCCGCTTCTTGAGTGGCGTCTGTTACGATCCCTAAGTGGCATGTGTTACAAGAACTACGTGAACTTCCCCTCTGACTTGTACTACATTCTGTATAATAGGTACTTGTATGTATTCCCAGGTATATAACAGCATGATGCCCTCAGGTAACTGCAATAACGATCTCGTAATGCTTACGTACATGCATTGCAAGGTGCACTATACTATTAACATTACAAGCAAGTCATGGCATCATATATGCCTCCAAATATTTCAAAGGTCTTACAATTCATATCGGCATTCATAAACTCATTTCTCAAGGGGAGGCCTCGGGACCCGTTCCAAAACGCCCTATCTCATTTTTCGGCGCCCGTGATAGTGAAAACGAACCCTGAACAGTCAACATGTTCTCAGGTACTACGAAGAAGCACGGGCCAACTATTTATTGAGACATTTAAAGAAAGCATACATAATAGTTCAGACTTCAGCACGCACACGTGAACATTAGTTAAGCTGCCTGACATACGGAAATCTGAGTCATCAAGTATTCCTGCGTTTTACATTTCAAGTCTTTTGACATTTGAGACTTCTAACAGCAAAGCATAAGTAGCGATTCACTGTAGAAACAGGATGCAAGTGCAGGACTATGACTATATGCTTTTTTTTTCTTCAAAACTTCATATTCATCTATGAGATTCTGTGAGATGCCGAGATGTCGTCCGTGTAGCAGTCAGGTGCATGAACTTCTCGTCCTACACAATAAACACATTTGACCGCCAGGTGTCAGCATTCAATGTGATTCTCAGAAACAGTTGCATTTCACCTTTATGAGCATGAACCTGGAGTTGTTATTTCCGGAACAAGATGACCTCCATACTGTAATGTTACGACACACTGCTGCTTAACTGTTCTAAAAAAGAATGAATTTAGATAAGATACTTGCTGACAGGGTAAATTCTGTTTAGAATTCAAGTAAATGAAAATCTCTGTCCTGTTTTTTTTCATAAACATAGTTTTTTTGCACATTGGCATTTTTGAGGTCTAACCCTAAAACGCACGATGTGAATTACATAATCTAATTCGGATGAAGGATTGCAATTGGCTATTTTGGAATGCTCATATATACATGAGTAAATCAAAGTGTGATCGCCATTCTAAGCGTAGGTGTGAAATTAATAACAAACATACTTTATTATTATCGTAGTCTTTAGCTTTGTTAAAAGGGAGAAGGATAAAACAATTGATATGTTAAACCCCACGTACTGCAGCATCTTAAGATTACATATAAAGGCACTACAATGAACATACATGTCCACACAATAGACCCCTATGGACATAGAGGCTGATGCTGGGAGTGAGCGAAAATATAGGGCATCATTGATCACACCATTCTACCTAGGCCAGTCTTATATAGCTCCTATTACACTTTCCCCTGACTTCCTGCACTCCCAACCCTCGGGTTCTGCGTAGAAGGTTCACATGTAGGCAAAGGTAGAGCCATGTTGGCTATGAAAATATGCCGAGAGGGAGCGTTTGCTCTAACAAGTCAGACAGCGGCATATAAACCATATCTGATGGATAAAGTATTCTTATAATGCTAATTGAAACTAGACTGGCCAACCTCACAACCGCCAAAGAAGGAACACATTCTGATCTAAAACGCCACTACGTCGGGATAGCATTAGAGGAACTATGATTTCACAAAGCCGTTTAATAATCAATTAAAGACATAAATGAAAGTATTTTATGTTTGTTTACTGTACACTAATTGATGCATTCATGGGTCTTCAGCCAAACCAGTACAATGTGGTTGACCTATAATTTACGAGTTGTTCCTTTACATCTTTTGTAATGATAATAGATTACGTTATATTTGTCGTGTAGCGCCAGGTAGGGAAAACACTGAGTGGGGCGTGTGACTGGGCGGCGGGTAGAGAGAAGTTCTTTCAATGAAGACAGGGAAAGTGTCAATAAAACATACAAGATCAGGAAAAAATTCAAGACTAAACTCCTGATAATGATAAAGTAAATGGAGTTTATCCATGAGTTATAACCTCGCTGGGGAGTCAATTTATCTCCTCTCGACTACAACGAGGCAAGTCTGCAAGGAGTTTATGAGAACAGGGGGATGCTTTTGTCGCCTGTCTTTGCAAAGCTGACTTTATTATTATAACTATACGGGAACCTGGTGACAGGCGCAGTAGACCAGCGTGTGGCCGACAGGCACTACACATGTTTTGCTAACATGTTAATGAAGTGACATTACTCAGACATAACACAAGGTAGGCTGGGTATTGTTCCAGTGATGATATGCATGGACCCCGCCCTTTGGGGTGCCAAATGTAAGTTATATTTATGTTGCGTTTGAGCGGGAAACAGGTTTAGGAAATTTGCATAATTACTTAGCAGTCTACGGAAATTGCCAACGTTAGTGTATCACTTTCGTCTATACATGCATCAATCATGTACCTTTAAAAACGACTATTGTTGGGTTCCAGACTATATAAAAGATTTAAATGGCTTTAAGCGCCCCATTTTACACCACGGGCAGTCTAACAAAAATCCGCTCTGACGCCTGTCATGGGACCATGATACCCAAGTGATTCACACTCAGTGTTTGCATTCTGCACGTCATTTTTGCAGCTACATCATTCAAATTCATCGCGGCTGGCCCCCGAGACTGGCAGTGTTTGTGTATTACAGCTGTACCGTTAAGATACACACCCATCAACCAGCTGCGGACCTCCACTACTGATAGCTGAAAATGTGGACTGACTTCACAACATTAGTCACATATCACATTGCATAGGGGAAGTGTTACTGGATAAGTATGAGAAATGTGTTAAATACCTGTAACAATTTGTCTCAATTCGTTGCAGGGTCTCTGTTGCATAGGCATACATGTTCTAAAGGGCTAAGAGAAATTGCTACGTGTTCGGTGTACATATAGTTCTGGTATCATGTAAATAAATAGGTTTATTACCATGAATCTTCGATGCGTTCTTCACAAATGTTTTATGTTTTTATATGAGACATTTATACCAAGTATCCGCTGGTTTGGGATCTTTCTAATTTGAGTAGGAGTTTCTCTATAAATTGTACGTTGAAAATCATACAATGCTGAATAACAACAGAAATCATGTATTAAAGATACGCATGAGATAAAGCCACGAGATAATTCCAATTGGAAATGGGTTATCATAAGATGATATCTAGCGACATATTACTTCTCTTGAATAAGCAAATCGCAAATTAATGCAGACACTTATGCATGACGATCGTTCCCACCACGTCTATAAAACCCACCCCCCTCATCACCACCTAACATCGGAAACATGATTGTGATTTGTGGAGGAGTTGTGTGCCGACAACCGAGACTAAACCAGTAAACGTAATATTAATTTCCTGTTTTTCTTTTCGCCACCTATCGGCGTTAGATTGACTCAGTGTCGAATGTCGCCTGCTTCTTTTCTCCCGCGTCTCGCGTAGTCACGCTCACCAGGCACGAGATTTGAGGCTCACTTCCGGCCTGGAGTCGGTCACTCTCTAAACCGAGGTTACGTCCTAGTGTGGAGTTAAATCCCTAAGCCTGTTTTCAGCTTGGAGAGTGAGGTCTAGGCCCACAGCCGTGCTCCAAATCCCATCATCTCGATGGCAGACGGTATTTGACCCCAGTGAAAGTGGCGGGGAGTCCAAACAAGGACTTTAGTTAACAGAGACGTGATGCTGGTTTAGCCTGATGGTGTTATCCAAGCTTGACGCCACTTCTTTTTGCAAAAGCAGACGACAATCGGATACTCCCCGATTATCGCCCATGGTAATTTCCGGTCGCCTTCGCTACACGCTGGTCGAGACATGGAAGCAAACAGTCTCCAGGCGGGGACGGCTTCATAGACACTTCGTGTCCGTGTGTTAAGCAACTAAAACTCTGCTAAGAGAGCAATACTTTCACAAATGTGATGCAGGGCTTCGCTCTGCTGTTACAGCAGTTGTCTGATAACTGTAGAACAAAAGATACGCCGTTAGAATAAGAAATCCGGGCACTCCCTTGTGACGCAATAGGGAACCCTGGCGAACTATAAACAATGAAAGCTAAAACACGAGGTTTTTTCCTGGGAAATATATGCATCTTACTGATTACAAACACATACTGTATCCTTATTTTATAATTATGACAAGTAACAGGTCAAATGAAAACAGGTCCTGCTGATGATGATTATTTAGAGGCAGATTAACATTTCTGTTTTATTAAATTTGAACACACATGCATTTCACGAAACAAAAGGTTTTAATTGTCATAATTGTCTCTAGCTGACTCTGTGCATGTGATGTTGAGCGGAGTCAGTAAGTCTAAATCGGTCCCACAGTTGATGAAGCATTTGCGAACTTTGTGAGAATTCGTGCCATATATACGAGTCTGTCCCGTATCATCTCATCGACAATGTCACAAGGAAAACCGCTGTCGTTGTATTGTAGTTTCATTTCTGTTACAAAGCTGTCTACACTCGCATGTGTTGCTTGTATACAATTATAGAAATAATACCCAGCAAAAATGATGTTAGATTTTGGCATCGCATATTCTGTGAATTTTCTGGGTTATTACAGGGTTCTAGGTATCTTTATACTATTGCTCTGAATTGGGTTCTAGATATCTTAGATTTGCAAACTTTGGAAAGTATTTCTAGACTACCGGGGATTTGTTCTATTCTATCAGATTTCTTCTTGTATGATACACTTATTGCAAACAATATCTGCCAATTTACTTTTTGTAGTAGTAGACATTAGTATGATTAGCGAGTATGGAGGGTTGGCATGCTCCCAGTAAGTGGGGCCATCATATTGAAGTGACAAGACCTGTCCTGATTTATTACATTATCCTCTGAAACAGCGATATTCCAAATGCACAAAACTGGCAGTGGAATTTCATAAGTCTGCCGGTGTGACATCCACTCTGTCAACGCGGAAATAGCTATCGCCTTCAGGTAAATCATTCAATATGGCTGCTTGCTGAGCTGGTGCTCGTAGAGTGAACTATACTAATGGTCTTTGTAATGTACTGGCATCTCAGGCGTTATCATCTCCCTCATCCGTCTTTGTGGAAATCCACTTTCCCACTACACCCCTCCTCAGAGTAGCACTTTAAAGAATATCTATACATTGTCTTCCGTAATTCACCTGGCCCCATTGAGTAGCTCACCTAGTACAGCCCTATGCCAGACCAGCCTCACCTTACGTATTAAGGTCGCATGTAGTGACGTTAGAAAGTTACTAAATCCTGACTGCATAAACTTTACTGACTCGGGTTTACTCTCTGACAATAATGGGCATTCCTCTCTAGTCCTCGCAGTGCATTGCACCTGCTAAAATAAACTACCAAGTAACTATCAATCTTGATCCATTGTATTGAGGAATAGGCCTTTAGCAACAATTACAAGTGGGGTTCCTAAGGGGTCTATGTCAAAACCCCTGTTTTTTTCTTATTCATGAAAATGATTTGGTTAGCTGTATCAATGAACCACGTAATTCATGGTTACATATTATACTGTGGTAGTCATTACAGGCCAACCAGACAAGGACTTATACACAGCGATGAAACTAGCACTACGCAACTTCTCTAGAGCTATTTGTATCCGAAAGAACAAGCTGACTATATCTATATGGACATATGGTCAATTAAATAAAATTGGTTGCTTACTTATGGGGAGATTTCGTGATATACTATGACAAATGTGTAATACTACAGGTCAGACCAATGCTCGTACTGTAAGGTTGGCCAATACCCAGTCATAGCCGAGGACCTCACAGCCTAAATAACGTTATTATAAGAAAAGATAAACAAATATAATGTATTGCTGACGGTGGCTGCCTAACAGGACATATGGTATAAGCATCACCTCCTATATACCTCCACGAACCAACCTACACGATCTGCACTCTGTTATCTGTTCCAGTTTGCATCTAGCCAAATCATCTGCTATAGCTATATGCAAGCCCAATAGATTAACCCTTTCACTGCCACATGATGCCTCCAGGCATTCCCGGGTAAACCGCCGCATGATGCCTCCAGGCATTCCCATGGCTACCGCCGCATGATGCCTCCAGGCATTCCCGTGCGAACCGCCGCATGATGCCTTGAGGCATCATAAACTTGGATTTTTTTCAAATTCATTTTCTCAGTCAATTTAAGCACAAAAGGGTTAGAAATTTGTTAAAACAATGTATTTGTGTGTTTTGAGTCTATATAGTGCCATGGAGATTTGCGAGTAGAACTCAGAGAAAACTGAAATAATGCACAGGTCAAGTCTGGCCTATGGACAAGTTGGGCCGGCGTTTCAGGGGTGCATCTGGTAGAAGCCTGCGGCAGTAGTACATAGGAATAGTATAGGGGGTGCGGCAGTACATTTCCTGCCTCGTTTTGGAGTGCGGCGGTTAAAGGGTTAAATGCCCCTAGCAGACCCTGAAGAAGATGCAATCAGTAAAGCAGCACATTTGCTTCAAAGAATCAAAATGCGATATTCAGAAATGGTTTTTATATATTCCCTCAAAGCAGATTAACGTTTCCGTTTGCAATGTGTATCTATATTTATGACATTCAGTTTGAGTGTGTGAAAAGCTGGTAGGAAAAGTTAGAGATAGCATACACATAGATAGCGCACATATGAATATTAATAAGAAAATAAACTAGCAATTAGAAAGAAGATAAAATTACTCTCTAGGTGATATTGGGACGTAGAAATAGTGTGGGAAAAGACAAGTTTCTGGTCATGTTTGAAGAGGCTGCTGGTAGAGGAGCCCCTCCCCCCCCCCCCACACACACACACACTTCTCACCCTACCTCTCCCTGGCTTCTCACATGGGGTATATCAAGCCAGATAGAGGCGACGATCCAATTATAAAAGGCGTGCTCATATTAATGGGGTAAGTTGGGAACTTGTAATGGGAGTTTGATGTGATGAAGAACAGCCCCCCCCCACGTGATAGTGTCTCCCCCTGGTGGGGTGGGACAGGCCAGGTGCTGGAGGAGGTGACTGGAGGAGAGGCGAGAGGGTAGGAGGCTCCGTGAGCGGTCTGAGGTGAGGGATGGGTGTAAGAGTGATGGTCGTGTGGGCAGCGTCATGGGATAAGCAGGCACTGCCAGCTTTGTCATTGTGTATTCATAAACTGGGGATAGGCGATATACCAGTGTATATACCAGTGTATTCTAGTTTCTACGTGTGCTTAGAAACTCTCAAAGCATTGTTCGCGAAAGTGCGACATAGAACACTCATCGGAAATTTCGTGTTGAATGTGCAGATTGGTAAGCAGGCTGTCGCCATATTATTAAAATCGCTACGGCTCCTCCATTTCAACAGAGTAAAAACGGCGGCTTTTCCAGCAGAAGCACGTCAGTGTTTATTTGTTCTCTCGATCTCTGTTATATAATCACATTAAATAAATACTGGAACAACTAAAGAACTAAACGAAATTAAAACTGATAATCTTCGACTAGGTCCCTCTACTGTTAAGAATAATATGAAACGGTTTTATCTTAACAATTTTCCTTAGATTAAAAAGCTTAGCTTAGTCCCTACCGTCAGGCAGCATTTACTGTGTAACGGTTCATTATACTATGTCTTAGAAGGAGTAATTAGGGCCGTGCCTTGTGGGTCAGGGGGACTTGACCGCGTTCCCAGCGGGGTGTGGCTGCCGTGATTGACAGGCAGTGGTATCTTATCTTGGCCAATCATCTGACCACTCCTGCTGGAGGAGGCGGGGTCTGTGACCAGTGGATATACATGGACGGCATGTGGCCGAGATTAAACAGTCTTGCAGTAGTAGCTCTTGAGTTCTCGTCTTCTTTATGATCTGTTAAAGTGGCGATCTTGCCAGGATATTACGTTACCCTACCTACCCACAGATCATAAGATGGCGGAGCAACGAGAACAGAGAAAGTTGGACCTCGCTGTGATGGAATCCACACGCAGGAGGATCAATGACTTTGTTAAGGGAGTGGCTGTGATCGACGGGAATGAGCCGGCAGCATTCAGAGACTGGATCGATGGGCTAGATGCGGCTGATAAGGCAATTGATCCAGAGGATACCATTATGATGGACACGGTACAAGGACGGTCTAAGGGCGCACTAGGTAGGTGCATTATCGAAACAAAGACACTGTTTGCCGAGAGTGAGCCACCTACGGAGTACTCATGGGCTAACCTGAAGCCTGTACTTTTGAAAGCATTTCTCGGGGCTGAAGAAGTTAAGTTATTAAGACGGAAGGTAGAAAAAGCGCAACAAAGTCCCTGTGAGACTGTCAAAGAGTATGGTGTACGTTTCCTGGAGGAGGTGCACTACGCCTACACACCACAAGAGCGGCAAATAGATGTCATCGCCACCCAACTCACAGACTTTTATTTGAAGGGTCTGCGTAGTCCCAGGTTACGTGAGTTGGTGGGTTGCCAGCGAGCGGACGATGTACGAGCGGTAATCACTCTAGCCAACCACAATGCCAGTTACCTGTCATTGGAGGATGTATGCGATTTGGAACAGGCAGCCTTGCCTCCGCCGCCTCCCACCTTACTAGATGAGACCCCACATTACAAGGAATTCGCTGGAGTATTGAAGTCGCTGGAAAGGCAAGTGCAGTCGTTGGCGGTATCCATGAAGTCGACGAAGGGTGGACCAGAGGAAGTAGCAGCTGTGGCGGCCCCGGGTAACCCGATGACGACCAATGAGTATACCCAGGCACCTGCGCTCGTCGGGTACGGGCCACCGATCCCGGCACCCCAGATGCAAAACCCTTACCCTGCACCCAATATCTTCTACATGGGGGTACACCCGGGGGCCGGCCGGGATAGAGGCCGGGGTCGAGGCAGAGGCCGAGGCGGTCGTGTATTACGGCCCAATCTACAGTGCTATACCTGCCAAGGGTTTGGGCATGTAGCCCGAGAGTGCCCCAGCAAGAAGGATATGGAAACAACGCAACCACAAAACTACCAGGCCGCAGAAGGAGAAGGATGGCCGACTAACGGGAATGCAGCCTATGGGCCTGTGGCGGGACACTACCCCTACCCGGGAAACTAGTTGCTGCGTCAGACGGTAGGGTGTGTATAATGTTATCACAGGGCAATACTACCGTGCATACCCTAGTTGATTCTGGCGCCTCTAGATCCCTTATCTCTGAATCAAAATGGAAGCAACTCTGCAGGGATGCGGGACGGCCCCAAGTGCTTATGGCGGGACTGGTACTGAAATCATTGTCGGGACACATGCTGGAAACTCAGGGAGTGGCGGTTGTTCCCCTATATGGGTGCGAGATCCCAGTGTACGTGTGTAATGAGCTCAGGCACGATCTTTTGCTAGGGATTGATGCGATGGAGCTAATGGACTGCCAGCTAGACTGTTTGAATAAGAAGGTGTGGTTGGCTAACCAGTGGTTTCAATATGGACAGTGTGGGGACACCAACAAAGAACTCGCGGGTATCCACTCTGAGCTGGATCAATGGAAGGAACAATATCCCGGGGTGTTTGCAGTTGGAGCGACATCACTGTCAGCCGCCCCCGAGGTAAAACTTCACATAGATGTGGGCCAGCATACTCCTATCAAACAAAGACCCTATCGAATCCCCCTGGCATTGCGGGATAAAGTGACGTACGAGATAGACAAGATGCTAAAAGATGGAGTGATTACTCACAGTAGCAGCCCCTGGTCATCCCCATTGCTAATTGTGCCCAAAACGGACGGTGGACTGAGGTGCTGTGTGGATTATAGAAAAGTGAACCAACTATGCAAAAAAGATGCCTACCCGCTCCCCCATATCCAGGACATATTCGACGCTCTGGCAGGTGCCTCGGTATTCTCGGTGTTGGATCTAAAGAATGCATACTACCAGGTGGAGATTACAACCCAGAGCAGGGAGGTTACAGCTTTTAGTACGCCTACGGGACTTTATGAATTCCTCCGAATGCCTCAAGGGTACTGCAATAGCCCTGCCACATGGCAGAGGTACATCAACAAAGTGCTGGCACCGGTGTTAAACAAGAATGTACTGGTGTATTTGGATGATATTATTGTGTATTCTGACAATGACACTGACCACACTGATCATCTAACCGAAGTATTCAATCTGCTGCAACAGCACCGGTTGACAGTGAACCCCAGTAAGTGCAAGATCCGTCAACCTGAGGTGAAGCTGTTGGGGTACATCGTGGGGCGACAGGGCATTCGGCCTGACCCTAGAAAGGTGGAGGCCATCAGGGACATGGCACCACCCACAAACGTGAAGGAGGTTCAACGTTTTCTGGGGCTGGCGGGCTACTACCGCCAGTGTATATCAAACTTTGCTGAACGTGCTGCGCCGCTAGTGGAATTGACCCGCAAAAATGAGCTGTTTCTATGGAACGAAGAACGGGAGGCGGCTTGGAAGGCGCTGAAAAACGTGTTAACCTCAGAATCCATTATGGCATTTCCAGACTCCAAGAAGCCATACAGACTGTACGTAGACGCCAGCATGGCCTGTGTAGGAGGTATTCTAACACAAGCTGACGATGAGGGGGTAGAAAAGCCCATCCAGTACATATCTAAACAGTTGAGTGTCAGTCAGCAGAAGTGGGCGACCATAGAGAAAGAGGCGTTCGCCATTGTGTACGCGCTGCAGAAATTATACCCGTATTTGCAGGGTGCAACCTTCACCATAATTTCTGATCACAAGCCGCTCAGGAGTTTCTTCCAACAGGAGGTCAGAAATTCTCGAATACAGAGGTGGGCAGTGCTGCTGGCGGAGTTCGGAGCCCCCATTGAGTACCGTAAGGGGGCCTACAATGTGCGCGCGGACATGCTGTCGAGACTGCCCCCCCGATCTCCAGCACCATCAGTGGCTTCAAGCCCTCAGGAAGTTGGGCAGGTTGTACAGGACGACGAAGCCGTATTGTTGGAGAGTGCCTCTCTGCTAGCAGTCGAACCCTGCCGCACTGTGTCCACAGAAGGCGCAGCACAGTGGGAGGACCCCAACCTTACCAAAGATACCCTGATAGGACATCAAGTTCGGATGGCGGAATACCAACAGGGACTTAGACAGGAAGATGACTACTTTGTGTCGGAAGGTGTACTGTATACCGTGAGGGAGGTGAAGGGCGTGAGTTTCCCTCGCATTGTGTTACCCCCCACTCTGGTGGAGCGAGTGGTCATGAAAATCCATCAAGAACTAGGCCATCAGCGCATGTACAAGATCTATGAGCGTATTGCGCAGCGTTACAAATGGCCTGACATGCGACGGGGAATTCATAGGATACTGGAACAATGTCCAGTATGCACCTTGTACAGGCCAGTCAAAACCTACCCCCCTTGCCAGCCCCTACCAACGGCGACCAAACCCAATGAAATTGTGGGGATTGACTTGATCGGACCATTGCCAGTAAGTCACAGGGGGCATGACTATGCCATAGTTTGTATTGACCACTGCACGGGTTGGGTGGAGGTGACCCCAATTCGGCAGAAAAAAGCAGAAAACATCGTGGCTTTTTTCAAAGAAGTATGGCTGCCCACTCATGGGCCCCCGGAAATTGTGATCTCCGATAGGGGAAGGGAATTTCTGAATGCAGCGGTGCGGCAACTAACACAGGAACAAAACATACAGTGGAGGTACTCTACCGCTTACCACCCCATGACGAACGCCAAAACGGAACGAGTAAATGGGACGATCAAGGCTATGCTAGCCAAATTGGTAGCAGGGAGAGTACATGACTGGGAAAAACATCTGGGTGCAGTGTTGTGGGCCTATCGATCAACGGTGTCCACAGTTCATGGATTCTCACCGTATTTCCTGCAGTTTGGACGAAACCCGCCAGGGACCAACAACCCCGTTAATGTGCGAACACCAGTGGGGGAGGAATTAAAAGTGTTGGCTGATCAAATCCAACAACGAGAAAAGGCCCTACAATTGGTAAACCAGAGAACGAAGAACTTACAGCAACGCAACAAGATGCGGCTAGATCAGAGACCGGCCGCACCCTCGTACCAAGTGGGACAGGAGGTACTGCTGAACAATGCACGGGTGACAACGTTCCAACCCACTTATTTACATGGGTATGTAGTCACAGAAGTAAAAGGCCACGTGATTACACTTCGGCATTTTTCAGGACGGACACTCAGAGTAAATGCAGAACGACTAAAGCTAGTGCCTTCCCACATCACTTATCTGCCCCTCAACCGTGGATCTACGTGTGCAGCGGCAGCAGACAAGAACCCCCCAGGGGATCCCTATGGCACTAACACGGTGGGGCGGCGGCCGACAAAGGATAAGGAATCTATTGAGTGTGCAACTAATCAGGCCGCCGATGACCACAGGGATACTGACAAGAGGTTGTTTAATCCATACGCTAACTTGCCGCCCTCCTGTGTAGTAAAAAGCCGGTATTATCCAAAGGACGCTCGCATCCCAGCAGAACGATTGGCAAGCGGTAAGACCATTAAACGACGATTAACTCGTAAACGACAATTACAAAGGAGCCGGGCCGCATCGTACTCTGCGTTATCAGAACGCCCGGCCGCCGACACAGGTTCAATCACCACTAATCTCGACAGGTGGCCCTTGCTATCTGTAGCGGACCGTGTGCTCCCTGCCTTGGGCAACGACACACTAGAGACAGAAACGATAAACATGCCTGGGACTGACCCTCCGGAGGACGAGGTTTGCACCCCCCCAATTGATCTTCCCACAATATACACTGGGGACCGGGATGACAGGACGGATTACACCAGACACCCGGGGGAGCCTGTGTCGCCTCTCGCCGAAGATCACAGCACGCATGCTGTGCGGTCAGAGGAGGAGTCTGACACTTCGGAGGATGGAGGAGAGATAACAGATAGGATGAACGATTCCCCGCCGCCTCGGGAAGACAACCAGCAGGGGGACGATAACAACCAAACCACAACACCTGATACCGATTTACAGGAGCAGGACATGACGGTGCCGTCGTCAGGTACTAGACCCAGAACGAGAGCTGCACATCGTATAGCTCATGGACTGACGACTAGGACAGACATCAATTACAAAGAGTGGTCCACTTCCTCGGAAGGGACGTCTGACGAAGCGTCTAGAGATGGGCAAACCATATGACTAGGGGAATTGTGTGTGTCACGGTGCTTGTGTATGAACTTCCGAAGCAGCAACCCCCTGGGGACTAACACCTCGTTGAGGCTATCGATGAAGTTAGAAGATGGATGACAGTTCTAGTAGTAGCCATTGATATTGTTTGTATTTGGAATGACATTGAAATTTGAGAATAATGAGGGATCAGGTCAGAAAACAAAGATGGTCATTAATGTTAATAAGCCTGAAGCAGCAATACCAAGGAAGCGGACGCTAAAGGGCCATACGATTAATTTGCTAGACGCTTGAAGCAGTGGGTTGTGCATGTAAATGGACGATGGATAAGTCAATACGAACCTTTGTTAAGTATTGTGTGTAAAGCCTGAGATGGATCTGGACCTTAGTAGTATATCGACAAAGTACAAGTTATCGAGTTTGTGGTCCGTCAGGAGATTGTATCCGTTATGTATAAGATATATATCCTAGGCTGGTAGAAACAATGTGTTAGCCTGACTAGTTCAAATCTTTACTAATAACTGTTTTTAATTGTGGGTAATCCAAATGCTTGGATTAACCTGGAGGGGGGAGAAATATGTAACGGTTCATTATACTATGTCTTAGAAGGAGTAATTAGGGCCGTGCCTTGTGGGTCAGGGGGACTTGACCGCGTTCCCAGCGGGGTGTGGCTGCCGTGATTGACAGGCAGTGGTATCTTATCTTGGCCAATCATCTGACCACTCCTGCTGGAGGAGGCGGGGTCTGTGACCAGTGGATATACATGGACGGCATGTGGCCGAGATTAAACAGTCTTGCAGTAGTAGCTCTTGAGTTCTCGTCTTCTTTATGATCTGTTAAAACTGTATTATGTTCTTGAGAAAACACAGTTGTATTTTCGAAATCTTTTCAATTTTCTTTGTTTCATAGGCAAAACAATTTATTTACCTTGTTTATCCTTCAGTTACAATCCAGACAATTGGCAACTATTTTTACAGTATGAAACACTAATCATTCAGATGCTAAGATCAATAAACTATTCAAAATCCCAGATCGTGGGACAGAAAATATTTCGGCAGAAAATCTGAAATGTACACATAAGATATTTCACTTGCACACACACACAATAGATCGCATTTTTGTCATGTGTTGTGCAATAGTGGTTTAAAGGGAGGCCACTTCTAGGATCTACTCGCAGACGGGAGTGTCGGAAGTTTATTCTACAGAGTGTGTCCTTTATCACCACACCCTCTCAGACTCATTTAATTATCACCACTTACATCCCAAGTACCATCATTATATGCCCGCCCCCTACATCAATTCCTCCTTGGCTCCGGGACGAAATATATCAATTGATAAAAAGTGTCCTTCCCCACAACGCCCCTTCTCCTCCTGGAGTACACCAATTCATCCTGCCGCGAAAATGTCAACAAGCGTATCATTTAAATTCACTAAAAATGCCAGGAATTACGAGAATATGATGATATATAGTTGCATGACTAGGATACTGTTAGGAGCTGGGTACTATTTTTTCTTAAAGATGACAATTACGTCCGACAGACATAAAACGTTTTCTTAAAAAAATGAACTTAAAATCACCCTCCTACCAGATCGTCCATGTCTTGCACCCACTGTGCACCTCCTTGTGATAAATCCGGTCGTTATGGCAAAGTGACTCCTTCCCGCGGCCTCCCCGCACTATATTACACTGACACCCTAATCCACACTAATCCCCGCAAACCTGAATCCCCCATCCACCCTGACAATAAATCGGTACGGGGTGTGTGTGGGCGCGAAGGTGCTGCTACACTCTGTGTAAGTGTCCTTATGTGTATGTAACAGTAATGGCACATCTGTGTCTTGAATATCTTTTTGTTACACAAATTCCATTTTCCGCATTCTGTGCAGTACCTATCTGTGGTGCATTCAATGAGTTCCAAGGTGTGAGCGTAGGCACAGACAGATATATTCGGTGCAACATCAGGCCTTCGTTCTATAACCCTGAGTTCATCTTTCAATGCTTTACAATGGATGACACAGAACCCCAGCGTCAATGTCTTAGAGGAACCCTCCCATACTCCCTCCCCACTACTGAGTGGGGCTGGCTCGTTTTCACACTGTGCCTTATGATTATGGTTGATATATCGGCTGGTTATGTATGTAGCTCGACAAAAGTTGCATGGTTGTTAATGAGTATCAGTTTGAACATACATATAAGTAACGCCATGATGTATTGTTGGTGTCCTCCGGAGGGACCAGGTGTAGAGAATAAATGGGTTGCAAGTGGGTCGGGCGCGTCAAGGGCCGTAAGCGTGGATACAGAATACTAGATCACACCTAGAAGGGTGGCCTGTCCCTTTGTGAAGACGAGTTGGCGCGTGAGGTGCCGGTCTAAGCCTTCTTGATGCGGACCCAATGTAACCTCGCCCCTATATCAATGTAGATGTCCTCCATATTCAGTGAGATAACAGGTATGGCGAGGGCTAGCTTTAGTACCAGCTCACAGCGACTCGCATGAGCTGCTCCTAGACAGGGTCACTGAATCATACCAGTTTATCCTCGACTCACAATAAGTCAGTTTTAGCAGCAACACCTCATTCAACTCTGAGAGTCTCACACGGTCAGAGCACCTTACACCTACTGTCCAGGCAGGAACACCCCGGTTAATGACAGAACTTACACAATATGCTGACAGAATTAGTAGGACATTCCACACACCTTGGACGATGAGTCATGTATCTGTCTCTACTGCTATAAAACGAAAACTGTGAAAAGTTTGTATGATAGTACTCCAGTAGAGCTAACACATAAGCTTCCTTTATGGAAACATGCGTAACATCACATTATACAGAATGAATTTTATTACGATTATAAAACCTGAATATATGCATATACATGTACATTATATCTTCGCGACAACGGTTCGATAATTCGTTATTATAAATGAAGGGATTGTCAACTTCCTTACCATTCCTGCTCTTGACTATACAACATACGGTTTATATTCCTCGATCAGACCCCATAACTACGTACATGGCTTCATCACCGAGACTCGGCTGAGAAGATGATGTACCAGAATGTAGATGTAGGATTGACACAGGCACTGTGGGTGAGGCACGCCTGAGAGAAATAGCCAACCCGGATTACGGGGTCGGCCAGTCATTTGTTACAGTGTTTGTTTCCCAATCTCCGGGATTGCGCGCCCGCATGACAAGAACAAGTTACTTGTGGGAAGATAATAGAGACGGAGGGAGTCTGACGGGGCCAGAAAGTGGCACCTCCATGAATATCCATGCTCACTAACGATGGAAGTATAGTCCCCTCGGAGGTAAGTCTTCTCAGATGTGTTCATTCTAAGGAAACTTTATCTTAAGCAGGTGACAGGTGACCTTCCCATGTTTCCACATTGTCTCAGACAATTCTACTTTGGTGCAAAATTCTCATAGTAACGTGCCTTTGCCAGTTTCAAGGAAAATTGGCGAATTTGATTCACATGGAGGACACACGTGGTACATAGTCTCATTCCCAGTGACTGCTGGGTTGGCCGCTGTATAAAAACCTGGAGTCTAATCACGGTGGGATCTATGAGTCTCATCACGAACTGGATCTGAAGAAACGAATGCGCAGTTGTTAGTTCGCCGCTAATCATTAGAATAAGGTATTACCTTCTTCATTTCCTTTGTCTTTTTCAATAGGTAAGCTGATATCGTGACAAAATGTGGGGCGGATTAAGATACATATAGACGTATCAAACTAATATAAAGGAATTAATTTTGATAACGACCATCCACCTACCATAAACGTCTACCAGTCTAGGGTCCAGAAGGCTGGTAAAATAAGAAACTCACCTGCAAAAGACAAGAAACAGAACACGTTATAGTAGGTGTCAGAATAATTCATGTACCCATAGTACTGTTCCTTTTTATATGTTCAGCAAAACACCACGCGTAATTCAGATGTCAATAATGAATAGAGTATAGTTTATATTGATATACTTTCCGTTGTCAATTGTGAATCGATATTGGAATGATGCCTGTAGGAATATTTACATGTTACTCATACATTCAACTGTCCTATCAATGATATATAAACGAGGTTTTTGAAGTTGACCAGAACCTGAACGTGTAGCGTTTAACTGTATTCGTACAATTCTGCCATGGTAGAGAGGAGTGTATGCCGTCCAATAGAAGCTGGCAAAAACAACCCGACCTTAAACCTCGAGTGGATGAATCTAAGTCACTGAACTATCATTGCTTCCTGATTGATTGGGACCGTTTACAGAATAATACATTATGAATATTCTGTGAATGATTGTATCAATGATGGAGTTAGACAGAAAAGCCTGGATGAACTACGGCGCTCTTACATCCTACAGTGTTATCAATGGGAAAACCAGAGGTGGAGGAAGCTGGGATGTCCCACTGGGCGCTCTAACCAGCCGTCGGCCTCCTCCTGGGCCACACGTGGAGCAGGCAACTTCAGGTCTCACTAAGCAGACTTTATAATTTATCACCAGCAGGTTTCAACCACTGCGAACCGAATTAAAGTAGGCTTTTTGTTCAATCTGTGGCCTGGGATCCCATGACGGAATCGTCAGTGAATTATCACAAACAGACAAAAATGAAGGCGTGTTTTGCATGAGCTTGTTTTGAAGTTTGAAAGGGTAACCGGAATACAAAACGAGTTAAAAGTGAAATAGGGTAGTTTAAATGCGGCGGAGAGCAAGTGTTAGTAGGTCAGGTAGGGCAGGGAGTTGTGTAGGGATTTGACTGGAGTATGGCACGTGCCCGGTCACGAGGGTCAGGCGGGATCACGTGGGGTCAGAAGATCCAGGAGAAAGGTAGCGGATGTCATCAGTCAAATCCGCCTCCCACCATCCGAACACCAAGTTCACTCTGGGACCTTCTCTTACTACTGGCAGTACCCCCATCAGCACAGCCCAACACTCACCGTCTCCACTCTGAGACCTACTGCTAGTACTAGTAGTATCCCCATCAGCACAACCCACCCCTCACCTCTACTAGTACCCTCACCAGCACAACCCACCCCTCACCTCAACTAGTACCCTCACCAGCACAACCCACTACCCCTCACCTCAACTAGTATCCCCACCAGCACAACCCACCCCTCACCTCAACTAGTACCCTCACCAGCACAACCCACCCCTCACCTCAACTAGTATCCCCACCAGCACAACCCACCCCTCACCTCAACTAGTATCCCCACCAGCACAACCCACCACCCCTCATCTCTACTAGTACCCTCACCAGCACAACCCACCCCTCACCTCAACTAGTATCCCCACCAGCACAACCCACCTCTCACCTCTACTAGTATCCCCACCAGCACAACCCACCACCCCTCATCTCTACTAGTACCCTCACCAGCACAACCCACCCCTCACCTCTACTAGTACCCTCACCAGCACAACCCACCACCCCTTACCTCTACTAGTACCCTCACCAGCACAACCCACCCCTCACCTCTACTAGTACCCTCACCAGCACAACCCACCCCTCACCTCAACTAGTACCCTCACCACCACAACCCACCCCTCACCTCTACTAGTATCCCCACCAGCACAACCCACCACCCCTCATCTCTACTAGTACCCTCACCAGCACAACCCACCCCTCACCTCAACTAGTACCCTCACCAGCACAACCCACCCCTTACATCTACTAGTACCCCACCAGCACAACCCACCCCTTACCTCTACTAGTACCCCACCAGCACAACCCACCCCTCACCTCTACTAGTACCCTCACCAGCACAACCCACCCCTTACCTCTACTAGTACCCCACCAGCACAACCCACCCCTTACCTCTACTAGTACCCTCACCAGCACAACCCACCACCCCTCACCTCTACTAGTACTCTCACCAGCACAACCCACCCCTTACCTCTACTAGTACCCCACTAGCACAACCCACCCCTCACCTCTACTAGTACCCCACCAGCACAACCCACCCCTTACCTCTACTAGTACCCTCACCAGCACAACCCACCACCCCTTACCTCTACTAGTATCCCTACCAGCACAACCCACCCCTTACCTCTACTAGTACCCCACTAGCACAACCCACCCCTCACCTCTACTAGTACCCCACCAGCACAACCCACCCCTTACCTCAACTAGTACCCCACCAGCACAACCCACCCCTCACCTCTACTAGTACCCCACTAGCACAACCCACCCCTCACCTCTACTAGTACCCCACCAGCACAACCCACCCCTTACCTCTACTAGTACCCTCACCAGCACAACCCACCCCTTACCTCTACTAGTACCCTCACTAGCACAACCCACCCCTCACCTCTACTAGTACCCTCACCAGCACAACCCACCCCTCACCTCTACTAGTACCCTCACCAGCACAACCCACCCCTCACCTCTACTAGTACCCTCACCAGCACAACCCACCCCTTACCTCTACTAGTATCCCTACCAGCACAACCCACCCCTTACCTCAACTAGTACCCCACCTCACAACCCACCCCTCACCTCTACTAGTACCCTCACCAGCACAACCCACCCCTTACCTCAACTAGTACCCCACCTCACAACCCACCCCTCACCTCTACTAGTACCCTCACCAGCACAACCCACCCGTCACCTCTACTAGTACCCTCACCAGCACAACCCACCCCTCACCTCTACTAGTACCCTCACTAGCACAACCCACCTCTCACCTCTACTAGTATCCCCACCAGCACAACCCACCCCTCACCTCTACTAGTACCCCACTAGCACAACCCACCCCTCACCTCTAGTATAACCCGACCAGCAAAACCCACCCCTCACCTCTACTAGTACCCCACTAGCACAACCCACCACCCCTCACCTCTAGTATAACCCGACCAGCAAAACCCACCCCTCACCTCTAGTATAACCCGACCAGCAAAACCCACCCCTTACCTCTACCAGTACCCCACTAGCACAACCCACCCCTCCCCTCTACTAGTACCCTCCCCAGCACAACCCACCCCTCACCTCTACTAGTATCCCCACCAGCACAACCCACCCCTCACCTCTTCTAGTATCCCCACCAGCACAACCCACCCCTCACCTCTTCTAGTATCCCCACCAGCACAACCCACCCCTCACCTCTACTAGTACCCTCACCAGCACAACCCACCCCTCACCTCAACTAGTACCCTCACCAGCACAACCCACCCCTTACCTCTACTAGTACCCCACCAGCACAACCCACCCCTCACCTCTACTAGTATCCCCACCAGCACAACCCACCCCTCACCTCTACTAGTACCCCCACCGGAACCTAACCAACTTCACTCTGAGACCCACTGCCTCGAGTACCCCACAAACACTACGCCTTCACCAGCTCAACCCTGAGTTCTATTATCACTAATGTCTGGGGTTACCGCTACCTCCTGATCCAAGTCAACTGTCGGTTAGATAAGCAAAATAAAGAAAACTTAGATGCCTGCTTTGACACAATACCACATGATTGCTCATACAGTAAGCCCCTAGTATTCACCACCAGTTGGAAAACCTCCTCAGTGTACGTTTATTGCTTTCTGATAGAGAAACTCCTGTGCCGGCCAACTTGTTATGGGCGGACTCTAGTACACAACACTGCATGCCATCACCCGTCAGTCTCTATGTGAGCTTGCGTACCTCGTACCTTCCTACCAATTACCCGAGTCCCCGTGACTAGCCTCACACCATCCATCATAGTATAGCACTAATAGATTACAAAACAACTTCATCTGCATGCCTTCCCTGCTAAGGGGTCGCATTATACCCCCAGTGTACCTGGTCAGAGCACCTCATAGCTCATCAAAGCCATGAGCCGGCTGTATGGTACACCATGTGTTCACTCATTAAAATACCCCTCCAGCGTACATGTGAAGAAAGGATGTTATATATGCTCTTACGACCATGACTTAGGGGAGAGTTGTCCATATCTACTATAATCTAGAAAACTTGAGCTTTCTCATTGGGAGAAATCTGATGCTATAAATTTCAAACGAGACATCTCAAAACTAGTTTTATTTCAGACAACAACCGATGCAAGCTTCAAAGCAATATTGATAAGAAATTTCCAAGAATTTGATCTATGAAAGCTTCTTTATCCCCAAATCACAAACTCGATTGCCCGTGTTAGATATACAACCTTAGACACTGGGCGCCCCATGGGGGATCATGGTCCGTGAGTGGGTGAGCTGTGGTGAGGGCGGCATGTGGTGACTGAGTGGTATGGGATGAGCACAGGTGGGGGTTGGGGGTATGTACGACCCTGATAACTCACGTACCTGTAGTGACGTGTGGATGACAGGTTAATTAACCTGTGTGTTACCTGGCAGGTGAGAAACTCCAGGATCCCGAGTCCCACCTGTGACGGCGATACAGCTCGACCACACCTACTCCGTTTGTACAACTCACTTCTGATGATACTTGCGAGACACATTGTAAAAGGACCAACTTCGATCTAAATTACATATCTACGTTCTGATCTAAGAATAGGTGGTTGATATATATTTGTTGATCGTATTGCGTCAGAACATATTCCATTCACTGCACGAAAACCACCATTTTACATATGTATGTACGCCCGGCGTATATAGGTATGCTTTTGCGTATACAAGGATGACCTTGTTTCCGTTGTGTATAGGCTACGCCTTATCTATTGCCGTATATACGTGGCCATGTTGCGGTCATATACGTCATATATACGCCTGATTCCAATCTCTGCCATTTGGGGACACCACTGTAGTATATCTCATTTCCCATTAGTCATTAATTCCTTGGTATATGGAAAATCCAATGTTATATTATCTATTTCATTAGATACATATAATAAACCCAGCCTTCTTTGGTTTTTTAAACGTTTTTTTAGATAGATTTTTCTTTCAAAACACCACTCTTCTGGAGGGTTCTGGGTATTTCCTTACATAAGCCTTTATGAAGTATTGAACATAGACAATGGGTCGGGCGACACTGCCACGCCCCCCCCGTCCCCCCCCCCCCCACATCTACCCTTAAAAAGGAACGGAATCTCATGAGATTTTTAATTCTATGAGATACATGAATCCCACCGTATGAATTCTACTTTAGAGACCTCTTCATTGTAGCAGTCTGTCTACGTTAGCGGCCCATCCATAACACCAGTTTACCTCCTCTAGAACACGTCTATAGAGCAGCGTTTTATACACACGACCAAGATGGGCTCCTTGAGATATTAAGCAATGGTGTAAACATTATTACTGAGCACATAAGTGACAGCCCTGCCATAAATTATCCACATTCTCAGGGAGTGGAGATACAAAACAGCAGCATTCTAACTGTAACAAATGCCCTCATAATAAACGGCACTTGACTTTGGGGTGTCTCTGCTTTGTTTCTTTTATCCCCCGCCAGACACAACGGGAGACTCATTAACTTAATCACAACAATTATAAGCTTCTTCCTGTGTTTTATAACTTCTGTTAGCAATAGCAGCACCACGAATCACCGCACCACATCAAACAAATGCTTCTCTAGGCCATCTACCATCGTATGTTCGAAAGAAGTTCCCGCCTCCGATTGGGTCTGAACAAAAACAACATCAAAGTTTTCTGATCATAAGATAACAGTCGTTTGTGAGCCAACAAGTGGGTTGGAGGCTCCAGCTGCATGTATACACCTGACTGTGGCCTCATATCGCAGCACCAAGAGCTCTCCGACGATGATGGTATTCGTATTTTTCATAACACTGCCAGGTTGAATATTTGAGACGAGGATGAGAGGCATGCAGGAAACTCAGCTGTGCGAATCGGTATATGTAGTCTTAATCCAAGACCTTAGAAGAGAAACAGAGAAGGGATGCAAGGTCTGCATGTACCGATCTCTGAGGTAATCAATACGATCACTCCTAATTTGGTATAAATTGATTGACTGTTGTAGTTGGAGGGGGGGGGGGCAATTTGTTCACTCACCTCAGTTCACCCCTGCCCCATAATTCACCCTACACATAGCACACAATCGCTCTTCTGCGGCGCAGGACCAAATATCCTGGTTATGGCACCCATTGTGGGAGTGTATGTAAATTATGCCTCCCCTGGGAATCGAACCGAGCCTCTTGGTAGCTATGCGAGTGCGCTTTCCATTATAATACAGATGCCGGCTGAATACTGATACTCCAATGGGTATTTCAAACACGGCCACTCAGCCATGCTTCCCACTCATTTCCTACCCCTCAGATAAACGAAATTCCAGTTCCATGTGAAATATGTCAGTTCTTATTCATTACTGACACCCGTACAGATATTTGTGGAGACTACAAGAGGCGATCACACCAAGCACGTCCAAATTTACCGGATCGTTCACTGCTATGTCATAGATTTTCCATGATTTTGGATTTGTTTCCTCTAGCACTGACCAGGGATATTTACAGACCGGACTATTTTCCACGTTGGCAGGAGATGTCTGCTACGATCTCTTGTAACGTATGACACATGGGGATACTGCAGTTATCAGTTAATAATCGCCTAGAGTTTGACTCTAGTGTGAATACCGAATCTGACCCCAACAAACCGAACCATCTCATGGCAGACCGCTCCAGACCTGACTAATCCAGTCGCGTCAGGTCTACGCTAGATGTCGTCACTGTCTCAGCCGGGCTGAGAAAACTCTCCTTGAAAGGGCAGAGAAAGTGGTGTTCCGCCCACCCCTGCCTCCCGCCACACACGGCCACCCACGCTCCCCGAGCCAGCTGCTGATGAAGCGCCGTCTACGGGCGGGCGCTGGTAACGAGGCGGTGTGAGAGGGAGCAGTCAGGGCTCGTTGTAATGTACAGAGACCTAAGAACAACAGAGCCTGGACCCTCTGACATCCCCTCTATTCATGTGCGGCTATAATTACCTGGCAGATCACGGCGGAACACTTGGTTAAGAACAACAATCACTGCCGCAACATAAACAACTCCGGCGCCCAAGCTCCCTCTTCTAGCATGGCAGTAAAAACAGTGCCGCGTAAAAAAATGCGTGTAGAATGAACCTCTTATGATCTGTGGACGTCACTCGCCAAGATACACACAGTCTGGGTCCCTGTTCTGGGTTGCAGTGCTGTAGCAGTTAGAGTCTTGGCTTTGGGGTTGGGACATCTTTCTGCGCTAGCAGTGTGCATCCCTGGTCATCAAAGGTCGACAACACATCGCGATGCCTACTGCGACAGAAGCATTCAAGAATCAATTGCTGAAAGCGTCAGGGGCCTCCCAGATAGTGTCCGTTTAGTTAATTCTCCGATGCACGCAGATAAATCGGCAAACGCATATTAACCTGGGTTTGCGGCCTGCGCTTGATAAATACACATGCTAAACAGTTTATTCCCAACACCTAAGAGGCAGGTGGTGACCACACAGGCAACTGACTTCCTACAATCTTACTCTACACTGGTAGCATGCGTAGGTTCCCTATGCCAGGTACCCAGCACCTGCATTAACCTCTCCTTAGTTAACACCAGTCTCTATCTAGACAGACAGTAAATATTTGGTCTGTGAATTACACTGGTATTCATCAATTCATTCCAGAACTGGTATATGAGATCATATAGTCCATCGCCGACATGTGCTATAGGCTCTATCCTGGCTTCAATTTGTACACTGATTGGAAAATATTGGTCTACGCAAAGCACTTTCCACTTCAGGTCTAGAAATAAAGATGCAATCGTAAACAACACAAATCTATGTCTATCATTCTGTACCCTCGTTGATGAACTGATAGAGGCCGAAGCACGTAATGCCTTGTATAGACAAGTTCAATACCGAATGTTTATCTAGATCTATCTAAACGTGCTGGGCTTTGTGGAATTTAAGGGTCTAGTCTTGTGGCTCTAATGGGTCTCTGTTCCGCTGTCACGTGCACACTCTCCAGCCAGATGCTTGGATCCATCCGCCTTCCACTAATGAGAACCACGTGGTCCTGTCACACTACCCTCCAAGCATATCTCTTCCTAGTCTTTCAGCCTTGTTGGAGACTATATTGTGGTTGGAGAGTGTTTGGCAGCACGCTGCACATTTATACGCCTGGGGTTGGCCTTTCGACCACCCTCTCTCAAGGGCAAGTCATCTCGCCAACGATTGTACTACGGGATGATAGATTTATTCGGCATATTATCACCTAATGGAATATTATTCTATACCGCTATACCGGTCATTCATGCATTTTCCATAGATATTTAGTCCAGTATATAAATATATAAAAGCTAGTGTATTGATGAATAGAAAGCCTGTTTATTGACTCATCTCGACTGAATATGCAAAGAAACCCTTTGTACAGGAACTTGCACTCAAGAACCTGTTGATCACATAGAAAGTGAGGCCTAAAAGGCTACAGGGTATATATAGAGATTCTGTTGGCCCTGAATTGATGAGTGTCCTGTATAAAACCACGTCACCAAAGTATTAGTGGTGGTCGACCTCCGCTCCCGCCATGTCGGCAGACGACATTCGGCGAGTGGCAACCATCTGCTGCCCTACTCACAGAAGCTTGCCGTGAAGTGTACCCACAATGACTGGTGCTGGGACGGTGCAGCTTTGTATAAGAATTCAGATGGGCTTCTTAAATGCACACGTTGGTGTTCCTAAGTTCCAAAACTGTACTGATATGGCTTTTTGAACATCTGCGAAAGTAAGGATACATTTTTAGCACATGCTAGTTCTGGTCTGCAAACATGGCATTGACATTAACTATTTGGCCCACTCATCACTTCCGGAGTTTCCTTATGATGATACCGTAGCTTGGCTGGATTCAAGTAGGACAGATGGATATGTTCGTGTATGTGTCCCCCACCCTATACAGCCAAGGCCACCGCTTGTAGAAAGCTCCCAATATGGACCAATTTGAGACCAGAAGGCTACGGTGCCAAAGTAACATACAAAGCTTCCTTTAAAAGAATTTCACTTAGAACTGAGAATTAATTTCATTGCATCTGTCTTGATATGATTGTGGCTATTGTCTACAGTCGCCATGCAGGTCCTATTAGAACAGAGAGGTGCGCATGGAATAAAAGGGATTTCCGGATACGAGCCCGATAGAGACCGGTGTCCCTTGTAGAGATTGCCATTTCTAGCCTGGTTTGACTGCATTGGCAAAGGCTGAAACAATATATCGTTATTGAATGGTTCACTATATTTACCATCTATATAATCGGGCAAAGTTAACCGTGAGGGGAACAAAGCCTACAAAAGGCACAGTCTCTCCTGGGTCATTATTATCTTTAGGGTTTGGATTACTTTCAAACCTGAAGAAAAGACTCATTTTTAAAAGACTGCCCTACTTTACCTTTTCTGAACTCCCTACTTTATAAAGGTATAGGAGAAGGCAGGCGGCATGTATAGAGCCTTAAATACCCGTGGGACTGAAATGGAGAAGATATTGCCAACATGTCTGCCAGCAGCGCATGCGCAAACTTAAAGCGTCACTCGGTGGCGTTCTCCGTGAAGCCCCTGGCGGTGTGATGGTGTGTCTGAACATGACACCTTAGTACTTAATACGTGTGGTTGGCTGGTTCCCCGCCTCAAGCCCTCCGTTAGACTCAGGTGTGTAGTGAGCGTCCGGTTTCACGCGACAACTGTAACTACAGGGTGTAAGCTGGTTCCACGTATTTACACGCAGTGTTGTGAAGCCTTCCAGGCCCGCTTTGACCCCCAGCCCCCAACGTCCCTGCCCCGGCACCCTGGGGACCTGAATTATCATACAATAGATAGCTGGACGAATACCCTTTCTGAAATAATCGTAGAACCTGTTATATCCTCAATGACAGACTGGTAAAAGACCACTTTCCTCCTTACAGCCTTTTACTTTAGAACATTCAGGGATCAACCAATTCCTTTATGCTGAGGACCTGACGTGAAGACCTGATGGAAAAATCTGAATAATGAATATGTATGTATGAATCTATCTATCTACTTTGGATTGAAGTAGAATTTTCCCTCGATGTGATATATGTGTCAACTATCATTACACTTGCATTTTCTCTCTCAGTGAACAAATGTAATAGATAGCTAAACCACTTCGTGTTAACCGTCCGAACGACTTTCTAGGGTTAGGGATAACGGTAAGCCCGACAGGTAGAAGACTGGTCTAAGCCCTGCACACCTAGAGAAGGTAAAAGCCAAAGGTGTCATTTTAGGAATGTGCCTATCCTTCTACCCCGTCACACTATCCCCCCTTCTGGGTGTGAGGATGTGGATGTGATACTTGTCAAACATCTTGAATGAATCATTACCGATGATATCTATGATGTCTTGTTGTGCACATAACATTGTCCTATATTGTTGAATGTAGTGTTAACTGTCTTATAAATCCCTTATTTTCTTCCTAGTATGTTGCAAACGGGTAGTTGGGATCGTGTCAGAATCCAGGACATATATAAGAATAGGATAGAATCTCCAGTAGTTTTATCTTACAACACCCCTTCCCTCAACTACTACAGGATAGACGATGGTGATTGAACCTCGTGCCCTTTACATCTAAAACCTGCCCTTTGCAGATAAACCCCGACTGACAACGGCACTCCTGGTTTAAAGTGTCCTTGACCCGCTTTCCACTGCTTGTAAAAGAGTGAACCTCTAACAAATAATAGAGACCACCATACTTTACCAATAGCACATTCGACACACAGCCACCGACATTTTAAATCCGGTACAGAGACCGCCGCACTATACAAATTGTAGATAAAGCATAGTCTTCAATCTGATGTATGAAGTTAAATCAAACAGCCAGATTTGGTATTTAGAATTAATGTCAGTCTTCCCTCTAGTCATTGTTCAATAAGCGTCTCCAACATGTGTTCTAAACGGGTATCAGGATCATCAGTAGATGATTTATTCATTAGATATTCAATCATTCAAATTTAAGTCTATCAATATTTTACTGCTCCATCAAGGGAATATTTAATTCTGTATAGAACATTATACAAGTCACACCTCTGCGTTGTATGTTATACTCCACCCAGCACAAGCTGTAAATGACATATTGACTATCACTGCAACTCCTGATACATTATATATAGTATCCAACCGACTATGGTAAACGTGGGCCTGTCCACTGGATCAGTGTAAGGACAGTCAAATTGTTCTCTTTGGCTGAAAAAGAAGGGTTTTCATTGAGCTTGCTTGATGACTGACTATGTACGGACCGTAGTCCATCTAATTCTTTAATCAAAAATCATTCTCCAACCCGGCAGCCTGTCTGACGGATTCGCCTGTTCACAGAGCCGTATGAGCTCCTCTGTGAGGGCGTGCGTATTAATCGAAATTTCGCTTACCGATTATCTCAGTAACTAAACTATTTTACTCTATTTCTCTCAATAAGACCCTGATTGTTCCATATCTAAAGAATCTTCAATAGGTTTCAATGGCTTCACGTCTAGATACTCCCGATCAATCACTCTAAAGGATCAGATCTGCTCAGAGCTGCTCAGAGCTATCGTCCTTCTGATAACAGCACACGCTGAAACCGTGTATTAAACTTGTAACCTAGGCTTTCATCCATGGTCCTTGCTAAGTTTCACAGCACACTGAGGTCTGTGATGCATTTTCTTTTGTATATACTACCACAACGTTTTACTGGATAAACCTGCCAGAATATATGCGAAGGGGAGCATTCATTGTATATCAATCATATATTTAGATGTATTATATTGTATATGTACCAATTATATGGCAGAGTATACACGGGATACATCATCCCACATGGCACCCTATGAATCACTACAAGAATATCACATTATCCCATAGAAACATCAGTTTGTAACAAAATCCGATCATCACCTGCGTTGATATAAAATTATAACAAGCCTCACTCGTTCCTTTATTCAGTGCCTAACCCTAGCGAGGCTTACACTAATTTCCATACTACGGACCTAACCCCACTTGGCCAAGGGCAGTAGATTAATGGAGCTACTAATCCCTTGTCTTGTCCTAATCCCCAGGTCTGCCCAAGTTAATCCTGGCTCTCTTTTATAGGGAACAACGCTGGAGTATTCTGTACAGCAGGGATTCTCTGTGTTAGTGAGGAGGATGGGGTGTGGGGTGTCAGTTTGTGTGTGGGTGAGCGGGGGAGAGCATACGGGGGTGAGGGAGGTGACCATCCTAACATCCCTCTGGGGGAACGCCATTAATCACGTGATCCATGTAGTGCAAGATTACTCTTATAGAGGGCGCATCGTGTCGTAGCTCGTACAACTGTTTTCAGTGAGTGGATATCTGGTAGAATAGATCACAGTCAGTGTCAGTGCTTGTAACGTGTCAAAGGATTTCAAACACGATTATCTTCACTAACTTACTTAATATGTTAGGCAAACAGAGTATAAATGGGGCATTTATGTTCGGTAAAATATGTATTTCCTGCGCTGGTAAGACGCCGTTCAATGCAAGAGTCTTCAAGACGAAGAGGAAATAATTAATTGAAACAAAAAACATTTTAGTCTTGTCACTCTTGTTTCTTGATCTCTCAATCATCATCGACTCCTTTACAAAGAGGTCCCGGAGTACATTTTTTTCGGTATGCGCTATAGCCATGTATTTGTGACAATTCCCAATTTATTATAAGTGTCTCCCCTATATCCTGCCACTCCCCTTCAATAAATGATCCTGTTAATGGCATACAAATCTACTGTAAACGACTTATATTAATAAGCTGAGCGTGCTAAATGGGTCCTCTTGGCACCACATCGACTGCGGAGGTCAGAACACCGTAACCCCACCAGGTCGCACTACCTGCCCCCAACACAATCTCTGACGTTTCACCTCACTCTCCTCCACACTCTTCAATCACAGGTTTGCCCAGTCAGGGGTAGATCCCGTGAGGGCATTCACATTCGTATGATCTGCTTGGAGATCGACCTGGATCTAGAATTGCTCTGGGATCAATCTATTATATCCCTATAGAAGATAATTATTCATGGAGCCAGCAGTAACTGTAAAACCTAATGGGGAATGGAGCGTCCTTTTGGCACCTAAAAGCCATATACCATTATCCTGGTGCACTTTTATGTGGCCATGGTGAAGCTTCAATGAATGTTACACCGGAATAAATTAACATCTTGCCGACAGTTTATTGAAAACATGACCGTAAATCATCAGTGATACAATTGGAGTGAAACTAAATATAATGAAATATAGGTCTTGTCATTCATTGTAAAGTCAATCCACTGGAATTGTTTTTCTAATATTATGATAACCAGTTATTCGGAGTGGCACACCCATATTGTCAAAAAATACTTCTAGCATTTGTAGTATTCTAAGTAAGGTAACAAACGACTCGGCTGCACTTCAAGTTCTGTTTAATCCCGGGTTTCACCCCGCTTATATCTATCTCTAGTACAGGTACAACAGTCTTCCCATACAGCTCATTGGCCGAGATACAGTCAAGTACTTCATTAGGCCACGCCTCCCAGTCCCGTTCTAGTGAGACAACTCCGTAAGGCATGGTCGTGCGGTTACATAACTTATCATACGAGGGTGGCTACACATGCTACATGACATATCATACGTGGGTTACTACACATTCCTCCCCCTTCAATAGAGGTTTTCATCAAAAAATTTGTACTAGTGAGACCTTCGACAGTGATGTTTTTCCGGCTTTTTTACATTTGTCGGAAGGTCTTAGTTTACACCTAAAATTTTCTCACAATCTTATAGACTACTATTCATACATCGTTTTTGATTCATCAAGATTATTTCACTACTTCTTACATGACGTCTAGGTTGTCGTCTGTCTGACTTATCTGACTTGTCTTGTTTGATCCATTTTCAAGGATAAATGGTGGCTACACAGGTCTCCGCCGGCACCATCGGGATGAGTTCCGCAGGGGCTGGTGTTTCTGTCAGTGTTCCCAGTGTAGTCTTAACAACCTTATACACATAATTACGTTTAACATACAATAGAACACCGGCAACTAGAATGATCATTATGACAAAGTCTACAATTCCAATAGAAAGGCCAGTCACTGCTAATGGAGACCTGATCGTTGAATCCTGACCTTTAAGGACTTCCCATTGAGGTATATCAGCAACTGAAAGTGTAATGCGTCCGAGGTCGTTCAGTCCTTCCTTGATTTTAGAATTCACCGCATTTGGCCATTTAACTGCGATGGCGGGCAAGTTAAGCGGGCGAGCCACGTTCAAATTCACTCGGCGGAACCCTATATTGATACCCTTCATCATCCAATCCGATGATTCAATGCCACACCTTTCTGGGATCACCATTTGAGTTATTTGCTTAATTGTTTCTTTTCTAGCAGTTATCCCGGTGCAACGATGTGTGATGGTAATAGCAGTATAGGGAATAATAGTTACCAACAATGGTTGCTTCAAGTCGCGTATTACCTGTGACTGTACCGCGGGTTTGGGTGCAAAAGTGACATTACACACATGTCCTCCGTCTCCGGCTACCAATTGCGCTTCACAGGATTGTTTTAAGTACTGCACTGCCGGAAAGCAAATCATGGGCGTGTGTCCTATGCAAGTCTCATCCGTTGGTATGATGGACGAGGTGGATTCCGACGCTAGGGACACAATCGACCGGCCGACAATTACCCTCGTGACATTGGGAGTAAGCAATACCGGAAAATATTGTAACTGATAGGTTAGATAAACATCTCGCGTGACAGCGGGAATCAGTGTTTTGTATGCTAGTTTACCCTCGTGAAACCACAATGGTTCAATTTGTAAGTTGTGATAATACCAACTCAGAGACAATACCTCATGACCCTGTTTTTCCAGGTCTCTCAAAATCACCCGTAACTCGCTTGGAAACAGCACATCCCGGGAGACACGTCCTCGTTCTAATTGAATCACCTGCTGATGAAACATGTCTACGGCCCTGTTGTATTGACCCACTACGAGTTCCATTACTGTCAATACTTGTGCCACGATTTGTCGCAATTGTAACACTTGAATGGCGTAAATATGGTCTTCCACTCTCTGATTGATTTGCTCCACTATGCTCTGTAACTGTATAGTGTGTTGTTGTAGTGTTAGTAAGTCCTTGCGGTTTGTCTGACTAAATTTCTTCGTTATGTCTAGAATGGACAAGAGTTGCGCATCATGTTGATTTAGTCGTTCCACTGAGGAACTTAGCGTATCTACCTGTTTCGCCATGAATTGTAGCTGTTGTTCCGTTGCTACTCCGAAACAAGCGCGAGCCAGCTCCGCCAATACTGACTTGAGTCCTCGTTTATGTCGTGGTGTGTTACTAACTTCTTCTTGTACACGTTCTCCTCCCATTTGTATCGTGTGTAGGATTTGAGCTAACCGTAGATCCCACACTCCCACCGTAGTATCGTCCACTCGTCCGGTCGACATGTTGCGATAGTCGGCTACTTGTTGTGCGTAACGTGATAGGTCAGGCGTTACTGGGGCCTCAATAGTCACAATAATTGTCCATAGCGCGGAGATAATCCTTGTTTCTCCGTTTAATGTGACGAGCACACCATCTTTCTGTAGAAGCGGCGAGTTAGCTCCCAGGGCCACGTTGAGTAGTGTCCCGATTATCAGCAAGCTGACGTTATTATTCATGGTTTGTGTTCCCCGACGACGATGAACTCCAGTCTTTGTAATTGATGGACCCGGGTCTCGAGAGGCCGTGTGTGCTACGATGCTGTGCCCGTGTTCTTGGTGAGCGATTGTGCGAGGTGACCGTCTCGGCCTGCTTCATATACAGGGTCGGTGTCCCGGCTGGGTCATTATCGTCAAGTGGTAAACGATTGCTATTGACATAGGTCGTGGATACAGCCGGTTCAAGTGGCGGTTCCTCCTCACTATCATAAGGATCCGATATCGTGGTGTGACATCCCATCATCTTGTCCTGACGGCTATCAGTGGTCGTCGAGTGGACCTCTTGGTCTGACGATAGGACGCCGTAATCTTCTGAAGAACATACCGTACTGCTAGATTGCGGTATCGCGTCTGCGTAACCGACATCTGTTTGATAAGCACCAGCTGTATTGCTTGTCACACTTGAATCCCGACTCGCCGGCCTGTCATCTCCTTCAGTCTGACTGTTGGAGTTATCAGTGTTGAGAGATATTGCGTCCTTTGTAATGACCAGGGTCGTGTTGGTAGGTCCTCTCTGGCGTGGGGGATTAGTGTCAGTCCCTCTTGACGGCTCGGCCAGCAGTCCATAATCTGGTGGTTCCGACATCGAGACGTTCGACCCGTCTTTGTTCCTTGTTTGTTGGTTGCGCCTTGATCTCCGCCTCCTTATCGTACGGGCACTGGGTCCATGTTGTAACGTTGGCACTGGAGGGTCATTATAATCGCTCGGGGGAGGTGTTGACGCTGATCTGCCACTCTGTGATAACCGGGCGTCGGTCTTTCCCCTTTGTGTGTTCTGGTTCTGCTGAAGTGGTTTTTGATAACCATCAGGCCAATATGTTATATTGGCGGGCACTGCCTTTAACCTTTCCATGTTGACTGTCTGTACGGTTCCTGTATAATGCTGAATCAAAACCACGCCTTGTCGAATCTCCAGTACCATGTATCCATAGAGATAAGGGGCTTGAAATGTTGTACGTTTCATATTTTGTAATAACACCTCCTGCCCCACCTGGTACTGTGGTGCGGGTTTTCTTAAGTCCAACCGTTCCTTGTTCTTTTCTTGCCGTAGTTTCGTCTTTTCTTTGGCACGTTGCAAGGCCAATTGATTCTGCTGAATGCGCTGTTGCAACACTTTCAATTCCTCGCCAGGTGGTGTGCGGGTGGCCGTCAGATAGGATCTATTTGGTTCTCGCCCAAATTGAAGAAAGTATGGCGAAAATCCCGTGACTGTAGAAATAGTGGATCTGTAGGCCCATAATGTAGTGGGCAGGTACTTTTCCCAGTCATGCACATGTCCTTCCACCAATTTGGTCATCATGGCTTTGAGTGTTCCATTCAAACGCTCCGTTTTCGAATTGGACGTGGGGTGATAGGAAGTCGAATACCGCCATTGAATCTGGTGTTGATTAATCATTTCCCTGACCGAGGCATTCAGAAACTCTGTTCCACGGTCAGATATGATAATGGATGGTATTCCGTGTCTTGGTATCCATAAATCCCTGACGAACTGCACAACCCACGTAGCGCGCTTGTCTGGTATTGGCAAGACCTCTGCCCAACCAGTACAGTGATCGATACAAACAATGGCATATTTGTTGTTGCGATGGCTGTCCGGTAGCGGTCCTATCAAATCAATTCCTAGTATTTCATTCGGGGATGTCGGTGTGGGTAGAGGTTGACTAGGCGGGTAGGTTTTCACAGGTTTATGCAGAAAACATATCGGACATGCTTTCACAATGTCACAGATCTGTCTTTTCATACCCGGCCACTTGTACCGTTCTGTCACTTTGTTGTATACTTTGTCCATTCCTTGGTGCCCAATAGCCTGGTGTACATCGTTCACCACTTTTGCTACCAAAGTGGGTGGCAGCGCGATTCGTGGATAGCTGACGCCTTTCACTTCTTGAATCGTGTAGAGCACATCTTGATCCACTAGGTAATTTTCATCCTGTTGTAGTCCATCTTGGTATTGCGGTAACAGTCTCTGTTCCTTTACAAGCTGTACTTTGTCAAGATATGGATCATCCCACATGGGATCTTTTGTCGTGTGTGTCATCTGAACAGGTTTGTCTGCTGACAGCAACGTAGCAGCCTCCAGAAAAAGTGTTTCTTCGTTTTGACCCGCTAGTTCTAGATGACTGTCCGGTGCGGGGGGTCTTATCGGTGGTGGCAGACGGGAGAGCATGTCGGCTCTGACGTTGGAAGTCCCTTTTCGATACTCAATCGGCGCTCCATACTCCGCCATGAGTACAGCCCATCTTTGAATTTTGGAATTCTTCATCTCCTGGGAAAATAAAGATTTCAAAGGCTTGTGATCAGTTACTATGATGAAGCGAGCGCCTTGTAAATACGGGTGAAGCTTTTGCAATCCATACACAATGGCATAGGCTTCCTTCTCGATGGTCGCCCATTTTCGTTGAGTATCATTCAGCTGCTTTGATATGTACTTGATTGGGCGTTCTACTGCATTTTGATCAAGTTGGGTTAGTATCCCCCCTACACAACCCATGCTCGCATCCACGTATAGTGTGTAGGGTCTTGTAGCATCGGGGAAGGCCATCACTTGTTCTGATGTTAACGCATCTCGGAGTTCCGTCCATGCTTTGTGTCTGTGCCTGGACCACTCGAAGGCTTGATCTTTTCGCGTTAATTCCACTAATGGTGCTGCTTTCTCAGAAAAATGTGGAATACATTGTCGGTAGTAACCCGCCAATCCCAGGAAGCGCTGCACCTCTTTGACGTTTTGAGGTGGGGCCATGGCCTGTAGAGCTTCAATCTTCCTCGGGTCTGCTTTGATGCCGTCCGTTCCCACGATGTATCCCAACAGTTTTACTTCGGGTTGTCTCAGTATACATTTGTCCACGTTGACAGTGAGATTGTGTTCAGCTAGCAATTGAAACACCTCGTCCAGATGTTTGGTATGCTGGTCGGCTCGATCGGAATACACAATAATGTCATCAAGATACACCAGTACAGTTTTCTCCAGCAAGGGGGCGAGTACCGTATTGATGTACCTTTGCCATGTGGCGGGGCTATTGCAGTAGCCCTGCGGCATGCGCAAAAACTCGTACAAACCCCCTGGGGCAGTGAAGGCGGTTATTTCTCTACTTTCGGGTGTAATGGCGATTTGATAGTAAGCATTCTTTAAATCGATGACCGAGAAGGTTTGGGCCCCTGAGAGTGCGTCAAAGATGTCCTGAATATGGGGTATCGGGTATGCATCTTTTTTGCACAGCTGATTCACTTGTCGAAAGTCCACACAACACCGCAAATCTCCATTAGTTTTTGGGACTATCAACAATGGTGAAGACCAGGGGCTGGAACTTGGCGTGATGATTCCCGATGCCAGAAGCTTGTCTATTTCGTCTTTCACTTTCTCGCGTAGGGACAACGGTATCCTATACGGCCGTTGTTTTATGGGCGGGTGATTTCCCACGTCAATATTCATTTGCACAGTGGGCGCTATTTTGAGAGGTATTGCATCCACCGCGAACACAGATGGATATTTTTCCTTCCACATATCGATCTCACAATGTATTCCTGCTACTTCATCAATCGTTTCTGCACAGACTCCATACTTGAATTGCTGGTTAGCCAGAAGGACAGTCCGATCGTTACAATTCAATCGGCAGTCCAGCAATTCCATGGCATCTATCCCTAATAATAGATCATGGTTCAACCTCTCGCACACATACACAGTAATATCCGTACCCAATACTGGAATCACCGCGACTCCCAACGTGTGTAACACATGGCCCGACAGTGACTTCAGCGGAACTCCGGGCAACAATACAGTGGGTCTTCCGGTCTCAGAACAAATCCTTCTCCAACATGTTGTGGTCATCAAGGAGCGTGACGCGCCAGAATCAACCAGTGTGTGTAATGTGCTACTGCCCTGGGGTAACGCCACACACACGCGGCCGTCCGACGCGGCTATTAGTTTCCCTGCTGTCCCGTATAAAATGCATCATGGCCGTAGGGTGCGGAGGGATACGCATCTGCCCCCGCTTGCGGTTGGTTCCCTCTTTGCTGTTGTTCCATACTTGTACGGTTGTAGCAGTTGCGGGCTATGTGCCCGTACCCGTCACATTCATAGCACTGTATCGGAGAAGAGTTGCCTCCCCCTCGGCCACCTCGTCCGCGTCCTCGACCCCTTCCTCTGAACGGAGGGTTGGTGGGTTGAGAGCCTAAATAAAACACATTCGGCACCTGTCCCCAGGCTCCTTGATTCGGTAGCTGACCATAGGGCCCCGCAGCGGCCGCATTGCCCACTGGCATGGCCGGTGCTTGCGGGGTGGTTGGTTGTACAGCCCGTACCGCTGCTAACTCTGCGATGTGCTCCTTTCTAGCCGTCCTCATCTCGGTCACCATCGTCTGCATCTGCCTTTCCAACGATTTTAACACACCCGATACTTCTTTCATAGGCGCGCTTTCTTCTATCAGATCTGGCGGGGGTGGAGGAAGAGCTGCTTGCTCCATCTCAGACACATCACTTAATTTTAATACATCCGCACTGTGTGTCGCTAGCTCTATTGCCTCCTCTACTGTTTCTGGTCGGCGGAAACCCACGGCTTTCCTCAATTCATCATTTCTCAGGCCGTCCACATAGAAATCTTTAAGCTGTCCTATTAATAATTCCCACTGTCGTTCTGTAGTCGTATAAGCTCGATGTACATCTGATTTAAAACGTTCACTGTACTCACGCACTGTCTCGCACGACCCTTGTTGCGCTTTTTCCACTCGCCGTCTTAGTTGTTTCAGTTCGGCCGGTCCTAAGTATCGTGTCCTCAGGGCCTCTTTGACATTCTCCCACGTATAAGCTTTCGGCGGTACTTGTTCTGCTAATGCTCGCTTGATGTCTATTAATGTTCTGGCTAGTCCTTCTTGTGATTTGGCGGCCGCAGCTTCGAGTATCAATGCGTCCCCAGGTTTGACGTGTTCTATTATGTTGTCTAGCGATTCTATCCACGTTCTCAGCATAGACCGGTCGACCCCATCCGCTACCTTGATATTCTTCAGGAACTCTCCTAATCGGCGTCGTGTTGCTTCTACGATGGACAAGTCCAGTTTCTTTTGGTCTCTTTGTTGCTCAGTCATTACGTCGTCTCCAGCCATCTTAGATCCTGGCAAGATCGCCAATTTGTAGTATTCTAAGTAAGGTAACAAACGACTCGGCTGCACTTCAAGTTCTGTTTAATCCCGGGTTTCACCCCGCTTATATCTATCTCTAGTACAGGTACAACAGTCTTCCCATACAGCTCATTGGCCAAGATACAGTCAAGTACTTCATTAGGCCACGCCTCCCAGTCCCGTTCTAGTGAGACAACTCCGTAAGGCATGGTCGTGCGGTTACATAACTTATCATACGAGGGTGGCTACACATGCTACATGACATATCATACGTGGGTTACTACACATTAACAGAAGACCTAGTCTGCAACTATCAAAGTGACAACTCTAATTCTTCCAGGACGAGATGGCGAACCATATCACAGGTGCCTAAAGTAAAAGCTCCGATGATTGTGATATAAGAATGTAAAACGTATTAAAATACCTGTAAGCAAGTTTTATAATGACCTCTGTAGTTAATGAAACGTCAAAACAGAATTAAGCCGCTTGTTCCTACATTATTGTGCATTAATAGTCAGACGTAATATATCATACAATTGTGTAGCATTTTCAAAGAACATAGAATTAGATATGGTTATAAACATTCCCAGTGTATATCAAGTGTACCATAAAGGGGTATTAGTTTAAAAAATGACAAAGGTATCTTTAAATATATGAAAATAGAAACGAAATATATAAAGGATAACCCACATAAGGGCGACATTCACACCTGTGAGGTGTGATATCAAAGGTGTACAGAGTCCGTGGGTAGGAGAGATTACGTGTCAGGTAGTGAGCATGGTTGTAAGAAGAAGAAGGAGTTGGTAGTGGCACACTGAGGCAATACTTGCTGTTCATCAAGGCCGCGCATTCTATCTCACTACTTTATCTTTGCCACCCAAGGGGTTGGGTCCTCATCTCGTGTAAAGCCAGATGTTATCTGGTTTTATCAGACCGTATCTGCAGCAGCAGTGGGTGTTTTCCATATGGCATTGATGTGCTGAGGGTCGGTGACAGCGCAGAAGCAGCTCTATAAGAAATGTCAGCGTAAAGACCGTCCTGTCGTATCTACCAATTTCCCCCTGACTTTATCATCAATATCGACGACCGTATGCATAAAAGAACTCTTCTCAAATCACCAGTCATGGAAAAAATATAACCTCCTCTCTCAAATCCCGACCAGATCCTTTGATGTGCAGCAACTGGTAAAGTTCTGATACAAACTAGCAAATTCAAAAGTTTCGTTCTCCAAATGGGTTGGGTTGATTTAAGCAGTAAACTGTAAATTGCACGGCTATATCGAAGAAAGATGAATAACATACAATGTATATAAAATGATGATCTAACGTTGAAATAATCCGGGTTATCAATTGGTGAAGTGATTTGAAAAATAGCCTATGTTGCACAGCCTGGGATAAACAGCGTAAATATACATATGAGCTTTAAATTGGATTGCTTTCTTTATCTGCATTACTATATTCTAGAGACGTCTTTGTAGAATTGGTGTATATTGGCTTTTCCACGATGTCTATATACATGGATATATGGATGACGTTTTCCCGTGGCTTAATGTGAACACATCAAGCTACCTTAGAGTAACTATATATTCATATATTAGTAAATGTTAAATTTCCGTGAAAACTATGACAGGATTAGATAAAAATGAATGATAAAATAAAACCAAAAGTCAAAGTAAAGGTATTGAAATGTCTTAACACAAAGCGTCTCTTTAGTTCCTATTGGATACTATCTGACCATTTCCCCAAGAAAAACTATCGTATTACTTCTCTTTGTTGTATAAAGCGCAGAAATATCAATGGTGACAGATGTGTGGAGGAAGTTGGCATCGTACTATAAGTTCTCTAGTAAAAAGGACACGAAAAGTTTGCTTACACCTACGTTCTCCTGATAGGAGTAAAATCCCTGTAGTAATGAGGCTTTAGTAGGACATAGGCTGGCAATACGTAGCTTGGGATCTACAAGAGATTCCTTTTTAAATTCCTCGGCGGAGCGGAATGACGGCGGCGATCATCTCGCGCAGAAGATTGTCTACTCGGCTTTTACGGGATGGTCTTTTCAGCACGACCCTATCAGGCAATTTCCAAGCGTCAGTGCGTAAGGTGGACATAAGATTTAAGTATTCTTTAGAGTAATGCAAATGAAAGTCATCATGACGCAAAAGTAAACAAACTTAGATATAGTCTAGATTAGTCGCACATACAGCTGGTAGCGCAGAAAACAGCCAACACCAACATGAATAAGTGGAATATGCGCTCAAATAGTACCAATATGAAATACTGCAACATCCAGACAATTCAGATGATAATCATATCTATTGTGTCAGTCTTGAAATTGAATAATCAGGTAGTCATAGTTGCCTTCTATCACATGCCGCGATCCCCAGTATATAAGTGAAATAAGTATATGTGACAACCATCTGATCCCTACATACGGCTCAGGGCAATAGAAGAAAGGCAGGACCTGATCCAGGGAAATACATGTATAAATACAATTCTGAGCCTCTTAGCTCTTCCCAGAATTATCGGAAGCTCCTCTTAGGCTAGAATGAGGTAAACAACCTTTCCCCGAATTCACTAATGTTATTCATCCTGCAGCTGCTTCCATCTGAAGAACGTAAATATGAAAAGAACAACCCTCTTGTAGCGTTACTAGAACTTAGTATCATGACCAGTGATTTATATAGAGTATAATCTCCAAGAGATTACGGTAAAAAAAAGTCCCTAAAAATCATCATCTACTTCAAAATAGATTTCTCGAATGTTAATTTGATGTCAACTATTTAAAATCAGTTATGATAATGTTTGTTTTCATCAGAAATCAATGATAAAATGTGTTGTAGAGGCCCCAATGATTACTGATGACCTGGAGAACAGTTGTGAAAGACCAATAACACACCATGCAATTACATCACCAACGATAGAGTGGAGATGACGAGGAGTATTTAGAGGCCGGCGGGTGTGTGTGTGTAGGTGGGGGGGGGGGGGGGCTGGTGACGTATGAGACGCATCCACGCGTCCGACACATCACGAACAATTCCCCCGCAAGGTGGAGACACGAGCAGACAAATCAAATCACGCCGAGTGATCTTCCAATCAGAACGCGCATGTCGACACTGCACGTCCTGCGCGCGCACCTTGTCTGTCACCGGGGACGCTGCGGGGCTTCTCCGGGGTCGGGGCGGGCGTGGGGGGCGGGGGGGGGGAGCGGGGTGTCGGACGTGGTAACCTGTCAGTGAGCCCTACCTGGGCCAGGTGTGGGGACCTTCGGGTAACATTATGCTGTACCCACTAAACACATTATTAATCTAATTCTACTCTAAGCTATTTTATAGGGTCGATATTGAGATTGACTGGCTTCCGGGTTTGGGTTGTTCGTGGTGCTGACCGTGGAATTAGGTCATGGTGAGAATCTTAAACGGGAGTAACTTTTATGCGCAGTCACTCAGACAGGTAGCATGCCTCTCGGCCATTCTTCGTTCTGGGAAGGTTTGCTACTGCGAACCGCCGTCAGGTGGTAGTCAGTACTGGTGAGAGACAACTAGATTTGGCTCTCCACTGAAAAGTGGGGCAGTGTTACAGATGCGTTTATCAGCGATGCAGGTGTGGAAGGCGGTCAAATAATTAGGTAGCCTGGTGTCATTCAGACTGAGAGGCACCGCCGGTAGGCTTTCAGCAAAATAAGGCAGGTATACGAAAATCGGGCAGTTAGGCTGGGGGTCAAGAAGGCAGTAAGACAGGCTCACAGACTTTCAGCCAAGCGGGTCGGCAGTCAGACATGTTCAGAGACTCTACTGGTAGGTTATTAGTAAAGCAGGCATAAACAAGCAGATGATCAGTCTGGCAGCCAGATATGGGTGGGAAATATAGACAGCCCCACATGGTGAGACACTCAATCAAGCGTGAAGGAAGACAATCAGGCAACCAGGCAAACAAGTGTCCAGGTAAGCAATCAGACAGGCAGGAAAACACGCAGTCAAGCAGATACAGAGACAGTCAGGCAGGCATACCGGCTGAGGGTGGAAAGCAGGCAGGCACGCAGTCAGTTAGGCAGGCAGGAAAGCAGTCGGTGCCCATTCATTCATGACATATTCAGGTCAAAGCCACTGAGATCAAGGCAGGCCCGTGACACATAAAATCAGACCGACCATCCATCACCATCTTCACCGGTCGTCCAGCGCCCTCTTCCCGCTGGCTCCCCGGGCCTTCCGCCGGGCGCAACAAAAGCAATGAGTTTGTTGCCTAATGCGGACCGTGGAGGAGCGGTGGCGGGGCTGGCGCCGAGTGGGCCCCGCGCCCCACGCCGCGACCTCCGTCCCGGCCTCCCAGTGATCCATCAAGCCTCGTGCACGAGCGCCAGCCCAGGGCTTAGATCGGCCACGTCTGAATCCAGTGTGGACAGGTGGTGGCGGCGGCCGAGACGCCTGCCTCTCCTCCCGGCGGCGGGTGGGGCGGGTCTCCGTGACTCGGTGTATGGGCGGGGGTAGCGGCAGGTGCTAACGTGTGAATGTGTGGATCTATGCCCATTGTAATGGTTATAGGAGGCCATTGTGACATCCCAGCCCCGCCTTTATCACGTCTGAGCACGTTCTTACCGGTCCCACCCACTCGGCTCTCACATGCACTGATACATCAGACTTCAGGGTATGCAAGTTGGACAGTCTTTTCCTCACCATCCTGGGTAAGGAACCATTTGTGATTTCGGTTTTAAGCCCTAGCTATAAGTCACGATATCTTCTTTAAATAGAATGGTAAAAGACAACGATCATACACAAAGATACCGAACCGTGAATACTAGTTATAAGTACGCACTTCTTTCATATAGCATATTCAGTTCTCCCCATTGCATGTTTCATATTTCCGCTTTGGGTTTAAGGGACAAATTATAAAATACCAAACTTGCATTAGAGCTGATATTTGACAATTTAGTGACCCGTAGGATCAAGGCAATTGATATGGTGCTTTGATGGTTTATTCCTGAAAGGTCAGCTGCAATCCTTGATAATTGATAATTGGTATATTGTTGACCATCCTGGCCTAGATAAATACTCACATTTATTTATTGACTCACTAAATATATTTGCTTGTACAGGTGCCAACGACCTTTCTACAGAACTTTACACACATAAATCACTCAAACAAAGAAACTTATGACACGTTCCACGGTGTGTGGGTGGACGGGGGTTCTCTAAGACAGGTTTACACACCATATGAGTATAGATCGCATCAATTAAAACACTCCTCGTGTACTATATATGGACTTTGGCACTCGAGGATATAATCCTATATCAAAGGCACGCGAGGTGTAGGAGGTAGCGTGAACAAGTCGGGAGATCAGGGGCTGAGAGCGTGCAAACAGAGGCTTTGATGGGGGTCGGTTCATAGACAAGTGTAATCTGCTATGACAGCACGGTGTCACACAACCTGGCCACTCTACCTGCATTAAAAGAATTGTGTAGAATACTGCAATGCTTGGTACTCAGATTTACATCCTACCAGTATAGTCAACGAAACCAAAATAAAAAGAGAATCAGATTCCAGTTACATCCTCATTAGAATTACCGAATATTTTAAGATATTGCCGCATATCTTTGTAGGATCTTGACATATCAATTAAATACCACCTCTTCGAAAACGTTTATTTATTGAACTTCACCGGGTGATTCTTTTATTCATCAGTCTGAATTGAATCAGTTATCGTACCTTGGAGGTTTCCACATAGTCTGGTGTCAATAGGTAGCACTATTACGTTGCCGTTGGCAACACTGCATTCTCTGCAACGTTAGATATGTTTAAAGGCTTCCCAATGTTAGTGCTGATGAAGCCAGTTCTTACCACATTCCAATGCTTGGCAATAGAATCCATTATGAATATAGTTCGTCAATTCATTGAGGGACTCACGAAAGCCGGAATCACCAATTGGAAATTAGAACAAATCACTTCAGTAAATATAATGGCACACCCAAAGGATGATGCTGCCACAGAACCTACCTTCATAACTGATGATCCGGAAATCGGGGGGCTGAGGATGGAGTGATAATGACGTCACGCGGCCAGTGGTGAAGATGACGACCAACCCGTAGAGCAGCAGGGTCAAGATGGCCGACTTGCGCGTCGCCATGGTGACCCTGTGTCTCAGAACTGATATCCCACCAAACAGTTTTGGCGCAGTGATCTCTCGGCGCTACATAGTTCACACGGTGAGCCGTGCTAGGGGCCTGGTGTCATTGCTGGCGGAGGAGCATCTGTAACAAATAAATGACAAGTATTATTTATCTCATTTAGTTATCATAAAGAAAGAAAAGAGAATCCTTGTATATTGATATAGAGGTTGGCACAGCAATGATCATAGTAACTCTTTTCACCAACTCCTACATTCTGATCAGCCGCTGAAACCAACTTCAATTACGAGGAAGGGACGTGGTCTATCTCATAACAAGATCTTCTGAATAGGCATAGAAGAGATATGTAAGTAGCACCATAGGGCTATTTAATCTCCTATTATACCAGGGCAGCCGTTGTGTGATAGGAAGCACGTATACATAAGAGCTCATATAATGGCGAGGCCTGTGAAGGAAGACCAAGAAAAAGCCCTGTGGGTCTGATTTCAAAATTAGATATTCTTACTCTGTGTATAAGATGCAGCAGTAGCACTAGATATATACAAACAGAGAATGAGGTAGGGAGGTAGGGAATCCAATGCTGTGCGGCCTGGCGACTCTGTAGACATGATCAGTGAGGCTTGAGGCACCACGGGACTGACGCCGTTCACGGAATATATGAATGATGTTTCATCATCTGCCTATTGTTTCTAGGGTATGCCAACACTGTGGATTAGATCATGAGTCAATCCGTGGTATTTGATAGTCATGCCTAGCCATGGGTGATATATCAGTATCCATTTATAAGTAATAGGTGCTGCTTTCTACCTTAATACAGAGGAAAATCGCTGTAATGGGCTTCTATCTGGGCGTTGATACTCGTCTTCAGCATCTCTTGCTGCATATAAATTTGATTCATTCTAACTGTACTATTTATTGGATATCAAATTATAACAACTTCCAATATAACGTTTTATAAAATGATCAAAAATGAAACACCCCAGTCCAATGCTGCTACACCAGGCTATACGTCAATAACGATTGTGGTGCTTTCTGCTCTGTTTTATAATAAGTGGGTATGTGTTCCTGTTTTGATACGGTTCCTGCATACTCCATGCGCATATGACATGATATGACCTCACATTGTCTGGCGTTAAGTACTGGCTTTGTAATTCACAGATTGGTTTCACTGCAGGATATCGCTCGATCATTGTATTGGTGACTGAGTCGCTTGCTTTTGCTCATGTTCCACGAACCCCTGCCGGACACTGCCCACTTTGGTGCGCCCCACCGCCTACCGGGCGCTGCCCACTTTGCTCAGTCACTGGTCATTCCTGCGCCACAGAATGCTGCCTCTGGGCCCCAAGACCAAAACCGAATTACTCCTCCTATGGAAATGACTATCACTACGCTATAGTGGTGGTGGTCTTTCGGTAGCGTTAGGCTGAACGAGCCTAAACGAGGCGGGAGGAGTATGCATAGAAAATGGGAGTTCCTGATACTTGGGTTCTCACAGGACCGGGTGTTTAGGGTAAAGGAATTCAGGAAGTATGGCGAGGGTCTACATTGCGCAGGCCCTACGGCAGTGCACCCTCCAAGCAGAGGTTTTGGGGAAAGTGGGTTTAGGGCAAGGAGGGCTGTGTTTGGAGGGTGATGGTAGTGGACGTAGTTGACGGAATGAAAGGCTTGAGGCTGGACCTGAGGAGGGGTGGTGATGGTAGGTGGATGCGGTCAAGCCAGGTCAAGACTGATCTCAAACCTAGACTAGCAAAATAGTAGGTGAGGGAGATTTAAACAACCTTCGCCGCATAACCTTTTCCGGTAGCGTACCCCCAGCACTCCTATGCGAAATCTTTTAGAAAATGTAGTTTATTGAAATAAAATATTAGCCCAACATGAGATTTCAATTCAGCATAGACACGAATATGTTATAGGTCTTGATTAAATGAAGTAGAATTTCGGTATCTAACATAATATCATTATAAAATTCTACAACGGGAGTATGATAGAATATCTAGTTATATGTCGGCATAGGGTGTATGAAATATCACTTGAGCTTAGGTGACGTGGATTGATTTAGCTCTATACTAATTATAAAAGCTAAAACACATTGATGTATTGGACTGACACGATCACAGGTTCCCCTTTCAGCCAACTCTACTTAGGGCCTTACAGAAAATGAATGCAGGAGTATAACTTACGGAACCCTATCCTCTCGGAGTGTGCTAACTATAGATCACGCCGTATAACGTGCATCATATAACCTACTTATAGAGCTGCTCTTGGCACTAAGCTCAGGTCAGTGTCTGCTCACATCACACAGGATCACGTGACACCATCCGCCGCGCTGATTGGGAATTATGGGTAGCTGTCACAAGGTATGACGTAGGTCAGTACGTCACAGAGTCACTCTACCTCTTTGTATCTTAGTGTTGGTAGAGACTGTAGTTAAGTAGGTGATCTAGTGGAATACTTATATGTTAGACATAAAAGTATCCTCCTGATAGGAAAGATATATTCATCATGCGTATTATGTAATATCTTCAGTAAAGTATTTTATCCTACCCCTAATAGAAAAACGCCATAGGCTTAACACGGGATTCGGTTATTTCACGGGTGTGAGATAAAGTGTTGTTTATGCCAATACTTTCTAATACTGAACAAATGTGGAAGCGGGGTAGGATAAAATCTAGACCCACTCGTTTGAGTTTGAGCTTATTTATGTCACTCATTTTGTTGGCTCTGTAATGTCACTCGTCTTCGACTCGTGAAATTGAGTCAACAAAATGCGTGACATAAATAAACTGAGACTCAAACTCTCCTGATAGAACGTTATACCATAAGTGTATATTGCTGGAGGAGCAACCCCAGAGGAATTGAAGGTATAACACAATAAAATCCGGTTACCTAGGTATCTATAAAATACGAGATGTTGCGGTTGCAATGTACATGATGCTTCTCAATAATCCTGGGAAATACGCCGTTACTTCCAGGTATCTTACTATCCCCTACCATAATTAGTTTAGCTTAAATAGATCATATATAATGATTTAAGGAATTTCCTAAATCCTCGTGAGAAGTAATATCAAGCTAAAGCAATATCTCTAATGTCGTGCTTGAAAACTTGCATTCCTATTAAGTATAACTGAGCCATGTTTAGGCGCGGTGCCCCGCTCTGTGTAACAGACGTCGCGACATGGTAGGAGGTTAAAAGCGACGATGCATAATGGACGACCCAGCAGACCTACCAGACGAGTAACATAGAGCACGAGCTACTCGCTCTAACTCACATCTGCTCAGCGCTGACGGCCTAGATTTTGACAAATTGTGGAGAAACCGGGAGGGTGCAGCTCCCCCTTGTTTAGGCGATTGGTGCCGCGTGTGGGAAGATCTTGTGGCTCAATCTCTCTAACCACTCCTTGTCCCAGGCTAGCAGATTTGCCTGTCGAGGCTTACCCAAGTGGATGGTGTAGAGTGAGTGTCTGCCATGATAAACTCGCTGTAAGAGCAGGGGCGGAGCAGCTCGGGGGTCTTGTAAACGTGACCAACAGGGCCTGCGGGAAATGCCGAGCTGGTGTCTATGAACATGAAGTAAACTAAGAGGCTCTTGTTATGGCGATGTACAGATATAAAGGTATATCGTATCGCATGTTCACATAAGAATGTATAGCGTATGGGGTTTACAGATAAGAATTTATGGGATGTGGAGGTAGGACTCGGATCATGCCCAAATAAAGATGAATGCTGTATGGAATATCGAGATGGTTCTGTATGGCATATGTAACGTCTAGATGAAGACATGGTGCTCGGAATATCATATTAGGACATGTCCCGTTTTAAGACAAACATATTGTACGATGTCCCCAAACTGTAGTATACCGTAAGCCTTATCGTTATTCTGATGTCCAGATAGTATCAAGGACATGTAGGTCCCATAGGGTCTACAGTGTATACAATGTCCAGATAAGAAAATAAAGCGTGCACAATATCAAGATGTCGTTGCATAGCATAATATCATGGGATGTTCATAGAGGGTGGGGAGTAGGTAGGTTGCGAAGATAAGCATATAGAAAACCTGCAATCTAATTAAGGAAGTACCGGTAATATTCATATCATAATAATATATATCTGTGAGTGCTTACAAAGAACGAAGATTTTTTTTAACAATCTTACTTCTAACGCATAGTTAGAAGGATATTGACCGAAGGTTCGAGAGTAGCTCTACACGACATGGTAAATGTATTAACCAGTGTTAGGTCCAGAACGGCGTGAGAATATCAGCTTTCCTCATAAAATAACATGAAATAATACGTACTTTTAAAACTCTAACACTTACGAGACAAGGTTTTACAAGATATCGCCTTCGGAGCGGTTGGCCGCACTATTTATGAATGAAACTCGAGTGAGCGGTTAATTAATGAGTCCAGCAGAAAAGACCAATTAACCGAGTTAAAACCCGTCACCAGGCAGCGCCACTGGATGCATCGGAGCTGAAACCCGAGCGACCGCGGGGAAAAGCCAAGGTGGAAATTAAGCGTGGCTTCTAGGCAGAGTTACCGTATCACCCTGACCGCTGATACGGCAAGCGGCTATACGAGAAGCTGGCAGTCCAGCGAGCAGAGAAGGTAGATCATTCAGTTGTCACCCAGTGACTCGAGAATTGTGCGTTCTCACTGAATTATCAGAAGTGGGATATTTTCTATCTTTTTGAGTTCTGAGGGATTTGCTATGAGGCCAAAATCTGCATTGACCAAATGCCATCACCGTCAATCTTATACTCGAATCCTCCGATCTCATATCGTATTGCCACATGTAACCTAATACCTGCTATCAACCATTTCGAGGTGTGCAATTACACTGGATTCCTACATCTTATCACTTCCTCATCAGACCCTCTATACTATCCAATGATGTCCCCGGTTTTACATCCTGCCTCTACGCAAATCTGCAGGCCCCACCACTTTTATATATTATGGTAAAAGCCTAAACCTCTTTCACACTCCTTCAATTCTCGGAAGGCGCCTGATTATGAAACATCTTCTCCTATCCTACTTCTCTCTCAGAGATGATACGCGTCTGATCATGACCCCCCCCCCCCCCCCGTCCCCCCTCCCCGTCCCAGCCGCGCACGGCCCGGCATGATGTCAGTTAACCCTGCCGACCGGCAGACCACCACCCCTGACACTATTAAGACATTAAGCAACATCCCAGGCCCGGTCCAGGGGGACAATTAAGGGTGGCGTCTTGGCGCAGACAAAGGAGGGCTGACACAACACGCCATTCCACTTAACCCGGGGCTTGTTAATACGGCGTGCAGTAAGAGTGGATCTTTTATAGGACCGCGCCATTCGGGCAGGGGTGAGGGCCGATGTGAGCCTCTCCTTGTAGAGGTACTCCAGGGTACGCTGGTGTGCGCCTGGTGGATAGACAGGTACACCAGGTAGATGTAGGGGCACGTCAGTGGGTGGAGGTAGATTTAGAAGGAAACCCACGAGATGGAAATAGCTTGGTCCGTACTCCACCGAGTTTGACTGCAGAGCAATTCACGAGGCGAAGCTGAGTGAATTACTCTGTGGTCAAATGAGGTGGAGTACAGACCAAGTTATTTTCATCGAGTGGGTTTCTGATTTTATCTCACCCCATATAACATTAATTATTGATGAAATGAAACACCAAATTAGCCATTGAGTATTGGGTGCACGAACGGCCGTGGAGTACGAGTTCCTAATGTTAAGCCTATGGAGAAAAATACCGGGGTGAGATAAGATTGGATACGCCACCCTACATTAGGTGGATGTTGGGGTACGCCAGGTGGATATGAGCGTACGCCAGGCGGACGTAGAGGTACGCCAGGTGGATGTTGTGTACGCCAGGCGGAAATAGGGGTTCGTCACGCGACTGTCGAGGTGTGCCAGAGTAGATCATGGTAAGATATTTGTGGTTTAGTGCATGTCAGTATGTGGTTGTATATGTCTGATATGTTGGGTCAAAAGACGAACATCCAGATGAACTGCTTAGAAGTTGAGTGTACGTGGTGCATACTCGGGACGTCAGGCCGTCACCAAGTTATTCCCAATGATATGTAGGACCACAAAGAGGAAGCCTAGGCTGGTTCATATGATCAGTTTTAGTGAACATTCTAAATTTAGTCCCTCCCTTGAATCTACTCGGTTTGTAATGAACTGCTCACATTAAGAATAATATATGTCTGGTTACTGAATTATGATAGAGAAAAGTGTGATTGTACATCATCCGCTTTGATTCTAATTCTAGGAGCAGGATGTCCGTTGTACACCTCATCATCAACTGCTTTACGTAAGGTACTAATCCCTCGTCTCCCATCCACCATCACCACATACATGCCCATCAGATCGCATTATGAAAACCCCAGACGTCCATCAATAGGAGAATTCCACAGGGAGGCGGCACTCTAAAAACCTTTAAATGTCGGGGCAGAGGGCATTTCTGCCGCTCGCTGCTGCCGCCATACACACCTCCGCATCAGGTATTCCAGCAGGCCCGGAAGTGTCTACCGCCGCGCCGCCTGACGCCTCATGGGAGTACTAGGCATTATTAGAGTCTGGCAGGGCGCATTCAAGTGGAACGGGAGGGTGCCAGTGGGGAGTTCATGTGATGGCCCTTCTACTTTTAGTACCTCAAGCCCCACCCCTCATCTCACAGAGGACAAGGTGGGAGCCAAGGGGGAAGGTTGCAGGAGATAAAGGAGTGTGTGAGTTCAAAGAAAAGGGAATGGGGATTAGGTGCAGTTGAGGTGAGGAGAGAATCGGGTATGTGAGATTGAGGGGCAGGAAATATTCCTGGATTACAGTGTATAGAAGGGCAAGGGTATTCGGTATCAATGTCTATAACATCTTTCTCACTCAGGTTGACGCATGGTTGAAAGTAATTGTATTTTAGAAACGTAGAATCATCTAAGGAAGCGTAATATCAAATTACGAACCTTTAATTGTGCGTCATTACTTTCCTGATATTATATCAATGCGTTGAACTGAATACCGTAGCTAGTTATCATAACTTGCTAAATACAATCATTTCCACCTTGTGCAGCCGCTGAGGGAGGAGTACGATGAATGCACGCTACCCTCACTCCCGGCCACCTCTCCCGGGCTTACAGATCTGAGGGAAATCAGTGCGGAGAATCTGGGATTAGAAAGAGGTGGAGACGGCGTATTCAGAAGCACCGTGGCTCTATCCAAATCACAATGGGCATTTTGAGACGAGCATGCATGGTGGTCACTGAGTGGTCAGTGGCTGGTCCCTGCCCGCCGCCGCCCGCCACTACCCCGACAGCCGCACACTCCATCACGCCCTGCAGCGCCACCGTGTGACCAAGGTGCGCCGAGCATTTTAACATGGCCTCCAGAGACTCCTCCTGCGCATTGTTGGCCTCCTCCAGGCCGACAGCTTGGCCCTACTTAGCGGGGACTGACCCCTCCTCCAGTGTGTGACCCTGACGGCTCCTGCGCGCCGGCCTAAAAGCCACCTCCCCCTCCCCCCACCAGCCGCCTTCCTATATTAGCGCCTCGCTCCCACAACCCACCTTCACATCTCTCTATTACGGTCTCTAACCCCATCCCCGCATTTCGGTATCTAGCCAGCCTTTTTCGGTGCGTAGACCCCTGATAACGTACTAAAAAGCACAAGCTTCAACTCTTTTTTGTGTGTGTTTCTTTTCTTGGTGAATCAGTTGGAACGACCATTGAAGGGTACTGTATCTTGACATTCGCGACTCCATTGTCAAACCCCAATCACTCATCACTAAATCACCCAGATTTAAGTCCCAATCACCCACCTCCCAATACAGCCAATCTCTGAGACCCAGGCACCCAAGACACACGTCCACGTCGCACACGTCCCTTAAGGTCCACTGCTTAGTACCAATCACCAATTTCCAAGACCCGATCATCCACCTGTTTGGTCAAATCCCCAATCCCCAACCTGTGAGGCCCAAACATTCACCTTTAAGGCCCAATCACCCTCCTTTAAGTCCCAGTCACCCACCTCCAACATCCAATTGCCCACCTCTGAAACCCAATCACCCACCTCATAGGCCCAATCACCAACCTTCTAGACCCAATCACCCACCTCCTAGACCCAATCACCCACGTCTAACCCGCAATCACATACCTATGAGATCCAACGACCCACCGGGTCTAACCACCCACCTCTATCCTCCAATCACCACGTCAATCAACAAATGACCTACCCCTCACGCCGAAACATACAAACTCTCTATCCCTTTCTCTACTTCTCAATTTCCATAATCACCATATTCTTTCCCCTTATACCCTCTTCCTTTACACAATACCTGCGACTGGAGAGCCGAGCTTCACCGCCATGAAGAGTAATAAACAATAATAATAATGAATAAATCCCCTGTCTCCAAACATCCACTATACGCACTGCCTTTCTTTTATATTAAGATCGCTCAGACAAAAAAGTATGCACTTTACCAGAGAGAATTTTAAAAATTTCGTTCTCCTTTTGACCACCCCCACCTGTGCTGGTTATTTCTAGTTATAGTCACCCACGAACCGGAATGTCGAATTGAAGGCTTGTCCCCCGGGTGTCGGGGAGATGCCTCTTTATGCTATTAACGATATCATGGACACTTGTCAGGCTGTCTTGTGGGGTTGAGTGACTGGAACGACTTGACAGCACTTAGCAGCAACTTTTCGAAGGGAGCAGGGAGGGGTATTCATGTCCTCAAGGGGAACGTTATGAACCATAGGTCCTTATAGAGATACGACCGTCTTTGTGTGCAGCCTCCACTATGCTGACAACTTCGCTAAGTGTTCCACTTTAAGATCTCAATGATGAGGACATCCTCTCGGAGAACATTGTACACAACTTGTTAGCAAGGGGCTGGGATTCATGCCCCATCGCGCCTACCCAACTCCCAGCACAGCATCCAGAGGGCTCAAACGGCCCCAGCTCTTTGAATGAAGGTTTCATTGAGAGAAGTAGGGCCTCAGAACCCAACCGAAGGGACTAGTTAGTATAGATATTCTTAGAGGGGTTCAAAATAGCATTTGGAGTGGATTGCAACAAATTGTGGAATGTGGAGTGGTGGGTACTGATGTGGCGATCACAAAGTGGGGTAGATTTAACATCCCTATTGGTATGTGTGGGAAGTGGGAATGTGTGAGAAGATAATCCTCTTTGTAGGTGTCAATTAAGTATGATCATTAACTAACACAAACCCATCAATTTGAGATGGTTCATCTCCAATCCTCCTTGAGTCATTGGAGTATTGCCACAGGAAATTTCAGTGTAAGTTTAATCTTTGTGGCATCTCCAATCCATTCACATAAATAAAGTAGCTTTCAGAGCTGTCAGGGCCTCTTTTATGCTAGTGTGTGGGTATTTGGCTTTTATCCACTTTGTTTTCATTTCTTTAAGTCCGTCCGCGATTTTTCTTTTTGTTTGTGCATTTGTAGTATTCTCATCAAGTCCGTGGTGTTTTCTTTTGGGTTTAATCATTGCCGCAATATTGTAGGTTCCAACAACCTATCGCTGTGATATAAATTCTAAAAAAATAGATATCATAATGTTTGTGATTTAAATTGGAGCAACTGAAATTCCTTTACTTTTTCTGTGCACAGCCAGTCGTGGTGACCGAGTTGAAGGTTGAAGATCATCATACCCAAACGAAAGCATAAGAACAAAGTATGTCCTTAACTGGATGAGACTTTTAGTGTAGGTAAAAAAAAAGCGACTGACAAGAGTCCGAGGACAAGATCGATGACACACCCTCTTCTATGGCAAGTTCTGCGCTGGGTATTCTCGTAATATAAAGCAATCAGTGCTTGTTCTTATAACAGACAACCCGAGGCGTCTTTATAGAAGTAGTAAACCTGCGAAACCTGTTTTAATATGACCGTATAGATTACACCTAAGATTGTTCCAACATCCTAATGAAAAGAAGACATACATTTACACTAATTGTGTTATCCATCACATTTAATATCGTTTAGGTGTTTTCTTCTGATATTTAAGTGCTCTACTTGAATCTTCTTGAATTTTATTTATTTGTTGACATCGTATTCCTCATCCTTAAGTGATGTTTTACTTGATTGTGGTGTTTTGTTTTTCACGCGTTTAATTATCGATGCATCTTTGCTTTCCTCGTCGCTGTAAAAAGGCAATTACTTATCACGGTTCCAGTTGTCAGCCATCTGACTGTTTCCCCATAACATGAATTTCCTCCATCGCATATTCATATTATTTTTATTCTCTGAGAGCTGGGCTAGGTTCCTTACGGACGGAGGAGATACGCAGTAAAATACGTCTACTAATGGATGTATTGTGCTGAGTCCTCATAAAACTCTTAATGAAGGCTGTTGTTTTTACTTCGTTATATTACAGGGTTGATAAAACCAGCATTGTTATCTTTTCTCATGAATGTAATGTGTTTACTTTGACCAGTCATTGTACCAGTATTGTTCTAGGCGTTTTATTACTGTTTCTGTGAAGTCAAAGGATACGAATAGGTCATATTGCGAGAAGTCCCAATGTTTTTGCCCACTACGTAATATACACTGCAACTGCTCCACTTTTTAATCATTACAAAACAACTAACAATAATGCCATTGTTATGCTGCTGAAACCGTAATATTACGTTCATTTATTAGAATGACAAAAGTATTGTTACTATTTATGAGATTTATGGTCGTGGTGTTAATAATAATCTTACTCTGTTAGAGTAACTGCTCCTTTTGTCCCATCCATACCGCTCAAACGCCAGTCGTGACCTTTTGACCTTGCATTTCTTTCAGGACGCTGAGTGGCTTCCTTCACTTTTAACTGATTTCAAGGTCTTCACTTTCGTTTTAACGCGGGCCGAGTTGTCAAAAAGATAACATTTAATTAAAGCAACACCGAATATTATTTTTGCTGCCCTACACAAAACAGTTATTCATCCACGCGTGTTTTCTTCTTGACCAGGTGTAAGTAGATACTGTTAAGCAATTGCTTTCATTTCCAAAGAAGCAAACATTATAAATAAAAGGACGTGCCACGTCGTTCTCACTTATTCATTCTTTGTAATTACATAGTGAGAATGCTAATAAACATCTGCTATGCAGTTTGTGCTGCTTGTTTATTGAGTGCCTCGTAAGTTGAGATATGGTATCGGGTCACACACAACATTATGGTGAGTATTGGGAAATGATGATTTAACATACATCTGCCTTATTCAGCGTAGTAGTCGTGAACTCTCCAGCATATCAGTCATGCGAAGTTAAAAGAGTGTGCCGAGGAAAGGTAAGACTATACATATATATATATATATATATATGTTCCACCTTTTCCTTTTAAAAACCTGTTTTCTGTTCTCCTTAACGCCGGTAGACCATCAAGAAGGTAACCTTCCTTACAGGTCCCTTTTCAAACCCTTTCTCTTTGATCCATTTTCTTTAATCCCCTTTCTCTGATTTTTTCCATGCTTCTCTTTTCTTGATCTCCTTTTCCCAATCTTCTTTCCCAACCTTCTTTTGGCACCATATACATTTCCTTCTTCATATATTCTTGTCCTTAATACTTGTTTCCTTTCCTCCACCGTATCTCTTTCCCGTTTTCACAGAATACCCACGTGATCTACTCTCGTATGGCCGTCACATGACTGTCACGTGACGTGTCAGCTGGTCCGTTTCCCGCCGAAACCATTAGTGACCTTACAAGGTCACTTCAAAGTCGTCTGCTCGTGGGTCACGTGCGGGGTCACGTGGGCGCGAGAAGAGACATAGTGGCGGGAGAGACCCTGCAGTGTGTGGAAATGTGCCATTGTATCATTTGTACCGATTGTGATGCGACTTTACAACGCGATGTACACACTGCAAGGCCTGCAGTGGAGATTCTATTCTATAGAGAAAGAGGACAATTCATCATTTCAATCTGTAACATGTAGATATTTGTCACATTTACCTGTGAGGTGCATGCTTAGGTTTGAACGTATATTTGATTTTTGTTTGCCACCGTTTCAATGACCTTCATAATTCTTGAATGGTATGCCTTCATAGTACAAAGAAGTAGTACTGGAGGCATATGTGGACCTATATAGTGTATTTGTATTGTACCATTGAGGAACACTAGTTTGATGATATTCGCACCCCTAATTGATGCTTCAGTATGAGAAAGAATGTTGTGGAATATTTTGATAAATAGATGATCTTAGGATGCTCGTTCAGCTGATAGTCGGTACTATAATCGGGGAAAGTCTAGCATTATTCTGGATTAGTACTAAAGATAGTTCAGATGTCATCGAGTCCAGGATTAATGTACTTCCACTCAATCAAGTTTCGCTTAATGATTAGGGTAGAGTATTTGTTCAGAATGACACTCCTGCTGCAGCAGTAACCTCACACACCTACTGACCAGAGGTACAACAACAATTCAAATATACTTACTATTAGTTTAATATTTCTCCAGTCTTAGATGTGTTGCGAATTACATAGAACACAACATCACAGCGAAATAAGTGTCAGTCACTTGTTACAAACCTTCATAAGTTTCCTCAATCATACTTCTATTGACATCAGTAGTTCTCACTAGATATTAATTATTCCGTTTGTAATAGAGTCCAAATCTTCACAAATCTTCATATAGATAGGCGAATAAACAATAGTAACTTTGGAAAAAGTCCAGTTCAAACACTCATAATCCTTTAGTATTGGGATGTCTCCATTTCAGAATGTCTTCACCGACTCTCACATTGTTCCTTTTGTCGTCACCCCGGTGATGCTGCAAATAATCACAAGGGTTTTCAGAATCCTAGTTCCCAAGTTTTATGTTGTTAGACACTGTGTTCATCTCCCAGAGATGTACCAGTGGATTGCCAGTTCTATACTGTACCTTCACATGGTGGAGTCCACACAATATCCCAGGTTGATCTCACTACATTATCTGAGAAAGTCTCTAGTGCCTGGCAGAGTGACCATGCGGTCTTCTGTGTTAGGATAAGACCGACACGGTCTGCTGCTTCTAGATCTTAGCTTCTCTTACTCTCAGTGCCGCAACTTACACACGCCTTATATACACAGCCCATTCACCCAGTGAATGCCGCGCACACCTCAGCACTGGTGCGGGACACCTTATTAAGGCGTGATATTGATGTGACTCTTGCTGGCTCTCTATTCTATTTTCAAAAATGAGTCTTAGCTATGCTCGCCCACTCCGACCTTTAGCACTGTACGCAGTCACAATGCAGTATTAACTCCCACGCTTCAGCAATGAACTGCAATAAGATATTTCAGGGATCAATTTCGCCAATATTAGTAATTAAATGAGTTGAACATGTGAAAGCTCATTTTTTAATGAAACCTCCATATGTTGGATGCGAATTATCTACATTCGCCCGTGGTAAACTCAAGGAAGGGGGCTGGTTTAGTCGAATTGAATTCTGGGACTAAATTCATTAAATATTTCATGAACTAATTCAAGAACCGAGATCACACAGCACCATCTGACCCAATTTCATTCCTGAGCAATGAGATTTATGGTTTTGTGAAGGATTTTTTAATTCTGATTCTTGTCGTCCTTCACTTGCAAAAATAAAGACTGATTTAAAAATGCAACAGAAAACTCGACCTGTGTCCGGATAATCAACGCGAAGAATAAAAATCTAATCAAATCAATCAGATGTCATCAGTGTCATCAAGTCAGTTAATGTGACCTGTCGCCAGTGAATGTCTTTACAGCATTTGTTCTTGTCTCATAATGAAAATCAATGACGTTATTTACAATATGAATTAATCAGGTTTGAGTACTACTTCCTTGGGCAGTAATTAACCCAAATGTCTCCAATTGTCCCTAACTGGGGATTCGATCCTGGCTCTGTGTGCACGTAGGTATAGTCTTGGTCTGGCTCTAAGATTTTAAATATGAGATTAGAGGAGGTACAAACCTATGCGGATAGTTTATGCATAATCAAGCCAAAACATTGCGACGAAGTTCGTGTGGTATAAGTACTATAGTCGACGAATCTTAAGCCAATTTAAGAAGAACGCTAAAATCAGTTGGGCTACTTCAAATCTTCTAAAATCTTGAATTATAAATATCTTAGATATTGCCAATATTATCTTGTAATGTTCTGAAGAGCCCCGAACACCCAAGACATGATCAAAGTCGAGGTTCTAGTCTCCCTCGCCCTGCACCCGATTTCCTGATTACCCCAATTACTGAACTTGCCCCAGACACTCGACAGACCACCACCTCCCTGCCTATACACATACACCCAACTACCCAACCACACCCTTATTATATCCGCTGGTACCTTGCCGACTGTTGGTTGGCGCCCTTTGGCAGGCCGGTCAGCGAGGCGGCCTAATTGACACCACGTGACCTGCTCCAGGGCCGTGACGTGACCTGTGACGTGACCTGTGACGTGACCTGTGACGTGACCTACGTGAGGTGACTTGTCTGTCGGCGCGTGCTGACAATGCTGTCATTACAGGAGGGGATTGGCTTCGTTTGTCATAGCGGCCGTACTGCCCCACTGACCCACGCCTCCAGTCTGTCCCACTGAGTAAACCAATGAGTAGACCCATCCGTCTCTCTCATAGAGACAGTGAGCCAAAGACCTGAGCTGTACATCTTTAGCACTAAGAAAAGAACTAAGGCAACTCATATGGCTCCCTCACTACATCATTAAGCCAGTGACTGAAGACACCCACCTGTCTAAATGAGACAGCAAGCCTATGACCTCAGCAGTGCACCTGTAACACAAGGTAGGCTGCTGTGCAGACAAACTCATCTCAATGACACAGTATACCACTTACCCAAGTAATGTTCTTTTCTCGTCGAAACACACATCCAACGAAGAGAGAGAGAGAGAGAGAGATGTACAGGAGAGATGGAAAGACATCGAGGGTGAGAGAGAGGAGGTGATGATAGGAGAGGTCATAATGGTAAGAGGACGGAAGAGAATTAAGGGTGCAGCTCAGAAAGGGCAGGTCAGAGATCGAAGGGAAACAAGTGAGCAGGAACAGGTGTGTCAGGGGACTCGAGGCTAATGAGACCTGGCATCAGGTGGGAGGCCACAGTATATGGCGCGAGTAAGTCATGGTACATAGAGCGAGTAGGCCATGGTACACGGGGTCAGTAGGCCACAGTATAGGGTGTGAGTCGGCCAGGGTAAAGTAAACATCTAATAGAGGGAACCGTTCCGAGCAAAGGTGACCGTTAACGCGGGGTGACCGCTTACACGGGGTGTCCGTTAGGCGGGGTTCTACTGTAGTTAAGGACTTTGTAGTGAGACAAGTACCATTAACAGTCGGGTGATGCATAATTATGTCACATTAAACGATAAACATCAACATATTGACGTATATAGGCCTGGGATTTAACGAACTGCTTGCCTCCAATACGAATGGGAAGTAAGTAATCACAATACGCATCCTTGTCATATATGGGGATTGGCTTCGTTTAATGGTCAAATTACATAAGCAAAATTATCTTTTGAAGAGCCAGGAACTAATCATGAATTAAGCTAATGGTTATCTCAAAGTCTAGATTGTTAGGGAAATATAAGAATATCACGAAAGAAATATTGTTGTATAATGTAATCAATATGATGATAATCAATGAACCATCCCAATGAATGTCCGATAGCGACATCATAATTATATATGATATATACTTGATAGAAATATATGGTAATATGATTATCTCTCTGTAGGGTGGGTAAAAGTATATTAATTAGTGACTCGTATATCTAGCTGTAGTGACTATCTATGTAGCCGTACACATGGAAAGTTCGTGCCTTCATTTTGCCGCAGGGAAGCACAGAGAGGTCGCTGTCTGACTGGCTATTGAGATTGAATAGGAATATATTAGGGAGTTGTTACTACGTCTGACCGTACATGTAGTACTCTCAAGCAGTCCTGCAGCAAATTGATACCTACAGCATAGGAATGAGTAGATACTAAGCAATCACATCAGTAAGTGGTCTAGACATCGATAGGTTCAACCTATTTCATCGTAATGGTTTACAGATGTCAATCTCTAGAGACATTCACGATCATGTATCAATAGGAAAGTATAAATTGAAGATGGGGAATGAAACCTAATTTACGAAGTCAAACACTTTACCGCTGCTCTATCCCCTCCTCCTGCTGGGAATGCAGTATCAGGCTTTTGTTTGTTTGATTTAACATTGAGTCAACCTTTGCAGGTCCTCTTTCTCAATGTTCAGCTTTTTCTCACTGTTTTCACACCAGAAAGGTGTTGATGGAATCTAAGTGATAAAATAAGGTAGAAACCTCACCTCTGCACATTTACCGAGGCGAGAGTTCTTTTACTTCCCACACTTTATATATAGACATGGTATTAGAAAGTTTGGCTTTTGATATAGCAGTAAATCTACCATTGCTAAGGATGAAGAGAAAAATGGCTGCAGAATCACTCGAACCCACAAAGTCCCACAAACCTTTGATTACGCGTCCAGTGCTCTTAACTGAGCTAACTCCCGAACTCCCGCGGTATCAGGCACTGGGATGTTAATAAGATATGGAGATTACCTCCCGTAAGATGTCCATCAGCCGTCACGTCCCACACCAGGGATATGAGGCTACAGGATAGAGCAGCTCTGGGCAGTTTGGTGAATATCACAGCAACACTTTCATCTCATGTTTTTATAGTTCATACAGAACAAATATATCGCGGCGCACGTTGCGCGGTCATCATTTATCCGCAGGGCAGTTTATCACAAATAAGATTCCGTAAGGTTGCTCACACATGCAGCTCAGAAAAGAGAACAGTTTTACACAGCTGGTGTTATAGACTGTCTGTCTGAAAACAAGACACTATGCTACGCAGCCTCCACACGACGGAAAATAGAACACAATACCATCGTTCCCAGTGATCTAGCTGTGCCAACCAAGGACACAGTGCTATAGGTCTTTCTGAGGTTCTCTGTTGAAACACTTGGGGCAGGCTTTTAAAAGGGAACTGTAGTAAGCCTGGGATGTAAGCATCAGTTAATTATGTATGTTCAGTCACTCTGAACAGTTTGAAAATAAATAAAGAGTTTTATAAATGTAAAGTGCGTTGTGTCTACTGTTTACACGGTGGAAACCGTAGCGTGCTGGCGATGGAGCGGGGAATCCAGATACCCTGTTGTGCTATGATAGCAGATGAAGGGAATACTCAGCTGCAGGAATCTTGGGTCAGCTAATCACTAAGTTGCTAAAGTGAGTCCTCACTAAGATGCTCAGTAGGTTACCCAGTGAGATCCTGAGTTTCTCAATGAATCGCTCAGTGAAGTGATGAGTGAGACATTCATTGAGGTTAGGTGCCCAGTGAAATGTTCACTGTGTTGCTCGATGAAATCCTGATAGCGATACTCATTGAGTAACTGAGCAGGAGGTCATTGAGTTATTTGATGAGATGCTCAGTTCTTTACTGTGTTACTCATTGAGTTACTCAGTGGGTCGCTCCGTGGAATACGTAATACTGTGCTCGGCAGGCTACTCAGTGAGGCACTCAGTTGTATACTGAGATGCTCCATGCGGCATCCATAGGAGAGACTCGGGCCTCACAGCAGGGCGGGTCACCAGGAGATGACGTGAGGGGGACAGTAACTCACGAGTGGCACATGAGCAGGTCATGCATCATGCAATAGAGCAGCGCCCGGCGTAATACATCATATTAGATTACTGGCAGACTGTTGCAGAGCTCGTTAAGCCCACATCATCTCTCTGCAAACCTCTCCGGTGAACAGAGCCCAGCACGTGTCAGTCTCCAGGACCGAGGCGTGTTCGTGGTCCGGTAACGCCAGTTGCAGCCTGTCGTGGTCCTCAGAGCTCTTACCACACACAATCATCCGTGCATTATTGGCGCTATTCAAAACGAGTGAGCTGTACTTTTGTTTTATACCTAATGCTTTTATACCATCCAGGAATAGCCATATCTCTCTCAGGCTTCGACGATGTTTACTGAGCTTACTGGACAATTGCTGTACATTGTAATCTTGTATTATGAGTGGTCTGAAAACCTCACCTATGTGAGAGGCACTCTTTACCTAATAAAAAAATGTTTATGGGGACACTATAAGAAAAACCACGGGTCGATGAAAGAAGTGTTTGGAGAGTAGAACTCACTCGAACTCCATGGTAAAGGAGGTTCATTCCTGCACCTTTACATTTCATGTGGTCGTCAGGAATGTAGTCTACATTGTACATGACTTACCGGTGTGTATTGTAAGCAGTCAGACTGGTCATGAGGTGTATCGAGGGTCATTCAGATACAGTTATCCAGCAGGTTGGGTTCGAATCCTAGTAAGGTACATTGTAATTCGTCTTACCTTTTAACCTTTACTCATAGAAGTAACTCACAGGACGATGTCTTATGCCTCGTGCACCTTCTACTCACTGATCCTAGTCTACAGAAGTATACTTTCCTTTTGCAATGCTAGACACTACAGGGTTCAAAGGACGCCAAGATAGATACTGACGAAATGTACTTTACTGATGTTCAGATAACTGGAAAGACGAGACACCAACTGAGGAGGCAATGTTAGTCTCGCTATCATGGTGCTGTGTCCTTGGCCCCGATATGTAAAATGTTATATATACACACCTATATTTATACAGCTCTTCCTACCTAAAGAATTCACATCAAACAGCCATACTAGTGCTTGCTTTAGATAACATAGAGTTTACCTGGTCAATGGTTGAGAAGTAGAGTCTAGGGAACATCATTGTGCTATTTACCAAATCCATTACCCAAAGTTTTATCAATGGCTACTCAAGTTAATGATGTTGCCATGGCATAACTTAAATTTCCATATACTACTAGATGCAGATAATATAACGTACCTTTTGCGGTCGGCCCCGGTGATTGGCGGATGTCTCACTTCAATGTTATCAACACATATGTCTAAATCTATGCTATGAAAGAGCAGCAGGTGTAAGCTACCACTAATCACTTCCCCGAGAACACATTACCGACACCTGTTTATCATTAATCTTTTCGCTTTAAGTGATTCTTCACAAAGCTGGCCTTGTCCTAGTAACAGGGAACATATTTTTACTCAAGGTCGCCTGAATGCTTTTTGTCTATATTCGTGTGAGGTATGTAGGGCAAGCTATAAGACACCATACACGTCACCGGGGTCGATTACAGAGATCTGAATCACCTGTGTTTACCTATGACGAGGGTGAGCTCTGACTACGTCGACTTGAATAGAAATAACCTTTCTGTATCATCCCTATATCCTAATACCCCAAATCCCATAATAATTCATGTTGGAAGGACTATATATACGTATACATCGGAATATCTACTACTTTATATAAAGACTGATTAAAATTACAAGGATTAATAGTTGATATGGCATTGCCATACTTTCGGTTTGAACAAAAATAGCAATATATAAAAATAGACTACTGTCGCCGGGTGCGGACCACATCTGACCAGAGCAAGCCCCACCTGCTAGTAGGTATTCATTGAACCGCAACGGGTGCCGATACCAGATGTGTTCGAGGGAATCAGGTCAAATAGGTCACCAGCAAACAAAACATAGTCAGAGGCTCAACGTAACATAAATATACAGATCAAACGCACCCCACATATGGCAGAGGGAGGGAGGGAGGGAGGTGGAAGCCTGTTGCAATATATAAAAATGCACTACTGTCGCCGGATGCGGACCACATCTGACCAGAGCAAACCCCACCCGCTAGTAGGTATTCATTGAACTGCAACGGGTGCGCTGGTGACCTATTTGACCTGATTCCACCCAATGCGTCTGGGGCCCGTTTCTTAATCTAAGATCGTACATGTAGACCATTTTCTGTAACCCATAGAAACCCAGGGACGATGTGGGTCAATTTTAATCAACACGCATGGACGATCTTATGGATTATTAATACTGTCTTAGCGAACAGACTTAGTTATTATTAAATGATAACCCTTGTATAGGGTGCAGAAAAGGGTCTTCATGTACGATCCTGGAATATGAAACGGGCCCCTGATATCGGCGCCCGCACCCGGTGTCTAGAGCTTTCAGATTGAGGGAGGGAGGGAGGTGGAAGCCTGTTGCAATATATAAAAATAGACTACTGTCGCTGGGTGCGAACCACATCTGACCAGAGCAAGCCCCACCTGCTAGTAGGTATTCATTGAACCGCAACGGGTGCCTACACAATATATAAAAATACACTACTGTCGCCGGGTGCGGACCTGGTATCGAGGTATCGAGAGTCTAATTATTCAGAATATATTACTGTAATGTATTATAATGTAAGCCGCAAAAACCGTTTCCCGTCTCCCCTAATATATTTCGGTCTTGACCTACAGGTCAAACCGAAATAATAATTTAATTGCAAAAAGGAAACCAATAACGAAAGCCTAGCGGTATGCCGTCTATACGGCTGTCGTACCAGACGGCGGCTGGCCACTCTCTCAGCAGCCCTCAGCACGCCCGCTGCAGGTGTTAGGATTGCGTACACCAATCTGTCTCCTCTCCCTTCACGTGGCCTCGTATGGGCGATAACAGGGTGAAATACTTCTTATTTCCTCCTACCCCGGAGAGCGACGTCCGTCTACTCTGGGCAGAGCGTCCGTGAAGGGCGGCGGTGGGCGAATAACGAGTAAGTAAGGAAACATAGGTTTCAATTTGTATTTGATTTGAGGAATGTCTAAAGCATACAGTGGACTGCTGTAACGGAATCATAAGCTCGGAATCGTCTAATGATATTAATGATCAATAATAGATATGTATTTAGGTTCATATAACAAGTATATCTTCACATGTATGTAAGATTAGGTCCTGAAACAGTCGAGGCCTAAATATAAAAATTGGAATAGGACTCTAAACAGACGAAACCACCAATACGATTTCAGTAATGGGAAGGTCACAAATAGTAATTCTTGCTGGAATTTCACACGTTTTTTATTCTCCTTCTTCTAATGATGATTACTGTAGGTGCCACATGAGGGCGATACTAGCGTCTGAGAGGCTGGGACCCCTCCGGGGGCGAAGTACCTGGAGAAACAGGTCAGTGTGCGATTCCCAACACATCCTCCCGGGCCCCCAGCATTGATGTTCCCATGAGCATCTCAGCTTGGAGAGTGGTTGGCAGACACTCTGACTGTAGTGATTGACATTGAGATGTTCCGTCCCATCGTCATCTATTTAAATAGTGTTGAGCTTCTCCGTGCAATGCAGGGACGATATGTGTGTGTGGGGAGGAAGGGGGGGGGGGTAGCAGTATGTAGGAGTGACCTTAGTATAAGTGAGGGACCGACGACCACAGGTACTTTTCTTAATCCCTGCAGTACGTTCTTCATACAGCTCACAGGGCAAAGGTATCCCACACAAAAGAAAATAAGAAATTATTCATCCAGGACTTTCGCAATTTCTTCTCCGGGAGTAAAGGATAAAAACCTCAAGGGAATATAGTGGCTAGTCAGACGTTGCAGATGAAAGACATAGAGGGAAAAATGATGGTTTATTGTGCCGATGGGAGGAGAAATACAACTGGAGGAGAAATACAACTGGGATACTTCGTAAGCATGTGGTATGTTGTTGCAGTAAACACCGCCATTCTGTGATAGACGTGTCTTGTCTGAACCCTGGAGAGGTGAGGTTTTATTTCAAGCCATAACGTAACAGTGCATAATGCAGAACAAAATATATTGCAGTTGTTAGGTGGCTCTTTCTCGTGTCAAAGTTAGATTATCTGAAATATTTACATGTACATATTAGAAAAGTACTTTAGCCATCATGAGGCAGATCTGAAGAGGATTTCTGTAATGAATATTGGTTTTACTTCACCATAGCTATATGTTCTAGCGTCAAATTTGTAAATATCCTCAGAAAACGTATAGAAGAATGATACAATATATTCTTAATATCTATTACTCTTATACATATCAGCCGAGGCTTGCCTAACGGTCATCAAAAGAGGTCCGTAACAATTGGGTCAGCCAACTAATAGTGTAAGTTATGTAAATTTTGTCCTACCAATACTATATGAACTATACCGTACACCGAGTAACCCTCCTGATGGTCGCCATACGTACGAACACCTGCTCGGAGAGTTCACAGTAGAATTGGCTGACTGTCAGGGTACTTCGCTGAGAAGAAGGCGTCACCTTGTATTTATGAACCCGGCCCATGCGGCACGTATACACACTGCTTTGTTGTACGTCCAGGGACTATCCCTCTGGCCCACGAGCTGCTCGTTATAACTGCACCGAGCCGCTCAGGCGAGGCAAACGTTGTGACAGAGGTACAGAATACTGTGAGAAAGATCTATGAGATATGCCAATGCCATCCACTGAGCAGGAGGGTCGTTTGTTGTGTTGTATAGCTCCCAGTAGGGATGGATTTATTCAGGACGAAGTACGAAATAATTCAATCAAAAGACCCGACCAGGTGTCTTCAATTTTGTCCGTACGGGAAAACCTCCCGTGAATGACCCACATGGTTTGGAGAAAGTAAGAAAGATACACATTAATATATCCCGGGAACTAGGAGCAACACAACACCGAATACTTCCTTATGCTGAGAGGATCTTCTTAAGATAAAATATAAGTTTGCCTGATGCATGTTTTCCCTGCAATCTTCTTAGATTTAAAGTATCTCTATTTCATAACCGGGGTCAATCAGGATTACGAATTATGAGGATTTTCTCCCGTGTCCCTTCCCATTATGGCAAGGTGTATTACGGCAGTCAACACATATAGAGGGAGGGATTTATCTAAGGAATATACCAAAAGAGTAGATTAAATAGGAAACAGATTAATGAGGATACATTCATATTACAACGTCGTATACCTTCTTATAAAATGTGACAGAATTAACGCCTACACTGTTGTAAACAACCTATCGAAGGCTGTCTATGAACGAGTCTGTTATGAAACATCACAAAACCCTATTGCAAAATGTTAAAAAAGCTTACTTTTAACGTTCAAAAAGAGCACACGTTCTTTTATATAAATAATTTCGTGTCATATATAGTAAACCTTTGGGGAACTTCCTTGGTGAAACTGTCACTGACGTTGTAGTACTTTTCTCAGAGTAATCGCTCAATGCTGTTTGTTTGTTTAGTGGGAAGTTGCGCCGATGACGTCGCTATAAGTTCAAACCAATGCCAATGCCGCCTGCACTTAGATTAAGTCACACTAAATGCGGAGCAATATAGACGAGGCCCGGAGCAGTGAGACAGATCAACATAGACCACAGAAGAGATCACAGCGTCAACAAATACCACTCCGCGCCGCGTGATCCCAACTTAATCACCACTACCCGAGAGCGCATGCGCGTAAATATACCCACGTGACCCGTGATTATCGATACTAACCCCACCTGGTGGCAGAGAGGCGGCGGGGTCAAATACCGCACACATGGGGGCAGGGGATATCCGCATCGACTGACTACCGCAGCCCCGCCGTATCGTCGCCCGCGGTGTTCACCCGCCACGTGGCGCCACCAGTGGCATTGATCCCCTAGAGGTGGGTGATGTGGCGCGGCGGCCGGAGAGGCAAGTGGTCATGTTTAGTAGATGGTGCTGATCAAATAGGCGTGGGAAGAACACGAGCACAGAGCGGGGTGGACGATTGGGGGAGGGTATGGACACGCACTTGCAATAGCTGTACGAGAGGGGTGTGTAGGGGATGTTGGGTGGGGGAGAGGATGTGGGCAGTTTTCCGGTAGGCTTCGATGTCAATGGCAGAGAGCAGGAACCAGCTCAGACATGATCTTCATCGGACGCAGCTTACACTACTGACAAAGTTTGGTAGCGTTCAAGATAACAAACGTGCTTATAGCCAACGCATTTTCTAGGGTACGGTATAGCCCAATAAGTGATCACCACACTCAACCGAGTAGATGATATCCCAGCCAATGCCAACGCATAAACACGCTGCTTATAAATATCAATAGAAATAAATCAGCAAAAATATATATACATTGTACCTATGCAAGAGTTGGGTATGAGCAAACAGAGAAACAATGTTGACACATCAGATAAATATATGTATATCGCTAAACACATGAACACATTCTCATACATTTGGTATATATAAGACGACACAAAACACACCATTCATATATTAATGTAACTACCAGCAAATCACCACTCATATATATTATCATATACTAGTGAACACATAAACACACCACCTTTCCACTAGCACTAGACCAATCAACGCATAAGCGCGCTTCTCCTATATGAACAATGATGGAGCCAACAGACGCATCGACCATTCACACATTACCAACATTCAAGCCAACATAAACACATAACTCCCCTGCCTGGACAATGCCCAAACCAACAAACAATCTGACACTCTCCAATCCTTGGCGCTTACTGTATCCTCTGCTGGGCCTCTTACCAGCTTCCCCTACATGATATATGCCTTTGTGTTTTCCCGATGGGAAACGTTTTCTTTGCTGAATATGACTGCTCGACCTCAGAAGCTTCCCACGAAGGCGAAAATTCGATAAATTCCCCTAAAAAAATAACTTGCTTCAGTAAGACAGGCTCGGTGGCCATCATAACGATACGCATATGAAGAAAAGCATAAACTGTCGGTGTTGATGGAGCCTCTCACAACCATCTACTCAAATTGCAAATCTCAAATGTGAATGTCACAGTTTATTCCAGAGCAGCCAAACACTGTCAACGTTGGAGAAATCAATGGGGTTCACGTCGAAACAACTCGGTCTTATCTTAGGGAAATGGAATGACAGGCAAGAAATCATATTTACAAATACTTGTGCATGCCCATTCAGGTATTTCGAATTTGACAGCATCACGGGCGGAAAACATTATCGCTGGCATTAATGGAAATGAAGAGTCTTCCCCCCAATCTTAACTACTTATAAAATTCCCAATCTCGTAACTTAACAAATGATGAACACAAAGCTATAGAATTCCTTATCTCTTGACTAGACAAAGGATAAACACACTACCCTCGACTCGACTACAAACACGGAAGCAGAAGTTCATTCAACAGAAGGGGACTCTAGAGTTACACGGCTGATTTGAAGAGGGAAATTGGATTGTCTTTGCTTTTTCGGCCCTCATGCCCGCGTGCCTGTTTGCCTACGGGAGTCCTTCGGGTGGGCATAATACTGAGATAAAGACTCTTGGTTAACCGATGTCTCTCATTTAACGACCACGCACCTAATGGACCTTAAACTATTGTTTGAAAGGGATTCAGTTGACAAAGCGTTCGGACTGATCGGGAAATTTGAGACTCAAAAGAAGGCACTATTGTGTAGTCTGGGCGTGTTCCACCAATGAGAGTAAGGAGCATGTTCCTGACATTGGTTATGGGAGAAACCATGAGGAATAGGGTGATATCAGCTGTTCTCTTCTCCTCTTTTTACTGAACAGAATGAAGATGAGTGCCATCTTATACCATCTTCATCAATCTGAATACACACATCTTGTGAAGGAATACTGAACAGTTATTTGTATAAGCTGGTTTCAAGCCTTGACCAGTGTAAAGAAGGCACTCCAATTCAGAAAGCAGTGCCTTCATGCTGTCTGGTCCTACAGGGTTACCACTACACAATCTGATAGCAATTAGAAATATCTCTGTAATGTAGTTCGATGAAGGGCGGTTCTGGTGGCATCTGGCATTTATTTTTCGCAAAATGTCGGACATGACATCTAATCTCGGAGGAGTCTGAAATACTATTAGTAGCTGGCGTATTTTAGTGGAGCCTCCATGCCGACATCGGGACTAATGCGGCCACACGACGGGGGGAAGTCCTTCTCGCAGATCGGCGTTGGTCGTTGGGGGCGGCCTCGTGAGGAATACTTGGAAAATTAATGTAACTCCGCAGTGACTGTGCGGCCAAACTGCCCTTGTCAGTGGCCAATTTATGGATGTAGCGCTTGCGCTGGTGCCTGTCCGCCTGTATGACGTCTGACAAGCGACCACTGTCCGCTCGTACCCAGCGGTATTGTTCGGGGGGCGGGCGTCCACCCGGGGGGCCAGCCCCAACATGGCGGGTGCACGAGCGCTCGCTAGAGGGCATTGCGGGGTTGCCAGCTGCCTGCGGCCATCAAGACCCCAGCGCATCACCCCTCCTCCTCTACCGACCCCGCCACGCACCCTGCACCGCCCACAGACTCAGCCACCGACCGTTTCTTCTACCAATTCACAATTCACGACCCCACGCACCGTATTCGCTCTTTTGCATCTAGGTTTCGCAGAAAAGTAAGTACCATGACAGATCTGAAACGTATTTAAATCTTAAACGAGTCTTTCCCGTTCTGTGTGTTTTCTCCCCCTGGTGGTGGACGTATATCACTGCACTACGTTAATGTAAATGTACGATCTCTTCCGGTTTGTGTGACTTGGCCTCCAACACTTCACAACTTCGATGAATTGAAGTAGAAATCGTTTGAAGGAAACCAAGTCCCTAATGCTCTGTTCTCTAGAACCTGTAGTCATATCGCCACGGATTGCGTTTTACTCCAAGATATGACAGAATAAAAAGGCGTCTCTATGGTCTGGTGTTAAATGCTTCCCGTCCTTGCTATTACAAGGATGTACATGTGTACATAGCTAGAAATGTGATAGCGCCAGTCAGACTGAGTGCGTGGTGTCTAAAGCGGACAAGTGGGCGGCTAGATTAGGTTATTGGGTAGGTAGAAGTGCCCTCAGCCACTCCCTCCTCCTCTTTCTCTTCTACTCACAAAACGCCCTCCCCTCCTAACCAGCAACAACAGAAGGGTTATGAGTAGCCAATGATGTCAAGATCAATAATAGCCACAATGAAAAGTCCTGCCCGGATCGCTCGGCGCAGGTCTAGGAGCGGCTACGACCGCTACCCCCGCCCCCGGCCCCGACCCGGCCCCGCCCCGACCCCGCGCCGACCCGGCCCCGACCCTCAACCGGCCCGATGCGGAGCGTAATTTCCGGCAACCTTGACCCCAACGGAGTAGTGACCTTGACCCGGGCACAGGGTCGCGGGTCGGGGTCAGACTGGGTGGCGCCGCCTGTCGGTGGGATGGGAGACGTAAACGTACTAAATAAGTCCCGGGGAAATCAATGCGCGCCTGATAACAGATGAATTACCATTCTCTCCGCGGCAAAAAAGGAATGAAAAGTAGACCCTGTCGATAATAGTGGCGAGGGACGCCTGAATATAGTGCGTGGACTCCCTGCCCCCTCCCGCACGTTCTGCTGCCACTCGTGTGATCACTGCCCTTCTTCTTCAAGCCGCTGCCCCACCCACTCTTTTGTGTATTTAATGCGTGCTGCTCATTCTTAACTTCTTCTCCACCACTCAGTGTTAGAGAGGTATCAAGACCCCTTCCCTTCCACCTAGCTTACTGTTTACCCACCGGGATTCAAATCATTATGCTGGCCCCCACATTTGAATATCTGTGTTACTGTGTTACATCCAAGAAACATCTACTGATATGAAATGTAGTCAGTCTGATAGCATTAAAGGAAAGAATTCTATTCGCCTTCCTACCAAGGCTCCTCCAATCACCCTCACTACCCTCTCCTCCACCCACCCCTCCTTATACCCTTGCCCTCTATGCCTGCTCCGCACTCCTCCACAGCCCCTCACCCCTCCTCCAGGCTCCGTAATAAAAGCTACCATCCAGGGGTGGCGCACTAGCCCTGTTATCGCCCATTTGTTGGCGTGGCGCGGAGAACGTGTAGTTAGTGGTCACGGGGGGTTACAGTTATTGTCCGCGCTTGTCACTTGCTGATGTCATTGAAGGCCCACGTGGCTTTGACTGCCCTGAACCAGAGATGTCTTCAGATAGTGAGGACAACGGCGTGTTGGTGGTTATTGCCTGCTGCCAGTTGATGCGGTCTGCTGCTCGTTCTTATGGCATGTTACCAGTTGCCTCAGCCTATTGCCAATTGGTGCAGTCCATTGCCTGTTGACACAGCCTCTTGCCAGTTGACACCCTATAGCCAATTGGCACATCTTATCCACAGTTAGCGCAGTATGCTGACATAGACACTACCTCCTGCCAGTTGGTGCAGCCCATTGCCTGTTGACTTAGTGTATTGCCATTTGGTGTAGCACATTGCCTGTTGACTCAGCCTACTGCAAGTTGGTGAGGCCCTTTGCCTGTTGACTCAGCTTACTGCCAGTTGGTGCAGCCTACTGACAGCTCACCAAGCCTATTGACAGTTTGCGCAGCACGTGGATAGTTGAGCTGGCAAGTTAGTATTTGCCAGAACATTAGGCAAAGATATGTATGGCCTGACACACCTGTCTTACGGCCTCCCAAACACTATAGATGTCTCCGTTCACACATTACAACCCCCTCTAGATCTCCTACAGGCCATTTCCAACATTTATTGGCACAGCATGGATTATGATTATGCCATTCTAATAATAACATTACAAGACAGATTATGGTCATGGTCGCTGATGCGCTGATGTTCTGCAATATTACAATATTGTCTCGGGGACCTGAATTGATCTATAGACAGGAACAGTGAATCAGTGCCCTTTGACACCCCCCTGATTTATGAAGGGTCACTGAGGACCTTACACGCTCCTAAGGGCACGTGGTACATGTCCAGAGGTCAAAGGTCAGAAGATAGACACCTTCTTGCGCTCATAAATATTGTCTGGTGTTAACCCTATATAAAGGAAGGATGAATAGTATAATAATAATCTGTACCAATTCCCCAGGATTATGGATATGTCTAGTGGAAAACCAAATACTAGAGCCATAGAACCTAAGATGTAGTATGGAATATATGATCAGGGTGCTCTTCATTTGGATTATGCTTCCTGCATTCAACATAAGTTCCCTATGGCATGTCGTTCTGGTGGACATTATTAAGGTAGTTGGTGCGCAGTGTATGGGGTAGAGAGACAATAATATGCAATCAGAAGACTTTAAACGTAAACAAGGTATTTAGAAATCTCTGATTTCTGATCCTTCATTCGGCCACGAAATCCTCGCCCTTTTATGGATTAGACTAAAAGAGAACAACTCAGTTTTGGGGAAGCAAGATTTCTTGCAGCAATATACCAGTATCGAGCCTGATTTTGTAAAATCTCATGCGCCACACACAGCTTACCACTGTTACAATTAGTCTATCAAAGCGTGGTTATTCTCTACAAATGCTACTCTCTTCCCCTAGCTTAATCCCCTAGTCGGGCCACCTCATTTACCAACCCACTCTCATCCACACCCCTCCACGCCTCCTCTACCCTTCGGCTTATGACGCATCATCCCGAACCCTATTAACTCCCTTACCTACTAACCCGCCCTCGCCTCTATTAATCTGAGATCATCATTTAATCTACTTAATCTCCCAGTGCTATCTGCCAATGTTCTCTATTACCAACTCCACATCCACCCACTCTGCCCTCTATCAACCAAGTACTTTTACGCAGCACTGCACTTAAATTCTGCATGCAACAGCCTTCGCCGTCGGCCTGACTAAGGTGACCACTCTATTACTATATACAATAACATCGTGCTTTTTACCGTTAACAATCACTATTAAAGTAAAGAACATGGACAAGTAAGCGTAGAAATATAAGTGATGAAGTTTGTTAAATCACATCCAGACAAAGTTCTAAAAAGGAAACTCCCCTTTAGAAGAGAGGAAAATATTGACCTCGTATTCACTTCATGATTAAAAAGGCGCCAAATACGAGGCTCGTGTTTGGATATTGAGTACATCCGCCAGAAGACTGATTCACGCATGATCTATGTGACGTCAGAGAATAGGATCATGGGAAGGGATCGATCAACTGGTAACCATGGTAACCCGAAGGGGGAAACATACATCCTTGTGTGAGGATCATATGGAGTGAATAAAGAACAGGACCAGGTAGATAGTCAACATCCAAACATTGTCCTCTCACAAAGATAATCTATGATGAGTGCAGTACGATCTTAAAATGATTGCCTCTGTGTTTGACGTGTTGTACTTGAGCTGAAGGTAGATGAGTGCTAGATGTATAGACAGATATCAGTATGATGTATAGCGTGGACTTGTATATTTAAACCTGTCCACTTGTGTAAAGGATGTGAAAAGCAGAGTATGTAGGGTAACGGGACCGCCACACACTCAAGACCCGAGTCCGGGCGAGGGATGAGCGACGAGCGATTCGATCTGCTCGTAAAGTCCTCCTGGCCAGTACGAGCAGATACGACGGGCAGCTTGTGGTGGCCGCGACGGGGAGCACTACATGACTTGTACTAGACACATTCCACAGTCACTGACTACAGTGCCCTGCTAGGGTGGATTCTACTCTCATCGGCCTCACTGAGAAGCTCATCGCGTTTCCTTCAATATGCCTTCTAAGAGTGTGGTAGTATTTGCACCGCGTGCGACAGACTCTAGCGAATTCTCATGCTATTGTATGCATACATCTTTCTAACATTGTCGGGGAATGACCATATCAATGCATCACCCCGTTTCCTGTCTCTATTACAGACAAGGTTTTGTGGATGAAATAGATTTTGTAATAGAGAAAGTACCGTGCAGGTAGACAGATTAAAAACGACTTGAGGATTGCGTGTAGGTCTGCTGTGTGGCATGATTCCAGGATGATTGTGACTCATGGACTATCTGAGAAAGGAAATAGCATGCAACACAGTGACTCGATATTGCCGACATATCTATACTCTATCCACCGCCTGCTGGTCAGAACTATAAACCTACCCAGTCTACGCTAAGTCCTGTTTAAGAGAGAATGCCTTTAGAGAAGTGTCTACCTGCTGTCTCTCTATAACTATATACACGTCTTTCATATGAATACCATAACAGTTAAGGGCGTTGATTTTCAAAGATCTAACTGGTAACAGGAAGTCATCTACTGTCAAAAGTTCTCTGAAAATTTTAGAGTCAAAATTTCTTAAAGGATACATGACTATTGTTAGATTGCTGGTTGAAAATCATCAGAATCCTCATCACTATTTTAATCTAGTCGTTGTGGTTTAAAGTATGAGTTTGTAAAAAGGTCCTGCATTGGGTATAGGAATGTGTGTGAACTTTGTGGATCTTTTCAACATGTCTTCTCTGTCATCGATACACAGTCACGAACGTCTATTATATATGCGTGTGTGTACGTATGATTTGCCCACCTGCAGATGCGATTCACTGACGGAGGCTAGTGATGTTAGGACGGGGAGGGGCAGGTCGTGACTCAGGTACACAGGTTAGTGACTCAGTCCCCAGACATGCTCCTCATGTTGGTGTCTGGGAACTCACGCACAAGTAACAGGTGAGCAGCTATGGTGAGCAGCTCAAGTAACTCATACAACTTTACATTATTCATTGTCTGAGACAAATCCTGCTGAGATTCCATACTGGGACAGAATCCCTTGGTCTAAATTGTAGGAGTTCATTTCCCTGAGGCAAGTTTTTCCTCCTTGAATTGTTGGCAACAATTATCCCTTATAAGGTACAGAAATGTGATTTTGATTTTAAACATGTTTGAAATTTACGGGAGCATTATGGTTAAACAAATGGACCCACGGCTGAGTGGTATGGGAAAGGTGTGAAGTACGCCCGTCTCAGGTACATTATTCTCTACGTGTGAAGTACGCCCGTCTCAGGTACATTATTCTCTACGTGTGAATTCCACTTTGTCAGACAGGTATTCCTCACAAAGACATGACCAGGGGTTGAAATGGGGGGGGGGGGGGGTCGTATTATAGAGAAAACATACTGGATCGCAGAGAACAAAAACAGAAGCGTTTGATTAACACTACCCACTCAGTCAACCTGTCGGGTCTACTGTTAGAATATTACATAAGCAATGATTGTAGCACTCCTCTTGTTATATGCTTTTACCTTACGCTATCCTACGACTGTTAAAAATATATGTAAGCCGGAAAATAGATCTTTCTTCTTTTCTTTAGCTTGTATGCCACAGCACAGGCACAGACGCACAGAGGCACACATAGGCACCCAGGGGGCATAACGGCAGGGGTCACACGTTCCGAGAACGGCCACCGTTTCATCATTTAGATCTGCATGGGCGATGATGCGGAACGATTGACCAGAGGTCAGCCTCACCAAGAGGCGGCTGGACGCAGAGAGCCCATCGGCGGCGCTCGGCCTATCTTCTACCCGTCTAGCCCAACCCCACCCTCTGCCCATCCATCCTGCATTACATCCTATCGCGCAGATTCCCTGTTCTATAGTTATGCGTCAATCCTACTCTGTTCTACTGAAACCATATTCCATACGACTTCGGGGCTCACTCGTTCTCCCCAATGAGTACAGAAGAACATCTTTGCTGGTTCTAAACCTTGGAACCAACCCAATTCTTACACAAGTGTACAATCCTTAGAATTACTCCGAATGAAAATAATATGCTCAAAAAAGGTTCAAAGTCGCAAATAATACTAGGTTTTGTCTGCTAGTACAGAAAGGCCTTCAGTTTGCTTCCACGGCATGTCACCTTTACCACGCCCACATCGTACCCTTGCCCCACCCACTCGTCCAGTGCCTCACCCTTGTCTCCTTTCCTCCCTCCCCCTCTGAGCCCCCGACCTCCCCCGTCCCCACCCCCGCACTGAGGATCAGCCATCGTCGTCGTAATCACAAACCACCACAGAGGGCGCTCCCGCTGATCACGTGATCAATCCCATCATTCCACTTCCTGTGGCGCGCGCAGCCTTGGCGACCTTGACCTTGATCAGGTAGGCTGATGCTGGGCTTCGCAGATCCGTCACCCGGCCTTGGTGCCTTCCACCCCAGGCAACCCCTCTCGCCCTCCGCCCCTAGGCCGCTTAGACAAGGGGTAAGTTCCCCCATCCCACGCCCCAAGGCCTCTATAGCATGAACTTTGTCCCGGGTTCCTTCAGTCTGACTACTCTATGATTATATTGTGTCTCCCTAAGGGCAAGCCACCCTCCCCCGTCGTCGCAGTCCCTTCCTGCATCATCTCAAGGTGTGTCCGTCGTTTAGCGATGTCTGGGTCCTGTCTCTTGTATCCTCCCATTTGGTCCAATCGTCTCTCCTATGGTCCAGTGTCTACAGATAAACAAGTTTTATTTTCCTTCACATAGTCCGAATTGCTCGGAATCCCGTATTGCTATCATCCTTACGTTTTACTCAACTACCAACTTCGTGTATATTCCCATTACTTCAGTACTCTGGTTGTCTTTTTCAGGTTTCGTTATCTTCCTGGTTGTCGCTCTTTCCTTCGACCCTTCAAGAGTAGATAAGTTACTTGACCTTTCATGCACTGCTAAGAGTAGTGCTGTGCTACTCGGAGTCTATACGTACTACTCGGAGTAGTCCCGTGTTATTCAGAATCTCTCTTGAGTCCATAAGTACTGCTCAGAGTAGTTCTGTGTAACTCAGAATCTATAAGTACTGCTCAGAGCAGTTCTCTGTTACTCAGCGTATATAGATATTCTTCAAAGCTGCCCATTATGGGTTACTTTCCTCTGGGGTAACCCTAATCTCCCTTACTCGCATCTGATGATCATAGACCATACCCCTACATATAGAGACCCTTATTGATATACTAACCGGCTACTGTGAAGCGTCACCACACGGCACCACACATGGCCTTACCAGGTGCGCTCACGATAGTATGCTGTTTGATTTCGAGGATCTGTAGAAGAGAATGTATCAGAGAATAAGTCAGGTTCCAGATTGTGCCCACGTAAATAGCATGCGTGGAGTTAACTGGCGGACGAAAAAGAGATTAGTGGGTGGAAAGGGACCAGGGGAGAGAGCAAAGCAAAGAAAAAAAATTGAAGCAAGGACGGACATGGCACTCGGCCTTTCAGCTTTAATGTAAGATACCAACATATCCATAACGAAAGGTAAGATTCTATTGATATATCACTGCACCCTGTCTGGAGAAGTATTACGCGTGTACACCAGCCTAGTATTATTGTTTCTATACCTGTTCAGCACCAATGTCGGCCAGCTGTGCCTCAAGGGGAAAGATCTATAGGGCGGATAAAAAAGGGAAAAACTCGTGGATTGGTTTCTGTGGGTATAAATAGTCGGCGCCGCGTCCCGAGGCCACGGCGGGCGTCAGGCCTCACACCTGCTTACATACAGACCGCTACAATAACAGCACCTCCTCCACGGCGAGAGCAGGTATGCGGCGCCAAGTGCCACTTATATCACATAAAACTGCGGGTCGGTATGCATTCCTGTTAGAAACAAGAGTGGCGCGCGATTTATTATATATCTGTGCCAGTATGTAACACAAATAGCAACCTCTGCTAGGGCATTGGTATTAGATTTATACCAGCAGAGCATGGTGTTATAAAATGATGTACAACCCTACTTTGAGAAAACTACTTTGAGAACTGATTGGCTGAAAAAAAATCACACTGACCTACTTATGACATACTGACCATGACTTGCAGCACTCTGCTAATTTATGTGTTCAAAGGATCATTGGAGTTGAAGCAAAATAAAAGTAAAAAATGTGCTTGGAGGGAATTCCGCACTCGGCTACCAGTAAGATGTAAACAGATATACCAGCACATTTTGAAACCAGCTTGGAGAGAGGAGAGCGCACTTCAGAGTCTCATTCTTTCATGACTAATATAGAAGGACAACCCTTCTCACAGCAATAGGGAGGGAGGTCTCATTGCATACGTGAGTAACAGATTGGACCCCATGGACCAAAACAAACTAGGCGCACCATCGTTATGAAACTTCGGCATCCCCGCCTGAAATCAATTGGAGCTGAAGGAGGCAAGCAAAGAGGCACTAAAAGTAGCGGTGTAGCTACGTATAGTAGGGGTGCGAGTAAGTGGGGACAGGCGTGGGTGGATGGCAACTGCAAGCATAAGCGCTGAAATGACTAGGTCATTACACTGACACTGTACATGTGAGTAGGGAGCAACTTAGGAGCAGCTGGGATCGTGGAATTAATTAGCAGCAAATCAGTAGAAACTGGTCCCAACTCAGGTCATAGATTACATTAGTGGTAGGATAGGCCATGGGGTGAATCAGCAGTAGCATAGCACAGGGAGTAAATCACCAACAGAAGAGAACATGGAGTACATGAGTAGGAGTATAGACGGATATGACAATGGAATGATAATATTATATGTATTTCATAATAAAGTAACCAAATACAGTGTGGACTTCTAAGAGAAGTTTTGGAAAGGAAATACAGATATTAAAGAAGAAAGAACAAACTTGTGATTAGTTTTAGTAAAGCGTCTGGCAGGAGAACATGGTGTAGGAGGGGGCAGTGTAGGTGGGAGGGTATATCAACACCAGGGTTAGGATGGAGCACCTCCAACATCAACACGGGGGGCAGGGAACCGGGAGCAGCTCCTAATTCGCATGTGTGAACTGAGCTACTCAATCTGAGGTCAGGCTTAGGCACCTCTCTCATGTCTGCGAGCAGCTCTCTGAGCAGCGCATGGGGCAGCTCGCGGAGCCCGTTTAGAGCCGTTTCTACTTGCTCCAGTATAAACAGGCTGCATTGGCAGATAACCCTCCAGCGGACTGCCTCTATAAGCGAGGTGGTGTTTGTGTTGTGAGACCTGCGGCAGTACCATGTGACCCGTAAGACAGACGTGAGACGTTCAAACTGGGACGTAGCCTCAGGCAATGTCTTATACCAGCCGGTAATCAATGTATAGTTGCGCGCGTTAGTAATAGTAGTAAGATACTGACCATTATTATCCACCTAATACAAGGCCTTGTTACAGTGATTCTGAGAGATTAGTATGTTACTGCAATTTATTTATGCGATAGATCTACTGTAATCATTTACAATTGATTAGGTATTATCACCATCATTATTGACAATTTATTGGAAGTAGTTGAAGGTCCTTGTCAATTACCTAATGTTATAAATGGATCTTTTTGTAGCACCAGCCCAACTGAAATAGGGCGAGTACCCGGTCCTGCCATCCTGTATGTATTGTGAGAGGTTTTTTTCTACATTCTGCTTACTTACTGATTTCCTAGGTCCCTGATGTCAAGCAAAGTTTAATCAACTCACCTGAAAGAAAATAAACATATGCGGATTAAATGATAAGTTATACCTGGTGTTTGAGACATCAAAGTTATAAGTTATAATGACATGATCTACTCAAGTCTTTCACCATTGAAAAAAGAAACCCAGGAATCAGCAAAATATTCAATGGATCAAAGTGGATGTGTTTTTATCAGACTCACCTTGAACATTATAATAATCATGTTTTATATGTAGAAGTGAAATCTAAATCATGTTTTAATTCTTAGACCATAAACTTGAATGAAAGGTAACTCTAAATGAAACTATTGTCGATATCCTGCGGGTGCGACTCCTTCAGTAAGCAGACGACATCTGATTTTTACCCAGCAAGCTTTGTTAGGTGCTGTTACATGTGTCTCCTATACACATAAACATGTCCATGTGATATAAGACCAGTTAAAACAAGCCAGCAGTCTTCATGAAAAACATCTTTCAGCTAGCGGTGTTCTATCAGGAATGGTGCTGGAGGTATAGGATAGAGCGAGGATGAGGTTTGAGGGTGAGGACAAGTCCTATATACTGTAGACTGCCTCTGCACCTTGTTCTATGATATCATCTGATTCATATTGATAAAGGAAATTGTCTTTTAGTCACCGGATTTCCATTCATTGGTGAATCTTAACCTTAGCAAAGTGCCTGTAACTATTAATGATGGACATATACTAACAGCATTCGCTCAATACAGGATGACCATCTGTGTATGTCCCTCACTGATAGATCAAGTTGAATATCACTGATGGGCGTATGCAAATGGGATCGGGCACTTTACAGGATGATACTTTGTGTGTGACAAACGTTGAATCGATCTATATTACAAGTCCATATCACATCTCTGTCCTAAACATCGCACTATATGGAAAAGAGACCGTTTTCCATTTCCTCCGCATGTTTCGCCGAATAAAGTTCATCCGATACACTACTCATATTGTTATAGTACGAGGTGTGCGTGTTTACGAATCCTGACAAATCCGATGTTGTTTTGATGTACCTTTCCTCTAAAGATACACTGGAGACCACGCCCACTAATTTGCATAATTGACATAGGCACACCCGAGGGTAATTCCGCGCTAATTAGGTGGGGAGTTAATGCGATGTTCCTGTGGAGCTTGTGTCCTGACCCTTTTCCAGATTCACCTGTGTGAGTCTTACTTCTGTACAGTCTACCTGGTCATCCGATAGTTCTAACTACGCCGTCACTCTTTGAGATGTAGGTTAACACTTCGTTATAATGAGGTACACATTACTACCTCATTGGTACTGTATTCTCTCTCTAACCAGAGTGTCATCACAACCCAATCTGAAGTTCTCCACTCATCCTTAATATAACGAAATACCATCCAAAACGATAAATTACAAACCCGAACCGATCTAAGACGAAGGATTGTGATGAAGCCTATGGACTTTTCTCCCTGCCTGAAAAAGTCCTTATAATCCAATCTTATTTAGCATGGCAATGCTCTGTATATTCTAGATATTCCCTCCCATAGCTGTTACTAAAATGTGGTATACTGTAATCATCCCCTCCATCCTCCACCCGATGACTCCCTTCAATCTGAACCTCTCAGGACACCTGGAATCTGTCTTTGATCCTTTAATAACATCGTACGCACTACTATATCCGGACACTTTGTATCGTGGTAAAAAAAATGTTGTTTCATATATATGTGTGACCGCTGAGTGCAGTGTCGAGGGCGATAGGTGGGTAATTAGATAGGAAGATAGGTAGAAAGATAATACGGAGATAGCATGTGTACATATATATATATATATATATACATTGGATCCATGTCAGACGTGAATATGCAAATGAAGCATGTATGTAGGAAAGCAAATGGGTGAATACAAGTCAGTCTTTCAGCGATTTACAAATATCTATTGACCCTATTGAATCAATTCTGTTTTATACAGAAAAAAACGAATACTGAAAAGTATAAGAAATCTGCGCTTTGTCGAGGAATAAAGATGTGGGATTTTTTTACCCAAGGAAATACAGTTATTAATTCTGGTGATAGATTCAAAACTCACGTAAAGGGGTTTATAATCCGGAATATTGAGTTGTTTACTGATATATAAATTGTATGATTCTTGTATATGGCGTCCACTGTATCGTCCATTGTATTGTCCTCTGGTATTAGCGTGGAAGATCGCCCATTAAGTTGGATGAACGCTAATCTGCCATTTTCATCTTTATATGAAATAAACCCGTCTTGATAAAAAAATTAAACACATTTGAAGAGTATTATTTCAAGCGGTCTAAATGAAACCACGAAGACTGGAATGCTCCATGCACAGGCAGGCCTAAATACGACGTGAATGTATTCCCAAACTGCAATTACAGTTCCATTTAGATTTTCCAGTTCAAATGATCTTATATTATTGTTTTTGAAACGTGTTCTCATCGGATCATAATGGAGCACTCGTAATAAAACCCATCTTTATTCATCAAAAAGCCCTCCACACCTGGGAGTAAAACACCATTTAAAATTCCTGTCTGGTCTCACCAGTCACTAACCAGAAACCGGGGACCTTTTACGCGAATCGTTGGGGATCAATAGAGACTGGGTGTGAGTGGTGATTTGATCTGCCCCGCCTGTTTGTTTCTATTGTTGGTGACCTACTTTGTTTCTGTTGTGCAGTCAACATTTTGCCCCATGGGGAGAGGCCAGGGTAGCCGCTGTAAATATTGTGGGCTTGTGTTGGCAGTGAAAGGCGACTGACAGCTGTGTGTTGACAGTTAACTCCTAGTGTGTTCCCTAATTCTAGTTCCAGTCACTCTACATCCGTTTTGTGTTTTGATTTAGGAGTGGTACCTGGAGGGTCATTTCGATGCCGCACGACAAGTGTAAATATGCTCTAAGGGTCGCGGCCCAAAACAACGTCAATATGTCACGCGGTAAATATGATGGATTGATTTCTACCTACCGCGGTTACAAACAACACCACATACAGCGAGCACGATTAACTTAGAGACCCTGCGCCCGCAGTGAACCCCCAGACAACATCCAAAGCAGAAAAATGCATAATAGTAGCGTTGTATCTAAGTTGCTTATAGTGGAATTGTGGAAAAAAGGATGGATATGGACGTTATGGAGTAGTAGTGAAGGTGCGGGACTCGGTATAGGAGCAGCTGTGGTTCAAGTTTCAGTCGCCATACATCACTGCCTTCTCGTCACTTCATCTCAGAGTCTACCTCACCGTACTATCACCCGATGAAGCTGCCTGCCGCGGTATTTTCGTTTTATCAGGAATCACTCAGTGTCCGTCGTACACCTGATTCATAGGTACATGTCATGGGATATAAGTACTCTTGATAGGTACTCCGACATAAGATGAAACTTATTCGTCATCCAGTAGAAGGCACTTTCGGTCACCTTGTGGTTGAGATGAGGGATACATAGGAGTGTTAGGCAGTGAGCGCTGTGCATCATTGTAAACACGTTATAAACCTCAGAAATACGACGCCATTTATTATGCAGCCGATTACTATTCCTATAAACCTATAACCACGACAGGTGCAGTGAGTGCAAACGTTTTAGTTTTCATTCTTTGTATATGTACGTGGATGCTACTGAGTAGGGGCGGCTAGAGGTCTGTCATCATATTCCTAGAGGGATGAATCGATGAGTGATGATAGCAAGATAGCACAGAGGATGGTAGAGGTCTGAAACTTCAAACCCGCGGTCTACATCCCACCTCTCTACCTCGGCACCTTTATCTCTACAATCTGTGATAGTATGATGTACAGGATGTTACTTCTGGGTATCTAGCTGTTGGATTCGATACTTTCAAACCAGGTTTTTCGTACAGACTATAGATCTCCTGGTCTCATGATGGCTTTCCTCACAAATCACAAAAAGACGCACAGTTCGTTCACATTACGAATGAAGCGGGCGACAAAAAGACTGCAGATCCTCAGAGACAAGGAACCATTTCCAGCCTCTTTTTGTGCAGCGCCTAGCCCAGGGCTCAACTCCATCATGCTTGTGATATTCTGCCTTTCTCTGCCTCCCTTTTTGTCCACTCCTCTTTATTCACGTCTTCTTTTTGTCGACTCCAATGAACCAGCTGTTTCCCCAATCGGAATATTGGATGCATCAGTCACCGATTAGTAAGTTGATGTTTTTGTCTTTCAATAGAGCTCAGTTGTTTACTGTGGGACGAATAACAGAACGAAAATAAAAACAGCGTCTAGTTGAGCATTGTTTTTACAATAGAAACTTTCTAGAGGGAGAAAGCGAGCTCATGCCTGTAGGGAGTTCGGATGTAATCAAAAGAAACCTAGGTATAAGATGCATTATTGACTTTAGGGAATGTTGATGACCAACCCTGAAAGATTAAAAACCAACTACGAGTGTATCTTTACATGTTTTTCTAATGAACCTTCTCCTTCTCCATTTGCCAGTGCCAGATTTAATCAGTCAAAACATTACCCTTGCCTCTCATTATGGTGAAGACAATGCTAGCAGAATTCTTGTCCATGCCAAAGGCACAGAACTTTGGGAACATAGAAGATGATATTCCTCTACTCTGTCATATATCTTTCCTCTCATCCTCATTTCAAAGATTCGACGTGGACCTCTTAAACACATCAGCATATATCATTTTATCTTTAAGTAAATTAATGACATGATATATGCTTTTTTCAATTTAGTAAATGTTTTTTGTCCTGAATCTTTCTACGATATTGGTTTTATTTCATCTAAAAATCACTACTGATTTTGTGGATAAAGATACAGAGTTAACAATTCATTACAATGAGTGGAATCTAGACTATAGTTCAGTTTTAGCCTCAATATGGATTTACTATCATTCTTATATGTTGCCTTGCGTCTTCTGCCCAGTAGTGTAAATAAGCATGGCGTATTTCACTATTTGTGAAGAACATGTGGCATCCTTGTGTCTGGGAGTGCGTTAGTGAAGATCCACATGACCCACATCTTGGTGAAACAATCAGTTTGCATTGTTTGTCTATGCTTTCAAGGATGGGTGTCAGGTTATTTTTATTTTCCTAAATCTTTCTTGTGCAACTCGACATCCTGTTGAATATAGAGCCTACTAAAGTGGAGCATAGAACTGTATGAGGACTAAAGGATTAAATCAAACTACATAGATAATCCTTTTCTACACCTTAACTAATCAGAAGCGGTCCCTGGTGAAAACCTTTTGAAACTAAATAGTTCGTAGTCCAGATTAAATGTGATAGTTACCATCTGAAGAAGGGAAACATATCCCGAAATGTTGTGCCAATTTACTAAGATTCATTGGAATAAAAAAACTGTAAAGTGTTTGTTGTTTGTACTAAATAATTGATATATATCGGAGATGGACTCCGTATAATATATGGCAGACGAGCACTATCAGCCATGGGAAGAGACAGGTAGTGACTGATCCTTACTGCACATTCCGCAGCGCCACACTCTCCTCATGGCGCCATGGCATCACGACATCTTACGGCAGGATCCGTCTCTAGATGCCACCACGATAAGCGTGGAGGAAACATGTACAACGGTTGTAGAAGATTACGGGCAAAATACATTAACGCACCATACCATATTTTTGTGACATGAGCTTAAATGGAAGGTGCATATGACCTACAACCTAGTCATGTTTGATAGAGGAATGTCAGGGACAACCGTTCACCCCATGTATAGTGTGCCTGTGAACCATGTCAGTCTCCTCACCTTTGACCTCTGACCTTACCCTGTGACCCCCCAAAGCCCTTGACAAGCGTGAGACCTGAGGGCACTCCCCAAGTGAATATGTAGACCTACGTGTACATGCACAGCACGTGTATGACTAAAGGGGAGAAAGACCATGCTTGTATAGATCATCCAGGACTAGTTGTCCAAGCCATGGACTGATTCCAGTTTTCATGATTTATACCACACCCCTTGTGTGAAGGGCAATGAGCTAATTGATGTAATTTCGATAATACGTGCGGTCATTCATAGAAGATGATACATTACTTGTAATACATGCATTGTTTGCGAGGCTACTAATTGATTTATCATAGACAGCAACACCAAATTTACTGAGGACAGAAGAGCAGTAATTGGCTGGACAGTAAGTATTCTATTGATGGAAATAGAATTCTATTGATAGAAATATACTTCCCATCGAATACTAATATGATATCACAATATGCAGACTTGTATGCCTGCCTGAAGGAATAGGGGTCACATTGGTATGCATTTTTTATATGTGTATGACATTCTTACGCAATAAAATTGCATATATATTATTTCAACTTTCAGCCAAGTATTATAACCATGCGTACCTTATAGCTCACTGTTGCGTGCGTGAAGTGGTGTATGTGTATGCGTTGACGTGCCTGCGTGTGTCAGAGGGATGTGTGTGTGCCTGTGTGACGGAGGTTCATGGGGGAGCTGGGTGTATGTGAGTGCGGGAGGAGTTGTGGGGTGGCTGGGTCAAAGGTGTCGCCCCTTGCCATATATAAAACTCCTACAGAGAACCAGGTAGTTGTTGGAAACATTTGAAAGGTCTGATTGATGAAGGCAAAGTGACAGGGGAAACAACATTAGCGCACAACGGTCAAGGCGGTTCTCCCACAAACTGCCATCGGGAGAGAAATATTTACGATTCTAGGCAGGCCAGGAGGACCGCCCCAAATGACATTTTCTCAGTAGAAATTGCGGGGTTATGAGATGATTTAGGGCGCTGACCCCTGCGGCACCGAGTCGGGGATTGGATGGGGTGACTGACAGCAGGGCAGATTATCACGGTGAGCTTATCACTGCAGCTTATGGGTGCACTGAGCAGATGTGAGCAGCTGAGTATGAGTCAGGACACCTGGGTGCACGCTGGAGGAGCTCTCAGCTCTCCACCTTCAGCCCAACTCAATACCCTCTTACAGTTAAACGAAATATTCCGAATAGAAGAAACTGTATCAAGTCAATCAAATTGATTCCCTGATATAATAATCAAGTACCAGAGCCCAATAAACATCAAGTAATTAATATAATTTATTTTGAGGTCTTCTTCTGTAATTGAATAATCTAATCAATATTCATTAATACAGAATTGGGTTGAATACAGAGGGGATTTTAAAACACTCAAACCCTACTGCTACCCATACATCTGATACGAACACCCATTGTATTCCATGATCTTAGAATTGGTGCAATAAACAAACTCTTATTGTACCGGAAGGCAAAGGGCGAAAAGTAATGGTCAGTAAATGACCCTTTTATTACACCAATAGTAATAAACGTTAATCATGGACCCATATAATGAGTCCTGCTTGGAATAACAATGCTTGGTTATGTGCATTACTTCCCTAAGAATGGTCTATTAGCCCCAGAAGTTCGCCCATTCAATCAGTAACCCATTGGTTACGAACTCTTCTGTATCTTACAATATCTTTATGATATCAACTTAGCAGTTTGGTATCTTAGACGTATACTAAAATATAGTGTATCTGAGACTTAATCAGATAAAGACTGAAAAACTTCATGATGTACTAATATTATCTGACATATAAATACGCCGCAGTTTATTTACCTGATTGTGCTAAATTGCGGATGGAACTTGATCATTGGTAAATCATAATTGTAATATCGTTATTGTAATTTTGCTGAGTAGGATTTTGTTACAGACATGTTATTTTGATCTGTTCTTAATTTCAAAACCGTATATTTCAGTTCAAAATTGATTTAGTGATAAGGCAATATTTGTATTATCGCTCGCGGCTACGGAACTCGGCACACTTACTACGGCCATCCTTTTTTCCAGACAGATCTGTCGCAATACATTTAGAATTATACAGAAGAAAGTTGTTTAGCTTTTTATAAGAATGCATGTCGTGTTCTGTTATTGAACATTTTTCAATTCAAAAGGTTGGTTTTCTAAATCATTAATTTATCATCATCATCTGGTCAATGATATAAACACATACTTGAGAATGATGGTTAATATATAATAAGCGGTCTACTTAAAAGTTGGTCAGACGTCTTTAACATTACTAAAGAACTTCAGATTTGTTCAATTTTGCTCACACGGATAACTGGCTTCACATTCTGAATATAGGGCTTTTAAAGAAGGTGGAGTGTATTGACACACTGGGCGTTCCACGGAATATCCTGTAGACTTTCACTTAAAGACCTGATTTTAGGAACAGGGCCTTGGCCTGTACCCATTGCCACCCGGCTTAAAGTGATAGGCGGAGATTGTGAGCTGGTGCTGATCTGCTCGCTATGCCTCGGCGCTGCTCGGGAATGCTCGTAGCTGCTCGTAAGTGCGGCTCGCTCCGCTCGGGATTCCGATCACGTCCGGAGCGCGGCCCGGACTCCGACGACGGGCTATCATTATCAGCCAACAAGACACGAGCACCCAGGATTAATATGCAAGAGCACTCCCAATAAATCATGCATTTATGGATTATGGATCGGGGCAGATTGAGGGAAGTAGGATTGGGGCGGGAATAAAAATGCGATATCTACACGCAATGCGAGCCAGGTGCTCGTGAACCCTGAGTGTGGGTTTTAAGGAGGTTATACCAACATGGAATCTCGCCGGAAATACAAGATCTACATACAAGCTCGAATTCTCCCAGCCCTGTATCCATCTTTTTTTCTATCTGTTTTCGTTTGACGTATGTTTTATGAATATTTCTTTGTCACGATGTACCCAAAAGGACGCACAGCTGGATGCGTTTTCCTGCAGGAATATAAGAAATGAACGCGTCTGAAGATATTCCTTTTTTCCAGGGGGCCAGGACTATCATGGGAACGACGCACTATCCAAACAATGTTCCGTATCGTTCTTGCACGATGGCTGAGACTGTGCATATAGAACTGATATATCTCTTTTTGGTGTATGTTATATATAACCAGAGTCCATAAACGTGACAAAACAGGACAAGGCAAATTTACAGTTACTTCTCTCGTCTCACACACGATATAACGTCCATTGGCACATCCAGACTGCTGCACAGAATACCTAATTTTAGTGGACACCTGTGTACAATTTCAGACAGACATGCTCCCGTCATAAGACAATTGGTCAGGACTGCAGATGTGGTCGGACCAGCTCAATGCCGTGTGGCCTTTATCGTGTGCCTCGTGTCGCTGACTTTACGAACCACTCCCAGAACTCGCGTGCGGACAGTATTGCGTTTATTACCTCATCACATTCACCCACGACAAAGAAGGAGGGTGCAATCAATCCATTAACCACACCAATACGTCGTCAGAAGAGGACGTCTCTGATTGGCTGAAAGATGATCACATGACTCCGCGGAATTGTTACGGCGTGCGCGCACCTTTGACATGACCTTTGACCCTAAGAGGCATCACGTGACATGGCCCCGTTAGGAGTGGATGAGGTTTCCCGCTTATCTGGTCTGGAGATGGAGTGTTGGGTGGGGTCACTGTATCAGTCTCCGCCTACAGCCAGGCTCGTCGGAGATGAAGATGGACAGGGAGTGTTGGGGTCGGGTCATTGTATGAGGCTCTGTGCAATGTGAGTTTGCGAGTCGGGTCATTTTGTGGGTTTATTAAGGAAATGGGTTACCAGTTATCTGTAGCAGAATCAATCTATATTTAGTTGAAATAGAAATATACATTACTCTAGAAAAAGCTCCAAATACCTTCGAAAATATTAGCGGGGGAGGGGGTATAATAGACAGCCATCCATCAGTACTGCTGGCATCCTATTCCCTATGTCAGATTATTTGATACCAGACAGCATACATCTTGTATTTTAGGCTTTACAGAGGTAAGGAAGAGCAGCTCACCGGAGTGAGCAGCCCAAGCTGGATGACTGTAAAACTAAATAAAGCTTGCCCCACTGCATGCCACAGAAGCTCAGAGGGAAAAAATCACAGCCTTGATAGTTTTTTACTCACGTGACCCAAATGAAAGAACTGCCCATTCTTCTACCTAAAAATGCGAATCACAAACGCGGGGTGCGACTTGTGAGGAACGCAGCGGGCGGGGGAGGAGGTGGGAAGAGCAAGATCACACCACTGATCAGTGAGCCTTTATTGGGTACCACTGAGTTGATCCTTACTCAGGGTTGGGTTTTTTATCCCCTGATTGTTCCCCTGTGGTTACAAGGTCTTCCAAAACAATGGGAGTGATGCGCGGCACGCCACGAAGCGCACACTTCTCACGCAATTACGTCAAAAAAGGAAGGCGTCGCTCCTCTGTCGTCACATTCGTCATTGTCCCCTGACCTTGTGTGACGTGCGCATCACGTGACCAGCTGAGATCACGGAGGCTGATCGCGTTTGTGACGAGAGTTAAAGAGAGGGCGACGGAGGTGTAAGGGCTGTGGTGTGGTGTGAGTGAGCTCATAAGAGATGGCGCTACATTAGGCTAGGATGTCAGATGTTGGGACTGGAAAAAAGTTACTGTTGTTGTACCCTGAAGCCGGACAGTCCAACATGTTGATTAAATCTCGCTAGTTCATGCATCTCTATGGGCCTAAATATGCCTTACTACTCAGCAGGACCTCTGTGGCATGACACCGGATGGTGTTGCTGTAGCCATTCATATATATGCATATGTGTGTGATATATATCCTACCGTAAAACCTATGTGATAGTGAAAAAAAACACCTGAAAACAGAACTTTCGGGCATGTTGAACTTGATAGTCATAAGATTTATAAAGGCCATGGCACATTATTAATTCTGTATGTAGAATGATAGTGACGTGCTCCTGGGAGGCAGCATGACATACGGTATATAAGCAGCATTTTCTATCAATGAAAACTTTACTTGTAACATATGAAGATCAGACGAAAAGGACCCCTATGTTTCCTATCGTAATGTTGCACTTGTAATGTGAACATTAGAGCACACTTTTCAAGTCTTCAGTAAAGCCACGTCTGCTATCAGGAAATATTTCATTATTTGATAGAAATTCTCCCATGTGTTGCAGTAAAAAAAGAAATTCATCTCGATCTTAGACGCACATGGGGCTTTTCACGACAGTACTATCTCACGGTGAAGACACTCTGAGACCTTAAACTTGTTTCAATTGTCTGTCCTTTCAAATCTTGGCATTTACATTTGCTCTTAGGATTTCTAATAGAAATCAAGTATTTCCGCCGAAGCTGCGTATCCTTCGCAGGCTCAGTTATATATGTTACAGCCATGATAAAACATGATAAAGGATTTCCGGCTTTAAAGATATGGCGCTTTCTCAAAGGCGCTAGGAAGACCACCGGGAAATCATGGAAGCTTTCTCAATATTCATAATTCTCTTTGTCTGGTGATGCATAAGATGGACCTAAAGGACTGGGTTTTTTAATCGGTTTATTTACCTTGACACATACATCAGTCATATTGACTCGTTTTCATGTACAGCCAACAGCCAGCAGTTGTACAGTCTCATTGTGTAATATGTCTAATAGGGAACTTCGAACATGTGTGTATGAATGAAATAAATGAATAATTGTATTTTCTGATATATACCTTCACATTGACATTAATTGATGTATATTTATTCAACTGGTAAGAGTCATGAATTGTTATTGTCCTTTAGACAATTCTTAATCATCCGTAGATGGTACGTATGAACTATGACCATTTATTTATATACTTTAATTATTTATGCATATGATTATTGTTAGATACATATATAATCTAAACATATCTAAATATTTTATATAACACATGCTATTGGTACTATAAAATACATCATATTCAATATTCATATTGACATTTATGCATAAAGATCGAAGGAAAATATTTTCTCTGTATTTAATGGAAATCAATACGGCTACACACCAGGAAAGTATTTCAAACAATTAATGCATTGCCAAAGGCACCCCCTATATTTCACTCAAGCCCTTAATACCAATAAGCACGGCAGTTGTAAATATACTCGGTTACATACGAGCGGGCGGATGGACCACAGCATTATTTCAACATAATACGCGCTATCCCGGGGACGAGACGGCGCGGCCCGGACCTGCCGGCCGCCGGGCCCGCCTCGTCGCCCCCCGGGCCAGTCCGTGGGTCCCCGAGATAAGGTTAGTGTTGACCGGGCCGCGGGTCCCGCCGGGTCCCAACTCGGTCTGTCCCCGAGCAGCTTGACAGAGGCGCGGCGCTGATAGCATAACGAGCAGCTGAGAGGGAAGGAACCTAAATACCAAACGCCTCATACTGCGAGTATACATGTAGGTGGTGTTTAGGAGCTGATCCGCATTGGGTTCCTGTTTTTTACAAAGTGGTCCACAACTCTTAAAGTCATTAACGTAGTACATGTAGTATATGAACTAACTATATGAAAATTATCAATATTTCTGATATTGTGGTATAGCTAGATTTCTCTTGAAATATGGTACCTGGTTTAAGGCTAGCATGGCACACGCTGATACACGCATCTCTTTTGTTGCCATATGTCACTCAAATCCATAGATCCTAACCAGGTCCAGTGTAGAATACTGACGTATCCATGGAAGTATTATCTAATCTGGTTATCTATGTTTTCTATCAACCCTTATTTAGGGGTCTGGTAGCATTCGGGTTCTAGATCGTGGGGCAGCTGAGCCCTAAACTATATTTGATGTGCTCTAAGTGCTAGCAGCAGGCTACATTTAGGATCTCTCGTCTCTCTCGCTCTCTCTCTGCCCGTCTCTCTCTCTCTCTTTCCTCTCTCTCCCTCTCTCTGCCCGTCTCTCTCTCCCTCTCTCTCCCTCTCTCTCCCCCTCTCTCTGCTCGTCTCTCTCTCTCTCCCTCTCTCTGCTCGTCTCTCTCTCTCTCCCTCTCTCTGCCCGTCTCTCTCTCTCTCTCTCTCTCTCCCTCTCTCTGCCCGTCTCTCTCTCCCTCTCTCTCCCCCTCTCTCTGCCCGTCTCTCTCTGTCCCTCTCTCTGCCCGTCTCTCTCTCTCTCCCTCTCTCTGCCCGTCTCTCTCTCTCTCTCCCTCTCTCTGCCCGTCTCTCTCTCTCCCTCTCTCTGTCCTTCTCTCTCTCATGTGATGTATGTCGAGTTTATGCCCAGCCTATAAGGTCGGCGCCGTGTAGTCTGGCCCTGCCACTGCTAAGGTGAAGTCAGAGTGGGGTATGAGCAGTCAGGGCAAGGATGTGGAGGCCTGTGAGGTGAGCTGCTCAGAGCTACTCAGTGAGAATCAGGTACTGCTCGGAGCATAAAAGGCGGTAAATGGATCCTGCATCAATTATTGCTCAGTGATGAACGGACCTCTGAGCAGTGTTACAGGCACTTGTATTTTACACGCTACTAAATTTCCATTTTGAATAGATGATAACGATAAATATATAAGATGGTGTCAATCTAACAAGTGAACTTTCTTATAATATTGTTTTCCGTAGAACGAGACACTGCCAAGGTAGACCCCTGCAATTTAGTAGTTTAATTTCTATTTGTAGCCCTTGATAACCCAGTTTATGTGTACTCTCGTTTAGAATACATCCACGAGCAGGGAACTGCCTCATTGTTTACCTACCATATATAAAACGTTAGAATTATGTCGGATATGCTTGGAGTTCATCCCGCACATAGGGACAAAGTGAACTAGACTTGGGCTTGGAGACTGACGTGCGCGAGAGTAAGATTCTCGTGTACAGAAATACTCAAATCTGTTATTCTTTTTCACACATGTAAAGTCAGATTTACCTTATCTTTCTTGATTCATTTCTAGCAATGCTGAATAGTTCAGAAATGTAGTTCATCATCTAAAAAGGAATGGGAGAGGCAGAGAGAGAGAGAGAGAGAGAGAGAGTGATAATAGAATGGACTTTTGTGAACCAATGTCACACACCTCACAGTCGTGCCCCCTCCCCTTTACATCATGAGAGAACTTATACTATTTAGGGAACTCAACCACGATAAAATTAGGGAATCCCTGCGGAGGATTTGACTCTTCTAACCTTTTTATAAAGTCTGTTTCCATTTAAGGACAAGTAACGCGGATGATTCGTGAGAATCCTTGTTAAAATCGCGTCCTCTTACAGTAGGTCGCAGAGCACTGAGAGGAGAGGAAAAACTTATCAGGACAAGTGCAGGTCTGTAAAAGCACAATACAGACGTAAAAACATCGTCTGAGGGCCTCGGAGTCACTTTCCGGTACGCTCCGAATCACTACGAGAGGCCCCGAGCTGCTCTTGTATAAAAACAAAGCGGTGACGCATGGCGCATATGGTTCCGTTATCAGAGCGCGTAGATTCAGGTCTAAATAGACCCCGGCACTGATGGTGTTGATAGGAGGCGACGGGCCCAGATAAAACCCATGTACCTAAAAAAGTGTCTTAGGTTGACTTATAAAAACTGACTTCGGCAGGCTTATAAGAACCAACTCTTAGGTGGACAGAGACCTGGGAGGAAATGGTAAGTGACATCTGTAATCGCTTAGTTAGTAACAGCTGTGCGCTGTTTTAGTCTTTCTTAGAGTTTCTGGCAATGGAAATTTCTGAATGTTCCACGTTGATATTTAGTTTGGAATGCGCCATATGCAGCTGATATACATCATACGGTAACGTTACTGTGTTTGGTGTTTTACATCGGAGGAACAGCCTCGATTATCATGATCTGAACGGAATACGGGACTATGACAGCATCAGACTGTTGAGCGACCTTTAGTGTTTTTTTTCACTTTTACATTGGACTGACGAATGGGGTATAAATCAAAATACACCAGACATTGGATTATGGTGAGAAGTGGTCACCAGTACAATCGGAAATTGGTAATGAGTAATAACAATTACATGAGTAACTCAATGAGAAATCGATAATGTTAATTAAAATTGGTAATGAGTCTCTACCATTACAGGAGTAGGTCAATGTGAAGTTGGTAATGAGTGGTCACCATTACAATAGTATCTCGATGAGAAATTGGTAATGGGTGGTCACCATCCCATGATTCCAAGAGTAACTCAATGGGAAATTGGTAAGGAGTGGTCACCATTATAAGAGTGACTCACTCACACTTTGGTGATGAGCAGTCACCATTACAAGAGCAAAACACTCAGACTTTTACGATGAGCCAGCAGTTTATTTCTTCCTGTCCATTGACAGGCGGGGAGTGCTCAAATAACGAATTGCCCAGGTTGTGTTTTTTAGGGTGACGACCCTTCATCGTCCGGAGATCATAGGCAGCATGAGTGGAAACAAAGCTCGCAAGAACGGGAAGTGGGAATTAAAAATCTAAAAAGGTCGGGAAAACCTTCTTCCCAAGCCCTTTCGTTGTTGCCACGTATCACGGAGCAGAATGGAAATCAGAAATGGCACAGAGGAAGAAATGCGTAGGAGACATTTTGAAATTATTTGAATGTAGATTTATTTATGTCTCGTGTTTTTTCTCTCAGGTGAATGTTTGTTGGAACTGACGAAGGTTGAGGGGTGGGTGGGGGTCCACGGGCTTACACCAAAACAGTGACGAGAAGCGGGAAAAGAGGCCTTGGGGTCGGGGCCAGGGGTGAACCACTCTACCACCCCCTTCGAGGAAAGATGCGAAACAAACAATATTTTGTCCTTCACCAATAATATTGGTCCCTTAAGGCTTAAACGGAATCCTGCCCTCAAGGATTCAGATAGTCACATGCAGTGTTTAGTTTCAGGGCTTCGTATTTGTTTCACAGGTAAGTAGAGATCTATATATGATTTTCACTCCATATTACTATATACCGATGCACGAATGTCTCACTTTTACGCAATAGGAGAAAAGATACCGTTCGGCCGCACCATGGCGTAAAAATATTTTTACGCCACACTGTACCACGTGATCTGTTGACATTTTCGGAAAAAAAAAAAAAAAAAAAAAAAATGGCGGCCGTTCCCCTCGATTCGTATCGATAACGTCCGTATAAGCAAAGTAAGATTGCCCAGCTCTACACACCCACTCAGAATCTACTAAGAATTAACAAACAAATAGTAAGCCTCACAAATCCATACCCAATAAAGACATAATCACCTTAGACTATATGAAAAAACGCCCCGCCTGTACACTTGAAATCGCAGCAAAAGTTACTATATGACGACATTACTACCGCTCACTCTCCCGGCAGATATTTTGTGGCGCTTGCGCTTGCTTGAATCTCTGCTACAACCCCAGCTATCACTCTCCATAACAATGTTCTGACGTCATCGCGGAGGCGCCACTAAGCGGACCACCCGAGAACTATCGATCAAGTTTAATGTTCGGCGATTCATACGTGCCTTACTGTAGGGTGAGACAATCAGACAGTGAGTTGTAAAATGGCATTTTTAATGATTTCTCGGTATATAGTAATAAAAAGACATAGTCAGTGTGGCCGAATTCCATCTGTTGCTCGATATTTTGGTCAGAAATACTCACCTCAGTCTTCGACTTCGGTAAGTATTTCTGACCAAAATATCTCTGAACAGATTCCATTCGGCCACACTAACCATGTCTTTCTATATTACGTGAAATAGTCCTGTCCTACCCGTGAGTGCATTGATGGGGACATGAATACACAGACACGTCTCTGTTGACCTTTACACCTGTTCACTGTAATAAACAAGTAGGATTGGTGAAAATGCAAGATGTTGTTAGTGTCACTCCCGTTAGACATCCCAATTCTGTATACATGTAGGCCTATCTGCCCGACTTGACATCAATCTGTCACCTTCGGCTATACTATCCTAGTAAGTGATTCCAATAAGTGACTCAAAAATGGCCATGGCTTTAGAGACTTTGTCTGAAATGGTATCAATAAACCTTCCTATCATAATGTACTAAAGAAGAAGCATATATTCTCACAAAAGGAAGGCCATCTGTCTAACATACAAATAAATAACAAAGATCTGGATCTCATGATATTTGTTAATCAATTACTCCAGAAGATTGTGACAAAGTTACTTGCTTCTACATAAACGAGAAACATAAATATCAAGTTCTTGGAAACTTTGGAGAAATAACTGTGAAAAATGTAACGGATAAGCCTACGTCCCATTCTACTGCCCACTATGTACGAACCTATCCTGTCTCTGTTTTTATCTATTCAATCTTTTTCAGTCTCGTCTATGTCATGCTCTGTAGAAACAATGTCCATCACTATTTCTTTTCAGCATCCAGTGCTTTGACTTAGATATGCTCGGACCTTTAAACTCTATATGAACCTATATGCTTGGAGCTTAATTAACCACCTAATACGGAGTCTCCATACTAAGCCTATGGAGCCTATAGATCGTAACTAAGTAGAATAAGGAATGCCGTATCCTCCTAGGATGGCTTTTTCGGCCGTCTGGCGGGCATTGAAAGATCCATTTTATATAAACATTGCACGACGCTTGCGTCGAATTTCTAATCATTAGTCGAAAGGTGTGGCCGTATTTTCCTTGTAGTTGACACTATGCAATACTCCTCGCTATCGCTCGAAGTTTTACAACACGTCAACTACGTGGAGAATACGGCCACTCAGATCGAAATCATGGTAATATTGTGTATATATGTACGGAAGAGATCATATAGACTATAGAATCGGAGGAAAATACAAGGGTGGCAACCTTAGATGAAAATAGAGATACAGACAATATAATTAACAGAAAATAATAAAAATTTCAAGAGAGCGATGAAAAGATCACAAGAGAGAAATGGAAAAATGTGTGAACTATGTACGATAATGATAAGCGTGTCCAATCATTGTGATGTGATATCTGTTCAGAAAGACAATAAAATTGCTACAAAAAGGGAGAAAAACAAGCTGAATGAGAAGAAATGTACAGTGAGGTGTGACGTAGCAACTTAATCAAGGCCACAGTAGGCATCGAGCCTCCCCTACTCTGTGGCGTGTAACTTTTTCTAAATGCCACCCCCTACTCACAGCAGATATGTTTCACGATATATCTGCTGTCACATGATGTAAAACTACGCGGGGCATGAACTTATCAGCAATCTTCACCCAAAGGTTAGATTACTGCCCTTTACATTCCTATGGTGTTTTCTTTCTTGCCACTCCTACCTGCCTTTTCCTATAGGTCTTTTAACCCTATCGTACAGCAAGGATTACTTCTATCACCACTCTAAATAGAATCTAATTATCCATGCAAAAGCAATAATATATATCTCAAAGTAACGTCCAAATCTATCTGTACTATTCTGCTAGACAAGTAAACGTACGTAATCAGGTTGCACTCTATGGGGAGATCGTGTTCACGAAAGGGTTAAGCTTCTCACTCTCCACACATCTGTTTTGCTGTAGCTTTTTGCAGTCAAAGCTGTAACTCAATATAAGTAATAGCCTTTCCCGGCCTATACATAAGTGATGCTGGGGAAACGCCACCTACAAGCTCTAGACGATATCCGTTTCGCTGGTGCCTTAATATTTGATGAGTTCATAACCGATGCTTGGGGATGCCGGTCTACACTTTACATACAACAAGGTTGACGGTAGGGCGCCGCTACTTAATCCTATCTTCTTGTTTATGTCCAGAGGAAATCAACCTCAAACCGCTAAGCGCAAATGCTGCCATTTGGACGACAATGGATATAATGTCAATCTGCAATAGCATTTTGCCATTGGCGGATATCACTGCCATTAAATGTAGGGATCGTTTGCTAGCCTTCACAGCTTGCAAATCTCAATTTGTACAGTATGCCTACGTCAGGGTCTAAGGGGTCTAAATGATCTTAAGCGACAAGATTATTACATAGATTAATATTAACAACGATAAACCTATAGAAAATATGATATTTATAATATCACACAAAAGTAATGAAACCGTGAAAGAAATATTAGAGAGATAACTCACCATAAGAAGAGTCTCCATCTTTAACATCTGTGATAATCTAACCTTGTGTTTGACCCATATTTGTTGAGCACCACATCATATTATTTTGCAAATTGAACACCTGGTCTACTAACAAACCAGAACGATGACAATTCAATATTCCACCCCCTGGAATGCCCCTCCACGCCTCACGGGCGTGCGCACTCCTTTGATGTCGTGAATTAAAGAAGCGCTTTGGAAATGGGCACAATAAGTTGTATTAACACGGTAATCAATATCTCAACGGGACTTATTGATGGGCTTTGATGATGCCTAAATAGGGACTTGGCTTAGTATGACCTATGCATGGCGGATACGGTGTAAGCATTTGGCACCCCGGGACTCCTTGCCCCCTCTCCGCGACCCCTCCTCTCCATCACACCCCGCTTCTACCCGGACCCTCCTACGTACCCACCAGAACTCCCACATGGCTTTGATTCTAAGCTTTCACCTCTAGCGAACAATACTTCTTTCTTTGTGAAATAGCCCATTGAGGCTTAGCCTCAATCTCCAGGCAGAGTCTCTGAGTCCACACACCTTGGTGCTAATGGAGGAGAGAATCCGTCTGGAGAGTGGCTTTGTGTTCTGCCGAGTGCCGTGGTTTGCTGCCAACGCCCCCTATAGGTGATTGATAGAATCTCTATGGTCGGACGCCGATTGGCTGGGCCCTGACACGTGACGAACGTGGGACTTGTGGCGCGCCCTAGCGTATGGCGGCTGAGTGTATAGGATGCGGGCTGCACACTTCCGATTTTCGTGTCTATGGCTTTGTGGCAACCGTACACTGTATGATAGATAAACAAGTTCATGATCTGCGACTGGTGTGACGTGTAACGTTCACATGACTATAACGTCTATCTCTGAAAAGAAAATAACACAAAGTATCGCCTGTATCTCAATAGGCAAGGCGTGTAGTAGATTCATAAATGTAAACACGTCTGTCCTTTCTATTGTACAAGGCCTAGTGCATGCACAACTGTGTAGGTCAGTCACAGATACCACATGACGAGCATGGTGCTGCAAACAACCCCTTTTCTGGCTGTGCTGTCTGACATATGCCTTTATCTACGCCATGATACGCCACAGGAAAGACGTCGGATTGGTTTAAATCTCCATATGCTTATCTCACCAGGGAGAAAATTAGAATAAATCATTCTTTTCCTTCCATATCAGTTGCATGCAGTTACTATACTAACTTCCAGACTGTCTTATGAGGATTTCTTGTGCTTCAGGAGTGCTGCAGTACTTAACATGGCATTATGTTCTGTCTGGTCCTAATATACGACTATCCATCAATGACGGACAAACACTAACACTACATGCAAGTTATTATCGATTGTGCATGGATGACGTCAGAAACCTGTGTACACGATTTAGGGAGATCTCATGGTTCCTCCAGAAGTAAATTACACAGGACAGGTTCAGGCCGTCACGTGCCAAGCCTGCCGAGAGGCTCAGAGCTGCCCAGCTTTTAAGTCCTGATTGCCAAATGTATCTCACTAATTAACAATTAAGCACGATTAACCCCTGGGTTCCGACCACCTACATCCAGCCAAAACCCTAGAGGCAGATTTCGATACCCAATCAAGCAAAACCTGAGGTAAATTGTATTGTATTACACTACTGCATTTAGAAGTGAAATCTGTAAGACGATACAAAGATTAAATAAAAATATGTCGGACATTTGTTTTTGAACAGAGTGATAAGTGATTTTTCGGATTATAACGTAAGGCGCTATATCCTATCTTTAGTAAACATTACAGCTTGATTTATGCTTGAATGATGGTATATGAAAACGCGTTATTAATATAGTAAATTACATTTAAACGAATGATTGTGTAAGAAAATGTAAATGCGTCTCTCTTTAGAAACAAATAACAAAATCAATAGGCGTGCGTATTCGACGTCATCGCGACCAAAAACATGTCGGAGGATGTCGAATCATGACTTGAAACTCACGATACATGCCCCTTGTCACGAGTACAAGTGCGTATTGACCAAATATCGAGGTAGCCAATGTGTGGCTCTCACCTAACACAGTTTAAAAAGCTCAAATATGCGAAATCCATCGATAGTAACAACACACTCCGCAACGGGGGACGCATAGACACGCTTACGCGGGTTCCTGGTATATCCGCCTCCATACACGCCTAACGCTCTCCAATCGTATCTTCTGTTAAGTGCCCGCCTACCGAATAGCAACCAAACATCCGTTCGGCGAGTGACGGTATTATCGCGCATGCGCAACGCGCACATCCTGCGCAACTTACGGTTTGTTGCAGACAGTGTCAACATGGAGCGGTTGTGACTTAAGAACTCAATAAATGGCGTCTTTCTGATCAAATAAAGGTATGTAATAATAAGAAAACGCCCTGACTGTGGCCAGAACTATGTCTTAGTTCTCGGTCACCTATCGCCGACATTCGCCCCTTCGCCTACGGCGTCGGGGCGAACGTCGGCGATAGGTGACCTCGAACTAAGACATAGTTCGGCCACAGTTTTCTCCTAGTATTCGTCACTGTGTGGCAATATATAAGGTTACCTCATTACGAACAGGCCGTAATAGATCTCTGACTGTGTTTTCGTTGTCTAGACATTCACTGTCACCGTAGCACAATAGTTATTAAGAACAACAAAGATCAACTGCAGGCGTTGCTCACTCAGGGGGGTTTCTAGTAATTATTTGAAAGGTCAAATGGATATTTTCCACCAGAGAAATCTCCTGTGAGTAATGTCTATGAGGCTTCAGTGAGGTGAGGTGTTCTTCCTCACAGATCGTCTGATGGGAAATAGTCTCAAGTAAACTTGAGAGTTCTTATTACACAAAAGGAAAGTACATGGACATGTTGTAACATGAGATAAATATATACTAACTATGGCCATGTTTTTATCATTGAGAAACGAAATATGAAAATGCATTGATGTAGAACACAAAGTAGATATAATTGTTTCATCATAGTCGTGATTGAATAAAATCCCTTGCTCGGAGGTACATTCCAGAGCCAGATTCTACCTTTTAGTTGGAAGTGGAGTTTTTGTAGCAAGTGCATCGTGATCCTTTGCTCTGTATTACCATGACAAGTATTCGTGCAAACAGCACGATAAAAGCGGGGAATATTGCCACATATTTGCTCCCAGATTACCCCATGTTTCGTTTTTTTCTGGTGGAATTCCCGCCTCATGGATGGGTAAACAAGAGCTCACTCGCTCCTTCCTGGCGTTACAGATTACACCTTGAGCGTACCACCGGAAACCAGCATCAGCCGCTCACTCACCGCTCTCGCTCTCCAAGCAGAGACTCCTCTGGTCGTAGTAGCACATGCGAGGTGGCAGAGACTGGGCGGGGAGAGTACGGATCGAGTCACTCCTCAAGTCACTCGGGTCACGATGATGAGAAGCTCAATGTGAATACTTGAGTTGCATGTTTTCGCTGCCTGCTCCCGTTAGCAATTCCGTTATCAGCCGCTTTGCCCCTAACCTCTGAGCCACAGCGGTGGAGTGTTTCCTCTAAGTGCTAGCTATCTTGGCTTGATTTAATGCTTGTTGGCTGAGCCTCTAAACTTGAAATTTGAAGTGTGGCGGGGGCTTGCGTGTTGAGTCCACAGGTTTAAATCCGTTGGCTCAAAAATACAGCAACTCGCTCTGAGGTGATTTCATAATATCAACCACAAGTGACAAGGAATAGGGCAGAAATATATATATAAACACTGAATTGAATCGTAATACAGACTGTGGATTGAATATTATAATTTTCTCTCTCTCTAAGCACTCTCCTTACCTCGAAAATCTTATTTTTCTATCAAAGTATATATGTCTACACAATTCCAGGAGGCGTCACTAATTGTTGAGGAAATTCTTATTGACCGGTCAAGAATTTGTTATAAATCTATACGTCGACATATCATATCAAATACCGCCTCTGAAGTAGCTATTGCTCAACTTATATCAGATCTGCTATTCTATTCCAGTGATATATTACATTTCATAAATAAAACATTAAAGTATGCTGTTTAACTTACCCCTGTATGGACTCTAACCTGCAATGTCTAAACTCAGTTGCTCATTTCTACTTGTGATCAATAAAGACAAACATGTGTGATGCATACTTCCTGGTTTGCCAAATAGGCCAAGTTAAAAATACTAACACCAGTTGTGGAGACCGGAATAAACAGAATTCTCTTTTATATTGTGCTATTTTCTTTTCAATCGAGAACATCTCAAAGCACATTTCCGGGGATGGCTTGTGGCTTCTGGGGGGAGTAGAAGCCAAAGCATTGAGAGCTTATCGCCCTCTGGTATAACCCTGGTGGCACCGACCCAGTGCTGTTGACTGTAGTACCGGTAGAGCGTGGCCCCACCTCGGTGCTCCTCCCCGCCTGCCGCTTGGGGCGCTCTACGATAGCTGAAATTCCAATTACGGCTCCTTATTCATCAGATGGCGGAGTGCGCAGGCGCCGGGGCGGCTGGGTAGGACTGGTTCTAAATGTCAGAGGGGCAGTGGGTGCGGGGAGACGGAAGGTCTGCCGTGCCCAGTGTCAACGCCGCGTCATCTCACGCAGTGCTCATGGCGTCGACGCAGCCATCATTCCAGTACCTACGTGGCCACCACGAGAATGCTATGTCAATTAGATGGTCGTTCCGTGGACGAAATGCTTCTCCCTTAAACGTGATTGCTCAATAAAGGTAATGGTTATTCCCCTAACTAAAATGACATTATGTTGATGCAAAGCCGAATACATTTAGGCAGTACCAATCTATTAACGAAACACCAGAACCATCAATCTCACAATGTCACAAGGATATTCATGAAACAAAAGTTAATGCCTAAATGTAAGGCTGGATCCATCAGGAAAATAGCACCCGGTTATGAAATCAGGACTCCAATATCCTTCTTATTTTGTACAATGCTATGACAGTGAGTCTATTGCAACCGCGGCAGACCAATAGCTATTGACCATTTCATTTTTTTGAATATGGAAACAAATCGTATGGTGGTGATTGAAGGAGAAAATTAGGTTTGTTGTCAGTGTCAATACTGAAGAAGAACAATATGCGTTTTTCATCCACTGCCAGCTGAAGAGTCATTTCTGTTTGCGGGCATAACTATATATGCTGTTATGTGTTTTCACGGGGCCTAGCGTCGAGCTCTTTCCCCACCACGTAGCGACCACGGATTCCGTATGGAAGTCCAATGGAACGAAGAAATTATACACATAACTATATATGCTGCACAAATATCTCAGTCTTCACCTTGTTTGTCATGCGCATACGTACTACTAGGAATCTGCTTGGAGAGAGCTACAGACACCGGTTTATGCTTCTGCATGGAGTAATATAAATACGAGGCAGAGCGTATACCATGTAGACTTCATATTGGCATTCACAGCATGGCACTCGGGGTCTCACTGTGAACTTGACAGCCAATCTGTCTGTTCCATAGACATGTCTGTTATCATTATGTACGGAAATACCGAAGCCGTATGGCATATTCCATAGGTTCTGGATAATGTTGTAGTCTGCAGATGAACTGCGTGCTGCAAATTGCATTAGTAATCTGCGTTTTCCACTGACATGCATGACATCATTCCCAGAATACGTGACATGCTATGACAACTACCACCCCACCCCATGTCAGCTAACACCTTAGAAGTAACAACAACTAACAAAAACATGTTGTTCCCTAGAACATTCTAAGCCTATAGAAGATGTCATCATCTGTGACTATAGTTCACGGTGGTAGCTGACACCTTTGGTAGCAACTTATGCCCCAGAATTCAATCAGTGGTTAGTGTCTCTTAGTGTCGAGGGAACTTATGATACCATCTTGCGGAAACCTTTGCTATTGAAGATTAAGAGCCACCTCCCATCATGATAGTGCATTAAGTGCCTACAAGTGACACCTAACCCCTAGTAATAGGTTTTTGCTCTTGGATAGCCATAGCGGTGTATTGATAGCTGGCACCCCTAGTGACAACTGGCGCTCTCTGGAGACATATGGCGCCTCCTGGTGGCATGGGAACCCCATGCTGTTAGCTGGTTGCCTGTGGTAGGAGCCCCCTCCCGAGACCCACCTATCATAGTTTGACTTGTGGTGAAGAAAGTGTCGTATATAAGGCTGAAGACGAGTGTAAACAGGTTGGTATCTAAGACTGAGGCAAGTGTAGATGAGTTGGTATACAAGGCTGAGGGCGGATATAGACGAGTTGGTATATAAGGCTGATGGCAGATGTAGATGTGTTGGTATAGGAGGCTGAAACAGGTATAGATGCGTTGGTATAAGAGACTGAGAACGGTGCCGTATATAGGAATCGGGATTGGGGTAGACACATTGATATATATGACTGAGGGCGGATGTAGATAGGCAGGGTATATAAGGCTGAGGGCAGGGGTAGACGGGCGTGGTATAAGCCCAGGGCGGGTAATACCGGGCTTTAGTCGGTCTGATCAACGTTCACAATACGCCCATCCATGCAGAGCTGGCCGCCAAGCACGTCACTGCTGCAGTCATTGACCTGTGCAACGCGTCAGTGATTCGTCGTCTGTGAAGCGAACATGGGGTAATAATATACACGATGTGCACGCCCGATCAGCCGCGCCGCCCGCGCTTAATGCCTCACCACCTATCTGTCATTATGCCTGCGCCACCAGATATACCGCGGGAAATTGCCTCAGCCCACCGCTGTATTATTTAGCTGTAAATGGGGCCTGTTATATATAGCCACACGTCTAGGCTGAGTGCAGCGTCTACACACTGCTCTGACCTACCTTTGAGACTGAGCTTGGAACAGAATGTGTAATCTAGATGACTCTGATGAAGGGCCGTCAGTGTACTATAGATTACCTCCTAGACAGGGATCATAGATATTCTCAGGTTACCTTTCACGACTTGACAAGTGTCAAGGGTATAGTCTGGATTACTTGCTGGGTCCAGCCAGGCACCCTCGGTATATTTCAGAATTGCTCCTGAGTCTGGCTAAGTCCTCGAACTCGGTGACTATTTCGGACCCAAAACAAGATTCCATTCAACTACGCTTAAGATGTCTCCTTATATTACCTCAAGGTCTAGCTTTAGCCAGGGATCAATAGACATAGTGTCTGAGCGTTCTTCTCTGACATGGTTCTGTTTACCTGTTTAGATACAGACTTGACCTGTCAGAGGGTCATTATACCATATACACATAGTGTCAGGTTTTGTTGTTTGATAAAAGGGTGTGACTGCCATAGACTGTGCCATGCTGATCACGGTAGTCGGCGTACTATAACTCAGAGGAGTACAAGAAACAGGGGAGTAACATTAAATGAGGTACCCTGAGATGATCTGAGTAGCTCTAAGATGATTTCAGCAAAATGCCTTTCTTGATATGAAGACTCTCAGTCTGACACCTGCAGGCCTGTGCTTTACTACATTTATTAACATCAGTCTTGACCTATATATCCTAGTGTTGAACATTTTGAAATTCGTAGGGTAGGATATGGGTTTTACAAGGTTTTGGGTTCCATGACGCTTTGCAGCAATTTCGCTCTTCTCTATGTAGCTCTTACAACTGCTCTAATCTTTTAGGTTAATTTCATGTCCTGCCATAAAGCTGGCACTAGCTACACAATTTAATCACCTGACTGTAGACAAACCTTGTTGCCTGCTGCCGATTAATCAATCCCAGATCTTTACGACTCACCTGCAAGACAAACAAAACATCAATTAACATTACAAACACATGGGGTGTATTTTGTAGGAGGACTGTATAGGAAAGGGCCTGTTGCTATTAACGAAATAAAGAACTTCAATAGAACAGAAATAAGAGGAAACAATCGATAAAGAGAATGCTCGGTTAAAAATCTCTAAAAGTCAGCAGGGGTTAGTGATATTCCTAATGGCTTCTTACTATAAGGAACATTTTCTTCTCAATTCATACTCATATTTACTTATAAACTCGTCATTGGTAATCTATTATTATAATCAATACAACCAAACTTATTGAAAGTGCCAAAGAAAAATCTGAATAATGCAGCCCGAAGGAAGGCTGTAATTGACGCTCATGTCCTATCTGGTGGAGTGGTGGTCTGAGGCTCGCAGTGGACAAATTCTGACGCGCCACTCCACTAAGCCGACCAGTACCACCTGAAGGGGCGGGGTGCAGGTAGATAATACCATCAGAGACTGACAGTTGGACAGGTAGGGGTAGACCACCCTGCATACAGGGAGCAGAGCAACATCGAGCGAAGGTTGGGATTAGTCAGGCTTAGTGTATACTGCAATTGGTGCTGCCTTGTATTGATATCAGGAGAAATGTTGTATGATATATTAGATATGCTATATCTAATATGCTGTAATAATACGTCAGAGAAGAGTATACGCCAAAGAGTGACTAATAAAGCGGTCAGACTTCTATAACACCGTTTCCGTGGCTCCCACCTTGGAACCCGTGCATTTTCCAGAAGGCTTAGTATACAGCCCATAGTGTGCACACCCTAAAGAAAACAGGTCCACCAGCAAACACACTGCCTGTCAGTCATTCAGTCATTCGCAATGCTCAATGGAACACCTAGAGCTAAGGCTAGGAGATCTGGGACCTGTTTCAGTAGTTTCGTGACATTAGGCCTAGACAGACATCAACAGCGGCACCGACAGTGCAAGCAACAGGGGAAATATTTTTGTCGGGTTTGATGTCAAATATCAGCGGATCGGGCAGCCAATTTTCTTCATATTTGGAACGATTATAGGTTATATGTATCCCTTACTCATGTTAAAGTGTCATTGCTTGAAATTGACTAATACTTTTGAAACCGGACACATCGTGTTTGGGTCCTGTCTTGCCCTAAGTGCCGCGACTTGTGTTGATCTGTCCGTGTGGTGTCACAGACACCATACAGACATGTCACGAAACTACTGAAACAGGTCCCTGGTATTTACAGTCAATGAGTCAATGTACCTTGTACAGTATCGACAAGGTACTGTTGGATGCAGTAAATGATATGCTGCTGTGTGTTATTTAATCAGCGATCTGATACTTGGTACGTTTGATTTGATGGTATAGAACTTTTGAGAGGATATGTTACTGTTTGGGAAGGTTCCATATACTGAGGCGAAGATGGGTGTGAAAGCAGTGCAAATGATAATTGAATTGGCACCTTTTTAAAGAAAATACACGTGTGTATATATGGAGTTCATGTAATTGTTGGATGAAGAGGGGCGTAGAAAGTTATACGTGTGATAAACATGTGGGTAACAGTTTGTGAATTTGCGCACACATTGAGAGCTAGGGATGACAAATTTGGTGGGAGAAACCTATCCTGATTGTTCTTTTTCCGGCTCAGAACGGAATGCTGACTGTACATAGAACACCGATCTGTGCGCTCTCCAAGCATAGATCTTGACTGCTCCATCATGTATGCTTCACGGACTTTACAGCCAGGTTTCCGCTTGGAGAGCGTGATCTACAGTGCAGACCTTGATGTAAAACAATGTGGTTTCTCGTGGCTACGTGAGGAAGATCGAGATCTGAGGAGACCTTCCTTGCTGACATGCCATAACCATGGCAACCTGACTACTGACACAGAGGGAAGGGTGGTGGTTGGAACGGGGTGGGGATGGAAAAGGGAGGGGTCGGGGTGTAAGGAGTGGAGGTATGAACTCAGGCGGAAAAAGCCGATATAAAAGGAGAGAAAGGGAGAAAAGAGGTAGAGCTGCAGAAAAAACACACATATGAGAGATGTCTGATAATACGAGAACGGTTTGAAGATTTATGCAGAGCTCGAGTTGAAAGTGGTGCTAGGAAACCAGTACAGTGTGGGGGTGTGGCATGGCCCGGGAAAGAGCCCGCTATTTTTTTTCCTGTGGGGAAGAAAAAAAGGAGAGAGGAGGGGAAGGGTTACGGGCATGTCAAAAGACACAGTGGTAGTCATGCGCAGTGAGGGCGTGTGGTTCATGCTGACCTGACCCGGCAGCGAATGACTTCACTTTCTTCCCCAAAAGAGCGCCCCTACCAGCGGAAAACGGGGTGAGGACAGATGTGCAGCCGTTACATCGATTTGCTTTGGGGAAATTAATGAATGTCCACATACCTGTCTCTTTGGCGTAGGGAGGTGAGGGTGCCATATAGTACCCATCTTTGCCAAACCCGCTGACCCCATCCCTTTTCCATCATAATCTCCACATACCCCTTTATCAGCTAGCCTCAGAAGAACCCTAGACGGGGAATAGAAAGCCGTCTACAACTGGTCGGTGCTGTTATCTTCTGTTTCTACATGCAGCTTGTAAGACAGGCGGAAATGGGGCGGCGACACGTAGTGTGGATTAGACGTTATACATGACAATTCATATTGACAGGGTCAGAGCATACAGTGCACAGTATGCACCGCGTACAGTACTGAGGTCAGGTAAATATCTATGATTCAAAAAAAAAAAAACGCATTTGACAGAAACTCTCGAAATTTCTTTTCAGAACTGTATGAGGCAATGTACATAGGAAATGTTCAATCTAAAGCGTAGTTTGAAAACCCTACAGATTTCTGTCACCCAGGCCTCACACTACGTTTGAAAATCCATCCGTCATCATCGTCTGCTCGACCACGTGGTCTCCCGGTGTGGCGGGAAACGAGCAGCCCAAACAAACATGGCGCCCGTGGAGTGAACGCGCCGGGAGACAGCGACAGGAAACCTACAAAAGGTCACCGCGGGGTCAACCTACAAAAATATTACTGCCGGCCAATGTGAAGCCACCCGGGGATTTGCTGCGGAGATCCTGCCTGGAATCATGGGAAATGAGCGCCATCTTTGTGTCAGAGTCACTCTCCAAGCGCATTGGCAGGTGGTGAGGGTGTATACCACTGTGTGGACCAATAACGAGCATAGGCCATTGGGGAACTGTGTTTGGAGAGTGCTGGTGTCCGAATGACGGCTCCTATTACGACGCGGCCTCCAGGAGATTTCGTTTCCTTTATTCTCCGGAAATTGATGAGCCTGTGATGGTATTATGTTTTGTCGCCGAGTTATTTTTTTTACGGACGAGGATGTAATCAGGTTCTGAGATGGTTTATTAAGAGCAAGGGGCAAACCACGCGGCCGATTAGGCCCGCCTCCTTGTCGTGCCTGCTAGTATGACGTCACGGCGTGGCACAGCACTCAGTACTACAGTCAGACCGGCGTACAGATTTGACGTTTGATGTACACAAAATAAGGACGAACCACGCAAAACAATGTAAATTCAACGTGTTTACATTCTGTTACGTTGTTGCGTTATTCCTACGCGGGGGGACCACGTAAAAAAACATGCATATCGTCAACGTTTCTCTTTGCCTAGCTTTACTTCTATTACGTTGGTTATCATTCATGACCGTCTGGTGACGTTCTCTCTTAACGTATTTTGACTTGTTGCCACGTTCATTTACACACAGCAAAACGGAAGAGAATGGTTTAAAAGTTTTTTTCTCATTCTGTTCACATTTTATTACGCATGACAACTTACATCTGCCACGTTTTGTACTTAGCTGTGCTTAAACCGAAAAAAAGTCGGATTTTACTGCAGTGTGACTGTGGCTGAAATCAGTCAAGGTCACATGGTAAGACCAAGTAAGTTTGATGTCACATTCCCATTGACCTTTCAGGTTAGACAACTGAGCTTCAGGAAGTGAAGATACACGTATCGGTCTAAAGTGTCTCAATGTAGAAAATGAAGATGGGATTTTGGTGAAATAGGAGGCAATTGTTTTTCCTATGAAACTCGAATGTCCATGAGATGATATCAGCAGTATAATCCTTTTGATAGTGACATTGATAACGTATAACAAATTAGATTTAAACAAGCATTTGATCACACACTCAGAGATGATTACCTACTATATTTAAAACGGTAGAATTACGTCGAATCCGCTTGAAGTTGCTCCCGTACATAGAGACATAGTGAACCCGACCTAGGCCTGGAGATTGAAGAGCCACGAGAGTGAGATTCTCGTGCAGTACTAAACTGTAAACTGCTTCTCTTTTTTGTATTTCAATACTGAGACATACGTTTTCTCTCATGATTCATTTTGAGCAATGCCGAAATTAAAGTTTAGTATTGTCGTTTTCTGATCTACTTTTCTCGTGAGAAACCAATGAGATCACAAGATTTCGCTGGTACCCCTTTCGAAACTCCGCTGATTCCCCCCACCCACCAAGAGGCTAAGTATTTGGCCCTAATTGAGCACCTATTTTGAGGAGCAGTCGGCAGAGCATTCGGCTGTGAATGCAAAGGTCGGGTGTTCGAATCCGGCTATCGGCAGTCAGTTAAATCATTTTTCTATATTTTTCGAACTCGACGAAGTCGCTAGTATAGGTATAATACAGGCTCGTGGTTTACACTCACAGGGTTTGTATGATGTACTTAAAGTAAGACAATTCTTAACCAAATAATGAAAAAAGTTAATAAAAAAACCAAAACAATCAGGTTTGTAAATACATGCCCTTAACAGAGATCACAAAACGCCCCGCCTAATGTCCGTTTGAATTCAGAGCAAAGATTACTGTGTGCACTCTCCATGCAGATATCTCGTGGCACTAGCTCCTACTAATCTCTGCTACAACCCCTGCTATCATTCACCATAACGACATTGTGACGGTATCACTTACATATTCATATTGATAATGTGTTTATTTGGTATGTATTTACGATTATTATATACCGATGCATGTATATCTTACAATTACTAACCTATGCTAAGCAAATAATAACTGTAAAATATTCACAAAGTGTGCAGTAAAATCCCATACTGCACAGTGTGCAGTAAGTAATATCCTCTGTACCACGTGACTTGTTGACAATGGGAGCAAAAAATAAACAAACAAAATGGCGGCCGTTTCCCTTATTGAGGTATACTGAAATAATTCGATCACCCAGCACTACCCACACATCCGAAATCGACATTAGATATCTCCAACATACATTCATTTAATTACTTTATTTAAGATGTAAGAGCTATTTCTAGTTAATCCCGAACTGAACCGTGAGCATCGCCTCCACCTTTGATGCGGATATAACGTCACCGTGACAGTGTCGCATAGCAACCCGCATAGCAACATGCATGTCACATAGCAACACGCATAGCAACATTCGTTGTCACTTTGAAAGCAGTGAGTTCAAGCATGCAGGACTGACACATCTCTACGTGTTTGTTATGAAGCAATAACATGGATCAACGAATTATAGGCCATTAAAGTAAAATTGATACATTATTTCAATATTATTAGGTATATAATAAAGGGAATACTAATATAGTGTATCAAGATATCGGAGCAGAACTCGTTAGTTTACTAAACCCGTACTAAACTCGCCTATCGGCTCGGTTAGTACGGGTTTAGTAAACTAACTTGTTCTGCTCCTCCATCTTGATACACTATCCTAGTATTCCCTAATTCTTAATATTTTTTTATTTTACATCGATTTCGAATGCGTGTATATTGCTGAGCGATCGTATTATGCAACTGTAAGTATACCTCTGAATCAAGGAAAAGTCCGCCATTTTGTTTGTTTATCTTTTTACTAAAAATGTCCGCAAGTCACGTTGTACAGAGGGCAGTACATACTGCACACTGTGCAGTATGGGATTTTACGGCACACTCTCTAAATAATGTACGGTTACCTTTTGCTTAGCAGAGGTGAGTAACTGTAAAATATACATACATTGGTATATAATAAGGGAGATAGTGCACCAAGTTTCACAATGTCCCTGTCTGTCTATGTATGTTTCATCACCTTACCTACCATATGGCAATTCTCATGGGACATCGTTATGCAATACAACAAAAATTTGGCTAGGTATATAGGTGGATGGATTCCCTTGACAGAATTCCTGAGGAGTAATCAAATGGGCAGCAGCTATGGGAATGAAGTACTACTTGCTGGTACTAACCTCTTGTTGCTGGTTCGAATGCACGACAGAATTCTCAATACGGCGATGTTTTTTATAGTGTTCCACATTCACATAAAACTACTCAGCCGTGATATGTGAACACAAAGAAAGAGCCACTGCCTCAGATCTTCCTAAATAAAGGGCATCTCTGAATTGCCAGCTCAATTAGAAGGAAATGCATGAAGTGAATACAACCAGTAAATATCAGTTGGGTCATATGTCAGCGAAATTTATAAACAGCGAAGTTAATATTATGTTGGGTTCATTCCAACGCAATTCTGCTGACATTCCCTTATTGACTGGGGTTTGATTTATTGCCTTCGCTGACGCCGGGCTACAGCCCTTTGCAGACATGGCTATATTGACTTTCCACATTACACAGGTGTCAGGGCGCCACAGACAACACCCAAACGTCCCCTGGGGATCAGCGACCCCGATGCAGTGACGTCAGAGATACGATATCTAAGTGTATGTATATTACTCTCCCGTATACGTCCTACGTCTTAGCTTTATATATACATAGCTCAAAGCCTCCAGAACCAGTGTAAATGACCCGTTTGGGTAAGTAAACCAATACTATGATGGCAGTAAGTGAGGGCAGTGTGGTTTTATACAGGGAACATGGGAAAAGACGCCCAAGAGGTCGTGCTCCCCGATCATAACATGTGTAAACAGTAGCAACATCCAGAATTGTAGTTTGGCCTTGTTTACAACCGCAATCATAAGGTTATATGACCACATATCATTAAAAGGGGGATGACGATGAACATTTCTATAATTATCCAATATTGATTATCATATTTTCTTTATCTTTTTTATTGCACATTTGCTATTTTTTCAATTGTATTTGTTGTTTTGTACAAATTTCAGATGTTTCTCATACGCTGCAAGCGAACCATTTTTGATCCCCTATGGTAGATTTCAGAGGAAGATTGAGGGGAATTAAAAAGTATGTGGAATGAGTAAAGACCATTGGCACCGTTGCTAGGATGGGCCTACAGTGCGTATATAACTCCCATTACCAAATGGTGTTCATTAATACAGACAAATCGATTAGTAACCTTGATGACCGCTTGGGTTGGTACCTACTCGTTTCCATTTAATCCTACAAATGTACATATATATTTACCGTGTGAGAATATATATTTTGGCTATGCTATTGCCCCTCTCAACCGTTTCATCAATATCGGGATTTTTCGTTATATGATCGATTTCCATTTTATTAATCCTGAATTCTATAACCCTTTATGAAAGGTGTGCTAACCTATAGTATAGCAGTAGCACCGTCACGTTGTGAAAAACACAATGTCTCTTCTCTCAACAACAGACGCACAAATAGAGGAGGAAATGTCTCCCGTAGGAAATACAGCGCGAAGTTCTTCCCTCTATTATTCACCATCTTGTTGTTAGAAGCGGACAGCGGATGAAAGTCCCACATGCACGCATGGGTAGAGTAACCTGTATCTTGCGTCGCCTGATGGATATAGCATCAAATATTAGCGCATATCAATTAATATAACGGACAGTCGCCCAGATACGCTTTTGCTAATTCTTGATTAGAATTTAGCATGTTTAGATTCATCTCAGGAGGGCAATTAATCCATCCATCATGTGAGGGGGTCTGGTGGTGCCATATTGGCAGTGGGGCGTGGCTGGGTTAAAAAAAGGATATCTCATCTATCAGACTTTGTCTTACGTTGACTACGTGGAGCGTAGACTGAAACAGTATATGAATACGTAAGTGACCTGATATGTCAATGCCAGTCATATATAACATGGACTGCGGCCGAGACATCCTGCAAACTGCTTAGTAAAAAACGCTGCAAACACATCTTATTTCAAAGAGTCTCCTTTGGGTGTACGATATTGAAGTACAGGTGGATTTTACTGGTAACTGGTACCTTTTTTCCAAGGCAGTGCTTGCAGATTAATAATATTATACTAATTGAAAATATCGAGTGTTATTTACTTGCAACAACAACGTCTCTACAATAAATACATTCATTGGCAGTTCATTGCATCGACGCTATTACAACGTTTATTGCCAGCTTTTACGTTTTTCACGACCGGTTCACTTTTAGGATCGCTCAGAATCAGATAAAGATGAGAAGGTCTTTTGGACCGAGATGAGGCTTACAAAACATTAAGTGATATCTGCTGCCACCTTTTGTACGATCCTGAACACAAAACAGGTAGCGGCAGTAGAAAGCCTTGTATTTTAACCTGCAATCTGCGTCCTAGTTTACATGTGAAGACTGTCAGTGGTGTAAGTTTACGTACATCCCGCGATTCTGTCTCTCCGTCCGTAAGGTTGACTGCAGTGCCCCCCCCCCCCCTAGAGTGTCTGGTATGCCCTATAGGACTCTCGTATTCTAAAATAATGCCTGACGACATATGACAGTCTTGCTTAGAAACCTCACAAAGCTGAGAGAGAAGAGCTCCTCCTCCTCCGTGCCATATTGCCGCGTACAGCTCCCAGCACAGTCTTCAATCTCCAGACGTCATGGTAGGGCGGGCACCTCCACTCTCCATCTCTACAAAGTAACGATTCCCGGCATGGGTGGGATTTCAGCAAGTCACGTCATGCATGACTGAGCACGGTGCATCTTTAGTAGAACGCGCCACCCAGCAGTGGCGTCGCCTGGTGTCGATATATGTCCTTTATTCTACATCTTCTTTGTCGCCGCGCTACTTCGCCGACCCATCCTGTATTTATTACCTCACTTGCACGTATAATTAGTCATACTCCATCCCTTCCCTCCTCATTGTCCCATGGTATTAAATGCAGTTCACACTCGTCCTGGAGTCCTGTGATTTCTTTGTAATTATACTCCACATTCCTCAATCATCACCCAAGTCTTCGCGTAGGCATTGATACATGGACACAGTGATACCTTATATCAAAGCATACATAACAGACTGAGTGTTGTCTGTATATTGATCCTTCTGCTACATCTCAACCCCCCACTAACATCACATTACATTGCGTTAAACCAAGCACAACTTCCATCAATTACCAGGCCTCCAATCTCCCGAGACAGACGCACACAATTGTATACAAGTAAGAGCGGAGAAGGGACGGAGGAAGCACAGTAACAAGAAGACAGGGTAAATTAATGGGGCTGTCACAGAAAGTGTCTTGTATTGTCCGTTAAAGATGATGGAGTATGCGGCCTCCATATAACCTGTTTGTAAGGCTGAATATAGGTGTATATGAACATGACAAAATTACTTTAATGTAGTAAAATTATATGTAGTTACATAATGATAGGGTTCATTATTGCATAGAAGTACTCCTGATTCGAATCCAGGTGGAGGCAAATTCATTTTTCCGTGAACCCCTATGATTGGTACATGGGCCAGGACCTTGATATCTGCGTTGTATGTCATCGGTTAGTGCTCCGATTGCTATCTCTCTATGGGGCTCTCTTAGATTCTTTATCCATTTATCTCTCTGATTGTATGTTTCAATCTGTCTCTCTATTTCACTGTCTATCTGCCTCTCTGCTTTTCCTCCTCCGTCTCTGTCTCTCCATTGGCATTTCATTGTACTTGCGTGTCGTTCTAGGTGTCTAAAGAGGAGGAGTGCATTAGGAAGCTATTATGAACTACCAGTAAAGTCGTCATGCTAAGTATGAGCTTTTGGTCATGGTTACTTTGATGCTCCAATGGACAGGGTAAATGCATGGCTATCCAGTCGTTCATTTTTATCCCCCTCAAGATCCATGCACTGTGCATCAATTGCAAGTTGTATATAAAATGCAACATTTAAGTCACTCTATAAAGGTTAGAGTCGGCAAACAGTAAAAGATTAATATAGAGGTCTATTTAGTGAGAGAGTACCTTACCTTAAGGAGTTAAGATGTAGAAGTGATAATCCAAGCAACAGCTGTCTGAAATGAACCGTAACCACTGAGTCCTCGTGCACCAACTCCCTGGTGACTATTCATGTCTGGCACCTTCTGTCACTCACCGCTGAATCGTATCTCCGTCACCATCAACGCAACCACCACCAGGAGTACACGCACTCGCACCGCGCCCGAGCGCGCCGGCCCCGTACCGCGTGTACCGCGCATTAACTTTGTATAACTCCCCGCAGCGCCGCGCACGACCACCGACAAAAACACAGCCCCGGCCACCCACTCAACCGTGCCGTCAGCGGCCATGCGTAGCGGCAGGGGGCCGGGGCGGGGCGTGGCCGCGTGGAGGGGTGGGGGAGCGGGCACCGTGACACGAGATTCGATGCTCCATCTTGTTGACAGCGGACGGCAAGAAAATTTAATTAATATTCACCAGCTTGTTAAATATTCATGAGCACTTTACGGAGGGTGAACGCCTGTGGGGCCGGGATGGGCGAGGGGCGGGACGTAATAGGGGAGGGGTAGTGGGAGGGAGTCGGGTGGGGATGAGATGTCATGGCGCAAGATTGATGTAACTATAAAAAGGGCTCCTGCCAAACAAGGCAATTCAGCTAAGTCCAAACTAGCGGGGATTAAGTTTCTATAGCGAGGACTATACTTGGTTGATACCGGGAATACATCTAAAACGAGCCTCTGCTATTGTTGTATGAATCAAAAAGGACATGTCTATTTTATAGACAAGCAACAACGTACACCTAATAACAACATTTTTATCAGCCAGAATTTAATGTAAGACCAGAATTCGAGACTCAGGTGAAATTTAGGGAGTAAAGCGGCATATATGTTTCTTTATAGTAAAATTCTGGGTTGACATTTTAATAACCCAAACTATGAAACTAATGAATTAACAATGAATATAAAACCTTTTGAAGGGAACATTACGTAGCGAATGCCTGATTAACCCTATTGATTAACCCATAGGCATTCTTTTATTTCTGTGAGTGAGAGTGATATATTAAAGAATGTATTGTCAACAGCTAAGAACATAAGGTACAAAGCATCTATTGATTTGGGGGGGGGGGGGGTAGTATAGTGGGTAAAGTGCAGAATTCCAAATCGCGAGGTACGGGTTCCCATATCACCATATATAAGTACAATCTCGCCCCGATATCATCCTCGCAGTTGTCACAACGTTAACATCCCAGAGGTACCATCCATAAATGATTTTCAAAACGTGCACTTTTCAATTTGATATAAAAGCCACAAAGGCTGATTGTTTGTAACAAAATATCACTCCTCAGTTTTATACAAGCCATTTTGTAATTCAATTTCCTGTCAGTGAACGTGTGTTTCAGACTTGATAAAACAGTAATGTGAGATGTAAACGTAATGTGTTTGGATGATGAATTTTGCATCCAATTTAAAACTTCCTACGACTGGGAATCTATTTCATCTCTTGTCTATCGGAGCTTGGAGCCTTGAAATAAGTCGTTAGAATGATCCTGTTATTGAAGTTATGGAGATGGTTCTGAGCTCGTCTGACAGAAGTGCATCTCACAAACGGACCTCTTCATTTCCCGCCAAAAGCCGGCATCCCCAACGTGACAAATCTCCTCACGATTAGTCACATGTCGTAAGGACTGAGCGAAGATCCAGGGGCCCAAAAGCCAAATATTGTCGGCTGATTTAGTTAGGTTTTACCGTCTAGCAGTATGTCTTCTATTCTCGTGTTTACATATTGCCAATGTTGTCATCACAAGTTTTTATGTTCTTCTTGTTTCACGAAATGAATAAACATGAATTTCCCTCTTGGAGGAGCTGCCATTGACCGGGTTAATTATCGCTTGGTTTTAATCTTCTTATATAGAATTTTCATATTCTGTTATTCACCTATTGATATTTTTATACCTCTATCCCCTTGGTGTGGACAATTTCCCTTTTTTGCATACGACCTATATACCACAGAAAATGACGTTAAATAAGTTTACTTTAAAAGCCAGCGCTGCGTCATGCTAGCTTCAAACAGTTGTAATAACACATATCTTTCTGGTATTTGTCTAGTTTCGTGGAAACACATCACAGTCAAGAGGGTTCATTTCAAGGTTAAGGACGTATTTTTAGATCAACAAGTTTCATTTTGCAGTTGCTATAAGCGGGGGAGGTCGTTTGAAGTCACGTGTCGCCTAGTCCAAACTTTGTCAGCTTGTGTTTACTTCAATTGATCGATCTCACTGAGACTCAACCACCCACCCCCTCCCCTCCAACCGCCATGGACTTCAACCGTCAGAGCCAAATCTAAAAGTTGGCTACTTTTGACAATGATTTATTGTCGTGTCATCAAAGTTTTAATTCCAGGCCTGACGAAAAGGGAAATTGGTCTCGTGCTGGGATTTGTAAATCCACCACTCTAACATCACAATTATTCCTAATCTCCCTCTAGGAACCCATGTTTACCCAAATCGTGTAATCTGTCACGCTGTTATGAAGTATCACATTTCTACTTCATGTCACTGACAGTGAGACGAATATTTATGATATATTCATCGGTTTAGAGTGAATGATTTGGACAATAAAGCGGCTATTGACATTTCAACGTGTATTTCACATTCATTGATACCTCATCTGTCTTCGTGCGAGTTTAATTTGATAAATAATTGAGTTATTTACGCAACAATAAAAATTCGCACACCAGTGTGTCATGATATTAGAAATTCTTTTTTCTGCAATGATATGATGAACATATACTTAGTTATAAGGACTTTGTGTTTAAAATGAAACGGCTACTACAGAAAATATTTCTGCAAATCCCTACGCAAATATTTGAAAAGAAAGCTGCAGCAAGGTTAATTGTTGTTTTTTCTAGACATATGCTGACTTCCTAAAACGAGAACCTGCGATTCGTAATTAGGTTTGTAAAAACTCCCCCGATTCACCAAACCAATCGGCGTTCTCCAAAGAGAAAATCTGTTCTTGTCCGGTCAAATTGACGGATGTCACTTTAATTGGCCATTTCAGTTTCAAGCGTTTCGGCTTTTTGGGGTCACATGGCCTTGTGATTACAACTGTGACGTCATAATAATGACGTGACAGGAGGCTATTGAAAGTCCCAGTGCCCTGCAGCCATCTTCATAGTGATTCATAATTTATGAGTGCATCATGAACCCGGGAAACCTAAATCAACGGCTTGAAGCCATTAAAATCAATTTTCAACAACAAAGCAATAACAAGCTAACAAAAAAACAATAAAAGTACCTTAATCTCAGTAAAAGCAAGTGAGCGGCAGTGTATCTAATTTCTCTCGGGACAGGTGGAGAAACAGTAGATGACACGAGATGTGTTCGTTATAAACAAAGTATCATTTTGGACATCCATGTCTACCTGAGTGATATCAGTATGGTTTCAACCTGCCGACATAGCGCGGTATATGACCGCCTGAGGCAAACGGCCGTCTCTATACTGCTTACTCCCGTTCAAAGTACGCCTCTCCAATAGATTCCTGTCTTCAAGCCCAAGATATCTATTTAAAACTATACATAACTGCAATGCAATGGGTGACCTAATGTGTCTTAACTATTTCAGATAATTTTCATTCGGGCAAGGGAAATGCAGCTGAAAACATGATAAAGTGTGGTTAGAAGTTTCGAACCTTCCACGGCCAATGTAAAGGTACTACTGCAACTGTAGCCTGACACTGGAGCACTAGTTGAATGCATAATGATGGTTAGGGCAGATACATCCCTCATAATATCGTTACATTGAGTTCCCCTCTATTCCAATAATTTCGATCCAATACCAATAGCCTGGCTTATCGGCTTATTTTTAGATATCAGCCACATACCCACAGGATAATGGGTAACCCATGGCCGTTGGTCAGGGGTGGTCATTGCTCCCCCTGACACGCCCCCTCGCGCACCCTGCGCACTCCCCCCTGGTGTCGGTCACGTGAACCCCGCGGTCACGTGGCCCACCGCGTCTCTGACCTCCGCCTCATTCTGCTCCTGTACTCCACTACGTTCACACGTATTTTCTTTTCCCTCACTTTTGGCCTACTCTCCACGCCGTCTTCGATACTCCCCGAGTATCTGACCGTGCAGAGACAGTGTCTGAATACGGGTAAAGTTCACGTGAATTACAGGAAAGCTAGGATGGCACCACCAACGACACGCGCTCAAGCGAGCGCCTCCACGACCACGGACCAGGCCTCGGAGTCAACCGTGAGGGAGAGCGACCACGTGGACTCCGCGTCTCAGGCCGGAAGCCTCCGGTCGGCCCGCCTCGTGGCCGTAGAGACCGGACTCTCGGACATGAGTAGGAAACTCGACGCTCTAATTCAGCTGCAGACCCAACGGTCGACGGGACAAGCATCGCCACCTACGGTTCGCTCAGTCGCCGAAGTAAGGACTCGGGACTGGGCCGAGGATCAAGCCGGCCGCGCCATGCCCCCACCCCGCCAGCTACGAGACCGCTACGCAGGGGACCCGTATATACAACGTGAGCTCGACCGTGAGGCCATCCGCCACGACAAGACGGCTGGTAAGCTGCAGTCAGATATTCATGTTACCCGTTTAATAAGTAAACCGTACATGTTTGTGGATAGGGAGGGGGTTTACACGTTGTCCCAGAAGCTGGAACTGAGGGGAACCCTGGGCCCCCTCGAGTATCTGAGTGCCTTTATTGGCTTGCTCGGGGACGACCGTGCGGTCGACCCCGTGGACCGTGAGGCCATGTTCCGGCACTTACACCAAGTGTCAATCGACGCCCAGAGCCGGCCGTGGGCCGGAGTCAGGAGATGGTCTAACCACGTGTTCGACCAGATCGAGGCCGGGAGGCTCTCGTGGTGCGACTATTCGAGGATCCAGGAGGAGCGAGTCCGACTCGCGATGACGACCGGGACCCTCACCAGCGGCGCCGACACCGGGAAGGCCCGAGGACGGGAGTTGCCATGCCGGCAATATAATTCGGAGAGGGGGTGCCGCCATAGGAGCGGTCACGATGACGGGCCCGTGAGATGGCTGCACGTGTGCTCGTATTGCGACTCCGTGGGGAGACAATGCGGGCACTCGTTACACGCGTGCAACCGGAAACTCGGTTACACAATGGGCTATGAGAACGGCCAGGCTGCACCCACACCGGCTCCCCGGCGAGCACCCCAGGCCGGACACGCACCCCAGGCCGGACACACGCCCCGGGCGGTCGACCCCAGAGCGGATGTGCTCCCCCAACACGGACACGGGGCAAAAAACGGCTACGGTGCGCCCCGCGAGTGAGCGGAGCGCACCCCCACACAGTCACAACACGTGCCTCCGCCCCCGGGCCCGGGGTCGTGGGGTGCAATCCACGTGATGTAACACCAGCGGGCCCTGTGATCTCCACCACCCCCAACAGGATTTCCGGTGACCGGACGTGGGCGGGGGTCGTAAAAGGAAGCGGCCCGGTGACCACTCCGGGCCCCCACCCCCACACGTGGAGGGGGGACCACACGGGGGGTCCACGTGACCACAACACGAAGGCCGCCGGCCCACGTGGCCGGGCCCCGAAGATAAACAACAACAACGAAGGGGGCGGGACCCGCCACGTGGAGGACAGGTTCACCGCGCGGCCACCGCCAACCCACAGCGGTAGCAGGAGTGTTAGTGTTACCGCGCCGACTGAGGATCCAACTAACACTCCGGATTTCGGCGGACTAAAGGAAGTCTGCCGGACCGGAATTCCGTCGCCCGGACTCCGGACGGACCCGGAGGCCTTCATGGAGCACAGGCGGGCCGAGTGGCCCCGCTTCACCGAGGCCGGCCCCCCGGCGCACGGTCACATCTACGAGGCGGTCCGGGCCTCGGGCCTGCCCAACGCCCTGTGCACAAAGATCACACTGCCGACGGACCTCAAACTACGGGCGTGGGAGCAGTACCTGACGGGAATGGAGGGCAAGGGGGAACTCCTCGGTTTCATAAGATACGGGTTCCCCCTCGGCTACCTCGGGCCGGCCAGCGACACTCGGGACGTCCCCAACCATCCGAGCGCCACCGGATTCCCGAAGCAAGTCGGGGATTTTATCAGAAAGGAGAGTGGATTCTCAAACCTGATGGGGCCGTTCACGGAGGCTCCCTTCGAGCCGTGGTGCCACGTTTCGCCGTTGATGTCCCGGGAGAAGCGCGGGTCCGAGGCCCGCCGCGTCATAACGGATATGACCTTCCCCCGGGACCGTAGCGTCAACGCGTACGTGATGAAGAACGCGGTCTACGGAGAAGAGCGTGAGCACAGCCTCCCTACGGTCGACGGTTTCGTCACCCGCCTGGTGGCCTCGGGGCCAGGGAGCTACATGGCGACCATCGACATCTCGCGCGCCTATAAGAACTTTAGGTGCGACCCCCTCGACTGGCCTCTGCTGTGCTTCATGTGGGACGGCGGGTATTATTGTGATACGGCCATGCCGTTCGGCGCCCGCGCGTCCTCGTATCACATGCAGTGTGTGGCCGAGGCCATCGTGGGGATACTCGCCGGTAAGGGGGTCGAGGCCGCCATGTATCTGGACGACCTCATCATACTGTCGCCCTCACGGGAGAAAGCTGCCTCGGACTTTGCCATAGCCCGAGACCTATTCGCCGAGCTCGGCCTCCCCGAGGCCCGGGAAAAGGCGCAGGCCCCTAGTCAGACCGTGCGCTGGCTGGGCATCGACATCAATGCCGCCGAGATGTCCCTCACCATCAATGACCCCGTGGACTGCATTTCTGAGCTCGAGGCCCTGAACACAATATATGCTCTCCACACGTTCCTCGGGGACCGTGATCGTGGGACCAGGATCGAAGTCTTCTGTGACAACATGGGGACCGTCCAGGCACTCACGTCGGGGCGGGCACGCAACCGCGTCCTCGCCGAGCGTGCCCGACAGGCCTGGATGGTCCAGGCCAAGCTGCAAGTCGACCTGGTCTACACACACGTCCCCGGGGTCCTCAACACGGTCGCCGACGCACTCAGTAGGGCCCACCTGTCCTCGAGGGATTTTAACAATTCTGCATGCCTGATGACATATCATGATCTGTGGTCCGTGGTGCCTTGTACTCATGCCTCATTCGTGCCTGTGCTTCGCCTGTCCTGCAGATCCGGCGCTACGCTCTCTCCAACGGAAGGCATCTGCGCGGCAGGCCGAGGCACGTGCCCCAGGCACGGTCGCGAACCAGAAGAGCGCCGTGTCCACCTACCTCGCCTTCTGCCGACGGACGAGGACCGACCCGCAGGCACCGTCCGTGAGTTTCATCACGGCCTTCCTCGAGTACCTCGCGGACCACGCCCCCTCGCCGGCGACCGTGGCCAACCAGCTCTCGCACGTGAGGACACACCTACGGCTCTCGGGCGGAGACGTAACGGCCACAGAGGACGTGAGGGTCAGGAGGGCCCTCGACGCCATGAGGAGGAACAAGGCATACACACCAAACGTCAAGCCTCCGATCCCCATGGCCGCCCTCCAGGGGATCCTCGAGCTACTGTCGGACACGCCCCTCGACCTGACCCTACGGGCCGCGTTCCTCCTCCTGTACTACGCCGCACTGCGGCAGAGCGAGGTCGCCCCCCCTACGGCCAGGGCATTCGACCCGGTGCGACACCTCTCATGTGGGGACGTGGTCCTCACGGCAAATCACGTGGAGGTACGCATCAAGGCCGCCAAGAACCTCCAGTGCGTGGGGGAGGAAAAACACGTGAGGCTCCAATCCTCCCCGGACCCGAGGTCGTGCCCGGTGACGGCCGTGAGGAATATGATCGCCGCGGTCCCCACGCTGACACCAACGGATCCGTTCCTGCTCAACGCTGACAGGTCGCTAATAACGACGCGGTCGCTGTCAAAGGAGTGGGAGCGGCTCAACACCACAGCAGGCCACCCCCCTAAGACCTACACTCTACACAGCCTGAGAAAGGCCGCCGCCACTCAGGCCTTCCAGGCCGGGGTCGCTGAACTCTCCATTCAACGATACGGGGGGTGGCGTTCTAATGCACACAGGGGATACATTAGGGACTCCAACTCACAAGAGGTGAATGCGTCCCTCATACAGTCCCTCAACCAGTGACTCTCATCCCTCACAAACTTTTCTCCCTCCCACCTCGCCTCATTTTATGGTTTTGGCGTTTTTTATACATCATATTGTATAACCATTATACCTCATATTGTATAACCATACTATCTGTTATACAACCATATACATAATTGACATACCATTATACATGTCAATTACAACTATGTATATTATACGTAATTGACCTCTTTATACCTCTGTCAATTACTTTATCTACCTTATGTCATATTCATATTTACATATTAATATTCATGTCGGTATAGGTATATAAAATTAAAATAAATTTTATTATTCCCAACTATCGACTCCTCCTTTGTGTTCAGGGATAGGGGTAATGGGTAACCCATGGCCGTTGGTCAGGGGTGGTCATTGCTCCCCCTGACACGCCCCCTCGCGCACCCTGCGCACTCCCCCCTGGTGTCGGTCACGTGAACCCCGCGGTCACGTGGCCCACCGCGTCTCTGACCTCCGCCTCATTCTGCTCCTGTACTCCACTACGTTCACACGTATTTTCTTTTCCCACCCACCCTCACCTCTTTCTTATCTCCTACTCCGTAGGGCGTTTTTTATACATCATATTGTATAACCATTATACCTCATATTGTATAACCATACTATCTGTTATACAACCATATACATAATTGACATACCATTATACATGTCAATTACAACTATGTATATTATACGTAATTGACCTCTTTATACCTCTGTCAATTACTTTATCTACCTTATGTCATATTCATATTTACATATTAATATTCATGTCGGTATAGGTATATAAAATTAAAATAAATTTTATTATTCCCAACTATCGACTCCTCCTTTGTGTTCAGGGATAGGGGTAATGCTTCACCAAAAATAGTGGACATAACCTGTCCCATACTTCTACCACGACTTATCAGAATCCCAAAACATTGTACATTAGTCAAAATCTACAGATACTTTTATAATAGCTTCCACAGACGTCCTAGATTGCTTCATATTTACAATGTTGAACATCAACTGCGTATGAAATCAGTCCGATAATATAAAATCATATCCGGTTTGTTCTGAACGGAGATAAAAAGGGACGCCAAGAAAACCAATAAATCTGTCTTTTCTACGACGCCATCTTACAACCCGCCTCTCATCCCCGCCACGTGACCGGATCTTGTTGACGTGTCACCATGGAAACGTCACTCCCAGTGCGCATGTCATGTAGGTCAGGACAGAAGTCATCCGGTCCTCCCTTCGGCGACCCCCAAATCTCGGAGCTGTCGCTTGTTCCCGAGAATCTGCATGTCACATTCAGTGCTGCCATCTGGTGAGCCTAGATTTAATTATCAGATATTATTTGTGTCAGCGGATGTGGGATCTTGAGAGAGATGGAATAAATCGTTGTGACGTTGTCGGGCGGAAACGATGGACGTTATCAGGAAGAACGAGGATGGGCTTTGTGAAGGAATCTTCGTCAGGGTATGATCTGCGGGTTTTAGCTGAATATTGATAACAATCGCCACCGTTTGGACCATATAGAGGAGTGTTTAGTTATTATCCTCGAATCGTAACAAAGATAAAAGATAAAGTATACGATGATGGCGATAATGGCTTGTGGGTTTTACGCCATTTTAACTGTCAGGGTCAAAGCAAAGGGGATCAAAGTCGATATGGCCTGAGGCATTATTAGTATTAAAGTCGCGATTTAGTCCCATGCTCTACCCGCTTGCTATCCTGGTGGGCTATTACGACACCCGCTTTATCTCCTAATTGAATTATGCACCACCCCTGTCCATTTAGTTTATCTCTACTAAATGATATGAAAGACAGTTTTACAATATAAGTAGAATATGAAGTGGTGTTTGGGCATAATGAAAAGCCCCCGATATGGCTTTGCTTTGGAAGAAAATGATTTGGCAAGTATTGGTATTGGGATCAAAACAGCGATATGGCGTCAGAAATATGACATCAAGATGGCGTCATGAGTGGGACATCAATATCATGGCGCGTTCATTCCAAGGGGAGCAATTTCATCACCATCTGGGAAGGTAAAAAGACACATAATAAAAAGAAGGCATCTACCGCGAAATGGGGACGCGTCATAGAACATACCAACACAACAAGGGCGTTATTAGGGCCTGTGACGTCACGTAGTAAGGTCACGTGGTGCAGGGTGCAGATACAATATAATCACGTGTCCCTTCCCGTGATCCATCACTGCTGTGCAGCCAGCCGTGACGACGCGCCCGAGCTACGGGGGGCCGGGTCCTTTTTTATTGACGGGACTAATTTCTCCCTGCGGAGAGACAATTTCCCCGTCTCGCGGTGATGAGGCGCGCCGCCCGCGGCTGTATCACTGCGCTCCGGGTCACGTGGTCATGTGGTCACGTGATCAGCTGGCAGTGGGTGTAATTCAATCTAGGGCGGGGAAGACAATCAGGGCGTTGATGAGTATCGTTAAGGACAGCGGAGGATCTCCACTCTACCTGGAAATCTATGACCACACACACCCGTCCTCTTCTACTAGTGCTCCTCCTCACTCCTTACCAATGGCCACCCCCAGCTAGGGTGCAGGTCTGCGTGGCATATTGCAGAGAACTCATTAAAGATTTAGAAGAGTCAGACAATATGCTTCACTTGAAATCAACTTCGATTTGAGTTTGATACAGAGATATCCAGTTGAATGGGATATCTTGAATGTTTCAATTTCTTCGTTCTCGGGAGAAGGTCCCTAGTTGGAATTTCTCTTTTATTTTGCAGTTGATTGGGGTCATACCTGCCTATATCCACAATTCCGTTTCCACAATATGTCTCAGTTAGTATCCCAATGTTTCTTTCCTCTACACTTCTGATTGGAGGAGCGGATCGGTTCTTTACATAAGTGTTAACGTCTCAGTGGCGTCTGAAATCTAAGCATCAACCACCTTCATGGCACCCAAATAGTCCATATTCTAAATTCAATCCATGCTGTTCATATTCATCATCATCGACACATGGGATGTTGAGGCTCATAACTGGCTTTGGACAGAAACTACAGAATTGCGTATGGTATAGCGTTGTGCTGCTTAACCCTAAAAAGCAGCCACAGAAACGAGCAGAGCACGTTTGATCCGCTATGGCAAAGACAATATCGACTGACGACCTTGGCGGGAACCCCCGTCTTAGGAGCTGCGGTGTGTGATGAGCGTCGTTATTGTGGGCGGAGACACGGAGAGCGGTCAGAGTGGAGCACAACTCCTCAGCCGTCCTCACCCTTCACCACCCCTTCCTTCCCTCTTTTATCATCCATATATCATATCTGTTGGAGCTGCACTGAATTCACCTCTCTATAGAGAGAACCGTGCATTGAATCGACTGCCCCAAAGCGGGCAGGAATTTTGTGTATTTACAGAGCGCAGCAACCGACTAAATTATTCATGATATAACCTCACCCCCATAATTTCTCTTCAGGATATATTCATATATATATATATATATATATATATATATATATATATATATATATATATATATATATATATATATACACACACACACACAAACCGAACATGCCGAAGATTTTAATGCGTACACATACTGGTACTCGGTGTAGGAACTGCTACTCTTCATTAGCCTATATCAATTTCTTGAAAAGCAGTCACCCACGACCCTCTTCATATCAAACGAGATTAATCAACATTGTCTTGGTGTGGATAGTAAGAAGATGGATCGCGTCGATATAAGTCCCTCATGCAGCTACAAACATTACCCCTTCTCCACAATCTCTCTTTGTTTATTACTCTCCCTCTCGTATACCGTCTCCACTTCATTGAACACTCCATTTCCTTTTCCTTATAGCTTTACCTACCCGCTCAACTCTTATACTATGTCTTCCATCTTCGGTCCATACTCCAATAGTCTACCTACCAATCCTAACCATATATATGTTGCAACTTTCCCAAACACCGACACTTATTGTGTTTCACAGCGAATCTTTCTTATTGTCGTCCTTTCCTTACCCTCCTTCAACCTCTTCTTCTCACCCATCTCCTCTCTTACCTCTCTGACACCCTCTCCCCTCATCTCTCCCCTCACAACATAGCATGCTTGACTTACATGTATTTACTTTTTAATCGGGCCCAGAAACCATCATAATAGTGAGACTAGAATATCAATATATAAATTTCAGAAGAGAATAAAGCTATCTTCCCTCTTACTTCCCTTCAGTGCAACACTTTGGCCGCCTGTGTGGCCACCCTCACAGGTTCCTGGTTTTGTGCTTTCCTCCTATCCCTGTCCCAAACCGCTGTCCCATTGTGCTCCCATCTGCGCAGTCCAGTAGTCCTGTGTCATTATGGGCGACTTAATTAGTCTGTAATACGACCCGCCCTGTGGCAGCGCCATGGCGGACAGATTCGGGTGAGTGAATCAGGTGACCGAGCAGCTCGTGTATGTGGGTCACCTAGATGTACACATACATCCATGTAGGTAATCAGCTTTCTATAACTCCCATAAGGACAATCACCAATCAATAATCATCAATACCCGAGGAACCCTGGATCTCCATATATATTTCATCATATGTAACTACTCCTCTGTCATGTTTAATGGAGACTGATCGTTTTCCATAACATGGGTACATTTTATAAGAAATACTAAGAAGGAGGATTACAGACGACATGCAACAGTTTTGCAATTTTAATCAAGTCAATAACATCAAGGGAGAGGGTTTCTCAGATATTATTCCCATACATGGGTTGAATTAGAGTGTTTCCGAAACAAATGTTTTATAAGGATTAATTTGATATCGTTGACTTTTATAAAAGTACATGAAAAAAAGCAGATGGGAATGAAATATACAACACTGCATGAGGCTATGGAACTTGTCTCCACAATAGGCAAACATGTAATAGTAAGTTACCGGAGGCAAAAATGCATTTGTTCAATTAATGGAGACAATAGAAACAATGGGGCAAAGGGTGTCAAATTACATGTTACTTTCCCTGTCGCATTTATTTTAGCAATTGGAGAGCTCTCCTCAATTGTAACTAAATCATGTTTATATAAACATAACTCATCGCAGGATTCGCCAATGAACTCTTCGTACATCTCGCTACTAAATGCTGAACTCCCCTCCTTCTCGAGTTTTACTAACATCAGCTCAGAGTCACTGCTCCTGACCTTCTCACAGCTTCCCATGCCAAGGACTCGGGGGTAAAGAAAATACCTACTTCTCGTGATAGCAAAGATACGCAGAAATAACGAATAAGTCGACTCGGTATGAACCGCTGCTCCACCCCTCTGGGCACCCACACTTAAGTCCATACAGTTTACCACAGTGAGCAGCGGATGGGCAGATCAGATTATTCGCGTGGAAATCGTGTGCAGCTCGGAGCTGTTTACACATTGAGAAACTCGACTAGATAGGCCTACTTCAAGCCTTTCATTAGTATATGATATTGTGAAAGGAAGAACGAGCATTTAAAGGAGTGGCCGTGTGAGCTGCTCAGTAGAGGACGACATAAAACAAGTAAATATGCGTTACAGAGCACCTACGGTCAGTGCTATATAGAGGTGAGCTGTATGGCATGGCACTTCATGTCGCCCTCCCGCCTTCTTTAATGGGAAGTTATCGTCAAAGCGATTTCCTAAAATTCCCGACATTTAAGCACACATTGGCTTCCCTGCTACTGAATTGGAATATAAACCAATTTATCTCCTTTCAATATAGTCTTTTTTTCCATTAGTATTTCTCCGCCAGTTTTTCTAACGGAGAATCAATCTACAATCTCACCCCATATTAATCACAAGGCTCCAGAACTACATTCTGTGACATTCAAAAAATGTAATTTTAATGTCTACTTCTGGAAAAGCAGATTTTCAGTTTATCATAACACTATGTAGGCTTAGAAAATGTACTATCTCTAGATACCTGTATTACCACACTTTTCTTGAGCAACAAGCTTCACTTTTAACGTTATGCAATTATCATATCCATTAACTCATCTCATCACTCACTTCCATCACTAGAACTAAGAGACCTTGTATTGTATCACATGTTAGTTATTATATATGTACACTATATTATGTAAACAGATTGTAACACTTAAGAGGGCCCGAATGGGTGACCAGCTCTAAGCTGAGCTTGGAGATTTGTATGCAAATTTTAACCTTGATAAAATTCATTTAAAAAAAAATATAAAAATGAAATGATTCTTTCGAGGATACACAGAATCCTACTTGTAGTGAACTATGAAGTATGTCTTGTCGCAACGATCCATTTTTCTTTTTACGTGATGCCTCTTTTCATACAAGAATTTATAGGACTTGTCCTTCCTCACCTCTGTCACATCAGACCTTTTCTTTAATAGTATTATTCTTTAACAGTATTACATGAGGTATGATCTGTTCAATCTTAATGTTATTAATACTAAAAAAACAGCATCCATCCTGTTTAACCAATGTGCCATAGAATAAGTGAATTTATTGTAATATTCGTCACATTCGGACCTGCACTGACACCTCCGTGTATTACTCCTCCATTGTAGCCTAGAAGTCAAAAACCGCTTTTATTAAAGAACATTTGATAACTAAGTAAATCAATTGGATTATTCCGCAGCCTTCTTATATCTAACGTCGAAACCTCTCATTGTGTTTCGCAAAGGTCTCTCAGAGAAGCTGGACGCCATCGGTTAAAACATGGAGCAGCTTCTAGTTTAATTTTGGTCCACCTGCAGTCAATATCCATATTTTAAAGCTTAAGATAATAATCTGAAAGAAGGAGCGTAAAATATTCATCGAGAAAAGAAAATAAGATCAACGCGTTTTGCCCTCCCCTTCCCCTTTAACTGGTGCCTGTGCTCATTACATGATCCCAGGACAAAAGTGATGCCCGGGTCGGGTTCCTAATTGTTTGTTAGAGTCGTTGTTACACATCAGGAGCGTTTTACTGAGCAGCTCCGAGCAGCTCCGATTCCCTGAGTTGACGCATGTCAATTAAAACTTCTGCCCCCAGAGAGTTGCCGCCTCTCAGGTCTTTACCACCCTGCTATGGAGCGCCACCAGTTTCAAAGTTCTGACTTCTTTAGTGCGACACAATCATTACACTAGAATTAAAATGCCGGCATTATTCTTGAGATACTGGAATTACAGTAGTTTTAAATGACGACTTTTTTATTGTTGAGATACGATCGTTGCAGTTCTCTTTGGGTCCGACCTTACTGCAGCGAGACGATCGTTATTTATGATTTCTTTCCTCGTTGAGCCTGTCCTACCATTCTACTGGGTATATCAAGGAACTTCAAAGTTTCTAAGAATTTCACATTTTATACATATGTGTGCTCTCACTTTACGCCCCATAGGCCACAAAGAGGACTCCGTGCGCGAATAAAAGGCAAATTATTTACACCAGAATTTGAGAGCATCTGGCTTCGGTCAGGCATGGTGTACCGCTCGGGGATTTGAACCCCAACTCCCTGCATCTAGAGGTAGTGCGAATAAACCACGGTGACATCTTGCGGTGGTCGGGGTCACGAATTAAGTGTGTGGCGTTGCATCGGGTCGCAGCCATTAAATGGTACGTCCTTTTTTGAATAACATTTTAGTTGCGACGCATTATTTGGATGCCCACTTTCCGTGGTTGTTTGATGGGATATCAAAGGTCCCGAACCTGCTGTGATGCCCATGGACCTCGAGGAAACAGTTTGTGGAGTTTGGATATTCGTACAATTCCAAGATGTCGGAGGCCACTTCTCCTACAGCATCTCCTTGGTTTCATCCTAATTAATTAGTCATGTGATCCGCACCTCAATGGGAAGGGTTCGCTGGTTTTCTTTTGTTTAAGCGTGCCGGTCATTAAAATGACCCTAATTGGTTAAATTAAGTGGTGCCAGTCTACCCCAAGGATAAAATTTGTTATCAAACTTCTACGACATCATCAGAATCTTTGCCTATGAATAAAATTTTCCTCATCAATTGAGATTGATTAAAGTATGAGAGAATTCAGTCAATAGAGATAAACCATCTAGCGTACACTCCCTCATTAATAACAAAATATGTTAAATTTCGGGTATATAGTAATTATATAACGTCCAACCATGCTTGTACAAGTCACAAAACTCGACGATAATTTACCATTTGTACGGAATTCGGCATAAATGCCTCAGTCCGTACAAACTGTAAATTACCATCTCGTTCTGTGAATTGTACAGCATGGTCAGGACGTTCTATATATGTATCAATTCAAGGTATTTATGATATTGGTACTAAAGATCAGCACACCCTTTTCTACCTGGCTGCTGTTTCCTCCATCTTTGGCACGAGATTGATACTTTTTCTAATTTACACTCTCCCTCACAATTCCTCACCAACACTCTCCTCCCTGAGGTCGACTCCAGTTGCTAGAGTACCGTGCTCCTACACCAACCTAATATCGCCCACTTCGCTCTCCGACCGGAGAGCACATCCCATTTTACCAAGCGAAGGTCTCTGCTTGGCGACTGATGACGTCTAGTTCTTGCATGCTCCGACAGAGGGCAGACCGGAACTCATCACGTGGGCGCTTAACCTCTGACCTACTTCCGGCCGTAGGTCATCAGCCAATCAGCGTTGAGATACGAGGTTAATGTTGACGCGAACGTTTTTTTTTCTCACCGACAGAAAGGCATCGTCCATCTATAAGTCGCCCACCACGCACTGGCGCAAAGGATTAATGTTGTAACCGCATCAGTGTTTGTTTTGTTTTGTTTTGATTTAACGTCCAGTCAACCATTATAGGTCCTTACCAGACTTTATCTAGGTTCTTTTACACCTAGAGGGTGGTGATCGAATCTATGTGATGAAATCTCACCCCTACACATTTACCTAGGTGAGAAGTTATTTACTTCCCACACCACATGGACATGGTATGAGAAGGATTGGCTTTTGATATAACAGTAAATCTACCACTGCTGGGGGCGGGACTCGAACCTACAAAGTCCTACAACCTTGGGGATACAAGTCCAGTGCACTTCCCATTGAACTCCCCACCCCTCCGCATCAGTGTTCGTATTTCCTAACTCTTTGCTAGTGCATGTTTTCAGGCCATATTTGATATAAAACCATCCTTACACATATTGCTGGTGATTACACTCAGTGTAATTGGTCGGTATGATCTCTCAAGGAGATCGCAGACCTTACAGGGCCCGGACCTACCACGAGGTGCTGGGTGGCGACTACCACGCCTCCCGTCCTGTCCCTGACGGCGGGAGATGTCTTACCGCGTCCATCAGTCGTCGTGTCCGTACAGAACTGACAAGCGCCTACAAAAGGGGGCAGTAAAGACCAGTGCAGTGCTCCCCCGGGCCTACTCCCCACTGTCTCCCACATGATCGTAAACAAATCTACGATACAACAGGATGCCAGGTATTGAATCATCATCCTATCACCCTTTTGGTACAAACAGGTCCGGAAGATATCATGTCCGTATTATTGGGTAATATCCCCGACCATTGAAGGAAATTATGCACCATTCATATTTAGTTGGACATAGAAATCTTTATAGGCCCGAAAAATGCGTTACAGTTCACGAGCACCTGTCCACGAAACCAAAGATCATTGCCTACGTTATTATTTTGTTTCTATTTGTGATAAGCAATACATTCGACGTACATACATCGTTCTTCCATACATGCACAGGAACAGTAAACAAAAGACAAAAGTAAAGTTTTGATGAAAATTTACAAATAAAATTTCCTCCACCTCACTATAAACTGACAATGTTTTAATGCATAGTTGTCTTTGACCGGTTCACATGTCCATCTATTTGTTATGGATGCAAGGGGTGATAAACTCTGATTGTCGAACATACCGAAATCGTGTGTTAGGCGATCAAAGTCCCCAAAATATACATAAAGAAGCGACAGGCCATAAGGACAATGTACTTATCAATGGCATATAGGTATATACAAATAAATACATGTTCAAATAGGAATGATCTATAAGGCCATTATTCGATATATACTGTACCTTAGCATTCAACTTTACCTTCGTTTGGATGGCGCTTCTTGTAGATACGGAAACAGAGGCAGAGGCCGTAGAGTATGGCAACGAGTATCAAAAATTCATACTGAATGCATATTTGCTATTTACAAAGTGGTTGGGCGCACGTGTTGAATATAGATTTTGATATACGCCATCCGAGACGACGCAGTCTCCAGAACACCAGAGATGAAGACACTATACGTCATATTGAACGCAGACCTTTGCTTTTACCAGTTCTTTCGCCTGGTAGATAAAATAGCTTTGTCACTAGAACTTCCCTTTTAAAAGTTAAACAGACCTTTCGAATTGGATGTCAACATCTTTCACCTGGGAATTCTGTCCTAGAACTTTGTCGTTAATTCTCTTTGTCTTAAATCATATTTGGGGTGATATATGTAGAGTACTTTGGAGTCCTGAAGAAAGCATCAAGTATTCTGTCTGCCATGTTATATCAACTTGGATAATGTTTTACCTACAAAAATATACTTTCCACCCATAACAATTCAACAGTCAGAATATGTCTTATTTAATCTAATATTTAATTCTACTTGACGTGAACCATATCATCAACTACAGTAGAACCTAGAGTAAGGGGAGACCCATCGTTTCAAGCAAAAATTTCCTCTTGTAAACCCGTGTCAATACTGCATGTCAACAATGAACCTGAAGTGCTACCTCTGCCCCAATACTGTCTGTTTACTTTGTGTCCAAACGTACTATTTTCAAACGAATGTGTCAACCTGTTTCTGTCTAATACTCAGTAGACTCGAGGCAAGCTCTACAGGTGAACACTGCCACGTGTCTTATCGATTAGCTTCCTCTTATCCCGGACCAAAGGGAAGCACAGGCGTCGAGCAAGCAGTAAGTCAGTGAGGCATCCCGTATGTCATAGGGTCACGTGATAAGCGGTCACGTGACGCCAGGCTGACACCGCGTTGTTTCTATATTGGTTATAAGATTCCAGTGGTGGTACCTCTGTGCCATTCTATACAGCACACTTTGATGTGTACAAGCTAAATACACTGTCGCCATTCGGTCTTCGCGTGGTGTATAATTACTATTGATGTGCGACGAGATGGACTCTGTATCCTTTCCTGGTTTACTACAGTTTTCTATAAGAACTAATTTGGTTTATGTATTTCAGTGACTACATGAGGCATTTTCACTTTGATATTTATGATACAATGATTTTGCGGAACATGACCAACCTACAACTTTCCTTAATCATGGTATTCAGGTTTTCATTAGTGTAATTGTGGTTTGTTACCCTGCTGATTAATGTCCAACATATACCCCATAGGGAAACTCAGGAAAATGCGACTCAGCTTGGTGTATATTACAGCAGAGAAAGAATAAGTAATATATATGTTGTTCTTTTTCGGCCGGAACTGAGATCACTCCAATTGCTTTCTATATGTGTGGCGGAGACCATGTATTGCCAAGGGCTAGACGTTAGTATAATACGATATAGATTGACGATTTCCTCTGCTCACTATACCTGTAAACTTTAGAAGCACATGTATCAACTTGCTTTATAGAACCAGGCTAAGACCGGATTAGAGTCAGAAGGAGAAAGGCTACCGAGTAAATAAAATTGTATTTTTTTTTAATTTTCTTTTTTTTTACTATACTGAATTGCCAGATAGTAAGATTATGTTGATAACAATTTCAATTCATCTAGCCGGGGATATTACAACAGGTATATATGCAAATTTCTGTCAACAGGTTATTTTACAAATCTCTGAGATTGAGATTTGATTGAGCAGGAAGCTTAAATATATGACCTACCCAGGACCAGCCCCAGACCGAGCGCTCGTCCTGTAACGCGGTCGTGTCAAGCTTGCAACATGACAAGTAAAGTAATGGATGACAAGCTGTAGAGTTATGTTATGTATCTACACGCGATTAATGATATGAATGTGCTGGATCTATAGTGCAGATATCATACCTAGCAACCAAGACTGGTCTGAGGACTTGCCAGTTTCAGAATAACGCCCATAGATTCAAGGTGTCATTTCAAATCACCAGATATACCAGCAGAAATAAATATACAATACTGTTCGTCCTGTCGCCATTGACTTTACTTTTCACTACTCCCCATAAGTTACTCTAACACACAAAATTATACCTGCCCACCTTCAAAAACTTTGATAGCACCGTAGGGTGTGGCATGTTTCTACCACATGAAAATACGGGAAAGTAACACTATAAGGATTTGTGAAATCATAACAGAGTGATATCAATATCAGCATTCCATTTTGAGTCAATTTATCAAAGCTCAACTTTGCTGCTCAAACTTCAAGTACAAAACGGCATGAAGAGGCTACACTAAGACTAATATTCAGCTGTATTTATAAAACTGTTAACTTATACTGAGACATGTACAAGCCTTCACCTCACTTCATCTGTCTCTTTAATTCTTCAGAGTGCTTCCCTCTGTAACATCGGTACCTGCCAGGATAGGAATAAAGAATGGAACTACTTTCTTGCAGTAAATTGTATCGAACTATGTACGGGGCCCTTTGTAGTGAAACGACGTACAATAAAGGTACAGTAGGTCTGTCTTGGAGTGTAGTAATAATGCTAACTCGCACAAGGTGAAGAGCAGAGCACTTATTGTGTAATTTGTGGCGGCACCACCCATCTTGTAAGAATACGGCTCCTCAGAACAGAGAGCGTGATACCGCACCTCTATTGATCGTGACCACGGGTATAATTTTACCTGCTGAGGAGGGTCTACGTAAAAGGAGGTACAAAGACTACGTACGAAGTTAAGACGATGATCTTTTTCTTAAACTATTAGAGGTGGGTCAGGACTGGAAATATGAGAGGGAGTAATTCCCTATTATTTCATTATCTATATGTATACATAGTATGCATTATATACATGCAAGTATATATATATATATATATATATATATTGTATACATGTAATGCAAACAATATCTGTATGTTCCTGGTAGGAATACATCCTATCAGAATAAAGTCAATATTTAGCATATCATCTTAATATTGCTACTATCAATATTCCTTTCACTTATAGTTGATATGTGCTGCAATCTTACAAATAATATGAAGTGACCGAGTACCCCATTCAACAGTTTTAAATCTATCATATGCCGATGTAGTTTTCGTTATACTACAAGAAAAACTGCTATTTCTCAAGTGAATAACCATTTCCATGAGTGTACACTGTTTATATATCGTAGCATCCTTACACGGCAGTATGTACACTAAATAACAGGTGCGGTATACTGAGCCCGACCACACCAGAATGAGGTCACATTGCCGCCGGCTCCGTTTAAAAACGTGATGAGCAGACAGTCTGGGCGGAAAGGGTAAACTGCTCCCGGGCCTAAACCCAGCCCCAGTGATGGCTAAGTCTGTGAGCTGCGCCTTGTCTACGAGCTGCTGGCTGATTCAGGCGCCGGCTCGGCGTGTGTCTTACACGTACGGAATCTGAGGCGTTCAGAGTAGCTCAGGTGTCTGTCTGACAGCGAGCAGCTCAGTGTGCACCTCACAGAGTGCCTCACAGACGGCTCACAGAGCGGAGCAGGGTTTGGTCTATCTGGCCACCAGCTGCAGCGCGCGACCCATCCGTCAGGGCCCCAGGTTGGCGCTAACTCACTTTGCATGAGGCGAGCAATTCGTGGGATGCTCGCCGACGCTCAGACCTGCTCACGGCTCGACCCCGGCGGACCTGTTCTTACTCCCAGAACAGAGATCAGCGACTTGAGCCATTGAGCAGACATTTTTACCATAATTTCCCGGCTTCTCTCAGGAAGTGATTCAAAGGAAATGAATTTAAACTCATTTGATGTATTCTATCCTATTTACCAGATGGTCATGTACGGAAGAATTAATGCGTTTGTTACGGAGACTACAGTTAATATATTCCATTCGAAATATTCGATTATATGCTCCTTATATATCACCAAAGGGTTTACATTACGAACGGTATAGTACAAGGTTTTCGAGCTATAAATTTCACACGTATATGTCATGGTCTTAATGAGGGACATACTAGGACGGGTAATTGAAGGATACAAGAGTAATTATAACTACATCATATATTACAGAACCTTAATCCAGTATAATAATACCTAAATCCTATATTGAAATGTCTGAAATCAAAATATCACTATATCACTGCGTCTGATTTATGGACCTCTGTGTCTAGATCATATCAAAATCACATGCTATAGTATCACACGGTCTAATTTCTATACCACACTAAAGAAAGGCTATACCACCCGACGTTTAAATGTTATATAACGACTGGGGTCCGTTTCTGCTTTCTTTGCCTGCAGGCGAGCAGGTCATACACTCAAACGAGCAGCTAGAACAGCGGCTGACAATGTGCCCAGAGCTGCTCTGTGAGCTGCTCTGTGAGCTGCTCTGTGAGCTGCTCTGTACCCCGCCCGCTCCCAGTTATCACCTCCCGGCGCCGCCAGCAGCGCGGCCCTGATCGCTTTGTTGTGGTCTGACAGGACCTTCCTGGACACGACACGGCGCGCCCACACCCCGAGTTGCTCCTTGATGGCCGCAGCGGCTCGGTCTGACGCGGGCGAGCTGCGAGCTGCTCTGGGTATAATACTCCCGCTATTCGCCCACGGGTACAATACCGGCGCTTCTTTTGGTCTTATTAGTGTGTGTTATATGGAGCTAAATACCACATGAATAAGCATCACATCCCTGCTGGTATGGTGCTATGTACCACACATCTAGCCACCGTAAACTTATTTATACGTACTGTGTATAGACAATAATCGATGGTTTTGTGGGCAGGCAGCCGTAAACCACGAGAGGTTGACGCGTAGTAATACACGAGAGCTAGCGAGTGTATTACGACGTCAACCTCGAGTGGTTTACAGAGCCGCCTGTCCACAAAATCATCGTTTGTTTTATTTCCTATCCATCTTTTCGAATGAATTAAACTTAGTAATTGCCATATAAAAGGGTGTAACAATTGGGACTATTTCTTAGCTCTATACCACAAAGGAACAATTTTCCCCGTATACCATGGTTTTGAGGCCGTATACCACAGTTGTGGTTTTATACAATGGGTGTTTTACTGAATCCCCATAAATTTTCAATGGGGGTTTTGTATACGATGGATAATCAAGTGCTATGTACCACTTCAACATCCAGGAAGCCTTTATTAGTGTATTATGTTGTGATACATAGAGCACCCTCATCAGTGTCTCTTATGGTGATATATGTCACTCATATAGCCACGGCGCTCTTACTTTGTGTATCATATAGTCTACGCATTACATATATAACGACCATTGTCAATACTATGAACCCCACATACTCGTATCAGTATAATAAGACTACATATATTATAGGTATATAATTAGATAATTGTATAAAAAGTAATCCCCATCCATGAATCGAAGTTGATATAGCCAACCTAACATCCAGTTAGTGCCGGTCTCAAGAAAATCAGTACATGTATTTGTTCTGTTTTAGAGAAAGTAAGTGACAGTTTATATCATTTAGCCACTCGTTTTATTGATGCATGATACATCGACCAAGAGTAGATATGCCGAGTATGATTAAGTTTATTCAGTAGAACGTTTATTCTAAAAGCTCATTTAGAAATATTGGTGAGAGGTGCTTCTCCTTTACATTGGGGCTTCACAGGTAATAGCCTTTGAAGAAAACACCTTCCCGCAAATAGAGAAACTTGAGAGTTATCTCTGTGAAATCTAAATCTAACCGGTTCCTAACCAACTACATGTACTCCCTAATTCAACAGGTATAGCATTCTGTCTGACCCGTAAGAGAAAGCTTCACGAAATCTTCCCGCTGGACTGACCTACTTTTTCCTGCTAAGTTGAAAGGAAAAGGGAAAGCGTTCGCTCTAAACAGCCTCGCCAACCTCTCACTGGAAGGAAACGCTGCCCGGAAGATGGGGGCCTAGGTTGGAGTAACGCTCGCGATCTCACAACCCCCAGCACGCCCCAGGCTGGTCCATTTACACTAGCACTTTTTTGTATTTATCTTTCTGTTGGTTTTACGTTTTTCACTTTTCTTTAGAGGTTTCTCTCAGACCGGAAATGTGACGTCACAGCATCAGCATCACGTGACTAGCTGACATTTTGGGAGAAGCCATTACCAATGGAAGGTGTTTTGCATTATATACCCCAGCTGACCTACTTCCAAATCCAAATGTAGTATTGCATTCTGAATGTTGCAGTTGGACAATATTGAAAGAAGCTAATTGAAGAACGTAATCTCTCAAAAGAAATGAATAATGGATCTGGAAAGTACTCGAATTTTTCAATAAAATTAATTATTATACTTTGCAAAACTTCATATACACAGAATTCTCATTAATATTTAGAATTCAACTTTTATATCTCTCGAGAAAAAAGGTAACATCACATCTCAAATAATGCAACAATGAAATTTTCATATATCTACATCACTAATCAAAATAACGTGAACAAACATTGTCCATGATTATGTTGTTCATATTTCTATTACTCTTGCGCTCCTCTGTCGAAGAAGGCCATTTGCAAGATGAGTTGGTTTTATTTGAAATAAACTTTGATAGAAAGTTTGTCTCATGCATTACAACTCCCTAATGGGAACAACACAAATAAAAACCATTCATATTCACAACAAAGCCAACAAATTTAGATCTTTAATAACAGAAGTGACACAGGATGAAATAAAAGAGATGTACTATTTTATAAATTCGAGTTTTGATGAAAGAGGTGATAAATACAACCTTTTAATACCATTTTGTTTAGTTTGAAATTGAAGAGCGAAGTGGCGAGAGTGATACATGAAAAAACAATAAGCTGGAGCTGGTTCTTTTTATGACGTGAGAAATGAGGCAAAACGAGCAGATCGTTTCCCGGGGGACGAAATCAGAAAAGATAAAATAAACCTGAAATGTATTAGGAAACACTGGCTCAAATGGATGACGGATGCAGGGGTGAAAATAACCTGAGAATCTGAAGCCTCCTCGGGTACAAACAAGCCATGCTTTGTTACAACCGTGTTCCAATTCAGACTGAAGATTAATCATTTCAACCAACGTGGACCTTAACGACAGCACTCTCTGAGTTATCGCGGCTAGTTGTAAATCTGTCAGAAGGATGCTGAACATAAAACTGCACATTAGATGATCACAGTTGCCGAATTTGTGGTACAGGGAAGTGTGAGCGTATGTGAAGTAAGGATGGTGTGTGCGTGGTTTCGTAGGATTTCGAAAAGCTCACATAATCGTGATTCTGTAGTACTGCCTTCTAATGGTTAGCATCCTAATCAATCAATAAATCACAGTACAAAGAGTACAAAGAGATAAATGGGTCATAATGGGTTGCAGATTATTAAAAGATTTTGAGCAAGAATATTATCGATGCGAACGTAATAGATACAATCATAATAACCTACACACCGTGATGAAAAGTTTTATTGATGACGCATTGAGTCAGGAACCACGAGGTCCGACTTCTACCTAATGCAATCTTCAAGGTTTCTGGGAATAAGGGCTCAACCGGTAACTGTAATATATGATCTATTGTCAGCTCTGCGATATAAACCTGCTTTTCATACCACAAAGGTTTTCTATATGAATTTTCAATTGTTATTTCTTTCTGTTTCAAAACACAGAAGAGCACACACCCCGCCCTCGAGGAGACGAGAGGTGATACAGAATTAGGTTATCAATTTACCTCGCATCAGGCTGCCAACTCTCCCCACTCATACCAGTGGCACACAGTTGTATGTATATTGGATCGGCGGGCATGTGCCAACTGGCCAAACAAGTCCGTCTGCTGCTTAATGGAGCTTGAAACAGGCGGGTGTAGCCGCTCGGCCTGGCTGCCTCACTGACAACGGCTGATGAGAATAAAGGTGTAACGGGATTGGATCAAATTACCTGTGAGCCTTCTCACCTGCCCGCCGCCAGCCCACAAAAGCAGCAGGTAGACAGCACACAACGGGAAAACAGTCCATACAGGTGTTGGGCGGTGTGAGGGGGTGTAGTGTAAGCGGGGAGGGTGCGCGCAGGGATGGTGTGGCAGAGGGTGGTGCTCAATGGATCCTGGTATCAAGGTGATAGGATACGGGCGGTGGGAGTCTACATCAGGGATACTGTGTTGTGTAATGTAAAATATTATGATACTAACAGGGAATCTCTGGGAGGATGATGAGTGAAGGCATTCCCATGAAAATTGGATTATTCCTACAGGCATTTCATAAAATCTCAGGAAAAACATTGAACCTGATTCGTAATTCACACTGGTTGTTTCAAAATGTTGAAATGATTAAATCTCCAGTGGCTTGGACCATGTGCAAGGGGAAACTATCAAATTATTGGCCACCAGTGTTCAATAGACCTGAAATTGGACAGATCAGTCGATGTGTGTTTTAAATAAAAGAGTATAAAGAATGTGTTTTTATCTATTCTGTGGCATTATGTGTATGACCACTTGTGTAACAATCACGCAGAAGTTCAGCAACAGATATATGCTGCTTTTTGTAGGTGATAAGTCAAATACAATTCAATACATCGACTTCTCCTTCATCAATTTGACTTTCATAAATGAGAAAAAAAACCCTGAAATATATATGCACAGAGTTTCTATCTGCTGAGCCTTCTGTCCCGATTCCTCACACACATCAGGAGATGAATAGTTGATTCGGCTGCAATGATGATTGAAAATGAGTTTCTCTCGTGAACTGCAGCGAGGCTCTCTTTCGTGAATGTGATTCATTGCAGTTCGAACTAGTACCATGATTGATGGTAGGTAAGGGCGCGGGGTGGCTGAGGCCGAGGTGCTCGCAGGCTAACTGTAGTACCATTATTGGCCGCTATGTGCGCCGCGAGCACTGCGGGGGCCGAGCGGCTTAATAATACATGTTCCGGGGCGGACGGCCAGATTCACACCTCTCTAGGCACATCCAGACAGCCATCAACTTTTCACACCTGAGGCTGGGACCGTGCCCGACGCCGGCACCCTGTGAGCCAGAGTGCCTGTGAATTAAGCACGCACAGTACCAGCGGAACCTGACCCCTTCGATGGCGGTACGGGGAGTCACGTGGTACAGTGTCACGTGATGCTGTGTCTTGTGATGTTGTGTCACATGGTGTTGTGTCAGGAGATGCTGTGTAACCTGGTGCCATTTCTTGTGTCTTTTGGGGTTAGCAATAGTGGATGATGCAAAATAAAGATAAGCATGAAATGGAAACGAAGTACTGTATTATTGTAGTGTTGTGTCATGTGGTATGTTATTATGTGATGTTAGAAGCGGCATGTCATGTTGTGTCGTGTCCTGGGTGATGTGTCACATAATCTTGTATTATGTGGTGTTGTGTCATTGTGACATTTCATTGTGTCCCATGGTGTCATGTGGTAGAGAGTCATGTGGTGTCTCAGGTGGTATGTCTCATGGTGTTATATCAAGTAGAGATGTGTTTTGTTGTGTTATCTGCAATGGTTTTTTTCTTTTGTAGTGTGCTGACCCATGCTGGTTTATCATACATGAAGTGTTTGGTGGAATATTCGTTGTGTCGCACGTTGTCACGTGGTGTTGAGTCATGTGGTGTTGTGTCACGTAGTGGTGTTTAGATCTAGTGGTGATTGTTGGGATGGAGGTAGTAGTGCTGTAATTGTGTAGAGCCTGGTAGGCGGGGATGGAGGTGCCAGCACCGCTATGGGTGTTGATGGGGGGCGCCGGGTCCGGGGGTCCCGGGGCCGAGCTGGTAATGGGAACAAATCACCTGTGGGACACCTCTCCGAGAGGCACTGACGTCGCAAAGGTCAGTGGGTGCATCATCTACATCGGGGAAGGTGTGACGAGGCGTCTGTGAGGGTGCAGGAGGAGTGAGGGGGAGGCAGGACGGTGCAGGCGAGTAACGAGCCCCTGCAACGCCCGGCGTGTTTGATAAAGTATGAGTAGTATGTGGAAAAGGTAATCTTCTGTAGGCAAGGACCAACCATGATGGAGTCGAGGGGAGCCAGAGTGAGACTGCGCGTACACATCCACAGCTACATAACAGTAACACACAGGCCTACTCAGACGTACACTTACACACAGGTAGAGTTACACTCAAACACACGGGGAGAACACAGTAGAAACACCCAGATTCAATAGATATACGCATAGGCACACTTACACCTATGCAACACCCGGAAAAACACTCAAACAGCAACTCACAGTTATAGACACCCAGAGACAGAAATACATATAAAGTCTCATACATATACTGAATTACTGTCACACTAAAAACATACAGACAGACCCAACACAGTCTAGCATACATACACAGAAACATCCAAATACATCTTAAACTAAAGACACAGAACAAAGAGACACACAGATACAGCCAGACATGTGTGAACACACACAGTCACACAGGGAGACAGGTGGGTCGGATTTTTGAAACCTGCTAAATTGCCAAAATAAGCTTATTTAAGGTTCATGTTGTATAAACGTATCTCATCAATGTAAAAATGAAATTATTTGGTGCATCTTTTGATAGTCTTTCTTTCCAACATAGGGTTTTGTAGAGCTCTGAGGAATTTTTCCTTCCGAAAATCAACAAAAACTGTGATTTGCTAGTGATTTTCACTTTGTTCAAAATCTGGGAGACACAATTTTGAGGCAATTGAATTTATTAACATGTTTAAAGCATATGTCATGAGAAGTGTAGACAATATAATTTTGAAAATTGGTAAAAGATTGAAAAAATATTAAAATGGTGAAAAATATCAAGGACCTTCAAATTTGAAATATATTGAGAGAAATTAATTCTCCTTCATTGTACAATGCTGACAAGAATCCTGGCTGTGATACCTGAAAGTTTCAACACAATCAGATTTTCCATTCTGATATCAGAACATTATGATTCCATGATGATATTTTTCCAAAAAAATGGTGTGTTGGACCACACATCTCTAAAGGATGTATAAAATAACTAATAATCATAATGGAATAACAAATATCCCTGATTATGTTAAGAACCCCGACCACTCATGAATACCCAGGTTGATTTTTTTCTAAATAATTTTTTTTAACTTTTTATGGTTCAAAAACTGAAAACGTGTTGTTTGACACCCCGGGGTGTCGGACAACATGTGTGATATAAGTTATGATTTTGGGGTTGTTTTTTATCAGTAATTGAGTGGTGTGCTTTGTTAAATATAGCTTATTATCACATCATTAAAGATATAAAGGATTATAGCCTCAAATTTTATTTTTCTCATTGTTCTGAGCAATTCTATTAACATGTTGTCAGACACCCCTCGTGTTGTCCGACACCCCTGTGTTGTCCAACACCCCAAATATGGTTCAGAGCTTTTCTTTTAAATCTAATAAATGATAAAGGTATTCTGGGTAAAATATAATGTGTGTCACCATATAATATTAGTCTTTCTTAAGATATAAGCATTTATAACATTTCTTGAAATTTCAAATATTTAGGGGGCTGGACAACACAACTTCAAAAGGCTCTCAAATCTAAACCATTTATCTGATTTTGTTGGAATAATGTTTTTCTGGAAGGTACTTAGTAGGTGGATAACATAAAATAAAAAAAGAAGTATTATTCTAAAAAAAATCTTGCATGTTTTATCCCATGATCAAAGCGGAATTTAGCAGGTTTCAAAAATCCGACCCAGGTAGATGCTCCTCTCTGCTTATTCACATATAGCATACGGCATCGTGAACATCACAGATAGACTTTTTGTGTGGATAAAGGTGCGACAGAAAAGTATACAACTGCTTTCTAGTAATGGATGGTGGAAACGTGCATAGTGTGCAGCACAGCCAGCTCAGACCTACCGGAGATTTAGGAATTTCTCAGCTCAAAGCAAGCAGTACTCGCCTTCTACAGAAACGCAGTCAGAGGGTGCTTTGGTAGGGCGGGGTAAAGCCAAACCTGGGAACTGATATTCCTCTCTTCTGAGGAGACAGGCTAATACTTTCTCAGGGAATCGAATCAAGTCTTGGATGTAGCCATTCTAAATGCGCCTGATGCGCGTGCTTGGGGCTAAATATTCCTCGTCGTGAAATGCTATTGGTAAAATCTATTGATACAACTAATACTATATCATCAGCGGGATATTATTGTTGGGGTAGTATTAGCATAATACTATCGGAAGCATCTTTATGAAGAAAGGAATTGGTGGATATTGACGATGGGATACTTTTGACAGGATACCATTGGTTGGATATTATTGACCAGATAATATTTGCATGGTAATTATCGGGGATAGAATTGGCATATTCCAATCGGCAGAATATATAGACAGTATTCGATGGTTTTGTGGCCAAGCGGCCGTAAACCGTATTTATCATTCATCTTCTCGAGTAAATTAATCCCAGGAATTCCAATACTAAAGGATATATCATCAGAGACCGATCTTTTGCTCTATAGCAAAAATTAAAGGACTATTTTCCGGTATACCATAGATTTGAATCCGTATACCACAGATATGGTATCTGACTGTTTTTTTTATAATGGGTCATAGTTCCCGATACATTCACAATAGGGACTTTGTATATAATGAATAATAAAATCGATGAACACCATGGGTGGGATACCACGGTCATGATATTATTGGTTGGATACTAATGGGAAGATATTATTGAGAGGATATCAATGGGCGGATACTATTGCTAGGATACTACCAGTGAGATACTAGTGGAATCCCTGGAAGTGCGTTAAGTAGAGTGTACCTCAGCCACACGGACCAGGGACGGGGATTATTACCGACTTGAGTCACAGCCTCTGCCAGCCCCAGCACCCAGCACTCTACCCGGCCATGATCGAGGCCGCAGGACCCAGGCCCTGTGCGCAAGTCGCGATCATAGCGCCATAAAAAATGGATGGGGGGAGAATGAGGCCTGCCTTGTAAGGAACATGATAGCGCGGTTACTGAAGGCTATTGTATCAGGCGCGGCCCTTTACCAGGCCCCACGGCAACCAGAGACTAGACGGAGACAGATTGTATATATATATATATATATATATATATATATATATATATATATATATATATGGACACTACTGACGCTGTGGTCCTTCCCGTATACTACCTGCATTCTAAACAGGAACTGTGACTACCGCCAACGGTAACAAATTGTCAATGTTGTAGACGTCAAACGGATAGGAGGTTATATGCATATACACAGCTAACATGTATCTAAATATAATATGCCTGTAGATGGAGCAGATAGCAAGCAGCACATCTACAAATAAACACTGGTCATTATGAGAAAATCATTGTCCGGGAATATAAGAATTTAAAACTTTCCTACTCACACTTTGCAAAAGTCGGGGCCACCAGACTGGAGAATTCCGGCATAACAAAGCACACACGTACCTGTAACGACACAAAAACATTGTGAGTGACTGCTCTATACATTACATTATTTACATCAACTCCGACAACGCCAATAGCATCGCCGTTAACAACAAAAGCCCGCGAGACGAGCGATCTGCTTCATGCAACATAAACCCTGTTAAGGCACAGCATTCATGAATCCGCTAGTGCGGACAGCGCCATGAGCAGCACTTCCGCAGGCATCTCGTTCATAACGCACCGCCACTTAACGATGAGCGATGGTCAAGTGATCGTAGAACGTGACTACGAAAAGTACAGCTCGTCTTCGTATTTCCTCATGATGAGAAGCAGATTAAGACGAGACCAGTTGTCTGACCTTTGACCTCAGATTAAAGCGCCATCTGCCGACCTGTTGACGTTATCCTAGAGGTAGCCTTAAGCCCCTACTCCGTAGACGGTGTGGGCAATGCAGGTGAGCTACATCTTAGCTGGAGAAGTCGCCGGACTCAAAAATTGTAGGCACTGTCTGAAGGCATCACGGAGCCAAGCCTCTCATGCAACTATGTGAATAGCGTTTGATTATTTCTGAAATGATTCCCTGCGGAATGGCTTACTGGCTGCGGAAGTACTTTAATGACACCTTAAAAATGAACATAAGTTGAGCCTAATATTTGCAGGCACGCTTCCAGGATATCTCACCTTTTAAGGAGGATATTCTGGTGCAGAATCAAGGGATCAGTATCTATAGTGATAGCTAGTACTTATTAACCGAGGTTTAAGTTCAGATTCTACTTTTCATACTGATATCAAGGCCAACGTGATACCAAACAAATTTAATGCCCAACATAACTTATTTGCAAACAATAAAGGACAAGTAAATTCTACCAAGAGAAAGGTGGCTTGTACGGGGCGAATAGGTCATCCTCGACGTGCTAGACTCGATTTTGTAGAATTGAAAACAGATGTTTAAAGAGGATTTTCTTCAATAGAACCTGGTTTGGAATATTGGGATGAGAGCTATATGGCCCGTGAGAATGGCTCAGTGTAAGGTACAGTGGGATTGTAGCATATCTCTGCCCTGATGCCGGGCCTCCCAGAGAAACCACGCATATACAACATTGATCACACCACCTCAGCATAGCCATGCCCTTTGTAAATAGGCCACGGGGGACGTGTAAGTGATGTCAAACTGTATGTCTGACCCACCTACTCTCTGCCTATTAGATACTACGCGTATGGACTGCGTACAGTGCGCATATCAAATGCTGTGTGTATGGCCCGCGTATAGTCCGTATACTAGATACATTATGTATACCCCGCGTGCAGTCCGAATATTCAGGCAACACAATGTACGGGGAGCGGGAATAACGCCTAGAAACCTCAATAATTAAGTGTTGTGGGACCTTCACAGAGAGATGGTGCTTCAGGGTGTCAGCCATACGCTGTGTGTATGACGCGGTCCCAGTCAGGGAGAGTACAGTGGTCTGCGATATGACGCACCTGGAAATGATTCGTATATGGTTGGTTGATGTCGTCGTACACCGTAGTAACAGCCACAGCACAATTAACTGTTTTATATGAGATTGACTGCTAGGTAAAATCCATACACATTTGTATGGGTCACTCTCGTCTCTATTTATGGTCATATGTCTAAGTATGAATGGCAGTTGGAGTAGCTTAAGTTATATCCCCTTAAATATATATCCTCACTCAACTTATAAAAGTTAAAGGTGCCTGGTTTATTATGGTTCAGATGTCTATCGCTATTGCCTTATCATGCAATCAAAAGAAAATATGCTATTGAGTATTTCAGTTCAGTGAGACCACTCAAAATAAATTTAAACGTTTTACATCCCTCACCCCCAATCTCGAAAGGGGGAGGAAAATTAACCAGCTAAAATATTTTCCAATTTGTCTAGGGAAGTTGTCCAACGGGCTCGTAGATGCTGATATTTATTATCCCCTAGTAGCAGTTTCACTGCGGTATTGAAGAATGTGTATGGACATTTAAAACCTGGTACCACTTGCTGTTGGGCATGGTTTCATCTCGCCTAATCTAGATGTGATTTTAACGCTGGGAGTGGCAGGCATTGTGAGAACTCTTTGTTTGGTACAGTGAAAGCCGAGCGCTCACGGTGCGGGGTATTTAAACTTTCACAAGATGCACAGATGGATGTGAGGCAGCAGCTCGGGGTAGTTTTAATACCCATCTCTCGGGGGATTACACAAATCAGCATTAAACTTGTATCAAACGCACACCACTAAGTGCAGTACATCATGTTGTGGAATTGATGCAGCTTTACCAACGGCCTTAAAGCAAGTGATATTAGATAAAAATGAAAGCAGTCTCTAAGTCCACCAGGAAGGACTGTTGTATCATATCGCAGATGGGATGAGTTAAATAACAATGATTATATGCATATCACCGCAGATATTCCAAACGTTGATATAGAAACATGAATAACGTTCACATATAGGTGAAGCTTCCTATAGCAACAAGGATATGTGTGAAGCCATATGAAATGACTGAGTTATATTTCACAAACTTACCAGAGGCCATCATTAAAGTACGTAGGCACAATTTCTGAAATTTTGGACCCCAACCCCTTCTCCCGATCTTGTACGCAAAAGAACAAAAAGGGAGCATACGCAAAATTTACGCAACGTTTTTACTCCCCCCCCCCCTTCAGTGCGTACGAATGTTATGGATGGCCCCTAAATATGAAGGTACATCAAGTTACATGTATGAAGTTCTATTAACATACATACATAAAGCCACATGAATGTGCATAGGTGAAGCCATATGAACCCACATATATGAAGCCACAAGAACGTAAATGTGAAGCCAGTCAAATGCCAAGTAGCAACTGCCTCATAAAACAGATAGTACTTCTGTATCACTTGCCAGATATATAAGTGTGAAGCTAAAGGACGGGTTATATAGTGCATATGGTTCAGTGTCTAGTACATCAAGATAAAGCATAAATAATTTCAATAGCTCATAACTGAAGACAAGGATGTGGAGTTTCATAAAGAAATAATATTGAAGATCGAATACAGCTTACTAGAGCCTACAAGGGTGATTTACAATACATCGGTATTACCCCATGCAAACTAAAGTAAGATATGCTTTTGGGGTATTAGATATATAGCCATAAATATTTCCTTTATTTGCATGCTGACCTAGAAATAACAGCAGTCTCTGCAGCCTACAACAGCTAGAATTGGATGGGCAATGATAATTCGGTGATAATGCATGGCAGGTGGGCAGAGCACGTGATAGGCGTACTGTGCCTGGTGAAGGGTCCCGTAAGACTGGCCGGGCCGGCTTTAAACTACTTCGAGAGATTTGATTTGCTGCGCACACCACATTTCTGTGTTGCTGTGTCACACTATATTAACTGTAATTGGCAGGTAAGCCAGCCTAGTGCAGCCCCGAGACGAGGTCGACCTGATCCCCGAGTACAGTTCTACCAGTACCTCTGAAGACACCTTCACCGCTCGTCATCGAAGTAATACAACATTACACCAAGCTACACTAATGCGCCTAGAAATATGACGAATTAGCTAAAAAGGATATTGAGAAATGATATAGAAAGAGATGGTGTAGATGGAAATACATATGCTGTGATTACATTCAGTAAGGAATCAGACTGAATGTGGAAATGTTCATGTAGCTCTATTGTAACTTGGAATTCTATTATGAAAAGGTGCTCCCCCTATTGTACTCATCAATAGAATAATGGTCGGAATAAAGAAGTGAAGCAATAGATATAGATAATGTTTATAAAGAAATGTAAGAGAATTATTGAAATCATCAGTCTATACATTAGCGTTTGCTACAGGGCATCACTACTGTCTCAATGAACCTCAAAAACTGTCTTTGAACTGGTCTATGCAATCGCAAGTTTCTAAAGATGACGATTGCCTTTCTGGAAGTAAAAGTTGCGTCTCTATTTTCCATTTCCAATTTCTACTGAACAAGTACATGATATCCAACAGCGTCGTCCATTAAGCAGACAATAAAGACGTAAATACGGTATGGTAAGGTTTTGGAGCTCCCCCTATTGTACTCATCAATAGAATGATTAAATTCGCCGATGAAATGATTAAATGTAAATTCTCTCCTTCTTTCTTCATAAACTCTCATAACTTTATGAAGTCACTACACAATGAACTCTTGGTTTGTCCTGCTCTTCAGTAGCTAACAAGACTTAATTGACTAAGACTAATTTACTACATTTCCCGTTAATGCGTTCACCTGTGTTCCTTCGCGCCCTGAAATCACCTTAGCTTCTTCACACACTACACTGGTCCCTGTGCCCCTGAGGATCGCCCCCGCAAGTTAATTAGGTGAAGCACTCAGGTATTGTGCCACCAGGGCCTTCCCAGCAGCCCGTGATTATGACGCGGTGCCTTCTTCAGCAGCATCCCATAATACTCGACCGACATCCCGTAATAACAAACATACTTCTTGCCCAGTTTCTCAAGGCGCTTGTACGGACCGCCCCTCCAGACCCCACTCCTCAACGCCTCGTAACATTGTCCAGGAATACCACGTGGTGGCGTTCCAGTTTCCATCCGGGCTCTCTAATCTAATTAACGGTGCGCATGCGCAGCGTCCCGAGGTCATTAGAACGCCGACGGGTGCGTCTCCTTCATTCTCCAAGCGGATTCCTCAGTGGAAGGGCGACCCACATATAAATACCGGGACTCGGCTTGGAGACAGCGGACAGCGCGCACCTAACTCGATTCGTGGCGCCGCCACACGGGACGCTACTAACGCAATTACTATGGCAACCAAACAGACGCCGACCCGGGCGATAATGGAGGTTTTGGTGACGCCGCTGAAGACGCCCCGGAGACGCTGGTCGCTTGTTCCTTGCGGGTCCTTGTCAACACCCCGCTTGTACGGGGCGCCTAACACAAAATCAGGGGCGGTCAGAGGCTGTGCGACGCCCGGTGTGAGACGGCTGGCGGCAGCTTACCAAATCATTAGGAACCGGGGGCAGTTCTTAGGCTACACCTCAGTTTCCTTAACTTTAGTCGGTGCATCACTGCATATTGATTCCTTGGAATATGGCACACTATATTTTCCGTCATGATATATTTAATATATAGTAATCATTCACTATAATGATACATTTCTAGCTATGTAGTTTAGTTGAATTCTCGCTAGAGCCACTCATCTCACAATAGCGAGGCGTATCTGGATCCTCAGGGACGTCACATACACGCGCCACGTCCCAGACACCGTCATTCCGACCTCCAACCTCATTCCAGGTCCCACTCCTTCGCTGATACCTGGCAGGTAATGGGAAAGGGTGACCAGCGAGCTACTTCACGCCGGAAACCTGCGGGCACCGGAAGTGGGCTGCGTGCTCTACCACGTGACCTGAGGAAGGAATTGGGTCTGTTTTAACCCTGTGAGGATGGAAGAGTTGTAGACTTGCACCTTACCATGGTACAGTTTACTCCCTTTGTGTTTTTCTGACCCGCTTAGAGACGAGTGAGGATCCAAAATGCTGCTTCTTATAGACAAATGTCCCAGTATTTAGCATGTTGCAATAACCAACGAAACCGAATGGAAGTACGTGCTTATCCCATAAATCAATGCAATGATCGAGGTCTATATAAAATATTATGTAATTTCAAAGAATATTTACAGACAAGTATCTAGAATCAGATATAGTCGATCTTTCTTCTATGCGCAATATCGAAATAACATTAACGTGTGAATTGATTGTCCAAAGAGTCTCTGTGATATCAATGTATGAGTATTTGAAAATCCTGTGTGAGTATTTGGAAACCATCATTATCAAGATCATGTTAAGAGGCATCAGGGATACTTTCATTGTAATTTAATTAGTAAAACACTCATCGTACTGATTAGCGTAAGCATTCTGTGATATACGGGTAACGACTCTACATAACAGCCACATACAGCAGCCGCGTGCTTAACTACCTTCTCATTACCAGTGTTAATACATTAATATCTAATAGTCCCATCAACGCGTAATACGTGTGGGTAAAGCATTTCTAACAGTGAAACCTTTAAGCCGCGATTCTTTATCACGAGAGAACCCCATATATAATATATCCATGCCTACATAGTATAGACTTTTATTTCGCATCGTCACAGAATCACAACACTACGGGCTGGTTGTTTGGAAAGCTGGGAGCACGAAATAGCGGAGGAAATGGATTATTCAAAAAAAGCCTATTTTTCCTGAACTGCATCCTGTCGCCCATCCGTCTTGTCGCTTTTTAGCTGTAAATATGACAACATAAGTCAACAAACGACGTGGAAATGGCCATGCAGAGACACCACGCTGAGATTGACTGTAGATGCATAGTGTGCAATTTCATGAGGCAAATAAAAGTAAATGGAAAATAGTGTAAATATCTGTCATAGCCGCTTGCGGTGAAGAGGATTGTAAAATTTGGGTCTTACTTGTATTTTTCGCACAGAATACTATGTATGCTTATATAAGATCCATTTCAGTTTTTATTTCAGATTTTACCATCCTTGTAATGCATGTATCTACGACCTCAAGAGAGACCTGTGAAGCGAGATGAGCCAACTAAAATATACAAGGACCACAAGTGGAATAGTAACAACGAACACAGTTAAAATGTGCATGATTCGTATGAACAATTACAATTATCGAGCAAGGCTAGACCTACCACTCAGTTACAGCGGCAGAAGTTTATTCATCTCTGCAATATGTTCCGGGATCGAAGAAAAACAGCCTAATCGGGGCACCATTAAACACTGCTGGATGGACTGTAACTTTATTATTTATTCCCTCTCATGTCATATTCGGTGACGTCACTCATGTCGTGTCGTTTATAAAAGCTCGTCTCAACGGGATGCCACTAGGCAGGCAGCATTTCGCTGGTACCAGGCAGCCGGCAGCCTCAGCCCGGCGCCACACCCAAGGGACCAGCTATGTTGGAGATCCGGGTCTTTCATGGGGGTCTGCCTATTGTCGCCCACCAGCCGCCATTATAGGAGAGCCACAAAAAGGAGGGCGATAACGGGGGGCCTGGGCCAGCCCCACACTGAGGCAGTTTATCATGCGATCAGACTGCCTGAGGCAGAGGGCAAGGGTGAGCGAATAGGTGAGGGGGCAGGAGGGTCTGGCATGAAGAGCTATATGCGGTTCTATGAAAGAAAGGGTAAACGAAAGAGAGGGCTGGGACGGAAAGAGGAAAGTGATGAGATGAGGCTGGGTGATAGAGTGAAGGCGAGTAGAGGAAATAGGAAAGGGATGAAGGAAATAGAGAAGTTTGTGTAGGAATGTAGATGGAGGGTACAGGAGAGCAGCAAGGGAGAGGCAGGAGGTACAGAAGAAAGAGTAAAAAAAGATATCACAAAGGATAGACGGGGAGAGGGTGGAGTAGGAGAAGGGGAAAGAATGATATCTAACTTCAAGTTCCCAACAATGCCTTTCTCAGGTAAAGTAAAAGAGGTATAGATTCAGGATGTAATATTTCTGAGAGCTGAGAGTATGAAGGGACGAACAAGGGATGGAATGCCCGGAGGATAAGCAAAGGGTTAACGTTAGAAACTGTAAGAATTTGGGTGAGTGAGCTGGCAGAGAGACGACGGAAGGTTTTGATGGGGTCGGGTCATTGGTGTTGATGGTCCTTCAGGGAGACGGAGCTGTTGATGAGGGTCTGGGGAGGGGTGTCTGTGGAAAAGAGGGCACGCGCCGGGGCTGCCAGCGGGCAGGGGACTCCGCGTGCAGCTCATGGCCAGACAAGGTGCTCGGAACTGCTCTGGTTGGTGTCAGGAGGGGCAACAAGCAGGGTACAACAGTGATAGTTCAATCGTTCACTCTACGGGGGTCCATAAGCAGGAACCTTTCTCAGCATAGACATGAGTAACCTATGTGATGCTATGTTGCCACCGCTATAACGTCCACACGAGAGGCACGGTGACACCGTATAATGTAAAGATATGAGGTGATGTTGCCAGTTCTATAACGGCCACAAAAAGAACACGGTAACTCATGCCTTCTATTGCAGCTCGGATAGCACATTTTCATTGCACCGTGTTCTTTCTCGATATTTATTGTGCTGAAGGCTTGACAAAGCCGACAGCGTGTTGCAATGGTTTGGGCGGTCTTTCTGATATGGTTTGTGGTTGTAAAGCCACACTACTTTCCGCTTACCCTTACCTTCTGGTGTTACTGTGGTCGATTCAACAGCAAATATTATTTAGGAGAGTATATTTGGATTCTCATATATACAATCAACATTTACTTTTGTTGCAGTGGATATAAACAGGATTAGCTCCGATCTAACCATCAGTAAACATATTTTTGAATAAGATATATTTTACATTTCTCATCAGGATAAAATGAGTAAGTCTATCTAGATAATGTCACGCCTACTGCGATGTAAGTATACAATAAACAGGGATGATTTGCACTGATACGATTATACTAGAGAATGTCGATAATGGAAATCTCTGTAGACTAGTGAGTGTAGACCATTAGTAAAAGTACATATTTTACCTTACAATGCAAATCATAACGTCACCACATTCGTTCGCCCTATCACCTATCTCAGTGACAAAGAGTTACAAATATACACACCACAAAGCCGCAACGCCTCTGTACCCTTTAGACAGAAAAGCACACAAAACGTCATACACCTCACACACTCAAAGAAGCAGATGAGCACAAACACATATCCAAACACGTACACATGAAAACACCTCACAAATCTACGTACACAGATGTAACCAGACAGGTACAAAGTTACCCAGCACACCCAGATACTCATCTACACCTACACAGACACACACGAACCAGCACCCTTCATCCCCGTCCCTCCTCCACACACGCGCCCTCCTACAAAGGATGACGCTCCCATTCATCGCTCGTATCTTTTTAACATGAGATTGAGCAGGACCCGACTTGCCTCCCGCGACCAGACCCCAAGAGAAAAGTTTAATATCCGACCGCCGACGACTGGCATTTACCAGGCACTGATTAAAAATATAATTAATCTACATAATCACGTTCACGGGGCGATTAACGCGGACAACCCGGCGGCCAGTGTGCTCCTAATGAAGTCCATACGACGGCCGCCCTATCCGCTCATTTCAGCGCCAATAGGCGGTATGCATTAATAGCTACCCCTGGCAAGGAACCGCCAGATAACTAACATCCAAACGAGCAGAAACTACGGTCTAGCGGGGGCTTTGAATGAAGTCTGTAGATCAGATTTAAGGCCGACAGTAGCCGTGTTGGAGCCAGGAGATGCGTATCATAAAGTACTGAACTAACCGCCTATGTGATTTCTTTTCCGCTTAGAAGGGGATGGGAGCGGGGTGTATATCCGACAGTTATTTATCATCAGCCCGGGATTTATTTTAATTGGATGTCCTGGTAAAGTTTGCACTGGGATGGTAAGTCCAGCTTATATAAATATTAATCCGATATGAGGAGTTTATAGAGCAAAGCAATACACTAATTAGTAATGCATTAATTAGTAATGCGCTAATTAGTACATCACAAGTCAAAACAACATAACAACTAATCAATACCCAATACATGCAATATGTGATCTAAAGCCAAGACACTGGAGCATGTTGAACAACTTGGGCTCGTACAATTTTCTGTATTCCAATGAAACCCAGTGACGATGTGGGTAAACTTTATTTGACGACTTTGTGTCAGGTACGGCAGTCATAGTGAACAAGCTTGAATATTATTGTACATTCAACGGCCAGTATTGTATTCAACGGCCCGTGGCACTTTACCGGTATGGTGACGCAACTCAACTGTTTCAGTACGTTGCCAAAGGGAAATATCAAGAATGTTATGCTATTACTTGTCAGGTATTGTATGATCCTTACACTCTTTCTGACAATAGATTAGTGCGAGAGCCTATTTAGCCAACTTTCCTCAATACCAAGGTAACAGAATTCATGGCCTCTTCCTCAAGGGAATCCTGCGAGGAGGGCCCATTTAAGGCCAGCCCCACCTCCCCGACACCATACCGATTCCATCGTGAGGTCAGCAAAGATCGTGGTTGGTGGAACAGGTTTCTGCGATTTCGTCTACGATACCTCACGATAGGCTGCGATAGAAAACGCCAATTGTAGAGCTCCCGATGAAATACAACATGTTGGAATTTTCGTAGCCTGTCGTAGGGTATTGTAGCGGATTTGATGGAAAAATTTCTCTTGTGGGTGAAATACTAGGTGGAAAATTCCGGAATCAGGTAGACCGCATACAGCAATATGATCGGTGAAAATATGATATTATTTGATTAAGTCTAAAGGTCTGAAAATAATAGTTTCAGATCGGAATCATGAGTCAATCACAGTTATATTTTTCAATTTTATTGTATTAGTGTCTGAAAAATAACTTCAAATTATGTTATAAATACTTCTAAAAGATTATTCAGATTCATTCAATATTTCCAAAATTATAAGATATTTCAATATTAAAACTCATCTACATTGATACACAGATTGAATCGTGACCATGGTTTATGTTTTTATATGGTCTACGATTTCCACCCATGTCCGCGATTTGGAAATATCGGGGACCTTCCGATAGGCCACCATTTGGGCATTTAAAATCGCAGCCGTCGGGAAGTATGTCGTAGACCATCGTTGTAGGTGGGGGCTGGCATTTGGACTCCTGAAACACCCAACCCATTCATTGTTTAGATATTGAATCCTGAAGGATTGAAATATGATTACCGGCCATACTTTTTATAAATGAAACTGTGAAGTTGGTTGATCAGATGGTAACAAACAGCCTTATGCCAGGTCCACTGGTCAGGTTACAGCAGGACGCTTGTGAAGGCAACATCAACAACACCAAAGAAACCGTCACACATTTTCTGTGACTGGAGGCAACGAGATGGATCGATGCCGTAATATGTTTCATCAAATAAAAAAAAATAATCGCCGGCAACAGCGCCGCCCAAATAAATCGCGTTTTACAAAAAGAATCGACCAGTCCAGATTTCACATTTTCAGCCGCGCTTTCTTGCGCTTCGCTGGTGGAGGGCCTCATTTGAAGCCGCCATACAGCGAACACTTAAACCACCACCAGGACCCAGCTCATGCATAGAGCGGAAGCGGAAGCCAGCGTTAAGAAGCGACTCTTGTTCAATCTCCTCCAAAGACAAAACTCTCGGGTCGCGTTTGAGAAGAGACAGCTGGAGCTACCTCGCCGAGGAATGCATTGGAAACCTGCTATAGTGTATAACATTTATCATAATGGAGAGCATGTAGCTATCCTGCGTTGATATATACATGTACATGTTTTCATTTTTTTGAGTTTTCACTATATGAATAAGTTCATTACATTCCATCACATGGACATGTTCATCATCTAGGGTTTTCAGCACACAGATATATGTCTTTATAAGGATGTTCACAATTTTAGGTTTTCTCTACAGGGAGGATGATTAAAATCGTCCTGTTGGCATTAAGCCATTAGCCTTCATTTAGTTCAGAGTATTCCAAAGAGTCTCCCTCCGATAAACATCATTTAGTCTTAATCAATGTAGGAGTACTTAAGGCAGTAATTAAGTCAAACAAATATACATGAAGATTAATGCCTCTGCGCCTTCCAAGGACCCTCTCTCCTTTTTTCTCAAAATTTCAATCCGATGTTTACGATCCTTAACAACCTCCATCGAACCTCGAGAAGTCTCGTCTGGTACGAGATTACATGAGAGGGAACGCTGCCTGATGTTTTATATTAGCGAAGACAGTTATCGAATCGAAAATGTCCCATCCACGTTTCTACAGAGGGATTTAAAAAGTTACACGAGGAAGACGCCATTAGACGCTGGCTCGATGTCGGCTGAAATGATTCGCCCCATAAAGTTTAAGTTGCATCGGGGATGGCAATGAAAACATGAGGACGGTTGTGGATAGGCGGGGGACCAGCCTGGTGGGAGTCAGTCTCCATAGTCGGACTAATCCGTCATCGAACACGAGAACTAATCCATCAGCAGATGTACGGTCAATTAAACTTACAAAATTCCTAAATCCAAATTAAATTCCTACACAACTTGGGACTAAAGTGGGGAATTAACCCTTTATGTTCATTTGCATGTTATTTGGTTTGCAGCCCATGTATATTAATTAGTGTACCATGGTTTGCCAGGAAAATTACCCTGAGACATTGCATTGATGTGATTTTACAATGTAACACAGACCACTTGCCCTCAAAGTAGAGACACTGAGACATGTAGCTTGATGTAGGGCAGTACTTAGAATTACGGGTAAAGAGGCCTTACATGTTCCTAAGCCGCCTGCTATAATTCATATCTACTGATGTCTAACGTAAATCACTATCCCTAATGTTAGGTTTCTAGAATAAAGATAAATTTTGAAGCCTAAATCGTTACATCTGTTATCATGGTCCGTCATATTAAGATAACCCGTGTCCACTCTTTGATTTCATTGATAAGGTGAGAAGAGAAAGTTCACCGATTTAAAACTCATTCTTTCATAATGCACATTGATAATTCGAGTAAGGTCCGTACAGGAGCTGAACATATTAGGAAACTAGGAGCACCTCCGACAGAAAATGGGTCAACCACCTGGCGATCTACAAAGGAACTCCCCGTCATCGCAATCCCAAGCGCAACCTACGTTTGCTTCTCCCGCTATACATCACCATAGTACTGTAATGGATTATGTGGTTGGAGAGTGTCGGGTACAGTGGTGGGGAGGGGGTTGGATCTCTGGGTTGGATCGTGTATCGGGTGAATTCGCATCCTCCGCCCAGCTGTGTGTAGGATCAATGCTCTGAGGTTACTATTAGACACCCGAGTGCACACTTCTACTGCTAAACAGTCTGCACCAGCCAGCCATGAGCCGAACTACGTGTACCGTAAAATCATCAATAAACAACCTATAGTGATTAAATACTGTTTTCAACGTAGACCTACTAATAAACACTTGTGGTGATTACTTACTTCTCTCCTTATATGTATACATGTGATGTTCGTTTTATGACGGTTATTACCTATCCGCATCTGTGCCTGACCATCAAAATCTACAGCCGTTATTATAGAAGTAACAATTGAATAAAATACCAGAGCTCTAAGGTGATTGTAAACCCATCAATCAAATATCGTCTTATCTGTAAACTCGTCAATAGGTAACCTCAGGCATGTTTTAACCATAAAACTTTCCCAAATGTCCATGATCTAGTTATCCTGTACTGAATATAAAGGAGTCGATGATTGTATGAATGTGTCCCTCTCCTTTACTGTCGCTTAAGCACTAACCGAACAGCCCTTTAAGGTTATGCTTGCATTCATTAGGGTGAGTGTATACGACACCTGCCATTTGTTACATCAGCTAAGGATGGTTACAGAGACTCATGAAGCCACAGACAAAATCCGTTACAAATAACATTTAGGGGCACCTCCAAATTTATAGCAATTTGCCTATATTGTACAAGTTGGCTTGCTTGATGGTTCATAGTATATGTCTGATATACGAGAACATGCGTGAGCTAGAGGTAGCTCATTTGCGTTGCCGTTTGTCATTATTAGGCCACAGGGGATCATGGGAGGCGGACTTGGTTGACCTGAGAGGTTGGATCCATGATTATAGCACCACGCTTCTTACCACGAGCGCCACTGATGTAGAAGGTTATCTGTATGACGAAGTAGACCCACACAAACCACAGAGACACTGTGTAGGTATGGACGTTTCAAGACAGCATGCAAAGATTCATCAACATAACTGCCACCTACAAAGGTGGTGATATATGAAAGAGACCTGAATAATGATATGTATATATGTACATGATGAGGAAGTCGAGAAAGTACAGTCATGACGGTCGAAATAAGAGCACATAGAAATTATGGGTTTTAGATTACGGAATTTTTCGGGCTTAAATGATAGGACTTGAAGATAAACCTTTATTATGATAAAGGTGAATATATATTCTCCAAATCAGCGTCAACGATTCAGTAGATAATATTTTCTTTCCTAATTTGTTCTTTGCTACATGATTCCTTCAAGTCGGTCTAACGCCAGAGCGTAGACGTGAGGCTGCGAACCACGCGAAGGGCTTTGTTACCTCCATTCTCTCCTTCAGAACCATACAGCTCCTCCTGGTTCTACCCGGCCCGGGCCAGATGATACGGCATTCCCGTGCCGTATTGGGTGTGTAGAGAAACGCCGGCTGAGCGACAATGAAGTGCCGTGTGCAGATTGCATCGGGAACCAGCGGCGGAGAGGATGGAGCGATGGGCGCCATATTGGAACAAATGTCGTCTGTTTGGCCGCTCGGCGTTCCCCCCAAAACGACCCGGGTGTCCCCTGCGCCCATAGCTTTCTATTAGTCGGCTTTTCCTCGCCCTCCCGCCCGGGAGCCCACCCACGGCAACAGTGATGAATGCTATAAGCGGCACTCCCAGCGCTACCAGCCAACATTCGTGCCGCCATTACCGGAAGGGGAACGGACGCCGAGATCTAGTCTGCCGTCTCTACAGGTATCACAACGCTAGATTCTGTACCGCTGCCGCCTTGTGGTACAGTTCAGGTCTCACTATCACAATTCTCAGGCCCTACCCCTACTATGTCAGTGCACCTCAACAGCTGGCTCCCCGACCCGCTTATGGAAGCATTGCATGCTGGGATAATTGTTCATCTGTTCCCGGTAGGAGTCACAAAGCCCTATTGGATTCCGCCAGGGAGCAGTGCAGTGGCATGCGTCTCCAAGCAAACCTCTCCAGCCTCCTCCTCACCACAGCTACTACATACCCTCATTATAGATATGAGCTCCGCCTAACAAAAATCGGTTGGGAGAGTGTCGCATGTCGCCCTCGCGCTCTCCAATCATCGTCTTGGGCTTATACTCGGTAATACTCACCACCCCCCCCCCCAAAGCGGAATTGCGCGACCACGCAAGCGTGGAGGATATAGGTCCTTCCGGTGTCGGCCCGTCACCGTGGCTCTAATTACAAAAAACGAGGCTGGGAGTTGGTGTGAGGTGAGGAGAGCTGCTCGACTTTTGTTACTCTCCGCCCAAACTGGCGGATGAGGCGATGCCGTGAGGCGCACGCCCGCCCTAGTCCCGGATCCAATTATAACGTGGTGACACATTACCTGGCAGCCATTACAGGGCGGGGTTTTTACAATCAGTCTTGGGATGGTGGGAGGTTGGACCGCGTACTTCGTCTAGTGATATGTCTTTAGTCTCGACTCTTTATGATCGATGCACCAAGGGGCGACCGAGAGGGTGGACTTTTGTTGATATGAAAGAGGAGGAAGAAACATGTTGAGAAGACCCTCTTATACTATGTATACCCCATGGCACACGTGACGAGAACAATACGACAAGACAAGACTATTTACAACTCGTTTAGACAACCCATCTCTTTTTCAATAAGGATTAGTTCCTGATCATGAATAAGTCCATCCCTAAATCTGATTGATTTTCGTTCAGACAAAGATATGTTACTGGGGCTATTCACTAGTAGGTTCCCAGACCCTCGTTGTTTTGTGTCACGGCGGTAGCTATATAGGTAGATTGCGTGATCGAATCCAGTGTACTGCGATGTGAACTCCTTTGTACGCCTAGGCACTTTATATCAACTACAGGAGGGAGAAGAAGTACGTATCTGTCGATTAGAATATAATATATATTCACTGCACTATAGTTTATTCATAATGTTCTTAGGCATCAAATATGGTATAGATAAAACTTTTGAGGGTAATTTCTTAACTGGACCAAATCAGTTGGTTTTCCGTAGATCCATGAAGCATGGACTCCGAACCAGCTTAAATCAGATTGCCTTCCCAGCGTACAACGTACAATACGTTGGTGAACAGGTGTTCGATCGGCTGTAGTGACTGCTGTCAAAGTGTTTTTTACTTTCCTTTTCAATATATGGTCTAGATTGTTCTATTCCTCCTCAACCCCATGTAGAGGTTGGGGGCCAAATACCAGAACCGTATAGAAGAGAAAGTATTTAAAATAAAACGTACAATACAATCATCAGTCAACCTTGTCTCGGAAATATATTGTACTACCTCTTGGTGTTGCATATCCTGACGAAAGTAGGGATGTCAGTTGGGGTCAGGAAGAAAAGTGGAAACATTTTTCATGTGCAATTTACTGCCTCAGACAAACTGAGAAAATATGGAAAACACAAGTGTTCCCATGGAATCGGCCTAAGGGAGGTTTATTAGCGTGAATGGGGCTCAATTTGTTTTATACTAGAAAAAGAAAGTTATAAACTGGAAATGAAAACAAGGATTTCCATGGAGAAGTGGAAAACTGACATCCATGTAACAGTAGCGCCCTTGGAGAAAAGATCATACCCTCAATCAACTGTATCATTTAGAGTATCGGCATTCCGTTTTCTATGGGGACCATATTCGGGGCTGTTGAGTAAAGCAGTAGGTAAGAAGAGAAGCAGTAGGGAGTAGCAGTGAGCAGATAGCGGGCAGCTCGTCGTGACTTTACATACATGATCATTGTTACTCTTCTACATGTTATTATAGCGAGGAGAATCGACCGCGGGTCACATTCTGCTCAATCTGGTCACACTCTCCGCTAAGTTTGCCTACCACTCCCTCGCCCCCCCCCCAACCTCCGGAAGGAAATGCTGCTCGATCGCTGAACACTCCAATACCGGGATTATGGCAAGCTACTTTGTTATAATTGCATATCAGAATTCCCATTAAAATCATATTTGATTTCCAGATACCTGATATTGAATGAAGATCTGGATTGATTTCACATTTCCTTCGTTAATATCAGTCTCAAACTAAGCTTCAGAATCCTAGATCTCCATTAGATACACCTAGAATTAAATTGTACATGATATGATGTGGTACACGATGGCAGATATTACTTGAGATCATTGGTGTTACAGCACTATAAACTGAGACTGTAGCATTCACTGTTGGGTAAACGTTCAAAATGAATATTACAAAACGACAGGCTTGTGTTTAAACATGTTCCACGTGTAATCAACTTTAGTCACTAGGTGTTGTGACATAGTGAATCATAATGTCGAGCTACGAATGATTCAAACGTTTTTCCGCGAGGATTCATTTCATAGCTTCATCTGACTATCAGATCACTATGGCATTCGTTATCCCCAAACACCACCATTAGCATTGACATCGAGGAAGATTGTGTGCACCGACCAGCTGATCGGATAATCTATACACGCAGGCGCTTCGTTTCTCAGCGGGATTATCCTCTATAATTGGAAATTTGATTATTTGAAAACACCGTCTTCAAGCGCAGAAGTCGGATCAAATTAAAATGATCGATTTGAAATCCTTGCCTCAAGTGTAAGATATTCTGTTAGAGTAAGATGGCATTATATTATACTGCAGAGCGTCTTTTGTGTGTGTCTATATATATATATATATATATATATATATATATATATATATATATATACCCCAAAGGACATTGCAGTGTAATTAGATTGATAATAGTTCTAAAGCTATCATAAATTACGTAGCTATTGCACTGTAAGATATCTTTTGAATAATGTGCCCTGTGTGGTGTTTTCCTAAACTGAAGTACTCCCCATAATGGAACATTCTCGTTTCTTGATGCATCACTTAAAAGTAGGTCCCTGTCAGATTAATGCATCCTAGAGGAATGGTCCCTTACAGAAGGGCATTCACTAAGAGTATATAAGAAGAGTAAGACGTCAATCGCAGAAAGCAAGGCATTCTAAAAAACTGAAATTGGGCTGCAATGTCCCTTCACAGCGGGATTGCCTTTTAGGGCTTTGCATCGAGACGGAGTGGGAATCAAAAGCTCGTTAGCGTGAGACCGAGGACAATTTCCTAATGATTTATCATGTGTCAGCTGGGAATATGAAACTCGCCACAACTGCTGAAACAAAACGCAGCAAGCTGACAGGGAGATCTAAGCAGGACTCATCTCGTGCTGTTATCATAGAGACTAGAACAGTCTCTTTGCCACAGGTTATTATCTTGATATGGTCCAATCCAAATAGCTGATATGTATTAATTTAGAATAGATCTAAATATTCTTAACCTATATATTTTGATACCTATTATTCTAATTAAGTAAATTCCCATTTGCGAAAATAGCCCTGATTGATACCGAACCTGTATCCACTGACCATTCATTTCTTCTCACAACCAAATATGATTGGCTGATTCAATCAATAGCATATGGATTTCATGGTTGAGATATTTGAACAAATATAGATTTTCGGTTGGATGATACTCATAAGCATTCTATCAATATCATCATTGTCTTTAACGTTCTCACCATTATATCATATACAGTAGTGCCACATTGACTATCCTGATTGCCTACTAATATTCATCTCTACTGTTCTAAAACCACTCCCTCCCATCCCACACCTCACACAGTCCCACGTGGGCAACTATCTGCTATGAGACCCGCCTGAAGCCGCCCGGAGCTGCTCGGAGCTGCTGGGAGCTGCTCGCCGTGATCAACATTCCGCTGTCATAGTTTCATATGCCGGAATGAAATCCGCACCCGTCCCTGGTGACTCGTAATTAGGCCGTATTCCATTATCTGCCGCCGTCCCCAGAGCGCCACCAGCGCCCCCTACCGCCAACAGACCCGCGATAAAGCCTCCACCAGGCGGCGCTACCTGCGCTCACGGCGGGCATCCCGCTACATCGTCAACACCCGGCGCGTCGTCAGGGGGGTTTATAGGTTTGCAAATCTGGGAGAGTCAATGATCGTGAAAGGTGAGTTTGGCTTAACGTGATCTGTGTACGGTGTAACAGAGCAGCTCAGGCTACCGGTTCCAGTATAACTCACAGAGCGATTTAGAGGGCAGTCTACGATACAGATCACAGTGCAATTCACCGTATAGCTGAAAGTGAAGCTCAAAGTACAGCTCACAGTTCAGACCATTCGACCCCCAGGACATCTAGAACATTATTGAAGCTACCCTTAGCACAAGCTGCTAGATATATGAAGGATGGATGTCATTTACATTATATAAAAACCCGGAAGGAATTGATTAGTAGTATGTGCCACACATCACATTTAATCAATGTGGAGTTTCATTATCTTATATTTAACACTAAAAGTATTAACCACTACAGGATTGATCGGGTCTTGTAAAGCTAATTAGTGATTTCAAGATCATATATTGCCTACTTAACGTCGCCATATCCACAGCGCCCTCCCTCTCCCCCATCCCGGCAACGATCAGCGGTCTCATTGGGGTATTAATTATACGAATATTACCCCACTGATAGCGATAACGCTATTACTGTGACGTACACACAACTTATGATGACGTAAACACAAGTTATGATGGTACAAAGAAACCCCAGCCGCAGTAATGGACGTCAGGCTATGTTCCCAACGTCATAAAAAGGTAGGACAGAAATATTGACCAAAGTGTCGCGGTGGTGGTGCTTTATTAGGCAATAAACTATGAATACAAAACTATGTGAAGGAGTCTGACCCATGATGGCATTTCCCTACAGAATACAGTGGGGAGGATCCTTCTTAGGAACACTAGATTCAAGATAAAACTTAATTGTTGCTTTTTCTAACAACGAAGAGTTTTACTGCTATCTTTATATTCAAGTCTCAATCCTATCATCATATAGGGGTCTCTCTCCTGATATCGCAGTCTCTTATTTATTGTCACACAAGAGTCTGTGACATTGGAAGCCCTCCCCTAGTATCATTATCATTATTGTAAAACCTCTATGTTGTTATCATATTGCGATCTCTTTCCGATTGCCATATTTGAATTTCTCTTGCATTATTATATTAAAGTCTGTTATCATATGAAAGTCCATCCCTTAGATCGGCCTAAGGTCGATTTCCGAGTATCTTATCATCATTTTGCAGTCTCTCCTTCCTACCACATTAAGGCTTTGCTCCTGTTATCAACTTAAAGTTATGTTATCATATTTAGGTATCTCCTCCATTGGTATATCAGAATCTCTTCATTATCAAGTCTCGCACCTAGTATCCTATGGGAGTACAGCTTTATTGAAATATGACATTATTGACTAACCTGGGTTAAAGAGACCTACTCTTATAAAGTCAGGTCTCCGACAACGTCTGCGACCTGGTACACCCACGTTCAACCAGCTCCAAACATGCTCATTGATAACCCGCTTTTACCACCAGGCACCCGAGAGACAACAATGAGAAACAATTCCCTGTAATCGGATGCCGTCCTTTTTCCACCAATCTCTACAGGGAACAATGAGCAGTGCGTGGCGCTGTTTATTTTTCTAGCCTCTCTCATTGAGCATATTCGATACTGAGGGCGGCCCTGATGAGCATGTGAAACAATAGAGCGAGCTGCTCCATATTGGCGCGGGGTGGTGGTAGGCGGCGGGGGCGCCGAGCGGCCAGCCTCGAGATGTGCTCAGTGATGTGTGGGATTAGCGGGCTCATCCGTCAGAGGATTAACGATGATAAGGGGATTAATGAGATTGTGTGCGCGTGTGCGCGTGTGTCAGTCACTGTGTGTGCCTGTGTCTGTGGGTGTGGGTGTGTGGTCATGTAGGTGTGCCTCTGTGTATATGTGAATTTGGATGGGTCTCACATATGTGTATGGCATGTGCGTTTCTTATATGTTTGGCTTCAAGTGTATCATTGTAGGAGTGTAACATGGCAAATCGATTAAGGTATAAATGGACATAACGATTCAGAAGGTGCACAATCCCTTTGTTCAGAATTTTGTCTGTGTAGCAAAAGAGGATATGATTAGGGTCTAGGCAAATATCTTATGCCGGAGACACACCAAGCGAGTAACGGCAGCGATGTCCAGAATCGTCAACATAGTTTTGCGTGTATGTGCGATATTATTTCATAGTAATATATCCCTCTGAGGCAATAATCAGGTGAAATATGAAACAATGGTTCACACACACGTCACTTTGTGTTGGCGATTCCAGAAATAGCCGCGTTTCTCGCTTGGCGTGTCTTCAGCTTCAGGCCGCGGACACGCCAAGCGAGAAACCGAGCGAATTCCGGAATCGCCAGCACAAAATAGCGTGTATGTGAGATAAATAGTTTGTATGGCTATTGCTGTCGAGAGGCTGAATTATCGGTGTGTCCCCGGCTACAGGAATAATCTGTGTGCGATACAAGAACTCATTTAAAACAGCATTTCTTCCCTTCCCTGCCTTTCTTCAATTTCGCTCACGCATAATTGAATTCATTACTCAATTCGTTTGTATCAATATTGTATCCTGATTAAGTGGGTGGAAACCTTTAACTGAGGTATATAGAAATAAAGCTTACAACAAAAGACCTCTAGTACGTGTACATATAAGTAGCACTAAAACGTGTGTAAAATGTCTCGCATAGACAATGGCAATACTTTGTAAAAGATCATTGCTAGATCCTTCCTAGAACCCGCTGGGATACACTTACAAAGTGTATACGTTGTTATAAAGCATATACTTGTCAAGAGTGATATAAAGCTGCAGTGACAACGTTCTGCTATCAACATCATTTCTGTTCATGTAAAGTAAACAGTTCCGGGCGGACTAATAGGATCTCTGGAGGGGAGGCGGGAACAGCTCGACGGGGAGAGATAGATGGAAGCGCAGATAGATGGACTAGATACCATCGCAGCCACGACCCTTCCAACCCTCTATACACACTGTAGAGAATAAATCTTCGCGACTGCGCAGAGAAATCTTGCCTACCGCCTGATGCTCTGAGAGGCCCAGGCACAATATCAACACGGCTTACGCCCCTTTTTTGTAGTTTCTCCTTCTGATCCAGAAGAGCAATGATTGCTGACACTATGATCTCGGTTTTTTCTACCCCGTTTTATTGTGGAGATGGTTTTATTGCATTCCCCATCTTGGCATATAGGCCTAGTGGTATTCCGGCATTATGCAGAATGAGTACTGTAGATTTATCAAACGCGCCATATATACTGTATAGGAACGATATTGTATATATCTATATACATAAGTAGGTATATATGAATGTCTGAACATATATCATATATCGGCGACCCTGCCTGGTTACTACGACGAAATACCTGACATATATATTAAGGGAGAACTTCATAAAAAGTCTGTAGCCTCTGAAAATATGCCATGATCTTTGGTTGTAGAGTAACCTCACGAAGCAGAACCAAGTGAAATTATGTAGCAGACAAAATTGATAGCTACGTATCAAGAGCAATTCAGATACTAATTGGCTAACGTTTGTCTGATTGAGTTGGTTTTCTTTTACAATACTCCATAAGCGTTGAGAACGAGTTCGCAATGTTAAGTATTTGGGGAAAAATACCAGGGGTGATATTTACATATATCCTCCACTCTTTAACCAATATGAAGAGGTTATGATTATGATACAATAGATCTATACAATTACGATTATATAATTGTTGTGTAGTTCCTATTATACTTGATATTTTCTTTCTGTGAACACATTGCAGTTGCAAAGGCCCTAAAGCAGTGAAGAACTTCAAAAGCTGACTTTACTGTGGTTATGGTTGAATCTGCGTTATGTAACGTGGTAGAAATCAGTTTACATCGCCAGGTCTCCTTCTGAGGTCTACCGACCCTCCGACTACGGGAGGTAGGCGGGAGAGACGTCAGATTCATGGCCGTCTACTCTAGTCCCTGATGACTTCAATTTATCAGATTAATCTAGGAAACTCCAAGCCGACATATTTCTGCCTTCCACTGCTGTGCATCGAAACATATAAATCATAGACACAGCTCTTTATTGGGGAGAAGACAGTGAATTTCAATTAAGTAGTATATGAATTGTCAGATTCTAAAGGAGGGACAGCTGTGTGGTGGTTCTTCCTTATCACATGGAGTATATATATTAGGGAGTAAATAATAATATGATGGAGACTTGACGGTGCGCCATCATATAAAAACACACCCTAGACTAATTGTCCACTCTATTTACAACTGAATATCACAAGGGCACACTAGCGAATAGATAAACAATGTCAATAAATATATAGCTAGCTCCTCCTAGTAATTTGTCTCCTGCTTCGTTAGTATCTTACTGTGATGAGGGCTGAACTCACATGTTACAATACGGAAGCTATATCTATTTCTCAAATAGAACCAGTCCTAAATACACTTAAGAGCCGTGAGAAGGACTATTGTCACTAAAGCTGGGAAGAGCCTGATGTGTATGTCCTATCCTTCTCCTGTGTGATGTGACTTGTAATATAAATCTGATCTGAATGAGCTCTCCCCAGCCCCCTGTCACGACGCATGCGCGCGTCCACAGGTGGCCGGCCTGATGTATTGACACATTTTATACACGCAAGGCACCAGCTTCAGTCTGGGAATGACGTCACGCGTACTTGTTTTATTTGGTTTTGATGTCACATTGTAAACGTCATTGATTTTGTGCCCAAGGTCTGTTCACCAGAGAACCGGTGACTCGTGGGAGCTCAGATGCTCCTATAATGCACCGTAGACATGTTTCCCACTATTCAATATTGTGTATTTATAATTCATCCAGCAGTAGTTGGTAAGTACTACATAGACGGTAAGGCAGGAAACGTAATATCTCAGAACTTTCTTTTAAGCCGGGTTTATATGCCATTCACCGCTAAATAGTCGACATAACCCATAAAATCTTGATCAGTTTGCTGGCTGGCTCGCAATTCAATATCTGCTGACTCGTAAGTGGTACCATATATGCGACTGGTTGATCAGATTAACCACTTTAATAGTGAGGTGTATTCATGTGTCTCTAAATGCAGTATTCATGTGTATTTCGTAAATGAAGAGATTGTGTAATGTTGTCAGCCCGATGTGAGCTACTTCTGAGGTGGCTCTACTAGAATATTGCAAGAGTCCACTGAGTGAGGATGTATACCAAGCAAATTGGAGAAACTTAAGCACTGATATACTGATATATTCATAAATGAAGTAAGATAGAATCTTATTGTTCTCACGTAAAAAGGAAATGTTGTCTTAAAGAATCGAAAATGTGCAATTTGACTTTAATGACTGTCACTCTGGCATGGGAATGCCATCTAGGCCATTACCTCTTCTCCGATTGGTCGGATACATCTTCAGTTCATCATACATTTCAGCTAATATCATGTAATGAAAGAACCATCAACCAATATGGAACTTATTGAATTCTTATCTATCAAAGAAGTTCGCTCTCCCCAGCAAAGAAGAGCTAATGGAATATAAAGTAACTAGAAATATCAGGTTTACCATGAGATTTTCCCCGCGAAATGATGCATTCATGTTGTAATGGAGTACCTACGACCTATAGTCAAAGATACTTCTCAAAACACATACCTTACAGACATTTGAAGGGGTGAGTGAGCATTGACATAGGTTCAGTCCGCTACATCCGACACCCCCTTCCCTGTGTCACCCCCTACGGCAGAATCCATCAGGAAGAAAGCTGATTAACAACCGTATTGTCTTGCTGTTCAGTTAATGAATAAGGGCTCTCACATAGTGGTATTTACGGTATTGCCTTACACAGGGGACCCTGGTGTGACCCCCAACCACAACTTCCACTGGATTCCCAACTCCCCTCGGGCAGCAGCCCGCGCCTCTTTATAAATACCAGCTCGTCTTACTGCAATCATCTGCGCTTTGATGCATTGTGCGACCTTTTGTCTCAGTGAGTCTTTGACGAGCTTAGGAGGGTGGGTGCTACCTATGCCACAAGACGTAGTACAGCATCCGATCAGGTAGCAGCGAGTATGCCAGCAAGTATGCGAAATACATTTCATATTCAGCTTGTTTGATTTCCTCAGCTTGTAACAACACTGCAGTACGGCAGAATGCTCTTGACACATCAGGTGCCAGACCATCCTTCTTCAACAAATTGCCAGCCGTTAAGTAAAGCTGTATAAATATCTTAGTCAACATGGCTGCATTGTTAATTCATCCTACACTTAATTAACGTTGGCATGGAATGTGTTTCCCCATACATCTTGTGACACGCAGGGTGCGGAAGATCATTGTGCAACTCGTTATGGTGGGTGTTTATTAATGACGTCCGACGTGCCTCGACCTTCACCTCTGGTATTTACTTTATTAGCGCCTGGTTTGGTGCGCCTATATAAACAGCGCCTATAATCAACGTATATGCGCCATGAGAGGTCACCTGGAGGTTGATATAGATTCTGTATTACATCCGTCTAAATAAAGATACACCAAATCAAAATTGGAACAGCTTTTCTGGCGAAATAAAAAAAACCATAACAACCAAAGAAAGCTTGAAATATGAATTGCGGCGATTAGATAAGTTGAAGTTATATTCTTGAGGTTCAACAGAACAATAACAGAGTAAGGACAAGTAACGGATCAGTCCACACCTGAGGACTTTTAGAAATTGTCAGTGAAACTGAGTGACCTCTACGCACAATCATAGGCTCCAAGACTTGGTGTCCTATGACAAGAACGGCAAGAGACAAACCAACAATAACTATGGGAATTAGTACTAATCAGTCACTATTGTGAAAATGTAGACGCATATGCAATATACATGTGAACATTTTGAACAAGTGGGCGACTATTGTACCGATGGGGAATTATGTCTATTTCATTATATTCACCTTATGTTGTGTTCTTCTCTACATGTACCTTCAGGGACTGATGCTAGGCGGCAAAGTTCATGTCGCGGGCAAATCGTGTCCATTAAAAAAAAACAAAGTGCATAGATTAAGAAGGTGTGTTAGGTGTAGAGTGTTCACATCAAGTTGTTCACTTACGCGATTCACGATGTTATGGGATCTTGAAGTCCAATAAATTTTGATCGATTAACTCACCTAGAAATACATAAAACATACACAGATCAGACGATAAGCCGTACATTATTTATGTAGAACAATGAAATAATCATCCAAATTAAATAGTGCCAGAATCCTCAGTACAAAGATTGAGAGAGTTTTTACTTAATGCATTAACGCAATAGAAAGTGTACTGTGCATGATCGGAACGTCATACATGTGCCAAAGACAGAATGGTGTGTGATATTATAGAATACATAGGATCCTAGAATATTCTCCATTAGAATCTAGACATTATTATTGCACGATACCTAAAGGCATCTTGCATATTTTGCTAGCGATGAAGTGAGGCGCCATCACGTTAGGCAAAAAGTGAAGTTACAAGTCATTAACCGTACAAACGGGTTAAATGACTGGGTTTTCACTGAAGCTTACCATCACTCAATCTAAAATATTCAGATAAATTGGATCGATCACTGGCAGTTCAGATAACTATGAATTCACTCCAAATAAATTCTAACTGGAGTACGTGTTGGCATGAAACGAATATTGTAGATTAATATGGCGTATTTCAGAATGGGAGGCGTAGCCGAAACACATATTGACGTTTTTACCAGAGTTTAGAAACTCATTAGAAGATCCAGATCACCGATTCTAGTATCAATAGTGCCCGAGTTACTGACATTTGATCTCTTTCAGATAAATCAGGGCGGAAAAATTAATCCGAAAAGTGGATCTTTTATCGATGCCAGCGGAAGGCGCGTAGTTTATTGATTTGATAGTAAACGCGGCCGAGGTGTGGATCCTTTGTGGTGAAGTGTGGCGGAAGGAAAACTTTTCACCGACTGTTTTTTTATGGCGTTAAAAGCCAATATTTGCTCTGGGAGTGGGAGCCGTGACAAAATATTTTGCTTAGTCTGCAGAGAGTATTTACTTTGATTTTCTCACTCTGTTCAGAGAGCTAGGGGTTGGCACATAATCTCCAGAGTGCTGAACAAAATGTGGATGGCAGAGTTCAAATCACGTGTGATTATGGCTGAATACGATAGCTGGAATCAACTCAAATCCAAATACTTAAACATGAATTTCAGATATTTTGAATACGGCACTACTAATTTTAAAATTTTCCATGAATTGTAGATATAAGATTATTTTGGTTAGGACCAATGAATCATTGTACTTCAAAATCTATTGGATTGAATATTTCTATAAATTTGATATTTCGCATTATTAGGTTTATTCTACTGTAAGGTCGTATTTCTCTGTTCTAAATGGCATCAAGCATATCAACTAATCAAGCAAAGACAAGTAAACTGGAAATGAATTAGCGATTCTCAGTTGTACATAGGTCCAGTCAAACTTCAGATACATGCAATTGATTTCCTTATGTAGGCAATACTGTACATAATGACCCTAGGGGAATTCCAGAATAGGAAACCCTACCAAAGAGGAACGTCCATTTGAACCGTGCATGATTCCAGTCACTGTGACTCTTACTATCGGGAGCTCTACAGAACCAGTGAATAAAACAAAACAAATCACTACCGAATTACAAACTGATTTAAAAGAGATAAATCTGTATTTGCATCACGACTGACATTAGTGAAATGGGGACTACTTGGGTGAGGGCACGTCGGAGGGGTACGAGATGACAAAGAGGGTGATGAGGCTTGGTGTGCTCCCTGTGGGGGACTACTTATCGCTGACGGCGGTGTTATCGTCCGCTAAACGGTGGAGGTCGTTTGTCACTTGCGGAGTGGGGGGGGGGGGGGGGGGTTGCAATCAGCCTTCGCTCTTCTGCCCCCACCCCCACCGGCTCTAGTAGCTTCGCTGAACAGACACAGATAATAGTTATCCGGATTTCTTGGGGGCCCGTTTTACGCGTTTTCTAAAACAACAGACGCACATCAGCACGCACATGCGCACAACAAGGCATGTGTAGCTAACACACATGCGGCCCTCAGCCCGGGAATGACGTCACATCCGCTGTAGGCGTCACTCTGAACATGCGCGCGAGCTTATCTCCATTTTACATCATCGTTTCTTTTTTCCCATTTCATTCACTTTTCTCTCCTCGTTTTGTTCGTAATTTTTGAAACTTATAACGCATGACTGGGAAAGCTTTGTTGAAAGAGGAGTAGAAGGGAGGAGGGGGAGTAGGTGAAATGGGTCTGGAGTCAGAGCCCTGGAGGGGGGTATGGTAGAGGAGAATGAAAACAGATAGTGGAGTAGATAAAACTCACATTCTATAAGGACCCTAAAGTAGGAATAGAGTGTGAGACATGCGAGATAGAAGGATGGAAAAAGAGAAAGTGGCGATATAGATAGAAAGGATTTCAACTGGAGGAACATGATTGAGATAAAGATGCGATGAAAGGATGGCATCGAGAGGCAAGAAATGAGAAACATAAGTGAAGGAGGGGTGAAAGAAAATACTAGATACCCCTGTTAAAGGAGCGAGAGGGACATAAATGTATGTAGGGCCGCAGGAAATTCATAAAGGGCTTGAAGTGGGTACGTGGAAGGGTGGGAAGAATGAAGGAGCTAAAGAAAGAATACACAAGAAATAAGAAATGAAAATGAACAGCATCAGCTGAACGAATTGATGTGCGTATTTGAAGCAGGAAATATTTCAGAAGAGTCGGGGGGGGGGGGGGGGTATTAAAAAGGAGGGGAATCCGATAAGGAGGCAACGGTTGACAGCGGAAAACAAAGTGAAGCAACAACAGAAAGTAATGCAAACAAGAACATCGATGTAAAAACAACGAACACCAGACAGCTACACTGGGTCTCGAGAGTCGGACAGGTCAGCCCCTTAAAGACAGATTCACGACGTTGATAGACGCTATCCGTCCAGAACAAGCTGATCCGCGCCTCCGCCACGCTTCGTTGACGCTCCTTGTTATGGCAGAACTGATGCGGGACGTGTGCAAAAACACGATAACAATATGGCTGTCCCCACTGGGGCGCCCCCTGGCGAGTTGTATCGATATGAACATAATGTGTGGTCATGATGCGCACGAGTAGCTTTACTACCTCCTGGGAGAAGAATTCCCAATGTGCCTTGATAACGAAGAAAACTGTGACGCCCTGAAGTAGACTGAATTCTGCTTAATGCTGCTGCCCTGTCTGAGGATGGGCCCCACCCTCATAAACTCCGCCTAAAGGTTAGAGTGGTCGCATAGACCTTTAAAGAACTTGAGAAAAAATACTTTCCCTTCAGTATCTGCATGCTAACACACCGAAAGGAGCAGAATGCCAGTGTCTCAGGGTCTAAGAGACTTGCCCAGCTGACTATGACCATTCCCTAGAGACTGAAATACCTTCTGGTGTTTAATACATTTGGATATGAGGCAGACTCTTGATTTCTTGCAAGTGGGTTACAGAAAATGACTGAATTAACCAAAACCTTTCAAGTTATTCTTTCCACCCTCATTCATCAATGATGAACACACCATTTGTTGATAATATATATGTAGGCCAAATCAGGAGGTTCCTGTGGGGAGCTTTGTTTAAATGTGTTATAAAAACCTCGTTCCCTATGAGGGACCACAGATCATGAACTTTATGTTTTGCATAGGAAGTCCCTAAGTATATGATAAATGAAAGCGTGTCCATAAAACACAAATACAATGAATTCATCAAGATATAATCGGGAGAGCTAAGTGTCTCAACATTAAAAGGTTTTATTAGGTTGTACAATCGATATGCAAAATTAATTGTATATCCTGCCCGGCCATGCTACGTGATACTGTTTTAAAGGCAATTCACTATTCAGTGTGTGTTACAACTGATGTTTGTTTTGGTTACCTTTTTATATTCTCCTTTATTCCCAAGCTCACTTCGCCACTTATGATATAACCGATCAGTGAATAGATACTCGAACCTTTCACCAACTGGTCTAGAGTAGAGCACACGTATACTCATGAAGAATATTGGTTAAACACAGAAATCGTTCAGTCATCACTTATACATGACACAGCAACAATTAACACTGCCTCTTGGATATTTCACGACCATTCAGTAGCGACTGCACAACGATGCAAGCGTGTAGTTCATCTTGCTGGTTGAGTATGACCAGCTCTAATAAGCTGATATTCAGGAATACCTATAAATCCAGGTCGCCATTCTGTACAGTCTTTGAATATCATTGCATGTGATTCTTGGTGCAAATCAGTATGAAAGAAGGTACAGTTATCATCACCGTTCTGATTTAGTATTCTAGTGAAGGTGGTCCTAAATATATCTTGCAATACTTACCGGAATCCAAACATCACAATGTGACGAGTTTGTACATACAGGACACCAATCACAGAAGGTTTCTTTCTCCATGTAGACACATTCAAGATGGATGAAGCTGTCAATACTGAGTACTTCAGTACGTATTCCCCTCCTCGGGCCTCCTACGGTATCTCCTCACAGACTCCTGTATGTCTGGGCTACTCCTATCATCATGCCCCCTCCCTCTCTCTCCACACTCCACGCGCAACCTCACAGTGCCTGTGATCAGTTTGCCTCTTCCTCTGTGACCCCTGGCTCTTCACGGATCGACAGGTCAGTCTGGGCGCCTGTGAGTATTGACCTAGAGGTTACAAGCCTGTTCTCCGAGGTAAAAAAGGTTTCTACTGATTGTCTACTGAATACTCGCGGTTATGTTGAGATATGGGCTAGGGACTATCTCTCATTTGTCTTCATAGAGCAATGTAAAGAGGGCTTGGTAGGTAACTGAGAAACCCCACTTAAAAATATTCTCTATATTTTTCAAGGGCATACAAAATAGTTTTGCATATCAGACATTTTCCCACAACTAAACAAGTGTTTATCTCAAGAAAATTCCCAATTCTGTGATGTAATGCATGTATTCCTTATGTTTGTAATGCGAGGTTTGGCAGCGTTCAGGGCATAGAGGCAGGATTTTTGGTACTCCCACAACTATTCCTGCTATTTGACTGATATCAGTTCCAAGTAATAGAGAATTCACTTGGAAAATAGTTCTTGTGTTTACTGCATACCTCATACTCCGCCCCTGCCTGCCTTTAGACACATCATTGAACTTGCCAGTGATATTAACCTTGTAGTTTGATACTCTTATTTAAGAGAAGATACATTTAGTTGGTAAATTCAATCTAGAGCAGAGAAGGGATACAAACAGGGGTATAGGTTGACTGTGCTGTATCGGAGACGTTACGACTGCAGAACCACCTGATAACCGTCAGTATACAGGTGACTCTGTTGACCTACTGGCATCAAACAATCTATTACCCTGTCTTCAATGACCTTCTGAGAAACAAAGTGGAACCAAAATAGTTCTGTGACCAGTCTAATGTCTCTCAAAGGTCATCATAACTACCAATCAAGCACTGTGGGCCACCTGCACAATGATTGCTAGACACTTTGTCCACCACTAACTGCAACTGGGTATGAACAAGACTGAACAAGACTGAACGCGATATAAATGTATTACGCGTTGATAAAACTGTACTATCGCAAGCGAAGACGCTAATGACTAGTATATTTCAAATGATACAGGAGTATCAAGAGTAGAAGTGAATAAAGGTCCCAATAGTGGCAGAATCAACTGTCACAGTATCAACAATGGTAATATCAAAATTATTTATAATCTTTGATTGTGATCACGTTGATACTCTGTAACTGTAACCAATCATTGTCATCTTGATTGCCAATACAACAATCTTCAATAAGAAACTGCCTGTGTCTGATTGTGTGTGTGTTTTACCACATCTCCTATTTATAATTTAGTAGTTGCAGTGGGTAAGGTGGCAGTGGTTGAAGTTTATTGTAGCAAGTGATGTTTGTAGCATAGTGACCTCTACATGGGAAAGAAAGGATAAGCAAAGATTCGGTCTCTTAAAGCATCACGTTATTTTCTCTAAAAGGCAGGGGAAATAGCTTTCAAGACAAGCTAAATCACTTCATAGACTACACCAAACCCGACTTGAACTCTTTTACAATTGGGCAGATGGGAGGAGTGTGTGTGTGTGTGTGTGTGTGTGTGTGTGTGTGTGTGTGTGTGTGTGTGTGTGTGTGTAAAAACTGCAGAGTTTACTTTAAGCCGGTCGGCGGTAATGGAGGAGGTGTAATTTAGTGAGTTGAGGCATTGGGACCAGCTCCTGCTCGGGGCACGATAACGTTAGAGACGGCGGGCGGGGAGAGATGCACCAGCGGGCGCCGGGCGAGCAGCTCCCAGTCACTCAATCCACCTGAAGCACCGCCTCCCAAGAGCCCCGGGGTTTGTCCTCTCAAATAGGCACGCCACCTCTGACCGTAAGGCGGCGGTGATGTCGTCGCAGGGGGTCCTGATTTGCTATTCCCGCGGCCGCCATGGTAACCACTCCAGCATCACTAATGACGTCACGGACATGCGCACAGAATACATCGGCGACATTGACTGACGGTACCACGTTGAGTGTGGGCAGTGTCAGCAGATGTGTAGAGTTTTGCTGAACTCGTCGAGAAAATTCACCACTCATGGTCCCCAATTAGCATTGTAGCATAATATCTTATAACATTAGAAAAGGTACTTAAATCCACAAAGATTTAGTTAACATGTAATGATAATTCGTTTCATTAGAAATGATTCAAGGATATACCATTTCCAATATACTAAGTTCCGTTAGGTTTATAAGGAGCTGTTGACTGTTTTCAGTCCGGACTCAACATAACCAGGCACCCTGTCATTACCTGCGGTGTGAATATTGCATGTTTCTGACACTTGGCCCATCATAACCCAGCCCAGGACCATACGAGGCACCCAGACCAGCTCGTCGTTCTGCTCGAGCGGAGTTCCAGGTCAAGGTCCAGGACATGGGCACTTAGATATTGGGTGATCTGGGCCGACAAAACATGTCCACTTGAAGCGTAGGTGCTGTGAGAAAAACCTCGCCACATATAAATTGATTGGTGTAAACTGTCTGATGTAGGCTATGTAAATTAGGTACTGTTAGCTGCCGAAACATGGGCACATGTAAATAATGTACTGTTAGCTGCCGAAACATGGGTGCATGTAAATTAGGTACTGTTAGCTGCCAAAACATGGGCACATGTAAATAATGTACTGTTAGCTGCCGAAACATGGGCACATGTAAATAAGGTACTGTTAGCTGCCGAAACATGGGCACATGTAAATTAGGTACTGTCAGCTGCTGAAACATGGGCACATGTAAATTAGGTACTGTTAGCTGCTGAAACATGGGCACATGTAAATTAGGTACTGTTAGCTGCCGAAACATGGGTACATGTAAATTAGGTACTGTAGGGCCCACACACATGAGTCGCTGTGGGCCAGACAGAGACCAACGCAAGCGTGAATAAAATCTTGCATCGTGTGTGTGAATGAAAAAGGACCGTGAAATAGTTGCGGAAAAAATAGCACGTGTAGGGAAAATCGCGTAGGAAAGCACTTCATTATACGGAATTTTGTGACTTGTTACTTTTAGGGTAGTTTTTGAAAGGTGATGTATGTAGCTCTAGGGAAGGGTACTCTCTAGCAGTGACATATGACATTGTGTTTGTCAGTAAGTCATCCCTACCCACTCCCTTCTCTCGCCCCCCCCCCCCCCCCGAGACGCAGTCTAATCTACATCTCGGCATCTCTCTCACCACTACGCGGCGCTTCACAACATGATCGCTGGTACCCCTCGTGCCCACACCTCAAGTTCATACTCTGTGTAGCATGCATTGATTTACCGACCTGGAACCAGTGGAGACGAGGGGTTCATGTGGGGAGCTGGGGCATTCTGGGGGTGCGGGGGGCGTGTCATCTATCGGCGTTTACCGCATACGCACCGGAAGGTGAAAGGGACCGCTTCCGGTAGGTTACGTGGTTACTATAGAGACTCTAAGAAAGAGGCCGGGGAGTGGAGCCATGATTTGATTTACAGGTATTTAGGACGACACTGGGGCTCGTTTGATATCTGAGGGTCCCCTTCTTACATGCTCCTAGGAGAGTCCTTATGTGGTTCCAATCGATCAAACAAGGACTGTCTTTGGTTAGGACCAAAATCAGGATGGATCCTTTTTAAACTCATTTCAAATTGTCTAATACATGATACAAATACTGAGCCACATCGACTCTGAGCGGATAATAAGGTGTTTTGGTATGGCGGTATAAACAGTGTTGTTGGTAATGGGAAGAGGGTTATATACAATGTTGTTGAGAAGAGAGGCTACATATGTTCAGTGTTGGAATGGGGTGATACTAAATTCGGGCGATGTATAATGTTATAGGTATCTGAAAGGTAATAAATGATAAATTTTGCTTTGCGGCAGGTTATGCACAATCATGGGTGTACGAGCTGAGTGGTTTACAATGTTATAGAGATGGCTGTAGACCACAGATATCTGTATAATTTATTACGTTAGGAAAGTTCAGAACTGGCCCCCTACGAAGCAAAATGTAATTACCTCAGGTTGAATTTCAATCCGGTTTGGCAGGCCATGGACCATTAGATAAACCTCCTCGCCAACGCACGTAAATGTGATTTTCATGCTGCTCCTAACATTGACATTCTTGATATTCTATAGCTAACAGTGAAACGAATCATCGTTGAAGTATTATCTTTTTAACAATTCTGAATTTATTTAGCTACTTATGTCCCTGCTTTGGAATTTCCGGGAAAAGTACTTATATAGAACGTCCTGACCATGCTGTACAAGTCACAGAACAAGATGGTAATTTATGGTTTGTACGGAACGAGGCATTTATGCCAAGTTCCGTACAAACCGTAAATTATCATCGAGTTCTGTGACCTGTACAAGCATGGTTGGATGTTATATATTTACTATATACCCAAAATTAAAAAAAAATCATTAGTTTAATTTTTAAAACCGAGATGTTAATAAACGTGTTTGGCAAGGTGGTCCGTATTTTAGTGTACGGACCAGTGGTCCGTACAGTATTTTTACGTTATATGTCACAACTGTACGTATTTACAGGAAATACGGTATGGGTATATAGTAAATTCCCTGATATTTCCCGGGACTCTGACTTTAACTCTGGTTCTCACGAATAACCAGACCTGCCACCTGGTGTTGTCATGAGAGAGTGTCATGTCGCATGACGCAGGTTCAGATGAATGGTTTACAAATAAAAAGCTCCCGACCTCACGTTTTAACCCACCTAGTTATGACATGAATTGACATATGGAACGCAGAACAAGAGAGTAATTCTATATCATGTAGCAATCCGCGTAATTTTTCAGTCCAAAGGGAGCGCGCATCTGGCATAAAATGCCCTTAGGCTACATCCCCATCCATTAGTCTTGCTGAAAGTTTGCAATGAAAATTTCGGAATTTAATCAAATCTTCTTCCACATTCTTGGATAATAATCAAATCGGGGATGATTATGATTAACCTTCTCTTACTAACCAATTAAGCCGCAAACCGGCTGTAAAACGCCTTAACGAGCTCAAAAGCTAATCCCACCTTCATCATATTACGCGGAGTGAAAATGGTCGAAATGATACGTGATCAAACTAAGACCATCACAACGCACTGACAGCAGTGACAGTGAAGTCTCACACAAGAAACCAACACAGGATGAGTTTTGCCTTTTAACAGTCTGTGATGTAATGGAAACGGTGGCCTATGAAAATAATTACAAACAGGTAGAATTAGGATGTGGATGGTGGTTCCAAACACGGAATTACAATAACTACATCCAAATGATATCATATATCCTGCCAATGACATGCAAGACATAAATGAACACTCATTAAGTAAAGGTAATGCAACAAGGTAATCCAAGTGTTTTAAGGTAATTTAAAGTATCTCTTAAAGAAATCACTTCACATTTCCAGGCAATTGCAATGCTTGTGACAAGAATGTAAACTTTTTGCTTCGATTATAGTTATATTTGCCTTCTTTGATGATAGATATTCTAATTTTCTTGTTGTCAAGGCAAAGTCCATAGTATGCAGTAACTGCGACTTCCATGTTATTAATGATTATAATTCGCATTCATATTAGATCATATAAGTCAAAAATGACCTGCCTATCGTCATGAAGTAATATGTATAACTCTGTATTAGAACCGTGTTCTTAGACAACCAGCACGCCACTGCTTCTCAGACCGACGCGCCCTCCGGTGACGAGGCGCTGAGGTTCTCTGGTGACGTCAGTTACGTCATGGGAACTGACGCAGTTAATGTACATCACACAGGTTATTGAGCATGCAAAGTTTGACAAAGACCCGACAATGAATTCAGCGCTGGCCCCAGCCTTTAACACCGCCCCGGGGCCCCCCTCTGGAGCCGACCACCCTGCTAATGGAAATTAAATGTAATCTTAGGAAAGTTTGATAACAAACCACAGGAAAATGGGCGAGTACTTTTTTTAATTGATTGGAGTTTAAAGGAGCAAATATTTATGTAGGTGATAACGTGTGAACAGTGACGGGCGTTCACCATCTGCGTTTAAACAAGGCTGTGTGCCGGTCTTATTTACAATTACTATTATTCCAACACACACAACAAAATAAGCGTTATTCCGTTGCTGTCTCATTCTAAAACAACCTATTTCCAACCCTAATTAACACCTGCCTAATCAGTAGAAAATGTGACCAGATGGCGAGAAGTTTGTTGCCAACAACTCTCCAAACATCCTTCCCCTCTTCATAGCCCGTCACCATCATACAAGATTGCCCATCCCACAAGGCCACGACCGCGCGCCGACCCTGACCTTGGTGGGTGACCTTGACCTTGACCGCCATCTGTACTGCTTTAATTACAGCCTGCTGTCGCCCGCACCCATGCTGGTACGGGTAAAGGTGCTACATGTCATACGGGGAGGAGCTTAATTTAAACTTTTTTTACCCTTCATTAATTTTTTCATCAGTTCCTCCGCCCCCCCTCCCGAATGGTTGGTAATGATGTGAACTGACTAGCTAACAGCCTCAGTCTTTTTTTTAGTGACCGTTTATTCACGGAGAAAGGAACCCCTACTACATACAAAACTAAAGGCACCATCCCACCAGAATTACTTGTGAAACCAAATTTGCTACCATAGGAGCATGATAACATGAAGGAGAAAACGTGTCCCGCGATACCAACGGGTATAGAGTGCTACTGCCTGTATCAGGCGACCACAGGAAGGATGGAGTTAGTGTGAGGGCAAATGGCAAGCTTTTTCACAGTCGACAATTGTTCACGTTTGTGGGCAAAACAAAGTTTCGAATGTAGTGCAAACAATTTTGGAAGATTTCGCTTTTAGTATCTGGTCACGATACAGGATGAGGCAAATACAACTATCTGTTTTCTATTCAGGCGTTGTATTGCCTTTTCTGATTTATGAAAATCCTCATTAAGTCTGTATCATGTATCTGATATTCATTTTGATACTCAATACCAAATACAGCTCGCCATGAGTGATACTTCCTCCTCCAGCCGGTATCCTCATCGGGCAGGTTCTCATGGCGGCGCCCTTTCATCATCTGGATGCCGCCATCTTTATTAACCTGTGCAGACACGGTAACCTAGATTACCCGTCAATTACTGGTGAGCCCCGGCCCCAACAGCCTGGAGCGTGCTCTGACTAACACTTAATTTTCAAATAGTTTGCAACCAATGCTGCAAGTCTGCAAACTTATCACCTTTGAATCTTCTTATTATCACTAACGGTGCAGCTGTATAGAATGACATCTAACCCAGATAAATCGATAAGCTGTTGTTGTCAAAATAGTAATGCATTATCTGTGATGTTTATACCATGCTAAGCATTCGCTTTACATGTAACGGAATGTTGTGTAATAGCAGTATCGTGCAGGTAGGGCTGCACTCCTATCATCATTTTCTAAAACTACTGCCAGACCATGCTACGCCATCAGCGTTCCCATAGTATAAAGGTCCCATTGTAAACTAGACATCATCATGAATATGTCTATAATCATTTACTTACATCTACCATGAAACATTATCAAACATTTTCATCGATTACTCACAAAAGGATTGAGAATGATTCAAACTATTACTTGAGAGGACCCACGCGGATCCTCGGGTCGCCAAACAGTTTGATTTACCAACAAGCTACACTATGACATAAAAAAGGACGAAAGTGAGCAATCAGCGAGCAACTCACCATTAATTATCTGAATTACTGCCAAGGTTGATCAATGACCAAGCGGGACACTGTCACTGATTATTGTGGTAACTCGTTTTGTGTAGTCCCATTTTACTTATTTTTGTCTTTTTATCAATTTGATTCCTTTTTTTCCAAATTGTCAGAGAGATCGAGGGAATTCCGGTGGGAGTGAAGGCATGGGTTGTGGTGGGGGACGAAGGTGCGGTGTGGAGATTCCTGAATCAATGCTTGGGCGTAGCAGGGGGCTGTAGGCATTGCATCGAGCCGGGGTTGGGGTTTAGTCCGGCGAAGCATGGCGGGATAGGAAGGCAAGGATTTGAGGTGCAAGCCCCTTGGCTCGAATGAGATGTAGTAATTTCTTGTTCAGTTCGAACTGATAGGTGTTTGGTGGTTTAGGGGGTAGGGTGTGGATGTTGGAATGCCATGGCATGTCTGACCTGTGCAGAGGTGATGGGTCCAGCAGATCAATCACCTGCCAATACCCATTAAGATTGATTATCTGATTGATTGGTAGCGACATGATTGACTGTAGATATCTTCTAGCGCTGGGCGCGGCATGGTGGGGGATAGAACCCTGCCTGCGGGCCTATCCCGCAATCTATATTTAATGGCCGGGGATCCACACAGGAACTAAATTGCATGAGTGCCTCCATGCTTCATGATATACTTTACATTGAAGTGCCACCGCGTATTATCGTATTTTTAGTATGTAATTGGCTCAGATTTTCATGTACTGCTTTCAATGGGAAAGGATACATAATTTATGTTGTTTTCAATATGGGGTTGGCTCCTTTACAATGGATTTCCTAAATCATCATGGTATTCTTTGCAAAGAATATACCACCCATGGCAGGATTGTAAAATTCAATACATTATGTTGCGTATCGCTGTTTTATCATATATACCCATGCAGCACTTTTAATAATTACGTACTGCTGCCTCCCATACCGTATACATTCGGTGTCATTCAGTGTTATATGGAACACGTTCAAACATCGCCCCTGTGGGAAACTTCACTTCGACATTGCATGTGTGCCAGTATTTGGTAAGATATTATAAATTTCGTCACAAGGGCGGTCTTCCATCATTTGCTTATTGTACAGGCTTCCATTTCGTCGCACATACGCACAGCATCAGTTATCTACACATGTATTATGAGAAAACGTGGTTACTGAGCCCGTATGAAAAAAATACGGCCCGATGCCGCAGGCTAGAGTGCCGTATTTTTTCATCAAATGACCGAGAACGGACACCGTACGGGCTCAGTCACTACGTTTTCTTATTACTATATACCTCACACTCGTTGCAAATCTGTTTTATTAACTTTTCTGCTCCACAAAAAGCCACTGCTATTCACTACGGCCCGCTGCCACAGCGGGCGCGAACATTATTTATACTACACCCCCAGCAGCGGGCAGTATTTCATACATGTTCGGCCATAGGTGTATAGTAATATATAAAGACATGGTTAGTGTGACTAAATGAAATTTGTTCAGAAACGGAAATACTTTCCTGGTTCTTCGAACTCGGGGAATATTTCTGACCAGAATATCAAGGAACAGATGGAATTCAGTCACACTCACTATATCTCTTTATTATCATATACCTAGATTTGATTAAATAGCCATTTTCTTAACTTTGCTCCAACTACTTGTCACACTATGAAGTTATAATGAACTTACCCACATACACTCGAACTTCAACCTCTTTTGTTCGCTACTAGATACAAGTCACACTATCCCAGCGGATGTTTGGTCGGTTTGTAAATGTAATGCGGGGTGTTGTTTCATGTATTAGGAAACATGATGCCAGTACGGATCATTTATTATTGGGCATGAATTTATGATGCTGAATGTTTGTTGATTTTACAGTGATTTCGGGTGTGGGGGTAGTACTGGGCGATCGTATGGCTCTGCAATCCCGTGAACTTGTGGAGAAGTTCCTGTTTCTAAGTAACATCGCCATAGAAAGTGATGTCGACTTTATAACGCTCCGCTCACGAGTGGGTTGTCGAGTGGGTTCTGAGATGAAGAAGAGAGTGCAAGCGTCACGAAAGATCTGCTGGGAGAGTGAGTGGTGCCGATGACGTCACACAGTAGCTTTTGGTGGGCTGACGTTGGGCGGGGCGTTTTTTCATATATTCTCTAGTGTGATAAATGTCCTTATTGCGTATGTATTTACAAAGTTGAATGTTTGTTTGTTTATTTAACGTCGGTTTCGGCTGTGTGGAGGGTGCTGGACAATCGTATTGTGTAGATATACCTTTGAATCAGGGAAACGTCCGCAATTTTGTTTGATTATTTTTGCTCCGCAAAGGTCACAAGTCAAGTGGTATGGAGGGACGTAAGGTTTAACTTTTCGTCACTTGGAGACGAACGCGATTTTTCTCATGGTCGGTAAAAGTGAAACATTCACCGATACAGTATATAATGATATATCTTTAGAACATTACACCTGATCCTTGATCGCTCCAATGGATACCTGAAAGTTATCAATTAGCAAATTGACGGCGCCCAAATCGAACAAACCTAAACGGCATCTTTGGACTTGACAATGCCAACTTATAAGTCTGCAGCAATCTAGAAGGGACCACAGATTCACAATCTAAAACTTCCATCAGAATACTTGAATGTTCGTAAACAGGCTGTTCTGAGTCTCATCACCAAATCAACAAATCCCTCAAGGCATTTCAAGGTGTGAAGGCATTGGTCAATGAGGCATTGAGGTGGTAATTTAGCAGATTATCTGCACTGACCCTGGGGGGATTCTGTATAGGTTGAAGGAATCTACCCTTGTTTGGTGTTGTAACGGCGGTCTATTACTACACGTAAGTGAAAGATCTGATTAATTAGCCTTATGATTATATAATCGACACTAAGACTTCATATATTGGCAGCTCCTGTGATTTACCCACATCAAAGCCATGCTAAGGGTGGATGTTAGATCATACATGATCCACGCAATATGGTTTAGTGGGATTTGGCTACGATGGAAGTAAGAATTAATTAAATCTAATTAATGGATGCATAGAATAACAGTAAAGGGTCAACAATAAACCCAAAGATATATGCTAGACTACAACCAGAATAAGTTACACAATGTTATAGTTTTCACAGAACTCCAGCTTTGCTTGAAAGCAGGCAGAGTAGGATTAGCTAGGCTAGAATTATTAGTTGTCTGTCTTTATCTCGTAGTCCGTAGCACATGGCTCTAGGTTATATGTCAAATGCCACTTTTGCGAGAAAGCCGTAATCGACCATGGAACCTGCAATGGCATACAATAGTCAATATATCTTTTATTATCTTAGCCTGGTACAAACGTCCATAGACTTAACATTAGGAACTCGTTCTCAACAGGCTTGCGAGTACGGCAACTCATTCTCAACGGGTGATAAACAGATAGATATTTTCAGGCTAATATAAAATCAGAAACATTTTCGTGTTTGGTTTGAGTCCCCATTTGCCATCTCGTTTGGAGTGCTTCGGAATATTCACTCGGCTATCGCCTCGTTCATATTACTGCGCACTCCAAACTCGATGATGAACGAGGACACAGACCAAACACTCATCAGTTTCCTTCTTAATCTTCATGTATTTAAAACTTTATATCAATCTAAAATATATATTTATGCAAGACATGCACAAGACGATGTAGGATACAGAAGAAACATAAGCCATCTGTAATTGAATCTGGCAGGTATCTCTCAGATTATTTCATCTCCACTGTTACGTCGCTGGTAAATTGGATTGCAATAGAATACGTGTATTTAATCAGCAGTAATAACGCGATAGTTGAAATAGGAAATCCCTATCCATTCAGCTGAGGTCCCTTGTCTTTTAAAACTCCCCTTATAGTCTGGCCTTAAAAGAAACGTTTCGATTTTTGCTCAAGTTCAATGCAAAGTGCCTTCATAAAAGGAGCGGCTGGTGGTTCTTTTTCTCTCTGAAAAAGAGATAGGGAGAAAAAAAGGAGCTTGAGTTTCTTTTGTTGTGGACTGTTTTCATCACCAGGAGGCATCTGGAGGAGATTGGTGATGGGAGTTGAGGTCCTCACGTCATTAAACAAACCCTAGGCTCGCTGCGCTTTGATCTCATCCTATTAAAACATGATATGTTTTCTATTAAAACTTCCCACCCCAACCTCCTGGCTTAATTGTCTGTCGGGTATAGGCTGATGGTTTTGTGGAGATATCGTTGGTTGACTTGGTGAGATAACATGTTGTTACTATACTGGCAATTCTCTGATCAATTATTGTTGTATGAACTCATACTGTAACAACTGCCGGTATCATACCATGGTAAAATGTCCTAGGTATAAGATCCAATGCTTCATGGTGTTTAGGCAATATCACAGGTTAAACAACATCGAAAGGGGGAGGCCATAGACATCCATGCATTTATGTATCGTAGTGTAAGAACAGGGATCAGAGGTCCTACTCATCCTATCCATTGGATTACAATTTTCAGCGATGACATATTTCTATCACTGTATAACGTGTACTACAAGTAGATTTAAGGTTATGTTAATCATCTTTATAAATATGTCTGACGAATGCTTCGTGAAGGGTATCTGTTTTGCAGGTTTGATTGTCTCTTTTCTCGTAAAATTCAACACTTAACTATACCTAAGACTAGATTAAACTCGGTACTCTTCTGTAGATCACGTCCAAATTCAACTGAAATGAAGAATGCAGGGGCATATGAGTAAATGCATCCTACCATGTAATAGTGTCCTCAACATGTGACACTCTCCTTCCAGTAGTATGACACTCACCTGTAAATAAAAATAGAACATTGTAGTCAAACACTAACGGATTCCAAACCATCTTCTGGATCGGGGCACTGACTCATATGGAGGTATTTATGAACCTGTGTCTTCAATAGTAGCCCGCCGTACTTTCTGAGGTAAACGTGTGAATGGCCCAACCTTTACAACAATACCAGACTGACCCTACATCTCTGTGAGGTTTCACTCCACTCTACATCCAGGCAAGTACCGCCATCTCCATACCCGCTGAAAGCCTCCCTTCTCCAGCTGGGAGGTCTATGGTGAACCCCACTCTAAAGGTCTGCAAAGTCATCCCCGTATCTGCCTCCAACCCCCTAACCCTGACCCTTACCCTTTTACCCCCGCTGACCCCGGATCCTGGCCGACCCTCACCCTATCTCCTTCCCCCGCCTCCACCTCCCCGCTCCCCGTGCTCGCCTCGCCTCGCCACCCATCCCATTCCATCCCCTGACCACCATGGTACCCACCACAGCTTTGATCATCCAACAAATCATCTTCATCCATGCAGAAATCTGGCGGACAAATATTTGGGTCTGCTTGCCTCTGCGCTGACTGAGCCCCGCCGCCGAAGCCGTACCTCCCTCTTCCAGCCTAGTCTTCCACAGAGTATGGCAGGTCTTTCATTCGTTTAACAAGAGACTAAAGGCATCCTAAATTCAAAGTACCGCAAATATAAACATAAAATTCAAATATCTGCCGTTCATACTGTATTATATACATATACATATTCCTGTTAATCAGATAAGTCGTAGAACTTCTACATCTTGCTGGAAATCTAAATGTCTGTAACGAGTAACATTTCAGGAATTCATTTTTATTAATTCATATTTAGCGAAAAGATTATAGGAATAATTGAAAGTGTTGGATAATGTTATTAATTCATTACTAGTTCACTAGATAAATGTACATATAAAGTGGATTCTCGATATCACACAGCAATTGAAACATAAAGATTCAATCGTTCAGTTAGAGAACGGCTTCCCATCAGCCAACACCACTGCTGTCACCATGGAGGCTTCGTTGGAGTCTTTAGTGGCTTACTTATGGCTCACATTTAGGCATCCGGCCCCTGGAGACCTGCAGGCGTAGGAGGGGGCCTCATACACACAGGAGGAATGGTGGCGTGAAATTCTCCCCAGTTGTTGGACGACCAGGAGCCTGTAAATGTGATTATTGCTGGGTTTCAGCTTCCAGCAATATGTCCCCAAAGTCGAGTTTTCCCATCGGGTTTCTGGCTGCCCATTACGTATGGAGCCCGGAGGTTAGAGCGTTGGGGATATTTTACTCGTTCTTGTTGTAGACACATGCCTGGGAGGAAGGATGTCGTGAAAGTGGCGACAGTATTTTCACTTATCATACACCTGAAGCCTTTTTTTTTTGCGAAAAAATATATATATGTAAGGTTGTAAGTATGAGGAAAATAGTGATGTTATGTGATGGTTCAGTGAAGAATGATTACATGTAGGTGTGGAACAGAGATAATATGATGTATAGTATAGCTAGAATTACCAAAGGATATATCTAATAGATGATATCAAATGTCAACAGGAAAATGCTTCACAGTGTTATAGATAGTCAACTGATCTTCAAAAATGTTACACACAGTACTTCCGGACAATAGGCCAGTGGAAAACCATCCAATGACAAGATGAGAGGATACTGTGAATAACATATAACATCTCAACCACTTAGTTCCTACCTGGATGTCAATCCGCCTGCCTTAATGGCATCTCATTAGTCATCAATCCCAGCAGGTTAAGACGCTCCTGCCCCTGGGCTACACGGCGGGGCTGTCTGTGGTCGTCTGCCGAACACGACCCGTCTGAGGTTTGATACACCTTAACAGGAGATGATACACCTGGATACAACCTGATACACCTTTATGAATCTGAGACCCGGCCAGGAGTTCCCCGCAGGCCGCTAGGCGCGCACAGGAAGCTTTCTGCCCCCCGGGCTGTGGCCAGCTGCCACGAGGGGCTGGTCAGGTCGGGGTCAAGGGTCAGGTAGAGCACTTAGCAGAATGATCAAAACATTGGTGGTACTTTGGATGGTATAATGATGAAGACTGATGTAGATGTTTCCTCTAAAAACCGAGGCAAGAGAGACATTTTTTTCTTTATATAACTGAATGCCAAAGAGTAATTACATGTTAATTTTGAGTTATTGAATATTTCTTAAGCGAACATGCTTTTATCAAATGGCATTAAATGGAGAATGCTGGCATTTTAATGGTGAAGCTTACACTTGGTCATGTTGGATTCTAAAAGCCTTTGAAGAACCTTTGTTTTTGTAAAACAACCAGTTCAGCTAAATCATAAACACGTTCCTCTAACGCCGGAACGAGGAGTTTGACGGAATAACACCAGCCTCACTCTCACTAAAACACCCGATCAAATGATCTCGCGCCGATCTCACCGTACATCTGAGAAGGGAACTTAGCTGACTACCTGAATTGCACATGTATGTTTTACATACTGGTCTCACCACAATACCCATTCTACTGGTACCTGCTCGGATCTAGGTAAATTACCACCTGACCATCGCTTTATTAAGCACAGAGCTGTCCGTTTAATGGAGGAGGAGGCGGTCGCGGTATCGGTCACCCCCAGTAACATCCCCATCCATCGCCCACCCCGTCACTTCAACCAATCACCAGGAGGGGGAGTTCTGTGGATCCAATCAGCGGTGAAGGACCGGCTCGAAAGGCGGGTGTCGGGCAGTGAGACTGTTAGTGGGCCAGGTAGCGGGGACTGGCCAGTCGTATTAATTACCCCATATAGTGATTAGTGTCAGATTAATGGTCTGGACGTGTGGACGGGCGTATTAGTGCGTGGCGGCAGGCATCCCTGTCTCGATGGCAAGGTTCACGCCGTCCACAGCCATGACGACAGGACCATCACAACTGGAGGTAAAGGTGTGCAGATCACCAAGTGCAGAAGAATGTGTTAGCTGAGGGTGTGCAAATCATCATTAGCAGATGGATATGTGAGCTGAGCGTGTGCAAATTAACATCATCATGTCCAGATAGGTGCATTAGCTGATGCAGTAGGAACCGTCAAGTACAGAAGGATGTGTCAGCTGAACGTGTGCAAATCACCATGTACAGATGGATGTGTTAGCTGAGGGAGTGTGAATCACCATGTGCAGCTGATGTGTTAGCTGAGGGAGTGTGAATCACCATGTGCAGATGGATGTGTTAGCTGAGGGAGTGTGAATCACCATGTGCAGCTGATGTGTTAGCTGAGGGAGTGTGAATCACCATGTGCAGATGGATGTGTTAGCTGAGGGAGTGTGAATCACCATGTACAGATGGATGTGTTAGCTGAGGGAGTGTGAATCACCATGTGCAGCTGATGTGTTAGCTGAGGGAGTGTGAATCACCATGTGCAGCTGATGTGTTAGCTGAGGGAGTGTGAATCATGTGCAGATGGATGTGCCAGATGAGAGTGTGCAAATCAGAGTCATCATGTGCAGATGCATGTGTTAACTGGAGGTGCAAATTAACATCATCATGAGCAAATCACCATGTGTAGATGACAATATTTAGATGACCAGGTTCTTATGAAAGGTATTAAGACTACTAGGCACACATTGATGATATACCCTTGGAAATTGCATATCAGATTGGAAAATGATTCAGGTGAATTGGCTGTAAAACAACTGTACCAATTTCATTTCAATATGAAATATTGATTAATGTGAGGATTCAGATCTAATAATATTGTATATGGGCTTAAGTCGATAGTACAACTATAGCTAGTTGGTGTGAGTGAATAAATATAAAGAACCATATAATGCGCGTGAATTCAAGGCGAATTTCTGCATCTGGTCTAACAAAACTGTCGTTTTAACAGTATGAAGAAATGGAATTTTACACACGGAACATAAGTTGAATTATCCTGAATCGTGTTCAAACAATCTGTCTAATTTACTATATTCTTTATGACTACATAAAAACCTTTATATAGCCTTAGGTCGTTTAGATGAATATATTATTTATAACTCTAGCATCTATGAGGAGTTTATAGCTGCCCTTTTCATAACGGGTTAACGAGTTCTGGACGTGATAGACTGATGGCAGCATGTGGACTAGGGATCTAACTCAGATCAGCACGCCTAAATAACAACCGCCAGTACACCCTCCTATACTGAGGCATGATTTAGGGACCTGGACAAGACCTGGAGGCCAGACGTGCAGTACATGGTCACCATGGTGATGGGTGGACGCGGAGAGGGGTGGCCGTGGTCCCTGATTGGGTTCACACACAGGTGAGTAGACCTCAGGTGAGCCAGGTGAGCGAGAGACACGCAACGTAACCCTTCGACGTAAGGCGACGAGGCTAAGGGTGGATCTCGTACCTGAGGCACTGTTCAATAGTATGAGCATTGGTAAAATATTACTTAACTAGTGAACAGTTAGAGAAGAATATATCGTGACTTCATCTCAAAGGGTTATATTCACGACAACCTAAAATATCTTGAATTTATTATTTTATAAAATAGCTATCCCATCTTTTGCGTACATGATGAGAATTCAATTCTATTAAACTGCCACTCCATAAATAGAAATAGGCTGTATTGACTCTTTGAAAATTATGATGGGAAATATAACGTACTAATGTCATACTCTTGAAAAGGGTTACACAAGGGATCTACCTGCTCTCACTACCTCCCTGTGGTTGTCAGTCTCCTTACGTGAAAATCGCATGATAGGACTGAAAGGGAAGGACCCTTTGGCAGAGTAATATGCACACAAATCATGGTCTCCTCAGCCACTGAGCGGGTGTGTTTAGATCCAAGTGTTTGATGCGACCTCATGAAAAGATTTCACACGATACATTCATATTTAGAAATTCCTTTGTGTCTCATGCATATTTCTTTCGAACTGACTGATATTTAAAGCACCCAGTTCACCTTGTTCAAATGTGAGCTATTAGCACACATAAGTTAGAATGTAGGGTAAACGTTTATGAATTTACTCTGAATATCACAACTCCATACAAAATAGAGGCAACCGTCTCTGAAAAGTAATGTAACAGAATTTAATACATGCAGTATATTCTTATTCATATCTCGGACCATATTATGTCTAATCTATTCCGGCAACACCGAAATGTGACAAAGATGTATCAAGTCTTACAACACACCAGGCAGGTCTTATCAAAGCGCTCTAATAGAGCTGTCCTAACACCAGTCCCGTGATATCAGGTATATATGTGAGTGTCACTTCTCGGGCCCACATCGGCCTCTGTTTGCTTTACAGTGTTGCTGATACTCATCAGGTCTGGGTGTGCTAACTTGATGGGCGTCTGGAGGGATTGGCTGAGATCTGTCGACTTGTGGTATATGGACGGTGTCTGCTTCCAATATGACACCACGACAGGGTATGTTTATCTAGCTGTGATTAGCATTTGCTGCTCCTACTCTTGAAATAAGGTAGCTGATATCATTAAAGGATCAATATATATATATATATATATATATATATATATATATATATATATATATATATATATATGTATATATATATATATATATATATATATGTCTTATAACACGATTTATTGTATACGTGTTTCATACCATATCAAAATCGGTAACGGCCCTTCGGGCCATAACTGCTAATTGTCATGAAATATTTGCTATGTTATATCAGTATTACAATACAAATTGTGCGCTTTGTTTATCTTTCGTGTAGCTTTAAACAGATAAAAATGATGAAATAGCACATTCCTGCACACACCCTTTGGTTAAGGTATCATTCACTCCTGAGTCACAAATCATAGACCATTGTTCTACGAACTTCACAGATTCACGTTGAAAAACGCTCGTTCCCCCTGGCAAATGGCATGTACCTGCCTTTGACCTTTGCGCTTTACGCGAGCTCGTGGTAATGGGTGGAGGAGGCCCTCATGATCCATGCACCCTACACATTTCACTCTTTTTATCGGCGACTCTGTAGGTCGGTTAGCGTCGACCAAGGTCGCATAAAAGCAAGGGTCAAAATCATCGAAATGTCTAAGGATTGTTTTTACTAAAGCAACATCCTCAGCTGTTGCCTTTTTTTCGTGTCTGGCATCTTTCATGGACTTTTATTAAAAACATACCAAAATAAGAGAAATGTCAATCAATTACTGTATTGGGTTTGAACTATCGGAACAATAAGTACCGTAGAACTTTGAAAACGAGAGCGCTATGGTTGGGCCAAAGCATTTAGGAACTAGGAGTAAACGGAATGTTCACCATCGATGAATGAGCATGGGATGGGAATGGACAATTGAAAGGTTTGGGTTATTTTCTGTAGCCAACTTGCACGCAGTCACCTTGCCATTTCTACAACTGCCTTTCTAGGATTCAAATATGTCAAGCACTAGTGTGTCACTGACAAATTTCAGTCTGGGCGCGCCTGTAAGACACTGAGACAATGGCCCTCTGCTCCTTTCCCAATGGCACAATGTTAGCATGCAAATGATGAAGCGTTAGTTGTTTGCAACAAGCTCAAAGTCTATATGACCGCTCTAATCTTTAAACAGAGTATATGAGGGTATGGCTCACGCTCAAAAAGGATTATGGAGTGAGATAATTATTTGTTGTGAATGGAGAGGTTGTTTGGCTAACACGTGATGCTGTACCACAGTTGAACGCGACGTTCCTCTCGTTCCTTCATTCTACAGGATTCTTCTGGATTTGGTCTCGTCGTAACTTTAATATGCTGGCAATATGATAAGTGGGCCATCACACTTGAACAATACAAACATAGTCCGTCGTAAGATAAAGGCCTACAGCGTACAACAATGTTGAACAACTATTGCTCGTAGTAGAACAGAGCTGGAACAATCCGACAGGATGCTTCTAATAAAAAAATGTAAGGAATACGTTGTAGCAAAATAACAACACCCCCATAACACTGCGTTACGGGTGTAATTCGCCATTAAACTAAGACTAGTGGTGTATATACCATTAAATTCAAACCACAAATGTAAGAACCTCATAGTGTCACACGCTATCTACATGAAACTTCCACTTTTAAAAGGAAATCCATAATCTGGAGCGGACATTTTATACGAATAGGAAATTCTATATTTACTTGTAAGACGTGACCATGGCTACCAACAGTTTGTCCTGTAAACATTTAAACAACGGTTGACGTTGGCGAAACCCAATACGAATTATCAAAAAGGAGAAAAAAAATAGGGAGTCCCACCAACCGGTAGGAAAACAGTTGGTTTTTTAGGACCAATGAAATATAATTGGCATCACTATGCGGAGGATGGGCGGAAACGACGTCCGCACACCATGACAACGACGCAGAGTCTCATTCTGGTCTTTGACGTCCGTCACTAATCAACGCAATTAAAGAGGAGCGGGGCTGGTGTCACGGCAGCTGCACCTCCGTCCTGAGATCCCGTCATGTGTACGTCACAGCGCCGTCAGCGGAGGGCGGACAGTTGGCGGGAGAAGGTGGGAACCAGGCGGGGAGAGGCGATGTGTACGGGGGATGACATCGAGAACTGGGCGAATTTTAACTTGCACTGACAGAACCAGGTGAAGCAAAATATCGCAACGCTGATTATGTAGACTTCCAAAGGAGAAATGGGCTCGACGCCGTGATCGTTTGTCGTATAGAAACAACCACCTTGTTTACTCTATTCTATTAGCAATGATATCCTTTCCATTGGATTTCCTCATCATTTTCAGATATGCAGGCATTCACGCTTTTCAGTTTATGGCTTGTGTTTTTTATACATATTCAGTCTTGGTGACATGGTATGTCCATAGACTTTGATAACTTAATTGGGGTTAGGGAAACTATATAGGCCTAATGCCACTTTGGGTTTTAATACAGAACCACATGCCACAATCCAAGACTCCATCTGATACATTACGAACGGACATCCTTTGAATCTTCGATTCCACGCCAAAAGTCAATACTCTATACCGGCACACAACCGCAAGCCCTTGAAAAAGGGGTTCATGAACGAATAGGTTATCCCGAGCCGCTTCTCTGAGAGCCAGGTAATAGGCAGCTCCAGCTAATTACACCATCATTCACACACACACACACACACACACACACACACACACACACACACACGCACATCTCAATACCTACAGCACAGAGACTTGACAAAGCCCAACGTTTTATCAGTCGAACCACCATTCTACAGGCCCTGGGGAAATATGGGCAAGTAGGCGATGTATTTAAGGGAAAAGATGGCACAAAGTAATTCACACCAAGATTGATATGCAAACACCAGCAATATGTTGAAGTATAAGCGCAGCACAGCTGATTTAGATAACTGGGGATGGGTGAGGTAATTCTCACTTATCACAGCGGACCATAGTTTGAGTCACATTTACATCTATACTTTAACGTCAATTGTTAAGTAATGCTCCCTTATAATAGGGCACCAGAGCATTCACACTTACATTTTTGCTGTAAAGTCAACTGCGTATACTTGTAGTATATACCTGTTGCAATAACTGGGGATGGGTACAACAATTCCCACTTATATCGAAAATGTATCATAAATTATGTCTATCTGCAACGTATTTCATACTTAGATCTATAACCTATCATTAACTAACCAATAGATAACCGTGATAATGGGGGATGTAGGGTAATCTACACTCATATCTATACCATATTGTATTTCACACACATATCAACTTAGTAAGCTGTCGTGTAGATGGCTCTGTGTTTTGTATTTGGACAGAGTAGTTTTGGCATTCCTTTTCCAAAATATGCAAAATGGAAATGAAAATGTAAGCTGGCGGAACACACAAGAGAAGGCATTTTTGAAAATATTTTGTATTCATAGGTTGTATAAATTCCAAGTAAAGACCAGCAGAGCATTATCATTTTAACACATTCTGTGCGGTATGGAAGAGGTACCACGTATGGAACAGACTATATCATAGTATATAGCACACAAAGGCTTATATTAAATTCAATAGGCTATCTAGCGCACTACAAGGGCCTTTCATTGCAGAAAAATCAAGGTAACCCCGTGTGTAGTTATGCCGTCTATTGGAACTTGCCCTGCAGTACCCGTGTACCTGTGGTATCCCCTGGTGCAGAGAGGGTGAAGGAGAGGTCCTTCCCCACACCTCCTCACCCCCACTGCTCGGCCATCTCACCTGGGAACAGGAGGGTTGTATCAGCAAGAGCAGACACACCTACGAAGATAATATCTCCAGACATCATGTGACCAGTTCCTGATCATGTGACCAAAGGAAGGAGACCTGCTGCTACTGCGTTAAAGTGCGGACTGGTGATTCACAGGAGACTGGCCTGGAGCGGCGAGCGGCGAGCCAGCTCAGTTTATGGCGCATTAACAAACCATAAAAGACACCTCCCCACATCACAAACTCACCTCTTTCACCTTCACTTCACGTTTCGGTGAGATTTTACCTCAAGCATTATTGGCTCTGTTATTTACAGAAACCTAGGATATCATCATCGACGAATATATCAATGGATGTTGTATATCACATGGACTACCATTGTCATTTATGAGTATCTGGACTGTCATTGTTATTTACAACTACTGAAGCTCTGTAAGATCGCTGCATCGGTCGTTTGTCGGGAATATTCCGATTGTATGTGTGCAATGGTCGTGAAAATAGCGCTGTCCAGGGACTGTGGATATGAACCCTGACAGTTATGAGGGTTGCTGGCCGTCTGAGACTCCCAAGTGACGTTAAACTACCCATTACGATTTATCTTATTGCCGCGGTGCACATTCCTGCACTTGCCCCGTAATGTCACTTTCCATCCGGAATTTTGGTGAGATTTGGAACCCTCTGACCTGAGGAATGCGGTCAGGCGTGGTGTCCACTGAACCGTGGCGTGGCCCCGTTAACATCGGGATTAGTGACTATAAACCACCCGCCATGCATATGTCTACCTACAACAGTAGGTGGGAAACCCTACCGGTCTCTCACAAATTGGATATCACGTACCTGACTGCCTCAGAAAGACACCCAGACATCCAGGCACCTGAGAACTTACCGCACGGGGATCAGTTATTATTTTCCCACCCGCTCTACCTGCCGTTTGGATCGCTACAGATAGGGAGTAGGGCGGGGGCGGCGGGGGGCGGGGGGCGGTCGCGCCAGGTAGATCTTGGTGGTTGGGTTGCTGATCTGGAGTGGTGATGGTCTTTTGCGCAGTAGGAATAAATAGGGTCTTTTTCTTTCATATTATATCAAATGGGAGGACGTAATGGACAGGGTTTGGACACAGCTGATTTGCGATGGTCACCTCCTACTTTTTACATAAAAAAAATCCAACAGTGTAACAGTGTAAACCGTCCTGGTTTACCATAACAACGCAAAAGCTTTGAAAAAAATATCTAAAACAGACATCCGCTTGGAAAACTCAGTGTTGAAATGTTCCAACGGCATGAATTACTTAGGTGCTTTTTTCGACGAATCGTTGAACTTTATCCAAAATGCCCATAATTGCATCAAGAAAGTAAACGAGAAGGCTTATTTGTTTCGAAAGATTCGCCATCTATTGGACGAAAAAGCGGCCATAAATGTAGCCAAAACCTGTATACTTCCTATTTTCGATTATTGCTCTTTTCTTATCGATAGTACTACTGAATGTGAAAAATCCAAAGTCGACAGAACTCTGTTCCAAATTATGAGAACCTCAATGTATAAATTTCGTGATCAACATGGTAAAATGATAAGTAATATGGAGCTATGTGAAAAATTTAAGATACAACCCCCGAAAGTTCGACGCTTCTCTTTATCGCTCTCACTTGTAAGAAGTCTCATCAGGACCAACACTCTTCCAACAGCCAAATCGACAGCCCACTCCATGACCACAAGGACGACTCAAAAAATAAACCTACAAATGCAAAAGCCCAAAACAGAGAAATTTAAAAGATCCCCAGCCTACTACACTTTTAAATTCTGGAACCTGCTAGACGATGAAACACAAACAACAACCTCCAAAAGAACTTTCAAACGCAATATTAAGTCGAAACTACGTGCCATTCTACTAATTTAGGCCCACACAAAGCCCATGTATATGTGTTATGAACTGTGAAATCGACGTCTGACATGGAAAAGTTTGCCGAACTGTATTGTTACTACCACTATTCTCCATTTTCCTCATTTTTATTCACTCACTGTACATATATACACTATTTCTGTCAGTTGTATTGTCCAACATTCGCCTGGAAGAACAATGTTCACTCATTGAAACGAATAAAGGATCTTATAAAAAAAAACAAAAAAAAACATGCATCTTACTTATGTCACTAAGGCCACCTATAGGCCTACGTCTCGGGAAATGTATATTGGACTTTTATCTTGTGGTATTTTACGCTGTACCAACTGCAGGTTACATTATATTTGGAGCCTGAATATAAGAACTGAGCTGATATGAATGCAATATGACTATTCATCTGTGGTCTGAACCTGAAATCACGTGAGCAATTCACTAACATTTCTTTAAGCTATATTAGCATATATTTATAGTTCTTCCACTGAATAGACAATAAGCGGATCTCTGAGATCTGCTGACCTCCCTCTGTGTGACCATGAGGCGTCGTTTTACAGATAATGGTGTAAAGTGCTTCACGGAGATGATCCCACACAAGGTTACGGGTTGATATGGATCCATCACCGATAGAGTATAAAAATGAAAAACCTGCATCATTAGGGATCTATTGATCCCTGATGGTTTCATGGTAAACAAACGATCAGAGAGGCGACCAAACACATTCATCAGACGGCTCATGCGTCAGCAACCTACAGCGACGACGATGTCACATATCCTTCTCAGAATTGTCGCCGTCACCCGGATATAAGGTGCTGTTCTATTGGCTCATTCAGGTCAGCTGACATTGGTGGGCCGGTATATGTCGTAAACATGTACCAAGCCGAAGGATAGATAGTTGTCTATATATCATAATCTCAATACCTTAACCCTCTCCCTGCAACAGCCAATTCCCTGACACATCATTACACTGCAATCAGTGCCCATAATAGCAACCCTCATACAGCAGGCAGAATAATCAAGAAACATTAGTCCTGTGGTTTTAGTACTTTACTACTGATGAATACCAGAATGTTATTCTGAATAAACGAATCACATGCCCCTTGTATTTTGTCAAGGTTGCATAGAACACATCCATTTTTCTTCCTTACATTGATATTCCCTCTGCTTTCTACAAGTACCATTACCTATGTATCGGTATGTCACAGCAATAGGTGGGAGACCCTTAACGTGGATTCACAATTTCAGGTACAGAGCTATAAGTCATTATATGTCGGTGTTACCTGTGATTGTGAAGGCTGAGCTCGTAGATAAATCGTCTCACATGCCTGTTCACCCCACCCCCTGTCAGAGGACTCAGGTGGTTGGGCACATACATCACCATGACGATCAGAACCCAGACGCCCACTGTTAGCCTCCCCATCGCACCCCGCACCCCTAGATCATGACCTTATGTGGGCAATGACCAAATCGAAAACAGCAAGGAATGGCAGAAGATTCTTATTGTTAAAAAAACACAAGATCAATATTTCTTACGGGCCTACAAAGCAGAGGGTCATAATCTGTTTTGATAGGAAAAGTTTCTTTTGATCCAAACCCTCTTTTGATGGGAAGACTTGAAAGGTAAAAGTTCTTCCTGACCCAAAAAGTCCTGGAGCGTCAGAGGTTCTCATGGTATAACAGGCTTCACGGGACAACCAAAAGTCACGTTTAATCCCCAAAACCGGGAGTGGCGATCAACAGTAAATATATAAGGTAGGCCTGAATATTTAACAAATTCTAAATCATGAATGTAAAAGTTGATTTCATGTACTTACTAATTTACTTAGCAAACTACTTTCGCTTTCTATCGGGCGATTTATTGGGAGTTTGATGCCTGTCATTATCTCCTAAAACGATAATGCATATATCTGGAAAGGCGCAAAGGCAAAGAGTGATTACTACGTACGATAGTCCAAATTGAAGGAGCCTTTTTTAATCTGTAATATAATGTAATTCAAGACAAAGTTTACTTATCCTTAATGTCCGATCCTTGAAATAAATAAATGACGTATGGCGATATCCCTCTTGAATATCTGCAAAAACTCTTCCAAATATCACCACCCATAGTACGTGTCTGACCTTTGATACTTGCTAAGCCGGAACGAGGATGGAACCCCCGGAAGTAAGTCCTAAAGCAGTGAGTAGCTAGATATATACGACCAATACTCCAACTGCTACTCCAGGGAGATCGTTGAATGGAGGCTCTCACTGCTCGGCCCGGCTACTGAGCCACTCCAGCGTAATAAGATAAATCCCATTCAGAGAGGAACAGCTCAAACTAAGGACTGGTTGGTGGCTGTACTTTGTCCATGGTCGCACTTCACTCAAGTACATGTTGGGTGCTCGGCCATTACTCACTCTACTGCGCACTTGCCGTGTGTAACGTTCGCACCGCCCGTCCCGTCCCTCGCCAATCCGCCAAGCACCGGGTGACTACAGGGTGACTACAAGCTCAACTTAAGACATGGGCTTTATACTGTCTATTCGAATGTTATCTATAGTCTTCTTAGACGTCTCCATTTTATGTTGCTAACCAAAATCAACCCTTAATTATAAACCCAAGCTTATTTTGTAAAATGTCGAACTGGGAATATGGATTATTAAAGCAGATGGTGTGGTGTTGGACAATGGTTGGTGGAGAACTAAAGCAGACGTTTGTTGGAGATATGATTTTTAAATACATGAGTGATACGATTTCGTAATACTAGTCATAAGTCATCGAGTCAGGATATAAGAGGGAACAACCCGGCCCTATTTCTGTTTTCAAATTTTGTTTGCAAGTTGACCAACATGAGTAAACTAATCTGCCAAGCATTTCGGACATAGTTTCCTTTACTAAATATACACAAAATGGTAAAGACAATATTTTGATCTAAATTTGTAGTTTACGCATATTAACCAATTGTGATTAATCGCTCTTATTCTTCGACAAAACTAATCCAACAATCAGCTTATCAACGTATATCAAGATGATTGGATTATTCTCTAAGGAGATGAATGATCCATAAACAGTAACTGGTTTTCTAACTGTCACGTCACGTATCATAGATCTAGTAAGACAAACAAGGAGGCATGAAGGGGGCGAGAAGGACTCTTTTCTTGGAACAGTTGGCCGGCTCCGCCCGCCTGCAGCCCGGCGCCCCGTCCCAGTAAACACGGCCCGCCGAGAGGAGGTTGATCCGGAGACCGCGGCTAATTCCTCGCCAAACAAGCGCCCGGGATTCAGGAGCCAGTGAAGGCCTGGCACGGCCCGGGGACCAGATTAAATATCAATTGGTGTGTGCCGTGTGTGGGAGACGTCAAACAAGACCAGGCAGTCTTCCACGCGTAATGGTGTGCGCAGGACGAAGGCAGAAAAAACCAGGACGAGTTGAACTGTCAACCACCACCCCGACACACATGCACACAGAAGCGAACCATGCCTGACACAAATTACCGCTGCTCCTCCCATAGACTGTGACATCTATTGCTGACAAGCAGTGACACTTGGTGGTACTCAATGAAGGGTTCCGAACCCTTCTGAACCCTTCGCACCGAATCCAAATTACCCTCTACGGGCTGAATATCGTAGAGGGACATTAGCTTCTCTCGACTGCACGATAATACTGCGCCGGAAAGCATTGGCTGCTGGACTGTCAGGCGCGTTGTACGCTGTCTCTGTCTATATCACTCTCCTGTCTTCTTACATACATGTATTCCTTTGTCTCGGTCTGTCTTCAGTGTCTCTGTCTCTCCCCTCCCCCGTTCTTCCTCTTCTGATTGCAACTTTATCTTTTCGATTTCTACTGCTCATTCCATCATGTTCCTCAGCAGCTTCCCTTCTTAAATCCATCTTTTCCACAGAGTTTCGCTTTCCTATCACTAGTTTCTCCCTTCCACTTCCGTCCTCTATTCAGTCACTATTTCCAGCCCCTTTGCATACCCTTTACCCCCTCCTACGCTTCTTCTGTTGACTTATGTGCTTCGATTCATTATATTGATTATCTAGCCCGCATGTGCTTTTATAGACTCATGTGGAATTATTACGTTTTCTATATTAGTATCCCCTGTTAAAACCTCATCTCTTTTATGTCAGTTCTATCAATTAGAACACTAGATAGTACATGTTCTTGTGCGGTCGGTTTAGAACCATTAAGTAATAGGGCGAGTGGGTTGTGTATTATCTGACATCGCCATTTTGGTGCAGGGGTCCAAAGTTCAACCCCAATTCGGTACACCACCACGACGCAATAGTTAGTTATGACCCCGACGGTGGATGTTCTATGACCTGTCAATGTACAGATAATTCTACTAGGAGAGTGTCCCAGCTATGACCTGTCAAATGGACAGCACTCAACCTGCTTCCAGTGTATAGGGCACAGCAGATTATAATGTCAAGTGTTATGGTCCAAATAAGAGACTTCCCTCCTTCCTTTCCGTTACCCTGATCCTTGTGCATCGTCTGTCACGTGCAATACCCTAATAACCACAACTGTGGATTGTATTAAGGATTTGTTCCGATGGAGCAGCTCAGACACGAGACACTCTAACAACGTACTTAATCAAAGCCACATGAGGAAATATTCTTCTTTTCTTCATAAATACACAGAGCTGAACCGCCCAATTTGCGTACGCAATAGCATAAGAGCAACCCTTGTTTATTGCAGAGTGTGAAACAGAAATGACTTCACGGTTGCTGCAGCACACTCACTTAAAACTACACCCATGCCCGTTTACAAGGACATCTCCATGCAGGACATTCACAAAAAGCAGATTTTCAGCAAGGTCATCTCATGCAAGGCGTAACCTAATATCAGTTGGCCTGAAGGGTGGCCGGCTTTAATGCGAACACCATTGATTTTCATTGGGTCAAAATTGCACGTCCAAGAAGGTTCACTCTCCCCCTCCCCAGGTTCACTCTGCCGCCACCCTGAGGTAATACACGCACGTCGATGCCCGCCCCTATTACCCTAATTCCCCACCTAATACCTAACCTTCGCACTAGGGGTCGCACACGTCGTGCTCTCGCCGATTCTCGTCCGTGTACACGAGATCTAGGGCATCGATCCCAGAATGCCCTGCGTAGTGAGCGCAGGTTGGGTTCTCCAATTTGAATGTCTGCACAGACTATATACTGGGCATATTTGCAAACCTCTGCTTGAAGCAGAATTGAGGGGAGGGGATGTTGATAACTGACACCATGAGCCTACAATAAACGTGTACAGAGTAATTAAAAATCAGCTTCCAAAAGATTCCTTGATTGAGCATCTAGGATTAGAATTAGTCAATGACATAGAATTGTGTAAGGACGAATTTCAAAGTGATATGTACATATATACATAAAAAAGTAGCAAACCATTATATTTCCAGCATTCACACCCTCATAATAAACCAGATACCTGTTTGGCTGATCGTACCTAATCGTACCTGTACATTTGCGCTCTGAGATTCTGTTCGGAGAGTTGTAAGCCCTGAGCTGCTCAAACTTCTCTGCTTCCTAAACGCGATCAGGCCGCGGAAACTCGCCCAATAGGCTTAGAGGATTGACAGTTTTAGAGGAAGACTATTCAGAGCCTAGATGGGCCACTATTAACCCAATAAAGCAACATTGCCGTCAGTATGGCATACATTGGTCTGTAATAACCCTATTTATAGAATACTATAAAACATCATATCTAAGGCTTTGTGATGGAAGGTATATGTCAGGAAATACTTCTCACGATAGGCTTGTATCAAAGTATTTACATTTTCGTGATAAACCGTCTAGTAATTATACATTGATCCTCCGTTGCTTTAGGTCTAGACGTGGAAATTTTGCTTTTATATCACATATAATCAAAAACAAAGTTTATATCTTGGTTCTGTTCATAAAGATCACACCTTTGGGGCGAAGTTTACATGTATCTTCATTTCATATGTATATTGGTTGATTGATTCAATTATACTAACAACCGAGAGGGAGATACTCACTTATTTCAGCAAATTAATTTGAAGGCATTTTTGTATGGACGGTACGTACCTGTAACGAAAGAAAACCGTTTTATAATTAGTTAGATAAGAAAATGAATTAAATCTTGTGACCTTTACAGACAGAAAGAAAAATTATTGGCCGCTCAATTTGCATTAACCGTATTTATTCACAAGTATAGATAGCGATCACGAATAAACTAATTCGAATACATTCTAGTCTGATAATAAATACTCTACATCTACGAGGATCAAATCTTAATAGGGTAGTCGAACTGAAAAAAACCCAAAAAAACTGTAAAAGCAGTCTGTAATCTATTCAATCTTTTCCAACATTCTGATGAAACATTATTAAGAGAGCTTATTCTTCACAATGTACATTTCGGTTCGCAATATCTTTGAGCTAATTATTCATTGAAAATTATTCCCGGATGACACTTCTCATCAAGTTCTTATCTGACCAAATTTTAGGTCATAAAACAGTATGGATTTAAGTTCTGTGTGAATTGCAGCAGTACAAAATACATTTATAGCTTAGAAACAGTAACACTCTAAGACAGGATATATCTTGATGGTATCTTAACATAATTGACATTATAATGAACATAAATACAACAATTACATAATCAAAGCATTGATATTGCAACTAAAACTCTACTAATATGTTTCATTTCCTTCTCCCGATAGGTATTGCTAAAAAGGTAATGAACAACATGCATGTAGTTGGGAATCCGTGAGCGGTGCAAGCTGAAGATGGCTTGCCGTTGGGGTGTTGCAGACCTACAAACTCTGCTCCACCTCCTCCTTCCCTCCTCGTCTCATACACAGAGCAGCATTCCTCTCATTACCCTGGTCTCCTGTGCCAATCATCCCATTACTATTGACCTTGGTCTCACCTACCCCTGCGTTATCTCTGCTGATCACTGACCACCACCGTCCTGAGTGCCCAACTTCCCCCTTCACCGTACTGGGCGGGCGGAGGATGGTGTGGGCATCGAGGAACGATATCTCAATTGACGGCAATAGCAGTTCCCAGAGAAGAAGTACTTCAGTTTCCTTATAAAGGAAGTGGCGGGTGTCAGGACTATCAACTTTCTATCTTAGTATAAGCAGTCATATGACCACAGGCTTTGCACTGATTGGTCATGTCCCTAAACGTAAGGAACAAATTATAAATACACTTATTTACAGGCAATATAGGAAAAGAATACCAAGTATTATACTATTCCACAAGTCAACACCCAGGTTCATCTACATATATATGCAGTTCCTATCATATATTCTAAGCCTTTCAATTAAATATTACAACTGCCATTTCGTTTAATAATTGAATTATCAAGCCGAAATCGTACTCATATTTGCCTTTTGAGATACTAGCAATTACTCTCAAATATTGTCTGTATCCATTGATTATATATAAACCCTTCATTTCGTAATCATCAGCTGTAGAGTGACTATTGATCATTCACTTGGCACCGCATACTGTTGTAGAGGGACCTGGCCTTGTCATAGTCGATGAAGGTAACCTTTGGAGCCACATAGGAGGAGGAGAAGTAGGGAATAGAAAGCCATAGAAGACCTTTCTACGTGCAGATCGATCCGAGCACCCAGTTTTTGGACGACCCCTCTTGAAAGCTTTATTGAGACCTTCCTAATCTCATTTCTTTGGCAAATATAAGCCGAAGAGAACCCATACTGTATTTTACGTTCATGGAAGACCATCTACAGTGGGTGAGATATTCAGCTATAGTTCATGCACCACTAGTGGGCAATACACATGAAGCCTGTTCTAATATCTGATAGAAAAACAAACTGGAGAAGGCAGTATTTAGGGTCACCTCAAATAGAGGGAGAAGGGCGTGGCACTTTTCAGGGCAGCTGAAGTGTAAAATGGAGAGTGTTGTACAGAGGAGAGTATGTGTGTGTTTCCTGGTTAATACCGGCTTTTAGACTACGAAGGTGGTCATTGAAGTATGCAGAGCAGTTTAGGCCTTAGCTAAATGTTCGGTCTCAAATCGGGGTAAGGCAAATGTGCAATGTGAGGGTAAAAGGTAAAATATGCAATAGTAATTTTGGAGGTAATGGTATGATGAGGCGGTAACAGATGCATCCCTGTAAGCGGGGGAATTAAAACGGAAGGTTATGAACAGGAGTGATGGTACAAATGGGGTGGGGGATGTCACGAGGGCCCGTCAGGGGTTAACAGGACGGCGGTGTGATGGTAGGGGTGGCATAACTGAGAGGCATGGAGGGAATCAAGGCATGATACCAGGTTGACATGGGCGTAGAGTGAAGAACACCTCCCAATTGATGCAAACTGCCAGTTGTAAGACTGAGGTGAAGTTTGAAGATTTTAGATCCCCCAGAGATGGCTCGGGAGCAACCCCCACCCTTCCCACCCTAACAACCCCTCCCACCCGTCTTCAACCCCTACCCTACAGCCCCCCTCACCCCGCACCCTCCCTACCAGTCCAATCCCAATGCATCGATCCCCTTCCTACCGCGGCCTTGGTTGATGGAAATCTCCGATTAGGCGGTAAAAAAGACACAAACACCATCCCAAGCTGTCCTGGGCGATAATACCATCAGACTTGCCTCCCGTAGTGCTGGTGCTGATGGTGCCGCCGCCGGGGTACCAGCTAAATCGTAAACCGTCCTCTTGCTGCTCGTGGATGAAGCATCTGGGCAGGTATCTGGCTTATTCCACCCCGACCTTCACCCCCTCACACCCCTATCGAACTAGGGTCCAATCCAAACTCTGCCACCCTCCTATCCCAACAAATGGACGCGGGTGCCCGTATCTGCCCCCGCACCCGCCACGCCTACTGATAGACGCCCTCAAGCCACGACCACGTGACCAAACGCCGATAAATCGCATGGTCTCGCGAGATGACGCGAAGCAATGACCATTTTGCGCTCCCCTGTATAAGATAGGACCGCCTTTTCTTGCCATCTTTCTTTTTCATAAATATTTTTCCCCATTGGTATTTTCTTGTGCTTTTCTAGCAAATAGTCCACAATCTAATATTTGTATTTTCCAATCTCCGTCGAGTCAGAAAGCAATTCGCCACAACCAACAAAGACTACTGGATTCCGAGTGTTTTTACAGCCCTGATCTGACACTGGATCCCTGCGCGTGACGGTTGCTAGCGCCGTGGTCACGATAAACTCCAGGGTAGCGAGAAGGCTTTAATCACGTCCAATTACATTTCACCAGGCCGCCGCGTCTCTGCCGCGTCTCTGCCGCGTCTGGGGACGGCCTCACGGGGTCTTCCTGGTAAAGGGACAGCTCTGTGGCAGGTCCGAGCAGTCTGAGGACTCCTGAGCACACATATCCGTCCACAGATTAATGACGTCTGGATGGTCCAGATGTAGTCTATAATGGTTTGGGAGAATCATAAAGCCCACTTTATTTTGTATTGTCAACAATGGAGCTTAACAGTTCTATCTGGGAGAAGGATTGAGCAGTCCGCTTGGTTCAGGGGGAGTATATGCAGATATAGCTGCGTCCCCGTTATCATCGTCTGGAAATCAAAGTTCACATATATACATGTATCATGTTGTAGAGAAGGATGTATTTGTAATGCAAATGAGGTACTTGATATTTTTTGACAAATGAAAACGGAATATATTTGAATACTAGGATCAAAAGGGTAGGGTCGATATAAATATAGGTATATGACCAAAAAGCTATACTTTCTATCTTCCATTTTTAACTCTGGAGTACAGGTAATAAATGTATCCCTAATGTATACTTACATATAGGTATATCTATGTGTGAGTGCGTTCTAAGACTTAACTATGATATGTAAGCAAATAGCCTTCTGCTGAAATGCTACATAAAAGAGCTATGAGCTCATAGCACAGAGGAGTAGAGAGTGGGGAGATGGTATTAGGGATGATTGTGCAGGAACTAGATCAATATACCACAGAGAGAGAAGAGAGAGACAGATCCAGAGATCCACATTTCCAAAAGAACAATCATTGTGAGACTCAGAGATTGGAGCTACTTTTCTCACACCCTGCCCCTGTCTGCCCGGCGCACACAGGCACCTCTCATGCACCGATCTCCCCCGACTCCGTGAATATTACTTTGATGAGCATAATTACGCACGCGCCATAGCACGCCGCATTTCCGCTTCCATATTTTAGATGCGCCAGTCGTGCGCATGCGTGGATCGTCTGTACCGACGGTCAGGATTGACAGAAAAATATAGAAAGAAAAAGAGATGCGGTTGTTATGGAAAGCTGTTGTACCATTCTTTCGTAAGATATAATGGATTTGAGTATTGCTCTCTGCAGAGCTATGCAGAACAGTATGCAGACTTGTGTAGAGTAGTCATATAAGAATTGTTTTGAGATTTTCCATTCCATGTACTTTTCCTTGAATTATTCTTGTCTTGAATAGAGTTTTAGATAGGCATGCATGCAGAATAAAAATCACAAAGAAGGCAGCATATCCTCACTGATCAGGGGTTCCAATCAAATAACCAATTGTCATTTCAGAGTACAAAATCAAATATGAAGAAAATCGCATATATCAAATGGTTCTATTGCCTGACTATAAAGCAGGATTCCGAAGTATACCGTATTTAATACAAAATGCCCCCAGTATCTTCGATAAATTCCGTATACCTTCAATTTACATTAGATATCTTACATTACTTACTGGATGGGATATTGATTTAGTGCCATTTATCTGAAATCTATATTTTTTACTTGTTGGCAAAACGGCTTGCTGTAGGCGGTGGTAGAATGAGATGGCCGCTGTGGGCTTGGTGATGGCCATAGCAGATCGGGGCGCTTCTGGTGGCGGGTGCAGAAACAAAGGGGCACGGGTAATCCTTCCATCGCTGGTTACCCACTCATTCGCCGGACAAATGATCCTCGTATGGGATAACGTTCGGTACCAGCATAGAATGAAGGTCTAACTATGAGGAGCCGTTCCAGATGGATGATCTTCAGAAGATCAATGCGGATAACTCACTGAGAGAGAAAGGCAGAGAGACATGAGAAACAGAAAGACAGCACGACAAAGAAAGAAAGTACTTTTCCGTGTCGTGGTAACGAAACCTGCAACCTATCCACAATCCTGGTCACAACACCAATGTACATAAACGTCAGTTGGCCTCCCTTGGAATCGAACCCGGATTTCCCTAGTACTTAACTAAACGAGTATGCTCCCCATTTGATCACTGCCAACATCCCTTGCATGATTTAGCGGGTGACATGCAGGAAGTGCATATTTTCGAATTGCACATGTATACAAACTGATCACTGGTTAGATATCAAAATAACGAGGATTGCTCGTCCTTCGTAACCTCTATCCCTCCTATTAGATTCCTTTCTCTCCTGTTATGATCGTTTGTCAATGCTTTTTCATTAACTGCTGCGGCTCGTATGTTTGTCGCCTGTGAACCAATTTCAAGTTTTTCCAGTCGGGACTCCATTGATCTGACTTCTGCCTTTAGCTGTTTGTTTTCAGTAAGGACATCGCTTACTTCACTCTGATTATACTCTAACACTTTTTTTATATCATCTAACGTTATAAGTTTGGCATCCGTCTTTTTAGTAGTAGTGACTAGGTAGTCCAACGTTAGGGCAATCCTAGCCCACAATCATCGTATATAGTTGAACCTGCTCTTGTTTTTACTTAACGCCGATTTTTCAAGTCCTCGACCGCTTGAGTGGCCAACCGGTATTCCATAGTGAGCTTGGGAAAGCGTGCGCACCACCACTCTCATGTTCAAAGGCAAAGAACTTTGAATCAAATTTTAAGTGTCTTACCTTTCCCAAATATAGACGACCACGTTATCAACTTAATTACCGACCTTTTACGGTTGTCTCACACACAGAACTTTGGCAATATTCAGCAGCCAAATAGACTATATCTCGGTTGTTTTTACAGGAGCGACCTCAACACGCGTGCACCCAGTCAGACAGCGATGACACTAAAAGCCCAAACGGCATCCCATAGTAATCAGAGTCAAATCTTTCGGTCGGCAGCACAAGAAACAGAGAGGTGGACGTGAGCAAAGCGACGCGTCGTTATATACTTACAAATTTTAATCAAGTCCCGCCGTGAGCCGGGATAATGACACGGGCACGCCGACGAGCCGCCCTCCCCGGGAAGTCATTCAGGCCGCGCACAGGGAAAGCGCCACGCGTTATGAGGCAAGTGTAGATGAGGGGGGCTGGAGGAGCATGACCATCGACAAAGTCCGCACAGGACATACCAGTTTGTATCCACGGATGTCATTTCAAATATCTTTCACCGAAAAACTTGCCGACACCCAAGAAAACTACGTCGTCTCTGAAACGACCCATACTATTGGACCCTCCTTCGGAGGACCCGACAATACGAAAGAAACCATGCCGGGAACACCCGCTAAAACGGTTCAGAAGAAGACCAATAAAAAAACCACTGAAGAAAACGGTAGCAGCCTACAGCCCATTAATGAAGAAACCTGGATTGAAACCCTTAACTTCATATATTCCAACTAAAATAAAACCAAGCAGTACAACAAAAAGAAAAATTACGCCCATACATTCTTGTAGTACCAGCTCCTCGTCCTGCTCAAGGAGCTCCAGTAATAACACCAACTCAGATACGTCGACCACCGCAACACCAAAAAAATCACCGAATACAAAAAAGAACACCCCACAAAAAAGTCCTGAACCTTACAGCAAAGAAGAGGCCAAGATTGACCTGGCTCTATCAGATACCGACTCAGAATTGGAGGAGATGCCATTAACCCCTCCACAAAACACCAGTACGAAGAAAACTAAACCAACCACCACACCAACCCGAAATAAATTCACAACACCACCAAAACAGGACAACACCGAAGAAAGGAAGAAGAAAGACAGTCCATTTGATCCAAAAAGGGTCCTACCCATCAAAATCGAAATTCCAAATGAACTAGCACTTAACAAAAAGACAGACCATCTCCAAGACGACCCGAATAACCCAGACCAGAACAGAAAAAGGCTTGACAGTAACGATACAGAACGAAAGAGATCATAAAATTTCTCGCGAAACACAAACCCCGATACTGACGAAGACTTACCACGACCCAGGAAAACACTACCCACAGCAGAAGTTATGTTTGATCTGTTCAGTATAGTGAACAAATGTGACCCATATGTGGGACACCATATGAGAAACGCGATGGTCACCAGGGGCTACATTAGCCAGACCAAACGACATAATTACTACAAGTAAACAATCTAGTAATAACTGACATTCAAGTCAACCAACCCCCGTACATGTATGACGTTTTTTTTTATATAGCCAACACCAAGGGAATGCACACCATGCACCCACAGAATGAACCCAACGATAAGAACTGTCATAATTGTTATAAAACTGTTACTAGAATTATCTAAACAACTGTGATTACCTGCACCAAATCAGATAAATAATATATTCAACATAATTTATTGGTCACCTGAACCTCAACTACTTGTTAATAAAATTGCTAACCACAACCACTTGTTGTAATCAATTCCTACCTAGCACGTCAGCTGCTGACAACACTGAAAACCAACCATTCACGAGCAAATGAGCAGATGAGCAACATAAACGACTCACAGAGTACCTCAAGACAAAATTTATAACATAGCATAACCTTGAAAAAGACTATGTAACAGTCGAAACGTCGGTTCTATGATAAATGCCTACTCGTTAAAACGGTATCCGTGGTAGTTGTACTATTTTTCCACATCGTAATCTTTCATATTAAATGCGTTGTGCAATTCACACGTAACTCACACTGGGCAATCTGTATCTGTGGTCCGCAAGATTCTGCTGAAATGCGTGTGAGAGTATGAATCGACGTGGACAGGCGCGTCAGAGAGCGTACTGTTATGGCGGAGTTTCAAATATCGGTAGGAGCTCCTCAGTTTTGTAACTCAATTCAGTCGCGTCCCTGATGGTAGTGTGAGGGAAACTATGGCATATTTTTTTCCGAATAAATTTGTTCCCCAAAATATCTGCAGATTTGTGGAGAACAGTTACAAGAAGAACTGTGCAAAGAACACTGTGGCAAAGATGCTATTAAATTAAAACCGGACTTTTTATTTCATTCAGAGATGCAATCTCATACTGTCGTCTTTGGGAGGGAATTTATTTTTCTACAAAGAAAGGAGTTTGACGGCCAAATCAAGTTATTTTGTATTGCGTATTATGACAGACACTTTAATGCACAGAATAAAAAAGGTAGTATGCTCCAACAACACCACACCTGCAGATGACACTGCGTAGTGATATGACAGCAAACGTTAATCTTCTTAATGGCTGTTGTAATCAGTTTTACAGTTGGGTAGAAATACGCGTATTATCTAAATATGTTTTTGTAGGAGAGATGAGTAGAGTACAGGATTAGGACGGGTAAACATGAGGTCACCATTAGGATATGGGATGATGTATGAACATCCAGATTTCTGTAGTGAGGCGGGGATATTGGTTATTTGTGGGGTGAGATATAAAGGTCACAGGTAGCTCCGGTGAGTTAAGGATACTGAGACCTGGGTGGAGGTGGGTGTGCTGCTCGCTGTTGCAAGGGTGTTAGCGATCTGGGGTTGAGGTGTCTATAGTTATGGGTCTGGCCGTCCTTCTGTTATGAAACCCTAGTCCAGACGCCCTCTGGTTTAGCCTGGTGTTGATCTTGCGGCCGGTGTAATAGTGGAGAGTGCACTAGAGTCCTGGCACTCAAAGAGGAATGTACCAGACGCACGGTTTGGATATTCTAATGTAAAAAGTCTATGAACAAACTCCGAAGCTCCAAAATTGACAGACTATATTTCTGCGGGTGTATTCCAGTTCGGATCCTAAGGATTTCGTAACCTTAAGCAAATTGATGCTTCAATATGCAGATCAGGGTGAAACCCAGGTGGAGGTACCAGGTATCATTGTTTACAATTTACGTAACACAGACGTTATAGATGGATCAACACTCAAATGCGAAAAAAAATATATATCGATAACACTACCTTTTTTTCATTTCTCAGCTTATGTTGGAGATCTTGTGAATATACTATGAGACCCATTTCCATTGCCAGAATGCACTATCCTGGGCTAAGAAGGTGTGTCTCCTTAAGTGTGCCAAAAGGTGCCAAAAGCAGCATGGTGTTTTTCCTGGGAGTGTACAGGAGGTATATCTGTCGGAGAGAGTTAAGCGCCCACCGCTAATCCCGCCCAAACACACTTTACAGCCCCTCCTTCTGTGCATTTTACCGACATGCGCACTAATAAGCAGCCCTGTAGCCGTCGGCTCAACAAGCCTAACCACCGCTCAGCGCTTAATGAACTGAATGGACATTCCTCATTCACAACGCCCAGGACGGGTTCAACAATTACCTCCCCCCTCATCTACACCAATAATGATTACTCCTGGACTGACAACATTAACCGTCCCGACTCCCAGACATGGTCAGCTCGCCATGCACGGCAGTTGCTCAGCCTACCAAAGAAAAGTCACGACGTTTGAGATTGGGCGTTTTTTTGGCGCATTCTTTTCTTGCACAATCACTTTTCTATTCTTTTCCCTATAATGCGACCTGTAGGTCCTCTAATGAGGTGTATACTCATATGTTTCATCATTATAGGACTATCAATCCTGATATTCGCATATTGAATTCGCCCTTGTATGAATCTCGAGTTGGCAGCATCGTAAAACATTGAAATATGGAGAAGGTTTAAGGTGGCCGATAGAAATCAGGTCTCAGTTGTTAAATTGGATTCAGACATACCGAGTTCGAAGCCGACCTCAGTCTATTTAATTGATGAAAACCCCTTTTTATCACTCACCGTTTTCAATGTCAGGAAGATACGGAGGGACAAACCAAGAGACATACATGTGTCAGTGACAAAGAGCACCTGTACAACTGACCCAGAGATTCAAGACATTCGCGCACATTTATATAAAAATATAAGCCATTACGTCGCGATATGAAGAGCAGAACACATGATTAAAACCTATAATGGACACCGACTGGGTAATAATACAGACTTAACAAAAAGAGAAGGATACTGCACTGTCCTACATAGCGAATCAAAAGCTTTCTCACATAAGCTACCACTGCTAAATGTGTCAGAGCTAGGGGAAAGCACCATGTCGCTATGAGCTATTGTATATTGGCTGTTAGGGGTCCTGGAGAGCTGCTCAGTGATAGCGGTGAGTACACCGGGTGATTCTATCCCCACGACAGGGGTAGACACCCAAAATGTCGGATGGATGTACCTACCCTGCTGTCTGTACAGATGTACTGTTTGTATATTGCTGAGCCACCCAAATAAACAGACTTCCGCTCATATTAGAACGGATGTGTTTGAGGAGGAAGCCATCTTCCGAAGCGAAGATCATTTGATGGCGCCATAAACATGGTGAATGTAGAACAACACGGAGACATATAGGAGCGATCCAATAGGGGGGTAATGCGACCCTTCCCGATCGTTAAGTAGGGCTAATTTGACCAGTTCGACGACTAGTTATCATTTGGAAGCATGATGTGATTTCGCCATGGAAGTAGCGGCAATGTCCCGACAAATGGTTCGATGGGAGTGCACCATTGACCAGGAAAGTATTGCATGACCACGAAATACGACAAGCACAACCACCACGCCTGACGACAATCTTTCGGGTCTCCTAAAAGAAATTTGGTAAGGAAATTGTGACTCGTCCTTGAGACTATATTCACTGTCTCCGACTCGACCTTCAGACCATATTCACCATCTCCAGAAACCTGTCTGACTGTGTGTGTTGTGGGGTTTATCTGCCATTCTGGCTTAGGAAGATCAATGCCTGGTTATTGCAAAGACATAGTGCGATGAGAAACAGGCTCACATTCATCCACTGAATGAGGTAGGCGCCATCACATGTCTTTTTCCCCAATACCGATTAATAATCAATCACAATCACTGGTCATCTGAGACAATAAAAGTGCAGAAATTGGTCTGTAAGGAGGGTCGGCAGTAATTAACATTAAATTTCCAAAGTGGAGTACTAGAAAAATGCTGGACAAAGTATACGGAGGCCCCTGGGACTGGAGGATGTATTGTTGGTGGCACAAGATCTTGTTGAGCGGGTCTCTTGCTGCAATGGATTAAAGTTGAACCTACATGCAGGACTGTGTAAGGAACACATCATGTTCACCACAACATCGAACACAGCACCACATCATGCACAACCACAGGCTACAACCCCACATAATGTACACCGCCACACCCTCCCACCATACACAACCCCATCATACACCAATACAACCTACCCAACTGGATCTTACTTCACCAGAGAACCACATTGTACACTACTACACCTTACAGCTCCACATGATTTACACCGTCACACCCTCCCACCCGACACCACCACACCATGCACCACCACGTCATACACAACTACACCCTACAGTACTACATAATACACCACCGCACCCTATACTGCCACACCATACACTGCTACACCCGGCATCCTACACCACCACATCCTACACCCTACACCACCATATCTTGCACCAGCATACCCTACACCCTATACCAGGGATCCCTACACCACCACATTCTTAACCACCACACCCTACAACACCACACCTTACATCCTACACCTGAACATCCTACACCTACACACCCTACACCTACACACCCTACACCTATACCTACATACCCTACACCTACATACCCTACACCTACACACCCTACACCTATACCTACACACCCTACACCTTTACCTACACACCCTACACCTACACACCCTACACCTACACACCCTACACCTACACCTACATACCCTACACCTACACACCCTACACCTATACCAACACACCCTACACCTATACCTACACACCCTACACCGACACACCCTACACCTACACACCCTACACCTACACACCCTACACCGACACACCCTACACCTACACACCCTACACCTACACACCCTACACCTACACACCCTACACCTACACACCCTATACCTACACACCCTACACCTACATACCCTACACCTACACACCCTACACCTACACACCCTACACCTACACACCCTACACCTACACGCCCTACACCTACACACCCTACACCTACACACCCTACACCTACACACCCTACACCTGCACACCCTGCACCTGCACACCCTACACCTACACACCCTACACCTACACACCCTACACCTACATACCCTACACCTACATACCCTACACCTACACACCCTACACCTACACACCCTACACCTACATACCCTACACCTACACACCCTACACCTACACACCCTACACTCTACACTGCCACACCCGACACCTACACACCCTACACCTACACACCCTACACCTACACACCCTACACCTACATACCCTACACCAGGGCAGCTCTGCCAGCAGAGCTCTGCTGATCTCGTTGTGTCCGTCATTACCGTCTTGCATGTTGCGGGACATCAGCAGTGCCGACTGACGGCTGACGACCTGGCCACGTTATCGTCGTCATTACCGACCAGCTTGAAGCTTAGCTTTCCTGGCTAACAATAGACTAGACCCCTGTATGTAGGATGTGCCAATGGGACAAGGCTGGAAGCCCACACGCAGCACCCCGACACCGCATACCCTAATGATGGGCAACACACAGGGGAAAGCAATTACAACATTACCATGTTTATTAATATATAGCCATTTACTTCCTCCTTTCTCAATTGGTTTGGGTCAAGCAGGTGGCATATTCTGTGATATAAATCTACGTTGGCATTTGGAAGGCATAGAGAAGATAAAATCTATCACATTCTAAGGTCACATTCCAACCTGTAGCCAGGGTGGCACATGATCGGCAATATTGTCGATGATATATCTTTAATATCTGTATTTTGACTCTGATCAACATTGTCATATTCATCAAAGGCTTCTTTTTTCGCCGAATCATTGCTGTGGAAATTCAAAATCAGAAATACATCACCTACGGTTCAAATAGGGTTCAGTTCAATCATATTGACTTCAAAGTCGATTTCATGATTTCTCATGATTTTATAGACTCGTAGCTGTTAGCATTTCCTAGTTGTTGGAAACTTTGCTGGCAACCCATCTCCTATAAGTGTGAACTGAGGGATTCGCTTTGAAATACATGTAGGTGTCTTCTGTCTAGATGTGAAGACTTGCTAACTACTTCCGTAACGCTCACAATTCTTAGCAGGCAGCAAGACGTGCGGAGAAGGACCTGAACACTTCCTTCCTCTCTTTATACATCCCTTGGGTATTTCTCCAGATCAAAGGATGCGAATTCAGCTGAGAGTGAGAATTGTGTTGTTTCTTCCTGTAGGCAGTTTCTCCAGGGGAGAGATTCTGTCAGTGCAGACTTCATGGGATCAATTTAATATTGCATTGTTTGTGCACTGCGAAGTTTTCCAGCACACAGAACTGACACAGACACGCGGGGGTTTCTGCTTTGTGGTTGAACAAACGGCAATTATGTTTCTCTTTATACAGGCAAAGAACATATATACCGCTCTACAGGCATATATACATAGATCGCAAGAAGTCATATATGTGGACGCAGCACCGACTCCTGCATGAAGCGGCTTAATTGGAAATACCAATTAACTCCATTGCTATGACATTACAGGATGCAGTATTGCCCGTCGCATCAGGATGCTAATTAATTTCTTTAATTGATAAAGTCAGTCGCTTTGGATATTGCTCTCCTTTCCGAAAGCAATTGTGCAAAGTGTTCACCGTATTGGAGAAAGTAGTTTTCCCTAAAAACGGATTTTCTCTAAATACTGCACCTTTGTTGGTCGAATAAACTATACCTTGTTGAGTTATCACCTCTATTGATATAGGGTAGAGACACATCAAAGTTTATCATGTTGTCTATTTGTCAATTTGTATGAATATTTTCAATTCAAGTTAAATGTAAGGGTCTGTAAAGCTCTCTGTTAATGCTGGATCGACATCTACTTGAAAAAAGATTAAAATTAAATATTGGTAGAAAATAATGGGAAAGAAAAAGACAGAAATACGAAGTATATGATCTTAATGACGTCACAATGAAGTCATATATATTATACACTATGCACTAAAGAGTGAGGCGGGGTGGATTTCTGCTATGTGACGATGTGGGGTGGTGGGGGGCTTGGGGCTTGGCTGGATGATGCTGAGTGAAAGTGCATGCGAATATGTGCGGAGGGGATGTTAGGTATAGTCTGGCTGATTAGACACACGGCTTATCGGCGATAAGAGGCTTAGGGCCACACGTCAATAGCCTACCAGATTATCGCTCTCTGTGATAATGGTTATCAATACTAACCAACCGCGGTGGCCTGGCCTCTCGTCGATACGCCTGCAGGCACGGCGGTCGCGGGGCCGCGGCTGGGGCATCGCCGGGATCGGAGCGACAGGGCTGGAGTTACGGGAGGTCGGGATCGGGGGTTCGGCGGGGCCTTGTGTCTTGGTCGGGGTCAGATATTGAGACGCCTAACACCTGAGTCTGCATGTACACTCACAGCCTACTGGGGAATGGATGTGGTTAGGGGGCGAATCCGTGAATCATGAAGTAGGGTTAGTCTTCTGGTAAATAAGTCGAAAGCCTTGTGGACAATAGGGTATGGAGATTTCTGAACAAATATTAATTGAACTTTAGAAATTGCACTCAGTCATGATGAGATCCCTCACAAAGAGTCACAAATTTACCCTGGTGAATGATGACCGAATGTGCGGACAATCAAGCCGGCCAATAATTCACACTCTGGTAATACCACACCATACCACAGAACGTCGCCCGCCTATTGTACAGGGGGATGACTGGGGGAGGGGGGGGGGGGGTCTGGGAATTGTCATTGAGTGGTAGGGCGTGGTGCGGTGACACGGGAGTGGGTGAGGGAGGGGGTCTCTCATCAGGCCGGCTGATCCACCCTGAACAACAGGGGGTGAGGGGAGGAGTGTAGGGGGCAGGAAGCCCACGTTCAATGCACACACTGCGGGAACCAGTGGATTGAGCTATGAGGACGCCCTCTGTAGGGGGCTGTCATAACTACTGTCACCACGTCATGACGATGCGACGCCCCGCTGTACACCAGCACGTGATCCGTCACGTGACCCAGATGACGCTATACTCAGTCCATCACCTTTGGGCCATCATGACCGTCTTCTCATAACATATCAGTGGCATATAGCCAAACCATTCTAATTGACAACATTATCGGAGTCTTAATTGTACCGTGTGTTCTATGCCTATCTATAACCAAACGTCTTCGAATAAAAACAGATTGAAGGTTACACCAGCGTGTCTCAGATGAACTTTCCCATTGGACACATTGTCTATCAATGCAGCGCACATACATACACCTAAAAGCTCTAGGCCAATGATGGTGTCATAGACTTTTAGGACATTAACACCAATTAACAGAGGCTTCCCTAATCATAGAGCCGCTTTCCCTATGTTCTTGTCATTAATTAGGGCCAATACATACATAATACCCTAATCACGACCAATTATATACAACAGATTAGTTGCTTGACCGGCATGTTACATGTGAGTAGTTTGCCCATGACACACAGAATGCAGATCATATTCTGACATTCAGTCAGCATACACAGGTTGTATACTGGTCCATTCCAGCCATTAAACGCCCGACAACAGCTTCTCCTGGTCAACTTTTATTCATTATCCATGGTATACATAGACAATAATCGATGATTTTGTGGATAGGCGGCCGTAAACCACGAGCGGTTGACGCGTAGTAATACACGAGCCCTAGCGAGTGTATTATGACGTCAACCCCTAGTGGTTTGTTTCATTTATTATCCATTCTTTTGAATAGATTAGACCCAGTAATTGTCATATTAAAGGATATAACATTAGAGACTTTTTCTTTGCTCTATATCACGATGGATAATAAAAAGTACCAATTGACAATGTTTGGGACTCAGTAAACCACTACCCATTGGTTAAAAATTGTCAGATGCCATAACTATTGTAGAAATAGTTCTTTTGTGCTATGAAGCAAAAATGGTCCCAATTGATTTACCCTATGATATGGCAACTGCAAAGCATTTGCTCGAGCTGATCCCCATGTATTACTACGCGTCGACCTCCCAGGAGAAGCATCGGTATTAAGGCGATTCCTGCCTGGCCACATGTGCTATTACTTCTATAATATTTCCCTTAACTAGATATATTCCTGCAAGAAATCTGCCAGACTCACTAAACACCCAGGATAACGCCTTATACTCCCCGAAATACAAAAATACTCCTTTCATAAAGGACCCACTCAAAATGCAAATTCTGTAGTGTGACACCTGATAAGAATCAGTAAGTTTAGAAACCACAAATCATATTTCCGTGCGAGAGGTCTAAACGGGTGCTTTTGGCAAAAAGAATCCAGTTTAAGAAGGACCCCCGGTCCATATACAATTACCAGTCCAGTGTCCCCTATAGCACACATATTGGTCAGTCCCGCGGACACTAATTGAGCCCTCCCACACGGCACCACCCTCTCACCTGACTGGGAGGGAAGGTGCATGGACAGACCGACTGCGCAACTAGAGTAGCAGCAGCCATGTCAACAAGTTTTTTTTATACCATTTGGACCAATCAGAAGATCTGATACAGAACAGGTTGGGAGTACTCAACAAATGAAAACCGGGAACAGATTTAAACTGCAGCCGTAGCTGTAGTGCGGAGGGGAAATTGAATTTAGGAATCACCTGTGGTCGTGTCCTCACACACTACACACGCCCCGTTTACATTCATCTGTATTAAGGCGACCTTGACATTTCTCCCATTACACAATTAAATAAACAATAAGGTGTTGTTTTTCAGCAGATGTGATTTACGGAGTGATGCAGCTGCTGATGGTCGAGCTATTCCAACTGCTGGGAGCTGGTCGGAAGAATTCGGATCACCTCAGACCACTTTAGAGTCGACGGGAGACGCTCGGGACTGCTCGGAGCCGCTCGGAGCACGTCGGAACTGTTCGGAGTCTGTATTCAGCTGCTCACGTAGGTGCCGGTACTTGAGTCAAGTAACCAATAGCTCGATTTCACCCCTCCATGCTCACAGAAACAATGGCTCCCTCATTTGCCCAAGACGTGCTGTGACACCCATTGTGATACACCAGTGCGAAGGAATTTTTCTGCCGCCTTTCTGGTGTGTTTTTAAGAGAGTGAAGTTTCTTATTTCATTTTCAATGAAAGATGCATGATGTTCGTGACGGTTAATTTAGTGGACGACAGAAGTGGGTTTAAATTATCATTGTACGGTTTTCCTCTTTTAATATGATAAAAAAAGGCAAAGAATGTTTTATTTTGCCATTGTTCTCATTCCTATTATGAGATACACATATCAGTCCTGCAGGTCGATAAGAAATACTAGACAATTTTGAAATATAAGTAGCTTGAACAACTCTGCACAAAGCAAATATGAATAATACATGTTATTGTTAACAGAAGCTATATTGGACATGGATCTTCGGTATAGACCAACCTTGCACGGAAGTGGCTGGACAACTGCACGTACGTACATAATGGAAGTGAGGAGGCATATCATGTATCTTTATTGTTGTATTAACCTCTAAATTACCAAGAAGGACTCGGGTTATTGATAATCATTTTATCATCTTTAAACCCGTACTCCTTATAATGCCGAATAACTCCGAACAATCCTTTCACTTCTAATCAAACCACATCCTTCTATTGGCTTTGATTGGGCATTGTCTTCGGTGGGAAACGTCATGCTTTCAGTCTTGTCTGTCTGTGCCTCTGTGTGTGTGTGTGAGGGGGGGGGGGGGGGGGGTAACAGAGACACCCACTTCATATCCAACTCCCAATCCCGGTTAACTAGCCTGTGAAATCTGCCCACCAAGCCTAGTTAATTTCAACACTAACTCCCAAGAAAAACGCCGTAATTGGAATTGAATCTCGGCACTGAGGCCTGAAATGATTTCTTTTTGCCCAGCTCGGTGCATTGACTGTCCGTGTTGTGAGAACCAACCACTGGGAGAGCCTGCTCCCACGTTCCCATGAGACACCCCCTCCTACCCCTGACACATACACGCACCTGGAGCGATGCACACGAGTGAGCGGACAATGGATCCCAGTTTGGATCCAAATAGATGGAGTGGCGACAGGTGTGTCAGTTAAAGGTGACGGGTCAAGGTGTTCTCACGGGGAGGGTTACATAACACCCCTCCCGACTGATCACTCTGACAGGTGGCACTATCATTATCGCAGCTAATGGGTTTCATGAAGGAACCAACCAGGTCTAAGTCACAGATTAGATCATACCGAGTCTGTGTGTGCCACAATTCCAAAATAAGTGAATCCTGATTTCACGCCATAGCAACTACTTGGTTCATATCATTGGCGAGATCAAATTAATAATATGATGAGAGGCAGGCACGCAGAAACAGCTGGACCTCGATCTCAAGGGTTCTTAATATAAAGGATATTCAGAATATAATGTAAATATATGTATATCATTTACATATTAAGAATCAGCTAGCCTCCAAATAGTATGCTAATAGAAGAGGGTCATTATAAAAGCACCATGCCGCACCTTATACCTAAAACATGTGCACCTTTAACCTAAAAACCGATCTAATCCCGCTCGGGACTAGTGTAGATGACAGTCCCAGTGACATAACACCCCCTGTTCACCTGCCATTTACCCCAAGCCACCTACACCTGTACGCTATAGGGTGGTGGCAATATTTTCCAACGACGCGGAAATGTATTGACAAACTGACTGGTCCCCGCTGAGTACAATGTGTCCGCATCCCGCCTCAAGGCATGCTCCCTCCTCAGGTGGTGTATTTCTAGACTGCATTGATGACACTGATCAGTTGCCCTTCTACTCTCCCACCACTCCCACGTCGGATATTGAGGGGCGCGAGGCTGAACTATGGGCTGGAAATAGCACGGGTATATAAATAGTTATCAGATAATAATGTTGGTGTTCACGATGGGTTTACGACGATCTAGTCACCAAGCTTCTCATACATCGAGATCACATCAATGAGATGAGGCGATAGAGGTTTAAAATAACTCTGAGATGTATTTGAGAGTGGGATGTAGGATGAGGCTGGCGGTGGGGATTACATTGGTGCATTCGGTGTAGTGGCCTGGCCTGTGGCCATCTTCGATTTGCTTGGGACTGCCGAGGCTCAATTACACCGTAAAAATAGCCACGGTCACTTGGAAATTGTGAGATGATCTGACAGGAGCTCTCTGGCATGGTTATACAGCCGGGAACCAAACTATGGTCTGGAAATGTTGTGATCTTTACCTAAAAAGTGAATCCTCCTTACCCCTCACGTGACTTTCTCTAAAAAGACGCCATCTTACGGCACTCACCTGTAAATAATAATAGATAAGTATTCATTAGTTAGATGTAATGCAAGACCATGAAAATCATTTCTCTGATATGTTGTCCTGGATATGTAGACTTCGACTACGAAGTATAGTTAATTACCCGAGGTACTTACCTAGTACTGAAGGGGAATTGAAGTTCATACGAGCCCGGGGCACTGAAGTGCCCTGGGATAACAGGGATATTACTGAAGAGGGATTGCGATAAATCTTGTCCAAGTTGCCCTGGTTTAGTACCTGACGACATTATTGCGACAAACGGCATTGTCGTCGTGACCAGTATCTATGAACACGCAACAAGAGAATAAGGGCTCATGCTTCTCTGGAATAATGGACACCATTAGAACTGAGATCAACAGTCAACTATCATTACTTGTATCTGGAAACTGCCATGTGTATCGAGAGATACAATAACATAAATTGCATTCTTTTTCTAAACGACTCTCGTGAGTTATTTAATATTGCGGCTAAACAACATATTATATTTCCATGTATTAAGATTTAAACTAAAAAAAAAACACTCAATAACTGAAGTAATATCATGATTACAAGTTAGAAGATTGCAAGTACCTACAAACAAATGCACAATTGGTCCATGGGATTTCAGCAGCTTAAAGAATTTAATGATCTATATGGTATGATAGTGAGTCTGAATGTATTAGTATGGTAATAAGGCTGGCAGGTGACTGTAGAGGTCACATGCTATGGCAAACCACTCTACAATGAGGAAGGCGTGTGGCTCTAACCATCTCCATATTAACGCCACTCTGCGGTTCACATGCGCATACGTGCATTTCTGCCCCCAGTGACACAACGCCCTCTTCAGACTAAGGCCCATGGGCACCCACAATGCATTGCTGCGTGTCTACAAATGTACCCCGTTCCTAAACTTATTCGGAGGAATCTAAGTATCAGACATATTCAACATAGACCTAGTTTACGTATGGCCATTCAGTTGATGATGGAAATTATGCAGAGAAATATAACTTTTATGCCCGCGTCCGTACCGCTAAACTTCCCTAATTGTAAAATGCTATTTAATACATACGATCTGCCCCTTGTCCTTTGCTTCACCTCTTCCACATGAGAGAGCGGCCGGTGTAGTGTTGCCTGTGAGAGTGGGAGGGGGAAGGGTGGCGTGGAGGTTCAGACATACTTACACTACAGGGTGTTCATACAAAGCGATGGTCAGTGGGGGCCTCGGGTAAATCGGCACCCCTTACTCTAAGACGGTTAAAGCTTCACTTAACACAGTGAAACCACCATACCACAGATTTGCTTTGCTTAGCAAATATTTCCCCGGGATTCCTAGCAAAGCCCCGCAGCTAATAACGAAGATTAACCTCTGTGTATCAATAGGCGAGGTTAACTGCCACGAGTTGGTAAAACTACGCTAAGGGAATTACACCTAGGGGGCTCCGGTTCTATAAAACAGGAGCCTATTTTACGTTTAGATTTTCCATAGTTAATCAAGTTCAGAATTCCAATTAGACACATCACCTCGAGGAGGTACGTATATATACTGGGTTTAGCTGTGTAAACATTTCTTTTGGCGAATTTCCCAACGGGTGGAGAGTATAGGGAGTGGATGCTTGGGGGTGGGGGAGTTTTAACCAGGGGCCTTTAAAACATCGGCTTCTCATGGTTTATTTAAGGCTAGGTACAAGTCCCTTAGGGACAGTGAACCAGATGTCTACTAGCGTTTCCCTCACTCCCCGCCTCCCCAGCCGCCTCACCTTTGTCTCACCGCCTCTAAGAGCAATGGGCTATACTTACAATGGAGTATATTTTAGAGATGTATATTTAATCTACGGTAAATAGACATGCGTGTCCTAGTTCCGAATCTTTGCTATTCTGCTCATACTGGAACGTGAATGAAAGTTTAATGTAGGATTACTTCCCAGAGATTTGAAACTCACGGTATGTAATTGGACTCACCTCCCCCCGCCTCCGAAAAAAACCCCAAACCCAAACAACTAATCATGTAAAAGATGAAATTACGGAGAAATCAATGCATTTAAAATGGAACTAAAAGTACACGCAGAAAATATAAATTTACCTATCAAACTCATGCTACACCACCCTACATACGCGAACATGCCTCAAAATAAAAAATATACCAGGATCTGCTATCATATACAAAAATGACCAAGTTAAGGGACAGCGTTGGCCCGGAAAGCAATACTACAGTGTCTACGAGACTTTGTCATGAACCAAAGACACGAAAGACATTCTCTCCTCCTCCCACCATCGTCCTCTTTAGCCAGGAAGGTCAGTGATGTCAGTTTAATCAGGAATCCCGCTTCAATTGAAGTGCCAGGGGCTACAGATGATACATATGTACACTGTAATGTGAACCAAATCAGTCGGACATCACATGAACTCCAAGAAGAGAGACTAAGACAAGGACATTTACAATGATAATGTATTGATAGTAACTTAAAGGGACTCGAGCCTACATTTATCTTTAATTAATATTTCTAGTCGAACACCAACCTCTCTCAAATATGAATCCAATACGGGCAGAAGAGTCCACATGATACGGTATCTACAAAGTATTCCCTCGAATATCTCTAGGTCGTAACGGAACGGATTTTATATCATAAATCTCAATGTCCCTTGCTGTAAGTTTCATAACAACACAACACACAGTCGAGCCGCATTTTACAATATAACCATACATAGAGTGTGTGTGAAGGTTTGGTGTCTGGGGTGTGAAGGGGAGGGTAAACAGAGGGTCGCCGTGCGGGTTCACACAGGAGATGCGGCCACACCGGGTCTGCCCGCATTAGACCACAGGTCGGCCGGTCGGTCGCCACGGACGGAATCTCGTGAGATCTCGGGGCGCTGTCCTAAATTCGAGGAACGCGCACGAGACTGTACGGTAGAGCAGACAGGTTGGGGAAGCGTGTGGCTAATGCTGCTCTCAGCCTAACACCACCTCCGACATCACATCCCACGCCACCTCAAATAGGACAAAAGGACAGACAGGATAGGGGAGGTGTATGGCTTGTTGAAGGGGGGGGGGGGGGGTAAAGGGTAGGGAGGAGAGGGGCCTTTAGAGGACGCTGTGCTCTGTGGTCAGGGCATCTGCGCTAAGGGCTTCAATAAAGGTCGTCATATATAAACAGATGCCTCCTTTGGGGCTCTATGAAACTGTGTTTCATGTACAACAGCTCCACGGACAGCCCCCTGATATGAATTATCTATCTATCTATCGATCGATCTATCTATATGTATATATGTATATATGTATGTATATATATATATATATATATATATATATATATATATATATATATATATATATATATATATATATACGTGTATACGAAGGAGGAATAGGAGAGGTCAGTATGAATATAGGAGAGATAGGGGGGGGGCACAGGAGAAAAAGAAAGGTCAAGACTGGGAAAATAGAGGGGATTGTCAAAGAGAAAGAAAAGTTCTGGGAAATTTGGGACGGGAAGCTTTGAGAAAAAAAAGATTACCTCGAAGGAAATTAGCGAACAAATAGTATAGAATGATCAAGCTTGGAACACAGACCCTCTTTGTCCAAACCAGCGCACTGACCAATACGACCGCCCCTCTCAGAGGCCCAGGGTACGATGGAGTACGAAGATAACTGCACAGGTTATAATACATACATGTTCGCTTGTATTTGTGGGATGAAATTAATAGATGTACATCAGTGTTCTAAACTGTTGTTTTGTGCTAAATATTATTCAGAGCACTAGTTCGAAGACGACTCCTGAGAGTGCAGATAAACATGGAGTACACATCGCATTGCAGTTCTGTTCATCTGTCGGCGCTAATATTTATAGAACTCAAGTAGACGACAGTGAGACTGTAATAAGAGTCAGGCGCACCTGTCAAGGGCCTTTGTTGGTTGGGTAGGGGGTGGTTGTACTGGTGTACCAGCTGACCCACCCCCATGTTCGCCATACAACACAAATCCACATTTCACCTTGATAACCCCGGAGACCTTCCACCTCCAGAACTTGACCTCCGACTGAGACTCGAGTCGAGTTCCCTTCGTGAGAAAGCCCTTGGCCTCACCTACCCCGAACCCTACGCCCTCTGCACCACAGGTACCACAACCACCCCGGCCCATGACACGCCCCTGCCCCGGGGGACTGACCTCCTGACCAGCTCCCCGTCGGCCGCTCTGCCGAATATGTACCTAATTACATTTTCCTAAGAAAGAAAGTCATGTTTTGAAAATCACCGCATGAATGGATGAAGCAAAGGTTTTAGATTGGCCATGTATGTAGTGACAATTCAGTTTGATGTATGTACATGAACATATTGTATATGTACTTGTACGACAGAGGTGTTATTGCAAGGGCTATGAAGCATGGGACAATCTTGCGTAGATGTATTGCTACACGTGTAAGGGAAGAACAAAGTGATGAACCTACAAAAATGTAAATGTATATCAGAATCTGGTTTATGGACTGACATCCACATCTACTCATGCGTACTTGTCTGGGAGTATTGGTCTATAGTCCAACCTATAGTTTATATTACAATCATTTATGCTGAATGTTCCTATTAGCTCCACAAGATATATCATACACATAACTTTCAAGTTAATCTCAATGTATCCTCAGAATCCCCTCCATAATATCCTGCTATTCATACATTAAACTGTTCACAATAAACACCTGGACGCAGTCGGCCCTATGTAGTGTAAGAAGACATAAAAGACGGAGCACATAAAGGACAGTGCACATGGTGTTGAAGGATATTGTAAAGACACATGGTGTAAAGGTGCAGGACACTTGGTGTGGGGAGCCATAGCAAAGACATAGGGCGCAGAGATATGGCGGAGGAGGACATGGTAGAGATACAGAACGTAGAGGCGCAGTGTAGATGGTGCAGGTGGCTATAACAAAGGCAGAGGACATATATATATATATATATGTAGTATACATGGTACAAGAGACAGTGCACTGACTGGAATCTCTCCATGGCTGCACCATGTGAACCGTGAAAGATAACACCAGGGCTAAACGTCACAATACTTTAGATAAGCGTACCCAGTACCGCGGCGCTTAGCGTCCAGATGGTCCAATTCAACGTGAACGATGGCCGCTTTAGGCCGGCGTTTAGGCCTCAACGAGGCGCGGATGGACGGCGTTTATAGGCCGGCGCCTAAACCTAAATCTCATCTCTTGATAAGTCAGACGAGTTAGCGGGAGCTTTTAGGAACTTAGGCAGTAAATCTGCTGACCTGTACTGCCAGTATAGATGTTTTCTATCCACCCGCCCTGTCTACCCATCCTGTCCATCTGTCAAGTCCACATACACGTTCTCGCTATCCTGTGCACTACAAAACCATACTGTCATTCCTCCCATGCTCTCAGCTAATGCTGTCAGTAATCCCTATGTACCATGGAGCAACATTTTTTGGTTTTATCTAGTACATCCATTGGTTGGCAATTAGAAGTGTAAAAGAACCAAGCGCATACAAACTATTCCTTCTGGGAAGCAGTTAAGTACTTAAATACTTACGTTGCGAGAAATCTAAAATGACCTGCAAAACCTCTCATACCTCGGGGAAATAATACATATAGCTGCTAACTGATTCATGGCTTCTTCCAGAATTGCTAGAGAAAGCCCTCCCTTCCACACCACTGACGCTCTCACGGTAGTATCAAGGTGGGAGTGGTGCGCAGTGGACGCTGGTGTAGGACCCTGAGTGGTGTCGGACCAGTCCTATGGCCGCCATCTCTATGACGACCAGTTCCCATGACGACAGGTTGGAGTGGGCTGTGAGGCGCTCACAGATTAAGGGCGACCTGCTCAGAGACGCCGAGGACGCTCCCTGATTACACTCAGCTTTCCACCAGGTGTCGCCGCGATATGGGGACATGCAGGCACACTATACCAACATTTCAGCTTTGGGTATTTCCTAGATACGTTTCTCATCAATATGTACACACACACAAATATATATGTATATATATATATATATATATATATATATATATATATATATATATATATATATATGTGTGTGTGTGTGTGTGTGTGTGTGTGATCAATGCATGATCAATAACTATTACATAAAGAATACATCAATTCAATGCCCGGATGTACCAGTCACCGACTTCGACTCTGTATGATAGAACAGTCTGTAAACGGGGTTCTCACCAGAAGGTGCTGGAGAGACTATATGGGTGGGTTGGAGTGGCTGCAGGTGTAGCGCGGGCTGGGAAGGCGTGTGGGGCGCGCCGTGAGAAATAGTAGCTCGGCACCTAATGAAACTACTCAGCCTCCAAGCCGCAGAAATGGAAGCTGAGATGGGGCGGCGGACCTGATGAAAGAGGAAGGTGGCTCACCTTAAATATGTCTTTTGTGTAGGCAGTACGCATGCGTGGGGCGAGGTGCGCAGACCGGGATGCGCAGGGCTCCGGCAGGTGCCCCGTGTTTACTTTCCACGCAGGCGCTGATAGGACGAGGTGGCCAGGCATTCACTCAACCAATATTCTTTTTTACCTCGGCTGTCTTAAATCGAATTGGTGGTGGAACTCGGTCTACTGTTGAGCTACTTGAGTGTGAGTGGGTGGTTAGGAGGAATATGGTCTGGTTTCGGTTAGAAATGAACCTCTGACTTTCTAACGATGTGATGTACGGGACTGAAAACCAGGCGAAAATTGGAGGCACCTGGTTCAAAAACAAGACAGAGTGCTGCAACACATTTCTTCCTTCAACAGAAATGTTGCTTTACTGGAACTGACATTACTGGAACTTCCTATGACTCATCAATATCTGCACTAATTACTGAAAGACACTGAGAAGATCATTGTGCTCACGGGTGGTCTGAAACCGCAAGTATTTTGGGATAAGGGTCTAACGATAGCGCAATCTCCTATTTGCGATGTGATGCAGTTCACCAGTTTAGAATGGTTTCAAAGAGCAACAAAAAAGGTCACAGAAATAGCTCAAAGTAGCGGTACATAAGGGCGGGTCATATAAGTGAGTCGCATGGATGAGGCAAAGAAGTGTGGACATATATGGGTAAGCCATATTTGTGGGTCACAAGAGAGTGTCTTTTGAGTGGGAGACATGACTACAAATAGCTAGATCTTGAGTTTTCTGGAGCAAATCTCAACGATTTAAGCAGGAAGAGAATAAAAACATAGTTACAATATTCATAGCCATCACGATCAGCTTTGATCTATCCGATTAGCAAGTATTCTGATTGTTTCTTATGAAGATTTTGTAAGATTTCTGGAAGCTGTAAAATGATCCAAATTTAATCATAATATTATGCAAATAAGTCTCTGACTAGAATAAACGTTTTATAATCCTCTCAACAGTGACCCTGACCCTTTAGGTGGATATCTAAAAAAGCATCTCTTCTCAATTTGTAAATAGTGTGAGCCCACGTCTCCCTCTAATGGTTTTCACAATGGTGCAGAACTTTATCAAAAGTTCAAGCTAATGAAATTCCGTCTGGATGGTGAAAGTTGATACAAGATTATCCAAGAAGTTTCAACTCCCTGAGTGGCAGGGCGACCAACAAAAGCACGGCTTGATGGACATTGCTGGAGTGTCTGCTACTCGAGTTGCGGTCCACTGAAGAGAAAGGCAACGTGCTCTGGCGCATTTTAGCGTAAATCGGTGTAATTAGTGCGGTTCAAGTATCAACTCAGGACCGGTCAGGAGGACGAATCGGGGAGGGTGTTTGTGAGGGGTTTGCAAAAAAACCCCCAAATAATCCGTCCATCTTGTCTCGTTACTGCAGCTTATTGTCTGTGTCAATTAGTCCCCTACAAACAATCAATGACCGCCAATGGCGCCGGCACTATTTACTTGCCTTCTTGTATGGTGTATCGCTCCGCTCGTTCCCTCCGCCAACAAAAGAACACTCTTGGTAGTGTTGAGAAAAGAAAACGATCATTGTCAGTGTATGGATGGTGGTGAAGGGGGCGGTCTATGGACTAAGCGGATGGTGGGTTGTTTAAAAAGACTGGTGCTTTTCTCTGAGGGAGGCAGTAGCGTATTTGGTACGAGAGGAACATAAAGAGGTACCCTAACGATATATTGTTCTTAAAAATGCATTATGTGACTCAATTTCTGAGAAGCGGCTCAGGCTCTAGTGTTGCTGGGACAGATAGAAGAGTAATGACCAAAGATACAAGAGATAAGATGTATGTCAGTAGTCTATTCGGTTCCTATGAATACTATTATCGTCTCCCCTAGCCACTATTACTAGAATTACCATAGCGTTATCATCTCCTTGAATCTCCCTCATTCAACTCCATACATAATGCTTAAACAATACAACAACCCTCCACAGCACAACGCCCATGCCCAACATTACCATTCTTTTGTGCAGCCACCAAATCAAAATATCCATTAGTTTCGACGCCATTTTTCAGCATACCAACATTCAAAATACTAACATATATTTCCCTCTACTACTAACTAACATTGATTCCTCCCCGCTGTCATCTTCAACTAAATGCCTATCCCTGACCATCACCAGCCCCACACAACCAGACCCCTTGATCTCCAGAACCGTCCTCTCCACCAGTCCTGCCATCACCAAAACAATACCTCCTCATCTACTCTACTACCCGGCACCTACCACTATCACCCTCTCCACTCTCTCCTTACCCTCCCGCTGTCTCACAAGGAGACACTGTCCCCGCCCCTGTCTGCGCCTGCGTCGATATATTAGGCAAATTGTCTTGTCGCACTCAACTGGCCGTCTCCCGATGATGGCGGCTAACGGCTGTGAGTGGAGAGTGCCCGCGACAAGGGACGTAACTGCTGATTAAATCTCCCCCCGAGGCGTCGCCAGCCCGAGCAAATATGACTATAAATAGAGCGAGTCAAACGCGCAGAGCAATAGGCGAGCAGTTGTATGGGGGAGAAAGGGGAGTTGATCAATTCCTGTCGTAGAGCTGGGAGAATGTTGTCAACCAATCCGCCGTGTCGATGGTTTGTTGTGTCGTCGCTAGGCGGCGGGTCACCAGGAGGGCAATCACCTGGGTTGTGACGTCACGAGGATATTCTCCCATCAACTGTGACTAAGACTGACAGTCACATGATGACTGGAAGTCACAAAGACTGGATTTCAATGACAGTCACATAATGAGTTGGTTTCTCCTCTAAATATAACACAAGATGTGGTGTGGTCACAACCACACTTTGTTAAGGTTGGTATATATAGAGGTGTTGGATCCATGAGCTGTTTAGATTAAGTAGCATCTAATCTCCTGAAGAATATACAAGATGACAATATGGGGAGTAACAGCTATCAGTAGATATACAGTTGATGAAAGGTCACTGTAATTTAGTCAACTTTTAGCAAAGCATGCTGTGTACTTATCCACATCCCAGAAGCATGGGGCCTCTCTGTTGTCCCTACATCATGGCAATAGTTTCTAGTGAGCCTCTAGAAGACTGACTTCAGCATAATGTTAAGTGAACCAGCCCCAGGCCAAGTCTTTGACTGAATCCTGACTGACTGGAAATGACTCCTACGGAGTCTTTTATACAAACTGGCAAGATGTCAGTGTCTAAAAATAGAAACAGTGTAAGGGAAACACCCAAATGTGTCATATCAGGCCTCAGAGCATAATGTAGCATGGGTGCAAGGTGTGAGTATCCTCTTCCCGATTGGCTACATGTTAATGACATGGGAAAGTGACCTCACAGCCTATCAGAAGATTGATGTCTTTTCACTCAACATCAGCTTTTCTAGTATTCTGGTTTAGTGCGTGCAAATCTTTAACTAAGATATACAAATATACTGGTAGTCTCAAAGAATGGCATATTGTGGATGACGATTAAATTGTAGGCTGGTGACTCGAACCTCATGTACCTTCAAAACTCATGTATTTCATTAACCACTGTCAGGCCTTTGACTATCCGTGATTCCTAATTGTTGAATGTAAGTGACAGTTTTTGTGATTGTAAATTAACAAATGCACTTTAGCCTGTGTGCATACATGTGTATCAGCATGCTTGTGAGTCCGTATGAGTGTGCCCAAGAGTTAAAAAAAGAAAATTCAGAAGGAAAACCCCGCCATCCTCCCATGTAACCCACCCCCACCTACCCTCCATACACTCAGCAGCCACCATAAGTGAGTGAGGATTCCTTTTCTTGGGAAAAGACAACCATTCACGAGCAGCTTAGTCCAACGACTATAAGAGGGCGAGGTAGAGCGGAGAAAAGGTCCTGAGGGAAGGGAGGGGAAGGAGATGAGGGAAGGGAGGGAGAGAGACACAATACCCGCTGATGATGACAAGGTTGGTTGGTGAATGCTGGTAGCTTCGAGCGCTGCTGTCCTCTCACAGCGACATCCCTTTTGGTCCTACAACGGGGGCCTGTTCCTAAAAACAATCTCGAGGAATTCTTTAATAGTGATTTCAGCTTTTCTTGAGTTTGCATTTCTACTTCCCAGAATAGAAATGACTGGCATTCAATCACATCATGAACTATCAAAATTTAATCATCTGCCAGGCATATTACTGTTAGCAGCAGGCGATTACCATGAGAGAAGAGGCCATTCGGAGTGGCGAGGCGTATTTTAGGAACCTGTAACCAGCATTATGCGACGGAGAAGAACGCTGAAGGTTCAATCCCGAACAATTCCCACTCTCCGCGCGGAGGAAATAAAACCCACACGTGCCTTTTGATTAGCGTGATCCTGTTCAAAACGGCTTCAGACTCCAAGAAGCTCCCCCGCTCTTGGAAGGCCTTCTAATTCGCCTTATTCGCTGCGTGATGAAAAAATGAAATGCTCGGGATTCGATAAATGAAGGTTTGTGAGGAGGTAGACAGAGTCCTTAACGACTCCTTTAACGATCTTTTAACGACTTGGAGATGTCGTTACTGACCGCCAACAGAAAGACATCGTTAGGTCGCTTCATGTTCGTCCTTTTATTTACAGAAGTACAGAGAGGGTGGGTTGGGGGTAAAGCAACATTCCTATTGGCATAACAATAGCCTTACTACGATATTGTCACTAGTTAACTCTTAATGCTGAACATGCAAGCATAGCCTTTCTATCCAGTATAACACATATTTATATATTCATATGTGTGTGTGTAGATATACATACACATACACACACATACTATGTACTATCAATATTCCCATGTAGAGGGTATAATACACATCTTGCAATAAAGAGATGTGTATTTCTACCGTTTAGCATACCTTCGTTTAAATATTTTTGTTAAAACAGACACCGCTGATTGCTGGCAGTGGCGTCGACTTCATTTGCATATAGCCTTCTCTTATGTTTACCTCCAGTTTCAATAAAGAAAATCCCAACCCTCTGACATCATATAACTGATGTTAAAGCAAATTCCGCTAGGATCACACTCTGGCAATGGTAGATACGACACACGTGTAGAAAGGAAGAGTTCTGACTATATTAGGGAGACTGGCTGAAAGATAATTTCAGGTCGTTTAATTGCATTAGGTCTCCTAATACAGAATTTAAATCATTCTTACCCTCACTGTTTTACTCTTTTTGAACCAATTATTTACTTCCACGCAAGGGTGTGCTCCGTCTGAGGCTTTAGTTCACTATCAAAGGCGTAATTATTTTCTGATAACGTATGGTGAATAATCAAACAGCATTGAGGAGGTAGCCCAAGCCAATAAACCACTTAAAACGAAATCGATTTTAATCTGACGAGAATGAGTCTAATAATGAAAGCCCCGAGGTAATATTGAAATTCATTTATGGCCTCGATGTATATAAAATCGCCTGATTGAAGGGATAGAAGCTTTGCGTAGCTTTTCATAAGGCGTATAACTATAGCACAGATATAATTCTGACTGACTTGTCATCTCACCTTTATTAATTTATTTCGCTTTATTTTATACAGATGAATGCTATCCTGTTGTTATTGTCATCTTGTCTTGTTCATCACAAGGACATTGTTCTTGAATATAATGAACTATGTACTTTTTGATTAATGCCCCTTTAAGCGGATGGAGAAAAGGGTTAAGATAATACTTCTCTTTGCATTTTTATCTCTCGCTATTGCATCGTTGGCTCTGTTTATCTCTATCCATCTACACTTGTGCATGCCGCTCAGTTTTCTTAATTCTGATTCTCTACATGTTGTTGAGTGTGGTGTGACACCTTGTTTAGACACGCCGTGCCTGAGATAGGAGAACAGCAGACTCTGATATATAGTGCAGAGAAGAATAGACATGTTCAGCTCGAATTCAGACACATTCTGTGCCTGCTGCATGTGTAACTCAAGGTAGCACAGAGATCCAGTGTCAGACCTAGAGGTATATTTTGTGCTTGCAGCGTCTTTATCTTAATACAGGAAAAGGCAACTAGTAGGGGACCTTTATGTCATTCATGGTACCAGTCTGGCCATATGAATAGCATTAAGAAATCATGTGTTTAAGAGAATAAAACTTGTAGAGGCTTTATTGAAGTCATGTACAGTATATATATCAGCCTACGTTTTGGCGGGTTCAGCTTGTCCCAGGTTACCTGACCAGCCGTCTCTTGTAGGCCCTACATGTCCTTAAACCCTCCAGGGTAGGGTAAGGGGAAGGCTGTGATAACAAGAGCAAGTCCCGAGTTGGTAAGTGATCAACTATTCTGACAACAAGGGCATTGAGCATAAGGGGTATTTGGGCCAAGTTTTCCACCGATTTCAGCAGACAACTATGTGTGTATACATGTCTGCACCGCGCTTCCATTGAAAATGGATATTGCTTTTGTCTCCTAGTTTGTGAGGCACGCCTAGGTATGGTTAGACTTAACTTCAGTTTCTCTTCCTGAGACCGGGCTTTGCCTGCCCAAGTCAGTTTCTCTCTGTTTCTCTCTGTGAGAAGCCTCCAAATTCATTATGCTCCCCTGAGTTTGCGCACACAGACAGGAAGCCCTGTGCGAGTTTCGTCTTCCCGTGCATGCGCATCATGCGATTTCCAAATTGACCCGCACCCAGCCCCAAAATAGAACCCCCACCCACGGCACCAATACAGGCCCCATGAAAAAAACACTCTCCAACCAGATGTTTCCTGCTCTACCAAGCGGTTCCCCGAGGGGACTGTATCCGAGATTGCATGGAGAGCGCAGCTAACACGACTTTCTGCTCAATGTCTCCAAGCACCTGCCCAGGTGTGCCAATGGTACCCAGCACACATAAGCACACGCGACCGGAAGTGGACGTCAGACGACGAATCACGTGACGTGACTCACGTGACGTGACGTCATGGAGTATTTCTTGGTGGTCGGCAGGCTTGGACATTCCTGAAGCAGGGGATGTTAGTATTTTAACAATCTGTGTGACAACATGGGGGAATTGACACGAGGGATGAGGGTCATGGTGGTCAACTTGGCTCTGATCACCACTACAGACAATATAAGGCTGCAGTGAAACATAGGGATACATGTCAGTGTTGAATGCTTCTTTACATTTTCATCTATATATAACACCTCCATATCGTGTACCAGAATCTCTAGGTCAGGCGAAATAGGCGCAATATGTACATCAGGGCTACATATCATAGATCAGAATACCCAACACTAGTCCCACAGATTTTATGAACTTGGCATATTTATCTAAAGCTAGAAGGGGAAGCTGTGAGGAGAAGAGATTGAGAGGCACTTGCTATGGAAAATACAAATTTTACCCTCGAGAAAATATAGAGCTGGCTGGTAGGCACATAGAATGCAACCAACTTCCATTTATACCACTCCATGTAGGCTCAGTTATTATAGGGCTTTATTACTACGCATTATAAATCGCTGCTTTACTTAATAGTGATATAGACGATACTGATGTTGAGCTATAACCTGTTAAGAGCCTTATGTTTTAAATTAAGCTTTATAATCACATGTATACACCATATATAAAACACTGATGGCCCTTCACGATGTTGCTCTTTCCCTATAGCTACATGTGTTTGTAGCTTGCACTTAGCAACAAAGGAAGCTGTTTTCATAATGATTTTTTGCTACGGGCATGAACATAATGAAAAGACGGTTATAGCGCTACCTTAAGGTCACACAAATAATATCTACCCACACGGCAGAACACACCTGAGGAAATTAAGACAGAGGTACAAAATATACGTCTAAGCTTTCTTCGTAGAGCATTCGGTATACTCTATTCTCTTGACATCCCTAGAACTAAGAGTCATGGCAAATTTAACCTCTGTAATACATGTACATGCTATTTCCTTCTATTCATAATGATTAAACATTTATTATACTTGTAATAACTATAGAAAAGTTAAACATATTTAAGCTGTCTCAACTTATTTCGACAAATATTACGTTCAATTTCGGAAATGTTGAATCTTAATTTCAATATATATATTGAACTGCATATACGGCATAATATCAAAATTCCGATTTGTAATTTAATTAGCCTAAAATTTGAATGTCTTAAATTCAATTTGAGGTACCTGGGATTAGATTCAATGCAATCAATAGTATGAATAAATCAAAGACTGATACAATATTAGTGAGTATGTTCGCAATACTATTAATTCAATTCATCATAACGTGAAGCGAATTCTAGTCACCTTGTATTCAGACTCAAATAAATAGTTGCAGTTAGAGTTCACATTCGTTTCATATCGAAGGGATTCTTTAATACAGTTCATACATAGAAGAATTGTTTGCAAAGTGGAAGTTGCGTGCGTACATGATGACGAGGGACATCATTAAAGTGGACCTTTTTATCATCATATAATCCCATTACAGGAGAACCTTCCCTGATTTAGTCACTTATTCATAGAATTTAGTTCTCATTCTAACCCACATATGACGTATTTCAGCTCACCACTTTAAGAACGTAGATATTCTTAAAGGTTCAGCCGAGAATAAACACGATATGTATAGTATCTCTCTAAGTAGAGTTTTACTTTAAATGTCAGATAAGCTTACAGCGTAATACTGATGATCGCATATACTATTTGGTTTATCTCAAGAGAATTATGTGTATGGTTTTCTGAACAGCTCAGTGGCCGACTTTAGGAAATTACGCCATTTGCAGAGATTTCTGTAGATCATTCACTTACAGCAGGGGAGATTTCCTAACCTATGCATACTTTTGTACGACTTTTGACATAAATGAAAGAAATGTTACCCCTCCTCCCAAAAAACTACTAAAAAGAACGAAGCTTCAGGTGCTTTAGACCATATGTTTGCAAATCAATAGCTGGACTTTTGCCGAAATGAGGTTTGAAATATAGTCCTATTTTATCAATTTGATATAAGATAAACGTAATTGGAAGATTCCCATTGAAGAAGATATGGCCTTGTAGTTAATCGGCGAATGCAATTCCCATCATGAAGCAAGAAAGGAAGGGGGTTGTTCTTTCACGCAAGGAAAGGTGCTGAGGTAGAGCTGGGTGATCAATACGTAAAACACCACCATTTGTTAGAGGCCTCCAGGGTGGCACTCGCTATAACACTGACGGCAGGAAGTAACGTGCCCCCTGCGTCGTCCACAATGACCAGCGCCGCCAGGGGCCAGGACGAACTGTCACTCCCCATCAGGGCAAAAATTACATTTGTGTTCGATACTCATTAATTCCTGTCCCAGCCTGCACTGAGGAGATCCTTATGGAGGGCGGGGAGACGTCGATGCTGGTGTGTGGTCTGGGGTTTAGGGTTTAGGGTGAGGTGTGGGGGTATTTGTGTGTTGAGGAGGTTGGGGCGGGGTGTGGTTTTCTGGGGGAGACACTCTCCTTCACTCCAGCATAAAATACCGGAGGGGAACCCTGGGAAAAGCCTACGTAAATCTGCTCGGAGAGTGAGTGTGACGTGATCCAACTCGACGCATGCGTCCTCGGCCCCCTTTGTGAATCAATAATGTATTGCGCATGCCCACAAATCAGCCTCGACATCAGAATCCAATAATACCATCAGGGGCGAATTGGCCGCTGACGAGGAAAAAAAATCCAACCACTCCCAAAGCGATGGTAAACAAAAAGCGAGCAGCACGGCCGCCTGTATAGGTGTGAGTGTCAGAATCGACTTGTCATCAATTTGAGCGTCAATTTCCACCGTGTGACAATAGTGACCCGCCTGCAGAAAGGCCACGGTAAATCCTCTGTGCCTATACGCCGAACAGTTCCAGTGCACTCAAAGCAGCTGTTTCTCATCAGTAATATACATTGACATTTGCACTAGATTAGCTTCTAGACCACAGGAACACACATTTTTCTCTTCTTAATTGTGTCCGATAATCTATAGAGAAAAAATATTATTCTAAATTACTTTCATTGTTAATGATTCACTTTAATTGTAGGTCTATCATATGCCCATACATTGGTTTATATTTTACTTCATTCGTGTGGTTAAAAAGAGATTATGTAATCATTTTCAGAGCATGTATGGATTCAATATGTAGAGCTGGGGAAGGTTTTTAGGTGAGCGTTGCCATATTCGGCATGTTTCAGAGGGTGTGGGTTCCGGGGGGGGGGGGGGGTCACTGAAGGGGGTGCTGTATAATGGAGACATGCTCATTGTACCAACGAGTCTAATGTCCGCAATCGTTTTGTAATAACAAAATGCGAGTCACCTGGCGAGTACAATGAGAACTATGAATGTGGACGCGTGGTGCTGGTTAATCGTGAGACAAGCGACCGAGCGCTAAATGTCGGCTGCGTCCACATGCAAAACACGAACCCAACTATTTTTCTAGTCTTACATTTACTATGTGTGTATTGCTATAAACGTCATGTTTGGTAGATTCCTACAGCACATATTAACTGTAGTAGGAGAAAATTTCCAATTTTTCAACGATTTTTAATCTATCTAAACTTTACTTCCTTGATATATTTTCAGTGTTTTCGTTGTGGTGCCTCGAAGCACGGACCCGCCACCCTTGTCCGTGCTCGTAGTCACACGCCGATCAAGGTGGTTTGAGAGGCGGTTTTGATCGGTCAGTGGAGTGATGGAACAATGTGACGATTATACCCTTTGTAGAGACCTCTCCGAATAAGTAGGTGATCCCCAAAAAAGGTAATGGAAGGACTGGAACTACATTGAGATGTTGTCTGTTTGAATATTACATATCAAGTTACTCAGCTACATCGTACAATGCCAGAGTGAATTTGAAACAGGATGTAGATACTCATGAATCCAGACAGAGAGCGTTTCCCCTGCGTTTCGCCCGCCCCATAACTGACCCCCTGAACTGACATTCCTGTGTAGAGCCTGAAGCCCATGATACGTGCCACATTTCAAACAACACGAGAGAACTCGAGACTCGTCTGAACTCATATGAACTTGTTCGGAGTTGTCATAACACGGTATTCGGATTCTCTCCATTGTAGCATCTTGGCTGCGTAATACTGCCACGTGACCTAAATGCGCGTTGTGATTGGTCAGAGAGCTCTTTAAGCAGAAGCGCATGGGGCGGGGGCGCGTCGCACCGAGTACAGATACTATACTTCCAGTTGTGATAGCAGACTGCACGAAACGCCGGGTTAATGCAGCGTGACCATGTCCTCAGAACAAGCGGCGTTTTGTGTTGCTGCACTTAATCAGTCATGTATAATGAGTGTGTATCAATTAAATATGCTGGGATAGCGGCCAAGGTGCGGCATCATGTCATGTCCTGTCACCATGTGGGATGTTTATCGCCGCTGACACGATATTTGTAAGGATGGGGAGTGGAACAGTGGATCGAATCAATGGACCGTGACCTCTGAAACACACACCTGTCTGCTGACACCTGTCTACTGTCAATTCTGGTGTGTTTTAAACGCTGGTCGTATTACTCAGTCTAGTTCGATTATCTGACTTCGGTAAAAGGGGTTTTAACAGAAATATTCCATTCTAACTGTGGCTATCTGATATTCAATATGTCTCCTTTTTCTGCATCATACCCTGATATTGGAAATATAGACCAATAGAAAAAGCAAAGCCGAATGTGAATTTATGTCATAAAAATGAAAATATACTGGATGCATTGCATTTGTATAAAGGTATTGGATGTAATAATGTAATGGACAGCTACCAAATAAGCGACAACAAAATTAACATATTTGAAATTAAGATTATATCAGACCAGCCATAATAGAGGAAATCCCGTTTATCAGGAGCAGAAACTATGGAATAACTTACAAACCGAACTGAGAGGTCAACAGAATAGCCTATTTGCAATTTTAAGATCAACGTAGATAGTGCCTATATAGTAACCAGCAATGAATAAAAACAGAACGACACTTAAGGCTATAATGATATGACCAATAATTGGTAATGCTATTACAGTGTTTCTCCTATATTGTTATCTTCCTTATCTGACATAAGAAACAGGGGAAAGTAACTCCAAGTTGGTCCGTTTCCATTCAGGTTGAAGTCTATGAACATTTCTATTTCGCAGATCACAAACATTTTAATTTGTACTAGGATGACCACAGCATTAATTACAAGAACGTGTGAAAGTAAAACCACCAGTGTAAAACTGTGAAGTGGAGTAAATCTCACGTGCATTTTCGCATGAGGGGCACGTGTCAAATATTGTCAAAATGTCAGATGTTGATGTGACTTTTTCCCTATTTCTGGAGGGAGGCGGGGGCAGTGGCAGATGGGGACGGGTAATGGGAAACGGTGTTGTGGTGAGCAAATTGAAACTTTTATCATGTGTAAACAACATGGCAATGGAGTAATTTTGGATCGCGTGTGACCACTGGAAATGTTACTTGTTCCTATACTCGTGTCGTCCCGTTGGGAAGGTGGTGCCTGTTTGTGGCTTCAGTCACAAATTGCATTTATTAGAATGCTTTGGCTCTACGCTCCTTGGAAGACTTAGGAACCTCATTTTGTTCTTGGAATTATCTTGATATGGAGATTGTATTTTAAGTTGGTCAAGTAAAAGCTATGATATTGGGCAATAGTGATGTTTTAATATTGAACAATAGGAATTCCTGTGTTTTACACCCTGACAACAACCAGAGAATAACGAGGTCAAAATCGAGCTTTTAATGTGAGAATTACAAAACAGTAACCCACACCAGAATGACCAGACTCGACAGAAATTAAGATGTGTCGTTCCACTGCCCCTCCTCCTCCACTCACCCACGCCGCCACCTCTGATCATTTCATCGTCCGAGCTGTTAAATCCTGCGTCTTATGACTAGCTTTGTGCAATCACCTCAGACATGGTTTTCTTGGCGGGGATGTACGTGAGAACGAAACGATCTGCCCTAACGACCAATTAATACAAGCCTTTGCATCAGACCTCGTTTATTTAACTCTCCCCACCCGCAACTACTGTCTTGTGGAGAGATGGACTGTGACGTCACCAGTCACAACCACAGCGTTCATGAGGGACGCCAGTCCCGCGGTGACATAAAAACGCCAGTGAAAATAAAGAGGACGTGAAAAACAGACAGTCTCACGGTCTGTCAGACCGCGTTGACCAGTCTGTACAGATCAAAGACCGCCAAGCAGAGCTCCAAAAACAGTCAAGACAAAGCAAGAAAAACCTCGCTTTTCAAATCACAGAATCTGTAGAATATCTATTCGTACATTTGCGATCTTATGCTACAGTTGGGTTTGACCACGTTTAGTAAAACACGAATATGATTTCAGTACATGAACTTGAATCAATATTTAGAGTACATATTTCTTTCAACTACATGTGCACTCAGACATTCGTTTCGGGGCTAAACTATGAGAATTAGGTCAATATCTAGAAGCATCCTCTATCAAAGAAGACGTCCTTATAGTGTCATGTTACCAATGCATGGACAAAATGAAGACGTAAGAAATGTAGAATTCGTTTCTCTCTGTCGGAAATAAAAACAAAAAAGCTACATTTAAGCCCTTGCCTTGCCCCTGATCCAACCTTGATCAGCCCATGATCGGCCCCTGGACCCTGGAGAGGCCTAACATAATTAATCCCTGTGTGAGGGTTATACCTGTGATTGTAATCTCAGTGCGCCTGACCACTCATTGCGTTCAAGTGGATCAAAGTGCACGTAATCTCCATGAGTAGCGATAATCGCAAAGGATCAGCTAGCCACGTCCAGCCAGGAAGATGCCCCTATCTAATTATGAAGCTATATAAGCGGTATAATCTAGGGTCAATATCAGACTGTGGAGCTTTTACAGTACAAAGTATTTACAGGAAACCCTCGTTTTATATTGTAAACTCAGTTACAGAAAACACTCGGTAAAATATGATAGTTTTCCCAGTCCCGTCTTTTCCCCCATACATTTCTGCAGTACAGGAACTGTTATAAAAAGTATCTATGAAGAATACTAGTGATATTTTTTCCGTGAAGTGGGAATTATTAAGACACATCATCAATTATTGGCCTCAAATCCATTTCATTATCATTTTCCAAATTTGTTAACTTCTTTTGTAACATTTTAGTAGTTGATATAAAGGGTTACAGTATTTGGCTGTCGTAGCAGAATTTAACAAACCTCAATTACAAGATAGTATAAATACCCTTGCAGGCAAAGGCGAAATTTGGTAATAGCATATAGGGCCTACATATAAACTCGTGCGTATGTACCATAACCCTATATATTTAGAAACATAAACACACTTATAAATACATATACATGCACCCCATCCCCTATTAATCCATAGCTCGTAGGTCATGTATGAACGATCCCTCTTTTGCTAGGATGATGATAAACCGGGTGTAGGCGGTTCACTATTATCGGCTAACTTAATCCTTCGATCCCCTCGTTGGGCCTAGATACAATTCATTGCCATCCACCACTACTATGCTATAGATAGCAATGGGGAAGGTGCCAGGTAGATTTAGATATACTACACCTGTACACGGTTGGTGAAAATCCACTTCCAGTAGATATATTCTTAGAACCTAAGTGAGGACTCTTAAGCACACTCGAAATATGCATACCACTATCGATAAATTAGAGTGAGCTCAAGGTAATAGCAGCATAAAAGGATGTTGCGTCATGTTGCAAAAACAATTGTATCACTAGGTGGCAATATTGGCTCTGGAAGTTTTGGTTGTTTTCTTTTCCTCCACCAGGAAACGTTGAGGGGGGTCACTTTTTAAGGGGTCCGGGTTTGTTGACTTATCGTGCTGGAAGGCACCTCCTATGAAACCAATGGGCCTCAATGGTTGCCTTTGTCCTTGCCATGGGCAACGTCGTATATTGCCGGTCATTGATACGCTGGCCAAACGGTCAAACCGCCACATAAAACACTGACTTTTTAAGGTAGATGCCACCGACTACAATACCACGAGCTCACGGAATACACAATATTGCCGTGATTTTGATCTGCGTGGCCATACTCTCAACGTAGTTGACGCATAGTAATGTGCGTATAGTGTCAACTGCGAGGAGAATACGACCACGCAGATCAAATCATGGTAATGTAGTATTTATTACCCACCTTTCAACTAATCAAATATATAGAGAAAAAGCGGTATCCTATTATTGTGTAGGGTGCGGCTTTCGGTATCCTACACCGTAACGATCTGTAGGCTCTATAATTTTTAGTATAGATACCTCGTATTAAGTGGTTAATACAAGTTAGCATACAAAGTTATATGCTGCTGGTACAGGAGGTAATCAAATGTCTCTGGCAGAAAATCTTTGGTAAAAGTGAAAATCTTACTTTCCATTAGCGTTATTTGAAGTTGGGCCATTTTAAGTGCACATCACAACAATTTGGTTCCCTCTGCTGGTGGAAAGAGACACAAAACAGAACTTGTTTCGTTATTTTTCATCAACCTTTGGCTTACAGAAGAAACACACTTTCGTTGATGTTTTGGGGGCCACGGAATAACACGTCTTTCTTTGCCACTCTTCGGTACAGCTTTATACTCTGTGTTTCACACTAATTGTATACTCATACGGCGTATGAAACGTAAGTCATACATACCCACCATAGTCTCCCTGTTTCTTTAATGGAACGCATTTATACAAACATGTCCTTAACAATTTGCACAGTTCAAGTGCAGGACTAATAACTACAATACAGACGGGATGTGTACTTCTTGCTGCATATCTGTCAAAATGACAATGAAGGTGTCATATTATATGACCTTTTATTATTATCACAACCAATTCTAATTGAACGGCTGATACCTCGAAATGAATGGGAAACATATTTAATTGGAATCTAGATAAATTTAATTCATATATGTATAAACAATATATTTATACATATATATATAGTCGAAATCATAATCGAAATCAAAACATCTGCGATTGAATTTCAGAATTGACTAATAATTCAAGTCATCCAACATCAGAAACCAGTGATAAAGCAGTTTATCTAAGCTTATCACTTATCACGACAAATAAATCACACCCTTGGTTCAGCCTTCTGATCTCCAGCCCTGCGATTCCGGTACCACCCCCCGTAGAGGGTACATTTTCTCGGGGACAAATTATACTTCGGATGGACCCGGAATCGCATCCGATAAATTTCAAACATGTCTGAAATGTTCCCTGCGATTCTGTTCCTAGAACTCTGTACCCCCTGTGGAGAGGGTCGTCGGCCCCCTATCCACAAATCGCAGGGTAGCCCTGACCAACGAGGAAAGTTGGTTTTGCTGCGATTCCGGACCCCAGTGGGTCGATGGTCCAACCAGATCACCGGATTTGATCACAGTGTGTCAATAACAACACTGCCACGTGCCTACTACTGTATGTATGGCTATTTTGGAAAAAAATATCAATCATTAAATAATAGTCATAGTTATTTGAGACAAATTTATCCAAGTTTTTCTCTGACTTTGAGATCACACTCCGACTATCAAAGAAAAAATATAAGGTTTTTCACTTATGTAACCAGAAAACCTGTTTTGATGTCTCCTTTTAAGACCCACATATGTATATATATATATATATATATATATATATATATATATATATATATATATATATATATATATATATATATATATATATATATATATATAATATAAATATACACAGAAGGAACATTTAGGGGAGGGGGATTTGTCGCAGGGAAAAATCGCAAAGTGGACCAGAAATTCTTGTACCGCCCCCCCCCCCCCTCCACTGAGCACACCACACTGTGGAGGTCGACGGCCTTTGCGATATACTGTCCGTCCCTGCGATTTTGGGAGTCCCAATATCGCAGGGAGATGTATCGCAGAGTAGGCTCTATAGCATTTATGATTATGGACGGCAGCGTGGCGGAGCAGCAATCACGACAACACTGGTAAAAAGGGCAGGGAACGATAGACGGCTGTAAAAGTCTGGCCGCACCTTTCCCCAGCGTCTCTCACCTGAAATGGGCGGAGGTAATAATATAAACATGTTCATTGCCAGCAGGTGATTGGAGGCACAGAATGGTCACTTAACACATGGGAACTAATGTGATTACCATCCATAACTCAAGTGGCCAGTACTTGGGTTTGGGTGCAGTCTGCTATATGTACCACGTGCACTCCAGGATGGTGACCCGAGCCCCATCCTGTACACACATCCACACCCCGAGTCCCACACCCCACATCTTTTATCCAACCCCTCATATGTATCTCTTTAGACCTAACATAAAGTATCTATATGCTACGTGTGACATATGAAGTTAAAAACATGTGACAGGGTAAGATAAAATCCAAACATCATTCAATTCCTGAAGGGTACTACAGTCGAAAGGCCAAGGTAAAAAATGATGGTATTTTAAGTAAGATATGGCATATATACATGTATATACATGTACATATAGATGTGTGCTTGGATATAGGTACATGTATTTAATAACGTAAGGTGGGATCACTTTTAGTAGAGTGAATAAGAGCTGCTCGTATCGTAAACAACGTTTTAAACCCAACCAAATGTTGGCTGTCCTATTGATTTCATAAGACACACATCTGACGCCAACGTCCGATAAGACTTAGTAGATTTACCTTACCCCACTGCAGGACCGTCTGTAACTCAAGGGACCACAGAGTCCGAAACTCACCTGCAAACAAAAAATTACATATATGTATATGGTATAAATCAGAGGTAACTGGAAGCAATACAATAGATAGTGAATGTTAATGGAAATTCTAGGGTCTGAAGGTCAAGCTCGCGTCACAGTTGACTAAACAGTGTCTGAATCTAATCATGTTATTTATAAACATATATATATATATATATATATATATATATATATATATATATATATATATATATATATATCTTGTAGTCTCGCAATCGAGAAATGTTGGGTTTCAGCGTGAAGTGTGAGGAATTAGGTCTCGGAGCTGCTGTGAATCGACAAGCAGCCAACAAACAGCTCGGGACATTGACGATCAAGGTGAGCCTGTCTAAGTCTACATTTGAACAACAACTGATGAACGGATCTTGCACTCACTGTGGACTTTGCCTGTAACGACACGGGATCTCAGAAATGAGTGAAAATGCCCCTGAAACGAGAACACACTGTGGTCCGCCCGCTTCTATCCAGATATGCATCACATGTACATGTGAGATCTGTAAGATATGTTTAGATATACCCCACTCAGCGGCCAGTAATTCTTTTTGATATACATGATGGATCAGCTTCTCGTACTACCACCAGGCCGCGATATCAGCTGAAGATAGCAACATCGAGGCTCCCTTATCTAGATCTCCAGGTGGAGACGAGATAGGTTTCAGAGGATATTGTAAGGAGGGATGGCATGTACCAGTTCATGTAATTGAGAGGTCCGCGAAATCACTATGACATGTTTACATATTTACCTGACATGTTTATAGCTCCTGGCACTGTACAATTAGACCGCAGCTACGTTAAAGGGTGAGATCCGAGCGGAAAACAAATACTACAGTTTGAAGTGACGGGCGGGGTTTGGTACTATTTCTCTATGCGTAGTTCTCATGTGCGTATCGCGTGACACGTATTCGTACGCGTGTGCTTTTATTCAGTTAGATTGCATGACACTTTGTGTACACTCATAATACAACAAGCCATCAGCTGATGGAGGAGGCATGGTTTACATTACCATGGTTACCATGCGCTACAACAGGCTTAGACCAAGCCTGGTGAAACAACCGTCACGTTATGAAATGCAAAAAAGTTATTGCAGCATAGTTTAATATGATTATTATTTTGTAAAAACTGGTAGTAGGAGAGAACGCATCGTCAAACCAAAGCAGGTTTGGTTACAGATCAGCAGTGTGACAACCACGCGAATACTGATACGCTTTATTATTTCCGCTCTTGCATCTCTGTAGCTTCGTAAGAACACTGTATTTTTGAGAAAAAAAATAGATTCAGAAAAACTATGCCTGCTTAATGTTCGTACAGATTTTGAGCTGAATGATACTAAAAACGTAAGCCTGAAGCACCCCCCCCCCCCCCACACACACACAAAGCTTAGTCGTACCAGTCGTGGGTTATGAATATACATGTATATCATACACTGCTCAGAACTCCTACTGGAATCATAACAACAGAGTTGCAACTTTCAAAATAATTCTCGGGGTCACCGCCCTATATTCTACCCTTATATCTACAGTAGAGCCTGGACTCCCCACGAGCGGCGCCAGCAGCAACCAGAGCCCTGCCGAGTGCCTCCTCAATAATAGAGGGGCTGCTCCTGCCCCATATGCATGCGCATTCACGTGCACGCGCAGTCACTGACCATCGACAACTGACCCGGCGGACAATAGACAAGGGATCGGTCAGCAATAAACACCCAATATTCACCGTGGAGTGATGAGGGGGCGGGATCTTTAGGTTCCCTCCCTCACCCTAACCCCAGTCCAACACAAACTCCTCCCCACGGTGCTAATGGAGCCCCAACCGCAGGTGATCGCAATATTTAACCAGGTGGGCCTCGCCCGCTCTCACTGACCACTGCCACACCCCATCCTGCTACACCTCGTGCATCAATACCCCGCGGGGAAGGGCCAGACCAGGTGCCACTCAGGTAGGCAGGGCCGTCTCTACGCGCGCATTCACGCAGTTATTTATTCATCTACCTGGCCCTTCATCGACAGTATTGCTAAAACCCTTCGATATGAGTTCCCCGGTTCGGAACTGTTATATGCATTGTACCATAATAGAGCCTTGAGGCACACCACGCGTTCGATACGTGCCTTGGGGACGGCTACACAGCAGCAGGCCTCGTTAACACGTGCACTTTGAGCACGAACGGGTGAGAATATTTCATCTTTTTCGCTACACCTGAAAAAATTTGCTGTTTTGATTAGAACAGAAGTCATTAGAGACTCACTAATTGAGTTGTTTATGGCTAATTCGAAAAGGTCCTGGGTGAGAATTTGACACGAACCTGAAGAACAAATACATCCACATATCCCTTAGTCATATCTTAGTTGTAGAACTTCCTTCTGTGGAATGTATATCAATAAGATTGCCATATTTTATGGAAATAAGAAAAGTGTCAGTACTTTACATGTTATGTTATATATCTAAATTGCTTTCAAGCATTCTGACATAATGTCCTAATGCAGACTGGTAATGGCATATCAAGATGTATAAAGGTATGCGTATGTTCCATAAGCATTGCATTTAAATGCCCTGATGACTTTGGTGCAGTTAATTCTTAAATTCTATCACATTAATTGCACCACAAACGTATGATACATGATGGTTGGGCCGATATTTCTATTTTGGAAAAATAACTATTGACCAAGATCAATATCATTAGAGGTGGTTTATGCTGCCGCCAAAAGCAGATGCAACATCCAACAAAACATGCGACATGACAAATAGAAAGTTGTGTAAACTGAGGTCCAATTTCATAGTTGTGCATAAGCATTGTGTTTCAGTGGTGCATACTGCTATGCAGAGGGAACCGTCGCTAAGCATCAGAGGTCCATAGCAAACGATCCTGGTCCAGGCACCTCTCTGTGTGGAAATGATCTTATACACCTTAAATTGGACTCGCCAGTTAAGACAAGCAATGTCGTGTCTATTGTAAGATTAATTCACAGCGGCTAAGGTTGAGTAAATATGAATACATCGCAATTGAATATTTCCAAATAACGCTAGTATGTGGTTCATCTATTATATTCAGGTCTGCTCTAGTATCTCAGCATGGCCTCCGATAGCCGTGTTTGCATTACCCACCAACCCTAACCTGTTTGGTGCGCTAAGGATTGTGGTTAGACCAATAAGGTGGATTGCGCCCTGGGGGGTAGCGTGTGCGTTCAATGTATGTCAGGTATCATGCAGCACTCTCTTTGCCCTATGACTTGAAAATGGCTTTTCATTCAAGCGACTCTGCATCTACATCGATTGGTATTCACATGAAGTATCTGGGGAAGCTAGGGGTTTAAATACACTGTGAATTAACACAGAGGCCCTTAACATAGATACACAGAGGTGGTAGCAATCAGGAATAGACATGGTAGATATTCTGGATGAAGGTAGTATGGTATCTTTCACTACTAGAATGACTAACTATACTACCCATGCTCATGTAGTTAACCAATGCCTTTCTCTAGGTAAGCACTCAACAATTTGATGCCGTTCGTAGTATAGTGGGTGACTTTCCAACCACTTCCCCTTTCTTTACCATCATTACTACATGTATATCTAATTCATTTTATCTGTTACAATACATATGTTCACAACTTCTCCTGATGTGTCTAGCATATTCTCTTATCCTTATATGAGTAAAATGTTTGATCTTATATGTAAATGCTTTAAATGAAATAAATGGGTGTCTTTTACAAACGTATTCATCAATTACTTTTTATCGTGGTCATCCAAGTCCGTGGTGGCATCGAGCTTCCCCAACAGGCTGTCCATGCCTGAACTGTACATGTATTTCAGCCAGTCGATTGCATAGAGGGATGCTGCCGATGCCTGAATACTATCACATCGTCATACCCGAGTGAATCAGAGAGTAAAAGTTATAGTCTGATTCTGTAACAAAAACAACGTGGACCCCGAGTTGTACAGCAAAATAACAGCGGTATCCAACAGTCAGCAAATGGAAACAAGCAGGAAAGGGTATTAAGCAGGGGTGGGGAAGAAGAAAAAGTGGGACGCTAGGTGCACCAAGGGGAGGGGGTTTGAGGGTATAAATAGGTGCCTCGGCCATACCCGCTGACCAACCATGAAGCCAAATGCCCGTGTGGGGGCCATGATAGGATCACTGAGTACGCTCTTGGCACGACCCCAATCCCTGCTCAAACCCCAGCCCACACCGGGTCACTACGTGGCACATAAACAGGGGAGCACCTGGCTATAGTCTATACAGGGGTGGTTGATGATAACGTAGGTATTACAATACGGTCACTCACTGACCCATACACAAACCATGACCAAATAAAGCTAGCAACGAGGTATCGTGCTTGATCTCCGGGCTGTGCCTTTCTGCTTATAGTCGTTTGGCATACAGGGTAGATGTACTGCCGCCAGCTGGTGGTGACCGGACTATAAGGGAAGCGTGTTGTTGTAGGCAGGTGGTGGAGCGTGGAAGTTTAGTGATCGCCAAGCGTGGATGGCATGGCTGCATCCAACTGCCTTCTCTCCATTACACCGCGGTAATGGTTATCAAAGGCAATGTGATTGTCACATTGCCCATGGCATTGGTAAAATCTCTACAATACGGGCGAAGTTGTACCATATACCAGATGAGCATTCAAATTGTAATTTATTGGATGCTTGTCATCAAATTTCTTAGACACATTCTTGCAGTGAAGAGACCCTGGCTGTAGACTTGTCTCTATCGTCGATGTGTGTCACACAAGTGTGTCAGCCATTGGAATCATGTTTCTACATCTTGACACTTGGTTGCTAACAATATATGGAGGCATGAAGAGTGTACCTGAATTTCATCTGTTCAGAGATACTTTGGTTGGAAATATTGACCGAGTTTGAAGTAAGAAGTAGATATTTCAAACCAAATATCGAGGAACAGATGGAATTCAGGTACACTCGCTACGTCTTCTTATTATCATATAACTGGAATTTATTAAAATCCCATTTTAAACCTCACTGTCTCGAGAATGACAGTGGTAACATGGTATGGAGGGAAAGATTTGAAAGAATCTGTACATCAAGCCAGTAAAAGTGAGACATTGATTAGTTTTATGTAGAAAATTCAGATTACCGCCCAGACCTCTGCTATCTATCGTATCCCTTAGGACGAGACATATCCAGACTAAATGGACCAGTCTCGTCCTGTAATATGCAATCACATCATGAAAATGTCAAGGTTTCCCTGTGCTGGATTGACGATAACACAAATGTTGGAATTTTTGAAAAATACTTTCAGCTGACGTGTCGGCTAACATAGATCTCATCATATTCAGTCCATAATAGACAATCCATTAACATCAATTAGGTAAAGTGAAGGACAGATCCATACTCATCATGTGCATGTAGAATATAAATGTAGGCCGACTTCATGCGCTACACAGTCAACTGTCTTTCATTATTTACCAAAATTAATGATTAAGTAAAGTTTGGTGTTGGAAAAAGCGTAAATTCTGATCGATCACGATTGATCAGTGTTGTTTTTAAGCAATCCTCCATCAAGCTCTGTATACTGGTGGCAGTATAAGCCATCTTCATGAAAGCTCTAATTCTAGGTAAATATTCAAAGGATTTTAAAACCAACTTAGGGATATTCTCTTCTACGGACTTCTGTGAGCAAAGGACAATGGCTATACCCCTACTTTATATTTGACAAAGATTTGATTTTTTTTTTACAAAGCTTCAACAGGGAAGCAAGAGAGAGCAGAAAGATTGCAACGGACAGCTTTATTCTGGTCATTAGCTTTGATTGCACACAGTATAATTAACAAAAAAAAAGGAAAACATTAATGCAAGTTATTGTCAGTAAAGATGTCATAGTTTCAAAGTACTTTGGCACCTTCCCAAATGATTTACTAAGCGGTTTCTAACGCAAGTTTTGAGAGGGTTTATGATTGGTTTAACAGAGAAATGCGCAGTTGTGGAATTTGACCCGTCAAGTTGAATTAATAAAATTATACTCGGTAATGTATGGTAATAGCCTCATTTTGTCTAAATTACCCGAAAGTAGGTTATGGTGAATTGAACCTATCACCTGGGAGTTACTACTCTGAGATATTGCCGTGTGGGACAGGGTGGTTACCAGTAACCTTATTACCATTCTCATTATCCCAACCAGGATCTAAGTGATCCAAATTATCCTCATGTGCCCTAAGGTAGGCCTACCCGCACGCATATTCATACATCCTGGAGAACCGGTATTGCATTTTCATATTCATCAACGGGAAATACCCAACAGAAAAATTTAGTCTGAATGTATTATTATACACCTGTATGCGAATTTCTATCAGCCACTGCCCTCTGCTATAGGGGTGCAGTCATGATAATGTTCGTGCCCACTGTGATAGTCACTTGATAAGTCATTAAAATGGCATTTTTGCATCGACTTGAGGTACATAACAATAAGCAAACGTCCTAACTGAGGACGAAATCATTCTCTTTCTTCGTCAGTCTTCGATTTTATACTGCCTTCCACCTACGGCGTCAAGCACAAGGAAATCGACGACTGACCTCGAACAGGAACCGTTTCTTTCACAGTAAGGACGTTTCCTAATATTATTACACATCTAAATAGTTTTAAATGCATGCAACTATCACTGGACCTGCTGACCATTGTTTTCCTTTGTAAATATGTGTCATGTCGAGGTTAAGGCAGTAGATTGATTTAGTTGTACCTGTATGCTGGTCTCAGCGCATGCCAATGTAATTACACTAAGATAAAATCACATGATTCTACTCAGAAAAGCGTTCATGTACAACGCCTTAGATATGAGCTGATTCCCAGGGTCACGATACAGAACCTCGGGTAAACACGCGGTCATACAGCATAGTCCATTATCTAAAATGTAATTCATGATGTACCAAAAGTATAACAAATTAGTCTTGTGTGATAATTTCTACATTTTCCACGTTTACGTCTGGACGATGTTTCCCACCGTGTGGGTAGTAGTCCTATACATGTATAATATGCCCAGACCGACTTAAGAAAATTACCATTGTTTCTCCCTTTAATCAGACATGCAAAGCACCTTTTTATAACTCTAACGGAATGTCACATAGGTTTAAGTGACTCACAATGTGTAATGATACATAAAGGAACATCCTTTTAACCCGGCTAAATAAGAAATAATTGCCCGGAGTAACGGTATAGGAACGGAAAAGATATTTTATAAAAACAATTGACCTAGAGGCTCACTTACAAAATATATAAGCCACAAGCGGTATCGATTTCATTCGAAAAGGTCCTTTGTAATGCATGTAGTATCAAGTTTTATCTTGATATGAATACGTAAATTGCGAAAGAAAAACACACAATATGAATATGCTATGACATATGGACATACCATATGACAAATGACGATGGTATGTCATCACATTGTGTTATCATATCACATGACTACATAGTTCACATCACAACATCGCCGTGGCACAGAATGAAAACCGGAAGACTCTTCGTATATCTCATCGCTGATTCAACTCCGAAAATAACAAAACAATAAGAAAACTAAAAGCCTGGATCTTCTGTGTATATTTCTATAGCCCACCCGTGATCAAAGTGGAGCCTGCAGCCGGCGGCCGTGTGACCGGCGTGCTCCTTTCAACATGGGCCGCTTTGTGACTCCACCTACATGGCCCATAGGTATGTATACGGCGTATTGTCACTCCTGCGTATCAACATGCCGGGACGTACTGAGGTGTCACTCTCCGACCTGAGGATACTGAGTGACCTCGGGTCTTCATTCATACTTACTGCTATCGCAAGGCAGAGACTAATATTCAGTATGAGAGCTGAAGGTATCGCCCTCTTCCGAAGAGTGTCATTTTTAGCCTCTGTGTCTTGTTCTAAGGCTGGAGGAGATTCTCTAGAAAGAGACTCAATGAGGAGGTCCAGTCTGTCACAAAAGAGTCACATAGAGTTGTGCTTGTACAGAGATGATACAGTTAACTACCAGCCATTTTGATAAAAGATGTCAATGAAAGATGTACTTCCCCAAACAGAGAATAGAATCAATCCTCAGTGGTGGGAGAGGGTCAGCAGCCAAGTGTCATCCTATGCCAGTGGACGGTATATGACTCTACACACAGTGGACAGTGTCACACTCCAGCATTGGCATAGCATAAAACTGCAGCCAATGGACAGTGTCAGTCTCCATTGATGGGACAGTACCATTCTGCAGTCAAGGAACAGTGGTGCTTTCTAAGCTGTAGCCAGTGTCACCCTTCATACTGTGAAACGTGTATAACACACACAGAGGCCTGTTTTAATCTCTCCCACCATTCTGCCCAGCTTGAAACGGCCTTGTTGGCGCTGCTGCTGCTGTTGCTGTGGGCTTTTATCTGTGGCCGGCCTTATTGATGAGGCATCGGAGCCCTGTTTGCACTGTGCTGATAGAAACCAGGCCCGGACACGGTTCGCTGACTCGGTGTGCTTGGATGAATATCAATAGTTTCAGTCAACAAAAACACACGTCAAGAACGTAGGGGAATCTGTCAGGGGGTGATGTATACAACCCACAGGAGGCGACGACCCTGGATGCGACCGTTAAATCCTCCACCCCTCCCCTGGCCCCATACATGTACACAGACAGCATTTAGAGACGTGACTCGGTACATACCACGAGCTAAGGGAAGGTACATTTGCGTCTCTGAGAACTCGCAAAGAGGGTTTAAGGAAACGGGGAGGGGGGGGGGGGGGGAGCTATAATCATGTCTTGCATTATGAATCCACTATCACTTCGATAAAACTAGAACCTCCCTTCATATGATATGCGACCGTGCCAATGAACGTCGTATGACATGGCTTTCTGAAGATATTTAGATCATACAAGACGGTGTGGGGCTCAACTCCCCTGACCTTTCAACAGTGCGACACACCCTGATGAGCATGGTCGTCCAGACATCGTTGACGATTACGGAATTTAACCTTAACTGTTTGAAGATGAAATCACTATTAAAGATTCATTTATTAGCTGCCCACATTCTTTATTACGTTGACACAGAATTGCTCCTAACGAGGTAGGTATATTAAAATTGAATCCTCTTCGAGGTATTATATTTGGTCAATCAATGCATGATAACATGGATCACCGCTGCACAAAAGCTAAAGAGGTAATAAAGAGCTTCACATTGAATGTGAAGAGCCCTAAATCATATAGCCTGTACTGAGATGTGAAACAATATGGGGTCTTATCATTTGAACCCTATTAACAAGACTTTGGTCAGTGAAACTAATCATCAAAATCGTTGATCACATTTCGTTGGTTACGAATGGAGGACGTGTCAGTAACGTGAGATGTGAATATGACCATTGATGCTACCTGCAAAAGCAACCTTCTTAGGAATCTAGACTTTATAAAAGAAAGAACAACAAGAGGTTTTATTTGACTATCAAAGGTGTTCTCTTGAAAAAAAGAAAAAGAAATATCACCCCAGGAGGTCATACGAAGAGGCACATTCAACAAAGAACCTGGACAGACAGATTGATACCGTCAGTACCACCTTAATAGCGGAAACCAACACGAATGTGATGGAACACGGATTTATTAACGTAGAAGAGACAAGATATCGCAGGCCTAGATGCAGTAAAAATAAGAGCAGGGAGATAGGCAGAGGTCTGAGCCCATTAACACATTGCTAGAGCGTTGGAAAGGGGGAAAAAACCTACACACTCAGGGAGATAAGATGATAAGCGATTGGTTTTTGAGGGTGTTTTGATTGATGGGTTTGGCGAGGGAGCGGCACATGGACCGCTTATCTCTGCATTCACTGCGTGATAAACCTTCGACACCCCAGACACACACCTATAGTCCGTCAACCACCAGCTGGAGGCAATTATAACAGTTGGTACAATAACCGACACAATATGGGTGATACACCAGTCCAGTCGTTGATGGGGAAAGTTTTTTTTACTTACCTTACCTTACTCTCTTTCTTAATGACTCCATTATGGCAAATCATTCATAGTTTTGATAATTTCCCCACACCTTGATAATCGCTCATAAAGAATGCGCCACTATATCTTCATACACTAGTCATTTCCACTGCTGACAAGTAGGTTCACTAATAGACGTATAAAAACAGCTAGTACTATTCAAATGACAATATGTTTATAGTGTTCATGATAATCTTACAAGGGATTCCGATCTTGTTTTAAGCTTTCAATAATGATACATGATGGTTGATATAACTTACTGACATCTGTGGAGGAGGTGGCCTTTTAGAAGTGTGAAGAACAGTAATCGGATTCTGCCCTATGATTTCGTCAGGGTTACCTCATTCTGATCACTGGATACACTCTCTTACTGCAGCCAGATCTCTCCCGTGTTATAATTACTGCTATAAGGCCAGACCTTCTTATACCATGTCTATGTGGTGTGTTATGCAGCCATCTTTCTCCTTCATCCCCAGCAGTGGTGGACTACCAATCGTTCTCATACCACGTATATGGTGTGGGAACTTAAAGGACTCTCATCTTGGTAAACGTGTGGGCGTGATATTTCTATTTAAATTCATCTCATAGATTCGATCAGCACCCTGTGGCCTGAAAGCAGGGAGAAAAAAGACCGAACCTTGAGAAGGTCTGGAAAAGACGTGTAATGGTTGAGTGGGCCTAACGACAGTCAAAACAAATCAATGGGCACACTCTGCAGGTCAACTTCTGTGAATCCCTGGTGGCGATCGGCCATTAGGCCTACGTGCTTATCAGTACTGGCCGAGCTTGTCTGGCTGCAGTCTGATCACTGGACACTGACTCTACAGATTATTCCCTGGGAAAGTTGCACCCGCTCAGCCTACAGCTGCCCGGCCATACCATCATTTGTTGTCAAACTAGGCTGAATCAAATATCTAGACACTCAGTGCATCTCATATCATTACATAACTTTAAAAAAGGAAGGTCTTCAACAGAGTTGGAGCTTGGAGTTTCACCCTCACATAGATACATAGTTAATCAGACTTAGGCTTGGTGACTGAAATTCCATGGTATTAAGATTTTCTTGTAGAGAGAAACGTCATACCTGTTATAGTGTTTTGTATGTCTATACTCCGACATACTAAGATACTTTTCCTCTTCTATTTCATCCATAGCCACACTGAAACTTAAACTCAGTACAGTAACTTTCTGATATCCTTACCTTGCGGGCAGCCTCTGAGAGTTTCAAAATACCCGACTTTAAGCTGGTGTCAGTTCGTAAATGCTTATGGACCCCAGTTGCCAGCTCGAGGCTATGGAAACGTCCCTACTCCCTGAGCGGCGCCGCTGTTGGGTTCTGCATACTGCCACCCGAAGAAACGCTTGTTGAGTCGGAGCTGAGCGTAGACAGAGGTGGGCGGCCGAACAAGGTTTTGTTAAGCCTATCTCTTTGACTGACACTTAGAGGTGCACAGAGCAGCAAAGAAGTCTCTTGTAACTCAATAGATATTTAATATAGAGACTCCAAATGAGGCCTAGTTTGTAGTTAAAGGCATGTTTAGCAAAGATCGTCGAATAACCTTTATGTAGTTGACATATTCAGATCGTGTATTAGTGGTATGAATCTGTCAAAAAGGTCAATCATCTAGCTTTAACCAAACCTGTCAGTGGGGGTGGCGGGCAGCTCGTCATGGAGAGACTTTAGTTGTTTTCCTATCTCCTGCTGTCTACCTGCGACATCAATTTACTTATCTATTTTTTTCTTTTGTTAGGTCTCTATTCACGCGAGTATATTTTTTATTGACGGTGGACTCGTCTTTATTTCGCTGACTGATCAGGATCCGGAGCCGTCAATTATTTCGCATATCAGCTTTTAAATCTTAGAATTAAAGAAAGCACCATCTGAGATGTCATTTACACAAGACATAAATGGCCATTTCTGTAGTTTATGCTTGAGACTGTTATCTTGAGTGTCTGGATCAGTATCAGATATGCAGGTTTCCAGATGAAATACTTTGACCGCTTCCTGTTTCTGAATATACTGAGTATAAATCCTCTAAGCATTGATCGTAAGATCTGTCTCGGACCGTCTATGGACAAAGTTTATGTCCATTTCGTTGCATTTAAGCCACATAATGTAAAAGACAAACTCAATAAGGGCCACTTGACTTTCTACTCACTCATCCATGCGATGAATGAACTAGTTCAGTTGTGATAGTCTACGAGGGGAAAAAAACATGTCACGAAGTTTTGACTCTAAATTACTACTGAACAAGCACGCATCTACTGAATACTTTCTCATTGACAGTAAAGTGCTCTTCTATATCTTATTATTATATACCTGTGGTAGTATATCCTACACATACTGCCCGCTCCTACCCATGTCGTATTTATACCCGTACGACACCTAGGTGACGTACGGGGTATGTATGTGGCGTACGGGGCATGTACGGCGGCAAAATCCAAATATTCCCCCAGTAGCAAAGTTAAAAATTCGATATTTTAAGGTATATAATAATAGAGAAACAGGCTGACTGTCTCCGTACGGATAAAATACTTGGTAAAATCGGCGATCAGATGAACCTCTGCCTTCGGCATCGGTTGATCTGATCGCCGATTTTACCGCGTATTTTATCCGTACGGAGACAGTAAGCCTGTTTCTCTATAATAATATCTTTTAGTCCAACTTAGACGACACAAAGTGCCATCATAATGCTCCTTCACAGCTGCTTCTCAAACTTAAAGTCGCCGAACCAATCTGTTCAACAACACACTTTATGATAGGGTCTTGGGTTGTGCAACCGATAGAAAAAAAGACCAATAACAACAGCCACACGTTGCTCTCTGGGAGATACAAACACAATATTACCATGAATTCGATCTGAGTGGCCGTATTCTCCGCGTAGTGGACGCGAAGTAAAACTCCGAGCGATAGCAAGGAGTATTATGTATTTATTACTCACCTATCGAGTAATTTTTAGAGAAATTTTCGTGTAAATGATTAGAATTTTCTCCCAAGCGCCGTGCATTGTTTATATAAATTAGTTCCTATAATGCGCGTCAGGTGCCCCAAAAAGCCGTATTCTCCTCAGTAGCGATCTGTAGGCTCCATAGGCTTAGCATAGAGACTCCGTATTAGGTGGGTAATAAACAATTCTACCTCAAAATAAGTGAGACCACAAACTGTGTATGTTAGGATGGTGTAACCTACGTGAATCATTTAAGCGATTGGTGAGAATGTTGAATACATGTGTCTGTACACTCACATGGATCCCAACAATATCTGGTAGATGACCACTCGTGGTACATGATATACTATAAGCAATGTATAATCTGATCTTCAGCATCTTTGATAATCACCTGGACCAACACCTGAAGGAGTATATTAAACATGTACGAAACGACTTGATTACTGCTGATACCATCAACCTACACCAAGTGATATCTTGGGTGATAATAAGAACACTTGAGAAGAATTTACTATTTCTTTTTTAAGTCATCTTTTCTCGTACTACATCTTTGACAATCACTCGAGACAGTCAGACTTGTGACAGTCTCGCTTTTCGCATCCCACCATTTGATATCCCCAGTCTTAGGAAGGTTGTGCCAGACAAATCAACATTAGTCCAGATAGGTTTACTGCTGTAAACTACAGGACTCAAGGGGAAGGGGTGCGTCTACAGGCACTTTCTGAAGGGCAGTTCGTAAAACAGTTCACATTACTGGAGCCCCTACATGGCTAATCACCACCATGTGACATGACCCAAGCTACCTTCTACCTCTAAGCTCTAAGCCCACTCCGCGGTGAATAATGCTCAGTCCCTGACCCCCCACTATGTCTCGCTTGACCTGTGGTCTACACGTAGATAAATAATGGACAAGCCGTAGCACTGGAGGGGTGTGAGGGTCCCGAGGGTCAGTCCTATCTAATTCCTCCTGGTCGGAGGTGGCCTCAGCTCCTAGAGAACAGAGGATATTTCCCATGTACTGCTGAGCTGGGTCTACTTCAACATCCAACCATACTATTAATTTGATATAAACTACATCAGTCCGAAAATACAGCACTATAGTTATAACCTCTCGGACCTCCTCTCTCAGCAAACCCATGGGCTGCACTTTCCAGACCTCGACAAACTTATCGCTTATGCAACATAAAGGAAGCCTCACTCTTACATCCCTGTCCACAAACTACGCGAACTCCAACCAATTCCACATCCAAATATTATCCATGCTAATATTCTGTCTGTCCTACACCCATATCTTGCCTTAAAAGATTCAACACTACAAATACTACCCACTCGTGAACCACTCACCCAAGCCCTGCCTACACATGCACCCTACTCCTCCACCCATCACCCCCCCCCCCCCTGCCTGGGTAGGGAGGTTTACACGTTTAGTTCCTGTCTGTCTTCATACCCGTCCCTCAATCTGGACTTGGCGTTAACCAGCTGGAATACGGGGCGAAGGGGTCCTTCAGTCCCATGTCATTGGTGTAGGTCTGATCAATATATGACCCATCCATAAATGATGAACTGTGCTCACCAGTGTGAGGCCCCTGTTAGAGGCCTGTGTCCCTGTGTCTTTGCAGAAAAAAAGCATACGTCCCTTGGTTATGTCGGCTGTATTACTACTTCGCTTGACCTAAGTGTGTTTGGTACGTCAGCAATACACTATGGACATGTCTGATATTAACACACAAAACACAATCACTCTATACATTCTATACACAATACCGTTAAACATATTTCACATCATGTATACTATTATATAATTTACACACCAGTACAAACATAATTCACAAATATAAAAAGCCAACAGTAAAAACACTCCCAAACGCAGATTATCCTCGGTGTCCTTTACCTTATAGAATTGATGATATTTGTAAGTCTACAAGGGTTATTCCAGAGAATCTCCTTCCTTTACCATATAGTATATTGTTCACGTGAATCACGTCATGAAGCATGCATGGCGTTGCGTTGCTCGGTGTGGACGAACGCGGATGACGACGAGTGTTGTGTCCATATGGTCCATATGATGTGTGTGACGTCATGTTTGCTGTATGTGTTGTCCACATGATGTGTGTGACGTCATGTTTGCTGTATGTGTTGTCCACATGATGTGTATGACGTTATATTTGCTGTGTTGTACATATATGATGCATGCGATGTCATGCTCCATGTGCTGTATACATGTTGTTTGTGATGTCATGTTCGGTGTGTGTGACGTCATGTGTGTCGTATGCACTTTCCACATGATTTGAGTGTGACGTCATATTTGCTGTGTTGTAACCTACACATGTTGGTTGTGATGTTATGTTTGCTGTGTGTGCTGTCGACACGCGGTGTGTGACGTGCGCTGTGTGTGCTGCCCCTCGCTGTATGTGACGTCAGGCGTGCTGACTGTGCTGTCCGTGTTCTGTGTGCGTCTCGTTGTCGGCGGATCAGAGGCTCGTGTGAACACGGCCATGTGATTCGGTTACATGGGCGCGCCGTCGACTGTGCACAGGAGGCGTGTTTACACACCTCAACGCCCGCTGCTCACGCCAAACGGTCCGCCATTGAGGTCTAACCGAGCGGACGCGATGTCCACGCATCTCCAAGCATCTGTCTAGTCCCCCACATACATACAACACCCTACCCATGCCACCAGGACTCGGCCCGGAGAACCCACACGCTGTGTCCGGCCTACATTACAGACGACCAATCAGCGTTGGCCTCACATTTTGTCTTAAGCCGGAAGCGGAAATGAAGGTCAATGCACACAGTGCCATCGTGTGAAGAGAATGGGAATTGCTTGCTGCTTGTATACAGTTAGTTTGAGTGGACCGTGTCTAGTTCGATATGGTAATTGATTAGTTTAGACGACTTGGAAATGGTAGACTGGTTCCTGCTTCTCGTTGCCATCACAATGATGATTATATTTGATGGATTTTTAAGACAACGCCATGATCATAAAATATCATCATAATAAAAAAGGCAAAACTAGAATCAATACTGTCCTGCGGACCAGATGATGTTTTTCCTTGTGATTTTGAACAAAAGTCCCTTGAAAGCTGTCATACATACTGCTACTGTGTACTTCATTAACCCTTATTCTCATTAATATACCATTGTCTGAAAGAAATTGATTGCCAAAGGGTCCTGAATGGACTATAGACATGAGTCAAGTAGAAGTCATGCGCAAACACCGGCCGTAAGACAAACATGCATCGAAAGTGGATCAGTTTACTCGGAGGTAAAAAAAACCTAGCAATACCCAGGATAAAATAGTCAGTAGAAGGTATTTCTAGTGCTTTATTTTATGAAAGTAGGTAAGATTAAGGTTCTGTACATCACAGAGGCACAACAAAGTTACCACAAAGACACCACAATCTCTACTCATCACAAATAATACCCAACAAAAGCCGCAGCTCAGTGACTAGCTTCTGAAATATCCCCGCTGTAAACACCTGAACAGAATCACTTGCCACAAGCGCCATGGGCCACGAGACACATACCTGCATTAGTACCACTATGTCAGTTTGTGTATTACCTACATCCTTGTGGAGAGACAGGTGGATATCTCCAAACTGAGCCTTTGAAGATACTTAAACCTTTCTCGACACTAACTAGCACTCTGATTTGGTTTCCAAGAAAAATGTATACAACCACTTAGATTGCGCCTTGAGTAGAGCGACTGCTAGATTGCGTGTGCCTTACATCTAACAGATTGGTTTTATTGAATTATTCCCAAAGTCTATTAGGTCATGTAACATGTGCGCATATGAATCTCTATAATCTTTTAAAGTTTTAATTGGTTTTGCAAAGGGAATATCTGCAAGCAATAACTGCAAAAATACCAGGGAATGCCTGAATGAGCCATCTGGAAATGCCTGAAGGCATCACACGGCTTTGCTCGGGAAATGCCTTCATCTCTGGTCATCTCTGGGAGTGCCCGTGGCATCAATGGAAGTGAAAAGGTTTAAAACCCACAGCATGACCCAAACTGTGCATGGAGAGCGTGAGTCGGCGTCTGGTGAGAAGGTAGGAATGTCGGTGTTTTGTATCGGCCGCTCCTGCGGTTGACCGGTTAACATACCGACCTGCCAGCCTCCGTCTCACCAACATTACAACCTTTACCTGCCTCCTGTCGACCCACCCCTCTCGCGGCACTATACAACATGCATTCTACCAAAGTCAAACGACCGTCACTGTTTAAAGGTGATACCGAGACAGTTCTCATGACGTTATATTTTCTGCCTGCTTACTTAAAAACGGCATTCTCCACATGCCTGATTAAACACTGTATACTCTATAGACTGTATAAAACACTTTATTCTCAGCATGCCTATTTATAACGTTGAGATATATGGGTTGTATAAAACGTTACATTCTCTACGGCCGTGTATAAAACATTATATTCTCTACATCATGTATACAACGTTATTTTCTACAGATATTATTATAATATATCCCACATATCCTGGTTCGGAGAATCCGATGGAGATGCAAACACGAATTAATGAGCTTTGTACCTGTTCTACAAGATGTAATAATGTATTATGCTAGTATGCATTAACTATAAACCATGAACCTTTGAAATAGTATTTATAAAACGCCACATTATTTCTCAAGAGGCCTATATAAAACAAACTGCTATTAAGAGGCCTGTATGAAAAGCTATACTCCCAAAAGGCCTGTATGAAGCGTTATATTTTCAAGAGGATTATATGAAACGGATAAACTTACCATCCTTGCGGTAACCTTTCCGATGACTTATCTGAAGTTATCATCGTCGCAAAAAGAGAAAACCATTCCTTCATATCAAGATAGTCTACGATCGATGAGCATTAAAAACAAATTCTTAATCAACTTCTGGTCTGAGTTGAATTTATGGGGTTATATAACCTTAAATCTTTCGTCAATATCATATGATACAAAGTAACATACATTTGCATGTCGCCCATCAGTACAAACATTAATATACTACTGTCATCCAGTATTCCCTGGGGTGATATGGCTTTTACCTTTAAATAACTATTCGACATTCCCTGTTATTTCAGCACATTCGTATTTTATGGGAAATACTCAATTCACGGTTATTAGAAATCAGCTGATGACGCCCTTGTTAAACATTTTCTTCAGACTTCAGTAGGTAGGAAAACACAGGAAATGAAAGTGTTGTGGAACAAAAGTGCTTCTCTGAAAGCCCATTGGAATTGAGCAGGAATAGACTGCTTTCAGCATGATACACTGAAAGATGGCTTTTACGCATGTGTAATGCGCGGAAGTCGATCCTGCTGTATCGTGGTGAACGGAGTTTGAATAACATCAGAAAGAAGCTTGCATAAATCATGATGTCTGCGTGACTAGCTGGAGCCATCTATTTTACAATCGCCACTGGTATAGACATCTAAAACCCCCACATGCGAGACTTTAAAACAATCGTCTAACTGGCCTGATTTCCTATCGACGTGGCTTACGAGCCTCTTTTTAAGGGCCCCTAGCGAGGCGCTGGAATGGAAATACTGTATGATGGGCCATGTTGTGAAAGATATATGATCTACACGATAAAACCTGTTGATAGATATGGTGTTGATCACATTACCCTTCAAACGTGACTCGCTTAATTCATTATTGCTCATTGTTATACACGTTTCAACCACATATTGTCTCGGCCTCAATACGCGTACAAATAACGTGATTGGAGATAGCCTGAACCATATATGGTGTGGGAACCCCTGGTGATCAAAATCCATGCAGATACTATGATCCTTTTTCAAATCCAATAACAAGGTCAAAACATCGTGATGGTGAGAAGGTCTAAGTAGAATATCCCAAACACTTACAATTAAAACACAAAAAGAAAGGATCTGCCACATATAGGTAGGTTGGTAGAATTCAGTAACACATGTACATGTAAGGTCTTTTATATTAAGGTAATGGTGGTGGTGGAGCTGTTTAATATCAAAGTAACAGCTAGGATCATGCCAAAATTGGATAAAATCAATGAATTGAGGATGACAGACATGCAGGAAACACAGCAGCACAGCCGAGCCGCAAACCATAGGCACCATGATCCTCAACTGGGCACATCAACGGCTGAACTATCCGTCCACCCTGATATGGTAAAGTAGAGAATATATCATGATGCAAGTATGAAAGTGGTGGTATGTAATTCCCTAAAAAGCTCTGTCCAGCCAACTTGTGTGGGTATCTCTTGTGGAGGCTATACGTCACGTGACGGAGATTAAGGTCTCCCTGTGTTAAATGCACAATACATCATCACTACTCACATCTAACCACACGGCCATCAGTGTGCGCATGCCCATTCACATCACTTTACCTAATGACCCATAAAATGCGAAGAGGGTGTTAAAAGCCTTGACCAACGTGTGAAACGCTATCGTGGGACGCCGGCGGCCCGCAGTATGATTTAAAAGTCTCCCTAAACCTTATGGAAAAGGCCCCAACATGATTTAAAGTTGTACTAAGTGGTGATTAATATCTCCCAGGCCCCTTTTCATCCGCGACCCTGACGTCTAATGTGATCCATCGTGCGCCATCTTGTTTTATTAATTTCTTGCCCACGGCAGCCTGTCTGACAATTTAATTGAGATGCAGCCATATTGTTTCCTCTAAGATGCTGCTTGTGGGTCGCCCAGGTGACCCTGTTTCTGAACAATTCATTGGGTCGAGTGGAGTCGATAGGAGCAGTCCAAAGAAGCAGCACTTGTTAACTGTCTCCATTCACAATCAGCAAATTATATATCGCTATGTTTGTATGGATACTCCTCCAACAAGAGAGACCAATATAGCCATCCTGAAAAGCAATAAAGCATCAGGGACAATCTAGAGAGGACCAGCGCATGATCATGTTAGCATTTAAATTTATCACCATACGATCGATCGATCTGTCTACAGAAACCCGACCCAGGATCTAGTTTTTTCCCTCAGATTCTCATTCCTATCAACTATAAACAGCTTCTTTAATGTTCGGTCTTTTTAACTGATGCACTCAGTGCTGAACGCGGGGCTCCCATTTAGGGGTTCGGAGTGGTTGCAAATCATGGAGAAGGAAGGGTGCTTAATCATTAACCACAACACGACTCCTTCTTATATGAAATAAGGTACAGAATGTTAGTAGGTCCTCATGAGCCAATTTCGCTCAAATGGTTACCAAGGCTACAAGTCAATGCTATATCTAGATCAGACATGTTACCTTGCGAAGGCACAATATGAATATCACTTGAATATTGAATACAAAGCTACTTTATTTCTATACCTAATACCAGAGTAATGACAATGGAACATCTCTAATCATAGAGATAAACATTAGGCCTGCTATTGATAGGTTTGGGTTTTTTGGTGGGGTCCACGTTTTACATCATACATTATGAATTTGCCTGGTATTTCAAATAGCCACCATCTGTGGAGAAACGGTTAGAGACACAGGGAGGATGGCCACTCATAAACACAGCTCTGCGGAGGGAGCGTTACGCCATCGTTCACCAAGTGTTCAATATTTCATCCTCATTTGTTTCACATAAATATTTTCCTGCTTAAAGTTAATGCATGTCCCCCAGTGGAATCACGGGTGTTTTGCGTTGTTTCTAACCAAAAACAAGAGGGTAAAAAGGGGAGGAGGCAGGGAAGCGCCTCCCCCTGATCAGGAGATGGAAGAGTAGATGAGTTTTGGGACAAAGTGTGCAGGTGGGAGCGGTATTTCTAAGATAATGTGGTTGAGCTAAGACCATTTATGAAAATCAGTATTAGTTGCAGATTAAGGCTATATTTCGAACATTTAATACTGTGCTCCATCAGACACATACACACACTAGATAAACGCCAACTCTTCCAGCGCCTCTTGTTATGATGCGATTCGAGTTTTGAATGAGCGGACTGCTGTATGGCAAAGATATAGGCGGTGATGGTGTGGCACAGCATTGTGCGACACCACTTGCAGACGAACAAGCCTTGCGTGTTTTCTACGTATTGGTTTTAAAGCTGGCTCGAGACGCGATGAATGCTGATTACTGAAAATGTCGTCTGCTTCAAACGTAGCGCCGTCAAGGGATACCTGGGGACAAGTCAAGCATGACTAAGTATACATACTCTACGCTCACCCGCATGTCGTTTTTCTCTCGCAAAAGAGTAGGGATAAGCACGGAATACTAGAGGCAACACAATATAAAACCTGCCTCTGATGACAAACCAAGCATACACGGGAAGTTCTACAACATTTTTATGGGCTCATGAGAATAACCATGTTGCTATGAAGTTGAAATTCTGGACAGCATTCACATATCTACGCTCATTGACGGCAACAAATGTCAAAATGCTAGGAGTGTTTCCTTTTTATTACTTGCTTAGATCATGGTGATGAATTCTGTCATAATTGAGGTAAAATAATCTTCTTTCAAAGTTTATTATGTATGTTTACATTTATAAGCTATACTTTCATTTTGCAAATGTAGATAATATTTGAGTAAATTTTGAACAGAAAATAATGGCTATTGCGAGGTTGCGCTCGTTAGGGTACGACTTTTCCAACCCTGAATATCGTTAAAGATGTGCCCACTTACCATGATTAAATAGGACTCCATCCCTAATGTAAAACTAAAATGGGATAGTCTTCTAGTGTTATCTGAGTAAATCACCTTCTGGAGATTATTCGACACTAATACACACACGAAAACCCCCTACTCTGATATCCTTGTAGAAACTTCGACGATATCATATTTTACCATCGGTTAAAATCCCACAAGAAAGGCCTTGGGCGTGATCAACAGCCCATGCTGCACTGACACTGCCTCACCAATTAATCCGTCCATAATTAAAAGGCAGGTGCATGTGGCAAGACTTTGTTTGCATACAATTTAAAAGAAACTAGAGAGTCCTGGTCCTCACTACCACATCCTGAGATATAATAATGACGACAAGAGACTTATCTTCTGGGGCGGCGCGTCGTCCTCTCCTCAATAAAACCTGAGTGATAGGGTGGAGGCGGCTAACCCTCTCTTTACTTGTGATGCCTCTCGACATTGCAAGGAGGACACCAGCCTTACGTGGGAACTAGCACCAGATGTATAAAGCCTAGTAATGAGGATGATTGAAAAGCGCTCACTTTCATTTGAAGGCATAAGGAGAGAATGTAACACAAACATGGGTTATTTTGATAGATGTTCGAAAACATTTGTCTACAGACATGATGATAACATGCCAGAACAAAACAAGAGATCATCATTGTCTGGGGATTGTATGTTTGGCGAGTAGATGACTAGAGAGTGCGACTGCATGACTCGAGAAGATATGCCCGAACGATGTGTTCCTGGGGGGACGCATACGAATATATGCTTGGGAATATATGTTTGTATGAATGTATTCCCAGAGAATACTTGTCTAGGGAATACATGCCTGGGGGATGATTGCAGGACCTTTTTCAGGTGAGACTCGGGAGTGAGAGGGTTAAACCTCTACATGTGTTGATCTTTATATCGGAGATGTCCATACCACATGCCGTGCAGGTGGGTGGGGGTGTGAGCGAGCTCCTCGCCGGCTAATTATCGCCACACACGGGCCGCAACACGTGCATCACGTGGCATGATGGGATAGTATTTCTTTTCAGACCCGTATTCTGAGGCAACATGATTAAATACCGTAAACTATCTACCACATCCCCGAGCCCCCCAGAAAATTAAATGTATCGTCCACATGGACACTGCCCCTATTATCACTCACCGCTTCCAAGAATGCCTATCACAGATACCCGTATAGAGTAATTCAGAAGGCAAAGGGTTTCTTGTCTCACACAGCCTGATTCATTTAAAGTCGTTCCATGAATTCACAACCTGTTTTCTGCACGTCCCTTGTTTGGGACCTAACACTGGCTCATGAATATAGAACAGAATGCCCCAAGAACTTTATTCCCAGAACAATGAAAGAAAGCACGCTATGTCTCAGTTGAAACTAGTATACATGGAATTGTAAAGTAGTAGTTACATATATTTATAGAGTTAAATGTGATTATTACCCCATATCAAGAGTATTTATCAAAATAACGAATTTGAGAATTTTCATCTTCGCAAATTAAATTAAATTTGAGCACCTACCACCAAAATGTATGTATTGGTTTCCAATAATATTATAATTCTTTGAGTTTGGGAAACACGCTCAGATACGCCTACTGGGTTAGGGAGAAGTAGACTATCAGCTTGCTGCAAAACTACCTCTTCACTATCAGCGTGCCCACACTTGGACATTGCTAGGGTGCAGACGGCCAACATCTTGATTCCTCAGATGAGTACCCAACTAACTATGACCAATCACTACAGACTGAAATACCTCAGTTAACCATTGGTGATTGACAAATTTGGACATCCAAAGGCGGTTGTAGAAGTAGCGGGTTGCCAAGTGGGTTACAGCGAAGGGCTTAGACTTGCTCAAGTCTTTGATTATGAACACTCATTAAATCATTCAACACAATAACAATAAAGTTCATTATAGCATGTATCCTTCTCTGGCTGGCCCCTGAATCCCAACGAGGAGGGTAGCCATAATATGCAGGGACTGGAGCCAGTCTACGACGGACTCACAGACTGGATAAAACCATTATATTTTGATACTAACTTATTACCATTACATGCTCATTCAGCAAGAATGAACATACCACTCGGTTCTAGCCTTTGTTTAGGTGTTGGTCCTGTCATGATGAAGGAAAGCTGCTGATCACTCTTATAGATCAAATGTCAATATCAGCCACAAGTATTCCTTCAAAAATGCCAGCGCTCTATGCCGGAAACCAGATATACCCCGACAGGCACGCCGTGACTGTGAATTATAATAGCCGCCTAGTGTGAACTAGGTGAACCAGATCCTCGTCCACTACCTATACCTAAGACAAGTAGAACTTTTGAGTGATGAGAAGCTCTGTTGTCAAGAGTCAGTATTAGAGGCAATACGGTAAAAGATACTGATGTGGGTGTAGGCAAGACTGGGGAGGGAGGTGGAGCTAAGGAGATTGGAGGTACAATCTCAACTCTGAAAAACACACCATTCACACATCTGCGGGCGTAGAGTTAAGTCCGGGTGTTCATGGTAAGACTCCCTTTGCACGGGTTCTACCACACATCCCCAAACTGAGCGGCTAATTAGCAGATTAGGTCCTCGATATTACTAATTACGCTTCAGGGCTAATTGCCAAAAACAAGCCTCAGAATGTCCGCCAGGCAATGCGACCACTCCTCTCGACGGATTACCAAATCATCCCGGCAGTCCTGTCCCTCTAAACAGGGCGATAAATAAAGGGGGCCAGAGAGGGGTTTGACGAAATAATACAAGGCTGTGGTCTCTGTGCTTATAATGGGAAGCTTTGGTGGCAATTACAGCTCAGAGGAAATACTTGTTTTAGGGTTGAATGCTGACATGCGATGTAAATCTTACACTTAGTGTATAATGTCCCGATCTTGATATACATACGAATAAGAGAGATACATCTCCACAATCATAGAAGTATGTCTGATTCGTGTCATAGGGACAATATTATTTTCTCTATTCTAGTTTCACATGTACTGCGATGAATATCGTAACACTATTCTGATCAAGGAATAATCGTAAAACGTTGGAGATGTTGAATATCTACGAGCATGGGCACTTCCTGTCTGACTGTCATAATAAGGTATGTTATTAACCACAACTTCAGGTCCTTCACAAGACGGTGCTCTAATTAGACCAATGAGGTAATTTATCAATTCGTTTCTGTACCATGCTATGAACGCAGGTTTTCCTTTAATGTAATACATGTTGCACCTAGTTCATAGTACGTCCGTGCTGGAAGTAAGCTCGGAGAGGTTTATAGTCTCTCAGACGTGATCCGGGCCCCGTGAGTGGGGTAGGGGGAGGGGTGTTAATCACAGGTCCCATGATCCCTGTGATCCTAGCCATATATCCAAATCAATACCTGACACCATTCACCTGCAGCAGGAGGAGTTGTACTGAGAGTGATGCAGACAGTGCCCCAGTTAGAGGCAGTAGGCACAGCACCTCCTGCCCCGGTTCGTAGCTCATGGTGTTGGCCTATGTGAACTCACAGGCACCAAATAACGGCTCTCCACAACTCAAATGATAATAAGTGATGAAGATGAGTGAACATGAATGATCGGATGAGAGAACAGTGGGAATAAATGCCGAAGCATTCCCAAATCCTTCCCTAATATTTTTTGTTGGTAGCAAGATTTTATTCATTCTTGAAATTATATACACGTATGGTTGATATAACAAAACGTTTTTCTTATTTTCTGGCTTATATAGTAACATCTTATTACTCCCGTGGTCAATCTCCAATGCTCTACAACTTTTTTTTCATATTTTAATTTTTGTTATGTTCATCCTCTGAAAGGTCTACCTTTCTCTGTTTTTATTGTTGCCACCCTTGTTTTGCCTTCCTTGTCTGTTTCTTTTCCAACCCTCTTTATGTACTTTCATACTGGTTATTTAAATGTACTATGGATAGCATATTGAATTTAAGTATTCGTGTAGTAACCGGAAAGATACAAGTTTCCGACCTGATTTCCAATGTTAGTATAGTTAGATAAACGGTACAGTCTCAGCTTACAGTACTGCTAATGACATGACCGGTGTGTCACAGCTCTTAGAACGGCATTCCTCCTCAGTGTTCCTACTCACACTCATGTTGGTTAAGTGTGTAGAAGATGAGGTAAATAAGACAAGGTGGGGACCGAACATCAATGAGTAGCCTTTATACCTGAACACCATGTACTCTATTGCTGTTATATACAAATTGCAAAGTTTCTACGTGGTATATGAGACCAGAATTATGATAGACATCGACGATCAATAACGGACGTATCTCTGAATGATCATTGACTGTTATATCAAGCCAGTAAAATGTATCATTCCTCTGAGTTTGGATGGTACACTTAGCATTCTGTAAAGGAATTGTGTAACTACCTCACGTGAAAGGAAGATTCTTCATTCAATCTCACGCTTTAGAAGCATCCCGCTATGTTAGTATTCCTACTACATGAACACACATGTATCTACATGTATTTCTATTCCATTATATCGTAGTAGCAGATACAGATTCCTAAAAGAGTATTAAAAGAAATAGAAACAACTAAGTAATAAACAGACAACTAAGTACCCGAACGCCAAGTCCCGCTGGTTCCCCAGGGTACTGGGTGGATACTATACAGCGAGAGTACCTCTGCTGCTGGTGCTTTGCGTGTGTGTTATTTTGTAGCGAAGACTATGCTGGTTCCAGAATCTCCCTATGGCGCTTGCATGGTGTAGGGCAGAACTGTAGCTGGGGCTTGCCAAGGGAGTTCTTCACATTTTATCGTAAGTTGGAGTGGCTTGCCAACCACAGGAGTATACATGCAACAATACATATACATTGCATGGAAAACAGCTATGCATAAAAAATTATGAAAAAATGACTAAATACATTTATAAGATATACACGGTCGTGTGCATATGCAACGATAAACATGAGGGCATAACATAAGTAACCATAATCCTCAGATATTAACAAGGTATACAACCATTAAATCTATCCACACAACTATGATAAAACAAAAGGTTTAGGGCTGATCTAGTCATCCAGCTTATTGATAGGTGGGAATAAGGTAAACATTCGTCTCTATACTTCAATTCTGTTACACGCAGTTCCCATGTTCTTGTCTGTTTTGTCTGGCGAGGTTTTTCCTACAACATTGTGACAATTAATGGATAGCAAGTGACGAATGGTGGGTGGCAGGTGGCGGGTAACTGGGAGTAGGTAGGGGTATCGAATCTGCAGATGACCTCATTCCCTTCACACCTCCCAATTACACCCTCTGTTCCGCTACCCCCCCTCCCCCCTGCACCAGAGCCCATCCACACACCCTCCACATACATATCGACCTCCACTCCGAGCCCCAGCCTGCTATGTTACTCATTAGGTTGTTTTTCTCATGGTAGACCTAGAGTGAGACCTAACACTGTGTGGGAGGAGAGGGATATACAAGTCTGGTGTAGGAAGGAGAAGGAGGGGAAGGGGTTGACGGGTGGCCACCTGATCTCCCCCTGTCTCCTCCAGGGTGTGAGTCCGACCAGAAGCGAGGTCTACCTGTACCACCTCACTGTTATCATACACTGACTCACTGTCATTACGCACTCACTAACGGTCAACCTGAACCGACCCACCCTCACCATATCACCGTATCATATATTAATGTGGTTGTTTTTTTCCAGGCTGTTCTCAAGACTGAGAAATGCTATACCCCGCATCAGAGAAAAACAGGCTTGTCACTGTGAAACTCTATAAATGTCATTGTCAGGAGACAGCTTATTGGTGGTGCTGATGGTGGGTGGCTGGTGGTGAGCCGTAGGGGCAGGTTATGATAGGAAGCGTGCAACAGGTGACTGGCAGCTAGTACTTGCTTGATTGCAGGTTGAGGAAGCACATGGACACTATATAAAGGGTGTTAAGTGGCAGGTTGTGAACAAGTGGTGGACGTGTCAGTTGGCTAGCAGTGGATAGCACACGCCAGGCAAAGAGCGGCAGTGGGTGGCAGGCAGTTGATGTTGTTGCAGTCAAGATTCGGATGACAGGCAACAAGAAATATACCAAATTGCAGGTGGCAGAGTTTTGGCTGGCAGTCGGGGAGTAGCAGTAGCGGCGCGTAGTTAGCAGCAGTTGGGTGGCAGGCAGTGGACAATAGATGGTGGTCAGTGGATCGTTGAAGACAGTGGACAGCCCGGAGCGTTAACGGACGGTAGATCGCGGATGGCATTTGGCAGACGTGGGAGAGGACTGAACTCGGGTCGTGCGGCCCACATACAGTCGGGTATAGCCGTTGGGGCTAACCCAAGGGTAAACAACCATCCCGGTTTGTCTACACTCCAGACCAGGATACTGGCAAGGCTGAGTGCGTGGGGCGGGTGAGGGTAGATCTCTCTACATACATACAGGTGCATCCGGCCAACCAGAGACCCGGTGTGAGTGATACCTCTACCCCTCACCTTCACCCTACACCTCCTACCTATACACCAACACCAGGCTATATCAACCCTTTATCAGTACACAACCCATATTACATATCACCTCCCTTATTAAACGTTAACATAAATATATATATATATATATATATATATATCCCTTTGCAACTCTTATACTCACTGCGTATATCTAGAAACCTATAGCTGCCACGTTCACTAACATGCGCCTTTCATACTGTATTACACTTCTCCGTACTACATATATATGTGAATATACACACACCTACATATTTTCTTTCTGTATAAGTACAAATGATACCTTTGCATGCATACTTCTGGCCACAACATATATAAATGCACACACCCCCTACTTTTATAACTAGTTCACTTGAGGTTGAGGCAGGGTAAAGGTTAGAGGTGGAGGGGTGGAGGGGAGGAGCCCCGCCCCCTTAATATAGCCCCATACACGTGTGTGCTCACATCTTGCCACCAGCTGATCCAGCACGGCCCCACGTACCACAGGACCAGGTACACCTCTGGACGCGCTGTGGGATCGAGCCAAGCGGCGCCTGTGCGGGTTGCAGTCCATCACACTAAAAACTACGCTCTGCTGAGAATTCTGGCCACTAAAACGTAGAATAAATATTTGTTTCTTTCATCTGACGCGACACAACTGTTTCCCAGCTGTGTCTTTTTGGTCTCTCCATATAGTATCGTACTAGGAGGCACGAATCTCTGTAACGATGCAGGTGTATGTATTTCAATATGGTTATGGTTTAGTATGATAAATGTCATTTGTATAAAAGCTCAATACAAATATACAGCTATGGCCTGAATACCTTAGATATTGAATTGTAAAGAGACTCGAACCATATCCCCCATTGGCTACTATTGTTTTGTTACTATCAATAACATTTCCATTGTACCCGCTGGTAAGTACCCATGAACTTCCATGGGTATTTCATCAGTTTAGGATACACGGAATAGCTAATTCTAGATTCCATAGCTAGCGCATCGCCAATATATAAAGTAGAACACATTGTTAGTGTCACGCTTGGATAGCTACGAAATATGCCTGCAAAGGTCGTCTGCCCGCCTCTGAATATATCTACAGAGTGGTGTCCTACTGTAGATTTTTAGCTTGAGTTCAGGGAATGTGTTTAGTATGGCGGGCTCTGTAGCCACAAGATGGCCGCCCACTTGGGGCACTTCAGTGACTTTTGCCTCAGACGCTTGAAGAGGTGCTTGTCGAAACCATACTTTTTGTGTGTAAATCTTTGCTAGTGATACCTGTTTACCTGACTGGCATGCCTTGGTGGAGGCTGATGTGAGGGAGCAGTGGTATACTTTACCTCCTTTGGCTGAGAAATTCCGTCTCTAAGTGGGATATAGCGGAGGGCCTCCCGAAAAAATAAGTTCAACTTTGCAAGACGGTCACAATGGGCGGCGCTAGGATCATCAGGCATAAAGCCGGAGACACACCAAGCGAGAAACGCAGCGAGTCCCGTAATCGCCAACACAAAATGGCCTATATATATGTGAGCTATTATTTCATATTTCACCTGATTATTGCTCCCAAGATGCTAAATTATAGGCAGGAGATATTCCTATGAAATAATATCTCACATACACGCCAATTTGTGTTGGCGATTCCAGAGATCGCTGCCTTCACTCGCTTGGTGTGTCCCCGGTATTAGCAAATGCACCAACTAATGCATGGTACGGGTATGCTATTACTAAAGATCGTCCAACCCAAGGATGTTTGTTTGTTAGCTCTGTTATTCTTTACTTTGCCCCAATGAATTTTGTGTTTGATTGATTAACGTCCGTAAATTGTTCACAGATCCTTTCCAGACTTTCTCAAGGTTCAGCATTTATCTCTGGTTTTACCTCACAGGGGTGGTAATGGAACCTATGGTGTGAATGTAGGTAGAAATCTTACCCCATCACATTTATACATTTATACATTTATAAATACAGACACGTTGCACTGTAGTTCACTATCTTTCCCCGTTCCATGGCTTGTGTGTTACAATCATCTCAGGGATTCTTCCTCGCCATGAGATGATGACCATGTCCAATGCAACAGCGTGAAACGCAACGAAACCCAAGTCAAAGAGGTTTCTGAGCCACAAACAGAGACAGACGTGGGATGAGAGCTGGTGTGTCGGAATGAAAGGACGTCAGTAATTAACTGAGCAATCAGGGTGAAGAGGACCAGGAAGAGCGCGTTCGCACCAGCTAATGGTAGAGAAAAAGAGAAGGAGAATGATAGATGAAGGGCACCGAGATGATTCTATTCTAATTACCAGAATTATATCATTCTTGGTTGTGATAAGTTAATAGGCATGTGGAAATAAAAATTCCTGCACAATACATTTAGGACATTTGTGTAACAGGGCGGAACCTGGATTTGTTTTAAATCAGGGAAGGCGGCGTGTGGCGGACGTCAGAGAACAGGGGACCCAACCTTCCGGTTCCAGGCTCCAGGCTCCAGGGTAGGCGGCCAAGTGCCGTTATCAACATCGACCTATGGGGTTTATAGACTTGCCCTCAATAAATCCACCACTGACATTTACCTGCAGTGTTCATGTGTGGTGCGTACGACGTCCTGTAACAGAGATCCAACCTTCGACCTAGGTGCTTCTCTACCTCTCTCTCTCTCTCTGCTAATGTCGGAGACACACCAAGCGAGAAACGCAGCGATTTCCGGAATCGCCAACACAAAATGGCGAATATGTTTGCTATGATTCTATATTTCACATTATTTTTGCTTCCGAGACACTAACTTATGGGTGGGAGATATTACTGTAAAATGATTTTTCACATACATGCTATTTTGTGTTGGTGATTACAAAGATCGCTGCCTTGACTCGCTTGGTCTGTCCCCGGCTTAATGTACCTACATCTTTCTCTCCCTTCCCAGTAGACATAACACACATAGATGCAGCCTCCAACCCTCACTTTATTTCTCTGTCCACTCTCTTCACCCTCCCCTCCCTCCCCCGCTCTCTCACACGTCTCTGGGATGGCAGACTGCGGTCAGCGGTTATCACGAGCGGCTGATAGCCTCAGGTAAATACATCCCGCTATAGCGCCACTCGTCCCGTGTCTAAACACCGACACCGCACTGAGCGGGCAAGGTGGCCCGCGCTATCAGCAAGCTACTTGACGTCTTTATCTCCCACCGTGGTATCCTCGGCCATCTCAGGGCTTAGGCCAGCCGTTTTACCCCCTCTAAGAATTCCCGCAACTGAAAGAACACATCACTCTTATCCTATACTTTTCACACTTTTTCGAGTTTCACCCAAAGGAACTATCTCTACTGGCACCCTGCCTTCTCAACCTGGATATCAGTTCTTACCACAGGCAGCGCAGTGCGCACATGTAAACAGAACCCCCTGATTACAGCGCGTGTGTATAGCAACGTGTATACACACACATGGCAGTGTGTATATACATACACGGATGTCAGACAAACTACCTACCTGATCTTTCCTGGGGACAAAGTGAACTCCTGGGGGTACGCTCCTCCTGTATGTCGTAGTAAGCCTGTGGGCTGGAGGTATACTCGTCCGGGTAAAATGTAAAACTCTCCGGGGCTCCAATACGTCCCGTCGCGTTGACTCTGGAATACACACGTATACTCCAACAAATCGGACTGGGGCGTCACACAAGGTGCTGTTTTGACACTCACTCTTAGTTCTCCTATATTTAGACTTTTCCTGGTACGGTGGTCTATTGGACTCTTCCAAAATTTTGCGTTTAGTTCATTATTATACTTACTTCAAAATGTTAACTTCGTTTAGCCTCCTAGCTTGATCAGGCTTAAGATTTAGCGTGTTGGATTGATTCATTAAGGTTGGGTTACATTATTTGTACAGTGGAGGTAATACCCAGCTTTGGCTGAGTGGTAGAGTGTGTGTAGTGCAGTAGCACTCCCCACTTCAGAGGTGGAATGTGGTGGTTCAGTGTTATTGTTTGTCGTGCTCCTGTGAGGCCGAATTGACCCCTGGGAAGGTTATACCCTGCAGGTGATGACGCAAGGTCAACAAACACACCTGACCACTATCCCAAACCAGGAGCGTCTTACGGGGTCCACTCTCACATCACCACAAACACCATCAACCAGTCACACTCGATTCTCAGATTACTGGAAGCACTACCAGCTTTCTCTACCCTATGATCCCTGCCACTGAGCTCTCCCGGCGCCCTAACAGATCCACTCCTGATCTGGTCTGATACGTGTGTCAGCTTCAGCTTGTTGCAGTAGGCAGTAGTGGGGCACAACGCTGGCAGTCGTACCCTCTCTCAACAGTGAGTTGTGAGGTGTTCAGTAAGGCATCACAGACTTTCCTTTGACCACGTGTCCGGGGTACCTGAGTGTCCAATTCAAGTTCTGTAAATGAGTAGCTGCTGCCGTTATAATCCAACCCCTACGTTTTACACTCCTGCCCCTTCCTCTGCGTTGTTGGCACACACAGCACAGAGAGGATTGAACCACAATCAAACACACTTTTGGTATTCACTTGACCTGTTCTTAACACACCATAGTTGTCCACAGAAATAGCCCAGGGCTCAGACTGACGTTCCCCGACGAGTCGGCACGACAAGGTAACACTGACACGTCCGGGTCCCTGGGCCTGGTAAGCAGCCCCTCTCCTCGCCTGGTTGGTGTATCCAGTACTCCTGCCCCCAAGGGGTGTGAAGGAGACCGGGGCGCGGGTCCTTGGTTGACGGGAAGCAGGGGCGTGCAGTCCCGGTACGCACCCCGCCTCAACACCGTGCTCCAACTCTCACCTAATTCCTCTTGAGGTTCGCTCGATGCAACCCTCTCCGTTTTTCACCCTCTCTCGCCACACTACCCCCTGGATAGATAGCGGGGTGATGACTGGGTGGCGGGGTGTGGGGCACGATGTACCTTCGCGACACCAGTCACCTGCCTGTAGGACTCTCCCTCTCTCCGTGTCTGTCCTCCTGGGCAGGCAGTGTGCGCTAACCTCACTGCTGCTGCTGCTCAGCGCCCGACACCACGGTGCCAGGGCGGGCGGCGGTCGGGGCGGTGGGCGCCGTGCGGCGGTGGACGGGTGCGGGCCGTAACGGGGGCGACGGCGAGGTGGCTAGTGCGCTCGGCGCCCTGCCTTCAAATGAGGCCCGGGAAGGATACGCGAACCAACGCCACGCCAGGGCGGACTCCAGCGCCCGGCCTACTTCTTAACGCGCGCTGCTTCGCCGAGTTTCCGTCAGGTGGCAGGCGGGTATGGTGCTGCATGTCGGTGTGAGGTGGAGATGGGGAGGGAGATCAGCTGCCTTGATGTGGATGCTATTTTGTACTATCGTTGGTATACGATGGAAGTTCTTTAACCCTGTGATCCCAAAGGCTAATTGTATTTCTCACATGATATCAAGTACATCTGTGTTCAATTACTGATCTTTACCTGACTAAAATTTAACTGTAGGATGTTGATAACAATGGTCCTATTTTCCGTCTTGTATATGCCTTATCTATTGGCATATATACATGTCCATGTTGCGGTTATATATATATGTCAGTGTGTAAACAAGGCCAGCATAGTTTGTGTCATGTATACGCCCAATTCTGTGAGGCACTATACAATAATTCCGATCTTTGTACATAGGGGACACCACTGTAGTATACTTGATTTGCCCTTAGTCATTAAGTCCTTGGTTTATAAAAAATCCAATGTTATATTATCAATTTTGATTATAAAATTGTTCTAAAACCCTATTTATTATCTTTTCATTAAATGCATATAATAAAACCAGCCTTCTTTGGTGTTTTTTTCAAGTGTTTTTTAATAGATTTTACTTTTAAAACATCACTCTTCTGAAGTCATACTTCGGGTACTGTATATAACACAAGGTCTGACCATATATTAACTCCAACCCCGACCTCCCTCGCCTCCACCAACCAGTTCGTAGAGACCTGCTCCCCACTGCCTCCACCTAGTGTGCGCCTCATACGCTGGCGTGAAGTATGCGCATATATGAAAACATGTCATTATATATCCGATACATGCACTTCCGCGATGGCGTATATATGAATAAACTGTTTTTTTGGCGCAGTGAAGGAATAACTTGAAACGACAATGAAAATGTAAACAGGCATATCAATGGTAATAACTGCTGGGCTGAACTCACTATTGCGCCAATCACCAATTTAACACTTTCCTTACTAAGGATGCCACTGTGGCATTCCCCAGCCATGGACGAATGATGCTAAATGGAATTCCTCAGCCATGGGCGAATGATGCCAAAAGGCATCATTTAAAATTTTGCAAATTCGGCTCATAATTCGTGAAATACTCAATAATGACACCATTTTTACACACAATATACATGTATTTAGATATGACCAATATAATCATTGAAAAGGAAATTGAAAAAGGTGCTATAGTAACACAAATAACGTCACGTGACATCATTTTAAAAATTTGGTGCTCGCCCTTACTGTCCATATATATGTGAGCTAGGGTCGCCGCCTACACGATGCAGCACAAAAAGCGTTCGTAAGGATTGGATTAACTGTTTCGTTCTGCCTCTCAATTCAAATCGGTTTGAAAATTTTGATAATGTCTGGGATAAAGTCACAATTTCATCGACTTGGATCTCTTGTTCTTTATTTATCACCTACTGTTACTCGTGCTTCTTTTAAGAAAACTTTGTTAAACATATGTTCAGAAGTTTACATCATCAGTTTTGATATAGGCTAAAACCGTTTGTTAGTCGCAATTCTAAATTTCAAGCATATGGTATATGTAACCTATTGTAGGCCTACGCATTTAGTGCGTTTGGTCGATTGGCTGCTATAGACATGGTAGATACATCTCCTGAACATTTATCGTCTGGTTTGTGCAAGCCTTAAGCCTGCAAGACACCGACAGAAATCCCCGATTCTCACCGAGGCAATGGTCTCGGTATGACGCAGCAGGCATTCAGAGAAAATACTGCCAAGTTAAATATTTTTTATCTATTATTGGCTGTACATATCCCTTACAAATCCTTATGTATTACTTGTATATCACAATCTATACGCTCCACTGCTAATTTTACGACCCACTGAGATTCGGAAATAATCAGAGAAAGTGTGTACATCAACAATTTCGAAGGGTAGAGTCGGCCATATTTCACATGGTTTACGTAGTAATGCTTGACGGCTATCGGGAGAGCAATAAATTGGATCAATGATGTATCAACTTTGACTAAAATGACACGAAATTCCACCAGCTCAACGAATTCGTCAGGAAGAGATGGATCGGGAGCAATCGGAGTGTCGATGTCTTTAGGATGTGGTCCACTGGACTGAGTTTTTAGCTGACAGATGGTGTCCGAGCGTGTTTTTGGCGTGTGATCTGATTCTATTATCTTATTTACTATTCTGGAAGTGGCGGCGTGGTGGAAGAGCTCAAACCCCGAACTCATGCCCAGCAGAGCTCGAGAGTACTAAGATCCCCAACCACGACAATACCCTGTTGTGAGAAAGCCTTCCAAGACAAAAGATCTGCTCGAAGAATAATTCACTCTTCCAGTAGAGATTCTGACTCCACTAATAAAAAGATCAGTTTGGCGAGTGAAAGTCCAGGTACTTCAGATCGGATTTCACCTGAGCTAACGTCCAGTGTGCTGTGGTGGCCAGAGTAACTCTAGCTGGGGGTCGGGGGGGGGGGGGGTGTTCTTCCGCAGGACCAATCCAGCATGGTGAACTCACAAGATCGGCTGAGATCTAGCGCTGGTGGAATACCCCCAAAGCGGATCATTCTGCCATGAACATGCATGCGAGGAAGAGTATATACATCGACACGCCCATTTTCATTCGCTTTATTTACTACTGCTCTAGCATTTTGATACAGTGTTACTTAAGTTGTGATAGTCACAAATCTTACACCCACTCTCCATCACCTCATCCCACCGACGATTCACACTTTTCATATTCGGTGTAACCGTTTGAATGGTTTATTAGCCCAGAAAATCTAGAATGTTCATATTTAAGAGTCATGGAATAATCCCAGTGATGTTCTGACATTGTAAAATATGATCTACTTATATCACGAGTCATAATTAATAGATTTGAGTAAAACGGGAGGATTTGGTTTACTCACCTTTCCTCTCCCCTCCAATAAGACCTCCCGTTTCCATTGGTATTTGTCATAAGGGAGGAGGCCGTCTGCACCATAGTGGTAGCTCCCATTATCCTATTGCGAGATTCATGTGTGTTTTAAAAGGAAGATTGGTTTTGATGATAGATAAAAGTAACAGGATATCCGTATCCTGAAGACAAAAAGCGTAATTGTGGGAAACGGTTGGTCGTAACATTTTAATGGTTTTATATTATCTGGCATCTTTAATTGATTCGTTAAATGATATGGCTGTTACAGAATGTCATTTATGTTTTTCCTCTTTGCTCCATCATGTTGTTCCTACATATATGAAATATTCTCTTGTTAGAAATTTTATAATTTTTCTTGTTTTATGCCTTGGGCTTTAGCCACAGTCAGGAAGCCATGGCTTTTCTGAGATAACAAACATTGCAGGATCGACCTTTAGGTCATTCTACACAATGTCCTATCTAGCTACAATGTATATTCTCATAATCCCTACTTTATCCACTTTCCTAGCCCACTCTCATATGCCTGTATATGCATTGTGAATTTAAAACAATAACCTATAAGACTATACCGCAAATAATTAATTTTAATTGAAGCACAGTCAGATGAGAGGCACTTACATCACCCACTGCAGTCAAAGACATATTTTTACGGCAGAATCTCGCCCAGGGCAATTCCATAAAGTGCAGGATAAAACAACAGATATGGCACAGTTAAAATGCTAACAAGTCCTATCAATACCCATTAGCCGCCGATAAACACCGCTGCAAGCGCGCATGTAATGGCACCGGTCTCCTTATTAGTCTAATTAACAATCTCACATTATTTCTAATTGTTCCTGTGGACCGCCCGAGGCCCGTTTGCCAAATGAGATCTTGGGATCCTCATATCTGAATGGCCATTACAAGCGTAGCTCTATTCATCATTCTTATTCAATGATAACATGACAGAATATTGTAACTTACTCTAAGATTTCGCTATAAATTAGTCTTCTACACTCACCACTGGCTATTTTCCTTGAGGAGGGAGCTATTCCCTCTCAATCATGTTACATACGCCCCCATTATTTGAAGAAAAAAAACCCATACCTATATTTCATGCAGAGAATTTTTAATCAATCAAATCAATGGAAAGTATTTTTAGAATCATGTCTATATATGCATATATATCCATTCGTTTAATTTATATGGGTTGTGCCTGATTAATCAATTAAGCAATGCAAGTCTATTTCTAATGAGGTCATTTTTACTAGACTCCATTTATATCACCACATTTCAATTATGCTAAACGAATAAAGGATTCAGTTATCTAATTAGAACTGTTCAAAACGAGGTTAATGAATTATGTGGCATGGGTTTAATTTGATACTGTATTTATGAATTGTGCGCACGTGTAAGTAAGGGGACTTTCCTCTAAGGTATGCTAGTCAATCAATCATTAATTCCCTCTCATTCTGCCTCCCGAATTTCCCTTTTTCTTCTTGTCTCGACCTTAAATCAATCTTGCACCCTCTCCCTCTATTTCATTTATGTTTTCCATATTTGATGCTTACCTTCATTTCATTTTTCAGCTTTTACATTTTCCTCTTAATATCTGCCCTTTATCATTCCTATTTTCCAAAACATAAAGGAAAAGATGAAAAGAAATAGACAAGCCAAGCCTTACTCAAGGTGCCGTTTGAGTGAAGCATTCACATTAGAAGTCTCCACAAATGGCAGAGAAATACAAATGGACAATATCATACAGACATACCGATACCTGTGTTAATCTTCCACAATCTGTATATTTATGTGAATGTGGAATTGCGTGAACATTTAGGTATCAATATCAAATTTTCTCAGTAATAACCTGTAAAGGTTGTGACTAGATTACCTGGGCTATTAAACCATTCAAACGGTAACACCGAATATGAAAAGTGTGGATCGTCGGTGGGGTGCGGGGATGGAGAGTGGGTGTAAGATTTACGACTATTACATCTTAACTCTGCTCTACATTGTATAAAATGCTAGAGCAGTAGTAAATAAAGAGAATGAAAATGGGCATGTCAATGTATATACTCTTCCTCGCGGGCATGTTCATGGCAGAATGAGTTCATAATCAGCGTTTATTTCAGTTTGATTTATAGGCATTCTGTACCGAAATAACAGTCCCCTTAAAGCTGAAATATGGAAACTAATCTTAATGATAATTCTAAAAAATATAACGCCGCCCTCTCACTGTGTGAGAGGGCGGCCTGTGTGTGAAGCACCTGTTACTGCCCGCTCACGCAGTCCCCACGTCGCAGTCTGCGCTCTGTGGGGGTATATAGGAGCCACACTCAGGGGCATGGTGGTCAGTCTACAGGGTGGGAGCTGCAGGTGAAGTATGGAAGGTAGATCTTATATTAGATGATTCCCCACAGAGTGCAGTTATTATATGCAGTATTATGAATAGTTTTCCACATGCACACCGATACATGCACTGGCACAATGAGATGCACAGACAAAAATACACAGATATAAATACAGATATATAGAGCGACACATGATACGCAGAGTTACATACATACCTCCCCTCCCTCCAACAAATATCATGTTTACAAATAACCTTTACAGGACCAGTCCAGCCTTGACCCTCACGTCATGGCTCACTGCCCTGCTAACTTTCTCTCACCTGGCCTTGCATATTCATTACAAAATGTGCAAAATACAGTGAGATTATCCTGAGTAAATATAGATGCACAGATACAGGTACACAGATATACATAGATATTGAGCATATATTGTATTAGTTACCATATGTTCTTGTTGTGGACATTGTACTGCCTATAGTGCTTGTCATGGTTGGTAATCACGGCTGTGTGTGTGCTCTGCTCAGTGTCAGGCATGACTGACTGCCCTCAGGTCTCTACCTGTCGGTTTTATAGCTCTAGTCTGACAGTCGGCGCAGGTAACGATGCCCTAACACTACTCCCACGCTTAAGCATTGGAGCAGAGCTCCTATAGACGACCATTGCCTCAAAGTTGTCCAGGGTACATGTACACAAGGCCTGACAGCGCCCCACGCTACTCCCAGTGAATAAATGCCCTAGTTGGTCCCGTTCTGCACATGCTCAGCCATGTGGAGGGTGGGGCCTATTCTTTTGAATTGATTAACAGAGATTAATTGCTTTATATAAGCTTTAAGTGGGATATCCCCTTAAGTGGTATATCCCTTTAAGCGGGCTGTCCCCTTAAGTGGGGTTTCCCCTTAAGTGGGGGTTCCCCTTACGTGGGGTGTCCCCGTAAGTGGGGTTGAAATAAACTCTTAATAGTAGGGACAATTTCCATTTTGAGAAAATTGTCCCCATAAGCGACGTGTCCCCTTAAGCGAGGTGTCCCAGAAACAGGGTTTTACTGTACATGGAAATAATTTCTCAAACACTGAGAAGTGAATATCATCATAAACTTTCACTGACATCAAATATAATCGCAGATCTGAGGCATTAATACAAGAACCACACTGATCACTGCATTGGAACAGGGTGACCAGATTATCCGATAAGCCAAAGTCATGTGGAGTTGTAATTTTAACAAGTTACATGGACCTTTTACTTCATTATAAACCACCATGTCATGTGACAATGACAAAAACACCATTTATAACATCAGTATATTTACTACATTCACTTACGATTACTTACAATGGACAGGGACCTGTTTCACTAGTTTTGTGACATGTCTCGATGGCGTCTAGATGGTGTGTCCGGTTTCATAAGAACTAGACATTAGACTTCGTTTTGTCCGTTCTTGCTTGCACTGTTGGTGCCACTTTTCATGTCTGCCTAACACTTTTGTCACAAAACTAGTGATACAGGTCCATGACATGTAGATTTGTCTTATTCTTATGTTTGGGGTCTGTCTTTACCTAAGGGGAGCTATTTGTCTTGTCACGAAACTAGACAACCCCACAGTCTATCAGGTTGGGCGAAATGTAAAGCCGTCTTTTATTGTATGGTTTGGAGACAAACAGGAAGCAAATATAGTATCATATTTGTTATTTGATTGGTCTGCGGCCAGTGATGCCGATGCAGACTCCCATTATAATTTTTGATTATTGTGTGTGTTTTGTTATGTATATTTTTGTAATAATAACTTGGGCTTTATGAAATAACTTTCATGTTCATATTTATAATCTTAGAGCAGATACGGGAACCGGGAGAGGGAACCTACAAGATAGGTCTACTTGTACTCAGGGCTTCAATGATTGTATTCTTCTCATATAATGGCAGGATCTAAAAATGGTTTAAAAATGGTACACTTCAATGCAAGAAACCTTTGGCCTAGAATGGACACACTTCATCAAATCATTGTTGACTCCGACATAGACATTTGTGCCATATCAGAAACACGGCTAACAAATATGATGCCTTCATTTCTAATAAACTTACCGGGCTATAGATTGCTACGTTTAGATAGGGACTGGTCCGAGGATGGATCATGGGTAATTAAGACTGGGGGGGGGGGGGTACCTTCATACATTCGAGAGAGTCTGAACATGGACAACTCTAAAGTTGCAAGACTTAGTCATAGTGACAAGAACACAGAAATTATCTGGACTCGGATCATACTTCCACATGTTAAGCCAATCTTTGTGGCCGCCCTATATAGACCCAGAGGAAGTGATATCAAACAATTTTGCGAACTGTTAAAAGAACATATTTTTGAATAAACATACGAAAAGGATTCAGATATTTTTATCTTTGGCGATTATAATGTGGACTACCTGTCTCCGAATATCCCAGAACTAAAAGAATTGAAGTTTTTTGAAAATGCAACAGGTATGCATCAGGTTATAAAAGAAATTACTCGGTATAGTAATGTAAAGGACAGTTGTCTTGACCTAATCATGTTAAATAATCAAAATCATACTGAATTTGGTATTTTGAATAACCATGTGAGTAATCATCTGGGAACTTTCGTCGTGAGAAAGAAGCCGAAAATAACTGTTAACAAAGTAAAGTTCAAAGGCAGGTCACCAAGGAAATATGATAAAGTCAGATTTAAAAATGGCCTATTGAGTGAAGACTGGGATACATGGCGTAGAATTGCTGATCCTAATGTTCTCTGGTCTGAAATGCAAAGGTTAATTCTGAAACATTTAGATGTTATGTGCCCTATTAAACAATTTATTGTTAAAGAAAAACGGGAACCATGGATCTCGAATGAGTTACTAGAGATGATAAAAGAAAAAGATAGATTGTTGGCAAGGGCTAGAAGACGGAATACTGAAGATGTATGGTCAACTGCACGTAGGGCTAGAAATGCAACTACCAAAGCGATAAGGAAACCTAAAGCTGATTTGGTGCAGAGCTTACTTGAAGATTATCATGATGATAACAAAAATGTTTGGCAACTAATCTCTCGGTTTACTAAAGAGGACACTAACAAAACTACTATTTTTAAATTAAACGACGAGAACAAAGAAGTTCGTAGCAATGATACTGCCAAATTTTTTGTTAACATCGGCCCAAATTTAGCTACTATCCACAACCTGCCTTGGCAAAATCAGGTAACCCATCAAATAGAACCTATGCACAAAATCCAAACTTCTAAAGATGAGGTTCTAAAGTATATCAATGAATGTTGTGATTGGAAATTCTCAGCTATAGACAATTTGTCGACGCGATTCTTAAAAGATGCATTAACGATTTTAATTGACGAATTTGTATTTTTACTCAATACTTCATTAAGTGGGGGCGTCTTCCCTGACCAGTGGAAGGAGGCGATTGTTATTCCACTAAAAAAGGAAGGGGAAAGTAGTGATGTTAATAATTTTAGACCCATATCCCTCCTCCCGCTGTCAGGGAAGATCCTAGAGAAGATAGTCCATTTAAATACTGTCAAGTTTGTTGAACGAAATAATATATTGTCTTGTAAACAAAACCGATTCAGGCCAAAACATTCAACAATTCAAACCATAGCTAAATTATCACATCTCTAATGCACTAAATAATAAACAATCTACTCTTTGTACCTATATTTACTTTCGGAAAGCTTTCGACACTATAGACCACAAAATTTTAACACAGAAATTACATACCATGGGAATAATGGGCATCACAAACAAATGATTTTTCTAATTACTTCACAAACAGGCGACAGGCAACACTGGCAAATGGAATTAAATCTCCCTCTGCTAAAATTTTATGTGGAGTCCCACAGGGCTCTATTTTAGGACCTCTATGTTCATTTTATACAACAACGATTTAGAGAAACTTTTCACCCGTTGCGATTGTTTACATTACGCTGATGATACGGTATTGTTTTATTGTGCTAGCTTGGTTGAAGTTGCAGTGACTGTCATGCAAGCTGATCTTGAAATACTTTCAACTTGCTGTAATCGAAATTCTTTGACAATCAATACTAAAAAGACAAAAACAGTAATCTATGGCTCAAAACGGAAGGTTAATGTCAATAAGAATATCAATTATCAGGTTTCTATAAACCAAACTGTACTTCAAAATGTACCTATGTATAACTATTTAGGTGTTTTAATGGATAGAAACATGACTTTTAAACCTCATGTCAATCAATTAGTGAAAAATGTTTCTTATAAAATTCATCTGTTACAAAAGATAAGAAGATATATTACTCAGTCTGCAACCCTTGAAATTTATAAGAAGATGATACTACCAATAATTGATTATGGTGACATCATGTACAAAAACACTGGCGCAAATGAACTCAATCGAATCCAAATATTGCAAAACCAAGCCATCAGAACTATTACCAGATCTCATCCCAGGCCCCACGATTTCTTCTCCACCAGAGTGTACAGCTTCCGTATTTATACCATAGACGAGATATGCACGTCTTAAACTACATGTTTAAGCAACAAGCAGACGAAAACCTGGTTGAACATAAACTGCGCTTTACTAGATGCACAACTGGTGTATTAGTTAACCCATTCACGGCGGGTGATGCCTCCAGGCATCACCGCGGTATATCGGGTGATGCCTCCAGGCATCACCATGGTAGATCGGGTGATGCCTGGAGGCATCATTTTCGAGAGATTTACGAAAACAGACTATAAATACAGAAATAATGGAAGAATAAACATGAGATTTTCACAGAATGTAGGGATGACATAGTTATTAATAAATATGTATCAAAAATGAGACAAAAAGTTGGTCATATGACCTTTTAATCAAATAAATGCGGGAAATATGAACAAGAGAAGACGACCGAGCGGAATCACCACTCCAACCTGCCAACATGGAGGGTTCAGACTGTTGTGGGTCTATTTCCGATTGATATTTGGATTCTCTACTCGTCCAAACTGAACGAAATATATACAGGAACAAACCCTGGAGTATGGAGAATATATATATCTAAGTCCCCGTTTATTTATTTAGAGTTTAAGGCCTATACGATATGTTTTCCTAACTCGCCCAGATCCGCTGTCATAGCCAGCTCCCCCCCCCCCCACCACCACTAAGCGTAGTGCGCGGTTCGATGACAATTTGTTTCTATCATTTAATAATACTTCCACATGTTTAAACTGATTAATATATATACTGGAACAAACCTCAGTCTCGACTTTGGTCCTATCTAGGTCCCTGCTCGTTTTTATAATGTTAAAACCCTGTACGAAATGATTTTGTAAATGGCATCTTATTCTGACAGAATCACCACTACAACCCGCCAACATGGAGGGTTCTGACTGTCGGGGGAAGATTTCCGATCGATATTTCAAATTTTCTACTCATCCAAACTAAACAGAATAGATACGGGAACAAATCTCAGAGTGTGGAGAATATATACATCTAAGTCCCCGTTTATTTATTCAAAGTAAAAGGCCTATACAATATGATTTCCTAACTCGCCCCGGTGTGCTTGTTGTGGTCAGCCTCCCCCTCCCCACCACCCTGTGTAGTGCGCACTTCTATGTCCACATTCATTTATTTATTTTCTAATCTTTCTCTCATCCAAACTGCTTAATATTTATACTGGAATAAACCTCAAAGTCTTGGCTTTGCTCCTATCTAAATCCCTGCTTGTTCATATAATGTTAAAAGCCTGTACGGAATGATTTTGAAAATGGCAGCTCTGTGCTAACCCAACTCCACACCAGACGCCATGTTGAAGCAAGCCAAAATATTCACCAAGAAAGGCCTATTTTCTGATTGATATATCAGAATTTCTAATTGCCCAAACTGGACAATATTATACGGGAACAAACCTCGGAGTGTGGGGAATATTACCGTACAAGTCACTTCTCATATATTGAAATCTTGTGCGATATGATTTCCTAACTTGCCCAGATCTGCTTGTCTCCCCCCCCCCCCCCCCCCGGCCCCTACCCACCACTCAGCGTAGTGTGCAGATCGATGACAATTTGTTTAATTCATTTGATAATACTTCCACACGTTTAAACTGATTAATATTTATACTGGAACAAACCTTGGAATCTTGGCTTTCCTCCTATCTTAAACCCTGTTCCATTTTCTAATGTTAATAGCCCGTACGAAATGATTTAAAAAAAAAGATATATATTTCGCTGAGAGCTCTGTGATAACCCCTCTCCACAGTAGACGCCATATTGAAGCAAGTCGAAAGATTCACTGCGAAAGGCCCAAAATGAATATTCGATCATAAGAATTATACTCCTTCAAACTGGACAACATTATACGGGAAGAAAGCTAGGAGTGTGGAGAATACTCCAGTATAAGTCACTTATCATATATTGCATGTTAAAACCTTGTGCGATATGATTTTCTAACTCGCCTAGATTTGCTTGTCATAGCAGCGTCTTTTACCACCACTAAGTTTAATGCGCAGTTCAATAACAATTTGTTTAATTCATTTAATTATACTTCCACACGTTTAAATCCGATAATATATATAAGGGGAATAAACCTCAGAGTGTTGGCTTTCTTCCTATCTAAGTCCTTCTTCGTTTATCTAATGTTAAAAGCCCATACTAAATTATTTTGTCAATGACATCTTACGCTTGTCAAGTCTGTGATAACCCCTCTCCACAGAAGGACGCAAGGTTGAAGCAAGTCAAAATATTCACCTATGTTCTGATTTATATATCGCAAATTCTACTTGTCCAAACTGGACAATATTATACGGGAAGAAACCTCAAAGTGTGGGTAATACCCTCGTATAAGTCACTGTTCATATAACCAATGTTAAACCCTTGTGCGATATTATTTACCAAGTCGCCTACATGTGCTTGTCTTAGTCAGCGTCTTCCCCCACCACTCAGCGTATTGTGCAGTTCGATGACAATTTGTTTAATTTATTTACTACTACTTCCACACGTTTTAACTGCTTTATATATATACTGGAACAAACCTTAGAATGTTGGGTTCACTCCTATCTACCTCCCTGTTCGTTTATATAAAGTTAAAAGCCCTAACGAAATGGTTTTGAAAATGACATCTTACGCTTGACAACTCTGTGATAACCCCTCTCCACAGTAGACGCCAGGTTGAAGCAAGCCAAAATACAAACGGCACCTTGGTTGAATTGGTTTGCACAGATCCAACACTTAATGTAATCATATAGATATCACACAGGGAAAACTCACCAGGCTTCACAGTTTCTTCCAGTATAATCCAATGGCGATGTCATAACGTCTTATAGTGGTAAATAAACCAAACCCTGAGTGAGGTGATGGCTTAACAACTTGGCTTTCGTAGTAGTGACAGTGTCGGAGCACAGTGCAGACAATTTTTTCGGATGTAAATATCCATTTTCTTGAGTTATTCACGGTCCATAAATATAAATCAGGCACTGGCAGAATCGTGGACACTTGTAGAATATTCCCAGGGTGAAGATTAATAATGTCAATGTATTTTCTATGGATAGCACACCAGCAAAGTTACATTACTCCAAAACGGCAACTTCGCAGTCTGGCTTTGCTAATGTAAACTACTGTGACGTTTTTTTTCTCCGATCGATCGATGTTTCAACTTAGGCCTGTCCATACTCGTTGATATCCCAGTCATTTCTCCATGATAACCACCCACAGACGTAGGGAATATATATATGATGCTCGTCTTCAGCTGGTAGACTGATATTTGAATAATCCAATAGATAAATCCAGGTTCTAAGACATAAGATCCTCACCAGCGTCTGTACGCTTGTGTGCGCCATTTCTTTTTTTTCTAATGTTACATAGTTATCCAGATTTGTTTCTGGATTTCCTAAATTATTCTTAATATATACCAAACCAAATCCTCAGAGGAGTTCGGAAATAGACACAGGGGGACAACACTGTCAACGCCTTTTATTGTTATTTAGCATCAATTCAATAAAACAAAGATCTCTAACCGTCCAACGTTACGCCATCCCAGAACTAGGCCGGAAATGGATATAGGCCCGCCGCCAAGCGGTAGAATCTTGGCGTTACCCGGGCTGGCTTCGCGCGCTCAAAAAATGGCCCGCCGTGAATGGGTTAAGCAAGAATTCCCAACTTCAACTACCTTCATGAACTCATTGTCTTATTATGGTCCCAAGTTATGGAATGATCAACCAGCCAACATCAGGAACATTATCACTTATGATGAATTTAAGCTATTTTAAAAAAGGAGGCTCTTGACATTAATTCCTACTTTTCTTGGTCTGCCAATTTCGTGTTAGGAAGGACCGGTGTGGGTATTTCTTGTACTCCTGTCTCCCCTCTTTATGTTCTGCCTAATATCGATACGTTAATTAGAATATGAACCGTGAGCCCTTGTATATATATGTATTTTGACAGTTGTATCTTGCTATATAATTATGTTCTGTTGTATTTCATACAAATTGATAACTTACTCTGTACTACACTACATGTGCTCACTGACAGTGCATGAAAACCAGCTTCACATGAAGCTGAGCATTGCTTCAGTTAAAATAAAAGATTTAAAAAAAACCCCAAAAAACAATGTCTGTATGGTGTCACAGACATGTCAAAAAACTAGTGAAACAGGTCCCAGGTCGAGTCAAGGCGACTTAAGGTAAGTTACGGCTGGACATGGTCCCTCCCCTCTCTTGGTGCCCCAGCAGCTCCACGGCAGCTTCCCGACATTGTCCTCAATGTATGAAAATGTGTCTGCGAGGCTTCCACAGTGTCTCCCAGTGTGTTCATGAGGCAACACTTCACCTTGCCATCACTTTAACTCGCCTCAACACCTCACCATGGTACCAACATTGATGTGGTGCTTGCATATATACTGGCAGCACTCATAGCCTTTCTTTTCCAACAGCAGCAGCACAGTCATGAGCTCTGCCGGCGAATCAACACGCCAATCCTATGGACAATTTGCCACTTTCTGGACTCGGAGCTGTGTGTCAGTGATAAACCTGGTTTTCGTACCATATTTTGAGGTCCTGCAGGGTCCGACCCATGCTTCTTGCCTGCTATGTCCATATCCTTCCTTTGTTGCTTCATCCCTGAACCCTGTCAGCTGCTTGTTGTATCAGATCGGATTCTGGTGCAGGAACTTAATCGCAATCTCCTTCTCTTCCTCCAAGAAGTTGATGAAGAACCATGGAACTGTCTTGCTTCTCAGTTGCTGTCTGCATTTCACCACCCTTGCCAGACTTGGTCATAAGCTTAGGAATTTTGCCAAGCTTTGTCTACATACTGCCAAAACAAGTTTTGAGTTCTTGTGGTGTGCAGCCCATGGACCGTGCCTTCTCCGTCCACAGCCAGTCTTTGAGGTAGGCATCATGGAAGCCAGGCTTCAGGATGCTGCTGGAGATACTCGATAACTGCTTCTTTTTCATTTTCAGAGAAGTTTGTATTACTTTGTGGTCCTCAGCGGTGACGTGGATGTGGTTGGGGCAGCTCCTTGTCTGCCTCAGATGACTCTTGCTCTGCAGTGGATGCTGCTTCCTGGTCTTTGGCTTCTGAATTATGCAGGCATACAATGGACTCAACAGCAGCATCAATCTCAGGTGTATCTTGTGCATCATCAGGCGGATCATGTATTTCAGCAGCAGGACCCTTTTTGCACTTCTGTTTCTTTGGAGGCATTTACGTGGACCAGGTAGAGAGTGGTGAGATGTGTGCTTTTTAGCTGAAGACCTCTCTGCCATCCTATGTTATATATATACCAAATGTGGATGCAAGTAGATGGAACAAATCTCACCCTGTCTTAACTCAAGCTACCTTAAGTTCCCTTAAGTCAATGGCGCATTCATTGGCCACGTCAAACTTGACACGCCAGTTGACATACGATCACAGAGCCCGTTTACATAAGGCGAGTTGAGGTCTGTGGCAGAATCCCCTTTGACATTAGGCAAACCCCAGCGGTTATAAACCCTGGGGGGTTGCCAGGACTGTTGTGGTGGATTTTTTGACAGTCAGAAACTTTCCCCGGCAACTCTCCGACAGCCATGTTGACCTACGATTTGCAACCTCGACGACATAAGGCGGAAATAGCCGTTGAGATATGGCAACGCCATGTTGAGGCTGTCAGGACGGTCTGGGTGATAGTGTAAACCTAGCATAGCCTAGTATAAGCTTTAACAGCAATCTATTCTATGGGTTTGATGCGAATTCCATTATACTACTTAATAGATCATGTACTTCTACTGGACATAGTTGTTTTGAATGATACTTACAAACCTTCATCAATATTTCTTGGGTATCTCATAGTTTATTTGAATGATACTTACAAACTTCTGAACTGATTGATTCAAAGAACTCAACTTTCATAAGTTAGTTTTGTATCTTATTTTTTCTGAGGATGCCCTACGCATCTCCGAAATCTCTCAGGTCTACCTTCATTTTTGTAGATGTGTTTTTTAATCTCTGGCAATCCTCGAAGTCCCAGACTCCATGTACACAAGTCGACTATTTATGTCGACTGATCATTATTGAAAGGTCAATGGCGTTAAATATGAAATTTAACCGATACCGATGAAGTTTTGTATTATAGGTGTCATGTCCGATCTCCCCCAAGAAACAATATTATGAATTCTCTTCCACTATTCCTGTCTCGCTAGGACCTTAATATTCGGTGGCATCCTTGGTCTACCTTTAAAGGCATATCCTACAATACACAGTGGCGTCATCTCGTGATAGTCAAATACTGACAATTATCAAGTAAAACTGGTTCATTTGACTTGTCCTAATACCAAGTGAGTGAAGTATAGCATATTATCGAGTTTGACATGATTTTACAGGTAAATAAGGCCAATTTACATTTGACTCATTTATATAGGAAATGTACAGATATTGTTTTTCGCAATTCTCTCAAAAACAAGGACGATGACCCATGATATTTAAAGCTTAGATCTGTACTACTAAACATTTACTAAATTCTGGGAAAGTTTGAAGAAAATGACATGGGTTTTACTATGTAAAAAACTACTTTTTATAATTTCTATATATTCTAATATAAAATTATCATAACATTGATCTCTAAATCTAAAACGAGCACGGTGACCCCCGATTTTTAAGTCAGATATGTGTTCCGTAGCACTTAAAGATCATCATATTCAAGATTCAGGAAAATGACATGGGTTTTATTTTTCAAGGCAAATTGTCCGATATGCCTTTAAGACATGTAGTACAGACCAACCTCATCACATTGATCTATTGATATGATTCGTATTCAATCAGAATATTTTGATTTTGAATGTATAACTTTATCATGAGATGTTCGGTTGAAGCAGTGAAGAGGTTGTAAAATGGAAATCACAAGTCTGGAGGTCGGGCAATAATGTGGGGGTTGACAGCGGATGCCTATGTGTATGAATGGAGGTGGGTTGAAGAGGCTAATGACCTATCGTCCATGGCCTCGTTTTGAAACGAGGCCCTGAAGGAAACTTTTTGGTGTCTATTGATTCCGGCTTTGATGACAACGTGCATTTGGCGCGGCCTCAATGTGTGCTGTTTGTAATGAGCTGTAATTGCCAGCTAACTACAGGGAGCTGTATGCGGGTGTGGTCTGAGAGGGCCGGACTGCCGGGGTCGGTGGCCCACCGAACAACAGGCACATGTCCTAAATACCTCCTGAGAAATCAGCAAGAAATTTCACCCTTTCACAAATCTCCATTTGTATATTGTTACAGAGGAGAAAGGATCAATCAAATTGATTAATCAGAATTAGATAATCTGCATCGCATCTTACTGACCAGAGGCTTTTACGATCAGCGGACCGTGCTCCCTCCGTGAACAGATGAAGTGAGAAGAGACGGCGGACCTCAAAGAAACTGATCTAAGATCAGTGTTACCTGGAGCATGTAAGAACTGATTGTTATATGATGCAAACTGTAAGTACAACAAATTTAATAGCATTGACAATCCAGAAATGTATTTTTCATAAAGTTAGCACAAATAAAACAGTCAGGAACTGAAGAGTTGTAATTGAAGCACTTCAGTGCTTTTTCACATGAGGCCATATGTATGTAAATTATGGCTCGACCACGACCTATGGCAAGACATTGTTAAACTTGGCTGACATAACAATTGTTATAATTCTTTTCGTTAGTCCGGGGTTACCAGATTTTCGAGAAAAAAAAATTTGGTTTAGGACAGGCTCCAAATTTACCTTCAGGGTTTCACTGTGCCCTCAATACATTATATGAAAAAATGAAACTTATGATAAATTAAAAATGATTACAAAATAAAAATGCTCATCCTCAAGTTTACCTCCAAGTTTACCATCAAGCGTTTCCTGCACCCTATTTACGAAAACAAAAGCGTAATTAAAAAGATATTGACCCTGAAATATTGAAATAGAATGACAAAAAATAATGCAAGTTCCGTCAAGGACAGACATGAAAAGTTCCTGAGGAGTATAAAGATTGATGAAAGAAAACAAAGGTCATAAACACGTAAAAAAAGAAAACTATTCTACTGTGGACTATTTGGCCGACGATGCCAGTCTCATGGTAATGGGAATAGTCTGATAATTGGAATACTAAATTTGAGATTAAGTGGAACAGCTGCTCTCATGTAATGATGCTCCCTCCCCAAGGACGTAAACACTGCCCATTACCTGTTTTTATAGCGAATCAGGCTAATACCACTGCTTTCTGACAATTACATTCTCAAGGAAATTCACAATTATGAGCTCTCGATCGTAAAATGTCAGGAAATGATAAAAGAAAGGTGCATTTAGGAAACGTTCTAATTTGTATTAAATGGAGTGAGATGAGTCAGAGCAGAGGAACCTAGTTGATGTTGATCATTGAACTCTTTCAATCCATATAGAGAAGAGGTGATAGTCACAGATATCGCTAGCGTCCATAGATGCAGCCATGATGAAATTACTTTCAACTAAAACAGGAAGTATCTAGCTTGGGTGAGCGCCTTCTTAAATGTATCCTAGACATCAACCGGAAGAACACGTTATGATTAAAGGCGTAGTCAAAGAGTAATCGTTGATTCTTCTTCTCGCTACCAGGCGGCGTCTTAGCTAACAATGTCTTATAAATGTTGTTTCAAAGCAAGACCAGGGTGCGGGGGGAGTGGCGTACAACACCTTGGGAGTGAAAACGATAAGGGCACTGGTAATCCTAAGAGTGTGTGGGAGGACCATGACAAGGGTAGGAGAGTGATCGTGTTAGATGAATGTTGTCCGTAGTTTATTCTCCTTTTTCCTGACCTAAATCCTTGGGAAGTACAGTCCATATCGAAAGCCATCCTGTAATTGGTTATACACGGATCAGGTAAGCTACCGGCTTATGAAAGGACTTGTATTGAGGTCTCCTTCCAGAGGGACAGGTTTTAGGACCGAGTTCAGGACAATGGCAGCTTCATAAAACCGCCTGGACGCACATCCGTCTTGCAGTCGTTGTTTAAGTTTATTAAACGTGCCCTGTCCTAAGACCGTCCGCGGACTGTCAGATATGACTGTCCTAGGAGACTCTTTTCAGTTATTGGCCCCTCTCCTCTCCAATAGAGATAGCTAAAAGTTTCTGTTAGGCCACTTCGCCAATGCCATGAATAGTGGACGTGAGAACCTTCCTGGATAATGGTATATACTCTACGCAAGATAAATTTATGTTTCAAAGTTATTCTTATGCATTGTCAGGCACTTAGTAGAATATATCAACAATAGTTGACCTGACAGTGTCTAGCGCATGCGCAGTGGTTTCAACTCATGCATACCCCTAGCGGCGGAGCATCAATCACATTATCAAAATCACCCCAAATTAGGTGGAACTCAGAGATAATTGAGGCACTTCCCAGAATTGTAAATTAAATCAGTGTCCTTATTTATTTCAATCTCATTACTCCATCAAAGCGGGTTGGTGGCATAACTCTGGCTACAACTTCTGACATGAGTGTGGATGTGGAAATAGAGCTCAAGTTAGCTGGGTAATCTCCATAGCTGGAATCGCGTTTCATTAGTACGAAATCAAATTGTTCTTTATCGGCGACGCAATCTCTATCCAATGGAAATGACTATAGGAGCCTCAGAACGGCACAATACCACAGCGATTGCATTTCGCCTGGAGACTCCATGCCAATTCATGGCATTGTAAGTAGGGTATTTGATCCGTGGTAGAAATGCCTATATTTACATTTAGAGTGTGGGCAGAACAGGGAGAAAAAGATAAATATTTGTTTAAAATCTTTTTCCTCTCAAGAGGATCGACATATAGGGCCTGCAAGGTCCAGTGTGTCCATCGGGGTCCATGTGGGGTCCCTTTCTTGTTTAGAATTTTTTTTTTTTTTTAAATACATGGGGAGAGTGAAATATAGGAAGAGAGACAGCCAGCCAGAGAAGGTAGAGATAAAGAGAGACACACAGAGTTAACCTGCAGGGGAAAGAGACAGAGAGACCACGCGAAAGAAAGATATTTGACCAATTATGTAATGATACAGAAAAGATATTTAAAATGGGGACAGTCGATAGTGAGTGGTTAAGTGTATGTTACTAGTCGCTTGCAGTTTACATACCCGAAGATATGTTTACTGTCTGTGTACGATAGAACAATGACAAATAATCACATCTCATAGCTCATTTTACAATGATAGCGAAGTCACAGGGTTAATAGATAAATGACCATTTCTATAACAACGTGAACACACTATTGCTGAGGACATCGCTTACAAATTGGGCAAGCAATTGGGAGAGGAATAATGCAACAAATCGGTTTGAAGAACTCGCATTTTCTTATTTCGAATTATAATAACTATAGATGTCAAGAATCCATCCCTTAAGTACCAGTCACACTCTTACAAAATCGGATGCTTTTCGGTTTACAAATTTTGAAATGTTCTCATTTGATTTGTTTCTAAAAGCAACTGAATGTGATAATAGGTCATACATCGTAAAGCAGCGTTAATTCATTAACATAATGCAACATAAAGCTAAATAAAATGAAACATGTTGGTAGATTTTAAAGACTTTATATTACTTGGTCATATGAAACATTTATTTAAAAAGGTCTTCAAAAGGCCTCCTTACCAGTCTTTCCTCAGATTTACTACCTGACCCCGCATTGCGTTATTGTTCATGAGATCGATCAAAGAATTGCTGCATTTGTCGCAGCGCCCCCATCCTTAAAGTCTATGAATCAGACCACCCCGTCGCCATGCTTTCATGCTTGTATTATTTCTTTATCTGTATTTCTCCTAAATTAGGCCTCAGTCAACATGAATGAATCTCAGATACATTCTATTGCCCGCCCCCGCCATCCTGTAAACTCCCCAAACCCCAATATGGCTCATTTAACACCTCTCATGGGAGGCAGGGGACTCGTTATCGTAAAGTATCCACCTCTATCGGTGTCCCCCGAGCCACGGCCTTAATCCCCCTCCAGCTCTCAATACACCCTAGGGCCTCTTCATATGTGGACTTTGGAGCGCAATGTGTGTAAAATCACTTTTCACTGCTAAATTCTGTCTTTAAGTTTGTGGCGCCAAATGTAAAATGACCTTTGAAAAATCATTGACAAAATATCATGTCCAAAACGCCGTTCACAAAACACTCCAATAGTATTGCTCTTTGGGAGTATTTTATCCACTGATCTATCAATACAGTCACTTATTGTGTGGTATATTGACGGGAATACCCGGGACAAGCCGCGTGTGCTCACACTGACTCACTCTGCTCACTCCAGTGAGCTGCTCCTAAACACATCAGTCAGTCCCTGGAGGAAACGTAACCGTCCACGCAGCTCAGGGTAGCTCACCTCATTCTTCCTTGGGTCTGTCTGTGTACTAGGGGAGGTCTCGTTTAATAAAGATTCATTTTATCGATCCAAGATACCTTTAAGATACGAGAGCCAGGGGCCCTTTAATAATCTAGGATATCAAGTTGTATTTGTAATCCACAAAAAAGACAGACAAGCTGATTATCATTTGAAAACTTTTATTTGGGATTAGTAGGAAATCGAAATGGGGAGGGGTGTTTGTTAAAAGGTTACGACGTTTCGTCTAATTGATTAGTCTTCTTTAGGCAGTTGATTGTCTTTTCTCTATTTTTCTGTCCATTAGGAACAATTTCAGGAAGGTGTTTGTTATGGTAATTAATGGTTGCTTGGTAACGGTTGCTATGAGATGATATTTGGCTCTAATTTAGTCTATAATTTGGTGTTTTAGGTTACTATTCTTCATATGTACAGTTGGTTAAAAAACTTATGGTGATAATATGGGAGAACACTGCGCCGCTCCGCAAACTTTTCCCGTACTTGCTCGAGTGTTGCAGGGTGAGCCTGGCCGCTTTCCAACTGAAAGCATATTCTCTGTTGAACGCTCGCTTACCGAATAGCATAGAGTGTGATTTTGAGAGTGAAGTTAATAAACATATGTTCGCGGTTGCACAATGGGCACATCCTGCACATTGAACTTCCGATACATCTTGTTGACATTCTCGGGAGCGGAACGTTCAAACCAAAATGAGGCTCCAGCTGGCAAAGGGTTTTGCCATTTTCGGGCACCCTAGCTTTCTGCTATTATTGCTCGATCTGCGTAATGTAAATCGATGTTTGAACTCACTGTACTTGTTTAATATGCGCAATTAAAGGTAGTTTGATATGTTTCTAACTAGATATATCAATGAACTCTGTGGGATAGAAGTATGGATGTTTGAATCTGCAGATTTATGTACTTTTGAGTAAGTTTTTATTTTGACATTTGTTATCTGCAATTTCAGCAGATTGCTAAAGAAAACACCAAAGAAAGCAATCTTTGTATAACAAATTTAGAACCCACCGTCTTCCCCAGCTCTTCACCTACATGCCAGTTTTTGTTGGATATTTACGAGGATATTACCTGAGATGTACAGTGGGTTTTTGGGACTATATTTAGAGCAAAAAAAACGGCCACGAGCCGGGAATGCATTGACTTGGCAAATCCATTGAAGGTATTGAAGGTAAACATTTGGGTAAATACTGTGCATACTTTCCATTTCTGTTTTTTTATTGTGTTAAAGTCGACCTTTCAATTCAAATGCATCTCTGAGGGAATCACTTTCTTTAGGTTATAGGGGTTTCATTATAGCAATAGTTAGTTTACAAGTAGTGAGAGGCTAGGAATACTAGGAGATAATTTGGGAATTCCAACACCACAATCGTTTTTCCTTCATAAAACAAAAATAAAGATCAGACAGATAATGGTAAGGCATTCTAGGCCTGGTTTCAATCCAAATTACCAAGAATCACCATGTAAAATGGACACTTTGCACTGCGTTTAATGTTGATTTCAATAGCTTGAAAAGATGATCAAGATTGCTAAACCCTTCGTGGCATACTGCACCGCTCGAAACGTCATGGAGCACTCGAAGTGAGTCTGACGTTGGCTATTTTTAAATTTGCAGCTGACCATTTTCTGAAAGACTCTCGTCCAATCAGATTCCGATATTTCACGTTGAAAGCACTCCGTAAGCCTATCCAAAGGTGAGCCGTACAGTAAGGGTTTTTTCGGTGCCTAATCGCAGAAATGTGGTCAACTGCCCCGATATTAGGTGACCTTCCAATGCGATTTTCATTTATCGGGAGGTGCATCGTAGACCATATCGGTACCATATCGTAGTAGGTGGACGCTGGGCCTTATGTGCTGATTTCCATAGGAAATTTGCTGTTCTTTAATACAGTTATATATATAACTATAGTTACAGAACTTGTAACATTGATTGTTCATTAAACATTCAAGAATATTTATCTACATGTAAGCATGAATAATATTACTGGTCCGCATAGAGGTAATATTTGAGTGCTCTAAAAAAAGTCAACGATAGTACATGAAGAAATTCAAGTCTGTTTGTTTAGACAGTATTAGCCTTCCATAAGGTCGTCGATGAGTGTTGAATAAAGTTAACCCACATCGTCTCTGGGTCCCTATGGCATACGGAAAAAAGGTCTACATGTTCGATCCTAGATTATTGAACGGGCCCCAGATGTTGACTAGGTAGTGTTTAATAAATGCTAAGACACCTCGGTGGTAGGCTCGTAACTCAGTAAAAAGTATACTAATAGGCGACACCCCTTGGGAGTCAGTGGTGTAGCTATTTAATCAATGAATTAAAAGAACACATCATTCCTGTTCAAAACAGACAGTTTGTGAAATAGTGAAACGATGTTCGGGCCTTTATTTTACCCAATATTGAATCCTTGATACATAGGGGTCGTTTGATAATGACAGAGTGATCAGAAATCCCTAAACTATCATTATTTGATGACGCTACCTGTTGATTATCCCCACCTTTCACTAAGTGTCCAAAGCTATCGTAAACAAACCATCTGTGTCAATTCTATGAGTAGTTGGACGAACGATCTGGTAGGCCCACACGACCAGTATGATTACCAAGAATCGTCCCCGATGTCCCCCATCGCTCCCTCAGTCATTATTTGTGTGGGCTTCAAATTGAATGAATATACCTGTAGTGTACCCATGTCAAAATTTAAAAAATAGAAATAATTTCACAATTTCCTTGCGCAAATATCATGTTGGTTTATGACTTGCACAAAAAGAATGTCATCACGTTAGACTGTGGCTATCTATCTGATGACGCTTTGAAGACAACTTTTAGGATATTATGTGGTGCAAAGTCACAAATACATAGACAATATTGACTGATTTTAGATATAACCGATTTTATTACAAAACCAGTCTATCTTGTATTTATCATCCACTTTTCTGGACAAGTGGCAGGTCGGTATCAGTTCGTTTTGATTATGCATTATATTTCCGTACGCACTATTTTCCGTAATCGTCCCCGAGCATACACCAAATCTGTATGCTCCGAGTATGTCCATACACACTACCTACATATTTTCTATGGACACTTTATATTAGGTGGATATTAAAAGTATGTATGTGCATAGATACATTACGGTCCTCTCGGAACCACACATGTACATGCACGTACCCGGAACGATTTCCTCCTTCCCAGTCATCTGTATGTCCTCGGAGTCAGCATCACCAATTTCACAGTACAGAACTTGTACAGGCTGAATGCAAGTCCTGTCTCTGTCTGCTTTTACTCAGGCTGGGCATGCACGGAGGAGGCGGCGCCATTTTCCGGTCAATCTGACTCAGAGATTTCTGTCCAGACAACAAGATTTCAAAGGGCGGAGGCTCGGCTCGCTGGCCCTACTGACCGCCTCCACCCCCACGGCTCCCGGGGAGAATAGACTGTGCACGGTCCCCAGACAATCCTCTGATTATGACCACCGATTTAGCACCGCAGATCGATTATCTAACTTTTTAGTGCGATAATCGCCAGGTGGATACAAAAAGGGTCAACGATTTTTGTCTCCAATATTGCATAATCTAGCACCACCGACCGTCTAAAAAGTTAAAGATGAAGTACAGCAATGAGTCTTAATGATAGTTTCATTAAAAATAAAGACCCGCCCCTCACACAGTGAGAGTACGGGTCTGTGTTGTAGAAGCTGTCGTAACCAGTCAGGTCGGCAGCAGAGCCAGTCAGGGGGCATATAAGGCAGGTGGGAGGGGGGCTACAGGCCACTTCTGAGTAGGGATCGGAACAGGTCAGAGGTAGGCCAGAGAGTGCAGTGTTGGGATATAACCAGAGTGATAAATACACACACACACACACACACAGACACCTATACACTAACACATAGATACACAAAAATACACATGCACGCATGCAGATATCTAGACACATGATAGACAGAGTTCCATACATATGTCCCCCCAGCACTACCACCACCACCAATCACCACTAACACCAGTACAACCTTGAATGTACCTGTCATGGGTCACTGCTCCTACCAACTCTCTCTCTCTCTCTCTATCTCTATCTATCTTTATCTCAGTCTGTATACACATAAGAAAGCATGTAACACAAAGTAAAATCATCCTCTATAAATGTTGATGTACTTAAGGGTGGGATTTTTAAAACCTGCTAAATTGCCAAAATAAGCTTATTCAAGGTTCATGTAGTATAAACGTATCTCATCAATGTAAAAATGAAATTATTTGGTGCAGCTTTTGATAGTCTTTCTTTCCAACATAGGGTTTTGTAGGGCTCTGAGGAATTTTTCCTTCCGAAAATCAACAAAAACTGTGATTTTCTAGTGATTTTCACTTTGTTCAAAATCTGGGAGACACAATTTTGAGTCAATTGTATTTATTAACATGTTTAAAGCATATGTCATGAGAAGTGTAGATAATACAATTTTGAAAATTGGTAAAAGATTGAAAAAATATTAAAATGGTAAAAACTATCCAGGACCTTCAAATTTTCCAACATAGAGACCCATAGAGCATGTTCTTCAACACCCCGACTTTCAGTGGACAATACTAATGAAATATATAGACAGAAATTAATTCTCCTTTATTGTACAATATTGACCAGAATTCTGGCTGTGATACCTGAAAGTTTCAACACAATCGGATTATCCATTTTGATATCAGAACATTATGATTCCATGATGATATTTTTCCAAAAAATGGTGTGTTGGACCACACACCTCTAAAGGATGTATAAAAGGAATTAGTAATAATTATAGAATAACAAATATCCCTGTTTATGTTAAGTACCCCTACCACTCATGAATACCCGGGTTGGTTTTTTTCTAAATAAAACAATATACTTTTTATGGTTCAAAAACTGAAAATGTGTTGTCCGACACCCCGGGGTGTCGGACAACATGCTGTGATATAAGTTATGATATTGGGGTTGTTTTTTATCAGTAATTGAGTGGTTTGCTTTGTGAAATATAGCTTATTATCATTCCATTAAAAATATAAAGGATTATAACCTCTAATTCTATTTTTCTCATTGTTCTGAGTAATTCTATTAACGTGTTGTCCGACACCCCTTGTGTTGTCCGACACCCCTGTGTTGCCCAACACCCCAAATATGGTTTAAAGCTTTTCTTTTAAATCTAATATATGATAAAGGTACTCTGGGTCAAATATAAGGTGTGTCAGCATATAATATTAGTCTTTCTTAAGTTATAAGCATTTATAACATTTCTTGAAATTTCAAATATTTAGGGGGTTGGACAACATGCAGTATTATACACAACTTCAAAAGGCTCTCAAATCTAAACCATTGATCTGATTTTGTTGGAATAATGTTTTTCTGGAACGTACTTAGTAGGTAACTAACATAAAATATAAAAAGAAGTATTATTCCGAAAAAAGAATTTGCGTGTTTTATCCTAGGATCAAAGCGGAATTTAGCAGGTTTAAAAAATCCGACCCTTAAACTAAATGTATGCCTTGTAATGTTGTTTTGTATGTGAGCCTCACCACTCACAGTGCTCTGACTGCTCTGACTGCTCTGACTGCCAGGCAGTCACTGACCCATAGCATTGGAGAGATCTAGTTATACCCCACTGGACCCCAGTAGGCGGATGTCAGGTTGCCCTGAAACTAGTACTATGACCTACAGAGCAAACAGAGCTGTCATTAGTGAGCTCTGCCTCAATGGGAACCAGTGTAGCTAGAAGTAACCTGTCAGCCCCGTTCCGCATGTGGCCATGTGGGCGGGGCATACTCTTTAGAATTAATTAATAGAGATTATTTGCTTTGTATCAGCTTTAACACTCAGGCTGTTCAGGCCCTATCCATATTGAGCAATGGTCGACAGGTGTGAACTGATTGTATACCTGTGGGCCAGCAATTATTAACACGGATAATATCTCAAGGAGGACCACTGATCGATCCTTGAATAGGCCGCATATAAACGGCGGGGATTTCGTCGGCGGCTCGAAACAGCGAACTAGCGGTACAGGACAACATTCTTTCCTTTCACATTATAGTGGCTACTGACAAATATTTCTTATGCTTTCAAAAGGAAATTCAACTAAGTGACGAGTTACATTACGAAGTTTGCAGCCATATATACTAAAGACTTAAAAGTGAGAAATGCTTTGAAAAGTGTTTATTGTCTATCAAAGCAAGGAATGGTCCCCTTTCTTAAATTTAACTGAAAGACATCTAATGCAGCCCCAATAAAGGCATCATTTAGATTAGATGTAAATGATACAAATAACACTCACAAAGGGATAGTTATAAAGGTCTCACGACAAGTTCGATTTGTTATTAGAAAGACGTCTGAGTTATATATCCATACCAATGAATATAATTGATAAATGCAATAGGATAAAGATATAGGAATACCATTTGATGACTTTCCATTATCAGAACAAAGATGGCACCGTGTTTCATGTCAACATGAGGACAGGGGTTTGGGATCTGGTCCTCTTCGTCCGTCTCCGCTGAGCTGCTCAGAGAACACGTCGACTGCTCACCACCGCAGTGCCCCCTGGTGACGATTGATCCGCCTGTTGAGAGGAGTGTAGACCGTGATTGTTTCTAGCCGTGTTGCCAGGAAGAGGGTGTGTGTGGCCTTAGGAGTCTTTGTCACTGCTCCCCTTTAGATACACACCGAGGAAACACTTTACCCAACAATAAACATAAAACTTGATACACAGTCTCCTCCACCACATTGCAGAACACATGTATATTCATTTAAATAGATCTAAGAGGCTATAGGGCCAATTCTATATGAGACTGTGTCACATGACCAGCCAGACACATGTATTGCGAATGTTCTGTCTTCTTATCAAGCCCAGTACCGACTTATCCGTGTGGTATAACTTGAAACCCTGATACTGCTTTAGACAATGAGTAAGACTGATGTTTGTGCATGGGGAATCTTCCGCAGCAAGTACTTCAGATATCAAAGTAACCCGCTTTGTCACAATGCTACCTTTATCACATAATTGTATTTTACACCATTCACTTTGACCTTCAGGGAGGTTTTAGGCATCGTGTGAATATCTATTCCGAGGAGAAATCAAGATAAATGATAGACCCAAAAGAAAGCCAAGGAGGATGTTGGGCTAACCGGAACTAACTTTTGCACATGATCGGATACAATGCCTCCGTTACAACAACAATTTTCAGGCTTCACTTTTCATTCGGGGACTCCCCGGTAGGAGGCGGCACCGTAGAATTAGAGCTGAACCACGCAGACGCAGTGAAAAAGTGTGCAGTCTTGGCTTCCGGTCGACCGGGCGGTGGGTATTACACTACCGGGTGTGGAACAATTACCAGCTTTTCAAATAATTTTTCATGACTTGGGAATTCCCACTCAGTATCTTGCTGTGGATCAGGAAGAGAATAAGATTTAAAGTATGTCTATACAACTTTGCAATCCCCAATGGGTCACGCACACTATAAAATCTTTTAATATTTTCTGTCCTCGCATTTCTTTGTTCGTGGTCTCTATTAAAAGGCTCTGTTTCGAGATATAATTCTTCGCTATTTGAATTAAATTGTACACTGGGATTTTGAATGTGTGGGGAGAAGGGAGAAAGGCACGTAGGGTAGAGGCAAGATACCCACCCCGATATACAGCAAAGTTAGAGACGCAGGGACTCGGAGTTTGACTTCTGCCACAAGCAAACAAATATGCACAAGTCCACTTAAACAACGGGCCGGAGATTGGCACAACTCACTCTCCGCCCTGAGGCTAACTGCCATGCCCTGGAGGTGGTAGGTGGGATTATGATTACCTGTACGCCACCTAATCACGCGGACCCCCGCCTTCCACCCTACACCACCCGCAGGCCTGTGTTAAGCCAAGGCGCGCCTAGCTTCCACAGACTCCTTGTTATCCTAATTCCTACTACTCCAAGTCTTCTATTAGTATTATTATCCAATCTTTTCTAATTGTACTCATTTCGTCATAAACTGGGCCCGGAGGAGAGTTCCATTCGCTGACGTTGTATAATTGTATGAGAGACTGAAGCTGGGTTTTGTGCTGCATTGTCAATAATGATGATGGATTATTGCACACAGGTGGTTGTATCTCCCAGTGTCAGTCATATCGAACACAGTCTCAATATATGACGAATAGGGGAATGGAGTGAAAATGTATATTCTAACATCATTCTTTACCATTATTACGAGCATATATCCTTTTTCATCGTCTGAATAATTAATGAATTTTCCTTGAGGAATAGAAAGCCGCTGAGAGTATTTTATTTGCCATGCATTTGACTAGTGATAAACAGAAGATGGAGACCTCAGTGGTGTGGCATGTTTTTTTTGTTTTTTTTTGTAAACTTTATTCTTCCATGAAAGTTACAGATGGAGACAAACAAGTGTCAAACAGTAAATACAATGCACATGGTAAAGGTGAGTATGAAAGTGATGAAAAAGTTGATCACAATAGTCTTATGAGTTAGTTAGGGGCATGATGGCAGATAAAGTTTCATGGTTCAGAAAGCCATAGCGCTTAGTTCCTTTTCCACCAGTTTCTTGAAGGCAGATTTGGTTTGCTTGTTGTGCTACAGGGCTGAGTTTATTCCACAGTGTTTCGCCATGGTAGGTGGGGCTTTTTTTAAAACCTGTGTTTTTTAAGACGAACGGCTTGAACTTAACATTTTTATCACTGTGGGTGTTACGTAGTAGTACGTCCAGGTTATTGTCATCCTTCGACCGCTTGTACATAAGGCAAAGTAGTTGCCGATCTCGCCTTGTCTTTAATCTCTCGATTTTACAAGTGGTGTGTAACTGTTCTACTTTCATGTCCCTAGGTCACCTCCTTAAAACAGTGCGCAGTCCCCTATTTTGTAGGCGTTGGAGCTTAGTAATGTCACTAACATTGGCGCCATCGAATAAAAAACATGCGTATTCCATCACAGGTCTAATTGTGTTCAAGTAGACAAGCTTTGCCGTCCGATCAGTCAGCATATTTCTTAGCTTTGCAAACTTAAAAAGCCGAGAGTTAACACTTTTCCTTACCGATTTCATGTGGTCTTTAAGATTTAGAGCAGAATCTAGTTGAACACCAAGATACCTGTATGTATCACAATGAGGTAGTACCACTCCATTACAATCTAGTCGCAGGTCAATCAGCCTTCGTAGCCTGGGTTTGGTCCCAAACCAGCAGGTCATGGTATTCTTATAGTTTATTGTCATACCGTTGTTACCACACCACTTAGCGGTGTGTTTTACCCCGATCTCTAGTCGTGATGCAGCTGGGTATATATATACTAATAACAGAACTGAAACTCAAGTGAGATGAAAGCAAATGTCATGTAGTAATAACTTTCTACTTTAATGCTGGTACTTGCCTAATTATTGGAAACCAAGCTAGTTGAAAACAGGCTGTTCTCCTGAATCTGGTCTGGGGATGGTGATGATATCCTAACAACTTATTAGCTACTGTCATTAAAGCTGTTTATGTAGATTCTTTCCTCTGCCTCCTATTAAATTTCTCTATTAAACATCTTTCTATTCTCCCCGACAAATTCACATATTCTATGCATGATTCCCTCTGGAAAATGCTACTCACGAGATATTTCATACATCTTGCATTTCCGTTACTTAATTTGCTTACGAATATCAGTGGCCGCTTTAAAAAGCCTTCGAACATCGGAGACATTATTTCTCCTCCAATGGAAATGCATCACAAAATATTCATTAAAAAAATGATGGTTTGTGATAATTTTCAGGGTCATTGAGAACTAATGACATGACAATGCCACCAATTTCATATTGTTGAGACAGTGTCATATCTTCATATCGCTCTATGAGAGAGGTGACTGGTTTTGTGAGTGCACCCCACATGGCAGTGAGACAGCAGATTGGCATCTCTCCCACGGCGCCCGTTGTATGCGCTGATTGGTGTTCGTAGAAGTTAACAATAAGGCGGAGTGGTGAAGTCCGCTCTGCGTAAAGTGGTAGATCCTCGCCGACAAATGAAGATGGCGGCGCTAAGGAAATGAACACATATATCTGCAGTCTCCCCGGAGACGGGGCGCGCTTGTTGCCCGCCCTGAGCGGGGGACTACGCCGTGTAATATCCGGTGGACACGACTTAATCTGTCTTGTAGAGTAAACCCATTTACAGTAATCACAAAGTCACTATATGTGTGTCTCAGACCGCCTTCCCTCCTTTCTCCACATGGTGTTTACTCCGGGGATCCGGTATGAAATTCAGCATCCTGCAACGAGGTGTCCCTGAAAATATGGCATAACTACCGCAGGCAAATGCCGCATAATTTTATTAAGAAACATACTGCATGATGCCGTATGGTATCAATTCGAAAGAAGGCTAGGTAGGATCTTTCTCGTCTGTGAATCTCGATACTAAATGTCAGATACGAATCTATCCGAATGTAACTATAGTGTTCTCTTTATATTCGTTGGTACAATAACTCTTCAGTTTGATCATTGCTCAAGTATCAGTTATTATAAATCATCCTATTTGATCTTACTTGATCCCCATTCTCATATGTTGCGCAATATTCAGAGAAACTAATATGCTCAAAGCTGTTTATAGTTTTGCACCAGACCTTTGTTTAAATCAGTTTTTAGTGTTGATATAATGGCAAACAACTTAAATACAAAAACTGTTGCTTAAATGTTATCGTAGGTTTTGCGAATGAATATCTTCAAACATGTTCTCATACATCGTCCACTTCTCATGATATAGGAAGTACCAGAGCTCTATCATTTGAAATAATTCAAAATCTGTAAATGATCATTATTTATCTTTCAATGATTATTATTATTATTATTATTGCTACTATCATCATCATTATTATCATTACTATTATTACTATTATTATATCGGATAAGGTTAGTTCTAGAAATATCTTTTCATGATATCCTGGGATTGGACATGCAACAGGACATTGCTTTCACAGTATAGGAACCATATTCCAAGACAAGGCTTTGACAATATCATTAAGATTGGGAAGAAGGATAAGTTGTATCGCCTTGCCAGACCCTCTTCCACTTCTCGAATTTCCGCTTTTTCTTTAAAAACCACAAATATGTTGTCCATTTACGATCGAGTTTCTAAATCCAACACTCCATTGATATAAATCAATTTTCTTAATATGGACACATCCTAGTGTGCGGATGCTGAATTTTCATCATATAGTTTGTACATATTCGCTTCGCGATTAAGAATCATCACGTGGAGGCGTTCTGAGGGCAGAGACCGAGGTTGAATCTGAGAAGCTCACTAAAAGAAAAGCTCCACTCAAACCCGTCCTCATCACACGTCCCGACCTCCATTGATCCCCTTACCGGGAGCAGCTCACGCCCCGCCACCTAAATCCTGCCCCAACACTGCCTTTTTATGGGAAAGCCCCCATGTAGGAGTTAGGGGAGATCTAAATGGTCAAACCTTTGATGTTTGGCAACATGACAGAGGCCAGGCCAGCGGTGACGGCTACATCAGGGTCAAGGTCACTTCAAGTCGGTCAAGGTCAATCAAGGTCAGTCAACGTGAAGATCAAGTGGATGTTGGGAGAGTGAAGAATTAGGTTAGGAGTGGCTGGACTAAGGGGGTTTGCATACTTGGTGAGATGGTTAACGCTGGTAAGTGATTTAAAGGTAACAAAAAAGTGCGATCAGAGGCTTGGAAAAATAATGGTACTTCAGCCAAGACTGGTAGTGAGAGAACACAGCAACAATAACAATGCAGAGCGGGATACGCACAGTAATATTAGAATGAGATTGTTGTTGTATTCAGCATTGACAATTTCAGTTATTGAAGAAATGTTTTTGTCCCATGTATCCAACTATTTCGATTGAATCCTTGTACATCACTGGAAAAACTTTCCTCGAAAGAAGTGAATAAACCTTTGAAATATCAGAAAACAAAATTGCTCTCCTAAACCTTTCACGTACTACTTTGCACGGTTGTTGATGTTCTAGGGACTATTTCATGCAGCCTATCCTCATTGGAGGATACGAGAATCTATATCCTCCCCAGTAGCGATAACGCTAGCCCATACGTTTCTACGGACAGTCCGTATCAGGTGGATAATAAATAGCAATATTGGTTCTTTACCTTTTACGCAGGCACTGCAGATACGCTCTTTGTTTATGCTTTGCTGTATCACTTACGATTGCCATCCCACTTGTTTTAAACATTGATAGGCATGTTGTAGTAAAGGTAAGAATTGTCCTTATTGTGAATATCTGAGGAATAAGGCATCCCTAGGTGAGTATAGGCAAGGTTAAAAAAATGGAAATAGACTTGGGAAAAAAGCGCTAATATATGTTCAAGTCCAAAGCCAACTGGGTTCAATTTAGTGAGAAACCAAGTAAATATTTTCTTAATCTACAGAAATAAGATTTAATGATAAAATTATTTCACAAATCGCCGCAGACTCAAAAATTATCAATGAAACTAAACATGATTTTTTACCCAAAACTTGTGTATACACGAGCAGGAGAGAAAAACATATTTAGAGGCTCACAGTTTCAACATGTCCACACTGTCGGACTCTGATAGAGAGTTTTTTTTATCTTCCCATATCTCAGGAAGAAATGAGGACAGCTTTAGGGGCTGGTTCCACCAATGCCATGGATTTGCCGTGGTATATGTTGGTATATCTTACAGTTTCGCGATTTATCTCACCCCTGGTACAAGCTTCGCCATAGAGATAACATTAGGAAAAAATACTGAACGATCACTCCCGTAAAGTGATAACATTTCGCCACGGCCGTGGCGTAGTGAATATGAGATGACATCATATGGATTTGCTAGGTATATTCGAACTATTCTGATATTCTGATGCTATCTAATATCATAGAAAGGGGTGAGATAAATCCAGAACCGCACTCGTTTGGATGTACCATAATCGTCACCCAGCTTCGCCTCGATGACGATTCTGGTACATCCAAACTCGTGGAGTATTGTCTATTTATACGATTCTCGATGCAGTTCTATATAAATATCGTACCTCTGTGGTCGCTATACGTAGCGCGCGATGTCGTGTGTCTATTTTTGTGCTTCACCACCACGACACCCAAAGAAACATCGCGACGAATATGCACGCGATTATCCAAAACCTAGCAAGATTTAGCAAGACAACCAAATCGTGACTAATCTAGCTATATCTTATGTGTTGGTGGAAACACCACTTTAAAGAATCCCAACAACAAATGTCCTGGAGCAGATGGGATAACTGCCGAATTCTATAGGTACCTCTGGGAGGACATTGGGGATCCATTCTTGTTGCCAAACATAATAGAGAACAGAGAGAGAGAGAGAGAGAGAGAGAGAGAGAGAGAGAGAGTGTGTGTGTGTGTGTGTGTGTGTGTGTGTGGGGGGGGGGGGGGGTTGATCTAGCCCATCCCAAAAAGAGGTTAGTAAAGAGTAAAAAACTGGAGGCCTATTACCATTTTGAACACCAATTACGTAATTTTGGCCAAAGGACTTATTATTTGAAGTGATATTGGACATTTTATTGAGATAGAATTAACCGAACATATTATTATATGAAATGAATTTTACCAGAAATAATTAGGAAGTAATTGAGTAATTGTCACGAGTTGCATAAAAAGGCCCACAGAGTTGGGAACGATGACAGTTCAAAGTATTTTTGTATGGTGGGTGGGTGGATTCGAATCGTCTGATGGTCCGCGAGCAAGTGGAGTGGAGTGAAGGCGGTTTGAAACGCGTGCCCACGTGACCCGATGCGCACGTGAGCAGTGCGAGTCACGTGGGGCGCGTCCATGCCAACCGAGGGATATTTCTGTTATTGCATTACCGCTAACCCTTCTGGTTACACCTAATGAATTAATCTGCTACGTCACCCCAGTGTGTACGCCTCAGTCACGTAGACCTAATTTCATCTTAGATTTCGCTGTATTAGCATCAACATCTCTTACATCGGGTGTCACTCTGTCACCACGTAGTGTCCGTCTGTCCATATCAGTCAGTTTCAGTCAGTAATGCGAAGATCTCAGGAAGATAGTGTGAAAAGAGGCAAAAACGGATAGAATATCCTCAGACAGGGAGTTAGAGTCTGATAATTGTGAACAGTTTATCAATATGATCTTGTTATGCTATAGTATCTGCCTGGCACTGTGTTATTCTTCCTGAATACATCTTCCTCTCACCCACATAGAGACCTGTTTTTATTTTGATTTCTCTATATCTTAGCCCTCTCCTGTCTCCTGTCATTCCATCCTCCCATCCTGCCCCCTGCAATACAAGTTGCACACTACTAGCTGATCCATCCCACTGCCTGCAGTGCAGTAAGAGTACCACGTATGGTGTTAAGACGAGGGGTCCAGTTGCACGGACAGTGGACTCCATTATGCATAGTGTAAGTAAAAAAACAAATCAAAACAATTCAGTGTTCATTCATCATTTCCATCTTAATGACGTTTCTTACGATACACCGACATGGAATACGACGTGGGAATCACCACCAGAAAGCTCTTCTTAATAACCTCCTCCTTGCGCATGCGCAGAAGCCTACGTGCGTGACTTACACAGCCATCCAAGTTTCACAATCCTTTTTAACTTATTGATTTTAGTGCTGGAGGAGGGGTAGCGGGGAGTGGGATGGTGTGAGGGGGTAGATCGCAGAATCAGCCAATCTCCCAAAAGGCATTGCGGGCCATGCACGGCTGTGGCGCCCTCTTGTGTGTATTCGAAGGGGAGCGTTCCGCTTGTTTTCGGCGAACATACATCCTAATCCTCTGTGAGTCGACAGGCCTGGACCCTGCACATGACGGTTACCAGCAATAAGTCTAAAGCTCGGGGGGGAGGGATCCCTCTGAGGACAGCTGGGAAGACGGATGGCACTCCGGCATGGCTGGTCGTCATTGGTCATCCAGCGTCCAGTCATGGCCAGCCTGTGTTTATCCACAACCCTTTGTAGTCAGTTATCGAGTCGCTACAAAATGTTGACCGCTGACAGACGGTCGACAGGTCCTGATCCATCGGGCCTCCCTGTTACTGCCCTGCCCACGTGTGCCTACTCCAACTCCCCCACCCGCTATCTCATAGTCCTCCAGGGTTAAAGCAATGCCGCCACCTCCCCTTCTCTTCCTCTTCTGAAGCCCAAATTGAGTCGACTCGCTGAATCATTGCCGCGGTGTAACGGGAAGCCTACAGCTTTTTTCTTCGCCCGACTGACTACTTATAAATGGTAACCATTTCCAACAGATATTTCTTTTGGTAAATATCAGTTTTTTAAATTGGAGAAATGTACCTGTCAATAACGGACAGGAAAGAATACATTCGTGATTAGGGTAAGAGTAAAAGGTATTTTTTTCCGTGACTTCGAAATCACAGAAATAAGTGTCCGAAAACCTTGCATACCGAAGAGGTCTTCCACCATAGATACTATGAATCACAAACTGAAGTAGGTTTATATTTTGATTTGCAATTTTGCATGTGGGAAAACTCAATTTTCAAACGCATGTGACGTCAAACATATGCTGTACACTTTGACGAGGGTCTATTCCATCAGCTCTGCTCTGTTGGATGTCATCATGGTCAATACTGATAGGTAACAGTCAGGCCTTACCTCATAGACAGGAGGACCAGCGAAACAAAGCTGACCTCACAGGCAGACGAAGCTCACAGACAACCTTGACCGAAAACAGAGCGGACAACATGGACGACAACATCTCTATCTTCACAGAGTACCCTCCTCTACACTGGTTCCTATTGCAATTAACACAAATCCGATTACTTGGCGAACAGCAAATAAGAGATTAAACCTTCGCTGATTGAACATCAACTATTTCGCAAAGAAAAACATAAAGAGGAAAAAATATTTCCATAACTATGATCTACTGCCTAAACCTTCGTTCCTTTTTAAAGTTCCCCAGATACGGTTTCATAATAACATATAGGGCAAGAGAACCAATGTATTCCGTCTCTCTTTAGTTGGTGAATCGATCCATTCTAGGAATTTGAACGGAAATGTGAGGCATAATGTTTCGTTTATCATAAGATCTGCTATCTAGCTAACATTTAAAGTCGTTAAAATAGTTACACGGAAGAGAAATAGGAGAGTGACAAATCTGACTGGTATCGGTAAAAATCAGAATTGAAATACGCCTATAGAAAAAGCAGATTCTGCTCTTTCGAAATGTAATCAGCTCAGTCTCATTTAGATTTCAAGAGATGAAGGACACCCTAAATTGATAGCATTTACATTTATTTCAACGCATGGATTCGGTTGGCTTACGGATTTATTCGGTATTATTCTGATCATGAGATATATCCTAAAGCTGGTCTCGTCTGGCGACTACTGGTTGAAATTGTATGCAATATTTATATAGAACTGCATCGAGAAACGAGTGGAGTATTGTCCATTTTACGATTCGAGTGCGGTTCTGGATTTATCTTACCTCTTTCTATGACATTAAATATCATCACAATTTCAGAATAATCACAATATACTTAGCAAATCCACTACGCCACGGCCGTGGCGTAGTATTGTAACTTTACCAGGGTGATCGTTGAGTATATTTTTCTAATGTCATTCATATGGCTAAACTTGTACCAGGGGTGAGATAACAACAGTCTATACGATGTCCATTCTGACATAAATGTTTCTTATTTGATGTGTTCAGCTAAGCTAATAACTCAGTAATTATGGTATTACTATATGCATGATTATTTGCTCATCAATGGCTATTACTGAACGATATGCTATGTCTCATGTTAGTTACTATTTATATATATCAGGTGATTGCATCATCTACACATCATTTTATCTTTTGTAGTCCCTGCAGTTAGATATATCATAGTGGTATGGTCTATCAGGATCTTGTCTGTTCTAGATTGATTAATATCGTAATACCACCAGATTAGTTATGTGGACAGGAATAAAGAATGCCCATGTCGATGCCCTTAGTGCCTGGCGCCCACCTACTACGATAGAAATTTAGACCTACCGATATGTCACCGATACAAAAAGCAAATATCAGAGACACGTCGGGAAGGTGCAAAATCGTAGACAAAAGTCTAGACATGCCAATCCACCATGCATCTTAATGGGGGGTTTTCGGTGCCTAATTGTAGAAATACGGTCAACTGCCCCGATCTTAGGTAACCTTACGACATGATTTTGATTTTATATCGGGAGGTTCATCGTAGACCATATCGGTGCCATATCGTACTAGGTGGACGCCGGGCCTTATGCTTATTAAAATACATTCAAATATTTGATTCAGATCAATAATGACCTTAAAAGGGTGCCCCATCTGCAGGTTTCCTCCATTCAATACTACGGTATTCACTTTCGAGCTGTAGTGGGCTCAACCCTCAACTGAAATATATTCAGTTCGGCTGTCGAATTAATCTACAGAAGTTTTCGTTGACCATATGTATATTCATCCGATAATAATGCATGAGTATTTGAATTGACCATGTGATATGAAGGTCATGGATATATCTGCATCCGTAGAACCAGGGAAAAACCCGTAGCATTGGCCCTTTTTCCACATCGATGGTCACAACATCTATACTGCTGTCTGGATCTCCTTACAGAATAACGCTACGAAAACATATGAATGACTGAGATGAGAATGACTCGACTTATTCTTATACTTTCAGTTCTGAACGGCCCAGCTCTTGGACTCATGTTGACGTCTCTCTCGTAGGTCGTATTTCTTTTCAGGCGTGGGTCTTTTTTGCTTGTATCCACCCCAGCCGGGCAGGAGGCGTGAACACGTGCATATTAACATGATGACTTCTAATTGGATCGTGACAGCCAACAATCACCTCCCCAGCTCCTGCCGGTGGCCGGCACAATCACCACCGCCCACCGCTGTGCAGACTCAATTTCCGTTAAATAAGCGGCGTCCACCATGCCTGACTAAGATGGTCTAACCCCGCCCCTCCCCGCAACACGCAGCGCACCTCCCTTGCAACCTGCAACTGTCTGGGTCTGTACTGAGTCAGTAACGCACGGTTTGGGTTGAATGTAGGATGTTACCGTCTATGTGTGGGTTCTATCTATGTGTGGCTTCTGTGTATGTGTGGCTTCTGTTTCCAGATGTAGTGGGAATGGTAGCCCTGAGGTCCCACAACCTTGGGGTAAACGGTCCAGTGCCTTAACCACTGACCTAACTCCCCACCCCCTGGTGGTGGCTTACGTTTATGCTTTGATTTAGTCCATGTGTGGTTTCTGTCTATATATGGCGTCTATCTATATTTGGTTTCACACTATGCATGGCTTCTCCCTTGTTGTGGTTTCTATATATACGTGGTCACTATCTATATCTGTCGCTCTGTCGAAATATTGATCTCAGTCTAAACATCTGTGTATGGCCCATGTTAGTCCGAGAGGCTCCGACTGTCAAGCGGTGCAGACAGTCAGAGAGCAGTCCCATAGAGGCCTAGGCTAACTGGCCGTTTTCCTTATAAATATAGGTTGAATCTTTCTAATTTTGTGATAGACAGTTTCCCGAGGCAAAATGCAGTAAAATGACAGTAATTTCCTACCTTTTGCATTAGTTCTAAGTAATAGAACAGCCAGTGTTTGTAAAATCCATGTCAATGCATTCTGTAGGCGCCAGAAATAACAAAAAACTGGTTTCAAAAGTGAAGGAAATCCTTCACAGGTGATTGCCAGGAGCCAGCTCATCAAATATGGCCGACATGAGTTGGAACTGTTGAAATGTGGTTAAATGAGTTGTACAAAAAGGCTCCCAAAAGTAACACAAAGGAAAAAAACAGGAGTTTTATCATCAAAAAGGAATTATTACACATTTCTGAAGGTAAGGGAGCATAAATATGCACTCACATTGACAGTATTACATAGAACCAAGGACCTGATATTTTGTACTATGGGAATAAGCGGTTGTGCTCTCTGACTGTCCGCTAGGCAGTCAAAGTCTCTCGGACTAGGCCCATGTCTGCATCAATCAATGCATAGATTAACTTCATATTTTCTATCTATGAGCGATTTCTTTCTTAATGTGCCTCTTTGTGGCGTATGGTGTATTTCTATGTTTGACTACCTACACTAAACTGCAATGCATTTTTATTTCCTTATCTGTCTCCCGTCCCGCCATTCACATATGAATTGCCTTCTCTATATATCCCTTTTTCATGTATGTGGATCTCCCTCAGACTCATCAGCCGCCTTTCTACCTGGCCTTTCTGTGTAATGAGCGGCCCTTGCTCTTCCAAGCAGCGCTTCGCTTCCCGTCCACCTGTTCTCTGCCCTGACAAGGTCATATCACCCATTTCTACAAGTGTAGCGGCTCAACTTCTAATTATCCAATCAGTGCTGACCTTTCTCGTCTGCCCGGCTTGTTAGGCGCGCCGCTGCTGCCCTCTAGCAGTGATCGGGAAAGTAGGCTGTTAGTCCAGTTTGCTGGTTTCTGGTGACTCTCGAGGCCATGGCCCCTGGCATGAATGGTGCACGGCAGCGCAGATGTCAGTGTTTCCGACCCATTACCCAGAAAGTGAGAGATAAACAAAAAATCTAATGTCACAAAGTCATACAAAATATCCTTAGTAAGATTGGTTAGCCGGATCAGGAAATAAGGTGGTTGAAACAAGCCCATGGCAGCTCACATTTAACCTATACACATCTATCTCGCTTACCTTACCTCGCACTAAATCCACCAGAGACCGGATTTAATCCAAAACAACCCGAAATAGGCGACTGGAAATATTTATCTGGTGGAGGAGCACCTTAAATTGTAATTGTTTACTTCTTTTTTTTCATGAATTTATCATCGACAATCTCTTTCACCATATGAACGGTGTTTTACAAAGTGATAGTCGCTCGACTACCTTACAACAATTTCAACGATATACAAGGTACAGTATAATGTAGGTGGTATTCATTCAGTACATATACGTTTCTCATACTAAAGTACAATATTTCGCACTCAAAATAAAACTTTTTATACATCATATTTATATTTTGGTCGCTCGACCATATTTTCTTAATCCAGTTTATATTTTGGAATATGTCCTGTATTCCATCCATTCAACAGTTATCTTCAATCATCTGTTTCATTGACTCTCTGTTAGATTTTCTGTGATAACAAAGCATAATAATATTTTAATATGTCAACATAGTAATACAATATAAAACAACACAACACACAAACGAAACAGTGACACATTCAGTACAATCATTTAGATTATTACATCTCTATAACAATTCCAATTTTAATATTTTTTTCATGTGTTATTACATACATATCTCTCATTAATATTATTTATCATTTATCTCATTCCAGATCGAATTTACCTTTCACAAGTCCTTCTTTAACCTCCATCTTGAAAAACTCTCTATCAGCAATTTTCTAATCCTTTTAGGTAATTTGCTCCATAATAGGCTTCCCCTATAAGTCGGACTTTTTCTATAGAATTCTTTTATTGGTCGCTCGACCTCAGGTTTGATATTATCTCTTTCTCTCGTTCCATACCCTGTATCTCTATTACTCACCTTACCTAATTCATAAACTCACCAATGTATAAAGGGTAGAATATGAACTTGTCTTCTTATATTTAAAGGATTACTTTGGCTTTATCTAGCAACTCTTCAGTAGTAATATCTCTAGCATTACGAATTTTATATACCAACCGCAGTGAAGTATTTAATACAGTTTACAGTTTTTGTTTTGTTCTTGTATTCAGAGAATCAAGGATAAAATCACAATATTCTAATTCCGGTAAAATTATTTGTTTTACCACTGATAGACTAGCAGTAGTAGTCAAATATTTATTGATTATTCTCAACCGATATACCTTCGAGTGTACTTTAGCTAACAGCCTACCTATATGTGCCTCCCATGTCAGAGCATAGTCTATTATAACTCATAGCATAGTAATTATAACTTTCAACATTCTCAATTTTATTATCACCAGCTTTTGACTTTATGTTCTTTACTTCTTCATATTTCATTTTTGGAACACACCACATAGCCTTGGATTTCTGGAAATTCATAGTCAACTCTACCATTTTACACCATTTTACAAAATATTCGAGATTATCGCTCATAATTTCAAAGACTATTCTAGGTTTTTTTCCTTTCACCATCATTACCATGTCATCGGCGTACATTTCGCAGTCACAATCCAGAAATATATTTTGTACCATATTAATATATATTATAAAGAGGACAGGTCCAAGGACCGATCCATGTGGTACCCCACACATGGTTCTTAAATATTTAGAAATGGTAGTATTTATATTGACTGCCTGCGTTCTATCACTTAAAAAATTCTCTATTATTTTTATAAAGTCTGGGCTAAGAAAATTACCTTTCCTCATGATTTTCAAGAGTATTTCATGGTTTACACAGTCAAATGCCTTACGCATATCTATGAATAATAATAGCGCATAATTCCCATTATTTCTTGCTGTGTATAAAAAATCAAGCACCTTAAAGATGGCCTGTCCTGTTGACCTTTTGGGCAAGAATCCGTTCTGTTGCTGAACAAAGTAACCATTTCGAATTAATATAGGTACAAATTGCTGGTGGATTTCTTTTTCAATTAACTTCGATACAAGAGGCAGTACACTAATAGGTCGCCAGTTATTCATATTTACCAAATTTCCTTGTTTTGGAAGTGGGGTCACACGAGCTGTCTTCCACAGTGTTAGGAATATTCCATTCTTTAAAACATAATTAATAATTATGCACAGTATCTCAGGTTTACATATCAATGCATTTTTAAACCTTATCCAATCTATGTACTCGATACCAGTAGATTTTGTTGTGTCTATCGCCTTGATTACATCGATGCTAAACGTGCTGGTTCGTGATTCTGGCGTATTGTATTGTATCCTGAAAGTCCTTGGATATAAGTCTACCACGGCTCTTTGGACTGATCAAGATAGATAAATAAGTATTACATGTCCTTATGGAAAAGAGAAAGATCTCATCTACCCACCAAAATATGTAACTTTCGCAATATAGCATGATATTACAACAAGACTTATATTATTATCATTATTATTTTTATTATTATAAAGCTAATACCACACTGCATCTTAAAAATCATTTGGTGTATGCTAAACCTGGTTATAATGTTCAAACCAATAGCTTACTATGTACTAAATGAAAAGGTACCAACCGTTGTATTCAAAATCACCGGTTGCAGGAATCTGACAAAATCTAATTTATTAGATATTAATTTTTTAAAGATGTAAGTGTCACCACTGTCTTGATTTCAAGTACATATAATTACAAGCTAGTTTTACATTCACCTAGCTTTGTAATTAGGCCTGGCGCTCACCAACCCCGATACACCCCAACAAACCTTTTTTTATGTTTTGGTTTCAAATTTCTACTTAGGTCTATGTTTCGAATTTTTTTCAGGTCCAGATCATCCCATGTAAATTGATGAAAGTAGGATTATTGCCATTTTGTTGAGAAATCATATTTACATCACTCAAGCAGTTAATTTCTATGTATACATAGTTAATATACAAAATGACCAAATCGTAGCTAAAAAAAGCTATCATAGCATTTTCAGACATAAAGAACTCAGTTCCAAGTTAGAGTATAAAATGATCGATTTGGGATCCTTATCTAGTATCTAATTTCACACATATTTGCAGGACAGAATAAGCCTTATATATTCTAAATATTTTGAAAATTCCATAATTTTTACGTTGATTATTTTGCTTACGGCTGAAAACGATATGTGAATAACTGAGAATAAAACAAAACTTTTTGTCTTAAATCGGGAGCGGGCCCCTCGCATATCGGTTGTGTATATATATCGCCGTGTTTTGGTAGCATCATCTTAGAAATCTGACCAACTATCGCGATATGAGCTATGAATCCGCTATGCTTTTGATCTTTGGCACGTTTTACAGATGTCTGTATATGAAGTACTGGTATAAATCATGAACGACCCCTGCCTTTCAAGTGTCGGAATATGGAATCTAGATTACAACGTTATTAAGTTTATAAATTCACACCGGACCTACATAACACTTGTCAGATGCCTTGAAGATAGAAGGACCCACACTTACATTCATCCGGTAATCTTTCAGGCGAACTGACTGTCACGACACCTAATGGTTCACAGGTATGCTACAGGTAAGCTCTGCTCGTGGGCCAGTTCCATGGTTTCAACAGGAATAACTGATATAACAAACTTGAGAACTGGCCATACAATGTATAAACTCGTGTTATTGCTCACGGCTCAGGGAGGTAGCTAGTAATACGAGTAGAAGATTGTATATAACGTCGTCGAGGTTGGATATCATCGACCATAGGCTTTTTTCCATTGGTCGACGAAAACGGCACCGATTATTCGAGTTCTCCTAATAGTCGGTGGGTGGTGGCCGCTGACTACAAGTCGGCATCAATTCAGAAAAGACACCTATTGAGATGTCCTCAATAGGTGTTTTCAGGATCGAGGTCAGGACAATTACAGGTTTATTAAACAGCCTGAAAGGACATTTCAAGTCTTCGTCCTTCTCCCTGTCCTTTGAAGTGACAATCCATATTAATTTAACGCAGTCCCTCTTATGACAGTCCTATGACAACCATATGACAGTCCGAGGAGAATCCTTCCAGATACCAAACGGCCCCCAGGTGTAAATAGGGCCTAATTCATTATTTGCACCGGTGCCTTAACCAATGTCAAGCAAAGGTGTTCGCGAAGGCATATTTTGCGATTCTCATATAAAAATTGATACATTTTCAATTGGATTTACTTTTCCAAATGGATGCCGAATCCATATGAAAAATATCCGTTATGGCTATACAGTACATGAAATTGAGTGAGTTCCGTATACAATTTTGATTTGACCGGCTGTTATGATATCAGCAGGGTCTGTGTCTATATGCCTGCAGCGTGGGATTGTCGTCTACACAGTTGTCATCGGGAAATATGAACTGCGTGCGGTCCCTAACGACATGTCACATGGTTAATAATCTGCGCCGAGCGCTCACTGGAGAAGGTCAATCATTCACACTGCTCCTCCTTGACTACACCTCAACCCACCTGGTCGGCACGACCGGCGTCCTCACCTGTAATGAGGCGCGGTGGGACAGGACGGGGGGGGGGGGGGGGGTGCTCCGACACCTGTTGAGCTTTGCGACATTGGGACGAGGCTCTTAATGATCGGCTCAGGTTTTACGACACCTGACAAGTGCCAAATAACAACATGAAGTTATTATTCACGCCTGTTGTCACCATAACGACCAGTTCCTAGCGGTGTATGTTTATTTTTATTAATGAATACTACACACTGTTTTGAATATTAGTTTATGATATTACTTTTCCTATGTGTCTCGCGGAATAAGGGGGATTGGTGACAAATTATTGTCGTAGCATTGGAACTTTTAGTATATTGTTAATGTGTCTTGATGAGGGATATTTTATGGCAATGAATGTGATATGAGTTAGCCGGGATAACCAGCTCTAACCCGAAGTGGCCGGTCGGCTCTCAATGCTGTGTGCATAAGACGAATTACAGTGTGATACAATATCAGATGTGGAATACTGCCAGGGGTGTTATACAGTCAGGAGGTTTGCATAGGGATGTAGTATTACTGTGGTTCAGTCAAGAATAGCTTCTGTTGTTTGTAGACGTGTCTTACACGAGAAGAGACATAAATATCAGGGTCATATTCCAAACGAGTCCGTTGAGCTTTTCCGCTGTAATTAGCAGAAGATTCTTATACACAATGGAACCTAATTAACAGAAAAAGAAAAACAGGTAACAACTAGGAATTTCAAGAAATACAACACGCCCATAGGATACTAGGAAAAACTGTAATGACTGGTTGCTCTGTGTCCTCCTTCGCTATCGAGTATGGAGTGCGCAATAATATGAACGAGGCGGTAGCCGAGTGAATATTCTGAAGCACTCCAAATAAGATAGTGAACAGGGACTCAGACCAAGCACGAACATATTTCTGATTTTATCTTAGCCTGGAAATACTTATCTGTTTATCAACCGTTGAGTATAAGTTACCGTACTCGCATGCCTGCTGAGAATGGGTTCCTGATGTTAAACCTATGGACGCCTATACCAGTCTGAGATAAATGTATGTTTCCCACTTTTTAAACAATGGTTATTGTTCTCAGGGCAGATTACAAACTGCTTATTAGAGAAATAAAAACATCTTGCGTCTTGCGGGTGAATTATTAGCTGTTGAAAGGATGTCTAGCATGGGATTAAGATACAAGGGGTACTTAATTATTTTTCAACAACATCTTACCATATCCCGAGGCTCTAGGTCGCTGTCGGGTTTCACTTGTTCTTGTAGGCATCATGCTGTTATCGGCATGATGGCAGAGACACCAGCAGGTTTATACTACACCAGGCGTCAACTGAACCTATTCTTGACGATTTTAAGAGGTGGCAAGAAATACTATAATTTACTTGTAAAGAATACTGCTCTGAAACACAATCTACATATTTAAGGCATGTTGGTAAGATTTGAGGTGGGAGACAGCATATAGCATACCCTATTAGTATAATTATCTCAGGGCAATTAGGTTTTCTAAAAGTCGTCATAGCGTGGTATAGTTCGTGTCTTTGGGCTCAGATCATTCCACTCTAATTCTTGCTGTATTATACCAGACACTTCGTTTGGATAATCCCAGGTTTAGATGGTGTGTTTTCAAGGTGGGTGCATCCCCTCTCTAGTCTTTCTTTCCCTAATTTCAACGTATGATACTTCTTTACTTCGCGTGATTGAGAGTGTGTGCCTGCCTTCTCGCTACAGGAATATTTAGATTACATTTATTATGTATATTGTTCGTGCTAGTTCTCATAGGCAACTTGAGACAGATTGATAGGTATTTTGGGCTATTTGGGAAAAGTATATCACCGTATTCCAGTATCGGGTGCGATTTCGCTTTATATTTTATGATAGGTTGTCTACTTGTTAGGTATTTTCTTAGTTGCGATAGCATGTATATTCTCAAACTCGCTCTTTTGATTGTGTTATTTAGGTGGGTTTCAAAAGTCCAACTTTTGCCTGATGTAACGCCTTAGTATTTAAAGTTATTTAACAGTTCCGTATTTGCGTTGTTTAATCTTGTTGGTGGTGTACTCAGATTTTTTAGTTTTTGATTGGTTCCGAAGACCATTGTTTTACTTTTGTTAATGTTCATTGTTAATTTGTTTTATTTACACAACTACTAGAGCTTATTTATATCTGACTGCAATGTTCCGTGTGCTATATCTACAGTAGAGTGGCTTGATTATATAATAGCAGTGCCAGCATATAATTTGATTCTACAATTTGGAATAGATTTAGTTATGTCATTTATGTATATTAGAAAAAGCAAAGAAACTAGTGTGGAGCCTTGGGGGACGCCATGAGATATATTGTTTGTTTGTGATTTGTATTTGTTTGCCATTGTATATTATTTCCTATGTCCATATTATAAAAGATATCATCTGTAAATTCACAGATGGTGCCTACGGTTGATATGTTTGGTAGAAAACCTCCTTGGTGCTGAGTGAGTATTTTATCTTTGGTTAGATGCGTTAGAATATGTTTGTGTATTATTTTTTCCATCATTTTCCCTACCAGCGGTAATTCTGAGATGGGCCTTAGGTCTGATACAGACGTGCTAAATAGTTTCTTGGGTATTGGGTTATCTTCCCAATTTTCCATTCCTCAGGATAGCTTCCAGTATTTAAGCTTATTTGGAAGAGATGGGTTAGTTGCTGAGTAAGTATAGAAAAATTATCCTTCAAAATTTTGCTAGATAATGCTCGACGGCTGATAATCTATGTATACTCATTTGATTGACTAGACCTCCATCGACCAAGCCTTGCCCTCCGCTACTCCTTCCCCATCCCCACTAGGACACCACCTTACCCTCTCTACCCCTTCCCCTGCCCCAGTACGAAACCACCTTACCCTCTCTACCCTTTCCCCACTAGGACACCACCTTACCCTCTCTACCCCTTCCCCTGCCCCAGTACGACACCACCTTACCCTCTCTACCCCTTCCCCACTAGGACACCACCAGACCCTCTCTACCCCTTCCCCTGCCCCAGTATGACACCACCTTACCCTCTCTACCCCTTCCCCTGCCCCAGTACGACACCACCTTACCCTCTCTACCCCTTCCCCATCCCCACTAGGACACCGCCTTCCCCTCTCTACCCCTTCCCCACTAGGACACAACCTTACCCTCTCTACCCCTTCCCCTGCCCCAGTACGACACCACCTTACCCTCTCTACCCCTTCCCCATCCCCACTAGGACACCGCCTTCCCCTCTCTACCCCTTCCCCACTAGGACACAACCTTACCCTCTCTACCCCTTCCCCTGCCCCAGTATGACACCACCTTACCCTCTCTACCCCTTCCCCTGCCCCAGTACGACACCACCTTACCTTCTGTACCCCTTCCCCATCCCCACTAGGACACCACCTTACCCTCTGTACCCCTTCCCCATCCCCACTAGGACACCACCTTACCCTCTGTACCCCTTCCCCATCCCCACTAGGACACCACCTTACCCTCTCTACCCCTTCCCCATCCCCACTAGGACACCACCTTCCCCTCTGTACCCCTTCCCCACTAGGACACCACCTTACCCTCCCTACCCCTTCCCCACCCCTAGTAGGACACCACCTGACCCTCTCTACCCCTTCTCTCCGGGGAGGAGTTCAAATCTCATATCCGGCATCATTAGCCCCAGGAAGGTGATTTTAATCTTTATTCAGCTCACACCTTCTGTGTGTGCATGTTGTGTGCGATAAAGACTACGTAGTGCAATCAACAGCAGGCAAAGGCTATAACAGAGACTTTTTGCATCTATGCTCTGCCCCAAGACAGATTCCTAAAAACACATGTAAACGGCCTGGCAGACAACGTACATCGTGAGCAAAAGTGGAAGCATGAATCGCTATTTTGGAATGCAAATAAAATGTTATGTTGCCATGATAGCCGAAACAATAAAAGATATTACAAACAAATTGTACATGCACCCTAATGGGTTTATTTCTAACAGGGGACATTTTGAGCTCCGTTTTGGCATATGGTTTTCTGGTTAGATTGATGCGCGAGGTTCATCAAGTTGTATGGTTCATTTCTGCTCTGCTGTGTGGCATTTCTGCCCTGAGTACACCGCTCCACTAGAAAGGCTTCTATTACGACAAATTCATTGAACATCAGCATATCCAAGCAATCACTTGACCGTTCTGAATGTATTAGCCATCAAAGTGACTTGAGAGATGTATATCCTGATATTTTTAACCGGTCAATTTTTAAGTAAACTAAGGTATTTCGCTAGTAGCACTGGTGGTTCATCATAGTCAATTATCATTCATCATCTCACAAAATAACACATTAGGTCCGACATAAGACTCCGCGCTCTAATATTTCCCTTCCCGTCATTATTTCATCAGGAGCCTTTCTTTCACCATTCAGATTCTTTTCTCCAAGGCATTACCGATGGTAGACACGTGATCTTGTTAATTTGCAGTTCGATATATCTGAGTTGCGTAAGCTTTTCGGTGCTTCCGTTGAGTTTTATTCCTTTTGTATCATCGCTTTCCTAATACCAAACCATTGTTAACCAAACGCATGATCTGAAATGACCGGACACTCCAATTTAACCAAACGACGAAGTCCAACCCAGCCTTAAACCGGGGACACACCACGCGAGAAACGTGCCGATTTACGGAAAAGCTGATAGAAAATGGCGTGTATGGGAGCTATTGTTGATTCAAAAACTCTGTATTATCAGTAGGAGATATTACTCTGAAATAATATCTCACAAACAAGCCCATTTTTATTTGCGATTTGGGAGATTGCTGCCGTTTCTCACTTGGTTTGTCTCCAGCTTCACCAACCAGACAATCCACACCGCGAAGAGAGCACTGATACCTCAGCTGGAATGACGCCCGCCACCGGAGAGCAGTGTCGCCGATTGGATATTTCCGGTTCTGGTTATTATTAGAAATATTGGTGAATCGTCATATTCCAAATGGTTATCCATATTTTAAAATTCATTTATATTTTCTAAATGATAGTTTAATTACAAACAATAATATAATATTTTCTTCTATTTACTTCCAATATCGACATATCGAAATATCCCGTGTTCTATGTAGAACACAAATATATTTAAGAGAATATTATATACTTTCCACTTATCATATTTTACTTGTAATACCGCAACTGATTTGTTTATTCACACTCGGTTCCTGAAAATGGTTAGATAATGACATTACCTGTCGCTTGTTGGAGTAGCGTTTCGAGTCAGTGCGATGCTTTTTCCAGTCTCATACCTGCCGATCGCCCGCCGATTTAAAATATTGCTCTGCTGCTCTGTAAGACAAAAATGACAACATTATCGTTTTTTACCAACAGTACATGTATGGATGAATTTCATTATGGGTTCATAGCTAATCAATCTTTTTTTTATATATTTTTTTATTCAGGTTGAAACAAAAATACATTCGCCTTAGTTGGCGTTCTTCCATGCATTATTGGAAAAGGTGAGGACAGTACACAGACGTGGACAGGACATACATGTTTGTGCAAAACAATACAGTACATATAACATATTCAACCTAATTTTAGATGAGGATAATTACAATTCCCAGGTCATGTGACTCTGGGGGCTATAAATACATCATGCATCATACAATCAGTACAAAAAAAACTTTTCATCCTCATATTTTTCATGTTAATCCATATCTTTCATTAAACTAAAAAAATATCATAAATAGTATGTGGGGATTGGTGCATTGGAATAGCTGCAACAATTAGTGAATGTTCCTTATTAAACCCTGAAGATTATGATTCAGACGAGCATTTTCCAAAAGCATAGTTATTTAAAGTTGGTAGGCCTTGATATATGTCTGGTATTAGCAGTTTTTGCTTTACTAAGGTGTGGAAATGGTTTATCTCCATTGTTTTTTTAATGTTGGGCTTAGCTGGTCCCAAAGCAGCATGCCTTGGTAAGTTGGGCTGTTTTTGAACTGTTCAATCCGTGGTCTGTTAATGTGTAGCTTTACCTTGTCCTCACTTCGGGTACTTCTGGTCGTGTTGCTTAATTGACGATCATCGTCACTTGCCCACCAATGCATTAGGCATAGCAAATGTGTTGAACGTCTATAATGCAGTGGTCGTATCTTACATCTTTCCATTAACAAGTCTGTAGGATAATCCTCTGCTTTGTTTACCTTTTAAGTACATCTTAGACAGTCATTCAACAACGTCTGTAGTTTTTTCCTATCTTGTTTTCTTGCTAGGTAATATTGAAAATCAGCATACTCTAATTTGGGTAAAATCATTTGTTTTACAATAGAAATTGCTTAAGTATCTTAATTTCCTGAGCTTAAATAGCTTTTGTCTTACATCACACAAGGTTTTATTTACCTGCAATTTTTGACCCAATCTAGATTCTAGCATTACTCCCAAGTAGTTAAAATTACTTACAGTCTTCAAACGTTTTCCTCCAATACGACATGTTCTTTCTGGGATGCATCCATTCCTACCTACAAACCACATTAATTTAGTTTTATCTTTGTCAAATGTTCCCTACACCAATTATGTATCATGTCTAAGTCAACTTGCAATCTGTTACAAATGGACTCACTATAAGTTCCTCTTACCACTAACACCAGGTCGTCGGCATACATAATCGCTGTTGAGTAAGTTAATATATTAAGTACGTTATTAACAAACTAGATAAACAGGACACTACACGATGGCAGCGGACTAGGTACACATGCGGTACGATCCTCCGACATAAAACAGTGATTTCCTTGGAAAGCTACCCAGTAGACTCTTCAAACTCGGCATGACTGGGGATAATATCCTTCAGATACTGGCACTATGCGTGGAAAAAACAAAAAAACGAGGAAAGACAGTGGTTCGCCACAAGAAGTAGCAGAGGGTATACTTCAAGATGATGCTGCATTAGTGCCCACCTGCTCGACTGCCAGCTCGGTGAGTGAACAATACATATCGCCTAGGTTGACCATTGATTCATCAAATATACAGATGATACAAAAGATAAACGAACTGGAAGACAGACTATTTACCCAAGAAAATACACTAGCTAGTGCTATCAACCTTCTTAATAAGCTTCAGGAAAAGTTGGAGAAAGAAGAAAAAACACTCAATGAAACAGGTAAACTTCTTGCACAGGTATCAACCCAGTTAAAAGAGAACATACAGAAAGTTAATGAAGATGAGGAAACCCTTGAAAACTGGGACAAAAACGAGATAGATTCCGAAGGTTCAACAAACAGTGCATTACTACAAAAGATTAATGAAAAGCTTGAGAAAAAAGAAGATGAGCAGTTGAGAAAGTTACTAGTGATAGATGGGCTCAAAGAAGAAAGAAATGAAGACATAAGATCTGTGGTCATACAACTTTTGCAAGATCTCGGTTTGGAGAGCATTGCCCCACTTATTGACAACGTGTACAGATGCGGTCGCTACAATGAGCAACAACGCAGGGCCCGTTCGGTAATTGTGTGCTTCGCTAACTCCTCGGTCAAGTCTCGTATCTTCAGAAATGTAAATAGACTCAAGGGCAACATGAAATGGCAAGGGGTTTCATTATCTGATGATGTACGGTTTGAAGATAGGGACAAACTAAAGGACTTAAAAGCTATTCAAGCGGTTGCCAGAAGCAGAAATATCAAGTGTGTTGTTCGAGGACTCTTGATAAAAATACAGGACAAAACTCATACAAGGATATTGATAAGCTCCTGGAGGGCCTTACGATTCAAGATGTGAAAACAATTATCACAGATGAGTAAGTCGTCTACCAAAGTAGACATGCCCCTTTGTCTAACATGTTTCCCTGTCAACTTGAGTTTGAGGAAGTAAAATACGCATCGGCAGAGCAGTGCAACCAGCACAGACACACACTCTCTGTAAACCAACAACAGACGGCTGATCAAATTTTACGAACGAATATGCCTGGTGAAGCCAAGGCACTAGCCTGAACACTTCCAAAGACACCCGAATGGGAAGGCATGAAAGAGAAAGTAATGAAGTCTATATTACATGCAAAGTTTGAACAAAACAGGAACCTACTTGCTGCCCAACTCGCAACAAACACCAAAAAGTTATACAAAGCTACTAAAGATTCAATCTGGGGCTGTGGTCTCCACTTGGGGAGGCGAGAAACCTCACACCCAACAAGGTCACTTCCGGAAATCGACATGGCGTACCGCTAGAAGAGGTACGTGAATCGCTGAGAAACGGTTAATTCTGGCTATTAAACTGAGTATCATTGCATACCGAAATAGTATCATATAGCCAACAAAGTTAGATCGTGATCTACAGAAGTTAGAAAAGACTCTCACTCGCCTGTGGAGACCAAATCCACATCACGCCATAATCGGAGATTCTTGTACCGCTAGGCTCTACGTGGCAATAGCCCTGATAAATGACCAAACGCATTGATTCAATATGTATGTATTCAGTAGTGCCAAGATGCAAGACTTATTAGTCTTAACTAATACCTACCTCAGCCATAATCACAACTCAATAGTTTATGTGATGGGTGGTGTTTGCAATATCACAACACGCAACCCTGAAAATAACAGTATTTCTATGGACTGGAACACGGCTGCAGAACTGACAACACACTTAATTGCATACACAGAAGTTGGAGTGGAATGGATCCGTCGTAATCAACCAACTGCACAACTGGTTATTTGTCCGCTGACAGCCCCCACTCTCGCTGACTGTCAAACACTGCAGTAACAGACTATAATAAATTTTTGATCGACCTGAACTATCAACAACCTTTCGTAACACCTTGGCTTGCTAATCATGTGCATAAATAGCGAAGAAATAGATTCCGGCACTACCACAACATGATGAGAGATGATGGTGTACATCCAAAGACTGAATTACTCGATTTATGGGCAAGTGACTTTGTAAAGATCTTTGAAAGAAACATCCCATCAAGAAATAACAGTTGGTGATACATGGCGTGGTGTTCTGTGGTGTGAACCTAAAAGAGACTCGACTACAAGCTATATTTGAATATATAAGTCAAATTCCAGTAATGCTACCTCTTAGTAGTGATACTTGTTAATTATAAGTAACACTTCAGATACATTTTGTATCAAATTCTTATACCGTTACTTATCGGTTTATGTGAGCTAACTCCTGTTGGTCTGAGATTTTGTTAACTATAAAATCTCCACCTACTAAAGCGACTCTCACGGGGTTACACGATAATCTATATATAAGGGTAAAGCTTTATAAAATAGGGTTGCTGGGATCCTTTTAAATATAAGGAGGATCAATACGTACAACACTTGATGAAGGAGATAATGTTGAGGTTCGCAGTGAGTGATAGCCTTAGGTGCAATGGTCACTCATTGCTTTTCTTTTCCTCTTCATTCCTTTATTTATGTTCTTTTGTTTTTATTTACTGTTTATACTTTTTTGGACTTTTTTTATATTTGTTAACCCTAGCTCCGCTGTTGGGAGGATGCTCACCGCATTAGATACCTATGTTGGCCTTTATTTGTGTATCAGGCCTATGTAGACTTGCTGTTAATTATTGACTTGAATCATACAGCTAGCAAATATGGATTATAGTTTTAAGACAATGAACGTTATTAATGATGTTAATGGATTCAGAATAGTACATGCAAACTGTCGTAGTATTAGATCAAAGTTCGATAACATTACTCTCGAACTGGGCAATAAATATTGGGATATTATAACAATCTCTGAAACATGGTTAAACGATTTTGATGATATAAATAGTTACCAGATGGAAAATTATAGTTTATACCGGATGGACAGAGGTTGGAAAACCAAATTGACAGATATAAACCCTAAAATTGGTGGTGGTCTGTGTATATATGTCAAAGAAGGGATATTACATGACCAAATAAAATTTAACTACTTGAACAGGAGTTGTAAAGACATTGAGATACAGATACTGGTAATTATGAGAAAAGGACAAAAAGATTTAGCAATATTAAATGTATATAGGCCAAGGGAAGGGAGTATTGTGAGTTTCTTGGATAGGCTTGAAAAAACCATGACACAAATACAACAAGAAAAAAGCTATGAAATGGTGGTTTTAGGTGACTTCAACCTAAACATGATAAATACTAGGGACCCCAATATAATGAGGTTGAACACCAGTATGTACCAACTGGGTTTTACTCAAACCATACAGGATCCCACTAGATTATCGGATAATAGTACAATGATAGATTTGATCTTCACAAACGGAAGCGACACTTTGTCGATGGGAGTACTTGACATATCCCTTTCTGACCACCAAGCTATTTCTATAATAAAGAGAAAAGGATATAAACAATATAAAAAAAGGGAATTTTGAGGGAGAACATATAAATGCTATAATGAAACAAAATTAAGACATGAACTTGAGAGAGTGGATTGGGACTGTCTGGTGAATTGCACATCAATTTCGGACAAATGGAACATGATAGTTCAAAAAATTACTTTCGCTTTGGATAAAATATGTCCTTACAAAACATTTATTATCAAAGATAAGCAGGCCCCATGGATTAATAATGATATACTAGAACAAATAGAGGAGAAAAAAAGATTTTATAGGAAGGCTAGTAAAACTGGCAAACGGGATGACAGACGCAAAGCTCAGAATACAAGAAATAGCCTCAATAAAATAATAAAAAATGCATGATCTGAATACCTAAAGAATCAACTAAATGCGTCGGAGGGAAATCCAAAGAAGTTTTGGAGGGAAATAAATTCCATTTTGCCCGGTACTTATGAACAGAAGAAAGCGAATATACAACTTAAAAATGATGAAGGGCACTTTATTGATTCTGCACAAATACCAGATTATATTAATGATTTCTTTTTAGGGATTGGTAGCAAATTGTCAAATACTATGTATCTCCCCTGGATTAACTATGATAAGAGACAATTTGAAAACATGGACGATTTTTGTATTGTTAACGATGATCTCATTAAAATTGTCAAGGAAATATGTGTTAACAAACAATCTATGGTCGAAGTCATTAATACATGTGTGTTGAGAGATACTTTCCTTATTATACCTGAGATTATTGTAGACTTGATTAACCTATCTTTCAGGGAGGGTGTGTTGCCGGAATCTTGGAAGCCGTAGAGGGTGGTACCGATTCCGAAAGGGGGGGATCCATTTAAGATAACAAACCTAAGACCAATATCACTTTTACCATACCCAAGTAAAATCATTGAAAAAATTGTACACCAAAAAATTACTTCATTTCTAGACAATAATCAAGTTTCACCTAAATATCAATCAGGATTTAGAAAAGGGTTTTCAACAACAGATTCGATAGCAAAATTTACTGATGAAATACTTATAAGTCGTAACATAGCTAAGTCCACGGTTGCCGCCTTTGTCGACTTCCAAAAAGCCTTTGATACAGTAAATCATGTGATACTAATAAGTAAACTACATGATTATGGCATTGGGGAAAAAAACCTTCAATGGATGACTAACTACTTACAAAATCGTACTTAATGTGTTAAGATCAATGACAATGTATCAGAACCAGGTGTGGTTCAATGTGGTGTCCCGCAAGGCTCTACATTAGGGCCTTTGCTCTTCCTTGTGTACATAAACGACCTCTCAATAGCACTGAAAAATTCATGTATTAGCCTTTATGCAGACGATACTGTGATATACAGAGACGGACATGAAATAAACGAACAGTTTGATAGTTTACAATCTGACCTGTATAAATTGGAAACATGGTGTCTACAAAATAAACTTAGTATTAATACATCAAAAACAAAAATCATGTACTTTTCAACAAAAAGAAACAACCTGGGTAATCTTCCACATGTTTTTCTTAATGATCAGAAACTACAAATTGTACCAACCTATAAATACTTAGACGGCTTGATTATCACTTGCACATTGAACGAATGATTAAAACTATCTCCTACAGACTGTATCAACTGGTTAAGCTTAGACCATATATAACGCAGTTAGCTGCTATAAAAGTGTATAAGATGAGCATCTTGCCTTATTATGATTACGCAGATATTTTGTATGCTGGTAGTAACAAAGGGATCTTGCAGAAATTGCAGAGGCTGCAAAATAAATGTCTCCGTGTATGTCTTCAGAGTAATATAAGAACTCCGATTATTGATCTACATGTTAATGCTAAAGTTCCTTTTTTGGATGACAGGAGGACAAGTCACATGTATAACTATATGTATAAAAGATCAAGAAATGTTAACTATGTTGATGCTCAAAATCGGATTACTAGAGCTGGCACTGCCCCTTTAATCAGAACGCTTACACCTAACTGTTGTGCATATGCGAGATCTGTGAACCATTATGGTGCCTCGATGTGGAACCTACTCCCACCCATTGTTCGCAACACACCCTCATTTAAAGAATTTAAGAGTATCAGTAAAACTGATAATTTGACTGCTTGTCTTGGGGCTTGAGTTTCCAAATGTCAACAACAGTAGCTTAATCTGTGGGCCTACCATGGGTGTGGTGTAGTCAGTTAAGTGAACAAAAAGAACAAACACTGTTATTCTGTATGGCCCAGACATGAAAACCAATCTGTATTAGGATTGATGCCTGGTGCCTCTTTTATTGGACACTATTTTCACTTGTATAAACTACAAGTTTCACGACTTAAACGTCGAGTATGTTACGAAAACCAAATGACCATGAGTGTCGTATGACAACAGAAGAGATATGTATAATCTTTACAGTTCAATAAAAGATATTCCTAAATACCTATGGCTGTACACTCTATGCTTACACCACGTTCTGGGGGATGGAGTAACTTATGGATACTACCCAAGGTTGCCGTATACTACCCAAGGTTGACATTTAGACCAATCAGATTGTCTCTTATAAAATTCATATGAAAAGCGCAGTGGGAAGTAAACATAAAGTGTCAAGTTACTCGATAAGGTTGGATCTGGCTTCAGGTTTGATGGTGGATGAACAAATAACGCTAATTATAGTTATTAAACCACATTTGAGGGTATATAGGAATAGGGAAACCAAGTACCAGTGAAAGAAAGTCAAAATTACTTGGTAAGGCTTGGAAAAATTACTGCCCGCTGCCAAGGCCTTGGGCAGTAATTTTTCCAACCCTTACCTCGTAACTTTGACTTCCTTTCACCCAAGACTGAGCCCTGTGGCACCCCATAAGTTACATCCAATCATTGAATCTATTCTCTGCATATTCTTTTTTCTTGAAGTCACAGCATCTCACCATATATATATATATATATATATATATATATATATATATATATATACATATATATAATGGCACAATACCTTCCTTTCAACCTACCGCATCCTTTTATGGCACACAACTCCTGAAAAAGTGTCTTCATTGTAGCTGGAAAGTATAAATACAACTTTACCAAATAACAGTATCTGACATCACACCAACAATAAATTTGGTCGGCAACAAAACGTGACCAATCTCAAGATTTTCTATTTCCCACGATATGGACGGCCATCTTGTGCTCGATGACGTCTTGGGATGTCAGATACCTAAGACTATTAGTGAAAATCATTACAGAAGCCTGAAAGTGGATGTAGAACCTGACAGTGGGTCGCTGACCCCGACCGAATTCTCCCTGAATAGAAGTGATTGTCAGCTGGTTAGAAGACTGCACACACCTTTTTGTTCCTGGATGTTATTTTCAGGTGCGATATAATCCACGTCGGAACACGTGCCCACGGGGGAGGAGGGAGGGGAGCTTCGTAACGTCATCTAGCGGATGTGAAGACCTTGTCTCCTCAGTTCCATCTATATCTGTCATGTACAAACCCAGTCAGAAGTAGCATTTGATTCATAGATTGTCATTTAAAAAACATATCAATTGAAGGTTTTGATAAAGGTTGTTCATTACTGTAAATTCAAGAAACGTGGATAATCGTCATGCAGTGCATTGCGTATTACCACACTAAATTACATTAACAGAGTGTGAAAAGAATGATCTGTGACGTCGAGTTTTCCTCTTTGTTACACGATTAAGACAGACAATATTCGATACGCCCCAACTTCCATGATCTACCTCTGCAACAGACCATGCCACATACGACTGATTCTATGACATCTTGCCACAAAGAGAGTTCTTTGTGCGCAGGTCAGTTCCGGTGCTGGGACCGGTGTGTGACTCGCTGCCAACAGGGCGCGCCACCGGCGCTCTAATAACGAGGCCGCGCTGCCTCCCGGGAGGGCGGGGCGGGGGGGGGGGGGGCGGTACAGGTAGGAGACACAGGTGTGTAAAGTGTCAGGTGGATAAGTGAATACCTATCAACCACAAGTCACGTGTGAACCAACAGGTGGGAAACATGATGAGCAAATATGGCGGTTACTTGTCATGTATCACTGAGTGGTTGTCAACCCAGTGCCAGCCCATTCTGACTGTAAGCTCACCAACTTGATGAACGTTTTCTCCGAATGAATTTGTAGGTGTATGATTAAGATCATGGCCGTGATTCAACGCTGTGGTATGTTATTACAGTTATGCATAATTAACTTCCGTTGTCACTGGCAATTCATTATTCTCCTTTTTTCAGGACTACATTTGTTTTGCTTGATAGTCGCCAATGCCGCCATGTGCGCCCATAATATACTAAATCTACACTTGATATGATTGAACTTAATAACATGTATATGTTACGTGTATATGAAATGTGTATGTTGAATCTACGCATCAGAAAGAGAACAATTGACTAAGAAACCTCCTTAATAGCTAACATCGCTCACAGAAAATATGGAAGGCGCCAAAAGGGTATTAAAAGTAAGTTTCAGTTCAGTAATAATGCATTTTCATGATAACCAACAAGTAGATTACAATTTTCACCATATGCGTTTATTACAAAATGATATATTTTCCAGACACTCAAACTATAAGATGCTTTTAGAAAATAGTGTTTTTTTCTTTTTCTTATGTATCTTAATGAAACGTATAACATTGTTGTCCTCACTTTACATAAATTGCATAAATGTCTATTTACAGATCGATTGAATTCGAAGAAATATGTGCGTTACAATTTGATGCCATTTAAGATTTCTTTATTACTCAAGTTGTAGGTAGCTCCGCACGTACCAAATATTCAGCTATAGTGGTTCATTTGCAACCAACTGGGAATAAACTCTCACCTCTTACGAGGAAGCATTCCATAGGATTTTTGATTCAGTTATAAAGTTATTCTCTCCCTCAAAGTGAAAAATAAAGTACTTGAAGCGATTCAAAAACACGATACAAAAATTTCAGAACCAACTATGAGAACAAGCATTTATGATTTATTCGGGATTTTCATTTTTCATTTTCAATGTTTTCATTGGAAAAGTGATTTTTACGAGAAACTGTCGGACTCACAAACTAAAAACAAGCTAAAGGATTATTTAATGCCTGTGAGGTTTTGCCTTTAACACAAAGAGGATTAACTGCAGAATTAGTTAATTCGTTCTTGTGTTTGATCTGGCGTCCCTTGGTGGCGAAACAGGCGTCGTGTTTTCTGTCCTGGGACCAATAGAAAACGGACAACGCCTCCTCCAGCCGCATCTTCGTTTTTGTACATTAAGTCAGCTGAGTACATAAAGTTACCCTTGGTATTTTGCACCTCAGGAACGACCAGGACCACACCACAGAAGGACCATATCTATGAGACTGAGATGTCAGGACATCTTGTGAAATGCTGTAATGGCAGGCACGGATTGATGGTCTGACAGCGCGAATCTAACATTTACTAGCATGCCAATTAATGTACTTTTTACCTGTTAGTATTGTTTTATGTATGTGTGAAGTAGAACAGTGTCGCTTCCTCGCTACCTGTCTCATACCCCCTTTCATGTCATACCATCACGGCCAGGTATGGACAACGTGGTTAAGGCCAGGACTCATTGGGCTTCTGATGCCAACCGACGCGCCTCACGATGCGCTCTACGACCCAGACCTGCATTGGGTTGAATGAGCGTCGGAGTGCATCGGGAGGTCTGAATTTCTGCTTCGGTGTTGGTTGGTTCTAGGCATGTGTCTTTAACATTTCACATTACATGGGTTATTATGCCCCTTACTTATCAATTTTGCACCGTTCCTATTTACATACACTATAACGTAACTACACATGGGCGCTTTAGGTATCAGTCATGGAACCTTTTACGTTTATGAGATTATATAATCCAAATCCTTTCTCGCACTCTTTTTGAATCGATAATCAAAAGTATATACGAAATAGGCAATCTAAATTGTTTATTATATATTGATATGATTTAAGGTTATGTTGTATATTCTGTAAGATAATCACTGGGATCGGAGGTAGTTATTGGGAAATCAGATACTAATCAATTCCCAATTACAATCATTGCAGCTACCATGGCTACAATAGTGTCAAATATTATGTTACTCTGTATAATATTTCGTGGCATTTCTTAAACTAACCTTGACCTAGGTGAATGATATTAGGAAATGTCCATACTATGGACGAAACAGTTTCGGTTCGAGGTAAGGCCATATGAAATCAATGACTGCATGGTCAAGAACGGGACTACATGGTCAAGAAAATAGTCATTTCAATTTCTGATGGAGTGGAAGTCAAAGCGGGCGCGAACATCATTATTACTGCACCCCTAGCAGTGGGCCGCATTTCAGAGACATTCGCACACAGGTATATAGTAATATAGAAAGACATGGTTAGTGTGGCCGAATGGAATCTGTTCAGAGATATTTTGGTCAGAAATATTCACTGAAGTCGAAGACTGAGGTGAATATTTCTGACCAAAATATCGAGGAACAGATGGAATTCGGCCACACTCACTGTGTCTTTTTATTATTATATACCGATATTCGATTTAAATGCCATTTTTGTACTTACATTATCAACCTATTTCAACCTCCGAAATAAGTCACGTGGTACGGTGTGGCGTAAAAATATTTTACGCCACAGTGCGGCCGAACGGAATCTTTTCTGCTATCGCGTAAAAGTGAGACATTCGTGCACCGGTATATAATAATAGGAGAAAATGACCTTACTGTGGCCGAACTATGTCTTAGTTCGAGGTCACCTATCGCCGACGTTCGCCCCGACGCCGCAGGCATAGTTCTAGCCACAGTCAGGCATTTTCTTATTATTACATACCTTAATTCTATCAGAAACATGCCATTTATCGAGTCCTCGAGTCACAACCGCTAAGTGTTGACACTGTCTGCTACAAACCGGATCTGTGCATTGCGCATGCGCGATAATACCGTCACTCGCCGAACGGATGTTTGGTTGTTATTCGGTAGGCGTGCACTTAACAGAGAATGCGATTGGAGAGCAGTAGGAGTATCACCCGGGAATCAGGGTAAGCGTGTCTGTGCGTCCCCCGTTGCAGACCAAGTAGAATGGCGTGTTGTTATTATCGATGGATTTTGTATATTTGACCAATTTAAACTGTTGTACGTGCACGCCACTCATTGGCTACCTCAATATTTGGTCAATACACACTTGTAGTTGTTGCGGGGGGCATGTATCGCGAGTTTAAAGTCGCGATTCGACGACATTCGCCATGTTGTTTTTGGTCTCGATGACATCAATTACGCACGCTTATCGAATAGCAGAGTCTAGGCTCGATGCACGGTAGAATCGTGCAGTACGACGAAGCGCACCATAGTGGGCCGTAGTCGCGATATACTACACCCCCGTGAGCGGGTAGTATTTCACTGACGTTTGCACATAGGTATCTAATAACATCTTAAGTTATAAGTTATATGTGGTTATTGATATAAGTATGTTCATTGATGCATGGAACGGTTCTCTTCAGATACATTGGCATTGCTGGATCTGTTGGGTATCAACTGATAATACTGGATAAGATTTATTAATTCTTAAATCAAATAATGTTGTCATTACAGTTAAGTTAAAAGTTGTCTGAAACCTAGTGGTGTGGATCTTTATTTCCTATAGGAAGAAGAACAAGGGGCGGGGGTGGTAGTGCCACCATGGATAGTTGAGAATACCAGATAAGGCCATATCAAAGGCTAGGTATATAGAAATATCTAAAATTACAAGTTATGTGTAGATATTGCAAAAAAGCCAAGATGAAAGAAGGGAACCGCTGCTGCGCCAGGTGGCAATGCTCAATTTCTTTTTGTGGTTTCGTTGGCCATAATCAGATCGCAATTTAATTTTTACGATTACTTTAACAATCCGACTGAAAAAGCGATGCTCCCATAACATTGGATCGTATCCCTATATTTACACGGTGTTGCCAATTTTGACGAAGTCATGGCGAAACAACAATACAGGTGTTGCCGTTCAGCGACGCCTAACAGCCCACTGTCTAGTTACGCGGCCGCTCGGACAAACACCGCGAGCCCGGCAGTATTCATATTGAGACATTCTCGGGAGTGGTGCCGACGTCACGAAGATACACTGCATTGCTCGATTTTCTCGCTCTGCAGTTTATTTTCCGAAAGCGGTGCAGTACACTCTGATACGCACGAAGGGTTAAACAACTTTTCACGCCCTTGAAACCAATGTTAAACCCACTGTACATCTCTGGTAATATCTCAGTAAATATCCAACTGAGAAACACCAAACAAAAACTGACATGTAGGCCAAGAGCAGGGGAAGAGGCTAGATGGGTTTTTCCTTATCTATTTGTTATGCAAAGATTGTTTTATTTGGTGTGTTCTCCAGAAAACTGCCGAAATTGCAGATGACAGGCTGCTACAAATGTCAAAATAAAAACTTGCACAAAAGTACAAAAAAATTGTAGATTCAAACATTTATACTTTTATACCATAACGTTTATTGATATATCTTGTTAAAAACACATCAAACTAGCCTTAATTACGCATATTAATCATGTACAGTGAGTTCAAACATCAATTTACGTTTCTTCGATCGAGCAATAATAACAGAAAGCTAGGGTCTCCGAAAATGGCAATACCCTTTGCCAGCTAGAGCCTCGTTTGGGTTTGAACATTCCGCTCCCAAGTATACAGCAATCACACCTAAAGTGTGAACGGTGGGTCTGAGTGCAGGAGTAATTTCTTTACAGATTAAATTGCTGGAACAAACTAGGGTATTGTATTGACGAGTCATGGCTGTTTTAACTTAATAGTTGATAATTATCTTGGTTTTGAATAGGAAAATGATAAGCATATTGTGGCTACTTCTGCCAATGTATTAGTGTGTATGCAGTTTCGGTGTCCCTGTGTTATCTAAGGTGTACCTAAAGTATTGTTGAGGTGATATGCATGTATGATACATCAAATTGGAACTGGAATACCATAGAACATGATGCAATCAGTCTTATTTCTCTAGAAGTAATATGCACGGGTATTATGACCGTATTACGCTCATGCACTCTGTGAATCAATGCTATGGTATACGTTACCAGGTGAATGTTTGGCTTCAGGCGTGGCGTAACTCAGAAGATAAGGTGCGACACCGGCGTGTGGAAAAAGGCCTATTCGGAGGCACATATTGAATAAGACAGGGGAAGATTTATTTGTTCTTTAATCAAATACGGATGGCATCACAGTTAACATGGATCTTTATTTCCTATAGGTAGAAGAACAAGGAGCGGGGGTGGTAGTGCCAGCATAAATCGTTATTGAGAATATAAGATAAGGCCATAATTAACCTACAGCGATGTGATCCGCCATGGCGTGTAGGTTTGCGTTAAAAATAATTGCTAAATGCCTCATTTTGCGAGGCGATGTGGGTATGCGATTACAACGCGATCCACTAAATTTTAGAAGCAACGTTTAGGCCCTCCGATCGCTATTCTGCGATCTGCAACTCTGTGGTAAACGTGGAGCAACGGTTCTCAGCCACACGGATCCAGCTATATAACCTGCTGATGCCCTGATACTGCTGAGACTGCTGCTGCTTCCATAGCTGAACCAACTGAACCAGAACCAGTGTCAGAGGCAGAACCAGAGGCAGAATCTTTGGAGGCAGATGATGCTCTTACCCCTCCCCTATCACTATCTGCCACCCCGCTCAACACCAACTTACTAGAAACATAGTAAGTCACTATATCTATCAAGCTCGGCAATCTGCACAAACTGGTCATCAAATCAGGACAAGGTGCAGAGCAGCTAAAGATCACAGAGCAGTGGATCTGGCGGCATATCCAGTTTCTGCTGGATCGCATCACTGTGCTGCACTGATGGGGTGTTGCTCCATTTGTTGTCCACCCTACACTGCTCCCAATACTGCCACTACCACTGCCACTGCATGTGCCTCTTCCACTGCCAGTCAGGAACACTTGCCTTCATCTACCCCTGGGCCCTGTTTTTTAGTCACGACAGTGTCTATATCCCATGTCCCGGACCGTCAGGGCACGCCTCCGCTAATTTATGCGGCGACCTTGACACAAGAGTACACTGGCCACCAGAGTAGACGTTTGCTTTGACGAAATTCAAACGCGAATTACGGCGGAACCGTGCGGCCGATCATCTGCTTAAAATTTCATTGCTAAATTCGTATGGGAAGCACGGGAAATCTTCTATATACACACAGTGAGGTTTGATAGAGCCTAAAACAATTCTATACTTGTCTAAAGTGGGATTCACACGATGGGATTCATGTACCTAACAAGGTGTTTGCCGGAGACAATTCCTGCTGAGATTCTCTACTGGAACACTATCTCCTCGTCTGAATCATAGGGCTCCATTTTGCTGAGACAAGTCTTTTCCCTTGGAATTGTCAGCGACAATCACCCCTAACAAGGAACAGAATCTCATGAGATTTGGACTTTAAACAGGTTAAAGAATTAGAGGGGTATTTTGGTGAGACAAATGTACTTCACGCATTCTCCCACCGTCTGTGAGTCTCAGTGGTCCTAAATTACACCTATTCACATGGGGAATTACCCTGAGTCGGCGACTGCGTACCATGTGTACTCTGTGTCGGGGTGTAGGGGGTGTAGGGGTGAGACTATGTACCTGGTAAGTCTTCCCATGTGAATTGAATCCGCCATGTTTCCCTGAGACTGTAGAATACCTCAATCTGTGAAACTTTGTACTCAGCAGGAAATTGTCGGTGACTGGTGAAAAAGTGTGAAGTACACCAGTCTCAGGTCCATTTGTCCCATCGTGTGAATCCCACTTTAGACAGGGACACTTTTAGCGGCGATCGAACCTCCCACGCTGAGACACTGTCTATAAGACGGCGGCCATTTTGTAACTTCCAAACAGTCTCCCAATCGCAGAGATGCCTTAGGGTATCGTTGGCCGATTATGTCGTGACTGAAAAACAGGGCCCTGTATCGGCCGATGGTCTACCGGGGATCTCTTTCACAGACGACAAAGGCATGTTAGCTGGAAATATCTGACAGGGATCGAAGATATTCTAACAATAGCGAGTTGCTCAAACACAAGTATGAACATTCTAGAGCCTTTCACAGCTGATATATTTTAAAAACAGTCTTAGAACCCATTCCTACTGGTGCTAATAATGCAAACAAAAAGGCTGATTGAATCCTCATGATCGTGGAAATCATTATAAAATCCATGAAATTATTTAATTTACTCATCTTTCGAGTCCTTTTTCACCTTGATATTGGGCCTGCGATTCTTCTAACATCCTATAGAGTGGGCGATGGCCGGGAAAATTAACCGGAAGGTGCCAACTCCTTTGCGTGTGCGTCGATGACCCCATAAATGAGGACCTCAATACCTGACACAAAATATGCATTTAGAATATGGCCGCGGGGTCGGAGCCCCACCCTCCTCATGGAACAGGTTCAATTTTGATGAGTCATCAAAGAAAACCCTCCTCGTAAAGGAGATCATTTACTGACAAAACCTCCCCTAATCCCCTCCTCCGAGGACCCCACTGAACGGAGCCTTACCTCCACCAAATGGCGATAATTTGACATTTTCAAAACTTGATTTTGATTTATGGGTCTTTTGTTATGGATGTGGATGTATAAAGATGCATTAATCCACGGATATTGGTGAATGCTGCCATCTAGTGGAGCTAGAGGACAGGGGTTGGGGAGTGACAGTGGGAGGGGCTGATGGTAATGGTGACTGGCATGGGAAGTTCGAATATCATTCATATTTGATGAGGGGACGCGCGGTGGGCACTCAATGAGGTTAACCTGCCAAAAAGAGAGGTTAGTCTGACCTCCTCCAGCCTCCTACCTCACACCTCACGCGAGCCAAATAGTCAACAGCAGCTCCCCTGTCTCTTTGTTACCAAACAATGGCTATCTTTCGAACAATATCACCAGAATGCACACAGAGACACCCAAGTCAGACCCACATCACAGAAGCAAAAAGTAAATTCAAAACAGAATTCTGGTTTACTCTCCTTTTATATTCCTCTCATAGCCCTTCGGTTGTTTTATGGCAGAAAACCACAGAATATTTTCGTCTCCCCCTATTTCACTTATGAATGGTAATGTTCCCTTGCCCCTAGGCAGAAAACATTATTACATTATCAATTCAAAACAAAATAAACTTAGCCAACTAATACTCTTGGTGTGTTGCGCTAATAGCAACTATCATACATGTTACCAATTAATTGCGAGGTACATTTTATCATAGGGAAAAAATGGAATCAAATGGGAAGGAAGAACAGTTATTCTTCTGACGAGGACGTGGCACTTATGAAAGTAGATATCATTGTTTTTAATCCTCCAATGTTTTTCTTTTGATTATTAAATAACTCTATAAAAAGAGATTACATTTTGCACACTTGAGATCTATAATCTTCTTATTTGTATTCCTAAAATCTCTTTTTGTGCTAGTTAAACAACCTGGCGTAGAATACAGAACTTACTCGATATAATTGGGAAATTGATTAGTACGATTAAATGACTCTGCATTAAACAATTAACCTACAAAATTACATCCCCATTGGGAATATCCTGAAATTTACAGGGCTGGAGATGAGGTCTGTGGATCAACCGATCACATTTAGTCTACCTATAATCACTGCACGAAACTAACCACTTAACATGTCTATGCGATCGGCGTATTTAGGTATGCTTTTGCGTATACAAGGTTGACCTACTTTCTGTATTGTATACGCCTCACCTCTAGGCGTATATATGCGTCTATGTTGCGGTCATATATATACGTCATATTTACGTCTCATTCTGTTGTATTTACGCCACTATCGAATAGTTCCGATCTCTGCCACTTGGGGACACCACTGTATTATATCTCATTTGCCATTAGTTTATAAGTCCTTGGTATATGGAAAATCCAAACTTATATTACCATTTAAAAAAAATAAAACTTTTATAAAACGTAAGAAGGCATCAACTGATTCAATACAAGTTATAAACCCAGCGTTCTTTTGTCATTTTTCGCTGTGTTTTTTAAAGACTTTAAAACACCATTCTTCTGTCATTATGATTCTGGTACTGTATATATACAGACAAGGTGTCAATGGATATAACTTCCTCGCCGATCCCAGAGCCGACCCCGCCCGCACCTCCCCCCCCCCCCCCCCGAGGTTTCACTAATTCTGACCCGCCTCCCGACACCCTTCACTCACTCAACCAACACTGAAGCCCTCGCACACGACCCCCACCTCCCCCAGTGTGTGTAGCTGCGGCTGCGGCAGTAGGCCAGGTTAGGCTAATTAGGATTATGGTTAAGAAAAGACAACATAGAAAACATTCAGTATTTATGGTGAATATTTGAAATTTGAATGTAATATAGTGATGTAATAACCTGATTTATAATCATAGTTTTAAGGATGCTATTGTGAAAATGCGTATGGACCAAAACTAACTGTTGGAGAACAAACCTCAGATATGATGACCTTTGAAAATATATTCTGTGTAGGAATACGACCCCTATACATTTATTATTGTTCAGTTATATTCTCAGAGTTAACCATAGGACAGTTACCCTTCTTCGCCGATGAATCCCTGAGAACATGCATTTGTACTATAGTGGTCATCTTGCCGAATAAAATCAGGATTCCTGAATTCTAGACTTACGATTTCCCGTTGCACCACTGTGTAGGGAGAGTGATATAATCGCATTGTTCAAACAATTACTGCTAAACACAATAGACGTTAACTAGAGTATTTATTCTCCCTGTATGGAATTTGAAAAACAGCATCCTACATTTGTATTCGTTTCCATTAGAATACGATTCACAGGCGGCCAGAATCACTGATTTCATTCTTAAGCTTTAAGCCTGAGACTTGAAGTTCAAAAACTAAATTTGTTTAATATTTGCATTAATGAAGTTATCAGGTTTTAGACTCCACTTGAATCATGTTTAAAATTGATTATTGTAAATGTTGCGTGGTGAGATTTCTCAGCCATGTTCTTTAGGTCTACGCCTGTTATCCTGCTACAAATGGCTGTTATAAATCAAGAAAAATACATCTTCCAGCCACTTACTAATGTAACCTACTGGAACATCTATGAACTACTCCACTCCTAACCTTTCAAAGGATTTCTTTTCAGATTCCAAATGAAATCTTTATCGTCTGTCTTTTTTATCCGAGGCTGAATCTGTAATAGAATTTCTGTATTCGGCAATAACTTAAGGCAATCATCGAATATTCAGGAAAGCAAAATTATGTAATTCACAATAGAATATTCATTTGATTCTAATTGAATACAATGTTGTCCAGTTCGGATTATATTTTCATAGAAAGCAGACGGAGGGAACACATTAGCCTCGTGTTAGCTGTAAACGACATTAATTGTGTCCTGCAAGCAAATTTTCCGCAATTTCTATCCTCATAACATATATCGGATATGCTGCTGATGGATTTGTCTGCTAGAACAGGATACGCTGAAGTGAAACTGTAGAAGGTGAGCGTAGAAAGAAGAATGACTTGTGCTCCTTGACAGTGATTACTAGAGATAAGTTCAATATTGCCTCAGCATGCTTTTTAATTGTAGGTACCTTTCTTAGCACCAACCATGGATCTGTAGTTTATTAGGACTATTCATGTAGTTATGTTGCACAAACAGAATGTTAGATAATATTCCTTGGTTTTCATGAGGCCTCAGCAGATCTTCAGAAAGGTAAATTGCTCCTTCTGAAAAAGGTAACTGTTGCAAAAAGGGCAATGATCAACAAAAATAAAACGAGGAGACACTATCTTATGTATCTATGTCATGCCAGGTGAGGATGGGGTCAGCATGAGAGGCAGCATCGCAGGGGATTGTAAGAAAAAGAAAAAGAGCTATATATTGAGATAGAAACAGCATAATATTAACATTGTTTTTACACAGTCATCAAATTTAAAAGCAAGACGGCCGCGTTGCATCTATTTCCAATAAGCAAACAGATACTACACGATCTGGACGACGGTAAGGTATCATTCCCACACATTTCCAAACGCCCCTCACCAACACCTCACAGACTCACACCTGATGTACCTCTGCGTGTAACTCACTCCCGTCAATCAGTCGGATCCAGCTCGGCTTCTCATTAGTTTTTCATCGTCCCTGTACCTCACACCATCCAGCTGCCAGAACATTATTGATCCGAAATGTTTGTGGGCTCAGAATATAGCAACCGCTAGAATGAAAAACCACCCTATTGGAGAGTCATGAGGATTCCCTAACGGTTGAAGAGGTATGGATAACGTTAGGACACTATCAATGTTTTCTCCATATATCATTGAGGAATTTACTCGAACAACATTTATCATCGCTTCAACTATCAACCAACTTGGCCTCACTTTTACTAATTTACCCCTTATGCAACTGCTCATTCTCTTATTTTCTTGCCCTTCAAATCACAATAGGTCTTAACGTTAATCATTACATCCTACAATTTCGAGAATAAATCATCTTTAGTTGGTATTTCACTGTTATCAATGTTTGGATCCCCCGGTAGATGTTTGTCGGGGAAGGGGTGTCTCGATGCCTGAGGGAAAGCTTTGATCCTCTGTGGTGCCTTTGATGTCTACCTCTCCAACAGGTGAAGCGGAAAGGCAGATCGCTTTACTTATCTCCTCCACGCCAGGTAAACACGATCTGATGAATTATCCACCCGTCTTTGAAACTGACAAAAACTGCGAAAAAGACTGACTGATCTCATGCTTGAAAACCATCTGGATACATCTGTGTGGGCGAAACTTCCAAGGCTTTGTGTTTTACAAAGAATTGGAAAATGTTGATGTTTGTCTCGTAGCTTTCTGTTCGTTTTGTATACATAAAACACAGTTCTACTACGTATTAACCTATCGTACTGGCGGAATTGAAGTGATGTTGATTTTAAGTTGTTCTGAATAGTATAGGTACATAGTAGTGCAGGGATAATTATTACACTGGTCAAAATAACGTCTAATTTACCCTCAGCATGTTTTAGAAAATAACCCACACATACATGAATATCTCAAGCTCAACCTGCATCACGATATCAACAAACATTTTGATTCCTGCATTTAATTTGATCTGTAGAAAAAGAAATTGATTTTGTATTTCGTCCTAGGCACTTAAGTTAGGTAACAGATATCATTGGCTAACCGGAAGTAAGATGTGTCCATTAAAGTTAAAAACCCACCCCTACGTAGATACATCATTTGGGCTACGATATTTGGTAATCAATACGAAATAAATAATAATGAAATTTTACCTAAGATAACATTGCAACGTATTTTTCATGTCTGTTGAGTTTTCCATACTTGACAACATATTCGTATTTCTCTATGTGGACAGGTCTGTCACGGAGGAGAATTTACGATGAATCTATACACACTCCCATGTGTGCGAAGGTGCCATGTTTACACAGATCTGATCGTAAACAATTCTCAGTGAAGAGTGAGCCAGCTTTAAGTAGCGACTACTGAGTGTGATTACTGGGCATGTCAAATAGGACCATCGGGTAGGCATTTACTGTTTTTGTGAAAGGCATATATCTTAAAACCCGGTTAGGCCAACAAATAGCAAATATAGTGCAACTATATCATGATCAGCATTTATAATCCGATGGTCATCCGGTTTCCATTATGATTAATCTTTTCGATACGTTGCATGAACACGTTTGTTACTATTCTAATTGGATATTGGTGTACTAAATGCTCTTCATATCTCTGGTATAGTCCTGAAAAGGAGGATCCGACCTAGGCTCACTTTGGGGAGGCGTGTCCTGCTGATAAAGATACACTAATTGATGTAGTCTGAAATGCTTTTCCCATCTAATTCTATCTAGTCGTGGTAACACGATGGATATATGTACCCATTGTCAGTCACTTATCCCTTTCTAGCGGTTAACCATTTCTATTGTTGCTGTGAGCTTCTCGGAGCTGTTCAGAGCTTCGTATAGCTTCTCTGATCACAGTTTGAGCGCCTCCTCCAAACAACGGTCCCTGGTTCTTAGTTTCGTGTTTGCCTGTTTACTCAGCTTGCCGGAACAGACTCAGGCAAACATAACTTTTTCTATATAACAGTGAGTGAAACATGAACCACTGATGAAGGCAGGGGAGGAGAGAGCAGGGTTGAAGAGTACTAGACAGAGGGAGGGTCATACGGACAACAGGGGACAAGACCGTCAGTGTACGTTTTGTTGCGGCCCCACCCTAATATAGGGCTATATGTGGATTTTCTTTGATGAACTGCGGTGTTACATAACTGTTTGTGTAAATAAGACTTTACTTAATTGTGAAATGATTGAACAATATGATTTATATATGAAATAGTGCAGTTCTAGTGTAGTGAATATAGTAATTTACAAACTCTTTATCTAATAGAACTTTCGCAGGTCATTTGTTAAGAATGTTTGGCGGTCGATTGTCCTCACAGAAATAATCCACCTCGACCAACAGCTACTGTCGTTTCATTCACACACTCTTGTAAAAATGTTTGCTTCATGAGACCAGCGGTGCTAAAGTGCGATTCACACGATGGGATCTCCTCGTGTGAATGACAGGGTTCCTTTTTGCTGAGACAAGTTTTTTCCTTGCAATTGTCGGCGACAATCACTCCTAAAAAGGAACAAAATCACAGGAGATTTTGACTTTAAACAGGTTTAAAATTTAGAGGGGCATTTTGGTGAGACAAATGTATTTCATACATTCTCCCCCAATCTGTAAATCTCAGTGGTCTCAAATAACACCTATTCACACAGGGAAGTACCCCGAGCCAGCGACTGTGTACCTTGTGTTCCCTGTGTACCTTGTCTAGGGGTGTAGGGGGTAGACTATGTACCTGTTAAGTCTTCACATGTGAATTGAATCCGCCATGTTACCCTGAGACGGTAGGACATCCCAGTCTGTGAAACTTTGTACCCTGCTGGAAATAGTAGCTGACTGTTGCAAAGGTGTGAAGTACACCAGTCTCAGGTTCATTTGACCCATAGTGTGAATCCCACTTAAAGTGGAATTCACACAGTGGGATTCATGTACCTTACCAGGTTCAAAATCTCATGAGATTTTGTTCCCTTTTAGGGGTAAATGTCGCCAACAATTGCAGGGTAAAAGCCATGTCTCAGGGAAAGGGTCCCTAAAATTTAGACAAAGAGATAGTGTTCGAGTACCAAAAAGGATTTGTCTCAGACAAACGACCTGTGAGCTACGTGAATCCCACCATGTGAATCCCACTTCACATTACACTAACTACAGCAACAGTTGACTCAGATCTCCTTGCAGCCGATAGCCAATGCAACTGCCACATACAAGGACTTTTGCTTTTGTGGTAATTTTGAGTATTTATATTCAATTTATGAGTGATATTTCTGACACTAACTTCATTGTGCTCTTGGTCAATATAACAACCACATTTAATCATATCAACTGTGCCTGTTTCTTCGTGATTATGACTTTGAAGAGGAGTCACCCATCACAAGTCCCCTGTCCGTCATCAATGCAGAAAGAATCGACAGTAACGATCTATAAACCATGATATCAGCAGAAACCCTAAGATTTACACTTTCTCCGAGTATCTGCTGCCCCCTCCGTTTGATTATCACTGAGACATAGTCCCAATTGTGTGCCTTCTCTCACCAGAGTGAAAATGTCAAGCATTCTCCTGGCATAGATCCTGTGCTCTACTTCATGTGGCTGCTTATATCTCTGCACCAACCTGCCTGTTTGGGGCCAAATCTGCCACATGCGCCATTCTTTAATTCTTAACACTTTCAGGAGTATTTTGTATTTGATTTGTTAATAGAGATGCAAATATTTATATGGTAAATAATATATATATATACTCATTTCTGTTATTTGTTACATCAAACCAAATATAGTCTCAGGGATTACCTTCTTTAGTGGAAATAACCTCATGTGTTGAAGGATTATGTTTGTCTATATATCCCATGTAGTCATTTGAAGGGGCAGTCTAATCAACTGTGGATTCACATTATAATGTGGTTGAGAGCTGAAAAAGAAACAGCTGGATTGTCGAAATCGTAGACCCCCATTTTGGTCAACTGCCCCGATATTAGGTGACCTTCCGACGTGATTTTGGTTTTGTATTAGGAGCTCCATCGTAGACCATATCGGAGCCATATTGTAGTAGGCGGACGCCAGGCCTTACAGTATTTCCCAACTCAATGCTTTACACTGCACCATTATACATATATGAATGCGCCCGGCGTATATAGGTATGCTTTTGCGTATACAAGGTTGTCTATTTTCCGTCCTGTATACGCCTCATCTGTAGGCGTATATAAGCGTCCATGTTGCGGTCATATATATACGTCATATATATACTCCTGATTCTGTTGTATTTATGTTACTATCAAATAGTTCTGATCTCTGCCACTTGGGGACACCACTATAGTATATCTTATTTGCCATCAGTCATTAAGTCCTTGGTATATGAACAATCCAATGTTATATTATCAATTTCGATTATGAAATTGTTCTAAAACCCTATTTATTATCTTTTCATTAAATACATATTATAAACCCAGATTTTTTTGTTTTTTAAAACATTTTTTTGACTAGATTTTACTTTCAAAACACCACTCTTCTGAAGTCATAATTTGGGTACGGTATATATAACCCAAGGTCTGTTTAGAAATTAACCTATACCCACTTTGACTCCTACCCCCATCTACCCCTCGCCAAACCCCTGCCTAACCCCCGTCTAACCCCCGACTAACCCTCGCCTAACCCTCGCCTAACCCCCGCCGCCCCTAGTGCCGCGAAAGATGTGGTAGGAAAGTGTCCGTGAAGGCTACTCAACCATGACAGGTCACTGGCGTGATATGACTTCTGCCATGGAAATGCGTATTTTTCAAATATCATCCCCTACAATATGATATCCACAACATGCATACTCCGAAAAATAATAGTTTTCATATATCAACGAACAGAACACCACGATAAAACATGGTCCTGTAGGACTTTTCCTATTGGATTAAACCTCACTTGGCGCTGCACAGAGCTGCAGTTGCGGTTGAGGCTCTGACAGTGAGACGGGTAATATCTGACATAAGACCATACGGGGATATTTTTTCCTCGGGCCAACTGGAGAAGAAGGGGGACGCTGGAGTCAGTGACGTTGTATCTAAGTGGCTAGCTCTTTGACTTGGTGTCAGGGAAATACGACACAAACAAGTCTCCCCCTTACACGACTGAGAACTTCTAAAGCGCCTCTGGCAACGTTTCTACTTTTTTGAACGATTCCGCCAGATTGTATTTCATATAAATGTGGATGCCTTCCCAATGATTTATTTGGCTTTTCTACTTTCATTCAACATAAAATATGGAAAATCGACATCAGTGAATGAGAAAGATTGGAGCGCACGTAAAAAAACAGCTCTCGTTTGGGATTGGCAGATAGGTTTACCAAATAAAGGCGGAAATAAAATACACAAGCACATAAAGACATCTCAAATGTCGGCCGGAAAAGAAAATATAAGAAAGGGGAAAGGATGCCTCAATTGGTGTCCCTCGGGACAAAATGTACCTGAAAGCAATATCTTGACATTGACATTGTTATCGAAAAGCACCGATTCAGCCGAAAGCAAAATGCGGCTACGACGCATAATGCCTCGGAAACTAGAAATCTCTCTTTTATAACAAAGTCTTACCCTAATGTCCCAACCCCTCCTCTCTGCTTTCCTTATTGAAACTGTATATATCTACACCCAGAGTCCGAATTTCTTTAAAACCATTATGTGCAAATTTAATATGTCGTTCCAGAATCAAGGAGGGGGCTCTGCACCGGCACAATATGCTTCAATGCCTAGAAGTCCAACTGTGGTTACAGGTAAACTTGAACCTACGTGAAAAGATACCAGACAAATGTAGATTTGCTTCTTTTGAAATAACTTTTCAGAGCTGATGCTAGGATTCCAGGTTAGCATTGACGATGAAGAAGTATACTTAATCTGCTAACAGCGTTACTGAATCGTTCAGTGAGTTAGCAGGGTGTGTTGGTATTTGGTATTTTAGTTTCGTGTCCCTGTGATTGTATATCACGAGAAGGGCGTGACGCCTCGTTCAGACTGCAGCTGAGAGTCGTGTCACGTGGGGCTAGTCGTCCGGGTCCGGGTGGGGCTAGTAGTCAGGTCCGGGTCCTGATCCCCGAGATCAGCCGAGTGTAGAATGTGAGCCTCACCACCTGGTGATCAGGCCTTGTCAATCTATACCCTCAACCGCCCCCCTCTCCCAGCAGTCATTCGAAGGTCCCCACACATGCCAGTCTCTTCAAGCCACCAGCCCTTCCAGCCCTTCCAGGTCCTCCAAACCCCATTTCCCCTCCCCGGTTTCAGACTATCCAAGCTCCCTCTTTTCACCCTTTGCCTGACTACTGAACTTCTATATGTATATTTCCTCATTTATCCCCTCCACAACACCAGTGTAACTTGACCAACAGCATAGGGAACAAAGCAAACCTCTCAATTCCCTGCCTGATACTCCCAGTCCTCAGGCCCCTCCCAGACAATAACCCCTCCCAGTCCTCACCACAATTGGTTTGGCATGATACCCGTAGTGGTGTCAGGCTGGCTCACTGAGGCCACCTAGCGTCATATACCATCACTTAAAAATCCCTCACAACTTACAGGGCACCTTTTAACACGACACGACCCACCTCATACGTCACACACTCACTTCCACCCGCTTCATTCTCCCTCCGTTTGTCCAAACTACACGCCATATTTATTTTTACTGCTTTTGCAGTTCAATTTGCACAACTGGGAGAATACATCTGGCAAAAATCGTCTAGCCATACGACTTGCGAGGAACCATATTCCCGTAAGAACACCTCATCTCAGCCCTTCGACTGGTCAATCGTATGAGTTACATGTGATTGAGAATTTATGCAATTTTCTGAAGGAGAGAGACCATGCGTAGATTCCAAGTGGACCGTGAGATATCCTTCAGAAATCCAACGGACAGGGATACATCAGTGCAGTCGGAGAGGTCGTCGTTAACAACGGCGGACTCGTCCACCAGCACGGTCAGAGACAGAGTGGTTGAACTCGAGACGGGTATGACGTCAGTTAACGACAAAGTCGACAAGATGGATGCAAAGTTGGATTTGCTCATTGAAGCGAGCCTTAACTCCGTTAAGCCAGCTAGAAGCTCTACACCACCACCGGCTCAGCGGCCGGGTCACCGGCAAGAAAATGGCGGCCGTACAGGCATCTACGACCACCCCCCACAAGGCAGGTTGGACAGAGACGACTACATAGAGCTTCATCTTCTCAAGGAGCGGATGAGCACACAGCAGTCTGATGGTAAAAGCGCTTTGCTCAATGACATTTTTAATGAGAAAGTACTACCCAAACCTTATATGTTTGTACTACGAGACAGTTGTAACACCTTAAAGTCCAAGCTAGATGTCAGGGCCACGCTCACACCGTTAGAGTACATCACAGCCTCCCTCGCCCTCCTTAAAGATGCTAGGGCATTTCATCAGAAGGATATGCCCCACATTCTAGCTCATATACATGATGTAGCATCAGACGCAGCTGAACGCCCCTGGGAAGGGGTACGCAGGTGGTCTAATTATGTCTGGGATCAGGTGGAAAAATGTAACATCAAGTGGTCAGACGAGCAAAGGATCCAAAACGCCCGCGTCATGATGGCCATAGCACCTGCTCACTCCAGGGTAGGACAAAATGGTCAGGATCAACACAACGTACCCAACCCCACATCAGCCAGCGACTTGTGCCGTCACTACAACAGCGCGAGAGGCTGCCAGCAAAGGTCACATCACATGGACGGACAGTTTCACAGGATGCAATACTGTTCATTCTGCTTCGCAGCTGTAAACCGGGGATGTACACACAGCGCAGCTATATGCAGGAGAAAAGGCGACGATGTCCCTCACCAGGCAGGGGCACATGGGTCAGCCTCTCAACACAAGTCGACACTGCAGCAACAGTCTCACTCGGCCCCAAAAAACGCCTAGTCGGCGCACCCCTACACCAAGACATCAGTGGTGCGCCGGAGGTTACAAAAAGTAAACAAGAGCGCCAACTCAGTGAAATCTCCAACCTGCGCAGCAAGGAATCTGCTGGGAGAGCGTGCCCAGACCGCTTCGCTGATCACCGGTGGGCAGACAGCGAGGGCCACCGCCAACATGTGCGCCGCTCGCCGCTGCCACTGCACAGCCAGACAAACGACAACAACGGTAACACACAACTGAACATAGATGGCTGTCCAGTTGCCCACGATACCAGGGACAAATCGGTGGAGGTTCGGCCCCTTAATCCTGAAGCCCCCTTATTCAAGCCAAGTCTACGACGCAACAAACACGGTGAGCAATAATACAGCTAGTGCCCCTGACTTCATAGGTATAAGACGTATGTGTGAGGCAGATAAAATCGATAAGGATGTTCAAATGTCGCCACATGTATTTAGACAACACCGACGCGAGTGTTGGCCTAACATGAGAAAAGAGGGTATTGATGATTATCTGGTGTCCACATATTCCAAAGCTCGGGAGACCGGCCTCCCTAACGCTATGGGCGCGAGAGTGCCCGTTCAGTCAAACCTAAACATCGGGGAGTGGGAGGCGCGTATGCCCAAGTCAGACGAAAATGCAGAGTTGATAGACTTTCTCAGATATGGTTTCCCTCTGGGATACATGGGTCCCGTTAGTGACACCGGGCATGCTATCAACCACCCTAGTGCCAATCAGTTCCCCGACCAGGTAGACGCTTTTATTGAGAAGGAGCTGGACCAGGGTGGACTTAACGGCCCTTTTGGGGTCAACCTGTTCGTGGAATGGGGTCACGTCTCTCCCCTTATGAGCCGCCCAAAGCGCGACTCAGGGGAGAGATGCATCATCGCTGATATGACCTATCCGTCTGATAAGAGCATCAATGGGTATATATATAAAAACACTGTCATGGGCAACGTGCGTTCTCATACCCTCCCCACGGTCGAGGCACTGGTGGCGGAGCTCTAAGTTGTGGGTTCCCGGGCTTACCTCTCTACACTTGACATAGCCCGGGCATACAAAAACTTTCGGACGGATCCACTCGATTAGCCCCTCCTTCTCATCGAGTGGAAGGGCGCCTGGTTTCTAGATACAGCTGTCCCCTTTGGGTCGCGGGCTTCCTCCAACCACGTCCAGCGCGTGGCGGACGCGATTGTGGGAATGCTCGGCCAAATGGGAGTAAAAGCAAAAATGTACATTGACGATATCATCATTATATCTCCCAGCAGGGCCAAGGCCGAGGTGGACTACAAACTGACGCAGGACCTCCTTGCGGTGCTAGGCCTCCCAGAAGCAGAAGGGAAGGGCCAGCCCCAACAAAGAAGGTGCGGTGGTTGGGAGTGGAGATCGACGCCGAGGCTATGACGGTTTCGTTGCCACACGATAAACTCCACGATATCAGAGGTAAAGTCAGGGCATGCCTTTATAAGAAGTCGATGAGCAAATGACAGCTTCAGAGTGTGTTGGGGGCCCTCCTCCATATTGCCAAGTGTGTACCCCCGGCCCGACTTTTTGTTGGCCGGCTACTCGACGCGCTCAGGGCATGCAGAGGCGCTCACCTTAACGTCACGGCCGACATGCGCAAAGACTTTAAGTGGTTCTGGGAGTTCTCGGTAGACTGGAACGGGGTTGGGATCATCCCGTCCACTACCTACACAAAGGACATCTACGTCGATGCTTCTCTCTCAGGTATCGGGGGCACGGACCGGAGCAGGGCTTATGCGGGCCAGGTCACGCCTCGCGATGACGGAGTTGAAAACATAGCCCACCTGGAAGCGGCCAACGTCGTCATCGCCCTGCACTCTCTAGTGGGGTGCTCCGACAGAGGCGGTCACATTCGCATCATTTGCGATAACAGTGCTGCAGTGTCCGTCTTTAAGTCTGGTCGAGGGCGGGACCCTGTCCTGTTGGACTGTGCTAGGGCGGCCTGGATGTGCCAGGCCATTTGTGATGTGGCTATAACGTATGAGCATGTCCCTGGCAGGCTAAATGGTGTGGCGGACGCCCTTAGTAGGGCTCATTTGTGCAAGAAATCCTATGATCAAGTTGCTTGTATGTTCGGTGATGGCACACTGTGTCATGAACAAGGCAGTGTGATTTGGGCACTCTGTGTCATGAACAAGGCAATGTGATTTGGGCACACTGTGTAGGACTTCGCGGGCTGGACGCGGCCCGCGCACTGCCGCCGAGCGGTGACCACGGCCGACAATAATCGGGGATCAGGTGTGGATCATAAGCCGCTGACCACAGTTGGCAGGACGTGCCCGGCATACCGCCTCGACGCTGACCTCCAAACGCCCGTCGTCTGCCCGCCGCCCTCCTGCCACCGTCCGCCTCCCATCTCTCAACGCCGGGTGTCTACACTGCCTACCAGCTTCCGCCCAGGGTACCCACCGCCCAACACTGTCCATTTTTCTTTACCTCACTGTCTCTCTGTGCCAGTTGGCCATAGTTTCTAGTGCCTTTTATCTTTCATTATCCCTGTATTCGTCTCGATCTCTTTGTTTCTGCTTCTTTCTCTTGATCAGCTGGTTTCTCTCTCACTGTCCACTCTGTCTCGTTGCTATCTTGTCTTTACTCTCTATCTTTCTTTTGACTCCTCCTTCTTTCTTTCTTTCTTTCTTTCTTTCTTCCTCGTTGCTGCAATCTGGACAAAATGCACCGGTTACCTACACTGCGTGAAAACCACCAGTTTATTCCTGTATACGCCATTGCGTAAGTGCATGTATCAGTCGTATATTGACTTGTTTTCATATGTATACGCCCATAATTCATGCCAGCATATATGCAGCATATATATACAACACTGTTTCCTCTTAAATACAGACGCATCTTGGCTATATTTCACACCAGGTGTATACAAGAGGAAATATACTCTGGGCAACATGTATACGACGGTCATATACATGTTATATATGTTTGGCATTTAGTAGAAACCGAACGAGAGTTAGACTTGACAATGTTTTTGTATCCTTGTTAGGCTGCCCCTTACTGGTGGCGCCTCCACTCTTGCAGTGAGCGTTTCATTGGATCTGAATCCTGGTGTGTATATTTAGAACCGCTATTTCAGTGGGTCTGTCTCATCTTTGACTTCATCTACCCCGTTGTGGTCACACTGGTTGAAGTGCTTTGGTACATCGCTTATGGCACTTTTCTGTCGGATTGATCTCAGATGTTCTGAGATTCTTTCCTTTATTTTCCTTTTTGTTTGGCAGACATATTGTGTCTGGCACGTTGTGCGTTCGATGCAGTAGATCACATTGGAACTATTGCATGTTATGTTTGTCCTACACTTGTGTGTGGTGCCCTTGGTTTTAGACTTGATTTTTGGTCGTTTCTTCAATATCCCACAATATTTGCAATTAGGCTTATTGCAAGTGTTATTGTGGGTATTGGTTCTGGGATTTTCCTCTGGGTTGAAGGATGTTCTGGTTCTTATCAGATGGTCTCTCAAGTTTTTTGGGCGTTTGTATCCTTTCACCAGTTTGCTCTTATAGAGGTCTTTGGTGGTTGTGAATTTCCCCAATATTTCCCAATTTTGTTCAATGATTCCTGGGAGTATTGGTTTGCCCAGTCTATAAGTACTGATAAGGAAGGTCTTTCCTGTTTCCATATTTTGGTCTTCGAGTTTCCTCCATGTCTGTGGAGTCTACTTTTTTTTTTCGCATTCCCTAAGGAGTTTTTCCGGGTATCCCCGATCCCGGAATTCTTTGATAGTCAGCATCATTTGAGCATTTCCGTTTTACTCTCAGTATAAGAGAATATAGGATGCTTCTTTTCTGTGAGGGTGGGTGGGAGGATTCGTATCTTAGATACATATTCTCGTCTGTTGGTTTGGAATACAGGTCCGTGTATAGCCTGTAGTCCAACCCGATTTTGACTGAGGTATCTAGGAAATTCACATGGGTTTTTGACTTTTCCATGGTGAATTTGATGCTACCATGCGAATGGCTGAGGTATTGGAACCATTTGTCCAGAATATATCATCAATATATCTCCATCATACCTTGGGTTGGAGGTGATACCCCTCCAATAGCTTTGTTTCTAGAGATTCTATATACAGATTGGCGTAGAAAGGGGCCAGTCTCATCCACATTGCGGTGCCACTGATCTGTTTATAATTCATATTTTTGAATGGTGTGTTGTTCTGTGTAAGTTCCACTGTCAGTAGTTCTATGAAATTATTAGTACTTGGGTTCGATTTTTCCCCTCTTGCTGATACTTTTTACAGATGGCTGATATGCCTTTGATATTTCCCTATTTGTCCAAGGAAGTAGATGGTGTCCTCGGGTTTAAGGAAGTTGTCGACAAATTTGGAGATTTTCTCAGTTGCGCAGTTATTGGCGGAAACCTCCGGTCTACCCGGTGGGGGGGGTTGACTTCCTAATGTTTTTTTGGAAGAAAATAGATTTAGGGAGCCCTGGGAATTTTGTTTTTAGTGCTTCACCTATTTTGGTTGTTACTTCGCCTTTTTGAGCCATGGTATCAATTTTTTTCGTCTATTAATGTCCACTGTGGGATCATTATCTAGTCTCTGGTTTACCTTTTTATCATTCAGTTGCCTATTGGCTTCTGCAATATATTCGACTGTGTTTAGGATAACTGTTGCTTAGTTCGTTCACAGCTATGAACCCTTTTAAGTTGGAGGATCCCTTAGGTGCCGTTTTTGGGTCTTTGAGTTCCTTCAAGAGTTTGTTGTCCCCAAATGGGATCCCTGTTTACTACCTGGTATTGAGCTCTATTTGCGGTTGCGGGTTGGATGAGATCTTTTCTCGTTCCTTTTTTTCAGGGTCGAGATTTTGGAAGAATTGTTTTAGTCTAAGGTTCCTGTTGAATCTATCGAGTTCATTTTTCAATTCCCCTCATCTAGCTTCCCTGACGTTGGGCAGAAGTGGAGTCCCTTATTGAGGAGAGATTTTTCAGAGTCGGTTAATGTCTTATCTGAAAGATTAACTACTGTACCAAATTTTTCATACTTGGTTTTAACCTTGAGGTTATCCCTATTGGAGTCACCTTCATTCAAGCCGTTTGTCTCAGTGGAAGATTATCCCTGTGGAGCAGTCTTCCAATATCTGTGAACCTGTGTTCAACAGATGTTTAAAGTAAGGCCTTTAGACCAGGTTTTAATCATCGGGGAATACAGATGAAGAATCAGAAGATTATATAATCACAGGTTTCATTCAAATATCCAGCAGCAACTGCTATCTTGATTTGTACCATCGGTTGGTAGTCATCAAGCTCCCTTGCAGGATCCTGCAGGACCTTCACTTTTTCTGGTAGCACTATCATTGACATACAAATACGGACATTCTGGCAATTTCTGGCATGGTATGTGGGATTCTTGGTGTGAGTGGATCAACCCATGGTGTGGCACTATAAAACGAAGACAAAGTCCCATTTTTTTAACGCAGACCCCCTTCAAGCACTCAATGTAGAGTTCTCAATGAAGAGTATTCTTTGCTTATAGTGCTCTTCCATAAACATGGTAATCTTATTGAAACTAGGAGCAAATAGTATGTTCATCATTGATGAATGAGCGTGCAATTATAAGTGAATAACAATTAAAAGGTTTGGGTTACATTCAGTCAATGGATAGTTTTTTGTAATCCACTTCCACCTAGTAAACTTGCCATTTCTGCAACTGCCTATCTTTGATCCAAACACATCAAGCACCAGTGGGTGTTGAGGTATTTTGGTTTTGAGTGATTGGTCATGGTCAGCTGGGCATGCCTCTAAGACCCTGAGACACTGGCTCCCTTCTCTGTTCTCACTATCACAGTGAATAACATGCAGATAGTGAAGGAATAATTTTCTGGAAGCACACTGGAAGTTCAATGTGACCACTCTAACCTCTAGACAATGTATAGAGACTGTGCCAGCAGACTCTAATATGTAGCGACAGAGGTGTATTGTAACACCTGATGTTGTAGTAAATGCTTCTAATGCATTGCTGTTGAAGTAAAGAATAATGATTTTGTGAGACTGCATTGATTCTAGGACAAATGTACTAGTGTTTGTCCATTGTTGTTTCCCCTCACAACAGTCTGTCAGATTGAAGGAGGGTGCACATCCATCTTCCAGTGGCCAGCAATGATCATTCTGTTCACCCTCTTGGTCGTCTTGCCTCCTCGTGGCGCAGGCCGTATATACTTGCCAGCAAGCATAATGAAAGCGACCTGGGTGGGGAGTTAGCTCAGGGGTAAAGGGCACTGAACTTGTAATCCCAAATTTGTCAGACTTTGTTGGTTTGAGTCCCACTGCAGCCATTCCAAGCAGTGGTAGATTTACTGCTATATCAAAGGCCAATCATTCCCATACCATGTCTATGTGGTGTGGTATCTAAAAGATCTCTCACCTCGGTAAATGCATAGGGTGAGATTTCTACCTAAATTCATCTCATAGATTTGATCACCACCCTTGTGGTGTAAAAGAACCTTGAGAAAGTCTGGTTAGAACCTTTAATGGATATCTGAAAAAAAAAAAAAAAAATTGAATGTTAAATCAACCCAAACAAACAAAAAAACATCTCCCAGTAGAGAAGCGGGACTGTAACCATAGACACTGAACTCCAGGGAATGACAAAACTATAGTTACCTTGTGTGATAATCATTACGATAGTTGTACACCTTAGTTGATTTCTTGTGATATGATTTGAATGCATTTAATTACAAATACTAATTTTTGTCATTGAACACAAACCCCCCTTCTTTTTAATACCCCAAAAAATGTTGGCCCCCTAAAATCTGTGCCCCCTCTCCCGGCCATAATTATTGAATGCTCCCCTATTGGTGTAAGTCACAAGAAAACTACCATATGGGAACTATCGAATGTCTGTCAGCCCCTATAGCTGTAAATACACACTTTACTAAGGGTAGAATGAAATCTCTTACGGTCGGGGGAAGGTAATTGAAAGTTGGGCGAGCAGGGTAGGAGCGCTTCACTCCTCCTCCCGTCCGCCATCCCCGAACCCCGCAGCCGGGATGGATACAGGCCGGCCGCTCTGAGCTAGTAGCCGTACGTACCCACTGATGTGACATTAGGAGTGACGTGACCAGCGTAGATGGGTCTATCTGCCGGCCACACTCGGCCCGTATTATCACCCGGCCGGGCGATACGGCCACATAAAAGCTGCGGCTCACCTCGCCTCAGCCGCTGTTAATATTCATACACAGGCTTCTCCCCCATCTCCAATCAGCAAGACCCGCCCACTTGACGCCGAATAAAAGTGGCGAGAGTTGTGGGACTGCGATCTCCGAGTCAATCCATCTTCCCCACACCAGCCACGGTCGAGTGTAGGGGGAGGGTGATGGGAGTTCGTGATCTCACTGGTATAATTCCAGTCACAGGCAAATTCCCTTAAAAATGAATAAAATGTAAAAATATGATAAAAACAGAAGAGATATGCCTCTCTCGTGCCGTGCTCGGTTCCCTTGCCCGGGCTCATGGGGCCTTGTTCAGGTCGTTAACTTCGTCAGGTTGGATTGGGAATCAATTCTACATTTAACTCGCTTTGGACCTAACGTGGATCGTAAAATAGGAATGTATGTCTAGGAATAATAGAGGCAGTAAGTGCAGTGGGTATTCAAAGTAAAGCTTAACTCTAGGATATGTTCTAAAGTTACTCAGGGGGAATGTGCATGAATGTGAAATTTCACAATGCCATCCATGTCTCCTCAGGTATACGTTGAACTCGGAAACCAGCCACCATAACAGAGAGGGGATAATATGGTTAGTCTCAGTTCAGTCTCCCCAAATGGTGTAACAGTCAATGTCTCCTTTCTTAAGGAGGATAATGTAGTATGATAGCCAAAGGGACATTCATATCATAAAACTATCAAAATAATCTTATTAACATATATACTTATGGCCATATATCCTACATATATATCGCCCGCTCCTACCCATGTTTTATTCATGGTCGTACGCCACACTGTGACGTACAGGGTACAGCCATCAAATAGACATCAATGGTACCATATTTTTATGTGCAACTACAATAATCCTGTTTCCATATAAAATGTTACTTTTCGAACATAAGAACAGGTAGAACACAATGAATCAATATGAGATGAGGCGAATCTAGCATTCAGAGGCAGAGAGAAAAAACTAATCACATTGCGTAGAACAATAGACTGAATGCCCCTTTCGTGATTATAGTTTAATTCGCAACCATCGAAGACCGAGCATGCATACACCTATAATATCATATATTTTTGATAAACGTAGTTTAACCTCAAACATTCTCAAATACAACATGAATATTTATCTATTCCCCTACGTACACGTTGAACTAGAAACGTACCGGGTCAACAAAGTTTAATAACCAATATTTAATGGGTTTTAGTTGTTTTATTTATTGCTAGTTACTGTGGAATACTTCCCGATTAAACAATCAAACCTTTGCTTAGGTCAGCTTTTTTTTTTTTAGATAATCTTTATTCTGGAGTTGCCACTGTGATTTACTGCTATTCGCACATGATCTATCTATCCCAAGTTACGCTGATATAGAACTAGATACAGGTGGAAAAAGAATGTATCATTTTGAGCTGTGACGTTTCAGCTTAGTATCCATGATCAATCAATTCATTTAAACAAAATAACAACCTTGGTAATGATAAACTTTGATTACTCTTTTAATTTCAACGAATATATAAATCAATTCTTTTGGATGTTGATGATAGAATGAGGAGTATGATATAGAAAAACTTCTCACTGACATTGAAACCCATACAGCTCATATCTATTATTCATTTTTTCTCACAAGAACATGGAGCCTGTTTGCAGCACGCATAGATGAGTCCACCACACAGTGCCACAGATCAGAAGTAACACCCTTCAAACAAAAAAGTAGTTTCCAGTTGAGCCTGGATTAAAACCGACTTTCCGCCGAGGCTGACTGGACTAATTAGGTTCCCAGACAACATCACGGCTCTCCTCTCGTGAGGGACGAGAATCCGCGTGTTTTGGCCGACATCCCATTATTCACCCCATGCTCCCGGTCACGTGATTAAAATAGATAAGGCCCTAGTCTGCCTCCCATGATGCTCTGCGTCTCAATTCGTGCTCATCCATGACACATCGTGCTGACTGCGGGATCAAAACCTCGGGACAACGCTGGGAACAACAGCAGGGGAGTAGAAAAGGGCAACAAATTCCTCCAACAATTTAACTTTTTCGATTTATTGCCGACCTAAAAATAAAACCATATCAAATTGATGAAAGTGCGTGTATTGCTTATCTGGCCTCTCCACACCATTGGAAATACATCCGAAACCACAGAACCGGGTTATTTTTAGGTCTTCCCAGGAATTCCTTTGAGTGATGTTTGATAGCGCTAGTCTTGAATTCTAAAAGAAATCCAATATTAAAAGAATTCTTTTCGGTACAAGAAGCGGCGCCTGTTGGTTCTTTGTACAAGACTTGTGTGAACAGTGAGTTTTATCAAAGGAGATGCCACCGGATCGTTGTTCGCTTAACAACAAACATGGTTCCTTAATGAGCAAAGTTTCCGCATTTTAACTCTTTCATTTTGTTAGACCAAACATCCAAGTGGTTCCGCAAAGAATACCTCTCTCCGTTTTATCTGCGTGTGTCCAAAAGCTTACAGAGAACTATACCTTACAACACCAGGGAGATGTTTTTTAAACTAAGATCGATGATGACTGAAGGAGTGCGATTAGGATTCAAAATGGACGATACTGACAAGGATCTCGATGTAGTTGCGTATTCAAGATTGAACATGAGAAGTTGTTCATGGCGTGTAGAAATAGCACGGAATATGAGAGTAGGGAGGTATATGTACTAACTGAACGTGTGTTTTTCTCCGAGATAAACTCCAGTGACTCCAGTTTTTATTCATTTTCTTTGAGGATGAGGTCTACGTCAGCCCGTATCTCATCACGTTCGATTCATGGAAATCCCATGACTTAAAGTATCATTGAATACATAAAGTGCATGGCTTTTGTTACACATTTTGCTCTGAAAATCATTACTGAAAATGTGATCTGTGAATCTTGATGTCATATTTCAAGGTTTTAAAGCCTTTGGAATACGAATGCTATACGACACGATATCTCATGTAGCCATATGTAAAATCTGTATTTCGCATGATCGGCAATATGCGCCTCTTTTTGGTCACAGTCCGGCAAAACACGTATTCTCATGAGAATGGTAATCCTAAAAGTTCGTGATCTTAACGTTTTTAAAGGCATCAGCATATTATTAATTACCGAACATGGCTGTATTGTCTTTACTTGTATTACTTGGTCAGAACGCGGTTCCTTCCAAGAAGATAGTTTTCACTTGTCCATGTTACATCCAGATATGAGTGGTACATCTAGATTTCAATCTAAGTTTATCTAGATAAATATCAATATTGGGGGTCAGTAGTTAGTGCTTAGGTGACTGATGGGTTCGGAATGAAATTACAACTCATTTTTCAAGCACATCTCTTTGATAACCTTCTTAAACAAGTCTTTTGTATTTAGATATTGGACATTTTCTGTCAGGGTTCCCAGATCGTGTATCCTCTATATTGTGGATGACGGAATAAGCTATTATAATTTATTTTACGTGTTTTGAATTTGATTATATTTGAGGTCTGAGTTCGCCATTGTACTAGTTCAGTTAGGTTTACATTTCTTAACCACTTATACACTAAGTGCAACAGTTGAACCTACGTCATACAACACCATAATCTACCGCGCTTATTTTAGGCTCTCCTATGCTTCCTTAACTGAATAATACGTGGTGCTCTGGTTTGGAGAGAGGCTATATCGGATTCGGGAGCACAGTTAAAGGACATTCGATACCTCGGTCTACTGACTACTATACTAATGGTTCAGGTGACCTCATTGCTTAGGCACAGTCTTAGTTTGCGCAGGTATCGCAAATGATATGACAAGTATTTTTCACATGAGCATGAGCGTTTCGTGCTTGGTGTGTACCCAGTAACTGTAGACCTATTACATAAAGCACTTACCATTTTTCACCATAATCTATCCGCAGTCAAACTGCCATCTTTACCAGATCATTCTTAAAATTTCCTTCCACTGTTTTCTCAATTGCCGTTAACCTGTCCAACTTTCATATTGCTCCCGATACCATCTTTGAAATAAATCCCAATTCTATATCGAAATGTGGAGAACGTTAAGAACTAAAATGTGCTCCTTATCAGAGATTCGTTACATCACTGACTTTTATCGGGGTCCAAGAAGTATGAAACATGCCATACATGTATGTGACAGATACATGAGTTGTTCATTAAGAAAATAAACGATACTATATGAGAGGTAAGGAAAATAAGAAGGTTAAATCAATACTTTAAAAGTTAAAATAGTCCCCTTCCAGCATGTATGTGGTATAGGACCGATTTTAGAAGTGGATACCACATATGACCTTGACCTCATGGATGATGGCGACTTGACGTGTTAGACGTCCATCCAATGAAATGTCGTCTGCTAGCATTCCGTGATGCCGCCTGCTCTCATGTCCTGTTCCCGCCAAAATTAGTTTACATAAACCCGCGGGTACCTGAGCGATAATGGAGGGATCCATTGACGACCACCTCAGTAGGATGATTGCCAAAGGTTGTCCTGGCCCTGGCGCCCTGTGTGCTAATGTTACAATGGTATCAAAGTTCTACTATCTGCATGCCATGGGCGGATTGCTTACGGCAGATCAGTGGGCGGGGCCGGGAGTAAATCCTTCTCAATATCCCATGAACTTTATACGATCGGGAAAAGTGCTGCGACATAAATTTATTTCACGAATGTAGTGCTTTATGATCGTCATAATTCAAGAGATACGTGTTTTGACTACTATTTTACGCACACGAAAGGCCAGTGTTTTTTTTCTGGAGTATATACAAACTTCTCCTCTGTACCTCCCAACTTAACTGGCTCAGACTCGTATGCGAAGTCTTAGTCACTTTATTCAACTTAGAAATTAATACATTTCAATTCTTAGCTACCCTAACTGGGTTCGAGTTTATAAACCAAATCAACTTGAAGTCAAGGTTATTCTTAAATTGCGAATTGTATGTCAATTACGGATTATACTTGAAAAACGATATCAATAAACCCTGATAACTAAATACTCGCTGGTCTGTATTTGATGACACTATTCTTATTGTATTTCCTATTGAATTATTGAGATGCTCAGCTAACAATAATTGCATATTTCTCCCTATACGTTAATTGTAAATTTAGGTCGTAATAATGGAATTAATGGATTGCTTGTTAATATACAAACGAGAATAAAAATCCAACATTAACGCACGTTGAATCAGGCGAATAGTAGCTACAGAAAAAATTATATATTTTCATGACTTAATCAAATCAATTGGCCACTGAACCTATGTGGAACCACTTCAAGTCACTTTTAAAGGATTGACTTGATTTTATATACGATCCTGAGAGCGTCAGTATGATGAGGGTTTACTGTAATGAGGCATCAGCACGCTTGTCCAACATGCCCGGGAAGTGCGTGTAGAGCTAAATCACCAACAAAGGAGCTGCCAACTTACACTGCTCTCCCAATATAGTAGTCGATACTTGTGGGTCGAACGTGTGGACCAACTCCATAGCTGATTGGGCTTAATAATGAATATTTACATCATATGATAGCCCATAGGAGAAGCCTAGCAAAAAAAACGCAACTGAAAAGGAAGTCAACAACTGACCATTGGCGTTTGGTGTCAGAAGTGCTACAGCTAAGCCTCGTGATTACACAAATACAACAACTGACCATTGACCAGAATCATCTTCATTCATCATCTATTACTGTCATTTAGATTTTTATCATTTCTCATGTGATTTTGTTATCATTTGGATGCGAAATGGAACTATTATTGTACTTGTGTCCCATAACGCAACAGAAAAAAACAAAGAAAAGAGATGATTCTCGAGAAACGGAAAAGGACACAACAGAGTCACATGACCTGTGGAATGAACTGTAACTGAACTTAGTAGAAAAACCAAGGCAACTGTCCATGGTGTATCCTATCACCGTTAATTATGTGTATGTTTGATTATGATTACAAGGAAGAACGTCTAATTAACCCTGGACATTTGAAAACCTTTCACTTGAATTTAAAAAAAGGGTAAGGATATGCGACAAAATGAGCATCATACACAAAACCCGTATTTGTGTTTAAGTTTTACTTGTACATATTTGCAGAAGTGATTTCATCCTATTGATGCAACCGATGTTATAGACTGTGATATTAATATGACCTAAGATTTGCTAAAAATGAGACCAGATAATGTACAAATGTATAGATGGACATTTACACTAGATTAAATCAGCTGTGCCAAGGTCTACAACTGTGGACCAGAAACGTCGACTTTGGAGTAGTCTACCACCATCCTCATTTACATCCTAAAGAAACAGCTTATAGAGTGGCTGAACGGCAGAAAGCCAAAGACCAGCCCACCAGACCCACAGATAAGACTATTCTATGGCAGCCATGATGGATTCATCGTCCACAGACCCCGCTTGGTGGCGCCACTATCGCGCTGCACATGCGCTAATGGTGGGTGACCATAGTGGCCGCGCGGAGAGGATATGGAAGGACAAAAGTTTGAAAGAGTTTGTTTTTTATCAGAGAGGAGAGAGGGATGACCGGTGCATGTGCAGCAAGCATTAACGGACTTTGGTCCAAGCCAGAAAAACAGGTTAGTGTCTGCCTCATGTGCCCCTGTCGGGTCGCCCTGATAAGCCGGTCCAAGGTCAGACTGGACACAACTAATAATGGCGGTACAGAAGTGAAACAAAGAGAAATGTTAAAAACATGTGACGGATAAATGACCGGAGATATGGCACTCGAGTGTCATTATATACACAGTTATGTCCTCGCCAAGTGATGCAGGAATAAAGCACCGTTTATAATCTGGTGATGCATAAAGGTAAAGCACTGCTAGTAATATGTATTTGGTGTAACAAGGCCACGCTACAATTGACATAATCATTGAGGAAGGTATATATATATATACCTTTTGCACATAGCGCCCGCTCCTACCCATGTCGTACATGGTGCACGGGATATGTGATCACGCGACCATCTATGGAACGACAGGAATCAAAATGGCCGCCTCTATAACTGTACCAAAGGCATATCGCGGACAATGACTAACGCAATCTACCCAAAATACACACTTAAGAAATTATGTGAGTTACAAAACATATACTATAATGACATCTGAAACTAGGTCGACTGAATCTGTACTTCGATGATACTAGGATAATTAAAAGGCCTACTGTAAGAACTATTAACCACAACACCGGCGCCATCTACCGAAAATAATCGAACTGTCGAGAACGGTAGTGACGTAACATACAGTGTTAGCCAATCAGAAACCATGTTCTATTAATTCAAGGCATGATACCTGCCCAACGGTAACAACATACAAGCTAGACAAGCCATCAGATCTACACTGAGATGAGGCATAATTTCGATATTTTACATGAAAATAAGAAAACAAGTCCTTGTCTTCGCACATGGAAATACGAGGTAAATCCTCGACCAGACAAACCGATGCCGAAGACAAAGGTTCGTACACTACAGTTAGAATAAAACTTACACAATGGAAAAATACATAATACCTCTGTGTTCCGATACCATCTAAACCAGCGTTGAAAAAAACCTCCCCGTCCTGACTCCCACCCCTCCCATAATGAAATTCTCTCAAGGGTTTCAGAGACCTAGACATGAGGAGAGATTTCCTATCGATTCAGAACGTCTTTCGGTACCTAATGCAACTTGTGTGTCCAGAACAGAAAGCTTTCATTTGGGGTTTGTGCCTCCGGGCCACCGTAGTGGAGCCCTCCTTCCGATTAAGACAGTCTGCCCTGGCTACCTCACGCCAAGATCCCCACTGGTCAGGCCCCTTTCGCCCCCTGAGTCAGCCATAGAGTACGCATCCCTGTATCAGCAGGGAAGGCGGGGTAAAATGTCCACCCTTCTGGCGTCAGGGGCAATGGTATGATAGATAGGGGGCTACTGGTCTGGCGCTCAAAGCCCTGGAGGTGGGGTTTATCAGCACCAAGGGGTGCGCCACTCCGCCTGGAGTCACTCCAGGGAAGTCTGAAGAGGACCAGAACGTTACCCACCCCATTCTGAGTATGTACAGTGACTTAAACCGTTCTCCGTCTCCGTCTGCACAGACATTTATACCGTCTACTGTCCGAGTCTTAGTACATAGTCTGATATGATCTTCCACTGTTATTGTGGAAAGGGACACGACATTCTCTCTTCTAGTTCTCTGCTGTGTATTTCCCAGTCCATTTCTCTCTTTTATCTCAGTGTTATGGGATTAACAGATCATTTGCCAGTCCAATCTCAGGTTAATTAGTTGTATTGTAGGATACAGCTAGGAGGACAATGCTGCCGTCACTATGTGTGGTCTTTTGTATGTCAGAGGCTCTGAGACCTGTGATTAATTGAGAGATAAGAAATATCCATACTGATGTCTATACTTTTATGAATATATAAACTCAAGACATCGCATAATTCTGCTGATTATGAAAGGTGCATTGTGAAAGTCAAAAAAGATTTAAAAAGGAAATTGTCATGGAACTGTCTCCCAAGACTCTGCGATTTGATACTAATGAAAACTGGTCACTGATTCATTAGCGTTTAGAATGGTTAAATTTTGCCGAATGAATTACTCTGAGCGGCCAAAGTACCCCTACAGAATGATAAGGGGTAAATAGGAGCGAAAGTAAAAGACCTGGTAAACCCAATTTGCTAGCGGCTGAAAGCAGCCCCGGCAAAGATTCCCCTCTCTCCCTCCTAATTCTGTAAACTCCACAACGAGGTTACCTTAACCCCTTCCCGTGAGCCAATTGAATTAGTTACGACAAGAAGGCAAGATGGAGGCTAGCCATGCATAGAGGGTTCAGTGTGAGCGGCGCAGTGAATGCATAGAGCATACTGCAGCGCGGACAAAACACCAAATCTTCGCCAACAAACTTTCTTGGAAAAGACTTCCGTGTTTTTCCCCTTCTCATCGAGGAAACTGAAATTTGATTGATTTTCTGCTGATACGAGAGGGCACTCTGAATGATGAAATAAGCCTCCCTCACACACTCTGTGCTTATTCGCCGAGGTTTTTGCTGCAGTGTAATGTATTATTAGATTACTATTGTTTGTCTAAGAAGGAGACAAGACAGTAGGATCTTATCTGAGGCAGAAATAAAAACAGAGACGAAAAACGCCGCTGGGGACGGAGGACGAACGGCTTGTGTTCGCTGAAGTGTTGGGTCACGCGGAAGCTCTATCAAAATATATTGCGTTCTGCTTGAAGTTCTGGCGACAATATGAAAACTTGCCAGTGGCGTCTTCCTGTTAGCCTCTTAGCTGTGCTCTTAATATCCAACGGAGAGCTCCCTTGAAGGCATTAACAAAAATTGATAGTGAATATAGTGGTATTCTTGGGTGGCCTTTCTTATCATTTCATTATGGCACAACTTTGTCCCGAAAAAAGAGTCATATCTTACGTGACCATGGGGCCAAAGCTTTAGTAAAAGATAAATATAACTTACCGTATCAGCAATGTACTTTATAAACTCGTTTCAAATCTACTAGTGTCGGTCCCAGCATACAGCTGTTCTATACACCCTCGTTGGAGTACAGGGGCGTGAGGACAATATCTTCTATGAACACACCAATGCATTCCCTATTGGCTCTAGGTAATAGGAAACCACCTACTCCTATATGGAAGGATTTCCATAGAAACAAATACTTGCCGCATATAAAGTAAGGAAATAGAAACAGGACAAGACACAGGATCTCTTGTCTTCGGCCTCAGATTGCTCTCCTTGAATAGAAGAACACTGTATTGATGAAGGCAAATCGCATCTATCAAACACCAGTTCGCTTCAGTAGCAGAAATATCACCTTCAGTGAACAGTAGATCTAATGTATCGGTAAGAAAGCACGTTACATTTAGAAATATCAGCTGATGACGCAAAATGTCGTCTGCAATTTTCTCCTGCATTTCCATGGTAACCATTAGTTCCGGATGGTGGCGCTGTTTGTTGTGTTAATGCCGCTTGTGTTGACGCATGTTATTAACCACCATTTTCCTTACACTCCATAATTTTGTCACAAAGTAACCGGGACACTCTCCAAGCACTTCAATGCTGCATTTCTCCATTCGAAACCGGGCCGGAGAATGGAAAAGCGAAAGAAAGCGACTATCCAGGGTTCTTGGAGAGTGTGGTTTTATTCACCCAAATTTGTGTTCCGAAGTTTTGCTAAAATGGAATTAATAATAAAACATCAATTACAATTTCTCATGAAAGATAATATGAATATGCTAATTCAAAGCAGTGTGATTAAATATACATACACTGATAAAGGCTTTTTATGAACTTTTAAAATTAATGTGTTCTGTTCCACATCAAATTTAAATACTGAGAGAGAAATATCTGGATGGGCATAATCACCTCAGGCAGACACTGTTTTATATTTCTATTATTCATCTAGCTTTAAAAAGGTCCACAAGGAACTGTTTGAAGGGATGTCAAGATTGCTCCCTTAAATTTCAATTTATGATTTGCATCCCCAATACATACAATTATAGTGTGATTCTACTATACTGAATTTACTACCACATTCTGGCTCTTACGTTACATACAGGGCAAAATATTAGATAGGGGAGGCTCCAATAATATATATCAATATTGCTCTCAGTTACAAGTTATTCCTGCTCATATGTCCGTTTTACATTCAATTACCTTACTTCAAGCACAAGGAAATTATAAGCAAATGCGGACTGTAGTACAGACAAGACACTTTTAGAACATGGTGGGGTGGGGGGGGGGGGGGGGGGCAGAAGCTCAAGATGAAGGCTGGCTGGGACGAGATGGGCCAAAGGGGAAGTACTGGAAGATGAATGAAGACAGAGAAACACGAAGGGGTTGTGTATGGAGGCAATGAGAGAAATAAATGGAGAAATGAAGAGAGTGAAAAAGAAAGTAAGTTCTGCTGTAGTCGGCTATCAACTAACGCCGATGTCGTGAGGCACATCTTTATGCTTCCCACACCACTTCCGGTTCGTTCCCGATACACAAGCCAGAATAGGACATTGCTGGCTGATTTGCAATAAATGCTTGGTGTGTGCTGCGAGGTACCCGCTACCTGCGAGACGATATAAACCCCAGTCACGTCTGATCTCCCCCTGATCACGTCCTGAATACGCACCATCTCCACGCTCCCCGAAACCTCCATGTCATACCCCTCTTTTGCCCACTCGTACACAATGTCTATGATATTTTTACCTCTTCCCTTTCCCCAAATCGACGTTTCTTGCCAATTTCTAGGCTTCTGTACCTCCTCTACCCCATCCCCACACACAACATCCCTCTTGCCTATACACAACCCATACCCCTATCAGCCCCTACATTCACCCACACCCCGTCCCTACCACCCCTCACATTCACCCACACCCTGTCCCTACCACCCCTCACATTCACCCACACCCTGTCCCTACCACCCCTCACATTCACCCACGACCCGTCCCTACCACCCCTCACATTCACCCACACCCTGTCCCTACCACCCCTCACATTCACCCACACCCCGTCCCTACCACCCCTCACATTCACCCACACCCTGTCCCTACCACCCCTCACATTCACCCACACCCCGTCCCTACCACCCCTCACATTCACCCACACCCTGTCCCTACCACCCCTCACATTCACCCACACCCCGTCCCTACCACCCCTCACATTCACCCACACCCCGTCCCTACATTCACCCACATCCTGTCCCTACATTCACCCACACCCTGTCCCTACCACCCCTCACATTCACCCACACCCCGTCCCTACCACCCCTCACATTCACCCACACCCTGTCCCTACCACCCCTCACATTCACCCACACCCCGTCCCTACCACCCCTCACATTCACCCACACCCCGTCCCTACATTCACCCACACCCTGTCCCTACATTCACCCACACCCTGTCCCTACCACCCCTCACATTCACCCACACCCCGTCCCTACCACCCCTCACATTCACCCACACCCTGTCCCTACCACCCCTCACATTCACCCACACCCCGTCCCTACCACCCCTCACATTCACCCACACCCTGTCCCTACCACCCCTCACATTCACCCACACCCCGTCCCTACCACCCCTCACATTCACCCACACCCTGTCCTCACATTCACCCACACCCCGTCCCTACCACCCCTCACATTCACCCACACCCTGTCCCTACATTCACCCACACCCTGTCCCTACATTCACCCACACCCTGTCCCTACCACCCCTCACATTCACCCACACCCCGTCCCTACCACCCCTCACATTCACCCACACCCTGTCCCTATCACCCCCCACATTCACCCACACCCTGTCCCTATCTCCCCTCACATTCACCCACACCCCGTCCCTACATTCACCCACACCCTGTCCCTACATTCACCCACACCCTGTCCCTACCACCCCTCACATTCACCCACACCCCGTCCCTACCACCCCTCACATTCACCCACACCCTGTCCCTACCACCCCTCACATTCACCCACACCCCGTCCCTACCACCCCTCACATTCACCCACACCCTGTCCCTACCACCCCTCACATTCACCCACACCCTGTCCCTACCACCCCTCCTACCTAACCACACCCTGTCCCTATCACCCCATATGCACACCGCCTTCCCACCGTGCGCCAATACCGGGCCAGAAACAACCAAGCAGAGCGGCACTTATTAGATCGGGCCTTCAGTCCTAACCTGAAATTAGATGAGAAAAGCTTAGAAACGCGCTCACCGCAGAAGCAAAGGCAGTGTATTGGATTAGGCCGTCCGATCCAATAAGAGGGGCGGGGGTAAGGGCGCGGGAGGGGCGGGGGAGGGGCTGGGGAGGGGCGGAGGAGGGGCGGAGGAGGCAGGCGGTCGGCGGCATCAAAGCCGGGAAGGGCTGCGGGATAATGACGGGGCAAATTGAGTTAATGGCCAAGTCGTGATCGGAACACTTGTTGGTTTTGTTCTAACACACTACGTCCGCCTATATGCCCCCTCCAAATGTCGGCTAGCCTCCGCTGAAGGCTGATCTTATAGGGTGGCTGGAGGTTCTCTCATATGCTGACCGAACACATGGGTTCGAGTCTCTGTCACAGGCCGGACACTCACCTGGGGCCGTTTAATATTTTTTGATATTGCGAAGGATTGGGACATTGATAGGATAATTTCCGGGAGGACAATGACCAGTACGGGAGGGTCATTGCATAAGTAAGTGTTGCCGATATGTTATTTTCCTTCTCCTGATCTCCATCCTTCAGAAGGACAGTTCAAGATGAAAGCCATCTTGTGACTGGTTCCTCTATATGACTGTCCCGGGTACTATGGGGGAGCCCAGTTAAAGTCAATGGTAAGCAGAAGGTCTAAGGGGCCATTCAGTATCTGGGTCAGTGAGAAGAATAAGGACAATTATGGGAGAATATTTGAAAGGATAATGATAAGGATGGGAGAGCGATCTCGTTAAATACATGATGTCCATATGTTATCATCCTTCTCCTGACATGAATCCTTTTAAAGGACAATTCATGATGGTAATGTGATGATTCTTCTGAGTCTGTCCCGAGAGCTGGTTGAGCCCCTACGTTAAAATCAGTGGTTAACAGAAAGTCCCGGGTTCAAACCGGGGAAGCGTAAATTTGTTCCAATTCAATTCAATGGAGAATAAATGTATTATTTAGATAATATTGTTAGAAGCTCTGAAGGATAATATTCAAGCATGCACATTGATTATATTGTGGTTGGTTAAGCTATCAACATCAGAAAAGACACCTATTGAAATATCCTTCCAAAAGTAGAGATTTCAGGATAAAAGTCAGGACAATGACAGATTTATTAAATGGCTTGGAAGGATATTTCATGTGTCTGTCTTTTTCCCTGCTCTTTGTAGGACCAATCCATGTTTATTCAATGCTGTCCCTCCCATGACATTCACAAGACGAGCATATGACCGTACTAGGAGAATCCTTTCAGATATTAAACGCCCCCCCCCCCCCCCATACACTGTATCTATGGGCAATACTAGTAACTTCAATGTGTATGGCAGACGCAATACTCCGCGGTGTCTGCGAGTCAAATGAATCACATTCATTAAATAATATTATATCGAGATAGGAGATATTGCAGATAGGACGTTGGGAAAGTAGTGAATCTTAAAGAAGGGGGGTAGCTATGTAGAGTTTCTTATTACAATATAAAGGATACTTAAGATATCTTCTTGAAATAGAGATGCATATATTCCTGTGGGCCTCAGGCACAAGCCTACTAGTTTATTATTTCTGAAGATCATATGGATTTTAGAAGACGTTATTCTATTCGAGGGAGGGATGCCTCTTATTCTTAGTGCCTTGAGGGATCATGACAGCTGCCCCTCAGAATTCCTGGAAACATTATATGACATTGGATAGAGGCACCATGAATATGCCTGGAAATACTTGAAGGCGCTTTGAAATCCTAACCTCTTGGACTGCACGAGAATATTTACATGAATCCTGAAAACGATCCAAAAATCTTTGTCCAAGAATGCCTAAAGGCGTAATATATGTTAATCTGAGGATGAGTGGAGGTCTTCTGAAACCATTACCTAGGAATGCCTGAAACTAGTATGAAATCAAGAATAACCACCACTTAATGAAACTGAAGGCCACGGCCGACCCTACTCGATAATAGCTTTAAAAAGCATCATTAAAAACAACCATGCCATTGAAGCTATCCACTGGTGTTTGTTAGTTCTGCAAATCTGTTCTAGAAAATATTAAAAGATCGTTTCCTAAAAATGAAGGTGTCACAGAGTGACTATAGAAGCAACAGGAGAAGTAAGTGACCTGCCTGCCCGTCACAGTGACGGCATGTTTCGGGTTGACCTAGACTCAGCTGTACTCGTATTATCAGCGTGTTCACTGAAGCGCGACGCTGTGCGGATCGAGCCACTCCCCCGAGGTTTACACGTTGATATCTTTACGCCAAGTGACCACGTCCAGCCAATCACAGCCCCACTTAACGACCTCCCTCTAGGGGGCGCCACTACTTCGCCTAGGGCCTAATTTGAATAACCGCCCTTTTCATGTAGAATATTATTCTCCAATTTAAACTTATCTCTAATTCATTCGTCCACTTGTTGCCTTGATGAAGTAGTCTGAATTCACGTGAAGTATTTAGGCTTCTTCTCAATCGAAAAAGAATATTCTAAACGACAACTGAAGATTTGTTATTCCGGTCGTTAAATGCCTGACTCTCTGAATAGTAGCCTTTTGTTATGTTTTTGCTTTCTACGGGTCATATTGAGTTGAATTTTCAAATCCTTTTAAATACATTCCTATGATTGCAAAATTTCTTTCAAAAGCTTATTTTCTGGCGTATACATTTATATACACGTGCAGCTAAGTAACACTATAATATTTGCATTAAGGCTTCTCGAAGTGAATCCAGTGGTTTTTTAATTTTTCTAACAGGAAACTCTTTGGATATCTAGACTTCCATCAATTTATAAGTGCTAAACATACTTGTTCCTATTTGGTGAAGGCGCTGCTGTTTACCAGTGGTTAAACGAGTAATGATGGCATACGACCAGACATTTGACGGTGATTTTCTCCAATTGAATGTGTTACAATCGTGTGTAGGGATAGTAATCTAAATGAGTGATTCCACGACTTCGTCCTGTTACAAGCTTTATCGTTTTGGTGATGTTACTGCAATGACAGCTCGCATTGGACTCACTGACAATACATTTAGATGTTGCATAAAGCTTAAGCTCTGTATTTACTGCGTGGGGGTGACCGTGTTGATCATAATCAAGGGAAGCCCTCAGCAGGATGTTACACGGACCCAGCATACTCAGTTAGGCCCAGAGAAAGAGTATCTATGTTTCCCAAATAGAGACATTGGAAATTAATAAATGTAATATTTATACCAGAATAAATAATGTTATTATGCAGATATATCAGCTTTTTCCAGAAATATATACTATCACTAAAATATAGTTTGGTAAATCCCAATGTAAGAGTCTTAATGATGAACGTGATGACATATGTAAAAGAAACCAGAATATATTACCTGTACCAAGATTAGGGAAATCTTATATTTGCTGACAAAGCTATTGATCTATTTTATTTGTTTTTCCTGATTGATAAGGTTAGTTTCCATACAGTTGAATTTAACTGGCATTTGTTAATAAAATTCCGGGACCATAACACGGCAACTTCTCCAAATAAGAAGAGATAGTTCAGTTAGGTTCTAGTTAGATAGACTTCAGCATTGGGATGTCAATGATTTGATAATTCAAATTAAAAAAAGACAGAGCAAACCATATCGCAGAACTAAAAAATTACCTGAAACACAGGTGTTATGTTACGTTACTGAAAATGTCCTGCTAAATTATATTGAACCTGAATGGAAATAAACACTGTCTTAAAAAAAAAGAAAATCCGGGACCGGCCAGGAGGAATGTTATATGACCGTTACGACTGCTGCAGTGTGTCAAATGATTATACACAAATCATTCCGGAATCCTTGACTTCGCATCAACTAGTTAGGTATTAGTAGTACTTCTTTCAGTAAAACCCTTTGCCAATTGTGATCTTAAATCTTTATTTCTGATATCTATATCACGGAGGAGTTGAACATCCTCGCCAACCCTTAGACCACGGTAGCTCAATGATAATGACACTTAAGTTCATTAGTATTCAATATAATTAAAACATATTAAGGTTCGTAAATAGTATAGACGCAGAATTGACGCCCCATTCATGCTGTCAGATCTCCCTATTGAACACTTTCTTATGATGATGAGACCCAGTAACCAGAACCTGCCGTTTGATAACTCCCCGCCGGGAAATCCGTCGCCGACCAAATACCCACTGATTCCCAGTGTGCCTGTCCTATCTCACTTGATCCCAGTTATACACGGATCAATCAGCTAAACTGGGTCAGGCGAGAGCAGGTCACGGGAAGTAGGTCACATTGAGGTCGAGTAGGTAAGTAGGTCACGAGGAGTTGATATCTGATTGTATGACGCGAGCCCTCTTCACGTCAAAAGCTCTACAAATTAATGATTCATTACCATTCACTCAAAGCTCCAATTAAATGGGTATTTAGCAGCGAGTCCTCATTCCTGCCCCCGCAGCAATTTGTAAGCAATTATTTTTTTGGTCACATGGGAGGAAAAGCTTCTCAGTGACAGTCTGATCCGTACACATGAAAAATTAAGAAAGCCCCATAAATCTCGTCCCAATCATTGATGCTGAATCTGGCATGCACCATATATCCATCATAATTAGAAGATCCATAAACATTTCGTCAGTACAAATTTTGTATTCACTTCATAGGCATTGAGTTAATGGCGGCCTATAATAGGTTTTTTGTAATTTCCATGAAGCAGTCAAGGCTGTTATAATTATTTTGGTAATTGAGTATTGAGCGACAGTTACCAACTTCTAATCTGCATCCACTGTGTGCGCTTCTGAAGTAATACTCCCTGTGCATGTTTTGCTGTCAGAAGGTGAATGAATATCACGTCCAAGTAATGAATTTACCTCACGTCGAAGCAAGGATAGTCGCCATACTTAGGTGAGGGGGGGGGGGGGTAACATATCAAAAGAACCCTATTTATGCTTCCGCTGCACAATACCTGAAGTTAACGGCCTGGAGATTTCATCTCTACTTGTATAGGCTACTGTTGGGTAAGATACTTGACCACATTGATTTCGCTGAAACAATATCTCACATACTTTCTGCAGGTTACACTTGAAAAGTGGGGTATTTGAGGTGCACACCAAATAGCGTGCTGCCTTCTACAAGGAACCTAGTTCCGGCTAAGTTGTCGCGACAGAGGTTTCGGCAGTGGGTTTGTCTTTGTGAATCTCGGGGGCTACACACAATCTACACACACCGTAAGGGACCTGGGGCCTGTTTTATTTTCTGCCCGAGGAGTCCTGGGGCGCCCGGGGAGAGGTCCTAGGAGAGTTTGGGTTCGATATTTCAAAGTCTCCCGGGGAAGGAGAGTCTTGGGCCAGGATCTAGGAGGTCTCCTGAAATAGCATTTTATTTTCAATCCTGGGGCCGGGACATCTCCTGAAAAAGGTCCTGGGGCGTCCCCAATGTATCCTTCCTCAAGACACCTCTACAGGTGTCCTAGCTCAAGCTTGTAGCTTATATTTCGTAAGCTTATACGTAAATGAAGTAAAATACCAGCGAGGAGAGATAAATAAAAAAACATGGCGATGTTCGGTATTCGACCACGCACTCCCCATGAGTTTCGAGTTCGTATTAGGCCTCTGGATGATTATGACGATAAAAAGTTTATCGCTCGATATCGTCTGGATAAAGGGCTTGCTTCAGCGTTGGGAAGAGCCTATGGAAATTCCGCTTTCATAAGCACGATGGGAATTCGAGGGGAAAAGGCTCTGTCAGCTGAAGACAGGGTGAGTATTAAAAATATAGTATATAGTATATATATGTAGATTTATTTGTGTGTGAATTAATAATACTATTCAGTAATTGTACATACCGTTCATGGTGAGTATTAATAATATAGTATATAGTATATATATGTAGATTTATTTGTGTGTGAATTAATAATACTATTCTGTAATTGTACATACCGTTCATGGTACCTATATTTCATATAAGTATAAATATATAGTTGTTTTTTGTTTATAGATAAAAATATAAATATTAATGTGTTTTATTTTATTTTTTCAGTTCTGCATTGCCCTCCGATATTTTGCTACGGGAAGCAATTACTCAGTAATAGGAGACAGCCATGGTGTTGTGAAATCTACCGTATGCCTTTGTGTAGCAGAGGTTATCGATTTCCTGGTCGCAAATGCCAATGAATTTATAGTTTGGCCAAGAAATCTTCAAGAAAGACAACAAATCGCCTCCGGATTCTATGAAAAATTTGGTGAAAAACCCCTGTGCTTAGGGGCAATTGACGGAACCCACGTCTCTATCAAAACGCCTACAGGAGGCCTACAAGCGGATTATATAAATAGAAAGGGCTACTGTAGTCTAAACGTTCTGGTAAGTAATTGCGATTATAATACGTTTTTTAAGAATTAAAAAAAAAATTTCTATGGCGACTCAAATTTGCTAATGATTATTTTTATTGATGGTTATATCTTTCCTAACTCCTACAAAATAATTGGAACAATTCCTTCAATATTAACGTTTTTACGGTCACTTGAAAATTAATCGCCAGAATCTTGCGAAAATGATGCCTTAAGGCATCACCCGATCTGGACAGGTGATGACTTAAGGGTTAATTATATGATTTATCTTAAAATATTTAAGATCATAAAAAATGTATTATAGTTAAATAGATTATTTACGGTTTATTGTTACAGTTTTAATACATATGTTATTTAAATAATTTTTTTATATTTTCAGTGTATTGTGGACGCTCATCAACGGTTTCTTCACGTAAATGCCAAGTATCCAGGCAGCTGCCACGATACTTACGTTTTAAAACGTTCGGATGTGTATGCAGAGGCCGAAAATGATGAATTTGGGGATTTTTTCCTTCTAGGAGATTCTGGGTATGTATATATTAAAAGTTATTTATTATATATATTATTATATATACAATAGGCCTAATCCCTGATATGTATAGGATGAATCGTTTCTACATACATATATATTAATTTTTTTTTTTTTATTTAATTGTTTTTAATCTATTTTATATATTATATCATTTATAATACCCCTAATGGCTGATTTTTATGGGATGAGACGTTTCTACATATACATATATGATAATGAATTATCTTTAAATAATATAAAAATTTATTTATTATACATTTTTTTTATTTTTCAGATACCCTCTGCGCACATACCTGATGACTCCTTATCTTGACCCACAGGACCCAGCTAGTGTCCGTTATAATGAATGGCACATGAGCACACGGGCCATTGTTGAGCAATCGTTTGGGCTCTTGAAACAAAGATTCAGGTACATACATATATATAAATATGTATATATATTATTTTTTATTTTAAATTAAACCTGTCTCTGTATTTACTATATAAAACCTGTATAAATTTAGTATTATAGACACCTTTTATTATTGCTTATTGGTTTTAAATCTATAATAATTGTAAATTATTTTATTTCATTCTTATATAGGGTCCTAGATCAAAGTGCGGGGTATGTCTTTCACAAACCCAGTCGGGCATCCAACATAGTAGTAGCTTGCGCCTGCCTACACAACTTGTGCATAGATAGAAATATCGGGATTGATGTACAAGAAGATGAAGTACGTCAAGTACGTCCAGTACGAGAAGAACACGACGATCTTGTACACCACAAGGCTCCACCAGTTGCCGCAAGAAATCACCGGGATTTGTTCAGAAATATTTATTTTTGAAGTGTAATTTCCCTATGTGTTGTACAACCTTCAAAAGAAAGATACCCTAGCTAGGAAATAAATAAAAAGATAAAACATTGAATACATTTTTTTTATATATACAATTTTATTTACATTTTTGATATCTAAATATCTAAATAGGTCTTCTCATTACAAATATATCAGTTTCACATTTTTTTGGCTTTTCTTGCCCGGGTGTTCCTGCATGGCGATGATATCTCACTACTCCTTTTCTTGTCTGGTGCCTCTAACTGCATCGTCGATTCTGTGTTTGTAGCCATCTCTACTTTTTGGACATCTGTAAATATAAAATGATATAATTAAATATTTTTTCAACAGGAAGCCCTCTTAGTGGGCCATATTTTAAAATAAACTATTTAAAATATTCGGTTTTTATATTTTATATTAAAATGCTTGTAATTAATATTTTGTACAGATATAAATATATATTATATATGGTTTAAATGTTATTGATAATTCACTATATATATTTTTTTTTATAATTACCTTTCTGTTTTTCCACAGCATCTGCTAATCTTGAGGTTTCGTGCAAGTGTTTTTTTAGTGATTGTGCTATGAGCTTTTGATTCTTTGATATTGATGCTTGATTTTTTGATATTTTTTTTAGTGTTTTGGCTATTTCTTGGTTTGTTTGTTCTTGTTTGTACATAATATGTAGCATGGCATCCAGAGTTTTTTGCAAGGGGCTATTGGTAGTTGTGTCCAGGGAAATATTGGTGGTAGTGGGGATCATTGGTGGGGTTTTTGGGGTCGTGATAGTGGTTGTGGTTGTTTTTGGGGTGGTGATGGTGGTTGTGGTTGTTTTTGGGGTGGTGTTGGTGGTTGTGGTTGTTTTTGGGGTGGTGATGGTGATTGTGGTTGTTTTTGGGGTGGTGTTGGTGGTTGTGGTTGTTTTTGGGGTGGTGATGGTGGTTGTGGTTATTTTTGGGGTGGTGTTGGTGGTTGTGGTTGTTTTTGGGGTGGTGATGGTGGTTGTGGTTCTTCTCGGGGTTGTGATGGTGGTCGGGGTCACTGGGGTGCTTGGGGTCGTGCAGGTGACTGGGCTAATGTCGGTTCTCTCATTTTGAAGGACGAACTCCACTTGTACTGTAATAATAAAAATAAAAAACAATTATAAATGAGTGTGGTGGTCAATATTTATTTTATATATATGTATGCCTTTAAACAAATTATGCCACTTCAATTATTTTTATCTATAAATCAAAATAATGTACCTTTTTTTAAAAAATTTATTTATAAATCCAAATAATGTACCATTTCTTTATATATACTATTATAATTATGTTATAATTTATATCATTTACATCTATATATTTATGATATAAAATACTATATATACCTTCAGTATCAAACGTGGCACTTTCCAAATCTGATGCTTCTTCCAAGGGTGTAGAGGCACAAGGTACAAGGGGGGGTGATGGAGTAATTGATTCAGAAACTTGATAAGGAAGAGAGCCATCCAGAGACATTGCAGAGGGAATAGTTGAGGAGGGAACAATAGTAGAAGGGACATTGTGAGGGGAAATAATAGTGAAATTAGAAAGTGGTGAGGGAACGCAGATAGGACGGAAAATGGGAGAAAATGTAGTTGCCTGGGAAGAAATAGGTGATAACAGATTGGACGAGGTAGCTATAGGAGAAGGAAAAATGGGCGGGGCACAGATAGGAGAAGGAATAGTGGGTGGGGTAGGGATAGGAGAAGGTAAGGGACATGAAACAGTGTGAGAGGGATGCAGAAGAGAGGTATTAGTAGCTGGTGTAGAAGGTGAAGGAGGTGGAACACTCTGTGAATAGGAGGAGCTATTAAGTATCTGGGATCTAAGTGCCCCTACGTCGCCGGTTGGTTTACAGGTAGTGGCAACGCCTCCTTCTATACCTAAAAATATATAAGTATAATACCATACATTACATACATTATTATCATAAATAGAAGATATTAAGAGTCTATATTTCGGCCTACCTTATTTTTTAATTTCAAATCAGAATGACAGCGGGCGCCACTATAGCAGTCGGTCGACCTAGGTGCCTACCTGGGTGCCACTAACTAAATAAAGTAAAACCCGGTGAATATTAATATGTGAAATAACTATATAATAATGTTTATAATATATATTACCTTCTATAACATTGTTGCCAGCGTATTCCAGAGCCAATAACTCCAGTTTTGAGAGTGGTTCTATGTTTGAAGGACCCCGTCCAGTCAAGCCACTCCTGAGAACTATTTCTGCGTGCTAAAGATAAAAATAATATTAATTAAGTATTTATACTGTAATAAATATAAAGGACAGTATTGATTTTTATATATAATAATTAGTAAATAATATTGATAAAAATAATCATAATAACTGATATACCTTATAAAGGATCAATAAAAATCCGAAATGTTGTTAATCTAAGTAAGCAATAAACAATATCCTGTTATCAAAAATTATTTCTTTGTCTTGGGTTGTGCCTTCTCTCAATCTACAATTATAATAACTGACAGCACTTACGATACATAAAATTAATTTTTTTTTATCTATATATTTAATTAATAGGAAATATACTTACTCTGCCTTTTACTTCAGACACGAACTTGGTTAGCTTTTTGCGGCAATCAGGGATGTTGCGCAATAACATCCCTGCAGCATTTACCTCAGCTAGAAAATTAAATATATGTTTTTTTTTATTTTTAAATCATTACATTAAAAGGATCATGGTTCAATCATGGTTATAATGTTTTTTTTTAATATCACCTGAGACAAAGTATTATTTTATACGAAATACATAAAATATAAACATATAATAAAGTTATTAAATATATTTTCATTAATTTACCTAGTATTCGCCGCCATGCCGCATCTTTTTCGGCCTTGCCGCCACCTGTACCTTTATAATTGCCCTTCAGGATGGGTTTTTCCACAATGGCAGCCTGAAGCAATGCAAATAACTCGTCTTGCTTCCATAGCGGTCGTCGTTTTGCAGTGTTTGCGTCCATTTCATACAATTATTTCTGAAAAAAACCCATTAATATATATTAAAATTGCATTATCAATATAAACATTTATATATTATATAAATAACACACTAACTGGGATATATTATAGAAAGTCCAATTAAATATTTACTACCATGTCCTGGACTCGAACCCATGTACCCATATACACCATATATGACACTACCAGTGACAATGCATTTTCGATTCAGTGAACGATAACAGGGGATTTACTCTAATCGGCATTAATAAACAAATAAACATTTTTTTAACCATTATAATAATTTAATTCATCAATTTTGCTTAGATATTGATAAAATTTACACACCAATACCTTGTTATATGACCATATTCAATGATTCCTTACCTTGAATCGAGGATTGTTTACAGGTGAGAGATCAACAAAATCCGTTGGTAGGGTACCAGACAATTCTCCTTCCTGTCCGCCCAGAGCCCGAGGAGAGCTCCTTCGGAAGGATATGTCCCCGGGAAGGATTTGGGTCAATTTCAGGAGAGTTAGGCCCCAGGATTTCTCTCCCTCCCGAGGACAGGGTAAATCGAACGAGATTGAGGAGATCTCCTGAAAATTATCCTCAGTGGAGCTATCCCTCCTGGAGACTCTCCTGGCCCAGGAGAGTTGAAAATAAAACACCCCCCTGGATCAGGCCTTGACTGGATGGCCTTCCAGGGCTGACCCCATCTGTTCAGTAAGGACTGTTCGATTAGGCTATGGTCTTTGAACTGTATTTTGCGTTATTGTGTTACCTATACAGAGACAACATACTCTAACTAATCACAAGATATGACCAAGACATGGCCTTTTGTGCCTTCTCCCAAAACTGCTGTATGGATGGCCTTTTGAGCATACACAGCTCCATCAGATTTTAAATGCCCTCCCAAATGGGTCGGGCTGGAGTTCTCTAGTCTTCAGTATTTGTTTCAACCATTGATGTCTCTGTCTTCCCCTGAGACCTTGTCTCATCCCATCTTTATAATAGATATCGATAAATTCGTTTCCTCTTTCTTAGGAATGTCAGTGGTCTTGTAATAAATCAATTTTTTTTTAAAGACAAATATCAAGGAGTCTAATGAGATATTGAGGGGCAAAACTAATGAATACAAACGAAGGATCACCAAGGGACCCAGTGAACCTCCCTGCAGAAGTGGGAAGAGGGGCAAGCGATTTGTTTCCATTAAAATCATTTTTATCTTTGTTCACTTCTTCATTACTCGATTTCCAAGGGGTGTCTGCAGCCTGCCTTTTCTCCTGGGTGCAAACGTTCCCGAATTGACCTGAATTTGTGGAAGTTAAAAAGGTCGCTTGTGAGATGTGTTTCTCCTCGTGCGCCCCGCCGCTCACGACGCCGGGGGAACCGGTCGGCCCGCCGGGGTCGCTCCTGCTGCCTCTGATAGGGATGCTGATAGTAGTGATACTAATGAATGTGGTGGAGAAGATATTAATGATGACAATTCTAGCTTTGGCAGTGATATTGGAGGATACTATGAATAGTGAAAGTGGTGGGGGAGAGTAGTGTGGAGGTTTTGGTATATAAGATTAATAGTGACTCGGTGTTGCTGGTGGTAATTGTAATCCTGGACTGAGTTCTAAAAAACAAAAAGCGATTTTAGATCAATGATTATGATTCAAATCGGTAATACTGGAAACGATATCCTTGTAGTTGCATTATTTAAAGGTGATCCCATTGTTGAAGTCTGTGCACTAATTATGATGGAGGACAACTCTTTGTGCAGAACAATCCCAGATTGGTATGGGCAAACAATAAAAGCCGTATCTATATTCCCAAATACTTGCTGATTATATATTAAATAATATGAGTATATGTTTACAGCAATCCATCCATGATCGTCTTCTAAGATTGTCTTCTATAAGGAAAATACCACAAAGACCACGAAAAGATCGTTTTATTAATTGCTCTTTATTTTAAAAACTCAACCCAGGTGGTGGGGTGGTGGCACGGTGGCCGAGGTAGTATTTCTGTAGTGATATGGTGGTAGTGGTATGAAAGTGCAGTAGTATGGTGGGATGGGAAGGTGGCGATAGTAGATGGGGAGCAGGTACAGCTTTGGTGGTAGTGGTCATTGTAATTGCGGGTGGTGGCAAGGCGGTGATATTGGTGATGACAGTTTGGTGGTGGTGCATTTGGGGGGGGGGGGGGGGGGGGGTATGATATTGATGAATGTCGTATTGGTGACCGAGGTAGTGAAGGTCAGGGAATGAAGAAAAAGAAGGTAGAAGTAATTCCTGAGCGCTGAAACCATCCTATATATTAATGATGCTAGTAGTTACGGCGGTCTTGATGCATATTGTTACGTTTAGGGTTGAAATGGCGACACTGAAAATGGTGGTGGTAAAATGGCGGTTATCACCGTAGCAGTAGCTTCAAGAATGAGATCTGTGGCGGTTTTGAAAATAATGTGAGCTATCCACTAACGGTAATGTGGAGTATATAGATGGTAATATGAGTAACGGGGAATTGTAATCGCCCCCTGCTGGTGCCCAGTACTTTCCATAGCCTTCCCGTAGGAATCCCCGCCGGTACCCAGACAACAAACACTACTTTTCAATGGAGATAAATCTGCGGCGACACCGGCGTGACTGGACTGTATGCTGGCGCCACCTATTGTAGGCCAGCAGTAATTATTGCCGGCGCCTGCTGCCCTTAACGACTGATCCCCCTTCCACCCATCCCCACAGCCCCCTCCTCATTAAAGTGCCCGGAAGAAGCCGTCACGTGACCCGATAAGGGCCCACATTGCACAGGCGCAGAAATGGCGAATCGATATAGGGGGAGTTGGTGAGTGGAGGTGGTGAGATGGGTTGGATACGTCACACGGCGTTTATGGTAGGGCGACATGTTGGCCGCTGACGTTACGTGACATTAAGTGACGTTCAATTACCGCCCCCTCCACGCCGCCGGCCTGGTCCCCGGCCAGCGCGCTTGTTGGGTGTCGCCATTCGCTGGTCATCAGCGGAGATTTATCTTACCTGGGGGAGAACATTTACGAGAGATGGTTTTGGCCGCCTCCGTTAGGTGGACCTGTGTACTGGGTATGCCTACTGGTTTGTCACTGTTTATCTTGTTTGTACTCGTGTGTTTCTTTCATTTACCATAATCTGGTTTTCGCTGATAGTTTTGCTTGTTGAATCGGGCCTTTTCCACTTAGACACTTTTAGATTGTCTCAGCGATAATGCCCTGCTGTTCATACTGCCTGTACCACATCTTGTCTCTGCCTTTTACACTGGTTTCATAGTACGAATTACTTATCTCTCTCCATATATTTAGACTCTTTCTAAAGGCAACCTCCCATTCCAGTTCGTTTAAAACTATACTTCTCTTCCTTGATGTCTCTTTTCTCTACATAGTCATTTTATATCTCGACCTTGTCTGTTATACTTCCAATAATTTACCTTTCATTACATTCTTTCTCCGTGCCTATATGAGTCCACAATCCTCCCATGCCATCTTTCCATTAAGTCGCTTTTTCGTTGAGCTTCATGCTGGTATCCTTTCTTGCTATCATCCCTTTATCCCCTCAAATGATTTGTCTGAATTATGTAGTGGCTAGTATGGCATTTGAAGAAGGAATAGGTCCATCCATAAAGTATGTTTGCAGTGAGTGTGCGTGGGGGTGGGGTGGGGGTTGGGTTTAGACACATCCTTCTATAATCTATTATGTACAAGATGGAGGGGTGAGGTAGGGGGTAAAATATTTCAGAAGCTTTCCGTGTGTATTATGGATGGCCTGTATCGACAATAGGGCCGCATGTGGAGAAGGTGGTCTTTCTCCGCCAGAATCTCATTCCATATCTGCCTGTGTCTTGTCTCATCTTGATCTATTACTGTCTCTGGTCCCATATTTTCAAACCTCTCTGTTTCTGGTCCTATATTTCTATATCTGCCTCTTTCAAGTCCCATTCTGGTATACGTCTATTCCTGGTGCAATGTTTACAAACGTTCTTGGTTTTTGATTTCTGACTGCGTTATTCTCTTTACCGCTGTCGCTGTTGTTGGCCTAGTCGTTCTTCACTCCTCTCCATATTGGTTTCTCCGTTTCTCTCTCCCGTCGTCCATGCCCACCTCAGCCTTTCACGCACACCCTTGCCGTCGTTGTTAGTGGATTCTATAGAGGTCATGGTCCCCTTTATGACCCCAATGTGTAGTAATTGCCGCTCCGCCCACCTCGGCGCCCTCCGCTCTAATGGCATTAGCATAAATTGTCGTCTGCTGGCCCGTTCCCGCATCTGATGGGACGCACACATGGTACGGAGGCTCCTGTTGGAATAAACTTCGTAATTGCCATCAATGCAGGCGCACAGAACTGTGCCCATGGTTGGCAGTCGTATGTCCATAGGTAACATTTACATACACTGAAAGATGCCCTAACTGCACGGCGACAATGGCAAATCCCCACAGGAACTCGGCCAGGGATCAGTCCAAAAGTTTATCATACCAGGCATAGAATGTTCACATGGAAATTTCATCGAGGACATTTTCAGGGGGACGTATACTTTCGAACATGTGGTGACTCTGAGCAGGAATTATAGCAGGAAGTTTCCTACTGAAGAACTATGAGTTTACCGCATATATATGCAATGTATAATCTATTTGTAACCTTCCTGAGTTGTGCGCCAATACATATTTGTCTAGACCCACTGCAGCTATTTGGTATGTCCTTGTATAGATCATAAAACACAATATGTTCTGTTCCTTTCTAAATTTCGCATCAGCTTTATTCGGATACTCAATGTATGTGTAGGTTGATTTAATTTCTATGTCTTCCATTCGCCTGTCGCCAGTCCTCGCAGTGTGGGACCATGTACATACCTTTTTTTCTGCACCAGCAGTAAGTACTTCAAGAATTGTGGCAGATTTAATACATGGCTATTTCTAAATTTAGCACTAATGATGTAGGTAGTATCCAATAGGGTTACCAAATCTCTAACAGGAACGGGAAAAGAACAAAGAGGGAAACCGCGCATGAATGCGCGGAAGATGAAAAACGTTGAAGGTCAGAAATTGAAACGCCACGCGCTTAGTCTATATAGAGAGAGGTGAAAGACCTGTTATTCCTGGACGCTGTTGGCATATTGACTATGTATGGCGCACTCTTCAAAACGAAACAATCGTCCTTCCGAGAGATGTGATGAATTAGATAAAGGAGCATAAGAGATAGAAGGGGAATTCCGACTGCCTGCCTGGCCTGACCTCTTACTCGTCAACTGTCCTCCAATGGACTTCATCGAATCTGCTCTACTGTCTCTTGCAGGATTCTGCTGATATTACCTATGACAGTGTGAAGTACCGTCTTTCAAGGTTGTAAAATAAAGTGTTGCACAGGTATCGCATTATCACCCATTGCGCTGGAGTTCTCATTTACCCTCTCCTTCTGCCCGTCCATCCTTTTTACCATCTTATCATTCTGGTCCCATCTCTTTTCTTTGTCGAACCAGCGAGTATCCGTTGGTTGAACCGGGTCACGTGGATAGCTTACTTCATTCCCTGTGGTCCGTTTATCAGGAGGGGGACATTAACTCCCAAGGTAGACCCCCGCAGAGCTGCTCTATCATCGCACCCCCTTTCCGCCATTACGCCACATTATCACACCCCCTCCGGAGACGGCGTTCTATACCCTGACCGTACCCTGTCACCCCCCCCCCCCCCCCCCAAGCACGACCACTCAGGCCCTGCCCGGTGCCTGCCCGGCTCACCGCTCCACGGTCCGCAGCCAACACGCCACGTCACAGATTCCGATCGCCCGCCCACCAAGATAATTCACCGAACGGGGAAATTGGTGGCCCTGCCTTCTTCACACCAGGCTCAGCCTAAACTAGCCACTTCCACACGCCACCGCCTAATCGGCGCAAGCGAGGCATGGGCGGGGCGGAGGCTGGGGCAGAGGCTGGGGCGGAGGCTGGGGCGGAGGCTGGGGCGGATGCTGGGGCGAAGGCTGGAGCGGAGACTGGGTCGGAGGCTGGGGCGGAGGCTGGGGCGGATGCTGGGGCGGAGGCTGGAGCGGAGACTGGGTCGGAGGCTGGGTCGGAGGCTGGGGCGGAGGCTGGAGCGGAGACTGGGTCGGAGTCTGGGTCGGAGGCTGGGGTGGAGGCTGGGGCGGATGCTGGAGCGGAGGCTGGGGCGGAGGCTGGGGCGGAGGCTGGGGCGGAGGCTGGGACGTGGGGTGGGCGTGGGCTGGGCGTGGGCTGGGCGGAGGCTGGGACTGAGCCTAGGCCTGAGGCTGGGACTGAGGCTGGGGTTCAGGCTGGGGTTCAGGCTTGGGTTTAAGCTGGGACTGAGGCTGGGACTGAGGCTGGGGTTTGGGGTGCGGCTGAGGCTGGGACTGAGGCTGGGGTTTAGGGTGTGGCTGAGGCTGGGACTGAGGCTGGGGTTTAGGGTGTGGCTGAGGCTGGGACTGAGGCTGGGGCGGAGGCTGGGGCGGAGGCTGGGGCGGAGGCTGGGGCGGAGGCTGGGGCGGAGGCTGGGGCGGAGGCTGGAGCGGAGACTGGGTCGGAGGCTGGGGCGGAGGCTGGGGCGGAGGCTGGGGCGGAGGCTGGGGCGGAGGCTGGGGTGGAGGCTGGGGCGGAGGCTGGGGCGGAGGCTGGGACGTGGGGTGGGCATGGGCTGGGCATGGGCTGGGCGGAGGCTGGGACTGAGCCTAGGCCTAAGGCTGGGACTGAGGCTGGGACTGAGGCTGGGGTTCAGGCTGGGGTTCAGGCTTGGGTTTAAGCTGGGACTGAGGCTGGGACTGAGGCTGGGGTTTGGGGTGCGGCTGAGGCTGGGACTGAGGCTGGGGTTCAGGGTGCGGCTGAGGCTGGGACTGAGGCTGGGGTTCAGGGTGCGGCTGAGGCTGGGACTGAGGCTGGGGTTCAGGGTGCGGCTGAGGCTGGGACTGAGGCTGGGGTTTGGGGTGCGGCTGAGGCTGGGACTGAGGCTGGGGTTCAGGGTGCGGCTGAGGCTGGGACTGAGGCTGGGGTTTGGGGTGCGGCTGAGGCTGGGACTGAGGCTGGGGTTCAGGGTGCGGCTGAGGCTGGGACTGAAGCTGGGGTTTGGGGTGCGGCTGAGGCTGGGACTGAGGCTGGGGTTTGGGGTGCGGCTGAGGCTGGGACTGAGGCTGGGGTTTAGGGTGCGGCTGAGGCTGGGACTGAGGGATGAGGAGGGGCAAAACAAAGTGAGTCAGGACTCGTGGTCGAGGAGGTACGAGCTACTGAGCAAAGGGAGAGGTGCTTTTGGATCTCACGCTCACATTCTCACCAACAGACGTCGTTAATGTAACAATGGCCGGTATCGACACTCTAGTCTGCAGCTCAATGATAATTATGGGTCTTGAGTTAGATTCAGAAAAGTTAACAACATGGAACTCGTTGATCCCAGAGGGGGATGTCCTGATTTGCCCGCCTGTTGGCGTCCCGTAAATCCGGTTTTAACAACTACTTTCCAATATAATTGCACCTAGATGCCCTCTGTGCTCTTCAAGGGAATATCAGTTCTGCACAGGTAGTTCTTCCACTGTGTTGTACATAAACACATCATTACACATTGAACACACTGTGTCAATCTTGATTAGTATGAGTGATATGATGATGCCAATATACCATAGTTAATTTGATCGTTATTTTACTCTAAACCCTCCGATGCTTCCAGTCAAATTTCGAATACATACGCTTGATACACGTTTTAAACTCCAATGATGTTTCGTTAGTTTGTACATTTGTACAAGAACTTGCGTGTTATATCGTGGTTGTAGTAGGTCCACTGATAGTTCATCGTGCAGGTCTTTGGTACTTAAATATTTACCCATTTTTGGAACTTAACTACTCGCAAGGTCCTGTTTTGCATAGTTTGTAGCGAGTCTATGTCCTTTCTTGTGGCAAGGTAGCAACAGTACTCCAATATCGGATGAATGATTACTGTGTATGTCCGGAGTGCTACTTCTTTGGATATGCTTTTTCGGATTTTCATCAGTTTAGATATTTGGGCGTTACAGCTTTACAGCTGTTGGAAAAGCGATTTTTAGCAAAGCTTTATTTGTAAGTAGTACATACAAATGAGAGTTTTCCTCATACGACAAGGAGCACGATGAAGATGTGTGGGTTTACCATGGCAATAGCCGGAAACTTTATCAAAAATTCGGGTTTTCAATATACTGTAGCTCATGGAGAAACCTTACATTTATAAATAATCGAATTTACATCAGGGTAGAGAATAACTAGAGCAGCTAGTTTTTTTAATATTTTTTATATTTCTTAGGAATACCTTGTTAAGTTACAAAATAGTAGATGTATAGGAGAGTAGAGCACTCCTGAATTCCAGCGGTATTAAACAACTTACAATAGTCATCATTCTAGGTATTTCAGATGTGTTTTTATACCAACACGTATCAAGTACCGCAGTATGCAGGTTATCAGGTTGGGTTGTTGGCCGTAGCAGCATGGCGATTATAGGTAAATTCTTTTTATTCAAAACATTTCAGGGTTCATGATAAAGGAAAAATAGACTAGGCATGTAAACTGTGAATCATTATTCACTTACAGACTGATTAAAGTCGCTTTTCCTGCTCAACGGCGTCGGGGAAAGTTTTTACCACTATGCTAGTTCGTTACAATTCACAGATCACACGCCCAGTCAGTTTTCCCATTCTATTGCATATAGAATGGAGCAGTTATATCCTGCAAAATCGGAGTAACATTTTCAAGAAACGTATGGCCCCTTAACGTTAATACTGAGACCCTTTAAGTCGAATTATTCATAAGGTTAATAAAGGGGCGTGGGTGTCAGCCTTACATGTTAGCTGGTTTTCGTCAACCTGCCCAAACTTACCCTGCCCTACTTATTGAATGCAGAGCTAAATCGTTTAGACTACTGAGCACATGTATTGTACCAATACGGATGTTTTCCCACAAGAAATCCCTAAAGGTCTTTCCCAGCCGAGGATAGCGTCGCGATTACCCCGAAGTGGATTTGTCCTGTTGGCGGTCAGACAGCTGGCCTTGTTTGAACATCTTTCCCTCCTTGCCTCCTTTCAGAGATCTAGAATTCACGATCAGCCGCTGTGAAATCAAATCAGCGGGTTTCCCCCTCACCTTTCTTCTTTACCCTCCAGCTCATCTTTGCACAACTTGTTAGTGCACTACTCCGTTTCACTATTTACTCGTAACTAATTCCGGTTGAATCTACTCCTATTTTCACAAAATGAATCAGTTTTTATTTTGTTATCAGTAAATTTAGCGACATAATTGGCATAAGAACTAGGCAGCTTTCATAAAGGAGTTGGAACTATTTACATGAAAATACATGTAACGTACGCAAAAGTATGATCCATATATGACAGTTGGAAATTGTGTCTCTTTCGAAAGTAAAAATATAGATAAATATATGACCTATGGATCCTTTTTTTATCAAAACGTTATAACGCCCTGGTCTACAGTAATGCCCAGTCAACAATATTGCCTCCCTATAAATGCCATCGATCTGCTCGTTATAATTTTCCTCAGGAGTCGGGTTCCAATTTATAAATGGGTCTACATTTTCAAGGAAATAAAAATATATGTCTAGAAGTTTTTAAAGCGTAGGTAGAATATCACTAAGTATGAGGAGGAAATCTTAGTTTTCAGAAAGAAAAGAACATAGATATGATCGATAACTAGAACAATACATATTGTGGATTAATGTGTAGTTTACCTTTTTACCTCAAGTACCACAGGCAATGACTGATACTTGCTTGCTTATTCAATTCACATGTTATGCAAATCATGAAAGTAGTGCTCTTCAGGCAAACGACTAGTAATTCTACAAAAACGAATTATCGGGTAGAATAACCAATATCCAACAGTGAGCCCTACGACGACACTGAAAAAGGGAATTTTAGCATTATCTCACCTGTATTTTGTCCCATAGGCTTAACATTGGTAACTCGTTCTCCATGCCCCTACGAGTATCTGTTCTCCATGGTCCTTTGTTTCATCTATTCTTTTGGAGTTTACAGGGGGTCAGATAAATACAGAAAGCAACTTGTTTTGGTCAAGGAAGTCATTCTCCAACTCGTTTGAATGCTACTTGATATTAACTCGGCTGTCACCTTGTTCATATCACTCCGCATAAAACTCGTGGAGAACGCCGACTTTGACAAAAACTTGTTGGTTTCTTCTTTATAGTGTTCAATGGGAGTAGTACATACAAACGATTTTTTTTCATATAACAAGACCCACGATATAGATGTACTAAAATAAGAGAAGAGCAACATTATGTAATTAGGGTATTTCCGATTTTAACAAGGCCTTCGACTGGTTTAAAGATATAAGATGTAAGTATGTTGTTCATAGAGCCTCTAAACGTTTTGGATGTCATAGTCTCCGAGTAAATTGATGAATATTTTGTTAACAATTCGTTATATGAATTATATTGGGAGTAGTATCAACGTCGTTTATAAATAGTCGTTATATTTTTCTTCTCATGCCATCAACAAAGGGAGGCTCAAGAAGCATAAGATATTTGGGCGTTTCCTTGGTTATGTTAGGCCAGAGCTTTCTGTTGGTTTACATGTACATGTAATCCTTGCCCCATCTCCAGGAGGTGAGCAGATACCGATCCTGCCTGTGGTGATCGTGTAACTATAGGATACCACTGAGCCGTCTAGAGCCGCCATCTGGCGGGATTCGTGAGAAGTAAATTGAGATATCTGGTGTATTTCCTATCTTAGACACCAGGGAGCCCCACTGGGATGAAACAGCAGGAACGTCAATGAGTCCGAGTTTATTGGATACGTTTAGTCTTTCTGTCACGAACTACTGTTCGTTGAGTGTTTTTTTTTTCAGTTCATTCATTGACTCGACTTATATTTATTATCAGGAATAATGATTAACACTAACACTACTAGCTCAAATACAGTTTAGTATTTATCCTACCCCCATGATTTTAGAACATTAGACAATTTATGAACACTCACCGATATCCAGTTAAATATGGATGAAATGCCATTTCAGTTTTTCCTGTTTGATCATGCATTTTGAGCATTCAGGTATAGCCATGTCACTGCCATCACCGCTACAGTGGTTGATTCTCCTATGCTATCGCAAGAATATAGTTTGCAAAGGTGTCATTGCACATATTTAAATATAAGTGAGCGAATAACGTAATCAGTTTTATACTAATTTGTAAAACGCAAAATTAGTCATGAATGCTGTTGTCGAACCTCTATTCCGACGTCACTAAACGTAGCAGCCGCTCGCTTTTCCAAGGCTAGATAGGTCACCCTCGCCAATGTTATGACCTGGAAAGACTAACTATGTGGAGCCATGTGCATGCTGGATTATTCAATTTAAGCCATCACACTCATCAGATAACCTTGCTGTGACTAGAAGGAGAGGAACACCCTGATTTGTGTGGAGTATTCAGATTGACATTAATATTAACTACCATTTAAAATCCCAGCCCTCCCGCCAAAAGCAAACTAGATTTTAGTGCTTGAAGATGCAGTGTTTGTTTTGCTCAAACTGACTCTCTTTGCCGCCCAGCAGGATATACAGGTGAGGGTGTGTGTGACACCAGGTGTGGGTGTGTGTGTCACATGGTGGGGGTGTGTGTGTCTAAAGGTGAGGGTGTGTCTCACTAAGTAGTCCTAGGTTAGATATGAAGCTATTTCGCTGATACACGTATATTGAAATATTACTCGTATGAAGTGTACGATACAAAGTAAAGGTTGGACATTATGTTAATAAAAAACATCGGGTTTACTATGTAAACGAGCAGTTTTCGATCTCAAACATTTGGGAAAGAGTGGGGCCCTGAGGAGGGCCTTTGTTGGTTACTTTTTTGACAGGGTTTGTCAGTTTAACCGCCGAAACCATAGAGAGTACGTCCCTGGCGCTTCAGAGCGTAGACGACGTCCATGGCGGTGACGGTCTTCCTCTTGGCATGCTCGGTGTAGGTGACAGCATCACAGATCACGTTCTCCAGGAACACCTTGAGTACGCCACGGGTCTCCTCATAGATGAGACCAGAGATACGCTTCACACCACCACGGCGAGCCAGACGACGGATTGCTGGCTTGGTGATACCCTGGATGTTATCACGCAAAACCTTCCGGTGGCGTTTGGCGCCCCCCTTTCCGAGTCCCTTTCCTCCTTTACCACGTCCAGACATGTTTACGGTTCTGTGTACAGAGCTGTAGTGGCTTCCCTCACCAACGGCCGCATTTTATATAAGGAATACGGCCAGACTCACGGACCTGTTAGGACGCACCCCCGGCGGTCTGTAGATGAAATATCAACGGAGATATCGAAGATCAAAATTTACCGGATTCCGTTTGTCCAAACAGGTGGGTGAGAGTGTGTGATACCAGGTGAGGGTGTGTGTGTGTCTCCAGGTGGGTGAGAGTGTGTGTGTGTCTCTATGTGAGGGTGTGTGTGTCTCCAGGTGAGGGTGTGTGTGATACCAGGTGAGGGTGTGTGTGTCTCCAGGTGAGGGTGTGTGTGTGTCTCCAGGTGGGTGAGAGTGTGTGTGTGTCTCTGTGTGAGGGTGTGTTTGTCTCCAGGTGAGGGTGTGTGTGATACCAGGTTGGGGTGTGTGTGACACCAGGTGAGGGTGTGTGTGATACCAGGTGAGGGTATGTGTGTGTCTCCAGGTGAGGGTGTGTGTGATACCAGGTGAGGGTGTGTGTGACACCAGGTGTGGGTGTGTGCGTCACATGGTGGGGGTGTGTGTGTCTCAAGGTGAGGGTGTGTGTCTCACTAAGTAGTCCTAGGTTAGATATGAAACTATTTCGCTGATACTCGTATATTGAAATATTACTCGTATGAAGTGTACGATACAAAGCAAAGGTTGGACATAAACTTATGTTAATGAAAATCATCGGGTTTACTATGTAAACGAGCAGTTTTCGATCTCAAACATTTGGGAAAGAGTGGGGCCCTGAGGAGGGCCTTTGTTGGTTACTTTTTCGACAGGGGTTGTCAGTTTAACCGCCGAAACCGTAGAGGGTACGTCCCTGGCGCTTCAGAGCGTAGACGACGTCCATGGCGGTGACGGTCTTCCTCTTGGCATGCTCGGTGTAGGTGACAGCATCACGGATCACGTTCTCCAGGAACACCTTGAGTACGCCACGGGTCTCCTCATAGATGAGACCAGAGATACGCTTCACACCACCACGGCGAGCCAGACGATGGATTGCTGGCTTGGTGATACCCTGGATGTTATCACGCAAAACCTTCCGGTGGCGTTTGGCGCCCCCCTTTCCGAGTCCCTTTCCTCCTTTACCACGTCCAGACATGTTTACGGTTCTGTGTACAGAGCTGTAGTGGCTTCCCTCACCAACGGCCGCATTTTATATAAGGAATACGGCCAGACTCACGGACCTGTTAGGACGCACCCCCGGCGGGTCCCGGGTGCGGGCGGCGGGCGGCAGGCGGAGACCATGTGACCGCGGCCGGCCAATCAGCGGCGATGTTTGCACCGCCCGTTTTCGGGAATCGAAGCTCGACGTCGTATTTCCGCTCATAGCTCTATGTAAACTTGGTGAACGGCTAATAAAACCAAATGTGCCAGTAAGAGCATGTGAGCGCCTTTCGTTTGATGTAGAATTGAAGTCTGTAGATGAAATATCGACGGAGATATCGAAGATCAAAATTTACCGGATTCCGTTTGTCCAAACAGGTGGGTGAGAGTGTGTGATACCAGGTGAGGGTGTGTGTGTGTCTCCAGGTGGGTGAGAGTGTGTGTGTGTCTCTATGTGAGGGTGTGTGTGTCTCCAGGTGAGGGTGTGTGTGATACCAGGTGAGGGTGTGTGTGTCTCCAGGTGAGGGTGTGTGTGTGTCTCCAGGTGGGTGAGAGTGTGTGTGTGTCTCTGTGTGAGGGTGTGTTTGTCTCCAGGTGAGGGTGTGTGTGATACCAGGTTGGGGTGTGTGTGACACCAGGTGAGGGTGTGTGTGATACCAGGTGAGGGTATGTGTGTGTCTCCAGGTGAGGGTGTGTGTGATACCAGGTGAGGGTGTGTGTGACACCAGGTGTGGGTGTGTGCGTCACATGGTGGGGGTGTGTGTGTCTCAAGGTGAGGGTGTGTGTCTCACTAAGTAGTCCTAGGTTAGATATGAAACTATTTCGCTGATACTCGTATATTGAAATATTACTCGTATGAAGTGTACGATACAAAGCAAAGGTTGGACATAAACTTATGTTGATGAAAATCATCGGGTTTACTATGTAAACGAGCAGTTTTCGATCTCAAACATTTGGGAAAGAGTGGGGCCCTGAGGAGGGCCTTTGTTGGTTACTTTTTCGACAGGGGTTGTCAGTTTAACCGCCGAAACCGTAGAGGGTACGTCCCTGGCGCTTCAGAGCGTAGACGACGTCCATGGCGGTGACGGTCTTCCTCTTGGCATGCTCGGTGTAGGTGACAGCATCACGGATCACGTTCTCCAGGAACACCTTGAGTACGCCACGGGTCTCCTCATAGATGAGACCAGAGATACGCTTCACACCACCACGGCGAGCCAGACGATGGATTGCTGGCTTGGTGATACCCTGGATGTTATCACGCAAAACCTTCCGGTGGCGTTTGGCGCCCCCCTTTCCGAGTCCCTTTCCTCCTTTACCACGTCCAGACATGTTTACGGTTCTGTGTACAGAGCTGTAGTGGCTTCCCTCACCAACGGCCGCATTTTATATAAGGAATACGGCCAGACTCACGGACCTGTTAGGACGCACCCCCGGCGGGTCCCGGGTGCGGGCGGCGGGCGGCAGGCGGAGACCATGTGACCGCGGCCGGCCAATCAGCGGCGATGTTTGCACCGCCCGTTTTCGGGAATCGAAGCTCGACGTCGTATTTCCGCTCATAGCTCTATGTAAACTTGGTGAACGGCTAATAAAACCAAATGTGCCAGTAAGAGCATGTGAGCGCCTTTCGTTTGATGTAAAATTGAAGTCTGTAGATGAAATATCAATGGAGATATCGAAGATCAAAATTTACCGGGTTCCGTTTGTCCAAACCGCCCGGTCGCGGGAGGCTATATAAAGCGGCAGCCTAGCGTTGCGCTCTATTCACTTCTCTGTCAACGCCGTCGGAGGAACGTCATGGCTCGTACAAAGCAAACCGCCCGTAAGTCTACCGGAGGCAAGCTCCGCGTAAACAGCTGGCCACCAAGGCTGCTCGTAAGAGTGCCCCGGCCACAGGAGGTGTGAAGAAACCTCATCGTTACAGGCCCGGTACCGTGGCTCTGCTTGAGATCCGTCATTACCAGAAGTCTACCGAGCTTCTGATCCGCAAGCTCCCCTTCCAGCGTCTGGTGCGTGAGATCGCTCAGGACTTCAAGACTGACCTGCGCTTCCAGTCTTCGGCTGTTATGGCCCTGCAGGAGGCTAGCGAGGCCTACCTGGTCGGTCTCTTTGAGGATACCAACCTGTGTGCCATCCACGCCAAGCGTGTGACCATCATGCCCAAGGATATCCAGCTGGCCCGCCGCATCCGTGGCCAGCGTGCCTAAGTGCATTGCTTGTGCTAACCAAACCCAAAGGCCCTCCTCAGGGCCCCACTTCCTCACAAAAGTGTCGTATCGTGCTCATCTTTGTTATTTTTCTTTTTATTTATCTTCCCGCCCCTCCCTTCCGTGTTTTTTCGACGGTAGGTTTCATAGGAATAATTAATGTTATGAAAACGAAATAAACATATACTACTTGATATACAGAATGATACCTGGGATAGGGTATGGTTTATGAGGGTGTTGATGTGTAAAGTGGGTGTTGGGTGTGTGAAGTGGGTGTTGATGTGTCTGTGGGTGTTGGTGTGTATGTGGGTGTTTGAAGTGGGTGTTAGTGTTGATGTGGGTGTTGGTGTGTCGAGTGGTGTCTGTGGGTGTTGGTGTGTGAAGTGGCTGTCGGGTGTGTAAAGTGGGTGTTGATGTCTCTGTGGGTGTTGGTGTGTCAAGTGGTGTTGGTGGGTGTTTGGTGGGTAAAGTGGGTGTTGATGTGTCTGTGGGTGTTGGTGTGTGGAGTAGGTGTTGGTGTGTCTTTGGGTGTTGGTGTGTAAAGTGGTGTATTTTGGGTGTTGGGTGTGTGAAGTGGGTGTTAGTGTTGATGTGGGTGTTGGCGTGTCGACTGGTGTCTGTGGGTGTTGGTGTGTAGTGTGGATGTCGGGTGTGTAAAGTGGGTACTGATGTGTCTGTAATCAAATTAAAAATTAAAAGAAAATTGTCTGGAGTCTTTTTATATGTGATATATAAGGGTTTTATTTTACTCTCAACTTTGTCTACGGCCATATCACGTTGAAAACACCGGTTCTCGTCTGATCACCGAAGTTAAGCAACGTTGAGCCCAGTCAGTACTTGGATGGGTGACCGCCTGGGAATACTGGGTGCCGTAGACTTTTTTAAGTGCCTTAGGATGAGGCTGTCTGTGTCTCAGAGTGAGGGTGTTTGTGCCTTAGGGTGAGGGTGTTTGTGCCTTAAGGTGAGGGTGTGTGTCATAGGGTGAGGGTATGTGTGTCATAGGGTGAGGTTGTCTGTGTCTCACAGTAAAAGTATGTATGTATTAGGGAAAGTGTGAGTGTGTAATATGGGAGGTTGTGTGTGTCTCTGAGTGAGGGTATGTGCCTTAGGGTGAGGGTGTGTGCCTTAGGGTGAGGGTGTGTGTCTTAGGATGAGGGTGTGTGTGTCATAGGGTGAGGTTGTCTGTGTCTCAGAGTTAGGGTGTGTGTGCCTTAGGATGAAGGTGTGTGTCATAAGATGAGGGTGTGTGTGTCTCAGAGTGAGGGTGTGTGTGCCTAAGGGTGAGGTTGTCTGTGTCTTAGGGTTAGGGTGTGTGTGTCATAGGAGAGGTTGTGTGTGTCTCTGTGGGAGGGTGAGGTAGTGCCCTAGGGTGAGGGTGTGTGTGTCATAGGGTGAGGTTGTCTGTGTCTCAGAGTGAGGGTGTGTGTGCCTTCTGGTGAGGGTGTGTGTCATAGGGGGGGGGGGGTTGTCTGTGTCTCAGAGTGAGGGTGTGTGTGCCTTAGGGTGAGGGTGTCTGTGTCATAGGGTGAGGTTGTCTGTGTCTTAGAGTAAAGGTGTGTATGTGTGTCTCATAGGGGACGTTGTCCATGTCTCTGTGGGAGGGTGTTTGTGCCCTAGGGTGCGGGTGTGTGTGTGTCATAGGGCGGGATTGTCTGTGTTTCCGAGTGAGGGTGTGTGTGTCTTAGGCAGAATGGTGTGTGTCGTAGGGTGAGGTTGTCTGTGTGTCAGAGTGACGGTGTGTGTGCCTTCTGGTGAGGGTGTGTGTGTGTCATAGGGTGGGATTGTGTTTGTGTCAGAGTGAGGGTGTGTGTGTCTTAGGCTGAGGGTATGTGTCGTAGGATGAGGTTGTCTGTGTCTCGGAGTAAGGGTGTGTGTGCCTTCTGGTGAGGGTGCTTGTGTGTCATAGGGTGAGGTTGTCTTTGTGTCAGAGTTAGGTGTGTGTGTCTTAGGCTGAGGGTGTCTGTGTCATAGGGTGAGGTTGTCTGTGTCTTAGAGTAAAGGTGTGTATGTGTGTGTCATAGGGGAGGTTGTCTGTGTCTCTGTGGGAGGGTGTTTGTGCCCTAGGGTGGGGGTGTGTGTGTCATAGGGTGGGATTGTCTGTGTTTCCGAGTGAGGGTGTGTGTGTCTTAGGCAGAGGGTGTGTGTCGTAGGGTGAGGTTGTCTGTGTGTCAGAGTGATTTGTATTTAGGTATACAATGGTGTACTACCTTGGTGTACTGGCAACAGTTTATATCTTATTTCAAGAATGTTGAATAGAAATTTGAAATATTAAGATATAAATCAAGAGAAATTGATACTGAATATACATGTGAAATACATGTGAAATGAATAATTTAAGAATGAAGAAAGTTTGTTCAATGAATGCAATGAATATATCAGTTGAATATATTTATAAGGTAATACTTAATTAGAATTACATCGAATATGATGTGTAAAAAAAAAAATAGAGAATAAATGATGATAAAAATCAAATAAGTAAAATGATAATAATAAATAGATAAAAATGTATTATATATATTGAAATTTTAACTAAGTAGAATTAAAAACCAACCTTTTTTATAATAAAATTGTTAAAAAACAAATATATATATATATATATATAAAAATTAAGAAATAATGATAATAAATAGAATCAAAAAAGGAAAAATAAAAACATAATTTGAATAAGTAGGTAAAAATAAAAAACAAAATGGGAATGAGTCATTTGGAAATTTATATGGAGGAATTTTAAATTTTAATCTGTATATCTGATTCAATTTACTTCATTTTCAAGATTTACTTTATTTTTATTTTAGGGTGAGAATTTTCAGCTAAATTAATTGAATTTATTTTATCTAGTATAATTTATTTGCTTTAGTTACCCATTGTTACTTTATTTTAGCCGACTAGATACCAAAATATCCTTGAGATTTTTATTCCTTCTGTATGCAACAACCAAATCATCACGGAAATGTTTTGGAAATGTGTCTTGCAATGTTTGGTATTTTTGTCTAACCAATGAACTGATTTTGATGGCAGTAGCACTATATGGGATAGAGAATACCACAGTTTGTTTTGGGGATAATTTAATGTTCATGCCCTTAGGCTGCATTGTTTCCAGTAGCTGCATCCACTTATATTCAATATCTCTTCTTTTTATCTTGTTTTTCTCTGCTGAGCCCTGGTCAAGAATTTGATGCATTGGATAGATTACCATGTCCTGTTCTACAGTATGATTAAAGTCATTGAAATGTTCTGCCACTGGTTTGTTTAGATTATGGCGAATGTCTGAGTTGAACCACATGACTGAGCTCTTCAAGAAAGCAAGACGGGTTAATCCCAAGCCGGAAACCGTGATTATCAGTGCTGGGATTAACGACAGGGATAACAATCCCTGGAGGACTACCCTCCCAGAGTTCAAAAGAACCATTTCGGCAGCGAGAGCAGCATTCCCTGATGCAATGCTGTGGTTTGTGTTGCCCCAGTGGGTAACACCGCTTCTGACCGAAACTCAAAATTCAAACCTCCATACCCTGATCAAAGAGATCACGTCTCTGGATATAGTTGATGTCCTTCCTTGGTTAGACTTCACAAAATTTGAGGTTCGCTCAGGTGATCCGATCCATTGGACACCAGAGACTGCCAACAGCATGTTGGACCACTGGCTAAACAGGGCTGGTCTTTTAAACTAAATTTGACTAAAGGCATTCCAGAGCCAGTACAGCAAGACCATTTAGGACTAGGGACCAACATCATAAATCTATCGGATGACAAATTGTCACTAGAAGAGGAACAAGTGTTATCAAAGGGTCTCAAATTCATTCCCAGGCCAAAGCATATAGATAGAAATCAGATTAAAGAAGACATTGGAAAATTCACCCGTAAAGTAAAATTACAATATTTCTTTAGGACAAAACAAAAAAATGACCAGTATGAAAAATTACCTTTCACGGAAAAATCCAATTGGGTACCTCCTGAAAATTTGATCCCAGAGGAAATCCATGAGAGTTTAGATGATCTAACCAATGAAATAGAAGCAACCAGAATCAGGAAAGACAGACCTAACCTAAGTAAAAGCCAAATTGGAGCTTTAGGAAACTTGAGAAAGAAGATCCATCTCATAGTAAAAAAGGCTGACAAGGGATCAGCAACGGTCATTATGAAAAAGGAAAATTACATTATAGAGGCAGAGAGACAATTAAACGACTCAAAATTTTACACTAAAATAAATGAACCTATTTTTCCAGAAACTGCCAAAGAAATTGATAGAATAATTACACAGATAGGGAAGAATAGATTTCTCAATGAAAAACAGGTAGCATATCTGAAACCACCAAGTTCACCAAGACCAAGACAATTCTATTTATTACCAAAAGTGCACAAAGATCCAGATAAATGGACAATTCCCAATAGAATGCCCCCAGGGCGACCCATTGTTTCAGACTGTAACAGTGAATCATACAGAGTTTCAGAATATATCGACCATTTTTTAAAACCCCTAGCTACAATTCACCCATCTTATTTAAGGGACACAAGGGACTTTTTAGAGAAACTGGAGAAAGTTGAGGTCCCAGATAATGCTCTCCTAATCACAATGGATGTGGAATCCTTGTACACCAATATTCAGACTGAGAATGGACTAAAAGCAGTAAAAGATATTTTTGAAACTAACCCAAAATGCCTGAGACCAGATGAAGAAATTTTGGAACTTTTAGAATTGAGCTTAAAAAGAAATGACTTTATTTTCAACAATCAATGGTATATACAAATTTCAGGAACAGCGATGGGGAAGAAATTTGCTCCTAATTATGCAAATATATACATGGCACAACTAGAGCAGGAAGTAATGAAAAAAGCTAAAAAGCTACCATTAGTTTATTGGAGATTCTTGGATGATATCTTTCTTATTTGGCCTCACTCAGAATCAGAATTCCAAGAATTTTTCAAGTTACTGAATAACCATCACAGTTCTATCAAGCTAAAAACCACAATAGATAAGGAAACAATAGATTTTTTGGATGTTACAGTTTTTAAGGGACAAAGATACCAAAATGGAAAAATCTTAGATACTAAAGTTTATTTCAAACCAACTGACACCCATGAACTCCTCCACAAAAAATCATTCCATCCTTCTCACACTTTCAAGGGAATTTTGAAATCACAGATAATAAGATTCTACAAAATTTGTAATAACATTTCGGATTTTAATGATGCATGCAGCCTACTCTTCCAAAAACTTAGAAAAGAAAGAAATTATTCAGCTAGATTTCTGAGGACAATTAAAGCAAAGACAGTTAGAGAATTAGAAAATGCAACCGGGAATGAATGGCCCATGGGAGCAGCATTGAAATGTGGACAGCGCGGTTGTGAATGCTGTTTGTGGATTAAAGAAACCTCTGAAATTCCATCCCTAACCCTTGAGTGTGACTACCCAATAGTAGGAATATTGACCTGTAAGTCTAGAAATCTAATATACATCATTGAGTGCAAAAGATGTCAAGAATACTATGTAGGGGAAACTTCAAAAACTCTTAGGGAAAGACTCACTGCCCACCTCTCAGACATTCGCCATAATCTAAACAAACCAGTGGCAGAACATTTCAATGACTTTGATCATACTGTAGAACAGGACATGGTAATCTATCCAATGCATCAAATTCTTGACCAGGGCTCAGCAGAGAAAAACAAGATAAAAAGAAGAGACATTGAATATAAGTGGATGCAGCTACTGGAAACAATGCAGCCTAAGGGCATGAACATTAAATTATCCCCAAAACAAACTGTGGTATTCTCTATCCCATATAGTGCTACTGCCATCAAAATCAGTTCATTGGTTAGACAAAAATACCAAACATTGCAAGACACATTTCCAAAACATTTCCCAGTGATTTGGTTGTTGCATACAAAAGGAATAAAAATCTCAAGGATATTTTGGTATCTAGTCGGCTAAAATAAAGTAACAATGGGTAACTAAAGCAAATAAATTATACTAGATCAAATAAATTCAATTAAATTTAGCTGAAAATTCTCACCCTAAAATAAAAATAAAGTAAATTGAATCAAATATACAGATTAAAATTTAAAATTCCTCCATATAAATTTCCAAATGACTCATTCCCATTTGTTTTTATTTTTACCTACTTATTCAAATTATGTTTTTATTTCCCTTTTTTGATTCTATTTATTATTATTATTTCTTAATTTTTATATATATATATATATTTTTTAACCAATTTTATTATAAAAAAAAAAATATAAAAAAAAAAAAAAAAAAAAAAAAAAAAGCTTTGGTTTTTAATTCTACTTAGTTAAAATTTCAATATATATAATACATTTTTATCTATTTATTATTATCATTTTACTTATTTGATTTTTATCATCATTTATTCTCTATTTTTCTTTTTTACACATCATATTCGATGTAATTCTAATTAAGTATTACCTTATAAATATATTCAACTAATTTATTCATTGCATTCATTGAACAAACTTTCTTTATTCTTAAATTATTCATTTCACATGTATTTTACATGTATATTCGGTATCAATTTCTCTTGATTTAAATCGTAATATTTCAAATTTCTACTCAACATTCTTGAAATAAGAAATAAACTGTTGCCAGTACACCAAGGTAGTACACCATTGTATACCTAAATACAAATCACCTAGAGACCCACACACCCTAACCGGGAGACACACACACACTCTCACCTGGAGACACATATACCCTCACCTGGAGAAATGTGTCATTTACTATATAGATATACATTTATTTTTTTTTATATTTAGGGAATCTCAACGTGGTTTCAAGGCAGAAATATGATGGCAATAATTACAATAAAAATAACAAGCTTTGATCTGAACTCTTTGGAGAGAGTGGGGCCCTGAGGAGGGCCTTTTGTGTTGTTTAGCACGAGTCAGTGAGTTTACTTAGAGCTCGTGTATTTGGTGACGGCCTTGGTGCCCTCAGACACGGCGTGCTTGGCCAGCTCACCGGGGAGAAGGAGACGCACGGCGGTCTGAATTTCCCGGGAGGTGATGGTCGAACGACGGTTGTAGTGGGCCAGGCGGGAGGCCTCGGCGGCGATACGCTCAAAGATGTCGTTGACGAAGGAGTTCATGATGCTCATGGCCTTGCTGGAGATACCAGTGTCAGGGTGGACCTGCTTCAACACCTTGTAGATGTAGATGGCATAGCTCTCCTTCCTCCTCCTCTTGCGCTTCTTGTCGCCAGTTCGCACGGCTTTCGCCTTGCTGGCGGCTTTTTTCGCTCCCTTGGATGCGGGCTTCGGCGGCATGTTGTCGGTTCAGAGACTACAGGCAGACTGAGGGACAAGACGCGGCCCGCGCTATTTATGAGAGAACGCAGGGGGCGGTCCAAACAGTTGCTACGTGGTGGCGCCACCGGTGCCGCGGTTTACTGTTTGAACCGCCCGGTCTCAGTCCATATAAAAGCGGGAGTGAGCTGGCTTCTCTGTTATTGTCTATTGTGCCTGCTGCAGTACACACACACAACTACCGTCATGTCTGGTCGCGGAAAGGGAGGAAAGGCGAAGGGAAAGAGCAAGACCCGTAGCTCCAGGGCTGGTCTGCAATTCCCCGTCGGACGTATCCATCGTCATCTCCGCAAGGGAAACTATGGTGAGCGTATCGGAGCCGGTGCCCCCGTGTACCTGGCCGCCGTCATGGAATATCTGGCCGCTGAGGTTCTCGAGCTGGCAGGAAACGCTGCCCGTGACAACAAGAAGACGAGGATCATCCCCCGTCACTTGCAGCTGGCCATCCGTAACGACGAGGAAGTGAACAAACTCCTCTCCGGTGTGACTATCGCTCAGGGTGGTGTGCTGCCCAACATCCAGGCTGTGCTCCTGCCCAAAAAGACCCAGAGCAAGCCCGCCAAGTAAACGGTATACCCACAATACCGTGTACCCCACAAAAGGCCCTCCTCAGGGCCCCACATTATCTCAAAAGTGTTGATCCATGTGTTCGTTGCCCCACAAAAATAATAACGTTAAATTAAAAGATGTAGTACCAACGCCCCCTCCCCCCACACCAGGTGTGCATGTTGTTATTAAGGCGCCATCGTGCACGACTAGACTGAATGCCAAATATTTAAGAAATGGAAACATTAAGCACCATATGTTGCATGTCTCTCGAGTAAAAATTAATCCAAAGCAGTATACAGTATGTGTCATGAAAAATATATATATAAATTCAAAAAAGTCTACGGCACCCAGTATTCCCAGGCGGTCACCCATCCAAGTACTGACTGGGCTCAACGTTGCTTAACTTCGGTGATCAGACGAGAACCGGTGTTTTCAACGTGATATGGCCGTAGACAAAGTTTAGGATAAAATAAAACCATTATATATCAGATACGAGGTGACTCAAGTCGACAAAGATAAAAAAATATATATATTTATATTATGACTCAAAATTTAAGGCACCCAGTATTCATAGGCAGTCACCTGGCGAATTATTCAAAGTGTCATGGCCATAGAAAACAGTGTGTGTGAATTAGAAGCGTTACAAGACACATAAGACACACCTGATGACACATCAACACCTTAAGTACTCACCTCACCCTAAGACACTCACACACACGCCCTAACCATGATACACACAACCTCAACCTAAGACACACACCCTCACCCTAACGTCACACACCTTCAACCTAACGACACACACCCTCAGGGACACTGACCCTCACCCTGACACACACACCCTCACCTTTAGTGTTACACACCCTCACCCTGAGACACGTCCTCACCTTAGGTGAGACACACCCTCACCTTTAGTGTCACACACCTCACTTTCAGTGACACACACCCTCACATTCAGACTCACACATCCTAACCTTGGGTCACACACCCTCACTTTGAGACACGCCCTCACCTTCAGTGACACACACACCCTCGGCTTCGGACACACACCCTCGGCTTGGGACACACACACCCTCGGCTTGGGACACACACACCCTCACCTAGTGTCACACACAACCTCACCCTATGACACACACACCCTCACTCTGAGACACAGACAACCTCACCCTATGACACACACACACCCTCACCCTAAGGCACACACACCTCACTCAGACACAAAGACAACCTCACCCTATGACACACACACATCCTCACCAGAAGGCACACACACCCTCACTCTGACACACAGACAACCTCACCCTACGACACACACCCTGTGCCTAAGACACACACACACCCTCACTCTGAAACACAGACAATCCCACCCTATGATACACACACCCGCATCCTAGGGCACAAACACCCTCCCACAGAGACACAGACAACCTCCCCTATGACACACACATACACACCTTTACTCTAAGACACAGACAACCTCACCCTATGACACAGACACCCTCACCCTAAGGCACACACACCTCACTCTGACACAAAGACAACCTCACCCTATGACACACACACACCCTCACCAGAAGGCACACACACCCTCACTCTGAGACACAGACAACCTTACCCTACGACACACACCCTCTGCCTAAGACACACACACCCTCACTCTGACACAAACACAATCCCACCCTATGACACACACAAACCCTCACCAAAAGGCACACACAACCTCACTCCGAGACACAGACAACCTCAACATACGACACACACCCTCAGCTTAAGACACACACACCCTCACTCTGACACAAACACAATCCCACCCTATGACACACACACACACCCTCACCAGAAGGCACACACACCCTCACTCTGACACACAGACAACCTCACCCTACGACACACACCCTCTGCCTAAGACACACACACCCTCACTCGGAAACACAGACAATCCCACCCTATGACACACACACCCCCACCCTAGGGCACAAACACCCTCCCACAGAGACACAGACAACCTCCCCTATGACACACACATACACACCTTTACTCTAAGACACAGACAATCTCACCCTATGACACAGACACCCTCAGCCTAAGACACACACACCTCACTCTGACACAAAGACAACCTCACCCTATGACACACACACACCCTCACCAGAAGGCACACACACCCTTACTCCGAGACACAGACAACCTCATCCTACGACACATACCCTCAGCCTAAGACACACACACCCTCACTCTGACACAAACACAATCCCACCCTATGACACACACACACCCTCACCAGAAGGCACACACACCCTCACTCTGAAACACAGACAACCTCACCCTACGACACACACCATTCTGCCTAAGACACACACACCCTCACTCGGAAACACAGACAATCCCGCCCTATGACACACACACACCCGCACCCTAGGGCACAAACACCCTCCCACAGAGACATAGACAACGTCCCCTATGAGACACACATACACACCTTTACTCTAAGACACAGACAACCTCACCCTATGACACAGACACCCTCACCCTAAGGCACACACACCCTCACTCTGAGACACAGACAACCCCCCCCCTATGACACACACCCTCACCAGAAGGCACACACACCCTCACTCTGAGACACAGACAACCTCACCCTATGACACACACACCCTCACCCTAGGGCACTACCTCACCCTCCCACAGAGACACACACAACCTCTCCTATGACACACACACCCTAACCCTAAGACACAGACAACCTCACCCTTAGGCACACACACCCTCACTCTGAGACACACACACCCTCATTTTATGACACACACCTTCATCCTAAGGCACACACACCCTAACTCTGAGACACAGACAACCTCACCCTATGACACACACACCCTCATCCTAAGACACACACCCTCACCCTAAGGCACACACCCTCACCCTAAGGCACATACCCTCACTCAGAGACACACACAACCTCCCATATTACACACTCACACTTTCCCTAATACATACATACTTTTACTGTGAGACACAGACAACCTCACCCTATGACACACATACCCTCACCCTAAGACACACACCCTCACCCGAAGGCACACACAACCTCACCCTATGACACACACCCTCACCTTAAGGCACAAACACCCTCACCCTAAGGCACAAACACCCTCACTCTGAGACACAGACAGCCTCATCCTAAGGCACTTAAAAAAGTCTACGGCACCCAGTATTCCCAGGCGGTCACCCATCCAAGTACTGACTGGGCTCAACGTCGCTTGACTTCGGTGATCAGACGAGAACCGGTGTTTTCAACGTGATGTGGCCGTAGACGAGGTTGAGAGTAAGATAGAGTCCTTATATATCACCTACCACTAGAGTCTTGTAAAATGTTTTCATTTTTTCTAAATTAGAATTTAAAAAAAGTCTACGGCACCCAGTATTCCCAGGCGGTCACCCATCCAAGTACTGACTGGGCTCAACGTCGCTTGACTTCGGTGATCAGACGAGAACCGGTGTTTTCAACGTGATGTGGCCGTAGACGAGGTTGAGAGTAAGATAGAGTCCTTATATATCACCTACCACTAGAGTCTTGTAAAATGTTTTCTTTTTTCTAAATTAGAATTTTAAAAAAGTCTACGGCACCCAGTATTCCCAGGCGGTCACCCATCCAAGTACTGACTGGGCTCAACGTCGCTTGACTTCGGTGATCAGACGAGAACCGGTGTTTTCAACGTGATGTGGCCGTAGACGAGGTTGAGAGTAAGATAGAGTCCTTATATATGACCTACCACTAGAGTCTTGTAAAATGTTTTCTTTTTTCTAAATTAGAATTTAAAAAAAGTCTACGGCACCCAGTATTCCCAGGCGGTCACCCATCCAAGTACTGACTGGGCTCAAAGTCGCTTGACTTTGGTGATCAGACGAGAACCGGTGTTTTCAACGTGATGTGGCCGTAGACGAGGTTGAGAGTAAGATAGAGTCCTTATATATGACCTACCACTAGAGTCTTGTAAAATGTTTTCTTTTTTCTAAATTAGAATTTAAAAAAAGTCTACGGCACCCAGTATTCCCAGGCGGTCACCCATCCAAGTACTGACTGGGCTCAACGTCGCTTGACTTCGGTGATCAGACGAGAACCGGTGTTTTCAACGTGATGTGGCCGTAGACGAGGTTGAGAGTAAGATAGAGTCCTTATATATGACCTACCACTAGAGTCTTGTAAAATGTTTTCTTTTTTCTAAATTAGAATTTAAAAAAAGTCTACGGCACCCAGTATTCCCAGGCGGTCACCCATCCAAGTACTGACTTGGCTCAACGTCGCTTGACTTCGGTGATCAGACGAGAACCGGTGTTTTCAACGTGATGTGGCCGTAGACGAGGTTGAGAGTAAGATAGAGTCCTTATATATCACCTACCACTAGAGTCTTGTAAAAAAAAAAAAAAATTCTAAATTAGAATTTAAAAAAAGTCTACGGCACCCAGTATTCCCAGGCGGTCACCCATCCAAGTACTGACTGGGCTCAACGTCGCTTGACTTCGGTGATCAGACGAGAACCGGTGTTTTCAACGTGATGTGGCCGTAGACGAGGTTGAGAAAAAAATAGAGTCCTTATATATCACCTACCACTAGAGTCTTGTAAAATGTTTTCATTTTTTCTAAATTAGAATTTAAAAAAAGTCTACGGCACCCAGTATTCCCAGGCGGTCACCCATCCAAGTACTGACTGGGCTCAACGTCGCTTGACTTCGGTGATCAGACGAGAACCGGTGTTTTCAACGTGATGTGGCCGTAGACGAGGTTGAGAGTAAGATAGAGTCCTTATATATCACCTACCACTAGAGTCTTGTAAAATGTTTTCTTTTTTCTAAATTAGAATTTTAAAAAAGTCTACGGCACCCAGTATTCCCAGGCGGTCACCCATCCAAGTACTGACTGGGCTCAACGTCGCTTGACTTCGGTGATCAGACGAGAACCGGTGTTTTCAACGTGATGTGGCCGTAGACGAGGTTGAGAGTAAGATAGAGTCCTTATATATGACCTACCACTAGAGTCTTGTAAAATGTTTTCTTTTTTCTAAATTAGAATTTAAAAAAAGTCTACGGCACCCAGTATTCCCAGGCGGTCACCCATCCAAGTACTGACTGGGCTCAAAGTCGCTTGACTTTGGTGATCAGACGAGAACCGGTGTTTTCAACGTGATGTGGCCGTAGACGAGGTTGAGAGTAAGATAGAGTCCTTATATATGACCTACCACTAGAGTCTTGTAAAATGTTTTCTTTTTTCTAAATTAGAATTTAAAAAAAGTCTACGGCACCCAGTATTCCCAGGCGGTCACCCATCCAAGTACTGACTGGGCTCAACGTCGCTTGACTTCGGTGATCAGACGAGAACCGGTGTTTTCAACGTGATGTGGCCGTAGACGAGGTTGAGAGTAAGATAGAGTCCTTATATATGACCTACCACTAGAGTCTTGTAAAATGTTTTCTTTTTTCTAAATTAGAATTTAAAAAAAGTCTACGGCACCCAGTATTCCCAGGCGGTCACCCATCCAAGTACTGACTGGGCTCAACGTCGCTTGACTTCGGTGATCAGACGAGAACCGGTGTTTTCAACGTGATGTGGCCGTAGACGAGGTTGAGAAAAAAATAGAGTCCTTATATATCACCTACCACTAGAGTCTTGTAAAATGTTTTCTTTTTTTAAATTAGAATTTTAAAAAAGTCTACGGCACCCAGTATTCCCAGGCGGTCACCCATCCAAGTACTGACTGGTCTCAACGTCGCTTGACTTCGGTGATCAGACGAGAACCGGTGTTTTCAACGTGATGTGGCCGTAGACGAGGTTGAGAGTAAGATAGAGTCCTTATATATCACCTACCACTAGAGTCTTGTAAAATGTTTTCATTTTTTCTAAATTGGAATTTAAAAAAAGTCTATGGCACCCAGTATTCCCAGGCGGTCACCCATCCAAGTACTGACTGGGCTCAACGTCGCTTGACTTCGGTGATCAGACGAGAACCGGTGTTTTCAACGTGATGTGGCCGTAGATGAGGTTGAGAGTAAGATAGAGTCCTTATATATGACCTACCACTAGAGTCTTGTAAAATGTTTTCTTTTTTCTAAATTAGAATTTAAAAAAAGTATACGGCACCCAGTATTCCCAGGCGGTCACCCATCCAAGTACTGACTGGGCTCAACATCGCTTGACTTCGGTGATCAGACGAGAACCGGTGTTTTCAACGTGATGTGGCCGTAGACGAGGTTGAGAGTAAGATAGAGTCCTTATATATCACCTACCACTAGAGTCTTGTAAAATGTTTTCTTTTTTCTAAATTAGAATTAAAAAAAAGTCTACGGCACCCAGTATTCCCAGGCGGTCACCCATCCAAGTACTGACTGGGCTCAACGTCGCTTGACTTCGGTGATCAGACGAGAACCGGTGTTTTCAACGTGATGTGGCCGTAGACGAGGTTGAGAGTAAGATAGAGTCCTTATATATGACCTACCACTAGAGTCTTGTAAAATGTTTTCTTTTTTCTAAATTAGAATTTAAAAAAAGTCTACGGCACCCAGTATTCCCAGGCGGTCACCCATCCAAGTACTGACTGGGCTCAACGTCGCTTGACTTCGGTGATCAGACGAGAACCGGTGTTTTCAACGTGATGTGGCCGTAGACAAGGTTGAGAGTAAGATAGAGTCCTTATATATCACCTACCACTAGAGTCTTGTAAAATGTTTTCTTTTTTCTAAATTAGAATTTAAAAAAAGTCTACGGCACCCAGTATTCCCAGGCGGTCACCCATCCAAGTACTGACTGGGCTCAACGTCGCTTGACTTCGGTGATCAGACGAGAACCGGTGTTTTCAACGTGATGTGGCCGTAGACGAGGTTGAGAGTAAGATAGAGTCCTTATATATCACCTACCACTAGAGTCTTGTAAAATGTTTTCTTTTTTTAAATTAGAATTTAAAAAAAGTCTACGGCACCCAGTATTCCCAGGCGGTCACCCATCCAAGTACTGACTGGGCTCAACGTCGCTTGACTTCGGTGATCAGACGAGAACCGGTATTTTCAACGTGATGTGGCCGTAGACGAGGTTGAGAGTAAGATAGAGTCCTTATATATCACCTACCACTAGAGTCTTGTAAAAAAAAAAAAAATTTCTAAATTAGAATTAAAAAAAAGTCTACGGCACCCAGTATTCCCAGGCGGTCACCCATCCAAGTACTGACTGGGCTCAACGTCGCTTGACTTCGGTGATCAGACGAGAACCGGTGTTTTCAACGTGATGTGGCCGTAGACGAGGTTGAGAAAAAGATAGAGTCCTTATATATCACCTACCACTAGAGTCTTGTAAAATGTTTTCTATTTTTAAATTAGAATTTTAAAAAAGTCTACGGCACCCAGTATTCCCAGGCGGTCACCCATCCAAGTACTGACTGGGCTCAACGTTGCTTAACTTCGGTGATCAGACGAGAACCGGTGTTTTCAACGTGATATGGCCGTAGACGAAGTTGAGAGTAAAATAAAACCCTTATATATCACATATAAAAAGACTCCAGACAATTTTCTTTTAATTTTTAATTTGATTACAGACACATCAGTACCCACTTTACACACCCGACATCCACACTACACACCAACACCCACAGACACCACTCGACACGCCAACACCCACATCAACACTAACACCCACTTCACACACCCAACACCCAAAATACACCACTTTACACACCAACACCCAAAGACACACCAACACCTACTCCACACACCAACACCCACAGACACATCAACACCCACTTTACCCACCAACACCACTTGACACACCAACACCCACAGAGACATCAACACCCACTTTACACACCCGACACCCACTTCACACACCAACACCCACAGACACCACTCGACACACCAACACCCACATCAACACTAACACCCCCTTTAAACACCCACATACACACCAACACCCACAGACAGATCAACACCCACTTCACACACCCAACACCCACTTTACACATCAACACCCTCATAAACCATACCCTAACCCAGGTATCATTCTGTATATCAAGTAGTATATGTTTATTTCGTTTTCATAACATTAATTATTCCTATGAAACCTACCGTCGAAAAAACATGGAAGGGAGGGGCGGGAAGATAAATAAAAAGAAAAATAACAAAGATGAGCACGATACGACACTTTTGTGAGGAAGTGGGGCCCTGAGGAGGGCCTTTGGGTTTGGTTAGCACAAGCAATGCACTTAGGCACGCTCGCCACGGATGCGGCGGGCCAGCTGGATATCCTTGGGCATGATGGTCACACGCTTGGCGTGGATGGCACACAGGTTGGTATCCTCAAAGAGACCGACCAGGTAGGCCTCGCTAGCCTCCTGCAGGGCCATAACAGCCGAAGACTGGAAGCGCAGGTCAGTCTTGAAGTCCTGAGCGATCTCACGCACCAGACGCTGGAAGGGGAGCTTGCGGATCAGAAGCTCGGTAGACTTCTGGTAACGACGGATCTCACGCAGAGCCACGGTACCGGGCCTGTAACGATGAGGTTTCTTCACACCTCCTGTGGCCGGGGCACTCTTACGAGCAGCCTTGGTGGCCAGCTGTTTACGCGGAGCCTTGCCTCCGGTAGACTTACGGGCGGTTTGCTTTGTACGAGCCATGACGTTCCTCCGACGGCGTTGACAGAGAAGTGAATAGAGCGCAACGCTAGGCTGCCGCTTTATATAGCCTCCCGCGACCGGGCGGTTTGGACAAACGGAACCCGGTAAATTTTGATCTTCGATATCTCCGTTGATATTTCATCTACAGACTTCAATTTTACATCAAACGAAAGGCGCTCACATGCTCTTACTGGCACATTTGGTTTTATTAGCCGTTCACCAAGTTTACATAGAGCTATGAGCGGAAATACGACGTCGAGCTTCGATTCCCGAAAACGGGCGGTGCAAACATCGCCGCTGATTGGCCGGCCGCGGTCACATGGTCTCCGCCTGCCGCCCGCCGCCCGCACCCGGGACCCGCCGGGGGTGCGTCCTAACAGGTCCGTGAGTCTGGCCGTATTCCTTATATAAAATGCGGCCGTTGGTGAGGGAAGCCACTACAGCTCTGTACACAGAACCGTAAACATGTCTGGACGTGGTAAAGGAGGAAAGGGACTCGGAAAGGGGGGCGCCAAACGCCACCGGAAGGTTTTGCGTGATAACATCCAGGGTATCACCAAGCCAGCAATCCGTCGTCTGGCTCGCCGTGGTGGTGTGAAGCGTATCTCTGGTCTCATCTATGAGGAGACCCGTGGCGTACTCAAGGTGTTCCTGGAGAACGTGATCCGTGATGCTGTCACCTACACCGAGCATGCCAAGAGGAAGACCGTCACCGCCATGGACGTCGTCTACGCTCTGAAGCGCCAGGGACGTACCCTCTACGGTTTCGGCGGTTAAACTGACAACCCCTGTCGAAAAAGTAACCAACAAAGGCCCTCCTCAGGGCCCCACTCTTTCCCAAATGTTTGAGATCGAAAACTGCTCGTTTACATAGTAAACCCGATGATTTTCATTAAGATAAGTTTATGTCCAACCTTTGCTTTGTATCGTACACTTCATACGAGTAATATTTCAATATACGAGTATCAGCGAAATAGTTTCATATCTAACCTAGGACTACTTAGTGAGACACACACCCTCACCTTGAGACACACACACCCCCACCATGTGACGCACACACCCACACCTGGTGTCACACACACCCTCACCTGGTATCACACACACCCTCACCTGGAGACACACACATACCCTCACCTGGTATCACACACACCCTCACCTGGTGTCACACACACCCCAACCTGGTATCACACACACCCTCACCTGGAGACACACACACCCTCACACAGAGACACACACACACTCTCACCCACCTGGAGACACACACACACCCTCACCTGGAGACACACACACCCTCACCTGGTATCACACACACCCTCACCTGGAGACACACACACCCTCACACAGAGACACACACACACTCTCACCCACCTGGAGACACACACACACCCTCACCTGGTATCACACACTCTCACCCACCTGGAGACACACACACACCCTCACCCACCTGGAGACACACACACACCCTCACCCACCTGGAGACACACACACACTCTCACCCACCTGGAGACACACACACACCCTCACCTGGTATCACACACACTCTCACCCACCTGGAGACACACACACACCCTCACCCACCTGGAGACACACACACACCCTCACATAGAGACACACACACACTCTCACCCACCTGGAGTCACACACACACCCTCACATGGAGACACACACACACACTCTCACCCACCTGGAGACACACACACACCCTCACCTGGAGACCCACACACCCTCACCTGGTATCACACACACCCTCACCTGGAGACACACATACCCTCACCTGGTGTCACACACACCCTCACCTGGTGTCACACACACCCCAACCTGGTATCACACACACCCCAACCTGGTATCACACACACCCTCACCTGAAGACGCACACACCCTCACATGGAGACCCACACACACCCTCACCTAGAGACCCACACACCCTAACCGGGAGACACACACACACACACTCTCACCTGGAGACACATATACCCTCACCTGGAGAAATGTGTCATTTACTATATAGATATACATTTTTTTTTTTTTATATTTAGGGAATCTCAACGTGGTTTCAAGGCAGAAATATGATGGCAATAATTATAATAAAAATAACAAGCTTTGATCTGAACTCTTTGGAGAGAGTGGGGCCCTGAGGAGGGCCTTTTGTGTTGTTTAGCACGAGTCAGTGAGTTTACTTAGAGCTCGTGTATTTGGTGACGGCCTTGGTGCCCTCAGACACGGCGTGCTTGGCCAGCTCACCGGGGAGAAGGAGACGCACGGCGGTCTGAATTTCCCGGGAGGTGATGGTCGAACGACGGTTGTAGTGGGCCAGGCGGGAGGCCTCGGCGGCGATACGCTCAAAGATGTCGTTGACGAAGGAGTTCATGATGCTCATGGCCTTGCTGGAGATACCAGTGTCAGGGTGGACCTGCTTCAACACCTTGTAGATGTAGATGGCATAGCTCTCCTTCCTCCTCCTCTTGCGCTTCTTGTCGCCAGTTCGCACGGCTTTCGCCTTGCTGGCGGCTTTTTTCGCTCCCTTGGATGCGGGCTTCGGCGGCATGTTGTCGGTTCAGAGACTACAGGCAGACTGAGGGACAAGACGCGGCCCGCGCTATTTATGAGAGAACGCAGGGGGCGGTCCAAACAGTTGCTACGTGGTGGCGCCACCGGTGCCGCGGTTTACTGTTTGAACCGCCCGGTCTCAGTCCATATAAAAGCGGGAGTGAGCTGGCTTCTCTGTTATTGTCTATTGTGCCTGCTGCAGTACACACACACAACTACCGTCATGTCTGGTCGCGGAAAGGGAGGAAAGGCGAAGGGAAAGAGCAAGACCCGTAGCTCCAGGGCTGGTCTGCAATTCCCCGTCGGACGTATCCATCGTCATCTCCGCAAGGGAAACTATGGTGAGCGTATCGGAGCCGGTGCCCCCGTGTACCTGGCCGCCGTCATGGAATATCTGGCCGCTGAGGTTCTCGAGCTGGCAGGAAACGCTGCCCGTGACAACAAGAAGACGAGGATCATCCCCCGTCACTTGCAGCTGGCCATCCGTAACGACGAGGAATTGAACAAACTCCTCTCCGGTGTGACCATCGCTCAGGGTGGTGTGCTGCCCAACATCCAGGCTGTGCTCCTGCCCAAAAAGACCCAGAGCAAGCCCGCCAAGTAAACGGTATACCCACAATACCGTGTACCCCACAAAAGGCCCTCCTCAGGGCCCCACATTATCTCAAAAGTGTTGATCCATGTGTTCGTTGCCCCACGAAAATAATAACGTTAAATTAAAAGATGTAGTACCAACGCCCCCTCCCCCCACACCAGGTGTGCATGTTGTTATTAAGGCGCCATCGTGCACGACTAGACTGAATGCCAAATATTTAAGAAATGGAAACATTAAGCACCATATGTTGCATGTCTCTCGAGTAAAAATTAATCCAAAGCAGTATACAGTATGTGTCATGAAAAATATATATATAAATTCAAAAAAAGTCTACGGCACCCAGTATTCCCAGGCGGTCACCCATCCAAGTACTGACTGGGCTCAACGTTGCTTAACTTCGGTGATCAGACGAGAACCGGTGTTTTCAACGTGATATGGCCGTAGACAAAGTTTAGGATAAAATAAAACCATTATATATCAGATACGAGGTGACTCAAGTCGACAAAGATAAAAAAAATATATATTTATATTATGACTCAAAATTTAAGGCACCCAGTATTCATAGGCAGTCACCTGGCGAATTATTCAAAGTGTCATGGCCATAGAAAACAGTGTGTGTGAATTAGAAGCGTTACAAGACACATAAGACACACCTGATGACACATCAACACCTTAAGTACTCACCTCACCCTAAGACACTCACACACACGCCCTAACCATGATACACACAACCTCAACCTAAGACACACACCCTCACCCTAACGTCACACACCTTCAACCTAACGACACACACCCTCAGGGACACTGACCCTCACCCTGACACACACACCCTCACCTTTAGTGTTACACACCCTCACCCTGAGACACGTCCTCACCTTAGGTGAGACACACCCTCACCTTTAGTGTCACACACCTCACTTTCAGTGACACACACCCTCACATTCAGACTCACACATCCTAACCTTGGGTCACACACCCTCACTTTGAGACACGCCCTCACCTTCAGTGACACACACACCCTCGGCTTGGGACACACACCCTCGGCTTGGGACACACACACCCTCGGCTTGGGACACACACACCCTCACCTAGTGTCACACACAACCTCACCCTATGACACACACACCCTCACTCTGAGACACAGACAACCTCACCCTATGACACACACACACCCTCACCCTAAGGCACACACACCTCACTCTGACACAAAGACAACCTCACCCTATGACACACACACACCCTCACCAGAAGGCACACACACCCTCACTCTGACACACAGACAACCTCACCCTACGACACACACCCTCAGCCTAAGACACACACACCCTCACTCTGAAACACACACAACCCCACCCTATGACACACACACCCTCACCAGAATGCACACACACCCTCACTCTGACACACAGACAACCTCACCCTACGACACACACCCTGTGCCTAAGACACACACACACCCTCACTCTGAAACACAGACAATCCCACCCTATGATACACACACCCGCATCCTAGGGCACAAACTCCCTCCCACAGAGACACAGACAACCTCCCCTATGACACACACATACACACCTTTACTCTAAGACACAGACAACCTCACCCTATGACACAGACACCCTCACCCTAAGGCACACACACCTCACTCTGACACAAAGACAACCTCACCCTATGACACACACACACCCTCACCAGAAGGCACACACACCCTCACTCTGAGACACAGACAACCTTACCCTACGACACACACCCTCTGCCTAAGACACACACACCCTCACTCTGACACAAACACAATCCCACCCTATGACACACACAAACCCTCACCAAAAGGCACACACAACCTCACTCCGAGACACAGACAACCTCAACATACGACACACACCCTCAGCTTAAGACACACACACCCTCACTCTGACACAAACACAATCCCACCCTATGACACACACACACACCCTCACCAGAAGGCACACACACCCTCACTCTGACACACAGACAACCTCACCCTACGACACACACCCTCTGCCTAAGACACACACACCCTCACTCGGAAACACAGACAATCCCACCCTATGACACACACACCCCCACCCTAGGGCACAAACACCCTCCCACAGAGACACAGACAACCTCCCCTATGACACACACATACACACCTTTACTCTAAGACACAGACAACCTCACCCTATGACACAGACACCCTCAGCCTAAGACACACACACCTCACTCTGACACAAAGACAACCTCACCCTATGACACACACACACCCTCACCAGAAGGCACACACACCCTTACTCCGAGACACAGACAACCTCATCCTACGACACATACCCTCAGCCTAAGACACACACACCCTCACTCTGACACAAACACAATCCCACCCTATGACACACACACACCCTCACCAGAAGGCACACACACCGTCACTCTGACACACAGACAACCTCACCCTACGACACACACCATTCTGCCTAAGACACACACACCCTCACTCGGAAACACAGACAATCCCGCCCTATGACACACACACATCCGCACCCTAGGGCACAAACACCCTCCCACAGAGACATAGACAACGTCCCCTATGAGACACACATACACACCTTTACTCTAAGACACAGACAACCTCACCCTATGACACAGACACCCTCACCCTAAGGCACACACACCCTCACTCTGAGACACAGACAACCCCCCCCCCCATATGACACACACCCTCACCAGAAGGCACACACACCCTCACTCTGAGACACAGACAACCTCACCCTATGACACACACACCCTCACCCTAGGGCACTACCTCACCCTCCCACAGAGACACACAAACTCTCCTATGACACACACACCCTAACCCTAAGACACAGACAACCTCACCCTTAGGCACACACACCCTCACTCTGAGACACACACACCCTCATCTTATGACACACACCTTCATCCTAAGGCACACACACCCTAACTCTGAGACACAGACAACCTCACCCTATGACACACACACCCTCATCCTAAGACACACACCCTCACCCTAAGGCACACACCCTCACCCTAAGGCACATACCCTCACTCAGAGACACACACAACCTCCCATATTACACACTCACACTTTCCCTAATACATACATACTTTTACTGTGAGACACAGACAACCTCACCCTATGACACACATACCCTCACCCTAAGACACACACCCTCACCCGAAGGCACACACAACCTCACCCTATGACACACACCCTCACCTTAAGGCACAAACACCCTCACCCTAAGGCACAAACACCCTCACTCTGAGACACAGACAGCCTCATCCTAAGGCACTTAAAAAAGTCTACGGCACCCAGTATTCCCAGGCGGTCACCCATCCAAGTACTGACTGGGCTCAACGTTGCTTGACTTCGGTGATCAGACGAGAACCGGTGTTTTCAACGTGATGTGGCCGTAGACAACAGTGAGTGTAAAATAAAACCGTTATATATCACATTCAACATGACTGGCATCAAAAATTTAATTTTTGAAATTAGAATTTAAAAGAGTCTACCGCATCCGGTACTCCCAGGCAGTCACCCATCCGATTAATGATATGGCCGTAGACGACGTTGGGCGTAAGATAGAACCATTATATATAACCTTTGACACGACTCACATAAATGTTTATTTTCTTTGAATTAGAATTTTTAAAAAAGTCTACGGCACCCAGTATTCCCAGGCGGTCACCTATCCAAGTACTGACTGGGCTCAACGTCGCTTGACTTCGGTGATCAGACGAGAACCGGTGTTTTCAACGTGATGTGGCCGTAGACGAGGTTGAGAGTAAGATAGAGTCCTTATATATGACCTACCACTAGAGTCTTGTAAAATGTTTTCTTTTTTCTAAATTAGAATTTAAAAAAAGTCTACGGCACCCAGTATTCCCAGGCGGTCACCCATCCAAGTACTGACTGGGCTCAACGTCGCTTGACTTCGGTGATCAGACGAGAACCGGTGTTTTCAACGTGATGTGGCCGTAGACAAGGTTGAGAGTAAGATAGAGTCCTTATATATGACCTACCACTAGAGTCTTGTAAAATGTTTTCTTTTTTCTAAATTAGAATTTTAAAAAAGTCTACAGCACCCAGTATTCCCAGGCGGTCACCCATCCAAGTACTGACTGGGCTCAACGTCGCTTGACTTCGGTGATCAGACGAGAACCGGTGTTTTCAACGTGATGTGGCCGTAGACGAGGTTGAGAGTAAGATAGAGTCCTTATATATGACCTACCACTAGAGTCTTGTAAAATGTTTTCTTTTTTCTAAATTAGAATTTAAAAAAAGTCTACGGCACCCAGTATTCCCAGGCGGTCACCCATCCAAGTACTGACTGGGCTCAACGTCGCTTGACTTCGGTGATCAGACGAGAACCGGTGTTTTCAACGTGATGTGGCCGTAGACGAGGTTGAGAGTAAGATAGAGTCCTTATATATGACCTACCACTAGAGTCTTGTAAAATGTTTTCATTTTTTCTAAATTAGAATTTAAAAAAAGTCTACGGCACCCAGTATTCCCAGGCGGTCACCCATCCAAGTACTGACTGGGCTCAACGTCGCTTGACTTCGGTGATCAGACGAGAACCGGTGTTTTCAACGTGATGTGGCCGTAGACGAGGTTGAGAGTAAGATAGAGTCCTTATATATGACCTACCACTAGAGTCTTGTAAAATGTTTTCTTTTTTCTAAATTAGAATTTAAAAAAAGTCTACGGCACCCAGTATTCCCAGGCGGTCACCCATCCAAGTACTGACTGGGCTCAACGTCGCTTGACTTCGGTGATCAGACGAGAACCGGTGTTTTCAACGTGATGTGGCCGTAGACGAGGTTGAGAGTAAGATAGAGTCCTTATATATGACCTACCACTAGAGTCTTGTAAAATGTTTTCTTTTTTCTAAATTAGAATTTAAAAAAAGTCTACGGCACCCAGTATTCCCAGGCGGTCACCCATCCAAGTACTGACTGGGCTCAACGTCGCTTGACTTCGGTGATCAGACGAGAACCGGTGTTTTCAACGTGATGTGGCCGTAGACGAGGTTGAGAGTAAGATAGAGTCCTTATATATGACCTACCACTAGAGTCTTGTAAAATGTTTTCTTTTTTCTAAATTAGAATTTAAAAAAAGTCTACGGCACCCAGTATTCCCAGGCGGTCACCCATCCAAGTACTGACTGGGCTCAACGTCGCTTGACTTCGGTGATCAGACGAGAACCGGTGTTTTCAACGTGATGTGGCCGTAGACAAGGTTGAGAGTAAGATAGAGTCCTTATATATCACCTACCACTAGAGTCTTGTAAAAAAAAAAAAAATTTCTAAATTAGAATTAAAAAAAAGTCTACGGCACCCAGTATTCCCAGGCGGTCACCCATCCAAGTACTGACTGGGCTCAACGTCGCTTGACTTCGGTGATCAGACGAGAACCGGTGTTTTCAACGTGATGTGGCCGTAGACGAGGTTGAGAAAAAGATAGAGTCCTTATATATCACCTACCACTAGAGTCTTGTAAAATGTTTTCTATTTTTAAATTAGAATTTTAAAAAAGTCTACGGCACCCAGTATTCCCAGGCGGTCACCCATCCAAGTACTGACTGGGCTCAACGTTGCTTAACTTCGGTGATCAGACGAGAACCGGTGTTTTCAACGTGATATGGCCGTAGACAAAGTTGAGAGTAAAATAAAACCCTTATATATCACATATAAAAAGACTCCAGACAATTTTCTTTTAATTTTTAATTTGATTACAGACACATCAGTACCCACTTTACACACCCGACATCCACACTACACACCAACACCCACAGACACCACTCGACACGCCAACACCCACATCAACACTAACACCCACTTCACACACCCAACACCCAAAATACACCACTTTACACACCAACACCCAAAGACACACCAACACCTACTCCACACACCAACACCCACAGACACATCAACACCCACTTTACCCACCAAACACCCACCAACACCACTTGACACACCAACACCCACAGAGACATCAACACCCACTTTACACACCCGACTCCCACTTCACACACCAACACCCACAGACACCACTCGACACACCAACACCCACATCAACACTAACACCCCCTTTAAACACCCACATACACACCAACACCCACAGACAGATCAACACCCACTTCACACACCCAACACCCACTTTACACATCAACACCCTCATAAACCATACCCTAACCCAGGTATCATTCTGTATATCAAGTAGTATATGTTTATTTCGTTTTCATAACATTAATTATTCCTATGAAACCTACCGTCGAAAAAACACAGAAGGGAGGGGCGGGAAGATGAATAAAAAGAAAAATAACAAAGATGAGCACGATACGACACTTTTGTGAGGAAGTGGGGCCCTGAGGAGGGCCTTTGGGTTTGGTTAGCACAAGCAATGCACTTAGGCACGCTCGCCACGGATGCGGCGGGCCAGCTGGATATCCTTGGGCATGATGGTCACACGCTTGGCGTGGATGGCACACAGGTTGGTATCCTCAAAGAGACCGACCAGGTAGGCCTCGCTAGCCTCCTGCAGGGCCATAACAGCCGAAGACTGGAAGCGCAGGTCAGTCTTGAAGTCCTGAGCGATCTCACGCACCAGACGCTGGAAGGGGAGCTTGCGGATCAGAAGCTCGGTAGACTTCTGGTAACGACGGATCTCACGCAGAGCCACGGTACCGGGCCTGTAACGATGAGGTTTCTTCACACCTCCTGTGGCCGGGGCACTCTTACGAGCAGCCTTGGTGGCCAGCTGTTTACGCGGAGCCTTGCCTCCGGTAGACTTACGGGCGGTTTGCTTTGTACGAGCCATGACGTTCCTCCGACGGCGTTGACAGAGAAGTGAATAGAGCGCAACGCTAGGCTGCCGCTTTATATAGCCTCCCGCGACCGGGCGGTTTGGACAAACGGAACCCGGTAAATTTTGATCTTCGATATCTCCGTTGATATTTCATCTACAGACTTCAATTTTACATCAAACGAAAGGCGCTCACATGCTCTTACTGGCACATTTGGTTTTATTAGCCGTTCACCAAGTTTACATAGAGCTATGAGCGGAAATACGACGTCGAGCTTCGATTCCCGAAAACGGGCGGTGCAAACATCGCCGCTGATTGGCCGGCCGCGGTCACATGGTCTCCGCCTGCCGCCCGCCGCCCGCACCCGGGACCCGCCGGGGGTGCGTCCTAACAGGTCCGTGAGTCTGGCCGTATTCCTTATATAAAATGCGGCCGTTGGTGAGGGAAGCCACTACAGCTCTGTACACAGAACCGTAAACATGTCTGGACGTGGTAAAGGAGGAAAGGGACTCGGAAAGGGGGGCGCCAAACGCCACCGGAAGGTTTTGCGTGATAACATCCAGGGTATCACCAAGCCAGCAATCCGTCGTCTGGCTCGCCGTGGTGGTGTGAAGCGTATCTCTGGTCTCATCTATGAGGAGACCCGTGGCGTACTCAAGGTGTTCCTGGAGAACGTGATCCGTGATGCTGTCACCTACACCGAGCATGCCAAGAGGAAGACCGTCACCGCCATGGACGTCGTCTACGCTCTGAAGCGCCAGGGACGTACCCTCTACGGTTTCGGCGGTTAAACTGACAACCCCTGTCGAAAAAGTAACCAACAAAGGCCCTCCTCAGGGCCCCACTCTTTCCCAAATGTTTGAGATCGAAAACTGCTCGTTTACATAGTAAACCCGATGATTTTCATTAAGATAAGTTTATGTCCAACCTTTGCTTTGTATCGTACACTTCATACGAGTAATATTTCAATATACGAGTATCAGCGAAATAGTTTCATATCTAACCTAGGACTACTTAGTGAGACACACACCCTCACCTTGAGACACACACACCCCCACCATGTGACGCACACACCCACACCTGGTGTCACACACACCCTCACCTGGTATCACACACACCCTCACCTGGAGACACACACATACCCTCACCTGGTATCACACACACCCTCACCTGGTGTCACACACACCCCAACCTGGTATCACACACACCCTCACCTGGAGACACACACACCCTCACACAGAGACACACACACACTCTCACCCACCTGGAGACACACACACACCCTCACCTGGAGACACACACACCCTCACCTGGTATCACACACACCCTCACCTGGAGACACACACACCCTCACACAGAGACACACACACACTCTCACCCACCTGGAGACACACACACACCCTCACCTGGTATCACACACTCTCACCCACCTGGAGACACACACACACCCTCACCCACCTGGAGACACACACACACCCTCACCCACCTGGAGACACACACACACTCTCACCCACCTGGAGACACACACACACCCTCACCTGGTATCACACACACTCTCACCCACCTGGAGACACACACACACCCTCACCCACCTGGAGACACACACACACCCTCACATAGAGACACACACACACTCTCACCCACCTGGAGTCACACACACACCCTCACATGGAGACACACACACACACTCTCACCCACCTGGAGACACACACACACCCTCACCTGGAGACCCACACACCCTCACCTGGTATCACACACACCCTCACCTGGAGACACACATACCCTCACCTGGTGTCACACACACCCTCACCTGGTGTCACACACACCCCAACCTGGTATCACACACACCCCAACCTGGTATCACACACACCCTCACCTGAAGACGCACACACCCTCACATGGAGACCCACACACACCCTCACCTAGAGACCCACACACCCTAACCGGGAGACACACACACACACACTCTCACCTGGAGACACATATACCCTCACCTGGAGAAATGTGTCATTTACTATATAGATATACATTTTTTTTTTTTTATATTTAGGGAATCTCAACGTGGTTTCAAGGCAGAAATATGATGGCAATAATTATAATAAAAATAACAAGCTTTGATCTGAACTCTTTGGAGAGAGTGGGGCCCTGAGGAGGGCCTTTTGTGTTGTTTAGCACGAGTCAGTGAGTTTACTTAGAGCTCGTGTATTTGGTGACGGCCTTGGTGCCCTCAGACACGGCGTGCTTGGCCAGCTCACCGGGGAGAAGGAGACGCACGGCGGTCTGAATTTCCCGGGAGGTGATGGTCGAACGACGGTTGTAGTGGGCCAGGCGGGAGGCCTCGGCGGCGATACGCTCAAAGATGTCGTTGACGAAGGAGTTCATGATGCTCATGGCCTTGCTGGAGATACCAGTGTCAGGGTGGACCTGCTTCAACACCTTGTAGATGTAGATGGCATAGCTCTCCTTCCTCCTCCTCTTGCGCTTCTTGTCGCCAGTTCGCACGGCTTTCGCCTTGCTGGCGGCTTTTTTCGCTCCCTTGGATGCGGGCTTCGGCGGCATGTTGTCGGTTCAGAGACTACAGGCAGACTGAGGGACAAGACGCGGCCCGCGCTATTTATGAGAGAACGCAGGGGGCGGTCCAAACAGTTGCTACGTGGTGGCGCCACCGGTGCCGCGGTTTACTGTTTGAACCGCCCGGTCTCAGTCCATATAAAAGCGGGAGTGAGCTGGCTTCTCTGTTATTGTCTATTGTGCCTGCTGCAGTACACACACACAACTACCGTCATGTCTGGTCGCGGAAAGGGAGGAAAGGCGAAGGGAAAGAGCAAGACCCGTAGCTCCAGGGCTGGTCTGCAATTCCCCGTCGGACGTATCCATCGTCATCTCCGCAAGGGAAACTATGGTGAGCGTATCGGAGCCGGTGCCCCCGTGTACCTGGCCGCCGTCATGGAATATCTGGCCGCTGAGGTTCTCGAGCTGGCAGGAAACGCTGCCCGTGACAACAAGAAGACGAGGATCATCCCCCGTCACTTGCAGCTGGCCATCCGTAACGACGAGGAATTGAACAAACTCCTCTCCGGTGTGACCATCGCTCAGGGTGGTGTGCTGCCCAACATCCAGGCTGTGCTCCTGCCCAAAAAGACCCAGAGCAAGCCCGCCAAGTAAACGGTATACCCACAATACCGTGTACCCCACAAAAGGCCCTCCTCAGGGCCCCACATTATCTCAAAAGTGTTGATCCATCTGTTCGTTGCCCCACGAAAATAATAACGTTAAATTAAAAGATGTAGTACCAACGCCCCCTCCCCCCACACCAGGTGTGCATGTTGTTATTAAGGCGCCATCGTGCACGACTAGACTGAATGCCAAATATTTAAGAAATGGAAACATTAAGCACCATATGTTGCATGTCTCTCGAGTAAAAATTAATCCAAAGCAGTATACAGTATGTGTCATGAAAAATATATATATAAATTCAAAAAAAGTCTACGGCACCCAGTATTCCCAGGCGGTCACCCATCCAAGTACTGACTGGGCTCAACGTTGCTTAACTTCGGTGATCAGACGAGAACCGGTGTTTTCAACGTGATATGGCCGTAGACAAAGTATAGGATAAAATAAAACCATTATATATCAGATACGAGGTGACTCAAGTCGACAAAGATAAAAAAAATATATATTTATATTATGACTCAAAATTTAAGGCACCCAGTATTCATAGGCAGTCACCTGGCGAATTATTCAAAGTGTCATGGCCATAGAAAACAGTGTGTGTGAATTAGAAGCGTTACAAGACACATAAGACACACCTGATGACACATCAACACCTTAAGTACTCACCTCGCCCTAAGACACTCACACACACGCCCTAACCATGATACACACAACCTCAACCTAAGACACACACCCTCACCCTAACGTCACACACCTTCAACCTAACGACACACACCCTCAGGGACACTGACCCTCACCCTGACACACACACCCTCACCTTTAGTGTTACACACCCTCACCCTGAGACACGTCCTCACCTTAGGTGAGACACACCCTCACCTTTAGTGTCACACACCTCACTTTCAGTGACACACACCCTCACATTCAGACTCACACATCCTAACCTTGGGTCACACACCCTCACTTTGAGACACGCCCTCACCTTCAGTGACACACACACCCTCGGCTTGGGACACACACCCTCGGCTTGGGACACACACACCCTCGGCTTGGGACACACACACCCTCACCTAGTGTCACACACAACCTCACCCTATGACACACACACCCTCACTCTGAGACACAGACAACCTCACCCTATGACACACACACACCCTCACCCTAAGGCACACACACCTCACTCTGACACAAAGACAACCTCACCCTATGACACACACACACCCTCACCAGAAGGCACACACACCCTCACTCTGACACACAGACAACCTCACCCTACGACACACACCCTCAGCCTAAGACACACACACCCTCACTCTGAAACACACACAACCCCACCCTATGACACACACACCCTCACCAGAATGCACACACACCCTCACTCTGACACACAGACAACCTCACCCTACGACACACACCCTGTGCCTAAGACACACACACACCCTCACTCTGAAACACAGACAATCCCACCCTATGATACACACACCCGCATCCTAGGGCACAAACTCCCTCCCACAGAGACACAGACAACCTCCCCTATGACACACACATACACACCTTTACTCTAAGACACAGACAACCTCACCCTATGACACAGACACCCTCACCCTAAGGCACACACACCTCACTCTGACACAAAGACAACCTCACCCTATGACACACACACACCCTCACCAGAAGGCACACACACCCTCACTCTGAGACACAGACAACCTTACCCTACGACACACACCCTCTGCCTAAGACACACACACCCTCACTCTGACACAAACACAATCCCACCCTATGACACACACAAACCCTCACCAAAAGGCACACACAACCTCACTCCGAGACACAGACAACCTCAACATACGACACACACCCTCAGCTTAAGACACACACACCCTCACTCTGACACAAACACAATCCCACCCTATGACACACACACACACCCTCACCAGAAGGCACACACACCCTCACTCTGACACACAGACAACCTCACCCTACGACACACACCCTCTGCCTAAGACACACACACCCTCACTCGGAAACACAGACAATCCCACCCTATGACACACACACCCCCACCCTAGGGCACAAACACCCTCCCACAGAGACACAGACAACCTCCCCTATGACACACACATACACACCTTTACTCTAAGACACAGACAACCTCACCCTATGACACAGACACCCTCAGCCTAAGACACACACACCTCACTCTGACACAAAGACAACCTCACCCTATGACACACACACACCCTCACCAGAAGGCACACACACCCTTACTCCGAGACACAGACAACCTCATCCTACGACACATACCCTCAGCCTAAGACACACACACCCTCACTCTGACACAAACACAATCCCACCCTATGACACACACACACCCTCACCAGAAGGCACACACACCGTCACTCTGACACACAGACAACCTCACCCTACGACACACACCATTCTGCCTAAGACACACACACCCTCACTCGGAAACACAGACAATCCCGCCCTATGACACACACACATCCGCACCCTAGGGCACAAACACCCTCCCACAGAGACATAGACAACGTCCCCTATGAGACACACATACACACCTTTACTCTAAGACACAGACAACCTCACCCTATGACACAGACACCCTCACCCTAAGGCACACACACCCTCACTCTGAGACACAGACAACCCCCCCCCCCATATGACACACACCCTCACCAGAAGGCACACACACCCTCACTCTGAGACACAGACAACCTCACCCTATGACACACACACCCTCACCCTAGGGCACTACCTCACCCTCCCACAGAGACACACACAAACTCTCCTATGACACACACACCCTAACCCTAAGACACAGACAACCTCACCCTTAGGCACACACACCCTCACTCTGAGACACACACACCCTCATCTTATGACACACACCTTCATCCTAAGGCACACACACCCTAACTCTGAGACACAGACAACCTCACCCTATGACACACACACCCTCATCCTAAGACACACACCCTCACCCTAAGGCACACACCCTCACCCTAAGGCACATACCCTCACTCAGAGACACACACAACCTCCCATATTACACACTCACACTTTCCCTAATACATACATACTTTTACTGTGAGACACAGACAACCTCACCCTATGACACACATACCCTCACCCTAAGACACACACCCTCACCCGAAGGCACACACAACCTCACCCTATGACACACACCCTCACCTTAAGGCACAAACACCCTCACCCTAAGGCACAAACACCCTCACTCTGAGACACAGACAGCCTCATCCTAAGGCACTTAAAAAAGTCTACGGCACCCAGTATTCCCAGGCGGTCACCCATCCAAGTACTGACTGGGCTCAACGTTGCTTGACTTCGGTGATCAGACGAGAACCGGTGTTTTCAACGTGATGTGGCCGTAGACAACAGTGAGTGTAAAATAAAACCGTTATATATCACATTCAACATGACTGGCATCAAAAATTTAATTTTTGAAATTAGAATTTAAAAGAGTCTACCGCATCCGGTACTCCCAGGCAGTCACCCATCCGATTAATGATATGGCCGTAGACGACGTTGGGCGTAAGATAGAACCATTATATATAACCTTTGACACGACTCACATAAATGTTTATTTTCTTTGAATTAGAATTTTTAAAAAAGTCTACGGCACCCAGTATTCCCAGGCGGTCACCCATCCAAGTACTGACTGGGCTCAACGTCGCTTGACTTCGGTGATCAGACGAGAACCGGTGTTTTCAACGTGATGTGGCCGTAGACGAGGTTGAGAGTAAGATAGAGTCCTTATATATGACCTACCACTAGAGTCTTGTAAAATGTTTTCATTTTTTCTAAATTAGAATTTAAAAAAAGTCTACGGCACCCAGTATTCCCAGGCGGTCACCCATCCAAGTACTGACTGGGCTCAACGTCGCTTGACTTCGGTGATCAGACGAGAACCGGTGTTTTCAACGTGATGTGGCCGTAGACGAGGTTGAGAGTAAGATAGAGTCCTTATATATGACCTACCACTAGAGTCTTGTAAAATGTTTTCTTTTTTTCTAAATTAGAATTTAAAAAAAGTCTACGGCACCCAGTATTCCCAGGTGGTCACCTATCCAAGTACTGACTGGGCTCAACGTCGCTTGACTTCGGTGATCAGACGAGAACCGGTGTTTTCAATGTGATGTGGCCGTAGACGAGGTTGAGAGTAAGATAGAGTCCTTATATATGACCTACCACTAGAGTCTTGTAAAATGTTTTCTTTTTTCTAAATTAGAATTTAAAAAAAGTCTACGGCACCCAGTATTCCCAGGCGGTCACCCATCCAAGTACTGACTGGGCTCAACGTCGCTTGACTTCGGTGATCAGACGAGAACCGGTGTTTTCAACGTGATGTGGCCGTAGACAAGGTTGAGAGTAAGATAGAGTCCTTATATATGACCTACCACTAGAGTCTTGTAAAATGTTTTCTTTTTTCTAAATTAGAATTTAAAAAAAGTCTACAGCACCCAGTATTCCCAGGCGGTCACCCATCCAAGTACTGACTGAGCTCAACGTCGCTTGACTTCGGTGATCAGACGAGAACCGGTGTTTTCAACGTGATGTGGCCGTAGACGAGGTTGAGAGTAAGATAGAGTCCTTATATATGACCTACCACTAGAGTCTTGTAAAATGTTTTCATTTTTTCTAAATTAGAATTTAAAAAAAGTCTACGGCACCCAGTATTCCCAGGCGGTCACCCATCCAAGTACTGACTGGGCTCAACGTCGCTTGACTTCGGTGATCAGACGAGAACCGGTGTTTTCAACGTGATGTGGCCGTAGACGAGGTTGAGAGTAAGATAGAGTCCTTATATATGACCTACCACTAGAGTCTTGTAAAATGTTTTCTTTTTTCTAAATTAGAATTTAAAAAAAGTCTACGGCACCCAGTATTCCCAGGCGGTCACCCATCCAAGTACTGACTGGGCTCAACGTCGCTTGACTTCGGTGATCAGACGAGAACCGGTGTTTTCAACGTGATGTGGCCGTAGACGAGGTTGAGAGTAAGATAGAGTCCTTATATATGACCTACCACTAGAGTCTTGTAAAATGTTTTCTTTTTTCTAAATTAGAATTTAAAAAAAGTCTACGGCACCCAGTATTCCCAGGCGGTCACCCATCCAAGTACTGACTGGGCTCAACGTCGCTTGACTTCGGTGATCAGACGAGAACCGGTGTTTTCAACGTGATGTGGCCGTAGACGAGGTTGAGAGTAAGATAGAGTCCTTATATATGACCTACCACTAGAGTCTTGTAAAATGTTTTCTTTTTTCTAAATTACAATTTAAAAAAAGTCTACGGCACCCAGTATTCCCAGGCGGTCACCCATCCAAGTACTGACTGGGCTCAACGTCGCTTGACTTCGGTGATCAGACGAGAACCGGTGTTTTCAACGTGATGTGGCCGTAGACAAGGTTGAGAGTAAGATAGAGTCCTTATATATCACCTACCACTAGAGTCTTGTAAAAAAAAAAAAAATTTCTAAATTAGAATTAAAAAAAAGTCTACGGCACCCAGTATTCCCAGGCGGTCACCCATCCAAGTACTGACTGGGCTCAACGTCGCTTGACTTCGGTGATCAGACGAGAACCGGTGTTTTCAACGTGATGTGGCCGTAGACGAGGTTGAGAAAAAGATAGAGTCCTTATATATCACCTACCACTAGAGTCTTGTAAAATGTTTTCTATTTTTAAATTAGAATTTTAAAAAAGTCTACGGCACCCAGTATTCCCAGGCGGTCACCCATCCAAGTACTGACTGGGCTCAACGTTGCTTAACTTCGGTGATCAGACGAGAACCGGTGTTTTCAACGTGATATGGCCGTAGACAAAGTTGAGAGTAAAATAAAACCCTTATATATCACATATAAAAAGACTCCAGACAATTTTCTTTTAATTTTTAATTTGATTACAGACACATCAGTACCCACTTTACACACCCGACATCCACACTACACACCAACACCCACAGACACCACTCGACACGCCAACACCCACATCAACACTAACACCCACTTCACACACCCAACACCCAAAATACACCACTTTACACACCAACACCCAAAGACACACCAACACCTACTCCACACACCAACACCCACAGACACATCAACACCCACTTTACCCACCAAACACCCACCAACACCACTTGACACACCAACACCCACAGAGACATCAACACCCACTTTACACACCCGACTCCCACTTCACACACCAACACCCACAGACACCACTCGACACACCAACACCCACATCAACACTAACACCCCCTTTAAACACCCACATACACACCAACACCCACAGACAGATCAACACCCACTTCACACACCCAACACCCACTTTACACATCAACACCCTCATAAACCATACCCTAACCCAGGTATCATTCTGTATATCAAGTAGTATATGTTTATTTCGTTTTCATAACATTAATTATTCCTATGAAACCTACCGTCGAAAAAACACGGAAGGGAGGGGCGGGAAGATGAATAAAAAGAAAAATAACAAAGATGAGCACGATACGACACTTTTGTGAGGAAGTGGGGCCCTGAGGAGGGCCTTTGGGTTTGGTTAGCACAAGCAATGCACTTAGGCACGCTCGCCACGGATGCGGCGGGCCAGCTGGATATCCTTGGGCATGATGGTCACACGCTTGGCGTGGATGGCACACAGGTTGGTATCCTCAAAGAGACCGACCAGGTAGGCCTCGCTAGCCTCCTGCAGGGCCATAACAGCCGAAGACTGGAAGCGCAGGTCAGTCTTGAAGTCCTGAGCGATCTCACGCACCAGACGCTGGAAGGGGAGCTTGCGGATCAGAAGCTCGGTAGACTTCTGGTAACGACGGATCTCACGCAGAGCCACGGTACCGGGCCTGTAACGATGAGGTTTCTTCACACCTCCTGTGGCCGGGGCACTCTTACGAGCAGCCTTGGTGGCCAGCTGTTTACGCGGAGCCTTGCCTCCGGTAGACTTACGGGCGGTTTGCTTTGTACGAGCCATGACGTTCCTCCGACGGCGTTGACAGAGAAGTGAATAGAGCGCAACGCTAGGCTGCCGCTTTATATAGCCTCCCGCGACCGGGCGGTTTGGACAAACGGAACCCGGTAAATTTTGATCTTCGATATCTCCGTTGATATTTCATCTACAGACTTCAATTTTACATCAAACGAAAGGCGCTCACATGCTCTTACTGGCACATTTGGTTTTATTAGCCGTTCACCAAGTTTACATAGAGCTATGAGCGGAAATACGACGTCGAGCTTCGATTCCCGAAAACGGGCGGTGCAAACATCGCCGCTGATTGGCCGGCCGCGGTCACATGGTCTCCGCCTGCCGCCCGCCGCCCGCACCCGGGACCCGCCGGGGGTGCGTCCTAACAGGTCCGTGAGTCTGGCCGTATTCCTTATATAAAATGCGGCCGTTGGTGAGGGAAGCCACTACAGCTCTGTACACAGAACCGTAAACATGTCTGGACGTGGTAAAGGAGGAAAGGGACTCGGAAAGGGGGGCGCCAAACGCCACCGGAAGGTTTTGCGTGATAACATCCAGGGTATCACCAAGCCAGCAATCCGTCGTCTGGCTCGCCGTGGTGGTGTGAAGCGTATCTCTGGTCTCATCTATGAGGAGACCCGTGGCGTACTCAAGGTGTTCCTGGAGAACGTGATCCGTGATGCTGTCACCTACACCGAGCATGCCAAGAGGAAGACCGTCACCGCCATGGACGTCGTCTACGCTCTGAAGCGCCAGGGACGTACCCTCTACGGTTTCGGCGGTTAAACTGACAACCCCTGTCGAAAAAGTAACCAACAAAGGCCCTCCTCAGGGCCCCACTCTTTCCCAAATGTTTGAGATCGAAAACTGCTCGTTTACATAGTAAACCCGATGATTTTCATTAAGATAAGTTTATGTCCAACCTTTGCTTTGTATCGTACACTTCATACGAGTAATATTTCAATATACGAGTATCAGCGAAATAGTTTCATATCTAACCTAGGACTACTTAGTGAGACACACACCCTCACCTTGAGACACACACACCCCCACCATGTGACGCACACACCCACACCTGGTGTCACACACACCCTCACCTGGTATCACACACACCCTCACCTGGAGACACACACATACCCTCACCTGGTATCACACACACCCTCACCTGGTGTCACACACACCCCAACCTGGTATCACACACACCCTCACCTGGAGACACACACACCCTCACACAGAGACACACACACACTCTCACCCACCTGGAGACACACACACACCCTCACCTGGAGACACACACACCCTCACCTGGTATCACACACACCCTCACCTGGAGACACACACACCCTCACACAGAGACACACACACACTCTCACCCACCTGGAGACACACACACACCCTCACCTGGTATCACACACTCTCACCCACCTGGAGACACACACACACCCTCACCCACCTGGAGACACACACACACCCTCACCCACCTGGAGACACACACACACTCTCACCCACCTGGAGACACACACACACCCTCACCTGGTATCACACACACTCTCACCCACCTGGAGACACACACACACCCTCACCCACCTGGAGACACACACACACCCTCACATAGAGACACACACACACTCTCACCCACCTGGAGTCACACACACACCCTCACATGGAGACACACACACACACTCTCACCCACCTGGAGACACACACACACCCTCACCTGGAGACCCACACACCCTCACCTGGTATCACACACACCCTCACCTGGAGACACACATACCCTCACCTGGTGTCACACACACCCTCACCTGGTGTCACACACACCCCAACCTGGTATCACACACACCCCAACCTGGTATCACACACACCCTCACCTGAAGACGCACACACCCTCACATGGAGACCCACACACACCCTCACCTAGAGACCCACACACCCTAACCGGGAGACACACACACACACTCTCACCTGGAGACACATATACCCTCACCTGGAGAAATGTGTCATTTACTATATAGATATACATTTTTTTTTTTTTATATTTAGGGAATCTCAACGTGGTTTCAAGGCAGAAATATGATGGCAATAATTATAATAAAAATAACAAGCTTTGTGATCTGAACTCTTTGGAGAGAGTGGGGCCCTGAGGAGGGCCTTTTGTGTTGTTTAGCACGAGTCAGTGAGTTTACTTAGAGCTCGTGTATTTGGTGACGGCCTTGGTGCCCTCAGACACGGCGTGCTTGGCCAGCTCACCGGGGAGAAGGAGACGCACGGCGGTCTGAATTTCCCGGGAGGTGATGGTCGAACGACGGTTGTAGTGGGCCAGGCGGGAGGCCTCGGCGGCGATACGCTCAAAGATGTCGTTGACGAAGGAGTTCATGATGCTCATGGCCTTGCTGGAGATACCAGTGTCAGGGTGGACCTGCTTCAACACCTTGTAGATGTAGATGGCATAGCTCTCCTTCCTCCTCCTCTTGCGCTTCTTGTCGCCAGTTCGCACGGCTTTCGCCTTGCTGGCGGCTTTTTTCGCTCCCTTGGATGCGGGCTTCGGCGGCATGTTGTCGGTTCAGAGACTACAGGCAGACTGAGGGACAAGACGCGGCCCGCGCTATTTATGAGAGAACGCAGGGGGCGGTCCAAACAGTTGCTACGTGGTGGCGCCACCGGTGCCGCGGTTTACTGTTTGAACCGCCCGGTCTCAGTCCATATAAAAGCGGGAGTGAGCTGGCTTCTCTGTTATTGTCTATTGTGCCTGCTGCAGTACACACACACAACTACCGTCATGTCTGGTCGCGGAAAGGGAGGAAAGGCGAAGGGAAAGAGCAAGACCCGTAGCTCCAGGGCTGGTCTGCAATTCCCCGTCGGACGTATCCATCGTCATCTCCGCAAGGGAAACTATGGTGAGCGTATCGGAGCCGGTGCCCCCGTGTACCTGGCCGCCGTCATGGAATATCTGGCCGCTGAGGTTCTCGAGCTGGCAGGAAACGCTGCCCGTGACAACAAGAAGACGAGGATCATCCCCCGTCACTTGCAGCTGGCCATCCGTAACGACGAGGAATTGAACAAACTCCTCTCCGGTGTGACCATCGCTCAGGGTGGTGTGCTGCCCAACATCCAGGCTGTGCTCCTGCCCAAAAAGACCCAGAGCAAGCCCGCCAAGTAAACGGTATACCCACAATACCGTGTACCCCACAAAAGGCCCTCCTCAGGGCCCCACATTATCTCAAAAGTGTTGATCCATCTGTTCGTTGCCCCACGAAAATAATAACGTTAAATTAAAAGATGTAGTACCAACGCCCCCTCCCCCCACACCAGGTGTGCATGTTGTTATTAAGGCGCCATCGTGCACGACTAGACTGAATGCCAAATATTTAAGAAATGGAAACATTAAGCACCATATGTTGCATGTCTCTCGAGTAAAAATTAATCCAAAGCAGTATACAGTATGTGTCATGAAAAATATATATATAAATTCAAAAAAAGTCTACGGCACCCAGTATTCCCAGGCGGTCACCCATCCAAGTACTGACTGGGCTCAACGTTGCTTAACTTCGGTGATCAGACGAGAACCGGTGTTTTCAACGTGATATGGCCGTAGACAAAGTATAGGATAAAATAAAACCATTATATATCAGATACGAGGTGACTCAAGTCGACAAAGATAAAAAAAATATATATTTATATTATGACTCAAAATTTAAGGCACCCAGTATTCATAGGCAGTCACCTGGCGAATTATTCAAAGTGTCATGGCCATAGAAAACAGTGTGTGTGAATTAGAAGCGTTACAAGACACATAAGACACACCTGATGACACATCAACACCTTAAGTACTCACCTCGCCCTAAGACACTCACACACACGCCCTAACCATGATACACACAACCTCAACCTAAGACACACACCCTCACCCTAACGTCACACACCTTCAACCTAACGACACACACCCTCAGGGACACTGACCCTCACCCTGACACACACACCCTCACCTTTAGTGTTACACACCCTCACCCTGAGACACGTCCTCACCTTAGGTGAGACACACCCTCACCTTTAGTGTCACACACCTCACTTTCAGTGACACACACCCTCACATTCAGACTCACACATCCTAACCTTGGGTCACACACCCTCACTTTGAGACACGCCCTCACCTTCAGTGACACACACACCCTCGGCTTGGGACACACACCCTCGGCTTGGGACACACACACCCTCGGCTTGGGACACACACACCCTCACCTAGTGTCACACACAACCTCACCCTATGACACACACACCCTCACTCTGAGACACAGACAACCTCACCCTATGACACACACACACCCTCACCCTAAGGCACACACACCTCACTCTGACACAAAGACAACCTCACCCTATGACACACACACACCCTCACCAGAAGGCACACACACCCTCACTCTGACACACAGACAACCTCACCCTACGACACACACCCTCAGCCTAAGACACACACACCCTCACTCTGAAACACACACAACCCCACCCTATGACACACACACCCTCACCAGAATGCACACACACCCTCACTCTGACACACAGACAACCTCACCCTACGACACACACCCTGTGCCTAAGACACACACACACCCTCACTCTGAAACACAGACAATCCCACCCTATGATACACACACCCGCATCCTAGGGCACAAACTCCCTCCCACAGAGACACAGACAACCTCCCCTATGACACACACATACACACCTTTACTCTAAGACACAGACAACCTCACCCTATGACACAGACACCCTCACCCTAAGGCACACACACCTCACTCTGACACAAAGACAACCTCACCCTATGACACACACACACCCTCACCAGAAGGCACACACACCCTCACTCTGAGACACAGACAACCTTACCCTACGACACACACCCTCTGCCTAAGACACACACACCCTCACTCTGACACAAACACAATCCCACCCTATGACACACACAAACCCTCACCAAAAGGCACACACAACCTCACTCCGAGACACAGACAACCTCAACATACGACACACACCCTCAGCTTAAGACACACACACCCTCACTCTGACACAAACACAATCCCACCCTATGACACACACACACACCCTCACCAGAAGGCACACACACCCTCACTCTGACACACAGACAACCTCACCCTACGACACACACCCTCTGCCTAAGACACACACACCCTCACTCGGAAACACAGACAATCCCACCCTATGACACACACACCCCCACCCTAGGGCACAAACACCCTCCCACAGAGACACAGACAACCTCCCCTATGACACACACATACACACCTTTACTCTAAGACACAGACAACCTCACCCTATGACACAGACACCCTCAGCCTAAGACACACACACCTCACTCTGACACAAAGACAACCTCACCCTATGACACACACACCCTCACCAGAAGGCACACACACCCTTACTCCGAGACACAGACAACCTCATCCTACGACACATACCCTCAGCCTAAGACACACACACCCTCACTCTGACACAAACACAATCCCACCCTATGACACACACACACCCTCACCAGAAGGCACACACACCGTCACTCTGACACACAGACAACCTCACCCTACGACACACACCATTCTGCCTAAGACACACACACCCTCACTCGGAAACACAGACAATCCCGCCCTATGACACACACACATCCGCACCCTAGGGCACAAACACCCTCCCACAGAGACATAGACAACGTCCCCTATGAGACACACATACACACCTTTACTCTAAGACACAGACAACCTCACCCTATGACACAGACACCCTCACCCTAAGGCACACACACCCTCACTCTGAGACACAGACAACCCCCCCCCCCCCATATGACACACACCCTCACCAGAAGGCACACACACCCTCACTCTGAGACACAGACAACCTCACCCTATGACACACACACCCTCACCCTAGGGCACTACCTCACCCTCCCACAGAGACACACACAAACTCTCCTATGACACACACACCCTAACCCTAAGACACAGACAACCTCACCCTTAGGCACACACACCCTCACTCTGAGACACACACACCCTCATCTTATGACACACACCTTCATCCTAAGGCACACACACCCTAACTCTGAGACACAGACAACCTCACCCTATGACACACACACCCTCATCCTAAGACACACACCCTCACCCTAAGGCACACACCCTCACCCTAAGGCACATACCCTCACTCAGAGACACACACAACCTCCCATATTACACACTCACACTTTCCCTAATACATACATACTTTTACTGTGAGACACAGACAACCTCACCCTATGACACACATACCCTCACCCTAAGACACACACCCTCACCCGAAGGCACACACAACCTCACCCTATGACACACACCCTCACCTTAAGGCACAAACACCCTCACCCTAAGGCACAAACACCCTCACTCTGAGACACAGACAGCCTCATCCTAAGGCACTTAAAAAAGTCTACGGCACCCAGTATTCCCAGGCGGTCACCCATCCAAGTACTGACTGGGCTCAACGTTGCTTGACTTCGGTGATCAGACGAGAACCGGTGTTTTCAACGTGATGTGGCCGTAGACAACAGTGAGTGTAAAATAAAACCGTTATATATCACATTCAACATGACTGGCATCAAAAATTTAATTTTTGAAATTAGAATTTAAAAGAGTCTACCGCATCCGGTACTCCCAGGCAGTCACCCATCCGATTAATGATATGGCCGTAGACGACGTTGGGCGTAAGATAGAACCATTATATATAACCTTTGACACGACTCACATAAATGTTTATTTTCTTTGAATTAGAATTTTTAAAAAAGTCTACGGCACCCAGTATTCCCAGGCGGTCACCTATCCAAGTACTGACTGGGCTCAACGTCGCTTGACTTCGGTGATCAGACGAGAACCGGTGTTTTCAACGTGATGTGGCCGTAGACGAGGTTGAGAGTAAGATAGAGTCCTTATATATGACCTACCACTAGAGTCTTGTAAAATGTTTTCTTTTTTCTAAATTAGAATTTAAAAAAAGTCTACGGCACCCAGTATTCCCAGGCGGTCACCCATCCAAGTACTGACTGGGCTCAACGTCGCTTGACTTCGGTGATCAGACGAGAACCGGTGTTTTCAACGTGATGTGGCCGTAGACAAGGTTGAGAGTAAGATAGAGTCCTTATATATGACCTACCACTAGAGTCTTGTAAAATGTTTTCTTTTTTCTAAATTAGAATTTTAAAAAAGTCTACAGCACCCAGTATTCCCAGGCGGTCACCCATCCAAGTACTGACTGGGCTCAACGTCGCTTGACTTCGGTGATCAGACGAGAACCGGTGTTTTCAACGTGATGTGGCCGTAGACGAGGTTGAGAGTAAGATAGAGTCCTTATATATGACCTACCACTAGAGTCTTGTAAAATGTTTTCTTTTTTCTAAATTAGAATTTAAAAAAAGTCTACGGCACCCAGTATTCCCAGGCGGTCACCCATCCAAGTACTGACTGGGCTCAACGTCGCTTGACTTCGGTGATCAGACGAGAACCGGTGTTTTCAACGTGATGTGGCCGTAGACGAGGTTGAGAGTAAGATAGAGTCCTTATATATGACCTACCACTAGAGTCTTGTAAAATGTTTTCATTTTTTCTAAATTAGAATTTAAAAAAAGTCTACGGCACCCAGTATTCCCAGGCGGTCACCCATCCAAGTACTGACTGGGCTCAACGTCGCTTGACTTCGGTGATCAGACGAGAACCGGTGTTTTCAACGTGATGTGGCCGTAGACGAGGTTGAGAGTAAGATAGAGTCCTTATATATGACCTACCACTAGAGTCTTGTAAAATGTTTTCTTTTTTCTAAATTAGAATTTAAAAAAAGTCTACGGCACCCAGTATTCCCAGGCGGTCACCCATCCAAGTACTGACTGGGCTCAACGTCGCTTGACTTCGGTGATCAGACGAGAACCGGTGTTTTCAACGTGATGTGGCCGTAGACGAGGTTGAGAGTAAGATAGAGTCCTTATATATGACCTACCACTAGAGTCTTGTAAAATGTTTTCTTTTTTCTAAATTAGAATTTAAAAAAAGTCTACGGCACCCAGTATTCCCAGGCGGTCACCCATCCAAGTACTGACTGGGCTCAACGTCGCTTGACTTCGGTGATCAGACGAGAACCGGTGTTTTCAACGTGATGTGGCCGTAGACGAGGTTGAGAGTAAGATAGAGTCCTTATATATGACCTACCACTAGAGTCTTGTAAAATGTTTTCTTTTTTCTAAATTAGAATTTAAAAAAAGTCTACGGCACCCAGTATTCCCAGGCGGTCACCCATCCAAGTACTGACTGGGCTCAACGTCGCTTGACTTCGGTGATCAGACGAGAACCGGTGTTTTCAACGTGATGTGGCCGTAGACGAGGTTGAGAGTAAGATAGAGTCCTTATATATCACCTACCACTAGAGTCTTGTAAAAAAAAAAAAAAATTCTAAATTAGAATTTAAAAAAAGTCTACGGCACCCAGTATTCCCAGGCGGTCACCCATCCAAGTACTGACTGGGCTCAACGTCGCTTGACTTCGGTGATCAGACGAGAACCGGTGTTTTCAACGTGATGTGGCCGTAGACGAGGTTGAGAAAAAAATAGAGTCCTTATATATCACCTACCACTAGAGTCTTGTAAAATGTTTTCATTTTTTCTAAATTAGAATTTAAAAAAAGTCTACGGCACCCAGTATTCCCAGGCGGTCACCCATCCAAGTACTGACTGGGCTCAACGTCGCTTGACTTCGGTGATCAGACGAGAACCGGTGTTTTCAACGTGATGTGGCCGTAGACGAGGTTGAGAGTAAGATAGAGTCCTTATATATCACCTACCACTAGAGTCTTGTAAAATGTTTTCTTTTTTCTAAATTAGAATTTTAAAAAAGTCTACGGCACCCAGTATTCCCAGGCGGTCACCCATCCAAGTACTGACTGGGCTCAACGTCGCTTGACTTCGGTGATCAGACGAGAACCGGTGTTTTCAACGTGATGTGGCCGTAGACGAGGTTGAGAGTAAGATAGAGTCCTTATATATGACCTACCACTAGAGTCTTGTAAAATGTTTTCTTTTTTCTAAATTAGAATTTAAAAAAAGTCTACGGCACCCAGTATTCCCAGGCGGTCACCCATCCAAGTACTGACTGGGCTCAAAGTCGCTTGACTTTGGTGATCAGACGAGAACCGGTGTTTTCAACGTGATGTGGCCGTAGACGAGGTTGAGAGTAAGATAGAGTCCTTATATATGACCTACCACTAGAGTCTTGTAAAATGTTTTCTTTTTTCTAAATTAGAATTTAAAAAAATCTACGGCACCCAGTATTCCCAGGCGGTCACCCATCCAAGTACTGACTGGGCTCAACGTCGCTTGACTTCGGTGATCAGACGAGAACCGGTGTTTTCAACGTGATGTGGCCGTAGACGAGGTTGAGAGTAAGATAGAGTCCTTATATATGACCTACCACTAGAGTCTTGTAAAATGTTTTCTTTTTTCTAAATTAGAATTTAAAAAAAGTCTACGGCACCCAGTATTCCCAGGCGGTCACCCATCCAAGTACTGACTGGGCTCAACGTCGCTTGACTTCGGTGATCAGACGAGAACCGGTGTTTTCAACGTGATGTGGCCGTAGACGAGGTTGAGAAAAAAATAGAGTCCTTATATATCACCTACCACTAGAGTCTTGTAAAATGTTTTCTTTTTTTAAATTAGAATTTTAAAAAAGTCTACGGCACCCAGTATTCGCAGGCGGTCACCCATCCAAGTACTGACTGGTCTCAACGTCGCTTGACTTCGGTGATCAGACGAGAACCGGTGTTTTCAACGTGATGTGGCCGTAGACGAGGTTGAGAGTAAGATAGAGTCCTTATATATCACCTACCACTAGAGTCTTGTAAAATGTTTTCATTTTTTCTAAATTGGAATTTAAAAAAAGTCTATGGCACCCAGTATTCCCAGGCGGTCACCCATCCAAGTACTGACTGGGCTCAACGTCGCTTGACTTCGGTGATCAGACGAGAACCGGTGTTTTCAACGTGATGTGGCCGTAGATGAGGTTGAGAGTAAGATAGAGTCCTTATATATGACCTACCACTAGAGTCTTGTAAAATGTTTTCTTTTTTCTAAATTAGAATTTAAAAAAAGTATACGGCACCCAGTATTCCCAGGCGGTCACCCATCCAAGTACTGACTGGGCTCAACATCGCTTGACTTCGGTGATCAGACGAGAACCGGTGTTTTCAACGTGATGTGGCCGTAGACGAGGTTGAGAGTAAGATAGAGTCCTTATATATCACCTACCACTAGAGTCTTGTAAAATGTTTTCTTTTTTCTAAATTAGAATTAAAAAAAAGTCTACGGCACCCAGTATTCCCAGGCGGTCACCCATCCAAGTACTGACTGGGCTCAACGTCGCTTGACTTCGGTGATCAGACGAGAACCGGTGTTTTCAACGTGATGTGGCCGTAGACGAGGTTGAGAGTAAGATAGAGTCCTTATATATGACCTACCACTAGAGTCTTGTAAAATGTTTTCTTTTTTCTAAATTAGAATTTAAAAAAAGTCTACGGCACCCAGTATTCCCAGGCGGTCACCCATCCAAGTACTGACTGGGCTCAACATCGCTTGACTTCGGTGATCAGACGAGAACCGGTGTTTTCAACGTGATGTGGCCGTAGACAAGGTTGAGAGTAAGATAGAGTCCTTATATATCACCTACCACTAGAGTCTTGTAAAATGTTTTCTTTTTTCTAAATTAGAATTTAAAAAAAGTCTACGGCACCCAGTATTCCCAGGCGGTCACCCATCCAAGTACTGACTGGGCTCAACGTCGCTTGACTTCGGTGATCAGACGAGAACCGGTGTTTTCAACGTGATGTGGCCGTAGACGAGGTTGAGAGTAAGATAGAGTCCTTATATATCACCTACCACTAGAGTCTTGTAAAATGTTTTCTTTTTTTAAATTAGAATTTAAAAAAAGTCTACGGCACCCAGTATTCCCAGGCGGTCACCCATCCAAGTACTGACTGGGCTCAACGTCGCTTGACTTCGGTGATCAGACGAGAACCGGTATTTTCAACGTGATGTGGCCGTAGACGAGGTTGAGAGTAAGATAGAGTCCTTATATATCACCTACCACTAGAGTCTTGTAAAAAAAAAAAAAATTTCTAAATTAGAATTAAAAAAAAGTCTACGGCACCCAGTATTCCCAGGCGGTCACCCATCCAAGTACTGACTGGGCTCAACGTCGCTTGACTTCGGTGATCAGACGAGAACCGGTGTTTTCAACGTGATGTGGCCGTAGACGAGGTTGAGAAAAAGATAGAGTCCTTATATATCACCTACCACTAGAGTCTTGTAAAATGTTTTCTATTTTTAAATTAGAATTTTAAAAAAGTCTACGGCACCCAGTATTCCCAGGCGGTCACCCATCCAAGTACTGACTGGGCTCAACGTTGCTTAACTTCGGTGATCAGACGAGAACCGGTGTTTTCAACGTGATATGGCCGTAGACGAAGTTGAGAGTAAAATAAAACCCTTATATATCACATATAAAAAGACTCCAGACAATTTTCTTTTAATTTTTAATTTGATTACAGACACATCAGTACCCACTTTACACACCCGACATCCACACTACACACCAACACCCACAGACACCACTCGACACGCCAACACCCACATCAACACTAACACCCACTTCACACACCCAACACCCAAAATACACCACTTTACACACCAACACCCAAAGACACACCAACACCTACTCCACACACCAACACCCACAGACACATCAACACCCACTTTACCCACCAACACCACTTGACACACCAACACCCACAGAGACATCAACACCCACTTTACACACCCGACACCCACTTCACACACCAACACCCACAGACACCACTCGACACACCAACACCCACATCAACACTAACACCCCCTTTAAACACCCACATACACACCAACACCCACAGACAGATCAACACCCACTTCACACACCCAACACCCACTTTACACATCAACACCCTCATAAACCATACCCTAACCCAGGTATCATTCTGTATATCAAGTAGTATATGTTTATTTCGTTTTCATAACATTAATTATTCCTATGAAACCTACCGTCGAAAAAACATGGAAGGGAGGGGCGGGAAGATAAATAAAAAGAAAAATAACAAAGATGAGCACGATACGACACTTTTGTGAGGAAGTGGGGCCCTGAGGAGGGCCTTTGGGTTTGGTTAGCACAAGCAATGCACTTAGGCACGCTCGCCACGGATGCGGCGGGCCAGCTGGATATCCTTGGGCATGATGGTCACACGCTTGGCGTGGATGGCACACAGGTTGGTATCCTCAAAGAGACCGACCAGGTAGGCCTCGCTAGCCTCCTGCAGGGCCATAACAGCCGAAGACTGGAAGCGCAGGTCAGTCTTGAAGTCCTGAGCGATCTCACGCACCAGACGCTGGAAGGGGAGCTTGCGGATCAGAAGCTCGGTAGACTTCTGGTAACGACGGATCTCACGCAGAGCCACGGTACCGGGCCTGTAACGATGAGGTTTCTTCACACCTCCTGTGGCCGGGGCACTCTTACGAGCAGCCTTGGTGGCCAGCTGTTTACGCGGAGCCTTGCCTCCGGTAGACTTACGGGCGGTTTGCTTTGTACGAGCCATGACGTTCCTCCGACGGCGTTGACAGAGAAGTGAATAGAGCGCAACGCTAGGCTGCCGCTTTATATAGCCTCCCGCGACCGGGCGGTTTGGACAAACGGAACCCGGTAAATTTTGATCTTCGATATCTCCGTTGATATTTCATCTACAGACTTCAATTTTACATCAAACGAAAGGCGCTCACATGCTCTTACTGGCACATTTGGTTTTATTAGCCGTTCACCAAGTTTACATAGAGCTATGAGCGGAAATACGACGTCGAGCTTCGATTCCCGAAAACGGGCGGTGCAAACATCGCCGCTGATTGGCCGGCCGCGGTCACATGGTCTCCGCCTGCCGCCCGCCGCCCGCACCCGGGACCCGCCGGGGGTGCGTCCTAACAGGTCCGTGAGTCTGGCCGTATTCCTTATATAAAATGCGGCCGTTGGTGAGGGAAGCCACTACAGCTCTGTACACAGAACCGTAAACATGTCTGGACGTGGTAAAGGAGGAAAGGGACTCGGAAAGGGGGGCGCCAAACGCCACCGGAAGGTTTTGCGTGATAACATCCAGGGTATCACCAAGCCAGCAATCCGTCGTCTGGCTCGCCGTGGTGGTGTGAAGCGTATCTCTGGTCTCATCTATGAGGAGACCCGTGGCGTACTCAAGGTGTTCCTGGAGAACGTGATCCGTGATGCTGTCACCTACACCGAGCATGCCAAGAGGAAGACCGTCACCGCCATGGACGTCGTCTACGCTCTGAAGCGCCAGGGACGTACCCTCTACGGTTTCGGCGGTTAAACTGACAACCCCTGTCGAAAAAGTAACCAACAAAGGCCCTCCTCAGGGCCCCACTCTTTCCCAAATGTTTGAGATCGAAAACTGCTCGTTTACATAGTAAACCCGATGATTTTCATTAAGATAAGTTTATGTCCAACCTTTGCTTTGTATCGTACACTTCATACGAGTAATATTTCAATATACGAGTATCAGCGAAATAGTTTCATATCTAACCTAGGACTACTTAGTGAGACACACACCCTCACCTTGAGACACACACACCCCCACCATGTGACGCACACACCCACACCTGGTGTCACACACACCCTCACCTGGTATCACACACACCCTCACCTGGAGACACACACATACCCTCACCTGGTATCACACACACCCTCACCTGGTGTCACACACACCCCAACCTGGTATCACACACACCCTCACCTGGAGACACACACACCCTCACACAGAGACACACACACACTCTCACCCACCTGGAGACACACACACACCCTCACCTGGAGACACACACACCCTCACCTGGTATCACACACACCCTCACCTGGAGACACACACACCCTCACACAGAGACACACACACACTCTCACCCACCTGGAGACACACACACACCCTCACCTGGTATCACACACTCTCACCCACCTGGAGACACACACACACCCTCACCCACCTGGAGACACACACACACCCTCACCCACCTGGAGACACACACACACTCTCACCCACCTGGAGACACACACACACCCTCACCTGGTATCACACACACTCTCACCCACCTGGAGACACACACACACCCTCACCCACCTGGAGACACACACACACCCTCACATAGAGACACACACACACTCTCACCCACCTGGAGTCACACACACACCCTCACATGGAGACACACACACACACTCTCACCCACCTGGAGACACACACACACCCTCACCTGGAGACCCACACACCCTCACCTGGTATCACACACACCCTCACCTGGAGACACACATACCCTCACCTGGTGTCACACACACCCTCACCTGGTGTCACACACACCCCAACCTGGTATCACACACACCCCAACCTGGTATCACACACACCCTCACCTGAAGACGCACACACCCTCACATGGAGACCCACACACACCCTCACCTAGAGACCCACACACCCTAACCGGGAGACACACACACACACACTCTCACCTGGAGACACATATACCCTCACCTGGAGAAATGTGTCATTTACTATATAGATATACATTTTTTTTTTTTTATATTTAGGGAATCTCAACGTGGTTTCAAGGCAGAAATATGATGGCAATAATTATAATAAAAATAACAAGCTTTGATCTGAACTCTTTGGAGAGAGTGGGGCCCTGAGGAGGGCCTTTTGTGTTGTTTAGCACGAGTCAGTGAGTTTACTTAGAGCTCGTGTATTTGGTGACGGCCTTGGTGCCCTCAGACACGGCGTGCTTGGCCAGCTCACCGGGGAGAAGGAGACGCACGGCGGTCTGAATTTCCCGGGAGGTGATGGTCGAACGACGGTTGTAGTGGGCCAGGCGGGAGGCCTCGGCGGCGATACGCTCAAAGATGTCGTTGACGAAGGAGTTCATGATGCTCATGGCCTTGCTGGAGATACCAGTGTCAGGGTGGACCTGCTTCAACACCTTGTAGATGTAGATGGCATAGCTCTCCTTCCTCCTCCTCTTGCGCTTCTTGTCGCCAGTTCGCACGGCTTTCGCCTTGCTGGCGGCTTTTTTCGCTCCCTTGGATGCGGGCTTCGGCGGCATGTTGTCGGTTCAGAGACTACAGGCAGACTGAGGGACAAGACGCGGCCCGCGCTATTTATGAGAGAACGCAGGGGGCGGTCCAAACAGTTGCTACGTGGTGGCGCCACCGGTGCCGCGGTTTACTGTTTGAACCGCCCGGTCTCAGTCCATATAAAAGCGGGAGTGAGCTGGCTTCTCTGTTATTGTCTATTGTGCCTGCTGCAGTACACACACACAACTACCGTCATGTCTGGTCGCGGAAAGGGAGGAAAGGCGAAGGGAAAGAGCAAGACCCGTAGCTCCAGGGCTGGTCTGCAATTCCCCGTCGGACGTATCCATCGTCATCTCCGCAAGGGAAACTATGGTGAGCGTATCGGAGCCGGTGCCCCTGTGTACCTGGCCGCCGTCATGGAATATCTGGCCGCTGAGGTTCTCGAGCTGGCAGGAAACGCTGCCCGTGACAACAAGAAGACGAGGATCATCCCCCGTCACTTGCAGCTGGCCATCCGTAACGACGAGGAATTGAACAAACTCCTCTCCGGTGTGACCATCGCTCAGGGTGGTGTGCTGCCCAACATCCAGGCTGTGCTCCTGCCCAAAAAGACCCAGAGCAAGCCCGCCAAGTAAACGGTATACCCACAATACCGTGTACCCCACAAAAGGCCCTCCTCAGGGCCCCACATTATCTCAAAAGTGTTGATCCATCTGTTCGTTGCCCCACGAAAATAATAACGTTAAATTAAAAGATGTAGTACCAACGCCCCCTCCCCCCACACCAGGTGTGCATGTTGTTATTAAGGCGCCATCGTGCACGACTAGACTGAATGCCAAATATTTAAGAAATGGAAACATTAAGCACCATATGTTGCATGTCTCTCGAGTAAAAATTAATCCAAAGCAGTATACAGTATGTGTCATGAAAAATATATATATAAATTCAAAAAAAGTCTACGGCACCCAGTATTCCCAGGCGGTCACCCATCCAAGTACTGACTGGGCTCAACGTTGCTTAACTTCGGTGATCAGACGAGAACCGGTGTTTTCAACGTGATATGGCCGTAGACAAAGTATAGGATAAAATAAAACCATTATATATCAGATACGAGGTGACTCAAGTCGACAAAGATAAAAAAAATATATATTTATATTATGACTCAAAATTTAAGGCACCCAGTATTCATAGGCAGTCACCTGGCGAATTATTCAAAGTGTCATGGCCATAGAAAACAGTGTGTGTGAATTAGAAGCGTTACAAGACACATAAGACACACCTGATGACACATCAACACCTTAAGTACTCACCTCGCCCTAAGACACTCACACACACGCCCTAACCATGATACACACAACCTCAACCTAAGACACACACCCTCACCCTAACGTCACACACCTTCAACCTAACGACACACACCCTCAGGGACACTGACCCTCACCCTGACACACACACCCTCACCTTTAGTGTTACACACCCTCACCCTGAGACACGTCCTCACCTTAGGTGAGACACACCCTCACCTTTAGTGTCACACACCTCACTTTCAGTGACACACACCCTCACATTCAGACTCACACATCCTAACCTTGGGTCACACACCCTCACTTTGAGACACGCCCTCACCTTCAGTGACACACACACCCTCGGCTTGGGACACACACCCTCGGCTTGGGACACACACACCCTCGGCTTGGGACACACACACCCTCACCTAGTGTCACACACAACCTCACCCTATGACACACACACCCTCACTCTGAGACACAGACAACCTCACCCTATGACACACACACACCCTCACCCTAAGGCACACACACCTCACTCTGACACAAAGACAACCTCACCCTATGACACACACACACCCTCACCAGAAGGCACACACACCCTCACTCTGACACACAGACAACCTCACCCTACGACACACACCCTCAGCCTAAGACACACACACCCTCACTCTGAAACACACACAACCCCACCCTATGACACACACACCCTCACCAGAATGCACACACACCCTCACTCTGACACACAGACAACCTCACCCTACGACACACACCCTGTGCCTAAGACACACACACACCCTCACTCTGAAACACAGACAATCCCACCCTATGATACACACACCCGCATCCTAGGGCACAAACTCCCTCCCACAGAGACACAGACAACCTCCCCTATGACACACACATACACACCTTTACTCTAAGACACAGACAACCTCACCCTATGACACAGACACCCTCACCCTAAGGCACACACACCTCACTCTGACACAAAGACAACCTCACCCTATGACACACACACACCCTCACCAGAAGGCACACACACCCTCACTCTGAGACACAGACAACCTTACCCTACGACACACACCCTCTGCCTAAGACACACACACCCTCACTCTGACACAAACACAATCCCACCCTATGACACACACAAACCCTCACCAAAAGGCACACACAACCTCACTCCGAGACACAGACAACCTCAACATACGACACACACCCTCAGCTTAAGACACACACACCCTCACTCTGACACAAACACAATCCCACCCTATGACACACACACACACCCTCACCAGAAGGCACACACACCCTCACTCTGACACACAGACAACCTCACCCTACGACACACACCCTCTGCCTAAGACACACACACCCTCACTCGGAAACACAGACAATCCCACCCTATGACACACACACCCCCACCCTAGGGCACAAACACCCTCCCACAGAGACACAGACAACCTCCCCTATGACACACACATACACACCTTTACTCTAAGACACAGACAACCTCACCCTATGACACAGACACCCTCAGCCTAAGACACACACACCTCACTCTGACACAAAGACAACCTCACCCTATGACACACACACACCCTCACCAGAAGGCACACACACCCTTACTCCGAGACACAGACAACCTCATCCTACGACACATACCCTCAGCCTAAGACACACACACCCTCACTCTGACACAAACACAATCCCACCCTATGACACACACACACCCTCACCAGAAGGCACACACACCGTCACTCTGACACACAGACAACCTCACCCTACGACACACACCATTCTGCCTAAGACACACACACCCTCACTCGGAAACACAGACAATCCCGCCCTATGACACACACACATCCGCACCCTAGGGCACAAACACCCTCCCACAGAGACATAGACAACGTCCCCTATGAGACACACATACACACCTTTACTCTAAGACACAGACAACCTCACCCTATGACACAGACACCCTCACCCTAAGGCACACACACCCTCACTCTGAGACACAGACAACCCCCCCCCCCCCCATATGACACACACCCTCACCAGAAGGCACACACACCCTCACTCTGAGACACAGACAACCTCACCCTATGACACACACACCCTCACCCTAGGGCACTACCTCACCCTCCCACAGAGACACACACAAACTCTCCTATGACACACATACCCTAACCCTAAGACACAGACAACCTCACCCTTAGGCACACACACCCTCACTCTGAGACACACACACCCTCATCTTATGACACACACCTTCATCCTAAGGCACACACACCCTAACTCTGAGACACAGACAACCTCACCCTATGACACACACACCCTCATCCTAAGACACACACCCTCACCCTAAGGCACACACCCTCACCCTAAGGCACATACCCTCACTCAGAGACACACACAACCTCCCATATTACACACTCACACTTTCCCTAATACATACATACTTTTACTGTGAGACACAGACAACCTCACCCTATGACACACATACCCTCACCCTAAGACACACACCCTCACCCGAAGGCACACACAACCTCACCCTATGACACACACCCTCACCTTAAGGCACAAACACCCTCACCCTAAGGCACAAACACCCTCACTCTGAGACACAGACAGCCTCATCCTAAGGCACTTAAAAAAGTCTACGGCACCCAGTATTCCCAGGCGGTCACCCATCCAAGTACTGACTGGGCTCAACGTTGCTTGACTTCGGTGATCAGACGAGAACCGGTGTTTTCAACGTGATGTGGCCGTAGACAACAGTGAGTGTAAAATAAAACCGTTATATATCACATTCAACATGACTGGCATCAAAAATTTAATTTTTGAAATTAGAATTTAAAAGAGTCTACCGCATCCGGTACTCACAGGCAGTCACCCATCCGATTAATGATATGGCCGTAGACGACGTTGGGCGTAAGATAGAACCATTATATATAACCTTTGACACGACTCACATAAATGTTTATTTTCTTTGAATTAGAATTTTTAAAAAAGTCTACGGCACCCAGTATTCCCAGGCGGTCACCTATCCAAGTACTGACTGGGCTCAACGTCGCTTGACTTCGGTGATCAGACGAGAACCGGTGTTTTCAACGTGATGTGGCCGTAGACGAGGTTGAGAGTAAGATAGAGTCCTTATATATGACCTACCACTAGAGTCTTGTAAAATGTTTTCTTTTTTCTAAATTAGAATTTAAAAAAAGTCTACGGCACCCAGTATTCCCAGGCGGTCACCCATCCAAGTACTGACTGGGCTCAACGTCGCTTGACTTCGGTGATCAGACGAGAACCGGTGTTTTCAACGTGATGTGGCCGTAGACAAGGTTGAGAGTAAGATAGAGTCCTTATATATGACCTACCACTAGAGTCTTGTAAAATGTTTTCTTTTTTCTAAATTAGAATTTTAAAAAAGTCTACAGCACCCAGTATTCCCAGGCGGTCACCCATCCAAGTACTGACTGGGCTCAACGTCGCTTGACTTCGGTGATCAGACGAGAACCGGTGTTTTCAACGTGATGTGGCCGTAGACGAGGTTGAGAGTAAGATAGAGTCCTTATATATGACCTACCACTAGAGTCTTGTAAAATGTTTTCTTTTTTCTAAATTAGAATTTAAAAAAAGTCTACGGCACCCAGTATTCCCAGGCTGTCACCCATCCAAGTACTGACTGGGCTCAACGTCGCTTGACTTCGGTGATCAGACGAGAACCGGTGTTTTCAACGTGATGTGGCCGTAGACGAGGTTGAGAGTAAGATAGAGTCCTTATATATGACCTACCACTAGAGTCTTGTAAAATGTTTTCATTTTTTCTAAATTAGAATTTAAAAAAAGTCTACGGCACCCAGTATTCCCAGGCGGTCACCCATCCAAGTACTGACTGGGCTCAACGTCGCTTGACTTCGGTGATCAGACGAGAACCGGTGTTTTCAACGTGATGTGGCCGTAGACGAGGTTGAGAGTAAGATAGAGTCCTTATATATGACCTACCACTAGAGTCTTGTAAAATGTTTTCTTTTTTCTAAATTAGAATTTAAAAAAAGTCTACGGCACCCAGTATTCCCAGGCGGTCACCCATCCAAGTACTGACTGGGCTCAACGTCGCTTGACTTCGGTGATCAGACGAGAACCGGTGTTTTCAACGTGATGTGGCCGTAGACGAGGTTGAGAGTAAGATAGAGTCCTTATATATGACCTACCACTAGAGTCTTGTAAAATGTTTTCTTTTTTCTAAATTAGAATTTAAAAAAAGTCTACGGCACCCAGTATTCCCAGGCGGTCACCCATCCAAGTACTGACTGGGCTCAACGTCGCTTGACTTCGGTGATCAGACGAGAACCGGTGTTTTCAACGTGATGTGGCTGTAGACGAGGTTGAGAGTAAGATAGAGTCCTTATATATGACCTACCACTAGAGTCTTGTAAAATGTTTTCTTTTTTCTAAATTAGAATTTAAAAAAAGTCTACGGCACCCAGTATTCCCAGGCGGTCACCCATCCAAGTACTGACTGGGCTCAACGTCGCTTGACTTCGGTGATCAGACGAGAACCGGTGTTTTCAACGTGATGTGGCCGTAGACAAGGTTGAGAGTAAGATAGAGTCCTTATATATCACCTACCACTAGAGTCTTGTAAAAAAAAAAAAAATTTCTAAATTAGAATTAAAAAAAAGTCTACGGCACCCAGTATTCCCAGGCGGTCACCCATCCAAGTACTGACTGGGCTCAACGTCGCTTGACTTCGGTGATCAGACGAGAACCGGTGTTTTCAACGTGATGTGGCCGTAGACGAGGTTGAGAAAAAGATAGAGTCCTTATATATCACCTACCACTAGAGTCTTGTAAAATGTTTTCTATTTTTAAATTAGAATTTTAAAAAAGTCTACGGCACCCAGTATTCCCAGGCGGTCACCCATCCAAGTACTGACTGGGCTCAACGTTGCTTAACTTCGGTGATCAGACGAGAACCGGTGTTTTCAACGTGATATGGCCGTAGACAAAGTTGAGAGTAAAATAAAACCCTTATATATCACATATAAAAAGACTCCAGACAATTTTCTTTTAATTTTTAATTTGATTACAGACACATCAGTACCCACTTTACACACCCGACATCCACACTACACACCAACACCCACAGACACCACTCGACACGCCAACACCCACATCAACACTAACACCCACTTCACACACCCAACACCCAAAATACACCACTTTACACACCAACACCCAAAGACACACCAACACCTACTCCACACACCAACACCCACAGACACATCAACACCCACTTTACCCACCAAACACCCACCAACACCACTTGACACACCAACACCCACAGAGACATCAACACCCACTTTACACACCCGACTCCCACTTCACACACCAACACCCACAGACACCACTCGACACACCAACACCCACATCAACACTAACACCCCCTTTAAACACCCACATACACACCAACACCCACAGACAGATCAACACCCACTTCACACACCCAACACCCACTTTACACATCAACACCCTCATAAACCATACCCTAACCCAGGTATCATTCTGTATATCAAGTAGTATATGTTTATTTCGTTTTCATAACATTAATTATTCCTATGAAACCTACCGTCGAAAAAACACGGAAGGGAGGGGCGGGAAGATGAATAAAAAGAAAAATAACAAAGATGAGCACGATACGACACTTTTGTGAGGAAGTGGGGCCCTGAGGAGGGCCTTTGGGTTTGGTTAGCACAAGCAATGCACTTAGGCACGCTCGCCACGGATGCGGCGGGCCAGCTGGATATCCTTGGGCATGATGGTCACACGCTTGGCGTGGATGGCACACAGGTTGGTATCCTCAAAGAGACCGACCAGGTAGGCCTCGCTAGCCTCCTGCAGGGCCATAACAGCCGAAGACTGGAAGCGCAGGTCAGTCTTGAAGTCCTGAGCGATCTCACGCACCAGACGCTGGAAGGGGAGCTTGCGGATCAGAAGCTCGGTAGACTTCTGGTAACGACGGATCTCACGCAGAGCCACGGTACCGGGCCTGTAACGATGAGGTTTCTTCACACCTCCTGTGGCCGGGGCACTCTTACGAGCAGCCTTGGTGGCCAGCTGTTTACGCGGAGCCTTGCCTCCGGTAGACTTACGGGCGGTTTGCTTTGTACGAGCCATGACGTTCCTCCGACGGCGTTGACAGAGAAGTGAATAGAGCGCAACGCTAGGCTGCCGCTTTATATAGCCTCCCGCGACCGGGCGGTTTGGACAAACGGAACCCGGTAAATTTTGATCTTCGATATCTCCGTTGATATTTCATCTACAGACTTCAATTTTACATCAAACGAAAGGCGCTCACATGCTCTTACTGGCACATTTGGTTTTATTAGCCGTTCACCAAGTTTACATAGAGCTATGAGCGGAAATACGACGTCGAGCTTCGATTCCCGAAAACGGGCGGTGCAAACATCGCCGCTGATTGGCCGGCCGCGGTCACATGGTCTCCGCCTGCCGCCCGCCGCCCGCACCCGGGACCCGCCGGGGGTGCGTCCTAACAGGTCCGTGAGTCTGGCCGTATTCCTTATATAAAATGCGGCCGTTGGTGAGGGAAGCCACTACAGCTCTGTACACAGAACCGTAAACATGTCTGGACGTGGTAAAGGAGGAAAGGGACTCGGAAAGGGGGGCGCCAAACGCCACCGGAAGGTTTTGCGTGATAACATCCAGGGTATCACCAAGCCAGCAATCCGTCGTCTGGCTCGCCGTGGTGGTGTGAAGCGTATCTCTGGTCTCATCTATGAGGAGACCCGTGGCGTACTCAAGGTGTTCCTGGAGAACGTGATCCGTGATGCTGTCACCTACACCGAGCATGCCAAGAGGAAGACCGTCACCGCCATGGACGTCGTCTACGCTCTGAAGCGCCAGGGACGTACCCTCTACGGTTTCGGCGGTTAAACTGACAACCCCTGTCGAAAAAGTAACCAACAAAGGCCCTCCTCAGGGCCCCACTCTTTCCCAAATGTTTGAGATCGAAAACTGCTCGTTTACATAGTAAACCCGATGATTTTCATTAAGATAAGTTTATGTCCAACCTTTGCTTTGTATCGTACACTTCATACGAGTAATATTTCAATATACGAGTATCAGCGAAATAGTTTCATATCTAACCTAGGACTACTTAGTGAGACACACACCCTCACCTTGAGACACACACACCCCCACCATGTGACGCACACACCCACACCTGGTGTCACACACACCCTCACCTGGTATCACACACACCCTCACCTGGAGACACACACATACCCTCACCTGGTATCACACACACCCTCACCTGGTGTCACACACACCCCAACCTGGTATCACACACACCCTCACCTGGAGACACACACACCCTCACACAGAGACACACACACACTCTCACCCACCTGGAGACACACACACACCCTCACCTGGAGACACACACACCCTCACCTGGTATCACACACACCCTCACCTGGAGACACACACACCCTCACACAGAGACACACACACACTCTCACCCACCTGGAGACACACACACACCCTCACCTGGTATCACACACTCTCACCCACCTGGAGACACACACACACCCTCACCCACCTGGAGACACACACACACCCTCACCCACCTGGAGACACACACACACTCTCACCCACCTGGAGACACACACACACCCTCACCTGGTATCACACACACTCTCACCCACCTGGAGACACACACACACCCTCACCCACCTGGAGACACACACACACCCTCACATAGAGACACACACACACTCTCACCCACCTGGAGTCACACACACACCCTCACATGGAGACACACACACACACTCTCACCCACCTGGAGACACACACACACCCTCACCTGGAGACCCACACACCCTCACCTGGTATCACACACACCCTCACCTGGAGACACACATACCCTCACCTGGTGTCACACACACCCTCACCTGGTGTCACACACACCCCAACCTGGTATCACACACACCCCAACCTGGTATCACACACACCCTCACCTGAAGACGCACACACCCTCACATGGAGACCCACACACACCCTCACCTAGAGACCCACACACCCTAACCGGGAGACACACACACACACTCTCACCTGGAGACACATATACCCTCACCTGGAGAAATGTGTCATTTACTATATAGATATACATTTTTTTTTTTTTATATTTAGGGAATCTCAACGTGGTTTCAAGGCAGAAATATGATGGCAATAATTATAATAAAAATAACAAGCTTTGATCTGAACTCTTTGGAGAGAGTGGGGCCCTGAGGAGGGCCTTTTGTGTTGTTTAGCACGAGTCAGTGAGTTTACTTAGAGCTCGTGTATTTGGTGACGGCCTTGGTGCCCTCAGACACGGCGTGCTTGGCCAGCTCACCGGGGAGAAGGAGACGCACGGCGGTCTGAATTTCCCGGGAGGTGATGGTCGAACGACGGTTGTAGTGGGCCAGGCGGGAGGCCTCGGCGGCGATACGCTCAAAGATGTCGTTGACGAAGGAGTTCATGATGCTCATGGCCTTGCTGGAGATACCAGTGTCAGGGTGGACCTGCTTCAACACCTTGTAGATGTAGATGGCATAGCTCTCCTTCCTCCTCCTCTTGCGCTTCTTGTCGCCAGTTCGCACGGCTTTCGCCTTGCTGGCGGCTTTTTTCGCTCCCTTGGATGCGGGCTTCGGCGGCATGTTGTCGGTTCAGAGACTACAGGCAGACTGAGGGACAAGACGCGGCCCGCGCTATTTATGAGAGAACGCAGGGGGCGGTCCAAACAGTTGCTACGTGGTGGCGCCACCGGTGCCGCGGTTTACTGTTTGAACCGCCCGGTCTCAGTCCATATAAAAGCGGGAGTGAGCTGGCTTCTCTGTTATTGTCTATTGTGCCTGCTGCAGTACACACACACAACTACCGTCATGTCTGGTCGCGGAAAGGGAGGAAAGGCGAAGGGAAAGAGCAAGACCCGTAGCTCCAGGGCTGGTCTGCAATTCCCCGTCGGACGTATCCATCGTCATCTCCGCAAGGGAAACTATGGTGAGCGTATCGGAGCCGGTGCCCCCGTGTACCTGGCCGCCGTCATGGAATATCTGGCCGCTGAGGTTCTCGAGCTGGCAGGAAACGCTGCCCGTGACAACAAGAAGACGAGGATCATCCCCCGTCACTTGCAGCTGGCCATCCGTAACGACGAGGAATTGAACAAACTCCTCTCCGGTGTGACCATCGCTCAGGGTGGTGTGCTGCCCAACATCCAGGCTGTGCTCCTGCCCAAAAAGACCCAGAGCAAGCCCGCCAAGTAAACGGTATACCCACAATACCGTGTACCCCACAAAAGGCCCTCCTCAGGGCCCCACATTATCTCAAAAGTGTTGATCCATGTGTTCGTTGCCCCACGAAAATAATAACGTTAAATTAAAAGATGTAGTACCAACGCCCCCTCCCCCCACACCAGGTGTGCATGTTGTTATTAAGGCGCCATCGTGCACGACTAGACTGAATGCCAAATATTTTAGAAATGGAAACATTAAGCACCATATGTTGCATGTCTCTCGAGTAAAAATTAATCCAAAGCAGTATACAGTATGTGTCATGAAAAATATATATATAAATTCAAAAAAAGTCTACGGCACCCAGTATTCCCAGGCGGTCACCCATCCAAGTACTGACTGGGCTCAACGTTGCTTAACTTCGGTGATCAGACGAGAACCGGTGTTTTCAACGTGATATGGCCGTAGACAAAGTTTAGGATAAAATAAAACCATTATATATCAGATACGAGGTGACTCAAGTCGACAAAGATAGAAAAAATATATATTTATATTATGACTCAAAATTTAAGGCACCCAGTATTCATAGGCAGTCACCTGGCGAATTATTCAAAGTGTCATGGCCATAGAAAACAGTGTGTGTGAATTAGAAGCGTTACAAGACACATAAGACACACCTGATGACACATCAACACCTTAAGTACTCACCTCACCCTAAGACACTCACACACACGCCCTAACCATGATACACACAACCTCAACCTAAGACACACACCCTCACCCTAACGTCACACACCTTCAACCTAACGACACACACCCTCAGGGACACTGACCCTCACCCTGACACACACACCCTCACCTTTAGTGTTACACACCCTCACCCTGAGACACGTCCTCACCTTAGGTGAGACACACCCTCACCTTTAGTGTCACACACCTCACTTTCAGTGACACACACCCTCACATTCAGACTCACACATCCTAACCTTGGGTCACACACCCTCACTTTGAGACACGCCCTCACCTTCAGTGACACACACACCCTCGGCTTGGGACACACACCCTCGGCTTGGGACACACACACCCTCGGCTTGGGACACACACACCCTCACCTAGTGTCACACACAACCTCACCCTATGACACACACACCCTCACTCTGAGACACAGACAACCTCACCCTATGACACACACACACCCTCACCCTAAGGCACACACACCTCACTCTGACACAAAGACAACCTCACCCTATGACACACACACACCCTCACCAGAAGGCACACACACCCTCACTCTGACACACAGACAACCTCACCCTACGACACACACCCTCAGCCTAAGACACACACACCCTCACTCTGAAACACACACAACCCCACCCTATGACACACACACCCTCACCAGAATGCACACACACCCTCACTCTGACACACAGACAACCTCACCCTACGACACACACCCTGTGCCTAAGACACACACACACCCTCACTCTGAAACACAGACAATCCCACCCTATGATACACACACCCGCATCCTAGGGCACAAACTCCCTCCCACAGAGACACAGACAACCTCCCCTATGACACACACATACACACCTTTACTCTAAGACACAGACAACCTCACCCTATGACACAGACACCCTCACCCTAAGGCACACACACCTCACTCTGACACAAAGACAACCTCACCCTATGACACACACACACCCTCACCAGAAGGCACACACACCCTCACTCTGAGACACAGACAACCTTACCCTACGACACACACCCTCTGCCTAAGACACACACACCCTCACTCTGACACAAACACAATCCCACCCTATGACACACACAAACCCTCACCAAAAGGCACACACAACCTCACTCCGAGACACAGACAACCTCAACATACGACACACACCCTCAGCTTAAGACACACACACCCTCACTCTGACACAAACACAATCCCACCCTATGACACACACACACACCCTCACCAGAAGGTACACACACCCTCACTCTGACACACAGACAACCTCACCCTACGACACACACCCTCTGCCTAAGACACACACACCCTCACTCGGAAACACAGACAATCCCACCCTATGACACACACACCCCCACCCTAGGGCACAAACACCCTCCCACAGAGACACAGACAACCTCCCCTATGACACACACATACACACCTTTACTCTAAGACACAGACAACCTCACCCTATGACACAGACACCCTCAGCCTAAGACACACACACCTCACTCTGACACAAAGACAACCTCACCCTATGACACACACACACCCTCACCAGAAGGCACACACACCCTTACTACGAGACACAGACAACCTCATCCTACGACACATACCCTCAGCCTAAGACACACACACCCTCACTCTGACACAAACACAATCCCACCCTATGACACACACACACCCTCACCAGAAGGCACACACACCGTCACTCTGACACACAGACAACCTCACCCTACGACACACACCATTCTGCCTAAGACACACACACCCTCACTCGGAAACACAGACAATCCCGCCCTATGACACACACACACCCGCACCCTAGGGCACAAACACCCTCCCACAGAGACATAGACAACGTCCCCTATGAGACACACATACACACCTTTACTCTAAGACACAGACAACCTCACCCTATGACACAGACACCCTCACCCTAAGGCACACACACCCTCACTCTGAGACACAGACAACCCCCCCCCCCCCTATGACACACACCCTCACCAGAAGGCACACACACCCTCACTCTGAGACACAGACAACCTCACCCTATGACACACACACCCTCACCCTAGGGCACTACCTCACCCTCCCACAGAGACACACACAAACTCTCCTATGACACACACACCCTAACCCTAAGACACAGACAACCTCACCCTTAGGCACACACACCCTCATTCTGAGACACACACACCCTCATCTTATGACACACACCTTCATCCTAAGGCACACACACCCTAACTCTGAGACACAGACAACCTCACCCTATGACACACACACCCTCATCCTAAGACACACACCCTCACCCTAAGGCACACACCCTCACCCTAAGGCACATACCCTCACTCAGAGACACACACAACCTCCCATATTACACACTCACACTTTCCCTAATACATACATACTTTTACTGTGAGACACAGACAACCTCACCCTATGACACACATACCCTCACCCTAAGACACACACCCTCACCCGAAGGCACACACAACCTCACCCTATGACACACACCCTCGCCTTAAGGCACAAACACCCTCACCCTAAGGCACAAACACCCTCACTCTGAGACACAGACAGCCTCATCCTAAGGCACTTAAAAAAGTCTACGGCACCCAGTATTCCCAGGCGGTCACCCATCCAAGTACTGACTGGGCTCAACGTTGCTTGACTTCGGTGATCAGACGAGAACCGGTGTTTTCAACGTGATGTGGCCGTAGACAACAGTGAGTGTAAAATAAAACCGTTATATATCACATTCAACATGACTGGCATCAAAAATTTAATTTTTGAAATTAGAATTTAAAAGAGTCTACGGCATCCGGTACTCCCAGGCAGTCACCCATCCGATTAATGATATGGCCGTAGACGACGTTGGGCGTAAGATAGAACCATTATATATAACCTTTGACACGACTCACATAAATGTTTATTTTCTTTGAATTAGAATTTTTAAAAAAGTCTACGGCACCCAGTATTCCCAGGCGGTCACCCATCCAAGTACTGACTGGGCTCAACGTCGCTTGACTTCGGTGATCAGACGAGAACCGGTGTTTTCAACGTGATGTGGCCGTAGACGAGGTTGAGAGTAAGATAGAGTCCTTATATATCACCTACCACTAGAGTCTTGTAAAATGTTTTCATTTTTTCTAAATTAGAATTTAAAAAAAGTCTACGGCACCCAGTATTCCCAGGCGGTCACCCATCCAAGTACTGACTGGGCTCAACGTCGCTTGACTTCGGTGATCAGACGAGAACCGGTGTTTTCAACGTGATGTGGCCGTAGACGAGGTTGAGAGTAAGATAGAGTCCTTATATATGACCTACCACTAGAGTCTTGTAAAATGTTTTCTTTTTTTCTAAATTAGAATTTAAAAAAAGTCTACGGCACCCAGTATTCCCAGGTGGTCACCTATCCAAGTACTGACTGGGCTCAACGTCGCTTGACTTCGGTGATCAGACGAGAACCGGTGTTTTCAACGTGATGTGGCCGTAGACGAGGTTGAGAGTAAGATAGAGTCCTTATATATGACCTACCACTAGAGTCTTGTAAAATGTTTTCTTTTTTCTAAATTAGAATTTAAAAAAAGTCTACGGCACCCAGTATTCCCAGGCGGTCACCCATCCAAGTACTGACTGGGCTCAACGTCGCTTGACTTCGGTGATCAGACGAGAACCGGTGTTTTCAACGTGATGTGGCCGTAGACAAGGTTGAGAGTAAGATAGAGTCCTTATATATGACCTACCACTAGAGTCTTGTAAAATGTTTTCTTTTTTCTAAATTAGAATTTAAAAAAAGTCTACAGCACCCAGTATTCCCAGGCGGTCACCCATCCAAGTACTGACTGAGCTCAACGTCGCTTGACTTCGGTGATCAGACGAGAACCGGTGTTTTCAACGTGATGTGGCCGTAGACGAGGTTGAGAGTAAGATAGAGTCCTTATATATGACCTACCACTAGAGTCTTGTAAAATGTTTTCATTTTTTCTAAATTAGAATTTAAAAAAAGTCTACGGCACCCAGTATTCCCAGGCGGTCACCCATCCAAGTACTGACTGGGCTCAACGTCGCTTGACTTCGGTGATCAGACGAGAACCGGTGTTTTCAACGTGATGTGGCCGTAGACGAGGTTGAGAGTAAGATAGAGTCCTTATATATGACCTACCACTAGAGTCTTGTAAAATGTTTTCTTTTTTCTAAATTAGAATTTAAAAAAAGTCTACGGCACCCAGTATTCCCAGGCGGTCACCCATCCAAGTACTGACTGGGCTCAACGTCGCTTGACTTCGGTGATCAGACGAGAACCGGTGTTTTCAACGTGATGTGGCCGTAGACGAGGTTGAGAGTAAGATAGAGTCCTTATATATGACCTACCACTAGAGTCTTGTAAAATGTTTTCTTTTTTCTAAATTAGAATTTAAAAAAAGTCTACGGCACCCAGTATTCCCAGGCGGTCACCCATCCAAGTACTGACTGGGCTCAACGTCGCTTGACTTCGGTGATCAGACGAGAACCGGTGTTTTCAACGTGATGTGGCCGTAGACGAGGTTGAGAGTAAGATAGAGTCCTTATATATGACCTACCACTAGAGTCTTGTAAAATGTTTTCTTTTTTCTAAATTAGAATTTAAAAAAAGTCTACGGCACCCAGTATTCCCAGGCGGTCACCCATCCAAGTACTGACTGGGCTCAACGTCGCTTGACTTCGGTGATCAGACGAGAACCGGTGTTTTCAACGTGATGTGGCCGTAGACAAGGTTGAGAGTAAGATAGAGTCCTTATATATCACCTACCACTAGAGTCTTGTAAAAAAAAAAAAAATTTCTAAATTAGAATTAAAAAAAAGTCTACGGCACCCAGTATTCCCAGGCGGTCACCCATCCAAGTACTGACTGGGCTCAACGTCGCTTGACTTCGGTGATCAGACGAGAACCGGTGTTTTCAACGTGATGTGGCCGTAGACGAGGTTGAGAAAAAGATAGAGTCCTTATATATCACCTACCACTAGAGTCTTGTAAAATGTTTTCTATTTTTAAATTAGAATTTTAAAAAAGTCTACGGCACCCAGTATTCCCAGGCGGTCACCCATCCAAGTACTGACTGGGCTCAACGTTGCTTAACTTCGGTGATCAGACGAGAACCGGTGTTTTCAACGTGATATGGCCGTAGACAAAGTTGAGAGTAAAATAAAACCCTTATATATCACATATAAAAAGACTCCAGACAATTTTCTTTTAATTTTTAATTTGATTACAGACACATCAGTACCCACTTTACACACCCGACATCCACACTACACACCAACACCCACAGACACCACTCGACACGCCAACACCCACATCAACACTAACACCCACTTCACACACCCAACACCCAAAATACACCACTTTACACACCAACACCCAAAGACACACCAACACCTACTCCACACACCAACACCCACAGACACATCAACACCCACTTTACCCACCAAACACCCACCAACACCACTTGACACACCAACACCCACAGAGACATCAACACCCACTTTACACACCCGACTCCCACTTCACACACCAACACCCACAGACACCACTCGACACACCAACACCCACATCAACACTAACACCCCCTTTAAACACCCACATACACACCAACACCCACAGACAGATCAACACCCACTTCACACACCCAACACCCACTTTACACATCAACACCCTCATAAACCATACCCTAACCCAGGTATCATTCTGTATATCAAGTAGTATATGTTTATTTCGTTTTCATAACATTAATTATTCCTATGAAACCTACCGTCGAAAAAACACGGAAGGGAGGGGCGGGAAGATGAATAAAAAGAAAAATAACAAAGATGAGCACGATACGACACTTTTGTGAGGAAGTGGGGCCCTGAGGAGGGCCTTTGGGTTTGGTTAGCACAAGCAATGCACTTAGGCACGCTCGCCACGGATGCGGCGGGCCAGCTGGATATCCTTGGGCATGATGGTCACACGCTTGGCGTGGATGGCACACAGGTTGGTATCCTCAAAGAGACCGACCAGGTAGGCCTCGCTAGCCTCCTGCAGGGCCATAACAGCCGAAGACTGGAAGCGCAGGTCAGTCTTGAAGTCCTGAGCGATCTCACGCACCAGACGCTGGAAGGGGAGCTTGCGGATCAGAAGCTCGGTAGACTTCTGGTAACGACGGATCTCACGCAGAGCCACGGTACCGGGCCTGTAACGATGAGGTTTCTTCACACCTCCTGTGGCCGGGGCACTCTTACGAGCAGCCTTGGTGGCCAGCTGTTTACGCGGAGCCTTGCCTCCGGTAGACTTACGGGCGGTTTGCTTTGTACGAGCCATGACGTTCCTCCGACGGCGTTGACAGAGAAGTGAATAGAGCGCAACGCTAGGCTGCCGCTTTATATAGCCTCCCGCGACCGGGCGGTTTGGACAAACGGAACCCGGTAAATTTTGATCTTCGATATCTCCGTTGATATTTCATCTACAGACTTCAATTTTACATCAAACGAAAGGCGCTCACATGCTCTTACTGGCACATTTGGTTTTATTAGCCGTTCACCAAGTTTACATAGAGCTATGAGCGGAAATACGACGTCGAGCTTCGATTCCCGAAAACGGGCGGTGCAAACATCGCCGCTGATTGGCCGGCCGCGGTCACATGGTCTCCGCCTGCCGCCCGCCGCCCGCACCCGGGACCCGCCGGGGGTGCGTCCTAACAGGTCCGTGAGTCTGGCCGTATTCCTTATATAAAATGCGGCCGTTGGTGAGGGAAGCCACTACAGCTCTGTACACAGAACCGTAAACATGTCTGGACGTGGTAAAGGAGGAAAGGGACTCGGAAAGGGGGGCGCCAAACGCCACCGGAAGGTTTTGCGTGATAACATCCAGGGTATCACCAAGCCAGCAATCCGTCGTCTGGCTCGCCGTGGTGGTGTGAAGCGTATCTCTGGTCTCATCTATGAGGAGACCCGTGGCGTACTCAAGGTGTTCCTGGAGAACGTGATCCGTGATGCTGTCACCTACACCGAGCATGCCAAGAGGAAGACCGTCACCGCCATGGACGTCGTCTACGCTCTGAAGCGCCAGGGACGTACCCTCTACGGTTTCGGCGGTTAAACTGACAACCCCTGTCGAAAAAGTAACCAACAAAGGCCCTCCTCAGGGCCCCACTCTTTCCCAAATGTTTGAGATCGAAAACTGCTCGTTTACATAGTAAACCCGATGATTTTCATTAAGATAAGTTTATGTCCAACCTTTGCTTTGTATCGTACACTTCATACGAGTAATATTTCAATATACGAGTATCAGCGAAATAGTTTCATATCTAACCTAGGACTACTTAGTGAGACACACACCCTCACCTTGAGACACACACACCCCCACCATGTGACGCACACACCCACACCTGGTGTCACACACACCCTCACCTGGTATCACACACACCCTCACCTGGAGACACACACATACCCTCACCTGGTATCACACACACCCTCACCTGGTGTCACACACACCCCAACCTGGTATCACACACACCCTCACCTGGAGACACACACACCCTCACACAGAGACACACACACACTCTCACCCACCTGGAGACACACACACACCCTCACCTGGAGACACACACACCCTCACCTGGTATCACACACACCCTCACCTGGAGACACACACACCCTCACACAGAGACACACACACACTCTCACCCACCTGGAGACACACACACACCCTCACCTGGTATCACACACTCTCACCCACCTGGAGACACACACACACCCTCACCCACCTGGAGACACACACACACCCTCACCCACCTGGAGACACACACACACTCTCACCCACCTGGAGACACACACACACCCTCACCTGGTATCACACACACTCTCACCCACCTGGAGACACACACACACCCTCACCCACCTGGAGACACACACACACCCTCACATAGAGACACACACACACTCTCACCCACCTGGAGTCACACACACACCCTCACATGGAGACACACACACACACTCTCACCCACCTGGAGACACACACACACCCTCACCTGGAGACCCACACACCCTCACCTGGTATCACACACACCCTCACCTGGAGACACACATACCCTCACCTGGTGTCACACACACCCTCACCTGGTGTCACACACACCCCAACCTGGTATCACACACACCCCAACCTGGTATCACACACACCCTCACCTGAAGACGCACACACCCTCACATGGAGACCCACACACACCCTCACCTAGAGACCCACACACCCTAACCGGGAGACACACACACACACTCTCACCTGGAGACACATATACCCTCACCTGGAGAAATGTGTCATTTACTATATAGATATACATTTTTTTTTTTTTATATTTAGGGAATCTCAACGTGGTTTCAAGGCAGAAATATGATGGCAATAATTATAATAAAAATAACAAGCTTTGATCTGAACTCTTTGGAGAGAGTGGGGCCCTGAGGAGGGCCTTTTGTGTTGTTTAGCACGAGTCAGTGAGTTTACTTAGAGCTCGTGTATTTGGTGACGGCCTTGGTGCCCTCAGACACGGCGTGCTTGGCCAGCTCACCGGGGAGAAGGAGACGCACGGCGGTCTGAATTTCCCGGGAGGTGATGGTCGAACGACGGTTGTAGTGGGCCAGGCGGGAGGCCTCGGCGGCGATACGCTCAAAGATGTCGTTGACGAAGGAGTTCATGATGCTCATGGCCTTGCTGGAGATACCAGTGTCAGGGTGGACCTGCTTCAACACCTTGTAGATGTAGATGGCATAGCTCTCCTTCCTCCTCCTCTTGCGCTTCTTGTCGCCAGTTCGCACGGCTTTCGCCTTGCTGGCGGCTTTTTTCGCTCCCTTGGATGCGGGCTTCGGCGGCATGTTGTCGGTTCAGAGACTACAGGCAGACTGAGGGACAAGACGCGGCCCGCGCTATTTATGAGAGAACGCAGGGGGCGGTCCAAACAGTTGCTACGTGGTGGCGCCACCGGTGCCGCGGTTTACTGTTTGAACCGCCCGGTCTCAGTCCATATAAAAGCGGGAGTGAGCTGGCTTCTCTGTTATTGTCTATTGTGCCTGCTGCAGTACACACACACAACTACCGTCATGTCTGGTCGCGGAAAGGGAGGAAAGGCGAAGGGAAAGAGCAAGACCCGTAGCTCCAGGGCTGGTCTGCAATTCCCCGTCGGACGTATCCATCGTCATCTCCGCAAGGGAAACTATGGTGAGCGTATCGGAGCCGGTGCCCCCGTGTACCTGGCCGCCGTCATGGAATATCTGGCCGCTGAGGTTCTCGAGCTGGCAGGAAACGCTGCCCGTGACAACAAGAAGACGAGGATCATCCCCCGTCACTTGCAGCTGGCCATCCGTAACGACGAGGAATTGAACAAACTCCTCTCCGGTGTGACCATCGCTCAGGGTGGTGTGCTGCCCAACATCCAGGCTGTGCTCCTGCCCAAAAAGACCCAGAGCAAGCCCGCCAAGTAAACGGTATACCCACAATACCGTGTACCCCACAAAAGGCCCTCCTCAGGGCCCCACATTATCTCAAAAGTGTTGATCCATCTGTTCGTTGCCCCACGAAAATAATAACGTTAAATTAAAAGATGTAGTACCAACGCCCCCTCCCCCCACACCAGGTGTGCATGTTGTTATTAAGGCGCCATCGTGCACGACTAGACTGAATGCCAAATATTTAAGAAATGGAAACATTAAGCACCATATGTTGCATGTCTCTCGAGTAAAAATTAATCCAAAGCAGTATACAGTATGTGTCATGAAAAATATATATATAAATTCAAAAAAAGTCTACGGCACCCAGTATTCCCAGGCGGTCACCCATCCAAGTACTGACTGGGCTCAACGTTGCTTAACTTCGGTGATCAGACGAGAACCGGTGTTTTCAACGTGATATGGCCGTAGACAAAGTATAGGATAAAATAAAACCATTATATATCAGATACGAGGTGACTCAAGTCGACAAAGATAAAAAAAATATATATTTATATTATGACTCAAAATTTAAGGCACCCAGTATTCATAGGCAGTCACCTGGCGAATTATTCAAAGTGTCATGGCCATAGAAAACAGTGTGTGTGAATTAGAAGCGTTACAAGACACATAAGACACACCTGATGACACATCAACACCTTAAGTACTCACCTCACCCTAAGACACTCACACACACGCCCTAACCATGATACACACAACCTCAACCTAAGACACACACCCTCACCCTAACGTCACACACCTTCAACCTAACGACACACACCCTCAGGGACACTGACCCTCACCCTGACACACACACCCTCACCTTTAGTGTTACACACCCTCACCCTGAGACACGTCCTCACCTTAGGTGAGACACACCCTCACCTTTAGTGTCACACACCTCACTTTCAGTGACACACACCCTCACATTCAGACTCACACATCCTAACCTTGGGTCACACACCCTCACTTTGAGACACGCCCTCACCTTCAGTGACACACACACCCTCGGCTTGGGACACACACCCTCGGCTTGGGACACACACACCCTCGGCTTGGGACACACACACCCTCACCTAGTGTCACACACAACCTCACCCTATGACACACACACCCTCACTCTGAGACACAGACAACCTCACCCTATGACACACACACACCCTCACCCTAAGGCACACACACCTCACTCTGACACAAAGACAACCTCACCCTATGACACACACACACCCTCACCAGAAGGCACACACACCCTCACTCTGACACACAGACAACCTCACCCTACGACACACACCCTCAGCCTAAGACACACACACCCTCACTCTGAAACACACACAACCCCACCCTATGACACACACACCCTCACCAGAATGCACACACACCCTCACTCTGACACACAGACAACCTCACCCTACGACACACACCCTGTGCCTAAGACACACACACACCCTCACTCTGAAACACAGACAATCCCACCCTATGATACACACACCCGCATCCTAGGGCACAAACTCCCTCCCACAGAGACACAGACAACCTCCCCTATGACACACACATACACACCTTTACTCTAAGACACAGACAACCTCACCCTATGACACAGACACCCTCACCCTAAGGCACACACACCTCACTCTGACACAAAGACAACCTCACCCTATGACACACACACACCCTCACCAGAAGGCACACACACCCTCACTCTGAGACACAGACAACCTTACCCTACGACACACACCCTCTGCCTAAGACACACACACCCTCACTCTGACACAAACACAATCCCACCCTATGACACACACAAACCCTCACCAAAAGGCACACACAACCTCACTCCGAGACACAGACAACCTCAACATACGACACACACCCTCAGCTTAAGACACACACACCCTCACTCTGACACAAACACAATCCCACCCTATGACACACACACACACCCTCACCAGAAGGCACACACACCCTCACTCTGACACACAGACAACCTCACCCTACGACACACACCCTCTGCCTAAGACACACACACCCTCACTCGGAAACACAGACAATCCCACCCTATGACACACACACCCCCACCCTAGGGCACAAACACCCTCCCACAGAGACACAGACAACCTCCCCTATGACACACACATACACACCTTTACTCTAAGACACAGACAACCTCACCCTATGACACAGACACCCTCAGCCTAAGACACACACACCTCACTCTGACACAAAGACAACCTCACCCTATGACACACACACACCCTCACCAGAAGGCACACACACCCTTACTACGAGACACAGACAACCTCATCCTACGACACATACCCTCAGCCTAAGACACACACACCCTCACTCTGACACAAACACAATCCCACCCTATGACACACACACACCCTCACCAGAAGGCACACACACCGTCACTCTGACACACAGACAACCTCACCCTACGACACACACCATTCTGCCTAAGACACACACACCCTCACTCGGAAACACAGACAATCCCGCCCTATGACACACACACACCCGCACCCTAGGGCACAAACACCCTCCCACAGAGACATAGACAACGTCCCCTATGAGACACACATACACACCTTTACTCTAAGACACAGACAACCTCACCCTATGACACAGACACCCTCACCCTAAGGCACACACACCCTCACTCTGAGACACAGACAACCCCCCCCCCCCCTATGACACACACCCTCACCAGAAGGCACACACACCCTCACTCTGAGACACAGACAACCTCACCCTATGACACACACACCCTCACCCTAGGGCACTACCTCACCCTCCCACAGAGACACACACAAACTCTCCTATGACACACACACCCTAACCCTAAGACACAGACAACCTCACCCTTAGGCACACACACCCTCACTCTGAGACACACAAACCCTCATCTTATGACACACACCTTCATCCTAAGGCACACACACCCTAACTCTGAGACACAGACAACCTCACCCTATGACACACACACCCTCATCCTAAGACACACACCCTCACCCTAAGGCACACACCCTCACCCTAAGGCACATACCCTCACTCAGAGACACACACAACCTCCCATATTACACACTCACACTTTCCCTAATACATACATACTTTTACTGTGAGACACAGACAACCTCACCCTATGACACACATACCCTCACCCTAAGACACACACCCTCACCCGAAGGCACACACAACCTCACCCTATGACACACACCCTCACCTTAAGGCACAAACACCCTCACCCTAAGGCACAAACACCCTCACTCTGAGACACAGACAGCCTCATCCTAAGGCACTTAAAAAAGTCTACGGCACCCAGTATTCCCAGGCGGTCACCCATCCAAGTACTGACTGGGCTCAACGTTGCTTGACTTCGGTGATCAGACGAGAACCGGTGTTTTCAACGTGATGTGGCCGTAGACAACAGTGAGTGTAAAATAAAACCGTTATATATCACATTCAACATGACTGGCATCAAAAATTTAATTTTTGAAATTAGAATTTAAAAGAGTCTACGGCATCCGGTACTCCCAGGCAGTCACCCATCCGATTAATGATATGGCCGTAGACGACGTTGGGCGTAAGATAGAACCATTATATATAACCTTTGACACGACTCACATAAATGTTTATTTTCTTTGAATTAGAATTTTTAAAAAAGTCTACGGCACCCAGTATTCCCAGGCGGTCACCCATCCAAGTACTGACTGGGCTCAACGTCGCTTGACTTCGGTGATCAGACGAGAACCGGTGTTTTCAACGTGATGTGGCCGTAGACGAGGTTGAGAGTAAGATAGAGTCCTTATATATCACCTACCACTAGAGTCTTGTAAAATGTTTTCATTTTTTCTAAATTAGAATTTAAAAAAAGTCTACGGCACCCAGTATTCCCAGGCGGTCACCCATCCAAGTACTGACTGGGCTCAACGTCGCTTGACTTCGGTGATCAGACGAGAACCGGTGTTTTCAACGTGATGTGGCCGTAGACGAGGTTGAGAGTAAGATAGAGTCCTTATATATGACCTACCACTAGAGTCTTGTAAAATGTTTTCTTTTTTTCTAAATTAGAATTTAAAAAAAGTCTACGGCACCCAGTATTCCCAGGCGGTCACCTATCCAAGTACTGACTGGGCTCAACGTCGCTTGACTTCGGTGATCAGACGAGAACCGGTGTTTTCAATGTGATGTGGCCGTAGACGAGGTTGAGAGTAAGATAGAGTCCTTATATATGACCTACCACTAGAGTCTTGTAAAATGTTTTCTTTTTTCTAAATTAGAATTTAAAAAAAGTCTACGGCACCCAGTATTCCCAGGCGGTCACCCATCCAAGTACTGACTGGGCTCAACGTCGCTTGACTTCGGTGATCAGACGAGAACCGGTGTTTTCAACGTGATGTGGCCGTAGACAAGGTTGAGAGTAAGATAGAGTCCTTATATATGACCTACCACTAGAGTCTTGTAAAATGTTTTCTTTTTTCTAAATTAGAATTTAAAAAAAGTCTACAGCACCCAGTATTCCCAGGCGGTCACCCATCCAAGTACTGACTGAGCTCAACGTCGCTTGACTTCGGTGATCAGACGAGAACCGGTGTTTTCAACGTGATGTGGCCGTAGACGAGGTTGAGAGTAAGATAGAGTCCTTATATATGACCTACCACTAGAGTCTTGTAAAATGTTTTCATTTTTTCTAAATTAGAATTTAAAAAAAGTCTACGGCACCCAGTATTCCCAGGCGGTCACCCATCCAAGTACTGACTGGGCTCAACGTCGCTTGACTTCGGTTATCAGACGAGAACCGGTGTTTTCAACGTGATGTGGCCGTAGACGAGGTTGAGAGAAAGATAGAGTCCTTATATATGACCTACCACTAGAGTCTTGTAAAATGTTTTCTTTTTTCTAAATTAGAATTTAAAAAAAGTCTACGGCACCCAGTATTCCCAGGCGGTCACCCATCCAAGTACTGACTGGGCTCAACGTCGCTTGACTTCGGTGATCAGACGAGAACCGGTGTTTTCAACGTGATGTGGCCGTAGACGAGGTTGAGAGTAAGATAGAGTCCTTATATATGACCTACCACTAGAGTCTTGTAAAATGTTTTCTTTTTTCTAAATTAGAATTTAAAAAAAGTCTACGGCACCCAGTATTCCCAGGCGGTCACCCATCCAAGTACTGACTGGGCTCAACGTCGCTTGACTTCGGTGATCAGACGAGAACCGGTGTTTTCAACGTGATGTGGCCGTAGACGAGGTTGAGAGTAAGATAGAGTCCTTATATATGACCTACCACTAGAGTCTTGTAAAATGTTTTCTTTTTTCTAAATTACAATTTAAAAAAAGTCTACGGCACCCAGTATTCCCAGGCGGTCACCCATCCAAGTACTGACTGGGCTCAACGTCGCTTGACTTCGGTGATCAGACGAGAACCGGTGTTTTCAACGTGATGTGGCCGTAGACAAGGTTGAGAGTAAGATAGAGTCCTTATATATCACCTACCACTAGAGTCTTGTAAAAAAAAAAAAAATTTCTAAATTAGAATTAAAAAAAAGTCTACGGCACCCAGTATTCCCAGGCGGTCACCCATCCAAGTACTGACTGGGCTCAACGTCGCTTGACTTCGGTGATCAGACGAGAACCGGTGTTTTCAACGTGATGTGGCCGTAGACGAGGTTGAGAAAAAGATAGAGTCCTTATATATCACCTACCACTAGAGTCTTGTAAAATGTTTTCTATTTTTAAATTAGAATTTTAAAAAAGTCTACGGCACCCAGTATTCCCAGGCTGTCACCCATCCAAGTACTGACTGGGCTCAACGTTGCTTAACTTCGGTGATCAGACGAGAACCGGTGTTTTCAACGTGATATGGCCGTAGACAAAGTTGAGAGTAAAATAAAACCCTTATATATCACATATAAAAAGACTCCAGACAATTTTCTTTTAATTTTTAATTTGATTACAGACACATCAGTACCCACTTTACACACCCGACATCCACACTACACACCAACACCCACAGACACCACTCGACACGCCAACACCCACATCAACACTAACACCCACTTCACACACCCAACACCCAAAATACACCACTTTACACACCAACACCCAAAGACACACCAACACCTACTCCACACACCAACACCCACAGACACATCAACACCCACTTTACCCACCAAACACCCACCAACACCACTTGACACACCAACACCCACAGAGACATCAACACCCACTTTACACACCCGACTCCCACTTCACACACCAACACCCACAGACACCACTCGACACACCAACACCCACATCAACACTAACACCCCCTTTAAACACCCACATACACACCAACACCCACAGACAGATCAACACCCACTTCACACACCCAACACCCACTTTACACATCAACACCCTCATAAACCATACCCTAACCCAGGTATCATTCTGTATATCAAGTAGTATATGTTTATTTCGTTTTCATAACATCAATTATTCCTATGAAACCTACCGTCGAAAAAACACGGAAGGGAGGGGCGGGAAGATGAATAAAAAGAAAAATAACAAAGATGAGCACGATACGACACTTTTGTGAGGAAGTGGGGCCCTGAGGAGGGCCTTTGGGTTTGGTTAGCACAAGCAATGCACTTAGGCACGCTCGCCACGGATGCGGCGGGCCAGCTGGATATCCTTGGGCATGATGGTCACACGCTTGGCGTGGATGGCACACAGGTTGGTATCCTCAAAGAGACCGACCAGGTAGGCCTCGCTAGCCTCCTGCAGGGCCATAACAGCCGAAGACTGGAAGCGCAGGTCAGTCTTGAAGTCCTGAGCGATCTCACGCACCAGACGCTGGAAGGGGAGCTTGCGGATCAGAAGCTCGGTAGACTTCTGGTAACGACGGATCTCACGCAGAGCCACGGTACCGGGCCTGTAACGATGAGGTTTCTTCACACCTCCTGTGGCCGGGGCACTCTTACGAGCAGCCTTGGTGGCCAGCTGTTTACGCGGAGCCTTGCCTCCGGTAGACTTACGGGCGGTTTGCTTTGTACGAGCCATGACGTTCCTCCGACGGCGTTGACAGAGAAGTGAATAGAGCGCAACGCTAGGCTGCCGCTTTATATAGCCTCCCGCGACCGGGCGGTTTGGACAAACGGAACCCGGTAAATTTTGATCTTCGATATCTCCGTTGATATTTCATCTACAGACTTCAATTTTACATCAAACGAAAGGCGCTCACATGCTCTTACTGGCACATTTGGTTTTATTAGCCGTTCACCAAGTTTACATAGAGCTATGAGCGGAAATACGACGTCGAGCTTCGATTCCCGAAAACGGGCGGTGCAAACATCGCCGCTGATTGGCCGGCCGCGGTCACATGGTCTCCGCCTGCCGCCCGCCGCCCGCACCCGGGACCCGCCGGGGGTGCGTCCTAACAGGTCCGTGAGTCTGGCCGTATTCCTTATATAAAATGCGGCCGTTGGTGAGGGAAGCCACTACAGCTCTGTACACAGAACCGTAAACATGTCTGGACGTGGTAAAGGAGGAAAGGGACTCGGAAAGGGGGGCGCCAAACGCCACCGGAAGGTTTTGCGTGATAACATCCAGGGTATCACCAAGCCAGCAATCCGTCGTCTGGCTCGCCGTGGTGGTGTGAAGCGTATCTCTGGTCTCATCTATGAGGAGACCCGTGGCGTACTCAAGGTGTTCCTGGAGAACGTGATCCGTGATGCTGTCACCTACACCGAGCATGCCAAGAGGAAGACCGTCACCGCCATGGACGTCGTCTACGCTCTGAAGCGCCAGGGACGTACCCTCTACGGTTTCGGCGGTTAAACTGACAACCCCTGTCGAAAAAGTAACCAACAAAGGCCCTCCTCAGGGCCCCACTCTTTCCCAAATGTTTGAGATCGAAAACTGCTCGTTTACATAGTAAACCCGATGATTTTCATTAAGATAAGTTTATGTCCAACCTTTGCTTTGTATCGTACACTTCATACGAGTAATATTTCAATATACGAGTATCAGCGAAATAGTTTCATATCTAACCTAGGACTACTTAGTGAGACACACACCCTCACCTTGAGACACACACACCCCCACCATGTGACGCACACACCCACACCTGGTGTCACACACACCCTCACCTGGTATCACACACACCCTCACCTGGAGACACACACATACCCTCACCTGGTATCACACACACCCTCACCTGGTGTCACACACACCCCAACCTGGTATCACACACACCCTCACCTGGAGACACACACACCCTCACACAGAGACACACACACACTCTCACCCACCTGGAGACACACACACACCCTCACCTGGAGACACACACACCCTCACCTGGTATCACACACACCCTCACCTGGAGACACACACACCCTCACACAGAGACACACACACACTCTCACCCACCTGGAGACACACACACACCCTCACCTGGTATCACACACTCTCACCCACCTGGAGACACACACACACCCTCACCCACCTGGAGACACACACACACCCTCACCCACCTGGAGACACACACACACTCTCACCCACCTGGAGACACACACACACCCTCACCTGGTATCACACACACTCTCACCCACCTGGAGACACACACACACCCTCACCCACCTGGAGACACACACACACCCTCACATAGAGACACACACACACTCTCACCCACCTGGAGTCACACACACACCCTCACATGGAGACACACACACACACTCTCACCCACCTGGAGACACACACACACCCTCACCTGGAGACCCACACACCCTCACCTGGTATCACACACACCCTCACCTGGAGACACACATACCCTCACCTGGTGTCACACACACCCTCACCTGGTGTCACACACACCCCAACCTGGTATCACACACACCCCAACCTGGTATCACACACACCCTCACCTGAAGACGCACACACCCTCACATGGAGACCCACACACACCCTCACCTAGAGACCCACACACCCTAACCGGGAGACACACACACACACTCTCACCTGGAGACACATATACCCTCACCTGGAGAAATGTGTCATTTACTATATAGATATACATTTTTTTTTTTTTATATTTAGGGAATCTCAACGTGGTTTCAAGGCAGAAATATGATGGCAATAATTATAATAAAAATAACAAGCTTTGATCTGAACTCTTTGGAGAGAGTGGGGCCCTGAGGAGGGCCTTTTGTGTTGTTTAGCACGAGTCAGTGAGTTTACTTAGAGCTCGTGTATTTGGTGACGGCCTTGGTGCCCTCAGACACGGCGTGCTTGGCCAGCTCACCGGGGAGAAGGAGACGCACGGCGGTCTGAATTTCCCGGGAGGTGATGGTCGAACGACGGTTGTAGTGGGCCAGGCGGGAGGCCTCGGCGGCGATACGCTCAAAGATGTCGTTGACGAAGGAGTTCATGATGCTCATGGCCTTGCTGGAGATACCAGTGTCAGGGTGGACCTGCTTCAACACCTTGTAGATGTAGATGGCATAGCTCTCCTTCCTCCTCCTCTTGCGCTTCTTGTCGCCAGTTCGCACGGCTTTCGCCTTGCTGGCGGCTTTTTTCGCTCCCTTGGATGCGGGCTTCGGCGGCATGTTGTCGGTTCAGAGACTACAGGCAGACTGAGGGACAAGACGCGGCCCGCGCTATTTATGAGAGAACGCAGGGGGCGGTCCAAACAGTTGCTACGTGGTGGCGCCACCGGTGCCGCGGTTTACTGTTTGAACCGCCCGGTCTCAGTCCATATAAAAGCGGGAGTGAGCTGGCTTCTCTGTTATTGTCTATTGTGCCTGCTGCAGTACACACACACAACTACCGTCATGTCTGGTCGCGGAAAGGGAGGAAAGGCGAAGGGAAAGAGCAAGACCCGTAGCTCCAGGGCTGGTCTGCAATTCCCCGTCGGACGTATCCATCGTCATCTCCGCAAGGGAAACTATGGTGAGCGTATCGGAGCCGGTGCCCCCGTGTACCTGGCCGCCGTCATGGAATATCTGGCCGCTGAGGTTCTCGAGCTGGCAGGAAACGCTGCCCGTGACAACAAGAAGACGAGGATCATCCCCCGTCACTTGCAGCTGGCCATCCGTAACGACGAGGAATTGAACAAACTCCTCTCCGGTGTGACCATCGCTCAGGGTGGTGTGCTGCCCAACATCCAGGCTGTGCTCCTGCCCAAAAAGACCCAGAGCAAGCCCGCCAAGTAAACGGTATACCCACAATACCGTGTACCCCACAAAAGGCCCTCCTCAGGGCCCCACATTATCTCAAAAGTGTTGATCCATGTGTTCGTTGCCCCACGAAAATAATAACGTTAAATTAAAAGATGTAGTACCAACGCCCCCTCCCCCCACACCAGGTGTGCATGTTGTTATTAAGGCGCCATCGTGCACGACTAGACTGAATGCCAAATATTTAAGAAATGGAAACATTAAGCACCATATGTTGCATGTCTCTCGAGTAAAAATTAATCCAAAGCAGTATACAGTATGTGTCATGAAAAATATATATATAAATTCAAAAAAAGTCTACGGCACCCAGTATTCCCAGGCGGTCACCCATCCAAGTACTGACTGGGCTCAACGTTGCTTAACTTCGGTGATCAGACGAGAACCGGTGTTTTCAACGTGATATGGCCGTAGACAAAGTTTAGGATAAAATAAAACCATTATATATCAGATACGAGGTGACTCAAGTCGACAAAGATAAAAAAAATATATATTTATATTATGACTCAAAATTTAAGGCACCCAGTATTCATAGGCAGTCACCTGGCGAATTATTCAAAGTGTCATGGCCATAGAAAACAGTGTGTGTGAATTAGAAGCGTTACAAGACACATAAGACACACCTGATGACACATCAACACCTTAAGTACTCACCTCACCCTAAGACACTCACACACACGCCCTAACCATGATACACACAACCTCAACCTAAGACACACACCCTCACCCTAACGTCACACACCTTCAACCTAACGACACACACCCTCAGGGACACTGACCCTCACCCTGACACACACACCCTCACCTTTAGTGTTACACACCCTCACCCTGAGACACGTCCTCACCTTAGGTGAGACACACCCTCACCTTTAGTGTCACACACCTCACTTTCAGTGACACACACCCTCACATTCAGACTCACACATCCTAACCTTGGGTCACACACCCTCACTTTGAGACACGCCCTCACCTTCAGTGACACACACACCCTCGGCTTGGGACACACACCCTCGGCTTGGGACACACACACCCTCGGCTTGGGACACACACACCCTCACCTAGTGTCACACACAACCTCACCCTATGACACACACACCCTCACTCTGAGACACAGACAACCTCACCCTATGACACACACACACCCTCACCCTAAGGCACACACACCTCACTCTGACACAAAGACAACCTCACCCTATGACACACACACACCCTCACCAGAAGGCACACACACCCTCACTCTGACACACAGACAACCTCACCCTACGACACACACCCTCAGCCTAAGACACACACACCCTCACTCTGAAACACACACAACCCCACCCTATGACACACACACCCTCACCAGAATGCACACACACCCTCACTCTGACACACAGACAACCTCACCCTACGACACACACCCTGTGCCTAAGACACACACACACCCTCACTCTGAAACACAGACAATCCCACCCTATGATACACACACCCGCATCCTAGGGCACAAACTCCCTCCCACAGAGACACAGACAACCTCCCCTATGACACACACATACACACCTTTACTCTAAGACACAGACAACCTCACCCTATGACACAGACACCCTCACCCTAAGGCACACACACCTCACTCTGACACAAAGACAACCTCACCCTATGACACACACACACCCTCACCAGAAGGCACACACACCCTCACTCTGAGACACAGACAACCTTACCCTACGACACACACCCTCTGCCTAAGACACACACACCCTCACTCTGACACAAACACAATCCCACCCTATGACACACACAAACCCTCACCAAAAGGCACACACAACCTCACTCCGAGACACAGACAACCTCAACATACGACACACACCCTCAGCTTAAGACACACACACCCTCACTCTGACACAAACACAATCCCACCCTATGACACACACACACACCCTCACCAGAAGGCACACACACCCTCACTCTGACACACAGACAACCTCACCCTACGACACACACCCTCTGCCTAAGACACACACACCCTCAATCGGAAACACAGACAATCCCACCCTATGACACACACACCCCCACCCTAGGGCACAAACACCCTCCCACAGAGACACAGACAACCTCCCCTATGACACACACATACACACCTTTACTCTAAGACACAGACAACCTCACCCTATGACACAGACACCCTCAGCCTAAGACACACACACCTCACTCTGACACAAAGACAACCTCACCCTATGACACACACACACCCTCACCAGAAGGCACACACACCCTTACTACGAGACACAGACAACCTCATCCTACGACACATACCCTCAGCCTAAGACACACACACCCTCACTCTGACACAAACACAATCCCACCCTATGACACACACACACCCTCACCAGAAGGCACACACACCGTCACTCTGACACACAGACAACCTCACCCTACGACACACACCATTCTGCCTAAGACACACACACCCTCACTCGGAAACACAGACAATCCCGCCCTATGACACACACACACCCGCACCCTAGGGCACAAACACCCTCCCACAGAGACATAGACAACGTCCCCTATGAGACACACATACACACCTTTACTCTAAGACACAGACAACCTCACCCTATGACACAGACACCCTCACCCTAAGGCACACACACCCTCACTCTGAGACACAGACAACCCCCCCCCCCTATGACACACACCCTCACCAGAAGGCACACACACCCTCACTCTGAGACACAGACAACCTCACCCTATGACACACACACCCTCACTCTAGGGCACTACCTCACCCTCCCACAGAGACACACACAAACTCTCCTATGACACACACACCCTAACCCTAAGACACAGACAACCTCTCCCTTAGGCACACACACCCTCACTCTGAGACACACAAACCCTCATCTTATGACACACACCTTCATCCTAAGGCACACACACCCTAACTCTGAGACACAGACAACCTCACCCTATGACACACACACCCTCATCCTAAGACACACACCCTCACCCTAAGGCACACACCCTCACCCTAAGGCACATACCCTCACTCAGAGACACACACAACCTCCCATATTACACACTCACACTTTCCCTAATACATACATACTTTTACTGTGAGACACAGACAACCTCACCCTATGACACACATACCCTCACCCTAAGACACACACCCTCACCCGAAGGCACACACAACCTCACCCTATGACACACACCCTCACCTTAAGGCACAAACACCCTCACCCTAAGGCACAAACACCCTCACTCTGAGACACAGACAGCCTCATCCTAAGGCACTTAAAAAAGTCTACGGCACCCAGTATTCCCAGGCGGTCACCCATCCAAGTACTGACTGGGCTCAACGTTGCTTGACTTCGGTGATCAGACGAGAACCGGTGTTTTCAACGTGATGTGGCCGTAGACAACAGTGAGTGTAAAATAAAACCGTTATATATCACATTCAACATGACTGGCATCAAAAATTTAATTTTTGAAATTAGAATTTAAAAGAGTCTACGGCATCCGGTACTCCCAGGCAGTCACCCATCCGATTAATGATATGGCCGTAGACGACGTTGGGCGTAAGATAGAACCATTATATATAACCTTTGACACGACTCACATAAATGTTTATTTTCTTTGAATTAGAATTTTTAAAAAAGTCTACGGCACCCAGTATTCCCAGGCGGTCACCCATCCAAGTACTGACTGGGCTCAACGTCGCTTGACTTCGGTGATCAGACGAGAACCGGTGTTTTCAACGTGATGTGGCCGTAGACGAGGTTGAGAGTAAGATAGAGTCCTTATATATCACCTACCACTAGAGTCTTGTAAAATGTTTTCATTTTTTCTAAATTAGAATTTAAAAAAAGTCTACGGCACCCAGTATTCCCAGGCGGTCACCCATCCAAGTACTGACTGGGCTCAACGTCGCTTGACTTCGGTGATCAGACGAGAACCGGTGTTTTCAACGTGATGTGGCCGTAGACGAGGTTGAGAGTAAGATAGAGTCCTTATATATGACCTACCACTAGAGTCTTGTAAAATGTTTTCTTTTTTTCTAAATTAGAATTTAAAAAAAGTCTACGGCACCCAGTATTCCCAGGCGGTCACCTATCCAAGTACTGACTGGGCTCAACGTCGCTTGACTTCGGTGATCAGACGAGAACCGGTGTTTTCAATGTGATGTGGCCGTAGACGAGGTTGAGAGTAAGATAGAGTCCTTATATATGACCTACCACTAGAGTCTTGTAAAATGTTTTCTTTTTTCTAAATTAGAATTTAAAAAAAGTCTACGGCACCCAGTATTCCCAGGCGGTCACCCATCCAAGTACTGACTGGGCTCAACGTCGCTTGACTTCGGTGATCAGACGAGAACCGGTGTTTTCAACGTGATGTGGCCGTAGACAAGGTTGAGAGTAAGATAGAGTCCTTATATATGACCTACCACTAGAGTCTTGTAAAATGTTTTCTTTTTTCTAAATTAGAATTTAAAAAAAGTCTACAGCACCCAGTATTCCCAGGCGGTCACCCATCCAAGTACTGACTGAGCTCAACGTCGCTTGACTTCGGTGATCAGACGAGAACCGGTGTTTTCAACGTGATGTGGCCGTAGACGAGGTTGAGAGTAAGATAGAGTCCTTATATATGACCTACCACTAGAGTCTTGTAAAATGTTTTCATTTTTTCTAAATTAGAATTTAAAAAAAGTCTACGGCACCCAGTATTCCCAGGCGGTCACCCATCCAAGTACTGACTGGGCTCAACGTCGCTTGACTTCGGTTATCAGACGAGAACCGGTGTTTTCAACGTGATGTGGCCGTAGACGAGGTTGAGAGTAAGATAGAGTCCTTATATATGACCTACCACTAGAGTCTTGTAAAATGTTTTCTTTTTTCTAAATTAGAATTTAAAAAAAGTCTACGGCACCCAGTATTCCCAGGCGGTCACCCATCCAAGTACTGACTGGGCTCAACGTCGCTTGACTTCGGTGATCAGACGAGAACCGGTGTTTTCAACGTGATGTGGCCGTAGACGAGGTTGAGAGTAAGATAGAGTCCTTATATATGACCTACCACTAGAGTCTTGTAAAATGTTTTCTTTTTTCTAAATTAGAATTTAAAAAAAGTCTACGGCACCCAGTATTCCCAGGCGGTCACCCATCCAAGTACTGACTGGGCTCAACGTCGCTTGACTTCGGTGATCAGACGAGAACCGGTGTTTTCAACGTGATGTGGCCGTAGACGAGGTTGAGAGTAAGATAGAGTCCTTATATATGACCTACCACTAGAGTCTTGTAAAATGTTTTCTTTTTTCTAAATTACAATTTAAAAAAAGTCTACGGCACCCAGTATTCCCAGGCGGTCACCCATCCAAGTACTGACTGGGCTCAACGTCGCTTGACTTCGGTGATCAGACGAGAACCGGTGTTTTCAACGTGATGTGGCCGTAGACAAGGTTGAGAGTAAGATAGAGTCCTTATATATCACCTACCACTAGAGTCTTGTAAAAAAAAAAAAAATTTCTAAATTAGAATTAAAAAAAAGTCTACGGCACCCAGTATTCCCAGGCGGTCACCCATCCAAGTACTGACTGGGCTCAACGTCGCTTGACTTCGGTGATCAGACGAGAACCGGTGTTTTCAACGTGATGTGGCCGTAGACGAGGTTGAGAAAAAGATAGAGTCCTTATATATCACCTACCACTAGAGTCTTGTAAAATGTTTTCTATTTTTAAATTAGAATTTTAAAAAAGTCTACGGCACCCAGTATTCCCAGGCGGTCACCCATCCAAGTACTGACTGGGCTCAACGTTGCTTAACTTCGGTGATCAGACGAGAACCGGTGTTTTCAACGTGATATGGCCGTAGACAAAGTTGAGAGTAAAATAAAACCCTTATATATCACATATAAAAAGACTCCAGACAATTTTCTTTTAATTTTTAATTTGATTACAGACACATCAGTACCCACTTTACACACCCGACATCCACACTACACACCAACACCCACAGACACCACTCGACACGCCAACACCCACATCAACACTAACACCCACTTCACACACCCAACACCCAAAATACACTACTTTACACACCAACACCCAAAGACACACCAACACCTACTCCACACACCAACACCCACAGACACATCAACACCCACTTTACCCACCAAACACCCACCAACACCACTTGACACACCAACACCCACAGAGACATCAACACCCACTTTACACACCCGACTCCCACTTCACACACCAACACCCACAGACACCACTCGACACACCAACACCCACATCAACACTAACACCCCCTTTAAACACCCACATACACACCAACACCCACAGACAGATCAACACCCACTTCACACACCCAACACCCACTTTACACATCAACACCCTCATAAACCATACCCTAACCCAGGTATCATTCTGTATATCAAGTAGTATATGTTTATTTCGTTTTCATAACATCAATTATTCCTATGAAACCTACCGTCGAAAAAACACGGAAGGGAGGGGCGGGAAGATGAATAAAAAGAAAAATAACAAAGATGAGCACGATACGACACTTTTGTGAGGAAGTGGGGCCCTGAGGAGGGCCTTTGGGTTTGGTTAGCACAAGCAATGCACTTAGGCACGCTCGCCACGGATGCGGCGGGCCAGCTGGATATCCTTGGGCATGATGGTCACACGCTTGGCGTGGATGGCACACAGGTTGGTATCCTCAAAGAGACCGACCAGGTAGGCCTCGCTAGCCTCCTGCAGGGCCATAACAGCCGAAGACTGGAAGCGCAGGTCAGTCTTGAAGTCCTGAGCGATCTCACGCACCAGACGCTGGAAGGGGAGCTTGCGGATCAGAAGCTCGGTAGACTTCTGGTAACGACGGATCTCACGCAGAGCCACGGTACCGGGCCTGTAACGATGAGGTTTCTTCACACCTCCTGTGGCCGGGGCACTCTTACGAGCAGCCTTGGTGGCCAGCTGTTTACGCGGAGCCTTGCCTCCGGTAGACTTACGGGCGGTTTGCTTTGTACGAGCCATGACGTTCCTCCGACGGCGTTGACAGAGAAGTGAATAGAGCGCAACGCTAGGCTGCCGCTTTATATAGCCTCCCGCGACCGGGCGGTTTGGACAAACGGAACCCGGTAAATTTTGATCTTCGATATCTCCGTTGATATTTCATCTACAGACTTCAATTTTACATCAAACGAAAGGCGCTCACATGCTCTTACTGGCACATTTGGTTTTATTAGCCGTTCACCAAGTTTACATAGAGCTATGAGCGGAAATACGACGTCGAGCTTCGATTCCCGAAAACGGGCGGTGCAAACATCGCCGCTGATTGGCCGGCCGCGGTCACATGGTCTCCGCCTGCCGCCCGCCGCCCGCACCCGGGACCCGCCGGGGGTGCGTCCTAACAGGTCCGTGAGTCTGGCCGTATTCCTTATATAAAATGCGGCCGTTGGTGAGGGAAGCCACTACAGCTCTGTACACAGAACCGTAAACATGTCTGGACGTGGTAAAGGAGGAAAGGGACTCGGAAAGGGGGGCGCCAAACGCCACCGGAAGGTTTTGCGTGATAACATCCAGGGTATCACCAAGCCAGCAATCCGTCGTCTGGCTCGCCGTGGTGGTGTGAAGCGTATCTCTGGTCTCATCTATGAGGAGACCCGTGGCGTACTCAAGGTGTTCCTGGAGAACGTGATCCGTGATGCTGTCACCTACACCGAGCATGCCAAGAGGAAGACCGTCACCGCCATGGACGTCGTCTACGCTCTGAAGCGCCAGGGACGTACCCTCTACGGTTTCGGCGGTTAAACTGACAACCCCTGTCGAAAAAGTAACCAACAAAGGCCCTCCTCAGGGCCCCACTCTTTCCCAAATGTTTGAGATCGAAAACTGCTCGTTTACATAGTAAACCCGATGATTTTCATTAAGATAAGTTTATGTCCAACCTTTGCTTTGTATCGTACACTTCATACGAGTAATATTTCAATATACGAGTATCAGCGAAATAGTTTCATATCTAACCTAGGACTACTTAGTGAGACACACACCCTCACCTTGAGACACACACACCCCCACCATGTGACGCACACACCCACACCTGGTGTCACACACACCCTCACCTGGTATCACACACACCCTCACCTGGAGACACACACATACCCTCACCTGGTATCACACACACCCTCACCTGGTGTCACACACACCCCAACCTGGTATCACACACACCCTCACCTGGAGACACACACACCCTCACACAGAGACACACACACACTCTCACCCACCTGGAGACACACACACACCCTCACCTGGAGACACACACACCCTCACCTGGTATCACACACACCCTCACCTGGAGACACACACACCCTCACACAGAGACACACACACACTCTCACCCACCTGGAGACACACACACACCCTCACCTGGTATCACACACTCTCACCCACCTGGAGACACACACACACCCTCACCCACCTGGAGACACACACACACCCTCACCCACCTGGAGACACACACACACTCTCACCCACCTGGAGACACACACACACCCTCACCTGGTATCACACACACTCTCACCCACCTGGAGACACACACACACCCTCACCCACCTGGAGACACACACACACCCTCACATAGAGACACACACACACTCTCACCCACCTGGAGTCACACACACACCCTCACATGGAGACACACACACACACTCTCACCCACCTGGAGACACACACACACCCTCACCTGGAGACCCACACACCCTCACCTGGTATCACACACACCCTCACCTGGAGACACACATACCCTCACCTGGTGTCACACACACCCTCACCTGGTGTCACACACACCCCAACCTGGTATCACACACACCCCAACCTGGTATCACACACACCCTCACCTGAAGACGCACACACCCTCACATGGAGACCTACACACACCCTCACCTAGAGACCCACACACCCTAACCGGGAGACACACACACACACTCTCACCTGGAGACACATATACCCTCACCTGGAGAAATGTGTCATTTACTATATAGATATACATTTTTTTTTTTTTATATTTAGGGAATCTCAACGTGGTTTCAAGGCAGAAATATGATGGCAATAATTATAATAAAAATAACAAGCTTTGATCTGAACTCTTTGGAGAGAGTGGGGCCCTGAGGAGGGCCTTTTGTGTTGTTTAGCACGAGTCAGTGAGTTTACTTAGAGCTCGTGTATTTGGTGACGGCCTTGGTGCCCTCAGACACGGCGTGCTTGGCCAGCTCACCGGGGAGAAGGAGACGCACGGCGGTCTGAATTTCCCGGGAGGTGATGGTCGAACGACGGTTGTAGTGGGCCAGGCGGGAGGCCTCGGCGGCGATACGCTCAAAGATGTCGTTGACGAAGGAGTTCATGATGCTCATGGCCTTGCTGGAGATACCAGTGTCAGGGTGGACCTGCTTCAACACCTTGTAGATGTAGATGGCATAGCTCTCCTTCCTCCTCCTCTTGCGCTTCTTGTCGCCAGTTCGCACGGCTTTCGCCTTGCTGGCGGCTTTTTTCGCTCCCTTGGATGCGGGCTTCGGCGGCATGTTGTCGGTTCAGAGACTACAGGCAGACTGAGGGACAAGACGCGGCCCGCGCTATTTATGAGAGAACGCAGGGGGCGGTCCAAACAGTTGCTACGTGGTGGCGCCACCGGTGCCGCGGTTTACTGTTTGAACCGCCCGGTCTCAGTCCATATAAAAGCGGGAGTGAGCTGGCTTCTCTGTTATTGTCTATTGTGCCTGCTGCAGTACACACACACAACTACCGTCATGTCTGGTCGCGGAAAGGGAGGAAAGGCGAAGGGAAAGAGCAAGACCCGTAGCTCCAGGGCTGGTCTGCAATTCCCCGTCGGACGTATCCATCGTCATCTCCGCAAGGGAAACTATGGTGAGCGTATCGGAGCCGGTGCCCCCGTGTACCTGGCCGCCGTCATGGAATATCTGGCCGCTGAGGTTCTCGAGCTGGCAGGAAACGCTGCCCGTGACAACAAGAAGACGAGGATCATCCCCCGTCACTTGCAGCTGGCCATCCGTAACGACGAGGAATTGAACAAACTCCTCTCCGGTGTGACCATCGCTCAGGGTGGTGTGCTGCCCAACATCCAGGCTGTGCTCCTGCCCAAAAAGACCCAGAGCAAGCCCGCCAAGTAAACGGTATACCCACAATACCGTGTACCCCACAAAAGGCCCTCCTCAGGGCCCCACATTATCTCAAAAGTGTTGATCCATGTGTTCGTTGCCCCACGAAAATAATAACGTTAAATTAAAAGATGTAGTACCAACGCCCCCTCCCCCCACACCAGGTGTGCATGTTGTTATTAAGGCGCCATCGTGCACGACTAGACTGAATGCCAAATATTTAAGAAATGGAAACATTAAGCACCATATGTTGCATGTCTCTCGAGTAAAAATTAATCCAAAGCAGTATACAGTATGTGTCATGAAAAATATATATATAAATTCAAAAAAAGTCTACGGCACCCAGTATTCCCAGGCGGTCACCCATCCAAGTACTGACTGGGCTCAACGTTGCTTAACTTCGGTGATCAGACGAGAACCGGTGTTTTCAACGTGATATGGCCGTAGACAAAGTTTAGGATAAAATAAAACCATTATATATCAGATACGAGGTGACTCAAGTCGACAAAGATAAAAAAAATATATATTTATATTATGACTCAAAATTTAAGGCACCCAGTATTCATAGGCAGTCACCTGGCGAATTATTCAAAGTGTCATGGCCATAGAAAACAGTGTGTGTGAATTAGAAGCGTTACAAGACACATAAGACACACCTGATGACACATCAACACCTTAAGTACTCACCTCACCCTAAGACACTCACACACACGCCCTAACCATGATACACACAACCTCAACCTAAGACACACACCCTCACCCTAACGTCACACACCTTCAACCTAACGACACACACCCTCAGGGACACTGACCCTCACCCTGACACACACACCCTCACCTTTAGTGTTACACACCCTCACCCTGAGACACGTCCTCACCTTAGGTGAGACACACCCTCACCTTTAGTGTCACACACCTCACTTTCAGTGACACACACCCTCACATTCAGACTCACACATCCTAACCTTGGGTCACACACCCTCACTTTGAGACACGCCCTCACCTTCAGTGACACACACACCCTCGGCTTGGGACACACACCCTCGGCTTGGGACACACACACCCTCGGCTTGGGACACACACACCCTCACCTAGTGTCACACACAACCTCACCCTATGACACACACACCCTCACTCTGAGACACAGACAACCTCACCCTATGACACACACACACCCTCACCCTAAGGCACACACACCTCACTCTGACACAAAGACAACCTCACCCTATGACACACACACACCCTCACCAGAAGGCACACACACCCTCACTCTGACACACAGACAACCTCACCCTACGACACACACCCTCAGCCTAAGACACACACACCCTCACTCTGAAACACACACAACCCCACCCTATGACACACACACCCTCACCAGAATGCACACACACCCTCACTCTGACACACAGACAACCTCACCCTACGACACACACCCTGTGCCTAAGACACACACACACCCTCACTCTGAAACACAGACAATCCCACCCTATGATACACACACCCGCATCCTAGGGCACAAACTCCCTCCCACAGAGACACAGACAACCTCCCCTATGACACACACATACACACCTTTACTCTAAGACACAGACAACCTCACCCTATGACACAGACACCCTCACCCTAAGGCACACACACCTCACTCTGACACAAAGACAACCTCACCCTATGACACACACACACCCTCACCAGAAGGCACACACACCCTCACTCTGAGACACAGACAACCTTACCCTACGACACACACCCTCTGCCTAAGACACACACACCCTCACTCTGACACAAACACAATCCCACCCTATGACACACACAAACCCTCACCAAAAGGCACACACAACCTCACTCCGAGACACAGACAACCTCAACATACGACACACACCCTCAGCTTAAGACACACACACCCTCACTCTGACACAAACACAATCCCACCCTATGACACACACACACACCCTCACCAGAAGGCACACACACCCTCACTCTGACACACAGACAACCTCACCCTACGACACACACCCTCTGCCTAAGACACACACACCCTCAATCGGAAACACAGACAATCCCACCCTATGACACACACACCCCCACCCTAGGGCACAAACACCCTCCCACAGAGACACAGACAACCTCCCCTATGACACACACATACACACCTTTACTCTAAGACACAGACAACCTCACCCTATGACACAGACACCCTCAGCCTAAGACACACACACCTCACTCTGACACAAAGACAACCTCACCCTATGACACACACACACCCTCACCAGAAGGCACACACACCCTTACTACGAGACACAGACAACCTCATCCTACGACACATACCCTCAGCCTAAGACACACACACCCTCACTCTGACACAAACACAATCCCACCCTATGACACACACACACCCTCACCAGAAGGCACACACACCGTCACTCTGACACACAGACAACCTCACCCTACGACACACACCATTCTGCCTAAGACACACACACCCTCACTCGGAAACACAGACAATCCCGCCCTATGACACACACACACCCGCACCCTAGGGCACAAACACCCTCCCACAGAGACATAGACAACGTCCCCTATGAGACACACATACACACCTTTACTCTAAGACACAGACAACCTCACCCTATGACACAGACACCCTCACCCTAAGGCACACACACCCTCACTCTGAGACACAGACAACCCCCCCCCCCTATGACACACACCCTCACCAGAAGGCACACACACCCTCACTCTGAGACACAGACAACCTCACCCTATGACACACACACCCTCACTCTAGGGCACTACCTCACCCTCCCACAGAGACACACACAAACTCTCCTATGACACACACACCCTAACCCTAAGACACAGACAACCTCTCCCTTAGGCACACACACCCTCACTCTGAGACACACAAACCCTCATCTTATGACACACACCTTCATCCTAAGGCACACACACCCTAACTCTGAGACACAGACAACCTCACCCTATGACACACACACCCTCATCCTAAGACACACACCCTCACCCTAAGGCACACACCCTCACCCTAAGGCACATACCCTCACTCAGAGACACACACAACCTCCCATATTACACACTCACACTTTCCCTAATACATACATACTTTTACTGTGAGACACAGACAACCTCACCCTATGACACACATACCCTCACCCTAAGACACACACCCTCACCCGAAGGCACACACAACCTCACCCTATGACACACACCCTCACCTTAAGGCACAAACACCCTCACCCTAAGGCACAAACACCCTCACTCTGAGACACAGACAGCCTCATCCTAAGGCACTTAAAAAAGTCTACGGCACCCAGTATTCCCAGGCGGTCACCCATCCAAGTACTGACTGGGCTCAACGTTGCTTGACTTCGGTGATCAGACGAGAACCGGTGTTTTCAACGTGATGTGGCCGTAGACAACAGTGAGTGTAAAATAAAACCGTTATATATCACATTCAACATGACTGGCATCAAAAATTTAATTTTTGAAATTAGAATTTAAAAGAGTCTACGGCATCCGGTACTCCCAGGCAGTCACCCATCCGATTAATGATATGGCCGTAGACGACGTTGGGCGTAAGATAGAACCATTATATATAACCTTTGACACGACTCACATAAATGTTTATTTTCTTTGAATTAGAATTTTTAAAAAAGTCTACGGCACCCAGTATTCCCAGGCGGTCACCCATCCAAGTACTGACTGGGCTCAACGTCGCTTGACTTCGGTGATCAGACGAGAACCGGTGTTTTCAACGTGATGTGGCCGTAGACGAGGTTGAGAGTAAGATAGAGTCCTTATATATCACCTACCACTAGAGTCTTGTAAAATGTTTTCATTTTTTCTAAATTAGAATTTAAAAAAAGTCTACGGCACCCAGTATTCCCAGGCGGTCACCCATCCAAGTACTGACTGGGCTCAACGTCGCTTGACTTCGGTGATCAGACGAGAACCGGTGTTTTCAACGTGATGTGGCCGTAGACGAGGTTGAGAGTAAGATAGAGTCCTTATATATGACCTACCACTAGAGTCTTGTAAAATGTTTTCTTTTTTTCTAAATTAGAATTTAAAAAAAGTCTACGGCACCCAGTATTCCCAGGCGGTCACCTATCCAAGTACTGACTGGGCTCAACGTCGCTTGACTTCGGTGATCAGACGAGAACCGGTGTTTTCAATGTGATGTGGCCGTAGACGAGGTTGAGAGTAAGATAGAGTCCTTATATATGACCTACCACTAGAGTCTTGTAAAATGTTTTCTTTTTTCTAAATTAGAATTTAAAAAAAGTCTACGGCACCCAGTATTCCCAGGCGGTCACCCATCCAAGTACTGACTGGGCTCAACGTCGCTTGACTTCGGTGATCAGACGAGAACCGGTGTTTTCAACGTGATGTGGCCGTAGACAAGGTTGAGAGTAAGATAGAGTCCTTATATATGACCTACCACTAGAGTCTTGTAAAATGTTTTCTTTTTTCTAAATTAGAATTTAAAAAAAGTCTACAGCACCCAGTATTCCCAGGCGGTCACCCATCCAAGTACTGACTGAGCTCAACGTCGCTTGACTTCGGTGATCAGACGAGAACCGGTGTTTTCAACGTGATGTGGCCGTAGACGAGGTTGAGAGTAAGATAGAGTCCTTATATATGACCTACCACTAGAGTCTTGTAAAATGTTTTCATTTTTTCTAAATTAGAATTTAAAAAAAGTCTACGGCACCCAGTATTCCCAGGCGGTCACCCATCCAAGTACTGACTGGGCTCAACGTCGCTTGACTTCGGTTATCAGACGAGAACCGGTGTTTTCAACGTGATGTGGCCGTAGACGAGGTTGAGAGTAAGATAGAGTCCTTATATATGACCTACCACTAGAGTCTTGTAAAATGTTTTCTTTTTTCTAAATTAGAATTTAAAAAAAGTCTACGGCACCCAGTATTCCCAGGCGGTCACCCATCCAAGTACTGACTGGGCTCAACGTCGCTTGACTTCGGTGATCAGACGAGAACCGGTGTTTTCAACGTGATGTGGCCGTAGACGAGGTTGAGAGTAAGATAGAGTCCTTATATATGACCTACCACTAGAGTCTTGTAAAATGTTTTCTTTTTTCTAAATTAGAATTTAAAAAAAGTCTACGGCACCCAGTATTCCCAGGCGGTCACCCATCCAAGTACTGACTGGGCTCAACGTCGCTTGACTTCGGTGATCAGACGAGAACCGGTGTTTTCAACGTGATGTGGCCGTAGACGAGGTTGAGAGTAAGATAGAGTCCTTATATATGACCTACCACTAGAGTCTTGTAAAATGTTTTCTTTTTTCTAAATTACAATTTAAAAAAAGTCTACGGCACCCAGTATTCCCAGGCGGTCACCCATCCAAGTACTGACTGGGCTCAACGTCGCTTGACTTCGGTGATCAGACGAGAACCGGTGTTTTCAACGTGATGTGGCCGTAGACAAGGTTGAGAGTAAGATAGAGTCCTTATATATCACCTACCACTAGAGTCTTGTAAAAAAAAAAAAAATTTCTAAATTAGAATTAAAAAAAAGTCTACGGCACCCAGTATTCCCAGGCGGTCACCCATCCAAGTACTGACTGGGCTCAACGTCGCTTGACTTCGGTGATCAGACGAGAACCGGTGTTTTCAACGTGATGTGGCCGTAGACGAGGTTGAGAAAAAGATAGAGTCCTTATATATCACCTACCACTAGAGTCTTGTAAAATGTTTTCTATTTTTAAATTAGAATTTTAAAAAAGTCTACGGCACCCAGTATTCCCAGGCGGTCACCCATCCAAGTACTGACTGGGCTCAACGTTGCTTAACTTCGGTGATCAGACGAGAACCGGTGTTTTCAACGTGATATGGCCGTAGACAAAGTTGAGAGTAAAATAAAACCCTTATATATCACATATAAAAAGACTCCAGACAATTTTCTTTTAATTTTTAATTTGATTACAGACACATCAGTACCCACTTTACACACCCGACATCCACACTACACACCAACACCCACAGACACCACTCGACACGCCAACACCCACATCAACACTAACACCCACTTCACACACCCAACACCCAAAATACACCACTTTACACACCAACACCCAAAGACACACCAACACCTACTCCACACACCAACACCCACAGACACATCAACACCCACTTTACCCACCAAACACCCACCAACACCACTTGACACACCAACACCCACAGAGACATCAACACCCACTTTACACACCCGACTCCCACTTCACACACCAACACCCACAGACACCACTCGACACACCAACACCCACATCAACACTAACACCCCCTTTAAACACCCACATACACACCAACACCCACAGACAGATCAACACCCACTTCACACACCCAACACCCACTTTACACATCAACACCCTCATAAACCATACCCTAACCCAGGTATCATTCTGTATATCAAGTAGTATATGTTTATTTCGTTTTCATAACATTAATTATTCCTATGAAACCTACCGTCGAAAAAACACGGAAGGGAGGGGCGGGAAGATGAATAAAAAGAAAAATAACAAAGATGAGCACGATACGACACTTTTGTGAGGAAGTGGGGCCCTGAGGAGGGCCTTTGGGTTTGGTTAGCACAAGCAATGCACTTAGGCACGCTCGCCACGGATGCGGCGGGCCAGCTGGATATCCTTGGGCATGATGGTCACACGCTTGGCGTGGATGGCACACAGGTTGGTATCCTCAAAGAGACCGACCAGGTAGGCCTCGCTAGCCTCCTGCAGGGCCATAACAGCCGAAGACTGGAAGCGCAGGTCAGTCTTGAAGTCCTGAGCGATCTCACGCACCAGACGCTGGAAGGGGAGCTTGCGGATCAGAAGCTCGGTAGACTTCTGGTAACGACGGATCTCACGCAGAGCCACGGTACCGGGCCTGTAACGATGAGGTTTCTTCACACCTCCTGTGGCCGGGGCACTCTTACGAGCAGCCTTGGTGGCCAGCTGTTTACGCGGAGCCTTGCCTCCGGTAGACTTACGGGCGGTTTGCTTTGTACGAGCCATGACGTTCCTCCGACGGCGTTGACAGAGAAGTGAATAGAGCGCAACGCTAGGCTGCCGCTTTATATAGCCTCCCGCGACCGGGCGGTTTGGACAAACGGAACCCGGTAAATTTTGATCTTCGATATCTCCGTTGATATTTCATCTACAGACTTCAATTTTACATCAAACGAAAGGCGCTCACATGCTCTTACTGGCACATTTGGTTTTATTAGCCGTTCACCAAGTTTACATAGAGCTATGAGCGGAAATACGACGTCGAGCTTCGATTCCCGAAAACGGGCGGTGCAAACATCGCCGCTGATTGGCCGGCCGCGGTCACATGGTCTCCGCCTGCCGCCCGCCGCCCGCACCCGGGACCCGCCGGGGGTGCGTCCTAACAGGTCCGTGAGTCTGGCCGTATTCCTTATATAAAATGCGGCCGTTGGTGAGGGAAGCCACTACAGCTCTGTACACAGAACCGTAAACATGTCTGGACGTGGTAAAGGAGGAAAGGGACTCGGAAAGGGGGGCGCCAAACGCCACCGGAAGGTTTTGCGTGATAACATCCAGGGTATCACCAAGCCAGCAATCCGTCGTCTGGCTCGCCGTGGTGGTGTGAAGCGTATCTCTGGTCTCATCTATGAGGAGACCCGTGGCGTACTCAAGGTGTTCCTGGAGAACGTGATCCGTGATGCTGTCACCTACACCGAGCATGCCAAGAGGAAGACCGTCACCGCCATGGACGTCGTCTACGCTCTGAAGCGCCAGGGACGTACCCTCTACGGTTTCGGCGGTTAAACTGACAACCCCTGTCGAAAAAGTAACCAACAAAGGCCCTCCTCAGGGCCCCACTCTTTCCCAAATGTTTGAGATCGAAAACTGCTCGTTTACATAGTAAACCCGATGATTTTCATTAAGATAAGTTTATGTCCAACCTTTGCTTTGTATCGTACACTTCATACGAGTAATATTTCAATATACGAGTATCAGCGAAATAGTTTCATATCTAACCTAGGACTACTTAGTGAGACACACACCCTCACCTTGAGACACACACACCCCCACCATGTGACGCACACACCCACACCTGGTGTCACACACACCCTCACCTGGTATCACACACACCCTCACCTGGAGACACACACATACCCTCACCTGGTATCACACACACCCTCACCTGGTGTCACACACACCCCAACCTGGTATCACACACACCCTCACCTGGAGACACACACACCCTCACACAGAGACACACACACACTCTCACCCACCTGGAGACACACACACACCCTCACCTGGAGACACACACACCCTCACCTGGTATCACACACACCCTCACCTGGAGACACACACACCCTCACACAGAGACACACACACACTCTCACCCACCTGGAGACACACACACACCCTCACCTGGTATCACACACTCTCACCCACCTGGAGACACACACACACCCTCACCCACCTGGAGACACACACACACCCTCACCCACCTGGAGACACACACACACTCTCACCCACCTGGAGACACACACACACCCTCACCTGGTATCACACACACTCTCACCCACCTGGAGACACACACACACCCTCACCCACCTGGAGACACACACACACCCTCACATAGAGACACACACACACTCTCACCCACCTGGAGTCACACACACACCCTCACATGGAGACACACACACACACTCTCACCCACCTGGAGACACACACACACCCTCACCTGGAGACCCACACACCCTCACCTGGTATCACACACACCCTCACCTGGAGACACACATACCCTCACCTGGTGTCACACACACCCTCACCTGGTGTCACACACACCCCAACCTGGTATCACACACACCCCAACCTGGTATCACACACACCCTCACCTGAAGACGCACACACCCTCACATGGAGACCCACACACACCCTCACCTAGAGACCCACACACCCTAACCGGGAGACACACACACACACTCTCACCTGGAGACACATATACCCTCACCTGGAGAAATGTGTCATTTACTATATAGATATACATTTTTTTTTTTTTATATTTAGGGAATCTCAACGTGGTTTCAAGGCAGAAATATGATGGCAATAATTATAATAAAAATAACAAGCTTTGATCTGAACTCTTTGGAGAGAGTGGGGCCCTGAGGAGGGCCTTTTGTGTTGTTTAGCACGAGTCAGTGAGTTTACTTAGAGCTCGTGTATTTGGTGACGGCCTTGGTGCCCTCAGACACGGCGTGCTTGGCCAGCTCACCGGGGAGAAGGAGACGCACGGCGGTCTGAATTTCCCGGGAGGTGATGGTCGAACGACGGTTGTAGTGGGCCAGGCGGGAGGCCTCGGCGGCGATACGCTCAAAGATGTCGTTGACGAAGGAGTTCATGATGCTCATGGCCTTGCTGGAGATACCAGTGTCAGGGTGGACCTGCTTCAACACCTTGTAGATGTAGATGGCATAGCTCTCCTTCCTCCTCCTCTTGCGCTTCTTGTCGCCAGTTCGCACGGCTTTCGCCTTGCTGGCGGCTTTTTTCGCTCCCTTGGATGCGGGCTTCGGCGGCATGTTGTCGGTTCAGAGACTACAGGCAGACTGAGGGACAAGACGCGGCCCGCGCTATTTATGAGAGAACGCAGGGGGCGGTCCAAACAGTTGCTACGTGGTGGCGCCACCGGTGCCGCGGTTTACTGTTTGAACCGCCCGGTCTCAGTCCATATAAAAGCGGGAGTGAGCTGGCTTCTCTGTTATTGTCTATTGTGCCTGCTGCAGTACACACACACAACTACCGTCATGTCTGGTCGCGGAAAGGGAGGAAAGGCGAAGGGAAAGAGCAAGACCCGTAGCTCCAGGGCTGGTCTGCAATTCCCCGTCGGACGTATCCATCGTCATCTCCGCAAGGGAAACTATGGTGAGCGTATCGGAGCCGGTGCCCCCGTGTACCTGGCCGCCGTCATGGAATATCTGGCCGCTGAGGTTCTCGAGCTGGCAGGAAACGCTGCCCGTGACAACAAGAAGACGAGGATCATCCCCCGTCACTTGCAGCTGGCCATCCGTAACGACGAGGAATTGAACAAACTCCTCTCCGGTGTGACCATCGCTCAGGGTGGTGTGCTGCCCAACATCCAGGCTGTGCTCCTGCCCAAAAAGACCCAGAGCAAGCCCGCCAAGTAAACGGTATACCCACAATACCGTGTACCCCACAAAAGGCCCTCCTCAGGGCCCCACATTATCTCAAAAGTGTTGATCCATCTGTTCGTTGCCCCACGAAAATAATAACGTTAAATTAAAAGATGTAGTACCAACGCCCCCTCCCCCCACACCAGGTGTGCATGTTGTTATTAAGGCGCCATCGTGCACGACTAGACTGAATGCCAAATATTTAAGAAATGGAAACATTAAGCACCATATGTTGCATGTCTCTCGAGTAAAAATTAATCCAAAGCAGTATACAGTATGTGTCATGAAAAATATATATATAAATTCAAAAAAAGTCTACGGCACCCAGTATTCCCAGGCGGTCACCCATCCAAGTACTGACTGGGCTCAACGTTGCTTAACTTCGGTGATCAGACGAGAACCGGTGTTTTCAACGTGATATGGCCGTAGACAAAGTTTAGGATAAAATAAAACCATTATATATCAGATACGAGGTGACTCAAGTCGACAAAGATAAAAAAAATATATATTTATATTATGACTCAAAATTTAAGGCACCCAGTATTCATAGGCAGTCACCTGGCGAATTATTCAAAGTGTCATGGCCATAGAAAACAGTGTGTGTGAATTAGAAGCGTTACAAGACACATAAGACACACCTGATGACACATCAACACCTTAAGTACTCACCTCACCCTAAGACACTCACACACACGCCCTAACCATGATACACACAACCTCAACCTAAGACACACACCCTCACCCTAACGTCACACACCTTCAACCTAACGACACACACCCTCAGGGACACTGACCCTCACCCTGACACACACACCCTCACCTTTAGTGTTACACACCCTCACCCTGAGACACGTCCTCACCTTAGGTGAGACACACCCTCACCTTTAGTGTCACACACCTCACTTTCAGTGACACACACCCTCACATTCAGACTCACACATCCTAACCTTGGGTCACACACCCGCACTTTGAGACACGCCCTCACCTTCAGTGACACACACACCCTCGGCTTGGGACACACACCCTCGGCTTGGGACACACACACCCTCGGCTTGGGACACACACACCCTCACCTAGTGTCACACACAACCTCACCCTATGACACACACACCCTCACTCTGAGACACAGACAACCTCACCCTATGACACACACACACCCTCACCCTAAGGCACACACACCTCACTCTGACACAAAGACAACCTCACCCTATGACACACACACACCCTCACCAGAAGGCACACACACCCTCACTCTGACACACAGACAACCTCACCCTACGACACACACCCTCAGCCTAAGACACACACACCCTCACTCTGAAACACACACAACCCCACCCTATGACACACACACCCTCACCAGAATGCACACACACCCTCACTCTGACACACAGACAACCTCACCCTACGACACACACCCTGTGCCTAAGACACACACACACCCTCACTCTGAAACACAGACAATCCCACCCTATGATACACACACCCGCATCCTAGGGCACAAACTCCCTCCCACAGAGACACAGACAACCTCCCCTATGACACACACATACACACCTTTACTCTAAGACACAGACAACCTCACCCTATGACACAGACACCCTCACCCTAAGGCACACACACCTCACTCTGACACAAAGACAACCTCACCCTATGACACACACACACCCTCACCAGAAGGCACACACACCCTCACTCTGAGACACAGACAACCTTACCCTACGACACACACCCTCTGCCTAAGACACACACACCCTCACTCTGACACAAACACAATCCCACCCTATGACACACACAAACCCTCACCAAAAGGCACACACAACCTCACTCCGAGACACAGACAACCTCAACATACGACACACACCCTCAGCTTAAGACACACACACCCTCACTCTGACACAAACACAATCCCACCCTATGACACACACACACACCCTCACCAGAAGGCACACACACCCTCACTCTGACACACAGACAACCTCACCCTACGACACACACCCTCTGCCTAAGACACACACACCCTCACTCGGAAACACAGACAATCCCACCCTATGACACACACACCCCCACCCTAGGGCACAAACACCCTCCCACAGAGACACAGACAACCTCCCCTATGACACACACATACACACCTTTACTCTAAGACACAGACAACCTCACCCTATGACACAGACACCCTCAGCCTAAGACACACACACCTCACTCTGACACAAAGACAACCTCACCCTATGACACACACACACCCTCACCAGAAGGCACACACACCCTTACTACGAGACACAGACAACCTCATCCTACGACACATACCCTCAGCCTAAGACACACACACCCTCACTCTGACACAAACACAATCCCACCCTATGACACACACACACCCTCACCAGAAGGCACACACACCGTCACTCTGACACACAGACAACCTCACCCTACGACACACACCATTCTGCCTAAGACACACACACCCTCACTCGGAAACACAGACAATCCCGCCCTATGACACACACACACCCGCACCCTAGGGCACAAACACCCTCCCACAGAGACATAGACAACGTCCCCTATGAGACACACATACACACCTTTACTCTAAGACACAGACAACCTCACCCTATGACACAGACACCCTCACCCTAAGGCACACACACCCTCACTCTGAGACACAGACAACCCCCCCCCCCCCCCCTATGACACACACCCTCACCAGAAGGCACACACACCCTCACTCTGAGACACAGACAACCTCACCCTATGACACACACACCCTCACCCTAGGGCACTACCTCACCCTCCCACAGAGACACACACAAACTCTCCTATGACACACACACCCTAACCCTAAGACACAGACAACCTCACCCTTAGGCACACACACCCTCACTCTGAGACACACAAACCCTCATCTTATGACACACACCTTCATCCTAAGGCACACACACCCTAACTCTGAGACACAGACAACCTCACCCTATGACACACACACCCTCATCCTAAGACACACACCCTCACCCTAAGGCACACACCCTCACCCTAAGGCACATACCCTCACTCAGAGACACACACAACCTCCCATATTACACACTCACACTTTCCCTAATACATACATACTTTTACTGTGAGACACAGACAACCTCACCCTATGACACACATACCCTCACCCTAAGACACACACCCTCACCCGAAGGCACACACAACCTCACCCTATGACACACACCCTCACCTTAAGGCACAAACACCCTCACCCTAAGGCACAAACACCCTCACTCTGAGACACAGACAGCCTCATCCTAAGGCACTTAAAAAAGTCTACGGCACCCAGTATTCCCAGGCGGTCACCCATCCAAGTACTGACTGGGCTCAACGTTGCTTGACTTCGGTGATCAGACGAGAACCGGTGTTTTCAACGTGATGTGGCCGTAGACAACAGTGAGTGTAAAATAAAACCGTTATATATCACATTCAACATGACTGGCATCAAAAATTTAATTTTTGAAATTAGAATTTAAAAGAGTCTACGGCATCCGGTACTCCCAGGCAGTCACCCATCCGATTAATGATATGGCCGTAGACGACGTTGGGCGTAAGATAGAACCATTATATATAACCTTTGACACGACTCACATAAATGTTTATTTTCTTTGAATTAGAATTTTTAAAAAAGTCTACGGCACCCAGTATTCCCAGGCGGTCACCCATCCAAGTACTGACTGGGCTCAACGTCGCTTGACTTCGGTGATCAGACGAGAACCGGTGTTTTCAACGTGATGTGGCCGTAGACGAGGTTGAGAGTAAGATAGAGTCCTTATATATCACCTACCACTAGAGTCTTGTAAAATGTTTTCATTTTTTCTAAATTAGAATTTAAAAAAAGTCTACGGCACCCAGTATTCCCAGGCGGTCACCCATCCAAGTACTGACTGGGCTCAACGTCGCTTGACTTCGGTGATCAGACGAGAACCGGTGTTTTCAACGTGATGTGGCCGTAGACGAGGTTGAGAGTAAGATAGAGTCCTTATATATGACCTACCACTAGAGTCTTGTAAAATGTTTTCTTTTTTTCTAAATTAGAATTTAAAAAAAGTCTACGGCACCCAGTATTCCCAGGCGGTCACCTATCCAAGTACTGACTGGGCTCAACGTCGCTTGACTTCGGTGATCAGACGAGAACCGGTGTTTTCAATGTGATGTGGCCGTAGACGAGGTTGAGAGTAAGATAGAGTCCTTATATATGACCTACCACTAGAGTCTTGTAAAATGTTTTCTTTTTTCTAAATTAGAATTTAAAAAAAGTCTACGGCACCCAGTATTCCCAGGCGGTCACCCATCCAAGTACTGACTGGGCTCAACGTCGCTTGACTTCGGTGATCAGACGAGAACCGATGTTTTCAACGTGATGTGGCCGTAGACAAGGTTGAGAGTAAGATAGAGTCCTTATATATGACCTACCACTAGAGTCTTGTAAAATGTTTTCTTTTTTCTAAATTAGAATTTAAAAAAAGTCTACAGCACCCAGTATTCCCAGGCGGTCACCCATCCAAGTACTGACTGAGCTCAACGTCGCTTGACTTCGGTGATCAGACGAGAACCGGTGTTTTCAACGTGATGTGGCCGTAGACGAGGTTGAGAGTAAGATAGAGTCCTTATATATGACCTACCACTAGAGTCTTGTAAAATGTTTTCATTTTTTCTAAATTAGAATTTAAAAAAAGTCTACGGCACCCAGTATTCCCAGGCGGTCACCCATCCAAGTACTGACTGGGCTCAACGTCGCTTGACTTCGGTTATCAGACGAGAACCGGTGTTTTCAACGTGATGTGGCCGTAGACGAGGTTGAGAGTAAGATAGAGTCCTTATATATGACCTACCACTAGAGTCTTGTAAAATGTTTTCTTTTTTCTAAATTAGAATTTAAAAAAAGTCTACGGCACCCAGTATTCCCAGGCGGTCACCCATCCAAGTACTGACTGGGCTCAACGTCGCTTGACTTCGGTGATCAGACGAGAACCGGTGTTTTCAACGTGATGTGGCCGTAGACGAGGTTGAGAGTAAGATAGAGTCCTTATATATGACCTACCACTAGAGTCTTGTAAAATGTTTTCTTTTTTCTAAATTAGAATTTAAAAAAAGTCTACGGCACCCAGTATTCCCAGGCGGTCACCCATCCAAGTACTGACTGGGCTCAACGTCGCTTGACTTCGGTGATCAGACGAGAACCGGTGTTTTCAACGTGATGTGGCCGTAGACGAGGTTGAGAGTAAGATAGAGTCCTTATATATGACCTACCACTAGAGTCTTGTAAAATGTTTTCTTTTTTCTAAATTACAATTTAAAAAAAGTCTACGGCACCCAGTATTCCCAGGCGGTCACCCATCCAAGTACTGACTGGGCTCAACGTCGCTTGACTTCGGTGATCAGACGAGAACCGGTGTTTTCAACGTGATGTGGCCGTAGACAAGGTTGAGAGTAAGATAGAGTCCTTATATATCACCTACCACTAGAGTCTTGTAAAAAAAAAAAAAATTTCTAAATTAGAATTAAAAAAAAGTCTACGGCACCCAGTATTCCCAGGCGGTCACCCATCCAAGTACTGACTGGGCTCAACGTCGCTTGACTTCGGTGATCAGACGAGAACCGGTGTTTTCAACGTGATGTGGCCGTAGACGAGGTTGAGAAAAAGATAGAGTCCTTATATATCACCTACCACTAGAGTCTTGTAAAATGTTTTCTATTTTTAAATTAGAATTTTAAAAAAGTCTACGGCACCCAGTATTCCCAGGCGGTCACCCATCCAAGTACTGACTGGGCTCAACGTTGCTTAACTTCGGTGATCAGACGAGAACCGGTGTTTTCAACGTGATATGGCCGTAGACAAAGTTGAGAGTAAAATAAAACCCTTATATATCACATATAAAAAGACTCCAGACAATTTTCTTTTAATTTTTAATTTGATTACAGACACATCAGTACCCACTTTACACACCCGACATCCACACTACACACCAACACCCACAGACACCACTCGACACGCCAACACCCACATCAACACTAACACCCACTTCACACACCCAACACCCAAAATACACCACTTTACACACCAACACCCAAAGACACACCAACACCTACTCCACACACCAACACCCACAGACACATCAACACCCACTTTACCCACCAAACACCCACCAACACCACTTGACACACCAACACCCACAGAGACATCAACACCCACTTTACACACCCGACTCCCACTTCACACACCAACACCCACAGACACCACTCGACACACCAACACCCACATCAACACTAACACCCCCTTTAAACACCCACATACACACCAACACCCACAGACAGATCAACACCCACTTCACACACCCAACACCCACTTTACACATCAACACCCTCATAAACCATACCCTAACCCAGGTATCATTCTGTATATCAAGTAGTATATGTTTATTTCGTTTTCATAACATCAATTATTCCTATGAAACCTACCGTCGAAAAAACACGGAAGGGAGGGGCGGGAAGATGAATAAAAAGAAAAATAACAAAGATGAGCACGATACGACACTTTTGTGAGGAAGTGGGGCCCTGAGGAGGGCCTTTGGGTTTGGTTAGCACAAGCAATGCACTTAGGCACGCTCGCCACGGATGCGGCGGGCCAGCTGGATATCCTTGGGCATGATGGTCACACGCTTGGCGTGGATGGCACACAGGTTGGTATCCTCAAAGAGACCGACCAGGTAGGCCTCGCTAGCCTCCTGCAGGGCCATAACAGCCGAAGACTGGAAGCGCAGGTCAGTCTTGAAGTCCTGAGCGATCTCACGCACCAGACGCTGGAAGGGGAGCTTGCGGATCAGAAGCTCGGTAGACTTCTGGTAACGACGGATCTCACGCAGAGCCACGGTACCGGGCCTGTAACGATGAGGTTTCTTCACACCTCCTGTGGCCGGGGCACTCTTACGAGCAGCCTTGGTGGCCAGCTGTTTACGCGGAGCCTTGCCTCCGGTAGACTTACGGGCGGTTTGCTTTGTACGAGCCATGACGTTCCTCCGACGGCGTTGACAGAGAAGTGAATAGAGCGCAACGCTAGGCTGCCGCTTTATATAGCCTCCCGCGACCGGGCGGTTTGGACAAACGGAACCCGGTAAATTTTGATCTTCGATATCTCCGTTGATATTTCATCTACAGACTTCAATTTTACATCAAACGAAAGGCGCTCACATGCTCTTACTGGCACATTTGGTTTTATTAGCCGTTCACCAAGTTTACATAGAGCTATGAGCGGAAATACGACGTCGAGCTTCGATTCCCGAAAACGGGCGGTGCAAACATCGCCGCTGATTGGCCGGCCGCGGTCACATGGTCTCCGCCTGCCGCCCGCCGCCCGCACCCGGGACCCGCCGGGGGTGCGTCCTAACAGGTCCGTGAGTCTGGCCGTATTCCTTATATAAAATGCGGCCGTTGGTGAGGGAAGCCACTACAGCTCTGTACACAGAACCGTAAACATGTCTGGACGTGGTAAAGGAGGAAAGGGACTCGGAAAGGGGGGCGCCAAACGCCACCGGAAGGTTTTGCGTGATAACATCCAGGGTATCACCAAGCCAGCAATCCGTCGTCTGGCTCGCCGTGGTGGTGTGAAGCGTATCTCTGGTCTCATCTATGAGGAGACCCGTGGCGTACTCAAGGTGTTCCTGGAGAACGTGATCCGTGATGCTGTCACCTACACCGAGCATGCCAAGAGGAAGACCGTCACCGCCATGGACGTCGTCTACGCTCTGAAGCGCCAGGGACGTACCCTCTACGGTTTCGGCGGTTAAACTGACAACCCCTGTCGAAAAAGTAACCAACAAAGGCCCTCCTCAGGGCCCCACTCTTTCCCAAATGTTTGAGATCGAAAACTGCTCGTTTACATAGTAAACCCGATGATTTTCATTAAGATAAGTTTATGTCCAACCTTTGCTTTGTATCGTACACTTCATACGAGTAATATTTCAATATACGAGTATCAGCGAAATAGTTTCATATCTAACCTAGGACTACTTAGTGAGACACACACCCTCACCTTGAGACACACACACCCCCACCATGTGACGCACACACCCACACCTGGTGTCACACACACCCTCACCTGGTATCACACACACCCTCACCTGGAGACACACACATACCCTCACCTGGTATCACACACACCCTCACCTGGTGTCACACACACCCCAACCTGGTATCACACACACCCTCACCTGGAGACACACACACCCTCACACAGAGACACACACACACTCTCACCCACCTGGAGACACACACACACCCTCACCTGGAGACACACACACCCTCACCTGGTATCACACACACCCTCACCTGGAGACACACACACCCTCACACAGAGACACACACACACTCTCACCCACCTGGAGACACACACACACCCTCACCTGGTATCACACACTCTCACCCACCTGGAGACACACACACACCCTCACCCACCTGGAGACACACACACACCCTCACCCACCTGGAGACACACACACACTCTCACCCACCTGGAGACACACACACACCCTCACCTGGTATCACACACACTCTCACCCACCTGGAGACACACACACACCCTCACCCACCTGGAGACACACACACACCCTCACATAGAGACACACACACACTCTCACCCACCTGGAGTCACACACACACCCTCACATGGAGACACACACACACACTCTCACCCACCTGGAGACACACACACACCCTCACCTGGAGACCCACACACCCTCACCTGGTATCACACACACCCTCACCTGGAGACACACATACCCTCACCTGGTGTCACACACACCCTCACCTGGTGTCACACACACCCCAACCTGGTATCACACACACCCCAACCTGGTATCACACACACCCTCACCTGAAGACGCACACACCCTCACATGGAGACCCACACACACCCTCACCTAGAGACCCACACACCCTAACCGGGAGACACACACACACACTCTCACCTGGAGACACATATACCCTCACCTGGAGAAATGTGTCATTTACTATATAGATATACATTTTTTTTTTTTTATATTTAGGGAATCTCAACGTGGTTTCAAGGCAGAAATATGATGGCAATAATTATAATAAAAATAACAAGCTTTGATCTGAACTCTTTGGAGAGAGTGGGGCCCTGAGGAGGGCCTTTTGTGTTGTTTAGCACGAGTCAGTGAGTTTACTTAGAGCTCGTGTATTTGGTGACGGCCTTGGTGCCCTCAGACACGGCGTGCTTGGCCAGCTCACCGGGGAGAAGGAGACGCACGGCGGTCTGAATTTCCCGGGAGGTGATGGTCGAACGACGGTTGTAGTGGGCCAGGCGGGAGGCCTCGGCGGCGATACGCTCAAAGATGTCGTTGACGAAGGAGTTCATGATGCTCATGGCCTTGCTGGAGATACCAGTGTCAGGGTGGACCTGCTTCAACACCTTGTAGATGTAGATGGCATAGCTCTCCTTCCTCCTCCTCTTGCGCTTCTTGTCGCCAGTTCGCACGGCTTTCGCCTTGCTGGCGGCTTTTTTCGCTCCCTTGGATGCGGGCTTCGGCGGCATGTTGTCGGTTCAGAGACTACAGGCAGACTGAGGGACAAGACGCGGCCCGCGCTATTTATGAGAGAACGCAGGGGGCGGTCCAAACAGTTGCTACGTGGTGGCGCCACCGGTGCCGCGGTTTACTGTTTGAACCGCCCGGTCTCAGTCCATATAAAAGCGGGAGTGAGCTGGCTTCTCTGTTATTGTCTATTGTGCCTGCTGCAGTACACACACACAACTACCGTCATGTCTGGTCGCGGAAAGGGAGGAAAGGCGAAGGGAAAGAGCAAGACCCGTAGCTCCAGGGCTGGTCTGCAATTCCCCGTCGGACGTATCCATCGTCATCTCCGCAAGGGAAACTATGGTGAGCGTATCGGAGCCGGTGCCCCCGTGTACCTGGCCGCCGTCATGGAATATCTGGCCGCTGAGGTTCTCGAGCTGGCAGGAAACGCTGCCCGTGACAACAAGAAGACGAGGATCATCCCCCGTCACTTGCAGCTGGCCATCCGTAACGACGAGGAATTGAACAAACTCCTCTCCGGTGTGACCATCGCTCAGGGTGGTGTGCTGCCCAACATCCAGGCTGTGCTCCTGCCCAAAAAGACCCAGAGCAAGCCCGCCAAGTAAACGGTATACCCACAATACCGTGTACCCCACAAAAGGCCCTCCTCAGGGCCCCACATTATCTCAAAAGTGTTGATCCATGTGTTCGTTGCCCCACGAAAATAATAACGTTAAATTAAAAGATGTAGTACCAACGCCCCCTCCCCCCACACCAGGTGTGCATGTTGTTATTAAGGCGCCATCGTGCACGACTAGACTGAATGCCAAATATTTAAGAAATGGAAACATTAAGCACCATATGTTGCATGTCTCTCGAGTAAAAATTAATCCAAAGCAGTATACAGTATGTGTCATGAAAAATATATATATAAATTCAAAAAAAGTCTACGGCACCCAGTATTCCCAGGCGGTCACCCATCCAAGTACTGACTGGGCTCAACGTTGCTTAACTTCGGTGATCAGACGAGAACCGGTGTTTTCAACGTGATATGGCCGTAGACAAAGTTTAGGATAAAATAAAACCATTATATATCAGATACGAGGTGACTCAAGTCGACAAAGATAAAAAAAATATATATTTATATTATGACTCAAAATTTAAGGCACCCAGTATTCATAGGCAGTCACCTGGCGAATTATTCAAAGTGTCATGGCCATAGAAAACAGTGTGTGTGAATTAGAAGCGTTACAAGACACATAAGACACACCTGATGACACATCAACACCTTAAGTACTCACCTCACCCTAAGACACTCACACACACGCCCTAACCATGATACACACAACCTCAACCTAAGACACACACCCTCACCCTAACGTCACACACCTTCAACCTAACGACACACACCCTCAGGGACACTGACCCTCACCCTGACACACACACCCTCACCTTTAGTGTTACACACCCTCACCCTGAGACACGTCCTCACCTTAGGTGAGACACACCCTCACCTTTAGTGTCACACACCTCACTTTCAGTGACACACACCCTCACATTCAGACTCACACATCCTAACCTTGGGTCACACACCCTCACTTTGAGACACGCCCTCACCTTCAGTGACACACACACCCTCGGCTTGGGACACACACCCTCGGCTTGGGACACACACACCCTCGGCTTGGGACACACACACCCTCACCTAGTGTCACACACAACCTCACCCTATGACACACACACCCTCACTCTGAGACACAGACAACCTCACCCTATGACACACACACACCCTCACCCTAAGGCACACACACCTCACTCTGACACAAAGACAACCTCACCCTATGACACACACACACCCTCACCAGAAGGCACACACACCCTCACTCTGACACACAGACAACCTCACCCTACGACACACACCCTCAGCCTAAGACACACACACCCTCACTCTGAAACACACACAACCCCACCCTATGACACACACACCCTCACCAGAATGCACACACACCCTCACTCTGACACACAGACAACCTCACCCTACGACACACACCCTGTGCCTAAGACACACACACACCCTCACTCTGAAACACAGACAATCCCACCCTATGATACACACACCCGCATCCTAGGGCACAAACTCCCTCCCACAGAGACACAGACAACCTCCCCTATGACACACACATACACACCTTTACTCTAAGACACAGACAACCTCACCCTATGACACAGACACCCTCACCCTAAGGCACACACACCTCACTCTGACACAAAGACAACCTCACCCTATGACACACACACACCCTCACCAGAAGGCACACACACCCTCACTCTGAGACACAGACAACCTTACCCTACGACACACACCCTCTGCCTAAGACACACACACCCTCACTCTGACACAAACACAATCCCACCCTATGACACACACAAACCCTCACCAAAAGGCACACACAACCTCACTCCGAGACACAGACAACCTCAACATACGACACACACCCTCAGCTTAAGACACACACACCCTCACTCTGACACAAACACAATCCCACCCTATGACACACACACACACCCTCACCAGAAGGCACACACACCCTCACTCTGACACACAGACAACCTCACCCTACGACACACACCCTCTGCCTAAGACACACACACCCTCAATCGGAAACACAGACAATCCCACCCTATGACACACACACCCCCACCCTAGGGCACAAACACCCTCCCACAGAGACACAGACAACCTCCCCTATGACACACACATACACACCTTTACTCTAAGACACAGACAACCTCACCCTATGACACAGACACCCTCAGCCTAAGACACACACACCTCACTCTGACACAAAGACAACCTCACCCTATGACACACACACACCCTCACCAGAAGGCACACACACCCTTACTACGAGACACAGACAACCTCATCCTACGACACATACCCTCAGCCTAAGACACACACACCCTCACTCTGACACAAACACAATCCCACCCTATGACACACACACACCCTCACCAGAAGGCACACACACCGTCACTCTGACACACAGACAACCTCACCCTACGACACACACCATTCTGCCTAAGACACACACACCCTCACTCGGAAACACAGACAATCCCGCCCTATGACACACACACACCCGCACCCTAGGGCACAAACACCCTCCCACAGAGACATAGACAACGTCCCCTATGAGACACACATACACACCTTTACTCTAAGACACAGACAACCTCACCCTATGACACAGACACCCTCACCCTAAGGCACACACACCCTCACTCTGAGACACAGACAACCCCCCCCCCTATGACACACACCCTCACCAGAAGGCACACACACCCTCACTCTGAGACACAGACAACCTCACCCTATGACACACACACCCTCACTCTAGGGCACTACCTCACCCTCCCACAGAGACACACACAAACTCTCCTATGACACACACACCCTAACCCTAAGACACAGACAACCTCTCCCTTAGGCACACACACCCTCACTCTGAGACACACAAACCCTCATCTTATGACACACACCTTCATCCAAAGGCACACACACCCTAACTCTGAGACACAGACAACCTCACCCTATGACACACACACCCTCATCCTAAGACACACACCCTCACCCTAAGGCACACACCCTCACCCTAAGGCACATACCCTCACTCAGAGACACACACAACCTCCCATATTACACACTCACACTTTCCCTAATACATACATACTTTTACTGTGAGACACAGACAACCTCACCCTATGACACACATACCCTCACCCTAAGACACACACCCTCACCCGAAGGCACACACAACCTCACCCTATGACACACACCCTCACCTTAAGGCACAAACACCCTCACCCTAAGGCACAAACACCCTCAGTCTGAGACACAGACAGCCTCATCCTAAGGCACTTAAAAAAGTCTACGGCACCCAGTATTCCCAGGCGGTCACCCATCCAAGTACTGACTGGGCTCAACGTTGCTTGACTTCGGTGATCAGACGAGAACCGGTGTTTTCAACGTGATGTGGCCGTAGACAACAGTGAGTGTAAAATAAAACCGTTATATATCACATTCAACATGACTGGCATCAAAAATTTAATTTTTGAAATTAGAATTTAAAAGAGTCTACGGCATCCGGTACTCCCAGGCAGTCACCCATCCGATTAATGATATGGCCGTAGACGACGTTGGGCGTAAGATAGAACCATTATATATAACCTTTGACACGACTCACATAAATGTTTATTTTCTTTGAATTAGAATTTTTAAAAAAGTCTACGGCACCCAGTATTCCCAGGCGGTCACCCATCCAAGTACTGACTGGGCTCAACGTCGCTTGACTTCGGTGATCAGACGAGAACCGGTGTTTTCAACGTGATGTGGCCGTAGACGAGGTTGAGAGTAAGATAGAGTCCTTATATATCACCTACCACTAGAGTCTTGTAAAATGTTTTCATTTTTTCTAAATTAGAATTTAAAAAAAGTCTACGGCACCCAGTATTCCCAGGCGGTCACCCATCCAAGTACTGACTGGGCTCAACGTCGCTTGACTTCGGTGATCAGACGAGAACCGGTGTTTTCAACGTGATGTGGCCGTAGACGAGGTTGAGAGTAAGATAGAGTCCTTATATATGACCTACCACTAGAGTCTTGTAAAATGTTTTCTTTTTTTCTAAATTAGAATTTAAAAAAAGTCTACGGCACCCAGTATTCCCAGGCGGTCACCTATCCAAGTACTGACTGGGCTCAACGTCGCTTGACTTCGGTGATCAGACGAGAACCGGTGTTTTCAATGTGATGTGGCCGTAGACGAGGTTGAGAGTAAGATAGAGTCCTTATATATGACCTACCACTAGAGTCTTGTAAAATGTTTTCTTTTTTCTAAATTAGAATTTAAAAAAAGTCTACGGCACCCAGTATTCCCAGGCGGTCACCCATCCAAGTACTGACTGGGCTCAACGTCGCTTGACTTCGGTGATCAGACGAGAACCGGTGTTTTCAACGTGATGTGGCCGTAGACAAGGTTGAGAGTAAGATAGAGTCCTTATATATGACCTACCACTAGAGTCTTGTAAAATGTTTTCTTTTTTCTAAATTAGAATTTAAAAAAAGTCTACAGCACCCAGTATTCCCAGGCGGTCACCCATCCAAGTACTGACTGAGCTCAACGTCGCTTGACTTCGGTGATCAGACGAGAACCGGTGTTTTCAACGTGATGTGGCCGTAGACGAGGTTGAGAGTAAGATAGAGTCCTTATATATGACCTACCACTAGAGTCTTGTAAAATGTTTTCATTTTTTCTAAATTAGAATTTAAAAAAAGTCTACGGCACCCAGTATTCCCAGGCGGTCACCCATCCAAGTACTGACTGGGCTCAACGTCGCTTGACTTCGGTTATCAGACGAGAACCGGTGTTTTCAACGTGATGTGGCCGTAGACGAGGTTGAGAGTAAGATAGAGTCCTTATATATGACCTACCACTAGAGTCTTGTAAAATGTTTTCTTTTTTCTAAATTAGAATTTAAAAAAAGTCTACGGCACCCAGTATTCCCAGGCGGTCACCCATCCAAGTACTGACTGGGCTCAACGTCGCTTGACTTCGGTGATCAGACGAGAACCGGTGTTTTCAACGTGATGTGGCCGTAGACGAGGTTGAGAGTAAGATAGAGTCCTTATATATGACCTACCACTAGAGTCTTGTAAAATGTTTTCTTTTTTCTAAATTAGAATTTAAAAAAAGTCTACGGCACCCAGTATTCCCAGGCGGTCACCCATCCAAGTACTGACTGGGCTCAACGTCGCTTGACTTCGGTGATCAGACGAGAACCGGTGTTTTCAACGTGATGTGGCCGTAGACGAGGTTGAGAGTAAGATAGAGTCCTTATATATGACCTACCACTAGAGTCTTGTAAAATGTTTTCTTTTTTCTAAATTAGAATTTAAAAAAAGTCTACGGCACCCAGTATTCCCAGGCGGTCACCCATCCAAGTACTGACTGGGCTCAACGTCGCTTGACTTCGGTGATCAGACGAGAACCGGTGTTTTCAACGTGATGTGGCCGTAGACAAGGTTGAGAGTAAGATAGAGTCCTTATATATCACCTACCACTAGAGTCTTGTAAAAAAAAAAAAAATTTCTAAATTAGAATTAAAAAAAAGTCTACGGCACCCAGTATTCCCAGGCGGTCACCCATCCAAGTACTGACTGGGCTCAACGTCGCTTGACTTCGGTGATCAGACGAGAACCGGTGTTTTCAACGTGATGTGGCCGTAGACGAGGTTGAGAAAAAGATAGAGTCCTTATATATCACCTACCACTAGAGTCTTGTAAAATGTTTTCTATTTTTAAATTAGAATTTTAAAAAAGTCTACGGCACCCAGTATTCCCAGGCGGTCACCCATCCAAGTACTGACTGGGCTCAACGTTGCTTAACTTCGGTGATCAGACGAGAACCGGTGTTTTCAACGTGATATGGCCGTAGACAAAGTTGAGAGTAAAATAAAACCCTTATATATCACATATAAAAAGACTCCAGACAATTTTCTTTTAATTTTTAATTTGATTACAGACACATCAGTACCCACTTTACACACCCGACATCCACACTACACACCAACACCCACAGACACCACTCGACACGCCAACACCCACATCAACACTAACACCCACTTCACACACCCAACACCCAAAATACACCACTTTACACACCAACACCCAAAGACACACCAACACCTACTCCACACACCAACACCCACAGACACATCAACACCCACTTTACCCACCAAACACCCACCAACACCACTTGACACACCAACACCCACAGAGACATCAACACCCACTTTACACACCCGACTCCCACTTCACACACCAACACCCACAGACACCACTCGACACACCAACACCCACATCAACACTAACACCCCCTTTAAACACCCACATACACACCAACACCCACAGACAGATCAACACCCACTTCACACACCCAACACCCACTTTACACATCAACACCCTCATAAACCATACCCTAACCCAGGTATCATTCTGTATATCAAGTAGTATATGTTTATTTCGTTTTCATAACATTAATTATTCCTATGAAACCTACCGTCGAAAAAACACGGAAGGGAGGGGCGGGAAGATGAATAAAAAGAAAAATAACAAAGATGAGCACGATACGACACTTTTGTGAGGAAGTGGGGCCCTGAGGAGGGCCTTTGGGTTTGGTTAGCACAAGCAATGCACTTAGGCACGCTCGCCACGGATGCGGCGGGCCAGCTGGATATCCTTGGGCATGATGGTCACACGCTTGGCGTGGATGGCACACAGGTTGGTATCCTCAAAGAGACCGACCAGGTAGGCCTCGCTAGCCTCCTGCAGGGCCATAACAGCCGAAGACTGGAAGCGCAGGTCAGTCTTGAAGTCCTGAGCGATCTCACGCACCAGACGCTGGAAGGGGAGCTTGCGGATCAGAAGCTCGGTAGACTTCTGGTAACGACGGATCTCACGCAGAGCCACGGTACCGGGCCTGTAACGATGAGGTTTCTTCACACCTCCTGTGGCCGGGGCACTCTTACGAGCAGCCTTGGTGGCCAGCTGTTTACGCGGAGCCTTGCCTCCGGTAGACTTACGGGCGGTTTGCTTTGTACGAGCCATGACGTTCCTCCGACGGCGTTGACAGAGAAGTGAATAGAGCGCAACGCTAGGCTGCCGCTTTATATAGCCTCCCGCGACCGGGCGGTTTGGACAAACGGAACCCGGTAAATTTTGATCTTCGATATCTCCGTTGATATTTCATCTACAGACTTCAATTTTACATCAAACGAAAGGCGCTCACATGCTCTTACTGGCACATTTGGTTTTATTAGCCGTTCACCAAGTTTACATAGAGCTATGAGCGGAAATACGACGTCGAGCTTCGATTCCCGAAAACGGGCGGTGCAAACATCGCCGCTGATTGGCCGGCCGCGGTCACATGGTCTCCGCCTGCCGCCCGCCGCCCGCACCCGGGACCCGCCGGGGGTGCGTCCTAACAGGTCCGTGAGTCTGGCCGTATTCCTTATATAAAATGCGGCCGTTGGTGAGGGAAGCCACTACAGCTCTGTACACAGAACCGTAAACATGTCTGGACGTGGTAAAGGAGGAAAGGGACTCGGAAAGGGGGGCGCCAAACGCCACCGGAAGGTTTTGCGTGATAACATCCAGGGTATCACCAAGCCAGCAATCCGTCGTCTGGCTCGCCGTGGTGGTGTGAAGCGTATCTCTGGTCTCATCTATGAGGAGACCCGTGGCGTACTCAAGGTGTTCCTGGAGAACGTGATCCGTGATGCTGTCACCTACACCGAGCATGCCAAGAGGAAGACCGTCACCGCCATGGACGTCGTCTACGCTCTGAAGCGCCAGGGACGTACCCTCTACGGTTTCGGCGGTTAAACTGACAACCCCTGTCGAAAAAGTAACCAACAAAGGCCCTCCTCAGGGCCCCACTCTTTCCCAAATGTTTGAGATCGAAAACTGCTCGTTTACATAGTAAACCCGATGATTTTCATTAAGATAAGTTTATGTCCAACCTTTGCTTTGTATCGTACACTTCATACGAGTAATATTTCAATATACGAGTATCAGCGAAATAGTTTCATATCTAACCTAGGACTACTTAGTGAGACACACACCCTCACCTTGAGACACACACACCCCCACCATGTGACGCACACACCCACACCTGGTGTCACACACACCCTCACCTGGTATCACACACACCCTCACCTGGAGACACACACATACCCTCACCTGGTATCACACACACCCTCACCTGGTGTCACACACACCCCAACCTGGTATCACACACACCCTCACCTGGAGACACACACACCCTCACACAGAGACACACACACACTCTCACCCACCTGGAGACACACACACACCCTCACCTGGAGACACACACACCCTCACCTGGTATCACACACACCCTCACCTGGAGACACACACACCCTCACACAGAGACACACACACACTCTCACCCACCTGGAGACACACACACACCCTCACCTGGTATCACACACTCTCACCCACCTGGAGACACACACACACCCTCACCCACCTGGAGACACACACACACCCTCACCCACCTGGAGACACACACACACTCTCACCCACCTGGAGACACACACACACCCTCACCTGGTATCACACACACTCTCACCCACCTGGAGACACACACACACCCTCACCCACCTGGAGACACACACACACCCTCACATAGAGACACACACACACTCTCACCCACCTGGAGTCACACACACACCCTCACATGGAGACACACACACACACTCTCACCCACCTGGAGACACACACACACCCTCACCTGGAGACCCACACACCCTCACCTGGTATCACACACACCCTCACCTGGAGACACACATACCCTCACCTGGTGTCACACACACCCTCACCTGGTGTCACACACACCCCAACCTGGTATCACACACACCCCAACCTGGTATCACACACACCCTCACCTGAAGACGCACACACCCTCACATGGAGACCCACACACACCCTCACCTAGAGACCCACACACCCTAACCGGGAGACACACACACACACTCTCACCTGGAGACACATATACCCTCACCTGGAGAAATGTGTCATTTACTATATAGATATACATTTTTTTTTTTTTATATTTAGGGAATCTCAACGTGGTTTCAAGGCAGAAATATGATGGCAATAATTATAATAAAAATAACAAGCTTTGATCTGAACTCTTTGGAGAGAGTGGGGCCCTGAGGAGGGCCTTTTGTGTTGTTTAGCACGAGTCAGTGAGTTTACTTAGAGCTCGTGTATTTGGTGACGGCCTTGGTGCCCTCAGACACGGCGTGCTTGGCCAGCTCACCGGGGAGAAGGAGACGCACGGCGGTCTGAATTTCCCGGGAGGTGATGGTCGAACGACGGTTGTAGTGGGCCAGGCTGGAGGCCTCGGCGGCGATACGCTCAAAGATGTCGTTGACGAAGGAGTTCATGATGCTCATGGCCTTGCTGGAGATACCAGTGTCAGGGTGGACCTGCTTCAACACCTTGTAGATGTAGATGGCATAGCTCTCCTTCCTCCTCCTCTTGCGCTTCTTGTCGCCAGTTCGCACGGCTTTCGCCTTGCTGGCGGCTTTTTTCGCTCCCTTGGATGCGGGCTTCGGCGGCATGTTGTCGGTTCAGAGACTACAGGCAGACTGAGGGACAAGACGCGGCCCGCGCTATTTATGAGAGAACGCAGGGGGCGGTCCAAACAGTTGCTACGTGGTGGCGCCACCGGTGCCGCGGTTTACTGTTTGAACCGCCCGGTCTCAGTCCATATAAAAGCGGGAGTGAGCTGGCTTCTCTGTTATTGTCTATTGTGCCTGCTGCAGTACACACACACAACTACCGTCATGTCTGGTCGCGGAAAGGGAGGAAAGGCGAAGGGAAAGAGCAAGACCCGTAGCTCCAGGGCTGGTCTGCAATTCCCCGTCGGACGTATCCATCGTCATCTCCGCAAGGGAAACTATGGTGAGCGTATCGGAGCCGGTGCCCCCGTGTACCTGGCCGCCGTCATGGAATATCTGGCCGCTGAGGTTCTCGAGCTGGCAGGAAACGCTGCCCGTGACAACAAGAAGACGAGGATCATCCCCCGTCACTTGCAGCTGGCCATCCGTAACGACGAGGAATTGAACAAACTCCTCTCCGGTGTGACCATCGCTCAGGGTGGTGTGCTGCCCAACATCCAGGCTGTGCTCCTGCCCAAAAAGACCCAGAGCAAGCCCGCCAAGTAAACGGTATACCCACAATACCGTGTACCCCACAAAAGGCCCTCCTCAGGGCCCCACATTATCTCAAAAGTGTTGATCCATCTGTTCGTTGCCCCACGAAAATAATAACGTTAAATTAAAAGATGTAGTACCAACGCCCCCTCCCCCCACACCAGGTGTGCATGTTGTTATTAAGGCGCCATCGTGCACGACTAGACTGAATGCCAAATATTTAAGAAATGGAAACATTAAGCACCATATGTTGCATGTCTCTCGAGTAAAAATTAATCCAAAGCAGTATACAGTATGTGTCATGAAAAATATATATATAAATTCAAAAAAAGTCTACGGCACCCAGTATTCCCAGGCGGTCACCCATCCAAGTACTGACTGGGCTCAACGTTGCTTAACTTCGGTGATCAGACGAGAACCGGTGTTTTCAACGTGATATGGCCGTAGACAAAGTTTAGGATAAAATAAAACCATTATATATCAGATACGAGGTGACTCAAGTCGACAAAGATAAAAAAAATATATATTTATATTATGACTCAAAATTTAAGGCACCCAGTATTCATAGGCAGTCACCTGGCGAATTATTCAAAGTGTCATGGCCATAGAAAACAGTGTGTGTGAATTAGAAGCGTTACAAGACACATAAGACACACCTGATGACACATCAACACCTTAAGTACTCACCTCACCCTAAGACACTCACACACACGCCCTAACCATGATACACACAACCTCAACCTAAGACACACACCCTCACCCTAACGTCACACACCTTCAACCTAACGACACACACCCTCAGGGACACTGACCCTCACCCTGACACACACACCCTCACCTTTAGTGTTACACACCCTCACCCTGAGACACGTCCTCACCTTAGGTGAGACACACCCTCACCTTTAGTGTCACACACCTCACTTTCAGTGACACACACCCTCACATTCAGACTCACACATCCTAACCTTGGGTCACACACCCTCACTTTGAGACACGCCCTCACCTTCAGTGACACACACACCCTCGGCTTGGGACACACACCCTCGGCTTGGGACACACACACCCTCGGCTTGGGACACACACACCCTCACCTAGTGTCACACACAACCTCACCCTATGACACACACACCCTCACTCTGAGACACAGACAACCTCACCCTATGACACACACACACCCTCACCCTAAGGCACACACACCTCACTCTGACACAAAGACAACCTCACCCTATGACACACACACACCCTCACCAGAAGGCACACACACCCTCACTCTGACACACAGACAACCTCACCCTACGACACACACCCTCAGCCTAAGACACACACACCCTCACTCTGAAACACACACAACCCCACCCTATGACACACACACCCTCACCAGAATGCACACACACCCTCACTCTGACACACAGACAACCTCACCCTACGACACACACCCTGTGCCTAAGACACACACACACCCTCACTCTGAAACACAGACAATCCCACCCTATGATACACACACCCGCATCCTAGGGCACAAACTCCCTCCCACAGAGACACAGACAACCTCCCCTATGACACACACATACACACCTTTACTCTAAGACACAGACAACCTCACCCTATGACACAGACACCCTCACCCTAAGGCACACACACCTCACTCTGACACAAAGACAACCTCACCCTATGACACACACACACCCTCACCAGAAGGCACACACACCCTCACTCTGAGACACAGACAACCTTACCCTACGACACACACCCTCTGCCTAAGACACACACACCCTCACTCTGACACAAACACAATCCCACCCTATGACACACACAAACCCTCACCAAAAGGCACACACAACCTCACTCCGAGACACAGACAACCTCAACATACGACACACACCCTCAGCTTAAGACACACACACCCTCACTCTGACACAAACACAATCCCACCCTATGACACACACACACACCCTCACCAGAAGGCACACACACCCTCACTCTGACACACAGACAACCTCACCCTACGACACACACCCTCTGCCTAAGACACACACACCCTCACTCGGAAACACAGACAATCCCACCCTATGACACACACACCCCCACCCTAGGGCACAAACACCCTCCCACAGAGACACAGACAACCTCCCCTATGACACACACATACACACCTTTACTCTAAGACACAGACAACCTCACCCTATGACACAGACACCCTCAGCCTAAGACACACACACCTCACTCTGACACAAAGACAACCTCACCCTATGACACACACACACCCTCACCAGAAGGCACACACACCCTTACTCCGAGACACAGACAACCTCATCCTACGACACATACCCTCAGCCTAAGACACACACACCCTCACTCTGACACAAACACAATCCCACCCTATGACACACACACACCCTCACCAGAAGGCACACACACCGTCACTCTGACACACAGACAACCTCACCCTACGACACACACCATTCTGCCTAAGACACACACACCCTCACTCGGAAACACAGACAATCCCGCCCTATGACACACACACATCCGCACCCTAGGGCACAAACACCCTCCCACAGAGACATAGACAACGTCCCCTATGAGACACACATACACACCTTTACTCTAAGACACAGACAACCTCACCCTATGACACAGACACCCTCACCCTAAGGCACACACACCCTCACTCTGAGACACAGACAACCCCCCCCCCATATGACACACACCCTCACCAGAAGGCACACACACCCTCACTCTGAGACACAGACAACCTCACCCTATGACACACACACCCTCACCCTAGGGCACTACCTCACCCTCCCACAGAGACACACACAAACTCTCCTATGACACACACACCCTAACCCTAAGACACAGACAACCTCACCCTTAGGCACACACACCCTCACTCTGAGACACACACACCCTCATCTTATGACACACACCTTCATCCTAAGGCACACACACCCTAACTCTGAGACACAGACAACCTCACCCTATGACACACACACCCTCATCCTAAGACACACACCCTCACCCTAAGGCACACACCCTCACCCTAAGGCACATACCCTCACTCAGAGACACACACAACCTCCCATATTACACACTCACACTTTCCCTAATACATACATACTTTTACTGTGAGACACAGACAACCTCACCCTATGACACACATACCCTCACCCTAAGACACACACCCTCACCCGAAGGCACACACAACCTCACCCTATGACACACACCCTCACCTTAAGGCACAAACACCCTCACCCTAAGGCACAAACACCCTCACTCTGAGACACAGACAGCCTCATCCTAAGGCACTTAAAAAAGTCTACGGCACCCAGTATTCCCAGGCGGTCACCCATCCAAGTACTGACTGGGCTCAACGTTGCTTGACTTCGGTGATCAGACGAGAACCGGTGTTTTCAACGTGATGTGGCCGTAGACAACAGTGAGTGTAAAATAAAACCGTTATATATCACATTCAACATGACTGGCATCAAAAATTTAATTTTTGAAATTAGAATTTAAAAGAGTCTACCGCATCCGGTACTCCCAGGCAGTCACCCATCCGATTAATGATATGGCCGTAGACGACGTTGGGCGTAAGATAGAACCATTATATATAACCTTTGACACGACTCACATAAATGTTTATTTTCTTTGAATTAGAATTTTTAAAAAAGTCTACGGCACCCAGTATTCCCAGGCGGTCACCTATCCAAGTACTGACTGGGCTCAACGTCGCTTGACTTCGGTGATCAGACGAGAACCGGTGTTTTCAACGTGATGTGGCCGTAGACGAGGTTGAGAGTAAGATAGAGTCCTTATATATGACCTACCACTAGAGTCTTGTAAAATGTTTTCTTTTTTCTAAATTAGAATTTAAAAAAAGTCTACGGCACCCAGTATTCCCAGGCGGTCACCCATCCAAGTACTGACTGGGCTCAACGTCGCTTGACTTCGGTGATCAGACGAGAACCGGTGTTTTCAACGTGATGTGGCCGTAGACAAGGTTGAGAGTAAGATAGAGTCCTTATATATGACCTACCACTAGAGTCTTGTAAAATGTTTTCTTTTTTCTAAATTAGAATTTTAAAAAAGTCTACAGCACCCAGTATTCCCAGGCGGTCACCCATCCAAGTACTGACTGGGCTCAACGTCGCTTGACTTCGGTGATCAGACGAGAACCGGTGTTTTCAACGTGATGTGGCCGTAGACGAGGTTGAGAGTAAGATAGAGTCCTTATATATGACCTACCACTAGAGTCTTGTAAAATGTTTTCTTTTTTCTAAATTAGAATTTAAAAAAAGTCTACGGCACCCAGTATTCCCAGGCGGTCACCCATCCAAGTACTGACTGGGCTCAACGTCGCTTGACTTCGGTGATCAGACGAGAACCGGTGTTTTCAACGTGATGTGGCCGTAGACGAGGTTGAGAGTAAGATAGAGTCCTTATATATGACCTACCACTAGAGTCTTGTAAAATGTTTTCATTTTTTCTAAATTAGAATTTAAAAAAAGTCTACGGCACCCAGTATTCCCAGGCGGTCACCCATCCAAGTACTGACTGGGCTCAACGTCGCTTGACTTCGGTGATCAGACGAGAACCGGTGTTTTCAACGTGATGTGGCCGTAGACGAGGTTGAGAGTAAGATAGAGTCCTTATATATGACCTACCACTAGAGTCTTGTAAAATGTTTTCTTTTTTCTAAATTAGAATTTAAAAAAAGTCTACGGCACCCAGTATTCCCAGGCGGTCACCCATCCAAGTACTGACTGGGCTCAACGTCGCTTGACTTCGGTGATCAGACGAGAACCGGTGTTTTCAACGTGATGTGGCCGTAGACGAGGTTGAGAGTAAGATAGAGTCCTTATATATGACCTACCACTAGAGTCTTGTAAAATGTTTTCTTTTTTCTAAATTAGAATTTAAAAAAAGTCTACGGCACCCAGTATTCCCAGGCGGTCACCCATCCAAGTACTGACTGGGCTCAACGTCGCTTGACTTCGGTGATCAGACGAGAACCGGTGTTTTCAACGTGATGTGGCCGTAGACGAGGTTGAGAGTAAGATAGAGTCCTTATATATGACCTACCACTAGAGTCTTGTAAAATGTTTTCTTTTTTCTAAATTAGAATTTAAAAAAAGTCTACGGCACCCAGTATTCCCAGGCGGTCACCCATCCAAGTACTGACTGGGCTCAACGTCGCTTGACTTCGGTGATCAGACGAGAACCGGTGTTTTCAACGTGATGTGGCCGTAGACAAGGTTGAGAGTAAGATAGAGTCCTTATATATCACCTACCACTAGAGTCTTGTAAAAAAAAAAAAAATTTCTAAATTAGAATTAAAAAAAAGTCTACGGCACCCAGTATTCCCAGGCGGTCACCCATCCAAGTACTGACTGGGCTCAACGTCGCTTGACTTCGGTGATCAGACGAGAACCGGTGTTTTCAACGTGATGTGGCCGTAGACGAGGTTGAGAAAAAGATAGAGTCCTTATATATCACCTACCACTAGAGTCTTGTAAAATGTTTTCTATTTTTAAATTAGAATTTTAAAAAAGTCTACGGCACCCAGTATTCCCAGGCGGTCACCCATCCAGGTACTGACTGGGCTCAACGTTGCTTAACTTCGGTGATCAGACGAGAACCGGTGTTTTCAACGTGATATGGCCGTAGACAAAGTTGAGAGTAAAATAAAACCCTTATATATCACATATAAAAAGACTCCAGACAATTTTCTTTTAATTTTTAATTTGATTACAGACACATCAGTACCCACTTTACACACCCGACATCCACACTACACACCAACACCCACAGACACCACTCGACACGCCAACACCCACATCAACACTAACACCCACTTCACACACCCAACACCCAAAATACACCACTTTACACACCAACACCCAAAGACACACCAACACCTACTCCACACACCAACACCCACAGACACATCAACACCCACTTTACCCACCAAACACCCACCAACACCACTTGACACACCAACACCCACAGAGACATCAACACCCACTTTACACACCCGACTCCCACTTCACACACCAACACCCACAGACACCACTCGACACACCAACACCCACATCAACACTAACACCCCCTTTAAACACCCACATACACACCAACACCCACAGACAGATCAACACCCACTTCACACACCCAACACCCACTTTACACATCAACACCCTCATAAACCATACCCTAACCCAGGTATCATTCTGTATATCAAGTAGTATATGTTTACTTCGTTTTCATAACATTAATTATTCCTATGAAACCTACCGTCGAAAAAACACGGAAGGGAGGGGCGGGAAGATGAATAAAAAGAAAAATAACAAAGATGAGCACGATACGACACTTTTGTGAGGAAGTGGGGCCCTGAGGAGGGCCTTTGGGTTTGGTTAGCACAAGCAATGCACTTAGGCACGCTCGCCACGGATGCGGCGGGCCAGCTGGATATCCTTGGGCATGATGGTCACACGCTTGGCGTGGATGGCACACAGGTTGGTATCCTCAAAGAGACCGACCAGGTAGGCCTCGCTAGCCTCCTGCAGGGCCATAACAGCCGAAGACTGGAAGCGCAGGTCAGTCTTGAAGTCCTGAGCGATCTCACGCACCAGACGCTGGAAGGGGAGCTTGCGGATCAGAAGCTCGGTAGACTTCTGGTAACGACGGATCTCACGCAGAGCCACGGTACCGGGCCTGTAACGATGAGGTTTCTTCACACCTCCTGTGGCCGGGGCACTCTTACGAGCAGCCTTGGTGGCCAGCTGTTTACGCGGAGCCTTGCCTCCGGTAGACTTACGGGCGGTTTGCTTTGTACGAGCCATGACGTTCCTCCGACGGCGTTGACAGAGAAGTGAATAGAGCGCAACGCTAGGCTGCCGCTTTATATAGCCTCCCGCGACCGGGCGGTTTGGACAAACGGAACCCGGTAAATTTTGATCTTCGATATCTCCGTTGATATTTCATCTACAGACTTCAATTTTACATCAAACGAAAGGCGCTCACATGCTCTTACTGGCACATTTGGTTTTATTAGCCGTTCACCAAGTTTACATAGAGCTATGAGCGGAAATACGACGTCGAGCTTCGATTCCCGAAAACGGGCGGTGCAAACATCGCCGCTGATTGGCCGGCCGCGGTCACATGGTCTCCGCCTGCCGCCCGCCGCCCGCACCCGGGACCCGCCGGGGGTGCGTCCTAACAGGTCCGTGAGTCTGGCCGTATTCCTTATATAAAATGCGGCCGTTGGTGAGGGAAGCCACTACAGCTCTGTACACAGAACCGTAAACATGTCTGGACGTGGTAAAGGAGGAAAGGGACTCGGAAAGGGGGGCGCCAAACGCCACCGGAAGGTTTTGCGTGATAACATCCAGGGTATCACCAAGCCAGCAATCCGTCGTCTGGCTCGCCGTGGTGGTGTGAAGCGTATCTCTGGTCTCATCTATGAGGAGACCCGTGGCGTACTCAAGGTGTTCCTGGAGAACGTGATCCGTGATGCTGTCACCTACACCGAGCATGCCAAGAGGAAGACCGTCACCGCCATGGACGTCGTCTACGCTCTGAAGCGCCAGGGACGTACCCTCTACGGTTTCGGCGGTTAAACTGACAACCCCTGTCGAAAAAGTAACCAACAAAGGCCCTCCTCAGGGCCCCACTCTTTCCCAAATGTTTGAGATCGAAAACTGCTCGTTTACATAGTAAACCCGATGATTTTCATTAAGATAAGTTTATGTCCAACCTTTGCTTTGTATCGTACACTTCATACGAGTAATATTTCAATATACGAGTATCAGCGAAATAGTTTCATATCTAACCTAGGACTACTTAGTGAGACACACACCCTCACCTTGAGACACACACACCCCCACCATGTGACGCACACACCCACACCTGGTGTCACACACACCCTCACCTGGTATCACACACACCCTCACCTGGAGACACACACATACCCTCACCTGGTATCACACACACCCTCACCTGGTGTCACACACACCCCAACCTGGTATCACACACACCCTCACCTGGAGACACACACACCCTCACACAGAGACACACACACACTCTCACCCACCTGGAGACACACACACACCCTCACCTGGAGACACACACACCCTCACCTGGTATCACACACACCCTCACCTGGAGACACACACACCCTCACACAGAGACACACACACACTCTCACCCACCTGGAGACACACACACACCCTCACCTGGTATCACACACTCTCACCCACCTGGAGACACACACACACCCTCACCCACCTGGAGACACACACACACCCTCACCCACCTGGAGACACACACACACTCTCACCCACCTGGAGACACACACACACCCTCACCTGGTATCACACACACTCTCACCCACCTGGAGACACACACACACCCTCACCCACCTGGAGACACACACACACCCTCACATAGAGACACACACACACTCTCACCCACCTGGAGTCACACACACACCCTCACATGGAGACACACACACACACTCTCACCCACCTGGAGACACACACACACCCTCACCTGGAGACCCACACACCCTCACCTGGTATCACACACACCCTCACCTGGAGACACACATACCCTCACCTGGTGTCACACACACCCTCACCTGGTGTCACACACACCCCAACCTGGTATCACACACACCCCAACCTGGTATCACACACACCCTCACCTGAAGACGCACACACCCTCACATGGAGACCCACACACACCCTCACCTAGAGACCCACACACCCTAACCGGGAGACACACACACACACACTCTCACCTGGAGACACATATACCCTCACCTGGAGAAATGTGTCATTTACTATATAGATATACATTTTTTTTTTTTTATATTTAGGGAATCTCAACGTGGTTTCAAGGCAGAAATATGATGGCAATAATTATAATAAAAATAACAAGCTTTGATCTGAACTCTTTGGAGAGAGTGGGGCCCTGAGGAGGGCCTTTTGTGTTGTTTAGCACGAGTCAGTGAGTTTACTTAGAGCTCGTGTATTTGGTGACGGCCTTGGTGCCCTCAGACACGGCGTGCTTGGCCAGCTCACCGGGGAGAAGGAGACGCACGGCGGTCTGAATTTCCCGGGAGGTGATGGTCGAACGACGGTTGTAGTGGGCCAGGCGGGAGGCCTCGGCGGCGATACGCTCAAAGATGTCGTTGACGAAGGAGTTCATGATGCTCATGGCCTTGCTGGAGATACCAGTGTCAGGGTGGACCTGCTTCAACACCTTGTAGATGTAGATGGCATAGCTCTCCTTCCTCCTCCTCTTGCGCTTCTTGTCGCCAGTTCGCACGGCTTTCGCCTTGCTGGCGGCTTTTTTCGCTCCCTTGGATGCGGGCTTCGGCGGCATGTTGTCGGTTCAGAGACTACAGGCAGACTGAGGGACAAGACGCGGCCCGCGCTATTTATGAGAGAACGCAGGGGGCGGTCCAAACAGTTGCTACGTGGTGGCGCCACCGGTGCCGCGGTTTACTGTTTGAACCGCCCGGTCTCAGTCCATATAAAAGCGGGAGTGAGCTGGCTTCTCTGTTATTGTCTATTGTGCCTGCTGCAGTACACACACACAACTACCGTCATGTCTGGTCGCGGAAAGGGAGGAAAGGCGAAGGGAAAGAGCAAGACCCGTAGCTCCAGGGCTGGTCTGCAATTCCCCGTCGGACGTATCCATCGTCATCTCCGCAAGGGAAACTATGGTGAGCGTATCGGAGCCGGTGCCCCCGTGTACCTGGCCGCCGTCATGGAATATCTGGCCGCTGAGGTTCTCGAGCTGGCAGGAAACGCTGCCCGTGACAACAAGAAGACGAGGATCATCCCCCGTCACTTGCAGCTGGCCATCCGTAACGACGAGGAATTGAACAAACTCCTCTCCGGTGTGACCATCGCTCAGGGTGGTGTGCTGCCCAACATCCAGGCTGTGCTCCTGCCCAAAAAGACCCAGAGCAAGCCCGCCAAGTAAACGGTATACCCACAATACCGTGTACCCCACAAAAGGCCCTCCTCAGGGCCCCACATTATCTCAAAAGTGTTGATCCATGTGTTCGTTGCCCCACAAAAATAATAACGTTAAATTAAAAGATGTAGTACCAACGCCCCCTCCCCCCACACCAGGTGTGCATGTTGTTATTAAGGCGCCATCGTGCACGACTAGACTGAATGCCAAATATTTAAGAAATGGAAACATTAAGCACCATATGTTGCATGTCTCTCGAGTAAAAATTAATCCAAAGCAGTATACAGTATGTGTCATGAAAAATATATATATAAATTCAAAAAAAGTCTACGGCACCCAGTATTCCCAGGCGGTCACCCATCCAAGTACTGACTGGGCTCAACGTTGCTTAACTTCGGTGATCAGACGAGAACCGGTGTTTTCAACGTGATATGGCCGTAGACAAAGTATAGGATAAAATAAAACCATTATATATCAGATACGAGGTGACTCAAGTCGACAAAGATAAAAAAAATATATATTTATATTATGACTCAAAATTTAAGGCACCCAGTATTCATAGGCAGTCACCTGGCGAATTATTCAAAGTGTCATGGCCATAGAAAACAGTGTGTGTGAATTAGAAGCGTTACAAGACACATAAGACACACCTGATGACACATCAACACCTTAAGTACTCACCTCGCCCTAAGACACTCACACACACGCCCTAACCATGATACACACAACCTCAACCTAAGACACACACCCTCACCCTAACGTCACACACCTTCAACCTAACGACACACACCCTCAGGGACACTGACCCTCACCCTGACACACACACCCTCACCTTTAGTGTTACACACCCTCACCCTGAGACACGTCCTCACCTTAGGTGAGACACACCCTCACCTTTAGTGTCACACACCTCACTTTCAGTGACACACACCCTCACATTCAGACTCACACATCCTAACCTTGGGTCACACACCCTCACTTTGAGACACGCCCTCACCTTCAGTGACACACACACCCTCGGCTTGGGACACACACCCTCGGCTTGGGACACACACACCCTCGGCTTGGGACACACACACCCTCACCTAGTGTCACACACAACCTCACCCTATGACACACACACCCTCACTCTGAGACACAGACAACCTCACCCTATGACACACACACACCCTCACCCTAAGGCACACACACCTCACTCTGACACAAAGACAACCTCACCCTATGACACACACACACCCTCACCAGAAGGCACACACACCCTCACTCTGACACACAGACAACCTCACCCTACGACACACACCCTCAGCCTGAGACACACACACCCTCACTCTGAAACACACACAACCCCACCCTATGACACACACACCCTCACCAGAATGCACACACACCCTCACTCTGACACACAGACAACCTCACCCTACGACACACACCCTGTGCCTAAGACACACACACACCCTCACTCTGAAACACAGACAATCCCACCCTATGATACACACACCCGCATCCTAGGGCACAAACTCCCTCCCACAGAGACACAGACAACCTCCCCTATGACACACACATACACACCTTTACTCTAAGACACAGACAACCTCACCCTATGACACAGACACCCTCACCCTAAGGCACACACACCTCACTCTGACACAAAGACAACCTCACCCTATGACACACACACACCCTCACCAGAAGGCACACACACCCTCACTCTGAGACACAGACAACCTTACCCTACGACACACACCCTCTGCCTAAGACACACACACCCTCACTCTGACACAAACACAATCCCACCCTATGACACACACAAACCCTCACCAAAAGGCACACACAACCTCACTCCGAGACACAGACAACCTCAACATACGACACACACCCTCAGCTTAAGACACACACACCCTCACTCTGACACAAACACAATCCCACCCTATGACACACACACACACCCTCACCAGAAGGCACACACACCCTCACTCTGACACACAGACAACCTCACCCTACGACACACACCCTCTGCCTAAGACACACACACCCTCACTCGGAAACACAGACAATCCCACCCTATGACACACACACCCCCACCCTAGGGCACAAACACCCTCCCACAGAGACACAGACAACCTCCCCTATGACACACACATACACACCTTTACTCTAAGACACAGACAACCTCACCCTATGACACAGACACCCTCAGCCTAAGACACACACACCTCACTCTGACACAAAGACAACCTCACCCTATGACACACACACACCCTCACCAGAAGGCACACACACCCTTACTCCGAGACACAGACAACCTCATCCTACGACACATACCCTCAGCCTAAGACACACACACCCTCACTCTGACACAAACACAATCCCACCCTATGACACACACACACCCTCACCAGAAGGCACACACACCGTCACTCTGACACACAGACAACCTCACCCTACGACACACACCATTCTGCCTAAGACACACACACCCTCACTCGGAAACACAGACAATCCCGCCCTATGACACACACACATCCGCACCCTAGGGCACAAACACCCTCCCACAGAGACATAGACAACGTCCCCTATGAGACACACATACACACCTTTACTCTAAGACACAGACAACCTCACCCTATGACACAGACACCCTCACCCTAAGGCACACACACCCTCACTCTGAGACACAGACAACCCCCCCCCCCCATATGACACACACCCTCACCAGAAGGCACACACACCCTCACTCTGAGACACAGACAACCTCACCCTATGACACACACACCCTCACCCTAGGGCACTACCTCACCCTCCCACAGAGACACACACAAACTCTCCTATGACACACACACCCTAACCCTAAGACACAGACAACCTCACCCTTAGGCACACACACCCTCACTCTGAGACACACACACCCTCATCTTATGACACACACCTTCATCCTAAGGCACACACACCCTAACTCTGAGACACAGACAACCTCACCCTATGACACACACACCCTCATCCTAAGACACACACCCTCACCCTAAGGCACACACCCTCACCCTAAGGCACATACCCTCACTCAGAGACACACACAACCTCCCATATTACACACTCACACTTTCCCTAATACATACATACTTTTACTGTGAGACACAGACAACCTCACCCTATGACACACATACCCTCACCCTAAGACACACACCCTCACCCGAAGGCACACACAACCTCACCCTATGACACACACCCTCACCTTAAGGCACAAACACCCTCACCCTAAGGCACAAACACCCTCACTCTGAGACACAGACAGCCTCATCCTAAGGCACTTAAAAAAGTCTACGGCACCCAGTATTCCCAGGCGGTCACCCATCCAAGTACTGACTGGGCTCAACGTTGCTTGACTTCGGTGATCAGACGAGAACCGGTGTTTTCAACGTGATGTGGCCGTAGACAACAGTGAGTGTAAAATAAAACCGTTATATATCACATTCAACATGACTGGCATCAAAAATTTAATTTTTGAAATTAGAATTTAAAAGAGTCTACCGCATCCGGTACTCCCAGGCAGTCACCCATCCGATTAATGATATGGCCGTAGACGACGTTGGGCGTAAGATAGAACCATTATATATAACCTTTGACACGACTCACATAAATGTTTATTTTCTTTGAATTAGAATTTTTAAAAAAGTCTACGGCACCCAGTATTCCCAGGCGGTCACCTATCCAAGTACTGACTGGGCTCAACGTCGCTTGACTTCGGTGATCAGACGAGAACCGGTGTTTTCAACGTGATGTGGCCGTAGACGAGGTTGAGAGTAAGATAGAGTCCTTATATATGACCTACCACTAGAGTCTTGTAAAATGTTTTCTTTTTTCTAAATTAGAATTTAAAAAAAGTCTACGGCACCCAGTATTCCCAGGCGGTCACCCATCCAAGTACTGACTGGGCTCAACGTCGCTTGACTTCGGTGATCAGACGAGAACCGGTGTTTTCAACGTGATGTGGCCGTAGACAAGGTTGAGAGTAAGATAGAGTCCTTATATATGACCTACCACTAGAGTCTTGTAAAATGTTTTCTTTTTTCTAAATTAGAATTTTAAAAAAGTCTACAGCACCCAGTATTCCCAGGCGGTCACCCATCCAAGTACTGACTGGGCTCAACGTCGCTTGACTTCGGTGATCAGACGAGAACCGGTGTTTTCAACGTGATGTGGCCGTAGACGAGGTTGAGAGTAAGATAGAGTCCTTATATATGACCTACCACTAGAGTCTTGTAAAATGTTTTCTTTTTTCTAAATTAGAATTTAAAAAAAGTCTACGGCACCCAGTATTCCCAGGCGGTCACCCATCCAAGTACTGACTGGGCTCAACGTCGCTTGACTTCGGTGATCAGACGAGAACCGGTGTTTTCAACGTGATGTGGCCGTAGACGAGGTTGAGAGTAAGATAGAGTCCTTATATATGACCTACCACTAGAGTCTTGTAAAATGTTTTCATTTTTTCTAAATTAGAATTTAAAAAAAGTCTACGGCACCCAGTATTCCCAGGCGGTCACCCATCCAAGTACTGACTGGGCTCAACGTCGCTTGACTTCGGTGATCAGACGAGAACCGGTGTTTTCAACGTGATGTGGCCGTAGACGAGGTTGAGAGTAAGATAGAGTCCTTATATATGACCTACCACTAGAGTCTTGTAAAATGTTTTCTTTTTTCTAAATTAGAATTTAAAAAAAGTCTACGGCACCCAGTATTCCCAGGCGGTCACCCATCCAAGTACTGACTGGGCTCAACGTCGCTTGACTTCGGTGATCAGACGAGAACCGGTGTTTTCAACGTGATGTGGCCGTAGACGAGGTTGAGAGTAAGATAGAGTCCTTATATATGACCTACCACTAGAGTCTTGTAAAATGTTTTCTTTTTTCTAAATTAGAATTTAAAAAAAGTCTACGGCACCCAGTATTCCCAGGCGGTCACCCATCCAAGTACTGACTGGGCTCAACGTCGCTTGACTTCGGTGATCAGACGAGAACCGGTGTTTTCAACGTGATGTGGCCGTAGACGAGGTTGAGAGTAAGATAGAGTCCTTATATATGACCTACCACTAGAGTCTTGTAAAATGTTTTCTTTTTTCTAAATTAGAATTTAAAAAAAGTCTACGGCACCCAGTATTCCCAGGCGGTCACCCATCCAAGTACTGACTGGGCTCAACGTCGCTTGACTTCGGTGATCAGACGAGAACCGGTGTTTTCAACGTGATGTGGCCGTAGACGAGGTTGAGAGTAAGATAGAGTCCTTATATATGACCTACCACTAGAGTCTTGTAAAATGTTTTCTTTTTTCTAAATTAGAATTTAAAAAAAGTCTACGGCACCCAGTATTCCCAGGCGGTCACCCATCCAAGTACTGACTGGGCTCAACGTCGCTTGACTTCGGTGATCAGACGAGAACCGGTGTTTTCAACGTGATGTGGCCGTAGACAAGGTTGAGAGTAAGATAGAGTCCTTATATATCACCTACCACTAGAGTCTTGTAAAAAAAAAAATAATTTCTAAATTAGAATTAAAAAAAAGTCTACGGCACCCAGTATTCCCAGGCGGTCACCCATCCAAGTACTGACTGGGCTCAACGTCGCTTGACTTCGGTGATCAGACGAGAACCGGTGTTTTCAACGTGATGTGGCCGTAGACGAGGTTGAGAAAAAGATAGAGTCCTTATATATCACCTACCACTAGAGTCTTGTAAAATGTTTTCTATTTTTAAATTAGAATTTTAAAAAAGTCTACGGCACCCAGTATTCCCAGGCGGTCACCCATCCAGGTACTGACTGGGCTCAACGTTGCTTAACTTCGGTGATCAGACGAGAACCGGTGTTTTCAACGTGATATGGCCGTAGACAAAGTTGAGAGTAAAATAAAACCCTTATATATCACATATAAAAAGACTCCAGACAATTTTCTTTTAATTTTTAATTTGATTACAGACACATCAGTACCCACTTTACACACCCGACATCCACACTACACACCAACACCCACAGACACCACTCGACACGCCAACACCCACATCAACACTAACACCCACTTCACACACCCAACACCCAAAATACACCACTTTACACACCAACACCCAAAGACACACCAACACCTACTCCACACACCAACACCCACAGACACATCAACACCCACTTTACCCACCAAACACCCACCAACACCACTTGACACACCAACACCCACAGAGACATCAACACCCACTTTACACACCCGACTCCCACTTCACACACCAACACCCACAGACACCACTCGACACACCAACACCCACATCAACACTAACACCCCCTTTAAACACCCACATACACACCAACACCCACAGACAGATCAACACCCACTTCACACACCCAACACCCACTTTACACATCAACACCCTCATAAACCATACCCTAACCCAGGTATCATTCTGTATATCAAGTAGTATATGTTTACTTCGTTTTCATAACATTAATTATTCCTATGAAACCTACCGTCGAAAAAACACGGAAGGGAGGGGCGGGAAGATGAATAAAAAGAAAAATAACAAAGATGAGCACGATACGACACTTTTGTGAGGAAGTGGGGCCCTGAGGAGGGCCTTTGGGTTTGGTTAGCACAAGCAATGCACTTAGGCACGCTCGCCACGGATGCGGCGGGCCAGCTGGATATCCTTGGGCATGATGGTCACACGCTTGGCGTGGATGGCACACAGGTTGGTATCCTCAAAGAGACCGACCAGGTAGGCCTCGCTAGCCTCCTGCAGGGCCATAACAGCCGAAGACTGGAAGCGCAGGTCAGTCTTGAAGTCCTGAGCGATCTCACGCACCAGACGCTGGAAGGGGAGCTTGCGGATCAGAAGCTCGGTAGACTTCTGGTAACGACGGATCTCACGCAGAGCCACGGTACCGGGCCTGTAACGATGAGGTTTCTTCACACCTCCTGTGGCCGGGGCACTCTTACGAGCAGCCTTGGTGGCCAGCTGTTTACGCGGAGCCTTGCCTCCGGTAGACTTACGGGCGGTTTGCTTTGTACGAGCCATGACGTTCCTCCGACGGCGTTGACAGAGAAGTGAATAGAGCGCAACGCTAGGCTGCCGCTTTATATAGCCTCCCGCGACCGGGCGGTTTGGACAAACGGAACCCGGTAAATTTTGATCTTCGATATCTCCGTTGATATTTCATCTACAGACTTCAATTTTACATCAAACGAAAGGCGCTCACATGCTCTTACTGGCACATTTGGTTTTATTAGCCGTTCACCAAGTTTACATAGAGCTATGAGCGGAAATACGACGTCGAGCTTCGATTCCCGAAAACGGGCGGTGCAAACATCGCCGCTGATTGGCCGGCCGCGGTCACATGGTCTCCGCCTGCCGCCCGCCGCCCGCACCCGGGACCCGCCGGGGGTGCGTCCTAACAGGTCCGTGAGTCTGGCCGTATTCCTTATATAAAATGCGGCCGTTGGTGAGGGAAGCCACTACAGCTCTGTACACAGAACCGTAAACATGTCTGGACGTGGTAAAGGAGGAAAGGGACTCGGAAAGGGGGGCGCCAAACGCCACCGGAAGGTTTTGCGTGATAACATCCAGGGTATCACCAAGCCAGCAATCCGTCGTCTGGCTCGCCGTGGTGGTGTGAAGCGTATCTCTGGTCTCATCTATGAGGAGACCCGTGGCGTACTCAAGGTGTTCCTGGAGAACGTGATCCGTGATGCTGTCACCTACACCGAGCATGCCAAGAGGAAGACCGTCACCGCCATGGACGTCGTCTACGCTCTGAAGCGCCAGGGACGTACCCTCTACGGTTTCGGCGGTTAAACTGACAACCCCTGTCGAAAAAGTAACCAACAAAGGCCCTCCTCAGGGCCCCACTCTTTCCCAAATGTTTGAGATCGAAAACTGCTCGTTTACATAGTAAACCCGATGATTTTCATTAAGATAAGTTTATGTCCAACCTTTGCTTTGTATCGTACACTTCATACGAGTAATATTTCAATATACGAGTATCAGCGAAATAGTTTCATATCTAACCTAGGACTACTTAGTGAGACACACACCCTCACCTTGAGACACACACACCCCCACCATGTGACGCACACACCCACACCTGGTGTCACACACACCCTCACCTGGTATCACACACACCCTCACCTGGAGACACACACATACCCTCACCTGGTATCACACACACCCTCACCTGGTGTCACACACACCCCAACCTGGTATCACACACACCCTCACACAGAGACACACACACCCTCACACAGAGACACACACACACTCTCACCCACCTGGAGACACACACACACCCTCACCTGGAGACACACACACCCTCACCTGGTATCACACACACCCTCACCTGGAGACACACACACCCTCACACAGAGACACACACACACTCTCACCCACCTGGAGACACACACACACCCTCACCTGGTATCACACACTCTCACCCACCTGGAGACACACACACACCCTCACCCACCTGGAGACACACACACACCCTCACCCACCTGGAGACACACACACACTCTCACCCACCTGGAGACACACACACACCCTCACCTGGTATCACACACACTCTCACCCACCTGGAGACACACACACACCCTCACCCACCTGGAGACACACACACACCCTCACATAGAGACACACACACACTCTCACCCACCTGGAGTCACACACACACCCTCACATGGAGACACACACACACACTCTCACCCACCTGGAGACACACACACACCCTCACCTGGAGACCCACACACCCTCACCTGGTATCACACACACCCTCACCTGGAGACACACATACCCTCACCTGGTGTCACACACACCCTCACCTGGTGTCACACACACCCCAACCTGGTATCACACACACCCCAACCTGGTATCACACACACCCTCACCTGAAGACGCACACACCCTCACATGGAGACCCACACACACCCTCACCTAGAGACCCACACACCCTAACCGGGAGACACACACACACACACTCTCACCTGGAGACACATATACCCTCACCTGGAGAAATGTGTCATTTACTATATAGATATACATTTTTTTTTTTTTATATTTAGGGAATCTCAACGTGGTTTCAAGGCAGAAATATGATGGCAATAATTATAATAAAAATAACAAGCTTTGATCTGAACTCTTTGGAGAGAGTGGGGCCCTGAGGAGGGCCTTTTGTGTTGTTTAGCACGAGTCAGTGAGTTTACTTAGAGCTCGTGTATTTGGTGACGGCCTTGGTGCCCTCAGACACGGCGTGCTTGGCCAGCTCACCGGGGAGAAGGAGACGCACGGCGGTCTGAATTTCCCGGGAGGTGATGGTCGAACGACGGTTGTAGTGGGCCAGGCGGGAGGCCTCGGCGGCGATACGCTCAAAGATGTCGTTGACGAAGGAGTTCATGATGCTCATGGCCTTGCTGGAGATACCAGTGTCAGGGTGGACCTGCTTCAACACCTTGTAGATGTAGATGGCATAGCTCTCCTTCCTCCTCCTCTTGCGCTTCTTGTCGCCAGTTCGCACGGCTTTCGCCTTGCTGGCGGCTTTTTTCGCTCCCTTGGATGCGGGCTTCGGCGGCATGTTGTCGGTTCAGAGACTACAGGCAGACTGAGGGACAAGACGCGGCCCGCGCTATTTATGAGAGAACGCAGGGGGCGGTCCAAACAGTTGCTACGTGGTGGCGCCACCGGTGCCGCGGTTTACTGTTTGAACCGCCCGGTCTCAGTCCATATAAAAGCGGGAGTGAGCTGGCTTCTCTGTTATTGTCTATTGTGCCTGCTGCAGTACACACACACAACTACCGTCATGTCTGGTCGCGGAAAGGGAGGAAAGGCGAAGGGAAAGAGCAAGACCCGTAGCTCCAGGGCTGGTCTGCAATTCCCCGTCGGACGTATCCATCGTCATCTCCGCAAGGGAAACTATGGTGAGCGTATCGGAGCCGGTGCCCCCGTGTACCTGGCCGCCGTCATGGAATATCTGGCCGCTGAGGTTCTCGAGCTGGCAGGAAACGCTGCCCGTGACAACAAGAAGACGAGGATCATCCCCCGTCACTTGCAGCTGGCCATCCGTAACGACGAGGAATTGAACAAACTCCTCTCCGGTGTGACCATCGCTCAGGGTGGTGTGCTGCCCAACATCCAGGCTGTGCTCCTGCCCAAAAAGACCCAGAGCAAGCCCGCCAAGTAAACGGTATACCCACAATACCGTGTACCCCACAAAAGGCCCTCCTCAGGGCCCCACATTATCTCAAAAGTGTTGATCCATCTGTTCGTTGCCCCACGAAAATAATAACGTTAAATTAAAAGATGTAGTACCAACGCCCCCTCCCCCCACACCAGGTGTGCATGTTGTTATTAAGGCGCCATCGTGCACGACTAGACTGAATGCCAAATATTTAAGAAATGGAAACATTAAGCACCATATGTTGCATGTCTCTCGAGTAAAAATTAATCCAAAGCAGTATACAGTATGTGTCATGAAAAATATATATATAAATTCAAAAAAAGTCTACGGCACCCAGTATTCCCAGGCGGTCACCCATCCAAGTACTGACTGGGCTCAACGTTGCTTAACTTCGGTGATCAGACGAGAACCGGTGTTTTCAACGTGATATGGCCGTAGACAAAGTTTAGGATAAAATAAAACCATTATATATCAGATACGAGGTGACTCAAGTCGACAAAGATAAAAAAAATATATATTTATATTATGACTCAAAATTTAAGGCACCCAGTATTCATAGGCAGTCACCTGGCGAATTATTCAAAGTGTCATGGCCATAGAAAACAGTGTGTGTGAATTAGAAGCGTTACAAGACACATAAGACACACCTGATGACACATCAACACCTTAAGTACTCACCTCACCCTAAGACACTCACACACACGCCCTAACCATGATACACACAACCTCAACCTAAGACACACACCCTCACCCTAACGTCACACACCTTCAACCTAACGACACACACCCTCAGGGACACTGACCCTCACCCTGACACACACACCCTCACCTTTAGTGTTACACACCCTCACCCTGAGACACGTCCTCACCTTAGGTGAGACACACCCTCACCTTTAGTGTCACACACCTCACTTTCAGTGACACACACCCTCACATTCAGACTCACACATCCTAACCTTGGGTCACACACCCTCACTTTGAGACACGCCCTCACCTTCAGTGACACACACACCCTCGGCTTGGGACACACACCCTCGGCTTGGGACACACACACCCTCGGCTTGGGACACACACACCCTCACCTAGTGTCACACACAACCTCACCCTATGACACACACACCCTCACTCTGAGACACAGACAACCTCACCCTATGACACACACACACCCTCACCCTAAGGCACACACACCTCACTCTGACACAAAGACAACCTCACCCTATGACACACACACACCCTCACCAGAAGGCACACACACCCTCACTCTGACACACAGACAACCTCACCCTACGACACACACCCTCAGCCTAAGACACACACACCCTCACTCTGAAACACACACAACCCCACCCTATGACACACACACCCTCACCAGAATGCACACACACCCTCACTCTGACACACAGACAACCTCACCCTACGACACACACCCTGTGCCTAAGACACACACACACCCTCACTCTGAAACACAGACAATCCCACCCTATGATACACACACCCGCATCCTAGGGCACAAACTCCCTCCCACAGAGACACAGACAACCTCCCCTATGACACACACATACACACCTTTACTCTAAGACACAGACAACCTCACCCTATGACACAGACACCCTCACCCTAAGGCACACACACCTCACTCTGACACAAAGACAACCTCACCCTATGACACACACACACCCTCACCAGAAGGCACACACACCCTCACTCTGAGACACAGACAACCTTACCCTACGACACACACCCTCTGCCTAAGACACACACACCCTCACTCTGACACAAACACAATCCCACCCTATGACACACACAAACCCTCACCAAAAGGCACACACAACCTCACTCCGAGACACAGACAACCTCAACATACGACACACACCCTCAGCTTAAGACACACACACCCTCACTCTGACACAAACACAATCCCACCCTATGACACACACACACACCCTCACCAGAAGGCACACACACCCTCACTCTGACACACAGACAACCTCACCCTACGACACACACCCTCTGCCTAAGACACACACACCCTCACTCGGAAACACAGACAATCCCACCCTATGACACACACACCCCCACCCTAGGGCACAAACACCCTCCCACAGAGACACAGACAACCTCCCCTATGACACACACATACACACCTTTACTCTAAGACACAGACAACCTCACCCTATGACACAGACACCCTCAGCCTAAGACACACACACCTCACTCTGACACAAAGACAACCTCACCCTATGACACACACACACCCTCACCAGAAGGCACACACACCCTTACTACGAGACACAGACAACCTCATCCTACGACACATACCCTCAGCCTAAGACACACACACCCTCACTCTGACACAAACACAATCCCACCCTATGACACACACAAACCCTCACCAAAAGGCACACACAACCTCACTCCGAGACACAGACAACCTCAACATACGACACACACCCTCAGCTTAAGACACACACACCCTCACTCTGACACAAACACAATCCCACCCTATGACACACACACACACCCTCACCAGAAGGCACACACACCCTCACTCTGACACACAGACAACCTCACCCTACGACACACACCCTCTGCCTAAGACACACACACCCTCACTCGGAAACACAGACAATCCCACCCTATGACACACACACCCCCACCCTAGGGCACAAACACCCTCCCACAGAGACACAGACAACCTCCCCTATGACACACACATACACACCTTTACTCTAAGACACAGACAACCTCACCCTATGACACAGACACCCTCAGCCTAAGACACACACACCTCACTCTGACACAAAGACAACCTCACCCTATGACACACACACACCCTCACCAGAAGGCACACACACCCTTACTACGAGACACAGACAACCTCATCCTACGACACATACCCTCAGCCTAAGACACACACACCCTCACTCTGACACAAACACAATCCCACCCTATGACACACACACACCCTCACCAGAAGGCACACACACCGTCACTCTGACACACAGACAACCTCACCCTACGACACACACCATTCTGCCTAAGACACACACACCCTCACTCGGAAACACAGACAATCCCGCCCTATGACACACACACACCCGCACCCTAGGGCACAAACACCCTCCCACAGAGACATAGACAACGTCCCCTATGAGACACACATACACACCTTTACTCTAAGACACAGACAACCTCACCCTATGACACAGACACCCTCACCCTAAGGCACACACACCCTCACTCTGAGACACAGACAACCCCCCCCCCCTATGACACACACCCTCACCAGAAGGCACACACACCCTCACTCTGAGACACAGACAACCTCACCCTATGACACACACACCCTCACCCTAGGGCACTACCTCACCCTCCCACAGAGACACACACAAACTCTCCTATGACACACACACCCTAACCCTAAGACACAGACAACCTCACCCTTAGGCACACACACCCTCACTCTGAGACACACACACCCTCATCTTATGACACACACCTTCATCCTAAGGCACACACACCCTAACTCTGAGACACAGACAACCTCACCCTATGACACACACACCCTCATCCTAAGACACACACCCTCACCCTAAGGCACACACCCTCACCCTAAGGCACATACCCTCACTCAGAGACACACACAACCTCCCATATTACACACTCACACTTTCCCTAATACATACATACTTTTACTGTGAGACACAGACAACCTCACCCTATGACACACATACCCTCACCCTAAGACACACACCCTCACCCGAAGGCACACACAACCTCACCCTATGACACACACCCTCACCTTAAGGCACAAACACCCTCACCCTAAGGCACAAACACCCTCACTCTGAGACACAGACAGCCTCATCCTAAGGCACTTAAAAAAGTCTACGGCACCCAGTATTCCCAGGCGGTCACCCATCCAAGTACTGACTGGGCTCAACGTTGCTTGACTTCGGTGATCAGACGAGAACCGGTGTTTTCAACGTGATGTGGCCGTAGACAACAGTGAGTGTAAAATAAAACCGTTATATATCACATTCAACATGACTGGCATCAAAAATTTAATTTTTGAAATTAGAATTTAAAAGAGTCTACGGCATCCGGTACTCCCAGGCAGTCACCCATCCGATTAATGATATGGCCGTAGACGACGTTGGGCGTAAGATAGAACCATTATATATAACCTTTGACACGACTCACATAAATGTTTATTTTCTTTGAATTAGAATTTTTAAAAAAGTCTACGGCACCCAGTATTCCCAGGCGGTCACCCATCCAAGTACTGACTGGGCTCAACGTCGCTTGACTTCGGTGATCAGACGAGAACCGGTGTTTTCAACGTGATGTGGCCGTAGACGAGGTTGAGAGTAAGATAGAGTCCTTATATATCACCTACCACTAGAGTCTTGTAAAATGTTTTCATTTTTTCTAAATTAGAATTTAAAAAAAGTCTACGGCACCCAGTATTCCCAGGCGGTCACCCATCCAAGTACTGACTGGGCTCAACGTCGCTTGACTTCGGTGATCAGACGAGAACCGGTGTTTTCAACGTGATGTGGCCGTAGACGAGGTTGAGAGTAAGATAGAGTCCTTATATATGACCTACCACTAGAGTCTTGTAAAATGTTTTCTTTTTTTCTAAATTAGAATTTAAAAAAAGTCTACGGCACCCAGTATTCCCAGGCGGTCACCTATCCAAGTACTGACTGGGCTCAACGTCGCTTGACTTCGGTGATCAGACGAGAACCGGTGTTTTCAATGTGATGTGGCCGTAGACGAGGTTGAGAGTAAGATAGAGTCCTTATATATGACCTACCACTAGAGTCTTGTAAAATGTTTTCTTTTTTCTAAATTAGAATTTAAAAAAAGTCTACGGCACCCAGTATTCCCAGGCGGTCACCCATCCAAGTACTGACTGGGCTCAACGTCGCTTGACTTCGGTGATCAGACGAGAACCGGTGTTTTCAACGTGATGTGGCCGTAGACAAGGTTGAGAGTAAGATAGAGTCCTTATATATGACCTACCACTAGAGTCTTGTAAAATGTTTTCTTTTTTCTAAATTAGAATTTAAAAAAAGTCTACAGCACCCAGTATTCCCAGGCGGTCACCCATCCAAGTACTGACTGAGCTCAACGTCGCTTGACTTCGGTGATCAGACGAGAACCGGTGTTTTCAACGTGATGTGGCCGTAGACGAGGTTGAGAGTAAGATAGAGTCCTTATATATGACCTACCACTAGAGTCTTGTAAAATGTTTTCATTTTTTCTAAATTAGAATTTAAAAAAAGTCTACGGCACCCAGTATTCCCAGGCGGTCACCCATCCAAGTACTGACTGGGCTCAACGTCGCTTGACTTCGGTGATCAGACGAGAACCGGTGTTTTCAACGTGATGTGGCCGTAGACGAGGTTGAGAGTAAGATAGAGTCCTTATATATGACCTACCACTAGAGTCTTGTAAAATGTTTTCTTTTTTCTAAATTAGAATTTAAAAAAAGTCTACGGCACCCAGTATTCCCAGGCGGTCACCCATCCAAGTACTGACTGGGCTCAACGTCGCTTGACTTCGGTGATCAGACGAGAACCGGTGTTTTCAACGTGATGTGGCCGTAGACGAGGTTGAGAGTAAGATAGAGTCCTTATATATGACCTACCACTAGAGTCTTGTAAAATGTTTTCTTTTTTCTAAATTAGAATTTAAAAAAAGTCTACGGCACCCAGTATTCCCAGGCGGTCACCCATCCAAGTACTGACTGGGCTCAACGTCGCTTGACTTCGGTGATCAGACGAGAACCGGTGTTTTCAACGTGATGTGGCCGTAGACAAGGTTGAGAGTAAGATAGAGTCCTTATATATGACCTACCACTAGAGTCTTGTAAAATGTTTTCTTTTTTCTAAATTAGAATTTAAAAAAAAGTCTACAGCACCCAGTATTCCCAGGCGGTCACCCATCCAAGTACTGACTGAGCTCAACGTCGCTTGACTTCGGTGATCAGACGAGAACCGGTGTTTTCAACGTGATGTGGCCGTAGACGAGGTTGAGAGTAAGATAGAGTCCTTATATATGACCTACCACTAGAGTCTTGTAAAATGTTTTCATTTTTTCTAAATTAGAATTTAAAAAAAGTCTACGGCACCCAGTATTCCCAGGCGGTCACCCATCCAAGTACTGACTGGGCTCAACGTCGCTTGACTTCGGTGATCAGACGAGAACCGGTGTTTTCAACGTGATGTGGCCGTAGACGAGGTTGAGAGTAAGATAGAGTCCTTATATATGACCTACCACTAGAGTCTTGTAAAATGTTTTCTTTTTTCTAAATTAGAATTTAAAAAAAGTCTACGGCACCCAGTATTCCCAGGCGGTCACCCATCCAAGTACTGACTGGGCTCAACGTCGCTTGACTTCGGTGATCAGACGAGAACCGGTGTTTTCAACGTGATGTGGCCGTAGACGAGGTTGAGAGTAAGATAGAGTCCTTATATATGACCTACCACTAGAGTCTTGTAAAATGTTTTCTTTTTTCTAAATTAGAATTTAAAAAAAGTCTACGGCACCCAGTATTCCCAGGCGGTCACCCATCCAAGTACTGACTGGGCTCAACGTCGCTTGACTTCGGTGATCAGACGAGAACCGGTGTTTTCAACGTGATGTGGCCGTAGACGAGGTTGAGAGTAAGATAGAGTCCTTATATATGACCTACCACTAGAGTCTTGTAAAATGTTTTCTTTTTTCTAAATTAGAATTTAAAAAAAGTCTACGGCACCCAGTATTCCCAGGCGGTCACCCATCCAAGTACTGACTGGGCTCAACGTCGCTTGACTTCGGTGATCAGACGAGAACCGGTGTTTTCAACGTGATGTGGCCGTAGACAAGGTTGAGAGTAAGATAGAGTCCTTATATATCACCTACCACTAGAGTCTTGTAAAAAAAAAAAAAATTTCTAAATTAGAATTAAAAAAAAGTCTACGGCACCCAGTATTCCCAGGCGGTCACCCATCCAAGTACTGACTGGGCTCAACGTCGCTTGACTTCGGTGATCAGACGAGAACCGGTGTTTTCAACGTGATGTGGCCGTAGACGAGGTTGAGAAAAAGATAGAGTCCTTATATATCACCTACCACTAGAGTCTTGTAAAATGTTTTCTATTTTTAAATTAGAATTTTAAAAAAGTCTACGGCACCCAGTATTCCCAGGCGGTCACCCATCCAAGTACTGACTGGGCTCAACGTTGCTTAACTTCGGTGATCAGACGAGAACCGGTGTTTTCAACGTGATATGGCCGTAGACAAAGTTGAGAGTAAAATAAAACCCTTATATATCACATATAAAAAGACTCCAGACAATTTTCTTTTAATTTTTAATTTGATTACAGACACATCAGTACCCACTTTACACACCCGACATCCACACTACACACCAACACCCACAGACACCACTCGACACGCCAACACCCACATCAACACTAACACCCACTTCACACACCCAACACCCAAAATACACCACTTTACACACCAACACCCAAAGACACACCAACACCTACTCCACACACCAACACCCACAGACACATCAACACCCACTTTACCCACCAAACACCCACCAACACCACTTGACACACCAACACCCACAGAGACATCAACACCCACTTTACACACCCGACTCCCACTTCACACACCAACACCCACAGACACCACTCGACACACCAACACCCACATCAACACTAACACCCCCTTTAAACACCCACATACACACCAACACCCACAGACAGATCAACACCCACTTCACACACCCAACACCCACTTTACACATCAACACCCTCATAAACCATACCCTAACCCAGGTATCATTCTGTATATCAAGTAGTATATGTTTATTTCGTTTTCATAACATTAATTATTCCTATGAAACCTACCGTCGAAAAAACACGGAAGGGAGGGGCGGGAAGATGAATAAAAAGAAAAATAACAAAGATGAGCACGATACGACACTTTTGTGAGGAAGTGGGGCCCTGAGGAGGGCCTTTGGGTTTGGTTAGCACAAGCAATGCACTTAGGCACGCTCGCCACGGATGCGGCGGGCCAGCTGGATATCCTTGGGCATGATGGTCACACGCTTGGCGTGGATGGCACACAGGTTGGTATCCTCAAAGAGACCGACCAGGTAGGCCTCGCTAGCCTCCTGCAGGGCCATAACAGCCGAAGACTGGAAGCGCAGGTCAGTCTTGAAGTCCTGAGCGATCTCACGCACCAGACGCTGGAAGGGGAGCTTGCGGATCAGAAGCTCGGTAGACTTCTGGTAACGACGGATCTCACGCAGAGCCACGGTACCGGGCCTGTAACGATGAGGTTTCTTCACACCTCCTGTGGCCGGGGCACTCTTACGAGCAGCCTTGGTGGCCAGCTGTTTACGCGGAGCCTTGCCTCCGGTAGACTTACGGGCGGTTTGCTTTGTACGAGCCATGACGTTCCTCCGACGGCGTTGACAGAGAAGTGAATAGAGCGCAACGCTAGGCTGCCGCTTTATATAGCCTCCCGCGACCGGGCGGTTTGGACAAACGGAACCCGGTAAATTTTGATCTTCGATATCTCCGTTGATATTTCATCTACAGACTTCAATTTTACATCAAACGAAAGGCGCTCACATGCTCTTACTGGCACATTTGGTTTTATTAGCCGTTCACCAAGTTTACATAGAGCTATGAGCGGAAATACGACGTCGAGCTTCGATTCCCGAAAACGGGCGGTGCAAACATCGCCGCTGATTGGCCGGCCGCGGTCACATGGTCTCCGCCTGCCGCCCGCCGCCCGCACCCGGGACCCGCCGGGGGTGCGTCCTAACAGGTCCGTGAGTCTGGCCGTATTCCTTATATAAAATGCGGCCGTTGGTGAGGGAAGCCACTACAGCTCTGTACACAGAACCGTAAACATGTCTGGACGTGGTAAAGGAGGAAAGGGACTCGGAAAGGGGGGCGCCAAACGCCACCGGAAGGTTTTGCGTGATAACATCCAGGGTATCACCAAGCCAGCAATCCGTCGTCTGGCTCGCCGTGGTGGTGTGAAGCGTATCTCTGGTCTCATCTATGAGGAGACCCGTGGCGTACTCAAGGTGTTCCTGGAGAACGTGATCCGTGATGCTGTCACCTACACCGAGCATGCCAAGAGGAAGACCGTCACCGCCATGGACGTCGTCTACGCTCTGAAGCGCCAGGGACGTACCCTCTACGGTTTCGGCGGTTAAACTGACAACCCCTGTCGAAAAAGTAACCAACAAAGGCCCTCCTCAGGGCCCCACTCTTTCCCAAATGTTTGAGATCGAAAACTGCTCGTTTACATAGTAAACCCGATGATTTTCATTAAGATAAGTTTATGTCCAACCTTTGCTTTGTATCGTACACTTCATACGAGTAATATTTCAATATACGAGTATCAGCGAAATAGTTTCATATCTAACCTAGGACTACTTAGTGAGACACACACCCTCACCTTGAGACACACACACCCCCACCATGTGACGCACACACCCACACCTGGTGTCACACACACCCTCACCTGGTATCACACACACCCTCACCTGGAGACACACACATACCCTCACCTGGTATCACACACACCCTCACCTGGTGTCACACACACCCCAACCTGGTATCACACACACCCTCACCTGGAGACACACACACCCTCACACAGAGACACACACACACTCTCACCCACCTGGAGACACACACACACCCTCACCTGGAGACACACACACCCTCACCTGGTATCACACACACCCTCACCTGGAGACACACACACCCTCACCTGGTGTCACACACACCCCAACCTGGTATCACACACACCCTCACCTGGAGACACACACACCCTCACACAGAGACACACACACACTCTCACCCACCTGGAGACACACACACACCCTCACCCACCTGGAGACACACACACACTCTCACCCACCTGGAGACACACACACACCCTCACCTGGTATCACACACACTCTCACCCACCTGGAGACACACACACACCCTCACCCACCTGGAGACACACACACACCCTCACATAGAGACACACACACACTCTCACCCACCTGGAGTCACACACACACCCTCACATGGAGACACACACACACACTCTCACCCACCTGGAGACACACACACACCCTCACCTGGAGACCCACACACCCTCACCTGGTATCACACACACCCTCACCTGGAGACACACATACCCTCACCTGGTGTCACACACACCCTCACCTGGTGTCACACACACCCCAACCTGGTATCACACACACCCCAACCTGGTATCACACACACCCTCACCTGAAGACGCACACACCCTCACATGGAGACCCACACACACCCTCACCTAGAGACCCACACACCCTAACCGGGAGACACACACACACACACTCTCACCTGGAGACACATATACCCTCACCTGGAGAAATGTGTCATTTACTATATAGATATACATTTTTTTTTTTTTATATTTAGGGAATCTCAACGTGGTTTCAAGGCAGAAATATGATGGCAATAATTATAATAAAAATAACAAGCTTTGATCTGAACTCTTTGGAGAGAGTGGGGCCCTGAGGAGGGCCTTTTGTGTTGTTTAGCACGAGTCAGTGAGTTTACTTAGAGCTCGTGTATTTGGTGACGGCCTTGGTGCCCTCAGACACGGCGTGCTTGGCCAGCTCACCGGGGAGAAGGAGACGCACGGCGGTCTGAATTTCCCGGGAGGTGATGGTCGAACGACGGTTGTAGTGGGCCAGGCGGGAGGCCTCGGCGGCGATACGCTCAAAGATGTCGTTGACGAAGGAGTTCATGATGCTCATGGCCTTGCTGGAGATACCAGTGTCAGGGTGGACCTGCTTCAACACCTTGTAGATGTAGATGGCATAGCTCTCCTTCCTCCTCCTCTTGCGCTTCTTGTCGCCAGTTCGCACGGCTTTCGCCTTGCTGGCGGCTTTTTTCGCTCCCTTGGATGCGGGCTTCGGCGGCATGTTGTCGGTTCAGAGACTTCAGGCAGACTGAGGGACAAGACGCGGCCCGCGCTATTTATGAGAGAACGCAGGGGGCGGTCCAAACAGTTGCTACGTGGTGGCGCCACCGGTGCCGCGGTTTACTGTTTGAACCGCCCGGTCTCAGTCCATATAAAAGCGGGAGTGAGCTGGCTTCTCTGTTATTGTCTATTGTGCCTGCTGCAGTACACACACACAACTACCGTCATGTCTGGTCGCGGAAAGGGAGGAAAGGCGAAGGGAAAGAGCAAGACCCGTAGCTCCAGGGCTGGTCTGCAATTCCCCGTCGGACGTATCCATCGTCATCTCCGCAAGGGAAACTATGGTGAGCGTATCGGAGCCGGTGCCCCCGTGTACCTGGCCGCCGTCATGGAATATCTGGCCGCTGAGGTTCTCGAGCTGGCAGGAAACGCTGCCCGTGACAACAAGAAGACGAGGATCATCCCCCGTCACTTGCAGCTGGCCATCCGTAACGACGAGGAATTGAACAAACTCCTCTCCGGTGTGACCATCGCTCAGGGTGGTGTGCTGCCCAACATCCAGGCTGTGCTCCTGCCCAAAAAGACCCAGAGCAAGCCCGCCAAGTAAACGGTATACCCACAATACCGTGTACCCCACAAAAGGCCCTCCTCAGGGCCCCACATTATCTCAAAAGTGTTGATCCATCTGTTCGTTGCCCCACGAAAATAATAACGTTAAATTAAAAGATGTAGTACCAACGCCCCCTCCCCCCACACCAGGTGTGCATGTTGTTATTAAGGCGCCATCGTGCACGACTAGACTGAATGCCAAATATTTAAGAAATGGAAACATTAAGCACCATATGTTGCATGTCTCTCGAGTAAAAATTAATCCAAAGCAGTATACAGTATGTGTCATGAAAAATATATATATAAATTCAAAAAAAGTCTACGGCACCCAGTATTCCCAGGCGGTCACCCATCCAAGTACTGACTGGGCTCAACGTTGCTTAACTTCGGTGATCAGACGAGAACCGGTGTTTTCAACGTGATATGGCCGTAGACAAAGTTTAGGATAAAATAAAACCATTATATATCAGATACGAGGTGACTCAAGTCGACAAAGATAAAAAAAATATATATTTATATTATGACTCAAAATTTAAGGCACCCAGTATTCATAGGCAGTCACCTGGCGAATTATTCAAAGTGTCATGGCCATAGAAAACAGTGTGTGTGAATTAGAAGCGTTACAAGACACATAAGACACACCTGATGACACATCAACACCTTAAGTACTCACCTCACCCTAAGACACTCACACACACGCCCTAACCATGATACACACAACCTCAACCTAAGACACACACCCTCACCCTAACGTCACACACCTTCAACCTAACGACACACACCCTCAGGGACACTGACCCTCACCCTGACACACACACCCTCACCTTTAGTGTTACACACCCTCACCCTGAGACACGTCCTCACCTTAGGTGAGACACACCCTCACCTTTAGTGTCACACACCTCACTTTCAGTGACACACACCCTCACATTCAGACTCACACATCCTAACCTTGGGTCACACACCCTCACTTTGAGACACGCCCTCACCTTCAGTGACACACACACCCTCGGCTTGGGACACACACCCTCGGCTTGGGACACACACACCCTCGGCTTGGGACACACACACCCTCACCTAGTGTCACACACAACCTCACCCTATGACACACACACCCTCACTCTGAGACACAGACAACCTCACCCTATGACACACACACACCCTCACCCTAAGGCACACACACCTCACTCTGACACAAAGACAACCTCACCCTATGACACACACACACCCTCACCAGAAGGCACACACACCCTCACTCTGACACACAGACAACCTCACCCTACGACACACACCCTCAGCCTAAGACACACACACCCTCACTCTGAAACACACACAACCCCACCCTATGACACACACACCCTCACCAGAATGCACACACACCCTCACTCTGACACACAGACAACCTCACCCTACGACACACACCCTGTGCCTAAGACACACACACACCCTCACTCTGAAACACAGACAATCCCACCCTATGATACACACACCCGCATCCTAGGGCACAAACTCCCTCCCACAGAGACACAGACAACCTCCCCTATGACACACACATACACACCTTTACTCTAAGACACAGACAACCTCACCCTATGACACAGACACCCTCACCCTAAGGCACACACACCTCACTCTGACACAAAGACAACCTCACCCTATGACACACACACACCCTCACCAGAAGGCACACACACCCTCACTCTGAGACACAGACAACCTTACCCTACGACACACACCCTCTGCCTAAGACACACACACCCTCACTCTGACACAAACACAATCCCACCCTATGACACACACAAACCCTCACCAAAAGGCACACACAACCTCACTCCGAGACACAGACAACCTCAACATACGACACACACCCTCAGCTTAAGACACACACACCCTCACTCTGACACAAACACAATCCCACCCTATGACACACACACACACCCTCACCAGAAGGCACACACACCCTCACTCTGACACACAGACAACCTCACCCTACGACACACACCCTCTGCCTAAGACACACACACCCTCACTCGGAAACACAGACAATCCCACCCTATGACACACACACCCCCACCCTAGGGCACAAACACCCTCCCACAGAGACACAGACAACCTCCCCTATGACACACACATACACACCTTTACTCTAAGACACAGACAACCTCACCCTATGACACAGACACCCTCAGCCTAAGACACACACACCTCACTCTGACACAAAGACAACCTCACCCTATGACACACACACACCCTCACCAGAAGGCACACACACCCTTACTACGAGACACAGACAACCTCATCCTACGACACATACCCTCAGCCTAAGACACACACACCCTCACTCTGACACAAACACAATCCCACCCTATGACACACACACACCCTCACCAGAAGGCACACACACCGTCACTCTGACACACAGACAACCTCACCCTACGACACACACCATTCTGCCTAAGACACACACACCCTCACTCGGAAACACAGACAATCCCGCCCTATGACACACACACACCCGCACCCTAGGGCACAAACACCCTCCCACAGAGACATAGACAACGTCCCCTATGAGACACACATACACACCTTTACTCTAAGACACAGACAACCTCACCCTATGACACAGACACCCTCACCCTAAGGCACACACACCCTCACTCTGAGACACAGACAACCCCCCCCCCCCCCTATGACACACACCCTCACCAGAAGGCACACACACCCTCACTCTGAGACACAGACAACCTCACCCTATGACACACACACCCTCACCCTAGGGCACTACCTCACCCTCCCACAGAGACACACACAAACTCTCCTATGACACACACACCCTAACCCTAAGACACAGACAACCTCACCCTTAGGCACACACACCCTCACTCTGAGACACACAAACCCTCATCTTATGACACACACCTTCATCCTAAGGCACACACACCCTAACTCTGAGACACAGACAACCTCACCCTATGACACACACACCCTCATCCTAAGACACACACCCTCACCCTAAGGCACACACCCTCACCCTAAGGCACATACCCTCACTCAGAGACACACACAACCTCCCATATTACACACTCACACTTTCCCTAATACATACATACTTTTACTGTGAGACACAGACAACCTCACCCTATGACACACATACCCTCACCCTAAGACACACACCCTCACCCGAAGGCACACACAACCTCACCCTATGACACACACCCTCACCTTAAGGCACAAACACCCTCACCCTAAGGCACAAACACCCTCACTCTGAGACACAGACAGCCTCATCCTAAGGCACTTAAAAAAGTCTACGGCACCCAGTATTCCCAGGCGGTCACCCATCCAAGTACTGACTGGGCTCAACGTTGCTTGACTTCGGTGATCAGACGAGAACCGGTGTTTTCAACGTGATGTGGCCGTAGACAACAGTGAGTGTAAAATAAAACCGTTATATATCACATTCAACATGACTGGCATCAAAAATTTAATTTTTGAAATTAGAATTTAAAAGAGTCTACGGCATCCGGTACTCCCAGGCAGTCACCCATCCGATTAATGATATGGCCGTAGACGACGTTGGGCGTAAGATAGAACCATTATATATAACCTTTGACACGACTCACATAAATGTTTATTTTCTTTGAATTAGAATTTTTAAAAAAGTCTACGGCACCCAGTATTCCCAGGCGGTCACCCATCCAAGTACTGACTGGGCTCAACGTCGCTTGACTTCGGTGATCAGACGAGAACCGGTGTTTTCAACGTGATGTGGCCGTAGACGAGGTTGAGAGTAAGATAGAGTCCTTATATATCACCTACCACTAGAGTCTTGTAAAATGTTTTCATTTTTTCTAAATTAGAATTTAAAAAAAGTCTACGGCACCCAGTATTCCCAGGCGGTCACCCATCCAAGTACTGACTGGGCTCAACGTCGCTTGACTTCGGTGATCAGACGAGAACCGGTGTTTTCAACGTGATGTGGCCGTAGACGAGGTTGAGAGTAAGATAGAGTCCTTATATATGACCTACCACTAGAGTCTTGTAAAATGTTTTCTTTTTTTCTAAATTAGAATTTAAAAAAAGTCTACGGCACCCAGTATTCCCAGGTGGTCACCTATCCAAGTACTGACTGGGCTCAACGTCGCTTGACTTCGGTGATCAGACGAGAACCGGTGTTTTCAATGTGATGTGGCCGTAGACGAGGTTGAGAGTAAGATAGAGTCCTTATATATGACCTACCACTAGAGTCTTGTAAAATGTTTTCTTTTTTCTAAATTAGAATTTAAAAAAAGTCTACGGCACCCAGTATTCCCAGGCGGTCACCCATCCAAGTACTGACTGGGCTCAACGTCGCTTGACTTCGGTGATCAGACGAGAACCGGTGTTTTCAACGTGATGTGGCCGTAGACAAGGTTGAGAGTAAGATAGAGTCCTTATATATGACCTACCACTAGAGTCTTGTAAAATGTTTTCTTTTTTCTAAATTAGAATTTAAAAAAAGTCTACAGCACCCAGTATTCCCAGGCGGTCACCCATCCAAGTACTGACTGAGCTCAACGTCGCTTGACTTCGGTGATCAGACGAGAACCGGTGTTTTCAACGTGATGTGGCCGTAGACGAGGTTGAGAGTAAGATAGAGTCCTTATATATGACCTACCACTAGAGTCTTGTAAAATGTTTTCATTTTTTCTAAATTAGAATTTAAAAAAAGTCTACGGCACCCAGTATTCCCAGGCGGTCACCCATCCAAGTACTGACTGGGCTCAACGTCGCTTGACTTCGGTGATCAGACGAGAACCGGTGTTTTCAACGTGATGTGGCCGTAGACGAGGTTGAGAGTAAGATAGAGTCCTTATATATGACCTACCACTAGAGTCTTGTAAAATGTTTTCTTTTTTCTAAATTAGAATTTAAAAAAAGTCTACAGCACCCAGTATTCCCAGGCGGTCACCCATCCAAGTACTGACTGAGCTCAACGTCGCTTGACTTCGGTGATCAGACGAGAACCGGTGTTTTCAACGTGATGTGGCCGTAGACGAGGTTGAGAGTAAGATAGAGTCCTTATATATGACCTACCACTAGAGTCTTGTAAAATGTTTTCATTTTTTCTAAATTAGAATTTAAAAAAAGTCTACGGCACCCAGTATTCCCAGGCGGTCACCCATCCAAGTACTGACTGGGCTCAACGTCGCTTGACTTCGGTTATCAGACGAGAACCGGTGTTTTCAACGTGATGTGGCCGTAGACGAGGTTGAGAGTAAGATAGAGTCCTTATATATGACCTACCACTAGAGTCTTGTAAAATGTTTTCTTTTTTCTAAATTAGAATTTAAAAAAAGTCTACGGCACCCAGTATTCCCAGGCGGTCACCCATCCAAGTACTGACTGGGCTCAACGTCGCTTGACTTCGGTGATCAGACGAGAACCGGTGTTTTCAACGTGATGTGGCCGTAGACGAGGTTGAGAGTAAGATAGAGTCCTTATATATGACCTACCACTAGAGTCTTGTAAAATGTTTTCTTTTTTCTAAATTAGAATTTAAAAAAAGTCTACGGCACCCAGTATTCCCAGGCGGTCACCCATCCAAGTACTGACTGGGCTCAACGTCGCTTGACTTCGGTGATCAGACGAGAACCAGTGTTTTCAACGTGATGTGGCCGTAGACGAGGTTGAGAGTAAGATAGAGTCCTTATATATGACCTACCACTAGAGTCTTGTAAAATGTTTTCTTTTTTCTAAATTAGAATTTAAAAAAAGTCTACGGCACCCAGTATTCCCAGGCGGTCACCCATCCAAGTACTGACTGGGCTCAACGTCGCTTGACTTCGGTGATCAGACGAGAACCGGTGTTTTCAACGTGATGTGGCCGTAGACAAGGTTGAGAGTAAGATAGAGTCCTTATATATGACCTACCACTAGAGTCTTGTAAAAAAAAAAAAAATTTCTAAATTAGAATTAAAAAAAAGTCTACGGCACCCAGTATTCCCAGGCGGTCACCCATCCAAGTACTGACTGGGCTCAACGTCGCTTGACTTCGGTGATCAGACGAGAACCGGTGTTTTCAACGTGATGTGGCCGTAGACGAGGTTGAGAAAAAGATAGAGTCCTTATATATCACCTACCACTAGAGTCTTGTAAAATGTTTTCTATTTTTAAATTAGAATTTTAAAAAAGTCTACGGCACCCAGTATTCCCAGGCGGTCACCCATCCAAGTACTGACTGGGCTCAACGTTGCTTAACTTCTGTGATCAGACGAGAACCGGTGTTTTCAACGTGATATGGCCGTAGACAAAGTTGAGAGTAAAATAAAACCCTTATATATCACATATAAAAAGACTCCAGACAATTTTCTTTTAATTTTTAATTTGATTACAGACACATCAGTACCCACTTTACACACCCGACATCCACACTACACACCAACACCCACAGACACCACTCGACACGCCAACACCCACATCAACACTAACACCCACTTCACACACCCAACACCCAAAATACACCACTTTACACACCAACACCCAAAGACACACCAACACCTACTCCACACACCAACACCCACAGACACATCAACACCCACTTTACCCACCAAACACCCACCAACACCACTTGACACACCAACACCCACAGAGACATCAACACCCACTTTACACACCCGACTCCCACTTCACACACCAACACCCACAGACACCACTCGACACACCAACACCCACATCAACACTAACACCCCCTTTAAACACCCACATACACACCAACACCCACAGACAGATCAACACCCACTTCACACACCCAACACCCACTTTACACATCAACACCCTCATAAACCATACCCTAACCCAGGTATCATTCTGTATATCAAGTAGTATATGTTTATTTCGTTTTCATAACATTAATTATTCCTATGAAACCTACCGTCGAAAAAACACGGAAGGGAGGGGCGGGAAGATGAATAAAAAGAAAAATAACAAAGATGAGCACGATACGACACTTTTGTGAGGAAGTGGGGCCCTGAGGAGGGCCTTTGGGTTTGGTTAGCACAAGCAATGCACTTAGGCACGCTCGCCACGGATGCGGCGGGCCAGCTGGATATCCTTGGGCATGATGGTCACACGCTTGGCGTGGATGGCACACAGGTTGGTATCCTCAAAGAGACCGACCAGGTAGGCCTCGCTAGCCTCCTGCAGGGCCATAACAGCCGAAGACTGGAAGCGCAGGTCAGTCTTGAAGTCCTGAGCGATCTCACGCACCAGACGCTGGAAGGGGAGCTTGCGGATCAGAAGCTCGGTAGACTTCTGGTAACGACGGATCTCACGCAGAGCCACGGTACCGGGCCTGTAACGATGAGGTTTCTTCACACCTCCTGTGGCCGGGGCACTCTTACGAGCAGCCTTGGTGGCCAGCTGTTTACGCGGAGCCTTGCCTCCGGTAGACTTACGGGCGGTTTGCTTTGTACGAGCCATGACGTTCCTCCGACGGCGTTGACAGAGAAGTGAATAGAGCGCAACGCTAGGCTGCCGCTTTATATAGCCTCCCGCGACCGGGCGGTTTGGACAAACGGAACCCGGTAAATTTTGATCTTCGATATCTCCGTTGATATTTCATCTACAGACTTCAATTTTACATCAAACGAAAGGCGCTCACATGCTCTTACTGGCACATTTGGTTTTATTAGCCGTTCACCAAGTTTACATAGAGCTATGAGCGGAAATACGACGTCGAGCTTCGATTCCCGAAAACGGGCGGTGCAAACATCGCCGCTGATTGGCCGGCCGCGGTCACATGGTCTCCGCCTGCCGCCCGCCGCCCGCACCCGGGACCCGCCGGGGGTGCGTCCTAACAGGTCCGTGAGTCTGGCCGTATTCCTTATATAAAATGCGGCCGTTGGTGAGGGAAGCCACTACAGCTCTGTACACAGAACCGTAAACATGTCTGGACGTGGTAAAGGAGGAAAGGGACTCGGAAAGGGGGGCGCCAAACGCCACCGGAAGGTTTTGCGTGATAACATCCAGGGTATCACCAAGCCAGCAATCCGTCGTCTGGCTCGCCGTGGTGGTGTGAAGCGTATCTCTGGTCTCATCTATGAGGAGACCCGTGGCGTACTCAAGGTGTTCCTGGAGAACGTGATCCGTGATGCTGTCACCTACACCGAGCATGCCAAGAGGAAGACCGTCACCGCCATGGACGTCGTCTACGCTCTGAAGCGCCAGGGACGTACCCTCTACGGTTTCGGCGGTTAAACTGACAACCCCTGTCGAAAAAGTAACCAACAAAGGCCCTCCTCAGGGCCCCACTCTTTCCCAAATGTTTGAGATCGAAAACTGCTCGTTTACATAGTAAACCCGATGATTTTCATTAAGATAAGTTTATGTCCAACCTTTGCTTTGTATCGTACACTTCATACGAGTAATATTTCAATATACGAGTATCAGCGAAATAGTTTCATATCTAACCTAGGACTACTTAGTGAGACACACACCCTCACCTTGAGACACACACACCCCCACCATGTGACGCACACACCCACACCTGGTGTCACACACACCCTCACCTGGTATCACACACACCCTCACCTGGAGACACACATATACCCTCACCTGGTATCACACACACCCTCACCTGGTGTCACACACACCCCAACCTGGTATCACACACACCCTCACCTGGAGACACACACACCCTCACACAGAGACACACACACACTCTCACCCACCTGGAGACACACACACACCCTCACCTGGAGACACACACACCCTCACCTGGTATCACACACACCCTCACCTGGAGACACACACACCCTCACACAGAGACACACACACACTCTCACCCACCTGGAGACACACACACACCCTCACCTGGTATCACACACTCTCACCCACCTGGAGACACACACACACCCTCACCCACCTGGAGACACACACACACCCTCACCCACCTGGAGACACACACACACTCTCACCCACCTGGAGACACACACACACCCTCACCTGGTATCACACACACTCTCACCCACCTGGAGACACACACACACCCTCACCCACCTGGAGACACACACACACCCTCACATAGAGACACACACACACTCTCACCCACCTGGAGTCACACACACACCCTCACATGGAGACACACACACACACTCTCACCCACCTGGAGACACACACACACCCTCACCTGGAGACCCACACACCCTCACCTGGTATCACACACACCCTCACCTGGAGACACACATACCCTCACCTGGTGTCACACACACCCTCACCTGGTGTCACACACACCCCAACCTGGTATCACACACACCCCAACCTGGTATCACACACACCCTCACCTGAAGACGCACACACCCTCACATGGAGACCCACACACACCCTCACCTAGAGACCCACACACCCTAACCGGGAGACACACACACACACTCTCACCTGGAGACACATATACCCTCACCTGGAGAAATGTGTCATTTACTATATAGATATACATTTTTTTTTTTTTATATTTAGGGAATCTCAACGTGGTTTCAAGGCAGAAATATGATGGCAATAATTATAATAAAAATAACAAGCTTTGATCTGAACTCTTTGGAGAGAGTGGGGCCCTGAGGAGGGCCTTTTGTGTTGTTTAGCACGAGTCAGTGAGTTTACTTAGAGCTCGTGTATTTGGTGACGGCCTTGGTGCCCTCAGACACGGCGTGCTTGGCCAGCTCACCGGGGAGAAGGAGACGCACGGCGGTCTGAATTTCCCGGGAGGTGATGGTCGAACGACGGTTGTAGTGGGCCAGGCGGGAGGCCTCGGCGGCGATACGCTCAAAGATGTCGTTGACGAAGGAGTTCATGATGCTCATGGCCTTGCTGGAGATACCAGTGTCAGGGTGGACCTGCTTCAACACCTTGTAGATGTAGATGGCATAGCTCTCCTTCCTCCTCCTCTTGCGCTTCTTGTCGCCAGTTCGCACGGCTTTCGCCTTGCTGGCGGCTTTTTTCGCTCCCTTGGATGCGGGCTTCGGCGGCATGTTGTCGGTTCAGAGACTACAGGCAGACTGAGGGACAAGACGCGGCCCGCGCTATTTATGAGAGAACGCAGGGGGCGGTCCAAACAGTTGCTACGTGGTGGCGCCACCGGTGCCGCGGTTTACTGTTTGAACCGCCCGGTCTCAGTCCATATAAAAGCGGGAGTGAGCTGGCTTCTCTGTTATTGTCTATTGTGCCTGCTGCAGTACACACACACAACTACCGTCATGTCTGGTCGCGGAAAGGGAGGAAAGGCGAAGGGAAAGAGCAAGACCCGTAGCTCCAGGGCTGGTCTGCAATTCCCCGTCGGACGTATCCATCGTCATCTCCGCAAGGGAAACTATGGTGAGCGTATCGGAGCCGGTGCCCCCGTGTACCTGGCCGCCGTCATGGAATATCTGGCCGCTGAGGTTCTCGAGCTGGCAGGAAACGCTGCCCGTGACAACAAGAAGACGAGGATCATCCCCCGTCACTTGCAGCTGGCCATCCGTAACGACGAGGAATTGAACAAACTCCTCTCCGGTGTGACCATCGCTCAGGGTGGTGTGCTGCCCAACATCCAGGCTGTGCTCCTGCCCAAAAAGACCCAGAGCAAGCCCGCCAAGTAAACGGTATACCCACAATACCGTGTACCCCACAAAAGGCCCTCCTCAGGGCCCCACATTATCTCAAAAGTGTTGATCCATGTGTTCGTTGCCCCACGAAAATAATAACGTTAAATTAAAAGATGTAGTACCAACGCCCCCTCCCCCCACACCAGGTGTGCATGTTGTTATTAAGGCGCCATCGTGCACGACTAGACTGAATGCCAAATATTTAAGAAATGGAAACATTAAGCACCATATGTTGCATGTCTCTCGAGTAAAAATTAATCCAAAGCAGTATACAGTATGTGTCATGAAAAATATATATATAAATTCAAAAAAAGTCTACGGCACCCAGTATTCCCAGGCGGTCACCCATCCAAGTACTGACTGGGCTCAACGTTGCTTAACTTCGGTGATCAGACGAGAACCGGTGTTTTCAACGTGATATGGCCGTAGACAAAGTTTAGGATAAAATAAAACCATTATATATCAGATACGAGGTGACTCAAGTCGACAAAGATAAAAAAAATATATATTTATATTATGACTCAAAATTTAAGGCACCCAGTATTCATAGGCAGTCACCTGGCGAATTATTCAAAGTGTCATGGCCATAGAAAACAGTGTGTGTGAATTAGAAGCGTTACAAGACACATAAGACACACCTGATGACACATCAACACCTTAAGTACTCACCTCACCCTAAGACACTCACACACACGCCCTAACCATGATACACACAACCTCAACCTAAGACACACACCCTCACCCTAACGTCACACACCTTCAACCTAACGACACACACCCTCAGGGACACTGACCCTCACCCTGACACACACACCCTCACCTTTAGTGTTACACACCCTCACCCTGAGACACGTCCTCACCTTAGGTGAGACACACCCTCACCTTTAGTGTCACACACCTCACTTTCAGTGACACACACCCTCACATTCAGACTCACACATCCTAACCTTGGGTCACACACCCTCACTTTGAGACACGCCCTCACCTTCAGTGACACACACACCCTCGGCTTGGGACACACACCCTCGGCTTGGGACACACACACCCTCGGCTTGGGACACACACACCCTCACCTAGTGTCACACACAACCTCACCCTATGACACACACACCCTCACTCTGAGACACAGACAACCTCACCCTATGACACACACACACCCTCACCCTAAGGCACACACACCTCACTCTGACACAAAGACAACCTCACCCTATGACACACACACACCCTCACCAGAAGGCACACACACCCTCACTCTGACACACAGACAACCTCACCCTACGACACACACCCTCAGCCTAAGACACACACACCCTCACTCTGAAACACACACAACCCCACCCTATGACACACACACCCTCACCAGAATGCACACACACCCTCACTCTGACACACAGACAACCTCACCCTACGACACACACCCTCTGCCTAAGACACACACACACCCTCACTCTGAAACACAGACAATCCCACCCTATGATACACACACCCGCATCCTAGGGCACAAACTCCCTCCCACAGAGACACAGACAACCTCCCCTATGACACACACATACACACCTTTACTCTAAGACACAGACAACCTCACCCTATGACACAGACACCCTCACCCTAAGGCACACACACCTCACTCTGACACAAAGACAACCTCACCCTATGACACACACACACCCTCACCAGAAGGCACACACACCCTCACTCTGAGACACAGACAACCTTACCCTACGACACACACCCTCTGCCTAAGACACACACACCCTCACTCTGACACAAACACAATCCCACCCTATGACACACACAAACCCTCACCAAAAGGCACACACAACCTCACTCCGAGACACAGACAACCTCAACATACGACACACACCCTCAGCTTAAGACACACACACCCTCACTCTGACACAAACACAATCCCACCCTATGACACACACACACACCCTCACCAGAAGGCACACACACCCTCACTCTGACACACAGACAACCTCACCCTACGACACACACCCTCTGCCTAAGACACACACACCCTCACTCGGAAACACAGACAATCCCACCCTATGACACACACACCCCCACCCTAGGGCACAAACACCCTCCCACAGAGACACAGACAACCTCCCCTATGACACACACATACACACCTTTACTCTAAGACACAGACAACCTCACCCTATGACACAGACACCCTCAGCCTAAGACACACACACCTCACTCTGACACAAAGACAACCTCACCCTATGACACACACACACACCCTCACCAGAAGGCACACACACCCTTACTACGAGACACAGACAACCTCATCCTACGACACATACCCTCAGCCTAAGACACACACACCCTCACTCTGACACAAACACAATCCCACCCTATGACACACACACACCCTCACCAGAAGGCACACACACCGTCACTCTGACACACAGACAACCTCACCCTACGACACACACCATTCTGCCTAAGACACACACACCCTCACTCGGAAACACAGACAATCCCGCCCTATGACACACACACACCCGCACCCTAGGGCACAAACACCCTCCCACAGAGACATAGACAACGTCCCCTATGAGACACACATACACACCTTTACTCTAAGACACAGACAACCTCACCCTATGACACAGACACCCTCACCCTAAGGCACACACACCCTCACTCTGAGACACAGACAACCCCCCCCCCCCCTATGACACACACCCTCACCAGAAGGCACACACACCCTCACTCTGAGACACAGACAACCTCACCCTATGACACACACACCCTCACCCTAGGGCACTACCTCACCCTCCCACAGAGACACACACAAACTCTCCTATGACACACACACCCTAACCCTAAGACACAGACAACCTCACCCTTAGGCACACACACCCTCATTCTGAGACACACACACCCTCATCTTATGACACACACCTTCATCCTAAGGCACACACACCCTAACTCTGAGACACAGACAACCTCACCCTATGACACACACACCCTCATCCTAAGACACACACCCTCACCCTAAGGCACACACCCTCACCCTAAGGCACATACCCTCACTCAGAGACACACACAACCTCCCATATTACACACTCACACTTTCCCTAATACATACATACTTTTACTGTGAGACACAGACAACCTCACCCTATGACACACATACCCTCACCCTAAGACACACACCCTCACCCGAAGGCACACACAACCTCACCCTATGACACACACCCTCGCCTTAAGGCACAAACACCCTCACCCTAAGGCACAAACACCCTCACTCTGAGACACAGACAGCCTCATCCTAAGGCACTTAAAAAAGTCTACGGCACCCAGTATTCCCAGGCGGTCACCCATCCAAGTACTGACTGGGCTCAACGTTGCTTGACTTCGGTGATCAGACGAGAACCGGTGTTTTCAACGTGATGTGGCCGTAGACAACAGTGAGTGTAAAATAAAACCGTTATATATCACATTCAACATGACTGGCATCAAAAATTTAATTTTTGAAATTAGAATTTAAAAGAGTCTACGGCATCCGGTACTCCCAGGCAGTCACCCATCCGATTAATGATATGGCCGTAGACGACGTTGGGCGTAAGATAGAACCATTATATATAACCTTTGACACGACTCACATAAATGTTTATTTTCTTTGAATTAGAATTTTTAAAAAAGTCTACGGCACCCAGTATTCCCAGGCGGTCACCCATCCAAGTACTGACTGGGCTCAACGTCGCTTGACTTCGGTGATCAGACGAGAACCGGTGTTTTCAACGTGATGTGGCCGTAGACGAGGTTGAGAGTAAGATAGAGTCCTTATATATCACCTACCACTAGAGTCTTGTAAAATGTTTTCATTTTTTCTAAATTAGAATTTAAAAAAAGTCTACGGCACCCAGTATTCCCAGGCGGTCACCCATCCAAGTACTGACTGGGCTCAACGTCGCTTGACTTCGGTGATCAGACGAGAACCGGTGTTTTCAACGTGATGTGGCCGTAGACGAGGTTGAGAGTAAGATAGAGTCCTTATATATGACCTACCACTAGAGTCTTGTAAAATGTTTTCTTTTTTTCTAAATTAGAATTTAAAAAAAGTCTACGGCACCCAGTATTCCCAGGTGGTCACCTATCCAAGTACTGACTGGGCTCAACGTCGCTTGACTTCGGTGATCAGACGAGAACCGGTGTTTTCAATGTGATGTGGCCGTAGACGAGGTTGAGAGTAAGATAGAGTCCTTATATATGACCTACCACTAGAGTCTTGTAAAATGTTTTCTTTTTTCTAAATTAGAATTTAAAAAAAGTCTACGGCACCCAGTATTCCCAGGCGGTCACCCATCCAAGTACTGACTGGGCTCAACGTCGCTTGACTTCGGTGATCAGACGAGAACCGGTGTTTTCAACGTGATGTGGCCGTAGACAAGGTTGAGAGTAAGATAGAGTCCTTATATATGACCTACCACTAGAGTCTTGTAAAATGTTTTCTTTTTTCTAAATTAGAATTTAAAAAAAGTCTACAGCACCCAGTATTCCCAGGCGGTCACCCATCCAAGTACTGACTGAGCTCAACGTCGCTTGACTTCGGTGATCAGACGAGAACCGGTGTTTTCAACGTGATGTGGCCGTAGACGAGGTTGAGAGTAAGATAGAGTCCTTATATATGACCTACCACTAGAGTCTTGTAAAATGTTTTCATTTTTTCTAAATTAGAATTTAAAAAAAGTCTACGGCACCCAGTATTCCCAGGCGGTCACCCATCCAAGTACTGACTGGGCTCAACGTCGCTTGACTTCGGTGATCAGACGAGAACCGGTGTTTTCAACGTGATGTGGCCGTAGACGAGGTTGAGAGTAAGATAGAGTCCTTATATATGACCTACCACTAGAGTCTTGTAAAATGTTTTCTTTTTTCTAAATTAGAATTTAAAAAAAGTCTACGGCACCCAGTATTCCCAGGCGGTCACCCATCCAAGTACTGACTGGGCTCAACGTCGCTTGACTTCGGTGATCAGACGAGAACCGGTGTTTTCAACGTGATGTGGCCGTAGACGAGGTTGAGAGTAAGATAGAGTCCTTATATATGACCTACCACTAGAGTCTTGTAAAATGTTTTCTTTTTTCTAAATTAGAATTTAAAAAAAGTCTACGGCACCCAGTATTCCCAGGCGGTCACCCATCCAAGTACTGACTGGGCTCAACGTCGCTTGACTTCGGTGATCAGACGAGAACCGGTGTTTTCAACGTGATGTGGCCGTAGACGAGGTTGAGAGTAAGATAGAGTCCTTATATATGACCTACCACTAGAGTCTTGTAAAATGTTTTCTTTTTTCTAAATTAGAATTTAAAAAAAGTCTACGGCACCCAGTATTCCCAGGCGGTCACCCATCCAAGTACTGACTGGGCTCAACGTCGCTTGACTTCGGTGATCAGACGAGAACCGGTGTTTTCAACGTGATGTGGCCGTAGACAAGGTTGAGAGTAAGATAGAGTCCTTATATATCACCTACCACTAGAGTCTTGTAAAAAAAAAAAAAATTTCTAAATTAGAATTAAAAAAAAGTCTACGGCACCCAGTATTCCCAGGCGGTCACCCATCCAAGTACTGACTGGGCTCAACGTCGCTTGACTTCGGTGATCAGACGAGAACCGGTGTTTTCAACGTGATGTGGCCGTAGACGAGGTTGAGAAAAAGATAGAGTCCTTATATATCACCTACCACTAGAGTCTTGTAAAATGTTTTCTATTTTTAAATTAGAATTTTAAAAAAGTCTACGGCACCCAGTATTCCCAGGCGGTCACCCATCCAAGTACTGACTGGGCTCAACGTTGCTTAACTTCGGTGATCAGACGAGAACCGGTGTTTTCAACGTGATATGGCCGTAGACAAAGTTGAGAGTAAAATAAAACCCTTATATATCACATATAAAAAGACTCCAGACAATTTTCTTTTAATTTTTAATTTGATTACAGACACATCAGTACCCACTTTACACACCCGACATCCACACTACACACCAACACCCACAGACACCACTCGACACGCCAACACCCACATCAACACTAACACCCACTTCACACACCCAACACCCAAAATACACCACTTTACACACCAACACCCAAAGACACACCAACACCTACTCCACACACCAACACCCACAGACACATCAACACCCACTTTACCCACCAAACACCCACCAACACCACTTGACACACCAACACCCACAGAGACATCAACACCCACTTTACACACCCGACTCCCACTTCACACACCAACACCCACAGACACCACTCGACACACCAACACCCACATCAACACTAACACCCCCTTTAAACACCCACATACACACCAACACCCACAGACAGATCAACACCCACTTCACACACCCAACACCCACTTTACACATCAACACCCTCATAAACCATACCCTAACCCAGGTATCATTCTGTATATCAAGTAGTATATGTTTATTTCGTTTTCATAACATTAATTATTCCTATGAAACCTACCGTCGAAAAAACACGGAAGGGAGGGGCGGGAAGATGAATAAAAAGAAAAATAACAAAGATGAGCACGATACGACACTTTTGTGAGGAAGTGGGGCCCTGAGGAGGGCCTTTGGGTTTGGTTAGCACAAGCAATGCACTTAGGCACGCTCGCCACGGATGCGGCGGGCCAGCTGGATATCCTTGGGCATGATGGTCACACGCTTGGCGTGGATGGCACACAGGTTGGTATCCTCAAAGAGACCGACCAGGTAGGCCTCGCTAGCCTCCTGCAGGGCCATAACAGCCGAAGACTGGAAGCGCAGGTCAGTCTTGAAGTCCTGAGCGATCTCACGCACCAGACGCTGGAAGGGGAGCTTGCGGATCAGAAGCTCGGTAGACTTCTGGTAACGACGGATCTCACGCAGAGCCACGGTACCGGGCCTGTAACGATGAGGTTTCTTCACACCTCCTGTGGCCGGGGCACTCTTACGAGCAGCCTTGGTGGCCAGCTGTTTACGCGGAGCCTTGCCTCCGGTAGACTTACGGGCGGTTTGCTTTGTACGAGCCATGACGTTCCTCCGACGGCGTTGACAGAGAAGTGAATAGAGCGCAACGCTAGGCTGCCGCTTTATATAGCCTCCCGCGACCGGGCGGTTTGGACAAACGGAACCCGGTAAATTTTGATCTTCGATATCTCCGTTGATATTTCATCTACAGACTTCAATTTTACATCAAACGAAAGGCGCTCACATGCTCTTACTGGCACATTTGGTTTTATTAGCCGTTCACCAAGTTTACATAGAGCTATGAGCGGAAATACGACGTCGAGCTTCGATTCCCGAAAACGGGCGGTGCAAACATCGCCGCTGATTGGCCGGCCGCGGTCACATGGTCTCCGCCTGCCGCCCGCCGCCCGCACCCGGGACCCGCCGGGGGTGCGTCCTAACAGGTCCGTGAGTCTGGCCGTATTCCTTATATAAAATGCGGCCGTTGGTGAGGGAAGCCACTACAGCTCTGTACACAGAACCGTAAACATGTCTGGACGTGGTAAAGGAGGAAAGGGACTCGGAAAGGGGGGCGCCAAACGCCACCGGAAGGTTTTGCGTGATAACATCCAGGGTATCACCAAGCCAGCAATCCGTCGTCTGGCTCGCCGTGGTGGTGTGAAGCGTATCTCTGGTCTCATCTATGAGGAGACCCGTGGCGTACTCAAGGTGTTCCTGGAGAACGTGATCCGTGATGCTGTCACCTACACCGAGCATGCCAAGAGGAAGACCGTCACCGCCATGGACGTCGTCTACGCTCTGAAGCGCCAGGGACGTACCCTCTACGGTTTCGGCGGTTAAACTGACAACCCCTGTCGAAAAAGTAACCAACAAAGGCCCTCCTCAGGGCCCCACTCTTTCCCAAATGTTTGAGATCGAAAACTGCTCGTTTACATAGTAAACCCGATGATTTTCATTAAGATAAGTTTATGTCCAACCTTTGCTTTGTATCGTACACTTCATACGAGTAATATTTCAATATACGAGTATCAGCGAAATAGTTTCATATCTAACCTAGGACTACTTAGTGAGACACACACCCTCACCTTGAGACACACACACCCCCACCATGTGACGCACACACCCACACCTGGTGTCACACACACCCTCACCTGGTATCACACACACCCTCACCTGGAGACACACACATACCCTCACCTGGTATCACACACACCCTCACCTGGTGTCACACACACCCCAACCTGGTATCACACACACCCTCACCTGGAGACACACACACCCTCACACAGAGACACACACACACTCTCACCCACCTGGAGACACACACACACCCTCACCTGGAGACACACACACCCTCACCTGGTATCACACACACCCTCACCTGGAGACACACACACCCTCACACAGAGACACACACACACTCTCACCCACCTGGAGACACACACACACCCTCACCTGGTATCACACACTCTCACCCACCTGGAGACACACACACACCCTCACCCACCTGGAGACACACACACACCCTCACCCACCTGGAGACACACACACACTCTCACCCACCTGGAGACACACACACACCCTCACCTGGTATCACACACACTCTCACCCACCTGGAGACACACACACACCCTCACCCACCTGGAGACACACACACACCCTCACATAGAGACACACACACACTCTCACCCACCTGGAGTCACACACACACCCTCACATGGAGACACACACACACACTCTCACCCACCTGGAGACACACACACACCCTCACCTGGAGACCCACACACCCTCACCTGGTATCACACACACCCTCACCTGGAGACACACATACCCTCACCTGGTGTCACACACACCCTCACCTGGTGTCACACACACCCCAACCTGGTATCACACACACCCCAACCTGGTATCACACACACCCTCACCTGAAGACGCACACACCCTCACATGGAGACCCACACACACCCTCACCTAGAGACCCACACACCCTAACCGGGAGACACACACACACACACTCTCACCTGGAGACACATATACCCTCACCTGGAGAAATGTGTCATTTACTATATAGATATACATTTTTTTTTTTTTATATTTAGGGAATCTCAACGTGGTTTCAAGGCAGAAATATGATGGCAATAATTATAATAAAAATAACAAGCTTTGATCTGAACTCTTTGGAGAGAGTGGGGCCCTGAGGAGGGCCTTTTGTGTTGTTTAGCACGAGTCAGTGAGTTTACTTAGAGCTCGTGTATTTGGTGACGGCCTTGGTGCCCTCAGACACGGCGTGCTTGGCCAGCTCACCGGGGAGAAGGAGACGCACGGCGGTCTGAATTTCCCGGGAGGTGATGGTCGAACGACGGTTGTAGTGGGCCAGGCGGGAGGCCTCGGCGGCGATACGCTCAAAGATGTCGTTGACGAAGGAGTTCATGATGCTCATGGCCTTGCTGGAGATACCAGTGTCAGGGTGGACCTGCTTCAACACCTTGTAGATGTAGATGGCATAGCTCTCCTTCCTCCTCCTCTTGCGCTTCTTGTCGCCAGTTCGCACGGCTTTCGCCTTGCTGGCGGCTTTTTTCGCTCCCTTGGATGCGGGCTTCGGCGGCATGTTGTCGGTTCAGAGACTACAGGCAGACTGAGGGACAAGACGCGGCCCGCGCTATTTATGAGAGAACGCAGGGGGCGGTCCAAACAGTTGCTACGTGGTGGCGCCACCGGTGCCGCGGTTTACTGTTTGAACCGCCCGGTCTCAGTCCATATAAAAGCGGGAGTGAGCTGGCTTCTCTGTTATTGTCTATTGTGCCTGCTGCAGTACACACACACAACTACCGTCATGTCTGGTCGCGGAAAGGGAGGAAAGGCGAAGGGAAAGAGCAAGACCCGTAGCTCCAGGGCTGGTCTGCAATTCCCCGTCGGACGTATCCATCGTCATCTCCGCAAGGGAAACTATGGTGAGCGTATCGGAGCCGGTGCCCCCGTGTACCTGGCCGCCGTCATGGAATATCTGGCCGCTGAGGTTCTCGAGCTGGCAGGAAACGCTGCCCGTGACAACAAGAAGACGAGGATCATCCCCCGTCACTTGCAGCTGGCCATCCGTAACGACGAGGAATTGAACAAACTCCTCTCCGGTGTGACCATCGCTCAGGGTGGTGTGCTGCCCAACATCCAGGCTGTGCTCCTGCCCAAAAAGACCCAGAGCAAGCCCGCCAAGTAAACGGTATACCCACAATACCGTGTACCCCACAAAAGGCCCTCCTCAGGGCCCCACATTATCTCAAAAGTGTTGATCCATGTGTTCGTTGCCCCACAAAAATAATAACGTTAAATTAAAAGATGTAGTACCAACGCCCCCTCCCCCCACACCAGGTGTGCATGTTGTTATTAAGGCGCCATCGTGCACGACTAGACTGAATGCCAAATATTTAAGAAATGGAAACATTAAGCACCATATGTTGCATGTCTCTCGAGTAAAAATTAATCCAAAGCAGTATACAGTATGTGTCATGAAAAATATATATATAAATTCAAAAAAAGTCTACGGCACCCAGTATTCCCAGGCGGTCACCCATCCAAGTACTGACTGGGCTCAACGTTGCTTAACTTCGGTGATCAGACGAGAACCGGTGTTTTCAACGTGATATGGCCGTAGACAAAGTATAGGATAAAATAAAACCATTATATATCAGATACGAGGTGACTCAAGTCGACAAAGATAAAAAAAATATATATTTATATTATGACTCAAAATTTAAGGCACCCAGTATTCATAGGCAGTCACCTGGCGAATTATTCAAAGTGTCATGGCCATAGAAAACAGTGTGTGTGAATTAGAAGCGTTACAAGACACATAAGACACACCTGATGACACATCAACACCTTAAGTACTCACCTCGCCCTAAGACACTCACACACACGCCCTAACCATGATACACACAACCTCAACCTAAGACACACACCCTCACCCTAACGTCACACACCTTCAACCTAACGACACACACCCTCAGGGACACTGACCCTCACCCTGACACACACACCCTCACCTTTAGTGTTACACACCCTCACCCTGAGACACATCCTCACCTTAGGTGAGACACACCCTCACCTTTAGTGTCACACACCTCACTTTCAGTGACACACACCCTCACATTCAGACTCACACATCCTAACCTTGGGTCACACACCCTCACTTTGAGACACGCCCTCACCTTCAGTGACACACACACCCTCGGCTTGGGACACACACCCTCGGCTTGGGACACACACACCCTCGGCTTGGGACACACACACCCTCACCTTGTGTCACACACAACCTCACCCTATGACACACACACCCTCACTCTGAGACACAGACAACCTCACCCTATGACACACACACACCCTCACCCTAAGGCACACACACCTCACTCTGACACAAAGACAACCTCACCCTATGACACACACACACCCTCACCAGAAGGCACACACACCCTCACTCTGACACACAGACAACCTCACCCTACGACACACACCCTCAGCCTAAGACACACACACCCTCACTCTGAAACACACACAACCCCACCCTATGACACACACACCCTCACCAGAATGCACACACACCCTCACTCTGACACACAGACAACCTCACCCTACGACACACACCCTCTGCCTAAGACACACACACACCCTCACTCTGAAACACAGACAATCCCACCCTATGATACACACACCCGCATCCTAGGGCACAAACTCCCTCCCACAGAGACACAGACAACCTCCCCTATGACACACACATACACACCTTTACTCTAAGACACAGACAACCTCACCCTATGACACAGACACCCTCACCCTAAGGCACACACACCTCACTCTGACACAAAGACAACCTCACCCTATGACACACACACACCCTCACCAGAAGGCACACACACCCTCACTCTGAGACACAGACAACCTTACCCTACGACACACACCCTCTGCCTAAGACACACACACCCTCACTCTGACACAAACACAATCCCACCCTATGACACACACAAACCCTCACCAAAAGGCACACACAACCTCACTCCGAGACACAGACAACCTCAACATACGACACACACCCTCAGCTTAAGACACACACACCCTCACTCTGACACAAACACAATCCCACCCTATGACACACACACACACCCTCACCAGAAGGCACACACACCCTCACTCTGACACACAGACAACCTCACCCTACGACACACACCCTCTGCCTAAGACACACACACCCTCACTCGGAAACACAGACAATCCCACCCTATGACACACACACCCCCACCCTAGGGCACAAACACCCTCCCACAGAGACACAGACAACCTCCCCTATGACACACACATACACACCTTTACTCTAAGACACAGACAACCTCACCCTATGACACAGACACCCTCAGCCTAAGACACACACACCTCACTCTGACACAAAGACAACCTCACCCTATGACACACACACACCCTCACCAGAAGGCACACACACCCTTACTACGAGACACAGACAACCTCATCCTACGACACATACCCTCAGCCTAAGACACACACACCCTCACTCTGACACAAACACAATCCCACCCTATGACACACACACACCCTCACCAGAAGGCACACACACCGTCACTCTGACACACAGACAACCTCACCCTACGACACACACCATTCTGCCTAAGACACACACACCCTCACTCGGAAACACAGACAATCCCGCCCTATGACACACACACACCCGCACCCTAGGGCACAAACACCCTCCCACAGAGACATAGACAACGTCCCCTATGAGACACACATACACACCTTTACTCTAAGACACAGACAACCTCACCCTATGACACAGACACCCTCACCCTAAGGCACACACACCCTCACTCTGAGACACAGACAACCCCCCCCCCCCCTATGACACACACCCTCACCAGAAGGCACACACACCCTCACTCTGAGACACAGACAACCTCACCCTATGACACACACACCCTCACCCTAGGGCACTACCTCACCCTCCCACAGAGACACACACAAACTCTCCTATGACACACACACCCTAACCCTAAGACACAGACAACCTCACCCTTAGGCACACACACCCTCACTCTGAGACACACAAACCCTCATCTTATGACACACACCTTCATCCTAAGGCACACACACCCTAACTCTGAGACACAGACAACCTCACCCTATGACACACACACCCTCATCCTAAGACACACACCCTCACCCTAAGGCACACACCCTCACCCTAAGGCACATACCCTCACTCAGAGACACACACAACCTCCCATATGACACACTCACACTTTCCCTAATACATACATACTTTTACTGTGAGACACAGACAACCTCACCCTATGACACACATACCCTCACCCTAAGACACACACCCTCACCCGAAGGCACACACAACCTCACCCTATGACACACACCCTCACCTTAAGGCACAAACACCCTCACCCTAAGGCACAAACACCCTCACTCTGAGACACAGACAGCCTCATCCTAAGGCACTTAAAAAAGTCTACGGCACCCAGTATTCCCAGGCGGTCACCCATCCAAGTACTGACTGGGCTCAACGTTGCTTGACTTCGGTGATCAGACGAGAACCGGTGTTTTCAACGTGATGTGGCCGTAGACAACAGTGAGTGTAAAATAAAACCGTTATATATCACATTCAACATGACTGGCATCAAAAATTTAATTTTTGAAATTAGAATTTAAAAGAGTCTACGGCATCCGGTACTCCCAGGCAGTCACCCATCCGATTAATGATATGGCCGTAGACGACGTTGGGCGTAAGATAGAACCATTATATATAACCTTTGACACGACTCACATAAATGTTTATTTTCTTTGAATTAGAATTTTTAAAAAAGTCTACGGCACCCAGTATTCCCAGGCGGTCACCCATCCAAGTACTGACTGGGCTCAACGTCGCTTGACTTCGGTGATCAGACGAGAACCGGTGTTTTCAACGTGATGTGGCCGTAGACGAGGTTGAGAGTAAGATAGAGTCCTTATATATCACCTACCACTAGAGTCTTGTAAAATGTTTTCATTTTTTCTAAATTAGAATTTAAAAAAAGTCTACGGCACCCAGTATTCCCAGGCGGTCACCCATCCAAGTACTGACTGGGCTCAACGTCGCTTGACTTCGGTGATCAGACGAGAACCGGTGTTTTCAACGTGATGTGGCCGTAGATGAGGTTGAGAGTAAGATAGAGTCCTTATATATGACCTACCACTAGAGTCTTGTAAAATGTTTTCTTTTTTTCTAAATTAGAATTTTAAAAAAGTCTACGGCACCCAGTATTCCCAGGCGGTCACCTATCCAAGTACTGACTGGGCTCAACGTCGCTTGACTTCGGTGATCAGACGAGAACCGGTGTTTTCAATGTGATGTGGCCGTAGACGAGGTTGAGAGTAAGATAGAGTCCTTATATATGACCTACCACTAGAGTCTTGTAAAATGTTTTCTTTTTTCTAAATTAGAATTTAAAAAAAGTCTACGGCACCCAGTATTCCCAGGCGGTCACCCATCCAAGTACTGACTGGGCTCAACGTCGCTTGACTTCGGTGATCAGACGAGAACCGGTGTTTTCAACGTGATGTGGCCGTAGACAAGGTTGAGAGTAAGATAGAGTCCTTATATATGACCTACCACTAGAGTCTTGTAAAATGTTTTCATTTTTTCTAAATTAGAATTTAAAAAAAGTCTACGGCACCCAGTATTCCCAGGCGGTCACCCATCCAAGTACTGACTGGGCTCAACGTCGCTTGACTTCGGTGATCAGACGAGAACCGGTGTTTTCAACGTGATGTGGCCGTAGACGAGGTTGAGAGTAAGATAGAGTCCTTATATATGACCTACCACTAGAGTCTTGTAAAATGTTTTCTTTTTTCTAAATTAGAATTTAAAAAAAGTCTACGGCACCCAGTATTCCCAGGCGGTCACCCATCCAAGTACTGACTGGGCTCAACGTCGCTTGACTTCGGTGATCAGACGAGAACCGGTGTTTTCAACGTGATGTGGCCGTAGACGAGGTTGAGAGTAAGATAGAGTCCTTATATATGACCTACCACTAGAGTCTTGTAAAATGTTTTCTTTTTTCTAAATTAGAATTTAAAAAAAGTCTACGGCACCCAGTATTCCCAGGCGGTCACCCATCCAAGTACTGACTGGGCTCAACGTCGCTTGACTTCGGTGATCAGACGAGAACCGGTGTTTTCAACGTGATGTGGCCGTAGACGAGGTTGAGAGTAAGATAGAGTCCTTATATATGACCTACCACTAGAGTCTTGTAAAATGTTTTCTTTTTTCTAAATTAGAATTTAAAAAAAGTCTACGGCACCCAGTATTCCCAGGCGGTCACCCATCCAAGTACTGACTGGGCTCAACGTCGCTTGACTTCGGTGATCAGACGAGAACCGGTGTTTTCAACGTGATGTGGCCGTAGACAAGGTTGAGAGTAAGATAGAGTCCTTATATATCACCTACCACTAGAGTCTTGTAAAAAAAAAAAAAATTTCTAAATTAGAATTAAAAAAAAGTCTACGGCACCCAGTATTCCCAGGCGGTCACCCATCCAAGTACTGACTGGGCTCAACGTCGCTTGACTTCGGTGATCAGACGAGAACCGGTGTTTTCAACGTGATGTGGCCGTAGACGAGGTTGAGAAAAAGATAGAGTCCTTATATATCACCTACCACTAGAGTCTTGTAAAATGTTTTCTATTTTTAAATTAGAATTTTAAAAAAGTCTACGGCACCCAGTATTCCCAGGCGGTCACCCATCCAAGTACTGACTGGGCTCAACGTTGCTTAACTTCGGTGATCAGACGAGAACCGGTGTTTTCAACGTGATATGGCCGTAGACAAAGTTGAGAGTAAAATAAAACCCTTATATATCACATATAAAAAGACTCCAGACAATTTTCTTTTAATTTTTAATTTGATTACAGACACATCAGTACCCACTTTACACACCCGACATCCACACTACACACCAACACCCACAGACACCACTCGACACGCCAACACCCACATCAACACTAACACCCACTTCACACACCCAACACCCAAAATACACCACTTTACACACCAACACCCAAAGACACACCAACACCTACTCCACACACCAACACCCACAGACACATCAACACCCACTTTACCCACCAAACACCCACCAACACCACTTGACACACCAACACCCACAGAGACATCAACACCCACTTTACACACCCGACTCCCACTTCACACACCAACACCCACAGACACCACTCGACACACCAACACCCACATCAACACTAACACCCCCTTTAAACACCCACATACACACCAACACCCACAGACAGATCAACACCCACTTCACACACCCAACACCCACTTTACACATCAACACCCTCATAAACCATACCCTAACCCAGGTATCATTCTGTATATCAAGTAGTATATGTTTATTTCGTTTTCATAACATTAATTATTCCTATGAAACCTACCGTCGAAAAAACACGGAAGGGAGGGGCGGGAAGATGAATAAAAAGAAAAATAACAAAGATGAGCACGATACGACACTTTTGTGAGGAAGTGGGGCCCTGAGGAGGGCCTTTGGGTTTGGTTAGCACAAGCAATGCACTTAGGCACGCTCGCCACGGATGCGGCGGGCCAGCTGGATATCCTTGGGCATGATGGTCACACGCTTGGCGTGGATGGCACACAGGTTGGTATCCTCAAAGAGACCGACCAGGTAGGCCTCGCTAGCCTCCTGCAGGGCCATAACAGCCGAAGACTGGAAGCGCAGGTCAGTCTTGAAGTCCTGAGCGATCTCACGCACCAGACGCTGGAAGGGGAGCTTGCGGATCAGAAGCTCGGTAGACTTCTGGTAACGACGGATCTCACGCAGAGCCACGGTACCGGGCCTGTAACGATGAGGTTTCTTCACACCTCCTGTGGCCGGGGCACTCTTACGAGCAGCCTTGGTGGCCAGCTGTTTACGCGGAGCCTTGCCTCCGGTAGACTTACGGGCGGTTTGCTTTGTACGAGCCATGACGTTCCTCCGACGGCGTTGACAGAGAAGTGAATAGAGCGCAACGCTAGGCTGCCGCTTTATATAGCCTCCCGCGACCGGGCGGTTTGGACAAACGGAACCCGGTAAATTTTGATCTTCGATATCTCCGTTGATATTTCATCTACAGACTTCAATTTTACATCAAACGAAAGGCGCTCACATGCTCTTACTGGCACATTTGGTTTTATTAGCCGTTCACCAAGTTTACATAGAGCTATGAGCGGAAATACGACGTCGAGCTTCGATTCCCGAAAACGGGCGGTGCAAACATCGCCGCTGATTGGCCGGCCGCGGTCACATGGTCTCCGCCTGCCGCCCGCCGCCCGCACCCGGGACCCGCCGGGGGTGCGTCCTAACAGGTCCGTGAGTCTGGCCGTATTCCTTATATAAAATGCGGCCGTTGGTGAGGGAAGCCACTACAGCTCTGTACACAGAACCGTAAACATGTCTGGACGTGGTAAAGGAGGAAAGGGACTCGGAAAGGGGGGGCGCCAAACGCCACCGGAAGGTTTTGCGTGATAACATCCAGGGTATCACCAAGCCAGCAATCCGTCGTCTGGCTCGCCGTGGTGGTGTGAAGCGTATCTCTGGTCTCATCTATGAGGAGACCCGTGGCGTACTCAAGGTGTTCCTGGAGAACGTGATCCGTGATGCTGTCACCTACACCGAGCATGCCAAGAGGAAGACCGTCACCGCCATGGACGTCGTCTACGCTCTGAAGCGCCAGGGACGTACCCTCTACGGTTTCGGCGGTTAAACTGACAACCCCTGTCGAAAAAGTAACCAACAAAGGCCCTCCTCAGGGCCCCACTCTTTCCCAAATGTTTGAGATCGAAAACTGCTCGTTTACATAGTAAACCCGATGATTTTCATTAAGATAAGTTTATGTCCAACCTTTGCTTTGTATCGTACACTTCATACGAGTAATATTTCAATATACGAGTATCAGCGAAATAGTTTCATATTTTTTTTTTTTTTTTTTTTAAAGCTTTATTTCACTTCTTTCGGACGAAAGTTCTTCCAGTGATGTACAGAGGTTGCTTTACAGATTGTAGTATCGAAAGAAAAAGGTGAGCATACAAGACCAGTTACATCTAGATTCAATATATCACATAGTACAAATGAATAATGAGGGATGATGTGCATATAAAATAAAGTAAAATACAAAATACAACCTATATTATTATACAGTAACTGGTATATCACGTGGTAACTAATCTTCTTCTAACGCCATCTTTTTTACCGCTTCCTTAAATTCGTACTTACTCTGCATATGTTGGATACGCGATGGGAGTGCATTCCAGAGTTTCGTGCCTCGATACAGTGGTGATTTCTTATATGATTCACTCCTAAACCTTCGTTCTATAAACTTTATCTTATCATCATTACGTGTATGCAGATTTCTGTGATTAATCATAGACTGGTCCTGAGATAATTTATACATCAAGGATAACAACTGCCTGTCCCTCCTATCCTTCAACATGTCAAGATTACACAAACGATGTAACTCTTCAGTTCTAGTTCTTGTATTAAACTGACGAATAATCACACGTGAAGCCCAGTTCTGAAGTCGCTGGAGTTTAGTAATCTCGGTCTGCATTGATCCATCGTATAGGAAAGAACAATATTCCATTAGTGGACGGATAGCGGAAGTGTAGATCAAAGAGGCTGCCTTTCGGGTCAGGGATGGTCTTATTTTGGAAAGTCTAAATATTTTTGAATTTACCCCTTTGGTTACGTCTTTGAGATGCTGTTTAAGGTTAACCGTACTGTCTATCAACACGCCTAAATATTTGTAATTAGCTACATATGGAATTTTTTTATTTACATACATGACATCGATTGGATCTAGGTGCCTTAAGCGAGGAGCTGTAGCATACCAGCATGTTTTTGTTTTCTCTACATTAATCGTAAGTGCATTTTTCGTACACCATTCGGAGATTTCATTTATTCCAATTTGTAATTTCTCTAGGACTTGGTCACTGCGAAGGCCACTTACGTAAATGACCAAGTCATCCGCATATTGTATTGACTCACATGTTGAGAGAGTATCTGTCATATCGTTAACATAGATATTGAATAACGTCGGTCCCAGAACGGAACCTTGTGGGACTCCAAATGGTATTACCATATTATCTGATCTGGTTCCATTTAGGATTAACGATTGCTTCCTACTAGAAAGGTAGTCTGCAAACCATTTTGTGAGAACGTTTGAGAGGCCTAAAGTGTGTTCCATTTTATTTAAAAGTATGTCTCTAGGTATACAATCAAATGCCTTTTTTGCGTCAAAAAAGCAACAGGCAGTAATTAGACCATCATCTTTGTTTTCACTGATTTTTTGTATGAGTTTAAAAATAGCATCACCTGTGCCAGTTCCATGCCTAAATCCATATTGGTTTTTATTAAGTTTGTCATTTATTTCTTGGAGAGTGAAATCGAGAATAACCTTCTCAAGTATTTTAGAAGGAGCCGGTAGTATACTTATGGGTCTCCAGTTTTCGACATTAGCAGTATTACCTGATTTTGCAATCGGAATGATAGTTCCTACCTTCCAGGAGGGGGGCAGAAGTTGAGATTCTAAGCTACATTTTAATAAGTGGGTAAACTCCATCTTTAGGATTTTTAACAAATCTTTAAGGGCTCTTGCAGAGGTATTAGCAACTCCAGATGACTTGTGGATGCTCATGTCATATATGAGCTCAGTTACTCTTCCGTCGTCTATTACATGATTAAACTCTCCTGATACGATACCTTGTAACCTTACATCGCGGTTATGTTCTTCGATAGTTGCTTGATCAAATTTGTTATACAGATTCTGTCCAATATTTGAGAAATATTGATTCATAAAGCTAGCACATCTGTTATGGTCGATGGGGTTGCCGTTCTCGTCTATTAAGTTTGCAGTTTCTGTAGACTTATTTTTCATATATAGGTCTTTAATTCTGCGCCAAAACTCAAGTGGTTTATTTTTTGTTTGTTCAAGTTGCTCAATACAATAGGCATTTTTACAGTTTTTGATTGCCTGTCTTATATGATTACTTAATCTCCTGGCCCGCTTTAGTAGATTTGGATCATGTGCGTTTTTCAGTCGTCTAACAGTGTCTTGTCTTTCGTTAATAAGTGACATTACCTCATCAGTCACCCAGCATTCTCTTTTTCTTTTAAACTGCATTTTCTTAATCGGGCATGAGTGATCCAGGTATGCAGTGACACACTTGATTATTTTTTCCCAAAGCGTTTCTGGGTCATGGGTATCCCAATAATCGTTCCAGTCATAGTTGACTACCCAATCATTTAGACTATCAGCACTATATTTTTTATAAGATCTACCCACAAATTCAGTAGGACATGATTTTTCTTTAAGTTTTTTCCTAGTTGCGTAAATTGACAGGTGGTCACTTAGTTGGTTTGCTCCAGTACCACTCTCTGTAATAAATTTCGAATTTGAATAAATGTGGTCGATCAGGGTTCCACCAGTTTGGTTAAATCTAGTTGTGCTAGCTATATGTTGTTTCAAATCAAAGTCTCTCATGAAAAGAAGTAGGTCTGTGGTATATAAGTCCTTTCTATTATTTAAGTTGACATTGATGTCGCCCAAAATCCAGATTTCTGCCTTTTTACAAATTGGGTCGTTTAATATAATATTAAAGATAGCTTTAAGATCATCCAGAGGTACTTTTGGTGGCTTATAACAGGTGATAATGACCATTTTACGATTTTTAGGTTTATCAATTTTTACGGTTAGGTATTCAAAATTTGTTGTAATCCCACTGAGTTCTTGTATTTTTGAGGTATATCTCCCTAGTGAATTTTTTATAAAGCAAGCAACTCCCCCAGCTTTGTCATAAAGTCGGTCTTCTCTAAAAAGTGTATAACCAGGCCACTTAACAATACTGTTATCGAGAGTCGGTTTCAGCCATGACTCAGAAAAGCATATTATATCATCAGTCTGGAATAACAATTTGACCTCGTCAAGCTTATTAAATAGACTACGGATATTTAAATGTCTGAAACATAGGTTTTTCATATGCAATAATGGGGATGGATGAAAGAAAAAAACTAAAGTAAGAAGCTCGTGTGAGTTAAATACTCAGACGAGGTAGAGTTACTGTTTGGTCAAGTTCGCCAAACAGTAGCTAATTTGGAAAAAGTTACAGATATACATAGTATTAGGTAGATAATGGTTGGCGCCACAGCGGAAATAGGGTATACATAGAAAATGCAACCTAGGTGGCAGTGTGATCACACCCCTATTACATTGTAGTGTCAAGTATCGGTAGATCAGACAAATAGGCACAAAGTTCATACAACATATATACAGGTTTACTACAGCTACTGGTATAAATGAAATACTTTTAGAAGAATGGTAAACACTTAGTTTACATTATATATGTGGTTTCATTTATAGTATGCTTAGTAAATTACTTTATCCATTTGCCATGCTGATCCGGCCTGGTCAACAAATAAGAGTTCGTAAGGTAATGCAACTCATGGAGTAAAGTATAGTAGCTATCCTCTTCTGTCCTTCAGAGCACTGCCGATCCGGCCTGTGTTCTGTTGACTGTGTAATAGTAGTTGAATGCATTCTTTTAGTAGAGGTGATACCTCGATGGATACATGATATAGCATTCCATGCCGATCCGACCTCAGAAGCCAATATCCAGCACCAAAATAGGTAACCAATGATTGATACATTTGTAGGTGTTCATCAAAATATAAATATCTAACTGTTCACTGTTCATCTACCTGCCGATCCGACCTGGTAGCACAATAAGATAAACAGTCTAAAACGGTCTGTCCTTACATCAGACGCATTGTTATAGCATAGCATACCCTGCCGATCCGACCTGGGTAGCATATCAAGCATCTCTGTGTAAATATCAAACTATCACTTAATCCTAGTATATCCCTGCATCATGTCTACCTGCCGATCCGACCTGGTAACAAAGAAGCAAACAACGAGAGTAATATATATCACTTACCACTAGGCAGAAACCCACTTTACCATTCTGGTTCCATCCTTAGATGTTACCTCAAGCGCGGATAGTGACTTGCGCCGTGGTTGAAGGTTCTTGTTAATAATGCGCAGCAAGACCTTCGCTTGTTTGGGAGCGTACTCAGACTTTGGGTGACACCCATCATAAAGTTTACCATACAGGGTTACAGTTCTTTTACGATCCGAGTGCCAGACATGTACCAACTGATCAAGTCGAGGGGACGTCATTCCCTCTGTCTTGTTTGCAGCGATGATGGTATCATTAACTAGGGGGATCGATCGATTAAGTGTGTCCTGTTCCGATATGTCTGCTGGAGATGGATCAATATTTTGATTATATATTATCATATCCATCCCAAAGAATGTTGCGAACACTATACAAACATCGGGAAGGACTGACTTAATTAGTTCATAAGTATCAGCAATGTCCTTTGCAACTATCGCCTGAAGTTGATCTTCTTTCTGCTTGCGTAGTGAAACTAGTTTGGTTGTGGCATCCTTACCGGTAATACTACAAATACCTCCACATATATACAGAGTGTCCACATTGTTCGATTGTTGTAGGAGTATTTTCCTTGCCACTTTAGCCAACGCATAAATACTGTGACCATGTTTAGCAACCGCCTGCCACACCAGGCTATCTTCAAGTAACAGTTCTCTTATACTATCTATCCTAGAGTCACCTATTATCATAACAGATCCGTCCATAGCCGTATTAGTCATCGTATTGTGGTACTGTGGTAGAAGCACTTATGATGTTTCAATCATTTCCTGACGAATTTCCTCTAGTAGGCCACCACACCGATTTTTCCCGTTGAATGCGTCTGTGTCAGCTGAGTGTTCGAACACAGTTCCTGTGCCCCAGTATGTGTCCCGGGTGCATTCGTAAAGTGGCTCTGGATACGTGGCGATCAGTTTTTCCTGTAAGACAGAGTTCTGGAGAAACTTCTCTCTGATGATCGTTTTCAGGACTTGTTCACAGTTTAAGTGCCATGAAGACGTTGTGGGAATTTTAACCCTGCCGCCAGTTATCTTAATGTTGTAGCAGTTGTCACTATTCATAATTGCTTCAGCACTATCTTGGTCGTCATGGTAGAGGGATTTCGCCAGTTGGTACGCCTGTTCTGCACTGTTAAACAAGTATCGCTTTTTTTCTCCGCGGTCATTCGCTTCGCAACTAAATTTGCACGGGTACATATTGCTTAAATAAGCAGTTGGTCCCTGAAAGATTATACCCTTTTTAGTTTTCTGAATGCGCTCTGTTGGGTTGTCGGGTGCTGGGGGGGGAGTTACAGGTGTTATAACATCGGGCCTCTCAGGTACTTGTACGTCGGCGGATGTGGGTTGAGTAGGATCGGTCGGCTTAGCGGTGTCCATTGGCACTTCATTTGTTGGCTCGGTGGGCCTTGGCCCGGTGACCTGGTTATCCAACAAGGCATGGTTTCCAAGGTTGTGGGTAGTCATGGCGGTAGTTCGCCGGGGTTGAGGGTTAGACGTGTCTCGTTTCACATAGTCAGCCGGAAACAGAAATCCCGGGGCATTATCAATATTAGCCATATCATAATGAACTCCGTTAACTGTCAGAGTGTCATCCCTAATACTAGCTTCAATTCCCTTCCTCTTAGCGCATGCCCGTAAAACTCTCATTACCCCTCTTTTCCTGCGATTTTCGGGGGATTCGTCTTGGGTCACAAATATTCCCCTTAGTTCACTTCTGTTGAGTTTATATGCATACCTTAGCATGTTGTTGCGTAGGTTAAACGAAGTGAAACACAGTAGTATTGGTGGGGGGCGGGTGTCTGAGTGCCTATTGTATCTAGTTGGTAGTCTAGAGACATGTAGCACCTCTTCAGGGCTGATGTTTAGTTCAGTAATACGAGCAATGTTATTTATGAGAGTGTCGAAGTTCTCATTCTTTTCCATTGGGTACCCAAATATTACCACATTCCTACCCTTCGAAGTGTAGAAGAAGCGGGAATTGTTATCTACTGGTCCTCCGGCCATTTGGTTGGGCAATTCAGTGTTACCAGAGTTACTACTAAGCAGTTTCGCATGTAGACTATCAATTTGCGTTTGCATCCCATCTAACCTTTGGTCAATCTGTTGTTTGTTAGATATAGATTGTGCGGCTAGTGTATCCACATTCACTTGCAATTGATTAAGGTCCTTTGCAATTGCCCCAATTTGTTTTTCAGTTTTAAGGTTCAGGTTCTGAAGTCCCTCATCTAGGTCTTGTTTTGTAGTGATGTTCGCCATTTCTTCCCTAGTGGGTATTTGGTTAACTCGGTCCAGTAAGGCTTTCAAGGTTTGGGAATTATCTAACATAGCTGTACTTACAGATGCGCCTTCGGCGGCAGGTATTTCCGGATTCATGTTTGACGATTGGGTCTCGCTGGTTTTGTCACTATAGTGACACTCGATGTCCCAATTTTCTTCACTAATTAGATCAAGTAACTTATCAGAATTAGCTGCCTCACCTTTAGTTTTTTTGAGTTTGTTCCGGTGTATCCCAACTTTCGAGGTAGGTGGGCTCTGCGACGTAGATCTAGATCTGATACGTTTCCGAGTTGTTAGGTCAGACATAGTCCACCTACATGCTGAGCGATAATTGAGCCCAGTCCTTTGTTCACAGTGCACAGACAAAAAATGCTGAGTATTCCGTTCCCAGTTCGATTCAAGACTAGAAATTTTTACACAGTAATCCAGTTAGTGTTGCTATATCTTTTTCCGTAGTTGGGGTTGACTAGTAGGTTTTTTCTCTGTTATTACCGGTAACATTCCACCCAGGCTGCAGTACACGTCTACCCGCTACGGCGCGTCATCACACCACCATTCATATCTAACCTAGGACTACTTAGTGAGACACACACCCTCACCTTGAGACACACACACCCCCACCATGTGACGCACACACCCACACCTGGTGTCACACACACCCTCACCTGGTATCACACACACCCTCACCTGGAGACACACACATACCCTCACCTGGTATCACACACACCCTCACCTGGTGTCACACACACCCCAACCTGGTATCACACACACCCTCACCTGGAGACACACACACCCTCACACAGAGACACACACACACTCTCACCCACCTGGAGACACACACACACCCTCACCTGGAGACACACACACCCTCACCTGGTATCACACACACCCTCACCTGGAGACACACACACCCTCACACAGAGACACACACACACTCTCACCCACCTGGAGACACACACACACCCTCACCTGGTATCACACACTCTCACCCACCTGGAGACACACACACACCCTCACCCACCTGGAGACACACACACACCCTCACCCACCTGGAGACACACACACACTCTCACCCACCTGGAGACACACACACACCCTCACCTGGTATCACACACACTCTCACCCACCTGGAGACACACACACACCCTCACCCACCTGGAGACACACACACACCCTCACATAGAGACACACACACACTCTCACCCACCTGGAGTCACACACACACCCTCACATGGAGACACACACACACACTCTCACCCACCTGGAGACACACACACACCCTCACCTGGAGACCCACACACCCTCACCTGGTATCACACACACCCTCACCTGGAGACACACATACCCTCACCTGGTGTCACACACACCCTCACCTGGTGTCACACACACCCCAACCTGGTATCACACACACCCCAACCTGGTATCACACACACCCTCACCTGAAGACGCACACACCCTCACATGGAGACCCACACACACCCTCACCTAGAGACCCACACACCCTAACCGGGAGACACACACACCGCCTCTCACCTGGAGACACATATACCCTCACCTGGAGAAATGTGTCATTTACTATATAGATATACATTTTTTTTTTTTTATATTTAGGGAATCTCAACGTGGTTTCAAGGCAGAAATATGATGGCAATAATTATAATAAAAATAACAAGCTTTGATCTGAACTCTTTGGAGAGAGTGGGGCCCTGAGGAGGGCCTTTTGTGTTGTTTAGCACGAGTCAGTGAGTTTACTTAGAGCTCGTGTATTTGGTGACGGCCTTGGTGCCCTCAGACACGGCGTGCTTGGCCAGCTCACCGGGGAGAAGGAGACGCACGGCGGTCTGAATTTCCCGGGAGGTGATGGTCGAACGACGGTTGTAGTGGGCCAGGCGGGAGGCCTCGGCGGCGATACGCTCAAAGATGTCGTTGACGAAGGAGTTCATGATGCTCATGGCCTTGCTGGAGATACCAGTGTCAGGGTGGACCTGCTTCAACACCTTGTAGATGTAGATGGCATAGCTCTCCTTCCTCCTCCTCTTGCGCTTCTTGTCGCCAGTTCGCACGGCTTTCGCCTTGCTGGCGGCTTTTTTCGCTCCCTTGGATGCGGGCTTCGGCGGCATGTTGTCGGTTCAGAGACTACAGGCAGACTGAGGGACAAGACGCGGCCCGCGCTATTTATGAGAGAACGCAGGGGGCGGTCCAAACAGTTGCTACGTGGTGGCGCCACCGGTGCCGCGGTTTACTGTTTGAACCGCCCGGTCTCAGTCCATATAAAAGCGGGAGTGAGCTGGCTTCTCTGTTATTGTCTATTGTGCCTGCTGCAGTACACACACACAACTACCGTCATGTCTGGTCGCGGAAAGGGAGGAAAGGCGAAGGGAAAGAGCAAGACCCGTAGCTCCAGGGCTGGTCTGCAATTCCCCGTCGGACGTATCCATCGTCATCTCCGCAAGGGAAACTATGGTGAGCGTATCGGAGCCGGTGCCCCCGTGTACCTGGCCGCCGTCATGGAATATCTGGCCGCTGAGGTTCTCGAGCTGGCAGGAAACGCTGCCCGTGACAACAAGAAGACGAGGATCATCCCCCGTCACTTGCAGCTGGCCATCCGTAACGACGAGGAATTGAACAAACTCCTCTCCGGTGTGACCATCGCTCAGGGTGGTGTGCTGCCCAACATCCAGGCTGTGCTCCTGCCCAAAAAGACCCAGAGCAAGCCCGCCAAGTAAACGGTATACCCACAATACCGTGTACCCCACAAAAGGCCCTCCTCAGGGCCCCACATTATCTCAAAAGTGTTGATCCATCTGTTCGTTGCCCCACGAAAATAATAACGTTAAATTAAAAGATGTAGTACCAACGCCCCCTCCCCCCACACCAGGTGTGCATGTTGTTATTAAGGCGCCATCGTGCACGACTAGACTGAATGCCAAATATTTAAGAAATGGAAACATTAAGCACCATATGTTGCATGTCTCTCGAGTAAAAATTAATCCAAAGCAGTATACAGTATGTGTCATGAAAAATATATATATAAATTCAAAAAAAGTCTACGGCACCCAGTATTCCCAGGCGGTCACCCATCCAAGTACTGACTGGGCTCAACGTTGCTTAACTTCGGTGATCAGACGAGAACCGGTGTTTTCAACGTGATATGGCCGTAGACAAAGTTTAGGATAAAATAAAACCATTATATATCAGATACGAGGTGACTCAAGTCGACAAAGATAAAAAAAATATATATTTATATTATGACTCAAAATTTAAGGCACCCAGTATTCATAGGCAGTCACCTGGCGAATTATTCAAAGTGTCATGGCCATAGAAAACAGTGTGTGTGAATTAGAAGCGTTACAAGACACATAAGACACACCTGATGACACATCAACACCTTAAGTACTCACCTCACCCTAAGACACTCACACACACGCCCTAACCATGATACACACAACCTCAACCTAAGACACACACCCTCACCCTAACGTCACACACCTTCAACCTAATGACACACACCCTCAGGGACACTGACCCTCACCCTGACACACACACCCTCACCTTTAGTGTTACACACCCTCACCCTGAGACACGTCCTCACCTTAGGTGAGACACACCCTCACCTTTAGTGTCACACACCTCACTTTCAGTGACACACACCCTCACATTCAGACTCACACATCCTAACCTTGGGTCACACACCCTCACTTTGAGACACGCCCTCACCTTCAGTGACACACACACCCTCGGCTTGGGACACACACCCTCGGCTTGGGACACACACACCCTCGGCTTGGGACACACACACCCTCACCTAGTGTCACACACAACCTCACCCTATGACACACACACCCTCACTCTGAGACACAGACAACCTCACCCTATGACACACACACACCCTCACCCTAAGGCACACACACCTCACTCTGACACAAAGACAACCTCACCCTATGACACACACACACCCTCACCAGAAGGCACACACACCCTCACTCTGACACACAGACAACCTCACCCTACGACACACACCCTCAGCCTAAGACACACACACCCTCACTCTGAAACACACACAACCCCACCCTATGACACACACACCCTCACCAGAATGCACACACACCCTCACTCTGACACACAGACAACCTCACCCTACGACACACACCCTGTGCCTAAGACACACACACACCCTCACTCTGAAACACAGACAATCCCACCCTATGATACACACACCCGCATCCTAGGGCACAAACTCCCTCCCACAGAGACACAGACAACCTCCCCTATGACACACACATACACACCTTTACTCTAAGACACAGACAACCTCACCCTATGACACAGACACCCTCACCCTAAGGCACACACACCTCACTCTGACACAAAGACAACCTCACCCTATGACACACACACACCCTCACCAGAAGGCACACACACCCTCACTCTGAGACACAGACAACCTTACCCTACGACACACACCCTCTGCCTAAGACACACACACCCTCACTCTGACACAAACACAATCCCACCCTATGACACACACAAACCCTCACCAAAAGGCACACACAACCTCACTCCGAGACACAGACAACCTCAACATACGACACACACCCTCAGCTTAAGACACACACACCCTCACTCTGACACAAACACAATCCCACCCTATGACACACACACACACCCTCACCAGAAGGCACACACACCCTCACTCTGAGACACAGACAACCTCACCCTATGACACACACACCCTCACCCTAGGGCACTACCTCACCCTCCCACAGAGACACACACAAACTCTCCTATGACACACACACCCTAACCCTAAGACACAGACAACCTCACCCTTAGGCACACACACCCTCACTCTGAGACACACAAACCCTCATCTTATGACACACACCTTCATCCTAAGGCACACACACCCTAACTCTGAGACACAGACAACCTCACCCTATGACACACACACCCTCATCCTAAGACACACACCCTCACCCTAAGGCACACACCCTCACCCTAAGGCACATACCCTCACTCAGAGACACACACAACCTCCCATATTACACACTCACACTTTCCCTAATACATACATACTTTTACTGTGAGACACAGACAACCTCACCCTATGACACACATACCCTCACCCTAAGACACACACCCTCACCCGAAGGCACACACAACCTCACCCTATGACACACACCCTCACCTTAAGGCACAAACACCCTCACCCTAAGGCACAAACACCCTCACTCTGAGACACAGACAGCCTCATCCTAAGGCACTTAAAAAAGTCTACGGCACCCAGTATTCCCAGGCGGTCACCCATCCAAGTACTGACTGGGCTCAACGTTGCTTGACTTCGGTGATCAGACGAGAACCGGTGTTTTCAACGTGATGTGGCCGTAGACAACAGTGAGTGTAAAATAAAACCGTTATATATCACATTCAACATGACTGGCATCAAAAATTTAATTTTTGAAATTAGAATTTAAAAGAGTCTACGGCATCCGGTACTCCCAGGCAGTCACCCATCCGATTAATGATATGGCCGTAGACGACGTTGGGCGTAAGATAGAACCATTATATATAACCTTTGACACGACTCACATAAATGTTTATTTTCTTTGAATTAGAATTTTTAAAAAAGTCTACGGCACCCAGTATTCCCAGGCGGTCACCCATCCAAGTACTGACTGGGCTCAACGTCGCTTGACTTCGGTGATCAGACGAGAACCGGTGTTTTCAACGTGATGTGGCCGTAGACGAGGTTGAGAGTAAGATAGAGTCCTTATATATCACCTACCACTAGAGTCTTGTAAAATGTTTTCATTTTTTCTAAATTAGAATTTAAAAAAAGTCTACGGCACCCAGTATTCCCAGGCGGTCACCCATCCAAGTACTGACTGGGCTCAACGTCGCTTGACTTCGGTGATCAGACGAGAACCGGTGTTTTCAACGTGATGTGGCCGTAGACGAGGTTGAGAGTAAGATAGAGTCCTTATATATGACCTACCACTAGAGTCTTGTAAAATGTTTTCTTTTTTTCTAAATTAGAATTTAAAAAAAGTCTACGGCACCCAGTATTCCCAGGCGGTCACCTATCCAAGTACTGACTGGGCTCAACGTCGCTTGACTTCGGTGATCAGACGAGAACCGGTGTTTTCAATGTGATGTGGCCGTAGACAAGGTTGAGAGTAAGATAGAGTCCTTATATATGACCTACCACTAGAGTCTTGTAAAATGTTTTCTTTTTTCTAAATTAGAATTTAAAAAAAGTCTACGGCACCCAGTATTCCCAGGCGGTCACCCATCCAAGTACTGACTGGGCTCAACGTCGCTTGACTTCGGTGATCAGACGAGAACCGGTGTTTTCAACGTGATGTGGCCGTAGACAAGGTTGAGAGTAAGATAGAGTCCTTATATATGACCTACCACTAGAGTCTTGTAAAATGTTTTTTTTTTTCTAAATTAGAATTTAAAAAAAGTCTACAGCACCCAGTATTCCCAGGCGGTCACCCATCCAAGTACTGACTGAGCTCAACGTCGCTTGACTTCGGTGATCAGACGAGAACCGGTGTTTTCAACGTGATGTGGCCGTAGACGAGGTTGAGAGTAAGATAGAGTCCTTATATATGACCTACCACTAGAGTCTTGTAAAATGTTTTCATTTTTTCTAAATTAGAATTTAAAAAAAGTCTACGGCACCCAGTATTCCCAGGCGGTCACCCATCCAAGTACTGACTGGGCTCAACGTCGCTTGACTTCGGTGATCAGACGAGAACCGGTGTTTTCAACGTGATGTGGCCGTAGACGAGGTTGAGAGTAAGATAGAGTCCTTATATATGACCTACCACTAGAGTCTTGTAAAATGTTTTCTTTTTTCTAAATTAGAATTTAAAAAAAGTCTACGGCACCCAGTATTCCCAGGCGGTCACCCATCCAAGTACTGACTGGGCTCAACGTCGCTTGACTTCGGTGATCAGACGAGAACCGGTGTTTTCAACGTGATGTGGCCGTAGACGAGGTTGAGAGTAAGATAGAGTCCTTATATATGACCTACCACTAGAGTCTTGTAAAATGTTTTCTTTTTTCTAAATTAGAATTTAAAAAAAGTCTACGGCACCCAGTATTCCCAGGCGGTCACCCATCCAAGTACTGACTGGGCTCAACGTCGCTTGACTTCGGTGATCAGACGAGAACCGGTGTTTTCAACGTGATGTGGCCGTAGACGAGGTTGAGAGTAAGATAGAGTCCTTATATATGACCTACCACTAGAGTCTTGTAAAATGTTTTCTTTTTTCTAAATTAGAATTTAAAAAAAGTCTACGGCACCCAGTATTCCCAGGCGGTCACCCATCCAAGTACTGACTGGGCTCAACGTCGCTTGACTTCGGTGATCAGACGAGAACCGGTGTTTTCAACGTGATGTGGCCGTAGACAAGGTTGAGAGTAAGATAGAGTCCTTATATATCACCTACCACTAGAGTCTTGTAAAAAAAAAAAAAATTTCTAAATTAGAATTAAAAAAAAGTCTACGGCACCCAGTATTCCCAGGCGGTCACCCATCCAAGTACTGACTGGGCTCAACGTCGCTTGACTTCGGTGATCAGACGAGAACCGGTGTTTTCAACGTGATGTGGCCGTAGACGAGGTTGAGAAAAAGATAGAGTCCTTATATATCACCTACCACTAGAGTCTTGTAAAATGTTTTCTATTTTTAAATTAGAATTTTAAAAAAGTCTACGGCACCCAGTATTCCCAGGCGGTCACCCATCCAAGTACTGACTGGGCTCAACGTTGCTTAACTTCGGTGATCAGACGAGAACCGGTGTTTTCAACGTGATATGGCCGTAGACAAAGTTGAGAGTAAAATAAAACCCTTATATATCACATATAAAAAGACTCCAGACAATTTTCTTTTAATTTTTAATTTGATTACAGACACATCAGTACCCACTTTACACACCCGACATCCACACTACACACCAACACCCACAGACACCACTCGACACGCCAACACCCACATCAACACTAACACCCACTTCACACACCCAACACCCAAAATACACCACTTTACACACCAACACCCAAAGACACACCAACACCTACTCCACACACCAACACCCACAGACACATCAACACCCACTTTACCCACCAAACACCCACCAACACCACTTGACACACCAACACCCACAGAGACATCAACACCCACTTTACACACCCGACTCCCACTTCACACACCAACACCCACAGACACCACTCGACACACCAACACCCACATCAACACTAACACCCCCTTTAAACACCCACATACACACCAACACCCACAGACAGATCAACACCCACTTCACACACCCAACACCCACTTTACACATCAACACCCTCATAAACCATACCCTAACCCAGGTATCATTCTGTATATCAAGTAGTATATGTTTATTTCGTTTTCATAACATTAATTATTCCTATGAAACCTACCGTCGAAAAAACACGGAAGGGAGGGGCGGGAAGATGAATAAAAAGAAAAATAACAAAGATGAGCACGATACGACACTTTTGTGAGGAAGTGGGGCCCTGAGGAGGGCCTTTGGGTTTGGTTAGCACAAGCAATGCACTTAGGCACGCTCGCCACGGATGCGGCGGGCCAGCTGGATATCCTTGGGCATGATGGTCACACGCTTGGCGTGGATGGCACACAGGTTGGTATCCTCAAAGAGACCGACCAGGTAGGCCTCGCTAGCCTCCTGCAGGGCCATAACAGCCGAAGACTGGAAGCGCAGGTCAGTCTTGAAGTCCTGAGCGATCTCACGCACCAGACGCTGGAAGGGGAGCTTGCGGATCAGAAGCTCGGTAGACTTCTGGTAACGACGGATCTCACGCAGAGCCACGGTACCGGGCCTGTAACGATGAGGTTTCTTCACACCTCCTGTGGCCGGGGCACTCTTACGAGCAGCCTTGGTGGCCAGCTGTTTACGCGGAGCCTTGCCTCCGGTAGACTTACGGGCGGTTTGCTTTGTACGAGCCATGACGTTCCTCCGACGGCGTTGACAGAGAAGTGAATAGAGCGCAACGCTAGGCTGCCGCTTTATATAGCCTCCCGCGACCGGGCGGTTTGGACAAACGGAACCCGGTAAATTTTGATCTTCGATATCTCCGTTGATATTTCATCTACAGACTTCAATTTTACATCAAACGAAAGGCGCTCACATGCTCTTACTGGCACATTTGGTTTTATTAGCCGTTCACCAAGTTTACATAGAGCTATGAGCGGAAATACGACGTCGAGCTTCGATTCCCGAAAACGGGCGGTGCAAACATCGCCGCTGATTGGCCGGCCGCGGTCACATGGTCTCCGCCTGCCGCCCGCCGCCCGCACCCGGGACCCGCCGGGGGTGCGTCCTAACAGGTCCGTGAGTCTGGCCGTATTCCTTATATAAAATGCGGCCGTTGGTGAGGGAAGCCACTACAGCTCTGTACACAGAACCGTAAACATGTCTGGACGTGGTAAAGGAGGAAAGGGACTCGGAAAGGGGGGCGCCAAACGCCACCGGAAGGTTTTGCGTGATAACATCCAGGGTATCACCAAGCCAGCAATCCGTCGTCTGGCTCGCCGTGGTGGTGTGAAGCGTATCTCTGGTCTCATCTATGAGGAGACCCGTGGCGTACTCAAGGTGTTCCTGGAGAACGTGATCCGTGATGCTGTCACCTACACCGAGCATGCCAAGAGGAAGACCGTCACCGCCATGGACGTCGTCTACGCTCTGAAGCGCCAGGGACGTACCCTCTACGGTTTCGGCGGTTAAACTGACAACCCCTGTCGAAAAAGTAACCAACAAAGGCCCTCCTCAGGGCCCCACTCTTTCCCAAATGTTTGAGATCGAAAACTGCTCGTTTACATAGTAAACCCGATGATTTTCATTAAGATAAGTTTATGTCCAACCTTTGCTTTGTATCGTACACTTCATACGAGTAATATTTCAATATACGAGTATCAGCGAAATAGTTTCATATCTAACCTAGGACTACTTAGTGAGACACACACCCTCACCTTGAGACACACACACCCCCACCATGTGACGCACACACCCACACCTGGTGTCACACACACCCTCACCTGGTATCACACACACCCTCACCTGGAGACACACACATACCCTCACCTGGTATCACACACACCCTCACCTGGTGTCACACACACCCCAACCTGGTATCACACACACCCTCACCTGGAGACACACACACCCTCACACAGAGACACACACACACTCTCACCCACCTGGAGACACACACACACCCTCACCTGGAGACACACACACCCTCACCTGGTATCACACACACCCTCACCTGGAGACACACACACCCTCACACAGAGACACACACACACTGTCACCCACCTGGAGACACACACACACCCTCACCTGGTATCACACACTCTCACCCACCTGGAGACACACACACACCCTCACCCACCTGGAGACACACACACACCCTCACCCACCTGGAGACACACACACACTCTCACCCACCTGGAGACACACACACACCCTCACCTGGTATCACACACACTCTCACCCACCTGGAGACACACACACACCCTCACCCACCTGGAGACACACACACACCCTCACATAGAGACACACACACACTCTCACCCACCTGGAGTCACACACACACCCTCACATGGAGACACACACACACACTCTCACCCACCTGGAGACACACACACACCCTCACCTGGAGACCCACACACCCTCACCTGGTATCACACACACCCTCACCTGGAGACACACATACCCTCACCTGGTGTCACACACACCCTCACCTGGTGTCACACACACCCCAACCTGGTATCACACACACCCCAACCTGGTATCACACACACCCTCACCTGAAGACGCACACACCCTCACATGGAGACCCACACACACCCTCACCTAGAGACCCACACACCCTAACCGGGAGACACACACACACACTCACCTGGAGACACATATACCCTCACCTGGAGAAATGTGTCATTTACTATATAGATATACATTTTTTTTTTTTTATATTTAGGGAATCTCAACGTGGTTTCAAGGCAGAAATATGATGGCAATAATTATAATAAAAATAACAAGCTTTGATCTGAACTCTTTGGAGAGAGTGGGGCCCTGAGGAGGGCCTTTTGTGTTGTTTAGCACGAGTCAGTGAGTTTACTTAGAGCTCGTGTATTTGGTGACGGCCTTGGTGCCCTCAGACACGGCGTGCTTGGCCAGCTCACCGGGGAGAAGGAGACGCACGGCGGTCTGAATTTCCCGGGAGGTGATGGTCGAACGACGGTTGTAGTGGGCCAGGCGGGAGGCCTCGGCGGCGATACGCTCAAAGATGTCGTTGACGAAGGAGTTCATGATGCTCATGGCCTTGCTGGAGATACCAGTGTCAGGGTGGACCTGCTTCAACACCTTGTAGATGTAGATGGCATAGCTCTCCTTCCTCCTCCTCTTGCGCTTCTTGTCGCCAGTTCGCACGGCTTTCGCCTTGCTGGCGGCTTTTTTCGCTCCCTTGGATGCGGGCTTCGGCGGCATGTTGTCGGTTCAGAGACTACAGGCAGACTGAGGGACAAGACGCGGCCCGCGCTATTTATGAGAGAACGCAGGGGGCGGTCCAAACAGTTGCTACGTGGTGGCGCCACCGGTGCCGCGGTTTACTGTTTGAACCGCCCGGTCTCAGTCCATATAAAAGCGGGAGTGAGCTGGCTTCTCTGTTATTGTCTATTGTGCCTGCTGCAGTACACACACACAACTACCGTCATGTCTGGTCGCGGAAAGGGAGGAAAGGCGAAGGGAAAGAGCAAGACCCGTAGCTCCAGGGCTGGTCTGCAATTCCCCGTCGGACGTATCCATCGTCATCTCCGCAAGGGAAACTATGGTGAGCGTATCGGAGCCGGTGCCCCCGTGTACCTGGCCGCCGTCATGGAATATCTGGCCGCTGAGGTTCTCGAGCTGGCAGGAAACGCTGCCCGTGACAACAAGAAGACGAGGATCATCCCCCGTCACTTGCAGCTGGCCATCCGTAACGACGAGGAATTGAACAAACTCCTCTCCGGTGTGACCATCGCTCAGGGTGGTGTGCTGCCCAACATCCAGGCTGTGCTCCTGCCCAAAAAGACCCAGAGCAAGCCCGCCAAGTAAACGGTATACCCACAATACCGTGTACCCCACAAAAGGCCCTCCTCAGGGCCCCACATTATCTCAAAAGTGTTGATCCATCTGTTCGTTGCCCCACGAAAATAATAACGTTAAATTAAAAGATGTAGTACCAACGCCCCCTCCCCCCACACCAGGTGTGCATGTTGTTATTAAGGCGCCATCGTGCACGACTAGACTGAATGCCAAATATTTAAGAAATGGAAACATTAAGCACCATATGTTGCATGTCTCTCGAGTAAAAATTAATCCAAAGCAGTATACAGTATGTGTCATGAAAAATATATATATAAATTCAAAAAAAGTCTACGGCACCCAGTATTCCCAGGCGGTCACCCATCCAAGTACTGACTGGGCTCAACGTTGCTTAACTTCGGTGATCAGACGAGAACCGGTGTTTTCAACGTGATATGGCCGTAGACAAAGTTTAGGATAAAATAAAACCATTATATATCAGATACGAGGTGACTCAAGTCGACAAAGATAAAAAAAAATATATATTTATATTATGACTCAAAATTTAAGGCACCCAGTATTCATAGGCAGTCACCTGGCGAATTATTCAAAGTGTCATGGCCATAGAAAACAGTGTGTGTGAATTAGAAGCGTTACAAGACACATAAGACACACCTGATGACACATCAACACCTTAAGTACTCACCTCACCCTAAGACACTCACACACACGCCCTAACCATGATACACACAACCTCAACCTAAGACACACACCCTCACCCTAACGTCACACACCTTCAACCTAACGACACACACCCTCAGGGACACTGACCCTCACCCTGACACACACACCCTCACCTTTAGTGTTACACACCCTCACCCTGAGACACGTCCTCACCTTAGGTGAGACACACCCTCACCTTTAGTGTCACACACCTCACTTTCAGTGACACACACCCTCACATTCAGACTCACACATCCTAACCTTGGGTCACACACCCTCACTTTGAGACACGCCCTCACCTTCAGTGACACACACACCCTCGGCTTGGGACACACACCCTCGGCTTGGGACACACACACCCTCGGCTTGGGACACACACACCCTCACCTAGTGTCACACACAACCTCACCCTATGACACACACACCCTCACTCTGAGACACAGACAACCTCACCCTATGACACACACACACCCTCACCCTAAGGCACACACACCTCACTCTGACACAAAGACAACCTCACCCTATGACACACACACACCCTCACCAGAAGGCACACACACCCTCACTCTGACACACAGACAACCTCACCCTACGACACACACCCTCAGCCTAAGACACACACACCCTCACTCTGAAACACACACAACCCCACCCTATGACACACACACCCTCACCAGAATGCACACACACCCTCACTCTGACACACAGACAACCTCACCCTACGACACACACCCTGTGCCTAAGACACACACACACCCTCACTCTGAAACACAGACAATCCCACCCTATGATACACACACCCGCATCCTAGGGCACAAACTCCCTCCCACAGAGACACAGACAACCTCCCCTATGACACACACATACACACCTTTACTCTAAGACACAGACAACCTCACCCTATGACACAGACACCCTCACCCTAAGGCACACACACCTCACTCTGACACAAAGACAACCTCACCCTATGACACACACACACCCTCACCAGAAGGCACACACACCCTCACTCTGAGACACAGACAACCTTACCCTACGACACACACCCTCTGCCTAAGACACACACACCCTCACTCTGACACAAACACAATCCCACCCTATGACACACACAAACCCTCACCAAAAGGCACACACAACCTCACTCCGAGACACAGACAACCTCAACATACGACACACACCCTCAGCTTAAGACACACACACCCTCACTCTGACACAAACACAATCCCACCCTATGACACACACACACACCCTCACCAGAAGGCACACACACCCTCACTCTGACACACAGACAACCTCACCCTACGACACACACCCTCTGCCTAAGACACACACACCCTCACTCGGAAACACAGACAATCCCACCCTATGACACACACACCCCCACCCTAGGGCACAAACACCCTCCCACAGAGACACAGACAACCTCCCCTATGACACACACATACACACCTTTACTCTAAGACACAGACAACCTCACCCTATGACACAGACACCCTCAGCCTAAGACACACACACCTCACTCTGACACAAAGACAACCTCACCCTATGACACACACACACCCTCACCAGAAGGCACACACACCCTTACTACGAGACACAGACAACCTCATCCTACGACACATACCCTCAGCCTAAGACACACACACCCTCACTCTGACACAAACACAATCCCACCCTATGACACACACACACCCTCACCAGAAGGCACACACACCGTCACTCTGACACACAGACAACCTCACCCTACGACACACACCATTCTGCCTAAGACACACACACCCTCACTCGGAAACACAGACAATCCCGCCCTATGACACACACACACCCGCACCCTAGGGCACAAACACCCTCCCACAGAGACATAGACAACGTCCCCTATGAGACACACATACACACCTTTACTCTAAGACACAGACAACCTCACCCTATGACACAGACACCCTCACCCTAAGGCACACACACCCTCACTCTGAGACACAGACAACCCCCCCCCCCTATGACACACACCCTCACCAGAAGGCACACACACCCTCACTCTGAGACACAGACAACCTCACCCTATGACACACACACCCTCACCCTAGGGCACTACCTCACCCTCCCACAGAGACACACACAAACTCTCCTATGACACACACACCCTAACCCTAAGACACAGACAACCTCACCCTTAGGCACACACACCCTCACTCTGAGACACACAAACCCTCATCTTATGACACACACCTTCATCCTAAGGCACACACACCCTAACTCTGAGACACAGACAACCTCACCCTATGACACACACACCCTCATCCTAAGACACACACCCTCACCCTAAGGCACACACCCTCACCCTAAGGCACATACCCTCACTCAGAGACACACACAACCTCCCATATTACACACTCACACTTTCCCTAATACATACATACTTTTACTGTGAGACACAGACAACCTCACCCTATGACACACATACCCTCACCCTAAGACACACACCCTCACCCGAAGGCACACACAACCTCACCCTATGACACACACCCTCACCTTAAGGCACAAACACCCTCACCCTAAGGCACAAACACCCTCACTCTGAGACACAGACAGCCTCATCCTAAGGCACTTAAAAAAGTCTACGGCACCCAGTATTCCCAGGCGGTCACCCATCCAAGTACTGACTGGGCTCAACGTTGCTTGACTTCGGTGATCAGACGAGAACCGGTGTTTTCAACGTGATGTGGCCGTAGACAACAGTGAGTGTAAAATAAAACCGTTATATATCACATTCAACATGACTGGCATCAAAAATTTAATTTTTGAAATTAGAATTTAAAAGAGTCTACGGCATCCAGTACTCCCAGGCAGTCACCCATCCGATTAATGATATGGCCGTAGACGACGTTGGGCGTAAGATAGAACCATTATATATAACCTTTGACACGACTCACATAAATGTTTATTTTCTTTGAATTAGAATTTTTAAAAAAGTCTACGGCACCCAGTATTCCCAGGCGGTCACCCATCCAAGTACTGACTGGGCTCAACGTCGCTTGACTTCGGTGATCAGACGAGAACCGGTGTTTTCAACGTGATGTGGCCGTAGACGAGGTTGAGAGTAAGATAGAGTCCTTATATATCACCTACCACTAGAGTCTTGTAAAATGTTTTCATTTTTTCTAAATTAGAATTTAAAAAAAGTCTACGGCACCCAGTATTCCCAGGCGGTCACCCATCCAAGTACTGACTGGGCTCAACGTCGCTTGACTTCGGTGATCAGACGAGAACCGGTGTTTTCAACGTGATGTGGCCGTAGACGAGGTTGAGAGTAAGATAGAGTCCTTATATATGACCTACCACTAGAGTCTTGTAAAATGTTTTCTTTTTTTCTAAATTAGAATTTAAAAAAAGTCTACGGCACCCAGTATTCCCAGGCGGTCACCTATCCAAGTACTGACTGGGCTCAACGTCGCTTGACTTCGGTGATCAGACGAGAACCGGTGTTTTCAATGTGATGTGGCCGTAGACGAGGTTGAGAGTAAGATAGAGTCCTTATATATGACCTACCACTAGAGTCTTGTAAAATGTTTTCTTTTTTCTAAATTAGAATTTAAAAAAAGTCTACGGCACCCAGTATTCCCAGGCGGTCACCCATCCAAGTACTGACTGGGCTCAACGTCGCTTGACTTCGGTGATCAGACGAGAACCGGTGTTTTCAACGTGATGTGGCCGTAGACAAGGTTGAGAGTAAGATAGAGTCCTTATATATGACCTACCACTAGAGTCTTGTAAAATGTTTTCTTTTTTCTAAATTAGAATTTAAAAAAAGTCTACAGCACCCAGTATTCCCAGGCGGTCACCCATCCAAGTACTGACTGAGCTCAACGTCGCTTGACTTCGGTGATCAGACGAGAACCGGTGTTTTCAACGTGATGTGGCCGTAGACGAGGTTGAGAGTAAGATAGAGTCCTTATATATGACCTACCACTAGAGTCTTGTAAAATGTTTTCATTTTTTCTAAATTAGAATTTAAAAAAAGTCTACGGCACCCAGTATTCCCAGGCGGTCACCCATCCAAGTACTGACTGGGCTCAACGTCGCTTGACTTCGGTGATCAGACGAGAACCGGTGTTTTCAACGTGATGTGGCCGTAGACGAGGTTGAGAGTAAGATAGAGTCCTTATATATGACCTACCACTAGAGTCTTGTAAAATGTTTTCTTTTTTCTAAATTAGAATTTAAAAAAAGTCTACGGCACCCAGTATTCCCAGGCGGTCACCCATCCAAGTACTGACTGGGCTCAACGTCGCTTGACTTCGGTGATCAGACGAGAACCGGTGTTTTCAACGTGATGTGGCCGTAGACGAGGTTGAGAGTAAGATAGAGTCCTTATATATGACCTACCACTAGAGTCTTGTAAAATGTTTTCTTTTTTCTAAATTAGAATTTAAAAAAAGTCTACGGCACCCAGTATTCCCAGGCGGTCACCCATCCAAGTACTGACTGGGCTCAACGTCGCTTGACTTCGGTGATCAGACGAGAACCGGTGTTTTCAACGTGATGTGGCCGTAGACGAGGTTGAGAGTAAGATAGAGTCCTTATATATGACCTACCACTAGAGTCTTGTAAAATGTTTTCTTTTTTCTAAATTAGAATTTAAAAAAAGTCTACGGCACCCAGTATTCCCAGGCGGTCACCCATCCAAGTACTGACTGGGCTCAACGTCGCTTGACTTCGGTGATCAGACGAGAACCGGTGTTTTCAACGTGATGTGGCCGTAGACAAGGTTGAGAGTAAGATAGAGTCCTTATATATCACCTACCACTAGAGTCTTGTAAAAAAAAAAAAAATTTCTAAATTAGAATTAAAAAAAAGTCTACGGCACCCAGTATTCCCAGGCGGTCACCCATCCAAGTACTGACTGGGCTCAACGTCGCTTGACTTCGGTGATCAGACGAGAACCGGTGTTTTCAACGTGATGTGGCCGTAGACGAGGTTGAGAAAAAGATAGAGTCCTTATATATCACCTACCACTAGAGTCTTGTAAAATGTTTTCTATTTTTAAATTAGAATTTTAAAAAAGTCTACGGCACCCAGTATTCCCAGGCGGTCACCCATCCAAGTACTGACTGGGCTCAACGTTGCTTAACTTCGGTGATCAGACGAGAACCGGTGTTTTCAACGTGATATGGCCGTAGACAAAGTTGAGAGTAAAATAAAACCCTTATATATCACATATAAAAAGACTCCAGACAATTTTCTTTTAATTTTTAATTTGATTACAGACACATCAGTACCCACTTTACACACCCGACATCCACACTACACACCAACACCCACAGACACCACTCGACACGCCAACACCCACATCAACACTAACACCCACTTCACACACCCAACACCCAAAATACACCACTTTACACACCAACACCCAAAGACACACCAACACCTACTCCACACACCAACACCCACAGACACATCAACACCCACTTTACCCACCAAACACCCACCAACACCACTTGACACACCAACACCCACAGAGACATCAACACCCACTTTACACACCCGACTCCCACTTCACACACCAACACCCACAGACACCACTCGACACACCAACACCCACATCAACACTAACACCCCCTTTAAACACCCACATACACACCAACACCCACAGACAGATCAACACCCACTTCACACACCCAACACCCACTTTACACATCAACACCCTCATAAACCATACCCTAACCCAGGTATCATTCTGTATATCAAGTAGTATATGTTTATTTCGTTTTCATAACATTAATTATTCCTATGAAACCTACCGTCGAAAAAACACGGAAGGGAGGGGCGGGAAGATGAATAAAAAGAAAAATAACAAAGATGAGCACGATACGACACTTTTGTGAGGAAGTGGGGCCCTGAGGAGGGCCTTTGGGTTTGGTTAGCACAAGCAATGCACTTAGGCACGCTCGCCACGGATGCGGCGGGCCAGCTGGATATCCTTGGGCATGATGGTCACACGCTTGGCGTGGATGGCACACAGGTTGGTATCCTCAAAGAGACCGACCAGGTAGGCCTCGCTAGCCTCCTGCAGGGCCATAACAGCCGAAGACTGGAAGCGCAGGTCAGTCTTGAAGTCCTGAGCGATCTCACGCACCAGACGCTGGAAGGGGAGCTTGCGGATCAGAAGCTCGGTAGACTTCTGGTAACGACGGATCTCACGCAGAGCCACGGTACCGGGCCTGTAACGATGAGGTTTCTTCACACCTCCTGTGGCCGGGGCACTCTTACGAGCAGCCTTGGTGGCCAGCTGTTTACGCGGAGCCTTGCCTCCGGTAGACTTACGGGCGGTTTGCTTTGTACGAGCCATGACGTTCCTCCGACGGCGTTGACAGAGAAGTGAATAGAGCGCAACGCTAGGCTGCCGCTTTATATAGCCTCCCGCGACCGGGCGGTTTGGACAAACGGAACCCGGTAAATTTTGATCTTCGATATCTCCGTTGATATTTCATCTACAGACTTCAATTTTACATCAAACGAAAGGCGCTCACATGCTCTTACTGGCACATTTGGTTTTATTAGCCGTTCACCAAGTTTACATAGAGCTATGAGCGGAAATACGACGTCGAGCTTCGATTCCCGAAAACGGGCGGTGCAAACATCGCCGCTGATTGGCCGGCCGCGGTCACATGGTCTCCGCCTGCCGCCCGCCGCCCGCACCCGGGACCCGCCGGGGGTGCGTCCTAACAGGTCCGTGAGTCTGGCCGTATTCCTTATATAAAATGCGGCCGTTGGTGAGGGAAGCCACTACAGCTCTGTACACAGAACCGTAAACATGTCTGGACGTGGTAAAGGAGGAAAGGGACTCGGAAAGGGGGGCGCCAAACGCCACCGGAAGGTTTTGCGTGATAACATCCAGGGTATCACCAAGCCAGCAATCCGTCGTCTGGCTCGCCGTGGTGGTGTGAAGCGTATCTCTGGTCTCATCTATGAGGAGACCCGTGGCGTACTCAAGGTGTTCCTGGAGAACGTGATCCGTGATGCTGTCACCTACACCGAGCATGCCAAGAGGAAGACCGTCACCGCCATGGACGTCGTCTACGCTCTGAAGCGCCAGGGACGTACCCTCTACGGTTTCGGCGGTTAAACTGACAACCCCTGTCGAAAAAGTAACCAACAAAGGCCCTCCTCAGGGCCCCACTCTTTCCCAAATGTTTGAGATCGAAAACTGCTCGTTTACATAGTAAACCCGATGATTTTCATTAAGATAAGTTTATGTCCAACCTTTGCTTTGTATCGTACACTTCATACGAGTAATATTTCAATATACGAGTATCAGCGAAATAGTTTCATATCTAACCTAGGACTACTTAGTGAGACACACACCCTCACCTTGAGACACACACACCCCCACCATGTGACGCACACACCCACACCTGGTGTCACACACACCCTCACCTGGTATCACACACACCCTCACCTGGAGACACACACATACCCTCACCTGGTATCACACACACCCTCACCTGGTGTCACACACACCCCAACCTGGTATCACACACACCCTCACCTGGAGACACACACACCCTCACACAGAGACACACACACACTCTCACCCACCTGGAGACACACACACACCCTCACCTGGAGACACACACACCCTCACCTGGTATCACACACACCCTCACCTGGAGACACACACACCCTCACACAGAGACACACACACACTCTCACCCACCTGGAGACACACACACACCCTCACCTGGTATCACACACTCTCACCCACCTGGAGACACACACACACCCTCACCCACCTGGAGACACACACACACCCTCACCCACCTGGAGACACACACACACTCTCACCCACCTGGAGACACACACACACCCTCACCTGGTATCACACACACTCTCACCCACCTGGAGACACACACACACCCTCACCCACCTGGAGACACACACACACCCTCACATAGAGACACACACACACTCTCACCCACCTGGAGTCACACACACACCCTCACATGGAGACACACACACACACTCTCACCCACCTGGAGACACACACACACCCTCACCTGGAGACCCACACACCCTCACCTGGTATCACACACACCCTCACCTGGAGACACACATACCCTCACCTGGTGTCACACACACCCTCACCTGGTGTCACACACACCCCAACCTGGTATCACACACACCCCAACCTGGTATCACACACACCCTCACCTGAAGACGCACACACCCTCACATGGAGACCCACACACACCCTCACCTAGAGACCCACACACCCTAACCGGGAGACACACACACACACTCTCACCTGGAGACACATATACCCTCACCTGGAGAAATGTGTCATTTACTATATAGATATACATTTTTTTTTTTTAATATTTAGGGAATCTCAACGTGGTTTCAAGGCAGAAATATGATGGCAATAATTATAATAAAAATAACAAGCTTTGATCTGAACTCTTTGGAGAGAGTGGGGCCCTGAGGAGGGCCTTTTGTGTTGTTTAGCACGAGTCAGTGAGTTTACTTAGAGCTCGTGTATTTGGTGACGGCCTTGGTGCCCTCAGACACGGCGTGCTTGGCCAGCTCACCGGGGAGAAGGAGACGCACGGCGGTCTGAATTTCCCGGGAGGTGATGGTCGAACGACGGTTGTAGTGGGCCAGGCGGGAGGCCTCGGCGGCGATACGCTCAAAGATGTCGTTGACGAAGGAGTTCATGATGCTCATGGCCTTGCTGGAGATACCAGTGTCAGGGTGGACCTGCTTCAACACCTTGTAGATGTAGATGGCATAGCTCTCCTTCCTCCTCCTCTTGCGCTTCTTGTCGCCAGTTCGCACGGCTTTCGCCTTGCTGGCGGCTTTTTTCGCTCCCTTGGATGCGGGCTTCGGCGGCATGTTGTCGGTTCAGAGACTACAGGCAGACTGAGGGACAAGACGCGGCCCGCGCTATTTATGAGAGAACGCAGGGGGCGGTCCAAACAGTTGCTACGTGGTGGCGCCACCGGTGCCGCGGTTTACTGTTTGAACCGCCCGGTCTCAGTCCATATAAAAGCGGGAGTGAGCTGGCTTCTCTGTTATTGTCTATTGTGCCTGCTGCAGTACACACACACAACTACCGTCATGTCTGGTCGCGGAAAGGGAGGAAAGGCGAAGGGAAAGAGCAAGACCCGTAGCTCCAGGGCTGGTCTGCAATTCCCCGTCGGACGTATCCATCGTCATCTCCGCAAGGGAAACTATGGTGAGCGTATCGGAGCCGGTGCCCCCGTGTACCTGGCCGCCGTCATGGAATATCTGGCCGCTGAGGTTCTCGAGCTGGCAGGAAACGCTGCCCGTGACAACAAGAAGACGAGGATCATCCCCCGTCACTTGCAGCTGGCCATCCGTAACGACGAGGAATTGAACAAACTCCTCTCCGGTGTGACCATCGCTCAGGGTGGTGTGCTGCCCAACATCCAGGCTGTGCTCCTGCCCAAAAAGACCCAGAGCAAGCCCGCCAAGTAAACGGTATACCCACAATACCGTGTACCCCACAAAAGGCCCTCCTCAGGGCCCCACATTATCTCAAAAGTGTTGATCCATCTGTTCGTTGCCCCACGAAAATAATAACGTTAAATTAAAAGATGTAGTACCAACGCCCCCTCCCCCCACACCAGGTGTGCATGTTGTTATTAAGGCGCCATCGTGCACGACTAGACTGAATGCCAAATATTTAAGAAATGGAAACATTAAGCACCATATGTTGCATGTCTCTCGAGTAAAAATTAATCCAAAGCAGTATACAGTATGTGTCATGAAAAATATATAAATAAATTCAAAAAAAGTCTACGGCACCCAGTATTCCCAGGCGGTCACCCATCCAAGTACTGACTGGGCTCAACGTTGCTTAACTTCGGTGATCAGACGAGAACCGGTGTTTTCAACGTGATATGGCCGTAGACAAAGTTTAGGATAAAATAAAACCATTATATATCAGATACGAGGTGACTCAAGTCGACAAAGATAAAAAAAATATATATTTATATTATGACTCAAAATTTAAGGCACCCAGTATTCATAGGCAGTCACCTGGCGAATTATTCAAAGTGTCATGGCCATAGAAAACAGTGTGTGTGAATTAGAAGCGTTACAAGACACATAAGACACACCTGATGACACATCAACACCTTAAGTACTCACCTCACCCTAAGACACTCACACACACGCCCTAACCATGATACACACAACCTCAACCTAAGACACACACCCTCACCCTAACGTCACACACCTTCAACCTAACGACACACACCCTCAGGGACACTGACCCTCACCCTGACACACACACCCTCACCTTTAGTGTTACACACCCTCACCCTGAGACACGTCCTCACCTTAGGTGAGACACACCCTCACCTTTAGTGTCACACACCTCACTTTCAGTGACACACACCCTCACATTCAGACTCACACATCCTAACCTTGGGTCACACACCCTCACTTTGAGACACGCCCTCACCTTCAGTGACACACACACCCTCGGCTTGGGACACACACCCTCGGCTTGGGACACACACACCCTCGGCTTGGGACACACACACCCTCACCTAGTGTCACACACAACCTCACCCTATGACACACACACCCTCACTCTGAGACACAGACAACCTCACCCTATGACACACACACACCCTCACCCTAAGGCACACACACCTCACTCTGACACAAAGACAACCTCACCCTATGACACACACACACCCTCACCAGAAGGCACACACACCCTCACTCTGACACACAGACAACCTCACCCTACGACACACACCCTCAGCCTAAGACACACACACCCTCACTCTGAAACACACACAACCCCACCCTATGACACACACACCCTCACCAGAATGCACACACACCCTCACTCTGACACACAGACAACCTCACCCTACGACACACACCCTGTGCCTAAGACACACACACACCCTCACTCTGAAACACAGACAATCCCACCCTATGATACACACACCCGCATCCTAGGGCACAAACTCCCTCCCACAGAGACACAGACAACCTCCCCTATGACACACACATACACACCTTTACTCTAAGACACAGACAACCTCACCCTATGACACAGACACCCTCACCCTAAGGCACACACACCTCACTCTGACACAAAGACAACCTCACCCTATGACACACACACACCCTCACCAGAAGGCACACACACCCTCACTCTGAGACACAGACAACCTTACCCTACGACACACACCCTCTGCCTAAGACACACACACCCTCACTCTGACACAAACACAATCCCACCCTATGACACACACAAACCCTCACCAAAAGGCACACACAACCTCACTCCGAGACACAGACAACCTCAACATACGACACACACCCTCAGCTTAAGACACACACACCCTCACTCTGACACAAACACAATCCCACCCTATGACACACACACACACCCTCACCAGAAGGCACACACACCCTCACTCTGACACACAGACAACCTCACCCTACGACACACACCCTCTGCCTAAGACACACACACCCTCACTCGGAAACACAGACAATCCCACCCTATGACACACACACCCCCACCCTAGGGCACAAACACCCTCCCACAGAGACACAGACAACCTCCCCTATGACACACACATACACACCTTTACTCTAAGACACAGACAACCTCACCCTATGACACAGACACCCTCAGCCTAAGACACACACACCTCACTCTGACACAAAGACAACCTCACCCTATGACACACACACACCCTCACCAGAAGGCACACACACCCTTACTACGAGACACAGACAACCTCATCCTACGACACATACCCTCAGCCTAAGACACACACACCCTCACTCTGACACAAACACAATCCCACCCTATGACACACACACACCCTCACCAGAAGGCACACACACCGTCACTCTGACACACAGACAACCTCACCCTACGACACACACCATTCTGCCTAAGACACACACACCCTCACTCGGAAACACAGACAATCCCGCCCTATGACACACACACACCCGCACCCTAGGGCACAAACACCCTCCCACAGAGACATAGACAACGTCCCCTATGAGACACACATACACACCTTTACTCTAAGACACAGACAACCTCACCCTATGACACAGACACCCTCACCCTAAGGCACACACACCCTCACTCTGAGACACAGACAACCCCCCCCCCCCTATGACACACACCCTCACCAGAAGGCACACACACCCTCACTCTGAGACACAGACAACCTCACCCTATGACACACACACCCTCACCCTAGGGCACTACCTCACCCTCCCACAGAGACACACACAAACTCTCCTATGACACACACACCCTAACCCTAAGACACAGACAACCTCACCCTTAGGCACACACACCCTCACTCTGAGACACACAAACCCTCATCTTATGACACACACCTTCATCCTAAGGCACACACACCCTAACTCTGAGACACAGACAACCTCACCCTATGACACACACACCCTCATCCTAAGACACACACCCTCACCCTAAGGCACACACCCTCACCCTAAGGCACATACCCTCACTCAGAGACACACACAACCTCCCATATTACACACTCACACTTTCCCTAATACATACATACTTTTACTGTGAGACACAGACAACCTCACCCTATGACACACATACCCTCACCCTAAGACACACACCCTCACCCGAAGGCACACACAACCTCACCCTATGACACACACCCTCACCTTAAGGCACAAACACCCTCACCCTAAGGCACAAACACCCTCACTCTGAGACACAGACAGCCTCATCCTAAGGCACTTAAAAAAGTCTACGGCACCCAGTATTCCCAGGCGGTCACCCATCCAAGTACTGACTGGGCTCAACGTTGCTTGACTTCGGTGATCAGACGAGAACCGGTGTTTTCAACGTGATGTGGCCGTAGACAACAGTGAGTGTAAAATAAAACCGTTATATATCACATTCAACATGACTGGCATCAAAAATTTAATTTTTGAAATTAGAATTTAAAAGAGTCTACGGCATCCGGTACTCCCAGGCAGTCACCCATCCGATTAATGATATGGCCGTAGACGACGTTGGGCGTAAGATAGAACCATTATATATAACCTTTGACACGACTCACATAAATGTTTATTTTCTTTGAATTAGAATTTTTAAAAATGTCTACGGCACCCAGTATTCCCAGGCGGTCACCCATCCAAGTACTGACTGGGCTCAACGTCGCTTGACTTCGGTGATCAGACGAGAACCGGTGTTTTCAACGTGATGTGGCCGTAGACGAGGTTGAGAGTAAGATAGAGTCCTTATATATCACCTACCACTAGAGTCTTGTAAAATGTTTTCATTTTTTCTAAATTAGAATTTAAAAAAAGTCTACGGCACCCAGTATTCCCAGGCGGTCACCCATCCAAGTACTGACTGGGCTCAACGTCGCTTGACTTCGGTGATCAGACGAGAACCGGTGTTTTCAACGTGATGTGGCCGTAGACGAGGTTGAGAGTAAGATAGAGTCCTTATATATGACCTACCACTAGAGTCTTGTAAAATGTTTTCTTTTTTTCTAAATTAGAATTTAAAAAAAGTCTACGGCACCCAGTATTCCCAGGCGGTCACCTATCCAAGTACTGACTGGGCTCAACGTCGCTTGACTTCGGTGATCAGACGAGAACCGGTGTTTTCAATGTGATGTGGCCGTAGACGAGGTTGAGAGTAAGATAGAGTCCTTATATATGACCTACCACTAGAGTCTTGTAAAATGTTTTCTTTTTTCTAAATTAGAATTTAAAAAAAGTCTACGGCACCCAGTATTCCCAGGCGGTCACCCATCCAAGTACTGACTGGGCTCAACGTCGCTTGACTTCGGTGATCAGACGAGAACCGGTGTTTTCAACGTGATGTGGCCGTAGACAAGGTTGAGAGTAAGATAGAGTCCTTATATATGACCTACCACTAGAGTCTTGTAAAATGTTTTCTTTTTTCTAAATTAGAATTTAAAAAAAGTCTACAGCACCCAGTATTCCCAGGCGGTCACCCATCCAAGTACTGACTGAGCTCAACGTCGCTTGACTTCGGTGATCAGACGAGAACCGGTGTTTTCAACGTGATGTGGCCGTAGACGAGGTTGAGAGTAAGATAGAGTCCTTATATATGACCTACCACTAGAGTCTTGTAAAATGTTTTCATTTTTTCTAAATTAGAATTTAAAAAAAGTCTACGGCACCCAGTATTCCCAGGCGGTCACCCATCCAAGTACTGACTGGGCTCAACGTCGCTTGACTTCGGTGATCAGACGAGAACCGGTGTTTTCAACGTGATGTGGCCGTAGACGAGGTTGAGAGTAAGATAGAGTCCTTATATATGACCTACCACTAGAGTCTTGTAAAATGTTTTCTTTTTTCTAAATTAGAATTTAAAAAAAGTCTACGGCACCCAGTATTCCCAGGCGGTCACCCATCCAAGTACTGACTGGGCTCAACGTCGCTTGACTTCGGTGATCAGACGAGAACCGGTGTTTTCAACGTGATGTGGCCGTAGACGAGGTTGAGAGTAAGATAGAGTCCTTATATATGACCTACCACTAGAGTCTTGTAAAATGTTTTCTTTTTTCTAAATTAGAATTTAAAAAAAGTCTACGGCACCCAGTATTCCCAGGCGGTCACCCATCCAAGTACTGACTGGGCTCAACGTCGCTTGACTTCGGTGATCAGACGAGAACCGGTGTTTTCAACGTGATGTGGCCGTAGACGAGGTTGAGAGTAAGATAGAGTCCTTATATATGACCTACCACTAGAGTCTTGTAAAATGTTTTCTTTTTTCTAAATTAGAATTTAAAAAAAGTCTACGGCACCCAGTATTCCCAGGCGGTCACCCATCCAAGTACTGACTGGGCTCAACGTCGCTTGACTTCGGTGATCAGACGAGAACCGGTGTTTTCAACGTGATATGGCCGTAGACAAAGTTGAGAGTAAAATAAAACCCTTATATATCACATATAAAAAGACTCCAGACAATTTTCTTTTAATTTTTAATTTGATTACAGACACATCAGTACCCACTTTACACACCCGACATCCACACTACACACCAACACCCACAGACACCACTCGACACGCCAACACCCACATCAACACTAACACCCACTTCACACACCCAACACCCAAAATACACCACTTTACACACCAACACCCAAAGACACACCAACACCTACTCCACACACCAACACCCACAGACACATCAACACCCACTTTACCCACCAAACACCCACCAACACCACTTGACACACCAACACCCACAGAGACATCAACACCCACTTTACACACCCGACTCCCACTTCACACACCAACACCCACAGACACCACTCGACACACCAACACCCACATCAACACTAACACCCCCTTTAAACACCCACATACACACCAACACCCACAGACAGATCAACACCCACTTCACACACCCAACACCCACTTTACACATCAACACCCTCATAAACCATACCCTAACCCAGGTATCATTCTGTATATCAAGTAGTATATGTTTATTTCGTTTTCATAACATTAATTATTCCTATGAAACCTACCGTCGAAAAAACACGGAAGGGAGGGGCGGGAAGATGAATAAAAAGAAAAATAACAAAGATGAGCACGATACGACACTTTTGTGAGGAAGTGGGGCCCTGAGGAGGGCCTTTGGGTTTGGTTAGCACAAGCAATGCACTTAGGCACGCTCGCCACGGATGCGGCGGGCCAGCTGGATATCCTTGGGCATGATGGTCACACGCTTGGCGTGGATGGCACACAGGTTGGTATCCTCAAAGAGACCGACCAGGTAGGCCTCGCTAGCCTCCTGCAGGGCCATAACAGCCGAAGACTGGAAGCGCAGGTCAGTCTTGAAGTCCTGAGCGATCTCACGCACCAGACGCTGGAAGGGGAGCTTGCGGATCAGAAGCTCGGTAGACTTCTGGTAACGACGGATCTCACGCAGAGCCACGGTACCGGGCCTGTAACGATGAGGTTTCTTCACACCTCCTGTGGCCGGGGCACTCTTACGAGCAGCCTTGGTGGCCAGCTGTTTACGCGGAGCCTTGCCTCCGGTAGACTTACGGGCGGTTTGCTTTGTACGAGCCATGACGTTCCTCCGACGGCGTTGACAGAGAAGTGAATAGAGCGCAACGCTAGGCTGCCGCTTTATATAGCCTCCCGCGACCGGGCGGTTTGGACAAACGGAACCCGGTAAATTTTGATCTTCGATATCTCCGTTGATATTTCATCTACAGACTTCAATTTTACATCAAACGAAAGGCGCTCACATGCTCTTACTGGCACATTTGGTTTTATTAGCCGTTCACCAAGTTTACATAGAGCTATGAGCGGAAATACGACGTCGAGCTTCGATTCCCGAAAACGGGCGGTGCAAACATCGCCGCTGATTGGCCGGCCGCGGTCACATGGTCTCCGCCTGCCGCCCGCCGCCCGCACCCGGGACCCGCCGGGGGTGCGTCCTAACAGGTCCGTGAGTCTGGCCGTATTCCTTATATAAAATGCGGCCGTTGGTGAGGGAAGCCACTACAGCTCTGTACACAGAACCGTAAACATGTCTGGACGTGGTAAAGGAGGAAAGGGACTCGGAAAGGGGGGCGCCAAACGCCACCGGAAGGTTTTGCGTGATAACATCCAGGGTATCACCAAGCCAGCAATCCGTCGTCTGGCTCGCCGTGGTGGTGTGAAGCGTATCTCTGGTCTCATCTATGAGGAGACCCGTGGCGTACTCAAGGTGTTCCTGGAGAACGTGATCCGTGATGCTGTCACCTACACCGAGCATGCCAAGAGGAAGACCGTCACCGCCATGGACGTCGTCTACGCTCTGAAGCGCCAGGGACGTACCCTCTACGGTTTCGGCGGTTAAACTGACAACCCCTGTCGAAAAAGTAACCAACAAAGGCCCTCCTCAGGGCCCCACTCTTTCCCAAATGTTTGAGATCGAAAACTGCTCGTTTACATAGTAAACCCGATGATTTTCATTAAGATAAGTTTATGTCCAACCTTTGCTTTGTATCGTACACTTCATACGAGTAATATTTCAATATACGAGTATCAGCGAAATAGTTTCATATTTTTTTTTTTTTTTTTTTTAAAGCTTTATTTCACTTCTTTCGGACGAAAGTTCTTCCAGTGATGTACAGAGGTTGCTTTACAGATTGTAGTATCGAAAGAAAAAGGTGAGCATACAAGACCAGTTACATCTAGATTCAATATATCACATAGTACAAATGAATAATGAGGGATGATGTGCATATAAAATAAAGTAAAATACAAAATACAACCTATATTATTATACAGTAACTGGTATATCACGTGGTAACTAATCTTCTTCTAACGCCATCTTTTTTACCGCTTCCTTAAATTCGTACTTACTCTGCATATGTTGGATACGCGATGGGAGTGCATTCCAGAGTTTCGTGCCTCGATACAGTGGTGATTTCTTATATGATTCACTCCTAAACCTTCGTTCTATAAACTTTATCTTATCATCATTACGTGTATGCAGATTTCTGTGATTAATCATAGACTGGTCCTGAGATAATTTATACATCAAGGATAACAACTGCCTGTCCCTCCTATCCTTCAACATGTCAAGATTACACAAACGATGTAACTCTTCAGTTCTAGTTCTTGTATTAAACTGACGAATAATCACACGTGAAGCCCAGTTCTGAAGTCGCTGGAGTTTAGTAATCTCGGTCTGCATTGATCCATCGTATAGGAAAGAACAATATTCCATTAGTGGACGGATAGCGGAAGTGTAGATCAAAGAGGCTGCCTTTCGGGTCAGGGATGGTCTTATTTTGGAAAGTCTAAATATTTTTGAATTTACCCCTTTGGTTACGTCTTTGAGATGCTGTTTAAGGTTAACCGTACTGTCTATCAACACGCCTAAATATTTGTAATTAGCTACATATGGAATTTTTTTATTTACATACATGACATCGATTGGATCTAGGTGCCTTAAGCGAGGAGCTGTAGCATACCAGCATGTTTTTGTTTTCTCTACATTAATCGTAAGTGCATTTTTCGTACACCATTCGGAGATTTCATTTATTCCAATTTGTAATTTCTCTAGGACTTGGTCACTGCGAAGGCCACTTACGTAAATGACCAAGTCATCCGCATATTGTATTGACTCACATGTTGAGAGAGTATCTGTCATATCGTTAACATAGATATTGAATAACGTCGGTCCCAGAACGGAACCTTGTGGGACTCCAAATGGTATTACCATATTATCTGATCTGGTTCCATTTAGGATTAACGATTGCTTCCTACTAGAAAGGTAGTCTGCAAACCATTTTGTGAGAACGTTTGAGAGGCCTAAAGTGTGTTCCATTTTATTTAAAAGTATGTCTCTAGGTATACAATCAAATGCCTTTTTTGCGTCAAAAAAGCAACAGGCAGTAATTAGACCATCATCTTTGTTTTCACTGATTTTTTGTATGAGTTTAAAAATAGCATCACCTGTGCCAGTTCCATGCCTAAATCCATATTGGTTTTTATTAAGTTTGTCATTTATTTCTTGGAGAGTGAAATCGAGAATAACCTTCTCAAGTATTTTAGAAGGAGCCGGTAGTATACTTATGGGTCTCCAGTTTTCGACATTAGCAGTATTACCTGATTTTGCAATCGGAATGATAGTTCCTACCTTCCAGGAGGGGGGCAGAAGTTGAGATTCTAAGCTACATTTTAATAAGTGGGTAAACTCCATCTTTAGGATTTTTAACAAATCTTTAAGGGCTCTTGCAGAGGTATTAGCAACTCCAGATGACTTGTGGATGCTCATGTCATATATGAGCTCAGTTACTCTTCCGTCGTCTATTACATGATTAAACTCTCCTGATACGATACCTTGTAACCTTACATCGCGGTTATGTTCTTCGATAGTTGCTTGATCAAATTTGTTATACAGATTCTGTCCAATATTTGAGAAATATTGATTCATAAAGCTAGCACATCTGTTATGGTCGATGGGGTTGCCGTTCTCGTCTATTAAGTTTGCAGTTTCTGTAGACTTATTTTTCATATATAGGTCTTTAATTCTGCGCCAAAACTCAAGTGGTTTATTTTTTGTTTGTTCAAGTTGCTCAATACAATAGGCATTTTTACAGTTTTTGATTGCCTGTCTTATATGATTACTTAATCTCCTGGCCCGCTTTAGTAGATTTGGATCATGTGCGTTTTTCAGTCGTCTAACAGTGTCTTGTCTTTCGTTAATAAGTGACATTACCTCATCAGTCACCCAGCATTCTCTTTTTCTTTTAAACTGCATTTTCTTAATCGGGCATGAGTGATCCAGGTATGCAGTGACACACTTGATTATTTTTTCCCAAAGCGTTTCTGGGTCATGGGTATCCCAATAATCGTTCCAGTCATAGTTGACTACCCAATCATTTAGACTATCAGCACTATATTTTTTATAAGATCTACCCACAAATTCAGTAGGACATGATTTTTCTTTAAGTTTTTTCCTAGTTGCGTAAATTGACAGGTGGTCACTTAGTTGGTTTGCTCCAGTACCACTCTCTGTAATAAATTTCGAATTTGAATAAATGTGGTCGATCAGGGTTCCACCAGTTTGGTTAAATCTAGTTGTGCTAGCTATATGTTGTTTCAAATCAAAGTCTCTCATGAAAAGAAGTAGGTCTGTGGTATATAAGTCCTTTCTATCATTTAAGTTGACATTGATGTCGCCCAAAATCCAGATTTCTGCCTTTTTACAAATTGGGTCGTTTAATATAATATTAAAGATAGCTTTAAGATCATCCAGAGGTACTTTTGGTGGCTTATAACAGGTGATAATGACCATTTTACGATTTTTAGGTTTATCAATTTTTACGGTTAGGTATTCAAAATTTGTTGTAATCCCACTGAGTTCTTGTATTTTTGAGGTATATCTCCCTAGTGAATTTTTTATAAAGCAAGCAACTCCCCCAGCTTTGTCATAAAGTCGGTCTTCTCTAAAAAGTGTATAACCAGGCCACTTAACAATACTGTTATCGAGAGTCGGTTTCAGCCATGACTCAGAAAAGCATATTATATCATCAGTCTGGAATAACAATTTGACCTCGTCAAGCTTATTAAATAGACTACGGATATTTAAATGTCTGAAACATAGGTTTTTCATATGCAATAATGGGGATGGATGAAAGAAAAAAACTAAAGTAAGAAGCTCGTGTGAGTTAAATACTCAGACGAGGTAGAGTTACTGTTTGGTCAAGTTCGCCAAACAGTAGCTAATTTGGAAAAAGTTACAGATATACATAGTATTAGGTAGATAATGGTTGGCGCCACAGCGGAAATAGGGTATACATAGAAAATGCAACCTAGGTGGCAGTGTGATCACACCCCTATTACATTGTAGTGTCAAGTATCGGTAGATCAGACAAATAGGCACAAAGTTCATACAACATATATACAGGTTTACTACAGCTACTGGTATAAATGAAATACTTTTAGAAGAATGGTAAACACTTAGTTTACATTATATATGTGGTTTCATTTATAGTATGCTTAGTAAATTACTTTATCCATTTGCCATGCTGATCCGGCCTGGTCAACAAATAAGAGTTCGTAAGGTAATGCAACTCATGGAGTAAAGTATAGTAGCTATCCTCTTCTGTCCTTCAGAGCACTGCCGATCCGGCCTGTGTTCTGTTGACTGTGTAATAGTAGTTGAATGCATTCTTTTAGTAGAGGTGATACCTCGATGGATACATGATATAGCATTCCATGCCGATCCGACCTCAGAAGCCAATATCCAGCACCAAAATAGGTAACCAATGATTGATACATTTGTAGGTGTTCATCAAAATATAAATATCTAACTGTTCACTGTTCATCTACCTGCCGATCCGACCTGGTAGCACAATAAGATAAACAGTCTAAAACGGTCTGTCCTTACATCAGACGCATTGTTATAGCATAGCATACCCTGCCGATCCGACCTGGGTAGCATATCAAGCATCTCTGTGTAAATATCAAACTATCACTTAATCCTAGTATATCCCTGCATCATGTCTACCTGCCGATCCGACCTGGTAACAAAGAAGCAAACAACGAGAGTAATATATATCACTTACCACTAGGCAGAAACCCACTTTACCATTCTGGTTCCATCCTTAGATGTTACCTCAAGCGCGGATAGTGACTTGCGCCGTGGTTGAAGGTTCTTGTTAATAATGCGCAGCAAGACCTTCGCTTGTTTGGGAGCGTACTCAGACTTTGGGTGACACCCATCATAAAGTTTACCATACAGGGTTACAGTTCTTTTACGATCCGAGTGCCAGACATGTACCAACTGATCAAGTCGAGGGGACGTCATTCCCTCTGTCTTGTTTGCAGCGATGATGGTATCATTAACTAGGGGGATCGATCGATTAAGTGTGTCCTGTTCCGATATGTCTGCTGGAGATGGATCAATATTTTGATTATATATTATCATATCCATCCCAAAGAATGTTGCGAACACTATACAAACATCGGGAAGGACTGACTTAATTAGTTCATAAGTATCAGCAATGTCCTTTGCAACTATCGCCTGAAGTTGATCTTCTTTCTGCTTGCGTAGTGAAACTAGTTTGGTTGTGGCATCCTTACCGGTAATACTACAAATACCTCCACATATATACAGAGTGTCCACATTGTTCGATTGTTGTAGGAGTATTTTCCTTGCCACTTTAGCCAACGCATAAATACTGTGACCATGTTTAGCAACCGCCTGCCACACCAGGCTATCTTCAAGTAACAGTTCTCTTATACTATCTATCCTAGAGTCACCTATTATCATAACAGATCCGTCCATAGCCGTATTAGTCATCGTATTGTGGTACTGTGGTAGAAGCACTTATGATGTTTCAATCATTTCCTGACGAATTTCCTCTAGTAGGCCACCACACCGATTTTTCCCGTTGAATGCGTCTGTGTCAGCTGAGTGTTCGAACACAGTTCCTGTGCCCCAGTATGTGTCCCGGGTGCATTCGTAAAGTGGCTCTGGATACGTGGCGATCAGTTTTTCCTGTAAGACAGAGTTCTGGAGAAACTTCTCTCTGATGATCGTTTTCAGGACTTGTTCACAGTTTAAGTGCCATGAAGACGTTGTGGGAATTTTAACCCTGCCGCCAGTTATCTTAATGTTGTAGCAGTTGTCACTATTCATAATTGCTTCAGCACTATCTTGGTCGTCATGGTAGAGGGATTTCGCCAGTTGGTACGCCTGTTCTGCACTGTTAAACAAGTATCGCTTTTTTTCTCCGCGGTCATTCGCTTCGCAACTAAATTTGCACGGGTACATATTGCTTAAATAAGCAGTTGGTCCCTGAAAGATTATACCCTTTTTAGTTTTCTGAATGCGCTCTGTTGGGTTGTCGGGTGCTGGGGGGGGAGTTACAGGTGTTATAACATCGGGCCTCTCAGGTACTTGTACGTCGGCGGATGTGGGTTGAGTAGGATCGGTCGGCTTAGCGGTGTCCATTGGCACTTCATTTGTTGGCTCGGTGGGCCTTGGCCCGGTGACCTGGTTATCCAACAAGGCATGGTTTCCAAGGTTGTGGGTAGTCATGGCGGTAGTTCGCCGGGGTTGAGGGTTAGACGTGTCTCGTTTCACATAGTCAGCCGGAAACAGAAATCCCGGGGCATTATCAATATTAGCCATATCATAATGAACTCCGTTAACTGTCAGAGTGTCATCCCTAATACTAGCTTCAATTCCCTTCCTCTTAGCGCATGCCCGTAAAACTCTCATTACCCCTCTTTTCCTGCGATTTTCGGGGGATTCGTCTTGGGTCACAAATATTCCCCTTAGTTCACTTCTGTTGAGTTTATATGCATACCTTAGCATGTTGTTGCGTAGGTTAAACGAAGTGAAACACAGTAGTATTGGTGGGGGGCGGGTGTCTGAGTGCCTATTGTATCTAGTTGGTAGTCTAGAGACATGTAGCACCTCTTCAGGGCTGATGTTTAGTTCAGTAATACGAGCAATGTTATTTATGAGAGTGTCGAAGTTCTCATTCTTTTCCATTGGGTACCCAAATATTACCACATTCCTACCCTTCGAAGTGTAGAAGAAGCGGGAATTGTTATCTACTGGTCCTCCGGCCATTTGGTTGGGCAATTCAGTGTTACCAGAGTTACTACTAAGCAGTTTCGCATGTAGACTATCAATTTGCGTTTGCATCCCATCTAACCTTTGGTCAATCTGTTGTTTGTTAGATATAGATTGTGCGGCTAGTGTATCCACATTCACTTGCAATTGATTAAGGTCCTTTGCAATTGCCCCAATTTGTTTTTCAGTTTTAAGGTTCAGGTTCTGAAGTCCCTCATCTAGGTCTTGTTTTGTAGTGATGTTCGCCATTTCTTCCCTAGTGGGTATTTGGTTAACTCGGTCCAGTAAGGCTTTCAAGGTTTGGGAATTATCTAACATAGCTGTACTTACAGGTGCGCCTTCGGCGGCAGGTATTTCCGGATTCATGTTTGACGATTGGGTCTCGCTGGTTTTGTCACTATAGTGACACTCGATGTCCCAATTTTCTTCACTAATTAGATCAAGTAACTTATCAGAATTAGCTGCCTCACCTTTAGTTTTTTTGAGTTCGTTCCGGTGTATCCCAACTTTCGAGGTAGGTGGGCTCTGCGACGTAGATCTAGATCTGATACGTTTCCGAGTTGTTAGGTCAGACATAGTCCACCTACATGCTGAGCGATAATTGAGCCCAGTCCTTTGTTCACAGTGCACAGACAAAAAATGCTGAGTATTCCGTTCCCAGTTCGATTCAAGACTAGAAATTTTTACACAGTAATCCAGTTAGTGTTGCTATATCTTTTTCCGTAGTTGGGGTTGACTAGTAGGTTTTTTCTCTGTTATTACCGGTAACATTCCACCCAGGCTGCAGTACACGTCTACCCGCTACGGCGCGTCATCACACCACCATTCATATCTAACCTAGGACTACTTAGTGAGACACACACCCTCACCTTGAGACACACACACCCCCACCATGTGACGCACACACCCACACCTGGTGTCACACACACCCTCACCTGGTATCACACACACCCTCACCTGGAGACACACACATACCCTCACCTGGTATCACACACACCCTCACCTGGTGTCACACACACCCCAACCTGGTATCACACACACCCTCACCTGGAGACACACACACCCTCACACAGAGACACACACACACTCTCACCCACCTGGAGACACACACACACCCTCACCTGGAGACACACACACCCTCACCTGGTATCACACACACCCTCACCTGGAGACACACACACCCTCACACAGAGACACACACACACTCTCACCCACCTGGAGACACACACACACCCTCACCTGGTATCACACACTCTCACCCACCTGGAGACACACACACACCCTCACCCACCTGGAGACACACACACACCCTCACCCACCTGGAGACACACACACACTCTCACCCACCTGGAGACACACACACACCCTCACCTGGTATCACACACACTCTCACCCACCTGGAGACACACACACACCCTCACCCACCTGGAGACACACACACACCCTCACATAGAGACACACACACACTCTCACCCACCTGGAGTCACACACACACCCTCACATGGAGACACACACACACACTCTCACCCACCTGGAGACACACACACACCCTCACCTGGAGACCCACACACCCTCACCTGGTATCACACACACCCTCACCTGGAGACACACATACCCTCACCTGGTGTCACACACACCCTCACCTGGTGTCACACACACCCCAACCTGGTATCACACACACCCCAACCTGGTATCACACACACCCTCACCTGAAGACGCACACACCCTCACATGGAGACCCACACACACCCTCACCTAGAGACCCACACACCCTAACCGGGAGACACACACACCGCCTCTCACCTGGAGACACATATACCCTCACCTGGAGAAATGTGTCATTTACTATATAGATATACATTTTTTTTTTTTTATATTTAGGGAATCTCAACGTGGTTTCAAGGCAGAAATATGATGGCAATAATTATAATAAAAATAACAAGCTTTGATCTGAACTCTTTGGAGAGAGTGGGGCCCTGAGGAGGGCCTTTTGTGTTGTTTAGCACGAGTCAGTGAGTTTACTTAGAGCTCGTGTATTTGGTGACGGCCTTGGTGCCCTCAGACACGGCGTGCTTGGCCAGCTCACCGGGGAGAAGGAGACGCACGGCGGTCTGAATTTCCCGGGAGGTGATGGTCGAACGACGGTTGTAGTGGGCCAGGCGGGAGGCCTCGGCGGCGATACGCTCAAAGATGTCGTTGACGAAGGAGTTCATGATGCTCATGGCCTTGCTGGAGATACCAGTGTCAGGGTGGACCTGCTTCAACACCTTGTAGATGTAGATGGCATAGCTCTCCTTCCTCCTCCTATTGCGCTTCTTGTCGCCAGTTCGCACGGCTTTCGCCTTGCTGGCGGCTTTTTTCGCTCCCTTGGATGCGGGCTTCGGCGGCATGTTGTCGGTTCAGAGACTACAGGCAGACTGAGGGACAAGACGCGGCCCGCGCTATTTATGAGAGAACGCAGGGGGCGGTCCAAACAGTTGCTACGTGGTGGCGCCACCGGTGCCGCGGTTTACTGTTTGAACCGCCCGGTCTCAGTCCATATAAAAGCGGGAGTGAGCTGGCTTCTCTGTTATTGTCTATTGTGCCTGCTGCAGTACACACACACAACTACCGTCATGTCTGGTCGCGGAAAGGGAGGAAAGGCGAAGGGAAAGAGCAAGACCCGTAGCTCCAGGGCTGGTCTGCAATTCCCCGTCGGACGTATCCATCGTCATCTCCGCAAGGGAAACTATGGTGAGCGTATCGGAGCCGGTGCCCCCGTGTACCTGGCCGCCGTCATGGAATATCTGGCCGCTGAGGTTCTCGAGCTGGCAGGAAACGCTGCCCGTGACAACAAGAAGACGAGGATCATCCCCCGTCACTTGCAGCTGGCCATCCGTAACGACGAGGAATTGAACAAACTCCTCTCCGGTGTGACCATCGCTCAGGGTGGTGTGCTGCCCAACATCCAGGCTGTGCTCCTGCCCAAAAAGACCCAGAGCAAGCCCGCCAAGTAAACGGTATACCCACAATACCGTGTACCCCACAAAAGGCCCTCCTCAGGGCCCCACATTATCTCAAAAGTGTTGATCCATCTGTTCGTTGCCCCACGAAAATAATAACGTTAAATTAAAAGATGTAGTACCAACGCCCCCTCCCCCCACACCAGGTGTGCATGTTGTTATTAAGGCGCCATCGTGCACGACTAGACTGAATGCCAAATATTTAAGAAATGGAAACATTAAGCACCATATGTTGCATGTCTCTCGAGTAAAAATTAATCCAAAGCAGTATACAGTATGTGTCATGAAAAATATATATATAAATTCAAAAAAAGTCTACGGCACCCAGTATTCCCAGGCGGTCACCCATCCAAGTACTGACTGGGCTCAACGTTGCTTAACTTCGGTGATCAGACGAGAACCGGTGTTTTCAACGTGATATGGCCGTAGACAAAGTTTAGGATAAAATAAAACCATTATATATCAGATACGAGGTGACTCAAGTCGACAAAGATAAAAAAAATATATATTTATATTATGACTCAAAATTTAAGGCACCCAGTATTCATAGGCAGTCACCTGGCGAATTATTCAAAGTGTCATGGCCATAGAAAACAGTGTGTGTGAATTAGAAGCGTTACAAGACACATAAGACACACCTGATGACACATCAACACCTTAAGTACTCACCTCACCCTAAGACACTCACACACACGCCCTAACCATGATACACACAACCTCAACCTAAGACACACACCCTCACCCTAACGTCACACACCTTCAACCTAACGACACACACCCTCAGGGACACTGACCCTCACCCTGACACACACACCCTCACCTTTAGTGTTACACACCCTCACCCTGAGACACGTCCTCACCTTAGGTGAGACACACCCTCACCTTTAGTGTCACACACCTCACTTTCAGTGACACACACCCTCACATTCAGACTCACACATCCTAACCTTGGGTCACACACCCTCACTTTGAGACACGCCCTCACCTTCAGTGACACACACACCCTCGGCTTGGGACACACACCCTCGGCTTGGGACACACACACCCTCGGCTTGGGACACACACACCCTCACCTAGTGTCACACACAACCTCACCCTATGACACACACACCCTCACTCTGAGACACAGACAACCTCACCCTATGACACACACACACCCTCACCCTAAGGCACACACACCTCACTCTGACACAAAGACAACCTCACCCTATGACACACACACACCCTCACCAGAAGGCACACACACCCTCACTCTGACACACAGACAACCTCACCCTACGACACACACCCTCAGCCTAAGACACACACACCCTCACTCTGAAACACACACAACCCCACCCTATGACACACACACCCTCACCAGAATGCACACACACCCTCACTCTGACACACAGACAACCTCACCCTACGACACACACCCTGTGCCTAAGACACACACACACCCTCACTCTGAAACACAGACAATCCCACCCTATGATACACACACCCGCATCCTAGGGCACAAACTCCCTCCCACAGAGACACAGACAACCTCCCCTATGACACACACATACACACCTTTACTCTAAGACACAGACAACCTCACCCTATGACACAGACACCCTCACCCTAAGGCACACACACCTCACTCTGACACAAAGACAACCTCACCCTATGACACACACACACCCTCACCAGAAGGCACACACACCCTCACTCTGAGACACAGACAACCTTACCCTACGACACACACCCTCTGCCTAAGACACACACACCCTCACTCTGACACAAACACAATCCCACCCTATGACACACACAAACCCTCACCAAAAGGCACACACAACCTCACTCCGAGACACAGACAACCTCAACATACGACACACACCCTCAGCTTAAGACACACACACCCTCACTCTGACACAAACACAATCCCACCCTATGACACACACACACACCCTCACCAGAAGGCACACACACCCTCACTCTGACACACAGACAACCTCACCCTACGACACACACCCTCTGCCTAAGACACACACACCCTCACTCGGAAACACAGACAATCCCACCCTATGACACACACACCCCCACCCTAGGGCACAAACACCCTCCCACAGAGACACAGACAACCTCCCCTATGACACACACATACACACCTTTACTCTAAGACACAGACAACCTCACCCTATGACACAGACACCCTCAGCCTAAGACACACACACCTCACTCTGACACAAAGACAACCTCACCCTATGACACACACACACCCTCACCAGAAGGCACACACACCCTTACTACGAGACACAGACAACCTCATCCTACGACACATACCCTCAGCCTAAGACACACACACCCTCACTCTGACACAAACACAATCCCACCCTATGACACACACACACCCTCACCAGAAGGCACACACACCGTCACTCTGACACACAGACAACCTCACCCTACGACACACACCATTCTGCCTAAGACACACACACCCTCACTCGGAAACACAGACAATCCCGCCCTATGACACACACACACCCGCACCCTAGGGCACAAACACCCTCCCACAGAGACATAGACAACGTCCCCTATGAGACACACATACACACCTTTACTCTAAGACACAGACAACCTCACCCTATGACACAGACACCCTCACCCTAAGGCACACACACCCTCACTCTGAGACACAGACAACCCCCCCCCCCTATGACACACACCCTCACCAGAAGGCACACACACCCTCACTCTGAGACACAGACAACCTCACCCTATGACACACACACCCTCACCCTAGGGCACTACCTCACCCTCCCACAGAGACACACACAAACTCTCCTATGACACACACACCCTAACCCTAAGACACAGACAACCTCACCCTTAGGCACACACACCCTCACTCTGAGACACACAAACCCTCATCTTATGACACACACCTTCATCCTAAGGCACACACACCCTAACTCTGAGACACAGACAACCTCACCCTATGACACACACACCCTCATCCTAAGACACACACCCTCACCCTAAGGCACACACCCTCACCCTAAGGCACATACCCTCACTCAGAGACACACACAACCTCCCATATTACACACTCACACTTTCCCTAATACATACATACTTTTACTGTGAGACACAGACAACCTCACCCTATGACACACATACCCTCACCCTAAGACACACACCCTCACCCGAAGGCACACACAACCTCACCCTATGACACACACCCTCACCTTAAGGCACAAACACCCTCACCCTAAGGCACAAACACCCTCACTCTGAGACACAGACAGCCTCATCCTAAGGCACTTAAAAAAGTCTACGGCACCCAGTATTCCCAGGCGGTCACCCATCCAAGTACTGACTGGGCTCAACGTTGCTTGACTTCGGTGATCAGACGAGAACCGGTGTTTTCAACGTGATGTGGCCGTAGACAACAGTGAGTGTAAAATAAAACCGTTATATATCACATTCAACATGACTGGCATCAAAAATTTAATTTTTGAAATTAGAATTTAAAAGAGTCTACGGCATCCGGTACTCCCAGGCAGTCACCCATCCGATTAATGATATGGCCGTAGACGACGTTGGGCGTAAGATAGAACCATTATATATAACCTTTGACACGACTCACATAAATGTTTATTTTCTTTGAATTAGAATTTTTAAAAAAGTCTACGGCACCCAGTATTCCCAGGCGGTCACCCATCCAAGTACTGACTGGGCTCAACGTCGCTTGACTTCGGTGATCAGACGAGAACCGGTGTTTTCAACGTGATGTGGCCGTAGACGAGGTTGAGAGTAAGATAGAGTCCTTATATATCACCTACCACTAGAGTCTTGTAAAATGTTTTCATTTTTTCTAAATTAGAATTTAAAAAAAGTCTACGGCACCCAGTATTCCCAGGCGGTCACCCATCCAAGTACTGACTGGGCTCAACGTCGCTTGACTTCGGTGATCAGACGAGAACCGGTGTTTTCAACGTGATGTGGCCGTAGACGAGGTTGAGAGTAAGATAGAGTCCTTATATATGACCTACCACTAGAGTCTTGTAAAATGTTTTCTTTTTTTCTAAATTAGAATTTAAAAAAAGTCTACGGCACCCAGTATTCCCAGGCGGTCACCTATCCAAGTACTGACTGGGCTCAACGTCGCTTGACTTCGGTGATCAGACGAGAACCGGTGTTTTCAATGTGATGTGGCCGTAGACGAGGTTGAGAGTAAGATAGAGTCCTTATATATGACCTACCACTAGAGTCTTGTAAAATGTTTTCTTTTTTCTAAATTAGAATTTAAAAAAAGTCTACGGCACCCAGTATTCCCAGGCGGTCACCCATCCAAGTACTGACTGGGCTCAACGTCGCTTGACTTCGGTGATCAGACGAGAACCGGTGTTTTCAACGTGATGTGGCCGTAGACAAGGTTGAGAGTAAGATAGAGTCCTTATATATGACCTACCACTAGAGTCTTGTAAAATGTTTTCTTTTTTCTAAATTAGAATTTAAAAAAAGTCTACAGCACCCAGTATTCCCAGGCGGTCACCCATCCAAGTACTGACTGAGCTCAACGTCGCTTGACTTCGGTGATCAGACGAGAACCGGTGTTTTCAACGTGATGTGGCCGTAGACGAGGTTGAGAGTAAGATAGAGTCCTTATATATGACCTACCACTAGAGTCTTGTAAAATGTTTTCATTTTTTCTAAATTAGAATTTAAAAAAAGTCTACGGCACCCAGTATTCCCAGGCGGTCACCCATCCAAGTACTGACTGGGCTCAACGTCGCTTGACTTCGGTGATCAGACGAGAACCGGTGTTTTCAACGTGATGTGGCCGTAGACGAGGTTGAGAGTAAGATAGAGTCCTTATATATGACCTACCACTAGAGTCTTGTAAAATGTTTTCTTTTTTCTAAATTAGAATTTAAAAAAAGTCTACGGCACCCAGTATTCCCAGGCGGTCACCCATCCAAGTACTGACTGGGCTCAACGTCGCTTGACTTCGGTGATCAGACGAGAACCGGTGTTTTCAACGTGATGTGGCCGTAGACGAGGTTGAGAGTAAGATAGAGTCCTTATATATGACCTACCACTAGAGTCTTGTAAAATGTTTTCTTTTTTCTAAATTAGAATTTAAAAAAAGTCTACGGCACCCAGTATTCCCAGGCGGTCACCCATCCAAGTACTGACTGGGCTCAACGTCGCTTGACTTCGGTGATCAGACAAGAACCGGTGTTTTCAACGTGATGTGGCCGTAGACGAGGTTGAGAGTAAGATAGAGTCCTTATATATGACCTACCACTAGAGTCTTGTAAAATGTTTTCTTTTTTCTAAATTAGAATTTAAAAAAAGTCTACGGCACCCAGTATTCCCAGGCGGTCACCCATCCAAGTACTGACTGGGCTCAACGTCGCTTGACTTCGGTGATCAGACGAGAACCGGTGTTTTCAACGTGATGTGGCCGTAGACAAGGTTGAGAGTAAGATAGAGTCCTTATATATCACCTACCACTAGAGTCTTGTAAAAAAAAAAAAAATTTCTAAATTAGAATTAAAAAAAAGTCTACGGCACCCAGTATTCCCAGGCGGTCACCCATCCAAGTACTGACTGGGCTCAACGTCGCTTGACTTCGGTGATCAGACGAGAACCGGTGTTTTCAACGTGATGTGGCCGTAGACGAGGTTGAGAAAAAGATAGAGTCCTTATATATCACCTACCACTAGAGTCTTGTAAAATGTTTTCTATTTTTAAATTAGAATTTTAAAAAAGTCTACGGCACCCAGTATTCCCAGGCGGTCACCCATCCAAGTACTGACTGGGCTCAACGTTGCTTAACTTCGGTGATCAGACGAGAACCGGTGTTTTCAACGTGATATGGCCGTAGACAAAGTTGAGAGTAAAATAAAACCCTTATATATCACATATAAAAAGACTCCAGACAATTTTCTTTTAATTTTTAATTTGATTACAGACACATCAGTACCCACTTTACACACCCGACATCCACACTACACACCAACACCCACAGACACCACTCGACACGCCAACACCCACATCAACACTAACACCCACTTCACACACCCAACACCCAAAATACACCACTTTACACACCAACACCCAAAGACACACCAACACCTACTCCACACACCAACACCCACAGACACATCAACACCCACTTTACCCACCAAACACCCACCAACACCACTTGACACACCAACACCCACAGAGACATCAACACCCACTTTACACACCCGACTCCCACTTCACACACCAACACCCACAGACACCACTCGACACACCAACACCCACATCAACACTAACACCCCCTTTAAACACCCACATACACACCAACACCCACAGACAGATCAACACCCACTTCACACACCCAACACCCACTTTACACATCAACACCCTCATAAACCATACCCTAACCCAGGTATCATTCTGTATATCAAGTAGTATATGTTTATTTCGTTTTCATAACATTAATTATTCCTATGAAACCTACCGTCGAAAAAACACGGAAGGGAGGGGCGGGAAGATGAATAAAAAGAAAAATAACAAAGATGAGCACGATACGACACTTTTGTGAGGAAGTGGGGCCCTGAGGAGGGCCTTTGGGTTTGGTTAGCACAAGCAATGCACTTAGGCACGCTCGCCACGGATGCGGCGGGCCAGCTGGATATCCTTGGGCATGATGGTCACACGCTTGGCGTGGATGGCACACAGGTTGGTATCCTCAAAGAGACCGACCAGGTAGGCCTCGCTAGCCTCCTGCAGGGCCATAACAGCCGAAGACTGGAAGCGCAGGTCAGTCTTGAAGTCCTGAGCGATCTCACGCACCAGACGCTGGAAGGGGAGCTTGCGGATCAGAAGCTCGGTAGACTTCTGGTAACGACGGATCTCACGCAGAGCCACGGTACCGGGCCTGTAACGATGAGGTTTCTTCACACCTCCTGTGGCCGGGGCACTCTTACGAGCAGCCTTGGTGGCCAGCTGTTTACGCGGAGCCTTGCCTCCGGTAGACTTACGGGCGGTTTGCTTTGTACGAGCCATGACGTTCCTCCGACGGCGTTGACAGAGAAGTGAATAGAGCGCAACGCTAGGCTGCCGCTTTATATAGCCTCCCGCGACCGGGCGGTTTGGACAAACGGAACCCGGTAAATTTTGATCTTCGATATCTCCGTTGATATTTCATCTACAGACTTCAATTTTACATCAAACGAAAGGCGCTCACATGCTCTTACTGGCACATTTGGTTTTATTAGCCGTTCACCAAGTTTACATAGAGCTATGAGCGGAAATACGACGTCGAGCTTCGATTCCCGAAAACGGGCGGTGCAAACATCGCCGCTGATTGGCCGGCCGCGGTCACATGGTCTCCGCCTGCCGCCCGCCGCCCGCACCCGGGACCCGCCGGGGGTGCGTCCTAACAGGTCCGTGAGTCTGGCCGTATTCCTTATATAAAATGCGGCCGTTGGTGAGGGAAGCCACTACAGCTCTGTACACAGAACCGTAAACATGTCTGGACGTGGTAAAGGAGGAAAGGGACTCGGAAAGGGGGGCGCCAAACGCCACCGGAAGGTTTTGCGTGATAACATCCAGGGTATCACCAAGCCAGCAATCCGTCGTCTGGCTCGCCGTGGTGGTGTGAAGCGTATCTCTGGTCTCATCTATGAGGAGACCCGTGGCGTACTCAAGGTGTTCCTGGAGAACGTGATCCGTGATGCTGTCACCTACACCGAGCATGCCAAGAGGAAGACCGTCACCGCCATGGACGTCGTCTACGCTCTGAAGCGCCAGGGACGTACCCTCTACGGTTTCGGCGGTTAAACTGACAACCCCTGTCGAAAAAGTAACCAACAAAGGCCCTCCTCAGGGCCCCACTCTTTCCCAAATGTTTGAGATCGAAAACTGCTCGTTTACATAGTAAACCCGATGATTTTCATTAAGATAAGTTTATGTCCAACCTTTGCTTTGTATCGTACACTTCATACGAGTAATATTTCAATATACGAGTATCAGCGAAATAGTTTCATATCTAACCTAGGACTACTTAGTGAGACACACACCCTCACCTTGAGACACACACACCCCCACCATGTGACGCACACACCCACACCTGGTGTCACACACACCCTCACCTGGTATCACACACACCCTCACCTGGAGACACACACATACCCTCACCTGGTATCACACACACCCTCACCTGGTGTCACACACACCCCAACCTGGTATCACACACACCCTCACCTGGAGACACACACACCCTCACACAGAGACACACACACACTCTCACCCACCTGGAGACACACACACACCCTCACCTGGAGACACACACACCCTCACCTGGTATCACACACACCCTCACCTGGAGACACACACACCCTCACACAGAGACACACACACACTCTCACCCACCTGGAGACACACACACACCCTCACCTGGTATCACACACTCTCACCCACCTGGAGACACACACACACCCTCACCCACCTGGAGACACACACACACCCTCACCCACCTGGAGACACACACACACTCTCACCCACCTGGAGACACACACACACCCTCACCTGGTATCACACACACTCTCACCCACCTGGAGACACACACACACCCTCACCCACCTGGAGACACACACACACCCTCACATAGAGACACACACACACTCTCACCCACCTGGAGTCACACACACACCCTCACATGGAGACACACACACACACTCTCACCCACCTGGAGACACACACACACCCTCACCTGGAGACCCACACACCCTCACCTGGTATCACACACACCCTCACCTGGAGACACACATACCCTCACCTGGTGTCACACACACCCTCACCTGGTGTCACACACACCCCAACCTGGTATCACACACACCCCAACCTGGTATCACACACACCCTCACCTGAAGACGCACACACCCTCACATGGAGACCCACACACACCCTCACCTAGAGACCCACACACCCTAACCGGGAGACACACACACACACTCTCACCTGGAGACACATATACCCTCACCTGGAGAAATGTGTCATTTACTATATAGATATACATTTTTTTTTTTTTATATTTAGGGAATCTCAACGTGGTTTCAAGGCAGAAATATGATGGCAATAATTATAATAAAAATAACAAGCTTTGATCTGAACTCTTTGGAGAGAGTGGGGCCCTGAGGAGGGCCTTTTGTGTTGTTTAGCACGAGTCAGTGAGTTTACTTAGAGCTCGTGTATTTGGTGACGGCCTTGGTGCCCTCAGACACGGCGTGCTTGGCCAGCTCACCGGGGAGAAGGAGACGCACGGCGGTCTGAATTTCCCGGGAGGTGATGGTCGAACGACGGTTGTAGTGGGCCAGGCGGGAGGCCTCGGCGGCGATACGCTCAAAGATGTCGTTGACGAAGGAGTTCATGATGCTCATGGCCTTGCTGGAGATACCAGTGTCAGGGTGGACCTGCTTCAACACCTTGTAGATGTAGATGGCATAGCTCTCCTTCCTCCTCCTCTTGCGCTTCTTGTCGCCAGTTCGCACGGCTTTCGCCTTGCTGGCGGCTTTTTTCGCTCCCTTGGATGCGGGCTTCGGCGGCATGTTGTCGGTTCAGAGACTACAGGCAGACTGAGGGACAAGACGCGGCCCGCGCTATTTATCAGAGAACGCAGGGGGCGGTCCAAACAGTTGCTACGTGGTGGCGCCACCGGTGCCGCGGTTTACTGTTTGAACCGCCCGGTCTCAGTCCATATAAAAGCGGGAGTGAGCTGGCTTCTCTGTTATTGTCTATTGTGCCTGCTGCAGTACACACACACAACTACCGTCATGTCTGGTCGCGGAAAGGGAGGAAAGGCGAAGGGAAAGAGCAAGACCCGTAGCTCCAGGGCTGGTCTGCAATTCCCCGTCGGACGTATCCATCGTCATCTCCGCAAGGGAAACTATGGTGAGCGTATCGGAGCCGGTGCCCCCGTGTACCTGGCCGCCGTCATGGAATATCTGGCCGCTGAGGTTCTCGAGCTGGCAGGAAACGCTGCCCGTGACAACAAGAAGACGAGGATCATCCCCCGTCACTTGCAGCTGGCCATCCGTAACGACGAGGAATTGAACAAACTCCTCTCCGGTGTGACCATCGCTCAGGGTGGTGTGCTGCCCAACATCCAGGCTGTGCTCCTGCCCAAAAAGACCCAGAGCAAGCCCGCCAAGTAAACGGTATACCCACAATACCGTGTACCCCACAAAAGGCCCTCCTCAGGGCCCCACATTATCTCAAAAGTGTTGATCCATCTGTTCGTTGCCCCACGAAAATAATAACGTTAAATTAAAAGATGTAGTACCAACGCCCCCTCCCCCCACACCAGGTGTGCATGTTGTTATTAAGGCGCCATCGTGCACGACTAGACTGAATGCCAAATATTTAAGAAATGGAAACATTAAGCACCATATGTTGCATGTCTCTCGAGTAAAAATTAATCCAAAGCAGTATACAGTATGTGTCATGAAAAATATATATATAAATTCAAAAAAAGTCTACGGCACCCAGTATTCCCAGGCGGTCACCCATCCAAGTACTGACTGGGCTCAACGTTGCTTAACTTCGGTGATCAGACGAGAACCGGTGTTTTCAACGTGATATGGCCGTAGACAAAGTTTAGGATAAAATAAAACCATTATATATCAGATACGAGGTGACTCAAGTCGACAAAGATAAAAAAAATATATATTTATATTATGACTCAAAATTTAAGGCACCCAGTATTCATAGGCAGTCACCTGGCGAATTATTCAAAGTGTCATGGCCATAGAAAACAGTGTGTGTGAATTAGAAGCGTTACAAGACACATAAGACACACCTGATGACACATCAACACCTTAAGTACTCACCTCACCCTAAGACACTCACACACACGCCCTAACCATGATACACACAACCTCAACCTAAGACACACACCCTCACCCTAACGTCACACACCTTCAACCTAACGACACACACCCTCAGGGACACTGACCCTCACCCTGACACACACACCCTCACCTTTAGTGTTACACACCCTCACCCTGAGACACGTCCTCACCTTAGGTGAGACACACCCTCACCTTTAGTGTCACACACCTCACTTTCAGTGACACACACCCTCACATTCAGACTCACACATCCTAACCTTGGGTCACACACCCTCACTTTGAGACACGCCCTCACCTTCAGTGACACACACACCCTCGGCTTGGGACACACACCCTCGGCTTGGGACACACACACCCTCGGCTTGGGACACACACACCCTCACCTAGTGTCACACACAACCTCACCCTATGACACACACACCCTCACTCTGAGACACAGACAACCTCACCCTATGACACACACACACCCTCACCCTAAGGCACACACACCTCACTCTGACACAAAGACAACCTCACCCTATGACACACACACACCCTCACCAGAAGGCACACACACCCTCACTCTGACACACAGACAACCTCACCCTACGACACACACCCTCAGCCTAAGACACACACACCCTCACTCTGAAACACACACAACCCCACCCTATGACACACACACCCTCACCAGAATGCACACACACCCTCACTCTGACACACAGACAACCTCACCCTACGACACACACCCTGTGCCTAAGACACACACACACCCTCACTCTGAAACACAGACAATCCCACCCTATGATACACACACCCGCATCCTAGGGCACAAACTCCCTCCCACAGAGACACAGACAACCTCCCCTATGACACACACATACACACCTTTACTCTAAGACACAGACAACCTCACCCTATGACACAGACACCCTCACCCTAAGGCACACACACCTCACTCTGACACAAAGACAACCTCACCCTATGACACACACACACCCTCACCAGAAGGCACACACACCCTCACTCTGAGACACAGACAACCTTACCCTACGACACACACCCTCTGCCTAAGACACACACACCCTCACTCTGACACAAACACAATCCCACCCTATGACACACACAAACCCTCACCAAAAGGCACACACAACCTCACTCCGAGACACAGACAACCTCAACATACGACACACACCCTCAGCTTAAGACACACACACCCTCACTCTGACACAAACACAATCCCACCCTATGACACACACACACACCCTCACCAGAAGGCACACACACCCTCACTCTGACACACAGACAACCTCACCCTACGACACACACCCTCTGCCTAAGACACACACACCCTCACTCGGAAACACAGACAATCCCACCCTATGACACACACACCCCCACCCTAGGGCACAAACACCCTCCCACAGAGACACAGACAACCTCCCCTATGACACACACATACACACCTTTACTCTAAGACACAGACAACCTCACCCTATGACACAGACACCCTCAGCCTAAGACACACACACCTCACTCTGACACAAAGACAACCTCACCCTATGACACACACACACCCTCACCAGAAGGCACACACACCCTTACTACGAGACACAGACAACCTCATCCTACGACACATACCCTCAGCCTAAGACACACACACCCTCACTCTGACACAAACACAATCCCACCCTATGACACACACACACCCTCACCAGAAGGCACACACACCGTCACTCTGACACACAGACAACCTCACCCTACGACACACACCATTCTGCCTAAGACACACACACCCTCACTCGGAAACACAGACAATCCCGCCCTATGACACACACACACCCGCACCCTAGGGCACAAACACCCTCCCACAGAGACATAGACAACGTCCCCTATGAGACACACATACACACCTTTACTCTAAGACACAGACAACCTCACCCTATGACACAGACACCCTCACCCTAAGGCACACACACCCTCACTCTGAGACACAGACAACCCCCCCCCCCTATGACACACACCCTCACCAGAAGGCACACACACCCTCACTCTGAGACACAGACAACCTCACCCTATGACACACACACCCTCACCCTAGGGCACTACCTCACCCTCCCACAGAGACACACACAAACTCTCCTATGACACACACACCCTAACCCTAAGACACAGACAACCTCACCCTTAGGCACACACACCCTCACTCTGAGACACACACACCCTCATCTTATGACACACACCTTCATCCTAAGGCACACACACCCTAACTCTGAGACACAGACAACCTCACCCTATGACACACACACCCTCATCCTAAGACACACACCCTCACCCTAAGGCACACACCCTCACCCTAAGGCACATACCCTCACTCAGAGACACACACAACCTCCCATATTACACACTCACACTTTCCCTAATACATACATACTTTTACTGTGAGACACAGACAACCTCACCCTATGACACACATACCCTCACCCTAAGACACACACCCTCACCCGAAGGCACACACAACCTCACCCTATGACACACACCCTCACCTTAAGGCACAAACACCCTCACCCTAAGGCACAAACACCCTCACTCTGAGACACAGACAGCCTCATCCTAAGGCACTTAAAAAAGTCTACGGCACCCAGTATTCCCAGGCGGTCACCCATCCAAGTACTGACTGGGCTCAACGTTGCTTGACTTCGGTGATCAGACGAGAACCGGTGTTTTCAACGTGATGTGGCCGTAGACAACAGTGAGTGTAAAATAAAACCGTTATATATCACATTCAACATGACTGGCATCAAAAATTTAATTTTTGAAATTAGAATTTAAAAGAGTCTACGGCATCCGGTACTCCCAGGCAGTCACCCATCCGATTAATGATATGGCCGTAGACGACGTTGGGCGTAAGATAGAACCATTATATATAACCTTTGACACGACTCACATAAATGTTTATTTTCTTTGAATTAGAATTTTTAAAAAAGTCTACGGCACCCAGTATTCCCAGGCGGTCACCCATCCAAGTACTGACTGGGCTCAACGTCGCTTGACTTCGGTGATCAGACGAGAACCGGTGTTTTCAACGTGATGTGGCCGTAGACGAGGTTGAGAGTAAGATAGAGTCCTTATATATCACCTACCACTAGAGTCTTGTAAAATGTTTTCATTTTTTCTAAATTAGAATTTAAAAAAAGTCTACGGCACCCAGTATTCCCAGGCGGTCACCCATCCAAGTACTGACTGGGCTCAACGTCGCTTGACTTCGGTGATCAGACGAGAACCGGTGTTTTCAACGTGATGTGGCCGTAGACGAGGTTGAGAGTAAGATAGAGTCCTTATATATGACCTACCACTAGAGTCTTGTAAAATGTTTTCTTTTTTTCTAAATTAGAATTTAAAAAAAGTCTACGGCACCCAGTATTCCCAGGCGGTCACCTATCCAAGTACTGACTGAGCTCAACGTCGCTTGACTTCGGTGATCAGACGAGAACCGGTGTTTTCAATGTGATGTGGCCGTAGACGAGGTTGAGAGTAAGATAGAGTCCTTATATATGACCTACCACTAGAGTCTTGTAAAATGTTTTCATTTTTTCTAAATTAGAATTTAAAAAAAGTCTACGGCACCCAGTATTCCCAGGCGGTCACCCATCCAAGTACTGACTGGGCTCAACGTCGCTTGACTTCGGTGATCAGACGAGAACCGGTGTTTTCAACGTGATGTGGCCGTAGACGAGGTTGAGAGTAAGATAGAGTCCTTATATATGACCTACCACTAGAGTCTTGTAAAATGTTTTCTTTTTTCTAAATTAGAATTTAAAAAAAGTCTACGGCACCCAGTATTCCCAGGCGGTCACCCATCCAAGTACTGACTGGGCTCAACGTCGCTTGACTTCGGTGATCAGACGAGAACCGGTGTTTTCAACGTGATGTGGCCGTAGACGAGGTTGAGAGTAAGATAGAGTCCTTATATATGACCTACCACTAGAGTCTTGTAAAATGTTTTCTTTTTTCTAAATTAGAATTTAAAAAAAGTCTACGGCACCCAGTATTCCCAGGCGGTCACCCATCCAAGTACTGACTGGGCTCAACGTCGCTTGACTTCGGTGATCAGACGAGAACCGGTGTTTTCAACGTGATGTGGCCGTAGACGAGGTTGAGAGTAAGATAGAGTCCTTATATATGACCTACCACTAGAGTCTTGTAAAATGTTTTCTTTTTTCTAAATTAGAATTTAAAAAAAGTCTACGGCACCCAGTATTCCCAGGCGGTCACCCATCCAAGTACTGACTGGGCTCAACGTCGCTTGACTTCGGTGATCAGACGAGAACCGGTGTTTTCAACGTGATGTGGCCGTAGACAAGGTTGAGAGTAAGATAGAGTCCTTATATATCACCTACCACTAGAGTCTTGTAAAAAAAAAAAAAATTTCTAAATTAGAATTAAAAAAAAGTCTACGGCACCCAGTATTCCCAGGCGGTCACCCATCCAAGTACTGACTGGGCTCAACGTCGCTTGACTTCGGTGATCAGACGAGAACCGGTGTTTTCAACGTGATGTGGCCGTAGACGAGGTTGAGAAAAAGATAGAGTCCTTATATATCACCTACCACTAGAGTCTTGTAAAATGTTTTCTATTTTTAAATTAGAATTTTAAAAAAGTCTACGGCACCCAGTATTCCCAGGCGGTCACCCATCCAAGTACTGACTGGGCTCAACGTTGCTTAACTTCAGTGATCAGACGAGAACCGGTGTTTTCAACGTGATATGGCCGTAGACAAAGTTGAGAGTAAAATAAAACCCTTATATATCACATATAAAAAGACTCCAGACAATTTTCTTTTAATTTTTAATTTGATTACAGACACATCAGTACCCACTTTACACACCCGACATCCACACTACACACCAACACCCACAGACACCACTCGACACGCCAACACCCACATCAACACTAACACCCACTTCACACACCCAACACCCAAAATACACCACTTTACACACCAACACCCAAAGACACACCAACACCTACTCCACACACCAACACCCACAGACACATCAACACCCACTTTACCCACCAAACACCCACCAACACCACTTGACACACCAACACCCACAGAGACATCAACACCCACTTTACACACCCGACTCCCACTTCACACACCAACACCCACAGACACCACTCGACACACCAACACCCACATCAACACTAACACCCCCTTTAAACACCCACATACACACCAACACCCACAGACAGATCAACACCCACTTCACACACCCAACACCCACTTTACACATCAACACCCTCATAAACCATACCCTAACCCAGGTATCATTCTGTATATCAAGTAGTATATGTTTATTTCGTTTTCATAACATTAATTATTCCTATGAAACCTACCGTCGAAAAAACACGGAAGGGAGGGGCGGGAAGATTAATAAAAAGAAAAATAACAAAGATGAGCACGATACGACACTTTTGTGAGGAAGTGGGGCCCTGAGGAGGGCCTTTGGGTTTGGTTAGCACAAGCAATGCACTTAGGCACGCTCGCCACGGATGCGGCGGGCCAGCTGGATATCCTTGGGCATGATGGTCACACGCTTGGCGTGGATGGCACACAGGTTGGTATCCTCAAAGAGACCGACCAGGTAGGCCTCGCTAGCCTCCTGCAGGGCCATAACAGCCGAAGACTGGAAGCGCAGGTCAGTCTTGAAGTCCTGAGCGATCTCACGCACCAGACGCTGGAAGGGGAGCTTGCGGATCAGAAGCTCGGTAGACTTCTGGTAACGACGGATCTCACGCAGAGCCACGGTACCGGGCCTGTAACGATGAGGTTTCTTCACACCTCCTGTGGCCGGGGCACTCTTACGAGCAGCCTTGGTGGCCAGCTGTTTACGCGGAGCCTTGCCTCCGGTAGACTTACGGGCGGTTTGCTTTGTACGAGCCATGACGTTCCTCCGACGGCGTTGACAGAGAAGTGAATAGAGCGCAACGCTAGGCTGCCGCTTTATATAGCCTCCCGCGACCGGGCGGTTTGGACAAACGGAACCCGGTAAATTTTGATCTTCGATATCTCCGTTGATATTTCATCTACAGACTTCAATTTTACATCAAACGAAAGGCGCTCACATGCTCTTACTGGCACATTTGGTTTTATTAGCCGTTCACCAAGTTTACATAGAGCTATGAGCGGAAATACGACGTCGAGCTTCGATTCCCGAAAACGGGCGGTGCAAACATCGCCGCTGATTGGCCGGCCGCGGTCACATGGTCTCCGCCTGCCGCCCGCCGCCCGCACCCGGGACCCGCCGGGGGTGCGTCCTAACAGGTCCGTGAGTCTGGCCGTATTCCTTATATAAAATGCGGCCGTTGGTGAGGGAAGCCACTACAGCTCTGTACACAGAACCGTAAACATGTCTGGACGTGGTAAAGGAGGAAAGGGACTCGGAAAGGGGGGCGCCAAACGCCACCGGAAGGTTTTGCGTGATAACATCCAGGGTATCACCAAGCCAGCAATCCGTCGTCTGGCTCGCCGTGGTGGTGTGAAGCGTATCTCTGGTCTCATCTATGAGGAGACCCGTGGCGTACTCAAGGTGTTCCTGGAGAACGTGATCCGTGATGCTGTCACCTACACCGAGCATGCCAAGAGGAAGACCGTCACCGCCATGGACGTCGTCTACGCTCTGAAGCGCCAGGGACGTACCCTCTACGGTTTCGGCGGTTAAACTGACAACCCCTGTCGAAAAAGTAACCAACAAAGGCCCTCCTCAGGGCCCCACTCTTTCCCAAATGTTTGAGATCGAAAACTGCTCGTTTACATAGTAAACCCGATGATTTTCATTAAGATAAGTTTATGTCCAACCTTTGCTTTGTATCGTACACTTCATACGAGTAATATTTCAATATACGAGTATCAGCGAAATAGTTTCATATCTAACCTAGGACTACTTAGTGAGACACACACCCTCACCTTGAGACACACACACCCCCACCATGTGACGCACACACCCACACCTGGTGTCACACACACCCTCACCTGGTATCACACACACCCTCACCTGGAGACACACACATACCCTCACCTGGTATCACACACACCCTCACCTGGTGTCACACACACCCCAACCTGGTATCACACACACCCTCACCTGGAGACACACACACCCTCACACAGAGACACACACACACTCTCACCCACCTGGAGACACACACACACCCTCACCTGGAGACACACACACCCTCACCTGGTATCACACACACCCTCACCTGGAGACACACACACCCTCACAGAGAGACACACACACACTCTCACCCACCTGGAGACACACACACACCCTCACCTGGTATCACACACTCTCACCCACCTGGAGACACACACACACCCTCACCCACCTGGAGACACACACACACCCTCACCCACCTGGAGACACACACACACTCTCACCCACCTGGAGACACACACACACCCTCACCTGGTATCACACACACTCTCACCCACCTGGAGACACACACACACCCTCACCCACCTGGAGACACACACACACCCTCACATAGAGACACACACACACTCTCACCCACCTGGAGTCACACACACACCCTCACATGGAGACACACACACACACTCTCACCCACCTGGAGACACACACACACCCTCACCTGGAGACCCACACACCCTCACCTGGTATCACACACACCCTCACCTGGAGACACACATACCCTCACCTGGTGTCACACACACCCTCACCTGGTGTCACACACACCCCAACCTGGTATCACACACACCCCAACCTGGTATCACACACACCCTCACCTGAAGACGCACACACCCTCACATGGAGACCCACACACACACTCACCTAGAGACCCACACACCCTAACCGGGAGACACACACACACACTCTCACCTGGAGACACATATACCCTCACCTGGAGAAATGTGTCATTTACTATATAGATATACATTTATTTTTTTTTATATTTAGGGAATCTCAACGTGGTTTCAAGGCAGAAATATGATGGCAATAATTATAATAAAAATAACAAGCTTTGATCTGAACTCTTTGGAGAGAGTGGGGCCCTGAGGAGGGCCTTTTGTGTTGTTTAGCACGAGTCAGTGAGTTTACTTAGAGCTCGTGTATTTGGTGACGGCCTTGGTGCCCTCAGACACGGCGTGCTTGGCCAGCTCACCGGGGAGAAGGAGACGCACGGCGGTCTGAATTTCCCGGGAGGTGATGGTCGAACGACGGTTGTAGTGGGCCAGGCGGGAGGCCTCGGCGGCGATACGCTCAAAGATGTCGTTGACGAAGGAGTTCATGATGCTCATGGCCTTGCTGGAGATACCAGTGTCAGGGTGGACCTGCTTCAACACCTTGTAGATGTAGATGGCATAGCTCTCCTTCCTCCTCCTCTTGCGCTTCTTGTCGCCAGTTCGCACGGCTTTCGCCTTGCTGGCGGCTTTTTTCGCTCCCTTGGATGCGGGCTTCGGCGGCATGTTGTCGGTTCAGAGACTACAGGCAGACTGAGGGACAAGACGCGGCCCGCGCTATTTATGAGAGAACGCAGGGGGCGGTCCAAACAGTTGCTACGTGGTGGCGCCACCGGTGCCGCGGTTTACTGTTTGAACCGCCCGGTCTCAGTCCATATAAAAGCGGGAGTGAGCTGGCTTCTCTGTTATTGTCTATTGTGCCTGCTGCAGTACACACACACAACTACCGTCATGTCTGGTCGCGGAAAGGGAGGAAAGGCGAAGGGAAAGAGCAAGACCCGTAGCTCCAGGGCTGGTCTGCAATTCCCCGTCGGACGTATCCATCGTCATCTCCGCAAGGGAAACTATGGTGAGCGTATCGGAGCCGGTGCCCCCGTGTACCTGACCGCCGTCATGGAATATCTGGCCGCTGAGGTTCTCGAGCTGGCAGGAAACGCTGCCCGTGACAACAAGAAGACGAGGATCATCCCCCGTCACTTGCAGCTGGCCATCCGTAACGACGAGGAATTGAACAAACTCCTCTCCGGTGTGACCATCGCTCAGGGTGGTGTGCTGCCCAACATCCAGGCTGTGCTCCTGCCCAAAAAGACCCAGAGCAAGCCCGCCAAGTAAACGGTATACCCACAATACCGTGTACCCCACAAAAGGCCCTCCTCAGGGCCCCACATTATCTCAAAAGTGTTGATCCATGTGTTCGTTGCCCCACGAAAATAATAACGTTAAATTAAAAGATGTAGTACCAACGCCCCCTCCCCCCACACCAGGTGTGCATGTTGTTAATAAGGCGCCATCGTGCACGACTAGACTGAATGCCAAATATTTAAGAAATGGAAACATTAAGCACCATATGTTGCATGTCTCTCGAGTAAAAATTAATCCAAAGCAGTATACAGTATGTGTCATGAAAAATATATATATAAATTCAAAAAAGTCTACGGCACCCAGTATTCCCAGGCGGTCACCCATCCAAGTACTGACTGGGCTCAACGTCGCTTGACTTCGGTGATCAGACGAGAACCGGTGTTTTCAACGTGATGTGGCCGTAGACGAGGTTGAGAGTAAGATAGAGTCCTTATATATGACCTACCACTAGAGTCTTGTAAAATGTTTTCATTTTTTCTAAATTAGAATTTAAAAAAAGTCTACGGCACCCAGTATTCCCAGGCGGTCACCCATCCAAGTACTGACTGGGCTCAACGTCGCTTGACTTCGGTGATCAGACGAGAACCGGTGTTTTCAACGTGATGTGGCCGTAGACGAGGTTGAGAGTAAGATAGAGTCCTTATATATGACCTACCACTAGAGTCTTGTAAAATGTTTTCTTTTTTCTAAATTAGAATTTAAAAAAAGTCTACGGCACCCAGTATTCCCAGGCGGTCACCCATCCAAGTACTGACTGGGCTCAACGTCGCTTGACTTCGGTGATCAGACGAGAACCGGTGTTTTCAACGTGATGTGGCCGTAGACGAGGTTGAGAGTAAGATAGAGTCCTTATATATGACCTACCACTAGAGTCTTGTAAAATGTTTTCTTTTTTCTAAATTAGAATTTAAAAAAAGTCTACGGCACCCAGTATTCCCAGGCGGTCACCCATCCAAGTACTGACTGGGCTCAACGTCGCTTGACTTCGGTGATCAGACGAGAACCGGTGTTTTCAACGTGATGTGGCCGTAGACAAGGTTGAGAGTAAGATAGAGTCCTTATATATCACCTACCACTAGAGTCTTGTAAAATGTTTTCTTTTTTCTAAATTAGAATTTAAAAAAAGTCTACGGCACCCAGTATTCCCAGGCGGTCACCCATCCAAGTACTGACTGGGCTCAACGTCGCTTGACTTCGGTGATCAGACGAGAACCGGTGTTTTCAACGTGATGTGGCCGTAGACGAGGTTGAGAGTAAGATAGAGTCCTTATATATGACCTACCACTAGAGTCTTGTAAAATGTTTTCTTTTTTCTAAATTAGAATTTAAAAAAAGTCTACGGCACCCAGTATTCCCAGGCGGTCACCCATCCAAGTACTGACTGGGCTCAACGTCGCTTGACTTCGGTGATCAGACGAGAACCGGTGTTTTCAACGTGATGTGGCCGTAGACGAGGTTGAGAGTAAGATAGAGTCCTTATATATCACCTACCACTAGAGTCTTGTAAAATGTTTTCATTTTTTCTAAATTAGAATTTAAAAAAAGTCTACGGCACCCAGTATTCCCAGGCGGTCACCCATCCAAGTACTGACTGGGGTCAACGTCGCTTGACTTCGGTGATCAGACGAGAACCGGTGTTTTCAACGTGATGTGGCCGTAGACGAGGTTGAGAGTAAGATAGAGTCCTTATATATGACCTACCACTAGAGTCTTGTAAAATGTTTTCTTTTTTCTAAATTAGAATTTAAAAAAAGTCTACGGCACCCAGTATTCCCAGGCGGTCACCCATCCAAGTACTGACTGGGCTCAACGTCGCTTGACTTCGGTGATCAGACGAGAACCGGTATTTTCAACGTGATGTGGCCGTAGACGAGGTTGAGAGTAAGATAGAGTCCTTATATATCACCTACCACTAGAGTCTTGTAAAAAAAAAAAAAATTTCTAAATTAGAATTAAAAAAAAGTCTACGGCACCCAGTATTCCCAGGCGGTCACCCATCCAAGTACTGACTGGGCTCAACGTCGCTTGACTTCGGTGATCAGACGAGAACCGGTATTTTCAACGTGATGTGGCCGTAGACGAGGTTGAGAGTAAGATAGAGTCCTTATATATCACCTACCACTAGAGTCTTGTAAAAAAAAAAAAAATTTCTAAATTAGAATTAAAAAAAAGTCTACGGCACCCAGTATTCCCAGGCGGTCACCCATCCAAGTACTGACTGGGCTCAACGTCGCTTGACTTCGGTGATCAGACGAGAACCGGTGTTTTCAACGTGATGTGGCCGTAGACGAGGTTGAGAAAAAGATAGAGTCCTTATATATCACCTACCACTAGAGTCTTGTAAAATGTTTTCTTTTTTTAAATTAGAATTTAAAAAAAGTCTACGGCACCCAGTATTCCCAGGCGGTCACCCATCCAAGTACTGACTGGGCTCAACGTTGCTTAACTTCGGTGATCAGACGAGAACCGGTGTTTTCAACGTGATATGGCCGTAGACAAAGTTGAGAGTAAAATAAAACCCTTATATATCACATATAAAAAGACTCCAGACAATTTTCTTTTAATTTTTAATTTGATTACAGACACATCAGTACCCACTTTACACACCCGACATCCACACTACACACCAACACCCACAGACACCACTCGACACGCCAACACCCACATCAACACTAACACCCACTTCACACACCCAACACCCAAAATAAACCACTTTACACACCAACACCCAAAGACACACCAACACCTACTCCACACACCAACACCCACAGACACATCAACACCCACTTTACCCACCAACACCACTTGACACACCAACACCCACAGAGACATCAACACCCACTTTACACACCCGACACCCACTTCACACACCAACACCCACAGACACCACTCGACACACCAACACCCACATCAACACTAACACCCACTTCAAACACCCACATACACACCAACACCCACAGACAGATCAACACCCACTTCACACACCCAACACCCACTTTACACATCAACACCCTCATAAACCATACCCTAACCCAGGTATCATTCTGTATATCAAGTAGTATATGTTTATTTCGTTTTCATAACATTAATTATTCCTATGAAACCTACCGTCGAAAAAACACGGAAGGGAGGGGCGGGAAGATAAATAAAAAGAAAAATAACAAAGATGAGCACGATACGACACTTTTGTGAGGAAGTGGGGCCCTGAGGAGGGCCTTTGGGTTTGGTTAGCACAAGCAATGCACTTAGGCACGCTCGCCACGGATGCGGCGGGCCAGCTGGATATCCTTGGGCATGATGGTCACACGCTTGGCGTGGATGGCACACAGGTTGGTATCCTCAAAGAGACCGACCAGGTAGGCCTCGCTAGCCTCCTGCAGGGCCATAACAGCCGAAGACTGGAAGCGCAGGTCAGTCTTGAAGTCCTGAGCGATCTCACGCACCAGACGCTGGAAGGGGAGCTTGCGGATCAGAAGCTCGGTAGACTTCTGGTAACGACGGATCTCACGCAGAGCCACGGTACCGGGCCTGTAACGATGAGGTTTCTTCACACCTCCTGTGGCCGGGGCACTCTTACGAGCAGCCTTGGTGGCCAGCTGTTTACGCGGAGCCTTGCCTCCGGTAGACTTACGGGCGGTTTGCTTTGTACGAGCCATGACGTTCCTCCGACGGCGTTGACAGAGAAGTGAATAGAGCGCAACGCTAGGCTGCCGCTTTATATAGCCTCCCGCGACCGGGCGGTTTGGACAAACGGAACCCGGTAAATTTTGATCTTCGATATCTCCGTTGATATTTCATCTACAGACTTCAATTTTACATCAAACGAAAGGCGCTCACATGCTCTTACTGGCACATTTGGTTTTATTAGCCGTTCACCAAGTTTACATAGAGCTATGAGCGGAAATACGACGTCGAGCTTCGATTCCCGAAAACGGGCGGTGCAAACATCGCCGCTGATTGGCCGGCCGCGGTCACATGGTCTCCGCCTGCCGCCCGCCGCCCGCACCCGGGACCCGCCGGGGGTGCGTCCTAACAGGTCCGTGAGTCTGGCCGTATTCCTTATATAAAATGCGGCCGTTGGTGAGGGAAGCCACTACAGCTCTGTACACAGAACCGTAAACATGTCTGGACGTGGTAAAGGAGGAAAGGGACTCGGAAAGGGGGGCGCCAAACGCCACCGGAAGGTTTTGCGTGATAACATCCAGGGTATCACCAAGCCAGCAATCCGTCGTCTGGCTCGCCGTGGTGGTGTGAAGCGTATCTCTGGTCTCATCTATGAGGAGACCCGTGGCGTACTCAAGGTGTTCCTGGAGAACGTGATCCGTGATGCTGTCACCTACACCGAGCATGCCAAGAGGAAGACCGTCACCGCCATGGACGTCGTCTACGCTCTGAAGCGCCAGGGACGTACCCTCTACGGTTTCGGCGGTTAAACTGACAACCCCTGTCGAAAAAGTAACCAACAAAGGCCCTCCTCAGGGCCCCACTCTTTCCCAAATGTTTGAGATCGAAAACTGCTCGTTTACATAGTAAACCCGATGATTTTCATTAAGATAAGTTTATGTCCAACCTTTGCTTTGTATCGTACACTTCATACGAGTAATATTTCAATATACGAGTATCAGCGAAATAGTTTCATATCTAACCTAGGACTACTTAGTGAGACACACACCCTCACCTTGAGACACACACACCCCCACCATGTGACGCACACACCCACACCTGGTGTCACACACACCCTCACCTGGTATCACACACACCCTCACCTGGAGACACACACATACCCTCACCTGGTATCACACACACCCTCACCTGGTGTCACACACACCCCAACCTGGTATCACACACACCCTCACCTGGAGACACACACACCCTCACACAGAGACACACACACACTCTCACCCACCTGGAGACACACACACACCCTCACCTGGAGACACACACACCCTCACCTGGTATCACACACACCCTCACCTGGAGACACACACACCCTCACATAGAGACACACACACACTCTCACCCACCTGGAGACACACACACACCCTCACCCACCTGGAGACACACACACACCCTCACATAGAGACACACACACACTCTCACCCACCTGGAGTCACACACACACCCTCACATGGAGACACACACACACACTCTCACCCACCTGGAGACACACACACACCCTCACCTGGAGACCCACACACCCTCACCTGGTATCACACACACCCTCACCTGGAGACACACATACCCTCACCTGGTGTCACACACACCCTCACCTGGTGTCACACACACCCCAACCTGGTATCACACACACCCCAACCTGGTATCACACACACCCTCACCTGAAGACGCACACACCCTCACATGGAGACCCACACACACCCTCACCTAGAGACCCACACACCCTAACCGGGAGACACACACACACACTCTCACCTGGAGACACATATACCCTCACCTGGAGAAATGTGTCATTAACTATATAGATATACATTTATTTTTTTTTATATTTAGGGAATCTCAACGTGGTTTCAAGGCAGAAATATGATGACAATAATTATAATAAAAATAACAAGCTTTGATCTGAACTCTTTGGAGAGAGTGGGGCCCTGAGGAGGGCCTTTTGTGTTGTTTAGCACGAGTCAGTGAGTTTACTTAGAGCTCGTGTATTTGGTGACGGCCTTGGTGCCCTCAGACACGGCGTGCTTGGCCAGCTCACCGGGGAGAAGGAGACGCACGGCGGTCTGAATTTCCCGGGAGGTGATGGTCGAACGACGGTTGTAGTGGGCCAGGCGGGAGGCCTCGGCGGCGATACGCTCAAAGATGTCGTTGACGAAGGAGTTCATGATGCTCATGGCCTTGCTGGAGATACCAGTGTCAGGGTGGACCTGCTTCAACACCTTGTAGATGTAGATGGCATAGCTCTCCTTCCTCCTCCTCTTGCGCTTCTTGTCGCCAGTTCGCACGGCTTTCGCCTTGCTGGCGGCTTTTTTCGCTCCCTTGGATGCGGGCTTCGGCGGCATGTTGTCGGTTCAGAGACTACAGGCAGACTGAGGGACTAGACGCGGCCCGCGCTATTTATGAGAGAACGCAGGGGGCGGTCCAAACAGTTGCTACGTGGTGGCGCCACCGGTGCCGCGGTTTACTGTTTGAACCGCCCGGTCTCAGTCCATATAAAAGCGGGAGTGAGCTGGCTTCTCTGTTATTGTCTATTGTGCCTGCTGCAGTACACACACACAACTACCGTCATGTCTGGTCGCGGAAAGGGAGGAAAGGCGAAGGGAAAGAGCAAGACCCGTAGCTCCAGGGCTGGTCTGCAATTCCCCGTCGGACGTATCCATCGTCATCTCCGCAAGGGAAACTATGGTGAGCGTATCGGAGCCGGTGCCCCCGTGTACCTGGCCGCCGTCATGGAATATCTGGCCGCTGAGGTTCTCGAGCTGGCAGGAAACGCTGCCCGTGACAACAAGAAGACGAGGATCATCCCCCGTCACTTGCAGCTGGCCATCCGTAACGACGAGGAATTGAACAAACTCCTCTCCGGTGTGACCATCGCTCAGGGTGGTGTGCTGCCCAACATCCAGGCTGTGCTCCTGCCCAAAAAGACCCAGAGCAAGCCCGCCAAGTAAACGGTATACCCACAATACCGTGTACCCCACAAAAGGCCCTCCTCAGGGCCCCACATTATCTCAAAAGTGTTGATCCATGTGTTCGTTGCCCCACAAAAATAATAACGTTAAATTAAAAGATGTAGTACCAACGCCCCCTCCCCCCACACCAGGTGTGCATGTTGTTATTAAGGCGCCATCGTGCACGACTAGACTGAATGCCAAATATTTAAGAAATGGAAACATTAAGCACCATATGTTGCATGTCTCTCGAGTAAAAATTAATCCAAAGCAGTATACAGTATGTGTCATGAAAAATATATATATAAATTCAAAAAAGTCTACGGCACCCAGTATTCCCAGGCGGTCACCCATCCAAGTACTGACTGGGCTCAACGTTGCTTAACTTCGGTGATCAGACGAGAACCGGTGTTTTCAACGTGATATGGCCGTAGACAAAGTTTAGGATAAAATAAAACCATTATATATCAGATACGAGGTGACTCAAGTCGACAAAGATAAAAAAAATATATATTTATATTATGACTCAAAATTTAAGGCACCCAGTATTCATAGGCAGTCACCTGGCGAATTATTCAAAGTGTCATGGCCATAGAAAACAGTGTGTGTGAATTAGAAGCGTTACAAGACACATAAGACACACCTGATGACACATCAACACCTTAAGTACTCACCTCACCCTAAGACACTCACACACACGCCCTAACCATGATACACACAACCTCAACCTAAGACACACACCCTCACCCTAACGTCACACACCTTCAACCTAACGACACACACCCTCAGGGACACTGACCCTCACCCTGACACACACACCCTCACCTTTAGTGTTACACACCCTCACCCTGAGACACGTCCTCACCTTAGGTGAGACACACCCTCACCTTTAGTGTCACACACCTCACTTTCAGTGACACACACCCTCACATTCAGACTCACACATCCTAACCTTGGGTCACACACCCTCACTTTGAGACACGCCCTCACCTTCAGTGACACACACACCCTCGGCTTGGGACACACACCCTCGGCTTGGGACACACACACCCTCGGCTTGGGACACACACACCCTCACCTAGTGTCACACACAACCTCACCCTATGACACACACACCCTCACTCTGAGACACAGACAACCTCACCCTATGACACACACACACCCTCACCCTAAGGCACACACACCTCACTCAGACACAAAGACAACCTCACCCTATGACACACACACATCCTCACCAGAAGGCACACACACCCTCACTCTGACACACAGACAACCTCACCCTACGACACACACCCTCAGCCTAAGACACACACACCCTCACTCTGAAACACACACAACCCCACCCTATGACACACACACCCTCACCAGAATGCACACACACCCTCACTCTGACACACAGACAACCGCACCCTACGACACACTTCCTGTGCCTAAGACACACACACCCTCACTCTGAAACACAGACAATCCCACCCTATGATACACACACCCGCATCCTAGGGCACAAACACCCTCCCACAGAGACACAGACAACCTCCCCTATGACACACACATACACACCTTTACTCTAAGACACAGACAACCTCACCCTATGACACAGACACCCTCACCCTAAGGCACACACACCTCACTCTGACACAAAGACAACCTCACCCTATGACACACACACACCCTCACCAGAAGGCACACACACCCTCACTCTGAGACACAGACAACCTTACCCTACGACACACACCCTCAGCTTAAGACACACACACCCTCACTCTGACACAAACACAATCCCACCCTATGACACACACACACACCCTCACCAGAAGGCACACACACCCTCACTCTGATACACAGACAACCTCACCCTACGACACACACCCTCTGCCTAAGACACACACACCCTCACTCGGAAACACAGACAATCCCACCCTATGACACACACACCCCCACCCTAGGGCACAAACACCCTCCCACAGAGACACAGACAACCTCCCCTATGACACACACACACATACACACCTTTACTCTAAGACACAGACAACCTCACCCTATGACACAGACACCCTCAGCCTAAGACACACACACCCTCACTCTGACACAAACACAATCCAACCCTATGACACACACACACCCGCACCCTAGGGCACAAACACCCTCCCACAGAGACATAGACAACGTCCCCTATGAGACACACATACACACCTTTACTCTAAGACACAGACAACCTCACCCTATGACACAGACACCCTCAACCTAAGGCACTCACACCCTCACTCTGAGACACAGACAACCCCCCCCCCCCTATGACACACACCCTCACCAGAAGGCACACACACCCTCACTCTGAGACACAGACAACCTCACCCTATGACACACACACCCTCACCCTAGGGCACTACCTCACCCTCCCACAGAGACACACACAACCTCTCCTATGACACACACACCCTAACCCTAAGACACAGACAACCTCACCCTTAGGCACACACACCCTCACTCTGAGACACACACACCCTCATCTTATGACACACACCTTCATCCTAAGGCACACACACCCTAACTCTGAGACACAGACAACCTCACCCTATGACACACACACCCTCATCCTAAGACACACACCCTCACCCTAAGGCACACACCCTCACCCTAAGGCACATACCCTCACTCAGAGACACACACAACCTCCCATATTACACACTCACACTTTCCCTAATACATACATACTTTTACTGTGAGACACAGACAACCTCACCCTATGACACACATACCCTCACCCTAAGACACACACCCTCACCCGAAGGCACACACAACCTCACCCTATGACACACACCCTCACCTTAAGGCACAAACACCCTCACCCTAAGGCACAAACACCCTCACTCTGAGACACAGACAGCCTCATCCTAAGGCACTTAAAAAAGTCTACGGCACCCAGTATTCCCAGGCGGTCACCCATCCAAGTACTGACTGGGCTCAACGTTGCTTGACGTCGGTGATCAGACGAGAACCGGTGTTTTCAACGTGATGTGGCCGTAGACAACAGTGAGTGTAAAATAAAACCGTTATATATCACATTCAACATGACTGGCATCAAAAATTTAATTTTTGAAATTAGAATTTAAAAGAGTCTACGGCATCCGGTACTCCCAGGCAGTCACCCATCCGATTAATGATATGGCCGTAGACGACGTTGGGCGTAAGATAGAACCATTATATATAACCTTTGACACGACTCACATAAATGTTTATTTTCTTTGAATTAGAATTTTTAAAAAAGTCTACGGCACCCAGTATTCCCAGGCGGTCACCCATCCAAGTACTGACTGGGCTCAACGTCGCTTGACTTCGGTGATCAGACGAGAACCGGTGTTTTCAACGTGATGTGGCCGTAGACAAGGTTGAGAGTAAGATAGAGTCCTTATATATGACCTACCACTAGAGTCTTGTAAAATGTTTTCTTTTTTCTAAATTAGAATTTAAAAAAAGTCTACGGCACCCAGTATTCCCAGGCGGTCACCCATCCAATTACTGACTGGGCTCAACGTCGCTTGACTTCGGTGATCAGACGAGAACCGGTGTTTTCAACGTGATGTGGCCGTAGACGAGGTTGAGAGTAAGATAGAGTCCTTATATATCACCTACCACTAGAGTCTTGTAAAATTTTTTCTTTTTTCTCAATTAGAATTTTAAAAAAGTCTACGGCACCATGTATTCCCAGGCGGTCACCCATCCAAGTACTGACTGGGCTCAACGTCGCTTGACTTCGGTGATCAGACGAGAACCGGTGTTTTCAACGTGATGTGGCCGTAGACAAGGTTGAGAGTAAGATAGAGTCCTTATATATCACCTACCACTAGAGTCTTGTAAAATGTTTTCTTTTTTCTAAATTAGAATTTAAAAAAAGTCTACGGCACCCAGTATTCCCAGGCGGTCACCCATCCAAGTACTGACTGGGCTCAACGTCGCTTGACTTCGGTGATCAGACGAGAACCGGTGTTTTCAACGTGATGTGGCCGTAGACAAGGTTGAGAGTAAGATAGAGTCCTTATATATGACCTACCACTAGAGTCTTGTAAAATGTTTTCTTTTTTCTAAATTAGAATTTAAAAAAAGTCTACGGCACCCAGTATTCCCAGGCGGTCACCCATCCAAGTACTGACTGGGCTCAACGTCGCTTGACTTCGGTGATCAGACGAGAACCGGTGTTTTCAACGTGATGTGGCCTTAGACGAGGTTGAGAGTAAGATAGAGCCCTTATATATGACCTACCACTAGAGTCTTGTAAAATGTTTTCTTTTTTCTAAATTAGAATTTAAAAAAAGTCTACGGCACCCAGTATTCCCAGGCGGTCACCCATCCAAGTACTGACTGGGCTCAACGTCGCTTGACTTCGGTGATCAGACGAGAACCGGTGTTTTCAACGTGATGTGGCCGTAGACGAGGTTGAGAGTAAGATAGAGTCCTTATATATGACATACCACTAGAGTCTTGTAAAATGTTTTCTTTTTTCTAAATTAGAATTTAAAAAAAGTCTACGGCACCCAGTATTCCCAGGCGGTCACCCATCCAAGTACTGACTGGGCTCAACGTCGCTTGACTTCGGTGATCAGACGAGAACCGGTGTTTTCAATGTGATGTGGCCGTAGACGAGGTTGAGAGTAAGATAGAGTCCTTATATATCACCTACCACTAGAGTCTTGTAAAATGTTTTCATTTTTTCTAAATTAGAATTTAAAAAAAGTCTACGGCACCCAGTATTCCCAGGCGGTCACCCATCCAAGTACTGACTGGGCTCAACGTCGCTTGACTTCGGTGATCAGACGAGAACCGGTGTTTTCAATGTGATGTGGCCGTAGACGAGGTTGAGAGTAAGATAGAGTCCTTATATATGACCTACCACTAGAGTCTTGTAAAATGTTTTCTTTTTTCTAAATTAGAATTTAAAAAAAGTCTACGGCACCCAGTATTCCCAGGCGGTCACCCATCCAAGTACTGACTGGGCTCAACGTCGCTTGACTTCGGTGATCAGACGAGAACCGGTGTTTTCAACGTGATGTGGCCGTAGACGAGGTTGAGAGTAAGATAGAGTCCTTATATATGACCTACCACTAGAGTCTTGTAAAATGTTTTCTTTTTTCTAAATTAGAATTTAAAAAAAGTCTACGGCACCCAGTATTCCCAGGCGGTCACCCATCCAAGTACTGACTGGGCTCAACGTCGCTTGACTTCGGTGATCAGACGAGAACCGGTGTTTTCAACGTGATGTGGCCGTAGACGAGGTTGAGAGTAAGATAGAGTCCTTATATATGACCTACCACTAGAGTCTTGTAAAATGTTTTCTTTTTTCTAAATTAGAATTTAAAAAAAGTCTACGGCACCCAGTATTCCCAGGCGGTCACCCATCCAAGTACTGACTGGGCTCAACGTCGCTTGACTTCGGTGATCAGACAGGAACCGGTGTTTTCAACGTGATGTGGCCGTAGACAAGGTTGAGAGTAAGATAGAGTACTTATATATCACCTACCACTAGAGTCTTGTAAAATGTTTTCTTTTTTCTAAATTAGAATTTAAAAAAAGTCTACGGCACCCAGTATTCCCAGGCGGTCACCCATCCAAGTACTGACTGGGCTCAACGTCGCTTGACTTCGGTGATCAGACGAGAACCGGTGTTTTCAACGTGATGTGGCCGTAGACGAGGTTGAGAGTAAGATAGAGTCCTTATATATCACCTACCACTAGAGTCTTGTAAAATGTTTTCTTTTTTCTAAATTAGAATTAAAAAAAAGTCTACGGCACTCAGTATTCCCAGGCGGTCACCCATCCAAGTACTGACTGGGCTCAACGTCGCTTGACTTCGGTGATCAGACGAGAACCGGTGTTTTCAACGTGATGTGGCCGTAGACGAGGTTGAGAGTAAGATAGAGTCCTTATATATCACCTACCACTAGAGTCTTGTAAAATGTTTTCTTTTTTCTAAATTAGAATTTAAAAAAAGTCTACGGCACCATGTATTCCCAGGCGGTCACCCATCCAAGTACTGACTGGGCTCAACGTCGCTTGACTTCGGTGATCAGACGAGAACCGGTGTTTTCAACGTGATGTGGCCGTAGACAAGGTTGAGAGTAAGATAGAGTCCTTATATATCACCTACCACTAGAGTCTTGTAAAATGTTTTCTTTTTTCTAAATTAGAATTTAAAAAAAGTCTACGGCACCCAGTATTCCCAGGCCGTCACCCATCCAAGTACTGACTGGGCTCAACGTCGCTTGACTTCGGTGATCAGACGAGAACCGGTGTTTTCAACGTGATGTGGCCGTAGACGAGGTTGAGAGTAAGATAGAGTCCTTATATATGACCTACCACTAGAGTCTTGTAAAATGTTTTCTTTTTTCTAAATTAGAATTTAAAAAAAGTCTACGGCACCCAGTATTCCCAGGCGGTCACCCATCCAAGTACTGACTGGGCTCAACGTCGCTTGACTTCGGTGATCAGACGAGAACCGGTGTTTTCAACGTGATGTGGCCGTAGACGAGGTTGAGAGTAAGATAGAGTCCTTATATATCACCTACCACTAGAGTCTTGTAAAAAAAAAAAAAATTTCTAAATTAGAATTAAAAAAAAGTCTACGGCACCCAGTATTCCCAGGCGGTCACCCATCCAAGTACTGACTGGGCTCAACGTCGCTTGACTTCGGTGATCAGACTAGAACCGGTGTTTTCAACGTGATGTGGCCGTAGACGAGGTTGAGAAAAAGATAGAGTCCTTATATATCACCTACCACTAGAGTCTTGTAAAATGTTTTCTTTTTTTAAATTAGAATTTTAAAAAAGTCTACGGCACCCAGTATTCCCAGGCGGTCACCCATCCAAGTACTGACTGGGCTCAACGTTGCTTAACTTCGGTGATCAGACGAGAACCGGTGTTTTCAACGTGATATGGCCGTAGACAAAGTTGAGAGTAAAATAAAACCCTTATATATCACATATAAAAAGACTCCAGACAATTTTCTTTTAATTTTTAATTTGATTACAGACACATCAGTACCCACTTTACACACCCGACATCCACACTACACACCAACACCCACAGACACCACTCGACACGCCAACACCCACATCAACACTAACACCCACTTCACACACCCAACACCCAAAATACACCACTTTACACACCAACACCCAAAGACACACCAACACCTACTCCACACACCAACACCCACAGACACATCAACACCCACTTTACCCACCAAACACCCACCAACACCACTTGACACACCAACACCCACAGAGACATCAACACCCACTTTACACACCCGACTCCCACTTCACACACCAACACCCACAGACACCACTCGACACACCAACACCCACATCAACACTAACACCCCCTTTAAACACCCACATACACACCAACACCCACAGACAGATCAACACCCACTTCACACACCCAACACCCACTTTACACATCAACACCCTCATAAACCATACCCTAACCCAGGTATCATTCTGTATATCAAGTAGTATATGTTTATTTCGTTTTCATAACATTAATTATTCCTATGAAACCTACCGTCGAAAAAACACGGAAGGGAGGGGCGGGAAGATAAATAAAAAGAAAAATAACAAAGATGAGCACGATACGACACTTTTGTGAGGAAGTGGGGCCCTGAGGAGGGCCTTTGGGTTTGGTTAGCACAAGCAATGCACTTAGGCACGCTCGCCACGGATGCGGCGGGCCAGCTGGATATCCTTGGGCATGATGGTCACACGCTTGGCGTGGATGGCACACAGGTTGGTATCCTCAAAGAGACCGACCAGGTAGGCCTCGCTAGCCTCCTGCAGGGCCATAACAGCCGAAGACTGGAAGCGCAGGTCAGTCTTGAAGTCCTGAGCGATCTCACGCACCAGACGCTGGAAGGGGAGCTTGCGGATCAGAAGCTCGGTAGACTTCTGGTAACGACGGATCTCACGCAGAGCCACGGTACCGGGCCTGTAACGATGAGGTTTCTTCACACCTCCTGTGGCCGGGGCACTCTTACGAGCAGCCTTGGTGGCCAGCTGTTTACGCGGAGCCTTGCCTCCGGTAGACTTACGGGCGGTTTGCTTTGTACGAGCCATGACGTTCCTCCGACGGCGTTAACAGAGAAGTGAATAGAGCGCAACGCTAGGCTGCCGCTTTATATAGCCTCCCGCGACCGGGCGGTTTGGACAAACGGAACCCGGTAAATTTTGATCTTCGATATCTCCGTTGATATTTCATCTACAGACTTCAATTTTACATCAAACGAAAGGCGCTCACATGCTCTTACTGGCACATTTGGTTTTATTAGCCGTTCACCAAGTTTACATAGAGCTATGAGCGGAAATACGACGTCGAGCTTCGATTCCCGAAAACGGGCGGTGCAAACATCGCCGCTGATTGGCCGGCCGCGGTCACATGGTCTCCGCCTGCCGCCCGCCGCCCGCACCCGGGACCCGCCGGGGGTGCGTCCTAACAGGTCCGTGAGTCTGGCCGTATTCCTTATATAAAATGCGGCCGTTGGTGAGGGAAGCCACTACAGCTCTGTACACAGAACCGTAAACATGTCTGGACGTGGTAAAGGAGGAAAGGGACTCGGAAAGGGGGGCGCCAAACGCCACCGGAAGGTTTTGCATGATAACATCCAGGGTATCACCAAGCCAGCAATCCGTCGTCTGGCTCGCCGTGGTGGTGTGAAGCGTATCTCTGGTCTCATTTATGAGGAGACCCGTGGCGTACTCAAGGTGTTCCTGGAGAACGTGATCCGTGATGCTGTCACCTACACCGAGCATGCCAAGAGGAAGACCGTCACCGCCATGGACGTCGTCTACGCTCTGAAGCGCCAGGGACGTACCCTCTACGGTTTCGGCGGTTAAACTGACAACCCCTGTCGAAAAAGTAACCAACAAAGGCCCTCCTCAGGGCCCCACTCTTTCCCAAATGTTTGAGATCGAAAACTGCTCGTTTACATAGTAAACCCGATGATTTTCATTAAGATAAGTTTATGTCCAACCTTTGCTTTGTATCGTACACTTCATACGAGTAATATTTCAATATACGAGTATCAGCGAAATAGTTTCATATCTAACCTAGGACTACTTAGAGAGACACACACCCTCACCTTGAGACACACACACCCCCACCATGTGACGCACACACCCACACCTGGTGTCACACACACCCTCACCTGGTATCACACACACCCTCACCTGGAGACACACACATACCCTCACCTGGTATCACACACACCCTCACCTGGTGTCACACACACCCCAACCTGGTATCACACACACCCTCACCTGGAGACACACACACCCTCACACAGAGACACACACACACTCTCACCCACCTGGAGACACACACACACCCTCACCTGGAGACACACACACCCTCACCTGGTATCACACACACCCTCACCTGGAGACACACACACCCTCACATAGAGACACACACACACTCTCACCCACCTGGAGACACACACACACCCTCACCTGGAGACCCACACACCCTCACCTGGTATCACACACACCCTCACCTGGAGACACACACACCCTCACATAGAGACACACACACACTCTCACCCACCTGGAGACACACACACACCCTCACCTGGTATCACACACACTCTCATCCACCTGGAGACACACACACACCCTCACCCACCTGGAGACACACACACACCCTCACATAGAGACACACACACACTCTCACCCACCTGGAGACACACACACACCCTCACCTGGTATCACACACACTCTCACCCACCTGGAGACACACACACACGCTCACATAGAGACACACACACCCTCACATAGAGACACACACACACACTCTCACCCACCTGGAGACACACACACACCCTCACATGGAGACACACACACACTCTCACCCACCTGGAGACACACACACACCCTCACCTGGAGACCCACACACCCTCACCTGGTATCACACACACCCTCACCTGGAGACACACATACCCTCACCTGGTGTCACACACACCCTCACCTGGTGTCACACACACCCCAACCTGGTATCACACACACCCCAACCTGGTATCACACACACCCTCACCTGAAGACGCACACACCCTCACATGGAGACCCACACACACCCTCACCTAGAGACCCACACACCCTAACCGGGAGACACACACACACACTCTCACCTGGAGACACATATACCCTCACCTGGAGAAATGTGTCATTTACTATATAGATATACATTTATTTTTTTTTATATTTAGGGAATCTCAACGTGGTTTCAAGGCAGAAATATGATGGCAATAATTATAATAAAAATAACAAGCTTTGATCTGAACTCTTTGGAGAGAGTGGGGCCCTGAGGAGGGCCTTTTGTGTTGTTTAGCACGAGTCAGTGAGTTTACTTAGAGCTCGTGTATTTGGTGACGGCCTTGGTGCCCTCAGACACGGCGTGCTTGGCCAGCTCACCGGGGAGAAGGAGACGCACGGCGGTCTGAATTTCCCGGGAGGTGATGGTCGAACGACGGTTGTAGTGGGCCAGGCGGGAGGCCTCGGCGGCGATACGCTCAAAGATGTCGTTGACGAAGGAGTTCATGATGCTCATGGCCTTGCTGGAGATACCAGTGTCAGGGTGGACCTGCTTCAACACCTTGTAGATGTAGATGGCATAGCTCTCCTTCCTCCTCCTCTTGCGCTTCTTGTCGCCAGTTCGCACGGCTTTCGCCTTGCTGGCGGCTTTTTTCGCTCCCTTGGATGCGGGCTTCGGCGGCATGTTGTCGGTTCAGAGACTACAGGCAGACTGAGGGACAAGACGCGGCCCGCGCTATTTATGAGAGAACGCAGGGGGCGGTCCAAACAGTTGCTACGTGGTGGCGCCACCGGTGCCGCGGTTTACTGTTTGAACCGCCCGGTCTCAGTCCATATAAAAGCGGGAGTGAGCTGGCTTCTCTGTTATTGTCTATTGTGCCTGCTGCAGTACACACACACAACTACCGTCATGTCTGGTCGCGGAAAGGGAGGAAAGGCGAAGGGAAAGAGCAAGACCCGTAGCTCCAGGGCTGGTCTGCAATTCCCCGTCGGACGTATCCATCGTCATCTCCGCAAGGGAAACTATGGTGAGCGTATCGGAGCCGGTGCCCCCGTGTACCTGGCCGCCGTCATGGAATATCTGGCCGCTGAGGTTCTCGAGCTGGCAGGAAACGCTGCCCGTGACAACAAGAAGACGAGGATCATCCCCCGTCACTTGCAGCTGGCCATCCGTAACGACGAGGAATTGAACAAACTCCTCTCCGGTGTGACCATCGCTCAGGGTGGTGTGCTGCCCAACATCCAGGCTGTGCTCCTGCCCAAAAAGACCCAGAGCAAGCCCGCCAAGTAAACGGTATACCCACAATACCGTGTACCCCACAAAAGGCCCTCCTCAGGGCCCCACATTATCTCAAAAGTGTTGATCCATGTGTTCGTTGCCCCACAAAAATAATAACGTTAAATTAAAAGATGTAGTACCAACGCCCCCTCCCCCCACACCAGGTGTGCATGTTGTTATTAAGGCGCCATCGTGCACGACTAGACTGAATGCCAAATATTTAAGAAATGGAAACATTAAGCACCATATGTTGCATGTCTCTCGAGTAAAAATTAATCCAAAGCAGTATACAGTATGTGTCATGAAAAATATATATATAAATTCAAAAAAGTCTACGGCACCCAGTATTCCCAGGCGGTCACCCATCCAAGTACTGACTGGGCTCAACGTTGCTTAACTTCGGTGATCAGACGAGAACCGGTGTTTTCAACGTGATATGGCCGTAGACAAAGTTCAGGATAAAATAAAACCATTATATATCAGATACGAGGTGACTCAAGTCGACAAAGATAAAAAAAATATATATTTATATTATGACTCAAAATTTAAGGCACCCAGTATTCATAGGCAGTCACCTGGCGAATTATTCAAAGTGTCATGGCCATAGAAAACAGTGTGTGTGAATTAGAAGCGTTACAAGACACATAAGACACACCTGATGACACATCAACACCTTAAGTACTCACCTCACCCTAAGACACTCACACACACGCCCTAACCATGATACACACAACCTCAACCTAAGACACACACCCTCACCCTAACGTCACACACCTTCAACCTAACGACACACACCCTCAGGGACACTGACCCTCACCCTGACACACACACCCTCACCTTTAGTGTTACACACCCTCACCCTGAGACACGTCCTCACCTTAGGTGAGACACACCCTCACCTTTAGTGTCACACACCTCACTTTCAGTGACACACACCCTCACATTCAGACTCACACATCCTAACCTTGGGTCACACACCCTCACTTTGAGACACGCCCTCACCTTCAGTGACACACACACCCTCGGCTTGGGACACACACCCTCGGCTTGGGACACACACACCCTCGGCTTGGGACACACACACCCTCACCTAGTGTCACACACAACCTCACCCTATGACACACACACCCTCACTCTGAGACACAGACAACCTCACCCTATGACACACACACACCCTCACCCTAAGGCACACACACCTCACTCTGACACAAAGACAACCTCACCCTATGACACACACACACCCTCACCAGAAGGCACACACACCCTCACTCTGACACACAGACAACCTCACCCTACGACACACACCCTCAGCCTAAGACACACACACCCTCACTCTGAAACACACACAACCCCACCCTATGACACACACACCCTCACCAGAAGGCACACACACCCTCACTCTGACACACAGACAACCTCACCCTACGACACACACCCTCTGCCTAAGACACACACACCCTCACTCGGAAACACAGACAATCCCACCCTATGATACACACACCCGCATCCTAGGGCACAAACTCCCTCCCACAGAGACACAGACAACCTCCCCTATGACACACACATACACACCTTTACTCTAAGATACAGACAACCTCACCCTATGACACAGACACCCTCACCCTAAGGCACACACACCTCACTCTGACACAAAGACAACCTCACCCTATGACACACACACACCCTCACCAGAAGGCACACACACCCTCACTCTGAGACACAGACAACCTTACCCTACGACACACACCCTCTGCCTAAGACACACACACCCTCACTCTGACACAAACACAATCCCACCCTATGACACACACAAACCCTCACCAAAAGGCACACACAACCTCACTCCGAGACACAGACAACCTCAACATACGACACACACCCTCAGCTTAAGACACACACACCCTCACTCTGACACAAACACAATCCCACCCTATGACACACACACACACCCTCACCAGAAGGCACACACACCCTCACTCTGACACACAGACAACCTCACCCTACGACACACACCCTCTGCCTAAGACACACACACCCTCACTCGGAAACACAGACAATCCCACCCTATGACACACACACCCCCACCCTAGGGCACAAACACCCTCCCACAGAGACACAGACAACCTCCCCTATGACACACACATACACACCTTTACTCTAAGACACAGACAACCTCACCCTATGACACAGACACCCTCAGCCTAAGACACACACACCTCACTCTGACACAAAGACAACCTCACCCTATGACACACACACACCCTCACCAGAAGGCACACACACCCTTACTCCGAGACACAGACAACCTCATCCTACGACACATACCCTCAGCCTAAGACACACACACCCTCACTCTGACACAAACACAATCCCACCCTATGACACACACACACCCTCACCAGAAGGCACACACACCGTCACTCTGACACACAGACAACCTCACCCTACGACACACACCATTCTGCCTAAGACACACACACCCTCACTCGGAAACACAGACAATCCCGCCCTATGACACACACACACCCGCACCCTAGGGCACAAACACCCTCCCACAGAGACATAGACAACGTCCCCTATGAGACACACATACACACCTTTACTCTAAGACACAGACAACCTCACCCTATGACACAGACACCCTCACCCTAAGGCACACACACCCTCACTCTGAGACACAGACAACCCCCCCCCCTATGACACACACCCTCACCAGAAGGCACACACACCCTCACTCTGAGACACAGACAACCTCACCCTATGACACACACACCCTCACCCTAGGGCACTACCTCACCCTCCCACAGAGACACACACAAACTCTCCTATGACACACACACCCTAACCCTAAGACACAGACAACCTCACCCTTAGGCACACACACCCTCACTCTGAGACACACACACCCTCATCTTATGACACACACCTTCATCCTAAGGCACACACACCCTAACTCTGAGACACAGACAACCTCACCCTATGACACACACACCCTCATCCTAAGACACACACCCTCACCCTAAGGCACACACCCTCACCCTAAGGCACATACCCTCACTCAGAGACATACACAACCTCCCATATTACACACTCACACTTTCCCTAATACATACATACTTTTACTGTGAGACACAGACAACCTCACCCTATGACACACATACCCTCACCCTAAGACACACACCCTCACCCGAAGGCACACACAACCTCACCCTATGACACACATCCTCACCTTAAGGCACAAACACCCTCACCCTAAGGCACAAACACCCTCACTCTGAGACACAGACAGCCTCATCCTAAGGCACTTAAAAAAGTCTACGGCACCCAGTATTCCCAGGCGGTCACCCATCCAAGTACTGACTGGGCTCAACGTTGCTTGACTTCGGTGATCAGACGAGAACCGGTGTTTTCAACGTGATGTGGCCGTAGACAACAGTGAGTGTAAAATAAAACCGTTATATATCACATTCAACATGACTGGCATCAAAAATTTAATTTTTGAAATTAGAATTTAAAAGAGTCTACGGCATCCGGTACTCCCAGGCAGTCACCCATCCGATTAATGATATGGCCGTAGACGACGTTGGGCGTAAGATAGCACCATTATATATAACCTTTGACACGACTCACATATATGTTTATTTTCTTTGAATTAGAATTTTTAAAAAAGTCTACGGCACCCAGTATTCCCAGGCGGTCACCCATCCAAGTACTGACTGGGCTCAATGTCGCTTGACTTCGGTGATCAGACGAGAACCGGTGTTTTCAACGTGATGTGGCCGTAGACGAGGTTGAGAGTAAGATAGAGTCCTTATATATCACCTACCACTAGAGTCTTGTAAAATGTTTTCATTTTTTCTAAATTAGAATTTAAAAAAAGTCTACGGCACCCAGTATTCCCAGGCGGTCACCCATCCAAGTACTGACTGGGCTCAACGTCGCTTGACTTCGGTGATCAGACGAGAACAGGTGTTTTCAACGTGATGTGGCCGTAGAAGAGGTTGAGAGTAAGATAGAGTCCTTATATATGACCTACCACTAGAGTCTTGTAAAATGTTTTCTTTTTTCTAAATTAGAATTTAAAAAAAGTCTACGGCACCCAGTATTCCCAGGCGGTCACCCATCCAAGTACTGACTGGGCTCAACGTCGCTTGACTTCGGTGATCAGACGAGAACCGGTGTTTTCAACGTGATGTGGCCGTAGACGAGGTTGAGAGTAAGATAGAGTCCTTATATATGACCTGCCACTAGAGTCTTGTAAAATGTTTTCTTTTTTCTAAATTAGAATTTAAAAAAAGTCTACGGCACCCAGTATTCCCAGGCGGTCACCCATCCAAGTACTGACTGGGCTCAACGTCGCTTGACTTCGGTGATCAGACGAGAACCGGTGTTTTCAACGTGATGTGGCCGTAGACAAGGTTGAGAGTAAGATAGAGTCCTTATATATGACCTACCACTAGAGTCTTGTAAAATGTTTTCTTTTTTCTAAATTAGAATTTAAAAAAAGTCTACAGCACCCAGTATTCCCAGGCGGTCACCCATCCAAGTACTGACTGGGCTCAACGTCGCTTGACTTCGGTGATCAGACGAGAACCGGTGTTTTCAACGTGATGTGGCCGTAGACGAGGTTGAGAGTAAGATAGAGTCCTTATATATGACCTACCACTAGAGTCTTGTAAAATGTTTTCTTTTTTCTAAATTAGAATTTAAAAAAAGTCTACAGCACCCAGTATTCCCAGGCGGTCACCCATCCAAGTACTGACTGGGCTCAACGTCGCTTGACTTCGGTGATCAGACGAGAACCGGTGTTTTCAACGTGATGTGGCCGTAGACGAGGTTGAGAGTAAGATAGAGTCCTTATATATGACCTACCACTAGAGTCTTGTAAAATGTTTTCTTTTTTCTAAATTAGAATTTAAAAAAGGTCTACGGCACCCAGTATTCCCAGGCGGTCACCCATCCAAGTACTGACTGGGCTCAACGTCGCTTGACTTCGGTGATCAGACGAGAACAGGTGTTTTCAACGTGATGTGGCCGTAGACGAGGTTGAGAGTAAGATAGAGTCCTTATATATGACCTACCACTAGAGTCTTGTAAAATGTTTTCTTTTTTCTAAATTAGAATTTAAAAAAAGTCTACGGCACCCAGTATTCCCAGGTGGTCACCCATCCAAGTACTGACTGGGCTCAACGTCGCTTGACTTCGGTGATCAGACGAGAACCGGTGTTTTCAACGTGATGTGGCCGTAGACGAGGTTGAGAGTAAGATAGAGTCCTTATATATCACCTACTACTAGAGTCTTGTAAAAAAAAAAAAAATTTCTAAATTAGAATTAAAAAAAAGTCTACGGCACCCAGTATTCCCAGGCGGTCACCCATCCAAGTACTGACTGGGCTCAACGTCGCTTGACTTCGGTGATCAGACGAGAACCGGTGTTTTCAACGTGATGTGGCCGTAGACGAGGTTGAGAGTAAGATAGAGTCCTTATATATCACCTACCACTAGAGTCTTGTAAAATGTTTTCTTTTTTTAAATTAGAATTTTAAAAAAGTCTACGGCACCCAGTATTCCCAGGCGGTCACCCATCCAAGTACTGACTGGGCTCAACGTCGCTTGACTTCGGTGATCAGACGAGAACCGGTATTTTCAACGTGATGTGGCCGTAGACGAGGTTGAGAGTAAGATAGAGTCCTTATATATCACCTACCACTAGAGTCTTGTAAAAAAAAAAAAAATTTCTAAATTAGAATTAAAAAAAAGTCTACGGCACCCAGTATTCCCAGGCGGTCACCCATCCAAGTACTGACTGGGCTCAACGTCGCTTGACTTCGGTGATCAGACGAGAACCGGTGTTTTCAACGTGATGTGGCCGTAGACGAGGTTGAGAAAAAGATAGAGTCCTTATATATCACCTACCACTAGAGTCTTGTAAAATGTTTTCTTTTTTTAAATTAGAATTTTAAAAAAGTCTACGGCACCCAGTATTCCCAGGCAGTCACCCATCCAAGTACTGACTGGGCTCAACGTTGCTTAACTTCGGTGATCAGACGAGAACCGGTGTTTTCAACGTGATATGGCCGTAGACAAAGTTGAGAGTAAAATAAAACCCTTATATATCACATATAAAAAGACTCCAGACAATTTTCTTTTAATTTTTAATTTGATTACAGACACATCAGTACCCACTTTACACACCCGACATCCACACTACACACCAACACCCACAGACACCACTCGACACGCCAACACCCACATCAACACTAACACCCACTTCACACACCCAACACCCAAAATACACCACTTTACACACCAACACCCAAAGACACACCAACACCTACTCCACACACCAACACCCACAGACACATCAACACCCACTTTACCCACCAAACACCCACCAACACCACTTGACACACCAACACCCACAGAGACATCAACACCCACTTTACACACCCGACACCCACTTCACACACCAACACCCACAGACACCACTCGACACACCAACACCCACATCAACACTAACACCCCCTTTAAACACCCACATACACACCAACACCCACAGACAGATCAACACCCACTTCACACACCCAACACCCACTTTACACATCAACACCCTCATAAACCATACCCTAACCCAGGTATCATTCTGTATATCAAGTAGTATATGTTTATTTCGTTTTCATAACATTAATTATTCCTATGAAACCTACCGTCGAAAAAACACGGAAGGGAGGGGCGGGAAGATAAATAAAAAGAAAAATAACAAAGATGAGCACGATACGACACTTTTGTGAGGAAGTGGGGCCCTGAGGAGGGCCTTTGGGTTTGGTTAGCACAAGCAATGCACTTAGGCACGCTCGCCACGGATGCGGCGGGCCAGCTGGATATCCTTGGGCATGATGGTCACACGCTTGGCGTGGATGGCACACAGGTTGGTATCCTCAAAGAGACCGACCAGGTAGGCCTCGCTAGCCTCCTGCAGGGCCATAACAGCCGAAGACTGGAAGCGCAGGTCAGTCTTGAAGTCCTGAGCGATCTCACGCACCAGACGCTGGAAGGGGAGCTTGCGGATCAGAAGCTCGGTAGACTTCTGGTAACGACGGATCTCACGCAGAGCCACGGTACCGGGCCTGTAACGATGAGGTTTCTTCACACCTCCTGTGGCCGGGGCACTCTTACGAGCAGCCTTGGTGGCCAGCTGTTTACGCGGAGCCTTGCCTCCGGTAGACTTACGGGCGGTTTGCTTTGTACGAGCCATGACGTTCCTCCGACGGCGTTGACAGAGAAGTGAATAGAGCGCAACGCTAGGCTGCCGCTTTATATAGCCTCCCGCGACCGGGCGGTTTGGACAAACGGAACCCGGTAAAATTTTGATCTTCGATATCTCCGTTGATATTTCATCTACAGACTTCAATTTTACATCAAACGAAAGGCGCTCACATGCTCTTACTGGCACATTTGGTTTTATTAGCCGTTCACCAAGTTTACATAGAGCTATGAGCGGAAATACGACGTCGAGCTTCGATTCCCGAAAACGGGCGGTGCAAACATCGCCGCTGATTGGCCGGCCGCGGTCACATGGTCTCCGCCTGCCGCCCGCCGCCCGCACCCGGGACCCGCCGGGGGTGCGTCCTAACAGGTCCGTGAGTCTGGCCGTATTCCTTATATAAAATGCGGCCGTTGGTGAGGGAAGCCACTACAGCTCTGTACACAGAACCGTAAACATGTCTGGACGTGGTAAAGGAGGAAAGGGACTCGGAAAGGGGGGCGCCAAACGCCACCGGAAGGTTTTGCGTGATAACATCCAGGGTATCACCAAGCCAGCAATCCGTCGTCTGGCTCGCCGTGGTGGTGTGAAGCGTATCTCTGGTCTCATCTATGAGGAGACCCGTGGCGTACTCAAGGTGTTCCTGGAGAACGTGATGCGTGATGCTGTCACCTACACCGAGCATGCCAAGAGGAAGACCGTCACCGCCATGGACGTCGTCTACGCTCTGAAGCGCCAGGGACGTACCCTCTACGGTTTCGGCGGTTAAACTGACAACCCCTGTCGAAAAAGTAACCAACAAAGGCCCTCCTCAGGGCCCCACTCTTTCCCAAATGTTTGAGATCGAAAACTGCTCGTTTACATAGTAAACCCGATGATTTTCATTAAGATAAGTTTATGTCCAACCTTTGCTTTGTATCGTACACTTCATACGAGTAATATTTCAATATACGAGTATCAGCGAAATAGTTTCATATCTAACCTAGGACTACTTAGTGAGACACACACCCTCACCTTGAGACACACACACCCCCACCATGTGACGCACACACCCACACCTGGTGTCACACACACCCTCACCTGGTATCACACACACCCTCACCTGGAGACACACACATACCCTCACCTGGTATCACACACACCCTCACCTGGTGTCACACACACCCCAACCTGGTATCACACACACCCTCACCTGGAGACACACACACCCTCACACAGAGACACACACACACTCTCACCCACCTGGAGACACACACACACCCTCACCTGGAGACACACACACCCTCACCTGGTATCACACACACCCTCACCTGGAGACACACACACCCTCACATAGAGACACACACACACTCTCACCCACCTGGAGACACACACACACCCTCACCTGGTATCACACACACTCTCATCCACCTGGAGACACACACACACCCTCACCCACCTGGAGACACACACACACCCTCACATAGAGACACACACACACTCTCACCCACCTGGAGACACACACACACCCTCACCTGGTATCACACACACTCTCACCCACCTGGAGACACACACACACCCTCACATAGAGACACACACACCCTCACATAGAGACACACACACACACTCTCACCCACCTGGAGACACACACACACCCTCACCTGGAGACCCACACACCCTCACCTGGTATCACACACACCCTCACCTGGAGACACACACACCCTCACATAGAGACACACACACACACTCTCACCCACCTGGAGACACACACACACCCTCACATGGAGACACACACACACTCTCACCCACCTGGAGACACACACACACCCTCACCCACCTGGAGACACACACACACCCTCACATAGAGACACACACACACTCTCACCCACCTGGAGACACACACACACCCTCACCTGGTATCACACACACTCTCACCCACCTGGAGACACACACACACGCTCACATAGAGACACACACACCCTCACATAGAGACACACACACACACTCTCACCCACCTGGAGACACACACACACCCTCACATGGAGACACACACACACTCTCACCCACCTGGAGACACACACACACCCTCACCTGGAGACCCACACACCCTCACCTGGTATCACACACACCCTCACCTGGAGACACACATACCCTCACCTGGTGTCACACACACCCTCACCTGGTGTCACACACACCCCAACCTGGTATCACACACACCCCAACCTGGTATCACACACACCCTCACCTGAAGACGCACACACCCTCACATGGAGACCCACACACACCCTCACCTAGAGACCCACACACCCTAACCGGGAGACACACACACACACTCTCACCTGGAGACACATATACCCTCACCTGGAGAAATGTGTCATTTACTATATAGATATACATTTATTTTTTTTTATATTTAGGGAATCTCAACGTGGTTTCAAGGCAGAAATATGATGGCAATAATTATAATAAAAATAACAAGCTTTGATCTGAACTCTTTGGAGAGAGTGGGGCCCTGAGGAGGGCCTTTTGTGTTGTTTAGCACGAGTCAGTGAGTTTACTTAGAGCTCGTGTATTTGGTGACGGCCTTGGTGCCCTCAGACACGGCGTGCTTGGCCAGCTCACCGGGGAGAAGGAGACGCACGGCGGTCTGAATTTCCCGGGAGGTGATGGTCGAACGACGGTTGTAGTGGGCCAGGCGGGAGGCCTCGGCGGCGATACGCTCAAAGATGTCGTTGACGAAGGAGTTCATGATGCTCATGGCCTTGCTGGAGATACCAGTGTCAGGGTGGACCTGCTTCAACACCTTGTAGATGTAGATGGCATAGCTCTCCTTCCTCCTCCTCTTGCGCTTCTTGTCGCCAGTTCGCACGGCTTTCGCCTTGCTGGCGGCTTTTTTCGCTCCCTTGGATGCGGGCTTCGGCGGCATGTTGTCGGTTCAGAGACTACAGGCAGACTGAGGGACAAGACGCGGCCCGCGCTATTTATGAGAGAACGCAGGGGGCGGTCCAAACAGTTGCTACGTGGTGGCGCCACCGGTGCCGCGGTTTACTGTTTGAACCGCCCGGTCTCAGTCCATATAAAAGCGGGAGTGAGCTGGCTTCTCTGTTATTGTCTATTGTGCCTGCTGCAGTACACACACACAACTACCGTCATGTCTGGTCGCGGAAAGGGAGGAAAGGCGAAGGGAAAGAGCAAGACCCGTAGCTCCAGGGCTGGTCTGCAATTCCCCGTCGGACGTATCCATCGTCATCTCCGCAAGGGAAACTATGGTGAGCGTATCGGAGCCGGTGCCCCCGTGTACCTGGCCGCCGTCATGGAATATCTGGCCGCTGAGGTTCTCGAGCTGGCAGGAAACGCTGCCCGTGACAACAAGAAGACGAGGATCATCCCCCGTCACTTGCAGCTGGCCATCCGTAACGACGAGGAATTGAACAAACTCCTCTCCGGTGTGACCATCGCTCAGGGTGGTGTGCTGCCCAACATCCAGGCTGTGCTCCTGCCCAAAAAGACCCAGAGCAAGCCCGCCAAGTAAACGGTATACCCACAATACCGTGTACCCCACAAAAGGCCCTCCTCAGGGCCCCACATTATCTCAAAAGTGTTGATCCATGTGTTCGTTGCCCCACAAAAATAATAACGTTAAATTAAAAGATGTAGTACCAACGCCCCCTCCCCCCACACCAGGTGTGCATGTTGTTATTAAGGCGCCATCGTGCACGACTAGACTGAATGCCAAATATTTAAGAAATGGAAACATTAAGCACCATATGTTGCATGTCTCTCGAGTAAAAATTAATCCAAAGCAGTATACAGTATGTGTCATGAAAAATATATATATAAATTCAAAAAAGTCTACGGCACCCAGTATTCCCAGGCGGTCACCCATCCAAGTACTGACTGGGCTCAACGTTGCTTAACTTCGGTGATCAGACGAGAACCGGTGTTTTCAACGTGATATGGCCGTAGACAAAGTTTAGGATAAAATAAAACCATTATATATCAGATACGAGGTGACTCAAGTCGACAAAGATAAAAAAAATATATATTTATATTATGACTCAAAATTTAAGGCACCCAGTATTCATAGGCAGTCACCTGGCGAATTATTCAAAGTGTCATGGCCATAGAAAACAGTGTGTGTGAATTAGAAGCGTTACAAGACACATAAGACACACCTGATGACACATCAACACCTTAAGTACTCACCTCACCCTAAGACACTCACACACACGCCCTAACCATGATACACACAACCTCAACCTAAGACACACACCCTCACCCTAACGTCACACACCTTCAACCTAACGACACACACCCTCAGGGACACTGACCCTCACCCTGACACACACACCCTCACCTTTAGTGTTACACACCCTCACCCTGAGACACGTCCTCACCTTAGGTGAGACACACCCTCACCTTTAGTGTCACACACCTCACTTTCAGTGACACACACCCTCACATTCAGACTCACACATCCTAACCTTGGGTCACACACCCTCACTTTGAGACACGCCCTCACCTTCAGTGACACACACACCCTCGGCTTGGGACACACACCCTCGGCTTGGGACACACACACCCTCGGCTTGGGACACACACACCCTCACCTAGTGTCACACACAACCTCACCCTATGACACACACACCCTCACTCTGAGACACAGACAACCTCACCCTATGACACACACACACCCTCACCCTAAGGCACACACACCTCACTCTGACACAAAGACAACCTCACCCTATGACACACACACCCTCACCAGAAGGCACACACACCCTCACTCTGACACACAGACAACCTCACCCTACGACACACACCCTCAGCCTAAGACACACACACCCTCACTCTGAAACACACACAACCCCACCCTATGACACACACACCCTCACCAGAATGCACACACACCCTCACTCTGACACACAGACAACCTCACCCTACGACACACACCCTGTGCCTAAGACACACACACACCCTCACTCTGAAACACAGACAATCCCACCCTATGATACACACACCCGCATCCTAGGGCACAAACTCCCTCCCACAGAGACACAGACAACCTCCCCTATGACACACACATACACACCTTTACTCTAAGACACAGACAACCTCACCCTATGACACAGACACCCTCACCCTAAGGCACACACACCTCACTCTGACACAAAGACAACCTCACCCTATGACACACACACACCCTCACCAGAAGGCACACACACCCTCACTCTGAGACACAGACAACCTTACCCTACGACACACACCCTCTGCCTAAGACACACACACCCTCACTCTGACACAAACACAATCCCACCCTATGACACACACAAACCCTCACCAAAAGGCACACACAACCTCACTCCGAGACACAGACAACCTCAACATACGACACACACCCTCAGCTTAAGACACACACACCCTCACTCTGACACAAACACAATCCCACCCTATGACACACACACACACCCTCACCAGAAGGCACACACACCCTCACTCTGACACACAGACAACCTCACCCTACGACACACACCCTCTGCCTAAGACACACACACCCTCACTCGGAAACACAGACAATCCCACCCTATGACACACACACCCCCACCCTAGGGCACAAACACCCTCCCACAGAGACACAGACAACCTCCCCTATGACACACACATACACACCTTTACTCTAAGACACAGACAACCTCACCCTATGACACAGACACCCTCAGCCTAAGACACACACACCTCACTCTGACACAAAGACAACCTCACCCTATGACACACACACACCCTCACCAGAAGGCACACACACCCTTACTCCGAGACACAGACAACCTCATCCTACGACACATACCCTCAGCCTAAGACACACACACCCTCACTCTGACACAAACACAATCCCACCCTATGACACACACACACCCTCACCAGAAGGCACACACACCGTCACTCTGACACACAGACAACCTCACCCTACGACACACACCATTCTGCCTAAGACACACACACCCTCACTCGGAAACACAGACAATCCCGCCCTATGACACACACACACCCGCACCCTAGGGCACAAACACCCTCCCACAGAGACATAGACAACGTCCCCTATGAGACACACATACACACCTTTACTCTAAGACACAGACAACCTCACCCTATGACACAGACACCCTCACCCTAAGGCACACACACCCTCACTCTGAGACACAGACAACCCCCCCCCCTATGACACACACCCTCACCAGAAGGCACACACACCCTCACTCTGAGACACAGACAACCTCACCCTATGACACACACACCCTCACCCTAGGGCACTACCTCACCCTCCCACAGAGACACACACAACCTCTCCTATGACACACACACCCTAACCCTAAGACACAGACAACCTCACCCTTAGGCACACACACCCTCACTCTGAGACACACACACCCTCATCTTATGACACACACCTTCATCCTAAGGCACACACACCCTAACTCTGAGACACAGACAACCTCACCCTATGACACACACACCCTCATCCTAAGACACACACCCTCACCCTAAGGCACACACCCTCACCCTAAGGCACATACCCTCACTCAGAGACACACACAACCTCCCATATTACACACTCACACTTTCCCTAATACATACATACTTTTACTGTGAGACACAGACAACCTCACCCTATGACACACATACCCTCACCCTAAGACACACACCCTCACCCGAAGGCACACACAACCTCACCCTATGACACACACCCTCACCTTAAGGCACAAACACCCTCACCCTAAGGCACAAACACCCTCACTCTGAGACACAGACAGCCTCATCCTAAGGCACTTAAAAAAGTCTACGGCACCCAGTATTCCCAGGCGGTCACCCATCCAAGTACTGACTGGGCTCAACGTTGCTTGACTTCGGTGATCAGACGAGAACCGGTGTTTTCAACGTGATGTGGCCGTAGACAACAGTGAGTGTAAAATAAAACCGTTATATATCACATTCAACATGACTGGCATCAAAAATTTAATTTTTGAAATTAGAATTTAAAAGAGTCTACGGCATCCGGTACTCCCAGGCAGTCACCCATCCGATTAATGATATGGCCGTAGACGACGTTGGGCGTAAGATAGAACCATTATATATAACCTTTGACACGACTCACATAAATGTTTATTTTCTTTGAATTAGAATTTTTTAAAAAGTCTACGGCACCCAGTATTCCCAGGCGGTCACCCATCCAAGTACTGACTGGGCTCAACGTCGCTTGACTTCGGTGATCAGACGAGAACCGGTGTTTTCAACGTGATGTGGCCGTAGACGAGGTTGAGAGTAAGATAGAGTCCTTATATATGACCTACCACTAGAGTCTTGTAAAATGTTTTCTTTTTTCTAAATTAGAATTTAAAAAAAGTCTACGGCACCCAGTATTCCCAGGCGGTCACCCATCCAAGTACTGACTGGGCTCAATGTCGCTTGACTTCGGTGATCAGACGAGAACCGGTGTTTTCAACGTGATGTGGCCGTAGACGAGGTTGAGAGTAAGATAGAGTCCTTATATATCACCTACCACTAGAGTCTTGTAAAATGTTTTCTTTTTTCTAAATTAGAATTTAAAAAAAGTCTACGGCACCCAGTATTCCCAGGCGGTCACCCATCCAAGTACTGACTGGGCTCAACGTCGCTTGACTTCGGTGATCAGACGAGAACCGGTGTTTTCAACGTGATGTGGCCGTAGACGAGGTTGAGAGTAAGATAGAGTCCTTATATATGACCTACCACTAGAGTCTTGTAAAATGTTTTCTTTTTTCTAAATTAGAATTAAAAAAAAGTCTACGGCACCCAGTATTCCCAGGCGGTCACCCATCCAAGTACTGACTGGGCTCAACGTCGCTTGACTTCGGTGATCAGACGAGAACCGGTGTTTTCAACGTGATGTGGCCGTAGACGAGGTTGAGAGTAAGATAGAGTCCTTATATATCACCTACCACTAGAGTCTTGTAAAATGTTTTCTTTTTTTAAATTAGAATTTTAAAAAAGTCTACGGCACCCAGTATTCCCAGGCGGTCACCCATCCAAGTACTGACTGGGCTCAACGTCGCTTGACTTCGGTGATCAGACGAGAACCGGTATTTTCAACGTGATGTGGCCGTAGACGAGGTTGAGAGTAAGATAGAGTCCTTATATATCACCTACCACTAGAGTCTTGTAAAAAAAAAAAAAATTTCTAAATTAGAATTAAAAAAAAGTCTACGGCACCCAGTATTCCCAGGCGGTCACCCATCCAAGTACTGACTGGGCTCAACGTCGCTTGACTTCGGTGATCAGACGAGAACCGGTGTTTTCAACGTGATGTGGCCGTAGACGAGGTTGAGAAAAAGATAGAGTCCTTATATATCACCTACCACTAGAGTCTTGTAAAATGTTTTCTTTTTTTAAATTAGAATTTTAAAAAAGTCTACGGCACCCAGTATTCCCAGGCGGTCACCCATCCAAGTACTGACTGGGCTCAACGTTGCTTAACTTCGGTGATCAGACGAGAACCGGTGTTTTCAACGTGATATGGCCGTAGACAAAGTTGAGAGTAAAATAAAACCCTTATATATCACATATAAAAAGACTCCAGACAATTTTCTTTTAATTTTTAATTTGATTACAGACACATCAGTACCCACTTTACACACCCGACATCCACACTACACACCAACACCCACAGACACCACTCGACACGCCAACACCCACATCAACACTAACACCCACTTCACACACCCAACACCCAAAATACACCACTTTACACACCAACACCCAAAGACACACCAACACCTACTCCACACACCAACACCCACAGACACATCAACACCCACTTTACCCACCAAACACCCACCAACACCACTTGACACACCAACACCCACAGAGACATCAACACCCACTTTACACACCCGACACCCACTTCACACACCAACACCCACAGACACCACTCGACACACCAACACCCACATCAACACTAACACCCCCTTTAAACACCCACATACACACCAACACCCACAGACAGATCAACACCCACTTCACACACCCAACACCCACTTTACACATCAACACCCTCATAAACCATACCCTAACCCAGGTATCATTCTGTATATCAAGTAGTATATGTTTATTTCGTTTTCATAACATTAATTATTCCTATGAAACCTACCGTCGAAAAAACACGGAAGGGAGGGGCGGGAAGATAAATAAAAAGAAAAATAACAAAGATGAGCACGATACGACACTTTTGTGAGGAAGTGGGGCCCTGAGGAGGGCCTTTGGGTTTGGTTAGCACAAGCAATGCACTTAGGCACGCTCGCCACGGATGCGGCGGGCCAGCTGGATATCCTTGGGCATGATGGTCACACGCTTGGCGTGGATGGCACACAGGTTGGTATCCTCAAAGAGACCGACCAGGTAGGCCTCGCTAGCCTCCTGCAGGGCCATAACAGCCGAAGACTGGAAGCGCAGGTCAGTCTTGAAGTCCTGAGCGATCTCACGCACCAGACGCTGGAAGGGGAGCTTGCGGATCAGAAGCTCGGTAGACTTCTGGTAACGACGGATCTCACGCAGAGCCACGGTACCGGGCCTGTAACGATGAGGTTTCTTCACACCTCCTGTGGCCGGGGCACTCTTACGAGCAGCCTTGGTGGCCAGCTGTTTACGCGGAGCCTTGCCTCCGGTAGACTTACGGGCGGTTTGCTTTGTACGAGCCATGACGTTCCTCCGACGGCGTTGACAGAGAAGTGAATAGAGCGCAACGCTAGGCTGCCGCTTTATATAGCCTCCCGCGACCGGGCGGTTTGGACAAACGGAACCCGGTAAATTTTGATCTTCGATATCTCCGTTGATATTTCATCTACAGACTTCAATTTTACATCAAACGAAAGGCGCTCACATGCTCTTACTGGCACATTTGGTTTTATTAGCCGTTCACCAAGTTTACATAGAGCTATGAGCGGAAATACGACGTCGAGCTTCGATTCCCGAAAACGGGCGGTGCAAACATCGCCGCTGATTGGCCGGCCGCGGTCACATGGTCTCCGCCTGCCGCCCGCCGCCCGCACCCGGGACCCGCCGGGGGTGCGTCCTAACAGGTCCGTGAGTCTGGCCGTATTCCTTATATAAAATGCGGCCGTTGGTGAGGGAAGCCACTACAGCTCTGTACACAGAACCGTAAACATGTCTGGACGTGGTAAAGGAGGAAAGGGACTCGGAAAGGGGGGCGCCAAACGCCACCGGAAGGTTTTGCGTGATAACATCCAGGGTATCACCAAGCCAGCAATCCGTCGTCTGGCTCGCCGTGGTGGTGTGAAGCGTATCTCTGGTCTCATCTATGAGGAGACCCGTGGCGTACTCAAGGTGTTCCTGGAGAACGTGATCCGTGATGCTGTCACCTACACCGAGCATGCCAAGAGGAAGACCGTCACCGCCATGGACGTCGTCTACGCTCTGAAGCGCCAGGGACGTACCCTCTACGGTTTCGGCGGTTAAACTGACAACCCCTGTCGAAAAAGTAACCAACAAAGGCCCTCCTCAGGGCCCCACTCTTTCCCAAATGTTTGAGATCGAAAACTGCTCGTTTACATAGTAAACCCGATGATTTTCATTAAGATAAGTTTATGTCCAACCTTTGCTTTGTATCGTACACTTCATACGAGTAATATTTCAATATACGAGTATCAGCGAAATAGTTTCATATCTAACCTAGGACTACTTAGTGAGACACACACCCTCACCTTGAGACACACACACCCCCACCATGTGACGCACACACCCACACCTGGTGTCACACACACCCTCACCTGGTATCACACACACCCTCACCTGGAGACACACACATACCCTCACCTGGTATCACACACACCCTCACCTGGTGTCACACACACCCCAACCTGGTATCACACACACCCTCACCTGGAGACACACACACCCTCACACAGAGACACACACACACTCTCACCCACCTGGAGACACACACACACCCTCACCTGGAGACACACACACCCTCACCTGGTATCACACACACCCTCACCTGGAGACACACACACCCTCACATAGAGACACACACACACTCTCACCCACCTGGAGACACACACACACCCTCACCTGGTATCACACACACTCTCATCCACCTGGAGACACACACACACCCTCACCCACCTGGAGACACACACACACCCTCACATAGAGACACACACACACTCTCACCCACCTGGAGACACACACACACCCTCACCTGGTATCACACACACTCTCACCCACCTGGAGACACACACACACGCTCACATAGAGACACACACACCCTCACATAGAGACACACACACACACTCTCACCCACCTGGAGACACACACACACCCTCACATGGAGACACACACACACTCTCACCCACCTGGAGACACACACACACCCTCACCTGGAGACCCACACACCCTCACCTGGTATCACACACACCCTCACCTGGAGACACACATACCCTCACCTGGTGTCACACACACCCTCACCTGGTGTCACACACACCCCAACCTGGTATCACTCACACCCCAACCTGGTATCACACACACCCTCACCTGAAGACGCACACACCCTCACATGGAGACCCACACACACACTCACCTAGAGACCCACACACCGTAACCGGGAGACACACACACACACTCTCACCTGGAGACACATATACCCTCACCTGGAGAAATGTGTCATTTACTATATAGATATACATTTATTTTTTTTATATTTAGGGAATCTCAACGTGGTTTCAAGGCAGAAATATGATGGCAATAATTATAATAAAAATAACAAGATTTGATCTGAACTCTTTGGAGAGAGTGGGGCCCTGAGGAGGGCCTTTTGTGTTGTTTAGCACGAGTCAGTGAGTTTACTTAGAGCTCGTGTATTTGGTGACGGCCTTGGTGCCCTCAGACACGGCGTGCTTGGCCAGCTCACCGGGGAGAAGGAGACGCACGGCGGTCTGAATTTCCCGGGAGGTGATGGTCGAACGACGGTTGTAGTGGGCCAGGCGGGAGGCCTCGGCGGCGATACGCTCAAAGATGTCGTTGACGAAGGAGTTCATGATGCTCATGGCCTTGCTGGAGATACCAGTGTCAGGGTGGACCTGCTTCAACACCTTGTAGATGTAGATGGCATAGCTCTCCTTCCTCCTCCTCTTGCGCTTCTTGTCGCCAGTTCGCACGGCTTTCGCCTTGCTGGCGGCTTTTTTCGCTCCCTTGGATGCGGGCTTCGGCGGCATGTTGTCGGTTCAGAGACTACAGGCAGACTGGGGGACAAGACGCGGCCCGCGCTATTTATGAGAGAACGCAGGGGACGGTCCAAACAGTTGCTACGTGGTGGCGCCACCGGTGCCGCGGTTTACTGTTTGAACCGCCCGGTCTCAGTCCATATAAAAGCGGGAGTGAGCTGGCTTCTCTGTTATTGTCTATTGTGCCTGCTGCAGTACACACACACAACTACCGTCATGTCTGGTCGCGGAAAGGGAGGAAAGGCGAAGGGAAAGAGCAAGACCCGTAGCTCCAGGGCTGGTCTGCAATTCCCCGTCGGACGTATCCATCGTCATCTCCGCAAGGGAAACTATGGTGAGCGTATCGGAGCCGGTGCCCCCGTGTACCTGGCCGCCGTCATGGAATATCTGGCCGCTGAGGTTCTCGAGCTGGCAGGAAACGCTGCCCGTGACAACAAGAAGACGAGGATCATCCCCCGTCACTTGCAGCTGGCCATCCGTAACGACGAGGAATTGAACAAACTCCTCTCCGGTGTGACCATCGCTCAGGGTGGTGTGCTGCCCAACATCCAGGCTGTGCTCCTGCCCAAAAAGACCCAGAGCAAGCCCGCCAAGTAAACGGTATACCCACAATACCGTGTACCCCACAAAAGGCCCTCCTCAGGGCCCCACATTATCTCAAAAGTGTTGATCCATGTGTTCGTTGCCCCACAAAAATAATAACGTTAAATTAAAAGATGTAGTACCAACGCCCCCTCCCCCCACACCAGGTGTGCATGTTGTTATTAAGGCGCCATCGTGCACGACTAGACTGAATGCCAAATATTTAAGAAATGGAAACATTAAGCACCATATGTTGCATGTCTCTCGAGTAAAAATTAATCCAAAGCAGTATACAGTATGTGTCATGAAAAATATATATATAAATTCAAAAAAGTCTACGGCACCCAGTATTCCCAGGCGGTCACCCATCCAAGTACTGACTGGGCTCAACGTTGCTTAACTTCGGTGATCAGACGAGAACCGGTGTTTTCAACGTGATATGGCCGTAGACAAAGTTTAGGATAAAATAAAACCATTATATATCAGATACGAGGTGACTCAAGTCGACAAAGATAAAAAAAATATATATTTATATTATGACTCAAAATTTAAGGCACCCAGTATTCATAGGCAGTCACCTGGCGAATTATTCAAAGTGTCATGGCCATAGAAAACAGTGTGTGTGAATTAGAAGCGTTACAAGACACATAAGACACACCTGATGACACATCAACACCTTAAGTACTCACCTCACCCTAAGACACTCACACACACGCCCTAACCATGATACACACAACCTCAACCTAAGACACACACCCTCACCCTAACGTCACACACCTTCAACCTAACGACACACACCCTCAGGGACACTGACCCTCACCCTGACACACACACCCTCACCTTTAGTGTTACACACCCTCACCCTGAGACACGTCCTCACCTTAGGTGAGACACACCCTCACCTTTAGTGTCACACACCTCACTTTCAGTGACACACACCCTCACATTCAGACTCACACATCCTAACCTTGGGTCACACACCCTCACTTTGAGACACGCCCTCACCTTCAGTGACACACACACCCTCGGCTTGGGACACACACCCTCGGCTTGGGACACACACACCCTCGGCTTGGGACACACACACCCTCACCTAGTGTCACACACAACCTCACCCTATGACACACACACCCTCACTCTGAGACACAGACAACCTCACCCTATGACACACACACACCCTCACCCTAAGGCACACACACCTCACTCTGACACAAAGACAACCTCACCCTATGACACACACACACCCTCACCAGAAGGCACACACACCCTCACTCTGACACACAGACAACCTCACCCTACGACACACACCCTCAGCCTAAGACACACACACCCTCACTCTGAAACACACACAACCCCACCCTATGACACACACACCCTCACCAGAATGCACACACACCCTCACTCTGACACACAGACAACCTCACCCTACGACACACACCCTGTGCCTAAGACACACACACACCCTCACTCTGAAACACAGACAATCCCACCCTATGATACACACACCCGCATCCTAGGGCACAAACACCCTCCCACAGAGACACAGACAACCTCCCCTATGACACACACATACACACCTTTACTCTAAGACACAGACAACCTCACCCTATGACACAGACACCCTCACCCTAAGGCACACACACCTCACTCTGACACAAAGACAACCTCACCCTATGACACACACACACCCTCACCAGAAGGCACACACACCCTCACTCTGAGACACAGACAACCTTACCCTACGACACACACCCTCTGCCTAAGACACACACACCCTCACTCTGACACAAACACAATCCCACCCTATGACACACACAAACCCTCACCAAAAGGCACACACAACCTCACTCCGAGACACAGACAACCTCAACATACGACACACACCCTCAGCTTAAGACACACACACCCTCACTCTGACACAAACACAATCCCACCCTATGACACACACACACACCCTCACCAGAAGGCACACACACCCTCACTCTGACACACAGACAACCTCACCCTACGACACACACCCTCTGCCTAAGACACACACACCCTCACTCGGAAACACAGACAATCCCACCCTATGACACACACACCCCCACCCTAGGGCACAAACACCCTCCCACAGAGACACAGACAACCTCCCCTATGACACACACATACACACCTTTACTCTAAGACACAGACAACCTCACCCTATGACACAGACACCCTCAGCCTAAGACACACACACCTCACTCTGACACAAAGACAACCTCACCCTATGACACACACACACCCTCACCAGAAGGCACACACACCCTTACTCCGAGACACAGACAACCTCATCCTACGACACATACCCTCAGCCTAAGACACACACACCCTCACTCTGACACAAACACAATCCCACCCTATGACACACACACACCCTCACCAGAAGGCACACACACCGTCACTCTGACACACAGACAACCTCACCCTACGACACACACCATTCTGCCTAAGACACACACACCCTCACTCGGAAACACAGACAATCCCGCCCTATGACACACACACACCCGCACCCTAGGGCACAAACACCCTCCCACAGAGACATAGACAACGTCCCCTATGAGACACACATACACACCTTTACTCTAAGACACAGACAACCTCACCCTATGACACAGACACCCTCACCCTAAGGCACACACACCCTCACTCTGAGACACAGACAACCCCCCCCTATGACACACACACCCTCACCCTAGGGCACTACCTCACCCTCCCACAGAGACACACACAACCTCTCCTATGACACACACACCCTAACCCTAAGACACAGACAACCTCACCCTTAGGCACACACACCCTCACTCTGAGACACACACACCCTCATCTTATGACACACACCTTCATCCTAAGGCACACACACCCTAACTCTGAGACACAGACAACCTCACCCTATGACACACACACCCTCATCCTAAGACACACACCCTCACCCTAAGGCACACACCCTCACCCTAAGGCACATACCCTCACTCAGAGACACACACAACCTCCCATATTACACACTCACACTTTCCCTAATACATACATACTTTTACTGTGAGACACAGACAACCTCACCCTATGACACACATACCCTCACCCTAAGACACACACCCTCACCCGAAGGCACACACAACCTCACCCTATGACACACACCCTCACCTTAAGGCACAAACACCCTCACCCTAAGGCACAAACACCCTCACTCTGAGACACAGACAGCCTCATCCTAAGGCACTTAAAAAAGTCTACGGCACCCAGTATTCCCAGGCGGTCACCCATCCAAGTACTGACTGGGCTCAACGTTGCTTGACTTCGGTGATCAGACGAGAACCGGTGTTTTCAACGTGATGTGGCCGTAGACAACAGTGAGTGTAAAATAAAACCGTTATATATCACATTCAACATGACTGGCATCAAAAATTTAATTTTTTAAATTAGAATTTAAAAGAGTCTACGGCATCCGGTACTCCCAGGCAGTCACCCATCCGATTAATGATATGGCCGTAGACGACGTTGGGCGTAAGATAGAACCATTATATATAACCTTTGACACGACTCACATAAATGTTTATTTCCTTTGAATTAGAATTTTTAAAAAAGTCTACGGCACCCAGTATTCCCAGGCGGTCACCAATCCAAGTACTGACTGGGCTCAACGTCGCTTGACTTCGGTGATCAGACGAGAACCGGTGTTTTCAACGTGATGTGGCCGTAGACGAGGTTGAGAGTAAGATAGAGTCCTTATATATCACCTACCACTAGAGTCTTGTAAAATGTTTTCATTTTTTCTAAATTAGAATTTAAAAAAAGTCTACGGCACCCAGTATTCCCAGGCGGTCACCCATCCAAGTACTGACTGGGCTCAACGTCGCTTGACTTCGGTGATCAGACGAGAACCGGTGTTTTCAACGTGATGTGGCCGTAGACGAGGTTGAGAGTAAGATAGAGTCCTTATATATGACCTACCACTAGAGTCTTGTAAAATGTTTTCTTTTTTCTAAATTAGAATTTAAAAAAAGTCTACGGCACCCAGTATTCCCAGGCGGTCACCCATCCAAGTACTGACTGGGCTCAACGTCGCTTGACTTCGGTGATCAGACGAGAACCGGTGTTTTCAACGTGATGTGGCCGTAGACGAGGTTGAGAGTAAGATAGAGTCCTTATATATGACCTACCACTAGAGTCTTGTAAAATGTTTTCTTTTTTCTAAATTAGAATTTAAAAAAGTCTACGGCACCATGTATTCCCAGGCGGTCACCCATCCAAGTACTGACTGGGCTCAACGTCGCTTGACTTCGGTGATCAGACGAGAACCGGTGTTTTCAACGTGATGTGGCCGTAGACAAGGTTGAGAGTAAGATAGAGTCCTTATATATCACCTACCACTAGAGTCTTGTAAAATGTTTTCTTTTTTCTAAATTAGAATTTAAAAAAAGTCTACGGCACCCAGTATTCCCAGGCGGTCACCCATCCAAGTACTGACTGGGCTCAACGTCGCTTGACTTCGGTGATCAGACGAGAACCGGTGTTTTCAACGTGATGTGGCCTTAGACGAGGTTGAGAGTAAGATAGAGTCCTTATATATGACCTACCACTAGAGTCTTGTAAAATGTTTTCTTTTTTCTAAATTAGAATTTAAAAAAGTCTACGGCACCATGTATTCCCAGGCGGTCACCCATCCAAGTACTGACTGGGCTCAACGTCGCTTGACTTCGGTGATCAGACGAGAACCGGTGTTTTCAACGTGATGTGGCCGTAGACAAGGTTGAGAGTAAGATAGAGTCCTTATATATCACCTACCACTAGAGTCTTGTAAAATGTTTTCTTTTTTCTAAATTAGAATTTAAAAAAAGTCTACGGCACCCAGTATTCCCAGGCGGTCACCCATCCAAGTACTGACTGGGCTCAACGTCGCTTGACTTCGGTGATCAGACGAGAACCGGTGTTTTCAACGTGATGTGGCCTTAGACGAGGTTGAGAGTAAGATAGAGTCCTTATATATGACCTACCACTAGAGTCTTGTAAAATGTTTTCTTTTTTCTAAATTAGAATTTAAAAAAAGTCTACGGCACCCAGTATTCCCAGGCGGTCACCCATCCAAGTACTGACTGGGCTCAACGTCGCTTGACTTCGGTGATCAGACGAGAACCGGTGTTTTCAACGTGATGTGGCCGTAGACGAGGTTGAGAGTAAGATAGAGTCCTTATATATGACCTACCACTAGAGTCTTGTAAAATGTTTTCTTTTTTCTAAATTAGAATTTTAAAAAAGTCTACGGCACCCAGTATTCCCAGGCGGTCACCCATCCAAGTACTGACTGGGCTCAACGTCGCTTGACTTCGGTGATCAGACGAGAACCGGTGTTTTCAACGTGATGTGGCCGTAGACGAGGTTGAGAGTAAGATAGAGTCCTTATATATCACCTACCACTAGAGTCTTGTAAAATGTTTTCATTTTTTCTAAATTAGAATTTAAAAAAGTCTACGGCACCCAGTATTCCCAGGCCGTCACCCATCCAAGTACTGACTGGGCTCAACGTCGCTTGACTTCGGTGATCAGACGAGAACCGGTGTTTTCAACGTGATGTGGCCGTAGACGAGGTTGAGAGTAAGATAGAGTCCTTATATATGACCTACCACTAGAGTCTTGTAAAATGTTTTCTTTTTTCTAAATTAGAATTTAAAAAAAGTCTACGGCACCCAGTATTCCCAGGCGGTCACCCATCCAAGTACTGACTGGGCTCAACGTCGCTTGACTTCGGTGATCAGACGAGAACCGGTGTTTTCAACGTGATGTGGCCGTAGACGAGGTTGAGAGTAAGATAGAGTCCTTATATATGACCTACCACTAGAGTCTTGTAAAATGTTTTCTTTTTTCTAAATTAGAATTTTAAAAAAGTCTACGGCACCCAGTATTCCCAGGCGGTCACCCATCCAAGTACTGACTGGGCTCAACGTCTCTTGACTTCGGTGATCAGACGAGAACCGGTGTTTTCAACGTGATGTGGCCGTAGACGAGGTTGAGAGTAAGATAGAGTCCTTATATATCACCTACCACTAGAGTCTTGTAAAATGTTTTCTTTTTTCTAAATTAGAATTTAAAAAAAGTCTACGGCACCCAGTATTCCCAGGCGGTCACCCATCCAAGTACTGACTGGGCTCAACGTCGCTTGACTTCGGTGATCAGACGAGAACCGGTGTTTTCAACGTGATGTGGCCGTAGACGAGGTTGAGAGTAAGATAGAGTCCTTATATATGACCTACCACTAGAGTCTTGTAAAATGTTTTCTTTTTTCTAAATTAGAATTTAAAAAAAGTCTACGGCACCCAGTATTCCCAGGCGGTCACCCATCCAAGTACTGACTGGGCTCAACGTTGCTTAACTTCGGTGATCAGACGAGAACCGGTGTTTTCAACGTGATATGGCCGTAGACAAAGTTTAGGATAAAATAAAACCATTATATATCAGATACGAGGTGACTCAAGTCGACAAAGATAAAAAAAATATATATTTATATTATGACTCAAAATTTAAGGCACCCAGTATTCATAGGCAGTCACCTGGCGAATTATTCAAAGTGTCATGGCCATAGAAAACAGTGTGTGTGAATTAGAAGCGTTACAAGACATATAAGACACACCTGATGACACATCAACACCTTAAGTACTCACCTCACCCTAAGACACTCACACACACGCCCTAACCATGATACACACAACCTCAACCTAAGACACACACCCTCACCCTAACGTCACACACCTTCAACCTAACGACACACACCCTCAGGGACACTGACCCTCACCCTGACACACACACCCTCACCTTTAGTGTTACACACCTTCACCCTGAGACACGTCCTCACCTTAGGTGAGACACACCCTCACCTTTAGTGTCACACACCTCACTTTCAGTGACACACACCCTCACATTCAGACTCACACATCCTAACCTTGGGTCACACACCCTCACTTTGAGACACGCCCTCACCTTCAGTGACACACACACCCTCGGCTTGGGACACACACCCTCGGCTTGGGACACACACACCCTCGGCTTGGGACACACACACCCTCACCTAGTGTCACACACAACCTCACCCTATGACACACACACCCTCACTCTGAGACACAGACAACCTCACCCTATGACACACACACACCCTCACCCTAAGGCACACACACCTCACTCTGACACAAAGACAACCTCACCCTATGACACACACACACCCTCACCAGAAGGCACACACACCCTCACTCTGACACACAGACAACCTCACCCTACGACACACACCCTCAGCCTAAGACACACACACCCTCACTCTGAAACACACACAACCCCACCCTATGACACACACACCCTCACCAGAATGCACACACACCCTCACTCTGACACACAGACAACCTCACCCTACGACACACACCCTGTGCCTAAGACACACACACACCCTCACTCTGAAACACAGACAATCCCACCCTATGATACACACACCCGCATCCTAGGGCACAAACACCCTCCCACAGAGACACAGACAACCTCCCCTATGACACACACATACACACCTTTACTCTAAGACACAGACAACCTCACCCTATGACACAGACACCCTCACCCTAAGGCACACACACCTCACTCTGACACAAAGACAACCTCACCCTATGACACACACACACCCTCACCAGAAGGCACACACACCCTCACTCTGAGACACAGACAACCTTACCCTACGACACACACCCTCTGCCTAAGACACACACACCCTCACTCTGACACAAACACAATCCCACCCTATGACACACACAAACCCTCACCAAAAGGCACACACAACCTCACTCCGAGACACAGACAACCTCAACATACGACACACACCCTCAGCTTAAGACACACACACCCTCACTCTGACACAAACACAATCCCACCCTATGACACACACACACACCCTCACCAGAAGGCACACACACCCTCACTCTGACACACAGACAACCTCACCCTACGACACACACCCTCTGCCTAAGACACACACACCCTCACTCGGAAACACAGACAATCCCACCCTATGACACACACACCCCCACCCTAGGGCACAAACACCCTCCCACAGAGACACAGACAACCTCCCCTATGACACACACATACACACCTTTACTCTAAGACACAGACAACCTCACCCTATGACACAGACACCCTCAGCCTAAGACACACACACCTCACTCTGACACAAAGACAACCTCACCCTATGACACACACACACCCTCACCAGAAGGCACACACACCCTTACTCCGAGACACAGACAACCTCATCCTACGACACATACCCTCAGCCTAAGACACACACACCCTCACTCTGACACAAACACAATCCCACCCTATGACACACACACACCCTCACCAGAAGGCACACACACCGTCACTCTGACACACAGACAACCTCACCCTACGACACACACCATTCTGCCTAAGACACACACACCCTCACTCGGAAACACAGACAATCCCGCCCTATGACACACACACACCCGCACCCTAGGGCACAAACACCCTCCCACAGAGACATAGACAACGTCCCCTATGAGACACACATACACACCTTTACTCTAAGACACAGACAACCTCACCCTATGACACAGACACCCTCACCCTAAGGCACACACACCCTCACTCTGAGACACAGACAACCCCCCCCTATGACACACACCCTCATCAGAAGGCACACACACCCTCACTCTGAGACACAGACAACCTCACCCTATGACACACACACCCTCACCCTAGGGCACTACCTCACCCTCCCACAGAGACACACACAACCTCTCCTATGACACACACACCCTAACCCTAAGACACAGACAACCTCACCCTTAGGCACACACACCCTCACTCTGAGACACACACACCCTCATCTTATGACACACACCTTCATCCTAAGGCACACACACCCTAACTCTGAGACACAGACAACCTCACCCTATGACACACACACCCTCATCCTAAGACACACACCCTCACCCTAAGGCACACACCCTCACCCTAAGGCACATACCCTCACTCAGAGACACACACAACCTCCCATATTACACACTCACACTTTCCCTAATACATACATACTTTTACTGTGAGACACAGACAACCTCACCCTATGACACACATACCCTCACCCTAAGACACACACCCTCACCCGAAGGCACACACAACCTCACCCTATGACACACACCCTCACCTTAAGGCACAAACACCCTCACCCTAAGGCACAAACACCCTCACTCTGAGACACAGACAGCCTCATCCTAAGGCACTTAAAAAAGTCTACGGCACCCAGTATTCCCAGGCGGTCACCCATCCAAGTACTGACTGGGCTCAACGTTGCTTGACTTCGGTGATCAGACGAGAACCGGTGTTTTCAACGTGATGTGGCCGTAGACAACAGTGAGTGTAAAATAAAACCGTTATATATCACATTCAACATGACTGGCATCAAAAATTTAATTTTTGAAATTAGAATTTAAAAGAGTCTACGGCATCCGGTACTCCCAGGCAGTCACCCATCCGATTAATGATATGGCCGTAGACGACGTTGGGCGTAAGATAGAACCATTATATATAACCTTTGACACGACTCACATAAATGTTTATTTCCTTTGAATTAGAATTTTTAAAAAAGTCTACGGCACCCAGTATTCCCAGGCGGTCACCCATCCAAGTACTGACTGGGCTCAACGTCGCTTGACTTCGGTGATCAGACGAGAACCGGTGTTTTCAACGTGATGTGGCCGTAGACGAGGTTGAGAGTAAGATAGAGTCCTTATATATCACCTACCACTAGAGTCTTGTAAAATGTTTTCATTTTTTCTAAATTAGAATTTAAAAAAAGTCTACGGCACCCAGTATTCCCAGGCGGTCACCCATCCAAGTACTGACTGGGCTCAACGTCGCTTGACTTCGGTGATCAGACGAGAACCGGTGTTTTCAACGTGATGTGGCCGTAGACGAGGTTGAGAGTAAGATAGAGTCCTTATATATGACCTACCACTAGAGTCTTGTAAAATGTTTTCTTTTTTCTAAATTAGAATTTAAAAAAAGTCTACGGCACCCAGTATTCCCAGGCGGTCACCCATCCAAGTACTGACTGGGCTCAACGTCGCTTGACTTCGGTGATCAGACGAGAACCGGTGTTTTCAACGTGATGTGGCCGTAGACGAGGTTGAGAGTAAGATAGAGTCCTTATATATGACCTACCACTAGAGTCTTGTAAAATGTTTTCTTTTTTCTAAATTAGAATTAAAAAAAAGTCTACGGCACCATGTATTCCCAGGCGGTCACCCATCCAAGTACTGACTGGGCTCAACGTCGCTTGACTTCGGTGATCAGACGAGAACCGGTGTTTTCAACGTGATGTGGCCGTAGACAAGGTTGAGAGTAAGATAGAGTCCTTATATATCACCTACCACTAGAGTCTTGTAAAATGTTTTCTTTTTTCTAAATTAGAATTTAAAAAAAGTCTACGGCACCCAGTATTCCCAGGCGGTCACCCATCCAAGTACTGACTGGGCTCAACGTCGCTTGACTTCGGTGATCAGACGAGAACCGGTGTTTTCAACGTGATGTGGCCTTAGACGAGGTTGAGAGTAAGATAGAGTCCTTATATATGACCTACCACTAGAGTCTTGTAAAATGTTTTCTTTTTTCTAAATTAGAATTTAAAAAAAGTCTACGGCACCCAGTATTCCCAGGCGGTCACCCATCCAAGTACTGACTGGGCTCAACGTCGCTTGACTTCAGTGATCAGACGAGAACCGGTGTTTTCAACGTGATGTGGCCGTAGACGAGGTTGAGAGTAAGATAGAGTCCTTATATATGACCTACCACTAGAGTCTTGTAAAATGTTTTCTTTTTTCTAAATTAGAATTTAAAAAAAGTCTACGGCACCCAGTATTCCCAGGCGGTCACCCATCCAAGTACTGACTGGGCTCAACGTCGCTTGACTTCGGTGATCAGACGAGAACCGGTGTTTTCAACGTGATGTGGCCGTAGACGAGGTTGAGAGTAAGATAGAGTCCTTATATATGACCTACCACTAGAGTCTTGTAAAATGTTTTCTTTTTTCTAAATTAGAATTTAAAAAAAGTCTACGGCACCCAGTATTCCCAGGCGGTCACCCATCCAAGTACTGACTGGGCTCAACGTCGCTTGACTTCGGTGATCAGACGAGAACCGGTGTTTTCAACGTGATGTGGCCGTAGACGAGGTTGAGAGTAAGATAGAGTCCTTATATATCACCTACCACTAGAGTCTTGTAAAATGTTTTCTTTTTTCTAAATTAGAATTTAAAAAAAGTCTACGGCACCCAGTATTCCCAGGCGGTCACCCATCCAAGTACTGACTGGGCTCAACGTCGCTTGACTTCGGTGATCAGACGAGAACCGGTGTTTTCAACGTGATGTGGCCGTAGACGAGGTTGAGAGTAAGATAGAGTCCTTATATATCACCTACCACTAGAGTCTTGTAAAATGTTTTCATTTTTTCTAAATTAGAATTTAAAAAAAGTCTACGGCACCCAGTATTCCCAGGCGGTCACCCATCCAAGTACTGACTGGGCTCAACGTCGCTTGACTTCGGTGATCAGACGAGAACCGGTGTTTTCAACGTGATGTGGCCGTAGACGAGGTTGAGAGTAAGATAGAGTCCTTATATATGACCTACCACTAGAGTCTTGTAAAATGTTTTCTTTTTTCTAAATTAGAATTTAAAAAAAGTCTACGGCACCCAGTATTCCCAGGCGGTCACCCATCCAAGTACTGACTGGGCTCAACGTCGCTTGACTTCGGTGATCAGACGAGAACCGGTGTTTTCAACGTGATGTGGCCGTAGACGAGGTTGAGAGTAAGATAGAGTCCTTATATATGACCTACCACTAGAGTCTTGTAAAATGTTTTCTTTTTTCTAAATTAGAATTTAAAAAAAGTCTACGGCACCCAGTATTCCCAGGCGGTCACCCATCCAAGTACTGACTGGGCTCAACGTCGCTTGACTTCGGTGATCAGACGAGAACCGGTGTTTTCAACGTGATGTGGCCGTAGACGAGGTTGAGAGTAAGATAGAGTCCTTATATATCACCTACCACTAGAGTCTTGTAAAATGTTTTCTTTTTTCTAAATTAGAATTTAAAAAAAGTCTACGGCACCCAGTATTCCCAGGCGGTCACCCATCCAAGTACTGACTGGGCTCAACGTCGCTTGACTTCGGTGATCAGACGAGAACCGGTGTTTTCAACGTGATGTGGCCGTAGACGAGGTTGAGAGTAAGATAGAGTCCTTATATATGACCTACCACTAGAGTCTTGTAAAATGTTTTCTTTTTTCTAAATTAGAATTTAAAAAAAGTCTACGGCACCCAGTATTCCCAGGCGGTCACCCATCCAAGTACTGACTGGGCTCAACGTCGCTTGACTTCGGTGATCAGACGAGAACCGGTGTTTTCAACGTGATGTGGCCGTAGACGAGGTTGAGAGTAAGATAGAGTCCTTATATATGACCTACCACTAGAGTCTTGTAAAATGTTTTCTTTTTTCTAAATTAGAATTTAAAAAAAGTCTACGGCACCCAGTATTCCCAGGCGGTCACCCATCCAAGTACTGACTGGGCTCAACGTCGCTTGACTTCGGTGATCAGACGAGAACCGGTGTTTTCAACGTGATGTGGCCGTAGACAAGGTTGAGAGTAAGATAGAGTCCTTATATATGACCTACCACTAGAGTCTTGTAAAATGTTTTTTTTTTTCTAAATTAGAATTTAAAAAAAGTCTACGGCACCCAGTATTCCCAGGCGGTCACCCATCCAAGTACTGACTGGGCTCAACGTCGCTTGACTTCGGTGATCAGACGAGAACCGGTGTTTTCAATGTGATGTGGCCGTAGACGAGGTTGAGAGTAAGATAGAGTCCTTATATATGACCTACCACTAGAGTCTTGTAAAATGTTTTCTTTTTTCTAAATTAGAATTTAAAAAAAGTCTACGGCACCCAGTATTCCCAGGCGGTCACCCATCCAAGTACTGACTGGGCTCAACGTCGCTTGACTTCGGTGATCAGACGAGAACCGGTGTTTTCAACGTGATGTGGCCGTAGACGAGGTTGAGAGTAAGATAGAGTCCTTATATATGACCTACCACTAGAGTCTTGTAAAATGTTTTCTTTTTTCTAAATTAGAATTTTAAAAAAGTCTACGGCACCCAGTATTCCCAGGCGGTCACCCATCCAAGTACTGACTGGGCTCAACGTCGCTTGACTTCGGTGATCAGACGAGAACCGGTGTTTTCAACGTGATGTGGCCGTAGACGAGGTTGAGAGTAAGATAGAGTCCTTATATATCACCTACCACTAGAGTCTTGTAAAATGTTTTCTTTTTTCTAAATTAGAATTTAAAAAAAGTCTACGGCACCCAGTATTCCCAGGCGGTCACCCATCCAAGTACTGACTGGGCTCAACGTCGCTTGACTTCGGTGATCAGACGAGAACTGGTGTTTTCAACGTGATGTGGCCGTAGACGAGGTTGAGAGTAAGATAGAGTCCTTATATATGACCTACCACTAGAGTCTTGTAAAATGTTTTCATTTTTTCTAAATTAGAATTTAAAAAAAGTCTACGGCACCCAGTATTCCCAGGCGGTCACCCATCCAAGTACTGACTGGGCTCAACGTCGCTTGACTTCGGTGATCAGACGAGAACCGGTGTTTTCAACGTGATGTGGCCGTAGACGAGGTTGAGAGTAAGATAGAGTCCTTATATATGACCTACCACTAGAGTCTTGTAAAATGTTTTCTTTTTTCTAAATTAGAATTTAAAAAAAGTCTACGGCACCCAGTATTCCCAGGCGGTCACCCATCCAAGTACTGACTGGGCTCAACGTCGCTTGACTTCGGTGATCAGACGAGAACCGGTGTTTTCAATGTGATGTGGCCGTAGACGAGGTTGAGAGTAAGATAGAGTCCTTATATATGACCTACCACTAGAGTCTTGTAAAATGTTTTCTTTTTTCTAAATTAGAATTTAAAAAAAGTCTACGGCACCCAGTATTCCCAGGCGGTCACCCATCCAAGTACTGACTGGGCTCAACGTCGCTTGACTTCGGTGATCAGACGAGAACCGGTGTTTTCAACGTGATGTGGCCGTAGACAAGGTTGAGAGTAAGATAGAGTCCTTATATATGACCTACCACTAGAGTCTTGTAAAATGTTTTCTTTTTTCTAAATTAGAATTTTAAAAAAGTCTACGGCACCCAGTATTCCCAGGCGGTCACCCATCCAAGTACTGACTGGGCTCAACGTCGCTTGACTTCAGTGATCAGACGAGAACCGGTGTTTTCAACGTGATGTGGCCGTAGACGAGGTTGAGAGTAAGATAGAGTCCTTATATATGACCTACCACTAGAGTCTTGTAAAATGTTTTCTTTTTTCTAAATTAGAATTTAAAAAAAGTCTACGGCACCCAGTATTCCCAGGCGGTCACCCATCCAAGTACTGACTGGGCTCAACGTCGCTTGACTTCGGTGATCAGACGAGAACCGGTGTTTTCAACGTGATGTGGCCGTAGACAAGGTTGAGAGTAAGATAGAGTCCTTATATATGACCTACCACTAGAGTCTTGTAAAATGTTTTCTTTTTTCTAAATTAGAATTTAAAAAAAGTCTACGGCACCCAGTATTCCCAGGCGGTCACCCATCCAAGTACTGACTGGGCTCAACGTCGCTTGACTTCAGTGATCAGACGAGAACCGGTGTTTTCAACGTGATGTGGCCGTAGACGAGGTTGAGAGTAAGATAGAGTCCTTATATATGACCTACCACTAGAGTCTTGTAAAATGTTTTCTTTTTTCTAAATTAGAATTTAAAAAAAGTCTACGGCACCCAGTATTCCCAGGCGGTCACCCATCCAAGTACTGACTGGGCTCAACGTCGCTTGACTTCGGTGATCAGACGAGAACCGGTGTTTTCAACGTGATGTGGCCGTAGACGAGGTTGAGAGTAAGATAGAGTCCTTATATATGACCTACCACTAGAGTCTTGTAAAATGTTTTCTTTTTTCTAAATTAGAATTTAAAAAAAGTCTACGGCACCCAGTATTCCCAGGCGGTCACCCATCCAAGTACTGACTGGGCTCAACGTCGCTTGACTTCGGTGATCAGACGAGAACCGGTGTTTTCAACGTGATGTGGCCGTAGACGAGGTTGAGAGTAAGATAGAGTCCTTATATATGACCTACCACTAGAGTCTTGTAAAATGTTTTCTTTTTTCTAAATTAGAATTTAAAAAAAGTCTACGGCACCCAGTATTCCCAGGCGGTCACCCATCCAAGTACTGACTGGGCTCAACGTTGCTTAACTTCGGTGATCAGACGAGAACCGGTGTTTTCAACGTGATATGGCCGTAGACAAAGTTTAGGATAAAATAAAACCATTATATATCAGATACGAGGTGACTCAAGTCGACAAAGATAAAAAAAATATATATTTATATTATGACTCAAAATTTAAGGCACCCAGTATTCATAGGCAGTCACCTGGCGAATTATTCAAAGTGTCATGGCCATAGAAAACAGTGTGTGTGAATTAGAAGCGTTACAAGACATATAAGACACACCTGATGACACATCAACACCTTAAGTACTCACCTCACCCTAAGACACTCACACACACGCCCTAACCATGATACACACAACCTCAACCTAAGACACACACCCTCACCCTAACGTCACACACCTTCAACCTAACGACACACACCCTCAGGGACACTGACCCTCACCCTGACACACACACCCTCACCTTTAGTGTTACACACCCTCACCCTGAGACACGTCCTCACCTTAGGTGAGACACACCCTCACCTTTAGTGTCACACACCTCACTTTCAGTGACACACACCCTCACATTCAGACTCACACATCCTAACCTTGGGTCACACACCCTCACTTTGAGACACGCCCTCACCTTCAGTGACACACACACCCTCGGCTTGGGACACACACCCTCGGCTTGGGACACACACACCCTCGGCTTGGGACACACACACCCTCACCTAGTGTCACACACAACCTCACCCTATGACACACACACCCTCACTCTGAGACACAGACAACCTCACCCTATGACACACACACACCCTCACCCTAAGGCACACACACCTCACTCTGACACAAAGACAACCTCACCCTATGACACACACACACCCTCACCAGAAGGCACACACACCCTCACTCTGACACACAGACAACCTCACCCTACGACACACACCCTCAGCCTAAGACACACACACCCTCACTCTGAAACACACACAACCCCACCCTATGACACACACACCCTAACCAGAATGCACACACACCCTCACTCTGACACACAGACAACCTCACCCTACGACACACACCCTGTGCCTAAGACACACACACACCCTCACTCTGAAACACAGACAATCCCACCCTATGATACACACACCCGCATCCTAGGGCACAAACACCCTCCCACAGAGACACAGACAACCTCCCCTATGACACACACATACACACCTTTACTCTAAGACACAGACAACCTCACCCTATGACACAGACACCCTCACCCTAAGGCACACACACCTCACTCTGACACAAAGACAACCTCACCCTATGACACACACACCCTCACCAGAAGGCACACACACCCTCACTTTGAGACACAGACAACCTTACCCTACGACACACACCCTCTGCCTAAGACACACACACCCTCACTCTGACACAAACACAATCCCACCCTATGACACACACAAACCCTCACCAAAAGGCACACACAACCTCACTCCGAGACACAGACAACCTCAACATACGACACACACCCTCAGCTTAAGACACACACACCCTCACTCTGACACAAACACAATCCCACCCTATGACACACACACACACCCTCACCAGAAGGCACACACACCCTCACTCTGACACACAGACAACCTCACCCTACGACACACACCCTCTGCCTAAGACACACACACCCTCACTCGGAAACACAGACAATCCCACCCTATGACACACACACCCCCACCCTAGGGCACAAACACCCTCCCACAGAGACACAGACAACCTCCCCTATGACACACACATACACACCTTTACTCTAAGACACAGACAACCTCACCCTATGACACAGACACCCTCAGCCTAAGACACACACACCTCACTCTGACACAAAGACAACCTCACCCTATGACACACACACACCCTCACCAGAAGGCACACACACCCTTACTCCGAGACACAGACAACCTCATCCTACGACACATACCCTCAGCCTAAGACACACACACCCTCACTCTGACACAAACACAATCCCACCCTATGACACACACACACCCTCACCAGAAGGCACACACACCGTCACTCTGACACACAGACAACCTCACCCTACGACACACACCATTCTGCCTAAGACACACACACCCTCACTCGGAAACACAGACAATCCCGCCCTATGACACACACACACCCGCACCCTAGGGCACAAACACCCTCCCACAGAGACATAGACAACGTCCCCTATGAGACACACATACACACCTTTACTCTAAGACACAGACAACCTCACCCTATGACACAGACACCCTCACCCTAAGGCACACACACCCTCACTCTGAGACACAGACAACCCCCCCCCCCTATGACACACACCCTCACCAGAAGGCACACACACCCTCACTCTGAGACACAGACAACCTCACCCTATGACACACACACCCTCACCCTAGGGCACTACCTCACCCTCCCACAGAGACACACACAACCTCTCCTATGACACACACACCCTAACCCTAAGACACAGACAACCTCACCCTTAGGCACACACACCCTCACTCTGAGACACACACACCCTCATCTTATGACACACACCTTCATCCTAAGGCACACACACCCTAACTCTGAGACACAGACAACCTCACCCTATGACACACACACCCTCATCCTAAGACACACACCCTCACCCTAAGGCACACACCCTCACCCTAAGGCACATACCCTCACTCAGAGACACACACAACCTCCCATATTACACACTCACACTTTCCCTAATACATACATACTTTTACTGTGAGACACAGACAACCTCACCCTATGACACACATACCCTCACCCTAAGACACACACCCTCACCCGAAGGCACACACAACCTCACCCTATGACACACACCCTCACCTTAAGGCACAAACACCCTCACCCTAAGGCACAAACACCCTCACTCTGAGACACAGACAGCCTCATCCTAAGGCACTTAAAAAAGTCTACGGCACCCAGTATTCCCAGGCGGTCACCCATCCAAGTACTGACTGGGCTCAACGTTGCTTGACTTCGGTGATCAGACGAGAACCGGTGTTTTCAACGTGATGTGGCCGTAGACAACAGTGAGTGTAAAATAAAACCGTTATATATCACATTCAACATGACTGGCATCAAAAATTTAATTTTTGAAATTAGAATTTAAAAGAGTCTACGGCATCCGGTACTCCCAGGCAGTCACCCATCCGATTAATGATATGGCCGTAGACGACGTTGGGCGTAAGATAGAACCATTATATATAACCTTTGACACGACTCACATAAATGTTTATTTCCTTTGAATTAGAATTTTTAAAAAAGTCTACGGCACCCAGTATTCCCAGGCGGTCACCCATCCAAGTACTGACTGGGCTCAACGTCGCTTGACTTCGGTGATCAGACGAGAACCGGTGTTTTCAACGTGATGTGGCCGTAGACGAGGTTGAGAGTAAGATAGAGTCCTTATATATGACCTACCACTAGAGTCTTGTAAAATGTTTTCTTTTTTCTAAATTAGAATTTAAAAAAAGTCTACGGCACCCAGTATTCCCAGGCGGTCACCCATCCAAGTACTGACTGGGCTCAACGTCGCTTGACTTCGGTGATCAGACGAGAACCGGTGTTTTCAACGTGATGTGGCCGTAGACGAGGTTGAGAGTAAGATAGAGTCCTTATATATGACCTACCACTAGAGTCTTGTAAAATGTTTTCTTTTTTCTAAATTAGAATTTAAAAAAAGTCTACAGCACCCAGTATTCCCAGGCGGTCACCCATCCAAGTACTGACTGGGCTCAGCGTTGCTTGACTTCGGTGATCAGACGAGAACCGGTGTTTTCAACGTGATGTGGCCGTAGACAAGGTTGAGAGTAAGATAGAGTCCTTATATATCACCTACCACTAGAGTCTTGTAAAATGTTTTCTTTTTTCTAAATTAGAATTTAAAAAAAGTCTACGGCACCCAGTATTCCCAGGCGGTCACCCATCCAAGTACTGACTGGGCTCAACGTCGCTTGACTTCGGTGATCAGACGAGAACCGGTGTTTTCAACGTGATGTGGCCGTAGACGAGGTTGAGAGTAAGATAGAGTCCTTATATATCACCTACCACTAGAGTCTTGTAAAATGTTTTCATTTTTTCTAAATTAGAATTTAAAAAAAGTCTACGGCACCCAGTATTCCCAGGCGGTCACCCATCCAAGTACTGACTGGGCTCAACGTCGCTTGACTTCGGTGATCAGACGAGAACCGGTGTTTTCAACGTGATGTGGCCGTAGACGAGGTTGAGAGTAAGATAGAGTCCTTATATATGACCTACCACTAGAGTCTTGTAAAATGTTTTCTTTTTTCTAAATTAGAATTAAAAAAAAGTCTACGGCACCCAGTATTCCCAGGCGGTCACCCATCCAAGTACTGACTGGGCTCAACGTCGCTTGACTTCGGTGATCAGACGAGAACCGGTGTTTTCAACGTGATGTGGCCGTAGACGAGGTTGAGAGTAAGATAGAGTCCTTATATATGACCTACCACTAGAGTCTTGTAAAATGTTTTCTTTTTTCTAAATTAGAATTAAAAAAAAGTCTACGGCACCCAGTATTCCCAGGCGGTCACCAATCCAAGTACTGACTGGGCTCAACGTCGCTTGACTTCGGTGATCAGACGAGAACCGGTGTTTTCAACGTGATGTGGCCGTAGACAAGGTTGAGAGTAAGATAGAGTCCTTATATATCACCTACCACTAGAGTCTTGTAAAATGTTTTCATTTTTTCTAAATTAGAATTTAAAAAAAGTCTACGGCACCCAGTATTCCCAGGCGGTCACCCATCCAAGTACTGACTGGGCTCAACGTCGCTTGACTTCGGTGATCAGACGAGAACCGGTGTTTTCAACGTGATGTGGCCGTAGACGAGGTTGAGAGTAAGATAGAGTCCTTATATATGACCTACCACTAGAGTCTTGTAAAATGTTTTCTTTTTTCTAAATTAGAATTTTAAAAAAGTCTACGGCACCCAGTATTCCCAGGCGGTCACCCATCCAAGTACTGACTGGGCTCAACGTCGCTTGACTTCGGTGATCAGACGAGAACCGGTGTTTTCAACGTGATGTGGCCGTAGACGAGGTTGAGAGTAAGATAGAGTCCTTATATATGACCTACCACTAGAGTCTTGTAAAATGTTTTCTTTTTTCTAAATTAGAATTTAAAAAAAGTCTACGGCACCCAGTATTCCCAGGCGGTCACCCATCCAAGTACTGACTGGGCTCAATGTCGCTTGACTTCGGTGATCAGACGAGAACCGGTGTTTTCAACGTGATGTGGCCGTAGACGAGGTTGAGAGTAAGATAGAGTCCTTATATATCACCTACCACTAGAGTCTTGTAAAATGTTTTCATTTTTTCTAAATTAGAATTTAAAAAAAGTCTACGGCACCCAGTATTCCCAGGCGGTCACCCATCCAAGTACTGACTGGGCTCAACGTCGCTTGACTTCGGTGATCAGACGAGAACCGGTGTTTTCAACGTGATGTGGCCGTAGACGAGGTTGAGAGTAAGATAGAGTCCTTATATATCACCTACCACTAGAGTCTTGTAAAATGTTTTCTTTTTTCTAAATTAGAATTTAAAAAAAGTCTACGGCACCCAGTATTCCCAGGCGGTCACCCATCCAAGTACTGACTGGGCTCAACGTCGCTTGACTTCGGTGATCAGACGAGAACCGGTGTTTTCAATGTGATGTGGCCGTAGACGAGGTTGAGAGTAAGATAGAGTCCTTATATATGACCTACCACTAGAGTCTTGTAAAATGTTTTCTTTTTTCTAAATTAGAATTTAAAAAAAGTCTACGGCACCCAGTATTCCCAGGCGGTCACCCATCCAAGTACTGACTGGGCTCAACGTCGCTTGACTTCGGTGATCAGACGAGAACCGGTGTTTTCAACGTGATGTGGCCGTAGACAAGGTTGAGAGTAAGATAGAGTCCTTATATATCACCTACCACTAGAGTCTTGTAAAATGTTTTCTTTTTTCTAAATTAGAATTTAAAAAAAGTCTACGGCACCCAGTATTCCCAGGCGGTCACCCATCCAAGTACTGACTGGGCTCAACGTCGCTTGACTTCGGTGATCAGACGAGAACCGGTGTTTTCAACGTGATGTGGCCGTAGACGAGGTTGAGAGTAAGATAGAGTCCTTATATATCACCTACCACTAGAGTCTTGTAAAATGTTTTCATTTTTTCTAAATTAGAATTAAAAAAAAGTCTACGGCACCCAGTATTCCCAGGCGGTCACCCATCCAAGTACTGACTGGGCTCAACGTCGCTTGACTTCGGTGATCAGACGAGAACCGGTGTTTTCAACGTGATGTGGCCGTAGACGAGGTTGAGAAAAAGATAGAGTCCTTATATATGACCTACCACTAGAGTCTTGTAAAATGTTTTCTTTTTTCTAAATTAGAATTTAAAAAAAGTCTACGGCACCCAGTATTCCCAGGCGGTCACCCATCCAAGTACTGACTGGGCTCAACGTCGCTTGACTTCGGTGATCAGACGAGAACCGGTGTTTTCAACGTGAAATGGCCGTAGACGAGGTTGAGAGTAAGATAGAGTCCTTATATATGACCTACCACTAGAGTCTTGTAAAATGTTTTCTTTTTTCTAAATTAGAATTTTAAAAAAGTCTACGGCACCCAGTATTCCCAGGCGGTCACCCATCCAAGTACTGACTGGGCTCAACGTCTCTTGACTTCGGTGATCAGACGAGAACCGGTGTTTTCAACGTGATGTGGCCGTAGACGAGGTTGAGAGTAAGATAGAGTCCTTATATATGACCTACCACTAGAGTCTTGTAAAATGTTTTCTTTTTTCTAAATTAGAATTTAAAAAAAGTCTACAGCACCCAGTATTCCCAGGCGGTCACCCATCCAAGTACTGACTGGGCTCAACGTCGCTTGACTTCGGTGATCAGACGAGAACCGGTGTTTTCAACGTGATGTGGCCGTAGACGAGGTTGAGAGTAAGATAGAGTCCTTATATATGACCTACCACTAGAGTCTTGTAAAATGTTTTCTTTTTTCTAAATTAGAATTTAAAAAAAGTCTACGGCACCCAGTATTCCCAGGCGGTCACCCATCCAAGTACTGACTGGGCTCAACGTCGCTTGACTTCGGTGATCAGACGAGAACCGGTGTTTTCAACGTGATGTGGCCGTAGACAAGGTTGAGAGTAAGATAGAGTCCTTATATATGACCTACCACTAGAGTCTTGTAAAATGTTTTCTTTTTTCTAAATTAGAATTTAAAAAAAGTCTACGGCACCCAGTATTCCCAGGCGGTCACCCATCCAAGTACTGACTGGGCTCAACGTCGCTTGACTTCGGTGATCAGACGAGAACCGGTGTTTTCAACGTGATGTGGCCGTAGACGAGGTTGAGAGTAAGATAGAGTCCTTATATATCACCTACCACTAGAGTCTTGTAAAATGTTTTCATTTTTTCTAAATTAGAATTAAAAAAAAGTCTACGGCACCCAGTATTCCCAGGCGGTCACCCATCCAAGTACTGACTGGGCTCAACGTCGCTTGACTTTGGTGATCAGACGAGAACCGGTGTTTTCAACGTGATGTGGCCGTAGACGAGGTTGAGAAAAAGATAGAGTCCTTATATATGACCTACCACTAGAGTCTTGTAAAATGTTTTCTTTTTTCTAAATTAGAATTTAAAAAAAGTCTACGGCACCCAGTATTCCCAGGCGGTCACCCATCCAAGTACTGACTGGGCTCAACGTCGCTTGACTTCGGTGATCAGACGAGAACCGGTATTTTCAACGTGATGTGGCCGTAGACGAGGTTGAGAGTAAGATAGAGTCCTTATATATCACCTACCACTAGAGTCTTGTAAAATGTTTTCTTTTTTCTAAATTAGAATTTAAAAAAAGTCTACAGCACCCAGTATTCCCAGGCGGTCACCCATCCAAGTACTGACTGGGCTCAACGTCGCTTGACTTCGGTGATCAGACGAGAACCGGTGTTTTCAACGTGATGTGGCCGTAGACGAGGTTGAGAGTAAGATAGAGTCCTTATATATGACCTACCACTAGAGTCTTGTAAAATGTTTTCTTTTTTCTAAATTAGAATTTAAAAAAAGTCTACGGCACCCAGTATTCCCAGGCGGTCACCCATCCAAGTACTGACTGGGCTCAACGTCGCTTGACTTCGGTGATCAGACGAGAACCGGTGTTTTCAACGTGATGTGGCCGTAGACGAGGTTGAGAGTAAGATAGAGTCCTTATATATGACCTACCACTAGAGTCTTGTAAAATGTTTTCTTTTTTCTAAATTAGAATTTAAAAAAAGTCTACGGCACCCAGTATTCCCAGGCGGTCACCCATCCAAGTACTGACTGGGCTCAACGTCGCTTGAATTGGTGATCAGACGAGAACCGGTGTTTTCAACGTGATGTGGCCGTAGACGAGGTTGAGAGTAAGATAGAGTCCTTATATATGACCTACCACTAGAGTCTTGTAAAATGTTTTCTTTTTTCTAAATTAGAATTTAAAAAAAGTCTACGGCACCATGTATTCCCAGGCGGTCACCCATCCAAGTACTGACTGGGCTCAACGTCGCTTGACTTCGGTGATCAGACGAGAACCGGTGTTTTCAACGTGATGTGGCCGTAGACAAGGTTGAGAGTAAGATAGAGTCCTTATATATCACCTACCACTAGAGTCTTGTAAAATGTTTTCTTTTTTCTAAATTAGAATTTAAAAAAAGTCTACGGCACCCAGTATTCCCAGGCGGTCACCCATCCAAGTACTGACTGGGCTCAACGTCGCTTGACTTCGGTGATCAGACGAGAACCGGTGTTTTCAACGTGATGTGGCCTTAGACGAGGTTGAGAGTAAGATAGAGTCCTTATATATGACCTACCACTAGAGTCTTGTAAAATGTTTTCTTTTTTCTAAATTAGAATTTTAAAAAAGTCTACGGCACCCAGTATTCCCAGGCGGTCACCCATCCAAGTACTGACTGGGCTCAACGTCGCTTGACTTCGGTGATCAGACGAGAACCGGTGTTTTCAACGTGATGTGGCCGTAGACGAGGTTGAGAGTAAGATAGAGTCCTTATATATGACCTACCACTAGAGTCTTGTAAAATGTTTTCTTTTTTCTAAATTAGAATTTTAAAAAAGTCTACGGCACCCAGTATTCCCAGGCGGTCACCCATCCAAGTACTGACTGGGCTCAACGTCGCTTGACTTCGGTGATCAGACGAGAACCGGTGTTTTCAACGTGATGTGGCCGTAGACGAGGTTGAGAGTAAGATAGAGTCCTTATATATCACCTACCACTAGAGTCTTGTAAAATGTTTTCATTTTTTCTAAATTAGAATTTAAAAAAAGTCTACGGCACCCAGTATTCCCAGGCCGTCACCCATCCAAGTACTGACTGGGCTCAACGTCGCTTGACTTCGGTGATCAGACGAGAACCGGTGTTTTCAACGTGATGTGGCCGTAGACGAGGTTGAGAGTAAGATAGAGTCCTTATATATGACCTACCACTAGAGTCTTGTAAAATGTTTTCTTTTTTCTAAATTAGAATTTAAAAAAAGTCTACGGCACCCAGTATTCCCAGGCGGTCACCCATCCAAGTACTGACTGGGCTCAACGTCGCTTGACTTCGGTGATCAGACGAGAACCGGTGTTTTCAACGTGATGTGGCCGTAGACGAGGTTGAGAGTAAGATAGAGTCCTTATATATGACCTACCACTAGAGTCTTGTAAAATGTTTTCTTTTTTCTAAATTAGAATTTTAAAAAAGTCTACGGCACCCAGTATTCCCAGGCGGTCACCCATCCAAGTACTGACTGGGCTCAACGTCTCTTGACTTCGGTGATCAGACGAGAACCGGTGTTTTCAACGTGATGTGGCCGTAGACGAGGTTGAGAGTAAGATAGAGTCCTTATATATCACCTACCACTAGAGTCTTGTAAAATGTTTTCTTTTTTCTAAATTAGAATTTAAAAAAAGTCTACGGCACCCAGTATTCCCAGGCGGTCACCCATCCAAGTACTGACTGGGCTCAACGTCGCTTGACTTCGGTGATCAGACGAGAACCGGTGTTTTCAACGTGATGTGGCCGTAGACGAGGTTGAGAGTAAGATAGAGTCCTTATATATGACCTACCACTAGAGTCTTGTAAAATGTTTTCTTTTTTCTAAATTAGAATTTAAAAAAAGTCTACGGCACCCAGTATTCCCAGGCGGTCACCCATCCAAGTACTGACTGGGCTCAACGTCGCTTGACTTCGGTGATCAGACGAGAACCGGTGTTTTCAACGTGATGTGGCCGTAGACAAGGTTGAGAGTAAGATAGAGTCCTTATATATGACCTACCACTAGAGTCTTGTAAAATGTTTTCTTTTTTCTAAATTAGAATTTAAAAAAAGTCTACGGCACCCAGTATTCCCAGGCGGTCACCCATCCAAGTACTGACTGGGCTCAACGTCGCTTGACTTCGGTGATCAGACGAGAACCGGTGTTTTCAACGTGATGTGGCCGTAGACGAGGTTGAGAGTAAGATAGAGTCCTTATATATGACCTACCACTAGAGTCTTGTAAAATGTTTTCTTTTTTCTAAATTAGAATTTAAAAAAAGTCTACGGCACCCAGTATTCCCAGGCGGTCACCCATCCAAGTACTGACTGGGCTCAACGTTGCTTAACTTCGGTGATCAGACGAGAACCGGTGTTTTCAACGTGATATGGCCGTAGACAAAGTTTAGGATAAAATAAAACCATTATATATCAGATACGAGGTGACTCAAGTCGACAAAGATAAAAAAAATATATATTTATATTATGACTCAAAATTTAAGGCACCCAGTATTCATAGGCAGTCACCTGGCGAATTATTCAAAGTGTCATGGCCATAGAAAACAGTGTGTGTGAATTAGAAGCGTTACAAGACATATAAGACACACCTGATGACACATCAACACCTTAAGTACTCACCTCACCCTAAGACACTCACACACACGCCCTAACCATGATACACACAACCTCAACCTAAGACACACACCCTCACCCTAACGTCACACACCTTCAACCTAACGACACACACCCTCAGGGACACTGACCCTCACCCTGACACACACACCCTCACCTTTAGTGTTACACACCCTCACCCTGAGACACGTCCTCACCTTAGGTGAGACACACCCTCACCTTTAGTGTCACACACCTCACTTTCAGTGACACACACCCTCACATTCAGACTCACACATCCTAACCTTGGGTCACACACCCTCACTTTGAGACACGCCCTCACCTTCAGTGACACACACACCCTCGGCTTGGGACACACACCCTCGGCTTGGGACACACACACCCTCGGCTTGGGACACACACACCCTCACCTAGTGTCACACACAACCTCACCCTATGACACACACACCCTCACTCTGAGACACAGACAACCTCACCCTATGACACACACACACCCTCACCCTAAGGCACACACACCTCACTCTGACACAAAGACAACCTCACCCTATGACACACACACACCCTCACCAGAAGGCACACACACCCTCACTCTGACACACAGACAACCTCACCCTACGACACACACCCTCAGCCTAAGACACACACACCCTCACTCTGAAACACACACAACCCCACCCTATGACACACACACCCTCACCAGAATGCACACACACCCTCACTCTGACACACAGACAACCTCACCCTACGACACACACCCTGTGCCTAAGACACACACACACCCTCGTTCTGAAACACAGACAATCCCACCCTATGATACACACACCCGCATCCTAGGGCACAAACACCCTCCCACAGAGACACAGACAACCTCCCCTATGACACACACATACACACCTTTACTCTAAGACACAGACAACCTCACCCTATGACACAGACACCCTCACCCTAAGGCACACACACCTCACTCTGACACAAAGACAACCTCACCCTATGACACACACACACCCTCACCAGAAGGCACACACACCCTCACTCTGAGACACAGACAACCTTACCCTACGACACACACCCTCTGCCTAAGACACACACACCCTCACTCTGACACAAACACAATCCCACCCTATGACACACACAAACCCTCACCAAAAGGCACACACAACCTCACTCCGAGACACAGACAACCTCAACATACGACACACACCCTCAGCTTAAGACACACACACCCTCACTCTGACACAAACACAATCCCACCCTATGACACACACACACACCCTCACCAGAAGGCACACACACCCTCACTCTGACACACAGACAACCTCACCCTACGACACACACCCTCTGCCTAAGACACACACACCCTCACTCGGAAACACAGACAATCCCACCCTATGACACACACACCCCCACCCTAGGGCACAAACACCCTCCCACAGAGACACAGACAACCTCCCCTATGACACACACATACACACCTTTACTCTAAGACACAGACAACCTCACCCTATGACACAGACACCCTCAGCCTAAGACACACACACCTCACTCTGACACAAAGACAACCTCACCCTATGACACACACACACCCTCACCAGAAGGCACACACACCCTTACTCCGAGACACAGACAACCTCATCCTACGACACATACCCTCAGCCTAAGACACACACACCCTCACTCTGACACAAACACAATCCCACCCTATGACACACACACACCCTCACCAGAAGGCACACACACCGTCACTCTGACACACAGACAACCTCACCCTACGACACACACCATTCTGCCTAAGACACACACACCCTCACTCGGAAACACAGACAATCCCGCCCTATGACACACACACACCCGCACCCTAGGGCACAAACACCCTCCCACAGAGACATAGACAACGTCCCCTATGAGACACACATACACACCTTTACTCTAAGACACAGACAACCTCACCCTATGACACAGACACCCTCACCCTAAGGCACACACACCCTCACTCTGAGACACAGACAACCCCCCCCTATGACACACACCCTCACCAGAAGGCACACACACCCTCACTCTGAGACACAGACAACCTCACCCTATGACACACACACCCTCACCCTAGGGCACTACCTCACCCTCCCACAGAGACACACACAACCTCTCCTATGACACACACACCCTAACCCTAAGACACAGACAACCTCACCCTTAGGCACACACACCCTCACTCTGAGACACACACACCCTCATCTTATGACACACACCTTCATCCTAAGGCACACACACCCTAACTCTGAGACACAGACAACCTCACCCTATGACACACACACCCTCATCCTAAGACACACACCCTCACCCTAAGGCACACACCCTCACCCTAAGGCACATACCCTCACTCAGAGACACACACAACCTCCCATATTACACACTCACACTTTCCCTAATACATACATACTTTTACTGTGAGACACAGACAACCTCACCCTATGACACACATACCCTCACCCTAAGACACACACCCTCACCCGAAGGCACACACAACCTCACCCTATGACACACACCCTCACCTTAAGGCACAAACACCCTCACCCTAAGGCACAAACACCCTCACTCTGAGACACAGACAGCCTCATCCTAAGGCACTTAAAAAAGTCTACGGCACCCAGTATTCCCAGGCGGTCACCCATCCAAGTACTGACTGGGCTCAACGTTGCTTGACTTCGGTGATCAGACGAGAACCGGTGTTTTCAACGTGATGTGGCCGTAGACGAGGTTGAGAGTAAGATAGAGTCCTTATATATGACCTACCACTAGAGTCTTGTAAAATGTTTTCTTTTTTCTAAATTAGAATTTAAAAAAAGTCTACGGCACCGAGTATTCCCAGGCGGTCACCCATCCAAGTACTGACTGGGCTCAACGTCGCTTGACTTCGGTGATCAGACGAGAACCGGTGTTTTCAACGTGATGTGGCCGTAGACGAGGTTGAGAGTAAGATAGAGTCCTTATATATGACCTACCACTAGAGTCTTGTAAAATGTTTTCTTTTTTCTAAATTAGAATTTAAAAAAAGTCTACGGCACCCAGTATTCCCAGGCGGTCACCCATCCAAGTACTGACTGGGCTCAACGTCGCTTGACTTCGGTGATCAGACGAGAACCGGTGTTTTCAACGTGATGTGGCCGTAGACGAGGTTGAGAGTAAGATAGAGTCCTTATATATCACCTACCACTAGAGTCTTGTAAAATGTTTTCATTTTTTCTAAATTAGAATTTAAAAAAAGTCTACGGCACCCAGTATTCCCAGGCGGTCACCCATCCAAGTACTGACTGGGCTCAACGTCGCTTGACTTCGGTGATCAGACGAGAACCGGTGTTTTCAACGTGATGTGGCCGTAGACGAGGTTGAGAGTAAGATAGAGTCCTTATATATGACCTACCACTAGAGTCTTGTAAAATGTTTTCTTTTTTCTAAATTAGAATTTAAAAAAAGTCTACGGCACCCAGTATTCCCAGGCGGTCACCCATCCAAGTACTGACTGGGCTCAACGTTGCTTGACTTCGGTGATCAGACGAGAACCGGTGTTTTCAACGTGATGTGGCCGTAGACAAGGTTGAGAGTAAGATAGAGTCCTTATATATCACCTACCACTAGAGTCTTGTAAAATGTTTTCTTTTTTCTAAATTAGAATTTAAAAAAAGTCTACGGCACCCAGTATTCCCAGGCGGTCACCCATCCAAGTACTGACTGGGCTCAACGTCGCTTGACTTCGGTGATCAGACGAGAACCGGTGTTTTCAACGTGATGTGGCCGTAGACGAGGTTGAGAGTAAGATAGAGTCCTTATATATGACCTACCACTAGAGTCTTGTAAAATGTTTTCATTTTTTCTAAATTAGAATTTAAAAAAAGTCTACGGCACCCAGTATTCCCAGGCGGTCACCCATCCAAGTACTGACTGGGCTCAACGTCGCTTGACTTCGGTGATCAGACGAGAACCGGTGTTTTCAACGTGATGTGGCCGTAGACGAGGTTGAGAGTAAGATAGAGTCCTTATATATGACCTACCACTAGAGTCTTGTAAAATGTTTTCTTTTTTCTAAATTAGAATTTAAAAAAAGTCTACGGCACCCAGTATTCCCAGGCGGTCACCCATCCAAGTACTGACTGGGCTCAACGTCGCTTGACTTCGGTGATCAGACGAGAACCGGTGTTTTCAACGTGATGTGGCCGTAGACGAGGTTGAGAGTAAGATAGAGTCCTTATATATGACCTACCACTAGAGTCTTGTAAAATGTTTTCTTTTTTCTTAATTAGAATTTAAAAAAAGTCTACGGCACCCAGTATTCCCAGGCGGTCACCCATCCAAGTACTGACTGGGCTCAACGTCGCTTGACTTCGGTGATCAGACGAGAACCGGTGTTTTCAACGTGATGTGGCCGTAGACAAGGTTGAGAGTAAGATAGAGTCCTTATATATCACCTACCACTAGAGTCTTGTAATATGTTTTCTTTTTTCTAAATTAGAATTTAAAAAAAGTCTACGGCACCCAGTATTCCCAGGCGGTCACCCATCCAAGTACTGACTGGGCTCAACGTCGCTTGACTTCGGTGATCAGACGAGGATTGGTGTTTTCAACGTGATGTGGCCGTAGACGAGGTTGAGAGTAAGATAGAGTCCTTATATATGACCTACCACTAGAGTCTTGTAAAATGTTTTCTTTTTTCTAAATTAGAATTTAAAAAAAGTCTACGGCACCCAGTATTCCCAAGCGGTCACCCATCCAAGTACTGACTGGGCTCAACGTCGCTTGACTTCGGTGATCAGACGAGAACCGGTGTTTTCAACGTGATGTGGCCGTAGACGAGGTTGAGAGTAAGATAGAGTCCTTATATATCACCTACCACTAGAGTCTTGTAAAATGTTTTCTTTTTTTAAATTAGAATTTTTAAAAAGTCTACGGCACCCAGTATTCCCAGGCGGTCACCCATCCAAGTACTGACTGGGCTCAACGTCGCTTGACTTCGGTGATCAGACGAGAACCGGTATTTTCAACGTGATGTGGCCGTAGACGAGGTTGAGAGTAAGATAGAGTCCTTATATATGACCTACCACTAGAGTCTTGTAAAATGTTTTCTTTTTTCTAAATTAGAATTTAAAAAAAGTCTATGGCACCCAGTATTCCCAGGCGGTCACCCATCCAAGTACTGACTGGGCTCAACGTCGCTTGACTTCGGTGATCAGACGAGAACCGGTGTTTTCAACGTGATGTGGCCGTAGACGAGGTTGAGAGTAAGATAGAGTCCTTATATATGACCTACCACTAGAGTCTTGTAAAATGTTTTCATTTTTTCTAAATTAGAATTTAAAAAAAGTCTACGGCACCCAGTATTCCCAGGCGGTCACCCATCCAAGTACTGACTGGGCTCAACGTCGCTTGACTTCGGTGATCAGACGAGAACCGGTGTTTTCAACGTGATGTGGCCGTAGACGAGGTTGAGAGTAAGATAGAGTCCTTATATATGACCTACCACTAGAGTCTTGTAAAATGTTTTCTTTTTTCTAAATTAGAATTTAAAAAAAGTCTACGGCACCCAGTATTCCCAGGCGGTCACCCATCCAAGTACTGACTGGGCTCAACGTCGCTTGACTTCGGTGATCAGACGAGAACCGGTGTTTTCAACGTGATGTGGCCGTAGACGAGGTTGAGAGTAAGATAGAGTCCTTATATATGACCTACCACTAGAGTCTTGTAAAATGTTTTCTTTTTTCTAAATTAGAATTTAAAAAAAGTCTACGGCACCCAGTATTCCCAGGCGGTCACCCATCCAAGTACTGACTGGGCTCAACGTCGCTTGAATTGGTGATCAGACGAGAACCGGTGTTTTCAACGTGATGTGGCCGTAGACGAGGTTGAGAGTAAGATAGAGTCCTTATATATGACCTACCACTAGAGTCTTGTAAAATGTTTTCTTTTTTCTAAATTAGAATTTAAAAAAAGTCTACGGCACCATGTATTCCCAGGCGGTCACCCATCCAAGTACTGACTGGGCTCAACGTCGCTTGACTTCGGTGATCAGACGAGAACCGGTGTTTTCAACGTGATGTGGCCGTAGACAAGGTTGAGAGTAAGATAGAGTCCTTATATATCACCTACCACTAGAGTCTTGTAAAATGTTTTCTTTTTTCTAAATTAGAATTTAAAAAAAGTCTACGGCACCCAGTATTCCCAGGCGGTCACCCATCCAAGTACTGACTGGGCTCAACGTCGCTTGACTTCGGTGATCAGACGAGAACCGGTGTTTTCAACGTGATGTGGCCTTAGACGAGGTTGAGAGTAAGATAGAGTCCTTATATATGACCTACCACTAGAGTCTTGTAAAATGTTTTCTTTTTTCTAAATTAGAATTTAAAAAAAGTCTACGGCACCCAGTATTCCCAGGCGGTCACCCATCCAAGTACTGACTGGGCTCAACGTCGCTTGACTTCGGTGATCAGACGAGAACCGGTGTTTTCAACGTGATGTGGCCGTAGACGAGGTTGAGAGTAAGATAGAGTCCTTATATATGACCTACCACTAGAGTCTTGTAAAATGTTTTCTTTTTTCTAAATTAGAATTTTAAAAAAGTCTACGGCACCCAGTATTCCCAGGCGGTCACCCATCCAAGTACTGACTGGGCTCAACGTCGCTTGACTTCGGTGATCAGACGAGAACCGGTGTTTTCAACGTGATGTGGCCGTAGACGAGGTTGAGAGTAAGATAGAGTCCTTATATATCACCTACCACTAGAGTCTTGTAAAATGTTTTCATTTTTTCTAAATTAGAATTTAAAAAAAGTCTACGGCACCCAGTATTCCCAGGCCGTCACCCATCCAAGTACTGACTGGGCTCAACGTCGCTTGACTTCGGTGATCAGACGAGAACCGGTGTTTTCAACGTGATGTGGCCGTAGACGAGGTTGAGAGTAAGATAGAGTCCTTATATATGACCTACCACTAGAGTCTTGTAAAATGTTTTCTTTTTTCTAAATTAGAATTTAAAAAAAGTCTACGGCACCCAGTATTCCCAGGCGGTCACCCATCCAAGTACTGACTGGGCTCAACGTCGCTTGACTTCGGTGATCAGACGAGAACCGGTGTTTTCAACGTGATGTGGCCGTAGACGAGGTTGAGAGTAAGATAGAGTCCTTATATATGACCTACCACTAGAGTCTTGTAAAATGTTTTCTTTTTTCTAAATTAGAATTTTAAAAAAGTCTACGGCACCCAGTATTCCCAGGCGGTCACCCATCCAAGTACTGACTGGGCTCAACGTCTCTTGACTTCGGTGATCAGACGAGAACTGGTGTTTTCAACGTGATGTGGCCGTAGACGAGGTTGAGAGTAAGATAGAGTCCTTATATATCACCTACCACTAGAGTCTTGTAAAATGTTTTCTTTTTTCTAAATTAGAATTTAAAAAAAGTCTACGGCACCCAGTATTCCCAGGCGGTCACCCATCCAAGTACTGACTGGGCTCAACGTCGCTTGACTTCGGTGATCAGACGAGAACCGGTGTTTTCAACGTGATGTGGCCGTAGACGAGGTTGAGAGTAAGATAGAGTCCTTATATATGACCTACCACTAGAGTCTTGTAAAATGTTTTCTTTTTTCTAAATTAGAATTTAAAAAAAGTCTACGGCACCCAGTATTCCCAGGCGGTCACCCATCCAAGTACTGACTGGGCTCAACGTCGCTTGACTTCGGTGATCAGACGAGAACCGGTGTTTTCAACGTGATGTGGCCGTAGACGAGGTTGAGAGTAAGATAGAGTCCTTATATATGACCTACCACTAGAGTCTTGTAAAATGTTTTCTTTTTTCTAAATTAGAATTTAAAAAAAGTCTACGGCACCCAGTATTCCCAGGCGGTCACCCATCCAAGTACTGACTGGGCTCAACGTCGCTTGACTTCGGTGATCAGACGAGAACCGGTGTTTTCAACGTGATGTGGCCGTAGACGAGGTTGAGAGTAAGATAGAGTCCTTATATATGACCTACCACTAGAGTCTTGTAAAATGTTTTCTTTTTTCTAAATTAGAATTTAAAAAAAGTCTACGGCACCCAGTATTCCCAGGCGGTCACCCATCCAAGTACTGACTGGGCTCAACGTTGCTTAACTTCGGTGATCAGACGAGAACCGGTGTTTTCAACGTGATATGGCCGTAGACAAAGTTTAGGATAAAATAAAACCATTATATATCAGATACGAGGTGACTCAAGTCGACAAAGATAAAAAAAATATATATTTATATTATGACTCAAAATTTAAGGCACCCAGTATTCATAGGCAGTCACCTGGCGAATTATTCAAAGTGTCATGGCCATAGAAAACAGTGTGTGTGAATTAGAAGCGTTACAAGACATATAAGACACACCTGATGACACATCAACACCTTAAGTACTCACCTCACCCTAAGACACTCACACACACGCCCTAACCATGATACACACAACCTCAACCTAAGACACACACCCTCACCCTAACGTCACACACCTTCAACCTAACGACACACACCCTCAGGGACACTGACCCTCACCCTGACACACACACCCTCACCTTTAGTGTTACACACCCTCACCCTGAGACACGTCCTCACCTTAGGTGAGACACACCCTCACCTTTAGTGTCACACACCTCACTTTCAGTGACACACACCCTCACATTCAGACTCACACATCCTAACCTTGGGTCACACACCCTCACTTTGAGACACGCCCTCACCTTCAGTGACACACACACCCTCGGCTTGGGACACACACCCTCGGCTTGGGACACACACACCCTCGGCTTGGGACACACACACCCTCACCTAGTGTCACACACAACCTCACCCTATGACACACACACCCTCACTCTGAGACACAGACAACCTCACCCTATGACACACACACACCCTCACCCTAAGGCACACACACCTCACTCTGACACAAAGACAACCTCACCCTATGACACACACACACCCTCACCAGAAGGCACACACACCCTCACTCTGACACACAGACAACCTCACCCTACGACACACACCCTCAGCCTAAGACACACACACCCTCACTCTGAAACACACACAACCCCACCCTATGACACACACACCCTCACCAGAATGCACACACACCCTCACTCTGACACACAGACAACCTCACCCTACGACACACACCCTGTGCCTAAGACACACACACACCCTCACTCTGAAACACAGACAATCCCACCCTAAGATACACACACCCGCATCCTAGGGCACAAACACCCTCCCACAGAGACACAGACAACCTCCCCTATGACACACACATACACACCTTTACTCTAAGACACAGACAACCTCACCCTATGACACAGACACCCTCACCCTAAGGCACACACACCTCACTCTGACACAAAGACAACCTCACCCTATGACACACACACACCCTCACCAGAAGGCACACACACCCTCACTCTGAGACACAGACAACCTTACCCTACGACACACACCCTCTGCCTAAGACACACACACCCTCACTCTGACACAAACACAATCCCACCCTATGACACACACAAACCCTCACCAAAAGGCACACACAACCTCACTCCGAGACACAGACAACCTCAACATACGACACACACCCTCAGCTTAAGACACACACACCCTCACTCTGACACAAACACAATCCCACCCTATGACACACACACACCCTCACCAGAAGGCACACACACCCTCACTCTGACACACAGACAACCTCACCCTACGACACACACCCTCTGCCTAAGACACACACACCCTCACTCGGAAACACAGACAATCCCACCCTATGACACACACACCCCCACCCTAGGGCACAAACACCCTCCCACAGAGACACAGACAACCTCCCCTATGACACACACATACACACCTTTACTCTAAGACACAGACAACCTCACCCTATGACACAGACACCCTCAGCCTAAGACACACACACCTCACTCTGACACAAAGACAACCTCACCCTATGACACACACACACCCTCACCAGAAGGCACACACACCCTTACTCCGAGACACAGACAACCTCATCCTACGACACATACCCTCAGCCTAAGACACACACACCCTCACTCTGACACAAACACAATCCCACCCTATGACACACACACACCCTCACCAGAAGGCACACACACCGTCACTCTGACACACAGACAACCTCACCCTACGACACACACCATTCTGCCTAAGACACACACACCCTCACTCGGAAACACAGACAATCCCGCCCTATGACACACACACACCCGCACCCTAGGGCACAAACACCCTCCCACAGAGACATAGACAACGTCCCCTATGAGACACACATACACACCTTTACTCTAAGACACAGACAACCTCACTCTATGACACAGACACCCTCACCCTAAGGCACACACACCCTCACTCTGAGACACAGACAACCCCCCCCTATGACACACACCCTCACCAGAAGGCACACACACCCTCACTCTGAGACACAGACAACCTCACCCTATGACACACACACCCTCACCCTAGGGCACTACCTCACCCTCCCACAGAGACACACACAACCTCTCCTATGACACACACACCCTAACCCTAAGACACAGACAACCTCACCCTTAGGCACACACACCCTCACTCTGAGACACACACACCCTCATCTTATGACACACACCTTCATCCTAAGGCACACACACCCTAACTCTGAGACACAGACAACCTCACCCTATGACACACACACCCTCATCCTAAGACACACACCCTCACCCTAAGGCACACACCCTCACCCTAAGGCACATACCCTCACTCAGAGACACACACAACCTCCCATATTACACACTCACACTTTCCCTAATACATACATACTTTTACTGTGAGACACAGACAACCTCACCCTATGACACACATACCCTCACCCTAAGACACACACCCTCACCCGAAGGCACACACAACCTCACCCTATGACACACACCCTCACCTTAAGGCACAAACACCCTCACCCTAAGGCACAAACACCCTCACTCTGAGACACAGACAGCCTCATCCTAAGGCACTTAAAAAAGTCTACGGCACCCAGTATTCCCAGGCGGTCACCCATCCAAGTACTGACTGGGCTCAACGTTGCTTGACTTCGGTGATCAGACGAGAACCGGTGTTTTCAACGTGATGTGGCCGTAGACGAGGTTGAGAGTAAGATAGAGTCCTTATATATGACCTACCACTAGAGTCTTGTAAAATGTTTTCTTTTTTCTAAATTAGAATTTAAAAAAAGTCTACGGCACCGAGTATTCCCAGGCGGTCACCCATCCAAGTACTGACTGGGCTCAACGTCGCTTGACTTCGGTGATCAGACGAGAACCGGTGTTTTCAACGTGATGTGGCCGTAGACGAGGTTGAGAGTAAGATAGAGTCCTTATATATCACCTACCACTAGAGTCTTGTAAAATGTTTTCATTTTTTCTAAATTAGAATTTAAAAAAAGTCTACGGCACCCAGTATTCCCAGGCGGTCACCCATCCAAGTACTGACTGGGCTCAACGTCGCTTGACTTCGGTGATCAGACGAGAACCGGTGTTTTCAACTTGATGTGGCCGTAGACGAGGTTGAGAGTAAGATAGAGTCCTTATATATGACCTACCACTAGAGTCTTGTAAAATGTTTTCTTTTTTCTAAATTAGAATTTAAAAAAAGTCTACGGCACCCAGTATTCCCAGGCGGTCACCCATCCAAGTACTGACTGGGCTCAACGTTGCTTGACTTCGGTGATCAGACGAGAACCGGTGTTTTCAACGTGATGTGGCCGTAGACAAGGTTGAGAGTAAGATAGAGTCCTTATATATCACCTACCACTAGAGTCTTGTAAAATGTTTTCTTTTTTCTAAATTAGAATTTAAAAAAAGTCTACGGCACCCAGTATTCCCAGGCGGTCACCCATCCAAGTACTGACTGGGCTCAACGTCGCTTGACTTCGGTGATCAGACGAGAACCGGTGTTTTCAACGTGATGTGGCCGTAGACGAGGTTGAGAGTAAGATAGAGTCCTTATATATGACCTACCACTAGAGTCTTGTAAAATGTTTTCATTTTTTCTAAATTAGAATTTAAAAAAAGTCTACGGCACCCAGTATTCCCAGGCGGTCACCCATCCAAGTACTGACTGGGCTCAACGTCGCTTGACTTCGGTGATCAGACGAGAACCGGTGTTTTCAACGTGATGTGGCCGTAGACAAGGTTGAGAGTAAGATAGAGTCCTTATATATCACCTACCACTAGAGTCTTGTAAAATGTTTTCTTTTTTCTAAATTAGAATTTAAAAAAAGTCTACGGCACCCAGTATTCCCAGGCGGTCACCCATCCAAGTACTGACTGGGCTCAACGTCGCTTGACTTCGGTGATCAGACGAGAACCGGTGTTTTCAACGTGATGTGGCCGTAGACGAGGTTGAGAGTAAGATAGAGTCCTTATATATGACCTACCACTAGAGTCTTGTAAAATGTTTTCTTTTTTCTAAATTAGAATTTTAAAAAAGTCTACGGCACCCAGTATTCCCAAGCGGTCACCCATCCAAGTACTGACTGGGCTCAACGTCGCTTGACTTCGGTGATCAGACGAGAACCGGTGTTTTCAACGTGATGTGGCCGTAGACGAGGTTGAGAGTAAGATAGAGTCCTTATATATCACCTACCACTAGAGTCTTGTAAAATGTTTTCTTTTTTTAAATTAGAATTTTTAAAAAGTCTACGGCACCCAGTATTCCCAGGCGGTCACCCATCCAAGTACTGACTGGGCTCAACGTCGCTTGACTTCGGTGATCAGACGAGAACCGGTATTTTCAACGTGATGTGGCCGTAGACGAGGTTGAGAGTAAGATAGAGTCCTTATATATGACCTACCACTAGAGTCTTGTAAAATGTTTTCTTTTTTCTAAATTAGAATTTAAAAAAAGTCTATGGCACCCAGTATTCCCAGGCGGTCACCCATCCAAGTACTGACTGGGCTCAACGTCGCTTGACTTCGGTGATCAGACGAGAACCGGTGTTTTCAACGTGATGTGGCCGTAGACGAGGTTGAGAGTAAGATAGAGTCCTTATATATCACCTACCACTAGAGTCTTGTAAAATGTTTTCATTTTTTCTAAATTAGAATTTAAAAAAAGTCTACGGCACCCAGTATTCCCAGGCGGTCACCCATCCAAGTACTGACTGGGCTCAACGTCGCTTGACTTCGGTGATCAGACGAGAACCGGTGTTTTCAACGTGATGTGGCCGTAGACGAGGTTGAGAGTAAGATAGAGTCCTTATATATGACCTACCACTAGAGTCTTGTAAAATGTTTTCTTTTTTCTAAATTAGAATTTAAAAAAAGTCTACGGCACCCAGTATTCCCAGGCGGTCACCCATCCAAGTACTGACTGGGCTCAACGTCGCTTGACTTCGGTGATCAGATGAGAACCGGTGTTTTCAACGTGATGTGGCCGTAGACGAGGTTGAGAGTAAGATAGAGTCCTTATATATGACCTACCACTAGAGTCTTGTAAAATGTTTTCTTTTTTCTAAATTAGAATTTAAAAAAAGTCTACGGCACCATGTATTCCCAGGCGGTCACCCATCCAAGTACTGACTGGGCTCAACGTCGCTTGACTTCGGTGATCAGACGAGAACCGGTGTTTTCAACGTGATGTGGCCGTAGACAAGGTTGAGAGTAAGATAGAGTCCTTATATATCACCTACCACTAGAGTCTTGTAAAATGTTTTCTTTTTTCTAAATTAGAATTTAAAAAAAGTCTACGGCACCCAGTATTCCCAGGCGGTCACCCATCCAAGTACTGACTGGGCTCAACGTCGCTTGACTTCGGTGATCAGACGAGAACCGGTGTCTTCAACGTGATGTGGCCTTAGACGAGGTTGAGAGTAAGATAGAGTCCTTATATATGACCTACCACTAGAGTCTTGTAAAATGTTTTCTTTTTTCTAAATTAGAATTTAAAAAAAGTCTACGGCACCCAGTATTCCCAGGCGGTCACCCATCCAAGTACTGACTGGGCTCAACGTCGCTTGACTTCGGTGATCAGACGAGAACCGGTGTTTTCAACGTGATGTGGCCGTAGACGAGGTTGAGAGTAAGATAGAGTCCTTATATATGACCTACCACTAGAGTCTTGTAAAATGTTGTCTTTTTTCTAAATTAGAATTTAAAAAAAGTCTACGGCACCCAGTATTCCCAGGCGGTCACCCATCCAAGTACTGACTGGGCTCAACGTCGCTTGACTTCGGTGATCAGACGAGAACCGGTGTTTTCAACGTGATGTGGCCGTAGACGAGGTTGAGAGTAAGATAGAGTCCTTATATATCACCTACCACTAGAGTCTTGTAAAATGTTTTCATTTTTTCTAAATTAGAATTTAAAAAAAGTCTACGGCACCCAGTATTCCCAGGCGGTCACCCATCCAAGTACTGACTGGGCTCAACGTCGCTTGACTTCGGTGATCAGACGAGAACCGGTGTTTTCAACGTGATGTGGCCGTAGACGAGGTTGAGAGTAAGATAGAGTCCTTATATATGACCTACCACTAGAGTCTTGTAAAATGTTTTCTTTTTTCTAAATTAGAATTTAAAAAAAGTCTACGGCACCCAGTATTCCCAGGCGGTCACCCATCCAAGTACTGACTGGGCTCAACGTCGCTTGACTTCGGTGATCAGACGAGAACCGGTGTTTTCAACGTGATGTGGCCGTAGACGAGGTTGAGAGTAAGATAGAGTCCTTATATATGACCTACCACTAGAGTCTTGTAAAATGTTTTCTTTTTTCTAAATTAGAATTTAAAGTCTACGGCACCCAGTATTCCCAGGCGGTCACCCATCCAAGTACTGACTGGGCTCAACGTCGCTTGACTTCGGTGATCAGACGAGAACCGGTGTTTTCAACGTGATGTGGCCGTAGACGAGGTTGAGAGTAAGATAGAGTCCTTATATATGACCTACCACTAGAGTCTTGTAAAATGTTTTCTTTTTTCTTAATTAGAATTTAAAAAAAGTCTACGGCACCCAGTATTCCCAGGCGGTCACCCATCCAAGTACTGACTGGGCTCAACGTCGCTTGACTTCGGTGATCAGACGAGAACCGGTGTTTTCAACGTGATGTGGCCGTAGACAAGGTTGAGAGTAAGATAGAGTCCTTATATATCACCTACCACTAGAGTCTTGTAAAATGTTTTCTTTTTTCTAAATTAGAATTTAAAAAAAGTCTACGGCACCCAGTATTCCCAGGCGGTCACCCATCCAAGTACTGACTGGGCTCAACGTCGCTTGACTTCGGTGATCAGACGAGAACCGGTGTTTTCAACGTGATGTGGCCGTAGACGAGGTTGAGAGTAAGATAGAGTCCTTATATATGACCTACCACTAGAGTCTTGTAAAATGTTTTCTTTTTTCTAAATTAGAATTTAAAAAAAGTCTACGGCACCCAGTATTCCCAAGCGGTCACCCATCCAAGTACTGACTGGGCTCAACGTCGCTTGACTTCGGTGATCAGACGAGAACCGGTGTTTTCAACGTGATGTGGCCGTAGACGAGGTTGAGAGTAAGATAGAGTCCTTATATATCACCTACCACTAGAGTCTTGTAAAATGTTTTCTTTTTTTAAATTAGAATTTTTAAAAAGTCTACGGCACCCAGTATTCCCAGGCGGTCACCCATCCAAGTACTGACTGGGCTCAACGTCGCTTGACTTCGGTGATCAGACGAGAACCGGTATTTTCAACGTGATGTGGCCGTAGACGAGGTTGAGAGTAAGATAGAGTCCTTATATATGACCTACCACTAGAGTCTTGTAAAATGTTTTCTTTTTTCTAAATTAGAATTTAAAAAAAGTCTATGGCACCCAGTATTCCCAGGCGGTCACCCATCCAAGTACTGACTGGGCTCAACGTCGCTTGACTTCGGTGATCAGACGAGAACCGGTGTTTTCAACGTGATGTGGCCGTAGACGAGGTTGAGAGTAAGATAGAGTCCTTATATATCACCTACCACTAGAGTCTTGTAAAATGTTTTCATTTTTTCTAAATTAGAATTTAAAAAAAGTCTACGGCACCCAGTATTCCCAGGCGGTCACCCATCCAAGTACTGACTGGGCTCAACGTCGCTTGACTTCGGTGATCAGACGAGAACCGGTGTTTTCAACGTGATGTGGCCGTAGACGAGGTTGAGAGTAAGATAGAGTCCTTATATATGACCTACCACTAGAGTCTTGTAAAATGTTTTCTTTTTTCTAAATTAGAATTTAAAAAAAGTCTACGGCACCCAGTATTCCCAGGCGGTCACCCATCCAAGTACTGACTGGGCTCAACGTCGCTTGACTTCGGTGATCAGATGAGAACCGGTGTTTTCAACGTGATGTGGCCGTAGACGAGGTTGAGAGTAAGATAGAGTCCTTATATATGACCTACCACTAGAGTCTTGTAAAATGTTTTCTTTTTTCTAAATTAGAATTTTAAAAAAGTCTACGGCACCATGTATTCCCAGGCGGTCACCCATCCAAGTACTGACTGGGCTCAACGTCGCTTGACTTCGGTGATCAGACGAGAACCGGTGTTTTCAACGTGATGTGGCCGTAGACAAGGTTGAGAGTAAGATAGAGTCCTTATATATCACCTACCACTAGAGTCTTGTAAAATGTTTTCTTTTTTCTAAATTAGAATTTAAAAAAAGTCTACGGCACCCAGTATTCCCAGGCGGTCACCCATCCAAGTACTGACTGGGCTCAACGTCGCTTGACTTCGGTGATCAGACGAGAACCGGTGTTTTCAACGTGATGTGGCCTTAGACGAGGTTGAGAGTAAGATAGAGTCCTTATATATGACCTACCACTAGAGTCTTGTAAAATGTTTTCTTTTTTCTAAATTAGAATTTAAAAAAAGTCTACGGCACCCAGTATTCCCAGGCGGTCACCCATCCAAGTACTGACTGGGCTCAACGTCGCTTGACTTCGGTGATCAGACGAGAACCGGTGTTTTCAACGTGATGTGGCCGTAGACGAGGTTGAGAGTAAGATAGAGTCTTTATATATGACCTACCACTAGAGTCTTGTAAAATGTTGTCTTTTTTCTAAATTAGTATTTAAAAAAAGTCTACGGCACCCAGTATTCCCAGGCGGTCACCCATCCAAGTACTGACTGGGCTCAACGTCGCTTGACTTCGGTGATCAGACGAGAACCGGTGTTTTCAACGTGATGTGGCCGTAGACGAGGTTGAGAGTAAGATAGAGTCCTTATATATCACCTACCACTAGAGTCTTGTAAAATGTTTTCATTTTTTCTAAATTAGAATTTAAAAAAAGTCTACGGCACCCAGTATTCCCAGGCGGTCACCCATCCAAGTACTGACTGGGCTCAACGTCGCTTGACTTCGGTGATCAGACGAGAACCGGTGTTTTCAACGTGATGTGGCCGTAGACGAGGTTGAGAGTAAGATAGAGTCCTTATATATGACCTACCACTAGAGTCTTGTAAAATGTTTTCTTTTTTCTAAATTAGAATTTAAAAAAAGTCTACGGCACCCAGTATTCCCAGGCGGTCACCCATCCAAGTACTGACTGGGCTCAACGTCGCTTGACTTCGGTGATCAGACGAGAACCGGTGTTTTCAACGTGATGTGGCCGTAGACGAGGTTGAGAGTAAGATAGAGTCCTTATATATGACCTACCACTAGAGTCTTGTAAAATGTTTTCTTTTTTCTAAATTAGAATTTAAAAAAAGTCTACGGCACCCAGTATTCCCAGGCGGTCACCCATCCAAGTACTGACTGGGCTCAGCGTTGCTTGACTTCGGTGATCAGACGAGAACCGGTGTTTTCAACGTGATGTGGCCGTAGACAAGGTTGAGAGTAAGATAGAGTCCTTATATATGACCTACCACTAGAGTCTTGTAAAATGTTTTCTTTTTTCTAAATTAGAATTTAAAAAAAGTCTACGGCACCCAGTATTCCCAGGCGGTCACCCATCCAAGTACTGACTGGGCTCAACGTCGCTTGACTTCGGTGATCAGACGAGAACCGGTGTTTTCAACGTGATGTGGCCGTAGACGAGGTTGAGAGTAAGATAGAGTCCTTATATATCACCTACCACTAGAGTCTTGTAAAATGTTTTCATTTTTTCTAAATTAGAATTTAAAAAAAGTCTACGGCACCCAGTATTCCCAGGCGGTCACCCATCCAAGTACTGACTGGGCTCAACGTCGCTTGACTTCGGTGATCAGACGAGAACCGGTGTTTTCAACGTGATGTGGCCGTAGACGAGGTTGAGAGTAAGATAGAGTCCTTATATATGACCTACCACTAGAGTCTTGTAAAATGTTTTCTTTTTTCTAAATTAGAATTTAAAAAAAGTCTACGGCACCCAGTATTCCCAGGCGGTCACCCATCCAAGTACTGACTGGGCTCAACGTCGCTTGACTTCGGTGATCAGACGAGAACCGGTGTTTTCAACGTGATGTGGCCGTAGACGAGGTTGAGAGTAAGATAGAGTCCTTATATATGACCTACCACTAGAGTCTTGTAAAATGTTTTCTTTTTTCTAAATTAGAATTTAAAAAAAGTCTATGGCACCCAGTATTCCCAGGCGGTCACCCATCCAAGTACTGACTGGGCTCAACGTCGCTTGACTTCGGTGATCAGACGAGAACCGGTGTTTTCAACGTGATGTGGCCGTAGACGAGGTTGAGAGTAAGATAGAGTCCTTATATATCACCTACCACTAGAGTCTTGTAAAATGTTTTCATTTTTTCTAAATTAGAATTTAAAAAAAGTCTACGGCACCCAGTATTCCCAGGCGGTCACCCATCCAAGTACTGACTGGGCTCAACGTCGCTTGACTTCGGTGATCAGACGAGAACCGGTGTTTTCAACGTGATGTGGCCGTAGACGAGGTTGAGAGTAAGATAGAGTCCTTATATATGACCTACCACTAGAGTCTTGTAAAATGTTTTCTTTTTTCTAAATTAGAATTTAAAAAAAGTCTACGGCACCCAGTATTCCCAGGCGGTCACCCATCCAAGTACTGACTGGGCTCAACGTCGCTTGACTTCGGTGATCAGACGAGAACCGGTGTTTTCAACGTGATGTGGCCGTAGACGAGATTGAGAGTAAGATAGAGTCCTTATATATGACCTACCACTAGAGTCTTGTAAAATGTTTTCTTTTTTCTAAATTAGAATTTAAAAAAAGTCTACGGCACCATGTATTCCCAGGCGGTCACCCATCCAAGTACTGACTGGGCTCAACGTCGCTTGACTTCGGTGATCAGACGAGAACCGGTGTTTTCAACGTGATGTGGCCGTAGACAAGGTTGAGAGTAAGATAGAGTCCTTATATATCACCTACCACTAGAGTCTTGTAAAATGTTTTCTATTTTCTAAATTAGAATTTAAAAAAAGTCTACGGCACCCAGTATTCCCAGGCGGTCACCCATCCAAGTACTGACTGGGCTCAACGTCGCTTGACTTCGGTGATCAGACGAGAACCGGTGTTTTCAACGTGATGTGGCCGTAGACGAGGTTGAGAGTAAGATAGAGTCCTTATATATCACCTACCACTAGAGTCTTGTAAAATGTTTTCATTTTTTCTAAATTAGAATTAAAAAAAAGTCTACGGCACCCAGTATTCCCAGGCGGTCACCCATCCAAGTACTGACTGGGCTCAACGTCGCTTGACTTTGGTGATCAGACGAGAACCGGTGTTTTCAACGTGATGTGGCCGTAGACGAGGTTGAGAAAAAGATAGAGTCCTTATATATGACCTACCACTAGAGTCTTGTAAAATGTTTTCTTTTTTCTAAATTAGAATTTAAAAAAAGTCTACGGCACCCAGTATTCCCAGGCGGTCACCCATCCAAGTACTGACTGGGCTCAACGTCGCTTGACTTCGGTGATCAGACGAGAACCGGTATTTTCAACGTGATGTGGCCGTAGACGAGGTTGAGAGTAAGATAGAGTCCTTATATATCACCTACCACTAGAGTCTTGTAAAATGTTTTCTTTTTTCTAAATTAGAATTTAAAAAAAGTCTACAGCACCCAGTATTCCCAGGCGGTCACCCATCCAAGTACTGACTGGGCTCAACGTCGCTTGACTTCGGTGATCAGACGAGAACCGGTGTTTTCAACGTGATGTGGCCGTAGACGAGGTTGAGAGTAAGATAGAGTCCTTATATATGACCTACCACTAGAGTCTTGTAAAATGTTTTCTTTTTTCTAAATTAGAATTTAAAAAAAGTCTACGGCACCCAGTATTCCCAGGCGGTCACCCATCCAAGTACTGACTGGGCTCAACGTCGCTTGACTTCGGTGATCAGACGAGAACCGGTGTTTTCAACGTGATGTGGCCGTAGACGAGGTTGAGAGTAAGATAGAGTCCTTATATATGACCTACCACTAGAGTCTTGTAAAATGTTTTCTTTTTTCTAAATTAGAATTTAAAAAAAGTCTACGGCACCCAGTATTCCCAGGCGGTCACCCATCCAAGTACTGACTGGGCTCAACGTCGCTTGAATTGGTGATCAGACGAGAACCGGTGTTTTCAACGTGATGTGGCCGTAGACGAGGTTGAGAGTAAGATAGAGTCCTTATATATGACCTACCACTAGAGTCTTGTAAAATGTTTTCTTTTTTCTAAATTAGAATTTAAAAAAAGTCTACGGCACCATGTATTCCCAGGCGGTCACCCATCCAAGTACTGACTGGGCTCAACGTCGCTTGACTTCGGTGATCAGACGAGAACCGGTGTTTTCAACGTGATGTGGCCGTAGACAAGGTTGAGAGTAAGATAGAGTCCTTATATATGACCTACCACTAGAGTCTTGTAAAATGTTTTCTTTTTTCTAAATTAGAATTTAAAAAAAGTCTACGGCACCCAGTATTCCCAGGCGGTCACCCATCCAAGTACTGACTGGGCTCAACGTCGCTTGACTTCGGTGATCAGACGAGAACCGGTGTTTTCAACGTGATGTGGCCTTAGACGAGGTTGAGAGTAAGATAGAGTCCTTATATATGACCTACCACTAGAGTCTTGTAAAATGTTTTCTTTTTTCTAAATTAGAATTTTAAAAAAGTCTACGGCACCCAGTATTCCCAGGCGGTCACCCATCCAAGTACTGACTGGGCTCAACGTCGCTTGACTTCGGTGATCAGACGAGAACCGGTGTTTTCAACGTGATGTGGCCGTAGACGAGGTTGAGAGTAAGATAGAGTCCTTATATATGACCTACCACTAGAGTCTTGTAAAATGTTTTCTTTTTTCTAAATTAGAATTTTAAAAAAGTCTACGGCACCCAGTATTCCCAGGCGGTCACCCATCCAAGTACTGACTGGGCTCAACGTCGCTTGACTTCGGTGATCAGACGAGAACCGGTGTTTTCAACGTGATGTGGCCGTAGACGAGGTTGAGAGTAAGATAGAGTCCTTATATATCACCTACCACTAGAGTCTTGTAAAATGTTTTCATTTTTTCTAAATTAGAATTTAAAAAAAGTCTACGGCACCCAGTATTCCCAGGCCGTCACCCATCCAAGTACTGACTGGGCTCAACGTCGCTTGACTTCGGTGATCAGACGAGAACCGGTGTTTTCAACGTGATGTGGCCGTAGACGAGGTTGAGAGTAAGATAGAGTCCTTATATATGACCTACCACTAGAGTCTTGTAAAATGTTTTCTTTTTTCTAAATTAGAATTTAAAAAAAGTCTACGGCACCCAGTATTCCCAGGCGGTCACCCATCCAAGTACTGACTGGGCTCAACGTCGCTTGACTTCGGTGATCAGACGAGAACCGGTGTTTTCAACGTGATGTGGCCGTAGACGAGGTTGAGAGTAAGATAGAGTCCTTATATATGACCTACCACTAGAGTCTTGTAAAATGTTTTCTTTTTTCTAAATTAGAATTTTAAAAAAGTCTACGGCACCCAGTATTCCCAGGCGGTCACCCATCCAAGTACTGACTGGGCTCAACGTCTCTTGACTTCGGTGATCAGACGAGAACTGGTGTTTTCAACGTGATGTGGCCGTAGACGAGGTTGAGAGTAAGATAGAGTCCTTATATATCACCTACCACTAGAGTCTTGTAAAATGTTTTCTTTTTTCTAAATTAGAATTTAAAAAAAGTCTACGGCACCCAGTATTCCCAGGCGGTCACCCATCCAAGTACTGACTGGGCTCAACGTCGCTTGACTTCGGTGATCAGACGAGAACCGGTGTTTTCAACGTGATGTGGCCGTAGACGAGGTTGAGAGTAAGATAGAGTCCTTATATATGACCTACCACTAGAGTCTTGTAAAATGTTTTCTTTTTTCTAAATTAGAATTTAAAAAAAGTCTACGGCACCCAGTATTCCCAGGCGGTCACCCATCCAAGTACTGACTGGGCTCAACGTCGCTTGACTTCGGTGATCAGACGAGAACCGGTGTTTTCAACGTGATGTGGCCGTAGACAAGGTTGAGAGTAAGATAGAGTCCTTATATATGACCTACCACTAGAGTCTTGTAAAATGTTTTCTTTTTTCTAAATTAGAATTTAAAAAAAGTCTACGGCACCCAGTATTCCCAGGCGGTCACCCATCCAAGTACTGACTGGGCTCAACGTCGCTTGACTTCGGTGATCAGACGAGAACCGGTGTTTTCAACGTGATGTGGCCGTAGACGAGGTTGAGAGTAAGATAGAGTCCTTATATATGACCTACCACTAGAGTCTTGTAAAATGTTTTCTTTTTTCTAAATTAGAATTTAAAAAAAGTCTACGGCACCCAGTATTCCCAGGCGGTCACCCATCCAAGTACTGACTGGGCTCAACGTTGCTTAACTTCGGTGATCAGACGAGAACCGGTGTTTTCAACGTGATATGGCCGTAGACAAAGTTTAGGATAAAATAAAACCATTATATATCAGATACGAGGTGACTCAAGTCGACAAAGATAAAAAAAATATATATTTATATTATGACTCAAAATTTAAGGCACCCAGTATTCATAGGCAGTCACCTGGCGAATTATTCAAAGTGTCATGGCCATAGAAAACAGTGTGTGTGAATTAGAAGCGTTACAAGACATATAAGACACACCTGATGACACATCAACACCTTAAGTACTCACCTCACCCTAAGACACTCACACACACGCCCTAACCATGATACACACAACCTCAACCTAAGACACACACCCTCACCCTAACGTCACACACCTTCAACCTAACGACACACACCCTCAGGGACACTGACCCTCACCCTGACACACACACCCTCACCTTTAGTGTTACACACCCTCACCCTGAGACACGTCCTCACCTTAGGTGAGACACACCCTCACCTTTAGTGTCACACACCTCACTTTCAGTGACACACACCCTCACATTCAGACTCACACATCCTAACCTTGGGTCACACACCCTCACTTTGAGACACGCCCTCACCTTCAGTGACACACACACCCTCGGCTTGGGACACACACCCTCGGCTTGGGACACACACACCCTCGGCTTGGGACACACACACCCTCACCTAGTGTCACACACAACCTCACCCTATGACACACACACCCTCACTCTGAGACACAGACAACCTCACCCTATGACACACACACACCCTCACCCTAAGGCACACACACCTCACTCTGACACAAAGACAACCTCACCCTATGACACACACACACCCTCACCAGAAGGCACACACACCCTCACTCTGACACACAGACAACCTCACCCTACGACACACACCCTCAGCCTAAGACACACACACCCTCACTCTGAAACACACACAACCCCACCCTATGACACACACACCCTCACCAGAATGCACACACACCCTCACTCTGACACACAGACAACCTCACCCTACGACACACACCCTGTGCCTAAGACACACACACACCCTCACTCTGAAACACAGACAATCCCACCCTATGATACACACACCCGCATCCTAGGGCACAAACACCCTCCCACAGAGACACAGACAACCTCCCCTATGACACACACATACACACCTTTACTCTAAGACACAGACAACCTCACCCTATGACACAGACACCCTCACCCTAAGGCACACACACCTCACTCTGACACAAAGACAACCTCACCCTATGACACACACACACCCTCACCAGAAGGCACACACACCCTCACTCTGAGACACAGACAACCTTACCCTACGACACACACCCTCTGCCTAAGACACACACACCCTCACTCTGACACAAACACAATCCCACCCTATGACACACACAAACCCTCACCAAAAGGCACACACAACCTCACTCCGAGACACAGACAACCTCAACATACGACACACACCCTCAGCTTAAGACACACACACCCTCACTCTGACACAAACACAATCCCACCCTATGACACACACACACCCTCACCAGAAGGCACACACACCCTCACTCTGACACACAGACAACCTCACCCTACGACACACACCCTCTGCCTAAGACACACACACCCTCACTCGGAAACACAGACAATCCCACCCTATGACACACACACCCCCACCCTAGGGCACAAACACCCTCCCACAGAGACACAGACAACCTCCCCTATGACACACACATACACACCTTTACTCTAAGACACAGACAACCTCACCCTATGACACAGACACCCTCAGCCTAAGACACACACACCTCACTCTGACACAAAGACAACCTCACCCTATGACACACACACACCCTCACCAGAAGGCACACACACCCTTACTCCGAGACACAGACAACCTCATCCTACGACACATACCCTCAGCCTAAGACACACACACCCTCACTCTGACACAAACACAATCCCACCCTATGACACACACACACCCTCACCAGAAGGCACACACACCGTCACTCTGACACACAGACAACCTCACCCTACGACACACACCATTCTGCCTAAGACACACACACCCTCACTCGGAAACACAGACAATCCCGCCCTATGACACACACACACCCGCACCCTAGGGCACAAACACCCTCCCACAGAGACATAGACAACGTCCCCTATGAGACACACATACACACCTTTACTCTAAGACACAGACAACCTCACCCTATGACACAGACACCCTCACCCTAAGGCACACACACCCTCACTCTGAGACACAGACAACCCCCCCCTATGACACACACCCTCACCAGAAGGCACACACACCCTCACTCTGAGACACAGACAACCTCACCCTATGACACACACACCCTCACCCTAGGGCACTACCTCACCCTCCCACAGAGACACACACAACCTCTCCTATGACACACACACCCTAACCCTAAGACACAGACAACCTCACCCTTAGGCACACACACCCTCACTCTGAGACACACACACCCTCATCTTATGACACACACCTTCATCCTAAGGCACACACACCCTAACTCTGAGACACAGACAACCTCACCCTATGACACACACACCCTCATCCTAAGACACACACCCTCACCCTAAGGCACACACCCTCACCCTAAGGCACATACCCTCACTCAGAGACACACACAACCTCCCATATTACACACTCACACTTTCCCTAATACATACATACTTTTACTGTGAGACACAGACAACCTCACCCTATGACACACATACCCTCACCCTAAGACACACACCCTCACCCGAAGGCACACACAACCTCACCCTATGACACACACCCTCACCTTAAGGCACAAACACCCTCACCCTAAGGCACAAACACCCTCACTCTGAGACACAGACAGCCTCATCCTAAGGCACTTAAAAAAGTCTACGGCACCCAGTATTCCCAGGCGGTCACCCATCCAAGTACTGACTGGGCTCAACGTTGCTTGACTTCGGTGATCAGACGAGAACCGGTGTTTTCAACGTGATGTGGCCGTAGACGAGGTTGAGAGTAAGATAGAGTCCTTATATATGACCTACCACTAGAGTCTTGTAAAATGTTTTCTTTTTTCTAAATTAGAATTTAAAAAAAGTCTACGGCACCGAGTATTCCCAGGCGGTCACCCATCCAAGTACTGACTGGGCTCAACGTCGCTTGACTTCGGTGATCAGACGAGAACCGGTGTTTTCAACGTGATGTGGCCGTAGACGAGGTTGAGAGTAAGATAGAGTCCTTATATATCACCTACCACTAGAGTCTTGTAAAATGTTTTCATTTTTTCTAAATTAGAATTTAAAAAAAGTCTACGGCACCCAGTATTCCCAGGCGGTCACCCATCCAAGTACTGACTGGGCTCAACGTCGCTTGACTTCGGTGATCAGACGAGAACCGGTGTTTTCAACGTGATGTGGCCGTAGACGAGGTTGAGAGTAAGATAGAGTCCTTATATATGACCTACCACTAGAGTCTTGTAAAATGTTTTCTTTTTTCTAAATTAGAATTTAAAAAAAGTCTACGGCACCCAGTATTCCCAGGCGGTCACCCATCCAAGTACTGACTGGGCTCAACGTTGCTTGACTTCGGTGATCAGACGAGAACCGGTGTTTTCAACGTGATGTGGCCGTAGACAAGGTTGAGAGTAAGATAGAGTCCTTATATATCACCTACCACTAGAGTCTTGTAAAATGTTTTCTTTTTTCTAAATTAGAATTTAAAAAAAGTCTACGGCACCCAGTATTCCCAGGCGGTCACCCATCCAAGTACTGACTGGGCTCAACGTCGCTTGACTTCGGTGATCAGACGAGAACCGGTGTTTTCAACGTGATGTGGCCGTAGACGAGGTTGAGAGTAAGATAGAGTCCTTATATATGACCTACCACTAGAGTCTTGTAAAATGTTTTCATTTTTTCTAAATTAGAATTTAAAAAAAGTCTACGGCACCCAGTATTCCCAGGCGGTCACCCATCCAAGTACTGACTGGGCTCAACGTCGCTTGACTTCGGTGATCAGACGAGAACCGGTGTTTTCAACGTGATGTGGCCGTAGACGAGGTTGAGAGTAAGATAGAGTCCTTATATATGACCTACCACTAGAGTCTTGTAAAATGTTTTCTTTTTTCTAAATTAGAATTTAAAAAAAGTCTACGGCACCCAGTATTCCCAGGCGGTCACCCATCCAAGTACTGACTGGGCTCAACGTCGCTTGACTTCGGTGATCAGACGAGAACCGGTGTTTTCAACGTGATGTGGCCGTAGACGAGGTTGAGAGTAAGATAGAGTCCTTATATATGACCTACCACTAGAGTCTTGTAAAATGTTTTCTTTTTTCTTAATTAGAATTTAAAAAAAGTCTACGGCACCCAGTATTCCCAGGCGGTCACCCATCCAAGTACTGACTGGGCTCAACGTCGCTTGACTTCGGTGATCAGACGAGAACCGGTGTTTTCAACGTGATGTGGCCGTAGACAAGGTTGAGAGTAAGATAGAGTCCTTATATATCACCTACCACTAGAGTCTTGTAAAATGTTTTCTTTTTTCTAAATTAGAATTTAAAAAAAGTCTACGGCACCCAGTATTCCCAGGCGGTCACCCATCCAAGTACTGACTGGGCTCAACGTCGCTTGACTTCGGTGATCAGACGAGAACCGGTGTTTTCAACGTGATGTGGCCGTAGACGAGGTTGAGAGTAAGATAGAGTCCTTATATATGACCTACCACTAGAGTCTTGTAAAATGTTTTCTTTTTTCTAAATTAGAATTTAAAAAAAGTCTACGGCACCCAGTATTCCCAAGCGGTCACCCATCCAAGTACTGACTGGGCTCAACGTCGCTTGACTTCGGTGATCAGACGAGAACCGGTGTTTTCAACGTGATGTGGCCGTAGACGAGGTTGAGAGTAAGATAGAGTCCTTATATATCACCTACCACTAGAGTCTTGTAAAATGTTTTCTTTTTTTAAATTAGAATTTTTAAAAAGTCTACGGCACCCAGTATTCCCAAGCGGTCACCCATCCAAGTACTGACTGGGCTCAACGTCGCTTGACTTCGGTGATCAGACGAGAACCGGTGTTTTCAACGTGATGTGGCCGTAGACGAGGTTGAGAGTAAGATAGAGTCCTTATATATGACCTACCACTAGAGTCTTGTAAAATGTTTTCTTTTTTCTAAATTAGAATTTAAAAAAAGTCTATGGCACCCAGTATTCCCAGGCGGTCACCCATCCAAGTACTGACTGGGCTCAACGTCGCTTGACTTCGGTGATCAGACGAGAACCGGTGTTTTCAACGTGATGTGGCCGTAGACGAGGTTGAGAGTAAGATAGAGTCCTTATATATCACCTACCACTAGAGTCTTGTAAAATGTTTTCATTTTTTCTAAATTAGAATTTAAAAAAAGTCTACGGCACCCAGTATTCCCAGGCGGTCACCCATCCAAGTACTGACTGGGCTCAACGTCGCTTGACTTCGGTGATCAGACGAGAACCGGTGTTTTCAACGTGATGTGGCCGTAGACGAGGTTGAGAGTAAGATAGAGTCCTTATATATGACCTACCACTAGAGTCTTGTAAAATGTTTTCTTTTTTCTAAATTAGAATTTAAAAAAAGTCTACGGCACCCAGTATTCCCAGGCGGTCACCCATCCAAGTACTGACTGGGCTCAACGTCGCTTGACTTCGGTGATCAGATGAGAACCGGTGTTTTCAACGTGATGTGGCCGTAGACGAGGTTGAGAGTAAGATAGAGTCCTTATATATGACCTACCACTAGAGTCTTGTAAAATGTTTTCTTTTTTCTAAATTAGAATTTAAAAAAAGTCTACGGCACCATGTATTCCCAGGCGGTCACCCATCCAAGTACTGACTGGGCTCAACGTCGCTTGACTTCGGTGATCAGACGAGAACCGGTGTTTTCAACGTGATGTGGCCGTAGACGAGGTTGAGAGTAAGATAGAGTCCTTATATATGACCTACCACTAGAGTCTTGTAAAATGTTTTCTTTTTTCTAAATTAGAATTTAAAGTCTACGGCACCCAGTATTCCCAGGCGGTCACCCATCCAAGTACTGACTGGGCTCAACGTCGCTTGACTTCGGTGATCAGACGAGAACCGGTGTTTTCAACGTGATGTGGCCGTAGACGAGGTTGAGAGTAAGATAGAGTCCTTATATATGACCTACCACTAGAGTCTTGTAAAATGTTTTCTTTTTTCTTAATTAGAATTTAAAAAAAGTCTACGGCACCCAGTATTCCCAGGCGGTCACCCATCCAAGTACTGACTGGGCTCAACGTCGCTTGACTTCGGTGATCAGACGAGAACCGGTGTTTTCAACGTGATGTGGCCGTAGACAAGGTTGAGAGTAAGATAGAGTCCTTATATATCACCTACCACTAGAGTCTTGTAAAATGTTTTCTTTTTTCTAAATTAGAATTTAAAAAAAGTCTACGGCACCCAGTATTCCCAGGCGGTCACCCATCCAAGTACTGACTGGGCTCAACGTCGCTTGACTTCGGTGATCAGACGAGAACCGGTGTTTTCAACGTGATGTGGCCGTAGACGAGGTTGAGAGTAAGATAGAGTCCTTATATATGACCTACCACTAGAGTCTTGTAAAATGTTTTCTTTTTTCTAAATTAGAATTTAAAAAAAGTCTACGGCACCCAGTATTCCCAAGCGGTCACCCATCCAAGTACTGACTGGGCTCAACGTCGCTTGACTTCGGTGATCAGACGAGAACCGGTGTTTTCAACGTGATGTGGCCGTAGACGAGGTTGAGAGTAAGATAGAGTCCTTATATATCACCTACCACTAGAGTCTTGTAAAATGTTTTCTTTTTTTAAATTAGAATTTTTAAAAAGTCTACGGCACCCAGTATTCCCAGGCGGTCACCCATCCAAGTACTGACTGGGCTCAACGTCGCTTGACTTCGGTGATCAGACGAGAACCGGTATTTTCAACGTGATGTGGCCGTAGACGAGGTTGAGAGTAAGATAGAGTCCTTATATATGACCTACCACTAGAGTCTTGTAAAATGTTTTCTTTTTTCTAAATTAGAATTTAAAAAAAGTCTATGGCACCCAGTATTCCCAGGCGGTCACCCATCCAAGTACTGACTGGGCTCAACGTCGCTTGACTTCGGTGATCAGACGAGAACCGGTGTTTTCAACGTGATGTGGCCGTAGACGAGGTTGAGAGTAAGATAGAGTCCTTATATATCACCTACCACTAGAGTCTTGTAAAATGTTTTCATTTTTTCTAAATTAGAATTTAAAAAAAGTCTACGGCACCCAGTATTCCCAGGCGGTCACCCATCCAAGTACTGACTGGGCTCAACGTCGCTTGACTTCGGTGATCAGACGAGAACCGGTGTTTTCAACGTGATGTGGCCGTAGACGAGGTTGAGAGTAAGATAGAGTCCTTATATATGACCTACCACTAGAGTCTTGTAAAATGTTTTCTTTTTTCTAAATTAGAATTTAAAAAAAGTCTACGGCACCCAGTATTCCCAGGCGGTCACCCATCCAAGTACTGACTGGGCTCAACGTCGCTTGACTTCGGTGATCAGATGAGAACCGGTGTTTTCAACGTGATGTGGCCGTAGACGAGGTTGAGAGTAAGATAGAGTCCTTATATATGACCTACCACTAGAGTCTTGTAAAATGTTTTCTTTTTTCTAAATTAGAATTTAAAAAAAGTCTACGGCACCATGTATTCCCAGGCGGTCACCCATCCAAGTACTGACTGGGCTCAACGTCGCTTGACTTCGGTGATCAGACGAGAACCGGTGTTTTCAACGTGATGTGGCCGTAGACAAGGTTGAGAGTAAGATAGAGTCCTTATATATCACCTACCACTAGAGTCTTGTAAAATGTTTTCTTTTTTCTAAATTAGAATTTAAAAAAAGTCTACGGCACCCAGTATTCCCAGGCGGTCACCCATCCAAGTACTGACTGGGCTCAACGTCGCTTGACTTCGGTGATCAGACGAGAACCGGTGTTTTCAACGTGATGTGGCCTTAGACGAGGTTGAGAGTAAGATAGAGTCCTTATATATGACCTACCACTAGAGTCTTGTAAAATGTTTTCTTTTTTCTAAATTAGAATTTAAAAAAAGTCTACGGCACCCAGTATTCCCAGGCGGTCACCCATCCAAGTACTGACTGGGCTCAACGTCGCTTGACTTCGGTGATCAGACGAGAACCGGTGTTTTCAACGTGATGTGGCCGTAGACGAGGTTGAGAGTAAGATAGAGTCCTTATATATGACCTACCACTAGAGTCTTGTAAAATGTTGTCTTTTTTCTAAATTAGTATTTAAAAAAAGTCTACGGCACCCAGTATTCCCAGGCGGTCACCCATCCAAGTACTGACTGGGCTCAACGTCGCTTGACTTCGGTGATCAGACGAGAACCGGTGTTTTCAACGTGATGTGGCCGTAGACGAGGTTGAGAGTAAGATAGAGTCCTTATATATCACCTACCACTAGAGTCTTGTAAAATGTTTTCATTTTTTCTAAATTAGAATTTAAAAAAAGTCTACGGCACCCAGTATTCCCAGGCGGTCACCCATCCAAGTACTGACTGGGCTCAACGTCGCTTGACTTCGGTGATCAGACGAGAACCGGTGTTTTCAACGTGATGTGGCCGTAGACGAGGTTGAGAGTAAGATAGAGTCCTTATATATGACCTACCACTAGAGTCTTGTAAAATGTTTTCTTTTTTCTAAATTAGAATTTAAAAAAAGTCTACGGCACCCAGTATTCCCAGGCGGTCACCCATCCAAGTACTGACTGGGCTCAGCGTTGCTTGACTTCGGTGATCAGACGAGAACCGGTGTTTTCAACGTGATGTGGCCGTAGACAAGGTTGAGAGTAAGATAGAGTCCTTATATATGACCTACCACTAGAGTCTTGTAAAATGTTTTCTTTTTTCTAAATTAGAATTTAAAAAAAGTCTACGGCACCCAGTATTCCCAGGCGGTCACCCATCCAAGTACTGACTGGGCTCAACGTCGCTTGACTTCGGTGATCAGACGAGAACCGGTGTTTTCAACGTGATGTGGCCGTAGACGAGGTTGAGAGTAAGATAGAGTCCTTATATATCACCTACCACTAGAGTCTTGTAAAATGTTTTCATTTTTTCTAAATTAGAATTTAAAAAAAGTCTACGGCACCCAGTATTCCCAGGCGGTCACCCATCCAAGTACTGACTGGGCTCAACGTCGCTTGACTTCGGTGATCAGACGAGAACCGGTGTTTTCAACGTGATGTGGCCGTAGACGAGGTTGAGAGTAAGATAGAGTCCTTATATATGACCTACCACTAGAGTCTTGTAAAATGTTTTCTTTTTTCTAAATTAGAATTTAAAAAAAGTCTACGGCACCCAGTATTCCCAGGCGGTCACCCATCCAAGTACTGACTGGGCTCAACGTCGCTTGACTTCGGTGATCAGACGAGAACCGGTGTTTTCAACGTGATGTGGCCGTAGACGAGGTTGAGAGTAAGATAGAGTCCTTATATATGACCTACCACTAGAGTCTTGTAAAATGTTTTCTTTTTTCTAAATTAGAATTTAAAAAAAGTCTATGGCACCCAGTATTCCCAGGCGGTCACCCATCCAAGTACTGACTGGGCTCAACGTCGCTTGACTTCGGTGATCAGACGAGAACCGGTGTTTTCAACGTGATGTGGCCGTAGACGAGGTTGAGAGTAAGATAGAGTCCTTATATATCACCTACCACTAGAGTCTTGTAAAATGTTTTCATTTTTTCTAAATTAGAATTTAAAAAAAGTCTACGGCACCCAGTATTCCCAGGCGGTCACCCATCCAAGTACTGACTGGGCTCAACGTCGCTTGACTTCGGTGATCAGACGAGAACCGGTGTTTTCAACGTGATGTGGCCGTAGACGAGGTTGAGAGTAAGATAGAGTCCTTATATATGACCTACCACTAGAGTCTTGTAAAATGTTTTCTTTTTTCTAAATTAGAATTTAAAAAAAGTCTACGGCACCCAGTATTCCCAGGCGGTCACCCATCCAAGTACTGACTGGGCTCAACGTCGCTTGACTTCGGTGATCAGACGAGAACCGGTGTTTTCAACGTGATGTGGCCGTAGACGAGGTTGAGAGTAAGATAGAGTCCTTATATATGACCTACCACTAGAGTCTTGTAAAATGTTTTCTTTTTTCTAAATTAGAATTTAAAAAAAGTCTACGGCACCATGTATTCCCAGGCGGTCACCCATCCAAGTACTGACTGGGCTCAACGTCGCTTGACTTCGGTGATCAGACGAGAACCGGTGTTTTCAACGTGATGTGGCCGTAGACAAGGTTGAGAGTAAGATAGAGTCCTTATATATCACCTACCACTAGAGTCTTGTAAAATGTTTTCTTTTTTCTAAATTAGAATTTAAAAAAAGTCTACGGCACCCAGTATTCCCAGGCGGTCACCCATCCAAGTACTGACTGGGCTCAACGTCGCTTGACTTCGGTGATCAGACGAGAACCGGTGTTTTCAACGTAATGTGGCCTTAGACGAGGTTGAGAGTAAGATAGAGTCCTTATATATGACCTACCACTAGAGTCTTGTAAAATGTTTTCTTTTTTCTAAATTAGAATTTAAAAAAAGTCTACGGCACCCAGTATTCCCAGGCGGTCACCCATCCAAGTACTGACTGGGCTCAACGTCGCTTGACTTCGGTGATCAGACGAGAACCGGTGTTTTCAACGTGATGTGGCCGTAGACGAGGTTGAGAGTAAGATAGAGTCCTTATATATGACCTACCACTAGAGTCTTGTAAAATGTTTTCTTTTTTCTAAATTAGAATTTAAAAAAAGTCTACGGCACCCAGTATTCCCAGGCGGTCACCCATCCAAGTACTGACTGGGCTCAACGTCGCTTGACTTCGGTGATCAGACGAGAACCGGTGTTTTCAACGTGATGTGGCAGTAGACGAGGTTGAGAGTAAGATAGAGTCCTTATATATCACCTACCACTAGAGTCTTGTAAAATGTTTTCATTTTTTCTAAATTAGAATTTAAAAAAAGTCTACGGCACCCAGTATTCCCAGGCGGTCACCCATCCAAGTACTGACTGGGCTCAACGTCGCTTGACTTCGGTGATCAGACGAGAACCGGTGTTTTCAACGTGATGTGGCCGTAGACGAGGTTGAGAGTAAGATAGAGTCCTTATATATGACCTACCACTAGAGTCTTGTAAAATGTTTTCTTTTTTCTAAATTAGAATTTAAAAAAAGTCTACGGCACCCAGTATTCCCAGGCGGTCACCCATCCAAGTACTGACTGGGCTCAACGTCGCTTGACTTCGGTGATCAGACGAGAACCGGTGTTTTCAACGTGATGTGGCCGTAGACGAGGTTGAGAGTAAGATAGAGTCCTTATATATGACCTACCACTAGAGTCTTGTAAAATGTTTTCTTTTTTCTAAATTAGAATTTTAAAAAAGTCTACGGCACCCAGTATTCCCAGGCGGTCACCCATCCAAGTACTGACTGGGCTCAGCGTTGCTTGACTTCGGTGATCAGACGAGAACCGGTGTTTTCAACGTGATGTGGCCGTAGACAAGGTTGAGAGTAAGATAGAGTCCTTATATATCACCTACCACTAGAGTCTTGTAAAATGTTTTCTTTTTTCTAAATTAGAATTTAAAAAAAGTCTACGGCACCCAGTATTCCCAGGCGGTCACCCATCCAAGTACTGACTGGGCTCAACGTCGCTTGACTTCGGTGATCAGACGAGAACCGGTGTTTTCAACGTGATGTGGCCGTAGACGAGGTTGAGAGTAAGATAGAGTCCTTATATATCACCTACCACTAGAGTCTTGTAAAATGTTTTCATTTTTTCTAAATTAGAATTTAAAAAAAGTCTACGGCACCCAGTATTCCCAGGCGGTCACCCATCCAAGTACTGACTGGGCTCAACGTCGCTTGACTTCGGTGATCAGACGAGAACCGGTGTTTTCAACGTGATGTGGCCGTAGACGAGGTTGAGAGTAAGATAGAGTCCTTATATATGACCTACCACTAGAGTCTTGTAAAATGTTTTCTTTTTTCTAAATTAGAATTTAAAAAAAGTCTACGGCACCCAGTATTCCCAGGCGGTCACCCATCCAAGTACTGACTGGGCTCAACGTCGCTTGACTTCGGTGATCAGACGAGAACCGGTGTTTTCAACGTGATGTGGCCGTAGACGAGGTTGAGAGTAAGATAGAGTCCTTATATATGACCTACCACTAGAGTCTTGTAAAATGTTTTCTTTTTTCTAAATTAGAATTTAAAAAAAGTCTACGGCACCCAGTATTCCCAGGCGGTCACCCATCCAAGTACTGACTGGGCTCAATGTCGCTTGACTTCGGTGATCAGACGAGAACCGGTGTTTTCAACGTGATGTGGCCGTAGACGAGGTTGAGAGTAAGATAGAGTCCTTATATATCACCTACCACTAGAGTCTTGTAAAATGTTTTCATTTTTTCTAAATTAGAATTTAAAAAAAGTCTACGGCACCCAGTATTCCCAGGCGGTCACCCATCCAAGTGCTGACTGGGCTCAACGTCGCTTGACTTTGGTGATCAGACGAGAACCGGTGTTTTCAACGTGATGTGGCCGTAGACGAGGTTGAGAGTAAGATAGAGTCCTTATATATGACCTACCACTAGAGTCTTGTAAAATGTTTTCTTTTTTCTAAATTAGAATTTAAAAAAAGTCTACGGCACCCAGTATTCCCAGGCGGTCACCCATCCAAGTACTGACTGGGCTCAACGTCGCTTGACTTCGGTGATCAGACGAGAACCGGTGTTTTCAACGTGATGTGGCCGTAGACGAGGTTGAGAGTAAGATAGAGTCCTTATATATGACCTACCACTAGAGTCTTGTAAAATGTTTTCTTTTTTCTAAATTAGAATTTAAAAAAAGTCTACGGCACCCAGTATTCCCAGGCGGTCACCCATCCAAGTACTGACTGGGCTCAACGTCGCTTGACTTCGGTGATCAGACGAGAACCGGTGTTTTCAACGTGATGTGGCCGTAGACAAGGTTGAGAGTAAGATAGAGTCCTTATATATCACCTACCACTAGAGTCTTGTAAAATGTTTTCTTTTTTCTAAATTAGAATTTAAAAAAAGTCTACAGCACCCAGTATTCCCAGGCGGTCACCCATCCAAGTACTGACTGGGCTCAACGTCGCTTGACTTCGGTGATCAGACGAGAACCGGTGTTTTCAACGTGATGTGGCCGTAGACGAGGTTGAGAGTAAGATAAAGTCCTTATATATGACCTACCACTAGAGTCTTGTAAAATGTTTTCTTTTTTCTAAATTAGAATTTAAAAAAAGTCTATGGCACCCAGTATTCCCAGGCGGTCACCCATCCAAGTACTGACTGGGCTCAACGTCGCTTGACTTCGGTGATCAGACGAGAACCGGTGTTTTCAACGTGATGTGGCCGTAGACGAGGTTGAGAGTAAGATAGAGTCCTTATATATGACCTACCACTAGAGTCTTGTAAAATGTTTTCTTTTTTCTAAATTAGAATTTAAAAAAAGTCTACGGCACCATGTATTCCCAGGCGGTCACCCATCCAAGTACTGACTGGGCTCAACGTCGCTTGACTTCGGTGATCAGACGAGAACCGGTGTTTTCAACGTGATGTGGCCGTAGACAAGGTTGAGAGTAAGATAGAGTCCTTATATATCACCTACCACTAGAGTCTTGTAAAATGTTTTCTTTTTTCTAAATTAGAATTTAAAAAAAGTCTACGGCACCCAGTATTCCCAGGCGGTCACCCATCCAAGTACTGACTGGGCTCAACGTCGCTTGACTTCGGTGATCAGACGAGAACCGGTGTTTTCAACGTGATGTGGCCTTAGACGAGGTTGAGAGTAAGATAGAGTCCTTATATATGACCTACCACTAGAGTCTTGTAAAATGTTTTCTTTTTTCTAAATTAGAATTTAAAAAAAGTCTACGGCACCCAGTATTCCCAGGCGGTCACCCATCCAAGTACTGACTGGGCTCAACGTCGCTTGACTTCGGTGATCAGACGAGAACCGGTGTTTTCAACGTGATGTGGCCGTAGACGAGGTTGAGAGTAAGATAGAGTCCTTATATATGACCTACCACTAGAGTCTTGTAAAATGTTTTCTTTTTTCTAAATTAGAATTTAAAAAAAGTCTACGGCACCCAGTATTCCCAGGCGGTCACCCATCCAAGTACTGACTGGGCTCAGCGTTGCTTGACTTCGGTGATCAGACGAGAACCGGTGTTTTCAACGTGATGTGGCCGTAGACAAGGTTGAGAGTAAGATAGAGTCCTTATATATGACCTACCACTAGAGTCTTGTAAAATGTTTTCTTTTTTCTAAATTAGAATTTAAAAAAAGTCTACGGCACCCAGTATTCCCAGGCGGTCACCCATCCAAGTACTGACTGGGCTCAACGTCGCTTGACTTCGGTGATCAGACGAGAACCGGTGTTTTCAACGTGATGTGGCCGTAGACGAGGTTGAGAGTAAGATAGAGTCCTTATATATCACCTACCACTAGAGTCTTGTAAAATGTTTTCATTTTTTCTAAATTAGAATTTAAAAAAAGTCTACGGCACCCAGTATTCCCAGGCGGTCACCCATCCAAGTACTGACTGGGCTCAACGTCGCTTGACTTCGGTGATCAGACGAGAACCGGTGTTTTCAACGTGATGTGGCCGTAGACGAGGTTGAGAGTAAGATAGAGTCCTTATATATGACCTACCACTAGAGTCTTGTAAAATGTTTTCTTTTTTCTAAATTAGAATTTAAAAAAAGTCTACGGCACCCAGTATTCCCAGGCGGTCACCCATCCAAGTACTGACTGGGCTCAACGTCGCTTGACTTCGGTGATCAGACGAGAACCGGTGTTTTCAACGTGATGTGGCCGTAGACGAGGTTGAGAGTAAGATAGAGTCCTTATATATGACCTACCACTAGAGTCTTGTAAAATGTTTTCTTTTTTCTAAATTAGAATTTAAAAAAAGTCTACGGCACCCAGTATTCCCAGGCGGTCACCCATCCAAGTACTGACTGGGCTCAATGTCGCTTGACTTCGGTGATCAGACGAGAACCGGTGTTTTCAACGTGATGTGGCCGTAGACGAGGTTGAGAGTAAGATAGAGTCCTTATATATCACCTACCACTAGAGTCTTGTAAAATGTTTTCATTTTTTCTAAATTAGAATTTAAAAAAAGTCTACGGCACCCAGTATTCCCAGGCGGTCACCCATCCAAGTACTGACTGGGCTCAACGTCGCTTGACTTCGGTGATCAGACGAGAACAGGTGTTTTCAACGTGATGTGGCCGTAGAAGAGGTTGAGAGTAAGATAGAGTCCTTATATATGACCTACCACTAGAGTCTTGTAAAATGTTTTCTTTTTTCTAAATTAGAATTTAAAAAAAGTCTACGGCACCCAGTATTCCCAGGCGGTCACCCATCCAAGTACTGACTGGGCTCAACGTCGCTTGACTTCGGTGATCAGACGAGAACCGGTGTTTTCAACGTGATGTGGCCGTAGACGAGGTTGAGAGTAAGATAGAGTCCTTATATATGACCTGCCACTAGAGTCTTGTAAAATGTTTTCTTTTTTCTAAATTAGAATTTAAAAAAAGTCTACGGCACCCAGTATTCCCAGGCGGTCACCCATCCAAGTACTGACTGGGCTCAACGTCGCTTGACTTCGGTGATCAGACGAGAACCGGTGTTTTCAACGTGATGTGGCCGTAGACAAGGTTGAGAGTAAGATAGAGTCCTTATATATGACCTACCACTAGAGTCTTGTAAAATGTTTTCTTTTTTCTAAATTAGAATTTAAAAAAAGTCTACAGCACCCAGTATTCCCAGGCGGTCACCCATCCAAGTACTGACTGGGCTCAACGTCGCTTGACTTCGGTGATCAGACGAGAACCGGTGTTTTCAACGTGATGTGGCCGTAGACGAGGTTGAGAGTAAGATAGAGTCCTTATATATGACCTACCACTAGAGTCTTGTAAAATGTTTTCTTTTTTCTAAATTAGAATTTAAAAAAAGTCTACAGCACCCAGTATTCCCAGGCGGTCACCCATCCAAGTACTGACTGGGCTCAACGTCGCTTGACTTCGGTGATCAGACGAGAACCGGTGTTTTCAACGTGATGTGGCCGTAGACGAGGTTGAGAGTAAGATAGAGTCCTTATATATGACCTACCACTAGAGTCTTGTAAAATGTTTTCTTTTTTCTAAATTAGAATTTAAAAAAGGTCTACGGCACCCAGTATTCCCAGGCGGTCACCCATCCAAGTACTGACTGGGCTCAACGTCGCTTGACTTCGGTGATCAGACGAGAACAGGTGTTTTCAACGTGATGTGGCCGTAGACGAGGTTGAGAGTAAGATAGAGTCCTTATATATGACCTACCACTAGAGTCTTGTAAAATGTTTTCTTTTTTCTAAATTAGAATTTAAAAAAAGTCTACGGCACCCAGTATTCCCAGGTGGTCACCCATCCAAGTACTGACTGGGCTCAACGTCGCTTGACTTCGGTGATCAGACGAGAACCGGTGTTTTCAACGTGATGTGGCCGTAGACGAGGTTGAGAGTAAGATAGAGTCCTTATATATCACCTACTACTAGAGTCTTGTAAAAAAAAAAAAAATTTCTAAATTAGAATTAAAAAAAAGTCTACGGCACCCAGTATTCCCAGGCGGTCACCCATCCAAGTACTGACTGGGCTCAACGTCGCTTGACTTCGGTGATCAGACGAGAACCGGTGTTTTCAACGTGATGTGGCCGTAGACGAGGTTGAGAGTAAGATAGAGTCCTTATATATCACCTACCACTAGAGTCTTGTAAAATGTTTTCTTTTTTTAAATTAGAATTTTTAAAAAGTCTACGGCACCCAGTATTCCCAGGCGGTCACCCATCCAAGTACTGACTGGGCTCAACGTCGCTTGACTTCGGTGATCAGACGAGAACCGGTATTTTCAACGTGATGTGGCCGTAGACGAGGTTGAGAGTAAGATAGAGTCCTTATATATCACCTACCACTAGAGTCTTGTAAAAAAAAAAAAAATTTCTAAATTAGAATTAAAAAAAAGTCTACGGCACCCAGTATTCCCAGGCGGTCACCCATCCAAGTACTGACTGGGCTCAACGTCGCTTGACTTCGGTGATCAGACGAGAACCGGTGTTTTCAACGTGATGTGGCCGTAGACGAGGTTGAGAAAAAGATAGAGTCCTTATATATCACCTACCACTAGAGTCTTGTAAAATGTTTTCTTTTTTTAAATTAGAATTTTAAAAAAGTCTACGGCACCCAGTATTCCCAGGCAGTCACCCATCCAAGTACTGACTGGGCTCAACGTTGCTTAACTTCGGTGATCAGACGAGAACCGGTGTTTTCAACGTGATATGGCCGTAGACAAAGTTGAGAGTAAAATAAAACCCTTATATATCACATATAAAAAGACTCCAGACAATTTTCTTTTAATTTTTAATTTGATTACAGACACATCAGTACCCACTTTACACACCCGACATCCACACTACACACCAACACCCACAGACACCACTCGACACGCCAACACCCACATCAACACTAACACCCACTTCACACACCCAACACCCAAAATACACCACTTTACACACCAACACCCAAAGACACACCAACACCTACTCCACACACCAACACCCACAGACACATCAACACCCACTTTACCCACCAAACACCCACCAACACCACTTGACACACCAACACCCACAGAGACATCAACACCCACTTTACACACCCGACACCCACTTCACACACCAACACCCACAGACACCACTCGACACACCAACACCCACATCAACACTAACACCCCCTTTAAACACCCACATACACACCAACACCCACAGACAGATCAACACCCACTTCACACACCCAACACCCACTTTACACATCAACACCCTCATAAACCATACCCTAACCCAGGTATCATTCTGTATATCAAGTAGTATATGTTTATTTCGTTTTCATAACATTAATTATTCCTATGAAACCTACCGTCGAAAAAACACGGAAGGGAGGGGCGGGAAGATAAATAAAAAGAAAAATAACAAAGATGAGCACGATACGACACTTTTGTGAGGAAGTGGGGCCCTGAGGAGGGCCTTTGGGTTTGGTTAGCACAAGCAATGCACTTAGGCACGCTCGCCACGGATGCGGCGGGCCAGCTGGATATCCTTGGGCATGATGGTCACACGCTTGGCGTGGATGGCACACAGGTTGGTATCCTCAAAGAGACCGACCAGGTAGGCCTCGCTAGCCTCCTGCAGGGCCATAACAGCCGAAGACTGGAAGCGCAGGTCAGTCTTGAAGTCCTGAGCGATCTCACGCACCAGACGCTGGAAGGGGAGCTTGCGGATCAGAAGCTCGGTAGACTTCTGGTAACGACGGATCTCACGCAGAGCCACGGTACCGGGCCTGTAACGATGAGGTTTCTTCACACCTCCTGTGGCCGGGGCACTCTTACGAGCAGCCTTGGTGGCCAGCTGTTTACGCGGAGCCTTGCCTCCGGTAGACTTACGGGCGGTTTGCTTTGTACGAGCCATGACGTTCCTCCGACGGCGTTGACAGAGAAGTGAATAGAGCGCAACGCTAGGCTGCCGCTTTATATAGCCTCCCGCGACCGGGCGGTTTGGACAAACGGAACCCGGTAAAATTTTGATCTTCGATATCTCCGTTGATATTTCATCTACAGACTTCAATTTTACATCAAACGAAAGGCGCTCACATGCTCTTACTGGCACATTTGGTTTTATTAGCCGTTCACCAAGTTTACATAGAGCTATGAGCGGAAATACGACGTCGAGCTTCGATTCCCGAAAACGGGCGGTGCAAACATCGCCGCTGATTGGCCGGCCGCGGTCACATGGTCTCCGCCTGCCGCCCGCCGCCCGCACCCGGGACCCGCCGGGGGTGCGTCCTAACAGGTCCGTGAGTCTGGCCGTATTCCTTATATAAAATGCGGCCGTTGGTGAGGGAAGCCACTACAGCTCTGTACACAGAACCGTAAACATGTCTGGACGTGGTAAAGGAGGAAAGGGACTCGGAAAGGGGGGCGCCAAACGCCACCGGAAGGTTTTGCGTGATAACATCCAGGGTATCACCAAGCCAGCAATCCGTCGTCTGGCTCGCCGTGGTGGTGTGAAGCGTATCTCTGGTCTCATCTATGAGGAGACCCGTGGCGTACTCAAGGTGTTCCTGGAGAACGTGATGCGTGATGCTGTCACCTACACCGAGCATGCCAAGAGGAAGACCGTCACCGCCATGGACGTCGTCTACGCTCTGAAGCGCCAGGGACGTACCCTCTACGGTTTCGGCGGTTAAACTGACAACCCCTGTCGAAAAAGTAACCAACAAAGGCCCTCCTCAGGGCCCCACTCTTTCCCAAATGTTTGAGATCGAAAACTGCTCGTTTACATAGTAAACCCGATGATTTTCATTAAGATAAGTTTATGTCCAACCTTTGCTTTGTATCGTACACTTCATACGAGTAATATTTCAATATACGAGTATCAGCGAAATAGTTTCATATCTAACCTAGGACTACTTAGTGAGACACACACCCTCACCTTGAGACACACACACCCCCACCATGTGACGCACACACCCACACCTGGTGTCACACACACCCTCACCTGGTATCACACACACCCTCACCTGGAGACACACACATACCCTCACCTGGTATCACACACACCCTCACCTGGTGTCACACACACCCCAACCTGGTATCACACACACCCTCACCTGGAGACACACACACCCTCACACAGAGACACACACACACTCTCACCCACCTGGAGACACACACACACCCTCACCTGGAGACACACACACCCTCACCTGGTATCACACACACCCTCACCTGGAGACACACACACCCTCACATAGAGACACACACACACTCTCACCCACCTGGAGACACACACACACCCTCACCTGGTATCACACACACTCTCATCCACCTGGAGACACACACACACCCTCACCCACCTGGAGACACACACACACCCTCACATAGAGACACACACACACTCTCACCCACCTGGAGACACACACACACCCTCACCTGGTATCACACACACTCTCACCCACCTGGAGACACACACACACCCTCACATAGAGACACACACACCCTCACATAGAGACACACACACACACTCTCACCCACCTGGAGACACACACACACCCTCACCTGGAGACCCACACACCCTCACCTGGTATCACACACACCCTCACCTGGAGACACACACACCCTCACATAGAGACACACACACACACTCTCACCCACCTGGAGACACACACACACCCTCACATGGAGACACACACACACTCTCACCCACCTGGAGACACACACACACCCTCACCCACCTGGAGACACACACACACCCTCACATAGAGACACACACACACTCTCACCCACCTGGAGACACACACACACCCTCACCTGGTATCACACACACTCTCACCCACCTGGAGACACACACACACGCTCACATAGAGACACACACACCCTCACATAGAGACACACACACACACTCTCACCCACCTGGAGACACACACACACCCTCACATGGAGACACACACACACTCTCACCCACCTGGAGACACACACACACCCTCACCTGGAGACCCACACACCCTCACCTGGTATCACACACACCCTCACCTGGAGACACACATACCCTCACCTGGTGTCACACACACCCTCACCTGGTGTCACACACACCCCAACCTGGTATCACACACACCCCAACCTGGTATCACACACACCCTCACCTGAAGACGCACACACCCTCACATGGAGACCCACACACACCCTCACCTAGAGACCCACACACCCTAACCGGGAGACACACACACACACTCTCACCTGGAGACACATATACCCTCACCTGGAGAAATGTGTCATTTACTATATAGATATACATTTATTTTTTTTTATATTTAGGGAATCTCAACGTGGTTTCAAGGCAGAAATATGATGGCAATAATTATAATAAAAATAACAAGCTTTGATCTGAACTCTTTGGAGAGAGTGGGGCCCTGAGGAGGGCCTTTTGTGTTGTTTAGCACGAGTCAGTGAGTTTACTTAGAGCTCGTGTATTTGGTGACGGCCTTGGTGCCCTCAGACACGGCGTGCTTGGCCAGCTCACCGGGGAGAAGGAGACGCACGGCGGTCTGAATTTCCCGGGAGGTGATGGTCGAACGACGGTTGTAGTGGGCCAGGCGGGAGGCCTCGGCGGCGATACGCTCAAAGATGTCGTTGACGAAGGAGTTCATGATGCTCATGGCCTTGCTGGAGATACCAGTGTCAGGGTGGACCTGCTTCAACACCTTGTAGATGTAGATGGCATAGCTCTCCTTCCTCCTCCTCTTGCGCTTCTTGTCGCCAGTTCGCACGGCTTTCGCCTTGCTGGCGGCTTTTTTCGCTCCCTTGGATGCGGGCTTCGGCGGCATGTTGTCGGTTCAGAGACTACAGGCAGACTGAGGGACAAGACGCGGCCCGCGCTATTTATGAGAGAACGCAGGGGGCGGTCCAAACAGTTGCTACGTGGTGGCGCCACCGGTGCCGCGGTTTACTGTTTGAACCGCCCGGTCTCAGTCCATATAAAAGCGGGAGTGAGCTGGCTTCTCTGTTATTGTCTATTGTGCCTGCTGCAGTACACACACACAACTACCGTCATGTCTGGTCGCGGAAAGGGAGGAAAGGCGAAGGGAAAGAGCAAGACCCGTAGCTCCAGGGCTGGTCTGCAATTCCCCGTCGGACGTATCCATCGTCATCTCCGCAAGGGAAACTATGGTGAGCGTATCGGAGCCGGTGCCCCCGTGTACCTGGCCGCCGTCATGGAATATCTGGCCGCTGAGGTTCTCGAGCTGGCAGGAAACGCTGCCCGTGACAACAAGAAGACGAGGATCATCCCCCGTCACTTGCAGCTGGCCATCCGTAACGACGAGGAATTGAACAAACTCCTCTCCGGTGTGACCATCGCTCAGGGTGGTGTGCTGCCCAACATCCAGGCTGTGCTCCTGCCCAAAAAGACCCAGAGCAAGCCCGCCAAGTAAACGGTATACCCACAATACCGTGTACCCCACAAAAGGCCCTCCTCAGGGCCCCACATTATCTCAAAAGTGTTGATCCATGTGTTCGTTGCCCCACAAAAATAATAACGTTAAATTAAAAGATGTAGTACCAACGCCCCCTCCCCCCACACCAGGTGTGCATGTTGTTATTAAGGCGCCATCGTGCACGACTAGACTGAATGCCAAATATTTAAGAAATGGAAACATTAAGCACCATATGTTGCATGTCTCTCGAGTAAAAATTAATCCAAAGCAGTATACAGTATGTGTCATGAAAAATATATATATAAATTCAAAAAAGTCTACGGCACCCAGTATTCCCAGGCGGTCACCCATCCAAGTACTGACTGGGCTCAACGTTGCTTAACTTCGGTGATCAGACGAGAACCGGTGTTTTCAACGTGATATGGCCGTAGACAAAGTTTAGGATAAAATAAAACCATTATATATCAGATACGAGGTGACTCAAGTCGACAAAGATAAAAAAAATATATATTTATATTATGACTCAAAATTTAAGGCACCCAGTATTCATAGGCAGTCACCTGGCGAATTATTCAAAGTGTCATGGCCATAGAAAACAGTGTGTGTGAATTAGAAGCGTTACAAGACACATAAGACACACCTGATGACACATCAACACCTTAAGTACTCACCTCACCCTAAGACACTCACACACACGCCCTAACCATGATACACACAACCTCAACCTAAGACACACACCCTCACCCTAACGTCACACACCTTCAACCTAACGACACACACCCTCAGGGACACTGACCCTCACCCTGACACACACACCCTCACCTTTAGTGTTACACACCCTCACCCTGAGACACGTCCTCACCTTAGGTGAGACACACCCTCACCTTTAGTGTCACACACCTCACTTTCAGTGACACACACCCTCACATTCAGACTCACACATCCTAACCTTGGGTCACACACCCTCACTTTGAGACACGCCCTCACCTTCAGTGACACACACACCCTCGGCTTGGGACACACACCCTCGGCTTGGGACACACACACCCTCGGCTTGGGACACACACACCCTCACCTAGTGTCACACACAACCTCACCCTATGACACACACACCCTCACTCTGAGACACAGACAACCTCACCCTATGACACACACACACCCTCACCCTAAGGCACACACACCTCACTCTGACACAAAGACAACCTCACCCTATGACACACACACCCTCACCAGAAGGCACACACACCCTCACTCTGACACACAGACAACCTCACCCTACGACACACACCCTCAGCCTAAGACACACACACCCTCACTCTGAAACACACACAACCCCACCCTATGACACACACACCCTCACCAGAATGCACACACACCCTCACTCTGACACACAGACAACCTCACCCTACGACACACACCCTGTGCCTAAGACACACACACACCCTCACTCTGAAACACAGACAATCCCACCCTATGATACACACACCCGCATCCTAGGGCACAAACTCCCTCCCACAGAGACACAGACAACCTCCCCTATGACACACACATACACACCTTTACTCTAAGACACAGACAACCTCACCCTATGACACAGACACCCTCACCCTAAGGCACACACACCTCACTCTGACACAAAGACAACCTCACCCTATGACACACACACACCCTCACCAGAAGGCACACACACCCTCACTCTGAGACACAGACAACCTTACCCTACGACACACACCCTCTGCCTAAGACACACACACCCTCACTCTGACACAAACACAATCCCACCCTATGACACACACAAACCCTCACCAAAAGGCACACACAACCTCACTCCGAGACACAGACAACCTCAACATACGACACACACCCTCAGCTTAAGACACACACACCCTCACTCTGACACAAACACAATCCCACCCTATGACACACACACACACCCTCACCAGAAGGCACACACACCCTCACTCTGACACACAGACAACCTCACCCTACGACACACACCCTCTGCCTAAGACACACACACCCTCACTCGGAAACACAGACAATCCCACCCTATGACACACACACCCCCACCCTAGGGCACAAACACCCTCCCACAGAGACACAGACAACCTCCCCTATGACACACACATACACACCTTTACTCTAAGACACAGACAACCTCACCCTATGACACAGACACCCTCAGCCTAAGACACACACACCTCACTCTGACACAAAGACAACCTCACCCTATGACACACACACACCCTCACCAGAAGGCACACACACCCTTACTCCGAGACACAGACAACCTCATCCTACGACACATACCCTCAGCCTAAGACACACACACCCTCACTCTGACACAAACACAATCCCACCCTATGACACACACACACCCTCACCAGAAGGCACACACACCGTCACTCTGACACACAGACAACCTCACCCTACGACACACACCATTCTGCCTAAGACACACACACCCTCACTCGGAAACACAGACAATCCCGCCCTATGACACACACACACCCGCACCCTAGGGCACAAACACCCTCCCACAGAGACATAGACAACGTCCCCTATGAGACACACATACACACCTTTACTCTAAGACACAGACAACCTCACCCTATGACACAGACACCCTCACCCTAAGGCACACACACCCTCACTCTGAGACACAGACAACCCCCCCCCCTATGACACACACCCTCACCAGAAGGCACACACACCCTCACTCTGAGACACAGACAACCTCACCCTATGACACACACACCCTCACCCTAGGGCACTACCTCACCCTCCCACAGAGACACACACAACCTCTCCTATGACACACACACCCTAACCCTAAGACACAGACAACCTCACCCTTAGGCACACACACCCTCACTCTGAGACACACACACCCTCATCTTATGACACACACCTTCATCCTAAGGCACACACACCCTAACTCTGAGACACAGACAACCTCACCCTATGACACACACACCCTCATCCTAAGACACACACCCTCACCCTAAGGCACACACCCTCACCCTAAGGCACATACCCTCACTCAGAGACACACACAACCTCCCATATTACACACTCACACTTTCCCTAATACATACATACTTTTACTGTGAGACACAGACAACCTCACCCTATGACACACATACCCTCACCCTAAGACACACACCCTCACCCGAAGGCACACACAACCTCACCCTATGACACACACCCTCACCTTAAGGCACAAACACCCTCACCCTAAGGCACAAACACCCTCACTCTGAGACACAGACAGCCTCATCCTAAGGCACTTAAAAAAGTCTACGGCACCCAGTATTCCCAGGCGGTCACCCATCCAAGTACTGACTGGGCTCAACGTTGCTTGACTTCGGTGATCAGACGAGAACCGGTGTTTTCAACGTGATGTGGCCGTAGACAACAGTGAGTGTAAAATAAAACCGTTATATATCACATTCAACATGACTGGCATCAAAAATTTAATTTTTGAAATTAGAATTTAAAAGAGTCTACGGCATCCGGTACTCCCAGGCAGTCACCCATCCGATTAATGATATGGCCGTAGACGACGTTGGGCGTAAGATAGAACCATTATATATAACCTTTGACACGACTCACATAAATGTTTATTTTCTTTGAATTAGAATTTTTTAAAAAGTCTACGGCACCCAGTATTCCCAGGCGGTCACCCATCCAAGTACTGACTGGGCTCAACGTCGCTTGACTTCGGTGATCAGACGAGAACCGGTGTTTTCAACGTGATGTGGCCGTAGACGAGGTTGAGAGTAAGATAGAGTCCTTATATATGACCTACCACTAGAGTCTTGTAAAATGTTTTCTTTTTTCTAAATTAGAATTTAAAAAAAGTCTACGGCACCCAGTATTCCCAGGCGGTCACCCATCCAAGTACTGACTGGGCTCAATGTCGCTTGACTTCGGTGATCAGACGAGAACCGGTGTTTTCAACGTGATGTGGCCGTAGACGAGGTTGAGAGTAAGATAGAGTCCTTATATATCACCTACCACTAGAGTCTTGTAAAATGTTTTCTTTTTTCTAAATTAGAATTTAAAAAAAGTCTACGGCACCCAGTATTCCCAGGCGGTCACCCATCCAAGTACTGACTGGGCTCAACGTCGCTTGACTTCGGTGATCAGACGAGAACCGGTGTTTTCAACGTGATGTGGCCGTAGACGAGGTTGAGAGTAAGATAGAGTCCTTATATATCACCTACCACTAGAGTCTTGTAAAATGTTTTCTTTTTTCTAAATTAGAATTAAAAAAAAGTCTACGGCACCCAGTATTCCCAGGCGGTCACCCATCCAAGTACTGACTGGGCTCAACGTCGCTTGACTTCGGTGATCAGACGAGAACCGGTGTTTTCAACGTGATGTGGCCGTAGACGAGGTTGAGAGTAAGATAGAGTCCTTATATATCACCTACCACTAGAGTCTTGTAAAATGTTTTCTTTTTTTAAATTAGAATTTTAAAAAAGTCTACGGCACCCAGTATTCCCAGGCGGTCACCCATCCAAGTACTGACTGGGCTCAACGTCGCTTGACTTCGGTGATCAGACGAGAACCGGTATTTTCAACGTGATGTGGCCGTAGACGAGGTTGAGAGTAAGATAGAGTCCTTATATATCACCTACCACTAGAGTCTTGTAAAAAAAAAAAAAATTTCTAAATTAGAATTAAAAAAAAGTCTACGGCACCCAGTATTCCCAGGCGGTCACCCATCCAAGTACTGACTGGGCTCAACGTCGCTTGACTTCGGTGATCAGACGAGAACCGGTGTTTTCAACGTGATGTGGCCGTAGACGAGGTTGAGAAAAAGATAGAGTCCTTATATATCACCTACCACTAGAGTCTTGTAAAATGTTTTCTTTTTTTAAATTAGAATTTTAAAAAAGTCTACGGCACCCAGTATTCCCAGGCGGTCACCCATCCAAGTACTGACTGGGCTCAACGTTGCTTAACTTCGGTGATCAGACGAGAACCGGTGTTTTCAACGTGATATGGCCGTAGACAAAGTTGAGAGTAAAATAAAACCCTTATATATCACATATAAAAAGACTCCAGACAATTTTCTTTTAATTTTTAATTTGATTACAGACACATCAGTACCCACTTTACACACCCGACATCCACACTACACACCAACACCCACAGACACCACTCGACACGCCAACACCCACATCAACACTAACACCCACTTCACACACCCAACACCCAAAATACACCACTTTACACACCAACACCCAAAGACACACCAACACCTACTCCACACACCAACACCCACAGACACATCAACACCCACTTTACCCACCAAACACCCACCAACACCACTTGACACACCAACACCCACAGAGACATCAACACCCACTTTACACACCCGACACCCACTTCACACACCAACACCCACAGACACCACTCGACACACCAACACCCACATCAACACTAACACCCCCTTTAAACACCCACATACACACCAACACCCACAGACAGATCAACACCCACTTCACACACCCAACACCCACTTTACACATCAACACCCTCATAAACCATACCCTAACCCAGGTATCATTCTGTATATCAAGTAGTATATGTTTATTTCGTTTTCATAACATTAATTATTCCTATGAAACCTACCGTCGAAAAAACACGGAAGGGAGGGGCGGGAAGATAAATAAAAAGAAAAATAACAAAGATGAGCACGATACGACACTTTTGTGAGGAAGTGGGGCCCTGAGGAGGGCCTTTGGGTTTGGTTAGCACAAGCAATGCACTTAGGCACGCTCGCCACGGATGCGGCGGGCCAGCTGGATATCCTTGGGCATGATGGTCACACGCTTGGCGTGGATGGCACACAGGTTGGTATCCTCAAAGAGACCGACCAGGTAGGCCTCGCTAGCCTCCTGCAGGGCCATAACAGCCGAAGACTGGAAGCGCAGGTCAGTCTTGAAGTCCTGAGCGATCTCACGCACCAGACGCTGGAAGGGGAGCTTGCGGATCAGAAGCTCGGTAGACTTCTGGTAACGACGGATCTCACGCAGAGCCACGGTACCGGGCCTGTAACGATGAGGTTTCTTCACACCTCCTGTGGCCGGGGCACTCTTACGAGCAGCCTTGGTGGCCAGCTGTTTACGCGGAGCCTTGCCTCCGGTAGACTTACGGGCGGTTTGCTTTGTACGAGCCATGACGTTCCTCCGACGGCGTTGACAGAGAAGTGAATAGAGCGCAACGCTAGGCTGCCGCTTTATATAGCCTCCCGCGACCGGGCGGTTTGGACAAACGGAACCCGGTAAATTTTGATCTTCGATATCTCCGTTGATATTTCATCTACAGACTTCAATTTTACATCAAACGAAAGGCGCTCACATGCTCTTACTGGCACATTTGGTTTTATTAGCCGTTCACCAAGTTTACATAGAGCTATGAGCGGAAATACGACGTCGAGCTTCGATTCCCGAAAACGGGCGGTGCAAACATCGCCGCTGATTGGCCGGCCGCGGTCACATGGTCTCCGCCTGCCGCCCGCCGCCCGCACCCGGGACCCGCCGGGGGTGCGTCCTAACAGGTCCGTGAGTCTGGCCGTATTCCTTATATAAAATGCGGCCGTTGGTGAGGGAAGCCACTACAGCTCTGTACACAGAACCGTAAACATGTCTGGACGTGGTAAAGGAGGAAAGGGACTCGGAAAGGGGGGCGCCAAACGCCACCGGAAGGTTTTGCGTGATAACATCCAGGGTATCACCAAGCCAGCAATCCGTCGTCTGGCTCGCCGTGGTGGTGTGAAGCGTATCTCTGGTCTCATCTATGAGGAGACCCGTGGCGTACTCAAGGTGTTCCTGGAGAACGTGATCCGTGATGCTGTCACCTACACCGAGCATGCCAAGAGGAAGACCGTCACCGCCATGGACGTCGTCTACGCTCTGAAGCGCCAGGGACGTACCCTCTACGGTTTCGGCGGTTAAACTGACAACCCCTGTCGAAAAAGTAACCAACAAAGGCCCTCCTCAGGGCCCCACTCTTTCCCAAATGTTTGAGATCGAAAACTGCTCGTTTACATAGTAAACCCGATGATTTTCATTAAGATAAGTTTATGTCCAACCTTTGCTTTGTATCGTACACTTCATACGAGTAATATTTCAATATACGAGTATCAGCGAAATAGTTTCATATCTAACCTAGGACTACTTAGTGAGACACACACCCTCACCTTGAGACACACACACCCCCACCATGTGACGCACACACCCACACCTGGTGTCACACACACCCTCACCTGGTATCACACACACCCTCACCTGGAGACACACACATACCCTCACCTGGTATCACACACACCCTCACCTGGTGTCACACACACCCCAACCTGGTATCACACACACCCTCACCTGGAGACACACACACCCTCACACAGAGACACACACACACTCTCACCCACCTGGAGACACACACACACCCTCACCTGGAGACACACACACCCTCACCTGGTATCACACACACCCTCACCTGGAGACACACACACCCTCACATAGAGACACACACACACTCTCACCCACCTGGAGACACACACACACCCTCACCTGGTATCACACACACTCTCATCCACCTGGAGACACACACACACCCTCACCCACCTGGAGACACACACACACCCTCACATAGAGACACACACACACTCTCACCCACCTGGAGACACACACACACCCTCACCTGGTATCACACACACTCTCACCCACCTGGAGACACACACACACGCTCACATAGAGACACACACACCCTCACATAGAGACACACACACACACTCTCACCCACCTGGAGACACACACACACCCTCACATGGAGACACACACACACTCTCACCCACCTGGAGACACACACACACCCTCACCTGGAGACCCACACACCCTCACCTGGTATCACACACACCCTCACCTGGAGACACACATACCCTCACCTGGTGTCACACACACCCTCACCTGGTGTCACACACACCCCAACCTGGTATCACTCACACCCCAACCTGGTATCACACACACCCTCACCTGAAGACGCACACACCCTCACATGGAGACCCACACACACACTCACCTAGAGACCCACACACCGTAACCGGGAGACACACACACACACTCTCACCTGGAGACACATATACCCTCACCTGGAGAAATGTGTCATTTACTATATAGATATACATTTATTTTTTTTATATTTAGGGAATCTCAACGTGGTTTCAAGGCAGAAATATGATGGCAATAATTATAATAAAAATAACAAGATTTGATCTGAACTCTTTGGAGAGAGTGGGGCCCTGAGGAGGGCCTTTTGTGTTGTTTAGCACGAGTCAGTGAGTTTACTTAGAGCTCGTGTATTTGGTGACGGCCTTGGTGCCCTCAGACACGGCGTGCTTGGCCAGCTCACCGGGGAGAAGGAGACGCACGGCGGTCTGAATTTCCCGGGAGGTGATGGTCGAACGACGGTTGTAGTGGGCCAGGCGGGAGGCCTCGGCGGCGATACGCTCAAAGATGTCGTTGACGAAGGAGTTCATGATGCTCATGGCCTTGCTGGAGATACCAGTGTCAGGGTGGACCTGCTTCAACACCTTGTAGATGTAGATGGCATAGCTCTCCTTCCTCCTCCTCTTGCGCTTCTTGTCGCCAGTTCGCACGGCTTTCGCCTTGCTGGCGGCTTTTTTCGCTCCCTTGGATGCGGGCTTCGGCGGCATGTTGTCGGTTCAGAGACTACAGGCAGACTGGGGGACAAGACGCGGCCCGCGCTATTTATGAGAGAACGCAGGGGACGGTCCAAACAGTTGCTACGTGGTGGCGCCACCGGTGCCGCGGTTTACTGTTTGAACCGCCCGGTCTCAGTCCATATAAAAGCGGGAGTGAGCTGGCTTCTCTGTTATTGTCTATTGTGCCTGCTGCAGTACACACACACAACTACCGTCATGTCTGGTCGCGGAAAGGGAGGAAAGGCGAAGGGAAAGAGCAAGACCCGTAGCTCCAGGGCTGGTCTGCAATTCCCCGTCGGACGTATCCATCGTCATCTCCGCAAGGGAAACTATGGTGAGCGTATCGGAGCCGGTGCCCCCGTGTACCTGGCCGCCGTCATGGAATATCTGGCCGCTGAGGTTCTCGAGCTGGCAGGAAACGCTGCCCGTGACAACAAGAAGACGAGGATCATCCCCCGTCACTTGCAGCTGGCCATCCGTAACGACGAGGAATTGAACAAACTCCTCTCCGGTGTGACCATCGCTCAGGGTGGTGTGCTGCCCAACATCCAGGCTGTGCTCCTGCCCAAAAAGACCCAGAGCAAGCCCGCCAAGTAAACGGTATACCCACAATACCGTGTACCCCACAAAAGGCCCTCCTCAGGGCCCCACATTATCTCAAAAGTGTTGATCCATGTGTTCGTTGCCCCACAAAAATAATAACGTTAAATTAAAAGATGTAGTACCAACGCCCCCTCCCCCCACACCAGGTGTGCATGTTGTTATTAAGGCGCCATCGTGCACGACTAGACTGAATGCCAAATATTTAAGAAATGGAAACATTAAGCACCATATGTTGCATGTCTCTCGAGTAAAAATTAATCCAAAGCAGTATACAGTATGTGTCATGAAAAATATATATATAAATTCAAAAAAGTCTACGGCACCCAGTATTCCCAGGCGGTCACCCATCCAAGTACTGACTGGGCTCAACGTTGCTTAACTTCGGTGATCAGACGAGAACCGGTGTTTTCAACGTGATATGGCCGTAGACAAAGTTTAGGATAAAATAAAACCATTATATATCAGATACGAGGTGACTCAAGTCGACAAAGATAAAAAAAATATATATTTATATTATGACTCAAAATTTAAGGCACCCAGTATTCATAGGCAGTCACCTGGCGAATTATTCAAAGTGTCATGGCCATAGAAAACAGTGTGTGTGAATTAGAAGCGTTACAAGACACATAAGACACACCTGATGACACATCAACACCTTAAGTACTCACCTCACCCTAAGACACTCACACACACGCCCTAACCATGATACACACAACCTCAACCTAAGACACACACCCTCACCCTAACGTCACACACCTTCAACCTAACGACACACACCCTCAGGGACACTGACCCTCACCCTGACACACACACCCTCACCTTTAGTGTTACACACCCTCACCCTGAGACACGTCCTCACCTTAGGTGAGACACACCCTCACCTTTAGTGTCACACACCTCACTTTCAGTGACACACACCCTCACATTCAGACTCACACATCCTAACCTTGGGTCACACACCCTCACTTTGAGACACGCCCTCACCTTCAGTGACACACACACCCTCGGCTTGGGACACACACCCTCGGCTTGGGACACACACACCCTCGGCTTGGGACACACACACCCTCACCTAGTGTCACACACAACCTCACCCTATGACACACACACCCTCACTCTGAGACACAGACAACCTCACCCTATGACACACACACACCCTCACCCTAAGGCACACACACCTCACTCTGACACAAAGACAACCTCACCCTATGACACACACACACCCTCACCAGAAGGCACACACACCCTCACTCTGACACACAGACAACCTCACCCTACGACACACACCCTCAGCCTAAGACACACACACCCTCACTCTGAAACACACACAACCCCACCCTATGACACACACACCCTCACCAGAATGCACACACACCCTCACTCTGAAACACAGACAATCCCACCCTATGATACACACACCCGCATCCTAGGGCACAAACACCCTCCCACAGAGACACAGACAACCTCCCCTATGACACACACATACACACCTTTACTCTAAGACACAGACAACCTCACCCTATGACACAGACACCCTCACCCTAAGGCACACACACCTCACTCTGACACAAAGACAACCTCACCCTATGACACACACACACCCTCACCAGAAGGCACACACACCCTCACTCTGAGACACAGACAACCTTACCCTACGACACACACCCTCTGCCTAAGACACACACACCCTCACTCTGACACAAACACAATCCCACCCTATGACACACACAAACCCTCACCAAAAGGCACACACAACCTCACTCCGAGACACAGACAACCTCAACATACGACACACACCCTCAGCTTAAGACACACACACCCTCACTCTGACACAAACACAATCCCACCCTATGACACACACACACACCCTCACCAGAAGGCACACACACCCTCACTCTGACACACAGACAACCTCACCCTACGACACACACCCTCTGCCTAAGACACACACACCCTCACTCGGAAACACAGACAATCCCACCCTATGACACACACACCCCCACCCTAGGGCACAAACACCCTCCCACAGAGACACAGACAACCTCCCCTATGACACACACATACACACCTATACTCTAAGACACAGACAACCTCACCCTATGACACAGACACCCTCAGCCTAAGACACACACACCTCACTCTGACACAAAGACAACCTCACCCTATGACACACACACACCCTCACCAGAAGGCACACACACCCTTACTCCGAGACACAGACAACCTCATCCTACGACACATACCCTCAGCCTAAGACACACACACCCTCACTCTGACACAAACACAATCCCACCCTATGACACACACACACCCTCACCAGAAGGCACACACACCGTCACTCTGACACACAGACAACCTCACCCTACGACACACACCATTCTGCCTAAGACACACACACCCTCACTCGGAAACACAGACAATCCCGCCCTATGACACACACACACCCGCACCCTAGGGCACAAACACCCTCCCACAGAGACATAGACAACGTCCCCTATGAGACACACATACACACCTTTACTCTAAGACACAGACAACCTCACCCTATGACACAGACACCCTCACCCTAAGGCACACACACCCTCACTCTGAGACACAGACAACCCCCCCCTATGACACACACACCCTCACCCTAGGGCACTACCTCACCCTCCCACAGAGACACACACAACCTCTCCTATGACACACACACCCTAACCCTAAGACACAGACAACCTCACCCTTAGGCACACACACCCTCACTCTGAGACACACACACCCTCATCTTATGACACACACCTTCATCCTAAGGCACACACACCCTAACTCTGAGACACAGACAACCTCACCCTATGACACACACACCCTCATCCTAAGACACACACCCTCACCCTAAGGCACACACCCTCACCCTAAGGCACATACCCTCACTCAGAGACACACACAACCTCCCATATTACACACTCACACTTTCCCTAATACATACATACTTTTACTGTGAGACACAGACAACCTCACCCTATGACACACATACCCTCACCCTAAGACACACACCCTCACCCGAAGGCACACACAACCTCACCCTATGACACACACCCTCACCTTAAGGCACAAACACCCTCACCCTAAGGCACAAACACCCTCACTCTGAGACACAGACAGCCTCATCCTAAGGCACTTAAAAAAGTCTACGGCACCCAGTATTCCCAGGCGGTCACCCATCCAAGTACTGACTGGGCTCAACGTTGCTTGACTTCGGTGATCAGACGAGAACCGGTGTTTTCAACGTGATGTGGCCGTAGACAACAGTGAGTGTAAAATAAAACCGTTATATATCACATTCAACATGACTGGCATCAAAAATTTAATTTTTTAAATTAGAATTTAAAAGAGTCTACGGCATCCGGTACTCCCAGGCAGTCACCCATCCGATTAATGATATGGCCGTAGACGACGTTGGGCGTAAGATAGAACCATTATATATAACCTTTGACACGACTCACATAAATGTTTATTTCCTTTGAATTAGAATTTTTAAAAAAGTCTACGGCACCCAGTATTCCCAGGCGGTCACCAATCCAAGTACTGACTGGGCTCAACGTCGCTTGACTTCGGTGATCAGACGAGAACCGGTGTTTTCAACGTGATGTGGCCGTAGACGAGGTTGAGAGTAAGATAGAGTCCTTATATATCACCTACCACTAGAGTCTTGTAAAATGTTTTCATTTTTTCTAAATTAGAATTTAAAAAAAGTCTACGGCACCCAGTATTCCCAGGCGGTCACCCATCCAAGTACTGACTGGGCTCAACGTCGCTTGACTTCGGTGATCAGACGAGAACCGGTGTTTTCAACGTGATGTGGCCGTAGACGAGGTTGAGAGTAAGATAGAGTCCTTATATATGACCTACCACTAGAGTCTTGTAAAATGTTTTCTTTTTTCTAAATTAGAATTTAAAAAAAGTCTACGGCACCCAGTATTCCCAGGCGGTCACCCATCCAAGTACTGACTGGGCTCAACGTCGCTTGACTTCGGTGATCAGACGAGAACCGGTGTTTTCAACGTGATGTGGCCGTAGACGAGGTTGAGAGTAAGATAGAGTCCTTATATATGACCTACCACTAGAGTCTTGTAAAATGTTTTCTTTTTTCTAAATTAGAATTTAAAAAAGTCTACGGCACCATGTATTCCCAGGCGGTCACCCATCCAAGTACTGACTGGGCTCAACGTCGCTTGACTTCGGTGATCAGACGAGAACCGGTGTTTTCAACGTGATGTGGCCGTAGACAAGGTTGAGAGTAAGATAGAGTCCTTATATATCACCTACCACTAGAGTCTTGTAAAATGTTTTCTTTTTTCTAAATTAGAATTTAAAAAAAGTCTACGGCACCCAGTATTCCCAGGCGGTCACCCATCCAAGTACTGACTGGGCTCAACGTCGCTTGACTTCGGTGATCAGACGAGAACCGGTGTTTTCAACGTGATGTGGCCTTAGACGAGGTTGAGAGTAAGATAGAGTCCTTATATATGACCTACCACTAGAGTCTTGTAAAATGTTTTCTTTTTTCTAAATTAGAATTTAAAAAAAGTCTACGGCACCCAGTATTCCCAGGCGGTCACCCATCCAAGTACTGACTGGGCTCAACGTCGCTTGACTTCGGTGATCAGACGAGAACCGGTGTTTTCAACGTGATGTGGCCGTAGACGAGGTTGAGAGTAAGATAGAGTCCTTATATATGACCTACCACTAGAGTCTTGTAAAATGTTTTCTTTTTTCTAAATTAGAATTTTAAAAAAGTCTACGGCACCCAGTATTCCCAGGCGGTCACCCATCCAAGTACTGACTGGGCTCAACGTCGCTTGACTTCGGTGATCAGACGAGAACCGGTGTTTTCAACGTGATGTGGCCGTAGACGAGGTTGAGAGTAAGATAGAGTCCTTATATATCACCTACCACTAGAGTCTTGTAAAATGTTTTCATTTTTTCTAAATTAGAATTTAAAAAAGTCTACGGCACCCAGTATTCCCAGGCCGTCACCCATCCAAGTACTGACTGGGCTCAACGTCGCTTGACTTCGGTGATCAGACGAGAACCGGTGTTTTCAACGTGATGTGGCCGTAGACGAGGTTGAGAGTAAGATAGAGTCCTTATATATGACCTACCACTAGAGTCTTGTAAAATGTTTTCTTTTTTCTAAATTAGAATTTAAAAAAAGTCTACGGCACCCAGTATTCCCAGGCGGTCACCCATCCAAGTACTGACTGGGCTCAACGTCGCTTGACTTCGGTGATCAGACGAGAACCGGTGTTTTCAACGTGATGTGGCCGTAGACGAGGTTGAGAGTAAGATAGAGTCCTTATATATGACCTACCACTAGAGTCTTGTAAAATGTTTTCTTTTTTCTAAATTAGAATTTTAAAAAAGTCTACGGCACCCAGTATTCCCAGGCGGTCACCCATCCAAGTACTGACTGGGCTCAACGTCTCTTGACTTCGGTGATCAGACGAGAACCGGTGTTTTCAACGTGATGTGGCCGTAGACGAGGTTGAGAGTAAGATAGAGTCCTTATATATCACCTACCACTAGAGTCTTGTAAAATGTTTTCTTTTTTCTAAATTAGAATTTAAAAAAAGTCTACGGCACCCAGTATTCCCAGGCGGTCACCCATCCAAGTACTGACTGGGCTCAACGTCGCTTGACTTCGGTGATCAGACGAGAACCGGTGTTTTCAACGTGATGTGGCCGTAGACGAGGTTGAGAGTAAGATAGAGTCCTTATATATGACCTACCACTAGAGTCTTGTAAAATGTTTTCTTTTTTCTAAATTAGAATTTAAAAAAAGTCTACGGCACCCAGTATTCCCAGGCGGTCACCCATCCAAGTACTGACTGGGCTCAACGTTGCTTAACTTCGGTGATCAGACGAGAACCGGTGTTTTCAACGTGATATGGCCGTAGACAAAGTTTAGGATAAAATAAAACCATTATATATCAGATACGAGGTGACTCAAGTCGACAAAGATAAAAAAAATATATATTTATATTATGACTCAAAATTTAAGGCACCCAGTATTCATAGGCAGTCACCTGGCGAATTATTCAAAGTGTCATGGCCATAGAAAACAGTGTGTGTGAATTAGAAGCGTTACAAGACATATAAGACACACCTGATGACACATCAACACCTTAAGTACTCACCTCACCCTAAGACACTCACACACACGCCCTAACCATGATACACACAACCTCAACCTAAGACACACACCCTCACCCTAACGTCACACACCTTCAACCTAACGACACACACCCTCAGGGACACTGACCCTCACCCTGACACACACACCCTCACCTTTAGTGTTACACACCTTCACCCTGAGACACGTCCTCACCTTAGGTGAGACACACCCTCACCTTTAGTGTCACACACCTCACTTTCAGTGACACACACCCTCACATTCAGACTCACACATCCTAACCTTGGGTCACACACCCTCACTTTGAGACACGCCCTCACCTTCAGTGACACACACACCCTCGGCTTGGGACACACACCCTCGGCTTGGGACACACACACCCTCGGCTTGGGACACACACACCCTCACCTAGTGTCACACACAACCTCACCCTATGACACACACACCCTCACTCTGAGACACAGACAACCTCACCCTATGACACACACACACCCTCACCCTAAGGCACACACACCTCACTCTGACACAAAGACAACCTCACCCTATGACACACACACACCCTCACCAGAAGGCACACACACCCTCACTCTGACACACAGACAACCTCACCCTACGACACACACCCTCAGCCTAAGACACACACACCCTCACTCTGAAACACACACAACCCCACCCTATGACACACACACCCTCACCAGAATGCACACACACCCTCACTCTGACACACAGACAACCTCACCCTACGACACACACCCTGTGCCTAAGACACACACACACCCTCACTCTGAAACACAGACAATCCCACCCTATGATACACACACCCGCATCCTAGGGCACAAACACCCTCCCACAGAGACACAGACAACCTCCCCTATGACACACACATACACACCTTTACTCTAAGACACAGACAACCTCACCCTATGACACAGACACCCTCACCCTAAGGCACACACACCTCACTCTGACACAAAGACAACCTCACCCTATGACACACACACACCCTCACCAGAAGGCACACACACCCTCACTCTGAGACACAGACAACCTTACCCTACGACACACACCCTCTGCCTAAGACACACACACCCTCACTCTGACACAAACACAATCCCACCCTATGACACACACAAACCCTCACCAAAAGGCACACACAACCTCACTCCGAGACACAGACAACCTCAACATACGACACACACCCTCAGCTTAAGACACACACACCCTCACTCTGACACAAACACAATCCCACCCTATGACACACACACACACCCTCACCAGAAGGCACACACACCCTCACTCTGACACACAGACAACCTCACCCTACGACACACACCCTCTGCCTAAGACACACACACCCTCACTCGGAAACACAGACAATCCCACCCTATGACACACACACCCCCACCCTAGGGCACAAACACCCTCCCACAGAGACACAGACAACCTCCCCTATGACACACACATACACACCTTTACTCTAAGACACAGACAACCTCACCCTATGACACAGACACCCTCAGCCTAAGACACACACACCTCACTCTGACACAAAGACAACCTCACCCTATGACACACACACACCCTCACCAGAAGGCACACACACCCTTACTCCGAGACACAGACAACCTCATCCTACGACACATACCCTCAGCCTAAGACACACACACCCTCACTCTGACACAAACACAATCCCACCCTATGACACACACACACCCTCACCAGAAGGCACACACACCGTCACTCTGACACACAGACAACCTCACCCTACGACACACACCATTCTGCCTAAGACACACACACCCTCACTCGGAAACACAGACAATCCCGCCCTATGACACACACACACCCGCACCCTAGGGCACAAACACCCTCCCACAGAGACATAGACAACGTCCCCTATGAGACACACATACACACCTTTACTCTAAGACACAGACAACCTCACCCTATGACACAGACACCCTCACCCTAAGGCACACACACCCTCACTCTGAGACACAGACAACCCCCCCCTATGACACACACCCTCATCAGAAGGCACACACACCCTCACTCTGAGACACAGACAACCTCACCCTATGACACACACACCCTCACCCTAGGGCACTACCTCACCCTCCCACAGAGACACACACAACCTCTCCTATGACACACACACCCTAACCCTAAGACACAGACAACCTCACCCTTAGGCACACACACCCTCACTCTGAGACACACACACCCTCATCTTATGACACACACCTTCATCCTAAGGCACACACACCCTAACTCTGAGACACAGACAACCTCACCCTATGACACACACACCCTCATCCTAAGACACACACCCTCACCCTAAGGCACACACCCTCACCCTAAGGCACATACCCTCACTCAGAGACACACACAACCTCCCATATTACACACTCACACTTTCCCTAATACATACATACTTTTACTGTGAGACACAGACAACCTCACCCTATGACACACATACCCTCACCCTAAGACACACACCCTCACCCGAAGGCACACACAACCTCACCCTATGACACACACCCTCACCTTAAGGCACAAACACCCTCACCCTAAGGCACAAACACCCTCACTCTGAGACACAGACAGCCTCATCCTAAGGCACTTAAAAAAGTCTACGGCACCCAGTATTCCCAGGCGGTCACCCATCCAAGTACTGACTGGGCTCAACGTTGCTTGACTTCGGTGATCAGACGAGAACCGGTGTTTTCAACGTGATGTGGCCGTAGACAACAGTGAGTGTAAAATAAAACCGTTATATATCACATTCAACATGACTGGCATCAAAAATTTAATTTTTGAAATTAGAATTTAAAAGAGTCTACGGCATCCGGTACTCCCAGGCAGTCACCCATCCGATTAATGATATGGCCGTAGACGACGTTGGGCGTAAGATAGAACCATTATATATAACCTTTGACACGACTCACATAAATGTTTATTTCCTTTGAATTAGAATTTTTAAAAAAGTCTACGGCACCCAGTATTCCCAGGCGGTCACCCATCCAAGTACTGACTGGGCTCAACGTCGCTTGACTTCGGTGATCAGACGAGAACCGGTGTTTTCAACGTGATGTGGCCGTAGACGAGGTTGAGAGTAAGATAGAGTCCTTATATATCACCTACCACTAGAGTCTTGTAAAATGTTTTCATTTTTTCTAAATTAGAATTTAAAAAAAGTCTACGGCACCCAGTATTCCCAGGCGGTCACCCATCCAAGTACTGACTGGGCTCAACGTCGCTTGACTTCGGTGATCAGACGAGAACCGGTGTTTTCAACGTGATGTGGCCGTAGACGAGGTTGAGAGTAAGATAGAGTCCTTATATATGACCTACCACTAGAGTCTTGTAAAATGTTTTCTTTTTTCTAAATTAGAATTTAAAAAAAGTCTACGGCACCCAGTATTCCCAGGCGGTCACCCATCCAAGTACTGACTGGGCTCAACGTCGCTTGACTTCGGTGATCAGACGAGAACCGGTGTTTTCAACGTGATGTGGCCGTAGACGAGGTTGAGAGTAAGATAGAGTCCTTATATATGACCTACCACTAGAGTCTTGTAAAATGTTTTCTTTTTTCTAAATTAGAATTAAAAAAAAGTCTACGGCACCATGTATTCCCAGGCGGTCACCCATCCAAGTACTGACTGGGCTCAACGTCGCTTGACTTCGGTGATCAGACGAGAACCGGTGTTTTCAACGTGATGTGGCCGTAGACAAGGTTGAGAGTAAGATAGAGTCCTTATATATCACCTACCACTAGAGTCTTGTAAAATGTTTTCTTTTTTCTAAATTAGAATTTAAAAAAAGTCTACGGCACCCAGTATTCCCAGGCGGTCACCCATCCAAGTACTGACTGGGCTCAACGTCGCTTGACTTCGGTGATCAGACGAGAACCGGTGTTTTCAACGTGATGTGGCCTTAGACGAGGTTGAGAGTAAGATAGAGTCCTTATATATGACCTACCACTAGAGTCTTGTAAAATGTTTTCTTTTTTCTAAATTAGAATTTAAAAAAAGTCTACGGCACCCAGTATTCCCAGGCGGTCACCCATCCAAGTACTGACTGGGCTCAACGTCGCTTGACTTCAGTGATCAGACGAGAACCGGTGTTTTCAACGTGATGTGGCCGTAGACGAGGTTGAGAGTAAGATAGAGTCCTTATATATGACCTACCACTAGAGTCTTGTAAAATGTTTTCTTTTTTCTAAATTAGAATTTAAAAAAAGTCTACGGCACCCAGTATTCCCAGGCGGTCACCCATCCAAGTACTGACTGGGCTCAACGTCGCTTGACTTCGGTGATCAGACGAGAACCGGTGTTTTCAACGTGATGTGGCCGTAGACGAGGTTGAGAGTAAGATAGAGTCCTTATATATGACCTACCACTAGAGTCTTGTAAAATGTTTTCTTTTTTCTAAATTAGAATTTAAAAAAAGTCTACGGCACCCAGTATTCCCAGGCGGTCACCCATCCAAGTACTGACTGGGCTCAACGTCGCTTGACTTCGGTGATCAGACGAGAACCGGTGTTTTCAACGTGATGTGGCCGTAGACGAGGTTGAGAGTAAGATAGAGTCCTTATATATGACCTACCACTAGAGTCTTGTAAAATGTTTTCTTTTTTCTAAATTAGAATTTAAAAAAAGTCTACGGCACCCAGTATTCCCAGGCGGTCACCCATCCAAGTACTGACTGGGCTCAACGTCGCTTGACTTCGGTGATCAGACGAGAACCGGTGTTTTCAACGTGATGTGGCCGTAGACGAGGTTGAGAGTAAGATAGAGTCCTTATATATCACCTACCACTAGAGTCTTGTAAAATGTTTTCTTTTTTCTAAATTAGAATTTAAAAAAAGTCTACGGCACCCAGTATTCCCAGGCGGTCACCCATCCAAGTACTGACTGGGCTCAACGTCGCTTGACTTCGGTGATCAGACGAGAACCGGTGTTTTCAACGTGATGTGGCCGTAGACGAGGTTGAGAGTAAGATAGAGTCCTTATATATGACCTACCACTAGAGTCTTGTAAAATGTTTTCTTTTTTCTAAATTAGAATTTAAAAAAAGTCTACGGCACCCAGTATTCCCAGGCGGTCACCCATCCAAGTACTGACTGGGCTCAACGTCGCTTGACTTCGGTGATCAGACGAGAACCGGTGTTTTCAACGTGATGTGGCCGTAGACGAGGTTGAGAGTAAGATAGAGTCCTTATATATGACCTACCACTAGAGTCTTGTAAAATGTTTTCTTTTTTCTAAATTAGAATTTAAAAAAAGTCTACGGCACCCAGTATTCCCAGGCGGTCACCCATCCAAGTACTGACTGGGCTCAACGTCGCTTGACTTCGGTGATCAGACGAGAACCGGTGTTTTCAACGTGATGTGGCCGTAGACAAGGTTGAGAGTAAGATAGAGTCCTTATATATGACCTACCACTAGAGTCTTGTAAAATGTTTTTTTTTTTCTAAATTAGAATTTAAAAAAAGTCTACGGCACCCAGTATTCCCAGGCGGTCACCCATCCAAGTACTGACTGGGCTCAACGTCGCTTGACTTCGGTGATCAGACGAGAACCGGTGTTTTCAATGTGATGTGGCCGTAGACGAGGTTGAGAGTAAGATAGAGTCCTTATATATGACCTACCACTAGAGTCTTGTAAAATGTTTTCTTTTTTCTAAATTAGAATTTAAAAAAAGTCTACGGCACCCAGTATTCCCAGGCGGTCACCCATCCAAGTACTGACTGGGCTCAACGTCGCTTGACTTCGGTGATCAGACGAGAACCGGTGTTTTCAACGTGATGTGGCCGTAGACGAGGTTGAGAGTAAGATAGAGTCCTTATATATGACCTACCACTAGAGTCTTGTAAAATGTTTTCTTTTTTCTAAATTAGAATTTTAAAAAAGTCTACGGCACCCAGTATTCCCAGGCGGTCACCCATCCAAGTACTGACTGGGCTCAACGTCGCTTGACTTCGGTGATCAGACGAGAACCGGTGTTTTCAACGTGATGTGGCCGTAGACGAGGTTGAGAGTAAGATAGAGTCCTTATATATCACCTACCACTAGAGTCTTGTAAAATGTTTTCTTTTTTCTAAATTAGAATTTAAAAAAAGTCTACGGCACCCAGTATTCCCAGGCGGTCACCCATCCAAGTACTGACTGGGCTCAACGTCGCTTGACTTCGGTGATCAGACGAGAACTGGTGTTTTCAACGTGATGTGGCCGTAGACGAGGTTGAGAGTAAGATAGAGTCCTTATATATGACCTACCACTAGAGTCTTGTAAAATGTTTTCATTTTTTCTAAATTAGAATTTAAAAAAAGTCTACGGCACCCAGTATTCCCAGGCGGTCACCCATCCAAGTACTGACTGGGCTCAACGTCGCTTGACTTCGGTGATCAGACGAGAACCGGTGTTTTCAACGTGATGTGGCCGTAGACGAGGTTGAGAGTAAGATAGAGTCCTTATATATGACCTACCACTAGAGTCTTGTAAAATGTTTTCTTTTTTCTAAATTAGAATTTAAAAAAAGTCTACGGCACCCAGTATTCCCAGGCGGTCACCCATCCAAGTACTGACTGGGCTCAACGTCGCTTGACTTCGGTGATCAGACGAGAACCGGTGTTTTCAATGTGATGTGGCCGTAGACGAGGTTGAGAGTAAGATAGAGTCCTTATATATGACCTACCACTAGAGTCTTGTAAAATGTTTTCTTTTTTCTAAATTAGAATTTAAAAAAAGTCTACGGCACCCAGTATTCCCAGGCGGTCACCCATCCAAGTACTGACTGGGCTCAACGTCGCTTGACTTCGGTGATCAGACGAGAACCGGTGTTTTCAACGTGATGTGGCCGTAGACAAGGTTGAGAGTAAGATAGAGTCCTTATATATGACCTACCACTAGAGTCTTGTAAAATGTTTTCTTTTTTCTAAATTAGAATTTTAAAAAAGTCTACGGCACCCAGTATTCCCAGGCGGTCACCCATCCAAGTACTGACTGGGCTCAACGTCGCTTGACTTCAGTGATCAGACGAGAACCGGTGTTTTCAACGTGATGTGGCCGTAGACGAGGTTGAGAGTAAGATAGAGTCCTTATATATGACCTACCACTAGAGTCTTGTAAAATGTTTTCTTTTTTCTAAATTAGAATTTAAAAAAAGTCTACGGCACCCAGTATTCCCAGGCGGTCACCCATCCAAGTACTGACTGGGCTCAACGTCGCTTGACTTCGGTGATCAGACGAGAACCGGTGTTTTCAACGTGATGTGGCCGTAGACAAGGTTGAGAGTAAGATAGAGTCCTTATATATGACCTACCACTAGAGTCTTGTAAAATGTTTTCTTTTTTCTAAATTAGAATTTAAAAAAAGTCTACGGCACCCAGTATTCCCAGGCGGTCACCCATCCAAGTACTGACTGGGCTCAACGTCGCTTGACTTCAGTGATCAGACGAGAACCGGTGTTTTCAACGTGATGTGGCCGTAGACGAGGTTGAGAGTAAGATAGAGTCCTTATATATGACCTACCACTAGAGTCTTGTAAAATGTTTTCTTTTTTCTAAATTAGAATTTAAAAAAAGTCTACGGCACCCAGTATTCCCAGGCGGTCACCCATCCAAGTACTGACTGGGCTCAACGTCGCTTGACTTCGGTGATCAGACGAGAACCGGTGTTTTCAACGTGATGTGGCCGTAGACGAGGTTGAGAGTAAGATAGAGTCCTTATATATGACCTACCACTAGAGTCTTGTAAAATGTTTTCTTTTTTCTAAATTAGAATTTAAAAAAAGTCTACGGCACCCAGTATTCCCAGGCGGTCACCCATCCAAGTACTGACTGGGCTCAACGTCGCTTGACTTCGGTGATCAGACGAGAACCGGTGTTTTCAACGTGATGTGGCCGTAGACGAGGTTGAGAGTAAGATAGAGTCCTTATATATGACCTACCACTAGAGTCTTGTAAAATGTTTTCTTTTTTCTAAATTAGAATTTAAAAAAAGTCTACGGCACCCAGTATTCCCAGGCGGTCACCCATCCAAGTACTGACTGGGCTCAACGTTGCTTAACTTCGGTGATCAGACGAGAACCGGTGTTTTCAACGTGATATGGCCGTAGACAAAGTTTAGGATAAAATAAAACCATTATATATCAGATACGAGGTGACTCAAGTCGACAAAGATAAAAAAAATATATATTTATATTATGACTCAAAATTTAAGGCACCCAGTATTCATAGGCAGTCACCTGGCGAATTATTCAAAGTGTCATGGCCATAGAAAACAGTGTGTGTGAATTAGAAGCGTTACAAGACATATAAGACACACCTGATGACACATCAACACCTTAAGTACTCACCTCACCCTAAGACACTCACACACACGCCCTAACCATGATACACACAACCTCAACCTAAGACACACACCCTCACCCTAACGTCACACACCTTCAACCTAACGACACACACCCTCAGGGACACTGACCCTCACCCTGACACACACACCCTCACCTTTAGTGTTACACACCCTCACCCTGAGACACGTCCTCACCTTAGGTGAGACACACCCTCACCTTTAGTGTCACACACCTCACTTTCAGTGACACACACCCTCACATTCAGACTCACACATCCTAACCTTGGGTCACACACCCTCACTTTGAGACACGCCCTCACCTTCAGTGACACACACACCCTCGGCTTGGGACACACACCCTCGGCTTGGGACACACACACCCTCGGCTTGGGACACACACACCCTCACCTAGTGTCACACACAACCTCACCCTATGACACACACACCCTCACTCTGAGACACAGACAACCTCACCCTATGACACACACACACCCTCACCCTAAGGCACACACACCTCACTCTGACACAAAGACAACCTCACCCTATGACACACACACACCCTCACCAGAAGGCACACACACCCTCACTCTGACACACAGACAACCTCACCCTACGACACACACCCTCAGCCTAAGACACACACACCCTCACTCTGAAACACACACAACCCCACCCTATGACACACACACCCTAACCAGAATGCACACACACCCTCACTCTGACACACAGACAACCTCACCCTACGACACACACCCTGTGCCTAAGACACACACACACCCTCACTCTGAAACACAGACAATCCCACCCTATGATACACACACCCGCATCCTAGGGCACAAACACCCTCCCACAGAGACACAGACAACCTCCCCTATGACACACACATACACACCTTTACTCTAAGACACAGACAACCTCACCCTATGACACAGACACCCTCACCCTAAGGCACACACACCTCACTCTGACACAAAGACAACCTCACCCTATGACACACACACCCTCACCAGAAGGCACACACACCCTCACTTTGAGACACAGACAACCTTACCCTACGACACACACCCTCTGCCTAAGACACACACACCCTCACTCTGACACAAACACAATCCCACCCTATGACACACACAAACCCTCACCAAAAGGCACACACAACCTCACTCCGAGACACAGACAACCTCAACATACGACACACACCCTCAGCTTAAGACACACACACCCTCACTCTGACACAAACACAATCCCACCCTATGACACACACACACACCCTCACCAGAAGGCACACACACCCTCACTCTGACACACAGACAACCTCACCCTACGACACACACCCTCTGCCTAAGACACACACACCCTCACTCGGAAACACAGACAATCCCACCCTATGACACACACACCCCCACCCTAGGGCACAAACACCCTCCCACAGAGACACAGACAACCTCCCCTATGACACACACATACACACCTTTACTCTAAGACACAGACAACCTCACCCTATGACACAGACACCCTCAGCCTAAGACACACACACCTCACTCTGACACAAAGACAACCTCACCCTATGACACACACACACCCTCACCAGAAGGCACACACACCCTTACTCCGAGACACAGACAACCTCATCCTACGACACATACCCTCAGCCTAAGACACACACACCCTCACTCTGACACAAACACAATCCCACCCTATGACACACACACACCCTCACCAGAAGGCACACACACCGTCACTCTGACACACAGACAACCTCACCCTACGACACACACCATTCTGCCTAAGACACACACACCCTCACTCGGAAACACAGACAATCCCGCCCTATGACACACACACACCCGCACCCTAGGGCACAAACACCCTCCCACAGAGACATAGACAACGTCCCCTATGAGACACACATACACACCTTTACTCTAAGACACAGACAACCTCACCCTATGACACAGACACCCTCACCCTAAGGCACACACACCCTCACTCTGAGACACAGACAACCCCCCCCCCCTATGACACACACCCTCACCAGAAGGCACACACACCCTCACTCTGAGACACAGACAACCTCACCCTATGACACACACACCCTCACCCTAGGGCACTACCTCACCCTCCCACAGAGACACACACAACCTCTCCTATGACACACACACCCTAACCCTAAGACACAGACAACCTCACCCTTAGGCACACACACCCTCACTCTGAGACACACACACCCTCATCTTATGACACACACCTTCATCCTAAGGCACACACACCCTAACTCTGAGACACAGACAACCTCACCCTATGACACACACACCCTCATCCTAAGACACACACCCTCACCCTAAGGCACACACCCTCACCCTAAGGCACATACCCTCACTCAGAGACACACACAACCTCCCATATTACACACTCACACTTTCCCTAATACATACATACTTTTACTGTGAGACACAGACAACCTCACCCTATGACACACATACCCTCACCCTAAGACACACACCCTCACCCGAAGGCACACACAACCTCACCCTATGACACACACCCTCACCTTAAGGCACAAACACCCTCACCCTAAGGCACAAACACCCTCACTCTGAGACACAGACAGCCTCATCCTAAGGCACTTAAAAAAGTCTACGGCACCCAGTATTCCCAGGCGGTCACCCATCCAAGTACTGACTGGGCTCAACGTTGCTTGACTTCGGTGATCAGACGAGAACCGGTGTTTTCAACGTGATGTGGCCGTAGACAACAGTGAGTGTAAAATAAAACCGTTATATATCACATTCAACATGACTGGCATCAAAAATTTAATTTTTGAAATTAGAATTTAAAAGAGTCTACGGCATCCGGTACTCCCAGGCAGTCACCCATCCGATTAATGATATGGCCGTAGACGACGTTGGGCGTAAGATAGAACCATTATATATAACCTTTGACACGACTCACATAAATGTTTATTTCCTTTGAATTAGAATTTTTAAAAAAGTCTACGGCACCCAGTATTCCCAGGCGGTCACCCATCCAAGTACTGACTGGGCTCAACGTCGCTTGACTTCGGTGATCAGACGAGAACCGGTGTTTTCAACGTGATGTGGCCGTAGACGAGGTTGAGAGTAAGATAGAGTCCTTATATATGACCTACCACTAGAGTCTTGTAAAATGTTTTCTTTTTTCTAAATTAGAATTTAAAAAAAGTCTACGGCACCCAGTATTCCCAGGCGGTCACCCATCCAAGTACTGACTGGGCTCAACGTCGCTTGACTTCGGTGATCAGACGAGAACCGGTGTTTTCAACGTGATGTGGCCGTAGACGAGGTTGAGAGTAAGATAGAGTCCTTATATATGACCTACCACTAGAGTCTTGTAAAATGTTTTCTTTTTTCTAAATTAGAATTTAAAAAAAGTCTACAGCACCCAGTATTCCCAGGCGGTCACCCATCCAAGTACTGACTGGGCTCAGCGTTGCTTGACTTCGGTGATCAGACGAGAACCGGTGTTTTCAACGTGATGTGGCCGTAGACAAGGTTGAGAGTAAGATAGAGTCCTTATATATCACCTACCACTAGAGTCTTGTAAAATGTTTTCTTTTTTCTAAATTAGAATTTAAAAAAAGTCTACGGCACCCAGTATTCCCAGGCGGTCACCCATCCAAGTACTGACTGGGCTCAACGTCGCTTGACTTCGGTGATCAGACGAGAACCGGTGTTTTCAACGTGATGTGGCCGTAGACGAGGTTGAGAGTAAGATAGAGTCCTTATATATCACCTACCACTAGAGTCTTGTAAAATGTTTTCATTTTTTCTAAATTAGAATTTAAAAAAAGTCTACGGCACCCAGTATTCCCAGGCGGTCACCCATCCAAGTACTGACTGGGCTCAACGTCGCTTGACTTCGGTGATCAGACGAGAACCGGTGTTTTCAACGTGATGTGGCCGTAGACGAGGTTGAGAGTAAGATAGAGTCCTTATATATGACCTACCACTAGAGTCTTGTAAAATGTTTTCTTTTTTCTAAATTAGAATTAAAAAAAAGTCTACGGCACCCAGTATTCCCAGGCGGTCACCCATCCAAGTACTGACTGGGCTCAACGTCGCTTGACTTCGGTGATCAGACGAGAACCGGTGTTTTCAACGTGATGTGGCCGTAGACGAGGTTGAGAGTAAGATAGAGTCCTTATATATGACCTACCACTAGAGTCTTGTAAAATGTTTTCTTTTTTCTAAATTAGAATTAAAAAAAAGTCTACGGCACCCAGTATTCCCAGGCGGTCACCAATCCAAGTACTGACTGGGCTCAACGTCGCTTGACTTCGGTGATCAGACGAGAACCGGTGTTTTCAACGTGATGTGGCCGTAGACAAGGTTGAGAGTAAGATAGAGTCCTTATATATCACCTACCACTAGAGTCTTGTAAAATGTTTTCATTTTTTCTAAATTAGAATTTAAAAAAAGTCTACGGCACCCAGTATTCCCAGGCGGTCACCCATCCAAGTACTGACTGGGCTCAACGTCGCTTGACTTCGGTGATCAGACGAGAACCGGTGTTTTCAACGTGATGTGGCCGTAGACGAGGTTGAGAGTAAGATAGAGTCCTTATATATGACCTACCACTAGAGTCTTGTAAAATGTTTTCTTTTTTCTAAATTAGAATTTTAAAAAAGTCTACGGCACCCAGTATTCCCAGGCGGTCACCCATCCAAGTACTGACTGGGCTCAACGTCGCTTGACTTCGGTGATCAGACGAGAACCGGTGTTTTCAACGTGATGTGGCCGTAGACGAGGTTGAGAGTAAGATAGAGTCCTTATATATGACCTACCACTAGAGTCTTGTAAAATGTTTTCTTTTTTCTAAATTAGAATTTAAAAAAAGTCTACGGCACCCAGTATTCCCAGGCGGTCACCCATCCAAGTACTGACTGGGCTCAATGTCGCTTGACTTCGGTGATCAGACGAGAACCGGTGTTTTCAACGTGATGTGGCCGTAGACGAGGTTGAGAGTAAGATAGAGTCCTTATATATCACCTACCACTAGAGTCTTGTAAAATGTTTTCATTTTTTCTAAATTAGAATTTAAAAAAAGTCTACGGCACCCAGTATTCCCAGGCGGTCACCCATCCAAGTACTGACTGGGCTCAACGTCGCTTGACTTCGGTGATCAGACGAGAACCGGTGTTTTCAACGTGATGTGGCCGTAGACGAGGTTGAGAGTAAGATAGAGTCCTTATATATGACCTACCACTAGAGTCTTGTAAAATGTTTTCTTTTTTCTAAATTAGAATTTAAAAAAAGTCTACGGCACCCAGTATTCCCAGGCGGTCACCCATCCAAGTACTGACTGGGCTCAACGTCGCTTGACTTCGGTGATCAGACGAGAACCGGTGTTTTCAATGTGATGTGGCCGTAGACGAGGTTGAGAGTAAGATAGAGTCCTTATATATGACCTACCACTAGAGTCTTGTAAAATGTTTTCTTTTTTCTAAATTAGAATTTAAAAAAAGTCTACGGCACCCAGTATTCCCAGGCGGTCACCCATCCAAGTACTGACTGGGCTCAACGTCGCTTGACTTCGGTGATCAGACGAGAACCGGTGTTTTCAACGTGATGTGGCCGTAGACAAGGTTGAGAGTAAGATAGAGTCCTTATATATCACCTACCACTAGAGTCTTGTAAAATGTTTTCTTTTTTCTAAATTAGAATTTAAAAAAAGTCTACGGCACCCAGTATTCCCAGGCGGTCACCCATCCAAGTACTGACTGGGCTCAACGTCGCTTGACTTCGGTGATCAGACGAGAACCGGTGTTTTCAACGTGATGTGGCCGTAGACGAGGTTGAGAGTAAGATAGAGTCCTTATATATCACCTACCACTAGAGTCTTGTAAAATGTTTTCATTTTTTCTAAATTAGAATTAAAAAAAAGTCTACGGCACCCAGTATTCCCAGGCGGTCACCCATCCAAGTACTGACTGGGCTCAACGTCGCTTGACTTCGGTGATCAGACGAGAACCGGTGTTTTCAACGTGATGTGGCCGTAGACGAGGTTGAGAAAAAGATAGAGTCCTTATATATGACCTACCACTAGAGTCTTGTAAAATGTTTTCTTTTTTCTAAATTAGAATTTAAAAAAAGTCTACGGCACCCAGTATTCCCAGGCGGTCACCCATCCAAGTACTGACTGGGCTCAACGTCGCTTGACTTCGGTGATCAGACGAGAACCGGTGTTTTCAACGTGAAATGGCCGTAGACGAGGTTGAGAGTAAGATAGAGTCCTTATATATGACCTACCACTAGAGTCTTGTAAAATGTTTTCTTTTTTCTAAATTAGAATTTTAAAAAAGTCTACGGCACCCAGTATTCCCAGGCGGTCACCCATCCAAGTACTGACTGGGCTCAACGTCTCTTGACTTCGGTGATCAGACGAGAACCGGTGTTTTCAACGTGATGTGGCCGTAGACGAGGTTGAGAGTAAGATAGAGTCCTTATATATGACCTACCACTAGAGTCTTGTAAAATGTTTTCTTTTTTCTAAATTAGAATTTAAAAAAAGTCTACAGCACCCAGTATTCCCAGGCGGTCACCCATCCAAGTACTGACTGGGCTCAACGTCGCTTGACTTCGGTGATCAGACGAGAACCGGTGTTTTCAACGTGATGTGGCCGTAGACGAGGTTGAGAGTAAGATAGAGTCCTTATATATGACCTACCACTAGAGTCTTGTAAAATGTTTTCTTTTTTCTAAATTAGAATTTAAAAAAAGTCTACGGCACCCAGTATTCCCAGGCGGTCACCCATCCAAGTACTGACTGGGCTCAACGTCGCTTGACTTCGGTGATCAGACGAGAACCGGTGTTTTCAACGTGATGTGGCCGTAGACAAGGTTGAGAGTAAGATAGAGTCCTTATATATGACCTACCACTAGAGTCTTGTAAAATGTTTTCTATTTTCTAAATTAGAATTTAAAAAAAGTCTACGGCACCCAGTATTCCCAGGCGGTCACCCATCCAAGTACTGACTGGGCTCAACGTCGCTTGACTTCGGTGATCAGACGAGAACCGGTGTTTTCAACGTGATGTGGCCGTAGACGAGGTTGAGAGTAAGATAGAGTCCTTATATATCACCTACCACTAGAGTCTTGTAAAATGTTTTCATTTTTTCTAAATTAGAATTAAAAAAAAGTCTACGGCACCCAGTATCCCCAGGCGGTCACCCATCCAAGTACTGACTGGGCTCAACGTCGCTTGACTTTGGTGATCAGACGAGAACCGGTGTTTTCAACGTGATGTGGCCGTAGACGAGGTTGAGAAAAAGATAGAGTCCTTATATATGACCTACCACTAGAGTCTTGTAAAATGTTTTCTTTTTTCTAAATTAGAATTTAAAAAAAGTCTACGGCACCCAGTATTCCCAGGCGGTCACCCATCCAAGTACTGACTGGGCTCAACGTCGCTTGACTTCGGTGATCAGACGAGAACCGGTATTTTCAACGTGATGTGGCCGTAGACGAGGTTGAGAGTAAGATAGAGTCCTTATATATCACCTACCACTAGAGTCTTGTAAAATGTTTTCTTTTTTCTAAATTAGAATTTAAAAAAAGTCTACAGCACCCAGTATTCCCAGGCGGTCACCCATCCAAGTACTGACTGGGCTCAACGTCGCTTGACTTCGGTGATCAGACGAGAACCGGTGTTTTCAACGTGATGTGGCCGTAGACGAGGTTGAGAGTAAGATAGAGTCCTTATATATGACCTACCACTAGAGTCTTGTAAAATGTTTTCTTTTTTCTAAATTAGAATTTAAAAAAAGTCTACGGCACCCAGTATTCCCAGGCGGTCACCCATCCAAGTACTGACTGGGCTCAACGTCGCTTGAATTGGTGATCAGACGAGAACCGGTGTTTTCAACGTGATGTGGCCGTAGACGAGGTTGAGAGTAAGATAGAGTCCTTATATATGACCTACCACTAGAGTCTTGTAAAATGTTTTCTTTTTTCTAAATTAGAATTTAAAAAAAGTCTACGGCACCATGTATTCCCAGGCGGTCACCCATCCAAGTACTGACTGGGCTCAACGTCGCTTGACTTCGGTGATCAGACGAGAACCGGTGTTTTCAACGTGATGTGGCCGTAGACAAGGTTGAGAGTAAGATAGAGTCCTTATATATCACCTACCACTAGAGTCTTGTAAAATGTTTTCTTTTTTCTAAATTAGAATTTAAAAAAAGTCTACGGCACCCAGTATTCCCAGGCGGTCACCCATCCAAGTACTGACTGGGCTCAACGTCGCTTGACTTCGGTGATCAGACGAGAACCGGTGTTTTCAACGTGATGTGGCCTTAGACGAGGTTGAGAGTAAGATAGAGTCCTTATATATGACCTACCACTAGAGTCTTGTAAAATGTTTTCTTTTTTCTAAATTAGAATTTTAAAAAAGTCTACGGCACCCAGTATTCCCAGGCGGTCACCCATCCAAGTACTGACTGGGCTCAACGTCGCTTGACTTCGGTGATCAGACGAGAACCGGTGTTTTCAACGTGATGTGGCCGTAGACGAGGTTGAGAGTAAGATAGAGTCCTTATATATGACCTACCACTAGAGTCTTGTAAAATGTTTTCTTTTTTCTAAATTAGAATTTTAAAAAAGTCTACGGCACCCAGTATTCCCAGGCGGTCACCCATCCAAGTACTGACTGGGCTCAACGTCGCTTGACTTCGGTGATCAGACGAGAACCGGTGTTTTCAACGTGATGTGGCCGTAGACGAGGTTGAGAGTAAGATAGAGTCCTTATATATCACCTACCACTAGAGTCTTGTAAAATGTTTTCATTTTTTCTAAATTAGAATTTAAAAAAAGTCTACGGCACCCAGTATTCCCAGGCCGTCACCCATCCAAGTACTGACTGGGCTCAACGTCGCTTGACTTCGGTGATCAGACGAGAACCGGTGTTTTCAACGTGATGTGGCCGTAGACGAGGTTGAGAGTAAGATAGAGTCCTTATATATGACCTACCACTAGAGTCTTGTAAAATGTTTTCTTTTTTCTAAATTAGAATTTAAAAAAAGTCTACGGCACCCAGTATTCCCAGGCGGTCACCCATCCAAGTACTGACTGGGCTCAACGTCGCTTGACTTCGGTGATCAGACGAGAACCGGTGTTTTCAACGTGATGTGGCCGTAGACGAGGTTGAGAGTAAGATAGAGTCCTTATATATGACCTACCACTAGAGTCTTGTAAAATGTTTTCTTTTTTCTAAATTAGAATTTTAAAAAAGTCTACGGCACCCAGTATTCCCAGGCGGTCACCCATCCAAGTACTGACTGGGCTCAACGTCTCTTGACTTCGGTGATCAGACGAGAACCGGTGTTTTCAACGTGATGTGGCCGTAGACGAGGTTGAGAGTAAGATAGAGTCCTTATATATCACCTACCACTAGAGTCTTGTAAAATGTTTTCTTTTTTCTAAATTAGAATTTAAAAAAAGTCTACGGCACCCAGTATTCCCAGGCGGTCACCCATCCAAGTACTGACTGGGCTCAACGTCGCTTGACTTCGGTGATCAGACGAGAACCGGTGTTTTCAACGTGATGTGGCCGTAGACGAGGTTGAGAGTAAGATAGAGTCCTTATATATGACCTACCACTAGAGTCTTGTAAAATGTTTTCTTTTTTCTAAATTAGAATTTAAAAAAAGTCTACGGCACCCAGTATTCCCAGGCGGTCACCCATCCAAGTACTGACTGGGCTCAACGTCGCTTGACTTCGGTGATCAGACGAGAACCGGTGTTTTCAACGTGATGTGGCCGTAGACAAGGTTGAGAGTAAGATAGAGTCCTTATATATGACCTACCACTAGAGTCTTGTAAAATGTTTTCTTTTTTCTAAATTAGAATTTAAAAAAAGTCTACGGCACCCAGTATTCCCAGGCGGTCACCCATCCAAGTACTGACTGGGCTCAACGTCGCTTGACTTCGGTGATCAGACGAGAACCGGTGTTTTCAACGTGATGTGGCCGTAGACGAGGTTGAGAGTAAGATAGAGTCCTTATATATGACCTACCACTAGAGTCTTGTAAAATGTTTTCTTTTTTCTAAATTAGAATTTAAAAAAAGTCTACGGCACCCAGTATTCCCAGGCGGTCACCCATCCAAGTACTGACTGGGCTCAACGTTGCTTAACTTCGGTGATCAGACGAGAACCGGTGTTTTCAACGTGATATGGCCGTAGACAAAGTTTAGGATAAAATAAAACCATTATATATCAGATACGAGGTGACTCAAGTCGACAAAGATAAAAAAAATATATATTTATATTATGACTCAAAATTTAAGGCACCCAGTATTCATAGGCAGTCACCTGGCGAATTATTCAAAGTGTCATGGCCATAGAAAACAGTGTGTGTGAATTAGAAGCGTTACAAGACATATAAGACACACCTGATGACACATCAACACCTTAAGTACTCACCTCACCCTAAGACACTCACACACACGCCCTAACCATGATACACACAACCTCAACCTAAGACACACACCCTCACCCTAACGTCACACACCTTCAACCTAACGACACACACCCTCAGGGACACTGACCCTCACCCTGACACACACACCCTCACCTTTAGTGTTACACACCCTCACCCTGAGACACGTCCTCACCTTAGGTGAGACACACCCTCACCTTTAGTGTCACACACCTCACTTTCAGTGACACACACCCTCACATTCAGACTCACACATCCTAACCTTGGGTCACACACCCTCACTTTGAGACACGCCCTCACCTTCAGTGACACACACACCCTCGGCTTGGGACACACACCCTCGGCTTGGGACACACACACCCTCGGCTTGGGACACACACACCCTCACCTAGTGTCACACACAACCTCACCCTATGACACACACACCCTCACTCTGAGACACAGACAACCTCACCCTATGACACACACACACCCTCACCCTAAGGCACACACACCTCACTCTGACACAAAGACAACCTCACCCTATGACACACACACACCCTCACCAGAAGGCACACACACCCTCACTCTGACACACAGACAACCTCACCCTACGACACACACCCTCAGCCTAAGACACACACACCCTCACTCTGAAACACACACAACCCCACCCTATGACACACACACCCTCACCAGAATGCACACACACCCTCACTCTGACACACAGACAACCTCACCCTACGACACACACCCTGTGCCTAAGACACACACACACCCTCGTTCTGAAACACAGACAATCCCACCCTATGATACACACACCCGCATCCTAGGGCACAAACACCCTCCCACAGAGACACAGACAACCTCCCCTATGACACACACATACACACCTTTACTCTAAGACACAGACAACCTCACCCTATGACACAGACACCCTCACCCTAAGGCACACACACCTCACTCTGACACAAAGACAACCTCACCCTATGACACACACACACCCTCACCAGAAGGCACACACACCCTCACTCTGAGACACAGACAACCTTACCCTACGACACACACCCTCTGCCTAAGACACACACACCCTCACTCTGACACAAACACAATCCCACCCTATGACACACACAAACCCTCACCAAAAGGCACACACAACCTCACTCCGAGACACAGACAACCTCAACATACGACACACACCCTCAGCTTAAGACACACACACCCTCACTCTGACACAAACACAATCCCACCCTATGACACACACACACACCCTCACCAGAAGGCACACACACCCTCACTCTGACACACAGACAACCTCACCCTACGACACACACCCTCTGCCTAAGACACACACACCCTCACTCGGAAACACAGACAATCCCACCCTATGACACACACACCCCCACCCTAGGGCACAAACACCCTCCCACAGAGACACAGACAACCTCCCCTATGACACACACATACACACCTTTACTCTAAGACACAGACAACCTCACCCTATGACACAGACACCCTCAGCCTAAGACACACACACCTCACTCTGACACAAAGACAACCTCACCCTATGACACACACACACCCTCACCAGAAGGCACACACACCCTTACTCCGAGACACAGACAACCTCATCCTACGACACATACCCTCAGCCTAAGACACACACACCCTCACTCTGACACAAACACAATCCCACCCTATGACACACACACACCCTCACCAGAAGGCACACACACCGTCACTCTGACACACAGACAACCTCACCCTACGACACACACCATTCTGCCTAAGACACACACACCCTCACTCGGAAACACAGACAATCCCGCCCTATGACACACACACACCCGCACCCTAGGGCACAAACACCCTCCCACAGAGACATAGACAACGTCCCCTATGAGACACACATACACACCTTTACTCTAAGACACAGACAACCTCACCCTATGACACAGACACCCTCACCCTAAGGCACACACACCCTCACTCTGAGACACAGACAACCCCCCCCTATGACACACACCCTCACCAGAAGGCACACACACCCTCACTCTGAGACACAGACAACCTCACCCTATGACACACACACCCTCACCCTAGGGCACTACCTCACCCTCCCACAGAGACACACACAACCTCTCCTATGACACACACACCCTAACCCTAAGACACAGACAACCTCACCCTTAGGCACACACACCCTCACTCTGAGACACACACACCCTCATCTTATGACACACACCTTCATCCTAAGGCACACACACCCTAACTCTGAGACACAGACAACCTCACCCTATGACACACACACCCTCATCCTAAGACACACACCCTCACCCTAAGGCACACACCCTCACCCTAAGGCACATACCCTCACTCAGAGACACACACAACCTCCCATATTACACACTCACACTTTCCCTAATACATACATACTTTTACTGTGAGACACAGACAACCTCACCCTATGACACACATACCCTCACCCTAAGACACACACCCTCACCCGAAGGCACACACAACCTCACCCTATGACACACACCCTCACCTTAAGGCACAAACACCCTCACCCTAAGGCACAAACACCCTCACTCTGAGACACAGACAGCCTCATCCTAAGGCACTTAAAAAAGTCTACGGCACCCAGTATTCCCAGGCGGTCACCCATCCAAGTACTGACTGGGCTCAACGTTGCTTGACTTCGGTGATCAGACGAGAACCGGTGTTTTCAACGTGATGTGGCCGTAGACGAGGTTGAGAGTAAGATAGAGTCCTTATATATGACCTACCACTAGAGTCTTGTAAAATGTTTTCTTTTTTCTAAATTAGAATTTAAAAAAAGTCTACGGCACCGAGTATTCCCAGGCGGTCACCCATCCAAGTACTGACTGGGCTCAACGTCGCTTGACTTCGGTGATCAGACGAGAACCGGTGTTTTCAACGTGATGTGGCCGTAGACGAGGTTGAGAGTAAGATAGAGTCCTTATATATGACCTACCACTAGAGTCTTGTAAAATGTTTTCTTTTTTCTAAATTAGAATTTAAAAAAAGTCTACGGCACCCAGTATTCCCAGGCGGTCACCCATCCAAGTACTGACTGGGCTCAACGTCGCTTGACTTCGGTGATCAGACGAGAACCGGTGTTTTCAACGTGATGTGGCCGTAGACGAGGTTGAGAGTAAGATAGAGTCCTTATATATCACCTACCACTAGAGTCTTGTAAAATGTTTTCATTTTTTCTAAATTAGAATTTAAAAAAAGTCTACGGCACCCAGTATTCCCAGGCGGTCACCCATCCAAGTACTGACTGGGCTCAACGTCGCTTGACTTCGGTGATCAGACGAGAACCGGTGTTTTCAACGTGATGTGGCCGTAGACGAGGTTGAGAGTAAGATAGAGTCCTTATATATGACCTACCACTAGAGTCTTGTAAAATGTTTTCTTTTTTCTAAATTAGAATTTAAAAAAAGTCTACGGCACCCAGTATTCCCAGGCGGTCACCCATCCAAGTACTGACTGGGCTCAACGTTGCTTGACTTCGGTGATCAGACGAGAACCGGTGTTTTCAACGTGATGTGGCCGTAGACAAGGTTGAGAGTAAGATAGAGTCCTTATATATCACCTACCACTAGAGTCTTGTAAAATGTTTTCTTTTTTCTAAATTAGAATTTAAAAAAAGTCTACGGCACCCAGTATTCCCAGGCGGTCACCCATCCAAGTACTGACTGGGCTCAACGTCGCTTGACTTCGGTGATCAGACGAGAACCGGTGTTTTCAACGTGATGTGGCCGTAGACGAGGTTGAGAGTAAGATAGAGTCCTTATATATGACCTACCACTAGAGTCTTGTAAAATGTTTTCATTTTTTCTAAATTAGAATTTAAAAAAAGTCTACGGCACCCAGTATTCCCAGGCGGTCACCCATCCAAGTACTGACTGGGCTCAACGTCGCTTGACTTCGGTGATCAGACGAGAACCGGTGTTTTCAACGTGATGTGGCCGTAGACGAGGTTGAGAGTAAGATAGAGTCCTTATATATGACCTACCACTAGAGTCTTGTAAAATGTTTTCTTTTTTCTAAATTAGAATTTAAAAAAAGTCTACGGCACCCAGTATTCCCAGGCGGTCACCCATCCAAGTACTGACTGGGCTCAACGTCGCTTGACTTCGGTGATCAGACGAGAACCGGTGTTTTCAACGTGATGTGGCCGTAGACGAGGTTGAGAGTAAGATAGAGTCCTTATATATGACCTACCACTAGAGTCTTGTAAAATGTTTTCTTTTTTCTTAATTAGAATTTAAAAAAAGTCTACGGCACCCAGTATTCCCAGGCGGTCACCCATCCAAGTACTGACTGGGCTCAACGTCGCTTGACTTCGGTGATCAGACGAGAACCGGTGTTTTCAACGTGATGTGGCCGTAGACAAGGTTGAGAGTAAGATAGAGTCCTTATATATCACCTACCACTAGAGTCTTGTAATATGTTTTCTTTTTTCTAAATTAGAATTTAAAAAAAGTCTACGGCACCCAGTATTCCCAGGCGGTCACCCATCCAAGTACTGACTGGGCTCAACGTCGCTTGACTTCGGTGATCAGACGAGGATTGGTGTTTTCAACGTGATGTGGCCGTAGACGAGGTTGAGAGTAAGATAGAGTCCTTATATATGACCTACCACTAGAGTCTTGTAAAATGTTTTCTTTTTTCTAAATTAGAATTTAAAAAAAGTCTACGGCACCCAGTATTCCCAAGCGGTCACCCATCCAAGTACTGACTGGGCTCAACGTCGCTTGACTTCGGTGATCAGACGAGAACCGGTGTTTTCAACGTGATGTGGCCGTAGACGAGGTTGAGAGTAAGATAGAGTCCTTATATATCACCTACCACTAGAGTCTTGTAAAATGTTTTCTTTTTTTAAATTAGAATTTTTAAAAAGTCTACGGCACCCAGTATTCCCAGGCGGTCACCCATCCAAGTACTGACTGGGCTCAACGTCGCTTGACTTCGGTGATCAGACGAGAACCGGTATTTTCAACGTGATGTGGCCGTAGACGAGGTTGAGAGTAAGATAGAGTCCTTATATATGACCTACCACTAGAGTCTTGTAAAATGTTTTCTTTTTTCTAAATTAGAATTTAAAAAAAGTCTATGGCACCCAGTATTCCCAGGCGGTCACCCATCCAAGTACTGACTGGGCTCAACGTCGCTTGACTTCGGTGATCAGACGAGAACCGGTGTTTTCAACGTGATGTGGCCGTAGACGAGGTTGAGAGTAAGATAGAGTCCTTATATATGACCTACCACTAGAGTCTTGTAAAATGTTTTCATTTTTTCTAAATTAGAATTTAAAAAAAGTCTACGGCACCCAGTATTCCCAGGCGGTCACCCATCCAAGTACTGACTGGGCTCAACGTCGCTTGACTTCGGTGATCAGACGAGAACCGGTGTTTTCAACGTGATGTGGCCGTAGACGAGGTTGAGAGTAAGATAGAGTCCTTATATATGACCTACCACTAGAGTCTTGTAAAATGTTTTCTTTTTTCTAAATTAGAATTTAAAAAAAGTCTACGGCACCCAGTATTCCCAGGCGGTCACCCATCCAAGTACTGACTGGGCTCAACGTCGCTTGACTTCGGTGATCAGACGAGAACCGGTGTTTTCAACGTGATGTGGCCGTAGACGAGGTTGAGAGTAAGATAGAGTCCTTATATATGACCTACCACTAGAGTCTTGTAAAATGTTTTCTTTTTTCTAAATTAGAATTTAAAAAAAGTCTACGGCACCCAGTATTCCCAGGCGGTCACCCATCCAAGTACTGACTGGGCTCAACGTCGCTTGAATTGGTGATCAGACGAGAACCGGTGTTTTCAACGTGATGTGGCCGTAGACGAGGTTGAGAGTAAGATAGAGTCCTTATATATGACCTACCACTAGAGTCTTGTAAAATGTTTTCTTTTTTCTAAATTAGAATTTAAAAAAAGTCTACGGCACCATGTATTCCCAGGCGGTCACCCATCCAAGTACTGACTGGGCTCAACGTCGCTTGACTTCGGTGATCAGACGAGAACCGGTGTTTTCAACGTGATGTGGCCGTAGACAAGGTTGAGAGTAAGATAGAGTCCTTATATATCACCTACCACTAGAGTCTTGTAAAATGTTTTCTTTTTTCTAAATTAGAATTTAAAAAAAGTCTACGGCACCCAGTATTCCCAGGCGGTCACCCATCCAAGTACTGACTGGGCTCAACGTCGCTTGACTTCGGTGATCAGACGAGAACCGGTGTTTTCAACGTGATGTGGCCTTAGACGAGGTTGAGAGTAAGATAGAGTCCTTATATATGACCTACCACTAGAGTCTTGTAAAATGTTTTCTTTTTTCTAAATTAGAATTTAAAAAAAGTCTACGGCACCCAGTATTCCCAGGCGGTCACCCATCCAAGTACTGACTGGGCTCAACGTCGCTTGACTTCGGTGATCAGACGAGAACCGGTGTTTTCAACGTGATGTGGCCGTAGACGAGGTTGAGAGTAAGATAGAGTCCTTATATATGACCTACCACTAGAGTCTTGTAAAATGTTTTCTTTTTTCTAAATTAGAATTTTAAAAAAGTCTACGGCACCCAGTATTCCCAGGCGGTCACCCATCCAAGTACTGACTGGGCTCAACGTCGCTTGACTTCGGTGATCAGACGAGAACCGGTGTTTTCAACGTGATGTGGCCGTAGACGAGGTTGAGAGTAAGATAGAGTCCTTATATATCACCTACCACTAGAGTCTTGTAAAATGTTTTCATTTTTTCTAAATTAGAATTTAAAAAAAGTCTACGGCACCCAGTATTCCCAGGCCGTCACCCATCCAAGTACTGACTGGGCTCAACGTCGCTTGACTTCGGTGATCAGACGAGAACCGGTGTTTTCAACGTGATGTGGCCGTAGACGAGGTTGAGAGTAAGATAGAGTCCTTATATATGACCTACCACTAGAGTCTTGTAAAATGTTTTCTTTTTTCTAAATTAGAATTTAAAAAAAGTCTACGGCACCCAGTATTCCCAGGCGGTCACCCATCCAAGTACTGACTGGGCTCAACGTCGCTTGACTTCGGTGATCAGACGAGAACCGGTGTTTTCAACGTGATGTGGCCGTAGACGAGGTTGAGAGTAAGATAGAGTCCTTATATATGACCTACCACTAGAGTCTTGTAAAATGTTTTCTTTTTTCTAAATTAGAATTTTAAAAAAGTCTACGGCACCCAGTATTCCCAGGCGGTCACCCATCCAAGTACTGACTGGGCTCAACGTCTCTTGACTTCGGTGATCAGACGAGAACTGGTGTTTTCAACGTGATGTGGCCGTAGACGAGGTTGAGAGTAAGATAGAGTCCTTATATATCACCTACCACTAGAGTCTTGTAAAATGTTTTCTTTTTTCTAAATTAGAATTTAAAAAAAGTCTACGGCACCCAGTATTCCCAGGCGGTCACCCATCCAAGTACTGACTGGGCTCAACGTCGCTTGACTTCGGTGATCAGACGAGAACCGGTGTTTTCAACGTGATGTGGCCGTAGACGAGGTTGAGAGTAAGATAGAGTCCTTATATATGACCTACCACTAGAGTCTTGTAAAATGTTTTCTTTTTTCTAAATTAGAATTTAAAAAAAGTCTACGGCACCCAGTATTCCCAGGCGGTCACCCATCCAAGTACTGACTGGGCTCAACGTCGCTTGACTTCGGTGATCAGACGAGAACCGGTGTTTTCAACGTGATGTGGCCGTAGACGAGGTTGAGAGTAAGATAGAGTCCTTATATATGACCTACCACTAGAGTCTTGTAAAATGTTTTCTTTTTTCTAAATTAGAATTTAAAAAAAGTCTACGGCACCCAGTATTCCCAGGCGGTCACCCATCCAAGTACTGACTGGGCTCAACGTCGCTTGACTTCGGTGATCAGACGAGAACCGGTGTTTTCAACGTGATGTGGCCGTAGACGAGGTTGAGAGTAAGATAGAGTCCTTATATATGACCTACCACTAGAGTCTTGTAAAATGTTTTCTTTTTTCTAAATTAGAATTTAAAAAAAGTCTACGGCACCCAGTATTCCCAGGCGGTCACCCATCCAAGTACTGACTGGGCTCAACGTTGCTTAACTTCGGTGATCAGACGAGAACCGGTGTTTTCAACGTGATATGGCCGTAGACAAAGTTTAGGATAAAATAAAACCATTATATATCAGATACGAGGTGACTCAAGTCGACAAAGATAAAAAAAATATATATTTATATTATGACTCAAAATTTAAGGCACCCAGTATTCATAGGCAGTCACCTGGCGAATTATTCAAAGTGTCATGGCCATAGAAAACAGTGTGTGTGAATTAGAAGCGTTACAAGACATATAAGACACACCTGATGACACATCAACACCTTAAGTACTCACCTCACCCTAAGACACTCACACACACGCCCTAACCATGATACACACAACCTCAACCTAAGACACACACCCTCACCCTAACGTCACACACCTTCAACCTAACGACACACACCCTCAGGGACACTGACCCTCACCCTGACACACACACCCTCACCTTTAGTGTTACACACCCTCACCCTGAGACACGTCCTCACCTTAGGTGAGACACACCCTCACCTTTAGTGTCACACACCTCACTTTCAGTGACACACACCCTCACATTCAGACTCACACATCCTAACCTTGGGTCACACACCCTCACTTTGAGACACGCCCTCACCTTCAGTGACACACACACCCTCGGCTTGGGACACACACCCTCGGCTTGGGACACACACACCCTCGGCTTGGGACACACACACCCTCACCTAGTGTCACACACAACCTCACCCTATGACACACACACCCTCACTCTGAGACACAGACAACCTCACCCTATGACACACACACACCCTCACCCTAAGGCACACACACCTCACTCTGACACAAAGACAACCTCACCCTATGACACACACACACCCTCACCAGAAGGCACACACACCCTCACTCTGACACACAGACAACCTCACCCTACGACACACACCCTCAGCCTAAGACACACACACCCTCACTCTGAAACACACACAACCCCACCCTATGACACACACACCCTCACCAGAATGCACACACACCCTCACTCTGACACACAGACAACCTCACCCTACGACACACACCCTGTGCCTAAGACACACACACACCCTCACTCTGAAACACAGACAATCCCACCCTATGATACACACACCCGCATCCTAGGGCACAAACACCCTCCCACAGAGACACAGACAACCTCCCCTATGACACACACATACACACCTTTACTCTAAGACACAGACAACCTCACCCTATGACACAGACACCCTCACCCTAAGGCACACACACCTCACTCTGACACAAAGACAACCTCACCCTATGACACACACACACCCTCACCAGAAGGCACACACACCCTCACTCTGAGACACAGACAACCTTACCCTACGACACACACCCTCTGCCTAAGACACACACACCCTCACTCTGACACAAACACAATCCCACCCTATGACACACACAAACCCTCACCAAAAGGCACACACAACCTCACTCCGAGACACAGACAACCTCAACATACGACACACACCCTCAGCTTAAGACACACACACCCTCACTCTGACACAAACACAATCCCACCCTATGACACACACACACCCTCACCAGAAGGCACACACACCCTCACTCTGACACACAGACAACCTCACCCTACGACACACACCCTCTGCCTAAGACACACACACCCTCACTCGGAAACACAGACAATCCCACCCTATGACACACACACCCCCACCCTAGGGCACAAACACCCTCCCACAGAGACACAGACAACCTCCCCTATGACACACACATACACACCTTTACTCTAAGACACAGACAACCTCACCCTATGACACAGACACCCTCAGCCTAAGACACACACACCTCACTCTGACACAAAGACAACCTCACCCTATGACACACACACACCCTCACCAGAAGGCACACACACCCTTACTCCGAGACACAGACAACCTCATCCTACGACACATACCCTCAGCCTAAGACACACACACCCTCACTCTGACACAAACACAATCCCACCCTATGACACACACACACCCTCACCAGAAGGCACACACACCGTCACTCTGACACACAGACAACCTCACCCTACGACACACACCATTCTGCCTAAGACACACACACCCTCACTCGGAAACACAGACAATCCCGCCCTATGACACACACACACCCGCACCCTAGGGCACAAACACCCTCCCACAGAGACATAGACAACGTCCCCTATGAGACACACATACACACCTTTACTCTAAGACACAGACAACCTCACTCTATGACACAGACACCCTCACCCTAAGGCACACACACCCTCACTCTGAGACACAGACAACCCCCCCCTATGACACACACCCTCACCAGAAGGCACACACACCCTCACTCTGAGACACAGACAACCTCACCCTATGACACACACACCCTCACCCTAGGGCACTACCTCACCCTCCCACAGAGACACACACAACCTCTCCTATGACACACACACCCTAACCCTAAGACACAGACAACCTCACCCTTAGGCACACACACCCTCACTCTGAGACACACACACCCTCATCTTATGACACACACCTTCATCCTAAGGCACACACACCCTAACTCTGAGACACAGACAACCTCACCCTATGACACACACACCCTCATCCTAAGACACACACCCTCACCCTAAGGCACACACCCTCACCCTAAGGCACATACCCTCACTCAGAGACACACACAACCTCCCATATTACACACTCACACTTTCCCTAATACATACATACTTTTACTGTGAGACACAGACAACCTCACCCTATGACACACATACCCTCACCCTAAGACACACACCCTCACCCGAAGGCACACACAACCTCACCCTATGACACACACCCTCACCTTAAGGCACAAACACCCTCACCCTAAGGCACAAACACCCTCACTCTGAGACACAGACAGCCTCATCCTAAGGCACTTAAAAAAGTCTACGGCACCCAGTATTCCCAGGCGGTCACCCATCCAAGTACTGACTGGGCTCAACGTTGCTTGACTTCGGTGATCAGACGAGAACCGGTGTTTTCAACGTGATGTGGCCGTAGACGAGGTTGAGAGTAAGATAGAGTCCTTATATATGACCTACCACTAGAGTCTTGTAAAATGTTTTCTTTTTTCTAAATTAGAATTTAAAAAAAGTCTACGGCACCGAGTATTCCCAGGCGGTCACCCATCCAAGTACTGACTGGGCTCAACGTCGCTTGACTTCGGTGATCAGACGAGAACCGGTGTTTTCAACGTGATGTGGCCGTAGACGAGGTTGAGAGTAAGATAGAGTCCTTATATATCACCTACCACTAGAGTCTTGTAAAATGTTTTCATTTTTTCTAAATTAGAATTTAAAAAAAGTCTACGGCACCCAGTATTCCCAGGCGGTCACCCATCCAAGTACTGACTGGGCTCAACGTCGCTTGACTTCGGTGATCAGACGAGAACCGGTGTTTTCAACTTGATGTGGCCGTAGACGAGGTTGAGAGTAAGATAGAGTCCTTATATATGACCTACCACTAGAGTCTTGTAAAATGTTTTCTTTTTTCTAAATTAGAATTTAAAAAAAGTCTACGGCACCCAGTATTCCCAGGCGGTCACCCATCCAAGTACTGACTGGGCTCAACGTTGCTTGACTTCGGTGATCAGACGAGAACCGGTGTTTTCAACGTGATGTGGCCGTAGACAAGGTTGAGAGTAAGATAGAGTCCTTATATATCACCTACCACTAGAGTCTTGTAAAATGTTTTCTTTTTTCTAAATTAGAATTTAAAAAAAGTCTACGGCACCCAGTATTCCCAGGCGGTCACCCATCCAAGTACTGACTGGGCTCAACGTCGCTTGACTTCGGTGATCAGACGAGAACCGGTGTTTTCAACGTGATGTGGCCGTAGACGAGGTTGAGAGTAAGATAGAGTCCTTATATATGACCTACCACTAGAGTCTTGTAAAATGTTTTCATTTTTTCTAAATTAGAATTTAAAAAAAGTCTACGGCACCCAGTATTCCCAGGCGGTCACCCATCCAAGTACTGACTGGGCTCAACGTCGCTTGACTTCGGTGATCAGACGAGAACCGGTGTTTTCAACGTGATGTGGCCGTAGACAAGGTTGAGAGTAAGATAGAGTCCTTATATATCACCTACCACTAGAGTCTTGTAAAATGTTTTCTTTTTTCTAAATTAGAATTTAAAAAAAGTCTACGGCACCCAGTATTCCCAGGCGGTCACCCATCCAAGTACTGACTGGGCTCAACGTCGCTTGACTTCGGTGATCAGACGAGAACCGGTGTTTTCAACGTGATGTGGCCGTAGACGAGGTTGAGAGTAAGATAGAGTCCTTATATATGACCTACCACTAGAGTCTTGTAAAATGTTTTCTTTTTTCTAAATTAGAATTTTAAAAAAGTCTACGGCACCCAGTATTCCCAAGCGGTCACCCATCCAAGTACTGACTGGGCTCAACGTCGCTTGACTTCGGTGATCAGACGAGAACCGGTGTTTTCAACGTGATGTGGCCGTAGACGAGGTTGAGAGTAAGATAGAGTCCTTATATATCACCTACCACTAGAGTCTTGTAAAATGTTTTCTTTTTTTAAATTAGAATTTTTAAAAAGTCTACGGCACCCAGTATTCCCAGGCGGTCACCCATCCAAGTACTGACTGGGCTCAACGTCGCTTGACTTCGGTGATCAGACGAGAACCGGTATTTTCAACGTGATGTGGCCGTAGACGAGGTTGAGAGTAAGATAGAGTCCTTATATATGACCTACCACTAGAGTCTTGTAAAATGTTTTCTTTTTTCTAAATTAGAATTTAAAAAAAGTCTATGGCACCCAGTATTCCCAGGCGGTCACCCATCCAAGTACTGACTGGGCTCAACGTCGCTTGACTTCGGTGATCAGACGAGAACCGGTGTTTTCAACGTGATGTGGCCGTAGACGAGGTTGAGAGTAAGATAGAGTCCTTATATATCACCTACCACTAGAGTCTTGTAAAATGTTTTCATTTTTTCTAAATTAGAATTTAAAAAAAGTCTACGGCACCCAGTATTCCCAGGCGGTCACCCATCCAAGTACTGACTGGGCTCAACGTCGCTTGACTTCGGTGATCAGACGAGAACCGGTGTTTTCAACGTGATGTGGCCGTAGACGAGGTTGAGAGTAAGATAGAGTCCTTATATATGACCTACCACTAGAGTCTTGTAAAATGTTTTCTTTTTTCTAAATTAGAATTTAAAAAAAGTCTACGGCACCCAGTATTCCCAGGCGGTCACCCATCCAAGTACTGACTGGGCTCAACGTCGCTTGACTTCGGTGATCAGATGAGAACCGGTGTTTTCAACGTGATGTGGCCGTAGACGAGGTTGAGAGTAAGATAGAGTCCTTATATATGACCTACCACTAGAGTCTTGTAAAATGTTTTCTTTTTTCTAAATTAGAATTTAAAAAAAGTCTACGGCACCATGTATTCCCAGGCGGTCACCCATCCAAGTACTGACTGGGCTCAACGTCGCTTGACTTCGGTGATCAGACGAGAACCGGTGTTTTCAACGTGATGTGGCCGTAGACAAGGTTGAGAGTAAGATAGAGTCCTTATATATCACCTACCACTAGAGTCTTGTAAAATGTTTTCTTTTTTCTAAATTAGAATTTAAAAAAAGTCTACGGCACCCAGTATTCCCAGGCGGTCACCCATCCAAGTACTGACTGGGCTCAACGTCGCTTGACTTCGGTGATCAGACGAGAACCGGTGTCTTCAACGTGATGTGGCCTTAGACGAGGTTGAGAGTAAGATAGAGTCCTTATATATGACCTACCACTAGAGTCTTGTAAAATGTTTTCTTTTTTCTAAATTAGAATTTAAAAAAAGTCTACGGCACCCAGTATTCCCAGGCGGTCACCCATCCAAGTACTGACTGGGCTCAACGTCGCTTGACTTCGGTGATCAGACGAGAACCGGTGTTTTCAACGTGATGTGGCCGTAGACGAGGTTGAGAGTAAGATAGAGTCCTTATATATGACCTACCACTAGAGTCTTGTAAAATGTTGTCTTTTTTCTAAATTAGAATTTAAAAAAAGTCTACGGCACCCAGTATTCCCAGGCGGTCACCCATCCAAGTACTGACTGGGCTCAACGTCGCTTGACTTCGGTGATCAGACGAGAACCGGTGTTTTCAACGTGATGTGGCCGTAGACGAGGTTGAGAGTAAGATAGAGTCCTTATATATCACCTACCACTAGAGTCTTGTAAAATGTTTTCATTTTTTCTAAATTAGAATTTAAAAAAAGTCTACGGCACCCAGTATTCCCAGGCGGTCACCCATCCAAGTACTGACTGGGCTCAACGTCGCTTGACTTCGGTGATCAGACGAGAACCGGTGTTTTCAACGTGATGTGGCCGTAGACGAGGTTGAGAGTAAGATAGAGTCCTTATATATGACCTACCACTAGAGTCTTGTAAAATGTTTTCTTTTTTCTAAATTAGAATTTAAAAAAAGTCTACGGCACCCAGTATTCCCAGGCGGTCACCCATCCAAGTACTGACTGGGCTCAACGTCGCTTGACTTCGGTGATCAGACGAGAACCGGTGTTTTCAACGTGATGTGGCCGTAGACGAGGTTGAGAGTAAGATAGAGTCCTTATATATGACCTACCACTAGAGTCTTGTAAAATGTTTTCTTTTTTCTAAATTAGAATTTAAAGTCTACGGCACCCAGTATTCCCAGGCGGTCACCCATCCAAGTACTGACTGGGCTCAACGTCGCTTGACTTCGGTGATCAGACGAGAACCGGTGTTTTCAACGTGATGTGGCCGTAGACGAGGTTGAGAGTAAGATAGAGTCCTTATATATGACCTACCACTAGAGTCTTGTAAAATGTTTTCTTTTTTCTTAATTAGAATTTAAAAAAAGTCTACGGCACCCAGTATTCCCAGGCGGTCACCCATCCAAGTACTGACTGGGCTCAACGTCGCTTGACTTCGGTGATCAGACGAGAACCGGTGTTTTCAACGTGATGTGGCCGTAGACAAGGTTGAGAGTAAGATAGAGTCCTTATATATCACCTACCACTAGAGTCTTGTAAAATGTTTTCTTTTTTCTAAATTAGAATTTAAAAAAAGTCTACGGCACCCAGTATTCCCAGGCGGTCACCCATCCAAGTACTGACTGGGCTCAACGTCGCTTGACTTCGGTGATCAGACGAGAACCGGTGTTTTCAACGTGATGTGGCCGTAGACGAGGTTGAGAGTAAGATAGAGTCCTTATATATGACCTACCACTAGAGTCTTGTAAAATGTTTTCTTTTTTCTAAATTAGAATTTAAAAAAAGTCTACGGCACCCAGTATTCCCAAGCGGTCACCCATCCAAGTACTGACTGGGCTCAACGTCGCTTGACTTCGGTGATCAGACGAGAACCGGTGTTTTCAACGTGATGTGGCCGTAGACGAGGTTGAGAGTAAGATAGAGTCCTTATATATCACCTACCACTAGAGTCTTGTAAAATGTTTTCTTTTTTTAAATTAGAATTTTTAAAAAGTCTACGGCACCCAGTATTCCCAGGCGGTCACCCATCCAAGTACTGACTGGGCTCAACGTCGCTTGACTTCGGTGATCAGACGAGAACCGGTATTTTCAACGTGATGTGGCCGTAGACGAGGTTGAGAGTAAGATAGAGTCCTTATATATGACCTACCACTAGAGTCTTGTAAAATGTTTTCTTTTTTCTAAATTAGAATTTAAAAAAAGTCTATGGCACCCAGTATTCCCAGGCGGTCACCCATCCAAGTACTGACTGGGCTCAACGTCGCTTGACTTCGGTGATCAGACGAGAACCGGTGTTTTCAACGTGATGTGGCCGTAGACGAGGTTGAGAGTAAGATAGAGTCCTTATATATCACCTACCACTAGAGTCTTGTAAAATGTTTTCATTTTTTCTAAATTAGAATTTAAAAAAAGTCTACGGCACCCAGTATTCCCAGGCGGTCACCCATCCAAGTACTGACTGGGCTCAACGTCGCTTGACTTCGGTGATCAGACGAGAACCGGTGTTTTCAACGTGATGTGGCCGTAGACGAGGTTGAGAGTAAGATAGAGTCCTTATATATGACCTACCACTAGAGTCTTGTAAAATGTTTTCTTTTTTCTAAATTAGAATTTAAAAAAAGTCTACGGCACCCAGTATTCCCAGGCGGTCACCCATCCAAGTACTGACTGGGCTCAACGTCGCTTGACTTCGGTGATCAGATGAGAACCGGTGTTTTCAACGTGATGTGGCCGTAGACGAGGTTGAGAGTAAGATAGAGTCCTTATATATGACCTACCACTAGAGTCTTGTAAAATGTTTTCTTTTTTCTAAATTAGAATTTTAAAAAAGTCTACGGCACCATGTATTCCCAGGCGGTCACCCATCCAAGTACTGACTGGGCTCAACGTCGCTTGACTTCGGTGATCAGACGAGAACCGGTGTTTTCAACGTGATGTGGCCGTAGACAAGGTTGAGAGTAAGATAGAGTCCTTATATATCACCTACCACTAGAGTCTTGTAAAATGTTTTCTTTTTTCTAAATTAGAATTTAAAAAAAGTCTACGGCACCCAGTATTCCCAGGCGGTCACCCATCCAAGTACTGACTGGGCTCAACGTCGCTTGACTTCGGTGATCAGACGAGAACCGGTGTTTTCAACGTGATGTGGCCTTAGACGAGGTTGAGAGTAAGATAGAGTCCTTATATATGACCTACCACTAGAGTCTTGTAAAATGTTTTCTTTTTTCTAAATTAGAATTTAAAAAAAGTCTACGGCACCCAGTATTCCCAGGCGGTCACCCATCCAAGTACTGACTGGGCTCAACGTCGCTTGACTTCGGTGATCAGACGAGAACCGGTGTTTTCAACGTGATGTGGCCGTAGACGAGGTTGAGAGTAAGATAGAGTCTTTATATATGACCTACCACTAGAGTCTTGTAAAATGTTGTCTTTTTTCTAAATTAGTATTTAAAAAAAGTCTACGGCACCCAGTATTCCCAGGCGGTCACCCATCCAAGTACTGACTGGGCTCAACGTCGCTTGACTTCGGTGATCAGACGAGAACCGGTGTTTTCAACGTGATGTGGCCGTAGACGAGGTTGAGAGTAAGATAGAGTCCTTATATATCACCTACCACTAGAGTCTTGTAAAATGTTTTCATTTTTTCTAAATTAGAATTTAAAAAAAGTCTACGGCACCCAGTATTCCCAGGCGGTCACCCATCCAAGTACTGACTGGGCTCAACGTCGCTTGACTTCGGTGATCAGACGAGAACCGGTGTTTTCAACGTGATGTGGCCGTAGACGAGGTTGAGAGTAAGATAGAGTCCTTATATATGACCTACCACTAGAGTCTTGTAAAATGTTTTCTTTTTTCTAAATTAGAATTTAAAAAAAGTCTACGGCACCCAGTATTCCCAGGCGGTCACCCATCCAAGTACTGACTGGGCTCAACGTCGCTTGACTTCGGTGATCAGACGAGAACCGGTGTTTTCAACGTGATGTGGCCGTAGACGAGGTTGAGAGTAAGATAGAGTCCTTATATATGACCTACCACTAGAGTCTTGTAAAATGTTTTCTTTTTTCTAAATTAGAATTTAAAAAAAGTCTACGGCACCCAGTATTCCCAGGCGGTCACCCATCCAAGTACTGACTGGGCTCAGCGTTGCTTGACTTCGGTGATCAGACGAGAACCGGTGTTTTCAACGTGATGTGGCCGTAGACAAGGTTGAGAGTAAGATAGAGTCCTTATATATGACCTACCACTAGAGTCTTGTAAAATGTTTTCTTTTTTCTAAATTAGAATTTAAAAAAAGTCTACGGCACCCAGTATTCCCAGGCGGTCACCCATCCAAGTACTGACTGGGCTCAACGTCGCTTGACTTCGGTGATCAGACGAGAACCGGTGTTTTCAACGTGATGTGGCCGTAGACGAGGTTGAGAGTAAGATAGAGTCCTTATATATCACCTACCACTAGAGTCTTGTAAAATGTTTTCATTTTTTCTAAATTAGAATTTAAAAAAAGTCTACGGCACCCAGTATTCCCAGGCGGTCACCCATCCAAGTACTGACTGGGCTCAACGTCGCTTGACTTCGGTGATCAGACGAGAACCGGTGTTTTCAACGTGATGTGGCCGTAGACGAGGTTGAGAGTAAGATAGAGTCCTTATATATGACCTACCACTAGAGTCTTGTAAAATGTTTTCTTTTTTCTAAATTAGAATTTAAAAAAAGTCTACGGCACCCAGTATTCCCAGGCGGTCACCCATCCAAGTACTGACTGGGCTCAACGTCGCTTGACTTCGGTGATCAGACGAGAACCGGTGTTTTCAACGTGATGTGGCCGTAGACGAGGTTGAGAGTAAGATAGAGTCCTTATATATGACCTACCACTAGAGTCTTGTAAAATGTTTTCTTTTTTCTAAATTAGAATTTAAAAAAAGTCTATGGCACCCAGTATTCCCAGGCGGTCACCCATCCAAGTACTGACTGGGCTCAACGTCGCTTGACTTCGGTGATCAGACGAGAACCGGTGTTTTCAACGTGATGTGGCCGTAGACGAGGTTGAGAGTAAGATAGAGTCCTTATATATCACCTACCACTAGAGTCTTGTAAAATGTTTTCATTTTTTCTAAATTAGAATTTAAAAAAAGTCTACGGCACCCAGTATTCCCAGGCGGTCACCCATCCAAGTACTGACTGGGCTCAACGTCGCTTGACTTCGGTGATCAGACGAGAACCGGTGTTTTCAACGTGATGTGGCCGTAGACGAGGTTGAGAGTAAGATAGAGTCCTTATATATGACCTACCACTAGAGTCTTGTAAAATGTTTTCTTTTTTCTAAATTAGAATTTAAAAAAAGTCTACGGCACCCAGTATTCCCAGGCGGTCACCCATCCAAGTACTGACTGGGCTCAACGTCGCTTGACTTCGGTGATCAGACGAGAACCGGTGTTTTCAACGTGATGTGGCCGTAGACGAGATTGAGAGTAAGATAGAGTCCTTATATATGACCTACCACTAGAGTCTTGTAAAATGTTTTCTTTTTTCTAAATTAGAATTTAAAAAAAGTCTACGGCACCATGTATTCCCAGGCGGTCACCCATCCAAGTACTGACTGGGCTCAACGTCGCTTGACTTCGGTGATCAGACGAGAACCGGTGTTTTCAACGTGATGTGGCCGTAGACAAGGTTGAGAGTAAGATAGAGTCCTTATATATCACCTACCACTAGAGTCTTGTAAAATGTTTTCTATTTTCTAAATTAGAATTTAAAAAAAGTCTACGGCACCCAGTATTCCCAGGCGGTCACCCATCCAAGTACTGACTGGGCTCAACGTCGCTTGACTTCGGTGATCAGACGAGAACCGGTGTTTTCAACGTGATGTGGCCGTAGACGAGGTTGAGAGTAAGATAGAGTCCTTATATATCACCTACCACTAGAGTCTTGTAAAATGTTTTCATTTTTTCTAAATTAGAATTAAAAAAAAGTCTACGGCACCCAGTATTCCCAGGCGGTCACCCATCCAAGTACTGACTGGGCTCAACGTCGCTTGACTTTGGTGATCAGACGAGAACCGGTGTTTTCAACGTGATGTGGCCGTAGACGAGGTTGAGAAAAAGATAGAGTCCTTATATATGACCTACCACTAGAGTCTTGTAAAATGTTTTCTTTTTTCTAAATTAGAATTTAAAAAAAGTCTACGGCACCCAGTATTCCCAGGCGGTCACCCATCCAAGTACTGACTGGGCTCAACGTCGCTTGACTTCGGTGATCAGACGAGAACCGGTATTTTCAACGTGATGTGGCCGTAGACGAGGTTGAGAGTAAGATAGAGTCCTTATATATCACCTACCACTAGAGTCTTGTAAAATGTTTTCTTTTTTCTAAATTAGAATTTAAAAAAAGTCTACAGCACCCAGTATTCCCAGGCGGTCACCCATCCAAGTACTGACTGGGCTCAACGTCGCTTGACTTCGGTGATCAGACGAGAACCGGTGTTTTCAACGTGATGTGGCCGTAGACGAGGTTGAGAGTAAGATAGAGTCCTTATATATGACCTACCACTAGAGTCTTGTAAAATGTTTTCTTTTTTCTAAATTAGAATTTAAAAAAAGTCTACGGCACCCAGTATTCCCAGGCGGTCACCCATCCAAGTACTGACTGGGCTCAACGTCGCTTGACTTCGGTGATCAGACGAGAACCGGTGTTTTCAACGTGATGTGGCCGTAGACGAGGTTGAGAGTAAGATAGAGTCCTTATATATGACCTACCACTAGAGTCTTGTAAAATGTTTTCTTTTTTCTAAATTAGAATTTAAAAAAAGTCTACGGCACCCAGTATTCCCAGGCGGTCACCCATCCAAGTACTGACTGGGCTCAACGTCGCTTGAATTGGTGATCAGACGAGAACCGGTGTTTTCAACGTGATGTGGCCGTAGACGAGGTTGAGAGTAAGATAGAGTCCTTATATATGACCTACCACTAGAGTCTTGTAAAATGTTTTCTTTTTTCTAAATTAGAATTTAAAAAAAGTCTACGGCACCATGTATTCCCAGGCGGTCACCCATCCAAGTACTGACTGGGCTCAACGTCGCTTGACTTCGGTGATCAGACGAGAACCGGTGTTTTCAACGTGATGTGGCCGTAGACAAGGTTGAGAGTAAGATAGAGTCCTTATATATGACCTACCACTAGAGTCTTGTAAAATGTTTTCTTTTTTCTAAATTAGAATTTAAAAAAAGTCTACGGCACCCAGTATTCCCAGGCGGTCACCCATCCAAGTACTGACTGGGCTCAACGTCGCTTGACTTCGGTGATCAGACGAGAACCGGTGTTTTCAACGTGATGTGGCCTTAGACGAGGTTGAGAGTAAGATAGAGTCCTTATATATGACCTACCACTAGAGTCTTGTAAAATGTTTTCTTTTTTCTAAATTAGAATTTTAAAAAAGTCTACGGCACCCAGTATTCCCAGGCGGTCACCCATCCAAGTACTGACTGGGCTCAACGTCGCTTGACTTCGGTGATCAGACGAGAACCGGTGTTTTCAACGTGATGTGGCCGTAGACGAGGTTGAGAGTAAGATAGAGTCCTTATATATGACCTACCACTAGAGTCTTGTAAAATGTTTTCTTTTTTCTAAATTAGAATTTTAAAAAAGTCTACGGCACCCAGTATTCCCAGGCGGTCACCCATCCAAGTACTGACTGGGCTCAACGTCGCTTGACTTCGGTGATCAGACGAGAACCGGTGTTTTCAACGTGATGTGGCCGTAGACGAGGTTGAGAGTAAGATAGAGTCCTTATATATCACCTACCACTAGAGTCTTGTAAAATGTTTTCATTTTTTCTAAATTAGAATTTAAAAAAAGTCTACGGCACCCAGTATTCCCAGGCCGTCACCCATCCAAGTACTGACTGGGCTCAACGTCGCTTGACTTCGGTGATCAGACGAGAACCGGTGTTTTCAACGTGATGTGGCCGTAGACGAGGTTGAGAGTAAGATAGAGTCCTTATATATGACCTACCACTAGAGTCTTGTAAAATGTTTTCTTTTTTCTAAATTAGAATTTAAAAAAAGTCTACGGCACCCAGTATTCCCAGGCGGTCACCCATCCAAGTACTGACTGGGCTCAACGTCGCTTGACTTCGGTGATCAGACGAGAACCGGTGTTTTCAACGTGATGTGGCCGTAGACGAGGTTGAGAGTAAGATAGAGTCCTTATATATGACCTACCACTAGAGTCTTGTAAAATGTTTTCTTTTTTCTAAATTAGAATTTTAAAAAAGTCTACGGCACCCAGTATTCCCAGGCGGTCACCCATCCAAGTACTGACTGGGCTCAACGTCTCTTGACTTCGGTGATCAGACGAGAACTGGTGTTTTCAACGTGATGTGGCCGTAGACGAGGTTGAGAGTAAGATAGAGTCCTTATATATCACCTACCACTAGAGTCTTGTAAAATGTTTTCTTTTTTCTAAATTAGAATTTAAAAAAAGTCTACGGCACCCAGTATTCCCAGGCGGTCACCCATCCAAGTACTGACTGGGCTCAACGTCGCTTGACTTCGGTGATCAGACGAGAACCGGTGTTTTCAACGTGATGTGGCCGTAGACGAGGTTGAGAGTAAGATAGAGTCCTTATATATGACCTACCACTAGAGTCTTGTAAAATGTTTTCTTTTTTCTAAATTAGAATTTAAAAAAAGTCTACGGCACCCAGTATTCCCAGGCGGTCACCCATCCAAGTACTGACTGGGCTCAACGTCGCTTGACTTCGGTGATCAGACGAGAACCGGTGTTTTCAACGTGATGTGGCCGTAGACAAGGTTGAGAGTAAGATAGAGTCCTTATATATGACCTACCACTAGAGTCTTGTAAAATGTTTTCTTTTTTCTAAATTAGAATTTAAAAAAAGTCTACGGCACCCAGTATTCCCAGGCGGTCACCCATCCAAGTACTGACTGGGCTCAACGTCGCTTGACTTCGGTGATCAGACGAGAACCGGTGTTTTCAACGTGATGTGGCCGTAGACGAGGTTGAGAGTAAGATAGAGTCCTTATATATGACCTACCACTAGAGTCTTGTAAAATGTTTTCTTTTTTCTAAATTAGAATTTAAAAAAAGTCTACGGCACCCAGTATTCCCAGGCGGTCACCCATCCAAGTACTGACTGGGCTCAACGTTGCTTAACTTCGGTGATCAGACGAGAACCGGTGTTTTCAACGTGATATGGCCGTAGACAAAGTTTAGGATAAAATAAAACCATTATATATCAGATACGAGGTGACTCAAGTCGACAAAGATAAAAAAAATATATATTTATATTATGACTCAAAATTTAAGGCACCCAGTATTCATAGGCAGTCACCTGGCGAATTATTCAAAGTGTCATGGCCATAGAAAACAGTGTGTGTGAATTAGAAGCGTTACAAGACATATAAGACACACCTGATGACACATCAACACCTTAAGTACTCACCTCACCCTAAGACACTCACACACACGCCCTAACCATGATACACACAACCTCAACCTAAGACACACACCCTCACCCTAACGTCACACACCTTCAACCTAACGACACACACCCTCAGGGACACTGACCCTCACCCTGACACACACACCCTCACCTTTAGTGTTACACACCCTCACCCTGAGACACGTCCTCACCTTAGGTGAGACACACCCTCACCTTTAGTGTCACACACCTCACTTTCAGTGACACACACCCTCACATTCAGACTCACACATCCTAACCTTGGGTCACACACCCTCACTTTGAGACACGCCCTCACCTTCAGTGACACACACACCCTCGGCTTGGGACACACACCCTCGGCTTGGGACACACACACCCTCGGCTTGGGACACACACACCCTCACCTAGTGTCACACACAACCTCACCCTATGACACACACACCCTCACTCTGAGACACAGACAACCTCACCCTATGACACACACACACCCTCACCCTAAGGCACACACACCTCACTCTGACACAAAGACAACCTCACCCTATGACACACACACACCCTCACCAGAAGGCACACACACCCTCACTCTGACACACAGACAACCTCACCCTACGACACACACCCTCAGCCTAAGACACACACACCCTCACTCTGAAACACACACAACCCCACCCTATGACACACACACCCTCACCAGAATGCACACACACCCTCACTCTGACACACAGACAACCTCACCCTACGACACACACCCTGTGCCTAAGACACACACACACCCTCACTCTGAAACACAGACAATCCCACCCTATGATACACACACCCGCATCCTAGGGCACAAACACCCTCCCACAGAGACACAGACAACCTCCCCTATGACACACACATACACACCTTTACTCTAAGACACAGACAACCTCACCCTATGACACAGACACCCTCACCCTAAGGCACACACACCTCACTCTGACACAAAGACAACCTCACCCTATGACACACACACACCCTCACCAGAAGGCACACACACCCTCACTCTGAGACACAGACAACCTTACCCTACGACACACACCCTCTGCCTAAGACACACACACCCTCACTCTGACACAAACACAATCCCACCCTATGACACACACAAACCCTCACCAAAAGGCACACACAACCTCACTCCGAGACACAGACAACCTCAACATACGACACACACCCTCAGCTTAAGACACACACACCCTCACTCTGACACAAACACAATCCCACCCTATGACACACACACACCCTCACCAGAAGGCACACACACCCTCACTCTGACACACAGACAACCTCACCCTACGACACACACCCTCTGCCTAAGACACACACACCCTCACTCGGAAACACAGACAATCCCACCCTATGACACACACACCCCCACCCTAGGGCACAAACACCCTCCCACAGAGACACAGACAACCTCCCCTATGACACACACATACACACCTTTACTCTAAGACACAGACAACCTCACCCTATGACACAGACACCCTCAGCCTAAGACACACACACCTCACTCTGACACAAAGACAACCTCACCCTATGACACACACACACCCTCACCAGAAGGCACACACACCCTTACTCCGAGACACAGACAACCTCATCCTACGACACATACCCTCAGCCTAAGACACACACACCCTCACTCTGACACAAACACAATCCCACCCTATGACACACACACACCCTCACCAGAAGGCACACACACCGTCACTCTGACACACAGACAACCTCACCCTACGACACACACCATTCTGCCTAAGACACACACACCCTCACTCGGAAACACAGACAATCCCGCCCTATGACACACACACACCCGCACCCTAGGGCACAAACACCCTCCCACAGAGACATAGACAACGTCCCCTATGAGACACACATACACACCTTTACTCTAAGACACAGACAACCTCACCCTATGACACAGACACCCTCACCCTAAGGCACACACACCCTCACTCTGAGACACAGACAACCCCCCCCTATGACACACACCCTCACCAGAAGGCACACACACCCTCACTCTGAGACACAGACAACCTCACCCTATGACACACACACCCTCACCCTAGGGCACTACCTCACCCTCCCACAGAGACACACACAACCTCTCCTATGACACACACACCCTAACCCTAAGACACAGACAACCTCACCCTTAGGCACACACACCCTCACTCTGAGACACACACACCCTCATCTTATGACACACACCTTCATCCTAAGGCACACACACCCTAACTCTGAGACACAGACAACCTCACCCTATGACACACACACCCTCATCCTAAGACACACACCCTCACCCTAAGGCACACACCCTCACCCTAAGGCACATACCCTCACTCAGAGACACACACAACCTCCCATATTACACACTCACACTTTCCCTAATACATACATACTTTTACTGTGAGACACAGACAACCTCACCCTATGACACACATACCCTCACCCTAAGACACACACCCTCACCCGAAGGCACACACAACCTCACCCTATGACACACACCCTCACCTTAAGGCACAAACACCCTCACCCTAAGGCACAAACACCCTCACTCTGAGACACAGACAGCCTCATCCTAAGGCACTTAAAAAAGTCTACGGCACCCAGTATTCCCAGGCGGTCACCCATCCAAGTACTGACTGGGCTCAACGTTGCTTGACTTCGGTGATCAGACGAGAACCGGTGTTTTCAACGTGATGTGGCCGTAGACGAGGTTGAGAGTAAGATAGAGTCCTTATATATGACCTACCACTAGAGTCTTGTAAAATGTTTTCTTTTTTCTAAATTAGAATTTAAAAAAAGTCTACGGCACCGAGTATTCCCAGGCGGTCACCCATCCAAGTACTGACTGGGCTCAACGTCGCTTGACTTCGGTGATCAGACGAGAACCGGTGTTTTCAACGTGATGTGGCCGTAGACGAGGTTGAGAGTAAGATAGAGTCCTTATATATCACCTACCACTAGAGTCTTGTAAAATGTTTTCATTTTTTCTAAATTAGAATTTAAAAAAAGTCTACGGCACCCAGTATTCCCAGGCGGTCACCCATCCAAGTACTGACTGGGCTCAACGTCGCTTGACTTCGGTGATCAGACGAGAACCGGTGTTTTCAACGTGATGTGGCCGTAGACGAGGTTGAGAGTAAGATAGAGTCCTTATATATGACCTACCACTAGAGTCTTGTAAAATGTTTTCTTTTTTCTAAATTAGAATTTAAAAAAAGTCTACGGCACCCAGTATTCCCAGGCGGTCACCCATCCAAGTACTGACTGGGCTCAACGTTGCTTGACTTCGGTGATCAGACGAGAACCGGTGTTTTCAACGTGATGTGGCCGTAGACAAGGTTGAGAATAAGATAGAGTCCTTATATATCACCTACCACTAGAGTCTTGTAAAATGTTTTCTTTTTTCTAAATTAGAATTTAAAAAAAGTCTACGGCACCCAGTATTCCCAGGCGGTCACCCATCCAAGTACTGACTGGGCTCAACGTCGCTTGACTTCGGTGATCAGACGAGAACCGGTGTTTTCAACGTGATGTGGCCGTAGACGAGGTTGAGAGTAAGATAGAGTCCTTATATATGACCTACCACTAGAGTCTTGTAAAATGTTTTCATTTTTTCTAAATTAGAATTTAAAAAAAGTCTACGGCACCCAGTATTCCCAGGCGGTCACCCATCCAAGTACTGACTGGGCTCAACGTCGCTTGACTTCGGTGATCAGACGAGAACCGGTGTTTTCAACGTGATGTGGCCGTAGACGAGGTTGAGAGTAAGATAGAGTCCTTATATATGACCTACCACTAGAGTCTTGTAAAATGTTTTCTTTTTTCTAAATTAGAATTTAAAAAAAGTCTACGGCACCCAGTATTCCCAGGCGGTCACCCATCCAAGTACTGACTGGGCTCAACGTCGCTTGACTTCGGTGATCAGACGAGAACCGGTGTTTTCAACGTGATGTGGCCGTAGACGAGGTTGAGAGTAAGATAGAGTCCTTATATATGACCTACCACTAGAGTCTTGTAAAATGTTTTCTTTTTTCTTAATTAGAATTTAAAAAAAGTCTACGGCACCCAGTATTCCCAGGCGGTCACCCATCCAAGTACTGACTGGGCTCAACGTCGCTTGACTTCGGTGATCAGACGAGAACCGGTGTTTTCAACGTGATGTGGCCGTAGACAAGGTTGAGAGTAAGATAGAGTCCTTATATATCACCTACCACTAGAGTCTTGTAAAATGTTTTCTTTTTTCTAAATTAGAATTTAAAAAAAGTCTACGGCACCCAGTATTCCCAGGCGGTCACCCATCCAAGTACTGACTGGGCTCAACGTCGCTTGACTTCGGTGATCAGACGAGAACCGGTGTTTTCAACGTGATGTGGCCGTAGACGAGGTTGAGAGTAAGATAGAGTCCTTATATATGACCTACCACTAGAGTCTTGTAAAATGTTTTCTTTTTTCTAAATTAGAATTTAAAAAAAGTCTACGGCACCCAGTATTCCCAAGCGGTCACCCATCCAAGTACTGACTGGGCTCAACGTCGCTTGACTTCGGTGATCAGACGAGAACCGGTGTTTTCAACGTGATGTGGCCGTAGACGAGGTTGAGAGTAAGATAGAGTCCTTATATATCACCTACCACTAGAGTCTTGTAAAATGTTTTCTTTTTTTAAATTAGAATTTTTAAAAAGTCTACGGCACCCAGTATTCCCAAGCGGTCACCCATCCAAGTACTGACTGGGCTCAACGTCGCTTGACTTCGGTGATCAGACGAGAACCGGTGTTTTCAACGTGATGTGGCCGTAGACGAGGTTGAGAGTAAGATAGAGTCCTTATATATGACCTACCACTAGAGTCTTGTAAAATGTTTTCTTTTTTCTAAATTAGAATTTAAAAAAAGTCTATGGCACCCAGTATTCCCAGGCGGTCACCCATCCAAGTACTGACTGGGCTCAACGTCGCTTGACTTCGGTGATCAGACGAGAACCGGTGTTTTCAACGTGATGTGGCCGTAGACGAGGTTGAGAGTAAGATAGAGTCCTTATATATCACCTACCACTAGAGTCTTGTAAAATGTTTTCATTTTTTCTAAATTAGAATTTAAAAAAAGTCTACGGCACCCAGTATTCCCAGGCGGTCACCCATCCAAGTACTGACTGGGCTCAACGTCGCTTGACTTCGGTGATCAGACGAGAACCGGTGTTTTCAACGTGATGTGGCCGTAGACGAGGTTGAGAGTAAGATAGAGTCCTTATATATGACCTACCACTAGAGTCTTGTAAAATGTTTTCTTTTTTCTAAATTAGAATTTAAAAAAAGTCTACGGCACCCAGTATTCCCAGGCGGTCACCCATCCAAGTACTGACTGGGCTCAACGTCGCTTGACTTCGGTGATCAGATGAGAACCGGTGTTTTCAACGTGATGTGGCCGTAGACGAGGTTGAGAGTAAGATAGAGTCCTTATATATGACCTACCACTAGAGTCTTGTAAAATGTTTTCTTTTTTCTAAATTAGAATTTAAAAAAAGTCTACGGCACCATGTATTCCCAGGCGGTCACCCATCCAAGTACTGACTGGGCTCAACGTCGCTTGACTTCGGTGATCAGACGAGAACCGGTGTTTTCAACGTGATGTGGCCGTAGACAAGGTTGAGAGTAAGATAGAGTCCTTATATATCACCTACCACTAGAGTCTTGTAAAATGTTTTCTTTTTTCTAAATTAGAATTTAAAAAAAGTCTACGGCACCCAGTATTCCCAGGCGGTCACCCATCCAAGTACTGACTGGGCTCAACGTCGCTTGACTTCGGTGATCAGACGAGAACCGGTGTCTTCAACGTGATGTGGCCTTAGACGAGGTTGAGAGTAAGATAGAGTCCTTATATATGACCTACCACTAGAGTCTTGTAAAATGTTTTCTTTTTTCTAAATTAGAATTTAAAAAAAGTCTACGGCACCCAGTATTCCCAGGCGGTCACCCATCCAAGTACTGACTGGGCTCAACGTCGCTTGACTTCGGTGATCAGACGAGAACCGGTGTTTTCAACGTGATGTGGCCGTAGACGAGGTTGAGAGTAAGATAGAGTCCTTATATATGACCTACCACTAGAGTCTTGTAAAATGTTGTCTTTTTTCTAAATTAGAATTTAAAAAAAGTCTACGGCACCCAGTATTCCCAGGCGGTCACCCATCCAAGTACTGACTGGGCTCAACGTCGCTTGACTTCGGTGATCAGACGAGAACCGGTGTTTTCAACGTGATGTGGCCGTAGACGAGGTTGAGAGTAAGATAGAGTCCTTATATATCACCTACCACTAGAGTCTTGTAAAATGTTTTCATTTTTTCTAAATTAGAATTTAAAAAAAGTCTACGGCACCCAGTATTCCCAGGCGGTCACCCATCCAAGTACTGACTGGGCTCAACGTCGCTTGACTTCGGTGATCAGACGAGAACCGGTGTTTTCAACGTGATGTGGCCGTAGACGAGGTTGAGAGTAAGATAGAGTCCTTATATATGACCTACCACTAGAGTCTTGTAAAATGTTTTCTTTTTTCTAAATTAGAATTTAAAAAAAGTCTACGGCACCCAGTATTCCCAGGCGGTCACCCATCCAAGTACTGACTGGGCTCAACGTCGCTTGACTTCGGTGATCAGACGAGAACCGGTGTTTTCAACGTGATGTGGCCGTAGACGAGGTTGAGAGTAAGATAGAGTCCTTATATATGACCTACCACTAGAGTCTTGTAAAATGTTTTCTTTTTTCTAAATTAGAATTTAAAGTCTACGGCACCCAGTATTCCCAGGCGGTCACCCATCCAAGTACTGACTGGGCTCAACGTCGCTTGACTTCGGTGATCAGACGAGAACCGGTGTTTTCAACGTGATGTGGCCGTAGACGAGGTTGAGAGTAAGATAGAGTCCTTATATATGACCTACCACTAGAGTCTTGTAAAATGTTTTCTTTTTTCTTAATTAGAATTTAAAAAAAGTCTACGGCACCCAGTATTCCCAGGCGGTCACCCATCCAAGTACTGACTGGGCTCAACGTCGCTTGACTTCGGTGATCAGACGAGAACCGGTGTTTTCAACGTGATGTGGCCGTAGACAAGGTTGAGAGTAAGATAGAGTCCTTATATATCACCTACCACTAGAGTCTTGTAAAATGTTTTCTTTTTTCTAAATTAGAATTTAAAAAAAGTCTACGGCACCCAGTATTCCCAGGCGGTCACCCATCCAAGTACTGACTGGGCTCAACGTCGCTTGACTTCGGTGATCAGACGAGAACCGGTGTTTTCAACGTGATGTGGCCGTAGACGAGGTTGAGAGTAAGATAGAGTCCTTATATATGACCTACCACTAGAGTCTTGTAAAATGTTTTCTTTTTTCTAAATTAGAATTTAAAAAAAGTCTACGGCACCCAGTATTCCCAAGCGGTCACCCATCCAAGTACTGACTGGGCTCAACGTCGCTTGACTTCGGTGATCAGACGAGAACCGGTGTTTTCAACGTGATGTGGCCGTAGACGAGGTTGAGAGTAAGATAGAGTCCTTATATATCACCTACCACTAGAGTCTTGTAAAATGTTTTCTTTTTTTAAATTAGAATTTTTAAAAAGTCTACGGCACCCAGTATTCCCAGGCGGTCACCCATCCAAGTACTGACTGGGCTCAACGTCGCTTGACTTCGGTGATCAGACGAGAACCGGTATTTTCAACGTGATGTGGCCGTAGACGAGGTTGAGAGTAAGATAGAGTCCTTATATATGACCTACCACTAGAGTCTTGTAAAATGTTTTCTTTTTTCTAAATTAGAATTTAAAAAAAGTCTATGGCACCCAGTATTCCCAGGCGGTCACCCATCCAAGTACTGACTGGGCTCAACGTCGCTTGACTTCGGTGATCAGACGAGAACCGGTGTTTTCAACGTGATGTGGCCGTAGACGAGGTTGAGAGTAAGATAGAGTCCTTATATATCACCTACCACTAGAGTCTTGTAAAATGTTTTCATTTTTTCTAAATTAGAATTTAAAAAAAGTCTACGGCACCCAGTATTCCCAGGCGGTCACCCATCCAAGTACTGACTGGGCTCAACGTCGCTTGACTTCGGTGATCAGACGAGAACCGGTGTTTTCAACGTGATGTGGCCGTAGACGAGGTTGAGAGTAAGATAGAGTCCTTATATATGACCTACCACTAGAGTCTTGTAAAATGTTTTCTTTTTTCTAAATTAGAATTTAAAAAAAGTCTACGGCACCCAGTATTCCCAGGCGGTCACCCATCCAAGTACTGACTGGGCTCAACGTCGCTTGACTTCGGTGATCAGATGAGAACCGGTGTTTTCAACGTGATGTGGCCGTAGACGAGGTTGAGAGTAAGATAGAGTCCTTATATATGACCTACCACTAGAGTCTTGTAAAATGTTTTCTTTTTTCTAAATTAGAATTTAAAAAAAGTCTACGGCACCATGTATTCCCAGGCGGTCACCCATCCAAGTACTGACTGGGCTCAACGTCGCTTGACTTCGGTGATCAGACGAGAACCGGTGTTTTCAACGTGATGTGGCCGTAGACAAGGTTGAGAGTAAGATAGAGTCCTTATATATCACCTACCACTAGAGTCTTGTAAAATGTTTTCTTTTTTCTAAATTAGAATTTAAAAAAAGTCTACGGCACCCAGTATTCCCAGGCGGTCACCCATCCAAGTACTGACTGGGCTCAACGTCGCTTGACTTCGGTGATCAGACGAGAACCGGTGTTTTCAACGTGATGTGGCCTTAGACGAGGTTGAGAGTAAGATAGAGTCCTTATATATGACCTACCACTAGAGTCTTGTAAAATGTTTTCTTTTTTCTAAATTAGAATTTAAAAAAAGTCTACGGCACCCAGTATTCCCAGGCGGTCACCCATCCAAGTACTGACTGGGCTCAACGTCGCTTGACTTCGGTGATCAGACGAGAACCGGTGTTTTCAACGTGATGTGGCCGTAGACGAGGTTGAGAGTAAGATAGAGTCCTTATATATGACCTACCACTAGAGTCTTGTAAAATGTTGTCTTTTTTCTAAATTAGTATTTAAAAAAAGTCTACGGCACCCAGTATTCCCAGGCGGTCACCCATCCAAGTACTGACTGGGCTCAACGTCGCTTGACTTCGGTGATCAGACGAGAACCGGTGTTTTCAACGTGATGTGGCCGTAGACGAGGTTGAGAGTAAGATAGAGTCCTTATATATCACCTACCACTAGAGTCTTGTAAAATGTTTTCATTTTTTCTAAATTAGAATTTAAAAAAAGTCTACGGCACCCAGTATTCCCAGGCGGTCACCCATCCAAGTACTGACTGGGCTCAACGTCGCTTGACTTCGGTGATCAGACGAGAACCGGTGTTTTCAACGTGATGTGGCCGTAGACGAGGTTGAGAGTAAGATAGAGTCCTTATATATGACCTACCACTAGAGTCTTGTAAAATGTTTTCTTTTTTCTAAATTAGAATTTAAAAAAAGTCTACGGCACCCAGTATTCCCAGGCGGTCACCCATCCAAGTACTGACTGGGCTCAGCGTTGCTTGACTTCGGTGATCAGACGAGAACCGGTGTTTTCAACGTGATGTGGCCGTAGACAAGGTTGAGAGTAAGATAGAGTCCTTATATATGACCTACCACTAGAGTCTTGTAAAATGTTTTCTTTTTTCTAAATTAGAATTTAAAAAAAGTCTACGGCACCCAGTATTCCCAGGCGGTCACCCATCCAAGTACTGACTGGGCTCAACGTCGCTTGACTTCGGTGATCAGACGAGAACCGGTGTTTTCAACGTGATGTGGCCGTAGACGAGGTTGAGAGTAAGATAGAGTCCTTATATATCACCTACCACTAGAGTCTTGTAAAATGTTTTCATTTTTTCTAAATTAGAATTTAAAAAAAGTCTACGGCACCCAGTATTCCCAGGCGGTCACCCATCCAAGTACTGACTGGGCTCAACGTCGCTTGACTTCGGTGATCAGACGAGAACCGGTGTTTTCAACGTGATGTGGCCGTAGACGAGGTTGAGAGTAAGATAGAGTCCTTATATATGACCTACCACTAGAGTCTTGTAAAATGTTTTCTTTTTTCTAAATTAGAATTTAAAAAAAGTCTACGGCACCCAGTATTCCCAGGCGGTCACCCATCCAAGTACTGACTGGGCTCAACGTCGCTTGACTTCGGTGATCAGACGAGAACCGGTGTTTTCAACGTGATGTGGCCGTAGACGAGGTTGAGAGTAAGATAGAGTCCTTATATATGACCTACCACTAGAGTCTTGTAAAATGTTTTCTTTTTTCTAAATTAGAATTTAAAAAAAGTCTATGGCACCCAGTATTCCCAGGCGGTCACCCATCCAAGTACTGACTGGGCTCAACGTCGCTTGACTTCGGTGATCAGACGAGAACCGGTGTTTTCAACGTGATGTGGCCGTAGACGAGGTTGAGAGTAAGATAGAGTCCTTATATATCACCTACCACTAGAGTCTTGTAAAATGTTTTCATTTTTTCTAAATTAGAATTTAAAAAAAGTCTACGGCACCCAGTATTCCCAGGCGGTCACCCATCCAAGTACTGACTGGGCTCAACGTCGCTTGACTTCGGTGATCAGACGAGAACCGGTGTTTTCAACGTGATGTGGCCGTAGACGAGGTTGAGAGTAAGATAGAGTCCTTATATATGACCTACCACTAGAGTCTTGTAAAATGTTTTCTTTTTTCTAAATTAGAATTTAAAAAAAGTCTACGGCACCCAGTATTCCCAGGCGGTCACCCATCCAAGTACTGACTGGGCTCAACGTCGCTTGACTTCGGTGATCAGACGAGAACCGGTGTTTTCAACGTGATGTGGCCGTAGACGAGGTTGAGAGTAAGATAGAGTCCTTATATATGACCTACCACTAGAGTCTTGTAAAATGTTTTCTTTTTTCTAAATTAGAATTTAAAAAAAGTCTACGGCACCATGTATTCCCAGGCGGTCACCCATCCAAGTACTGACTGGGCTCAACGTCGCTTGACTTCGGTGATCAGACGAGAACCGGTGTTTTCAACGTGATGTGGCCGTAGACAAGGTTGAGAGTAAGATAGAGTCCTTATATATCACCTACCACTAGAGTCTTGTAAAATGTTTTCTTTTTTCTAAATTAGAATTTAAAAAAAGTCTACGGCACCCAGTATTCCCAGGCGGTCACCCATCCAAGTACTGACTGGGCTCAACGTCGCTTGACTTCGGTGATCAGACGAGAACCGGTGTTTTCAACGTAATGTGGCCTTAGACGAGGTTGAGAGTAAGATAGAGTCCTTATATATGACCTACCACTAGAGTCTTGTAAAATGTTTTCTTTTTTCTAAATTAGAATTTAAAAAAAGTCTACGGCACCCAGTATTCCCAGGCGGTCACCCATCCAAGTACTGACTGGGCTCAACGTCGCTTGACTTCGGTGATCAGACGAGAACCGGTGTTTTCAACGTGATGTGGCCGTAGACGAGGTTGAGAGTAAGATAGAGTCCTTATATATGACCTACCACTAGAGTCTTGTAAAATGTTTTCTTTTTTCTAAATTAGAATTTAAAAAAAGTCTACGGCACCCAGTATTCCCAGGCGGTCACCCATCCAAGTACTGACTGGGCTCAACGTCGCTTGACTTCGGTGATCAGACGAGAACCGGTGTTTTCAACGTGATGTGGCAGTAGACGAGGTTGAGAGTAAGATAGAGTCCTTATATATCACCTACCACTAGAGTCTTGTAAAATGTTTTCATTTTTTCTAAATTAGAATTTAAAAAAAGTCTACGGCACCCAGTATTCCCAGGCGGTCACCCATCCAAGTACTGACTGGGCTCAACGTCGCTTGACTTCGGTGATCAGACGAGAACCGGTGTTTTCAACGTGATGTGGCCGTAGACGAGGTTGAGAGTAAGATAGAGTCCTTATATATGACCTACCACTAGAGTCTTGTAAAATGTTTTCTTTTTTCTAAATTAGAATTTAAAAAAAGTCTACGGCACCCAGTATTCCCAGGCGGTCACCCATCCAAGTACTGACTGGGCTCAACGTCGCTTGACTTCGGTGATCAGACGAGAACCGGTGTTTTCAACGTGATGTGGCCGTAGACGAGGTTGAGAGTAAGATAGAGTCCTTATATATGACCTACCACTAGAGTCTTGTAAAATGTTTTCTTTTTTCTAAATTAGAATTTAAAAAAAGTCTACGGCACCCAGTATTCCCAGGCGGTCACCCATCCAAGTACTGACTGGGCTCAGCGTTGCTTGACTTCGGTGATCAGACGAGAACCGGTGTTTTCAACGTGATGTGGCCGTAGACAAGGTTGAGAGTAAGATAGAGTCCTTATATATCACCTACCACTAGAGTCTTGTAAAATGTTTTCTTTTTTCTAAATTAGAATTTAAAAAAAGTCTACGGCACCCAGTATTCCCAGGCGGTCACCCATCCAAGTACTGACTGGGCTCAACGTCGCTTGACTTCGGTGATCAGACGAGAACCGGTGTTTTCAACGTGATGTGGCCGTAGACGAGGTTGAGAGTAAGATAGAGTCCTTATATATCACCTACCACTAGAGTCTTGTAAAATGTTTTCATTTTTTCTAAATTAGAATTTAAAAAAAGTCTACGGCACCCAGTATTCCCAGGCGGTCACCCATCCAAGTACTGACTGGGCTCAACGTCGCTTGACTTCGGTGATCAGACGAGAACCGGTGTTTTCAACGTGATGTGGCCGTAGACGAGGTTGAGAGTAAGATAGAGTCCTTATATATGACCTACCACTAGAGTCTTGTAAAATGTTTTCTTTTTTCTAAATTAGAATTTAAAAAAAGTCTACGGCACCCAGTATTCCCAGGCGGTCACCCATCCAAGTACTGACTGGGCTCAACGTCGCTTGACTTCGGTGATCAGACGAGAACCGGTGTTTTCAACGTGATGTGGCCGTAGACGAGGTTGAGAGTAAGATAGAGTCCTTATATATGACCTACCACTAGAGTCTTGTAAAATGTTTTCTTTTTTCTAAATTAGAATTTAAAAAAAGTCTACGGCACCCAGTATTCCCAGGCGGTCACCCATCCAAGTACTGACTGGGCTCAATGTCGCTTGACTTCGGTGATCAGACGAGAACCGGTGTTTTCAACGTGATGTGGCCGTAGACGAGGTTGAGAGTAAGATAGAGTCCTTATATATCACCTACCACTAGAGTCTTGTAAAATGTTTTCATTTTTTCTAAATTAGAATTTAAAAAAAGTCTACGGCACCCAGTATTCCCAGGCGGTCACCCATCCAAGTACTGACTGGGCTCAACGTCGCTTGACTTTGGTGATCAGACGAGAACCGGTGTTTTCAACGTGATGTGGCCGTAGACGAGGTTGAGAGTAAGATAGAGTCCTTATATATGACCTACCACTAGAGTCTTGTAAAATGTTTTCTTTTTTCTAAATTAGAATTTAAAAAAAGTCTACGGCACCCAGTATTCCCAGGCGGTCACCCATCCAAGTACTGACTGGGCTCAACGTCGCTTGACTTCGGTGATCAGACGAGAACCGGTGTTTTCAACGTGATGTGGCCGTAGACGAGGTTGAGAGTAAGATAGAGTCCTTATATATGACCTACCACTAGAGTCTTGTAAAATGTTTTCTTTTTTCTAAATTAGAATTTAAAAAAAGTCTACGGCACCCAGTATTCCCAGGCGGTCACCCATCCAAGTACTGACTGGGCTCAACGTCGCTTGACTTCGGTGATCAGACGAGAACCGGTGTTTTCAACGTGATGTGGCCGTAGACAAGGTTGAGAGTAAGATAGAGTCCTTATATATCACCTACCACTAGAGTCTTGTAAAATGTTTTCTTTTTTCTAAATTAGAATTTAAAAAAAGTCTACAGCACCCAGTATTCCCAGGCGGTCACCCATCCAAGTACTGACTGGGCTCAACGTCGCTTGACTTCGGTGATCAGACGAGAACCGGTGTTTTCAACGTGATGTGGCCGTAGACGAGGTTGAGAGTAAGATAAAGTCCTTATATATGACCTACCACTAGAGTCTTGTAAAATGTTTTCTTTTTTCTAAATTAGAATTTAAAAAAAGTCTATGGCACCCAGTATTCCCAGGCGGTCACCCATCCAAGTACTGACTGGGCTCAACGTCGCTTGACTTCGGTGATCAGACGAGAACCGGTGTTTTCAACGTGATGTGGCCGTAGACGAGGTTGAGAGTAAGATAGAGTCCTTATATATGACCTACCACTAGAGTCTTGTAAAATGTTTTCTTTTTTCTAAATTAGAATTTAAAAAAAGTCTACGGCACCATGTATTCCCAGGCGGTCACCCATCCAAGTACTGACTGGGCTCAACGTCGCTTGACTTCGGTGATCAGACGAGAACCGGTGTTTTCAACGTGATGTGGCCGTAGACAAGGTTGAGAGTAAGATAGAGTCCTTATATATCACCTACCACTAGAGTCTTGTAAAATGTTTTCTTTTTTCTAAATTAGAATTTAAAAAAAGTCTACGGCACCCAGTATTCCCAGGCGGTCACCCATCCAAGTACTGACTGGGCTCAACGTCGCTTGACTTCGGTGATCAGACGAGAACCGGTGTTTTCAACGTGATGTGGCCTTAGACGAGGTTGAGAGTAAGATAGAGTCCTTATATATGACCTACCACTAGAGTCTTGTAAAATGTTTTCTTTTTTCTAAATTAGAATTTAAAAAAAGTCTACGGCACCCAGTATTCCCAGGCGGTCACCCATCCAAGTACTGACTGGGCTCAACGTCGCTTGACTTCGGTGATCAGACGAGAACCGGTGTTTTCAACGTGATGTGGCCGTAGACGAGGTTGAGAGTAAGATAGAGTCCTTATATATGACCTACCACTAGAGTCTTGTAAAATGTTTTCTTTTTTCTAAATTAGAATTTAAAAAAAGTCTACGGCACCCAGTATTCCCAGGCGGTCACCCATCCAAGTACTGACTGGGCTCAGCGTTGCTTGACTTCGGTGATCAGACGAGAACCGGTGTTTTCAACGTGATGTGGCCGTAGACAAGGTTGAGAGTAAGATAGAGTCCTTATATATGACCTACCACTAGAGTCTTGTAAAATGTTTTCTTTTTTCTAAATTAGAATTTAAAAAAAGTCTACGGCACCCAGTATTCCCAGGCGGTCACCCATCCAAGTACTGACTGGGCTCAACGTCGCTTGACTTCGGTGATCAGACGAGAACCGGTGTTTTCAACGTGATGTGGCCGTAGACGAGGTTGAGAGTAAGATAGAGTCCTTATATATCACCTACCACTAGAGTCTTGTAAAATGTTTTCATTTTTTCTAAATTAGAATTTAAAAAAAGTCTACGGCACCCAGTATTCCCAGGCGGTCACCCATCCAAGTACTGACTGGGCTCAACGTCGCTTGACTTCGGTGATCAGACGAGAACCGGTGTTTTCAACGTGATGTGGCCGTAGACGAGGTTGAGAGTAAGATAGAGTCCTTATATATGACCTACCACTAGAGTCTTGTAAAATGTTTTCTTTTTTCTAAATTAGAATTTAAAAAAAGTCTACGGCACCCAGTATTCCCAGGCGGTCACCCATCCAAGTACTGACTGGGCTCAACGTCGCTTGACTTCGGTGATCAGACGAGAACCGGTGTTTTCAACGTGATGTGGCCGTAGACGAGGTTGAGAGTAAGATAGAGTCCTTATATATGACCTACCACTAGAGTCTTGTAAAATGTTTTCTTTTTTCTAAATTAGAATTTAAAAAAAGTCTACGGCACCCAGTATTCCCAGGCGGTCACCCATCCAAGTACTGACTGGGCTCAATGTCGCTTGACTTCGGTGATCAGACGAGAACCGGTGTTTTCAACGTGATGTGGCCGTAGACGAGGTTGAGAGTAAGATAGAGTCCTTATATATCACCTACCACTAGAGTCTTGTAAAATGTTTTCATTTTTTCTAAATTAGAATTTAAAAAAAGTCTACGGCACCCAGTATTCCCAGGCGGTCACCCATCCAAGTACTGACTGGGCTCAACGTCGCTTGACTTCGGTGATCAGACGAGAACCGGTGTTTTCAACGTGATGTGGCCGTAGACGAGGTTGAGAGTAAGATAGAGTCCTTATATATGACCTACCACTAGAGTCTTGTAAAATGTTTTTTTTTTTCTAAATTAGAATTTAAAAAAAGTCTACGGCACCCAGTATTCCCAGGCGGTCACCCATCCAAGTACTGACTGGGCTCAACGTCGCTTGACTTCGGTGATCAGACGAGAACCGGTGTTTTCAACGTGATGTGGCCGTAGACGAGGTTGAGAGTAAGATAGAGTCCTTATATATGACCTACCACTAGAGTCTTGTAAAATGTTTTCTTTTTTCTAAATTAGAATTTAAAAAAAGTCTACGGCACCCAGTATTCCCAGGCGGTCACCCATCCAAGTACTGACTGGGCTCAACGTCGCTTGACTTCGGTGATCAGACGAGAACCGGTGTTTTCAACGTGATGTGGCCGTAGACAAGGTTGAGAGTAAGATAGAGTCCTTATATATTACCTACCACTAGTGTCTTGTAAAATGTTTTCTTTTTTCTAAATTAGAATTTAAAAAAAGTCTACAGCACCCAGTATTCCCAGGCGGTCACCCATCCAAGTACTGACTGGGCTCAACGTCGCTTGACTTCGGTGATCAGACGAGAACCGGTGTTTTCAACGTGATGTGGCCGTAGACGAGGTTGAGAGTAAGATAGAGTCCTTATATATCACCTACCACTAGAGTCTTGTAAAATGTTTTCATTTTTTCTAAATTAGAATTAAAAAAAAGTCTACAGCACCCAGTATTCCCAGGCGGTTATCCATCCAAGTACTGACTGGGCTCAACGTTGCTTAACTTCGGTGATCAGACGAGAACCGGTGTTTTCAACGTGATATGGCCGTAGACAAAGTTTAGGATAAAATAAAACCATTATATATCAGATACGAGGTGACTCAAGTCGACAAAGATGTAGTGGGCCAGGCGGGAGGCCTCGGCGGCGATACGCTCAAAGATGTCGTTGACGAAGGAGTTCATGATGCTCATGGCCTTGCTGGAGATACCAGTGTCAGGGTGGACCTGCTTCAACACCTTGTAGATGTAGATGGCATAGCTCTCCTTCCTCCTCCTCTTGCGCTTCTTGTCGCCAGTTCGCACGGCTTTCGCCTTGCTGGCGGCTTTTTTCGCTCCCTTGGATGCGGGCTTCGGCGGCATGTTGTCGGTTCAGAGACTACAGGCAGACTGAGGGACAAGACGCGGCCCGCGCTATTTATGAGAGAACGCAGGGGGCGGTCCAAACAGTTGCTACGTGGTGGCGCCACCGGTGCCGCGGTTTACTGTTTGAACCGCCCGGTCTCAGTCCATATAAAAGCGGGAGTGAGCTGGCTTCTCTGTTATTGTCTATTGTGCCTGCTGCAGTACACACACACAACTACCGTCATGTCTGGTCGCGGAAAGGGAGGAAAGGCGAAGGGAAAGAGCAAGACCCGTAGCTCCAGGGCTGGTCTGCAATTCCCCGTCGGACGTATCCATCGTCATCTCCGCAAGGGAAACTATGGTGAGCGTATCGGAGCCGGTGCCCCCGTGTACCTGGCCGCCGTCATGGAATATCTGGCCGCTGAGGTTCTCGAGCTGGCAGGAAACGCTGCCCGTGACAACAAGAAGACGAGGATCATCCCCCGTCACTTGCAGCTGGCCATCCGTAACGACGAGGAATTGAACAAACTCCTCTCCGGTGTGACCATCGCTCAGGGTGGTGTGCTGCCCAACATCCAGGCTGTGCTCCTGCCCAAAAAGACCCAGAGCAAGCCCGCCAAGTAAACGGTATACCCACAATACCGTGTACCCCACAAAAGGCCCTCCTCAGGGCCCCACATTATCTCAAAAGTGTTGATCCATGTGTTCGTTGCCCCACGAAAATAATAACGTTAAATTAAAAGATGTAGTACCAACGCCCCCTCCCCCCACACCAGGTGTGCATGTTGTTATTAAGGCGCCATCGTGCACGACTAGACTGAATGCCAAATATTTAAGAAATGGAAACATTAAGCACCATATGTTGCATGTCTCTCGAGTAAAAATTAATCCAAAGCAGTATACAGTATGTGTCATGAAAAATATATATATAAATTCAAAAAAGTCTACGGCACCCAGTATTCCCAGGCGGTCACCCATCCAAGTACTGACTGGGCTCAACGTTGCTTAACTTCGGTGATCAGACGAGAACCGGTGTTTTCAACGTGATATGGCCGTAGACAAAGTTTAGGATAAAATAAAACCATTATATATCAGATACGAGGTGACTCAAGTCGACAAAGATAAAAAAAATATATATTTATATTATGACTCAAAATTTAAGGCACCCAGTATTCATAGGCAGTCACCTGGCGAATTATTCAAAGTGTCATGGCCATAGAAAACAGTGTGTGTGAATTAGAAGCGTTACAAGACACATAAGACACACCTGATGACACATCAACACCTTAAGTACTCACCTCACCCTAAGACACTCACACACACGCCCTAACCATGATACACACAACCTCAACCTAAGACACACACCCTCACCCTAACGTCACACACCTTCAACCTAACGACACACACCCTCAGGGACACTGACCCTCACCCTGACACACACACCCTCACCTTTAGTGTTACACACCCTCACCCTGAGACACGTCCTCACCTTAGGTGAGACACACCCTCACCTTTAGTGTCACACACCTCACTTTCAGTGACACACACCCTCACATTCAGACTCACACATCCTAACCTTGGGTCACACACCCTCACTTTGAGACACGCCCTCACCTTCAGTGACACACACACCCTCGGCTTGGGACACACACCCTCGGCTTGGGACACACACACCCTCGGCTTGGGACACACACACCCTCACCTAGTGTCACACACAACCTCACCCTATGACACACACACCCTCACTCTGAGACACAGACAACCTCACCCTATGACACACACACACCCTCACCCTAAGGCACACACACCTCACTCTGACACAAAGACAACCTCACCCTATGACACACACACACCCTCACCAGAAGGCACACACACCCTCACTCTGACACACAGACAACCTCACCCTACGACACACACCCTCAGCCTAAGACACACACACCCTCACTCTGAAACACACACAACCCCACCCTATGACACACACACCCTCACCAGAATGCACACACACCCTCACTCTGACACACAGACAACCTCACCCTACGACACACACCCTGTGCCTAAGACACACACACACCCTCACTCTGAAACACAGACAATCCCACCCTATGATACACACACCCGCATCCTAGGGCACAAACACCCTCCCACAGAGACACAGACAACCTCCCCTATGACACACACATACACACCTTTACTCTAAGACACAGACAACCTCACCCTATGACACAGACACCCTCACCCTAAGGCACACACACCTCACTCTGACACAAAGACAACCTCACCCTATGACACACACACACCCTCACCAGAAGGCACACACACCCTCACTCTGAGACACAGACAACCTTACCCTACGACACACACCCTCTGCCTAAGACACACACACCCTCACTCTGACACAAACACAATCCCACCCTATGACACACACAAACCCTCACCAAAAGGCACACACAACCTCACTCCGAGACACAGACAACCTCAACATACGACACACACCCTCAGCTTAAGACACACACACCCTCACTCTGACACAAACACAATCCCACCCTGTGACACACACACACACCCTCACCAGAAGGCACACACACCCTCACTCTGACACACAGACAACCTCACCCTACGACACACACCCTCTGCCTAAGACACACACACCCTCACTCGGAAACACAGACAATCCCACCCTATGACACACACACCCCCACCCTAGGGCACAAACACCCTCCCACAGAGACACAGACAACCTCCCCTATGACACACACATACACACCTTTACTCTAAGACACAGACAACCTCACCCTATGACACAGACACCCTCAGCCTAAGACACACACACCTCACTCTGACACAAAGACAACCTCACCCTATGACACACACACACCCTCACCAGAAGGCACACACACCCTTACTCCGAGACACAGACAACCTCATCCTACGACACATACCCTCAGCCTAAGACACACACACCCTCACTCTGACACAAACACAATCCCACCCTATGACACACACACACCCTCACCAGAAGGCACACACACCGTCACTCTGACACACAGACAACCTCACCCTACGACACACACCATTCTGCCTAAGACACACACACCCTCACTCGGAAACACAGACAATCCCGCCCTATGACACACACACACCCGCACCCTAGGGCACAAACACCCTCCCACAGAGACATAGACAACGTCCCCTATGAGACACACATACACACCTTTACTCTAAGACACAGACAACCTCACCCTATGACACAGACACCCTCACCCTAAGGCACACACACCCTCACTCTGAGACACAGACAACCCCCCCCCCTATGACACACACCCTCACCAGAAGGCACACACACCCTCACTCTGAGACACAGACAACCTCACCCTATGACACACACACCCTCACCCTAGGGCACTACCTCACCCTCCCACAGAGACACACACAACCTCTCCTATGACACACACACCCTAACCCTAAGACACAGACAACCTCACCCTTAGGCACACACACCCTCACTCTGAGACACACACACCCTCATCTTATGACACACACCTTCATCCTAAGGCACACACACCCTAACTCTGAGACACAGACAACCTCACCCTATGACACACACACCCTCATCCTAAGACACACACCCTCACCCTAAGGCACACACCCTCACCCTAAGGCACATACCCTCACTCAGAGACACACACAACCTCCCATATTACACACTCACACTTTCCCTAATACATACATACTTTTACTGTGAGACACAGACAACCTCACCCTATGACACACATACCCTCACCCTAAGACACACACCCTCACCCGAAGGCACACACAACCTCACCCTATGACACACACCCTCACCTTAAGGCACAAACACCCTCACCCTAAGGCACAAACACCCTCACTCTGAGACACAGACAGCCTCATCCTAAGGCACTTAAAAAAGTCTACGGCACCCAGTATTCCCAGGCGGTCACCCATCCAAGTACTGACTGGGCTCAACGTTGCTTGACTTCGGTGATCAGACGAGAACCGGTGTTTTCAACGTGATGTGGCCGTAGACAACAGTGAGTGTAAAATAAAACCGTTATATATATCATTCAACATGACTGGCATCAAAAATTTAATTTTTGAAATTAGAATTTAAAAGAGTCTACGGCATCCGGTACTCCCAGGCAGTCACCCATCCGATTAATGATATGGCCGTAGACGAAGTTGGGCGTAAGATAGAACCATTATATATAACCTTTGACACGACTCACATAAATGTTTATTTCCTTTGAATAAGAATTTTTAAAAAAGTCTACGGCACCCAGTATTCCCAGGCGGTCACCCATCCAAGTACTGACTGGGCTCAACGTCGCTTGACTTCGGTGATCAGACGAGAACCGGTGTTTTCAACGTGATGTGGCCGTAGACGAGGTTGAGAGTAAGATAGAGTCCTTATATATCACCTACCACTAGAGTCTTGTAAAATGTTTTCATTTTTTCTAAATTAGAATTTAAAAAAAGTCTACGGCACCCAGTATTCCCAGGCGGTCACCCATCCAAGTACTGACTGGGCTCAACGTCGCTTGACTTCGGTGATCAGACGAGAACCGGTGTTTTCAACGTGATGTGGCCGTAGACGAGGTTGAGAGTAAGATAGAGTCCTTATATATCACCTACCACTAGAGTCTTGTAAAATGTTTTCTTTTTTCTAAATTAGAATTTAAAAAAAGTCTACGGCACCCAGTATTCCCAGGCGGTCACCCATCCAAGTACTGACTGGGCTCAACGTCGCTTGACTTCGGTGATCAGACGAGAACCGGTGTTTTCAACGTGATGTGGCCGTAGACGAGGTTGAGAGTAAGATAGAGTCCTTATATATGACCTACCACTAGAGTCTTGTAAAATGTTTTCTTTTTTCTAAATTAGAATTTTAAAAAAGTCTACGGCACCATGTATTCCCAGGCGGTCACCCATCCAAGTACTGACTGGGCTCAACGTCGCTTGACTTCGGTGATCAGACGAGAACCGGTGTTTTCAACGTGATGTGGCCGTAGACAAGGTTGAGAGTAAGATAGAGTCCTTATATATCACCTACCACTAGAGTCTTGTAAAATGTTTTCTTTTTTCTAAATTAGAATTTAAAAAAAGTCTACGGCACCCAGTATTCCCAGGCGGTCACCCATCCAAGTACTGACTGGGCTCAACGTCGCTTGACTTCGGTGATCAGACGAGAACCGGTGTTTTCAACATGATGTGGCCGTAGACAAGGTTGAGAGTAAGATAGAGTCCTTATATATGACCTACCACTAGAGTCTTGTAAAATGTTTTCTTTTTTCTAAATTAGAATTTAAAAAAAGTCTACGGCACCCAGTATTCCCAGGCGGTCACCCATCCAAGTACTGACTGGGCTCAACGTCGCTTGACTTCGGTGATCAGACGAGAACCGGTGTTTTCAACGTGATGTGGCCTTAGACGAGGTTGAGAGTAAGATAGAGTCCTTATATATGACCTACCACTAGAGTCTTGTAAAATGTTTTCTTTTTTCTAAATTAGAATTTAAAAAAAGTCTACGGCACCCAGTATTCCCAGGCGGTCACCCATCCAAGTACTGACTGGGCTCAACGTCGCTTGACTTCGGTGATCAGACGAGAACCGGTGTTTTCAACGTGATGTGGCCGTAGACGAGGTTGAGAGTAAGATAGAGTCCTTATATATGACCTACCACTAGAGTCTTGTAAAATGTTTTCTTTTTTCTAAATTAGAATTAAAAAAAAGTCTACGGCACCCAGTATTCCCAGGCGGTCACCCATCCAAGTACTGACTGGGCTCAACGTCGCTTGAATTGGTGATCAGACGAGAACCGGTGTTTTCAACGTGATGTGGCCGTAGACGAGGTTGAGAGTAAGATAGAGTCCTTATATATCACCTACCACTAGAGTCTTGTAAAAAAAAAAAAAATTTCTAAATTAGAATTAAAAAAAAGTCTACGGCACCCAGTATTCCCAGGCGGTCACCCATCCAAGTACTGACTGGGCTCAACGTCGCTTGACTTCGGTGATCAGACGAGAACCGGTGTTTTCAACGTGATGTGGCCGTAGACGAGGTTGAGAAAAAGATAGAGTCCTTATATATCACCTACCACTAGAGTCTTGTAAAATGTTTTCTTTTTTTAAATTAGAATTTTAAAAAAGTCTACGGCACCCAGTATTCCCAGGCGGTCACCCATCCAAGTACTGACTGGGCTCAACGTTGCTTAACTTCGGTGATCAGACGAGAACCGGTGTTTTCAACGTGATATGGCCGTAGACAAAGTTGAGAGTAAAATAAAACCCTTATATATCACATATAAAAAGACTCCAGACAATTTTCTTTTAATTTTTAATTTGATTACAGACACATCAGTACCCACTTTACACACCCGACATCCACACTACACACCAACACCCACAGACACCACTCGACACGCCAACACCCACATCAACACTAACACCCACTTCACACACCCAACACCCAAAATACACCACTTTACACACCAACACCCAAAGACACACCAACACCTACTCCACACACCAACACCCACAGACACATCAACACCCACTTTACCCACCAAACACCCACCAACACCACTTGACACACCAACACCCACAGAGACATCAACACCCACTTTACACACCCGACACCCACTTCACACACCAACACCCACAGACACCACTCGACACACCAACACCCACATCAACACTAACACCCCCTTTAAACACCCACATACACACCAACACCCACAGACAGATCAACACCCACTTCACACACCCAACACCCACTTTACACATCAACACCCTCATAAACCATACCCTAACCCAGGTATCATTCTGTATATCAAGTAGTATATGTTTATTTCGTTTTCATAACATTAATTATTCCTATGAAACCTACCGTCGAAAAAACACGGAAGGGAGGGGCGGGAAGATAAATAAAAAGAAAAATAACAAAGATGAGCACGATACGACACTTTTGTGAGGAAGTGGGGCCCTGAGGAGGGCCTTTGGGTTTGGTTAGCACAAGCAATGCACTTAGGCACGCTCGCCACGGATGCGGCGGGCCAGCTGGATATCCTTGGGCATGATGGTCACACGCTTGGCGTGGATGGCACACAGGTTGGTATCCTCAAAGAGACCGACCAGGTAGGCCTCGCTAGCCTCCTGCAGGGCCATAACAGCCGAAGACTGGAAGCGCAGGTCAGTCTTGAAGTCCTGAGCGATCTCACGCACCAGACGCTGGAAGGGGAGCTTGCGGATCAGAAGCTCGGTAGACTTCTGGTAACGACGGATCTCACGCAGAGCCACGGTACCGGGCCTGTAACGATGAGGTTTCTTCACACCTCCTGTGGCCGGGGCACTCTTACGAGCAGCCTTGGTGGCCAGCTGTTTACGCGGAGCCTTGCCTCCGGTAGACTTACGGGCGGTTTGCTTTGTACGAGCCATGACGTTCCTCCGACGGCGTTGACAGAGAAGTGAATAGAGCGCAACGCTAGGCTGCCGCTTTATATAGCCTCCCGCGACCGGGCGGTTTGGACAAACGGAACCCGGTAAATTTTGATCTTCGATATCTCCGTTGATATTTCATCTACAGACTTCAATTTTACATCAAACGAAAGGCGCTCACATGCTCTTACTGGCACATTTGGTTTTATTAGCCGTTCACCAAGTTTACATAGAGCTATGAGCGGAAATACGACGTCGAGCTTCGATTCCCGAAAACGGGCGGTGCAAACATCGCCGCTGATTGGCCGGCCGCGGTCACATGGTCTCCGCCTGCCGCCCGCCGCCCGCACCCGGGACCCGCCGGGGGTGCGTCCTAACAGGTCCGTGAGTCTGGCCGTATTCCTTATATAAAATGCGGCCGTTGGTGAGGGAAGCCACTACAGCTCTGTACACAGAACCGTAAACATGTCTGGACGTGGTAAAGGAGGAAAGGGACTCGGAAAGGGGGGCGCCAAACGCCACCGGAAGGTTTTGCGTGATAACATCCAGGGTATCACCAAGCCAGCAATCCGTCGTCTGGCTCGCCGTGGTGGTGTGAAGCGTATCTCTGGTCTCATCTATGAGGAGACCCGTGGCGTACTCAAGGTGTTCCTGGAGAACGTGATCCGTGATGCTGTCACCTACACCGAGCATGCCAAGAGGAAGACCGTCACCGCCATGGACGTCGTCTACGCTCTGAAGCGCCAGGGACGTACCCTCTACGGTTTCGGCGGTTAAACTGACAACCCCTGTCGAAAAAGTAACCAACAAAGGCCCTCCTCAGGGCCCCACTCTTTCCCAAATGTTTGAGATCGAAAACTGCTCGTTTACATAGTAAACCCGATGATTTTCATTAAGATAAGTTTATGTCCAACCTTTGCTTTGTATCGTACACTTCATACGAGTAATATTTCAATATACGAGTATCAGCGAAATAGTTTCATATCTAACCTAGGACTACTTAGTGAGACACACACCCTCACCTTGAGACACACACACCCCCACCATGTGACGCACACACCCACACCTGGTGTCACACACACCCTCACCTGGTATCACACACACCCTCACCTGGAGACACACACATACCCTCACCTGGTATCACACACACCCTCACCTGGTGTCACACACACCCCAACCTGGTATCACACACACCCTCACCTGGAGACACACACACCCTCACACAGAGACACACACACACTCTCACCCACCTGGAGACACACACACACCCTCACCTGGAGACACACACACCCTCACCTGGTATCACAAACACCCTCACCTGGAGACACACACACCCTCACATAGAGACACACACACACTCTCACCCACCTGGAGACACACACACACCCTCACCTGGTATCACACACACTCTCATCCACCTGGAGACACACACACACCCTCACCCACCTGGAGACACACACACACCCTCACATAGAGACACACACACACACTCTCACCCACCTGGAGACACACACACACCCTCACCTGGTATCACACACACTCTCACCCACCTGGAGACACACACACACCCTCACATAGAGACACACACACCCTCACATAGAGACACACACACCCTCACCTGGAGACCCACACACCCTCACCTGGTATCACACACACCCTCACCTGGAGACACACACACCCTCACATAGAGACACACACACACTCTCACCCACCTGGAGACACACACACACCCTCACCTGGTATCACACACACTCTCATCCACCTGGAGACACACACACACCCTCACCCACCTGGAGACACACACACACCCTCACATAGAGACACACACACACTCTCACCCACCTGGAGACACACACACACCCTCACCTGGTATCACACACACTCTCACCCACCTGGAGACACACACACACGCTCACATAGAGACACACACACCCTCACATAGAGACACACACACACACTCTCACCCACCTGGAGACACACACACACCCTCACATGGAGACACACACACACTCTCACCCACCTGGAGACACACACACACCCTCACCTGGAGACCCACACACCCTCACCTGGTATCACACACACCCTCACCTGGAGACACACATACCCTCACCTGGTGTCACACACACCCTCACCTGGTGTCACACACACCCCAACCTGGTATCACACACACCCCAACCTGGTATCACACACACCCTCACCTGAAGACGCACACACCCTCACATGGAGACCCACACACACCCTCACCTAGAGACCCACACACCCTAACCGGGAGACACACACACACACTCTCACCTGGAGACACATATACCCTCACCTGGAGAAATGTGTCATTTACTATATAGATATACATTTATTTTTTTTTATATTTAGGGAATCTCAACGTGGTTTCAAGGCAGAAATATGATGGCAATAATTATAATAAAAATAACAAGCTTTGGATAGAGTGGGGCCCTGAGGAGGGCCTTTTGTGTTGTTTAGCACGAGTCAGTGAGTTTACTTAGAGCTCGTGTATTTGGTGACGGCCTTGGTGCCCTCAGACACGGCGTGCTTGGCCAGCTCACCGGGGAGAAGGAGACGCACGGCGGTCTGAATTTCCCGGGAGGTGATGGTCGAACGACGGTTGTAGTGGGCCAGGCGGGAGGCCTCGGCGGCGATACGCTCAAAGATGTCGTTGACGAAGGAGTTCATGATGCTCATGGCCTTGCTGGAGATACCAGTGTCAGGGTGGACCTGCTTCAACACCTTGTAGATGTAGATGGCATAGCTCTCCTTCCTCCTCCTCTTGCGCTTCTTGTCGCCAGTTCGCACGGCTTTCGCCTTGCTGGCGGCTTTTTTCGCTCCCTTGGATGCGGGCTTCGGCGGCATGTTGTCGGTTCAGAGACTACAGGCAGACTGAGGGACAAGACGCGGCCCGCGCTATTTATGAGAGAACGCAGGGGGCGGTCCAAACAGTTGCTACGTGGTGGCGCCACCGGTGCCGCGGTTTACTGTTTGAACCGCCCGGTCTCAGTCCATATAAAAGCGGGAGTGAGCTGGCTTCTCTGTTATTGTCTATTGTGCCTGCTGCAGTACACACACACAACTACCGTCATGTCTGGTCGCGGAAAGGGAGGAAAGGCGAAGGGAAAGAGCAAGACCCGTAGCTCCAGGGCTGGTCTGCAATTCCCCGTCGGACGTATCCATCGTCATCTCCGCAAGGGAAACTATGGTGAGCGTATCGGAGCCGGTGCCCCCGTGTACCTGGCCGCCGTCATGGAATATCTGGCCGCTGAGGTTCTCGAGCTGGCAGGAAACGCTGCCCGTGACAACAAGAAGACGAGGATCATCCCCCGTCACTTGCAGCTGGCCATCCGTAACGACGAGGAATTGAACAAACTCCTCTCCGGTGTGACCATCGCTCAGGGTGGTGTGCTGCCCAACATCCAGGCTGTGCTCCTGCCCAAAAAGACCCAGAGCAAGCCCGCCAAGTAAACGGTATACCCACAATACCGTGTACCCCACAAAAGGCCCTCCTCAGGGCCCCACATTATCTCAAAAGTGTTGATCCATGTGTTCGTTGCCCCACGAAAATAATAACGTTAAATTAAAAGATGTAGTACCAACGCCCCCTCCCCCCACACCAGGTGTGCATGTTGTTATTAAGGCGCCATCGTGCACGACTAGACTGAATGCCAAATATTTAAGAAATGGAAACATTAAGCACCATATGTTGCATGTCTCTCGAGTAAAAATTAATCCAAAGCAGTATACAGTATGTGTCATGAAAAATATATATATAAATTCAAAAAAGTCTACGGCACCCAGTATTCCCAGGCGGTCACCCATCCAAGTACTGACTGGGCTCAACGTTGCTTTACTTCGGTGATCAGACGAGAACCGGTGTTTTCAACGTGATATGGCCGTAGACAAAGTTTAGGATAAAATAAAACCATTATATATCAGATACGAGGTGACTCAAGTCGACAAAGATAAAAAAAATATATATTTATATTATGACTCAAAATTTAAGGCACCCAGTATTCATAGGCAGTCACCTGGCGAATTATTCAAAGTGTCATGGCCATAGAAAACAGTGTGTGTGAATTAGAAGCGTTACAAGACACATAAGACACACCTGATGACACATCAACACCTTAAGTACTCACCTCACCCTAAGACACTCACACACACCCTAACGTCACACACCTTCAACCTAACGACACACACCCTCAGGGACACTGACCCTCACCCTGACACACACACCCTCACCTTTAGTGTTACACACCCTCACCCTGAGACACGTCCTCACCTTAGGTGAGACACACCCTCACCTTTAGTGTCACACACCTCACTTTCAGTGACACACACCCTCACATTCAGACTCACACATCCTAACCTTGGGTCACACACCCTCACTTTGAGACACGCCCTCACCTTCAGTGACACACACACCCTCGGCTTGGGACACACACCCTCGGCTTGGGACACACACACCCTCGGCTTGGGACACACACACCCTCACCTAGTGTCACACACAACCTCACCCTATGACACACACACCCTCACTCTGAGACACAGACAACCTCACCCTATGACACACACACACCCTCACCCTAAGGCACACACACCTCACTCTGACACAAAGACAACCTCACCCTATGACACACACACACCCTCACCAGAAGGCACACACACCCTCACTCTGACACACAGACAACCTCACCCTACGACACACACCCTCAGCCTAAGACACACACACCCTCACTCTGAAACACACACAACCCCACCCTATGACACACACACCCTCACCAGAATGCACACACACCCTCACTCTGACACACAGACAACCTCACCCTACGACACACACCCTGTGCCTAAGACACACACACACCCTCACTCTGAAACACAGACAATCCCACCCTATGATACACACACCCGCATCCTAGGGCACAAACACCCTCCCACAGAGACACAGACAACCTCCCCTATGACACACACATACACACCTTTACTCTAAGACACAGACAACCTCACCCTATGACACAGACACCCTCACCCTAAGGCACACACACCTCACTCTGACACAAAGACAACCTCACCCTATGACACACACACACCCTCACCAGAAGGCACACACACCCTCACTCTGAGACACAGACAACCTTACCCTACGACACACACCCTCTGCCTAAGACACACACACCCTCACTCTGACACAAACACAATCCCACCCTATGACACACACAAACCCTCACCAAAAGGCACACACAACCTCACTCCGAGACACAGACAACCTCAACATACGACACACACCCTCAGCTTAAGACACACACACCCTCACTCTGACACAAACACAATCCCACCCTATGACACACACACACACCCTCACCAGAAGGCACACACACCCTCACTCTGACACACAGACAACCTCACCCTACGACACACACCCTCTGCCTAAGACACACACACCCTCACTCGGAAACACAGACAATCCCACCCTATGACACACACACCCCCACCCTAGGGCACAAACACCCTCCCACAGAGACACAGACAACCTCCCCTATGACACACACATACACACCTTTACTCTAAGACACAGACAACCTCACCCTATGACACAGACACCCTCAGCCTAAGACACACACACCTCACTCTGACACAAAGACAACCTCACCCTATGACACACACACACCCTCACCAGAAGGCACACACACCCTTACTCCGAGACACAGACAACCTCATCCTACGACACATACCCTCAGCCTAAGACACACACACCCTCACTCTGACACAAACACAATCCCACCCTATGACACACACACACCCTCACCAGAAGGCACACACACCGTCACTCTGACACACAGACAACCTCACCCTACGACACACACCATTCTGCCTAAGACACACACACCCTCACTCGGAAACACAGACAATCCCGCCCTATGACACACACACACCCGCACCCTAGGGCACAAACACCCGCCCACAGAGACATAGACAACGTCCCCTATGAGACACACATACACACCTTTACTCTAAGACACAGACAACCTCACCCTATGACACAGACACCCTCACCCTAAGGCACACACACCCTCACTCTGAGACACAGACAACCTCACCCTATGACACACACACCCTCACCCTAGGGCACTACCTCACCCTCCCACAGAGACACACACAACCTCTCCTATGACACACACACCCTAACCCTAAGACACAGACAACCTCACCCTTAGGCACACACACCCTCACTCTGAGACACACACACCCTCATCTTATGACACACACCTTCATCCTAAGGCACACACACCCTAACTCTGAGACACAGACAACCTCACCCTATGACACACACACCCTCATCCTAAGACACACACCCTCACCCTAAGGCACACACCCTCACCCTAAGGCACATACCCTCACTCAGAGACACACACAACCTCCCATATTACACACTCACACTTTCCCTAATACATACATACTTTTACTGTGAGACACAGACAACCTCACCCTATGACACACATACCCTCACCCTAAGACACACACCCTCACCCGAAGGCACACACAACCTCACCCTATGACACACACCCTCACCTTAAGGCACAAACACCCTCACCCTAAGGCACAAACACCCTCACTCTGAGACACAGACAGCCTCATCCTAAGGCACTTAAAAAAGTCTACGGCACCCAGTATTCCCAGGCGGTCACCCATCCAAGTACTGACTGGGCTCAACGTTGCTTGACTTCGGTGATCAGACGAGAACCGGTGTTTTCAACGTGATGTGGCCGTAGACAACAGTGAGTGTAAAATAAAACCGTTATATATCACATTCAACATGACTGGCATCAAAAATTTAATTTTTGAAATTAGAATTTAAAAGAGTCTACGGCATCCGGTACTCCCAGGCAGTCACCCATCCGATTAATGATATGGCCGTAGACGACGTTGGGCGTAAGATAGAACCATTATATATAACCTTTGACACGACTCACATAAATGTTTATTTTCTTTGAATTAGAATTTTTAAAAAAGTCTACGGCACCCAGTATTCCCAGGCGGTCACCCATCCAAGTACTGACTGGGCTCAACGTCGCTTGACTTCGGTGATCAGACGAGAACCGGTGTTTTCAACGTGATGTGGCCGTAGACGAGGTTGAGAGTAAGATAGAGTCCTTATATATCACCTACCACTAGAGTCTTGTAAAATGTTTTCATTTTTTCTAAATTAGAATTTAAAAAAAGTCTACGGCACCCAGTATTCCCAGGCGGTCACCCATCCAAGTACTGACTGGGCTCAACGTCGCTTGACTTCGGTGATCAGACGAGAACCGGTGTTTTCAACGTGATGTGGCCGTAGACGAGGTTGAGAGTAAGATAGAGTCCTTATATATGACCTACCACTAGAGTCTTGTAAAATGTTTTCTTTTTTCTAAATTAGAATTTAAAAAAAGTCTACGGCACCCAGTATTCCCAGGCGGTCACCCATCCAAGTACTGACTGGGCTCAACGTCGCTTGACTTCGGTGATCAGACGAGAACCGGTGTTTTCAACGTGATGTGGCCGTAGACGAGGTTGAGAGTAAGATAGAGTCCTTATATATCACCTACCACTAGAGTCTTGTAAAATGTTTTCTTTTTTCTAAATTAGAATTTTAAAAAAGTCTACGGCACCATGTATTCCCAGGCGGTCACCCATCCAAGTACTGACTGGGCTCAACGTCGCTTGACTTCGGTGATCAGACGAGAACCGGTGTTTTCAACGTGATGTGGCCGTAGACAAGGTTGAGAGTAAGATAGAGTCCTTATATATCACCTACCACTAGAGTCTTGTAAAATGTTTTCTTTTTTCTAAATTAGAATTTTAAAAAAGTCTACGGCACCCAGTATTCCCAGGCGGTCACCCATCCAAGTACTGACTGGGCTCAACGTCGCTTGACTTCGGTGATCCGGTACTCCCAGGCAGTCACCCATCCGATTAATGATATGGCCGTAGACGACGTTGGGCGTAAGATAGAACCATTATATATAACCTTTGACACGACTCACATAAATGTTTATTTTCTTTGAATTAGAATTTTTAAAAAAGTCTACGGCACCCAGTATTCCCAGGCAGTCACCCATCCAAGTACTGACTGGGCTCAACGTCGCTTGACTTCGGTGATCAGACGAGAACCGGTGTTTTCAACGTGATGTGGCCGTAGACGAGGTTGAGAGTAAGATAGAGTCCTTATATATCACCTACCACTAGAGTCTTGTAAAATGTTTTCATTTTTTCTAAATTAGAATTAAAAAAAAGTCTACGGCACCCAGTATTCCCAGGCGGTCACCCATCCAAGTACTGACTGGGCTCAACGTCGCTTGACTTCGGTGATCAGACGAGAACCGGTGTTTTCAACGTGATGTGGCCGTAGACGAGGTTGAGAGTAAGATAGAGTCCTTATATATGACCTACCACTAGAGTCTTGTAAAATGTTTTCATTTTTTTAAATTAGAATTTTAAAAAAGTCTACGGCACCCAGTATTCCCAGGCGGTCACCCATCCAAGTACTGACTGGGCTCAACGTCGCTTGACTTCGGTGATCAGACGAGAACCGGTGTTTTCAACGTGATGTGGCCGTAGACGAGATTGAGAGTAAGATAGAGTCCTTATATATGACCTACCACTAGAGTCTTGTAAAATGTTTTCTTTTTTCTAAATTAGAATTTTAAAAAAGTCTACGGCACCCAGTATTCCCAGGCGGTCACCCATCCAAGTACTGACTGGGCTCAACGTCGCTTGACTTCGGTGATCAGACGAGAACCGGTGTTTTCAACGTGATGTGGCCGTAGACGAGGTTGAGAGTAAGATAGAGTCCTTATATATCACCTACCACTAGAGTCTTGTAAAATGTTTTCTTTTTTCTAAATTAGAATTTTAAAAAAGTCTACGGCACCCAGTATTCCAAGGGGGTCACCCATCCAAGTACTGACTGGGCTCAACGTCGCTTGACTTCGGTGATCAGACGAGAACCGGTGTTTTCAACGTGATGTGGCCGTAGACGAGGTTGAGAGTAAGATAGAGTCCTTATATATGACCTACCACTAGAGTCTTGTAAAATGTTTTCTTTTTTCTAAATTAGAAATTAAAAAAAGTCAACGGCACCCAGTATTCCCAGGCGGTCACCCATCCAAGTACTGACTGGGCTCAACGTTGCTTAACTTCGGTGATCAGACGAGAACCGGTGTTTTCAACGTGATATGGCCGTAGACAAACTTGAGAGTAAAATAAAACCCTTATATATCACATATAAAAAGACTCCAGACAATTTTCTTTTAATTTGTAATTTGATTACAGACACATCAGTACCCACTTTACACACCCGACATCCACACTACACACCAACACCCACAGACACCACTCGACACGCCAACACCCACATCAACACTAACACCCACTTCACACACCCAACACCCAAAATACACCACTTTACACACCAACACCCAAAGACACACCAACACCTACTCCACACACCAACACCCACAGACACATCAACACCCACTTTACCCACCAAACACCCACCAACACCACTTGACACACCAACACCCACAGAGACATCAACACCCACTTTACACACCCGACACCCACTTCACACACCAACACCCACAGACACCACACGACACACCAACACCCACATCAACACTAACACCCACTTCAAACACCCACATACACACCAACACCCACAGACAGATCAACACCCACTTCACACACCCAACACCCACTTTACACATCAACACCCTCATAAACCATACCCTAACCCAGGTATAATTCTGTATATCAAGTAGTATATGTTTATTTCGTTTTCATAACATTAATTATTCCTATGAAACCTACCGTCGAAAAAACACGGAAGGGAGGGGCGGGAAGATAAATAAAAAGAAAAATAACAAAGATGAGCACGATACGACACTTTTGTGAGGAAGTGGGGCCCTGAGGAGGGCCTTTGGGTTTGGTTAGCACAAGCAATGCACTTAGGCACGCTCGCCACGGATGCGGCGGGCCAGCTGGATATCCTTGGGCATGATGGTCACACGCTTGGCGTGGATGGCACACAGGTTGGTATCCTCAAAGAGACCGACCAGGTAGGCCTCGCTAGCCTCCTGCAGGGCCATAACAGCCGAAGACTGGAAGCGCAGGTCAGTCTTGAAGTCCTGAGCGATCTCACGCACCAGACGCTGGAAGGGGAGCTTGCGGATCAGAAGCTCGGTAGACTTCTGGTAACGACGGATCTCACGCAGAGCCACGGTACCGGGCCTGTAACGATGAGGTTTCTTCACACCTCCTGTGGCCGGGGCACTCTTACGAGCAGCCTTGGTGGCCAGCTGTTTACGCGGAGCCTTGCCTCCGGTAGACTTACGGGCGGTTTGCTTTGTACGAGCCATGACGTTCCTCCGACGGCGTTGACAGAGAAGTGAATAGAGCGCAACGCTAGGCTGCCGCTTTATATAGCCTCCCGCGACCGGGCGGTTTGGACAAACGGAACCCGGTAAATTTTGATCTTCGATATCTCCGTTGATATTTCATCTACAGACTTCAATTTTACATCAAACGAAAGGCGCTCACATGCTCTTACTGGCACATTTGGTTTTATTAGCCGTTCACCAAGTTTACATAGAGCTATGAGCGGAAATACGACGTCGAGCTTCGATTCCCGAAAACGGGCGGTGCAAACATCGCCGCTGATTGGCCGGCCGCGGTCACATGGTCTCCGCCTGCCGCCCGCCGCCCGCACCCGGGACCCGCCGGGGGTGCGTCCTAACAGGTCCGTGAGTCTGGCCGTATTCCTTATATAAAATGCGGCCGTTGGTGAGGGAAGCCACTACAGCTCTGTACACAGAACCGTAAACATGTCTGGACGTGGTAAAGGAGGAAAGGGACTCGGAAAGGGGGGCGCCAAACGCCACCGGAAGGTTTTGCGTGATAACATCCAGGGTATCACCAAGCCAGCAATCCGTCGTCTGGCTCGCCGTGGTGGTGTGAAGCGTATCTCTGGTCTCATCTATGAGGAGACCCGTGGCGTACTCAAGGTGTTCCTGGAGAACGTGATCCGTGATGCTGTCACCTACACCGAGCATGCCAAGAGGAAGACCGTCACCGCCATGGACGTCGTCTACGCTCTGAAGCGCCAGGGACGTACCCTCTACGGTTTCGGCGGTTAAACTGACAACCCCTGTCGAAAAAGTAACCAACAAAGGCCCTCCTCAGGGCCCCACTCTTTCCCAAATGTTTGAGATCGAAAACTGCTCGTTCACATAGTAAACCCGATGATTTTCATTAAGATAAGTTTATGTCCAACCTTTGCTTTGTATCGTACACTTCATACGAGTAATATTTCAATATACGAGTATCAGCGAAATAGTTTCATATCTAACCTAGGACTACTTAGTGAGACACACACCCTCACCTTGAGACACACACACCCCCACCATGTGACGCACACACCCACACCTGGTGTCACACACACCCTCACCTGGTATCACACACACCCTCACCTGGAGACACACACATACCCTCACCTGGTATCACACACACCCTCACCTGGTGTCACACACACCCCAACCTGGTATCACACACACCCTCACCTGGAGACACACACACCCTCACACAGAGACACACACACACTCTCACCCACCTGGAGACACACACACACCCTCACCTGGAGACACACACACCCTCACCTGGTATCACACACACCCTCACCTGGAGACACACACACCCTCACATAGAGACACACACACACTCTCACCCACCTGGAGACACACACACACCCTCACCTGGTATCACACACACTCTCACCCACCTGGAGACACACACACACCCTCACCCACCTGGAGACACACACACACCCTCACATAGAGACACACACACACTCTCACCCACCTGGAGACACACACACACCCTCACCTGGTATCACACACACTCTCACCCACCTGGAGACACACACACACGCTCACATAGAGACACACACACCCTCACATAGAGACACACACACACACTCTCACCCACCTGGAGACACACACACACCCTCACATGGAGACACACACACACTCTCACCCACCTGGAGACACACACACACCCTCACCTGGAGACCCACACACCCTCACCTGGTATCACACACACCCTCACCTGGAGACACACATACCCTCACCTGGTGTCACACACACCCTCACCTGGTGTCACACACACCCCAACCTGGTATCACACACACCCCAACCTGGTATCACACACACCCTCACCTGAAGACGCACACACCCTCACATGGAGACCCACACACACCCTCACCTAGAGACCCACACACCCTAACCGGGAGACACACACACACACTCTCACCTGGAGACACATATACCCTCACCTGGAGAAATGTGTCATTTACTATATAGATATACATTTATTTTTTTTTATATTTAGGGAATCTCAACGTGGTTTCAAGGCAGAAATATGATGGCAATAATTATAATAAAAATAACAAGCTTTGATCTGAACTCTTTGGAGAGAGTGGGGCCCTGAGGAGGGCCTTTTGTGTTGTTTAGCACGAGTCAGTGAGTTTACTTAGAGCTCGTGTATTTGGTGACGGCCTTGGTGCCCTCAGACACGGCGTGCTTGGCCAGCTCACCGGGGAGAAGGAGACGCACGGCGGTCTGAATTTCCCGGGAGGTGATGGTCGAACGACGGTTGTAGTGGGCCAGGCGGGAGGCCTCGGCGGCGATACGCTCAAAGATGTCGTTGACGAAGGAGTTCATGATGCTCATGGCCTTGCTGGAGATACCAGTGTCAGGGTGGACCTGCTTCAACACCTTGTAGATGTAGATGGCATAGCTCTCCTTCCTCCTCCTCTTGCGCTTCTTGTCGCCAGTTCGCACGGCTTTCGCCTTGCTGGCGGCTTTTTTCGCTCCCTTGGATGCGGGCTTCGGCGGCATGTTGTCGGTTCAGAGACTACAGGCAGACTGAGGGACAAGACGCGGCCCGCGCTATTTATGAGAGAACGCAGGGGGCGGTCCAAACAGTTGCTACGTGGTGGCGCCACCGGTGCCGCGGTTTACTGTTTGAACCGCCCGGTCTCAGTCCATATAAAAGCGGGAGTGAGCTGGCTTCTCTGTTATTGTCTATTGTGCCTGCTGCAGTACACACACACAACTACCGTCATGTCTGGTCGCGGAAAGGGAGGAAAGGCGAAGGGAAAGAGCAAGACCCGTAGCTCCAGGGCTGGTCTGCAATTCCCCGTCAGACGTATCCATCGTCATCTCCGCAAGGGAAACTATGGTGAGCGTATCGGAGCCGGTGCCCCCGTGTACCTGGCCGCCGTCATGGAATATCTGGCCGCTGAGGTTCTCGAGCTGGCAGGAAACGCTGCCCGTGACAACAAGAAGACGAGGATCATCCCCCGTCACTTGCAGCTGGCCATCCGTAACGACGAGGAATTGAACAAACTCCTCTTCCGTGTGACCATCGCTCAGGGTGGTGTGCTGCCCAACATCCAGGCTGTGCTCCTGCCCAAAAAGACCCAGAGCAAGCCCGCCAAGTAAACGGTATACCCACAATACCGTGTACCCCACAAAAGGCCCTCCTCAGGGCCCCACATTATCTCAAAAGTGTTGATCCATGTGTTCGTTGCCCCACGAAAATAATAACGTTAAATTAAAAGATGTAGTACCAACGCCCCCTCCCCCCACACCAGGTGTGCATGTTGTTATTAAGGCGCCATCGTGCACGACTAGACTGAATGCCAAATATTTAAGAAATGGAAACATTAAGCACCATATGTTGCATGTCTCTTGAGTAAAAATTAATCCAAAGCAGTATACAGTATGTGTCATGAAAAATATATATATAAATTCAAAAAAGTCTACTGCACCCAGTAATCCCAGGCGGTCACCCATCCAAGTACTGACTGGGCTCAACGTTGCTTAACTTCGGTGATCAGACGAGAACCGGTGTTTTCAACGTGATATGGCCGTAGACAAAGTTTAGGATAAAATAAAACCATTATATATCAGATACGAGGTGACTCAAGTCGACAAAGATAAAAAAAATATATATTTATATTATGACTCAAAATTTAAGGCACCCAGTATTCATAGGCAGTCACCTGGCGAATTATTCAAAGTGTCATGGCCATAGAAAACAGTGTGTGTGAATTAGAAGCGTTACAAGACACATAAGACACACCTGATGACACATCAACACCTTAAGTACTCACCTCACCCTAAGACACTCACACACACGCCCTAACCATGATACACACAACCTCAACCTAAGACACACACCCTCACCCTAACGTCACACACCTTCAACCTAACGACACACACCCTCAGGGACACTGACCCTCACCCTGACACACACACCCTCACCTTTAGTGTTACACACCCTCACCCTGAGACACGTCCTCACCTTAGGTGAGACACACCCTCACCTTTAGTGTCACACACCTCACTTTCAGTGACACACACCCTCACATTCAGACTCACACATCCTAACCTTGGGTCACACACCCTCACTTTGAGACACGCCCTCACCTTCAGTGACACACACACCCTCGGCTTGGGACACACACCCTCGGCTTGGGACACACACACCCTCGGCTTGGGACACACACACCCTCACCTAGTGTCACACACAACCTCACCCTATGACACACACACCCTCACTCTGAGACACAGACAACCTCACCCTATGACACACACACACCCTCACCCTAAGGCACACACACCTCACTCTGACACAAAGACAACCTCACCCTATGACACACACACACACCCTCACCAGAAGGCACACACACCCTCACTCTGACACACAGACAACCTCACCCTACGACACACACCCTCAGCCTAAGACACACACACCCTCACTCTGAAACACACACAACCCCACCCTATGACACACACACCCTCACCAGAATGCACACACACCCTCACTCTGACACACAGACAATCTCACCCTACGACACACACTCTGTGCCTAAGACACACACACCCTCACTCTGAAACACAGACAATCCCACCCTATGATACACACACCCGCATCCTAGGGCACAAACACCCTCCCACAGAGACACAGACAACCTCCCCTATGACACACACATACACACCTTTACTCTAAGACACAGACAACCTCACCCTATGACACAGACACCCTCACCCTAAGGCACACACACCTCACTCTGACACAAAGACAACCTCACCCTATGACACACACACACCCTCACCAGAAGGCACACACACCCTCACTCTGAGACACAGACAACCTTACCCTACGACACACACCCTCTGCCTAAGACACACACACCCTCACTCTGACACAAACACAATCCCACCCTATGACACACACACACCCTCACCAAAAGGCACACACAACCTCACTCCGAGACACAGACAACCTCAACATACGACACACACCCTCAGCTTAAGACACACACACCCTCACTCTGACACAAACACAATCCCACCCTATGACACACACACACACCCTCACCAGAAGGCACACACACCCTCACTCTGACACACAGACAACCTCACCCTATGACACACACACACACCCTCACCAGAAGGCACACACACCCTCACTCTGACACACAGACAACCTCACCCTACGACACACACCCTCAGCCTAAGACACACACACCCTCACTCTGAAACACACACAACCCCACCCTATGACACACACACCCTCACCAGAATGCACACACACCCTCACTCTGACACACAGACAATCTCACCCTACGACACACACTCTGTGCCTAAGACACACACACCCTCACTCTGAAACACAGACAATCCCACCCTATGATACACACACCCGCATCCTAGGGCACAAACACCCTCCCACAGAGACACAGACAACCTCCCCTATGACACACACATACACACCTTTACTCTAAGACACAGACAACCTCACCCTATGACACAGACACCCTCACCCTAAGGCACACACACCTCACTCTGACACAAAGACAACCTCACCCTATGACACACACACACCCTCACCAGAAGGCACACACACCCTCACTCTGAGACACAGACAACCTTACCCTACGACACACACCCTCTGCCTAAGACACACACACCCTCACTCTGACACAAACACAATCCCACCCTATGACACACACACACCCTCACCAAAAGGCACACACAACCTCACTCCGAGACACAGACAACCTCAACATACGACACACACCCTCAGCTTAAGACACACACACCCTCACTCTGACACAAACACAATCCCACCCTATGACACACACACACACCCTCACCAGAAGGCACACACACCCTCACTCTGACACACAGACAACCTCACCCTACGACACACACCCTCTGCCTAAGACACACACACCCTCACTCGGAAACACAGACAATCCCACCCTATGACACACACACCCCCACCCTAGGGCACAAACACCCTCCCACAGAGACACAGACAACCTCCCCTATGACACACACATACACACCTTTACTCTAAGACACAGACAACCTCACCCTATGACACAGACACCCTCACCCTAAGGCACACACACCTCACTCTGACACAAAGACAACCTCACCCTATGACACACACACACCCTCACCAGAAGGCACACACACCCTCACTCTGAGACACAGACAACCTTACCCTACGACACACACCCTCTGCCTAAGACACACACACCCTCACTCTGACACAAACACAATCCCACCCTATGACACACACACACCCTCACCAAAAGGCACACACAACCTCACTCCGAGACACAGACAACCTTAACATACGACACACACCCTCAGCTTAAGACACACACACCCTCACTCTGACACAAACACAATCCCACCCTATGACACACACACACACCCTCACCAGAAGGCACACACACCCTCACTCTGACACACAGACAACCTCACCCTACGACACACACCCTCTGCCTAAGACACACACACCCTCACTCGGAAACACAGACAATCCCACCCTATGACACACACACCCGCACCCTAGGGCACAAACACCCTCCCACAGAGACACAGACAACCTCCCCTATGACACACACATACACACCTTTACTCTAAGACACAGACAACCTCACCCTACGACACACACCCTCTGCCTAAGACACACACACCCTCACTCGGAAACACAGACAATCCCGCCCTATGACACACACACACCCGCACCCTAGGGCACAAACACCCTCCCACAGAGACATAGACAACGTCCCCTATGAGACACACATACACACCTTTACTCTAAGACACAGACAACCTCACCCTATGACACAGACACCCTCACCCTAAGGCACACACACCCTCAGTCTGAGACACAGACAACCCCCCCCCCCCCTATGACACACACCCTCACCAGAAGGCACACACACCCTCACTCTGAGACACAGACAACCTCACCCTATGACACACACACCCTCACCCTAGGGCACTACCTCACCCTCCCACAGAGACACACACAACCTCTCCTATGACACACACACCCTAACCCTAAGACACAGACAACCTCACCCTTAGGCACACACACCCTCACTCTGAGACACACACACCCTCATCTTATGACACACACCTTCATCCTAAGGCACACACACCCTAACTCTGAGACACAGACAACCTCACCCTATGACACACACACCCTCATCCTAAGACACACACCCTCACCCTAAGGCACACACCCTCACCCTAAGGCACATACCCTCACTCAGAGACACACACAACCTCCCATATTACACACTCACACTTTCCCTAATACATACATACTTTTACTGTGAGACACAGACAACCTCACCCTATGACACACATACCCTCACCCTAAGACACACACCCTCACCCGAAGGCACACACAACCTCACCCTATGACACACACCCTCACCTTAAGGCACAAACACCCTCACCCTAAGGCACAAACACCCTCACTCTGAGACACAGACAGCCTCATCCTAAGGCACTTAAAAAAGTCTACGGCACCCAGTATTCCCAGGCGGTCACCCATCCAAGTACTGACTGGGCTCAACGTTGCTTGACTTCGGTGATCAGACGAGAACCGGTGTTTTCAACGTGATGTGGCCGTAGACAACAGTAAGTGTAAAATAAAACCGTTATATATCACATTCAACATGACTGGCATCAAAAATTTAATTTTTGAAATTAGAATTTAAAAGAGTCTACGGCATCCGGTACTCCCAGGCAGTCACCCATCCGATTAATGATATGGCCGTAGACGACGTTGGGCGTAAGATAGAACCATTATATATAACCTTTGACACGACTCACATAAATGTTTATTTTCTTTGAATTAGAATTTTAAAAAAAGTCTACGGCACCCAGTATTCCCAGGCGGTCACCCATCCAAGTACTGACTGGGCTCAACGTCGCTTGACTTCGGTGATCAGACGAGAACCGGTGTTTTCAACGTGATGTGGCCGTAGACGAGGTTGAGAGTAAGATAGAGTCCTTATATATCACCTACCACTAGAGTCTTGTAAAATGTTTTCATTTTTTCTAAATTAGAATTAAAAAAAAGTCTACGGCACCCAGTATTCCCAGGCGGTCACCCATCCAAGTACTGACTGGGCTCAACGTCGCTTGACTTCGGTGATCAGACGAGAACCGGTGTTTTCAACGTGATGTGGCCGTAGACGAGGTTGAGAGTAAGATAGAGTCCTTATATATCACCTACCACTAGAGTCTTGTAAAATGTTTTCATTTTTTCTAAATTAGAATTAAAAAAAAGTCTACGGCACCCAGTATTCCCAGGCGGTCACCCATCCAAGTACTGACTGGGCTCAACGTCGCTTGACTTCGGTGATCAGACAAGAACCGGTGTTTTCAACGTGATGTGGCCGTAGACAACAGTGAGTGTAAAATAAAACCGTTATATATCACATTCAACATGACTGGCATCAAAAATTTAATTTTTGAAATTAGAATTTAAAAGAGTCTACGGCATCCGGTACTCCCAGGCAGTCACCCATCCGATTAATGATATGGCCGTAGACGACGTTGGGCGTAAGATAGAACCATTATATATAACCTTTGACACGACTCACATAAATGTTTATTTTCTTTGAATTAGAATTTTAAAAAAAGTCTACGGCACCCAGTATTCCCAGGCAGTCACCCATCCAAGTACTGACTGGGCTCAACGTCGCTTGACTTCGGTGATCAGACGAGAACCGGTGTTTTCAACGTGATGTGGCCGTAGACGAGGTTGAGAGTAAGATAGAGTCCTTATATATCACCTACCACTAGAGTCTTGTAAAATGTTTTCATTTTTTCTAAATTAGAATTAAAAAAAAGTCTACGGCACCCAGTATTCCCAGGCGGTCACCCATCCAAGTACTGACTGGGCTCAACGTCGCTTGACTTCGGTGATCAGACGAGAACCGGTGTTTTCAACGTGATGTGGCCGTAGACGAGGTTGAGAGTAAGATAGAGTCCTTATATATGACCTACCACTAGAGTCTTGTAAAATGTTTTCATTTTTCTAAATTAGAATTTAAAAAAAGTCTACGGCACCCAGTATTCCCAGGCGGTCACCCATCCAAGTACTGACTGGGCTCAACGTCGCTTGACTTCGGTGATCAGACGAGAACCGGTGTTTTCAACGTGATGTGGCCGTAGACGAGGTTGAGAGTAAGATAGAGTCCTTATATATGACCTACCACTAGAGTCTTGTAAAATGTTTTCTTTTTTCTAAATTAGAATTTTAAAAAAGTCTACGGCACCCAGTATTCCCAGGCGGTCACCCATTCAAATACTGACTGGGCTCAATGTCGCTTGACTTCGGTGATCAGACGAGAACCGGTGTTTTCAACGTGATGTGGCCGTAGACGAGGTTGAGAGTAAGATAGAGTCCTTATATATGACCTACCACTAGAGTCTTGTAAAATGTTTTCTTTTTTCTAAATTAGAATTTTAAAAAAGTCTACGGCACCCAGTATTCCCAGGCGGTCACCCATCCAAGTACTGACTGGGCTCAACGTTGCTTAACTTCGGTGATCAGACGAGAACCGGTGTTTTCAACGTGATGTGGCCGTAGACGAGGTTGAGCAAAAGATAGAGTCCTTATATATCACCTACCACCAGAGTCTTGTAAAATGTTTTCTTTTTTTAAATTAGAATTTTAAAAAAGTCTACGGCACCCAGTATTCCCAGGCGGTCACCCATCCAAGTACTGACTGGGCTCAACGTTGCTTAACTTCGGTGATCAGACGAGAACCGGTGTTTTCAACGTGATATGGCCGTAGACAAAGTTGAGAGTGAAATAAAACCCTCATATATCACATATAAAAAGACTCCAGACAATTTTCTTTTAATTTCTAATTTGATTACAGACACATCAGTACCCACTTTACACACCCGACATCCACACTACACACCAACACCCACAGACACCACTCGACACACCAACACCCACATCAACACTAACACCCACTTCACACACCCAACACCCAAAATACACCACTTTACACACCAACACCCAAAGACACACCAACACCTACTCCACACACCAACACCCACAGACACATCAACACCCACTTTACCCACCAAACACCCACTAACACCACTTGACACACCAACACCCACAGAGACATCAACACCCACTTTACACACCCGACACCCACTTCACACACCAACACCCACAGACACCACTCGACACACCAACACCCACATCAACACTAACACCCACTTCAAACACCCACATACACCCCTTTACACACCAACACCCACAGACACATCAACACCCAACACCCACTTTACACATCAACACCCTCATAAACCATACCCTAACCCAGGTATCATTCTGTATATCAAGTAGTATATGTTTATTTCGTTTTCATAACATTAATTATTCCTATGAAACCTACCGTCGAAAAAACACGGAAGGGAGGGGCGGGAAGATAAATAAAAATAAAAATAACAAAGATGAGCACGATACGACACTTTTGTGAGGAAGTGGGGCCCTGAGGAGGGCCTTTGGGTTTGGTTAGCACAAGCAATGCACTTAGGCACGCTCGCCACGGATGCGGCGGGCCAGCTGGATATCCTTGGGCATGATGGTCACACGCTTGGCGTGGATGGCACACAGGTTGGTATCCTCAAAGAGACCGACCAGGTAGGCCTCGCTAGCCTCCTGCAGGGCCATAACAGCCGAAGACTGGAAGCGCAGGTCAGTCTTGAAGTCCTGAGCGATCTCACGCACCAGACGCTGGAAGGGGAGCTTGCGGATCAGAAGCTCGGTAGACTTCTGGTAACGACGGATCTCACGCAGAGCCACGGTACCGGGCCTGTAACGATGAGGTTTCTTCACACCTCCTGTGGCCGGGGCACTCTTACGAGCAGCCTTGGTGGCCAGCTGTTTACGCGGAGCCTTGCCTCCGGTAGACTTACGGGCGGTTTGCTTTGTATGAGCCATGACGTTCCTCCGACGGCGTTGACAGAGAAGTGAATAGAGCGCAACGCTAGGCTGCCGCTTTATATAGCCTCCCGCGACCGGGCGGTTTGGACAAACGGAACCCGGTAAATTTTCTCCGCTGATATTTCATCTACAGACTTCAATTTTACATCAAACGAAAGGCGCTCACATGCTCTTACTGGCACATTTGGTTTTATTAGCCGTTCACCAAGTTTACATAGAGCTATGAGCGGAAATACGACGTCGAGCTTCGATTCCCGAAAACGGGCGGTGCAAACATCGCCGCTGATTGGCCGGCCGCGGTCACATGGTCTCCGCCTGCCGCCCGCCACCCGCACCCGGGACCCGCCGGGGGTGCGTCCTAACAGGTCCGCGAGTCTGGCCGTATTCCTTATATAAAATGCGGCCGTTGGTGGGGGAAGCCACTACAGCTCTGTACACAGAACCGTAAACATGTCTGGACGTGGTAAAGGAGGAAAGGGACTCGGAAAGGGGGGCGCCAAACGCCACCGGAAGGTTTTGCGTGATAACATCCAGGGTATCACCAAGCCAGCAATCCGTCGATATCGATACAGACGCCTCAAATCTACATTTATATATTAGAGATCAGACTCGATACACTGATTCGGATTGGTATTAATGTTAACCGCCACCTTGAATGTATCTGAACTACGAGTCATCCCAACGAGAAGAAGCTCAATCTCAGCTACCGTGGAAGCCTGGCCAATGTGCATTCACATATTAGACCAGGTAACTACCGTCATTTTCTAATGCACTGCGGCATCTCATTCAGCTGGTACTTGACTGATACTTGTTGGATCTTACACTGGTTCCCCACTAGAGGGCGTGGGGAGTTCCGATATGTTTTTAAAGAAACATTCTAATAAGTTATCTTTTGTCATTTGAAAGGTTGCTATTACTTTATTTTGTATTATCGTTCATTATAAACAAGTAAAAGTAACTTGGGGAACATCGTGAGGGAGAGAGGTCGTGATGCTCTTTTTGCCACTGCAGATAAGCGGGTAACTTGTGAAAGTTCAAGGTCGCTCACTCTTGGTCTATCTCGGCGTTACCTGTCCCATTATTCATTGGGGCAGAGAACTAGTCTAGATCTCAGCCTGTTAGTGTTATCGTAGTGTGGCGATTGCTTTGGCGAACATGTTCGTGTCGGGATTCTCACCTAGGGTTCTGACCGTCCATGATCACTTTGTGAGTTTACACAAATTGTGTTATATTCTAATGGAGTTCAACACGCATAAGGTTAAACAGGACACCCATATCATAATCTTGCTGCGATGTATTAAGCAGGATGTTAGGTCAATTAGCTTGACAGTGTCAACAAAGATGGCAACACCCGCAAATTCCGTCAATTGGTGAGTGCCACCAACATGTCAAAATGGCTAAGAACGCCTTTATAACTCAATTTCCTTGAGTGTGTATTTATTGTTGATATTACAATGACGTTTCAGAAATCACTCACGATATCAGGGGCGACGGAACATTTTGAAAGTGGTAGGGGTAAACCGAAAAATTGCTGACCTTGTTATTACAGGGTGTAGACAACAGATTCAATCCGGCTTGAAATAATTGTGGGCGTCAGAGCATCCCTCTCATAAGATCTCACACTCTCTAAGTGGTATTCTGTACTCTCACTACGCTCTATAGGAAAAGGATTCTTAACGAACTAGGCTTAGAGCCTTGAGAATCCAATGGCCTGCCTCCCGTGCTAAAGACGTACATCAATGCAACCCAAAGATCTCAATGATGTCCCCTAGCGGGAATACTGTGAGCCAATGGATTCTCAAGGCTCTAAGCCTCGTTCGTTAAAAATTCTTCTCCCATAGAACGTAGTGAGAACCTTGTACATAATACCACTTAGAGAGTGTGAGATCTTATGAGAGGTGTTCACCGAGCGTGTCCAATAGTCATCAGTTGGTGCTAAATTGATTAATCTGATGTGACCAGACGATCTACAGCCGCCACGCGTCTATACTAGACGACATCTAGCCTCTTACGGCTGATAGTCGTCAGGCCGTATAAAATGCCAGAATCGCCGACTATAATCGTCTAGTGTAAACGCCGGGTGAGACATTTTTCGATCCTGTCAAGATAATTTTTCACACTTGATTGAGTCAAATTTGAAGATGCTGACTTTTTTTGGGTGGCGAAAAAGTGTGTGTGGGGAAGGGGGCATTCTGACGCCACTGTGATATTCTGTATCATGTTAATAAATATTTGAATAGGCGCTTTGAGTGCAACCGGAACTTTGTTCGTATAGTAGCTAACATTTCAGTGTAGTTACACATCTAGTTCAATAAATAACACTTTTCTGCACGCTTACCCGAACATAGTGATCCATTGTTAAGTCAGTGCAGAATCTATATTGACACACATGACATATTGGCACAGCCATAAATGTCGCAAGTCCCTAGGTTATACCTAGTTACCTCAGCCTAACACAAACCTAAGTACAGAGAAATGACGTCTTTACTAAATAGACTTCTGGATTATATCCGATTCAATTTAGTGATTAAGATAGTCAGATCGCCCGCTTTAGTTCCTCATGGATAATAAAACCGTGTGTAGGAGGCATGTATGTAGCGCGGAATAGTGTCTGTAGAATATAGAATTGCAAATATAGAATGGCTCATTGATACAAATATACCATAATCTTTTTTAGTTGCAGTTGCAGCAGCTGGGTGATATTTGATCAGACCTAGACTGGCTCCAGTATCTGCATCCAATGGGCAAGTCTAGATCAGACCTTGTACTATACATGCAGGACTAGAATGATAACTACAGTATAATGGTGTTATCAAATCAAAACCTATTAAAACTGGTAAAAAAAACAAACACAACAGACTGCTAGGCTTATTATGTGTGATCAATCAATTGATACTCAAACAGGTTTTATAAAGCTTTTACAAAAATAAATGAGTTATATAAGATTGGATTTTTCATATAACACAGACTTTTATGATTAATGACAAATGAAATGGAAACAACAGTTGTGTCCACTAGTTACTGAGATCGAAATTATTGGACATTGGCGTAAATATGCATAAACATAATCTCAAATGGCCTAGCATGGGATATGTCCAGAATCAGGTGTATTATAATGCTTAAAGACAAATGTGATATCTAAATTCCATTGAGATTTGCAAATAACTCAGCATAATATAAGTTCTATATATCAGCAAATAGAAAATGTAAAAAAAAGGCATGTCACCATACTAACTTCTATGGGAGGGCCATCTGAAAATGTAAGTGCTTTAAAACTATTGGTGTCTAAGAGAAAATGCAATATTTTTACTTTGTTGCTAAATGACACTGACGTTCTATTGATATCTTAAATAATTCTGGATTATGATAGTTGGGAACATGTACAAATGAGAAAGGCCATCTGAAGAAGGTAAGTGCTTATTTATTGGTGTCTATGAGAAACTGCTATATTTTCATGGCCCCAGATGGTAGCACCAGTGTTAAACCAGGGGGCATTTTGATACCTACCCGCATTTGTCTTTAATAGGACAAAACTATTTACGCCCGAGGAGACTTGTACATACGCGAAATGCAAACATATGTGATCAGAAATGTCCATGCTGTGATTGAGATACATTCATTGACAAAGACCATGCAATATACACATATCAGAAAACTTCTATCAATCAAACTTCTATCAATTAAAGCAACTAGACATTTCAGTTTTATCACAACAACTGATTTGTCGCATGAATTAGTATAGTATCATCACAGGAAATGGTGAAGTGACTGTGGCCCAATCATCACATGAAATGGTGAAGTGACTGTGGCCCAATCTACATGATACAATATGCCTTTACAGTTTAAATACCACTTGCTGGCAGCTCAGCCTTTACTTAGCTCCTGCTCCCTTGTATGCTGCACCTCATCGATAATGCAATATGCACAACAGGGTTGATACTTTATTGTGCTATTGTGAACAAAATAGGCAATTGGGTCGTTGTTAACTTGGCATCGGGGTTATGTTGTAACAGGGGAGTTACATAATTACATATTGACAATATCAGAAAGGCTAATATAAATTACCATTTCATCAACCTAAACTCAAAATGTAACACTGCAGTCACTCTGCCGTAGAATTTAGTCTGATCTTTTACGTCCCTTTAACGTGGGCGCCGCGTCAATTCAAGGTGCGGCTGAAGAGGTGGAAGTGCTATTATTAAGATCCTGTGAAAATGTGAGTGTGCATTATCGAGTCAATCTGCCTTTGATTTATTCTGCAATTCATGTATATGCTCATCTTTGGTAGACAACCTTTATATCATATTCAGTTCCAAGCGTTTGTTGGTTGTGTGAAAATCTCCTACAAATTTGTGTTTCAATCGCCTTAGCCTTGTTAGTTGACTTAAGTCCAAGTCTCTCACGCTTAAATAGTGATGTCGAACAGTCATTAACAAACCTCTTATTCGGGGGGCTGTAAGAAGAGATGCTAACATAGAATAATGACATCAGGATATTAAATATCTAGTCGTACAACCCCAACAAAGACAAATGACATTACAATGCATTCTACAGAGGTAGCTCTGTTGACAGTAAAGTCACCATTAGTCTAAGCGGCAATACTGCATTGCAAGTACTTTTGGAGATGATGTGACATCACTGACAGAGCGTCATTCGCAGTTCAGAATGCTTCGAATCTTGTGTGTCAAGACCCAGTTCAAGGCACAAATAATAGAATCTGATGGTGGGTAGTGGTAAGTGAGGTGAGTAGTAGTGAATGAGTTGTGACTGAGGGAAAATGTTGGCAAACGGTGATAAGTGTTATTGGGTAGGTGATGGGTTAGTTGTGGTGAATGTTGATGGGATTCAGCAGTGAGTGAATGTGATGGTTGGTTGACGGTGTTATCGGCCAAAGTAACAGCCAAGGTCATAACAGATGACCAGAAACATAGCACTAAAAGAGTACAAACAGGCAATCATTCCGCTATTTGATTACTCGTGCATTATCACCAACAGTGCAAATAAGGTGTATTGAGCCAAAGTGTAACGCCTCCAAAACCAAGACTTGAGGATGGTAGTTTAAGGCAGAACCATGTTGCACACTTGTGAACAGTTACATACCAGCACTTAACCCTTTAAGGACGGGTACCTGTGGCCAAGCTACTGCCTGAAGGATGGGTGCTGGTGGCACTTTATACCGCTAGGGGGCGAGTACACAGTCGTTAAAACCCATAATTAAATTGTTTAATCATGTGACATGATATATAATCTTAAATATTTTATTTCTTTTGAATAGAGATACTGATAATGATATCATACATATATTCTGTGAAAATTTCATTAATGTTCCTCCATTATTTTTGGTTAAAAACGATTTTGTAGATTTTAAAGAAATGATGCCTCAAGGCATCATTCGCCCTGGCCTGGATGATGCCTCAAGGCATCATTCGCCCTGGGCTGGATGATGCCTCAAGGCATCATTCGCCCTTAAAAGGTTAAAACACCTATGTTAAATGAAGTAGACAGGAAAAAACTCTGCCGTTTATGAGAAGAGTATATAACAAGACTTATGGGAAAATTGATCTAAATAATATACTTGATCAGAATAATGATAACATGGTTTCTTGTTCTAATTATAAGTTAGAATTTAATCTCAGGAACCCACATACTGGAATTATCAGGATACTGTGGCAGTTAACTCTGGGATACAAAGTCGGAGGAGAGGTAGAGCTGTGTCGTAAGTGGGTAGTGAGTGATAGTGAGTGTGTGGTGAGTGAATAGTGAGGAATAGTGAGTGTATGGTGAGTGAGTAGTGAGAGATAGTGAGTGTGTGGTGAGTGAATAGTTAGGAATAGTGAGTGTATGGTGAGTGAGTAGTGAGAGATAGTGAGTGTGTGGTGAGTGAATAGTGAGGAATAGTGAGTGTATGGTGAGTGAGTAGTGAGAGATAGTAAGTGTGTGGTGAGTGAATAGTGAGGAATAGTGAGTGTATGGTGAGTGGGTAGTGAGTGATAGTGAGTGTGTGGTGAGTGAATAGTGAGGAATAGTGAGTGTATGGTGAGTGAGTAGTGAGAGATAGTGAGTGTGTGGTGAGTGAATAGTGAGGAATAGTGAGTGTATGGTGAGTGAGTAGTGAGAGATAGTGAGTGTGTGGTGAGTGAATAGTGAGGAATAGTGAGTGTATGGTGAGTGGGTAGTGAGTGATAGTGAGTGTGTGGTGAGTGAATAGTGAGGAATAGTGAGTGTATGGTGAGTGAGTAGTGAGTGTTAGTGAGTGTGTGGTGAGTGAATAGTGAGGAATAGTGAGTGTATGGTGAGTGAGTAGTGAGAGATAGTGAGTGTGTGGTGAGTGAATAGTGAGGAATAGTGAGTGTATGGTGAGTGAGTAGTGAGAGATAGTGAGTGTGTGGTGAGTGAATAGTGAGGAATAGTGAGTGTATGGTGAGTGAGTAGTGAGAGATAGTGAGTGTGTGGTGAGTGAATAGTGAGGAATAGTGAGTGTATGGTGAGTGAGTAGTGAGTGTTAGTGAGTGTGTGGTGAGTGAGTAGTGAGACATAGTGAGAGATAGTGAGTGTGTGGTGAGTGAGTAACAGTAGTCGGAGAGTGTTTGGTGACTGAGTAATGGGTGGTCGTGAGTGAAAGGTGAGACTTGGGGAGGGAGTCGGTGTGTGTTGAGGTGTATAGTGATAATGACATAGAGAGATAGTGAGGTGTATAGTGATAATGACATAGAGAGATAGTGAGTGTGTGGTGAGTGAGTAACAGTAGTCGGAGAGTGTTTGGTGACTGAGTAATGGGTGGTCGTGAGTGAAAGGTGAGACTTGGGGAGGGAGTCGGTGTGTGTTGAGGTGTATAGTGATAATGACATGTTGTAGTCTGTGGTGATGAGTAGTGATATGTGGTTTGATTGGTGGTGGTGAGTGGTAGTGGACCGGTAACAGAAGTAATAATTTTTGGTTATTGGTGGTCATGAGCAGTGGCTGTGTCGATACATTATGCGAGTGGATATTTACAATGTCCACACGTATTGACCATGCGGCAATTAGGTCCAGCAATAACGTCTACCCCACTCAAAAATGAGACTGCCCGCCATTTGGCGTCATAGCGGCATTTACATATTGTTGGCTTGGCGTTGCCATAACGCCACCAACGCCAAAACAAACACCAGGTTGGGATGGGGAGTGCGGCTATTGATTACAATATACCCTGATAACATACTCTACCTGGCGACTTAGGGCGCCATTTTCACAGGTGACGCTGGAACTGACACATTCCCCCTTCCCCACGCACAAGGCCAGCAAATCAACGTCTACATGATTCCCACAACGCACCACCAGAGTGAGCTCTGAATATATTCATCTGTCCAGGTAATATCTTTATGGGTTACTCTCATGTTTAGCTTATATGGTTGTTTTCAATTATTTTCTTACCCCAAACCCATAACAGAAAGATAGTATGGGTTGTGGTTTTGAGCAGATGTAGTATTTTGGGGTAACAACATTATTTTTGCTTAGATACGTCAAATTATATGGCATTGCCCATAATCCAGTCTATTTTTACAGCGATAGTCTCAATGTCAGTGGTGGGGGGTTTCACATATATTGATATCAAAAGGCACATGTTAAAAACATGATAGGCCTAGGTTCATATAATGACTTTCGAATCAGACTTGGTGGCACTTTCGACTTGAAAGAGAAATTGAAAGAGAATTTTCGACTGATAAACAGATATCCTGTCACATTGAAAGGACAGAGTATCATATTCCAGACGCTGATGTCAGTGTTGATGCTCCTGCATTCAATCCTCCACACCTACACACAGTAAAAAGGGTGGTACCCACTGCTTACGACACACTCCGACAAGGCTTACGACTCACTACGACAAAGAAAATCCCTCTCGAAAGGGTTCTGTCGGAGTGTGTCGTAAAGCCTTGTCGGAGTGTGTTGTAACAGTTTGGCGGGAAAAGAAAAGTTGCCACCGTACCGACACACTCCGACACAACCAGCTCACTTGGAGGACTTTATTTATATAGGAAATATACTGAAAAATATGATTTTCTTCAATTTCCTCAAAAAGACTTAGTGAATTGGAGTCTTTTATCAACTGTATTAAAAATCCAAAGGAATATCAATAATCATGTACTGAAAAAAAAATGTTTTATTCAATTCTTTCGAAATCAAGGACGGTGACCTTTGAATTTAAAAACTTAAATGCGCAGTACTATATATCTACTATATTCTGTGAAAGTTAAAGAAAAATTGCATGAGTTTCACTAAGTGAAAAACAATTTCTTGGAATTTCTTTATATTCTATTATGTAATTATTATAATATTGATCTCTAACTTAAAATAATATCACGTTGACCCCCAATTTTTAAGTTAGATATGTGTTTTACAATACTTAGAGATCGTCCGATACTGCACCCCGCCCCCAAACGTGAACCTTTATAAATCCATTATAATATCCTATATACGGTATTTTCTCCTCTGTGTCATAGAGATATGCACTACCGATGGTCTATTGGACATATTCAGGAACAAATATGATCAAAGTTTTTAGTAATCAACTATAAAACAAGAAATTCTGATAAGAACGATGGTCCCAACACACTACGATACAAACTGGCCTCTACGATTTTTCAAACATGTTTGAATGTGTCGGAAGGGCTACGACACGGCTACGATAAGGGTGCTGTGTCGTAGTCATGTCGGAGTGTGTCGGAAGGCCGTGTCGGAACGGGGTGTCCACTGCTACGACAGAAATTGAAAACGTTAAATTCTGTGTCGGAAGGGCTTGTCGGAGTGTGTCGGGAGCTCAGTGGACACCCCCCTTTATACACCTATAGACACACAGATATATGGACAGATACTTGATAATACACAGAGGTATGCAGACAGACATGTTTTTCAAACAGTAATTACTCAGACATATAGATAGACTACTAAACACATTAATACATACCAACACATTAATAGATTCCTCCACACAGTCATACACACAGAGATATACAGAGACATTCCTACACTAAACCATACACAGCCAGGCACATTGACACATAGGCAGAGATAGACCTGGGTGAACTTTCTAAAACCTGCTAAATTATCCAAAATAGGCTTATTTATGGCTGATGTTGTATATACGTAGCTCATCAATATAAACAGGGAGCCATCAGCCTATCTCAGCAATCTATCAACCAGTGCGAGTTGAAACTACCGATAGAAGTTAATGGTAAGGAGACAACTGCAAACTTTTACAGTTCCGAGCAGGCATACCAATACCAGGAGGCTGTTTATTGTGGTGATCTGATTCTTGCGAGTGAAGTTCTTAGAACTACAGAAAGGTGAAGGAACTCGCTAAACAGGTGCAGGTAATGAATGAAAAAAACTGGGATGCAGTTACGGAAGACAAAATGGCAGAAGTAGTACAATTTTCAAATTTAGAAGTATCAGAGCACAAATCATCAGGTATACAAAATGTATCGGGCACAGTTCTCAAGCAATGCCTTATAATATTGATTGAAGAATATATTTATATTTTAAAAACCTCGTTCAATAGAGGGACTATACCTATGGTTTGGAAGGAAAGAAAAATAACCCCGCTACCGAGGGGGGGGGGATTTGAATAGAATCACAAATTGGAGACCAATTTGTTGCCAATGCCAGTAAAAATACAAGAAAAAGTTATCCACAAATTTATTTATAACTGGTTAGTAGAAACAGAATTTTTAACACCATTTCAATATAGTTTTCAGCCTAATATGGGGACAGAGGATGCAGTATTTACATTATTAAAAGATCTTTACACTCAACATGATGATGGGGAAGTTACAGCGACCTTTTTCATCCATATACATAAGGCATTCGACTTGGTATGTCATAGCTTATTGTTAGTGAAGTTGGAACGCTTATTAGGTTTCCCAGAGAACATTTTTCTATGGTTACTTAAGAGATAGAAAACAGAAAGTATATCTGAATGGGGTTATGTCTGAAACAAGGAACGTGGATATAGGGGTGCCGCAAGGGTCCCTTCTAGGACCCTTGCTTTTCATAATTTTTATAATTGTTTGTTGGTTTTGGGTTTTGATTTTACGCCCAGCCAACCATTATAGGTCCTACCAGACTTTCTCAAGGTTCTTTTACACCTTTTACATTTGGAGTAAGGGTGAATCTCGTAAAATCATATCATAAATGTCGAAAGGTACATTCATCTATCACAATCACAACATCTCACCCATCATGTATTGTTACATATACTGTTATTACTACTTTACTTATTACATAAAATTTACTCTTAATATTTATGGTTGATCTCATAGAAATTAAAAAAGCAAAGGGTCTGAAATTTCTAAGTATTCATGTGTATAGTTTAGTTGCAAACTTTGAACAATTTACCCTCTTATCAGAACCCTTTGACATAGTGATGGTTAGTGAGAGTTGGCTCGACCCCAAATTACCAACAGCAAACATTGCTATAAGAGGATTTAATCAAATTCGACTAGATAGGCGCCCAATTGTTGCAGAAGATTGGTGGTGGCCTGTTAATATATCTAAAAAGTTATATAATATACAAAGTTATTACAAATTTTACAGAAATAACCGAAGAGTACGAAATAATAACCTGTCTAGTGGACATGCACAATATAAAATACTTCTTAATCAATATATATAAGGTCCCTTCCACTTCGCCATCTTCTTTGTATGAAAAACTCACTTCTGTCATAGAACAGTGCCCCCTGAACCGAAAGATTATTATAATGGGAGATGTTAAAGGCATATCGTACAATTAGGCTTGAAAATTAAAACCCATGTCATTCTCCTCAAACTAAAGTAGGATGATCTTTAAGTATTGTAGAACACATATCTAACTTAAAAATTGGGGGTCACCGTGCTTGTTTTTGATTTAGAGATCAATATTAAGATAAATTTATAATAGAATATATAGAAATTCAAAAAAGTTGCTTTCACAAAGTAAAACCCATGTCATTTTCCTAAAACTTTCACAGAATATAGTCGATGTATAGTACTATATATATATATAAGTTTTAAAATTCATAGGTCACCGTCCTTGTTTTTGAAAGAATTAAAGAAAACTGTATATTCCAGTGCATTTCCTATGTAAATCAAGCAAATGTTAATTGGCCCTTTTTACCTATTAGGATTGGATAAACTGAACAAAATGTTAGATTTAGTCAATTAGCATTAGAATATATATCCCATGGAACGAGTTTTCATTGGTAATCGACAATATATAAAAATCACCAGGTGGCGCCACCATGAATTGTAGGATATGCCTTTAACGTGGACTACAGTAATTTACATTTACGCCAAACGGTAATTAGCAAATTCGGTCTAGAATATAATTTAAAACAACTCATAATGACGCATACTAGAGTAACAAAAGACTCAGCTACAGTTATTGACCATATCTACACCAATACAAATAATATCTCTCTTGCCTCAACTCTCAACTTTAATGTCAGTGATCACCTTCCGATAGCTCTGATACTGAAAGCTGTAAGAAATAAAATTGTTAAAAAAAGGTAACTGTAAGGTGCTACAAAAACTTTAATAAAGAGAATTTCATTAACAACTACCTAAGTGCAAACTGGGAACAGTATACTATTGACAAAAAACCTGATACCCTTTGGACAATAATGCTTCAAAACATCATGGAAGCTGCAAGCTATGCAGCTCCGATAAAAGTTGTAATTGTTATACCCTTCGATAACCAATGCTCATCCCATCTCATTAACTAGCAACACTTGAATGTACTGACATTTACTATCTCTGTAAACAAGGTCTATGTTATGAAGAAACAGAAATGATGTACTCACCCACGGCATATCACTAAGATTGTTACTTGCGACAGACATCACAGGGACCAAGCGGAAGATCGGCTAAGCCGAGCTTGGACTAAGCACACTTATTATTGTATCTATTTCCCTAATAAAATTCACAAAAGAAAGAGCAGGATACTGCTGTATATCAATAGTTTGAATTTATATCAAGATAAACATGAATGTGAACGTAATATAACTTGTTTAATTGAAGCAACTCTGTTGGGTGAAGTTCAAAACTTAAGATATGAAATATATTGGGATTATTATAACATGAATGGCTATTTGTGTTTATTTGTAGGTAATACAGTAGAGCGAGAGATCTCATAACGCGTTGAAAGATGGTGGTCGGACTGGACGCTCAGAAATACTCCCTATGGCTGGGCTATCTGGAGGAAGACGACGCCTCATGTGTAGATGACACTCTAAGGAAATCTGACCAATGCGAGAGACAAAAACTACTGAACGGGCCATTCCACTTCCCATCGGAGGGAAGCCTGCTCCGTCTCGTCGGGCTCAAGATGTGCTCTATCAAGAATCTGCAACTTACGCAACCATGGTTCATAGCCACCATCTCGGGATCGCACTCAGTGATGCTCATACTGATGGCATACAACGTGGACGTCCTGCAGAAGGACCGCCGAGGTAACAACGTAATCCACACACTCATCACCGTTTCCCACCTGGACCCGCGACTTGCGGAGACTATGAACAGTACTTACGTGTTTTTAAAAGAGAATTTAGAGTATCAGGAGTTAAAAACCCTCCTTAATGATGTTAACGAGAACGGGTTCAAACCCATAGAGTATGCTGCATATTTGGGGGTGTTCCATATGCTGCTGAGTATATTCCGCACAGAGGGGATATATATGATAACGGAGAAGGCGGCTAGTTTGATCAACATTGAATGGTATAATGTAACTGAGTATGAGGGTCCTGGCGCAAGATGTAATTTCTCTCCTCTCTATTTTGTTATGATGGTTGAGGAAAGCAAATTAGATGAGAGCTTTACAAGAGAGTTCTTTGAGACGCCGTTGGTGCAGAACTGGGCCAAACTAAAAGTACGCACCAGCTTACCTCTGGGCATAGCATGGTTTTCCATCAGAGTCCTGTACACAACTGGTTACTTAATGGTACAGTATTTTATAATGGAATCACAAACTACGGCCCGAAAACCGAGTAATTCAACATTTAGCTTAAATGGGAGTAGTTCAAATTTTACTGTATCACAGCAAATGAATACTGTTGACTGCTATTCTAACAACAAGATTAAAGTCAGTGATGCATTCTACATTTCTGCGATCATATGTATGCTTTTCCTATCATTTATTCAATTTAGCTTTGATATAGTTGAGCTGCTGATAACAAAGAAACGTAGTCGCCACCTCAACATACCGGGTAGGTCCATCACACATGTAGTGAGTTACAAATTCTACCGCATTGCAAAATTCATACAATCTGTTGCGGTATTTCTTTTCCTGATTTCACTGTTTCTAGAGTCCACCCGCGGTTTTGGTTTTCCCAAACATGTACACAATGCTATAATGATCATCATAACCATGTCAATGATGTGGTCCCAGTTGTATTTCTTGCAGCTCTCACTGTGGGTTGGCTACATAGCCGTGGCTGTGCAGGAAATGATCATAAAGCTGTTACAGTTCTCAATCGTTATTGTCACTATTAACATTTATTATTCCATGATGTTCATGCGCCTGATAAACGAGGACAAACCCTTAGAGCAGTGCCCGGTAGAGTTCAATGGGGTGGCACGTGCTTTCTACACCACCTTCACTATTATGTTGAACATGGTGGATTTGACCAAGTTCTCTCCGACAGACCAGATCAACACTTACTTTCTACATTTAGTATACGTATTCTTGGTCCCCATATTACTGCTCAACTTTCTAATCGCACTGTTCTCCACAGTCTTTTCGAAGTTATCCGAGCACAAGCAGCTGGTGCGGACGGTGCAGCAGCTGTCAGTGGTGTGCGCCATCGAGTTGCGCATGCGTCGTTGGCTCTCTCCTTGTCCGGCGCTGTACAACTGGCTGAACCGCCGCTCCTTCCCTGCCATCGATACAGATCAGTACGTTATTCCATCAGTAGTCGTCTGCCCTGATAGTAGTTATAGGCAAAGAACCAAGATCAACAGGACAACCCTAACAAAACCTATTGTTCTATTTAATGGCATCGCATGAATACCTCGATGAATATGTCATAGTTATGTGAGGGGAATATAGAGAAACTGTATTCCTGTGGAGTACTTTTACGGTTTCCGCATCTGTTTCACGGTCCGTTTAAAACGAGTTCTTTTGAAAAAAAGTCTAAACGTCCAGCGAAACGGGTGAGGAACCGAAAAACTACGTACACTGGTACACTGTTTCTATATTATTATATACCTATGCACAAACTATCTATCAATACTGACTGCTCCTAGGGATATAGTAATAATATCATATAACCAAGGCACTCTGTCTAGCTTGGTACGCATCGTCTTTGGAATTGACATACGGAGTGCTTTGCACGACATATGGAGTGCTTTGACTGACATACGGAGTGCTTTGAAAAATAACGCAATCTCATTGGTCGAGAGGGCGAATCACTTGACTGGGTGGAAAATTCAAAAATGACGGACGTCCTCGAATCGCAAGTTTGACAATGTGTTATAGACAGACCGGAATGAGTAGACATGCCTACTGACTAGATATCTAGGTTTCTAATGTCGGATATTAAAATGATACAGTTTAGATAGCTTAGATATATGAAATCAATCGATATTGACAAGCACTGACAGTCCACTCCGATGCTCCGTGTTGCCAACGTCAAATTACGTTGGCAAACCTAGTTCCAGTGTCAGGACACTGCACAGATTTATTTTGTATATTTAAACTGTATCTAACTATATCTAAGCTATCAAAACTGGATCACATGATTGTCTCACGTTAGAAACCTCGATATTTGGTCATTAAACACTTTTAGACAAGTTTATGTTGACAATCTTCTCCGACATTTGCTAACGACCATGAACGGCTTTTGCAGGTTAGGAACCAGCGAGTCCCATATTGTATTACACCAGTCTTAGTAGGCACCCAGCGAAGTCGCTTCTGGAAGGTCCAGGACCAGCGAACCTTATGTACACACACACTGTAAAACAAGGGATCACAGCGAAATTAAATGAACGTCACTCTCCAAATCGTAGTCTCTGCTAATCAGTAAGGGTTTGTATAACAGAGGATCTGTTCGGAGAGTGAGCAAGGCAATTGCCATAGTAACAGATCCAGCATGTATAACAATGTACACAACGGCTTTGGTGTCACTGTCTTGTCGAGTAAGGGTGTTCTACGGGCGATTAAGGTAAATTCCGAACATTGTAACACATTGTAAGGTATATAATAATAGAATTACAATATTAGCACTCGAGTATGGGAGCTATACAGCTTGATTAGGCTCACGGTAGTACTCACCTCAGCCTACGGCTTCGGTGAGTACTACCGTGAGCCTAACCTCGCCGTACAGTTCCCATACTCGAGCGCTAACATAGTAATTCTATATTACTATATACGTGTGTGCCTCAAACCAAGTAGTTTTGTTCTATGTATGTTCTAGAAGCAGAGATACTAATGACAAATGACGAGTTCATGTGATTTGGAGAGTATTTATATACTAAATACGAGTACATCAATTTCAAATTGTGAAATTAACCTGACAGTTATCGGTGTTTATATTTGTTGATAACTGTTTACACATAAAGAGGGAGTGATATTATGTGTAGATGTCTTTGAAATTAAAACAGTTTTAAATTATAACGTTTGAAAATACCTTATGTATGAGATAAGAGAAATATATGTTTGTAATACCGAAGTATTAAATAACCATCTTGGTAATACTGAGTTTACAAGTATATGTTTATAATACCGAAGTATTAAAATTACTATCTTGGTAATAATGAAAATACGGGTATCAGTTTGTTAGGTTATAAGAGAAACGTGATAAAAGTATGACATGATATAACATTTCAATAAACAGTGTTGAAATATCAGAGATGGTCTTTTTTTTTTTACCTGTGGGGTGGGAGGGAGGTATGAAAAAACTCTAACAGGTTTTGAGTTCTCGACGACGGCGCGTGCACAAGTTGCTCTTGACGTCATGTAAATATGTGTAGATGTGTAACACGTTAGGTGGCGTAATTGAGCTGTCAAATCTTTCTTAGATATGATGCCAGGCGACGTGGTTGTGAATAACCGTACTCGCCTTGCATTAACTCTCACACGTTCGTCATAATGAGAAGAGATAGACATCAAAGATACCCCAAATTACATTAACCACTTTTTCGCAACCATTGGTGAAGAGTTATATAACAAGATAAAGATTATGGTCAAACAGAATATGTTGACAATTTAACACACGAATCCAAAATAACCAATGATCTTACCAATAAATTAAATAAAGAGGAGATTGGTTTTTTTCAAGAATTTCTTTTATTGACGTTTTGTACAAGGTATCAAATTTCTTTTCATATATTTAAGAGTTTTAACATGGTCAATAAAAGAGGGCGGTTGACAATCAGCTATTGTACATGTATAGCTGGTTTTCATTGCCTAGCCCATGTTTCACTTATTTGTCACACACATTTACCTTTGGAAGTATATAACAGTACTTGTCACTTTTTACACAAAAATACCAATAGTTACACATATACAAACAGTGCATTACAGCTTTTAACATTTTCCCTCGGAAAGGCAAGGTTCTACATTGTCAGACGTATTTACTTGGTCGCAAAAAATATGGGTCCAGAACATCTTGGTCTAAAATATACGCAAATCAGCTCAAGTACAATAACACTAGTCAATTTGGTTTTACAGTTTCGGAATCAACTCGTTCAAAATTGATTTAGTCAAGTTTTTAAAGTATACATAACTGGGTGTATTTCTTACTAGTGGGGAGAGTTGATTCCATAACGATCCGCCTCGATATCCAACAGATCTTTCATAAGATAGGCAGTTCGGTCTATGGAGTCTGATTAATGGAGCATCATTTGCCCTAGTTTGTGCATGAAGGTTTACCACATGGTTTACATCCTTCGATCTTTTATATATGAAGTTCTTAAGATGCATTAAGCGTCTGTCCTTGAGGTATGGCAGCTGAGCTATCGCTTGCAGAATATGCACCGGTGTTCGCTTGTGGAGTTTTAAACATACTCGTATACATTTATTTTGGTATGTCTGGAGCTTATTAATAACATGAAGGTTTGCTGACATATATAATATATCACAATAATCCATATATGGAAGTATACAGGTTTTGTATACCCTTAGTGCGGCGTTTTTTGTCAAATACAGTTGCATTTTCATTAGTTTATATAATTTATGAGACAAGTTTTTATATAAGCGTTGGATATGATATTTAAAATCTAATGTTGGACTTAAGGTTACTCCAAGATAATTGTAACTATTTACATTCTGTATTAAAGTGTCATCCAAATAATATACTGGTTCTTGTCTATTTTTTTCCCTATAACCTGAGTGAAAGGTCATTGCCTTTGTTTTCTTCTTATCTAAGGACAGCTTGTTTTGTTGGCACCATAGTTCAACCAGGTCCAGGCCTTCCTGTACTCTCTGTTGTACATGCTGTATGTTTTTTAAATCGTTAATATATAACAAAAATAACTTTGGGCCTAAGAGTGAGCCTTGTGGAATACCACAAGTTATCGCACATGGATCTGATATTTCATTATTTATCTTAATTGTTTGATGTCTATTTACTAAATAACTCCTAAACCAATTGAGATTTTCTCCCCCAATTCCGTAATACGATAATTTACTCAAGAGTATTTCGTGGTTCACAGTATCAAAGGCTTTGGCGAAGTCCAGGAAGATCGCACTTGTTTCCATGCCTACATTTCTATCTGGAAGTATGCTATCTGTTAGTTGGGCAATTGCTTCTGTTGTTGACCTTCCCTTCCTAAAACCTGCCTGTTTTTCAGTTAAGATATTGTGGGTATTTAAGAAGTCTGTTAATTCATTATGTACTACACGTTCTATTGATTTGGATACCCTTCGGGATGGAGACTACAGTTGAATTTTTCCAGCTATCGGGGATATCATTATACCTAAAGCAATTATTAAGCAGTTCTACGAAGTGGTCTGGGATAGCCAACATGGTATCACGGTATACTTTAGTATTTATACCCTCGATCTGTGATTTTTTTGATACTTTGATATCTTTTTCAATGAGAATAATTTCTATTCTATCACATCTTACCATATCCATTTGTCTTTGATTTATTTCATCATACATCTTCCATGGTACGAACAGGTCAGAAGCTAGGTTTGAGCCTATATTTGTAAAAAATGTATTTATGTAGTTTGGCATGTCTTCTACTGTTTTGTTTCTTTCATATTTAAGTTCTATCTTTTGTATATTTTTATCATCATCTGTGTTTGGCAATATATTATTTACTATCTGCCAAAATTTACGATGATCCGATTTTGATTCCTCCAGTTTCCTAGTTATGTACATTTGTCGAGCCATTTTGATTTTTTGTTTGCTTCATTTCTTGCTAACTTTTGCCCAGTCCTTTTGCAACCCGGTTTTTTGGCTTTCTGAAGGAGTTTATTCTTATCTCTAGCTACTTCTATTTCTTCAATTGAGATCCAGGGTTGGTCTTTAGTTTTGGTTTTAAAGGTACGATATTTACAATGTGTATCAAGATACCAATTGATCGCCTCAATTATGAAATACCATTTTTCTGTGGTGTTTTCTGTGTTTTTAAAGTTTCCCCAGTCCCAGTTTATGAGATTGCGTTTTAATGAGTTAGAGTTGTAGTTTATATAAGATTTACCTCTGAACTCCTTTTTTCCCATTGGAGTTGTGTTTTTTTCTTGACTATAAATATAGCCTGATGATCGCTAAATGCAAGGTCTAGTACCCCAGCTAGTTTTGTGTCTCCTGCATTTGTAAAAATATAAGTCTATCGTGGTACTATTCTTACTATATCTGGTATAGTCAGATGTTAATTGATTTAACCCCATTTGTTTCATTTCCGATAGAAAGTTTGACACATCTGGTGATTGTTCAAGTACATTTATATTAAAGTCACCCATGATCAGTATCTCAGCATTTTTATGTTCTAGGTCTATGAGCTGTTCCATCAATAACGTTTTAAATAGGTCTTTGATGCCATGACAATACTCTTATAACATTTCGTACACTTATTTGAATGTTCTCTTAACACTGGAATAATCCCTGACAAATGGAAAGAAGGACTTGTGATCCCAATATCCAAAGGTGGAGATACTAGGTTGATCACTAATGGGAGACCTATAATGTTGCTATCCTCACTGTCCAAAATCCTAGAGAAGATTGTTCATGGGTTACTTTATGCTGAATTTGATAACAGCTCCCTCCTAACTCAGAGTCAATTTGGTTTCAGAAAAAACACGGGTACAATCAACGCAATTTGGGATTTTGTTTCTGACCTCTATGAGGGAAGGGATAAAAGGAATGTTTCAGCCTAGTGTTATGTGGACCTTAAAAAAGCTATTTATCCTGTACTGCATAACATATTACTGGCTAAAATTAAATCTATGTTGTCCCAATGAACTTATACATGGCTAGAGAGTTATCATCAATGATTCGATCTCTGAAATCGAGAAGGTTGGTTTCAGAGTGCCTGAAGGTTCGGTACTGGATCCTCTCCTGTTCATTATTTATGTAAATGATATGTGTAAAGACCTACATCGGATGAAAGCGATCCAGTTCACAGATGACTTTGTCTTGTACGCTGAGGATCTTAACGGCTTTACAGAAAATAACAGACTTCAGATGGCGCTCAACAATGCTGTTGCATGGTGCAAATTAAATGGCATGACTATTAATGCTTCCAAAACTAGAACCTGTTGGATTGCTACACCTCACAGACTAAAATATATGCCTACTCTGGACCTTAACTGCCTTGATGAGACGCTATGCGAAGTTAAACATTACACCTACTTAGGAGTGGTCATAGATGCCAACCTGATATTCAGTACTCATATAAAATGGTAATAAAAAATTGTAACTCAAGAATATCTAGATTAAATAAGATTAGAAAGAGTATTAGTGAAACGGTTGCTGCTCGGTGTACAAGGTAATTATTAGACCCACTCTTGAATATCATCGATGGAGGTAATGCAAGTGATATCAACGTGTTACAACAAGTTCAGAATACACTTCTAAGGATAGTTGACAATCATTATGTATACAGACAATCCATCTCTGAACACTACAACAAACTTCATATTGATTACTTGGACACACGTAGGAAACTTCAACTGTTAACGATCATGTATAAGTTATCTAAAGATTCACAAAACCTACTGACCATGAGACGTAGCACACAGAGTAAGAACAAAATCAATTTTAATATTAGAAGGGCTAGAACAAATGGTTTCCAGAAATCACCTCTATATCGTGGAGTCAAGTTTGGGAATGAACTGGACGAGAATATCCAACAAGCAGACACTGTCAAAGAATTCAAAAGGTTGATTTCTTATCGGTGAAACCATGTATGATCTATGTTACTGGATTGATGTTGACTGGGTTGCATGTTTATCTCTGTGAACCTGTTTACTACTGAAGTAATGAGCAATGTATCGCTATCATCACCCCCATCATCAACTTACTTTAACTCTCGGGCTACTCTTCTGTAATGATGTAAACACGCTGGTCTCACCCAGCTGCAGTGGAAGATCTGCCTTGGGAGAACTGCCTACTTACAAATAAATAAAAAGGAATAAAAAATTAGAATTTGAAGCTTAAAAAACTGATAATTAAGTCTAGCTTTATTATGGTGTAACTCTAGAAAAAATACACACAAAAGGAAATAACAAAATGGTAAATTGGCTTCGAGGCTATAACTAAACACATTCTCTAGGTAAGTTTTGTTTAAGTCTTTGGTTTGACCCGACACATCAAACCAATAATTTCCTCCAGCGTTAACACTTTTTGTATGTACTGGTTTCTAGTCATTTACAGATAAAAGTCGTCAGATGGTGCAAAATTCAAGAATCGCCGCCTATAATCGTCTAGTGTAAACGCCGGGTTACAAACAGTTCCCGCAAGTGGATGAAGGTAGCCGCGGGTTTAATCCGATCAGAGCTAACGTTGTGTAGATCCGGGGGCCATTGTAAGGTGACGCCCAGCGGCAGCAACCTGGACTGTAGTACATCCTGTTGCCGCCAGGGCAAGGGTACACAGGCTATATTATGGTGTGCTTGATTACATCGCTTGTCAAGGTGATTGCCGATCTGATATTTATGCTATTTCATTGATATCTCAATTTATTTCCATATTCACTGTATACACAGTAGCATTTTGAGCTTTTTGTTACTATTCAAATAGGATATAGTGGTCTCGAAATTTAAATACTTTCCGGTGAGGAAACTATCGCCATATGTAAAATGTTCTAGGCCCAGTTTATCACATTTCTGCCTTACACTTTTGTCGGTCACCCTACCGTCTACAAGGTAAGCTATATGCTCTGAATATCCGGAACCGTCTAATTCCTGCTCGTTTATACTGCAGAGGACTCCCAAGCTAGCTGATAACATTTGGTCAAAGGTTGGGTTTTCCCCATTTGGGGGAAGAAAAGGGGATAAACTTAAATAACGGCACTTACGCTTGACTTGCGCTCCGGCCACTATGGTGAGTTCATGCTGGTAGCAGTGTTCTTCCGTTTGATAGAAATTTGAGTAAGGTAAATGCGTACCCTGAAAAGCGATACCCATAGGGCACTAAACGTTTTTAATTTCTCCTATCGAGAGGTCATGCGGAAGATTGTTGATCTGCGATGCTGCATATTACTTGTATTCGATGGTGATCTTTGTGCCTCTGACCGAGCATTTTACGTTCTTCTTTCACGCCACGACTGATATTGCTTTTAGATCATGATTAATAGTGATCTAATAGTGAGATCTTTTGCCATAAGCATTTCCTATGAGGTTACTGACATATGTATTTATATTGGATTTGCATTGTGGCTCAATAGATGGGCTATGACCGAATGCGTTCGTTTTTGCGCCAGTCTCCCTCACCTAAAAACAGCATCGACCTGGATATCGACTGGGTTCAAGCCAATGTCACTCATTAGGTGATTGAATAAATCTAGTAAAATAGTTAAGTCGGTAAAAAGTACAACCAAGAGGCAGTCAAGTTGATTTTATGGCGTATATTGATGAACCAACATTTCGACTATAACAAGGTTATCAAGGCTATTCTCTGATTATTTTACTGAGGTAATCACTGAGTCATTAAATTCTCTTATTTGAGGTTAAGTACTAAGATCAATAAATCGAAGTATTAGGAAATGTAAAGGGAATATTATTAAGAAGAAATTAAAAGAAAGTAGTAAAAACCCAAAGGCTTTCTGGAAAACTATCGAATCAGTTTGGAAACCCAATGATAAGATACTGGATGATAAAGAAATTACAATATTAAATGAAAAAAGTGATACGGTTGAGCAAGGTCAAGAGGCTAATGTAATGAATGACTATTTCAGAGAGATAGGGGAGAAATTGACAAGATGAATAACAGATGATAGGTTGAGAGACTCACCAAATGAGGAAAGAATAGTTATGGAAGATATTGAGGAAGAAAAACTCGATCTCTGGAGTGTAACTCAACATGAATTCTCTGAAATACTAAAACAAATAGATAGTAATAAATCTTCTGGTAAATCACACTTAAACAGTAATATTATTAAAATAGCCTTTATGGCCAACCCAAAGATAAATATAGATACAATAAATGGAATTTTCTCAAAAAAAGTTTAAGAGTATATGGAAAAAATCAGTATTAACCCTTTTGCTGAAGGAAGGTGATTTGTCAAGATTGAATAATTGGCGTCCCGTCTCAGTTCTTCCCCTTTTCGCAAAAATTTTAGAGAAAGCAGTTAACAGACAAATAGCTCCTCAGCTATTAGACCGGAATTATTTTATAAAAGAACAAAATGGGTTTTTGGCGTAAAAATTCATCTTGCAAGATGGGTTTTCTCCCGTCAACCCTCTGCGAGTCTATTGGGGAGACGTCATTCTCTCAGAATTATTTATTTTAATTTTTTGCCTGGTCGTTCGCAAGGACATGCAAATTTTAGGTTGGTTACCAATGTCTTTAAAGCCAGGAATCAAGGGCGGTACACTTTATTATTATTTATAGATCTAAGGAAAGCCTTTGATTGTGTTAGTCGCATGCTTTTAGTTTTGAAAATGCATATGGATGGTTTATGGAATTGTTGAAATCATATCTAGCAGGATGAACGCAGAAAATGTAGAGATATTATGTCGACAGAATCAGGAATAACATGCGGAGTCCCACAGGGCTCAGTTTTGGGCCCTGTTCTCTTTGTGGTTTATACCAATGGTTTTAAAGAGGGTTAAGCTGGTTCTGACTTTGAATTATATGCGGATGATTTGGTAGTTATGATGAATGGAACAGATCCAGTTGAAGTCTTGGGAAAAATGAAACTTAACATATGGAGTAATACAATGAGCTTAACAATCAATATGGATAAATCAAAATTAATGTGGTGTACATCTGCCAATAAGATGAAAAATGTAAAGAATTTAACTTTGGAATATGATGGGGAGCAGTTAGCAACTGTGCGATGTTATAACTATCTAGGAATTATTATTGACTTTAGTGGTGCAATATTTCTTCTTCTGAGTTGGGCTTTCTCCCGTCAACTCTCTGCGAGTCTGTTGGGGAGACGTCAATCTCATAGAATTTGTTTTTGACTTTAGTAACACCTTTAAGGAACAAAGTATTAAAACGGATCTATCTGTACAAAACAAAGTTTTTAGATTGAGAAAAATAAGAAAACATCTGTCCAAGAATGCGAGTGTTAAAATTGTGAAGCAAATTATAGTACCAGAGATAGAGTACTGCGATTTTCTACATGAAAGTATGCCGAAAAAATATATAAATAGATTTCAAGAGTTAGTTAATAATGCTCTACGAATTGCTCATATTGTTAATGACGCACGTCATATTCAAGTCGAAGAACTACTTTACAAATCAAAGTTACACAGAGTATTTGACCTTTGCTTTATTGTTCATAAATGTCCTTTATTTTCATTGTCCTATGTTTGTCTTTGGTTTTATATATCTGTTGATATAGTTCTAATCTTCTTTTAGGCTATTTTTTAGCCTTTTTCGCACGCAGGTCATACATTTACTTGTAATGATCTTTCAGTTAAGAAGTTATAAGAGATTGATACGGTCGTGCGACCTACGTATCCTTTGGGTAACTTTAAGATATGGTTATTATCAGATGAAATATTTTAAAATTAAGCTAAGGTGTGAGGTCGGGCGACCACACTATAAAAATTACATTGGAGATGAAAAAGAAATGAAATTGCAGAAAAATGCAAATATGTGGAGAGACCGAAAAATGTAGTAACGAAGCAAAATATATAGGTCTAATTTTGTTAGTTAAAGACCAATGACTTTATAGTCTTGTGGTACAACCAATGACCTTTTACTTTTACTTGACTGTATCAGAAAAACATCGCGTGCGCGATGACGGTATTTTGTCATAAAACACTTTTAAAAAAAGAAGAAATCACAAGTATAAAAGTTGACAATGCTACAACAATGTTAAAAGACATGTAATGTATAATAAGTAATAAATTACTAAAGAGGGTGGTTTATAATCAGTCCAGGCTGCAAAGTATCCTTTGGAGATAGTTTAGTCATTTAGTAGCTCTTCCCGATTAGACTTTTAGTCTTTGGTGTGGGTGGGTTGGGAAATAGTTTGTAAGAGGAGATATGTGTTGTGTCCTCTGAGAATGGCAACAGACTGGCGCATCAATGTTGGTCACGTGGTGACGCTAAGGTGACGCCAGTAGTTGTGTAATAGTTTGCTTATGTAGCTGAGTCGTACTTGGTGAGGTTGTGTTTGATTAACCCACTCCTGTCTCAGAACTAACACCAATTTTCAATTAGTCCTCAATGGCGATTACTTAGTCTCTCTAAAAATGAAATCCAAGAGAGAACATGTGGATAAAGCTTTTGAAAATAGATGGTTTACAACAGAGATGAATGAAAGGGATTGACGACTACAAAAAGGAAAACAATTAAAAAGCAATATAGTCAGGTTAATTATTTTGATAACTTCTCAGATAACTATTGCAATTCTATGTTCAAGATCAAGGAAAAAATTAGATCAGAAAAAATATATCTGAAAGTTAATTGATAATTGAAGTAAGAATCATGTTCATCCAAAGTAACCTAAGTAGTCTAGGTAATCTTTTATAGATATTCGTTAAGGTGATGGAATTCCCCATATTAATATACCTGTTTCATTAATCCGGAGAGTAGATGTTTATTTCATTGGCGATGAACGTCGATGAATTCTATATGTCAGAGATTGAATTGTGTAAGAAGGAAATATTGAACACATCACTATCGCACAAGTGAGGGAGCGAGTAGAGAAAGGCCTGTCCATGTTCCCCTATTGATAGAGAATATCCAGCGTTTTCATTGATTGCTACGTATCAGGTGGTTTAAAGTGTTATTCTTATCGGTCCTCTGTGCCTCTTGCCTACCCTGTGAAGAAAATCAAATCCGTAGAAGATGCTCAAACCTCAGGTTATCCGGTTTTTCGTTTCGCACATTAAATAGAATTTATATTTTGTAAACTAGCTTAGATCTCTTTAATGGCCAAATGAAACACACGTTTTGTTCATTTCTTGGTTTTGCAATAGAATAATCAGCTCCATATATTTATGTCTAGTCAATACAATCTCTTTGAAATAAAAAGTAATTCTTGCAGATTCAGTAAGTATACGAAGGCCATTCTGTGGGATGGTATTTTCCTTATTGAACTGTACCGCACTGATTGAAAATCAATATACTAAATATCAATGAAAGGATTGCCCTGTTTATTAGAAGAATAACCATCTTTATCCTTTAAAAGTTGTTTTACTGATAACGTATAAATTACTATTATTTAGACATGTTGTTTGCTTCACAGCAGGCAAAAGAAAACAATAAGTAACTGATTTATTCATATCAGAGCATTTTACAGGATGATGTGTCGGGTACATGGACAAAATTCGTTAAAATACTCAAACACTTCTTTCTATGTAAAGATAACAAAAATAAGACTAAGGATAACAATCGACACAGTAAAAGTAAGTCGAATGCTTTGGCAGTACAGTTTTGAAGATGCAATCCGGTGAGCGGCATACATGGTGGTTCAGCTACTATTATTTTACTATAAATAGTTTAACTTCACGATCTAAACCATAGTAACTTCAAACTTGTGAAAGGATGACACATCTTTATTGCAACGTCCTATTGCATATATATGTACACAAGAGTTCCACAACAATACAAAACAAGGGAGACGATACAAAATGCCGCTGTTTGTTTGGTCTGCACAGTAAGGAGGCCAATAGCTACGTCCATGTCTCTCACCCCCGACTTGTGTCCGCCATTTATTTTGACCCTTATCCGGGGTCTACTGGCTTCATTTCAAAACCCATGGGAGCTCAGGCTGACGTCATACATCAGCTGGGCAGACGACGTCATCATTCAACATTCCTCTTAGTCCTTGACTCCTGTATGAGCCGAAGGTACCTAGACAACAGACAGGAAACAGTGTTTAATACGCAGTAATACCACGACATTAAAAACCCGTTCTTTCCGAGTGTTCAAACGGACAATATTCATAATCAATCAAAATATCACTGGTTACCCCATTCGTTGCAGATTATGCTATTTGGAGTCAACCGTGATGGGGTAAGTGATGCCAAAAGGCATGATTTATAAGGTTCATAAAATTATTGTTTTCAGGTTATAGTTTAGGGAATAATGAACTTGAAACTTTCATAATATCATATTTAAGATTTTAGGCAAAATAAAATCAATAGCAAGGATAGCATGTATCGCGATTTTACAATTTCTTTACAGGGGAATATTTACGGTCATCTCGGCGAATGATTATATAGGGCTTCTAATGGCAACTGTCCTCATCCACCGATTTTACAAGTATTTACTATTTGGTGAGTAAAATGATGGTGGGCATGAGTAAGAGTTGTTAATAAGTGTCTTGTTAATTGTAGCTCGGGGATTATTATCATACAAACATTTTGCCTTAACATACCTTTTAAATGAGTACAATGCTCCCATTCGTGCATGTTTTGGGAATTCATTCAATGGCAACATAGCACAATAGATGGGACTTCACGTAAATAAGGCAGCTCTAGGTCTTTTTATTTGTTCATTTAGCTGGTTTTTGGAATTCGCGATCAGAGTAATAGATCTTTAATAGGTATTTCTATTAAGAACACCAAGATAGCTTTGCCTTTTTCTAGGGTTTATACATGACATACATTATGAAGTCGCATCACTGATAGTTATTCCAATAGGGTTACTGTAAATAATCGTATACCTTGGTTCTGAATGTTTTTGAAATTTACTGTTTAGTGCTCTGTTCGCCCCATTAACAAAGTAGCCCGAATAGTAAAAAAAAGAGTTTTATAGATGTCTGTACTTGTAGTTTTGCTAAAATGCTTCCTGATCTTGGCTAACCTAAATAATCTATGATTCACTCTACGCTATTTATTAGCTATACATTTTTAAAAGTTGAGGGTTTCATCCAGATGAATGCCAAGGGAGGTAAACAAGTTACAATAAGGCAACTTTGTTTCATTGATATAGGTGGCGAGCTTTGTATGAGATTGAATAAATTACGACAGAACCCGCGAACAGGGAGCTATGATCTAGTCACATACCTGGGAGCTGCTTCAAAACGTGGGTTAAGTCTATGGTTTTGAAACAGCTCCTTGTCGCGTGGCGAGATTCGACGTCTTTCACAGATAACAATAACTTTCTTATTCCACATAGATTCTTAGTTCGGTAGTATTTCGGATTCAAGAACTGTTAACTTTTGCATGCCCCAGGGCTCAGTGCTGGGGGCTCTCCTTTTCCTGGATTTTATCAATGATTTGTGTAGAGATTTCGATCAATGCCAATAAATGCAATATGCAGATGATTTAGTTTTCTATGCGGCCAGTAAGAACCCAAACGAGAGATGTACAATTCTGCAATCATCATTAAATACTGTTATAAACTGGTGTATGACAAATGGTATGATGGTAATCATGGCCAAGAACAAAACCCCTTGGTATGCCTCAAACCGGAAGAAAGCCTCCCTAGCTCAGCCTAAACTTATGTGGAAATTATGTTTTAACGGAAGTAGGAAAATACAAATACCTCGGTGTATTCATTGACACCGACTTGGATTTTAGTGAAGGTATCCAAGAAACACTAGAGAGTGTACACCGTAGGTGTTTTTAGTTGCATACGTTAAGACCTAGTATCAGTATGTAAGTTGCTCAGGGAATATACATAACCTTGATTTGTCCAATGTTCGAGTATTGTGGATTCTTGGTTGATGGAGCAGCTTTGTGTAATTAGAAAGCTACAAAGAGCCCAGAAGAGGGGGTTGAGAATAATTCAAGGATTCTGCACACTAGGACAGACTAGACAAACTACACCAAAAAAACTCAATCTTGACTTTCTCAAGTGTCGGAGAAACATGTTTCACTTTCATTAATGCATAATTTGAGGAAGGTGGTGGCCAGGCTTGACACAATGAAATGAAGGACCAGAAGCGACTTCAAAGTGAAGTTCAAGTTCAGAAAGGCTAAGACGAGTAAGTACCAATGATCACCATACTACTTATGTGTGGGCGTAGTGAGCTTTGCAGCTTTGGAACGAGCTAAACGAGGAAATACAAAAATTGATGGACAAAAGAAGTTTTGAAATAGTGGTCACTCACTTTTCAGCTTACGAGTAGAGATAGATCAGTAAAATAGATCATGGTTTGTTAATGGTGCGAAAGTCACCTCATGAAGAAACTATCTGGATGTAATTTACTTGTTATGTTATGTAAGCAATATATGTAAGACTATTCGGTGTCATCCTCATCTCATTCACATCTATCATCCCTAAAACTGACTAGGTTTCTTGGCTGATCCAATCGTAAGTGCCAATTAAGGCTTTTGTATCTGTTTGAAGTACCTGTTACTGACATGATGTTCTGTTGACAATTTTTCTAAGTTGACTCAACGCTCCACTGGTGGAAGAACTGCTTATCACAGAACAACCAGTGCAAAAAAAACCCCACAGCACAAAGTCAATAGCATAAAAAATGGTTACCGGCTATGGGTAGGTCTTTTATATCATTAACAGAACAATTGTATAAAGGTTGGCCAAGAATGCTGCCCTGTGAAACACGACTAGATATAGGCAGTTAGGTTGACAATGAATTGCCGACCCTAACACTTTGTTGTGCATCATACAGATAATTTCTGATCCATTCGATTAACTGTTTCACTACTCCCATTTCTACTAATTTTCCTGATCAAGATTTCATGGCGTATACTCGGTCAAGGCTTTGCTGTAGTCGATGAACATGCAGACTGGAATTGGTGTCATGATATCGATCACCAATCTCTTTACAGAGGCAGAGTTTCGGTTCTCAAGGTGTGGGTATTATATTGGCCTTTGCCCTGTCAGAGGGGAATACTCTGCAAGTAAGGGAGTTATGGAATAAATGTCGGAACTGATCTTTTATCGGGATAAATAGCCAATTTATTATGACTGGCCTTAAACTACCATTTTCTAGCAACATGGAACACTAATACGCCCGAATCCGGTACGACAGGCCTCGTCCTTATGGGGGCTCTGTATTAATGGGGTCTTCCAATGGACTGGTCATGACTTTGACAGATGTCTGTCAAGCATCTGTGTAGTGTACAAGTACACAGGTCAGCTCAACGTCGGCCATGCGGTCTACATTTGCAGGCATCTTACAAAGGTGTGGCCTAATCCACAGCACTGATTACTCTAACTGCCTGACACAAGTCCCCCGTGCAGTGGTCGTGCGCCATTCGTACGATGCCCTTTGTGGTCGTGCAGTCAGCCCAATGGAAGATCCCCTTTTACATGAGAAAACATCGTCACTGGATGATTGCAGTTCTGATGCACTAGTATATATATCTGAAAACAACAATTACAATAAGGAATACAAAGTAAGTCAGAACATAATGTTCTGAAATAACGGGGCATGGGTGTTGTTTCAATAGGAGCCCTGTTTCAAATTGGGCGCTTTGTATATTGGCCGTCTGAGGATGAGACGCCACATTAACTGATTCAGACACAAAGAACAACACGTTAGGTGCTAGCACAAAAATGATAAGGAGAATGATTGACAATGTGTGACAATATCATTACGAGCAACTGTATGAAAAAGGTATCCGTCTTAAATGCAAGATGAGGAAAAGCCTGAATAACACAGTTGTCCGAAGGGGGGTGTCCACCTATCATGAATTTGCCATCGGGAGCGGGCCGTACAGTTTCCCAATGAAAGATTACATAGCGTCGGAAAGAAAGGTAGAATCATAATAATGGATCAGGTTTTCCTGATGTGGTCTATGATGGGCACTAATGCACTACGATAAAAAAGATCATCGTAGGGTCTCTGCGATTTTCAAACATGTTTGGAATCGATCATTGTAGACACATGATCGATTTCACATTTCAGGTGACCTTCCGACGCCATTTGGATTTTCCTAATCTTGCATTTACAACGGATACCTTTTTCATACTGTTGCTCGTAATAATTTTGTCTTCACCTTGTTCATATTCACGCTCCAAACTCGATGGCGAACACGGACGCAGAACAAACATTCATGAATTTCTTTCTTAGATTCCCACATAACACCGCTCTCCAAGTACATAAAATATTACTTACAACGACCAGGTACCGCTGCTCATCATGTCGATGTAAAACTGCTCACTATGCCCACACATAAGACTGCTCACCACAACAAAACAAAAGTCCTTACTATAAATTCATTATCCATTGTATACAAACACTCCATTGACAATTTATATTGGGATTTAGTAAATCACGACCATTATATAAAACCTGTGAGATACCATAACTGTGGTATACGGATTCGAATCGGGGTATATGGCCTTAATGCCATGGCATATGGGAAACTAGTCCATTTGTACAATAAATCAAAGAAATAGTCCCTATTGTTATACCCCTTAATATGGCAATTACTGGATTTAATTTATTTGAAATACAATAAATGCAGCAACCACTCGAGGTTGACGGCGTCATAAACTCACTAGGGCTCGTGTATTAGTATGTGTCAACCTCTCGTGGTCTACGGCCACCTATCCACAAGACCCTTGTTTATTGAGTGCAGGAAAACACACTCATATATGTCATCTAGAGGTTAGAATGCTCACACAGGCTTCCAGCTTACTGCAGAGAATCCAACATTTCACTATCAATGCCCCAACTACAAAGGCCTGGTTAAATGAGCAGGGGTCCAGTATCAAGCCTTACTATACCCCCTGCCCCACTACTGACTTGGTTCCTAAAAATAGACATTTTTATTTCTAGTCTTTTTGAAGACAAAACGATTCACTAAATCAATCCTTTCATGAAATGATAAACACTTAGTTATAGCTACTGTAATCTGCTACTAGAAAAGAAAACTATTAGATAATAATATTGTCTAAATGTGGTATTTACATTTCAAATCTGATGGGACACATCTAAATACACTGTATTCAGACCCACTTTGTATAGACCTGACAAACCATTTTACTCCCTTCTACCCTGTCATCAAACCTTGCACCTGATACTTGACCATAGACTTGCTGAGATAGATTTGATCATAGATTTTTATGAAGACAGGGAGGGAGACACAGAGAGACAGATAATGATGCAGATGATAACAGAGACAGAAGAGAGACTCACACAGGGACAGGTAAATAGACAGTCAGACATATACAGATAGGGCCAGATACAAAGAGACAGAGATGCAGAAAGACACATACAAAGCGAAATAGCCAAACATAAATGCCAAAAAAACAGGGACAGAGACAAAGATAAAGTATGACATACATATGGACAGACAGAGACAGAGACAAAGATATAAACAGAGAGAGTTATATATACAGTATATAGACAGGGATAGTGACAGGGAGACAGACAGAGAAGCAGACAGCTGGAGACAGAAAACAGACATAAACAAAGAGGAATAGATATATTTACTAACAGACAGGGACAGATGAAGATTTAGGTATAACACACTGGACCTGAAGCCATTCTACAATCATGCCAGAATAGCCCTCACCCCCTCCCCTCCCACAACCACTCCATCTACTTTACTTACCAACTAGCTACACTCAAGAGCCTGTTTTTTCTGGCTCACTGCTCTCCTACCACTTTATAATGCATGTACATTTCAAATCTGATGGCACACACCTGAGGGGGTATGTGTTGTTATATAAAGGAAAAACACAGAAAATATTGTAATTATATCTCAGAACTATCTACTTCAAATGACAACTTTGAGGTTCTGGTCCTAACTGTGGAAAAACCAAATAATAAGAGGATGCTATTCGTTTTTTACTATCGCCCTCCATCTGGGGATCTTGATATTTTTCTAGAGAAACTTGATATGATCAGTACTTTTCCAGCGTATAAAAACTATGAAAAGCATTTCATGGGTGATGATAATGTCAATATTAAGATAAGAAATAGTGCAGAGAGCCAGCGTCTATTTGATTTTGTTAGAGAAAACAACTTAAAAAATTATGTAACAGAGATTACCAGGCCCGAAAGCGGTACATGCTTAGACCATATGCTGAGTAACACTGATCAGACGCTTGAGATCGAGCTAGACAATAATTTAATCAGTGACCACAAAGCCATTCTCATTGAAAGATACCATCAGCCCTATGAAGTTGAACCTTGTGAATTTCAGGGAAGGTCTTATCGTGGCTACGATACCTCCGAATTCCAACAGTTCTTGTACCAGCAAGATTATACTACCTTTTATTTATCAACTGATCCAAATTTTCAATGGGACTTCCTAATAAAGACTATTATAACGTATTTAGATGAACATTGTCCTTTGCGACCTTTCAAATTCAACCACAGAAGAGCTGATTGGATAAATGAAGATATTCTAGACCTTATGATTGAGAGAAGGGATGTAGTAAGGGAACTCTCTATACATTATTGTAAAATAAGACATAACAGACTAAAAGAACTAAAGCGGACAATTACTTCATCTATCAGACGCGCTAAAAAAGATTACTGGACAGAAAAACTAGAGAGTAACAAAGATAACCCCAAAAAATTCTGGAGGCATTTGAAATCATTTTATAACCCGCAAAACAATGACACCTTAAGTAAATTGTATGATGATGATCAAGAAAAGTTTGTTGAAGGTCAAGAAATGGTAGACTACCTTAACTGTTATTTTGCAAATGTTGGTAATGGGGAAGAAAGGGAGCAGTCTGATCCGGATGTTACAAATTTTAAAGATGCAACAGAAGGCGAGAAACCAGAAAGGATCACAGTTACTTTAGATTAGGTATTTAATTGTATACAAAATTTGGATATTGACAAGTCAAGCGGTATTACTGGGGTTAACTCCAAGGTATTCCGTGACGCTTTTTATGTATTATGTGATCATCTAAGACACTTATTTCAAACAATTATAGACTACTCTGTCTTCCCAAAGGCTTGGGGACATGCAACTATTATACCTATTCCTAAGTCAAACAATTGTCCATTGCCAGGAGACTGGAGACCTATATCACTGTTACTGATCCCTGGCAAAATGTTCGAGCATATTGTTCATCAATATATTTCTAACCATATTGAGGAAAATAATTTTTTTGATGAGCGACAATATGGTTTTAGGTCTGCGAGGGGCACAACTGACGCTGTCATGCATTTAGTCAATGATATATATACCTATCGAGATAACAAGCGCTTAATACCCTGCCTTTTCATAGATTTTAGTAAGGCGTTTGATCGTGTAAACCGGAACCTAATAATAAATAAACTTTACAATAATTTCTCGATCGGAAAAATCTTGACTAAATGCATAAAAAGTTATTTAGGCCATAGGACCCAAAGCACAAGAGTAGGCAGTTCTCTGTCCTCGAGTGTACAAAATTATACTGGGGTGCCCCAAGGCAGTATATTGGGGCCGCTGTTGTTTAATTGTTTCATTGACGACATAAAAGATCTGCCATTGCTATGCCAACATATATTCTATGCAGATGATCTCGTTATATATTCTAGTGATTCTGGACTGCATAACAGCATCTATAGAATACAGCATGACATTAACTTACTGGAAGAATGGTGTGTACAAAACAGAATGAAAATTAATGAAAAGAAAACAAAACTCTGTATTTTTGGTTCTCAATCTTTATTAACAGCAAATAAAGAAGAAGTCAATAATAGTCATGTGAATATCAATGGCAAAGAAATTCCACATTGTGAAACATTTAAATACCTAGGGGTTCCATTAGATAGCTCGATGACTTGGAAGAATGCAATCAATGATGTATGTAAAAAGGTAAATCAAAGGCTGTTCCAGCTGGCCAAAATACGTAAATACATTGATGAGGAGAATAGCCTAAAGATTTATAAAACCTTAATACTTCCAATTTTCGATCATAGTGGCTATTTCATTAATGGGGCGTCGAAAGTGTTACTAAATAAATTGCAAAAAATTCAAAACCGAGCTCTACGAATTTGTACTAAAAACAGAATACAAGACATAAGTGTAACTGACCTGCATAAACGGTGTGATGTTGAATTACTTGGACAGAGACGGATATACCTTAAGCTCATATATATGAGAAGATATGCAAATTCGATAGAAAAAGAGCCGCATCCAAGGACGAGGGGGCAAGCTAAACGTAATGTCACTTTGAAAAGACCTAGAACAAATTTCTTTAAAAAGAACCCATTATATGAGGGAATGATGCACTGGAACAGCCTACCTATGGAAATACAAGATATGATCTCTAAGTATTCTTACAAAAAATATGTTAAATTAAAAAGTAGGGTGTTGTTTGAAGGAGACAATAACTAGATTTGGTGCACGAGGTATGTGTCTCCATTACATCTCATCACTGTTATTATTGCTATTGCTGCTATTATCATTACTATTATTATTACTATCATCATCACTATTATATATACACTTGTATATTCTGTATATACCTATTGACCGGTATAGTTACTCAGAACCTTTGTATGTAAGTGTCCTCAGAGAGGCATACAAAACCTGCTACTAGCAGACTGCCTGTAAAACCTACCTATCCTGAATTAAAAAAAAACAACAAAAAAATACCTTGGAACTTCCACATCTGAAGGGACAGACCATTCACTATGCTCTTCAAAGAAACACAGACCCAGTAAGGAGGTATGAGGTTGGTGGAAGGGTAAGCATATGACTCTATCTCAACCCAGTCACTCCATATAAGCACTTCTCCCCCACTCTCACACACACACTCCTTACCTTCATCCACTGACCAGGTTATTGAACCTGTTATACTCAGACCCATACATATATAGGACTTGATTCAGAGACATTTTTAACCCATTCAGGGCGAAAATGCCTGCAGGTATTATGTACATGGGGGGCAAAAATGCCTACAGGCATTATGTACACAGGGGGCGAGAATGCCTACAGGCATTCAAAATATATTCAGGCATTTTCCAATAAATACAAGAAAAATCTAAAGAGTTTGCGTAAAATATGGAAAGATATGTGTGGAAGTCAATACATTTTGTATGGTTTAAAAAAAAATTTGGCAATAAAGAAGTTCTCCAGATCACATGACAAATGAAACATTCCTGAATGCCTCAAGGCATTCTCGCCCCCAGAGACATACAGCCCAGGGGCATCCTGGCCCCTGCAGCAACTGGTACCCACCAACCTGCTCGCCTGGAAAGGGTTCATGCATTAGGATGTATACACTGATTTGAATACCAGAAATTAGTTTTATTAAGTGATCCTGTTCATTACACTCACAAATGACTATTTAATTAATTCTCTAGGTTTATTGAAACATTCTCGATACTTAATTTTCGATCAGATACAGATGGCTCAAATACATGATTTCTTATGATATTCTCTTACTTTTATATCATGAAGTAATTCAGGTATACAGTGCTCTTCCATTGTAAATGGAAATAACATTAGCTCCTAGTTGTCTATGTATAGAACTACTATCACACCAATATAAAACTACGAACTGGGTTCACACAAATCTCTCACCATGCCCATATAATGCTTGCGACCACACATTTAGAAATCTACTTACATCAGCAATAAACTCCTATACTGCACGAAACTTACCGCTTTACATATGTATCCGAAACACGTCTAACAGTAGGATTTTGCGTCTAGAAGTTAGACCTGTTATCAGGTCTCGTAGACGCCTTATCTAATGGCTTATATATATGTCCATGGTGCGGTCTTATATATGTCATATATACGCCTGATTTCGTTGTATATACACCACCATCCAATAGTTCCGATCTTTGCAACTTGGGGACACTACTGGTAGCATATTTCATTTGCCATTAACCATCCAAGTCTGTATTATATGAAAATTACAATTGTAGGGGGTGGGGTTGGTAGGTCGCGGGTGGCGGGTCAGTGTTGGTGCATCCTCTACCAACACCCACAGGACGGGGCGGGCCGCAGGTCGCAATTTCTTTTTTTTGGTATCATATATACGCCTGGCGTATATATATCGCACAGAGAATGTTTTATCTTGGATATGCCAGGCGTGAAAGACAGCCAAGTCGCGCGCATCTACATATGGAAACTACCTCGTAGACGCCCGAAACGTAGACGCGTATAAGAGGTGCATACAGATATAAACAAGCCACGATACAGCCGATACGTGCGTTATCGCGATGGCGTATATATATGTAAAATAGTGGTTTTCGTGCAGTGCTATGAACTGTCTACATCACCAATGAAGTACTACTCAAAAAGCATACATTAAATCCGAAGCCTTCATCTCCATAGCAATGTCGAACCACAGGAATTTCGCAGAAAAAGAAGTCAATCTTATGTCTATTTGTAGTAAGAATAATATTGGTTTCAAGAAGTTGTGAATAAGACTTATTGAAATCATAAAATGATATGTCTTGTGAAGTCATAATTTCCTTATTTCTTTGCAAAAACATAGACAGATAAATATTGTTTTCCAATTTGTTGACCTATCATGTGTGCCTCTGTTTTTTGCATGGGTGAGGGCCTAAGGCTTAAAACTACTCACTACGTCACACACCCATATTACACCACTCATCACACCCACATAGCAGTCACCACATCACACATCCATATATCACCACTCACCACGCCCACATGACACTCACCACATCACACATTCATATATCACCACTCACCTCGCCCACATGACACTCATCACATCATACATCCATATATCACCACTCACCTCGCCCACATGACACTCACCACATCACACATCCATATATCACCACTCACCTCGCCCACATGACACTCACCACATCACACATCCATATATCACCACTCACCTCGCCCACATGACACTCATCACATCACACATCCATATATCACCACTCACCTCGCCCACATGACACTCATCACATCACACATCCATATATCACCAATCACCACGCCCACATAACACAGCTCTCCACGACACATAGCACCCACGCAACACTCCATTATTTCGCAAGTAATAGAGAAACACATTCGAGCTCGTGACTACACTCGGCCTTATGCACGTGCACGCAACTCTCGGCCTGCCGCTGAGGTCAATTATGGGAGCTGCACTCCTATTAATAGGTGAGCAGGTCAAGCAGAGAGAAGCTCGTCTTGTGACCTCACCCTGTGTCCATGGCCGTGGGCATGAGCAGTTCATATCGAGACATGCGCCGTTCTGAGCGCAGCGCTGACCTCCTTATTGACCCCAGGAAGCTTTAAGGTTTGATGGGCTCAGACACAAGTTGATGCGTGAGCAGTTCGCTGGACATCTCGCCACTACCTTCACGATGGAAACATGATCATATAGAACCACTCATCTTACGTTTTAACAGAAAATCAAACCAGGATTTAACATGGTTTTTGGTGTGTTTCTTTTAGACAAATGTGCTTGGATCCTTTACTTTCGGAATGTAAATGATAATACGCTTATTCATATCCAAATTAGACATTGTCTGTTTCGAAAAACAACCATCAACATAACCAAAAATATCATTCATTGATAAATCAAATCATTTCGATCCTCATTGCTTATGCATTTCAATTTTTACTCATGTTTTTGTCCTTAGCATTAAGCAGAGAAGGTTTATAAACCTGAAGTTTAATCACTTTTAACCATACCGCCAAACAATGCAATAACAAGTTAGCATAAATAAAAACGATTTCGCTGAATAACCACCATATTCATCTGCTTTTGAAGCGATGATATACCATGAGCTAGCTCTGTTTTTGTGTTTTTCTTCTTTGAATACATGTAATAGGCAGATAACCAGATTAATTTCTTATGATTCTTAGAAAAGATTTTAGACCACTCAATTTGTTAGGATAAACAAATGGAAGTTTACATATAAAATTGCTTCTGAACTTCGTAAAATAATGAGCTATATTTTAACATACAACATTCTTTGTTTGTAAAAAAAAGCAAAACAAATTCTATGTTAATTCATTTGCTAGTATACCCCTGACTATATGTTTCAAGGATTACCTCATTTAACTCGTTTTCCTCGTTTTACTGAGATACTCAAGACACGCCCATGCTAATTGCTTCTGTCAACAAACTATGCAATAGTGTGGTCCTGCCGTTTTGTCACCTTAGACTCTCATCCAACATACTCGCCCTCACTTCTTACCAGCCTTCAACCTTACCACTTTTTTTTTTTCATTTTTCCAAACCACATCCTCTTCTTTTTCTTACCCTTCTGGGTGGGGCGGATATTTACATATTTTTATCAAATATTGATAATATTATTACCATGGTATTTATCATCCTATTTTACTTACCAATACTCTTATCAATCAATGTACTATTATCAAATTTGACAGTCAGACGTGGCCTTGTGCGTAACGCTACCACAATGTTCTCCTAACGCTCTGCACCTCACGAAGTCGGCTTTCGCCGGTCACTAGACGTTAAACCCGTTCTCATTGGTCGGCGTTCACCTTGCTCGGCTGTGAGACGTGTCCTGATTGGTACGGGCTGGTACACAATACTTGTTGCCCTGGCTATGACCTAGATCGCGCTCTGCTGTGAATCAGCTGAGAGGGACTGACCATTTTGTGATCAGTAGTGGGGGGAAGTCATTTGTGTTGTATGGGGGGGGCCGGCAACGTTGCTTGGGGCGTATGTTTCGGCCTCTCCCTGGACACTACGGGGTGAGAAAATTGTGGTTTCAAAACTTACTGTTTCTCATCAGGCGTGGCACTCGTTTGGAGTTCTTTGTGCGTGGTTGGTCCCATTCGGGGGATTTTTATGTGGAAAAGTTCGTCGCTTGCGGCTGCCGCGACCTGCTTAGGCTAGTGTTTCTTTTTGGGCTTGCACTTGACAAGGCTGTGAGGTAAGAGTTAGGAGTCCAGATATTTTTTGACGTGGCATTGTGGCATCCTTTAGCCATACCGGTTGTCCATTGTATTGAGTCCCCATGGGGACTGGCTCTTGAGTCGATGGATCCAATTGAACTCTATTTTGTTCCTGAGGACCATCGCTCTTTGGCTTTTCGGGTGACTGAAGATGAAGTCAAGTATGTGGAACTTGACATCGTCCGTACCTTTATGGTTACACTGATTGAAGTGTATAGGTACCTCATTTTGGTTGTTTGATTTTTTTATGTTACGCAGGTGTTCATACATGCGTTCCCTGATCTTCCTTTTGGTTTGGCCCACGTATTGTATATTGCATTTCTTGCATTCTATGCAATATATAACGTTGGAACTGTTGCAAGTCACGTTTGTTTTGGTGGTGTACTTGCGTTTGGTGGTTTTTGAGTGGATGCTACCACTCGTGTCGATTTTGGTGCAGTAGTCGCAGTGTTTGCGGTTACACTGGTTCCGACTGTTTTTCTCCTTTTCTCCATTTGACTTACCCTCGTTTTCAGAGGGGTGATAGTCTGTTCTGGCTCTGACCAGGTGATCTTTCAGGTTTTTGGGTCGTTTGTACCCCTTTACTAGTTTGCTTCGATACAGTTTTTTGGTTGTATTCGACCGGCCTAGTAGGTTCCAATTTTTGCTGACGATCTCCCCCAGTTTGTTGTTGCCTGGGCGGTAGGTAGATATGAGGAAGGTTTTGTCCTCACTTTCTCCTATTGGATCTGTCTTTGGTTTCAGAATCTCTGTTCTCGCCTTTGCGTCTACTGTCGCTTTGCATTTTAAGAGACTCTCCATCGGATAGCCCTTGGACTTGAATTCTGCCAGTTTGTGGGTGGCATGTTTTTCATAGTCCTTGTTGTCTCCACAGATTCTCTTCAGTCTCAATAACTGGGAGAAAGGGAGACTTCGCTTGGTTGCAGGTGGGTGTGCCGAGTCATATCGTAGATATGTGTTGGCATCTGTAGGCTTGCAATACAGGTCAGTGTACAGTTTGCCTCCACCTTTTTTGACCGTCGTATCGAGGAAGTTTATTTCCTCCCTCGATTGTTCGTTGGTGAACTTTATGGAGAGGTGTGCCTCGTTGAGGTACTCTATCCATTTGTCCAGCTCGTCTTGGCCATGTTCCCAAATGTAGAACACATCATCGATGTATCTCCACCACACTGTCGGCTGAAGATGGTGCTTCGATACTATCGTTTCTTCGATGTGTTCCATAAACAGATTGGCATATGATGGGGCCAGTCTAGTACCCATCGCAGTGCCCCTTACCTGTATGTAGTGTTTGCCGTTGAAGACAATGTTGTTTTTAGTCAACACTGTCTCCAGTAGGTCTACCAACGATTCGTTGGTGGGTTTGATGTTACCTTTTCTGGTCTGGGCCAGTTTGTGAGAGATAACTTCAATGCCCTCGGTGTTTGGTATGTTGGTGTAAAGGGAGCTCACGTCAAGAGTCCCCAATATCGCGTCTTCCGCAAAAATTGGAAGTTTTTCAATCTTATTCACAAAATCATTTGTGTCCTTGATATATGACTTGATATCTGGGACAAGGGGCTTCAGGAAATTGTCGACAAAAGATGAGATTTTCTCGGTCGGACAGTTATTTGCTGAAACTACTGGTCTACCCGGGGGCGGCCTTTGTGTTTTGTGAATTTTGGGGAGGAAATAAACGTTAGGAGCCCTAGGTTTGGTGTTCCTCAGGGCTCCCGCCATTTTGTCACTGATTTCTCCCTTCGTCCTCATGTCGTCTATTTTTGCATCAATCTCGTTATTGAGTTTGGTGGTGGGGTCACTGGATAGTAGGTGATACGTATTGGTGTCACCTAACTGTCTGTCTGCCTCCTCAAGATATTGTTCAATATCCTGGATGACAGTCGCCCCTCCTTTGTCTGCTGGTTTTATTACTATGCTGCTATCTTTAGCCAGTTTGTGCAAGGCACCTTTTTCGCCTGATGTCATATTTGGTTTGGCTTGGTTATGCCTCTTTTGAGGCATGGCCAAATTGACCTCATTGATAGAGATAAAACTTTCTAGGTTCTGTGAGCCAAGGGGGGGTTTCCAATTGGATTTCCCTTTGAGTTTGCGAATAAGGGGGTTGTTGTCATATGCTAAGTTATTCCCTTGGACATTGATCGGTCTGGCAGTACCTGTACTGGTCTGCTCTTTGTCGAAAAATTGTCGGGTGCGAAGCTTTTGGTGGAACTGGTCCAATTCGACTTTTTGATCCCCTTCATTAACACTATCCTGTACGGGACAGAAGTTAAGGCCTTTCTCCAGCAGAGAGAGTTCATCTTTACTAAGTACTTTCTTAGATAGATTGATGACAATCGGATTATTTGATCTAGATTTTTCGACCAAGACAGTTTTACTACTGGTTTGGTGTGTTAAATCTACTGATTGAGTGGAACAAACACCGTTATAAACTACATTTTTATCTTTATTTGGAACAGATTTGACATTTTGTTCAAACAAGGGTACGTCATTCAACAAAGGTTCTGGCTGAACAACATGAAATGGCGCAACAACAGGAACAAAACGTTCAACACTGGGCACCGAGGTGCTAGTGGGTGTGTCCTTACTTTTTTCAAAGTCACTCCTCACTTGGGTGGGTTCTACTGGTCGAGGTTCGGAGCTCTGCGTCCTCCTCGTCCCCTGCCGCGACTGCGGCCTCGTCTCCCACGTTGACCGGACCCGCGGTCTGAGGTTTCGTACGGGCGTGATCTGTACGATCCCCTTGGTTTTCCCCTGCCTCCCCTTGTGTCCAAGGTGGGGTTTTCCTGAAAAACCTGGGCTGCTTGTTTGGATACTGCAGCTGCTGCCTCGTTTTCTTTGTTGGTGATATATTGAGCCACGGCAGCTGTAGCAGGGTCTCTGATCTCCGTACACCCTGGCATGCGCTGAGAGAGTAGGTTGATCTTAGACGTGAGACGGACTTTCTCATTTGTGGCCTCATATTCATGGGCTTTATCGTTATGAGCTTTGATCATGTCCATCAAAGTTTCCGTCTCGTCCGCATCATGCTCGTTGCCAATCAACTGCCTAGTGGTAGTGTAGTACGCCTCACTCGTAGTTGATTGGCTGGCATGGGCCCGATAAAAATGGTCTTTGGTAGCGGCCATTATATCTTCTGCTGCTTGTCGTCTGATGCGCTCGACTGTGCCCATCAGAGCAGAGTTGTTGATGTAACTGGGCGGTTCTGTGACTGCAGCCGCCCATGGCTCAATGTGTCCCCTCTCACACGCCTGTTCGTACCATTGGGCGCGTAAGAGAGACTTTACTGCACGATTGCCGTCGTTCTTCGCGGCTCTCCATACTCCCCGTGCCGGGTCAGGGATCATGGAGTCGATTGTCTGCAAAGAATCAATCGGCATTTTTTGAGTGACGGTAGTGGGGAACAGATTTGCAAACGGGTTAGCTGTTGTGTTTTTATGGAAAACAGTTCTAGCAAATATGTTAGCATCAGATCCAGGCCTATTAACTCTAGGACCAGTGTTGATTTTACCATCAAGATTGTTTTTGCTATTGACAGGTGCCCTACTGGGTGTCAAAGATTTGCTGTCAACCCTTCTTATTTTGAAAGGTGACAAGGTGACATTATTACCACTGTCTAGTTCTATTAGGTCTAGCAGGGTTGTGTCTGGAAGAGTGTTGCTAGCAGTGCTGCTATGTTTTCGTTTCCTGTTGGTGACACAACTGCCAGCTGGCGTGTGTGTGTCACCTTTTCCAGTAGGTGAAAACATATCACCACCCAGTTCAGGTGCCGGCTGGCTGCCCGTGTTCTGGTGTATGGTAATGTTAACATGACTATGTGCGTCTACCAGCTGGTATTCGCGTCTCGCTGATACTGTCAAACGTTGGGGACTGCCGTCCACAGCGTGTGCAGTTTTCACTGACAGCGCGTTATCACCTACACTGCTGCGTATGCGATGCGCTCTGTTTGAAATACGTCTTGTATTATCAGGTGTGACATTAAAGAAGGTACGTATAGACTGCTGTGTATTCGTACGAGTAATGTTAGTTACCTTTTCGGGATTGGCTGGCTCTTTCTCATCCTTCGCCGGTTTCTGCAGATTGACCGGGGCGAACGGGTTCGAATTGGGCCGAGAGACTCCCGTAGGCGCCCGGGCCGTGCTGTTGTTGGCGGCCGCTGGCTGCCTCGGGTCCCGGTGAACGCGTTGCGGTTGCTCCGCCGTCACCGCGCCGTCTCGCTGTCCGACAGCGGGCCCGCTGCCGGCACTCGCGGCGTTGTCTTCGGGTTCGGCCGTCTCCATTCCCTCGGCGGCGGCCTCCTCCTCTCGTATGTGAAGCAGGTTTGACCAAGCTTGGCCAGACGTGCTCGCACGTGGTTCTGCTTTCTCATCGGACATTCCGGTATCGCAAAGTGACAGTACAATGACAGTCAGACGTGGCCTTGTGCGTAACGCACAAGGCCCTAGCTCTCGACGGTCCCTTGCTGTCCCTAGCTCTCGACGGTCGACGGCAACGCCGCACGGACAGAAAACTTTTTGAACCACTATTATCAAATTTATCATACTACTACTCATATCAACTATGTATTAGTTAATTCATTATTATCTTATTTCATTTATCATTCATTTTTTTGTTATCATGATGATAATAATAATTAATTTATCTACCCAAGCTGCCTCGTCAACTTATCTGTCCCTAGCTCAGCAGTATCATGTAATATTGAATACAAGTAAGTTCATATCTTATCTATATGTCCTAGAGGAAGTAGTATATGTATCTGATATGTTTTATAAAGCAGTAATCATTTATCTTACCCCAGTATTTTTCTCCATGGGCTTAACATTAGGAACTCATACTCCAAGGCTCTGAAGGTGGTATACCCAATACTCGATATCTTATTGGGTGAGTTATTTTATCAATTAATGCTGTTCCTGATTATGTGTCCGGGGTAAGATAAAATAAAAAAACAACTCGATGAAAATAACTTGGTCCACACTCCACCTATTTTTTTCTAATGTTTTCTTTTTTTCCCCTTTTAGATATGTGATTGTAAATATTGCGGTGGTGCTGACTTCAGGTAGCGTATTAGCTGTGATAATTCATGGACTTATCACCGTAGGTAAACTACTGGATAATAAGATGGACACCATGGGTCAATTGAATAATAGAGTAAGTTGCTACTGAAATACTCCAGCTGAAGTGAGCAGCAGTTAAGGTAACTGTTGCAGTTAAGGTAACTGTTGCTCCTTTATCATATCCATACATAACTCTTACCACCTCAGACAGAATAAACTAGAGTGATGGATGCCTGTTGCCTACACAGATAGCCTTCGACTTGAATATATTTAGATGTCAAGGTTGAAAGGTCACGGTTGAATATAATCTCATGGTTGAACGTCAAGTTTGAATACAGTGTCAAGGTTTCGTTCCCAAATACTGTGTCCTTGCACATGGTAAACTGTCCTTGCCCCTTCCTTTGTCAAGGACTTCAGGGCCCATGCTCGTTGTAAGGGTGCTGAGTGTGTACCCAATTGTGCCAGGTCTGGGACACTCAGTGCTCATCCCCCAGCACGGTACTGGTTGGGTTTACTCTGCCGCTGGGATCAAGGCCATTGCTCATGGAGGTGATGAGTGGATGTGCATTATTGATAAGATGAAGGATGCCCAGGGTCTCCGTGCTCTGTGGGACGTTCAGTGTGCGCCATGTCAAGGTCAAGGCCGAGTGACTGGTCCTTGCTTGCCCTGTATAGTGACACATACACCTTATTGTTCTCCCTGCTCACAGATATCCTGGTTTTTCTTAATTTTATATTTATACATGGATGCAGACCAGGTATCTTTACTTTTTATTGTGTGGTTAGCTATAATTGTCACTGAAATTTCCAACTATCTCAGTTTTTTCTGAGGAGAACCACAGTTTCAGAATTATTTGTCTTTTCCTGTTTGGCCGTTTGGCTGTTATGCCGATGGCTTCCTACAACTCTTCACAACCCGCTCTTTCTGACAATTTTCCGGACTCCGGAAGCTGTCCGATATCAATGATGTTGCCTCATCTAGAAATGTCACTATGGTATTCAACCTCCCTATCTCTTCTTGTAAACCTAGATTGGCTGTTATATATATTTATATGCTTAGCACTTAATTTATCAAATGGATGTCAAATGTATCTTGGATATCGTCGAGATAGTTTTAAACATTCATTCCAGGTGTCATCATTTGTTGCTGATACTTTGTTCTAGCACCAGAATTCGACAACATTTGGTAAGCACCATCACATTTGTTAGGTGCATATCAACCTCTTTTTTTAAAGACTTCTTTCTTGTCAATAGAAATTTCTTCTTGAGAGATGGTGCAAAAAAGACTTATAATATCTAGGACATATTATGATCATAATTACAATGTCAAAGTGCTAATACTCATACAATGAACGTTTTGTCATATACACGCCACCCATAAATACGATTTCAACATATCCAATTCCAGCATTCACGAATTATTCCTGATTTACAATTAATTACGAAAAGTTGATGGTATTGTATAGGATTCCCGATCCGGTATAACGTATTTTCTGTCTCTAAAACCTAGATCCAATATATATTCTCTCCAGATCCTTTTGGTCAATTCCTTTATGAGTTCCAAACGTCAGCAATATTTTTGCGCTGTATAAAAAGGTGAAGCTTAGCATTTTCTTTTTAACAGAAATGGCATTCTGCCGAGTCAGCTATTTCTCTTACTACTAAATAGCGATTATATTTAATGGTATTATTGATAATGCTATATTGCAGTCATCTCATTTCGTTTTTACTAGTACATCAAAGTCTCCTCCCATCATGTTAATTCACTTGTAGTAAGTTTTGTATTACATTTATCATTATCTGATAATGGAAATTCTCTGCTTTAATTCTTAAGATATTATACAATTTTTTACCCGCTGTTTCAAGAGCATTGATCGGATTTGAACCTTCGATTAATAGATATATCTGTTGCCTCTGTTTCATCAATAGCTAATTGTTGCCAACGAAACAAGTTCTTCAGTCTAAAGTTATTCCCTGCTTTATATATTGATAGTTTAGTGATCACAGTAGAGTATACATTCATTATACAACAGAGATTCATTTAACAAGTCTGCCTTTGACAAGTTTTAACCAACTTATCTTGATGAAGTAACTGACGTTGTTTTTCAACCATATGCCCTATCAGTCATACAGTGAAAAGGGAATAGGTGAGATCGTGATGGATGGCACGAATATAATTTGGTAATGTTAGATAGGGTTGTCGAGGAATCTCAAATAGATAAAGCTGATTGTAGGTCAGAAAATGATGATGATGTGAAGGGTATGATTAGGGTCTGTGGCTAGGGTGCGTTTCACGGTTTGATATGTTTGAAGTTGTTAGGGTACTTTTATTTTGGAGGTGGGGGGAGAGAGAACGGGCGCCTAACTTTTAAACGGCAACAGTATATGGAGAAATTCTGGTGTAAATTTTCTCCCTTCCTGGTATTTTATTCCTCACACCTTGCGGGGTGATATTGGAGATATGTGGTTCAGTTAGGAAAAACATTTTTTTATATGGAGAAATGTATTACGGCAATAGTAAGACCAGCACATAATCAAACACAAACTATGCAATACAAAAATAATATTTCAAGCATAAGTACTTGATGTTGGGTAATACAACCACAGACACCAACTATTAAACAGAATAAGACACTATACAGCTAATATTAAACCCAAGCTATTTACTCATTCATTATTCAAATTGATTGTACTAAAAGAATTGCAATTTCTTAACATCTGTTCAGATATCAATCGTTTGGGAGCTATTTCAAAATAGTCTCGATCATTAGGTTTAAAAAAAGGATTCGTACTGCAATCTTAATTGTACAAGTCATGTCTGGAAATAATTGTGCAATTCCTGATATAACACAGTGCCAACCTCTCATGCTTTGATGTCCTCCATTGAGATACTACTACTACATCTGGAGCTGAGGGATCTTCAGACAGAGGACATAATTTCTATATGTGGTGCATAATCCTCTTTACCATGATAAAACTTCACAGCAGCAAGCAAGGAAATGTGAACAGATATTTCTGTACCTCTGCTATATAGAATTTGATGACCGAATCACCTTATGATGAATCTATCACAATATTATTCTAAAATAATTACGAGTATTGCAAGAATCACAATATGCCTGGCTGTAGATTTGTCACATATTAGAAATTGAATGTAAATTTGAAGATGGGAATATGTGTAAATGTCCTGAAGCCACCTTTACATCTTTTTAATGCATCAATGAGTGGGGCTCCGAACTGTTTGTATTTTGCAATCAAAGTGTTTGCAAAGGCATTGGTTTCCTTTTAGCCTTAATCACAGAGTTTCAGGAAACATGTTTGAACCTATTTATTCCTCGCAACAAAGCGAAACAGGTCTGGTCACAATATATTCTTTAGATTGTCCGATGATGAAAGATTTTCATGTAAAAATTGATTTCTGTTTCAGACTAACACGAGGCATGCAGCATCGAGCCAAATAGAGCACGAGGAAAGTTCGAGAAGAGAATGATAAGTCTGATTGAATTTAAACTTGAGAGAATTGAAATACTTCATGTAGTAATTGGAAGAAATATGTAAAATTTGAGTGAATGGTGGGAGGGGGTGGAGGTAAAAATGTAGGTGTGATTATGAGAATACCCACCTGGTGGGGTATGGGGTATTAATGTTGGTGTTGCACCTCTCAGGGGGAGGGGAGACAATGACAGTACACCCCCATCCCCACCCCCACAGGCAGAGATGAAAACACAACAATGAGAGGCACTAAAAGAGATGCCAAAGTTAAGCTAAGTTTCACCAATGTCGGATTAGAAAGAATGAAAAATCTCCATAATTTTGAGGAGTCAATTTTCGAATAAGTTACAAAGAATTGATCCATTAGCTCACTGTCGGGTAGCTTTTGAACTTACCTTGATAGCGAAAGGCCACAAAATTCGTTCATGTCAAGAGTGAAGTTGCAGATAGGATGCTTGCCGGACCACATGGAGAAATGCGGTTGGGATAGGATGCGTATGCGACTATACGGAGAGCAGTTATTGTTGGGATGTATGTTTGATCACATGAAGAGTTGGATGGAGATTGGACATATGCCGCCGGACAATGTAGAGAGTGCAGCTGATGTTTGGAATAGGATGCTCAAAATCTGTTCTAGTTGAAAACGAACAGATCGCAACTTCTGACACTCTTTCTTCCCCTGAGCTTAACGGTACCAGTTTTATGATTAAAAAAAAAGAATTACTGTAATACCCCAGTGATGCCCCAGTCACACTGGTACGTGTACGCACGTCTACGTTCTTCTACGCATTTTGAAATATACAAATGCGTGGTGATGTGCGGGAAAACGCGGAGATATACGTAAAGGAAAGTCGGAATGCGCCGAAAAACGCCACAATACGCACAGAAGCGTAAATAAGCGTTGATGAACGTTGATCATGCCCCAGTCACACTGGCGTAAATTTTGGCGTTCCTTCTACGTATTTGAATTGGTTGGGACCACATATTAGCTACGGATTTGGAACGTATTTGTTTGCATTGCTTAAATGTTTTAGTACACTTCTCAACGTTCATCAACGTTTATTTACGCTTCTCTACGTATTGTGGCGTCTTTCGGCGCATTCCAAACAAAATGTTACGACAATAACATTCGCCTTGCATTGGTCGATCTTCCAAGCTATTTTACATACATGTGGAAAACACACAACATATATAACAATCATATACACAACGTTACATACGAGAGGTCATATTGTATATTTAACAGAACATTCTAACAAATAAGACAGGAAAATAAGACAGGAAAAAATAGACAGGGATATGTCCTTAGTACATTATACCACTAAATTATTGAATGATTAATATTTTTATGCAACATATAATTTATCATGATATGTTATCAAGGTATGGGTTATTTCTTTAACCTTCATTTTGAAATTATGTGTGTTCGTTATTGTCTGTACATTCATTGGTAACTTATTCCAATATTTATTTCCCAAATAAAAAAGAGAGTGAAGATACTTCTCAGTATTAGGAGTTAATTACAATAATAATAATAATAATAATAATAATAATAATAATAATAATAATGATGATAATAATAATGATAATAATGATAATAATGATGACAATATACATATATAGTATAGGTCCCATATGAGGTTCAGTTATTTAGAGTTCGGATGGTGACAGTCGAGGAAGTACAGATCCTAAAAACTTGACTAGCTTAATCAGCACTACAGCGATCATCCACTTCTAGTTGGTATGAACCTCTCGTGTTTTTCCACCTTTGTGCCGCTGGAATATTAGATTTTTACACTGTTTTAGATATATAAGGATCCATTAATACACACTCGAGTGGAAGAACGGCCATATAGCCGAATTCGGTGATTGTCTGACACAATATTCCCTTATATGATAATCACAAAACGAAATAATTCAACATAGATACATAATACATCAGTTAACAAAATACCTGCTATATAGTTATTGCTGTATACCAAAGATGTCATTGCGATTGCTAACAAGAAGCTTGGTACGCTGAAGACGATTCAACATATTTTACAGACTTTCTAAAAGACTGTTGTTGTCAGGAAAAGTGATATGATGGTAGTTTGGTGTTTGGTTTCTATTCCACCTCCAGCAGTTACCCCAAATTGATCACTGTCCGATAAAGAGCGAGAGAGCAGACTAAGGGAACCTGAAAGGCATCGTTTCTATAGACTTGTTGAGAACCCCAGGACAGGATGCGAGCTGAGCGACACTTGAGAGGATTCACCTTAACGAGCACCTGAGTCTCTAGTACTTACATGTGCCGCAGGGTCAACTAGTTATCAACAGGGTATCGCACCCGCCTGTCCGCCTGGCAGGCAGAAGTGTCAATCACACTAATTTCCTTTAACCCTTTCCAGGCAGGCAGGCTTGTGGGTAGCAGAGTCTACAGGGCCGAGGATGACCATAGGCAGTATGTCTCCGTGGGAGAGGGATGCCTAAAGGCATTCACTAAAATTCCACATATCACGTGAACTAAAGAATCTCATAATTGCCACAAATGATTTTTCTTTAAGTAATGTACTGACTTCCATACATGTCTATCATGATCTAAACCAAATCTTTAGATTTTCCTCTATCTATTAAGAAATAATTGAATTAGTTTTTCATGAATGTCTTATCTTTCTCGCCCTCCGTGTACATAATGCCCCAAGACATTCTCGTCTGGAAAGGGCTAATGACTTCAGGAACATTACGTTTGACGTATGATGTCAACATATATCATCATTCACTGTATCCATTCCCTTTTTGTACGTAAAAACGATAACGATGCAAGTTGAGGTGCCAAGTTTAGACGTTTGCGATATAGAGGTTCCCACTAATCTGCGCTATCAGTAATGTTCGTCTCACAAACGTAAAATAACAGGACTATCATAACATGACAATTTCTGTGTATATCCGTCTACATTCCCCGTATACAAGTCCCCTCGGACATAATAATTTTGTCCTATTTGGCATAATTTATACGACTGATTCTGCACATACCTATGCTGGGCCAGTTGGAGTTGGGGCTAACTGAAGAGTTGGCCTTAATGCGTTTCAGAGTGCGGTCATTACGGACTCATCCCTCGTCGTCAGGAACTCTCACGTGGTTCCGGTCACATGGTCCCGGTCACGTGACGACGCCACCCCAACCCGGCTGCGTTCACTTCAACCCTGGGCCGCCAACGAGAAGGAACCACCTAACCACCCTACAAAAACTCTTAAATCTCATTTCTCACGTTCTCCTACTCCGTAGGGCTTATCAATAGCTCCTCAACTATCTCTTATCTCTGACTCGTATGTTATATTGGACAACTAAAACTTATCTCGTACTTTTTACTCGTACTCAATAAATTTTATGTCCATACCCGCGCTTTGTGTTAGTCATTATGTTGGAGTTTCAGTGATATCTAGGTCCATATTAATAAGGTGACATAGGGAGTGTACCTGAATTCTATCTGATCCTCGATATTCTCATCGGATTTATATTGACCTCGTTCTTCCTTCTCGGTGAATATTTCTGGTCAAAATATTCCTAAATAAATTCCATTCAGACATACAAATTATATTACATAATTTCTGGAACATGTTGTCTAGACTCTGTATTAGACCCGGTGCCTTCATATCTAAAATTTTCAGTAGTGCAGTCGTACATCGGACTCAACGCATCGTCACCGACCTCTCAATTATCAGAAAAATGTGTCAAAGTACAATCAGCTCTGTCATCATATTTGCATCCGTATTCTACAAACTATTGTCAACCACCAAACAATAGTTGTCAGCAGTCTGTCTAGCTTTTATGCACAGTGATTGAAATGGTTATTTCATAACATTATCACATCCAAACATTGGCAAACTGTAAAAAGTAAAGTGGACATCCCAGTTCTTCGAAATAATTTTTGAGAAGCGATTCGTTTGACGAGTTGATCTCCGAGGACTTCAAACTGGGCCATTCTTCTATGAATATCCTCATGTCCTATGAATTTCACATTGCTGGATGATAGAGTCAGGCCTGAATACAGTGACATGGGAAATTAGAATGTATAACTGGGTGTCATTGGTGTGGCATTATTCAGGGATGAGCATACCTAGTTCGAGTTCACAAAAATGAAGCTGACGAAGGTGCGGCTGATGTATGGCACATCTATAAAAATTTTACCATTCCTTCATAGCTAACAATATGGCGACTGTTTTAGCACATCTAGGTAGATGGCTTCTATTACCACATACCTACATGTGAAACCATCTTAATAACGCACCACTGCGCCGTGAACGATAAATGAAATTACGTTGACTACGTGCAGTAATTCACAGTCCGTGTTTAGTGTTGACAAATGTATCCAACGGTGACTATACATGTGATGCTAAAACGTAGCGCTGCGGTATACGTTCTCAAGTCCAAGTGGGATACTCATGGCCTTTGTTTAGGGGTAGTCATTGCTCCCCCCCTGGTGTCCCCCTCTACCGCGCCTCACGGGCGCCCCTCCTGCACCCTCGCGGCTTTCACACTTACCACACAGTCACGTGGTCGACCCCGGTCCGGACCCCGGTCTCACTTCTCCGTCAGCCATCCTACAGTACACACGTACTACAGTACTTTTTCGTCCCACCCACCCACAACCTCTCTTCCTCTCTTCCTACTCACGTAGGGCATTTTATTACATATACAATCACCTATATATTGTATATCATACATATCATACAATTAACAGGTGTATTGTATATCATATTTTATCCTATCATAATTGACTTTTATTCTACATGTCAATTATCATATACTATTACTTACCTTCATATTATATTACCATTAATATGCCGTCCAGTAAGGTCGACATAATTTTACTTCATTTACTGCATAAAATTAAATAAAATGTTATTCTCCCAGCTACTGCTTCTGTCCTTTCATCCAGGGGATAGGGTAATGACCTTCAATGCAAATGTCCGCCTCAGACCGCTTCGAAAATTTGCTGGCGTAATCTTACCTTCACTGAAATGGCGCGTAAAGTATATTGTCCCAATCGCAGGTTATGTTATCGATATAAAGTCAGAAATCGGTAAGATAACTAGTACATGAAAAAAACGTATACGAAAGGTTGTAGACCTTCTGCATTAATGTATTGACAGATTATCCCATAGAGGGAATTCTGTGAGCGAGGTCATTCGCTTAGTAACTCGCTATCCCTACAAAAGTATAGTTTTGTTCTGTTCTATCCGTGTCTTCCTAATGGTCAATAGACCACCCTGTAACAAGTGTGGACATTTCTTTGGAGATATAGCTCCATTCCGCCACGAATAAAGAGTTCTAGGTGTGCTCTTTCGATACTTGTTCTGTCATTTAGAGGTATGTACTTCACGGATCAAAGTGTCCTAAAGGTCACAGAGTAAGGATTTGTGTCCCCCACCCCCAGCTCGGATCGTTAGATATGAGCCCCCGCCCCTCTGACCACGTACGTTCTGACGTTTCCTTGCCACAGTCAGCAGTGCGTGACAGTGAAAGTTGTTATCAGCGTTGTATGCCTATTTGTAAGCTTCCTTTGGATAATGATTTAGTTGACTGTATATTTGTACTTACTCGTGCCGCGTACGAGTTACAAGTTGAATACAAATAGCATATATGAATAGGTAAACCGAACACAAAGCTGCAGGTCTCTGTGTTGAACCCGTTGTCCTTGAACAAATGTCTGAGTGTCAATAGCAGTTATTGTCGGTGTACCATATATACATACATATGATACGAACTGCAAGTTATGAACCAAGGAAGGCTGATATACTCTACAGAAAGATGTTACTGCTGTATAGTATAAATATTCACCATTGAAGTGTTTATACGTCATAAAAATGTCCTTATATAAAATATAGTGATAGATTTTGAAACTTTTCTTTTTTTCGATTTTATGAAACACCAAGGCTAATATTCTCTATTTCATCAAATTAATTATCTTCATTTTTGAACCATAATTACTATTTAATGTTTTGACCTGCAGCATCATTCATTCCATATACAGCTCATAAATCTAAGATAATCTGCATAAAAGATTGATAATTCTAAAATTTGCCTCAGTACATATCATTTGTTTCACTATCACAAGAATCTGTCTAAATGATACAAATCTTTCAATAATTAGGTTCTCGGATTTGTTCCTGAAGCTTATGGATACTTTTCTCTAGCTACCACTGATTAGACAAAGCCATATAACAAGGGGCCTGTTGATGATTTTAGGGTGTCTTTTTTATGGAAACCTTTTTCTGTTAGCCAACGAGACCCGGAGACGATGTCGATCAACTTTACTCAACACTTTTGGACGCTACTTTGTCGGCTAGGACTGTCTCAGCGAACAAGCTTTATATCAATATGACTGACCTGGCCAGTTGGGACTAATGCGGGAGTGGGGGAGATGCTGACTGCCTCACATGACCCTTCATTGGTCACATTAGCCCAGCTAGTGGCCATGCCCGACATGACCATGCAACACCAGCACCTCGCCTACCTCATCCTCATGGCAGCGGCGGCTATCATCCCCCGCCAGGGCTGCCATCATTATTTCTACCACAAACACCCTCGTGGCGTCCCACCTCCAGAAGGCCGCCGGGAATGACCTCATGACGGCTGCTTGCAGTTGTGCCCTCTGGGTCCTCTCAACCATCGACGTTGATGTTGACATCCATATGACCGCCTACTACCGTTGCTGCCCTCACCAAGGGGGCTCCCGCTTCGGGCCTCTCATCTCTGGCTGACGTCCCCATCCACCCACCTCCGGATGTGTCTGCTCTGCTGAACGAATTTCTCTAAACTTGTTCCAGGTCTCCACGAGACGCATGCCACCGCATCCCCGCATGCAGCTGTAGTACACTCCGCGGCAGTTAATCATGAGAAGCACGATGTTCTGGCGCTCAGCCCAACCCCTCGCCAGGTGGTGTTCTTTAGGCAACACCTCATGGACTGCAACTCCTGGTAGAGATGGTACACCTGTGTCACTTCCTGGATCTGGTGGGCTGCCGAGGCCTTGCACCAAAGGTGGGAGACCAAGGCACCACCTTCTCTGGTGAGAGGACATCTCCCCTCTTGGCAAGGTCTGACAATCCTGTTGCACTCAACGAAGACTCACTCAACGTTGGAGCCTCTTGGTGGCCGCTTTGCAGGATTATGTGTTCCAGGATGTTGCGGGCTCCGCCTGATGTCTCAGGTCTCACAGCAGTTCCCAGACCGCCCTTCACTCGGCTGCACCTCCAGGTACTCTCCATTCCATCCGGTGCGGGGGCGTACAGCAAGCAGCCCTTCACCGGGCCCCGGGTGCCGAGCTCCAGCACCTGGGCCTCCACGATGTCCCTGAGGACCTCTGTTCCAACTGACGCCTCCTCAATGGTCGCCATCGACCCACTTCGGCCTTCGGCATTTATTCTACAAATCGACCAATTGCCCCAGCAATTGCCTAGGGCAGACATATTTTAATTTCAATAGAATCTTTCCAGATTATTTCTCTCTCGCATCAATCATAAAACAATGATGATTACCGCAAACAACTTCCATTACTGGAGTTCATTCTAATGCAGTCCCTAATTCAGGACAGACTTTGGATTCTAAAACATTAGTAACTCGTTCGTTTTAATTAGCGGCTTCCGCTCTTTTAACCGGGATTATGGCTGCTTTAGTAAATTAATATTCATGAATTACCGAAAAAACGAATTGCTCGAAGCAGGAGCAGCATTGTCTTTCCAACGGGGAGTGGCAGTTAAATTTCTCAGTAAAGTGTAACTTCATTGAAATAGCCAACTTTAGTTATTAAATACTGATTTCTGTGAGGAAGGAAGAAGATCTCATGTCAATGATACAACAGCAACAATAGAATGATTAAATGCATGCGTGTTACCTGATGTTGATCTGTTTCAGCCACACTTCGGTCCAAAGGATAGATACTTGGATCAGATACATGATTCACCTGCCACATTAAACCGGTATCTGCCTAGAGGCTACCATAAAATGCCCTTGTAAACCCCCCCCCCCCCCCCCATTATTCCCAGCGACTAACATACTCCTTCCACGCCAACCCGCTCTGAGAATGGGGACAACAGATACCTGCCTCATCAACCCCCTCCTCTGCCCAATTACTGACATTTCCTTAACCAATGTACAACCCACTAATGAACATGTGTGCCTCTTCAACATGCTCTCTGACCAGATACTAGAGTAACAATGCCTCACCAACCTTCATTCTGCCCAGTGACATAAGCTTGCCTCATGAAGCTGTCCTGTATTAGATACCTTGGGTTTGTTCAGTAAATGTTACCATCCTAAAGCTAGTATCAAAGAGACGATATAGGATCGAAGATACAGCCCCATAAGTCATTTTATAACTAACCAATAAAACATGATAAATCCTGCTGGAATCAGCATAAATCTATGAAAATGGAGCCTTGTGACGTGTTAGAACAATGTGCAAGTAAATCTTTTTACCAAGAATAGGTTCCTTGAAATAGCATGCTATAGGAGTCGTATTGTAACCAAAGAACGACAATTCCGAAACGATTATTACATGGGGGCGCCACCTGTGGTATATATTTTAACCAATTTCCCCGACAGTCATGCTCTATCATAATCAATATATTGGGAAAACTAAGATATGTTTTTACCATCGGTATGACGGCTATCCCACGATCACGTTGGATTCTCCGACATCGCTTCAAAGATCATTCCGTCCAGCTTAATTATGGTTCGTAGATTAATAAACAGACGCCCGCCTCACTAAGCGGCTCTCTCACCAGGAACCACCTTCCACTTGCTACGATAGCTGGCTACAGAGACCTTGAGTGGCATTCACACGGTGGGATTCATGTACCTCACATGGTTCAAAATCCCATGAGATTCTATTCCATTTTGGGAGTAAATGTCGCCAACAATGGCAGGGGAAAAACATGGGACCCTGCAATTTAAACGAAGAAATTGTGTTCAAGTACAGAATCTCAGCAGGATTTGTCCAGACAAACACCCTGTGAGGTACATGAATCCCATCGTGTGAGTCACCAAATCGCCCTCTGCCAAGTAAGATGAACCTGACGAACCTCTCTGCCCGGGTTTACTCTCCGCCCGTTCACACATGAGCTCTCAGACGGTGGCCTGGATACCCACATCATGTAAGACATCATCCGGGCTTCTAATCACATCGCAGGGGAAGGCGGGACGCTTCACAGCCTCTGTCCTAGTGTCATCACTGTATCCTATTCAGTAGTAGATTACACGCTTGCTTCACCACTAAAGGAAATGAGAGCGTCTTCCACACTAATTTACTAATGGTGCCCGCACACACTGTATGTACAATTACGACGCCTTCTGCTCTGCACCCTGTTTGTCCTTCAATAGCTTAAGAGCCGCGGAGAGCGCCGCAGCGTTTTAGTAAATTTCCCTTCAGGAATTTGGTAATGGGATCAGGAAGTGCAGTGTCAGAGTTTCTGGCGACGGATAAGACACATACTTGTTGACCTGCTACTATAAACGGTGTAAGGTTGGAGAGAGTTATATTGTTTATCGCTGTAACAACTGTCAGTGTCATTATATCACATCATGTTCAGATGGAGTTAATATCTATTACGGATAACTGTAAAACAATATGAGACAATAGAAGGACTGCCAAAAACATAAGTACTAATTGGGGTTAAGTGTTTGCGGCTGGGACCTTTTAGCTGATATGTTACCTGTGTGTATCTATGCGTTAGTATTATGTGTATTTAGATTATATAATCATACAGTCACAACCAACTATAGAGAACATCCAGAATAGGTTCTAGTCAGTTTAAAATGTAGCTGTTGTATGTCTCCCGACTCGGTTCTGCTCGGGGTGTGCTGGTTCTAGTAATGACATCTATAAGAGCTTGATTCCCCCGATCTTTGTCTACTCGAGATATTCTATTGTGGGTGCAAATCTGTCACTTCAGTCAAAATTACAGAAACGGCAAAACAGAGGGTTACTTATCCTCTTACAAACACGTCCGTTGGAAAGATTCGTTAATGCATTACAATCAGACTGTAACATTCAGAAGCTAGATGTGAGACGTCAATAATATGCATGAAAGCATGCATCTAATTGTCACCCTAAACCCGATCCTAAAACTAGATGACAAAGAAACCGGCCGATTATTTCGAGAGAAAAAAACCCGCACTTCCCTTTTCATGAAAGCCCGATGTACACTACAATGACCACTTTGCCAAAGGAGATTCAGGATGGTATCTTATTGGCTTCATAAAGCACCTTTTGTCCTGTTGGCCTTAAAACCTGCTATGCAGAGTCCACACTTGTATCTCTATTGTGCATATAAAAGCAAAGTGTCTATGGTCGGTGGTTTGACCTGCATCATATAATATCATGAATAGAGGAAGAATTACGATAGAAGCCAAGGCAAAGTGACACTTCTCGAGATATTTCGGACTGAGTGGGAGACGTAAAATATAGTAATATTAAGTGGAATTCACACGGTTGGATTCATGTACCTCTTGGACATAAAAGAAATACATTTCTCTAAACATGCATTGCCAAATACCCGCGGTATTGAGCCTACCATAAAGGAAATACCATTACATCTTAGGGAGCGTCAATAATTATGGCCAGGGTTGTTTTTTTCTTTTTTTTTCTGGGTTTTTTTTTTTTTTTTTTTTTTTTTGGGGGGGGGGGGGGACTTTTTTGTGGGTATTCCAAGGGGGGGGGGCAAAATTCCTTTGGGTATTCTAGGGGGGGGGTGAACTTTTTTTGGTATTTCCATGGGGGGGGGGGGGGGGGGTGGTGGGGTGTAAAATTCTTTTCACTATTTTTTCTGGAGTATTGACGATTTTAGCTAAACAATGAGGCAGGCTTCCATATTTGTGTTCAATGACAAGAATTGATATTTGTGATGAAATGCATTCACATCATATTATAAGAAATCAGCTAAGTTTTACTACTATAGTAATGATTAACGCACAAGATAACTATAGTTTTGTCATTCCCTGAGTTCAGTGTATATGGTTACAGTGCTGTTGCTGGGAGATAGGTGTGCACTCTCTTTCAGTCCGACAGAGAGACGACGATTGCCAAACACTTTAACAGTACATTTGTCAATGCAGTCTCACAAAATCACTTTTGTTTTCTTCAACATCGGTGAACTAGAAGCATTAACTACAACATCAAATGTTACAAAACACCCATGTTGCTGCTTCTTAGAGTGTGCTTGCATGCCATATACATTGACTAGAGGTTAGACTGGTCATATTGAACTTCCAACGTGCTTCTAGAAAACTATCCCTTCACTATCTGCATGCTATTCACTGTGACCAAAATACCTCAACACCCACTGGTGCTTGATATGTTTGGATCCAAGATAGGCAGTTGCAAAAATGGCAAGTTTACTGATGCAAGCGGATTACAGAAAACTAATCATTGACTGAATGTAACCCAAATTGTTATTCATTTACAATTGCACACCCATTCGTTAATGATAAACATACTATTGGCTCCTAGTTTCAATAAGATCACCATAGTTGTGGAAGAGCACTATGAGAAAAAAGAACACTTCATTTAGAACTCTACATTGAGTACTTGATGGGGTTCTGCATTCAAAAATGGGACTTTGTCGTCCTTCTATAGTGCCACACCATGGGTTGATCCACTCATACCAACGCCAGTCAATGGTAACTAGGAGCATATGGTATGTTCAGGATGGATGAATGAGCGTGCAATTATAAATGAATAAGAATACAAGGTTTGGGTTACATTCAGTGTATGGCTAGTTTTTTGTAGCCTAATTAAACCCAGTCAACCTGCCATTTCTGCAACCACCTGAGTCTATGATCCAAACCTAATCAAGCACTAGTCGGTCAATGAGGTATTTCGGTCCCTAGTGATTGGTCATGGTCAGCATGCCTCTAAGACCCTGAGACACTGGCACCCTGCTCGTTGTCCACTATCACAAAGAATAGCACGCAGATAATGAATGGATAGTTTTCTGGAAGCACGCTGGAAGTTTATATATGTGGCCACTCTAACGTCTGGGTGATGGATACAGCGCGTGCAATCACGCGCTAATAGAGACTGCGGCGCTAATCGCACCCTCACAATCGCACGATGGATCCGCCGCATTGCACATCATAAGATGTTCACGATGCGCGACCGATCCGTCACACAGGCATTGTTTACTGATATAGAAATAAACCCTCTCCTTTTATCCAGAGGTACCCCAACCAGAGTAGATAGTGTCGACCGCAGTCAGTAATTGCCATACCTGACAGACCCCACTGAGGTGTGATAACAAAACAAGCTATGAAAATACCTGAGAAGATATTGTAATTAAAGCATTTATGAAACGAAAAATAACTATGAAGCTTTTATTGGATTATTAGAAAAAGAACTGTGGTAAATTTGGAAACCTAAATATCACCTATGCGCAAATGTAAATTATTGTAACTAAGCTTTCTATTTCTATCTATAGAATACTATGGCACCTGATGTAGAAGCAGTTTTATTTCATAAGCTGATTTCTTGATTATAAGTAGTGTCGATATATATCGAGAACTGATATCCATCGCCCGTTGAATAATCAGAAAAATACTCAATGGGGGATTATGCCACAAAGATGGGCCGATTTGTCAGTGTGAAGGGTGAGATAAATTCAGAAAACTATTCAAGTTTAGGGTCAGAGCTCGATTCCATCTCGTCTGAATCGCTACGCACATGGCTTTTATTATCCCAACTCGGGGCCACTAGTTACTTGCATTTAGTTTCTAGGGCATGTCGGTGTCAGTGTGAAGCAACCCTCTTTATCTCACCCCTGGCATTTCCCCTCATAGACTTAATATTGGGAACTCGTACTCAACGCCTACGGAGATTTTGAAAGAAAACTCAACGGGGAATGATCAATGTAAAAAATGTTAGCCAATTAGTCAATGATACGGGTGAAGTAAAATCTGAACCGCACTCAATCCATAGCCACTGAGAATATGCCATTCATTTTGGTTTGAAACGTAATCTCACTCGTCTTTGCCTCGTGAGATGACTCCACAACCAGAACTCATGACATATTTTCAGTATCTTGGGATCTCGATCCAGTTCCTTCTTAGTACCTGTTAAACGCTAACGTATCCAGTCGTTCATCCTCGTTTGGCCTTGACCTCTTTCCCCAGCGAAAGACCTGCCGGAAACATGAGCACTGCTCGTCGTAAAGTCCCTCTGCGCATGCCACGTCACAGTCTGTCTCCCTACGCCCGGACGAGGCAGCGTCCGCCGTAAAAAGTAGTGCCAACACCAGGACGAGGGTTGTTAGCGTAGTTCTCATCTGACAAAGTCGACCAACCTGCAAAACAGAGTCAAACCTGGTTTCAAAGCAGATCTTTTTCCATGCAATTAAATCGCAAAACAGAGGTCACATTGTACTTCATTCTATATTCTAACCATGTTACAAAGGCATCTATTTTCATACAATCAGACGCCATTTCAAAGGCCCTTTTACTACATTCAGCCAGAAGTTATTGGGAGTAGGGCACGCTCAGATACACTCCTAAGGTTGGGAAGAGGTTAAAGAGGCTTTGAGCATGCTGCAAACACTATCAATTCACTTTCTGCGTGTCCATCCCCAATATCATTCCACCTATAAAGAAAACAATTTTCTATCACATTCCCATAAAAATTTTATATTTATCAAGCGGTATTCTTGCTCAAACTACTGACTAATCACACACTCTCACAATGTGAATGAGAATTTGATATAATTGATTCAGCTGGCTTGTCATCCGTTTACCAGTGTCCAGGCCTAATGTTACGTCAGAAGAGTACCCATGACCAACCGAAATACTTCATTGGCCCAATGTTGCCTGGTATATTTGGACCCTACAAAGGTAGTTGTAAAAGTAGCTGGTTGCCAGATGGGTAGCAACAAATGATTCACAGAACCCAAACGTTTTCATAAATGTATCCCTCAATGTACATGGTTGACACACGAAACGCAATATAAAGATGGATAGTAAATCGCCGTGTATTCTAGTTTCTGTTACGCTTTGTATTGTAGCCAACACCCGTTGAATTATAAGACTTGCAAATTGAAGAACGCCGTATTGTAATGACAATCGAGCTTTCTTGTCCCTAAACTACTTGAATGAAAAGAAAAATTTATTTATAAGTATTTCCACACTGTTATGTTTCCCATGTTTTAGTACATCCTAGATCTACGTGCTAATTTGACTAGTCAGTTTAAAATTAAAAGTAACCATATCATTCTTTTAAAGTTATCGAGATTTAACTTCATAACCTCCAGTAATAGGTGCACCCTAGTGCATGGGTCCACAAATCTTTATTATCTAAGGGCCTCTTCCTTCCTTGAAACGACCTTAACAGCCGTTGGAAGGCACAGCATAATAAGAGGTACTTTTGATTAAATATAAATAAATACCCCAGCATTGTCTTCAACGATACGTTGTCTACATCGTTTTAAATGATCGGAAGTCAATCAGTACAGTCCCTCTCGTTCAAAACCAGAACTGAATTTTTGAAAAATAATGGTGTCAAAAAGAAACCGAAAACTGTTGGTGGTCTGTTTTTCATTGGCTTCTTCTTCTTCTCTTATTTCTCTTTCCAGATCTCCAGCATGTCAAGGAAATTACTGTATTTGGGTAACATTCCCAAATTCGTTCTGACGGTAAAGGTGGCCGCTTGACAGAGTGATCTGCAAGGTAATGCAGACCTTTTGACAGCAGCCTGTCGCGACCTGCCGTGCCTGGAACACTGTGCACAGATCACCAGCCACCATTATCAGCTTGGTTCTCACAATCTTTATCGATACAAACATCACAGACAAATGTCGACATCTGTTTCTCATGTTCACCAATTTACCTAATGCAGATACAGGTCAAGTAGCACGTGTAGTACCTAATTTTGATATTCTATTTTCATTCCTGGTGTTAAATTCCACCGTTGGTTCAGTATATATTTCATGTTTTTTTCAAACCAATTCGCAATAACCAACTGCCAAACACGGAAAGCCTGAGCCGGCGAGAATTAAGGAAAGTTATGGTGTGCGCGGGGGAGAGTCAACTTTAAGCTTTGACTGTAACATTCAAAGTATCAATCCTTTACCTCTTAAGCACAGACTATTTGCAATAAATCTGCAATAATATCGTTGAGTACCGTACATGCATCCCCTCTGGGAGCAGAGTGGGGAATCTAAGGTCGCCATAAAAGCTACTTGCGTCTCTCGGGAGCCTCCCTACATTTCAGGCATCTCCCACTGGGGCGCGGTTTGATGGCACCAGATGGCAATATGGAGATACTCGTGAGGATGGAGAATGTAAGTGTTCCGAGACGGATTGTTTGTCATAGGTTTACATCTAGTGCTTCTACGAAAGGACTACATCTGGCCATATATTATTCTTGAAAGTATTTTGGAAACTGAATGAAATTTTTATATTGTCATTTATCCCACTCCTGGTATTTTTTCTTCATACACTTAACATTGGGAACTCATATCTAATGCCCGTTATATATTTAGGAAAAATATCCAAAGGGGGATTACGTCACGAACGTTAGCCCATTAGTAAATGTAAAGGGTGAGATAAATACAGAAGCCCATTAAAGTTTAGGGTCAGAGCTTGATCCCATCTTGTGTGAATCACTATGTAATTCATGCGCCCTCGACTTGTGAATTACGTAGTGATTCAAACTCAATGGGATACAAGCTCAGACCCTAAACTTTCATAGGTTTCCTCTATAATATCAATACTAATATTCAACATGGCAAATATTTGACAATATTCTTATTAAGGCAGTTGGTATGTCACATTATACCTGAAAACTCATAAATTACATTATTTACTTAAAAAACATTTTAAGCAAAAGATCTCGTCATGGAAGGATATCATAATATTAGCACAACAATGAGAAACTCTGTTATTCTATAATAAAATTCTGAAACATGCAACTTATATTTCAAAAACATAACACACGTTTTCCCTCGTCATTTTACCACCTCGTTTCATCATAGCCAACAAGCTCTTCATATCAGAGGTGGCAGAGCCCTTGATGATATACTATAGACGAAACCGGCCGCATGAATTACATAGTGATTCACATAAGATGGGATCAAGCTCTGACCCTAAACTTGAATTGGTTTCTGAATTTATCTCACCCTTCACATTGACTAATGGGCTAACATTCGTGACGTAATCCCCCATTGGATATTTTTCCTAAATATCTCATGGGCATTAAATACGAGTTCCCAATGTTAAGTCTATGGAAAAAAAATACCAGGGGTGAGATAAAAATATGTATGACACAAAGGAAAGTGTCAGCACCTGACGGGATAAGAGCCTTATTTCTATCGTAACCCGTGTCAGTTTAGAGGAAGACAGGTAGAAAAGGAAACAGCCAAACAGGTGGAAAAGGGTGCTCCTTCGTATTCGTCTCATGGGAGTAATAACGTAAACACTCAGAGACAGGTTCACCTCCCTGCCACTCCCTTGCACATATGACCTACATCCGGGCTCCCATGAGAACCCCATTGTTTCCTACGTTTCCTGCTGTTATCCTATTCAATAACCTGACAATACGGACCCCCATACATCAAGAATGGTGGCTATAATTTGGAATAAAGATTTTGATTATTTCTAGACAAAGAATTGTCTATTATTACATACCTATGTGCGAACGTCAGTGAAATACTACCCGCTCATGGGGGTGTAGTATATCGCGACTACGGCCCACTATGGTGCGCTTCGTCGTACTGCACGATTCTACCGTGCATCGAGCCTAGACTCTGCTATTTGATTAGCATGCGTAATCGACATCATCACGACCAAAAACAACATGCCGAACGTCGTCGAATCGCGACTTTAAACTCGCGATACATGCCCCCAGTAACAAGTACGAGTTCCTAATGACCATTTATCAAGGTAGCCAACGTGTGGCTCTCACCTAACACAGTTTAAATAGCTCAAATATGTGAAATCCATCGATAATAACAACACGATCCGCAACGGGGGACACTTACGCTGGTTCCCGGTATATCCGACTCCATACACACCTAAAGCTCTCCAATCGTATCTTCTGTTTAGTGCACGCCTACCGAATAGCAACCAAACATCCGTTCGGCGAGTGACGGTATTATCGCGCATGCGCAACACGCACATCCTGCTCGTTCCGGTTCGTAGCAGACAGTGTCAACATGGAGCAGTTGTGACTTAAGAACTCGATAAATGGCGTCTTTCTGATCGAATAAAGGTATGTAATAATAAGAAAATGCCCTGACTGTGGCCAGAACAATGTCTTAGTTCTCGGTCACCTGTGGTGGACGTTAACGTGACCTCGAACTAAGACACAGTTAGGGCGTTTTCTCCTAATACAGATACATGTAGATACATGCATGTGTTTTACATAGGATCAGACCTGTACAGAGATATCAGTTCAGTGAAATGACATATATTTGAGATTGATAACGGAGATATGCAGGGACAGACATGAGATATAAAACAGTAATAACAACATAAATGCTACAAAGAATCGAAAGTAAGACATTTGATTTGAAAAACGGGTTAATTGATTCTGAAAATAGCCCTCAGTTCTCAAAGTAAAGCCTGGTATTCTCTGAGAAGAAGAACTGTCATATTCATATTTGATTGCTGATTTTTTAAGTGAAAGCAATTAAAACCAGGAAGCCACCTGGCAAATGCCTAATGAGGTTAAATCGATTTGCAGTATCGATGATTATAACTAATGGAAAGTCTCGTTTGACATGGAATAATACTTTAAGGAGTAGAGACGAATTCTTGTTCGATCTTTGAGTTGACCATGTAGTGCGCTCGTAATACTACTATATACCTATGTACGAATGTCTAAGAAATACTGCCCGCTGCTACAAAAGGAATATAAATAATGTTCGGGCCCACTATGTCCAACGTTTGGCTCACTAACGAAATTTAACATGACGTCTGCGAGATCAGTGTCAAGTCAGAAATACAAAATGGTGGCCCCTCTGTACCATTCAACGCTAACATAACGCATTAAATTAAATCCACGACACCAAAACACAACAGCATCATGTTCGATCAAGGAAATAAACATATACGCAGGTGTACACATACAGAACGGGTTGATGTTAACGGGTCAGAGCCCGATCCAAGTTTACGGGCAGCGTAGAATCCAACTATCTTTCGGCCCCCTGAAGAGCTCTATCGTTTTCTAGGGCATGGCTGCTTTGTTGGACGACATGCATTTGGCAACAAGGATCTGTCTTCTTCTGTCCTAGGTATTCTCCTAAAAAAAGAAATTCCCAGGTTTGTTCCGACTGAAAATTCTCTTTTTTTAATTTTGTATCTATTTTTGATAGTAAATAATCATAGTATACAGGAATGGGCTATTTGCACATTTAAAGATAATGAAATCTATTTAGTGGGAAGGGTATCTGTGGCACACATATACTTGAGGGATACAGGTGGGGTAGTTATATAGAACTGCATCGAGAATCGTATAAATAGACAATACGCCATGAGTTTTGATGGGCGGCAATCGTCATCGAGGCGAAGCCGAGTGACGATTACGGGCCATTCAAACGAATGGAGTTTTGTCTACCTTACGATTCGAGTACAGTTCTGGATTTATCTCACCCCTTTTTATGACATTAAATATCATCAAAATTTCACAATAACTAGAATAAACTTATGACGTCATCTCAGGTTGTCTCAGGTGTGTAACCTCTATGTGCAAATCTAAATCCTGGGAACAGGTTAAATCATCTATTAAATCTAAATGTTTTCTCAGATTCTGGACCCCACAGGTTCTTCATCTGACTCCTATGTCAATCAATTAACTTTAAAGGATTATGTATTCTATAAAATTCAAACATATCAGGGGCTTTTTCCCTGGACCCACCAGAAGGCACTTTCCCCCTAGACTCATTGAAATCTTTCCAGGTAGTCTCAGGTGTGTAACTCTCTCCTAAAACACAATCTTTGATATACACATGTAGATTGTATAATATATGGAACCGAATCGCTTGCAGGGGTTTTGCCCCCTGAACCCCCTAGCAGGGTTATACTATTAGTCCTCTAGCAATATTCCAAGGAGTGTCAGGTTGTAACGACCCCCCTCCTGCAAAAATAATTCCTTGATACAGCTTGTACAAAATCTAAAACCAAAGTGAGTCCGATGGCCATGCCTCCTGGACCCCGAGCAGGGGCTTTACTGCTGGACCCCTGGCAAGCTTCCCATGTAGTCTCAGGTTCCCACTCCCAATATAACAATATGCAAAATCCTAGATGCAGCTTATATAATCTATGAATTCCAAATATTGCTAGAGGGAAAATCCCTTGTACGGCTTTCATCAAATTCAAGTTCTTCAAGATCAAGGGTTTTGTCCCCTGGACGCCCGACAGTATTCCTAGATAGCCTCAGGTGTGTGACTCCGTTCCCTCAAACAATATCCTGGATACAGCTTGAATAACCTACAATTTGTAAGTGCTGCTGGAGGCTTTAACCCCCTGGAGCCCCTGCAAATCGTCTAAGGTAGTCTGAGGTTTGTCCCTTGGGTAGGCCTCTTGATTAATATTTATGTCAATCCGAATAGTTCACACAGATCAGTGTAGCATGTTTGACTTAGTGATAGGTACGTACGCACAGATCAGTATATCGAGTTTGATATTGTTATTTGTATTATATAAATCCAACCGTACCACTGCACGAGAACCACCATTTTACATATATATACGCCATCGCGATAACGCACGTATCGGCTGTATTGTGGCTTGTTTATACTTGTATACACCTCTTATACGCGTCTACGTTTCGGGCGTCTACGAGACAGTTTCCATATGTAGATGCGCGCGACTTGGCTGTCTTTCACGCATGGCGTATTTAAGATAAAAAAACATACTCTGCGCAATATATATACGCCAGGCGTATATATGATACCAAAAAAAAAATTGCGACCCACGGCCCGGCCCATCCTGTGGGTGTTGGTAGAGGATGCACCAACACTGACCCGCCACCCGCCACCCGCGACCTCCCAACCCCACCCCCTACCGCCCCCCGACACCCCGTCACCCCACCATCCTACACTCACTCTGCCAACATTGAAGCCCTAGTACACGAACCCGCCTCCCTGCACTGTGTGTCGATGGATTAGCGGCCGCTCGGCCAGCCTCAGTGAGAAGCCCCCCGCTGCCCGCCGCCCACCGCCCACCGCCCGCCGCCCACCGCCCGCCGCCCACCGCCCGCCGCCCACCGCCAACCGCCCACCGCCCGCTGCCAGCCGCGTTTGTACAGGTTGCCTCAATGAGATACCCTCCCCCACCCCCCGCCGCCCGTGGGGGTAAGATGATTTTAGGAGTGAAATAGAACACAGTCATTATATACTGACCCCAGCCTGATCACACCTAGAAATGGTGTTTTAAAGTTTTAAAAAATCAGAAAAACGGTAAATAAAACAACTTAATGCATGGTTTATTATGTGTTATTAATCAATTTATACTCAATCAGGTTTTATAAAGGTTTTATAAAATAAATTGGTAATATAAGATTGCATTTTTCATATAATACAGACTTGGATGGTTAATGGCAAATGAAATATGCTACCACTGATGTCCCCAAGTGGCAGAGGTCGGAATTATTGGATAGTGGCTTAAATAAATAGAATCAGGCGTACATATGACGTATATAAGATGGCACCATGGACACGTATATACGCCACTAGATAAGGCGTCTACGAGACGTCTAATAGGTCGAACTTCTAGATGCAAAATCCTACTGTTAGACGCGTTTCGGATACATATGTAAAGCGGTAAGTTTCGTGCAGTGTACGGAGTGCGTGTCGATGTTGTTCTGGACGGCGAAGTGAAGTCAAGTCCCTGAAATAGCAAGGACACAGACAGCTGGGATGTCTGGCAGTTTAAATTCATTCGACGTGGTGGTTGATATTAACTGCCTTATCTAATGGCCAATTGTTAATAAGCTCCCCCATATGTAACCCCCGCACTCTTTTTGGGCTAGTATCCCGAATATCTGGCCGATAGTTGTTGCAAAATATTAGTGGTCGCGTTAGCGGTCCTGCTGACAGCCTCGTAAACCCCAACACGTTAATTCCCTCAGGAATGTGCTTTGTTTGATATAAGAGGGACCAAGCAGCAGAATGGCGCAAGCCGAGCTTGGAGATGTCATATTATCACAATACCCAATATGAACTTTCTAAACAAAATATTTTTAGATTGTTAGTTTGCAAAGCGACCTGTCGATGCTGGCGAATCATAACAGAGATCCAATTAGATAAAGAAAAAAGAAAAATTGAAAACAGACCGAGAAATTAAGAGCTATGCGCTTTTGTTCACTGATTCCCTATTCTAAAAACCAATAGTTCTGTGAGGAATTAGATCTGTGAGGAATTAGACCTCGAGCTCTAATTTCATGGTTGAACCAATTGTATTTCCACACGCTCATCGTACATATAGTTCGGTCAGGCAAAGGGCATACACTCTAAAGAAATACAGGTTTTGGTAAGGGAATATAAAGATATCAAGGTATCTACACTCCCTCCCTGCCAGTACTCTCTCACAGCACCTAAATATGGCACTCCGATGGCTAAAGTATATCTGCTTGTCCCTTTAGACATAGTTCTTTCTGATGAATGAGCTGTTGATTCTCTAAAGAGATTGAACGCCACTTAGTAGCCCGGAAGGCATGCTGTTCATAATGCCATCACAAAAAGTGGCTTCCTCATACTCTAACCTACTAATTATCGGGCCCTCATTACCAGCACCTTCAGCAGAGACTCATCTGCATCTACCCCACTCTAGGCGTAATGTCATTAACATGTTGTTGTCATATTTGACGCTCCTTAGACTCAGATAATAAAGGTTTTACCTTTTAGAGACAGTCACGATAGGAGCTTCATTTTGCCTCTGATTCGGTCTGCTGTCAGTAGGAGTCATTCCTGGTTAGACACCACTTCATATCTGCTTCTGGTTTTTGTTCTCAGAACCCAACCGATGAGTTATAGGATTTAGAGGGGTAGAATTCGTGAAGTGGCTTAAAAGGAAGAATTCGTAAAGTGATTTGCAGCATGATAATCTGTGAAGTGACTAATTGGGGGTGAATCAGTGGGATGGCATCCCAGTGACTATATGTATCACAATGATTAGATTTTGAAAAAGGAATATCCATTTTCATAAAGAATGAGTTCATGAGCAATGAGAGTTACATGTCGATTATCTGATCGATTATATGTATACCCTTAAAGCCCAGTTCCAAATAAAGGGCTATTTCCACTTGACGATTTCTGCCCCTGAGGCTACTGCTGGGCATAATCGCCGGCTCAAGCCTAAGCAACAGGGGGTTACGATTTTCCCATTCTGTGTCCCACTTAGCGACACGGTAAATTCCTAGACATTTTGGCAGATAGTCGCTGACGGGTGCCTTCTGGATACCCCAAAACCGCTTGGTTGTGACTGGGCTTAAGCGGCATGGGGCAAGTCGCCAAGTGGGAACGTAAAATGGCAAAATTAAGGTCCGTGGAAATCAGCGAGTGGAGTTACAGTGCTATTCTTAGGACCTTCTCTTCTGTACGGAGCTGCTATGAGCTGCTATTCCTGAGACCAGACATCTGTATGTATGTTTCTGTCCATTTCTCTGCAAGGATTTGATTTGGTTCCTGTTCTATCATTGATTTCGAACTATTCGTCATACAGTGGGCGTCGATTTGATCCTCTATTGATCTGGGAACAATAATTGAGCGAGTGAACTTTATCAACACCATCCCTGTTTATAGTGTCAGAGATCCAAATTAACTCGCTCGTCACAGACTCCCTCCCTATGGAAACGACATCTCTGAATCGGAGCGTATAGCCGTCAGTATCTCAAACAGTCTCTGAGCCATTCCTATGGGTCTCTGATAACAGCCAGCGAGAATTGTGAGTGACGTGGAATAATAAAGGGCAACAATGTTTGATGTTTCAGTTAAGGGTCGGATCAAAATATTTTTACAATTCATGAATTATGCAACCGGTGGGCAAACCTCGACGTTAACATCTTAATTTGGGATCTGGTCAATTTTCAATCTCTTTTTTCCTTGCTGACATTTGAAAGACGTTCGAAGCTAAAGCATTCTGAAAGGCAATGATAAACAAGGAGAGACAGTGGGGTATGGCGCAAGAAAGAAAAGAAAATGTAGGAAAGAGAGAGGAAATGAAGATCCGCAGGTGTTGGAGTAAGAGTAACAAAGAGATACAAGGGAACAAGGGTCAGACGAGAGAAGAACAGATAAAAGTGAAACATGCGGCGTAGATGACGCTCTCTCTCGAAACTAATAATCGGGAATTTTAGATAACCCTATCTGTACTGGAATATTCCCAGCCTTTTTCCCAATGGACGGCCTAATGAATTACTTTGATAGGGTTTAATCGTGGTGTGACCTATAATCCATGTAATAGTTGGGGACTCATGGACTGGTCCGAACAGGATGTCATTTCACTGATTGCATTTCTGAGAGCTGATCATGAAAACATTCATTTGTAGTGCACAACATTATTTTCAGCCAATAACTTCTCAAATACAATTGTCAAATTTCTATTGAGGTATATAATAATAAGACATTTTAATGACTCATCTTTATTTTTTCACAAAAATTGATCAATACCATAAAGAAAATATAATTTATTTATTTATTTCGTTATTTATAGGAATGAACATTTAAAGATTAACGACTATAATTGAAGGTAATTGGTCTCGATGCAATTAATAACTGACTGTACATATCATGCTGTAGCAGAAAACATCTGAGATTAATTAATGCCACTTTATTCGACCTAGAAAGTCTTGTGCTGCTGGTTTACCAGTATTGATAAGCAGCTTCTGATATAATCAACTATTTAGAGGAGTGAATCGCCACCCTACCTCGCCCAGTAGGTTCTGCGACATGTGACTCATCTGGATATATCAGAACACCTTTATGTTAATTGTCTGTAAACTGAAACAGAGCCTGCAGAGAAATTCTCTCTCCACACCCCCCTCCCCGATTCTCTGTCGCTTACCTGACGGTCACTGACGATAATGGCTGCTGATTGATTGATCGTTGGTGGTCGAGCCATTACAGACGAGCATTGCACCAAGGGACCCGGATGAGCGAAGGCAGAAGCATCCTGACCCTGCCATCCCGCGGAACGAGCACCCACATCCCATCACGCCCACACTCTCCAATCACAACGCCGACTGGGAACAGGCTGACCACCAAAAGCCAGCTTGAGGACAGACGCCAAAACTCGGCTTGGGGAGGGAGAGAGACAGAGGGAGATAGAAGGGAATGGTGCCTAATAAAGCGGCTTAAATATCCGCTTTTATCGCCCAGGTTACTCGGCTGTTGTCCTGGGGAAAACGGATCTGCTCATTTCAGTCCACTTTATGCGATTGGATTTATTTCTTTGCAGAGATAAGAACTTGTGGGGAGTGACATTGGGGAGGGTGATAAGAATGCTGGGAGAACGCTTTAATTGGTCCATTCTGCGGTTGAGGGTGTGCGTGTGGTTTTGGACGTGGCTTTATCATGATTAATGGCGTTTATTTTATTAGCATCCTTTGTAGAATTTTCTAAACCGTAAAGGACCCACATCCCATAGCCGGCAATTTGAATCTCTCGTGGGAGGTCATTAAATATTTCTAGATATTCTCATTAATAAATTAGGTTTTAAGCATCAGAAGCAATGGACACGTGTGAACAATTTGTTTCTTTTTTTTCTTATCATCTATGTGATAGTACCTATATCATCAATGAACCCGATAGATTTCAGTGAGCTGTCAATCCTTTTCGTACACATTGCATCACCACATCTGACAGCTTTGGTTGTAGTAAATTTTAAACCAGGTTCAATTGGGAGAGTGACTCTTACAGTGGAGTTCTCACTATTTTCTGACACTTGAGAGAGTCCATTCTTATAGATATTTCATTGTATACAATATACATTTTTCTCCATAAGTCTGATTTCAATGTTGTTGGGTGCGTGTATGCAGAGCAAAACCTGACTAGTAAAGATAGACTATTCTCTAGCCGAAGAAGCATAATATAGGAGAAAATATGCGACATATCTATTGTAATACATTTGCAACGTCTAAAGCATCCTAACAGTTATCGCAACGAGCATTACATGGGTCTTAGGCAACTATAGAAATAAGTTAGAAAACAAAGTATTGAGTGTTAACAGTAAAACTAGAAAGCACTAAGAACATTATCATAAGTTCTTGAATCATAAGTTCTTAAAGAATTTATTCAATGTTAGTAAATATGAATTATTTTGGTATTATACATTTATTCTACTAAGCTGTTTAAATTAAGCCCTTCCACTAGCAAGTAATCATCTTGAATGGAATACAAGGGGTATAGAAATACAGAGGATGTGGGGCTGAGTGAAGGCCTGACGACACATGTTTGGTGTATTTTTGGTGTCGGTCGTTATCCTGTCTCAAACCAGGGCATATTCATGCATGACTCACAGGCGTTTATCCTAATCTTATTTCAGCTCTTAACCATTGGAAGCTATTGAGTAAAAACCGATTCGAACGTCATATATATGGTGATTAATGTTTTATATGCTGTATGTGAAGAATGAAGTTTTTTTCTGAATTCATTCTTTTCTGCCATTGAACAAGAGGCAAGAAATAAGTACATGTATATTAAGACAGTAATTACGTTTGGATTTAATAGATAGGATTCGCATACATAGAAATTGATAATAAGTTAGAAAGGTACGATAATGACAACAATGATAGGCTATAGTGATAACAGTACAGGCCACTGTATTCTAATAGTTGAGCAATCAATAAAATAGGTGCAACCACCAAAGCAGTTTACATAACAGGTTGCTTTTCCAAGACTGAAGGACTTGGCCTAGACTTTGACTCTTGTTGATTGCCACATGTTTGGGCGGAAGTATGCCCTGTTGTGACCTGGGACCTGTTTCACTAGTCTCGTGACATGTCTAGATGGCGTCTAGATGGTGTGTCTGGTTTTATAAGAACTAGACATTAGACTTCGTTTTGTCCGTTCTTGCTTGCACTGTTGGTGCTGCTTTTCATATCTGTCTAACACTTTTGTCACGAAACTAGTGAAACAGGACCATGATGTGTAGATTTGTATAATTCTCATGTTTGGGGTCTGTCTTTTCCTAAGGGCAGCTACTTGTGTTGTCACGAAACTAGAGAACTCCAATGTCTGCATGGTGTCACAGACATGACTTGCGTCTCCATGTCTTGGAGGGTGTTGCTTCCCTATGTGATAGGCTGTGGTTGCAGAGGCCATGTCGTAGACTACCATGGGGTTATAGTCTCCGAACTGGAGGAGGGACTGGAGTCGGAATCTGCTGGGACCGATCTCTATGCCCAATCAGATAGTAGATCATGCGATGGGAGTAGGGGGGTGCCATTTGTGCCACTATCTGGAGTCACGGTCGGGAGATTTGCTGAATAGTATAATATTGTCCAGGTACATTAAGGCCCCAACTCCATTGGCATACAGGGCTCGCATAATGCACTGGACGGTTGTTGCATTATAAAACTGCTCATGCGAGCACCAAACGGTGAAGCTCATTCTGTGCAGTTGTTCCCTTCGTATGAGATTATCAGAAGGGGAGAGTCAAGCGTGCACATTTGAAAGTGTCAGTTGGCATGAGAGATGCCCATAGCCGAGGGTAGTAGTAGATCATCAGTGGAGAGTCGGTCAATGATGTTATCTGCATTCTTGATGGTCGGCAGATTGTGGGGCTGGTCTCCAGGCTGTTAGGGTAAATGTAGTTAGTCTTCACAGTTAGACAGGTGCACTCTGGCTCTCCTTTGGTTCAGGCTTTCCCCTACATCATTCATGAGCGGACTGACCGCATACCAAGTGCTGAAGGGATTAGCCGCAATCGGTTCCACTAAAGCACCCAGCTGTGTCTCTGTATCAATGTATTCTTGTATATAGGAGCTATGATGGAGGGCCGATGGGTGATTGATAGCTTCTTGTTGATTGCATCTAGGGCTACCTCTATACCCAACTGGAAACCCATATGTGATGTGGCTATAATGTCGCAACACGTACAGCAATAGTTGTACTTGGTATGGAAAGGGCAGTAAACAGGCAGGACGATAATATAGTGGTTGGAGTTACTGGAGTATGGTTTCCATGGCTTCCTGGACTATTGTAGGTAAAGACCTCGGGAAGTAATCCTTTCAAGCCTTACCTCGTAACATTGACTTATCTTCACTGGTGAGTAGCCTCCCTCTAGTATTGTTCCTGCTGCGATGTCCAAATTGCCTATACTACTATGGTGTAGAGATGGCGCATTGTCCTCTGTGCGTTATACCAATGCTAGCAGAGTATGAGAGTTCTCCCGATGAATCAGTTCCTTTTCGAAATACATTGTGTTGGAGAAGTCTCACCATCAAGCTGATGAGCGACTCTCTTGATTCCTCCAGGGTGATGCCATGGTCGATGCTTAGGTGAGCCTTGCTTTTCACTCGTAGTTGAAGGGCGCGGCTACTGACGTAATGCTCGGCATGTGCAGGGAGGAGAGGGCGTCGAGTACACCACCGAGAGGTCGTTCCTGGCCATGGCAGTCCTTCTAGTCCAGTGTAATGTGGAATTTCCACCTGACGCATAAATAGCCAGCGATTATGAGGGCAGGTACAATCAGTCATCAGCTGGGTCTACTTGATATTTAGTTTTAGTCGATGCGTGTATCCATCTTGTGTTGTTGGTGATTGGAGCAGAGTATTGGTGAGCGTCCTCGAGGTCAGAAGTCAGTAGGTAGTCTCGGCGAGCTGGTGTGTGCTGTGCCTTGGGTGTGTTTTCTTATAGGATTATATACGTTGCCTAAAGGTTAGAGTGGTCACTTATGTTTCCACCTTGCTGCAAGAAATACTATCCCTTCCCAATTCACTGTGATATTGGAAAAGGAGCAGGGTGCCAGTGTCTCAGGGTCTTAGAGGCAAGCACAGCCGCCCATGACTCACTCAAGACCCACAGGTGCTTGACACGTTTGGATCCTAGACCCATACAGTTGCAGAAATGGCAATTTGACTGGATGAAAATGGGTTACAAAAGACGGCACACAGACTGAATGGAACCCAACCCTTTATTTGTCATTTATATCTATGCTTGCACGCTTATTCATTAATGATGAACATACTATTTGCTCCTAATCCTGTAGATGGATGGCACCTGTTGGTTGTGCGAGAGTCATGTTGGTATTGGGTGTCCTGGGAGGCTGGGCGATTGAAATAAGAACTAACCTCAGGTAGAGTGACCCCTTTTCAGGACGTGGTCGGGTTTGAAGGCGAGCTGTACGTTTCTGTGTGTATCGTGTTAAGAGCTATAAATTATTGTCTCATCTACAAAATAAACCTTGAGTTAAAACAAAAAGATTATTTTTTTCTAATTTAGGGAACTTTAGACAATGATATGTTGAGTCAGTGTATAGAAATGTATCTGAACGGGACCATCCATTGCCTCTTGTTGGGTCACATGGGAGCTCAGATGTTTCTAAGCGAATTAATATCATTGACCTTCGGCATATCAGCCAACAAACAAGGTCTAGCACTAATGAAATGTAGATAGAGATAAGACGTTGTGCTAATTGCCTTCCCCAGAACACTGGATGGATTATGTGCGATCTATCTTTCAAATTAGTATTTAATCAATTTTAATGGTGTTTTTAGTGTCTCTGCACATCTGCACCAGGTGCGTAATTCGATAGGAAATTACAAAAAAGGTTCTTATAGCTATACAGAGCTAATAAAAGTAAGGAGGTCTTTGTATCATCTCTTATCAAGCGGAGAGCGTGCAATATTCTGTACGCCACCAGCAGCCTTATTGGCTTTTACCCGGCGGCCTCCTACCGACTGGTCATAGCCCTGCGAGATACATATAGTCATGATACATAAGGTAATATCATTTTCTTTTTACATGATATCCGAGGCGATAGAAAACGTTTTCTCACATATTAGGTAGTTTAATGGAAAAAAGACACACATCTAGGTTTTTTTCTAGATTCTTTCACCATGAGATCTCTGATAATAGAAACAACGTGGAATGTTAAGAAATCACACTTCTGCCTTTTGGAGTCAGTTATGATTTGTGACCCTAACTATGTTTAGGTATTTCTGACTAATGACGCCATATTGTATATCTCAACTCTGAAAATCTCGAGATCGACCTTCTCCACCATCAACCATACGCATGCACAATAACATATCTACCTTATACCTCGCTGCTCCATGAAATTGCTATTTTCCCTCAAGACCTTTCTCCGGACAATAAAAGAAAAACCCGAAGGACATCGGTAATTTTCCCAACAGAGAGCCAGAGGCTCCGGAGGCAGCACTGCGGTTCAATATACCTTATCTCCAGTGCCACAGCAAGTCGCCGAGAAAAGAATATTGAGATTTCGGGTAAAATGTCTGGTTAAAGCCCATAGGAAAAGCTCTACGGGTAAACGATAACGACAAGCAGTACCAACAGAAGTAAATACCTTCACTGCGAGATGTTCTCCCATTTGAGGAACGTTTTATACATAGAGCGCGCCACTTGTTACATTCTCTCGACAGCCTTATCCTGTCCGTGTGGTCCGTAGGGAGACTCATTCATGAGTAATTCTAGCGATAGGACCTGCACTGTACAAAAATTAGCTCTTGTCAAATCTGATGAGAACAATCCACAAGCTAAAGTAGGTCCACTGGTATTTCTATTTGGTATCAGTAACAGTACAAAATCATTACCGTGTGGAAGATCGATAGATCCCGTTCATTGAACTAGATAATTATTATTCCTCTATATTTATGGCCGTGCACTCTATGCTAACACCACGTTCTGGGGGGGGGGGGTGGAGTAGCTTACGTATACTTCCCAAGGTTGCCGTATACTACGCAATGTTGCCGCATCCTATAAAGTCAAAGTTACTCGGTAAGGCTTGGAAAAGTTGCTGCCCGCGGCCAAGGCCTTGGGTAATAATTTTTCCAAGCCTTACCTCGTAATTTTGACTTTCTTCCACCAGAACATAGTTTCCCCCTATTCCTCAATAGCATGAAGCATTTTTTGCAAATCAGTAGACTCTTTCGTACGAGACAGAATTACATATAACTTAGGTTTGGATTTCGAAGAGATATATTAACTGCGCAGCTAGCTTCGTTAATTAAACGCAATTGTTGATACCACAATTACTTCTTACCTCACCAATTCTGTCGTGCTCTGTAGTTTCCAAGTACCAGGGAGTATTAGGAACGCGGGAGATATATATATATATATAATATATATATATATATATATATATATATATATATATATATATATATATATGCATGCAAACGGGTTTATATCAAGATAACCCTATGTGACGTAGTGTAATATAAAAGAAATCCAGGCTTGACAAGAATAACTGATGATTATCTAAATTCTTGACATTGCATGGATTGGCGAGGTCACTAAAGAACTAATTACTGTTGCCGAACTAGAAAATAGATCTATTCTCGAGTACAACCCAATTGAAGAAAAACGTTCCCGACTGATTTCGGGCAGGTTTGTCATTTGATATAAAGCCACATTCTTCTCCAGCTCACGTATCTCTGCACCAACATTGCCGGGCAGCTTGAAATCAAACTATGAATAATTATGGAATTGGGATGATGTCGCTCTATTTCCTTAATATGACCATTCCCGAACCGCCGGACTATGTCACCTTTATCGTCTCCCTTTCACAACTATATATACATGTATCTATATATTGTATAGCCTTACACTACAAAGCTAAGGATATAAGTAGAGAGTATAAAAACGCCAAGACCAGAAAAGTGAGGCGAGGTGGGAGGGAAAAATGTTTGTGAGGGGTAGAGTCACTGGTTGAGGGACTGTATGAGGGAGGTGTTGACCTCTCAGGCATTGGAGTCTTTGATGTACCTGCGATGTGCGTTCAAGCGCCACCCCCCATAACGCTGTATGGACAGCTCTGAGACCCCGGCCTGAAAGGCCTGGGTGGCCGCGGTCTTTCTCAGGCTGTGGAGAGAATAGGTCTTATGGGGGTGGCCCGCTGAGTCATAAAGTCGCTCCCACTCCCTAGATAACGACCGCGTCGTTATAAGGGACCTGTCTCTGTTCAGCAGGAACGGATCCGTTGGTAACCTCGTAGGCACAGCGGCGATCATATTCCTCACGGCTGTCACTGGGCACGACCTCGGGTCCGGGGAGGATTGTAGATTGACGTGTTTCTCCTCCCCGATGCACTGGAGGTTTTTGGCGGCCTTGACGCGGACCGCCACGTGAGTTCCCGTGACCACCACGTCCCCACCTGAAAGGTGGCGCACGGGGTCGAATGCCCTGGCCGTAGGTGGGGCGACCTCGCTCTGCCGCAGGGCGGCGTAATACAGCAGGAGGAACGCGGCCCGTAGGGTCAAGTCGAGGGGCGTGTCCGACAACTGATCGAGGACCGTCTGGAGGGCCGCCATCGGGATCGGAGGCTTCACATTCGGTGTGTATGCCTTGTTCCTCTTCATGGCGTCGAGGGCCCTCCTGACCCTCACGTCCTCGGTAGCCGTAACGTCCCCGCCGGAGAGCCGTGGAAGGCCGTGAGGAAGGCCGTGATGAAACTCACGGACGGTGCCTGCGGGTCGGTCCTCGTCCGTCGGCAGAAGGCGAGGTAGGTGGACACGGCACTCTTCTGGTTCGCGACCGTGCCTGGGGCACGTGCCTCGGCCTGCCGCGCAGATGCCTTCCGTTGGAGATAGTGTAGCGCCGGATCTGCAGGACAGCCGAAGCACAGGCACAAATGAGGAATGATTACACGGCATCACGGACCACAGATCATGATATCTCATAAGGCATGCGGCATTATTAAAATCCCTCGAGGACAGGTGAGCCCTACTGAGTGCGTCGGCGACCGTGTTGAGGACCCCGGGGACGTGCGTGTAGACCAGGTCGACTTGTAGCTTGGCCTGAACCATCCAGGCCTGTCGGGCACACTCGGCGAGGACGCGGTTCCGTGCCCGCCCCGACGTGAGTGCCTGGACGGTCCCCATGTTGTCACAGAAGACCTCGATCCTGGTACCACGATCACGGTCCCCGAGGAACGTGTGGAGAGCATAAATGGTGTTCAGGGCCTCGAGTTCGGAAATGCAGTCCACGGGGTCGTTGATGGGACAGACCTGACACGCGTAGGCCGCACGGTCGTCGGTTCCCCCCACGCCCGAGAGGCAGGCGTCGACCGTGATACACTTTGTCGCCGGCCCTCGAGGGATGAGGGCGTGTCTATTCCACCCGGCGGCAAACCTGAGGAACCACTGGAGGTCCTGTCGCATGTCCGAGCTTACGTTGATGTAAAACCCGTCCATCGACCATAGGGCCTCCAGTAGTTTGCTGACGAACGGCCTCGCCGGGCGGATACATTTGGCGACGTGCAGGATTTTTCCGAGGACGGATTGAAGCTGTCGCTTCGTGAGCGACCGCTTCTTGGCGACCGCCCCAACGTGTTCCCACATGTCCTCCAGCTTGTACTGAGGGATGGAGAGGGACATCTCTGCCGCGTTGATGTCGATGCCTAGCCAGCGCACGGTCTGACTAGGTGCCTGTGCCTTTTCCCAGGCCTCGGGGAGGCCAAGCTCGGCGAACAGGTCTCGGGCTATGCCAAAGTCTGAGGCAGCTTTCTCCCGGGATGGTGACAGTATGATGAGGTCGTCCAGATACATGGCGGCCTCGACCCCCTTTCCGGCGAGTATCCCCACGATGGCCTCGGCCACACACTGCATGTGATACGAGGACGCGCGGGCACCACACGGCATGGCCGTATCACAATAATACCCGCCGTCCCACATGAAGCACAGCAGAGGCCAGTCGAGGGGATCGCACCTAAAGTTCTTATAGGCGCGCGAAATGTCGATGGTCGCCATGTAACTCCCTGACCCCGAGGCCACGAGGCGGGCGACGAAACCGTCGACCGTAGGGAGGCTGTGTTCCCGTTCTTCTCCGTAGACCGTGTTCTTCATCACATAGGCGTTGACACTACGGTCCCGGGGGAAGGTCATATCCGTTATGACGCGGCGGGCCTCGGACCCGCGCTTCTCCCGGGACATCAACGGCGAAACGTGGCACCACGGCTCGAAGGGCGCCTCCGTGAACGGTCCCATGAGGTTCGAGAATCCCCGTTCCTTGCGAATAAAATCCCCGACTTGCTTCGGGAATCCGGTCGCGCTGGGATGGTTGGGAACGTCCCGAGTGTCACTGGCCGGCCCGAGGTAGCCCAGAGGGAACCCGTACCTTACGAACCCCAGGAGTTCGCCCTTGCCCTCCATGGCCGTGAGGTAGCGCTCCCACGCCCGTAGTTTGAGGTCCGTCGGCAGGGTTATCTTGGTACACAGCGCGTTGGGCAGGCCCGAGGCCCAGACCGCTTCATAGATGTGGCCGTGCGCCGGGGGGCCGGCATCGGTGAAGCGGGGCCACTCGGCCCGCCTGTGTCCCATGAAGGCCTCCGGGTCCGTGCGGAGTCCGGGGGCGGGAATTCCGGTCCGGCAAACTTCTTTTAGTTTGACAAAATCCGGAGTGTTACTTGCGTCATCCCTAGCTGGCGCGGTAACACTAACACTCGGACACGAGGAGCGAGCTGGTAAGCGCCCCGTGTCGATGTCATCCACATGTCTGGTCCCGCCCCCTCCTTTGTTGTTGTTTTGGGTTGGCACACGACCACATGGCCGGCCGGCCTCGGTGTTGTGGTCACGTGCACCCCACGTCCTGCCTCCCCTGCACGCGGGGGGGTGGGGGTCGGCAGGGGTCGCCGGGACATCTGCTTTTACGACCTCCGCCCACGTCCGGTCACCGGAAATCCTGGAGGTGGCGGGAGAGATCACAGGGCCCGCTGGTGTTATGTCACGTTGATCGCACCCGGTGACCCCGGGCCGGGGGTGGGGTGCACGTGTTGTGACAGCTTGCGGGTGCGCACCGCTCACTCGCGGGGCGCACCGTAACCGTTTTTTGCCCCGTGTCCTTGTTGTGGGAGCATATCTGCCCTCGGGTCGACCGCCCGGGGCGTGCGTCTGGCCTGGGGTGCGTGTCCGCCCTGGGGTGCTCGCCGGGGTGCCGGTGTGGGAGCAGCCTGCCCGTTGTCATAACCCATCGTGTAGCCAAGTTTCCGGTTACACGCGTGTAACGAATGGCCGCACTGCCTCCCCACGGAGTCGCAGTACGAGCACACGTGCAGCCATCTCACGGGTCCGTCGTCGTGGCCGTTCCTATGGCGGCACCCCTTCTCAGAATTAAATTGCCTGCATGGCAACTCCCGTCCTCGGGCCTTTCCCGCGTCTGCGCCGCTAGTGAGCGTCCCGGTCGTCATTGCGAGTCGGACTCGCTCCTCCTGGATCCGGGAGTAATCACACCAGGCCAACCTTCCGGTCTCGATCTGATCAAACACTTGGTTCGACCATCTCCTCACTCCGGCCCACGGCCGTCTCTGGGCGTCGATCGAAACCTGATGTAAACGTGTAGACCCCCTCCCTATCGACGAACATATACGGCTTGCTAATCAAACGAGTAACGTGTATATCAGATTGAAGCTTACCAGCTGTTCTGTCATGTCGGATGGCCTCACGGTCGAGCTCACGTTGGATGTAAGGGTCTCCGGCGTAGTGGTCTCGAAGCTGGCGGGGTGGAGGCATGGCGCGGCCGGCTTGTTCCTCAGCCCAGTCCCGAGTCCGTACTTCGGCGACCGAACGAACCGTAGGGGGGAGGCGCGTCCCGCTGACCGTTGGGTCTGGAGTTGAATGAGGGCGTCCAACTTCTTGCTCATATCCGAGAGTCCCGTCTCTACGGCCACGAGGCGGGCCGACCGGAGGCTACCGGCCTGAGACGCGGACTCCACGTGGTCGCTCTCCCTCACGGTTGACTCCGAGGCCTGGTCCGTGGTCGTGGAGGCGCTCACTTGCGCGCGTGTCGTTGGTGGTGCCATCCTATCTGTCCTCTATTTCACTAAACTTTACCCGTATTTAGACACTGTCTCTGCACGGTCAGATACTCGGGGAGTATCTAAAGACGGCGTTGAGAGTAGGCCAAAAAGTGGGAGAAAGAAAAGTATGTGTGTACATAGTGAAGTACAGGAGCAGAATGAGGAGGAGGTCAGAGCGGCGGTGGGCCACGTGACCGCGGGGTTCACGTGACCGACACCAGGGGGGAGTGCGCAGGGTGCGCGGGGGGAGTGTCAGGGGGAGCAATGACCACCCCTGACCAACGGCCATGGGTCACCAATTGTCGCTGACAAATTTTCTTCCCGAAGTACAGAACCACAGGAGATTTAAAATTTCGAACATTTCTTTAATCGATAAGTGAGATTCATACAGTGGGATTCATGTACCTCACAGGGTGTTTGTCAGAGACAAATGCTGCTGAGATACTGTACTGGAAGACAATCTTCTTGTCTGAACCGTATTTTCCCCTGCAATTGTCAGCGACAATGGCCCCTAGGAAGGTACAGAATCCCATGAGATTTTGACTTTACACATGTTTAAAATCTATCGGGTCATTTTGATCAAAGAAATGGACCTGCTGCGGAGTCACTGAATGTGTACCTGCCCTAGCCAATAGGAGGCCAGAAAGCATGATTCCATGTTTATTACACCCCTCACCTGAAGGGCACTTGAGTCATGAGTGAGTGTTCACTGTAACCTTATTTAAAGCTGAAATACGGAAACTAATCTTAATTATAATTTTAAAAAATATAACGCCGCCCTCTCACTGTGTGACAGGGCAGCCTGTGTGTTGTGCACCTGCCACTGACCGCTCACCCCGTCCCCATGTCGCAGTCTGCGCTCTGTGGGGGTATATAGGAGCCACACTCAGGGGCATGGTGGTTAGTCTACAGGGTGGGAGCTGCAGGTGAAGTATGGAGGGTAGATCTTATATTACATGATTCCCCACAGAGTGCAGTTATTATATTCAGTATTATAAATAGTTTTCCATATATATATATATATATATATATATTTATATATATATAATATCACCTGTACATAGATATCTAGATAAACAGCCAGATACATGGATAGACAGACAGACTCTATACAGACACACACTGACAGTCACATGCACACCGATACATGCACTGACACAATGAGATGCACAGACAAAGATACACAGATACACATACAGATATATAGAGAGACACATGATACACAGAGTTACATAGATACCTCCCCTCCCTCCAACAAATATCATGTTTACAAATAACCTTTACAGAACCAATACAACCATGACCCTCATGTCATGGCTCACTGCCCCTGCCAACCTTCTCTCACCTGGCCTAGCAAATCCATTACAAAACATGCAAAATACAGTGATATTATCCTGTGTAAATAGAGATATACAGATACAGGTACACAGCTATACATAGATATAGTGCATATATTGTATTAATTACCATATTATCTTGTTGTGGCCAGTGTTCTGCTGGTATTGCTTGTCATAAGTCAGTAATCACGGCTGTGTGTACACAGGTAGAGGTATGTCCACTCTCCCACCTGTCTGGGTAGACTGGATCTCCCTGCAGAGGCTCTGGCCTTATATGAGGGTGCACAGGGCCCTGAGGATGCCCCGAGTTTGAGGCAGTCCTGCCAGGTCTGTAGAGTTACACTTGGTACTCATAAGTGGGCTGTATGTCGCACAGGTCGCCAGTGTTATACAGGCCATGTATGTGGCCGGTACACAGTGACCCACGCTGCTCCCAGTTAAAAGTTGTAGCTGCTAGCTCCGCTTTGCGCATGCTTAAGAGTATGCTGGGCGGAGCTTAGTCTTTTGGATTCATTAACTGAGACTAATTGCTTTATATAAGCTTTAATAGGTATGTCCTTCCATGTGAATCAAGCTCGCTATTCTTCCTTTAGACTGGTGAAAGCACTTTGCCATGAATTTTTTGTACCAAAGGAGAATTGCCTGTGACTAGAGAAAAGGTGTAAAGTACACCAGTCTCAGGTACATTAGTCAGTGTGTACCCCACCTAATAGTGGCATTTTGGAGAGACAGATGCCCACTGGTGTGTCATCGACTAAGTCCCTAGCCTTTAGTAAATAGATCACTTGATTTTCACACACCCTCACACCCTCTGCTCAAGGGTACTTGGGCCCCAGGATGAGTGTTCATGCAGGGAGGTCCCCACTCATGCGACAATCTACCTTGCCCTATGGGATTCTGTCTGAGACTATGTACCAGGTGTATCCCTCCACCTGAATCCAATAGGCCATTTTTCTTGAGACTGGGAAATGCAAAACAGGGCATCTTGATATGAGGCTTTTGTACCACAGGTTAATTGTCTCCCGTCTCGGGTACACCAGTCCCTATGTGTGAATCCCACTGAAGGTTTATAATGTTATTTAGGGATACAACTGGACCCACTGCTGAGTCGCTGACTAAGTGCTCAACCTAGCCAGGAAGCCAGGAAGCAGGATCACATGACAACTCCAAGTTGCATTGTATCACTCTACCTTTTTCTAATTCTGTGTCTATTAATTGATTAATGAATCATTTATTCCCATCTGCATACTGCACACTGGTTGTATGATAAACTTGCATTTTTCATAGTATTATCATGTCTCTCATCATCTTTTAACCATTCTTATCACTGTTGTTATGATACCTAGTACATAGGATGCTGAATTTGATTGTAACATTTTTAAATGACATAACCAGACACGATCTGGCCTAGATTGAAAACCAAATGTAATGTTTGAATCTATGACCAATAAACAAATAAAAAAAAAGTTTTTCAACGCTCCTTCATTGCCAGAAATGTCAGAAAAAGCTAAGATATGCACACGAAACCTTTACTACTGATTTTGCCAATAAAGGAATCGGATTGAAAACAAGACATCGCAGACCCATTTAATATTGGTCTTATTTACATTTACAGTCATCACATGTTCATAAAATGTTCACCCACGATGTCTTATGGCAGTACAACACCATGATCTTATCAGGGTCCCAGGCCGATTAACGCCCAAACACTGATAAGGCCATAGTGTTCGGAATTATCTCTTCACACCTCTAATGTTACGTTCTATGACATCATCTCATCGCCACTCCAGAAGTTGGGACTTACACCATTCTGGCGTAAAAGAGTTGCAAACGCTCAGTACTACCGAGGGGACCTAGATTTTCTTTTACTGTGGATCAAGACAAAGGGAGGCGGTGTTCCTGTGTGTGATGGCCGTTTTCCGCGGCCTACAGAGCGCACTGAATGCCGGCAGGAACTGTAAAGACGACTGAGTTACCGAGGAACCACATTACGTTGTCAAGGCACTCTGCAAACGTAACTTCAAAGTTTTGTATTGCCTGCCGTCTACAATTACACGATAAAGGTTTTGTCTAGTCCCCGATTTCCTGAGAACCGTCTTTATTTAGTCTGGGAATTTAGTGGCACAGACCTTAAAGATTTGTTTCAGAAAAGAGGCTAAAAGATGTGTGAAAACGTTAGAAAAGATTTATGATTTCCATGTGCAATGACAACGTATGACATAGTTTATCTGACCATGTGTAGATATTACAAATACACACAGGTGTCTTTTTATGTTGGTATCTCAACATCTGTTGGGATCAGAGGGTGCTTCAACATACAGGTGAATGTGAATGTGATGTAGTGTGGTGGTATGTTTAGATGCAAGATAACCTAATCCAACGCCGGCTAACCAGATCTCGAACCGGTGACCTCTAGCTATATATGTCTTAACTTTCCACAGCCCATTAAATGCCACCACAATGTCCGTATGTTGGACATGTGAGTCAAGTGCAACTCGCCGAAACTGGGTGATGTTTCAAATTCTGAATTTTTGTGTCTATTCCCTGTGAATCTAATCTTAGAACCACTTTTGGTGTGCCGGACTGTATACATGGTCAAGGTTTAAGCAATTGATTTGATTGTTTCTGCTTTGGTGTGTCCTTGCAATTTGGCAATGGTATAGTCCCTTATTATGGCACATTGTTCGACGATACGTAAGGCTCGGTCCTGTGCACGTTGAAGGGATTGGATACTGGTTTTATGTATGGGGTCATATGGCTTTGATGTATATTCCTAAAGCTTCTCCCTTGTTAAACGTACCCTTTCGGAATTTACAAAGTTTGAATAATTTATTTTAACAGATTTCACTATGCTCTTTACATATAAAGGTCCAGTACAACTTTCAAGTATTTGTCGCTTCATTTTACATTACGCCAACAAACTATCTTCTTGTGGGCGTTCAAGGCTGAACCGACGATATCTGAGCCAAAGAACATGGAGCTCAAAGCGAAATTGGAGTCCATGTCCGAGATGTAGGTTGGTTAAAGTCTCAGGTTTCTCTACTAAAAGGAGTTTTTAGATAATGGTGCCGCAAACATATGACCACCTAAATGATAAATGCTCTGAGGTCCTGAGAATGATTCTACTAGCTTATACCTGGTTGTGTATTTAGAATATGGATAATGTGATTTCGCATGGCTGTACAAGTTGTCTTTGTATACTCAGTAAATCCAACACTTGTGTCACAATGTATTTGGGATGGGGAAGAGTGTAAAAACCAGGCTTGTGAGGCCTGACACTCACCCCATTTTTATGGTCGACAAACAAAAACATGTGAATAGAAATGTAAACAAAGTGATGTAGAAGTGTACCACACTAACACAATCGTTTAATCCAATTTCTATCGGTATTGAACGAAAAGGCACTGTATGATATCTGGAAAGACAATAAAATGAATGTTCTGAATAAAAAGCCGCGGCTATACCCCTAACATACTCTTTCCTGTAGGGACCTTATCGAAATATACTACGCTATTTAGAGTTACTGACATGAGTCATGGATAACTTATCGCAGTCCAAAAAACATGCCTTCTACTGGTCTTAAATGTTCCTCAACATAACTTCAATTTGCCATTAAAAGAATTAATTCTGAGACTTAGTCGTGATGCTAAATTCGAATATGAGTGTTACCAGAATTGAAAAAGGCTCTGAGATGATATTCGGGGGATGTATCCTCAACACACTTTAGCTAAAGCTCTGTCTTGCATACAGCGGGATCCAGAGAGACTTTAATGAGATGTGTGTACTTCACAGTTATGGCAAGGTGCTGATGTCACACCTCCGGTTCAACAGGCCCGCCTCACCTCACTCGGCCTGGTGTGGAAGTTCGTTTTGAGGTTCTGGCATATGGAGATAGTTAGAGAGCGGATATCGATATGTTACTTTTGTAGATATTATTACTATCATGAAACATCACGAAATTTCATACGATTGTTTATATGGCAAGAGTTGTCTTCGCGGAATGATATCACGAAGCGGAGCTGAGTGATATCTGTAGCAGAAGACAACGAATGGCATGTAAATAATCGTATGAAATTGAGTGATGTTAAGATTTTATCCTACCCTGTCATATGTTTTTAACTTCATATGTCACCAGTGACATATAAATATTTTATGGCATAACCATGGCATACAGGCCCACCATGTTAAGTCTATGGAGATTTATATGCGGGGTAGGATAAAGCATCAGTTGTACATCAGAGACCTGTTTCACTAGTTTCGTGACATGTCTGTGACACCATACAGACAGATTGGGGATGTCTAGTTGTGTGACAACACAAGTAGCTGCCCTTAGGAAAAGACGACCCCAAACATACGAATTAGACAAATCTACACATCATAAGAATTAGACAAATCTATACATCACAGGATTCACACATCATTTCAGGTTTATGATATTGCCACATTAGGTCTGCAGTATTTTTTTAAGGAATTGAGATTAACTTTTACTTAACGTTCCGATACTCTTCGGTATGAAACGTGACTTCGTTTTGTCCGTTCTTGCTTGCACTGTTGCTGCCCCTTTTTATGTCTGACTTAACACTTTTGTCATGAAACTAGTGAAACGGGTCCCTGATCTTTTTAGAATAAACTCTCATGTTAGGTGAGTCTTGACACGTAAAAACCAACAAGACCATTCTCAAATGTTATACAAAGCTACACAGCTCACTGCAAACGGGTATTGTTTAAATCTTAGAAAACACTATCCTCGAGCATTTTATCTGCACATATACATGGTCTATACTTTCAGGAAATATAAATGCAGCAGATTCAGGATACATCAATGGTAAACAACTCTAAAAAGGTTTAGTAGTAATCCTTGAGGTCAACAAATCCGTCATTATAGCTCTATTGTCTTAAAAGCTGTTCACCAACTGCGTGCCTCTAAAACAGTGCTAATAGAAGGGGCACTGACACGGAACTGTTAAAAAACCCATCGCTTCCCACGCATCGCAACAACTGAGTCAGCAAATGAGTGCTACCGTCCGCTGGAACACAACAAAATATCAGTACAGTATAACACTTATAGAGATCACCACTGATGCAAATCATCATAATTATTGCAACCACTTATCCATCTAGGAGACCGGACATTGTTTTATACGAGAAAAGTCTATGTTAACAACACTTGGTTACGGTGCGTAGGTGGAGTGGATCCCTGGGGACCAATGGCGTGTACTCATATGATGTAGTACCATCAATAGTACGGTAAAAGCACCGCTAAAAGATTGTTCGCACCTGTTGTGTGGATAGATTCCAAGCATACTTGTTGGACGTTCAAAATAGATTCATAGTTGAATGCGTTAGTTTATGCTGTGTCTGCAGGCTAGTTTGTCAAAGTCTGCCAATCTAGAAACGGTTACCTCGGAAAATACTTTACTGTATATGGGATATGTTGGTACAATACACAATGGCTATTTCCATTGAGCTTAGATTCAACCAAGCTCAGTCACTGGCGATTTTTTCATCACTAAGGATGGTGTTGTTATTGGTCATTTCACGGAAATGGTGTTAGACATTTTTTTCTCTTCAATCTAAATACTTCATTTTTCACCGATCAATTCCATTAACTTTGACATGCCATTTGGTTTGGACTGCCTTTACTGTCTAAAAGGGAGTGAACCTGTATTTCGTGGTTTGTTCACTGGGCATGAATATAAATTGAAAACAAAATTGTTTGCGTGTGTAGAGACTCTATGTAATGGGTGTGTGTGTGTTGTAGGTTTGTGTTGTTGGTGTGTATCGTGAGAATGCATAGTGTGTGTACATAGATTTGTTGCTTAGAGTCTGGATGGTATATCTGACATATTGCACGCTTTGACTGACATATTGCGCATTTGACCGACATATTGCACGCTTGGCAAAATAACGCAATCTGATTGGCCGAGAGGTCGACAACATGAATCTTGGCAGAAAAATTGCAAATGGCGGAAGCCCTTCACTTCGCGTGTTCCGATGCGTCTCACACACCCAACGTAACGAGTTATCACGTTTGTTGACCAAATATGAAGGTGTATAACGTGTAGCATGCACGCAATACCGTGTTAATTACTTAAATACCTTTATTCGATCGATATCAACACCGACCCTTGCCAAGCGGGCATCAACAAAGGTGACCGTATTTGTGTGATGTCATTAGCGGGGTTTCCCTATGCTCTGGGAAATCCCGACGATGACGTCATCGGCGGCCATACTGTCAAGTCGGCGTAACTTCACGGCGAGTGTTTTCATCGTTCGATCTCGCATGTTTCAGATATTTAAACGGTATCAGGTTAAAGCTCCACGTTAGTTGCTTCGATATTTGGTCAATACACGTGATAAATCATTCCGTTGCGCGTGTCAGACGCATTGCGACACGCGAATTGAGGCATTACGAACCAAGGCGCCATGACAACTAGAAAACGTTAACTCACTCTCCGAAGCTGATATTTCGTTCCGTTTAATCAAATAAACAATCAGTAGATATACGATTGGTGATGTAAAAAGTAAATCTGGGTAACTTCACATTCTCCAAGCGTTGTTCAGGTTCGTTAGCGCTATCTATTCGAACCAAAGATCTGTCCGGAGATCAAATGTAACTCGCGCAGGCGCAATCAACTTCCGGATGAGTATGGTGATGTACTTGCCGCGCTGGTGGACAGTGATAGTGTCAACAGAGTCGATTTAGGAGGATTATAACCAAAATAAGGAATATAATAATGAAAAAACATAGTGATGACGCCAATACGATGATACTTATTCTCGGAGTATGACAGAATTCGTTCCAAACTCGTTCTTCGAACTCGGTCGGAACGAATTCTGTCATACACCTCGAATAAGTATCATCGTATAGGCGTCATAACTATGTTTTTATATAGTATTTATCGCCTTTGGAATTTACATATGGAGTGCTTTGAACTACATACGGAGTGCTTTGAAATACATACAGAGTGCTTTGAAAAATAACGTAATCTGAATGGCCGAGATGCTGAAGCACTCGGCTGGGCGGAAAATTTAAAAATGGCGGACGTCATCGATTCGCGAGTCTGACAATGTGTTATACATGCTTACTGACTAGATATCGAGGCATCTAACGTGGGACATTCACTTGATACAGATACGAAATCAATCGATATCAACAAGCACTGATAGTCCACGCTCCATGTTGTCAATGTCAAATTACGTTGGCTACCCTAGTTCCAGTGTCGGGGCACTGTATCTAACTGTATATCTAAGCTGTATCACGTGATTGCCTCATGTTATCTCAAGGTATCTAACATGGGCTGTTCGCGTAATACAGTTAAGAAATATATATATGTGAAACTAATCAATAACATGATCACTCGTGTATGTCCACGGTCGACACAGATGTCAACAAAATGTACTACGGGAGTCTTCATAGTAACAGTTCCTGCATGTCCCACTGCACCGCTAGAGTAACCTATGGGAAACTCGCAGGTTTTGCGGCACAAAACAACCGGAGCGGCGCAGTGTGCCAGCATGTATCACAACGTACACAACGTCTTTGACGGCTCTATCTAGTCAAGTGAGTGGTGGTCTATGGGCAATTAAGGTAAATTCTGAATGTTATGTAGGGGACCCGTGCAAGTCTACTAAGGCTTGGCACGTCTACTACGCCTTTCTAAGTATAGCCGCGGCCGGGACAGCCGAGCAAAGTGTGGGACAGGTTGATGAAACTTGTTTTCCCGCGCTTTTAGAGTAGGCCACCCGCCGCTGGCTATTATAGACACCGTTGGGACCAGTCCAGACTGGTTTCTCAGCTGTCAGGTTGGGAACCAGCAGCGAGGATTGATCATGAGGAGTTGGACAGGGAACTAGCGGGAACCACTGGTTTGCTGGTGACCAGGCTGACTAAGAATACCCCTCTGGGGAATCAGCGGGATTCTTGCACATGCTCAGTGAGGACATGGGCTGTATATAAGCAGCCTGCTGTGGCTTACTAAGACACACTGGGGTGTGGAGAGACTATGTGCGGTCTCTCTGCAGGGCTCTGTCTCTGTGCTCCACCGACGGGAGCTAGTTCTCAGGACTAGCTGTTGACCGGTTCTGGTCCCCTAGGGGGTGGAGTCAGAGTATCTCGGTTCTCTAGGAGGAGAGGGTCGGACAAGTGTGTCCCTTCTCCGGATAGAGTTCTGGGATCCCGAGAGATGCGATCAGGGTTGTGTCCACCGACCAGAGAGGTTTTTCGTTGTGTTCCTGCTCTGTGAAGGTGTTTGACCTCCCTGTGATCCTCGAGGGCAGAGCCACGGTGCTGGGTGGTTGTGGTAAAACACAGCTGCGGGTTAGCGGGTGGGACCAGCACCGAGATGGCATCTTGGACCAAATACTGTAGTGGTGCTCGGGAGGAGCTTCGGCTGGACCCGTCACCCAATCATTACAGTTATAACACATTGTAAGGTAAAAAATAATAGAATTACAACGTTAGCGCTCTAATATGTGAGCCGTACAGCTCGGTTAGGCTCACGGTCGTACTCCCATCAGCCTACGGCTTCGGGAGTACGACCGTGAGCCTAACCTCGCCGTACGGCTCTCATTCTCAGGAGCGGAACGTTCAAACCAAAGCGAGGCAAAGGGTTTTGTCATTTTCGAGTACCCTAGCTTTCTGCTATTATCGCTCGACGCCCGTAACGTAACACAATGTTTAGACTCACATTTCATGATTTGTATGCATAATTTGAAGTCGTTTGATGCTATTCTGACAAGGAATATAAATAAACTTTGTGGGATAGAAGTATGAATGATTGAATCTGAAGTTTTATTTACTTCTGAGTAAGTTTTTACTTTGACAGTTGCAGCAGCCTGTCATCTGCAATTTTGGCAGTTTGCTTGAGAACACACCAAATAAAACAATCTTTGCATAACAAAGGGATAAAAAAAAATCCATATACCCTATTCCCCTGTTCTCCAGCTGCATGCTATTTTTTGTTTGGTTTCTCTATGTTGGATATTTACGTAGATATTACCAGAGATGTACAGTGGATTTAACATTGGTTGCTATGGAGTGAAAAGTTGTTTAACCCTTCGCGTGTACGAGAGTGCACTGCACAGCTTTACCGAAAATAAACTGGACAGCTATAAACCTGAGTAGTGCAGTGTTCGTTTTTGCGGCCGGACCCACCCGTTACTACGTTGCGTGACGTCATCGCCGCTCCCGAGAATATTCGAACGCTAACATAGTACTTAATTCTATAGTCTGGTTAGTCATTATCAGATAATGACTTCCAGGGGCCACAGTAGGGGTTCATATTGATGTCCGTCACCAGCGGCATAAGAAAACACCAGAGGCATTGCAATTGGTGGTCAGAAATAGGCTTATTCTTGATTCATAATTACAATGACCATATTGAGTTCAATAGTCATCATAACATTCGCGTACATAATGGAGGACACATGTCGTCCTCTCTGTCCTTCTATCACTTAAAATATGTTTGTGATTGTTTCTTTGCTCGCTAACCAGATGTAGGAAGCAAGAAAAACAACCGAATTATCCTCACGCATACCCTTGAATCTGTTGTCCACCCAAAATTTCTTGACAATGTCATATTCGCATGAATTCACCTATTATGGCCTCACACATTCTTTTACAGCAATACCCTTGCGTAGGCCTAATTCAAATATATCGAATGGGATTGGGATTGTATTCATACACCTACACATCGACAGGTTTCTTTTCAGAATAATCTTATGGCACCCTTGAGACTAAGTGGAAATGGGAGATGCTTTGAAGTCATTAGAACTTTTAGAAATAATAGTAGAAAGTGCATCTGAAAGTCTCCAGAGCTGTTTTCAATCCCAATTATTTGTAAACCTGAGATTCTGTACACTAAAAGATGAATCTTTTTAGTTTTACATCTCGTCCAATAATTGGCCTTTATCAATGGATCTTTCACACAAATATTTTATGATAAACTTAATTTTCACTGATGTTGCTGGCAAATTTTATCAGGTTAGAATCTGCTATTCTCGGCTTGTTATTTCGTCTGATCCATTTGGATTACCATCTAGAGATAACGCAAAACGTTTCAGCGTTTCTGGATCGCATTTAAGCTGATGCTGCTGACATGTTCTTATGAAAGCTCGACTCTGATTGGTCAGGTCTCCCTAATGCATTTCAAGTAGCATCTTGTCGGAGTGTTCCATAAAATCTCTGAGCTGAACAATGACACATTACTGTAAACAATTTTAAAAAGATTTATTATTTCATAACCTAATGCACCATATATCAACTGCATTAAAGGAACCCTCACCTACAGAAAAAAAGACATATGAATAGAAATTTAACAATGTATAAGCCTTGATTAGTCTCATCATACCGCCCTCCTGAGACTGACTTGAATCTGCTCATTTTAGAAATATTTTGTCGGTAACAGTTTTATTTCTGAGCTCAGGTTACACCCATGACAATAATTGAGTATTGTCGTGAATAATCTAGAATCCTACATGTAAACCCTTTTCTGTATGCCATAAAGACCTAGGGACGATGTGGGTACCTTAATTCAATTCTTATGGACGACCTTATGGACGGCTCATACTGTCTTAGCGCACGAGCTTAAATATTATCAAACGATAATCCCTATACGAGATACAGAATAGGGTCATTATGTATGATCCTAGATCATTCAACAGGCCCAAGGCGCACGCGTTTGTTTTTGTTTTACACCGATCACTGAGCCTATGATATACATTGAGGAACCAGCAGATGAGCAGCAGATGGTCCCTTATCATTTTCACATTTTAAACCGACACATTATTTGACCGAAGTTATATGCAAGAGTCAGGAATACTAACAATGATAACGCATATTTTGAATCGTTCCGGGCCCTTGCATTTTGGAGCCATCGCCATTTTTACTGGTATTTCGCATTTGTGTGCGTCTCTTCTGGTCTCGCAAGTTCCTTTCAAGGAACGTTTTCGCTTGAAAGCAAGCACTTGAGGGCCCATTTTCAAGGCTATGAAATAGTCAATCCAGCTTTTAAACACGAAGGAATATTGTTAAATGTCCTTTCAATCTTGTTTTATACTGTAAAAATCAAAAACATATTCATGGAATATTGTTGTATATTCTTAGGGTGAATACTTTCTCCCTAAAATAAAACTCCTACCCTCCCAAAGAGAACATTAATCCTGTTGAATGTTTTCAAAACGCTTGAACGATACACTCTTAATCACACATGATGATTTGCATAAATCGTAAACCCATACAGAATAACAAATTATTGCACATACCAACCTGCAGTCAATTTATGCCTGGCACGACGCCTCGTATACTGTGCTGTCCGTCCGTTCGATTTATACTAGGTTGAAATCATCCGTATAGGGCAACATTAATCTGCAGAACTGCTGACTGCTACACATTCATATAAGAAATCTAGCTGTCCATTAGACATACAGCAGTTAAAATCCTAATACTTGAAAGGCATGTTACGACTTTGATACTGTACATACAGCTATCAAGAAACGTGCAAGAGACCAAACTGACGTACAATTTACCTCATTATCCCTTACTAGGGATAAAGGAGTATATATTGTCTCTTATGAGCCCACCAGAGAACTGCATATTGACATTATTTCCGCCACACGGACAAAGACTGTTACTCGACAGGCATACAACCAATCCGTATATATCGTTCACGAAATGATCTCTTGCTAGCACTCCCATAAAAGGAAACACTCCCTCTCCTTAAATGTATTGGTTTCATTATGCAGGCAGGTTTCCATCTTAATAGAACCTAAAGTCCATATCTAACAAATCTGTTTGTCTCACTGCCGCTCAGTAAATTAACTTCATTGCGGGAAATGCCATGAAGATATTGAATCTGAGAATGAATTCTTGAGAATGTGTCAATCAATAACGCAAAATATTATCCAATGATTCCCTCGTGATCGTTGATGAGGTGAATGATATTTCATCTTTTGTTCTGCAGGTGCATTATTTTGTGAATCGGTGTCATTCCACTGACAGATGACTGGCATACCGGAGACGCAACCCTACCAAAAACGGTATCCATCGCTCATTCAGTAAAGAAACACACAGTACTACGAACATTGAGATAGGAGACATAGTAGTGTTTTGGCAGTCGACTTGGTTTGCTTCTCAAAACAATTTATAAGACTGAAGTAATCATTAGGTAATCATAAACGAGGTACTTCTAATGTTAGGTATTGATGATTAGCGTTTGTCGACACAAAAAGTGTTCATGATTATATGATCAGTCGATGGCCATTCTAAGTAGGAATGATTTCACGATCTCTCATCTCCTGACACCTTCGTCACTGTTTGTATCCCAGGATGTTGGTGAAAGTGATTCTGTGGTAGAACAGGACTTCAAAATGAGGAAAGAATTGTAACAAACAATTATCACTAGGTGTATAAGACGGCGCGTATCAGTGTACAACCTTAACGCACCGCTTGCGACCACGAATAGAGAGAACATGGAAGCACACCCGGGTGAAGTTACCGTGTCCATCTCTATTCTCTATATTCGGCGGATCTGATTGGCTGAGGCTTCAATCTGCTTTCCTGTGATTGGATAAAACCCAGTCGCTGTCCTGTGTCCAACTAAGACGTCTTCACAGACATATCAGGAATAAAAATATTCAAACAAACAACTTTCACTAGTTCCATGCTATAATCTTGATTATTCTCAACATTGATATTGTTGTATATTGATTATATTGTCCTTGGCCTGTGGCCATAGCCTGATACTTTTGTAAATTCAAATTGATTTTATAGAGTTCTAATGTAGAATTCAGAGGTCTTATTTCTCGCCTCACCACCATTAACAGCACTTTGTATACATATGACCTAGGAAAATAACACATCTCACAATCAGATGTTAAAATGGCAATTAACCTGCGCTTCCTTAATGCTAATAGATGCACACGAAGTGGTAATTAAGGCTCTATAGATCCACTGAATGGTTGCATCTTTTGCAGTATAAAGAAGTTAAATAGACGGAAAGGATAGTATTAGAGACAGCATGTACAGTTATGACATGGCTGGTGTAACTGTCGCTAATATCGTCTGTGTGATGAGCAATGTATGAGGTATTGTATGAGTGGATGAGACAGGCATCCATATATTTCTAATGATTGTTAAGATGTGTGATAAAGAGCCGATAGTAGTATAGACTATTTATATAGGATGCTATCACCAGCACTTCAATCTGAGTCCAAGCTGTTATCCACATTAATATTCCATACTCGATCCTCATCAATAGCAAATGTCTATTCTATCAGAATTCTATTCTAATCACTGAATCACATACAAAGGATGAAACGGTACCGTTTAGTTCGTATGCATCCTAGACAGAATATGAGACATGGAATAGAACCAACAATACATATTACCAGTTCGTTTGATTGCTTGTGGAAGACTAGAATATTGTATATGCCTAGTGCAGAATGCTAAATTGCCTCAGTTATAGAGAGGCCCAAGTCTCCTAGATGAGTGTTAAACCTATGATTTTTATTCATTCGGACAAAACATTCTAATCTTATTTCTTATGGGTGATATCCGAAGAAGATGAAGCAAAATCTGTTGTTTTTTAGGCATCCTGCAATTTAACTTTGACCTTATCTAGCATGGAGGTTTGGCATCGAATATTTTTACATTTTTTTCGAGGGTAAGGTCTACAATGAGATTTACTTCATAGAAGCTTATACGGATCGAAATTGTCTGTGTCACTTAGTAGGCATTTGTGCAAGATGAATCAAATATAGCAAAAACTGCAACCACAAATGTTTTTGCCTGAAAATGGAACATGTTCATATCTAATCGGGTATCATTGAGAACCACATTGATAAGAACAAAGCATAGAACCATATTTACAATAAAGCCCAATACCCATCCACCGTTTTGGAACATTGATGTACGTTTGTCGGGGATAAAGGAACGGTAATTTGTCTCAGGCGAGGCATCCTAACGGAGTCGGCCCCAATCGGTAAATGTGGGACAGCTATAGGCAAGGGTTAGCCAACTATTAGTTAACCTCCTTCCCCCAACTTCTTGAGATGTTCTTTTGTCGCCGACGAGTCGTGGTTCAATGTTCCTAGATCAGTAGCCTAAAACTTATCAACATGTTGATAAATCCAGTTGCTAACAACGGAACGTTGGTAAATGGCCCCTGATTGGGACTAGGGGTTACGTAATTTGCCTGCCAGGAATTCACCGACTCCTATATGATTTGGTAACTAATCGTTCAAACCTGACTCGGTCGATGTGTATTGGGCTTTACTGGTAGAGAATAGTAAGAGAGAGCTACCAGAAACCCATGGCGATTATCTCACCGCCAGACTCCAACTAGCCTGTTAGTCCCGCCGGTGCAGAGGGAAACGCTACTGAATAAGGCATGAATGACGGGCAGAATGGGGAATGCTGAGAACAGAGAAACACTGGGGCCGTTGTGTTCTCTGCACGACTGAAAGCATACGTATGTAAAATAGAAATAAGAACACCTATTTGTAGCATTGAGCTTATCGTTAGTAAGGTAAATTATCTTTAATTAATGCTCTTTCTGTTACTGAAATAGATATCGATTCATAAAAAGACGAAAGAATCACGCTTTAACAGATAATCGATACAACTCTTTAGTACAAAACTATAGTTTGTCCCCGCCTTGACAATAACAGCAGTCTTGTGTTCACACCTATCAGGTACACTCGAGGTGCAAAAGCTTTGAATTTCATATATGCTCAAGGCTAGAAAACTCCCAAGATTAAAAATAGAATTTGCAAAAAAAAAGCGCCGTCATATATAGGTGTCCAAACACTGGAATGAATTTCCTGAAACTATGCAAGTCCTGTAAAAGAAGGAAGACTTCAAGGGGGAAATTAAGAAAATGAAAAAATACAAAAATCGACAATTAAGAATAAATGATATGAATCGAATCCCAACACAATCACTGAATAGGAACATGGTGCCTTCGTGAGCTCCGTACATCAATCTTTACATTATGTAAGAATTGCTATTAACTAGTTCAACCTCCTACCCGCGTACTAAATAGACCCGCCAAACCTGTCGAGGAATCAAGAGACAATTCCACGAGGGTGAGGTGGTATCATCGTATTGCAGTGGCGCCAGAATAGGGGGGGGGCGGCCCCCCCCCCCCCCCACTTTTTTGCCAGCCCCAAAAAGTCAGCACCTTCAAATTTAACTCAATCAAGTGTAAAAACTGTCTTGATTATTCAACATGTTGAAAAATGTCGAAAAATTTCTAAATCTAACTTTTAAGCATGCAATGACTTTTCACTGTGGAAAGTCTGACCTTTTACCGTGCATTGACTGTTAAGCTCTGACTTTTCACCATGGAAAAGTGTCAATGTCTGACTTTTTAGCATGCAATGATAGCTAAGCCCTGACTTTTCTCTGTGGAAAAGTGTCAATGTCTGACCTTTTACCGTGCAATGATGGCTAAGCCCTGACCTTTCACCATGGAAAAGTGTCAATGTCTGACCTTTAACCGTGCAATGGTGGCTAAGTCCAGACTTTTCACCATGGAAAAGTGTCAATATCTGACCTATTACCGTGCAATGATGGCTAAGCTCTGACTTTTCACCGTGCCAAAGTGTCAAAGTCTGACCTTTAACATGCAATGACAGCTAAGCACTGACTTTTCAGTGTGGAAAAGTGTCAATGTCTGACCTTTTACTGTGCAATGACAGCTAAGCTCTGACTTTTCACCATGGAAAACTGTCAAAGTCTGACTTTTTAGTGTGCAATGATAGCTAACCCCTGACATTTTACCGTGGAAAAATGTCAAAGTCTACCTTTTTAGCATGCAGTAACGGCTAAGCCCTGACTTTTCACAGTGGAAAAGTTTCAAAGTCTGACATTTTACTCTGCAATGACAGCTAAGCCGTGACTTTTCACCCTGGAAAAATGTTAAAGTCTGACTTTTTCAGATGTAATGAAGGCTAAGACCTGACTTTTCACAGATTTACGGTGAATCCAGTGGAACAGGGAGCTGTTTCAAAAGTCGGGAGGGTGCTAAACGATAGTACTCATCGCCAAAGCGAGAGCTAACAATGGCACTTCGAGGCATCGCTGTCGAGGTGAAGGTGCAGGTATTGGTAGCGGTTTTGCTGCCGCTTTGATCCAAAGTGCCGCTCGCTGTTGCGGCCTCCCGCTTTCAAAATGTGACGTGCCGATGGCGAGACTTAACTCGACTTTTGAAACAGCTCCCAGGTCAATGTCAAACTTCATACCAAGAAAAAAAGTCAGCAATTTTTCAGTTCGCCCCCCCACTTTCAAAATGTTCTGACGCCCCTGTATTGCCAGCACAGAAAACAGCACGGAGTCAAGCAAAGACAGTCACGCTCCCCTTTATTGTCCTCTTTGTCCTATTGTCTCCTGCCTTTATCTTTTACGTAGGCCAGTTAAAGGGCATATAGAATGGTGTGTTGACTGTGTGTATAATGCCGGGGACACACCAAGCGAGTCAAGGCGGCGATATCTGGAATCGAAAATACAAAATAGCATGTATGTGATGCCGGGGACACACCAGGCGAGTGGAACCCTCGGCGATTCTGGACCAGCAACAAATGGCGATTATGTGAGCGATAAAATTTATCGCTTGGTGTGTCCTCTACTCGCTGGGATATGAGAGCGACTTGGGTGTAGGCAAGTACAAAAATCGCCAGCACATCCCATAAGCGATAATATCAAACATGTTTGATATTCTCGCCAAGAGAAGGCCAAATTCGCCCACATAATCGCCACGACAGAATCGCTAGGATGGTTCTAAAAATGCAGACACACCAGGTTGTTGGTACTTGTAAGCGATATCTGAGCGAGTACTGCCATCGACAAGTATTCGACCAATCAGATTGAGTTTTAAAGTCATATGATCGCTCACTCTTCTCACTTTACTCGCCCATACGGTAATCCCCAAATATCAAACATCGCTCAGACTTGGCGAATTTTCCCGACTCGCCCAGTGCTGTTTATCGCTGGCGTTTTCTTGCTGCCTCAGCTCGCTCGGTGTGTCCCAAAATCGTTAGAATGTCGGCAAAACCCCCTCTCACCTTGTAGGCGAGAAATGGTGAGCGATTCCATTTCTCGCTGGTCCAGAATCGCCGAGGGTTCCGCTCGCCTGGTGTGTCCCCGGCATTATGCTGGGGAAATTAAAATGTTAAAAGTTGTTGCAGAGGGTATAACTGCTGGAGACGGTACAACTCGTTTAAAAAAAGAAAATGGAGTGGACAAAGAAAGAAAAACTTCATCTCATCCCACTACCTCATACAGTCACTCTTGTAATATATACATTGTGAATGTTTGATCTACTCGTTCTGAGGTATGTCTACGAGCTATATTTGTCAGCAGAAGGCACACAAAACCTGCAATAGCAGAATGTCTTGATGTATCATATCACTGAAATAAAAACAATATTAAAAAAATGCAACGCCAAATTCACCCGCATAATTGCCAAGACAGAATCGCTATGATGGTGATAAAAAGAGGGACACACCGAGTTTTCTGTCCATTGTTAGCGATATGTGAGCGAGACCGACTGGTAACAATGAGTCAACCAATCAGATTGAGTCTTGTAATCACATGATCACCTTTCTGGCCATACAAAACCAAAAGTTACTCGCCGATTTAGAGATCGCCATACATCAAACATCGCTCATGCTTAGCAAGTTTTCCAGTAATCGCTCAGGGGAGTTTATCGCTGCCGTTTTCTCGCTGCCTTGACTCGCCTAGTGTGTCTGAAAATCGTGGGCGAGTGGCCCAAACCCCCTCCCACCTTGTAGGAGAGAAATAGTGAGCGATTCCTTTACTTGCTGGTCCAAAAATCGCTAATGCCGGGGACACACCAAGCGATTAACGGCAGCTATCTCCAGAATCGCCAACACTAATTGGCATGTATGTGCAATATTATTTCATATTAATATCTCCTACCAATAATTTAGCATCTCTGACGCAATAATCAGTTGAAATATGAGCTAATAGCTCACACATACGCCATTTTGTGTTGGCGATTCCGGAAATCGCCGCGGTACTCGCTTGGTGTGTCTCCAGCATCAGGGTTCCAATAGCTTGGTGTGTCCCCGGCATGAGATATTTGATAGTCGCTGTAATTCTCACTTGGTGTGTCTCCGGCTTTATACCGGGGACACACCATCTGAAGAAAACAAAACTAGAGTAACGGCCTAATGCCGGGGACACACCAAGCGAGAAACTCAGCAATTTCCGTAATCGCCAACACAAAATGGCGATTGTGTGAGCTATTATTTCATATTTCACCTGATTATTGCTTCCGAGCACTACATTATGAGTGGGAGATATTGCTATGAAATAATATCTCACATATATGCCATTTTGTGTTGGCGATTCCGGAGATCGCCGCCTTGACTCGCTTGGTGTGTCCTCGGTATCAGTAATGCCGGGGACACATCAAGCGAGCGGAACCCTCGGCGATTCTGGACCAGCGAGAAATGGAATCGCTCAGCATTTCTTGCTTCCAAGATTGGAGGGGGTTTTGCCAACTTGCTGATGATTTTGGGACACACCGAGCGAGCAAAGGCGGCAAGAAAACGCCAGCGATAAACTGCACCAGGCGATTACGGGAACACTTGCCAAGTATGAGCGATGTTTGATACTTGGCGATCACTGCATTGGCAAGTAAGCCACTGTAAGTTTGGGTTTTCTAAGGTGAACATGTGACTTTAAAACTCAATCTGATTGGTTCACTGGCTGTCACTAGTAGGACTTGCCCACATATCGCTGGCAATGGACAGAAAACTTGGTGTGTTCTATACTATAGCGATTTCAGTACTATAGCGATTTCACGTTGGCGATTATGTGGGCGAATTCGGTGTCCTCTTGGCGAGAATATCAAACATGTTTGATATTATCGCCCATGGGATGTGCTGGCGATTATTTAACTTGCCTACACCCAAGTCGCCTTCATTTCACAGCGAGTAGAGGACACACCAAGCGATACATTTTATCGCTCATATAATCGCCAAGACCTTGTTGGCAAGTGAAATTATCGCCAACGTTTCTTGCTTGGTGTGTCCCCGGCATCAACAATGCCCGCTGGGCGGCGCTGAAAGGTAGCTCATACCGGGGACACACCAAGTAAGTGGAACCCTCGGCGACTATGGACCAGCGAGAAATGGAATCGCTCACCATTTCTCGCCTACAAGGTGGGAGGGGGTTTTGCTCACTTGCTGGCGACTCTGGGACACACCAAGTGATCCAAGGCAGCAAGAAAACGGCAGCGATAAACTGCGCTGAGCGAGCAAGATAATACTGGGGACACACCAAGCGAGTGAAGGCAGCGATCTCCAGAATCGCCCACACAAATTGGTATGTATGTGAGATATCATTTCAAAGGAATATCTCCTGCCTATAATTTAGCATCTTGGAAGCAAAAATCAGGTGAAATATGAAATAATAGCTCACATATAGGCCATTTTGTGTTGGCGATTACGGAACTCGCTGCGTTTCTCGCTTGGTGTGTCTCCGGCTTAAAGCTCACCAAGTCTGAGCAATGTTTGATATTTGGCAATTACTGTATGGGCGAGTAAAGTGAGAAGAGTGAGTGATCATGTAACTTTAAAAGTCATTTTGATTCGCTGACTACTTGTCGATGGCAGTACTCGCTCATATATGGCTGATGCCGGAGACACACCAAGCAAGAAACGTTGGCGATAATTCTACTCGCCTACATAGCCATGGCGATTATATGAGCGATAAAATTTGTCGCTTGGTGCGTCCTCTCCTCGCCGGGATATGAGAGCGACTTGGATGTAAGCAAGTTCAAAAATCGCCAGCACATTCCATGAGCGATAATATCAAAGATGTTTGATATTCTCGCCAAGAGAAAGCTAAATTCGCCCACATAATCGCCAAGACAGAATCGCTAGGATGGTTCTGAAAATGCAGACACACCAGGTTTTTGTTACATAGACAGCGATACATGAGCAAGTACACCAGTCAACCAATCAGAATGGGTTTTATAGTCACATGATCACCTTTGGTCATACAAAACCCTAGGTGCTGTCACATTGATTTCACCCATTTAAATACTAGTATAACTATCCACCAAAATGCTATTATTTGATATTTCATTAATAATAATCAGCGACAGAATGTTTCCTAGCTAACCAGAGGCTAATGGCATACTCAGCTCTAGCAAAGGCTAAATGTGCATCATATTCGCTCTTCTTGCTTTACTCGCCGATATGGGAATCGCCAAATATCAAACATCGCCCATACTTAGCAACTTTTACAGCAATCGCTCAGAGGAGTTTATCGCTGCCGTTTTCTCGCTACCTTGACTCGCCTAGTGTGTCCGAAAGTCGTGGGCGAGTGGCCGAAACCCCCCCCCCCCCCCCACCTTGTAGGCGAGAAATATGGAGCGATTCCATTTCTCGCTGGTCCATGATCGCCGAGGGTTCCACTCGCTTGGTGTGTCCCCGGTATTAGATGTACCAAAAACCTGGTGTGTCTGTATTTTCAGAACCATCCTAGCGATTCTGTATTGGCGATTATGTGGGCGAATTTGGCGAGAATATCAAACATGTTTGATATTATCGCTCATGGGATGTGCTGACTTTTTTTAACTTGCCTACATCCTAGTCGCTCTCATATCCCAGCGAGTAGAGGACACACCAAGCGATAGATTTTATCGCTCATATAATCACCATGACTATGTAATGCCGGGGACACACGAAGCGAGCGGAACCCTCGGCGATTCTTGACCAGCAAGTAATGAAATCGCTCACCATTTCTCGCCTACAAGGTGAGAGGGGGTTTTGTTGACTTGCTAACGTTTTTTGGACACACCGAGCGAGCTGAGGCGGCAAGAAAACGCCAGCGATAAACTGCACTGGGCGAGTCAGGAAAATTCGCCAAGTCTGAGTGATGTTTGATATTTGGCGATTACCGTATGGGCGAGTAAAGTGAGAAGAGTGAGCGATCATGTGACTTTAAAACTCAATCTGATTGGTTGAATACTTGTCGATGGCAGTACTCGCTCAGATATCACTTACATGTACCAAAAACCTGGTGTGTCTGCATTTTTAGAACCATCCTAGCGATTCTGTGTTGGCGATTATGTGAGCGAATTTGGCTTTCTCTTGGCGAGAATATCAAATATGTTTGATATTATCGCTCATGGGATGTGCTGGCGATTTTTGAACTTACCTACATCCCAGTCGCTCTCATATCCCAGCCAGTAGTGGACACACCAAGCGATAAATTTTATCGCTCACATAATCGCCATGACTATGTTGGCGAGTAAAATTAGCGCCAACGTTTCTCACTTGGTGTGTCTCCGGTATCAGCGAGTACAAATATCGCCAACGTTTCTCGTTTGATATGTCTCCGGCATTATGGACTCTCTGTACTCATGGACAGTCTGTTATTGTTTAAATATTGAGGGTCTCCACATTGTATGGATGCGCTATGATACTATTTCAGGGATCATCGATTTTGTATCATAATTTTGGTATTCTGCTTGAATGACAATAATGGAACACAATTTCCTATAATTCCTTGTAATTAATTCTACCACAGACCTCCATACACGTCCGTGGTTCTACCTACCACTCCTTTGATTGATTCGATATGTAAAACGTTGACAACCACCAGAGCTGGAAATTGAGTATCGTGTTCGATGGGAAACCAACAGCTATACTCTGTTCCAACGCCATTAAAATCCAGAAAAAAAAGAGTTTAATCAGTAGAATAAAGTAGAACCCCGTATTCGGGAGGGCCTTTTGTTTCAACCAAATGTATGCGAGGCTGGTATTCAGTTTATCAATGGTCCTATACAAAAGAAAGAACCGATGGTTAATATGACAGTTTATATTTGATAAGTTTAGCAGTGTGGCGAACGGATGGTGAACAGATGGGATTGGTGGTCGTAGCGCTTTGAATGGTGCTATTATTATATACTCGTGTGCGAAGACATACTACCCGCTGCAAGGGGTGCAGTATAAATTATGCTCGGGCTTACTGGTACGTAGTGAATTGGCCATGATTTTGTTAGTTTAAGGTATATAACGATAAGAAAACATATAGTGACTGAGTCCATGGGGTGATATTCTCGGTCTTTTGTATGATATTAAATACGTCCCTCCGCCTGCTGTTTCGATACGTATTTAACATGGCACAGATGACCTCGAACGTCCATCCCTACTGGCTCAGTAACTACATGTTCTCTTATCATAACCACAGTGACGCCAATCTTATATTGTATATAAACCCGTCTATCAGCCACACAGAAGCAAAATAAACATATTTTTAAAATATTATACCGTTCACTCACATCTGATAGGGTGTCTGTCAATGTGACTGCTTTTACTCAGGAATCAGAAGCCTTCGGTCATGAAAATACTAATCGTCAATCAACGAGGTTTGACCGCCTACACGGAACGATCCCTCAGGGGGTGAAATCAAATAGAGAGTAGAATTCCATTCTACAGCCCTGTCCCCTAACACCGGGTGCTTACTTAGAGAGGGTCCCCTAAAGTCGTCGTACGCAGTACCATGAAAACGTCTATTGTCCCACCTTGACAGCAATTAGAGTCACTAGATAACGTGTTGTGCAATTTATTGATGACCATACTATAGACATTCAGTCAATATAACAACCCTTTTCAAATTTGTAGGCCTTCTGTACCCTCAGAGCTTTAAACCTCTGACTGCAGTCGGTTTTCAGTCTCTGCTGATTGAACGGAGCTTTTGCAAACAGCGATATCAAAACAAAACTCAGTAGTTATCAACCCATAAAAGGCGCCCTGCCTCAATAATGCATGAGTCACGCACCATATTAGTATATTGCACACAATAAAAATAGTGCACACAATAAAACACGCTATGAGGCCCGCTTTAGATTAGGGCCTATTTTACACTTTTGTGATTTATAATAGTGCCTGGCAGATAAGTACGCATACAATATAATAAATATGACATGTTATCGAACAATTTGTTGCAGGGCCTTATGGAAATGTACAAATAATAGTAAATAGCGCAGATTATCATAACAACTCTTTCCTATTAATCCGTATCTAATCTCTCTCCCAATCTGTCCCACGCGTCTCCGTATCCTACGAATATTCAGGGCCGGGTACTAACGGAGACTAATATTTTTAGTAAGAGGGGAAAAAAGGTCAAATACTATGCCTCCGAAAACCAGAAACGCGAGTGCCTCAAAGTCGGCCGAGATTGACTCGGAGATGACGATGAAGCAGGCCGAGGACCAGGTGGAGTCGGTGTTGGGGATATTAAGGCCAACATCAGAAAAATCAACGATACATTGGATGGAGTCCTAGGCGCGATTCTTCAAATCTCATTGCCCCCACGGTCTCCCGAGCAGGACTTGAGGTAAAGCGCCTCACGGGCGACCGCTGCCCTGGAGGATCACAGGGAGAGCCCCAAAGGTGTCAAATCCCTGATCTCATCTCGGGACCCCAGAACTCTATCTGGAAAGGAGACCTGACGGTCAACCTTCTCCTCCCAGAGGACCAGGGGAGCTGAAGTGTCAAGTCTAGACCCGAAGGTCTAGTGCCCTTGGATGAGACAGAGCCCTGTAGAGGGACTCCACATAGTCCCTCCACACTCAAGTGTGTTCAGCTAAGCTTCAGCAGGCTTCTTATATACACCCACTGTCTTCACTGAGCATGTGCAGAACCCTGCTGGGTCCCCACTGATGGTTCTATGTAAATCTGGTACCCAGCTGACCAGTTGGTCTTTCTGGTGCCTTCATTACTCTACAGAATCAGCCCTCTGTTATGGGTACCTGCCTGGTGGCCAGATATCCCAGTTAGACCAGTTCCAACACAGTGTCAGAAATAGCAAGCGGTTTGTGGCCTCACAGGTGGCTGGCAGCAGGTCACTACAGACCCGCCACGTGGCACCCCCCGCACGCAGCCTCGAAAGGCTTAGTAGACTGACCACTGGTCCCTTACAATATATTTACATAGATTCACATGAATCTACGTCATATATATTGTCAGAGAAATATGTAATTTCACGTCTTTGGTAGGTAATTTTATGTATTTTAGAAACGGAAATACATGTAATCATATGCATATTTATGTCTCTGGTAAGTTTATCTATTTTTAAAGAAGAAAAATAAAATAAAAAAAGTTTTAAATAAAAGTTTTAAAACAATTTGATTTAAAAAAAGAAGATAAAAAAAGTGACGCTAGAAGAGGTAGGCTTAATGAATAAGGGAATGAATAATGCATGCATATCACCGAGACCATGCCACCACCATTGATATCAAAACCACACACCTGAAGAAAGGTGTGGTCCCACCCAACTGCCCAAATTACCGAAATTAGGATAATGGCGGCATAAAGAAAATCAGCAAATCACAGCCTGAATGAGGTTAACGATGATCGAAACTGCTGGTATGGTAAATTTGGTAAATAAACCAACTTTACAGGACATACCCCACCCAAGAAACAGAAAAAATTCACAGGAGCTACTGCGATGCCATCTAGTTTTTATGAATTTATTTGCATATACATAGATTTACGTAAACCAACATAAATTTACGTAAGTCAGTGATAATTTTCCAATTAATCAGATATATTCAATAGGATTATTTATATCCAAATAATTCTTTGAAATTCTTTTCACAACGTCCAAAACTAACCAACCAAAATTTACATATCTAGAACGTCAGAGAAACTTTTTAGAAATACGTAATTTATCTACATAAACATACGTAAACGTTTTGCGTTCATACAATGTCAGGTATATCTAAAAAAATAAGCAACCAATATCTACGTATCTAGACTTTCAAAGACACGTTTTAGAAATACGTAATTCATCCACGTAAATAAACATACATCTTTTACATTTACACAACATCAGGAATATCTCCAAAAATAATCAACCACAATCTACGTATCTAGAACGTCAAAGACACGTTTTAGAAATACGTAATTCATCCACGTAAATATACACAAATCTTTTACATTTACACAACACCAGGAATATCTCCAAAAATAATCAACCACAATCTACGTATCTAGAACGTCAAAGACACGTTTTAGAAATACGTAATTCATCCACGTAAATATACACAAATCTTTTACATTTACACAACACCAGGAATATCTCCAAAAATAACCAACCAAAATCTACACATCTAGAACGTCAGAGACATGTTTTAGAAATACGTAATTTATCTACGTTAATATAAGTACACGTTTTACGTTTATACAACGTCAGCAATTTCTCCAAAATGACCAACCAAGATTTACCTATCTAGATCGTTTGAGACACGTTTGGGAGGAAACGGACGTATATCCCCCTGGGAAATATGTAAATTTACGTCTTGTGTTTACTGGGGAGTGCTTCCGGGGTACTACTCTCTGCCTCACATTTTCTTCACCCCTCACATTGTACACACGTTCTTCTTTTTACCCACCCACCAACACCTCTTTCTACTACTTCCCCTACCTTCGTAGGGCTAGTATTTTATACTTATCATATTATCTTATTATCATAATTGACCTACAAACTCCATTTGTCAATTATTATTTAATTATTAGTTATTCATATCAATAATTTCTTATTAATGACATATATTAATAAAACCTTCATGATTATTTTATTTATAAAATTCAATGACATTTTATTCGCCAAATTATAGCCTCCTCTCCTTTATCCAGGGATAAGGGGTGATGATTTATGCGATATTCTGTAATACGTGATTTCCATTCAACTTTGACACACATTCAAGCCTCTAAATACTTTTGCGAGCATTAAAAGACAAGTGATTGTTCATTTTGATAAGTCTGTAAATTATATTTTCCCAACATCACTAACAACGAGGTTTCCACCAAATCGAGTTCTACTAGTTGTGAATTAATAGAAATATTATTTGTTTGCATATTACAATAATGCATTATTTGTACAGATAGATTTCAAACGCACACAATTAAACACATGGGGGTATTTTCTGCTAAAGATGAGTAAATATCGTTGTAAAACCAACCTTAATACACCGAGCAAGGTTACTAGGCGAATTCCCCTATAAATACAAATTAATATCCCACCTCTGAATATTTCAGTGTGGTCCAGAACAGAGTTCCTCGAAAACTTTTCGTTCTCACAAGTCTTTGAAGGATAGGAAAAACTCCAATTCGGTTGGTTTTAGATTCCATGTTCTTTGATGATGCCTGCTTTCAGTCGCTGTTAAGGAGACCTTCCCCCCACAGGGTTCTCCCTGCATGCACTACCAGTCAACAACATGTGGGATGTTTTGTATTTATTTGAATTAAAGTTTCGTATAATTGGAGGGAAGTAAACCTCATCTGATGCCTTGCAACAGAGGTTTCGTAATAAGAAATAGCGGGCTGGTTCAGTTTTTGATTAGAGGGATGGTCGGATGGAAATTCGGTTTTGAGATAAGATGGCAGGAAACCACAGTATTTCCCAGCTGCCTTTCACATCTGCCTGTAGGGAGATCTTGAATATAAAAACGAGACCTGGCAGGTTTTGCTCTTATTAGAAATGACAGTCGATGGACAAGCTTTTTATATTAGGTCCCAAAGCTTTCTCAGCTCAGTCCCATATAACAGTCCTCTCGATTGGTAGTCGCCTGCTCTGAGGTGCAATATCTATGATACATGTAGATACTGTAGAACTCTGAATGATACTGGTGTGAATACACGTGGTTCGCCTCCAGTGGCTTTATATACACTGCATCATGCAGAGCGCATCGGCTAATGTCCGACGTGCATCTACTACAGTATGACCCCGATATGGTCTACGCTGCACCTCCCGATAAAAAAACAAAATCGCTTCGGAAGGTCACCTAATATCGGGGCAGTAGACCACGTTTCTGCGATTAGGCACTGAACAATCACACCTTACGATACAAGGTGGATTGGCATATCTAGAAATATGTCTATGATTGTGCACCTTCTCGATATGTCTCTGATATTTGCTTTTTGTATCGGTGCCATATCAGTAGGTCTAAATTTCTATCGTAGTAGGTGAGCTAGCGATGCACTAAGATAGGCCTTATGATTCATCTCCCAACCCCAAACCGATATCGTGTTGGAAAGTCAGCTGTAATCCCACCGCTCTTTGTCTGTCAAATACAGCCAATGAAAATGTGAGAAACGGATCACGTGATCAAACCAACTAATAGCGGTCTAGTTCTGCGAGGAGATCATGAATATTCAAGCCGCACACGCTAGTCAAGGGGTAGCACTGCGTAAAACTAACCACTTTCCATATGAATGCACCCGGCGTATATAGGTATGCTTTTGCGAATACAAGGTTGTCCTATTCCCCGTGTGCATACGCCTCATCTGTAGGCGCCCGATTCATATATATATATATATATATATATATATATATATATATATATATATATATATGTATATATATATATATGTATATATATATATATATAGCATACTCCGAATGGTCGGTTCTCCTTCCCTTTGCGGGTCTTCGGGCGATTTTTTGGTTCATTGAACTTAACATAGGCTACACATTTTTCAATATTTAAATATTTAGCCGCTAAATAGGCGTCACCATAAACAAAACTACCTGAACCTAATAGTTCCGCTTTTTCTCTGCAAGCTAAGTCATAGTCAATAAGTGCTTGCGGTGTTAAGAAGGGCCTACGATCGCTTAGGAATGCAATATGTTCTGCATAATTAGTCACATCAATCCCTTGAGCGATCATCGATCGCATAAGGCTCATGCTTCCGCTAATAATCTGGTCCAAAGTTGGTTTTGATGTGTCACATGGAAGATGGTCTTCTAGACAATATACCACACACTTACGTCTCTTCTCTGTCTTGCCTTGGCATGTGTGTACGTGCTCAACCGGTATACCCTGTATACCGGACCAAGAAGTTGTAGAGGCGCCATACACCGGAGATAATCGCACTTTGGGAACTGCACCACTGGACTTCGTGCATGGAGTTGTACTCTGAGAAGGAGTAGCCGTCGCTGTTACTGGAGGCACCGTTTGTTGGAATGTACTTGCTTCATTACGACCCTCTGTGCGGGTCGCCGGTACCTGGGTCGTGGGTCGTGTGCCGCCATCTTGTCCCACCATCATGAGCCTGATTTCCGCCATCATTTTTGTCAAATTAGACATTTCAGAACGAAGAGACTGTACCTCCAGACGATATCCGCGATTTTCATGTATTAAACGGTCAATTGCCCCGGCGTCGCTCTTAGGTAATTGATCCCTTGAACTGCCGCCACCGGTAGCGCCTTCCTCGTCATGGTCTTGCAAAGTATCCGGGCCTTCGGATAACTCTTTTAAACTTCTGTTTAAGTCATCTAAAGTTTGTGAAACTCCTGGACATTTTGGACAAATCTTCGTAGTACGCCCATCGTACTTGTATTGGCATATGCCACATACAACGAACACCAGAAATGCAACCCAAGGGAAGCGCATTCTGACAAGCTGAAGCGTACGTGTTCACAGGTAAAAATTTACAGGTGAATGGGACCGGTGAGAGGTGTATATTTGCCACCTGTATGTGGTGGAGCCACCCGTACGGTGTAGTACATCTGGTGCCGGGAGGTGGCGGTATTATATTTATAGTAGAATACCTTGGTGTTGTATTCTTTCCATATATATATATATATATATATATACACGCCTGATTCTCTTCTATTTACACCACTATCGATCTGTTATATTTTCACCACTATCATATGTAAAGTGGCGGTGTTCATGCAGTGCTGGTGGTGGAAGCTCCTGAGCTGGTTCATCGTTTGCCGGGGCGGGATAAAGTTTACAGTGGGCTGGGCGATGACCCTGTCAAGAACCATCTGGATGAGGCCCTCCAGATGATGGGTGTTAGCCACTTGTGAGGCTTGCTGGGCACCCACAGTCTGGTGGGTTAGGGTCACCATCTCTTCGTGTTGGATCACCACCGTCTCGAACGGGAAGCTACCTTGGGTAGTAGGCTGATGGATTTGCTTGGGGTTTGATATTCCAGCCTTCACTTTGGCCTGTAACCACTCATCATAAACCCAGCTCCCATCACCAGCATCGTTCCCATTGGCCATTCTGTTCCAGCAGTCTGTGCACTGTGTAAGAGATCTCCTCACCAGTTCAGCAGTCGATCCTCACGCTGACCTGCGTGCACTGTCTCTCATTCAGGGCTAGTTTCATCCGGTAACTTATATACAGCTCCCCGGTTCGTGTGTGGCTCCGTGCATACCATCACCTTTGGGCCAGGACGCCCATCGGTATAAAAAGTATAAAGCTGTTTTTTTCTCTAAATGTTAAATTATCATTTCAAAAAGTTGTTGGACAAGAGGATTCCTCCCTTTGTGATGTACATATATAAGTCTCTGTGCATCTGGACGAGAGCGAAAGTAAACTACTCCCTCAGGTATCAACAGGTATCAAGTTGCTCCAAATACTGTTAATATGGATTGTACTGAGCTAGGAGTTGTCAAGGCATTTACCTACCTTGGTATGTCAATTGATGACCGATTGACTTTTACACCTTAATTTGAAAAGTTGAAGAGGAGATTTTCATCATAAACTGTTTAAGCAGCGTAAACTACACTTTTTTATTGACAGTTCTACCGCTATAGCAATTCTGAAGACCATGATGTTGTCGAAGTTTGAGTATTCTAGCTTTGTCTGTGTTGCTCTCCAAGAGGATCAAAAGATAAGGTTACAAACGCTCATGATAATGCACTGCTTGCATGCTTTAGGGTTGGAACCAACAGATGTCTAAGCACAGCAACTATGCTGGAAAAGACAATTGTTGAAAATCTTGAACTAAGGTGTAATAGGCACTTCTCTTATTTGTTCACTGGTGGGCATCAAACTCAGAAAGTTTTGTAACAGAAGGTGCCATCTGGAACAACTAGAAGAACGGAAGAAGTAAAAATAAAGCTGAAAAGGCCTGATACAGAGTTCTTTAGGCGCTCCCCACTATATTATGGCAAACTGCTATGTGACAGGCTCCCAGTGGATGTGCAGTGTTCAAGGAACAGGGAGAGCTTTAAAACTTGTCTGAAGAAAAAGTAGTTTATATTCTATTCTATACTGGAATTCTGTAAATCATGTAGTTATACTAGCCACAGTCGGATTGAGTTTTGAGATTGGCTGGTTGGGTAATTGGATCATAGGATGTCTTTGTCAGATGTGCAACAAACATAATCACCGCAAAATACTGTTTTTGTCACTGTTCTGTAGATGTTGCCGCCGTTGCTGATTATAACTTTTTAGAGAATGATTATTCGCTGGTTATGTTGAATAGAAATATGGCTATACTTTTGTGTTTGTATTTAATGTGATTTGTCACAAACGTACTGTTGGACATTAAAGGCTGAAAGTCATGTATTTATACGTGAACCTCAAAGAGTTAATAAATCAACTTTTCCAAAAAAGGAAAAAATGTCCTCAGTGCTCATAGTGATCTGGTAATCCATGATTAATCAAAAATGTTACTCCTCTGTGTTCTAGTGGCATTTCATCATCTTTTGTCGATGTATATATGGGTCAAATTTTCTCAGAATGTACAATCCCATGAATTTAGGTCATTTTGTACATAATCATCCGTGAAAGCTTTAGTAATTGATATATCCAAAAACGGTTTTCTGCATCTTATCAAAGACATTCCCAGCTTTAAATTGATATAAAGTTTAAGTTTGTGTGACAACTCCTTCATTATGCAATAAATCATGAAAGTCTGAAAATGGGTAAAAATTGTAAAAAAAACAAAAAAAACAACAATACCATAAGTGTCATAATATTAAATATTACATTTTCAGCACATTGAAAGCAACTTTTCCTGTGAGCTGTATCTGTTTTCCATGCCATACACAATTTTTGGGGGTATCTGGGTATTTTTTCCTGGATTTTTCACAGGTTTGACAAAAAATGGGTTTGTCACTTTTTCACGCGGAACGTCCGAAACGCCATTTTCGTACTTATAAAATGGTATCTAATTTCACGCCTATTACACAACTAACACTTCCTATATACTCCCTAAGGTGTTGTGCAATTATAAGTAAAGTTATAGCCTTATCCATCCAGTATTAAGTGAGTGAGCACAGCTTGATAACCACTTACCAGTTTTTATACTGAACCAGCTTTCGCCCGTGACACCGAATGTTTTTGTTATTACTCGAATGCGCTAATATTCACTTCTGTGGTTTTCTACACTTGAAGTATATGTTATTGTGCATATCTTGCCTAAAAATAATAAAGTTTCAATCTCTTGGGGATTTGTGAGGAAGGAATTTGTAAATTTTCAGAAAATATGGAACGGCCAAAACTATTTTTGGGGGAAAACCATTCCTTCCGCCATAACTTTCGAATTGGTGCGTAAAACCGTTACACCAGCCTCTTGCATCATCCAGCGCCACATGAGGTAAGGCACACATTTTTTTCTCTTCGAAATATTGACTTCTTTTTGCTTAATCTGTGTGTTTTATGTTCTGAAATTTCTCCAAAACTTTGTGTATGTACCCTAGAAAGTGGTGAAGTATGTATTTAGTGAATGTTTCTTTGCTTTTTTTGGTATTTCGGCATTTTTCAACTTGTGCCCTTTCCTCTCACGTGGTGGTTGGGTGACAAACGGGAGTTTTTCTTTGTCTTTGGGTCGATAGCTTTGAACCATACCCAAGAAATGGAACGGGCGAAATAATGCAATGGTTTTATCAAATGTGCTTTTCTTCCTTCCCTGTGCACGGTGTGAAACATGCAGAGGTTTAATAGTGTAAAAAACATGTTGCTTTTCACATTTAGATAGCTATTTGGTCATTTGCGTAGATAGGGTTCTGGCCACACGGGTTTGACAAGGTTTCGCCCTTTTTTCAAATTTGATTTTTCAATTGAGCCTTTCACAAATATTTGTCTCTGCATTTCTCAAACTTTGCAACCCACATGTACTTCTTAACATGTTCTATGCGGGAAATAGTTAGATTATATGAATTAAAAGGTTTAGAGTGTATTTAACTCCGATATGGGTTAGACTTATGCCCATTCCAGCGAAACATTTCGGACGTTCCAGCAAAATTCATATTGCCTGCTACAACCTTGCATTTTAACCTATTCTCTCATGCTTAGTATCATTTTGTAGGTAAAACAATGTAGAATATTCGTCTTGTACTTATGTTTGTGAATTTATTAAATTTTCTCACGTTTTGGGTTGATTTGTAAAGTTTCGGACGTTCCGTTTTGTACAATATGTTGATTATAGCACTGTTACTATGGCATTACGAAGACCAAAATATGTGTGGAGGTGCGCATTGTCAGCTAATTGCAAATTGATGGGGATCACCTATCGTGATGAACTCAAACTCACCTGACACCTACAGGACTCACGTGACCATCAGTCCTACGCTTGAACTCGGACTGAACACACATATTGGGGAACTACACAATAATAAAGCACAGTTTTTTAATTTTTTAATTTTCTTTTCTCACTTTTTTAGGCTTGTTCTATTTGACATTATTTCTCATTTTTTCATGCTCAGACTTAGTATTTCCATTTCTTTTTTTTCAGATTCAGCACTATACATCCCTGCCTCCCTAACATTTATTTCAGGCCCCCGACCTCAGCAGGATGAGGCCCCTGAAACCCAATAAGGAGTCTGTGCGACAGTGGAGGCAACGTAAGCGTCTCGACCCGGCTTGGCTTCAGAAAGAGCGGACGAGGAAGAGGGAATGCCGGGCTCGACTGAAAGCCTCCCAAGATGTGGCTGCGCAGCAGCTGCAGCGGCAACAGGCCAACAAGCGGAAAGAGAGGTTCCGCTCTCGCAGGCGGCAGCAGGCTGCTGCCGGTGCAGCTGCTGCGACAGCCACATCCAAGGAGGACCCAGTCGACCCCGTGGAGCAGCCTGCTGTCAATCCCCCTGAGTCCCACTCGGAAGACAATGTAAGGAATGTTGGCCTCTACAAAACTCTTACGAGTGGGATTCAGAGACGGTTACAGCAGGCTCCTCAAATCCCCTCTTCCTCCTCCGCCAACCCTGCCTCCACTCTCTCACAGACTCCTCCGGAATCCACCCCCTCCACCTCCACCACCCCCACACCCAGAAGAAGACGCCCCCCCAAAATTTGATCCCCATCCCCCCCTACCCCCACCTGCTCTGCCTCGATTATACCCCCACCCACAACCAAAAGAAGACATTCCTCCTCACTCCCTTCCACCTCTCCCACACCCAGACCCACATCCAGAAGATGTTCCTCCCCACTCCCTTCCACCTCTTCCAGACCCACACCCACATCCAAAAGAAGACGTTCCTCCCCACTCCCTTCCACCACTTCCACACCCACACCCACAAGAAAAAGCCCAAAAAAAACCCAAAAAAAGTTCTTCCTCCCCAGCCCCTTCAACCCCCTGCACCCCCCCTGCCCCAGCTACCACCACCCCTGAACCCACCACCCCGGAAGACACAGCCCCTGCTACCCCCACCCCTGAACCCACCACCCCTTCCACTGACACACCCCTCCCCTCGGCCTCATCCTGCACCACCAAACCCTTCTCCTTTTACCGGAAAGCCCCTGCCCCTGCCCCTTCTCCTCCCAAGACCCCTCCCCCTTGGACCACAGCCGGCAACTCAACACCAGCTTCTGCTGGTAGGACAACCCAAATTGAGGAGTTGGCGTAAGTATTCTATGTTAATGTTGTTTGTAGTCACTTTTTACTATGTACACACATTTAGAATTGTAGATTTATTACACTGTACTGCAGCTGCTACATGATAGGTAGAAATGAATTGGTGTCGGGAGATTGCATCATATTGTTAAGCTGTGTCTACACGTATATGTACATGTATGTATGTGCTATTATAATATTATTATTTATCTCTTCACTCCAAGTGAACAGATAACAGTGTAAACTTTTTCCAGTGTGCATATTGTTCAAGATAGCAGGTGTTGGAGGCATGTTACTTTTAAGATGTATCTCGATGTAGATTTTCTTTTGAATTCCAGGGCTGTGGTCCGACGGTGCTCCGAGAAAAAGGCGCCCCAGTAAAAAAGTCATCTCAGCATAGCCGTGAGTTTTTGATTCAGACATTTAAGCATTCTATGCACGATTTGCATGACATTTATTTGTTAAGCTTTTGCATGGTGTGAATTATATATACATACAATACATACAGTTATTCTTCTAATTCAAGAGGTTTCTAATTCATGTATATATAAATTATATATAGATTATCTGCCCATAAATTATATAGATTAAACTATCAATTAATCATGTATGAGTGAACCAAGTGAAAGTAATATTATTTTCAATTAGAGATTATTTCTGGAATGGAAAAATAATAACATTAAACAATATTTCTGGAAATGAGATAAATAATTATTTACAATTTGTTTAGATGTCAATTGGAATGTAACCTCTTTTCAGATCCCCCTCCACCCCCCGCAGGCCTATAGAGGCCAGTGGCCCGAGAACCCCACGTAAGTCCGCACTGTACTACAAGCTGTGGAAGGCGAAGGCTGCTCGGCTGAGCGTGGAGAGGGAGAATGTGATGCTGAGGGCCAAGCTTCATGGCCTGGAGAAGCGTGTCAGCCAACGACACAGTGCTGTTCCTGTGCCAGAGGGAGCGACAGGGCAGGATGTTGCCTCCAACGTGCTGCCTGACCGGGACCCTGTGCGCACAACACCACCAGTGCACACAACACCACAAGTCCAGCTGCCAGAGTTCCTCCATGTTCTTCATGTGAAGTTCCGAGAAGAATTCCCTCATCTCCGAGCTTCCCTGAGTTTCTTCCGCAGTGTTCGGAAGCACCGCTACATCCTTCCGGTGCACTGCCACAACACTAGTATTTGTCTGTGTGTTAAGCATCAGAACTTTGCTTTGCGGATGAAACCTCTCCACGGACTCGGCCTTCCTCTTCTACCCGACAGCTTTCTCCAGATTCTGTGGAAGCGATTGGATGTTGTGTATGGCGATGAAGGCAAGACAACAAGGAAGCTTCACATCGTCACACAGACGGAGCCACGTGACAACTTCAGGCGAGAACTGAAGTCTGACTTTTCCCTGATGGAGAGCCACGTCAGGAGAGTGTACGCCCAGTACCAGGCACTCCGTCGACTTCGCGACAACCTCACTCCGGGGGAGTGTACGGTACAGATGGACTTTGCTGAGAACTGGGTTGTCAGCTATCCTGACGAACCGCAGTCTGTCTACTTCGCAAAGGAGCCGGTAACCGTTCATCCTGTGGTTCTCCACTTCAGGGAAGAGGGAGGTGTCCTTTCACACAAGTCTTTGGCCATCGTTTCTGATGAGCGGAGACATGACTCTGCAGCTGTTTTTTCCATTATCAAAGTCATCAACAAAGTCCTTTCCGAAGAGGTTCCTGGTATTTCTTGTGTTCACTATGTGACTGATGGCCCGACGTCACAGTACTGTAACAGTGCATGTTTCAGTATCATTGCCAAACACCAGCAGCTCTTCAACTGTGCGGCAACTTGGTTGTACTTTGAAGCAGGCCATGGGAAGGGAGCCTGTGACGGGATTGGTGCTGCAGCGAAACGCATGGCCGACTCGACTGTGAAACGCCGCATCTTCATCCACAATGCTGCTGACTTTGCCTGTGCTGGTAATCGTGTCCCCAGTCTTGTCCTGTATTTTCATGTACCTGTGGAGGACATTCGTCAAGCCCGAGAAGAACTATCTCGCCTCATCACTGCCCAGTCGGTACCTGGTACAATGAAGGCCCATTCCGTGATGTGCTGTGTTCATGGACACTCCATTGCTCTTCGGGAGACTTCTTGCTATCTTCCGTGTTGTTACTCTTCTGCTGCCTTCCTGGGTGGCTGTGAAGGGTGGACTCGTCACATCCTCTTTCAACTTGATCAGCCCGCTTCACCAACAGAGAACTTGACAGCCAGCAGTGTCGTCTCACCAGCTACAGGGTCATGGCTTGCTGTTGTCTATGATGGCAAGTGGTACATCGGGGAAGTCCTCAACAGTGATACCGACAGCACTGAACTCTCTTTCCTTCAGCCTGGTTGTGACGAAAGATGTCGGAACAATTTCAATTGGCCTGCGACACCAGACATTCTTGATGTGCCCCTTGCAGACATCTTGTGTACAGTACCCAAGCCGGTCTATACTGGGAAAGGACGGAGGGCCCATTTTGAACTCTCACCAGCACAAATAAGTCACATCCAAAGTGGTTTTTTTCAACTTTAACCTAATTTCTTGTACTTATGGAATGTGGTTTTTGCAATTTCTCTCCTGCTTTGTAAGTATAGAGTGGAAAAAAGTAGAGACGTTGGGGAGTGTGTTGGTGGGTTTCACTGGTGGTTCTGAGCAATTTAACCTAGTTCTTTGCTCTTTTGAAATTTCAACTTGTCTTTTTTACGTGGTATTTCCGCCTGGCACCACCAAACAGGCTCCCTGGTTTTAAAATAAGTATCTCTTGAAGGTTGAATACACTTTTAAAGTGTACATATACATGTTTGCTACAAACGTAGCAGTTTTGGTGCCTCTGGATGTAATATTTACTGTGATACATGTGGTTCTGTGTGGACATAGGAAACTGGTCACGGGCGCAAGTTTTGGAGGAACGTCCGAAACTAACGTAAGGTCTCAGGTTCGCAACCGGGTGGTGTAGAAAATTGGTTCTTAGCTATCTAAAACCATTTGTTTCATGTAGTAGAGATGTTGGGGGGTGTGTTGGTGGGTTTCACTGGTGGTTCTGAGCAATTTAACCTAGTCCTTTGCTCTTTTGAAATTTCAACTTATCTTTTTTTACGTGGTATTTCCGCCTACCACCACCCAACAGGCTCCCTGGTTTAAAAGTAAGTATCTCTTGAAGGTCGAATACACTTCTGAAGTGTACATGTACATGTTTGCTACGAACGTAGCAGTTTTGGTGCCTCTGTATGTAATATTTACTGTGATACATGTGGTTCTGTGTGGACATAGGAAACTGGTCACGGGCGCAAGTTTTGGAGGAACGTCCGAAACTTAAATGGGTTTATTTAACGGTACAGCATGGTATAATATTTATACTGATAACTTATGATATTTGCATGCCTGTACAGTAGGGATGTTTAGCTTTGTGTAGAAGTATTTATTTTCCAAATTAGATCTCTTATGGCTAGTGTAAACTAATTTTAAAAAAGTTTGGTATAGCACAAGTTCAGTATTAATCCTATTGTCATTGTGAATCTGGTCCTTGTACTCTGAATAGGAGGAACTAGACAGTATTTCAACTCATAGCATGTTGAAAATATTTCGGATGTTCCATAAGAAAAATCAACTTTTACTGTAACAAGTGTAAAAACTGAACCGCTTGGAGAAAGTCTGTATAATTGGTATCCACAAACAGCTGAGATGTTGCTCTAAAAGAAATAAAGGTTTTTTAATTGATTACTTGAAATTTTTTGAATTTTGTTTGTGTTGCCCAAAAAGTCTGAATTATACATTTTGAGAAAATCTAACCCATATACCAAACAGCTCAGTATAGCCACGAGGGACGAGAGAGATCGTCACCTCCACTGCGGGATATATGTAGACTGACTGATGTCACGGGTTTTACACCTGGTGAATCAATGCCCACCAATATGTGGCCACTGAAAATTCAGTCGGCTGATGGAACATGAGATTTTATCTTGGCGCATCGTCGACCCCAGGACAAACAGATAGTTTCCACCTCACGACTGGAATAGGGCCACCGGTTGCTGTAGCCATTCCTATTATGTGTTACATAGCACTAAATGCATTTTGGAACAGAATCCTCGGCCCGCCACCGATTATATGTACCAAGCTTGGATTTATCGGAGATGCGGTGAGTCGTCAGCCAAATTGACTAATGTCGGAATAAAAAGTCGACTTGGAACTTTTATCCCCGTTTCCACCTGGTCATTATGTGTAGTCTGCGAGTGGTGCAGATAGTCATAATCGGTGGCCAGAATCAGGTTTCAGGTTGAAACACTGCATAACACACACGTATGGACCCGGCTCTTTGTGTCTGACGGGGCAATTTCATGGCAGCTATATAACATATATGCTCATTACTAAATACAAAGCCTGCCCATGTGTCTGAAGTAACACCTCTCACGAGTTCTAACAAAATAAAAGGGGAATTTCAATGGAGCGCGATTGTTAACTTGATGTATTTTTCAAGGAGTTTCAGCTTCTTGCATGAGCTTAACTTCATACGCAACAATGCCCACTGTGCTGTATGTACGATTTGATAGAAGGGAATGCTTTGTCAGCCCCCCCCCCCCCCCTCCAAGATCTTTCCGATTGTATGAACTTGATTCCTACATGTCAGATTTGTTAGAATATGATTGCCACTCCCTTGCGTTGTGGTGAACGGATCAGCTGTAATGGCCTAGGCGCGGGAGGGCATGACCAAAGAGGCACCGTCTCTTGCTTCACAGATTCATCGCGCTTAGCAGACTGCCGCGCTACCTGGTGCATCCTGTCGCTCTCGTGACGTGACGGCCTCCCGCGCCTGTCATCAATAATGACTTGAGCTTACCTTCACTGTTGGCTTTGCTCAACAACGCCTTTTTCATGTTTTCCCCAATGTTTCAAATATTTGACGCCTACTTAAAAACAGTATTATCGTAAAACTGGATGAGTTTTAATCTTGGCCACCGTATGTCACGACTGGAGTTTGGCATAGTGACTTCATGAGGCGAAGCTGAGTGAAGTCCGTAGCCAGAACTCCAGGAGTGGCATGCGGTGGCCAAGATTAAAACGAATCAGGTTTTGATTTTATCCTACCCTGTCTCCTCAATTTTGGAATATTACGTGATACCAACTCTGGTACAGAAACTCAATGTTAAGCCTATGGGATTTTATATTAGGGGTAGGATAAAGCATAGGACCCAACGGAAAGATAAAAACGTTGAGTACGGAAATTCGCCTAGACAACCTTGGTAGACAACTCAAAATGCAAGTTAATCATTTCGGGTTTCCTGATGTGGCCGCTGTTAGGCGCCAGATGGTCACATGAAGCTTGGCTGATGCAGCCTGCGAGGTTTCATTCCGGAAATCTAGCCCTTAGTAAGACTGTTTGCTGCCTCTTTGATGTGTTGATACAGTCAAACGGATGACAAAAACAGTATTGTGTGCTCCACACTCTGGCCTAAGCTTGTTCCATCCATGGGTTCTCGCCTTCCTCACAAGACAGCACAACCAGACTTGAATAGCCTCCTTTCTTCGGTTCTTGCCTAACTGGCAAGATGGCTCTACCAGGCACAAGGCGGCTAGGCCTCTCCACGCCCACAACTTATGTCAACAGGACATGCCTCCAAAGACCTGTCAGACCCCTCGCACATTTTATTACTTCTGCGATGCCATGCTTGCTGCATGCTTGAACAGGGATTCATGCCTGCTGCTGCACCGCTCACGGCTCACTCCTGCTCCGGCCCTCGCTCCTTGAGGCCTGTGTCTCTGCCCAGACCTTGGCAGAGCCATCTCAAGTCTCCAGGATCTATCCTCGCCTTCATGTCGATTCTCCTGGCCTTCACCTTGATGCTCCCCGTCTTTACATGGATGCTCTGTGCATTCACCTCGATGCTACTCGCCTTCACCAAGTGGCACCACAATCCTTACTTCTCGCCTCACTAGGGTCGCCCTACCTCCATGCCCACTACCCCGCAAGTCCTGCACCTCGCTCAACGGCTGACTCACTCCATGTCGGCCTGCGACATCTTCAGTAGACAGGACGTGCGGATCTTATGGGGCGCTGCCCCTGGGTGGGCGCCAGACCCCACGCTCCTGCGCTGACTGTTGTAACTGTTCAGTGCAGCTCTACATCGATCACATCTACTCACCTTATCAGGCCTATACCTCAGTCCACAGCCGACTCGCTCCATGGCCGCCTATAGCAATTTTAATCTACACCAGACAACTCTGAACTTCCTCATCGAGAGCCTCATTTTCTCGGCCTCCTCAATCCTTCGGGCTATCGGATCTTTAAGAGCACTGCCATCAGGCAGGGACCAGACCCTTCGCTCCTTCCATGAATGCTGTACGCTGATGAGCCTTTGACCACTCCGTGTTCTGATGTCAAGTTTTCTCTCTCATCCCTCCTTCTCGGGTTCTCGTTCCTGCACCACTCTCCATGCTGGTCTCCTCGTCTCTCCTACTCACCAAACGGCTCCCACAGAACTTTACAAGATTGGCAGCATTTTCTGTCATTATTGTTTACAAATGTTTAAAATTGTTCAAAATGACACACACGTTTCCTGTGAAATAAACCTGGTCCTTTCCGTTCATTGTGTCATATGTGTGAGCTGTAATGGCCCCCTGGCGCATCTCCTCGTTCTGGTGACGTCACGGCTTTCCGTGTCTGTCATCAATAATGACTAGAACTTACCAGCCACTTTATCTATATCTACTTACAAACCCTCTCTCAGGGTTGGACTACATTTTCTGTCATTACCATTTACAAAAAGTGACAATTGTTCAAAATAAAATAAAATATTTCTACACGAAACCAATTCCCTGCCCAAACGGCCCCGATAGGCCGGACGCGGAAATAGTGTACGCAAAAATTAATAAAAATTGTTCAAAATAACACACACAATTGGTTCAGTGTAGATTTTGTTATTATATCTATTTGCTATGGTTCAATATCTGAAAGTATTCGCCCCATTTCATTTGTAAAATCACGTAAATGATTTGACATGCAGCATGTCTAAATATTATACAAATATATATGTATAGAAATATATAGAAATATATATACACTCATATATACACATGCACTCAATATCTATATGATTTAAACGGATCATATACGTAACCAATTAGATGGACCATACAGAGCAATTGCCACTGAATTTCCAGTTACATCCGAGCTCATTACTCTAATTGAACAGATTACCAAGCAACTTTAATGCCATGGGCTATGGCCTCATTTTCAGATATCCGAAGTAAATCAGCGCCACCGGCACGACTCTACGTGAACGCCGGGGCAGGTTAATGACAGCTATTGAGGTGTGTATTGGTCGGGAATTATCGCACTATAAGTGTGTTTGCACGGATAAATTCAGGTGTGATAGATATACAATTTCACATTATCAGGGTGTATACGTCTCATCAACTCCAATATGGACAGATTTGGACATGCAGCAATCAACGCTCTAATGACTAAAGCAAGGCGCGGGTATGGACATAAATTTATTGAGTAACAAGGTACGAGATGAGTTTATCGGTCCAGAAAGTATAATATTCGAGATGAGATAGAGTTTAGGAGCTATGGATGAGTCCTATGGAGTAGGAGAGAGAGGGGAGGTGAGGTTTAGGAGTTTTTGTAGGGTGGGTGGGTGGTTCCTTCTCGTCGGCGTGCCAGGGATGAAGTGAACTCCGGCGGGTTGAAGTTGGGCGGTCACGTGACCGGGACCATGTGACAGGAAACACAGGAGTGAGTCCATAGCCAAGAGTCGTGAGTCCTTGACTACCGCACTTAGACTGGCCTCAGTCCCTTGTCCTACCCCTCCACCCCTTCTGAGTGACACAGGGACTGGTCTCATCCGTAATCGGCTGTGTAGACTGGCGCGATTTTGCTCCACACTCCCCAAGCAGAGGTCTGGCTACTGGTCAGGATATCTGCTGGGAGATTGATACCCTCTCACTTTGATCTCAATCGAGACATAGTGAGGAGTAGGCGAAATATATTGCAATGACAACACAGGTGGCCAGGGAACTGGAGGAGGGGAGGGGGAGGAGTAGGAGGAAGTATAGGGTTATGCTGGTTCCCGGGTCATCCGCTAGGGGGCTCGGCGGAATTAGACCGCAAGGACAGCCCGATTAGTCCATTCAGATCGTGTTAACGCTGTCTGTGCATGCGCGGGCTACAGAATGAAAACAAACAAGATGGCATGTCTGACTGATTCGAAGGCAAGACAGAACCATAATCAGACTATCAATATATGTGATTATCTAAAATGGTACATCTAATTGGAATGTGACACATTTTAGTATTCCCATGGTTGTTTAGTATTCAAGCCATACTGACAGTCGATAACTGGACTGTATGCACTGCCTTGTCAAGTGAGTGGAGTGGAAGCCACCAGATTCAAAACAAACAACATGGCGATTGTGGTACAAGTGTGATTAGAAACCATAGGTAATGGAAAATGCACACTATAACTAGATCTATAGTAACAAATATACTAGGGAAATAGAGTTAGATAACCCTGCCTTTACTTTTGAATGTGTTAGACACACTGTCAGTTGATCCCTGAGCAATATGCACTATCATAATGAATTGTCAAGTGCCTGCGGCCCCTATTATCACTCAAGCACCTGTCAAAGTCATCAAAGTTCATTTTTCTATCAATATATCAGCTATGATCTCATATAATTAGTAAAATCTAACTCCTCTTATTGAATTGTATCAGTTTTATATCCCATTAGAGTTTATTGCTTGTGATAACCATCATAACAATATCTATTATTTTATTACTGCACAACATGAGTAGATACTGGTCAGGAGTAAACCACATGAGTAAGAGTAAGCCTAATTATTATTATTTAAAATCCGAAATTGATATCCGATTACTATTTGAACAATAATACTTGAAATCTGGACTTTTAACGAATACTGGCTCTTTGTGAATATGGAATTTCATTTCTAAGTTTTTAAAAACAGGTTCTATTTCACATCTTTTAGTACAACCATTCTGCCAGTGAATCATGAGATTAAAGATTCTCATCTGTAGTCCTCTGGTAAAATGAAATTGTGTAGCAGAAATGTCCAAAGTTATCATTGATTGAATTCAATACACATTGAGACTTAAATAATCTAGACAATAATTATGGACTTAATCTATAGGGGATTCAAGGTATAACAGGCAAGCAATTTCTGGTGTTGATACTAAAACCTTGCCAAACCTTGCCATAAGACCATTTTCAAGTTTCAGGAATGATATTTCAGGCCACTACGGGAAAGTGAACATTAAACCACCCTATGTTATTTTGTTCGTGTTATGCATGGTGGGCGGGTCGACGCAATGCACAACGGGCAGAGCACGGCGTTGTTGTCGGCTCGGTAGGGTAAAGTGAGTAATCTGCAGTGCTCAATGTAAATACCATGCATTGACAGCAGATCAGTAGACACTATACTATTTATATAATTTAACTCTATGAAATATTGACCTATACGATGGTACAAAACTGCCCGTTTCAGTGAATTTAAACAGCATTTAGTATCAAATGTGCATACCAAATCCTGTGTGTAGGTGAAGAGAGCCTGTTAGTTAAGATTTCAAAAATACTGTGGATATAACCTAGAGTAATACACTGAAGATATCAGAACAGATTCCCTGGGAATTGGACGACATAAGGACACCCACTGTGATGTGACTAGTCCAAGCAGCCTGGTAATTGGGTGGAGAGTGCACGTCCTCTGATATATAAGTTTACCACTGGTCGGCACTGATTGCCTCCATACAATTCCAATTGGAATATTTTTGAACCGACTGAATCAGGAAGAGGTACTCCAAATGGAAAACACACGGATGACATTTTCATGTCGACCTCTATCTAGATTATTTTTTATTTACTTTTTCGTGGATTAGTATCTTGACCTGTCTTACATTTATTTGCATGTGAATTTCATGCTTATGTCCAGCCCACGTGTAAATCGGAGTACAGCGGGTGACGCTATTGTAATAATATGGCGATGCTCTAGAAAGCTGACTCTGTGTATTGTAAACAGGAATAGATGCCTCTTGAGGCGACATGATAGAAAACAGCTAATCTCCGTTAGTCCCTATGTCAGAAACACGGCCAGCTACCGATTTTATTTGCTCATTTTAATTTCTAGGTGAGGCAAATAGTCATCAGGTGGTGTTAGATTACATATTTTGGGGGATAACTTATCGTTGACCTGATTCTTGATTTCCTTATCCACCTAACGATTATGTGCCCAAAGTGGCAAATAGTCAGCGGTTGGTGCAAAAAGTCATAATCGGTGACCCGAATTGTCAGGTGTAAACCCCGCATTGCAATGACTGTGCACAGCGAGTGACGACTCTGACAAAGCATGAAGCACAGTCCTCTTAAAATGGATTACTCATGGCCTATAGTCAGGGGTGGTCATGGCCCCCCTGGTGTCTCCCTTCTAAACTGCGCACCATCGATACGCCACCACCCTGGGATTTCCACCTTACCATCAAAAGTCCATCGATTATGTGGTCTCTTAAACATCAGTCGTCGGGTGGTGGCGTTGGAATTTTATCTTGGTGAATAATCATCAATCCCAGAACAAGCAGCGCATTTACGCCTGATGAATGGTTTTCCTACTTTTACATTGAAATTAATTGAGAAAATTTTGGTCCATTGATGTATAAATCGTCATCGATAAGAGGAAGGTTCTCTTTGTTGGTGAAAAGGTGGAGGACGACGACTGAGCAGCATAGGAATCGCTGGCCACCAACTGAATACATGTGCTCATTTTACTTTCTACGTGAGGCAAATAGTCGTCAGGTGGTATTAGATTACATATTTGGGTGGGGGGGGGGGGTCACTTATCATTGACTTGATTTCTTTTATTTCCTTTTCCACCTGACAATTATGTGCCCAAAGTGGCAAATAGTTGGCGGGCAGTGCAAAAAGTCATAATCGGTGACCCGAATTGTCAGGTGTAACAATGACTTTGCACAGCGAGTGACGACTCTGTCCAAGCATGATGCACAGAGAATGGTTAGGGGTGGTCATTTCCCCCCTTGTTGTCTCCCATCTAAACTGCGCACCACCTGTGTGCCCCACCTGGTGTCTCCACCAGACACTACTCTGCCGACCTCAATTTCCGGTCTCCTTCCCTCTCCCTCATTTCGCATTTAGCCCTCACACTACACACACGCACCTTTTTCACCCACCCGCCCACACCTCTTCCTACTTCACCTACCTTCTTAGGGCTTTTCTCTTATATTTTATTATATTATATGTTCAACATAATTGACTCACTACTCCATTAGTCAATTATTATCTCATATATCATTAATTATTAATATCTCTAAAATTTATAATCAATTCATAAGAACAAGAACAAAATCCATCTTTCATGTAAAATTCAATAACATTTTATTTGCCCAACTCCGGCCTCCACTTCTTTTATCCAGGGATGGGTTAATGTGCGCCCTATCGCCCCAATCCGGAGACCCAAGAGCTTAGGATGCTAAGTGTTTGTCTTCATAAGGAAACAGTACCTTGAGCCAACCTGAGTTATTATGTTCGGGGTACTATGGTGGGCGAATGTCCGCAGGGCGTTACTCTCCAACACCTACAGGCTGAGCGCCGCCCGCAGACGGACTCCACGCTCCGCGCTCTGCCCGCACAACACTCAGAGCGGGTTTCACCAGGGTACACATTTATATTGTGTTCACTTTGCGGGGATTTCAAAAAGGTCTAGTCGTCAGATACCTCTGATTCGTATACTGTGATAAGCGCGTTCTTTGAACATTCCATTCGTTCATGCGTACCTTTATCATTTCTCATGTAATGATATCGTACCATTTCGGGAATGCTCTATGAGTTCATGGTTAAACCTGACCATAATTGCTCATTCTATATTTCGCCTAAATACATCATCTGACCGGAATATAATCCTCTCTACCTACGTTACTTCATTACTTGTCTTGTTATTCTGGGATATATCCTCTCATTTGCCAAGCGCTCGGCTTTCCCAAATCTAAATTCTTTCATACAACCCCAATCCAATAATGACATGTATTGTCGGTGGCTGGGTGGTGCAGAGTTCATAGGGAATTCACAGGGAACGTGGGTAAGCAATTAAACAACCACAGCCTGCAATCAGAACTCTATCTACAATAACACCATATATCAATTATATTAGTGTATATATAACTTTTAAATATCTTGAGAATTGTCATGTATTTTTCTACAGATGATAACGTTTACTCGTCTTGGGGAATTTCATATTATTCCTTAAGTTGGGAATGGATATGCAGCCTGATGTTCGATTCTCAAATTCCACCTTCTGTCCTGACTCCCAGCAATGAATTTAACTGCGCATTTAACATCTGCAATCACCTCAATAACATCTAGAAATCACAGTTTAGCATTCGTTATATATATTTTATGAATGGCAACTCAAAATTACCACAATTTCGTTCAAATCTAATCCTCATAAAATCAAATCTATATGGTCCTTTATATTTTCGTCTCCGATGCTGCATGCTGTTAGTCGGATATTATAATCAGGAGAACTGACAAAACAAAAGTATTTAGTTAACAAAAGTGTACAGTATCTCACAGATGCCCATCTCATTTGCTGTTGTACCTTAATAAAACTTACCAGATATCAGATATCGCGATGTCTATGTTGTTCCCATATTATTCGTTAAGATGAGAAAGTATGAAGGAATTATAACATACTAACAATCTATGAAATAAATAAGTTGCACTCACCATTTTGAGTCGGCAGGTTCGGTGTACAGATGATGCTCCTATAGTTTCCAACACGTTGCCACACTCCCGAACTCCCAATGCCTGCATGCTCCGTCCGTCAGCGCCGTCCACAAGCCGCCTTTTACAACTAACCCAGACGCTGCACTGCGATTGGTTGACGTGGTTCAGGTGGCACATCACAGAATTCCAACCTGCTCACGGATGTTTTGGTTGAGTCACGCTTGTTCCTACCGGCGTCACTGCTGAGTGAGGAGTGCGTGCTGGGAACAGGTTAGATGCCGCCATTTGGATAGACGCGCATGCGTGGATTAGTTGTGTAACAACTGACGTCATTTTATCATCATTGAAGTGTTTCGTCAGCACAGCAATGTGGTACAATGTATTCTTGTGAAAATGCTGAAAATAATGGAATTGAAGAAGATATTCCCAAAGGGCTGTATTTTTCCTGTTTAGTACAAAGTCATCTGGACTGAGCAAAACATTTACTCCAGATAAATGTGAACAATGAGGTTATTCACACAATCCTATAAAGTGCTTCAAAATATGGTTCAATATTAAGTCCCTTGTGACAGACATTCCTATTGAGTGCAGATTATTTTGCATATTTCGCCCCCTCGGAAGATGATAACCTGTATGTCCATCATAAATGTCTTGGTATATATATTTTTTTTCACCAGCCTCTTACCCACTATGTATAGATTAACCTCACTAAATACCTGCGGCTGCTTGACCTGACAAGTTTATAATGACTTTCTTCAATTCCTGTTGGGATATCAAAGATAGATGAGCATATTATGTAAACTTAGCGATGGAGCTGCTCCTTAGGCCGTGCCCCACTGGGTGGTATATCTCCCTGCGATATTAGGAATCTCTAAAATCGCAGGGAGGGGCAGTTTATCGCAAGGGCCGCCAACCCCCACAATGTGCGGAGTACAGAAGGGATTGGTACATCAATTGAATGCGCTTTTGTGGTCCACTGTGTGCTTTCTACCGGCCTGGTTCCTGCAATAGATCACCCTGGTTGTGTTGTGGTTGACACAATGTGACCAAATCATGTGGTTAGATTGGTCCGACACACCACCTGGGTCCCAAATCGCAGGGATACTGGTTTTCATCGTTTGTCAGGGTAGCCTGCGATTCCGAGATAGGTGGCCGGTGCAGGGAAAATGACGGACATGCTTGGATTTTATCATATGCGATTCCGGGAACCGCAGGAGGTGGGTGTACAATATGTCCCTGAGAGAAAGTAACCCCGGTAGGGGGGTTGGGGGCGGTACTGGAATATAAGGGAGAGAAATTGCAACCTACAACCCACTGGGCGATTCGGGACGGAGGGGCAATTTATCGCAGGGAAATCACACAATGTGTTCAGGCCGTTATTCCTTTCCTGAATCGCCGTCCTGCCAACACCCACCATCAATAGATTTAATCTGGACATTTATTAGATAACAGAACTCTCTGGTATCGAGAGATAATTATCTGTAGTGCATACTTCGGTCATGCTTTGGTTATGTATACATACTTTGGTCATATACTAATGAGAAAGTATTGTACTCTGCAAGGCATGTTCCTATATATACTGAGGATTGGGCCGAGGGGTTTAGTCCAGGTATGAATGCACAACAATTCTTAGATGGAGATCTTCACACAGACCATCTATGGTAACCGTAAATCTTTCTACCTTAAGAATTAGAAATCATGTATTCATACACTGCGCAAAAAAGCAGATATTTTATAATGTATATTGACCTGTTTTACTTATATATATTTGGACGATATTCAGAATTTGCCGACAATCCAGTCCAAAATTGTAAAAAAATAGAACTACTAAGATCCTTTTAGGAGTTTGCCCATGTAATCTAGAAAGTTTTATGGTATCACCCCTAAAATGGCTAATAGTTCGGACTATTATTGGGATCAGTAGACCATATTGAAGTAATATAGTACATAGGTATATCAATTCAAAATTCTATTTTAGGTTTTTATAATATTGAAATGATAAAGTTAGTTTGTTTGCTGTGCATAAAGAACATGTTCACCTAGGAGAAAAAAGTGAAAAAGATTCACTATCTAATTCAATTTGATTACCAAATGTATGAAGGCTATTTTTTCCCATAGTTGGGCGGTTATCTATGAACAGTGCAATTTTTTAGAAGTGCCATGAAAAATTTGAAAAAAATATGTACCCATACCCATCAAACTCGACACCCATCAACACCCACACCTATTTATCAACACCCAGAGCAGCACCTACCAACACTAAGACCCTGATTTTTGGTTCGAAAACAGAGATAAACCTTTGTACACGGAGGCATAATCTGCCTACGTGTACATTATTTAGCAGTATAACTCCCCAGTGTGTGGGAAGATTGATTCAATTACACATATGGACAGATGCGGTCATATCCTACTCATATTATGTCTTTTTCTAATTATGTAAGGAGATCTTATGGAAATATTGACAATTATGTGTGTACACCGAGGCAGAAGCACATTTTAGCCATATCAATTAATTCCATGTTGCTCCTTCTACACATATTTCTGGTCAATTATATTTTAGGCATTGTAAAGAGGCATTTGATAACTGCAAAAAATATGTTTTAAACTAGTGTTTAAGTGGTATTTCACTCCCCTTAGTAATGTACACGGAGGCAGAATTCAATTTTAGCCAGAACAAGTCAACAATGACTGGCTTCGCTGCCACCCTCACCGAAGCCCTCGCGGCCACCCTTGCAGCAGCCCTCCCGGCGACCCTCACCACCACAACACAAAAAACCCTAATTGGTTACTCATGGCCGTTGGTCAGGAGTGGTCATTGCCCCCCCTAGTGAAGCAACTCTACACTAGCATTCCTCTGCGCCACCCCTCACCTCTCAGCTGCACCACTCATCAACGTGCGCCCACTGGACACTATCCACTCTCTCACACTTTGCTCAGCACTCCTACCGTACGCACATACATTTTTCTACTCCCACTTCTTGGCCATTTCCCTCGTCGTACCTCCGGTCTCCTGAATATCGGTGACTGCGTACTGGGATACCAATATTTATGGTGGTGTCGATATTATTGTGTTTAAGGAAAATGAAGACGCGAAGTGCGACCGCTTCTCCTCCTCCTACGGACTCGGACTCGGAGGCTACCATGCGGCAGCAGGCCTAGCCCGAGGAAAGCGACCACGTGGACTCGGTCTCCCAACAGGATACGAGCGTATGGTCCTCAAGGATCACTGAATTAGAGACCGGGTTAGGGGACGTGAAGACCGATGTCGGCAAGATGTCTGCAAAAATAGATGGAGTCTTGGATGCGATCATGCAGATCTCTAGACCAGGTTCAAGACAGAGCAGCTCATGGGCATCATCGGCGGCCGCACGGACCCCGGACTGGGCACAGGACCAGAATGAGCAATTGCTTCCACCACCACGGCAACTCCAAGAGACCTACACTTCTGATGATCACCTACAACGGGAATTCGACTGTTAGGCGATGCGGCATGACCGCACCACCGGTAAGACCTCTCTGTTATCTTACTTAAATACCCGTAAATTGACGTCCAAACCATATATATTCATGGACCGGGACGGCGTGTACACCCTACACCAGAAAATGGAGCTACGGTCGAGCTTTGGCCCGTTAGAATATATTGGTTACTTTGTTGCTTTGTTGAGTGATGACCGTGCCTTGCACCCCGAGGACAAGGACCACATGTTTCGCCATTTGCACCAAGTGACCGTTGATGCTCAGGCACGGCTGTGGGCCGGAGTTAGGGATTGGTCGAACTTTGTGTTTGATCAAGTGGAGGTGGGCAGGATGTACTGGTCAGATTATGGCCGGATACAGAAGGAGCACATCTGCCTGGCTATGACGACCACGACCACCCCTAACGACAAAAATGACACCGGACGCTCACGAGGCCAGCAGGCCCCGTGCCAGGACTTCAATGGCGAGAGGGGGTGCCGCCACTGCAACGGACATGGTGAGGGGGGCATCCGGTGGCTGCACGTGTGTAGCTTCTGCGATTGGTGGGATGGCAGTACGTCCACTCGGTCCACGCCAGCAATCGCAAGCTTACCTACGGCCACGGCTACGAACACACGGCAGCCACCCCTGTTCAAACACCACGTCGTGTTCTCCAAGCCAGCTTCAAATTGGGGCCAAGCCGGCGGCACACCAGGGTGGATACCCCCTCCAACCCTCGACTTAAAAAAACGGGCAGGACGTGCCTCGCCTAGTCGCGGGGCGCGTCCTGTCCTGCCCGACACAGAGATGAAAGGGGGCCCGGCGGCCCAGATACTTACGTAAGTGAGTCGGCCCCCTCACGTGACGTCAGGAGTCATGTGGTCCCCCCGGCACGTGGCCAGGGGGGAGATCAAAACAATAACAATGAGACAGGGAATACACTCCCCGCAGGCGTGCCTATCGCACCCCACACCCCTTCTACATCCTGCAGCGTGGCCGGTGTTAGTGTGAGTGCGTCGACCACAGACACTGCCGGCACCTGCGAATCTGACAAATATGCGTAACCGGAGTTCACAAGTGTGGAGTTAGGATGGATCCGGAGGCCTTCGCGGACCACCGCCGGAGGGCCTAGCTGGAGTTTGTGGGCGTGGGGCCCGGGCACCACGCAGAGATATACCGAGCCGTGAGGGAGACAGGACTGCCTAATGCCCTCGGTGCGAGGATAGAGCTGCCGTCTGACCTTAATCTGGGTGCTTGGGGCGCCTACCTGGGTGAAATGGGAGGTAAGGAGGAACTCCTCAGCTTTCTTCACTGCGGCTTCCCCCTAGGATACCTAGGGCCTGAGAGCAACACTAGGGGTATACCTAATCACCCGAGCGCGACTAACTATCTGGCCCAGGTTGACAAGTTCATCGCAAAGGAAACAAAATACTCAAACATGCTGGGACCATTTGAGGACCTGCCATACGCACCCTGGTGTCACGTGTCGCCGCTTATGACATGGGAAAAACGGGGCATGGACGACAGGTGCTTCATAACCAACATGACCTATTCACGGGAGCACAGTGTAAACTCGTTCGTGATTAAGAACTCAGTCTACGGGCTGGAACAGGAACACGGGCTCCCTATGGTGGACGAGTTACTTGTAGCTGCAGGTACGTCATCGTACATGTCGTCCATTGATGTGTCACGGGCACTACTGGGATACGGCCATGCCGTTCGGTGCCTGCGCCTCCTCATACCATATGCAGTGTGTGGCCAACACTGTTGTACGGATCCTGGAATCAAAGGGACTAACGGCCGCCATGTACCTCAATGATCTGATCATCCTCTCCGAGGATCGGGAGAAGATCGGGCTCAACGACCCAGCCAAAACGTCACGTGGTTGGGCATCGAGATCAACGCCCGGACCATGAGCCTCTCGATCCCCACGGCCAAGCTGGAGGACATACAGGCACACTTGTCGGCCGTGTCTAAATGCCGATCCCTCACCAAGAAGCAGTTACAGTCCATGCTAGGTAAGATACTCCATGTTTCGAAATGTATCCGCCTGGCACATGCTTTCGCCAGTAAGCTGCTCGAGGCCCTAAGGCCAATGACTGGCTTCTACAATAACATCAATTCTGAAATACGGTAGGACGTGGACTGGTTCCTCCGGTTCGCTGAGGGATGGAAAGGGCACGCCCTCATCCCTCGAGGCCCCCCGATGAGATGCATCACGGTCGATGCCTGCCTCTCGGGTGTGGGCGGGACCGATGGGCGGTACTCCTATTCTGGCCAGGTTTGCCCTGTGCAGGACCCTGTGGAGTGCATCTCAGAGCTTGAGGCTCTGAATACGATATATGCACTCCACACATTCATCACAGAGAGAGACCGTGGGTCTTGCATCGAGGTCTTCTGTGATAACCTGGGGATGGTGCAGTCTCTTAACTCCGGGCGTGCCCGAAACCGAGTCCTGGCAGAGTGTGCCCACCAGGCATGGATGGTGCAGACATGACTACAAGTGGAACTGGTCTTCACACACATCCCCGGGGTGCAAAACACGATTGCTCATGCCTTGAACAGGGCACACCTCTCACCTAGGGATTACGATAAAGCCAATAACCGTATTCGCTTACATGAACTGTACCCTATCGTACCCTGTACACATGCCTCGTTTGTACCCATACTCCGTCTCTTCTGCAGATCAGGCGCTTCTTTCTCTCCAAGCTAGGGCATCTGCTCGGCAATTAGAGGCGCATGCCCCAGGCACTCACGCTAACCAGCGGTCAGCAGTCTCCACTTACAACGCATTCTGCAGCCGTATGAGAACCAACCCCGGCGCCCCTACGGTCAGCCTAATAACAGCGTATATGGAGTACGTAGCCGACCACGCCCCCTCGCTATTGACGGTCGCGAATCACCTGTCGCATATACTGGCGCATCTTCGACTAACGGGCGTAGATGTACGACCAACGGAGGACCATCGCGTGAGGCGCGCCCTCGATGGAATGAAGAGGAACAAGGAATATGTGCCCAATGTGAAGCCGCCGGTTCCCATGCACGTGTTTCAGGCTGTCCTGAACAGCCTTGACGACTCGCCCCATCACACGCTCCTTAGGGTGGGCCTCCTACTCCTATACTATGTGGCCCTACAGCAGGGGGAAGTGGTGCCTCCCTGTGCACGTGCCTTCGACCAGGCATGCCATCTGACACGGGCAGACGTGGTCCTCGCCACTCGGACGGGACTGTTACGATCAAAGCGGCGAAAAATCGGCGAAAAATCTACAACACGTGGAGTGTCCCTACCCGATGGGACAATCATCACATCCCATGCAACGACCAAAGAGTGGGAACGCCTGCTGGAGGCCACAGTCCAGCCCAGGAAGGCCTTCACCCTCCACAGCCTCAGGAAAGCCGCTGCTACACAAGCTTTCGAGGCTGGGATACTTGAGATGGACATTCAACGGTATGGAGGGTGGAAATCGGATGCACACAGTTCATATATCCACGTCTCCAATAAGAGAACTGTCAACCAGTCTCCAGATTATTGATTACCTCGGTTTCGCTTTGTGCTACAGATAGTAACACGGGTCATTCAACTCTATGTCCTGATAACTTTACTCAGCCAGTTAAATAAGGAGACGTGAGTGGAGGTAAAACAAGGTTTTATTATTAGTAGAGCGCGCGCAGCGCTAGTATGAGGTCATACAAGGTTGGTCTAAGGCTTACCTATCCTAATTAGGATAAGGATAATAAAGCGTAATACAATCACCAATAATACAAACTAGATGAGAAGGATAAACACCTAGCTGGAGGTAGCTAGGGGGCATGCGGCTCTGTGTCCGATATCACAAACGCTGGGTCAGCCAAAGGGTGTTTATCCAGGCCTGTGTGGGGCACAGTCTGTGTCTGCTCCTTCTTCGACCACCTGATTGTGATGAGTAACCCAGACGCGTCTACCTTGATGTCTCGCCTCCTGGGCACCATTTAACATGTTTTGGTCCTATGAGAAGAATCCTCCTAGGATCATGCCAGAAATCTAAGACATATCTTAGGATGAAAGACCTTTCCCGTTTAACAAGTGGTGTCCCCCATAGAGAGAAAATTCCTGCATAATTAGTCTCCTAGGACTGAATTCGGTCTCAGGCTGGGACAAAACAGGCTGTAAGACAGCTGTGGGATCCCTGTGAAGGAGAATTCCTAAGAACTGTAGGTAGTTCCACATAGTGGGGGTTGTGGTAACTAATTTCATCATTTTTAATTTTTTTAATTTTTTTTTTTTTTATCAGATTTTATTGGTTCTTTTCAGTTTACACAGTATACATTTTGTTTTTTTGATATTCATCAATCACTAGAGCCAATAAGAGAAACCTGTCAGCATTGCATGTATGCGTGCGCTGGTTTTCATCAGGTTTCTTTTCCTGTTAACATAATAACATCATCGATTACAAATGTAGGCATATAATTACGATTTTTACTTACAATCTAATACATCAGTTCTTATCTATCCAAGACAATCTTGCTGCTTGTGATGATGGGTATGGGCTCCCGCACATTCCAGCCGCTTATCACTCGTTCAAACCTATAATATTTTCTAACATAATAGTTTTTGTGATACTCTTGAACATTTCATATGTAGGGGTATTCCTCGTAACAGGCGGCAACTGGTTCCATAGTCTACTACCATAATATTCTACACTTTTTTGGTACAAAGTTCCATTTGGTTGTGCCACCCTTAGTATTGGTGCATCGTAAGCTCTTGTTATACCCACCCTCTCCTCACAATACCCTGCAAGACTTGATCGTTTGTACATGGCATTCAACATATGACATTTTCGACGTTCTTCCAAAAAAGGTATTTGTGCCATTTGATGCAGTCTATAGATACTCGTACGATAATTAAGTTTCAAGATTATCCTTAGGCAGTTGTTTTGTGCTATCTGTAGTTTGTTTCTTAATACAATTGAGCCATCTATGTACAGTAGGTCTCCATAATCAAAGTATGGTATTAGATATGCTTTATAGATTTTCAGAGTGGCATTTTGACTAAGGAAGGGCCTCATCTTGGCTAGTTGGTACGTTCTAAATGTGATTTGCTTTAATTTTTCACCAATATGTGTCTTATATGTTAATTGGGAGTCCAGGAAGACCCCAAGGTACTTGTAGGTGTTCACATTTTGTAACGGAGTATCATTTAATAACAACTTGATGTGGCCCATCCTTTTACATTGGTAATTTGTTCCAAACGACATGTATTTGGTTTTTGTGGCATTTACTGTTAGCTTATTTTGTAGGCACCATGTCTCCATCAATAAAAGGCTATTTTGCAATTTTGTTTCCAGTTCGTCTTTGTTATTACCATATACATATATTATAGTGTCATCTGCATATAACTTTGTGCTGCACACATTGCCCAGGTATTTTATCATGTCATTTACATACAGTAAGAAGAGGGTTGGCCCCAAGTTGGACCCTTGTGGGACACCGCAGACCACTCCATCCGCTTCCGAACAGTAACCATTTACCTTTGTTTTTTTAGTTCTATTGGATAAATAATTTTGGAATAAATCAATATTTTTGCCCTTGATACCATAGTAATTCATTTTATTAAGTAGGATGGAGTGATCTACGGTGTCGAAGGCCTTCTTAAGATCTATGAATACCGCTCCCATTACGCCTCCCACATTAATCTGTTTTGCAATCTCGTCCGTGAAGTCAGAAATAGTTTTCGTTGTAGAGTAACCTTTCCTGAAACCATTTTGGTTTTCGACAATAATGTCATTTTCATTAAGGTGAATCCATAGCCGTTGATTTATCAGTTTCTCAAGTAATTTTGCAGGTACTGGTATAATAGATATTGGTCGTAAGTTGGCACAATCAAATCGATTGCCTCCCTTGGGTATGGGAGTAACTACCGATGATTTCCAGGATATTGGAATTTCAGAGACTTCAAAAATAGTGTTACACAAATCAGTAAAGACACCAGGTATCAAAAGTAAGAAGTCCTTCAATATAGCAGTTCTTATGCCATCTAAGCCTGAGGGTTTCCTAACATTTATTTCTTGTATTAATTTTAATATTTCCGCTTTGTTAGTTGTTATATTCTCCATTTCCTCATTTGTTTTTTCATCATAGAATTTCCAAGGCAGGAATTTATCTTTTGCGAGTGCAGGACCGATGTTTACGAAAAACCTGTTAATAAAGCTCGGTGTATCCTCTTGTTTTATTGGCTCATTTTTTTCGTTATCTTTTAGAGTTATTCTGTGGTAATTCGTTTTATTCGTTCCCGGTAGTATTGTGTTAACATGCCTCCAGAAGGTTTTGGAGTCGTTCTTATATGTTTCCGTTTCATTTAGGATATAATTTTGTCGGGCCTCTTTTAGTAATCTGTTTATCTCTTTTCGTGCTTGTCTAGCAATTTCTTTATCTAGTAAGGAGTTACTTTTCCTAGCCTTTGTTAATAATTTATTTTTTTCCCGTATCATGATTCTGAGATCACCTGTGAGCCATGGCTCGTTCTTTGTTTTTATATCGAATGTTTTTTCCGGGCAAATTTTATCTAAGAAACTAGTTAGTACGTTTATTATGAATTTCCACTTATCAGTTGGGTTTTGAATCACATCTAGATTTTCCCATTTGATGTTTTCGATATAGTTTTTGAGCTTATCAACAGAGTATTTCTTATACGAGCGGCCCACAAAAGTCAATTTCTCATATACCTCTTCTTTCTTTTTTCGGTTGACATAAACTATCCTGTGGTCACTGATACATGTATCTAGTACTCCTGCCGCATATAGATAATTAGTATTTGTGAATATTAAATCGAGAGTACTATTTCTATCTCCTAGCCTTGTGTGTTCTTCTATTACTTGTAGGAAGCCCCTTTGGCTCATGGCTTGTATCAAGTCTCTTGAGTGAGGTTCATTCTTAACTGGGATATCGATGTTTATGTCTCCCATGATATACATTTCCTTAAATTTATGCTGGTTTATATTATCTATCGTGTCAACCAATTTTTTTGGGAAATTTGCTTTATTTCCATCTGGCGACCTGTACACATTAAATACTACAATTGGTTTTATGAATTTCCTTTTTAGTACAATAACTTGTATCTCTATGTCATGACTACTTATATTAAGGTCCTTATAAGTATCAGCGTCAAAGTCAAAGCTATTGTGTATCAATGTGAGTATTCCTCCTCCCTTCTTTGGATATAGGTCTCGTGGGTTTTCTTTCCACGTCCTGTCTAGTCTTAATGTTTTATAGTTAGGGAAAAGATATGTATCAGGTCCATCATTTGCCGTCAACCAGGTTTCCGAAATTGTTATTATTTCTAATTTGTTATCATCTAGTTCTGCACGCAATCTTTCGTATTTCGCACGTACGCTCCACCCATTAAGGTGAACAAGAGTCACACCACGGAATTTGTTTAGGTCACTTATATATCTAGGTTTTGCCATAGATACTACTGGAATGTAGTTTCAATACCCATACCCCCCCACCACACAGCATGTCAGCTCTTTTCGGTCTTAACTTAGCAAGTTTCTGTTTTTTGTTGTTACCTTGTGTAATCAGTGATTTTATCTTCGAATAACTGTTATTTTCCTTAAACAGAACAGAATATTTGAAATATTTCCCCTCTAACACTGCCGTTTTATATTACATACCATACTATACATATTTCCTCTAGTTAAATTGATAAATAAGGTTGTTTTTTTGTGATTTTTAATCCTCTAAGACACCTATATAGGTGTCCCCCATCTAGGACCCTTTTGGGTATGTGGAGGACAGTTTATAAGATGTGGGTCAAACTTGTTAAACACTTTTGGACAATCTGGCTAATGTCCTTGACAGTCCCTCGCTAGGATTGTCTTAGTAGTTAAATGCAAACCGTCCTAGGACCTGTCTTACAGGCATAACTCTCCTAGGACCACATTGTTAAACTCCCCCCTGATCTATCTGGGTCATAATCAGCTATCGTTGAAGGGAAGACATTGGACCTGCTCAAAAGTCCATAAAACATAATCAAAACAATGAAAACATTTAATGGTCACACTGATAACTTTCTACCTAGGACTCGTTTTATTTCTACCCTCTCATTGTGGATGAGAATCCTGATGAAGAAGACTCATATGGTCGACACATTCTGCGAGAGCTCATCAATCGGGTTTAATTATCCATGTAGCTCATAAGAAGAGAAAGACTCGTTCATAGTGTCGTGCAAGTAACCTTGAGGACAAAGACACTTTTGGGGGAGACCCGAAGCAGAGTTTCTAATAGCTGACTGCAAGCGGTATTTTATCATTTATAATTAGAAGTAAATCTGAATAAATATTTCAGACTTTCTCCAATTAACTTTGCCAATGTATATTTGAGTCTATAGCAAACATATTAAAGATTTTAATTTAAACACCAAGGGACATATTGCTTGACCTATGAAAGGAAAAGTTTTAATCTCATCCCAAAGGGCTGATTGTATTTTGATCAACTCTGGTGATTAAAAAAGTGCATACTTTGTAGCCACCTTGCAGAATCACTGCCCACCGTATTGAGATTTATCAATTTCCTTTTGCAATTCTTGATTGAGCAAATTTCTATAACATTCAGTGATCTGTTTCTAAGAACAACAGCAATGTAGCATTTTGTGGTCTGTCAAGTTATAGGCTAGCTAACTTTTTACTGAGTTGCCTGACTATTAGGAATATAACAAATAATGTAACTCATGTTCACGATAAATAGACCTATTTTCACTTAAGTCAACTATGTTAATATCGTACAACGAACAATAAATATGACAATCATACAAAAAACATTTTTAGAGTTCATTTTTAGACTACGAAAAATTTTGGACAACAGAAAAATAGAATCGTTCATCATTTCAATCCCAAAAAGTATTTATTTAAGAAAGCAAATTTGCCACTCATGTATAAATGATTATCCCATAAGATAATAAAGTCTTCCTAATACCAATGAAGCATATTAATTGTCTGGGCCTATCCAGTGCAGGGTTATGATATTAGAGATGGTACATTGAAGCAAGGATTTCATGTTGATTATTTTGTGTTCGTAATTTAAAATTACTCATTAATGAAAATGAATTCGAGAATGTTATCAGGTCAGGTTAGTACCTTGGCCGTCCTCATAGTAGGGTGACGGCATGAGTCACATATCAGCAAGTCTTCAGTTGATTCACCTGCACCACTCCATCCATACAAGGGTAGAGCCTCAGAGCACGGCACACTGGTGGAAGACAGGAGCAGACACACATGTCGGAGAATGTGTAACTGAGGGGAGACCAGTGCTGCACTCTGTTGTTAGACAATAATATCGCTCAAGACTCCCACCGCTCTCTTCAACAATTCGCCCTATCCTACTTCTAAAATATGTAAACCCTACATTCACTCAAGTAAGTACTACTTAGGCAACCCTTAGGCGCAACATGATGCCTCCAGACATGTATACAACTAAACATGGTTCTACATGAATATGATGAGAAAGATCAATTTGTTTTCCCGTACTAATGTTGGTCAAGACACTACAGTCGTGCATTCCACTCTGATGAATGTTCAGCATCGTTCAGCACTATTCCCTTGCATTATACCATGTATATTAAGTATTCTCCATTCGTCTATTTGGCCTGACGTGGTGAATCTAATGAACGAAACCACAAGACAAATGCCTGCAATAACTCTCCACAGAAACTAAGAGACTCAATCATAGTGATACTAAATACTACGACTTAACTGAGCGTATCCCACACACACCACACATGGCTGTCCATGCCAAACATGCAATCAAAACGAGTCAACTGAAGGTTGTGCATTTGAATTCGATATAGATGATTCCATATAAGGCATCAGAGAAGTGGGGCTGGTCAGGTTGCCTCCTGAACAGAATCTATAGCGGTAAACCCCCTTCAATAGACACTGCACTGGTTATGTCTATGGATTCTAGTAGGGTTAAAATTTGCATACAAATCTCCGAGCTCAGCTTAGAGCTGGTCTTCCGTTCGGGCCCTCTTGAGTGTTACAATCTGTTTACATAATATAGTGTGCATATATAATAACTAACATGTGATACAATACAAGGTCTCTTAGTTCTAGTGATGGAAGTGAGTGATGAGATGAGTTAATGGATATGATAATTGCATAACGTTAAAAGTGAAGCTTGTTCCTCAAGAAAAGTGTGGTAATACAGATATCTAGAGATACATTTTCTAAGCTTACATAGTGTTGTAATATTGGTATCTAAAGTACATTTTCTATCGGCAACATAACATGTATTAAAAAAAGCTTTGTGACAGCGGGCAACGGAAGTAGGCAACAGAGTTAAGCAAATTACATATTTTTCTTTGCTGCATTTTATTGGCCACTGCATATGTCTTATGGAGAGAGTGATTTGTATAGCAGCCTGTCAGTTTAGAAGAGCTGAAAATAAAACGGCCACCAGGTGCTCCCTGCTTTGCTCGATCTTCTTCCCCAGGAGCAGGTGTATGGCAATACTTGGATGGTTGGCGGCCATACCTGGGGCTCGCGGCCCGGACAGCCGGACAGGTGCCCTCATTCAGCGAGAGGGTCCAGCCAGATTGACATGTGAGGCATAGCATGGGCACGTAGGAGGCATGCATGCATGGCATGATGTGAAAGAGGGCATGCCGGTCCACCAGCGAGGCCACAGTCTGGAAGGCATGTGGATATGGGTGAGCATGGCCGAGGGTGTCAGCGAAGGTGTTCTTGACCCCGTGTATATTTGTGAACATGAGGTCATGCCTGTACCATCCACGCTTGGTGCCTAACCGGAGGTGAGGGACTCGGTTTTGCACTGCGAGGCTGTTGCAGAAGACCTCTACACGCCTCCCTTGGTCCCGCTTCCACAGGAATGTGTGGAGAAGGTGTTGAGGGCCTTCAGCTCCAAAATGCAATCCACCAGGTCCTCTACGGGGCAGACCTGGCATGTGTGTGCCAGGTGGTTGTCGGTGCCACCCACCCCAAGAGGCAGACGTCCACGGTGATGCGTTTTGTTGGAGGCCCTCGAGGGATAAGGTTGTGGCTGTTCCAGCCCTTGGCAAAGTTCATGAACCAGTTGAGGTCCTGCCTCATGGCAGAGTCAGTATTGATATAGAAGCCCTTCATTGAGCAAAGGGTTTGCTGACAAAGGCCTGATGCACTTTGAATTATGGAGAACATTGCCGGGGACGGATGGGAGCTGTGTCTTTGTTAGGGATCTTTTCCTTGCGATAGCCGCCACATGTTCCCATACATCCACAAGAGGGCCATGTGGGTGCCATTGATGTTTATACTGAGCCACTTGACCTCCTTGCTGAGCTCCTGGCCACATTCCAAGCTTCGGGAAGGCCAAAATCCCGGAATAGGCCACAGGCCGCCGCGAAGTCGGCGCCTGCTGTGGCGTTATCGGGGGGACAGTATGATGAGGTCGGTATGGGAAGATAAAGAGTTAACCTTACGGTTACAGTATCAAAAGGGAATCCCCAGCACGATTTTTCTGCCCTGGTTCTTTGTGCATGTGGTACGACCAGGCACGAGCCCCAAACGGCATCGCCGTATCGCAGTAGTACCCATCTCCTAACACGAAACACAGCAATTGCGAATTCAAGGGCTCACTTACCTCACCGCTTCAGGAGAGACCACACGCTCGCTGACCGCTCTACACACACAGAATCAGATATGGCTCGCATTGTGCGATGCTCTGAGTGCGGATACATGCACCGACCCAGAGGACCTTCTGCTTGCGTGTATGTGTTAGAAGCGATAGAGCAGTGTAGAAAGGCAGGTAAGCCTGAAACGGATTTCTTAGATTTGGTGGATGAAGACAGAATTTTGAAAGACAATGAGGCTTATCTGGGCTTAGACGAGACTAGCTCGGGGCAATTTGACACTAGTTTTTTTTTTTTTTTTGTAAAGTTTATTGTATCTCTCAAGCAACATCGTCGAGTTATTCTGATACAATAGTAAGGAGACAATTAATAAAATTGCGAAGCAATATATATCACCTTCTGTACAGTGAGAAAGGATGAGATAATGATGAGTCTGGAGATCACATACAGCAGTATAGATAAGACAACCTAGGGCATTAACAAATTCGATACATAGACTTTGTAATTTTTCTTAAATATTTCAGCGTTCACACAAAATTTGAGTTCCTCCGAAAGGTCATTCCAGAGCCTTGCTCCACGTTGATACAGACTTTTATACACTGTTGAGCTCCGAGTGGCATCAATAGTAAAGATCAGTTTATCTCCACTCCTTGTTCGTCTTTCTTTCCTATCTAACCATTCAAGTTTTTCCTTATATTTATACATCAAGGTGGCTAGTTGCACTTTTCGCCTGGTTTCGAGGTTATTAATATTGCAGAGATACATCATGTTTTTAATAGATTTCCTTCTATCTCTGGTCATCATAAAAATTCGAAGTCCTCTATGATTTAGTCTATCCAATAATACAACATCTGATTTTTTCAGGTCTAAAACCAAATTGTTGAGGACTTAGGAGTTCGGCATCATTTTAGAAGCTAGGTTAAACAAGGCTAAAGCTGCACATTCGTCTTTAGCAGCAAAGGTGGACGCAAATGCGTCTCAATTGGCTAAGGCTTTACAGTTGTTAACTGTCCTTACAAATGTTACTTTAGGTGGGGTGGGGCACAGGCAGCCGGTGCAGGTGAGAGTGAGGAACAAAGTGAGGAGGAAATTAAAGTAGATAGTGGTGAAACTTCTACTTCTACTAGTGCAGGGAGGAAAAGAAAAGTTGGTGGAAAAAGGTGAAGTCTTAGACTCAGATAAGGTCAGGCTAGCTTTGGGAACTGGGGCTAAGCCAAAGCTTAGGAAGTCGGAATTCTATCCAGTATCTCCGCAGGGAGTAGACTCAATGGGTTTATCAGCAAGAGGGCTGTTATCTGCAGATATGTCTAAGGGGAAGATGTCTCCAGGTTTTCTTTCTCCTGGGATTATGGATCGTACGAGTCAGGCGACTCCATCTCACTGTTGCCACAATGAGGAGAAGAAGAAAAAGCGTAAGTGCTTATTATTCAACTTAGACTTTCATTACCCTTTTGGGAAAAATTCTACAAATGCAAGCATTGAAGATGTCTTGTCGGCCAGTGCCAGCATGTGCGCCGCCATGGCATCCAGAGGTATCCCTACTGAGAATTACTCGAAACACTTACAATTTCTCATTGACAAATCCAGAGTTTACTCTGGGCCAGCCTTGGTCAAGTATGACCAAATGGTCCGGGAAAAAGCTGAAGTTATGGATCTCCAGGCATTTGCATATGGAGATCACGAAGGATTCTTTCAGTGTTTAGGTGTCGAAAACTTAAAGCCTGTGGGAAAAAAACCGTGATAATTCTTCCAAGCAAAAGAACAGCAAGACTCGTCAGATGAGAAAGTTGGGTGTATGTTGGGCATACAATGAAAAAAAGGGTGCACTATTGCTTGGTGTAAATACCGACATGAATGTATTGACTGCACGGGCTCACACCCTGTGCACACTTGCCCAAAAACCAGGGAGAACAAATGAGACGAGGGGATCTCTGAGCCTGGGATTGATAATACTATTATTGGTCCGGTCAGAGTAAGGTTAGTAGTACTGCTGACTACGTGGTTAGGCAGGACCGGTTTTCTGATGGGGGTTGTTTAGCGCCCGACTTGGAGGGCAGACATCCAGCCCAGCTGTCTTGTTTCAAGGATAGAGACCTTGAACATTGTTTTCCAGTGGTAGTGGTTGTCCGGTTGAACCGGGGCCGGACAATCTCATTCAATCCGTTTCATGGTCAGCAGAGGTTAGTTGGGACAATGGCAAGTGTGTGCAGGGTGAGGGTTTCCTGCAGTTTGTTGTTCCAGATGCTGTTACAATAGTGGATGCGGAGGCCGATGGTGGTGGTGGTGGTGTTTGTGAGTCAAATGCGCCTAACACCCGGAGTGTTAGCGCGTCACCTGTGAGAGTTAATCGTATTTTTCCTGTCGCAGGGAGACTTTGTCATGGTGTTTGTGCAGGAAACCAGTATTTCGCAGGTTGTAGGTCTCACCTAAACCCGTGTGTTTTCTGGGAAATGTCTCAAGAAACTGTTGATGATGTGGTTGATAAAAGTTTCATTCTTGATGGTGTGTACAATGGTTTTAAGATAGTGGACGATAACTTCAATGGGGGTTATAACTGTGAAAATTACGATTCTATTTTAGAACCCGAATTTTTTTTATCAAATGACAGCTATCTTAGAGGAAGAAATCCATCATGACAAAGTAAAAATTGTCGATCACTGCCCTATATGTGTTCATGCAATGGGGGCTGTGAGAAAGAGAAACTTGAAACTTCATCCGATCACAGATGCAAAGCGGCCTCTAGGGAAGTAAATAATTACATGTATACTACATGCAAAGAGTTTCAATTTCTCAGACTGGAAGAGGTATTGAGTACCATAGATTCAAATGACTTCATTTCCATATTGGACGTTAAGTCTGCTTACCGTACTGTGAGTATCTATCCACCCCATCGGGAGTATCAGGGAACCATCTGGGATTTCGGAGATCGCAGAGAATATCTTGTAGACTGTTGTTTGTCATTTGGTTTACGCTGCAGTCCGTATATTTTTACTCAATTGAGTGATTTTGTTGTACAGGTTGTACATGCTCGCAGAGTGAGCTGGATTTTTTGTTATCTCGATGATTTCATTATCGCCGGGAGCACGAAGGAGGAATGTAGTGATGGTTTATCTATTCTTCAGTCGGTTCTATTGGACCTAGGGTTTGCGATTAAGTTGGTTTTTCCAACCAAGAAAGTGATATTTCTAGGGATTGAGATTGATACCATGGATATGTGTATTGCACTTCCAGAAGAGAAGATGGATCGTCTTTTACAGACGGTAGACAAGTTCCTGGCGCAAGATAAGGCAACAAAGAAAGCATTCTATCATCAGCCAGTATGGTAATACAAGGAGCTAGAACTTTTGTAAGACGAATTGTAAATTTGATTAAGTTCTTTCCAGACGGGGTTAAGCTGGTATGTTTACCGCAATGGTTTAAAGATGATTTATTATGGTGGCAGAGTTTAGCTAGTGTTTTTAATGGAAATACTCGTATTATCAATGGTTTTGTTTCTCCCCAATGGTGTATAGAGACCGATGCTTCAATGGCGGGATTCAGTGGCGTTTTTGGAAAGGATTGGTTTGCTGGAACGTGGCAGGATGTTTGCCGGATACGTGGTCATCATCATGCATCGGCGCCATCGGAGTTTGAATCAAATGATTCAATTAACATCAGGGAGCTATGGCCAGTGTTGGTAGCGCTATGGAGGTGGGCTGAAGTGTTCAGGGACTCGCAAGTGACGGTTATGTCAGATAATACTCAAGTTCTGACAGCGTTGCCAACGGGAAGGAGTACCTCTATAAAAACGATGTGGTGGTTAAGGGAAATTTTTTGGATATTGTTTTTGTATAACATTAAGTTAATACCTCAATATGTGGCTACAAAGGACAATATAGTTCCTGATATCCTTTCGAGGTTGTCCAACAAGATTTTCGTCTATAATCCTCTTCTTCTTGGTCATTTATGTTGCAGGTCGTGATTTAGAATCCCGTTTGGATCAGCTGAAGGCGGCATGGATGTCGGAGAACACGGCAGTCACCAGGAAAACTCAGTGGAAAACATTTTTCCAATTTGCGGAGGACCATGGCATAGAGGATCCACTCCCTACATCAATGCAAAATGTTTTATTGTACATATCTTTTTTTATTTCAAAAGTATAGTTATGTGTCCATACCTGATTATCTATCAGCGTTGTTGACGTTACACAAGTGCTTAGGTTTTCAACATGTGGACCCTTCAGCTTTTGAGGTTAAGGCCGTCTTAAAGGGCGCAAAAAGATTGTTGGGGGCGGCATCTCAACAGGCTAGGCCCTTGGCAGTATATGAACTGTTTATGATTTTTAAAACACTGAACTTGGAGGATACACAAGATATTGCCTTCTGGGTAGGTGTTTTACTCCGTTTCAGAGGTTTGCTCCGCAAAAGCAATATTGTGGAGAAAGGTTTGGCAGTGAGTGATGTGGTTTTCAAACCTTGGGGAGTAGAAATATGGGTTAGACGCACAAAAACCATAACGTGTAGGGAACGTATTTGCTTCAAAAAGTATATATCTTTGCTTTTTGCCAAGGTAGAATATCCTTCACAGGATGCACACTTGGTTAGTTATCATACTAGAGGCACCTTTGTACAGGGTTCATACAAATGGTTTTCGACAAAATTGAAATGTATTGTTGACTGCTTTAGGTTTGAAGAAAGTTACGACCCATTCGTTACGGAGAGGTGGCGCTACGGCGTTGTCAGAGAATGGGGTCCCCTTAAATGACATTCGAGAAATGGGAGACTGGACAAGTCTGTCAGTTCTCCTGTATTTATCAAGGTCGGAGAAGTCTCGACTGGATTTGGATCGGAAGGTTTCTAGTCTGTTGTTTACAGATTTTTTTCCTTAATTGAGATTCATTCTTTCCTTTAATTTTTTTTCTTTTCTTTTTGTTCTATGGTTTGGCGGTTTGGGAGAGTTTTTAAGTGTTGTTACATTCTCTCAGGTTTAAATGAACCAACATTAAAATATCGTCAAAACATTTATTTGTGTTTCTTATGTTTTCTTGAGACAGAGCAGCGGAATACTTTATGGGAAAATAAAGGGAGCTTTATTGCAGTATAAAGTATAACCACGAGAGTGACTCTTGACTGGCGAATGCGTTTGGGAGCCGCCGGGGGAGCCACTGATCGGGCGCGGAGTCGACGTGGGGGATCCAGACCAGGCACCCGACCTCACTTACCTCACCGCTTCAGGAGAGACCACATGCTCGCTGACCGCTCTACACACACAGATTTTTTGTGTGTATGTTCATGGACAGTTCATTCACTAAAATAGATTTACACCATCGGCCCGACCATCCTGGCAGTGAATTTTTCACAACCAGTAAGTGAAGGTGGAACTTTAATGACATTTGTATAGTTTTTATGTGTTCGGCCTAAAATATGCCGTTGACTTAAGCTACACCGCATTGAGATGAGGTTGACGTGGTCTTGTCAGAGTCCGGTTGGCACACCGACCGCCTCCGCCGTGTGTCAACTTACTGTTTGAGCCCGACAGGTCACTGAAGAGTTCACGATCATGTACTGTCACTTACGTTGGTCATGATTCTGGACCCATTACTTACGATGGCCAGGTGGAGTTAAGGTGACCTAAGGTTAGTTACAGCTGAACATGGTCCTCGCTCGCTTTTTGCACCCCAACAGCTCCATGGCAGCTGCCTGACAGCTTACTCCATATATAAAAGTGTGATCTGTGAGGCTTCCTTGGTGTCTCTCAGTGTGTTTGTAAAGCAAAACTTCACCTCACCTCACCTAACCTCGCCTCAACACCTCACTATGGGGTCCAATACTGATGTGGTGCTTGCATATATACGGGCAGCACTCCTAGCCTCTCTTCTCAAACAGCAGCAGTACAGTTGTGAGCTCAGCCACCGCCTCAAAGAATTAAGGAGAAAAGAAACCCAGGCAATGAAGTGCTGCAGAAAAAGATGCAATACCTGGGTGTTCGATTGGTTGTGTGAATCCACAAGCCGATCGTATGGACAATTATCTGCTTTGAGAGATAAAGCCAGCTTTGAACTACCTTCAAATACTGCCTAATCTTTTTGATGAGATGCTAGACTGTATCGTGCCTGCCATTGAATGAATGGATACCTAATATTGTTCAGCTTTGCCAGCTGTTCTAAGATTGTTTGTCTCTCAGGCAGCTGGCCCCTAGTGACAAATATCCATTGATGGCATACAATGTGCAGTAAATCTTCCATCATTAATATCATCCCAGAGGTTTGCAAAGCCACCATAGAGGCATTTAAGGACAAAGTGTTTGCTGTCCCTCAGAAACCTGAAGACTGGAGAGCCCTTGCAAAACTCTTTGAGGAATATTGGAACATGCCACATGCCGTTGGTGCACTTGACGGTAAGCATTGTACCTGTGGGGTTCCACAGGGTTCAATTTTAGGCCCCCAATCGTTCCGCATTTACATAAACGACCTTAAAAATATCTTGAAATTTTCTAAGATTGGCCTGTATGCCGATGATACCGTGTTATACCTTGCAGACAACCGCATAGAAAATGTAAAAAATAGATTACAAGAAGATCTGGACCGAGTGGAATCATGGTGTCTACAAAATAAATTGTCACTCAATAAGAAGAAAACAAAATCTATGTCATTTCATACTGGGTACGCAAGAAGAAACAGACAAGAACCTGTTTACCATCTAGGTGATACTTTATTGCAATATGTGCATAGTTACAATATCTTGGCATAACATTGAGTCCTACACTCGACTTCAAATGTCATCTTCAATGATTGTATAGAAACTTAGCGCACAAGTTATACCTGCTCACAAAGATGAGGCCATACCTGACAGAATGTGCTGCACGTAAGATTTATAAAACTTGTATACTTCCCTATATGGACTACTGCGATATATTTTTCATGTCAGCAAACCTTCATGTTTTAAATTAGCTCCAGACCTTTCAAAACAAATGTATACGTATGTGTTTAAAACTCCACAAAAGAACACCTGTCCATATTTTACACGCGACAGCTCAACTGCCTTACCTTAAGGATAGACAACTGATGCACTTGAAAAACTTAATGTATAAAAGAGCAAATGACATTAATTATGTAGCCAAGGTTCGTGCACCAACAAGAGTGAATGACGCTCCGCTTATAAAACTGCATATACCAAATTGTTTGTCATACCAAAGGTCTGTTGAATATAGGGGTGGAACCTTGTGGAATGAACTGTCTCCTCTCATATGAAATACTCCGACATATGCATACTTCAAAAACCTGACTAAGACAATCTTATAAGAGATGATTCTGAAGTTATAAAGGTAGAGAAACTATGTTAACATTAGTTATTGTACAAAGAGCCATTACAGGATAAATTAATATAAAATGCAAATGGGTCTTATACCAGTGCCTAAAAACTGCAACTAGGCCCTATGTCAGATATAGGCTGTCTGCAAATTAAGATCATGCGAGTAAAAAATGATATGTCATATTATATGTAGTGTGGTTACAGTTTCCTGAGTAACTTGAGTGACGGTTTTGATGTATATTGATCATGAAGCTAATTAAAGTGAGACATAAGTTGGGGTATACGGGGCAAGACAATGAAAACCAGCTATACCAGTACAATAGCTGATTGTCACAAGCCCTCTTTCATTGAGGAACCTGAAACCGAACGATTGTTGAAATATCTCAAATTGTATACACGAAGGATCAATAAAGGAAAAATTAAAAAAAAAAAAAAATTGTCATTATGAAACCCTGGAAAACTGGTTCCCTGTTCTACAACTATGAGGGATTCTTATCATCCCCTTTCTGGCCTTAGTTGATGCACAGTACTGTTTCACATGGATTGAAGTTGGTGGTATAGGGCACAGGTCTGATCCCCAGATCTTCAATTATTCTGAAGTGGCTGAAATTACTACAGGAATTACTACAACTACCGCATCTCCTGTGGCAGACAGGTTGTGGGGAATGCACAAATACAAGTTAGAGTCTAAGTAATTTGATTAGATTAAGTTAATTCATTGCAATTCTAAGTTATTTGATTTGATCCTAAATTAATTCATTTCAAAATTAGGCATTAATTTTTACAGTTACTTCTATGCTAACTTCTATAAGAGAAAACAATGAGAGTGAAATTCAGTTTAGAAATTTATTAACAAAACACATAGTAGCATCAGCATCAGTGAGTACCATCAGCACCAGTGGCAATAAACAATAATCACATGTGTATCACTTTCACAAAGCAATAAAGGCATATCAAAAATGTAAAGGTAAATATGAATAGTTTATAGTCATTTTTACAGTTCATTTATCAGCTGAGTGCTGATGGGCTGGTCAAACTGCTTTCGTTACCGCTAGATCCAAATAGTGTTGAGAAAGACAAGAATTCAACCAGCTGAGTGAAAAATATATCCTCCTCAGATGATCGCAACTGCATGGATGTGGACTGCTGCAGATCTGTGGAGGCAGACTCCTGAAGGCAGAATATGGGAGTGGTTGTTGGTCGTGGACAGGCGATGTCCATAGTCAGGAATTGCTACCACACCCAACGCCTGTTTTGGGAGTGCCACACGCCTGGCTTGGACGTAACGTGTGCAGGCCACTGTGATGGAGGTGGCTGCCACTGATGCTGAGACTGCTGCTGCTGAAGTGCCAGATCCACTAAGGCGATTTTCCATGCGAATTTGGGTTCGCAGACATTCGCAGGCATTCGCAAACGCTCGCAGACGTTTGCAGAGGTTCGCATGGACATGCGTATGCCTTGAGACAATATCTAATATATTGAATATCATCGCATGGGATTCGCACAGTCGCATGGATCGCAGACGCATTCGCTTGGTCGCCTTAGTGGATCTGGCGCTTTAGACTGCTGCTGCACTCCCCGAACCATGGCTGGGCCTGCAGCGGGACTGGGCCTGCCAGTGTTGCTGCTGCCAACTCCCAGTTGTTGTTCGCCTGACATTCCTGAAAAACATCAACAATATGCTGCTCCACCTGAAACCAGTGGTGTTATTGTAGTCTGTTCCGCATATAGTCAAAGTACCCCGTGAAGGCAGAAGTTGGACCATGAACTACCGGCTTGGGCTTCACAGCTTCCTTCATGAATGTCTGGAGCAGATTCACGAGTATGGCAGGATCAGCCCCCACAGCAGACGGCCTCACTGATGGCAATTTGGCTGTCAGAAGGTTGTTGTCTCACATGGCAGAACACAGCAGGCCTAGAACACTGCCCTGGATAATGGGGTACCACCGGCACTGGTTGACAGCTTAACCCTATCGCGCCGGGTACCAACGGCAATAGCACAGGTATGAAGCCAGGTACTATTGTCAGTGAATACTGCTAGAGGCCGGGTATATAGGCCTATTGTGATAATTTCATCTTTGCATCACGTGACATGACACCTGATCATTAATACTATTCCTTATTTTGCATAAAAATATGAAATATGATGTTATGCCTACATACTGTGAAAATTTCATGTTTATTGGGCAAATAATTCCAATTTTATTCACAAAAACGAGTATTTGGTAAATGATGCCTCAAGGCATCACCCGGCCAGCCCTGGTTGATGCCTTGAGGCATAACCCGGCCAGCCCTGGTTGATGCCTTGAGGCATAACCCGGCCATCCCTGGTTGATGCCTCGAGGCATCACCCGGCGTAAATGGGTTAAACGGCACAACAGTGCCAGATACATCTCTAAGTTGCCATCAGGATTTCCGCACCCTGGCCAGACTTGGACACCGGCTTGCAAATTTTGCCGAGCTTTGTCCGTATGCTTGTCGTATCAGTTTTTAATTTCTTGTGGTGTCCGGCCCATGGACCATGCCTTCTTCGTCCACAGCTGGTCCTTTAGGGAGGCATACCGGAGGCATGCCAGACATTTGGAATACAGTTTTAGATGCTGCCGGAGATACTCAATAACTGTTTTTTTCATCTTTAGAGAAATTTGTTTTTGTGGTGCTCAGTGGCAATGTGGAGGCTCTTAGGGTAGCACCTTATCTGCCTCCGATAACTCTTGCTCTGCTGTGGGTGCTGTTACCTGGTATTCTTATTCTGAATCAGATATGCATGCGTGAGAAGACATTTATGGAGCACAATATGCTGTTTTAAATTAATTAAGAAATCGGAATCAGACTATTATTTGATATTTTGATTCTTTTTTCTTATAATTATGGTGGACTAGCAGAGGATGGATGGTGGGTCCATGTTATCCCATTCATGTAAATCACATTTGATTAAAATGTCACTATATTAGTTAGGGCGAGTTTGGCAGAGTTACCAATATTTCTGCCACTGTCATCAAGATGGCGCCATGGTGGGCAGGTTCACAAGTATAGTCATATAGACCTGAATCGAGAATCGTATAGATAAACAATATGAGTTTGGATGTGCCATAAGCGTCATCAAGGAGAAGCCAAGCGATGATTGCAGCACGTCAATACAAGTGCAGTTTGTTTTTAATATGATTTGATTATAGTTCTGGATTTATCTCACATAGATATTAAATAGCATCACAATATCAGAATAATTCAAATTGCTTACACAAATCCAATTAAGAACATATAAGTCTCCAATACTGCACGAAACTAACCACTTTATTCCTATATACGCCATCGCATAAATGCATGTATCGGATGTATATTGACATGTTTTCATATATATGTGTCCATATTTCACACCAGCTTATGAGGCATATACAAGACTGTACAGGAAGTACAGTAGATCTAGGACAAATTTGTGTACCTAGATCCTTCTGTCGTCCGTTCGTTACACGTCCCAAGCAGACGTTCCAACCACTGTTCTTCAGGATCCTAAGTAGGGGTGATATTTTATATTGCATATCCTGAACAACTAAATTGAAAAATAAGTGATAGATGTTCCAAAGCTTACGGTTAATCATGAAGTTGATATTCTACAGGTTCTGAGGGTTTAATGAAAGTATACATGTTTATGCGAATAAAGATATTTGTCTATATATTGATATAGATTGGCGTATTTGTACCATGTTGCCAAACCACAGCCTCCTAGTGCTCAAAAAGAATCAGCAAAGATTTTGACCATAATCATGTAAAAGCCTAAATATCTGACAGAATTTATTAGACTACTTGTGAATCAGCATGCAATCGTTCGTAGGTGGTAGAATGATAACTAATAAAAAATTGCCGATCTTATACTGGGACTGCTCAGAAATACATTGCGATATACATGTATATACAAATTGTGTGTACTGTATATGTCAAATGTAGAATTGTGGATTATGAAGCAATCGATTCTCCTCAATAAGCACAGTTTAAACCGAGGTTTTGAGCACCGTTTTTTATTTTTCCATAGATAATAAATATATACAAAAGTACAACTTTCAATGCGTAGTTATGTATATATAACATTGAAATCAACAAAGAATAGATAAGTAAAAGTTGAGCACATTTTCATCTGCATCCATTTTATATACAGGGTACAATATCTCCAAAATGGAAAGTCATGCCAGCGGTAGAGATGGTGTAGTCCCCTTACCCACTAACAAGAAAACCAAAGCCTATGGTACACTGCATGGGCTTCCGCAGATTAGAAAGGACGAGGCAAACCCTAACAGAACCAGATCTGTTACGACTTGTCTCCTACGATTGTATACCATGGTATTGCAGTAGACTCTGAACCATTTCATGTGAAGCAGTAACACCAGTCGTATGTTGTAATCTCATACAGCAAGACCAGTAGCTACAAGCGTAGACTTGTTTGGTGCTGTCTTGTCCTGTCTGATATACGCAAACCTACACTGTGTATCATGGGCTCAAGTGAGGAGGGAATAACGTGGTGATAAGGATTACGTAATGCCGTATTACATAACAGGCTCTGCGCATACCTAGTAGACCAAGCTAAATCTACCATGCTTTATGCCGAGCTAACGAAAAGTCCAAATCGGATTGTTCGAACCAAGAGTGTTTGTCTTCAAGAAGAAGGCGTGCAGTTGTGTGTAGTGTAACCTATCCTGAGCAGGAGAAGAAAGACGGAAAGAACGGCGATCAACCACGTGTATGCTTCCCCAAGATGGAAAGTCTACAGTTGTATTCTGCGCAGGTCACATATGTACAACTAGTTGCTAGGTAACACAAAGATGGCATCGATGTTGGCTCTGTTCCAAGCGCAACGACGTCACAGGCTGGGTAGTACGGAGGCATTATCATGCCGAGCCTTAAGGGTGGAGGAGGGTTAACGTCATGGACGCCAGCGAGACAGAAGAGGTGCATCATGGGTAAGAGAGCCCTCTAGTGGTTGATTGCAGAAGAGGATGAATTCTAGTGCAGACTTTTTCATACTCTGCTTTAGTGTAAGCGCCAAAGTTGGTGATCAGGGGTAGAGTTGTACTTTTCTGAACTGGAAGTAATTAACCTGTCAACCGTTCATATCAACGGAAGAGCAAAGTACAGAAGTAAATCTTTATTAAGAGCACAGCAATTGAATGCATTGATATCATAATGGCAGAGGACCATCAGACTATGAATCACAATACTTCTTGAGTGGACATCTGAAATCTGTGATAAAACAGTGTCCGTCCTATTAAATCTCAGTGGAAGCATCAATTCCTGTTGATCAGGATGCATTCAGGTTTGAGTATATCATGAACAAAGGTTTATCGATAAACTATCAAATGCTTTATAAAAAATGAGGTGCATGCGATTCCATTGACCTTTTTCATACGACCCCCTGGTTTTGTGTCGTAATTCATCATTTCCCATGACGGAGATATACCAGTTGCATCATGATGAACACAAAGAAATTCCTTCTCACCATTTTCATGCTTATATCACAAGCTGAACTATTATAGGTTTAATACAGTAATATTAGTGGGTTTCCTTTTCAGTACATCTCCTAAATACATATTGTCTCACTGCTAATTAGCATAGACCCGTGTTTATATCATATATCTCATATATCACTTAAATATTGTAATTATTGAGGAATATTGTATATCTTAATTAATAAAGATGAATAACCAGTTGTTCTGGCATGCTGCTTGAGTGCATTTACATAGAGTACCGTTTTGCTTACTATATGAAGAATTTAAAACCATCTTACTTTGTGACAACATGAATAGTTCTGAATCAACAACAAAACTTTTCTAGATCCACCATGTCACTTTACAATAATGCATCCGTTATTTGCATCAAGATGTCGTCGTTTACTTTTCCCTATTCCATTTATTTGGTACTTTCCATCATCCAGACTCCCAAGAAAAGGTGGGAGACGATCTCCAAAAAGTTACAATGACCATATATCGAAAAAAAACACATCGATGTCTCTACAGTCATTATTCTTTGTATGTACGACATGCTCTGATAACAAATACCATGCTAGTTAATAAGTCATGAGTGTATTGTGCACATGATCCTGTATTATAGCGTCATTCATGGTATATAAAGTCGCATCATAGTTAGGACCTATAATCTCCAACCCCACTGTGCTTATTGTAAACAACAAATGGGAAGAAGTCTAAAAAAACAACGATGATATTTCAATAGTCGTTAACACTCAACATCAAAGGTTCAAGATGAGAGAACGGCATCTTTTCAAGTACGTAGTTACTCCACGCTGCAGAGATTCCAACGCCTCCCAATCAAGTAAGCCCGTATTTTATATATGAAGGCCGCACTACGAAAAGAAATATGTCATTTTTAATCATCAAAGCGCCCGAAGTATCATACTTATATTCATAATCAACTGCTCGTCTACACAGTATAGTCCTGTTACCAATCTGAATATATTTAAACTGATTACAAGGAACATATTTGTTGTTCAAATTCAAATTGGATTTTTTTTCCATTCATTGTATGCTGAGGTTCATGAAAGGTTCAGTATTTTGGGAGTTTTGGTCTGGTTTGTAAAGTTATGAAACTGGAATTTGAACAAAACGACTTATCCCCTGTTGTAGTGCGGCCATTTATATCATCTAAACAATCCTAAAAAAAGGAGGACCGCCTGTATTTGAAGTCTGCTTCTCTCATTGCATTTAGCGGTAAATACTTGAGATGGTACACACACCCTTTGACACACCCATCTCCATTATTATCATCATCATTATCATCATCATTGAACAGTATACATCCGTTGTTGAAATATATTAAGTAGAAAAGACACCTAGCCTCTAATTTGCTAAGGGCCACTATATTTGATTACCATTCCTCATGAAATCTTAACATTATTCATTAGTTGTTTATAACAGTACCCAACACCCTGGCCTTGGCGGGTTTATTATCAGTATTGAGCAGGCAAAACTTCGCAATATGTGCTGATATGTACACTGGGGCAAATCTGTTGATGTAAAGGATAACCTAATGCCGTTACATTTGAGATAGGGGTGGGTCACATATATGCCATAACACCGAAAGGTTGCTGTTGAATTATTTCTGAATTTGGACAGGATATCATATGTTTAGTTGTACGAAAAATTAAGAGTTATCATTAATAATGATGAATAACATAATTTCACAGGTCTTATGACATTACCGCTGGCAGGCATACAATAAAACCATCTTAGCTGGACATTTTTCTCTAATAGGTTTCCCCCAATGGTAAATCACAATATATTGCCATTTCTATGACTGGACAACGTTTTCTTAGCGTTTCCTTGACTTGTTCCAAACACGATTAAGTTATGCCTCGACTGAGACCATCTTGTGTTAATCTACTAGTGCCAATGCTTGTCACCTCCTTCCTATGAGAAAATTGTATCGAGAAATATGAGATATATGGTGAGAATATTGATTTTTCTGCATCATCTGCATCGCATTAAGATGATCATTTCCACTTTTTGCGGCTGTATAATTGGCAAAAATTATGTATAGCATGCACTTGCGAGTTTGAAGTAATCCAACAGCCGAATTGTACATAGAAGGAGAAAAATACACACAACATATACATGTTAGTATGGCAAAGGGTGAAGGCAATGTAATAGTATACATATGGAATTTGAACTCTTTTACCTAAGATAAGCCAAAGTTTAATGGCTTGAGCTACAGACGATATAGTAATTGGAATAATGTCTTGCAAACATTCAGTGGTAGAAGGTAAGACAAACGTGACCGCTAACCACATTATCTCAGGGCATTATTATCGTACTTACAAAGTAGTCTGGGTGCTTGAAGTTTAGAGTATCCATGACTCATAGGTAACACACCTTGTCATACCAAACCTAAGGTTTTCTGCCCTGGCAATCACTATTAAAGTATCCTGCTCGGTTTCATTGGAGCCCTCTCTGAGATTGTGATTGCAGTCTGTGGTAACCAGGTGGAGGAGGTTCTTAGTGATTTTTTTGTTCTGTGACAAATATCACTGTTAACATTATCTCCAACCAACGTAGTCGATAGCTTGAAATATCTTGTCTCAAAATATTCCATATAAGTCCATCTTCCCTGCAGTTCATTTGTTTTATCGATAATAGTAATAACTAGTGGCATCATCCATGATTCCTGATTTCAAATAAATATCATCTGGGAGAGGTTTGCGTCTGATGACGACACATTTCCCAGGACAAGTCATCCTAACCAGAGAAAAAACTAGTACAATGTATCACACATTAGTATTATGATATATCATGGCTTTTAGGATATGAGCAAATATCATTAGAAAAAAGGCATCCTTCTTCGTCATATCCCAGTTGTATAAATAGACATTGCATGTTTAATCATCTAGATTGTTCAAAGTCTTCTACGTGTGTGTATATAAATGTGTCTGTTTCTCATACCATCGCTTCTGGAGTTTGTCATATTGCATGTGATGCAGATATGATCGATGTTATTGTCATCCAGTGGAGAGTGATTATGTAGGTTTGAGTTGCTCGTAGGGAGCTTGCAGCTTGCTCTTGCATATGATTATACACGTTTCCATCTGTATACAACTCTGTGCGCTCTGAGTAGATCGTAGAATATACTGAATTAATTACTATTTGTTTCACCTTTCCGTTCCAACCTCAGATAAACAAAAAAGATACGATGCATTGTGGAGAATCATAAAACTTCCAATGAGTTGATGAAGAGAACTTTGATATCCCGTAAATAGGGAGAAAGTGGTATGTGTATACATACTGTTATAGCATGCCAATAGAAATAAGACAAAACCATGCAGCCCCTTCTGTGTTTCTTGTTCTGTTTAGAGATGTTTTGTTGCTTGGTGATGTTGTTCACTTTGTTGCTGCGGGATAACTGGGATCCATATTTATCTAAATGCACTCGGGGTGAACCACTGGTCGCCCAGAACGCCTGGTGAGCCTGGCGGTTCCCCTTTTCTAGTGCAAACCGGCACACCGGAGGAGTCAAGTGAAACTATATTCCTTATGCTGGGAGTAGTCCCTTCGTCATCATTTAAAAGATTATCGGAATGATAGTAATTTCTTCCATGCTGTTCAGTGGAAGCTTCATGCTGAGTTTGTGGGGCGTTTATATATTTTTTGGAACAGATCCAAAGTAGAGCATACAATTTCGCAGACTGATTTGGTTGGTCGGCAGGGATGCTGCTGGAGGTCTCCCTTTTAAGACTCTTAAAATAATGCGTTGACAACCTTGAGAATTCTTTATAGCCTTTTAGGACTTGCCAGACGCACTTTCAGCAATAGGGATGTTGTTGATAATGGCGGTTATTATTCCTGGCATTTTCAGTTAACCACATTTCTATTTTTGTGTATTTTCTTAGAACTTCTGTCATTTATTGACTTTTAATTACGCATATTAATTATTTGTTAATTGATTATTGAGGGCGGTATTCAGGAGGTGGAGAATCACGCAGCTCAGTCATGGACGCTGGTTGTGTCAGTGGCGTCACGTGACGGTGACGTAGGCGACACGTCATCGATGTTGGAGTTGTCACGTGGCAATAAGACATTGCCATCTTCGCAAGTACAGGTTTCCACCACCCCCACGTCTAGTCATACCTGAAGACCAGAAAGAACCCAGCAAGTGCTATCAGAGCAGATCACACTGAAAAGAAAAAGAAAAATGAAGTACACAGATTGATTTCGGTGTTACGGTAGCAGTCATCTATGTGGACAGCTGGTTTTTTGTTTCCATTCATAAAGGAGCAATCAACGAGCTGCTACGATGTCATATACAAGTAGCCTTCAATCACTCATGCATCCTTTTGATTAATCTAAATTCCCGAAATGAGTTCTCTACAAACGTAGGTTTCCTTTAGAGAAATGCAAAAAGAGAATCCTAATAACCTGAAGGTATAACACAGCTGATTTATGAAGAAAAACAAGACTGATTTTTTTTCCTGGAATGATGCCTGAAGAATTTACATAGGTTAGGACTTCCTACAAGGTGTGATTTATGGAAGTGAATATCGATTGGTGAGAAGTAATGTATAGGACAATATGCTTTCCTCAATGCATTATCATAGCAAGTGATTTCGGGGACAAATGTGCCTGGATATGCACTTATGGACGTATTAAATTCAAGCGTTGCATTATGGTATACATTCTCTCCAACAAGATGATAAGAAATTCCCTTGCAAAATGCAAACATACAAAACGTTATGCCTCACAAGTTCATTCCATATCGACTGAAAATCCATTAGAATGCTTTTACTATACAGGTGTTTCAAATGGTCAATAAGTTAGCTTGATAAATGATAAAATATACAGTCATGTCTATGGAACTTGTCTTATCTGTCGCTATAGAGAACAATGGAGGAAGGGCATTCACGTTTTTGAAACAGCCATTCCTTATTAGTAATCCACATACTCATAAACGTGACCATGTTGGCCACTTTAAAAAAGAAGAGTGAGCCAACTTTTTTAATGTAACACACTCATATCAGTTATAGACATGGATAGAGGTATAATAAAGAAAGGTTAGTAATAAAGACTTGGTATTGAAGGGCATAGAGCAGTTGCAAGAGCATAGCATATAGCTGAACAAGGGCAAAGCAAAAACCCTACAGTAGAAGCGGTAAACGGCACAGAAGGCAGACCAAAGTGAAAACGGTGCAGGGCAATGGCATCGGAATTTATCTCAAAACCGAACCTAGATCGTATATATTGGATAATATGTATTAAGAATAGTCACTCTGGCATCAAAACGCTAGGATTCCATGCTGTGACGTCACTACGACGTCATAATATCCGCGTCGGCCACTACTATAAATACTAGCCGGAAGAGGACCGGAGCGAAATCATGCAAGCAACCATCTACTGTGAAGCAACGTCGGAGAGCCGAGCCTGCCAGGAGAGTCCAATCTGGCCTTTCTCTAGTGTACTTAATTTATGTTGTTAATGATGCAATTTATCAATTATAAACTCTTTATTACTATCGCCTGGGCTTGTACCTAATGCCTCACAGTGTGAATATATTTCTATTACAAAAAGTACCTTATGTTTTACCTATCAGATGTGTTGTCTTTATTACCTTTATTATGGTCAGGAGTTCTGTATTCATTTCTGCAATTTCATTTCAGATGAATTTAAACAGTTATAGACAAATAGCTTTTCAGAAGAGGAGAATATCATGTCTTTCAAAAATCACTTTATATCGGTGGTGGTATGATAATCTCGTAACATATAATTATTAAATTCCTTACTAAGAAATATTTTGAAATGGTTAAAGGTAGCCACATCCAAAGCTTCAAAATATGGAATGACTGAATTTTAGATGGTTCCAGCATGACTGGCAAATAAAAAGACATTTAAAACAATTTTGACATCACAGCTTGGAAGGCGTTGAATTATGTCCATGTTTACCTATAGCTAAGTCTTAGGAGAACGTTACTAGTAATAAAGGCACTCATGTTACTTTTATTTATATTCCAATGCAGAAAACCGGGAGGAAATAAGGCTACTAGTCTAATAAAAATTGCCCTATAAGCTAACCGTAATATATAATCTACTTATCGATTCTCTACTGAAAGATGATACATAAATACATATATCCCTTTAACATAATTATTCTGCATATCAATGGATGAAACACTTACCCGTAGAACTTTTGACCAAAAAACACACACATTACAGAATTAGACTCTATCTATAGTGTTGACCTTGCACTGATTTCTTTTTTTATATATAAAGTTTAATTGCTCTAAGATAACGTTTAAAGTGTATGGGATAAGTTGTTACTAATTGGTTGTCAGCTGGCAGGCCGGGCTTACTAAGTCGACAGATAGTCTGTCTGGATGGGCGTGTAGGGGTAGGAGAGTAGTAGTAGTAGTAGCTGATGATGTAGCAGTAGTAGTAGTAGTAGAGCAGTAATAGGTGGTACTAGTAGTGGTGAAGGGAGCGGTATACTGGTTCCCTGTACCTAGACGCTGGTAACTTGTCTGTGTAAGGACACCACCTCCGAATCCAACTGTGTACAAGCGGCGCCTCCCCTCATGCCATCCGCTGCCAACGCATATAGCTTCAGACAAGGGCGAGCTTGTAAACAGTGACAAGATTCGTGTGACGCCCCAAGCCAGGCACATTATACCCTATTTCTCTGAGGCTTACACTCTACTAGTCTTCATCCAGGCTACAAGCAGTATATTTCTGTGACGTTGCCTTTTTTGTGAATTTGTTTCAGTGATTGCTCATGTAGTATATTCCATGTTCTGTGTGCACATAATTTTGAGGTTTATTTGCGCTGAGGTGTTCCTTATTACAGAGGGTCATTCTTACATTTATTCAGGATGAGGAAAGTGTGAGGAAAATGAGGCAAACTGGAAATACTCATTCAACCTGCTTTGCAATCTAGCCGCCGTATAACTTACTTATTCATCTTTTACTGGACAACGGTTCTATATCACTGATATCGATTCGACCATGACATCAATATGTATACTGGCTAATATCACCTGGCAGGCTGGGCCTCCTAATAATACAGATAAACTCTCTAGATGGATGAATAGGACAGAAATAGTAGAATAGTAGTTGATGCAGGAATAGTAGTGAAGTAATAGGTGGCATCGATAGCAGTGAAGGGAAGGGGACTGTGCATTTGTTCCTAGACCTGAACTTTCTTGTTTAGAACTTGTGCTTTTGGGACCCTCTTTCTATTTCATATCTTTCAACCGAGCATACAAACAGTGACAAATTTATTGGCACAGATTTCATATGACACCCCATCCTAGACATTCTTATTATTTTTACCTAAGACATTCTAAAGCTCCGATATTCCTTTAAATGCTAAAGAAAGAATGTGTTTGTGGACTTCATATATATCTATATTGTGTGTACATGCTCTTTAGCTCTATCTAATTAGGTATAGGTAATTTTGTTCCTATTTTTGGATAATTAAAAATTTTCTCTCTATTTTCGTGCCTGACTCGGATGGACGTCTGGTCTAGAAAATTTCTGGGCCTATACTATATCTGTACATATGAAACGGAAAATAAGATAGGTTGTGTAAAGGAAGTCAATGGTTTGCTCAGAATTAATGGTTTCAATGAAATTACGGATTGTTATAGGAATCTAATAATGTTCGGTTACTATGGATGAAGCGGAAGATAAGATCATTTTGAATTGTGGTAGAGCTTGTTTTGTAGATTCTAGTTTACTGATTTTTGCGATATTTGATTGTTAGAAGGACCTACAAGTGATGTGCCTTCTAATACTTGAACCTAAAATCTACAACAAGGGGAAACAGCTATGACCTTTCGTCATCTATCCTACCAGATTTACTGATATTACCTTCTTTTACTGGAGACTCAAGGTGTCTTGATATATATGAACCTGTGTCCTATAACCTTCGGAATGAGCTTAGTTGTTAATTGACGGTAATGCATCAGTATTGTTTGTATCTGGAGAGGTCTGCTCCCACATCAAGTATCCCCCATCCACAAACCTGTTCTGCCTGGTAATGATTGCGAGGTGTTACATCAGTTCAGTATAGCTCATTTAGGGTTTCCCCCTGCCTGACAATTGCAAACGGTTTTACTTAACAACAGATTAGCCTTTTTTCCCGACTATACTCCAGTCATCTATGAACTTTGACATGGCTAGTCTTCTGTCGACGAAATACAGGTTACTGCACTTCTGATCTAATAAAGAGAGTTAGCCATACGGGCAACCCACTGACCTATTCCCAGTTAGATCTTGGCGTGTATTGTATATGTAGGTGTTTTTAGGAGTGAGTATGTTTCTGGTGTGTAAAACTATGCAGCAGACGAACAATAAGTCATTCTATAAAATATACTTTGTATCGATGGTCTTTGGTCGTCAGCCGTTGTGTTGAACAAGACAAAGCCTCAATGCTTCAATGTGTATTAATGCGGTTAGTAAGTTCTGACTCGTTTCTGCCACACAGGCATTAGTGCATAATCCACCAAGAGGCGCATAATTTGTAATGCAGATCTCATCCTGTTTGTTTTATTCCTCAAGGGCAGATGCGTTGGTTCTCATTTGTGGTATTCTGACATAGGTTTGTGATTGAAACAAACTTCCAAGTTCGCTGGTAGAGTTATGACCTATAACGATTTGCATGCTTTGTTTTTCTCTTCTAGATTCGGGAAGATTCTGGTTCGTTTTCATGTCTTCTATTTGAGTGATGATGATATGTTTTGATCCATTGTCTTTGCAGAAACATGTTGAAATGCACGCAAATGCTGATGCTGGAGGTCCCTTCGTAGTAATGTATGAAGTCACAAAGGAGAAAAATGCTACAGGCCTAATGATCTATCTAAAGTTAACTACTGTACCTGAACATACAACAATGGAGGAAACTTGATCTAGTATGTATCTGTACACCCATGTACCTCCTTTTACGACTACTAGGAGAACCTGCCTGACAATATGTATTCGTTTTGATACAACTTATAGAATTTAGACATCATCTAAAACACCTACACTGACAGACGCCATTTAGAGGATTATATCTGGTAGAATAGATTTGTATTACAGCTAACCATCCACTTTGGGGATGTATATGTATGATGTATATAAGTCAGGGGATGGACATAATATATACACCATACATATCTAGCTAAGCATTATGTCAACACCATTCTTAAACCTAACTCACAGCCCTAACTTTTGACTTCGCTATGATAAAGATCCTTGAAACCCTCTGACAATTTTATGAAAATGTTACTAACATCGTCTTTGCCTGAATTAGAGATTCTGCCTAACACCATGTACTTTTTCTTCTCAAGCTTTGTATTAAAGTTGACACCTTCTTTAACGTGATCTGATTGTAATCTGCTTCTTTAAAACACTCGGTTTGTTGCTTCATACCTTATTATGGAAATCTAGATAACCGAACAATCGCCGAGCCTAACTATGATGTTCCATTTCATTGAATTTATTTCAGTTTCTATATTTCTTAAGTACAGAACAAATAGAAGAAATGGTTCCGTAGCCTATGACCTGACTGACGATACGAATTTGTTTTCTATCGAAAACCCGAAGATGATTTGAGCGTTAACGTTTATCATTCCCTGCGAAAAGATTTCGTCTGTTTTGGATTCAAGGCTCGATGTTAGTGCATATGGTGCTGTCAAATGGACACACTACAAACGTTGCTTTGGTGACCATATGCAAAAAAAAATAAACAACAAACTTGAGTGTCTAATGTCTAAAGGCGGCTTCCCGACTAAGTCATGGTTGGATTAGGTGGAAAGCTAGGCTTTGCTGCAGACAAAAAACGTGTTTATCTCTGAGTAGACTGATGACCAAAAGACAGTGGGTCCATATCAGCTTCAAGTCAAACCCTGACCCCAGAGGTCATAATTCACCAGGGGTCAAAGGTCACTGAGGCATTATGGGTGTAGATATTATCATGTGACTACCACGTGGTCTCACGCGGGACTAGACGATACTGACACTGTACTACTGGTCTCTACCACTACGACACAGGAAGATTATCTAATTCCCCAAATAAAACAGTAAAATGGTAGCTACATGTCGCATAGGAAGAACTGGAGAACTGTCTGAATTCTTTTAGTTTACCTCATTTCGTCAGGATCTATGTTAATAAATCTCGTATTCTGAGGTTCCTTTGTGGTAAAACACCTGAAAAACACAGTGTTTAGCATAGAATGGAGATAGGTAGCGGTGTGTACAGTACGGCAGAGAGCAGAGCAGGGCGATGGTGGCGGCCTCTATAGCAGCCTGACCACATCAGCTCCCAGAAAATGCAGCTGTTAATGCGCACATAATCAACTAATACTTCTTGGAGTAGGAAAAAAAACAAAAAAGTGTTATTGCCAGATACAAAGGGGTGTTGGCCATAGGTAAGGTGTGGCACATAAGGGGAAGGCTCTACTATATGTAGATATATATGGAATCAGCCCATAACTGGAGTCATTTTGTAGAGTGAACGGGAGGGGGTGGGGGAGTTATCTATGAGCGCTGATTCACCTTTTTTTCTAAACAACTAAGCAGGTTGACTTTAGGAGAAGGCAGGGTGTTTATGATTGTGAGCATTACCTCATTAGCAAAAGCCAACCTCCTGTATACTTGTTGATGATAATGATTAAAAGAGGAGACCTGGCTTTATCTAGATGGGTTCCATTGGTATCCACTAAGGGCTCTTTGTTATACCCTGGCTTGCATGTTGGTCTATATAATACATAATTGCATCCTTGAGTTTCTTTATTTCAAAACATAGTTGTGGATCCCTGATTGTGTATTATGAAAATGTGGACGTATTTTAGCAGGATTCCACATGGCCACGTAATAAATCAGTCTACCTAGGGTAGTTTGATTCAAATTAAGATATTCTTATCGTATATGTGCGTGTATTCACTAAGACACCGGCTTATCTATGTGTGTTGAACTGGAAAATTCCCCGGGTTAGAAAGAGACACACTACTTTGTACAATGGTTAGCACCATACAATGTATATACATAGCGATAGATTTTGTAATTAGATCAGGGCAAAGAACTGGCAAATCTAATCCATAGATGCCAGTGTCTCACGAATTCATGCACTAATATATGGATCACGTGTACACAGGTAAATTAGCATAATGAGTCGCGTGTGTGAAACGTCGTAAACAGTGGAAATAAGGCACAGATGACGTTATCATGCGGAGAAACCAATGAGAATGCTGGAAAGCAGAGAACTAATAAGAGCTTTTCACAGCTTTGCTAGCAACAGCTGTGACTGTCGTAGGAGAAATGATTCACTTTTCACCCTATAGAAATTTGGGTCCATGTTGGGTGTTAAAGTATGAGGGGCTCACACGGTGAAGAGAGTGGAGAGAAGCCCCAATGCATGCACATCGAGTAACCCTTTAGCACAATCTAGGTACAGGAAAATATAGATAGGGATTACAATGGGTGTATAGTCAGAGAACAGTTACAATTCAGTTGAACCTAATCCTCAAACAACCCTCCAATATAAGACGGCCTGGTTCTATATGTTGCCAAACAGTTGTGGCAGATTACTTATAAAGTGACTAGATGTGTAAATAGTGATAATCATATCTTTTTGATGGAAATGACAGTTAGTTAAAGCTGATTATATTACACCCTGGCTTATAAGTTATACATGTATATTTTCCAAGGTCATTTTACCGAAGTGTTCTATGAGGATTGAGGTTAATATCATATATCAATATCCTATAAGTATATCATACAAGAGATTTTTACACTCCAGTTTGAAGACTGAGTTTGAATGCACTCTACAGAACCAAACGTATTATTTTGCAGTCAGAACTGCGGAGAAAGGGCAAAGTTTATCTGTGCCCTAGAGTCGCTTATGAGAGCTACAGCGAGTACAGCTGTAGTATAGATCGCACATTGAACAGCCACAAATCGTGCTCACGATTCTACACACATGAACAACACAGATGAAGGCAGCCAAACATGCAGGTAAAAAAATGGTTGCGTTCGATTTTCAGCGCACGGGGCACTTCTGTAAATTCAGTATATATTTTCAGGCAGCGTTTGGTAAAGTTGATCTATAACAGTATGCACATTGACATATCTTGGTGAAGGGATCCAACGCTCCTCTGACGAACTCTAGTCAGATTGTGTTCGTCGCCGACACCGGCACATACTTATCTAGATCAACTTTGTATCGGGGTACTGAACATACTGAAGCTCTTCCAGTAAGGAATCTCGAACGCACCCATGGAAGTTGCGCCCCTCCCCTTTACAAAAAAATCAACAACACCGCGGTACTTATATCTGAAGATGAATAAGATGCGGGGAGAGGAGTTGGATTATGTAGTGAAGCATACGAAGCAGCGAACATACCCCAGCTGTGTGTCCTCTGACCTGTGCCTGACACTGCTTAACACGTTTACAGTCACCGACTACCAAACACTGGTTACTGTGTACACGGAAAATCAACCAAGATGGCCACCCAGTCAGACTGAAGCCATATACCACAGTGTCCTATAGCCATCCACCGAACACCTTAGTAATACGCCAGTGTTATTCAATATTACCCCGCCTTTTATTATGCAGTTATGGGGATAGTAGGTATGAATATCCTATAGAAACTAATAGTAAATTGATAGATGATACTTGGGTAATTAATATATATTAATAACATAACTCTCAATAACATTAAATTTTTAGAGGTGGGTATGTGCATAATGGAAGACTTCAAGCGTAAATAGCTAAGAAGTATATTCGCCCACGTAATGTTTGAATTAGGAATAAAGCTTGTAGATATAGTTCTCAATCCCGAAGGTATATTATAAGGTTGTTGTGGATTCATTCCATAGCATTGAATTGTTGAATTCCTAACCATGGAACCTCTACACTGCGAATTTTAAATGTAAATGTCATTTTATCAATTCGAAGTTTCCCTCATTAACTGAATCCAAGACAAAACGAGTTAAGGTTTCTTTCGTTATGGGTCGAGGGCATATTGGAGCTATTGGACACTGGGTTTGTTGTAGCTAGACCGACGAAAGCAGGAGTAGCTGTTACAGAGACCGGCATTAATTGCCATATTGTAGAAATACCTACAGGGCCTGAGAAAGGCCTGGTTTAATGAGCAGCATGACTGCGACTCACATATCAGTATCAGTGACTGTACCTTAGGCACAGGCCTAAACACAGACACATGCTCAGATCTCTGTAGATAAATCCGTCATTTAAGTACAATTATGAATACATTTTGTGTGTGTGTGTAATCTTTAAGCATTTAATTAATTTATCGAGTGGACCGTAAAGCAAGCCAACAACATTAACAAGGTAGACACTGAAGAGGGAGAGTTCTCACTGTAACCTGAGTCGGGTTCAACATGTGTAGTTTTCTATGTTTTTCACCTCTAGTTAGATTTGATCTGGATGGAGAAAGGTGTCTGCTCTAGTGTGTCTAGGTATGAGAAAAGACTACTACTGTTTGAGGCTTGGATGGGGTTGGGATGGAAGAGGGATTGATCAAGTTGCAACATTTCTGTTCTTACATAAAGCGAAACTTACCTCTCAAATGAAAATGGAATTGATCGCTGAAGAGACTTTCAAGTAACAAAATCAGTACCGCTACTCTCCAGATAAAGTGCTAATTTCTCTTCTTCACTTTTAGGAGACGTTTAAGACAATTCCACTATAAAATGTTGCTTGGAGGTATTAATTGGTTAAATTACAGGAAAATATAGCATATTTTTCTAAGATCATTTGAATTCGGCAATTATCTGATTAACTAAAATGAGATATACCTTTATCTCTTACACGATTTTTTACAAAACAGGTGTCGGACTGGGGAAAAGATGTAGGACGGAAATGTCTCCCGTGGCGCTTACTGGAGTTGGGTCCTAGGTGTCAACAGCCTACAGTGAGAATTCTCTAATTAACGATGAAACAGGTCCATCATTGTGCCGGTACCACCATGGAGTGACTACTGATTGAACAACAACACAAGAATAGGTCGACCCCATGATACATACATATAAGATATTCATATATATAGAGAGGCGGAGAGAGAGAGACTGTGAATAATAATGATATATAATGTAAATATATGTATAATAAATATATAGATATATGTATATACATATACATATCGAGAATATAGTGATAGGGGGAGGGTTGGAGAACCACAGTTATATTTATATAGTTACGGGATTCGGGAGGTTTCAGAGGCCCCACGCCAGGGGGAGTGGCGGTACTTACGGTAGCTTCCTTAACGACGTAGGGTTCCGCCTTGGGCGTCTCCGAACAAGATGGCGTCTTACTGGTGGCGGAGGAACGGCGGCGCCGACGGCTCTGTTGTCGGTCGTGCACGGCCTCTTTCAGGGCAGCGTGGGAGTAGTAGAGGTTAAAGTTGTTGGCGATGATGGGCACCGGGAGGCCAGTTGCCAGGATACCCGTCAGGGCGCACATGGCTCCGACCACGTAGCCCAGCCCCGACTTGGGGCACATGTCGCCGTAGCCGACGGTGGTGAGGGTGATGATCGCCCACCAGTAGCCGTCGGGAATTGTGTTGAATGTATCCTCCACGAAGAACTCAGCGTAGTAGATGACGACAGCGAAGATGAGGACGACGATGAAGACGAAAATGACGAGCATGGCCAGTTCTCGGAAGGACGCCTTGAGGGCCAGCAGTAGGATCTTGACTCCAGTATAGTGTCGGGCGAGGCGAAGCACACGGCAGATCCGCAGAACTCGGAGCATCATGATGAGGAAGAAGACAGGCAGCAATCGGAGGTTCATACGTACGTCATACAACAACATCACGTACCTGTAAGCCACCGCCAATCTCGCCGTCAACATCAGTCAGCTCCTGACGTCACCATGAGGACGTCACAGGATGACGTCGCCATGGCCGTCAGAAGGTCTGCTGACAGTGCCGCACCCGTTCACAGGTAGCCGGAACCATGCCCTATTTGCCAATACCCTATCTGCTATTCGACCAACTCTCCTCTTCCAAATTTAATTCTCCCCTTTGGTAACATGTAGATAATCAAAGTCCCAATCAAGTTCCAAAGACCAGTTAGCATTTGGGTTTCTGTTAGTATTCCCTCTTGAACATCTCCGCATTGCTTGCACTCTTATGAAATCTTAATTTGGAGTAATCATAATTAATGAATTTGAAGAAGATTATTAAAAGGATCAATTGTAAAAATTTATGACCCTACATTCATCTTAAAGACACCCCCCTCCCCTCTCCTCTATCCCAGGTGTATTTATTTTTTCTAATCAGATCTCTGTTTTTGAAATGTCCAAATTTCGAATGTATCCTCATTCCTCTGTTTTCTTTACATTTCTATCTTTCTTTTCTTTCCCCGCTCTCCCGTTATAGAGTTTATTTACTATCTATTTCTTCCATAATTCCTGCTACCTTGAAAGCGATGGCGCACACTGTGAGCGGCCCTCCATACAGCCTAAAAGCTAGAGACGTGACACTCATGCGTGAATGACCCGTGAGGTGACAGAGGGTAGGAGTAGAGGTATGGGCGTACGAGAGCACCGTGCTGACTAGGTCTCCTTCACTCCGTGAAATCAATCATGGCTCAATTGTAGAATCGCACATCTTCTACTCAAGCTGGAGTCTATACGAGAATACAAAGACGACAGAACAGAAACCCAGGAAAAGAAAGGAACGTGGGGAAAGAAACAAAGGGAATACAAAATAGAAAAGAGTATAGTTATGGGTACATACATTTACAACTATTTTCAAACAGTGTGAGGTCATTAATCTTGATAAAGGGTTATTATCAATTGCAAGAATCGGACGTCAAAGTATTTTCCAAAGTTCCTTTTGAGAATAGATGTTGGACACAAAATCAACTGCATTTTATAAGAAATTCATTCTGGTTGACGGAGCAGCCTGGAAAAATCAACTGCATGATGTTAGGAATAGAATTCTCTTGTATAATTCCCCTGATAACGATGAATATAGTTTTGTATCAAGATGAAAATACAAATGAGTCGAACCTTGCAAAGTTCTATGAGGCTAGATAACTACGTTTCATTAATGATCAAAATAACTATTGATGAACTATTGGGGCTAGTGGACTATCTACCCACATGTGGAATCTGGTGCGATTACACAGTTAAGGATACGTGGAACATTCCCCCCCAGGCTAGGATACCACTATGTTCATCAAGGAGAACTAGAAAATATACGCTAATTGAGAAGGAATTCAAAATTTGGGCGACATGACGTTCTAAGGACGGCGATTGGGCATGAAGACTGGGTACGATTTAGGTCTGGGCGATAATAGGAAGTAGATGGGATTTTGGGCGATGATAGAGAGAATAGGCTTTATACGGGCAATAGATGGAGGACAGATGTGAGAGAACACAACGAAGCCCCAGGTTGGTGAGTGCAGAAGCATACGACACCAAACAGATGGATGCAGTTCGGGCAGTTGACTAAACAACTACACAGTTGACAGCAGATTGCCTACACCGACGAAGCTCCTAGGTGATCTATGACATCTGAGGAAGTAACATATCAAACAGATTACAGCATACTGTGAAGATAATGTCAGGATTACATGATAGGGCATGCGCAATGGTTAGCGTAAGTCATTTCTTATGGATCCATCAATCATTATTGAAACTATTATTATTAACATTAGTATACGAATATGAATTGCTCATACGTTGTGTCATGTCTTTAAAGAGAATGAGAGCATATAAAGCATGAATTCATATCCAAAAGCTGAAATAGATCATGCGTTATTAGTAATCAGTCGGTCGGTCTGTCCGAGAGTTGGGTTTACAAGTCCTTATAAATATCGTTCTCAATTTCTTATCATTTGATTCAGGCTTCTATTTATATGAAGAAAGTTTATGTCTATTGAAAATATCCAGTAATTTATAAGTACTTTCTTTGAAATATTAACCTCATGATATTACTATTCATTGAATAACATACATTCTTATAGATGGTTCAATATTATATGATTAAATAAAAAGACAGCCATGTCAGTTAAGTCAGAATTTGTCAGTGAATATTTTCAGATAGAAAAAAGGTCGTGTCATGTCGGTTGCATAGCACACGTCGAGTGACATCAGAGGAGTAGGAGAAAGATGACGTTGATGACGTCAACAAGTGACGTACTTGATCCACATGGGGAGTACACATAGCACATCGATGATGTTCATAATAGATTTCCAAAACTTGATTCGGTTAGGAGCTACGATGAAACGTATAAAAAATTCTATTGTGAAGAAACAGGTGCAAAAAGAGTCGATATTTTCCAGCACTGGGTGCGGCTGAGTGGTCATGAGACGCTGAATTTTCTTATTCTTATTATGCGGTGGCGGCGTCGTGTCACTTAATGTCGTCTGCGGAACGCTCGGCGACGTAGCGTTCGGGAATTGACCACCGTTTAGTATTTGATAGGTGACGTCAGTGTTTGTTCGCGTCGAGTTAGGTCCATTATTAATCTCTGTACCCTCATCGGGGGCGTCCATCTTGACTCGTAGGTCAGGGAGGGTTTCTATACAGAGAACAGCAATGGAACTCAAGACGAAGATGAGGAACATCACCGTCCACACCTGCAAAATACAGAGAGAAGAGGAATTAGTAATGGTTCAAATCAAGTTGGTTAACTTTGTAGTGGCGGCTACCGTATTTTCACGATCCAATCAATAATTCCAGCTAAGTCTTCTTAAAACGATAAACCCTATATCAGCATAGCTAAAATAAGTTTACATAATCTTTATCAGTAATTTGTATTTTTCGCATTTCCTCTTGTCTTGATATTGGTGCGGATATCCTGATAAATTCCGTCACAAAGTGCATAGCCAATGTTTTGCTACTATTCCTTTAGGTAGATCTACGATAATTCCATACATTTTGTTATGTTTTATGATATACAGCTTACCAGTGTTATATTCTTAGGAAATACCCTGAAAAATACTACTTTCTTTATTTTACCAAACCAGATAGTTTATCCAGAATAATCAGAAAACGTATGGATAAAGACTCTAATAACTTCTGCAGCCATGGCGCCGTGGTAAATCATACGCCCGTACATCTTAGAAAATGACTGATAATTTGTAGCACCTTCCAGTGTTCAATCTATTAGCCAAACCCATACGGCACAGTATGGCAAATTGATGAAACAATATAAAATATTTTCATTGGGATTCTGTAATTGTGTTGTGCAGCCCGTTAATTTCTCCGTGGGCGTTTCCCGACCAGCTGTTAGCCAATCACCGTTCGTTTAATGATGGTCATTACGGGGGAAACAAGTCACTCCATATCTGTAGTTGCCTCGTCTAATCAAGCAAGCGCCTATTAACTTTTACCTATTCTTACTAAACTCCAACAGTTATCCTAGAGGACTCCTTTCTAAAGCAACAACATTTACCTTTTACCAGGCTTTCAATAACGATGACTAACTTTCCTTGTTTTGTGGTTAGGTACATAGATCGTAAGACAAACCAAGGCACAAAGGACATCATTCATTTATAACACTGCAAGAAGAAAAAACATACACCAATAAAATGAACCATGAAATTTCCACTGCGCATTCCTGTAGCAGGTAGGGAACTATATGTATTTATTTTGTGTGTATAATGATGTAACGTTACTGAGCGAGTTTCTCTTCACACAATTTACCTGTGTGTGGGTTTGTGTGGGGGGTGGCAGGGAGGCCGAGGCTGCCGTGCCTGATCAGTGTTAATGCGGCTAACAGACGCGTAATGTGAACATGGGGTATGACAGACCCGCAGCCTCTCATCTACCACCCCGCTTGAGCAGCTACTATTCTAGAAATAACCGCAAGTCAAAAGCAATTGTCGAAGTTTCATGGAACTAGACTGAATCCCCCAATACCAGCTAGGATGGTCTTAACCTCTGATTTTATTTACCATCACATCGCACAGCTGTCAGGATACTTGGTTGTTTTGGAGGTTCCAACAAAGCCCATCAAAATAGATAAATAGCTGTTTAGCATTTGCTTTCATTTATAGATTATATATATATGTTTATTATGATTTAATCACAAGGAATACTCTGAATATAATTTTGTTTGCGATGTTTTGAAAAACGCTTGCCTTTTACAATTGAATCTAGCCATACGACGATTAGAAATGATAGTAAGCCTTTCACGTTATAAGGATATACAAATCTATGTAAAACTATGCAGAAAGAACCATAAGATAAAAGTCATAGTAGACCACGATTTGTCTGCTTAGAACAGACACGACACCCTTCTAGCAATGTCATCTTCGAGAAAGTAGGCTTAGGCGTCAAATATCACTCAAAACTTCCAAAACTGAAGGTAACAATGTTGATACATGTTCTCTCAACCAATGATTAACCTTACTTTTTCATTGAGTTGGTCTTATCATTATGGATGACGTCAAAGAATCTAGCTTTCCAACACAGGTGAAGTTAGCTGCCGTCTTACACGCACGTACATGATATATCTGCGTTTCTTACAAGGCTCTGCCTCTGTCCGGAGACGCATGCCAAAAGGATAGTGACGTCATGTATATTATTTGTCTCCGCGCGGAGACCTGGTTATAGAATACGACTTGGAGAATGAGATGAGGAACGTACATGTATATTCCCGCCTATATCTCTCCCTACATCTACCGGGGGAGGGGGGGGGGGGGGGTTACTGGGGCAGTGATCAAGATGTTGGATGCATGTTCCCGACAAAATGCTTTGGCATTTTCCTACAAGAGGGCAGTAATGTCGACCTCCTGGAAGCCTGGGAGAGCCTGAAGCCTCTTTCGCCACCGATCATTAGAACATGATTCATCGTCATCAAATCGGCAAAGTTCAATTACCTTTGATCAAATAAAGATATCGGGTTTATCCTCGCCGTTGTCTACCCCTCGATCTCCCACGATCCGCACAGATTTATCTACAGAGTACTGGGTACGATGGAACGCCGGGAGACGATGCCGACGCCCCGCCCTTCTCCCCGTTCAGCGCGTGGACTGAGGCGGATTCATGCCGCTACGCCACCTAGGAATCAGAAGAGGGTGCGTAGGTCTACGTGGCAACAATCTCGGTCTTCACTTGTATGAATACACGCTAAATGCAGATATAAAAATACAAACTGCATTTATTAGCACGCTTTCTGTTATATATGCTGATTATCACAGTAAAAGCCATACATCCTATCGTGGAGGATAACTGAAAGCGTGGGACTGTGAATGCACAGCGCGTGTTGGTTATTTGTCATTCCTTGTCACAGCCTTCCTGGTACACCTTATCATCCATCACCTCAACCTGCCAACCCCCAACCCTATCAGCCACCAACCCCGGTCCCGGCACAACCCTCTCAAGGGGTGAAACAGCCCGGGGGATGCATAGGGTACAGGCAGGTTTGAGTCAATGGTATCGTGACGATCGTGTACATACTGCTTGAATATACCCGCCGTTGAAGCCACAATACACCATACAAAGAAGCTTGAAAGCAAAGCTATATATGAAAACTTGTGCCATATATGGGAAATTAAATTTATTTATTTTGTATCTAGAACGGCCTAAATATCCTGTACATATGGTCAATAGTCAGGTCGTTCTCTTAAATACCTGAAATTGCTTTTTTTTTTAAAGTTTTACCTTATTTTAGCCTAGGAGCCATGATTTGGCCGACGCGTTCGGAACAGGGTTCCGTACTTTCAGTACGGTATTTCTCAGTATATGGCCAAACGGTGCGTATTTATGTGCATATACGTCATGGGTATAATAAATGATGCAATTTATCATTCTAAAGTTGTGTTAAATGTATAACTATAAATAATGATTATGTATTAATGCAAATAGAAACATATGTACACGCTTCCATTAAAACATGCCATGCCTACAGTCGGTGTCTTCATGATAACGTTTATGCTCTTATCTATAGCGATCACACACCAAATGGTCGTTACTGTTGATATTGTAGGATATGGGACAGGTGTATGGTGGGAGGCGCATCAGAAAACAAATGAACCAAGGTCAGGATTCCAGCCAAGCCGGTATACGGATGGTGCGTCTGTATTCTGTATTCACAGATCGGGGTGGATGAATGAATCGCAAACCATTACATCATCGCCGACAGGACAGGGTGGCGCAATGCATTCGTTATCAGGAGCTGCCATGTCTATCATTTAATCATTTCCTAATTATTCATCAGGCTACAATTTATTTTGCTTCGGTATACCCATCGTGTCCTAGCAGGATCGGTCTCTGACACACCCGACGGCTACATAGGTCTTACATTGATGCTATAGGGCACAGAGTGATTGCTAGTTTTGACATCATCCGCCAGGAAATTGTAAGATAGCGCCACTGTATAGTCAGGGGGTGTGGCAACCACTGTTACCAGTTGCAATAATCTATAGATAATATTGAGACGAGGCTGAAATTCATTCATGGCAAGCCCTATAAAATATTTCTGGTAAAATCCATGGATAATTTTTCCCGCCACCTGGTGCTTTAGATGGCGTCGGGAGGTAAGATGGTCGCCTTCATAGATCAATAGTCATGTATCACCAATGTTTATCCTGCTGATTGAATTAAAAAAAAGTGCCATTTAACGTGATTAATCAAGAGTAAGTCACTGTGATTGGCGGAGTAATGTAGCTCTAGACCATTAACTTACAACTTCTGGACTCTCAACTGGGGGTCGATCATAACAATGACCCAAAGTAATCAGAAATCCATAAAAGGACACAGGCACAGATGTGAGTGTACATAAAATATCTATTTGGTAAGTATTTAGTCAATTTAGTAAACAATGTTCTATATCCTATAATAGGGAAACGGATAAGCTTGATGTAATGGGTTATACTATCCAGTGCTTTGCCCGGCATATACCAAACATGCTCTCCTCCCATAGTTGTCAGGGTCTATTCCCAACACGTATCTAACTATAATTCAGCATTGTAAAGTTATGATGTTTAAGTACATAAAGATGATAACTTATATTGCTAACAATACCCACTTCTGCAAAAATAGGTTCGGTTATTGAAAAGCCCATATTGCATTCGGACAAAATGAACATGATTATTTAGTCAGTATTGAGCCGCTAAAATAGAACGTGCACATGTATGTGAGAAATTCCAATGTGGCTTGATCTAGTTATGATGCCATAAAATCATTCAGTTTCCGAACTAGCTTATTCGAAGAGCTCAACAAAATGTTATGCAACTCCCATGAAGTCTATATCGATATCTGTAGCGCCTGTGACTTCACGACAACATTTGCTTTAACATGACAATTTGGTAACTTTACGTTTCACAGGTGTTTGAAAGATGTCAGCACTCTAAACACGTGGCCCTCATACATCGAGTTCAGTGTGGCACGTTCTGAACCCCCCGGGGGCGCCACCGGTCGACTAATATCCTGTCTAAATGGAATCACAGTCACGCCTCCCGCTGTACACACCCGCCATGCGTTATCAGGCAGGCCCAACTGGCGCCACGTTCGCGCATGCGTGGAGTTATTCAATCAGACATGATGTATCACTACTAGGGTCGATACATGTGTGAGGGGATTTTCCTTTCCTTTATTCTGAATCAAATATATGACATTGGCAACTAGCGCGACCTTAATTTTTTAGTTCTTATTTCAGACAACTTATTTAGGTAGATACGTTCCATTTATTTAGGTAGAGAAGTTCCATTTCGCTTTACATTTTTTTAGGAATCATGTGATCATGGACGTAAAACTCTAGAGAATACACTGTCCATAGTATGATGTCCTGATTATGAAATCTGCACACGTCTATGTAAATGTGGGCGATACGGAACCAAGTTTCCTTATTCTTAAAGCGACTGTTTCATGCTCACTATTAACAAGGTTGCATTGTACAGTAACTGGACCTATAGACTGATGTCAGTGTACGACCACTGGTGCCACCTCGCGACGTCAGCAATAGGCAGTCGGTCAATATTTAATCGTTCAGGGGGCATTACTTGGGGGCGAAGGTCAGAAAGTACATGTGTCGCTGGTAGTTGAGATAACCTCTGTTGAACGTGGGCCACACGCTCATATATACGCTGCCTAGGTTAAGGAGAGGTTATATATAGGCCTTCAGTGAGCTGCCAAAGATATGCCCACCTCACCATCTGCATGTTTAAGGCCCGACCCCACTGATGCGATGCGATTATCGCACATGATTTATGGCCCCATAAAGGTCCTCTCAGCGAGGTCTAGGACCCTAATTGCGATGGATACATCGTGCTCAATCGCAAGGAATATTTAGGGTATGCCCCACTGATGCGATGGATTCATCGCAATGTCTGTGGCACAACGTATGTAAAAAGAACTCTGCCAACAGCATACAATGACTTTTTCTGTGTCACTTTCTGTGTAAAACAAATGACCATGACCAATCACTATAAACTGAAATAACTCAATAGCCCCTGGTGCTAGATATGTTTTGATCCTAGAGTCAGGCAGTTGCAGAAATATATATATATATATCCTGTTTTCTATGTGACAATAGTAAAAAGGAACGCCAACTGCAGTGATTTTTCTTGTTGTCGTTAAAGTAGTTTCTTATAATGTACGTTTACGTAACACTTCCTTTTTGATCAGTGTTACAGGAGTATGGAGATGTCATTTAATCTTAATAACATACTGCTAACCTTGCTTGAAAACGAGGATTTCCTGTCATTTCATCTCTCACATTTCTTCTCACCTGAAGAGGAACACGGAATTCTCCACACGTCAGCACATCAAGCTGTGCCATAGGCCCTTTGATGTGTACAGACCTGGATGTATTATAGATGGGACAGGTTTTAGTCTGGTGATACTAATCCCATTTCTTTCCACTAGGCGGCAGCAGGATTCCCTCAAGGGGGATTTAGATGTAGCCCAAGCTTGGGAATCAGTGAAGACAACTTACATATAAATATATATATATATATATATATATATATATATATATATATATATATATATATATATATATATAATGTATGTGTGTGTGTAGTTTGTCTATCGGAATAGAAGAATGGCTCTTTTGCACAGAACATTCCCTTCTTTTAGGATTACAATCAAACCCGAACTGAACCGTAATAAACAGGTGAGATAACCATGTATTTCAGAGAAAGGAAGTTCGCCCATAATCGCCAGTTTGAGTGTGCCACCCAGCTCGAGGAAGCCGAGATAGTTCTGTATCCATACAGAATTAGATCAGGTTCAATGACCCGTGACTAAATGCTGCATACCAACTGACTGCTCAGATATGCTGCCTACGGTTTATCAAAGTTGGATAGGTTGCATAGATTCTGAGCCTGCTGCAAAAATCTAATCTTTCACTCTCTGCATGCCAACTCCGTGAAATTGGTAGGGTGCAGCGAACCGGTGCCTTTGTCTTAGAGCGTGCCCAGCTGACCATGACTACTCACCAGAGACCGAAATACCTCATTGAGCCATTAGCAATTGTAGAAATGGGAGTTTGGCTGGGTGCCAAGTGGATTACAGAAAATGGGCCAGAGACCTTTCAATGGTTATTCTTTTTATAATTCCACGGGCAGTAATGGTGAACATTTATTCCTAGTGTTTAGTGTGAGGAGTTCTGTCATGCAGTTCAGAATCCAAGCGAGACCGGCCACCGCGCATGTTATCGCCACGTTGTGATATCTCCAAACCATTATCTTCCCTGACTTATATTTTGGGCCGGATCCTAAGATATCTTTTATGAGGCAGGTTCGAGTGGTTGGGTAGTTGTAGGTACAAACGCAAAGCAGAGTATACTCGCCAAACCAATGTTGAACAGCGGAGCATGAAAATAACATGGATTAACCCTGTCCTTATAGCGTTTACACATTCCCCCCATCAGTCAAGATTTTCATGGTTGGTAATCCGTTCACAGACCCCGCCATCTTCTCGTTCGAAAGCTTTGGCGACACTGGAACGTATTACAGTACATGCTCGGCAGTTCGTCAGGAACTCTCTATTTAACGTAGAGAGTTAGAGCTGAAACCTTTCTTGATGCGGGTTTTAAGCTGGTTTGCTAAATATATGAAATCCCTGCGTTCTGTAGGTTCCTGTCAGCCGCACGATCTTCAACCTGCCACCCGCACTGTCTGTACCTGCCACCCGCACTGTCTGTACCTGCCACCCGCACTGTCTGTGCCTACCACCCGCACTGTCTGTACCTGTCGCCCTACGGTATGCACCTGTCACCCTATGGTATGCACCTGCCACCCTATGGTATGCACCTACCACCCTATGGTATGCACCTGCCACCCTATGGTATGCACCTGTCACCCTATGGCCTGTCATCCCTATCACAGTAAACCCCTGCTACCCGCAACATCCGGAAACCTGTATCGATACCAGCGTAAACGAACCAAGAAACCTAAATATCACACCTAGGTGTGCATGGTGGCTGTAAAATGATTGATGAAGTTGGTGGGTGGTGAGGGGGTAAGATGAAGGGGCAGACAAGGGTGTGGGTATCCAAAGGTGTGTACTGGAACGTCACTTAGATCCAAATTAATGCCCACCTACGGACAGGGAGTGCCTAGTCGTGACGTCATCACTTATTCACAGAGCATGAGGCTGTGGGTGCAGGATGAAAGTGAGGCCAGCGTCTACGGCCAGAGGTGAGGCTCAGGTGGAAGCGGGGCCAGTGCCTAAGATTTGAAAACAGGCAACGGTAGAATTGCACCAAGTACCTGTGAGGTATGAAGGATACTACAGGGAGATAGACAGTGTGAGCTTTTTTAAATATTCTCATATAGATTTTGAGAAATTCAGAGAACTGATGAAAGTTATATCTATAGTAGGTAATCAAACCTTTGTTTGGAGATATGTTATACCATTATATTCTTATGACTAAATCATATGGAGTGTTATCAAATCGTAGTTGCTATTACATTGATTTTACTGATATTTTGCTAATGCACCAAGCAGCTCCGGGAGCTGCAAACAATTTTATAGAAACTGATGAGCTGGGACTAAGTTACACCAAGAAGAAATTATGAGGTTATTAGGAAACTGATTCAGGCCACCACATTTCCCTCATTAAGATAACTCGAAGGTCGAGTATGATATTTATGAAGAAAGGAGGGAAAGAAATTTAATAACTTAACTTATCACTGTGTTCCTCCAACTGTCGATAGCTAATAAGAACTTTAACAGAATATGTCGCTGTTTGACTGAAATCCAAAGCTGTGTATCTCTGTGTTTGTCCCTCTCTGTGTGAGTTTGTCTCTGTAATCTTCTCTCGCTCTGTTTTCTCCCTATACTCCATGTCCCTATCTTATATATTTTGTATATCTTTCTCTCGGCCGTGCTCGCTTACTCCGTAAAACAAACTTGCCATCATATACCATGGTACTGCGTCGTCAATAGCTAACAAAACAGTGCTTAAAGTCTGTAGATCTACTTTATCTGGCCAAACCCGTGTTATACCAGAGGAAATACTCAACAAACAAGTTTCTGCATTATATTGATGGGACCCCCAACTGCCTAACTGTATAAACTGCACCCCACAACCTACCAAGGTATTTTACCATTGCCTAACTGTGCAGCATGTACCCCATACCCCCAACTACCGAGCTGGTTACCAGGCCTGCACGCAATGCTGTAATAGAAATATCAGAATTTATTCAATTTCACAATACAAGCAATACTTAAAACATTATCAAAGAAACAACAGGTATTCTGACAGTTGTGTTGTGTGCCACATTATAGTCAGGGCGTCCGGGCCTTTTGTGGATGACTTCAATTGGAAAGCTAGCCTCTAAAAGCGTGCATAACAAATTCATTCCGTCCCCTGAAGGAAGAGTTAAAAAACGGGAAATCGCGTGATTCTCGTGGTTGGCTGAAGCTACGCGAATTCTCGTGGGGTCTCGAGATCTTAACAACGAGCTAATCTTGTGCCGCAAAGTGGGAGGCAGAGGGGGTGACCGGGTAAGGGTTGTTGTGTGGTGGCAGGAGGGAAGGGGTTTGTGGATGAGGGTTTTTATTTAGGGTAGGAAGCAGAGAGTAGGAAGTGCGGGCTTCTATGTATGGAGCGGCGATGGGCGAGCGGGGCGTCGGGTCAGGGTACGGGCGGCTACGTAGTGGGTGGGGAAATAAGTGGGTCAGTGGTAGATAGTAGTGAAAATTGAGTGATTAGGAAGGTGTAGATTGGGGGAGGGTTATGTGAGGTAGAGGGATATTCATAAATCTGCCAAGGGTTCTAGTTGGTGACGTGAAAGTTGTGTAGCCAGAGGTAGCTGGGTAAATGTAGGGGTGACAACGGAATATTAGTTTATTTTTATATATGTGGTTTAATAACGGGAATGGTGTAGAACACGAGGTAGGCTGCTATGGATACTACATCAGAATTGAAGGTGTCTGCAATGTTGGCGATTGAGGGAAGAAGGATGGTAGTTCTATTCTAGATGTGGCAGGCTGCAGTGAGGGGTCACTGAGGGCGATGGTGAGGGTAGCACAGTACGTAAGATGGCTGGGTAGTAATAGGTGTTGCTATATCACGATACACTGACGTTTATTATACGCTTAAGCGGCGCCTTTGGTAGGTGATAATTCAGGCTCAGCCGTTGTAACACTTACTTGATACATGACAGTGTGGTGTATTGTGGTGCTAGTCTGGGTGAGTGATTAGAATACTGACCCTCGGGGACAACCCTCCCATAGTTAATCCACCAACGATTAATAACACAAACAACAGAACAGTACAAAGCAATACCTGACTGAGTCTATATTGTTTTCAGACGCCAACAGCCTGGATCCAAGTGAAAATGTAAAATGATTGATTTGAAACACTTAGGCCCGGTGTCCACTGACCTTCAAATCGCCTACGATAGGTCTTACGATATTCCTAACAACTGATTACCATGCACAGTGATGTTCCTAGTCACGACATTTATGTAAGATAAAGAGGTTCCCGTAAATCAAAGATTTTCAACAATTAGGCTAATTGTGAAATTGGGTATAATGTGGCAGCAATGCAAACGCCCCTTCTATTGGACATTGTAGAAACAACACAACGCTCTCTTATGGATAAAACTTACTTCCAACAATGCACCACCCCTTCTCCTCCAACCTTTAACAGCTGCATTAGAACAAAATGCACCCTACCTGACATCTAAAGACTGTGTTCATAGGGTGATTTAACTCGTAATGACTGTATATAGAAGTATCAATTAGTTACTTTCATGGTACTGCCCTATTTACCTGCCAGTGAATACCATTTTCCAACTAATATAAATATATTTGTTGGCTTCAACTATGCATCATAGTGCATGGGGATGTCTTAACTTTCCATCGTAGAAGGGGGTCGCCGTAGACTTCATCATATGACACCAAATTTTGCCATTAAATCTCATAATCCTATGTTGAGTATTTCCCATGTGAGAGAAGTGTTCCCGGAAGAATATATGCTAGGATGCAAACTAATTTGACATGTTTAAATCTCGTAGACATCCTATGATACGGCTTTACTTTCGGGAACGAATCGTGGCGCGTCGGTATGCATCGTAGGGTGCATCATAGAAATATGATCAACTCCTACAATTTAGGCCTGGAACCCACCAAATGCCGATACAAAACTCCCGATACACCCCGACGCCAATTCAATTCGATGCAGTTGTGCGTCGTAGAGCGCGTCGTAAGGCGTGTCGATGTGTATCGGAGGCCCGGTGAGTTCGGCCCTTTAAAAAGCTACCCTTCCGACGAGATATCGATTTTGCGTCGGAGGTGCGTTGTAAAGCCTATCCTAGTGCACCCGGAGCTCAGTAACACGACAATCATATATCCATATGAAAACACGATGTATGTACTTATGTTTAAACCTAGTGTATGACAACCCACTGCCAATTCAACCCTCTGATATTCAAGCCTCTTCAGGTGTAATCCTTTGAAACTTCATCCAGTGCCACAGTCAATATTAATATTTTCAGGCTATGTCCTTGTGGCAATAATCAATATATGGCAATGTAACAGATACCAAGCCTAGTAGATTAAAGGGGGTGTCGGTGGTTGTGTTTGGCCTTGTAAGTTATATTCCACAGGAATATTACGCGTTCTTTCGCAAAGAGCGTCACAATCTAGTTCAATATCTCTCGTATGGGAATTAGCATGAGATATTACAGATGAATACGGATACAGCACTGAATGAGTGAACAGTTACTCTACGTACTGATCGATTCCAACAGGTCCGGCGGAGATTGGTGAAATGCTAAGGGTGAAAGGTCAGGAGCCATGTGGGGTGTTTCACGGGTCATATTGGTGGAGTTCTGAGAGTGATTCATGGGGGAGCCTGGTACAGTCCTGACATGGTGAGAAGGTGGGGTAAGGGCACGGCAGGCTGCCTGAGGGCCATATGGTGTTTACCTGGAAGGGTGTGTATGTCAGACAGACAAGCAGACCGTGCTGTAGGGAGATGCAGGATGAAAAGTCCATAAACAACAGTGTAGATATATGAGACGTGTTAGGTGTCAGATATAGAGGGGTATTGGTTTACTTTTCACTCATACACCATCAGTGAAACATACAGTGACGGAATCGAAATAGGTGATAAAAACGTTAGGTGGGGGGAATAAGCAGGCGCTTAAATGTAGTAGTACTAATGGGTCCATAGAGTTGTCCATACAGTTGCCATGTGTAGCGTTGACCGATACTCAGATTATATAGTACACGCTACCCTCCCCTCACAGCTGATTGCCTCACGCACTCATCGTAGGGAGTTCACGAATACAGCTCATTGATGTCGATCGTTTATCAAGCCTGGTTAGAACATCTAAACATTTTGTTATTCATTCCCCGCTACGTTACATGCTTAAATGCCGATATGGTCCCTGTGTGAAAAAGACGATGTTTGCGTCTTAGAACTCTGTTCTAAACTAAGTGTGTCTCCTACTATAACTTGATACCGAGCCAATTAGTTGTACACCTGCCTATATCGGGTAAAATTATGTCAAGCACTAATGAGTCAATAAGGTTCTTCAGTTCCGAGTGAATGGTCAAGGTCAGCCGGACCCTTCTTTGCACCTTACCAAAGCCACAGAGTTGGCAGATTGTGAAGTTCTATCTTGTGCAATATGCCTGCGTTGCCTTAGGAACACAAAAAATTGTTGTAGGGACATAGCATATAGGGCTATGTTCTCTAGGTGCATGATACAGGATTATTTAGTCTGAGTGATGTATATATTGAAGGTTGTATCATAATAGATTTGGAGAACCGCAGGGTATTATTTTCAGAGGCAACTGGACTGCAGCAGAAGGTGATCTTACTGACTAAAAGGGGTATTCACCTACTACGATAGAAATTGATGCACTTGGACGCAGATTGCCCATGTCGCAGTGCAGCCTGTCATGCATGTCTGTTATTGGGAGGTCATCGTAGTGCATTGGTGTGCATTCAAGACCGTGTCAGGAAAACCTGATGCGTGCCTGCGAGTTCACGTTTCTTTCTGAAGCTTTATCATTTTACACGGGAAACCTCTACGATACGGTCCTTGGTCAAAAACCATAGTAGGTGACACCCCCTATCTTCAATTACATAGGGTATAATATACGATAGGACAAAATGAAAACACATTCAACTCTTATCCTCATGATCATCTTCTAACGATCATTTGTTAAGTGCAAAACCCTTAAAGTGGCTACATTGAGTAAGTCCGTGATTGAATTCGCTGGATCGGATCTAGTCGGCACATAATACACCGTTTCTAGTCCTGTCAGATCGTGGCGTCCTCTTGTGGCTACCTTGTAACACTAACAAACCACTTCCGGGTCGTGGTAGGTCGACGCGGGGCAAACTGGGAAATCCGGTGGCTGCCTGCTGCATCTATCGAGCGCTGGTACCACGGCGATTGCAGGGCGCGCAGCAGGCAGCAAGAGGTTAGTCACCCGGGTACCAGCGCATTAACTGCACACACTTAGACGACGATCATGGAGGAGTCGAGGTTAAGGTCAAGGTCAAGGTCAGAGCCTGGGGAGTCTGACTGTAGGATGAAGAGGCCGAGGGGGCTGGGTGGAGACTCATACTGAATTAAAGCACCAGGTATCTGTGTCAACCTCCTGGTGGAGCATAATTGATATATAGATTAAGTAGCCAGGCGGTGGTTCGTAAGTTAACAAGAGATTGCTATTGCATTTTTGTGTCACAATAAGAGTATACATTAAGTCGAATGATTAATTAGGATAACCTATGAGTTGAAAACCTTACATTTCTCTCCCCATCCCTCTTTAGTCCTCCCTTGGAGCTGTCTGTGCGACGGAGGGTGAATATCGCCGTCATTTGTTGGTCAGCTATAGGGAAGGGCTGTTAGGTTTTCAGGGGCTGGCTCTAGAAAGCTAAAGAACAACCGTAACCTGAAGATAAACGACCGCCGAGAACGATAGCGCCCCCTCCTGGCGTCCACTGCACCCCCTACCGGCTCTAATTAGCATGCAGGAGACGCCACCGGAAGTCAGGTGACCCCCGTCGCCGTGCATTGAATCGTGGGTAACGATCGAGGCCAAATGAGACTTGTCGGATAAGGAGGCAAGGCGGGGACGTCTGAGCCTCTGCTACCTAAATCTATCAGTAAGACAAGGCATAGGAGAAGGTTTTACATTTAGGTACCACTCCGACGTACATCTCGCGAAACGATTTTCAAATAAATGTTCACCTTCAGGGTCGTACCGATAGGATAACACTGTTCCTGACATACACCCACCTTGACATAAACCATAGTCCGGACCTGTACACTCTCCGTGACATATTATATAGAACCCGTGTTGCACTATTGAAACCTAATGGCGCCCAATCATCTGGTGTTATAGTCGATAGAGATAGGTTTACCCGGATTACACTATATAGGATAGCCGTATGGTTATCGTAAGGTCTACATTGGCCATAGGATGCTCCGAAAATAGCCCTTCAGGTGTTGGGAAATACCTGACAATAAGATATGGAATCACCTTTCGTGATGTAATACCTTTTGATACTTTCACAGCTTTCCATCTAGAAATGAATGATCATTTCTAAGCCAGCATAGCTCTTTCAGGTGTGTCTAAATGCAAAACATTCGGAGTACATTGAAATCCCAGCTACTACACAGACTGAAGTGTCAGATGTACAGGCAGAGAGAGAGGACCGTTGTATATGTGCAGACGACTCGTACCTCCACCACCTCCCCTCTCACACACCCGCCCGTCCTGTATTTACGAGTCTCAGGACCTACACCCGCCGTGACAACCAGCACCCCTGTGGGCCGACTGCCGCACTAAACTCAATCATTTTTACATTCTTCGTCCAGCACCAGATTATTTATGCTTCATTCTAAAATTAGACCGTCTGCGCCATGGCCCTAGCGGAATGCCGGTACTCTGCCAAGAGCAGGACCATTCAGTCGAGAAATAACAAGATATTCAGGGTGTCATCTTTAGAAACCAGTCTGAAGTCGCCAATGCGTTCCAAGTATAATCTGAGATGTAATCATTTCAACAGGTAAGGCCTTTAGAGAATATTCAAATATAATATTTACAATATTCTCAATGTTTTTGGCGGTATTATGCATATTATTTCGCTTTAAAAAGATAAAAGGTTCGGCAAGACCTCCTCGGACCGTGTTGTGTTTATGTACAATCATCATGACGTATTTTTCTAGTGAGTCTCCCAAACACTAATACTGATATGTTGACTTATAATAAAAGAATTGGAAAACGTTCCTTATTACGGATAGATAAATCTGAAATGGCTACACTGCCCATCTTCCCTTACCTTGCGTAGGTAGATCTACGACCATCAGCCATGTGACATATAATTGATTTTCTCATGCTACAACACATTTCAGATAAATCATAATCTTAGAGACACCGACATTTTCCTGATATAACGCCGAAATCCTCTAGAAAACATTCCAAATATGTTTGCTTTCCACCTGGTCTATAGAGTGCTTTTCTTCGATATTACAATCTGAGGCCGTAAGAAAGTTGCATATTGCTTTCATGTGACAATATCTTGTGGCTTCGCCCTGATCACGGATTTTGTTGTGTACTGTCTGACAAGAATAGACCCTTGTAATTGTCTGTCTCCCACTTGGAGTGGTAATAAATGACATTGATTTCATCATCCATCAACGAATACGTTTAACAGATGCAATATAGTTAACAACATCTGAGTAACCATATTTAATAATGGATATTAAGAGGTAGATTTTGCATTTCCCACTCTCTTAATATGCGAATCGTAGTCGGACTGATAAAAGGCTACCTGTGTCTGTGGTCAAATAGAGTAAAGGTAGGGAATTACTATAATCAAGCACATGGTCAGTATTCAGATCACTAACATTATATCACTGACGAATTAAATGCATTTTAATGGCGACAGAGGTTCCCTAATAAAACATGGCGCCATAGGCAACGCGAGCCGCAGCTGGACCTTTATATAAAACGATAACTGCTACAGCAGATGTAAGATTTCACCCTATAACAATAGTATTTCCCGTTTACTTCAGATGTTGTTTTCTTAAATTGGGAGAATGGACATCAATCAGGCGTCCATTTTTTTATGTCAATATAAACTCGTCATTTATTCGCACTATTACGCTTACTTAACTTCAATTCAAAGAAGTATCATGAACAATGTTTTCTCAATTCAGCGCCCATGCAACCAGTCAATTGTTTTGGAGTAGCATTGAAGTGATATTGAACATAATACGCATTTCATAGAGCATGGTCATTCGGCAATCGTACAACAGATTATCAGCATGGTAATTCTGGTAGCAGGTTGCGACTCCTAGACGCTCTTAGATTTTCTGAGCTGTTTCAAGCTGGGTCCCAGTGGCTCGATTCTGAGCAAAAACCCAGCTGCTTCCATTTAGAAATGGTTATAAATCTTATTGGTATCAGTGCAGACCTGTCTCAATCGGATTGGAATAATTTGGAGGGGGCGAGGTGGAACTTCGGGAAGTAGGACTAAGATGAAACCTAAGTGAAGAGAAATGAGGGGACGAAGAGATGGGGAGGCCGAAATGGAATTAAAATAGACTGACAATGAGGAATAGAGCAAAACGTATGGCATAGACAGAGGGATGATGCATAAAAGCAGACATTAGCGTTCTTGATAAAGTGAGATATATTTGATCAGTCGTGTGGTTCCTAGCTAAGAACCATGATATGAACCATAACATAACTCCAAATGCATCGCCAATCGACAACGTATTCTCTAGTCCTGGGATGAGATTTATACACAAGGTTATAGCAACTACTATACCGGACGAGATATGAGAATAATGAATTAGTATGTAAAATGGAAATATGATGAATAGTAAGAATAAAGTAAGGATGTTATAAAGAAGAATAAGGGTAGACAAAAGAAATTTACTCAATTTCGGCCATTCTACGGCAACCCGTCCATTTCAATTCAAGCGTAAAGCTGGAATGTTTAGTTACTGCTTTGCATTTATCCATGAGTTAGAGAACCACCACCCCAACCCCAATATGGGTATTCATTGAAACGTATTCACCCTTATGAATGTTTACTCAATGAAATGTTGAAATAATTATCAAAGACATGACTCCTTCAAGTCGCTATCCAGACTGATTTAGTACGGCAGAAGTCACAATTTCAAAGCCTTACGGTATATAGGATGGCTTCGTACACACTATTTGAATATATTTCATTGATTTATTTTTCTGATAAATATTGTTACAATATTGTACTATGATTTTCTTCCTATTTCTACGGTGACTTTTCAGGGTTTCTTTTTGATTAATCGTCCAATACACTCCTCTACTCAATTGCATCACGTGCTCACTCAGTGTGAGGCAAATTAAAAGTGTTGGAGTACAGAAATCAACACAAAATACCAAAAGCATCAACAGACGTTGGTCGGTATATACATGCGTGACTTACCAGCATATAGTAGCTATATGATCAAGGTTGACCACCTCAAAACACCAATTAAATCTACATCTAACGGCTCTCCTCGTTTTAAATGTGAGTATGCGCGTTAGGTAGCACGTCAGAGGGGTTTGTGTCGGGTTGAGGTGTGCGCACGCCGCTCGAGGTGGGCCACGTGACACCTGCGCACGGAGGACGGTCAATGGGAGCATTCTCTTCTCACACGACCTGCTTTATTTGCAATAGGATATATTCACATTCCCTGCAAAATATACCTGCACTTACTGGATCAATGTTGGGATGCATATTGATTTCTGTTTTACATAATTTTTAATTTACTCCTTATTTCAATGTTTGATTTTTTTAAATCTCTTTCAGGTATAGCAGATTCGCACAGATAAATGTATACACACATAGTAAAAGAGGTTTCCATTACAATATGTATATCCGCAATGTTAATAGAGCTTTGTAGATCTTCCGTTCATATAAATATTGATTTTTGTCTCTTCTTTCAATATTTTGCCTATGAATGTCTCCTAGGAAACTCGCTATACCATATATAAATTGATAGTTAAATGCCTCAGAAAAAATACATAGTTTTAGCACATATCTGGCAAATATTTCAATGAATGAGGATGCTAATTTGTTCTATGATAAAGTCTACATTTAATATAGAAAAGGGCATTTTCTACCAAGTGATGAGACTTTTTGAAGTAATGCTTTTCCAGTATAAAACTAAAGGAAAAATCTCTGAGAAACTTACCAAGAGCCAAAGTCACCAATACGTAAACCTTTCCTGAGGGTATATTTTCCCTATCAAAGATAACAAGTTTCTCCTTGTTGGGTGTCTTCAAGCCTCCCAAGAGACTGATAGGCCCATCTGGTGACCAAGGGAGCAAAACGGGGGTAAGGGTTATACTAAGGGATGGGGATGGGGGTGAGGGAGTGAGACGTAGGGACGGCGGTTAGGAGAGTGCTTCCGGAACACACCAGTGACCACTGCACTCTCAGGAGAGCGATAAGACCATCTGGTGTCATTGTGAGAGGAGGGTCATAAGGGCGAGACTGAGACGGAATAACAGAGGCCGCTGGTGGCGCTCCAACTTAGCGGCCATGAGAAAATACAAGTATCGTGCAGATCAGTCATGTCGCATCCAAGTCAGGCTGAATGATACTGACTGGGCAGGAGAAAATGGTCACTGATGTTGAAATCATCTATAGATGGCGAAAGTGTTTCAAGGCATATCAGTCTAAGTTCCGAGTGCCCTGATAATTCTTTTTAATTAAGGACGTTTACATGGGTACACAGCCATTCTATTTGAGGAAGGGCAATATGTTTATTGTGGGTGATATGCAGTAAAACCTTCGAAATATAAATACAACATTACATGGTTGAACTAGGAATTTAGAACAGACAATGTATGCAATAGGACATTGATACCTTCTATCAATTAACGTCTGTATCTTGAGAATCTATTCCAACAGAATCATCTGGAAGATATTCACTTCATTTAAATACCCCTCCAGGGAATAAAAGGTGGTTATTAACAAAATTATCAATATATTAGTGTGTTCCTCCTTATATTCCTTATCGTACACCAAAATCTTGTATTTCCGCAATACTTGATATGACTTCGACAAGAAACTTTTTCAAATAACCGATTTTGAACTCTTCCAATTCCTACCGTATACGGTAACTAATTAATGTCAGTTTCCTGATATGTGTTCATTGATATAAGTGTGCAAAACATACCAAGATGAAATGGGAGATGTAAGGCTTGCATGTTGTTTTGCGGCAGTACCTTCACTCTGAGGATAGCAGCGAGTTGAGTACGCCTCCTCCAGGCAGCTCTCTCTGTGCTCAGTGCCAGATTCACGGCTGTTGTGAAGTGAACATCTGCACTTAATCAATGTCTCGTCACACAATCCGGGTATTTTCAGACCCGGTCGATACCCAGTTCTGCTTTTCTGTTGAAAGATAAATTCAGGTTTGTCGATAGGCTGTATCACCGGAAATGTCTCTTGAAAGTGATGTATATCGGTACTCTGTGTTTGTTGAGTGCACGAATAGTGCGTGTATGTCGTAGAGGTATCAATATCATGGTCTATAATTACGGGTTGTGATATCAACCTTCAATTGAAATCTCGATGAGATATAAAACCTCCATGTTAACCAATTTGAGGTAGAAGAATAGTCACAATTAACCAATATTTGTAAGTAATAAAGTAATCATCTAAGAATTAATGGCGCGGATGCTAAAGAGCTTTATCTTCAGATGCTCAGCTATCACAAATCAGTAAACGTTTCAGATCCGTTTTCCAAGGTATTATCATATTCCTTTACGTCGTATATTGAGTCTACTTCTGTATTCAGAGAATGTAAACATTGAGTTGAACTATCATCTGCGGCCTATATTACGCACGATTGCAACACTCGGGAACGAGAAGTAGATCACCATCAGTCAGGTCTTGAAACCCACTCTGGCAGGACATTTAGGACCGGAAGGCCGTGTCATCAACTATGTGTACACCTATTACAGCTATATCATGGCGCCCTTCGAGAGGAAAGTTCAGTGATAGGAAGATATCACATAATGACTTCAACAGTACTGAACGGAGCTATTTATGTGGAGTTCCATCATAGTTAACCCTCTCCTGCTCTCCAGTATTGGGCCCACTTCATAGTGCCTATTTGTCCATTAAACATATCTACTGTGGAAGCTGATGTATTCCTTGTATTATGTTTTTAATTCATTCAATTTAGCCCCGTATTGGATGCACATACAGTCATGTCCGTAATAAGAATAAGACGGCCCGTTGTACATAACACCAGCTGATGATGCAGATGGTGATGTATAATGCTGCGAGATAATACAATATAAATGATGAGAACGGTTTCACCTGCTGTTCCTCAATGCATTTACCAATAGCTTCAATCAATTTGAGTTTAAACTCTTTTTATGGTATATGAGACATTTGAAGTTGCCATAATGTCTCAATTATATTTATCATATATTGATATAGGCCTTAGTAATGTCAGGGTATACCTTTGCAGCACGCCGCAGCTATACTCCACATTTGCCATCGCTTTACGATTTACTAAGTCGCCTGGTCATGCCGTTCTGGCCTTAATGACACTTGACGGGGTTTAATCATTCATCGTTAGTGATTAATTACACGCACGTGACGGCAATATTGTCGCAGCAGACGTGCGTTGGAGTAAATGGGGGTATTTTATCACCAAATAAGAACTTAGACGTAAACCCCGACCTACAGTCGCATGGAAAACAACTCAAGAGAGGACCACACAACCTTATAGTGCCACAACAGAACACTCAATAATATTTACTGCTTCATTCTTATGAATAAGATATTAGGACAGGTTTATTGCATTGCTCAATGATTTCTTTTCTCCGAAGAGTAGGGTTTGTGGTTCAGATCTTTTCGTTCAAATAATGGTTGCCAGTATTTGTTGGAAAAAGTTCATTTCTTTTAGAAGAGTAGGGTTTATGGTGTTAAGTAATTTTGCGAGGACCAAGATTTAAAAGTGGGCCAGGCTCTTAAAACTTGCTCTATCAGCGTACCTAGTAACGCCGAGCGTAATATTTCTAATCACGACCAAGTAGATTCATGAAGCATTCATGTAGTGTGACCTTTCACGCGATCAACAATTACAATCTTTGAAAAACATCTCGACGTACCACACACATAAAAAAAGGTAAATCAGCAATTATACCTTCCCTTGTGCTCTTACTTTGTATTGATTCTGTTAATGATTTAGCAGACTATTGTCAAGAACTTTGGCTATTTGATTCCTTCTTTCATGTGTGTTGGTAATTACTTTACCAAATGCCTTTTTATTTGTCTTCCAGCAAGAATGGCATTAACAGTAGTTACCCAGTTTTACACTGATACCAATTTGAGACAGTGTTCTATCGCTTTTTACTATTTGATACCGTTATCTTACTAACTTACTATCTTTCTACAATCCTTGTATGGTACCTATGATTGCCCTTCTATAAAACTGTTGTGTAGGATATTAAATGTTAATGAACTCCTACTGTCAGCCTTTTTGTTCGTCATTTCACCTCTTCCTCAAGGGAATTAAGAATGGGACGTTCGTTGACGTATCTACTTTATTTTGTTACTCTATAGACAAAGCTATGTTTATATTACTCTTGTTTTACGCTAATACAGACTGAAATTATCAGCTGAAATTTCAATAAGTCTTGTTTGTCAAAAAAACACAAAAAAAACTAGGATTAAGGAGATTTGAAGATGAAATTACAATCTTAATAGGCATTTATATAGCTTGTACTCCTCTCCAGCGGATTTATTGTACGCACGTTATGATGAGAAAGCAAACCACAAAAGGAAATCAAAACGTACTCTAAATGATAGAATAAACTGTTTTAAGAATAAGAGATATAGGAAATAGATTATTTGCAACTAACTTCTTTTGTAGACCCCGCTTAATAATCGGCTGTTGTTTTGGGGAACAGTTTAGAATAGAAAACGCGTCTTTTATTACCACAACGGGGTCCCTCAATGTAAATATGGATCACAGAGCTTTGATTATGAGAGCTATACGTGTACTGATCAATCCTGTTATCTCAATGTACTCGGATAATAATCCTTGTCTGTATGTGTGTTGGGGTAGAGAGGACATTGCACATGTACATGTATACATGTCATGTCTCAGGTAAAATGGTCATGAGTAGCTATTCATCCCAGTCGCCGCGTGCAGACAATTCCTGTCTCTGTGTGGATAAAAATACCCGTCGTCATGCTAGGAATCAGGGCCTATCTCACGAGAGTAACGTGATCTGACTGGATCCTCCCCGAGAGAGAGAGGGGGAAAGCATCTGAATGCATACATATACACAGTCATACATATATACATACAAACATACATACATACATACATACATACATACATACATACATACATGCATGCATAGATAAATACATACATACATACATGCATGCATAGATAAATACGTACATACATGCATGCATAGATAAATACATACCTACCTGCATGAATACACGCCCAGGAGTAAGAGAGGCTAAAGCCACACCCCGGGCCTCCACATGCACATAATCTGTATCTTGTGATAGCCAACTCCAACCGCATGATTGTGAATTTTTGGATGCCAGACCAATGTCCTAGCCCCTAAACACTCTGCAAGATTCTCTACCAGTTTAGTGAAGCTAAGATGGCGTCTGATGTCTTGGGGTTTGATATTTTGATAAGAGATACGAGGAAACCAGTGTAGTACGAGATCTATATGCCCCACGCCCCAGACCTGAGTCCTACATGCCGATCACTGCTCCACGTAGTCCTACCTCTAAGTTCACCAAAGCCAATAATACCAATACTCTGTTAGTTTTATGTACAGAATTTGATAAGGGGCATTTAATGATAGAGGATGTGATCCTATATTGGCAAGTTCCAAAAAATGAAAAGAGCAGTAACGCCCAAACCAGTCTAGACCATTCGGTTCATCAAGAACGAAGTCGGGTCCTTTCACGCAATGGTCAATTGTATTTGAGGATCAATAGTAAGTACAAATGACTGCATATATACATATATACGTGTTTATAAGGTAGACAGACATTGTACAGATCTGATGGTCTTTACGGTAGGGCTTTGGGTTTGTTAATTTCATGTATGCTGGTGACGAAGGGGGACTTTGTGTGAAGTTCTTGTCGGGGGAAACACAGGTATGTGAGAGTAAGTTAGAGATGTAGGGTGTGCCTCACTGACGTGACAACCTGTCTACAGGTATATTGACATGCACACCGGGCGTGCACCACATGCATCACGTCTCACTCGACTAGGAAGCAGTGGTCGCGATGTGAGCGTGTCTACCTTACCTGGCGCCATGCCGCTAGACGACGAGCAGCTCACCAAAATAACGAGCAGCTCTCAATAACATGAGTAGCTCACCACAATAACAAGTACAGCTCACCACAATAACAAGTACAGCTCACCACAATAACATGAGTAGCTCACCACAATAACATGAGTAGCTCACCACAATAACAAGTACAGCTCACCACAATAACAAGTACAGCTCAACACAATAACATGAGTAGCTCACCACAATAACATGAGTAGCTCACCACAATAACATGAGTAGCTCACCACAATAACATGAGTAGCTCACCACAATAACAGGTACAGCTCACCACAATAACAAGTACAGCTCACCAAAATAACATGAGTAGCTCACCACAATAACATGAGTAGCTGATCACAATAACAAGTACAACTCACACAAATAACTCGACCGAAACAGTTCAACAAGGGATCGTCAGCACCTATACCTGAAGGTCCATATCAGCACTGACACATATCATATTCCACTTCATGCTCTGCCTCTGATATGTTCCCAACCGGATTTAATTAAGGCATCGTGTGCAGTGAAGGTGCTGACATAGTCTAGCAGGTTTTAAGTTTTTGACAGAGACAGTGTTTTTGATTAGCGGCTGAGGGAAACTGCAAGGTAGGAATGTTCGCTACTTTACAACAGACCTCCCAAGTTTAGAGACGTCGTGACTGGCCACACAGCTACAGCTGCCAATAATATATCGTGGTCGAGTAAGTTGTGATGAGCATATGTAGTACTGCAGAAGCTCGATAACACCAGTGGATACACAAGTGACACACAGTGCCCACCAGCCTCTAGGTAATCCTATAGATACACACAGAGACTGGCGTAAGAGGAACGGATTATCCGCCTGCATCTACACTGTTATTACAGCGTCACACTGCAGAGACCACCCCCATTGCGCAGTCCCCTTCACGCCAACCAGCCACCTCACAAACACTCCCATATTGTCCCACACTCGTACTTTCATCTCGCCCGCTAGATATTCATATGTGATATGATTGTCACATTCTGCCACAAACCTCGGCACAAGTTTGTATTTCAGGTCGGCAGCAATGCAAAGTGAATATTTCAACTACAACACATTTGTGTTACATTCCACCTATTTGAATGGGAAATTATATATCCAGTTCTAGTGTTTGTAATGTTTTCTCATTACTGTTTTTTTTTATGGAAAAGCAAGTAGTTGGTGGTTGTGAGAGCAAACAAGATTGTTATTGGACGACCAAGTGGTCTTGTATATTCAGCTTCTGCCAAAAAAAACGTTTGACACTTTTTTTATATTTAAAATTACCAGTGGTTTACCGTATAGCAACAAGCATAAATCCATAGCGTTACTATTAGGTAAACGAAACAAAAAGGCAATAATGCACTCTGGAAAGCCCATGCCCCAAGATCCAGAATGTTTTGCCTAGAAATCGCATTCCACTGCTGTATCATTGCACCACACAACTACTATGTGCTGGTTTTCTAATTCCCTGCCACTAGATGAAGTGGCAGTCCGAGTGCCGCTACAAGCAGTGGCCACCACGGGAGCGCCCACCTCTCAATTCTCCCAAAGCAAATTAGATTTCCTTCAAGTCGCATGAGGCGCTGCATGCAGCAGGCGACCACATGAACATGACGTCATAATGTAACCATAGCAACCGACAGTCTGCGTGTCACATGATCCACTCCTACCAATCAGACAGTAAAAGCGGGAGAAAGAGGGTTGACAAGCAGTCAAATGTCAAATTCGTGTATTAACTTTAATTGCATGTCTGTAAAGGACGCTCTTCGGAGGCAGTCACCGGGAAGGCCTCGGTTTTCAATTCATATTTCAAATGTCTGGATTTCACAGGATTGCACGTCGACTATGGTTTTATATTTTCTTTCCATGAATCAGTTACCTTTTTAAGATTTCTCTAAGATTTGTACTCGTGTTTATCATACCAGGAGGTGACAACATGATCAACCGATCTACCTATCGTATTGCATTCGTTTGTAGAGGTGATTGTTGTGCCCCTAATGAAGTGCAAACTAAACGTTTTTTAGGAAAGGTTGGTTGCCGATTGAAAAAACTATCATCGTTTTGTTAAAGGTCACGTGTAAGGTAGCAAATTGATTGTAAAGATCGTATCATCTATCAAATAAACCTATCACAGTCTTTCTAAACTGTAGTGTTTTGTCAAGTTATTTTGATTTTTACTTCTAATCCGAATCATTTTCAGCATGTGAATGTGGAAGGACGTCACTTCCTATGCTGCTGGCGTTCATGACGCCCTATACCTCCACGACAGTTTAGTTCTTACCTTCACATCATTCTTCTGGTAGCAATCTATTACCATCCTAACTAACTAGCCTTACTCTACTGCCACTAGGTGGCATTGCTTCACGTCCCATGCGCATGTGCCCCCTGACGTCACGACGGTTTTGAGCTTGGCGCGAACGAAAACCGACGTAGTTGCGATGGGATCTGGTGTCTCTACATCTAAACATGACATCTACTAGTCATTGCCAATAAAATGAAGAGATACAATTCGAGATTAATACCTTTTTTGTTCACCAAAGGGCTAATAATTCTGATGCTTTGTTGCCGAGCATGAGTAAGATATTCAAAATAACCAGATGTATACATGACAATTTGTATCAGATCTTTGGTTACCATCTCACAAACTATTCCTCTGCTAATGCAATGCTACATACAGCAGCTTCTACCTGTTAGAATGTATACAGTTGACAGCTATGGCAATGTTAAGAAGATGTGTAAAACGCTGTAGGTAATGCGTGACTTGTATTGGTACGTCATCGTTTGCATGTCTAGGCGGTACAAGGTTGTTAACTAAAGAAGCCATCACCAGGGCTCTCAGTTTGTTTGAATTACAGAAGTCACGTGGCTAGCAATGCGTGTATTTTGTGATGGCACACATATTCATATTTGTATATATATATATATATAAATATATATATATATATATATATATATAAATATATATATATATATATATATATATATATATACATCATGTATTCATATATGCGCGTGTGTATATCCATAAAGCATAAATACATACATATGTACAATGCCAAACAGATTGTCACGAGTTTGATATCGTGTAGCACTGTATGGGCAAAAAACTCGGTATCGCGGTTTTAGGAAAACCTAGCTTTGGTGCCGGCTACCTCAACCATATGTGTATTGTCATTACATTGATAACTGACCAGTATGCTATAGATCAGCGAACATGGTTTTATGATGCGATACCTTCTACATCGCACTGATGCAGAAACTATTTTCAACCTGGATGAAATACATTAGTGATTTGATATGCTCATCTTTGTCAGGATTAGTAAACATTACAAGAAAGAAAAAGCCTTTGCAATGTGTCAGGGACCAGCTATTGGCTATCGGTCAACTGGCCCTACTCTACTGTGTTTGTCGATATTCCGTATCTTTCAACATCTCAATGCACTACGCTGGGCTCATCTTTGATCACTTTCAATGTCACACAGCGAGAGCTTGCTCGCAGCCTGTGTAGGTGGCGCTGTCGTTTAGAATTCTTTTTCTAAGTATTTGCTATTCGTTTTCTTCAATCAATTATTTTGCAGTATTTCAGGAGAGAAGTAAGTATTCTTATCACTGTTTCCTGGATTTTATTATGTATGTTCATGAATAGTTATGTCTATTTACATAGTAATGTTTATTCAGATACGGTTTGAATATATTTGTATACATGGTATCGCGCCTTTACTCATATCTGTGTCTAATCTGTGTCTATTATCATCCTCGTCAACATTATCAACACATTGTGGGTTTATAAAGGGGAATATATTGGCGGCCACAGGGAGGGGAGGACCCCAGGGATCCCCCTCCACGGGACCCGGGTAAGCAGAGGCGGGTGGGGTGTTAGAGTGGGGAGGGGTGATGTGTTATAGATCATAAAGCTTCTCCAGCTCATGCCCTGGAGACTTACCCAGACACAGCAAGATAGCTATCGATCTGTAGCACCACTATGGCAGCGACAATAGCGGCCAGTGATGCCCGCAGAGACGGGGAGGGTGACAAGGAGGCAAGAAGCTGTCCCGCGGGAGGGGGCTGGGGTCGTTCACCGCAATACGCCTAGCAGGGGACATGTGATACGCCAAACGCTTCAGAATGGCCGCCTCAAGACCCCCTCCCCGCCTAGCTTTTATTAGGAGACCGAACCCGGATGTTACCGTGACGGGGTTAGTACCGATATAGCTATGATTCATCCAACACCGCCGGGAAGTGGGGGGCTTTCCGGGCAGAGCTCAATTGCAACGCACGTTTTACCTTGTTAAAATTATATACAGGAGCTAGAAGAATCCAAATAGAATTCATCACGATTAAAATGAAGTTGGGAGAACTGGAGCGACTATTTCCGCCACAATTGAACCTGTGGGAAATGTTATAGCGTATAAATGAAATGGCGGTACAAATAGCATGTTTCACTTATGGGCCAATATACATTCTCTAGAATCAAAAATTTAACTGTATGCAAATTGCCGCCAATTCCCGATCGTTTCACTGTGTCATTTTAATCGGAATCACCATTACGTTTTATAAATTCTAGAAATGTTTACGTTATTGCTGAAATATCACATCCAATGTCTAAGTGGCGTGTTGACTGTCTTATCATCATAAAAGTTGATGTCCGGTTTTATAGTAAATCAAATCTGTGCGATAATATCAACATTTTCCACCGAGAAAAAAACCATCTCGTATAGTATGCTCCATCACAAACATCCCTTGGCGGAATATACCTTGGGGAAATCCCAACGTTCCTTACACGCAGACTTGGCATGAACACTTCCATGTGGCTGCCATAACAATTCACCTGTATCTCTTGTCGAATGTGAAATTTTGTTTTCTATAGTTGGCTGCTCTGCCGGAGCCATCTGCAGGCTCCTAATTACGACAATGGTTCCAGCGGAACAATACCACTCTACACTGAGCACAGTTAGCTAAATGGTTCTAATTAGGATGTTCCACATTTGCCTAAATAGTCCCAATTAAGATAAAAATAAAAGCACCACATGTAAAACAATACCATTCACATTGAAGACACTCTCTAATGGTCTTAATCGAAATGTTTAGCGTTGAACACATTTACCTAATTGGCCCTAATCAAGAAAAGGGTGTCAATAGCATTGAACCCTGACTACCATCAATCTAATGGTCCTAAACTAAAGACGGATTCATGTGAAACTGTAGCATTCACCTTTTAAAACAGTCAGGTAATGGTCCTAATTGGTAATTCCCCTGGTCACTGCAGACTGATGAGTGTAAGCATCTTAAGGGCAGAATCCAGGACCCTGGATGATAGCCGGTGAGGTGTGAACCACACTGGAGAAACCCTGGAGGAAAACATCTTGTTTCCGAGAAGCCTGAGGACTGACTCGGATCTCAGCTCTTTAACCCTTACCAGCACCACTAACATAGCTTTTGACCAATGAGTCATCATCACTTATATTGATAAGTGATCATTCATATATCATTATGTTGTTATATTAACGAGTGAATAACGCAAATAATCTATCATTCTGGCTGCATGTAACATTAAATGTTATCTTTCTACTTGGTAACGATAGACTAACAGTGTAGAATACCCATATAAAGGCACTATGACGTATAATCCTACAGTAACTTTGTAAAACACGGCATTATTTATGATTATAGATGGCTCTGTATGATATTCTACTCCACTTTGTTCTCATGTCCTATCTTGTTTCTAAATGATCACTGAGATCCATTAATGCCCCTTCGATGAGTGGCTGTCATTTGCTTATAAATTAATGTCATTTGCTTATAAATTGAAAAATAGTCATTCCGGCTTAGAAAGTACCTCGGCTGATAATATCACCTGTAATGAAAGGGTTAAATGGCCTTAGGACGGCAGCCCTTCAACACCCTTCTCCTCCCACCACGCTCAGTTGTCCACCACCCCACCCCAGCACACACCGCGGCTCGCTAAGCAGGACGATGAAGTATGACAAATACTACGACACCTGACGGCAATATGTCACACTACGTTAGGGAATATAGAGTGCCATGTCAACCCGTCTTAAGCTGGCTTTCTCTACGTAACAGTCTGCATGTTCTAGTCTCATTTATACAGCCTATGTAGTTAAAATATGTGGTGTAGATGTGTATATACACATATGTATTTAATGTGTGTGATATATACCACATGCACACTATGAACTATGTACTTAATCACTGTGATATATTATATAGAATATTCTTATTAATTATATACTTAACTAAAATAGTTGGTTGAGATCGAATTCGTTGGGACCACCTATCTGAACTATGCGGTATGGAGCATAACTATGCAGTCTATGTGCTTATTGGTATTGACCACGTATATGATATGTCATTAAGACCACCTTTATATGGAATATGAACTTAAAGTGTGTGACATAGACTGCGTTTATATTTATGAAGCACTTGTTAAGATTTAAGCATTTATGTAGACTATGTATTTCAAGTAAGTCATATAGTTATGTAGAATATACTCGTACACAAATAACATTTATATAGACTATGCACCTAAAGATTCTCATAAAGACCAACCAAAGCAATAGTTAATTTAGGATGTAGTGGTATAGGCCAGCTTGGTATAAATGCACTAAGATAAATAGGATATGAACATAAGAACAGATGCGAAAACCCCTTTAGATAGATCAATAGTTAAAGCTCATCCCATAATTTCACTTTGGGTAAATAGATATCAAATTGACATAATACTAACCCATTTGGGGCCAATGGTGGCGAACATCTCCCATCCACAGGTCTGTATTCAATGGACATCAGATGTACACGTAATACTTAAATCCCCTGATACAGAGTAACATTTGTATTCACTACTGATAACCAAGCCTGGAGCTCGACCTCATTTATATATACTACTTGCCTGTCCTATTGACGACGCCTTGGCCCGGCCGACCCGTCAAAGTCCTGGGGAAATTCAACATTTCTGTAAACTACTTATAACATTACCTAAAGTGTCACTTTCAACCAACCCTTTTACCAGCCATATATTCTAATCAGGTAACAAAATAGTCATGATTCCTGCATCAACAAGGCTTGTCAGTCCCTCCTAAAGATGCCACCTTATTTGTAAGTCTCTTTGTTGTACTTTGCACTAAGGACAAAAGTGAATAGTAATGTCTGCACATGTTTCTCTTCTCAGTTTGCGTTTCAGATTATATGCTGAAATCGCACCGATGTTTTACAGAAGCGGTGGCGGTAAGTGGGTTAATGGGATACCTGTTTCATCATAAATAATAATCCCTCAGGGGTCCACGCAACATTGTCATCGGGGTTTACATTACGCTTGTATCGGTATTTTTTTCATACACCACGAAATAGCTACATGCCTTTTGTATTAGATCCTTGTGAGGCAGCCTGCAGGGAGAGGCTCGTTCTGGTGACAATGTATATCGACCTGATACCCGCGTTGTATTTCAGACGCTACGAACACACAGCAGAGCCATGTGGGGCCGCAGTTTTATATACAGGTCTGATCCAGGTGTGAGGGGCAGAGAGGGCTGGCGAGGCTGGTGGTACCGAGCAGGTGCTTTGTCTGCTATATACCAGGTGGAGCATAGGTCTCTACCTGTAATAACCTACATAATTACACCCGTATAGACTTATATTAGTGTCATTAACAAGGAGATATATTTAAACCACATTAATGAATCTTTCGGATAAAACATCATTCTGCACGGGTTCTGAATGTAGATTGATTATGAAGGATTCATGACTATCGAGATCTTTGTTGTATGCTTCAGGAAATGCGCTACTGTCGCGCATTCATATAGAGTTCTTATATTTGTGTTTCTAGTGTCCCCTATTGATAATATGAGATAACGCCCACCGCTGCTACCACCACCATTATCAACATCATCACCACTACCACTATTGTTACCGCAATACCAACACTATCTACTGCCACCACCAATATCTCTCTCACTATCACCACTAGCATCAGAACATGCCCTGTAACGTCTAGCCTTTAGCATAACGGGCTAAATCGTGTACTCGGCGCACAATCACACGGCCACAGGAGGAGAAGGAGGGTGGTTGTATGGTACCCGCTCCCTGCCTCCCGCGTGGCCGGGGGCCGCATACATCATTCAGCGGAGCGGGCAGACGGACGGGCGGCAAAGGTCAGGCCACACTTGTCAATCCGCGTTGTCATGGTCACGACGTCAAAGCGACGCCGGCGCCACCTGGCCACGCTCTGTCCAACTTGTAGACGTCGATTCCTTACAACCGCTCGCTGACGGAGCATGCTGTGGTGGTGGTGGTGGTAGTTGTTCTCGGATGTGGTGATGGTGATAGTCGTTGTAGTGGTGGTTGCGCTATTGGTTATGCTATAGCTGAGTTTCGGTGCTCGTGACGGTTGTGTCGGTGGTGGTAGTGGAAGCGACGGCACCATTGGAGTCGTGGTAGTTGCAGATATAGTAGTTGATGGAGTGGCGGTTTTGGAGGCATTGAGGTATTCGTTGGTTATTGTGATAGTGGCCGAGAGTGTTAGTTTAGCAGACTGCCTACGTGCACCCATATTGTTTATGATGTAACTGGGGGGAGGGGAGATACATTACTTTTTTATTCTCACAGAATCTCATACACACATATACACATCCGTTCTTAACGGACATTTCATTCTGATAATTAAGATAATTAAAAATGTTCCAATTTATGGTTACTCACTTGTTCCAGAATAAAAACCAAGATTTTTCTAGAATTTATGAATACCGAATATGAATATTATGGTAGCTTCAAGATCTAAATAATAATACCTGCCCTTGGGGCCTCCTTGTCCATCTCAAATAAGTATTACCAATTACAAGCTAATAAATCTGTAAAGCATTCCATACTCCAGTGGGGGAATATACATTCATTTGACTTGAGTCAATATTTCATATGTAATAGAAGCATTGCATTAGTAATAAACTCTGAGTTGACGTTAATGGTATTGATGTGAGGGAATCATACAATGACTATATTGCACCAACATGTGATATTCATAATCGTACAATTCGGGAATAATACTAGCTTGCTTCCCCCTGTTCACTTGATGTCAGGGACAATGTGGTCTTGCGTGACCCTTTGAATTATTCATAGTAACTATGTTGACGCCCAAATGATGCCAGCAGTGGCCGCTAATGTCTTTGCCAAAGTGTAGGCGACACTGTGTGTGACAGAAAGAAGGCCACTTATGTTGCGTATAAGTGTTTGGATCATGGCGACATGTTTCATCTGAAGCATGAGTAGACTTCAAAGGCCAGCTATGCCATTAATAAATCCGGTGTCTCTTAGAGTGGCTAAAAAAGGGCCGCCTACAGCATCAGAAATAGGTAGAGATCAAGGCTGTTGAGACGGCAAAACCCTGAGTGCCTTTACCCAGCAGTCCATACAGATGGTATTAAAGTAGAGTCGGTGGAGGAATACAAGGTAAGAAAGGCTTACAGGAGGAGGATCGTATTCCATGCTATCTATCTTGTATTCAATGCTATATGATATCAAAGGTTGTCTGTATAATACTATGTACCGCTACTGTGTGATATCTATTCCATCACGGTTTTGGCCAAATCGGTAAATGTCTGTCTGAAGCATGTAATCCTGGTCTGATTTGCGGTCTTTGTATTTTTTCTTTCTGTAGGTAATGAAGTATTTCTTAGCATCAAGTATATGATACATGACTCGATTGCTAATCATTACTTTACCTGTACAACCCCTTGAGAGGCCCCATTGTTATCATGACTATATATATATATATATATATATATATATATATATATATATATATATATATATATATAAAAATGTGTGTGTATGTTTGCGTGTACAATAAAAGGTTTTTTGACATACTCTGGTAGTACATGTCCTAAAACAACTATAATAAAAGAGTCGTAAATACATTTTTACTGTTCTACTGACAGATACCATGTACCGGCCCTGTATCTTTATACCGATACTCTTTCGATGCCTGTATAATCTAATATATTAGTGGCAGGGGTCATGAAGCTTACTCCTATAGGGAGAATAACTATTCAGTTATGTGTCCCGCCATTTCACCTCCGGCTTCAAATAAAACGCCAGGTGGCGGGTGCGGTTATCAATGGATTATGGTAGCAGTCCCCCGAATAGACTGGCGTTATTTCCATTAATCGCAGTGTAACTCCCCTTATATCGATGATGGAATAGGGCACGTTCTTTCTCCTAGAGCCAGTGAATCCCTATATTCAAACTGAAATTAGGGTAACTGAAAAGAAAACTCCCTGCATTTCACTCGGAACCCTTCTTCTAAAAACCAATATATACTAATTACATTGATTTATCTTTAATGGCCACAAATAATACGCATTTCAGATGCATCCGCTAGTACAGCACTTGGAGATCGCAGTAGGCCCGCTGCTTCCTATTCACTTCACTCCGCCACCACTGTCCCGATAAGCAGTTTTTACTGCCATTACTGCCCAGCCGCACTCCGCTTCCTTTGCCACCCGCCCGCGAACCCTTCGAATAACTGTCACCCTCGATTGCCCTTTTAAGAGTCCGCTGAAGACAGAAATGAGTGTGACGTCACAACGCCAAAGGTCCCGGACCGTATCGATCCCGTGCTGCACGAGACCTGCTGCGAGAAGGAGCGAGTTTTCTTGCTGGTAGCCGGTTGATGGGAAGGATCGGAATGGGAGGCGGTGGAGGCCTGCCGGGCACAAGCAGTGGAGCGTCAACATCGGGGTGTGGACAGACTAAACTCTGCCATTGTATAAATGCGATGTCTATCACTCTGAGCGGCGTGTCATCCCAGGCGCATGCGCGGCAAAGAAAATAAATGACTGGGGGGAGGAGCGTAGAGTGCCTGCCTCCATTCTGCGCCGTTCGCCGCTAAATTAGGGTTTTTGTGGTGCATGTTCAGCGCCCTTGGTAGGACAGTGTAACCCGCATATAAGGTCAGCAAGGGCTATTTACACCATGCGCACTGTTGTGGGTATTTAGGATCATAAAGTATTGTTCACATCGTCGATGGGGCCACTCATTTCGAGGGTCATATATGGCTCTTTACATACAACGTCGGGATTTCCACGTCGATTTTGGGCAGTAAGGGACTATGAACGCTGCATGTAGTAAGAAGATATTGTACAAAAGACACAGTGTTCATGTTAAATTAGTTGTCAGTTAATGCATATGCACATAGCTTTATCCATGCCCTTAAAGTCTATATTTTCATTTACACTTACATCAAATTATGCAACAATACGTGCGTCGACACTCACATCCCCATGTGCTGCTTGACTGCCTTATTCTAAGCACGTACATGAGAACTGCGAAAAGGAAAGAACACTTTGAAGAAGGTCCGCCTTGCATGCTCATTCCCTACTCCCGTTCCCTTTCTGGGTCTAAATCTCCCCAGTTTCCCTTCATATATCCCTCCATCTATCGGCACATTACCACTGCTTACAAATTCCACCCGCCTTGCTCTATGTCTGGCATTACACATTTGTTTCTCTCCACCCCCCCCCCCCCCCTCGCCCCCTTCTGTGTATACCCAGCATTGAATACCCCACTTCTCGCTTCCAGTCAACATTTTACCCACACACGAAATGCCTGTGTTTTAAATGCCGTCTCCCCCTGTACTGCCTGGTCCCGCCCTGTTTTGGCTTGTCCTGCCCTGGCCTGCCTTACTCTACCCTGCCTTCCGTGGGTGGTCTCACACAAAACGCATAACCCTCATTTACCTTATGCCTCATTGCCTGCCCTTCCCTACTCTGCCTGGTCCTACTTTCCCACCTGACCTAACTCCATTAAGCTATGCCTCACACTGCTAGGCTGTTCCTTGCCTTGCACACACCTTCCAGTATACGCCCTCAGCTAACCACCCTCCTTCCTCTACACCCCAATCTATCCACACATTGCATGCCTCCCCTTCCTCACCCTGTGTCGCCGCGAACTCCCTGATCCAATACTCCACGCTATTCTACTAGACCATACGCCCCCACCACCTCCGACCACCCTCCTCACCTCCCCTCCAGCCCCGCCCCAGCCCTACCCATTCTCCCAAACCGCGGGGCCAACGAGCCCCCAACTCTCCATTCATCGTTCCGCTTCACTGCTTCTCGGCCCGGCCTCTATTTGTATTCCTACGCCGTAGACCGGATGTGACTATGACGTGCCGGCTTGTTGTCGCCTGCGCGTACGTGCCCTCCGCGTCAAAAAGCTCCACCTCACAAATAGGCGACGGTGAATTGAATTCTGTTGATCCTATAAATTACCCTGCTACACCCGCGTACAGCATGGGGGTTGCCTTTGGGTATTCCACTGTGCGGGGATGCAAAAGGCCACCAATAAGGAGGAAAATTGGGTCTGGCTGGCCTTCGAAAGCCATATAACGCAATGCCAAGGACACTAGCGTCACGTAGCGGGGAGCACGACGATTGTAAAGTAACTATGAATGAGTTGAAATGTATTTTGTACAGCAATGTTAACATGGCTTGTGTGCATTTATGACTAAACGTGTTGTATACAGGGAACACTCTGTGAGCAGACGACAACTGATCAATTGGAGTGTGCTTAAGGCACCAATCATTACACTGTAGTTTTGGTAGATGTAATGGTACGGAAAAGGGAATGTCTGTGTGTTTAACCAAGTATATCGGTAACAAATTCTCTAGATAGGTGGAAGATACTGCACTTTTAGGAAGGTGACGGAGTTGTAGCTGAGCATACGCTTAGCGAACAGTCAGTGGAGTGCCGACATCAAACCTTTCAACGCACTTTTACTGACAGAATGAATGGCAATGTCAAACCTGTCATTATACCTGCTCCTGACTGACAGTCAAATGACTTTCAGTATACGCGACAATGAAAAACGATAAAATGACGGTAAACGTTTTACTAGACCCAATATTCAAGGGCATTGAAGTCATGACAGTAAACCTTCTGACAGATAGCGCAATTAGGTGATAATTTACCCCTTTATGACACAGGTCTGTTTCTGACAGACGGCAAGATGATAGTGGTGTATTACGGGAGTTCGTACAGTATATTTCTGAATACAAGTGCTATGGTGCTATTTCTAAATAAACTATGATGTAATGTATCAACGTAGACATCGTGGGGTCCTTCCTGCGGTTGCCTGTGGACATCACTGCATCTTTCCATGAGAGTATCTATATATACCATGCTGCTCTTGTCCAGGGGGTGAGTACCCTTCGTGTGGTATGCAGTTTCAGTGGAGGGTATTGTAAACGTTACACGACCCAGATGACGATAGATTAGCCAGCGACTAGGGAAAATACAAGGTCATGAAGTTTGTTGGTTGTTTGTGTTTATGAACCTACGCGTTCTGGTGAGACTCAGCCACGTGAACCTGGCAAAACAGGAGGAGAGTATCGATCGCCGGGAATTGCATGGGATTAGCTTCCCGATAACCAGTGAACATGCGGGATGTATGGGTTTGCAGGTGCCCTGTTCTAACAATGTCATGAATGGATGTAGGAAGCGGCCATCAAAACTGATTGTGATGGAAATGATATTCAAGGAAAGATAGAAACATCTGTTGAGACAAAAGTTTAAAACAAATCCACGCAGTTCCCCTTTTGATCAACACATCGCAGACAGCAGGATCAATAAAAAGTCAAAAGTGAATTTTCTTCTTTATTAGATGACCTGTAGGTCACATAACATTGAAATGAAACCATCAGGTTCAGGGCTGTGTAAACCGACTCCACCATCAGTTATGGCAAGATTATCACTTATTGTATCTGCTATTTCTAAATAGGGTACAAAAAAGGAAGACTAGATAAAATATTTTTCCTATCTCAGGTTCTCTCAGCTGATAAATGCCAATTGTGCAACTAAAACCCATACTTGAAAGAGTGTTTATATTTGATACACACATGGTTATGGCCTTATCGTGAAATATGAGAGACAAAACAACGTAACCGATACGTTTCTGGTTTCGTTGTCCACATCCACCTGACAGTTCTCAGATTTGAAGGTGTTTCTCAAATTTAGACTAAATTCTGGACACACACGGTGTGTCGAGGGACGGCCATCTGTGACGACTGCACAACACAGGGACTCTGAGTCATGAAAAGGCCGGAGACGCCAATATACATTGCAAACAAGCTATAGGAGCAAATGGTATGTTCATCATTGATGAACGAGCATGGAATTATAAATGAATAAAAATCAAAAGGTTTGGGTCATCTTCAGTCAATCTGTAATTTTGTTTAATACACTTGCACCGATTTAACTTACCGTTACCGTTTCTGCCTGTGTCGGATCCAAATATATATATATATATATATATATATATATATATATATATATATATATATATATATATATATATATATATATATACAACAACGGTCTAGTGAGGTATTTGGGTCTCTAGTGATTGGCCATGGTCAGTTGGGCACGCCTCTAAGAAACCGAGACACTGGCCCTCTGCTCCTTTCCCAATATCCCAGTGTAAGCACGCAAATGGTGAAGGGTTAGTTTGTAGCAGTAAGCTCAATGTCTATGTGACCACTCTAAGCTTTAGGCGGAGGAAATGAGCGTGTGGTCCATGCTCAAAAGAGCATACCTATCGATTTAGATTATGTGTTTCTTCAATGTGAAAAGGACCCATTCAATTTATTTCTCATTTTTATCCTTCTATATCTATATCTACATAAACCCTTTCCCATTGTGTCGGAACCAGGCTATAGCCGGGAACCTTGTACAATCCCTTGTATTCTAACTTTTGACAAGGATATCGATTACACATAGATTAGATCAATAGTTTCAAGAAGGGTACAGACAAAAAGAGTGTCTATCAATTTTATTGGTTCAAAGTTATTAATTCATCCCCAAGCTTAAACTCTGCGAATGATTAAGGCAAAAAGTCGTAATCCGTTTAGAAATATCTCCACCCATCGGATAATCGAATGCACCAGCATGCCAACCTTACAGAGCCAATATCAACACTCTCTTAAATGGAAATAATGTCGTTATCACACCGACTGGTTTCTATCCCGGTGTATCTTGCTTCACTGACTACCCGCACGCTTTGGTTGTCGCATGACTTCTTTGTCTCGCTACCTAGTGATTTTGTTAGGGTTTTTACGATGTTTCTTTTAGTTTTCTCGATAAGCAAAATGAGGGGTATTTTACATAATCTATCACGAGATAATAATAGGTTCAAATCAAATACCAATGTTACATCTAATTTTGAAAGGTTCATATGTATGTATAACAATTATTCTTCATTATCCATCCTGAAACCAGTGTTCACGATATCAGTTTACATCCGGGGAGAGTACACAGCACGAAAGAGTGGAGATGATGAGATAAGTATATTCCTGAAACATGAAGTATACGGGGTATGAATGAACGGAATCGGTTCTGTGTTGATTTGTGTCGGAAATATTCACCGAGTTTGAAGTACGAGGTGACTATTTCCGACGAAAACAACACGGAAAAGATTCAGACACACCCACTACGTCTCCTTCTTACTACATACATGTACCTGGAAATCAATCGAAACGCAAATTTACAACGAATCACGTGGTACGCAGTGCATGATATAATAGTTCGTGCACATTGTGCTGAGAGGGATTTCTGACTAATGCTGTGAAATCACCTCACTAAATGACCAAACATAAATCCCAGTACAACACTTAGAGCGCCGTAATACATCTGCACTGAAATGAGTCCGTGAATGTATACACACTTCATTGCCGGCGCGACGTAACACAAAACTGCCGCTAGGGTGCGTCACACCAGGCCCGCATAAATGGACCATGTCACGTGGTTCCCGCTTAATTTGCATATTGCGTGATCAGCCGCGCATGTGCGGCGGTGAGATGAGTACCATGCCATTGCGCATGTATCCTTGCGCAATTAAGTGGGCGGCGGAGACATAAGGGTGGTGTTGCGTGAAGCGGTGGACGGATTGTAGTCCCGGCTTTCGCGCTGTTCAATTATTTTGTTTGCTGAGCACACCGCGCATGGCAGGGGGACAAATGATCAACGGGCAGGACCGAAAAACGTCTAATTGGATCCATCAATGGGGCGTGGATCCCTCCATGTGGAAGCCATGTGGTTTCCTTGCCCTAACTGGCTCTTGGGAGTAGTAAAGCTCGACATGTGGCCTGGGCTTCCTAAGTTGGTCTACAGTGACCTCTTGAATTATATGTATAAAAAGCAAACAGATAGAACTTTTGGACTGGGCAGTGAATGCTCTTCCTTCCATATGAACAGACCAAAAATTGTAAAATACAAATTGAGTGTAATGTATAGAAGAGGACTGGCCTGGAACAATTTAGGCTCAGAACTTAAACTAATTCGTTTAGATATGAAGTAAATCGAAGAGTGATCGGTGAATTTGATCCAATCATCTACACTCTGTGTTTACCTTATAGCCTGTCGTGTTCTCTATGGAATGAATAGACAATAATCGATGGTTTTCTGGACAAGCGGCCTGAAAACACGAGAGGTTGCCGCGTCGTAATACATGAGCGCTGGTTTTGAGGCCGAATGCCACAGGTTTGAATCCGTATACCACAGTTATGGTATCTGACAGGTTTTCTTTAATGGGTCGTGGTTTACTGAGTCCCCTACATTTTGAATGGGGTCTTCGGATACGATGGATGATAAAGTTGATTATACCAAAGATATATGGACTTCTATAGTTTAAAAATAAATGGATTTCTGGATGAAACTCACCAGGACCGTGTAACATACTCAAATACTCCCTGTTTAGGTTTTCTACAGAATTCCCTTCATAATATATAGAAGAATCCTGTGGTATTTGAGTAGTAGACATACTGCTTCATCATTGTGTTCAATGGCTAAGTAAATTTGAAGAAATCATAACCCTTCTAAATTAATGAAATTTCTAAGTTTTAAAGATACAGTGAAACAGAATGTGGAACATTTCGTAGGGGTTTTTCTGATTTCTATTTGATTTTCCTGGACGGTGCTCTTCTATACATTACACTCTGATCACCTCACTATAAAACTTTGTCTGTGCAGTGTACTTGAATTTGCATTCACCTGGTTGGTTGGAATGAAGGATTGTACTATGAGACTACTGTGAGGACAATCTACACTGTCAACCTTGCTGACATTCTTGCAGTATAGATAAAGAATGTGAAAAAGTGATGTTAGTAGATCCACCTGTGTGGCTTTCTCGCCCTAATGGGTCAATATGCGGTGGATTTAACAGAGCTATCTGGCTTATGGGGTTTATCTCTAATGTAAAAAACTATACATATTTTGATACAGCTTTTCAATTAATGGCTTTTCGGCATTTTGATTTTATGTCAGCTGAATATAGTATCAGCACTGGGTACATGATCTTCCCATAGACAACCAACAAGTCACCCAATGATGTCAAATACTGTAAAGGATCATCACAATAGAAACTTTCACTCCCGTGATGTACAAAATGTTCTTTTATGCATGTTTTACGGAATTCAATCAGCACACGACAAACACCTCATTCGGTAAAGAGGGCTGCGCTATTTTAAACAAGAGGAATTCATCATAGTCATAGCAGTTTTAAAATGTGGTATTTTCACTTTACTTAAATGTGATGATTTTACTTAAGATACATTTGTTTCTCATGTCTCCAATCCACCCATACTCAAAACCTGGATTATCAATACCATATCAAATAATTATAATGGGGGCACATTCCTTGAACCATACAGGAATATTTGATAAATATTTTTCATACCAAGGGAAGTCATGAATACATTTAATGCGAATAAAGTATCATATATTTTATATTTGAATTGGTAGTTTTCAACTGATATCGATGTCATCGATTGGGAAATTCACCTGTCTACGCTTCAGTTAGCTGAGGTATCATGCTGGCATATAACGGGATATATTCTGATATCGCAGCAACGTTCTTCACGTCAAGCCATGGGTTTAGAACGTTGAAAGTGGGAGCTGTGCTACTTTAGACAACGGGATATGACTGCTAACCACTGTAGAAGAAAACTCCACCCGTAAGTGAATGGCTGTATACCCTGCCATGCCCCAACTATTGATTACAGTACTATTGATTGGGCGGGCTATGAAGATCAATGAACAGAGAGTCACATGATGTTATTAGTACCCGCTTCCGTCGCTCTAGTGTTAAGGCGCTGCATGGTAATGGTAATATGATAATAATACCCGCTCCCGTGGTGCCAATAGGGTGAACATATCTCTCTATCGTATAAAGTTCCTCATTAACTGAAGCGATCCTATCTTGATCTGGTCACCCAACCTAAACCGTTGATTAAAAATGATACTGATCTGAAAATTGCTGCCTACATCTCTATATGTATGGAATATATATGTATACTTCCAATTTTAGCGGAGTATGTTAATATCGATAAACTAATTAGGGTTTCTGAGGTATTTTTGTTATGGGCCATGTCTAAAATAAGCCGTGAGTGTGTACAGAAGGCGAGCAGGTACTTGTAATGTGATCTAAATTCCTAATTAGGAAATCTCTGTCAAAGAATTTTACCTTGCAGAAACATATTTCGATAGTTCGATATCATATATTAAAAATATCGCGACTACATGTCTATTTTTTTTATGTTGCACTGTAAGGAGGTTCATTTAGCTTTCCTCTGCATTGCAGATTTTCAGGCTAGCTTCTGCTAACAAAATTTGACTGCTTTACATGAACGATCCACTTCTTTTAGGTTATATGTACAAGATGATACATGAGGTAGGATGAAGAATCATTGAATGTAGATAAGGAGATAGGGGGACGATGATTCTATTGTGTTGATTCACTTTAGCCTGATTTGGTCAAACCTTTTTTTTCAACTATGCGTAGAGAGAAGCTATACTGCATCGATGTACATTTATAGTACTAACGCTTCCCGAGGTAATTTTGGCCCTATAACAGGTCATAAGAAATCTATACAAGGACTGAGACACACAGCACTGCATTTATGTCACTCTTGTACAGGTATATCGTGCATGAGGCTTTAACAACTGAAAATGCACTGAATAAAGAGATCGTCTTTTGGCATGCTGACAAGGTTCCAGTCTGCGTCAGCATACACCAAGCAAGGCCATGTGACAATAAGAAGTGCCAATCCGAAAATAGTACCGGATAACATGTGATTGTGCAATACACATTGCCAGATTTCTATTTTCTACTACCTGGTGTAAGTCTAGGTTCATGAAAACCATACGAACATATCATCCTAACGCATGAGTTTCTATGATGTTTATACAAAGGTATGCTCCTGAAGCTTTAATATCCCCATGTAACTAAACCTCTATGCCTCACATCTCAAGACAGTTCCGCGAATGTCTGGAAGTATTCTCCATATTTTAACCGAGGAGGAACTTCTTCATCTCCTTACTCACTACCTTACTTCCCTGCTAGTCATTAATTTAGCCGCTATTATCCCTATGCCACGTGGTTATTTGAACACTGTAGCTAATATGAAAGAGGGTCTTATAACAGCCAGCCCCTACTCCTCCGCTCCTCATCCCCTGTATGAGAAGCTAATTAAATTAATTAGATAGACCCCGTGTGCACCCGCATTTTAATTGGAGTATAGGCGACGGCTCCTAGCTGGGTGTTGCCGGCAGACCGAGCCGCCAGGATTGATTGATAATGATTGAATTGATCCTGAAACATGTATTTTTCCCCTAGTGTTATGTTTTGTCTGTCGGCATTTGTGGAGATGGTTAGAATTCCAACACTCTGTATGGAGATCGTCTTGAGTTCATGGTTTTAATTTCACGTTCAGTTTGATGGGTTTCGTTTTGCTAATGATGTCAGTGACCTTGAGTCTGGTGCATTTTTATAAAAGAGAATGCATAAATTTGTTTCACATCTACATTCAATGCCGACTGGGACTTTCCCCCTGACTTAAGTTGTAATTCCTCTGGCTGTAGTGTCGGACTTTTCCTACACAATCTATTGTCCGGGGATTCATCATGGAAGCCGGAGGGTCAGCCTCCTCGCCGTCCTATCAGATCTGCCTAAAAACCACCGTTATCAGCTTAGCCAGTCCCACTCCTGGCGGGGAGATGGGAATGATAAACAGTTCACATTTGTATGGTGTTCAGACCAAGGCCTTAATGAAAGACAACACTCGAATATTAACACCGGAGGTGCTGATACGCAGTCAAGCGCAGCATTCCTAAGCATGAAGACGTAGCCAGGCAAGTGTGTCTAAGCCTGAAGCTATGCTTAAAATATTAGTGATCGGTCATAGTGTCTAACTGGAAAGGCAGCCTAGATTAAGAGTATGAGTGGTAATGTCTAGACAATACTACAATCCACATGCCTGAGAGGGAGGTATACACATATGCATGATGTAATATTGATGCAACTTACGGAATAGCTATTCTCATCTGAAACCTGATCACTCTACGGTCTGAGTGGAGATGAGGTATCTCTATTTGTCATTATCACTTACTTATGGCCAACAACGATATGTCATTATAGTTTAGTTATTGTATATATATATATACATTTATATATGTATAGGATGTATAGCAATGGGATACATATGGAGCCTGGTCTTAAGTCTTAAACTGTAATGTAGATTGAAATATCAGGCGTAATGCCTGTACTATAGAAGGCTAACTCAAGGCTCTAAGCCAGTATGTATGCACCGTCGAACCACCCTTGGGAGATATAACTCATATAATGGACCTGTCTGTGTTTGGGCAGTAGGGATAACTCGATGTGCATACAGGGCTATGATAAATTGTTCCCTTACAGAGACTGTAATGATTTATCCTTCAGCAGGGAAATGATCTACAAAGCTCAGGCTCTTTCCCGCTGTGCCAAATGCTCTATGGGGTAGCACTTTCTCCTCATTCTGAACAGTAACAATGGAGCAGTTAAACACGTCATGTGTGCCTGGGTGCGGATATTACCTTGTTTGGCATTGACTAGGACTGTTAAAGCTTCCAACTTGTGAAATCGTACGCACATAAACCACTATATCTGTCGTGTGAACATAGACAAACCGAGACGTGTCAAAGCCATAACTGCACCATAATTACTTATGTATTGACGAAGTGGAAACATGGTTAGAAACAGCAATTACTAGAGCGGTATAGAACTTAGATTAAAGTTTGTTGGAGGTAAAAACTGTCCACCCACACTAATGATAGCTGCAATAGTTAAACAAACGTTTATTTAAATGACGCCATTGTTTTACCGCTGAGAAATACCTATTCTCTATATAAATAGCTGGGAGTCGAGGCTCGATGGTTTGCATTAGGCACTAAATCCACCAGAATGTCTTAATCAACTGGCAGAGATGGGACAAATTTTGGATTTCCTGGCTAAATCTCAAAATATCTTGCCATAAATGATACACTCCTCCATCAAGAGTGTCAATAGCTCGATAGTACTTTGAATGACAAACTTGATTAAAGATTGACTTATTTCAGAATTTTATAGGATGTGTAAGGTAACTTTTTCCCTAAAGCTGAGTATGTCAGTTTTGTACTAAGCAACACAAGTCTTGCGAACAGAAACAGACTAGAAACCTGTATTAATAACTGTCTGCGTACAGCACTGGTCATAAAACGACTGCTGGACCTGCATGTAGATGAACTACATGAGATGGCAAAAATGCGACCTCTAAGTTACCGAAGGGGTGTTCAACTCCTGATGACCTTACACTGGTGGACAGAAGACTCTGAACATACTGTCGTAAGTGAAGACCAAACCTACAAAACTAGGGGCGGGGAGAAGAAAGTGCTGAAAATAAAACGGCCAAGGACAGAACACTATAAGCACTCCCCACTATATACGCGAAATATTATCTGGAAATGCCTGAATTACTCCACAGATAATTTAAATTGAGAAAGGACTTTAGAGGGGAGATAAAACTAGCCCTGCTGAAACCAGATATATATGGAAAACTACACAATATTTAAGATAGTCCTGGAGTTATATGACCTGGGGCTAATTCTCATACCCTGTACGAAACGTGCATTGAGTCATATGACCAAATAAGACTTTCGACAAATTACCACTATCAACTATGCTGCACATAAACTAACATCTATTGATAAATCCCAAAGTAACTCACTCTTCATAATACACTAATCAATGTAACTCTAGACAGGATCTATGAAGGAGTACCAGAACCGTGAGGCAACACGAATACCCTTTAATATACCATTCATGTTTGTTTGTTGTGTTAATTATGGTCTCGTCTATTGTAATGTCCTGTGCTTCTATGTTTGTACTCGTCCTGAACACCACAAGGAAGAACGCCCCGTTAGGGATAATTGTAACGTTCGTTTTGATGACCAAAAAATAGAATCTTTGTGAAACCAAAGAACGACGACAAAAAAAAGGGAAATTTTGTTGCAGACAATTATTTTAGAGAATATGATCATTGAAATCAAATAATAATGTTATATCATACTATGGGAATGAAAGATTTGTTATGCTGCCACAAACGATTTGAAGATCGAGCACTATAGTAGATTTTAGTATCAGTTACTTTTACAAAGGAAACGATAGTAAAATTTGGAATAAAAGCTATTACAAATTATTTCACAGATATAGATATTTATTGTTAGCTAGTCTGTGCTGTTAACAGCATTAAAATCGACTGTTTGATTCGAAACATATAAATTCACATAACGGATATTGGTCAGAATTTGTTGGGATAGTTTAAATTTTATAAGATTTTGGTTAAAGAAAACGCAAGGAATCGTACCAGGTACTTACACGCATATGTGTGTTGGAAGTAGGATCTAGGGGTTCCGATTCATTCCAACATGGCTAGTTGACCTTTGAGAGTACACACGAACCTGGGGTCCGTTTAGAAAACTACGAACGACAATATGACGATTCGTAGAGGTGTGTGTGTGTGTGGGGGGGGGGGGGGGGGGGGTCAACAAGTATTATATCGTATAGCCCAAGATACATGAACGATGAAATAAATGTTTAACTCTAAAAATGTTGAATAAAAATATCGTATAGGTTACAAAAATCGTCCAAACTTTGTGAATTCGTTCAAATTTTCCTCAGCGGACGACACCTCTAGAGGGTGACGTAGAAGGTAAGGTAAACTATAAGACACACTGCAACACGTTCACCACCGATATAATCAATCACAATGTTAGGTGCTCCTCCACCAGAGAAATACGTGTGTCCACGCTATTACGATTTTTCACTATAGTGTTGACATTGTTGACTCTGAAATCATCCCGTTATATAGATATTTCAAGAGTTTGGTTCTCCCCGTACTACAATGATATCAACATAGAACAGGTCCGCTCCTGTGTGCTAAGAGTGGGATGGACTGGTCTGGCTTGGATCTGTTGCGTCAGCCGGCGAGGCATTGTAACTGCAGTAAATAGCCTTCTCAACTGAGGCGTGGTGAAAAGTCAATGTCAACACTTTTTCCTAGTAGGAAGCAAAAACCGAAGGGCACTGTTCACCACCCCTGTCTGAAATAGAAATCGAATCTAGGAAGTGGCAGGTCAATATAATGATGTCAGTGTCTGCTGCTAAATGTGCTGACTCTTCAGATGAATTGTGTAAACTGTGGGGTCTATGTATCTTATCTCAGTACATATACCCCCACCCCACATTTAAACTGCCACTCCAGGGTGCAGAAGCAGCTGGCTCGAGTTGACTAATGGTAATTGGATGTGCACTCAATACACCTAACCCACAGCCAAGCCCATGCATCATGCATGAAATAATTACTTGATACACAGTGTCAATAGATCGGTATGCACCTAAAAGCCGTCAGATGGAGAAATACTGGCACACTGGGGATTTTCACCCACTGATAATATTCTGTGTGTGAACAATCCTGCACCACGCAACTCTATCAAATTAGAACGAATATCGTTCTTTGATCCATGAGAGGTTAATATTGAAGGATAAGAAACCCGATTATTATAAACTGGTCCTTTGGACGTTTCAATTAAATATTTTATATCTATATTTGTTTAATAACGATTTTGGAATTTGATGTATTACATGATATTCAGCATAGGGTACAATTCTATATTTTACGTCTGCGCCTACTTGTTATAGTAAAAGGTTACATAGTATTATAGTTCTAAAGCTTTATCGCCAAATTATCGACTATGTATAAAAGATATTCTCATGCGATGGAAACATTGAAATCAGCTTTTCAAAACTACTCATCTAATTAATGGTAAATAGTAATAACATAAGTGTAATGCAGGAACCCATCTTTCAAGATCGAACTGGATTGATATAGTATTTGGCCACTTTTCTAACCATTTATAAAATTGCAAAGTCTGCCTTCAATCATGTCTTTCTGTCGTCGTACAAATTAAGTAATACACGGGAAGCCCTGGAATTGTCTGATTTAACTAAGCTTGCCGCAGTTTCCAGTCCACTAACTCGCCCCAGATTGAGCGCAATAATTCAAAACTAATAAAAATGAGAATTTGAATAATCGATCTCCGAGACAAGCGAGAGATCGGTTACACACGCCTGCGCCAAGCGACATTTGCCGATCGACGTAATCGAGTGTCACTTATCGGTAAATAGTCCGAGATCCATGAAGCCACCGGACGATGAGCCGCCATGTTGGCATTGCGTGAACACGACACGTCCGTAGCCCGATGTAAGGGACACGCCGATTGGTCCGCATCATCCCAACGTCGTTATCCAGCTTCCTGGGCCACAATGGTAGGGCTCTTGAGGTCAGGGGGTGGATAAGGAATCAGCCGCACGATAACGAGCTTAATGGACATGGTGGGGTTTACATAAAATGGCAAATGCCTCGCCGACTGCCGCCCTATCCTAAAAACAGACCGGGAAGGGGAGCGTGGGGAGTCCAGGCAGAGAAGGGGCGAGGGAGCATTAAGATAGGATGGATGGCAGCGATGGGAGACTGTGAGAGGGGGATAGGTCACTTGGCAAGAAGTGAGGTTGTCTCCCTTAGTAACTCAGCGGACTCGTACCAACACACGCCTAGTGACGCATCAGGGAACTTGGCACTCTAGTTATATCTATTTATTATACATATCTAAAGTGTTCACGGGAAGAAAACACTATCTTATCGAAGTCTGAACAATGTCAGCTTCAATTTAGTTGTTAAACATGTACACGTCCTTTGTGGTATGTGTAGACTTTGACAAGAATGACAGCTCATGCCTTAAGTAGGCACGATGAAGCCATCTTGAATAGTTTCGATACATGTACACGGGGAATCTAGGACTATTTGGTGGATATAAACAATATATCCCTAAAACAGGCTAGAGACCTTTATTGCATTTACCCATCTTAAACATTAACAAGATAAATCTGAAAGGAAAGGGTCAGGGACCGATGAAGGGAGCACACTCAAACCGTTGTCATCAAGGTCCTCTCTCTAGAGTTGACAATAATCAGGGGACAAGGTAGAAGTCAGACGGGAATGAGCCAAAAAGGCAGAATGAATAAAGGAGATGGTCAGTAGTGTGTGGAAGGTCAGAGAGAGTTGAATAATGATGGGTTGAGATGCGAAGATAGGGCAGAATATTAGAGAAGGTAAGCCGTGAGAGGCACCGAAGAGGAGTAGAGAGGGTTAAACAGTGGACGCAGGGGGTTAAAGGCAGAGGGACCTGGGGACGAGCAAACAGAAGTGTGCGGTGGTTGAGGTAATGAGCAATGGGCCTTGCAAAGGCAGGAGAGATGGTGGGTGGGAGGGAGGGCTAATGGGCAAAAGAGGGATGCCGTAATGGTAGGAGGGCGGAGGTAGACAGCAGGTCTGTATTGCATAGGGTGAATACAGTGTAGGGTATATAGTGATGGCAGGTGATAGGGGTTGAGGGGTGCATACAGGGCGGGGTGGATGAGAAGGGTGGTGCATCCAGGGGAAAGGCGGTGGTGGCGGCGGAAGAGGGGCATCATGTCGGACAGGTCACTAAGGCCCAGACCTGACGTCTTCCTATGACGTCACCACCACCAGCGAGCCTATGCTAGGAGAACAACGGGTGAGTGGTCCCAGGCCGCTCACTCTTCAAGCGGAGGCCTAGTCTGATAGCTCAGGCGGCCGATCGTGCCGCCCAACGCTGGGCCCTCAGCACACAGCGGCGACCACTTGCCTCGGGTCCCGGCAAATGCATTATTTATAGAAACAAAGAATATACGTCGGGGGTGCGGCGTTCCCTAGGTGACTGATGGGCACATGGCGACGGCATCTTCTACTTGGTATGATTGGCTGGGCGCCCTTATAATCCATCCCCAGCCACCTTTCCTCCACCAACCCTTTCCTCCCTATACACAAAAATCCCCCATTCTTATCTACAGATATGCCCTAGGCACAGCCAAGCTGCATCAGGGGAAGGTGGTATGAATTTCATATACACCTCAAGCTAGATTTGCCTGGTATGATGTTGAGGTGAATTGTATGCAATAAATTCTCATTTGATGAAAGGGGAAGGAATTGTTAGAACATAGGACAGTGGTGAGATAACTGTACATTTGCTTTTCATGGTGTATATGAAATTTCTTCGTGTATAAATAATGATAGCAAACCCAGATGCGCAGGCTGAAATAGTAGCGGGATGAGTGTAAAGATGAAGCGAGTGGTAACATTTTGGTACTTTATTTAGATTGAGGAGTCGCAGATGGCGGATTTTTAGAATACTTTAGATGTTTGTATGAGGTGCAGCAGAGATTGAGACGGTGCGTAAATTGCGCGGGAAGGCAGGTGCTGCCTCTACAGGAGATGAATGTGACGTAGATACATCGCCCTGCGCTGGACGCTCGTTATGACGTCACGTCTGCGTGTATAACTTTTTCAAGACTTAATTCTTACCTCTGTAGGGGGCTCCTAATACAATTAACTAGGCTGAGGAAGAGATAGATTAGATACCTGGAATTCTGTAAGAAAATACCTGCCATATAGTCTGACTAATCTAATAACATTATAAACTCATTGATTGAGAAGAAATATGATACTTATATATTAGACAGATTAAGTAGTGAGTATCTCTTTCCTACATAGTCAGGTTACGTATAGAGAGAAGAGCCTCTCTGTGTTCCCAATTTGTCGCACAATGCACATGCGTTATCAGAGCAATCAGACCATGCTAAGACACTTAATGTCTCTGGTTCTCTATTTCTTTTCAGTGTTACAATCACGGTGGCCGTTGGATTTCTTAATAGTCAGTTTTTAACGGACTATAAAATATTCTTACAATAATAACTTTAAGCGTAAATTGCTATTCTTTAACGTTATCACTTTGATGAATACTTCGATGTATGATTTGACATACAAAAAATTATGAGGTCAAAGCAGTTGCCGAAACATGGGTTCTCAATAATCATTCAAAAAACCGCCATAAAGCCAATCAACTGAAAAACGATGGACTCGTGGTTGTTCTGTGTTAGAGTATATCAACACAGAAAAAAAGGAATGCCAGCTAATTTCCGGGAGAATAGAATACCTTTACAATGACAACCAGAACGGAAACTTAAGCTATGCTATTCCCTAGCGAGGGATCAACAATTTCACCACGGGAATCATGATTATCAATAAGCCACTAAAGGCATGTCTTACCATATCTCAACCCCCGAATGGCGGGCAAGTTTTAACTTATCAGACTCTACTTAGACCTTACCTTTCAATCAAACTAAATGGTGGACGTTGAGTCGGGTTGTATTAAAGTGTTTCAAGTTTAATTTCCCGAATAGTATTTCAGGAACTGCGCTCAGCTGAACTACCACGATTATTGCCTGACCATTAACGTTTTAGGAGTTCGATAGATACAGATCTGACCATAAAAAGAGGCAAGGCATTTGTTGCACCCGTGGATATGCTTGGAGAGTGACCTCCCGAGGCGTATGGGCGAGGTTGATTGCTATCCGAGCACCTCCACAGGGGAACAGACCCAACGACTCCCCCTTGATCACTGACTGCTGCAGTCATCTTCACGACGGTATGCCCGCTATTACATGTGCACGTATTATTCATCACAGTGATAATCAATGACGGTTATAAAAATTGAGTTTGCGAGAGATACGTCCCATTCCAAGGCGCATTTACATACAATCAAGGTAATAGGAGTGAAGTCGCCAACAGAAGTTCAGTAGTCCAAGTGACATGTTCTGAGCTCTGTGTTTATTTAGCCGACAGGTCGCATCATAGTCATTTTACAATGATAGCTATATGTGCTCACGGCATGCCACAATAACAAGACTACATAAGGTTCTCACAGTTGTACAACGGTAAATGTGATACTCATCTTGTAATTTGAAGCCAACGGCAGTGGGAACTTACCTAAAAAGACAAAATGGAAACAGTGATTAGGCAAACCTCATCAGATATTTACTGCATGTAGATACCCACTTAGATACCTCTATCTATGAAATGTTTTAATGTATCAACTTAATATTAACTATAGGGTATAAAAGATTTTTTTCGTTTCCCTTTGAGAGTTTTTCTCTTTGAGGATTTTTTTTTTTTTTTTTAAATATTAACTATATTTCGATGGCTGAAGGCAACGGCAGAAAGCAGAGTGATATATTTAGGAAGTGAATAGTTATTTTGTCGTCACTTAACCTTCAGTTGACTCTTCCATAGGATAACTCTAATCTCCATAAGATAAAGTATAACCGCAATATGAAAAATCGGTGAAATCGGCGAAAATTATTAGTCCGATTTTCTGGACGGGTAGAAGTCTTTTTCCATGCACTATGGAATAAAACTGACTTTTGAACAATCTGGCCATTTGTATTTACCCGTTCTGGCTAAAATCCCTTGCTTACATATATCAGACTCCTATTACCCTGATTGTTTGTAAATGCGCCTTGGAATGGGACGTATCTCTCGAATCAACAATCGCATTTCAAACACTGATACGATTCCATTGACAGCCACAATGTAGCCTAGTAAAGGGCGTTAAGACTAAATTTGACTTGCAGTAAGAGTAATTATACCAGACACATCGGTAAAAAGTGGAGATGAAGAGAAATTGTGACTGACTTTATGAATTTAGAATCACAATATAAAGAATACACTAGTAATATCAGAATAGACAATCTCACTAATAGTGAAAGGTCGAACTGATAACGACAGAAAACCGTTCACTCAAATTGCGTGTTCAGTCGCCATTTTCAGACACTAAATAATTACACTGTCAAGTACGTCTACATTCGTGTGAGGAGGTGACAAAAAGAAATAGCCACAATTAATGATACACAGGTTCGAAATTGAAACAGATGCGGAGAAACGCAGAAAATTGCATGTTCATTCACAACAATTTGATTAATTAATTTTTAATTCATTTGGCCCGACATTCTTGAGTAGGGTGCATGCCGGAAGCAATGCCAAGCCGGAGTATTTTTATGAAAGCATTCAGCTGAGAATCGGTGCACACGCACACCTAAAGCGGAACACTTCCTCTTTCATCAGAGATAAAACACAACACCCGCTTAACTTACTAACCAGTTCTAGCAAAGCCTAGCATCCGTTTTAACGACCCGCCCTACAGTGGCTCGCTCTGCCCTATCACACCCTACGTCGGAACCGGAAGTGCCGCTGCACGTGATCTCATCCCACGCGAGGTTTTACGAGATTCGCCTGGCTTCCGCTGCAATGGAAGCTGTTTACATGCCCTCTAGTGGCGAGTTTGTGCACGTGGGGGTACACTGCTTTCTGCAGAGAAAATGCCGGCACCAATTCCTCAAATTAATTCCGTGTTTAAATCGAAGGCCTTTTTCTTATTTCTAGGTCCCAGTTACTGCAAAAAAATTATAATAGAAACATGGCAAGCCGTTTGACTATCCATTCCAGAAATGTTATATTAGGCTAGACATTTGGCAAGACACTTGTAGATTTTCATCCGCGATATATCTATTGCAATAAACACCCTGAATAATATTTGCCGTAGATATGTATATTATGCTGTTCTCCTGTTATGAGTCATTTCACTTGTGTCTAACAACGAAAAAGACTCATAATGACCAGGAAAATAATCATCTCCATTATCTTGAATCACTCTTCCTGGATCTTCATTCCCTCTGTTCACTACATTCCTCAATAAACCCTTGAATTCCTTCCGATCACTTAGAATTGAATTAAGACCAGTGATACTATTCCGTGCGTGAAGTCTTTGCATGATGGTCAATTTGTAAAAGCTTCACAGATCTTAGACCGGATTATATATACATATACATATTCTTTATACCGAGGGTCAGTGCTCAAATAGGAGAACCTTTCCTCCGTCAGAAATACTATATTACCTGAATCCAGTGTTAGGATGTATTAAATCCAGTCTAGACATCTATTTTCTGATGATATTCATTTGGCATAATTACGCGTCTCTGCAGTGCGTCTGTGTGGTATTGATCTGTCTGCCGCCGGGTTTACTCAAGATTTTGATCCACTTGTTGACAAAGCGGATGACGGACCAGACAGCGAGACGTCTCATCATCTGTTCGCGGTCAGCAGAAATGGCTGAGCAGCTCGTGCGTATTAAGCCGGCGCGGGCTTATACCTGAGCAGATCACTAACCTAGAGCCGAGAGGTTCACTAGGCCATATCCAAGCAGCTCACTGACCCAAACACGGGAACAGCGCTAGGCGTACTCATTCGCCAACTCATTTTCTGGACTTCACTAGGGCCTATTAATGCACGTCACCCGCTCATATACAAGATGTCCACTGTCATACTCATGCAGCTTTCTCACCCGGTCATTTGCATGCAGATCACTAACCCACAGCTGGGAGGTCCATGACTCCACACCCGAGCAAGCTACTGATTCATATACTAGGACTGTACTCGGCCATACACATGTAGGATGTAGATGAGAAATGTACTGAGCTATCCCCGCAGGTATCTAACTTATACACGGGAAGTTCACCGAGCTGACGACTGAGAGGTCCACTAACCCAGTCCGATGAGGATGTTCCTTCCAATCTAACACCTCAAACTTCCCATGAAACTAGCTAACTATCCTTACCCGACCACCAGCAGCCCTCTCCTTCGTCGTGTCATAAACCTTTGCCTAGCATTCATGTGCTTATTCCATATCCGTGTTTCCAGGAATTATTACAGTGTCTGTGATAATTGGCAGTTGAAACTTTTGATCGGGATATTTGTATTTGTTAAGCATACTGAGATCTAGTCGGATAATGTGTCCACAGATATGGACTGCTAATCAGTCTACCTCCAGACCACACCGGTTTTGAATCGACGATGAATCAAATTTCTCCGCAACGTAACCCTATTTCTGGTGTGAATGCGATGTGTACGTGCGTTACATTTCAGATCATGGTTGAAAGGTGTGAGCGTCATAGCAATAGTCGCCCATGTTAAGGTTCACGTCCCCTCCCCAAACAGCACCGTCTTCACCCGGAATCTACCCGTCTTTCGTTAACCCTTTGAAACCCAAAGACCCCTAGAGACACTGGGGAATTGGTCGCACGTATTGGTCTTTGTGCCTGGGACACCAAGGGTTCATTTGGGGAAAAGCTGCCCCTCTTAGGTTTCTGTCTCGGCGTACTGCAGAGAACTCTGACCAGGCTATAGGACGAACACGTGACTCTCTTCCCGCCATGTCTGAGCCACGCGACCGGAATATACACGTGACTGGTATAACTGACTTTCTTTGATATTAAGCGGCCTTAATTAGCAATGTGCAAGATCTAGTAATTGTGAAAATATAGATATGTATATTCTGCAATGAGAAAGATATACTGGCAAAAAGTAAGTAGAGATTCAAGACACTAAGAAGGAAGACCAAATCAACATCCAGTATGGTATCTGGTAGATAAGATTTCATTCCTTCTCACAGCCTAGAAATCTATCAATCATGTGAATGTATACTGTTGTACATGTCATGGTCTATAACAACCTAAGTAACGTATGTCGAATTGAATAAATGCACCTTAGCGTTTTCTATGAATGTAGTGGCAATTTCTTTTTATGCATCTTCCAATATTGCACTGAATTTATATTGATGCTACAGAGAGGATAAATATAATTTACCAAAAGACAATAATATATAAAGATAGAGAGAGCCTCGAGACTTACACTCAATAGGCACGATACAATGGCTAACTGCACTCAGTGGGTAGAGGAGTTCGCCATATTGTGCAGTGCTCTTTTATTAGTCTAGACGCGGTGCTAAAAGGAAGGTCCGTTCACAAGGAACCAACCCGACCCCTTGCATTATTCCCTTTGGTCGGGGTGAGCATTTCTTTTTATTCGCTCTCCAACACTAGTTCTATGAGGCATGTCAATATTGAATGACGGATTGGCGTGACTTGGCGCATGCACAGTAAGGTATAAGTAATAGGTGTCACTCAGCACAAGGGTAATCAGCCTCTGGGTCATGTGGTCTTTGAAGCCAACTCCTTTGAATAGCTGTAAGTGTATATCTCACCTGACCATGATTGTAAGTGTTGGCCCCGTCTCTACACATCATTTACATCACTGTAAGTATTGGCCCCGTCTCTACACGTCATTTACATCACTGTAAGTGTAAACTTGATCTCTACATGTCACTTATATCACTGTCAGTATATAGCTTACCTCTACAAGTCATCTACACCAATGTAAGTTACTTTATCACTATTCACCATTTACATTACTGAATACATGTATGCATGTACCTCACCTCTAGTTCTATTTACATAACTGTAAGTATGTACCTCACCTCTATGGCCAGTTTAAATAAGTATGTGTGAGTCCTTTACATATGTCATTTACATCACTGTCATTTGCCGGCAGGTGGACTATTTCGTATTTCTGTGTCTATATGTACGTGTTCAAAATCGAAATTTATGTTCGAAGATAGTGGTGAGATCTCTAAATAGTGTTTTCTCGAAATGATTCTAATATCCGTCAAATCTAGGATGGATAGCAGATATTTGTTTGCGTGGTGGCCTCGATAGCTCGGTAGGCATACGGAGTGGGGAGCATTGTTATTATTTTGGATTAATATGGATGAGAAAATATACATTAGGAATCTCCTTGTCTAATCCATAGCAAGGTTGTTTATATGCCCCTTTACGTCGCTGGTACCCTTGTGCATTTTGTATGCATTGTTTTTTACATTTCACACCGGAAACACCTGTCGTAACGCACGACGGTCAACCGGAAATCACGTGACCACCAAGACGAGGACTTCCGGGTGGTTGCGTGACACGATTAATTCGTTCATGCGCCGCCTGGCATCCGGTAAGCTATGAATGCAGGTGGCGCAACTGTCGGTAAAGTGGTCACGTGATGTCTACGTCACCAATGACGTAGTATTCCAGCAAAGGACGAAGCTGTAAGTGTGCGATAATACAGGATCTCAGATTATCAACTCTATCCAGGTATTTATCGAGTAAGTCGACTGAAATCAGGTTTTGTAACAACTCTTTCAAGATATAGATATATAGTACAGCATTGCCTGTGAAACCTAGGATATACAATTTTCTTCCATCCCACAACAGGCAAGTGCAAGATCAAAATACGCGGAATTCCATAAGACACAGGCTTGCCCGTGTATACTTTATGTTTAGCTTATCTTCTAATATAACTTTCACGAAAATAAGAAAAGGAATCCAATAAGATGAATAATCTCGATTAAAGAAAATGGAAGAACCCGACTTTGTGTTACCTTTATTGGACAGATAAATCCATTGTCCCATCATCGGGGAAGAATGAAAACTAAGTATAATGGGCTAGTGCCTTTTATCTACATACATTAGAATCAAAACTTAGAAGAAGAACGTTTTTAACTGCATTTAATCCAATATGTAAACCAACAACAAATCCCTTTAGTAATTATCAATTGGATGTACCCCAAAATGGCAAGGAGGTGTTGTGTTCAGCACAGGCTTCACACAGTACCACACCAGCGATCGACTACTCCAAGTACACCCTCTCCACTCTCATTCTGCACCAAGCCTCCTCCACCAGTCAGCCCCAAGGCCTCATGAAATATCAAGTGGTTCAGATTAGTTATTCCTGACTTTGTCTTGACTGATCTATTGATGAAGCCACATCCACCGACGCCTCCTGTCTACTCTGTGCCATGTTTGAGATGGGTGATTCTGTTTGTTCTGTGGTATTTCTATGCGTGTCATAGTGTCTACACGCGATGTGAAGTGTATGTGACTCGTCTGGAAGTATCATGATTGGTGTCAATATGTAGTGAAGTTTATCTACGTGTTGTGAAGTGTATAATGTGTTGTGATGAATGGTTGAGTGTTTTGAGGTGTTTCCGGTAATTGTTACATGTTGCACGGTGTTATCCATGCGTCAATCTGTTTCTTTTCATGTTGTGTGATGATTCTTTGTGTTCCTCTCCATGAGCTGTGATGTTTCTAGATGTCCGTGGTGTATGGTCTTCTATATGCCAAACGGTTTCTTTCCATGTCCCGTGGTGTATATTTATAAGGTTTCTCTCCATGTCAAATGGTATTTCTAGGTTTCAGAAAGTTTCTCTACATGTTACTCGGTGTATCTATGTGTCATATGTTTTCTCTCTATGCTGTTTGGTGTCTCTTGATGCCATACTGTTTCTATCCATGTTCCGTAGTGTGTCTATGTATCTCTATGCATCGTGAGATATCTCTCCGTCCCTATGTTTCTTAAGGTTTCCGATCATGTTGGGTGGTGTCTCTATGTGTTTTCAGGGGTCTCTATGCCATATGTTGCAAGATACCTCCACATGTTATGTGTGTGCAAATAAAACACGATGTCCACTTACCACGATAGAACTTTAAGATTTCCCGATGCACTACAATGCATGATGTTATCTTACACAAACGTCTAGACTAGGAACATCGGTGTGCCTTGTATTTGGTTTTTAGTTATATCGATATCGTAAGCCTTACCGTAAGGCCTATCGTAGATGGTTTGGAGCTCAGTGGATACCGGTTTTATAAATATGTATGGCTGTGTGTTGCTTTCTGTGACAGTAAGCGCGTGTATGTGGTGTTTCTCAGCGTGGTTTTAAACCAGCGTTATCCTTGTCGCCATCCACATAATACATTGCTATACAGCGCTGCCCTGTGGTACGTTCAATGCCCCTCCTCTTCTCAGCCCCCGGCGATGCGATGAGCATGCTGCCACCTGCCTGCCCTCATCGTTATGATAGCACACACACAGACCCCAGTCTGCCGGCTCAGCCTCCCTCATTGATTCACCAAGGGTCGCCCCAGCGTCCGGCATTAGCTAATGATTATTTCACGGCACCACCTACCATCACCACCACCACCAGCTCCCTAAGGCCACCACCAACCGCCACAGACCGGCGGACGGAGACCGCGCGGCTGCCATTTGGCCTACGGAAGCCAGGCAAGTGGCTTCGGTCGACGAGGGGCAGGCTGGAGCCGGGATTTGTCACGGAATGCATAGGGTGGTCTCCGACAACTGTAGAAGCGGATGAGTATGATGAGGGGTTATGGAAGCATGAGAGTGGCTTCATTGAAGCCACAAAGAGCCTTGGGTAGGGTTAAGGGGAGATATGTGCGTGACATAAGGCGGTGGGCAGTGGAAGCCATACCTTGCACTGTCTGCACCAAAATTGATAATATTCCAAAGATAACTATCGCATGGGCTGCCACAGATTTAAGCGTGCAAGAAGGGTCCAAGTTCTCACACTTATCAACCTTTTTTTAACTTGCTGGTTAGCATTACATTATTTGTAAATTGAAAGAGAAAATGTTCAGTTATCCGCTATCTCAGTAGTTCAAAAGATTTCCTCTAGTACCCAGTTATACTCTCACCGGCTTATCGGAATAATTTGTAATGCTATACTCATATATACAACATGAGTAGTATAAGGGGATAGAAGTTTGCAGCATGATTCACACAATGTATTACTTTGGGGTCTCTGCATCGACCCCTACACTTGGTAAAGCCGGATGCCCATCTACCGATTTAGAGTTGAACGATTAGTTCCCAAATCATATAGGAGTCGGTCACCTTGTCATAGGCAAATTACGTAATACCTCGCTTGACCCGCGACCCTCGAGGAGAAGGGGTAGAGGGTATTAGTCCTAAGCAAATCAGTCTACACCTACCGACAGATATACGATTATGCACCGCGCCGACTGAGTTAGGATTTGGGAACAGTGCCTTCAAGCGTTGGTCTTTGAGTCTACACCAAACGACTGAAATACGATTTCTGACCGACAGAGGGCCACCGATAAAAGATGATGTCCCTCCACCATACTACCCTTAAACCTGTGTTGGCCAACCAATCAACCCTCCTTTCCCAACGTTCCATTGTCACCGACTACATTTATCAACATGTTGATAAACTGATTCCCACCGATTTTGGAACTTTGAAACCACAACTTGTCGGCGACAAAAGGACGTCTGAAGGCGATGGTTCACTAATCAGTGGGTAACCTTGCCTAGCTGTCCTACATCTACCGACTCTGTTAGGATGGCTTGCCTGATACAAATTACTGCCCGTTTGTCGCCGACAAAGGTACATAAATTTCCCGAAATCGGTAGATGGGCATTGTGCTTAAGGGGTGGACGAAACCAGTACATGTATATATAGTGCTTTCTTGCAGGTCAACATTACTGCAGTCCCCAAGCAGATTCTTCATAACACTTAGGATGACTAACAGTATAAGATCTCTGCTGGAAGAGCGACAGTAAGTTCATCTGAAGCTGTGGTGTATTTGCCAAGGAAGTGAACCTCCTCCTCCCTATTTGTTGATGTGGTTGCTGCAAGTTGACCTTTGTGAAATGTTTGAGGCGTATGCCGCTCTTTCATATGAAGTCAGCTCCTAGTAATACTGTACCTGCAATCAATTTTTCAGGTGCGGTTTGGATTATTATAAATGAAACGAATTATTCGTGGTGATTTATATTTGTTGAAGGAGGTCAGTGCTGTTAAACCACATCTACAACAATCATTGTGCGGGGTCGATACGGACACCGCCTGCCAGCACCCTCTGACGACCGCACCTTACTGCTGACCACAGAAGCCATGTAGCAGCTGGCGAGAAGGTGGGATTCAATGTTTGGCAGCGGGAGAGGACCGGTGGGTAGTCGGCTGTGGGAGGGTGTGTATCAGGATGGGCAGAGAGTTGGGAGAAGATGATATACTTGTAAGGGTTGAATGGTTGGTGAATGGAGGGCTGCGGGTTTCCGGGTGTGACTAGAAGATGGCAGATGGAGTCGGCAGGTGGCGGATAGTGGATGGTGGACGGGTGAAAAATGACTTTCAGTGACCAGTGGGTGGTAGGTGGTGCATGGTGGATGGCAGGCGGTGGTGGTGTGCTGTAGACGGTGGGTGGCATGCGGCCGATTGCAGACGGCGGGTGGCAGATGGTCGCAGATGGCATGCAGTGGGTAGTGGGTGGCAGATGGCAGGTTGTGAGTGGCAGAGGACAAGCAGTAGCTGGAAGGTGGCAGGCAGCAGATGATTGGCAGCAGCTAGCTGGTAGTGAGAGGTGGGTGGCAGGTGATGGACGGTGGGTGGCATAAAGTCGATGGCTGGCGATAGTAAGTGGTATGTGGTGGCGGGCTTGTGGCTGGTGGCTGATGGCAGAACACAGTAGATCGCGACGGGTAGTGGGTGGCAGGGGTCGGGCAGTGGGTGGTCGGCGGCGGGCGGCGGGCGGCGGGCGGCGGGCGGCGGGCGGCGGGCGGCGGGCGGCGGGCGGCGGTGGGTGGGTGGCGGTGGAAGGGTGGCGGGCGGCGGGCATCGGTAGGTGGGTGGCGGGCGGCGGGCATCGGTGGGTGGGTGGCGGACACGCACGGCCAGTGGAGCGTGAAGCGTCGATAGTCGAGGACTGGCTTACCCCGTATCGATGTGCGGACGTGTGTGGAACACCACGCCATCGATTGGCTTTCATTGGCCAGTGAGATAAAAAAAGAACCCAAGACGCCACCCAGCCGCCTATTGCTCGCCCCACCCACCACCAGCACCCTGCACGCCACGCCAGTAGACAGGTGGGGCGGGGAGTGAATGGGCGCACGCCGCACATACAACACACGTACTCACCACACATACCAGACACACCAGACACACTTACAACTCATACACCACACATACAATACACATACTCACCACACATACCAGACACACCAGACACACTCACAACTCATACACCACACATACAATACACATACTCACCACACATACCAGACACACCAGACACACTCACAACACATACACCACACATACAATACACATACTCACCACACATACCAGACACACCACACACACTCACAACACATACACCACACATACAATACACATACTCACCACACATACCAGACACACCACACACACTCACAACACATAAAATACACATACTCACCACACATACTAGACACACCACACACACTCACAGCACACACACTACACATACAATACACATACTCACCACACATACCAGACACACCACACACACTCACAACTCATACACCACACATACTAGACACACCGCACACACTCACAACACATACACTACACATACAATACACATACTCACCACACATACCAGACACAACACATACACCACACATACAATACACATACTCACCACATATACCATCCACACCACACACACTCACAACGCATACACTACACATAAAATACAAATACTCACCACATACTAGTCACACCACACTCACAACACATACACCACACATACTATATACATACTCACCACACATACCAGACACACCACACACACTCACAACACATACACCACTTATACAATACACATACTCACCACACATACTAGTCACACCGCACACACAACACATACACCACACATACAATACACATATTCACCACATATACCATCCACACCACACACACAACACATACACCACACATACAACACACATACAACACACATACAACACACATACTCACCACACATACCAGATACACCACACACAGACACTCACCACACATACAATATGTATATACACACGACACATACCATTCACAACACAAGCTCACAAAATATACACCGCGCATTCAATTCACCCACAAGCACCATACATACAGATTATACAAATAAGATAACCACACATGCATGCACCCCATACAACACAAGGCACACATGCTACATACCCCATGTATACACCACACGACCAACATAGACGTTTTACTCAAAGAATGTATACCTACGCCATATACTATATATATATACATATATCACTTTAATACACACCTCCCACATATTTTTTCACTTACTACAGACAAACCAATCACACACACCACGCATACAACACACACCACCAGCCGCCCTTCGCCCCTCTCCACGCCACCTTCAGACCAGCCCTGACAGAAGGCAGCACCCCCAGCAGCTTGGCTAGGGTGGGTGGGCGTGAGGGGCACCAGTGCGCACTGCCAACCCCCTAACACGGCATGGGTAGCAGTCAGCGAGGCGGGGTGGCGGGGTGGAGGGGTGGAGGGGTGGAGTGGGGTGATGAGGTGATGGGGCATCCATCAGGTCCGCCGCTCAAACACCAAAGGTGACTACTACCGACACCTGGAGCCAATTTGTCAACGAGGTGTCGTGCTGGGTCGAGAGGGGAGTGGCTGTGGCATCGTCCATTTCTACGGCCATAACTCGCCCACCAGGCTCTCGACCCCGGCGACGGACCGCCGCGCACTGACTGACTGACCGCAGGTCCGCGGGTCAGCCGGCTGCTGACCACTCACACGCTCACCGCTGTACGCCGCCGGCCGCCGGACTCAGCCGGCTGGACTCGGCCAGCCAGCAGCGCGCCTCTCTGCGAGGCACAGGGTCTGAGGTTCGAAGCCCGGCTGTGTTGTGTCTTCTCATAAAATCAAACAGTTCCGTACTCGGTGATACTGTCACAGTGTGTGTGGCGTCTGACAGGTTTGGCAGTTTGATCGGTTTGACTATGACTGTCCATTTCACAAGAAGAACCTTGTCTTTTTTTGTGGGGTTTTCTTTTAGTCTTTTTGTGTTGATGAAGTGTTGTTTTTGTTTGTCCTCTGAGAACTATACACCCTAACCATCCAAGTAAATCAACATCACTGAAAGCTTTCATCGACTGCATCCTGGACTCTTATCACACAAACCCTGATACTGACCAAAACCTCGTGGACGCCCAATTAACTATTCTTAAATCTTCAAGAACCTTACTGATCATGTATACAGTTATCTTTAAGTGCGGGATAGTCGTTCGTAATTCCACTTTTCTAATCTTAACCCAAACCATCTACCGCCTCATAGCATAAGTTCCTGAATTGTGGAACTTCTAAGCATTGTATGAGTGTGTTACGCATGTTATTATAGCATTTTGTAGTCATCAAACCTGTATTCTATATATTGATCATGTGAATACGTATGTCATTAGCTATCTCTTCGTCTATCTGAACGAAATGCAAATAGTCTCAAATTAAGATTTTTACATTAGATTAGTTTCAGATGCGGCCACATGGTGGCATAGTAGTCAGCGTGAATAGCCAACCAGAACGCGGCTGCAGGACGTCCATTAGTCAATTAATATCAAATTGTAACTGGTCAGCCAGACGGGCCTAACACTAGCCTATCTGTATCAATGTATATAAGTGAATCTAATGAAGGTCAAGGGGTCAGCAGTGCTCTCAGAGGTTCAGCTCTCCAATTCCACTGTAATAGCGATAACACCAATATGAGCGTCCCCTCAGCGGTGCAAACACGTCCTATAGTGAGTGTGAGAGTGGATTCTCACTCAGACGGAGTGGGTGAAACCCAGCAATATCACGAAATTTCATGCGATTGTTTATGGTAGGAGTTGCCTCTGCAGAATGATTTCACGAAGCATAGCTGAGTGAGATCTGTAGCGGAAGGCAACGAATGTCGTGCAAACAATTATGAGTGATTTTATCCTACCCCGTCACGTTTTTGACTTTATACGTCACCTGTGCCATACAAATATCTTATGGCATAACCATGGCATACAGGACTTCACACCATGTGAATTCTATGGAGATTTATATCAGGCGTGGGATGAACTGTGATTCTGGTGTCTCATGTATCCTCTACTTCAAACTCGTATTGTGGGAACAAGGAAGAAGTATTAAAGGTGTAAAGTTAATGGATCTTGTTTAGAAACAAAATTTAAAAGATGAAGAGATATTCATAGCTACGTTTCTAAGCCCTATCATGCCAATAAGGCTTGAATATGTGGTATTATGTTACAGGGGTAAATCACAACTTTAAATACGTTCTTCTTGCCAGATGAATTTACCTACAAATAAAGAAGGTGGAAGTGCCTTTTCTGTTAGATGGATTAATCTTTAGTCCCTGAGGACACATTATCCTGTCAATCCAGCTGCGGTATTTATTCATAGCTCACTGCTATCGATTTTATACAGGGTAGACGTCACTGACTACTTAGACTTATATAAAGAAAAAACGTTTATGAAGAAAAATAATCTCAAGTCTGGCATTTGCCTTCACATTGAAAGAGCTCTGTGGATGGACAGAGAATGTGATCAAAGGGAATGGAATCCTACATCAAGATGGTGTTTGAATATAAGACTTTAATGGGTAAATGCTGTCAGCTCCGTTTCCCTTCACGTGAAACCTTCTGCTTGCAGTCGTAGATACCCACAGTAGAAAATAGCTAGAACTATATCAGCTAGAATATAGCTAGAACTATATCAACCATCACTTAAATAAACGTAATTTATATCCTAGCAGTTCCTAGAGGGCCAACGTATATAGAGCAAAATTGGTTCAGATGGTTTTAGTTAATATTATATCGTATAAGTGAATTGCAAATTTTGATAGATACGACATCCTGCATTCTCTTTCCTAATATGGGGTAGCAAAACTGGTTGTCAAAAAACGTCTTGAAGTCTCTGAAATGAAGACAAATAATAATACATTTCAAATCCATGACATAACGCACATAGCCCATTATCATCTTATTCATTCTGCCCGAGGAATAGCTTGTAAGCTGGCTGCTATACGGACATGGTTAGCTTGGTAATTTGTCCACCATTGAGTCATAGATAATGGGACTGTCAAATCCTAAATTATCTGATGTGTATATAACTAAATATGTCGAAAGGGTTGGAGTAAAACTCCTTATTATTTCTCCAGCATGACCAAGTTTAAAAAAAGGATGTATAAGACGAGCACTGGACATATCACGCAAACGGAACACAGAAAAGCCATCACGTAGAGTAGAGAACAGCGTGCTGGTCGACAGGCAGGGGGCTAGGCGTAGAGGCAATGCGGTTTACGCATCACGCAAACGGAACGCGGGGAGACTACCAACATAGAGCATAGCGTATCAGTACGTACAGCACGCCTCAGTCAAGACACATTTGTCTTGTCCTGGAAGATCCAGAATTTGTGCGCGGCAGGGTGTGAGACTAATCTGTATCACCCGTACTCCATTTCTTCACCCTCATCAACCCTCTTATCACATTCCGTACAGGACCCGCACCCTAGAGGCAGGGCCTCACACGCCACACCCCTCCATCGCCCCCCTACACTTCCCACTACACCTGGGTACACCTTCCCCAGGCTAACTTGACCATGTATAATTCCCCTCACTATCCCAGAAATCTATTCATGTGGCGCCTGCTTAACCCTTTCTGCATTAGCCTTATCCTCTGAGTGTAATCATGGAGTCTGGATGCTCCATACCAAAAGGGGTAATACTAGTGGTTTTCTGCATTCCAAGTGGAGAATATAGATCCCTTAAATTGGTCGCGGAAATCCTTTATTGCTGTGGTCAGGCGGCTGTGGTTGTGGCTATGTATGGTGGGGGTGGGGGCTGAAGAGGGGGCTTACCTGGCTTAATGAGGTGGACGGACTGTCGTGACTCCCCCTATCGGATAGGGGTGGAACTAGTTGTATGCTGGTACATGGCGCGCTGATAGAAAGCCTAATAAGCCACCTGCCTCCCACCAGCACCCAGCAACATCCTGATTAGCAGACACACCCGGAGTCTGATTGGCTGATTGACCGACTGACTAAAAACGAACTGTCTGATTGGCCGATTTAATTACACACGAGATGTCCGATTGGCGAGGTTATTGACGTACTGACAGATGAACTGTTTGATTGCTTCATTTATTGACTCACTGGTAAAATATCTGTTTGACCGCGTCACTACTTGACTGACAAATGTGGTTGGTTTTCTTTGAATATCTGACTGTATTTCACTATAAGACCATTTTATATTCCGATTGACTGACAGACGAAGAGATAACATAGTGAATCAGAAATGCACTAACAGACGAACCATTTGGTTGGATAGAATACTAACTAAACAAAATACTAACCGTCTTAAAAGCTGATTTACCTACAGGCTACAACAGACACTGCCTACTGACAGGCTGATATACCTAAGCTGATAAACAATGTCTTTTGACCAGACAATTGTCCGGCACATTAATCACTATAGTATACCTTAAGGTGTTCAGTTTATCAATAAGTAAAGTAGTACACAGCCGGACACCTTTCAAATCTCATCAATTCAGATAAACTACCAAAACGTTATACCTGAACTACTGTTCACTGGTCATAGTCTCCTTTCATCTACAGATGCTATACCATTATCTTCCTCTCATTCTAAGTGATGTATTTAGAGGAAAATACATATATTACTAGAAAAGGATCTTAGCAAACCCAGAGCACAATGTGACACAATCGTCTTAGGTTAGCCTTACGTTTGTAGTCAACGTATCCAAACTATCACGGTGTCCACTGTGATACCTAGAAGTTCCGCAGAATACCTTCCTCTATTTATGTGAATAAAATAACTGTCATACTGTCAGAGCCTACACTTGACTAGAACTAAAACATTCTTAGCTCAGAATGTTGATTTGCAAATCACGTATGCTGATCTGTTTCTAAGGCACTCACAATCTCTATGCACAGAAGAGATTATTGCACCATGCCCTTTAAATGTCTTATCTAAGACCGATCCACTAAGCGCTATTCCATCATCAGCCCATAATCAGCAAGTCTGAATCTGATATTCCAGCCGCTACATCACCATGATTTCTTAACCATTATGTTGAAAACTGACATTCGAATTTCTATACTATCTTTACCTCCCGACTATCGCTAGTCTCAAATTTTAATTCTTTTATTACCATACACCCCTTCCCGACAGAGACCACTGTACTGGTGTAAGGAAGACAGAAATTGAAGAAGAAAAAAATAGAAGAAAAAACAAACAACCTCTCCATCAATAAAACCAACATGCTATTTATTCATCCATCCTATGCCATATGACCTTACAATCACCACCAATAAGTCAATCTGCCTATACCCATCCAATCTATACCAATTTGACCTCCCAATCCCCATCAATAAAACCAATATGCTAAAGGATATACAACCATGACCCCACAAATGTATACTCCAAAGTAAAATGTCGACCTTACATGCCTAAACCAATCCTCTAGTTGGTATACCATGGCCCACTGCCAAAGCACACTCGCTAACGACTGCGCTACGGTGACCCCGAAGCTCTGGTTCCCCTGGCTCGTAATTTATGGCGGTTCGCTGGGAGCTGTCGGTGCCTGTATAAGAGGCCTTTTTGTCGGTGAGGCCGGCCTAAGTGTGCCGATCACGCCTAGTCTCGTCCCAAGTCTCGCCCCGCCGAGACCCGGCCCGTGGGCAGCATGCACCGGCAGATTATGACCAGGATAGGCTGCGTGGGGTGGGAGAGGAGGGGGAGGAGGGGGAGCAGGGGGGAGCAGGGGAGCAGGGGGAGCAGGGGAGCAGGGGAGCAGGGGGAGAGGGGGAGAGGGGGAGGAGGGGGAGCAGGGGGAGGAGGGGGAGGAGGGGGAGGAGGGGGAGGAGGGGGAGGAGGGGGAGGAGGGGGAGGAGGGGGAGGAGGGGGAGGAGGGGGAGGAGGGGGAGGAGGGGGAGCAGGGGGGAGAATCCCCGGCATGGTTTTATGCCCTCGTTATATGGGGGTGTGTAGGGCCGACGCAGGACGCATTGGGGTTTACTATTCATAGAGGGTGTGTGGGGAAATGTGGTTGTGCGGGTGGGGCGGGGGTTGGGCACAGAGGAACAGAGCCTGGGTCTGAGGATGCGGCCCTTTCAGAAGCCCCTACCAGCGCAGACCCCTGCCCCTAATCTGCCATGGCACACCCCGTGAACGTGTTATTAATTCTCTGTCGTGTGTTAATCTCAAAAGGATGCGCATACATGAATGAATAGATACAATATGCCTTCATGTGGGTTCCACTATGGCGCTGAAGTATGCAGATATTAATGATGACTGTTTATGATAGTATATCTCCGGAGGTATCTGAAAATAATGGACAGCGCTAGAGTTTGGGGTCTATTAGTCCGAGTCTCCACTGGTTACATGTCTAGTAATTATGTTTTATCACAATTTGGGATCTGTTGTTAACCTTTTGACTAGTTCAATGTTTTCTCAACATTGCCATACCATGGAATGCTTTTGGAGCTCTACGAGATAATCCTTTATTTTGTGTCCCGGTGAGAGGTCAGTATATTGTGCTAGGTGGCGAGTACGGCAGTATCATATCTTTCCTTCAGGCATGTTGAGAACAGCAAGGCCTCTATGATAGCTCGGTCCTCGGACAAAAATACTACCAACAACGATGTCGAGCCAAAGCTTCCCCTTGTCTTTTGTAAGAAAAGAAACCGTAACAGCTGAGACAGTTGTTACTTCACAGTACCTTCCATCACTTCAAACAGTATCATCTTCCAGTGGCATAAATTGGCAAAATCAGAAACTGTCAGTGATCCATTTCAAAGTGGGTAGAAAAGGAGAAGCTGTATGAACGGGTCCTCTCGTGGAGGTGCTAGAGGTGGTGTGACCGAAATGGCTTCCGCATATATGAGCTATTGGTTGGGCAGCAGCACAGCAGAGGGTGAATGTTTAATATGAGGTGTATCATTGGCAGCCGTATGGTAAGTTGGGAGCAGCAAAGACTCTGGGTGGCAGGCAGTAGGAGCCAATCCTCGAGAGAGGCCAACCTATTTTGAGCCCCATGAACACCAACCCACCATGAAAACACCATTTGTGGAAACGCGGTACCCACAGAAGTGGAAAGCAGTCAATGGAACTTAAGACTTGAGTTGGTGGCTGCGTGGTGAGTTGCTGGGGACCTGCTCACAGCCAGCAGTGAGTGGAAGTGTTAACGTGTAAATTATGGGGCGAGCGGCGCAGTGCAAACGCGATGAGGCGCTCATCGCCCGCCCCCTTGAAGCCGCTCAGTCAGAAGATGACGATAACTTCACAGACCCAACCGCAAAATGAACTCATACACGGTCCCCTGCCCCCTTTGCTCAGAGGGAGAATTCTAATGCGATATATGAACGAGGTTTATATGCGTTAACCTATATAAGTCGGATATTACGTCTAACTAACCCCACGCATTGCCACGTGTACTGACCTGACTTGGCTTATGCATTAATATAAGGTTTTGCTTCTATGTATCATAAAACAAAGGAGCGCGTGACCGTTTTGTATTTAGCTGTCTTTTGTCAACGTTCATCTAGCTTTACGTTATATTACTATTATTAACGTTCACGAGTACATTTTTACATCTATGACTTATTGTACCTTCATTAATGTAAAAAGAAAAGCATGATAAGTTTAATATGTTCAAAGCGAATTGCTGCTCCGCATTTTCGCTATGTTTTTGTCCTCATTAGAGTTTGTAAATGTTAAAGTGTGTAGACCGAGGTCAATATATGTCCGTGGATGGGACTAAGGACTGACCATCTAGACGAAATCACATTCAAGAAATAAAAGCTGCAATAAGAATACAATTTTCATAAGATTAAGATTCACCTCAACGCCTCGAGTAGAAGCAAACGGTTAAAACCTCATGCAAATGTCAATGCTTGTAATAGTATCGATTCAATACTCGAAGGTATAAAAGTGATGTATATGCCAAGGCTACTTTATCATTATTCTTTAATTGGGTTATCGTAGTAATTTGGCAAACATAATTCTTAAAATGTCATCATATGAGTTGAGATATCTCACATGACATTTCCACAAAATCCAACTTTACAAAATATCAATTCAGAAGGAAATATGATTAGGCCAAGTTTGCCGACTTCCTTCAAGTCAATTTGGAAAAATGAAATCAGTTCAAAGAAATCGATCATATTAAGTAACGACAAAATACGACCTCTCTTAATATAAGGTCAATTGTAATATAATGTAGAGCATTAATAAGAAAGCATAAATTGTGTAGAAAGTAAAGGTATATTGTCGATTAGTTTTCTTAACTAATGGTGCACCTTTACTTCACATATTGCAGTAAATGAGGTACATAATATCCCAGCTTGTGTGGTTCATACAGTGATGTATTCTTCTCTCTCAGATATGATACAATTTAAATTACATTGCCTTTACTATTTATCATAGCCTGAGTGATACATAAGTATCCCTATTACTGTATGCTCTATTCCTAAAACTTACAATGATAGGCTTCGTTCCATAACTTAACACGCTCTCAGTCAAGGAAGTCTCATCTGTGCTAGGAGGTCGACCCATGTATAGTGAACTATAGCTATGTCAAAGAGTAATATAATATGCATATGACGACTGGTTATGTAGATACAACAACGATAATGAGGCTACTATTGAAAGTGTAAATGGCTGATGTTCCGCCTTTCATATAACAGGGAACAATTGGCATATATATAATGTAGTTTGATCGTATTGTGGGTACAAGGCGGGATACGGTTTATGTGGTACACACTGCATGCCTACGACCGTATACATCCGCACAGAAGTAACTACTTCAAGATAAAGGCTGCAAGGCGTGTGAGGAATGGCGTCTACCACCGGGGTCGCCGATAGGGTCGACCATTGTTCAGGCAGGGCAGCAACGGGTGTAAGGGGTGATTCCAGATAACGTCAACCCCCAACCCGCCGCCCCACCAAGTCCCCTGGCCACACCCACCACCGCTCCCCAGCCCCCTGTGTCCAGCGGCAGTACGCAGTGTGCAACACTGATCAATAAGCAATAAAATCAATCACCCGTAACGTTATCGACCCAGCATTGCAAGCAAGCAAGCCAGGCACTGTCCCCCCTTCCTCCCCTCTTCACACAAATCTTCAACTTCAGTACAGCCATACACTCTCCAACCATAACCTGGGTTAGTTAAAACCTATAGATGGTCTTGTTAAAATGTGGTGTGCTTGGAGACCTCACACAAGATGAAGTACTTTTCCCTAGCCATACACCAACACGGGGTTCGCCTCACCAGCACGTTACATAGCTTGCTGTTTTCTTGATACCCCACAGAGTAGCTGTTTAACCTACACACGGCGTTTACTGCGGAGTATTATATCTTAGTGGAATACATTGCCGGGTGTATTCACTTTAAATGAGCATAGTATATAACACTGAGGTATACAATGTCCTCTACACCACCGACACACTGAATATTGGTGGGTTTTTTTCTCTAAAGTGATCCCACCTTTTTTCTTATGTACACACACAATATATATATATATATATATATATATATATATATATTACTTGATGTTTCACACTACACCAATTTATATCACTGAGTGTATTACCATATACCGGTACTGCCTATATTGCCGGGTGTTGTCTTTAGCATTAAACTTATACTATCGTGGTACATACACAATATTACCATGATTTCGATCTGAGTGGCCGTATTCTCCGCGTAGTTGACGCGTAGTATTGCGTAGCGTCAACTACAAGGAGAATATGGCCACACCGATCGAAATTATGGTAATGTTGTATTTATTACTCACTTATTTTTAGATTTATGCAATAAATATGATCGTTAGAAAACTTTTCAACGTAATTAAGAAGTTATGTTTGGGACTACTTTGGTGTCGAGAAATTATTGGCTAGGCAGCAACTGTGTAGTCTATTTATTTTGTAATTTGGTGGACCTCCCTTATGTCCACCCACCTCCCAATCCAGTGGTGTAAGGTAATGCAGTGAGCTGGTCATGCATATTGGTCTCCCCAGGAGTTGGTGTTGGGAGCACATGCTCACCACAAGAGTGGTATCCTGAGCAGCTCAGAGCAGCTCAGATGAAGGGTTGTACTGTACTGGATGATCCTGAGAGCTCATCTGTAAGCTAAGGGGTCGTTTGCATAATGGCAGAGGGAAATCTCTCATTCCACATCAGAGCCTCGGTCAAAGAATTGTTTACCATACAAACAGTTATTTACAGACACCCAAAGTGAGATAGCTACATGGTCTTTTCTACCTAACCACCATTTATCAAACAGTCCAGAGGCACAGAGTTGCTTATTGAATGCTCACGGGTATAGAACTACTTATTAAGCAGCTCAGAGTCACAGAGTTACTTATTAAACAGCTCACAGAAAAAGACCTTTTTATCGAACAGATCACATTAACAGAGTTACAGAAACTGTCACTACGACAGAGCATCCTTTAGGGCGATAAGATCGCAGCCACCTTACTGTCATCCCATTCCCAACTCATGCCTTTTCATATTGCATAAAGCACCTAATTAACAAGTAACTCATGTATACTTACATAAACACAGTTTGGTAATCACAATTCATTAATCAAATTATAAGTCATAACCAGCATATATCAGTCAAAAAACGACCACAACATAGCAGAACTGAATTGTGAGCAGGACAAGAGAGAATAAACAACGATTCAAACCAACACGAAACGAGAGCTGTAGTCCATTTGTTATGGGGGAACAAACCAATCTAGATATAGTTTAGGCTCTCGAGTAACTTAGCCTTTGTTAAGGACATAAATGCTTTATATGTTTCTAATTAATGGTGTCTCTGAATTCCAAAGGTTACCACCATGATATTGAATCGAGGTCATATATGCCGTACAATTTGGGTCCTAGGCTTATAGGCTTATCTCTACAGACATATCGTTCACTAATTGTACAAAGACCAATACATCATGCTTTTTAATACCACGCCATGAATATATCTTTTAAGATATGAAGACCATAACCTCATCCGACATGATAATCGCTTCGTGACCCAGCTTTAGGACAGCCTGTGAAGAAGTCGTCTAGTGTGCACTGACCTCGAGGGGAGTGACACACAGTCTCACATTCGTTGACATACAAGAGCTCTTAGTTTAATGATTGTCAGTCGTGTTGGATCACTGTCTATTCACAATCCCTGCGGATTTACAGTAAACATGGTCAATTCTCCGTATTCCAGAGCGTTCCCGCCGTGCACTAACTTACAGCCGTACATAGTGTTGTACAGCCCCAGTATTACACAGTATGGGACTTAGGTTCGGCTCCTGCTCCTTCTATGACATACCATTATTCATAGCGCCTGTATTCTCCATGATTGTATTTGTGTTTGTGTATATAATCTATTTGATCATAGAGACTAGGATAGAGTTTTCCCGTCTGGTGCAGTCTGGTTTTTATACTAGAATATCATGTTGATATCGAATCTATGATATGAGGAGTGTATGAGAAATCTAAACTTTTCACAGGAAATCAGACAAAACATCTCGTAAAGTTCAGATTTGTACATGCCCATCGTGGCCAAGTAGTATTGGTTTTTAAGAGAGCAAAATAACTATCAAAATTGGCCGCAGTTATTCTTGAACATATTGACTGAATTAGAGCAGGCACCTTCTTGGATTATTCTCCTCCTCCCTGATGTTTACAGTTCGGCCGCCTACCTCTGAGTGGAATATTTACCTCATTATCACTCACCTTTGTTTCCTGAGCTGTTCACATGGAGGCAGGACACTCTAACAATGACACACTGAGTTGTTAGTATTAGAAGCACCCTCATAGGCCCTGTGTGACAGACCAGATTGGTTGCTCAACCAGAACGAGTTGGTCATCCCCTATTGGCTGTTGGTACAACAGCCAAAGAGAGGGCAGAGATTACAGATGCCAAGCCTGCAGTGTCAACCCCCTTCCTAATACCTATCATTGCTCAAGCTGGGCTTCAGACTTTACAGTCTGGAAAACTACCAGTCATTAGGGTTATAAGAGATCTTCAACTGTATTTTGACTTGGAGTTTTCTTATACGTTATTCTGATTCCCTTACGCCGTCCGCTTGTGTCAAAAAAGCCAATGTGCTTGAAAAGTGTATGGGTGTAAAATTCCTCTTTCGTATACTCCAGGCACATTCTTTGTCCGTTTCTGCCTCAGTGACCAGAATACCTCAGCTGTGATGAGTGAGCGACCTGATCAATGTACCATGACACTTCTCGCAGCATGTTGATCAAGTGTAGGCTTATGGCAATGAACACTGCGGTGTGGAGGTCATAAAATGTCTGATCCTTGTCAGGGGACATTCCATTATAGTAAAAGTTAAAGGAGGAGTGGGGGATATACGTGTACGTCGTATCATTTCACTCAACTAGCACCGGGTATAAAGGCCTGTGTCATCCTGATCAACTTTAGGGGAGGGCATACATTCTTGTATCGATGCTATATGTTTATTCTGGTATCATCCCGTTCAGCTAATGCTGGTACACCTTCTTGTGTTATTCCACTCTACTAGGGCGGGAAATGAATTCTTGTATCGCGCATCCGGCTTTACTCGTTCATGATATGTATTATTTTATCACCTTTTATCACCAAGGGCAGGATAATTATTCTTGTGTATTTCTCCTCAATAGGGGCGGGCTATATATCCATGAATCATATCGGTCGTCTAGGGTGGTATACACATTTACTCGTTAGCTCGTTGGCACTGGCAACTGCCTTATTGCATTATCTAGGGGGCGTTTTGTGGTGAGTTTACAAAAGACACCAGGCAGATATACCATGGTGCCATACGTCCCTCAACACACGCTCCACCACTCACCACCATTCAATTAGACCATCTCTGACGTTAACAATCTCCGCTCATCATTATCTCCTCCTAAAGCTCCTCCCACTCACATCACAGTAAGTGCTAATGCACATTTAGGTGTCACACCCTATGGGTCTGGTCCCAGTCACGCCAGTTCCGCCCGCTGCCGCTGGTTGCCAGCGGTTGGCTGTGTTGACAGAGGAGGACACGCCAGGACCCACCCCCTTTGATCACATGGTCTTGGGGCGACTGGGAGCGCCCTGGAGCAGTGCAAGTGTGTGTTACACCCAGCGGCGAGTGAGTAAGGTATGGGCAGTTTGCGTGTATTCAAGAGTCTGTATGTGTGTGTCTGTGTGTAGGCGAGGGAGCATGCACTGACATCGCATGAAACAGGAAAAAAATTTACGCGAGTTATTCCGTGAAGATCCAACTCAGAAAAGGGAGTAAAATGTAAAATCTACCACTGTGAATTTTCCGTTCTACACTGCCATCTGCCTAAGTAGAAGATGTAGCTTATTTCCCACAGAATCTGTGGACAAAGTACTAAAGAAGGAGACAACAGCCGGCTTTGAAAAGGGCCATAAAAACACAATGAGACGCTTTCCGGCCGCTGTCAGGGACGCCTTTTAAAGCTCGGTTATCGATACTTATATTTGTAAAGGATCTAACCTCATTAGTGGCACGTATTGTGAGAGCGGTCGCGGGAGAGAGTGCGGTTCTGCCTCCCTGTGGACCCGGCCAGACACTGAGTGGCGCAGACAACCCCCGATCAGTTACAGCATCCTTCATGTTGCGCCATGCCGACAGCATTTCTCCTTTAATTAATGTCCCTTTCATCCACCAACAGCAGCCATACTGCAACTTACGACGAATCATTAATTTATTAACCTGGAGCATGTGGTTAATGGGGCTTGTTCCCCGTGCTTGCCATTAGACGGACAGCTATGGCTAATTTCTACCGGCCTCGCGCAACGAAAAAAAGGGATTTCCGTCGGGTTTCTAGGAGGAGGCGGAAGAGGTGGGGTATAAATTGGGGTACTCACATAGGGGGGGGGGGGGGCGTAGTGGATGTGGGTACGATGGTTGGGGAGGCGGGCGGGAGAGGAGGAGGAGGAGGAATAAGGGTGTATGGGCGCTCCTGACAGCCTCAGAAGTCCCCGTGAATAGACTTCTTTGAAGCCTCACTTCTGGTCCACTACTCAGCTTTCATTCTCCACGGTCTTCAAAGACTCTCCACCATCAACATCCCGACCACCATCTCTACCACAGAGCTTTGCCAGGAAAGCACTTCTTTTCATTATCATCCTAACGTATTGGCCACTCCTATATACGCTGGTCCAACTGCCTATTGCCCACACAGCAGGGCGAAAGTTTTCGTTAGATATCTTTTTTTTAAGTTGACAATATTTTTTATCTAGATCTTTGCATGCCTCCCTTTATTTCTGTTGTTTAATATCATCATGTACACAATTTCAGTTTATGTCATTCTGTGAAATATCAGTTCAAAACGTGCAGTAAATCAAGACCGAATTACCTCAGGCGCTTCTAAATATCTGATGCTCCCAATATAAAATCTAAAGGCCTTAGTGGATTGATCTGAGACACCATTCTTGAACTGCAGTTTAATTTACTTTTAAAGATAAAAAGGGTTCCTCAATTATTTTAAGTAAATGATACATATTTTGGTAAGCATTAAGTATCCAGAAGCGAAATACCGTATTCTATTATATATACACCCGTACACGGTACAGACACCTCTACGAGTTACTTCTCGTTCTCGGTATGCGGTATATAGTTTGTACTGCACCCGTGTGCAGTAATTATAGTGTACTTCACGGCTTGGGCAGAAATGGATGTCAGCAATTGGTGAGTGAGTGACAATGTACTGCACATCTTAGAATGGAGACATCCTTTTGTTTTTTAGAATGTAACCTGGGGGTCATGGACGTAACATTTATCAATTGAAAAACTATCCTAACATAAAATTCATGGACATTTTAATTTTGTCACCTTGTTTTATAATGTTTCACATAGCCCTCATAGTAAACATTAACTTAATGAACAGTTTTTACTGATTCTTTTGCCTCTAGATATTTTGTAAGTATTTTTCATCTTCAAGTATAAAAAAATACCTGAAAACAAGGAGAAAATGAGGGTTTTTCTCAATTTTCACAGATAGATTCCAGTCGGATATAGGAAAACCCTATATTGGAATGATAGAATTCCTTGAGACGCATCCATTGATACAGGAATTACAACTGTTCACTGATTATTAAGAGGAATAGTCAAGAAAAATACTTTTTTTACATAAAATGCAGGTTTTGAAAAATAGACCCATTAGCGCTTTGACGGCCCTCTACGTCTTTTTGCGGTAAAATGTTTTTATTCTTAGGTGCATTTAATAATCATGACACGAGAGCTTTATAATCATGACACGACAGCTTTATGTTGTTCATCTCGATTTGAGATATGATCGTCATCTAGGTACTTGTTGATGCCTTTTCCGGGACAAGACTATGTATAAGATTCTCCGAGATACTAAATGGAACTATTAGTTCTATTATGTGTGTTTTGTATGTATTGTCTTTCTCAGAAGGAGCTTTTTACTACTCACCGTATCTTTGGGAGGTATTTTCAGATAATAGAACTCACCTGTGGAACGACAGAAAAGTACAAAATTATTATGCGGAATAATTTAATTATCATCATGTATAAATCACCAAAAGGCCCTGTTTCCACTTTTCGGAATGACATTATTGTTATTACACCATTCATGTAGTTTTACATCGACGGATACATGCAAGGAAGAACGCCAAAATTGTCGACGATTGTACTTTGATCCCATTCACTAAATAACGATGAACATACTAGATTATCATCCGACCCTAAGATACAATTTGCGAAAGAGGAAACCAATTCTTCATTAACACAGGGCAATTACAAGACATGTTTATACTTACGCTAAATGATATTGATACTTATATTCACATGAATAACATTCAGGACTCTTTGTTAGAGACTGCTGCAGTTCAAACAGAGGCTGATATATTCTTTGATACCACCGGGAGCGTTGCCGGCACCCCACTTCAAACTTTAAATGTTTCTTTTAGGTCACCTCAGACCTCACTCCGAAATGACAGGTAAAATCACTGATCTCAAGTATTCATGTCTGCGACTTTATGAAATGTCCCGGGATTGCCAATGGTAGTCGAGTATATGACAACTTGTAGGGTGGGGGGGGGGGGGGGGGGACAAGACGCGACGAGTCTCAACAATTGACGACTAGTCATAACGTGTCTTGTTATAAGCTCAAATCAGGGGAATGTATAACGAGCTCAAAGACCATGCGGTTACGCCATGTGGAAGGCAGCTCAATGGGATAAGGATAAGGAATGAATGAAACGGAAACACGTGTGAAACCTTCGATAATAAGCGCAGCTGCGCCCAATCCCCATTATATAAATATGTGTGCTCCTCGCTAACAGACTCGACTATCGGTGATCAAAAAGAAGGGAGTCTACAGTATACCGTTTGCTGCGTTCTTGTTAGCGTGTTGTCATTATGATAGCTCGTTTCTTATGGAATACTCTTATCGATTTCCACGTCCTCGTATATAGTCTTAATCACTCTAGACTAAATGGGTTCCACTCAAAAGACATCTTTCGACAATTTAATGAATGAAGCATGATGAAGACGGGCGTGTGAGGTTGGTGATATAGACTGGAAATCCTGATATCGTGCTCTGAGATTTTCTTTATGATTTTAAGTTCCGGCGTCTACCGACAACAATAGCAATCTAAAACCTCCCGATGCACTACAATGTATAACGTCAAAAATCATAGACAATCGGGAGATCTTTATCTTACACGAACGTTTAGACTAGAAACATCCGGGTGCATCGTAATCGGTTTTAGGTACATTGTAAGGCCTATCGTAGATGATTTCAGCTCAGTGGACGCCGGGCCTTAGACATTGTTTTCAAAATACTTTATTGCTGCAAAATGGGCAGACATATATTATCTGCATAGCAGTTATCCAATCACGTCTGTTTCAGGTTCCATTTTGCCATGGTCCAGTCTAATAGACAACATGATCCCATTATATTCATGCAGAATGCTTACTTGTATGTTTGAAGAAGGACAATTCAGCAAGTACCTAGAACAAATCATACCTATATAGCCGTCACCGAATAACGTCTACGGTTGGGATATATTCTGGATCCAAAAATATAACCGATAAGAATCACACTTCCAAATTCTGAGAAACATGTCTTAGTATGACTGAGGATGACAGTTTATCATTATGCACTCTGTGACCAGCATCTAGCCGGGAGCTGACCTCCCTGACACACGGTCGCATGCTGACGCTCAAACATGGATTCGGAGCTTGATTGATTGGGCACCGAGGAGTTTGGTTGGAAGGTGAACCCGACAATGGAGCATAAACCCATAAACCAAAGATTGTTCCACCAGCAGGAAACTCTTGTTTGAACGTATTCCAAAAAAACTATTTTAAAGGGATCTGTTCTAGGCCAGCACAACTGAGGGATAGTCTTTGACACAATATGCCTAAAGTTGAATTCACAATTCAAATTCTTATGGAGCCAGTCTATTGAGCTCTATTTTAGAGCAATATGATGTTACTAGTTTGCAAACTAGTAGGAAGCCATTCCTTCTTATCTTTAGGGCTATCTATTATGAGAGGGAGGAGTGCTGTAGGAGATTATCATACATTTTTTAGTTGTGCAGAATCACATGGACATGGGTCTCAAGCTGGGATATATGAGCACAATTGGAATGAGTTGTATCGTGAATCTTATTTAAGGGGTGGGAATCTGTAAGAGGGGGCCCCACAGTAAAGATGGGCGTGTAATAACCCTTTGGATAACGCTCCATACTCAGCTAAATTGAAAATGATTATATCGCATACTCATTCTGAGCATACCTCCAGTCTCCTCTAGAGCTAAAATTAGGATTATGTCATATGTGAGATGGATGTATAGAATGATGCGTTGAGTGTAATTCTGATCCAGGATGACACCCCAGGAAATGTAAACATCTAAACTTTGCTCTTATTCAGTTTCCTCCTTCAGCCTCTGATATTTAGGCTTGGTGTCCGCATATTCCCGCCTATAGCGATCCGAAACAAGGCCTGATGATGCGACCAAAGCGGCGCGTTCCTCTTTTCGCTGGTTTTCAGCCTGCCTCGGGCGCTGACGGTACCAGCAATACCAGCATCCGCCGCGCACCAGGCTGCTCGGTCGGCGCCGGTTCCCGGCATACCGGCTTATATTGATTACCCATCCGCGGCCGGTTCTGCTCTGTATATATCCCAGATTCGGGGTAGGAGAGCCCGGGTAGGGACGATGAGAGGAGGTGTATCATTAACTGGAGGCGCTGCCTGCGATCACCCCACCCCAAACTCCATCACCCCAACTCCTTCCAACCACCCTCATTCCCTTTCCAACACCCCTTCTCCAGACCTTCCAAACTTTACCTACCAGCCCTGCCTCCATTTGCGTTATATCTATCTAACCCCTTGGTATCGAAAATACGGTGGCTGTAATGTCCAAGACCTTGAGTGGGATGAGGGCGGGTGTGAAGGAGTGTGGAAGACGGGATGTGGAGATGGGGGTGTAGAGGGTTAGGGGGTGTGTGAGGCGGCTAGAAGGGTGATCACCAATACTGATTGACTGGGTATCTAAAAGCGAGGCACTGTCCTGTGGGCTGTAATGGTAGGGCCTAAGCTGGCAGTAGTGGTATAAAAATGAGCTGATTATCATATGGAGATGCATGAGGGTCGTGAGGCTGTCTGGTAGTCATACAAAGGGTCACGGGTGTAAAGGCGGCGATGCTGGCTCAGGGGTTGTCGATGGGCCTGGTTATATACAGAATACTCCACAGCTCAACCGACCCTTACATACCGACTGCCAATGTTGGATCTGACCAAGAACAAATACAGTATCACAATAGCTACATGTGCAACACATACAAATTGGGGATGAGGAATTGGACAGGGCAGCAATTGGATGCGAATAGCAATGTATTTGTTGAAGCAAACAGTCAAACAAAGAAGAGGTCAATGGGGGTAATGAAGTGATGTGCAGGGACGATGGGCAGATGTGGCCATTGTTATGTGATGTGTTTTACAAAGAGAAACATAAATCGCAAAATGTAGATTTGAGATTTGCCATGAATAACCCCCTGAGCCCTCATTATGAATTTTTATAGTCCCTAGTACACCCCTCCCACAGATGCACGAATGACCACCCAATGAGCAGCCCCTCTCACTCGTCATTAGGAACAGGTGGACGCAATAGCTGTTTTTCCGTTCAGCGCCGCCATGCGGTGATGTTGCATGGCAACGCGGCCGTTCGGCCAAACATTGCGCTGTCATGGCTCACGCCAATGCATTCACACATAGGGTGTGAGTGGCGGGTATGAATGCAGAGGTGTTGTTTTCTTCCAGATAACGGTGTTAGAACAAGCGAGGGTACTCTTCAAACTAGGACTAGTTATCTAAACTTTAGAGTTGATAATTGTCTTGACTTTGATTAGCCAAAAATTAATTCCTTACAGGTCTTCATAGCTTTATAATTTAGCGATGTCAGTTTTCCTTGTATCCAAGGAAATCAGTGTTTTCATTTTTAAATGTAAAATTCGTTTTTCCCTGTAAAATGAACATAACAATTGCTGTATTACTCCTATGAGTGACAAGCCTTAATTCTCGACTGTACCTACCCACAGACCTGGTTTATGATACAGATCTTTCCTCCAATTCCTTCGTTCCCTGTTGACTGAGCCTTACCCACACACCATCGGCACCTCTCCGTGGCCAACCCCGGGGCATTCTCCTTGGAACCCCGGTGTCATTATAACAGTAAACCAAGAAAACCAAGGATTCCAACCCCTTTGTCTTATTGGTAAATAAGTACATGAATCGTGCTAGGAGAGTGTGTATCTCTAATGTTTTAACCCTGTATTATCATGAAATATATTTCCTTGTCTTTACTGACCACAACTGACATCCCTGATTTATATGTAAAACGGGTTATAACAAAGTAATTAATATTATAAGCCCACAGTCAAATGTAATCACCTCTTGCTATTGAAACAACATATCTAAAAGAATTAGGGCAAAGACATATTCCTAAGACATAATCCAATATATTTCCTATTTCTAAATATCTATAATACGTTTCTTGTAAAATACATTATTGGGTATGATTCCCAACCTAGAAGAAGCATGTGTATATAGATATATATCTATATCTATATCTAGATTCAATATACAATATATCTATGTATATATATATCTATATATTATGATATGTTAATTCTTTTGGTTATTCCCGAGAGAAGGATAGGCCTATATTGGCCAAGCCCATACCAGTATATCTCTGCTACCCGTGTACATTGTTCCTATTTTATCTTACAATATCTAAAGTATTATTGAGGAGATATACACGTTTAACCTACCAAATTAAAGCTGAAATACCATAGAGTGCTATAGAATTGCTTTTAGTTCTCTAGAAATAATATAAACGGGTATTATAAACATATCACGCACATACACTAAGTCCTCCAATGGTAAAGAATACGTTGTCAGGGGCTTGCTTGGCTGCATGCATTGTGTAACCAAGAAGATAAGGCGCGACACCGGCCTGCGGAAAAAGGCCTATTGCACCTTCAAGTCTCGTTCATTCACGCTGGTCACGCGACCTCGCACGTGACCCCGCGACCTGCACTAGCATTTTGGCGGGTAATTTGTATAATTGTCGTCTGGTAGAACCTCCACTGGTTATCGGTTGGAGCCACTGAAGACGTGTATGTAGGCGTGATAGAGAAGGTCTAATGCACATCTTTTCTCTGACATGTTTCGCCACCTAGCCTTTCATGGAGGTGCCTTATAGCCGCCGTATTTCGAAAGTGTAGCGTGCACAAAGATTACGTTTATATTTGACATATTGTTTGCATTAAAGGCTGAGGGGTGTCTGCTCTATCGAAATGTATTCAATCAATTCTGTTTGGTTGTCGTCTTCTACAAGGGTTGCTGGTTGCCGGAACTAAACAACCTACAAAATGTACATTCTGTATTGCTAATAGGAATTGTTTATTCCTGTTCCTGTGGAATCCCGACCCCTTTCTAAAAAAGAACTTTGGGCGTCCACAAAACCAGCTGCCAACCGTAATAAAGGAAGGGCATGTTTGCAAGACAGGAGCCTCGTAAGAAATAATGAAAACGGAATAAAATCTGGATGAATTAGTAACTACACAATAAATTAAATGAGGTAATTTCATTGGTAATTTGATTGTGGATACTTCGGAAGGAAAATGCTTGGACTCAAGTTAAATAGAACGTTGAATTAGTAACCGCAGGTCTGTGGGAAGAATGGCCTGGGGCCAGTCCTGGTAATTGGGAATCAGTTGGGGGAGAGGCTGGGTGGTAAGTGGGACCGGGGGTAGGGGATACCGAATGGGGGAGAGGAGAGACGGCCTAATTGTCTCAGACAATGCCGGATTGGGGTTAGCACCTTTCATCAGGTCCCTGCTTCGCTACCATCGCCCGGATTCCTTCAGCCCGCGCCTCCCGCGAGGCGCCGCCACAGTCGCGTGTCACGTGAGTGGCGCGGAGGAGGCTGGGAATTATTTGGATAAGGGAGACGGAGTAGACGCTGAGACGTGTGATTGTTACTCTATGATTCCCTACTGTACGCGGTAATGCGTACCCGTCAAATCTCGGCCCTCTTCCTCACGTTTTCTCTGTAACAACCCCCGCACCCCTGTCCCATATTCCGCTAAAGTGAGCGATCTAGTGATGCCCAAGGCTAACACCGATTATCTCGTTCCCGCACGGTGTATCACTTGGTGAACGAGACCTTGACGAGAAATGCTGTATCCTCTTTGTTATGTTTGACTCTCCTTGAGCCAGCACATTCCTTTTGTCATCAATAAACATTTTCGTAGGCAATGCATACATTTCGCACGATTCACAAAACAGCATAAATTATTTCTAACATACAGAATAGACCTTGCTAGTGCAGGTCATGTGGTGGATGGTTCACGTTTGCTACTGATCATGGTGCGGATCACATGGGTGATTGAGGTGTGCCCTTGATGAACGTGAGTATGGCTCGTGGGTTGTTGAGATTTGCTGTGGGTGACGCTACGTATCTGGATGGTTATTCTTTAAGGTGTGCTCTCGGTGATGAAATGTATCCAGGGTTAGTGTGGCAGGTGATGTGGTAGGTGAAGGTACTTAAACAGGGTTGGTGTTCAAGATGTTCTGGCTATGTTCGATTGGTTGTTGAGTTGTACTTCAGGTGAGATATTTATAGGTAGGGTTGGTGTGTGAGGCATACAGGGGGTGATGGTGTGTATTCCGGGTGGGTGTTTGAGGTATGCCTCAGGTGATGGTGTGCATGCCGGTTGGGTGTTTGCGGTATGCCTCAGGTGCTGGTGTGTATTCCGGGTGGGTGTTTGAGGTATGCCTCAGGTACTGGTGTGTATGCCGGGTGTGTGTTTGCGGTATGCCTCAGGTGATGGCGTATATGCCGGTTGGGTGTTTGCGGTATGCCTCAGGTGATGGTGTGCATGCCGGTTGGGTGTTTGCGGTATGCCTCAGGTGCTGGTGTGTATGCTGGGTGGGTGTTTGAGGTATGCCCCAGATGCTGGTGTTTATGCCGGGTGTGTGTTTGAGGTATGCCTCAGGTGCTGGTGTGTATTCCGGGTGTGTGTTTGAGGTATGCCTCAGGTACTGGTGTGCATGCCGGGTGGGTGTTTGAGGTATGCCTCAGGTACTGGTGTGTATGCTGGGTGTGTGCTTGAGGTATGCCTCAGATGCTTGTGTGTATGCTGGGTGGGTGTTTGAGGTATGCCTCAGGTGCTGGTGTGTATACCGGGTGGGTGTTTGAGGTATGACTCAGGTGCTGGTGTGTATGCCGGGTGGGTGTTTGAGGTATGCCTCAGGTGATGGTGTGTATACCGGGTGGGTGTTTGAGGTATGCCTCAGGTGATGGTGTGTATACCGGGTGGGTGTTTGAGGTATGCCTCAGGTGCTGGTGTGTATGCCGGGTGGGTGTTTGAGGTATGCCTCAGGTACTGGTGTGTATACCGGGTGGGTGTTTGAGGTATGACTCAGGTGCTGGTGTGTATGCCGGGTGGGTGTTTGAGGTATGCCTCAGGTGATGGTGTGTATACCGGGTGGGTGTTTGAGGTATGCCTCAGGTGCTGGTGTGTATGCCGGGTGGGTGTTTGAGGTATGCCTCAGGTACTGGTGTGTATGCCGGGTGTGTGTTTGAGGTGTGCTGCTTGTGATCCCGGTGTTGGCCCCTGGTAACAGGACCAGCTGAAACGACCACTGCCATAAATCACCGATAATACCCAGCAGACAGTCTCAGATGAAAGCGCACCGGCTTAGGATCAGCTTAGTTTATCCAGGGAAGGGAGTGTTTATAGCCCTGGCTCCACCTCCACAGCCCCCTGAAGCCATCAAACCCCCTGCTTCCCACCCCCACTCCTGTTACCGTTAGTCAACACGGCGCATACTGTTACCGTCAAAAGTCACTCCACCCCACCCCCTCCCCCAGTAAGGCTTGCGTTACCCCAAGCCAGGCCTCTGTACATAGGAGTTCGTCTCCAATCGCCCGGCATTTGATATGGCGTCAGATGTGGCTTTGATGCCTGGATATCCAGTGGGCCCTGAAATGGCCAGCACCCGGGCCACCAAATGTGAGTTGGTTTCACCAAGATCAGCCACATGATACAATCTGTTTTTAGATAGCAACGTAACTACAAAAGTGGGTTTTTTATATGTGTCTAAATTAATTGTTATATGCCTATAACTGTATAATCACCGAACCATTAACCTTGGTAATTCCCTCAGATGTTTGTTGATGTAATCATTCCGTAACTAAGTAATCTATGACGTCACTTCTCACCCTGTTCAACGACTTGGAGTCATTCACTGAAGTGACTTTACTTTACCTGCGACAGATCTGTAAACCTGTACTTGTGGGAAATGAATTATTCTTACTTTGTATTACATGATAAAGGAGTAGGTGGGTCGTTTTGCCGCCAAACTAAATTACACTATTTGTTATTTATTATGTAATGTAAGTTACTCTACCTTAATACTAAGAACAAGGCTAACTTATACATACATAACAAGTATATAGACTCATGTGTGTGTGTGTCCTAATTCTAACTCGGTCCATTTGGGAATTGAATCCGTCAATAACTTTTAGAATTTGAAGGGCCTCGCTTCACATAGACATCTGAAGTCCAAGCATTAAGTCTATTGAAGATTCGCATTCTCTTGTATTTCACTTTGACAAAAAAAGAAAGATACGTCTTACTTTGAGTAGTTACGTCACAACACTTTACACCATGTGACTGAGCCTGTGAGACCATTCCACAAATAGGCAGTCGACGATGTCGCTCGGTCTCTAAATGCGCTTTCGCCTCTAACCCTGCTTCTTGCCATTCCGATAGATTTCCTCAGAGAGTTGCCTATCACTCCATCCAAAAAAAAACCAAGCTGCATATTTATGGGGCAGACTTTGAATAATTCGCATGAAATTATTATCGTGGTTCCCTTCAGCCCAGGGAAGCCCTATGGAGTTTCATTTTTCTTATTCGATTTTTCTTCTTGATGTTCCGTGTAGCTCTGCAAGTGGTCTACGGCCAGAAAGGCCTTTCAGACGTAAGTAAACAGACAGATATGGCTGAGACTCCGCCCTGCCACTGCCCTCCATATGTTATACTGCAGTGCTGCCTAGCTTACAGCCACACCTCGAATATATATCTAAAGCATGTGATATATTCCATTTTAGATTTTTATGTAATATATAAAGAGGACGAGAACAGGAGAACAATTAAAAGAAAATAAATGCTAGACAGAGGATAAGAGACACATATAGTGTATATAGCAGTAAGGTCTGTTATTGCAACAAAACAACGAAGACCGTAGTATCATATTAGAGTAAAAGTTAATCAAGAACTTTCAATGCTGTTTTTCACCCGACTCTTCTTCACTACAGAGAGTGAGAAGCTCGCTTTTTAAACGAGTACTGCATATGACGTGTACCACTGACGTGTGTCCAACCTCCCCCCCCCCCCCCCCCCACCCATCTCACTTTAACGCCCACCCGGCTGAAAATCACTCCACTAAAACATTCACAGAGGCCATGAATTCAGCAGGGCTTTCTGAGCCCAGGCAGAGACCTGGTTGAGCCAGTGTAGCCTGGGACTGACCCCTGTCTCTATATACTACTCAGACTGCCATAGCTCAACCATACCCACTGCCCATCACCGGTCGCCCAACGCCCAACGCCCACCGCCCAAGGGTCATCGCCCATCGCCCATCGCCCAACGCCCATAGCACGGCGACCATCGCCCTACGCCCAACGCCCAGCACCCATCGCTCGCCGACCATCGCCAATCGCCCACCGCCGACCCCCACTGCCTGCCGCCCATCGCCCACCCCAATTGCCTGCCGCCCATCGCCCACCCCCATTGCCTGCCGCCCATCGCCCACCCCCATTGCCTGCCGGCCATCGCCAAACGCCATTCACTCAACGCTCATTGCCCAACGCCTACCTCTCGATGATACTAACATTATGTTGTTATCTACATAAGCCATATAACCCACGAACTGCTACCTGCTTCTTACCCACAACCTTCACATCTGTATATTTACATGCTACTCACTGTGCCTGACATAGAACGTACCTCATAGACAGTTTATATAGATGCTACCCGCTACCTGCTTGGGCCTTTCACCTATCTTTATACTACACACACTTTGTCACACAGAGGACTAAAACCACCTGACATCCACTAGTATCTTTATGCAATTCACGGCTTACATTACATCTATAGAACAATGAACGTCCATAATCAACCATGTTCACACTGACATAGCCTGGACCTTATTCCCATCTTTAACCGCTTACACTCTGACATACATAGGACCTACACCACTCACTATCAATCCTGCTCCGGCAGATGCAGCCTGGGCCTTAGTCTCATTTGAATACTACTCACAAACATTTTCCGAGCCTTCGGCGCCAACAACTCACACCCAACACCCCCTCCAGGGGGAGGGGGAAATGTGTCATACAAAGAGTTTACCCCAAATATTATCACCTGCGTTCACTTCAGACTTTGTACCTTGCTTCTGATTCCATCCTATGTATACAAATTCAAATATCCGATACCTCTCCCACAGCCTAGCGAATGCTACCCACTGCCTGCCGCACACTACCTGCCGTCCACTTTATGTGGGCTTGTGTAGCCCGGACCTGACCCCTGTCACTATATACTACTCAAACTGCCCCGTATGTCTGACCCGCGCCGCCCGCCGTACTGCCGCCCGCGGGCACGGAACAAAGAGGTGGACGGCACACAATGCAGGCAGGACAGGGTTGGTAACGGCAGGGCAGGAATGGGACGACTCGGCTAGACGGGACCAGGCAGGACAGTTCTGGGCAAAGTAGAATGATTGGGGCTTGGGAGGACTTTATGACATCTTTAAACTTTGTTTTTATTATGTGCAGCAAGAGATGGTAGGATGGGGGAACAAATGAATATGCCTTGCAGGATATCTATAGAATGTTGGTCCAGTAGAGAACCTTTAATTCAAAATCATATCTTACAATCTAAGGACTGTATGTGGTTGCCTCCTAACATTCCTAGAATTCAGAGCCATTTATTGTCTCCTAGCATCAGTTATCACACAGTCCCCTAGCATACATGGATAGTCTCCTAGTATGAAGTACCACTCAGTGTGCAGTCATTATGCACGGTCTTTAAAATAAAGTAGTGAAGGCGTTTATCTAAAGGAGCGGCTCAGTTAGTCTCACCTAGTCTTGCCGCGCAGAGCCTGCCAGATACCCTTTACGGAGCGTGGTTGGGGACGGGTTGGCAGTGTGGTGTAGGGTAGGGCAGGGAGGTTTTGGGCAGCATGGTGTGGGGCGTCATGGTTCGAGGCATCACAAGAAGGCCGAACAGGAGGTGGGGCGGCACGGGCGTGGGGCGGGGCGGGGGCGGCGCGGGGAGGCAGGAGAGGTGATGGACGGGCTTGGTGCGGCTGGTCTGGCCGGGAGGTGAACGGGGTCAGGCCGGGGAAGGCTCGGGAGGTGGCCGAGGGTCAGACACCGTGGAGAAGGCGCTGTGCCGGGGCTGTAAGGGGCGCAGTCACCAGCGGGTAAAGGGCAGATCTAGAGAACACCCAGCATGTCTGCCCGGACAGGAGCCCTGCTGTCTGCTTGAGGGGTGAAGATAGGAGGGGTCTGGGACGGCTCTAATGTTTGAATAGCTACACCCCTAAATACGGGTAGCGTCCCAGCTATCCAAGTTTGGCTAACTGCCGCAGAGCTCTTCTGAAGTCTTCGCGAACGTGTAGGACTCGCAATTAGTCTATATGATATTTTTCTATATTTTTAAAGTTCGTGTACTAGTGAGCGGAGGCCATAGATTTCAACGCATCATACATCCAAAACCTTTACAAAGCTAGTGATAGTGTCTTATATCTCATAGTCAAGTTGTTTATTCTATATCAGGATGATTCTTACCTGAGGTTACCTCAATGTGTCATCGTTCATTTTATCATCCATGGTATCATGAAATATTTGATGTTCAGAGACCATTGATATCTGGCAATGTTTTAGAAGTGTGCTACACATTTTAAAAAAAGGTCCTTGCCTTTACCCCAGTACATCTCTCCATACCATGGATACCTTCAGCTTAGGTTTGTCCTAGACCCATGACGCATTAACTATAGAATTAATATTTCCGTGCTCAGTGCAATACTGTACAACCGTGACATAAAAACTAATCCATATATGGATCCCGACTCTTCTAATGAAGACAAAACAGCGGTATTACGAAAGCTGCTGTAAAATAGTAAATGCGTTCTACTGAGGCTGTCTAAGCCTGTGTTTGTAATGGAGATTCATTACGAGGGTGAACACAATCCATAGATATACATTACGGGTATGTAAAGTAATGAGAAGGGAACGTTGGAGGTATGCATACAGGTCGGATGTGGTTACAGCATCTCGTCATTCTCTTAGGTTGATTCATCCCCAGAGACGCTCCATCTCTATATTCCCCATGTTTGCCCATAGCATGGTTCCCCGGGCTCCCTTCATGGTTATTGTATTCAATTCATATTTCCAGATATATTTCTTATAAAGTAAACATGTACGTATCTCCAACCAGAGCTAAAATGCTGCCACATCTTTGAATCTCTGAAAATTATGAATCGTTGAAATACGGACACTGCAGAGAGGTGAAACCTATATAATTTAATTCTATACATTGGATTGTATTGTGTTCCAATTAACAAATACATGTTTATGTAAATATGTCATTGACAATACGTTTACTTTTAAGAGCAGCTCTTTCTTCAATATGCCTAATACCTATTTTTCATGTTCTGTATGGCAGACTAACGGTTTTCCTGAAACAAATAGGAGCTTCAGATTGTTTTCCGAAGGATCATATCGCACCAATGTACCTGCTCATGATGGCGATGTAGTTAAATAATGACTTTCATATCCATATAAATACGAGGCCCTCTGCTGTGAGTATTGAATAAAGAAACGAGGCATCGGGTTTCTCTGAAGTATAGTTTCTCTGATAACCAATCGCGAATAGATTTCAGCTAAAGATGGTATTAGATATGACGTGATGTTTAATAACACTGTTAGTCCATATAACTCGGGACAATTCAATTTAGGATACAGTGGTGTATATTTGTATGTGTATATTTCCTCTCGGCTTTAAACATGGAGTGGGAAATATAATTCTACACTGTGTTGTTGCTATGACACAATGCTGTGTTTTGTAACTGAACATCATAATAATCTGCCATATTAGTGAATTGATTAATTACATTATTAAGCACATGCAAATACAAGGCTTCTCATCAACATAGAAATAAATTTGAATCACACTCAAGATTTACCACCTAGAAATAGATAAAAATAACATCATCGTGGACTATTGAAATGATAGCCATCAGTTTACCTCGCGTGTCCAACCGGGGAGTTAACTATCATATAATGACTTTTAAAAAGCTATTCTTGCCGAAGTGGTGTATAAAGCTACTACATTGAATAAAGCCATCAACTGAAACATATAGAATTGGGAAGCCGTTGAGGTTTTGATTTTATCCTACCCCGTCTCCTCGATTTTGGAATATTACATGATAAAAATTCTGTAAGCCACTAGTGGCATATAAAACTCTGTATGCCAGGCAGCGTGGCATACGGAAAGTCAATGTTAAGCCTAAGGGATTTTATATTAGGGGTAGGATAAAACTAAGAACCATGTGATGCAGTTTATGTGAGGTGACCAGTCAGTACTGTAGTTGTAGTGAAGAACAAATACAACCGGCAGTTAAGTCTTTTTGTTTATCTCATCCCGGTGTTCTTCTCCATTGGCTCACATTAGGAATCCGTGATCCACGGCCGTGAAGTTCGTGTGCCCAATACTCAATGGCTAATTGGGCGATTCATTTTATCAATAAATAATGTTATACGGGGTGAGTTAATATCAGAAACCCACTCGATGAAAATAACTTGGTCCGCACTCCACCTCGTTTAACCGCAGAGTAATTCACTCAGCTTCGCTTCGCTTTGCTTCCGTATTGTGGAATACGGACCAAGCTATTTTCATCTTGTGAATTTCCTTCTGAATATTCTGGTTGGTACTGCACAATTAGAGGTACTCGACTGCTAGTAGATCTACCACGATACAAGAAATCCAGATGAATTGGAGCCGTTGGTAAATGGGAACTATATCCTGTTTCCAAATACCCCTAAATGGTATATAAGTCTTTTGAATCAGACCTTAAACTACAGTCACATTCTTTGTAGTTATGTCTATAAAATAATACATGTAGCTTTGTTATATTACAAGATAGTATGTAATCTTTCTCGGAGTCATTACCGAATATAGGGGGCCTATCCCGGGCCTCCTATGCCCTTGATGAGTGTTCATCGTGTCTTGTCGGGTGTGTATTCCTCGTCATGCACGCAAATAATTCCATCTCCATCTCCATCTGTCTGAGCTGGTTCTGCACCTACCTGTCTCCCCGTACCCCCTCCCGCCCTCCCAACCACCGCGCCACCACCTCCGCTCTACAAACACCAATATGGAAGACGGGTGCGTCCTGCTCCATGGCAGATCAACGGTGCTTAGTGCTGAACGTCGAACGGCGTATATCTTAGAAACCGGGCATGTTGGTGCAAGCAATTATATCCTATTATCTATGAAATCTCCTGAGTTGACCATCATTATTGCAGTTCATCAAAACTATCAGATACTAATTGGATTCGGGGAATATAGACCATGAAATAGCATCAAGGTTCACTAAAGTTGTTTGCCATTTGGCGTTTGCATTTTGCGGAATGCTTAATTTTTAATGATCACGGCAGTAACCGGTCGACATTAGAAAGCGTTTTGTTATTACTCCTTTAATGACGCAGTGGTCTTCCATCTATACAAACACTAATTCCCCCTTTAACCGCCCATCCAAGATGGACGCCACGCTCAGCGGCCGTCAGCCCACACTCTCCCAGCGGACTCGGGGTCCCTAGGGTGGGCGATGATGGAGGAGATGGGGTGATCGCTGAGGAGTTTGGATGTCGGCGAGCTTTTTTATCCTCGTGTCAGCCCGCCCCCTATCGGCCATCCCATCGTCTTCATCAGTTCCTTACTAGGGACCCCTCTTCCCCCCTCTTCTCCTCCCCTGCAACTCGCTTCTCTCACCGCCCCACACCCTAAGTCAGCGCACACCGATATGATAGGTCTTCTTGTATTATCGCTCACCCTATCTGACACCACCGCCTATCAGTCTCCGGTCTTTTTTTCACTTGGCGCCATGTTTGTTCTTTTTTGCCTCACTGAGAACGAGGCGAGTTCCCGGGGCCATCCTCCAATAAAGAGACTCGTCTAGATCGCCAATACTGACTTCATTAAATGAACCGACGGTTTGAACTTCACCGCCGCCGCTCCAGGCTTCTCCGCGTGTTTCATTGTGCCAAACGGCCTCGCAAAGTGACGTCTATTCCTCTCATATTGCTTAAGTTAATTATTTCATTAAAGGCACACATCAATTTAATTGCCAGCGTAATTGTTTGTATTTTTGTCCACTGCTTTTGCAATACAATTAAGGGACCATGCCCTGTCTGAAGATCAGCTAAAACGATTATCCCTGCCGAAGTGGTAGGACACAATATGATAAGTTCCAGCTCGGAGCAATGAGTGGCGGCATACTAGAGCATCGTGCATCGAGGAGAGTTACCCCGCCCCCTATAAGGGGACACTCCGCTTAAGGGGACATTTTGCTCAGAATGGAGCGGGGTTTTACTATATATCTAAGACCGGGCACCAACTGCGCTCCTGTTACATGCTCATGGGCCTTGCGATTGACAGACAAAATCATAGCAGTGTACTACACTTCTACAATGAGCCCTACGATATACACCGATATGTCATGATTGGCTCCCGATAGGCCCGAATTGAAGTCCTCGTGATAAGATCGATTTTACCTAGCTTGTCAAAGTGAATCGGGAGCCTATTTGCCAGAAATCGTCACATTTCATTTAGTTTTAAGTCGAAAGTCTGAAATTGATAGTTTTAGATAAGAATAATGATGCTGTCACAGTTATTTATCTAAAATCAATTTCTTTAGTGTCTGAATAATAATTTGATATTTCGCAACTCTGCCGTCTCAGGATGAGGTTGTTTCTCCTAAAACTAGTGTAAACTTTTAACACTTCCCAAGACTCTCCGGTAGTGCGCACTTATGATAAATAACAGCCAAAGATGAGATCACAACTAGCGGACCCTTCCCACCTTCAAAGCTTACTCCCTCTTGAACAAATACTCTGCACTACAACTACACGTCGCCTTTTGTAAATTCTGGCCCTTCCTGTCACCTCGGCAACCATCCCAGCCCCCATTTACCCCCTCATGTTGGCTATTTTTACCACTCGGTACAACGTGAACGGGCTGTCTTACTGGCACTTTACCACGCAGTCCACTGAGGAAAGGAGAAAGGTCAGCTAATGACAGCCATGGGCGTCGCTGGTTATTGGAAGGAGTGTAGACATTGTACCTAGTGTTCTCAGAAACAGGCTCGGACGCGCCAAGCACAAATATCGTCTGCTCCTTGTTCAATGAAAGATAATAGATGCACCGAGGTGACAGTCTGAAGTTACCAGAAACTGGCACATAACTATACCATTACACTGTGATTTATACTCTATGCCTTGAGTATATATGCCAAACAACCCGTGCGTTAATGGGACTCGAACCTAGGTCTCGTAATTTGTAAATAGCATCCTATCCTGGATGTACACCAACATGACCCCCACCCCAACTTCCATACATAAACGCCCGTCCCCCTTGGATACAATTCTAATGCATCCCCAATGAAGTTCTTAACTAAGAATATATATATATATATATATATATATATATATATATATATATATATATATAGCAAATTCACCTTTTGCAGTACTCCCCAACTTCAACGGAATGTGGGCAATAAAAAGTTAAAAATTAGGTACTGAAGAGAGTGCCTTTTTTCGCTTACCGATCACACTTGCTTGTGCAATAATGTCTATTTCCATTCTGAACCTTTTTTTTCTTTATTCTATTTCGCTGTGAGATGACCTCGACTAATCATACATCGTAAAGCACAACAGGCTATCAGCAACTACCTCTAACGAAAATATGAATAGAAGTATTTGCCATTTAATACCATGAACCGTGAATAACGATTTATGCCTTGAAATCAATCCCGTAACATGTATTTTGAATTTGGAAGCTTCTTTTAGATTTACTTTCAATGTCACCTACACCAATCAAAACACAAAGGGCGTAACATGGCTGACCGATCCCCGCGTCCAGCTCCATGTGGTAGTAATGGCCGGTGAACAGCAGGCACCATTTGAGATGCTTTATGTATTGCATCCTTCATTCGGCTCATTCAAAGGCTGGACATGTCTGGTCGGGTCTTACAGAGACTATGATTGAGTACGTTTAGGAAGGTGCGTATGACTAAGAATTCGTCAGCGCCTCTGAGGCGCGGTCGGCGACGCTTTGCATACCCCAGACCTAGACCCCTCCTCTTTCATTGAGTAGTACTACAGCGCCCCTAGCCAAGGGATGTCCACCTGCGATGCCAGGGGGCAGCTGGTCGGGCGGCCAGGAAGACCTTGACCAGCCCCCTCCCCCACCCACATCCGCAGAGCACATCTAGGCCAGGGGCCCGCGCCTGACGCCTCCTCCTCTATAAAGCCTACAGTTTCAGGCGTGGAATTAGGTGTCGAGGACCGATCGGTAATCGGTGTAGAGTGGTGTGCACATGATGGGTTTGTGTGAGATGTGGGTACGGGAGGCTTATCTTGTAATTACACGTACTATGGTGTTTAAAAAAAAGATTCTTGAAGCATCACGTAAACTTCCACTAAGTCCGTCAACGCAGATACACAGATATATAGTAGCCACGCACGGTACAGCACTATTGGAAGTTACAGTACCCAATGATACGATTCATTTTGAATATATCCGTGAGGTTCGGCTCGACTGACTTAAAAATTATAACTCACAACATGTTTCAGTTGCATAGCATTCATAACTCCACATCATACTGAGAGAAAACGACCTTACTGTTGGCGAACCTGGCTTAGTTTGAGGTCACCTATCACCAACATAAGTCCCGATGCCGCAGGTTGAGAGACGGATATCGGCGATAGGTGACTGAGAACTAAGACAGGCTCTTCCAACAGTCAGATAGTTTTCTTATTACTATATACCTCAATTCGATGAAAAAATGTCATTTTGAATACTTCAAAAGTCCTCGAGTCACTCCCAGCTTATCCTCCATGTTAACACTGCCGAGCCAAGAAGCTCACACCGGACGTGCCCGTTGCGCATACGTTGAAATATGTTAACCCTATCGCGGGTTCCCAAGTCAGTACGACAGGCATGGAGATGGGTACTGGTGCCAGTGAATACTGCTTGAGGCCGGGTAAAGAGGCCTAATTGTGATTATTTTATATTTGCATCACGTGACATGACACATGATCCCTAAAACTGTTCTTTATTTTGCCTAAGACTATTTAATATGATGTTCTACCTACTTACTTTGAAAGTTTCATGTTTATTGAGCAAATATTTTCAATTTTATTCACAAAAACGAACATTTTGTAAATGATGCCTCAAGGCATGACCCAGCCATTTCATATATTTTACCTATCTATACTGTGTTACATGAAAGTCCCACATAAGATACCGCAATATTTGGTCATTACGCACTTTAGCTATAACGGGGAGGTCATAACACATTTCACAAACACGCGATTCTATGACATCCGCCAGGGTCAAATTGTCCGCAATGACCGTACTCTCGTCCCAACAATGTTAAATTTTGTTAGTGCGATGAACTGCACCATAGTGGGCCGTACTCGATATATACTACACCCTCGTGAGATAGTCATACTTCACTGACATTCGCACACAGGTATATAATAATATGTGTTTCATGAGCTTCACTTTTTCCTATATATCTCCCACATGATATAGATATATCCTAAATGCATTATCCTCAGACATACATTGATATACAAAATTGTTTTAATTATTACTTTTAACCAGCTCAATGTTCTATAGATAGACTCATGCTATTCTAAAACATTAAGTTGATTAATTATCTACACAATCAGCTTCACCAACACCCTAGTAAATAATGAAATGAATTAACTCATTGCAGATTACATCGATCCAAAAGAAATATTTTTAATCGCCATTCTAGATATTCCTAGAGGACAAGCACAGCTTTAGGGGCTTGCATTGTGACATGGATCGATTCTTCAGCCCGTGTGAAATCCTCTTTTATCTCCTCTCATAGCTATCAAATAACTCCACCGTAAAAACTTGGCACTGGGAAGAGGAGATGGGGGCGAGCGTCCCGCTATAACTATATCTCATACATCTCCTTAAAAAGATCCAATGTGTTTCCTTCCTTCTTTATCCCACAGCATTCCTGCTTTTTGTCTGAGCTTCTGTTTAGTTCACAATATTTCTCATCTTATCTACTTTCATATTTGTTGTGCGCCTTGTTTAAATTACAGAGACTGTGCCATGTTTCCTGAGTATGAATATGTACCATCTGCTCAGTTACTCTGTGTCTGCCTCATTCCTGTTGCTTTTGGCTCTCCACTACAGATAGATCCCTTTACTGGTCTATAGAGTTATATCAATCCTTTTATTAATCCATTTTTCATTCTATTGCCCTAATTAATCATTATCTGAGGGGCCCTCGTAATAGATTATTATAAAATACCTCTCTTTCTCTTTTGACATTCAGGACTGTTCTCCCATTTAGTTCCAGTTCTGTATCCTGAACATCTATTTTCCCCTCTCCTATGTTTCGTTCTTCTTCTGTTTCTCCTTCCATCGATCACTGTCCCTCCCCTACCTTCCTGTCCTTCGCCCCCTCTCTACCTCTCCCCATCTCCCCTTTCCCTGTTTCATCTCTCCCACCCTTTGATAGGCCTACGCCTCGTTTTGACATCGGCCATTTCGAGGCGATTTCGGCGCATGCGCGTGGCGACCTTGTTGCTATTCTGAGCCCAGCTTTAGTGTCCTGAGCTGCTCCCAGAACAGGTCCCGGAGTTGCTCCGACTACTTGATATATCAATGCAGCCAGAGCGGCCCGACGGCCAAGGGGCCCTAAAGGGCGGCGGACAGGGAGGGGAGGGAGGCCGGAGCATGGGGGGATGCGCGGAGCCATATATCAGGTATGTGGTACGACTGTGTGGGTATATACATATCGAGAGACCACTGTGTAGGCAGCATACAAACAGAAGAACCACTGTGTGGGCAGCATACACACAGACATATCACTGTATGGGCAGTACCATAATAAAAACGGAATTACCAGGGTTGCATTTCGAGCTGCTTTAAATACTTGCCCCAACGCCATCAGGCAGAGGGCTCAAATTCTACGTAAAGGAATGAATAAGATAACCCAGATACGAATGTCAGAATGTTTCCTTTTGTTATATACCTTTAAATGTTGAAAGGTAATGAGATAGTATATTCTAAAAAACAAGTCAAACCATCAATGTAAACTAATCAGCTACACCCCATAGTGGTTGGTCATAGACAGGCGAACTCTGCGAACTGCGGTAACATGGAGTCTTATTGGCTGAGAGTTGTTCTGCTACTGTTTCATCCAATCAAATCGCGTCTTATGATCCTTTGCACTGTCACAGAAGTTGGTTTAGTTCTTTTAGGTTAGGTCTAGACAGGACATATATAGGGTATATATATTCGATGGGGATAAGGACCGCTCTCGTGTCAGATGTTAAACCTTCTGTATTAACAATTAAAGACAGACCAACAATCTGCTGGACAAACGACACTTAACACGAGTTCCTTGTCACCTTCCATGGGTCTTGGTGTAGTCTGGGACAGGGTATCAAACCTGTGTCAGTGCATGACTTAAGTATGCTCTCTTGCTTCACTTTATTTACATGACATTTTATAGATTTTCAGTATATTATCCGTACTGTATTTATATAGAATACAGAAGTGATCAATATAAAGGTACTGTGGGGTTATCACGTTTCAAGAAATTATTTTACCGGGATAAGGAGGTAAGTCTATGTTGAAGGACGAGAAGGCTGATAGCAAGTATATATGCGGGGTGGGGTGGGGTGGATAGCCAAGAAGAGAAAATGGAGAGAAGTGGAAAAACAAAGATAGAAGAGAAGGGGAGGGGCACTGAGTAAGAAAGAGAGGGGCAGTGTACACTAATTCAGGAAGGTGAACTGTGGTCCAGAGGGAGATGTGGCTCGAGGAGGGGGTTGTAAGGGGTAGGGGAGAACGACTTCGTATTAAAGGATTGCAAAAATGTAAAAAACGCTACTATAGAGGGTGAATAACCGGCGTCAATGACCTCCGATTCGAGAATACCGAAATGTAAAAAAGAAAAGAAAATATACTAAAGAACAGGACAAAGTTCTTAAGAAAAAATAGAAGAAGGAAGAAGAAGAAAAAAGAAGCAGAAAAGAATAGAAGAAGAAGGAAGACGAGAAATCCAGACCACTCAGCCTTTACGGTGGCCGCTGACCCGTTGGCCAGTGGGCGGTCTGGCCGTGGCAGATGCGCCTATGAAATATGCAGAGCGGTCGAGGCGACAGCGAAGGCATGATTTCTCACGGGAACTGTGCGCGGGGAGCCGGCAACCGTGCCGCCTGCCCCCGGCTAGCGCCCGACCTCTCCCCGCCCCTGCTCCCCTCCAGGCCTCTTCTGCTCAACCTCAGCCCGAACCCACCTCATCCCTACCCCCACCTGCCCCTCAAACCGAGAGCCCTCTAACATCATCCACCCTTTCCGTATTCACCCCGAGCCGCGCGGCTTCCCTATATGAACCTCCTCAGCCACCATCATATATCTCACCCCTCCGTAATATCCTCCTTAACACGCCCTTCTTAACACACACTTCTTAACAACCCTTTTTCAAACCATGCCACACTTTAGCCACTACCCTGATCACTGGGCACCAGCTTACGACTACACCATTATATGTCCCTGATTATTCCATGTACATTCCTCAACCCACCAACACTTTTCACTTGGTATTACGATTAGCTCTCACTGTAATAGATATAGGCGACTTCGCAATTGATTACCTGCCCCTCTGTAGTATGGCCGCCTTGACATCCTGCCTAATACATAGCCACCAGGTTGTCACCATTGGGTACTGAGTGTTAATATATGATAGAAGAAAGTAGGGCTGAGGTGGTAGCGGTGCTGCCAATCATCGTGTAACACTATAATCCCTCCACCTCCTCATAGAGAGCGGGTGCCAAGTCCATGCGTACAGGTGTAAAACCAAGGTGAGGGTGCTAAAACGCTCCAGGTGGGCCGTACTCGTGTAGGCTGACTATCTGACCCAGCCCCGGAGTGACCCTTCTCCTGGGCATGCTGTTTGTGCTGCCCCCTGCTGGGATTCTTCTCGTAAGAGAGAATTCAGACAATGTGGCTGGAATGATGCGGGCAGCGGTTGAGGTTTTAGCCATAGAGAGGTTCTGTCGTTATTGAGCTGACTATAGGGTGCGTACGTCCTCAGGTTGTGTAAAGCATTAACTATACAGTATGCTGTACAGCGGCCATAAATATGAAGTACAGCAGCAATAATATTTCCTTTACAGCCCCCACGACACATGCTGTCGAGCATCCTTGATACAGACCGTACAGCATCCGTAGCTCATAGTTGATCACATCGCGTCAGAGCTCTCATGGTTCAACCAAGGTTCCAATGGGTAAACCTTTTTGAGTACGAGAAGAAAGTATATGGTGTTTGTGAAAGTGCAATGTGGAGGACCGAAATCCAGTATCACCTTATATAAACTGTACAGTGAGTTCAAATCAAACACTCGGAAGAACCCTTGACACTAGAAGACCAATTGCTTGAAAGCACTTCTAATATCGACGATCTGGACAGCAACGGGGCGTGGTAGCTGTATGTTGTCTATCATGATTCCGAAACTGCCCCTAGTTATCTAGAACTGTGGATCTTTTAAACCAACTACGATAACTATTTGAAAGCGGCTCCCTCCCGGAAGATCTGGACAATAATGCGATGAGGTAGAAAAAAGGAACTGTGAATCCTCAAGCCAGCTCTCCTCAAGAATTCCATTTCTCGACGGCACTTCAATTCAGATACCTGTGCCTGGTTAGTGTCACAGAAGCCAGCATTGCCAGAAGCGCCCTTGGTTTGGAGACCACAGGTCATTGTAATATAAGTATGTGGAAGCTAAAATGACCAAGATCCCTTTTCGGCGTATTGACCAGCGATCAATAGTCATTTTCCACTCCTCCACCTCTCAAGGCGGCTGTGACGGCCTGCTACTGCAAATCATGGACTTACCATTGTGGTACTGGGAACTGTTCTATGCACAAATAATGTCTCGCTTTAAACATTGATACTGTGGTAGTGTCCAGTTTGCTCAAATGTAAATAACGGCAGAGGACTGCTTTATCTATGCAATAATTTACTCCCGACGTTAATTGGAAAGATATAATATGATGTTTCCATGCATTCTTTAATGATGAAGGAAAGAGTCTCACACATTTCAATCAGATCACATGATGTCTATTGATACCCAGGAGGCACCATAATGCCTCTAAGCCTTCTCAAGCCGAAATGCCTTAACACCGTTTATAGAATCGGTATTCTCCATGGACCTATGACCTAGACGAGAAGAGAGTTGGTCAATCTTATTATAAAGTTAAACTCCTGATGCCTAGGCCTTTAGACCGTGTGAAGGATTCCCATCAACACCTTCATCAATGTGGAACAAATCCACTAGAGATTACATCCTTTATGGTATGTTTAGACCTATGATACTTTACGATTTCATGTAAAGAAATTGTTTCATCCTCAATTCATCAGAGAACCAACCACCCCAGAGTTATATCGATATCGGTTTCTAAAACTTGAATCGGTTCAGCTTCACAGCAGCTCTTCTCAGCTAAATGTAGCGAGTTGAGGAGTCTGCTGTATCATTTGAATTATCTTGTGGATATTTGCTATATAGTAGAGGAGCAAATTGTCAAAACGGCTCTTAAAAATGGGTCACAATGACACCCGCGAGTGAGTTAGAACACGGTTAGCTCAAAGTGTGCATGCATAAGTCCTCAAAACATTTTCAAAGAGTCTTCCCTTGAATCTATACATCATTATCTGGGATTACGTTTTAATGTGTGTCTCTTATCAGTTACTATAAGTGATATGCGTTGTCTGGTTCATTATCAATCTTATAGAAAGGTGAATAGCAATTAACCTCAGATTATGGGGGCCTAGACAGAGAAGAGACTAATAAGAGGGACCGCTGATTGGTTTACTGTTATTTGTGTCAACTAACCTCCCCACGTATAATTTCCAAGCTAGGAATTTGTACAAAATATAGTAACTAGAGAGTCACTCTATTACCCGGACATCTCTTTGCAGAAAGCCAATAATCAAAGTGTATTGATTATTCAAATCAGGATGACAAGGCGTATTCAAAGGAATATTCCTACAAATGTATTTGTGAATATATGGAATATCTGTTCGTGGGATAGGTATGACCAAAAACGGAGGACTATTTTTAGATGGTCCCACAGTGTTGATAAATTGTTTTTGTAATCTACATCGTCCAAGAGCCCAGAAAATGCTGTTTATCTAAGTGACCCCTTGCAGCTTCATGGCTAGGTCTGATAGCATGGTTCATTTTAGTTGATCATTATGACCTGTTTGTAGACAGCACACAGAAGGATATGTTGTGATATAGGTTAATGTATTATTTTATTCTTTAGAAAATGGGAAAAAATTCTTCTCCCGGGTTTAAACCTGGGAAGTTCTTATTACTGTAGTTCCTATCCAACCATCTACGTCAGGCACCCAGTACAGGTATCCAGAACAGCCATTCGAGGGATGGGTCTCGTCATGAATCATCGTACACGAGGTTAGAGGTCATGCGAATGACTGATCTCACCCCAGACCAAAGGACTCCATTTTATCAAGGAGAATGACCTCATATCGTTCGACATGTACGCCCAGACCTGATATTATACACGTCGATGTCAGAGTATTGTTCTTACAAATGGCCCCCTGATTCTTATTTGTGATAGAAAACACTGGCATTCACAGAATAACGTGTTATGTTTCACAGTGCAAAACCTCTGATTCTTAAATGGAAAAATGAAACCTTTCCATAATAGATGTACTTCGTTTAACAGAGGCCATCCTGTTATCTCCGTTAACCGGCCTGGACCAGAGGTACATACACTGCTAGTATCATATCCTGATAGCAGACGGATAACCCTGCTAGCACGAGAATTACCTACTGTTATCATCTTCAGTCAGCCATGTTGCCGTGCCTCATCACTGCCATTTCCAATTATGTCATAGATGAGTTTGCCTGCTGGCTACTACCCTACCTAGTAATGAAGATACGACCTGGCTCCGCAGAACCGCCCATTGGACGCACCGTTGAGCGGGCAGCTTCCAGGTTTATGCCTGGAGCTGCCTGTGGGTGGTTTCAGTATGACGTCATTCCAATTGGCTTAAAAGCACAATAGAACAGGATCATTTATGCAATGCAGGAATCCTATCAGAAATAGAAATATCACATTCTCTGGATGTAAGCTGTGTGAAAGCCAGCCGAACATGACTGACGGCAGGGGGCTTTAATTGGGGATATTTACGATTATTGCAAACTGATGCATAAGAAAATATATGAGAGGACCAATACAAGAAGTTTTTAAAAAAAAGGTGTTCCCCAATAGCTAAATGTTTAACAGATCTGCTCTCAAAACATAATGGAACTGAAGCAATCACCGTATCTGTGGAATGCTCCTTAAGATAGATCTGAAATGAAAGCTACAATTAAGATATTAAGATGGCGGGAAGCCCATTCAATCTCAAGCCCATATTTTCCCTGAGGCTAACATTGAACCAGTCCGTCATCATGTTTTTCCATCTCTCTACTGTTCATCCATATCACACAAATGAGAGGTGTGATTCTAACAGCTCCTAGTTAATTATAGATATCGAGAGCCGTATCTGTGTGTATTGCATTGTAGAGAGTTCCGTGCAGCCTGGGGCTTAGAACTGGTATGAACTGTTTTGATCTGATCTGTGCTGATGTGTTATGTCATGCTTTGCGCGCCTCTGAGCTGTTATGTGCTGCTCTGCGGTGTGATATTTGCATCTGCTCTCTGTTTGTTTGAGCTGCTCAGTGCTATTTGAAAGGGTAGTCTCAGACTCTCCACCAAAACAATGATCTCTACTTCTTTAATGAAAACATTCCTATTTTTGCAGTGCGAGGGTACTCCGACGCACACATTATATATAACCCGGAGTTAATGTTCTTATAATACTTATCAGGAGGCAGCAGGAGATTCTTTGAAAGTTTTCAATCCATATGAATAACGGGAATAACAGTCTCACAAACTGTCACATATCTCATATAACTATCCCCCAAAACAAGTATCCTTAACAGGTATTTCATATACGAATGATACGGTATTTCTGTGGTAATCTAGATTTGAAAGATTTAAAACTAATTGACAGGATCGTTACCAACTATTTGAGGTCATCTTTGATAGAGGATTGGTAAGAGTACGTGAGTGGACTGAACTTTGGCCATGACTATGTAGAAGACTGAAGGGGGCAGGACACTGGCCGTGTCTCAAGCATTGGCCTAGTGCCAGATACGGGACTCGAGGTTGATTTATGTGTACATACGACTAGGGCTAAAGCTGGGGTCTGTATTGGGGTTGGGGCTTAGGCTGAGGTCTAGACTCGGGCTCGAGCTTAGACTAGGAAAATAACAGATACCAAGTGACCCCTTCTTGCAGCCCAGACAAAGAACAAGGAAAATGCGCCGGCCGCGGTACCGGCCGCTGACATGACTCTACCACGCTACGATGGGAAGGGACCAGGAGGCCTAGACAGGTGGCGCAATAACCATAAGCATGGGCTGACAGAGGGAGGGGAGGGCGGCAGGCTGAGGGCGGAGGGGAGCTATAGAGGGCATTACGCAGGCTTTCGTCCTGGACCGGTGCTTGGGATCGGGCAAGCGGCTTGAAATAGTCGATGAGTAGCTCAGAGTAGCACAGAGCAGCACAAGACAGTGCATAATGTGTCATTACTATTAAGTTTTCCTTTGATTAACTTACTGTAACTAATTTGTCAAAAACTAATTAATCTGCCGTTATTCCCTTTTCGTTATTACATTTCATATCATTCATAGGATAGTTTAGTTCATTCAGTTGACTGAAATGAAGGTACATTTTTTTTAGTTAAAACTCAAAGTTGTAATCAGTATGTTTGTTTTTGATTATGTCCATGTGTAGCCGATGCGTAGTTTCATCCTGCTCCATCGCTTTGGGGTAAACCCGCAGCTTCTTGTATATGGAGCAGGTATGTCGTGTAGTCCTTTTGACATCAAAGCACTATACATACCTGCTCCATATATCTGTCTGTAGACGTGTAGCATCTGTTTGTGGTGATTCGCTTCAGAAATATCCAAACAATAAATAATAATAGCAATGGATAGACAAATAAAAATGAGTTTATTTTAATTCAATATATCCGCACTGAGGGTAGAGGCTTATTGCATCTCTTTCTTTACGAAATGAATAAGGCAATCACCCGAATATAGCTTCACTTCCCGCCTACTACCTCCTGACGTCACAAGGCGTCTCACCGAAGCACACTCAGTGGATTTGATATTGATGCGCGAGAAGCCTCTTTTCCATCCTCGGAGAGGTGAGGATGGAGAGAAAATAGTGCCCGGGCTAGTGTCAAACCAATTGGAGGTGTCTCGGGTCTGATTCGCCCGGCCTGGAAAGCAGAGTGGTTTAGACGCCCGCCGCCCCAGCGTCTACTGTTTGCGGCGACGCCGACTTTAAAAATACAACACAAAGAAAATAGGCCGCGGAAGGAGCGACGTCTTGCCACTTGGCGGTAAAGAGGCCATGTCAGAGAATTGCTCACTTGAGCGCGTGCGACGGAGGAGACAGAGAGAAAAAACTGTGAATCGATTTGATGTTCGGCCGGTGCGGAGGGTGGGTGGGTGAGTGAGGGATTGGTGGGGTGGGTTGCAAATGTGAGTGAGGGGTGGGGTAGAATATGTGAGAGATGGTAATGGTAGGATGGGAGTATGTGAGCTGAGAATGGGTTCCCCCTTACGGCTTGAGGCCTATCTCCCATAGGACTTAGGGCTAATGTCCATATTAGGGCTTAACGTTAGCTGAACATTGTGTCCCCTTTCATCTTAACTTCACCCTCGTGATTTAACCTTGGGCCCCGTCACATCATGTCATCTTTGTTATTAAACTTGTATCCCCCTTTATGTTATGTCATTACGGGTTTTAACCTTGTGTTCCCCTTCACGTCATTCCCTCCTCCCTAGGTTTTACCTTTGTGTCACCCTTAAGGTCATGTTCCCCCGGGGCTTAATGAGAGTAGCGGACATGGTGACCTTTACAGACCACGACCCACGTCTGCCAACCTTGGTATGTCAGTCAGGTCGCACATATTTGTTTTCCCGCCTCCAGCTCTGCCCGCCGAATACCAATGACGCCCCTACCGCTCGCCGTAGGAAGCAAGCTAATGGATCATTTTTCGTACGCCAGAGGTTAAAGTGGCGTTTTTCAGACCATAGTTCAGTTGTTGTCTATTTCAGGGTGGTTTGTGTCAATGTATATTCGTTAGGAAACGGTTTCTTGAGTATTTGGTAGTGTTTTCATTGCTTACATTGCACTATATATCAGAATGTGTGTGTGTGTATGTGCACCTGCTATGTTCATGGTGCCACCTGGTGTTGCTGACACTGGAGATCTATGTATACTATAATCCAGTGTCTAGGTGCTGTAATGAAGGCAACTGCATGGGGTTGCCGGAAAGGCTGCCTGCTGGCAGATCTAGGCTTCCCATACCCCCTCTCAGACACACAAGTCCGGTGGCTTCTATCACCAAGAGGCTGCAATTCTTTGTGTGGAGTTTGTGGTCTGCTCCCTTGGGGAATCAGCCGAAGCCCGTCAGCTTTTGTAGCCAACCACATCCCTCCCCTCTAATGCTACCCACGTGCCCCCCCCCCCCCCCGCCACATCTCTCAGGTGTAAATAATGGCCGCCCCATCAAGCTTTATGCTGTACCGGAAGCGGAACTAGTGGGTCGGTACACAGGAAATAGTTTGAGTAGACCCGGAAGTAGTCGGGCCGACGCGTTCGCCGCGTCAAGACGGGTTGGCAGGCTTGTTGTGGTGGGACGGGTAAGGTGGGTGAAAGGAGAGGGCAGCATGACTGTAGGAGAGTGTGCAGTTGGATGGGTGAGGGAGAGACATTGGTAGACTGCTCGAACTATATCTAAATATCCGTTGATATGAAACATCAGGGATTATTACAATCATGCTGTAGGTTCTAGTAACCAAAGATTTGGCAGCCCTTATTGGAAAGCCACTATAACCTGTACTGTTCCATTCTAAATCACCTCATGTTGTCACTGGTATTTTATTTTTATATAAAATTCCTCTTTGTTCTACTATTCATTAAAAGAACGTTTATCGTAATAAGACATTGCGGTGGGCAATAATTCCTGAAGTCTGACAAACAACATTTAGTTTCACCGTATATTGTGAATACAGTTAATCCTATCATTTCAGTAGATATATTCCAATAGTTTTTCCGATTCTACCAGTTTCTGATGAGAACTAAAAAAGACAGCCATATATGGCTGTTTTTTCAGTTCTCATGTATGTGGCTCAAATAAAAACATGCTCTAGAATGAAAAGGGGTGAGGCAAAAACAACTCTAGGATAGGAAACTAAATAGTGGTGACGTTTCATAAAAACTGAGGGAGCTGATATTGGTTTTATAATTTATCTCTGTGGAGGCGGGAAAGAAAAGGATATGAGGAGTTTATTCCAACAACTGGTCCTGCTATGGTCCTTCAATGCGAAAGCCGGTTACTTCTTTTATTGTTCATTGAGCTCTAGATCTTCCCTAATGGTTTATACTAGCCTATGCTGTATCCTGTTCAGTGCTTCATCTTGCGCAACGTTTTATCCTGCCTTGTGGATTATCCTGCTTAGTGATGTGTTCTGTCAGGTGTTTAATTTCCCTGCGTTCCGCGCTAGCATGAATAGGAGGAGACATTCGTCCCTACACTTAGGTAGTATTCTAAGTCATTCTGGGTTCAGATGTTGTCTATTTGCACTTTATGAAGCCTCCTTTCCGGAGGTCTGGCGGTAAGGGCATGATTAGATCACCAAAAGCCGGGTGGAAACTCGATTTTCACGTTAACACAAGCCGCACTGACAGCGCATGATGAACGCAGCTCCCGCGTTTGAAGTTATCCCCCGCCCATGCGCAGAAAGCACGAATTACGGATGAGCATGAGGGACCCTCAACTCACACACATACACACTCACCCACACCAAGTGCCGCCCCTCCTCGGCCGATACCATCTGCCTGTGAAAGCCGCGTCGTAAGGCTAAGATCAAGGCAAGATAGGAGAAATGCAATTTCCAGCCGGGTCCTCGGGGGAGGCTGGTTCACTCCCATGTCGGTTGTAGCAGACGTTACGGACGCCGTATACAGAATTGATGCCGCCTGTCAGGGGGTATAACCGCCAACATGGCCGACCTCACTCTTCCCCCGTTGTTTCAGCTCCCTTAAGGCATCAGCCTAATACGCTGAATATGCATGGATGATAAATGGGAATACTTACAAAGATCACCTTAAGTGATTCTGATACCACGCCACCCCCCCCCCCCCCCTCTGCTCTCGCTCTTACCCCCCTCCCCTTCGCCCACATCTCTCCTCACCTCTGCTCGAACCCTTCAAATACATCGACTTGGAGTACCAACGTTTTTGCTTTGGGTGCTGGAACTTTATTCACCCGTAACCATGCGCATACAGAGGCGAAAGGTTTCTCTCTCTTTATGCGGGAACTATATCTTGCTGCCATTGCCGCAACATGTATGTATAAATGCACAAAGTAGGGCCATTTGTCTTCTAACACTGTCCTACAGGAATGCAAAGTAGTGCCTTGACTATATTCGGTGGGTCTTTATTGGTGCGTATGAATATGCAAGACCAACAATTCTTTTATATCTGCACGCTTTATGTACCTGCTGTGTTCAATGTTCTGATAAAAAAAGGCGCAGGAATGCACAGCACAAACAATTCCCAGTCAGCAGCAGTGTGGGAATATTGTAGGTATTAAATAGTGTCAGATTATTGTCAGGTTAGATACTGAAAAGAAGACTGGACGAGCGTAGTTTTACCACGTTAAAGCAGACAGCAACGGCCAGATGCTCAGAAACGTATGCTCGCGCAGTGTTCCCTGAGTAGGAGCCAATTATTGGCGGGAATAGACGCAGTGAGGCATGGGAGTTGAAGAAGATTGATTGAGGGTAGCTCTCATAAATGCAGTCTCTAGCTTGGTATTTTACTGCATAGTTTATGGACTGAAGGTCAGGGTGAGGGGATGGGAGTTATGGCGAACAGATGGGGGTCACGGAATATTGTGAGATGATGAGATGGATTGGTACATCTCTCACGCATCTCAGACTAGCAAAATAAAGAAGGTTGTAACATTTGGGTAGCATATGGGCTTGGCTCAACCATAAAAGGAGACATTTTCTATTACCCAGTGATACGTAAAATAAATTGGAATATTCATACATAATATAAAGCTAGCTATAATTTGTAAGATGACAACTATCATATAATAGCAATCTCTCATCTCAACGCCTGCTAACAGCCCAATCCATCCTCGTGTCCTCTGCAATCTGTGTCCCTCGCCTACTCCATACCTCCTCCCGTGTCCTGGCCTGTAACATACAGCCGCATCATAACTGTATGCCATCCTAAGTGACCTTTATCCTCCGTATTACATTACCAAGGCATATACTGCTTAACCCACAAACAGAGATGTGTGCTAAAAATATTCGCTACTAAATCATGATATCGGAATAGTATATAAAGGTTAAAATATCAACATCAGAAGAGTTTGGTAAATGGCTCACATGGTCATATTGTTATCTGTACTGTGACCTTATCGACCTTATCGACCATATCGACCTGGGAGTGCTCCCAATGGTATTCTTATTTTACGCAACTCGTTATGTGCTATTTATCATGTAGATTATGAACGTCCTGCGTAGGCCTGTAAAGCTCACTTCAAAGGCAAAAAGTCTGCTTCGAGATGTACAAAGGCCCTTTAAGCACTCTGGTTGGCTAATTAAGTAACCAGATTTTGATAAGCTTGAAAGTACTAAGGTTTACAAAAAAAGGATTCTGTCAACAGAATGGCGGCTGGCAATTCGATGCCACTGTTCACGGACGTAATGTCATCTCCGGAAGCATGATGACATTCCGAACACTTAAATATAGGTGTTTCGCTATCTGCATAAATATATAAGATATTGAACATCAGAAAAATATCAGATGCATAATGAAACAATATAAGAAGGACACTACACTGGCACTTGGCTGGTGAACCACCTCAGACAAAGAACCCAAAGTCAAGTCCAGCAGAAACCAGCTTGAGGAGTTCATTCATCAGCTTTATGTGTTTTTTCTTACATCGAGAATCGTCCTCGTTATGATGTTTACTAGTTCAAATGCAGATGAAACAGGGATCAGTTGTTGACGTGAACATTCATTGAGTATATCCTGCAACTTGAACTCTCACTTATACGTACACCGTCCTTGGAACAAATATCCATTATTAGGCATCGACAGTGATGAAGACCTCCATTGTGCGGTTATGCTAGATATACCTGTATTTCTAACACTTATTACAGAACCTTTCTATAGTCGACCACCTCACCACACACCCCACCTGGCGGTAACTGCGGAGGCTGGCGGTGGGGCAGGTTGGTCGGGAGGAGGGGGCTGCCTGCTGTATACACTCCCGGAATTGACGTGTATATCCTCGCGGCCATATCCTCCACACTTACACAGGGTTTGGGGAAGTAGGAGGGAGGGCGTAGTTAGGACGTCGAGAGACGGTATCGTGGAAGGAGGGGGGGGGGGGGTCCAGTAGACCTGTACAAATGGGGAGGTGCGGTGAGGGAAGCTGGATCTGGTACCGAGCGGTGTTTGTGTGTTGGGGGGAGGGGGGTAGACACGCCGGTGGCTGGTAGATAGGATTGTGTTGTTCAGAGTCGCAGCGAGGAAATGGTAAAAATCAATGCTACCTCCATTGGGAAGGAAGGGAGACGGGCCCCGATGAAACACAGCCGCGATGTAACTGATTCCAGAGACAGGCAGCCCAGACAGCAGCCCCTTGTAGCCCCGTGTAGCCCTGTGTAGCCCCGTGCAGCCCCATATAGCCCCGTGTAGCTCGGTCTAGCCCCGTCTAGCCCCGTATAGCCCTGTCTAGCCCCGTCTAGCCCTGTGCAGCCCCATATAGCCCTGTGCAATACTGTCTAGTCCCGTGTAGCCCTATGTGGACCTGTGTAGCCCCATGCAGCCATGTGCAGCCCCATGCAGCCCCATGTAGCCCTGTGTAGCTCTGTCTAGTCCTGTGTAGCCCCATGTAGCCCTGTATAACCCTTTGCAGCCCTGTGTAGCCCCATGTGGCCCAGTGTAACCCCCTGTAGCCCTGTGTGGTCCCATGTAGCCACATGTAGCCCCATGTAGGCCAGTGTAGCCCTGTGTATGGAGTGTGGCCCCTTGTAGCCATATGTAGCCCCACATAGTCCTGTGTAGCCGTGTAGCCACCCCCCTCCCCACGGTAGCCCCAGGTAGCCCCCTGTGTAGCCCTGGGTAGCCCCATGTAGCCCCTGTTAGCCCATGTAGCTCTATGTAACCCTGCTGTCGGAACAGATGTGGGATGGTTCTGGGCTGATTGCGACTAACAGGGAATCCGGGATGGAAGGGCCAGGGGCTAATTCAAGTTGACCAGACGCACTGGCACCTCACTGGAGATGATAAGGCCTGGCGTCCACCTACTACGATAGGAATTCAGACCTACCGATATGGCACCGATACAAAAATCAAATATCGGAGACATATCGGGAAGGTGCAAAATCGTAGACATATGTCTAGACATGCAAATCCACCACGCATTGTATGGGGTTTTTATCGGTGTCTGATGGCAGAAACGTGGTCAACTGCCCCGATATTAGGTGACCTTCAGACGCGATTTTGATTTATTATCGGGAGGTGCATCGTAGACCATATCGGAGCCATATCGTAGTAGGTGGACGCCGGGCCTTAAGGGACTATGCGGCCGACAGGGTTTACATGGGGCTGACTCTACCGACTGGGGGCTCACTGGGGACTACCTCAGGGCTGACAGGAGGTTAACTGGGGGCTCACTGGGGGCTAACTGAGGGATTTCTGAGGGCTGACAGAGAACTGACTTTGACATGGCTGTGGGCTGAATAAGGGGCTGATTGAGGTCTGAGTGGGGGTTGGCTCAGGTTCTCTAAGGGCTCACTTGGGGCTCACTGAGGCATTGACTTTTGGAGGGAGGGGCTCACTAGGGGCTGACTATAGCTGTGCTGCCGTGTATAGCGTCAGTCCTCCTCGCGCCATGTGCCCAGAGGTGACCAGCGGCCGACCCGCTCCACATCTGTCTTCTGTTCACCTTGCCTGGCTGCCACCTGCCACTCTGCCCCCACCAAACACGCCCTTCACCCCGCACCACGACCCCTCTCCCACCGTACTGATACAGGATCTCAGAATCCAGGCACCAGGGCCTGATCGCGGCCAGCTCGAGTAATTCCTCAACGCAGTCTCAGCAGTCACTCGCCTCAGTTTCTCTCAGTGGCCACTCGCCTCAGTCTCTCTCATGGTTCTTTCTTACTGCAGTTCATCATGCTAGTTTCTCGTAGAGGTTTGGTCTCCGAATCTCTATAGGCGTCTTCACGGTGTCGCTCGCCACTGGGATTGGTTTCCTGGAACAGAGCCCTCTGTTCGCTTCTAGGAACTTCTCTCTATGTTCATTTTCACGAAGTGGATGGCGGGTACAGAATGACGTTCTCTGCAAAGTGGCGTGGTCTCAAAGCATGATCGTTACATGGAACCTAAGTGTCTTCAGACGATTGGGCTCTCTAGACGCATGGCTAAGACCTGATAGGACAGTGTAATGTGTAGTGAACCTCGGAAACACGTGGCAGTTGCCGATCCTTATTGCCTCCCTATTGACCTGTTATGTGGGGCTTTGTGTTCGAATCTATCAGCAGCTGGTCATTGTACATCATAACTTGTAGTAGTGTGCGGCTCCATAGATAACCCTATGTTGATATCAAACAGAGCCTCTGATATGTTACGTCTGCTGACTTGCAACAGCTAGCACCGACAGATTTAAGATAAACATGTACTGGGGAGGGGGTAAATGGGTGTTTCGGACAAATAACAGATCATAGCCCCTTGTACCCAACCTTAGACTTCCAACTATAACCGACCCTCAATATTTTCGACCTGAGACGCCTTAGATTGTTCTCAGCATATTCTGTATTTGTCGTCTCGTAGGGCGGCTTGTCGAGGCATGGAGTCTGCGACGGAAGATGAACCGATAACATTTTGTGAAAATAAGAACCGGTCGGTGGTGTACCCCGATAAAATATCGGTATCCCCGATGAAATATCGGTATGGATTATCGGTGACACTCCAAGTTGTTGAGGCATTTACACCTGACGACCGATTGTGCAATATGTGCGCACCGACGAACCACATTTCAAAGAACTTGCAAGCGGAGTGTGTCGCAAAATCCATGGGTTCTTTGCCGACAATTTCAAAGAGCTTTGAATTCGTCGGAGGCCTCAAAATTCTGTCAGTCGTTACGCAATTTGAGGTTCAGAAGTCTGTGACCGGGTCTGCATTTCATCTGTTTACACATACTGATATTCTATCTGAAATGCATAGGGATCGGTCGGCGGTGCCAGATTCTTGAATTCTTGGTCAAAATCGGTAGGTGTAAAAAGGGCCCTATCACGAAGGCTTAAAATCTTAGCCTCACTTAAGTAATCAATGCATTTTGATTTTGTCTTCATCAAATTAGTTGGTGACCATTTCAAATACCAGGCCTTTTCCATTCACCGATCTGCTATCGGTAGACCAAAAATGGATTGGAGGTTCCCGACTGCAGATCGATGCCGAATAACAGGCCGACGGAAAACGCACCGATATTATTTCGTGAAGAGAAAAGTCGGGAGGTGGTGCGCCCCAAGATATTATTGACACCAATAAATGGTGATACTGCAAGAGGTCGAGACGTTTATAAATACCTGGCGACTGATTATATATACATATATATATGAGTATGCATCTGAATCGATGGAGTAGTTCTCTTTATCCTACCCCTAATAAAAAACGCCATAGGTTTAACATTGACTCAATGTATTTGATGGAGCGTTGAATAAAGTGTTATTTATGCACCGAGGTGAATAAAAAAAGGACCAATCAGGGACCAGATAACGAAAGTAGATCCGACAGCATTGATAAATGTGGCCATCCTCCGATGAAGTGTCAACACGCTACTAACATAAATAACTAAAAAATGTTCTCTTTATATCGGTTAGATGGGGTAAGATAAATATGAAACCAAACTCGAGTTAGCCTTGTCAATGTTCATACCACTCTGGTCAGGTCTGCTAATCGCTACAGTCGGCTAATGCCTCGTGTAGTAATACACAACCTACCCATCGTGGCATAAACATTGACAAGGCTGACTCTCGTTTTGTTTCTACTAAAAAGCTGCCTTCCATCAATGATAAATTCAATCTTTTTATGTCAGTTTAAAAAAACAAATCAGTTGGTGGTGCCAAAATTATGCAATTTTTTTTAATATTTTTTTTTGGGGGGGGGGGGATTTCGTTTCCGCGTTCTAATGCTTGCTTTTTCCACTTATCAATATTTTGTAGGGAATGTCTAATAATCGGTCGGTAGTACCAGACTCTATAATCGGCCGGGATCAAATCGTGAGGTGTGAACTTGGCCTCAGTCTGACACTTGCTAAGTTAGCTCCAACGCCTGCCGCCAGGGGAGGGGCGGATTGATCGGCAGCGCACGCGGCGGGAGAACGCTGCATTAATTGATGATAATCCACTACGGCGAGAAATAATTAATTCATAAGCGTCACGCTTGGCTGAGCAGGTGAGGCATGCATGGTTTAGATACGCCACTGGTGGTGTTTTGTCTCAGCCCCTCACCGCGCGCCAAGCTGTAGGAGGACACAATACGCAGCGCCGGCCCCGCCCCTCACGCCACCGCGGCATCACCCCCTCTTTACATCATACACGTTCCACGCCAATAGACCCCTCCCACGTTACGGGGCGGTGTGCCGCCTGAAAACTGTTCAACTACCGTAATATGAGATGACTATGATCATGGAAGAAAATTGCCGGTATAAGCCTTATCTAGTATTAACACGAAGCCTCCTTTGTCTCCACCAGCCTCTTATTGGTCGGCAGCTGGGCAGTACCATTATACCATCATACATACCTGACCTACATGTTTAGATCATTAACCTTTCTTCTCAGGTTTAAGAATGAAGTACAAATGTTTGTTGAGTTGGAAGACAGTACAGTATACACGATAGGCGTGCATAAGGCCCGGTGTCCACCTACAACGATATGGTTCCTATATGGTCTATGATACATCTCCCAATAAAAAGTTTGAAATCGCGTCGGAAGGTCACCTAATATCGGGGCAGTTGACCACGTTTCTGCGATGAGGCACCGAAAAAACCCTTACGATGCGTGGTGGAGTGGCAAGTTTAGACATATGTCTATGGTTTTGCACCTTCCTCATATGTCTCCGATATTTGCTTTTTGTATCGGTGCCATATCGGTAGGTCTAAATTTCTATCGTAGTAGGTGGACGCCAGGCCTTCAAAGGTTATGCCGCTGAACATTTAAACTTAAAAAAGTTCTGAAATTTAAACCTATTCCTAAATGTCAAACCCGAAGTAGAAACATAATGGTATGGCAGGTTAATTTGTCCTGAACATTCTTACTAGACATATTTGGGTGCTCCCTCCTAATTCTACCCACATCCATACACGTCCACTCCATCATATACATGTTTCAACATGTAAGATGAGGGACACATGTCTCTCAGCGTGATATGCTCTATACACGCGCGTAGTCACACTTAAGCCACCCTCCCACCGCCAGCCCCATTTCCAGTTTCAAATCAGCATTAATAAATACTGCCGAACATGTGTGCCAGATCGGTCAGGCGTAACTAGCGGTCTTGTTCCTGACAATAAAGCTGTCCGCGTTGGTTATCTTGTCACGGCGTATAGATTGACGCGTGTATATTGTACTCTGTACAACTGTGGGAGGACTGGGGAAATTATTGCCAATGAAGACATAAGCCAATGTGTGTGGGAAGGATGTCAGATATACAGAAGAAGGATAATCATTCGTTGCCTTTCTATTTCCCTCTCTCTCTCACCCTCTCCTTGTCTGTAGCTTTTATACCTTTCAATGATTATTGCCCGTCTATTTTGTCCGACTCATACCTTTATATTGCTTTCTTCTATTTCTTTCTCTCTCTCTTTCTCTCTCTCTCTCTTTCTCTCTCGCTCGCTGTCTTTGATAGATCTATATGTCCCTCCTCTCTCTCTATTCTCCTCTCTCTCTGTTACATATTTTATATGACACCCTATGGGATTTATTCCGTTACCCATTCCTCTCTTTTTTGTCCTCTGTATTTCTGCCTTTGTTTCCTCTCTCTTATTCAGGCTTCCATGTAGGACTATCTCTTCTGTATCCATTCTTGTCTTCTCCATTGCAACCCCTGTATTATTTGCACTGTATTTTCGGTCTCTATCTATTCATTTCTCTCTCTTTCCCCCCCCCCTCTCTCTCTCTCTCTCTCTCTCTCTCTCTCTCTTTCTCTCTCTCCCCCTCTCTGCCCATGTTCAAGCTTTTTCTTCGTCTAGTTCCCCCGGTGTTGGTACTGGTTTTTCCATGCCTGCCTCCGTATCTGTTCTGTTGCCAGCCTCCCCGTGGTGCACGAGTCCTCCAATCCACGGCATGCAGAGTGAGAAATTCATAGGCACGTGCCAAGAGGCCAATGGATAGAAAATATTCATGACCATATTTACCTGATCCAGAAAATATTTCTCGGTTTATTTTCTCTGATCGTAATACCTGACAAACTGATATTGTGATTCATGCATGCATTTAACTCTCAAATACATTTAAGCATACACCTGCCGGAACAAAAACACATGTATTGTTAACAATTGAGTTAATTCAATAAAAACTAGTATCCCCATAGTCACCGTGTATCAATGAATACACGTGAGTCATGTGCTTCACATAGTCCTTTCACCCTTTGCTGATATATATATATGATTAAATTCCAGTTTTTATCAAATTCTGGCTGTATCATCCCAAAGAACGCTCCATGTGATATAATTCCATAACATATGTGTTTTGATAAGAGGAGGTTAGCGTTTTGAATACCTCAACAATTTTAATCACAACAGCAAGTATTTCATTTTAGACGAGGTGTGGAAAGCCCGATCCATTTGTCCTTTCTCCTAACGCCCTCGTTTTCTACTTTATCATTTGTGATGAAACAGATCTCCACGATCCTCCCGGGGTGGGAGTATCTGTGGTCGTCGATGAAAGTGCTACAGAAACTAGCCTGCTCCATTTACTCTCTGTGTCATCATAGCACAAAGGACAGGAATAGAACCCTGATGTATCATTGTTCGTAGTAGCCTCTCAGACCTCTCCTTCACCTCACCATCAATCGTGCATAATACGTCATCAATTGTGCAGAACGCGTCGTTTATCTGCGTAATACGTCATAGGAACATGCCGCTGCGATCAATGCTTGTATCCGCGGCTGGGTGAGGCGGTGGTCGGGACGTTGTACAAACCCATTAATTAGCGCAACTGTGTGGTCTGTCTGAGATAATAGAGCTGCCCTGCTGATGAGTTAAAACCCAAATGTTAGTTCATGCGTAAATTAGCCTGGTAATTAATGCACTGTGTGGGGACAGGCGCCCGTTAGACTGTCCCCTTTTGATGGACTTTAAAAGGGTCCTCCCCGCCTCGAATATCGAACTGGGAATGCTGTATGGGCGGTGGTCTCATGCTGTTACTACCCTGTAACAAAGATGTTAGGCAATGGGGTGGACACACGCAATCTATTATATATATAATGGATTTTTTTTCATAAAAGCATGTATTTGATGTCAAGGAACATGCCTAAAGATATATTCTGTTTAGTGATGAATGCGATCTTTTGACAAACAGATAAGTGCAAGTCTTAAATGATACAGACCGATTCTTTTCATATCACATCAGATATGATATCACCTTATATGGTGGGCGATTTCAGTCTAACGATATGATAATAACCAGTATTTTACTTCGGTGAGTTAATGAAAAATGTTTATGTTGATATTGCAAACATCTGGATTCCAACTTTTGGCTATTTTCACTGGATCGCATCATGAAACATCAAACACAGATTTCCGTCCCCCAATTGGAGTCAAAATAATCGGAAAATCCCTTTTTAACAATGGGTTCCGGGTTCATTTTGAAACTTAATATTAAGGCTTGTGACTGAATCAATATTACAAGAAAGCCATGCATTAAATCAGATTGATAAAGTAGGCATCTTTTAGTGTGGAATAAAAACGCGTGTATTGATTGAGGCCGATAGTCTTCTTCCAATACAGACAACCAAATCCAACTACAGAAACAGCACAGGGGCTGCCATCCTTGGTCGACCCATTATTTGTCTCTGCTGTTTTTAAATGATACTGTTTTTCCCTACGAGAACAACTATACCAGTATAGTTTTTATACACGGATAAAGATTCGATTAGAACGGATCAATAGTCTGTGTCAGTGTTGTTTAGTTTTAGCACACTACCTATGTCATGGATGTCATAAGAAAGCATTCACTAATAAGAGATCAAGGTTAACTTACCACTAATGCATCATGATGTCCGAAAATGCATGTTCGATACATAATGTAGGGTATCAATGTCAGATACTTTTACCTGGTACCTTTTGCTAAGGAGATACATAGAGTCTTAGGACCATAATACATTTAGCCCGATTATGAATTAAACCCATCAAGAATATATATGAGCATTCAAATGCAGCACATTTTACCACATTGATATTCTCTTGAAACTAACGGGATCAATTATGAATAGAGTGAGCGAGCATACTTCACATTGCTTAACTCCAGTTGCTCTCTGAAGAAATCAATCATGGCCAGAGATATAGCGGCCTGAGAGACAGCGCGCAGCAGAGAAATATTGATTTTCATGGGTGAGAGTGGGCTCTATGATTGTGTTGTTAACTAAGAGCCGCTTGTGTACAAACGGACTGGGAACCATGTCTGTCTTGCTCAACATCAAAAGACGGAACCATGGAGGATCGTGTGTCGCGATGTGGGTCGTCAATTATTCACCTTATGATCAGCATCGGGCCATGTTTTATTTACATTAAATGACAGCCTACGTCTTCAGTGGTGTCTTGTAGCTGCGTTTTCTTCACGGATAATTATTAGTGGTGTCCCATAACTGCCCTTTGTTTGTGTCTGTCTTGTGTCGTCATGGTTAACACATACTGATATATTGTAACAATGGTTTGATTGTTTTCTTCTTGTGTCATCAGGGTTTATATGTATCTTGTTACCCCTTCTTGTGTCATAAAGGTGAAGGCTTACCACCAAACGGATGACCTATTTAGTCCGTCTGAAGTATCATAGCCCTTAAAATTCAGGAATGCATGGATAATCACCAGACAGCTGGGGAACAGATAATAATAGGTACATCCCAGAGCCTTTCGTCAAAATAATAGTGCAATGTATGAGGCCTCCCATACAGTTCATATATGTCTCTGACCTTTACCAATTGAGCCAAAACCACGCTTTTAACCGAGTCTTGTAATTACTGTTTGTTAGTTTCGTTCTTGTGTCATGTTATTTCCCTGTTTGGCTCTTGTAGCATACCTATCGAGGAATAGTTGAACCTCTTGAGACATGATGATGCCTGAAGGCATTCTCTCATACTTACAATTGGCGATGCCTCCATGCATCAAATCATTATGTCTCTAGATATTCATCAATGAAGCTCCATGAAACTTCTAGGCATTCCTATTGAAACACGGATTTCTCTAGACATTGCATAACCAGAAAAGAAGAACCCATCAACCATTTCCTGATAGAAATTCGAAGAAACCCTCAGAAATTTACCCACTAGAAATTGATCAATTCTCTCAGGCTTCATTGATATAATATATTCATGATTATTTCTATAAATGGATTTCCTTAATTGATTTTGTTCTCAAAGAAATGTAATGTCATGATTCCGATTGATAATTAAGTTAAAACTGGACTAAATCCGTCAACTGCATGTATATTCTATCATTATTGAAATTGACTGCTATAATTTGTTCCCGGCTTCTGTATCAGTATTTGCAACTGAAACAGAAGGCCTTTCATTATGCAATAGTAGAGCTGCAAGGCTCTGAACATGTATATATGTGAGTCTAACAGACACAATGCCTATGACGCAACCCGAGTCATAATATAAAGTGATGTTTCCTCCATTGGTTTGCTCCCCACTCTGAACAAACCTGTCCATATACACAGATGGTTGGCTGACAGTATCTTTCCTGTGTTTTATAAGGGAGGCTGGTTTCGATAAACTACCCGTGTTGATCTTTGCTAAAGGGAAGATAGACAGTCTTAGTTTAAAGTATTTAGTCCATATTCAAAGTAATGAGCCCATACCATAAATGTATGGTGTGAGCTTAATATAGTTACTTAATACTAGCCTTTTATTACAAGATAATTTGATTGTATTCTGCTATATTAACGTAGTATTTTGTTGTGCCACGGGCTGCTGATCTTTGCTTGTATCCAATATTTGATGTCTTTCTTTCAAATATTGCTACAAAAAAGGGATCAATGCACTCCTCACGACTCACAATAATATCGATATTATTGTAAACGGTGTAAACACATTGTCCAATTTGTTGGCCTGTTTTCCGACACTCTGAACACAAAGAAAAATCTGCACAGGTAGATTCGGGTTTGGATTCCTCTTAATGGGTGGCTAATATATGTACAATTTTCTATACCAGGTGATACCATGGTGGTTAAACACAGATCATTATGCTAGCATGCGGGTACCCTGTTCTGACATACGGTGGCGCTGGGGCGTTGTAACGGCTTCCAATAAAAACTCATAGTGGAACTGGTTCTTTACCAGCTACCTCTTCGCACCTGAAGCCGATTTGGGAAGCGGATTTCTCAGAAGATCCAGATTTAGGGATCTGTTATAATCTGAAAGAAGCTACAGAAAATCTACTTAACCTTTAACAATGATTCCTTGAGGCCTATATAAAATAGAAAGGCTCTAATAATCAACAAAAAGAGGTAGCAATTGGCCGAACTATCAGTACACCATGTATAGTTCACATGTTAGTATATTAGATCACGCCATGAGAAGGGATTCCCCTCCCTGCTATATCAAAGAAAGGATCAGAACAAGGGCTTCCGCTGATCAGAATAACGCTGCCTCAATGAAAACCTGAGGGAGCAAGTTTAACCCCCAAACCCTAACACCTAATTCCAGCTCGGTATTTGAAGAGAATCAAAAATAGCACCCTTCAACGATTGCCGCCTGCAACAATGATAATAACCCTGATAGAGTGGTCGGCGTGCAGCTGCGAGATGACCTCGTTTATCCGACTGGTGCTCGGCATGTATTAAAACATTAATACACCGTGCGCGCAAACCAGCGTAAACGGCCTTTACAGCCAATATGACGCCCACTTGTTAAAAGGGTGGGCAGACGACATTTTCCACAAGTGAGCAGATAAACTGACACTCACATTGTGTGTCAACCAAGGACAACACAAGATGGACATATTACAATTTGTTTCAAAATGAGATGAGTGTAAATGACAAAACCCTCAGATGGGGATGTACATTTATGTTAAAGAACAAGCAATTCGTTCAAGTTGCAGTCTTGAGCGTGTGGTGTAAGCAATGGAAGAGCTATTAGATACGATACCCTGTTATATAAAAATAGGTAATGACGATCTACAGAACGATAAGATGAATGAGTATTAACAGAAATAAAAGCTTGTATGACACTGATTATATGGGAAGATGGCAGGATTATGGAAAAATATAGTAGATTTAAATGTCACTACAAAATCACAAAAATGGTACTCCACTAAACCTGATGTCCGCTAAACCTGAAACTTTATTACTGTACTGCTTTATTCATTAAATTTCGAATCAAATTACTCTATCAGCTTGTCACATGTTTTCAGATATAAGTCTTTCCCTCGCATTCCCCCAATACTCTACTCTCACCACCGTATGGCTACAGTCCCCATGCCTTTAGGGAAGGCCGCGTATAAGTAGACACAGCTAGATATAACGTTACCACAGTGCTGCCTATTTCCAGGGAGGTCAGAACTCCCCCTGGTGGCGGACTTGTGTGCCCTCTGGCGGCTTCACCTTGGTGTTGTTGTACGTGTGGGTCGGTGGGGTATTGTTCTCGACATGACAAAAGCCTGTAGCTTCCATCTCACTGATGTACCTACACCCACCCAGGACCTTGGTCGGTAGTAGTATATATACTCGGGGGTCATCATGCGGTATGATCCCAACTCTTGGATTTCCGGAAAATGTCCTCCACATAGCATTCACTCACAGTGATATCTTGTGAAAATGATCGATACATTCTCCTCTATAATATATAATAACATCATAGCCATTATGATTATATTATACATAAATACGAAGTACCTTTCTAAACTTCAACAAAGATAATACATACAGAATGTATGTCATTAAGGCCCAATGGATTCCAACGGGTTGAATTATTTCAGTTACTGTTGTGTATTTCATAGTACAATGTAATCGAGCCTTGATAACCATGTTCCGCAATAGTTCTCCCCTCAAATATTATAAACTTAGAAGTCAGTGATCATTTCTAGCATGGATTGTTTTAGTAACATTTTCACCCTCGAGCCCCACACTTGACATCTGACATGCCTACAGAGTTTTCTTCTCTTTTTGTTACTAACCATAGGTAAGGCCTATAGGCTCACACTGGCCTGCATCCTCCACACCGAGGACCCATTCAACCACAGCCTAAATCAATAGCCCCTTTGTATGTGGCGCCCCCTGGCCTTTGACGCCCAGCAGCGGTCATGAATAACGTATCAGGGAGGCGTCTATAGATGTGGAATATACACAAAACTGGGTATACATGTTTCCCCCTGGAGGAGGGCCCTGCATTCTACCTTCCGACGGTTTTTGTATTCAGACTCACATCGCCTTCAAGTGATTCATACTATTTACAGGACATCAGGGGCAACATGAGAGAGATGACTAAAGGAATTCAACGGTTTTATTAATCATCATATTTGCACTGAGATTCAGGCACATTTTTACTTATTTTATCAGATTCTAATGCTTCACCATTCGTATTCATAACCCAGGCTACCCTGCGTAGGACTAATATTCTGAAACTATATCCTATATGTGCATTCTAAAAATAGATTTATCATGGATTCAGATGAACCATAATTACCTTCAAGGATATATCGCTGCATCATGCTGCGTATAACACTGCATTTTTTGCAAACATTGAATAATGCAATTATGAGGAAAACGTACGATGAGTACCCGTTGCAAAATGATTTTACAACCGTTCGCAAGCCTGATAATTCCCTGTGAATTTTATGGAAAACAATCAACAAGCTCGGATTCATGATTGGCTTGTCCCTTTTTACATCTATTTATGAAGAAATGACCAACAAAGCAGCTGGGAAAAAACCTGGCAAATATTAATCGCAGCGAAAAATGGCCATTGGTGGGTAATAGGTGTGTGCATTTTATGCATGACACGGGGGCTCCTCTAATCCTATTGTGGCCAACAGCGTCGGGCCCTTCGCCCCATGAATCTGGGAATATTAATGTTGTTTCTCAGAGTGCACAAGTAGCGCGGCTTGTTGACAGATGCAGCAATCAATATTAAAATGGAGCCACGGCGACAAATCTAATACATCAAACCACCCCACTCTCCGCCTCGACCCATTGCATTGTTTTACTAATAATAGTCGAGGATTCTGGATTTTTCATATTACATAATTCAACTAATTCAGCTATCTACAGCCAATCCTATTTACTATATGACCTAAATCCCGCCCAGTCGGGAGTATCAGTATACAACCCGTGAATTCAAGAGCGTGTACCAGGCTTGCTTGTAGTATTTCTTTTACAAATGCTTTGATTCCATTGGTCCGTGCTCCTGTTTGTTGCCTGGATGGGGTCGTTATAAGAATGAAGAGCAATTTAGGTATCACAGAAAGCTGGGCAAATTGGGTGTGGTCGGAGTCATGGCAATTCATGCACTGTTGCCCCAGATTGACTGCGACCATTTAGGGACAGATGCACCATTGCCTGTTTGATCGTGTACAACGTTAATAATTGATGACGATAATTCTACAAAAATGCGGTTGACGACTGGTCTGTATAGTCGTCGACATACTATGGCATGCCCCAACGGTTGTTGGTGTATGAGTGAAGTCTATTGTGTGACCTCTCAGCGTGTGCACTTTCTGGTAGTACGCGTATTCTCTGTCAGTGTGTGTTCTGCCTGTCAGTCTCTTTGACTGTTAGTATCTGTGTTACTTGTCAGTGTGTATACTGCCTGTCAGTGTCTGTGACTGTTAGTATCTGTGCTAGGTGCCAGTGTGTACTGCCTGTCAGTGTCTGTGACTGCCAGTATCTGTGTTAGCTGTCAGTGTGTGTACTGCCTGTCAGTGTCTGTGACTGTTAGTATCTGTGCTAGGTGCCAGTGTGTACTGCCTGTCAGTGTCTGTGACTGCCAGTATCTGTGTTAGCTGTCAGTGTGTGTACTGCCTGTCAGTGTCTGTGACTGTCAGTATCTGTGTTAGCTGTCTGTGTGTGTACTGCCTGTCAGTATCTGTGACTGTTAGTGTTTGTGTTACCTGTCAGTGTGTGTACTGCCTGTCAGTGTCTGAGATTGTTAGAGTTTGTGTTACCTGTCAGTGTGTGTACTGCCTGTCAGTGTCTGTGACTGTCAGTATCTGTGTTAGCTGTCTGTGTGTGTACTGCCTGTCAGTATCTGTGACTGTTAGTGTGTGTGTTACCTGTCAGTGTGTGTACTGCCTGTCAGTGTCTGAGATTGTTAGAGTTTGTGTTACCTGTCAGTGTGTGTACTGCCTGTCAGTGTCTGTGACTGTCAGTATCTGTGTTAGCTGTCTCTGTGTGTACTGCCTGCCAGTATCTGTGACTGTTAGTAACTTTGTTATTCCCAGTGTCTGTATTGCAAGACATGTACCTATATTAACTGTCCCTGTCTCTATTGACTGTAAGTGTGTGTACTGACTGCTCATACCCCATTCCCTTGTGTCTGTACTGCCTGTCAGTGTCCCTATTCAATGTAAGTTACATTACTGACTGTCAGTATCCGTATTGTCTGTCACCTGTCCTTATAGGTCAGGAAGGCATATTAGGGACTATGGTGGAGTGCGGATTCAAATAGTGTTTTCCTAAAAAATCTTATAGATTGACTTGTGCTGCATATCTAATTAGTTTAAGTAATTATTTGTTTGTAAATGATAACTAAACAAAAAGCATTCTTTGAAATTACAATATAAAAATATTGCATCATTATCAAGCAAGCCTTTCTTCTCCATTTTCTGCCTACCATGACAGTGCTTTGACATGGCAGATATCACAAAAAACGGCTTTTTGCTACTTTTCTATTTTTATAACAAAACAGTCCATTTTGATTTCTACTCTGAGTACAACATAAGTTAAAGTATCAAAATGATCGTAAAGGAAATCTCTCCTTGATTAAACTGTGTTTGGATTTTGCTTCCATATGGAATTCTATCGAATCTTCACTCATATTCCTGAAGTCAAACATTTTGCCGTATTTTTATGATGATTTCACAGAAAAAACGTTTAAAGTTAAAACAGATAAAATATCTAAATAACTTTAGAATATATATGGCAATAAAGCCCATAAACTTTGGTTTAATATGGTACCTTCTGCAAACCTGTATACTTTATTGAGTATAAGTTATGACAAATTGTGTATATTAAGTCAAAAATAACTAGTTTTCAGTCCCCAATATGGTTGCACGGCCTATAGTTGGTGAGAGTGTATTATTTACTGCCATGTGTCTGTCCTGACGGCCAGATAAGAGATTTGCAATGACACTTGCAAAAAAGGTTTGCTGGCATTTTAAGTTTTAACACTAGGAGGTATATCAACGCCAGATGGTATCTAGGACTCGAGGATAACTGAAGAGCAATGGTCTGCAGTACCCGGAACCATATACTTTGCTTCATTATCATACGCATTCTAGAGAGCTACATTTGTGCTACAGGCCACTCCCAGGACCTGCACAGCATAGTGCAGAGAGATAAGAAGACAGGTGTCTGTAACTACTGAGCTGCTCAGTGAACTGGCCTGCCTCCGATCAAACAATGTGCATACATGGAGTGCGCAATACAGGAACGGTATTAGTCTTATTGTCAGTCTCCCCATTCCACCAGTGTGGCAGACCCAGTAATACAGTATACACACATTGCACCCCAATCACTCACATACTGCACCCCTGATGGGCCCCTCCCAGCTCCAGGCCTTTACTGGATAACATTCTGCTCACAGCTGCTCGCCTGAGACTGGGCCATTGAGCACCCAGACTGTAGGACCTGGGATCAGATAAGTAACAACTGCCCAGCGCCGGAGCAACGCCAGGAACAGCTATAGGGGAAGTAGGTTGGGGTATATGTTTGTCGAGATGGCGGTGTCTATCGGGGAAGCAGGCATGGTCTCTATATTTGTAGGGGAGTTGACTTCTATAGAGGAAGCAGACAGGAGGTATATTATGATGTGTACACGTGCAGGAGTTATGTTGGTAGGGGCGGGATATCTATAAGCGAATCGTGCATGGGGTATACAGTTTTATCCCACCTCTTGTTATTATTTTCCATGGATATGGAAACACGTACCAAACTAACTTTTTCAGAAGTGTAAAAGAATCGGAGATGGGTGCGAAGATGATATATAATATTAGCCAATCAATGCATCTGAAAGTAGGTCAGGATCCAATTTTCCTATTCCCAATGACTAAGATATGTGATTTGTCTATGTTTTTGGTATTTAGTAGTAAGATTCCGATTAACTAAAAGCTTATCGTGTTCATTCATCAATTATCTGAATGTAATGTTAGTTTAAAATTAGTATTATCAGATACCCTAAAATATTGAACATAAACCAAAAGAAAAAAAAGAGAAGGAATCACAAACTATATCAACAAGCGGACAGAATAATGACCACAGTTTCTTCCATCAATCATAAGCTGACACACTGACAACACGCAATAGCGAACTATACACTCTGTTTTTGTGTATTCTAGTGGAGTTTTTACTCGTGGTGTATTCCCAAAGTCTATCAACTTGTACGTTTCCTTGATAATAGGGATGGGTTTGGCTATAGGGGACGCGGCCAAGGGGTATCTAATTGTAGGGATGGGATTGGCTCAAGGATAAGTGGGCAGGAGCTTTATATACCCTACCCCTTACAGATACATTTATTCAAAGGGATGTAATATAGATGTGATGGGTGGGTCGGTATAGAGGAATAGCCTACTTTGCGATTGGAATCGTGAAATGGTAGATGTGCGTGAATTGTAGAGGATATTCAACAGGCAAGTAAATAATGTGGGAGGGTAAAGGGTCAATGATCGGAGAGACGAGGCTAAAATATGCCACGATGTGCCAAGTTTCACGTATACGTCGACGGATTGGGCGCAACGCAAGAACCGGGTAGACAATGTTTTTATTTGACACGCCAATGCTTCGCTGGGTTACGCTTATGCCTCTGGAGGGTCCGCCAATGATTGCTGGGGTACGCAAATGCCTCGACGGGGCACGCAAATGCCTTACTGGGGTACTCCACGGGTTAAGGGCAGCATCACTCCACCTCTACTGGGCACACAGGTGGCTACGCAGACATAGGTTGGCTTTGTTTCCAAACTGACTGTTATCGATCGCTATCTCCAAAGTGTACAGGTCGGCCCACCCGCTGAATTAAGCTCTTTTTTCTAGTTTCTGTTTCTTTGTGGTGAGTGAGAGGCTCTTGTTGTACAACTCTTATACAGCTATAGAACGTGTTTATGGTCTCTATTTGGCGCTGCTCAGTTCGAGTACATGTTGTACTACATTGTTTATCCTTTCATATAAATAGCGTACTTTGTATGAGTTATCTTCACGCCAGCCTTTCATTTCATCTACAAATGCATCCAACTTTGAATGATATTGAAAGAATTAGCTTTCCTTTTTAGCGCTTGATCCTCAGAAATAAATTCATATTAAATGGTCTAAATGGTATTAAAGTGTTGTTCTAGAGGGTGCTATGCAATTTCCTGTGATTAATTTGAGTCGAGAATGTATTTGTAATGACCAAATCAACCTTCAGGATGCACAATGCATATACCACGTGAGCAAAGCCGTGAGCAATGGTGATTTGTTTACATATATGTACGATAGAACCAATCAGGTCGTACAATAATAAGGGTATTACGTGATCAACATGGCGCCACCTGCCCAAGCCCGGCGTGCTTCTCACATGGAAATAGTCATGTTATGGCCGTGTGCTTTATCGCCTATACAATAATGTATGAGTGGTATGACAATTAATTCATATAGTAAACATCCTAAATACGCTTTTGTTCAGCTCATCGCCCAGTATACTCGCTTTTAATACATGGTGAACTAGTCTATTCTCAACTTAATTTACACATGACTATAAGGATGCCCCCCAAATGAACATATAATCAAGTGGTGTACACATGCATGAATCTGTATCCTTGAGAATCTTGCTCACTTCCGTTAAGTGATGCCCCTTTAAGTATACTACATGCATATCTGTCAATGTATCATACCTCTGTACTTTTATCATAATTATAGTGGTTTTGTTTCATAGACAAACAGTTACTAATATTTTGGTTGGTAATTTTTTTTTTATTTTTCCTTTTTTACTCTGCGAAGATGTTTGAAAAATTAGGGGAATAGGTCAAGGCTTGTTAAGTCTTGATACCTTTTTCTTGTAGAAAATTCTTTTTTCTAATCATATTTTCACTGTCGACAATCGAGCACTGCTGCCAACAATGAAAACGGACCTCGCAAGCCAATTAACACCATCTGTATAATAAACTTGAATTGAAAGGTGAATATCTTTTGCCTAGACTCTACCAAGGCTAGCGCTTATTAACCCTTTTATACCTATGAATAAATCTATAATTCATCGAACATAGAATATCGAATTTATATAACGGGATGCATAATTTCTTGTATATGATATAACGCCATCCTACCAAATTGGGTTCTTTAACAAAATAACCAGTTGGACTTAATCTATGTTGTAGATATGATGTAGAATAAACTTACATCAGATTCTATATAACACATACATACAGAGGTAATCACAAAGCAACACGCGACAGAATACACGAGTGTCGTTTGCCGGCTCGCATCAGGTCAGAGAAGGGGAGTAGGGGGTCATTTCATCAGCCTCTAATCGTTTTGGGGATGCTGAGTTTTCAGAATTGTTTCTAGGACAGTTTGGCGGCCATTTTGAATTCTTGAATTCCCAAAACTTCCCCAAGGTTGGACCAAGATAGAATGTATCTGCACATAAAATGAAAGAGCAGAAACAAATTGTCCTATAAACAATTGTCAGAAATTAGTACCCTAAACTGATTATGAGGCTGATGAATTAAGAAGGGCAAGGTGATAAAAGGCGAAATGCACATCCAACGACCTGGTGTACATCCTTCATTTTATCACATCACAATGTGAGGTACAGCAAGCCCCAACTTAAAGGGACATCATCTGTTCCTAGCTAAATTGTCCTCTTAAGCGGGGTGCCACCCTCAGCGGGGATAGAATCAAACATCTAATAAGGATGAAAAGATAAATCCATTGTGACCAAAGAGCGGGGTGAACCCTTAAATGTGGTCTCTCTTAAATGGGGTTCTACTCCACAATGCGAAAGATGTACAGACGCATTTATAACACATCCCCCACTTTCATGCTATGAATCACACTTTAATACAATCGTTATTTCCAGTAGATTTACCTGAACACCAACTGAAAGTGCGTATGGCAGTGTTATAGATTATATTATTATCGATATGCAAATTGGCCTTAGATTCCCTTGAACAGTTATCACTGCTTTCTTGGTTATTCCGAGAGAAGGTCATTTAACTAAGATTCTATTTAAAAGACTTCAAACAATATAAGAACTGACTAGTAAATAACACTCTCAGTCTGTGTCTGTGTCTTGGAAACAATTTGACAAATTGTGAATTGACTTCAGTACGATAAACCATGGACATTTAGCACTGTTGTACACATGCTTCATGAATTCAGTCTTTTCCAAAAGGCATAGTGACATTAACCAGTGCTAAAACATGTAAAGGAGTGGCAAATGTGGTTAATGACCAGTTATTTGCCTCCATTTATGATTTTAGAACTATTGCTGGAGCAAAGTATTTAATGCAATGTATAGTGGGGAACACAAGGCCGAGAATACATTGGAATACAGTTTCCCGATATCTTAACCATAACAAAGGTCAATGAACTACGGTCGTTTTCTATGGGGTTTCTGGCAAGCTCATGGTATTGCTCTCTGGTATAAAAAAAAAGACATGCATCTTGTCGGGGGCTACGGATGTGTAGACGATGTATAACACTATGTCATATACATCTAGAGATGAACAGTAGAACCCTGGTGTCGGACTACCGCGATAAGAGGACCAACATGCTGTGGACAGAGTGATATTCATGTGTTTTGTGTTTCTCATTACCCGCCAGGTCGTCCATCTCGGACTAGGGACCACAGAGGAAGGTCCGTCTATCGAGGATCTACTTTACTCTTAAAGAATTCAAGGTTGGCGTAAAGGGGACTGACCTGTGCCGGACGAGAAGACATGGGCTCCTCCAAGAAGAGCCAGATACGCCGACGCCATATTTGCCACTGGGACGGGTTGACGATGTCGGCCGAGGTGAACGTGATTCGCGCCATGTTGGGCGATTCGAAGGCCTGCTCAATGTGCTCAAAGATCTTCTTCTCTTCCTCGAACTCGCGGTAGCGGTTCCAACAGCAGGGAGAGATATCACACTCCTCGATCTTCCAGAACTGCAGTTCCTTCTTGATGGAGGGCCCGCAGAAGTTGTGCGGGAGGTGGAGCTCGTCCGAGCGGTAGAAGTCGAGGATGAAGTTGAAGAGTGAAGGGTTCCGGTCAAAGAACCACTCCTGCGTAACGGGGTTGTAGTTGTGGTCAGACTTCTGGAGGTTAGAGAGGCGCGAGTTAGCGATGCGCTCCAGTGTTTGCTTGGTGGTCACGAAGCGAGCGCCGCCCACGTTCAGGGTGATCAGTTCGCACAGGTCGACCTCCAGCGGGGGCGCGCGGGTGTTCACAGGTGACTGCATCTCCACGCGCGGCCCGTTGCTGGAGGTGAGCGCCTGGAGGAGCTGGTCGGTGGAGTCGGCCATCTCCATGCCCTTACACTGGTCCGCCATGTTGGTCGGCATGTTGACGGGCCGCACTGCCGTGCGTCGCCCTGGAGAGGCGCGAAGCCCGCAGTCAAAATCTTGCGTATCCAGCTTGGCGGTTTATGTGTTACGCAATGCGTTCCAATGGAGTCTCCCTTTTGCGTGTTGACGGACTCTTTTTGCGTGTGTGTCACGCTAAGTGACACAGAGTGAATCTAGAGGTATTCAGCTTGGTGTTTCTTACTTGATTGCACCACTTGCGGTCTAATCTTTTTCTTTTTTTCTATAGTCTCAATATGCATTCACGAAGTGTTCCTTTGCATCGTATCGGAGTGCCTACGCTATGTCTATACCTAGGGCGTGGGTTTCTGTGTTAACCAGTGTGGTAATTAACTTGTGCCACGCATTCCTAATGAATGATTACTAATAATACATTAATGGTGGTGGTAGTCGTGGGTGTGTCGGTGCCCCTGCTTCTAAATGTCTTTCTAGGTGGATCAAAGTTGCTACTTCATGTATCGCTGCTGTATCGCTATAGATATCACTTTATCGCTGCATCACTGTAGGTATCGCTGTATCGCTGACTTTCGCCTTGTTTGATCTATGTCTGGTGATTTTGTTTATTCTCTCAGATCGTGGTCCGGTGTGGTTGCACACCTTCTGACCTCCTTCTCTGTCCAAGTTATGAGTTACAACTGACTGTCACGCCTGTCCTTCCCCTCGTGGAGGAGCAGACCCTGTAGCACAAGCCAGGCACCGTGAAGGGGCCCCACGGGTGGAGGCAGCCACCCGTCTTGCTCCATGGCACGCCCGGCGGTTAGGCGGGGCGGGGCGGCGGCCGGGGTGCCGGGACCCGTGCTGCGAGCCCGCCCGGACCTCTGTCCCTGATCCCAGCCCGCACCAGCAGGGGTGCGGCGGGAATGCCGGCCCACCCCCCTCCGCCCTCCACTATCCTGTCCGATCACACCCTTGGATCACACCCCGACTGCTATTACTACCCACGACCTCAGTGTCCACTTACTCGTCCTCTTCCGATGACAGCTATGTTTGTATATGTGTGTACCTTCACGGATGCGGCTGTGGTTAAGCTGGTGGCTGAAGAGCTGTTTGGTCTTATCAGCAGGTTCGGGTAGTGTGCAGTCTACGGAGAGAGGGAGATGCAGTGGTGTCTAACCGTGGTGCCTAGGTAGTCGTGGTGGTGCTGGTAACGGTGCTATGTCTCTACACAATCTCCCTCTCTCTCACCCGTCTCTACTTCTCTAAGGATGGACGGGATACCAGCGCCGCTCAGGGAGAGAGCGCCTCAGCTCCCTCTGCTCACAGCAGCTCCTTGAGAACAAATAATACTATCTCTATGTCTACACACACAGCTCTTGTCCTTCAATGATAACCCCTCCAAGGTCATCAAGGTCAGTCCTCCCAAGGTGAAGGACAGTGTTCAGGTAAGAAGAATGTCCGTGTGTGCTGGTGTTGTGTGTGGAGCTTTGCCGTATCCGGGTACGTGCGAGCTGCTCGCTAGAGTCTCTGGGTAGAGAGCACGAGGTGGTGGGGTAGAGAGGGCCGGGAGAGCCGGCTTGTAACGCCGGCTGATCACTGCCTACCAAGGCCCGTCTCTCTCCCGTTCTCTCCGCTCTGACTGCTACAACAGGCTGCAGTGCCTACTGCGGCCTGTATGAGTGACGCCGGCGACGCGTGTGTGGCGCACACTGCCGCTCCGACCCCCACGCCGCACACCCCGCCACACCAGTGCTGCCGCCACGCGTACCACGGCCCGCCGCGGCCCGCTACCTGCTGCCCGCTCAACCCCTGGCCGCCCGCCTCAGCCCGCTCTGGCAGTCGGCCATGGTTTTTAGCCGCTTCTCAATCATTCAGCCTCACTGTGTGGTTATGTTGGTACCCTGCCCTCCTGCAGATGCCCGCACTCTATATCCCCCAGCGCCAGTCTCTTGCAAACATACATGTTTCATGGTATCACTAGAATGCATACACGGCCTCTGCTTACATTGCCCTGCCGTGGTTGGCTACACCATAACAGACAGGTCCAGTCCCTATCATTGACCCCTCGTGTTTGTCTTTTTGTTTCCTTGTTTGTGATTGTCACTGAATCGCACAGGATGCTGATCTCTCGTTTCTGGTCTCTGATCCTGTAACTCAACGTCTCGGTTTGGGTCCGTACATGAGCGGGATGGGGTGAGGGAGTGGGGTGGGGTGAGCAGGGCCGTGGCGTGATGGGCGGGGGGAGTGGGGAGTGGGGTGAGGGGTGAGAAAGGGGTGGCGGGGTGAGGGGTGAGACGCGTTGACAGGGGCCGTGACCAGAGACACTGGAGAGACGCTGGGCTGCCCTCTAGCGGTCTAAGCAGGCGTCACCAACCTGTATAGGTAGCCTCCTCCTCGTGTATAGGCAGGCCGGGCGCGGCGCTAGGCCTGGTGCTGCCGGTGCTGTCGACGCCCAACTCCTTCACCGCACATGGTACGGGGTGAGCGGGAGGGGTGGGGGAGAGAGACCAGCTGCAGCTCGTGGGGTGGCGATAGCGGTAGCCGTGGTGTGATTGGTATTAGTGTAATCGTGTGGTAGTGGTATTACTGGTCGTGTGGTGTTGGTGTTAGATAGAGGGGACAGGATTATGCTGGGTAGTGATTGCTAGTGTTAGTGGTAGTACTGGAGCTGGTCGTGTTGTAGTACGACCGCCATCGCGTAGTGGTAGTAGTCTATGGAAAAGGGTGTAACGCTGCGGCTACGCGGGGTGCGTGCGCACAGGGTGAACGCCGGACACTGGTGTCTAACGCTGCCGGCGCCGATGCCGTGCCTCTAACGGTACGGCGTACCCTACACACAGATTGGTCTGCGGGCTGGTGTCGGGGGTGGTCGGGGAGGGTGGGCAGGCTCCTCCTCCTCCTCTCGCCTTCTCAGGTCCCCTTGTTGTACACCGGAAGCCCGCTGATGACCGGAGCGCTGGTTGTACAGACTCAATTGGACGTCTGGAACCAGGGACTGCCTAGGGGGGTCGGGGGCCGATAGAGGGAGCCTTGAGGTCTCATAGGCGCCCAGACCCGCTATGGTCAGCTCGAGCCCGCCTAGCGTTATTTAGAACTATTGACAAATATTTTCAAAGCTAGTCAGACATAATCAGCCTCTTTCAGACCTGCTCAAACTTCTCAGCTGCTCGTAGCTTTTCAGGGATTTCCTGGTTCTATTTGCTGCTCGAGAACCCCATGGGGTTACAGCACAGCTCCGGTCTCTAATAATAGTCTCCGTGCCTATGATTCCAGCCAGGCCCTTATCGCCGATTCACACCCCAGTCTCGTGTTCCCGCCGCTGATGGCAGAGATAATGGAGGTGTTCTTTCGCCTGCTTCCTCCACTCACCTCCTGTGAGCCTTCCTCCTAGTCATTTGCTCATTGTCCTCCGGTGTTTGTCCTCCGGGGGTGATGTGGTCCAGGATATGGTGCTGGTGTTGGTAGTGTCAGTAGTGGGTGATGTGTGTGTTATAGGGGTGTAATGTAGGGGTTTTATACAAAGGTGGTTTTATGTGTTTTGTAGGGTAGCTATATTAGGGATGTAACGTCGCCACTGGAATAAATGCCCTCAGGCAGAGTTTCTTCACCGTGTGAAGGTGTACGTCCTACTTGAAAATACCAGTGGTCATGCTTGTATCACTGATGTAGCTAATGTAGCAGTCCTCCAGTCCTCCAGGCTTCCATTTCTCCAGTACATATGCCTTGTGCCCTCTGTGTAGCGCCCTCCATTACCTCCAGACCGTCCTACACCACTAAACCCGTCCGCTCTCCTCCAGCGCAACGCGAATACTGCCCTTTCCTCCAGTGCCCTGCTCCCACCACTGTACCACACAACAACCCCCTGCTGTACTACCCACCCCCTTCCTCACAACCCCCACCCATCATACTGCACACACCAGGCACCCTACCGGGCCCTCCTGGTACTACAGCTACCCCACCCCCTTGCACACTCCCTTCCTTCCTTCTCACCCATATTCAGTCACACCTCAAAAAGCATTCATTTTTCACCAGCCTTCACATTTTAAATTGCTCGTAAAGGAATAACTAACGATTGCTAGCTCAGTGTGGCATTTGCCCCTTGGCGTACGTATGCAAATGAGGAGCCCACTGGATGGGGAGTGTACAGTGCGCTGTCTGCTATGCTGTCAGGCTACTCCCCTCTCCCACCCCCGAAGGGCCCGCGAACTGAGCGGGGCGTTTGAGAACGCTGCTGCAAAAGCCTTCAGAGTTTTGTATGTCATGGCTGTATGCTGTATACAATGTCTCCTATGTTAGGGTATTGGACCAATGGAGATCATATGTCATGCACTGTGAACGCCTTCACACATACAATGTAGTGTTTTAGTGTCTTGATAAGATGAACGTCATCTACTGTGTCCACCTTCACACACACAAAACAATGATTCAGTGTATCAATATGATGAATGTTATATATTGTGCTGAGCTTCACACACACAAAGGAGCGTTTTGGTATGTTGATATGATGAATGTCATGTTACATATACAAAGCAGCGTTTTAGTATATGATGAATGTCTTCAAACATGCATAGTGCTCAGCATTTTGGTATAATGATATAACAAATATAGCATTTCGGTATATCGATATATTGAATGTCATATACTATGTTCCCCTCCACATGTACACGTTAATGTTTCAGTATATTGATATAACAGATGTCATGTACTGTGGTCACCTTCACACATACAAATACATATCATATTCTTTGTATTGATATAATGAATGTCATGTGCTCTCTTCACCCTCACATATAAAAAGCAATGTTTTAGTATATGAACATGATGAATGTTATGTACTATTGTCACCTTCAACATGAATCATAGCATTTGGGATATCATTGGTGAATGTCATGCATTGTGTTCACCATCACACACAGAAAGCAGTGGTTCAGGATGTGTGGACATGGAATATTGTAGGTCATGTACTGTATCCACTTTTGCGTAGATAATGTATACTCCTACCTCCGCATAGACTGCCTGACACAGGTCGCTTGAAAACACTCTTTTTCACCCTGCTTACTTCATCCAGCTCTATTATTAGGATAGATTATCCTTATTAAATTCAGTTCAAAAATAACCATTGATATTTCCGCTCAGTGCTTCTGACCGGCATGGTAACATTAATATCCGGGACCGCTTCCTCATTACCCTAACCCCGGATGAAAGTAGAGAAGCAGTAGCTGGGAGTATAAAATTTTATTTAATTTTATGTAGTAAAATGCAGTAAAATATTTATGGCGACCTTACTGGACGACATATTAAAATGTAATGTGAATATGAAGGTAAGTAAAAGTAGATAAATGATAATTGACGGTATGATGTATGTCAATTATAAAAATATGAAAGTAAGATATACAATAGAGTTGTATAGACAATACATACGTAATTGTATAATATAATAAAAATGGCCTACGTGAGTAGGTGAAGAGAGAGAGGTTGTGGGTGGGTGGGACGAAAATGGTACTGTAGTACGTGCGTACTGCAGGGTGGGTGAAGGAGAAGTGAGACCGGGGTCTGGACCGGGCTGTACCACGTGACTGCGTAGTATGAGTGAAAGCCGCGAGGGGGCAGGAGGGGCGCCCGTGAGGCGCGGTAGAGGGGGACACCGGGGGGAGCAATGACTACCCCTGAGCAAAGCCCATGAGTAACCCATTACCCTAACCCCGGATGAAAGTAGAGAAGCAGTAGCTGGGAGTATAAAATTTTATTTAATTTTATGTAGTAAAATGCAGTAAAATATTTATGGCGACCTTACTGGACGACATATTAAAATGTAATGTGAATATGAAGGTAAGTAAAAGTAGATAAATGATAATTGACGGTATGATGTATGTCAATTATAAAAATATGAAAGTAAGATATACAATAGAGTTGTATAGACAATACATACGTAATTGTATAATATAATAAAAATGCCAAGAAGCCAGTAAAAGGTGAGGGGGGGTGGGAGAAAATTATGAAAGTTTGTTTAGGGACCGGATGAGAGCAAGGTTAACGGCCTTGGCATCAGTGTCCTTGATGTAATCTCGGTGAGAATTAGACCTCCAGCCGCCATAGCGCTGGATGGAAAGCTCTGGCATACCCGCCTGGTATGCCTGAGTGGCGGCAGCCTTCCGGAGGCTGTGGAGGGTGTAGTCGGTAGGCTGATTAGCGGTGAGTAGCAGCGCTTTCCACTCCTTGCTCAGAGTTCTGGTCGTTATTACTTGGCCGTCTGCCAGGAGTAAGAACGGGTCCTCGGGGCTGGCCGTGGGGGCGGCCGCGATCATCTTCCTGACCGCCCGCACCGGACACGAGGACGGGTCGGAGGACGCCTGCAGGGTGACTGTCTTTTCCTCCCCCACCATCTGCATGTTCTTGGCCGCCTTGATGCGTATCGAGACCTGTCTGGGCGTGACCACGACGTCTCGGCGTGACAGGTGTCGCGTCGGATCGAACTTGGTCGCAGATGGAGGGGCGACCTCGCTTTGTCGCAGCGCCGCGTAAAATATCACCAGGATAGCGGCCCGCAGAATGATGTGTAGAGGTGATTCGTCGAGGGCCTCGAGGGCAGCCCTGAGGACGTCCATCGGCACCGCCGGCTTGACGTTCGGTTGGTATGTTTTGTTGCGTCTCATGGCCTCGAGTGCACGTCTCACCCTGAAATCCTCCGTCGGCGCGACGTCGCCCCCCGTCAGCCGTAGGTGCGACCGCACGTGGGACAGCTGGTTCGCGACCGTCGCCGGCGAGGGGGCGTGGTCCGCGACGTATTCGAGGAACGCCGTGGTAAAGCTGACGGTAGGTTTCTGGGGGTCGGCGCCCATCCGGCGGCAGAATGCGAGGTAGGTCGCGACGGCGCTGCGCTGGTTCGCGACCGTTCCGGGGGCACGCGCCTCGCATTGCCGAGCAGATGCCCTCGTCTGGAGCGATCGTAGCGCCGGATCTGCAGGTGAGACGTAACACAGGGTTGAACGATACGTGAGTACATGGCATGACCTCGACTAGGGAATGGAATTTTATGTACCTAGAGGCCGTATCAAAGTCCCTCGAGGTTAGGTGTGCCCGGCTGAGCGCGTCGGCCACGGTATTGAGGGCACCCGGGACGTGTGTGTACACGAAGTCTACCTGTAGTCTGGCCTGCACCATCCAGGCTTGACGGGCACACTCGGCCAGGACGGGGTTCCGGGCGCGTCCCGACCAGAGTGCCTGGACGGTGCCCATATTATCGCAGTAGACTTCCACCCGGGTGCCGCGGTCACGGTCGGTTAAGAACGTGCACATCGCGTATACCGTGTTGAGGGCCTCGAGCTCCGCGATGCAGGTAACAGGGTCGTTCACTGGACAGACCCGGCCGGAGTACGAGTAGGTACCGTCTGTGCCCCCGACGCCGGACAGGCACGCATCCACGATCAGGCACTTGGTCGGGGGGCCTCGCGGGATGAGGGCGTGGCCGTTCCAACCGTCGGCAAAGCGCAGGAACCACTCGAGGTCCTGCCGCATCTCGGAGTTTATGTTGATATAGTACCCGCCCATCCCCCGGAGGGCCTCGAGCAGTTTACTCACAAAGGGGCGTGCCGGCCGGATACACTTGGCTACATGTAACACGCGCCCCAGTATGGATTGCAGCTGGCGTTTGGTCAGCGATCGTTTCTGGGCGACCGCCCTCACGTGCTCCCGGACCTCGTGTAGCTTGTCCTCGGGGACGGAGAGCGACATGTCCATTGAGTTGATCACTATGCCGAGCCACGTGACCACCTGGCTGGGGGGCTGAGCCTTTTCTCGGGCCTCGGGGAGGCCCAGTTCCTCAAAGAGCCCTCGGGCTATGGCGAAGTCCGAGGCCGCCTTTTCCTCGTCGGGCGAGAGGATGATGAGGTCGTCCAGGTACATGGCGGCCTCGACCCCCTTCTGGCTGAGGATCTTAACTATTGCATCTGCTACACACTGCATGTGGTAGGAGGAGGCACGGGCACCAAAGGGCATCGCCGTATCACAGTAGTATGCCTCCCCCCACGCGAAACAGAGCAACGGCCAGTCGAGGGGGTCGCACCGGAAGTTCTTGTACGCCCGGGAGATATCGATGGTGGACATGAAACTCCCGGGCCCCGAGGCCACCAGGCGGCCGACGAACCCATCCACGGTCGGGAGGCCATGCTCCCGTTCCTCGCCGTAGACCGAGTTCTTCACGATATAACCGTTGACACTGTCCTCCTTGGGGTACGTCATATCGGTTATCACTCGGCGATCGGTGGTGCCTCTCTTCTCACGTGTCATTAGAGGCGACACGTGACACCAGGGTAGGAAAGGGGGGGCCTCGAACGGCCCCATGAGGTTGCTGTACCCCTTCTCCTTCCTGATGAATTTATCGACCTGCTCCAGGTACCCCGTTGCACTGGGGTGGTTGGGTACCCCGCAGGTATCGCTGACCGGCCCGGCGTAACCCAGTGGGAAGCCGAACCTGATGAAGTCGGTCAACTCTTCCTTGCCGGGGATCCCGGCGAGGTATCGTATCCAGACCGGGATGTTGAGGTCCGTGGGGATCTCGATACGGGCCCCGAGGGCGTTGGGTAGGCCCGTGCGCCTCACAACATCGTAGATGTGGGCGTGGTCCGGCGGCCCGTGGGCCGCGAACTGCGGCCAGTTATCCCTCCTATGTCCGGCGAACGCCTCGGGGTCGGTCCGGACTCCGGGGACCGGGATCCCGGTCTCGCAGAATTTTCTCACGGCAGCGAAGTCGATGGGAGTGGATTCGCGGCCGTCCTCCCGGGGCAATTGCCGAGCCAATTGCTCCTCCTCCCCGCCAACACTACCACAGGCGGCAGTGTATTCCTCGGTGGGCGGGGCCGCCCGCTCTGTGCTTCCCCCCACGTGCGCGGCACGCGGTGTTGTTGTCACGTGGGGGGTGACGTCATCACTCCTGCACTCTTTGATCGTGTACCCCTCGCCGAGTGCACTCGTACCGAGGCCGAGGGGTGCGTCTCGCGCCACGCTCACTCGCGGGGCGCGTCCGGCCCGTTTTTTGAAGCCGTTGCGTGTTGTTTCTGCACTCCTAGTTCGGTGGGGCGGACCGTGTGTCCGGCGTGCGGCGTCCTCCGTGGGGCGGGTGCGGATGTTGGTGCAGCGTTGTCATAACCCGCACCGTACACGAGTTTCCTGTTGCACGCGTGTATAGAGTGCGTGCACATCCGCCCCACCGAATCGCAGAACGAACAAACATGGACCCATTTGATCTGCCCGTCCTGATGTCCGTTCCGTAGGCGACAACCTCGCTCCGAGTTGTAGGCCCGGCAGGGGAGCTCTCGGGCCCCGTCCCTTCCTCCGTCTTGACCGTTAGGGGCACTGGTGGCGGCCGTCATGGCTATCCGTACGCGCTCGTCTTGAATGCGCACGTGGTCCGACCAGTACACGCGGCCGGCCTCGACCTGGTCGAAGATGTAGTTGGACCACCTCCTAACCGCGGGCCACGGCCGTGTCTGGGCATCCACAGTAACCTGAGATAGGTGCCTGTACATATCCCGGCGGTCGCCCTCGGGAATCGCCCGCTCGTCCTCCATCATCAGTAAGAACGCGCTCACGTACTCCATGGGGGCCAGGCTTCCCCTAACCTCGAGCTTTTGGGACATGGTATACAGGCCCTCACGTTCCACATACATATACGGCTTAGATATCAGTTTATGTACGGTCAAATCAGATGAGAACCTACCGGCCGTGCGGTCATGACGAATGCCCTCGCGGTCGATCTCTCGCTGGAGCAGGTCCTCGCTCAGGTAGCGTTCCCTGAGTTGTCTGGGTGCGGGTAGCCTCGATGTCTGGTCCTGGGCCCAGTCTCTTGTCCGATCCTCGGCCGTGGAGCGTGCCTCTCGTACCGTCGGCTGTGTAGCCCTCGTCGGCGACCGTTGGCGTGCCATGGCCTGCATCGTCTGAAACATGCTATCCATCGTCCTACCCATTTTCTCCATGTTGGACTCGAGCTTCGATATCCTAGCCGTCTTTACCGTGCGCCCGCTGTCCGAGACCGACTCGATGTTCTCGTTGGCGGACTCGGCCGTTTCCTGGAGAGTGGCCTCCGACTCCGCCGTGGATTCCGTCGGCTTCGATGTGCTAGGCATCGGGGTACTCCTCGTCGTGGGACCCATTTCTCCGTTCACTATACCGTATCGCGTGTATGGGGGTGCAAGCCTTTACTCGGGGAGTATGAGGCGAAGCACGTGGCCAAGAACGAAAATGGTACTGTAGTACGTGCGTACTGCAGGGCGGGTGAAGGAGAAGTGAGACCGGGGTCTGGACCGGGCTGTACCACGTGACTGCGTAGTATGAGTGAAAGCCGCGAGGGGGCAGGAGGGGCGCCCGTGAGGCGCGGTAGAGGGGGACACCGGGGGGAGCAATGACTACCCCTGAGCAAAGCCCATGAGTAACCCATTTGACAAAATCTACGTATTTGCACCATCAATTTTGGCTGCATCTTACAACAAACAGGTGATCTGCACCGTTAATATTATTTGCATCTCACACCACCAGGTACTCTTTACCAGTAGTACGTAGACCACCTGCGGTTGCTCTGATGATCTAAATAATAATATTGTTAGTTTAGATTTAAACTGTAAAAATAAAATCATCCTAATTAGATTTGCAGTGATAAGTACCACCTTCAGTCCCGCTGTTATGCTCGTTGATCTATTTTGTACATACTTGGCATATGGACGTCAAATGAAAATAAATCATATGGACCAAATCCCAAATGATATTGGTCACAAGATCATGAGAGGACAATTACAACGGAATTACAGCAGCCTTCTACGTGCAGTACAAACCTGATCGAAGATTGAGTTCTGTTAACAGGTAAAACCTGACATCAATGCACAATCACATGTCCGTCTGAAGATCAACATGTACCACATAACAGACAGACTGCAGCGTCAAAGCCACACAGTAAAGCCAACAGCCATCAACACCTGGTACAGGCAGCGAGGGAATCTGGTCAATATTCACCAAGGTGGGGCACGTTGTCAGGGATTGAATATCGCAGCATCCAGGATGAACACGTTTTGTTTTTAATGCATCTAAGAATACGATCGAGACGATATATATATATGGAAGAAATACAATAACAAAGTGTATTTGTCTACAAATCTGACACTAGCGCCCCTAATGAATTTATATTAAAGTAGAGTAGGTAAGGTGCTACACTCTCAGGTGTGACATTGTTCCAATGACCTGAAATTCTTTTTTGAGGTAGTCGGGTTGACTTGAGACTAGGTCAACATGCTAGGGCTGTTGGGTATTTTACCTCGATAACAGGAAGTCGATTATTCCACATTAAATCCCCCAACAGACGACAAGATAAGTGAGGTTTGGTGGAGAATATATATTGTATCAAATTGTTGTAACACACTCACTACCACATCCAACAACCGCCATACCGCGAAACCGATCGAAGAAATAATTTCTCTAAATTAAGTGTGTCTGGGAAACTTTTTTGGGAGATGGTAGGCCATTTATAGGAGAAGACACAATACCAAGACCAATCACCCCTAGATTTAACAATGTGGAGTGGGATACCAGAACCCAGAGACCATGTACGGCAACAGATTATAGTTATTAAATGGTTATTTTAAAAGGGATAGTAATATAGGTAGAACAATAAAAATGGTAATATAAGAACAGTACGTCTAAGGGATTTGTAGCTGCATATCTCGGTATTGGCTAGTCTTAGTTCTCGGAATCTTGAAACAGAATTCCCCAGTCATAAAAGGAAATATCTTTAAGCTTAATACCATAGTTGGGTTAACATAGGTTGGTCTTGCGTAGAAGACCAGGGAACCCAAATTTATAAGATGGACACCCAGAAACAAATATAAACGGTTTAAGTAAAACCTAGTTTTTGAAATGTTAGAGACGAGTGGTCAGGGGTGAGGGGGGAGCCTCCTAAGATGAATCACCAAATTCCCTCCTAACACCCCGTGAGTGGCTTATATCGCAAAAGAATCCGGGGGATGTGGGGAAACCCACTTTTTTATGATAGACCCATAAGACACATAAGTAATTCTTAATCGAGGAAAACTTAATATAGCCAAGCAAATGGGTTAAATACAAAATAACAGTGTCCTCTAATGCAGGCAGGGGCACCAAGGTATAGGAGGAGCAGTATTGTTCATAGTTGGCCCATTGAGTCCTCCTGGTTATCACAGTGTTAGGCGCCATCCAATTGGATTGGAGGTGCTCCAGTGTCCTCCATAGCTCTTACAAAGCTAAAACAAAATATTAGTCGTTGGGAAGTAAGAGACACTTGTCACTTTTCCTGAGGCCATTCTAGAAGGATTATCTGGAAGGACATCATTTTTGGTGTTGATGTAAAAAGCAGAAATATTCATGTTGTACACGAAATAGTTCTCTTCTCCAAATTATGTACTTGATGCTGCGGGTACAACCAGTATTGATCATATTGGCAAACTAAGTATTGTCTGCCTTTAGTGTGACTTTGGAGTAAAATTCCGTAACAAGGTTCCTGGTTTTCTCCAACTTGCCACAGAGGCAAGCTAAGCTCGATCCTTAATCAGTAGAAATCCCTACAACGGGCCCCAAAACACGGGTATCATCCATTAGAAAAAGTATTTTCACCATCTAAAGACCTGGAAAGGCCCCAGAACTCATTATCAGAGGGATGGACTTTGGTAGAGCAGTAGGCAGAGTGTATCGCAAGGACCGCTATATAATCCCTGGGGAAAGATCTCTGGTCACGTCATCCAGAAACTTTTCAAAAGTGGACAACACGTGGTATTAATACAGGTACAGTCAGGTTTTTTTTCAACATCTTTATTAGAATAAAATGGCATCGGCAGCACGCCGGTATGATAGCCCATCTAGGCTTCGAGGTACATTATTATATGCGTTTTTTAATTTAATAGGTGTAGCAGAAAAGAACCTCCATAGTTTTCCATGACCACAAGACCTTAAAACTTTCCTGCAATATTCAATCTCATCTAGTGCCAGTTTTTGAATAGAAATCAGCCCAAAGGCTGACTTCATCATACTTTCAGTAGATTAATGGTGATATAATGTTAATTGTATATTACTGTCAGGTGCTACATTCCTGCTGTTTCCTAACCCTATGTCCGTTAGTGCGCCGCACTAACCATTCTTCTCTGAGTAGGGAATTTGAGCAACAATAGATGATGTGTTGGATAAGCCCTACCCATACATAATTCCAAGCGGTTGTACACTTATTTTTAGATCTTTTACATCAAATTTTGAATCTTAAACGTACTTTTCTTTACAATGGAGGCCTTAGGATATCGGAAAGGGTTGTCGAGGTCTGGCTACATGATGGCGGGGTCGGCTCAAACAGCCAGATTTATACCTAAATCCAATTCAGGGACAGGGCCCACTGCTTCTGAATTTGTTTGAATTGATCATAGGTATCTATACTACAATTTGTAGCTAATAAGGAGTTTCACTCCACACAACCACAGTAGAAAGCATTACTTTTGAGTTTTCAATAGTCACAATAAAAACCGCTGCATCAAACAAGCGTGTCCTGTTTTCATTTGGTTCTACCAATAGTTCCTTATTTTTTGTCTGGGTGAACATTTACACATTTCTTAAATGTGCAATCCTTCTAGATATAAGCATTGGGACACGTGCTATCTGATGAAGGGCAATTATCAGTAACCTCTCTGCACCTTTTATACACAAGTGTAGGCACCGGTTTTGAATTCGTTTTAGTTTGTTAACTGTATGTAATAGTAAGCCGTGGTTGACGATATCGCCAAAGTCAAAGTATGGCAGTATTGTCTGCTTGTAGAGGAGAATAGCCGTAGACGTCTTCCAGATGATCTATGAGTTTCCGAATTTTGTTTAAAATGTATGCTTTATGTGACGTTAGTTTAATAACATTGTCTACGTCGGCATTCATTTTAAGATTTTGATCTAAAATTATACCTAGGTACTTGTATTGCTGTACTCTTGCTAATTCAACATGATTTATAAATAAATCTACCCGATCATTTCTGACCTTCTTTAATTGTTTTGTGGTTCCAAAAATCATCAATTTGGTTTACTTTAAGTTTATTGTCAGCTGATTTTGATTTGACCACTATGACCTTTTATCTAAACTTAACTGCAGTTATAGGACGAATTAGTCCATCACCCTTGTAAACATCCACCAGTGGGTGCACACAACGGGGATTTGGTCAACACTACTCAGTGTTCCATTGATAATTTCCTCACTTACAATAACATCCATTTCATCCTTTACACCATTGGTAACCCATGGCCGTTGGTCAGGGGTGGTCATTGCTCCCCCTGACACGCCCCCTCGCGCACCCTGCGCACTCCCCCCTGGTGTCGGTCACGTGAACCCCGCGGTCACGTGGCCCACCGCGTCTCTGACCTCCGCCTCATTCTGCTCCTGTACTCCACTACGTTCACACGTATTTTCTTTTCCCAATTTTTGGCCTACTCTCCACGCCGTCTTCGATACTCCCCGAGTATCTGACCGTGCAGAGACAGTGTCTGAATACGGGTAAAGTTCACGTGAATTACAGGAAAGCTAGGATGGCACCACCAACGACACGCGCTCAAGCGAGCGCCTCCACGACCACGGACCAGGCCTCGGAGTCAACCGTGAGGGAGAGCGACCACGTGGACTCCGCGTCTCAGGCCGGAAGCCTCCGGTCGGCCCGCCTCGTGGCCGTAGAGACCGGACTCTCGGACATGAGTAGGAAACTCGACGCCCTAATACAGCTGCAGACCCAACGGTCGACGGGCCAAGCATCGCCGCCTACGGTTCGCTCAGTCGCCGAAGTAAGGACTCGGGACTGGGCCGAGGATCAAGCCGGCCGCGCCATGCCTCCACCCCGCCAGCTACGAGACCGCTACGCAGGGGACCCGTATATACAACGTGAGCTCGACCGTGAGGCCATCCGCCACGACAAGACGGCTGGTAAGCTGCAGTCAGATATTCATGTTACCCGTTTAATAAGTAAACCGTACATGTTTGTGGATAGGGAGGGGGTTTACACGTTGTCCCAGAAGCTGGAACTGAGGGGAACCCTGGGCCCCCTCGAGTACCTGAGTGCTTTTATTGGCTTGCTCGGGGACGACCGTGCGGTCGACCCCGTGGACCGTGAGGCCATGTTCCGGCACTTACACCAAGTGTCAATCGACGCCCAGAGCCGGCCGTGGGCCGGAGTCAGGAGATGGTCTAACCACGTGTTCGACCAGATCGAGGCCGGGAGGCTGTCGTGGTGCGACTATTCGAGGATCCAGGAGGAGCGAGTCCGACTCGCGATGACGACCGGGACCCTCACCAGCGGCGCCGACACCGGGAAGGCCCGAGGACGGGAGTTGCCATGCCGGCAATATAATTCGGAGAGGGGGTGCCGCCATAGGAGCGGTCACGATGACGGGCCCGTGAGATGGCTGCACGTGTGCTCGTATTGCGACTCCGTGGGGAGACAATGCGGGCACTCGTTACACGCGTGCAACCGGAAACTCGGTTACACAATGGGCTATGAGAACGGCCAGGCTGCACCCACACCGGCTCCCCGGCGAGCACCCCAGGCCGGACACGCACCCCAGGCCGGACACACGCCCCGGGCGGTCGACCCCAGAGCGGATGTGCTCCCCCAACACGGACACGGGGCAAAAAACGGCTACGGTGCGCCCCGCGAGTGAGCGGAGCGCACCCCCACACAGTCACAACACGTGCCTCCGCCCCCGGGCCCGGGGTCGTGGGGTGCAATCCACGTGATGTAACACCAGCGGGCCCTGTGATCTCCACCACCCCCAACAGGATTTCCGGTGACCGGACGTGGGCGGGGGTCGTAAAAGGAAGCGGCCCGGTGACCACTGCGGGCCCCCACCCCCTCACGTGGAGGGGGGACCACACGGGGGGTCCACGTGACCACAACACGAAGGCCGCCGGCCCACGTGGCCGGGCCCCGAACATAAACAACAACAACGAAGGGGGCGGGACCCGCCACGTGGAGGACAGGTTCACCGCGCGGCCACCGCCAACCCACAGCGGTAGCAGGAGTGTTAGTGTTACCGCGCCGACTGAGGATCCAACTAACACTCCGGATTTCGGCGGACTAAAGGAAGTCTGCCGGACCGGAATTCCGTCGCCCGGACTCCGGACGGACCCGGAGGCCTTCATGGAGCACAGGCGGGCCGAGTGGCCCCGCTTCACCGAGGCCGGCCCCCCGGCGCACGGTCACATCTACGAGGCGGTCCGGGCCTCGGGCCTGCCCAACGCCCTGTGCACAAAGATCACACTGCCGACGGACCTCAAACTACGGGCGTGGGAGCAGTACCTGACGGGAATGGGGGGCAAGGGGGAACTCCTCGGTTTCATAAGATACGGCTTCCCCCTCGGCTACCTCGGGCCGGCCAGCGACACTCGGGACGTCCCCAACCATCCGAGCGCCACCGGATTCCCGAAGCAAGTCGGGGATTTTATCAGAAAGGAGAGTGGATTCTCAAACCTGATGGGGCCGTTCACGGAGGCTCCCTTCGAGCCGTGGTGCCACGTTTCGCCGTTGATGTCCCGGGAGAAGCGCGGGTCCGAGGCCCGCCGCGTCATAACGGATATGACCTTCCCCCGGGACCGTAGCGTCAACGCGTACGTGATGAAGAACGCGGTTTACGGAGAAGAGCGTGAGCACAGCCTCCCTACGGTCGACGGTTTCGTCACCCGCCTGGTGGCCTCGGGGCCCGGGAGCTACATGGCGACCATCGACATCTCGCGCGCCTATAAGAACTTTAGGTGCGACCCCCTCGACTGGCCTCTGCTGTGTTTCCTGTGGGACGGCGGGTATTATTGTGATACGGCCATGCCGTTCGGCGCCCGCGCGTCCTCGTATCACATGCAGTGTGTGGCCGAGGCCATCGTGGGGATACTCGCCGGTAAGGGTGTCGAGGCCGCCATGTATCTGGACGACCTCATCATACTGTCGCCCTCACGGGAGAAAGCTGCCTCGGACTTTGCCATAGCCCGAGACCTATTCGCCGAGCTCGGCCTCCCCGAGGCCCGGGAAAAGGCGCAGGCCCCTAGTCAGACCGTGCGCTGGCTGGGCATCGACATCAATGCCGCCGAGATGTCCCTCACCATCCCCCGGGACAAGTTGGAGGACGTGCGGGAGCACGTTGGGGCGGTCGCCAGGAAGCGGTCGCTGACCAAGCGACAGCTTCAATCCGTCCTCGGCAAAATCCTGCACGTCGCGAAATGCATCCGCCCGGCGAGGCCCTTCGTCAGCAAACTACTGGAGGCCCTACGGTCGATGGACGGGTTCTACATCAACGTAAGCTCGGACATGCGGCAGGACCTCCAGTGGTTCCTACGGTTTGCCGTCGGGTGGAATGGGCACGCCCTCATCCCTCGAGGGCCGGCGACAAAGTGCATCACGGTCGACGCCTGCCTCTCGGGCGTGGGGGGCACAGACGGCCGTGCGGCCTACGCGTGCCAGGTATGTCCCATCAATGACCCCGTGGACTGCATTTCTGAGCTCGAGGCCCTGAACACAATATATGCTCTCCACACGTTCCTCGGGGACCGTGATCGTGGGACCAGGATCGAAGTCTTCTGTGACAACATGGGGACCGTCCAGGCACTCACGTCGGGGCGGGCACGCAACCGCGTCCTCGCCGAGTGTGCCCGACAGGCCTGGATGGTCCAGGCCAAGCTTCAAGTCGACCTGGTCTACACACACGTCCCCGGGGTCCTCAACACGGTCGCCGACGCACTCAGTAGGGCCCACCTGTCCTCCTCTGTCAATTACTTTATCTACCTTATGTCATATTCATATTTACATATTAATATTCATGTCGGTATAGGTATATAAAATTAAAATGAATTTTATTATTCCCAACTATCGACTCCTTCTTTGTGTTCAGGGATAGGGGTAATGGGTAACCCATGGCCGTTGGTCAGGGGTGGTCATTGCTCCCCCTGACACGCCCCCTCGCGCACCCTGCGCACTCCCCCCTGGTGTCGGTCACGTGAACCCCGCGGTCACGTGGCCCACCGCGTCTCTGACCTCCGCCTCATTCTGCTCCTGTACTCCACTACGTTCACACGTATTTTCTTTTCCCACCCACCCTCACCTCTTTCTTATCTCCTACTCCGTAGGGCGTTTTTTATACATCATATTGTATAACCATTATACCTCATATTGTATAACCATACTATCTGTTATACAACCATATACATAATTGACATACCATTATACATGTCAATTACAAATATGTATATTATACGTAATTGACCTCTTTATACCTCTGTCAATTACTTTATCTACCTTATGTCATATTCATATTTACATATTAATATTCATGTCGGTATAGGTATATAAAATTAAAATAAATTTTATTATTCCCAACTATCGACTCCTTCTTTGTGTTCAGGGATAGGGGTAATGATGAGTAATCGAGTCATTGTTCTTATAATGATATAGAGCAGAGATATCCTCATCAATGATATGTAGACCATTATACACAGAACCATGATATACACTGCATTGGAGTCAGTGCCAGTATAGTGACAGTAGGCCTTCCCATAGAAGTTATAGGCTGACTGTGGTGAGCCTGCATGGATTACATTATAAAACAAACATGTGAATCGCTTGACAGAATAGATAGAATTAATACACGAATACACGGTGCATTAGATATGAGTGAGCATGTATTTCAGTGATAGCATCATTTTGAGAATACGGTAAACTACAACCATGGAACCTGTGCAGTAATCTGTTCGCAACATGGCTTAGACCTGCAGAGTACGAGCCATTACTCCGGCACAGCAGGAACAGGTCAGGCCCGATATAGTGATAAAAAAAGTTGAGCCAGAGGGTATCGGAGATCAATCACGAAGACAACCTGTAAACTCCTTACTTAGGTAGAGAAGTCATAAGGAAAGTGCCTGGAGGCGAGACAAAGTATCGCTACAAGAGGTTACCAGACGGACTACACCCCAACCAACCGACCAAAGTGTGACTAGGCCTGGCGTCCAGCTACTACGATAGAAATTTTAGGCCTCCCGATATGGCACCGATAAAAAAAACAAATATCAGAGGCATATCAGGAAGGTGCAAAATCGTAGACATATATGTCTAGACATGCCAATTCACCACGCACTGTATGGGTTTTTTATCGGTGTCTAATCGCAGAAACGTGGTCAACTGCCCCGATATTAGGGGACCTGCCAACGCGATTTTGGTTTTTTTATCGGGAGGTGTATCGTAGACCATATCGGAGCCATATCGTAGTAGGCGGACGCAGGGCCTAACACTGGTATTCACATTTAGATCAGAAGGTCAAGAAATAGATCAAATCTTCAGTGATCAATTGATTATAGATATGCCTAAGCGCACAGAATATAAATAGTATCCCAAAATGTGAGTCTAAGGCCCGGCGTCCACCTACCACGATATGGCACCGATATGGTCTACGATGCACCTTCCGATGCAAAATCAAAATCGCGTCGGAAGGACACCTAATATCGGGGCAGTTGACCACGTTTCTGCGATTAGACACCGATAAAAACCCCATACAGTGCATGGTGAATTGGCATGTCTAGACATATGTCTACGATTTTGCACCTTCCCGATATGGCACCGATTTTGACATTTTGTATCGGTGCCATATCGGGAGGTCTACGATTCTATCGTAGTAGGTGGACGCCGGGCCTTAATATAGCAAACAGCAATATGGACTTAGAGGGGACCCCCACCTACCACGATAGGCCACGACATACTTCCTGATAGCTACGATTTGAAATGCCCAAATCGCGACCTATCGGGAGGTCCCCGATGGTTTGAAATCGTGAACATGGTTTGAAATCGTAGAGCGTAGAAACGTCTTTGGAGGGCCAAAAACATAAACCATGGTCACGATTGGCTCACGATTCGGTCGGTGATTCACTGTAGATCTCATGCATGATTTTAATATTGATATATACTATAATTTTAGAAATATTGAATGAATCCGAATAATTTTCTACTGGTACTTACATATATTATGACATTATTTTCAAACACTCTAACAATTAAATTGAACAATATAACTGTGGTAGAATAATAATTCCGACATGATACTATTATTTTCAGACATTTAGACTTCATCAAATAATATCATATTTAAAGCGATTATACATCTATATGCGCCCTACCTAATTCCAGAATTTCGTAATTTTTCACCAATTATTCCATGCACAAGAGATATTTTCCTGTTTAATCACCTCCAATAGGCTACAACAGTCTACGAAATTTCCAACATGTTGGAAATTATCGGGACCTCTACGATTGGCGTTTTCTATCGCAGCCTATCGTGGGGTATCGTAGAGTGAATCGCAGAAACCTGTCCCACCTACCACGATTTTGCCAGACCTCACGCTACAATCGGAATGGTGTCGGGAAGGCCGTCGTAAGGCCAATCGGGACCAGAATCGTGGTAGGTGGGGGCAGGCTTTAACAATGGATCTGAACTGACTATAAGGCCGGCATCCACTGAGCTCCCGATACCCTACGATAGACCAAGATCTATATCGCGTTGGAAAGTCAGCTTTAATCGCCAGCCGATACACCCTAGGATGCACCCCGATGCACGCATCGTAAGGTTTGATGTAGGGTATCGGAACCTCAGTGGACGCCGGGTCTTAGTTTGAAAGATGTCTACAGGCACGAGATAGTAAGTAGCATAACCAAATGTGAATGTGTAGACGGCAACAAGCAGAGTAACCGATCCACGAATATCCAATATCCAAACCATGGAGGAAAAGCTGATGCGTGTTATAACCTATCAAATAAAAATGAGAATACCATATTTACACTTGCTATCTCGTCTGTGTATCGTTTATGTGTTTTCCATGTTACCTGTACTACTCAAGTCTAGACACTAAGTATACAGCTCATAAGGCCCACATATCTCACTTATGCAAGAGAATTATCAATCCTGGATGAAGATACATGGATTCTTCAAGCAGTTATATATGAATGTCTGTCTTATTATACCATGATAAAATTCTGATAATTGTATCAAATCCAACGCCAGAGACAGATATTCATTACATGTGATATTGTCAGTTGTTCAGAGTTTTAGGTTGCAAACTAAAACAACGAGTATGACTTTCCTCTAAAATACAAATATGCAAGTACCATTAATCAGAGTAAGATAGCAATAGCGATCTTAAAGCTTTCATAAAGTAATCACTACTTGAGAATTTTATAAACAAATATAAAACCCACCCCTGACCCAGTGAGAGAGCAAGCCTGGGCATTTGTGACAGCCCCACACTGCTGCGCGATCAAGGAGGGGGATAGATACCCAGCTGGTGGGGTCGGCTTCTAGTCATTATCTAGACTTGCTCAAGTCTTTGATTATGAACATTCATTAAATGACTAATCACAATCAGAATAAAGTTCATTAAAGTATGTATCCTTCTCTGACTGGCCCATGAATCACTGTATCCCAGCAAGGAGAGTAGACATAGGATGCAGGGACTGAGGCCAGTCTAGTCATTATCCTACCCCTGACAAAAACATTGCCATAGGCTTAAGATTTACTAGTTCTAAGCGGCAGGCTGTGACATAAAGTATGTTTTATAAATAGGATAGTACAAAAATGCAGATTGTGAGCTACCAAGACAAAAGTTCCGGTTTAACCCAAAGCGCCCATTCAATTGTTTTCTAATATGTTACACAATATTACCAGTGATTATGAAACCAGCCCCACCCCAAACGTCATTCTGATATCAATAATAAATACACACTGAAGGAAATCAAGTTATTTGTTTTTTTTGACTTCTTGTTGACACTCGCGTAAGTTCTATGTCACTACTTGGACAGACGCAATACGGTGAGCTACACATATGCTCGGTTATTCCAATTAAACCACTGATCTGACAACTTTACTGTGACTGGAAGGAGACACAACAACAGGTATGTGTGGACATTAAAATGACATTAATATTAACCACTGCGTCGAATGGATTTGCCAGCCCTCTCACTGAGAGTCAGCTGAAGCGCAGCCTCTGTATACTGTGAAGTGTCTGACGTCGCATTGATGCGGTCTATGAAATGTTGACGACCTATGGCCTTACTTGGCAAACTGATACTGCTATACTTGTATGCTCGACATGCACAATCAAATAGGAGGAACTGAAAAGGCTAATTATGCACTAATAACTGGATATCGGTGAGTGTTCACATATTTCATATATTATTTTGATATCAAGGAGGCGAGGTAAATACACACTCTGGTCAGGTCTGCTCCTCACTATGCTCGGCTATCGCCTCACGTTGTAATTCAAGACCTGCCCATTGTGGCATAAAACCTAGTCAGAGTAACTCTTGTTCAGATACATTTAATTATTCTATGTGTTGCACTGCAAGCCACTGGTGGGGCATGGATACCCAGACTTAGCATGGACTCATACTGTGACCATGACCTGAAAGATACCCCAGGTATTGTAGGTACACTACAGTGGTTGATGTCGGTCGCAACAACCTGAAACTCTCGCGGTATAAATTAGTATAAGAACTGAGAATGATGCTTGGAGAGGATCCAAACATAATGGTCCCTTGTTGGTGATCATGATCACTACAACCCTGAAAAATGACCCATATAATAGGCTTCACTCCACATAGCCTCTGCACATGTGTAGTTTTGAGCTTAGCTTTTAGAATTCATTAAAATAGTCGAATTGTTTTAAATCATCTTTAAGGACTCTCCGAGGTAATCAATCAGGGGAAACCTTATGTTTGTTTATCACAACCTGTATCTGGATTGATACATTCACCTACATAAACCAAAGAGTATGACGAATGGCTTTGGTGTAGATTTGAAGTCTTTGAAATTTAAGCTGGCTACCTACTGACGTCAGAGTGATCTAGCGATGCGCATAATCTACCCGCCACGCGGGCTGCAATGCACATGCTCCAGTTCGCACCTGTAGCTCAGAGAGGAAGAAGATCAATCGCCAGTCTCCCATGGAGCAGCTCTTAAAACGAGCAGCTCGAGGGTCACGCGGCGCAGAGTACGTCACTAGTCTGCTGCCGTGTTATGTTGACCCAGGTTATATTTGTGATATACGTATTTCAGCTTAAGACGGCCATTTGGGTCTTTTTCCCCATGAGACGAAAAAGGTGAAGCCTGTAAAGAGGAAAGAGGAGTCAGTCTTTTACGTTTCTCAATACTCATCTCAGTACGGTAGAGCTTTATAGAGCTTTATTTCACTCATATAACCTTTCACCTATACATATCCTGTTACCCATGAATCCTGTCATCCATAGCTAACTTCACACATAAACCCTTTTACCCATGCATCCTTTTAGCCATATACCCTTTCACTCATAAATTCTCTCACGGGATTGGGTCAATCGCTTGGATCAGGCCAGTAGGGTCCGGGCGGTCACGTTGGGCCAGTTGGGTCAGGTTTGGGTGGTGCATGTTGGGTCAGGCGGGTAGGGCAGATGGGTCGGACGGGTGGGTTGGACGAGCAGGTCAGATGGGCAGGTTGGGCGGGTGGGTTGGACGGGTGGGTTGGACGGTTTGGACGGTTTGGACGGGTGGGTTGCGCGGGTGGGTTGGACGGGTGGGTTGGACGGGTGGGTTGGACGGGCAGGTCAGATGGGCAGGTTGGGCGGGTGGGTTGGACGGTTTGGACGGGTGGGTTGGACGGGTGGGTTGGACGGGCAGGTCAGATGGGCAGGTTGGGCGGGTGGGTTGGACGGGTTGGACGGGTAGGTGGATTGGACGGGTGGGTTGGACGGGTGGGTGGATTGGACGGGTGGGTTGGACGGGTGGGTTGGACGGGTGGGTTGGACGGGTGGGTTGGACGGTTGGGTTGGACGGGTGGGTTGGACGGTTGGGTTGGACGGGTTGGACGGTTGGGTGGGTTGGATGGACGGGAGGATCTTCATAGTCCATGCACACCTGCAGATGTGCACCCCAGGTGTGCCTCTTGGACACGCGGGGTTTCTGTTCATGGCACCCAAATGGGTTACATTGGAATCAGGGTTTCTGGATTTAAAGAATTCGTGTAAATATGACAGTATTTGCTCACCCAGGTTAACGCTAAAACCTTGATGGGAGCAGAAGTAAATATGACGACCAATACGTTGGGTGATATTTGCCCTGACGGTGCCGAAATCAAATATGAGGAAACTCAAAGTTTCGTCCTGTGCTCAGCTTCATAATAGTGTTTGCCCCCTTTAATTAGAAAAAGGAAACAGTGAATGGAGAAATTCACAAGGACTCCGCATTTCACTCTAGAACATCAAGAGTATCCACAGAAACGCATATTTCTTCATCGACGGGAAACTAAATAACACTATCCCAACGGTTATTTGCAAGAGAAAGTTTGATAAAGCTTGAATTTAGATCGTACATGTATTCAACAAGATGTAATTAGGGGCCATCCATAAAGAACGTACGCAGACTTTTGCGAAAAATTGAACTCCCCCCTCCCCTGTTGCACAGAATACGCGTATGAAGAATATTCGTATGTACGTTTCCTAGATAACCGGCTCGCTAACATTTAATATGTGGATGTGGTATTAACTCTTTAAAGGCGGGCAGGATGGTGGGTAGCAATGCCTACAGGATCGAGGATATCCATAAACAATATATGTCATTGGAGGAGAAGGAGGGGAGAATGCATTACTCGTTTTTTTCTTGTATTTATTGAAAAAAGGATTTGTCATAAATGCCTTAAGGTATTCCCGCCCTTCAAATACGTTATGACTTCAGGTATTCTGACCTGTAAAGTGTTGGCGGAAACAAAATCCACACCTAGGTATTGGGTCTCTTTTTGAGAAATGTCCCTCTACCAGTATTGTTTTTTCTTGTGTTGTGACCATTGCATAAGACTGCCTACCGACGGGCTGTCCATTAATGACATCATGCTAGTTCTGACTATTTATAATACACATCCCTCCTCCTCTCATGTTTTCTCAAATAACCCTTATCATTCTTGTTCATGAAGACTGGAACCCTCATCCCCCACCCCAACCCCTCTCACGTTGCGTGACATTCCCTGACCAACATGCCACCATTCTACCATCCACCCGCCTGCTCACATCCAAACATGCCTACCCACTAGACTGCTCCCATCCACCCACCAGCCTACTTATACCCCAACCTACCTACTCACCTGTGACTCACATTCCCACAGGATTTTGTATTTCACAAACACGCCACCAGAGCTGCAAACATGATGAGCAATAAGCATTAGAGTACATATCTATTCTATTCACCTGGCCATATCACTGCTTGTTGGATCTAAACCAAGAATAAAATTTCAAAACGCTTTTAGTGATACTGTTTTGATGTAGAACACAACAAAGATTTCTGAGAAGTTACACACTTAAAGACCCACAGCCAACGTCCAACTAGGTTTCAGCATCCAGCCTGTAGGAATTCTCAAATGAAATGGTATTATGAGGAGTTATCAAAAGTGAACGAATAGACTAGGGCCCCGTTTAATAATCGAGGGTCGTCCATGAAGACATTTTCTGTTCCACGTTCAAGGATTATCGATTGATGGTGTTTGAATCGGTTCACCTAGACAATTTGAGCTGTCCATAACGTCCATAAGTGTTGAATAAGATTGACCCACATTTCCCCACAATCTCCTTGGCGTACAGAAAAGGGTCATCATGGACGATCTTAGATTAGTAAACAGGCCCCAGGTTGTCTTGGTTGAACTTCATTGGCTCAATAATTATGTCGTACTCTCCTATATACATGTGTATATACACAATATTAACTTGTTTCAAATACAAGCAGTAATAATCTCCGAGCACCAGACACATAGTAATCTCCGAGCGATAGCGAGGTGATTATATAGAATCTGGTCCGAGGAGACTACTGTCGCCTTTATCTGAAACCAGTTTATATATTGTATTTATTAACTACCGTTCCTCGCTAATAATTTCGGTGTTCTTCCATTTCCAAAGATTTGAAATTTGATCGATGCGCCGCCTATCGTTAATTCTAAATAAATTTGTTCAAAATCTTTGTCAACATGTGTACTGGTACGAAAGAATTTACGGTACACAGCTCCGTGATTCCACATTTTGTTAATCTAAATATAGTTCATAAATTTCCTGTGGGGTGACAGCTCTGTCGAACCGCACGGTAAATCAATCTTATATGTTTTTTATTTCGAAAGCTCTCGGTTGTCACCTCGGTACCAGTCGTTCTACATACCTCAGCTGCATCAGACATGTACTTGCAGTACTGGCTACCTCTAAGAGGATGGCACAAAGGCATGCATTGCAAGAGATGAGTTTTCTCCCCATGATTAGAGAAAAAACTTGCAAAATTCAGACAAAAGAAACATTTTCCCGATCTAGCTCCGAGGTTGAGTGGTATCGAAGTGACCGACGGTATGGGTGCGCAGTGGTTCCTGGGAGATTTACCGGGATAACATCCGGTTACCCGCCATCATTATCCCGCCCATATGTGAATTAGGTTTGTCAATGCATCGTGATCCCATGGGCAAGAGAAGGTGTTTCCTATTGGTTCATTAAGATTATCACCAGTCTTCATTGATGTCTATTGAACTGAGGTATAATTGCAGTGGCTCGAAGCCAATGTTTACATTGGACAGTCTCCAATGTACCAGAAAGGTGCGACGAGAAAACCGTATATGAAAGGAGGCAGTTGTATTCGGAGTAGTGTTTAGTAAAGCTTGTCTTGGTATTTCTTCAAATCATTGTTTGAATTATTGTTTAAATCATTGTTTATATTGTTAATATTAATAAAAGGGCCGACTATTTATTCATCCTGAATCGGTAAGAGTGGCAATCCCCTTGTTTCACAGACTTATAATATATGTGTAGTGGAGAGTAGTATTGAGATGATCTATGAGTGTCGTGCTATGTAGTCGTGAAATGAACTGATAAATGTGTGTAGTACTGTGCTGTTGTGAGATAAACTAGTCTATGTGTGAGTTGTGGTGAGGTGAACCTGTATGTTGCTACTCATGGAGGTTGCACTATACATCATGAATCAATGGAATGGAGAGAAATTCAAAGCCCAGCAAGAATATTCAGACTCGGATTGCAAACCCCGAATTTCTCATATATGATTAGTTCTTTATTTGACGATAGCTAATGAGGTTGTTGATACTGACGAATGATATTGACGCTAATAAGAGTGGAACAAATACTGAACAAGAATTCTATTCCAAACCTATCCTGAGCTTCTGGTGAAAAAACGGGAATAGCCGGGGAACAGATGAAGCTTTTCACAATGATAGGGCCTGGATTATCTTTGTATGTGAGACTGGTCGATAAAAAGGATTATTTATAGACGACGGGGCAGTGGTATGACCCGCAAACTCACACCTGCCTGTAGATGGGGTGTCCACAATTCACCCTCTCACACCCCTTCACACCCCTCATATCCCATCACACCCCGTACGGTTCACTTCGATTCACGCCGTTCTTACTCCTCCTTTTCTCCTTCTCCTCAAACTCAACTATGGGGTACAACATGTAAAAACATTAAGATTTCATCATCTTTGGTTGTATACAGCGTCAATAACCTTGATCCCAAATTTGTATTTGTTAGTTATTCATATTGTTTCATTATTCATATAAACTGAGGTGATGGGGGTAGGGACTGAGGTAAATCTACAATCTCTAAACTGAAAAGCATCATCTATATGAATTCATAAACTGTATGTTTGCACATTTAAGGAAGTATTTGCAAGGCTCTTTGGGAAAGCTCTAACAACATGGATGCATGAAATATGTTCCTTGAAAACATGCCGTACATTACATGCACACAGATGAAAGACAGGGGGTGTACAGCGTGCGCATTGGTGTCACATAGAAATGTGCTCCTATCCCAGTGCCTCATATGATGTAGGAGCAATCGAACATTGATCATTGATGAATGAGCGTGTAATTGTAAATTTAAAAAAAAAACAATTAAAAGATCATTTTTATAACCCGCTTGGAACGAGTCAACTTGCTCTTTGCAACTGCCTGACTAGGATCCAAACATATCAAGCAGGAAAGCAATAGGTCTCAAGTGATTGGTCATGATCAGCTGGGCACACCTCTAAGACCGAGAGACATTGGCCCGCTGCTCCTATCACAATAGCACGCAGATAGTGAATCGATAGTGATTTGAAGCAAGCAGAAGTCCTTGTGAGCACTTTAATCTTTAGGAGACGTATGTAGACCGTGCAAGCACGTTTTAATAATTCTACACAAGTGCTGGTTCTGTGCTCTTTTTAGTGTTCAACATTTTAACAACTACCATGGTCCTATTGCCATGAGGTGGACTCCATGTGTTTAGAGACACCTGAAAGAAATGCAGTGCAGTGCCTATGATTAGTCTGGTTTGCATACAGCAGAATCACACACGCGTTACAACTGCGCTACTCCAATTCTCAGAAACCTTCTACTCTTTCTTTGTATACCATGGCTTCTTTGTATGCCCGAGGTGTAGTAATCAGAGGCCGTGCACTACTTCTTGGCGCCCCATAACACACGTGAGTCGGCCTTGGCAGCTGGTACATCGGCTCGACCCTCACGCCGCGAGTCTGCTGCTGTGTAGCCCCAAAGGAATCCGATGAAATTGGTTCTCACCACCACGAAGGGTTCACCTTCAGGGGCCCAACAAAACACTGGCAGCTTGGAAGACTTCTTTGGCCAACAACTCCATTTTGAGATTGACTGGATGTTAAATAGTTGTTGTTATACACTATTGGTTACTCATGGCAAGGGTATAGTACCAGTGGGCGCCAATCGAGTAAATCCAATAAAGAATATGAAACCGTTTTTTATCTCTCTTGGTATATTTACTAATACTGGAAGTATGTGTGTACAGTAATAGCAAAAGTATCTTTTATAAAGAAGGGCCTCCTATGTTAACAAAATATGGGTCTCCTACTTCTAACAATACAATCAATTGTTTATCATCCACGTTGCTCATTGTTCCATGTTATTCCTTATAAGTTTTACGCTCACTCTTTTTTCTCAAAATTGGTACGATCTCTACATTGAATATTTAATTCCACCCCCTCCCCAATTAACTAATTGAATTGGCATTTATTCTAATAGCCTATATCCTCTTGTAAAACCAATGCCCATATAGAGTGCGTTTTGATATCGTTATCACCACGGAAAACCTTTTTGGATTTGGATTTATTTCCAGAATCTTTCAAAGAATGTGTTTTGTTACTCTTCACCCTCTCTATTCTGTTCCACATGTAAAACTGAAAGAATCTGATCAATAGAAAAGTTAAACAAGTTCCATAACCAAACCTCCAGAAGTTGCGAAATACCAAGGTTAATACAGACGTGCGGTCGACTATAGCTAATTTCTTTTGAGAATTTACACCCTCTCAATCCCACAATAGGACAAGGAAGAGACAATGTATCCAAGAAAGAATTTGTGATATATACTATGGAATACCAACATATAACCTTTTTATCTCAGTTATACAGTTCTTGCTTCAAGTCACAACTGGAATTCCTTTATACTATTCTGACAATTACATTACCCTTTATATTGAGCTTTATTTTTAGACAACATACACATATTTCTTTATTCATCCACTGTCTCTCTTTCTGCGTTTCCTTTTCTACTCATACTTCCAGGTCTTTTCCTTCTGATCAAGATCGCTATTATGGATTAAAACTGCGAGGCGCCACTAGAACAGGGCTACCACCATTGATTATTTCGTTCAGTTGAGAGTTCAACCCCTTTGCACGCCTGTGTTCCCTTTCCTAAACCAGAGTTTTTTCCCTTTCAAGGGCCCAGCACAGACAGTACACCCGCCCCTCCGCCGCCCCTATCCTTGCTTTAATTGCCCCCTTGGTGTTTTTCCTAGGCGCAGATAATGCGTTGTGAGACCTAAGGCAGGCGCCTGCGCACTGGGAGCTTCCGGTGCGTTCGAGGGTGCGTACCGCAAGCAAGACAGCGCTGACATGGGTCTGGCGGACGAGAACACAAATTATATCGATGTTGAGATGATCGGCTGCCTCTCGGTGTATTGATTGGGGGGTCTGCCTTCTATAGTCTCGATTAAAGACCAAGTTATTCGCCGATCGATGGATGTTGTATTGCGTGGTGCTGCCTGGGCGGTGTATCTATAATGCAGAGATGTTTGGCCGAGCGGTTCCCCTTCCCCAGAGATGCTTTCTCTGGCAATGCCGTCATCTTGTTCTATTCCTGTGTCGTGTTTCTTCTGGACCTGTCCTCCCTTCTTGACCCTGCCCACCGCCTCCATGTAAACTTTGTACTGTGTCGAGGTTTTAAGATGGCGACTAGGCAGATGCACTGTATTGTTCCTAATCTAAGGCGCTCCTTTGCTTAATTCCTATAGGATCTCTGTCGCATATTACATGTTTTCATTTGATGTGAATAATATTACTGCAGAATATGCAAGGTATACATATGCTTATCTTTACGCATTTCTTCGATGATAGCGTTCATTTTGTACCTTGTATATATTGTGCATCTATATGTATATATATTGACCTCGGTAATCAACCTTAAAATGATATGTAACTTCCAAAATAATGGTGGTGTTGACTGCAGTAGATGTTTTCCTACATATATAATGATATAATACGCATGATGGAGTGACACCCTTAAAAATAACCCCAAAAAAACGCCAAAAGCAGTAAAATTAATGAGAAAGCTATTTTCTGATTCTCTTCTGAAGGAATTGGTCAAAGTGATAAGAGCATTAACAGGATCTTTGAGATTTGTTTTATTTTTTCTATTCAGCGTAAAGAGTTTACAGACGATGTTTATTCGCCTAACATTGGGCGTTCTTCAATATACTTTGTTAACATATTATACATCAAGAATACTTCGAGGTGACGATTGTCACTAGAAAAAAAAACAAAAAAAGTTTAAAATGCAAGATGGAATGTCAATGATATTTAAACCAATTTGATCGCATAGTGTAGAATCGTATCCGGCGGATATGTTAGACAGGTGTGTTGGTTACACTCGCGTGATCGAAAGTCGATGCATGTATACAGGAAACAGGGAAGGCCGGAATATATCAAAGTAATAAAGCAATACTGTTTGTTCCCTTTTATCCACAAAAAGAGCAGCTAATGTAAACTCTACATATCCTCCACTTTACGTTCTAACAGATAAGTCGCTCATTTCCATGCCCCTAATGTAGTTACTAGGTCCAATCTTCGTTTGAACAGTTGAAAATTAGGAGTTTATGATAATTTCAATTTTCCAGCTTTAAGGATTTGACCCATCAAGTTAGCGACAGAAATATACCTTTCATACCATGCGCTATGTAAACGCTCTCAGAGCCGGTCGCACACCCCTACATGCCCAACAATTTGAGTTCCCATATTTTCTCAACGTAGGAATAAATGCATGACAATAAAAACATCAAATTTAAGAAGGCGCAACTTCTCTAAGATTGATAAGCATGCCTGCAGACAACGTATGAGAAGCTACCAGAATAATAACAAAGACATCCCAGTAGACCCGAATAAAAGAATCGACATGTATATGGATGTGGAGGTATAAAGGGTGATGATAAGGCTGTAACTGGGAAAATAAATGAATATTCTGTCACGATAGGTAGTAATATACTGGACTTACTAGGGCCTATTGCATAATAAGAACGACTCAGGTATTAACGAAATTGAAATCTTTAATCCCACCACCATACCATGACAATTTCTTTCTAATCTAGATCAAACAAATCTACTCGACAGTCTCCACAAATTCTAAACAATTGAAAGAAACCCTATTGAACAACCCTCTGTAGTTACAAATCTGATCAATCCTGCAATTTCAAAAGCAACCTTCCCCCAATCACTAGCAGCATAACTCTAATCCCCAAAATAGAGAATCCATCAGAACAGTTTGCTGATTGGAGGCCAATTACTATAATAATCTATGTAAAAAATCAGAGAGAGAGAGAGAGAGAGAGAGAGAGAGAGAGAGAGAGAGCGCGCTCCACTCGCTACTAATGGTGAAGTCTTAGATGTTGACTTTAATGTCTAGAAATAAAGTTGTTTAGATACACGGAAATCGGATCTTTATCACCACAAAATCTACTCCCACCTCTTTGTCCATTTGTATTTTCCTATTGTCTTGTCTCATTGTTGCGATGTCTAATGTTTCCAGTATAGCTGCAAACTGTATGTATTGTGCTGACTAAATTTGGAAATGGGTAGTTGGTGAATTGTATGTCTATTGCATAACCCCAAAAGAAGATTTTAGATACAGCTCACTGAAATCAATCTGATTACCTACTACATCTAAAACGTGTAAATTTCTGTGATATCCGTTTGGAGACTCTCCCGCACATAGAGACATAGTGAACCAAACTTAGGCTTGGAGACTGAGGCGCCACGAGAGTGAGAATCTCGTGGAGGGAAAACTAGAATCTGCTCTTCTTTTTTGTAGATCTATTGGCTGAAATACCTTTTCTATCATGATTTATTTCGGGCCATGCTGGAATCAAAGTTTAGTAATGTAGTTTTTTTTATCTGCCAGTCTCGAGAGAAAGCAATGAGATCACTACGCTGGTTGCCGGCAAAATACCTGTGTCATACGAAATGATATCCGCGAATTTCCGATTGTTCCCCGTTCACCTGCTAGTAATCATACTAAGACATGTCACGTTATGTGAAGCGTTTACTGTGCGTTTACTGGTTCCAAGTATGGAATGTCGGGGTAAATAAACTCTGAATGGTATGACAGAAGATACGTAATGTACGTTGTACATTCTCGCGCAGGAGAAATATTGCGTATTGCTGGCTGAGTAGTGATAGCCAGCTGTGGTGCCAGACCGTCAGGACCGTGACTCGGGCTCAGAGGTATGAACACTGATAGCAAACCAATAATGTGTACCAAGATGACAGAGAGTACACGTTTCATGATATATTCCATACATCGATCCATTATATTTCGATAACACAGGTATTTCATACTACAATTACCTTCATACCATAGTGCAATACTTATGTATATCAAACCCAAAAACAACATCAAAGAGGACGTTCATATAAAGGTTTTTGAGTACCATACTACGATAAAGGATATTTCAATCAATAATTTAGTGATATCTTCAACCGTCCTTCACTCTTTCCATAGACTGTCTGATAAAACAGTTGCGATATAAGGCATGAGCACCGTCCAGCACTTGTGATCGCAAACTGGTCCTTGACTCGTGATGGCTGCCGCCGTAATGCTGATCTGAGGATGACCGGCTCAAGGCGGCAGAACGGTAAGCCCGGAGGAAAGGGCTGGTAATTAATTTCGGACGGATTGGAGTGGAAATTACAGGTCAATGTCGCCGGGAGCGAGGGCTGGACGGTACCTGTGTCTGCAGTGGACTGGGAGATGCCAAGTGGTGGTTATTCTAAGTGGCTAGAAACGCAAAGCCAAATTTCCACTGCCACGCGTACGATGTGTATTGAATGATAACTAAAGTCTTCTTCACTTAATAATAATCCCTCAGGTATTGAATATGTTAGTTGAGAAATAACTTTTTTTAAATCCCTGGAATATCAGATGGGTTATGATAAATCATAAATGAAATCAATTGGCATGTCAATATTCGTATTATCTGAACATTGGTACATCTGGGACATATGAAAATAGGTATTCTTCATAATATCAATATTGGAATATCATTCCAGCAGTGGAACCAGCAGGGTCACTTTACGGGGCGATGATGCATAACAGGCTTGTTTGAACAGACAATCACACGGTTATACAGGAGACATTCCCTACATGAGTTATATTGACACCAACAGTACTGTGTATACAACAGACAGCAACTGTTATCATAGCACCATAATGTTGACGCAAAGCCATGAGAGGTAGCTCAACATCGTCAATGACATAATTATATGGATATGGCCAGATACCATCATGTTTACACACAGACATGTAACCATGGATGTCAGGGAGGGTAGTGTAAATTGAAAATTCCTTCTAATCCCGAGGTAGCAAGCCTTGGACATGTGTCTGGCTGGCTATGGCGCAGTAAAGCGAAGGCCTTTTACTTGTACTACCTTAATAGGCCTTTTCCCGAATGATTGTGGTTCGCTATGAATATATATACTTCATCATGGCAGGATGCGTTTCAGTAGCAGACTGTTTATAAGTTTACATAGCAGATGAGGAAGGGTTCAGGGTAGGATAGGAGAGTGATTATGGCTTACTTATTGCATGGAGCTATACCACTTAGTTGTATACTTCTCTGAAGTGAAGGTGTATGTGTTTTTTTGGGGTTTTTTGGGGGGTTTTTTATTGGGTTGATTCGGCACTACACAAAGACTTCAATCTTCCATCATACCTGTAACAGCTCGCTTTCCCTAATCTCTATTTTACTCTCATTATATCGTTTTCGTCACATTTCTACTATATTTTGTAACAAGTGCAACAAACACGTGGTTGAAATTATAAAGAAGTGCAAGATACATGTTAATTAAGATATATATACAACAATATTAACAACCTAAATTTGAACTGATGGTGATGACAAGAGGAAGTTTCACTGGGTTTAACAAGGTGTAGTATATATGTTAAGTTTATTTGGGAGTCAGTTACTGATGATAGTCATTTTCAATTTTCAGGTATTTGAATTTCAGTTTGATTTTTCTCTCTCATTTTTGATTGATTTTGCTCAGTGAGGCATGATTCTTCGTATCACAGATGCAATCTGTACAGTATTGATTCTCAGTTATTAGTTCAAGCAAGCATGGAGTCCATCTTGACACCTCGCAGACATATTGTTTATTAAGAGACGTAATGATAATCATGATCATGATCATGGAATCAGTCGTGATTCCTCGATCTCATTTATAGAAAAACAGCATTATCTACGCATATTCGAGTTGCCTACTAGAGCAAAATCAAAAAAAAATCCACGGTTATTTTAGTGATAATATTAACTCAGAACTCAAGTTTCTTTAAATGGTACTTAAAGGTTTCCTTTTTTTCCACTTTCCTGACCCACTCAGGCAGTCTATTCCACAATACTGAGCCCCTCTGGGCCGGAGCTTTCTTTGCAAATTCGGTTTTTAGCCTGGGAAGATGGAGCATGGTACCCGCTCTCGCTCTTGTCATCATACTGGACTCCCTAGTTTTTGTTTTCACACTTTCAATCGTTTCATGCACCCCTAAGGTGGAGGCAAGTCTTCTCCTTGTATATGTTAATAACATTTCATCTCGCCTTCTGTCTAAGTACTTGATTCCTGTAATTCGATGTAGGTCGTCGACAGTGTGCACCCTGGGACCCACGCCCAAACAAAGACAAAGGCCACGATTTTGACTTCTTTGTAGCTTTTTCCTAAGGTGTTGCGTGGTACACTCATGCAGGTACGAGACATAGTCTATGACTGGAGTTATACTCTGTTTATAGATTTTACATGCCATTTTCCTGGTAATCAAGTGTCTGATTTTCCCAAGAAGGAAAATCTTCCTATTCAACTTTTTTATTGTCATTTTGATGTTCTTATCGAACAATAGTGTCTCATCTAGTACCGCTCCCAGATAAGTATAGTTATTGACCCTCGAAAGTTTAGTTAGGCCCAAGTACAGATCATTGGGTTTTAGTGACCTTAACTTGGTTCTAGATCAAAACCAGACCACCTTTGTTTTGTTACTGTTAATAGTAAGTAGATTTTCTCGAGTCCAATCGTACAGGCCATCTAGGCTACATTGCATTTGTTCTACTATATCATTTCTATTCTTTCCCTCTTTGTATATCACCAGATCATCTGCATAGAATTTATAAGAAATATTTTGTTGATCTAGGACCTCTGTCAGGTCGTTGATGTAGAAGATAAACAACAAAGGCCCCAGGACAGATCCCTGGGGCACTCCGTAGTTGACCTGTCTCCAGTCAGAGGTTTTGCTCCCTATTCGAATACGTTGAAATCTGTCACTGAGATAAGAGTCAATCCAATGTAAAGTGGCTTGGGTAATATTTAATTTCTCTAATTTCTTTATCAGGGTCCCATGGTGCACACTGTCAAACGCCTTTTTGAAGTCTACAAAGACTGCACAAGTCAATAACGAGCTGTCTCTACTGTGATATAGATCATTTACCAGATCACCAATCGCGTCAATCGTTCCAACTCCTGCCTGATAACCGTACTGGTTTTGGCTTATTAAACACTGTGATTTTAGTACATGTGTCAGATACTTATGTATGTATATATGAATATTAGTATGTATGTTTGCGTGCCAGCTTATATCAAATTATTGTCTCAGTAGCGAAGCCAAAGGTAGAGCAAACTCGCTGGTAATCCCTTGCCTGTGAAAGCTTGTTCTCATACCGGCACGATATAAGGTCCAACTGAAATTATATGAGAATTACGTGTGAATTCTCTGACCTGTCTAACATAAAGTCTCTAATATACTTCCATCTTCATCAAGACATAACGACACAATCAGATGTCATTGCCCTGTGATATCTATATTTGTTTGTCATGTCAGATGTCAGGTGATGTTTTCTCACTATGATTCAACTGCTTACTGTAATAATAGTTTACTGCGATAATGGAAGAGGGAATGATAAGCAACTACTGAATGATGAATCTGGAGGATGTTCCACTTGATAAAATTCTAGAAAAGAAAATCTGGGCATAAGCTGTAAACTAGTAAAGGCCCAAAAACTATACGTATCAAATAACAATATAACGATATTACCCTTTCATAAGCATGGACCCCACTATACAGATTTAAGGATAGAAAAACGATATTGTACTCTGTATTCCATACCCCTTTATTTCTGAGGAAGAGAACCATGCTCATAAGAAAATATATGCTTACCTTTTTTTTATTTATGAATAAAACCATAAAGAAAAATATAGATAATGATATTCTTTAAAAGAGCTACTGTAATCGCGCACTCGCGAGTTGCGTTAAACTTAGTTCCCCACGAGAGGATATTCGGATTTTATTAGTTAAAGAAAAAGTTTACAGTAATTCAAATAATGACAGAAAGCATACAACCTCGGTTATAAAACATTCCCTACCTTTAAACTAAGAGTCTATAAATTTGCTAAACTCCATAATTCTAAAATGCCATGTCACAAAGGTCCAATTTACCCAATAAAATGTTCGGCAGAGTCCATGTTGGTTAGAGGTGATGTTAATGCCCAAGCCTCAGAAAATTCCCATGAGCACTACCAAGATATACATTCTGTCTTTGGTTTCTCCGTCTATTGCACATCTGTATCGCTCGGCATATTTGAATGTGGAATGGCTGACTTAGGAGGGCTTCATAAATACATGGGGCCTCTACAGCAAGATAGATTTATTGAGGGCACACATAACTGGTATATTCGACGATTTATGTTTCTCTGAAACATGATTTCTGAAACTAGTGCTAGATACACTGAGTGATATTCAGGGATATAACATAACTATACTTGACAGAAATTAGATAGATCCAGTCTCAAACGAAACTAAAGGGGGGTATTGCAATTTATGTTAAAAAGGTATTTAATCATGAATTTATTTTGGATGATAACTATAGCATATCAAATATTGATATTGAAATACTTGGATTGGAATCAAGTGAACAAATACAAAAAAATATGATTGATTCATTAAATTCTGAATAGGAGAGAACTTGCAATATGAATATTGATTTGTTAAAGAGAGGAAGTGCTCTTGTCAAAGAACTAAATTCATGACTTAAGTCAAGGGGATTGTTACAAACCATTACAACTTTTACAAGATCTAATATGGTATACAAGGACTTGCATAAACTGGATTTTAACTAAGATAACACATCGTAAGGATGAAGGTACAGCTCTTTTCAATATCAGTGATCACTTCCCAATTTGTCTGTTAGCTGGTAAGAATGTTAGAATAGATACCAAGGCTACTTTTGAGGGAAGATCACACATGAAATACAGAGTGAGGACTGGGAACGCTTTCTCAAAAGAACCGATGTCAATCTGGCCTGGGATGACATGCTGAAAATCTTGACACAAGGTTTTGGATAGACAATGTCCTCTAAAAGCTTTTCATATTAAACAAATAAAAGGGCGATGGATTGATGATAAAATACTTGAGGCAATTAAGGACAAAGCTTATGCTAGAAAAAGGCTAGAAGAAACAATAAATTGGGAAATAATTATAAAACAAATTGTGGAAATTGGATTTTTGTGGTGAAAACGGCTCCATCTGATCTTCACAGGACCAGAAAGTGGTGCCCTTGATGGGCTGGACCCGCTGTAAACCAGGTTAGAGTCGTGGTTTCGAATCTCATGGATTCTCATCATTCGCAGTAGGGTGTCTGCTCTTTTTTGGCGCGTTCCCGAGACTTTGGGACCCACCTTATGGCTGGGTGTATTGGGAGTTACTCACACATTAAGTGAGATAACAGATGCCTAGCGCGATCTTGGGGCGAAGAATACAGGTAAAATATTCAAAACCACCCGACCAAGAGTAGAATGTTTTAAGGCAAGCTCAATTTATATAGAGACAACTACAAGTCTTTCAAATTTAAGATGAAGAGGGATGCAGTTGAACAATTATTTTCCCAATAAGGATATAATTGCAGATACTTAAGTCACTGTAAATATATTCTGCTGTGTGATGCAGATGATCAATTTATACAGAAACCCAGAGCTACATGGCCAAGGTTTGAGCCAGCTGCAATTGGAGGATCCAAGATATCCCTAGAATGACTGAATAGACGTTGAAACCACTGAGCAGCTCGGCATTCTTAGAAAATTGACTAGCAACGAATATCCAACGCTGCACTATGACAAAGACAACTTTAAAAGAATTATTGTATTCTTGACTACAGTTCTGTAAATCATTATCTCAGGTGTGTGTTGTTCCAAAAACACTATAAGGTCAACGTATACCGGCTTATGGCCGATGCCTTTGCAGAATAGATAAAACAATCAAATAAATAAAAATAAGTAAATCGAAAGTTCTCTATGGCTCCCACACATGTTTGACAAATCCGAGCAATGACTCTCCCAGACGCCTGCAGACCGGCTGTAAGCTCATCCTGGTAAATAGGAGAATGGGCACTTTGTGGAATAGATTGCCTCAAGCTAGTACCACTGTTCATAGCATGCCAAGCCTAGAACCAGGCACCACTTGCTATCAGTGAGGCAGTTTATAGTAACTTAACATCTGTACAGTGACGCCATGTAGACTCACATCTTCTGGATACGTAGTCTTCTCAATTCCTTTATTCTGTTCTCGTAATCATGTTACTTTACTTCGTCTGCACTCTAGTGAGAACTAAGAGAAAATGACCAGACTGTGGGCAAACTATGTCTTCGTTCGAGGTGTCAGGGCAAATGTTGGTGATAGGTGACCGAGAACCAAGACATAGTTGTCCAGACAGGTCGTTTTCTTATTAATACATACCTTAATTTTATTTTAAACAACGCCATTTATTGAGTCATCGAGTCAAAACCGCTCGATGTTGACACTGTCCGCTACTAACCCGAAGTCTTGCAGGATGCGCCTGTTGCGCTTGCGTGAAGATATGTAAAATGGCCTCACTCTCCCAAACATAGTCTTAGACGCACGCTTATCGAATAGTGGCGGAATGCAGCAAGCGGCTAGATTCGGAGAGTGACATTAATCTACATATTTTCGCGCATGCACAATGGACACATCGAGCCTGTCTGTGCGTCGCCTGTTGCAGACCAGGGCAAGTTGCTATTATTGATCTATTTCGCAAATTTGAGCTATTTAAACGGAGTCAGGTGAATCCCACGCGTCAGATACCCCGATACTTGGCCATTCCCCACTTGTAGTTGTTACGGAGGTGGGGGGGGGGGGGGGGGGGTGGTTGTATCGCAAGTTTCAACTCACGAGTCAACGTCCTCCACCATGTCACGATGAGGTCGATCTTGCGGATCTCGCCCTAGCACGTTAAATTGCGTATAATATGACGAAGCGCACCATAGTGGGCCGTAGTCGCAGAATATGACACCCCGTGAGAGGGTAGTATTTCACTGACAATCGCACACAAGTATGTAATGATAAGAGAAAACATAGATATTGAGCATGTAGCAATTTGCTGTGAGGACAGTCAAACAGGCTGGTTAAGCCCAAGTCCTTGCAGGGTAAAAACTCAAATACAGAAATTAAAAAATATATATACAAAATTCCATTCGAGGTACTTTGTCCTAAACTACATCACAACGCCAAAGGCGGAGGGTCGTAATTATAGGACAAAAGGCCAAGAACGGAATCGCTACGGGTTCACTTACTACGTTTTCTTTTTTTTAAACAAATTCTGGGATGCCCAGTTATTCCATTCGATATAACAATAGGAAACTTCCTGTACATGTTGTATACTCACGGCGCTCTTCATTGGCGCAATCCCACCACCACATGCAATATCTACACAAACCGAAAAAAATAGATAAATAAACCCCATCATCCCATATCTCTCATCTTAATAACCATTTCGAACACAGCCTTAGAGTCCAGTTCGTTAGTATATCTACCCAGTCCGTTCCAACACTCCAGTCTACCGGAGGTCACAGCTGGTCAGTCCAAGTTCCCCGGAGGTGCACCGTGTCGAGTCCCAGTCCAGACTGACCTGCCGGAGGGTCTGCGGCCCCCTTTATAGGAGGCTCGGCTCCCGTCGCTCCCATGTCACTTCCGGTCGGGGCGACCCCTAGCGGCCTCGGGAGGCGGCTCCTCCTCGGGCGCCTCCGCCTTCCCTCCGGTACCTCCGGCCAGCCGGAGGTAGCAGGTCCCTCCTCCGGGAGTACTAACCTAGTTATTACTACAGTACTTTGCAACATCTTTTGATATAGACCTCCTAATTTTTGCTAATCTATACAGCATATTATTAACCGACTTCATGATCTGTTTGATATGCCCAGAGAAGTTTAATGTTTGGTCAAAAACGATTCCCAAATATTTAGTTATGCACCACTTTGTATATTGCATTGGCTTTAATGTTTTGTTAATCTCTGTTGATTTGTGCTCAAGGCTAGATTGCACCTCGGCTACTCTCCTCTACAAGGAGGTTGGCCATGGCTACATTGTAAAAGTGATTTCTTGCCTGATCCTGTACTCGTAAACTTCGGAGACATTTTTAGTTGCCCTAGAAATCTGTCGGTGGTGCCACAGACTGTATATCGGTATACAGTGTCGGTGACAGTGCAGTGTATGCATTGTTTCTGCTGTATTTTCGAGGTGTAGACAGATTTTCTGTGAGAGCATCCATCGGTGAAAACCTTGTTACATAATCCATTCTAGATCAATCGGTGAGCATTCTCTGCTGATCTCATTTCCATTCACCAACCTAGCGTCAGTGTACTTAAAAACCTATCGGTGGTTCCTGACTGCAGATCGATGCAGCATAATCGGCCAATAGTATTGGGCTTTTACTGGGAGTTCCATGTTCCCAGATCCAAGGTGTTTTGACATCGAATTAGTCTAATCCCTTAAGAAATAGACGAGAGACACGTTGTTATTTTAACATTGCTGGTGAACGTGAATGCGGTCTCTTGTAACAAGTCTGGATATTTCTCAAGAGACTGATACAGTAACAGAAATCGCTCAACCAAAGGAGGTAGAAACACTGGAGACAAGAACCATGATAATAACCACAGAGACGATCACTCCAGGCATGATTCTTACTCTGGCGATTCATCAGGTGATTGCCCGTCAAGGGACTCATTCACGAGAGATGAATGAAAGGCCAGATCCAGCTCGGAGTCTGTAGAAACTAGCTGACCCTTCCGATGGTGGGACCGAAAGGGGTGGGCGAGAGGGAAATGAATGTACCTAGGAGCATCTTCAGAGGTATACAAAAATGCAATTTCCGTAAAATAATAGCGCAGATTCGCCTTCAACAGCAAGCTTACATGCTCAACGGTGTGAATTACTTTTTATTTATTCGATGAATAATTACAACGACTATGTCATGACCAATTTTGGTGTGCAACACTTGTGGACACTGGAGTTGATAATTCTAGTATCGAGACTAAAAGCTACCAACGCTGATGCAGAATTTACACCTCCCAATGCACACCTACGCGCCCTATGACGTAGATTTTCTGCGTCGTAGAGCACGTCGGAAGGAAATCAAACTCTTTATCGGTGTGCGTCAAAACGGGGTAAAATAAGAGAGGTTTTTTGAAAAATAGGGAAAGGTTTTTAGGCAGAATTCCTCCCTGATATTTACATCCCAACACATATATATGCCCTTTTCCATGCCGATCTCAATGCAGTTATTTTTTATACTAATAGGTATGAACAATCTAGGTGATTGATCTCTCATCATAGAAACCAATATCCCGATAGGGACGTTGAGACCAGACCTTTATAAGATGCTTCCAACATAGGACTAGGAACGACTTAATCTCAAAATGATAAGGAATTGAACCTGAGACATATCAATTACAGTGGTCTAGACGTGGAGGTTACAATCATTTTACATGTATACACTGGAGAGTGTATCTAGAAGGTGATTTTTCACCTTGGAGATTGATCATGCATCTTTAGATATATTCTTAATCTCAGAAGCAAGCTAAACCCACATCAGATCAGGGAGGATGAGGATATCCTATTCAATCACCCACTCAATTTACCATCCACTCAATGTACCAATCAATTTCTGAATTACTAATTCAATCACCCACTCAATCACTAGATAACCCACTCAGCCATTTGACCAGCCTATGGCTTGATCCAGCTTGAGTTGACTTGACGTTGAACCATTGCACACTTTTTCTCTTGAACTGGTCTGTCTCTCAGCTTTAGGATAATGTAGCAACTAGTGTAAATGAAATTCTCGTACCTCACTATGTCTTCGAGTCGCCGTTGATGCCAAGTGCAGGTCGTTACCTCACTTTCTGTTCATCTGACTGGGGATATAGTTCTGACACTGAAAATAGAATGTCGCTGGGGTGGGAGTTAATATCTACTCGGATGCAAGCAACCCTATTATCAGTAAGGTCAATTGGGTAAATATAATCAAGGTGATATAGCATATGATTTTTCGTGCAGTATTGGATATGCCGATTTCACTCTCCTGTCAAGGGATGGTGAAACTTAGTTGTACACTGAGTGACAATAAAGAAGGTGACACCTTCAGACACCTACACATGTTGCCTACATTAACCCTCTTATCTTTAGACTGGGGGTGTAGGCCTCACTACATTGGTGCCGTGACGAGGATTCCGATTGGGCAAACAGCCGAAAGTCCGACATGGCGATCATCTTTCAAAGTGGACCACTTCAATCCCCATGATACCCATTACAACTCCTATCCCGCAAGTGCTGCCACCACCTGGCGGATTCCGTGCAGAGATAATTACCCCCCTGCCTTGGCAATAATCGACTCGGGGCGGCTTCCTGCGAAGTCAGCCATTTCCCAGCTGGACTATCTGGATGGAGAGTAAGAGAGGAAATTTACCAGGAGGAGGGTCTAGGAGGAGCAGCCTACCGTCTCCTCCATTCACACACACAGCCTGCTTATAGAGCCCTTCGAGGTTACTGCATCAACCTCCCAGATTAAAGAATAGGAAAGTTCATCCTCTCTTTTGTGTAACGCTACACTCTCGCTGAACCCCCCTTTAATTCTACTAAATGGTAATGACACAAATCACGAAGGAATGTCTGACGCCTACTATATTGGCTTATTCAAGTGAGTAAGAGTATGGCCTTCAAGGATTGTACAAAGGCTGTGAAATGCAAAATGTGTGATGTCTCTAAGCAATGAACCATGGAATATTCCTGTACCATGCTTTAACCATTAATAAACTGGGGGGAAACAGTTCAGTGGCATGCGTCATACACCGCAGCGGGATTCTAGTATGCCTCCCTTTCCCTTCAATGGCAGCCCCCTAAGTCTAGCCTCGAACAGATCTATGCTAGAAAGTCCAGACGTGTCGGCGACTAGGAACCAATCCTAAAACCAATCTTAAAAACCTCATAGGAAAGTTTACATCTCGGCCTGTCCGGAAAAGATGATTGCATCGCTCAAAATTAAGATAAATCTTGATAATTCGAGTGTTGAGTTATGCATGCTCTAATATCCCTGAGGTGTCTTATAATTCGTGGCGGTCTCTCGCTTTTAAAGAGAGTCCTGTCTGAGTCTACGCAGAAAGAATTCCCCCAAATGATTCAGGGAAAGACCAGAGGTATCCCATGTGATGGCTATATCGGGATACCTCATGGGGAGGGGGTTGTGTCGAGAGATGCACACATGATATGTATAACTTTCTGGTGAACCTGAGGAGACTCCACGGTGAGTGTATATCATCTACACAGTTTTCTAGGCCACCATGATATTTCTTTGAGATGGCAGGTATTTGCTTGATCAGTTCCTGATATAAAATTATACACTCTTCGCCGAGTCTCAGGCTAAACTTTCACGAAAATATTTGTTATTATTAATATTATATTATGTAGTAAGGTATTGAACTCTAATAAATAAAAAAAATGTGGTTAGACGCTATCAGAAGTTCTCTAGCCGACTGTGCTGGTTATAATGTACAGCGAGTCACAATTTGTAGCATAGATTGAAAAAGTTATTAACCGTTAACGTAGTCGCTGTGACTCAACCACGAGACCATCCTAGAGAAAACGTGAGCAAGATCTAAACGAACGTCTCCCTTTGTAGACCACTTTCCCTCGCCCCTGCTGTGGCTCTCACTCTGTCTCTGTCTCTGTCTCCCAATATCTCTCCCTCACTCTTTTCCCTTCCTCCCTTTAACTGCCTGTACATCCTTATATCTCTAGCTTTCCGTGTCACTTTCCTTGAGAAGCTGTAGCGTTCCTCATGCCAACACGTAGCGATTGTATACTATCCATTAAAACGAAATGCCCGAATACGGACCTGTATAAAAGAACTCCATCATACTATGAGATTAATATATGGATCAAATTGCCGAAGGACATGCATCAAATAACAAAACGTGTAGGTTTTAAAAATGCCGTTTAAGGGATTAACCTAAACACACTGTGTGATAACTCCCTGAGGTACATGTTATAAGCTGCTGAAAAATGTATATGTTTTGAATGCCAGACATATCTAACAGTGTGTGTGATTAGGTGATCGTTTTTTCCCTATCTTTGGCTCATAAGTACACCTTGAGTGTAATAAGAGAAAACGCCCTTACTGTGGCCGAACTACGTCTTAGTTCGAGGTCACCTATCGCCGACGTTCGCCCTGACGCCGCAGGCGGAGGGGCGAACGTCGGCGATAGGTGACCGAGAACTCAGACATAGTTCTGGCCACAGTCAGGGCATTTTCTTATTATTACATACCTTAATTTGATCGTTCACTTAGTGAAGATACGACACTTAGGGAGCTAAAAGGTGTGCTATAGTCACGACAGTCGGTGGCCAATGGAGCGGAAACAGGGGCCATAAGTGTTGTATCTCTAAGACCACTCTGGACATGTCGTACTGAATGCGCAACTTCCCTTCCCATTGGAATTAAGCGATGAAATTCTAACACGAGTAAGGTATACATATAACCTATAATGGTACCAAATATTGAGAAAAACGCCGCACCGTTATGAAGTTATCAGCGTTTGAATTACGTCATAGCAATCTCTGCTCTGGTGGCCAGTGTAGCCCTATGCTCACGTCACCCTAATTTATGCAGTGACCTCGACCTTCACTGCGCACGGGAGGTGGGAGGGTGCAATGGCCACCAGAGCAGACGTTTGCTATGACGAAATTCAAACGTCCATAACTTCGGAACCGTGCAGCAGTTTTTCTTCATATTTGGTACGATTATTGTTTATATGTATACCTTACTCATGTAAAAATTTAGATGTTGACAGTGGCCACAATGACGTTGAATACGCACGCCTAGCGCGTTGCGGCGAGTTAGTTACATACACATTAGAATCTTGCAGTACGACGAAGCGCACCATAGTGGGCCGGAGTCGCGATATACTACACCCCCGTGAGAGGGTCGTATTTCACTGACGTTCGGCTATAGGTATGTAAAAATAATATTTAAGCTTGAGATCGAATGGATTGTACTAAATGTTAGCCAGTTGTCAGTTATACCGATCAGCCATGTATAGTGCTTTTGTGACGTTTCCTGGACGGACCAGATTGAAAATCATATACTGTATATGAACCAAACTGTCAATAAAGATTTTTTTTTAAAGAAAATAATAAGTATGTGGCAGTATGCGTCCCTCGAGCTTCCCCTTTCTGCTTCCCTCGACCTCTATATTCCCTTGTCTCATCTTTCTCTACCGAACTCCTTTTCTCTCTCGCTCCCTATCTCAATCTGCTCCCTGCCTCTGTTCTCACTTCCTCGCAGATCCCTTCTGAATCTTATACTACGATCTGGGTCATGCCGCAATGACCCTCATATTTCCCTCTCCTTTCTACAGGTGGTCTCCTTCTGCTGACTTGTCATTGTTTTATTTTTTCTATTTATTTTCATGAAAACGAACGGTACAATCACCCTTTACAGGGCGTTCTTCCTTGCGTTGTCCGGAACGAATACAGGCAATGAGTACAGGACATTACAATAGACTCAACAACAATAAGTACATAGACAAACAAACATATATTTAACGAGACAGAGTATGCGTGTTGCCCCACGAATCTGGTACTGCTCCGTATTGCTTTGTAACCTTGCACTGATATTTGTGTTATAACGGGTGATTTAGTTTTAGTCATTTCCAGGTAGTCAATAGATGTTTTAACTAGGCAATGTGGATGGGTAATTATGTATTGGGTATGTGTTCCGTCAGACGAGGCTCGTATGTGCCCTAGGTCATATGACGCCAGGGTTGCCTCAGATATTACGGAGTTTTACATATAAGTCTGGTTTCAATAGCGCTAACTTAATTTCTCCTTTGAAGTCATTTTTCGATTTAAGTTGCTGTATCGATTTTTTCCGGTCTTTCCAGATGTTGTTTCCAGCATATAATGGTGAGTGTTTATAGCATTCTGTCCTAGGTCGTTTTACCTTCAATACTCTCTTCTCCCCTCCCCTGGTTCTATATAATTGGTCTTCGCTCATCACTAAATGATCCGGTTCCTCTGCCCACCAGTGAATAGTCATCATAAGTTGTACCCCCGTCGATAATAAAGTGGTCGCATTTTAGCCATTTCATGAAGTTCGTCCACCCGCAGATCATAGGGTCGTTTTATGGCCAGGGCTGTACGCAGACAATTATTAATACAGGTTTGTAGTTTGTTTCTGTTTGCAAGACTTGTGCTGCTTAGTACAAAACTGACATACTCTGCTTTGGGGACTATCATTTGTTTTACGATTTTCATCGCTGTAGCCTTAGACTCAGGTGGCTGCAGAAATATCAAGCTGGCTGGGTTTCATTAGGTTACAGAAAACTATCCATAGACTGAATGTAACACAAACCTTTTAATTGTTATTCATGTATAATTGCACGCTCCTTCATCAATGATGAACATTCTATTTGCTCCTAGTTATCTATCTGTACCCCTAGGTAGTTATACGAGGAGACCACTTTCAACTGTTGATCTTCGAGGAGACAAGTTTCGTTGGTATTGTTTCTACCAATCCACATAAGGCATGATTTTTTTGTATTCACAGTTAACTGTTTTGAAGTAAAGAAGTCGTTCATGATATCCAGTTCAGTCTGCATTATGTTTTTCACCGTGTCTGGGTTTTTGCCACTAACTGTTAAGATAGAATCATCCGCATACATAACGACCTCGCTTTGATGAAGCAGACTAAAGATATTGTTCACGAAAATTATAAACAGGACAGGGCCCAAAACCGGGCCCTGTGGGTCCCCATATTTAACTGTTAATCTCGGTAGGTCAATAGCTTTGCATTTGATTGTTTGAGTTTGTGTTCTTAAGTATGTTGTCATTAATTCCATGGCATTGTCACTCATGCCCAGGCGTCTCAGATCATGTAGTAATAGATTATGGCTTACGCTATCGAACGCCTTTTTTAGATCTATGAAGGCACAGAGACTATGGTTGCGATTCTCTCGGTCATTGGAACATTATAGCCAAGTACTATGTAGACAACCCTATTTCTGTTTGTAAATTATTTTTTTTTACATTTCACGATAAGCTGTCTAGAGGAACACATATACATTCATGACAACAGATCACAGATTAAGACACACAAAGCTATGTACATAACAAGACAAGACCGGGCTGGACCAGACAAGGATTTTTCACACCAGTAAATTGGCCATGATTTATCACACCAGCCGGGTCGGGTATAGTGAGGACACCTGCAAAAGCTAAAATGTGTCTCAGGAGATGATGTATCAGATACTGGCCAAGTGGCACATATAAAGGGGAATGAGACTCGAACCCGGCTCTGCCACCGAACATTTTACTAACGATGCCACAAAGGTCGGCATTATGCTAGATCAGCGCGACCAGAGGCAGACATGGGTCACCTTTAGTGCTCCGGGTCCGTCTAATTGCTATCCCATTGAGGTGGCCAGTCCACTATTGGTACCACTTAGCCTCCTAATAGAGATTGCGTCAATGAACCTTCATCCTGGTACCTTAATGCCATCTCGTATTCCAGCAGTTCATAGTGCACCAGACTGGTAAGATGTGACTAAGACGGTATACATATTGATGTATGTTGCATCTGCTATTATGAAAAGGTTAAAAGGTATGGTAATATATCATGATACAGGCTTACAAAGTACATGTACATTAGTTTTTTTTTCTCTTTGTTTTTCTTTTTTAGGCTTTTTTCTTTTAGCTGGAGGTAAACGGTAGGCTAAGATAAACCTATTTCCACGTTGTGGAAAAAAAATGAGGAAATACAATATCATGCGATGAATGATGGAACGAGTGAATAAGCTGCACATTCGTGCACACAGTACTTGTGGAGTTGCAGAAATACTTACGGTATCTGTGAACATGGCTTTGCATCAGGACATTATCACTTATTTTCCTGTTACAACCATGATGCACCCTTTATTGGGTAATATAGTTTCGACATAGTCATGTGAGGCCGCCATGAAGGGATGAAACCCACGAATGCGAATTAGTGACATCAAGCATGATGCATGATGCGGTATCCCGGGTAACTTTCCACGTTTCCCGTTACCAAGCTGCTCGCTAAATGTTTGAGTCACTCTCCCGGGCTCCACCCAGCTGCTCTGACGTCTCTCCAGACAATGTTTAATCTTAAGGGATTTAGCCCATATCCATGTATTCCTATTATGGCAGGTTTATGGGGTTTATACCCATTGTAATTTAACATGAATAAAGTCTGTTTATTGCACTTACACCGCCATATCCATTATCACTCCTTTATTTATGTAATGAGAATAATATATTTAACCTTATATCCATATAATGATTCATATATTTGCGGCCAGTTAACAACTCGTATCCATATATGTAACTATCAACAAGTGGTACCAGGTAAGCACGCGATGTAACCATATTGGGTCACGGTTCCAAAAGTGTGGTTATTGTTGAATTCAGCAAAAACAATCTCCTCGCATGTTATTATTCACTGTTATTACCTATTCATTAAACCGCAAGCCGCCAACATATATATATATATATATATATATATATATATATATATATATATATATATATATATATATATATATATATATATATATAAGAGAGAAAGAGGCTGAGAGCGAGAGAGAGACACAGAGAGAGACACAGAGAAGCGGGTATCAGTAATATCTTAGTTTTATGTATTGTCAGTAGGGGAGAGATGAACAGTGGAAAGTCTTGTGGAGAAGGTTTGCATACATCGCAGCACCACTTCTCTCTGGCTGCCGAGAACCAGCCTAGTGATAGTGCTGATTTAGGCCACCCGGTGGCGTCTGGGTCACGTGACTAGCTGTTAGGGTGCCCGGTAGGTGGGTACATGCTATAACAGCCAAGCTAAGTGCTGAGAGAGGGGACATGATGCTGGGTAGGGCGGATGAAAGCTCTGATAAGGGATTAGATTAGGGGTATGAGGCTGGGTATATGGACCCAAATTGACCCCACTGAAATGACAGATACCCATGCTCAAAGCAAAGATTCCGGATGCAACTTTAAGAACGAGGTTCAGTGCTTAATCTATGTGGGTTTGAGGCTATTATTTCTTTATTGGTCTCACTATTAAAGTGTACTTTACTACAATCGTCTTTGAATAAGTATGCCAATAGGTCACGATGACAGTTATGGAGTGTATACAAAAATGCATTTAAAAGATTGGTGAATGAGACTAATGATGTCGAGCCACAAATATAATCGAAGGCCTGAGCTCCTGCATTCGGAAGTGTTGTTTTGAGTGCGGGTATCTGGCGTTTCAGTGAGTTCGCTTTGGCTCCCTATGAGTGTGAATGAGGACGTATGGGCCTGGGTGCATTTGAGTACCAGCTGTACCAGGCAAGTAATGACACAGGGGTATGAATGAAAGTGACAAGGAGTGAGGGAGTGAGGGTGGATGGATCTGAGCAGATCTTGAGAAGACACAAGGACATGGGTGTGAAAGGTGGTACAGATATAACCCATTCGGATAAATGGCCAATGCTAAGGAATGTCCGAAGAAATCGTTATTAGTTGTGGATGGAAAGGGAATATAAAAATGAGAATTAATTATCCTGAATCCCATTAGGAACACGATCCTTGAAAATGTAAATTTCCTTATTGTCTAAGAAATGTATTTCTTCACACACAAAAACAAACAAAGCGACTCAACGTGACGTAACTTCACCTTGTGATTGGGGTTGACGTGTGACGTGAGACGATAAAGCGAGGGGATAGAGATGAAGGACTGAGGATGTCGTAGGCATGTTGATAAAGTATAGAGATGGCAAACGATGATGGACAGAGCAGTGGGAACGGTGGAACGTGGATTAGTGTTGGAAGATTATAGGAGTGGTGATGGGAGAGAAATATTGGTGAGGAAAGTATAAATTGGTATTGTGGTCAGATTATTAAAGATGGCATTGTTCGGAGAGGTATGAGTCGATACCAGGAATGAGATACTGGCGGTTATTGAATAAGATTGACGTTGATATCAGGTAGAGGTGAGCAATAAAGGTTGTACATAGAGAGCAGTGGTGGTGTCAGTATAGGAGAGATATAACTTAGGGGAGAGAGATGGGGGGGGGGGGGCTGCGGATCATGATGTAAGGGGGAGGAGGTTGTAGCAGGGTCGACAAAGTAAATTCTGTGATCTAATTCCAAGAGTTGACTGCAGTGAATGCATAACGAACTGCGAGTTAGAATTTAGCAAGGTCATCCATCACGCTCTAGTGGTGTAGAATATGACTGGCGAGCAGACACCTGGGTTTGTGCGGGTGTTGGGGGGAAGAGATAGACTCAGATTGAATTAAGACATAAAGATTTATGCACCCATTATTGTTGAGAATTTATCCAAGCGATATAAGATTTATTTCAAGTTGTCACAGCCTAAAGGGCAAATAAATAACATACATTCAATGTGGTTATGTGGTTGGCAAAAGTGATACATCATGAGTAACCAAGTATGTGTATCTATACAGAATAGGCCCCCGTGTAAGTGGACACCCTCTATTCTGGGAAAAAGTGTCTGCTTACATGGGGTGTTTGCTTTCATGCAGTTTTCAGTCCGTCGATGGTTAGGATATATAGAGGAAACCTATAGGCTATATAGAGGAAAGTTTATAGCCATAGCTCGCATCCCATCAAGTTATTTTTTTAACCTTTAAGGACGCATGATGCCTGGAGGCATCACCGCACTAAAGACGCAAGATGCCTGGAGGCATCACCGCACTAAAGATGCGTGATGCCTTGAGGCATCATTGTTCCATATTTACAAAAATGTTTTAACAAAGATATGACAGAGCAATATTCATGAAATTTTCACAAAATGTAGATATGGTATCCTATTTAGTATTTCTATTCAATAGAAACAAAATTATTATAACTTTGTATCTTATTACGTGGTTACAAGCTTGAATAATGAGTTTTAGTCATTTTGTGCCCGTCCTCTAGCGGGGCAAACTGCCACCAGCATCCTGACCAGCACCCGTCTTTACGGGAGTAGCACTGCCGCAGGTACCCGTCCTTAAAGAGTTAATATAGCAGTGTTTATTCAAAGAAAGGTTACACTGAAGTGCTTGCACTAGCTTGTTCCGCGATGTCAAGTATCAAGATACATATCGTTACAATTTTCATTTCTTACATCAATAAGTTAAGTATCAGGATACATATATCATTACAGTTTTCATTTTCTACATCAATGATGTGTTTGTTGGGTAGATTAATGTCCAATTTGTTCAATTAGAATCAAGATACATTAGTCACTACAACCATCAACTTCGCCTATTGGTACATCTAAAAAACACTCTGTTGCTGCTTTGTTTTGGGTTTGGGTTTTTTCTATTCAATTCTATTGGATGAAACTTATTTCATCTAAGGAAAGTAAGGTTGAAAAGTTATGGACACAACTGGAGAGACTGAACAGGACAGAACATAGTGATGAAGGATGGGGTTGAACGATGTATTGAATGTATTAGATATTCAATAATTATCTATTACATTGACTGGTCAGATCCTTTGTAAAATCGCTTTCCATTTCTGGAACTTTTCCTCTTTGTTTTCCAAGAGGCATAAATGTTGTTCTACCAGTAAAGATTTTTTTAATTCAATGCTCCATTCATATAGTGACATATAGTTGTCATGGAACAAATTGTGTCTGTATATAAAAAAACTTAATGTGAATTAACAGGAAGTTTTTAATTTGTGCTTTGGTAGAGGTGTTTCTATTCCAAAAATGTATTCGATTTCTGAGGGATATAGTGAAACTTTCAGGTTCTCATTTATCCATCTAAGGGTTGTTTCCCAAAACCTTTTGATAGAGGGACAATGACCGAAAAAGTGAGGAATAGTGTCTATTTTGTTACAGAAAGAGCAACAGGATCGATCAGGATTATTTTATTACAAATGTATAATTTATTTGTTGCATCCCATCAAGTTTGAATTGCGTAGTAATTCACAAGGTGAAGCCATATGGATTGTATAGTGATTCAAAAGCCATCTCTAAAAAAAGGGGAGGAAAAGCGCCCTCGTCATATTTTTCATGGCTTGGTGATGAGAAACAAGTGTGGCCTAAGGTCACACGTGTGGTTCTGCAAAACAAGAGTGGCCTAATGAGTTAACCCTATCATGCCGGGCGTCTGTGGCAGAGGGACGAGCTTGAGGCTGAGTCCTCGCGTCTGTGTATCCCGGTATGGACGAGCCTTCATAGTCGGAATATGCTGATTAGATTAACTCATCTCATAATATAACACGTGATCCTAAATATCATTTTTTATTTAGATTCAGAATCCTAAATATAATGTTAAGCCTACAGTCAATGCAGTTTCGGGTTCATCGATCCATTATTTCCTATTTTATTACATCGAAAACAATGATTTTATAAATTTCGGGATATGATGCCTCAAGGCATAGCATCATTTGGTCCTTTTTCTTTGCTGAATTCTACGAATGTACCTGTAATCCATTGGAAGAAATGGCATTACCAGAAGTGGCCCTGGAATTAGAATAAAGTGTTAAACGGACTTAGGGAGGCATATAACACCCGGTCCACCACTGTCTCTTTCCCATGATATATAAAGATGCATGTGATAGCGAATAGGGTTTGAGGCTCAGCTGGCTACTGCGTTCATTTGCCTGCTTATTATTCCCATCTGATAGATTCAACCCCACACTTATAGACGGTTAACTGTCACTGTGGAATAAATTAATACAAACCAAATTACTACTATGTTGACAAACAATGTGTATTCCAAAAATAGAGAAATATGCCTTTACCTGTGCTATACATGTACTTGTCTGCGTGAAACTAGATGTACTATAACCATACACATAAAATTCTCAGCGTTTGCACCAAAGGTGCACCAATAAGCCCACCCAACAAAACTACTATCCCAATAACTATTACTACTACGATGCCATGCATCAGTGCCCCTCAATCACACGGTCCACCCCGTATTCCCCACCTATTGGTCTGTAAGGTATCTACATCAAAATTTATCTCACCCTGGTATTTCCTCCATAGACTTAACATTAAGAACTCATATTCGATACCCATGGGGTACTGTGAACAATATACTCAATGATCAATGATGTTACAAACATTAGCCAAATAGTCAACCAAAACTCATGGCCTATTGTGAGCAGCTACGGATCTTGGTGTAGTTCCTTCTTTATAAGTGGCTGTCTGTATAGTTTTAGTTTTACTTCACGTCCCAGCCTCCCCATACTTCTCATGTGTCTCATGGCGCTTGTGTCGGCAAACCCCATGCCAAGCCTAATTTCCCCGCCCGCCTCATTTTATTTGACTAGGCCCTGTCCCTCGGCAGTGGGCCTGAGGGCGAGCCGGCCTACAGCACACCGCACTACATCGTCTTAAATATTCATGCGCGGGTAGCGGCATTGCGGATGTACCTACATGGTTGTAATTGGGTTGTGTCGGGATGGCCACAAGTAGGCAGGACGCAGGGAGAAGCGGTCTCGCGAGAACCGGTGTGGCGTGATCCTGTGATTAAATAACCAATAGAAATTAATAGCCCCAGTGCCGGGCCCCCATCACTCCCCTACCCCACTCCACACATAGCTCACAACTCCACCTGTAGGGCGAATGTAGCAGTCGGGCCTACGTTTCAGCCAGTTGCATGTTTTGGTCGCACCTTTCCGTTGTAACGCGATCACGGTTGGTTTTAGCTGTATCTCAATATGTATATCGATGGTTGCTATTCAATTTAAAGTGCAAAACAACGAATTCTTAGAGCTGGCATTGAGTACTTATTAAAAAATCTTCACACATGGAGAGGTTGGTCCTTCGTGTAGGGTGGTGGTTGTTGGAGCTGGCTGAAGGTTCGCAGCTTGCTTTCCACACTGACTTCCTTTGCCATCTCTATGCCAACCCCTACTATTGGTAAAATCTATGTTTACCGCTCCGTGGTCAAGGTTTGGATATCTATATGTTTTCAAAGTTTAATGTAAAACCTCTACACACAAGATTTTATCAGAAAATCATTTCAAATGCATGTCCACGTTTTACTTGTAGGAGGCTTCGACACAACATACGCTGACACTGGCTACGATGCCCGGAATAAAATCGCCTGCATAATAAATCATATTTCATTATATCATTCATGTAATGCCTTTATTTCCGGTCATAGATAATATCTTATAGACCTAATTACTTGTTGAAACACATTAATTGTTCTGATTTGTTATCATTTCTTACATGGTTTTATTCGGGCATTTTACAGAATTTCTATCATTTGTTATATGGAGGACAACTCTGATTGCAATCTGCAATTCATAGAGGGTGTTCTATTCCTTCTCCATACGACCTTTCCCCTACTGCATAACCCAGCAGCTATGTCTTCTTTTACGGGTTTTCTCTTTTTCTCTCCATCTTTCTTGTGTTTCCTTTAGTAAGCGGAGGAGGAAACAGCCAATAAAGCCAATGATAATGATACTATACTTTCGACATTCATCACTCCATACGTCCTTCGTGAATGACCCTGAAATGCGTCTGTCCGCTGCTTGCATTGCAAGGTACTCGTAACACATCTTCTACCCACCAAATGCCTTCTTACGCCTTGCGATACACACTTAAAAATATAATTTTCGCGGAACTGCAGCACGATTTGGGCACTTCTGAATCGTAGCGTATCGTGAGGTCTATCGTAGTGTATTGGCGGCAGTGGGTGCCGGGCCTAACGTTAGTGATGAAGATGCCCATAATTATGGTGAAAATGATATATTAGTGATATAATTATGATGATGTATTAATTCAAGCCGTTTGCCTATTCATCATAGTGTGTGCTAGTTTGTCTGTGGTTGTGCCTGTAGATGTATTTGGTCATTCCTACACAAACCTTTCTTACCCCACCGCGGCTAGAGGCGGTGGGATGGCTTAGTCAGCAGAATAGTCACAGCATCAGGGATTAGAGATTCAGCTGTGACATTGTATTTCCTGCTTGTCTGTTAAGCTATACGTCCACTGAGCTAAAATCGTCAACTATAGGCCTTACGATGCCACTCCCGATGAAGTGTTCAAAACACTTTAAAATCAAACGTTTTATAATAAGCAACCTTGAAAAATGCAACACTATCTAGTTATAAACAAAAATACATGTAGTGTTTAGAAAATGTGGCACAAACATCTGTTAAACGATATTCACAGTGAGCAGAATTTGTATTTGCATCATTGTAGAAACCTATGAAAAATCATTAAATCCGACCAAGCTAAAGGAGGCCGATGCTAACACTCCTTGGTAAGATATGTATTTTTGTGAGGAAAAAAAATTGAAGCACGAGTAGTATATGACTGTCCAAACACTGCAAACAGGTTGCGTGGGTGGCCAAGTGCATGCGCAAAACGGTCCTAAGGTCGTCAATTTAGAGTCTGAAAGGTCAGCAGAAACCTCTCTTAGAGTTAATGGGCGTCAATTAAAAGACTGACAAAGAACGTCTGCGCATGCTCGCACAGGGAGGTGACCTTCACTTCCGGTTTATTTATAACTCAGCCGAGGTTGACTTTTTGTTATCACAGGGAATGAAGGATGTCGCCTCCTGGTTGATTTATAAGTGTGTGGTGAATTAAGGTAAATTATCCCATGACTCGCCGTATCTACGTTTCGCCGCCGAGGTAGACCGAATCTAACTCAAAAAGATCAACAATTGATATGTCAAATACATTTTGATGGTTTTCTCATTCATGGAAAGGGCCTCTTGAAATTAATTAGATACGGGTAACCAGCGGTAATGCTTGTGTATTAATTTATTTTTTTTCAATTTATTTTATTCACAAAAACAAAACGGCAAATAATTCACCGGGACAGCCGGCGTTCTTCCATTATAGGCCGTGAAACTACTGACAATACAAGACAGAACAGGACATTACAGGTGTCAAATCCATGCATAAAAAGGTTACGATTTCAAGTACAGTAGAACCCCGCGTAACGGGGTTAAATAAACATCTAATATAGGGAACCGTTCCGACCAAAGGTGTCCGTTAACGCGCGGTGACCGCTTACGCGGGGTGTCCGTTAGGCGGGGTTCTACTGTACTTCAATTCCAAAGCCGGAATTCATGATAATCTCATACCAAATATTAAAAAAGAAAACTGCAGTGAAATGAACATCACTACAGATTACTTTCTATAACCGTCTTAGTGTTTATATGGAACGACAATGCATTTTGATTTCACCTGTTAGTGTATGGTTACTATCCTGTGCTGTGAAGCGGGTAATGGTAGGTACACGCACAACAGACGCTCACAGCCGTCGTCTGCCTGGCGAACGAGAAGCCAGCTGAACAAAAATTACATCTTGGCTTCCACCTGAAGCCACATCTGTGCTATCCTAGCGAAACCGGAGTCGACGGAGTGCCGGGCATAGCATATGAGCACGGGGTATTTATAGACACGACTCACAAGGGGGCACCACGCGGCATTGGCAAGTGAGGGTCAGCAATACGCGATGAGGGAAAGAGGTCACGGATCATAGGTCATAGGTCACAAACCATACAATAGTCAGCGTCATGAAGGTCAGAGGAGACTAAAGCCAAATTTTACCTGGTGATTTATCCTAACGATTTCTTTTCAGAATCATGAAATTTGTCAGTTGGTGGTTCTGCAAAATTGCCTCCGATGGTTCCACAGAATTGCTTACGACCTGCAGATTTCTTGTTCAGTAATTTTAAACCTGTTTAATGAATGTATGTTATGTGATGGGTCAAGGTACATAATGTGACATGATCTATGAATTATCAACAAAATTCTTTCCATGTGGTCTCTTGCTGCTGTGCATACAATATCTGTAGACCTTTAAGCGCCCTGTAGAGGCGTTGGGGGTCGCGTACCCCATCCCACCCTCACCTCCGAGCAAACGTTTCCCCTGCTAAGCATGTCGCTCCCATTGACTAGCCGTTCTTTGGAAATACTGGGTCCGTCCCTGAAACTACAGATTGTCTTTCCCGCTGAGCTTCACAGAAGAACCGCCCCGCAGTCTCAAGAGTGACAGCCCCCACCCCCTACATGGTATTTGTGGCCAGGGGTCTATTCGCTCTTCTTTCTAGGGAGTGAGGGGAATATCTAGTAAAGATGAAGACCTTAGGGAATGTATTGGGATGATGAGACCAATGATAAAGGTCGGGAACTCACCATTCGATGCTGTTTGAGGTGATTATGTTTGGTCAGATCGCAGGACACGAGAAAGGGAGAAGCAGGAATATTGATAAAGGGATCAGATCAGGTTTGTAGACATGCAACAGATTATAGGACTGGGGTGTCAGGCGTTAGTTCAAAAGGGGGGTTTAGAGACATCCACCATTTGCTCTGGCTTTACAAATAAAACAGATATGGTTTTGATTGAGTGCACATGTCCTATAATCCGTACTTTTTAAGACGTTTTATGTGACAACAGAATTGAATGTACGCTGGTTTATCTGGTGAATTTCCTGTCGAGATATATATATATATATATCTTTGAGTCTCTTTCGGTGACCGTGGTTCCCATTCTGTGACCTTCAGATACGTCCCTACATTCCACGATGCACTCTCACTCCCTACAATATTGACCTCCTGATGCACTACGATATGACCAATCTGCATCGTAGTGCATCGGGTAGTCTTCTTTTTGACTCGTAGTAGGTGGGTACCGGGCCATACTCTGCACCTCACAAGCACCAACCTTTATCCTACCCCTAATATAAAATCCCATAGGCTTAACATTGGGTTTCCGTATGCCACGCTGACTGGCATACGGAGTTTTATATGCCACTAGTGGCATACAGCATTGTTATCACGTAATATTCCAAAATCGAGGAGATAGGGTAGGATAGAATCAAAACCTGATTCGTTTTAATCTTGGCCACCGCATTCCACTCCTGACGTTTTGGCTGCGGACTTCACTCGGCTTCGCCTCATGAAGTCACTTTGCCAAACTCCAGTCGTGGAATACGGTGGACAAGATGTGGTCTCTTGATGCTATGCATACAATATCTGTAGACCTTTAAGCGCCCTGTAGAGGCGTTGGGGGTCGCGTACCCCATCCCACCCTCACCTCCGAGCAAACGTTTCCCCTGCTAAGCATGTCGCTCCCATTGACTAGCCGTTCTTTGGAAATACTGGGTCCGTCCCTGAAACTACAGATTGTCTTTCCCGCTGAGCTTCACAGAAGAACCGCCCCGCAGTCTCAAGAGTGACAGCCCCCACCCCCTACATGGTATTTGTGGCCAGGGGTCTATTCGCTCTTCTTTCTAGGGAGTGAGGGGAATATCTAGTAAAGATGAAGACCTTAGGGAATGTATTGGGATGATGAGACCAATGATAAAGGTCGGGAACTCACCATTCGATGCTGTTTGAGGTGATTATGTTTGGTCAGATCGCAGGACACGAGAAAGGGAGAAGCAGGAATATTGATAAAGGGATCAGATCAGGTTTGTAGACATGCAACAGATTATAGGACTGGGGTGTCAGGCGTTAGTTCAAAAGGGGGGTTTAGAGACATCCACCATTTGCTCTGGCTTTACAAATAAAACAGATATGGTTTTGATTGAGTGCACATGTCCTATAATCCGTACTTTTTAAGACGTTTTATGTGACAACAGAATTGAATGTACGCTGGTTTATCTGGTGAATTTCCTGTCGAGATATATATATATATATATCTTTGAGTCTCTTTCGGTGACCGTGGTTCCCATTCTGTGACCTTCAGATACGTCCCTACATTCCACGATGCACTCTCACTCCCTACAATATTGACCTCCTGATGCACTACGATATGACCAATCTGCATCGTAGTGCATCGGGTAGTCTTCTTTTTGACTCGTAGTAGGTGGGTACCGGGCCATACTCTGCACCTCACAAGCACCAACCTTTATCCTACCCCTAATATAAAATCCCATAGGCTTAACATTGGGTTTCCGTATGCCACGCTGACTGGCATACGGAGTTTTATATGCCACTAGTGGCATACAGCATTGTTATCACGTAATATTCCAAAATCGAGGAGATAGGGTAGGATAGAATCAAAACCTGATTCGTTTTAATCTTGGCCACCGCATTCCACTCCTGACGTTTTGGCTGCGGACTTCACTCGGCTTCGCCTCATGAAGTCACTTTGCCAAACTCCAGTCGTGGAATACGGTGGACAAGATTAAACCTCATCCAGTTTTACGATAGTACCTCACCCCATACAACCCACACTTCACAGTTCACACATCACCCCTCACTTCTCCCTTGCATCTCACCATTCATATATCTTATTGTTCACATAAAGCACTAAATCCACCAAATACCAGATTTCATCAGAAATAGACGATTGAAGAGAACAAAGGTGAGAAATCGTATTAGGGTGCAGCTGCTTATTTCTCTAGTGGAGGAGCAGCTCAAAGTGTGATCGTGCGGAACGTGCTGCTTCATGTGTGCTTTCAAGACTCATCTGGCCATGTCGGAATGAATTGGAACCCACTCTTCACCAGTCAAAATAGGTTAACGGAGTCCACATATTAAACCTATAGGGTATGTGTAATTCACCGGGCATAGATTATGAGTGGTTGTAATCTCTTGCCTACACAGAGCTAACGATTTACACGATAGCGTAAGAAGCTGTAAACCTATTATGTACGTGCGCAGACGATGTTGTCATAGTAACATGTGATGCAGACCTCAGGAAAGTGGAATCTAAAATTCAAGAGGCCTTAAAAAATTACTTGTGTGGTATACTGCAAGTTGGTTATGTGTAAATGTTAAAAAGACTAAAATGGTCTACCATGGAAATGTTCTCATGATAAAACAGTTAGCAAAATTAGAAATTAAATTGGGTAGAGTAGTGGTAGATACCTATGATGTGCCATGATCGATTCAAAGTTAAAGTTTTCTGAGCATGGAGAAAGCATGATAAGAAAACTTAATGACTGAATCCAAATTTTCAGGAGCTTACAACTGAACGTGCCGCTTGAAGCTGCTCTAAATGTGAGCAAAACATGTTTGATACTGATAGCTGACCGCTGGTCGTCCCTGTTAGAGGGCAGTCCTGTTACAAAACAAAATGCAATAGATTATTGTCTTTATAAAAGATTTAGGGGAAGCACTAGGAAAGAAGGCATACCGTGAAAACAGGTCAATTGTGGATCTACTCGAAAATTCCAAGGTAAATCTCTCAAGGGAAAGATGGTTTTGTTTGTTGTTACGGGTTATACTTTCGTTATGTATTATAAACGAAGTACAATAAGACACTAATGTAAATACTATGGCTACAGTAGGTCAACTACGAAGAAGGATATTTGTTTACCAAGAGCAGCCAAGAATGGTTTTAGAAAATCACCAGCTTATATCGGCATACTACTGTAATAAGTTATATATAGAGAACATAGACGAAGGAAGAACACCAAAAAAGTCATGAGGATAATAGTACGAGAAAAGCTAAATGAAAATGTATAGCATAGCGATCAGAAATGTCATCAATGTATTGTTTGTCAACTTGGCGCATTGTATATATCAACCTCAGTATAATGTAGTATAAAAGAAAAGGTAGAACTCAAACAATCATCATTAAAACAGGTATAATTAGACTAGTGTGGCCATGAAATTGTCAATGTAAACCGAAACACTGTATGAGTAACCATATTAGCATTGTATTGTAATTAATATGTTGCACCTGTAATATGTTTTTGTTAAAACCTCATCGGTGTATTGCTTGGAAGGTTAATAGTATGCTATCGATAGCAAAAAATTATTCCTTTAAAAAGCGTTCGCAATCTCCACGGACTAGATTATGAAATATCTTCGCATTCGCTCAGATATTACTACGCGCCCTTGCCCTCATATATTACGGCCGCTTGTATCTGAAACCAGTTGATATTGTGTAATGCAACTCACACCTCATACCGCATGCCTCCAACCACGGATGTCGATGAGAAATCAAAGACCACATCGTTCACTACTAATAAGCGTGAGAATTCTACTCAAAGCTTTTGACGCTAAAGTTGGAGACACACCAACTCAAAATTAAGTTTATGTGAGCTATTGTTTCATAGTTCCCCTTACTATTGCTAAAGACGCTAAATTATTGATGGGAGATATTATTCTGAAATAACATTTCACATTTTGTGTTGGCAATTTAAGAGATCGCTGGTGTTTCTCGCTTGGTGTGCCTCTGGCTTGAGCTCCACCCGTATCTCAGCCCTCATAACTGACTACAAATCTATCCACCACTCTTCTTGAGGCAAGTTCCTAGACTCCAACCACACGCCCTGTAACTGAGAAGAGGGCAGTGCGGAATTGACAAGGCCGACAAGTGAGAGCGGCCAGAGGCGGGCTCCGTGCTGACATCTGGTGGACAGTGGCGCGAGCAGCACGACGTTATAGGTGGGCGCGGAGAGAGGACGGTGGTCTTTATCGGATTACGAGAATCACATCAAGTCTGCAGATAACACAACCGGGAGGGGCAGTCTGCTGGAACAGCCCCCACTTGCCATCTAACCAAATCAAATAATAACGACCGGAGCGCAGGGTAAAAATCAAATGATGAAGATAAGAGACGAAGGGATGTAGACGTATCATGGAAGAGTTTTATCTCGATGAGAATGATAAAATGTATTTTGTTTAATTTAGATATCAATCGACATTGCTTCCTGCCTTATTAAAAGTACTTTATCTATAATTGAATAGAGGTTGTGATAGGATACGATAAGATAGTTTATATCAGATTGCCGAAACGGAGTCGACAAGAAGCCTGAAAATGGTTAAATACATTATGCATCATCAGCTTGGGGTGGTTTCAGATCGTGGCGCACATGTATCGCTGCGTAGGAAACCCTCAACTATTTCCATACCCTTATAGAGAATTTTTTTCTCCAACATTTACATTTTAATATTTGACATTTTATGGAAAATTATTGGACAAACTGACCAAAGAAAGTGAAGCACCCTAATGAGTGGGATATAAGCATTTATCCCACTCGTCTTCTCCCAGAAACCCGCACACCCCAAACAGTATTTGAAGAACAGAAAACAAGGAGTACGGGTTGGTAAGTCTTTATCAACGTATCAGGATATCAATCAAGGGGTACCACAAGGAAGTATTCTGGGCCCGCTTTTATTTAACTGCTATATGAATGACATAAAAGATATTGGTTTAACTTGCTCACACTTGGCCTATGCAGATGATTTTGTAATTTTCACATCAGGCAACTCGCATCGAGACTCTATTGAGAGGCTGAATGGTGACCTAGAGAAGTTATCAGACTGGTGCAATAAAAACAATATGAAGGTCAATACAAACAAGACAAAGGTGTGTGTATTTGGCTCTAGAAATAAGCTAAACTTGCTAAAAAATGAAGTAGGCATCCCAAAACCTGAAATAGGTGGCAGCATATTACCTTATTGTAGCTCATTTCGATATTTGGGTCTTCTAATCGACGAATCACTGGGTTGGGAGCGTAGCATAAATGATACTATCAAAAAGGTGAATTACCGACTATTCAAACTTGCAAAGATAAGGAAATACATAAGTACTGAAATAAGCATAAAAATTTATAAAAGTTTAATTTCACCAATTTTCGATTATCCGGGCTATTTCATAGGGGGGGCAAGAAGGGAATTGTTAAGGTCACTACAAAAAATGCAAAACAGGGGCTTACGAATTTGTACTCGAACTTTAATAGGTGAGCTATCTACCAGAGAACTGCATAAAACTTGTAATGTGCAGATGTTAGAAAACAGAAGGAAATACTTAAAGTTATTGTATTTGAGGAAATATGCCTCGCATATCGTAGCAACAGATGAGCCTAGGACAAGAGCACAAAGTAAACGAATCATAAAACTCAAACGACCAAAAACTGCCTTTTTTAAGAGAAGTCCTATTTATCAAGGGATGAATGACTGGAACAACCTCCCGTTAGAAATCCAGAACTGCAGTCTCTACAACTATAAGAAACATATAAGATTAAAATATTATGATAAGTTTGAATAGGCGCCACTAGGTTAGGTCTGTCTAAATCTAATCTAGTTTGTGTCTATGCTCGAGTCCAAGTCTCATCAACCCATCTTACTGATCATCATCTTATCTTCCATTAATTTGTAAATACTTAACTGGTAGGACATAAGTTACCGACGGAAATTTTTGTAATTGTTCTGAAATCAGTGGTCAGAATAACTGCTACGCAGAGACCACTGCATGTACCTCTTTACAGTACCAAATAAAAAAAAAAAAAATAAAATAAATAAAAAAAACACGACATTCTCTGATTATTCATCATCTGTGCTATTGAACACTCACCTACTAGTCCTAGCCTGTACCATTGTTGGGTCTTAAAGATGTTACTTAAGACTTGGGGAGGTGATGATCAGTCAATCGCTTAATAATTCATCAGTATTACAGTCAGCCTCATCGTATCTGTTTAGACCTTTCTCTCCATAGGTAGAGCTGCTTGCTATGATAAGTCATAGCAACCTCACACATCCTACTGACTAGAAGTACATATTAGTAACTAGTGACTTCTTGATAACTTAGCTTTAATAATTATGTCGATTCACAGGAACCATTAAGTAATCGCCAATGAAACCATTTCAGTAATATAAAAGTACAAACCAGTTCCTGAATAGACCTTTGATGATGTTTTATTATTCAAGTTGTCATTCACTTATCTGCCCACATAGTCTCACATAGTCCCAGCAATAACACTGAATAACGTTGAAGCATAGCATTGAATAACGTTTACTACGACCTGATTTGCCAATCGTGCAATCTGATGTTCCTCATCGTTCCTCACATCCAATGTCACATAATCACAGTTTTGAGTGTTGCCTCCAAAATTACTATGACTGAACAGACGAGACGATACCTTCTAGTCATGTGACTGTCCGTACAATAACGTCATTGAGCACGCTTCTGGATGAGTAAAATGAATCGTTCAGTGGTATATTCACAATTCACCCTAGTGTCACATGCACCCTAATTGTGAGCAAATACGATTAATGTCATTGTATGTATACATGTAGTTTTATATTTGCTAGGGTTTCAGAGTGGAAACCACTGACCGTATTTATAAAATGGTAACGAATGGAGACTACCCTCTTGTCAAATGTCCGTATCTCAGTGAATTAAGTGATGAAATATTGGACTTCCTCAAATCTGTGATTAGGAATAGTCAATAAATGATGAAACTAAATCCGGTTTGTCAAGTACAGTAACCAAGGCCTAACACAGTGACAAAAAAAGAGTTTTTTGAATATTTTCTATTTTTAAGGAAGATGACAAGTAACCATGCACAGATATGTATTTTAACATATATTCTGAATAGCAAAGTGCACAGATACACAACAATTCTCAGCGGTATATGGTGGTAGCCGTCATCAATCCTGAATTAGGCTATGCTCCCTGTTTCCTGCAGTGTTGGGATGATAGCAGCGTCTGGAGGAGGCCTACCTTCAGTATGGGCCTCTGTTCTTTTATAGCCGGAGTTCAATGGTGTCCTTGCCTCCTCGCTGTAGTGGTGATAATGCTTAGCAGTCCTGGAGTACTATCTATGTTGACGACTTTGTATCTGGGTGAAGAGTGACTGCTTATGCGCATGGCTGGCTGATTATGGATAATTAAATGGGAGAATGTCCTTTTGGTGAAAATCAGCCTTTTTTGTTCTTGGCCTCTAGATCTTTGAAAAAAGGTATAGATTTGTTTTTACTCTAGAATTTGTAAAAGATGTTAGGGTACTGGAATCAAATCCAAAAATGGCTTGGCCGTTATAATAATTGTCAGGACCTGGATGCCAATAACTATCAGAAATCACACATGTACAATCAAGAAGCCTTGTCTGTTCATACCTATTTAACTAAACATACCAATCATTCACTACTCCCTCCCCCCGCGTTGCACAGCATGTGCTTCTCCTGACCCCCCCCCCCCCCCCCCCCGCCCTCTATTGCATACATGTATGTACATTTTATGGACCCCCCCCCCCCCCAATCTTGCCAGCACCTGAAGTGACTTCGCACGTAGGAACTAAAATACCTGAGACAGGTGTACTTCACACCTTTTGCTCAGTCCCTTCCAGTTGCTTTTTTGTTCGATTACAAAAATCTAGCAGCAGAGTACACCTTTTGGCTTTTCCCAGTTTCTTGAAAATGAGAGATTGGATAAGCATGGAAGGGCACACCTGGTTCATGATCTTAGACAAAGTCCCTTAGGGCAGGGTATATTGTCACTGAAGTAGGGATGGTTCCCTCGAGTACCATTGAGATTTAAGTACCTTCTCAGGTGGTCCCTGCTTGCTGGCTTCCTGTTCAGTTCTCATTTGGCAATTCAGCAGTGTGCACATCTGCTTACCAAAATGTGCTTATAAATCTTAAACATGTGTAAAATCAAAATGTACTTCAGGAATGGAAGTTGTTGGTGACAATTATTCCTATCAATCTCTAGTCTCAGAGTCTCAGAGGCAAATTCAGCGGACGCACGTGAGCCTAGAGTTCGCCCGGTCGCATGACAAATTCGCTACAGTGGATCAGACGTTCGCATGGTGGTTGCTTGGGAGTCGCATGGCTCATTGACTGGCGTGATGGAACTGGAGACAACTGGTGTAAGGAAGCTGCCTGGAGTGACAGACGGACCTGGTATGAGAGACACAGAGACTGTTGGTGTGATGCATCCGCTTGATCTGACACACCCGGACACTCCGTGTGGGACCAACCTGCCTGGTGTGGTGGAGATGCTTGGTGTGACAGACCCAGAGATGTCTGCTGTGAGGAAGCTGCCTGATGTGACAGATCTGGAGAAAGATCTTCTTCTACTGGATGGAGGGAGTCATTGATCATCATCAGCAGCTCCTTGGACTGTATCACCATGCTGCTCCAGGTCTGTCACATCAGGGGAGTATGTCACAACAGGCAGTTCAGTCACACCAGCGGTCTCTAGCTGTGTCACACCAGGCAGCTTCATAGACAGCCTTTAAGATCTTTTACAGAAATATGTTTCCCACTTCAAGTCAACCTTCATGCGTTGTTGCGCTTTAGACAATGCTTCCTTGGTGAGAACTGAGTGCCCATCACAAACAGATTTATCCGTTTCGCACATTTCAGGTAAATATTTGTTTTACCCTTCTCAGAGCTTGAGTATTATATGTGAGGATAAAAACAAAACAATAATCTAAATGGTTTATCTGCATGTAGGTTATGTTATTCAATGTAATGACGTTTATCCTTCTAAAACAGGCTTTCACCATTTAAATATTAAAGTTGTCATCATTCTAAATACATGTAGTACTCCTTTTCTAGTAATAAGAATCATACTTTGCCAGTCATAAACTTTTAAAATGATAAATCTAAATCTCAATACATGTGTGTCTAGGGAATTAGATCCGGCATCTCTGAAATAACATCCAATATTTGCAAAGGGCCGTCCATAAATGATGCCACACCCTTTTAGGCCATTTTTAGGACCCCCATAACCCTCTGTCACACTTTGTCACACATTTCATACCATGCCCCAAAGATTTATGTCACACTTTCCAAAATACCCCCCCCCCCCCCCATTTTCTTTCTTATGTTAGATAGCATAACATAACGGTTATCACATCTTTGACAAAGCTACTGTAATACACCATTAATCTAGAGGGATATATTACATGAGACGAAACTCCTGATTTCCTAAATCAATGGAAAGCTATTTTAATACTATACCATACTTAACTGTAGTACTTGTCACTTGAGACCAACCAACCAATCATCACTAACTTACTAGTGGATCCTCGCTTTGGTAAACATGAGTTCTGGCTTCTTGGTGATTACAATATTGATTTCCTCCTACCCTCAGGCCACTTCCAAGACTTAATTAGTGATTTATGCAGAGATCATACACTTAAAAGACTTATAAACCAAGGGACACACCCTAATGCAAATGGTTCATCCTGCTTGGACAACATAATTACTTCCTCCCATAATTCGTTTGAGAGTGGTGTGATTAACTTCTATACTAGTGATCACCTCCCAGTGTATGCATTGAAGGGCGTAAAAAACCTGAGGCTCACACTATTAAAGTAACTGGCAGACTTTATAAAAAAACACAGCAAAGATAATCTTAGAGAATGGATTCTCCACACCGACTGGGAGGGCTTCTGGAACACTACTAACCCGGATTTATTGTGGGATATATTGCTCGGAGTATTAAATGACTATTAAGATTTATATGGCCCCAAAAGAACATGGAGTACGAAAGATAGAGGCAATAGCTGGATGACTACTGACATTAGGTCTCTTATCAGAGAAAAGAAGTTAGCTCTCCTCTGACACACTACAACAAAGAGCCTAAACACACTTAATGAATTGCGTGCCCTTAAAAAACAAGTACGACAAGCAATAAAGGCGGTTATTCAGACCAGATAGCTACAGCATTAGATAATAACATAGAAAACCCAACAAAATTCTGGCATGATCTGAATAAACTGCTGAAACCTAAGACCTCTTCTCAGGTCCCAGCTCTTGTGAACCCTGACACGGGAGAACAGATAGACATAGATGAATCACCCGGGTTCCTCAACAACTACTTCTCTGCTATTGGGGAGAAGCTATCTAGGAAACACATCCACCATAATGTCTTAGATCCTGAGAACATACACAAGTATAACATTGAGACACCATACACACCCACAGTTGTAGATAAGCGAGCTCTACTTAACCTTATAATGGAAATTAGCCCATCAAAAACTTCAGGCTTATGTGACATACGTGCCTCAGTTTTGAAGGATTACATGCTACTAGCATTTGATAAATTTGAACATCTGTATACTCAAAGCCTAACAACAGGAATTTTTCCATCGGGCTGGAAACTAGCCGATATTACTCCTTTACCTAAATCCGGCGATAGCAAAGACCCCAGTAACTGGAGACCCATCTCTCTTCTGCCTGTCCCAGGTAAAATACTTGAGAAATTGGCACACGAATCCCTCACACAATGTCTTGAAAGTAACAAAGTATTAAGTTCAAAACAGAACGGCTTCAGGTCTAACACGGGCACACTTGATACGATTTACGAGTTCACAAACCATTTATATATGTCTCGTGACCAAGGTGAAACCGTGGGGGCAGTCTTCATAGATCTGAAAAAAGCATTTGATAGTGTACACCATGGCCGACTGTTGATGAAGTTATCTAGCCTTGGCCTACCACCAGTTGTTCTTGAGTGGTTCTTGTCATATCTTAACAAGCGCAAACAGCGGATTGTTCTTGGTTCATCCAAATCAGACTGGGCAGATGTCAGCTATGGAGTGCCACAAGGATCGGTTCTTGGCCCTGTCCTTTTCAATTGTTATATAAATGATGTTGTGTACTGTTTAACCACTGTAGACTACATATTATATGTTGATGACTTAGTCATTTATTCATCAGGCAAGGATATCAATGTTATAACTAATAGACTGCAAGAGGCTCTAGATAGCTTCAGCTCCTGGTGTCATTTGAATGTATTGACTGTGAACACCAAGAAAACAAAGCTCTGCTGATATGCTCCCAAAAACAAAATTTCTCAGACCAAACACTATAATTTGTACATGAATCATGAGAAACTTGACTGTGTGAACTCATATCTGTATCTTGGACTACATTTAGATTCCAACCTATCATTTGAAAAACACAGCAGACTCATTATCGAGAAGGTAAATTATAAGTTGTTTATACTTAGTAGGATTAGACACCTAATATCAAGACAGGTAGCAGTAAGAATACATAAACAAACTATCCTCCCGTTATTTGACTATGCTTGCATCCTAATTGACGCCACTATCTTAAAATGGCGGGTCAAAATGCAAAGACTCCAAAACAGGGCGCTAAGAATCGCAATGGTGAAAGTCCAATGGTGAAATGTGTCCTGCTGAACTGAATCTCAGCAGTGATGCTGACACAAGTACTCAGGAGGTGGGAATGGAAAGGCACCTACGCTCTTCTTCTAAATTTGATTTTAACGTCAGACGACCACATACTGAGTTTTACAAAAAATCACCTGCCTACAGAGGCTGTGTCCTATGGAATTTGCGGGACACAGAGATAAAGAAACTCCCGAAGAAATCTGTCTTCAAAAACAGGGTAAAAAGGCTCCCGCTCATACCGAACGGTTGGCCTCTTAGAAGATAGAGAAAGGGGGGGGGAGAGTGAAACCATTGACCATCATTCAATAATTACTGTAGTCATTGTTCTATTGTACTGGTACGACTCTGTACATAAAATTTGATACTTATTTGATTGTGACACTTTACTTGCAATTGTTAGACATGATCTGGCCTGGATTGAAAACCAAATGTAATGTTTGAATCTATGACCAATAAACAAATAATTAAAAAAATTTGAGTGTTTGACTGCACCTTGGCGTTTGGAACACAGATTTTCATAGGGTTAAACTGATTTTTGACCCTCAACCTCTGTTCTGATTGGTCAGAGATCTCGTGTCTTTGGCAGGAACAATTTTGAGGCCAATCCGGAATGAGGTTTTGTTCTGTTTTGGAGTGTCTCACATGTGTGTGCAGGTGCCAGTGATTTTGTGTGCTGCCACCTGGTATGTGTTTCTTATGACTGGAACTGGTGCCCTGTCACACTACACTCCTGAGCACAGGTTTTTTGTTAGCCTGTATTTTGTGGGCATGTTCCATAGTAGACTGTTTGTCTGCTTTCCACCTTTGTTGAGGGACATACTCAGTAGTTTCGATAAGGATATCTCTTCAGGTTATTGTCAAAATTGTTTCTTCAGATGGGAAAGGGGCATAAAAAATGGAACTAACAGGATGAACTTGAATCAAGTCTGCTCTAGTCTGGTGTATCAACATCTTTCCCATTATAGTACTCCACATCTTTCACCTCCATGTTTAAGATAAAACATATTTATGAGTTCCACCTGCCCACGAAATGGGCACTGTACAAAAACTGGTGGGTGGAGGCATTTTGGGATTTTTCCTTGTGCATTATCATCAACCCCATAACAGACCATCTCTAGAGTGTGAACCTGCAGTCTGCCACTGATCAAATATACCCAGATACATTCAATTGGTGAGCTAAAGTATCAGGCATTTTCTGCTGTTTGTATATACAAGTACTGACTTACCTGGTTTTGGACATTCTCCTATTGACTACCTTTTTCTTAGTTCCTAAACAGGATATCCATCCATGACCACTTATCAACATACTCTTCTCAACACTTTTCCAGCATGGGCAAAGTAGCCTCTAAGGTCTTGGAATTAGGTGACACGTGTTCTGTCACACAACTCTGGACACCCCCACCCCCCGTGACTTTTAGCCAGTGTCATTGTTTTCAATATACCCACCTACCCCCCCACCCCCCCACCCCCCCCCCCCCCCTAAGTGTGACATTATTTATGGATGGTCCCATAGGTAAATTGCTAGGTACAAGTGGCCTCTGTATCAGAGCTGCAATAAATTTCTGATGTTAAATTGGTTCCAGGACTCATGGAAGAAACTAAAATGGTACCATGAATGGTGAAATGTCTTTGGATCCCCAGCGATCTCGACTGACCATGGTTAATAAAGGTTTGCTCTTTGCCTTTCCCTTTCAGAGATGGAGTCCAGAAGTGTTTAAATGTGAGCAGCAATGGTTTGAATCTTTGTGTACTTGTCCATAATCGTTTTACAATCAATAATATACCTTTCAATCATTTTCTTTTTACTCTTTTCCTTAAATGCTGTAGGCTTGACTGGGTGTAACGCCTGAAGTGTGTGTCACATCCAAAATTTACATGGGATTATTAAGACAGCAAGATTAAACCAAAATTGGTGAAATGTCTTATCCCAACTGATCTAGACTGTACATAAGTAGTAAAAGTTTATTCTTTGCATTTCCCCTTTCAGTGATAGGATTCATATCAGCAGTATGTAAATGTGAGTAGAAATGCTTTGAATCTTGGATAGTACTTGTCCACAATCGATTTACATTCAATAATCCACCTTTTACGAATTTTCTTTTACCCCTTTTACTTTCTAACTGAAGATTGGTTTGGAAGTAACAGTCACGTTGATGTAAGGTCCAGCATTTTCACACGGTCATTATGCTCTCTCTTCTTAAAGTCTAGATCATGCAGAAACTGCTGTTTTTTTTCTCTCAACTAAGCACAAGAATATATTTTGTCATTTTTAAAGAGTAAATAATTTAGTAAATCAGCTTAATTTCAAGTGGAACCTGTGTTTTATCAGAAAATGAAGCGCTTTCATTCCTGGAATGAATATTTAGATCTCTAAAAGCAAGAAGGGCATGTATGAGAGATTTAATCTATAAAAGAGGTTTGTCTACTTTGACTTTCATATGATAAATAAGCTGTGATATCACCTTCCACCATTGACTCGTATTCAACTACAGGCCATGTCTGGTGTCAACATCCACTGTCTGATAACGTCCTCTCTAATTACAGTGAAACTAGAAAAAGAGTGTAGAACAAGCTCTTCTCTGTGAGGGCCTTCTTTAGATGTGTCTATTTTTTAAAGAAATTATTTGATATCTACAGAACCTTTCTAGACACAGTAAAGTTAACGTTTTCTTTGAATTAGTAGCTCAGTTTGGTGTTCTTTAGTGAAAAACATTCTCTAAGGTTTTCTCTTCATAAAGAGGGCTCTATACCGCAACACAGATACGTCCATAGATGCTTTGTACTCACTGCCATACTTGTTTTCTAGCTGTTTTTCGTAAGAAAATTAGCATTCGTTTTATTTCTAGGAGAGATTGAGGCAAATTAGACATTTTTGTTGACTTGGCCCATACCCATAACGTTAGATGGGTTAGAGTTATATCCAACATGGAAAAAATGTGCCTCGAAAATATTGTATTTGGTAATGTGCATATGGGAATGTTGGCATACGACAGTGCTAATATGGTGCCCCTTGCTGTGCCTCCAATTTGGAGGTCATTTGTCCCTTTGAATTGTATGCTATTCCTCTAAGTGCTTAGTGTCCTTTATGTAGGACTTGATTTTAATTTTCTGGTTTTAGGAAATGGTTCTTGAAGCTGGATATTTCCCTCGGGCAGCCATTGGTGGACACCACAGGTTCATTGTTATGGTAAACTGAGAGTACGACCCCTATGGGGTCCTCCTACGGTGTTGTTCATTTAACCTTATTGTTGCATTTGGCATTTTTGTCAAAGAACTGCCTAATTCTCAAGTTGCAATGGAACTTATCTAATTCTAACTTCATGTCTCCTTTCTTAAATATGTGTTTGAGTGGGATAGAAATTAAGACCATTGTTGAGAAGCGAGAGTTCGACCTTGGATAGATGTTTCTCAGAGAGATTTACTACATTACCAGAGATTACATATTCCTTCAGTTTAGTCGGTAAATCTTCTACAATCCCTTCTTTGGCTGGGGGATGGTCTTTACTGACCTCACCCCCTACAGAGGCTTCATTCTGATTAGCATCGTTGTTGCGATATGAATCAGTGACACCAGGCAAAGAATACAGGTTCAAAACTTTATTTTCAATGCTTTACTCAACAGTTTGTTAGTGTGACCGTTATCAGAATCAAAGTCCATGGTGGTGTATTTGAGTTTGTCATCATACTGTTTCTTAGTTGAGTCCCCTGACGACTGCATAAATAAAGGGCAGTGGAGTCTGGATTCCGTCCCTGTACTTGAGGTATTCTATTCAGATTGCCCATGCAACAAGGTGATGGGGACACAAGTCTCCTGATGCCAGATTCCTCAGGGGATCATCCCCCAGCTGTCATTTGGCTGTTTACAGGGCGCTGTTTTTAGCATACCTCTCAGTGCGTAGTAGTAATATTTCATCTTATTTTATGTAAACTCAGACAATTCTGGTCATTCCTGGCTTTCTGAGGGACCCTGAGACTTAACCTGAAAAGTGGAAATGCATAGAAGCTATCATTTCATCAGAATAAAAAATACATCAATGATTGCCTCCCCCAGATCTGGGTGCTAACTACAGTGTATAGGTAGTAAGCTTATCTGGAACAGATTTATATGACAGTGGACCAACTGACCGACAACATTATAAAAAGTGTCCATGAAAACTTGACTTACTTGACTTGGGCTCGTCTATTGAACCCTTGTCGGATCTCCACTTCTTATTGTAGGACTTGTTTTTGTCTTTATACCCGTAGTCCTTTTTGTAGAAGTCCTTCCACTCAGGTCACAGTTTCTGTTTGGTCATTTTGTCAGCCTGCCTGATCGCATCTCCTTTTTTGATGGATGATGGCAGGGTTGTCATTAGTCAGCAGGTTTCTCCACTTCTTATCCAGGTTTTTCCGGAGCAAAAATACCTCTTGGGTTTGTCATATCTGACGTGGCTCTGGAAAGTGCGAGATTCGACCCCATCATACCAACATAGGCAACCGCAAGAGGAGCTGCTTTCTCCCTGACCTTGGGGTCTTTATTCATTATCCCCCACTGTTTCGGGTCATAAACGGCTTGCGACTGATGCGCCATAGCTGACATAGCAGCAACAATGTTCTGCTGAGTCTCCAAGAGATATCGGTATCTATTTGTAAGGATTCCTGGAACGACACTTGAACATTTTATTAAACTTAGGCACTTGCTACATGGGTGCATTGACCGGCCAAGGAAAGTGGTCACGCGTCTCCTTAATAGTGTCTTTCAGTAATGGCGGCCCCACACCATGTGAGAGCGCCCTGATCACCATGTCCGAGCCCTCAGAGCCAGGTTCGATATCATGGTACAAGTCTGCGACATTAACCTGGCCCTTATCCAGTGGAAGTTTACCTCACTTCAACTCCGCATCTGCGCTCAAATTGGAGCTGATTAACAAGTGAACTTATCTAAGTGCTTTGATTGTGCCGCCGATGAGCGCTACATCTCCGTTGGCCAGTTTGTTTGTTTGTTTGTTTTGGTAGTTTAACGTCCAATTTGTTCAATTAGACTTACTTTGGGTCTGATCGAATCTATGAGATGAATGTAGGAGAAATCCCACCCCTACACATTTACCGAGGTGAGAGTTCTTTTACTTCCCACACCACATAGTCATGGTATGAGAAGGATTGGCCTACCACTGCTGGGGGGTGAAGGAGAAAAGTGGCTGCAGTGGGACCCGAATCAACAAAGTCCCGTGCTCTTTACCACTTAGCTCACTCCCCACCCACCCCGGTCGCTTTAGTTATGCTTGCATGCAAGCATATCCGGTCTGCACCACGAGGAGGCGAGGCGACCAAGAGGGTGAACAGATTGGTAATTTCTGTCCACCCCAGCAGACCTAGTAACAAGTAGACCTTCTAATATTGATATAATGTGGCAATACTATGACATACCGAACTTTGCATTGCTTTGCCAGTTCAAATCAAAACAGAACAATACCCTGTAAGCTATAACCATACTGAACCCTAAACTATGATGTAAGAATTGCAATAATCAATAATGATCCAGTTGTTTTCTGCATATATGAACTTTTATTCTACCTTTTATTTGTACTCTGGCCTTCTGAACAGTTTAATGGATGATATATTATGTTAAGGATATGAGAGTGGCAATCGCATAGGAACAAATGACAGATTAGTCAGTCAAGCTTTAGCTAGACCAGATTTCTTTTGCCCTTATAGGGTGCTTTATATAAAAGATTATAAAAAAGGAGCAAAAACATGACTGAGAGAGCACACTTGTCTAACTATACTTGTTGTATGTCATGGAAAAGTTTGGAAAAATGCATGGGAAGAGAACATACCATGGTATTTTTGTTATCCTGAATAAAGTTTTTGCTAAAAAAAAAAAAAAAAAAGCAAACAAAAAACAGAACAATATAAACAGCAGAGAGAGCAACTTATCATTTATTGACTAACTTTGTCCAATGTCTAACCTGACAGACCAGGATTCTCTTCTAGGTTTGACTCATATAATCTCCAAACACTGTTGTGTCGATTAACAACATCTGAATCATGTAAGGGCATTTTCTTATAGTATCCTGCTGCTACTTGTGCCTTCAGACTATATCAATGAACGAAATGAACGTTGAACATGAGCCTTCCAATCAAAAGTTGCACAAAATGGACATTTTAAAAGTCTTCACATACAGGTTAAAGGATCCACTTCGTTCTACCTCTACTATTGCCTATTTCAGCTGACAGAAGTGCTTTGGGCTTTATCAAAATAGAAACGGTTGGTTGTGCCACATTCTGAACATGTATGTAAATAAAGCTCTCGATCATGGACAGTAAAAGCAGTCAGGGAATATACACATGTCCGTAATAAACAGTAACAAAACAGGAACCGAAGTGAATTGAAGAATAACACTCTACTGTCCTGGAAACTTCAGTACGTTGATAGATCAATGTAATAAATAAGTAACAGGTTAGATTTCACGCACACAACTGTGTTGAGCCTGTAAACAAGAAACATTTTACCTAACGAGGATACATATGTATACTATACAAACGTATATATACACACATACATAAGCACATGTACATAAAAATCAAGTAAAGCGGTAAATATGTAGACTGGAGTTTCGATGGAGTAGCGAAAGGCTTGCCACTAACGGAAATACCGCGTGAAATACTAAGTATAGGGAGGAAGGTGACATTTATATCACGATAACGGTGTTTTTCTTAAAGTAAGAACGGTGGTGAGTCTTAACGTATTGACTAGTGAAGTGACAGTTTTGACTAGTCACAGTGACAGTCCTAATATCACATTAAGTTATTCAGCTGAGTGGCTGCAGTGAAAATAGTTGCTAAAATACCACGTGACTTTTCAATCCTTTTGATTCTAAATTTCTTGTCTATTTTATGTGTGGCTACAAAGATTGTACCTACTCCATTTAAATTATTGTAGAGATGGCATAACCTGGCTTTCCTTTATAATTATTTGCAATGCTCATTAGCACTCAGGTAACTATAGCGTGTGCCACTTTCACGAGGATTGGAGAGCTGTCTCACGTTATGCCTACGTATTTAACCTTGGGTTACACTGCGAGCCTTACAAATTAAATTAATTATAAATATCCGTGAGAGCCAAAAAGCATGAATTAACCACCCGTGCCTAAAGCATTTAGAGAAAGTGACCACAAAAGAAATCAGTCTGCAGTTCTTCCGTAATGAGCAACAATTCAGTTCCGACTGCAAGTTTCACGGTCAGAAGAGGAGAACATCACGGAAGTGCCATTTTGTGACTTCAACGTGGTCCATTATCTAATGTACTACTTTCAGGGGTTGTAGACATCAGAATCGCCAGAGAGAACGCTTTAGCCTCGGCGAGTATATGAGCCGTGGTCAGTCTAAAGTCTTGACTATCACTAACAGGTTTTAGTGCCAGTGCTAATGTGACATCTCCTGCCCGTGTAGTCTGCGCATGTCCGGATGGGTCCCTAATGTACAAAGCAAATATGAACCAGGCACTCTGGAAAGATACTTTGGAAAGCATTTCTTTCAACAGTGAGGGGGATTACACCTTTTTTAATTCTGTATTCGTAGAGTACACACACTGTATCGACATAAGGTGTTTAGTCCGACGTTTCTACAGCCAACTTACGACAAATACTTGACAATGGCCTCCAGTTGGTATGAACCTCTTTAGACTTGAATTCTCAATCCCCGCCCAACACAACAACATCACCCAAACAATATTATTAACAATCTTTATATATCAGTAACATGGCGCTCTAACCAAATGAACCAACTGGCCACCTCTTGAAATTACTACTATTATTACCTCCAGTATTCATTTGCCAGTAATGATGAAGATCTACCCGATTGTCGTGTAAACCCAGTTTGGTCTATAAACATGTATTAGTCTGCCTATGTAATCGTTTATGATATCTTGCATAGTCCTTTACGTCTGGCTGCTTATAAATATAGTTAGAAAAACAAAAAGATAGCTTTGGTTCTCACACTACCCGCAACCTTCTATTGATTTCTGGACAGCCAGGTCCATATTTTGACAGTTCATGTGACAGAGATAGCCATTGTTTCTGACCACTTGCACATTGGCACACAATAGCATTCTAAAACCTGTATTACCCAATCAGAGATAACACTTACATTATGCTCAATAACTAATATGACGCAGCCCGATAAGAAACACAAATCCCAGGGATGCAAAACCCCAGACACACTTTGGTGTTTTCAATAAATATTTCAGACTATATATTCATGACAGTTACATGAAGGGTAGTAATGCAATAAGGAAAATAGGGTATGTGATTATGGCAGATGTCCTACAAACATTGGCTTCCGCCCTAACATTTTACATCATGTTTCCTAAACTTTTTATGAACAATATTGGAAAACCAGCATTAATTACGGGTCCTCCTTCGGGAGTACTCCTTACCCTGCAAGTAATCTCATCGAGGAACATGCGTAACTGCATGCAGTAAACTACGTCCTCATAAATACAATCTACCCATGCTCCAGGTTAAATAAAACAGGCAATATGCATGAAAGACACGCTCCCCTTCTCATTTGCTTTCTCTTGCTAGTATCTTTGAAGAAGACCATTGGCAGATAGGCCCAATGACAATAAGTGTTATTAATTACCAGGCAGTGACAGTACAAAAACCAGTCAGTTTCTCTTATTCATGGCCAACTGTATAACAATAGACAGAACATTGTGGCAGACCAGGTTCATTATTCTCTACAAATACATGAGCGGAACAATATTTGTGCTTTTGGAAGAATCTTTTGGCTCAAGTTGACCCCTTAGACGTAACAACCGTTCAATCCTTTGTCCACTTTTTTGTGTTAAACATCCCGGATCTTTCATCAAGTGAAGATTTTTAAACATGTATTGATTTCTGGTAATGACAGAATACAAGTAGTAGCAATGCTGAGGAGTTAAGTCCTACATTGAGCTGTGGCATGGACAACATTATATACATGCTCATACCAATGCTGAGTCTCACAGTGAATATTCACTCTCAATACCATAAGCAGATCTATAAAGGACAAGGCTTCCAGCTCTAACAACAATACAGCAGTGACTCTTTAGATGGACTATAACAACTAAGTCTATATCCGAGCTTTGAGCCTGGCAAGGGGAAAGAGGAAAAATAGTCATGTAGTTCTGCAAGTATTTATCTACCAGATCCAAGCATATCTAGATTCTATATCTAGGAGGTAGGGCTAGACATGTTATCATATGACTATGTGAAGGCTTAAATCATTTTATTCACACTCAAGTCACGAGCTATGGATTGCCTTACATCAGAATCGATCGGGTAATTTTAAATGACTGATATGTATATATTCCTTAACAAGAAAAACAGAGGTTCCAAATTCATCTTTAAATACTTTTGAAGTTATTGTATCTTTTTGGGCAATACCCGAGAAGAATAATTAATATTTAAACCTGTTTTTATATCCTCAAAATAGAAGAATTCTGAGGAGCAGGATTCAGATTCGATAATCAAAAGAAAAGTCCGTGCTCAAAAACTCACGGTAGGTTTATATGCTTACTTTTCTGAAGGAATATGGGAGTATGGGATCGAGTTAAAGCTACTATATGCTAAAGTGAACAATGAGAAAGTCGAATAAGAATATTTCTGACAACATTAACCTAATAACACACCATGTCCCTTAAAATATGCAAATAAAATTCAGTGATTCAAAATCCAAGCTTGCGATAAAACTCTCACGGCTAAATGTCTTTCACTAAGACAAGTCTCTAGCATTTTTATCACACTGCGCCCTAACAATACTTTCATCAAGCACCTTCAAATGTCAGTTAGCGCTAGAAAAGCCATCACATGTATATGAAATGCGTAGCAGCTGTTATAATTGGATTTTCCTACCGTTTGCAAGTCTTGATCAATAACCCATTATAGGATGGAAGAACTTAATGGAAGAATACATGTACCATGCATGGATTCTGTACACATGCTCCTTAGTAGAAGAATGGGGTCATTCTCGAACCTGAATGAGGTGGGAAGAGTCTTAACACGGAATAGGTGGGAGAAACATTAGAAAATACCTTTATATATATATATATGTAAAACCATAAACAAAATGAAATACACTTTCAAAACCAAAATAAATAACAGCATTCATACAAAATGTTCGACATTTTCGACAGGTTGAGGTTTGCTTGTGGAACAACTTTTATCATTTGAATTTGACGAACTGTAGCTCGATGAGGAGGAAGTTGAGGAGCCAACCTTGGCGATGGCTTTCACAGGCATCACACCTAAGGGGTCCTTTTGGCACTCCGGAGAACTTTCAGCAGGGGTCACTGTGATTTGTACGGAGTCTTCGCTGGCCACAGAGAGGCTGCTCGGGGCGACAACTGGCGGCGACTGAGGAGAAGACGACTCTTCGCTCGACGGACTTCTCATGAGCTTCTCAAAGGCAGACAGTTCCTTGTAGACACGCTGAAACTCCGAGTCCTCCTCAAAGGAGTAGCCACGCGAGCATCGGGCTCCTGCCTGCTCCTGGCCGGTAGCCACACTATGACTAGGCGGTCTGTCCAAGCTGGCGCTTTTGGCATGAGGTTCAGCAGCATGTTTGGGTCGTTTGTCTGGGATGTCATCTGTATCAATTTCACACGACCAACACGCATCATACTCGGTACTGTCAATCACCTCTTGCTGGTCCAGAAGGGTAGTGTCAATGACCTCCTGTTGGTCCAGAAGGGTAGTGTCAATGACCTCCTGTTGGTCCAGAAGGGTAGTGTCAATGACCTCCTGTTGGTCCAGAAGGGTAGTGTCAAGGGTAGTCTCCAGTTTCGCTGATGAGTCATCCAAATCACCTTCTTCTTGGCTAGTAAAATCTGTGGAGTCACTGCCGGCACTAGTGCCATCTTTGACTGTAGGCCCCCCTACTTTAGCATTGTTCGTCTCAATAAACTCTGACTTAAAGTTCATGTAGTTCTGAAGGTAGCTCAGTTTGGCAGGCAGTGTCCTGCTCTTTATCTTTTCAGCTTCCATTTCATCCTGTTTGACAAGGAAGTTAACAAAGTCCCCTGTTTCCAGCATCAGGCTTTCGAGTTGGTCATCGTCAAGTACAGACACGCTGGCCATACTACCTGGAATACTTTCATTATCTGACGCCTCGTCTAATAAGTTATCCAGGCTCAGGAAAGGGCTCTTAAAGTTCTTGGCTTTCTGAAGCGTCTCCATGATTTCCATATTGGTTTTCGTACTTTCAACGTGCGCTTCGGGCTCGTGCTCGGTCTCCGGTGAGGTGGCAGATGTTGTGTGAACAGAAGGTGGGCCTGAACCTGGTGTCAGCATCTCTGTGCTCGAGACAGTCTCCGACACTGTCTCAGTATCCTCTACCGTTAAGTACTGCCTGTCCTTGTCACTATCAGACAGCGGCACTTTAAACAAGGATTTAGGAACCCCACTCACAGGTCCTGCTGGCTCAGGCTTAGCCACAGATTCAACTTTTTTATTATCTTCCCGTTTCTGAGAGTCCTGTAGGTCAACACTGTTTTGACTAACTTTATTTTGTTCGCTTTCACTTGTTCGTTTACCTACAGCCTCGTGATTAAGATCACCATTCGATGTCAGCGCTTGAAGAACGTCATTGTTGGTTTGCAGCATTTCTGACTCCGTCTGAGTTTGGCTGTTGGTGCGGTTCACGGTGAGGTGGCCGGGCGCCCCTTGCCCGTCGTCGGGCGGCTGTCCGTCGTGCGGCGGCGGGTGCGGCTCCTCGGCCCCGACACCAGAGCCCCGCGTGCCCATCTCCTTGCGCAGCTGTGCGTCTTTACGCAGCTGGTGGATCTCGTCGCTGATCGTCTCCAGATTGCGGAGGGCTTCAGAATACATCATCTTGGAGTCGGCCACTGCCTGCTCCAACATGCTGACAAGCCTCTTCTGCTCCTGAAACAAGTCAATAGAGATGGGTCATGAAAGGTAGGAAATGTGTAAAACAAAATTGTGCCTTCCATAGTTAAAGATGTAGGTTTAATTTGGTTTTCATCATTTGTGTCTTTTATTCATCGCTTATGCCATTTGTTACTTACATTTGAGAAAATTTCATAATAGTACTAAATGTTTCATATCTATGACGAAGTTTTTAATTATCCTAAAATTGTTACTCGGCTTAGTGTCAAAGTTAGAATCAGTTCCATGTTGAAAGCTGTCGTAAAGATGAAAATATTCGTGAAGTTTATTTTTCTTACCTCCATTGTTTGATTGAATCTAGCCTTTTGTTCGAAGTATGGCCTGCAATAAATGAGATAATAATATCATTCTAGTAACAATTAATTGGAACTGTGGCCATGTATCAAGTATGCGTGCTTGATCAGCATGATGCATTTTCAGGATTCTTTTGAAAAACATGATAACCAATAGCTGCATAGAAAGTAGAGTTCAGCGGATGGCAGTATATCGCATTGGTGGAGCGCGTGCCTGTGGGTCGTGGGGTCATGGGTTCGAGGCCTCGTCCCATAGATGTTATCTTGCCCTGATCTGACCCTGGCTGTTACTGCGGCACAAATTACTAAAAACACACATAAGCCCACTAACATAAAACAAGGCATCCTCAATCCAAGTACCTTTATACGCGTCGTAACATAAGCGGTACAACACAAGATGAGTCTTTGATAATCTAACTGAAAAGATTGGAATTGAGATATGAGGCATAGATGAGATGACTTGCAAAGCCAGCAGGACTAGTTGGTAGAGATACCGTCCAGTTTGGATGTCGATAATTCCGGAAAATTACATAAGAGAGATAGGATTGTTGTCGACTTTGGGAGTTGTCATGTAGTTCAGTGTCATCTGAAACATACGCGTACCTTGACTTTGCGATGTTTCGTTTGAGTTCCTTCTGTAGTTGTTTGACTCGCTGTTCACACTCGTTAAAAACCCTCGTCGTCACTTGATGCTCTATTTCACTCTCCAAGCGTTCCCTCTCAGCCTCGTTTACCTAAATGCATAAATAATGAGTTTATTACGATGCATTTCTTTATTCATTTCAGCGAGTGAAATATGCGCAGTAATGTGCTGCCATAGACAGTGCTGCCATAGACAGCGGATCTACAGGACTTATGTATGTACTTCTGGACCAATAACTCGTTCTGACGAGGGACATATATAAATGAGATGAGGTGAGGAAAAAATAGAACTATACAGTGAAGCAATAAAAACCTTTATTATTTTATTCATTACGAGACTACTTTGCAGAGTTTGCATCTCCAAGATGCCATCCACACCTGTAGATATCCTAAGGGAAGATGAAGAAAGCCTAGTCTAGTGAAGATATCGATAAGCAGGTTTCAGATTTATGAAATGTGAATACGTTGTAATTATGACAGATGAGGCGAGTATGAGGCGAGTAATTGAACCAAATAGCTGGTTAGATGGTGTCGAACTTTTCGGCATATGGACATAAAAAAGGAAGTCCTCCCCCTCGCAAAGTAATACGGGTAACTTAAAAGACAAGATTATTCTCGTTTTCACAAACTGTCCATATTCAACAGCGGCGCTCTTCTCTGTTCAAAACCTATATAATCACACAGTTTGAGGTGCTCCGTTCCGTCAGACATGTAACTCCAGCCCAAAAGTTGGATTCATAGTATGCCCCTAGTAAACTGACAGTGAGGTAGGTTGTACTTTTACTTGCCATGTAGTAGGTTCAAAACCTTGCATTGAAGGTAATCCGATCACAAGCGGGTTACCATCTTCTAAACGGCATTCGCTTTACATAAACCCCCATGGTTTTCAGGTAAATTGGATTTTTTTTCTTTTCTAATTTTTGTTCATATAACTTTATCATTTCTGTTTGGCCGTCGGTATATACTGGTGTGAACTGACTGTTCAGATATCATGGTACAATACTTCATAAAATGTACTTACCAGTTTCAATATACATGATTTGTCTAATACGTAATGTGAATTGAAATGTGACTTGGCTATAAAATAGGTCATAAGTGGAACAACAAATTTATAATGTTATGATACAATAAACACACCTTCATCGTGGCATGGTTTAACATCTCCTGCCAGGCTGGGTCGAAGGGCTGCCCCTTCTTGAAGAAGCCCTGCTCGGCAAGGTAGACCATCTCCTTGGCAGCCATCTGCTGACTACACGCCCGCTCAAACCGAAGGGCCACATTCTGTGATTGGATCTGTGCCTGCAGCAACCAGAGATAGCACATTTTTCAAAGTTCATATTACTTTTTTCTTCTTTTTTTATATATATTACATGTTAAGTCAAGATATTCCCTCTAAACCGTTTAGACTGGTCTTCTAAATGAATGACAAGGAGTCAGTTAATGGCGGTTTTTAAATATCCAACATGTTTCGGTGCCAATGCACCTTCATCAGGGATTGGTTTTATATTACATGTCTATAAAGAATATTTCACTTCTGGTGCAGCATGTGGTCTACTATCAGTCAAGGATTTTCAAGAGATACAATAACAAATGGTAATTATAATAGCAATTATAATGAGTGTAATAACTGTACTATATAGGATATTCCACATGTTATAAGATGTAGGGAACCTGAACCTTAGCTACACAGTATTAGGCTCTTAAACAACAAAAGCTAAGAGTGCATTTTGAAATAGAAATATTGGCCTTTAAATGCCAAATTTGCAGGTGGACGCATTTAAAACTCTATACAAGATCCACCAATAATTAATTACTATGAGATCAAGGAACCCCCCCAGGAGTTGGAAGGAATTGGAGGTATAGGGGAGGGGGAAAGAGAGGTGTTGGGTTACCATAGGAGAAACTTATACAAGTTTTGTGCATATCTTACAAGTATTTGATTACTGGGCCTGTCAGGTGTTTGGGGAAGTTCATAAAGTAGTTTGTCTTTTTTAAATCAATGTCAAAATACTAAATAATAAAACTAGGATATTGCATTACCATAAATCTTGTCCAGAAAAAAAAGAAATCATATACCTATCTGTACTTAGTCATGGCTCCATCTAGTGTTAGTTTTACATACTACAGGCTCCATGTTCAAAGTGAGGCTGAGCTTCAACCAGATACTTAGTGATCTTATAAGGATATAGGTATAGGGCATGTGCCAATATGCTTGGAGAGTGACAAGAACTAGAGTCCTCTTGGGGAACATGACTGCACTAAAATTCAAAGATGGCTGCTACCCCCCCCCCCCCCCATGCTCTGAAATTAGGCAAAAATACATGAATATCATGCCAAATACAAGTTTGACCTAAATAATGACACTTCCTAGAGGGTAACCAACTGTCAGTGCCACTTATGGAGATGGTAAATGTTACACCAATGCTCACTGCAAATCATTATTGAGTAAACATCTGTTGGGTATGCCCATTTCACTCAACCCCCCCCCCCCCCCCCCCCACTTTCAACAAATACTTGAATATCTCAGTAAATATAGAATCTACCTTGAAAATTCCACTTCCTAGCACCTACTGTTTTTTATTCTCTTTCTAATGAGGCATATCATATTATGATTGAGCCAGTTTAAGGGGTAGAAATATGTGCATGAAGGAGTTCTTAAAAATGGACCTGTGACTACAAATGTCCCCCCCAAACTGAATTCACTACTATTTTAAAATCCATACCAAAATGGTAAATATCAAAACTGTATGGCATTGAACCACCATAAAACCTTCTGTTCAAAACAGAAATGATATTCCTATCTGTACTCAGTTAGCTATAAAAGGCAAAATGTGGTCAGGTCACTTAGTGACTTTACAAGCAGTTATACTACAGTAGGCTATAGCCATAACCTAAAGACCAACCGTCCACCTGTTAATAAGGAGTAGTCAGTAAATTTAGCGAAGAAAAATGAACTTGTAGATACATGAAAAGCTACGTATCAAAATCTACCAATGAGGTGTTATTGTATACGATGTTAAAGAATCAACAAAAATTGCTTGGAAAAAGGGTAAACTGCTCCGTATTGTCCTAGCTAATGACTCGCATTGGTGTTCTACTGAAAAGCCATTTTACACTATACATAGACGAACTCATCGAATCACGAAACCCACAAACCTTCATGTCTAGCAATCGAACAATAGAAACAAACTATTTGGAAAGAAACAAAGAGTTGTCGGTTACCTCCTTGGCTTTCATGCGGGCGTCATAGTAACAGCGTGCCTTCTCGATGCAGCTTCCGAGCTTCTTGGACAGCGTATTGAGCTTCTGCGTGGACTCGGTGAGCACTTGACGGAAACTTGCACGTGCTTCCTGTCCAGTGAGGAAATCAACCTTCAGCTACACTTCTCATGTTTTACTACAAAACGTTTTAGTTCTCTAAATATTGTCTCTAGGGTAACCTTGAGACCTAATTATTTCATAAGATAACTTGATAATAAGATTACTTGCATCGTTTATTTTATGTAATAACACTAGTATATTGAGATGGGTTGCAAGCAAAAAATATCAGTTATGAAATGCCACATTCTTTTAATCATTTTGAAACTTTCTTCACTTGAGTGGACTCTTGGGGGCGCTGCTAAGGCTGAGTATTGATTAAATGTGGCCGGGCTCGATCTTTTTCTGTTTGGTGCGCAAAACGAGAAGGTTTTGCTCGGCGAGATGCAATCGAGAAATATAGAGGGAGGCGATTTTTTTCTCAGCAAGATCTTAGGTACTGGGACTTGGTTTGTAAAATATCTAATTCGAAAGTTTACCAGACCAATCACTGATGGTCAAAGACATTTAGATATATTAGTGTTTATCATTTTATATCCAGTGCAGGAATGATAAGAAAAGGATTGCAAGAATAGGGCGGATCATAGAGTAGTAAATCCATAACACTAGTGACATGGTTAACTATGGAGTATGAAGATCAAACTGTTCAACTCACATCAAGTTCCAATTCTAACTTGTTGATATCCTCAGATGCTTTGTTAAGTTTCTCAAGCTCTACCTGAAAAGAGAAATAAGGAAATGTTACATGAAAATGTATTTCAATGTAATTCTCCAAAGCACCAAAACACTCAAATTCTTAAATAACATGAAATGGGCAGCCTTTTCTGAAAGACAATTTGCTGAGTTGAGGGTTTAATGGTGGTTGAGATTAATGGCCAGAATGGATGACTGAGTGTTTTCCACCAGATAGGGCAGATTTCTACTTCACCAAGCGTCTTCCATACATGCCTATAGAGAGGCCCATCCGAAGCCGGCGCTCATAAGAAGGCTGTGCATGTGCCATCAGCGGGTAACAGGCATAAGCCATTTTATAAGCTATTAGCAGGTATTGGCTGTCTTACAGCTTCCATATATCTGCCTGACAGGCGTTAACACGGTGCTCGTACACGCCCTTAACCTTGTTTGGATAAGTTAAATCTTCATCATTAGCGATAAAAGATTTACATCACCACGTAAACTGTGAATGTTATAATAGAGAGCGAAGGTTGAAAGTAAAAAAAAAGGTGTATAATAGGGCATATCAAAATAAAACCCTATCCTACCGCTTTGCTTCAACCAAAACGTTTCCAGGATTTGTTTGTTTGAGTAGTTTAACGCCCAATTTGTTCAATTAGACTTAGTTTCCAGGAACCTCAAATGGAACGAAAAATATTACGAACACTGAAGGTTAAAAGTAATTACCTTGGGAATTTTCTAAACCTGCTGATTTTCACTTTTTATATCTTACCGGTATGTCCTGATTCCACCAACACAATGCATTTGCCGTGTTTTATCTTGGTATGTCTTGTTATATCTTACATTGTCGCAATATATCTTACCTCTTTTGTTGCAACATGTTCCTCGCGATCATATGTGTACTGGTACTTTTTCACAATGTTGTATACATATTTTGGTGCTCCACTACAGTGATGCTGCAAGATCTATTGCCTACATATCATGGCATGCCGCGGCATATCACAGCAAGAATGCAGCAAAGATACTTAACAAGACCGATGTTTCGCAGCAAATATGCATGCGATTATTCGAAATCTAGCAAGACCTATCAAGATAACCAAAGCGTGACAGATCTCCCTATATCTTGTGTGTTGATGGAAGAGGCCCTATAAAGTTATACTGGTACAGGTACCGGGTACATGGATAATTCAACACAAGGACATACCGGTATCAGAAAACAGAAAACAACCGAAGAATTAAGGCCTGATTCCGCCAACACGATGAATTTGTTGTGATATATCTTAGTATATCTTATAAGTAACATCTTACAGTGTTGCAATAAATTGTACCTCCGTTGTCGCAAAACGTAGCCGTGCAGTGTCAGGTGTTATAATATGCCTGTGCCAGTATGTTACACAAATACCAACCTCTGCTAGGGTATTGGTATTAAATATATACCGGCACAGTATGGTGGTATAAAATGATGTACCACCCTACTTTGAATACAAATCCTGATTAGCTGAAAAAAATTGCACTGACCTACTTATGAAGTGCTGGCAGTGACTTGCAGCACACCGCTAATTTATGCATGCAAAGGATCACAGGAGTTGAAGGGGAAAAAAGAGAAAAAAATGCACTTTCTGTGCTTGACTTTCACTAAGATGTCAACAGATATACCAGCACACTTTGAATCCAGCTCGGACGTTGTCTTATTTCCATATGCAATTAATCAAATACATATATTTGAAGGTATATCATAAAATAAAAATGTATTACCTTACTGGTACATACTCGCATACCTTGTTTCTTTGGCTAAAAATATTCAACTCGCTCTGCGAGCTCGTGGAATATTTCTAACCAAAGAAACGCGGTATGCGAGGACGTACCAGTAAGGTATATACATTTTATCTTATTACTCGCGGTATTATATGCTTAGTTGAGTTAGAATTATCTTGTTAGAACCAATTTTCTTTCCCCTGTCCCATGTTATTGTTAATCATATTAAACCTACATCTGTCAATATATGAGACTTGGTTTGTTGCATTATATTTGCTTGCTCCTACTACTAAACTACTAGTCCTAGCATTAATTTCAAAACAGAACCAATACAAGTATTCTTCTCATACATGATACAGATATGAAGACATTTAGGGCCCACCATCTGAAAGCCAGGACATTAGGGTCCATCTATTGGGTCATTAGGGCCACCTATCACTTACATAGACACCATAAATCATTGAGTAGGGCATAAATAACATGTCAAACTCTTCTACTTGTCTTTTCAGTAAATCTGTACCGATGTCTTTGCCTTTCTACATCTACTATGATGATCTAGATCTAGATCTAGTCTACAACTTTCATTCAAGGAAGGGGTCTTTCGCTGTCACTTGTGAACTAAAATGTGCAGAGTTGCAACAACTATGACTCGGCCTATGCTATCCAGCAACCCTTTCCCACAGGAAAATCTGGGGTGAATATCAGGTACAAGCGAAAGCGCTACAGATCATCAGAGGCTACGAGATTAGGCCTCGCCCAGGGGCCTCATCTCCTGTCTAGTCAACGCCAACGGGTTTCGTCAACGTAGGCCAAGACACTGTTTGTAGAATGACAGCGGCTTTCTCGTTGATAATTCCGTCTGATACCAAGAGACTAAAATAAACATCGATAAGCAAGCCGATAAGTGAGCCACTTATACAGGTTCAGTGCTGACATATTTCCTACCTGTACTCGAGGGTCTAAAGATTCGTCTTCATACTCTTCGCTGGCAGTGGAGAGCTGTTTCTCCACTGCAGCTGCCATCTTGGTTCGCGCACTGTTGACATCTCGTGCACTGTGCGAGATCACAAATTATCCGCATCTATACGCTAGTTCTGCGGTCATTCGCTAGGGGTCGTTGAGGCGTGACATTTATTTTTCATGTTATCCCACAATATCTAAAAATGTTTATACAATGAAGCAATCTGGCAGCAACCCGTGAACAGTCGACTGGACGTTGAATCTAACAAACAAACAAGTAGCTGTTAATCGTTTGTTCTGGTGCCAGTGGTGGCCAGTTTTTTTAAAGCGGTCTGTGAAAGAGAAGAGCCATCTCGCGGTTCATTGGCGAAACAGCAGACGGAGTAGTTCCGGTGTATACAAAATGTCGGATGATGTGGTCGTGTTCCAGAAGTCGGACCTCCCAATGGTCGCTTTTCCGACTATGGAAGAAATTAGGCGACTTGGAAAACTATGCGATGTGACGCTACGGGTGAGTATAATGTCCAGCTAACCAGTTGTGAATGCTAACTAATGAGGGGATGAAGAAAAGATTTATCTAGTGACTCCCTATGTCTCTGTGACTCTACTGTCTCTACTAGCCTCTAGTGTGAGTGATACTGCTACTGATAGAGGCACTTCAATAGACCGACCCTATACAGTATACTATAGTATATAGCCTATACTGGCTATAGTATAGGGTCTATTGAAGCCTACTGCGTTTGGGTTGTGAACCATAACTAAGAGACACTGGACTATTCAGTTCTTACTCAGTTAGTATGTGTTTTTATCCCATATGATATGGGCCAACTGCACGAAAATTATACAATTGATAAAATGCATGTCTTTTCTCCATAAAACTGTGAAAAATAAGTAAATACTTAAATATTACTTATAATCAGGCAGACATGAGTGAGACCTATCTGGGCAAATGTATATGTTGGGGTCTGGGATCAATTTAAAAAGTATTAGAGGGCAGCAAAAGATGAAATTAGTGAAAAAATGAATATCCTTTTTAAAATTAAAAAAGTAAAATGGTGTGTCTTAGTATTCAATATAATCAAAGGTGTGTTTTCTTGTTACCGGTACTTTTATAAAAATAGACATGGTGGCCAGTATCTGGGATAAAAATCTTGGTCATGAGACCAATATTTCATAAGGTGGTTACTGTCTACTTTCATGTCCTAATTCTGTATTCACCATCACGCTACACTTCAGATATAGCAAAGATATAAAATAAAAAAGAGTAGAAAACAAAGTTGCATATCTTCTATTTGCTAAACATGTTGTGTATGTCTGTTTGGAATTTCAGAATTGTCTCTAAAGTATTAAATTCAGTAGAGCAAATAGTTTGGGGCTAGAATTAGAGTAATAGTTAAGCGTGATGGTGAATACGGTACATTGCAGTGCAGGTAAAACAGGGCTAAATATAATAAGTTCTTAGTACCGGTACCGGTACACAGATCATCAGGCAAAGTGTTCTAAACAATTTGAACACAGTTTAGAGAATCAAAATATGATCATTTTTACAGAAATGGGAAAACATCATTGTATTCACCATCACAAGCGTGATGGTGAATACAGCTTATGACTATAATTCAAGGTTAATGACAGAAAAAAACAGGTTTTGCGTGTCTAACTGCTTCATGAGGTGGGTAGTAACTCATATTTAGATTCTAACTGTTTCAATATGAGTTCCTCTAGTGTCAGGCAGCTTCATTGTGATGATATGAAAACTGTTTTTAAATTCTGCATAAAGTTATAACAATATAATCTCAAAAGAATTTTGTGCCTTATTATTGTAAAATAAGTTCATGTGATGAACATATGAACATTTTTGTGCGTTGAAATGAGATTAATGGTTCAAAAAGTCCATACACAGAGATCTAGTCTAGTCAGTATTCACCATCACTATTATTGTATTCACCATAACATTGATGTTTTTCATTTTTAAAGATAGAACTATGATGCATATTTCATGTTTAAATAGCCTTTTCTCAAGTTGAAAATGTCAGGTTATATAATAGCCTAAATTCTTGCTGTTTTAAAGTGAATTCATTAGTATAAGGCAGCTTTATTGTTATGACATAAACACTTTTTTGTAAGTCTGATGAAGTTTCAGAAAAAATATATTTCTCATGAGAATTCTGTGCTTGCATATAGTAGTATTAGTTCATATGATAAACGTAAAAACATTTTTAAGCTTTAAAATAAGATTACAAATTGAATAAAACTCATGTGTGTAACCAGTATTCACCATCACTATTCCTGTATTCACCATCACACACTTATTTGCTGACTGGAGCCACAATATTGGTGGTCTGATGATAGCACCTGTTATGTGGCCAGAGATCTCAATAAAAACATTACTTTTGATGGTCTATAGATGGTTAGCTATATCATTTTTAAATGTGAAACAAGTAAAATAACCAAGACTTGACATACTTATCAATATATGGGATTAATAGCAAAATTTAGGTTTACATGTATTCACCATCACAAAATCCTAACCTTTCCTAATGTAGTACTGCCTGAACCATGGTCCACACTAGTATTTGTGGTACCGGTATGTTTCTACTGAAAGTACATTGGCTGTAGTTACTGAATCATGTTATACATATATTTAGATAGGGCTGGCCATTTATCTATCTATTTTGACAGCAGGTTGAAGGATTCTATGCTAGAAAGGCATGAATTTGTTGAAAATAGTCATAAGATAATATCAAAATTACTTAAAAAATGCCATTTGTAGTTGATCAAAAGTTGGTTTGCAGTAAGAACATATATGTTTCCTTTTAGAACCCATGGCAAAATCAAATCTATATGCTAGGGATATTAAAATGGAGAAGATTCTAGATTATTAAGACAGAACGTGATGGTGAATACATGTGCTCTGAGAACCTTTTCTTTAGAAAATTCTCCTGCGACGACCATATCAGAAAGGATTAGGGGAATTCAGGAATGTACACTTGAAACTCTTCTATATCAGAAAAAAAGATAAAAGAAATCATTTTGGAAACCTTTTTTTTTTGTTCTAAAAACCCAATTGTACAATTTCCGTGCAGTTGGCTCACATGCTTTACATTGGGAACTCATTCGCCATGCCCCTACAAGTATTGCAGTCCGTTCTCCATGTTCTAGATCTATATCCTGTGTGTCATTCATTCGGTTAATGTGGTGATTTCACCAACACACAAAATCTAGCAATATTAGCCATGATTTGGGTGTCTTGCTAAATTGGACTAGGTTTGAATAATCGCATGCATATTTGTCGCGATGTATCTTGAGGTGTCGCGGTGGTGGAGCACCAAAACTTGACACTACCTGGCTACGTTTTGCAACAACGGAGGTGCAACATATTGCAACGCTGTAAGATTACAAGATATACCAAGATATATCACAACGAATCATACGTTTTGCAGTGGCTCCCGTTTTGCGTTGGCGATTGGACGATTTGCAGTGGATGTTTTTCGTTGATCACCCGGACGATTTGCTGTATTTTTTCACGGCTTGAGATGCACCAGAGGCTGGCCGCAGACGGCGGGTGACAGGGTACAAAACCCTAAGTTGGCCTAACCAGTTTACCGCAAATCGTCCACCACGGCCCCCGGGGAATGTCACTGCAAAACGTCCAAACCCACTGCAAATCGTCCACCGCAAATCGTCTAAGTCCCATCACAACAAATTTATTGTGTTGGTGGAATCAGCCCCGTGTACCGTACTGAAGAAGAAACCAACAAGTTTTGGTCAAAGTCATCATTGTCCACGAGTTTGATTCGGAGTGATAATGATTTGAACGAGGCAAAGCTAAGTGAATATCACGGTTCATGGACTTCTTGAGCCCAGGACGATTTGAGTCCTGGACGCCTTGAGCCTTTCTGTGGACACCTTGAGCCGACCCTGTGGATGCCATTAAGCATACCCCATTTTGGTGGCCTTGAGGCTCTAGATGTAAAATCTTTAAAAAGTGCACTTATACTGGTTTATAGTCATATATACTCAACCCTAACCCTTACCCAACCCTTTTCTAACCCTAACCCGCCAATAGGAACTAAAATGGGGTAGGCTCAAGGCGTCCACGGAGTAGGTTCAAGGCGTCCACGTTTTCGCACTGACAGGAGGCTCAAACGGTAAAAGGCTCAAGGCGTCCCATTCCCAATATTACGTAGCATTCAAACTTAACTGAAAATATTTTCCAAATCCGCTGGATTATTCTTCTAAAAGTTATCTTATCAGACCTTTCCTCTTATAGAGAACTGACATATATAAATCTATGACTTTGGGGGTCGAGTTCTTCGAAATTCTTTGCCATTCACCTATGTATGTGGTTGATAGATATTGGGTTATAAACTACCAGCTCCGGTACTGGAGACAATGGATAATCTTAAATTCCACCAACACACAAGATATAGTGAGATTAGTTCCGATTTTGTTGACATGCTAAATCTTGCTAGGTCTTGAATAATCACATGCATATTTGGCACGATGTGTCTTGAGGTGTCGGGGTGGTGGAGCACCAAAATAGACACGTGACACCGCGCACTACATATCGCGACATAGGATATACGACATATCCTGATACTGTAAGATATAACGAGATGCACCAAGACATACCACGGCAAATCCATCGTGTTGGTGGAAACTTGCTAGGTTTTGAATAATCGCTCGGATATTTGCCGTCTTGCTGAAATCCCATAACCATATGGGTGCCTTGATATGGCCACCCTCTTAATATGTTTTCAGTAGTGTTAGATGCGTATTTCTTATATTCTGTTATGATTCCCAATGAGCTGCTACGTAACAAAACCATGTACACACCCCACAAACAAGAATCATCTTGTAAAAACATGATCTTTCTAGGCCTTCAAACAGTAAACATCAATTTGTTGATGATTGCTATAATATCCTCGTTACTGGGATAGAGTGGAGTTGTTGAAGTTAAAACTGTTATCATACTTTCTGTGATGTCACAGTTATGAGTACACTATGGTTATGGCAATTGTTGAGAACGTTTGCGCTCTTACTTCAAGGTAGCATCTTACTGGAGACAGGCCTGTCAGCCTCGTATTCCAAACATTAATTTTAACTTATTGTTATCATCATGCAGTAGATTCGAGTCTGATTCATTGGCTTATGTACCGTACATCTCAGAGTCAAAGCAATCTAGTTACAGAACCAGCACCCTATTGTTCTGTGCTATCCCACTCATACCACTACTGTTGCTTCTACACATGGTTTAAATATAGCATTTGATGTCTTAAACAAACAAAACGAACCCCAGCACCAACCGACACAAAGGGGACTAGCATCTACATTGGCCAGCATCAGAGGTGCCTCAGGGTTGTAAACAAGCCGTCGTGCGAAGAGACCAACCTTTAGCCGTCCTACCTTGTCGGTAGGAGGGTCAGTGTATCGCCACACCAAGGACAAAACTTCCAGTGTTTAAAAGGACATGACAACGATTTTTTTTATTCTAGTGGACAACATAACTAGTTGTGCCAGAAATAACGTATTTCATCAATCCGTATACTGTCTATAGATCTTTTAATTATACGATAAGAGCATTTGTAATGCCTTTATTTTACTCTGTCTTATACATTTTTCAGGGTAAAAATATGTAGTAGATATAAATCCCCCCTTCAGAACCTTATGGAACTCCCGCGTCGCTGGTATCATAATAACTACTACAAAGATGTGTTCTTTTGTCGGTACAGGTCGGGGAACACAAGTTCAGCGCACACCGCATCGTTCTCGCAGCTACTATTCCCTATTTTCACGCCATGTTCACACACGACATGGTGGAGGCCAAGCAGAACGAGATCAGCATGCAGGGAATAGAGCCAAGGTACCCCGAGCCTTCCCTACACTGAAATTATAATCAGTGGGGAAAATCGTTAATAAATACATACAAGTCACAGGATATTCATTCTGAGCATTTTTCTTTGTTTGTTGTTATAGTTAGGATCACAGTAATGATCTGTCATGGTAACTTTCTACCTTGTAAAATACAAATATGATTGATAATTTGTTGTGGCTAATATCACGAGGACATCTGGCAAGAAAGAAACAGTTACAGTTACACACGTTTATGTCAAAGTATGAGCACAGTGATTGGCATGGTGGAGCTGAACACGGTCTGGCTTCTATTTGACGTTTGTTATCTGTGTCTCTCAGTGCGCTGGAGTCCCTGGTGAACTTTGCCTACAACGGTCGGGTTCAGTTAGACACGACCAACGTGCAGTCAATCCTCGTCGGCGCCAGTTTCCTACATCTACAGGTCGTCAAAGAAGCTTGTTGTGACTTCCTAAAGAATAGGTACTTCCATTTCTCATTGTTTCATAAAATTGTAATTCTGTGTTGAATTATTGATTTTATAAGAAAGCCAATAAGAAACCTAAAACTATACAACTGCTTTAGTTCCCACTCTCCCTCTGGTAGGGGAGATCAAACCTGCTTTTACACTATTCAACATTTTCTCACCTTTAAATTTGATTTCCTATTTTTTTCATGACCCTGCCTACATTACAAAGGTAACGTTAAGTAACTTACAGGACTGCATAGGAGGGTCATAATTAGACAACAACAGCAAAAATCAAATCATGAGACACCAATACATGTACATGTACTTACACCGTCATGGTATTTCTTTAATTTCCCTGTGTGATTAATTCAAAAGTTAGATGCATGTATATATAAGAACATATGTACTTTTAGAGGTGATATAATGATACTAGTTTTTAAAATATGTTGTATTCCTATGCTTGAGAAATGCGCATCATTTGTGAAAGGCATACTTAACTTGTCTTTATTACTCAGGTTACATCCAAACAACGTTCTGGGCGTGCGAAGTTTCGCCGAGCAGTTTGTCTGCAGTAGTTTGGTGGAATCTGCCAATAAGTACATCAACAAACACTTCATGGACGTGGCCTGCAGCGAGGAGTTCCTCTCACTCACTGAACAGGAGGTGCTGGAGATCCTGGCACGAGATGAGCTTCACATCAGTAGTGAGGAGCAGGTAAGTGTTACATCGCTCTGAACAGCTATTTATTTCCGTTGTTTCTTATGTTTAAATTTAAGTTTGATGGTAAAAAATAAGAATATGTGACAATGTTATATTTAGGCATGAAATTTTTCCGGATCTAATGACAACCCAATGGTCATTCTTATGGTCAATGTTAATCCGAGGAGAACATTTCTTAAGGGTTGTGCTTGAGGTGGTGTTCAAAATAAAGGCCTGAAAGATGGTGAGCCATGTTTACGCAATTCTGGCAATTTAACTCTTACCTGAGGCCCAGAATTCACTTAAAGTAGCCAAAAATGCAGGAGCTCCTATGGGCTTTGGCCTCTGTGCCCCTTTCCAGGCACTGTCCCTCGACCCTGTTGGGGTCCGCAGCAACTTTTTGTTATAAATTTTTTTTAACAACTTTTCTTTTAATTTTGTAGTGGGGTGGGAATCCAGCAGTGTTTGTGTGTTCTACGGAAGGTGGCGCAACGTGCCGATCCTTACTGTGTAGTGATTCCGGGCAACACCGCACACGAGAGTGGCGCGGCGGAGACCAGGATTACGTAACGCTGGGTATATATACTCAGCGTTCACAGTAGGTCGACAGGCTGTCCTCGCACGTCTCTTCTACAGAACAGACCCTTGGGCCCTCACTTTGCAGGCGGGTTCTCGTAACCTTCCTGGTGGTTAGGCGAGTCTTTCAGATTAGCCTCTCCAGCGTTACCCGGCAAATCGTGCTGGGGTACTGTACTTGTGGGAAAGATCTTCCAGATCTTTCCGGGAAGTAATATTGTTAATAAACATTCCTGTTTATTAAACGCATGTGTTGTGTTGTGTGTGACTAGGTCTGTGTAAATTCACCGAAAGCTGAACCAAACTACGTAGAGAACGTAGGGTGGGATCCTGCCTGGAACTAGCATTCCGGATCAGGGTCATCCAACCTGCTAGACAGGCGGCGACCACCACAATTTTTTTTTAAACTAAATGATGTAGCTGACCTATCAAACCCGAACTCCCCCCCCCCCCCCCTTTTTTTAAATTTTGTTTCATAAGCAATTTTCCAGTGCCATGCCGGAATGTCAATAGAAACACTTGAAAGGGAAAAAAAGCATTAATGTGCAAACCCTAAAGTCTGATCTCGATGCCGAAACGTCGACAGGAAAGGACTAAAAAACAATTAGTTGATTAAAAAAAATAAAGAAGGAAATGTTCTGAGCGATACTCAGTTTGCTGTGGGGTTCGTAGTTAATTTCGCTCACTTCGACGGAAAACAGATCTTGGACGACAAACATGAGATTTCAAGCTATGATCAGCAGTTGAAAACGAAAATTTCAACTTGTTTCGCCATACGACTTAATCGTATTGCGTATCGCCTATGGTGGTGAGGTAGACATCTTGGTTCCATACATCCATGATTTGTTGACGTGGTGCATTTTAACAGGTGTTCGAGGCAGCTTTGGCCTGGGTAAAGAAGGACAAGACCACGCGGGGTCCAGTGATGGTCAAACTCATGGTGCACGTGCGGCTGCCGCTCCTCACCCCGGAGTACCTGGCCGACCGGGTCGGGCAGGAGGAGAACATCAAGTCCTGCCTTGACTGCAGGTAAAGCAGGGTTTTAACTCATACACATGGCTTCTGATCACCTGGTATATAACTATCAACATTTCTACACCATTTCAAATATGTGGTAGCATTTTGAATCGGTAAAAAGCTTAGGTTGTCCAATACACTGGAAATCTTAAGGTCAGTGATAGACTTGTGATGGATCTTAATTCGCGGACCATAATTTATAGATATCTTTTTTTTATCTTCGCCTTTTGCTTTTGAATATGTGTTCTGTACTTTTGTGATAAGTAACAGCATAATTTTATATGGTCATACATCAAACTTCGCTAGTACATGCATTTCGATATATATAAATTATCAAAAAGCAAGAGTAAAATACCATATGGGTGTGTTGCATTACAACTGCATATATGTCAAAACAAAGTCCTGAAACCAATGGGTAGTTATCATACAAACCACTTTCAATCCATAGCATAGATCCACACCAGGAACCAGCTTCATACTATACTCTTAACGTCAATAGCGCCTCAAAAGGTAGGGCTCTGCCTGGAAAGCATAGGCTGTAATACCAGTTATACTCGCCAGGGGACACTGTTATTATCGTTTTTGAGTTCCCAGTAAGCTTGTTCGTTGTAGGCTGGTGGGTGGGTGGGAGGGGGGTCAGCGCTGTAAATGACTTCAGGGATTTTCCTCAAGGGCTGTTGACATCCCTGCATAATCGGATATGGAAGGATTTAAAACAGGATTCACACAAATTCTCACCGAACAAGCCCTCCACCAACAAACATCGAAGTCCTCCACGTGTGTAGATTGACTTAATAGGACCAACATTGAACGTGTCTTTTCTGACCCTGGTGCACTCAGAGATCTACTGGACGAGGCCAAGGACTACCACCTCATGCCCGATAGGCGGCAGCAGCTGCAGACGTTCAAGACGAGGCCGCGGTGCTGTTCTGAAGTGATCGGTCTCATCTATGCTGTGGGCGGTCTCACCTCATCTGGTAAGTTAATCCTTGTCAATACAACCTAATGTAGTCCAACCATTCTCATCAAAACGGTGCTGCATATGTCACAATGCTGGTTGGTTTTAGTTTATACCAAACTAAACACATCAAAGTGCTGGTGATTTAGGGCATTAAGCATTTGAACGTTAGTGTGAACTTGGAATATTGGGAATGACAGCAAAACAATGTAACTTGAGGCTTTCACCTTCCAAACTTTCAGAAACTTCATAAACTCTCAAAATTTACACATAAACTTGCAGAAATATTGTTTCTAGCATCCTAAGTTGTACAAAATCTAGTAAGAGCTCGAAATCCTTTGTTGGAATGAACAATATTTGTAATGAACCTTCTGTAAAAAGGGGTGACGAAGGAAAAACGAAATATTTCACAGGGAACTTTTCAAGAAATAAACATAACTGGATATGCACTTGGCAAGTCCCATTATAAGACCTGTACTTAACTTGATCTCCAGAGATGTGTGTTCAACAAAAATAAAACCGATGATAGGCAATACACGTTTTTTTCATTCTGTCTCCTTTTGTAAAATGTTCCATATTTTAAAGAGATAGTTATGAAACCAACTGTTGTACTTAGATAAATGTAGCATTTCTGTTCCTGGGTAGGTATACACAGGTGAGTAACATGTTGACCCTGTTTCATAGCTAAAATGAATAGAATTCTATGACCGATGGTTGGTTATATGTTAATTTAATGCTAAATGCCACACCACTTGCTTCTTAACCATTTACTACTTGTCAGCTTCTTAGCCACTTACAGACAAAGTTGTGCGGTCGATTCGGCTGGCAGATTCGTGGGTTGTCCAACAGTTGAAGGATTTTTGTTCCCATCATGTTTTCCTCTACTAATCATATATAGAACTCCGCTCTGAGATTACCCAGCAGATTTTGTTCACGCCCATAGTTACATTCACCCAGTCATGAAAAATAGTACATGATGCATTGTCCAAAGATATGTCTGAATCAGTGAAATCTATGTGATAATCCCGTCGTAATATCAGGCAAAATAACTGTTAATACTTGCTTTTGGATATAACAATATTGCCATTGTGAGACAAATTAACTTCAAACATCTGGCCGGTCATTGGGACTAATATCCGCTATACTTTCTGAAAGTATTTTGAAGCTTTTGAACATAACTTCATTATTCAACATTACAAAGGTGTCACCAGGATTTAGACTATATATATGCCTCAATTTACCTTTACAATCATAGAGTTTATTCAATTTTCTCTGAATACGTTGCTTGGGTTATCTCTGTTCAAACTACCGCATCAAAGTCATGGAGCGGTCATCTGCTCACATTATTTATAGTCAAACCAAACGCTGCCAAGGTGATGTTGACAACATAACAATGCGTATGGTTGATGCCAGTTGTTGGCAGTGTGACATCACAGTTCTGGGGGTTTCCCCAGTTTGTTGCGATGTTTAGAGGGGCAATCCCATTGTTTAGGACTCCCATAGCAGTTTCACAAGGTGCTCAGGCTCAAGATAATGACAGGTAGCTGATAATATTTGTGTGGTGGTCGCCTGCTTTGGCCATGTGGTCTATCTTCAGAAAGTTTCCTTCCCGGCGATATCCCACCCATTGCAGAATTACGTAGGTCGGTTCAGTCTTTTCGGTAGGTATGAGCAGGCCTATCGACACAGAGCACAACTCCACAAGTTGAATAAACAACAGGTTGTTTATTACTACTTCCTGGCATGATCCTGGTTAGATCACCGCCAAAGTACAGTACCTTGGCACGGCGTGCCAAGTAATGCAGGGGAGGCTAATCTAGAGATCAGAATCCTAGACTCATCTATCCACCAAGAGGGTTTGGAAAGCCCTACCAGTTTGAGGATCCAAGGGTCTACTCTTCTCAGAGAGAAGCGCAAGGACAGCGTGCCAACCCACTGCAAACCCGGCCTATATATGCCGAGTTCCGTAATCCCAGGTTCCGCCGCACCACTCTCGTGTGTGGCATCACCTGGAACTACTAAGCAGTGGGGATTGACTCTCCGTGCCATCTCCCGAAGATCAACCCAACCCCTACGATTGTTATGAGTATCTGGGTCACTGGTTGATACTGTCTACAGGTTTGACAGAAGAATAAAATTGACTTGATGTTTGTGTGTCCAAACAAAGTGTATCAACTTCATTAGACTGTTTTACAAGTGGAGTTTTTTGTCAAAAGCACTCTCCAACTAGGTTGATGTTGAATGTGGGTTGGTAGAAAACCACTGTGAGTTTTAAATGGTGGTTTAGTCATCGAAAAGTTTTGCATGACTCACTATGAATGATAAGTGCTACCTTCCACCAACTTGAAATGGTACAAAAAAATTTCAACGTGGCTAGTTTTCGGGTTGATGGAGGTGCTTGAGCAAGTCCATCATATTGAGGCCCAGTGGTGCATTAGAGTGTAGACGCTTTCTCCTGTTGAATTCCAGTAGGTCTCTCAGGTTTTTCGTCTTTGTCAAACAAAAAATAAACAAAAAGCTTATTATTGTGGTTAAATATCATTCATCTTCGCATTGTGGACTTGCATGATTTACATGGCAGAATTTAGTGTAATATGGCCCTATATGATAATTCATTGTGCATACCATCACTTCATTTTGAACGACGCTGGACTTTTTTTAGATATCATTCTTTGATAGAAAACAAACCCCGATAGACATCTTTTCCTTCAAGGTAGCATCTGTTCTTGTTATGATTTGTTTCAGCCAGCCGCGTTTTTAATTCACATATACACATTATGTTTGGTATCTTGTATTTTTCGTATATCTCATATCTTTGCTTGCAAATTCTAATTAAGATGTTTTTGTTTGTAGGTGATTCTGTGAGCACTGTAGAGTGTTGGGACCCGGTGGTCGGCAGGTGGCAGTGTACAGAACCCATGACCACTCTACGCAGTCGAGTCGGTGTAGCGGTGCTCAAAGGTCTGTACACAAACTAAGATGGTTTTACAAGTGGTAAAATTAGCATCTTATATTTCAATGTGTTCAGAAAAACCATGGCAGATCGTGTATACGGTCATATTTTGTTATGATGGGCATGCCATATTTAGATATCTACAGACGAACCATAGTAGAATGTATTTGCAGTAACAATCTATTATGATGAACCATGAACTTGTCATACTTCAGTGACTTAAGACAACCTATGATAATAAATTTAGTAAAAGTTTGATAAGATATCATGCTACACTTGATCTTTTTCCGGACAAACCATAGTAAGGGTTTAAGATAAAAATCTAAATCACGAACATGTCATTAAAATATCTGCATATAAAGTATGATAGAAAGTATTTACAGAGATTTATTTCATTAAGCATGTACTCTAAAGTGTTAACATCGAGTTTGCATAATACAGTTTCCTTCTCTGCCGCCAGGTATGCTCTACGCGATGGGTGGTTACGACGGCAACGAGAGGCTCAGCACAGTCGAAGTATTTAATCCTCAAACCAAAAAGTGGAAATTAGTTGCTCCTATGCAATGCAAACGAAGGTAGGCAAGTTTTGACCAAAGTTTTGATGAAAAAAAAATGTTCTGTCGGATTTTAGCAAATTAACACCACGACATTTATTTCCGTAACGACATTTGTATTTTGATGGAGAAGGAATGAAAACCCTCTTCGTGAACATATTACATTCGAGGCATGGGGGGCTATGCTTAAACTGTTTACATTGGACGCTGCTGTGTGTACACAAAACATAGTTTTTAAAAATCTCTTTACTTAAGATATTTGACGGTGTGTTGTCTTCGTTCCCCACTCCCATTCTCGAGGTGTGTTTGTTATACTGTGTGTTTCCGCTTGGCAGTGCACTCGGCGCAGTTTCTCTGGAAGACAAACTGTATGTCTGCGGTGGTTTCGATGGCGTGACTTCACTCAGCTCTGTAGAATATTACGAACCCGAGTTAGACACGTAAGTTGGACGATATCTTCCTATAAATGAACCAAACACATTGGGGGAAATGATAAGTAATGATACAATGTGTAATTGACGGGACATCATTTCTCTTATACCATATACAAGGACGGCGTGTCACATTTAATGCGAAGGTGGGGTGAAGATGACTTACCTTGTTTAAACCGTACCATACTGTAATATCTAAGCGGACAATTAGAAAGTAGAATGACGATATCTTACCTTATTTTAACTACACGTCTGTACTATCTAGGTAGATGATTTACCCATTTAGAAGGTGGAATGAGGATGGCGTACTGTGCGCTAACCACACGTGTCTGTTATTTAGATGGACGATGGCCCCTCACATGATACGGCACCGGAGTGCTGCGGCTATGGCAGTGTTTGACGGGCAGATCTACGCTCTTGGCGGTCATGACGGACTCTCCATCTTCGATTCAGTAAGTCGAAGAAGTAATCTATGCACCTGTTAAGTGAGGACTAGAGAGTAGGAGAATTTTCGTCTATGAATGGCTCTATCAAATAATGTAGGAAAATGTTAACTCAGATTTTTATTTGTATACAGTTACTCATCTTTGTTAAATCACTAACAGAATAAGGATTAAACTCTTGGTATGTTGCTTATACCAGGAGGATATTAAGTTCTCACTCACCGAGGACACGACATAGTATCTCTGTAATCCTAGAGCCCTATTTTGTACCCTAGGGTCGTAGGAATATCAGTGTTCCAACAGTATTTGCTAAGTTCCTGAGTAACTAGCTTATCTCTATGTTATGAAACTCATTTAAACTGAGCTTTATTTTGATTTATTAAGGAGATAAAACCATAGGAGGTCTGATAACTTTTAATTGCTATTATAGGCCGCGAAGCAAATCAAGGCAAATTAAGGAGATAGGGATGAGGAAAGCTTGTTTTCTAGATTACACTTTCTAGACAAAGGAAGGTTCAAGTCTGTTTTCCTTCCTCCACAGGTGGAGAGCTACAACAATCACACGGGGAAATGGACGATGGTGGCGCCACTGCAGACGAAGCGCTGCCGCTTGGGGGTGGCGGCGCTGAACCGGAAGCTGTACGCGTGCGGGGGTTACGACGGGTCGGTGTTCCTGCGCACCGTGGAGTGCTACGACCCGCGCACCAACCAGTGGACCTACGTGGCCCCCATGCACATCAAGCGCAGCCGCATGGCGCTGGTCGCCAACTGCGGCAAGCTGTACGCCATCGGCGGCTACGACGGACTCTCCAACCTCAGCTCCATGGAGGTGTACGACCCCGAGGAGGAGAAGTGGACCTTCGCCTCCTCCATGTGTGCGCACGAGGGCGGGGTGGGGGTCGGAGTCTTACCGCTAGAACCCACAGTATGAGGGCATCTCCTGTGTCTGTAAGACGAGGTGTCATCATACTGGGTGTGTATGTGTGAATTGGTAGTCAATGTGAGAGAATGGAGGATTGCTATTGTAAGTTGGAGTGGCTTGTGTGAGAGTGGTTTTTACAGCTAGATTCGGTGCATAAAGATATCTCCATGTCTCAGAGGCAGAATTACGATGATTCCCACCTTGTCTGTGTGTCTATATGAAGGCGTAGTCAGTGTGAAAGAGTGAATGGATTTCTGAGTCGAGCAGTTCATATGGGCTGAGTAGATTTACAAGCTATGGAATGAGAATACAAGCGTATACTGATAATGATTCCGACCACCTTGGTTTGTCTGTGTTTGTCAACATGAAAGGATGGATGTGTTTTTTTCTGAATCTCAAGCATTTAGCACGGGCATGGTTTTGGTTCTGCTACAACACATAGCACAATTTCTAACGACATAATTTGTTTGAGTGACACTGATTCCCACAACCTGTGTGTGTTTTACGTGAAGAGTTTGTCAACATTTAAGGTAATAAAAACAAATTTCTGAATCTGGGGAGTTGATGTGGGCGTGGAATTAACTAGTATTTTGGCGGTGGAACACACAAAGGGGAAATGTTATTACATGTAAATTAAAAGAGGATATATGTGTGCTACGCCTCGGTTATAGTTGTGATACAGATACTATATAAATAACATGTAATACGATTGGGAGTTAGCTTAGTCATTAGAATAAGGTAACTAAGAAAGTTATGGATAAGGATATGAGTTATAAGAATCCTTAAAGGTCGCGTCCAGTCCCTGGCACAAGGATTAGCACTGGCCTGCCGCTCGATACCCAACAGAGGAGGAGCGTGGTGACGGGAGCGCCGCGTGCAGAGAGCTGGGAGAGAGTGTGTGGTGAGAGCAGCTCCGCCCAGAGAGTGCTCAACACAGCGGTCCACTGAAATCCCCATACCCCTGTGTGTGCCCTCATAGACCCCCTTACGGTTTTCCATATCATCTTTGTGCTTGAGTTTCTTGTTTTCACTTTTGACCTGTCACACTTGTTTTGGGTTTCCGGGATAGCCTAGTGCTAAATCTGTTGAACAAGAGAATATAGATATGAAAGTGGCGTTGTGTACACACGCATACCATGTGGAATTGCACATCAATGTACTCGCCCTCACCATTGTTAAAACAAACAATTACGGGCAAATACCACATATTACAGACAACAAATTTGTCATGGCTGTACTGTACTTGATGCCTTGTTTTGTACAACATTGACTACAGCAATTATTGACGACTCAAACTGGAAACTCAAAGCCATTTTGGTATGGGATGGACAACCGGTCACGGGTCTACGGGATCGACGCCATGCCGAGGCGCTCGTTCTGATCCCGGGTGTTTACGGAAAACCCAGATGTCCACTGCCCGCGTGTCTGCCTGAAGGAGTGAGAGATAGGCACTTGTGAGAATGATTATGTTTCTATTTCCCATTTAAGTGGTTTGTGTGAGTTTTGCTGGTTTGGTGTGAAGGAAAACGGGAATGTGTGTCAACATCAAAGGTTAATATATCATCACATCGGCTTGTGTCGATCATTCATCCGTGAACTATTCAATTAGTTTAAACATTGTTGATTGGTTGTATGAATCGAGAATGGAAAATATGAAAACCCACCTTACCGGCCTTCACCGAAAAACGAACTGTCATTGCCATCAAGAGAGTAATGGGGATCATTAACCAATGTAGAATTTTCATAGAGCAAATCATGTATAAATCGATCAATATTTTCATCCTAAGCACATCCATATATATACGTAGACAAGTGAGAATTATGATACATGAACCTAGGGAAGAACTAGACTCGAGTCATTTTGAATAATCCTCTGAGAGGTATAGGTGTTTCCTAGACATTTACCTTATCGGCCCCCCATGGTATCAGTTATTTGGCATTTTTGTCAGATGGCCATGAACTGCGGAGCCTTGATGACTAACACACAATAGTGTCAGGATCAGAACATATAGTATAGTATTTCCCCTTATTTATGAAGTGTAATTGTAGTGTAGATCTAGAATGACTCTGTGTAAAGGGAACTTTTCCCAATTGACGAGTCTACATATGCATATGTACATATTGACCAACCAGTCTGTCCGAGACTTCAGTCAGCAACGATCTATACACACGATCCTGTCAAGGATAAATGACGAAAAATAACCCAAACTTAAAATTGTATTCGAAAATAATCCTTATATAGTTTATCTTTGATATAACTTGTTAAAATATAACTTCCTCGAAATGAAGTAGCTGGGAAGATGTGATCTTTTAGTAAGGACAATTAGTTTAGAAGTACTCGTTGGTAAGAATAGGTTAAACAGAACATATACCTGTGTGAAGTTTGAAGTTTTGGTTATTTTCACATTAGATATTTTTATCAAGGGAATCGAGGGTCTAATGAACTTGAGTACTTTGACTTCCTGAGTGGTTAATAATCTTGTTAGTATTCACCTCAGGTACCTCCAGAATATGAGTTACAAATATACAAGTGGAGCATGATTTCCATGATGAATTGTTAATACGTATTATCCATTAGTTAAGTAAGTGAGCATTTAATTTGTGTCACACGGTCCTGCATGTTTCGATCACGGTCGATCGCCATGGCTTGGTTTGTGAATCACCGATTTAACGTCATCTCAATTTGAAGGTGAAATCATGGGTCCTCAATTTGATCGAAATATGTTCTGATGTAATACACAGTGGACCCGTATATTGTGACAGATCAGTGCTGTGTTGTAAAATGGGATAAGTTTTATACTTCACATATTCATATTGTTCAAATTGACACAGCTTTACGAAGAGTGGGGGCCTCGTTCCCTATTATTAAAGACAATCAAGCGCCCGGCGGCACGGTAGTTCAGTCGGTAACAAGAGAAAACTTGGTTACTGAGCCCGTGGGGATGACCGTTCAGGGTCTTTTCTCCAATAAAATACGTCCCGACGCCTGAGGCGTCGGGCCATTTATGGGGGGAAAGGGCGAAAACTGCATCCCTATGGGCTCAGTCACTACATTTTCTTCTTATTATTATTATATATCTAAACAATATTTTTTTTAAAACCGCAATTTTATGTACATGTAGTTACAAAGTCGTCGATTTACAGCCTGTTGGTGATTTTTCATTACGTCACAGGGCGCCCGAACATTATTAATTCTGCAGGAGGTAGTATTTCAGAGACGTTCGGCCATAGGGATGCAATGATACTACACTACCTACTGCATCTTTCAAGTTGTGTGGCTGCTTACCCTGCTTCTCTGTCGCCCCCATTTCATTTATTCCGATTTAAGAAGGTGTAAATTCACACCATCCGGCCAGCACAACAGAAACGGGGGTGGAATAAACTATTATTTCTGAACAGAGGACACTGCCTGTACGTAGGATGTTCTCTGAGACGTCATTCCCGTAACGTACCTGGAGATGCTTTCTCATTTTGTTCATCAAAAGTCACATGTTTACATTTATGCAATTCAGGGTCATTAGAAAAATATACAAATTATATAAAGTATACGGTGTTTGAGCCACTAACCAAATAATACCCGAGTACTTTGTCTTCTTTGATTTCCCCAAATTATATAAAGGTGATTGATACGAACTGTGACCAAGGCGTGATACAGCTGGGCGCTAGACTTGCGTCGAACTGGTCGATCTGACATGTTTTAAGTGAAGATTCAAAGTAACATAATCATTGCCTATATGATAAACCAAAGCTAGTTGGTTTAAAAAATGAACTGGCTGGATAAGTTCGAATTGCATTTTGAAATATAGGTGTCACACACTTTAAAATACCGCGAAATCATCAGTCCATATTCATGACTGCATAAATCTTATCAACTTGAATCCTCATGTTATTAACTTGAATCATTAACACACAAAGTTATGTCGATCACACAAATATGCCTAAGTTCCTGTCGAATGTAAATTATTACGCACAGACATAATGCGGTATACTTTGCACGTAGATTCAGTACAGTTACCGCTCAGACTATTATGTAGAGAAGAGCAATTACCATTTGAGCCAGCACCAATGCCTAATCTTTCACATGGTCTGATGAATATCTAGTAGTGAATACCAGTGACATCAACAGTCATATAATAGACAGAGTGATGGTGTTTTTAATTACTGTCCTTGTGTTTTCAACAAGTATTAGAGAAAACATATGAGAAATAGTGTAATGTAGGCAGACCAATTATGGTCTACCAGAAATACGAGGTTGATCTGGAATTATTCACGACTTGTTCCCTCTATGAATTAATTCATTTATGATTAATTTATATTTTTTCTTCAGCCTATACTATATTCAATCGCTCTTGTATCCTACATTTCTACGATTTCTTCTTTGCAGAGATGCCATTTTCGGGCTTTTCCTCATTTTCTTTTTATGTGATGAATTTCATCATATTCAAGATAAGCAGAACTAGGAAATTTTGCCAGATCCCCCCCCCCCCCCCCCCCCCGTAGACCTTACTGGTATGTCTTCTTTGGTGCGCCTAGAGTTTCTTGGTGTAGTCTTAATGCAAACTTGTCGCTCAGTCCAGCTGAGGTGCCAGCAAGTAACCAAAGACCTGCCTCTCACTGTGAGTTAGATCAATATTTATTGTTCTAAATTACGAATTACTAGTCAATAGTTCAATAATGTGATATGTATGCTCCCCGCGGGCGAGGTTTGATGTGGTCCGATTATCACAATTAACAATTTTAAGAGTCCACTAAACAATTCAATTGTTGAAAAAGAAAATTGAATTGACTTCCGGTTAAGAGCCTGTCTCAGATTATTGTCTATGGAAATAAAAGATGAAATACAATTATGTTTGTCAAATTGTGATTGTATCTACAATTATTACGTACAGTTTATCTAAGGAAGATAACATAAGTCTACTTCTTGTTAGTGGTCGGTCGGAGGCTAATGGAGATGTAACACTCACTGGGTACCAGCATCAGCTTACTTGCAGTAAAACCACTCTGCAGTAACTCGTTTTACCCCCTTTTTGAGAATCGATTTTAGAAGGATTATAAGATTTGAGAAGCAAGTTTTTCATCTCCCCTAAAAGCGCAAAGCATAACTAAAACGACTGGGTTGGGAGTTAGCTCAGTGGTAAAGAACACTGGACTTGTAATCCCAAGGTTGTCAGACTTTGTTGATTCAGGTCTCACTGCAGCCACTTTTCTCCTTCACCCCCAGCAGTGGTAGATTTACTGCTATATCAAAGGCCAATCCTTCTCATACCATGCCTATGTGATGTGGGAAGTAAAAGAACTCTCACTTCGGTAAATGTGTAGGGGTGAGATTTCTACCTACATTCATCTTTTAGATTAGGTCAAACCCAAACTAAGTCTAGTTGAACAAATTGGACATTAAATTACCCAAACAAACTGTAAACTGAGTGGCTTTTGAAATCTTGACAATGGGATTGCTCTGCATTAAACCTTTAAGGGTGGATGATACCTTGAGGTATCAACCGGCCGGGGGCGGATGCCACCTTAACTTTGCTGGATATTTATAAAATCGTTTTTCAAAAGGAAATATTTTAACAATAAACTTGAAATTTGCACATTATGTAATTGTAACTTCATATTGTTGAATTCCAAATAATAGAAATAAAAATATTAAGGATAACATATTCCTATATACCCATTAGCGAACTAACTAGAGTTAAATACTGCTGCTGGGGGGTGCATTAAATATAAGTTATGTGTCAAGGTTGACAGTTTCGTCTCGCTCTCATGTTTTCGTCCCGCTCCTCGTCAGAGCGGAACGAAACAATGGCTGTTGTGGTTACTCGATAAGGGTCGCGATTTTCTTCGGAAGTGTTTTAGGTAAAGTTTTAGGGTTCCGATAACGGCCGCTAGGCGGCTATACCGTCATTTCGCGTGAGTTCAACATTTTGCCCCCAGGATCGCCACTGTCAAGGCTGGTAGGCTCAGCATAATCATGACAGTCAGATGAACTGTTTACATTTGTCTACAAACGTTCACTACACTTAGCACCATAAATCTGACTGTTCTGTATAGGTATATACTTAGACTTCAAAATCTTGGGTTTAATGTGCCAAATTTTCTGAAAATGAGGCGAACTTGCCTGCCAACCCGAATCAAAAATCAATATTTTAAAATTATTCCCATGCCCCTAGGCCTTAATAAAGTATTTGTTTGTCGATTCCAGATATATACTTACATGGGACAGTTGGAATTAGGGTCCTAAGTGCAATAGATTTTTTAGAAGTTACAGCACATTTTGTCTTAGAATAGTTGGGGCCGGCAGACAAATTTCCCTGATTTCCAGGCAGTCAGTCTTGGGAAAAAATTATTTTCAATACATTCCCATGCCCCTAGGCCTTAATAAAGTATTTGTTAGTCGATTCCAGGTATTTACCTACATGGGACAGTTGGAATTGGTTAGTAATTGTTAAATTGCGTGTTAATTATCAAGCGGGAAAGTTTCTTGTTATCCGCCAGCCTTGACCTCGGGGTCAACCGCCACGTCATCTTGTGACGTCACTACGCTTCGGCCTCTTTTGGCGGCAGGATCTAAAGACATAAGACGTGTTTCTTTACCACCACCCGCCCCACAACTGGACTATCTGAACTTTAATAGATTGAAATACCTTTTTATAGACTTGAATATCAAACAGACTTATTACAGACTTGTAATTGATCTTAGTATCTTCTTGAGTAATAAATACTCTATGCCAATTTCCCGTGTTGGGTTTAATAAGGGTTCTAAGTTCACTAGATTTTTTTAAAAGTTACGGCACATTTTGTGTCAGTTTGGGTTGGGTCGGCAGTCAAAATTTCCTGATTTTCCAGGAAAAAATCCAGATTCTTAAATTGTTCCCATGCTCCTAGGCCTTAATAAAGTATTTGTCAGTCGATTCCAGATATATAGCTACATGGGACAGTTGGAATTAGGGTCCTAAGTGCAATAGATTTTTAAAAAGTTACGGCACATTTTGTTTTAGAATAATTGGGGCCGGCAGACAAATTTCCCTGATTTCCAGGCAGTCAGTCTTGGGAAAAAATTATTTTCAATACATTCCCATGCCCCTAGGCCTTAATAAAGTATTTGTCAGTCGATTCCAGATATGTAGCTACATGGGAGAGTTGGAATTAGGGTTCTAAATTCACTAGATTTTTTAAAAGTTACGGCACATTTTGTGTCAGTTTGGGTTGGGTCGGCAGTCAAAATTTCCTGATTTTCCAGGAAAAAATCCAGAAAATCCAGATTCTTAAATTGTTCCCATGCCCCTAGGCCTTAATAAAGTATTTGTCAGTCGATTCCAGATATATAGCTACATGGGACAGTTGGAATTAGGGTCCTAAGTGCAATAGATTTTTAAAAAGTTACGGCACATTTTGTCTTAGAATAGTTGGGGCCGGCAGACAAATTTCCCTGATTTCCAGGCAGTCAGTCTTGGGAAAAAATTATTTTCAATACATTCCCATGCCCCTAGGCCTTAATAAAGTATTTGTCAGTCGATTCCAGATATATAGCTACGTGGGACAGTTGGAATTAGGGTTCTAAGTTCACTAGATTTTCAAAAAGTTACGGCACATTTTGTGTTAGTTTGGGTTGGATCGGCAGGCGAAATTCCCTGATTTTCAGGCAGGCTGTGAGACTGGATTTTCTGAATTTTTCCCTTGAAAATTTTGAATATCCATTCTGATATCAGAACATTATGATTCCATGATGATATTTTTCCAAAATATGGTGTGTTGGACCACACACCTCTAAAGGATGTATAAAAGAAATAATAATCATAATAGAATTACAAATATCCCTGTTTATGTTAAGTACCCCTACCACTCATGAATACCCAGGTTGGTTATTTTCTAAATGAAAAAATATACTTTTTATGGTTTAAAAACTGAAAACGTGTTGTCCGACACCCCGGGGTGTCTGACAACATGCTGTGATATAAGTTATGATTCATGGGTTGTTTTTTTATCGGTAATTGAGTGGTTTGCTTTGTTAAATATAGCTTACTATTATTTCATTAAAAATATAAAGGATTATAGCCTCAAATATTATTTTTCTCATTGTTCTGAGTAATTCTATTAACGTGTCCGACACCCCTCGTGTTGTCCGACACCCCTGTATTGCCCAACACCCCAAATATGGTTCAGAACTTTTCTTTTAAATTGAATATATGATAAAGGTGTTGTGGGTCAAATATAATGTGTGTCAACATATAATATTAGTCTTTCTTAAGTTATAAGCATTTATAAAATTTCTTGAAATTTCAAATATTTAGGGGGTTGGACAACATGCAGTATAATACACAACTTCAAAAGGCCCTCAAATCTAAACCATTCATCTGAATTTGTGGGAATAATGTTTTCCTGGAAGGTACTTAGTAGGTGGCTAACATAAAATATAAAAAGAAGTAATATTCTTAAAAAAGAAATTGCATGTTTTCTCCCAGGATCAAAGCGGAATTTAGCAGGTTTCAAAAATCCGACCCAAGTATAGAACTGTCTTAGGTTCTATAACACATCACTGTGCGTATATAGATGATTTTTCCACTTCCCGACGGCATTAACCCATGAAGTAACACGAGTAAGGGATACTTATAACCTATAATCGTACCAAATATGAAGAAGAACGGCCGTATCGTTATGAAGTTATCGGCGTTTGAATATGACACGTTGAGCTATCGATCGGATATCGTACACGCACTCTCCGAGCAGATCTTCCGCGGTATAGCGCGCGGAATCTCTGCTGGGAGAGTGAAGTAAGCGCAGTCGATATCTACGCTGGTTCCCCGGTCATCCGCTAGGGGTCACGGCGGAGTTAGGTAGCCAGCGGCGTACACAGGCGGAACCCAGCCAAAGTCGATATCAAGGTCGCCGCATAAATTAGATCACGTGATAGTAGGGGTACACTGGCCACCAGAGCAGCATTTGGTATGACAAATTTCAAACGCCGATAACTTCGAAACGGTCCGGCCGTTTTTCCTCATATTTGGTACGATTATAGGTTATATATATATACCTTACTCATGTGAAAATTCCAGCACTTAATTCTAACGGAAAGTGAAGTTGCGCATTCGCTACGACATGTCTAGAGTGGTCTTAGACCCACGACACTTGAAGCGACACTTTCTGGGACCCGTTTCAATAGTCTGTAGGACGTCCGTTATTTGGTTTAGTGACACAATAGCGGTACTTCGCGTTGCAGTAGTTAAGGGACAACCGTTTGTGGGACATTTGGTAGCAGACAGGCACACATAGTGGATTGTACCATTTCAGAAGTGGGTGTCCAGTCACTAAAGGGGTCACTATAGTGTCTATAATAGCGAGAGGGTATACCCTCTCGCTTTTGATGTCACAAACTTGTAACTTCTCTTTCCGTACGAATTAAGCTGTGAAACTTTAACCCCAGTTAGGGACACATACAACTTATAAACATGCCAAATATGAAGGAGATTGGCTCATGTAATCCAACAATATTCACATTTGAATTTTGTCAGAGAAAATGCTGCTCTGGTGTCCAGTGTAAAATTATTCAAGCGCAGTCGATAATTTATCCAGTGACCTTTACCTTGACACCACTTGTTCCCGATAGCAGTAACACCATCCATTGTAAGGCCCAGGCAGCAATGTCACTATGTCACCAATAGTGAACGGACACACCACCCCAATAGTGACATACCTTTGGCAACGAGAATTAAATTTTGTCACTATTCCTGTCACTATTTGAGTCACTATACATGTCACTAAGTGGCTTAGTGACCCATTCTATTGAAACGGACCCCTGGTCCATTGGCAGAGTGTCGTGACTATAGCACACCTCACACCGCCCTACGTGTCGTAGAGCGGCGATAATTGATCGACCCTCTAAAATGTCGCGACTATAGCACACTCAGAGCAAAAACATGTCGTTCATAACGATTGTCGTGACTGAAAAACAGGGCCCAGTTCTTCAGCCAGTCTCTGAATTAAGATCAGGGCCTTGTTTTTTAGTGACGACCATCGTTACGGGCGACATGTTTCTGCTGACGCGATCCCCACAATATAGAACAAAAACACGAACATTACAAAATATAATACACAGGAAATATATCTTAAGGTATACAACCATAGCTCCTACAAACAAAGCATTAGTCATAGAAGAAATAGGTTAAACGCAGTTTAGGAAAGTAGGGGCGGTAAGTGGGGGCCATAGGGGTGGTGGTGAGGCAGTGTAGTTGTGATAGTGTAGTGGTATTAGAGCGGCAGTGTAATTGATTGGTGGTGAGACAGTGTAGTGGTAGTTGTGATGTGATGTAGGGGTGGTAGTAAGGGGGTGTAGGGGTAGTGGTGATGCAGTGTAGAGGTGGTGGTGAGGCAGTGTATGGGTGATGGTGAAGCAGTGTAAGGATAGTAGTGAGGCAGAGCAGGAGTGGCATTGAGAAAGTGTAGGGGTGGCAGTAAGGTGGTGTATGCGTGGTAGTGAGGCAGTGTGTGGGTGTTTGGATAGTAGAGAGGCAGGTTAGAGGTGGTAGTGAGGGGTGTAGAGGTAGTAGTGAGGGGGTGTAGAGGTAGCAGGGAGGGGGTGTAGAGGTAGCAGTGAGGGGGTGTAGAGGTGGTAGTGAGGGGTGTAGAGGTGGTAGTGAGGGGTGTAGAGGTAATAGTGAGGGGGTGTAGAGGTAGCAGTGAGGGGGTGTAGAGGTGGTAGTGAGGGGTGTAGAGGTAATAGTGAGGGGGTGTAGAGGTAGCAGAGAGGGGGTGTAGAGGTAGCAGAGAGGGGGTGTAGAGGTAATAGTGAGGGGGTGTAGAGGTAGCAGTGAGGGGGTGTAGAGGTGGTAGTGAGGGGTGTAGAGGTAATAGTGAGGGGGTGTAGAGGTAGCAGTGAGGGGGTGTAGAGGTAGCAGTGATGGGGTGTAGAGGTAGCAGTGACGGGGTGTAGAGGTGGTAGTGAGGGGTGTAGAGGTGGTAGTGAGGGGGTGTAGAGGTAGTAGTGAGGGGGTGTAGAGGAAGCAGTGACGGGGTGTAGAGGTAGCAGTGACGGGGTGTAGAGGTGGTAGTGAGGGGTGTAGAGGTGGTAGTGAGGGGTGTAGAGGTAGTAGTGAGGGGGTGTAGAGGTAGCAGTGAGGGGGTGTAGAGGTAGTAGTGAGGGGGTGTAGAGGTAGCAGTGAGGGGGTGTAGAGGTAGCAGTGAGGGGGTGTAGAGGTAGCAGTGAGGGGGTGTAGAGGTAGCAGTGAGGGGGTGTAGAGGTAGCAGTGAGGAGGTGTAGAGGTAGCAGTGAGGGGGTGTAGAGGTAGCAGAGAGGGGGTGTAGAGGTAGCAGAGAGGGGGTGTAGAGGTAGCAGTGAGGGGGTGTAGTGGTAGCAGTGAGGGGGTGTAGAGGTAGCAGTGAGGGGGTGTAGAGGTAGCAGAGGGGAGGTGTAGAGGTAGCAGTGAGGAGGTGTAGAGGTAGCAGTGAGGAGGTGTAGAGGTAGCAGTGAGGGGGTGTAGAGGTAGCAGTGAGGGGGTGTAGAGGTAGCAGTGAGGGAGTGTAGAGGTAGCAGTGAGGGGGTGTAGAGGTGGTAGTGAGGGGTGTAGAGGTAGTAGTGAGGGGGTATGGAGGTGGTAGTGAGGGGTGTAGAGGTAGCAGTGAGGGGGTGTAGAGGTAGCAGTGAGGAGGTGTAGAGGTAGCAGTGAGGGGGTGTAGAGGTGGTAGTGAGGAGGTGTAGAGGTAGTAGTGAGGGGGTATGGAGGTGGTAGTGAGGGGTGTAGAGGTAGCAGTGAGGGGGTGTAGAGGTAGCAGTGAGGGGGTGTAGAGGTAGCCGTGAGGGGTGTAGAGGTAGCCATGAGGGGGTGTAGAGGTGGTAGTGAGGAAGTGTAGAGGTAGCCATGAGGGGTTGGCACTGTGGGGAGGTGTGGGGGTGTATGCTGGCTGAGCCAAGCGGCGTGACACGCACTTATTGTACAGAGATCCACCGGAGCCCGCCCACAGGTGGGAGAATCGTGAAAGTTCCTGGTATTTACTGAAGACTCTCGAGTCACGCACTCTGATCTCTAGTTCCCCACTCACAGCAGACGGAGGATCTCACGGACCACGAGGCGTCTTATAAGGGCGGCCAGCGCTGGGCATGTACTCTGTGGACGTATCTAAAGGCAGGCGGCGGTCACTTCAGTCATGTCCCGCTCAGCAGTCTCCCTCCTCTGGTTCAGCCTCGTCCTCCCAGCATTGGGTGAGTCTAAGAAAAAGATTGCATGCTTTTTTGTCGCTCTACTTAAGCGTCAATTGGAGCGTGTGACATTGGATATTGGTAGCGTGCTGGTCCGGCACTCTGAGAAAGTGAGAGTTTAAAGCTTTATGGTCGAGTGACGCATTCTGGCTGTGGGCATATAGGGGCGAATAGTAATAACAAAACAGCAAAAAGTGCATTTAGAACTGTACATTTATATTTATCAACAAAATCACAGCTAAGGTTTAGCAAGGGGTTTTCCAGGAGATAGACCAATCTATACCCTTTGTCTATCATCATGTTGAAAACAACCATACAAGCCCGGTAACCTTAAGAAGGAAAAGGCATAATGGAAGATATTGTTGGTGTATCCTGCAGAGCCAAACCTTTGCTAGGATGTTTAAGAGTGGCACGAATAATGTATTCATCTAATGTCAGGACACGGTCACACTGTTCATATTGACATAAACACTATAAGAATAGTTCACATGTTGGTTTGTTAAGTTTATTGTGCTAATGTGCAGTGGTAGTGTTGCATATGGAGTAAAGCCGTAGGATGGGAAGGCAATGCCATAGTATTGTTGTGCAAACCCATTTAATTGCCTATGGTGGCGTGCCATAGGATAGCGTTATAAAACTATTGTATGAGGCCACATCGCCAATACTTCAATGTGCAAGCCAATAGTGGAATGTCATAGGATGGGGATGCAATGTTATTGAGTGGTCATGCAATGCTATCGCGAGGGGTTGCACTGCTGTTGCATGAAACCATTATATTGTGTGTGGGAATGCAATATTACTACACAAGAGACATCACGTGGAACTTTGTGATAATCAACACACACACACACACACACACACACACACACACACACACACACACACACCTACACACACACACCTACACACACACACACACACACACACACACACACACACACACACCTACACACACACACACACACCTACACACACACACACGCCCTCCCCACACACACACGCCCTCCCCACAATACACTGATACACAAAGTTTTAGTTGATCGTAACATGTATTTCGCAAGATTCTCAGTCAAATCCATTTTGCATGTCGCCTGAACAACATCTTCTTTATTCCTCACTTTAAACCATGCTCTCATTCTCTTTTCCCATTATGTACATGTATACTGTTTGTATACACCAGATAATACAAAAGGGGAAGTTCATGAACAGGCTTACAGTGTATCCAGATAGGTCTGCTATTAAATAGGTGTACACAGGCTCCCTTTTTATATGAAAAAGAAATATGTCACGAGGCAGCAAACATACACTTTTCATTAATACCAGTTAGCCACCAAAATCACAATATCGCCATAACCGTGTTAGGCCACTCAAAAAAAAACTTGTTTCTCATCACCAAGTCATGAAAAATATGACGAGGGCTTTTGAAGTGTCATAAAATAGACTTTGGACAAACTTATTTAGGTCCTATCTTGCTCTCTCATTCCAAGCTGCTAATATCTCACTCATTTTACTGTGTGTAATTGTCTCTGTATTAGATGTTTATTTTAACCCTGTGTAAGCAGCCACCTCATGTAACGGACAGTTATTTCGGTACACCGGTCACTTCAGAGGTACGCCTTATCAAATATGGCTGGGCAGTGTGGGGTCAACAGTCTAGATTATCTTGATTCTTAGTTTATCCTGTGTATTGCCTGGCGTCTGATTTTCAAGATGAGCAGGTTGTAATACTTAGTAATATTAACAAACAAATGCATTCTGAAGATATCGAAATCGATCATAATATACTAAAAGTCAGTAAAAAGGAAATTGAAAAAATTATAAAGAACTAGGATAATGGAAAAGCCAGCAGATATGAATATGTTAAATCGGAATATTTACAGAAACTACTGTTAATTGTGGAATTGGTAAATTATAGTTTAGAAATCAGATACTTCCCTGATATACTTTTAAATATAACGTCTCTTCCGAAGGATGGGGACTTGAGATGTTATAACTGGAGACCCATAACGGTGCTTACGATATTATCAAAAATGTAGGGGAAAAAAAGAATACACAAATCAGTCTTAGATTACGTAATTATAGAAGCTATGATAGATTTTTGAAAAAAAAAATTTATTGGGTCAAGATTCGTTGGTTACATTACCTCGCTCTTCCATCTTCCCGTTCCACAACCATTCAATTTCAGAAGATTTACATTCAACAGTTTGACATCCGGTCGTTTGCTATATGTGAATCAGTAGATCCAACACAACATAATTACATGGGATGAGTATGATGATGATACATATTGGTAATAAGATAGGGATATGATAATGATGATAGGGATACAACAATGAATAATACAGTAGAGAAGATTATAAGCATGGAGAAGTAAATATGTATAAACAGGTAGGTAAATAATAACGACATAACAACAATAACGTCAACGACAAACCCAATAAATAGATAGATTATATCTCAGAACCTTAACTACTAGATAGGTAAAAAGCTATAACATAACATTTGACCTGTTTACAAGTAGTAAGTGCTATCAACAATTGTTGTCCCAAAAGAGACGGATATCTAAATTGAATGTGTAATTGTAACCTCGGTGATATCTTTGTGTGCTTAGTTTACCTGGCTCTTAGATTTCATTATGTCAGCAGATTTGCTTACTTGAGACATTCAAGGAGAGAATGAGGGCCGGCCATTCACCTGTCGGTTGTCTGCGGGGGTTCACTTTAGTGCTTCAATTTCGTAGGTCGGGTAACGTGCTGACCATTTTTTTAAACTGCGTTTTCTCGAGTTTCCTTATGTACTCCGGTAGATTGTTCAAGAGGTTTGCTGCCCTGTAGAAAGGGGCCTTCTTAAGGAACTCGGTTTTCGGCCTGGGTTGGCCTATGACCGATTGCGTAGCCTGTCTTGTAACTGGCCTGTTTTCTAAGATAGGATTGACATTGTGTGATGCCGTTGCCCGCCTTCTTCTCATGAATGACAAGATCAGCTCATCTCTTCTTCTTTTCAATAGTGGTATTTTCAAAAATGAATGAAGTTCGTCGACAGTGTGCACCCTGGGACCCACTCGCCTACAGATTCGTAGTCCTCGATTTTGGACTCGTTGCAATTTGGCAGCATTTTCTTGGTGGCACGGTCATGCAGTAGTGAAGCGTAGTCAAACAGAGGCATAATGGTCTGTTTATATATCTTACATGCAGTGGAAACGGTAAGTTGATGCCTGAGCTTGCTTAGGAGGAATAGTTTCCTATTCACCTTTTTTATTAGGCACCTTACGTTCTTATCTAGGGTTAGATTCTCGTCCAGTATTACACCCAAATAGGTGTAATCATGTACTCGAGTGAGTTTGGTTAGGCCGAAGAATATATCAGGTAGGATTTCTTTCTTGAGTTTCTTTTTTGAGCCAAACCACAATACTTTTGTTTTAGCAGCATTTACCGTTAATATGTGCGTCTTGGTCAAATCAAATAGGCCCTCTAATCCAGCCTGTAATTTAAGCCTTATCTCTTCAATCTCGTTTCCTGATGTATAAATCACTAGATCGTCTGCATACAATTTGTAGGATAGATCATGATGCTTCAGTATTTCAATTAGATCGTTTATATAAAAAATGAACAGAAGGGGTCCTAAAACGGACCCCTGCGGGACCCCATAGGCTACAGGCTTCCACTGGGACCCAGAGCTGCTCAGTTTAACTCTCTGGTGTCTATCCTCCAAGTATGAATTCAACCATCTCAATGTAGTAGGGGCAATATTCAACCTCTGCAGTTTAGAAATGAGAGTCCCATGGTGCACACTGTCGAACGCCTTCTTGAAGTCGATGAAGACGGTACCCGTTAACAGCGCACCATCCCGACTCTGAAACAGGTCATTCACCAAGTCGAAAATGGCGTCAACAGTTCCTACCCCCGATTGGTACCTATATTGTGCATTGTCAATAGAGTTATGTTCTTTCATTACGACTTTAAGATAATCATATATAACCTTTTCAGCAATTTTCGATTGTGTTTGCAGAATCGAGATAGGGCGCCAGTTTGCGGGATTGCTTAGTTTTCCAGATTTCGGGATAGGGGTGACAGAGGTTCGCTTCCAAGAAACAGGACAAATACCCTTACCGAAGCTGAGGTTATAGATGTGAACGAGTTGAGGCACCGAAATAGAGAGTGTATCCTTCAAGACCTCAGTTCTAACTCCCTCTATGCCCGATGATTTAGAAATATCGATGTCTTTTATAAAGCCCTCTACCTTATCCGCATCCACATACAGGGGTACGAAGGTTTCTACATTTACGTTAGTAACAAAGGAACCGCTATAAGTACTGCCGATATCTTCAGCTATAACTGTAGCGATTCCTCACCTATACCCGAGAAGTAGGTATTTAGGAATTCAGCTGCTTGTGATGGAGGGATCCAGACAGACGTTTTGTCGTCAAGCATAGTTGGTAGACAGGTATTAGTTTTAGGTGATAAGACGTTATTGATAGTTCTCCAAAATTTCTTTGGGTTGCCCTCGGTTTCGCGTAGAAGGTTTTTAACAACTGAGGCTTTTGATTTCCTTATAAGATTATTTATCCTGTTTCTCAGGCGCTTTGCCTGATATAAATACTGCACATCTCCAGTCTCTTCAAACAATTATTAATCGAAACAAAAAATCTAAGTAAGAAAATTAAATATGGCCTTAGGAAAGCCAAGACTGAATTTTGTCGAGAACAAATTAACCTAAACAAAAAGCATCCGCAGGGATTTTGGCGCTTTATTAATAGTTTAACTTCGAATGATTCTGGTAATAGTGACTGTTCGTTAATTGACGAAAATGGGAAAAGAATTGAATCTAATGATGTTCCTGAATATATTAATAGTTACTTCTGTAATATAGGGGATAAGTTGTTTCAGAATAGGGACTTAACTGATTATTATGCTGCACTTAACTCTGTCCTTGATCATAATGAAGAATTCGTAAATATTGAAATCTGTCCCACTGATGTAATAAAGTTGGCTAAAGAAATATGTGTAGCTAAAAGTTCAGGTATCGATCATATATCTGCCCGGGTGATTAGAGATTCTATGTTAATACTTAAAACTGAATATGCTTATTTGTATAACTGTTCTCTACAAAATTGATGCATACCTGGTGCTTGGAAGATTGGAACGGTGGTAGCCATACCAAAAAGTGGGAATTTAAATAATATTGAAAATTGGAGACCTATTACTCTGACACCAATTCCGATTAAAATTATTGAGAACATGTAGTAAGTATCTTGGACTCATTTATAATTGAAAAAAATCTGTTGAGTACGCGCCAATATGGATTTCGAAAGGGTATAGGAACAAGTGATGCTATCTTTGAATTTTCTAAAGAAATTTACAACTCAAGAAACCGGGGACTTAATATGGCTGCAATCTTCGTTGACCTCAAAAAGGCCTTTGATTCCGTACCACATGACCTTCTTGTTAAAAAACTTAGTACTGAACATAAACTACCTTTAAATATTGTTAATTGGATAAAAAATTATTTAGAAAACAGGTCCCAGAGGGTAAAAATCAATAACAGTTTTTCTGGTATCCAAGCAGTACAATTCGGGGTCCCACAAGGGTCAGTTTTAGGACCAATCTTATTTAATTTATTTATTAATAGTATGTGTAATAGTCCGAATATTGGCCCGCATTTGCAGTACGCCGATGATTTAGTCTTATTTAGTGTAAATCGTTCGTCAGAAATTGTTAAAAAGGAGTTGCAATTGTCCATGAATGAAATAGTTAGATGGTGCAACACGAGTGGAATGACCATTAATAAAAATAAAACTAAAAGTATGTGGTTTGTGCCCGATAATCGTTTAACTTATTTAGATAAATTAGATATTGTATGCGATGGAGCAACTCTTGAAACAGTGACTCATTATAAGTATTTGGGAGTTATTATGGACACTGGCCTAAACTTTAAAAAACATATAAATGAAGTGAACAAAAATGCTAGTAATAGATTATTTAGATTAGGTAAGATCAGGAAATATTTAGACAAATGTACTGCTAAACAGATTTACACAACTATAATCCGACCTACGTTGGAATATTGCTCGTTCCTAATCGACGGATCTAATCGAGACCTCATCAATAAATTACAGATTACCCAAAACAGAGCACTCCGTACAATACAAAAGGATTGGAATATTTATCAAAATATAGAAGCACTACATAATGAAATAGGAATAGATTACCTGGATAGTAGACGCAATATACAGTTATTAAATATGATGCACAAACAGGCCCTAAACCATGACAACTTGGATCATAGAGACCGTAATACTCGAAGTAAAAATAAGGTATGCTTGAAAACGGAAAGAGTATTTAGTAGTAAATATTATAGAGCTCCTTATTATCGTGGTTTGCAATTATGGAATGAGCTTGACCAATCTACCCAACATACGAAAGAACACAATGAGTTCAAGAAGCTCGTTAAGAGTAAATATTCGAGATATGATTGGCGTTGAAAATATTTCTTTTGAATGGTGGAGTACATACTTACACTTCATCTTTTCATCATCACCATAAATTCCATTATATATTTGTATATTTATAAGTATTTATGTTGGACTTTCCTTTATGTGTCTTAAATGTTATGAGATCCCACGCAATTGTAAATGCGGTGGAAGATCTTACTCAATGTAAGAACCGTTTTTTGCTGAATAAAAAAAAAAAAAAAAAAAATTTCATCTTCTGACAACGCTCCTTAATGTATTCAAGTATTTCTATTGACATCCACTCAGCGTCATTACGTCTTATTTTCCGCGTTGTTATGGGGCAATACTCATCTAGGAAGGCCACTATTTCTGTTTCAATAAAGTCCCAACTGAGATTAGGGTCACCTAACGTCCAAAAGGTGTCCCAGTCTAGCATAGTGAACCAGTCCACCAGTTTCTCTTTACTATACCCAACATACTTACGCCCGGTGAAGGAACATGGCTCCGCTGGGATTTTTATTTTTTTCCTGACCGCAAAGACAGGTAGGTGATCACTTATTAACGCAGAAATAACTCTTTGAAGTACATTTCCACAGTTGCTAAAAATGTTGTCTATGCAGCTACCATGTTCCTTATATAAAATACGGATGTGTACATTGATTAATCAATCTTCTACAGCCCAGGTCCAGACAGACTTCCTCAAAGTATTCAACCGAATTGTTCCGATGTTCAAGAAAATTTAGATTATAGTCACCTAGTAACCAGATTTCGTATTTATCAAATTTCGGCAATTCTGCAAATTCCATAATGTGGGTAGCAGTTGTGTTGACATTACTGTGTGGTGGCATGTAAATAATTACAATAAGAATAGGTTTTGATTTGGGAGGGGTTATATCGATGACGAGGCACTCAATGTCGGCTAGACTTACAGATAGGTCCTCTATGACCTGGGCATATTAGGCCAGCCTATTTTTAATGTAGCAGGCCACTCCGCCCCCTTTGGCTCCCTCTCTGTCTATCCTATATAGTTTCATACCCGGCCAATTAACATGTGCATCAGGAAGGTGACTCTTCAACCACGTTTCGCTGAAAGTGGCTATATCCACTTCAGAGAATATCGGGAAGATTTCATGTTTCCGTTTATACAAACTCCAACAATTTAGGTGGATCAGCCTCAAACATTTTAATTTATGAAATTCATAGTCAGTAAGGATTTATGCTAGAGCGTTCAACTACACAAGCTATATTTGTCTTGCTAGGGGAAATCAATGGTCAACTGAATAAGAATAACATAATATTAATAGCGTATCAGGATTTTCAAAAAGCTTTTGATACCGTCAATCACCTTGTATTTATTAAGAGATTGGACAATAGGTTGATTAAATCTGTACACGATCACATGACACATAAGAAGTGCAAAGCAAAAATGTTTAAAATGTGTTCTGATAAACTGGAAGTTAAATGCGGAGTGCCCAAAGGATCCGTCCTGGGGCCTTTGTTATTTGTGATGTTTATCAATAGCTTAAATGAGGTAGTTAACTACAGTAAAATGATATTATACGCGGATTGAGGTTATAGAAAAAATGGTAGAGTAATTCACTAGCAATCCAACAATGAACAGATAAACATATGATAAGACTAAATTATAAAAAAAAACAAAGATCATGTCGGTGGACAATCAACACAACTTAGCTAAAGAATTAGATATAAACATGGGTATTAATAAACTTAAAGCAGTAAAAAGTGTCTAGGAGTTCATATAGATAATTTATAAATTACATTTTGAAAAGTATGTGGAAATAGTGACGAGAGAAGTAAAAAGAGATAAATTATTTAGAATGAAGCAATCTATCGACTGAAGATGCAGGAATTGAAATAGTTAAACAAATAGTCTTTCCGATCATAGAATATGATTTACCATAGTATTACCCCAAAAAAACTGTAATAAACTACAAGGTTAGATAAATAGAGCACCCACAACAGCCCTAGGCGTAAAAAGGCAAAGGCTTTACATACAGACGAATTGCATGGACAATGTAAAATGAGAAGTTTAAATGTAAGATGGGCTGGGGACTTTCTAACAATGAGATGGTGGACAACAAAACCAGGCCATATCTTTTAATCAACATAAAAAAGAACTAGAATGGACAATAAGATAAAAATGAAGATAGCTAGACCAAAAGCGCAAAGGGTTATATCAGGCTATAGTTTTAAAAGGAGAATCAAAGGGTAAATGCAATATATTAATGGCTTTTAAAAGGACAGAAGTCTATATAGTTGGAGAGGATAGGTAACATTGTAACATCAGCTACCGAATTGAGTTTGGGTGAATGATTGTGATGTCCTGTAAATGTAAAAATTGTTCTGTGAAGTCCTGTATCTGTACATAGTGTATTTGTGACTGCCGCGTGGAAGATCACCATGGTGCTGGTGAACCTGAACAATGACGTAAAACTTTTGTTGAATATTAAAAAAGGGAAGCAAAGTTAGTGTCAGTATCTATCAATGTCCAACAGGCAGTCAGACTCAACGAGTTAGTCAGAGCAAGGCAGGCACGCACGGAGTAAGGTGCATTGCTTGGTCAGAATCGTATAGCAAGGCAGTCAGACTTTTAAAATCTTCAAGAGATTATGAAGAAACTGTTTACTAATAATACTACAGATAATTTAGCTAATTTCTTCCTTTTTTTACTTGCAGGGGTTGATTTCAAGAGAGTCTGCTACTTCCCCAGCATAGTCAAATACAGAATTGGCATCACTCGATTCCAGGTGTCAAACATACAACCATCCCTCTGCACCCATGTTGTCTTTGCACATGCTGGTCTCCTCCACGGTCAGATCCACAATCAAGAAGATGACATCAAAACGTAAGTGAAATTAAGTATGCTCATTGTTATATTGCATTAAGTCATTTTGAAACACTCTAGAATACACAGTAATGTGATATAAAGTAGGCGCCCACCCTATGGAGTAGTGGGTTGATATATTAATGAGCTCAATTTATAACATTGTGGAGTTGTAGTGTGGAATGAAGTATGTAACGTCGGCTCGTAGTGTGGTGTAAAGAAGCTCGATGGAAAACTATGGAGTAGTGTTGTGGTGGAAAGTAGGATCTTATTTTGGCATTGTGGAAGTGCAGTGTGATGTAAAGTACGAGTCCATCCTAAGACTATGGAGTAGTGGTGTGTAAAGTAAAAGTTCATTATAATACTTTAGAGTTGTAATGCATAAAGTAGGGGCTGATTGTAAAATTGTTGAGTAGTGTGATGTACAATAGGGGCCCATTGGAAACTGTAGAATAGTGTTGTGTGAAGTAGGTCATTGTGAAAGTCTGGCAAATTTGTGCATCATAACAAATGAACTCATTATATTCTCCCACTCACAGGTACCGAGCCCTGGTGGCGCTGAAGACAGAGCACCCGGACCTGAAGATCCTGTTGTCTGTAGGTGGGAATGAGAACAGATTATTGGAGGAGATGAGCAGCATACTTCGCTCTAAGACCACCAGGGCTGTGTTCATCACGTCGTGTCTCACCGTTCTCCGGTATTTCGGCTTTGACGGGTTAGATCTTTACTTTGATCACCCGGGTAAGGAGCCGTACAGCAGCCCTGAGGACAAAGCACACTTCGGACTTTTGCTCCAGGTAAGATCCCTCAACTAGATATTCAATGATTATAACATTATTTCAGTTTTGGTGATGGTGTGTCGCTGGCATTTAAGTTCATTGAATTATGGCTTCCGAGGTCGCACCACAGACTCTGGCATCCAAAGTTGAGCTACGCCGTTATTGTTGTATTCATAACTGCTACTAATGGCAGGTTGTATGATTGGGAAATAAAAGTGAATCATGGATGAATAGAAATTCATAGATGAAGTTGATATTTCCTAGAAATTTATATCCTACGTTACAGACTAAGGGTCTTTATTTATTGCATGGCTAAATAGCTGAGATAAGGAAATATGACTTCATTACCATAACCATTGGGTGACTACGATCCACGCAATGGATGCCCTCATTAATTTAACATTGCCTCAAAATACACTATCAAATTTAGTTAGCTATAAGTTGATAGAATTGTTTATGTGCTTTAAATCATAATGGTTGGTATAAGGTAAATGTTCAAACACGCCTTCATCTCATCCTAGGGCGCATGTTATTAATCAACGAGATTATTATCAATTCCCTTACATTACCTTCAGTAGGACTCTACGTGGTACGATACAGGTTATTGTTGTTGTTCTATCATATTTAAGGAAATGAAAGGATCGTTTGGGAGTGAAGCAGCACAGAATGGCGTGGCTCCTCTTCTCCTGTCGGTTATTGTCAACAAAGAGACACACCTTATCCGTGAAGCCTACGACATTGAACAACTCATCAAGTAAGATAGTCTTATTGTCACTGTCATGTGTGAATTTTGAATGAATAGCCCATGGCGGCACCTATTACACGGTGTCTACAATACCTATCAATTGTGGTCTAGACGAAGCCTGCAACCTTGGTTCTGCAAACTGAATCCCTGGTTCTGATTTGCCGGGCCTTTACTGTACACATTCTACAGTATAGTGGTTCATTCTCCCTGGCCTATCTGATGCAATGCTTTGACTATACAGTGGACCCCTCATGTATTAAAAGATGGATGGATAGTGTTGCCACTCAAGCCTATAGCACTGTCACTCTGGGGCTGTCCATTACGTGATCAGATGGAACTGACCTTTTATCTGTGGTGGGTGCTGCATTTTCTAAAAAGGAAAATGGTTCTTTTCAAAATTCCACTAACGTAAAATGAACAATAACATATAGAACAACACGGTGAAAGATAATGTCGTTTTCAGGTCAAAATTGTAAGGAATCGACTGCTTCATTATCTCACCTCTCATTCTTTTAACTCAGTGGTAGCATTAAGCTTGTAGTAAGCTACTGATTAAAGCATTAACGAAAAAACATTATCGGTCACTTTGAACTGATAAGCCATTAATTCAGAGGTTTCAATTATTGTTGTAGAAATGTGGACTTTATAAATGTCTTCACGTACTACTTCCATGGTGGAGAGACAGCAGTTCCACCGAGTATGACAGGCCACCATGCACCTTTGTATGAGCCAGACCCCAGTGGCCTGTTTGGCACCCTCAACAATATGGTAAGTTTCATCTATTTCTAAATGGGGTAAGATTCTATTGTCGCCTCCAGCAATAAGAAATAAAAGCGTTCGTCTCATTAGATAACATCATCGGAGACAACTAAAACTACACCAAGACCAATAACTCCATAATCTCCTGTCCCACCTGAGGCCCATTTTTTTTTTTTTTATATATATAACTTTTATTTCATTCTATCAAATAACAGATCTTCCATGAAAAAGTAGATTACATCAACATTTCAGCACATAGCCAACTCGTCCCAATATTAAATATTAAATAAAGTTAGAGTGAGAGGGATGAGTAAAATGGAGGAAGCGGGATTACCATGCAGTACATTAAATACACATCCATAATACTCTGGATAATACTCCTATTTGTCAAATTATTCGGAGTTCTTTTAGAACCATCGCTTTGAAAATGTTCAAAATGTCTCTGCCATGATAAGCGGGACTTCGCCTGTATCCCTCCGTTTTAAAGTGTACTCTTAACTTTACTTTATCATCCCCTCTCATTCTATTCATGCCTGTTAAGAGATGAGGTGCCTTTTTCCGTCTGAACTCAAGTTCATACTATAAAAATGACCGTGTGCATAGTAGTCCCTGGGCCAAGACCCCAAATTTTCATTTCCGCTGCCCCCCCCCCCCCTGGAAACATTTGTTTTATTGTTTTATCTTGTAGATCCATCCTTCTAGTTAACATTTCTACTTGTTATCACTCTGGCAAGTGGTCAGATTACCATGACAACAACTGTTGAAGAGACCCCCCATAAAATTGCCTGAACGCCTGTAATTCTGAGTGCTGAAGATCATTACTTGGTTCTGTGTTCTTTTAAGTATCACAATAACTCATTAGATTAAAGTTTGGTATTGAACAACATAATCTGGTCCTTTGTAGACTCAGTACAGCAACCAGAATCAAAATATGTCATCTCAGTAGCCTACAGCAGCCGTTTTTATGTGTGGACTATTAATGCCCCCTTTACACATCTGCAATTTTCAACATATTTGTTTCTTAACCCTCTAACGGCATGCCCCCATCCCAGCGAGCACACGAACACCCTGGGTAACAATGCCGATATCACTCGCGTGGGGGCGGGGCTATATACGCTTCCGGCCCAAATCTGGGTTGGCGTCACAATGTCTGGTTAGAAATAATTTGTTTAATCGAATTGATGGTAAATAACAATAAAAGTTGTTGACACTGTTGTCTTCCTATGACTATATTCTAACTCCTCTGAGAATTTGGTATGGTATATATAAAGAATAATTGAGAAAATCCAGAAACAAGTATGGGTGACTGGCCAAGATTCAAACAAACAAAAAATGGCGCCCACAAGGGCACAGACGCTGGCGAGCATCTTATGTCTTTGAACCTGGATTTATATATTGGATTATTCGAATATTAATCTGCCAGCGGAAGAGGAGCAATATATATATATATTCCCTACTTGTGTGGGTGGTTATTATGGAGAAATAGCCGGCAGATCAACGTCTATGGACAGGACCATGTTGAGACATCGATCGCAAAATAAGTGTGACCGTGGTTTATATTGACAACGCCAGGCTGCGAAGTTGCGGTTCTACAGAGTTATAACTTTTCTGCTGTCATATCCATACAAAATGCATTGACATCATTAATCATCACCCTGGGAATATTCTACAAGTCTTCACAATTCTGGCAGTGTCTGGTTTATTCATATAGATGCTAAATAACGGGAGAAAATGGATATTTACCAAGGCGCCAAACATAACAACATGCTTCTCAGTGCAGTGTCAATGAAGCCAATACTACGAAAGCCGAGTTGTTTAGCCATCACCTCACTCGGGCTTTGGTCAATTTACCCCTACAAGACGTTATGTCATCGCCATTGGATTATACTGGAAGAAACTACAAAGCCTGCTGAATCTGTCCCCTGTGATATCATCATAAATATATTCTGTGCTGGATCTGTAGGAGCTGATCTCTCCAAGGAGTTATATATGTGGCTTCGCCCCAGCATGGCGTGTTTGTGGTCGTCACTTTCAAATCCAGCAACTCCCTTCACCGCAGTGTCAAGACAACATGTAGAAAATGATCCGGCACAAGGTTTATACTTTCAGGAAATGAATGGAGACATATATACAACGAATCTTGAGACTCTAAGGTTTGTTCCTATATAAATTTCGTAAAGTTTAAACGGTTAGATAAGTAGAAAATAAATAAAACATAACCCACATCGAACTACGCACTAAGCTGTGTGGGTGGGGAAACACTTGGCAATGTAGGTTAATTAGAAAATCATTTCGCACAAGGATTTAACATTAAATATATGAACAGTGACTTATACGAGGATATTCCCCACACTCTGAGGTTTGTTCCCGTATAATATTTTACATTTTAAACGAGAATTAACTTGATGATCGAATTTAACCGTTGCGCCTTACGCGGTTCATATTTTGACTTGCTTCAACATGGGGTCAACTGCGGAGGGCGGTTGACACGGGAGTGACAGCATTAGATGTTGATTTGAAATTTAATTTGTATGGGCTTTTAACATTAGATAATCGATCAGGGAATTATATAGGAGCAAAGCCGAGACTCTGAGGTTTATTCCAGTATATGTATTGTCAGGTTTGAACGTATGGAAGTAATAGTAAATGAATTAAAGATATTGACATCGAACTTCACACTCGACTCAGTGGTGGGGCGGGTAGGGTAGGAACGCTTGTCAAGTGACAGCGGATCTAGGCGAGTTAGAAAATCATTTCGCACAAGGATTTAACATTAAATATATGAACAGTGACTTATACGAGGATATTCCCCACACTCTGAGGTTTGTTCCCGTATAATATTTTACATTTTAAACGAGAATTAACTTGATGATCAAATTTAACCGTTGCGCCTTACGCGGTTCATATTTTGACTTGCTTCAACATGGGGTCAACTGCGGAGGGCGGTTGACACGGGAGTGACAGCATTAGATGTTGATTTGAAATTTAATTCGTATGGGCTTTTAACATTAGATAATCGATCAGGGAATTATATAGGAGCAAAGCCGAGACTCTGAGGTTTATTCCAGTATATGTATTGTCAGGTTTGAACGTATGGAAGTAATAGTAAATGAATTAAAGATATTGACATCGAACTTCACACTCGACTCAGTGGTGGGGCGGGTAGGGTAGGAACGCTTGTCAAGTGACAGCGGATCTAGGCGAGTTAGAAAATCATTTCGCACAAGGATTTAACATTAAATATATGAACAGTGACTTATACGAGGATATTCCCCACACTCTGAGGTTTGTTCCCGTATAATATTTTACATTTTAAACAAGAATTAACTTGATGATCGAATTTAACCGTTGCACCTTACGCGGTTCATATTTTGACTTGCTTCAACATGGGGTCAACTGCGGAGGGCGGTTGACACGGGAGTGACAGCATTAGATGTTGATTTGAAATTTAATTCGTATGGGCTTTTAACATTAGATAATCGATCAGGGAATTATATAGGAGCAAAGCCGAGACTCTGAGGTTTATTCCAGTATATGTATTGTCAGGTTTGAACGTATGGAAGTAATAGTAAATGAATTAAAGATATTGACATCGAACTTCACACTCGACTCAGTGGTGGGGCGGGTAGGGTAGGAACGCTTGTCAAGTGACAGCGGATCTAGGCGAGTTAGAAAATCATTTCGCACAAGGATTTAACATTAAATATATGAACAGTGACTTATACGAGGATATTCCCCACACTCTGAGGTTTGTTCCCGTATAATATTTTACATTTTAAACAAGAATTAACTTGATGATCGAATTTAACCGTTGCACCTTACGCGGTTCATATTTTGACTTGCTTCAACATGGGGTCAACTGCGGAGGGCGGTTGACACGGGAGTGACAGCATTAGATGTTGATTTGAAATTTAATTCGTATGGGCTTTTAACATTAGATAATCGATCAGGGAATTATATAGGAGCAAAGCCGAGACTCTGAGGTTTATTCCAGTATATGTATTGTCAGGTTTGAACGTATGGAAGTAATAGTAAATGAATTAAAGATATTGACATCGAACTTCACACTCGACTCAGTGGTGGGGCGGGTAGGGTAGGAACGCTTGTCAAGTGACAGCGGATCTAGGCGAGTTAGAAAATCATTTCGCACAAGGATTTAACATTAAATATATAAACAGTGACTTATACGAGGATATTCCCCACACTCTGAGGTTTGTTCCCGTATAATATTTTACATTTTAAACGAGAATTAACTTGATGATCTAATTTAACCGTTGCGCCTTACGCGGTTCATATTTTGACTTGCTTCAACATGGGGTCAACTGCGGAGGGCGGTTGACATGGGAGTGACAGCATTAGATGTCGATTTGAAATTTAATTCGTATGGGCTTTTAACGTTAGATAATCGATCAGGGAATTGTATAGGAGCAAAGCTGGGACTCTGAGGTTTATTCCAGTATATATATACAAAAGCAGGCAGTTATATGGGAGCAATTAAGATGTATGGCGAATTCCAAAGCGAAATCTTTAGCAAATTAAACTTACCGTAGGATCTGTACAAAGCGATCTCGTGTCATCATAGAAGAGAAGAATGGAGTTGTAACATCCCGAACCGTTGTCCAATAATCTTTTATCTTCACCTTTTTGACCAGAGACATCAGCATCGTCAATGCTACGAATATTTTCATAGTAGGCCTGTCTATAGCACTCCATTTTTTCATATTACGAGATGAAGGGGCATCACTGGCGTACTGATTGGTGGTGGTGATCAAACTCTCCACAAAGGCAGATGTGAAAAACAATTTGAAGAAGTCGAGCGGAGTTCTTGTCTTTTCCTTGTTGATTTCTGCATCTACCCCACTGCTACTATCGTCAAAAATGTGCATTTGTCCTATTTTCCGCATGTTGCATTGAGTTGTTTTCCATTTTACGGAATCTTCCTCGCCTATTGAGGAAGATACCTGAGGGTGATCATCTTCTGTAGCATTGGCGGGTTCGGGGATCGGGTCGGCATCATCTTCTCTGTGCGAAGCGGCAGTTTCAGCCTCTTCTGTAGGCGATTCAAGACTATTTCGGGTCGTTTTTTCACTCGTTTTGGTTTTCTTTCGCTTATTTCCTTGCTTCCTGTCGTATTTGTCCAAGATCAATGCCGAAGTTATGGGTATATCGTCCTCCCAATCTTCCCAGTCGCTGTTAGAGTCACTCCACTCCGCCATCTTCGAGGGGGGGATCGTCTGCTTATTTTGCTTCGCGCCTCCGTGTTCGTTCGATATTTTGAAATATTGCCATGGCAACACGATAAAGTATTTTATTTTTTGTACATACTATTATGTGTTTCCTAAGTCTATACAAGAATTCAGGTGAATTCATTCATTATTATAGGTTTTATCGGCATTTGAAAACATTACGACGAGATCTCGCAAAAATGATGCCATACGGCATCACCCGCCCCAGCGCGGTTGATGCCATATGGCATCACCCGCCGTGAAGGGGTTAAATGATTAAAAGACTATAAAATCTTTTCATATGCAGTTTTTTGCTATGTGACCATTTTCTGGCATCCCTTAGGAACATTTTGAGGTATTTTCAGTGTTTTGTCACAGGTTCCAGGTGTATTACCGATTTTGCTACCCCTGCCGTTCATATTGTTTGACATATCTGACAGCCAGCCAGTAAGACATTTAGTGTCTATAGACTTTAGGACCTTTTTATATGCAGTTTTTTTGCTATGTTGCCATATTCTGGCATCCCTTAGACACATTTTAAGATATTGTTTAGTGTTCTGTGATTTCAGGATCCAGTTATATAATGCCCCAGTCACACTGCCGAAAAACGCCACAATACGTACAAAAGCGTAAAGAAACATTGATGAACGTTGAGAAGCGTACTAAAACGTTAAAGCAAACCAAACAAATACGTTCCAAATCTGTAGCTAATACGTACTCCCCACCAATTTAAATACGTAGAAGAAACGCCAAAATTTACGCCAGTGTGACTGAGGCATAACCAATTTTTCTAGCACAACCGGCACTGTTATTTGAAAAATTTGACAGCCAGTTCCAATGACATAGTACCTGAAGGCTATTAAATCTTTTCAAATGTAGTGTTTTGCTATGTGGCCATACTGTAGCATCCCTTAGGAACATTTTGAGCTACTTTTGGTGTTTTGTGATATCAGGTTCCAGTAATATCACATATTTTGCTACCTCTGTCGCTCATGTTGTTTGACATATCTGACAGTCAGTACTAAAGACATGGAGCACCTAAAGACAGAACCTTTTTATATGTAGTTTTTTGCTATGTTGCCATGTTCTGGCATCCCTTACACATTTTAAGCTATTGTTTAGTGTTATGTAATCTTAGTATCCAAGTATATATCAAACCTATTTTTTCATATCACTACTGCCACTGTCATTTGATATTTTCAACAGCCAGTTCCAATGACATAGTACCTGAAGGCTATTAAATCTTTTCATATGCAGTTTTTTGCTATGTGGCCATATTGTGCTATCCCATAGGAACATTTTGAAAAGATTTAACAGCCTTCAGGTACTTTGTCATTGGAACTGGCTGTCGAAATTTTCAAATAACAGTGCCGGTTGTGCTAGAAAAATTGGTTATATAACTAGATCCTGAAATCACAGAACACTAAACAATATCTTAAAATGTGTCTAAGGGATGCCAGAATATGGCAACATAGCAAAAAAAAATGCATATAAAAAGGTCCTTAAGTCTACAGACACTAAATGTCTTACTGGCTGGCTGTCAGATATGTCAAACAATATGAATGGCAGGGGTAGCAAATTCGGTAATACACCTGGAACCTAATGTCACAAAACACTAAAAATACCTCAAAATGTTCCTAAGGGATGCCAGAATATGGTCACATACAAAAAACTGCATATGAAAAGATTTTATAGTATTTAAATCATTAAGAAACAAATATGTTGAAAATTGCAGATGTGTGAAGGGGGCATTAATAGTCCACACATAAAAACGGCTGCTGTAGGCTACTGAGATGACATATTTTGATTCTGGTTGCTGTACTGAGTCTACAAAGGACCAGATTATGTTGTTCAATACCAAACTTTAATCTATTGAGTTATTGTGATACTTAAAAGAACACAGAACCAAGTAATGATTTTCAGCACTCAGAATTACCGGCGTTCAGGCAATTTTATGGGGGGTCTCTTCAACAGTTGTTGTCATGGTAATCTGACCACTTGCCAGGACGACAACAAGTAGAAATGTTAACTAGAAGGATGGATCTACAAGATAAAACAATAAAACAAATGTTTCCAGGGGGGGAGCCAACTCCTTAAATAAGGCCCTTTTCCAGATTGGCCCAGTGACTATAGTGGAGCCAGCAGCATTACAAATTGTGACGTTTGTCTGGCAGGCTTCTGTATTCTATGTTGTTAAAAGATTTACAGATTTAAAACTACTCGTAAATCTTTATCTGAACTTTCTGATATTTTGTGGAATTATTCGTAGCACCCAGTGAAGTATGTCCTGTGGTTCTTATAATTCTTTGATAATTTTTTTTAAAAGCTGCAAAAGAACAAAAACAGCACTGTCCTACTATGCTCATATGAATGCCATATGACATTCTCCGGACGTATTCATCCTCTGACAATTTATAGGAATAATAGATGGCATTGCCTGGCAGGAAAGGGTTAGTTCTCGAGTTAAACAATTGTTAGTGACCATACGGGTCCATAATTGCTTCTTTTGTACTAAGATTTGTGAAATGTTTCTCATTATCAAATGAACACAGTGTATGATTCAGAGGGCTTCATATGGGTGGAGAGGTCCCTTTCTAATGAGCGTTACCCCCAGAAGACTTATAATATCTTCATATTGAACCCTTCCCTTGAAGTTGGAGAATGCCTAAATGGTTCTGGTGATATATCTAAAAATAAGAAGAGTGAAATAATAAGGACTTTTTTGTGCTTTTTCAGAACTATGCAGCGCTGTACTGGGTGAGACTGGGAGTTCCTAAAGACATGCTGGTAATAGGTTTGTCGACATTTGGAGTAGGGTTCCTCCTCTCTAGTGCTGATGAGACCGGACTGGGCGCTAGCGTCTCTGGTGTCTCACCAGCTCAAGACTACACCCGTAAAGCAGGATTCCTGGCTTACTACGAGGTAACCCCGATACTTTATTACTGGGGACATACATTGTAATATTTTCCTGCAGTTAGCTATAACTAATGGTATACATTTTATTATGTTCCCGAAACGTATATCAGGGCATGTCAGCACATCTATTTTATCACTCATATCTGGACTCACACGACTAATGTTTTTGTGTTGCCATTCATATCGGCGGGCATAAAGTATGTATTGGCTAATTATTGACCTAGCTGTGACAAGTGTGTAACCCACAGGTCCACTAATAGACATTAAAACCCCTTTCTCTGCAGGTATGCTCACAGATCTTTGACGGCGCCACGGTTGTGAGGTCAGCCGAGCTGCAGGCGCCTTATCTCTACAAGGATTCTCTCTGGGTCGGCTTTGATGATCAAGACAGTCTCAGAAATAAGGTCCGTCTATCCTTACCCATCGGGGAATATATATATATATATATATATATATATATATATATATATATATATATATATATATATATATATATATATATATATATATATATATATATATATATATATATATATAATGAGATGCTATAAAATTGAATCCCAAATTAGAGTTATATAGAACTGGGACATTTTCATCATATGTACACGGATCTGTCAAAGAAGGATTCTTTTCATTGAGATAAACAGTTATAGTATCCTGTAATTAATATGTAAATAACAAAAAAAGGGTAAAAATTTCACATTTACCCAATGCTCTAGAGCGTTCTACATAAGTATGAAACCTGTGCATACCATTAGTAGAGTATAGTGTCCATTCCTTGTACAAAGAGCTTCTAGAGCTAGCCCTGTAATCGGAGTTGGATATGGTTTCAGGTGCGTTGGTTAAAGACGGTAGGATTGGGAGGATACTTTGTGTGGGATATGGCAAGTGATGACTTTCTCGGGACATTCTGTGGGAAGGGCGCCTACCCGCTGCTGACGGCACTGAGCAAGGAGCTACTGGCAGAGACGGTCCCGCCCCTACAGCCCCCGAGGTCAGTACGAGTAGCAAGTTCATCAATTATCTATATCTGATCAAATTCCATATTTTCACGGATTTCATGAATAGAACATGTTTAATTATGGTTTCGATTATAAATGGTTTATAGAGAAATGAATCTTTTGTACGTATTCCATTTCCCACACCGCAATCTAATAGTGGGTCAACAGAAAATATTCATTTGTAGACAAAAAGGATTCTATCATCGAGTGTAGAAATTATATTCATATCATCTAATTTCATTTCTAGATAATATCTAGAATGAAGAATAAGACTCCTCACCCTTTATAAACTGCTGTTCTAACAACAGGTTTTCTGCAGTAACAAATTAAATCCCTGGTTTAGAGTTATCGGAACAAAAGACGTTGTTGGACACTTCCTGGGTTTTTGTTCTTTATTTAGGGGTAGGTGTTTGAAAACGAACTCATTGGTATATGGATATCTGAAATGATTCCATCTTCCAGAATAGACTTTATTCCGTAGTGTAAATATTTCGAATAAGTCATGTTCTTTACCATGGCAGAACTGTTCTTTATTTGTATGTATTCGTAATTTCACTTGAAAAAAATGTATTTGTAATTGGTTTTACTTTTATGATCCACAGCTACCTATTCGAAGTAAAATGTAAGTACTCCGCAGGTGATGTAGCAAACGTCTAGGAAAGATCTCTATTAATCAATTCCTCATCAAAGTTCAGGGGGGAAATACCATATAGTTTATACGCAAACATATGTAAATCCATATGATGAATCCAATTTATCAACCCCAACTGCCACTTAAACTTGTAATCCAGATCAGAAAAATCTACGCCTATCAGTCTTTTACCATCATTCGACTATCATAAGCAAGGACTCCTTGTCATAGCATAAAAATTTATCCTACCCCTAATATAAAAACCCATAGGCTTAACATTGAGTTTCCGTATGTCACGCTGACTGGCATACAGAGATTTATATGCCACTAGTGGCATACAGAATTGTTATCACGTAATATTCCAAATTCGAGGAGACTGGGTAGGATAAAATCAAAACCTGATTTGTTTTAATCTTGGCCACCGTATGCCACGACTTGAGTTTGGCATAGTGACTTCATGAGGCGAAGCCGAGTGAAGTCCGGAGCCAAAACTCCAGGAGTTAACCTCATCCAGTTTTACGATAGTATCCATATAAGGTTTTCATAGAAACTTGTCCATATCAGATTTTTGTACTGAAGGACCAAACATTTCAACAAGCCTCACTCTGTAACATTTCAGAGTAAATTAAACAGGTAATTGCGCATTGCTCACTGTGATTTTTGTACTGAGATAGGTGGTCAGTGCGTGAATAAGACATCTGGACTTGACTGCAATCCGAACAGCACGTCGGAGTATCACGGATGTGAGGACGGACTCGTCTGGTTCACGGGGAGGTGCCCCAGCACTGGGTCCTCCGTCTACAGTCAGACCTCCAGCCAGTGCGTGCCCCCCGCCCGCCTCCACGGCACAGGTAGAGTGTTCAACTTAAAACCAGCATAAATTTCACTAGATCTAGACCATGAACAGTTTACTCTAGAATACTCTCTCCTTGTCTATACCCGGCAGAGTGTATTGTAACGGTTGTAGTGTTGGCCTGAAAACTTGATACATAGAGTCCACACCTTGTACCTATTTTTGTGCAATAATTTGCGCCACATTTAAAGAAATGACTCCGGTACCGGTACCATCCTTTCTAGGAAACTAAATCAGTCCATATTTCCTCCACACCATCACTGTCCTCATCCATGAATGTCAGTTGAGGTTGCACTTTCTATGAGAATGACACACAAGCAGTAAACACAGCGGTATGGCTAAGCCTCGAACCCCGGACCCAATGATCTGTATCATAGACATTGATATGGGGCCATCCATAAAGTATGCACGCAGAATTTCTGAAATTTTGGACCCCCCCCCCCCCCCACCCCTCTCCTAATCTTGTACGCAATAGAACAAAGAGAGAGCATACGCAAAATTTCTGAAATTTTGGACCCCCCCCCCCCCCCCTCTCAGTGCGTACGTACTTTATGGATGGTCCCCATGTCAACCTATAGGATGTGCATGAGTTTATCTCTGACTTGATGGTTGGTGGTTTCAGCCTCGTGCCGGTCACAACTCGGCTGCGGTCGCGCTCCGGAGGGCACGCTCATGGAAACCTTGGGCTTCGTCAGACCGACAGAGCCGACCACAGTGTATGACGAGGTGACGTCAGAGCCTCCCAGCACGACGACTGCCGCCCCCAGCACTTCCCCGTCCACAGCATCGTCTACTCACGTCACAACGAAGCAGACGACATCAGACAAAGCTGCTATTGTAGTGCAGTCGGCAACAAGCAGCTCCCCTCGTGTCGCCTGGACGCACTGGGCAATATTCCTGTCTGTATTCTCAGCCGGTTTTCTAACTGTGTGATTGCACTGGTATGAACATGTAAGCTTGTGACCCTGTGTCGTGTTACCATGATGTGTGACGCATGAACCTGGGGTGCTACCATCACAAATATGTGTAATAAACTGGTGGTACCTTGAGGCATGCCTCATTACATTTAGTCATCGATGAATATTGTCATATCTTTTGTGTTCTGACAAGGTTCTATTCCGCTCCAGTCGGAAACCAGTATTAACCCCCGCAAATATGGAGTCGCCAAGTCTCCTTTTGTTATGAAATGAGAGTAGATCGATTGGTTGATGTGGATGCACACTGCATTAACAGCTAAAGTCGTATCTCGATGAGAATGAGGAACATGTCGGGAATCACAGCGGCACGGTCGATATATCTGAACCTGTGGGACACCATCCTAAAGACTGGACTATCCTTACTGCCATGACTGAGAGTAAAGGCTTTGTCCAGTTATGTAAATAAAAAGAAACTTAATAGTTTCTCATGATTAATTGTATAATGGGGCCGATTAAAGTTGCATCTATTATGGAACCAATCCTTTTTATATCAGTTATAATATACAATGTATCACTGAACAGTGCAACATATCAGTTATATATATCACTGAACAGTGCGACATATAGACCATTCGTATTGTGTTACTAGATATAACTACCGCAACTAAGAAAACTTACCGTACTAGTTTACCTTACCTTCCCAATAAGCAATATCAAGCCCATCACAATAGGTATATTTTCCCAGTACTTACCTTCGGTAGAAGCATGGATGGGAATTGATGTTCTTACGAGGCCTGGTGTACTACTGAGTACCCCAGGCAGGCATATCGACACACAAAAAAAACCCAAAACTATGTTCAACAGAATTTTAAAGGCCCTTAGAACACGTCTGATCAAGCCTGGTGCTACCTTGAATTTGAGAATGTCAATAGGTAATAAAGTGTTCCATAGCCAACAGTTCTCCGCCTTATAAAACTATGTTGAAAGGAATGTATGCTACCATTTATGACGTTGAGCAATTTCGTTTCCAATCTTTATCCTGGGAAGAACTTCCCAAGAATACAGTATGTGTGTCTGTTACTTGAATAAAAAACAATATATCAAATTCTATGAAAGAAATGTATATTTACATGTAACACCTTACCAATAATGCTGCCAACGCTGTCTATGACACTTTGTATAATACTTGTGTATTTGTTATATCGCTATCATATCAACTCGTGCCTTTCTATCTTCTGCATTTTGCTCTTTTACCATCATTGTATATAATTCACCTACTATCAATCATGTATGATAAGCAATACTATTTATATAAAGATAGGATCGATGGAAACTGCTTATTCTGCTATCGTAACACATGTCTTAACATTTTGTTGAAATCAAGATATTTATACTGTTCTCCGTTTGGTTGAGGCATTAACTTATATAGTATGCGTTATCTACTTATATTTAAGTAGTAAAGAGGTGCTTTACATGTCAATGTACATACAAAATTGTGAAATCAAATTGGTTGGGATGGATTTGTTTAATTCCCGCTCGATGCGCTTTGCAAATATGTGTAATATCATCATGCAGTCAATAGAGTCAGATACCCCGTATCACTCTACAATCTCAGCTTGTTTTCCGTCTATGAAAATAAACGATGTAATAAATATAAACCACTTGGGATTTAAAAATGAATTGCATTCCCCGAGGTTAGTTAGTACATCTATTTTATGACCAATGATTAGTGTATAAAATGTCTCATAAAATGGCACAGCAGTGACTGATCCCCCCCCCCCCCCCCCCCCCCATACACACACTATCATCCCTCAATCTACTACCCTCAGTATCTGATTTTCACCCTTTTTTCCCGTGGATTCTCCTTTTATGGTTTGAACTTCCATGATTTGCGGTACCGGTACCTCCTCTGTCATTTTTAGCACCTGTCCCTAACATCGCTTTATGGTAGAATCTGATCGTCTCTTCTATTACCATTTCTTTTAAATTCGCAATAGTTTAAAGGCTTCCAATAAACACCAACAATTCGACATTCTTTCGTATCGCAGTCTAATACATTCATACATAACAAATACGTATGTGAATTTGAACCTATACCCATTTTCATCACCTCTGTAGTGACTAGTCTATTCTTAACATTCCTGCAATATATTTTATATAAAGGCCAGGTGAATACCTGTATTGGAAAGACCGGCATATGAACATATATAAAATATACAATACATATATACAATTTGGAAATATGATAATCAATATGGAATGATGGGATGTCGCACTTTGTGAACGACAATTTCAATGACATTCTTCTGATATTCTAACAACACAGTAACACTGAACATAACTCTAACATTCTCGACTTCATATCACCATTTGTCTTTGACTTCCCACTGGTCATAGGACGTACACTCAAAGCCCCGCGACACACGGGACTGAAAGTCTCTGGCTGTGGCGGGGTCGGGGAAGTCGCTGAAGGCCCCGTAGAGAGAGTGAAAGACGAGGACCGGGTCGTCCCCATACGGTCTGAACCACTCCCTGATCTCACTCGCTGTGGCACCTTCCCCAGGCGTCGAGGGCAATAAGTCTACAACACTACCCTTGGGTGGAATATCAGTTGTATTTTTATAAACCCTGCCTTTTATACGGAATGTCCTACGATTATCAGTAGCAATAAAGGACTTGAATACTTTGGGCACTTTGGGGTTTTTCAGGAAGCTATGCTCCCGGTATTTGAGCACAGTCCTTTGAGCACAGTCAGCAGGGAGCACTTCTGCCGGGACTCTTTACAGGCGTTCCGCTCACACTCACAGCAGTGGAAATGCGGTAATATGACAACTCGACCTGTGATGTTGCCGATGGCCAGCGCGTTGCGCAGCGCCTCCCTCTCCATGGCACCAGTGTGAGCCCCGAAGAAGGCCGGGTTGCTGTAGGTGATGTACCTGGCACGCGGGTCGCTGTAGTAACCGTCTTCATCCACACTCCACAGCTCGTTCTCCTTGAAGCGGTACCTCTTGGCGGCGGTGCTGCCGATGTAGTTATTGTGCACAATCACGCACTTCTCACACGGATCCGTGCCGAACATGCGCCAAAACGTCGGGGTCGTAAAGTAGAACGCGCCGCACGGGAATAGACTCGGCGAGAGACGCTCGATCTTGATCTTCGTTTTCTCGTTCTCAAAAATGGCGACGGCCATGTTGATATAGGCCTGGTCATGTGACTTCCTGTAGTGGCGGTACTTCCGCCAGGCGGTCTCGTAGAGTAACCTGCTCGCCCTGGTGGCGCGCGCGTACACGAAGCCGCTGTTTAAGTGCACGCGGTCCTGCTGGATCTGGATGTCGCAGTCGCCGCACGTCAAGTAGCGCAGCGGGTTCTTCAGGAAGACGATATCCAGGTCGACGAGGAGGACGGTGAAGCCGGCGTCCAGCGCATGCAGCATGACGAGCGTCTTCAGGTTCGTCTTCAGGTAATAACCAGCTGTTCCGAAATCTCCCCGACTCGAACCAGCCTCTGACTCGAAGAAACTCGTTGCCAAGTAATAACAGCTCACATTGTGGTGGGCCAGCCAGGACTGTGCAGCAGTATCCAAACAGACCATCAGGAAATTCTGTATCCCGAATTGTACTATCGATGTTTCGTAAAAGTTTAGACCAAAATCGGAATATGTTGCGTCTACTATGGAAAGCACAACTTCTTTGGAGGTACTGTTTGCATGTTTCAATAAAACCCGAGCGAAGTCTAGAGGCGCAGCTGGTAGAGGAGCTTGTGGCTGGGTTACTGTCATAGATCCAGTGTGAATCCTTCCCTTAGTATCATCCTTGTTCGTCAGTTTTTGTATAGAGTGAGATCCGAGGCGAGCATTCTTGTTTCTCAAACGTGCGTGCTTGTTGTATAAAGCTGGCTCTGTTAAAGATGGCCCAGTCTCTTCCCCCGAACTTTTCAACAGATGGGCTTCGTTGGAGAACCTGTGCTGGTATGGAACGTCCATCTGACTAGCGTCGTTGAGGTCGTTGTTGAGTGGTTGCCGGTGGCTCTGGAAGGTCTGACTCAGTAGACCGCTCTGAATGAGGGCGTACGCACAGACAAGCAGGCCGCAGCAGGCCACACCTCGCCGACCCAACACTAACTGGGACACTGTAAAGGGAAACGATGATACATGACTTGTAAAGGGATCTAAGGGACCGTTCATTATTTATAGCAGGGGGGGGGGTGAACTATTGGAGTTGGGGGGGGGGGGGGGGTATTTAGAGGTATTTGCCAGGGGGGCACATTATTTCACGGTATTTGCCGGGGGGGGGGGGGGGCGTTTGAATGTCAATGATTTATGTTTTTGGCGATTCACCCACATAAGAGGTTCTAGAACCGTGTATTTTGGATAATCTACAATTAAGAGGCCAATAGTGTCTGATGTCTTGTAGCAAAATTAGGAAATTTACATACATGTAAGTATGGTAATTGTGGCAGAGAAGATAATAAGTGAGGTACTCCAACACCTGGTAGTCCCATGGCTGTGGAGTGGGGGACCATCATACTAAGATTTCTAGTAATCTGCCATGCAAGAGCTTCTCTGAGTTAATGTACAGTGCAATGCTTTTCAACGATCATCTTACTAAAGATAGCAGCAAAATTGCTGGCCTATTGAGGCAGAGACTATCACAGGGTTATTGCAGTTCCTTATTGCATAAAGGTACATATTTTCAACAAATAAACCCTGATTAAACAACAGCTGCCTGACAAGAATGTAAGGTAAATGACAGTTGCTGTGATGAATATCGAAATTCACTCAACAATCTCCCAAATCACCTCAGTAATATTACCCAAGAGATAATACCTTCAATTGCTTATTCATGACCCTTATTTTGCTAGCGGATATCCTTCATCACCACAAATTCAACAAATAATTTACTATGAGAGTATACCGGTATTACTTAACTGTCAGGACATCTTCAGAAAGCAGCAAAACCTGGATTCTGCCCATGCGTGGGGGAGGCGCGTTATTTTGAGGTATTTCCGAGGGGGCGCTTTATTTGGGACTATTTCAGTAAAGCATGTAATCCACCAAATCAACGCTCAGAGACGGCCAGAGGCGACTTCCGCACGGGTGCGGGCGACAGGGTTTTCAATGGGCTGGTCCGGCCGATTCCGGCCGATTTGCTGATCCACCAGGCAGATTGTACTAGCCGATCTGACCCGATGAGAGATTTGGGTGACGTCCACAATTCCTCCACATGGTCATCGTCCAGCCCAAACTCACTCTTGGTGGATCACATGCTTTAGGGGTGCTTTATTTTCAGGTATTTCCGAGGGGGGGGGGGGGGGGGGGGCATTTCATTTGGAGGTGATTCTGAGCGGGGATGGGCATTTTGGAGGATTCGCAGAACAAAACCCACACACCCCCTGCCATAAATAATGAACGCTCCCTAAACGGTAAATGAGACATGTGTAGAGTGATACCGTACCGGTATGGGTTTACGCGGTTTACAGGGCATTTATATTTTTAATAAGTAATTAAGAGATAGCTGCATGTCTACAGTCTAGGGAAGAGTTACACCAGAATATCTTTAGTTGCTCCTGGATTATGGATAATAACTCTAGTTTCTACATTCCCCTGTGTGGGATCCAGTGGAACAACGTAGGCAATGTCGGTGACCGATTGAATGATATTCAGTCCGACTCACGGTACGTCGGGGTTGTGAGTGTGAACCATAACCAATCCAAACGGTATGCAGACCATTCGCGGCGGCGGGCGATTCGCGGCAGACCATTCGCGGTAAAACCCGGACTATTCGCAGTCAAATCCCCGACGGCTCGGGAGGTCGGGAAGACCATTCGCGGTGGACGGGTTATGTGATAATTATTAGCTGTGATATTGATTATTATGAAAGGTTGAGAATTAACAATAAACAAGGCCGTTAATACGGGATTCAAATGTTTTTTTGTAGTTGTTTTTACTTTTATTTCACCCCCCCTTGCATACTATATGTCAAATTTAATCAAAAGATTTAAAAGTTAATGTCATTTAGATCCCTCCCCACTCCCTCCTCACTCCCTCAATTTCCCTCACCAGTCCCTCACCAATCCCTCACCAGTCCCTCAACAGTCCCTCACCACTTCCTCACCAGTCCCTCAATTTCCCTCACCAATCCGTCACCAGTCCCTCAATTTCCCTCACCAGTCCCTCACTGTCCCTCACCACTCCCTCACCGAGTTGTGGCCCCCTGCTCCCGTCAGAATATGACCGCGAATAGTCCGTATTCCCACCGCGAATGGTCCACCGCGAACGGCCTAAACACCACCGCGAATCGTCCGCTACCGCGAATCGTCAGGCAATCCTATATAGTATATAGTCACTCACACGGCCACAAGTTGCGCACACGGAAAGTTACTAACTTGAATTTGAAACCAGCAGACTGCGCAGTGATGGTCTCGGACTCTGAGGCGACATACTAATACTATTACTATCGAAGGCCACTGAATGTACTATTGAAGTCTGACTGCATGGTAATCTTAAATGTATAATAACCCATACTTGCGTGGCTTGGTAAAAGGTTGTAGTAAGCAAATGTCTAGATGTTTCTCCTCAAGATGCTTAATCGGTCAGTGAAAGGCTGAAACTTTAGGAGCATCGTGGATTTGTTGTTATTCAGTTAGGTGTCAAAACAATAAGTTAAATCACGACAAAAATCTATTATAAAATTTATAGGTATACAAGTTTAAAAAAATGTAATTTTAGTCAATAAAGACTCACATTAGGAGACTATAAAAGGACAAAATATTCTTTATCTCTAGTAATCCTAGATTGTCAAGAGTAACAACACTATTGATAATACGTGATTGGGATACCTACCTTAATGGAATATATCTAAGCATAGTTCAGTATTGCGCTGACAGTCTGGGTTCTCGATCAGTGTCGATCATGATATAGTAAAAATACCTTTTTTCGTGTCATTCTTTAAATATGAAACATTTGGACTCAATTGTTCACACTACTTTATCTCGGACTACATCAAGAATCCACGGTTTCGTACATGACCTTTGACCTACCTTGCCAAAGACACCTTGATCAGCCACGGGCCTCCAAACGTGCGGCGCTTCTGGCTGCACGCGCTTCTCGGTGACAAAATACATGCAACTATCTACACTACACATCCATCATGGACGGAAGTCGCAGCGGTGGAAATCTATCTAGAAAAGAAGATGCGGGATTGTCAGTGGGTCAGCAAATGGCGGCGTCGTGTTCAGGAGCTCTTTTGACGTCTCTACTCGGTAAATAACCACCCAGCTGGTAGTATTGGCATTGGTCTACTCCCGGCCACAGTGACTTTGGCAGGCACTTTAATTACCTGAAACTGTAGGGACAGTTGATCGTGTTTTCTTCTCTCTCTCATTTAGCGTTATATGGTTTATTAAATCCCGTGAGCGAAGTCACGTATGAAAGTAGGCCTACAGGCTACAGGATCTTATGTGACAGACACTTATTCCAAGTTCCAGTGGATGTAAGTGTGTCAAATACGTTATGACACGACCCAGTCCTCCTTGTCGCATCCCCAACGGGGGCGGGAACACTGACCGAAATCTCAACTGACACAAGACAAGTGACATACGCAAAAACAGTGTCAGTTGTCTCACTGGTCAGTTGTCTCACTGTTGTGTTGGTCCTTTTATATGGCAAAATCTAAAGCAAACAAGCGTAATAAGACTATGAAACTGGATGAATATGCATATCATACACATAGAAATTATATCCTCAAATATCTTTTAATTTCATTAGGGTTTGCTAACTGAAAAATTCAATTTTGTCATCGAAAGTTATCTAAGTTTGAACGATACCCGGGTGGCCAGGGGGCCGTGTACCCATCTGATACACCTTAGGTCATAACTCTGTGAATATTTAGCATATAAACACCATAAGTATTATAACAACTAATAGATAGCTGGATACATGTGTGAAACAGTCATTAAGTTTACATTTTGATTTACGAAAGGTTTTTCGTTACGGAGTTTCCCGCGAGCGTGATATTGTGTCAGTTGTCTCACTCGGTGTGTCAGTTGTCCGACATGGGAGTGTGTCGGTTGAGATTTCGGTCAGTTGTCTGACATTCCTCCCAACCCAGTGTAGTGCGATAGTTTGTTTACCTACCACATATAAAACGTGTAATTTTCTATACTATCCGCTTGGAGATCTTCCCGCACATAGAGACAGAGTGAACCAGACATAGGGATGGAGACTGAAGGGCCACGAGAGTGAGAATCTCGTGCAGTACTTAACTTTATCCTACCCCTAATATAAAATCCCATAGGCTTAACATTGGGTTTCCGTATGCCACGCTGACTGGCATACAGAGTTTTATATGCCACTAGTGGCGTACAGGACTGTTATCACGTAATATTCCAAAATCGAGGAGACAGGGTAGGATAAAATCAAAACCTGATTCGTTTTAATCTTGGCCACCACATTCCACTCGCCTCATGAAGTCACTTTGCCAAACTCCAGTCGTGGAATACGGTGGACAAGATTAAAACTCATCCAGTTTTACGATCGAATCCTGTTACTATTTTTTGTGTTTCTCTACACAGATGTACTTTTATCCTTAGGATTTGTTTCTATCCATACCGAAATTATAATTTACAAGTACAACTCAACAGCTGCCCAATTTGGGTTTCAAGTGAAGGCTTTATTGGGTGTAAACAACTTTGGTATAACGTTTTGGCAAATAGTAGCCCTTTTCGAGTCCGAAAGAACTAAAGAAAACCGTATTTTCTGGTACATTCCCTATGTAAATCAAGCAAAGGTAAAGTGGCCTATTTTAACCTATTAGCATTGGATAAACTGGACTAACCGTAGGATTTGGTCAATTGGAAATAGAATGAATCTCAAGGAATGAGATTTGATAGATATCGATGCGCGTCGGCGTGTATTGGCATTGGTGGGTGCCCAGTCTAAGACTAAGGTATCGTTGGCTGATCTTGTCGTGACTGAACAACAGGGCCCAGTATCATAGGGTCTCTACGACAAATGAACGTGTGTGGAATGTCGTAGTCTATTGGTGCATATTGGTGTTTATCGGCGATGGATTTGAAACAAGGAAAACATGTGAAATAATGGAAAATTTTGAAATCTTCAAATGAAAATACCTAGCATATCTAAGGATAATCATGCCTTACGAATTTGTTGTCATTTAACCAAGACTGAAGATCCCAAATCATGTTTTAGCTTGGAACTGTATATTTAATGTCTGAAAAATTATATATTGTTTTGCCTCTCCTGGTGAAATATCAATTATAAAGATGCATTATTCAGAGAATCATAAAAGTTGTCAACGGTGTTGGTTCAAGGCATCCACAGGGGGGTATCTGGAACCTACGATTTGTTGCCAGCACGCTTGGTTTTCGGTGGATGACTGGTGGACACTACACTTAGTCACACCACTAAGAATTGACGAGAAACTCCAAATAAGAACTGTCTATTAGCTAACAAGGTGACAGTTAATAGATCAGGTCTCTACATACTGGTTTGATTGAACAAGGACATAAACATGGCAAAAAAAATAGGAAGCATAGTGTCCAAGGCGACTATCGCACTATCTTGCGTAAACAAAGCATGACGTCCAATTTACGAAGCGTAGTGTCCCGAGTATGCTGGCTACGAAGCGAAGCATAGTGTTTCGGATTCCTATAGGGCTTGTCTCAAAATGTCCACAGGGTGGGCTCGAGTTGTCCACTGAAACATTAAATGGTCATAGCATTCAGGGCTCAAATCATATTGGGCTCAAGACTTATGGTCCACCCTACAGTCATATGTGTGACTCTTACGTATGAATCCTACTTTTTCAGTTTTACATATATATTTGACATAATCTTGTGAATATCCCAATAAATCTGTTTGTTTATAATCACCAACATATAGGGTGGGGGTAGTTAACACGAATCACACAATTTGTAGGCCTACACTGAACATATTTGGGTTATGACATCTCAGAATAGCTCACTCCAGACTTACACAGCAATACCTCCTGAGAGGAGACCCCCCCCCCCCCCACTACATTGTTTCAAACATTCAATTTGTTACAAAGAAGTAGAAGAAAATACCTCTCATGGTCGCCACAAACAAAAAATATTATGACATAGAAGATAAATGTTGTTTAACATGTGTATTACAATTTATTTGATTATCATGCTTAAGTAATAAATAATTAGAGGAAGGGCTTTGCTTGCCGATTTTATGACCTTCCTTCCTGTAACATTCTAACAACGACTTGCCTCCCGTGTTATGCAGTGACGCCGCTGGACGTGGTCAAAGTGCGTCTCCAGGCTCAGCAGCGTCCGGCCGCTGCGCGCGCACCTCCCGTGGACAGCGTCTTCGGGTCGCTGTACAGGTGCCTCTGTTCTTACTGCAACCCGGCGCCCGGCTGTATCGCTGAAATGGCGGCCTCAGATATCCGCAACTGTACGCACTGCACTGTAGCGCTCCCCACCCACATCGCTGTGCCCAGCAAATTCACAGGGACAATGGTACGTGACCTCCTGTCCTATAGGAAATTTAAAGATCACACATTATTATTATCTAGATAGATTAAGAAAATATGAATAAAAAGAACATAGAGTTGAAGTCAGTTTTGATAGTATTCTCAGGGATGCCAGTTCTCAGGGTATTTCAGGTTTTCAGGTATTTTTCTCAATTCTGAACATAACATTGATCATTCTTGTGAAATGCAGAGTATCTCTATATAGGCGGCCAGTGGTGGGAGCCATGCCCGGTGGCTGGTGTCAGGCTGCACCCTGTGGTTCCCTGGGCCTTGCAGTGTCAGGGGAATTCCCCTGAGAACTCAGTGGCGCTATAGTGGACTGCCATAGGTTAACTGAAACCCCCTGAAACCCCTGAACTAAGAACTATGTTTGGAGAATGGAGCTTAATGAAACTTGAGCTGCTTGTAATCTCAGGAGGCTAATGGTGGTAGCGTTAGGGTGGTCATATCTGTAGTAGACTTTCTCGGGTCTTTAAGTATTCACATATGTTTCGTCACGGGGCGTTGCAAAGTTCGAGCTCCTTTCCCCACCACGTAACGAACACGGAATTAAGTATTCACATATATTGAAAAAACAAACTAGCCCACTACTGATTTCAGATGTGTATATTAAATCCCTTAAATGTTATCTTTGTACTACTTTAAATATTTTGTGTCAAATAATCAGCATATCAAAGTTTAGAATGGAAGTCAAATAGAGAGTTAACATTTCAGGTTTTTTTCTGAAACCTCACTGGCATCCCTGTATTCTATTCAAGAAATGATCCCAGAAAATTTTCAAAATATGTAAAAACGGACAAAAAAGCCTCATTAGTGAATTCAGCAACGTTAAGCATTTCTTGAGTACAGTATATAGATCTATGGTATGTGTCCAATATTTACAATTTTAAAGTTTGTTTCATTGAATTATAAGTTTGTACTTGGTTATTTGCAGGACGCCGTTCTGAAAATCTCCAGACATGAAGGTGTGCGTTCCCTTTGGAGCGGTTTCTCCCCAACGCTGTAAGTTATCTACAGATCAATCGTGAATCCTATCTAAGTATCTTAATTAGATTTAGGTCAGAACATGATTCAACCCTGAGTGGAACTATTGATCTACGGAATTCAGAAAGTATAGCAACACTCGACCAAATATTGCTGCCTCCAGGAACTATTGTATATTTTTGTAAAATATATATATCCTGGCAAATTGGGAAAGTTTATTAAAAAGAATTATAAAAAAATGTCCTTTTTGCCACGGATATGTGGTTTCTAAATTCAATCAGTAATCTATCGAATTCCTATGATCTAGTGTGGATCTTAGCGTACATTGTATCTACCCTTGTTTTAGAATAAGGCAGTCCGTCCGTTTTCGTCTCAGATTTCCTGACTGATTTTGCCCGGAGGTATGCTTGAAAAATAATCTGTAAAGTCGTTGGCAAGGAATAACACAATTATACCTACAAGAGGAACAGACCAATCGAAGACACATAGACTGAACAGTTTAAAAACAGACGGGCTAACAATGAACTGCTAAAAAGTTCAAAGAAATTTAAGCAATACAGTACGTAACACTTTATTGTGTAGAAGTATATTGTGTATCAGAACTTAAGTCAATAAAAAAATTTAATCCCCTTCCCCCCCCCCCTCCAAAAAAAAATAAAAATAGTGAGGCTTGTTGTACAGATCATCCATTTTGATTGCTTTCAGGTTGATAAGCGTCCCTCAGACAGTGATCTACTACTCCACCTACGACCGTCTCAAGTACTACATGGGGTACCGGGAGTCGGACCTGTCCACATTGCACATCTCTCCCATCGCCGGCGCCATTTCCAGAGGTATTCATTGTTTATAATGAAATCAAGATTTGTGCTTGTTTAAAATAAGAATTTATTATTGTTTCCGAAGATGCAGCTTTACGTTTTTCTAGGGAAATCCACTTTTTTTATTTTCAGTATATGAAATTATCATTCACACCAATAAAACAGTGCATTAAACCTCCCCACAGACCCTTAGTCCAACAATATGGCCGATACCCACATGTCTCTGAGCAACAGATTCCACATGAAAAATATTCCAACTTTTTGTCTTACCCCAACTGATATCCTTGCTTTTGAGCGTATTTTCCATAAGGGCAAATTACCAATTGGATCGACATATTTAGTTTTCATAACTATATCTTGGGATCCTCGGGCACAAACACAGTGCCCTGGGCTTGTTAGAACTCCCAATTCCCTTTCAGTATTTGGTAAGAAGCTTGGGTAATTACCTAAGGTGGTTTTGTGAGGAGTTTTGTTGTGACTGATTGACTTTGTCAGGTTAGGGGAGGCAGATTAGAGTTTATCTGATAGGAAAGTCATGTTGGCGTTAATTAAGTCACCTGTACTTCTTGCTACTGAGAGATTATATTGTCAGAAATCCCTTCTCAGGGAATGCGTTCCTTTCACTTATCTCGTCGACTTGACCAGCATGTGACCTTGGCGTTTGATAAGCAGCAGATCATAGAGTTAAGGGTGAGGGTCGTGACCCAGAAAGTGCTGAATGTAATCAACCACAGAAAGCCGTGTCCTGATAACAGGCTGATCAGTCTTTATAAACAAACGCCATATGTATTCCTCCACGTTGCATGCCATCAGAACGGCCATATACGCACATAGCAGTAGATGCCAGACAGCTCTATGATAACACCATTCTCGTGTGATACTAGACGCCTTATCAGAACGCTTCACACTCCTATCCCATGTGCACATTTACTAAACCAACACATTTGCTATCGGCAAGATACGACCCTGGATGTTCCGATGGCGTCGACACCAGCCAATCAGCAACATACTTTCTAACCCCACTGCTTTCTTTCATAAAAGTCCAATTTTTAGTAAGTGTTCGTAAATTAGGATAATAATGTACATGCATAAGATTAACATTTTCTTTCATATTTCGAATACTGCCACAGTTATTGCAATTATCTGGACAAAACATGATATTTTCGAGGAACAATTGACTGATTTCTCTCTCAATTTTGCAACAGGTGGAGAAAATCAATGACAGTTACAGAAAGACTCGTTCCCTATGGTTTTCGATTTAACCCTCGTTGCTTCGTGTACTGACACTGTTTACTGCTGCAGTTGGCGCTGTGACGGTGATATCGCCCCTGGAGTTGATACGGACCAAGATGCAGTCACAGAAGCTGAGTCTGGGCGAAATAAGCGGCGCAGTTCGCATGGCGCTGCACGAAGGTGGACCCGGAGCCCTCATGCAGGGTCTGGGCCCGACCTTACTGCGGGACGTCCCCTTCTCAGGTGCGTACTGCTCTCAATGCCCCCCCCCCCTCCCCCCCAGCACTCAACGAGCGCCTAGGATCGTTAGATCACGAATTGTGTTAGATCAGTGCTTGTTAAGTGTTGCGGGTAATAACTTATATTGACCGAAAGGTTGAACTTCATATTGCTCACAATGTAGGTATTAAAAGTAGTTATATTATGCAATTAATGTTATATTACCCGGAATGTAGATTCACGGTAAATTTGTTTTGGAATAACGGAAACATTATGTTATGCACCACTCAGAATGTATGCTATTTTATTAATGGAGATGAGGCATAAAAACAGAATGGAGGATATTTGAGCTAAGGTTATGTTACCTACCATTCAGAATGTAGGATGTTAGCATTGAGGTTGCTTTGCATGATGTTCAGTATTGTATGATGGTAAAGGTTATAAATGTATACATATTTAGCTTAGGATGTAGGATATTAACTGTTGCTTTATGTTACAAATAGGCCAGAACGTAAAATGATGGTCAGGTTACTTAACTCACTATTCAGAATGTAGGATAATAAAGATAACATATTATATAATATCCATTTCGTCATCAGGGAAGCTTTGTGAGGGAGTTATACACAGCATCTAGACATACTTACCTCTCATTCACTTAAATGTTCATGTCACATACGTATGCTACATTGTACTTTCTCACATCAGTATATATCTAAGATATCCTCATCGGGTACAGATTATACTATATTGATCTCTAGCGATAGAAGTAGTTAAAAAAAACTTTTGACAATGCACAAACTTGACAAACATTTGAGTCTAGATCCGCTTTAATATGATAACTGTGTGATTGGTTTGCAGCGATCTATTGGTACGGGTACGAGTACATCAAGTCGGTCATACTGATGCAGAAGGCAAAGCAGGAGCTGTCTTTTACTGAAAGCTTTATGGCTGGTGCGGCATCAGGGTCGGTAAGTACAACCTCCACCTTCCTCACACTGACCCACAGATTTACATTTCACTCGGAGAGACAGTAGGGCGTCTTACATTTCGTATGGCAAAATAGGGCCCTCAGCGCAAGCTAATTGTAAGACACATCATTCATTGGAATATTAGAATGTTTGTCCACAGTCCCTGTTGTAACCAGGCAACCAGGTGGTACTCATTTTGTACTGTGGTATCCATCTAATAAATGCTACTTTTACAAACTCCATTATCTTATGGGCAGTGTGGACAGGTCGAATGCAATCTAAATTTCTGCATCAATAGCAGTATTAACATTTCTTATATAAGATCATGCCTTCGGTTTCTATTCGTACATAAAATTGTATTGCATGGAGGATCATTGTAATAACAGTGATTAGGATACGAATATAAAACTGAATGGTGTGTGACTGTCAATGATTGGGGTATGAATATAAAACTGAATGGTGTGTGACTCAGTGATTGGGATATGAATATAGAACTGAATGGTGTGTGACTGTCTGTGATTGGCTTGTGAATATAAAACTGAATGTTGTGTAACTGTCAGTGATATTGATGTGGATATAAAACTGAATGGTGTGTGATTGTCAGTGATTGGGATATATAAAACTGTGTGTGACTGTCAGTGATTGGGATATGAATACAAAACTGAATGGTGTATGACTGTCAGTGGTTGTGATGTGAATATAAAACTGTGTGTGACTGTCAGTGATTGGGATATATAAAACTGTGTGTGACTGTCAGTGATTGGGGTATATAAAACTGTGTGTGACTGTCAGTGGTTGGGATGTGAATATAAAACTGTGTGCGACTGTCAGCGATTGGGATATATAAAACTGTGTGTGACTGTCAGTGATTGGGGTATATAAAACTGTGTGTGACTCAGTGATTGGGATGTATAAAACTGAGTGTGTCTGTCAGTGATTGGGATATATAAAACTGTGTGTGACTGTCAGTGATTGGGATATATATAAAACTGTGTGTGACTGTCAGTGATTGGGATATATATAAAACTGTGTGAGATTAGGATATATATAAAACTGTGTGTGACTGTCAGTGATTGGGATATATATAAAACTGTGTGTGACTGTCAGTGATTGGGATATATATAAAACTGTGTGTGACTGTCTGTTTTAGGTAGCTGCGGTCCTGACGCTGCCATTTGACGTCGTCAAGACGCACCAGCAGATGGCGCTCGGGGATCCGGGCATGGCCAACGGTAAGCAGGACCACCGATTCCATCTACCTCTTCCACATATATGTGATCAATCGGAGACTCATCTCAGTGCTATAAAGTACTTACGGAGAAAAAGAGTGGAAATAAAAGTGCTATAACCTTTTTTTCATCTCCCCACCTCCTTTTTAGGGTATATTTTTTTAAGTTTAAGAGTGAAGATAAGCAGGATTTTAGACATGTCTAATTTTATTTCTAGACCTACTAGCATTTTTTTCCTTTAGTAGTAGTGTCAACTTCAGAGAGCATAGTCCAGGGAAGTTTTTCAGTATTATGTTAATATGAAAACCGCCATTTAAATGCATCTGTTGTTTATACACATGTATCTGATAAGTCCGGGCTTCATCTCAGTATTAGGAAGGGCGCGTTATGACGCAGTTAACTGTGAAATATTGTTATATCTAATTTTGCCTCTTAAGGTGGGATGCCTGACTAAGTTTCAGTCTATCTTACCTTACTTTACTATGTTATATGAAGGCAGGGCCAACTCTGCTTCAGTTAAAAAAACAAGGAAGAATGGGAGATCTATACAGGAGAATTGAAAATAGAATATTACAAGATTGTGGTGTATGTCTTACGAGGGCTAGGATTTCCATAGTTAGATTGCTAAAAAAAACATAGAATATTTATATGAACTATTATCTCATGAGAAACTGCAGATTTGTCTTTGTTTCGGAACGGGATACGCTCTTATCTTGGCGGCAGGGTCATATTGTTACTGGATGGGTTTTGATAAAAGTATTCCATTGATAAAACTCTGAAATCTGGTTAATACTTGTTCCCATAAACGCATCTATCAAGGTATACATACTACAGGCAGCAACTGTCTCGAAGTAGAGTAGATTGAATCAGAGCAAATCTAAATATGTATTATATTTTTGTTGAAATCCCTTCCAGGAAAATCCAGGATGTCTACGGTTGCGATGATAAGGGAACTGTACATGACGCGCGGGCCACAGTCACTCTTTGCTGGTGGGTAGATTCACGTCTTCTCGTAACTTACATTAAAGTATATAAGTCTAATTGAACAAATTGGAGGTTAAATTACCCAAACAAACAAACACACATTAGAGTATGTACTTTACAGAAATAAACTATGGACTCTAAATTAGGTATTGACCGAACGATGAGGTAAATCGGGTGAATTTGCCGTATACGCTGTGAGATAACGCCCATGTATAAATCCTCACTAATGTAAACAGCGCGTGGCGTGTCTTGTTATGTTCCAGCATTCATTGAGAACTCTATATTTGTGTATTCAGGCTTTGTGCCGAGGATCGTGAAGATCGCCCCCGCCTGCGCCATAATGATCAGCTCCTTTGAGCTCTCCAAGTCCTACTTCATCAAGATGAACAAACTAACAAGCAGCACAGACCTATAGATGTAAAGTCGGGCTTTGTTCACGAGGCAAGCTCCAGCTGAAGATGCCACGAGGCAAGTTCTCGCTTCAGGATCCGCGAGGCAAGTTTCAGCTGCAGATATTGCGAGGCAAGTCCTCACTGCAGACACTGCCAGACAATTCCAGCTGTAGGGCATGATTGATAGCCATATTCTCACGCCACCTTATTATATATCCTGTTGGATCTTTATCATTGCTGTGTAGCTTTATCAAGACATTACTTAAGTTATGAAACGTTCATTGTTGAGTGTTTGACGCCAAAGTGAAATAACAGGTCAACTATTCGCATATTCATGGCAATATCGATCTCAGTATGGCGGTATGCATTGATTCAGGTTGTTGACACTGTAAGCTGTATTATCATGATGTTATGTGCATGGAAACAAGGAGTTTTCATCTTCAAAGAACCTTCAGGCTATATTAAATGCGAGGTTTGGGTAGAAGACAAAAAAAATGTGGGGAGACGGGAAACAAAACAATTTCATGTTTGTGAGTGTCATAAGGCTGATTCATTAAACTTGGTATTGTTGTGTTAAGTGTATGTTTCCAGCAGGTCACACAGCACATGTTTAATGATTTTTGTTCGAGCAGCTGTAAATTGTTCATGTCGCTAGTTAAATTAAGGGAAAACAGCACAAGATGTCAAACCAAAGTTACACACAAAGAACTGATTTAAACGTGGCTCTATATGATTGATTTATTTGGCTAGCTCTTTATGTCTTGGTGTCTGTTGGAGCCGATGTCATTTAGATCAAATGGGGCGCTGGTATGCAGGCGCTGGATACTAGATCCTAGGCTACAAACAAAAAGAGGATTTAAAAAGACCTAGATTAGCCTGTGAATTCTACTGGTTTCTCTGAGGCTAGTGCCTTTGATCTACTCCAGCTGATCTACTCTTTGCATGCTAAATGTAATCCTGAGGTTGTGTGGTTTGCTTGGCGTAGGTGTGCCATATGGTGACTTATTTTCTCATATTTTAAGGACTGTGTTATCAAAACACCGTCCTATTTCAAGGGCTGTTTAAACAAATGCTAGATTTTAAAACATTATTAACAAAATCAAAAGATCTGAGTATAATTCATTGTTAACCCCTTTGCTAAAAGAAGCCACTTGTAGAATGGTTTGTAAGTACTGAAAAACGTTACAGCAGTATGAGAAAACGTATTTACTGTGTGCGAATTGATGTTAGCTCATGGTCTTTGGCTGGATGCGAGATATTCGACCACAGGTACATGTATATAATAATATGTATCTGTGGTGGAACATCTATGAACTACTACCAGCTACTTGGGTGTAGTAGTAATAATGTACGCGCCCTAGGCCCAGAGTGAATGATGGCAAGCATGTTAGTCATTGACATAGCGATGTTTTTTCTTGAGTTGCGGTATGTAATAATAAGTAAACGACCTAATTGTTGACGGAACGGTCTCCGTTCTTGGTCTGTCGTCACGGTTATACAGGCCACAAACGAAGACTGCTTTGTCATCAGTAACGTCGTTTCCTCATATTAAAATATCATGAGTTAAAAACGTGAGCAAATGATATCAGTAGCAAATGTGAACAAAGGATAGACTGTGACTTTGTGGAAAGTGCTTATATCACCAAAATGCTATAGTTCCGGGTCTTTTTTTAGGAAATAGTCTGTAATATTTGAACTGCATAAGGGAGACTGATAAGGTGATGTTAGCAAGCAGTATCTATGAAAAGAAAGGGCTTTACTGAAAGTGTTTCACCATTTATTTAAAAAGCTTGGTGTTATTTCTTGTAAAACACGTGAATGTTAAGCAATTGAAAGCATTCAAAGTGGAAACATTGAAAGTGATTTGATCCTGTGGTCTGAATATCTTTGGTATATTAGACCTTTCATAGAAATAATAGAATGTTTTATAGAAAGAACATTCAAGATTGTTTTGTCTGTAAAAACAAATCAAATTTCAGACGTGACTCTTCAAAAGAGTACTCTGGAACATTTTAAAGGAGAAATTTCAAATTTTTGAAGTGGTTTCTGAAAGGAATACTTTGAAACATTGTTATAAATAGAAAACAGTATTATGTAATGAGAATTTTACGTTCATTGTTTATACCTAATTTTCAGAATGACTTCTAAAAGAAGTATCCTGAAACATTGTTGTAGATTAAACCAAATATTCAGGGTGACCCTTAAAAGGGGTACTCTGAAACTTTACGTAGACTTCAAAGTGACTTTTTCAAGGAGTACTTTGAAGCAGCTTTTAACTCAAACAAGACGGGTAATCTGTGATAAAACACACTACAAAAAGGAGCCCTTGTATAGTGGGTGAGAAATCGATAATATTAAATGCAAAAAGCTTCAGTATGTATTCAGTCAGAGAAGGTCCTTATAGTTTATTGAACCCTGAAGCCTTAACTCCATTGTAGAATCACCGGAGGAGCTGGTACTCTGCATGGTGATCAAATTCTGTCATTAATTACCAATGTATCACATAACTTAACATGCTCTATTGATTGAAATAGTGATTGTTCATCTCCAAGAGATAACATTTGACATTTCATTTGTATATAAAGTCACTTCCTGTGTTCATCCCATTTTGATGTGTTCATTGCAGCATTATTCACATTTTCGAATGATCCAGATAATAAAATACAACAAATGATAATAGTTTCGTCATTGAGTTATTTGTTATTACATGCAATATATGGAAACTGGCAGTGTGGTCGCTGCATTTCAGTTGTATCTCGTCTATGTTTGGTATAGGCTTTTGCTTTGTGCTCACTTTTTTATGATGAAACTTTTATTTATCGCCATGGACATAAATCTATGAACCTGCTTTTCATCCATACTATGCACAGTAGTATACGGATACAGGGTTAATGTATCTGTAGTTGATAACTATGCGGTAAGATTGACGATCAGTTGAACCGATGCCAAAGATTTTAGACAAATGGGAATTGGGTAGGATATTGTCTTATCCTCAATACAATAACCTTCGTCAAATAATAAACCTGGTGAGAGTGAATATGTTAGCAGGATATGGCTAGGCCTTTTCATGTAGGCAGCTACCACTAAAGTAAGCTTGATGTCATCGGCTGACGTCACATGTCTGTTCATTTGATTACGACATTGCTAGCATAATCGTGGTGATTTGCTTAGTGTCAAGTTGTTGACAAATAGTTAAATATCACTGCGCGTCAAATCCTAGGAGCATATGGTGGCATGTTTCCGAAACTAGTAAATATTGTGTATGTATGTCCACCCAGATACAGAACAGAGGAGTCTACCATCTGTGTTGAGCTTTAGGCAAAACCTATATGATCTACAGATGTTGGGTTTTGATTCCCTAGTCGTTAGGGAGAAAGGTGGAAGTTTGGCCCTCACCAGTTTGTCCCTCAGGCTTTCCTGCTTCCTGAAGGCACTGAGGAAGATCGTCCTGTGGTTGTGGCACAGGACTTATCTAGTAAATCACAATTCTTTAAGACCACATTCTTTATGCCATTAAAGTGTACCGTTGTAGGGCCTTAAAACATATTACGTAAGACCTGAGAACTGCTCTTAAGTGATTCGTTCGAAGATCCTAAATCTCTCAGTGAAATCCTTTATCTCTCGTGATATTTTCATAGAACTGCCTGCTGTGAATCAGCCATAGATGCACGGTAACCACACACATCTACGACCAGAGGTACAAAGAATGAATGATGAGATCTTATTAACTTATTTTAATGAACTGTATCAATCCACAAAGCGATGATTAAATAATTACATTGTCCAACAACATTACAAATACAAACCGCCTTCAATAACAAACATCCTTGTTAGTTGAATTCTCTAGGGTTGCTCCTTTCTATTCACATAATAGTCACATCGTCCCAATAATTCTATCCCAACGAACATTAATCACATGCGGTCACGCAGGCAGCACTGAGGTATACTCCTCCATTTCACATGTCAGAACACCATGTGATCAACCACTCTCCTGATAGGGAACGCTTGTGGTACATATACCTTTCTACCGCCACAATATCCTATCGTCATCCCTTAACTTTGTTCTTACTTTTCTATGTTGCAACTCACACATATTATTCAGCACACAATAACTACAAATACTTTAGTAATTTTCAAACAAGCATGTAGTGCAAAAGCCTGGGTTAAAAGTGGTGATTAGGATATTTAGACATTCGCTCTCTGCCCGCTTACAGGAGAGTGTCTTGTTTAAGGCTTAAGGCTTACGGGCAAAAGCCTCTTTCACGAAGACGGCAGAGTACTCCTTTGGACGCAGTGTCTTCCTTTCAGAATAGAGTTATTGATGAAATCAGAAAAAAGGTGAAAGTTGATATGAGTAAACCTTGGTTAGGTTGCTCGTTTTACTTTATAAAAATCTTCCCAAAGAATCGGGGCACTTAATTTGCAATTGACTCCATAAAATAATCTTCCCAAATAAAACGGGCCCTGATTCCTTGTTTTAGTTGGGCTCAGTCCTAAGATAATGCGTATCGAGGTGAAATAAGGGAGGTTCATGTGAACATTATGCCAAGCGACGACCGCCGCGCAACCTGGTGATTCAAAGGGGAACTCGTCTTGGGTGGACTGGAAATGACAACAATGCCTATTTATTTTCCCTTAACTTTCAACAGCACGAACAGGGTTCCCTGCATTTACAGCAAGGAGTAGCCAATGTCTATTTCTTGTAGAGATCGGAATTTTCCCGGTTATTTTCGGTTTTTCTTTTATCTATGGTGTGCTGAACTCTCATGATATAGTTGGTAGGTAGTTTTGTACTCCGTAGCTATAGCCAGGGACATATCACGGCGAGATCGATTTTTTGTGTGTGGTTTATTTCTATCAGTTCTACCACTTTAGTTTAAATTAGTTTAACAAAGGGCTAGTGGAAAGAATTATGGTAATTCCATGACACTGTACACTTGATGCTTCAGAACAGGATAAAAAATGTGCTCTTTGTTGAGCAAGTTCTATACCTTGATGATACATATATATTTACCTATAAGAAAAATACAATTATGCTCATCTGCCATCAATGGTTCAGTTTGGGCACAGCTTTGAAGAAATATTTTCAAAATTTTAAAGACCCCGGTTTTGGATAAAGATCCCATTCCAGAGTGTCTAAAAAGCTGTGGTTCAAAAGCATTTCCTTCTTTTTTCAATCTTGTATTGGTTCAGCATTTTTACAGTAGACTTCAGGATAACAAGTTTTGATAAGAATACCAATAAACGGCATCATCAGTCAGTTGGCTGGTTTTCGTGATGCCTATGAACCAGTTCGATTTGAACTGAATCAGGTCGGTACAACAAGAATATCCAGACCATCATCAAATAGCTTGCTTCAATAATTGATATTTAGCTATGTGAATTATGTACAACATTAGGTAAGTAGAAATATACATCTTACAACAAGGCAGGTTTATATAAAAAGCGGTTTATATAATAAGCGGGTCTATCTATTTATACATTGGTGAGAGAGGTAAAAGTACCCTATCTTTTAAAGATATCATTGGGGTATAGATTCTATCAGGATCGTTTTGGCTAGGTTTTTTTAAAAGTTTTAAGATCTGGGGTCGATCTTACCAGTGGAGATAGGTTACTCCAGTGAATGCCTCCATAAAATTCGACACTCTTTTCGTAAGCAGTACAATTTACCTGGTCATTTGTGCAGTTATACTCGGACTCTCCACACGCAACGTCTCTCGATTCATAGCTTTAGAAAAATACCTTACTTCCCCAGGGAACGTTCGGTATAAAACTATTTTTCTTCAGAATGTTCTATAACACTAGCGAATTCGCATTTCTATTCCATAAAAAGATGCTCTTAGTATAGCCAAGAATCATCTAACACCATAATAATATGAAGTCTCTCATCTGCGAATGAATATTGATTTGGCACCATGGGAAGAATACAGTGAGACTTTGATTAAGAAAAAAAGATGGAGAGAGGGATTTAAGCATTTTGGGAACATTCGGTTAAAAAGTATAAAGTATGATGCACCATGCTGGGCACTAAATACAGGAGTTGCTTTTTGTAGCAGGAAACCAAAATGTTCAGGGTTTATTCTAACCATACTTTACCCTCTATGGTAAAATCTGCTGCTAATAACCTTTTAGGGAAACATTTGAATATATTTTTATACAACTTTAGAATCCACATACTGAGCGTTCCATGCTGTCTGTTCTTTTTTTATACAAGGCTCTACGGACCTAGTTAATCACTTGAAACACTTACAAACTGAAAAAGATGTAGATGTATGGTTGGTATTAAGTGATACCTAAACGTTCTTGATGTATTTGTGAACAAATTTTGTTGAATTTACATGTTTTACAGGTTTTAATGACTCCAAAGTCTAAGGTATGGGCAAGACACCCCCTATCAATATGCATTTTCTATTAGAGTATAATGTTCTCTGTCTATGAATACCAAATATAAGTGTGCAGTAGATACAAATACTATGAACTTCCTACAGAACGTAGGAAGGTAGAGACATTGCCAATTGTATTTTTTTCCTTGGAATGACTCATTAGCGTTCGGGACTGCTCTTCACTGAGCGTCATTAGAAGACAACACACTCAGTGAAATGCCACGTGCCCCTTGACGCCGCCCCCATCCCCCACCCGCCTCATTGGAGGACATCAGAACTAAATTATGGGCGCATCAAAAACTAGTATTGTCAATTGACGCTAGGTAGATACAGCCATCGATCGTTTTTTTTTTTTTTTTTTTTTATTCAATAACAAGTTTCACGACTTACAAAGTTCACCGGCCAGGTGTGATCTTCCACTTTGGAGCCACATAAAAAATGTGGTACAGAGACAAAACGGTACATCAACAGGACGCCACATGGACTATTACAAAAAACATATTTAGTTCTTACTTTTGTTTTTATGAACTCTTAGATTATGTTAATTTTAGCCCTCACGACTGAATCATAAATCATCAGTTTCAGATAATATTTTCATCAGGACTTCCTTTACGCTGGCTTTGAATGAATCCCCGGATGGTCTTAGTTGTGCTTCGGCCGGCAGGCGGTCCCAGTATTTTGCTCCTTGGTACAATGGCGAGTTCTTGAATTTCTCAGTGTGCGGTTTCTGGATTTTAAATTTGACCTTCTCTTCGCTTCTGGTTTCCTTTGCTATTCCCTCATATACATGTGAATCGTCCTCGGTCCATCATTTTATTAGACTCAACAGATGACTAATTCTACATACATGTAAAGGTCTTATTTTACAGAGTTGAAAAAGGTCATTGTTACTCATATCATTCGGTTTTGCAACCCCAACTGCAGTTCGTAGAGCTTTATTCACAAGAATTTGCAGCTTTTGTTTTTTCCCCAACGTGGGGCGTCCGCTCACGCGGGGTGTCCGGGCGGGGTTCTACTATATATTTTATTTTAGTTTGTCCTGGAATTTCCAATGTTCTGGAAAACACTGTGCATTCCTTTTGTATTTCTTCCAGCTCTTCTTTGTGGCCAGACAATGGTGTGCTGCATGTCTGGCACACAGGCGTCAATTTACCTCTTGTGACCAGTCTGCAGGCAGGTCAGTTTCACCTGTTCTCTTCTTGTCAGGTTGATTTCCTAAAAGTGTCAGGCTAGTGGCCACTAGAATTTCCCATAGTTTATCTCTGGTCCATTTCCAGAGTCTCTAACAAGTCTTTTGAATGTACTCCTTGGCCATTGGTTTCAGGTCTGTATGTGAACTGTTTGCACTTTAACTGTTTTGCTTAATGTGTTTTTTGCTGCTTGGTCTGCAGCTTCATTCCCCTCAATTCCGATCTGACATGGTAGCTAACACATGGCTTCCTCAGTGCCATGTTCTCTCTTCAATTCTGTGTAAGACTGCCTAATGTCTCTGATGACAGCATTCGTTAGATCATACTGTACAATAGCTTGTAGACTAGATTTTGAGTCTAAGAAGACTATTTATAACGTTCTTGTGTTGTGACACCTGCATCTACGCCAAGGCATGCAATATTGCATTGGCCACAGCAATGAAGATGCTGCTTTTGTTATAGAGGGCCTTCTTTAGGTCATTGTATAGGGTACAGACTCCAAATACAACATGGATATCTTCTTTGTAGCCATTGGTATACCTACACCAGTACATAGTCTTTGGAATGTGTACTCACGGTCTGGTATTTCTTGAGCAAAACGGTTTCAGAGGTGTCTTCTTTTGCTAGGTCAAAGAGAATTGATGGTGTTTCCTGATCCCATGGAGGTGTTGCAGGTGGACTCTCAACTCTTATCCTCTTCATTGGGATGCCTGCTTCTCTGTACTGAGCTCATGCAACTAATATATAGGGAACTGGAACTATCAACAGTTTAGTGGGTAGCATAATGTGACTGCCTAAACTACACCAATATAGCACAAATTGAGTTCAGTATGAAGGAAACCATATAGGCCTACCCTTTTATGGTGGAAAGGTGCATATATGTGAGTAATTCAAAACGGTGAAACAGTATTCCACCACTTTTGTATTCTTATGCACGTTTTTAGCACGTTTTTAGCGATATTTTGGAGTTTGCAACCGGCAAGTGGTTTTAAGGTTCTGGGCCCTTTTTTTCAGACAAGACATCTTATATGTAAGACATCTTACAGCTGTCAGTGTGCTATAGATAAGACATCTTAGGGGATCGGCCAACGATTGTCCCTCAATGACACTTAGGCTGCAGCCAGGTGTACTATAGACAAGACATCCTTAGGGTCACGTGGCTCAAAATGTCTTCCAAAGTGTCTTATACCTAAGACATCTATGGACATGTCGTACAGAATGCGCAACTTCACTTCCCGTAAGAATTAAGCAATGAAATTTAAAATGAGTGAGCGATACATATAACCTATAATCGTACTAAATATGAAGAAGATCGGCTGCACCGTTCTGCCGTTATTTGCATTTGAATTTCATCATAGCAAACGTCTGCTCTGGTGGCCAGTGTACTTACCCCTACGGCTCTGCTAATCTATGCGGTACCCTTGACATTGTCTCTGCGGAAATCCAATCCCCTTAGTACATTATAGCAGACTTTAGACTCTACATTCCAAGCCCAAACCATAAGGGCAGAAAGGTTGTGTCATTTTCAAACTACAAAACTAATGTAAACCAAAGTACTGTGTTTGTTGGTTATGTGAAATTTTCAAATTGAAATTAAAAGAAAAAAAGTTGGGCATAGACAGGGATCGAACTACTAACCTCTACATCCTGAGGCAAGTGCTCTAACCACTTCACCACAAGCTTTCCACTCCAAGTCATAAGCTACCCTGAAGCTGGTACTGGGCAGTCTTTGCAGTATAGAACCTGAGACAGTTCTATACTTGTCTTAGACAAGGACACTTTTAGCGGCGATCCAACGTGCCGCGCTGAGACACTGTCGATAGCACACCAGCCATTTTGTATCTTCCAAAAAGTCTTCCAATCGCAGAGATCTCTCAGGGTATCGTTGGCCGATTATGTCGTGACTGAAAAACAGGGCCCTGGACTGTGCCATACAATGCCCTAGGTGTGCGACAATCATTGGAACCAAAAAGGATATTTCGAGATATTCAAAATATACCCCATTTGCTGCCATTTAGTGATTTTCGACCAGATATGTATTCATGACATATCAAAGTATACAGTAACATAACAAAGTATACAGTTACATAACAATTCTCATCAACATACAATCACATTCACTTCCGTAGAGTTCATATGATACAAGTCCTCTTGGTTATAGCAGTACTCACAGTCTATCACAGTCTATCACATTTAAGACAGTGGAAGTCTGCCTGCGAGCAGAACTGCTCTTTTGACGCCCCCCACCCAAAAAAAAGTTATTGTCCAGTTATTCACATATGATCATCAATGTCATCAATTTCTGTTCCTGCAATGCTGCGGTGACAGCAGCTTGTGGGCCCTATCCTCAGTAAAGGTCTATGTAGCCTACAGTCCTATGGTCTTCCAGCCTCCTCACTGTAGTAGTGGTAATGCTCAGAAGCCTGACGATGTTGACGCCTCAGCGTCTGGGTTTGAGTGGACATCTGCTCCTTATATTCCCCAGTGGGGGTCAGTGCAAATGAAGACAGGGGACGGTTGAAAAGCTGGGGGTGGCAGTTCAAACGTTTGGGCCTTAACCAACACCGAGAGCGAGGATCTGCTAGGAAGCACCCTGCTTGGAGTTCGAAGCAAGCGTTGTTCTAAATGCTCCTAGGCAGAGTTGTAGGCCTTCGTTCTGGATTGGTTCTAAGCTGTCCAAGTAATATTTTGCTGCTGACTCATACACAACTGATTCATAGTCCAGTCGTGACTGGATTTACATCTTTTACAGAGTTAGTAGTGTTTCTTCAGTCTGTCTTCAGTCAGAATGACTGAGGACCTTCAGGTGATTCATGGCTTTTTACACTCTCCTCATATACTCAACATGTGGCTTGCAGGGCAGTATTCTCTCAAACACCAGTCCCAGGAAATTGAGTTCCTTGTTCTGGAAACATGGAGGTTTGTACATGCATCCCTGTCTATGATAAAGGTGAACTGCACATGTCTTTGTCTTTGAGAAATTGAAGCCCTTTTGGTCACTCCTAAGATGAGGTTTGTCTTGAGTTTGCTGTAGTTTCCTTTCTACTGGGAGTCTTAAATCTGCCCTTGTAGCAGATGACAAGGTCTTCTGTATAGAGGCAGCAATAGACCTTGTTTCTGATTGTTGTCATTGATTTTGATACCAAATAGGGTGACAGAGGAGACACAGCCTTCAGACTCTTTGGGAGAATGCAGTTCCGAGGTGAACAATTAATGTTTTTTTGTTTATTTTATTTATACTGGGATTCACTGAGCCATAGAGCTGATTTCAATGTGATCTAAGGTTGAAACACTACATTCTTCTTTCCAATCTGTTGCTCAAGAATCATTCAATGAATCCATTCAATCTTCCTCTCAAACCCATGTGCTGAATGTCCCTCAGGATTCTGTGCTTCCAGTTGGTATCAGAGAAAAAATATTAGACAGTATTAATATGTTGGTTAATTGGTTGCTTTATGCCCTAGTAACGGTTTCTGTGCCATACTCAGGGAAGTGATATTGATTAAATCCATGTAGAAGGTAGAAACCTTGCCTATACATATTTTCTGAAGCAGGATGTCTTTTATTTCCCACTCTGCCTAGAAAGAACATGAAACAAGACTTGCCCATGATAAGCTATAAGTCTACAGAGCTGGAAGACAATATGGCTGAGCTGCTGGCACCGGGACTTGAACTCACACCACCCCACAGTGAATGTGAAGCATCTTAGACCACTGATTTTTGACATGTCACTGATCTTTATTACAAAGAAGGGTGAAGTTTATTATATTTGTGGTTACAAAGCTTATTACATTTAAGGGTGACTTCTTATTACAAAGAAGGTTGACAAGTATTATTACATTTGAGGGAGTTTATTACAAATGTGGTTGAAATTTCATGATATTTAAGGGTTATTACATTTGTGGGAGTTTATTTCATTTAAGGGTGTAACAAAGGCTGTTCCTCATGGGGTGATGCTGCAATATCCTGGCGGATTCTTCTTCCTGTTAGAAACTCCCTTATTCTTCGTTTCAGAAAACAATTGCTGAAATTTACCTTGTTACTTTGTTTGCATGCTGGCTCTTTACCTCTGGTATGAACGTGAACGTAAATGAAAGGGTGTCGCTTGTAGATCTGTGGTATCTGCCACTAAGAAATTGATACATTCGGTTACAGTCTGTTTGGAGAGTTTTAAACTCTGTTAAGAAAATGACCGAATAATTACCAGGCCACTGGAGCCAGATGGAAATAGGCCCATTCCAGAGCCTACTCTGGCCTCCAAAAAAAGGGAAGTTACAAAAAAGGAAAACACAGAGAAGGAAAAAAATGTAAATCTGGTAGACGATTTGATCTAGAAGTGGTGCTGCCATTGTAATTTGTGCGACCTCACATAGAGGCTACATATTCTATTGGTCTCTGTCCTCAACTGATTGGGGCAAAAGGGCACTCTTGGAGCTACGAGTCCGGATTGCCAGGATTACGTTTCACTCATCAGGGGACAGCAGCGGGGGGGCCTTGCCAAGGGCACTGCTTCCTCAAGCTTTTTCCCTAGTCGAAAAGGTCACACCTCCGGGGGCTATTAATGGACCAGCGAAGAAGGTCACAGAATAATCATTCAACTTGGAGTGGCTTTGAACGGGTTTATATGATAACATATCCTAACATGATACTGGGAAGGGAGGCGGAGGGGTAGAATGCAACTAGTAGTCCTTAAAAAAAGGAGAAAATATAAGTGTTCGCTATACTTCAAGATAAGTCTCATGAGTCAAACTCTGTCTGGTCAAGGACCGGTATCAGAATGTGGGAGACGTGTCATACCAAGGACCGGTATCATCCGGCATGTATGCATTTGTATTTCCAGATGTTTGCCCCCCCCCCCCTTCTAAATATTTGTCCTCTTGTGGTACTAGCACAGCTCCCCGAATAAATCTGGCATATTATGTTTTCTTCATAGAAACAAGTTTAATGAAGGTTATTTATAAATATGTAATGCTTCCATCTCAAATTGCAGTGTCATGAGTTCCACGTGTATAAAAGTAAAATAACATCGCCCGTTTATTCCCCAACTCAAATCCACTTAATCAGCCTATTTTGTCAAATTAATCATTTCGTTTCTTTGAAAAGGTCGACATCTACCCTACATATTGCTGTCCACAACAGCAATTCGGTCATCACAAAATCAGGTATGCGCAAAATTCTGTTAGATATAGAATTTACCAAAAATGACCTAATAAGATCGATGTTTGTATAATTGAAAACTCAAATATTTGTGAAATGAAGATGACAAGATTAAACTGATGAATACGGCGACCTAGTCTGTCCCTTAAAAAGGACACTTTGAAATCGTTTCTTCGGACGGAGTCCTTAATGTGGGTAAATGTCCTGGAGTAATTCAAGGATGTTTGTTTGAGATCTAATCTAACCTCGGATGACCTCTGAAGAGGCGAAGCAGTGGAAACAGCAGGAGGCCACTTCCCTGGTCTGATTGACTCTGGAGCACCTGGAGGTGTGCCTCTGACTACGTATGGACACTGACTAATTATGTTAATTAGGTAGTTCCTGTTGAATTAGCATTGAATTTACATGAAACAGACATGCAGTCACTCCTGTGAACTCTGTTAATTTACCAGAACAAAATCAGAGCAGAGGAAGGACGTAAGCTATACTCATTCTGGTATTCTTTCTAGAACCCCTTGATCTGTTTGTAATCCCTTCAGCGATGAAATAATCTGTAGATATATGTCATAAGTAAAGCCGATAGCAGGACATAATCTTGGAAACGCCAATCAATGCTTACTCAATCTGTCAAATATTAATGATGGTATTGCATATAATTATAATCAACTTCAGATTTGAGAGACCGACCGAGCAGCAGCTATGTCCTTGCAGTAAAGCAATGCAATATGTTCCCCTCGCTGTGGGTAAATTGCTCAAATAATCCAAGAACCTGGATATCCGCCTCGTCTAATCTCATCTATGTGCCCCTAACGAAGTAATTATACACCAGATCTCACCTAATGAGCTTCAGTCAATAACAATAGGTTTATCCTAGTAGCTATTTGCGGTTTTACCGGGGTTGACCTCTGCAAGCTTGTAATGGAAAGTAAGGCGTGCACTCAGCTCCGATGCGCTACGATAGGCCTTATCATGCATCTCCAGACACAAAATCAATATCGCATTGGAAAGTCAACTTTAATCCGTATCCGATACATTTGAGGATGCACCCCGATGCACGCATCGTAAGGTCTATCGTAGGGTATCGGGAGATCAATGGACGCCGAGCCTAAGGGAGTGCGTCCACCAACCACGACAGGGCTGCGACATGCGCCGACAAGAAAGTTCCAATCGCAGCCTTGTCGCAGCCTTGTCGTGAGAAGGGGGGCTGTCGTGACCCCTTGTCGCAGCCTGTCGGGATGTCCACGCTCCACCTAAATATTCTATCGTAGACCTCTGCGACAACCTCCCGACACGCCAAGACACGCCACGACACGCCTCCAAAATCGAACATGTTCGATTTTGTCGTAACCTTGTCGGAAGGCCCCCGACAGGCCCCCGACAAGCTTCATGTCGCAGCCTATCGTGGCCTTGTCGTAGCCTCTTGTTGGGAACTGTGGTCCACCAACCACGACAAGGCTACGACAAGGCTTCCAATCGTAGAGCTGTCGTGGACCCTGTCGGAAAGCCGTTGTCGCAGCCTTGTCGTGGTTGGTGGACGCACCCCCTTAAGGTGTTTTGCATCAGTTCACGCTGCAAAGTACAACTACAACAAACACCGACACTTAATAGTGTGGATAGTAAATAATTATAACAGGTAAATTAAGCACCTGCTATGGCCCAAGTAGAAATAATCTATCAAGACTAGAAACTTCGATGCTATTATAGATTGTCTTCCCGTAATATCAAACGAGGGATAGACTTAGTGATCGATCAGCAAAGTCTATCCGGCGTTATTTGACCATAGATATAGCTTTATGTTATTGCTCATGGAAGATAGTTCGGCTTCATCAGAGTGCAATATAGGACGAGTTGCTATGGTTCCAGACCTTGCATATGTCACTTGATTCTTCAATTCAGCACCTCCAGAATATCAGCCCGAAATCTGACGTTCATAACACAATGTAGGCTACTCGTAGCATGAAATGCCACAGCATAATATCTGTGTTTCGACAAAAAAAACATATACACTCCATTTTTCATCAGATGGCAAAGAGCATTACATGCGGAGATCTCTGAGCAATACATTATTAGATCAACTGAGGTCAAGGATTGGAGGTTTTTGCCCTACCATTGGGAGATCAACCTGACTGCTGGACCCACCCCGACTCGCACTGAAGGGGCGCACTATGAGATGGAGGGGAGGATATTCCTTGATATATATCGACAGATACACGGAGCTGGAAGTGGGCTGTTGTGAAATACACAACGACTGCCTCATGACCACTCTACAACTCCCATCCCCACCACCATCCCAAGGGTACCTCCCCATCACCGTCCCACATCTGTCCAATGACCTCCGAACCACTATCTCATGACTGCCCCACAATCCCCCCACCACCACCCCATGAATACCCCACGGCCACCCGACATCCAGTCCTAAATGACCAAATGAATGTCTCTCAGATCAGAATACCTGCTCTACAGAGGCCAAGTATATGTGCTCTTCTTTAGTATAATAACACTAAACAAAGAGAGATATGTCCCCCACCACCCGACGACCACCCCACAGCCACCCAACGACTGGCGGATCAACATAAGATGGCTGGCTGACAATGACCCAACAATCACCAAAAAGCCATCATTTAACAGATGGATAACTGGACTATTATTGCCCCATGGTCACCCAGTGAGTGCCCCATGGCTACCCCAAGATCGCTCTGCAACCACTTGACAGCCACACCACAGAGGCCCTATGAGGACACAACTGCCGCTGACGGCCACCTCACTGCCACCTCATGGCCATCCCACAGCCATCTATGCCCACCCCACCAATATAACTGTCTCACAGCTGTCCCCTCTACCGAGGTTCATGGGAGGCGTATAGCTGATTTTTCTTGTTCCTGACTATTTCAAACCATTTCCTTACTAATAATGCCAATTTGGCATGCCTCAGTCACAGGCTAATGATGCCAAATGGCATTCCTAGCCATGAGCGAATGCTGCCAAATGACATGATATTACATTTTGCAATATGGCCTCATAATTCGTTATGTACTCAGTAGAATGACATAATCCTTTAGACAAAATATGTATTCAGATGTAACCAATGAAATTATTTGGTAAAAAAGTGGCACAAATCACGTCATGTGACACTACATTTGGAATTTGGTGCTCGCCCTTGTTGTCCACTGGCCACCACCTACGCGATGCAACAGGAAAAGCTTAGGGCAAGGATTGGTTTAATAATAAATACTAATGTACTTAATTCCTCAGTTTTCCTCCTTCTTGCAGGTCTTATATAGAATTACTACTCACGTATATAGAATCGTCCTGGCAGTGGTGTACTACCAGCCACTCGATACAATAAGTTTAAAGTCGCCAATACTATCAAGAGATGTCAAGAATTTTGTTGGCTCCATAATCTCAAGAGTCGAAGACATAAACAAATCTAATGTTAAGCCTATGGCGTTTTTTTTATTAGGGGTAGGATAAAAGGTATAACCAGGCAGCAGCATTGCAGTTCAGGATCTTTAATTGTATGAGGCTTTAGTATTCAGAGTGTTGTTACATTCCATATGTACAAATATATCATAAGTTGGATCCATTTAAAGAGCAATTCAGTCGTGTTCGGCTAACAGGTCATATGTAAGATACCAGTCTACCTGCCGACCACCCGACAACTATCCCAGTAGCCGACTCCCTTCTGATGGCCGCCTGACGACCACACAGTGACTGCCCAAAGGTGATCCATATTCACCCACAACTGCCATATGGCTGCCCCGTGTCCACATTACAACAGACCCATAGCCGTTATAATGTGTGGATTCCGGATATGATACACATTTTTCCATGTAAATAACCATGCATTTTATGAAACATTCATGATTTCATGACTTCGACTCACTTCCGACAAAATCGAATAGGGGTTTGTCAGAGTGTGGTGGAAGCATTCTCTATAATGTGTAGGCAATGCACGCTCCTCCTTTGTTGATTTTCGGACCGCAAAATAACAATTTTTTTTTAATTTTTTATTTCAATCAAACATCCGATTCTGTCACAGGACAGTTCTTCCATGGATGGTGAATCACCCCGCACCTAATTAGGTGGTTAAAGCTCCAAGTACAACATGGTGTGTTTTATGATAATGATAATGGTGTGATATGATGACAAGAAGTTCACAACAGAAAATGCCGTGGTTCATGACAACTAGAAGAACCCCAGCCAACTCAGCAGGATCATGTTATTATTACACGTCTAACTCTTTCTTTATTGCCCATTTAAAGGATTTTTTCGTAGGTAGCATTTGTATCTCAATTTTTAGGCTATTCCAAAGTTTTGTTCCCCTATAATCTGGGCTTTTCTCATAGCTACTAGTTTTATGCCTTTGGGTCAATAGGTTAAGCTTAAGGTCACTTCTCGTTCCTCTGCTGGTTGGGTCAAGGTTTTCATCGTCCCGGGCCAGTTTGTACATGATACTCAGTAGCTGACGTGTTCTTCTAACCTGTAACCTCTCAACTGCACAGATTTTGTGTAGTTGATCCGTATTAAGCTCTGTTACTCTTTTTCTAGTTATGATACGCAGGCCTCTGTTTTGATGCCTTTGTAACTTTGAAGTGTCCACGATGGTTGCTCCGTCAATAATAAACGAGGCATATTCCATGACTGGTCTAATGGTAGAGATATAAATTTGTCGCGCAACTTTCTCAGATATGGAATTTCTAAGTTTAGCCAATTTGAACAGTCTGGAGTTAGCAGATTTAAAAACCGATTTCATGTGCTCGTTCAAAGACAACGTGGAGTCTAAAGTGACACCCAGGTACTTATACGATTCGCAGTGTGGAAGTACTTTTCCGTTACATCGTAAATTGATAGGATTTAATCTAGCCACTCTATTTTTGGATCCGTACCAACAAGTTTTAGTCTTCTCCAGGTTCATCGTTAGGGCATTAGCATTACACCAGGTGGAAATCTTATCTATGGCTATTTGTAGTTTCGCAGAGGCTGCTTCCGCTCTCATATCCATTCCAAACAAGACCAAGTCGTCTGCGTACTGAATACCATGACATTCTGTTACTCCCTCGCACATATCATCTATATACAATATAAACAACAGTGGTCCCAGCACTGACCCCTGTGGCACTCCAAAAGGGACTGTCGAAACTCCAGAACTTTTCCCATTTACGTTCACCAGTTGCATCCTGTTATCTAGATAAGACGTGATCCATCTTAATAGATTGCCAGGAAGCTGAAATTTGTGTTTCAGTTTCAGCAGAAGTATATCGTGGGGGACACAATCAAAGGCCTTGCGTACGTCAACATAGCAGGCAGCGGTGACCATTGCTTTGTCTTTAGAGTTATAGAGATGTGTTATATAGTTGTAGAGAGCGTCACCTGTACCTAGCTCGGGTCGAAATCCAAATTGATTGTTAGTAATTAGATCCTTTTTCGTAACTATGTCATATAAACGGGTATGTATTATTTTTTCTAGTACTTTACCAGGTGTAGCTAGTATGGTAATTGGCCTCCAGTTATTTATATTAGTGGTATCTCCAGCCTTTGGAATCGGTGTCACACTTCCTATTTTCCAACCAATTGGAATAACCCCTGTTGTGATTGAGCAGTTAAACAAATACAAAAATTGATCCACTAGTATTAACATTGTATCCTTGATTACTTTGGGTGAAATATCTTTTAAACCGGAGGCTTTGTGTATACTAATGTCTTTAACTATTGTTAATAATTCATCCTTTTCTATTGTCATATCATAATCGGTAGGATCTAGGTGGTTCGGTTCAGGTAGATAATCAGTAGCTAGATGTTGCATATTTGCATCTATTAAATCTTTGTCACATTGATCATAGAGGTTTTTCCCTATATGGCAAAAGAATTCATTTATGTAATCTGCTGTGTCTGTTGTATTAACTGGGATGCCAGATCCAATATCTACTAGGTTACATTGCTGAGGCAACTTGACACCGTCAATTAGGTGTCGCAATTTCCTCCAGAACTCAGCTGGTTTATCTTTGCTGTTTTCTATGTTGTCCATACAGTATTGATCTTTACATTTTTTTAAGTCTTTTGCAATCCTCCTGCTCAGGGTTTGAATCTCCATTAGTATTTGCCTGTTCTGGTATATTTTGTATAGATGTATTTTATTGCGCTTCTCATGAATCATAGACATTAAGTCATCGGTAATCCAAGGGGTTTTCTCTTTTCTAAAACTCATATTTTTCACCGGACAGTTTTCATCAAGAAATTGTTTGACAAGGCCAATGATTGTGCCCCACAAGTAGACTGGGTCAGTGCTGGCCCAAAAGTTACACCAATTATATCGTGTAAGAGTTTCACTAAGTAGTTCTTTGGTATATTTCTTATACGATCTACCCGTAAACATGATTGGAACACAGACTTCTCTTTCTTTTTTCCTCACAGCATATACAGAATGGTGATCATAGAGGAGGTCATCACCGACTCCACTGGCTATTACATATGGGCAGTTACTGTAGATGTGATCAATAATGCTACCAGTTCCAAACTTATTCGGCCTAGTGACCTGATTAATATACTGTTTTAAGTCATAATCTTTAGTAGTGTTAATAAGTTCTTTGACATTGGGATCTGACCCATTTTTTAAATTTAGGTTAAAATCACCTGTTACCCATATTTCCTTATCCTGTAGTAATTTGTGTTTCAAGATTTCTTCTAACTTATGAATAAAATTGTCTACCACTCCCCTTTGTGATCTATAACATATTACTAACACCATTTTGCGATTTCCTGGTTTTTCAATTTTTATGGTCAGGATCTCATAGTCAAAGTTACTAAAACTCAGTTCTCCAATCTTATTTGCCCAGGTTCCCAGCTCTCCTTTAATAAAACAAGCTGCACCGCCGCCTTTCCCTATCACCCTATCCTGTCTCAATAGTATATGGTCGGCCCATCCTGTCAATGCATTATCATGCATGTCGTTCAACCATGACTCGGTGATGGCTAGGATATGGTCTTCCTTAAATAATATTTTGACCTCATTTAACCTAGAGGTTAGGCAGCCAGCGTTTACATGTCTTATTATTAGATTTTTCATTTTCAAAAATGTTTATGATATATATGGACAATGTGAGTAAATATAAAGTTCCCAAAGAGTAGGTGCTGCCCTACAGGTTGGGATAGCCCCGGGAGCGTCCCTAGACAATTTCTCGGTCACCGCATTTTCTTCGATATACATGTTCTTTCACGTTGAGGTGACAGGTGTAGTGTGAGAGGTACAGGTATGTGCTCTCGTAGGCGCTAGTGGTGGTGATGGTAGGTGATATAGACGAAAGGTGACGCCTCTGGTCCTTTATATATACATATACCTGTGAGTTATATGTCTATATAAGCTGGAATATATGATGATATAAGAATGATGAATAATAATTGTTAAATATATAATATATAACAATGAGTGATTGCGTTTGGCTTAATTTTAATGTCAACAATGGTTGAGGTCCTATTGCTGATAACCTCCCATTTATAAAAAAAAAATTTCAGCTGTAGGTTGGACGTCTGCAGTGGATGAGGGTTGGTGTAGAAAAGAGGGCTTGTATGGTACAGAGCCGCCGCACTTCACCTTCCCTCACGTGAGCGAGCCCTCAGCGCCCTCACAAGGTTGCCCTGTAGTCCCTGTAGCGACCTCTGTAGTTTCGGCGGGGATTCAAATCTTTCCACTTATACACATATAAACCCTTGGTGGTTTTATATACTTCATATATATATATATATCACCATGTATATATGTGTGTGTTAGGTACATATAGATCTCTTTATTTATATATAGATCTCCAAATTCTAGGTACATATAGATCTCTATATTTATATATAGATCTCCATATTTTAGGACTGGCATTTAGCCAGGACAATATCATGATGATCTGGGCCCTGTTTTTCAGTCACGACAATCGTTATTACCGATACCCTAAGATCGCAGCGCCGATCTACGCTAGTTTGGAAGACAAAAGATGGCGGGTGTTCTATAGTCACGATCATAGTGCACCACGGACGATCGCCGCGAAAAACGTCGGCCGTCACGACGAGTATATAGGTTCTATCAAGGAACCAGGGAACTGTTTTGGTTATATCGGCGAATCTAATAGGTCGATCTTCTTCATATTTGTTACGATTATAGGTTATAGGTATCCCATACTCGTGTTAAAGTTTCATGGCGTCATTCCTACAGAAATCTCGATTCCAACCCCTGTACTTCCCTATACCTGAGAACCAGCTATGTTTGTCACGTGACAGCTGCAGAGGGCCAAGGTCACCGCATAAATTAGCGGAGGCGTGCTTGTACACTGGCTACCAGAGCAGAGATTGCTATGACGAAATTCATAACGCCGATCACTTCGGAACGGTGCAGCCGTTTTTCTTCATTTTTGGTACGATGATAGGTCATATGTATACCTTACTCGTGTTAAAATTTCATTGCTTAATTCCAAAGGGAAGTTAAGTTGCGCATTCGGTACGACATGTCCAGAGTGGTCTTAGAACTACGACACCGCCCTACGTGTCGTAGAGCGGCGATAATTGTCCGACCCTCTAAAATGTCGCGACTATAGCACACTCAGAGCAAAAACATGTCGTTCATAACGATTGTCGTGACTGAAAAACAGGGCCCTGAAGTGAACGTATACGACAGTAGGCCAAATGCTGACATATCTCATACATTACCCTTACCCAGTAAACGAAAAAGAGGTGAAGTAGTCTTTGGAAAACAAAATTATATTAATGGAATTGATTAATAAAATTCTTTGGTAATATAGATTAAGATTTAAATTATGAGAAAATTGATATGATATGTAAAATAAGGTGATGAGGAATGAGAACAATGTAATGTTTTGGGGTGGGTGGGTGGAAAAGGCTTGTAGGTGTGGTTGTGTGATAGGTGTTGAGAGAGTGACGGCGAGATGAAAAAGGGGAAAATATAGTGTGGTTCCATGCCCCAATGAAATATGTGACAGGTAACGTCTAGCTCGTGAAAGAAATTGAACTGTCAATCACACCAGCTCTTTTGGTTCTTTACTTTGCTACAGTCTAGGTCTGCCAAGGTGGTACTCTCCCAGCAGATCTTTCGCAGAAATAGAGGGCAGGATCTCTGCTAGGAGAGTCCCATGGTGGTGCAATCCTACAATGCACAAAAGAAATGGAGGCGGTTCTCATAATGCACAAAAAATGGTGGGTTTTACCTGGCCTCATATGTGAAGGAACACATGTCTACACATGCAAGGCTTCCAGGCTAGGGGGAGTTTGGAGAGGGCGGAAGTGAGGTATTGTTTAGGTAAATCTACGGTAGGTGGGGTGAGTGGAGTGAGTGTTTTACATGTATTGAGCGTCCCTGACTATACTGCCTTGGGCATACAATTCTCTTAAAGGTTCTCTTCTCGGGGCCGCAATTTATTATGGCCTCTATTTTCCTTTCATAAAAGAAAACAAAAGGTGTCGATGGTTACTTAATAAGATGCAAAAAGTAGTGATTCCACTGATGTAATTGTCTATATTGATTTACAGAGGAGCCTTTCATGCAGTAGTTGGATGCCTCATTTAGGCAAACCCTTTTTCTCTTCAGTGGTTTTAGGTTTCAGGGACATAATTCAAGAATTGGTGATTTGCTGGAAGAGAGTTTTGAGTGGGTTGCTGGATGGGAAACCTTTTAGTTGGGCTCCTTTACGGATAAGGTTACTTCTCCAGAACATTTTGGGCATTATGCGAACGCTACAGTGTGCGATAAGCATCTATGAATCCATTTACAATGTGATACACCTCAAGGGCAATCAACTCTGACGAACATTCATTTTCCAGAGCAACCTGCACATATCACACAAGGTTATGCCCTTGAGATATAAGGAAGTCTTTCAATGCTCGCAGATAATAATCACCACGCCAGGATATCAGGGGTGTTTACAGAATTTTAGTTTGCGGTCGGGTGTTTATTGCCACCGCCATCAAGCAAAATGTTAAGTCATCCCAGCCAATATATCCACACTGAAGTTGAATAGTAATGTACACACCTTATCGAATGAACATGTGTTTATATGGTCTACATCGCGTACATATACGTGGTGTAAAAGGCATTATCACAGGAAATTTTACAGAACGCAAAAGCTCTAGAAAGATATTCATTTTCATAATTCAATATTAGCTCTGGGTGTCTGACATTGGCATGTCTACACTCCTACTGCTTTCTGCACCATGAAATTCGGATAATGTGGGTTATCTTGTTAACCACCGATGCCCACTAGACCTCCTGGCTGCTTGCTCGTCTCGTTATTTCTCGCTGCATTCGTTTTCCAACTGGCACCCACCCAACAGGCTAAATTATCCTAGCATCTAATTGCATGGGCTGAATCTGGCCTTAAGACCCACGTACATATCCCAAATACGACCTGAATGTGCATGGCTTCCAGAGAATTCCCTTATATGAGCTGAACACGGTTGCTGACCTATAAAGAGCGAGTTAAGGGAATTTTCCGTATCGATTTCGTGTAGGACCTGTAGGTTTTTTCATAAGGTACAGAGTCATGTAATTTGATGATAGTTTTACTTTTGTGTCACGCAACAGTACCACACGTTACCTTATTTAATTGTTTTATCTCGGTTCTCTAAGTTTCCTTTCTCCTCACGCAGATTCAGCAACATTACACAGCAATAGTAGTTTTTCAGTAGTTATTAATTAGCTCAAAGTGCCACATAGCAATATTTGCCCGGTGTACAATTTGAAATCGGGAAAGATGAATGATGATTTCTTGAGCATTACAAATAATATGATTGTTTTATCCTAACTTAGCAGTTAAATGCATTATGAGTACCTACCTTTCCACGTGCCTCCACATTCTGGTTTATCTTAAAATATTAAAATGAGAAGAAACATGAGCCACTCACGAGTTCTATACAAAAAGATCATGTGTTCTGTTCGGAAAGACAATCCAAGCATGGTTCAGGAGTTGTGCAGTCATACTTGGTCTCTCAACACGCCCCGGTACCCGATACATGGTTTCAGGAAAGGACCTAACCTTTATCAGAAACAGCGAAAAAGGCTTGATCCCTCATTACAAATGAAAAACAGCTACTTTCCTAACCTTAAAAACATGGTGTAACTTGAACTGAACTGAATACGACGGAGAACATTCCACGTGAAAAATGTATCAATCTTTAAACAATCGTTCATTCAAAAGTTTGGAACAGTTCATTGGTCACAAAATGAGTTCCTTGCCCGGTGAACATTTATGAGCATTGTGGAAATTCTATCGGTTCTGTGCAATGATTACATGTTTTTCTAGTGCTCAACAGGCTTTCATTACTTTAGTGCCGCTTTCTGCATCCTCTGAATTTAAGGTGACTTAAAAAGGGTGGGAGGCACTGATCGTGAAGTCGTATGCCAGAGACCTTAGACTGACCTTTACAAAGCTCTATTTGTGTGCTTTAATTGAACCTAAAACACAAAGGAGGCACTTCGTCTTTCATTAAATGGAAAGCTCATCTAATAGTTAATGAATTCTGTATGCTACGGAGAATGAATGAAAATGCTGACGGAAATCCATTGTCTTCTTGGTGATGACTGATGGAATGACAGTGTATAAGATTTCTCTATATATGACTGATTACACTAAGTTGAGTCCCAAAGTACCACCCAGTAGCTACCATGTCATGTTGCTGGTCAAGGAGCCCTCCCCACTCCGGCTTTATCTCATATCTTGTGATGTCGGTTAAGAGCATACCTACCATATTGCAGTGTCCGTTAAGAGTATATCTCACGTTAACTCTGGCAGTCCCATAAATTGCAAATATTTACATACGTATTCACATGTGTTTAGTGTGTATTCACTTTTGAAAACAATTAGCACAAACTAGTTTAAATTAATTTTATTTTCTATTTCTCGAAAACTACATGCATACATTTCGTCCATATAGCTCATGCAATATTATTATCTCACAAACCTTTGTTCCAGTTCCCGTAACATGACGATTAAAATGAGCTCATTGCAATAAGATATGATATTTTGGAAGTATGATCATTGGAACCAACAATAATACTTAAACGTACGGTTAATCCCAATGCTTTGCCCTTATGGAAGCACCGAACCAACCATAAGTTTGTTCTTATACCACTTTGATACACATTTTGAAGTGAATTGAATGAAGTATGTATTAGATCAAAATCAAATATTTGTCACAGCTTGAGATTCATAGTACTTTGAGCTTACGCACATAAGCTTACAGACTCACAGACAAATGCCCTTTCACCTAGAGGTTGGGAAGAGGGTCGGAAACCTTTATGTCAATCCTACAAATCACATATAAAATACATTTAATCATTGACTTTAGTTTACCTGAGCTCACATAAAGAACTACACTTTCCATACCCTGAGAGAGACATTATGAGAAGTCCTGTCAGACTAGTCGTCACAACTTAGAAAACAATCAATATCTTATTAGATTACTTTTTGGAACATTTCATTAGGCAAGTTTATGCATGGCACGATTTGCCAATTGTAGCGCTGCCATTGAGGGAACAGTTCTGGCGGGCGAATCGTCTATGTAATCAAAGGCAGCATGTTCACTACCGCTGATTGAGAATATCGTTAAGCACTGTTTCACTAAGGTGCCGAGCGACCACCAGATGGAAGTAACTTTCAGAGGGTCACTACTTACTTTGAGCCACTCATCGTTTCCCGGCAGGCAAGGCAGTCGGCGTGGTGTGTGTGAGACTGCCTGGCACATAAACGCATGCTTGCATGTCAGACTGGCTCATCAGGGCATGCATGTATGTCAGACTGGCTCATCAGGGCATGCATGTATGTATGGTATTCATGGCGGGCTGCATGGTATTCATGACTGGCGGAGTGGTGCATTTAAGAGACTGCTTCTCTTCTTGGGGAACTTTCAGAGTGAAGGCTTGGATAATACGGGTACAAGGTTAGGATGTGCACAGGATATTAATGGAAATATATACTAATGGAAATACATTGAAATTGGGCGGCATGGTACAGTGGGTTGGGGAAATGGGGAAACGTGAAACTGATGGTGGTCGGCAGCTGGGTATGTTGTGTCGGGTCCAGGATGATTCCGTGTATCAGAGTTAATGGTAATTGTGATATTGGACTGGGAGAATAGCCTACTTGACATAATGGCAAAGGAGTGGATGGAGGAGTGAATGGTACTTTTCTTTATTCCTATTCAAGTCAGCTGGTGATATAAGTGGATGCATAAAGTGAAAGCGTGACACATGAGTACTGGGTATGAGTATAAGGATTGGAAATCATGGGCGAAGTCTGAAAACAACGCATAAAGTCGTGGCTAGTTTCAGTGGTTCAAGCGACTGAGGTTGGCTATGAGGGATGTGAATAGGGTGTGAGGGCAGTGAATGGCCATGGAGTGTGAGGAGTTATATGCAAGGGAAGGTAATGGTGTGTGAGGGTGGTGTGTGGGGTAGAGGACCATTTGGGTTTGAAGGCAATGAGGTGGGTATGCAGTCAACCAGGCGTGAGGGCAGTTTGGACATGTATGAAGGCAGTTTGTCTGTATTTAGAGCAGTTAGGCCAGGTGCTAGGATGTTGGATGTGTTAGTATTAATGCTGCAGGTCGGATGTGAAAGTATTTTGGGTAGATACTGGTGTCGCTGTCCGACTATCTGGCAGGGTTTTAGGGTGGTTTGGCTGAGTGTGAGGGCAGTGGGATGGTTGTTAGGGCAGTGGGTCAGGTGTGAGGGCAGTTTTGTTGGATTCTGAGATGGTGTGGCTGGGTGATTGTACAGTGGACCAGGTGTGAGAGCAGCTTGGCTAAGTTTTAGGGTGCTTTTGACCAGGAATGAAAGCAATAGAATGGATGATTAGCCAGCTGCAAGGGCAGTCTTACTGGGATTTCTGGTGATGTTGGCTAGGTGTAGAGGCAGTAGGTCAGATGTGAGGACAATTAGGCTAGGTATATGGGTTTTTGGAATGCTTCAGGCCAAATGTGAAGGCAGTAGGGTAGTGTTAGGGGGAGACCAGGTATGAGAGTATGTATCCTGGAGCAGGCTGGGGAGAATACTGTCACTATACACCCCTCATCTCATACCGCAGACACACAGTCCTGAGACGCACTAACGACGGTCGGATTGGCCACGACGTACGACAACGACTGTCGTCGCTCCACTGATCGCGCCTGCCAGCGTCCCTCCGATTCCAAACTGTCCGAGTCTGACAGCGGCCCCTCACTCACCATCAGCACTGCTCTGGTACCGCGCGTCTGCCTCACCAGTCTCCGGTTCGGTACCAGCTCCTGGTAGAAGTCCATGGTGAGGTGACCTTGACCTGGCGTCAATGTCCTTGAGCATGGGCAGAGGCAGGTGCGTAGTTTGCTGGCTAGAGCCATACAGCAGGCGCATACTGGACTATTACTGGCGGGACCCGTGCCACCGACACGCCCACTGACCGACCACGTGATGTCGTCGTCAGACACGCCCTCGTCGCCCATTGGCGGACCGTCGGCGTGCGGCTTCGCGTGCAGGCAGCGGGTCATGCGCAGTAGAGCTGCCTTTGCGTGGCGCGTACAGAAGATGACGTAGAGAATGGGGTTCATAGCGCTGTGCACGAGAGCCATGACCTCCGCCACAGCCAGGCCCACCTTGAGATCGAGGCGATAGTCGCTGTATATCCGACACAAACTGACCACGAAATACGGAGTCCAGCAGATGAGGAAACCAATGATGACCGACAGCGTCATTTTCACCACGTTCCGCTTGGATGAGTTCACCACCTTCTTCGGGATTCCCAGTCTGCTCTGTGCCTGCGCACTGCCTGTGGAAACACCCCTAGTGCTGCCGCCTAGCGACCGGTGCCGGGCCGCCTTATGGACGCCATTGTTAGTGCCATGTTTGACGTCACGTGATGCCACGGTCTTCCGGCGGAAGCGGAAGCTGATCTTGATGCTGCCTTTGTCGGTGTCGGAGTCGGTGCGTCTCCAGACGACCCGGATGATGTTGATGTAGCAGAAGGACATGATGATAGTGGGCAGTACCAGGATGTAGGACGTTAGGTAGGTGAAGTAGACCTTCCGCTGCCACTTGGCCGTGTAGCCTTGACTGCGGCACAGGTGTTTAATACTGCCATCCGCGTGGTACCCCTCATCAGTCTGCACGAAGATGAACATCTGCGGAATGGCGACGATGAAGGAGAGCAGCCAGGCGGAGGCCACCTTCTTCCAGATGCGGGGCCGTCCCGTGAGGGAGCGCAGAGGCTGGACGAGCACCTGGTAGCGGTCCACGCTCATGGCGGTGAGCAGGAAGACGGCCGAGGAGAGGGTGACGATCTGACCGTACACGATGATCTTACACGCGGCCGCGCCCAGCACCCACTCCCCGAAGGCGACGAACAGGATCTCCGTGGTCATGGTGAAGAAGCACACCATGAGGTCGCCCAGCGCCAGGTTCACCAGGAAGACGTTGACGCGCTTGCGCCGCTCTGCCGGGTGACACGTGATGATGAGGATGAGCGTGGTGTTGCCCACCACCGTCAGGATCATCACCATGATGATGGTGACCACCCTGAAGAGCACCTCGCCCGTCCACGCGATCTCGTAGGCGGCCGAGTGCGGGGACAGCGCGGAGACCGGAGTGTTGGCCGAGACGTTGCCCCACGCCGTGTTCTCCGGACCCGGGCCGGTGATTCCCGTCGACGTCCCGTTCAGCATAGCGTTGATCACGACGTCAGCCACCTCGGATCTCTGGTTCACGTTCGAGGGGTCGAGGCGCACCCCCATGGTTGACAGTTGACAGCTGTCACAACGTCAGCTGATACCTACAGCTGTCATTCATATCACCTCTTTACTTTGTTGATGGTGTTTTACGCCGTATGGAGAGCCAGGGTCATAGCACGGCGAAGCAGGAAATACAGCGACACGGCTGAGACCCGAACCCCAAACCCCTCTGATCCGCACCCTACCGTCTGAGCTACTCCGCCGACATGACGTCCTTGAACGCAGAAACCTGGCAGGTCTCCTGATTTTCATTCAAAGTGTGTCTTCATTTACAAACATGAATCGACATAAGACGGTTATGGTCTTAGATTGTCATGTAGAACATGGTGGTCACCAATAATTGAGGACACCGTTTCTACTCTGAGGGGCGGTATGCATCCTTTGCTGTAGTCCTGAGGATATTATATGTATATTCACTGAACTGTTAGGAGATGTACAGTTTTGCTCAAACCAGATGCATTGAGGCATACAAATATCCTTATAAAAACCTTTGGTCTAATGACATAGGAAAGATATTGATATAGCTCAACTAAACTTGCGGACCATATAGTCTGTGATATGACACGCTAGCTGATGGGTGCATGGCGGGCTAGGTGTATCATAGAGCCCTTAAGGAGGACGTAACAGATAACACTGCACGGACTTGTGTGACGTAAATGGTCTAACCGGAGGGTATCACCACACTGACCCGCTTAAACCACGGCATCATAGTCCTTCACACCAGGCCGCTACAGTACCGCCAGCAGACGGCGCACATGTCAGACTTCCCCACGTGACACCCGTCCTCAAATCAGCAACCATCTCACAGAACACGTGACTCGTCCCGTCCAATCAGCTTGCAATTCGAGCCATTGGCGGAATGAGTAACTTCTTCAGACTCAATGCGCATGACAAGTGCGGTATTTCCGGCATGCGGTGTCATTTGGAGGCGTGCTTGTTGCGCTTGCGCGGTGGAGTCGGAGTGGAGGCGGACGTCGTGACTGAACAGAAAGGGCGAGCCTGGGCTCAGTGGCCAGAAGGTCGTCTGCGGCCCGTCCTACACACCCTTGTCAGACTTCCCTGAAGGCTGCTTCCACAGCTTAAACAGCTTCAAGGGACGTCACTGGCGCCTGGTTACCTGCTGGGAGAAACCAAACATGGATATTAGATTAGAAGCCGATATCCCTTTGGGTATAGAGTAGGTCAAGAGGTATACACAATCTGACTTTTACCGTTCTTGGGTTACTTTCTTTATGATATAAAAGCCGGTGCAGTTTCGATGCGTTCATAAAATTGACGATAAAAAGTACCGTGTAAAGTCGATAATGTAAAGTGCTAGACTATAACTACATTGATATGAATAAGGGGCCATCCATAAAGTACGTACGCACCGAGGGGGGGTGGGGGTGGGGGGGGGGGGGGTAAGAAATTTAGGAAAATCTGCGTATTCTCCCTCTTTGTTCTATTGCGTACACCATTGGGAGATGGGGTGAGTAGGGGGGGGGGGGGTCCAAAATTTCAGAAATTCTGCATACGTACTTTATGGATGGCCCCTAAAGATCTTTTAAAATAGATAGAAAGAGGAAGGACAGACCGAGGGTTGGGTCGCTTGTATTTACACGTATATCCGCTTGTCATACCTGGTTCTAGTTTTTATTAATGTCTACGATATGAAAACATGTTTATTTCTGAATAATCATAGCTGGCCGTAGGAGATTGGGAAGCTCTCCCTATCGCCAACGCCCAGTCCCCCCTCCCTGCTAGCAAACATACATCTAACTCTGCCCACTAAGCATGCAGGAAGCATTAGATTGTAGCTGTTCAAAGTGCATGGATTAATTAGAGTTTTTACAATATTCCCTTCGTTTGGCCTTTCCCTGTAATTTTAAAATGCTGCAGAATTGTTAATGACATATAAGAAAGACATGGATGCAAAACTGGTTAATGAGAAACTCTGTATGAAACTATGTGTCGGTAATTAAAATGGAAAACTGTGAATAAACCAAAACGATTGAGAAACACAAGTCCAATCAGAGAGTGTGTGAAGAAAGCGCTGTGGGCGTGTGGCGCCTTCTCCATTAACGAACAGGCCCTGTGGCCTCTCTCCATGGGATCTTCTTTCAGTCACAGCCTGATAACAATAAAAAGGCAAAGGATTCGGAGAAAAATTCACACGTGTCAAGATTGTGAGGACAAGGGAGAGTCTTTTGAGATTCTCAATGTCCTTACGTGGCTTTCAAGGCATTTTATCCACAAATAACGTGATCACATGGAGTGAGTGCCTGTTGATATCCTTAGGTATTTTTGGCGTTCTTGTATGCAGTAGAGACTTTTCCACCTAATAGAATTTTCAGATTTATATACATCTTTCTTTGAGAAGCAGATTTCTCAATTATAGAATTTACATATAAAGATCAAAATAGTTTTATTAACTAGTTCCTGTCTATAGATCATTTCATAAATTGATGAAATTGAGTGAATGCCAACCGTTTTTAGTCCTAACAACACGAATTCCTCATTTATATCGTAGAAAACACCAGGCTCTGAAGCCACTTGTCAAAAATAGGCCACATTTAGTGACCTTAAGACATCCTAAAAAGAAATGTCTGATTTATCTTTACAGTCTGAGTAGAAACACTCAGGTGACTCTTCAACAATGCGTCTTTTTTTTGGGCATGATCGCAATGCTGCAAGATATAATGTTGGGTCAAGGTATAATATTGTAATATGAGCTGTCTAGCTGATAATTTCTAGGTCTCACATAGATGAAGACATATGCTGGCCAGGCCTGTCATTGTGTGTTTGTGCAGCCATGTGCGGTATTCCTCTGTTACTATCCCAGTGAAGTGCATCTGAAATACAACTGAAGCGATAGGCACGTGCAACCCACCAAAGTGGATGTAATAACTATATCTTCTCTGGATTTTCTCATGATAAAGAATCCGATGCTATGCAGGTGTTTGGCCGAATGTTACCAAAGAGACATGGCTCAATCATGGCCTGAGGAAAAGGCTAACACCTGAGGTTAAAGGATAAGATTAAGGGTTGGACTTATATCTGAGAGCAAGGGCTGAGCCCAATGACTGAGATAAAGGATTGAAGCTAAGGGCTGACAGCTTTGACAGCTTTGACTAATAGTTGAGGATAATCACCAAGACTAACACCTGAGACCTACAGCTGAAACTAAAGCTAAAGGCAATGGCTAAGCACTGACATAAAAGGCTAAGGATAAGGGTTTAAGATATGGGCTGAGAATAAAGGTTAATACTAAAGGCTGGGGCTTTTGGTCAAGGCTAGATTGGTTAAAGCTTAGGGCTGAGGCTAGGTGTTTAGGCTAATGGATGAGGCTAAGGGTTTAGGCTATTGGTTGACGCTTAGAGTCAAGACGATAGGCTGAGGCTAAGGGACATGGCTTAAGGGCTGAAGCTGTGGGCTGAGGCTAAGGACGAGGATTAAGGGTTGATACCAAAAGCTGAAGTCACTCTCATTCTGCCAATCATCCTTTCCTCATCGGATAGGCGGTGTGGTACCAGAGGAAAACCTCTGAAGCCCAATCTTCCTACGACGACTTAATTCCCTCAATTTACACATCGCACACAGGTATCGGCTTCCCTACATCTGTGGACACTCTCCCGGGCTGGTGGGTCAGTCCGTGTCAGAGAGCTGCAGAATGTGTGTTGCATTCTAGAGAAGGTTGGAGATTCTCCTATAAAATCACCGTCACAGAGAAGATCACCCGCGAACAGCACTCTCATAGAGACCCAGGTGAAATGGAGACTTCCATGATTGTCGCCATTACGGGTTGAGTCATTCAGAATTATTTTCAAATTGTACACTTGAGATTCATAACAAAATGACTCATAAATGTTTCTCTATAAATGGTTATATAGCTATATGTAACCTCGTAATACTGCACAATTGTGAAGTTTCCAATTAGGAAACCACCATACTGTCTGCAACTCTCACTGTGTGCCACTGATACTGTCTGCCACTGTCACTATCAGACACTCTCACTGGCTGCTACATTCACCATCTCCTACTGTCACTGTCTGTCATGGTCACCATCTGCTACTGTCACCATCTGCTGCTCTCACTGTCTGCCATTCTCACCGTCTGCTTCTGGCAGAATCCACTACATTCGTTTTCTGCCATTCTCACATTCTTACTTAATTAGTCGTTCTAATCATCACTATATGACCATGGTGTCCTACGACGAAAACATGATGCCTGGATAAATGACATTGAGGATAATGTTGATCAGTACGGTAATTGCGGCTTATATATTGTTCTGGCTTCATGAATAATCGGCCGAATTTTATTTCTAAAACAATGTTAGAAAGCTTAGACCTAGGCCTATCGGTTGGTATTTATATGATATAACTGTCTTATGGATAAGATTTCCTGTCATGGAATGAATATCGGAATTGTTTTGGTAAAAAAACATTAAAATATGTTACTTTCCTTTTTTCACAGCGATTTAATGAAACATCTACTGCGATGACATATAGAAATAAGCATCATACCTTCTTAGGCTTTTCAAGACAACTAAAATGATACCAATATTACCAGGTTGTGATAGATATTTCCTGAGATAATGGAACATTGGGTTTGACACTATTAGATTGTGTGAGGCATTATATGTACCTTGGAACAAAAAACTTTTTTTCTAACTTGAAAAAAAAGTGACTTGCTCTGGCTTTGTGTATAACAGGCCGATCTTTATAAATAAAGCATTGTTAGAAAGCTAAGACTCTGGTCTATTTGTTGGTATATATATCATATACCTACGCCTTGGCTATAGTTTCCCATGATAGCTTCAAAACTTAGATTTTTGCTGACAAATTCCCAAGTTTCCTGACAATTAACTGATGCAATATTAGTCCATTATCTCAGGAAATATCTATCACAACCTGGTAATATCAGTATCATTTTAATCGTCTTGAAATTCCTAAGAAGATGGGATGTTTATTTCTATAGGTCATTGCGATAGATTTTTCATTAAATCACTGTGAAAGCAGGAAGGTAATATGTTTGTGGGTTTTTTTTTGCCTAAACAATTCTGTTGTTCAATCTATGACAGAAAATCATAGACATAACACAGGTATATCATATATATACCAACAGATAGGCCTAAGTCTCAGCTTTCTAACAATGTTTTAATTGTAAAATTCGGCCATCACTTCGGCTTCACTCTTACGGTGCACACCTCGTTCTGGGGTGCGGAAATTTCGCTGGTGTGCGGCTGGTCCTTTATGAAATACATAGAACCAGCGAAACCCGTTATCACGGCGATCGTCGCGCCACGCTTATGTGCAAGTGGTGAATGGAGTGCTTTGAACGAATAGCGCATTCTGATTGGACAAGAGGCCGGAAGCACCCGTCTGGCCTGAGAATAGGCCTTTTTCCATAGGCCGGTGTCGCACGTTATCTACGTGGTTACGCAATGCTTGCAGCCAAACATTCCTCTGGCAACATATACATTAGCATTGGAGCACTGAATGTATGAAAGTAAAACATTTATAATACCCATGTTCAGCATTCCCATAGAGATCAAATTGATTGCACTGCATTCTATGGTATTCCAGCTCAAATTTGGTATGTCAGACATGCATATCAACTCAATGATACTTTAGATATAGCTTAGATAACACAGGTATACCTAAACTGTATACACAATAATACATTGGCGGGCCTAGGGGCCATCCATAAAGTATGTATGCAGAATTTCTGAAATTTTGGACCCCCCCCCACCCCCTCTCCCAATGTTGTACGCGATAGAACAAAGAGGGAGCATACGCAAATTTTCCTAAATTTCTTACCCCCCCCCCCCCCCACCCCCCTCGGTGCGTACATACTTTATGGATGGCCCCCTAGCTATAATAGGCTTATCTTTCTCCAAGTTGAAACTAAGATAATCACCAACTATAAAGTTAAGACTGCTCAGACTCGTTGTTCCGATGTGTCTGACTGAAGCATCAGAACGAGTTATCGTGCATATCGACCAAATATTGAGGCATCTAACGTGTAGCTTCAACCTGAAACAATTTAAATCACTGAAATATGTGAGATCGAACGATATGAACGCGGACCCTCGCTGAGCGGGCAACTCACAGATGTCAACAAAGTGTCAACAAAATAATGTGACGTCATTATCGGGGTTTCCCTACGCTCTGGGAAATCCTGATGATGACATCATATGCAAATGAGCATCACTCTCTGAACCGTAGTCTCTGTAACTAGCATGAAGCCTGAGCAAATCTAACCTCTGCTAGGAGAGTGTATTAGACTTCTGGGTTAATCATGTTATGATGTACTCCCCACGCTGGTTGGGAATGACAGTGTCAACAGAGTCAAGTTTCGGTGAGTTTTGGCGAATTTTGACCAATCTAAGGTATACAATAATTAAAAAACATGTTGATGATGTCAATACGGCGATACTTATTCTCGGAGTCAACGATAAATCAGTTTGAACTCGGTCTTCGACCTCGTTCAGAACGATTTATCGTCGACACCTCGAATAAGTATCGCTGTATTGGCGTCATAAGCATGTTTTTTGATAATTCGACCAATGTATAGTCCTACTTGGGTGAGCAGTCTACCAGTGTACGGCTATATCGAATCCCAACTGGGCTTTTCCTATAGGTGCATGTCTCCCGTTATGGCTGTTATGGGACTAATTTCAGACCACAATCCCTGTGCACTGCAACAGAGAGTTAACACAAGTATTGTGCTCTGGGGGCCAGTACAGCTCTATTGCATTAGCAGGTCTCATGGAAAGTTTGTATTGTATTTCAAAGACAGACTTCAATTCTCGTGTTAATAATGTAATATAACAAACGTTTTTGTCTTCTTGATGAACAATCTTCCTAACTGATGTCAGTATTTTCTATAAATGATGGAATATTAAATTACAGTGAAGGGCTCAGCCCCTAGAAGTGAACAGTGATTTCGACTATGATACCTGTCGGGAAAACATCATAGCAAGGATTGAATTCAAAATATATCCTTATATTAGTATACTGATTGCCAATACGGTAGAACCCCACCTAACGGACACCCCGCGTAAGCGGGCACCCCGCGTAAGCGGGCACCCCGCGTAAGCGGACAGTTTTGCTCGGAACGGAAAGCGGGCCCACCTGGGTGTGAATTTAGCTAACAAAGCATGTATATTTGTACATTTTTACAAATATCTATCAACTTATTCATTAATTCATTCCTTATTCTAGATGTAATTGTTTGTTATTTAAAGACATACATATATTTGATAAAGATTCCATGTAATATATATTTTTTATTCATACTTATACTATAGAAATAGATCTAATGGGCAATTCAGCACTATATAACCAGTGTAAACCTGAAAACCCCGCGTAAGCGGGCACCCCGCATAAGCGGACACCCCGCATATATATATGTATATATGTATGTATCATATACATATTGAATATACACATGTATATACTGATCGATCGATCGATCGATCGGTCGAGAGACAGAGAGTCAGAGAGACAGCGACAGACAGACAGAAACAGGGTAGTGGGAGAGACAGAGAGGCAGCGCATGTTTCTTGCCGATACTCTAATGCTGTTTTATACTGATAGACCTAGCCTGTTATCTATTTCATAGGATCTATCAAATTCATGATTAAATTGACACGTAGATTGAAGCCTGTGATCTATGCCATCTCATTGGACGGGACATTTACCGCGTTATAAGATATGGAGTACAGCACCGCCCGGAGGCTAATTGGCAGACAAGGTGAAAATAGACTCCCATTGGGGCGACTTTTGTGCGCCTTTGTTGGGGTTGCTGATGGCACAATGAAGGGATGACTGGTCAGTGAACTCCACGCCTCCCCAGACTGCATCATCCCTAGACTTGCTCAAGTCTTTGATTATGAACATTCATTAAACGATTAAAGACAATCTGAATAAAATTCATTATAATATGTATCCTTCTCTGACTGGCCCATGAATCAAGTGTCAAGTGCCAAGTGGGCTGTAGGGGTAGGGGCGGCGGCGGCAGTGCGGTGGTAGTAGGACACAGGGACTGGGACCAGTCTACATCATCCTCTCCAGGAACCGGAAACCACTTTCCCCCTATGCGCTGATTGAATGGAGGTTCGCCGGGAACCAGAAGGGGGCTCTGAGCCCCGGATGTGTCGTCATGCTCTTGTTTCCACCATGGTGGAGTGGCCCCTTGGCTACACTATTGTTTCAACTCGGGAGACAACATCGTTGTTAGCCGGTCACATACATATAAACTCTTCAAAGGTTAAGTGTTTTACCACAGTGCTGACATAGTGTGACTATCTTATTTATCAATGTTTTCAATACTCCATGAGTATAACCATTTCTTATGATCCTAAGATACAGCATTGGGCCTCTCAATAGGCACCCACAACAAATAGGCACCCACAACACTGTGCAACCTACATAGGTGGTCACATCCCTTTGACCTACAATTATTAGGCAACAACAGAACTGCAGGTAAAAGGAATCTTCGTCATTTCAGACAACCTTTTAAAACATATCGCATACATATCAGGAATCATAAAGTCAATGAAAATTATCATAGAAATAAGAAAATAGTATCGTATGCAATAGGGATGGTGGGTGGGTAACGCTCGTGCTTCGTGGCCAGTGGTTAATTGCCAACTGGTGACGCCTGTAGGTGTGGGGCCCGTTATATAACGACCACATCCACTCTCCAAGCAGAGATCTTGTGCTCTACTTCCTATGACCGCTTATATCTCTGCCCCAACCTGCCTATTTGGGCTTAAATCTGGGGCCCGTTTCAATAAAAGGCCGTCACTATCCAGTTAGTGACATGTTTAGTGACACCAATAGTGACAGGAATAAGGACAAAATTAAAGTTTCTTATGGTCATAAGATACAGTATTGTGCCTCTCAATAGCCACCCACAACACTGTGCAACCTACATAGGTGGTCCCGAGTGCGGCCCGGCCGAGTTTCATAACTTTTGACAGACACCTTGTTTTGAATCCGAAATCCTGGCTTGGCTTCCCTCTGTCCTTAGTAGATACAAGGGGGACCAGCATATGACGTCACTGTTTAGGCAGAGATAAGCGCTAGCGCCGCGAAAGATCTGCTGGGAGAGTGGACCACAACATGCTTGCCTCGTAAACAGAGTCTGTTGGTTGCCTCAGAATTAATGAACAATTTAACAATTATTTGACAATGACAGCCATTACAAGATTTTACGCTCGCGTCATCTTGTAATGGGGTCGGTCATTCCTGAAACCAATCAGAAACATTTTCTAATGATTAGACTATCAGCTATGTCAGTTTGGGTCATGGGATAAAAGGAAACATCTTTACAGTAGATGTTACACCCTCAGAGAGACTGAGAAAACAGAAAACACGTAAATGGATAGGGCTGAAGGTGTGTGGAGAAGTTATTTTCATCTCATGAGTTTCCATCTAAGCATGTCATATTATTTGCTTTAGTTCCTGACCACAGACCTTGCTTTGGACTGCTATAACATCGCTGTTACCTGTAGGCATAGACTGCGTCCATAGAACCAGTGCTACATTTAATCACGGCAACCGCAGCGAGGCGCTTTTGTGTGAGAGGAGTTATTCCCAAGGTGAAGGGGATTTCCGAGCGTAGATGGATTTTCTTAAGGATAATTTTCCAAGCCACTGGCGCTAGGTGGTCAGGGATTTAAGCAGACTCCCTACTCAGACGTACTCGAATGGGAATAGTGTTCACAAAACTCATTATTAGGGGACAATTATAGTGTCATCTAATTTTCAACCAGGGGGTTGATCCCCATCCTGGGTTTTGGGGATGGATATAAAGTATGTGGCGATAGTGAATTTGAAAGTGTAATAAATGACATATACCAAAGACTGAAACCATTGACCATGGTGGAAAAGGATGTATACGTAAAGCCGTACGTATTTCCCTGGCACTATGGAGAATTTTTGTCATACATGATGGAAGAAGGGAAGGATGGTGTACAACGCAGAATGTTTGTGATTCTTACTCTGTAGCCCATGGATTGTAAATAGACAATTCCTAATTAGCTTTTAAAAAGTGTCTGACAAAAAGTCCGTTTCCGTTGGAAGACAAAAGCGGCGGAAATTCTTTTAGTTCTCCTAAAAGTCTGTCGGTAGTGTCACCGACTGTGCGTTGGTATCAAATAATCAGTGAGGGTAGTAGTTTTCACTCATTGACCCAACTAAATCAATGAGCTTTGATTCTATCAGTCCTGAGAGAAATCCGTCGGTGGTGCCAAATTGCATAATCTAAGCAAAAACATCGTTGGTCACTTCCTAGCTGGGTCGTTATCATTGACCGATTTTGCGTTAGTAGTGCCGAAAGTCCGTCGGTGGTTCCTGACTGTAGTTCGGTGATGGGAAATCGGGCCTATAACCTGACTCGGCCTCAGGTGTGGCAGTATTTAATAGAGTGAACAGATCTCTTGTTTAACTTATCGATGTTTAACACTCGCAGCTGGGTCACACACATTGCGAATGCTGGATCTAACTTCATGAATATTTCAATGAAGATTCCATTACGGATCAGTAAAAAGACACCTGTTCACACCAGGGTACAAGTAATAGTGGCCCTCTATGATAACCATAGGATACACCAAAAGATCTATTGTATGGTCTCCTTGCTTTCTAACGTTAGGAACATCCATTCTCTTACATCACAATCAGGTTAAAGCCTTAACACATTAAGACCGCTTAAAAACAAACAAAAAACAACAACACAGGGTATACTTTTTCCATATCAAGATCTGTAATAAAGTTATCTACTGAATCTCAATATCAATTACAAGGGACCAATTTTATAGTGCTCACCTCGCCAATAAATGGAACAATGCTGGGTCACATGTATTTGATATAAACGCTGAAATTTTAAAAGAATGGGTGAAAGAATTAGGTATAAACCGTATGCACAATTTCCAGAAATCTTTACTTTCTGCCCCAACCCCGGTTACTACATTTGTATTTCATGGGTGATCATATTCTTAACATGGACTACCTCAATGGTGGTCATCATCATGCCATGTAGAATAATCACCTTCTTTAGTAATCATGGTACAGGTGAGGCAATGTAAGCTCTGGTATAGTGACACTAATTAATAAACATGGTGTACCTTGGTGTAGGTACCATAACAATATGTGGTGTAATCACACTCTATAGTAAACATGTGGTATGTGAGTGATGGCCATCATCAACACTCATGGAGTTGTAATCAACTATAATAAACCTCAGGTACCTCAATGGCGACCTTTAGCATGATGTATTGAATAGCCAACCTCTACTATAAAATGGGATTGTCTAGGTGATGGTCATCACCATAGTTTGCAGTGTAGTCACATTCTATATGATAAACATACGGTGGTAGCATCGGTGGCAGCGATAATCATGGTGGTCAGTGCTGTCATATTCTATACAGTACATAGATATCCAGTTATGAGGATGGCCATTGACCCTGATGCCAAATAAAACTTCAGATGGCTGGTACTCTCATCAATAGAGGACAACAAATATTGGTCCCAAACTACTGGTAATATATTCATGTGCTGCGCTGAAATCCCCGTGATACTCCTAGTTGATGGTCAAGGAAACAGGGTAGCCTATGGTCTGTATAATAGACATGTGGTAGTTCTGTGACAGCCACCATATTGGTTTGCAGTGTAGTCACATAGTAGTGTATAGTAATCATGGGGTATCTCTGTGACAGTCATTATCCCAGTATGCATTATAGTCAAACTATGTAGTATACATGGGGAACTGGTGTAGTGACTGTCTATAGTAAGCATGCAGAACCTCTGTGTTAGCAGTCTCTTTTGGTAATGTAATTAGAAGGTGGTTGTTCTTGCCAACTGAACCTTTTAATGGTAAATGCCTGGGGAATGTTGCGATATAAATTACGACCATTAAGTCTGCACTCCATGGTTCAACTCGACTACATATCACACATCTCTAAGAATTACAACCCATTGTAATTGGGAGTTAATTGGAGCAATTGTCAATAATTCGACGAAGCAGCAATGCCGCTACTAATCACGGAATTATTGAACTTAGCGATACTCTCCGGGCACCGCTACATCCGGGCATTGCAGCTCGCCAAAAGTCACTGTCGAAGTTTTCACCCACCCACACACATTAATTTGAAAGTTCAAAGAAGGACGATTAAATTTCCTAGGGCTCTATGCCCTATGCCCCAGGCGTTATCATGTTAGATTTATGGAATTCATCATCTATGACACTCTTGACCTGAACAATTTTTAATAGTCTCCAAACCTGTTTCCTAGTTAATAACTGATAAATCATAGGTGTTTAAAAAGAATCATTGACCTGGTATGAAGCTTAAAGCTGCTAACAACAATGAAATACCATGCATAACGCTAAAAATGTATAAAACAATGTTTTTATTGTCTGGAGAAGAACCTGTTCACTCCTAAACCTCTGAAGTTTTGACTTTACTCTGACAGTTGGCTAATGGAGGTAATGCATTGTCCAATACGTTTATGACATGAGGACATGCATTGAGCTGGGAAAGGATGGTCTTTATAGGCGTTATCACACAGAAATAGCATCTTAGCTTCAATGCAGAAGAAATGGGAGTCGGTCTCATGAGGGCACAATTGGATTCGTTATGTATAATACAAGGTTCATGCGATGAAACCTTGGTATGTTGTGCCAATAAGGGATATCAAAGAGAGGCAACTCAGTCCATGCACGTGAACGTTCATATTGCCCGCGTATGAGGCCGGGAACCAAGCAAACTCCGACGCAGAATTCGGCCTCCCAATGCACCCTGACGCTATTCCATTCAATGCTAGTGTGCGTCGTAAGGCGCGCCAGTGTGTATCGGAAGCCCAGTAGGTTTGGGGTTTTAAGTGTTAATATATGTCTATGTTATAGACTTCAATGCGTGCCTAAGTACATGTCCTCAATGTGTCATAAAACAAAACAAATTAAACCAAAGAAAGAATATTAAGGGTAAGAGAGAGCAATATACCGATATGCTGCACTGTTGTGTGGGTGTAATTAGTGACCCTTTAGTAGTTATTTAGGTAGCTAGCTCAACTTCTTCCATCTTCCTGCTTAGTAGTGTAATTTAGGGGATAGAACTACTTGCTTGGCGGAGTCACCGAGACACCCGAGAGGAGGAAAGGCGAACACTGCAATTCAAGTTAATCACTTTAATCTCCTGAGAGCAATCTGTGTTATACAATTACAGGCAGTATTATCCAATGCGATGTTATAGTCTGTCGACCATGTTGTAAATTTCAGCTTAATGTCCATAAATGTTCTGTTTCATTCAATCGTTCCTAGATCACATCATTCTTGCAGTTATTCACTTCAGTTCCTATTTTAGCTGGATTAAGTCGTGCATCCTAGTGCTCCTGGGTAGATGTTATTGGTTTTAGTCCACACGTTCTGTGTTCTCTCCACTGAGAGATAGTTACTCACACATTGGTCTGTAGGTAACTCACAGCACAGGGAATCCACACATTGAAGCCTAGGATGAAGCCTACGGTGCCTAACCTTACTCCAGTGGGAGCAGGTCTTTGTAGCTCAGCTAGATCTTACTCCTCGTACCTCAGTGCTGCCTCTGGCAGCTGCAGCGAAAGTGTACTCCTCCGCTGCTTACATCACCTGGTCACATGACCAGTCATACCCTTATACAGATGGGCGCTCTAGAGGCTTCCCTCTGTTTACATTCTGCTACCAACATTCATGTGTTTCCTCCATCTCTATGCAATGTTAATTGAATAAAGAACAACACAGGATAACACAATCTCGGACAAGCACATAGTGCAATGCTGAGAAATACATCATAAGGAAGTTCGTCTTGAACACAATTACCTATAATACTCTTACAAACATATAACGTGGGAGCCCATGATTACCGAGACTGGGACAGTTACAATATAATTGTTTATACATTTATCCAATTAAGTGGCATGATTATCACAATGATCGCCAAAGCAAGATGAAAACCACCTTATACAAAACGGATTGTATCTATTTTCATGGAAATTAATAGTGCTGGATATAAGAATTGTTTGCAAATATATTAAGTATCTTGTTCTTTCTTGTATCCATTCCACCTATACATTGTCACCCAAGCCATATTATTAACCTACATCCCATTGAACAAGTTAAACAAGTTATTCCATTAATATAGCTGAGTTTAAAGACCGGCATTTTCCTATTTGATTTCTAGCGAAAATGGAGGAGTAGCATTCGGCATATAGATATGCTTGACTTATAGACTACCATTGTTAAATTAGGAGCACACGAAAGAAATACAAGACATTCTGCTAGTTGAAGGGTTTGTGTGTCTTCTGATGCACATCATAGATGAATAACCGTGCAATTATAAATGAATAACAATTAAAAGGTTTGGGTTAGATTTAGCCTATGGATAGTTTTCTGAAACCCACTTGCACCCAGTCAATTTGCTATTTCTGCAACTGCTTGAGTCTAGGATCCAAACACCAGTGGGTCTTGAGGTATTTTAGTCTTGAGTGATTGGTCATGGTCAGCTGGACACGCCTCTAAGAGACTGTGACACTGGCTCCCTGCTCTGTTCTCAATATCACAGTGAATAGCACACAGATAGCGAAGGGATAGTATGTATGCAGTACCCTGAATGTCTATATGGACCCCTCTAACATTTAGATGATGTACATTTGCGTGCAAGAACGCTGTAAAAAGACTCCCATGTGTTTAACATTTCGGAGGCAATCTTGAAACTTGTTAATGACATCAATGTGCTTCAACATGTGGATAACAGGAAAACAGCTATATCTATAGATTTTTAAAAGGGTCATTTGGCAGTGTTAATCACAAGATTTTGATGTATAGGCTAGGTGAGTTATGTACAGGTATAATAAAAATAGTGTGGTATCGGATAGTAAGGAGGTCCTGATGGGGGTCCCCACAAGGTGCAGTTCTTGGTCCCCTCCTAGGTATCTATTAAAGACAAATGCGGGTAGGTATCGAAGCGCCCCCTGATTCTACTCAATTTACGCTGGTTCCTGGGTCATCCGCTAGGGGGCTCGGCGGAATTAGACTCAATTAACACTAGTGCTGCCATCTGATTTCATAAAAATGTAGCAGTTTTCCATAGGAACCAATAGATAAGCACTTACCTTCTTCAGATGGCCTTCCCATAGAAATTAGCATTGTGACATTATATTTATTTTTAGCATTTCTTATTTGTACATGCTCCCAACTATCATAATTCATAATTATATCAAGATAGCAATAGAACATCAGTGTCATTTAGCAACAAAGTCAAAATATTGTAGTTAAGCTCTTACATATTCAGATTGCCCTCCCATAGAAATTAGCATGGGGGCATACCATTTTTTTGCATTTTCTAATAGCTAATATATGGAACTTATATTATCCTGAGTTATTTGTAAAACTCAATAGATTTCTGCTTCTTCGCCTTCCTACACATGATATGAATGGAGCGACTTTCCCAAGGAAAAGTTGGCTAAAACATGACCTATACTTTTTAGATCTGTCTTCATACAGAAAACCATATAAATGACCAAAGTATTTGTCCTGTATTGGTAACATGTAAGTTGTGTCTGTGTCCTTTTTCGTTTAGATGTTAACGACTCGGTTATGGAAGTTCGTCAATTGTTTGATGAATGCCATGTTGGTCAACATACATTTGCAAAAAAAACCGAATAAAAACATTGTTACACAGGCCATCCATATAATCTACCTGTCTGAAAGTGTACCTGAATTGAGAGAGCCGAGTCCTACTCTCCAATCTTGTGAATGAAGGGCTGGCAGAAGCTGAGTGGTGTTCTGCGTGTAGGTATGTCTGATCAAGGACCAGGACTAGTGGAGGTAGACTTGGAGGCGGCAGTGGACGACTCAGCGGAAACTGTCATCAATGTTTGCTGTCACACGAGCAGTTCTGCACAAGAGTTGGCTTTGATTACCTTCGTCACGTGAAGTGTGGAACATTGCGACTGTAATTAGTATGTATGTAAGCTTCCCTGTCTCCTAATCATTTTGTCACACTTCCTGTTCTTGACCTGTGATGTTGTTCTTTGTTTTTTGAACATCACACTGTGATCTATCCCGTGTTATGTTCACGCAGAGCTAGTTAATCACGATTGTCTCATATGGCGAGTGAGGACTTTGCAAACACAGCAGGGAGTCTTTAATCCTTAGTCCCGACACCACTTTCCTATTATATTTCCCATCTCTTTCCTGGGACCAATTAGTATGGTTGAAATAACTTACCATTTCATATGCTATTTTAAGGGGTTATACTGCCAACACCAGATTTCGAAACATCTCCTTCATCGACCCAGTGAGAGTAGGTTGGTAACGGCAAATATGGTCGAACCTGGGCTTTGTTGTGGAATAAAAGTGATACGTATCTATATCACCTTATTAGAATCTATATGTACTAATTTCAATCTGAATTTCCGTTTGAATTCAATATTAGGCGGGACCAAGTTCCCTTGGCTACCACGGAACATACTGACGACCAATCAACATAAATGGAGTAGCCGATATGTTAAGTAGAACAATTAGAACGCATATCCTGTACCTTTACCTGACTTACAACGTGAGCTGTTAAGTTGAGTTCATTGTTGGGATTGACATCACACTCAATTTGTTGATCATAATCGGCAGTAGTCATTACACCAACAGCCGGTGTATACCCCATATCCTATTTGGATTACTGTTTTTTAAGGATCTGATAGTCGGTCATCGCTTCGCACACGATGCAAAGGTGACGATGACCAATCACTAGAGACCGAAATACCTTGAGGCACTGGTGGCTGGTTGAGGGCGGGAAAACGCGCTCATATACGTCACCTAGAGGTTAGAATGCTCACACAGAGGGTGGTTGTGGCCCATTAGATTTTAGGTCAACTCTCGACTGTAGAACCATCCCAAGGCGCTATAAATATCATGTAAGGAGGTCAGGCTGAAGGTTTGCTCCGAATGCAGTCATTGGCTACTGGGACTACTCTATTCCTTATATAGTGGTTAATACAGGGGGACAACTCCATGCAGGGCAGGCTTTCAGCTTACTGTATAGAATCTAACCCTTCACTACCCATGCACCAAATATAAAGGCCTAGTAAAATGGTCAGGTGCCCAGTATCCCAGTCTGACTATACCCCTGCTCCAATACTGACTTGGTTCCTAAAAAAGAACTGTTATTTTACAATCTTTTTGGGGACAAAATATTCACTATATCAATCTTGCCATTAAATAACAAACACTTAGTGATGGATAGTGAAATATGCTACAAGAAAAGGAAACTATTAGATAATTATAATGACCATCTGTGGTTTTCACGTTTTCAAATCTGACGAGACAGATCTAAATACACTGCATTCTGATGGGACAGACTTCACTACACAGTATTCAGACCCTCTTTGTACAGACCTGACAAACCAGTTTTACTCCCTTCAACCCTGTCACCAAGCCTTGAACCTGAGACTTAGAGACCATAGAGTTGCTGAAACCCATGATCATGAACTTTCATGAAGACAGGGAGAGAGACACAAAGACACAGATAATGATGCAGATGATGACAGAGACAGAAGGAAGACTCACACTGGGAGAGGTAAACAGACAGAGAGTCAGACATATCCAGACAGACAGGGACAGGGACAATGAGACAGACAGAGATGCAGAAAGAAACATACAAAGAGAAATAGTCATACTTGACAACCAACCAAGGGACAGAGACAAAGATATAGTAAGACATCCATATGGACAGACAGGGACAGAGACAGAGATATAAACAGAGAGAGTCAGACATACAGTATACAGATAGTGATAGTGCCAGGGAGACAAACAGAGAGGCAGATAGCTGGGGACAGAAGACAGACAGAAGCAAAGAGAAATAGCCAGATGATGGTTTAGGAATAACACTCTGCGCCTGAAGTCACTCTACCCTACAGTTATGCCATAGTAGCCCTCACCCCTTCCCCTCCCACAACCACTTCCTATCTACTTTATTGACCAGCTACCTGGACTCACGAGCCTGTTTGTTATGGTTCACTGCTCTCCTACCACTTTATAATGCATGTACATTTCAAATCTGATGGGACAGATCTGACTGTATTGCAATGATCTGATGGGACAGACAAGCAAATACAGACCCAGTAAGGAGGTATGGGGCTGGTGGAAGGGCAGGCATATGACTCCTCTTTCATCTAGTTTCTCTAGTATACTAGTCTCTCAACCCAGTAACTCCATATTAGCACCTTCCCCACACACCTTCCTTACCTTCCTCTACTGACCAGGTTATTGAACCTGTCATACCTATATAGGAATTGTTTAAGAAAAGTTGTTAATGCGATAGTATACAATGATTTTAATACCAGAAATTAGTTTCATTAAGTTATCAGTTTAAATTTGTTCAAACATACAGATCTATGTATCTTGATGAATTATTGAATATTCCTTCTAATGATACTAGAGAACAACTATTAGACAAATTTATCAGGTTTATCGAAACGTTCTTGATATTTGATTCTTGATCAAATGCAGATGGCTGAAATATATAATTCCTTATGATATTGTCTTACTTTTATTTCATGAGGTAATTTAGGTATACCGCGCTCTTCCATTTTAAATGGAAAGAGCATTAGCTCCTAATATATTTAGATCCAAGAAAGGCAGTTGTAGAAATGGCAATTGGCAACTGGGTGTTACTGGGTTTTGGGAAATGACCCATAGACTGAATAAAGCCCAATCTTTTTAGGTTTTATTCTTTTTTCTATAATTCCACACTCATTAATCAATGATGAACATACATTTTTCTCCTCGTCTTATCTTAGATAGGAATCTCCTAAAGTTGAACTTACGGTGGCGAAGTATTAGACCTTTCCAGGACCTGATTGTTTTGCTTGGCTCGGCATGTTTCTTGTGACGCCTGTGGGACAAGACATGGAATGGTCATGGTGGCGATGGATCCTTGTCCTGAACTTACGGCTATGGGATCCTTCCCTGGCATCTGATGTAGAAGATGACTCTTACTGGAAGCTATCGATGCTACCATGAGTGAGACCACCAGATGTCAGTGATCTCTGCCCCGCACTTATTGATGGGTTCACATCAGTCTAGGACGCCCCGCCCACTCCCGCATTTCGCTCTACTCATCATACATACACCTCGCGCCTTTCCTCTTGAAGCTCCGATGTGGCCAGCTCAACTTATGCAACATGGTTGCGGGGCTGCATTAAACTCGCCTCTTATTTTTTAGAATATCTGGATGATCTACTTTTGGGTAATGATTTCTTTATTGTTGTTACAATAAGTTTCCAGCGATGTAGATGTAGAGTGATGTCTTCTTGGCAATGCCGTACATAGATGAAATACACATTTGATGGTTTTATCATAAGTAAAAAGAACGAATCCAGCTATCCAGTATGGGAAAAAATATTAACCGATAGTAAATTAGATTCCTGGAAACCCTGGACTTTCGGACACTAAAGCCACGTTGGTTCATAAAATCTCGCGTTGCATGGACTACAAATGCTCAGCCTCAATGCCATGGTTACAATAGATGACGAAAATAGGGATAGAATCTCTGAGTTCACAGGCGGCGACCAGGTGAGAAGTACGTGTGAAGGTGGCGATCCCAGCAGGTGTGCTTCCGGCAACAGTTCATGACCCCTGAACTTCTCCTGAGAGCTATACCACCCTAAGTCTTAGTTGCAGGATGTCCATGATCTATACAATCGCTTCATGCTCTCTGAGACCTTTATAATCTACTTATCATTACAATCGATATCTCCCAATCTTTCCAAAACTATATCTTCTTATTATCAGCTTTGATATTGCTCTCTATATTTCCTACCTGTAGTCATCTGAATCCATTAATCTTTTCACATTTAATTGATTAGCCGCGTCCTTTCCTAAGAGCCCAGTACATGTATATTACTTCTACAACCGAGACATGGTTCCATCACTTATACCTGAAAAAGAAACCAGCGACAAGATCACTGAACAAGTATCCCGTTCTTGTCCGGTGCCTGATTAGTGGGATATGTGCTCTTCCCCAGGGAATCCTGACACCGCCTCTATCTCCTGTAGTTTGTAAGACCCTCTCCTGTTCCTGCAACGGCTGCATTGCTTGTAAACAATTCCGACCCCTTAGTCTCCTGGGAGCTACTACTATGCCCCAGGTTGGTCCCCTCACAGATTAATGTGCGCCACTTTGCGTGCTGGGTTACTGGAGTCGCCTCGACTTAACCCGGCTGAGGCACCTTCACGCATTCCATTCCACAGGTTAGAGCACTCTACACACATTAGTTCCAGATCAAGTCTTCTATTGCTTCGTCGCCTCAGCTTCTAGATATCAAGTTTATAATGTCACTGCCCTACCGTAAATAGCGTCGAGCCGCTATATACTTACTGAATATCACTGCCCGTTGTATCATAGACAACCTGTAATAATCACTCAGGCATTTTAGGTATTGCTTTATCTTAGTGCCCCATGTAAATAACTTACAGTTATTACTCAGTCCTTTGCGAATTATATATTGAAACCTTATATCACTGCCCGACTTCCGTTCGCTAACTTATTATTTTCCTCTGTATCAATGTTATATACGTCTATGTGTTACCTTGGTTTATGTAAGACATCCCCTGGGTTCTGGAGTGAAGGTGTTATCTTGTTGCTCTCCAAATTTGTCGGTGAAACCAGCCAGACATGGCCGCAGGTGTTTTCCCGATCCCCACGGGATCGTTGACATTTACTTAGGGCGCCCCGGTGTGACCGGTTCTCAGTGTAAGGGGTCGGGGTCAGTCTTAATGCCATGAGCACTGTCCCTACAGTAGCTGGCATCATCAGGGCCTGCCTGTCTGTCCACCGGACTGTGCACGGCTACTGGTCTTCACTTTCATCGCTCTCCAGTCTGAACGAAACCTTTAACAGAAGCGCAATACTGCTGCACTTTCCCAACGCGACCCAACATCGAGCCACCCACAACTCGTTCAACTATATGCACCACCCACTCCCTACTAGTCACTGCAATTCTACTAGTGACTTGCCACCCAATACTGACCACTCGCAACCTGTCACCTGCCACCCGCCACCCACAGTCCACTATTACAAGATCTAGCTGTCAATTATTGTATACGTATATATATATATATATATATATATATATATATATATATATATAAATTATGGAGACGAAGTATAAAGTGACAAGTATAACGAACGAGTAATTGTAGTTTGGTGAGTATAACAAACACCAGGCCCTAACCTGTATTACAATCCTTGGAACCTCAGTATTACAATGTACAGACTGAGTAACTTAGACCTAAAATTAAAATTTTAAAGATTTAAAATTACAGGTCCAGTCCTGATGACATCCAAAGGCAGAGTGACGAATGCGCATCACGGCAACCGTCAATAGAACTATTGACGTAATAAATCAATAACCGCTATAACATAGAAACGCCATAGCGTCTCGCTAGGTGGCGACGGTAGTAGCTTAGTCTATACAGTTATATATATATATATATATATATATATATATATATATATATATATATATATATATATATATATATATTTATATATATCATGCACTCTGTCTCTACGACCATGTTCGGTTCTATTCCATGAAGTCTAAATTTGGATAAAAGGTCAAGAGTACCTCGAGCAACAAGGTCTGTAATTTGTTAAAGAGGATCACGGTCTAAATCGAGCCGCGGCTTCCTAACAACATTTCCTGAACGAATAGCGTACCCGCTACACATGCGCAGAGCAGAGTGCCCGCTGGTGCCCGACTGTCACACAGTGGGGCAGTGATGTTGACGGGGTACCAGTGACGTGTAAACGCCCGCCCGATGAGCGGGTCCCACGTCATGTGATTACGGGTAATGGAGCCGAGAAGCAGCGAGATTTAGCACAGGATTTTCTGGGCGTGTGCACACGCATACATTCTGTAGGCTTGCTATTTCCGGTCCTCATTTTCTGTTTAGATATCTAATAGCCGATTCTCGACGGTCAAAAGGCATTCGTGATCTAGCCAAGGGCCAACTGGTCCCCAGTTATTTCGATTATGCAACCTGGTACCCAGGGATATGCCACCGACAGAACACAAAATGGTTTATCCTTTTAATGCCATCCGGAAGAGGGAATAGTAAAGGTATTCGTCATACGCGATAGAAACACACGCACTCTGCAGAGTACTGTGAGGAGTCTTTTAACCTCTCTCCATCGCCCAGGCGTTCACATCCATACTACGGCTCCACTTTGCCATGCACCTTATTTCCATATAGATTTTACCTAAGCACTCTTAATTACAATGAAGTCATTTGAGGCTATAACAGCAAAGCATGCAGTATTGTTGTAATTAGGACATCTTCACAAACGCAACACTGACGTTAAAGAAATTTCCGATTCAAGAAATTCTAGATAATATCTGAGAAAACAACCCACTACGTCCCTGTATCTCTAATGGCTTGTAAATTAGATCTGTAAATGAACTGATACCTCATAATATATATATATATATATATATATATATATATATATATATATATATATATATATATATATATATATATATATATATATATGGCTGTTGCGATTGCTTTGATTCATCCAACCATGTCAACGAAGTTGTCCGAATGAGCATCCTTATTTGGCAATTATCAGATACCTGTATGGTAGTCATCCCTTCTTACAAGAATGAATTCACATATTTGATTCTGGGTTCAGGTCAGTAGGAATCGTGCTAATTAACGGGAAATCATCACGGTGAACAGATCTCATGTGGTGATAGTATGATAAAATCTGCATTGCTTTAGTATCGCCATGAATAATATATCAGGGCCTTTCACAAGGCAAGTTTTTTTAGCACGTCGTACTTTCATATTTGTGCTAGGAGAGTGCAGCTTTTAGCTCAGATACTTCCTTCCGATAATGGATGCTCCTTGTTAACGCTGGATGTTTTAGGGGGGTCATTCAGTGCTTTAAAATTGCCAGAGCCCATCCACTGACGATGATGTTAGCATAACCATCGGCGTAGTAGGCAGCACAAGTAGATACTCACATCCAGCGATTCCTTCAAGAAATGTCATGATTTTGCTTTCCGAAGTAATTATAAATGTTCCCCTTCCTTGTAATTCTTCATGTGGTTTTTGTAGGAACCACCCGAAATAGCAACTGGTTGTAGACGCGATTTGATAGACCAGATTTGATTTTGGTATATTAAAACCTCGTAGATCGGACAATAGCAAAGATAGCATCTAGAGTTTAGAACTACACATATATCTACAGCAATAACGGAGAAATTAGATGTCTCCCGTCATCTTAATGTGATAACTATATGGAGATAAAACTGCTTTCTAACAAATAAAGATATATCATGAGAAAAGGCTATGTATTATCTTATTGTCTTTATGTTATAGGATTTAAGGGTTAAGTAAGCGAAACACCCACCTTTGTGTTACTTTGTGGCAACGAGTTGGAGAGAACACCGTAAGATTACCACTCCGTCGTCTAAAGCTGACTTGTATCTCACCAGATAGCAGCCAAACTGGTGGTAATCAACTTCAGCCTGATAATCCCGTGAATCCGTTTACTTGCTTACCGTAGAAATCCAACAAATGGCATTTCTATCATTCATCGTATATTGTTTCCCTACAGACGTTCAATTCGTCACCGGTATTGGTGTGAAGGACGACGACTAGTGACCGCACACTGTCGGTGTAGGCGCAGAATAACCATCCGCACACACTGACCAATCAGATTGTCGCCTGGTATTACGCCCGACTCGACTCGCCTGAGTCCGTCACGTCAATGGGTCTCGGGCAATACGCTGAGCGGTATAACCCTAGGGATGTACGCCGACCTCGGGACGTTATGTGAGCCGATTGGTTCTGATGGCAGTGTTTTCAGAACAATAAAGATCAATAGGCATAGTAATATGCACGCTGTGTTTTGGTGTCAAATTAAGATGTCGCATAATCACAACAGATGGATTACTATGGAATTAGTATGGGTCATAAACCTGAAAGGAGATTGTAATATATCAAGGGATGGTTATTTCAGTATCGCTATGCGTTCTACCTCCTCATGTCAGTGATGAATGTCACTATCAGAAAGAACCTGTTGTAATCATGGCGAATCGCAGGCACTGAATAACCATACGTAGTCTATCGGTGTGAATCTAAATGAGGACCCAGTCTTTGTGCATGGAGAGCACTAATAATGATACAGGTCAGTTAGCACATGAAGATAAATCACCACAGATATAATGACAGCCTGCTGGTTGTGGGCGCGGAGTGTGGATCTTGGAAGATGCCTCCTCCTGGCGGGGCTGATAGAGAGGCGTTAGTTTATAGCTCCAGCATGTTACCACATCGCCACGAATTAGCATAGAAATGACCGGCGTCCTATCAGGCGATGCTGAGGCTCACTCCCGCATCAACTCAACTTCTCACACTCCAACCACCTATTATCTCACTCACCCGGATATAGCAACCAGATCCCCGCAACTTGACGACAAGGATCACATTCACACTCCGCGTCTAGCCGCGTTTCTAACACATTAAAAGAAGCCAATAATTGCTCCAGTACACAATGTGGCATCTGATGGTGAATTCTCATCTTCTTATACTACTACAGTAAAACCCCTCTTATGGGGACACCCTCCATTCCGGGCCAACTGTCCCCTTAAGCGGGGTGGCCCCTTAAGCGGGGTTTTCAGTCTGCCAATGGTTATACAATAGAGAATGCGTACATAAATGAAGGAAACGATGGTTATTAGGTTAATAAGGTTTATTAATCATATATAATAATATATATTAATAATATATAAATAAATACAATATTATACAATATAAATGAGTATAAATTAAAATAGATAATACATGTAAATGTACAGTACAATGTATATACAGTTTCACAGTCCCAGGAAGGCATCAGGGTGGACTGCACTTTCGATGGACGAGCAGCTCTACTCCTGTTAACAGTTCCGATGCAATGCATCAGAGCCCCCACAACCTCAGTATCGCTTCTGTTCATGTATTGTCTCCTGGCCCTCTCCAGGAGGTCCAGGAGGTCCACCTCGTTGAAGGGAGTGTCTTGGCTTGGGGTGAGGTCATCACTGCTATCGTCGTCATCATCATCATCATCAGTAGGAGAAGTTGCGGTCGTAGAATCGGTGTCGGTGTCGTGGGTAATGTATGGGTTGTCGGTGTCATGGGTAAGGCAGAAACTGTCCAGGTCGGTGTACTCTGATGCCGACATGGGATCGCTGATGCCCAGCAAAGAGGTCGTGCGGGCACAGAGAGTTGCTAGAGGGATGTCATCCCCTTCTGTGAAGTCCTCGGGCGATCCTACGACGTCGTCGTAGGAATAAAAAATCCCACAACGACGGAAACACTTCCCCATGGTCTCTGGCTTCACCATCTTTGTAGATTCGTGGATCCAGGTGATAGCGCGATGGACATCGACTGACGACAGGACCTATGACATGTTCCAGGAGTTTCTTGCGATACCCCGACTTGATCTGTTGGATTATCCCCTGGTCTAGAGGCTGGAGAGCAGAGGTTGTGTTGGGGGGAAGGAAAACCAGCTTCACGTGCGACAGCTGCAGGTCGCACGGATGTGATGGGGCATTGTCGAGCAGGAGAAGGACCTTCCTACCACGGAGTTTCATTCTGTTGTTAAAGCTGGTGACCCACTCCTGGAAAACTGTGGCAGTCATCCAGGCCTTTTTGTTTGCCCTCCAGGTCACAGGAAGGTCACGGAGGTCAAGGTGATGAAAGCATCGCGGTCGCAGGGACTTGCCGATGACGAGGCTTTTCTCAAACTCGCCTACACTATTCACACAGAGTGAGACAGTTATGCGATCTTTGGCCTTCTTGACTCCAGCTGTCGCACCGCCACCGATAGCTAGGGTTTTATCAGGCATTGCCCTGAAGAAGAACCCGGACTCGTCCATATTGAAAATGTCGCGGGGGGCGTACCCCTCAAGGATGGTCGGGAGGTGATCTTTCCAGTCATCAACTGTCGCATAATCGACGGTGCCCCTCTCGCCAGAAATGCGACAGCCAGCGATCATGTGCCGTGCCTTGAAACGCGACAGCCAGCCATTGGATGCCTTGAAATCTTCCACGCCCATCTGCTGGGCAACGCTGAGGGCCTTTGCCTGGAGCATGGGGCCTGTTACAGGCAGGTTCTGATAACGGACTGTCGAGAACCAGCTGAAGACCTTCTCATTGAGGTGCGACCGATCTTGACCTGGAGGACCGGGGACTGAGAGGCGCTTCCTTGATAAGGCTGGAGCAGCTGTAAAGGACCCAAAGACCTAGTCCTTTTTCCTAAGGATGCGATGGACTTGGGATTTGCTGATCTGAAATCTGTCAGCCAACTTCCTGACAAATGTTCCAGATGACGGCCGTATCAGCTCGGCCCTCTCGGTGAAGTTCAACACCTTCCGCTTTGTCTGAGTTGAAGGCATGTTGAAGGATCTGCAGTTATCGCACCGTTGGAGTTGGAGGTGGATATGCCTTCCTTCTGAAATTTGCTCCTTGTTATACCCCTGGTCAATGTCCCCCCGTATCTTCTGAGAGAAATCAGCGGCCGCATAAGCGACTCACCGTGAGCCGCCCAGAGCCGGGACGGCTCACTGAATACCGCACCTTCAAAGTCCCCGGCCCGCCCTATGTCACCCACTGCTAACCTGTAAGCGGGCCTCATACCCAGCACCTTCGGCAGGCGCGAAAATCAGCAGCCGTATAAGCGACTCACCGTGAGCCGTCCAGAGCCGCAACGGCCCGCTGAATACCGTACCTTCAAAGCCGCCAGCCTGTCCTGGACCGCCCACCGCTAACCTGTAAGCGGGCCTCATCCCCCCTACCTTCAACGGGTACGAAAGTCGCTCATACTAATATCCACTCACTGTGGCCCGCCCAGAGCCACTAGAGATGTGGTTATTACCGTGAAAAAATACACTCCGGCCGCCTGGGCCCGCACGGGAATATTCAGTCTATTGTTCTGTTTGCGACAAGTGTCTGTCCCATTCAAACGGGCACCATAAACTTGGATTTTCAGTTTTTTTGATATGATGTCCCTCTAAAACTGTCCCCTTGAGAGGGGTTTTTAAGCATTTCTGTACCGAAAAACTGTCCCCTTAAGTGGGATTAAAATAAACTCTTAATAGAGGGAAAAATTTCCGTTCCGAGCAAATTGTCCCCTTAAGCGGGGTGTCCCTTTAAGCGGGGTGTCCCGGAAGAGGGGTTTTACTGTATACACATAATTTCTACCTTTGTGTGCTCTCTTGCTCCCGACATTGTATTGGTTATTTCTTCAACCAATTCTCTCCTATCATTAAAAGTTTAATTCATGAAGAGAAATAGTTATCAACCTCTGGAAAGGGTGAGGATATTTATAGAAGAGTCAATAATTAGTGAGAGTAAAGGCCTCCATCGAATATTTCCTAGCTATCATCAATATATTGGAATGCAACCCGATCGCAATCACACTAATTAAAACTGCTATAAGTATGTACAGGAAGGCAATATCAGGAAATATAGCTACTACGTGTGGATATCATATTGTTCGAGTTTATTTGATGTCTTTTTACGTGGTAAATAATGAAGGAACAAGAACAGATGATATCGACACATGGTCAAGTGCTACGTTGTCTTCGTATTGCAGACCGAATAATCATAAAAACCGCCATATTTATTGAGCGTGGGACACGCGTTAATTACGTTGCCTAATCAAGAAGTAGGAGAGAGGTTCCATAGACTTTCACCTTCCTACTCACACTATCTGTGTGCCAATTCTGTTGGATTGTTAGGTGCAGAAGACCTTAGTGCCTCAGTGGAGTGCCCAGCTGACCAGGACCGATCAAGACAGACCTCAAGACCTCAATGACCCACCGGTGTTTGACATTGTTGGACACTACAGTGGCAGGTGTTGAAATGGCTGGTTCGCTGGGCACCAGGTGAGTTATATAGCCCTGCGATTAAGATAGCAGCATTGTGATTCGCACCTGAGATGTCAAACTCAATCATAGCCTTCCTCCCTACCAAAATAACTCTTTTAAGAGATGTTTGGCTTTGCATATAGATATATATATAACAGTGAGGTTATGATGACAGAGTGGATACTGTCCAAACTGCAGTTGTCAGTTCCAATTGGCTTTTGCAGCGATTCAGACGTTGTTTATCTATTCTAGTTATGTATGTATCATGCATGTTTTGGCAGTGATGTGCATCTGTATGTGTATTTTGATATTTTTCTAATATGATCCGACTGCTTGGTATATGCATTGCGTCATTCCACCATTGAATCGACCGGCGGCCTCTGCCTTTTGTTTTCTGCTCCATAAACAGAACTCTCTCGACAGCAGTAGATCAGCAACTTCATTTTTCTTTACTCAGACAAACATTAATCTCTGAAGACGCAAACATAATGTATACGACATATAGTCCATGAGCCAGAGGCTCAAAATATGGGTTTGACTTTCAAATGGAGGTAGAAAGTTTCATTATGATTTTCAGTTAGCCACATGTCCAGAGTTTATGAAAAAGTGAGGGGGCCATGAAGGTGATTCTGATGATGCTTCTGATGACAATTTTTATATATTTATGGAGAAAATACTTAAGAAAAATACCATGACATTACTGAGAAATAAATATCTAAATATGTAGAGGCCATGGGAGAGCTGCATTATAGACTAGGAATCCAGTAGTAAAGGCATTGATGCAGAGATAACTTTAGGCTTCATTGTAGTACTGCCACCTTATGTCCCCTGTCCAAATATCATATTACATAAATAAATAAACCTTTATATATTTTATTCTAGAGACACAGACACACACAAGAAAGACTTTTAAATGCACAGTTTTGGTAGAAATGGGTATTAACTTATATGCCTGCTACCAGATAAAAATGGCCCATTCAGCTTTGCATAGCCACATGCATTCTGAGAATCCTGGGACTATGTCTATCGTTTAGCGGTATATCAAGTAAACTCAAATTACCTCACAGAATTTTCCTGTCCTCTGTGACTTGCCTGTGTAGTGTTTCTACTTTCCTATTGGCCAGGAGCATTGTATACTTTTATCCTGATAATTTTGTTTAATTTCCATGGTATCCTGTGTGCACCTAGCCCAGTCTGACAGGGGTGGGGTGAAGGGTAAGGGACCTGTAAACAAGACCATGGGAGTGACCAATACTGCTTTTTGGGGAGGGCAGCCTTTCATATGGGGGGGAGGGGAGCTTAGTGAATTCAACTCACTGTGCAACCTGTAACAGGCCTAAAACCCTGACTTATTTTCAAATCTTACTGAATTCTCAACAGGCCTTTGGGGATTTATTAGGAATCTTTTTAACTCAAGGTTTACTATTCCTTGGTGGGTGAGGGAAAGGTGTGTTCAAGGTCACAACATCTAGGGGATATCAATGATTAAATAATCAGTAATATTATTGAACAAACTCAACTCTCTAGGACTGATGAAAATCATTATGATCTGAAACCACAAATAACACTAGCCTGGATGAGGGGTTCTGCAATCAAACTGTAAAAATTCAGGTCCAAAATGACTGAGAAACATGCAAACGATAGACCAACAATGAGCCTAGCAAAATGGGAAAATAACCCCCCACATATGGTCTTCATAATCTTTTCATACTCTATCAAATGGTCACTCTCCCATAGATGCCAAGCTTAATGTGGCTCAAGGAGGGTCCACTCCCAAGAAAATATTGCTTCACAGACAGTGGTCATGGCAAATAAACAAGCTGACCAATAGGAGCACATACAACTCAGGTAATAGAACTCAAAGCAACCTTGAGCACAACTGAATCACAGCAGAGAGGGAGAAAATGTTTTGAGGTTACTTGTGGTCACCAACTTCATAGAAAGCACACATCTTGCACCTAAATTTTGTTATTTGACCTTGGAAATAGAGGTTGTGCCTAGTGCAAGGTCAGGGATCCTATGCTATCTAGATAGAACTCAAAGAGTACTATAATTTAGTTTTTTGAATGGTGTCAATATGTGCTCTGAAACTCAAACAGTAGGAATAAATATGCATTTTCTATAAATATTGTGATTTTCTGTTGTTTCCATGGAAACATGCTGTTTCCATGGGCAGACTATGAGATTGGAATGGCCCCCTGTGTTTTTCATGTCCCCAAGACATGTACAGTCACCAAAACAACATCTAGGTATTTTTCTGTGTGCAAATCTGAGAGGGAGCAGCATCTGAAGTCACCAACTTTTAGAAAACAGAGCAAATTTTGATATTTGACCTTGAAAATAGAGGTCATGACCTTGAACAAGGTCATGGGGCTTATACTATAGTGATAGTACTCAGAGAGCGCTACATTTTAGTCTTTTGAATGTTGTCAATATGTATATTTAAAGCAAAGCTATAAAGGAAAATGTGCACTATTTGAGAATATCAGAATATTCTGTTTCCATGGAAACATGCCCGACCCATAGAAATGCTCTAAGATTGGAATGGCCCCCTGAATTTTTTATAATCCCTATACATGTACCTTTACTAAAATCCTAGTTGTGTATTTTTCTCTCTAAAATTCTGACAGTTATAGGCTTCTAAAGTCACTAACCTTAAGAAAAAAGGAAGATTTTGACATTTGACCTTGAAAATAGAGGTCATGACCTTGAACAATGTCAGGGACTCTATGTTATAGTGATAGCATGCACAGGATACTACATTTTAGTTTTTGAATTTTGTCAAAATATGTATTTAAACACAAGCTGTGGGAGTAAAGGTGCATTTTCTGTGAATATGTGATTTTTGGGTGTTTCCATGGAAACGACCCATCTCATAAGCATGTCACTGAATTGAAATGGCCCCCTCAATTTTTCATAAGCCTGAGGCATGTACCTTTCCAAAAATCACAGGTTGAAATATTTTTGTCCATAAACACGAAAAAGAGGGGAGTTGAAAGGGTTGTACTTTGAAAAAATAGAGCAAAATTCAATGTTTGACCTTGAAATGGGAGGTCATGACCTTGAGCAAGGTCATTGACTCTATAATGGCCATAGAGAACTTACATAGTGCTACATATTGATTTTTTAAATTTTGAGAAAAGATTAAATTTTCACCAAGTTAGAATACAAAGTATGCAATTTCTAAATATATCAATTTTTTGGCAGGTTGCCATGGAAACAGGCCCACTGTGTCGCTAAGCTGGACATCAGAAATGGCCCCTCACTTTTTCATAAACTCTGGACATGTGGCTAACTGAAAATCATAATGAAACTTTCTACCTCCATTTGAAAGTCAAAAGTGGTCTGGCTCATGGACGAATAGAGGGAAACTATGTTCCGGTGAAAGGAAGTCAAAGTTACGAGGAAAGGCTTGGAAAAATTACTGCCCAAGGCCCTGGCCGCGGGCAGTAATTTTTCCAAGCCTTACCAAGTAATTTTGACTTCCTTTCACTGGTACTTGGTTTCCCTATTCCTATATACCTTCAAATGTGGTTTAATAAGAGACAATCTGATTGGTCTAAATGTCAACCTTGGGTAGTATACGGCAACCTTGGGTAGTATACCAACCTTGGGAAGTATCAGATAGTTACTCCACCCCCCAGAGCGTGGTGTAAGCATAGAGTGTACAGCCATAGGTATATAGGAATATATGATAATGAGGAACAAATGGTATGTTCAGGGGGGCCTGTTCATCTGCTGACAGAGCCGTCCTCTGTGAGCTTCATCATTTCTATTTTTGAACTAGGACTTTTGTTGTCTTCCGTTTCAAGCCTGATGCCTTCTTAGCCCAGGTCATCAAGTCAGAAGCGGTCTCCTGGGAGTTATTCTGGGTATTAAACGGGGGAGCATGTATCTTTTGGGTAGCAGGAAGAGAGCCCCAATCGCCGACACTCTACCCTCCCATTGGTATATGTTCTGTACTTGTAACTCCCTATACTATATGTCTAAACCCAGGACAGACACAATTTCCCCCCTAAAAATATAACCCCAAAAGTTTATCCAACGAATTAACCAACACAGAGGTTAATTCAAAGGGGGAGAAAAATACAAACACAGACTGCCAGTCATATTTGGCAGCCAGCTCATAAAAGGTGTATGCCATGTAGTCCTTGATATAATTCCTCGCGAGGGTCCCTGTCCTTAACAGGCGGTACAGGACCCTCATGTTTGCTGTTCCCCACTCCGCCTGCGATGTATACAGGAGGGGCCTGCCCACCTGCTGACAGCGTATAAAGCCGTCCTCTGCCTCTGTGAACTTCATTGTTTCTGTTTTGCATCTGTCGAACCTGAGGCTGAGTTTGACAGTTTCCAGCACAAAGTCTGTGACTTTCACCGCTTTGTGGTCATATGGTAAGAAGGACCGTCGGTCATAACCTCCGTCTACTGTAGGGGGTGGGGGGGGGGGGGTGTAGCCAGCCGCTCGGTGTGAGCGTCCAGTTGTCATGGTCCCACTTTCATTAACCTGCAGCTGCTCAGTGATATTCTCCCAGCTGGCTGCCACATCCAGGGGTCCCGTGTCATTGTTGTTCCCTGTTTTTTCCGCACTTGTGTCTACCTGTGTCCATACCTCTTTTACGTCCTGCTTGGTCATTATATTCAGCACCTTGTAGTCTGTGTAATCTTGGACTTTTGTTGTCTTTCATTTCAAGCCTGATGCCTTGGCCCAGGTCGTGAAGTCAAAGCTGGAAGCAGACTCTATCCTGTATGCCATCGTGAACCCTAAAAGCAGTGCACATGTTGACTTCGCTGGTGCAAGCAGACGAGTGACTGGAGCCCAGGAGGTGGATGCCTCTGCCTCTGCTCCGCGGGGAGAGGGCCCCCCTCGCTCCCAATTAAACTTACATATATACTATATATCTCCAACATTAATCGGCAGAGTGTCTGATTACAAAATCAGGTTTGAGCTGGATGTTATTAATAGACATTTGACCTCAAACATTTATAAGAGTTGTATCCTATCACATTTGGATTACGATTGGGTTTCCTAGATCCTCCTAAAGGTGTTAACTGATGCCTCAGGGTAAGTAATAGAATTTCTGCTGTCACTAATGAGGCCTGATATTCTCTAATGATGGCTTAGTGCTTGCTAACTATAAACCGCTTGCCTGACTGTAGAACACATGTCATTGAATACGAACAATTTATGTGACTGCCTCCCTCATTAATGACGCGTGTACGAACTGATTTGGCATACTTGGATTTTTATTGATATTACCAAACCGTGAAACTGAAAGTAAACATGAAACTTGTTTCACACTAGTAGGGTTTACAATGAAATTACACACATTGTAATACGAGATTTAAACTATCAGACTATAAATGTGATAAACATGACTTAAATGCGATGTAAGTATGTTTCAATATCTAATTATAACTGAACTAAGAAATGACATGAAAAGTTTGTCAATACTATGTGACCAGATTTTACAGCAAACATGTGACAGTAAAATAGCACCAAAAAACTAACTCAAGTATTTGTTTGATTTTCTGCTCATACATCAAAATACATCAATACAATAATACTCCTGATAACATAAACACCTTACCACGATTGCCCTTTGAGGAGGACAGTAATTGGAGTACTTAGGTTGGATTTACATGGCTGCACTCTGGTTGGCTACATGTGGCATCCTAAACAAATAATATCAATGGATATAGATCTCAAACCACCTTATGATATATTCTTAAACAGGGTAAGTATTTGAGTAAATAACATTGAAAGTTACATGGGTTACAGAAATAAGAATCTTATCTGAATCTAATCCACACTTGAACTTGGCAACTCTAATACTAGTGAGGAGTGACAGTAAGTGACAGTGGTACTGGAGAGCATAAACTGACATGATTTATGTGCAATCTATATGTTGACAATATACCATTTTACATGAAAAGGTAGTGTATGGTACATACCATTCCAGATTGAGTGTATGTTGACAATGCACATGTTGTTTGATGCTTAAATTTGAATTACAACAGTGCTTCACTTCTCTGTTCTTTGCACATGGTTTGAAGTTGTAGTTCTGCAGTAACTGACAGTTCAGCAGTAAATATCTTATAAAAAATAAATGATGTTACTATATCAACACCAACAAATATTCAATGCAAATACAAGCACATAAAATGTATCTAATACACATTATGTTACTAAGTTTGTTATATTGCCATAAAGAGAAACAAGTGTCAGTAGCAGTAAAAATGGTCAGTGACCTTGACCTTGACCTTGGGCAGTCATGAAATGTAAACAACACACTCAGCTGACAGTCAGCTTGACCAGTAAGTCTTAGGGGCTGTTACACTCCCACCTGAATTCCCGTTTATAATTTTTAAAATTACAGCCTTTAAAAATTTGGGAATTTATAATAAACCAGAGGCCCTTGTTTAATGTGTCATGAGATATAACCTCGTAACTGCGCTTACATAAGTATACGAGTCCTTGTGAATACTTGTTTATCTACTTGGCTAATGTCTAACAGATCTATAAATATGACTAGTGCTTTTACAGATCTTGGCATGGCAAGTTGACTTATGAAAGAATTGTAAGTCCATTTGGGCCTTATTGTCTAGATTTCTCTAGTAGGGTGACTAGTTTGTGGATTGGGCGTTCTAAGAAGACCTTAGCCTTCTTTCCGTCCTTGGGTTCTGTTGTGAACAGCTCAACTTTTCTCACTAGTCCATCTTCGCTCGCTAAAGCCTTGGTGATTCTGGCTAATTTCCACTGACATCGTACCAGGTTTTCATCCTTAAGTAATACAATGTCTCCCACCTCCATGTTTCTTCTAGGAGTATGCCACTTTGGCCTTAGGTTAAGGTTGATGAGGTACTCCTTGCGCCAACGACTCCAGAATTGATTGCTTAGATACTGGACCCGCCTCCAACGTTTCCTGGCGTAGACGTCTTCCTTAACAAATTCTCCTGGAGGCTGGGTTATAGTCTTAGGCTTCATTGTTAAGAGGTGATTCGGTGTCAGTGGTTCTAGGCTGTCTGGATCTGTAGTAGTCAGGGGTCTGCTGTTTACTGTGGCCATGGACTCATAGAAAAATGTTCGCAGTGAAGAGCTGTCCAGACGGCTCGATTCATTGAGAAGAGATTTGAGAATACTTCTTACTGTTTTGATTTGCCTTTCCCATGAGCCACCCATATGGCTTGCTGCAGGGGGGTTAAATTTGAACTCGCATTCAATATCCGCAAGGAAAATTTGTAGTTTTGGGTGCATTTCTTTCAAGGCTGCTGACAGCTCATTGCAGGCTCCTACAAAGTTTGTACCTTGATCCGATCTCATGACCTTGACTGGCCCTCTTAGAGCTATGAAGCATCTGAATGCGTTGATGAAAGAATCCGATGTCATGTCATCAAGCATTTCTATGTGTATCGCTCTGGAAGCAAGGCAAGTGAATAGGACCCCATATTTCTTCAGCTCTTTACGTCCTTCCTTTATTATGAATGGACCAAAGCAGTCCATACCACAATGGTAGAATGGTGGGCTTTCCTGTGCTCTTTCTTTAGGTAGATCAGCCATCTCTTGTAGCTCGGTCGTTCTCCTCATTTTTCGGCATTTCACACAGTTGTAGATCTGAGAAGACACCATTTTGTTGCAGTTTAATATCCAAAATCCATTCATTCTTATCTGATTCATAGTCATGTTTCGTCCTTGATGATGGGTCCTTTCATGGTAGTGTCGGATCAATAAAGTTGCAACGTGATGCTTCTTTGGTATTATCACTGGATGTTTTGCTTCTTCGTTCAGATTTGAGTTTGTTAGGCGGCCTCCTATTCTTATCAAACCATCGGGTCCAAGAATTGGAGAGAGGGCCTTGAGGTCTTTGCTTCCTCTTTTACCACCAGAGTCTATGAATTCCTTGAAACTTTCTTCTTGTAGCTGCAATAGGATGAACTTGGTGGCTTCCTTACGCTCTTCTACGGTACTGAGAGCTGCATCTTTGATTCCCTTGGCTCTCCTTTTGAGCCGCGCAATGACTCTGACAGCCTGCGACCAGGATGAAAATACATTCAGGTAAGATGGAATCGACCTTGTTGAGCTTTCAACCTTTGTGGTTAATACGTTTTTAACTTCAGGATCGCCTGTCATGAGCTCTGTCTTGACTTGAGGCTGTGGCATGAAATTACTGCTCCATAGGAACTGTGGGCCAGTCAGCCAGTTTGATTGGGTTAGTTCCTCAATCCCCAACCCTCTGGAAGCGTGGTCAGCTGGATTCTCCTTGGTAGGCACATAGTGCCATTGTGTTGGCTCGGAATGTTGTCTTATCTGCTGGACTCTATTTGCAACAAAGACATGGAATCTCCTAGCATCGTTGTTGATGTATCCTAGCACCACCTTTGAGTCGGTCCAGAAGAAGGTTTCCATTTGATTGCATTCCACTTCTTGTTTTACAAAGGTTGCTACTTTGACTGAGAGGGCAGCTGCAGCTAGTTCTAATCTGGGGATTGTGGATATTTTTGAAGGTGCTACCCTCGACTTTGCCATGACCAATGAAACATTGACATTATCTTCTATGTCTATTGTCCTGAGATATGAGCAGGAGCCATATCCATCATTGCTTGCATCAGAAAAGCTGTGGAGTTCTACTGTCTTTATTTGCTTCTGGTTTGGGGCTTCATAGCATCTGGGTATTTTGACCCTTTCGATGTTATTCAAATCGTTCTTCCATGAATCCCATCGAGGCACAAGATCATGCGGTATTTCATCGTCCCATGACAGCTTCCTTCTGCACATTTCTTGTAGAATCCCCTTTCCTATTAAGCTGAAGGGTGCGACAAACCCTAAGGGATCGAAGAGAGAAGCCACAGTAGATAGAATGCTTCTTCTGGAGTTACCTTGTCCTTGTAGTGAGGAAGAGAAACTGAAATTGTCCTCTGCTACTGACCACTTTACTCCTAGGGCTCTGCCCGCTGGGGATTCGTTGAAGTTTTTGTCCATATTGCCTTCTGCCTTTTCACTTTCAGGCAAATCTTGGAGGATTTCTGGGTGGTTACTTATGAACTTGTGGAGGCGCAAACCTCCCTTGAGGCAAATTTCCTTGGAGTCAGAGATCAGTTTTTTGGCTTCTGCTATAGTGTTAACGCTGGCGAGTCCATCGTCGACATAGAAGTTTCTCGAGATGAACCTTGAAGCCTCTTCTTGGGTTGCATTGGCTTGCTCCTTGGCAACAGTTTTCAAACCGTAGTTGGCACATCCTGGGGATGATGTCGCACCGAACAGATGCACGGTCATTCTGTATTCCGTTGGATGTTGCAGGGAATTTTGTGGATCCTCCCACCATAAGAAGCGAAGATAGTTCCTATCTTTTTCAGGTACTTTGAACTGGTGAAACATCTTTTCGATGTCGCACATGATCGCGTATTTGTGTTTCCTGAATCTCATGAGCACTCCCACCAGTGTGTTTGTTAAGTCTGGGCCGCTGAGGAGATTTTCATTCAATGATATCCCCCGGAACCTTGCAGAGCAATCGAATACAACTCTGATTTTTTCCTTCTTAGGGTGGTACACCCCATGATGAGGGATGTACCATGTCTCAGATGTATCACATGTGGGTGGGGCTAGCTCAGCATCGCCTCGTTTTATGATTTCATCCATGAAGTTGACATAGTCTCTCTTGTATTTTTCGTCTTTTGACAGTTTTCTTTTAAGATGTTCTAAACGAGCTTGAGCTGCCTTCATGTTGTTGGGAAATTCAGGTTTAGATTTCTTGAATGGCAGTGGCATGAGATAATGGCCATCGTCCTGTTGTCTCGTTTCTGTACTTAACTTATTTAGAAATTCCAAGTCCTCTTGAGATGTTTCTTCACAGGTTTCAATGTTCTTGAAATCAGATTCCAGTATTGCTAGGATGGACTGGGGAGATGGCACCTCTGCTGTTGCTATTCTATGTGAAAGGCCGATTACTTCTTCCTGCTCCAAGCATGGATTTGTTGTGCCTACAATCGACCAGCCAAGACTTGTCCTTTGAGCAAAAGGTTCTCCAAACCCACCAGCAATGACCTCTCTTGGAAGCAGTGCTTCAGGACAGTTGTAGCCTATCAGAAGTCCGACATCACAACTTTGAATGTGTGGGATCTTAGGGGCTATGCTCGTTAGATGATCCCAGCGTAGGGCAGTCTCTCTTGTGGGGATTTGAGATCGATCTATCGGGATGAACTCCTTAGTGTAGACAGGTGGTAATGGAATAGTTACATTTGACTGCAGACCTCTTACTCGAAGATCCTTGATTCTCCTGCTAGGAGTAACCGTGTTTTGAGAAGTAAGTGTATTGATCTTGAGGTTTACAGATTCTCCACAAACGTCGAGTAGTTTGGCTGTGTCTTCCACCATAAATGTTGTATCGCTTTGTGAGTCCAGGAGCGCATACACGAGAATTTCTTGAGAAGGATTTGATTTCGTTGCCAGCCATACTGGTACAGTCATTGATGTAGAATGCATTCGTTGTATGCGGTGTGACGTGGCCTTTATTTCTTTCACTTCTTCGGGGTTATGCTGTCTGGAAGGTCCATTTTCATCTTCCTCTACTTGAGATTCCAAACGATTAGCTTGCACATTAACCGTAATCTGATGGAGCAAGGTGTGATGCTTCCGACTACAAGTCTTACACCTGCTAGTACTTCTGCACTCCTTTGCTGAATGTCCGCCCTTTAAACAGTTGAAACAGAGTCTCTTACTATTGGCTAATTGTGCTCTTTGGTCAACAGACTTGTTCTTAAACTTATCGCATCCCCATATCAGGTGTTCCATGCTATCACACATTTTGCATGGCTGTGTGACCCTTGCTCCTGGAGCCCTTCCCTCCTTAGATGTGTCGCTTCTAACAGATGATGTTTCGGACTTGGTTTCTGAAGCTTGAGGCTTCGCGGATGTGGAGAAAGAAGTACCTTGTGAACGTTGGGGTCTTTCCTTTCTGGCTTTGGTGGCCTGGCTTGGTTCTGTAGCTTCAGTTAAGCCAATCGGATGGTTAGCGACTTCGGCCTCCTTTTGTACGAAACTCACGAACTGAGCAAAGGTTGGGAAGTCTCTGCTGTGTATGTTAGTTACATAGCGTGTCCATCTGTTTGAGCACCAATCGGGAAGCTTTGCCTTCAAACGTTTATTTTCCCGGTAGTCGTTTAGGTAGCTAAGGCCTTGTATATGGGACATAGCATCTAAACAGGTCTGGAGAAAGTCTGCATATGTTTGTAAGGCATTGTGATCCTTAGAGTTGATCTTCGGCCAGTTTTCTAGGCGTCTTCCCAAGGCTTCTTGTACGACAAGTGGGCGCCCATATCTTTTCTCCAGTGTTTCCCAAGCTTGACTGTATGCTTTCTCGGAGGAACCGTAAAAACAGCCAGCTATGGCTGAGCGAGCTGGTCCTTCAACATACTGCTTAAGGTAATGTAGTTTTCTCTTAGGCTCAATGTGCCTGTCTTCTATCATATCATTGAAGGCAGTTTTAAAATCCACAAACTCTAGTGGATCTCCTTTGAAGATAGGGGGCGTGGGTACAGGTAGATGTGCTGTCTTGATGGTTGTTGTTATGGCCTGCATTAACAAGGATTCAGATGGTTGTAGACCTGAGGAGTTGTCTGTTGTGACAGAGTTTGGCTTGAGTTCGTTTGTTTCCTCTTCTACTTCCATTACCTGAAGCTTGAATACTTTAGCTGTTGGTTGGAGATTGGACTGTATCAAATTCAAACTTCCTGTTTGTACATCTGTCCCATCCACTTCTCCACTTAGGACCTTCACCCTTGCTCTTAGTGCGTCTATCTCATTACGTTTTTCCAGTTCTTCAAGTCGGCGGCGTTGCTCATTGATTGCTCGCTGATTGGTGAGTTCGGTTTCCTTAGCCGCTAATTCTGCCATGGTCTTTACCCTTTCTTCCTCAACGTCAGTACCTGGCCTACTCCATTTTGACACCCTTGAAATAGTAGATCCGTAGAAGGATTTGGCTCGCTCCTCTCGTAAGGGCTGACGTAACAGGATCTTCTTTCCTTCCACGCTGATATCATCTCTGATGAGTAATTCTTGGAGCACGTCTTGCTGTTTTTTCAAGATATTTGATGCAGCGTCCATTTTTGCCCTTACTTCTTGAGGAGGGGTTCCAGCACCTCTGATGTCATTGTATGCAGCATCTAGCCTTTGATAGCCCTTTTCTAGCTCAGATTGATGAGATAAAATTGCTGCTTCATCAATTTCTCCTTTTGCGGCGGCATATGATGATTTTATCACTTGCTTCAACTCATTGTATCTTCTTTCAAAAGTTTTCTTTCTCTTTTCCATTTCCACTTGGAGATGCTCTGTCATTTTTCCTGTGTTGGTTTTATCTCTTTGAGACCTGCGAACATGGTCGGTTCCAAGTTGCTGTAGTTCCTCTTGAAGCTGGGTGATCTTAGCTTCATTTGCAGCAATTTGGCTTCTTGTATCTGGGTTGCCTTCTTCGGTTATTTCTTCTGCCAGGTGTTGATTTTCCCTTTCTAAGAACTTGAGTTCTTCTTGTATGTCTACTGACTTTGACTTGTCTGCCATATTGTTCGATTTGGTAGATCTAACTTACTTGACCTCATTTGCTTGCTCACTTGCCAATGCCAGTTCTAAGTTGTGTTGCCAAGTGAGATTGTTTGGAGTAAGTAATTAGATCAAAGGTTTGAGGTTTGAATTATTACTCTGGATTGGTATACCTTGCAAGTGAAATAATGTTACACGGCAGAAAACATGCAGACATGAAGTTATAAGTATAACACCTTGAAATTATAATTAACTCTTGCTCTGAGAGCTAACACTACCATCTTAGAGTACACGAAAGATATTTGCCCAAGTGCTTAAAACATTGGCACACCATTTACTACCTTGTGTAATTAAATGATATAACCAGAGTTGTAACGAGACTCATACAGTTTGATTGAATCTTACATATAAAACCACATATGATATTGACCAGACTGCAAGCATGTACATGGGAAAAGACTTGTTTGAATCATGAGACTGGTAATATACTCTTCGGAAGATTGGTTTTAATGTATTTACTTGAGTACCTTATCTTACTGTATGTTCGTTTCAAACGTGAATATGTTGAATACAACAATCACATGAAGGAATGTTCGCTTATCTCGCTTATGATCGCTCCCACCGTGCTGCTTGCTTGGAGTGTGAACTGATGTCGACGAGGACGAGTTCTCTTACATAAGGATGCACGTTGCGGTGGAGGAGCTAATGGTTGAGATGGCGAGTCTTGCTTGCTTCACGTTTTCCTTGGGCATCTTGGTGTTGATCAGGTTCACTCCGGACCCTTGGATGGTTCGTGTTTCACTGTGACTGCCTCCCTCATTAATGACGCGTGTACGAACTGATTTGGCATACTTGGATTTTTATTGATATTACCAAACCGTGAAACTGAAAGTAAACATGAAACTTGTTTCACACTAGTAGGGTTTACAATGAAATTACACACATTGTAATACGAGATTTAAACTATCAGACTATAAATGTGATAAACATGACTTAAATGCGATGTAAGTATGTTTCAATATCTAATTATAACTGAACTAAGAAATGACATGAAAAGTTTGTCAATACTATGTGACCAGATTTTACAGCAAACATGTGACAGTAAAATAGCACCAAAAAACTAACTCAAGTATTTGTTTGATTTTCTGCTCATACATCAAAATACATCAATACAATAATACTCCTGATAACATAAACACCTTACCACGATTGCCCTTTGAGGAGGACAGTAATTGGAGTACTTAGGTTGGATTTACATGGCTGCACTCTGGTTGGCTACATGTGGCATCCTAAACAAATAATATCAATGGATATAGATCTCAAACCACCTTATGATATATTCTTAAACAGGGTAAGTATTTGAGTAAATAACATTGAAAGTTACATGGGTTACAGAAATAAGAATCTTATCTGAATCTAATCCACACTTGAACTTGGCAACTCTAATACTAGTGAGGAGTGACAGTAAGTGACAGTGGTACTGGAGAGCATAAACTGACATGATTTATGTGCAATCTATATGTTGACAATATACCATTTTACATGAAAAGGTAGTGTATGGTACATACCATTCCAGATTGAGTGTATGTTGACAATGCACATGTTGTTTGATGCTTAAATTTGAATTACAACAGTGCTTCACTTCTCTGTTCTTTGCACATGGTTTGAAGTTGTAGTTCTGCAGTAACTGACAGTTCAGCAGTAAATATCTTATAAAAAATAAATGATGTTACTATATCAACACCAACAAATATTCAATGCAAATACAAGCACATAAAATGTATCTAATACACATTATGTTACTAAGTTTGTTATATTGCCATAAAGAGAAACAAGTGTCAGTAGCAGTAAAAATGGTCAGTGACCTTGACCTTGACCTTGGGCAGTCATGGAATGTAAACAACACACTCAGCTGACAGTCAGCTTGACCAGTAAGTCTTAGGGGCTGTTACAATTTAGTTCCAAGATTTCCAGATAATGAAGATAAGTTTCTTACAGGCGTACCTTCCAGTTCCCATCAAGTAGAAGTAAATCAGTAACGAGCTCATTATGAGAATATAGGCACTGAATGAAGAGCAGTCTAAGCTAAGGCTACCACCTCCAAGCAATAGGAACATCATTGTATTTGTCGTATTAGGCACAATAAAACAATCCCAAGTCGAAGTGAATCTAATATTATAGCTCTAAAGAGCATATACATTACAGCATGGCATGAGAAACAAGATGTATCATGAATGTTAAAGTCCATCTCAGATCAGCTGACTCATAAGACTCTAATAAGCAGGTAATTACCCACCATGTGACCAAAGGATTCGCACCCAAATGATTAAGTTCGTCTTAATACAAAATGATCTAAGTCCATTCAAAACTTCGTTCCATGCAAATGACCATAAAAATAGTATACTTTAGTAATGTCTAAATCAAACAAGGCTAGCTCTCTTTTTTTAACTTTGTTTTATTCATATATATTGACGTTTTGTAAAACCTTGGACAGAAGGCAAAACCTCTTGTAAAATGCATAACAGATATGAGAGAAAAATGAACGTGCGTAGGCACCTGATTTTTGGCATCTCTGGCACCTGAAATGAATGTATAAAAACCAGTCACATTAGCCACTATAATTTGAGTCCTATCGACTATTTCGAATATCATAAAAAACAAGTTATGACACACCTGCTGACCAATGATGTTATTAATATTCGTCAATATGGCTTTATGCACGATTTGTTAAGATCTACACGGAAGAACGTCTGTATCGCAGGACGAGTATGAATATTCCACTCAATCTCTTTTTAAAATAAAAAAATGAAAGAAATTCTTGGAGGCCTTACGTAACAGTGTAAAGGTCACAGAATACGTCGCTAGCCTGTTTTAGTTCAAAGAAGCCAGCCTCACTTCCGGCAGGGTTGCCTCACTCCCGCTCATTCGCTCATCTCACTCGCTATGCATGCCGGGTAAGACCCGCAGCAGGAACGCTCCGTGGACGCCGTAGAAGGGCATTGAGTGGCGGCGCCTGGCGGGAGGAGAGGACTTGTAAGTGGGGTGGTTACTATGCGGGTCCGCACAACCCTGGCCGTGATTACCCTACCCCTGACAATGACCACACTTCCAATATGGCCGCGTCAGCGGTGGGCAGGGCTGGGCGGACTCTCAATGCGCCATGTTCGTCTTCAACACCTCTCAGAATGAGTTTGCAAATCTCGGGCCGGCACGTTTGCGGCGAGACGATGACGTCATGGGTAACACTCACAACCCTTACTAGACTGTAGTACGTCCCGTTGTCGCTAGGTGCCAGGGCGCTCATGCTCCCAAACTGGGACTGTGAAAGGCTGCCATTTTAGGTTGGAATTCCCTCCGGTGTATCCCAGCATGCAGCGCGATAATGGCGGTTTGCTGGGCCCCACATGTTGATACTCGCCTGCCAAGAACCAGCATATCGCGCATGCGTGATTACATGTAAACAAACAAGACAGTCACAGCTGTCAAAGTGTAAATCTGTTTGCAATTCAGGTAAACTACAAATAAAAAGTAGCCAACAAGAAGGGACAGACATCATTTTATGTCATTGACTTAGAGTATAACTTGTCTATCAGCTGCGCTCGCTTGTCCCTACACAAACATCCAAGGGCCGCCAACATCGGTTACGGTGGGCTGGGTGCAGACACTGAGTCACGCACTTTTTAACAGCTCCCGGGCCGACTAGCGTAATAGTACGGTCTGTAATTTTAAACTTATCTGATGACTATGGAGCCACTAACTAACAAATACCAAATATGTTGTTTTCTTTGATTTCCCAATTTTTATTTGTTATACAACTTGTGATACATTTTGTTGTTACGGTTGGTTCACAATGCTAACGTGTGACTGGACTTCGCAGCGCGATGTAAAAGCGTTGGATTTGCGTACTAAATACGTGAAACTCGCATCCTTTCAAATACATACAATAGTGGGGAGGAATTATGGAGATATTATTTACAAGCCTCCCTGGTGTGTGCACCGATGCTGGCAGCTGGGTGGCTGCTGGGCTCCACCCTGACTCTGTCCGTTCACCCGCCGTTGAGATTCAAAACAAACGACGCATTCGAAAGCCGTGTATCGGCGGCAGGTGGCTAGACTTTCCTTGTCAGGCTGGGGGATTCTACAACAAGTTGGTGAAGGGAAAGATGACTGCCGTACACGTTGGCGGTAAAATATCCTACCATAGTCACTGAAACAAACGGTTTATTACCAAATAACACAAACTGACAGCTCGTCTGTTGATATAATTCCCCCATGTCAAACTGATGCTATAAATAGAACAACGAATCACGATATGCCTTCCGCGCGTAGGGGATCGGCCAATCGTAGCCATGCACACAGTACCCTTTCACGTACCGTAACCCGAAGGCGGCGCGGTGCGTGGACGGACTAAACCCTTACCAGCCACCAGCCATAGCGTTTGATGGATGATAGAGACATAGATCCCTCAAACGGTTTGTCATAATACATGTGCGCTTCAGTTTCCGATTTTTATTTTCGTACTGTCATACTTGTTTGTGGTATCATAATAACCTAGTACTAACTCTATAGCACTACATAATATAGATCTGAAAGTGGCGGTGTGTACACACAGATGCCATATAGAATTTCACTTGAAGACAAAGCACTTCTCCTTCTCTCTTAGAGCAATGCAAATGATGTGGCGATCATAAAAAAAGTTAGTGTTCTCCATATCTGGTTTGGACCAGCAGGGACTACAACAAGCACTAGCGCCTGTAAACAGTAAATCAACCATTTTGGCAAGGGAATGACAACGGGTCAATGGTATATTCAATTAAAATTGACAGGGGATAGTGTAGTGGTTGTTTGAGTTTACTTTATCACACAGCTGACCTTCCGCTATGATCTTATATTTTGAAAAGGTACAATATTAGCAATCTCAGTGCCTCCATAATCTTTGAGCTAATTTGACCACAAATAGTCTCTCAAGGTTCCACATACATGAAACCGACTTCATTTCCGTAATCCCTTTATTTGACCATCATCAGCTGAAAAATATCAGTTCTTGGGGCTTGGGGTGTTGCCCATTCGCGCCCGTGGGTTGCACGAATATCCAAGGACTACCACGGACCCGATCACTATCAGATTCTGACATTTTGCTGTAGCAATACTTTGGAGACTAGTATCCTAAGTAGTGTTATTATTCTTACTAGCCTTATCCTGAACTCACCAGCTAAAGAATAACACCACAATAGACAGTAACCTAAACCAGTAGTTTTTTTTAGTTTTTTTTAATTTGCATGAAAAAACAAACAGCATACAGCTCTGCAATCTGCAGATCTTCCACTGTGGCTGGGTCGATATCACAGCTCACATACAACTGGTTGTTGCCTCAGGGTTATACAAGTTATTTACAGGTGAATGGGTGATTGATGTGATGATAGCGACAACAATACCTTCCACTGCGGATCCCCACTGTGACCAGCGGATTTCTCAACGCCATTCAAAGACAGAATACCTTGTCTTAGCCAACTTTTTGAACTCTTTAGTAGTGGTTACTCGCTGCATATCCTCTTCCAAGAGATCCCATAATTTTACCCCTCTATACATAGGCGATTTTTGATAACAACTAGTCTTCGGGCGTTTCAGGATGATTTTGATCTTATTCTCGCTACGAGTTGACCTGCGGTATTCAACTTCTGTTGCAAATAAATAACCAAATCAAGTTGCTCTAGACCTAAAATGCATTTTAACTGACCAAGATACATTAAAAACTTAATGTGAAGTGAATAAAACTCTTGCCTGGATGGCTCGCCATGGGCCATTGCAAAATGGTTCTAGTGATCTGACTGTGTAGAACTTATTCCTTGCTTTGTTATATATAACTGTAGAATTCTGCGACTCATTCACAGTAAAGTGTCCATTCTTATCTGTCTCCTGATCACTGATAGGAATGATCACGTGGGTTGCTGATGTAGCAGCAGAGGAGTATACCTCTCTGGTCGCTGCAGAGAGCAGCAATTGAGTACGAGGATAAGATCTAGGAGAGAACTAGAGAGAAAGCTGCTCCTCACTGGAGGACAAGCTAAATCTAGGCACTGGATTCTTCGCTCTGCATGGAGTGGAGTTGCCTACTGGAGAACGATAATCGTGTGAAGTAGCCTTCTCTGTGAGTAACTTACAGACCGATGTGTAAAGAACTAACTCTCAATGGGAGAGAACATAGAGGGGATACAATGGACTTATTGGAACAGAACATTAGAATGGACTAACATCGTGGAAAGTGTGAAGTGATTATGAATGAGTCATGAATAATTATACTTGTACTTGGATGTTTATTAAGGACATGACATGAATGATGAAACAATAACTAGAAACTATAATTAAGCGACCTATGGAACAAGACTCTGCACGATTGAGTAATCGGGTTTGAACAATCATAGCCAATGTGTGAGGATTACTATAGACTATTAATCTGTTATATTTATGAGTGACAGTTTGCTGTGGACTTACTATGTTATTGCATAATGTGAAACCGAGTTGAGCACAATTGTAGTGCACCAATCTAACAACATATCAGGGATTGCTTCTCAGGATATCAAAGTTACATAATCAGATTTCATTGTTCGTTCTTATTACTTCGGGCCACAGGGATGTGAGGTCTCTGTGTCACTGTGGTCAAGCCACTCGAGTAAATCTATCCTATATGAGAGTTCTACTATCTTCAAGATAATACAATAATAGAAGTAAGAAGTTTAGGTACTCCCAAGTCTAATTAATCCTAATTAAGACCAATACAACAGTGCAATATCATATATATATATATCATATGTATATCCTATCGCAACTTCAAATTGATCCATTGCAAAGCACAATATTGGACGTGAATGTTCATAATGACTTACACGTAGTCTTTGATTGTCAAGATTAACATTCTAACACCATGAAATATTGAAGGTATTATATGATGATGGTATAAAATTCGAGGATTTATATAATCCGAACTATAAAATGTTATGTCGATTATAGACTTGAGTATGAAATATACAGTTTAACATGAAACCTGTGAAGGTTCATACTACATTGGCCGCCAGAGCTACACTACGTTAGCTCTGGTTGGGTTAAATCTATGGCACCTTGACCCACAAGCAGTAAGTGTTTGACACTCTCCCTCTGGATCTTTCATCTGACCTAGACTTATGGTTGGAGAATGTGTCAATCCTCACTCTTGAAGCTATTTTTCCATGTTCATATTTCCTTTTAGGTGTCTTTTGAATAGGATAACCATAGAGGTAGACTTTCTTGTCAATTGTGTGAGCCATGACTATTTCTTAATGAGTATCTCAGCTCTAAGAATGTCCACTGGTAAAGAAAGGTCCTTTGTCCGAGAATCAGAGCTCGTGGACACGCACAGTGTTTAACCCTACCAACCTACCAAGTTGGAACAGAGTGTAGACAGAGGTGGTGGCCAATCGCAGTTCATACCGGCTAACGTGAATTAAACCGTGAGGGTGCGCTTCTGTCGGTTCCCGCGCTTGCGGCGACTTCTACCGCCACTAATGTTCATGATATTCTCCACAATGTATTCAAGTACAGTAGAACCCCGCCTAACGGACACCCCTCGTAAGCGGTCACCCCGCGTCAGCGGACACTTTTGCTCGGAACGGATTTTTTCCCCTCTATTAGATGTTTATTTTAACCCCTTGTAAGCGAAAACCCCTTGTAAGCGAAAACCCCTTGTAAGCGGGCAGTTATTTCGGTACGAAAAAGCCTAAAACCCCTTGTAAGCGGGCACCTCCGACGGACAACCTACCAAAATAGATTAATCTGTACTGTCTATCAGTGTGTGTGGGTATATCCATAGAAAATACATTTTGTAATTCAATGTTTAACAACTTCGGACCCAATTAAGATATCAGAAAATGGATTTCAGATCTATTATCACCTCTGTCTCCCCTATTTATGGGTATATAACACATTTATATTGGCCCGGGGGACACTTGAAAACCTCGCGTAAGCGGTGACCCGGCGTAAACGGACACTTTGGCCCGGAACGGAGGGTGACCGCTTACGCGGGGTTCGACTGTACCATACTTAGCGACTGTGTCGGTGAATGGTATCTACAAGACTAGATTTGAACATCATCTTTATTTTGCACCCTCCGTTTTGTCACGCAGTACTGTCTGCTGTATTTGTGCTGTATGTCTCTGCATACTGATCGGCCGTGAACGGATCACGAGACGTTCAGTTAAAACTGAGAACATTCAGTCACCATTGCTTCGCCGTAATGTGTGTTTTTAGCTGCATGTGTTTACAAGTTAAACTCGCTGTGATGCACGGTCGTCGGGCGTCGGCCGTCATTCATCGCTCGAGCCGGGCCTCTGGTTACTACACTGAACACCAACCGAACGAGAGACGTTACCTTTTTACACCGTGAGGGTTTTTAATGGGTAAATGCGACGTCATCATGCGCCTTGTGGACGTGAGTTCTCGGCAGACGGTGACATGGTCTCCATCTACGACTGGCAACACTTCTAATGTCGGGTTTCCGGAACCTCGACTCTTAAGAAAAAGGGTTAGACCACCTCTTTATAAGATTACATTGAAATATCCATATCATGCACAACTAACATCGTTTTAGGTATCTGTAGGCTCATGCATACAGAATGTAATAGATATCAATACTGTATTCTTGACTAACCATTCTATTTTACATAGAAACAAGTATTATTCCAAGTACTCCCTATCTAAGAAAAGTAAAACTATATATTACATCTAACATTAAGGACTAGTAAAATAACAAAACCCCATTTTGTATTTTGCAAATAGCCTCAACCTCTTCCCCATTGCACCTTTTCCGCAAAATTCAGGACGTTGATACGGTCCCAGTGTAACAACCGGAGCCTTGCTCCCATTCGCCGCTATCTTGTAATTGCAGATAAACAAAAGGGGTGAAGAACCCTTTTTTGTTGAAACATGTGACATTCCCTGAATATCTGAGCAGGTACCAAGTGTCCTGTATGGCTGGACTTAGACGGAAGGAAACTTCACTTGAAAACTATCTCTACACAATTATAAAGTAAAGCTGCTTTGTCTAGAAGTTGCGCAGAAGTAACTGGGTACATGTTCATTGAATATCAACTTGTTTTTAGAGCATTCTTGCATGCGCTAATATACATCATCTAGAGTTTAGAGGGGTCCATACAGACTTTCAGGGTACTGCATACAAACTTTCCCTTCACTGTCTGTGTGCTATTTACTGTGATATTGATATTCCTTTTATTACAATGCCACATAATCTTTCACGTATCATAGTTTACTGCTAATCGATTAATTTCGACTGAGTCATTTAGAGCAATTAGGTCTAGCTCTAAACGACTGGGTCTACTTAGGTCTAGCTCCATTCTGCTTATTATTATATACCTGTGCAAAAACAATCTACACATACAGCCCTCTCATACCCAGGACGTATTTATATCCGTACAGCACCCGGGTGCTGTACGTTTGGTTGATCACGTGATAGTTACTTGGGAAAGATTGAATCTGATTGGATGCTAGTCGCAGGGGAGTGTAGAATTAAAAGGCGCTCTGTGATTGGACAAGGAAAAACTTCTCATCCAATCAGATTGTCGCTATTAACGTTGGTTGGCTACACACTGGAGAACATTAGGATCCGTACGTACCGGGAAAGGCGGAGAACCCCGCCAAGTCAGCCGAACAAGATGTCACAAAATAGTTGAATTAAGGTAAAATAAGGTATATAATAATACGAAAACAGGCATACTGTGTCTGTACGTGATAAATACTTGGTAAAATTGACGATAAAACAACCCGATGCCAAAGGCAGAGGGTCGTTTTATCGTCAATTTTACCGCGTATTTATCACGTACAGCCACAGTAACCCTGTTTCCGTATATTATTCCTTCCCAGGTATTTCCTTCTAACACAGTTACTAAGTTGCCAGCATACATAATAGCCCTGCCATTTAAGAAAATCGGAATGATGTCATTAAAGACAAATGCTGGTAGTTGGGCGATTTTTAAATTCTATTGAGTTTTACAAATATCCATATATTAGCAATTAGAAAATGCAAAAAAATGGTATGTCCCCATGCTAATTTCTATGGGAGGGCAATCTGAATATGTAAGAGCTTAACTACAATATTTTGACTTTGTTGCTAAATGACACTGATGTTCTATTGCTATCTTCAAATAATTCTGAATTATGATAGTTGCGAGCATGTACAAATAAGAAATGCTAAAAATAAATACACTGGCACCATGCTAATTTCTATGGGAAGGCCATCTGAAGAAGGTAAGTGCTTATCTATTGGTTCCTATGGAAAACTGCTACATTTTCATGAAATCAGATGGCAGCACTAGTGTTAATTGAGTCTAATTCCGCTGAGCCCCCTAGCGGATGACCCAGAAACCAGCGTAAATTGAGTAGAACCAGGGGGCGCTTCGATACCTACCCGCATTTGTCTTTGATAGATACCTAGGAGGGGACCAAGAACTGCAGCTTTTGGGGACCCCCATCAGGACCTCCTTACTATCCGATACCACACTATTTAGTTTAGTTTTATTATACCTGTTTTGTAAATAGTTATGCCATATTCTATATAGATTACCTTTAGTACATAACTCACCTAGCCTATTCATCAAAATCTTGTGATTAACACTGCCAAATGACCCTTTTAAAAATCTATAGATATAGCTGTTTTCCTGTTATCCACATGTTGAAGCACATTGATGTCATTAACAAGTTTCAAGATTGCCTCCGAAATGTTAAACACATGGGAGTCTTTTTACAGCATTCTTGCACGCACAATGTACATCATCTAAATGTTAGAGGGGTCCATATAGACATTCAGGGTACTGCATACATACTATCCCTTTGCTATCTGTGTGCTATTCACTGTGATATTGAGAACAGAGCAGGGAGCCAGTGTCACAGTTTCTTAGAGGCATGCCCAGCTGACCATGACCAATCACTTAAGACCAATATACCTCAAGACCCACTGATGCTTGATGTGTTTGGATCCCAGAAAGGCAATTGCAGAAATGGCAAGTTGACTGGGTGCAAGCGGGTTACAGAAAACTGTCCATAGGCTCAATCTAACTCAAACCTTTCAATTGCTATTCATTTATAATTGCATGCTCATTCATCTTTGATGAACATACTGTATGCTCCTAGTTTACATGTAGGGTGCTGCGAGAAAAAGTAGCCACCATTATAAGCAGCCCTGCTGAGCCACGTCTGCTTATGATGGCTAATCAGAGTGCTGACCAAGTTAATCTGCTGTATCCAATTCATTATTCACATCTGATACTTTATTGGAGATTGTGAAACAGGTCTTATTTCATCAGGTGCGAGGTAACATCATAGATATAATTGTGTAGCATACTGCCGGTTCATGGTTTGTGTCCTCACAACCGGGCCTAGCTTAACCTATCCGGCAGTGTGACGAGTTGCTACCCTGTGCTTATAATCTCTGCACGGGTTGGTTCGAGTAGTCCTCGGTAAATCTGGGAGATGCGGAATCTACAACCTCGCTTAGCCTAGTACACAAAACAAGACTCCAGAAACTTACAGGTACAATACAGTTTATTAAAAGCTGTCTCTTTCAGTACAGTTGCCTAGCACAGAATGTGCTAGATAGTGCAAGGTGAGAGGATCTGTTCTCTCCACCGCTGAAAGGTTCCCAGAGAAACCTAGCAGTTCTCTGAGGCTCCAAGTGGTCACTCAACAGAGAGGCCCACAAGTAATCTGTCGCCCCGCTGTGGACTTGGCCTATTACATATACTGACTGACTTACGTAATGCGGGTGAACCACAGGCCTGCCGGCTTTACCACACAGCAGGGATCGGCACTCGCAGCACCTAGCGTAAAGTGAACTAACCACTGTTCGACTACCCGGACCCCTACATTTGCAAGTTTTTTAAACTAAAAAAAACTAATTAACCAAAAGGAATTTTTTCTGGTTATAGTCATGCTGACCAGGTATCACACTGCTCATTAGTAGATAAAGGGATATCCTAAATTCGTAGTGCTTAGAGGAGTATTTTGTGGTTTACATATAAATAGGTATGCACATATTTATATGGTAAATGATATACACTCATTTCTATCATTTGTTATATCAAATCAGACATAGCCATAGGGATTACTTTCTTCATTGGAAGGCACCTCATGTGTTACAGGGTTTGTTTGTCAACATAACACATGTGCTCACCTGAAGGGGCAGTCTAATCAACTGTAGATTCGCAATATAAAGTGGGTTAGAGATGAAAAAGAAACAGCTGGTTTGTCTGTTAACCCCATTTAACAATTCCTAAATTTCCTAACTCATGATATATGAGGTGCTTGACTTTCATAACTTTTGACAGCTGCCTTGTTTTGAATCCGAAATGTTGGCTGGTTCCCCCTGCCATAATGGATAGCCTGGGAACCAGCGTATGCTATCACTGGGTTGGGGCATAGCCTGGAAGCCTGGCCTAGTTAGACTATAGGCCAGGTAACGGGTTCCATTTTTATGGTGCATTATTGGTAACGCTGTTGCATTGTGGGATTGCGCCACCTAAGCCTGTAGTGCGGCCACCACTCACCAGACGGCGTGTACATGGCTCAAGGTGGGCCTGTTGGAGGGTGGTGACTGAGGCAGGCTGAGAGCTGCCTGGGCGGCCGATCTGTGAGCGCTGCAGTGTGATCTGTTCTCGTGAGACATCGGCGCGAGAGCTGGCGAGTTGAAGGTCGTGCTAGCGTGACGTCAGAACCCGTTACCTGCCCCTTATTCATATGGGCAGGGAACCAGTCTAGGTTGGGGCAGAGATTAAGCCACCGTTAGCGCCGCAAAAAAACTGGGAGGAGAGTGGGACCCTGGGACTGAGGTACTCTGGGGCATATGTATTTTTCCATATGAAGACGGTCATCGCTAAAAGAATAGCGCCCAATGAGGGACTCGAACCCTCGACCCTCAGATTAAAAGTCTGATGCTCTACCGACTGAGCTAACCGGGCTCCTTGCCCGCTGCAGTCAACATATGGTTTTATACCCGTGTGACGGGATAGAGGTCAACAGAGCATGAAACGGTTAACACAGATGTGAGGGTAGAGTCGAGCCAACACTCCTTCAGACAACAATAAACACCACAGCTGACGGTGACGTTTTCCTGACCAATAAATATGATAAAGAATTATATATACGACATTCCCGAAGTTGTTGTTTGACTAGTAAATGAAAATCACCATTCCATGTTGACACGCCTTGTGTTGTTGTCAGTATGTATCCAGGGAAGTGGTCAGACCTGGTCAGACCAGTCTATGGCCAGTTATATGGTGTAACCAGCCTTGTCCCATAATGGCTGGGTTGCTCCTTATGCTGAGCACTAGAGATCGTCGATATTTGTTGAACATTGTGAAGACTTTACATGCCTGAAACAAATTTATAATCAATAAACTTACACCAAGTTTGGTTTGCATATCTATTAGACATTATGCGCTTACTTTAGACTATAACTGTGTATTTAGAGGCAGTTTCCAGTGGAACTTCCCTACTTCTTAAGTCCAGACATTTTATTCATGCGATATCTCGCCTGTTTACATAGAGCAGTGAATACTCAAACTAATTACTTTACCTACTTGTGTTGTAGTTTGACTGAAGAACATAACCAAATAGATATAAGACTGTTAACGTTCTTGTTTAGCTTACACAAAAATAAACTAATTCTACAGTTTTACTTCGGCTACTGTCTTACCCCTGGATACATTAGATGTATTGAATCATAACTGAACTCCAGATAGACACAATATTAGAACTCCTATTGGGAGAGATGTCATCATTTGAGTTGTAGTTTCAGATTCATACATTCGTGTATTGGGTACTAAATCCCCAGGGTGTTGCTTAAGTCCATGGTAGTGCATATCGAATCATGGTCTATTTTAGACTCTCAGACTGCATAATAAAACTTAAGTTGACGATGGTTTTACTTAAATAGAATCTAACCGAGTAAGGATCATTAAAATGTATCGTCCCTGGGTGGGCTCGAACCACCAACCTTTAGATTAACAGTCTAACGCGCTAGCCGATTGCGCCACAGAGACACCTAGCATTACTCAAGTTGTAGTGTAGTTTATGGACACACGTGAAGTGTTGAGTGCTGACGAGTATTCAACGCGACCCCGACTCGACCCCGAGAACGCAAAGGTCCCGTCCTCAAATCACACCTGAGGACATGTCGCAGACCACACTCTGTATCGTCAGGAAAACACCAATCCAATGGTTTTACTTATTTATATTTATCACTTTGACGTATTACTGAGTTTATTGTTCAGTAGTTATATTTAACCTGGGAACTTACAGCCCATATATAGCCTAGATCGAGGAGAAAAAGCTTATGATTCACTTATATTTTGGTTGAAATATATGCGATAGTAAAACAACCCCGGAGACAGCTATGCGTGGTAGATCATGAAGGTATACTTGTGTAAGCTGTTTGCAAGTAACGCATACAAGTATAGCTAAGTATTGTATGGTGGAAAATACGGATTTCTATCGGTGGGGATTACTTCGTTTCTGGAGAATTTCTCGAGACAGTTATGGCGGTATATTTACTGGGTGAGAAGAGGGCGGTGAGGGGGTGTTCGTGCCTGCCAGCCATACGACAGGGTGGCAGGCGAGGAATGTGTGCCCGGGTCACCGAGGGCGCGTATGGACGGAGGGTGGTTGAGTGGCTGGCTCATGTGTGCTAACGTTTATCTATATCCGCTCCGATACTACGCTCCTTGTGAGCAATACTCATAAAGTTGTCTCACCTCCTTTACCCCTTCCATCATACCACAATAAAATATTCTGGGAAATAGCAAGGTACGGGCCAAACAGCTGACAAGGTATATGGGTAATTTCACTATTTCTACATTAAAAAGGAATTGGATGAATGTGTTTTGTGAAAATACCCATGAAAACTACAGAGGAAGGGTATATGGTTGTAAAACATGAATTGTTTGTGTGTTTCTTCTACCGTACCGTAACATGACTTAGTAAAACACTTTGTCAAAAACTCTTTTGGATTTTGTACGTGTACGTGTAGGGTCAGAGATAAGAAATTCAACCCAATCCTCTTTGTCTATATATAGGTACTTGAATATCGAGTCTGTGTTACAAAAGGTGTGCGAGGCTAGATAACGAGGTGCAGGCTTAGACGAATCTGACCATTCTCTTTCATCTATATCTGTTATCTAAATTTATCACAAGGCATGTTCTCAAAGATGATGACATTGGCTGTATGTTTATGCTAGGAAAATGAGCTAAAACCGCATTATTGGGCATAAAATAGCAACTGTCGAGCAGGTTTTAATGAATTTAAAATTTCTTCTTTATTCACTACCTTGTGACTCAAAATACAATGATTCAGATTGTAGAAAACTAACATAAATTCTTTTTGCTAATATAGATTATATTTTCCTTTAAGAGCCTCATCTAATTATGGTTCAGTGTAACCCTATAGCCTATCTATTGTCTAGCGTACAGCAGGACTAAAATAACCAAACGGATCTTGTTTCAATGTTTCTATTGTCCCACTGTTCAGATTATTAACGGTTGAAGCTTGCCTCTGGTATTGCCGGTATATAAAAGTCTCCACCCCCGCATAATCGATACTCCGCCCATATTTACAAGAGATGTGTTTTTATAACAAAGGACCATCTTTCACATTGATTCATTGTGTTTATGTTCTGGGGTTCAATGAATTCCATTAACAGGCACTCCAGTCCCCATTGAGGCTGCATAAAATCGAACTGAATGTGCGGTAGAATTGAATTATGAAACAGTTCCAGACAGAACTTTGTTTCTGGGAGAAAAAAGTCAATTCTAGAGCCTCCATACGAGGCCCGGCGACGAGACCTATATGACGGCAATAAGGGACCATGTATAACAAATCATGCCTGAGGCTATCAGTCTGTATGGTCATGCATATTCACTTAGAAGTAGAAGGTGCCCATAGGACTGTAGGCAATATCACCCACAATCCTGTCACCAGGGTGCAGGCCTGCAAACTGAGGGAGCGTGTATTGCAGGCAGTTATTAATCACTCAGCTTATTAGTCATGACTTCATTAGCATCACTAGACAGAGTTAACAGCATCTGAGACTACCTCCTCTTTGTTGCAAAGAACCAGTTCAAAACCCAAAGAAAACTGATTTGCACAAGAAATCTGTTCCCGATAAAATGATGTTCTCAATTCCATAACAACTATTGTTGATTGATTTGTTCAAAGATTGTACTTATGAAGCAAGCAAAGGTGAATGAGAAAATCAACATTATGTTTGTGTAGAGATAAGTAACTCACTGGAAAAGACAGACATGATTACTAAGGCCTCTTAAAAAAACAACTTGTTTCTCATTACCGCGCGCGTCAGAAAAAACGTTTTTAGAAGATTTTTTAAATTTTCTTTTTTAAAAGTAAGATGAACCTTGATAGAAATCATGAAAGGTAGGAGTATTTGGTATCAAATTAAAGCTCCTGATGTCAGGAATGCATTGAATGTGGTTATGTGGTTGGTAAAAGTGATACATCAAGTGTAAGCAATTATGTGTATCTATGTAGACAGACGGACACCCTCCGTTCTGGGCCAAAGTGTCTGCTTATATGGGGTGTCTGCTTACATGCAGTCTTCAGTCTGTCGATGGTTATGCTATATAAAGGAAACCTATGAAAGTTTAGGGCCAGAGTTCACATCCCATCAAGTTTGAATCGTGTAGTAATTCACATGGCGAAGCCACATGGATTGTATAGTGATTCAAATGAGATGGGATTGTGCGGTCCATAACTATCAAAAATGTCCATAACTATCAAAAATGACTACGTTTGAGACTTATGGACATTCGTCATGTCCATAACTATCAAAATGTCCATAACTGTCATAAAATGTCCATAACTATCAAAACCTGGTTAAAAAATGTGTTACTGCATTTGCGTTACATAGCGTTACTTCCCGTTACCATTCAACCACGTTACGCTACCTAAGAAAACATTACCGATCAAATCGCGTTACATTCTAATTGCGTTACGCTACCTAAGAATGCGTTATATTTATGACCACATTTTGTTTTGATTATCCTGTTTTGATAAGAATCAATTCGGTTTTCTGCCAGGCAGGTCCACGGGGCAGGCAGTATTTAAGTTGTTAACTATGTTGTTTGATAATGCCGATAGGCGGAAAAATACTCTCTGTGCCTTTGTGGACCTGTCCAAGGCATTTGACTGTGTGTCTCATGTTAAACTGTTGGAATGTCTTGCGGCCTCGGGATGCTCAGTACGTGTGCTTAGGCTCTTTAAATCCTACTTTATTAATAGATCGCATATCACTAGACTGGGTGCCCTAGTGTCAGACCCAATAAAAGTTAAAACGGGAGTTCCACAGGGCTCAGTGTTGGGCCCTGTTCTCTTTGTTCTATATTTAAATAATTGTGTGGATTTCCTTAGACATACTGATTGCATCCTATATGCCGACGACATTGTTTTAACAATAACAGGTAATGATGAACACATTATGGCTACTCTACTACAAGAAGATCTTGATAGACTAAATAATTGGCTTACTGAACGGAAACTGAGAATAAAACAAGGCAAAGTCTAAGGTAATGTGGTGTGTTGGTACCAAAAAGAATACTTCTTTCCAAGAAACCTTTCATTTGGGTGGCATCGAGTTGGATAATGTTAAATCCTTTTCTTATCTTGGGGTGATAATTGATAACCGCCTGACATTTACTCCGTTCTTTGAAAAACTGAAAAGGGATTTTCAATACCAACTGTTTAAGCTAAGGAAGCTTCGCTTCTTTATTGATACCACCACCGCCATAGCCATACTTAAGACCATGATGCTGTCAAAACTTGAATACTGTAGCTTTGTCTGTGCTGCACTCAGGGAAGACCAAAAAAAGAAATTACAAACGCTCCTAAATAACTGCGTACTTGTTTTAGAGATGATTTTGTAAATCTACTTGTCTTTAAGGTGTTAAGTAGTGCATGATGCATCACAGTTAACCATGTGTGTGGCTTTACTGATATTATCTTCTAAGGCTTGAACATCAAAGTGGAATTCCTCCTGGTAATAGGTAATGTGGCTTCATTATTACCGCGAATAGACTCTGTATGTTCATTTGTCAATACAATATAACAATCAGTAACAGGACACACAAACAAATAAGTGCATGCACAACTGGCCATTTACTACGTATATGACCAGTGGAGCCAGTGTGTGATATCAAATGGCATATGATCATTATAGACGAGGACAGGTTACATCATAGGATCTTTAATATAAAGTTCTCTTAACCCTAGACAATTTGAGATAGCCTACTGTGGTAGAGTGAATGTGGACAATTGGCTAAGATAGATTGTATATCGTCCACACTCTAGATGATGGATACATTGTCAAGAATGTTTTAACCCTTTCAGTCATGAGAATGCCTGGAGGCACTCCCCTGGCGAATCCCAGGCATCTTTTCGACACTTGGAAAAAAGCTTATGTTGAAGAGAAATGATTTATACAGTCTTATGTTTTTTCAGGACATATATATATATCTTTCGGACGTGGCTAAGATGTCACTTGTTCGAGCTACCGCATCAAACTGACGGAGCAGTTATCTGCTCGCGTTATTTATAGTCAGACCACTCGCTACCATAGCGACATTGACAACCGAACACGGCGTGACGTGACGCCTGTTGTTGACTGAATGACATCACGGTTTCGAAGGGGGTTTTCCCGGATAGGTGTGATGTATGGGGGGGGGGGGGAAACACCATATATATATATATATATATATATATATATATATATAGAACAATAAATTATTATTCTAATCAACTTTAGGTTAGAATAATCTAACTAGCTAAGTGTATACGACATTATAAAGTTGTATGCATATAGGTGGAGGATGTATCAGGTTGCTTCAAAAATATGCTCACGACTTACGCAAGATGCGATTGACTCACTGAGTTGAACGTGAGCGTGTGTGGCCGGAAGTCAGGAGGAGAGTCCGATAACCCTGAAGAGCGCATGCTCACAGAAATTATCTCCCAGTCACGCTCCAGTGACTCCAGAATCAGAGATCATCTCGTATCGTAAGACTAATCTCCCCGTCACGCTCCAGTGACTCCAGAATCAGAGATCATCTCGTATCGTAAGAATGATAGCCAAGAGCAGATATTGAACATCCTCTCCCATCATGAGACTGTAGTGAATCTACTGGAATCTGGTGACATCATGTTAGACAATGTTCAACGTGTCTATTAACAGAACTTCGGTTTATACTGATTGACTGGGATGAAAAGTCATTGTTATGCAGTATTTCTGCCTGACGACTGAAAGTCTACCGATCATGTGGTCACAGTAAATTCAGTCGTTGGATGGTGGCACTTGTGAATTTGTCTTAACACAAATTCGTCGAACCCAGCACGGATTGACAAATTCCATCTAATGACTGGACGAGAGTAGGAAATCAAGCATCGGCTGCAGCTCGATGATTAACCCTCTTTATGTTACAGCCGGGTATATCCTTTATAAACACATACTGACGAGGTTCCCGTATGCGCAGAGAGGCCAGTGTAAAAATCGTTGTCTGTGGAGAAACTGGCCTGTTGGGCAGTCAAAAAGAAAGAGGCCAACGACTGAGCCACGAAGACCCCCCACCGATGTACCGGTGAAGCACACAGTCGACAGGTGATGCTAGATTGGAGAATAATTGTTAAATTGATCTGTAATTATCCGCGACGCCCTCTCCCGGACTCGTGAGACACCACACCGCTGACGTCACGGTACAACCTCACTCGGGCGGCGCGCATATTTGAAACAAGAACTCTAATTTACTCCCTCTCTAGACTGTAGTTGATAAGAAACAGCAATATGCCGAAGGTTTTGAAAAAAAAACCAACCATCACCAGAAGTAAGAAGGCGATGGACCTCGAGGAAAAAGTATCTGCCATGGATGGCAAGCTCGAGGATTTCAATCTGAGGTTTGATCAGCTAGAGAAGATGATCCGCGGCATAGCAAAGCCCCTGAGGTGGGAGTCTCTCAAGAACTCTCCCTGAAGCTCAGGAGAGCCCGAGGAAATACCGCGAGGGCAGATGTGAGGTTCGCTCCATACACCCAAGTCAAGGAATCCACCTGCCAGATAGCTGGGAGCAGAACTGCCATGCCCGTCGCGCCAATTCGCGCCCCTGGATATCTGGGGCCCACAGCTCCAACAGCCGCTTCTCTACCGTCAACCATCGCAGAAGCTGCTTCAAGAAGCGAGGAAATTTCAGAACATGTTCAGAAATTATTGGAAGGAGCTACCCATGTCCTCGGGAAGACAGGTAAATATTCCAAGTTCTTTCCACACAAGTACGTTTTCCGGGGCCTTGCAAAGGCCAAGACTGCACTTAATGAACTCAACATGCCTGAATACCTCTGGGGCCTATTCAGAATCGTAGACGACCCGGAGTACCCCTCAAGTTATGTCGCACCTACCATGCAGCATATCCGCGATGTCCTGGAGGACTCAAGGGACTATGCCTTCACACAAGTCAGATCCTGGTCAGAAGAAGTCCTAAACCTAATTGCCGAAGGCCGCCTAGCTCAAGCCTGGGAGGATACGACCCGGATACAAATGCTATGCATATCAATGTCCCGCTCCCCTCTAGGTTGAATTGACCATCAGGCCTCGGGCAAAGCTAAGAGGCCGGATAGGCAGGGAGAAAAGCAGGAGCTTCGGGGCGGCCCACCTTGCAGAGCCTATAACAAGAGGACCTGCTTGCTTCAGTCCGGCCACGTGGAGAATGGCCTCAAGCAACTACATATCTGTGCCTATTGCTTGTGTAACCTCTCCTCCTACCACCCCCACCCGGAGAAGGAATGCCGGATAAAACAACGCCAATTAACCGGACAACAATCAACTGCTAAGAAAGGTGCCACTCCCCCTTTTCAACAGTAGGCCGCCCCGGGCCTCTCAACACGGGAAACTTTGGAGCCTACAGCGACTCGCCTGCAGTAGGCCCCTCACCTTCAAGCACGACCGCTCGCCTTGCCCCTCGACCTAATCCTCAAGCCTCCGGGCTCGAACCAGCCCTCGGCCCGACTACACCGTCAGGAACGGTATTGTACCCAGTTAATTGTTCTCTGCTATCCCAGGAGCAGACCCCTGTCTTTGATGCTGTGATCAGTGATTCGAGTTATGTGGCACCCCTCGCGACTGGCACCACGTGCGCTTCAGCTCGTTACAGCCGCTTCCCGCTAGATGGCGCCACCGCGGGAATTCGATGCCAGGAGCACCCGCCAGATGGCGGCACTGCAGGACCCGCCCCGCCTCTCAGCATCGCAGACTGGGCCCCAACAGACACGTCTCTTGGCCGTGCCCTGGCGGCGGCTGCCCCCATCGCGACCCGCCAACCTCGATTTCTCCAGAGGAATACGCCCCGGTTATCCGCGATCTCTGGCCGGCACCGTTTCCTCACTGATGGGATGGTCACCGCTTCCACCTCAGAGTCTACCAGACAGTCCTAGCCTCGGGTTTACCGAACTATGCTGGGGCGCGCATCCCCCTGCCCTCGGGACTCAACATATCGGCATGGAGGGATGCCCTACAGGAGTATCACGACCATCGCCTAGTGGACTATTTGGAGTTCGGGTGGCCCTCGGGCTACTCACGCTCCGCTCTCCCGACCCCAAGCTGTGCTAACCACGCCTCCGCGGATCACTACCCTGAGGCAGTTCAGGATTATATCACAACAGAGGTGGGACACGGGGCCCTGCTAGGCCCGTTCGAGGCCTCTCCCTTCACATGGACCCAAATCTCCCCGATGATGACACGTCCCAAGAAGGACACCTCCAGGCGGATAATAGTCGACCTCTCATTCCCTCCCGGCTCCGGGGTCAATGCCGGAGTGTTGCCAGGGAACTTTGAGGGCGCTAAGTTCGTCTACACACTCCCAGGTATCAGGGATGTCATCACCCTCCTGGAACCGCTAGGCCCCCGGGCCTACATGTGGAAGGCCGACCTGGCCCGGGCCTACCGCCAGCTCCGGGCTGATCCCCTCTGCTACCCCCTCTATGCCATCACTGATGGGGACAGGGTGTACCTGGACCTCTGCCCCCCCTTCGGCGCGAGGCTCTCGGCGGCGGCATGCCAGAGGACCACTCAAGCAGTGGCCTATATGATGGTGGGCCTAGGCCACAAGACCTTAGTCTATCTGGAAGATTTCTTTGGAGTGGCAGCCATGGACCTCGAGGCCCAGGCGGCCTACCGTGACTTCAAGGCCCTCGCGGATAGGCTTGGTCTCACTCTTTCTCCGGACAAATGTACCCCCCTGTACAGAAACTGGAGTGGATAGGATACACGATAGACGCTGCAGCGGGCCAGGTCACCATCCCCCTGACGAAACTTAAGGAGGTGGAGACCCTGGCATTGGCATGGTCTCGAAAGACAGCCATTTCAAAACCCCAGCTTCAGTCTCTAGTAGGGAAACTGATTCATGTCTCTACCTGTGTTCTGCTGGCCCGGAAGTTCACCAACAGTCTCCTGGCGGCACTCCGAAGAGTTAGGCCGAATAGCCTCATAGGACTATCGAAAGGGGTCAAGGCAGACCTGGCATGGTATGCCGCCTACGCTGCTCAATATAAAGGTCTGGCGGTGGTCGTGCCGTGCAGACAGGATGCCTACCTCTGGGGTGCTCATGCAAAAGGGGGCGTGGCAGTCTCCACAACTACAGAGTATGGCACTCACCCCATCACAGCGGATATGAAGGTCCTCGTCTCTGCTCCAGTCCACCTCCAGGCTTGTGCTATCCTGGTAGCCTGCGCCACGTTTGCCCCCACGCTTCAGCCAGACTCGCAGATAATCATCGGCCTCGACCTCCTCCGGGGATCGACACCCTCGCCACGGGCAGGACCAGAGACCCCGTATTGGCGGCACTCACCCGCGAAATTTGGCTCGTCCTGGCGGGCAAGGATTTTGTGCTCGATATTCGACAGGCCTCGGGCCCGGAGCTCCGCCTCCCCCAGGCGGCCGCGTGGGCCCTGGTCTCCCCTCTGGCCGGCGCCTGGGCCTCAGCCCTCGCAGGAGAACTCGGCCTATCACAAGTACACCTCTCCATTCCAAAACCTTTCCTTACACTACCATGGTGATCTCTTCCAGAAGCCTCCCGCCTACACTCCCAGATGCTAGCCTCGGTCAACGCGGCGACCTCGGCCTCGACACAGGAAAACAAGAACCGCCAGGCGAGGACGTTCATCACATTCGCGGCATGTACTCGGTGGACCCGCTACACCCCTCGGTCCGCGAGGCCCCTCTCTTCAGCCAGTTTCTGGCCAACTCCCTGGCGGCCCCGACCTCGCGCCTCAACTACATCTCTGGCGCGAGGGCCTGGATCGTCTCACACGGGGGTGACCCCTCGGCATTTCAACATCATCTGGTCAAGCAAGTCCTCCTGGGCACGGCACGCCTCACCCCTCACATTTCAGCACCGGCCCCACCCCTCTCGGCGGACCTCGTGGCCCTCCTGGCCAGAACGGCAGACCAGGCCCCCCCACGGCATGGTCCTTAAAGCCGCTATCCTGTTGGGCTATGCCTCCATGCTCCGAGGCTCCAACCTTATCTCCCCCTCCGCCCTCGGGCCTGGCCCCCATACCCTCCTGAGCAGAGACATCCAGCAGGAGGGGGGGGGGGGGGGCTGAGGGTGGTTATAAACTCTTCCAAGACTATCCGGGACGCAGCGCATTCTACCTCACTCTTCGTGGCTCCCTCGGGCTCTGACCTCTGCCTGGTGCAGGCCTGGAGCCGCTACAGGGAGTTGAGCCTAGCCCCTCCCTGGGCTCCAGCCTTCCTGACTCCCTCAGGAGTGCCGCTGGCCTCGGGCCAGCTGACGACATTTATCCGGCTCGCCCTGGAAAAGGCTGGTCTCCCAGCCTCGAGCCGGTATTCTATCCATAGCCTTCGCCGGTGAGCCGCCCAGGATGCTGCTACTACTCCAGGTGTGGACCTCCAGTCCATAATGCGCCATGGCACCTGGAAGTCAAAGTCAGGCGTCAGGGCTTACCTAAACCCCTCGTCCCTCGAGGTCTCCTCAGCCCTCGCCGCCAAACTGGCCAACTCTTGACTTTGATACCATGTATCGATTTACTTATCAACTCCCTTTGGAGTTCAGCCTCAGCGCTAATAAATTCTTGTCTCCAATTTTTAGAGTCGCGTGAGTTAATTGGAGAATAATTGTTAAATTGATCTGTAATTATCCGCGACGTCCTCTCCCGGACTCGTGAAACACCACTCCGCTGACGTCACGGTACAACCTCACTCAGGCGGCGCGCGTATTTGAAACAAGAACTCTAATTTACCACCAACCGCCCCATATCTAGGGCTAAACTTTCGATATTAACTCTGTTATATATCAACTCTTGACTTTGATACCATGTATCCATTTACTTATCAACTCCCTTTGGAGTTTAGCCTCAGCGCTAATAAATTCTTGTCTCCAATTTTTAGAGTCGCGTGAGTTAATTATATAATTTGGGGATGAATAGTTCTTTCCACCTGAAGATTATCTGCCCTTAACGACATCATCCAGTCATAGGCAAGTTGGTAATTATATGGTAAAATTCTTTCTGCCGTGGACGGTCGGTGGTCGGATGGGACCTATGACGCCCCCTGTGGCCGAATTTTGTTGTTAATAAAGTTGATAATTGTACTTAAGCTTGGTTGCGTTGGGAGATTTGTGGTATACTTAAACTACAAACCGTTAGCTGTAGTCAAAACAAGATACAAAAAGGCTTCTCTCACGAGATCCAACTGATGTAGTGCCTTCCTCGTGATGGACTGGAAGCTGCCTAAACCTTCAGCTGCCCTTCACGGACCAACTTAGTTCACGGAGATTTTCAGAGGTTTCCTGCGAGATCACAACAACCAGTGCGCAGCTGCAGGCACAACTCACTTCCGGTAACGCTGGGTCCTTCCGGGTTCACTCACCAGGTGGTGCTGGCCGAGCTGGTTCTCTATCAGTAGCCTACTTGTGAGTAGCATACCAGCTGGGTACCTGCGGCCGTTAGTGCCTTCAAGAGACCGCTAGAGTTGACACTCTGCAAGCATAGATACTACACCCTGCTTGTATCTCTGCGACAATGTACCTGTTTGGGGCAAGACCTGCCCAATGCGCCAAAACTGCATGTAGCATACGCTCTGAACAATTTGTGGAGTGCGTTGTTACATAATGTAGTTAATAAATGAGAGATTTATTCATGTATGACATGGTAAGCATAATATACTTATTCCTGTGGTGTGAGACGTCAAATCAGGAATAGCCTCTTGGACTTCCTTGAGTGGTAAACACCTCATTAGTTGCAGGGTTTTGTTTCATCAACAAGACCCATGTGATCATTCGGAAGGGGCAGTCTCATCAACCATGCATTCACACCATGTAGTGGGTTAGAGCTGAAGGAGAAACAGCTGGATTATCATTGAAGCTCATTTAACACTTACAGTTTTCACTCTTATGATGCCCAAATGTGGTATCAGCTCCTGTTCTGGTATATCACATGGCCGGTTAGGGAGAGATTTGTAAGCCAAGCTCCACAAAGGAGTGTAAAGGTTGAAACCTGGACGATTCTGGCCGCCAACTGGAAGCGGCCTTCCCTAAAATAGGGAAGAGGGAGCGGATCCTAACTGCATGGAGTTGTCCCATTACACTCACTGCCATATAAGGAATAGAGTCGACCCAGTAGCCAATGACTGCATTCGCAGGAAACCCCGACCTTCACCCTGACCTCTTTACATGATATTTATAGCGCCTTGGGACCGCTCTTCAGTCGAGAGTTGACCTAGAATCTAGTGGGCCACAACCACCCTCCCATGGTGGGTCAGGGTGTCCCAATAGATCAGACATTTATTATTAACCGGCGTTATGTGATTTTCAAGTCTATGTTTCACATCAATGGAAGATCTGCAATCCCTTTAAGCTTGGACGTACGAGCATTTGCTGCATCATATTCTATGGCGATCGACTCCCAGGAGGATATATCATGTCAAAAAACGCAAAACTATCGGCGAATTAATCGGCTCTGACGGCATATGCCGTGGTCTGATGCAGACCACTCAGCAGATTTTTTCGCAGATACGCGCTTTACTTGATTTCAGGACCGCCATCTTAGTTGAAGTACCCACAATGTTAAGACGTGAATTATGTAATTAATAAATGTCAAGAAACATCTCCAGATAGGTTGATGATGGGCTTGGAATAGAACCTCGAAACACGCCGAAAATAGCTCCCACCGTTCTAGGTTTATCTGCCAACACTATTTACACAAATGCAAACGGATAAGGTAAGATTATACTTCATGTTCCACGAGGAGTGAAATGGGAGCATGTCTTCAGAATCATTTGAGTGACAAGTCATAATGGATACTACTGCATCGCAGGAAGTAGGAAAGATTACAGGATAGGGTGAAGACTTAAAACGTGTGTGCTTCTCCGTTTGAGTTGGACTAATTACGTTACCGATGCGTCTTCAGCCCCGTGATGTCTGTCTGAGGAAGGCCGAACTTCACGTGTATAATTAGCCTAGAATCCCCGATTATCTTTATACATTCAAAGAATGATTTTTATTGTGATTATAATTCTTGGACTAGCGTGGTCTTCTATTACAGCAACGATCATTGCCATCATATGCTTTCAGTTGTGATGCATTATGCAACAATAGCGACCTAGCAAGCTTTATTTAGTACATGAACATGTATATGATATATTAATATTTATGAGATAACTTAGGTACTACATAATATATAAGACAAGACTAAATAACGACTTGAAGTTCCAGTACCCGCATTAAGTTTGATTAATAAGATGAGATGGTCATGAAATATAACTAATGGTGGATCTCAATTCTGGGTTAATACTTACGGGGTGTCTCACAGCGTTTTGCTTGTAATTAACAATTAGGTATTTCAAGGACCTTATAAGGAAGGAATTTGGTATGCTGTTACTAGGTTTCTCAGCTTCACTTAACAGTTCATTTATGTGGAATTTATTTGTAGAGTCAAAATAAATACATTGGCTGCATGGATTTGCATCAATATATCTGATACCATATGGCAACTATGGCAACTACATGACCACCAATAAGACAAATCTGCTGCATCAGCATATTTATACAATGAAGCCATTGATTAGAACCCTTTGAGTATGACTTCTGAAAATGACATTTTAGGTGATACACTAAAGGTATGATCTTGAATAATAAACAGATTGCGTGTGCAGATTGCTAATATTGGTGCAGATTGGTTATTCAAAGTCTGACTCTGCGGATGAGACCTCCCTATTCTATACCTCAAAATAGAACTTAGAACAAGAAATCACTCCGAGTAGCTTGAAGTAGTTCCACATTTCCAACTGTCAATGCCTGTGAAAGATGTTTGAGAAATTTGGAAGAGTGGTAGTAAAAATCTCTGAATACATTGCACGCAGATAAAAGTCATTGGTTGATACTTGCGCCTGCCTTGCCAACAACTAGACATCCTGGAGAAACACCTGAAACTGCACTACAAGCTATCTTGACCAGTAGAAGTATTTAAACATTTGAAAAGCATAATTATCAGTGGTCAATGGTGCTCTATCATAGAGGCGTTCTATTATGCAACTGCCTTTCCAGGATCCAAATATTAAAAAAATCTAAATGGTGATCCATGGTTATAGGCAAAAGGCACATATATTCCGCAGAGAGCCCCTGTCTCTCCCTCTGTAACCTATGGGCGATTATTCATAGTTATTCATGTTGGTTATGTGAGTTACCCGAACAGACAGCAATAAAGTCGGCTTCTTCAGGCGATCAGACAAAAAAATCAGTTATAAATATCAATAAGTTCGTCCGTTAATCTCGCTGAAGATGTAAAAGGACAGATAGGTGGCCTCGCTGATTATAATGAGACAGCGCGAGGGTTGGGCGAACATTGGGCGAACAATCTATATTTAAAACTGGCAGAGAAACTTTTTCAGTCATCAACTTTTGACCAACCACATTCCATGCAGCCTGGTATTGGCGATGAAGTTAATAACACCTTGACACGCACACCGATAAAGCAGTCATAAAGAAAGAACAATGATATCCTCACTTGATGCATGAGGCTCCGGCTTGGTGTTGAGCGCAGCTTATGTTAAAGGCGGCGCCTGAGGAAATAGACAAATGTTTGGTGATTGGAATCTGCTGTCAAATCGATGTCCGCTCCTGATCCATCAACCACTAATCAGACGACGCAGAGCATTGTCAAAGGTGACGGATCATCGTCTGACGCCCATTTCATTTGAGATCTATCGATACTGCGTCGTCATCTAGATTGTAGAGGTCATGTGTTTGTGAACGAAACATGGCAGGTCGCACATGTAAGCCAGACATGCACTGCTTGTGACATGGCTATGATATGGCTATGAATCAAAATTCCTGCACCATAGCCTTGTCTGAATGTTGAAGAGTTCGGTTTCATGGAATGTCAGAATTTGGAACTAAATAACTGCATCGTTGCTGTGTCGGAGGGTTGAAATAGTATGTGTTATGATGTGTCTAAACACTTGTGGTTGTATGTCGGCAGGCATGCAGGTTCCCAACCTTGTTCAGGCCTTTATCAAATGCCTTAATAGCAGTAAGCCCACTTTTAGGATGCTGGAATCCACTTTGTATAGTCTCCATGTACAGTATCTGTCCCTCCCTTGGGTCTCCTTCCTTAGGTGTTAGTACACTGAATGCTGCACACTCCACATCTTTGATATATTAGAATACTGAGGTTAAACCCCTCTCGTAGCTTCTAGCAGGTTTGTTATTGGAATTATCGCCGCGTTTAAGCATTGACAAAAAAGGTGACAAGTGGGCAATCTAGTGGGCAAACGGCCCACTTTAATGTCAATGACTCTAAGCCATATACAGCATGACATTTCACCACACACAGGATCTAGAAGTTACAGAATAATGAACAACCCTTCCGTCTTCTTAACTCACCTATTCTCTGGTATAGTAAGTGTGCCTACCAACCTTCCCCGCACTTACCTCGCCGAGGTCTTAGTATTCCACAAGATATTTCAAATCATTCCAGAACTGACCATAGACCTTGTCCTTGTCGCTCAGAGCTATAACGATCCTAAGACCGATGTACCCGCTCCAATATACTTAATTAGATTTTCGACTTTTAATACGATGGGAAGAGAGCTTCATCGAAAGCTAGTTTTTTCGCCGTTTGTATGATCGATTCCCAGTAGAATTGCCTCTAGTGACAAGAAGTTGTTGGATCAGAATTAATTGGATATTCACACCGTTTGGACGAGAACTGATGGATCTTATCTTGTGTAGGCGCCCGAGGCCGTGGTAAATGGGGAAAAAACAATCATTGTATTAATTAATCTCAGCATGCCACGACGGCAGCAGGTAGGAAGGACTAGGCAGGCGATAGGAACCATACTGCATTCATAATCAATCACAAGCTTTTAGTTTTATTGTTGTTGGCGAAAAGTCTCTATCAAGCCGGCTATAGCGGAACGCGTATAGTTAAATGACTAAGCTGTTGTCTGGAAAATACAGCATATCAACTACTCATCTGCAAAATAATTAAAGAGCGTTTTGTGTCAGCGATTCCCTTAAAGGTACAGAGCTAATTTAATATCCACCTTCTCTAGATCAAAGCCTATTGAAAAATCCACTAAAGCAGAGATGTCCGTACTGGCGTTGGTCGCTGCAATGGTATTTTCTAGACGAGGAGAAAGCTATACACGAATACTTGACTATACCATATCATTCCTCTGTCTGTATTAGTGCAAACATGCAGAACATAGGTTCATAGGGTAAACATTTAGACTTTGCATTCTGGGGATGGAACCAATTCAAAAGATCTCCACAAAGTTACGGCTCGGTGGGAATCTAATTCATTTCACTTTATAATCAATTCTTTCATGGGGGATTGAGCTTGAATTGATTTTTCTGGTTGGCTTATTCATAATCATTGTTTATAAGATGATTTGCTATTAAACCGTAGCCTTTAGTGTAGGCCGACTTGAACTCTCACAAAGCCGACTGCAGTTCTCCGGTTATTTCTGTTTTCTATTGATACTCTCACAAACGGTGGATCTCGTTTCTGTGGAGACCAATCTGTCATCCTATTCTGTTCAGGTCAAGCCTGTTTTGAATACCAATGAAAACTTAGAAGTGCACAATGCTAGAGAAAAGAGGGTCGGGTGCCCGAGCTCACTCTGCCTCTCTAGTATTACATTCCCAGCTAGTCTCCCGGCTTACAGTTGTCAACAGTGGTGTCAAGTTTTGTCCCTTTGGCTAAAGAGGAGCTACAGTATAGAAAGAGTCCCTATATGTATAATCGACAGAGGGGGGACTGATGGCCGAACTAGCTTCTGGGCCGGCGACTGATCACAGACAACCATGATACAATCCTAAAAGAGAGGTCCAAAAGCAGGCGACCAAGAGGCGGCATTATGGTGGCTACCGGATATTCCGAATTTAGGAAACATACAATACTCGTCATATTATCGTACTGATCTATACCTCATTCACATAACTAATGTGAGGTTTGATTTTTCAATACATTTTCCTAGCAGTTTCAGATCTCAGTCATGGTAATGTAGCATCGTAGATACGGCGTTAATTCAACTAAGAGGTATGGCGCAAAAGCATGCTAGGCTTAAACTCTTCCATTCAGATAAAATACTATTTTTATGGAAGTAAAATCAACTATGTTTGTAAATATGGATTATACTGTTCCACTGTTGCTTGGAGAATTGCATATTGATCTATTAAGGATCAGAATTAAGTGACAACATTAAAGACATTAGCACTTATTACTAGATTGCTGAGGAGGTTAAAAGGGGATTTCGTGCCTGTACTAAAATTAAGGCGAATATCAGAAAATTTATTCTGGCACAATAATATCTTTGTAAATCATCAGCCATTTGTCTTTTATATAACGATCTTCATGTACTGTTCAAGTTGCCTACAGGAGAAAGTTAGCATGTCTGGTCTGACAGACTCCATCTCTACTGGAGTAAGTGGTGCTGTCTGTCCTCCAGGCTCACAGCTCCAGGGTGTAAGGTTACCACAAGAGGAGAAGGTACCAGCCAGGAGTAGCTCCAGAGGTCTTACAATAAAGCTACTCTATCCCTACATTTGCCGGTCTACCCACTCTCTGCCCGCTCACTCATTCACCAGTCTCAAAGTAGAGAATCTTTGAGAGGGACACAAAGAGAGTGTCTGGCATAGAGCAAGACGGAACCACCTGGGGGCAGCACAAACAAATCTAGCTGATGTAGGTAAGGGGCATATTGAACACGACTAGATGTGCACATCACAGTAATTCAGCCTCCCGTTTTACTGATGTAGGTAAGGGGCATATAGAACACGACTAGATGTGCACATCACAGTAATTCAGCCTCCTGTTTTACTGATGTAGGTAAGAAGCATATAGAACACGACTAGATGTGCACATCACAGTAGTTCAGCCTCCCGTTTTACTGATGTAGGTAAGGGGCATATAGAACACGACTAGATGTGCACATCACAGTAATTCAGCCTCCCGTTTTACTGATGTAGGTAAGGGGCATATAGAACACGACTAAATGTGCACATCACAGTAGTTCAGCCTCCCGTTTTACTGATGTAGGTAAGGGGCATATAGAACACGACTAAATGTGCACATCACAGTAATTCAGCCTCCCGTTTTACTGATGTAGGTAACGGGCATATAGAACACGACTAGATGTGCACATCACAGTAGTTCAGCCTCCCGTTTTACTGATGTAGGTAAGGGGCATATAGAACACGACTAGATGTGCACATCACAGTAGTTAAGCCTCCCGTTTTACTGATGTATGTAAGGGGCATATAGAACACAACTAGATGTGCACATCACAGTAATTCAGCCTCCCGTTTTACTGATGTAGGTAACGGGCATATAGAACACGACTAGATGTGCACATCACAGTAATTCAGCCTCCCGTTTTACTGATGTAGGTAACGGGCATATAGAACACGACTAGATGTGCACATCACAGTAGTTCAGCCTCCCGTTTTACTGATGTAGGTAACGGGCATAAAGAACACGACTAGATGTGCACATCACAGTAGTTAAGCCTCCCGTTTTACTGATGTATGTAAGGGGCATATAGAACACAACTAAATGTGCACATCACAGTAATTCAGCCTCCCGTTTTACTGATGTAGGTAAGGGGCATATAGAACACGACTAGATGTGCACATCACAGTAATTCAGCCTCCCATTTTACTGATGTAGGTAAGGGGCATATAGAACACGACTAGATGTGCACATCACAGTAATTCAGCCTCCCTTTTTACTGATGTAGGTAACGGGCATATAGAACAAGACTAGATGTGCACATCACAGTAATTCAGCCTCCCGTTTTACTGATGTAGGTAAGAAGCATATAGAACACGACTAGATGTGCACATCACAGTAGTTCAGCCTCCCGTTTTACTGATGTAGGTAACGGGCATATAGAACACGACTAGATGTGCACATCACAGTAATTCAGCCTCCCGTTTTACTGATGTAGGTAAGGGGCATATAGAATATGACTAGATGTGTACATCACAGTAATTCAGCATCCCGTTTTACTGATGTAGGTAAGGGGCATATAAGAAACGACTAGATGTGCACATCACAGTAATTCAGCCTCCCGTTTCACTGATGTAGGTAAGGGGCATATAGAACACGACTAGATGTGCACATCACAGTAGTTCAGCCTCCCGTTTTACTGATGTAGGTAAGGGGCATATAGAACACGACTAGATGTGTAGAGTACAATGATTCAGCTTAATGTTTGACGGATGTCGGTGAGGGGCGACTTAAGCACATGATCCACCAAGAGTGAGTTAGGGCCGGACGATGCCCATGTGAAGGAATTGTGGACGTCGGCCACCCAAATCCCTCATCGGCTGAGATCGGCCTGGTGGATCAGTAAATCGGCCAGAATCGGCCAGAATCGGTCGGACCAGCCCATTGAAAACCCTGTCGCCCGCAACCGTGCGGTCGTCGCCTCTGGCCAGCCGGCCCTGTAAAAACCAGCCGGCCGGCCGCTTCTGGCCGTCTCTAAGGTGAGGGAAATAACTGGATATGTATGTCCCAGTAGCTCTGCCTAATGTAAAACTGAAGGAGGTTATTGGATAATGTGGAATGATGCAATATGTAGTAGGAGAAAATGACCTGACCGTGGACGAACTATGTCTTATTTCGAGGTCACCTATCGCGGACAGTTGTCCCGACGCCGCAAGCGGAGGCACGAATTTCCGCGATAGGTGACCCAGAACTGAGACATAGTTCTGTCCACAGTCAAGTCATTTTCTTATTTTGACATACCTTAATTCGATAAAAAACTCCATTAACGAAATCGTCGAGTCGTCGACCCCTCCATGAGGACACTGTCTGCAGGGATTAGAAACTCTCCACCACAAAGACCCTCAACCTGTCAGACAGCTGAATTGTTCTAGCTGAGGATAGAATTCACTTGAAGGACACAGTTATAAGGATTTCTCTGCCTACGGAGGAAGAGGTTGGTAAACGTGAATGGCCTCCTCTCTCAACTAGCTCTTAGATCCCGGTAAAGATCACTAGGGGAATCTTCCGCCAGGACCAAAATATTTTAAACGGACCCCTGGGGTTAGAACCCAGGACCTTCTTATCACCACTCACTTTAGCTCGACAGCCCCACCAGCTCCTGGGACACACAAGTAGAAGAACCAATAACAGGAAGGCTTGCATCATGAATCTTTCGGAAGATTGAGGTCAGAAGAAGGAAAACATTTATTTAACGCGATGTCTCCCATCCTATTCATTGACCTCTCACAAACTCTCCTAGCATTGTCCTTTTCCTTCTCACAGTCCCCAGATATCAAACTGCCCCCTGGTTACACATGTATCCATATTGACAGGAACATCGTTAATAGCAGATAACAAGAGAATCACGTGCATTGTACTTCAGAGCCACCACATACATTCAAGTATCTTACATTTTCATACCCCGAGAACAACTTATCAAGCTAAACTTGAGAATGAGAATTTCGTCTTACAGTTCTAAACTAACAACTCTAGTAGAAAGTCTAAGCATGTAGTTATTTCTCTTCTTCTTTGTACCTCACTCCCTTGGCGTTTTGTTGGCGTTACCTAGGTATCAAGTGAGAAAAAAAGCATGGTTTTTGATTAGTGATGAAATGTAAACTTTTTTTAAGGTATTGATTCTCTGGAATTAGATATTATCAGGAAAGCTATGGGCAGGTTGCAAAGGAATAATACTCTGTTCATCATTACATTGTGTTTCTCATGAAGAGAACTTTTTATTTCTTGTCTTTTTTCTTTTCTTTTCTTTTCAGATTTTTGTTAGGGATCTGCATCACAGCATAACAATTTCTTAATACTCGGCCCTGCCAGAGAAAAAAACAAAAACATTTTTTTGTTTTTCTGATCGGTGAAGCATCAAATGGATCCAAGCGTAATTGTCTATTAACAGACAAGGGAATCAATGATCGGGTGCACCGGCGTAATTATCAGCTTGATCCAAAAACAACGCAAAAACATGTTGCTATGATGAGCTATTTCTCTTTTTAAATAGATTTAAAAAATAGTTGTCTATTTCTGTCACCTTTTAACACAGCTTTGGTTCGAGAGGCAGTCAGCTGTAATACTCGTGTCTGTTTTGATGTTGATATCTTTTCGGTACTCTGACGTAGTCTGTGCTATCAGCATGTCATGTCACAATTTGTGTCAGTAATGTCAGTATTGGCATTAATTATAACCAAATGTCTATCAGATGCCTATCACTTATTAATCATACACAAATTGTTATATGACACATTCAGCATGTAGTTATTTAGACTCTGTATCCAAACAAAAAAAATCCCAATATAATGATTAATACAGAGAGTATAAATTGGAAATATTTACTAAGAATATTTTCATTGGCCAATTGCTGAGGCAATTGGTCAGGCACTCAGATACAAAGCCTTAGGAGGGCGAGCGTATATGAAAACGGAAAGTCATTGTTCTGGTAGGGTGGGTGGATGGTTCTGAATTCAGCAGTGGCACAGGAGACGGTGAGGATGAGTTCTTAAGGTCACATTTGACTGAAGCGTGCCCACGTGACCAGAGAGGGGAGTGCCGTGTGCAGCGGCCCCCTGCTGGCATCCTTTTAAACGGCCTCTCTCCCTCCTGCTAGCGCATCAGCTATAACCACAGTAGCCATAATGACTAACATGGCGAGAGTATGAATTGGAAATATTTATTAGGAAAGTTTTCAAGGGGCAATTGGCGAGGCAATTGGTAAGGCACTCAGATACATATGTCAACGGGCAAAATGAGGGCAACGGCAACTGCTATGGAGGGGTCAGGGGTCAGCCGGAATGTAGGCCCTGCGGGAAGTTACAGAGGTAAAGATGCCGTGATGTTGAAGGCCATTGTCTGGGGCTCTGAGGAGAGCTGCTTGCTGTGCTCCCCCCTGATGATGGCCATCAGCATCTGGGCCATGAGGGGTCGCCCTGACATGTCCAGGAATGCGTAGGCCCCTGGTGGGGCTGGTTAGGCCTGCATATAGGCTGCCCAGACCACTGCGGGCAGACAGGAGAGCCTAGGAGGGCCAGAACTATGAGGGGAAGAGGAGTAAGGGTGTAAGGCTTGGGAGGCTGGCCCACTCGCACTTCTTTTAGAAGGTGCGGAGGTAGGGATGTGGGTGACCAGGTTGTCCACACCCTATGCGACGGCGAGGGTGAGCGGGGAGTTAAAGGGCACAGTTGACCATGCTGCCAGGGCAACCCATGTCCGTTCCCCCGAGGCGTAGTTCTACCAAGAGCCGGGTGGAGATACGTACTTTCTGAAAATACGACCTGGCGGAGGGTTGGAGAGAGATGTGGAACCCCCGTCCCCCACACAATAGTCAGGAGATACCAGGATAGGCAGGCCTTATGAGATTTGTAGGTGGCCTCGAGGTTGACATTGTTGACATCCGAGATGAACCAGAGGGCATGGCCACAGGCTGCCGTGATCGGATCCTTTCCGGCACCTCACTGGAGGTTGGAGGTGAAGAGGACATATAAATGGCTACGGGGGCCTCCAGGGGGAGGGTCGGAATGATGGTGGATGCAGTTGGAGTCTACCCACTAGAGACTGCATGTCAGACCTCGTCATGGTCATATAGTGGCACCCTAAATATATAGAAAACCATATTATCCTTTTGGTGCTACTATACTGGGGAACCCCTGAATACCGTGAGGATAGTTGCTAATGCATCAGTCAATATACAGTCATATAGGCCTCTTTCCATTGGTCGACGAAAAGAGTGTAAATTTTTTTAGTTACATGGAATCTGCCTTTCATGATATTTGACGGCGTGCAATCATATATCGAAATAAATTCATGGCAACTCGAGAATTAGTGACGTGTGTAGCTATAAACTGTAAATTGATAAGCAACCTTAATTGTCTTATATGATAAACAGGGATATTGCTTGTACAGACAACCGCAATCAGCGGTCACGATTCGGATGTTAAAAACGCCAACTGCTAGTCAATAAACCAGTTTAAAATGCGTTACAGGGATGAATTGTAAAACATGTAAAGATTCGTTTTGTCAATTGTGCTTGTGCTACTCATCCCAATTCACCACTTTCCGCGGAAGGAAGCTTTGGATTAAATGATGAGTCCAGTGGTAGAGGGGGTAAGAAGAAGCGGGAGTATATTGATCTGTTTGTAGAGATTCCTTGATATGCATTACAGATGTCTCTGTGGACTGTGAGCAGATCCGATCCACAGTGATAACAGTAATAACAGTAATAAGGTAATATCATTATAGTATTACCATTGATACAATGTTCTAGAATATTAACGTCTCTGCATGATAGTTGGAGAAAGGAGAACATGGACGACTGGTTGTTGGCAACGTTCTGTTTTTTTTCTCACTCAAATCCAAAGCCCTTATGTTCTTCCATGCAGTGCCACATAGATAACTATCCGATTATACAAGGCCACACCGCATCTCTCTTCCACGTGGATGTGTAGTTAATTCAAACCATGATATAACTGTATTCCTGCGGGCGATTCATTACTTTACCGAACCCCTGCCCCGGACATTTTATACGAGGTCGGAGTGTTGGAATACATTTTATAAACTCTCCGTAACGTATAAAAGTGTGAATTGTCCAACTATCGAGACATATAACGTAGGACATTCACGTAATACAGTTTAAATGGCTGAAATATGTGAAATCAATTGTTCCCTTGCCGTTTTCTGAAGCAGGCGATGGTAGAGGACTAATCCAATACGTAGGATGTGGCCACTGTGTATGCGCTAAAGTATGTTAATTACCTCTCCACTCTCCTATTCATAGTCTCTGCTATTCGGTAAGCTTGCATACAACAGAAGATACGATTGTAGTGTGGCCAGCAGCGACACACTCATTGAATCGTAGTCTCTGTGAATAGCGGTTGGCTCCTTTTCGGTTTGCATGCATTTAACAGAGGATATGATTGGAGAGCGGGTCTTTTCTGTTGCATAGACCGCATTAGTGTGACGTCATTTGACTGGGGTTTCCCTACATTCTGGTGCCAAACATTGGGATATCCCCTGGGATATCCCTTCATAAGTGCAGCAGTCGGCATCTAGACATCTCGAATGTTTTAATTCTACAGTATATTTAACTCTACTATGCTATGATGTAACGTTTATGCAGTGCTTCTCGGAGTTTGGATTTGTTTGGCACCAAAATGACGTCAGGACTAATGCGGTCTATTGTCTTAGTTACACCGACTGACAGTTGGTCTGTGTGTCAACTGCTGCGGATCCCATCGAGTAAACTTGTTGTTGTTGATATCTAGTCATCATTAACTTTCCTCCTTTTACTCCCCGATTCAGACCCTGTTCCTGTAAAAAGCACCTGACATTCACAACGGTCCGCTCTGTCTGACGTCACACTAAAAGGCTCGTTCCACCAACACGATGGATTTGCCGTGGTATATCTTGTTATATTCTATACAGTGCCGCGATATGTCGTACTTACTCGCTCGCGATAGCGTAATGATTTTGGTGCTTCACCATCGCGACACCTCAAGCCCCATCGCGGCAAATATGCACGCGAAGATTCAAAAGCAAGACAACCAAATCGTGACTTATCTAGCTATATCTTGTGTGTCGGTAGAATCAGCATTTAATGAATTGTTGACGACAGTTGGCCTAACTTGGCAATGCAGGAGCGCGAGTTAACCTGTTGTTGTCCATTAGTCTCCATAAGACCAGTTATAAGACTTTCCTTCAGTACGGTGATGTAATTCTGTAATTCATGTACATATTCTATATACCGATGTTCTACATGCTTCCGTTCACGTTATCTAGCCGCTCAATATAGCGACAATCGAATCGACGTAATCTGTCCGCAATTTTGTTTTGGCCATGAATACCACCACATGACCAATGTCGAATCTGTACGCTAACACTGTGAACGTTCTGGCGATCACGCTACACCCTTGTCGAATTCTATGATTACTATATATCTAACAGTGGGTAGTAAATGGTTATGAACTATACTATAGTTAAATGTATTAATGTAAGAGGGCGCCACCTGACACACCGGCTGGGGTCGCTGCACACACCCCAAGCCACCTGGCTCAGTCACTCCTCAGCCACCGGGCCTTCAGAGCAGGCATAGGCCTGCGTGCCATATATTTTTTCTTTGGTTTTTCACACGTTTGTTACTATACACGTTGAAAAATGTCACCTTCCGCCATTCTGCCGTTATTGCAAAAACTTATTGCCACATGCTTCGACCGGCGCACCTGAGTAGGGAAAAAGCTCAGGCGAATTGTCTCGCAAGGAAACTTTGCTGTTAAAAATTCGTCAACAAGAGGATTTATCCAGGAAACTTGCTGAGGAGGACGAAATTAGCCATCTCGAGAGACGTTTGAAGGATTTGACGATACGAAATGCAAGTTTAGAGGAGTCTATTCTCGATGGAGCCAGCCAGACCGGTTCTACAGGTCGCCCAGGTGGGGATAGAGGCGCCGCTCTGACTGACCTGCCGTCTGGTCAACAAACGCTCCTCGCCGGTCTGACTGCGGCGGGGCTGGGCCCGAGTGCCCTTTGATCCGATGCCTTAGAGGGATAACTCTCCGTTTCAAAACCCCCGGAAGGGGTAGGAAAAGACCAAGATTGGTTAGGTAACTTACACCTCTTATATGAATCCTCTAAGAGAAAACGGTTGAGACATTGGTTGAGACCGGATTTTCATATCCAGATCGACAAAAGATTTGATGAATTGTCTTTAGCCGAACTCTTTTTCGGAATGATCTGTGTGCTACAGTGTGTGATACGGGCTAATCTCCCGTCTATTTTGCCAAAGGATTATCTGAATCATCTCCGGTTTGTGTCTCTGAAAAGTGTGTCCGGAGCTTTTTCTCCGGAAAGTCTTTCTCGTTATGAACATAACGTTACATCTATGGTGCTGGACGGCCGTTTGGATCTATTTGTGGCAGCAGAACACGAGAGCCTCTACACCTACCTTTCAGCGGAGAACACATTGGCGGTCAAGGGGGCCTCCGGATCTAAAAACAAAGCTCCTAAAAGATCGAATATTAAGGTTCCGGACGATGTTTGTGCTCGTTACGATTTCACTTTTTGTGAGATTAGTAATAGTCCCCGCTTGCATGTGTGTGCAAATTGCCGTGGTCAGCATAAGGCAAGAACATGAAAGAAGGACACAGGAAAATTTGATCAAAAAGACACTGAGTCACGTAGTAAGTCAACATGAGACGATAACGGGAAAGTGCCATGCCCCCCTGCAGATCCATTGCCAGCGGTACACGAAGAACAGCGGCCCGATGAACAAGTTCCAAGAGACTATATTCCTGGTTTAACAATTTCTGAATGGTTATCGGATATTTGTGATGTTCATCATGATTATGTACCATTGTGGACTTTAGGAATGAATCATTTCATCGGCGGTATCCGCTCGCAAATGAAACCAGCAGGATGGTTCGACATGTTATCGGGAGGACCCTCTCAGGTCTACGGGCCTAATGAAATGGACCCAGACAGTCACTTTATTCTAGACGGCATTTTCCACGGAGTAAAAATTATTGACCCGTCATCGGACATTGTTGATTATTGTACCAATAATTACTCATCTGTTTATAACAATGCTCATGTATTCATAGACAATTTAATTTCTGAGGAAATTGCATCAGGTAAATTGTCAGTGGTCGACAAACAACCACACTGTGTACACGCTTTGGGCGCGGTCAGTAAGTCTGGAGGTGGCTTTCGCCCCATCACAGAAGCTAGCAGACCTAGCGGTCTGTCTGTGAACAATCATATGGATGTAACGTTTAATCATTTTCATTTAAAAAATCTAGACGACGTTGTTAACGTTTTGCAAAAAAATGATTTCCTAGCTGTAACAGACATTACGGCAGCTTATCGTTCCGTTATGATCAGACCGGACGACAGAGTTTATCAGGGTTTAAAATGGACGATTGGTGATAACGATGTTTTTCTCCAAGACAATTGCATTTCATTTGAAACGAGAGCAGCTCCGTATATTTTCAACAAGTTAACGGAATATAACTGTGTCGGAATCATTATTCTGTTATGAAACTATTATTTTCGGAATGGGTACCATTCGAGCATACTTTGAAACTATGAATCGGTCGTGAGGCTTAAACGCCTCAACGATGTACAGCTTCACCGAGTATCGGTGCCGATATCTCCTCTGTAAACACCACTGACCAACGCCTCCCATCTGTGCACTTTCTGTCGGCAGGTGTAATATGGGCCAACTTAATGTATCAAGATCACTTGTTCTGTATCTTAAATATTGTAACACAAACATTATTCTGACTTGGTTCAGGTGACTTAGCCTGAGGGTCATTGAGCAGACGACCCAGCTTATGTAGTGTGAATGAACCTTCGTGCCCTCGTGCAGATAATTGAACCTTAGGGCAGGAAACCAAGCTTTACTGTACCAGATTTAGCATTAGTTCAGGTAATTTAGTCTCAGTGCAAACGACAGAGTATTAGCATACATGATTGAGATTAATCTGACCGAGCCTGAGTGCAGACGACTGAATCTCAGCACCAAAGTCTCAGCTTGAGCACAGAAGACTCCATGTCAGCCATAAGATCAAACCTTGGCGTAGATGACAGAGTCTCAGCGCACACTACTGAGGATGGGTTGGGATGGGATAGATTGACGGAAACGAATCTGTGTCTCCCTGAATTTACACAGCTGCTCACTAGACGTTCGCCGGTAGTTCCTTCTGGCCTTGCCACAGGTTGGATGGAATTTGAGAAGGCCTTCCCAATTGGTTTACGGACAAGGTTACTCTCTGCAATGACATTTTATACTGAGCTCAATGATACCATCAGGCGAATAGGAATCTTGAGTGAACGATAAAGGAGGGGTTATGTGCCATTGTCGTAGGCGCTTATCTCTGCGAAATATGTTAATACGCTTATATGAGGTACACCTTGTTTTGATATTATTTTCCCATTTTTCAAAAATGTATTCATATTTATGCCATTGTATGATTATTTGACACTGCTTAGTTAATTCAAACCTGCTCTTAGCTGACGACCACGAAGTATGAATAAAACCCAGATATAAAACCGCTGCTATGTAATGCTTCTTTACATTGATTGAATATGACAACTATTTTGTGGTGTTTCGGACCCATAATTGATAATGGGGCAACATTCCGTTCCTCTCAACTATGTTTATGTCCTTCGACGTTATTTAACTGTTGGATACAATAATTCGGGTTAATGATTGGGCTGAACCATATTGATGACTTTGAATTAAGTGCAGAGAAAAATCTCTTTAGATGTAACTCAAGGGACTCCGAGAAAATGTCATGAGTCTACAACACAGGGATTATAGATAGATATAATAAGTGTCTGCTCTATAGATTGAGGACATTTACACGGCAGCACGATTATACTGAATGAACGCTCTATAATTATCAGGAAATATATGTATTAGAAACAGAAGATCGACGTGATCTAGTGGATATACTGCAGATGGAGAGTGAGAAAGTGAGATAGAGACAGAGTGAGAATCCAGCCTCATCTCGTGGTTAACTGTATGTGTTATTCATACCTGTCATGTATCATTTGCGGGCCTACCACAGTGACGTCATGCCTTCAGCTAGAATTTAGCAAACGGAGATTATGTGATAATGGAGGCATTGAGAATGCATTGGATTTGCTTATTTAAGCCTTTCTTTTACCATCACCCCATTCATTTACCCCCTCTTCTCCTCTCCGCCCTCACATATAGAGATATTCGACAGGTGGATCGTTTTAATGCCGTTTCTTGTGAGTAGTATGCTGAAATGATAGTTCACCTCGGGCGAATTGATATATATCTTTTTCTTTTTTAAATCGTTTATTCAATCTATCTACTGATAGGAATATTATCATCTGCGTAATGGTAAGTACAGATATTCATGTTGTTGTGTTTGTATTGATTATTCTGATAAAGATACATTCCAGTGATCTTTAATCGTCGATGTCAGTAGCGGAGGGATTGCAGAACCAGGTTATGACATGCCATCATCTCATACCCGCAGATCAACATCTCAGTCAGGCAGGCTGGGAGAAATGATATACATTAATATAAATGAGATTGATAGTTGTTATAGTATTAAAATGTATGTTCATAAATATATTTGGTGAAAAATAGTGACATGTAAAAAGGATGACAATTAAAGATGAATTTGAAATGAAGATGAAAAATAAAATTGCAGGGTGATGGTGGGTGGGAAATAAATGATTGTGTGTAGTGTATGAGCGGTGAGATTGAAGTGCAATGAGATCGAAGGTGCAGGTGTGTTGTGTGTTGCGGATGGTAGGTGTCGTGTTGGTAGTGTGTGTATGGGAGTTCTCACCTGGAGGGGGCAGCAATGACTACCCCTCCCCACCTCTTTACAGCGAATATATTACAACGTCAACCTGGATTGGTTTACAGAGCCGCCTACCCATGAAACCATCGTTTGTTGTATTTATTATCAATCTTCTCGAGTAAATTAATCCCAGGAATTACCATAGTAAATGATATACGAATAAGGATTTTTTTGCTGTATCGCACAAAGCCTGGACTATTTTACCGTATACCATGGTTTTGAATCATGAATCATGAATCCATATAACACAGTTATGGTACCTGACAGGTTGTATATAATGGTTCGTGGTTTACTGGGCCCCCATACATTTTCAAAAGGGTTTTTGTGTATGATGGATAATGAAACAAGGCACAACCAAATGAATTATGTATGCGTAGGAATTCTATTCTCCCTCGGTTATGTACAGGTTATGAGCCTTCTCTGTTTCTCCGACAGCCTTCCTTTGATATTCTAGAGGAGCTCTTTTTCCTTGCGTTTTTCATATTTACACCATGAATCCGTTAATCGTAAAACAGGACTAGATAATTCTCACAAGAAGAGAGGAGTTAATCGTTAAATATATTACTGAGTCCCCATAGATTCTAAATGGAACTTTGTATACGATGGATAATAAGTGGATGACACTTTTGTTGTGAGGAAAAGAGAAAGCAGTTGTGAATGACAAAGCAGATCCTGGGGCGGAACTCGATTTGGCCTTTGAGCAGCCAGACACAGAGGCAGCCTGTTATTTATTGCTGTTTGGCCTGGCGACCACCGGTCAGGCAACCCAGAGCAAAACCTGAATGCTCAAACCATGCTAGGGGCCCGGTTCCTAAATAACAGCCCCAGATACACGAGCAAAGTAATGATATCAGCTTTGCCAGTAATTGCATTTCTACTGACCGTCGAAGAGGGGAATATAATCTTCAATCAGTTGGCTATGTGTCAGAATTAAATTACCTGCTTTGTGACTAACTCTTTCCAGCTTGTGTATTAGACGAGGAGGGCGATATCCTCATGGCTGATATGTGGGCCTTTGGTTGTACTAGATCTCATAGGGATGTACGTCTCACCAACACAAGCAATATGTGACATTCATAACTGACATGAGTAATTTGGGCACCAAGGGGAATTCTTGCGGCACTCCCAAAATACATCGTAACTAAGGCCTAGCTTCTTTACAGACCTATAGACTATTTCAGCTGCGAGAACACCCATATAATTTGGAAACATGCCATGAGTTAAAGGTACATTTTAACCTAACGAGGTAAAGCTCGATAAGATCATGTAGCAATTATGAGTCTAATTATGAACTTATCAAAATCGTTGAAATTATATATACACAAAAAGGGGCCATCCATAGAATTCAGGAACCTTTGGCCCTGATCCCTTCATCATCTTGTCCGGGTTGATAAAGGGATATACTCAACATTTCTAGAGATCCCCCTTTCCTCCTACCCCTTTTCCACGCACCAAATAACCTTTTCAACGGTATATATTTCGGCGTCTTTTCATCTAGTCGTTAATGAGTGCACCAACTGCTAGGTTGACCGGCTTACTGGCTATACTTTCTATCCCAGGGAGCTTATGTGCTGATATTTTGTGACGTTATTACAAACATCGAGTAATTTTGATAATTGATAATTTTCACTTGAGATTAATCAGAGTTGGAAAATAGTTTTTATGTGTAATCCCAAATAAATCTATGAGTAATCCCAAAACAATCAGTGTGCAAAGGAGCAGTTGTTCACATGGCTGAGGAATAAGAAAGAACAAAAAAGGATCTATAGATATAATTCTGGGATAACCTACACCAGCTGAGGGCCACAAAGGTCTGGATCTTCGCAAAGCCAGAATTCAAACATGATTTGAGAAGGTGAGTGAAATGTGAGTCACATTGTTCTTGTAGGGTGGGTAAAGGACCTTACCTCGAACCTGACGCCGCGCTTTTTCATACTCGTACTGGTGAAAATAAAGGGTTCGATAATCTTTAGTTCTCGAGTCGAGAGAAGACGTCTCCGGAGACTTCGTATCGCGGTAGCGGCCCGAGTCTCCCCATCTATTTCTGGGTCATTGACCGCAGATTTTCCCCATATTTCAAATGGTTACAGGACGAGTAAAATCAAAGAGCCCTTTGAACTTGAGAATGGGATCAGCGAGCTGGATGCTGGTCGGTGATGACATCACACTAAGGAGATAGTTCTCAGATGCCCGATAGGTGCCGTGGTGGATGATATAGTCTGAATTACTATATAATTCTTAATCTCCAGGTTATTCTGCACACGGGAATCTCACTCTCGTGGCAGTTCAATCTCCATCGACGGGTCTAGTTCTGTCTGTCTCTATGTGGGGGAACCACTCCAAGCAGACTCTGTCGAAATCGTGCCTTTTTATATAAAGTAGGTAATAAGTATACTTCTCTCTGATTCTGACTACGTATAGTGAATCGAGAAAAAATTACCCGATGGGGTAGAAAGTAAAACCACTGTTCTCCACAAATTCAAAAGGCAATACACTAAACCTTACCAAACATAACTTAGTTTTACTTGCTATATCCAATCTAGGCACGCCACAGAACACAAAACACTGAAAACGCATCGGTGGTGGGTTGGAGCAGTCAGGGTACATTAATATAGCGAAGACCGCAGGCAAACCGCTGTATACCTGGGCAGTTCTGTGGCTTCTCTGCCAACCGAGTCGTTCACCATCTGTGATGGGCCCTTCACCCCAGACTGGGACTGGACGGCTAAATAGCACGGTCAGAATACAGGGTGTCCCCACAGATCTTTGTGGTAACTCGAGCGACTTCTGCCAGCGAGAAAAGGAGAATATTAAACAGACGGGACGTTTGTGCTCTGTACAGCAGCGACCCAGGACAGATCTGAAACAAGGTCTCTTATTGAACCAGTATGTTTGTAGTACTAAGACAGGATGATGACACGATGGTTTCAGATATGGCTATAGATCTACCCACCGTAGCTGGTGCGATCCACCAACCATCAGAGTTAGCAAGGGTCAACAGACTGACAAAGGTACATATAGCTGGTCAGATGTATAGCTTTGCAAACAATGCAGAAGGGGAGCAACTATCATCAGTGATGTTTCGTAAGCATGATCTTTTCCCTTCGCCTATTATTAGCTGCTCAGGTCCGCACACTGTTTGACAGGGAGACGGGCCAGCAGGCTATCTGGGCCAGTAATATGAGAGGGCCATAACCCAGAACCTACAGAAAACTGTTACTTGTTGGTTTATCCCCCGCACTAAAAAAGGATATGTGCCCAAATTAGATATCCGATGTCATGAAGAGATACTGTCATCGAAGGAGTCATATAAATACCTGGGGATATTAATAGACGAGGAGTTAAATTTTGGATTACACATTCAAAAATCACTTAAGGAGGTTAATAACAAATTATTTAAGTTACATAAAATAAGAAACTCAATAAGTTGGGACGTTGCCAAGAAAATCTACTGTGTAACAATTAGGCCTATTCTGGAATATTGTGGTTTTATACTCGATGGAGGGAATAAAAAGGATGTAATGATGTTACAGTTAGCGCAGAACAGGGCTCTTAGAATCATACATGGAGGATGGGTCTGGAGAATGTCCGTAGCAGCCTTACACGCAAAATGCGAGATTGACTACTTAGATAAACGTCGTAATATCCAATTACTAAGAAAAATGTATAAGCTATCCAATGATGAAGAACTGCTGTTGAAACGCAAGGTTAGTACTAGAAGTGAAGGTAAGAAAAAGTTCATAGTTAAAAGACATAAGACAAGCAAATACGAAAAAGGGCCGTTCTTTAGAGGTACCAAACTATGGGACAAGTTGACAAAGGAGGTATAATTATCAAATAATATAAAGGACTTTAAAAGGGCTATTAAAAACATGTAAGATCTATTTGGTTGTCACTGCACGAAAAGTACCGCTTTACATATGTATCCGAAACGCGTCTAACAGTAGGATTTTGCGAATAGAAGTTCGACCTGTTAGCCGTCTCGTAGATGCCTTATCTAGTGGCGTATATACATGTCCATGGTGCGGTCTTATATACGTCATATATACGCCTGATTCCATTGTATATACACCAACATCCAATAGTTCCGATCTTTGCAGCTTGCGGACACTACTGGTAGCATATTTCATTTTACATTAACCATCCAAGTCTGTATTATATGAAAAATACAATCTTATATTACCAATTTAATTTATAAAACCTTTATAAAACGTGATTGAATATAAATTGATTAATTACATATAATAAACCCTGCATTATGTTGGTTTATTTACTATTTTTCTAATAGATTTGACTTTAAAACACCATGCCTATGTCTGGTCAGTCTTGGCCTAGCATATAAGGACCCTCTTCAAGGTTACCTATAGCTGACCACTAAAATCATCTTACCCCCATGTGAATGCGGCCGCACAGGTGTGAATGCGGCCGCACAGGTGTGAATGCGGCCGCACAGGTGTGAATGCGGCTGCACATGTGTACCCGGCCCCCACCCGACACTATAACACCTCGCGGCGGGCAGCGGCGGACATGGGCGGGCGGTGGGGGGGGGAAGGAGGGTTTCCCACTGAATCAACCTGTACAAACGCGGCTGGCGGCGGGCGGTGGGCGGTGAGCGGCGGGCATTGGGGGGCTTCTCACTGAGGCTGGCTGGGGGTGGCTTGGGGTGGTGGGGGGGAGTCGGGGGGTGAGGGGGGGGGTGGCAGGAGATGGGGGTTGGCGGGTCTAAAAACAACAACGGGCATGGTAGAGGTAGCAGACTTTTTAAATTTTCGGTACACATACACATACATATATACGCCTGGCATATATATATCGCGCAGAGCATGTTTTATCTTGGATACGCCAGGCGTGAAAGACAGCCAAGTCGCGCGTGTTTACATATGGAAACTACCTCGTAGACGCCCGAAACGCAGATGCGGATAAGAGGCGTATACATACAAATGTAAACAATGCACGATACAGCCAATACGTGCGTTATCGCGATGGCGTATATATATGTAAAATAGTGGTTTTCGTGCAGTGCGTATTATTAGGTGTCTTGTGTTGTAAGCAAAAATTGTAAGGTATGTAGTTGGACCGGTGTATAGATCTGGCCGAGAGGTAGCTAGCCATCGGTACTAACTATATTACCATTATTCATCATCATCCTCATCTTTCTACACACCCAATTTTCTGGCGAACAATAATGTGATTATGCAAAGTTAGGAACGAATCATGTACAATTGGAAGAACTCCCCTCTAAGGGAGAAATTGAATAAACACAATAAAAAAAAAGAAAAAAAAGACGTTCAATATGGGGTAGATGAGGCTAGCCTGTATGAAAGCCAGGGGGATTGGACAGTAGTGAGCGGGTGTCAACGATGCGGCCATTGTGTCCATGGTAGGGTAACTCGATACCCGATGACGATGCCTAATTGCGCTGCTGTTCAACTGATTAAATGCTCTGTTGTTCAACTGATTAAGACGGCGCCAGAAGAAAACCGGCTATTAGAAGCCGACCTTACTTAGAAAAGTTTTACCCATGATAAAGTCCCTAAATGGTTCCTGGTGAAAGGGAAACGGGATTCTTCTATAGTAAACGGATACATGAGTTTGATGGAAACTCCTGTTTACTTGCGGGCTTATGAGACACCGCTTTCATGTTGTGTGCAGTGGCCCACTTAAGTAAGAAGTACACGGCTAGACTTTCAGCTAGAACGTGCGGGGGTGGCAGGCAGTGCTGAGGGAGTGCGGGCCGTCACCCTTGTAACCCCTGCTGCAGCATGCTCAATCGTTAATGTGCAACTTAGAAGTGATGCCTTGGGTAACATGCAGCGAACCTGGTGGTGCTGAGTTTCCGAAGGAAGGTAATGCGTATTTATCGATGTTATCAGATTATGCCTCAGATTTCCACTGATGTAATTGATAAAAATGGTACAAAATTCACAAACCAGACCAAACAGTTCGATCTAAACCCTGCGTGGTGTCAGCGTGGTGTGCTGGCACATCCCGCGACCCCACTCCTACGGTAAAGGGGGAGGGGGGGGGGGCATGATCAATACTTTTATGAATTAGATATTAAACACCACATCTCAAAAATGTTTAGTGCGATTATATTCTCTCTTAACGGAAAAACGCAAAAGAGAACGCTTCACAAAGCACTATTTTTCATGATTCCGAGGAGTCTTATTCAAATTGCCTCCCTTTTCACGACCATACCGGTTCGTGTTTGACTGTTTAAAGAGAAACGCATATACAATAAATTCATGAATATGTGCATATTCACACATACAAAGAAGGCATTAACTAAACTCGGATTGTCTGTTTAGTTGATGTCTTCATTTCGGGAGGAGGAATGATATCATTGATCAGAGACCTCATTTATTGCATTGAATCCTTGGGGCGTGGGCGATGCCGACAAAGGAGTGCCCAAAGGAAGAAGGGATATAGTCTATGGTGTTGCTGAAACAGAAGGTCTGTAAAGCAGAATTTGGGACGGTCATATGACGTTTAACTCATGAACTACCTATTTACTCTCACTGACAGCCTAAGTGAAAAGAGGATAACTGCATTCTATGGTGACAATGCCATAGCTCCGGACAAATAAAGTACATATTTTACTGCTCAACAGCAACATTATGACTGAATGTATTTTATATTCATATTCACCTACGTGGGCGGAGGTAGCTCCAGCAAACATCAGGCCAATTTGAGGGCTCCGGTCAACGGGCATTTCTGAAATTATCAGGAGATAAAGCTTTTGAAAACATGATGGTTGATTTTTCTTCTTTTTTTGAAAATGCGTTTATTGACCAAGAAAGAGTGATATTCGAGGCATTTTATATCACCCATTGCATTACAACAATGAATTGAAATTAGGTATATAGACATATTTCCTCATGGGGGCATGCCACCAGAATCCCTTTATGGCTTATATAAGAAAGACAACACATAATCTTCCATTCTCTGTATACTAATGCACATCAGGGGAATAGACACAACAATTATATGACCAGAGTTTATGTCAGCTGTATCGACATGTCAAGTTTACAAACACAGTTACACGCACTGGAAACCAGCAATTGGATATCACACATGCGCACTGCTGTACAACACCCAAACAAAATGGCAGTGTCACTCGCGAGACATATACACTGGTTTAAGTACGTGGTGTCAGGTACCAGCCAGGCATGCTGCACATGTGCCCTTTCACTCGCTGTCACTCTTCAGGCAGATTATTCAATGATTTCTGCTACCTGTCAGCGACATGCCAGGTTGAGGGTCGATACAAGCCGATTAGTACTTTATAAGAACGATCTGACAGTATACTGATGACCCGATTTATCAAACAAGAATTACTTTTGACGTAAAACCTTGTTTTGAATTAAAAAGTTTTGATGTTGCTTGATGCAACAAAAATCATTTCATCTCGTCGCGGAGATCAATAAAGTGGTTTGAATGAATTGGTAATGTGTCATCTTTGAATGTGATGATGAAAACGAGAAGGATTTGATGAGTCTTGTTTTAATTACTCCAGGGGTTATGTTACATGTATTGCAAACCTCAGATAGTGATTGCCCAAATGAAAATTCTGACGAAAGTCATACATGTAGGCCTATGCGGATTTGAAGGTGGAAATTTTGTCAGTGGTGTAGAGGTAGACAAGTAGATGCACATACATGAATACATAGATATGAAATGGCGGTATATACAAATCGAATACTGATGTTCTAAAGGTGCAGACATTCACAGAGAAAGACAGACATGGACATCAATACATAATCCGGGACGATTCATATGACCATTAATGGAGATCCCGCTCTAGCTATAAACGCATATCGATTTCTTCACATCAGTTGATTTGAGCCGATAAGAGTTATTGGTCAGATATCGGCGACCACAAGTAAACTTCTGTTACTGTCGGATCTGACGTTGCTAATGAGAGGTCTACTGATGAGACCTGCAGCTGCCAAGTCTTGACCGTCAGTATTTGGTTTTGTATCGAACCGACATGAAGCAAAGACTGGTCTGATTGTCATATAGAGCAGCAGCCAATAGCATTGCCCAGAAAACTCTATTTGTAGTTAATTACGTAATACAGATAACGCTATCAGCATGTCAGACCCGGGCTGTAACACGAGAGCAGCTCTGACTCAGAGCTCACGTACTCAGGAGCTGCTCCTCTCACAGACCACCTCCACAAACCTAATCTGGGCATTGGAGAATGGGCTGGTCTCAGACAGCTTTGTTTATCTTAAGTATGGCATTTAAATAAACAGTTCATCTGTGGAAAGTGGAAAGAGTTATATAGGTTCGCTAAACGCGATTTTTAACCATCCATTTGTCTTGTTTGTCGTATTATAGACCAGGGGCCCTCAGCGAAGTCAGAAATTGAAAATTATAAGTATGATGGACGATATCATTGGTGAGAAAGTTCCAATCAAAACATTCAGTGCAGAGACTTCTTTCTTTTAGGAAGCCGGTTGACAGACTTGTTCATAGTTGATGGTTGTTTGAAATGCAGTACATCCTGGATATGCATACTGGTATAGTGCACAGTTTATAGTTTTTACGTTTCCCTGTTACGTCGCTGGCATACGATATGAACTATTTCTTTTCTTCGTGATTCAATAAAATAGCGACAACAACGTTCATCACTCAAGGTGACGTTCTTCCACATCGTATCAAACAGGAAAGGACATACACTGCAACACATGACTTACATTTGACAGGACATGTACATAGACAAATAACTATACATACATCCTTATGTACAATGCATTTATTTAAATTTTCTTCGTTTACTACTTTTTATAAAATTCTTTCTTTTAAGGTTTTATTACCCTGGAATAATCATTTAAGCGTCATATATCTTGCCCATCTTCCACTGGCTCCGGCTCATTACAAATTTAGCCGTGTTGTCCAGAATTATGGACGTATAATCATCGCTATTGTTTTAACAAATTTACATAAGCTATCAAGGAAGAAATGAGCAACACAACAATTTTTTCAAAAACATTATGCTATAACTTCTTCCATGTTGTTCTATATATCTTCGTTGTCCAGTTAAATTTGTATTTCTTTTTGTACTTTATTCCAGTATTCATCCCTTTTTTATATTGCACTCCTCTTAAATCTCTCAGTCTTTTGATATTAACTATTAATTTGCTCTGTTTTATTTTTCATTTTCTTTTGTTTCATTAGTAGGATCCGTTTCGATCTATCACTTTATGAGCTGCATGATGAGAGCTAATCTCCTGATTTCTAACGATGTTATTTCACATCTTTAATGTAGTCATTCAGTATTTATAGTCCATGGATTAAATATCTGATGTAGATCTAAGCGCATTGATTCTATCAAAATGTCCTTATTGATGCCATCTAGATTGTACAACAATCTGTTTGGAGATCACAGGTCTGAGAATCGACATCAGATAAAGTGGCCGTGCAGTGTCAGCTACAATGCTTTAGCTGATTTTCTTCACATTGACCCCCCTAAAACCGTTGATAGACTATACCTTAACAGTCTAAGCCTTAGTCAAACACATTTTAGAGTTTGTGTGTCTTTCCAAGCATGAGTTTAGAGTATTTGAGGATGCTGTGGAACTCAACTAACATCAATAGCCATAGTTGTGTCATTACATGGTTACCACGTTTCTGTTCAGTCACGTCATCAAGAGATGCGCCTAGGTAACATAGGTGACAAACAGATAGGATGCATTACAATATTCATCAGAGCTTACAAGTACAGTCATTAGAGTAAAGAAATTCTTTTAGCCAAGCATTGTTTCTATAGCTTCTTAAAGTCTTGATGAGTTGGAGTATTCCTAGTTATCGGTGTCTGCTTGTTCCAGATTCAAGCCCCCATGGTAAGCAGAGAGCTCATGAAGACAGCAAGTTGCGTCGGTGTCCATGTATCCATGTTCAATTACTACTAAACCAAGCAATGGAATTAATGATTAATATTAGGAAACGTTCTTACTGTGGACGAAACGGTTCCTGTTCGAGGTCAGTCTTCAATTTCATACTGCCTCACGCCATAGGCGTCAGGCAGTATGTGTGGCGTCAGGCAGTATGAAATTGAAGACTGACCGAGAACGAGAAGCGTTTCGTCCACAGTTAGGACGTTTGCTTATTATTACATACCTTAAATTGATGAAAAAATGACATTTTGATGACTTATTAAATCAGTCTCACAGCGGGCACGAACATTATTATTACTGCACCCCTATCAGCGGGCAGTATTTCATAGACATTCGCACACAGGTATATAATAATAGCACAAACGCCACGCCTCCTTGTTAAATAACTTTACGGCATTTAGTAAACTCATCAATATAATTAGTGTCTTCATCAGGACCTAGTCTACATCGTACACTGAATGACAGTTGGTATGACGTCGATGGCGGGCCGGAACTGGTGGTAAACGAACAGAATAGTGCCGCTTGTTGGAAGTGAAGGGACACCCTCAAGGCCTGGGCCGTGAGAGGTTGCCCAGCTGGGTCCAGGAAGGCATAGGTCTTGCTGGAAGCTGGATGGGCCCTGATGTAGGCCCCCCAGGCTGTAGCTGGGCAAGCCAGAGATCCTGGGATAACTTGGACTGCAAGCATGAGAGGAGACTCTGAGGTGGAGAAGAACCATGAGGCCTATGGTGACGTCATCCCGCCTAAGGGCATGGTGCCCCGGGCCTCCTGGGCCCTTTGTGGGCACCCGGTTCAAAACTCAAAAGAGCATAGTAGGTGGGCGGCCTTGGGCTTGAGGCCAAGTAGGCTGGCCTTGTCGAGGTAGACACAGATGTGCAGGATGTATGATGTGAGGAGGGAGGGGCACATGTTGTGGCATGTGTAGCCAAGTTGTTCATGCCCTTTGTGCTGGCGAGGGCGAGCGGGGAGCCAAAGCCCGAGGTTGATCCTTCTGCGAAAGCGACCCACGTCTGGGCCCCTGCGGCACAGGGGCATAGTTCTGGTGAAAGCCGTGTGCAGGGAGGCAGTTCTCCAGGTACTGCCTGAAAACCACGACTGGGAGGGGCATTGGCTGAGTGACGGAACCTGGTTCTCCACACACTAGTGGAGGTACAGGCGGGCCTGCGAGGGATGGCGAGTGGGCTGCCTGTAACCCTGGTGGTTGCACCACACGGCGTTGAGGAGTCTGCCCACCATGGACTGCAGGGCGGATCTTGTCACGGTCGCGCATGACAGCCAGAAGGTTCTGCCATCTTGTCACGCAGGTGCACGACAGTCATTACCTATCTAGTCTACCTGGTAGCCCAGCCACTTCATAGAGGATGTGTAGAGGGGCATGGCCCAGAGGGTGAAGTGTGTGTATTGGAGTGTTGTGTGTTGGAGGTGGGCGTGGCCCGCAAGGACGTGCCGGGCCAACTAGGGTCGGTTGTTTCGATGGGCATTGGCGGCCCGGGTTGAGGCTGATGAGGGTCCTGGGGGTGCGAGGTGGTGACTTGTTGATGCCAGGCAAGGCCTTTAAGCTCACAATAGTGTGTGAGACGATTGGTAGTCATTTTGTCTTTTCTTTGATGATTAAAATGTCCAATGGTGAGTTATAAATACGATATTAAATGGTTCCAGATAAAAGCACTTGTATATATGATATGTATAGATCATTTGTGTCTATGGTCGCTTTGATATTATAGGTAAAGATACAACGGCGCACCGTGACCGTGCAAACGACCTCAGTCAGGCCTCTCGCACTAGTATTAGATGTGTCTTCAGTCAACACTGGTTCCATCAGAAAGGGTCGCCAATCTGAGCTTTTGACCTTTTCAGAACGAGACAGGATACGGTAGCAGGAAAAGCAGGCAGGGCGTGCGCACTGTTTTATATGAGATATACGAACACTGCTTGATACAGCTGAATGCTTCAGTTGTCAATCCAGCCATCCATAAGGTAGGAAAACACTGCCTAACCAATTGCTCGACCTTTCCACAGTGAATCCCTGAGCTCCAAATCTTCCTGTCTGCCTGCTTGCTACTTCCGTCACCCTCTTCCTACATATCCGACCGAGTCTACCTGCGTGTTCCTTGGCTGTTATTTTCGCTTTATCCTACTCGTTTTCTTGCTTTATCCCTTTCTCTTCGCAGAGTTCACTCCTCCCCATCTTCTTTAACCACGACTTTGATGGCTGCCTCTTTGTCTCCCTACCTGCCTTCCTCACCGTCTCCAGCCCTCCTCACATGCCTCTTCCTTCCTCTTCCTGTGCCTATTTCAGCCGTCTCTGTGTGTCTACAGGTCTCCCTATGTATATCAGCTAGGTTTAGTCAAACTACTCATTAGAGAGGATTAAGCACCCAATTAGTCATGGTACTTCTTCTAGGTACTCAAGACACCTCTAATACTTCTGAAAACCTTTAGGTAATTGTTTAGGTCATGTTATGTCTCATAGGCATTAATCATTGGTCACTGCGTGTCGTTGGTTATGTGCTGATTTGTGATTGGTGAGTCTAGCTGCTGGGGATACATTCAGCCCCTAATTGGCTACATACTGGGGTCGGCTAATAGGAGTCTTGATGGTATCAGACATGTTAGGCACCCATTAGTGGGCAAAAGGAGGGCTGCGGTAAACCTGTAAGGCTGTGTAGTAAAATCGACCCAGAACCAGGCAGGACCTCACTTACCTCTTACAAATATATGGCTTTTGAAAGGACAGTCGCCCAGCCACCGTCATTATATAATGTTTTACATGTGTAAAACAATTTGTTAATGATCTGTTAAATGGCTATTATTACTTTCCCTGTTTTTGTGTGTGTGCAGACTACTTATTATATCGTTTTAGAATTATATAGGGGAACAATTTGATGAATTTATGCTTTATTAAAATGAAATTTATACACGACAGGAATGGGGTGATTGTGTATGTAGGAATCGCCGCCGCATATGCGTTTTGACTTGACTTTCGAACTTATTCGAATTTTTTGTCGATAGAAATATTGCACAACGCAATGCCCTGTATGGCTTCGTTTAGACCTCGTTTTGTAAACGCACTGACTGACATTTCCGCTATAATAGGATGCAGTTTCCGGTACGGGAAGGTGGCGAGTTTAGCTGTGCAATTGTGGCAAATGTCCGAGATTCTATGCAAAAGCCTCCAGGAAAATGAAAGTGACATTCATTTTGCTATGTTGGTGCCATTGTGTATTGTGTATACACTGTAGGTGGTATAGAGCGGATATGGTAGGTACTGCCGGTCCTCTGGAGCCCAGCCTATCAGTGTTATCAGTAGTTAGATTCAGCTAAGACTCAATTCGTGCAGGGGCGTACACTCATTTGCAGCACCTTCGCTGCTGTCCAGCAGCGGCCGCTTTCAATTAATTCATCCGATCGAATATGAGACCTCAAGGGATTACAATTGAAATGTAAAACCCAGGTGATTTTTATATTGATATTTTTAATATGATAAAATCGATATTATAGACACTCTGAGACGTTGGATTTCACAATTAAATATAACACAGGAAATGCGTAGATTTAGTAGATTCCCTTTATATGTAAACCAAAGAAATGCAAGTCGGCCTATTTTGCTTATTGGGTGAGGACTAACTGGAAAGTTTTTACCCATCAGGCATTAGGTTATGTCAGGTGGGACCTATTTCACCCAATATCTGTGAATACTTAAACATCAGCCAGGTTGGTCCACCGTGAATCGTGTCATATGCCTTTGATGGAAAGTTTTTCTATGGGTATTTTTACATGATTCCATCAGCTTCGGGACCATCTCATCTCAATTCCAATTATCGTCTCAATCCCACACAAGACAAATATGTATAAGAAGCCATTGTGCATTGTGTTCAGCTACAGAGTAGGAGCTACATAAGCTGTTTTTATGCTCCGACCTTTATTGGTATACATTTTCAGAGCGGTCAGTTCTTTTTAAAGCATGCCACCTTCTCTTCTCACCTTTTAGATAGCTACCACTCTTGTATCTCTGATAACTAACCTTATTCGTTTACCTTTTCAGCCCTTGTTATCATCTCCTGTTTCTCTTATGTCAATATGAATGGTCAATTCTATTCAGAGCCAGCTTAGTGTCTCTTAGATCTTCTATTCAGTTCAGGAGTTAAGCCGGTCAGCCACCGCTTGCGACATTGCTCCGATCGATATAGCTCTCACATGGCTATAAATCAAAATCCCCCCTCATAGCCTTGTCTAGAATGTTGAAAAAAATCGGTTTCAGAGAATGGCGGAGTATGAAACTACTTTACTGCATCGTCCTGGTGTCTGAAGGTTGGCCAATCCTGTGTCGTAATGCGTTGGAATGCTTGTCATAGTATATCGGGAGCCCAGTGGGTTTCCGGCCTTAGACTCAACCCAAGAAGATGGCAGCTGGGGATACGATAATGCTTTACAACAACTTAGTTTGGTCATATACAAGAATACATCTTGTTGTCTCTCCCTCAGACCTGAATATTTCTAAAATGATCTCAGATGACAGTGTGGATAGCGTATGCTGAAGCCAGCTGTTCTTGAGTTAGCTCAGGTGCACAACATTCATTCAATCAGAAACAAGTACGATGACAACAGATCATCCAATCAGAAATAAGCATGATGGCAATGGATCATCCAAGCAAAAGTCCGCTCTTAACTTAAGCGGAAAATCCTTTTTTTGAGATATCGGACGGCGCGGGTTAGTACTTGGTTACTTCTTCCTTCAAACTACCGTTAATCTCCGTTTCCAAAGAAATGGTCACCTGAGCATCATTTAAACCTGGTGATAATTAGTCGACACTGCATGCTGGCTTAATACATAAGGCATGGAATTTGTAATTCATTTATTCGCACTGATAGGCATTTGTGACCGGATGCCCAATATTCTTTTTACTTTTTACCCGGTACAAACATCAGAGACTGGGTGCGGATTGTTTGTCTTTCTCTGTTGCACTGGGGACATCTTCAAGATCTCTGCTGTTCATCACTGCTTTGTATTTTCTTTATGCCCCAGTCACACTGGCGTAAAAAATGGCGTTTTTCCGTGTACGCACGTCTACGTTCTTCTACGCATTTTGAAATCTACAAATGCGTTGTAAAACGCCGCAAAACGCGGAGATACGTAATACGTGGTCCCCACCAATTCAAATACGTAGAAGAAACGCCAAATTTTAAGTGTGACTGGGGCATAAGCCCTATCATAATTCTAGGCACTGTCAGTCACAAAGGAAGAAGAGAGACAGATAGAGAACAGGAGGTGGCTGCGGCTCTTGTAAAGAGGGGTCCATTTCACATACTTCATTCTGGGCGATGCTGATAATGGAAAGCTGCCACCTATTGCGTTTACTTCAGTGCTGGGACTATAGATATCTGTTATATGAATATTCGCTACAGCACTGGAGTTATTACGAAGAATCTAAGTATCACTCAGAAAAAGTGGACAAAAAGCCTAAGGCAGAAGTAAGCGACAATTACGAGAAAAGATTCAGGAAAAAGAAACGAGTGTTTAAAAGTACTTAACTCAAGTTACAGAGATCCCAAGGAGACATCCACACAGGAAAATATAACGATTCTAGTTAACCGGAGATTATCATCTAATCTAGTATAGACAAGATGACTATTACTTTTTATGAGAAAATTCTTTTCTATCTAATGTGCCCTGAGGCGCTGGCACTCACTGCACGAAAACCACTATTTTACATATGTATACGGAACGCGTCTAACAGTAGGATATTGCGTCTAGAAGTTCTACCTGTTATCTGTCTCGTAGACGCCTTATCTAGTGGCGTATATATACATGTCCATGGTGCGATCTTATATACGTCATATATACGCCTGATTCCGTTGTATATACACCACCATCCAAAGGTTCCGATCTTTGCAACTTGGGGACATATTTCATTTGCCATTAACCATCCAAGTCTGTATTATATGAAAATTGCAATCTTAAATTACCAATTTATTTTATAAAACCTTTATGAAACCTTATTGAATATAAATTGATTAATTACATATAATAAACCCTGCACTCTTTGGGATTTTTACTGTTTTTCTAATAGATTTTTCCTTGAAAACACCATTCTTCTGTAGAATTCTGGGTATTCCCATATATAAGCCTTTAACAAGTTAACACTATAGACATGGAGTCCCCAAGAATGGGCGGCGGGCAGCGGTGGGCACCGGCGGGCGGCGGGCGGCGGAGGGTGGGGGAGGGTATCTCACTGAGGCAACCTGTACAAATGCGGCTGGCGGCGGGCGGTGGGCGGTGGGCGGCGGGCGGTGGGCAGCAGGGGGGCTTCTCACTAAGGCTGGCTGGGGGTGGCGTGGGGTGGTGGGGGGCATCTCACGCTCTCCGAGCGGCTGCTAATGCGTCTACACACACTGCAGGCGGGGGTTGTGTACCAGGGCTTCACTGTGGGTAGAGTGAGTGTAGAGTGGTGAGGTTTTGGGGTGTCGGGGGGGGGGGGGGGTAGGGGGTGGGGTTGGGAGGTCGCGGGTGGCAGGTCAGTGTTGGTGCATCCTCTACCAACAACCACAGGAAGGGGCATGCTGCGGGTCGCAATTTTTTTTTTGTGGGTATCATATATACACCTGGCGTATATATATCGCACAGAGCAAGTTTTATCTTGGAAACTACCTCGTAGACACCCGAAACGTAGACGCGGATAAGAGATGTATACAAATGAAAACAAGTCTATATTCAGCCAATACGTGCGTTATCGCGATGGCGTATACATATATGTAAAATGGTGGTTTTTGTGCAGTGACTATCTGTCTGCCAGGGAACTGCATAGTCAGTGTGCTGCCGACCATATTATTATATACCTATGCACTAAATCAGTCTAAATACGTACTGCTGCTCAGGGTATAATAGCTTGTGACATATTGCGCGATGTGCCGTGTACCTTTGTACTGACATACATATTGCGTGCTTTGAAATACATATTGCGTGCTTTGGAATACATATTGCGTGCTTTGAAAAATAACGCATTCTGATTGGCCGAGAGGCCGACAACGCGAATCTGGGCGGAAGAATTGCAAATGGTGGATGCCCTCACTTCGCGTGTTCCAATGCGTCTTACACGCGCAACGTAACGAGTTATCACGTGTATTGACCAAATATCGAGGCAAGTAACCTGTAGCTTTAACCTGATACTGTTTAGATAGCTGAAATATGTGATATCGAACGATAACAACAGTCGCCGATAATTTACGCCAACTTTACAGTGCAGCGGCCGATGACATCATCATCGGGATTTCCCTCACATTCTCCAAGCAGAGTTCAGGTTCGTTAACGCTATCTATTCAAACCAAATAGATCAAATGGAGAGCAAATGCAACTCGCGCAGGCACACTGCACCGCTAGACCAACCTACAGAAACTTGTTTTGCGGAATGATAAACCGGAGCGGTGCAGTGTGCTGCGCAGGTGAAATTAACTTCCGGATTAGTATGGTGATGTACTTGCCGCGCTGAGACAGAGCGACAGTGTCAACAGAGTAGATTTCGGCGGATTATAACCAATCTAAGGTATATGATAATAAAAAAAAACATAGTGATGACGCCAATACGATGATACTTATTCTCGGTGTCGACGATTAATCGTTCTTAACGAGGTTGAAGACCGAGTTCAGAACGATTTATCGTCGACACCTCGAATGAGTATCACCGTATAGGCGTCATAACCATGTTTTTATATATTACTGGTTGTATTTGGCCTGAGTGACAGCTGCTAAGTATGCTTGTCCTCGCCAAGACTGCTCGCCCTTAGCATGCCTGGCCGCCCTTGGGATGCCTTCACTCCCTCAGCAATTCCTCTGCCCCCAACATGCCATCTGCAGTTCTCAGCATACAACCTGCCCTTGGGAGACCCATCCACCAGGTGTTTCAAGGGCAGGCATGGCATGACAGGCTTACCGAAGAAGTCAAAAATGAACATGCTGGATGGGCATGCTGATGATGGGCATGCAAAGTAGGGCATGCCAAGGATGAGCATGCTCAGTGGGAATTCTGAAGGTGAATATTATGAGAATGAATATGACGAAGATGGGCATGGTGGGTGAGCAACACACAAGGCTATACAGAAATTCAGAACTCAAGCTATGGGAAAACCAAGGGCAACTTTAAAGGAAACACTAAAACGATTGGTGATGAGAGGTAAGACTGGCGTCATACGCGATGCAGTATTTAAAGGGTCTGATATATGTAGGCATGTTTTGAAGTGCCTTCTGCCTGGGAAAGACAACTGAGTAGATGTAACCATTCGGTAAGGCACAACAAGATCGAAGGGGGACATTCTTGATGATGTGAAGAACCACGAGCACCTTTTGAATTTTTGACTTTTTGGGGTAATTGAAAACTTGAGAACCTTTAGGAAAGGCAGCCTGCAGTACGTCCTCAAACAGAATGCAACCGTATTTACTTGGAATGAATTTCCTGGAATATTGCTCTACTTTTCGTCCAATGAAAACCATTTCATCAAAAGTTCATTAATTGAAACTTTGTAATTGAAATGAAAAAAAAAGCGATAAATACCACTAAATACTTTAAATGATAAAATACCATTTCCTACATTGTCAAGCTGGTAGACTGAATTGATTTTGATCTTCTTACGAGTTCTGGCTGCCGCAAGGTTTGAGTGCAGCTCTCAGAAGAGTGGGAGCAGTATGCCGTCAATGGAGCTATCCACGCTGATTAGTGCATTAATTATCATCAGGACGTGTCACAATGCTGGACCAATTGCGTTAATTCATGGAATTAGCACTAGAAAGAATTTGCTAAGATAATTGTTTTGTAAAGTGGAGGTGGTTGATAGATATTCTTCTCTCATTTACATCTCTTTGTCCGACGTGGGTGTTGTTGTATTTAGCAGCATGGCGAGCACGAACAACCCGTGACGTCAGCGTCGCCCTGAGAAAACACACTTTTCTATACACTACTGACAACTCACTTTCCCCTTTGAGACTGAGTATTGTTGATACATATCAAAGCCACCGCATTCCTGCAGAATCTTGGGTTTCACCTGTAGAGGCTAGAACTACAGAGACAATTTAGTGCCGGAACGCCATATACATGTATTGGCAGTAATATTTCCGTGTCTGTTGTTTTGTCTCATTCATAGACATGTATATGTATACATAACACTATACATACAGTAAAACCCCGCTTCCGGGACACCCCGCTTAACCCCAGCCAAGATACCCCCTTCAACGAAGTGGACCTCCTGCACCTCCCGGAGAGGGCCAGGATTTATTTGTGTATAGAGCAGGACTCTACTGTATATTCTTAGTGTATGCAATGACTTTATATTGGTATTCCTTATAATCAATGTTCTGGGTAATCAGTTAAAACTATTGAATGAAAACTATCTATAGATCATAACCTGTCCCAGAGTGGCCTCCTTTGTATCTTTGTTAAATAAGTTATGAGTGTCGACAACTACGTAGCCTCTAGTGCGGCCAACGTTCACCTGTCATATAACGTCCCAACAATGTTATCGGACAATGCCTCCTCTGGAAGTCCACTATTGTAGCCGGCCTCGGGGTTCCTGGCCTTTATATCAGTCATATCCAGATGTTTGGGAGCGTTGACGATTAGATTGCCCAGCCTTCAGCGCCTCTGAGAAACACTTCACCCTCGAGAGCCTTTATCACAGTAGCGACTTCCTTCCTCTGCTGGGCCTTGGACTCCCTACCCACAAGGTGCTTAAAATGAGCGTTGCCAGCTTGCCCAATGCCTGCTTTAACCGTTGTATCTAGCCTGCAGTCACGGCTCTGAAGGCCTCATCTCCTCCAGTCACAAAACGCAGGCCCCAACATCATCGCGGCTGTTAGAGCTTAACACCTCACTGGTCTTCCTCCTCAGACTATGAGTCCTAGCCCACTCCATGAAATCAAAGACGAAGGATTTCAAAAGCTTCCACTGTTGGTTCTTCTGCCACCTCACAGAGGCTGAGTAAGAAGAGTGCAACACTCCTTACTGCTGCTTATAGCCGAGCACGATGAAGGGGAGTGTTAGTTGTGTGCAGCCATGCATGAAGGTACAAGCCGCTGAGAGAATTTCCATCCAGTATCAATTTAAACTGCTTTATATCACCATAACATGCAGTATCTTTAGGCTATAAATGTATTAATTGTGCCTTGTTCACTTACATTGCTGTATGTATGTATACATACATGTAGTTTGTCCCCTTCAGCGCACCTTTTACGGTTTTTCCTATAAGTAGAATCTCGCGCACATAAATGTTTCTCTATTATACAGAACTTTGCATCCTGTAACCAGAAATTTGTACCAAATTTATATGCGGAACTTTGCTTCTCCCATACAGAACTTTGCAACTCTTGTGCGGAGCTTTGTATCTCATGAACAGATATTTGCTACACAAGTGCAGGACTTTGCATCTTGCACTTAATGCACAGAACTTTGTTCCTCGAGTAAGTAATGTCCCCCTGCTGGCAGTGCGGCAAGCAGACACGGGCAGCGTTGTACGTTCCATTATGTTCACTTCTTCCCAATCTACCTAATGCCGTAATCCCATAGTATGGCCTCGTAATGCACGTCCTTCATTTACGTCATACTGTGCTGCTGGTTCTGCAGAGGTCACAGATGCGGATATACGTCCTATAGGACACAGAGCGATCCAGATATGGGGTCCGCCATTTTGCCCACGCCACTACACATGTAGCTGTAATAGTCTGCTATTTCGTCCTCGACTGGTAGCGCCATCTGCCAACTCTCCTGGCTGTTCCTCCGTCCCATTTGTAAACAAAGCTATATTAGGAGACTGGAACTCCCCTTCAACACTCTATCAGATGATTTTCAAACTAAAACACGCTCTGAGCTCTACACTTCACATCGATTACGTAAATGCTAGCTGGAGATAAAGAGAATTTAATCTCAGCCCATTACTGAATCGTAAAATAGAATGAAATAAGGGATCAGGGAAATAATAAATCTCAAGAAATCTTCCAAAACATTGGAACTGTTTCTCAAAAGGGTTGTCCATTATTTCATTTAACATTGTCAGCAGGATAGCAAAAAAAAAAAAATTAAAAAAAAAAAAAGAAGTTTGCCTCATTAGGCTAATGTTGAAAGAACTCTCGGAACCATGCTCGAGAAGAAACTATTGGTGGTTGACAAGATGGTCACTATACGGTAAGACTGAACGTGGCAATCTCTTTAAAAATGGTCAGTTGGAAATAAGATTAGTGTAGGGCTAGTAACTGGAGGAATAACTGTAGATATAGAAGAATTGGAGTAAAAGTCTAAAAGAAAAAAACTAAAGAAAAAAAACTAAAAGAAAAAAATGTGTATAACAATATAAAGGCAGATGCGTAAAATGCGAAATGCAAGAAAATAAAAAAAATATGTTGCTTAAACTGAAAAAGAGGGGAAACAATAATGGAAACATATCACATCATCTACAGTTTTTGAACACCTACCTCTGGTATATGAAAAGGAAATTACTGTCAACTATGCTGTCTTTGAAAATTGCGTGAGTTCACGTAACATCCGGATCACTGGAATACGTTAACCGTGTCAATGATATTTCAGCTATCCTAAACTTAAATGTTCTAATATCACGATCATATGTTGGACATGGTTCCTGTAATATCAGAAGAGATGCAAAATTAAGTTCGATGATCTGTGAAGATAATCAGATAATGAGCTGGCTGAATACCAGCTAACCTACCACTTCGACAATTGTCTTTGCAAGGTCCAAATACGTTAAGCACCACTTAGTCAATGAGATATTTCGGTCTGAAGTGTTTGGTCATAGTCAGCTGGGCACTCCTAAGAAATACTAAGACACTGGCCTCTCTGTATGTAAGGCCCGGCGTCCACCTACTACGATAGAATCGTAGACCTCCCGATATGGCACCGATATAAAATGTCAAATTCGGTGCCATATCGGGAAGGTGCAAAATCATAGACATATGTCTAGACAAGCCAATCCACCATGCATTGTATGGGGTTTTGATTGGTGTCTAATCGCAGAAACGTGGTCAACTGCCCCGATATTAGGTAACCTTCCGACGCGATTTTGATTTTTTATCGGGAGGTACATCGTAGACCATATCGCAGCCATATCGTAGTAGGCGGATGTCGGACCTTACCAATGCCAGAGAGCTGGAACGGAGATAGTGAAGGTCAGTGTGTGCGCCACGCGGATCGTCTATCTAACTCTCCCTAGGCAGCATATCTAAGCGTGCCCCACACCCAGGATCACAAGTAGGCGGAATGAATCCTGTGTCAAGGCTACGTTCCACGTCCGTTCAGTCAGGGCGATTGGCACTATATCCCCAACAGGCAGCGCACATTCTACCACACCCCGGGCAATTCCGCCTCCACAATTGTCGCTCGTCAGTCGGGGTCATTTGGTCAATTGGCATGGAAAATCTCAAGAGCAAAGATTATTTCATCTTTGACAATAACAGAATGTTCTCACTCCCGTTTGTCAAAGTACCGTTCGCTCTGTTCGCTGACTCTGGCGCTCGGCGCGGGGCGAGATCTGTGAAGCACTGGGTGTCCTTTGACCTTGGTCGCCAGTGACACTTTGACCTTCATCTGCGGCGTCTGATGAGTGCGGGCGCCGCGTAGTGGCGCTGCTGTCGCAGTGGGAGGCCCCGTGTGGGCGCCGCGTTCAAAGGGAGAGGGAGCGGTCACGGGAGAGTCCCCGTCATCGGAGCGAAACTCCCGGGCATGCGCGCCGCCACCTCACCGTCACGTGACTTCTTTCCAGACTCGTCAACTGTGACGTCACACCACGTGAACTCAGACGTTGCACACTTGAGTCAAACGTTTCTGATATTTTATTCAGTTTGGACATTCCTTTTTTCCTTTTAGTTTTCAGTTTTTTAAAGTAATTCAGAACGGGTAATCTTAAAGGGCACATAATATTCGAATGCTGTTTGGAATAAGGGGTTATAATATTGCTTTTATAAATCATGAATCATATATGGTCAAAACAAAACTCTAACCGTCCTGCAGGTTAGACAGAAACACAGATTACTTTAAGCGGGAAATGCTCTCGCAAGGTTTGTTATTTCGACTTCTTTTCAATGATTAGGCAATTCAAATGTTACTATTTTTAAGAAAAGGAGATATTTAGATCATTCATATTTTTATCAATTTTGTTTATCCCGAATTAGAATAAATGTTTGCTATTAGCATCCTTCTTAAGGAAGATGCTACGTTTGAATACATCACAACAGCTCGAAAATACCATTCTGCAGAGGGCCCCAAAGACTCCGGACTGGCGCCTCCATCAAAGAGATAAAATGCACTTTTGGCAAACGCCTGATGTGAAATTAATGACTCAAACCAATGTTCCGGACCGCGCTGCTGGGTGCAAGCGTATGTCATGTTATTTTAGAGCGGGCCACACTCGCTTACACGCAAACTTGTTTGTGGCTGTGGATCTGTGAAGCAAAACTATAGAGCCCCTCGCCTGCCCTTACCTTGCCTTACCTTACCTTACCTTGATCTCTAAAGGCCTTTTTCCAATGGCCGACAAACACGGTGTAGATTTTCTCTGTTCTCCTAGTAGCCTCTTTCCATTTTTGGTCAGCAGTGCCTAGGTCCGTCGGTGGTTCCTGACTGTATGTCGGTGATGACCAATGGAAATAGGCTATTAGGAGAACCCAGAAAATCTACACAGTGTTTGTCGGCCAATGGAAACAGGCCTTATTCACGACTACTCTCTCCTCTCGACCAATTGGCAAACAGTGTCTCAAATATGCTAGGGTGTACTCAACTCCCTGACCAATCGGCTACTGTGGGGTACAATGTGACCCCGGACCATACCGACCACCCCAGCACGCCAGAGCACCAATTTCAGCCTTTTCCATGTGAAGAACACCATCGCACCTAACGCTCAGCAACCCAACGTGAATTTTTCAGGACCCCGCTCGCCTCAGGGACAACGTCCAAAAGGCCGAGAGGGGTGTGGACCTCGGTCACAATGGAAGGAACCACAGAAGTCTCGTTTAACATGTACAACCGTCGCCGGGATATGGTCCAACCACGGCAGCCATCCAGCAGCAGCGTGGGGGTGTCGACCTGAGCAACAAAGAATGGCCATCACACAGGCCCTATACTAAGGGGGCCAGAGAGCCAAATGGCACAAGGAGTCCCACCAATGACACCACGGACATGGAGTCGTGTCACATTCTCCCATAACATTGATGGGTCCAGTGTGATGACACTGTCCTCACAACCAAGTTCAATCACAATTTAACTGACTTTTAGATTTCTCTTTTAGATTTGAACCAGAATCAAAATGATAATTCCAATGAAGAGTTGAGAATTAAGGAGACACATAGGATATATGTGAATTTAAATGAGGGGACACTGGAGACCGCTCGCTCGTGTGCTGCACACAAGTAGTATCCAGGTTTCCAGGTCAGAAGCACCCCTCTCATAAGATATCACACCCTCTAAGTGGTATTCTGTACAAGGTTCTCATTACGCTCTATAGGAGAAGAATTCCTAACGAACTGGGCTTAGAGCCTTGAGAATCCACTGGCCTGTGCTAAAGACGTACATCAGTGCAACCCAAAGATACCTATAATCTCAATGATGCCATCTTGCGGGAATACTATGTACTTGGTGACATAGTGACTTTATTTGGGCTGGAATACAGAATACCACTTAGAGAGTGTCAGATCTTATGAGAGGGGTGGCCAGAAGTCAGCAGGGAGTGAATACCACCAGGACATCCTCCTCACTCACCTGCATGCGCCCGCGCAGTCAACACCCCTGTGCAGTCTTAAGCTAAAAAGACAAGCATGGTGGATAAACGTAATGGAGACATAGATGAAGGAGAACTTCGACTTTACAGCTTAGGCCAAAGTAACAGGCCTTAACCCTATCGCGGCGGGTGCCCATGGCAGTGGTTAAATTGGGGCAGAGGGCCAGGTCCTAGTTATTCTGTATACTGATATACTGGAGGCCAATTGTTAAAATTATATTTTTCATCACCTGACATGACACGGGATCTTTAATATTATTTTTTATTTCGCTTATATCAAATATGATATAATACATCTACATTCTACAATTAGATACATTCGATAATGATATCACCAGCAGAAATAGATAGCACATTCGTTATCAAAACACTATTGACTGCTTTTCGGAAGCGATGTCTCGACGGAACGCAAAAATGTTCTACTGCCCTGTTGACAAAGATTTGACCTTAGAGTACAACTCGAAGATGATCACATACCTCGCCATGCTCCACAGAAAAGGTGAGTAATCAGGTCGTTTACTGGAATTAGTGTCTACCAATAAGTGTAAAGCTCCCAACTTTTATTTACTGTCTAAGATACATAAGCAGAACCCCCACCCCCACCCCCGGAAGACTAAGAGGGGGCGTCCACCAACCACGACAAGAATGCGACAACGGCTTTCCGACAGGGTCCACAACAGCTCTACGATTAGAAGCCTTGTCGTAGCCTTGTTGTGGTTGGTGGACCACAGTTCCCGACAAGAGGCTATGACAAGGCCACGACAGGCTGCGACATGAAGCTTGTCGGGGGCCTGTCGGGGGCCTTCCGACAAGGTTACGACAAAATCGAACATGTTCGATTTTGGTGGCGTGTCATGGCGTGTCGTGGCGTGCGGGAGGTTGTCGCAGAGGTCTACGATAGAATATTTAGGTGGAGCGTGCACTTCCCGACAGGCTGCGACAAGGGGTCACGACAGCCCCCCTTCTCACGACAAGGCTGCTACAAGGCTGCGATTGGAACTTTCTTGTCGGCGCGTGTCGCAGCCCTGTCGTGGTTGGTGGACGCACCCCCTAATAGTGTCGCCCAAATCGTGTGTAAGTGATAATATTTCAACCCTGGTGGACATCATCCTGAGACCAATGGAACTCAGGACAACCTAGTTTTTGTAAAGAAACTACTCATTTCCTACCCACACTATCAACCGTGGATGGTAAACTACCACCCGGATGGATTCTCTTTTCTCTAGATATAAATGCATTCTACACCAACATCCCGAATAAGGAGGATGGAGAGCAGTGGGGAGGTGGTCGGCAAAATTCCAACCTAAAACCCCAAACAACAGCTCAATATTAGAGCTGTTATGCATAGTACTCGAATTGAACAATTTTGACTTCAATAGCCAACACGTCCTGCAGATAACGCTGCACATCGTGTTTTGTCAAGTAAGACTGGTTTGTGGATTGGGAGCCATGCCAAAGGTGACCCTGATACCCTTGGCATGGTCAAGGGTATCAGGGTCACCCCAAACTTTGTGAATCTCTTCATGGCGGACACTTTGTATACACATACAAACTACAACCAATCCTCTGGCTGAGATTCATTGGTGACATCTTTCTTATCTTGTCTCATTGCCTTGACAAGCTTAACGAAATCATTGACAATCTTAACAAGGTCCATCTGAACTTTCAGTTCACCAGCGAGATCTCTCAAGACTCCTTCTTAGACACCGATGTTACTTTGAAGGGTAGAAACCTAATTATCATCCTCTTCAACAAACCGACAGATGTTAATGACTACATTTTGGTTCTGCGCACCCTCCCCACTGCCGGAAAGGGGTCCCATATGGCCAGTTCCTCTTAATTAGGAGGATATGCACCAGAGACCGGCTCTAATTGAGCAAGGCAGTCGTGAAAAAACCTCACTTCACTTCACAAATTTTTTTTCCAACGCTGATACCCACGAGGGAGAGTGAACGAAAAGATTTTTTACAGCTCACTTCACTTCATTAACTGGCGCTATCCCCCTCTTCTTGTTGCACAAGGTATCATAAAAGCCCCTAGATAACCAAGACCAGAACCATCAACATCTCCCACCGACGGACCCTGACTCAAAAGTGCCCCCATCAGTGGTGGTTACCACGTACCGCCCAACATTCAACGGGGTACAGAGCATCAGGTGATACAAGGGGCCAAGGCTATCACCCCCTACGAGTGCTATACCAGAAATTGCAGGTATTGCACCGTTCTCGACTTGATTAGAGGGACAACCTACTCATCCACAAACCAGTCTTACTTGAAAAAAAATGCGAGTGCGCTGTCAGATTTCCAGTCTCATTTACTGCATGATATGCACACATTGTCTTAAACAGTATGCGAGTCAGACCAATCGACGCTTGATGGATCGGTATCAGCAACACTTCTATAACATCCAATACACCCTGGTTGAAATCAACATGGGCTACCATTTCAACACAAATGGACGTCATAGGCTGTCTCATGTCTAGATTCACATTGTTGATTTCCTACACTGCTCTCCAAACTGGCAGGCAGCACAGACCTTACTTTATCATATTGAACGGAATCAGAGGTTCCACCTGAGAATGCAAATTCCATATGGCCTGAACCTATTTGAGCCCCCACTCCCTTACTTTGGTCCTGATCCAATTGCCTCATCTAAAGTTTTTAATCAATTACTAGATCTCGACCTCTCTATCTACTTTTTCTCTACTGCACCATTGTCTGGGTTTAATTTAATAACTTAATTAGTCTTTTAGGTAGCTAGTATTCATTCCTCAGGAGCTGACCAAATACTATCTGGAATAGGTCTGAAGTTGGGGTAGACTTAACTTGCTTGGCATGGTCACAACGACACGGTGACCTCACATCCCTGTGACCGGAGACAAACAACTCTTTGTTTATTGTTCCTTTCTCAAGATCAGTCCTTTATAGTTTTGTGGTAGACTTATGAATATCCATTATTCATTCCTTATGTGTTCCGCTCTTTTGATGTTAGTCCAGTCAGTGTTCAGTTCTTATATGTCCATAATATCCTCTCTGTGTTCTCTCCATTGAGAGTCAGTTCCTCACACGTCGGTCTGTAAGCAACTCACAGAGATGATAGCCTTACGCAATGAGTGTTCATAGTAGGCGACTCCACTCCAGGCAGAGCGAAGCCTCCAGTGCCCAATACCAAACCCGTCCTCCAGCGAAGAGCAGCTTTACTCAGTTCTCTACCAGATCTTACTTATCCTCATACTCAAGTGTTGCTCTCTGCAGCGGCAGCAGAGGTATACTCCTCAGCTGCTTACATCAGCAAGTCACGTGATCATTCACTTCCTTATACAGGCGATCAACTCTAAGCCTAACTTCTGGCTACCGCCATCTTGCTCTGAATCTACCATTTTCACTCCCACATATTTAACTTGTATAACGATATCTTCACAATAATCAACTATGTTTAAAACCGTAACATAATCTTGGATGAGCAGGTAGTGCACTACTTTTACCCACCCCCATTTCAGTAGGGGATTATCTGGAGAGAAGTTGGTCCTAGCCCTTCATTTTAGCTTTATCAACATTGATGGCTTTTGCCTGGAGTCTCATATCTGTTCTTTTCATTGTTTAATGAATTGGATGGGCTCAGTGTTCTCAACCACAAAACATCACAAATGTCACACGCCTTGTTGTAGTCAAATCATAAGATGGCTGATGATTCTGAACTGGATGAAACCTTGACTGCCCGGCCCCTTTTTTAAGGAATTTGATTTAAAAAACAACCCTCTAAGAATAAGCTTAGCGATCACTCCTCCAAAGGTTGCTTATGCTTGGAGAGTGGGTAGTAGGTCTAAGATATGATACCATGACTGGCAGCGCCATTTTCTTTAAAAAGAACATTCCCACCTTGCGAATCTTTAGCAACACGGTTCAAATGACAATTAATTGTCATATTCAAGGTAGCCCAGGCTTTGTCAAGAGGTGTTCTTGCCACTTGTTTTGTTACCTTGATGTCCAGGAGATTGATGCTCTTAATGCATTCTTAGAACTATCGAGCCATTCTCCTGGCCGTGCCTTACCTGAGGAACAGGATATACTCTGTAGGTAAATGATGCCAATAATGCATTCTTGGAACCTTATCAGTCAGACGATTATATGAAGAAACCCACATGGAGGGGGGAAAAGACACCTCCAAATATTGTCAATTATAATTAACATATTTTGAATAGAATAAATATATATATAAATGAAACCTTTCATTTTCTAAAGATATATATATATATATATATATATACATAGGATGGAGGGATTTCGCCTTGTTCTGGACATGTTCAGATCGTTCTAGATAATAATAATCCAGGACATTGTCTTGTCCCTACATGACTTTAGGTTTAGTTAGACTTTGGGAGATTGACATTTGACAATGATGACCTTTGCCATTCTTTGAATTTAGATAGGTTTATAGTGAAGATTTCAAGCATGACAAGAACAGTAATTGTAGTCCTAGGATATGGTTGAAAAACTAATTTTTTCATTAGTAATCTGAAAATGATTTTTATGATATATTCTGTATGACTTATGAATAGTCTCTTTTATTTTGGAATGTCTTAACGTTCATGCGTTATCCTTCGCTCGCTATGAATATGCGGTTATTTTCAGCTCACTTTATTTTCTTTTTGTCCATAAAACAATCTCAATACATATGATCTTCCCACTTTGAATTTACATGTATTTCCGCCTCCTGAAATGTTCCAAACAATTTCCTATAATAGCTAAAACCCTCCTATCACTACTTTGTGTTCTGTATGTCCTTCAAATATTGAACTCCCTAATAAATCCGTTTCTATATCCCAATCTCCAATATTTGAACAACATTTCTAAATTGAAACTCTTCACTGACAACTCGTGTCAAGCTTATTCTCCTGTTTGAGGATTTTATGTTTTAAAACCTCTGTTTCAATCAATATTTTGGTAAGACTTGTAAATAATCATCTTAGTAATCTTAGCTTATCCTCTTCTGAGTTCTTCTCCTCTAAATGTCCATTTTAAAACAATTGGAAATTACCCACGGGACTAACCTAGCAATTAGAACTAATGCTGAAGCGCCAATCCCACATCCCATCCATCAGATAGCACGGCGTAACAGAGGTGCGATCTATCTTGTATAACTTCCTTTCCAGAATCCTTAGCACGGCTTACTTCATCCATCAACACTGTTAGAAAGAAATTTCATGGTAAGGCACCCTTTGCCCACCTGTTGGTGGAAATGGTAAACACCCTGTGACCCGGAGGAAGGCCATCCAATAGCCGCCGGCCTCTCAACAGATCAGAGGTTAAATCAACTCAAAACTCAGCTAGTGCACCTCAAGACAGCCATTAACTTCCCCACTACCAATGCAGCCGCCGGCGAAGGAGAAGGAGTTAAACAGGTCTATAATAAATTGGAGCAAAGTAGAGCTTAAAGGTCTACCTGGACACCTGTCCAAGCTTTTGGGCATGATTATCAAAGGTGGCAGCTCCTAGCGCTATATCTACCAGAATGTCTTCATCAACTAGCAGAGATGGGACAAGTCGAGGATTTCCTGGCTAAATCGCAAAATATCTTACCGGATATATAGGCGACCTAGTGGCAGAGTCTCAGTCATTTTCCTGGAGGATCCACTAGTAAAATTTGGAATAAAAAATATTTCAAATTGTTTCATGGCGAAAAAAGTTTGTTGATTATTCTGCACATTAAGGGTAATCGACGATGATTACCCTTAATGTACAGGTTCGCTTCTTTGCCGTAGAATATCACATTCCTTCCATATGATATCCCTCTATGTTCTTCGATGTCATCAATTCTCTAAGCCAACTAGACATTTCCCCATGCCACGTCAATGATTTCCTCTGTTGCTCAACCCCAGATTCCCGCATTTCTGTTGCCTCGATCTAACCTGCAGCCTTGACCTTGACCTTCAGGTTAACTTTACCCACCAATCAGCGCGACCCTGGGTGTGATCACGTGACCGTCGCCAGCCCCGCCCCCTCAGAACGCACGACTGGTCATTTGTTATTCCCGATTTAGACCCCGACGTACTACCCCCCCCCCCCCCACCTCCTCCGGAGGGTTCTCCAGCCCGCTGGGTGGCGTGGTGGTAGCGCGCTGACGTGAATGGGCAGTGTGGTCTGGTCTCGTGACGTCACATGACCGGGTCACATTGCCGGTCTATAGTACGCGTCGTGTTTGGTAAGTGGCAGTCCATCAGCCAGGATCAATGCTTCTCTAAGCCTGCCCCGTGTTCAAAGTAGCCGAGGCGAAGTAATCAGGTAAAGGGAGAAAAATGGGCAGCGGCGGCTCTTTTCCAGGATCACTTCTTGGCATCGACCTAAATATGACTCTGTATATGATTGGAGTCTCTCAGGAATTACCTTTAGGAGAATGTTGCTCAGTCTAACTTTAGTCTGCTGAGACTTGAGTAATTCACCTGCTTAACAGACTTGTTGACAAGACAAATTATTGCGCTTGATATTGGACGTCAGAACCAGACCATGATGGAATGAACTTGTGGAAATGCCAGACGTTGGACTGTGATCAAAGAGGACTTTGCAAATATTGGGAGTGTAGCACGTTTATCTACAGCCTTTTAGCTCTATCTGTTTGAACACAGACAGGTCTATCCAAGTCATTGGTTTGAACATTGTCTACAATCTGTTAGCGGTGACCTTAGTGGGAATATAGGAGCTGTGTTTACAGTCTTCAATGAATCAATTCTAATTCATTCAGATGAAGGATACCATAGTACATAATGGGTTCTTTTACATGTAGGTCAAGGAACTAGACATCTGATTATGTGACGTTATGTTACGTGGATAAAAAACGATATACCCTCCTGTATTCCGATCCACTTGTCCTGATTAGAAATATTGAAGTACATAGATTAATGAGTAACTCAATAATGATCTAGATTATTGTCATGATGCCACAGTTATGTGTCACTTAACTAACCTGACATGGCAGTTAATAATTCCGATCCCATCATCGGGAAACGGTTTTCAGATTTATCATTGCCTCTCTCTACCCTACAAATCGATATAAGGCACTGAGTAATCGGATAAAAAACGATATACCCTCCTGTATTCCGATCCACTTGTGTTGATTAGAAATATTGAAGTACATAGATTAATGAGTAACTCAATAATGATCTAGATTATTGTCATGATGCCACAGTTATGTGTCACTTAACTGACCTGACATGGTAGTTAATAATTTCGATCCAATCATCGGGAAACGGTTTTCAGATTTATCATTGCCTCTCTCTACCCTACAAATCGATATAAGGCACTGAGTAATCGGACTGAGTAATAGGTAGTATTGCAATTTAAACGGCCTGCTCAGAATCGGGAACAATCGGTGAATGTGCGTACACCGAAATCTTAAGGTCGGGGAGAGTCGGTCATATCTGACATGGTAGTAATGCCCGACCCGTCGGGAAAAGCAATAAAATCGGGTCGGTGAAGTGCGTACATCGACCCGATTGACGCAGATTGTCATAGACCCGACGGGTCCGTCGGGCAAAGGTAGAATCGGGCACAGCGGTCGGGTCGGTGTCTTATAGGAGAACACGTGTAGTCGTGTTACGCACAAATGCAAACGTCTGACACTCTTTATTTTTGTTAACTAGATTGATCATTTACAAATATGAATTAATCTCACGATAAGTATCTAGTGCACTTTCCCTCTAAAACTCTCGTTTTGAAGTTGAGTCTAAAATACTGATATTTCTACTAACTTCATCGATGAATGATATTTTATTTGTGATTATGGATTCCCCCCATTAAAATATATTTCTGCATACCAACGAGACTATCTGCGAAGTGGGTCATCTCCACGAGCTTTTACTAAACGCAAATGGACGATACCTCTTCTACCCTCTGCCAGCACAGTCTTTCAAGTGATGATCTGAATTGGCATGAGGATCAAACAAGGCCCAGGGTCATCAATGATGGGAATATATTCTGCCCCCTACTAACCCTCCACGATCTGTTAAGCTGTGGGCAACAATAACGTTGGGTCGCTGGTTTTCATTGATGATGTTGTAGCTGGGTCTATTGAACTTATATCGTGTAACTTATACCATGAAGGTACAGGGTACAAAAAGACTTGTATGTGGGGTTATCATTTCATGATATTCAAGCTTGTTTGCTAAGACAGTCATAGGTGACGGAAGGTCGTCCATAGGTGTTGAAAAAAGTTTACCCACATCGTCCCAGGTTCTTGTTGGTGTACAGAAAAGGGTCTTAATGTATAAAACTACAATATTCAACAGGACCCTGGTTCCTGCGCACCCTCGAATGGGTATGGATCGGAAAGATACAATTTCGTTCTTTCTTGATGAATTTTTCGATCTCAATTTACACCACTAGAAAACCTGAGCGAGTAATATATTCCTCTATAGCAGACGCTAAAAGAGTGCCCGACTGAGCTATCATTAGACCTTACCCTAATAATCCTGATAACTCAGACATATGAATCCATCATAGCCGTGTGACCAGTGAGGCTTTCCAGCCAAGGAACGCCGACTCCCATGGCCACTCGTCCACATTCTGGAGCGATAAGTGAGTACGAATTAAAAGCTATTTAAAGGGTTTAGCTAATAGGCCCGGTGTATGAGAGGGGAGAAAATACGTCTGTATTATATACTTGCTCATTAATCTATAATTAAAAGGAAAGGCCGGTTGATTATAATGAGATAAAAGTTACCTTAGTAAAGGCTCCATTTGCAGTTATGAATATACTACCGGCCGTTTAGTTATAGTCAATGATATATAATGTCAACCACATCACATAACTACAATGTCATATTATGTGAAACCATAGTTATGGTGACAATACGGGTTAGATTTATGAGTTGTTTCAGAGAAATTCGTTCAGAACTCGCCGTGCGGGCTTGTTCAGAACGAATTTCTCTGAAACAACTCATAAATCTAACCCGTATTGGCACCATCACTATGGTTTCATATTATTATACCTTAATTTGGTCTTAATTCGCTAAAACTGACCATAATTTGACGTCGAAGTGACTTGGCACAACTCTCAAACACGATGTGTACGTTAGCAGACATGCCGGATGTTGATAACCGGAAGTGATCACCGCGCAGGTGCGAATACATTATAGCGCCGCATAAATTAACGCTCGGTCACCCTGCTATGCTCGATCGTCCCGTAGGACAGCGATACTCGAGCGATGCAGTGTCTCCGCTATTTGTTGACATCGACGAGTCGCCCGCTCGGCCCGTGAACGTATCGAAATCGATATTTCTCGCATATCTAAGCTATCTAAAGTGTATCACGTGCTTCGTTATCGTATTTCACCTCAATGTTTGATGTATTTTTGCACTAACTCACTCCGTGGTTACTGTACGACGCCACAGAACTCGCGAAGTGAAGGGATCCGCCATTTTTGAATCTGGCACCTAGAATTCTGTTGTCGGCCTCTCGGCCAATCAAATTGCGTTATTTCGTCAAAGGGTGCAGTCTGTCAGCCAAAGCGTGCAGGTAAGGTTCAAAGGATGCAGTCTGTTAGCCAAAGCGTGCAGTCTGTCACTATCCAAAGGCACCAGTACAAAGATTCACGGCGTACAGTGCATTCTGTGTACGATAACTGTACCCCCAGGAGCAGTACGTATTTACACTGAGTTAGTGCATAGGTATATAATAATATGTGATATATACAGTCATATTGCATTCTGATACTGACAATCATTCAGAACAGATTTCCTTGGTACAAAATGGTTCATATAAAAAACAACATGATTTTCCTATAAGTCTGGAGACTGAATTGATAAATCATTTATCAACTAATGATTATGATAACAACATATGGATTCATATGTATCCATATACATACTGAAAACTAAAAAAAGATTGGGATGAAGATGACAGTATAGAGTCGAGAACACAGCACCCTGAGATATACGGTCCATGCGCAACTGACTGCACCACGCTGCTCATCATTAGACCATTATTATCCATCGTATACAAAGCTCCCATTGAAAATGTATGGGGACTCAGTAAACCACTACCCATTGTATAAAACCTGTCATATACCATAACTGTGGTATACGGATTCAAACCTGTGGTATACGGCCTCCAAACCATGGTATATGGGAAAAATAGTCCCTTTTGCTATAGAGCAAAGAAATAGTTCCTATTGTTATACCCGCTAATATGGCAATTACTGGGTTTAATTTATTCGAAAAGATGGATAATAAATACAACAAACGATGATTTTGTGCACAGGCAGCTTTGTAAACCACTAGCGGTTGACCTCGTAATACACTCGCTAGCACTCGTGTATTACTACGCGTCAACCTCTCATAGTTTACAGCCACCTGTCCAGAAAACCATCGATTATTGTCTATTTATACCACACCTCAATTCCGTGTGCAATTATCTGGCTCCAGCACTCCGACCTTGATTCCATTAAGGCGCAATTAGAATGAAATTCCGCATGAGAAAGAGATAAAGCCAACACTGAGACATAAAACATGGGAAAGCTGCTCGAGGGAGTTTTTACCAACAGCGGATGCAAATCTAATTAGTTAACTAGGTGTTGAGGTATTCATCCTGCGAGATGGATGCCTATCAGCAGAATTGCATTTACTTGATAATCAACAATTCTAATAAGTTTATTAAAAGAATAACTCAGACGACTAAAAGGGACACCAATTTAACACCGTCACTTAAAGGACAATGTTCTTGTCTGATAGCTGGGCAGCGAATATAAAACTTCCGAACACCTTCGAGTTTAACAACTAGATCCAGTCTATTCAGCTCACAACGTGAATTTTCCTTTGATATAAATATCCCAGGGCAAGGTGCCGTTTTCTTTTGCTTTTCACGATCTCAAGGGAAAATGTTGAATTTGATTCACATGGAAGGAGGTACATAGTCTCAGACATAGTTCCAGTGAACACTCACCCCGGACTTGAAAAAAGTGATTTTGCTTGCTGGCTCCCTATTTGGTAGGTTGGGTACAAGTCGGGGACTCGGGGAGCAGTGGGTCCATTTGTCTCACCAAAATGTCCAGATAAAGTGGGATTCACACATAGAGACAAATGGACCAGAGACTGGTGTACTTCACACCATTTTATCAGTCGCCGAATAATTTCCGCTGAATACAACGTTTCACAGGTTTGGGTGTTCTACAGTCTCAGGGAAACATGGCGTATTCAATTCACATGGGTAGACTTACCAGGTACATGAGCCACCCCTTCACCCATACACCTCTACACACGGTACACAATCGCCGACTCACAACACTTCCCCGCGTGAATAGCTGTAATTTGGTACCACTGAGACACACGGACTGGGGGAGGAACATTTGGAGTACATTTATCTCACCAAAATGTCCCTCTAAATTTTGAACCTGTTTAAAATCAAAATCTCATGACATTCTGCTGCTTGTTAGGGGTGATTATTGCTGACAATTGAAAGTAAAAAACTTGTCTCAGAAAAATGGAACCCTATAATTCAGACGAGGAGATTATGTTCCAGTGCCCAATCTCAGCAGGATTTGTCTCAGGCAAACACCCTGTGAGGTGCATGCATCCCATCGTGTGAATCTAACTTCATGTTAAAACGTGTTTAGAATCAAAATCTCTTAAGATTCTGTTCCTCGTTAGGGGTGAACGCCGGTGGGGGTGGGGAGACGTGTCTCATGAAAATGGAAAACTACATTCACACGAGGAGGTGGTTAAGCAGACGGATCAGTTGTGAGATCAATGTCCATGGCTAAGCAGACAGGGAAGTTGTAGGATCGGGGCCCATGGCTTAGCAAACAGGGCTGTTGTAGGATCAGGGTTCATGGCCATACAGAAGGAGCGGTTGTAGGACCAGGGTTCATTGCTAAGCAGACAGGGCGGTTGGGAGATATGGGTTCATGGCTAAGCAGACAGGGCGGTTGTGAGACAAGGGTTCACGGCTAAGCAGACAGGGCGGTTGTGAGCTTGGGGTTCATGGCTAAGTAGACAGGGTGGTTGTGAGATAAGGGTTCATGGCTAAGCAGACAGGACGCTTGTGAGATAAGGGTTCATGGCTAAGCAGACAGGACGCTTGTGAGATAAGGGTTCATGGCTAAGCAGACAGGGTGATTGTGAGCTTGGGGTTCACGGCTAAGCAGACAGGGCGGTTGTGAGATAAGGGTTCACGGCTAAGCAGACAGGGCGGTTGTGAGATAAGGGTTCATGGCTAAGCAGACAGGGCGGTTGGGAGATAAGGGTTCATGGCTAAGCAGACAGAGTGGTTGTGAGATTGGGGTTCACGGCTAAGCAGACAGGGCGGTTGTGAGATTGGGGTCCACGGCTAAGCAGACAGGGCGGTTGTGAGATAAGGGTTCATGGCTAAGCAGACAGGGCGGTTGTGAGATAAGGGTTCACGGCTAAGCAGACAGGGCGGTTGTAGGAGAGGGCTTTGGCCTCATGACCATGCAGAAGGGGCGGTTGTAGAGGCGGGGCACGTGTCGATCAGGACGGCTCGATGGAGTTGGCGCTGTGCTCTGGTAGCCTGGTAAGATAGTTTTATGGATACGCAGGATCAAAGCGGGGGGACCTGCTGGCTGAGTGGTTAGAGCCGCCCCACCGTCTCCGAGGGGTCTCTTTGCGTCTTACGGGCGGCACAGGCGGCTCTTTAGCTCCGCCCACCAGTCGCCATGCAGGTTAAAAGAGCGTTCTCGAGGCTTTAGTCGGACCCGCTGACAGTGATGTTTGGGGCTGGTGGATCTGGTTTCCTGTATATATGTGTGTTAGTGAGATGTCGAACGAAAGGGGTACATTACGGGTGACTGTGTCTGCACTCACACAAACGTGATCTGGTTATTGACGTCCGAATCTATCTCAGCCGTGGGCGTGTGGCATGGACAGCGATGGCCGCTCAGATGACGGGAGGAGCGAGGGCTTCCCTGGCAGTGAATAGTAACGCTCGTTGAGGGGGAATCTCTGAAAATTTCACATAGAAAAACAAGAACAATTACACAATTGTTTATCCTATCGAACATTGAACCGCCTGTTTCTGATTGTGTCTTGAGATGCCCGGGTCAGATTTTGTAATCATGAATGGTATGTGTGGTATAGGGGACAGAGCCATTGTTAGTTCATGAAGCAGTCACTAGGTGGTCGGGGGACAAAACCTGTATTCTGGCTCTTTGTCCTTACGAAATTTAACTGCCTTTCAATGTTTTACCATGGTTCCTTTGACTCTCTACACCCATCCCAGAGCAGGATGACATAATAATTTAACCCAAGACATGATATTTTCCACATGGAGCACTTTGGGTACATACGTGAGCAAGGCTAAAGTTGTGACACTTCCCCATTATCAGTCACTTCTTTTCCACCTTCATTAAAGAAGAACACCTACTTTTTCACCTCCATTAGTGAAGAACACCTACTTGGGGGGCGTCAAGTTGTGTTGCCCCAGTCAGATAGTCAATATAATATTGAAAGGCGGTGTGGCTCACACACCACTGCCTAGTCTACATTGTTGTTTTCCCTTGCCTTAGGCATATTGTCATTACACGGTAGGCCCAACCCAGCAATGCCTGTTTCATTTTGTGTCTGTGGTTGCCATGATACTTATCATTGTAATATGGATGGGTGATGTATTCAACACAATTGTGCTTGTTCTATGCCGTGTTTCAGTTGCACTGGACGTAATATTCTCGCTGATTTATAGCATTTGAGGCGGGTGTGGCGTATGATTGGTGCATATAACTCGTGGTAGGCGTGCATGACCCCCAATACCCTATGCTCAATCCGCGAAGGTCTATTGTTTGGTCATTTCACTGTCAACTAGCCACCTCGAAATACCCATATTTCCCCATACAGCAGGGGAGTAACCGGCATGTATACGGTGTGACTTTCTTGGTCGGTATGATCTATATCCATTCGCTCCCCTCACCTTGTCACTACCGTCTGTCACCAGCCACACTTCCTACGTCCTGACCCCATTTGTTACCTCGCCTTCTTCAGTCTGAGAGCTGGTCCTTCTCCCCGTGCTGTCACTACTCTGGGAGCACTCCCCTGGTACAAGGCAGCAGCCACAGCCACTTCATTTAAAAGTACCACGGCTAGAGACATTTGACATGAGCAGACTCTCTCCACAAGATACCTGTTAGGAAATGGCTGGCCACTGTCGTATCGAATTATCCACCAGATTAAAATGTTCTGGAACGAATAAAATGTCATATTTCACGATGACAATCTTGGTTGGCAGTCAATAAATATTGATACTCTCAATTAGAGTTATACAGAAGGTGCTATCCTGAGCCGGAATACTTCTCCAGCCTACGATAAGTAGTTTTTCTTACCACCTCCAACTTGCTATCTTATTACTAATGGCCATCTGAGAAATGTCAAAAGAGTAAGAGACAGTAAAAAATGGTGTTCATCACCATGAGCCGATAGGTGTGTGTGTCAGTGATCTGAATTAATGTATTCTGTCAATAAGTTGTTTGCACGCCCTCCATCATTAAACTGCGTCAGTGAGCAATTCATGTGAGCTTTGTAAGTGTGCTCTTTAAGTGTCAGTGATCTGACCGTATGGCCTCTGTTGATGGGCTGTCTGAAAAACCTCTGCCAGTGTGCTGTTTGAATGACCTGTCTTAGTGAGCTGTTTGAATGACCTGTGTCAGTGAGCGGTTTGAATGATCTGTCTTATTGAGCTGTTTGAATGACCTGTCTCAGTGAGCTGTTTGAATGACCTGTCTCAGTGAGCTGTTTGAATGACCTGTCTCAGTGAGCTGTTTGAATGACCTGTCTCAGTGAGCTGTTTGAATGACCTGTCTCAGTGAGCTGTTTGAATGACCTGTCTCAGTAAGCTTTTTGAATGATCTGTCTCAGTGAGCTTTTTGAATGATCTGTCTCAGTGAGCTGTTTGACTGACCTGTCTCAGTGAGCTGTTTGAATGATCTGTCTCAGTGAGCTGTTTGAATGATCTGTCTAAGTGTGCTGTTTGAATGACCTGTCTCAGTGAGCTTTTTGAATGATCTGTCTCAGTGAGCTTTTTGAATGACCTGTCTCAGTGAGTTGCTTGAATGACCTGTCTTAGTGAGCTGTTTGAATGATCTGTCTTAGTGAGCTGTTTGAATGACCTGTCTCAGTGAGCTGTTTGAATGACCTGTCTTAGTGAGCTTTTTGAATGACCTGTCTCAGTGAGCTGTTTGAATGACCTGTCTTAGTGAGCTGTTTGAATGATCTGTCTTAGTGAGCTGTTTGAATGTCTCACGGCCAGTTTGAGCTGTTTGAATGACCTGTCTTAGTGAGCTGTTTGAATGACCTGTCTCAGTGTGCTGTTTGAATGATCTGTCTCAGTGAGCTGTTTGAATGATCTGTCTTAGTGAGCTGTTTAAATGTCTCACGGCCAGTTTGAGCTGTTTGAATGACCTGTCTTAGTGAGCTGTGTTACTGGATTGTGTGGTTTAGCTGAGACGTCAGGAAAGAGGGCACGCAGTCCTGAACCACGTCGAGTGAACCCAGAAGCGGAGCGGGATGCGATGCCGCATACTTATCACCTGAAAGTGGCAGCACCTTTACAACGACTGTTGTGACCAGAATGTCTCAATCTGGGTTGGTGAATATTCACTCGTGACTAGCACGAAAATAGCTCTCCCATTCCTTTCCCATATGGATACCCTCCTTCCCGACCGGACTGTACCGGGCGTGGGTCCGTACGGGTAATATCTGACCGGGTTTCCTTGGTACAGAGATCATCACACCTCTCTTTCTCAGACCTAGTTGTCCAATAAAATAGGGTGGGAGAAACTGGGAATGCCCATGAATGCCTAGCTAGTGAGATGGCTTGAATAAATTACTTCCTCCACTCAAAGGAGTTGATTTGAGGTCCAGTCACATGCCAGTATTCGCCTAAGCTATGCCGACATACTCATATTCAACTAGGGCTAACCAAGGGATCGGCGGTAATGTGGAACAGAAGAGTAGTAACCAAGGATGCCCCGGTCACGTGGGCCGCACCGGTCACGAGGGTACTCCCTACCCTGGGCCACTCTCTCCCAGACCACCAGCCATTTCGGATACCACCCACCTACCCACCCTACAAAAGCTTTGAACTCACTTTATACATATTCTACTTTGTAGGGCTATTTCAATAGCTCGTGACAAATTATTCATTACCTCATGAATAAATATCCCAGTAAATTTCTCGCTAATTTCCACAGTAAAATTTACCTCAATGAATTATCCATAGTAAAATTCTTCTGTATGGGTCATTAAGAAAATATACACCCCAAAAATTTTTCCGCAACGCTCGACACGTCGAACGGGAAGAGATTGTCAACATACACCCCAACCTTCCTCATAATATATAATTTCAGTTGGTTCAAAGTCCACAAAAAACCAGGCAAGCTGATTAAGGTATAATTTTTTTTTTATGGGATTAAACTAACATCGAGATTGGGGAGGGAATATTCAGTATTATTTTGCAGCGTAACGTCCCATTAATGGAACTTCTTCAGGCAATTTATGTTATTGGTTCAGGCTTCCTTTGTGGTCCTTACACCGCACGAAAACCACTATTTTACATATGTATGCGAAACCCGTCTAACAGTAGGATTTTGCGTCTAGAAGTTCGACCTGTAATCCGTCTCGTAGACGCCTTATCTAGTGGTGTATATACATGTCCATGGTGCGGTCTTATATACGTCATATATACGCCTGATTCCGTTGTATATACACCACCATACAATAATTCCGATCTTTGTAACTTGGGGACACTACTGGTAGCATATTTCATTTGCCATTAACCATCCAAGTCTGTATTATATGAAAATTGCAATCTTAAATTACCAATTTATTTTATAAAACCTTTATAAAACCTTATTGAATATAAATTGATTGATTACATATAATAAACCCTGCATTCTTTGGGATTTTTACCGTTTTTCTAATAGATTTTTCCTTGAAACACCATTCATCTGTAGAATTCTGGGTATTCCCATATATAAGCCTTTAACAAGTTAACACTATAGACATGGAGTCCCTAAGAATGGGCGGCGGGCAGCGGCAGGCACTGGCGGGCGGCGGAGGGTGGGGGAGGATATCTCACTGAGGCAACCTGTACAAACGCGGCTGGCGCCGGGCGGTGAGCGGTGGGCGGCGGGCAGCGGGGGGCTTCTCACTGAGGCTGGCTGGGGGTGGCGTGGGGTGGTGGGGGGGCATCTCACACTCTCCGACGGGTGGCGGGTCAGTGTTGGTGCATCCTCTACCAACACCCACAGGACGGGGCAGGCCGCGGGTCACAATTTATTTTTTTTGGTATCATATATATGCCTGGCGTATATATATCGCACAGAGCATGTTTTATTTTGGATACGCCAGGTGTGAAAGACAGCCATGGAAACAAAAGTGCATATTTCCATACTGTACACTTTTGGCCAAAGAATGATAAATTTTACCAACAGAAAAAATGCATTTATTCACCTTTTCTTATAAAAGTATGTATTATGTGTCAGTATGTATTAAATTTTGTTTTCCTTCTGTTACCATGGAAACGAGTATGATGCTACACTTTTTGGAACAAACGAGTATCAGATTCAGATTCCTGAGGTCATAATTGACTAATATGGCAGGTTTCAGCCAGTAGACTTTCGGGGGTCAATTTTACCCATTTTTAGGCCATTTGCTCCTCTACTATTACATTTTCAGGATAGTTTTAGTGTGGAAGAGTTACTTATTGCTTAGATACTGTAACTAAGGAATTCATAGTGGTACAGTTCATTGTATAGTTTAGTATCCCATGTTTTTTGTCCTTTTTTAAGATCTATTTAAATTACATATTGGCTATATACATAGTTTTTAATATCAATGGCAGGTAATTTTAACTGGTAACAGGTTGGTATAATTCTTCAATGCAAGTCTTATATATAATATAATATAATCATGTGTGGTACATTGATATCTGATTGATAGATATTAGTTCTTGGTTAAAAATCTTTAATTTCATGCAAGCATGTAAGTGTCATATTGGCGTGTAAAATGGTACATCTGTAGGATTCTGAAGTAATCATCTGCTATCCTAGTATCAATTTCCTGCAATAATTTATATACATTGAATAACGTGGCTTTTTTTAAGTCATGGTGATTGTTTCTTGGATCTGGGCGGGATCTTCTTTGTTGGTTTTCTTCCAGGTATCTGTTGGAGGCTCTGTAGTGTCTGCTTACTGGTGGGTGTGGTCTTCTTTGATATTGGGTGTCTCTGGTTGGATAGTCTTGATCGCGTGATAGTCTTGGCTCGGGATGTATGGTTCATAATAATCCTGTGCTTGTCTTACCTAGTCCAGTCTTTCTATCACGGTTTTTGTTGTTGTTGGTGGGATATTTCTGTTCCCTCTTAGTGGCTTTGCGGGTCTCTTCATCACTAGATGTGTCATCGTCGCGATACTTCTAGATCTTGTTTGACTTGTTGTTCCAGTGTGTCGTCGGCATCTGTTCTGTGTGTTTTGTTGGTTCTCATTGCTTTCTTCTCTTCTTTTGTAAATGTGGCATCTTTGATCGGTATTTGTCGTTTGTCGTCTCTAGTCAATTTATGTGTTGATGTTGGTGCATTTATGATGGTTCGTTTTTTCTTTAGTGGATTCGCGGGTGGTGTTGGGTTGGTTCTTTTGCGTTGTGTCGGGTTCATCATAGGATCAAATAATTGTGTAGTATGTATATTCTTTTTTAGTTCATTTACAGCGATTTTAAATTTCTCGATCGAATTATCCATCTTTTTTGTTGGTTCATTTGTCGGTATGGTGGGCGTGGTCAAGACGTCTGTATCTGTTGTTAAGTCGATTGTGGTTGCTAATCGCTTGGGTGCCGTTTGTATGCATATACTTAAAATTGAATGACTATGCCACGGTATGTGACGTAGCGGTATTTGTATGCCATCAGGGACCTGTTTCACTAGTTTTGTGACATGTCTAGATGGCGTCTAGATGGTGTGACCGGTTTCATAAGAACTAGACATTACACTTCTTTTTGTCCGTTCTTGCTTGCACTATTGGTGCCGCTTTTCATGTCTGTCTAACACTTTTGTCACGAAACTAGTGAAACAGGTCCATGATGTGTATATCTGTCTAATTCTTATGTTTGGGGTCTCTTTTTACCTGTCTGTATGGTGTCACAGACATGTCACGAAACTAGTGAAACAGGTCCCAGTGACACACAAGTTTCTAAAAAAGTGATGAGAATATTGAGCAATCAGATAGCAGCAATAGAGCTTATAGGAAAGTAGTTCTGGCTCGATTCATGAAGACATCACTGTCACCAAAATGGTGGCGAGCACGTCTATTCAAATGTTTCCTGTCCTTATACTGAGTATTATCAGCAGGTTCAGTTTCTGCAGCAGATATGTGCACATGTATAATTCTAATTGACTTCACCTTTACGCCGAGGCGTTTTCTCCTTCAGGGCTGAAGGGAAGCCTTGGCTGACGCCTGTTTTGAGTAGGGCTGATGAGTAATGACAGTGCAGACATGTCGGATACTATCTCTATAAAAATACCCGCGCCGGTGACAAGCTCCAGTCACCAACTACCGCACAGCAGCTGGTTACCCGCAATCCACTCTGCTTTATAATCCCAATAGCACTGGTATTACGACTACCAGCGAAACGTGGTGATCCCTCAACTCCATCTGTAATAAGGGATAAACGAACAGAAAATTGTTGCCTGGATTAATGACTTCATATTACCTTTTCTGCCGGTCTAATCCGCACAACCTGGATTAGTGGCGGTAGAAGACATTGTATGTTTTTTTTGCTTCACAAAGATATATTTCCCGAGTCTGTTGTGAAGTACCGGTACATTCCTTCCTAGTGGGAAATCGACCGATTGGCTCACAATAGGTTGATTTTCAATGGCATCTGAGTTACTTGTCGTCTCCAAACTAGACTAACTTCAGTAGCTGGGTAACTTGTAGACTACACACTGGACTTTCCACTTGTCTCTGAGTTACTAGTAGTCTCCAATCTATACTGACCTTAGTCTCTGAATTTCTTGTATAATCAGGACGGAACACTTGTGGCCATTGAATAATCCAGGCTCGCAAATGAAGACCCTTTACTGTACGCCAAGGAGATCAAAGGGCGATGTGGGTCAAATTTATTCAACACTTCTGGACGACCTTATGGAAGGCTAAGACTGTCGTAGCAAGCAAATGTTAATATCATTAAACGATAAACCTTGCACTTGGTACAGAAAAGGGTTTTCATGTACGAGCCTAGATTATTCAACAAGCCCCAGGCCTCATCTACTGAGTTGCTTGCACTCTCCAAACTATACATGATTGAGTCTCCGAGTTACTTGTACTGTCCAAACTATCCTGGCATCAGTCCCGGGGTAATTCCCTTTCCATTCCGTACTCAATCTTTTCCTTCTTTGCTGGGACACTGGGTCCTGAAAGGAGGTCGGGAAAGGCTATTATGTTTTTGTCCTATTTTGATTTGTTTTCTTTAGAAATGTTCATAGATTCATATACCCATCATTACATACTTAAATAGTATTAAACGATAGAAATTCTATAAGGTACAGAATAGAGTCTTCATATATGATCCTAGATTATTAAACGGGCTCCATGTGTATTCAATGTTGTACCTCCTAATACAATCCTAGGACTAGCATATGGCCGTCCTGGGAGAATCCTACCAGATATTAAACGGCCCCCTGTAAATTGACTTATTGCTGTATGTGACCCAGCGGTAACAGATCTATGGATGTGTAGAACTACTGTGCTCTAATAGAATAATCCTACAACTCGAAAGTAGAATTATGATAAATTCAAAAATTATACTAAAAACAAGTTGAAGGAAAGGTTCAAACGCTAGGTGAAAATCCATTGTAAAAGGGAGTCCTTACCTATGTATCCTGCTATATATATGTTTTGTGGGCCCTGAGCTCCGCCGTGAGTGTACGGTATATGATACTATAGACTAGGTTGGCCAAATACGATGTTGTGTATATGCAAGGTTCAATGGATGGTTTTTCTTCGTATGTTTGTATACTTAAAATATATAATAGTGATATTTGCTGAGGGAGCAATAAAAAGCATTTGTAGATGAGGTGTTAACTCATGGCTAGTATCGAGCTATACTATCAAATCTATGTTGGAAGAACCGCACCGACATGAAACGGTGCTGGGTATTGTAAGAAGCAACGTGTTTGTAAATTTCCGTACTGTATATTGCACTGTATTTACAATGTCCTATGGAATCTACGTGAATCATGTAATCAGCTGTCCCTGTACGCAAACCAGCCTTTTGTGGCTGATCAGGGGCAGGATAAACAAAGAAAATAAAAAAAAGTAGATGGAAGGTAGGTCATGAACTGATAAAATTATGAACAAAATACGCTGATTTTCATATTTCTTCATAATTCACTTCTTACCGTTGTTTGTGGCGTCAACTACCTTCACACGGTTTGTTTCGTAAACAAGACTTATTTGGCCATTTGAAGTGCCAAACGCATTACGCACTATCTTGGCATGGAGCCGAAGGATAAACAACTGCAACGTCTGGAGCTCATTTAACAATGACAGTCTTTTTCTATTCATTATAGTTGTGGTTTGGCCTTGAATTAAATCTATATTTCCACTGTTTTGCTGCTCGAAGGTAGATTCCATTCCTATTCCGGTATGTGACGTCATGGATTGGTACAGAGATAAGTCAACTGAAGTACCACGAGGGATCTACAAGAAGACTGGGATTGAGACGGGCGCCGGGTGTAAAGTACTACTAGTATGTGTGAATCCGAAAAGATAGGACGTCTTCAAGTATAATAATACGGGAACTGTATCCCATACAGTTGTTTATCCCACCCCTAATATAAAATCCCATAGGCTTAACATTGGGTTTCATAACATTGAGTTTTATATGCCACTAGTGGCATACAGCATCATCACGTTATCACGTAATATTCCAAAATCGAGGAGACAGGGTAGGATAAAATCAAAACCTGATTCGTTTTAATCTTGGCCACCGCATTCCACTACTAAAGTTTTGGCTGCGGACTTCACTCGGCTTCGCCTCATGAAGTCACTTTGCCAAACTACAGTCGTGGAATATGGTGGACAAGATTAAAACTCATCCAGTTTTACGATAATATTTGTACATAAGGTATACACCAGAGGGCGTCTGTGTTCTGCCTTCTCAACCCACTTCCGCCTTCTCGGCACTCATTCCCGCCAATGCAATACTTCGCGAATCCGTATCATTACTGGGTAAAAGCGAAAGAAAAAAATCTAAGGTGGATTTTCTTCTCCCTCTACATCAAAGTCCGAGGGAACTCCGATCAAGGTGGCATCACGACGGGGTGCTGACGGGGACGGGACCAAGTCAACCGTGCGAGGGACGGCAGACGACCGCAGTGCACCCCGGACGGGGTCAATCCAGCATTCTACACCGAACGCGAAAGGCTATGGCAGCTCATCGGCACCAAACACAGAGGAGGAGGAGGATATTAAATCCACCAGGAGCAGACGACAGCAAAGAAAGAACCCAGGAAAAAAATGTGAATTCTCTTCAGAATCGTCTTCACGGTCGTCTAGCAGCACAACCTCATCTTCGGGACACCGCCATCGCCAGAGATCTACAACATGGCGACACGGTGCCACTAGGAAAACGCAAAGAAGAAGGGAACGTAAGTTCAACCTACACGGGTTTCTCCCCAAGGAGGAACGATCAAAGACACTTTCATTTGAATCGCTTATACAGTTACTTTGCTCTTTGGCTGTTGAACGTTGTGATGAAGGTAAAGACATTAGAGGTCTTATCGAACATATGGGTTTCCTGGCAGAGAAGGCCGACACCAGGACCTTCACTACTGCTTCCCTGATTAAGTACGATCAGGGAGTACGTAAGAAGGTTATTAAGAACGGATCTAAGTCTTTTGGCCCAGGTGATCAGTGATTTTCCAATACATGATTGAATTAGGTATTGAATTAGAGCCACCATGATTTATCACATATATGTAGACGGCTACCACTTAATACAGTGGATCATCATGATCACATCAACGGGAAGTGTATATATCATGAAATCCCTCCAAATCAGGTTTTCTTAAGAGAGCAAATTTGGGGCCATAATCCATGCCAACTGCGACATTTAGGTGCTCATTAATGAGAAGGAATCGACTTATCACAAGAAAATCTCCATTTGTCAGGACCGCCATGGGATTGATTAGTGAGCAATCTGAGAGAGGATTTCTTGTCGTGAAAACAAGGCCGTGTCAATCTAAACTAATGAAGGTTCGTAGATTTAAATTTTTGGGCTACGATAGACATGCTGGGGCTTGCTGTAGAAAGGTCATTAGCAAATCGTGAGATTAGAATATAACCTGCCGTGGACATGTTCCATAAGGCCTGTTTTTATACGTGTGCTGCTATTTATAGCTGCAACTGGATGTGATAAAAATGATATTGGTCTTACGGTTATATGGTTGTATGCCAATTAGAAGTCCCTTGTGACACTAGGTGCTGTTTAGAGATTTCATATTGTAAAAGAAATTCTTAGAACCATTTCATAATTATTTGATTTTTACCATGAACCAACCAGTTGCTCGTGTTCAAAGTAGCATGAAATAACGACGGTCATTTTATCCTGATACAGTTATTGCACATTTTCTAAAGGAACTTCTATTAGGAATCAATGAATATCAATAAATGCTGAATAAAAGGTGGTTTCTATAAAGATACGGCAAGAGGCTGAGCACTTTCACCAAGAATAGAATCTCTGGCTTTTAAGCCGGCAATTCATTATGGGCAAACACGTCAAAACATTGTCAATGTAGTAAGGACGTCAGGGGGAGACGGGTGTTTTTGACGCTGAGATTAGATAATGACATGCTTCCTTCGCCATATCCCGGTAGCGGAGCATCCGCAACGCCCTCAGTTTGGCATGGAGAGAGGGCGCCACTTCCCCACATCCAGCAGGCAGAATGGGGCATTTGTTGGTGAGAGGACGTGTATAAGTACGTGCCGCGACTTCAATTTACAACAGCGGCGCGTCCTCGTGATACGCTACAATAACAAGTGAAGGACGTGAGAGATAGGATGACCAGCCAGAGGCCATGGAGCAGTCCCGGGGCAGCCGTGTGACATACAGGCAACTCTCGCCGTCCCTGCATGATGAAACGATGCCCCTGGTGGCAGGCTGTAATGGCACCACCTAGCGGTGTAAAATAGAACCTGTCATGCATGTTTGAGACAGAGATACATTACATTAGATATTCGCCGACCGACAGACATGTCCTCCACTACACTCATCCCGCTATCACTATCACAACAAGGCCATTATCCTCCTGCTGTCACTGTCGCTACACAGTGATAATCCGTTATACAAAGTGTCCCTTTATGATCTCCATCTGGGCGAACTGTGTTGTCCACTGTTTCACCGTTACTTACTGCATCTACATGAGAACGTCTTACGTTAAGGCCCGGCCCCACTGGTGCGATGCGATTGTCGCAAGTCAATAAAAAGTCATAACCGGCCGCCGGGGGGTCATAAAACGGCGCTGCCCGTCGCATCGCACACAATCGCTCCTGTGGGGCCGGACTTGCGCGCGTGTGCGATCGTGTGCGATGCGACGGATTCATCGCATCGCACATCATGAAATGCTCATGATGTGTGACAGATTCGTTGCATGGGTATGGATTATTTCATACACTTCACAGTATATGAAGTGCTGGATTCTCTTTGATAAGTGGAATCTTTATCATCATTAATAGAGTCAAATCAAATATAACTATACTTATATCTACATATCTACTTATATTTACAGCCCCTTTAGCTATATGGATATCTATAAGTTCCATATTTGATAATATTACTGTACAGGGATGTCAGTTGGATAAGAAAAATACAAGCGAAAATATTCATCGTGTGAGAGAGGCACAAGGAAAAGTGAATTTTTCAAAAGAAAATGTAAAATTATTGTATAGGCCTATTGTCGACAGGATTCTTTTTTCCATAGGTGCCACCACAACACTGCAATGAATCCATCGCATCAGTGGGGCATACCCTGGTTTTTCTTTGCGATTGAGTGCGATGAAACCATCGCAATGGGGGTCATAAACCCCGCCGAGGGGGAATTTATGGGACCATAAAACACGTGCGACAATCGCATCGCACCAGTGGGGCCGGGCCTTTAGGCCTTATTTTTTTTTTTTTTTTTTTTTTTATTGAATAGAATTTGCCAGGATCGGCGGTCTTTAATTTTGAGTTTTCGTCGTACATGCCGTCTTCGATTTGATAAAATTATTTTATAGTAAAGTACAGTAGATGAAGTTGATTCGTATAAAGATGTAATATATACGCTGCGTGAAAACCCTCGGTTATTTCATATATACGCGGCCGCGTACATGTGCGCATACAATGTACATTGAAGTGTTTTTATATATACACGTCCGCATTTTACGCCAGCGTATGTAATGTATACAGAAGCGTAATGGCATGTATACATGTTTACTGGTAAGAATAAAAAAGGCTTGCCAGCCAACTACCATGTCTAACCCCCTTCAATTTCTGACCACCCATCTGTGCTGCAGTGTTGGTAGAGTACCCACCCTCCCCAACTCCCCCCTCCCTCCCCAACTCCTCCCAGGCTCCACACAGCCTTCCCCCATTGTGTGTGGTAGGATGACTCCAAGTCCTCTGCCTCAACATATTGTTGTGTGAAAGCGGTGGGTGTGAAAGCGGCATCGGCAGTAGAGGCATTGGTGGTGGCAGCGGAGGTGGTGGCCTTGGTGGCTGTTGGGTGTAACCACCATTTTACATATATATGCGCCCGGCGTATATAGGCATGGTTTTGCGTATTCAAGGTCCTCCTATTCCCCGTGTGTATACGCCTTATCTATTAGCGCATATAGGCCAGCATAGTTTGTGTCATGTATATGCACAATTCCTTGAGCGACTATACAATAATTCTGATCTCTGCACATAGAGGACACCACTGTAACATATTTCATTTACCATTAGTCATTAAGTCTATATTATATGAAAAAGGCAATCTTACATTACCAATTTATTTTTTTAAACCGTTATAAACCGTGATTGAGTATAAATTGATTAATTACACATAATCCCTGCATTATGTTGTTTTTTGTTTTGTTTTTCTTATAGATTTTACTTTAAAACACCATTTCTATGTGTGGTCAGTCTACGTCTACTATATAATGGCATTGTCCAAATTTAGTTGACTCCTAAAATCATCTTACCCCAGCCTATCCCCTGCCTAACCTGGCCGACCCTGACCGACCCTGGCCGCCTATGCTCCCCATCCCCCGCCACTGCCCCCCCCTACCTGCGTGGTGGTCTAATGCCCCGCATCCACCAAAGTTGGTTATGAATCCGTCCGTCCTATTATCAATCCGTCCGTCGCAAAATTCGATGGATTTGCTGAAAGTTTGTAGACGGATACTCTACGGACGGTCAATCCAGCTTCCACCAACCATCCGTCCGTCAAATAATTGAAGCCAGTCCGTCGTCAGCAACGGATTTGTAGGGATAGGAAGCGTAATAGTGCATATGGCCTGCCTGCCTGCCTGCCTCCCTGCATGTCTGCCTGCCTGCCTGCCTGCTATCTTCCCTCCCTGTCTCCCTGCCTCTCTGTCTCCCTGCCTGCCTGCCTCCTTCCCTCCCTGTCTCCCTGCCTCCCTGTCTCCCTGCCTGCCTGCCTCCTTCCCTCCCTGTCTCGCTGCCTCCCTGTCTCCCTGCCTGCTTGCCTCCTTCCCTCCCTGTCTCCCTGCCTCCCTGTCTCCCTGCTTGCCTGCCTCCTTCCCTCCCTGTCTCCCTGCCTCCCTGTCTCCCTGCCTGCTTGCCTCCTTCCCTCCCTGTCTCCCTGCCTGCCTGCTGGCCTGCCTGCCTGCCTCTCTCCCTGCCTGCCTTCCTGCCTGCCTGCCTGCCTGCCTGCCTCCCTCCCTCCCTCCCTGCCTTCCTGCCTGCCTGCCTGTCTGCCTGCCTGCGTGCCTGCCTCCCTCTCCCTTCACCATTGACGCGATATATGAACTGAGTAATATGATATACTCAGCACGTGATAGCCAAGAATATGCTTGCGCAGTGTTTATTGATTTGAAGAAGGCGTTTGACAGTGTTCATCATGGCAGATTACTAAAAAAGCTAGAGTTGCTGGACTTGCCCATATCGCTTCTGGCATGGCTAGATTCATATTTGAAAGACAGAAAACAAAGATTGAGTTTTGGTGATGCAAGATCCGACTGGGCCGGGATTTCATTTGGGGTACCACAGGGCTCGGTTTTGGGCCCATTATTGTTTATTTATTATATTAATGATGTAGTAAAGGTTTTGAATGATGTTGATCACCTGCTTTACGCGGACAATCTGGTTTTATTTAGTTCACACAAAGATATTGGAATAGTACATGAGCGATTGCAAATAGCATTAGATAACTCCACTGAATGGTGCGAAATTAACGTCCTTACATTGAATGCTAAGAAAACGAAGTACTGTTGGTTTGCCCCGAAAAGTAAACACCGAAAAATCCAAGAAATGAATTTGTCTTTTTATGTTAATCTGATAAAATTAGAAGAAGTTGGTTCGTACCAATACCTAGGAATCTACATTGATGACGCAATGACTCTAGAAAAATACAGCAGAAGTGTTATTAAGAAAGTTTCCCACAAGCTATTTATTTTTAATAGAAATCGACGCAGCATGTCACAGAAGACAGCATTAAAGGTTTATATGCAAGCGGTTTTACCACTCTTCGATTATGCGTGTATTATATCAGGCGGTGCCAATAAAAAGTGGCTTAACAAGTTTCAGCGGCTCCAAAACCGGGGCCTGAGGATCGTATTGGGTGACTCTGCCATGGTGAACACTGTCGAACAATTGCATGCCAAAACGAAGGTAAAATATTTAGAACGCAGACGAAAAGAAATGTTGTTATCCTATATGAGAAAACTGTACCTAAGTGAATACGGCAAACTGGAGATCCCAGGAGGTAATGACGAAAATAATGATGGCCCAAGGCTACGATCACAGAGTAAACTCCTTTTCACTGTGAATCGGCCCAGAACCGAATTCTATAAAAAAAGCGCCTGGTTACAGAGGTCGTTATTTGTGGAATTCTCTCCCAGAAATTATCAAATCACAGCCAACAAAAATTGCATTTAAGAGAGAGATTAAGACTCTTACAGAAATAAAATGAGCAATTCCACGCACCTCTGTACTATTTGTAATTTCTATCTCTATCTCTATGAAATCCCCTCCACCAATCGCTTCAACCACAGTATCGGCAGTATCCACTTAGTCTCAAAGGCTGTACATATTATCCAGGCCTTCTGTGTTAGTGTCAAGTCTCTACCACTATTTTGGCTCCAGGTGTTATCATAATAATGAGTTTATACTACAGATGAATTGTACTAGGTACTTAACCTGAATGTGCATTTGACAGATTCAGCTCATCCTCATATCATATTAACTGTTTATTGATGTTAGAAATTAGAAGATACCTTGATTATGAGGCCAACATTGTCTAACTGGCCGTAATTGAAAATCAACCATTGTTGTTGAATTACGACCAATAAATTTGATTAAAAAAAAAAAAAAAAATGTCTGCCTGCCTGCCTGCTATCTTCCCTCCCTGTCTCCCTGCCTCTCTGTCTCCCTGCCTGCCTGCCTCCTTCCCTCCCTGTCTCCCTGCCCCCCTGTCTCCCTGCCTGCCTGCCTCCTTCCCTCCCTGTCTCGCTGCCTCCCTGTCTCCCTGCCTCCTTCCCTCCCTGTCTCCCTGCCTCCCTGTCTCCCTGCCTGCCTGCCTCCTTCCCTCCCTGTCTCCCTGCCTCCCTGTCTCCCTGCCTGCTTGCCTCCTTCCCTCCCTGTCTCCCTGCCTGCCTGCTGGCCTGCCTGCCTGCCTCTCTCCCTGCCTGCCTTCCTGCCTGCCTGCCTCCCTCCCTCCCTCCCTCCCTCCCTCCCTCCCTGCCTGCCTTCCTGCCTGCCTGCCTGTCTGCCTGCCTGCGTGCCTGCCTCCCTCTCCCTTCTTACCTCCCTGCCTCCCTGCCTGCCTCCCTCCCACCAAACGTTTGACCCACCGACAGACCTACCAACCCACCCACCGACCCATCCCCCGACCTACCCACCCACCCATCCTCCAACCAACCAACCAACAAACAAACTGACCTGCCGAACCACCAACTTACCAACCCACCCCAACAGATTGACCCATCGACCAGTCAGTGGGTCGATCAGTCAGTGGGTCGATTGGTTATTGAGAAGGTTGGTCAATGGATCAGTTGATTGGTCAGTGGGTCCATTGGTAGGTGGGTCGATCGGTTGGTGGGTTAATCAGTCAGTGGGTCAATCGATCGGTTGGTTAATTGGTCAGTTGGACGATCAGTCAGTTGGTCAATCAGTTAATGAGTTGATTGATCGTTTGGTGGGTCAGTCGGTTGGTCAATCAGTCAATGGGACAATCAGTCAATGGGACGATCGGTCAATGGGACAATCGGTCAATGGACGATCGGTCAATGGGACGATCGGTCAATGGGGCGATCGTTCAATGGGGCGATCGTTCAATGGGGCGATCGGTCACAATCTGTTGGTGGGACGATCTGTCAGTGGCACAATCAGTCGGTTGGTCGATCAGTCAGTCAGTGGATCCATTGGTTATTGGTTGGGTCAGTGGGTCGATCAGTCAATTGGTCATTGGGATCAATCTGTTGGTGGGTCGATTAGTGGGTAGGCCAATCGGTCGGTGGGTCAATAGGTCAGTGGGTCAATCAATAGGTGGTACAATCAGTCGGTGGGACGATCGGTTGGCGGGTCAATTGGACGATATGTCAGTGGAACAATCTGTCGGTGGGACGATTGGTCAGTTTGACGATTGGTTGGTGGCACAATCAGTCCAATGGTCGATCAGTCAGTCAGTCTATCCATCGGTCATTGGTTGGGTCAGTGGGTCGATCAGTCGATTGGTCGTTGGGTCAATCTGTCGGTGGATCGATTAGTAGGTAGGCCGAGCGGTCGGTGGGTCCATAGGTCAGTGGGTCAATCAATAGGTGGCACAATCAGTCGGTGGGACGATTGGTTGGTTGGTCAATCAGTCAATGATTCAATCTGTGGGTTGGTAAGTTGGTGGTTCGGTAGGTTGGTAGGTTGGTAGGTCGGGAGGTTGGTTTGTTGGTATGTTGGTTGGTTGGTTGGAGGATGAGTGGGTGGGTAGGTCAGGGGATGGGTCGGTGGGTGGGTTGGTAGGTCAGTGGGTTGGACGTTTGGTGGGAGGGAGGCTGTATCTATCAGTTCTGCAAGCAGGCAGGCAGGGAGACAGGGAGGGAAGGAGGCAGGCAGGGAGGCAGGCAGGGAGGCATAGAGGGAGGCAGGGAGGCATGCATGGAGGCAGCCAGGCAGCCAGGCAGGCAGGGAGACAGGGAGACAGGCAGGGAGGCACGCAGGGAGACAGGCAGGGAGACAGGGTGGGAAGGGCAGATAGCATTTATCGACGGACGTGAAATATCAAACTAGTTTGATATTGGATCCGTCCGTCGAAAGGTGACTTTTTCGGGTAATCCGTTGGTAAAATACGGATAAAAATGGACGGAGAACGGACAAAATGACTTCCACCAACTTCCGAACAGATAATTTATTAAAAAGGCTGACGGTTTGCACACTTTTTGGCTAGGTGGAAGAGAGAATGGAGGATCCGTACAAGTTTACCAGACGGAATAGTGAAACGTCGACGGAGAATTATTCTTCCACTGCTGACGGATACTGAATTCTGTCGACTTTTTTCGACGGACGGACTGATGAACTTCGGTGGATGCGGGCCTTCAGTGGCATGTAGATGATAGGGCCCACCACCCGCCTCCCTACACTCACTCAACCAACACTGAAGTCCTATCCCTACACATGTGTGAAGGGATGTGGGACTAGGACTTCTCCAGCTATAAGCCCTGTGAAGCGTTAGGCGGGGGTCAGGCAGGGGCTAGGGTTTCCGACTGAGACCACTCTACCAACACAAACTGGCGGGGCGAACCTTTTTTCTTTTACACATATATATGCTGGGCATATACGGGTCGTGCAGAGGATATTTACTCTCATACGCTTGGCGTGAAATACAGCAAAGACGCGTCCGTATTTAAAAGGAAACAGTCTTGTTTACGCCTCATCTGCTGGCGCAAAATATGGACATATACATATGAAAACATGTCAATATTCAGCTGATACATGCATTTACGCGATGGCATATATAGGAATAAACTGGTTAGTTTCGTGCAGTGCTTGTTGTTGTTGTTTATCATCTAACCAATTTCATTAAATATTCTAGTTCTCCTAGGACGAATATCATATATATAGATAGAGTGAAAAATATGTTGAACATTATAAAAATGATAATGGTTGTAGGTTATATTAGCACTCCTCTCAACCGAGATTAAGATTTGTCTTATTGCATCCGTATCCTAGAGAGTCATCGAGTGTCTCTCTATGGGATGACAGGACATTAACAAATTAATCTCACGCCTCACCAAACAAGATGAAGAGGGAGAGAAGTATAAAGCTCATATAATTCCTTTGTTGAGTTTTTTTTATGTCTTTCCGCTTTCCCCAGTTTCTTCTCTTCCTCTCCTTCTGCTGTGTAACCCGTCTGACTGTTTTGCTGTTGCCATGAACAGTCTACAGTCCATGCTGTCTCAGACCCACACAATCAAAAAGGCGTAGCACTCCGCGGATGAATCCAGAACACCGCCATGTGGTTTAAAGAAATAGTTCTCGCTCGTTATCTTCATCCGCTGTTAACGGGATTAACAAATGCAGCGGTGCCTTGATGCTGCTGTAAGCGGGGTACTGATTGGTTGCTGGTGTGGCGTGCCTCACTAACGGGGTGCATTGTCCAACCTACCTGTTATCACCCAGAGCGGGTAAATGGGCAGGGACGGAGAGATAACACGGTGGGCAATAGGTGGGGAAGGAGGCGCGAACACAGGGTTTTATCAGGCGTGTGGCAGATCGATCAGTAACCATGCAGAATAGTCTCTCATTAGGCCACTGCTGCCTTTCACTATCCCAGCCATAGACGCATGGTATTATCTCGGATATAACACATGAGAGTTATTTTTACCTAGGATATAACATTGTTATTACTATTTCCTAGGATATAAGACGTGCGCAATATTTACATTATGTCCATTTGTATTATACAGGTCAATTTATAATCTACTATAAGTTTTATTTCCATTTTTGTTGAATGAATGGTCCTCTGAGATTCCTTTCGTTGAAGGATATTCGTTCAATTATATTAATGCATTTAAAATGTGAAATGTGATAGTCCCTTTGAATTTGATTATGCCGTTGAAAACAGATTCGCATTCAATTGGGCATTAAGATACTACTGTATTCTCCAGTCTTAAAAACTGTCGCTTTTTCTCTAAGAAGCAAATGGTAGTTATTTTCCCATGTCTTCTTTATTGGTTACATATACATTTAAGCAGCTGGGAAATGTCACCCTTTATGGTTTTTAAGCTGAAGAGGCCTTACACACAGGTGAACTTCCCATCTGAGCAACTCATGCAGAGAGTGAGTCTTAAATTGTTCACGGCGTAACCTTTTACCAGCTTAATTAACTTTCAGCTACCACTACTACCTCCAACCCCATCACCACCAATGCCACTGTTAAGATCAAATTACCATAGTCATTCATATATACATTATTCTTATCGAGGGTAACATTTGTATGTTACTTTTATCTAGGGTATAACATTCGTGCTTCATTTGAATTGAGTATTTAATAAGTGTATGTTATACCCACTTAAAATATACCACTCGGGTGTTATTTCCAACTAGGTTGCATCGGCCATCCCCTCAAATACCACTTCCATATCTAACTCCACAACGCTACCATCTACATTACCTGAAAAATGTATTCCTGGGGGTAATAATCAAGGACACACTCTGGAATTTGGGAAATATATACTCATTATATTTCCCGATTCAGCTTCAATAGAATAGCTATTCCTTCCGTTGATGAAAAAGCATCCCCCTGCCTGAAACAAGGTTAAATCGAGGTGCACATGTTACATCCCTGCCGACCTGTAGTTCAATTAGCAGTAAAACTAAACAGGGCAATATCCCCTTATTATATGCCACACTTAACCCTTTCCTTATTACCAGGGGTTTTGGGCTAATTTCACTGGAAATGTGCACCAAATACGTTTTTCTCTACTGTGTTGGTAATAATAGATTGATTAAAAAGATATTTTACACATGTATAGATATGATGAATAGGTATATGGAACCACTAATAGGATTCGAAATTTCAGTTGCCATGGCAACCGATTTTAGGTAATTTTGCATAGAAAATGCATTTTTTAAAGGATTTTCACATATTTTGACAGATAAGGAACACCCAAACTTATTGAAGTATCATAATTTAACTTGAGACCTTGTCAGAATACAGATAGTGGTTAGCAGAGACATTTATTAGCAGATAATCTCAACTTTTAGATATAGGGAAGGCTTCACAGGGATAGCTTGTACATGTACATATATGTCATTTTGCCATGCAATTATATTCCCAATATGGAGCTCCAATGATAAATGCATACTGTTACTCTTTCACATGTAACTCTCAAGCACTTTTATCTATCAAAACAATATTTGAATATGTTCTGAGTATAATGAGCCTGATTACATTGACATGTTGATACTTTTCCAATTTGGTTGCCATGGCAACCAAATTTACCTTTTTTTGGTGGAAATAGTGTTTTCCGAGGATTATCTTTGTTTTTTTATAAGCAAGCCACATCCAAACCTATCAACATAGACTTTTGTATGTTATGACAAAGTCAGAGTACAGATATTACTCTTTAGAGACACTTTTGAATAGGGAAGTCTCATTTAAAGGCATGATGTAGGTTCTGCAAGGCTGGCTTGAGCACAGGCGTATATGTATGTCGTGTATCTATGCAGTCACATTCCCAATATAGAGCTGTTACTCTTTCACATGTAAATCACAGGCCGCTCAATCAAAATAATATTTGAGTATGTTCTGAGTGTTATGATCCTGATTACACTGAGATATTAATATTATCCCTATTTGGTTGCCATGGCAACTGAACATTGCATTTTTTTGTGGAAATACAGTGAAACTGCACTTATGGGGGCACCTTCTCTTCTGAGTAAAAGGTCTGCTTTCCATTGAGTTTTTAGTCTGCAGATGGTTATATGATCATACCAATATAAAAGAAAGAAACACTAATTATATCCAAGGAATAAAAAATGATTGTTATTTATCTATAATAAATCAATTAAAAACCATAAAATAAATACATCCATTAATTAGTAGACAAACATATACAAAAGTTAGTAATATAAACAAACAATAAATTCTTATTGTATCACCTATGTCGGTGTCTTTGTGGTTATGTTATACTAATATATAGATAGGTTACTGCTTTATCCAAACACACACACTCAACTGACACCTACCTGACCCCTTTACACAGGCCTATACTGTCTCACAAAGTGTTGATGTCTATATATTTGGCAACTGGTTCATCCCCCTGTTGGTGGCACTCCCTATATGACTCCTGCTGTTTCTGTCATCTTCTGTGAAATATTTGCAGAAGAGCCAGAACATACCATTGAATGTGGTCTGCTGGTTGGTAATAGTGATGTATATTGCATATCAGTGTGGGTTCCCTTGATCATTGCAGATTCTGTCAGTGGGTGAGGTGTACATGTATGCATGATGTGCATAGAAGCAGATGCCACAAATGAATGGTTGGGCCAATCAGTACACCATTAATCCAGAGAATGGTTCTGGTATCTTGTACATTGTGTGTATGGCCACTGCCTTGAGATTGCTGAGCTGACTGCAGGAAATTCATATTTATGATTGTCGTTGCTGTGATGGTGACAGGTGGGACCAACAAGGCATTTTGTCTCACTAGTCTGTCCCTTTGCAACATCTGCTCCTCTGACTTGGATCAGAGGACATCAAGTTCTGATTGCACAGTTGTCAGAGTGTTGCAGTATGTCAGCCATGTTGTTTTTTGGAGGTGTTCAATGTCCTCTGGCATGTTGAGCTGTATGCCAGTATGCAACAGGGAAGAGATGCTTGGGTTGAGGTTATGGAGGTAGATGGAGCTGAAAGCATTGGTTGCCGCTACACTGTGGTGATGGGTGAGGTAGGAGGTGATCACTGCCTTAGTCTGGAGTCAGTGGAGGCTGCTGTGGTGGATCGAGTTGAAGTTGTGGTGCTTACAGATTGCTCTCCCTTTGAGCTTGGTTGCCTACTCTTTGCATCTAAAATGTGTGAAATGTGTTGCAAGGACATGATTTGTATTTGCGCCACAGATGCATGTGATTTCATGGGTAGGCTCAAGGCATCCACGTTTTTGCGATGACAGCGGGCTCAAATGGTAAAAGACTCAAGGTATCCAATTCCCTGCCTCAAGGCCTCCCTTATGAATCTGAGGTCTTGGCTCTCTGCAGGTTGCAGGCCTCTATAGGCCCCCTTTGTGATTCCTGGGTGGAGTCTAGCAGTGCTGGGTGGCTTTCTTGGTAGACAGCTGCCAGTTTGTGGGTGTGACCAGCACTGAGACTGCATTCTGGACTGACATATAGTGGTGCTTGAGCTGTCCCGACACCAGGTGGCTACAGGTCAGGTTGCCCTCCAGAGAATAACATATTGAGTTTTTCTAATGTGTAAGTCACCTTAATCTACTATTTCCTTCAAATTAATAGCCAATTATTGACAGAATGTGATTCACATATACAATAAATATTCCTGAATCTAAAACATAAATTAGATCAAGAACTAGAACTTAGGACTAATAGATCTATCCATTAGGCTCTACATTAGTTGCTCATGGTGACCCATGACCTATTGACCTATGACACTGTTCTTTAAGATATTCCAAAGAATGTTGTATTAATTTTGAATAAATATAAAACAAACACCTGCAGGTATGCTATCACATCATGTCATACAACGTTTGATCATTTGCACTTTTTATTGTTCCACTTGTTAGATCTACCTCCAACTTATTTTGTTGCTGATGCACCATAGAACAATAAACCAGGCTGATTTCCTTTGCCAATTCAATGATATCTGACCTTTGACCCCATCTAGAATGTTGGATCACACCATTTGGAATATTCCAAGGAGCTCAGAGTGAGGAATTCCACATCTAAATTTGCAATTTTGCAACCTTTTAGATTTGTACCTCAGATTTTTTTAGAGAAGTCAAAAACCGAAATGCGTTATCAATAACAGCAATATGGGCTTATAACTTGCCCCATTTTTGCTGACCTTGAATATATAACCTTGACCTTGACAGAACTGTCATAGAATGTGAAATTTAGTTCTTACATTATTCTAATCATGTGATTACAAATATTACCCAAGATAGTGCTTTTGTTGTTAGATGTTCTCTAGTTTTCCCGATTTACTGGTGTTGCCTGTATTTTGGAGTCCACTTTTTGCTATTTTTATGGTTCTTTTTACCTTTGACCCCCAAAAAACACCAAAATTGGGTAATTAAAATGTTTTTAGAACAAAATGAATACTTTTAATGGAAAGCACATGTCTAACTTAATTAAGATGGAAAGTTTCAAATTTTGATCTTTAACTGACCCAAAGCTGCTACCAACTAAAAATTGGAGGTCAGAAATAGCCCTCCAGGACCTATATATAGGTCTATGGTAAGGAAAGGGTTTTAAATGGTGTCAGTGGTGCAGAGTGAGACCGCTATCTTAATTTCTACGGTCTTCAGTCGTGGAAGAAGTGAGAACTGATAGATACCGCTCCATTATTATTACACGAGAAAGATTTTAAGAGGGGATAACATACACATGTTTGAAGGACACGATATGAAAATAGCCTCTTCTTACGTTTTCAATACATATGCAAAATAACCCTCATATCCTCCCTGATACAGCTTCGGGAAACATTTGATTCTTTCGGTGATGAAAATAACCCCATATCGGAAGTGGAAGCGATAGAATGCTGGATAACATGTTCTTATTTGTAGACGCTTGTGATAAGCACACCCCTATTAGTCCATTGATAAAATTACAGATAGGTGTCGGAAAGATAATTACTCCACAAGCTTAAAAGAAAGTGGTCAGTAACCGTAAACCAATATATATGGCCTCATACACACACCCAGCTGGACTGTCTCAACAATCAGAACCTACTTGCCTCACGCACACACCCATATGAACAGTCTCAACAATCAGAACCTACTTGCCTCATGCACACACCCAGCTCGACTGTCTCAACAATCAGAACCTACTTGCCTCAGGCACACACCCAGCTGGACTGTCACAACAATCAGAACCTACTTGCCTCATGCACACACCCAGCTCGACTGTCTCAACAATCAGAACCTACTTGCCTCAGGCACACACACAGAGCTGATCTGTCTCAAAATCAGAACCTACTTGCCTTACACACACACCCAGCTGGACTGTCACAACAATCAGAACCTACTTGCCTCATGCACACACCCAGTTCGACTGTCTCAACAATCAGAACCTACTTGCCTTACACACACACCCATATGAACAGTCTCAACAATCAGAACCTACTTGCCTCATGCACACACTCATCTGGACTGTCTCAAACAATCAGAACCTACTTGCCTCACGCACACACCCAGCTGGACTGTCTCAACAATTAGAACCTACTTGCCTCACGCACACACCCAGCTCGATTGTCTCAAACAGAACCTGCTTACCTCGCATACACAACTGAAATTCCTCAAACAAGCAGAGCCAGTGAATACTTCAATATTTTCAAGTGCCATAAAAAATTTGAAAAAATATGTACATGTTGATGAAGATATTCCCAACAAATGTGGGTAATTTCAGGAATCGGGTACCATTCAGCTGAGATCTACAACATATTGAAATGTTCTACACGGAGGAAGAAGAGTACACAGACGCAGAAACAAAATATTTCATGTTCATCTGTTCCCTTCCTATATGGTGATCTATACATTATTTCTGCCAGGTAATACTAGGAATTAAGTGTGTGGTTTATTTGGAATGATATTAGGATATTAATATCAATGCCATCCCTTGATAACAAAGAGGGGTGATGCCTCAAGGCATCACCAGTCCAGATCAGGTGATGCCTGCAGGCATTATTTTCCAAGATTTAGAAAATCATTGTTTTTGGTGATATTGAAAATAATCCATCAACACACATGAAAATTCCACAGAATTTAGGTATAACATCATCTTTAAAATATATGGAAATGAAAGATTATATCAAGTATCCCATGTCATATCACAGGATCACATCATCAAGCTACCATAATGCGCCTGTGGACACCCGTTCCCTAACAGTATATATCCTAATACCTGACTCCTACATATATGATTGCTCCAAGAGCCCGTCGTGAACGAGTTTTAAACTGAAAATGACACTTTCTAGCAAGTTGTCATTTCTTTTTTTCTCCTTAATGTTTTAGCCCCCAATTTGTATTTTTCCATATATTTATCTATCAGGTACGATGCTTTTGTGCTGCTCCATGATGTCTCAGGTCCCCCTTTCATTTTCATGTTATTTAGTTTTGTGATTACGGTTTCATCATTTCATAGACGTATTAAAGAACAGTATGAAGACATCTAAATAAACATGCTATTGCTGCAAGTGCTGTGTGTAACAGGGATACAATACATTCGCACGGATTTTGTGTACGGTTGATTTCCCAGCTGCAGGGACCTGTTTCAGTAGGCTCGTGACATTAGGCCTAGACAGACATCAAATGCGGCACCAACAGTGCAAGCAACAGTGGAAAAAGACTAGCAAATATCAGAAAATCAGAGTGCCCAATCTTCTCCATATTTGGAGAGATTATAGGTTATATGTATCCCCTACTCATGTTAAAGTGTCATTGCTTAATTCCTACGAGAAGTGAGTGAAACTCCGCGTTTCATTGATTGCAATCTTGGGATCTGTCCATATGGTGTCACAGACGCCATCTAGACATGTCACGAAACTACTGAAACAGGTCCCTGGTTATATTCGCTGACAATGGATTTCTGATGTGTTTGAGCGTGCCCTTTGCTGCGAAAAACTTATCAATCGGCAAAAAAAAACTCCATATACCAAACATCAAAGGTCTGGCCTTTATAATGGTTTTAGGTGTCCACAGAACATGGGCTGCCAAGGCACGTCGATGCACGTTACAAGCTGTTTACACTAGACGACCGAAAACGTGACGACTGTGGATCTTCTAAACAATAGTCGTAAAGTGGAGTTTGATTACGTAATATATCCATAACGAATTACTTGTTGCTGTTCACCTAAGCTAGCGTTTACACTAGACAGTCACAGGCAAACTTTTTATTATCCACCGTATACCGAGACCCCATTGAAAATGTATGGGGACTCAGTAAACCACGACCCATTATATAAAACCTGTCAGATACCATAACTGTTGTATACGGATTCATATCTGTGGTATACGGCCACAAAACCATGGTATATGGGGAAAATAGCTCCTTTCTGCTGTAGAGCAAAGAAATAGTCCCTATTGTGATACCCTTTGATATGGCAAAATGTGAGTTTAATTTATTCAAAAAGATGGATAATAAATGCAACAAACAATGGCTATGTGGACAGGCAGCTCTGTAAACCACTCGAGGTTAACGTCGTAACACACTCGCTACCGCTCGTGTGTTATTATGCGTCAACCTCTCATGATTTACGGCCGCTTGTCCACAAAACCATTGATTATTGTCTATGTCTAAAATACAGGTGAATGTATGAATTACCCAATAGAAAATCACAGGTAAAAGGGTTAAGTAAAAATTTGTGATGACCTAATCTTTATAGAACCGCCAGGTGTCTTGACTATTAAGTCAAGCCAGTGAGAGATGTGAGGAGTGCTGCAGTGAGAGATGTGAGGAGTGCTGCAGTGAGAGATGTGAGGAGTGCTGCAGTGAGAGATGTGAGTGCTGCAGTGAGAGATGTGAGGAGTGCTGCAGTGAGAGATGTGAGGAGTGCTGCAGTGAGAGATGTGAGTGCTGCAGTGAGAGATGTGAGGAGTGCTGCAGTGAGAGATGTGAGGAGTGCTGCAGTGAGAGATGTGAGGAGTGCTGCAGTGAGAGATGTGAGTGCTGCAGTGAGAGATGTGAGGAGTGCTGCAGTGAGAGATGTGAGGAGTGCTGCAGTGAGAGATGTGAGGAGTGCTGCAGTGAGAGATGTGTGGAGCGCTGCAGTGAGAGATGTGAGGAGCACTACAGTGAGAGATGTGAGTGCTGCAGTGAGGGATGCATGTGCCAACTTTTATGACAGTATGGTGTCTCCAGGCAGTCCCTCGGGTATAGCAGAATGATGTCATTAGCTATTCTTGATAAGTATCTACAAATTTCGACAAATGCAGAAGTCATCATATGAATTTCCTAAACCCTTGCAAATAAAAGAGGCAGATGTCCTTGATCTAGTACAAACAAATAACATCGGAGACCATGATAAAATTTTAAGACCAAATGTCATTGTTATTTCTCGGTTTGAGCACTGCGCGAAACTAACCACTTTACATATGTATGCGAATGCCGTATATAGGTATGATTTTACGTATACAAGGTTGACCTATTTTCCGTTGTGTATGTGCCTCATCTATAGACGTATATAAGCTTCCATGCTGTGGTCATATATACATCATATATATATATATATATATATATATATATATATATATATATATATATGTATATATATATATACACCTGATTCTGGTGTATTTACACCACTTTCCAATAGTTCTGATCTCTGCCACTTGGGGACAGCACTTGGTATACATGCATCTCATTTGCCATTAACCATCCAAGTCCATATTATATGAAAAATCTTATATTACCTATTTATTTGATAAAATCTTTGTAAACCATGATTGAATATAAATTGATTAATTACACATAATAAACCCTGCATTATGTTGTTTTTTACCGTTTTTCTAAGAGAGTTTACTTTGAAAACACAATGCTTTTGTAGGGTTGTGCGTATTCCCCTATACAGGGGGGGTGAGGGTTTCGCACTGAGACCACCTATACCTCTACAAACACAAACTGGCGTAAGGCGGCGGGGGTGAACCTTTATTATTTTCTATTGGTACACATATACGCCCGGCGTATACATATTGCGCAGAGGTTATTTCCTCTCATATAAGCCTGGTGTGAAATACAGCCAAGACGCGTCCATATCCAAGAGGAAACAGTCTTGTACACGCCTCATACGCTGGAGTGAAATATGGGCATACATATGAAAACAATTTAATTTACAACCGATACATGCACTTCCGTGATGGTATATATATGAATAAACTGGTGGTTTTCTTGCAGTGGAGGCAAGTGTTGCATGAGTCGTATTTCTGCGGGCACTGCCTACAGTATGATGCTGTTTCATGGGTATTGGATGCTGCAGCATACTGAGATTTAGAAAGGTTAACCTAATATCTTAATTATCTAAATGACAGCCCTTGATTTCAGATGGACGTCGTTAAAGTTATTTTGGGACACATCTACAAATACCGTCTTAATGCTAGTATTCAAAAGCACAGCGGACAAAATGAATACATGGAACTCAAACGTCTTCGATGACAGAACATAATGATAAATAATAACAGGGGTACTTTGTGAGTGATAAAAATTGCGAATTCAGGTTGCCGGAAAGAAGTGCCCGACGCAATAGGAAAAGGGCTGTAATTTCAAGCAACCAGACTGGTAATTATTTTCTCCAGAGCAAGCGACAAATAACACAGAAATTGGAGTTGTTCATGTGCATGGCGGAAATATCGTTAGATACTAACAAAGCTAATGCCCTTTCCACAACAGACTATGACATTTTACTATAATTAAATCTATTTCCATGTTCAATTTATATTCAATCGGGGGAAAAGTCAAGAAATAAAGAAAATATACCGATGAGAGTATCATGTCTATCCAAACTATGGCATGATGGTACTCTTTGTAGTATCGCTCCCTCTACTTTATTGACCTTCAATAAAATGATACAGAGCTCAATACGCAAACACATAAAAGGTGACTCGACTCACGTAATGAAGTTTCTCCATCCATCCTCCTCTAATCTGTAAAAAATAGAAATAAACAGCTTGGTCTATACCATATAATGTAATAATGAACCATGAATTAACAACAATAAGCACGAATGAATGAATCCTAAATAACATTATTAATAGGACTTCCAGGAGTAGCAATCTCAGGACAGGTGACCCCGACTTCGTCATACAGATATGTGAGGTTTCCGAGGATAAAAAGACATTAATCAATGGTTTTGTAGACGGGTGGTCGTGAACCACGAGAGGTTGACGCATAGTAATAAGCGAGCGTCAACGAGTGTTTTACGACATAAACCTCTGGCGGCTCTATAAACCACTCGAGGTTGACGTCGTAATGCACTCGCTAGCGCTCGTGTATTACTACTCGTCAACTCTCGTGGATTACGGCCGCCTGTCCACAAAAGCATCGATTATTGTCTAGGTCTTATGGGCTTTTTAACCTCCCTTGTACCTACATGGAGCGGTGATAGGGGCGAGTGCTTATGGTGTAAATAACTATTTACAACCACGCCACGTGATATCTGTGTTTAAAGCTGATATCCAGAAATTATTCTAGATGATCATTTCATTAAAAATATAGACCCGCCCCTCACACAGTGAGAGAACGAGCCGGCGTGTGTATCAGTGGTCGTAACCAGTCAGGTCACCAAGACCAGTCAGTGAGGGTATATATAAGACAGGTGGGAGGGTGGCCTACACCTCATTTACATGCCCCGATCACAACCAGTCAGAGCTGGGCCACGGACTAGTAGAGAACATTTATTCCCTGTGAGTGTACCCTTTTAATTTAGTGTGACGAATGGTAAGACATAAACCAGATCAGACAGACAGGCAATGATACAGAGATACATATACAGATATATAGATACATATTACACACAGAGTTTCATATATACCTCCCCACACACACACACTAGTATTACCTTGACCTCGCCTGTCATGCCTCAGTGCACCTTTCTCTCACCTGGCCTTGTAAATTCAATAGAAAACATGCAGATACAGATATAGAGACTACAGATACAGAGACACAGAGACACAGATACACATATAGAGATACATAAAAATAGTGTTTATAGTGTGTTATTTACCATATTGTCTGTGTGTGTGCTCTGTGGCTGTGTGTGTGCTCTGGTCAGTGTCAGGCATGTCTGACTGCCCTCAGCTGTCTAGGTGTCGGTTTTATACCTCCACTCAGACACTCGCTGCAGGTAGCGATGTCCTAACACCCTGCCCATACATTACCATTGCAGCAGAGCTGTCATAGACGACCATTGCCTCAAAGTTGTCCAGTGTATACACTTAGTAGCTCCGCCTTGCGTATACTTAAGTGTGTGGAGGGCGGGGCATACATTTTTGGATTAATTAACAGAGCTTAATTGCTTTATATAAGCTTTAACAAACACTTACTGAGAGCGGCCGTGCCTCAGACACACGCGTGCTCGGCCCACTACCCGTCCTTTGAGCCACGACTCCTTACAGCCTCACCTATCATTACCCCTCCTCTATCTCTCAAAATCCCAGGCCAAACCGAAATTATGGTGCCATATTAAAACCTGCTTCTTTTCTGAATTCAGTGAAAAAACACAAGACGAAAGTCAATCCATCATGCCAGGAAGGGATTCCGTGCATGCTCTTCATCCACCTGCGGCATTCCCTCGCCCAGTCATGAAAGGCACAGTTTTAACAGCGAATTTCGCGTGCAAGCATGAAAAGGTTGCTGTGTTAGAACACCTCCTGTCCCCATTGCGTCGGCCGCATCTCAGAATATTGGATATTTTCTGATCCTATTATTTTTATCCTAGTCCGCTTTGATTTTAGTCAATTCTAAAATTATCATTCATTTTCAAAGCACATGTGGGTTGGGGATTGATGATTTGCTATGTCTGTTTTACTGGAATGAATGTGGTATCACGTTTCCATCTTGAACTATTGAAAATAGCTTACAGTGAATGCATCGAACGCTTAGGGCATGGATATCCATGTCAACAACAAGGTTAATCATTCGCATGCTGATCAACAATCAATGCACTTCAAACATACCTTATGCCGGGGACACACCCAGCGAGTCCAGGTGGTGATCTCAAGAATCGCCAACACAAAATGGCACGTATGTGAAATATTATTTCATAGTAATATCTTCCACCAATAATTTAACGTTTCGGAAGCAATGATTAGGTGAAATATGAAATAATATCTCACATATATGCCATTTTGTGTTGGCGATTCCGGGGATTCCGCTTGAGACACACCAAGCGAGAAATGCAGCGATTTCTGGAATCGCCAATACAAAATAGAAAGTATGTGAGCTAATGTTCTATATTCAACCTGGTCATTGCTTTCAAGATGCTAAATTATCGGGGGGGGGGGTATTCCCATGAGATAATATCTTACATACATGCTATTTTGTGTTGGCGATTCCAAAGATAGCTGGCTTGACTCGCTTGGTGTGACCCCAGTATCAGACACCAGCTGTTTCGGGTTCACCTTCCCACTGGTCCCTGTTTGATCATTATCGGACACACGATCTGATTAATCTATCAAGAAACAGAGATATCCTTGCGTTTATCCATTTGGAGTATATAACGGTAGGCAACCGCTCGTGGGGACACACCGATTCACGGAACAGTTTAGTCTGGCGCGCAGTGTGCCTCTTTAAAGCTGGAGACACACCAAGCGAGAAGCGCCAGCGACCTCTGTAATCGACAATAGAAAATGGCATGATTTCAGAATTATATCTCCCACCAATTATTTAACCTCTTAGAAGCAATAAAAAGGTGAAATATGAAATAATTGCTCAAATACATACCATTTGTGTTGGCAATTCCGGAAATCGCTGTGTTTCTCGCTTGGTGTGTTTCCGGCTTATTTTGGAGATGCATATACTGCCTCTAACCGGTAGGTTGGAAGCCATACCAAGCAGTAATGGAAATACGGCGGCCAGCAGCTTTAACATTCTTCTTTCTTTTAATTGTAGAATAATGGATACGATATTTTGAACAGGGTATGACTCTGTTACTTCACCTAAAAGGCAGGACATAAAGGAAAACCTGGGTATCATCTAACTGTAGCAAGATTACTAGGCTTAAAAACATCCAAGATGTCTAGGAACATAATTATACTGAGCATAACATTTTTCTAGTTTATGCAATCACTATCGGTTTGTATTTCTTCAAGCGAAAATGACAAACAAGCCTGCACGAAGTTCATGCGCCGGAAGATAACAAGCCACAAAATACTCCCCAAACTATGCATAATTCATTTGTAGCATGATTATGATTCTTAATGACCCAACCGATTGCCATCAATCATTATCAGAGTACTTTTTAGATATTTCGATGTGTTCTGAAACTACAACATTTTTTGGAAGATCGTCTTTACCGAGACGCACAACTTTTGTCAATAAACACTTCCTATCCAAAACAAATTCTTTGACCATTTTCTGTGTTTCGTTTTCTCACTAGTACTATTAGGAGGGTGAGAGAACATGATAGTTCTAAAAATTTAGAAAGGAAACTCTTTAAGGTACTCTTGTAAGAATCTATCCCCGATTCCAAAGAAATCCAAAAGAAGAAAAAAAGTTTCGCAGAGTACCCTTTTCCCCACAGGATTGATATGCTCCAAATGATCTTTTATCTCAAAACTCAACCAGTTCAAGTTCGACTGCGGCAACAAAATGGCCAACCCTTTTGGTAATTTGTAGATACTTTCCTCAAAAATGGACCTCCTTTCCCTCGTATTTCCCCGGTCTCGAATAGCTTCAAAACCAATCCCCTTTTCCGTGAAATTTAGAAAGAAAATGACTAGGTGAATGACCAGGTGTTGCTTGTACATGACCGATACTCAATAGTGCTCCTGAACACCGTGTTTATCTGGCACTATGTTATTGCCGCATCGCGGCCCATAAAGGTAAGCATGTGAACATTTAATCAATGTGAACACGCTATCGAAAGCTATGGCTGCAATAAACGTAAACATGACGGCTAAGATGAAGTATAATATGAGAATTGCCTGCCGTGGCACCACCACCGACACCTAATTACTACCTGCAAGAGTCCCAATTGCCTGATTCCCGATACTGCCAGCCTCTCACTTATGTGGCGTTTCCACCTGCCGACTAGGACCACCGATTATGGCATTTAGCACCGCCGACTGAGTATGTCATACTTCTTGTGCAATAATCCTCGGATGGAAAAATAGAGGTTAAATGATTTTTCTCACCAACATTATACAATATTGCACCACCGACCGACTTTTGAGGTCACCAAAAAGATCGCACCATGTTGAATTAATCGGTGGTGGCGACCAAAAGCAGCATCTTTTCTTAACACCACCAATTTCCATGTAATTTAGGGATGGTTAATCTTCAGACTTGGCAGATCCTATACATATTGAGTAATCGGTGCTCATTGCACATATAATCGGTCGTCAGGTGTAAAGAGAGTGTGTACTTTGGGGTTAACATTTGTTAGCACAGACACATTCTCAAATAGGACCACGGACCTACTTTTGTACAGGGCGCACATAATCATTGGTTTTTTTTTAATCGGAAACGCCACATTTTGACGGGAACGTCACATTACAGGCGCATGTGAGTTGGTGAATGAACATGTGATGATGGAGGTTCAGGGGTGAATCATAGAAACCCAATTAGGAAAATATTCATCATCAAAACATGCTATCAGTTCACAGGAAATTAGCATCATTAACTCACATTCCTGATGCTTATGGATTTCAATTGCTGGGTCCTAGGTGATATTTTCCTAGTTTACTTACACCCAGAGGTCAATATTCTGGAGTTTTGTTCATAGGAGTAGTGTATTATATCGCTTACAAAATTAATGGTAGAAAGATATGAAAAGCCTTTAATCACGAAGCAATCTAGTGTGCTATTGATGTTGTATAATGATTTCAAAATTGTGTAGAATTGTTTGATCAGTCAATACAAACGTTTTTAGAATGCATAAAGTAAACCACAAATTACCTGCCAATTCTTACTCTTAGTTATCAATGTTACAGGTCATGATATGTCCGTAAGTTATACGGTTTTATACTGATCGGGTTCATGGATGTCACAGGTTGGTATATATGTCCTCATGCCGCACGTCTTCAAAGGCGAAACAATGTGAGGACGTTTCATCTCCTTTGAATGTGTTATATTTCAAACATATGAAAGTTTTGGGACTGACATTTCATCTTTCTCTGAGGAAGTCACCTTTTCAGAGTTTCTATATCTCTGCCTCCATCGCATCCGGCCCTGACATTCAACGACAATGACAAAGTTTGTCTGACTTCTGCAACTAGGTTGTAATCAGTTTTATTGTGATTTTACCTTTTTCATCATAAGACTCATTATTTAAGCTATTTAATTATAATGTTTATAATTGTAATGTGTTTACTTTTCCCCCGGGTTATTGTTTAACACAAAAACACCTGAAAGCTAACAGCAACGTGTTCGATGCGAAGGTTGTAAAACAAAGACCAAGGCTTTCGGGATTTCTGTTGGTAGTTGGCCCGATCAAAGAAGTGATCTTACAAGCCGTATTGATTACAAGTTGTTTCAAGGGCACACGTGAGATGCGCGGTGTTGGCTTTCTATCGTACTCGTGAGGACACATCAATCTCAGAGGACATATTAAGATAGCTGCTTGCCCTTTCCAACTTCTGCCCGCGTCGTGGCGTAATATCTTCATTGACGTCATGAACACCCACGCTTTATGTTATCTCCGGTCTTAACTATTTGAAGATGTCGAATTAAGGCCACTACAAACATGGCAGTTTGACTCTAACAAGAAGAAGACAAGAGGAAGACGTGGACTAAAACCCGGACGAGACCCGGACGAGACCCGGACGAGACCCGGACGAGACCCGGACGAGACCCGGACGAGACCCGGACGACACCCGGACGACACCCGGACGACACCCGGACGACACCCGGACGACACCCGGACGACACCCTTGACCCGTTTAATAATCTAGGATTGTACATGCAGACCCTTTATTGTATGCCATAGAGAGACAGGGTTGATGTTGGTCAACTTTATTCAACACTTTAGGACGACCTTACAGACGGCTAATATTCTCTTATTTAAATATTATCAAACGATAACCCTTGTATGAGTTCCAGAAAAGGGTCTACATGTAAGATCCTAGATTATTCAATGCGCCCCGGTATAGACAGAAATAAGACGATGATGAGACGCAGTGAGACACAGAGGGGACGCGGACAGGAGTTGATTGATCGTATATTCCCAGTCTGAAACCGAGGAATCCAGTCCTATGTAAGCCACTATCGTCTTCTATTTCTTTTTTTTTCTTCTTTTTTTTTTGGGGGGGGGGGAGGTTCAAAAATCTGTTATTCAATTCTGCCGAAGGGCCGGTCTTCCATTGAAAGCATACAACAAATAACTATAGCGTAAAGAATACAAAGTGATGATTGTTGATGTAGTAAAGTAGATTTACACAAGTTTATAACATTACATAAACATACCCTTATATACATTATGCATATTACATTCGGGCTAACAACTCCATATGTTTCAGCTCATTGCATGCCAGTTTTTTTAACTCATGCTTTGTTGCAGCATTTTGTGTTTCCTTTGTTAAACCATCCTAGATGTGCAGGTATCTGTATTCTGGACTTTTCTTATAATTGTTTCACTTAAAGCGATATGGTTTGAATCTGATTTTCTGGTCACGACGTGTTCCAAGATTCACTAGTCTTTTGATCTTTGAAAAGTCAATCTCATCATCTGCCTTGCATGTCTAAGTTCAAGCTTTTCAACATTGTAAACACTTTGCAGCTGATCTAAGATTGTATCCAGCACTCCACAGCGATCTACTATCCTTAAGCCCCGATTCTGGAGATGCTGTAATTCATCTAGCTCAGATTTATCAGCACCACCATAGAGGAAGCATGCATACTCCATAAGTGGACAGATGGTGCTCAAGTAGATAAGCCTAGCTACTTTGGTTGAGACACAACTATGCAGGTTGGAGAGTTTAAACAACTTGGCATTTGTGCTTTTCTTAACCTGTTTCATGTGGTCATTAAGACTTAACGCTGAATCTAGGACTACACCCAGATATTGATATAATTTACAGTGTGGTAGTGTATTTTCGCCACATGTTATACCCATGGGAACCAGTCTCTTTAGTTTCGGATTTGTTCCATACCAGCATGTCATAGTTTTCCCAAAATCTAAAGTCATGCCATTTTCGGCAGACCACTTCTCTATTTTGTTAACTACTGCTTGTAGTCTATATTCTCTCACTTATGTTGGAGATATATACAATAAGATTGTCAGAATACTGGATGCTGCAACAATTGACAATACAACTACATAGGTCATTAACATACAATATAAACAATAGTGGGCCCAGCACCAACTCATGAGGTACACCAAAGACTACATCTGCTTCAGAGGAAATCTGTCCATTCACTTTAGTAACCTGCTTTCGGCCATCAAGATAATTACCTATCCAGTTTAAGTAGGCGAATGACAGCTTATATACATGCTTTAGCTTTACCAGGAGGAGTTTGTGTGGGACACAATCAAAGGCCTTGCGCATGTCAAAGAAACAGGTGGCTGTAACAAGGACAATGTCCCTGGCTAGGTAGAGGTTGTTGGTGAAGTTGTATAATGCGTCAGAAGTTTGGTCTGAGGACAAATTGGTGGTCAGTTAACAAACGGTGAATGTTTACATAGTTATACAGTCTCCATAAAAAAACCTTGTCTAGCACCTTACCAGGCATTGGGAGCAATGCGATTGACTGCCAATTGTTGATACCTCAATTATCACCCAATTTGGGCAGAGGCGTCACTATTCCTTTTTTTCAATCTGCTGGGACTTCCACCAGACGAGGAACAATTGAATAGGAATTCAATCTCATCCATGAGGATTAGCATTGCATCCTTCATTACCCTTGCTGATACATTTGGTATTCCTGACTATTTGTGTATGCTAAGCTCTTTAACTATGTCATTTGTCTTATCTGAGCCTGTGGATAATACCTCATCAGTATCACTATCACAGTCAGGTGCTGCCTCACTTGTCAGTTTAAGTACATTGTTACCAATAATAGTATGGTCACACTGAGAGTATAATTTCCGACCAACACTGGCAAAATATCCATTTACATAGTCGGAGGTGGCATTATGGGATACATAGTTGCCTGTTTCAGAGTCCACTAGCAAGCAATGACTTGATGCCTTCTTGCCATGGAGAAGTTCATTTATAGTCCTTAAGCAGGCTCGAGGATTTTATTTAGTGTTTTCAACTAATGACATACAATATTCATCCCTACACTTCTAAATATCATCCCTGTCCTAGCTTTTCTATTCTACCAAGCAATACTGGTGCATTGCATAACTTATATTGCCATATTAAGTTGCTTTTCTCATTAAGCATTGATAACAGTTCATCATTAATCCAATGATTGTTTGTTTGCTTGTATTTCATTTCACGCATCAGACAGTACTAATCGGGAAACACAGTTATCAGACCTATGATTGTATCCCATAGAACGTCGGGGTCAGTGCTGGCTCAGAAATTGGTCCAGCCCTGCTGGCTAAGATAATCATACAATTTTTTCTGCCCTTGAAGCTTGTAGGGATATACTCCTCATGCAGGTTTTTACATTTTGCATACACTGAGAAATAATCACAGAGCAGATCCGTACCAACTCCACTCTCGGTCACATAGACACAATTTGTATAGACATGATCAATTGTGGTTCTGGGACCTGTTTCAGTAGGCTCGTGACATTAGGCCTAGACAGACATCAACAGCGGCACCAACAGTGCAAGCAAGAGCAGAAAAAGACTAGCAAATATCAGAAAATCGGAGTGCCCAATCTTCTTCCTATTTGGAACGATTACAGGTTATATGTATCTCCTACTCATGCTTAAGTGTCATTGCTTAATTCCTACGAGAAGTGAGTGAAACTCCGCGTGTCATCTATTGCAATCTTGTGATCTGTCCGTATAGTGTCACAGATGCCATCTAGACATGTCACGAAACTACTGAAACAGGTCCCAGGTATTGTTCTCGTTTAGTCTTGTTATTCCGTGTACTACTTGCTTAAGCCTTCTTTCCCTGGTGATATCAAGTGTTGCCAATGCAGCTGGGTTGTCTCTTGAGTTAAGATCTATGTTCAAGTCTCCTATGACACATATTTCTTTATTTTTCATATCACGATAATCTAATATGCTATCTAATACTTCATAGAATTTGTCGATTGTGCCTCTCTGTGATCTGTAGCAGACTACTATCATCATGGTTTTGTTGCCTGGCTTGTCTATCTTTACTGTAAGTACGATTTCGTACGATACTTACATAATAGCAGAAGGCTTGTCATTTGACTTATTGTCGGTTATAACAAGTTGATTCTGTCTGTTCTCCATTAGCAAGAGTTGCAAACATGAAGGACTATGACGCAATTCGACAAAGCTATATTGGCGGCGACTTTTAATATCCCCGCTTTCCGATATATCACTAAGGTCCAGTAAGGGCTCGTATGATACTTTACAGATTTCTGATTAGGACTAACTGAAGAGTTGGACTTAATACGAAACTGTGCACGGTCGTTAGGGACTCAACCCTCGTCGCTAGAGACTCCTTCAACCCGTTCCGGTCACGTGTCCCTCACGTGGTCAACCCTCGCCACCCCACCGACGTTCACTTCAACCCTGGGCAGCCAACGTTTTATGTCCATACCCGTGCTTTGTGTTAGTCATTATTGTTTGTATAATGTTTCTTTTATTGAGCACTATAACTATTAACTATATAACGCGTTTTCCCTCAACACGATAAAATTATTAACTAATACTTATGAGAACTGTGAATAATGGTGTAAGATTTAGCTTTCACAAACTATAGGCAGAAATCGGGAATAATGAGACTGCTATTCTGGGAATATTATAGCATATGTATGTCAGAGGCCACTTGAAAACCGTTATAACAGTGCACATCTGAGATCATCTCGACCCTTCACTCGGGCACACATATATGTAGGGAGGGTGTGCGAGGTCTTAAGATCGTTGTATTAGTTTCGAAGGGAGAACCGGAAAAGGGGAAAGAATATGATATCATTCTACGGAGCTCAGGTAAATTGCCTTCAACTCAAAACTTCAGCTGGGCAACACTAATTTCCAGATATTTTCCAAACCTTGAACTATGCAAATTATGCCTCTCCCCTCACGAGAGCCCCAATATAACGTATTTACATCTGTCTAAACTAAAGGATATTACAAAATAAACTAATCATATCAACATTTCACGAGACAAGAAATGTTATATCAGCTCTGTAGTTTGACACCACAATCACTCGGATTGGCTGAGAATAAAATCGGGTCTTATGTACATGTATTTAGATTTGGGAATGAAAACACTATATAATCCTATTTTACTATATACCTACTGCCGTAAGTGACGTTAATACTACACGCTGCTGTCCACCATGTGCGGCACAGCCGTGCAGTAAGCTAGGGTTCATTTCACGGTCGTAACGGATATGATTACGACGTCGATATTTAAAAGTGGCTGACGTTTATCGCTTCGACGTCGGTAACGTTAACATTAGAGTACATAAAGAAGACTTATTGAAATACTGTGAAATCAAAAATACATGAATGAATTACAGAAAAACTTCGAAGTACAGTGATAAAAACCTGAATAAACATGTGGTAAGGACCTTCAAAAAAGGAGTGCAATGAGAAAACAACTGCTGTGTTTTCTTCCGGACGTTTTTCCGCTGGTTCCCCGCTGATTTGCCAGTGACAACAAGTGTTGCTATGCAGGTTGCTATGTGTGTTACTATGCGACAACGTCAGATCCGCATTCCACGGTCGAAGCGAAAGCTAGGTTCATGTCGACCGTTCTGTGCCCAAATTGGACTTAAAATGGCTCCTACAACTTAATTAAGGTAACTGTATTAATGTTTTGGAGGTATATAGTAAAAATAAAACGTTGTGCCTGTAAAAGTTCAAATTTCGATCCTCACTCGGGCCCTGGGACGTTTACAGCTCGGTGTAAACACCTCGCTGTAAACGGCCTGGGGCTCAAGTTCGGATCGAAATTTGTACGTTTACAGGAACATCGTTTTATTACTGTATTGATGAGGGAACCAGGGGAGTTTCACTGGTTATGCACCATGCGATGGCTGGACGATATGTTCTATCGAACGATGTACGACTTCGCAGACGATCCAAGGCCAATATCGTTACGGTACATAAAAGAGATCTTAGGAAGACAATAGGTGTATTCTATGTAAGCTGATTCTCACCGATCCGATCGAAGATAAAATAATCAAGAGCAATACTGTCGATACATTTATTCTCATATGCCAACAATTTCCGATCACATCTCTTCACGTTATGGCCTCTGTCTTTTAGATTAGTGTGTACAGATGAACTCCAGTATGCGTGGTTTGTGCGATGCTCATTTACTGTAGTTCATATTTCACATTTCACCTGAGTATTGCTTCTGAGAAGCTCAATCACCAGTGGGAAATACCACTATGAAATGATATGTCACATTCACGACAATTTATGTTGGCGATTCCGTAGATCGCTGTCGGTTCTCGCTTGTTGTGTCCACGGCTTAAAGCCGGGGACACACCAAGCCAGGAACACTAACGTACCAAATTCGCCCACGTAAAATGGCATGTGTGAGCTATTATTTCATATTCCACATGATTATTGTTTCTGAGACGCTAATTTAACGGTGGGAGATACTATCATGAAATGATGTAACCTTTTCGTTCCGTTAGACGCCATTACAGAGTCTGTGGTTGGAAAAAATTTTACGTGGTGGGGAAAGAGCTCGTCGATAGGCCCCGTTCAACATATATACTATCATGAAATGGTATCGCACATACACTTTATTTTGCGTAGGCGATTGCGGAAATCGCTACTGTTATTGCTTGGTGTGTCTCCGGCATTAGGTTTTGATCTAGTAGTAGCCCAGGAGAATTAAACTCATTTATTATACCAATATTCTGTTTTCCTAACCTAAGCGGTACGGTACATACGCTTTACTCATTTTCCATTTAATACCGCAAATGATTGTTTTTGTTTTTCCTCATTTATAGTCAGCCTGTTGTTGGAACGGTTGCAGGACGTTAGGGCCCACCACCTTTAAGTCGGGACGTTAGGGCCCACCCTACAATAGGGATGTGAAGGCTTCAGTCGCGCCTCGGCCGCACTGCGATGCCGCGGTCTCACCTATGGTGCTGAGAGGTAGATGTGGCATAAATGGACGTTAGGGCCCACCTAATTTTGCTTAATTGGTTAATGTTTGAATACTGGAGAACTCGACCCGTAAAAACTCGACCCGTAATGAACTTGACCCCTTTTAAATCTTCCCTACTCAAGCATCTCAACTGTGAATAAATACTATATTTTAGTAGTATGTATAAGCAAATAACCCTATCCCTAAACCTTATCCTAACCCTAACCCTATCCCTAACCCTATCCCTAACCCTTACCCTAACCCTTACCCTAACCCTAACCCTAACCCTTACCCTAACCCTAACCCTAGGTTGGCTTTAGGCGGGCTCCAACGTCCCGACGAGTGGGCCCTAACGTCCCGACTTTCGGGCCCTAACGTCTACATACCGTTGGAACACCATGTAAAGTTCGTCTATATATATCAAAGCAATGCGCGAGTGTATCTAAGGTAAGATTCACAGAGGAACTCAAGGAGTCGTGTGGTAGATTGTAGTACACAAGCAATAGACTGCCGAGGACAATCGGATCCTCTATTTTATTCAAAATAGAGAGAAGGGGGCGGTTCCTTGAGGGAGGGGCTTACTAGGTAGGCTGGCCTACACCTGAGGGAAGCCTCGTTTTCAAGCTATCCAATCATCATCGAGGTGGGCCGCGGGTCCAAAGACCACGCGCCCGGGGCGGGTCCGGACCCGGGGCCCGGGTGGAGACCTTCCTCAAGTGCGGGCGAGTCCATTGAACCATCGGGTAGATACGATAGGCTAGGTGAACAGGTTGGAGTGGTGCCTTGATAGTGACGCCGATATCTTTGCTTTGAACCTAGCGGGACGAGGATCGTAGATTAAATTACAAGGGGGGTGGGTTTAATAATCAGCGCAGGCTCTCGAGTGATATCGATAGCCTGGCTTTGACCGTTAGCGGCGGCCATTTTGTTTTGCGGTTAATTTCGGAATAGGAGATATAGCAGCAAAGAGAAATATATATTTATATTTAATAAATCATTTTTAGGAGTGTTCTTCTTGGGTAGAAATATCCACCGAATTATATTAAGATGACCTCAGATCTTCACAGACGTCCCCGCCATTCTAGTTTGAAGTATATTTACAAATTATACAGAAAACTCAAATGATAATAAAGAAGATCGGAAGCCATGTTAATGTCTAACCCAACCGTCGGTACCCAAGCAGCGTGCCTCTGCTCAAGATCCCAGCGGGAAAAGTTAGTTCGTCAGTTCACCGTAGAGGGTGCCACAGGCAGCACTCTCGCTGGATTATTGACCAATCAGAACACGGGAAAACTTTCACTGCGGGGAACCCTTGCCGGAACCAGGAAGATGGGGAAGGAGACAGACATCGTAACCAACAATTACACCGAAATCAACAAGTAAGTCGTAATCACAATCTTGTACTTTAGGTAGGAATTAAATGGATATCCGTAGATATCATAGGCGACAAGTAAGAAGCAAATTGATGCAAGATATACGGATTATAATAAAAGTTGAGTGTCTATGGAGCGGTGTGCAGTGGCCACGTCGAAAAGTGGCACCCGACTGCGGTGGGTTCTGGACACACAGTGTCAGTTTAGTTTCAAAATGGCGAATAAGCCGCAGCATTGTCTCTTTGGCATTATTTGAATGATCCGGGAATAGTGTCTTTTCCTCATAGATGCACAGATTAAGATTTAATAGGTTGGCGCAGCACGCTCACTGATGTGTAATGGGGCGGTCATCCGTAGTGTTCTAATGTCTTTGGCCTCACAGGGCAACCGCCACCATCTTAGATTTGAAGAAATTTCACCATGGTTTAGTGAAAATATGTTGTTGTCGCTGCCGATTAATCCTGATTTCGTCGAATTTTGTAGTCATCGGGTAGGGGGGACATCATATCCAGCGTAGGGAGCGGGGGGCCCTGTGGCGTCGCGGAGTGCAGGGCCTAACTGGATCGGTGGCCCTGAGGTTACGTAGATCCTGGGGGCGTAGGCCCGCGATCATCAGAGGGTATGAAAAATAAGTGAAAAAGAAAATACTAAGCACACTACCAAACAACGACGGTTCAAATACCTACAATAAAAAGTCATAACGAGCCAGATCGGGTAATTTCATGGCATGTTGTGAATTTTGGACAAGTCTACAAAATTTCGAACCCAGGCGACCACACACAGTCAGTGTGAACGCCAAGTTGGTTATCACTTTCCTTGGTCGCATATCCGTTTCAGCGTTACGCTGGTACATAATTGGTGAAAAGCCGCTTAGGGCAAACAATAAAAGTGACAATATAGTTATAACGAGCCGTTTTAGGCTAAAATATATGAAATTTTACAAGATTATGCCGTATAGGCGGGAATGATAGAAGAATAACAACATGCATGAAATATCCATTAAAAGCCGGTCGTCACTGTTAGTTAAGGAATGGTAGTAAAATGTGAGTTTTTAGGACGAGCTCCTGATATGTAGTAACTTTATGCCTTAAATTCTAATAATTCAATGAATATATACAGGTAATTGTGGCAAATTGCTTAGAAATAATCTACCAATTATTGTGAAATAATTTGAGGTAATATGAAATAATGTTAAAATAATCTAAATTTTTCAGCGTGGATCTGAGCACTTCCCTAAGGTTTGGACATTGCCATTCACTACACTATGATTGTGGCTAGCACCCAGCTTCTTATGGGCACAGGGGGATCAGTCCTGCTCCAGCGTTTCCTGCCAGATGGTCACCGACAATCTTCCCATCAGATTTCAATTATCCCAAGTGCCAAGGATAAGTGAGACAACCACTGTGGCCTAAAACGTAATCTTAGGATACCTTCCAGTTTATTCCCAATTTATAGAAAAATTGAATCGGCATAAATCTTGCCTCAGGAATTTCTTTTCATCTTTTTCTGGTAATGTCTCCGGCCATTGCATACCTGGCCTATAGTAATTCTCATTCAATATCATAGCTTTTCAGACTCTAAATGATCAACCCCTGTTCGTTTAAAGACAGCTTTTGGCAAATTCTTGCTATATTTCATAATTTTCTTTACTTGCACGAGGCTGGTATGCACTAGACATTGGATATGAAATTTCGAATATTCATGCTACTAACCCAATCTGGTCTCAGGTCCACCTTGAACTAAACATGTACGCCATTCCAAATTGATAAAATCATAAAACAATATCTGGCCAATAGAATGGGAACATCATTAATTAAGTGAATCATGTTATTAGTTTTAAGTTGTAAGTAGCGTAGAGCTTTGATTATAGTATTGTTGGTTCCTTATAATTATAATTAAATAAGAATATTGTAGTTAGGCAGGAGCTCGTCAGATAAATGTGAGACATGAAAAATTCTTAAAAATAGATGAAATTAATGATTAATTATAAGTGTAGGGGACTTAATCAGGGTGATTTGAGTATAGGGGGGTAGGCAAACACAGAGAGTGGTCTGAAATAGGTTGGAAGTTGCTTAAGAACTAGACTTAACTACAAACTCTTCCCCAACCAACCAAAATTTTCTCGTAGCTAAAATTTTAAGGGAAAATACTCCGGAATAGTCGTCAATAATTGTAAGGACCACTCTCTGAAAGGCGCCCACCTCCCAAGCAGAATTAGTGTTGAGTGGATGAAGGTGAATACACATTGTTGGTTAGTCTTTGCGACCCAAAGAATATATCTTTATACTTTCAGCGCCAGGGCAGAAAATGGAACACCGGGCGCGTTGGCCCCCCACATCTTAAGCTTAGTGGGAAAAGAAAAAAACTTAATCAATTTCACTTCTATAAATTATTTAGATACCTGCAAAGTAAAAAAAAAACAAACTTATATAGCACGTCTAAAACAGAAAGTATGTGACCATTATACCCATTGGTCACGTTGTCTTAATTCCAAAATTCCATTACCAAAACCATCACTTAATACTTCAATCAACAAGCAATTCAGTCCACCTTTGGACAATTCGGTCAACATTCGGACAAGTCGGTCAACATTCGGACAAGTCGGTCAACATTCGGGCAAAACAGTCGCAATGCCTCCCCCGCGCCCAGTGCAAGACTACCGAAGCAGTGCGGCCGCAAAGGCTCCAGTAGTGCAGATGGGCTAGGACACCATACGTCTTCGAACCGTACGAGCCTATGGACAACAGGAGGCACTTCCAAGATCGTCTTAAATCGTCGTTCCTTACTCGTCATCCGTCAGAATATCAGGGTCGTCTTCATTTCAGAAATAATTTTCCCCAGTCACAGTTCCTATACAGAGGAATAGTGAGGGGTTATCTAACCATATCCACGTAGCACAATCTTAGGGGGGTAGGGGTATTAGGGAATCTTAGGCAGGGGTGGAGTGGAAAAGAGCCACAGCAGCGATACAGAGCCGTTTCTCTGCTGTGATCGCGTCCTCCGTAGGCCTGGAGCGTAGGCGTTTGGCTTCCTCTGCCTCCATTGACCTCGTGAGAGAGCGAGTTACTCTGGTAAATTCACTTACAGGGGGAGGTAGGGAGCGTTTCACGGGGGCGGTGCGGGTGGAGAGGAGGGGTCCTCGGTTAGGGTTTGCTGGGGGAGGAAGGGGTAGGCGTAGGCGATTTGCCGCAATTTTTGGGGGAGTGGTAGGAGGAGCTGGGCGTTTGGTGAGAGTTCTGGTAGGGCGGTGGACAGGATCAGGAGTCATGCTTACCGTAGGGGGAAGTGGTGGAGGCGGGCGCGAGGCCATAAAGGTATAGGTAGGATTGGTAGGGGGGATCACGCTGCAAGATGGTGGGTTGGGTTCTACGCTAGGTAGTGGTGGTGGGGGTCTAGATGTATCTACCGGCGGGAGGGGAGGGGGATCGTCTCGGGGGAGGAAGATGGGAGGATGGAGAGGTTTGGATGGGAGGGCGTTTCTTCGTTGGGTGCGGGTGAGGCGAGGGCGTAAGCTGCTCCAATCGAGATGCTCATGAGCAATTCGCAGCTTATCGCGATTTAAATTTCGCCTTTTGTTGTTTGGACCTACCACTGTAACAACATTTCCCTGAATCCGAACTACGATATGTCCGGGGTCCCAACGGGGATCTAGGGGTCCGGGCTCCGTCACTCGCACAAAGACACGATCGCCTACCTTCAGAGGGCCTGCGTTGGCGCGATTCTGTAGGCGTTCGATGTTCCTCTGGCGAGCGATTTCTGCATTGTTATTAGCTTCCTTCAGTGCACGGGAGTGCTCATCCACCCTTAGGGCCATCCTCTCGGCATGAGACCCCAGGTGGCGGAAGCGTAGGCGGGGGAAGGGACCGGGGGGATGCCTACCAAACATCAGAAAGTAGGGGGAGAATTGGGTGACATCGCTGGGGGTCGTCCGGTGGGCGAGCAGGACATCTCCGAGATGGTCCTCCCACTCGCTTGCACGGGCGTTGACCACTTTCCTGAGCATATCCTTCAACGAACGGTGGAATCGCTCAATCCTTCCATTGGACTGGGGATGGTAGGGGGTGGTGTGCCTGACTTCGGTCCCAAGTTCCTGAAGATAGCCCTCCACGGTGGCGTTCTTGAACTCGAGGCCGTTGTCTGATATCACCACGGAAGGTGGGCCGTAGCGGGGGATGTGTTGTCGGGATAGTGCTAAGTACACCGACTGGGCCGTTTTATCCGGTAGTGGATAACAATCAACGTATCCAGTGGCATGGTCGATGATTGAAAGAATAAAACGGTTACCACCCGTGCTGGTGGGGAGTGGTCCCGTGAGGTCGATTCCTATCACGTCTCCAGGGTTCTCCGCAAGTGGCATCGGCGTAGGCTTGGGATGCTCGGCACAACCGCGATTTACTCCGCAGGGGGCGCATTGTGCTAATACATCGTAGACCTGTCGTCTCATGGCAGGCCACTTGAAGTGTTCATGGAGCCGCAGCAGGGTCTTCCTCATTCCTTGGTGGCAGACCTGACGATGGGCTGTCTCAATCAGGGTCCGTCGCAGGTCTTTGGGGACCACCAACCGGGGGTAGGCCGGAAGTCCCGAGGGAGGTTCTAGGGTGAACAGTAATCCATTACTTACCGTGTAACCATCCACCCCTTCCTCTCCGTAGAGGAACTCCGGCATGAGCAATTGTAGTCCTTTTACTTGGGATTCTAAGAGACCGTAGGCCGCAAAGGGAATTGCCATCTCCTCCTCGACCATCCCAATTTCGGCAACCTCGTGGGGGAGATCGACCGGTCTTGAGGATTTCAACCTAGAGAGCATATCCGCCCAGACGTTCTTGGCTCCTGCGAAGTACACAATAGGCGCCGCATACTCAGCAAGGAGCACCGCCCAACGCTGGACCCTCGTATTCTTCATCTCGGACAGAAAGAGGCTCTTCAAAGGCTTGTGGTCGCAGAGAATTTGGAAATCCGCCCCAAAGAGGTACGGGCGCAGGCGCGTGAGCGCAAACACAATCGCGTAGGCCTCCTTTTCGATCACAGGGTAGCGGTTTTGGGTCTCTGTAAACTGTCTAGAGAGGAAGTGTACGGGCCTCTCAATCCCTTCCTCATCTTCCTGGACGAGGATTGCACCAAGGCAGTAATCGGAAGCATCGGTGTAGAGCTTGTAGGGTTTCCGGGGGTCAGGGTAGGCCAGGGTGACCGTGTGGACTAGGGCGTCTCGTAGGCCCTCCCACGCATCGTGGCATTCCGGTGACCAGTTGAAGGGTACATATTTCTTCGTGAGCTCCACGAGGGGGCGAACTATATCTGCATAATGGGGAATCAGTTGTCTATAATAATTTGCAGACCCTAAGAGCCTACGTATGGCTTTAACGTCGGCTGGGGGAGCCATGTCACGTATAGCTTCCACTTTCTCCGGATCAGAGGAAACACCCTGGGCACTGACTACGTATCCTAAAAGCTTTACCTCTGGAACCCCAAAGTGAAACTTGGATTCCTTGACCACAAGGCCATATGACTGGAGGGCTTGCAGAACTGCCTGGATATGTTGATGGTGCTCCTCCTCAGTGCGACTGAAGATCACTAGGTCGTCGAGGTAGACCATCACAAACTTACGTAATGGGGCAACCACCTTATTCATAAGACGTTGAAAGGTGGCAGGCGCGTTGCAGAGGCCGAACTGCATACGCCTGAACTGGAAGAGGCCTCGGTGTGTGGCCACCGCAGTCTTCTCTACTGCCTCGGGGTGCATCGGCACCTGCCAATACCCGCTCTTCAGGTCGAGGGTAGAGAATACCTTGGCACCTCCCAAATTATCCACAATGTCCTGAATTCTTGGGAGGGGGTAGGCGTCCTTCCTGGTCACCGCATTAAGGGCTCGATAATCCACGCAGAACCGTACCGTGCCATCTTTCTTAGGGACCAGGGTGAGGGGCGAGGCCCATGGGGAGGAACTGGGTTCAATAATGCCCTCGGCGAGCATCTTATCCAGTTCCCGGTCCACGACCTCACGCTTTGCCAGGGGAAGACGATATGGCCTCTGATTTATGGGCGGGTTGTTCCCGGTCTCAATAGTCATGAAGACCTCAGAGGTGCAGGGGAGGGGGGTCCCAGGGGTGGGGAAGACCGAAGGAAACTGTCTTTTCCAATAATCGGCCTCCCACACAATTTGACCCACAAAGTTCTCAGCCTTGTGGGACCGGCGTGCTACATGGGTATGACCACAAAATATAACCGTCTTTGGGTCAGCCTCGTAGTCGATCTTCGCCCCTCCAACCTCAAGGACATCATCACCCAATAACAGATCATGGGCCATATCATTCACAACATTAAAATTACATATCTTACCATAGAGTGGGACTCGCAAGGATCCAAGAACCGTGATTGCGTGTCCCGTCAGGGATTTCAACCGGGTGTCAACGCGCCTACGCGGGCCTACAGCACCAGCCGCTGCGAGAGCGTCAGCAGCCCGGGTCGAAATAAGGGAGCAACACGCACCTGAGTCGACCAACGCCTGCATTGCCACGCCTCGTAGCTCGAGGTCAATGCAAGGTCGGCGATCAGATGCGCTTACTCGTTTCCCTGGAAGGCAGCAACTTCGGTCCCCTGCGAGGCCTGTTCGGCAGCCTTCTGAGCATAGACTCGTTCGCGATTTTGCCTCAGTAGCTCGCAGTCAGAGACATAGTGTCCCTCCTTCATGCACTCGAAGCAGGTTACCCCCGGGGGTGTCCTGCGGACTGGTAACCTCGATCCGGCTGCTGCCACCACGGCGACACTGGCAGCGTTAGAGCAGCAGCCGGAGGTCTGGGCAGGGGGGTTAGAGAAGACAAAGGTAGAGGGGGCAGCTGGGGCAATGGGGGCAGGGGGAGTGGACACGGAAAGGGGGGTCTTGTTCTTCTTTTTGTTCTCCCCTTTCATTGTCTTTAAGGAGTTTTTTAAGTCGTTGAGGACGGACTTGATATCGCGCATGTCGCTCATTACCTCTTTAACCTCTTCCCTGACCTCGGCTACTGCCCCGGAGGTCTTTGCTTTGGCGTTCTTATCAGGTTGATAGCGTAGCGCACCAATCTCCATGTCTTCCTCCTCAGGTCGTTTGGGGAGGGCGAACTCTTCGCGACCCATGGCCGTCGCAAGGCCATCAATCTTCGCGATAACAGCCTTAAAGGTCTTTGGGAGCTTACGCTGCAACTCCCAACGTACCTGGCCGTAGCTCATGTTGCTTACAAAGACGCGAATCAGTTGATCGGTTATTACAGGCAAATATAGATCTGCAGGGAGGTAGGCCCGCTTGGCTACCGACCAATAACGCTGGGCGAAGTCGGAGGCCGACTCATGTACCCCTTGCTGGATCTTAACGAGGGAGGCCCGGAGGTTTGCTAGTTCCTCCTTACCGAGCAGAGACTCCGTAATCTCACGTTCGACTGCAACCCAAGTCCGGGTATTCGCAACCCAACAGTCATAGATTAACTCGCTCAAACGACCATCAGCACAACACAAGGCCTGTTGGACTAGGGCCTTATCGGGGCAGCCGGATACCTCACGGATACGATTGAGCTTCGCTAGCCAGTCGCGGAGGCTATCCTTGTCCTGCCCATCGATCTTGGGCAGGCTCTTGGTGAATCGCACCAAGAGGGCTACCGAGCCAGGTTCGGGCCTGGAGGAACGATCGTCATCAGGAGGGGGTTGGGTGGTCGCTTCCTCGGCTTCGTCGGTGCCATCGGGAGGAAGGGGGGTGGCATCTGCCAAGAAGACTCGAGCCGCCTCAAGCTCGGTACGGAGGTTAGCATTATGTACCTGAAGGGCATGACTCTCTCGATCGCGCTCAGCGAGTTTGGCATCTTGGGCGGCCTTCATCTGCACACCCATCTCGATTTGAGCCTGGTGTGCTGTGTCCCTCCTCATGTTGGCCAAATATTGTTTCCAATATTTGTTGAGGAGAGCTGGGGTCGCGGCGACCTCGGCATCGGCTGGGACTCGACCAGCCTCTTTTTCTTGATCGAACCAAACAACGAAATCGTCGGGGAGAAACGGTTGGGCCATGGTGAAGGGGAATGGGGGGAGTGGGAAGGGAGTACAGAGTCAATCACATAGGGAAGAGAGGACACAAGAAACAATTTTCAGGCACGGGCAAGGGTATTTCACACTCGGGACACCTCGGGGCCGACTCGGGACACCTCGGGGCCGACTCGGGACACCTCTGGGCCGACTCGGGGCCGACTCGGGGCCGACTCGGGACACCTTGGGGCCGACTCGGGACACCTCGGGGCCGACTCGGGACACCTCGGGGCCGACTCGGGACACCTCGGGGCCGACTCGGGACACCTCGGGGCCGACTCGGGACACCTCGGGGCCGACTCGGAACCACTCGGGGCCGACTCGGAACCACTCGGGCTGCTCGGGACACCTCGGGGCCGACTTGGGACACCTCGGGGCCGACTCGGGTCACCTCGGGGCCGGCTCGGGACACCTCGGGGCCGGCTCGGGACACCTCGGGGCCGACTCGGGACACCTCGGGGCCGACTCGGGATACCTCGGGGCCGACTCGGAACTATTCGGGACCTACTCGGGACTATTTCGGAGGGGTTCGGGACAACTCGGAACCACTTCCGGGCGGACTCGGGACGATTTCGGGGTGGCTCGGGACAACTCGGAACCGACTCGGGACAACTCGGAGTCGACTCGGGGTCATTATCGGTGCCCCCCGGCAATACTTTATGAATTGTGAAGCTACTCCCTTTTACTAATGATCACAAAATAAACAGTAGGGTATCAAGGGTAGACAGAACGGCGGCGAGGAAGGGGGGGTAGCATGCTGTACGGGCGAGGAATTACAGACACAAGCACACAGCGATCCACAAAGTTAATCAATATGACCGGTAATCCACAAGGAATTTTGAATTCGTGGTCCGAAACGGTTTGAATTAGATCATCCATGATACGTAGATAACATAATATCACAGAATAATTCCACAGGGAGCGAGGGAGATGGATGAAGGTCATAGGTCACGGGTCACAGGTCAAAGGTCACAGGTCAAAGCTTACATATATTTCAAACGGATTTCAGGCGCAGGCAGGGGGTAGATTTAATGTTAATGGTGTCTTGTGTTTCAGATTCGGGGATAATCACTACGGGACAAGGTATACTTCCGAGGGTACAGAGTGCTGGGGCGAGTGGCGGAAAATAGGGGCGGGTTTCACGGGCGGTCTCCCAAACGGATTTATCACAACAGGATATCACAGAAAAGGAATTCATGTAGATACATCACTACACATACACATACGGAAATTTACAAATTCGATCTGAGGCGGGAGAAACGGGCATAAACGGATGGTTCAGATTCGGAGCACCAAAGTGACTCGGACGGGGATAGGGAGGTTACGGGCAGACATTGACAAGTCGGAGGGAAGCTGAAACCGGGGGGAAGCTGGAGGAGGGATGCTCTGGCAATCATATCGTTTAAATATGTAAACCTCAACATACCTGTTGTGTTTCCGTTCTCCATGCTGACCGTGGTGTAGGCGAATCCTCGTGGAATTTACTGATATAAATCGTCTCTTGCAGAATCAATAATTTTGCAATAATCTAACGAAATAATGCAGACTCGGCAGCATGTACAGTACAGCGTGGTGGTCACCAGCTCTGCAGTAGAGCAATTTTGAATAATAATTTCGAATCAGATCAGAATAAAGTCTCGTCGTGGTCGCCAGTTGTAAAGTTCGTCTATATATATCAAAGCAATGCGCGAGTGTATCTAAGGTAAGATTCACAGAGGAACTCAAGGAGTCGTGTGGTAGATTGTAGTACACAAGCAATAGACTGCCGAGGACAATCGGATCCTCTATTTTATTCAAAATAGAGAGAAGGGGGCGGTTCCTTGAGGGAGGGGCTTACTAGGTAGGCTGGCCTACACCTGAGGGAAGCCTCGTTTTCAAGCTATCCAATCATCATCGAGGTGGGCCGCGGGTCCAAAGACCACGCGCCCGGGGCGGGTCCGGACCCGGGGCCCGGGTGGAGACCTTCCTCAAGTGCGGGCGAGTCCATTGAACCATCGGGTAGATACGATAGGCTAGGTGAACAGGTTGGAGTGGTGCCTTGATAGTGACGCCGATATCTTTGCTTTGAACCTAGCGGGACGAGGATCGTAGATTAAATTACAAGGGGGGTGGGTTTAATAATCAGCGCAGGCTCTCGAGTGATATCGATAGCCTGGCTTTGACCGTTAGCGGCGGCCATTTTGTTTTGCGGTTAATTTCGGAATAGGAGATATAGCAGCAAAGAGAAATATATATTTATATTTAATAAATCATTTTTAGGAGTGTTCTTCTTGGGTAGAAATATCCACCGAATTATATTAAGATGACCTCAGATCTTCACAACCAGTTAGAAACTGAGTGTAGGTCATCCTGCAGTAGGGACCAGGGATGTGTTTCACTAGTTTTGTGACAAAAGTGTAGCAAACATGAAAAGCCGCACCAACATTGCAAGCAAGAACGGACAAAAGAAAGTCACGTTTCATAACGCATGTCCCATCTATTGTCGCATGTTGTGTCACAATGTAGGTGTTGCGAACAGTGACACTACAGTGCCACTTGTGCCAGTGCTACTGGTGTTGTCACAAAACTAGTCAACGCCAATATGTCAGTATAGTGTCACAGACAACATCTAGACATGTCACGAAACTAGTGAAACAGGTCCCAGGGCTGGTGTTTTCGTCTCTCCGCCTCCTTACTGGATGTCAACTGATTGAGAAGGTTGCTATGCAACTGGCTTCTTCAATCAGAGTATATTTGGGATTTACGATATCTAATGTTTTTTGAAGTCGGAACGAAGCCGACTAAAATAAAAATTGGAGAATGCATCTGTCAAACAGAGTCTTACCATGCTTGGGCTTAATTGTTCTTAATGTATATGTGACTCTCAGCGCACACATAGTGATTTTTACACTATCTGGATTCAATTAAATGTATATCGAAAAAGGTGATTCAAATTGAATAATAATGTGCCTATCATCTTTTTGATTTACGGACAAAACGTTGTTACATCTCACTCGATTGTATGCGTCTTGTATGTGTGTATATCCTACAATTATACTACTCAATTTATAATACCTCAATTTCTCGGTTTCAAAATGTTTACAGCTCCACACTCTCGATTCCTTGTAAGTCATTATACAATTGATACTATTCTGACAGGTATTTCACATGCAAAAGACATTTTTCTGGTACGAACGTAGTTGGGTATGTTTGTGAATGGTTGGGGGGTGGGTGCTTATAGCTTCCACGAACATGATCAAGTGCGTTGGGAGACTCCATGGTACACACGGACGCAGTGTTTACGTCGCTGTGCGTCGTACAGGGAGTTGGTGCTCATTGTACAGCGTGTCGTAAACCCTGCCTCACCGACATAGCAGAAGCACGTCGTAAGCCGCGTCAATGTGCATTGAAAGCCCGGTTGGTTCCCCCCTGAATACTTTTCCACCTGCCATTTTGTGACGGTAGATATATACATTTATCTGTACAACAGACATGGTTTATCCTCAGTATATTTAGATACCGAATAAACGGGACTCGTTAAACGCTGGAAACACTTCTCGGGTTGACGATTTATTTATTTATTTTTGTTATGGTTTTTATTTATACTGGAGACAGTGCCTAGGCGATGTTGCTCCTATCTTCCGGCAACTCCAGTTCTTAATAGTTATCATTCCGCGTAATGGATAGCGTGTAGGCGTACAGAGCTTGCGGTTCCTTGAAGATCTAATATTCACAAATGCATACAGGTACATGACTTTAGCCTGCAAACAATGATATAGTTATACAATTCAAGAAGCTTCCAGATACCAATTCATTACTACTTGCATAATTATCCAAATCAGTTTTTATTTCTCACCTTCCTTAGATTTCTTATGTCTGGGAGGTGTTCGATATAACTAACTTTACTCTTGATTGTTAAGCTTGGTTCTTAAATTATTTTTGATAAAATGTATGAATAACTCTTCATTCTATATTCATCCTTGTTTCGGGTGCTAGCTCATTCCATCTTACAGCAGTTTTATACTCTTGGTGACGAATTTTCTCAGAGAACACCACTAGACGATCTTTCTTACATCACCTTATCATCACCTTGTCTAGTTTAAAGGTCGGCTAATTACCTGGAGACCGCTCTGGGCAGTGCTGAAAAGGTTACCCACCCGCTGACACCGACAATGCCTGTTAATAAGGTTTACTTAAAACATTCTACTTAAGTAGGACATTTTCTTTATATTGCAATGCTTATTTTTCATAATCATGTTCGCTGCTGATAATTATTTTATTGCGAATTCTGTACTTCCTTTGTCAATACGTCTTGATCTGTAATAAATATTGTTATTCCTATTTGATTTGTGTTCATTAATTGCATAGCATGTCTTCGTCTCATCTCATTATCCAGCTAGTGGCTTAAATAGTTTAGTCATTTTAAGCCTGGCTCCCACTACACTTTCGAAACACTAAGACAAGCGTTCCGACATGGCTCCGACAGAGAATCTCGCTTTCTCTCAGAATGCACGGGTTTCTCGCAGCACTGAACACGGTGTCCGACGTGGTTTCCGACACACTCCGACACGCTCTGACATGGTTCGAACAGAAGGGTCATGTCACAGGAATTCCGACAAAATCAAATATGATCGATTAAAGCCTAGTCCCACCGCAGAGATACGATTTGATTGGGAGCCCGACCTTACTTAGGGACCAGACCTACATAGGTACCAGACCTATGTATATACCTTAACCCACTGTTCACACACTAGCGGCGGGTGGTGTCTTATGACATTACCACAAAGAATCGGGTGATACCTTGTCAGAGAGGAAAGCTTTCCCCTTTTCTATTAAAATCAATCCATGTTTTCAGAATCGGAAAGGGTTTAATTGTGTGTAAAGGCATGTATTTATCACATATTTAGAATTTAAATGGAAATGGTAAATGATATAAAGTATTACTTATCAATAACTGTAATGAGGGAATGATATTTTTGGTTAAAAAGATATTTTTAACAAATATTGTTCGGATTTTATCTCCACAAAACCTGTTCTGACACACTGTGACTAACTGCAACAGAGCCCTTCCGACAGGGAGCCCTACGATTTGAAATTTCATATCATGGCCTTATCGGAGCCATGTTGGAGTCTGTCGGAAGCAGTGGGAGTGCGGCCTTATAGAGCAAAGATGATTGTTGTATTCTCCATTTGACTATTGCTCATCGGAAGAACTTCATTTTACGGATAAGGAAAAGACAGTATTTTAATAAAAAAACAAAAGCAAAAGCGTTCTCTGGTGATAGCGATAGCACTCTCAAAACAAATACAATGTTGTGAGGTGGTCAACACTTACAGTAGCCATAGCAGGTTGACAGTGGTGGGTGATGCGGGCTTAATGAAGGGATGCTGTAGGTGCATGGTAGCGACGAGCTCTACCTCAAATGAAGCCATTGTCGGAGGAGCCGCACAGCCGCTCGTTTATTTTGATCAAGAGGAGACTAAGCAGGTTTAGATGGGAAGCCATTGACGTGCGGGCGGCACAGGCTCTCCGTGACCACGCCAAGCTCAGTCAATCAACTGTTGTCCCCCTTTCACTCAGATATCTAATGAAGGTGTCCAAGCCTGTTTGCTAATCACTTGTCTGTTTGCAGCCTAGTTTGCACTTTGACGTGTTTGAAAATTGAAAATTCCCAAATCGTAGCCTATCGGGAAGTCACCGATAGTTCAAAATTGTGGACATGGTTTGAAATCGTAGAGTGTAGAAACGCCTTTGGAGGACCAAAAACATAAACCATGGTCGCGATTGGCTCACAATTCAATCGGTGTATCATCTTAGATCTCAGGCATTTATAAATCTGAATAATCTTTTAGAGGTATTAACAACATATTATGATATTATTTTTCAGACACTAAAACAATCAAATCGAAAAATACAACTGTGGTAGAATCATAATTGTGTTATGAAACTATGCGCCCTATGCGAAACTATGCATTGTGCACCCTACCTATGTTGGATTTCATCGGGAGCTCTACGATTATCGTTTTCTATCGCAGCCTATCGTGAAGTATCGTAGACGAAATCGCAGAAACCTGTTTCACCTACCACGATTTTTGCTGACCTCACGATAGAATCGGTATGGTGTATGGAAGGCATTCGTAGGGCCTATCGGGACCAGGGGTCTGTTTAATATCGGACGAGCGAGACTTTGAAAGCTCGTACGGAGGTCGTCCAGCCAGTCTCGTTCAAGAAGCATGTCGCTCGTCCAGGGACGAGCCCCGTACGATACGAGAGAGCTGCCATGAGAAAGTCTCGTTCAACAAGAAACTCGTCCAACGGAGAAATCTCGTCCACACTCTCCTACATCGTCTCAAGGTCTCGCATACGGACGACACCCCAAAGGGGTGTCGTAGCTGAAGCTGAAGCATGTGATAGTGGACCTCCAAAAGGACTGTGATACCCTCTGACACACTCTGACACCCCAACATGGCCCGACAGGCTTCCGACATGCTTCACAATAGCGTTCCGGTATAAGGGCAAGGTTGGTTATACCCCCTCCTCCTCTCACCAGTCCTGACTCACCAGTCCTGACTCACCAGTCCACACTCACCAGTCCACACTCACCAGTCCACACTCAACAGTCCACACCCACCAGTCCACACTTACCAGTCCACACTTACCAGTCCTCACCCACCAGTCCACACTCAACAGTCCACACTCACCAGTCCACACTCACCAGTCCACACTCAACAGTCCACACTCACCAGTCCACAGTCACCAGTCCACACTCAACAGTCCACACTTACCAGTCCACACTCAACAGTCCACACTCAACAGTCCACACTCACCAGTCCACACTCAACAGTCCTCTCTCAATCGTCATCCCTCAATCGTCCTCACTCACCAGCACTCACACACCAGTACTCACTCACTAGTACTCACTCATTAGTACTCACTCACCAGCACTGACTCACTAATACTCACTCAACAGTCCTCACTCAACAGTCCTCACTCACCAGTCCTCAATCAAAAGTACTCTCTCACCAGTACTCACTCACCAGCACTCACTCACTCACCAATTCTCACCCACCAGTCCCCACTCACCAGTCCTCACTCGCCAGTCCACACTCACTAGTCCTAACTCACCAGTACCCACTCAACAGCCCTCACTCATCAGTCCACACTCACCAGTCCACACTCACTAGTCCTCACTCACCAGACCTCACTCACCGGTCCTCATCCACCAGTCCACACTCACCGGTCCACACTCACCAGTCCACACTTACCAGTCCACACTTACCAGTCCTCACTCACCAGTCCACACTCAACAGTACACACTCACCAGTCCTCACTCACCAGTCCACACTCACCGGTCCACACTCACCATTCCACACTCACCAGTCCACACTTACCAGTCCTCACTCACCAGTCCACACTCAACAGTCCACACTCACCAGTCCACACTGGCAACAGTAATGCAGTGATGCCGTAAAATAGTTTAAAAAGTAGTGTGGTTAGAATTGTAACATAATAAGTAGGGTTGAAATAATAATGCGGTAATGGTATCACGGTAACGGTAGCGAGGTAACGGCGTAAGAATGGTAACATAGTAACAGCATTAAGATGTTGGCATGTAATACTAACGTGGTTAGGGTGTAACATGATTAGAATGGTAACAGAGTGATACAGTAACGGGGTTAGAATGGTAACGCTGAAACGGGGTTCGAATGGTAACGTAGTAACGCAGTTAGAAATGGTAACGTGGTTAGAATGGTAACACAGTAACAAGGTTAAGGATGGGGGTAACGCGGTTAGAACCGTAACACGGTAATGGGGTTAGAATGGTAACGCAGTAAGAAATGGTTATTCGGTAACAGGGTTAGAATGATAACGTGGATATGGCAACATTGCAAAGGCGTTTAAATAGTCAAGGTTATACAGTGTAGAGGGTAACATGGAAACCTGGTTATATTGCAAATTAGGTAATGGTGTTAGAATGGTAATGCAGTTACAATGGTAATGTGTTTGCAGAGCGAATGCGATAATTTTACCGATAGTGTGTATGGCGCCATACCAGCACAGTATGGTGGTACACCTCAACTACCACTTGCATAGCATAGGTTGGTATTTGGAGTAATTTTAGGCATAGGTGTATAGTACTATGGTAATGGTAACGGTTTTCAGATTTATCTTTGCCTTTCTCTAACCTACAAATCGACATAAGGCACTTGTAAATCGGACTAGGGGATAGGTAGCATCGCTATTCAAACGGCCTGCTCAGAATCGGGAACAGTTGGTGAAGTGCGTACAGCGACACGATTAAGGTCGGGCAGAGTCGGTCATTACCCCAAGGCAAGTAATGCCCGTCCCGATTAAAATCAGGTCTGTGAAGTACGTATGGCACGGTCACACCGGGAAACGGAAGAGTTATGGACGTGTTGAGCGCCAAAAAGTTCCATCCATTGGCATCCGTAGGCGAAAGTTGAAGGGATGGACTACCCCGGTGCAACGCACTGGAAGAGAAAAGGTTTAGTTGCAGAAGTGTTGGGGAAAACAAACAGAAGAGTTGCGGAAGAGTTACGGACAATTACGGAAGAGTTATAGACGCCAACTGATGTCTACGGAAGTGTTGCAGAGGTGTAACGTATAATTGCGGAAGAGTCACGGAAGACGGGCGGGTAACGGAAAGGTTGCGGAAACGTTACGAAAGCCGTGAGCATATATCCTACATCCCTACATCCTACATCCCTACATCCTACATCCCTACATCCCTACATCACTACATCCTACATCCCTATATGACTACATCCTACATCCTACATCCTACATCCCTACATCCCTACATCCCACATCCCACATCCCACATCCTACATCCTACATCCTACATCCCTACATCCCACATCCTACATCCTACATCCTACATCCTACATCCTACATCCCTACATCCTACATCCCTACATCCTACATCACTACATCACTACATCCTACATCCCTATATGACTACATCCTACATCCTACATCCCTACATCCTACATCCCTACATCCTACATCCCTACATCCTACATCCCTACATTCCTACATCACTACACCACTACATCCTACATCACTACATTACTACATCACTACATCACTACATCCTACATCACTACATTCTACATCACTACATTCTACATCACTACATCCTACATCCCTACATCCCCACATCCCCACATCCCTACATCATACATCACTACATCCTACATCACTACATTACTACATCCCCACATCACTACATCCTACATCACTACATCCTACATCACTACATCCTACATCCATATATGACTACATCCTACATCCTACATCCCTACATCCCTACATCCTACATCCCTACAACACTACATCATACATCCCTACATCCTACATCCCTACATCCCTACATCACTACACCACTACATCCTACATCACTACATCACTACATCACTACATCCTACATCACTACATTCTACATCATTACATTCTACATCACTACATCCTACATCCTACATCCCTACATCTCCATATCCCCACATCCCTACATCATACATCACTACATCACTACATCCCCACATCACTACATCACTATATCACTACATCACTACATCACTACATCCCTATATGACTACATTCTACATCCCTACATCCCTACATCCTACATCCCTACATCCTACATCCCTACATCCCTACATCCTACATCACTACATCACTACATCTTACATCCCTACATCCCCACATCCCCACATCCCTACATCCTACATCACTACATCACTACATCCTACATCACTACATCCCCACATCACTACATCCTACATCACTACATCCCTACATCACTACATCCTACATCACTACATTCTACATCACTGCACCCTACATCACTACATCCTACATCACTATATCCTACATTCCCACATCCTACATCACTTCATTCTACATCACTACATCCCTACATCCTCACATCCCTACATCCTATTGAGTGAAGACTATTCCGGGCATTTGGGGGAGTCTGTTTTGCAGTCTGTTTTGCCTTTCAAAACGGTCCCGGAAGTTGATATTTGGTGCGGGATGCGTTCACTCACTGGTGTCCTGCCTGTCACGGTCACCTCCAGCGGACGACCTCTCGTCTGGACTCATATGGGTCAAACGTAAGAGATTCTGTACGAGCGATAGACCCTGCCCTGGACGACATGCCTTATTAAACCACATTGGACGACAATCGCCCAGAAGGTCGTCCCTCGCCCTGTATCTCGTATCGTCCAGGTGCGGTCTCGCTCGTCCGATGTTAAACAGACCCCAGAATCGTGGTAGGTGGGGGCTGGCCTTTAGGTTGTGCATAGGTAGATACTGATAGAGACAACTAAATGTCATGATGGCGTATCAGTACAATGTTGTGGCATGAAGGAAAAATGTTCATATGAATATTCGAGAAAACTAGCTGAGCTTCGTTTACATTGAGTTTAGATTTTATGCGAGTTTCTGAGATGAAATAGAATGAATGAGTGAATTTATTTATGTCAACCATCGATTGATTGACAGTGGTCCATGAGTCATCCGTTAAGCCTACTTTGTAATTAGGATTATTAAATAAGGGGACCGTAGTTGGTGATAAAAGGTTTATTAATAACTAGTAGGGTACGTGCAGCGCATGTTTGAGCTCAAACAATGTTGACAGTAACTTAAAATATCATAATGATAGAGATAACTAGCAGCAGATGGTAATTATCCCCAAGTGGGTCCTGTAGACCTGCCTCCCTATGCATATGAAAGACGACATCTAAATACTGGCGGATCGAAGAGAACTTCAATTGATAAGACCACTACATAACTAATTTAAGTCTTTATTGCTACAAATACAGGGGTCAAGTTGTAAACATTACAGAAAGATATGCATGACTTTCTGTGAGAGCATTGATGTTTCGAGTGAAAGAATTGAGCTGTAACTCCTTGACCCTCCTGTCAATTTGTTCATGTCTATGGTGACAGTCGACACATATCCCTCACGCTCTTAGAAGGGGTTTTACTCCATCCTCACTAATCCTGCTGGCCGCATATACTAGTATGTTATATTCTCATGGGTAGTACACCTTTGTAATTTTAGAGTTATAGAGTGCCACTAACCAAAATCCCTGCCTTAGGCTCTCCATCACATTGGTATTCCTTTGTTGATCAAGGGATCTGCAGCTTGGTTATCTAAGCAAACTGTCATACTCTTATTCCTCCATTTCTTGCAGTAAAGCCTGGCCACTGGCTCCAGCACCAGTGTCAATAGGTGGTTGATCGGTGAGTCCTTTATTTAAGGGCAGTCCTTCCAATTACCACTCAGTGCCAAGGAGGCAGGCGTCTATTGAGATAGGGGTATGAGAACTGGTATTTAGTAGTGGGACCAGGGGGTCGTTTAATTTAAAGTGTCTTGGACCACAGTGTAGAAACAGAGATTTCCATCGACGAACATTTCGGTGAGAACTTATCAATTACATTTAATTACCACTATCTTCCAAATGGAGAAGAGACCTTGTTCATAGTCTCGTTTGATTCTCCCCCGGGACAAAATAAGTCTGAAAGACACTTTGGGGGAGACTTGAACCACACTCATGGGGGTATCTTACGCCAAACACAATCCATATGATGCACTGAGTTGAATGGTCTAAAATGGATGCACTGAGCCTCAGACCAAACATGAGGCAGGTTTCTACCAAATAAGTGTTGACACCGGGAATAAACTCCCACTTGAGACCTGCTAGAGGCAAATCTGCACAATGTACTTTGATGTTCCTATATCCATATGATGGGTCCATTTTTGCAATGGAGTCCCCTATGTTGATGAAGGTAGCTGCTTCCTCTAGGCCCAAGTGTGGGTAACCATATATAAGCCATTCTTTAACTCCTCCTGGATCTGATTCTGCCACTGCACAAAAAGTACCGCTTTACATATGAATCCGAAACGCGTCTAACAGTAGGATTTTGCGTCTAGAAGTTCGACCTATTAGACGTCTCGTAGACGCCTTATCTAGTGGCGTATATACATGTCCACGGTGCGGTCTTATATACGTCATATATACGCCTGGTTCCGTTGTATATACACCAACATCCAAAGGTTCCGATCTTTGCAACTTGGGGACACTACTGGTAGCATCCAAGTCTGTATTATATTAAAATTGCAATCTTAATAATTACCAATTTATTTTATAAAACCTTTATAAAACCTTATTGAATATAAATTGATTAATTACAAATAATAAACCCTGCATTCTTTGGGATTTTTACCGTTTTTCCAATAGATTTTTCCTTGAAAACACCATTCTTTTGTTGTATTCTGGGTATTCCCATATATAAGCCTTTAACAAGTTAACACTATAGAGATGGAGTCCCTAAGAACGTGCGGCGGGCACCGGCGGGCACCGGCGGGTTGCGGGGGGTGGGGGAGGGTTTCCCACTGAGTCAACCTGTACAAACGCGGCTGGCGGCGGGCGGTGAGCGGTGGGCGGCGGGCAGCGGGGGGCTTCTCACTGAGGCTTTCTGGGGGTGGCGTGGGGTGGTGTGGGGGAGTCGGGGGGTAACGGGGGGTGGTGTGGGGCATCTCACACTCGCCAAGCGGCCGCTAATCCGTCCACACCCACTGCAGGGAGGCGGGGGTTGTGTACTAGGGCTTCCTGTGGGTAGAGTGATTGTAGGGTGGTGGGGTGGTGGGGTGTCGGGGGGGGGGGGGGCGGTAGGGGGTGGGGTTGGGAGGTCGCGGGTGGCGGGTCAGTGTTGGTGTATCCTCTACCAACACCCACAGGCCCGGGCGGGCCGCGGGTCGCAATTTTGTTTTTTTTGGTATCATATATACGCCTGGCGTATATATATCTTGCGCAGAGTATATTTTATCCTAAATACGCCAGGCGTGAAAGCCAGCCAAGTCGCGCGCGTCTACATATGGAAACTGTCTCGTAGACGCCCGAAACGTAGACGCGTCTAAGAGGTGTATACACATATAAACAAGCCACGATACAGCCGATACGTGCGTTATCGCAATGGCGTATATATTTGTAAAATAGTGGTTTTCGTGCAGTGTCCTGGGACATGGCTGATTGGTGGATGTGCAGTTAGGATACTGCCATGTTGGTGTCATGCTTGGCTTTCCTTATCTGTGAGTTACTCAGTGTAGCAGGAATTTGTCCTTGTTGTTTGGGGGATCAAGTTCTCCTCGGGCCTAAGTCGTATGGCTCTATCCCTTGTTGGGGCGTTTGTGGGGGGGGGGGGGGGGGGTGAGTTCCTATACTGACTTGTGGCAGAACTTGCACTTCACCCCATATGGGTATTCTACTGTATCATATAGCAAGGATGTGGCATGTCTCCTCATAGATGTATGATCTTTCCTGCTTCTTTCCTTTCTGCTGCAGTCTCTTTCTACCATTCGTGTTCTAGTTTCTTGGAGTGTTTGCTCACTCTTAAGTGATGGGGTCCGAGTCTTTTTTGGTAGCAGAGACAGCTTCAACCGATGAGACATTGTCACCCCAGGGCTTGTAACTCCCTATAGTGGCTGTCCAAGCCCGAGACGGACTGCCAGTCGAACTTAGCTAAAAGCTTGAAGACGTATATTGTGGAGGACCGGTAGCAGTTGTATAACATGTAGATAAACGTGGCTTAGCTCGATTCACCTCCTATCCCCACCGCTAGAATAGAGAAAACAAGGGAGCCAGCCGGGGGAACTTCCCCTGGCCGTCTGACTACCCTATTTTCGTCGCACCTCATTGGCCGAGGGCGTCACCTGAGCCCCAGCGCGATTTCCTATTGGATCAGGGTCTATCTGCGTTTGGCATGTGCATACCACCTGGTAGATTCTGTTGCATAGGGCACTATGTGTCAAGCCACATAGCTCCTATAAGGTTCTAGGAACATAGAGCCTAAACTGGGGTATGGACGTTCCCCAGTCCCAGTCTCATGGTTTTGACTGTTATCCAGTCTCATCAGGCAAAGAGCGAAATCTTCTGTGCCCCCCCCCCCCCCACCTGTGGTTTCACCCGGGGAGAGGATATGTCAGCCCTTATTACTTTTTGTTTTCCGAAAAATAATTGTAGTTTCCTTCCCCATTTGTTTTACATGGCATTGTTCGGGGAGGAGGCTAATGTGTGGTGGCTTCTCGCTAGCCGTACCTATTATCCAGTGTGTCGAGTCCTTCGGGGGAGTAAGTCTAGAGTTGGTGGATCCAGTTGAATTCTATTTATTTCTTAGTCTGGTGGCTTCTTTTGCTTCAGGATGTCTGTATATGATGTCAAGGATGTGGACCTTGACATCATTTGTCCCGTGGTGGTCTTTTCTGTTGTAGTCGTTGGGTAGTTCATTCTTGCTTGAGTGTTTCTCTATGCAATAGAGGTATTCTATTATTCCCTCTTTTATTTTCCGCTTTGTTTGTCCCACATACTGGAGGTTGCAGGTTTTGCATTATATGCAGTAGATCACGTTTGAACTATTGCATGTCACGTTCCACTTGGTCTTGTGTTGTTTCCCAGTGCTGGTGGATGTTATGTTCTCACCCATAAAGAGTAATTCGCAGTAGTTGCAGTTTGCCTTGGTGCACTTGTTTTGATTCTTTGTGATTTCCTTTCTTTTCATAGTTGCTTGTACCTTTTCTTGTTTTTGTTCCGTTCGAAGTTTGTAGTTGGTTCTTGCACGTACCAGGTAGTCTTTGACCTTTTTCGGATGATTGCAGCCTTTTATTATTTTTTTCTTGGGGAATTTTTGGTTATGATTGATCTTGCGAGGATGTCCCAGTTCTTACCAAGTAGCTTCGTTGATGGTGCTGTTGCCTGGTCTGTAGGTGGTGACTAGTACCACCCCATCCCCCCTATCCTCAGGTTAGTCCTTTCTCTTGTTGAGGAGTTGTTGTCTGTCTTGACTGTCCACCTTACTCTTGCAGTTGTTGATCAAGTCTAGTGGGTACCTCTTGGCCCTGAACTACTCTTTCTTTCTTGCGCAGTGGCGCTGGTAGTCATCGTCGGATTTGAATATCCCTCGTAGTCTTAGAAGTTGTGAGTATGGGAGGCTGTGTTTGGTTGCAGGCAGGTATGCTGATTCATAGTCCAGGTAGGTGTTGGCATCTGTGGGTTTGGTATATAGGTCGGTATGCAATTCCAATGTTTCTCTGCTTAGCTCGACTTTTGTGTAAAGAGATGCATTGGTGGAGTGTTCTGCTGTGAACTTGATCGTCGGGTGCTGGGTGTTGAGATCATTTAGCTAATCCAATAGGCATCTTATCCATGTTCCCAAATGATGAAAATGTCATCGTAGCCATATTGATGGCTGTGAGACTTCTCATGCATTTAGTTGTGTTTTGGGTTTTTCCATGAAGAGGTTAACGTATGAAGGTGCTAACTTTGTCCCCATAGCTGTTCCGCTCACTTGTTTATAGTGGTCTCTGTTGAACTGGATGTTGTTATCTTTTAGCACTTTTTCTAGTAGATCAACAATTGACTCATTGCTGGGGTTGAGGCGCTTACTCCTCTTATGGCTTCTATGCCTTCATTGTTTGGTATGTTCGTGCATAGCGAACCTACATCAAGGGTTGCTATTATTGTTCCTTTATTCATTTTCCTAGGGACTCTACTTTGTCGATGAAGTTGTTAGTATCCTTGACGTATGACTTGATCTGTTGCACCTGAGGTTTGATGAAATTGTCCACAAAAGTGGATATCTTTTCAGTTGCACAATTGTTTGCTGAGACGACTTGTCTTCCTGGGGGTGGTCTCTGTGGTTTGTGTATTTTCGGTAGGAAGTACACATGTGGTGGTCTTGCTTTGTCCGTTTTGAGAGCCCCCGCGAGTGTGTGACTTATTTCTCCCTTTTCCATCATCTTTTTAATCTTTTCTCCTACTATCTTGTTGATATCACTCATGATGTCTCGTTCTGTTGGGATATGGACTGTTCGGTCTCTTAATTGTCTTTCAGCATCGTGGATGTAGTCGGTGGTGTTCTGGATGACCGTGGCTCCTCCCTTGTCGGCTGGTTTTATTGTGATCAAGGTGTCTCTCGCCAGTCCCTTCAATCCCTCTTCTGCTGTAATGTAGTATCATGTTTGAGGCGTTTGTTGATCGCTGCTCCACTTAGATGTACCTTGTTTAGGGTGATGAATCCCTTGAGGTTTTTTGAGCCGTTTGGTTGATTCCAAGTGGACTCACCTCTTAGTTGTTGGTTAAGCTTCCTGTCGTCGAAGGGGGTGAGTGGACCTTTGATGTTGGGATCTTGGGGTCGAGTGAAATTCAGTTGAAAAAAGACTAGTTTCTGTCTCCCTCCCCCTTACACCCCTTGGTAGGGCAAAAATTGAGACCCTTTTCTAGAATGGACTCTTCCACTTCTGTTAGGACCATGTCTGACAAGTTTACTACGATACTCTCCTTGCTGGTACTTTACACTGTGGGTGTAACCAAGAAGTTTGTCACAAAACTCGGCGGAATGAAGAAATTTATACAAACATCTATAGCAGTTGTATAACACCCTGAGATTGGCCGCTTCCCACTCTACCTGAGAGGTATACACTAGAGCTTGATTGTCAGGTGAGAGCACCATGGAGCTATCTTCTGCCTTAGTAAACTTAACTGGTTCTTTCTTTTGCTTTGCTATCCTCAGTCTATGCTGATTGGTTGAAGCAGGCTGCACTACTGTAAGCTAATTCAATGACTATGTGAGTTGATGCTTCAGGTCTCTCTGGTTTTAAGATTTTGCTAATGTCCTGATTCTAAATGCCATTGTTATATTAATGGAAGAAGCCTATGGATATGATTACTATTCATATTTAGAGAAGAAAAATGATGATAACAACCTTTTCGAAGCATTAGTTGTTTGTTGATTGTTGTTGTCTGTAAGTTACAGATGTCTCACATGATCTCCTTACTGGACTTCCCAGCCCTTCTGGACATTCAGTAATGTTTCATCTGCTTTCTCTAAGGAACATTTAATCACTTTGATTATCAGTGTATATAATTAAACAACCAATATTTATGCACTGTAGCATTTAAAAATTTGGTATTATAACAACAACCTTTTTAAATGTGAAAAGGTGACCAATATATGTATTTGCACTTTATATCTGTTTGTTAACACTGTAAATGAACCATAAATTGTTTATACTCAAATATCCAGCAGCAACTGCTTTCTCTTGGCTGGTAGTCATGCTCCCTAGCATGACCTTCACCTTTTCTAGTAAGGGTATCATTGATATGCAAATAATACTATTCTGGCAATAATCAGGCATGGGCTGTGGGATCCTTTGCATGAGTAGACCAACCCATAGTGTGGCACTACAGAAGGAACACAAATCCGAATTTATGAAACACAGAACCACTTCAATTACTCAATGTAGAGTTCTCCTTGCTGATTGTGCTCTTGCATGAATATGGTAATCTTATTGAAATAGGCAGTACCAGGGAGTTGGTAGTGTTTTGTAGCACTTGATGTTGAAATGAATGCTGCTAATTCTTTGTTGTTTAAGAAAAACAAATGATCTCCATAGTTATTTGTATGTTAATTATTACTACAGCTGCACAACGAAGCCTATTTCTTGTCTTGATATAAATGTGGGCAGTTTCATTACCATCATTATTTCTTATTATGAAACACAACTTCGTCGACGCTAAAGCCTATGGACATGCTACCTGGTGGTTATTGGCCACTTTACAAATATGCTGGTTCCCCAGTCATCCGATAGGGGATGGAGCGGAAATCAGACAAATGAACAAACGGGTATTATTTGCCACTAGAGACCTAAGCAAGTTTTCATCATGGGATGGACTATATCTTAAGAGAAGAAGCACATCTTAGTGTAGACCTACAAAAAAGAAAAGCAACTTCAAGTATATCTCCGATGAGATTCTCACTCTCATGGTCCTTTACTCTCCATCCTTAGATCTGGTTTACTCTGTCCCTTTGTGCTGGAGAAACTCCAAGCAGATCTTACCAGAGCCGTGGTAGGGAAGCAGCAAAAGTTGGGATCTCATTGGTTTCTCACGAGAAAAATAGATCAGAAAACTACAATACTAAACTTTGATTTTGGCATTGCTCGAAATGAATCATATGAGAAGAAGTTTGTCTGAATATAGTCCTAAAAAAAGAAGAACAGGTTCGAGCTTTTCACTACACGAGCATCTCACTCCCGTGGCGCTTCAGTCTCCAACCCTAGCTCGGGTTCACTCTGTCCCTATTGCGGAAGCAACTCCAAGCGGATCCTACCAAAATTTACACATTTTATATGTGGTAGGTAAATATGCAAGTCCTCCTCATTGTTTAGCTGAAAACGTTGACCCCTAGGCAGTGAGGTGGGCCTCCCCCATGGGAATATAAAAAAAGTTGCCCCCCCCCCTTGGAATACCCGGAAAGAATTAGCCCCCCCCCCCTGAAAACTGTTCCCCCAGCCATAAATACTGAAAGCTACCTAATTTATAAAGCTATTGGACCATCTTTAAACAGAAGAATTTAAACGCGTGCAGTGAATCTATCATGAACAATATCCTCTTGGAAAGCAGGCCGAACAACCCCTGCGATTTTTTACGTGAACCACTCCTGCTAAGGTTGACTCACACAATACCAGCCAGTTGGCAAAATGACTAGTGACACCTTCTTAGCTGCACCCAGTCAACTTTGCCTTTTTTGTATCTGCCTATTGTAGTCGATTTAACAGGTCTAGGATCCAAACATATCAAGCACCAGTAGCTCAATTAGGTATTTTGGTCTCAAGTGATTGGTCACGGTCAGCTGGGCACTAGCCCTCTTCCCCATTCACAAACAGATGTGAAGAGATTTTTTTTTGCAGCACGCTGGTAGTCCATGTGATCACTTAAACATTTAAGTAACATAGCTATCTAGATACGAACCGGCAAAGGAAACACTATATAATCGGTTAAAGGTAGACCACCTCAAATAACAGGGGAGTCTGATCGACCTTCACTTGAAGAGGTGGACACTCAGCACCGGTCCCACGGTGCTGGGCGTAATTTGACACGATTGCCAGGGGCGACGGCTCAGATAAGTGCTAACGAGTTATCATCCACTAGATCCTTCATCTGTGGGGTCAGACATGCCAAGAAGTCACGCAAGCCTATTTGAGAACTAGTAATACGTTGAGTCGCGACTATCGGAAATCTGCAGTGAAAACGTATATATATACGTCACTTCTTGAGACAACAGATTGTTAAGGTTTTGTATCTGTATGTGTCTATGGTTCTGGTTTACTTTGTATATTTGTTCTATAAAGGTACTTGATATTTAAGGATGCCGTTTTGTTTTACGCAGAGTCCAGATGTTGTAAGTAGTATACGATTGGCGATTTTCGCATGGAGAGAGGCATGCAATAATGTAGCCCCATATATTAAATATATATATACAATGACGACTAGTAATACGTCATATATATATACAATAACATGATTTTATTGACTGAAAATAGCATATAACAATGCTAGACCTTCGAGCCATACCGTGTCGGCACTTCCACTGCTAATAATTATGCCATTATCAGATAAGAAAAACTGAGAATAAAATTGTATGATAGTTATTTGTATTAGGAGTAAGGTATGGTGCGGCCAGATAATGATAACATTCACCGCAGTTGTGTGATAGTATCAGAATAGGAACAATGAATAGCGGATTATGGTACATGAGATAAATATATAAATTTTAGTTGAAATTTTTAAACGTTTACTGGCGGGAGTATACATGTGGCAGAGTATGTACTCAGTATATGTATATTTCTATACATGTATATATATATATGTATAAATTGCTCAAATTGAGCGGTCGTGCCCAATTTGACGCCTCTGGACTCCTTGCGTTGTTCCTGATCGAATCGGCCACCATCTTGCGATTTCTTAGAAGAAACCACTGTCATCTTCAGGTCTGCCATCATGGCCATGAGTGCCGACATCTCAGATTTCATAATTAAAATCTCAGATTTAAAGTAGTTGTTTTCTCGTTTTAGCTTAGAAAACTCATCATCCTTCACCCCTGTGTCGTCCCTAAAGCTGCCCGACGCCACCAGCACCCCACCCACTGCTCCGTCCACTGCATCAGCGTTGGAAGATATTTTTCTGGTATCAAAATCCGTTTTCTGTTCCGGAGACTCACAATGTGTACAATTTCGTTTCCGCCCATCATAGCTCATACCACATAGCTCACAAATCACCATGATATACAAGTACCAAACGAGTATACGAAACATAGATGTTCTAGCCGTAGCCGTAGCAAGTTGAAGAACCATAGAGTACACGTCCAACCAGGTGAGGTGACAGGTGCAAAGTGTATGGACCTGCACGCGCGCTCGTAGGCGCTAGTTGTGGTAGGTTGGTGTAATTTAAAGACGCTAGGTGGCGCCTGAGATCCTTTATATTTACATATACCCAGTGTGTTATATGTAACACATATACATTATCTTAGGCCCTGGTAATAACGTCGACCAGCTTTAAATCACGCCTAGCTATCCATACGTTTAATATACGGGATATGGCCTGAAACTGATGTTGTCGCTGTCTGACAAATACAGAGTAATAGACTCTTTTTAGAAATTACACGCCCAGAGAACAGTCATGATTCTTGATATGTTATGTCGTATCATGTCGGATACTGCAACATTTATTGCTATATCATGTATCTATGAGTAAGAGCATGGAGGGACGGGTGCTGAATGAGTGGGTGATGAGGATTTTATGCCACGTCAGCAACACTGGATCTATCTGGTGTTATCATAGTAGCGCTGGGGACGGGCTAAAGTGCCTGTTAAAACGCTAGATCATAGAAGATATATGAGTATGTTTTCATTGACTGATTATTGGTAACCGATCATGTCAGGAACCGTTGTCTAATCATTTGGGACTTCCGAGGCAGCAAACAATATTACTCAAATCATCAAATCATAGAATATAAACAATAGGTGCTTGTCAATCGTAGGTGCCATAATATCTTACTATAGATCTAGAACCCAGGTGATAAAATACCCCGCTAGAGGCACTTCCTGGAGCCCCATGTCACATGGACCTCGCGGTCAGCTGGCAGGGTAAGCAGGCTCAGATCGATGAGGGCTATTCAATGGATGAACAGGGAGTGACTAGAGGGTGGGCAGAGGGCAGGGGCGTAGATCATACGGACAGGTCGGGGGAACACGGTGAGCGGGTGTGTGTGGGATAAACCTTGGTGGTCCGTGGCCACACCCCACGGAGGCCATAGTGTTCAATGCCTCCAGCAGCAAAGCAATATAATTTCACTTTATTGCCCTTGGTGCACTTCCTAAGGAATCTGAGAATGTGGAATGTGGACGGTGGTAGCCTCATCATTATCTCACCACGGGTATTTTTGTTCCATAAGCTTAGGTTATGAACTTCTTTTCCATGGCCCTTCACGTATTAGCACTAATACTCAAAGGGTGATGACATCACACACGTCATGATCATCCAATTCATTTAGTGTATAGAGGGTAAGATAAATACAGATAGCAACTCGTGTTGCTGATCTCCATATCCTTTAACAATTTGTGATATTCATTCGCTTTCGCCTTGATCATATCGCTCTACGGAGAAGGACAACTGTGACCATAGATTTTTATCTTCTTCAGCGCCGATGGTCTACCCCCGATGGGCTACGATTGGAAATGGCAAAATCGTAGCCTATCACAAGGTCCCCGATCATTCTAATCGTGGACATGGGTGTCTATCGTAGGCTGTTGGAGCGGCTTTGAAGGACAAAAAACATAAACATAGCCACGGTTCAATCAGTGCATCAAATCTAGATCTCAGACAGAATTACGATATTGAAATATAGTAAAATTATGGAATTATTTGATATGAATAATCTTTTAGAGCTATTTACAAAATGTTCTTATATCATTTTTTCATACACACTAAAGTAATCAAAGTGAAAAATATAACTGGTGCACTACACGCTTGTCCGAGATTATGTTACGATTCTTAAAGGTTAGGATATAGTCAGTAAGACATGAATGCAAGGTAGTTAAGTGTTAGCAGGATGTAGCTCCTAGAGCGATCACCTGTATAAGGAAGTGAATGGTCACGTGACTTGCTGAGGTAAGTAGCTGAGGAGTACACCTCCGCTGCGGCTGCAGAGAGGCAGCACTTCGGTATGAGGAGTAAGATCTGGAAGAGATGAGCAAACCTGCTCCTGCTGGAGTAAGGTTTGGGATTAGGCGCCAGAGGCTTCACCCTATCTGGAGTGAAGTCGCCTACTATGAACATTCACTGCGTGAAGCCATTCTCTCTGTGTGTTGCTTACAGACCAACGTGTGAGTAACTAACTCTCAGTGGAGAGTACACAGAGCAGATGAACAGGACTAGTAAGATCTGAGCACAGGACACCGTGCACCGTGAACTTGAACACTTTGGAGTAATAGGAACTATGAGTGAACAACTGAAAGACTAAACCTGTGAACGATTATTGTGAATTAACCCTTTCAGGGCGGATAATGCCTTGAGGCATTCCCCAGCATAGACCGGATAATGCCTTGAGGCATTCCCCCACGGAGACCGGATAATGCCTTGAGGCATTATTTATGAAATTTAGTAATATTTACCATTTCATTGTTTTATGAAGAAATAATTGATCAATATATCTGAAACTTTCAGAGAATATACCTATGATATGGTATTTGATATTATTTGGTAAACCAAATAATATAAATAATAATGATGTGTCATATCACGTGATAAAATAATTGAATATGGGTTTAGACAAAATTAGGACCGTCCCCTGGAGTTATGCCAATCCAAAGTACCCGCCCGAACCAACAGTGCTCTGTCACAGACCCCCGTCTTTAAAGGGTTAACATTGGACATTTATAGACACTTAGTTCTACAATTTACTTTAATGGTTTGTATAATCACATCGGATGTATCTTATACATCTCATTGAATTACTGTACTACATGATAATGTAACCCACGGATTGCTCTCAGGAGATTAAAATCATTAACTTTATTTAAATTGTTCATCTTTCCTCCTCTCTGGTCACCATGTCCCTGTGACTACCCCTGCGAAGTAGCTTTACCGAGAAAAAATAATCAATCAAGGATGGCAACTAAGAGCTTTAGATAATGAACTGACCACCTAAAGACTAATTAAGGGACCTATCAAAATTGCGTTATGAAGCTATTATTTTCAGACACTTAGACCAATTCAAATAATGCCATATTCACGTATATTATAAATCGATATGCGTTCTAACTGATTCCAGAATTTCATAATTTTTCGCCATACATTTCACCCGCAAACGATATTTTCCCGTTAAATGGGCTACAATAGGCTACGAGATATACGAAAAATCACACATGTTGGATTGTATCGGGAGCCCTACGATTGGCGTTTTCAATCGCAGCCTCTCGGTATCCAATTATCCTCCAATACGTTCCTATCCAGTTTCACCTCTGCCTCTCTGATAACTGTTGGGCTCTATCTTTATTCCCGGTAGTTGTTAGATATCTGATTGCAAGCTATGCCATATTTTTTTGAATAAGCAAGGGCGAATTCCTGTATTTTTTCAGAATTCGATCGTTTTACCTTAGTTTGAACTGTATTTCAGTCCCTAGTATTGTAATTGTCATATATATGGATATGGTTTTTAGACTACCCTTTGATGATTGCATTTTATAGGTATGATTTACCAATAGAGGAATGGGAATGCCAATAAAGACACGTGGAACATTTTAGATGTTTATTCACATCTGCCAGCACCTTTCACTGTATCATTGTGACGGATTGTCTTGTCTGTGTATCTTTGTCATTCTTCCACATAAACAATGGGTGTATATTTGTCATTGTGTCATATCCTATCCCCTGAGGGCCTCCTCTGTCTAAATGGCATAACTATTATCCAGTTATCCCTGGAGTATTTCTTCACGGTCTTCCTGAACTTACATTCAGTTATTCTATTGTACAGAATCCTCTGTATCTCAGTAGTCAGTGGGCCTGACAGGCCTCCTCTGTCTAAATGGCATAACTATTATCCAGTCATCCCTGGAGTATTTCTTCACGGTCTTCCTGAACTTACATTCAGTTATTCTATTGTACAGAATCCTCTGTATCTCAGTAGTCAGTGTTTAAGAATCCTGTCTAATGAAGGATTTGTAGCGTCAAATATTGAAACCTTTAAGACGAGAAGACTGTATCCATACATACATCTATAACATCCATGTTTTGCTCTGATATATCTGGGAGTTAATGTCGCATCAAAAGTAATCTAATGGCTCACTGAATCTAGCAGTTCCCTGACCTATTCATATCGGAAATCCCTTTTTCTGGTGCAATGCCCACGTCTCCGTGTGAGACGTGTTGACATTACGCAGCATTTAATTGTTTATTGGGGTTATTTAGCTACAGGCTGCCCTACCAGGGAATATACTTTCAAACCGTTACTATTGACATGGTGATGGCAAATGGATAGATATTTATTTGATTTCTGATATATAAGTATTGGAATTTCATCGCGTCTTTATGTTAGCATATTCATTTTAATGATACTGTGATGTTTACAATCAACGAACACCTTGGCATTATACCTATTGTATTTTCTTCTCGTATATTTGGCCTGGATTTGGTGTTATATATTAAAGTATTATTGTCAGGGTGTAAGTATTAATAGATCATCTATATCTATAGTGCACAACGAAGACTGCAATACGAAAGCGCCATGTGCTGCAGTTAACTCAGGATTTCAATACATGCCTTTTAACGATAAAGTAAATTTTCCTTTTGAATACAAACCCTGCGCGGACGCATATTTCCCCCAGAACTGGCGTGGTGACGAGGCAGCTCCAGGATATTATTCCAGTTTTCTAAAGGTATTTGAAACTAAAGCCGGTTAATCTATGGAAATACGCCTCCTCAATCTCCACTCACCGGATACCCAGAGCTTGGGAACCTGTCTGTTCGGGCGGATTTTGTGATTTTTACATTCTCGACTTCCCCCTCGTTAAACCAAGCCAAAACAGAAAGCCAGTTATATCCCTTTTCACTGCAATGCAACACTGGTTTTTACGAATAAAACTCGTGAATTTTTTCATAGCATTTGTGAACTCTTTCATTAAACAAGGGGCAACATTACCCTTTGATTCCACATGTATTTTACCATATTATGCGATATTTCTAATCAGCACTTCCCCATTGGCCGGAATGGGGTTGAAACGCATCCTCACAAACCTAGAACTCTACAATCGCAATATTTCACTACGAATTTTGCTGGTCAGACCAGGCTGTAGTGCTACCTTTACACAGAAAGTGTGTGTATTTCAACAAGAGCATTCATAGTGAAAAAATAGGTCCTCCGAGGTTCAGCGTTTAAAGCCAGGGGCCCGTTTAAAAATCTAGGATCGTACATGACGACCCTTTTCTGTACCTCATACAAGGGTTACCGTTTGATAATATTTAAGTTTGTTTACTAAGACAGTGTGATACATCCATAACGTCGTCCATAAGTGTTGAATGAAGTTGACCAACATCGTCCCTGGGTCTCTCTGGCATACAGATCCTTGATTGTTAAACGGGCCCCAGGCTCCCACTACTCCGACACACTCCGAAAGCGCTGCGATTCGGCTATGATCAGAAATATTTAAATTGTAGGCCTATCGGAAGGGCTCTGTCGCAGTGTGCCTCATAGAACCTCTCCTACAGATATTTGCCCAACGCAGAAGATGGGCGCGGCGAGAGAGGTACCCGATCAATGAGACTGGAGTGGGGAAGCTACCATGTGTTGATTTGTGCAAAATAAAGTCAGTAACTATGTTGGGGTTTTTAACACCCTGCTTGAAAGTGTCGGACTTTCAGGTTGTGCGATCAGAGAGGAACAATGGTACATAAGTAGATAGATTTAAAGTTTCCTTCCCTTTAACAGTTAATCCAAGTTCAGCACATGATACCTCCTATGGCATTATCCTAAGGTTTAACATTTTGACCTCGTACGTTGAATGTAGGGCTAACATCCCGACGGGGGATGCGCTCTGGGAACTTCATGAGACATAAGGAGGTATTCCATGTCGAGTCACACGTAACCAGCGATCCTGGCGAGGAAACCCCCGTGCGGAAAGGATTTATAGTGATGCGCTTTAAGGAGATGGGACTCTTCATCTTGTCAGTTGCCCGCGAGGCGGCGACACTCTCCTTCACTTCTTGACGTTATGGTGTTCCCAGTGTGTGAAAAATGGTAACAATCCAGACCCATTAGTTTCTTTATTGATGTTAAAGTGTGCCTAGTGTGTGGAAAATATCACATGTCTCAAATAATAAAAGTCCGGACACAATACTCTCTTTATTGACTTTATGCTATGCCCAGTGTGGGAAATATATCATGTATTAACATTGTAAAACGCCTAGTGTGTGAGACAATATGTCTCCAGGCCTATTTTATCTGTCTCGGCGTTATGTTGTGGAGTGTAAGAAATAATACGAACATGTAGGGTAGGGTTGCTTAATGGTTTTGGTTGTTTGTGGATAGGGTGGGGGTGGGCATCTAAGGAGTTTAAACAAACCCTACAGAACGTCTTTGTCCTACAGGTCATGTCTATGAGACTAAGAGGAATATAAAATTAAGAAATGGTTGAATACTGAATACCTGATGGTCGGCATTTGAGCACTTATCTCATCAACAAGGTATCAAAACATTTGTCATTTGAGCATTTTCTATTCTATTCTATTATGGAACCCCTGCAATAATTTATTTTTCAAGCAAATGAAGCTAAATAAAATAAAGATCTAAGATCTCATGTTGTCCAAGACGGATTATCATTTGTTAAGGTATAGATACATCGTAAAGAAAATAAGCACCTTTACAGCCGGTTAAAGGTCATGATGAAGTAACTAGCTAAGTTATTTTCCCGGTTGCTGCAGGATTCAGTTTCATTAAAAGAGACCTTTCAGTTCCTCAGCTCACCTACAAGAGGAAATGAAACATTCCATACTCGGCCACAAATAACACAGATAAGAGGAATCGATCTTTGATTTCTTAAAATTGCTACATATTACTCAAATACCTCAAAGCTCTTTCAGCCCGAGGAAACGTGCCTACCTCCGGTCGGCAGTCAGTGTCTCACGTTGTGCTCTGAGATCTGAAAACCTTAATAATTTCAGCTTCATATATGATTTCATCTGCTGCTTGCCGGGTGCTTTCACGGATGCCAGTGAATTCAGCTTATCTCATATCATATACATCAGCTTATTTTCTCTTGCGGGCTCATTCTATAACGTGTTTCTGAGACGGGATAAGGTTAAAATCGTGTTCCATGTTGTAAACAGTAAAGATATTAAGATCTGCAAATAGGATTTGCAGAAATACCTCCGAATTTCCTTGCTGAGAGTAACATGAGAATCAGAATGGCAGGGGCCCGGAAATGGGTCGGTACCCTCAAATGTACTTCCCTTTTTTATATTGTGTCGGTGTTTGTAGAATAGATTTTGCCCTCTTTCCTGATAATTTTGTAATATTTGCAGTCCCTCCTCTTGCATTAGATCATCTGGGCACCACCCTGTTGTGGTTTGTGGCAATCCCTGCCATCAATACGTAACGGTTGTTGTGATATACCGTGCCAAGAGGAGACAATGTTAGCGGTTTTCTTCTTGTCGGTAGATGCAAATATGAAAGGTTTTCTCATTCTCTTCTTTGTTTTCTGATTATTTTGTTGCTGGAAAAGAGGTCTGGTTGGTCTATTGCTCGGTTTAGACTGTCGTTCCCTAAGTATTCTCACAGCAAACTCTAATCTGCCAGAATCCATCGAGTTTCCCTTTGGCATATGTCATATTGACATTCTGGATGCTACACATCCACTGGACTCTCAGGAGGCTGTGTTTGGTAGCACGTGGCTGTGACGAATCCTCTCGTAATGAGATTTCCCCAACATGCCTCATACTCTTAAACAAATAGGTCAGACGGATGCAAACGTCTATGCACCAGATGATGCACGTTAATAATCAATCGACTAACAATAGAAGTAGTAATTCACTTTTCATAAACTCATGAGATCACCAGTTTTTTTGAGACACCGCACTCCGTCAAATCCAATATGTTTAATTATTAACTCCTCTCTTCTCGAGAGAATTATCTGGTATTGTCGATAGCCATGTTTTACGATTAACTGATTCATGGTGCAAATATGAAAAACGCAAGGAAAGAGAGCTGCACTAGAATATCAAAGGAAGGCTGTGGGAGAGACACAGAAGGCTCATAACCTGTACATAACCGAGGGAGAATTCCTATGTACACATAATAGATTTGTTTGTGCCTTGTTTCATTATCCATCATACACAAAGACCCTATTGAAAATGTATGGGTACTCAGTAAACCAGGACCCATTATACAAAACCTGTCAGATGTCATAACTGTGCTATACGGATTTAAGTATGTGGTAAAAGACATGGTACACCGGAAAATAGTCACTATGTACTATAGAGCATAGAAAAGGTCCCCTATTGTTATATCCTTTAATATGACAATCACAGGGTTAGATTTACCTGAGAAGATGGATAATAAATACATCAAACGATGGTTTTATGGACAGGCGGCTCTGTAAACCACTCGAGGTTGACGTCGTAGAGTCACACACTAAAAATACACAGGACAGGCAACTATAAATCAAATTCACATATTTGGTTCTTCAGTCACACATTCTCCATTCTGACTGCTGACTAAACGACAGGCAGGGCAAGGTGGGGTCCGCCATCAAGGTGTTGGTCCATTTGATTCAAGTCTATCTGAAGCATCCATGTCTTTTAAAGTCTGTGAGGACATTCACGAATAATTACCAGGTCACTGCGGCCAGTTGGTAATACATTGCAGCTGCACCGGAGAGCCGACTCTAACAGCCAGTCAGAATAAAACTTGAAAAAGGTGCTACAAAGTTCAATCCTGGTACACAGGTCGTACTACAGGTTGCACCACCATTTCCGGGTATTTATAGCCTCACATAGGGTTCACTAGGATCTCCGGCGCAATAATACACAACAGACTGAGGTCATCATTCTGCGAAACTCCAGCAATTTTTGTACAATTCTCAGTCAAAGGCCGCGCGGAAATGAGGCCTTGATAAAGCAGACAGATGTGCGGGGAGATAAAAAGGGGCCAGGGTAGCCAGGCATGGTCCTTGGTTGTAACGTTTAGCCTGGGGGAGGGTTCCCACATGATGGGTCGGCTGGTACCACGCCGCCACCATGCGCCCACATGACGAACGAGCCCTACCTGGGCGATGCCCAGTGACAAGTGCTGCAGAGGTAATCTGCTGGTGCAGTTGTGTGTCAGCTCATGGGGACACTGAAGATGGACGGATGCGAGTTTTATTCCCGCCTCTAGTCCGCTGCGCCCTCAAACGACAATAATGATAACCACAGCCATCCATCGCAGACTCCATGTGTGCTGGAACTAAGCACCACATCCGGCCAGACGATGCATTATGGGAAGCGTGAACGGAAACTGGAATCTGGTGTTGTTACTCCCCCTAGCGAGCTAAATAATGGGAGGGCCTAACTATGGTGTCATATATTGAGTGGTTAACATACAGACAGAATCCCCATACTCTAGACATGTAGTGACAGACAGAATGCTCGCAGGCACTCCATATACTTGCAGGCAGTCAAGGCAAAGAAAACCCCAACCAATGAACATTTCAGTTTTCAAAACTGTGACACCTTGTACATAAGGTTTGTTGTGCCAGTGAGTTGAATGTTGAACCATGTTCTGTGAAAGATATGCACTTGATCCAACTTAGTTTTGCTGTTTTGTTTTGTAATGGGCAGTGTTCTGTGATGATATGCATTTTTTTAATCACGAAAATAGCGACAAACAATTCGCCGTATTACACAGCGTTCTTCCATCTTATAAATGTCAGATGGATACACATAATTATGATTCGAGATATCTGATAAACTTATCTTAACAGCGACTCTTTTCAATTTGACTTTCGATTAACCTTAGATTTCTGATAGATACATAATTATGACAGTTTTTTTATTGCAAAAACAATAAACACAGATATAGTAGACAGGAAGATTATGAAAGATATCAAAGTCACAAAATCAAACAGTTAGGGTACAGCATGTAAATGATAGATCATTAATAGTAGATTATCAATAGTAGATTGACCTAGAACACTGTCAATCTAACTGACTGCTGACATCACCAACTTTGGAACGTAAACCAGGGTGTGATCGTATTGTCCTGCCACATTGTCGCACCAGTAGGGTAGTGGAAGTACCTTTCAAGGTACTCCCATTGCTTCTTCACATCAAAAGTGTTTCTGTTCCTTCCTTCAGTTGGTGGGTCAACATCCTGCCAACATACCTCTTCTCTCCTTAGCCAGGATACCAAACACATTCTCCACCACGTATCTGCCATGGGAAATCTGGTAATTGTAGATAGGTTATTCCTTTGACATCCCTCTTGTCATCACCCATACTACTTCAACACGTACCTCCGACAAGCATCGTTTCCCAGGAAGAAGTAAGGGATGTCCTGATTCTGGTCATGGTTTGGGAGAGGGCCTTGGGATGACAATCGTAAGTGGCCGTCTTTAAATGATTCACTCAACTCCGAATCATGAAGATTAAGGCATCTGACATGTACCTAATTACACCAACCTCAATCCATATTAGGCAATACTGTGTACCCACCAAGGCGAGGAAAGGGCTACTGAAGAAACCCTAGTAGTTGCGATAAAGGGAACCTGTGTTGGTTGGCTTGGTGATGGCAAAATGCTTGACGTCCAGAGCCCCAATAGCATGAGGCACATTCCACCTGTACTAAAACCCCTCGGCTAAGGCTTTCCATTACTCAAGAATCTTTGGAGTGGTTAACATTTCATCCCTGTAAGTTTCCACGATGGTCTGGCAGATTCCTGGAACCATATGGCAGATGACTACACAGTGCTAGAATGAGAATGTGGAATATGTGAGGCAGGGCATAAGATAGTGACGAGTAGTTGTCTCCCATATCCAGATAGGACAAAGTCAGAGAAAGCTTCAGTTCCAGGGCCATGGCACAAAGGAACTTTGTGTCCTGTCTCTCAATTGTTGTTGTTATATTCTGTAGGATCTCGTTGAAGAGCTCTGACAGGATCCTCAGATAGTTCTGGAAACAAGTCATATCTTCAGTGTGGAGCAATCTGGTCAGGATCGTAGAGATGTGGGCCAGCCTGCACCTTCTGTCCTCAGACACCCATTCACACACCCAAATGGATCTCAAGTTCCTCCTCCACATTCCTTGACTTTTTCTAACTTGCTGTGCTTCTTGCACTATGGTAGGTGTCTGTAATTGCTGCCGGGCTTCTTGCTGTTGAAGAGACAGTGTATGTATGCACCCAGGTGACATGCAAATACCAAGTTGTTCTCATGCTGGGCTTTTATAATGGTGTTGTCGCATCAGAGTCCTAATATGAAATGATTATATTTGTGTTGGAAAGACAGGCTTTTATACACTGTGGGTGCAACCATGAGACCAAACTGCTCGGCAACCATGTCTCACTGGTAGGGGAACTTGGTAGAATGTATAAACCTGATAGACTGGAATGAGCACAAAACAGGTCTATCCATGGTACATTGCCGGTTTAACCATAGTGTGCCCTCAAGCTTCTGTGACTCGTCACTGTTGACTGCCTATGGCCAGCTACATGGGCCGCGATGACAGAACTTGAAACCTGAGCCAATAATAGCGAAACTACCATGGCACAACACGTTTCAGGCAAACGTGGCTGCCGTGGCCACCGTGAACATACTGTAAACCAAGCATAAAGCATATGCACTAACATGTTATATTAGTTATAATTTTCTGCTTGTTTTTTTCTTATCTTCTCTATCTAACTGTAGTGGCTGGGTGCACAACCACGACTTTGGTCCAGAATGCCATCCCGGTGTTGGTCCCACCCGCGACCCCACAGCTGTGTTTTACCACAGCCACCCAGCACCATGGTGCTGCCCGAGAGGATCACAGGGAGAACCCGAAGGCCTCATATCCTGCTCTCATCTCGGGATCCTAGAACTCCATCCAGAAAGGGGGCCCAATGGCCAACCCTCTCCTTCTAGAGAACCGGGGCTCTCCGACCACAGCTCAAGGGGACCCGAAGGTCAAGCTACCCTTGGTGGAGAACAGAGACAGAGCCCTGTAGAGGGACCACACATAGTCCCTCCACACCTAAATGTGTTCAGCTAAGCCTGAGCAGGCCTCTTATATACACCTGCTGGGTCTCACGGAACATTTGCAGAAGCCTGATGGGTCCCCACTGGTTGTCTTGTGTAAGTCTGGTATCAAGGTGACCAGTCAGTTCTGCTGGGACCATCCTTACTGCCACAGAACCAGCCAATACTTTAGGTACCTGCCAGGTGGCCAGATAACCCGTTCAGACTGGTTCCAACACGCTGCCAGAAAGAGCAAGTGGCCTGTAGCCTCGAAGGTAGCTTGCAGCAGGTCATTACAGACCCACCACGCGACACTTAGCACGGCTGCTGCTACACAAGGCGACATATCTATCTATCTATATATAAAGCATTTATCTTTTCTTGAAAATCTAAAAAAGTTATTCCATACATCTAAATATCATTTTGTTTTCAGATCTTCAAAATTTGGTATCACAGATTTCTCCTTGTAGTATCATAGTTTTCTAAACATATAGAAGGAGGTATGATTCGCCAATTGTATATATATATATAATCAATGCAATATGATGTCATTACCTGTCATCTCTAAATTTACATGTCTTAATATTTGTTTCTGCTCTTTTTTTAAAGTAAGAGCAAACACAATCAAGTAATACCACTGTACAACCATTACATTATGTGTTTCATAAAATCTTTGCCGGTATCGCTCGGTTTACATTCATATGATATCAGCACTCAGAAAGTGAACGGACATTCGCACCAGAGAAGACAAGTACATTGGTACAGAATCAATTTGACAAATGCAATTGCAATATGAATGTAATGATTGTGTGGGATATTCTTGATATTGAGCAATTTTATGCCTGATTTTGTAATAATGTCATATCATTTCTCCCCCCCCCCTCCTCTACTGTATTATAAGCAGTTAGCTCATTTTGAAGAGTGTGTACTATTTCAGCTGTGTATTTGGTCATTCAACAGATTCCTGGACACCTCTTTGTAAGCGATGGTTATAATCAGAATCGATGTCTTCAAAGTTATAATTGTTCGTTCTCAATAGAAGTGATGATATCACAGTTTAAAAAGGGAGACCACAGACTTGGGGTTGATGAATTGATTCAAAGCCACATGAACGTTGACTGCTGGCAGAGAATCTACTGACTCCTAATTCAGTGGTACTTATGTCACATTAACTCTACGTTCATTATCCTGACACAATTGGCAAGAGTCATAGAACAGGGGAGTGCTTAAAGCTTTCCACATGGCATTGCATCCAAACCACACTGGCTACTTACCAAAATATGGTCCAAGTGGGGACGACATTGCTATCTGACAATTGGGCATTCAGACGGATTCGGGCGTATTGGCATAGAAACAGGCAAATCATAATTACCCATCTTTCTATCCTGCTATAACATTATCTTTCTTGAGAATATTTGAAAGTTATCTTTTCGTATATCAGAATTGTTCCTAACAATTTTTCTTTGTTTAGTTTAAATAATGTCTTTATCAACTTCTGTATGATACAGATTTTTCTATTATTTTTTTTATTTGCTTTGTTTACCCTGTGGGGGCATCGGTGTTACCACCGGTTTTACTTGTCCCCACAGCATTACACAACTTATATACAATATAAACATTTGAGTATCTTCCAGTTGATATAAAAGCAGGCGATCAACGTCGAGGGATCGTGCCCCCAATTCATGAGAGACCAGGGCAGGCACCAGTAGATCAGATGTTGTTAATACATGAAAGGCTACAACTCTCAGCTAACCAGGGGAATGAGCGGCTCTCTCAGACATTCACTCCAGGAAAAGACATTGTCTCAGCGCTCGGTCAACCCTACTCAGTGTGTCTGTGAAGAATATAAGTGGCTTCACGAATATTCAGTCAACGTTTCGGCTAGGTTGCTAAGTTTTCTCAGGACTTTTTCCACAGAAGAAATAAATAGTATCTACTAAGAAATGTACCATTTTTGTTGATCTTCTTTGCGCACTTTTTAACGGGAGGAGAGGGAGATGGCAGTTATAGAATATTAAGTACTGACAAGACAGCAAAACGAGAAACTACCACAAACTGTGAGCTTCTTGAAACATTCTGTTTGTACCATTTTGGAATTCAGTACTTATTTTCCTAGCGATCTAGGCTGGTTCTTGTCTATCGATAATTGGTTTGTGTTGGTATCCTCACCTTTATTTAACCTGGGGATAGCCATTTTGACTAATGAACGTTACTAGTCACCTGGACCTGCAGTCTCCCCGTGTCATCTAGTCCCATTGTGTAATATGATTCCAGATGGGAGAAGAATGTCTTGGTGGGTGGACAAATTAATAAAGACACATAGATCAGACGTTATACACAAGTAAATAAACATACATTATTTGCTGAAAGAATTGTATAACATATTGCTTATAAATCTGCAACATGATCGGCGAAGGGCAAATGAAAATAGATATCACTCATTTCGGTGATTTTAGAACGATTCTTAATAGATACATTATATTCCTTTCATTCTACATCGTGTCTCTAAAGAGAGGTGTGTAAAAACAGAGCCTCTTTTTCTATACTTTCAGCAGAGTTAGAAAACCTCGTCACGAACGGTATATGATGATGTCGCACATGACTGTACAATGGTCTGAATATATTAACATGTATATCGATCCTAGGCAGATTTTAATTCCCTCTCACATGTAGCACTTCGTGAGGCAAACAGGGTTGGTGCGCGAGTGTCTCAATTAACATATAAAACTGACAAACTTCGAGCCAGGTGCGTACCTCCCTATGTTTTTGTCTCATTTCCAACAGTCACTGACATATGTTATGGATTTTTGAATGGGCTGTTAATGAGGTGGCATTATTTACAGGCAGAGGCATTGATCACAGAAATCCGTATAAATGGCCGCCCATTGGTCCCTCTCAACAGAACTGTTCCGGTTCATCATCGCAACACAGGAGGCGGACATCGGACCAACTCAGGTAAGGATGATATCCTTTAGAACCAACACGACAATTCTACTTTGTTTTCTCGAACACAGATCAGTCAAATCAAGTGAATTACTGCTAATGAGACTGTTTATGTCCACCTATGGCCACATTTAATGTACTTGCATGGGTTTCTGATATCGAAAATTTAAGTATAGAAAGCTTTTAGGCTTTTAGGACTGCTACTGGGGTCTGCTTTTTAGCAAGAAAACATACATTATTATTGTAGTAGTTTATGATTATCTGCAGATTCCAAGTGCCAATGTTTGTTTCAGTGTTTCAAGATGGAGACTTTCCAGATATGGTGTGTCATTCTGCTCTCTGTTATTGGCTGGTCGGCAGGCGAGTCGCTTCCAGGTAACTATGACCAGTTTGTAAATATAATTTATTGGCGAAGTAAAATAGAGAAAACGTTAAATTTCATATTGCAGACTAAGGCTTGCAAAATGATAGTCTATTGAATACCTTTAGTTATTTCCTAAACAAAAATAACACAAATATAACTGCATTTACTTACATTTTTATTCCAATATTCATAGAAATGTGTCGATATAAGCAATATCGGTTTGTACTTTTCCTAATTTCCTAATTACAATGAATTTTTATTTGGAAAAACAGTAATAGTTAGATTATTTTATTCTATTTCTAAGAAATTCCTGATATATGATATTGCACGATTCCATAGATCAATTATATACAAGCTCATTAATGACGATTAGATTTGAGCTTTTCTCTTCAATTGCAATGATATTGCCTGAAAACTAAACATAATAGGTTTCCACAAATGGCCATGAATCGAATTCCCCTTCAGACCTTTTTGTTGTTTGCCATCCTCAATTCAGTTGTTTAGAAAAATGCATATTTGTCATATTTTTTTCCATTTCAGAGATTCTTTCACTGGAGGCGGACCTGCATGTGGAAAAAAGATCGGTATGTTCGACAAAACTAAGAGAACTGAGGCATTATTCATTATCATGTGACGCTACTAATACTTTATGTTCTAATATTTATTCAATATTATCCTATAAATAGAAAAAAAGTAATTCGTCAGTTAATCTAAACTAACTACGGATGATACTGCCATTCCAACAGGAATGCTAAACAAGTTCGCGTGTAATCATCCAAACCTGTATACAAAAAGAGCTAAAGAGACATATCTATAGCTATCATCTGTCAAAAAGTACATCTGATGCAGCAAATTCTAAGGTAAATGGTGATTGCAAAATCTTTTCGATTTTAAAGATTTCTCGCAATACTTTCTAACCAATAAACATGCAGGTATACCATTCAGGATGTACTGTACAGCTTATCCAAGATCCCAAGTCATATACTCTTAATGTAACAACATTAATTGTCATCTTTCTTTAGAGTTGCTCGGGTAAGTGGAAGAATGTGAAGCAGTCTACCATGTGTACAAGTAGCGACAGTCCAAGTGCCAAAGACTGTGGCGTGAGTGCAGCAGACAAGACAATTATCCTGAATACCCATAATAGGCTCCGTGCTGGTGTCAGCCCACCCTCTGGAGACATGCTGAAAATGGTGAGTCTTTGAATATGTACTTCTGCCATGTACTCATAATTCTGTCCGGGGGAGGGGGTGGCGGTGACAAAGTAGACAGGCATTACAGGAAATAATAACAACAGTTGCTATCGCAAACTTTACAAATGACCTCTTGAACAATTGCAACATACACATGATAGAATTATAGCAGATACATGAATGGTTAAAAATATTATCGAGGAAGTTTAATACTACATGTTTTGAAACTACTAAATAAAGGAATGATACAAATGATAAAATAAATTGTTTCATTGTCTAATCTGTAATAAAATACTTCAGCATTCAGGATAGCTTCCCTAGTACAGATCTAAAGACACTGAGTAAAGGCAGGTTTTGCAGTTTAGATCCTATTTCTTAGAAGAGAAAGAGTAATGAATTGTGTGACGGCTTGAAAACGAGCCTACCATAAAACCCAGATTCGTTATAAATATTTTATATTCAAAATGTACTGTTTATATATAAGTGTCTAATATTGAACTATTCATTGTGTTCATTATCCTTTGATATATTCGGTCCTTGAGGGTGAGCTATAAATTGTGCCTTGATAACATGCTTATGTTTATCTTATATTTGAGAATATTTCATCATTAATTTTCCATTTCCTTATTGCAGTATTGGAATGATGATCTGGCAGCGCTTGCTCAGAAATGGGCCAGGCACTGTGCCAGTGCACATGACACTAATGAGAACAGGCAAATTCCAGGTACACCAAAATCATCACCTATTGATCTAGTCCTAGGGGTACACTTCATCATTTAGCTGGCCTATTTACCCCCAGCTTCATCTAAGCATAGGACTAAAGGATGTTTGTGACTGATGGGAATGCTAATGATAGTTCTTGATAAGAACGGAAATTGAGTTTCAATTGATGTCACACCATGTTACCCCAGTAAGGTTGACATTTGCTTAACATTTGCTGTTTATCTACTAATTCAATGAAAATAATTTACATTCACCATTATACAAGGGCAATCTTCTATATATCGCCTTACCACATTTGGAGGTTCTTATATCTATAAATATCATGGGAGGTATCACAAGGATTTACGAACACTCTTGCTGTTTGCTTGCATTTATAATGCTTACCCATTTGATAATGCACCGCCGTTTATATTTCTATAGTTAACCCTTTAAGGACGAGTGTCTGTGGCTGAACTACCCCCATATGGACAGCTGGTAGTGTCAGTGAATACTCCTAGAGGACGAACCCATTATAGGATAAAGCCATAAATTCTATTATATCATCACCTGATATGATCTGTAATCCATAGCATTTTCCATGATTTTGCTAGTAATATGAAACATGATGTTATATCTACATTTTCTGAAAATTTGAGGCATCATTCGGCCTGAGCTGGATGATGCCTCAAGGCATCATTCGGTCTGGGCTGGTTGATGCCTCAAGGCATCATTCGTCCTTAAAGGGTTAAAGATCAATGTACCACTTAGAAAAACATATCTGTTAATGTCACGTCTCTTCTACTGACATAAGACACAGGCAAGAACATGTTCATAGGACAGAGCTGGGCCTCGGGGGGATTATACGACACTTGGGAGAAGGCTATTGAGGAAGGCTGGTACGGAGAAGTAAAATACTTCCACTACGGAGGATATCCATCGGGTGTTGTTGGTCACTACACACAGGTATGTTCACTGTTTCAAACAATTCGTTTTGCACCTTTACAAATATGTCTTTATCTATATATAATATATATGTACATATATTTTCAGTGACACATATATAATATATTTATGTACATACATTAACCTAAGTGAAGAACATATATATGATGAATTACATGGGCAGTATATTTTACAATGGTCATTCTTCCAAGGTAATTATAATAATGTATATAATAGAATATCAAACAGAAACAATTATTTAAGGGACAACGTGGTTGCATTCACCGATCCTAGTTAGGATGAACCCTTAACTTTGAAGGATGTGTACTATTTCAGGTTGTTCAGGGTCCAGCCAATCTTATCGGTTGTGGTAAATGCATGTGTTCGGGATCACCACTGTACATCTGCAACTACTACAGAGGGTACGGTATTGTACTGCATATCAATGGGTTATCAATAGATACTATACTATCATATCATTTGAATACTAAAATGACAGTTCTCTAATGTATATTTTGATTAGCTTGTCCCTAGTCTAAGTTCAAGGTCAAGCAATTTTCTACTTGCCTATATCCAATACAACTTTGATTCAGCTGTAGGTATTCAATTAATAGTTTGTGTGTTGTAAGTATAAAGACCATAACTCGTGGCAGTTAAATAGCGTACCATGTGCCTGCAACTAATAGAAGAGCAGTTCGGCTGACAATTTTCATTTTTTGTGTCAACAGCAATTCCATGGATAACCAACACCCTTACAAATCGGGAGCTAAATGTTCTAACTGCAAAAGATGTGTCGACGGGTTATGTGGTAAGTTTTGTACTAAGAGATTTTCTTTTTTGTTTTTGTCACATAAATCTGTTCTGCTAAGGGCAGATCTTCCCCTGTTTCTTATAACAGATTTACACAACTTCATATACAATAGACATTACAGGTCTTTAGTATTATAAGTAACACATTGATTTACAATATCTTACAGGGGATGGAAAGGTTGAGGGTGGTGTTGTAGTTGTAGGTTTGGCTTTTAATACATCTGGTTACTTTCATATAGACTGTATATTTCTTTAACTTTCCTTTGAAGATTTTCAACCAATTGAGTTCTATTGATTTGTATCATACAAATAATACCTGAATTGATCCACTAGTGCGCATGAAGTTAATTTCAATAGCAAACAATTAATCTATGCTGATGTCTAGAAATCTAACCCGCAATGACAGGCGATGAATTGAACAAATTATCAGAGCAAAGTACATAAATTAATATTTCCCAAAGACTACACTATCAAACTGCCGATTTCATGGAAACAGATTAAAACGTGGAAGTAGTCTTAATTTCATGAAGTTGACTTTTGATGCAATAACTCGGGAAATATCATCTATAATTCAACCAGATTGTGTTCGATGATAGACACAGACATGATTGTTTGGGATAATTTTGTATTTGACCTTCAACCCCAATGTCAGGGTCGCAGAAACTTAAAAATATACTAAAACTAGGGTATTTGAGCATATTTCTAAGAAGCGTTTTTAAACAGGTCTTATAATAAAATAGGCCTCTGTGGTGTCTATCATCAAATTGTATTGGGTTTTCCCTTTAATTGTACAACTACCATTGCGCACTAACACAATCAGTTATGGGGCATGGTCACGAAAAATAATGCAAACAGCATTCGATTTGAAATAGAATAGTCAAAATTAGATCAGCACTCATAGAAAGGATGTTACACGTGTGTTAAACTTGAAATCCATGACTCAAGATATGTGGGATTTGTTTGTCATTTTAGACTGTGGCGATCTCATGTGCAAAAATAACGGCACAATGAATGCTCATACTTGCGAGTGTGACTGCCCGGGGAAATGGAAAGGCAAGAATTGCAGTAAGTAGATCAATGTTTCATACTTAATCTTTCCGCAGTAACTGTCAAAAAGACAAAGTATACTGGACTTTGTGATGAAGTTGTAGTTTTGTCTGTCCAGAGAAAACTAATGATATCAGTTTGAAACAGATTTTTGTTCCAGTTCGTTTGTGTAAACGATTTTCATCATAATTGTGTAGTCTAAGATCCTAACTTATCATGAGTTGACATGATTTAACAAGCTTTTTTAGATGAAACAGTATTTTCATACACTTTATGATTTATAAGTAACAAGTTCAGAAACTGCCGATGGATCATTCAAACCTGCAGATCTCCCTATTCCTTTATGCTTCGACACCCATTGACACTCACCCATAGCAATAAAATGATTCTGCAGGAGCATCATTTTCGATCGGCTCGTAAATGGTTTCCGATCAATGCGTATAGAATTAAATTACATCATTGTTTATGCTGTTCTTTTTTCTTATTTGTCAGTGGAATACAGCTGCCCACCTAAAGATGGTGATGGATGCAACAACTGGTTCCATGCCAATGATTGTGAGAAGTACTTCAATGTGCCAGACGAGTGTCCTCACATGTGTGGACTCTGCAAGGGCGGTATGTAGATATATATATTGTAGCAGAAAAACAAACCACGAGAACCAGAGAAATAGAGTTGATAACAAGTTTTATTGCAATAAAGAACCGCTGTACATGATCCCCGTGTTAGGGTAATTCGTATTCCTATATTAACTATAGACAGGCTGCCGGCTCGGCGGCAGGGGAGTGGCTAAGGCTAGGCCGGAAGTGCTCTGGTTGAGCTCTTGTGCATAAGTGACCACAGGGCGCTCAAGTCGCTGCTTTTATAGGCCGTCGATTATGTCACGGCGTCTCCTGGTCTGTCAGTCAGTCCTGCCCTCCGCGGCGGGTCCTTGTCCACCGGTGGTGGATCTCTTCCACTGGCGGTGGGTCCCAACCACCGGCGGTGGACCTCCTCCACCGGCAGTGGGTCCCCGTCCTTAGCGGCAGTTTTGTCCACCGGCGGTGGGTCCCTCCACCGGCGGTGGGTCCCGACCACCGGCGGTAGGTCCCGACCACCGGCGGTGGACCTCCTCCACCGGCGGTGGGTCCCCGTCCTTAGCGGCCAAGTTAATAAGTTGAAAAAAGGCACAACCAAAGACAGAGAAATAAAGTTGGATAACAGGGTAATGTTTATTGCTTGCTTAGATTTACAACGTTTCGGATATTTTATTATCCTTCATCAGGTATCATTATATATATGTTAGTTTTCGTCATTCTTAAAAGATTTCATAACCAGCCCTCCCCATGCTATACTGGCTGTCATACACCTGATGATGCAAGATGTCCACAGGCATATCTTGCATTTACGAATTTCATTGTACTTTGGGGTTCTGCTATTACCAGTACCTATGCCCATAGGAATGAAAAGGAGTTGTGGTAAACGTGGTTTTTGTATATGTCTCAGTCCCAAACCGATAGCGTCCAAATAACATTCACCCAGGTAGACGACTGCCGAGACAATCTACCTATTGCAAGGGCATGGTTGCAACAAAAATATAGCTGGTTGCTTTATACACTAGACAGCACACTGAAAGTTATAACAGTCCATAGGCATGAATGAGACCATAAGAGAGAGGCAGGCTAAGGCCTGGCGTCCACCGACTACAATATGGCTCCGATATGGTCTACAATGCACCTCCCGATAAAAAATCAAAATCGCGTCGGAAGGTCACCTAATATCGAGGCAGTTGACCACGTTTCTGTGATTAGACACTGATAAAAACCCCATAAAATGCGTGGTGGATTGGCATGTTCAGTCATATGTCTACGATTTTGCACCTTCACGATATGTCTCCGATATTTGCTATTTGTATCGGTACCATATCGGTAGGTCTAAATTTCTATCGTAGTAGGTGAACGCCAGGCCTAACCGAATATTACAATGAGAAAACATTTCAGCAGCATACATTATAAATTTATACGAGTTGTCTTTACCGCAGCCAATTCCTGAAGCAAATGGATAACGTAATGATAACGCACCTGCAGAAGGTTCCCGCCTCCACTACAACAGTGCTTAAGTAGGTACTGCACCGCTGTAGAAGTTAATTAGCACTGCAGCAACGAAGAGCTGACTTTGTACAATGCACAGTAGCACCAATTGTATCACAGCTGAAACTTTCTCAAAAAGACTAATTTTGAAAACAATGAAAAGGCATTACAGAAGTACAGCTTTCTCTGACCTCACTGTCCAGACTATCTACCACAGCGACAGCTCTCTCATGTGTGTTTCAAAAGAACGATAAAGAACCAAAAGTCAGTGACGAAACCCCCACCAAGATAACATCAACCATCAGTTGTATCAATAGCAAAGTATGCCTGGAACAGAATGAGACTATCCTACCAGGCATTCTGAGAGAGAGAGAGAGAGAGAGAGAGAGAGCTCTAATTAAACCAGGAACGAAGAAAGGAGATTTATCAAAGGCAAACCCCACCTCACCAACACATTTAGTCAGCCTATACGATATGAAAATCACAGACTCAGCTACAGACAATAAACAAGATCAAACACAGAGGTGCGATGACAGCGCCAACTCTAGGAGTTCTAGCATTGCAATTCTTGCCACCCGACAAAGAACACTGCAACCTACATCAATCGCATCCAATCCAAAGATGCCATTAACCGAAATCATTGTTGACCTAAGCCTGACAGTAGACCTAACTGATGTCCTGGGCCAAATCTTAATCCCTAAAGAAGGAAAACGAAATAAGAGTGACAGGAAAATAACACCATAACACACAAAACTAAGGCAACCACATATGCGCTTTACAGGATGATAAGCTAGGTAACTATTAGAGTAGGTCATAACCTAGTCAAACGAATGAGGAGAGATGGAATAAGTAGCAAGAGAACGCCATAGACACGCTAAATAGCAGCGATGTATCCAAGCTAAATCAGGCTTAGTTGTTTAGATGCTAACTGTTAAAATGTGTGCCTCGCTGTACCTCGACCATGTAGCTATTAAAACCATGTAAAAATGGTATAGAAATCAAACTAAATTAGTATCAAAGTTATCATCAGTATCTATTCTTTCACCACAGCATAATACCTTCAGGTATTCCAGCAACTACCGCAGCATAATGATATACATATATTTCGATAGATGCCAAAATAAAATTATTCTAATTCCACAAGAGTCGCAAGAGTACAGTTTGATGAAGCCACTTTAGAATTGAATGAAATATGATAATAAGAAACACCACAAGTATTTATAACACATTATTATATCACCCATTCAAAGCAGTATTCAAGATAGAAAATGATGTTGATGGAAACATTTTTACCCCCAGGTGCAGGTGCAGGTCCAGGGGCAGGAGCAGGTACATGCAAGGATGATGACAATCGGTGCCCTGGCTGGGCATCTGCCGGAGAGTGTAATGCTAACCCCAACTACATGCTGGAAAGTTGTAAGAAATCCTGCGACCAGTGTTAGTCCATAGGTAAGGAGTAAGGTAAAAGTTTGAATTACCTAACAGTTAAGTGACAAGGGATTATAGATCCAGGTTTCTTCGGTTTATTATTTATCAAATACTTGTTATCAATATAAGTTAGTCCAAAGCTGGTGAAACAGAACTAGGATATTCAGACATCTCCATTGGGGAATGAGTATGAAATTAAACAAATCTATGCAGATTCTGGTAAACCAAGCATTCAGGGACATACAATATAAACAAAACCTGGGGAAATTCATGTATACTACCTTCATAACATTTGCCGTATATTGATGACATGATCAATAGATCATAATATGCAAAGATGGAACTATCCTGAGGTATGAGTTTAAATGATATATGTATGGGCTGTCTCCTCAATATGCCTCGAGTACATGTTAGACTACTGTGTCCCTCTAGTTATGGTGATGAAAGAAAATTTACATATTAACAGCAATAGAGGCTTTTTGCATTACATAAAGGAAAGTGATGTATTGGACATTAATTTTAGTATTCTGTCTTTTGCTTGTTAAAGTTCGTATCCTATGATTATGGATTAATGATAAAACTCCCTCTACCCAACAGCAGCAGAACTATGACTCTCCTATCTTTATTTTCTCTGAAAGGTGACAAACTATTTAACCATTGATATTGATATAAAAGTGTGATATTCATTATTGATCTTTTAATTCCAGGCTTTGGCAGAACCATTAATGATGGACACCATGCAACTTGACAAGCTTCTAATCCCCATCTATCTAGATCATGAATCGGATGGATCACCATTAAACCCAGAAACCAATGCTACTGAACAATAAACTGAGCAAGTCATAACATCTTGTGATCGTCATGGTATTTTCAAATAAACGTTACTTATCGTAAAAGACGTGTAAATCACTAGAGTCTAGAGAATGTTGGGCAAAATGTCTGTCAAGCGACCGGAACTGGCAACGTTTGACACAATGCATGTCACTAACTTGTTGACTTGATTTGACCCTTACACAACAGAAAGACTCATCAATACCAAGTACTTGTTATAGTACTATTGTTATAGTGTTAGGATCTGCCCCGTTAAACTGACGTTCTATTATAACAAACTCTAGTCTACGGGAAAGACTTGGTGTGATTATCCCTGCCTCTGTAGACTAGCTGAGGGAATCCACGCAGATAATAACTTTAGACCCTTTCCTGACAAGCTTTATATCAACACAGGACAACATCGGACAAGACTCACCAGTTGATTTGAAGCATACCATTAGAAAAAACTAACATGCATAATATGATATCATTTATATATACACTGTAAATATAAAAAGAATGCATTACTGAACCTGAAGATGTCACTCGACCTCGATGTCACTGTCCTCAATGACAATCATCAAATTCATGCAAATAGGAAGTAGGAACCCCAAGCAAAGAAACCAGAATGATTTCCAAGGTCGCAGCTATAATTATTTCATGATTGGCATTTTTCTGATATTATCAATGTTGTTAAGATCTGGGAAATAATGATAAATGCTGTAACCCATTATTTGGATGTCCAGTTAAAAGCATGGCATATTGGAGCAGTGGGTCCATCTGCATGGTCCCCGAGATGTTAGATCTAGTCAATCACAGGAGACAATTAGTGCGTATTCTCAAAAATAATAAAGATGCTAGTATTCTCTGGTAAACCAGGTGAGTTTCTTGGGAAATCAGATTACTCATCCGATCAGAGAAAGCATATTTTGTAAGTTTGAATTATTTCTCATCAACTGGAAGCACACTTCTGTGAATTAAAAGTCTTTTTTTCAAAGATCATTATATCGCTATCAAACTGGCCAACATCGCTCATCGCTGCTCTGGAGCTTGACTTCCATGAAGAGGATGATATAAAGGAACTAAGAGACGTTGATTGGCAAAAGTCATGTTAATTACCGAAAATACAAACTCCAATGTATTTGTTAAACGTCTTCTCATCATGATAGCACAGTTAACGACACTCGTGTTCACTTCCATGAGAAGACCAAATGCTTCCTCTAAAACTGGAATATGGCTCAAGTAGTCGCAATTCCAAAGTCTGGAAATTTTAAATCGATAGAAAATTGGCAGACTATTTATCTACTAAATATTCCCAGCATGATATTAGAAGAAGCGGTTCACTCGATGTTTCATCGGATATTGAATGGTTTCAGATCCAAGTTATTTCCATGGCTAAACTTGTACCAGGGGTGAAATAAAATCGAATGACCAAACCAGCAAAATTCCCTTTGGATATTAAAATCTGGCTGGAGGAATCAACGTGGTCGCTGTCAAAGGAAACAGATTTTAAGCTTGAATAAACAATTGCCATGTTTGACTAACTAGTTTGGTGTAAAGACTCAGTCATATTAGTTATGTAAGAAGTAACTAAAATTATATATGATAACACCTTTTTCATAAAGGTAATATACTAACTTCTTCATCTTCCAGTACGATTGGTAGGAGACAAAAAGGAAGAAAATCTCAATCCCCAGAGTTTGGTTTGATTTGAAGTGACATTTGACAATTGAACACAACCCATTTTTTATCAACTACAATTACATCACTTTGGATTAATTTGGTCGGCCTTGCTTTTCCCTGATTGAAGGTGAGGTGAAAACATGATAAGATTTTTTTCTACGACAAGCCGTTATGTTAGTAATGATTCAAGCTGAAGAACGAATTATGGCATTATTACTAAGTTGAGGGAAATGTGACAATTCATTGAAGAAGCACATGGCTTCTTGTCAGAGTAAAAAAGGAACTATGTGGATTCGTATCACCGCCTTATGTACCACAATTCTGTCCACAAACCATGACCACATGCATGTCGTTTAAATTCCACTGTAGATAATAATATATATACATGTGGTGTATTTCACACACCCTCAAAATAAGGTATAATAGTATTTGTCATTTGAGGTGGTTCCCTTTAACATTTCATTTATGATATTATCCTATTTGCTCAGCCTCTAAGTGGAGATTATATAATTTAAAAGAAATCATCTCACTGTATTCTTCAGTCGCTCATCATAGTGTTGTTATAGGGGATGCTCCGTCAAACTGGCGGTGTCGGCCTGAAGTGGGCTGTTCCAGGCACCTTCAACAAACTTTTACTGATTCTGGTGAAATAAGCCCACAATTACCACAATGGAGGCATCGAAAAGCATCTAGCACCCTTGCTGATAGTGTCTGAGGATTCCTAAAAGAAATATATATTTCAGAATTTTCCACAGTTCTGGCCGTGTAGACTGTAAAGTAGCATGCTTACGGTTAGGCCTGGCGTCCACCTATTACGATAGAAATTTAGACCTACAGATATGGCACCGATACAAAAAGCAAACATCGGAGACGTATCGGGAAGGTACAAAATCGTAGGCATATGTCTAAACATGCCAATCCACCATGCATTGTATGGTCTTTTTTATCGGTGTCTAATTGCAGAAACGTGGTCAACTGCCTCGATATTAGGTGACCTTCCGACGCGATTTTTTTTTTAACGGAAGGTGCACCATAGACCATATCGGAGCCATATCGTAGTAGGTGGACGCCAAGCCTAAGGCCTTGGGGAAACTCCATTTGGGAAGAATATATCACATAATTCAATCCTAGAATGATCGGCCATTCCCAGAGTGTTTGTGGTTTTGACGTCTCGATCAGGCTATCAGCCAGCGAGATGTATAAGTGCTCCACACTCTGTAAAATGCCCCACTTCCCACATACATCACGTTATAAGCGTCGATCCAACACATTGCTATGCATAGAACGACTGGGTTAATTAATCAAGCCACACTCGGCCAACCTAATGTGGATCGATGGCTTTTTGTAAACCGCATGGCTAAGCCCGATCTCGGACGGCGCGACACAATCTATCAACTAAAATCAGATGGTTTGGTGCGTTGGATTGATTGAATTAACAGAGACATAATAGACCACCAGAAAACAAAAGAGGGAGCTGTATTGTCCCTGGTCTCGCACAGTCTCGAGATACACGAGATGAATGGCGGCATATGTGTATGTTTAGGTCTCACAGTCATGTCTCCACAGAAATGACTGATGGTTTTGTAGAGGATCAATTCTCACCCGATGTCAGTAAATGGTGCCCTACGACATATCAACATCACCCTGTCAATGTCTGCACCGTGATACACGTGATGGATTATCGAAAGGGGGCCAAGCTGAACCGGCTAAAACAGCAGATACCCGTCACAAAAGAGCACTTCCCGAGACAACCTAAGAACAAAGCCTCAATGTTTAAGGTCTGTGGTGCGTGAGGCTAAAATTTAATTTTTGTTTTAATCAATGATACTGAAGTGCACCATGATCGTCTCTACCTAAAAAAAAACCCATTAATGGCGACGAGGCTCTTTGAGAGTATGATAAATCGACGTTCCATAGATTTATGAAATGTAATATTCTTGAACCACACATAATCAGAAGACCAAAGTTCTCTGTACCCTGGAAAAGCTGTTTTGGTAAAGTTGTTCACTTGAACATGCTATTGCCAAACGCTTATAATTCGGCAGAGCCAAGTTAATATTTCTATTAGGTAGAAGTAGTGAAATAGGTGATACCACACGTTGTTATTGTGGTTTACTAGAATACTACTGACAACATCCGAAGGCGATCATTGATTTTCGGTCGGGCTCTCTCCGCAAAAGAAAATATTTACATCCTTAAGAAAATGATAACCATAAATCGGAGTTTGGTCATCTAGTAATTTGAGAGTGATGATACATATGATTTCAATTAGCCTAAGTTCTCTTCTAAATGACTACCTTTTCTGTCGTCCTACTAAAAGTTGTGCTCACTGTTAATTGCCTGCCCTGTCATGCTAGTGACAGTCTTGTTTACCACCTGTTAGCTGCTTGTGTCAGGGGCAGGTGCACCAATACCCGCCTCAAAGGGCGAGCGTAATTGGTAAAAATGTTCGCTCACCTCTAAAGGCATGTGTGTAGCGGACAGGAGCTGTAAATTATAATCTGATCTAGTGGGTACTGAAAAGGACGCCTACATAAATTATGTTCCCTTAACAATCTCGCTTCAGCAGACCTTTCTACTTACACTCTATTTCAATCATTTAATTTGATTTTAATTCTCACTTGTATTTCTTCTGGACAGATTACTAAACAAGGGTCCCAGAACCTTATGTTAGGTTTTACATAATTTATGCTTATAGTTTGATTTCCTTCTATATATGCCTACGAAGAAGAATTCTGTGCTGTATTCAATGTTTCTTCACACGGAAATACGTTCCGGAACTTTTCTTTCTCCTTCTTAATATTTCACTCAAGTGAAATAACTACAATCACATGTTAGCCATTAGGGCTGGCTCAATAAAACGAGATTCATATCACAGAATAAAACCTTACAATGCAAACTAATCAGAATTACTCGAGGGAATAGTTTATGCACTGCTTGCTGCAAAAATGTTGATGAGTGATTATTCAGGATGGACTTTGGACAATGTGACTTTGGCCTGTAAAAAGTAAATTAGTAAACTTCAAATCCTAACCCCTAATCAGGGATATAACTATGACAAGGTGATGGTTTCATTGTCAAGTAATGCAGAATATTTCTGATTTTGTCAGCAAAAATAGCAGCTTTAGAATGCATCAAGAGATACATACAGGATGCGAAAACCTATATTTTTGTTTTAGAAGTACAAAACGACTAAGGAAAGAAAATGAAACATGGATCTTGAGGCTATTTCAGAGACTAATAACCTTAGAACAAAAATGCAGTCCATCAATCTGATATGGTAATCTTATGACCACCTGCCTACAGAATCCAGTAAAATAACCCTAAGATACTAGCATATCACACCCTTTACCCTCTAACCAACTTACCTACCCAATAGAATAATTTTCTAGCCCACAGCCGAAGACGAATGGATAAACATTATAGTTCTGTCATCATCCCACAGGAAATTGTAAGATAACGCCTCTGTAGTCAGAAGAACAAGCGCTGTTATCAGTTGTCATAATAATAATCGTGAGACAAGGCTAGAACCCCTATATGGCAAGTGGGAAAAATAAAACAATCCGTTTAGGTATCTGTCCCATTTAACAATATGCAAATTCTGGTCATATAGGGCCTCAGAAGCTCCTCCAATTTAATGGAGGTAAGGCTTTCCTGAGACCCTTAGTGAAGATATTACCCATATCACAGGCATGGAACATGGCTCGCCATAATCTTCTAATTAAATCAGAGATCCAGCTTATTGGAATAATGAACTAATTGCCTAATCAATGACTGCCAACAAGAAATCCCTCCGCCCGTTAAAGGCTTTCGGGAAGCCCTCCCAGTGAGCATGACCGACTGTGCTATTTTCGGTTTTAATTCACTTTTTCTTTATTGGTTTACAAGGGTCGCTTTACGTGTTTTTATCCATAAGAAACGCCCCTTTTAATGAAAATTAATTGACATAAAATTACTGACTAATGGTCCAGAAATAGACGCTCTTCTGAAATAAACTAAGGACAGTCCATGTTGAATGCATTTAATTGGAAGTAATTGAAAATTCTAAAGCACAACTAAGTTGCACATATTGCTATGACCATATAAAGTGTTTATGACAGGTGTCATTCTTGCCAGAAAAGCAGTGCGTAATACGTTCTTGACATGCAAGTGGGCAGTGAATGTATTCTCAATGGACTATTGTGAAATCAATTCGGGCTTGGAGAAACGCTAGCGTCCCAAGAAAACTATTTTTTCTGTCTAGTTGCCTTGTACACCGGGAAGGCTAGATGAGTAGTAAAGGGTCGACCACTGCCGAATGTCTTCTCGCTATTTACCCACCTTGTGTACATATGTGAGACATGTATACTACAGAATCGTGACGTCATGAAGTGGACCACTACCACGCATGCACCGTGGAGCTGACAACGAGGCCAGTCTAAAGAAACGAGTGTCGCAGTGTGTGTCACATGACACTGCCCCCGATCGGCACGCCCGCCCCCTGGCGATGCTCCCCGGGAACACATTGCCCGCCGGAAGTAGATTGGGGGTTCATTGGGACGCGGGTGGTGGTAAAGTGGCGTCGGGCGCGCGGCTCCGGGCGCCCGACTGCTACAGGCAGGCCGCGGCGCGTGGGCAGGGGGCAGGCGATGATGGAGTTAAGAGGCGTGGAGAGAGGAAGGAAATGGTCGGGAATGAACTGGAAACAGGCTGAGGAGGGATGAATAAGTGGAACTGGTATGAGGGGTAGGGGAATGGCTAAACCTCGAGCTTCGAAATTATTTTTCTTTTGGGGAAAGGGGAGATCCGTTTTTAGACCTCTTTTTTTTCGAGGCGAGCCAAGTTCTTTAATTTGCCATAATTTAAGGCAGATTTAAGGCCGAAATTAAGTAAATATTCAGGTGCAGCACAACAAGCATTGCACATGGTAGCTTATAGAAGAATCTCCTTTCTGAGTAATTTCTTTTCGATGCTAGTCTTGTGCACAGTGGAGCATCGATTCGGAAGGGCACCTTGGAGGCCGTGATCAACAGCCCTCTGACTGGGCGGTTTAGAGGTATCTATAATGACAGCAATACGCTGCAGTGCCTGAGCTGGTCAGAGCCGACCAGGCCCGGTTATCGACCTGGGTCCTATAGAGTGTCCACCTTATCTCAGTAAAAGATTTACCTGCATATTCCAATATCGCAAAAGTCATACCATATCCAATTATCTGATTCTTGCCTTAGTAAAACGGCACCCTACTACTAAAGGGTGAGTGGTGCAGTGTAACGAGGTCGGTGAGCAGAGCAGAGTGACGAGGTCGTGTTGTGACAAGGTGAGCAGCGCAGTGTGACGAGGTCGGCGAGCAGCGTGTTGTGACAAGGTGAGCAGTGCAGTGTGACATGGACAACGACCAGCATGTTGTGACAAGGTGGGCAGGGCAGTGTGACATGGTCAACAACCAGCATGTTGTGTCAAGGTGAGCAGTGCAGTGTGACATGGTCAACAACCAGCATGTTGTGTCAAGGTGGGCAGGGCAGTGTGACATGGTCAACGACCAGCGTGTTGTGACAAGGTGAGCAGTGCAGTGTGACATGGTCAACAACCAGCATGTTGTGTCAAGGTGAGCAGCGCAGTGTGACATGGTCAACGACCAGCATGTTGTGACAATGTGAGCAGGGCAGTGTGACGAGGTCCGCGAGTAGTGTGTTGTGACAAGGTGAGCAGGGCAGTGTGACATGGTCAACGAGCAGCGTGTTGTGTTAAGGTGAGCAGCGCAGTGTGACATGGTCAACGACCAGCGTGTTGTGACAAGGTTTTTACAGTTTTTAAACCAAACTGTGCGGCATATATAAACTCAGTACATTTCAACGGGGGAAACTTATGGAACTTACAAACGCCTTTAATCAGAAACACAGAGACCTTCAAAGCCTTTAAATCGTTGACTAAGACCAAGTTACTAGAGAGTCTGAATAACATATAAATGGTTGGTTGCCCAGAGAATGGGTAAGCCCTAGTTTGTGTGTGGATTTTGCTATTGCTTTCTGATTATTGCTCTTTCTCTTTTCTTTTCTTTTGGGATGCTCTCTTTGCGTTGCTCACAATACAACTATTAGCTTGATTATACATGTTTGTCTAAGAACTGGTTGTTTCTTTCTTATCACTAGGTGATGGTCATGATAGGAAAGCTATCGTGTAATATGTAAATTTTCATTTTATGCGAAACTCATGAGTACCTAGAATTACCCTGTGACTTTGTAGTATCTTACTTTCACTCAATGGCTATATAAATACGTATCTATGCAAACACTGGGACCAGGAGAGGCTATGAAAATCAACTACTGTTAGTTGAAGCCTCATCCTAACTATTGATCATCTGATACTGTAATATTGATTGCACAAAAGTGGAAAACATCAAAATGTAAGACTACATGTGATGATTCAATAAAGAAGATAAAAAAAAAGAAAAAAAGGTGAGCAGGGCAGTGTGACGAGATGCGAGCAGCGTCTTGTGACAAGGTGAGCAACGCAGTTTGACGAGGTCTGCAAGCAGCGTGTTGTGACAAGGTGAGCAGCGCAGTGTGACGAGGTCGGCGAGCAGCGTGTTGTGACAAGGTGAGCAGCGCAGTGTGACGAGGTCGGCGAGCAGCGTGTTGTGACAAGGTGAGCAGTGCAGTGTGACATGGTCAACGACCAGCGTGTTGTGACAAGGTGAGCAGGGCAGTGTGACGAGATGCGAGCAGCGTCTTGTGACAAGGTGAGCAGGGCAGTGTGACGAGGTCTGCAAGCAGCGTGTTGTGACAAGGTGAGCAGGGCAGTGTGACGAGGTCGGCGAGCAGCGTCTTGTGACAAGGTGAGCAGCGCAGCTGCCAGGTGGCTACTTGCGCGCCCTCTGGTAATGATATCCCGGCTTGTCTCAGCTGGCCGCATCAATGATTCAATGTCTGGATTAGGTGTGCACGTGGAGGGCATGGCAGGCAGGGCGAGTGTGCCTGGAGAGCGTGGGACAAGCCGTACACACGCCGCACGCGATGCACGTGTGACGCGTTAAAATGACCGTTCTTTAAGCGCCCAGCGCACGCCATAGGCACAGGCGTTCTGTATCTTTAATAAGGCTCATCATCTCCGCCCAAACATAGGGCCCTATTGTACACACAAATGAGGAATTACCGCGCGCGCATTCTGACGTCCGTAATGGACGCTGTAATTACTGTGTCGCCTTCTTATCACCATGTCGCGTGTAGACCGCGTGGTGCAGGTGTAGTGCGATGGAATGCGAATCTCGAGTCTGAGCCAACACCAAGATATTGCTGCTCGAAGGATTCACTGGCCTCAGTTTCTGAGTCTTATCTCACCCCTGGTATTTTATCTCCATAGACTTAACATTGAAAACTCGCATCTAACGCCCATTAGATATTTAGGAAAAATATCCAATGGGGGATTAAGTCGCAAAGGTTAGCCCATTAGTCAATGTGAGGGGTGAGATAAATTCAGAAACCTACTCAAGTTTAGAGTCAGAGCTTGATCCCATCTCGTTTGAATCTCTATATAATTCACGCGGCTTCGCCTTGTGGATTACTATGCAATTCAAACTCGATGGGATACGAGCTCAGACCCTAAACTCTCATAGGTTTCCTCTATAGTATCTTCCCCCTTCCCGTTTCACTTATCACTGCGATTCATGAATAAAGTAAGTCCATACAAAGGAAATTGACAATATGAAAACTGCCCGTTAGGTCGCTGGAATGAAATGAAGCTCTCATTAGAAATTAAGATAAAGGTTTTTCAAAGGCCAAAATGCAGGAAAGGTTTTTACATCCTGACCAGGTTATTGATAGGCATCAGAGATGCTGCAGATGAGTCATAGATGAGATGCAGATGAGAAGCAGATGAGACACAGGCAAGACAGACAAAATGAGACACGGGTCAGATGCAGATGAGAGAAAACATGCTTGAGGAGCAGAAGAGACTAGATGGGGACGAGATACAAATAAAACGAGACATTTTGGCATGCAGACAAGATGAGACATGGACGACGCAGCACATTGATGACATGAGATGAAGATCAGCTACAGACAAGTCAAGATGCGTATACATGACCAGTCAAGATGTATATAAGGCACCGCTAAATTCAGACAGAGATGACACAACACTTCTATCAGATCAGAAAGAGATAAGATATGATGATATATGGATGAGGCATAGACAAGATGGATGAACATGGGATGTAGATGACAAGAAACACGGGTGAAATGTGGATGAGACGAAGATAAGATGCAGATAAGACAACCTGAATATGAGATGCTGACAAAAAGGAGATGCAGATCAGTTATGGAATGGAGGATATGTAGATGAGACATAGACGCATATGAATATCAGATGAGGCAAAACACGGACGCGTCGCAGACGGTCTCTATGCAGAAGAAATATGAAGCAGACCAGCAGCTCAACTACATGTCCAACCTTTATAAATACATAAAAAGCCCCAGAACCATAGGCTTCCCTGTGGTTAACTGTAGAAAATCTGCCTGTCATACATCAACGCCCGGACACAATGGAGCACTTTTCAAAGGTTATCCGACTTCCTTGGTCATATAAGCATGGTCTCAGAATGATCTAGTTAAAATTTCCGTCTTTTCATTCATGCATCTTTCATCTCTTTACTTGGTCACTTAGTCCACTTAGTCCACTTAGTCAACTTCCCCCTCCACCCTCTTTTATCCCTCAGTAAGTATACTGTAGGTAACATTTTGATGTGGCAGTAAAATTACTCTTATTGTATAATGCAGGCTCAGAAAACCCTCTGTTATGGAGACAGAGCCTGATAAACCAAATTTAAGAAAACCTGTATGGAGGTAGTGAGACAGTCCCTTACTAACCTGCCTTCAACTGCTGTAGGTAGAGTGGCATGACTACATTTAACACGCTTGATGTTAGGGGTTGGATGGCTGCTGTTATGTCGTGTGTGATTCAATGGAAATCCTCCGTGGGGCTTTGTTGATTTAGTCATTTTACACCCGGGGTCTCTGTAGATCATGCCACCTTGTAACAGGTGAGGATTCCTCACTCCCAGCACCTCGCTATACGCATATTCCAAAAACATTTAGCTCGAGGTGGCGCTGTCAACTGGAACCCGCACCAGAAGCTGATTGATCCAGTGAGAGACAACAGCGTATCTTTATTAGCACCAGGTACTGGAGCGTTTATGTATATTTTTGTCACACAGTATCACTAATAGTCACACCTTAAAAACCGTTAGATGGTTGGTATTTTAGAGTCTGCATTTCTTTTCTATGAAATGAAAAACAACCGCTACGTAAAATGCTGTCAATTACAAGAATCATTAATTGGTAATCACAGGATTTGAATCGGAGAGAAAAGGCAGCTCAATAAGAAACAAACCAGTTGAAAACAAAATACAACACATGACCTTTCGACTTCGGTAGGATTTGTAACAATTTAGCCTATAAGCTAAATACACGTTTAATAACGAGTGGCAAAATTAGAACTTCAGAATGCAGTATGGTCTGACAAGCTGAATTTGCAAACTGCGTGAAGAAAGGATGAACAATTTTCAAGTCAATACAGACATGATGAGTGAACTCGAGTAGAAACATTTTTATCATCGGTGTGGTCTGACAAACTGGATATGTACACATAATTTACTGAGTTCCCCGAAATTAGTCCGACATCATTTTCTGACGGTAAGTTGCATGAGCATATTGGCAGGATGATCTACTTAGTCACTATAGGAGCCAGCTGTTGTAATGATGTGAATGTGGGGTACTTCTCTATCTGCTTACACACGTCGATGAAAAGCCCTACCCACGATGCCACCTTACCCCCGGGCAACACAGAGAGGAACTCAAGACAGGAGAAACCCGGTGGTAGATTGATTAGAAAATGACACCAGGCAAAAAGTAGATGGTATTAGCCCAGATATACCCCGCGTTCCGGCTGATGTTCAGATTTTCTTATTTCTCCTTTTTAAATCAGCAATTGACTTAAACTGTATATGAAACCTTGATATTTTTACGGTACAGTCATCATCAATTTAACATATATGAACATATACTGAAGAAGAATATCAAGTCGTGCGAACACTACATTTCTAGAGGGGGATTATTATACATCTTATCGTACATCGCACACGTATTAGTTGCTCTTTCGATGGTTTATCTTTTCCTCATTGTCCGACATTAGTATTATAAGCCTGAGAATGTCATTCTGGTTATTTGGCGCAGAACACATTTAAATGTATTGTATATCAACCAGATGTCATTCAGGTAAAATTCCAACTTGACGTTACCTCTCATCTGCATAAAGGGGGTATCCCACTATCACGATTTGCGCCTCCGACACACTACGATAGCCATACGACAAGCGTTCCGATGAAAAAAATAAAATTTGTGTCGGAAGGAACGGCTCAATTGTGGAAGTGGGTTTTGTGTTCCGATGAGTACTACGACACACTCCAACACACTCCGACATACTCCGATAGTGCTACAATAGACATGCTTTGTCGTAGGCCTTCCGACAAAATCGGACATGATTTGTCGGAGTGTGTCGGGAGCATTCTCTTATTAGTGTAGACTGCACCTCCCCCCCCCCCCGTTGTTTTTCGGCCCCTCAAAATGACAATTGTCCCGGGACCGTCCCTAAACAATTGATCGGTCACGAGCGGGGTTATATAACAATATATACATGTATAGTAAAAACCTGCTTATAAGCCTTTTTTTTAATTTCTTTATTGTCAGCTTTCGCTACTGCGAGTTTTTCAGCTACAACATTGCTTGTCGGCACTAACAGCAGGTTCACAATACATCGAGATTAAATCTATCAAATTTCTCAAATTTCACGAGATTGTTAATGGAAGTAATTGATGAATGTTATGAGTTATGATGACTGATATGCAATTCAGCTGATTCAGCAATCCAGCTGATTCAGCGAACCCAGTTATAAGCCGTCCCCTCACTTCGGCAAAATGCTATAAGCCGATATTGGGGTATTTTAACTTGAGGAAAACCCCGGGTATAAGCCGAACCCCCCCCCCCCCCCCTTGGATTCCTGGCCTCCATCCTCCCCCTAGAATTTTCGGTATGGAATGTGAACGTTTCCATGATTTTTCTACCTATATATGTTGTTAAGTATTTGCCTGAGATTTACATTGGCGCACCTCTTAAATCGTGGCCGGTGTCGTAACCGTGGTTTTCTTTGCATCCCGTTCATACATACTACGACACACTCTGACACACTCCGACACACTCCGACAAATCCCTTCCGATAGGTCTACGATTGGAAAATTTGTTATCGCAGCCCAATCGCAGCACTTTTCGTATTGTGTTGGGAGAGTGGGAGCCCGGCTTTAGGCGTGGCGTCCACCTACTACGATATGACTCCAATATTGTCTACGATGCACCCGATAAAAAAATCAAATCGCGTTTCTGCGATTAGACACCGATTAAAACCCCTTACGATGCGTGGTGGATGATCGTAGTAGGTGGACGAAGTTTTCACTCGCTGCCCATCTAGACTACTAGATCTGGCTTGTAATCAGATGCTCTGCAGTCGTCACATGTTTGGCGTTTATACTAGACAATTTCTAACCTTTGACGGCTGATAGTCAACAGGCAGTACAAAATGTCAGAATCGCCAGCCATAATCATCTAGTGTAAAAACCGGATTAGGTGAACAGAAGGAAGTAATATGTTCCTCATTTAAATGAACATAAATCGTTCAGTGTAAAGGCTTGGGTCGGCGATTCTTGATGATTATATTACGTAATCGGGCACCACCTGATCACTATTGGCTAGAAGTTCTACGATCACATTTTCAGTTGTCTAGTGTTAACGCCGGATTAACGATCGGCCCTAGAGTGAGGCCGGGTAAGGACGTCAATGTCTGAGCTGATTGATTCACCCATCAATTGATCACTAATGGGCAGTTAAACAACAAAAAACAGTGCCTCTTTTAGGAAAGAGGTCCTGAAGAAAATTCGTGAACATTATACAGGGATTTAGAATAAAGATATTGTTGATATAAGAACTGCTTGTAAGATTGGGAACCATGAACATTGACCGCATTGCACTTTTTCGGGATTAGGTATTCATTATTGTACTATTCATCCGTGTGTAGTTTCATCATTAGTATCAATATAATTGTCTTACTATAGAAGCCCGATTGTATCTGAATATATTTTTTGTTATATAATGTCAAATCCGTTTGTATGGAAGAACGATTGTCAATCGAATCCGAACGAATCAATAAAAAAAACCAAAAAAAAAACCCAACATGATTATATAGTGATTATGAGAAGGGTATAGCTACAGACCCGTCATCTTTTTAAATGACACCGTTAACCATCATCAGTTTAGTAACTGGGTGCACATGATCTTCTTTCCCATATGTTGTACTGTAGACAGGTGTCAGCCGTAGAGGCTGGCTTCGGTGTCGCTTATTACCGGTTAATGGCGGAACCACGAGACAATCTCTGTCTACATCCTCTCCCTCAGCCGCATCTTCCGCCCACGTCTCGCGAGATTACAACAGGGCGGCCTATAAGGTCGCTTGCTTCCGGTTGGTTCGGAGCTTATTGGAGTAAAGGCAAACAGCGGAAGGCGGACTACGGAAATAAAGTTGGATATTAAATCGTTGATAGATCATGCATGACTGTCGGAGAGACTGATATTGTCACTGTGTTCATTCACCAGCACCTGCTCAAGAGATGACTCAGAAGAGTTGAACTCACATTAAGCATGAAACTTGGCACATGTGTCATAAGGCCCTAGTCACAAAAGTTGTAATGAATGCTAATATAAGCGACCACTGCCCAGTGTTTATCATTAGTGGTAAACATAAAACGCAATCTAGGCATCTTGAATTTTCCGGCAGGTCACATCGGAAAGATATCGCAATTTGACAAAGATCGTTTTACAACTGTTATCATGAACTCAGACTGGTCACAATTTGACTGATCCTGATATCGCCTTGGATACAATGTACAATATCTTTCTATTGAGCTTAGATGAGATATCCCCTATTGAACTGTTTAAAGTACATAATATGAAGAGACGTCACGAGTTTGAGTCTGATATTTCCATATTTTTTCAGTTTCAGAAAGTAGTGGCATAAACAACACTTTATGTCACACCCGTTACATAAACAAATCCCATGTTAAGCCTATGGTGTTTTTTATTAGGGGTAGAATAAAGCTTAGGAGGTATGGCTTACAAATGAAATTCCCGAATTACTAATCTAAAAGGACAGAGATATGCATATGGCCAGAAAACGTGAGAAACCAGATGATTGGGAAGTAGCAAGAGTGCTCAGGAATAGAGCAAAGATGTAGGTAGACAAAGCCAAATATGATTTTATCAAGTCGCAACTGGAAAGACATAGTTAAGACAGTCAGAAATTTTGGAAAACAGTATAAAAAATGTTACCATCTTTTAAGGATAATTCGAAAATTACACTAAAGAATTAAATGAAAGATGATAATAAGGCTGATATAGCAACATATATCAGCGATTATTTCACCAGCATTATCCCAAGGCTAGCTGATAATTTGAACGATGAAGAGGTTAACAATTTACCCAATATCGCTAGTAGAACTGGCGAGGACATGATACGTGAACTTAAGGGCATTAATAGATGGAAATCAGCCAAAGTTGTGGGTATGAGAAGCAAATTCTTAGAAGTTCTGCCCAATAAAGTGACAAAACTATTGAATTTATCGAAACGGGCATATATACTGTACGGTAAAAAACCGCTATGGTCATTCAATTGAAAAAGGGTGGGATAACAAACAGATTACCAATTCAAGGCTTATCTCGTTCCTGCCTCTTATGGGCAATCTTTCAGAAACAAATGGTACACTATCACCTAACCGAGTATTGTGCTACCAACAATGAAAATCTAGGTGGGTTAAGACAATGGAAAAATTGTCCTTGGTGTGCATCATAGATCAACGTAAAGTGTTGATACTGTAAATCATACTATTTTACTCCACAGACCTGAACTCATGGAGATAGGTTCAGATGGATAACCGGTTATGCTAGGTTTACACCATCACCCCGACAGTCCCAAGAGCCTCAACAGGGAATTGCCGTATCTCAACAGCTATTTCTGAGTCCGCCTTAAGTCGTCAAGGTTGCGAATCATTGGTCAACTGGGCAGTCAGAGAGTTGGCGGGGAAAGTTTTTGACTGTCTAAAAATCCACCCCGACAGTGCCAGCAACCCCCCGTGGTTTATGACTGCCGGGTTTTGCCGCACGTCGAAGGGGCTTCAGCTACAGACCTCAGCTTACATTAAGTCAATGGGCTGTGTGATCTTAAGTCAACGGTTTTTGACGTGGACTTCTCACAAAGGGCATCAACTTGAGTTTGGTCCCCTTGGGAAGCCCGACAACTGACAGGCGTGTCAAGTTCGTCGCTGCCAATTCACGTGCCATTGGGTATTGATGTCCATCGGCTTCAGGTGACTTTTGTTTGATATCCACGACAATATAAGGTCTGGTAGGTTGAGTTAAGACAGGGTAAGATTCATTCCTGTTGACTTGCCGTCCTCGTTTGGTATATATAAGATGGGATGGCAGACAGGTCTTCATTCCACTTCGAGCAGCTCAACCATACATATCACTCCACATCACTTCTACAAGATGTCTCCTCATTCTGCACACACAGGAGGGCCACTAATGCTGCTGGTGAAAATACACCTGCTGACATGCTGGCACAACCAGATGCAAATTCAGCGAAGAACAGAAGGAGGATATTATCTTGTTCCTTCGACATAATCCCTAACCGTATGTCAAGCGGTCTGCTGTGTTCCACGACACTGAACACAAGAACCTGCTGTAGGAACAGCAGGTGAAGAAGATTGGCCACTCCACTGGGGGAGCTCAGTATGCATATCAGAATTTTCCGAATCCGCCTACTTCCAGGAATCTGGATCAGAGGTATTGACAAATTAAAGCCTCAAGACTAATGGATCTGGGATCGGTTTCATATCCTCTTCCACCTGCACAACCACCCCTACCACCTGTACAACTACCTCTGCAGCCAACAATACTGACATTGATGACAGTTCTGACCGTGATTCAGTAAAATTATCTGATTCCACATCGACTTATGATTTGTGCAGGATTCACTGCCGGGAGTGTTGGGATGATAGTGTAAATCTAGCATTACTAAAGGCCTTTCTCCACTGTGCAACTGCATGGGGGGCTTGCGATCAGGTACCTCCAGTCTACGACTGGAGGTACTGGAGGCTTGGCGTGTCGTATGTACCTCGGATCGCAAGGTAACATCGATTCCGTGTGGAGACAACCCCCCTTGCGACTGGAGCGTTTGCGATCCTAGCTATATATGTACGCTCAGTCTGAGACTGAGGGTACCAAATATCAAACATGTTTGATACTTAAAAAGGCTTGCGATCCCGGGTACATGCGGTACCTCTAGTCTGAGACCGGGTGTACTGGTACACCCAGTCTCAGACTGGAGGGAAACTTGCTGTCTCCACTGTGCGTTTTGCCGCATTGCGATCCTGAAGGTACCTCCAGTCTCAGACTGGGCGTACCTATGTAACTTGGATCGTACAGTGGAGACGTGGCTTTAACTAATTGGACCTTTCATTTTTCTAAGTTATCTATATGACCTGCCTGATATTTTCCATAGCGCCGAAATCTTGCTGTATGCTGACGACACTCTGCTATTTTTAAAATGCAACACCACTGACCAACATCTGAACAGGGACCCGGCCTGTAGAGAAAACCATTAAACTATAGTTTCTCATAAATTATATATTCTTGGTTGTATTAAGAAATATCTAAACACCAATGCAATTGGCAAGATCGATAAGACCATGGTGTTGCCATACATGGGCTGTGGTTATATTTTATGTGGTAACTCACACAAATATTTTTTGGATAAATTGCAATTGTTACAAAACTGCGTAGTTGTTCTAAAGCTCGTATTAGAACCAATATTTTGCAATTACATAGAGATTAGGGTATCGCTCTGTTAAAAGTAAGGGAGAAGGCCTATCTTCTGAAGTACTTACTTTATGACTGGACAGTGTATAATACAGTTTATCTTAAATGACAAAAATACAGATCTGCCACCCTATATCGACGAGCAGTGCAACAAGTTGCCCACGGTGGTCAAAACATAGATACATACAAGAAATATAAGCTCTCCCCAAAGTTCTTTGCACGCTTTTCTCGATTATACTGTACTTTATCCTGTTTTCGTATATGATTGGATATCCAGAAACACAGTACTAACTATCCATTCGTGGTGGTGGCAATTTTGTTTGGTGGTGGTGGGGGAGGGAGAGAGTTTTTTATAATTCCATAGAGTGACATATTTTCTGTATTTCCTTCACACCCGACTTCTTCTTTGCGTGTGTATGTGTTGGGGGGGGGGGGGGGAGGGGGCGTCCGTGGGGGAGGCGACGTTTGAATATGTATTTTCCCTTGACTGTGTGAATTCTAGATGGCGCTAGTGTGAAAGTAATGAGAGACTCTCTTGAGACTCCTTTAGGGAGTATGACACAGGGCTCTGATCAAGGAACGATAATTATTTGTGGCGCCACCTGTGGTGCCTGGTGGTTTTGTTCTCCCACCTTTCCTTGCATGACCATCACGGCGTATCGTGACGTAAGTTGAATGTCAAATGCACGACCCGTTTCACGAGGGATCGGACAGCATACCCCCGATCTGCTTTATTGAATGAGAGGCTGACTATTTAGTTTAAGTGTATGCGAGTTTGGTCCAGGACAAAACACGCAGTTAGACAGTTTAAGCTCCTTACGGACAAGAGTTTGTATAACTGAGGGAAGTGCTACCAACGAGTAAAGAGAACTAACGGGTATACATATATTTACTCGTTTGCCACATAAAGCCCGTTTCCATTAGCTGACGAAAACGGCGGAGATCTTTTTCAGTTCTCCCAAAATTCTGGCAGTATTGCCACCGACGGTGCGTCTGTATCAACTAAATGGTGAGGGTAGTAGGTTTCACTCGCCTCGCATTCCGATGGATTTTTCCTTCTAGGATCCTCAACAAAATCAAAGCACTTTCTTAGTTGAGAAATCAATCCGTATGTGATACCACATTGCATAATCTAAGCAGAAGAAGTCGTTTATCATTTGACTAGCTCATTTTTTTCCATTGACCGACTTTACGTCAGGAGTGCCAAAAGCCTGTCAGTGGTTCCTGACTGTAGATCGGTGACGGGAAATCGGCCAATGGAAACGGGCTTAGGATGGTGGTTTTGGTAACTGATTTTACTTAGAAGTAAAACATTATAATGATTCTATGTCCTAATTATCATATATTCATCCAACATATCACTGAATAATACTCTACAAAATAACAGGAAGCCGTCATTTTGAAGCGGCGTAGGGCATGATGAGCAGCTTGTCCGGCTGGTGGCGCTAACCAGGACCTGTGGTCAAATTGGTAAACCAAGTTATATAAAACATGATTTGACCGCCAGCAAATCTATACAAAAACTGTAAAGACCAGCACCCAAAATAACCTTTGTTAAGCTGTCCCTGCGATCAGTAGCTCCAAATTAGAGGATGTCTAGTGGGCGCAAGAGGTAAAAACTAAACGAAGCGACACAATTAAAACCACCACCGATTTCCAGAGACGGAACAAAAACGGCAAAGGTGTCCAGCGGAGAATTCACCAGTAAAACATGCTTCTATAGCGATGCTATCCCAAGCACGACTCTTCTCACGGCAACTACACGTTCATAGTATTAAGCCTATTTCCGCCTGTCAACGTTTGGCCTCCGATAAATCTGCCTGCCACCACCCACGGATCCTCTATCATTTTTGTCAGAAATCGGCAAGTAGAAACACAAATAAAAGTCGTCGACCAACCTATGTTCTGATTTTTGGCATATCTTGGCACCACTTCCCACGAAATTATGTTTGATCAATTCAACAGGCCTTGACTTTGTCTTGAATTGAGAGTTGAGCAAGAAGGATCGAAAGTCAGTTGGTAAATGGAACAAGACGATCGATCTTGCCGACGGAGCGTTTTGGAAAATCGGCGTTTCCTCTGCCTTTGAAATCGTCGGTAGCCCCAAAGGTTGGTCGGTGGTGCCATCTTACACAATTTTGGGTCAGATATCGCTTTGAGTTCAGATTTTTGCTTTTTACACTGACCAATATTCTATCGTGACGTATAATAATCGATCGGCGGTGCTAGTTTATATAATCGGTGGTTATAATCGGTAGGTGTATGTTGGGCCTTAAGCCCATAAGACAGCGACATTTTCCACAGATTCTCCCCGACCCGATTACCGATTATAATCTGGAACAAGAATGTCGCTGTCTTATACCCTTTGCCGATCACACATCTCCATTTTATGACCTTGTACAGCTACCCGATTGAGATCAAAGAGAGCCGCCGGGAGCCGAGCCGGGGTGAGCCACGGGCCGCTGGTGTGGAATCATAGAACATAATTCAAAGTTTGATAACTTTAGATCCAGTTAAGATATTCGGAAACAGTTTTCAGATTCGTTATCACCTCTGTCTCCCCTACAAATCAGTATAAGGCACTTGTAAATCGGAATAGGGGATAGGTAGCATCGATGTTCAAATGGCTTTCTCAGAATCGGGAACAGTCGGTGAAGTGCGTACAGCGACACAATTATGGTCGGGTAGAGTCGCACGCTAGTAATGCCCGACCCGATTAAAATCGGGTCTGTGAAGTGTGTACAGCGACCCGATTCTGACCGACCCGACGGATTCGTCGGGCAAAGGTATGATCGGGCACAATGGTCGGGTCGCTGTCTTATAGGCTTTAGAGTGCTTCCCCGAATTCGCGCATCATTTTGTCGGCATGTAAAAATAGGCCAAACTGTTTAAGAGCTAAGGCAGTGTGTATGGGGGCCTTCTCAAAGAAAAAGATGTAAAGCCTATAAGACACCGAAATTTGTTCCCGATTCATCCCGACCATCGGCTCGGTGAGAGTCGGGAATAAAATTTCGGTGTCTTATATCTATAAGACAGCGACATCTACACTATTCCCGATCACACTTCCTCCTTTTATAACCTCATAAATTACCTGGGGTAAGATCAAAGAGAGCCGCCGGGAGCCGAGCCGGGGTGAGCCACGGGCTGCTGTTGTGGAATCATAGAAATCAATTCAAAGTTGAATAACTTCGGATCCAGTTAAGATATCGGGAAATGGTTTTCAGATCTATCATTGCCTCTCTCTACCCTACAAATCGGTATAAGGCACTTGTAAATCGAACGGGGAAATAGGTAGTATTGCTATTTAAACGGCCTGCTCAGAATCGGAAACAGTCGGGAACAGTCGGTGAATGTGCGTACATCGAAATCTTAAGGTCGGGGAGAGTCGATCATACCTGATATGGTAGTAATGCCCGATGCATCAGGTAAAGCAATAAAATCGGTCACAGACCCGATTGTCACAGACCCGACGGATCCGTCGGGCAAAGGTAGAATCTGACACAGCGGTCGGGTCGGTGTCTTATAAGCTTAAGAAGGGTACAAATTGTAACAATCATTCACATTGGAGACGAAAGTTGTCCAGGGTGAGAAGTGTATCATAAAAATAAGGAGCTGGGGCCTTTAAGACACCAGGGACTGACAGGTACAAGAGGCTCCGGGAAATTGGAAAAAAGAGACATGACTACTCTACATCAAAGTATGGACTGAATTGTGAGCGTAGATAGTAGGGCGGGGTTTATTCAAACAGGAAGTTTCTTAAATAGGAATCTTTTTAGATTCTGCATTAGCGCTTTTAGCCGTCAACGTTTACCATTGTGGATGCTTTAAGATATCAAACACCCAAGATAAATACACATTTAAGCCGTCTTGTTAAGGAGTTAAAAACTGGTAAGAGACACGCGTTGTGATTAGTAATATAACCAATGATCTGATTAAATGAGAAGAATGTAAAAACATCGCGAATAGTATGAATAAACCAAAATAAACCACAAATACACATTTATTCCCAATGGAATTCACTCAAAGTGCATTGTGGAAGTGGACTTCATGAACATATTCCTATTTTACTATCTACGTTGAATGTGTACAGAGATTATTCACCTACCATTGATGGTTTGAAGGCGTTGGTGACATTCAGTAAAATCCACTGTGTCTTGACGGAGCTCCGACGCTCAGCGCTCATGGATGTGGAGCTGTGGTGGAGATGGTTTGACGACGTACACCTCCCCGCGCTCAGACACGGGGATGGGAGACCCGCTTGTCAGAGCGCGGTCTGGCCGGGGCAGAGCGCTTTGTCTCGTCCAAACAGTCGTATATGATGTGACACGTCACATTCTGGAGTTCACTCAGAGATCACTGTCTTCGTGTCTTTGCAGAGACACGCGGGAAGAGTCTATAGACACAACCTGCCCAGGCATCAAGTGAGCCTCTCTCTGCGCCAGCCCTTTGTACTAGTCTGTGGTGGCCTGTGCTGGCCTGTGGTGGCCTGTGCTGGCCTGTGGTGGCCTGTGGTGGCCTGTGCTGGTCTGTACTGGTCTGTGCTAGCCTGTGGTGGACTATGCTGGTCTGTACAAACCTACGCTGACCTATGCTATATGGCCTATGCTGGCCTATGTTAGTCTGTGTCAGCCTGCGCTAGCCTGTGGCTGGCCTGTCGTGGCATATGCTGGTCCGTACAATCCTAAGTTGGCCTGCCCCAGCCTTTGCAAGCCTGCGCCGGTCTATGTAAGCCTTTGCCAGCCTTTACCTGCCTGTGTTGACCTGCGCTGGCCTGTGCTATCCTATGCTGGCCTGTGCTGACCTGTGTTGGCTATGGTCGCCGGCCTCGCCCGCGCTTACCTCTCATCTACTGGGCTCACTTATCCTGTCTGGTGTTTGCAGTCCGTTCAGTCTTCCTTTTACTAACTTTATCCTAGTCACATCTACAGAGACACACAGGGAGCGTAGAATCAATTTCAGAGAAGCTGGCAGATGCAGTAGATCCGTCTCAGACGTGAAGCAGTCATTTTAGGTAGGCTCATTGCTGATAATGCCAGCAGGTACATAATTATCTTCACGCGTCTGTTCGACCAAACACCGCTTCTATTTGTTGTCCTCCCTGTTTCTGTAGGGGTCTACGTTTCACTTGCTGTGACGGCGATGGGGGCTCGCATCGTGCTTAATCACATCCCTTTACAATAGAAATCCTCAGACATGCAAAAAGCGGTTTCACATTCTATAAACGCCCATCCACACAATTAGTCCTCTTATCTGTCAATATGTAAAAGTGCACTCATTGTGAACCACATTAAATGGCATTGCACCGGGTTAGCCACAGCAGAGAAACTGACGCCAGTCGAAGCCGCAGCACACGACTTTCTCAAACACCTACAGAAACATGTTGAGATGAATAGACAAACTTTTATCTAATGTGGCACAAATTATTCGTATAGTAAGCACCGTTTTGGAGTCATTGTGTTACTTGTCCTCAAAAGGCAGTATATGATCCAGGGTCATAGCAGATAATCCACGATATCTGAAGCGATATGGGTAGCTGGAGTAATTCCTTATTTCGCTGCGGGGAGTTAAAGCTTACAGGTCTCAATGGTCACTGAGATATTGGCGGAGCACAATGTCCAGGCGTATAGCCTCTACTGCACTTCACTCTCTGAAGCCGAGGGCTCCGACGCGGGTGAAATGTCGTCTGGCGTCAGGTGCGTGTCTGCAGGAAACGCGCCAACGTCACAGATTGCCGCCGCTGGTTCCAACGAGTTCGGATTCGCGCTAAAGACTGTTTCGCGCTTGACGCTTTGCCGCGTTTTCTGTGGAGCGGCCAGCACGTGCCCGGTCGCGCCACCTTCTGGGCTAGGTGAGAACTAGCAGCACATGACTCTGTTAGGGTAGATTGGTAACCAACCCCTGTCTCCGACTTAGGGGTTGGTCTGGTCCGATCGCTTTCTTGCCAGAAAGCTCGAACCAATTATCTCGAAGCAGGGTATGCTTTTTTGGTACATAGTGGAATATAAACTATGACAACTCACTACAAAGCCTTATTAACTTAGGTAATTGATAACAAAGTGTAACTTCAACAAAAGATCTGGGAGCTGTTTCAAAACCATAGACTTAACCCACGTTTTGAAACAGCTCCCAGCTGTCAGAATGATTCACTCTTCCACAGAGATTCTGACTCTGGCAGTTTAAAGATCAGCTAGGCGAGTGCAAGTCAAGGTTGTTCAATTTGGAATCCACCAGAGCTAACGTCAGTGTAGCCCTGGCAGCCAGAGTACTGTTAGGGCGGATGTTTCTGTGAGTTTGGAGTATGAGTACGAATATGAGTGTAGGAGTAGAGTATAGGTTATTGAGTTCTCCTGATAGTCCGTCGGTGGTGAGGGTTCAGTGTATGCCTTGTTTCTGCTGCATGTAACAGGTCAATACCGACTGAAGTCATTTTTGATTGGCATTGTTACATAATCTATGCAAAATTAATCTGTGATCATTCTCTGCAGGTCTCGTTTCCATTCACTGATCTGGTGTCATTGTACCCTATAGATCTATCGGTGGTTTCTGACTGCAGATTGGTGCCAAATAGTTGGCCAAAGAAAATGAGCTTATATGCAGACATCGACAAACATAAATCCACACTTACTATCAAGAAACGTAAAAAGAAATACAATATGACTATTTATATGGCATGTGTTCACAGAATGATATCATAAAGCAGAGCTGAGTGATATTCATGGCTTAAGACAGCAAAGGACATGTAAAGACTCATATGAATTTGAGTGACGTTTAATTTCATCCTACCCCGTCACATGTTTTTAACTTCATATGTCATGTGTGGCATACAAATATTATATGACATAACTGTGGAATACTGTCACACCATGTTAAGTCTATGGATATTTATATGAGGTGTAGGTAAATACATTTATAAACCTACTCACGCAGACACGCATAAATACATAGGTCCGGTTTTCACGAAATGAGACAATTGCGTTTTACAACAACCATTCATACCCGGCGTTTACACTAGACGACTAAAACGTGACGACTGTAGATCGTCTAGCCAATAGACGTCAAGTGACGCTCGATTACGCATTATCGGCTGCAACAGAGACATCAGCCCAAGAATTTCCTCAAGCGTTTACACTTTTTATATGTACCGATTTCTAGGCATTTATAGCTGAAAGTCGTCAGGTGACCCAGTGCAAAAATCAAGAATCGCCGCCTATAATTGTCTAGTGTAAACGCCGGGTTACCCGACGCTCTATACATTCGGAGGGAATCTGGCAGAAATCACTATATATATGACCATGATACACGGTCCATATATGCATGGCTATGATACACAATCCAATGAAAAATTTGGTGGAGGTGTTGCACTTTATGTTGATAACTCTGCAATGGTTGTTTCTGAATATTGAATATCAAGTGAAGAAATTGAATGTTTAACCTGTACTGTTACAGTACCTGATAGGAAGAGGTTACTTATCATTAGTGTTTATAGGCCCCCTGGTGATCATGTTCAACCAAGTCTGGATTGTCTTGAAACTGTAATATCTGATGAGAAATTCAAAAAATTTGAGATTTGGGTGTTAGGAGATTTCAATATCAATAGTCTAGCAAAAAATTGCAAGAAATTCATGGCACTTAATAGTTTCCTGCACACAAATGGACTAAAAATGCTAAAAACATTTGAAACTGTTCTACACAACCGGGGTAAAAGCACAATTGACCATACATATACCAATTCTGATTTTGTTAGAGAATCCGGGAACATCAACTATTACTTGTCCGATCACGTAATTATTTATGGTTTAAAGAAAAAAGATAAGGAAAAATATGAAAGGATAGATATTAGTTTTAGAAATATGAAGGACTTTAATGTGAAAAATTTTAATTTTTTTAGAGGATCAACAAGATAAAACACATGCTCAAGAAGACCCGATAACAACCTACAGTAAAAACATTGAAACTTTCTTTGATATCAATCATAAGATCCAAACGAGGACAGTAAAGGCAAAAAATGGTGTACCGCTTTCCAAAGATATTATAAAAAGGATAGATGAGCGTAGCAGATTATTGAAAGCTATATCTAAAATTGATGAAAGTAATCCTGAATATCTGAACCTTTTAAGGAAAATTCGATTGCTTAGAAAAAAAATAACAAAGAAAATGTAGGGGTCAGGGTAGTCGAGCAGCATTGTTTCACTTTAAAGCTAGGTGGCGCGAGTGCCGATCCCTGCTGTGCGGTATGGCCGGCAGATCTGCAGTATGCAAATACTACGGGTTCGCCCGCATTACGTAACTCAGTCACTATATAAGGCTGAGTCCACAGCAGGTTGACAGGACTTCTCGAGGTGCCTCTTTACGGAGTGAACGTCTGAAGCCTCACGTGTTGGTTAGGTTGTGTTGTAGCACCTTTCAATGTTGAAGAGACCAGTATCTCTTCCCGCACTAGTTGGTGCCCCGAAGCACCAACGTATTGTAACGTGATACCGTATAAAAGCTCAGTAAACTAAAGCAGTCCGGAGTCTGGTTTTGTCTTCGTAGTTAAGCGGTAGTTGGTAGATATGGTATCTCCCTCCCCTTTCCAGCGGGTAAAAGCCGAACCCACCTGTACTAGCACGGTAAGTACAGGGTAGCGACTGAAGTCTCGGAACCTCTAGTCGGCTGTCGATCGCGGAAAGTGGTAATACACTTTCAGCGACTAGAGGGAACGCTACAAAAATATAAATTTTCAAGAGAAATTTAATTGAAACCAACTTAAATGAAAATAGATCTCAACCAAAAAAGTTCTGGGAGACCTTAATTTCAGTTTGGGACCCCATAATTTCTATACCAGGAACTAAGATTGTTCAAGAGAACACAGAAAACTCTTTTGAAGAAGTCCTGAATTCCTATTATGCTGTAATCATTCGTAAGCTTGGTTTACTTGATGATACCAATATGAACGAAATAATATTGCATGATCAACATCCACAACAGCGAATGCGACCTGAGGATGTGACAGCAACTATGGATGAAGTGAAATTGGTTATAACTCGATTGGAAAATCATAAGAGTTCAGGTATAGTACATTTAAAGAGTGGATATCTTAAGAAATGTCTATTAGATAACATAAGTATACTAAAAAATAGCATAGAAGTGATTTTTGCCCAACAAAACTTTCCGAACTCACTCAAAAAAGGAGTAATAACTCCTATTCCCAAGGGTGGAGATTTAGAACAGCCAGGCAACTGGAGACCAATAACAGTAATCCCTCTATTTTCCAAAATTATCGAAAAGATATTACATACAATATTACTCTCTCATCTGATGTTTAATAATCTGTTATCTGAAAATCATTATGGTTTTCTCCCAGGCCATCCAACATCCCAGGCGATCTTTATGTTGATTAATGATATTCTTTACTAGGTGGACAACAAGAAAATAGTTTTATTATTATTCATCGATTTTATCTGCAAAAGTATATCACAGATCGAAAGATTCCTATTTATATGTACATGTTTATATCTGCAATGATCGAATATGGTTTGATATTGTAAAAACTGATCAGAAAATCAAATTTTGAAAAAAATGTTTGATTGGAGAGTGATGGATCTATTTCTCTACATGTATAGTGTACTGTCCTGTCTTGTCAGCTGTATTATCTGTATCGTCTTGTATTGTCCTTTCCGGCCTATAATGGAAGACCGCTGATTCTCTGTGAATTGTACATCGTCATGTTTGTTCACTTAAATAAAAAAGTCCCCAAAAAAATCCATGTGTGGCTAAGATGCTACGAAACCTAGGCCATATATATATGTCTTTGATACTCAATCTACATGATCAGTACATGTACATATTCGATGGGTTCCCATTATAATTGTCCACACGATATTAGTATACATGAATATACCAAATGTCAAAGTGCTGATAATTGAAATGACTGCTGCTTGATATGAGATATCCAATCATCCCAGTAACGTCCATATGTATTGTACTCTGAGAGCCAAAACAGAACGCCACTGGTTAAAAGCAGGCAACCTTATCAAGTTTCAGTTCTTTATAAACAACCCAATGGGGTTGTTATCTCTAGAAGCTGTTCTTTTGTTCTTTAAATCAAGTATGTAACAAGTAAGTAATTAATGTCAATATTACTTTACATTCATTGCCCTTGAGGACAATCTCAAGGTATTGTAAGCTAATTCGCTGTAAAAGGCCGTGCAAGCTGGATCTGTACATCTTATCACATCTGACATCCTCAACCACTTTGCTAATTGGTTGACATTTGTATGCTTTTAATATGCTGGTAGGGCGTGCTCATTTACGAGTTATGTTCATTAATTCACCTTAGATGTTTTGAATCTGTATGGGCACAGTCGATAATAGGAGCAAACCTCAGAGAGTGAAGATTATTGATATATATATATATAATATTAATAATCCAATGTGATAAATCGTGAAAGAATGGTAATAATGATTGACTCGAAAACGGGATTGGCGGAAAATATGAAATAACAGGCTTTATTCAATAGGTTAACAATAGGACTTACCCCAACCTACACATCAAGAAGTACAGGAAGCTAAAGGTTTAAAAACATCAAGGTAAGACTAAAATACGTCCGTTACCTGTCACAGCAAGTAGCAGATTAACCGTTAAGAGCCCGGTTACCAGGTTACCCGTAGGCGCAGCCGTAACCCGGTAACTATGAGTGGGAAAAACAAGTGACGATAATAACAACAGCAGTCACGGGGTGAATAATTAGTGTTATACAATTGGATAATAATTTATATACATATAACGAGGTTGATATTTAAATATAATATTAATAATCCAATGTGATAAATCGTGAAAGAATGGTAATAATGATTGACTCGAAAACGGGATTGGCGGAAAATATGAAATAACAGGCCAATAACCCGCCAAAAACAATTGAGAGTCAATTCAGGGATGAAAGGTAATGAGATACCATAGTATCGGAATTCGACAATGATTCTGGTGAATCATGTATGTATCGGAAAATTGCCGAGGAATTCCAATTACCTCTAGTTTTAATTGAATCAAGGTCCACACCTAGGGCCTTGAGAAGAGAGGTGCCCCCGTGTCTTAAAGAATGACACGACACATTAACACCTCCGAAACCACATTTTTTAGCCAGAGTTTTCAGGCGCTTGTTTAAACATTGATAATTTAGTGGCAGGTAATTAGAACCACATCTAATCCTGAGTAAATAGTCCTCTGGTTTTGGTGACTGGGTCCTAGAAATCCAGTTCAAAAAATAGAAAAGACAAAATTTAGAACCTTCGATTTTATCAAATCTAAGTAAACGTTGTTTGGTACCAAACTGGTCCACCTTAGATGTTTTAATCTGTATCAGTAGATGGTCCTCTAAAATTGTGACTGACTCCCATCTGAGGGTATGGTCTGAAAGAGTGAAATGGGATTTACGAAGTAAACCCCTAAATCCTAACAGTAAGGCTACCCAAATTATCAAGTCCTCCTCTTTAGATTTATCTAAAATGCGATAGATACAGGTCATATTATCACAGGTAATTGGATAACGAGTTGAGGAGGGAAGTGTGGACTCACGTTGAATACCTTTGATAGTCATTTTAATCAAGAAATCGTTAGACATATCATCAAAACCCCGCAACTTGTTGTAATAGTTTACGGCCGATAAATAATTTTTTATCGAAATAGGTCTAAGAAATTCTGATAAAAAGGTACAAAAAATCGACAAATTGAAAGTCGTTGTTGGAAAAGGTTCCCAAGACCTTTCTGTACAAAACCTTAGGTAGCATTTGAGCTGTTGATCCCTTGTCTTTCTAGTATTGTTAGAAATAGCTTTATCAAGAAACAATCTTTGTCTCGATTTGAGGGACTCCAACACGGTGTCTGAAAAATCAAAAACAGCACATATTCATGCCCGTTAGAGTCTTTAACGCTTTGTTAGGAACACCAGGATAATTCAGTCTGGATAACTGGTCTGCTAAAGTATTGTCTTCAGACCTGATGTAAGTTGCATGTAAACTGATATTATACAGGAAGCATGTCCAAAATAACTCCCGAATCCATTTCATACAGTTCTTATTCTTGCTCCTACCAGTATTAACCATAGCTAACACCTGCATATTATCTGTTACAATATTAATCTCTGTGTTTTTGTAAGCCTTTCCCCACCTCTTAACCCCTAACAGCACTGGCCATAGCTCGTATAGGTTAATATTTCTCTCCAATCCTTCAACATCAGGGCAGTCCACAAAGTGATGATCATTTATTAATTCGGTTTTTGAATTGTCCCAGGATCCATAGATATAATCCATACCTGCCCAAGCCCCAAAACCCAAGATGGAAGAGTCTGAGGTTATTGGGCAATGAATACATTTCCTTTGTATAATTTCAACGCCATTGAATAATTTACAAAAAATTTTCCACCATTTTAGATCCTCCCTTAGATCTTCGGAAACCTTTTTTCTACCTCTTTTAGGGATCTCCATCACACTATCAAAAATTCTTCTACTGAAAGTCCTGCCCCCCTTGACTACCTGAGAGCAAAACGATGTAAAACCTCCCAGACTCTCCAATTCCTTTTTTGAAACACTACCAGATAACAACATATCGTCTATTAACCTGGACAATTTAGCAAGGTTCCTGCAGGACAGGGTTCACAAGGATGAGTTTGTTGCCATGTGTGCCTGCCAGATGTGGTATATCGCAGCCATTTCTGATTGTGACATTGTCTTCGCTGATACAGTCTCTTGCAATCATACTAATACATGTGAAGTCGCATGCCCCGAGTCCGACGATCTTTTCACGGTTGACGCTTTGCTTACTTCTATATACCGACATGTCGTTACATGCCGAAATGCTGATGTCACTGGGGGCAGCGCAGGCGGCGAGTACGGCAAAGAACAAGGCATCACAAGCTAGAAAGTACATGTTATTCGCCTCACAAAATATAACAGAACCTTCACGCCCATCGGTATTACAAGCCTGTTTATATATTCAGTTCTTGGCTTCGTCCTTATCATCTCCTGCTGCGGTAAAAAATTATATAGTGGGTGCCCGAGCATGGATATCAAACCACGGAGGCGACTCTTCAGCTTTTACATCTCCACAAGCTGTAGCCGTCATAAGAGGAGCAGCGATTCGTTCTGGACACGTCACAAGACAAGCTCGTCCCATGACCAAAAATCTTCTTCACGACCTCTGTGACCTGTCAACGCAACTCGCTGAGGGCCTCATCTTCAGGGCAGCGGTGTTACTGGCTTTCCATTCCCTGATGAGGGCATTGAATCTCTTTGCTCCAGTCGGGGGTTCGGGTGGAACAGCCCACACAGTCACGAGATCCGATGTCCAAGCATTTCCTGATGCTTTGTTAGTCACAATACGTTCTTCTAAGACTATTAGCCCACTCTCCGTGCCTTCAATCCTCACTGTGCCTGTGAGTCTGGACAAGTGGTGTCCAGTTAGAGAATGGGTTTCTTATAGAGCCGCATACCCAGGTATGCGACTAGATCCCATTTTCATTACTCGCTCGGGGTCTCATCTCACTCCTCACCACTTCACGGCTGTTCTCAGGCTCCTTCTTGCGCAGGCAGGGGTATCACAGCCACAAGCATTCTCCATCCACTCATTCCGGAGGGGTGGCACACATTCAGCCCTCGAGTCTGGCTCCACCATGGAATGAGTTCGCCAACTCGGTACTTGGTCCTCTACCAAATCCATGGCACCCTATCTACCATGAACTAACATTCAAGGTTTGGCCCTTTGGCCTGTTGGTTAAATGTTATCTCAGGTTTTTCATAACTATGTCATGTTATATAAATAACATACAAGGAATATACTATTCCTAATTTACCAGCATGGTAAATAATAATACCTCGGTATTACAAAAACTCTTATTTCTCAATTTTACCAAACGGTAATTTTAATACTACGGTATTACAATATTATTTATACCTCTTAACAAGTTATTCAATTTCAAGTTAACTCAAATGTTCATGTTTTCCTCACATATATCACATGTTCTATATGTAAACATTTATCGACATACAAACCAAATTATCAACTATGTTGACAATTGAAACGACATGTAAGCGTATTTAGTATATAAATACTCTCCAACTCACATGAATTCTTTGTTTGTCATTATGCCTAACTGGCGGGTTAGGGGTAATGGGAGGCGTGACCCAGGCCCGAGTCGCTAAGGACGCATCATGTGACTCGGGCCACTAGGCCCACTGGGGACCACGTGACCAGGCACAGCTCACACCGCTCACCGAGTGCTCGCCCTCACTTGTCCCCGGTTCATCAGACACCCACCCTTCAGACACCCACCCTACAGAACAATAGCTTTTCCTCCTCGCCTCTTTCCTCGGCAAGAGGGCTTTCAACCAATTTATCGGTCAAAAATAAACTTAAATTCTCTGCTGGATATTTTCAAATAAAATTCTCTATATCCATTACTCCGTGTACGTGTTAGTCAATATCTGCACAATTTGCTAATATTTGAGCTATATCTGCGCCACTATACAATAACATGTACACGAGGCAGAAAACAAGAACGTTTTGATGGCGACCCATAACATTGATCATCCTTCTGATTTCAGTAGGTTGAAGATTGATATTCCAAGCTGAATATCAGACATAAAAAGGCATCTAACATAATTTAGTTGCTTGTAATACTATCTATTAGAAAAAAAGGGCTGAGAAGTTAGAGGTAAATAGCTTCAATAATGCCTGTAAAACAGCCACATAGAGACATTCCCCTCACACTTATTCTCTGACCTTAGACTCAGGAATTATTTAGCCGTTACCGGCGTGCTATAGCCAATATTACCCCCGAGATGGTCGGGTAGCTGACAGCTTGGCATGCCTCCTGTCATCGTCATATAAGACATGTCGTCGCCACCAACCAAGTGCAGTAAGGTATTCTCTCCTTATTGGCCTCCCTCTCCTGCGCCGATTGCAGATGTTCTCTTGCAAGATTTTACTACTCGAGGCAATACTGCCGTACGTCTATAGCAACAGTTCAGCTATCCATAACCGTCAATATTATACATGTATATTAGTATAGTTCACCTTAACTCATAATACAAGATACATCTCCATTTGCGCGTGAAAATGTGTCCTGGGGTTTCTCAATCAATTACAATGCTTTACAGTGAGGTAGTATATATCGCAACTACACCCGCCTGAAATCTACTTAACAGAACCGTCGTAATATGTACATACAAAAATCATAACGGAAGAGAATTTACATGCTCCAGTTTTTTGCTTATAAGATTAGATATTTGTCTTGGTGACACTTTTTAAGATTGCTCTTTATTCAGTTCTAGGTCGTTGGAAGGTCTTCCACTGAACAACATAATCCTTAGGCTGTTAACAGACACATAGCGTATATATGTGGAAACCTACAATGCATCTAGCTTTGAAAAATAAACGAGGATGACTAATCACGTGACTGGAAATCTAAATCCCGCATTGGTAAAGAATAAAAAGCGAGGGACCCTTGAGATCACTGTTCTCATTAAGGTCTCATCACAACAAAAAGATACTCAAAAATAAGGAATATGAGAAATACCATTTTCTATGCGTGGGAGTTATAGATCGTACCCATCTTTTGCTTTTCAGCTGGCATAGACAAAAATAAGAAAACAAGATAATAAAGATACAGCAATGTTTTTAGAGTTTCAGTTGTGACCGTTATTCACCTGACAAGATGGCGATAAAAACACCTAAAGGTTTGATTAGGGAGTCCAAAGGCGGGAGAGGCCATTAGTAGCTTTTTGTACAGTTTGTATTGCGTTAATTAATAAGAACAATTTCAACTTGTCCTTTAAGACAGCGAACTATATGAATGAACTCCTTGAATAAAGGTTCATGTCGGATCTGTGGCTGCAACGCGCTATGAATAACCCATACAAGAAACAGCCAGCCGCTAAAACAGGCTAGATCTAGTGAAAGTAAAACAGTAAGAAAGATTAATAAGATGAGGATTCTGAGAGAGACGGTTGTTCCCCTGGTGTAGCAGTGAGGGGTCCAGGGCTTCCTGAAAGTGGCTTCTGCGTGAGGAGACTACGCACAGTTATTGCTCTACTTGAGTGGCTCAGAGAATTGGGGCTACTTTGCCTGTCGCACTGGCTTGCCTCCCGGCACGGAACAGAGAGGTAGCCCACGTCACTTGAGCCCTCCTCCATGCGGCCCATATCTCACAGGCATTCTGTGAAACACTGATGAGAGCTCCCAGGTCCCTTTCTAGAATTACCCCACTGGCTATACAACATGTCCATTTCCTGTCATTGTCTAATTCCCACCTGCCACAACGATGATAGGACAGGCTTGTCAGAAAAGCATATAAGGCGCTTCAGTAACTTAATTGTCCATAAAGCTTCATTTTCGATACAATGATATAAAATCAAATGATAGTACTTTTTTGTATCTTTTAAAATTAATAATAGATTAACATCAAGGGCGATGTTTGAGTAGGAGAACGTAGTTGTGGAGTGTAACATCTGGACGTGGATTCGAGAGTGATGGAAGTGTGATACATTTGTGAAATGCTGAGGTGAGTATGTTATTTGTAAAGGTGGTATATTCGTACTCGCACTTTTTATGTATGGTGAAAATATCTATAGAATTTGGCGGTGAAATATAGACTCAGTTTTTCAGCATATAGAGTCCGAATTTGTGTTCGGAAGAGCGTTTTCAGTACGAGAACGCTGTTTTTGGTACAGTAACGACACGCCCATGTGATTTGTTAAAACATGAATCGGTAATAACTGGGGCATAGGTGTTATGTCTTGAAACCATGACTCTAACCATCCAGGTTTGGGCTGGCCGTTTAAAAGTGGGTAATGCCTCAATGTATTAGACGTCGAAAATCGGATGATGCATTGAGGCATCATTTATGATATTGGCAACATCAATTTTTTTCATACGGAAATATTGGTTCAATGAACATAAAATATTCAGTCAGATTTTCAGTCAAAACGAATGATATCAAGCTGACCGAGCACACTACGTGATATATCAATCAAGTCAGCCTATGACATCCCGTCCCTTATCTTAGCCTGGTATAAACGTCCATAGGCTTAGCATTACGAACTCGTTCTCAACAGGCTTGCGAGAACGGTAACTCGTTCTCAACGGGTGATAAAGAGATGAATGTTTCCAGGTTAAGATAAAATCAGAAACGTATTCGTGCTTGGTCTGAGTCCCTGTTCACCATCTCGTTTGGTGCGCTTCAGAATATTCACTCGGCTATCGCCTCGTTCATATTACTGAGCATTCCAAACTCGATGGCGAACGAGGACACAGACCAAACACTCATCAATTTCCTTCTTAATAGCGGTATCCACACGGAGGCTAGTTCTCGTCCACACGCAACTGCCACACCTCCCGGCCACCTCAGAGACACTCGAGTAGAAAGAATATTTACCACCCACCCACCCTTAACAAACTCCCGAAGGGTGATTATATATTTAATGTCTGTAGTGTCTGATATTATCAAAATTCTAAAAATGTCAAGTTGATTCATTTACGAGGTAAATACTCTTCCATGTCAAATCGTCAGTCATTGAGGGGAACGAGTGAGTTTAAAAAAAAAATGGATATGAGTTGACTGTCTGATCAAGCACGGCAACGATTACCATGCCATCTACCGTGTATTCAAGGAACTCTTTCCTGGGCTCGTGTCCAGTCACGTGATCGGTCGTTCCCGTGGAGTTTACTTGTAAAACATCTTCTTACCTCCCACCCTCCCTCCAATTTTAGGGATAGTAAATTGGAAGTCCTTTTGATGAACATTTCACCGTTATATATACCGTTATGCTGTGTTATACTGTTAAAATTGTCGTTTGTCAATCAAGTTAAAATTAAAACATTTTCGTCCACAGTTCCGCCTCTTGTAATTCATTACAGCTCAACCTCAATGCTTCGTGTCGTATTACTGTCAAGCCTCAGCCTATAGCCGAATACTCTATAGCAGCAGCTCAGTATGTAATATTTCTAGTATGATATCAAACCTGAAGTTTTCATACCAAGGCTGAACGTTGAATTGCAGGGTTGACCAGGTGACATGTTCTCAGCGAATCAGAGGCCCTGCTATGACAGTCAATGGCACGAGATATATATGGACCAATATTCGGATGTGATGGCCGTCGAATCGGCATGTAAACTTGTTAGTGAGAACTAACAGGTTTGTCCAGATTTATGAAATGAGGGAACCCGATTCAGGATGGAGTAATTCCACAATTCCCAAATATCCCAAAAAATTGCGTTACTTGTTTTGAAGGCCTCGTGACAATCCCTCACCTCGAAACTCTGAAAATCTCCCACCTGCAATCAGTTTCCCTCTAATACAGTGTCCATTACATGTGAGTTCCCCAGCATTGTCATGTGATCATTGCACAGTGCACTCACCGGGAGTTCACGGGTTAATTATCCCTTCTGAATAAGTATAGTCACGTTTTTGCGATGAGAGCCTTCCATGAAACCTCGGATCATCAGTGAAGTAATTACCCATGACCGGTTTCCCAGGGAGCTCCAGAGAATCCCCAACTCTGGGGTTTGAATGGCGGTCTTACTTCGTGCCTTGCAACCGATATTGCTAACCTACATGTAGGAGCACACCTGTCTCTGCTCTTTGCACCTTACCCGTCCACTAAGGTTCAAATGTCGTCTGTTTGTCATAATCAAGTGCAATAGTTTGTCTCCGGGAAAATACCCTGTGTTTCTCTCTGTAGATGACGCCTGATTCCATATAGACATCAATACGTTTGTTCAGAAGACAGCTGTGGAAAAGACAGGGAGTGCCAGAGGACATTGACAGGTCAGACAAACCAGACCCTTATAGGCATCTGACTCATTATAGGCATCTGACTTCATAAGGATTTAACTTATACGAAGTCTAATTTGGGCTCTCACAGCTAGTCCATATAACAATGTACGGCACAGTAGGCCATACATGATTTTTACTATATATAGGGAGCAGAGGTCAGTAAGTAAATATGGAACAACTTGACCATGCTGTACATGCTACAAAACGAGATGGAGAATTGTTGTTATTTTACGGAACGAGGTCTGGGGCCTCATTTCGTAAATAACATTATTCCCATTGAGTTTTGTAGCATGTAAAAACATGGTGGGTCGTTATATACTTATCATATACCCAGAATTAATAAAATCTTACCATATACTTGTATTGGCATAGAAGACATGTCAGCGTAAATCTCACACACTGCTGATGTTAAAACGTTTGCAGTATAACAGAGTACTGAACAGGGTTTAGTACACAATTTATACTGCATAGGGAGCAACAGTACGTAATTATCAAATGTACTGCATGGGTATATGATAAAATGAGAGCAATGTGCGTATTCATATTTGAAATTTCATATCAATGACTCTGTCTACTTGGAAATCCAGGTCAAATGATTTTTACCGCTAGAAATACCAACAAAGCGGATGATTTGCAAACGCATTAAACCATATTGTTTTCTTTGTATTAATTATTGATACAGTGTTACACTGAGCATATATAGCAGGCAATCCTATTAAATCCACAATAGTTAACATCGGTGGATTAGACAATAATCGACAGCTTCTGGAACAGGTGGTTACAAACCATAAGGGTATCACAACCTCTCAATGACAAAACGTGATCAATCGTTTACAGAGCCGCATGTTCACAAACTATCGTTGAACCTGTCATCCCTCTTCATAAATGAATTATCCAGCAATTTTCATGTTATTGGGCCTATCAGTAGGGACTATATTTAGCTGTCCATACACTAAAGCAAGACATATCTGTTTGGAGGAGCAAAACATAAAAATATAATTAAAATATAAAAGAAATGTCACGAGCTATTGAGATTTCCCTACAAAGTAGGGGAAATTGAGGAAATGGGAGTGAAGAGTATTTTTGTAGGGTGGGTGGGTGGTTCCTTTCTCATTGGGGTCCTAGGTTGAAGCGGGCGAGGGTGGTGTGTGGAGCGGGGTGGTCACGTGGCCCAAAACCACGTGACCGGAATCACGCTAGTGAGCGTCCGTAACAACCGTCTTCTGTTCACACATTACCGCCAACTCTTCCAGTTAGCCCTAATGATGATATAATGACATGGTATGATTGATCTGTGGTTGGTGAGTTCTTATGCTGCTCACGTTCCCTGTTATTAGCCAGGCGGCCTGAAAGGCATCTTACGCTAAGCTTATACTATTGAGAAGTTTGTGTCAAATTTCATCAGTTTTTTATAATTATAATTGAGGCGGACTTGGATTTAAATTGTTTATTCAATTTAAACAATTAAATTTTCATGTGTGAAAATTGAAACATCAAGTCATTATGATGATGAATGTTTAGTTGTAATTTCCTTGTACTGAAAAATTACAAATGTCCAATACATTTGATATAGGATAATTACTATTCCTGAAAAGGAGAAAAATTCTCAATTCTGAGAAAGATGCCAACGGGCATGGGGCAAGATTCCCTAATTCATAGTCACTTGAAATACGGTGTGGGTGGGCGGGTTCCAAACTTGAGGACCTTGCGTGAAGGCCGCTGGTGGTGCCCTCTGTGAGGTAGCGGACATCTGAGAGGTGCTGATCTGTCAGGCGACAGGTGGAGCCACCAATCCGCCTCTTATAATTACTATCCAATTTCCAATTACCCTCAATTATAATTGAGGCGGACTTGGATTTAAATAGTTTATTCAATTCAAACAATTAAATTTTCATGTGTGAAAATTGAAACATCAAGTCATTATGATGATGAATGTTTAGTTGTAATTTCCTTGTACTGAAAAATTACAAATGTCCAATACATTTGATATAGGATAATTACTATTCCTGAAAAGGAGAAAAATTCTCAATTCTGAGAAAGATGCCAACGGGCATGGGGCAAGATGCCAAAATAATTAGAACTGCTGGGAAGGGGTCGACGTCCTTCCCGGCGGGGGTAATAATGCCCCATGGTTGGTTATCCTGTGAGGTAAATATGAGATGCTTGGGACCTGAATAAAGAGGCGGTCGCCGTGTTGATCTCGAGAGCACCGAGGAATTAAAGTGCATTCCTGCAAGCGCGGGTGTTGACGTGTTGAGATGGACCCGGACGTCGGCGGTGATACATTGGAGAGTGATCCAGGACGTGTAAGGCATCGCAGACGGGGCATCATGGACGTCTTGTCATCTAAGAGGGCGTGCGAACTCCGCCCAGAAGTGGAGGGCGAGGGAGGTCGAGCCTCTGAGGGAAAAATTTACTCGGGAGGTTCCGAGAAGCTCCAGGCGTGATGAACCCAGAGGGATAATGAAGTGGATATGCTACAACTGTCGCATGTTCCGAGATGCCAAAGACCGAGGTGAGCATCGGTGAGGTGGAGTTGGGACAGTTGTAGGGAGGATATGAGGCACGTCGGCGGGGGGGGGGGGGGGGGGGGCGTAGGGGCACAACCCGAGGAACCGCCAACCCCCTCCGAGGCCCCTAGGTGCGTAGAAGATACCAGGGAGAGGTGACCAGCAGAAATTATTTCACATTATTTCACCTTATTCCACAGTCACAGAAGCACAAAGGTGAACCACATGGGGGGGGGGGGGGGCGTAGGGGCGCAACCCGAAGAACCACCGCCCCCTCCGAGGCCCCGAGGTGAGGAGAAACATCAGCATGCTTGGTCCCGACTCAGAGATGGATGGGTCCGAGGGAGACGTGACCGAGAGAAATTATTTCTTATTATTTGACATTATTTCACAGTCAGAGGCACGATCAAACAGAAGCCAGGAGGGAGGGGGGAGGCGTAGGGGCACAACTGGAACGAACAAAAATTGTACCTGTATCGCCGATGCAATAGTCGCCGATGGGTGGCCTCGACCACTTTTTACCCATGATCAATCATGATGATGCCGGGTTGGGGTGCCTGGACGAGCCTCATGGTGTGCCTAGATTGACTACACAACTGGCGTTGCGGGAGCTGTCGCCTGTGCGTGCCGCGGATACGGCGATACCATGTAGATACCTCGAGGCGCAGGGTCCAGCGTAGTCGGGGACAGCGGATGCCGACAGCGTGGATCGATTTTCCGTACCTCCCAGACATCTCCATAACCTCTGATTGTCGCACATAACTGTCGCTAGTGGTTCTTCATCATCAAACCACCGGTAATATCTGCCGGCTAGGTGGTTGTGCTGCGGATTACCATGGTTTTCAGAGTATTTCGCGGAGCCAATGACACAGACTTCCAAACTTGAGGACCTTGCGTGAAGGCCGCTGGTGGTGCCCTCTGTGAGGTAGCGGACATCTGAGAGGTGCTGATCTGTCAGGCGACAGGTGGAGCCACCAATCCGCCTCTTATAATTACTATCTAATTTCCAATTACCCTCAATGTACATATATATGGTCTGTAATATATGACCATGATAGCGTAGATAAGGATCAGTTTCGATGAGCTTGGGAAAGTAGAAGGGGATAAAAGCCATCGGGATCATACTGTGAAGGGGGTCGATGAATCTCTAAACGGTGGAAAGGGAGGACATTGAGTGCAGGCAGTTTTTTCTTGTTTGACGAAAGCATTTGCTTTGATGTTAAGTTCATGTATATATTTGTACTCAGGAGGACTCAAACATAAGCAGTACGATTCAAAGCGTTTGCCTTCGCCTATATCCTGTCAATCACCATGTTTACATTTTCAGTATTCTAAGTTTTATATATCATACTTTGATGTGAATCTGATGATTATAAGTAGAATGACGTCAGTCTACATAGAAGTAGGATACCTTTGTGTGATTTATTGATTTCGTCGATTTTTACACGAGGTTAAAAGGTACATATTTGTACGGAGCATGCTGGTCCTGAACAATGCTGACGCGGTAGTCCGTGCGGGGGCGTCATGCAGAAATATTCTTTTCGACATTTCAACTGATGGTCTGATTCTCTAAGTAACAACCCAAAAGTTAGTCTCCGCTAACATATCTCAATCAGAAGCCATTCTCCACCCTACATATCACTAACAAAAGTCAGTCTTCTCCCACATACGTCAAACAGAGATCAGAGATCAGTCTCCATCCACACATCTCAATCAGAGATCAGTCTCCATCCACACATCTTAATCAGAGATCAGTCTCCATCCACACATCTCAATCAGAGATCAGTCTCCATCCACACATCTCAATCAGAGATCAGTCTCCATCCACACATCTCAATCAGAGATCAGCCTCCATCCACACATCTTAATCAGAGATCAGTCTCCATCCACACATCTCAATCAGAGATCAGTCTCCATCCACACATCTCAGTCAGAGATCATGCTCCATCCACACATCTCAATCAGAGATCAGTCTCCATCCACACATCTCAATCAGAGATCAGTCTCCATCCACACATCTCAATCAGAGATCAGTCTCCATCCACACATCTCAATCAGAGATCAGTCTCCATCCACACATCTCAATCAGAGATCAGCGTCCATCCACACATCTCAATCAGAGATCAGTCTCCATCCACACATCTCAATCAGAGATCAGTCTCCACCCACATATTTCATTCAAAGGTCAGTCTCCACCCACATACCTCTATCAAAAGTCAGTCTCCTCCCAGAAATCTAAATCAAAAGTCAGCCTTCACCCACATGTCTCTATAGGAATTTAGTTTTCACTCACATATCTCAATCAGAAGTCAGTGTTCACTTGCATATATCAATAAGAAGTCAGTTTTCACTCACATATATCTTAATCAGAAGTCAGTTTTCACTCACATATCTCAATCAGATGTCAGTTTTCACTCACATATATCTCAATCAGAAGTCAGTTTCCACTTGCATATCTCAATCAAAAGTCAGTTTTCACTTGCATATCTCAATCAGATGATAGTTTTCACTTACATATCTCAATCAGATGATAGTTTTCACTTACATATCTCAATCAGATGTCAGTTTTCGCTCACATATATCTCAATCAGAAGTCAGTTTTCACTCATATATCTCAATCAGAAGATGGTTTTCATTCACACATCTCCACCATGACACTATCATTTTAAGTGACGGTGTTATAGGGTCTCGATTTCTGCACCAACCAATCGCGACTTCTAATGACTTTTTTTGCAGAGACTGTACTGATTACCGTTGCTGCTGAAGGTATGATGTCATGAAAAGCGAATATGGCTTTAATATTAAGCCATTAATGGTGACTGAAATCGTTGAGCACGACCTGAACACAGTACATGTATTTGATACTTTTGTGGTGGTCACCGCCTATCTAGCAGGTTGGATGACCCCAATCCGGAACGCTAGTTCCAGGCAGGATCCCACCCTACGCACTCTACATAGGTTGGTTCGGCTTTCGGTGAGTTTACACGGACCTAGTCACACATAACACAACACACACGTTTAATAAACAGGAATGTTTATTAACAAAGTTTCTTCCCGGAAAGATCTGGTAGATCTTTCCCACAAGTACAGTACCCCAGCACAATGTGCCAGGTAACGCTAGAGAGGCTAATCTAAAAGACTCGCCTAACCACCAGGAAGGTTACGAGAACCTGCCTGCAAAGTGAGGGCCAAGGGTCTGTTCCGTAGAAGAGACGCGCGAGGACAGCCTGTCGACCTACTGTGAACGTTGAGTATATATACCCAGCGTTACGTAATCCCGGTCTCCGCCGCGCCACTCTCGTGTGCAGCATTGCCCGGAATCACTACACAGTAAGGATCGGCACGTCACGCCACCTTCCGTAGAACAAACGAACACTGCTGGATTCCCGCCCCACTACACTTTATTGTACCTTCTGCCTATTTGTGTTGTACTTTTATTCATTTGATTTGTACTCTGAACTGTATTATATTGCATACACTTCATAACTCACCATATAATTAAAGTGGCACTGAAAGAGATACTGATGCAATGCATATCATCAATTCCGTGAAACAAACACGTAAAAAAACATCAATTGATGTAAGGAATTTTATTTTTGGTTATTTTAACCAGTTCTACCTTGCGAGTAGATCTTCCACTGGAAGTTCGTTCACGGGTCCATTACATTACAACCACAATCAATACAGTACCACTGCAGCCATCAATTTACAAATCTTACAAACTGTTACTGACTTCACTTATAACAAACAGGTTCTATTGAAGATGAAAGACAATGAATATGAGATGAAGCATAAAACCATCAACGGTTCACTAATAACCATTCAGGCATGTGCTTTTAACTGAAGCCCTTAACCATTCTTCCACTCAAACAACTTTCTTAAACTTCTGATTAATACTAACTCTTTGAGTCCATGCAGAGAGATTGTTCCGTAAGTTTTTTCCCCCTGTAGTATGGCGGTTTCAGAAACTGACTCGTTCTTATTCTTCCTTGCTCAAATCTGATCTTGAGATCACTCCCAGTTCTCCAATGACTTAAGTGCAGCCTGTTAACTTTCTTCGATAATTTGAATATGGTTGACAACAATTGCATGTTACTCCTAGCGTCTAAGTAATCAATTTCTAATTTCCTTTGCAGCTCACTCATCCATAGTCTTTTCCGCGCTTTAGCAGTCACTCGCAGTGACCGGTTTGGAGTTTTTTGTACAGTGTAAATATCTACCTTACGGCCGCTATCGTACACGGACCAGCAATACTCTAACATCGGCCCCATCACTACTAAATAAACCCGTTTGGCAATACTAATACTCAAATTATCTCTTAGCTTCACTAATTTGGAGATCCGCGAGTTAGCGTTCCGAACAGATTCCTGAATGTGATCAGCAAAGTTCAACTCAGCGTCTATGACCACACCTAGGTACTTGCACTTCTTCACGTCCTGAAGTGGGCTTCCAGAACACACCAAGTCCAAGTTATGCAAATGCACTCTCTTCCTTGCCGAGGTGTACCATATGGCCTTTGTTTTGCCCGCATCAATCGTCATACTGTTGGTAACATATCATTGGCTAACAGTATCCAGTGCAGATTGTAGATTTGCTTCATCTAAGGGCAGACCTGGATGCGACGAACATAATACTAAATCGTCCCCATACTGAATGTAATGTACTCCAACCGCATCTTTACACCTATTAATTACAAACATTAAAACAGGAGCAGTCCTAGGACCGACACCTGCGGTACTCCGAAACCCACATCCAAGGGCGTCGCTGTTTGGCCATTTACGAATACTCGCCATTTCCGACCTCTCAAGTAACTCCTTACCCAATTCACCAAACCAGTCGGCAGCCTAAACTCCCTGGCCAGTGGCTGTGGTACAGAGTTGAAGGCCTTCCTCAGGTCTATGTAGAAGGCTGCTACTTGATCCCCATCATCTCTCGACTGAAAAAGGTCTTTGAGAAATTTGAAGACTGCATCGGCAGTACCAAGACCGCTCCTGAGACCAAACTGGTGCATCATTATCATCCAAGTGATCACAAATCAATTTATGCACCACCTTTTCCATGATCTTGGTAGGACAAGGTAAACAAAGACATGGGTCTCCAATTTAAAATATCTGATAGTTTACCTCCTTTCGGGATCGGCACAATAGTGCCAATCTTCCATGCCTCAGGAACAGCCTTTCACTAACACCTGGGACAGCTTGAGGACATCGTACAGACTAAGCACGTGGGGAAAAACAAACTCAGGACCATCCTTCAGAAAGTTCGCCAAACACTTAATGAGGAAGACGACTCTGCATCTGAATCTGACAACACAATCGAAGGTGCTGAGGACGGAGTGGATACCACAGATACCGAAGAAGAAGACGACTCTCAAAAGGAGTAAAAACAGACGGAAAACACTTCCCAACTAAATCTGGACTGGTGTGCACTGACCCGTAAATAGCCCAATCACACGTTGATATCAACAAGGTAATCCAAATTGACCCAGTCACCCACTTGTATAAACGTGGGGACACTGCAAGTATATCACCGGACTTCCCCACCTATACTAAACTACAGGTCTAAACACCCCCAAGATGAAAACGAAACATATTCTAATAACAGACTCTAGAGGAAAATACATGTATCAGTATATAGTCCAAAAACTACCCAAAGAAGAAACTCCCATAGAAGTTAGAGCGTTTTCAGGTCGGAATATACAGGAACTAATTGTCATATGTGACCATTATGCATCAACAGCAAACAACACAATCTTTTACATCTTTGGAGGTACATGCAACTTTACCTCAAAGACCAATCATCAAATCACCTTTGACTGGGGAATACAGGAGGAATTAACAAGTCAACTTTGGGCGTTAGTCAAAGCGGGAATGGACTGGTTACACATAAGTAACCCCCAAATACAAGTTATCTTATGCCCATTAATCGGAACATGGCTTAAAGGTGCCATCGCTAACATCGACCCGAGGAAACAAGATATAATTGACAACTGTATTGCTGAAATTAACCCCAGGATAATAGACATAAACGTCCAATATCATCCCAACCTGAGTATCCCATGGATACAAAAGAGGATACACCAAAGAAAAAGGTCAAAGACCACTCATCATTATGGTCTACTGTCATCTGATGGCATTCACCCGACCCATGAACTGAGACAGATCTGGGCAACGGAATTCGCTAAAACTTTTAAGCTGAATGTATAAGTATACTTAAAACTCCTTCTATACAAAATGGTATAACTAGAACTGCTTTCCTGGGTCGCTGAAACAGAAAAGAGTTTATCCAGTAACATCTAGATGATACAAATATTTTTGTCGAGTATTAATTTTTTTATAAAAGTCGTCACTTTTATACGACAATTAAAACTACCTTCCTGGGTCGCCGAAACAGGAAGAAGTCCATTTCGGTTCTTATCATGACAATATAGAAACATACTAACAACATCTCTAAATGGGTTATAAATATATGTGTCCAATGTAAATAGATCAACATTTAAAACCTTGATTGAACGGGGATGCAAAAACTTCGTCCTGGGTCGCTGAATCAGGAAGACGTTGACTTCTGAACCTAACTTTGCTTAACTAGGAAAAGGTGCGTTGGCACTCAACGGATTTAGGGTCTCACTGATAAGTGCATGGCTAAGGTCCGTATCTCTGGCCATCTATTTGTATTAGTCTTATAATTTTGCATACATGCTGGGTGGCAGACAAAATTCTCCTGACCACCCAACATGGCCCCCTGTCTGCAGCGACCATGAGTGTCGAAGCTGCAGCCACGGGTTATTATTTCTCTTTAATTTGTCTAGTAAAATAACATGTAATCTGACTGAGCATATACTTCTGAAACTGAAATTTATGGAAGAAAACTACATGTGCACTGATGAAAAGAGATCGACTCTCTCTCTGAAGCAATATAGTGTTGCCAAAAATGGCTGAGGAAATAAAGTATATAGGCGACTTTAGTAAACTAAAAGGCATAAACTTAGCACACTTGAATGTATGGAGTTACAAATCCAAATATGAACGACTCAGAGTAGAACTGATAAACGCAAATATTCAAATTTTAACCATGTCTGAGACATGGATGGTAGCCAATGACAAACCAAACTCATATGCTATGCCAGGTTATTCTATGGTAAGGTTAGACCGGATGTGGAAAGAAAGGGAACAAGATTTACAACCAAAGAAAGGTGGAGGATTAATGGTACTTATAAAAGAAACACTAAAGTTTGATGAATACAAATTTGCAAATTATAACTCTAGCACAAAAGATTTAGAAATCCAAATAATTGAGATAAAACAAGAAAAGGCCAAAAATATGATCATAATAAATTGCTACAGACCACCAAAAGGAGATGAACAACAATTCCTTGATTGCCTTAAAGAAACAATAGACGAGATCACCACAATTTCACCAACAGAACTATATGTACTTGGTGATATTATCATAGATATGAGTGAAGAAGATAATATCCACAAAGAAGACTTATTGAATGCCTTAACGCAATACGATTTAATACAACACATTAACAAAGTAACTAGGTTCTCTACTAAAAACTCAATTCTAGACCTTATTTTTTCAAACTCAGACTATATAGGTATAAAAGGGACTTTAGAAACAAACATAAGCGACCATCAAATGGTCTTTGTTAACAGGAAAAAAGGGAAAGAAACAATGAAAAGTGAAGAATTTGCTGGAAGAAACTACAAGAAATACAATAAGGGAATAATGGAGAATTTTATAAGGAACGAAACTAACTGGGAATTATTCAACATAAGCGATAGTACGGGGAAATGGGAAATTCTGCTTACCAGACTTTGTACATATCTAGATAAAGTATGTCCAATTAGTAAATTTAAAACGAAAACTAAAAATGAACCTTGGATTAACGGTGACCTAGCATTGATTATCAAACAGAAAAATAATATGTTAAGTAGAGCAAAGCGACTAAATACAAACAAGGCATGGAAACAGGCAAGAATAGCCAGAAATAACGCCAATAAAATGGCTAAAAATGTGAGACAGGACTATATTCTAAATCAGTTAGATGAAAACAAGGAAAATCCCAAAAGATTCTGGCGAGTGGTTAATGGTATCATACCTGGAGCCACCAAAAAACGTGACCAGGAAATACAACTTAATGACCAATTTGGAATTGGAATACAACCTGAACATACTGCTGACTATGTAAATAAATTTTTTATTAACATTGGTAAAGACCTGGCACAAGACAAGTACACTCCATGGTATTTTTATGGTAAACAATCTGACTTTGTTATGGATGATCTAGTAATAACTGTTATGGAAATGGAAAAACTGTTAATGACTATGAAAACAAGCAAACCATCTGGTATCTCAAATGTTAAAACTGATGTACTGAAAGATTTTTTATTATGTTTCGTTATAGAATTCACAAACCTATGTAATACAATTATTGATGAAGGGCTAATTCCCAAATCATGGAAAACAAGTGTGGTCACGCCAATCCTGAAGGGAGGGGACCAAAGCGAGTGCTCTAATCTAAGGCCGATATCGATATTGCAAGTACAAGGGAAAATTTTTGAAAAGTTTATAAATCAAAATCTTATGGACTTCCTAGAGGGACATAATCTATTAACTAATTTCCAATCCGGTTTCAGAAAGGAGCACTCTACTGTTGATAGTATAAAGAATGTAGATGTATTACTGTACGCAGATGATACGGTGTTTTATACCACAGGACGCAACAATGTAGAAATACAAAACAAACTACAGGAAGCCATGTACTGTTTTGAACTTTGGGCCGAGCAGAACAAATTAACCGTAAACACCTCAAAAACAAAACTTATGTTCTTCGGAACACCTTTCAGATGCAAAAATATTGGTCCAATAGAAATAGTTATGAACGGAAAAACACTGGGTAAAGTAAAGAGCTACAAATATCTGGGAGTCCACCTTGACGAAAATCTTAACTACAAACTACATATTAAGGAAACTCTAAAGAAGGTGATGTATAAGACATATCAGCTGTGCAAAATGCGAGACTTTGTAACTACCGAAATTGCTGTCTATCTGTATAAAACAGTTATTCTACCTTACCTAGATTACGGCGACTACTTGTACAATAAAGGACCTCAATTCCTACTAGATAAACTGCAAAGAGCACAAAACAAGTGCCTTCGATTATGTCTCAAATTAAATTACCGAACTAGTACAGCAGAACTACATGCAAGAAGTGTCTCACCATATTTAGATGCAAGAAGAAGAACCCATCTGTTAAACCACTTATACATTAAGGCTCAAAAACCCCAATACCAAGACCGAAGAAACTTACAAACAAGGGGACACGATGCTCCAACACTAATTGTTAAGACACCAAATTGTACGCTGTATATGAATAGTGTGGAGTACTATGGTCATGTATCATGGAATCTGTTGTCACCGATCACAAGAAAAATTCCGACTTTAGCAGCCTTTAAAAAAATAAGTAAAGAATCAATGAGAGAAACAATACCAGTATTATTGGATGTATAACAATATAATGTTAATGAAATGTCGCCATGAAAGAGGGAAAGAAAGTAGTGTTTTGTATCGCTGAACCCTTGTTACCTTACTCTTTTCTCATATTGAACGATCACTTGTAATATGCTATGAAAAATATTTCATGTAAGAAGAAAATGCTCAAGTCTGATGTCAGAAATTATAAAGTTAAAATATAAAAAAAAGGAGCAAGACGAAAGATGTGTGTAAGAGACTGCTACAAGTGTACAGTCAGATAGATATGAGAACAAGACAACAAAGAAATGATGCAATGTATTGTATGCTGTATACTGGAAAATAAATGCTGTGCTCTATTAAAAAAAAAAAAAAAAGTCTGATGTCAGACGAGTACACTATGTACAAAACGGCATGTCTACGAAAACCAGCCCTCGGCTGATAGCATTGCTGTAGTTATTGACAACAAGGATATATAAGAATGTGATGAAAATGTTTGTAACATATTCTGTAAAATCAATGAAGATTGTCAATAAACAACTTGAAAAAAAAACAACAAAAAAAACAACAACCCCGCAATATTGAATAGGCTAACGTACTCATCAGCCAGAATGTTAAAGCTTATTACCACGAGCAATTAAAACCCTTAGTAACTTTAGGTACTCCGCCTTATCCCTGTTATCAAAAAACTTCTCACCCACGCTAGCGAAATACTCGTTGAAGTAATTATATAGAACGTCCTAACCATGCTGTACAAGTCACAGAACGAGATGCTAATTTACGGTATGTACGGACCGAGGCGTTTTAGCCACTGATCCGATCAAATCAGAAACCCACTCGATGAAAATAACTTGGTCAATACTTCACCTCATTTGACTGCAACATAATTCACTCAGTTTCGCTCCATGAATTACCCCGCGGTCAAACTCGGTGGAGTACGGACCAGGTTATTTTCATTTCGTGAGTTTCCTTCTATTCTATCCCTCGGTATTTGAATACCCGCTATAAGAACGATATAAAGGTGGAAGAGTGAGTTGGCGGCAAAAGGATTGAAATATTCAGATATTTGTGTTCGTCTACAAAGGGTAGTCGATGCCTGCTGGAACCGGACTGTTAGCATCGACCTGTAACCGTGGTAACTGTGAGCACCCGGAAGTGACGTCACGGATGTCAGGCGACCTCTGTAATCTATGACGTTGTGTCAGAGGCGCAGACACCCAGCGGCCGACAGGCCCTCCCCCTTCATGGACAGCATGGCCATTAGCTGATTGGCTGAGATGGTATCGCCAGGTCAGTTGTCATGGTAACGGGAGTTGATACCTGGAATAGCCAGGTTAAAGGCACGAAGGGGTATCAGTCGTTGTTTGGTACAGTCTGTGAGTGATGCCTTTGTCAAATAGTTCTGATAGCAGGTCTCAATAAGAAATGTCGAGAGCAATATGTAGACGAGTCCATCAGCTTTGGTAACTATCTGGGAAAAAACTGCCTCAATAAGAGGGTCTCTGAAAAGTGCGTAGATAAGTCTATGAGACCGCTTAGAGATTATATTTTGTCCCAATGAAATATGTCAAGGGAAATTTGTACCCCAGGAGGAATTATACGTTAACTGAAAGCAGAGTCAGTTAAGAAGAACACAGTAGCCCACAGTGCAGCATCTGCGTGTGACGAGGAAACAAATTTGTTTTTGTCCTGCAGTTGATGATAATTTGATTTTCAACAGATTTCAGCTGCACATAATGGCAAGAACAATAATGATGATACTAATAATGATAATGTGATGGGACCTCCTTTTAGTCTTGACAGCAGGGTTTCAACAGCATGTTAGTTAGACGTGCAAGCCAAACAAAATACTGTAATCAAGCCAAGTACGATTCACGGGACCAAAATTTGCCTAATTTTGTTCAGTATAAATAAACTGATTTTTTTTTAAATCTAAGAGACCTAATTATTTGTAACATATATTAGTCTTGACAACGGGGGTTTGACGTAAGAGGATTTTAGTGATCTCTCAAATTCATTTATAATACGTGTCAATCTTTACGCAAGACCCTCATAAGTTTAGAGCATGCACAGGTATACGTCCTATGATAATTTCTAAACTGGTTAATTGTCAGGTGGCCATTTACATTTCAGATGTGAGGCCAACACTGAATTAAGTATACATGTATACGTGTACATGTGTGCAAACAAGTATGCTTACATGCATACACTTGTAGAGGAGTACATGTGTAATTGCTTTATGTCAGCTTTGATAATTCATCACATCGCCTTGACGACAGGATTTTGATGTAAGAGGATATTAATATTATACCATATGTCTTTACAGCAGGGTCTCAGAACCTCAGCTCGTCAAGCTCCATGAAATCTTTATACACAGCAGCTGCAGCTTCCAGTTGACAGGTTTACCACCAGTCAGCACCACCTGCGCGCAGCATCCCCCAAGAAGACTTCATAGTGAAGAGCTCGGTTTTGCACGGGGTACCTGCTCTGTAATCTTTTTAGATATTGAACAAAAATAGTGACTACAAAATATATCCAAAGTATACCACTTACATAAGTATTTTGTTCCGAGACTGGAGATTATTTTCTTTTTTTGGTGTATGTGTGTATGTGTGTGTGTGTGGGGGGGGGGGGGGGGGTCAAATTATTTAATTCAGTGGAAACACTCCAATTCCAATAGAATGATAAAGGCATAATGGATTTACTTGTCGATATGTGGTATTCATTGCTATATGATCGCACTGCGTAAATTGAACAGATATTTCAACTATTTGTTCTGTTCAGTATCAAGTTTTAGTACAAGTGGTGAGGACACCGTATATAACTTGTGCGATACTCGTGTAGATACTCTCGCGCCACCTTCTGGGTTGCTTAGAACTAACTAAACTCTCATCTCCCGACCTACACTGGCCGCCAGAGCTACACTACATTATCTCTGGTCGGGTTAAATCCAGAGGCCGCTTTGACCCTTGGCTTGTAACCTCCTGTGCAGTAGGACTACTTAGTATAGCGTGAGACATAGACACGCAATCTGGTGAATGTTGGTAGTCTGTGTACAGACCGCACTGCCTAAGGCTTACAGTCTGTAAGTGTCTTACAGAGCACAGCTCCCATTTGCCAGTTCCCTCTGGATGATGGGAGAAAGGAATATTGTGATCGGTTGCTCTAATCTTAGCACCAATTCAAGGCTGATCATTATAACTCTCCAGGCTGATTTATTTGGTACATGCCCAGTAAAAGCTACTCTAGGACCTATGCTTAAAGAGTAACACACTGGTTACTGGCAAATCACTCAGGTTAGCTTAGTACCAGCGGAGGCAGGAATTCCTGACTCAAAATGGCAGCGCATTACAGTCTTAGTTTGAGCCTGTGCACCCTGGCCCTGGCGATAACAGACTTTATTACCCACCGATTACGGAGTCTCCATAGGAAATGCATAGGGCACCTGGAAACAGCTACCCGGAGATTCTGGTATGTCAGAATCTCCTGCAGGAGATTCTGGAAAAATAGTCCTGTCCATAATGAGGTCGAATCATCATGTACTTCGAAATAAGTTTCTTGAATGTTCATTCAATGTTAATTATTTAGAATCAATCATAGTAATCTCATTTACCATCAGAAATCACTGTAATAACATATTTTGTATGTTAACAGTACAGATTAATGGCGAACTATATTATTGGTAAAGTCTACACCGAATTACTGCCATGCTTAACATTGCTGTGGTGTCTGGTAGTAAATGTCTTGCAAAAACCGTTTAATTGCAATAGACTTGTTATCAATCTTGTAAGTGGGTAATAAATACAATAACGACTGGTTTTGTATACGAGTGACCGTAATCTCCTTGTAGTTGACGACGTAATATCCTCGCTAGTCGCTCGGATATCACTACGTGTCAACTACTCGGAGATTACGGCCACTCGCACACAAAACCAGTCATTATTGTGTATGTACTAGAGTCTAGAATGTTGGCCGCACAGCAGGTTGGAAATGTCTGTTACTCTTCTGCCAAACATTTTGTACTGCATGGAGAGTGTATCATTTCATAATCTCGGAGCCAATTTTCTTATTTCCTTTGAGTATATTTTTATCTAAATACAACGAACATAAAGCTAGGTTTCATTATGAATTTGTTTAGCTATGAACAAGTATTTCTGCTTTAAAGACAAATGCGGGTAGGTATCGCTGCTCCCCCTGTTGCTACTCAGTTTACACTGGTGCTGCCATCTGAGTTCATGAAAATGTAGCAGTTTCCCATAGACACCAATAGTCAGAGGAGGTGTGAAGCGCAGCGCCCTCTATAGTGACTTGGTTCATATATACGATCGCGGCTGCCTCACAGAGCCACTTTCAAACATGCCAGCAAGAGGGAAGGAGCTCTGAGAAGAGCCCACACCAAAACATGCAAAATGCAAATAGCTCTTGTGTCATGAATAATAGGCCGATTTTGATAAACAAAACATGGTTAGAAACCTAAGACATGGGCCTATTTAGTGATATACATGTCATATACCTGTGCTATGGCTAAGGTTTCCTGTCGTAGGTTAAACATTGGAATTTGTGAGAAATAAGGCTACATTCCACAACACAAAACAACCATAAAATGTGGAGCTCTATTGAGCTCTATTGTGGTTTGGAATAAATTAGATGCCACTCTATCAATATCTGAAAAGATTTTTGATAGAGCTCTAACAGATTGTATGTAGTAACTGTTCTTAATTAGCCCATTTTTGCAAATTTTCGTATAGGAATCTGCATCAGCTGTCATTTAAGTCCAGGTCGATTTACATAATTTCTAAATAATGACACTCCTAAAAAAAGCATTAGAGCAATAAAACAAAGTAATATGGACCTTTTGGTGGCGAATCCTCATCTAGAAACACTCTAAAAAGTCTGTATAACTGATTCTGTGTGAGTAACATAGCAGCCTGTCGGAGCATTTGTGGTGCTTTGTTTTGGTTCTGAATTATCGCTCAAAACAATAGGTGGCGCTGCGCTTCTCACCTCCTCTGACCAATAGTTAAGCACTTATCTTTTCAGATGGCCTTCCCATAGAAGTTAGCATTGTGACATAGTATTTCTTTAGCATTTCTCATTTGTATATATGTTCCCAACTATCAGAATCCATATTATTTAAATATAGCAATAGAACATCAGTGTTGTCTAGCCACAAAGTCAAAATATTGCATTTTCCCATAGACACCAATAGTTAAGCTCTTACATTTTCAGATGGCACTCCCATAGAAGTTAGCATGGTGACATGCCATTGTTTTTGCATTTTCTATTTACTTATATCTGGGACTTATATTATCCGGAGTTATTTGCAAAACTCAATAGAATTTAGAAATCACCCAACTACCCGCATTTGTCTTTAAGAGCCTACATAGAACAGAACTACTTGGTTTGAGGCGTACCGCGAGTGATCGCATGTGGGATTTAACCCGACCAACCCCTATATCGTTGCTTAGCGCAGACAGGGGTCGGTTGTCAAACTACCCCGACTAGCCTACCCTCTCAGAGGCCTTCCACAGAGACATGGAGATTCACTTCAGAGCACAGAAATCATTCTAATGATCTTCATTATCTACTTAGCTCTATTGAATTAATTGTTTATAGATGGGTCTGGGAAACAAATAACTCACACAACATAGTAACTAGAAATGGTGACATAATTTTTGTTTATTATTTCAGTGTATGTATTAAATTGTTTATGTAACAGTTCACGTTATAAATATCTCTTATAATCATATTTTTACACCATTTATGTACAGAGTGTAGGGTATGTTGAAATATGCTGACTTGGTAACAAGTATACATGGTTCTTTGTTGAACATGACATGCGCAGTGCACGCTCTGATGACGTCACGCACACAACACGTGTCGAGTCGTGCTGTACAGCCACCTCTCAGAGAAATGATAAAAATATACAAATGAAAATAGAGACCAGCACCAACGTTCAGTATTTGCTCTGGAATGGTGATTTTAGAAGTATATACAAAGGATGATGTACTTGACTCTGTGCTACCAACGCATCACATTCGGTTGGGTAGCTGTCCAAATTATGCCAGTATGAATATTCTCTTCTCAGGCTTCATAGAAACCCGGCTGCGATGGGGAATGTGTTTATTATATTGTTTATGATGAACAGGAAGGTTTGTCAAACCTGAAGGCACAACGAAAACACGCCAGGTCACGTGGTTAAACTTCATCGAGCCCTCTTTCATTCTGCGTATGACGTCATAAGCTGTGCGTGGTTTGTATTTAATCAAGAAGAAAAAACAAGATAACTAATTGTCATCATCATCTCTCTTACATGTTTAACCTGACTTATTACAGAACAATTTGCGGGCAATAGCCGCTGCTCTGTGATAACGAATTACTTGTTCAGAACACGATGGCTGTTCGTTGTTTGCATGTTAAGCAGACATGAACACCTTTAGAAATAATCATTCTGTTTTATATAATATATCTGTGGCAGTGGATACAAACATCATACCCCGATGTCCCCTGATTGCCCCCGGGGTCACCTAGCCTTATATATAATGGTAATAAATTGTCTTTTATTCACAATGAGTTTGTAAAGTCTTGATCACAGAAGGGTTCGCATGTGCAGATTCTACAGAGGGTCAGGTGTGGAGATGAGACCGCATGTACCTGACGGCCGTGCCAACCATGACAAGGCCGGACACGAACTCGGCTGCCCACACAATGACAGTCATCTTGGAGCAGTCTCAACCTCATTGTGCTGGCTGCCGCACGCCAGACATCCCGGCGCCGCAGAAACGCACCACCACACTGCCGTCCGGGGTTCGGGTCCTCTCTACTCTTCTTACCGGTATCTGTTACGGTTTAATAGATCGGGATCCAATCAGAGTCATTGTGAGCTAGAGTCGGTGTGAGGGAAGGTAGGACTATCTCCCTTATACGGCACAGAACGTACACTGCATGGGGGCCGCCATTAAACTCCAAGATCGATTGGTTTGGCTCTAAATTGTTAAAGATTGGAACAGCACAAACATTGGCACCCCTAATGGTGGCGCCATCTCGCGGGGCGTATAAGACCCCATGCTCACCCCGTTGGAGATGTTCCGGGGAAGCAGGGTACGCTCTGTGTCGTATAACTCCGGACCCGGTAAGAGACTCCCCCGGACGGTTCCCGGCGGCTCTCAGTAGAATCCCGGGTTGGTGTGCTCGATGATGCAGCGCTTACAGTACTTCTTGACGGCCCTGTAAGACTCGACCGACACCTGGCACTCCTGGATGTTGATTTGCTGTAGTTGGCGGCAGTAGTAGGCCAGTACTGTCACTCCCCTGTCAGTGACGGCGTCACACGACTTGAGACTGAGTCGGCGCAGCTGCGGGCAGTTCTCGGCCACCACCTGCAGCCCCTCGTCCGTGATGTCACACTTGCCAATGTCCAGCGACTTGAGCCGCTTACAGTACTTGGCGACGAGCTCGATGGCGTCGTCGGAGACGGCCTCACAGCCGCGAACGTTGAGGTAGCGCAGCTTGTGACAGCACTGCGCGATGTACTTGACGCCCACATCGGAGATCTTATCGCATTTAGCGACGCTCAGGTAGCGCAGGTTGGCGCCCAGCTTGGCGAGTTCCCGCATGCCGAAGTCCGTCACTTTACGACAGTCGCTGATGCTGAACTCGCGCACGTTGCTGCAGTAGTTGGCGACGTACTGCACGCCCAGGTCGGTGACCCGCAGACACCGCCGCAGGTAGAGGAAGACCAGCTGCGGGCAGTAGGAGGCGATGATCTGCAGGCCCGAGTCCTCCAGCCCGCTACAGTCCGTCATGTCCAGGTGACGCAGGTAAATCTGACGGCCGTACGCAGGCGCCTGCACTGTGGCTTCCGGTGTCAGGCAGATACACGTCACTTCCGGACAACCTGTGGAGAGATAACATAGAGATCAAGTGTTAGTGTTTTGCTTGAGGAGATTTATTGAGCGCGGTGCTGCGCTCGGATATTTTGCAATAGTCATGAAGTAGGTGTCGGATAGAGGTTCGCAGCTTGCTTCGCATGCTAAGTTCCAATCCTGAAAGGGAGTAAAATGTATTAGAACTCAGTCTGCATCGTCTGCTGTCACATGTGCTGACCAAGAAAGTGAACCCTTTCCCTACTGCTGAAGTATGCTAAAACATACCAGGCACAAACTGTAGAATACTTTGGTAAAAGAACCTATGAGTACCGCGCTCATCCATTTGAAATGCATACCATTAGCTCCTAGTTCTATTAGATTCATGGGCATAGATTTGGTGAAGCAACAGAACGAGAAAGCGTGATATAAGTTTCATAAATGGTATCAATTTCAGTCTTCTGAACTTGGGTCTCGTTTTTGAGGAAGTTTTGAACAGGCCCTGAACTTATCTGGATGACCACAGGCGCTCGTACCATCTAATGACTACGTTTCCAGCGCTATGTTCTAATGACACGCCGTTTTAATTGTATAATGTTAATAACATATTGAAACGTATTTCAATGCATGTCCGACATACAATTACCCAGTGGTAAGTGGCAGGTATTTTTGTTGGTACCTTTGACATAGGTATGGACAGATTTCTAACATAATGATACATAATTAGAACGGTCAAAACCGCTAGCTGGCGGAACTAGTTAGATTCAATTGCTTGGGTGATATGAAAATCGGAATAGTTTTAGATAATTCAGTGGCTGAACTAAGAATGCAACAAAGGGATTGGCGTCACCTGTAATTAGTGAGAGAAGATTAAAGGGATGAGGGGGCAGACATTTTGAGTCCTATGCATAATAACTGCCTGCACAATATAAACTGTCAGAAGGTGTCAAAGTAAACGGTAAAAGCCCGTTTCACTCTGACCCCAATTCGCCGACAATTACATGGTTTACGGTCTGAATCTAGACGCCAGAGTTCTCTAACGGCATATTAATGAGCTCTATATACCAGTCAAGTAGCATTATATTATACAATTACTTAAAAAACACAAAACCAACTAGATCCTGGATAGCAATACTTCTTTAACACATGGATATCATGTATCCATGTGTAATACTACATTGATATGAACATACCCAAGATGATTTATCATACTATATTAGTAAGAACAAAACTGAGACAATTAGGTGCTGTATATTGAAGATGAAATAGAAAAGGTACAATGTAAGTACGATATCAGATTATACCACATTGATTAGAACATGTACTAATATATTTCAAAGAAACATACCTGAGACATTTAAGTGTTCCATGTTGACGCACTTGGAGACGACCTCAAAGAGGGCGATATTAGAGACGTTGACACACCCCTGCAGCTCCAGGTGTCGCAGCTCGGGGCAGCGGCGGGAGATGGTGTGCAGACCTTTGTCCGTGAGCTGCTCACACCCGCTCAGGTAGATCTTCTCCACCATGACGCACACGTTGGGCGTGTCGTAACTGAGCCTGCGAGTCAACACTTTGAGCGCGCGGTCGGCGTCAATATCCCCGCCACTGATCCGAATGGACGTCCACAAGCACGGCTCCCACACCAGGTGGTACCAGCGCCGACAGACCCGCGCGCTCCGGCACAGGTGGATGCTGCTCAGGTGACTGAAGACCCGGATGATGACGTCATCCGGCAGCAGGTCGAAGTAGGACGCGGGGGCGGCGTCTTTGCGGTAGTGTTTGTCTCTGGAGCGCTGCTGCCTGCCACCTCCCCCGAAGGAGATGAGCTGGCCCGTGTCCTGCAGGGGCTGCGCGTGGTGTTGCCGGTGGTTGTGGTGCAGGTTGTGGTTGGCAGTGTGTGAGGTCAGGTACTGGAACATGTTTTTTTGGTTGAGGATGGCCTCCTCAGTGGTGAGCGGGGAGAAGGCGCGGTGGTAACGTCCGTTCTGCTGCGGCGACATGCACCGCGGCGTCGCGCCCCCACGCGGCTCCGGAAGTCGTGCTCGCGGTGACAGCGCATGCTCCTTCTCGTCGTCGACGGCGGCGGAACCGGAAGTGGCCCGGCGGTAGAAGCCGATGGCGGCTTGGGGCGGCATGTCGCGGAAGGCGGGGTTGTTGGGGTAGCCGGGCGGCCCCCCGCTGACGCCCACGTGGCTGACGTCGGTGGCGTAGCGCTGCGGCGGGGAGGGCGGGTGAGCGCATGACGCGGGCAGACCGTACGTCGGGTCGCTCGTCGACGTCGACGTCGTGTGGCCGTTAGGCGAACTGTTGTGCTCGTCTGAGGCGATGCCCGAGCTGGAGTCCTGCGCCGACTCGATCATGTAGACAGTGTCTGTAAATATACAAACAAGAAATATCCGTTAGTCGCTGTGCATTCTTAAATCAAATCACTGATCACATTAATTCCCTAAAAACCTAAAACAAGAAAATGTCAAGGAACAAAAACAGACCGATTTTATGAAGTGGTTGTTGATCTTATAAGTGGTGTCGTTATGTAGCATCAGAACATTTCATGTATTTTTACTACGCTTATTCAGGTGATCAATACAAAACAAAAAAATCACCTTTTTTAAATAAGCATACCTAATCTTCCAATGTGACTCTGATTGCTCTCTACTAAGGCTCTCAATACAAACATATCACAGTGATAAAACTGATACGATTGACACTCTGTAAAAGGGTCCAGACTTGAGTGTCTTCTTACTCTACCAACAAGTCTATGGATGTTCGGTGAAGCACGACGCTTCCCTTAAAGCGGTGCAGCAGATAAATCTGATCCTGGCCAACACTGAGATAGTGACACGGTGATACGTTGACGACTTTATCTCCTCAGTGGGCCATGCAAAAGGCTAGGCCCCACTTTTTCCCGGTTGTCAAAAACGCACATCCAAGTCCCACAATTAAATCAGCCGTTCACCTGCTGCCCCCTAGCGATGGTAAACATAGATAGGGCGAAGGGCACTTTGAAAGACAGGCTACCTACATCATAGACGTGAACTTCCGATAAATTATGAAACTCCTAGACACATAAAATAGAGGTCGTATTCTTATCAGCGGATGTTCTGTAGGTTGAAGTTCATCAAAAAGAGAGGCCTGACAAAGATTTACTTGTGGGAAACTAATTTCATTCGGAGATAGAAAAGCGATGTTGTATATTGTCAAAAATGAATATATATATATATGCTCACTCTGAACACTGATAAGCAGCGCTGATTTAGAGTCCAGTGACGGCTACTGGCCTGTTTGTAATGTGTCCTCAGATTTAGAATGCAGAAAGGGCTCTGTATAAACATCCCATAAAGCTCTCACCCCCAGTAACAAATCACTCAACATCCAATCAACTGCCTCCTTTCAACCAGACCATTCAGAATGGAGCTTACAAACAGCTTCCTGTCCCTTCATTCTCTTCACCAAACTGTGAGTTGCGTACGCACCCCCTGCAGAGATCTGGCGACGAGAGTATAAAAGCAGAATCTGGAAGTGTCAGAGAAGGAACGAAGTACGCAGGACACTCTGTATTGACCTGTGTGATCTCCGTTCCGTTTCCCAGACTATTACGACCCGGACAACATAAAGCATAACACTGAGTGGGGCAGTAGAGATGTCCCCAGTTCCATAAACAGGGGTCAAAACATTGGTGTCAAAGAGTGTTGAAATAATTATGAACATTGTACGATATATATAACGACATATATCTGTGTGTGTATAATGTGTAATATAATTCATTATTCACTATGACCTTTAACACTGTATCATTGTAAGGACAGAGGAAGGGGAAGGCCCATGGGTTTATCCCTATGTACGGCTGTAGCGTAAGGAAGCAAAAACATAAAGGCATGAGGGGACATGGATACGTAAAGGTGACCTTACACAAAGTATCATCACCTGGACAGCCATCGTTTCCCACACTCGGCCGTCCTGCCTCTGTTTAATGCTTTTCTGAATCCACCCGTGAACCATTGCTGATCCATTAAATATAGTTCATTGTCTCCATTCTCATCGCGAAAAAGGGCTCGAAAGTACAAAGAGAATCTACCGAAACGAGAATGATGTCACCCTCTCCGCCCCCGATCACATCTCAGCACCACCTCCCGGCAACACGACGAACTAACGTCACCTGTACAGAACCGCCAGGGGCGCTGGTATCGACGTGACGCGAGATAAATCACGTGGGTGAAATTACCAATCAGAGCCAGGTCGATTTGTCATGGTGGGTCGTGGCTGTGGTTTACACAAGTCCGACTTGGCCGGGTGTACACATCGCTCAAAGTCTCCCATCTTTGTTGAGGGTTCACATGTAGGAGATGTAGGAGCTATAGGTGGGCAGGTCGGGGATTTGGGGGTAATTATCGGAGGAGCTATAGACCAGGGATGTCATAGTAGGAGGTGTAGGAGGTATAACTTCGGGAGAGATGTAGGAGGTATAGGTTGAGGATATGGTAGTAATTGCTGTAGAAGGTATAGGTCAAGGATATTGTGGTAATTGCTGTGAGATGTAAGGGTCGGAACCATGGTGGTAGGAGCTATAGAAGCTATAAGATGTATCGGTTGGGGGTAGGGGTGGCGCGTCGCTCCAGTTGGCCGTATAATAAAGTGTCAGTGGGATCACAAGTTTGTGCCGACTTCCTGTGCTTGGTTCTCACACACTTTGACCAAGAACGACGGGAACGTAACGGCTTTCTACGATCTCCGTGTCAGTGGCTCGCTTACAAGCGCCGACAAAAGGATGAGTTAACTCTTTATGACCCGGGTTTAACCCTCACGTGCCATCAGCTACCTGTCTTATGTATCCTGTATTATGTACACAATGTGTGAAAGCTTCATTGATCCAGAAACTAAGTTTGGAGGATGAATATGATTAAAACATTTTACAATGATAAAACAAAGTGTCTCATTGACACCACTCTGTCACCTATGTGTAGGTACATATATCGTACACAATGCTACAGTGTCACCACCTGAAGAGGTGTTTGCAGTGGCCCCACAAAAAAGGTCCTAAATAGTTTGGATACCTAGGTGTCAGAAGCACAGCAACTAGGTGAGGATCTATGAGGCCATTGGAAGGCGTTTGGCAAGTTTATGTAACCCAGGTGTCTTGTCTTTAAAAGGTAAATCTCCAGCAGGGTGGCAGTTAAAGTGGCACAGTTCAGGTGGCTGTTAAAGTAACAGGGTTCGACCTCCAGGCATGTCGTGTGGCGTTCTTCATTATTGCCCGGATAAACGCGCTTCAAGCCCTCTCGGCAACTCTTTCAGGACGCTCATGCAAACTTTGTGACTTCAAAATGATAGATTTTCCAGGGAATCAGGAGAAATAAAGATATATATCCGAAGACTTCCACGTTAAAGCCGTATGTGCGTATTAATGACTGATCTGATTGACAGGCGTGGGGAGACGAAGGCATTTAATACTGCCTATCACTGGGTTCATCTTAATGGCTAACTGTTACTATGGGTCATAGTGAGTTAGTGCCAAAGCCTTATCATGTAAGATCTCTGCTGGTATGTCAAAGCCGAACAAAGTAAAGAATGCAGGCTCAATCTCATTCCGTCAATACTGAACTTGGACACTCCCAGTCATCTGTTATGAGGCCTAATAAACCATCCAACCTGACCTTTTCAGTTCAGCTGTGACCAAATCATCCCAACTTTAACGGTCGCACTATCACGGACCAACCAGACTAGTCACGGATCAAAGAGGGTTAAAGTTCACAGGAGAGGTCTGAACAGCAGGCTGTTAAGGTTCAGAACGTTTAAGGGTCTCACAAGATGGATGTGAACTTTAAGGGTTTCACTTCACAGATGGGGTCCGGACTCTGATGGTGATGGTTCACATATAGGCCTGGTGTGGAGTGTTAACATTCACATGTAGCATCTTGATGTTAAGGTCTGAAGTTCACATCTGGGGTGTGAATGTTAAGGGCAAAGGTTCATGTTTGGGGAACGGGTGTTTAAAGAGTTGCATGTGGGACATGGAGGTTAAGGGTTAAGGTTCATATGAGGGGTCTGAATGTTAAGGGTTAAGGTTCACAGGTGGATTGTGAACATTAGGCATTATGGTTCAAATGTAGGGTTGGGATCGTATGGGTTAAGGTTCACAGGAGGGGTGTGAACTTTAAGGTTTAAGGTTCACAGGTGGGGTGTGGATGTTAAGGGTAACGCCGGGGACACACCAAGCTAGTCAGGGTGGCGATCTCTGGAATAGCCAATGCAAAATAGAATGTATGTGAGATATTATTTCATAGGAATAGATACTGCCCATAATTTAGCATCTCATAAGCAATAATCAGGTGGAATATGAAATAATAGGTCAAATATAGGACATTTTGTGTTGGCGATTCCAGAAATCTCTGCATTTTTCGCTTGGTATGTCTCCAGCTTAAAGGTTCACAGGTGGGGTGTGAACTCTAAGGGTTAAGGTTCACAGGTGGGGTGTGGATGTTAGGTTCGGCGGTTCCCCTGCTCGCTAACGGCGTAGCGGGGAAGGCCAGTCACAGTGCGCCTATCAGTGTGATATATGGAACGACGTGTCAGCCTAATGCAGTATTGATCATTATACTTTGAACCTCAGCCACCTAAATCAGGCCTTAATGTTAAAAGGGGCGGCACCACACAAGGCAGAACAAAACTAAAAGGCCGACACACCCATTATGAACGTACAAACATTATCAAAACCACGATGTAAAATACATGTACTTGTGGGGTCCACACAAGGACAGCCATAGTATACCAAACTTCACGGTGTGGAAAACATTACATAAACGTTCATTGTAGTCCTTCCATTTCTTAAACTTCTGTACAAATATTACTGAAATAAAAGAGTATCTCAACTATTTACTATAATATAGAGTATTTGTCCTACATACTAGGAGGTACTGACTACTTTTATTTCGGGAGAACACGCAGGGTTAGCTCACAGGAGTTGAAAAAAGTTTTGATATTATTACCTTCATCTGAAATGTTCCCCACCACAGAGCTATCTATCAATGTGGATTCTGTTGAAGGTGCGTGTACAGGCCTTAAGGAGGGTGATGAGATTAATTTGCAGTTTGGTGACACGTGTGTGTCAGGGTGCGTTTTGTTGTTGGTTTTCTCCAGGCTTTTCCTCTCCGTAAAGAGGAGAGCATGGAGCGTGACCGACCTTGAGTGAAGGACCGTTAGGTTGTGTACGTGTTTACTGCACAGAGATTTAGAGGAGCCAGTAATAATGTATGTGACATCTGGTCTCAAAGCCAAAGTGGTCAAGTCGCCCCCCGGAAAATGTCGGAATGTGAGACATGGGAGTAAACAGTCTCCACGTGAACTAAAACGGGGAAACTGACACTTACGGGAGGCAGCCAGTGGTAAGGAATGCGTCTAAAAACTCCAGGTGTGTAAATCACAGAACGTTTACCTGAGTGTCAACTGGGTCTCTACGACTGACTTTAACATGTAGGCAGGTTTCAAAATGGAGGTTTTCTTAAGCTAACCTTTTCACTAAATGGATGTTTTCCTCTGCTGTACTACTACAGAATACCAGAACCCCGTTAAAGGAAATACCCTGTAACTCGGGCAACGGGAGTACGGGATCGAAAATTCAGGTACACTAACTATGTCTCCTGATTACTATATACCTCACTTTTCGAGAATGAAAGTGGTAATATGGTATGGCGGGACGTATGATAATTCTTTCGTCACTCAGTGACAAACGGAATCTGTACTCCTGGTCAGTAAAAGTGAGGCATTAAGCCCACGGTCATACTACAATACTGGCCGCTTGTCCTGGTCTGGCATGCCGCACAAATAATGTTCGGATGAACTGTCAACAGTGACATTTTGTCATCGATTTTTCATGAGGTGTATGATAATAAGGAAACGTCAGGCCGTAGTTGCGGCACAAAAATAACTCGAACGGCACTTGGGGCTCAATAACTACGTTTCCGTATGATATTGAGTTTTTAGACTGGGTATTTTACTTATGGTTACATACAGATTGCGCTAACTATAACACGTTATCAGCACCTGGAGAAACCGCCCGGAACCCTCGAGTGCTGATTTGAGATCAATAAAGGCAGTAATCGCGGACACCAATGTAACTCCTCCTTAATAGTCACACGGGTATCGGCAAGGCACGCTCCCAGGCCCCGGGCCGGGCGCTCCCAGGGGCCCGAGTCACGTCCCTGCAGTCATTATACGGCCTTTTCACCTCCAGTGGCGCATGCTCTAGATCAATAGTAGAACCCTCTATTGATACTTTGACGGTCAGTCATAATATTCCGCTAAATGGTTCTGTACAATATTGACATATTTTACTTATAATCCTACGGAATTAATGCATGTCATATCATCCCTCTGAACACATTCAGAGTACATTATAGATACCCATTGTGTTGTACGTAATGGACCAATCTGCTATCGTCTATGACACTAATATTATCTATAGGGAGTTATATAAATGGAGCTATTTAACTTGTCAGCCACAGGGGAATGCATAAATACCAGTACCACATTGTGTCCTCCAAGTCCACATAGGAGATTGTGTGGTTGTCATATTCAATAGATAATCTGGTAAAATGTCTCTGGGGAACGCATAGCTACCAATTCTCCATGATAAATCGATCATGAGATTATGTCTCATTAATACATGCATGATTAACATATAGTAGGCGTAATTAGTGCAAAGTGTAAACATAGAACAATGGTATAGAGGACGGTGTAAGAGTGAGGTGAATGGATCAAGAACAATTCCTCGACCATCATATACAGAGTAAGAGTCAGAGTCAATATGAATTGAAGATTCCTACGAACCTCACCCCAGAGTGAGGTGATATAAAAATCAATAAAATGTTCTCAGATCTCGGTGAAGGAAGCGGGCACTGTTAGAAACCTACACCAGGACGACGTAGAAAAATGACTGGTATTTCAAACTCCGGCTTCTGTGAACTGAGTAGATCAAGTTACATCTTGAGACGAGCATTATCTTAGACTGCCTACCCAGAAAAGGCTGGGCCCAGGTCATAACCCTGCTCCCACACTCTCTTCTGAGAACTGGATTAGTAGGCAGAGGAATACATTATCCTACTTCAAATCCGCGCAGGCAGGGCTTGGTGTCTGTGAGCTATGTGTGTGATTTAGTCACGTGACCAGCAGCCATCTCAGGTGTGGCATCGACGCCAATATGTTTTTCCCTCAAAGAAATGCGGAGAAAAGGTTCAGCATTGAAAGGCAGTTAAGTTTGTCTTACATATCATACTGCACAAACAGGGAGTTGGGTCACATGCTGTGAGATATGTGGACATCATTATCTGTATTATGTGCGGCTTATTTGTGTTTGATAAAGCTGCCCACTCTAGGTTGTCATCCGAACAATATGAAATTCAAGTCAATGTCTCCTCCTATCTATATCTACCCTTGAAGCCTCGTGGTAGATATGTGTAATTTGTTACTTACATAGCTATAAACCGTTACCAGATTAATTATTGCATATATTGACACTATACCTGTAGGTGTCACTTTATGAGGAATGGTGCTTGCGTATGCACCTCTATGTGATTCTATGATATTTATAATATTAGGATACAGCTGGGAATTGTGACTAGAATCACGAATGAGTAAATCATAAGGTAGACCTCTAAGCATATAGTTCTTGCATTACCTTTACATAACCTTGGATATAAATACACCCAGCCAGGTGATGAGATAAACATAAAGCATGTCTCATTTCTATTCTTTTGTTCTTATTGTGAAAACGCCGTACACTTCAAAGCACAATATATCTTCTCTACGTGGCGCTCATGTGTAAATGTTGAGCAGGCTTCTCCACATGTACATGTATAAGTAATAAGTATCATTGTGCAGAATGGATACAGCCCTGAGGCAGTAGTAATTAACCGTGTTGTAACTGTCCCGGCCTCCCATACAGAACTCCCAATGTGTAAGAGACAGACGGACAGGTGGGAGCGAGCTGTGACAATGACAGTGGGCGTCGTGGGTCACATCCACACTCTGACAGTCAGCTGACATGGTCCTGGTTTAACTAATCACCATCCCTGCCTTTGTCTCCGTTTCCCCGTTAACAGATACGCAACAATACACGTGGTAATAACGCATACTTTTTAACTCTCACGGGCTCTGAACGGGAAACATGGACCTGTCCCTGAGGCCAATGTAAACGGTGAAAAGTACAATGAGCTAATTAGAAGTCCCCCTCGTTAATGTGCATGCAGGGTACTGCAGGGTAGGGCAGGGTAGTACAGCCATAATAGGACGTAATCACACTCATTCTGTGTGCAGCTCTACCGCGAGGTAGCACTGTACGGACAGGTATGGAATCAGAGGTAATTGTATCCCGCACTGGGGGGTGAGGCAAATTGAATCACGGGTAATCTGGTATGTCAGTAACGGTACAAGGTGGGTGGGTGGGGTAGGCGCTCCATCTCTGGTTAATTATAAAGCTTTGGTGAGTGCACAAGGGATTTGTTTCGAGTGAGTCACTCCACCACAGAATGTCGCTATTACCTTGTAATAACGGGTATAGATACTATTGTAATGGGAGTTCAGGTGCACCCACGTCCTTACATCACGAGAGGGAGTGGGACACACACTGTATTGAGTGGTACTGAGTTACGGAAAAAAAATCTTAGGAAAGTCATAAAACTGTCAGGTTATTTTATAGCATCACAAAGGGCCATTCACTGACACCGAGGAGACTATTAATACGATCGATCTTCTGGCTGTCATGGTCCATGAAACATTAATAGCTCGGTGTTTTTCATTACGTCGATATGGTTAGTTCTACTTCAATTATAACGGTATCTAAGTACAACTCCCCACTGACACAGCATCATAACATAGTTAATTATTCAGTTACAAGCGCGAAACTTTGCATCAATACTGTTAAAAACATTATTTTTTCATGTTCCCGTCGAACTGAAGGTGTTTCTCAACTGCCTCCGACAAATTTGCATTTCCTTTTCTTTTTACTCCTTCCATATCATTTCTGTTGAATAAGGTTTAATCAAGAAATCTGAACACCTGGTTATTTAGAATAGTATAACAAGCTGCATATAGTCTGAGGATCTTAACAAGACATTCCTTGCATTCCATGTCTATATTTAATGTGAAGTACGCCTGGCACAGTCAGGGATGAGGGGTTCAAGCTCTGTAGGCAAATGTTACCTGTTGTTGCTCTGTTGGCATATATGAGTTATTGGTTTGAAGTCTGTAAGCAGATGTGAGTTAGTGTATTAAGTTGTGAAGGTAAATGTCACTTATTGGTTCTAGATCTGTAGGTTATCCTTAATCTCTCAATAAGTTCTTTGTATTTCACCTTTGCGATATCTCTAGGGCTCAGTAGGGTTACTCTGGGGGGTCCTTTGGATTAGGGATTTCCTTTGAGAGTAGGGATCCTTTGAGAGTAAGGGTACACTCATTTTACATCGAGGTAGATATTATTACTTATTAGTTCTGAATACGGTAGATGGATGTGCATGTAGATGCCAGTTATAGGTTTGTTAGAGATCGATACTGGGCACGTCTCAGCGTGTTTCTGTGTTGTAGCATTCCACCTCGTCAGACAGCCTCCCTCCTCCATACCAGATCTATATGAGTTGTCGTGCCCCCCCCCCCCCACCCCCGTCAAGCAGCCCCCTCTCCTCCATACCAGATCTATGAGAGCTTTCCGACAGCAGTTGATGCTAAATGGCATAGTAGTATATAGCACCAGTGGACAAAAGGGCATGTGAATAGGGCATAATGTATTTCTGGACTGTTTGCTACAGTCATTATAGCTAGTTCATAAAGTATGTTGGAAGCAACGCAGTCTGTTCACATTATACACGAAAGGTGCGAATACTTTCGAAAACTGTTTCATAATATCTTAATTACATCAGAGATTAGTCTGTATATGATTTTTTATATGGCTCTAGTTTCAGATGTTCATAGCTTCCCTCGCCTTCTGGTAGGTGGACGGTATTTCCCTTTGGTGGGAACACGGCAGAGCTCTTGTCGGAAGCTCCGAAGACGTGCAGGCAGCTCCAGCCTCGGCTGAGAACACCTGAGTCAATACGACCTGCTCAGACCCAATCAATGTCCGCTCCTCACGCCTGAGCAGCTCCACTGTACTCGTAGAGAACCCCAATACTCTACTCTTAAGATGAGGAGGGCAGGTGGGCCAAATAGTGACTAGATTGTAGAACATGGAATGAGGATACGAGAAAAAAGATGAGTTGTACCACCATAGCCGCTCATCTGTAACTGAGTTCTAATACACTTGGAAATCACTCCATAGAGCTGAAAATTCTAAAAAGCAATTCGATCAAAATTCAAGGTTTTGCATATAAGTCGTCTATTGAAGTCTTTATTCAGTTCACTAGAATAAATTCTTACTTACTATAATTTGCTAAAAACAAATTTAAATGTTGTTAATCGTGTTGCCGCCCAGATGCACGCGGCCTTGACCTGGGTCTCGACGCCCGCAGTGAACCCGGGGCGGCGTGTCGGTGTAAGGGGAGGGGGAGGGGGGGTGACTGGGTGTCTGCGCTGTGCATGCTACCACTGTGCGTGCACCACGCCATGCATGCATGCCGCCTCCCCGGGTAACTTCACCTGAGACGTCAGTCCTCCAAGATATACACACTGGGATCGCAGACAGATTTACCCACAAACCAGGCACTGGTTTAAGGTGGGCATCACATGTACAGTCTGCCAGCAGAGGTATCGTTTTGATCTTTAACTTTTTGAATTCATAACCTCGGGCTGATTCTGTATGGAGAGTAGTCTCGGTCTTGGTTGAGGTGATACTGCGGTGCATGACATCGTCATGTGCGTGTGCATTGCACGCATAAGTCACACAGGCACTCTGAATGCATTTGAAGGGCTCCCTCCCCCAATCTCCTTCATAAAGAGTGGGTAGGGATTATTAAATGTTCGGTGAATGGATGTTGCTGAAACACATGCCTGCCCCACAATAAAAAAGCAAAAGTACATAGAACAGGTTGTTTCCACGGACGGCGCCGGATTGGGGTGAGGTGAGGTGAAGAGGGCATCTGATGGGGTCGGCTGGTACCTTGTTGTGCTTGTGCCAAGCAACCCATGGACACCTGTGTACAATGTACGTTATGTATATGCAGTATGGTATGTTATCGCCAACAGATAGCATGTAGATGTCTCATGGCGTTTATCTCATAGACGAAAGTGTAAAATATACATGTGCACATGTCTTATGCTATTTCATCGGACACCTCTAATAGGAAGGTACGGTTAGTATGGGAGAGAGAAAAAGATGTACATATTCATAATTTATATCCACTCTGGTTCATATCAAATTAGGAACCATGTGTGGTGGCCGTGAGCCGAGGCGTATAACATGTGTATTTATGTTGATAACTGCAAATACACATGACGGACAACCATGCCAGACCCAGGCCCAAGTCTCTCACACACAGATGAAGGTGAAAGAACAGAGTTGGAATAGTTACCCAGGTAGAGGTCGAACGGCGGCATGGCGCTGGGCGGACTGAGACAGTCTCTTAGCACACGGGGTATAAGTCTCAAGCTGATCCTCCCGGATATCCAGGGGGAATACCTATCACTAACAGCGGACAGTCAGCAGTGTTACAGCCCTCTGTCACCAGGCGCGCCACCAGTGTGCGGGTGTGAACGCCGCCGGGCTCTGACACTCCGTCGGAGAGGTGTGAAGGCATGTGACTATGACGTGTAAGGTGTGAGGACCTGTGACCAACGGAGGCGTTGGGTGCGAGGGTCTGTGACTAACGGAAACGAAAACTGGCACCTACAATGCTTTCTTAAGTGTGAAGACCTGTTATGTGGAAGATGCAGTACAACAAGTTGTTGCCAGCTTGGTGGGAAATGTTCAGGTTTGTCAATAAAACGACAGAAAAAGGTGCAATTAAGTCTAGCAGTGGATGTATCACAAGAGCAAGCTTATTGATTTCAGTCGATACTTTTAAAATCTGTTATCAATGCTGATTTATAGTAATGAGATAAATCGGATGACCCAGACTTCATATGTTTGTTCTGTGGTAAAGGTAAAATATTTAAAGACCTGCGCTTTCTTTCACAGCTAAAATTCCCCAACGCCTGTGAGATATTACCTTTTACACTGTATCTCACGTAAGTGGTAGTTTACCTCAGCCTACATGTCTCTGTTTACTGGGCGGGCGTCCAATATTATGAGGCAACAGAGACATAGGGGAGGCACGCGCCCATTACCTGGCAGCGTGCGGGCCTACCTGCCTGCAGACCTGGTCGTCATGGCATTATTGGCCTGTCATACAATGCACGTGCAGCATGCATTATTACTGACGTCAGCGCCAACATCCACACGTGCACTTCTTACATTGCCCCAGCAATTCACGCGGCGCAATAACCATAACTCTAGTCACGCTACCCTCAAAGTGAACCCCTATACCTCAGCTTCTGTTTCAGCATTGAACCTTTAAGACCTCAACCAGAGGACACCTTTTCCTCTGAAAAAGAACATATTAGACGTGCCCAAACGTAAGTTCTCGCTGGTACTAGCGGCAGGCCATTTTGGGTTGGTTGAGTATCACAGTAAAGAGAACACATTAACTACACCACTGTCAAATCATCATAATACCTTTTAAGTACGTTTTTCTCCACAGAATATGGGCATTTACGAATATTCTAGCTAGTATGGGTGAAAGGGCAATATTACCCCTGCAAACAATGTCAATATCAATGAGTCTGCCAGGGGACAATTGATTTCCCCTATTGTCTCTCAGACACAATTGTGATTGCGCAAGTAAAACCAAATTATTAGGGAATACCTGGTAATAAGGCTGGTAAAACACAGGGCGTGTCTAATGCCACGTTAATGGGTGATTAATTGTCTTTATGTTACTAATTAGTTCACGCATGAATGACCACGGTCAATACTGCCACAACGAGCAGTCTCTAATGGGCGCTCCAGTGACCACACTCGGGCCGAACCATTGACCTCCCGTTGTGTTAATATGTATATTGAAAACATTATGTAACGTGCTACCACTGTGTTAAATGCCTGCAGAGCTTATACGGGCGCCAGACTGATTATATATTGGCAGATATGTTCAAACCGTGTGTATTCCGACCAGATTCATTCCAGGATAGAGAATTCTAACTGATCAAATAACAAAAACCTTGAATGACAAATAATTTCAAGCAAGACCCCAATAATGCCCAACAAGATGTCTTTTGATCTAATATGATGATTATGATCGTAATCTATCGCTTTGAAGGTCACTGATTAACTTAGGAGATAAATTGTTACTTCTATAGGTGAATTAACTTTCTGCGTCTCCTTAAATGTATCAGTGTATACTTTTAATTATGTGTCTATCCTTGAGGCAGTTTCTGATGCTGTCAGACAGTGATAGATAGTCCCTGTGTAATATACAAACACACTTCATTGTATGACGCATGGAGGTGCCGGGGGCAACGTTTCGACTTCTCCTTTCCCGACACGATGGTTATCTGAGCACACACATCCAGCACGGTTTGATACAAAAACACCCAACTGTGTAAAGGTCACATGTAAAGCAGGAGGTAACCTCTTTGTATGCAACAGGGCAGCAGCCACCAGCCTCTGTAACTATCGTCAGCAGAGATCGTCATCGTATATACTCATATATAGAGAGAGTTTTACAGCAGTAGTACAGAGTTTCAGATCCATTGGTACAGAACTACGGGCAATAAGCAATATTCCTAGCAACACAATTCTCACCAGTAGGCAATACGCAATCTCCCCAGTGCAGAGTAGACAATAAGTGGCCTACCTGCGCAGGCAACTACGTTTCACAGATATAGGCGATAAGCAATTTTCCCATTAAAAACTCTCCACCAATAGGCAAGATGCAATAACCCCAGTACAGAGTTTCATACCAGCAGGCAATACGACACCTCCCTATTACAGAGTTTCACACCAGCAGGCAATAAGAAAACTCAGTGTTTCACATCAACAGGCAATAGAAAACCGTCCTGCCATAGAGTTTCACACCTATAGATATCAGTAAAGTCAGAGTTCAGAGAGGGTACTCATCAAAAAGGGGGGGGGGTCTCCTTGGAAAGCTACATGAAGGTAAAAAGTTGGCCCTGGATGAATAAAATATGAGGTCTTTTTAACTGATTGCATTTCTGGCATGAAGTCTGTGTGAGTTGAGGCAGCATCCTTATAGGTCTGTATCCACTTAGGAAACGGGAAACCAGGCAAGGCAGTATATGATTAGTTTCCTGCGTGCTTCACCAGAACCAAACGGGATAAGTTCACTGTGGACCCTCACCCTCGTCGTGCAGACCTCGCAGGAGTCTCAGCGATAAGTCGCAGGTTTGGCGGGCGGTGTCGCTCTGAGAGAGAGAAGTAAACATGGCGGCGTGTGAGGCAGCCATTACGCCCTGTGTACACCCGCCATTAAAGACTAATGTCCATCTCGCCAGCCCCGTTTTCCAGGTCTCAACTAAGTGTTGGGTGTTTGTTTAATGTGGAGTTCTCTTCCTGCTCATGGTCAACCCGGAGACCTCACATCTACAGTCAGTCACACAGGAACTAATACTAGGTTTTGACGCTATATTGTAGCGGTAGCGGGAAACAAGGACATGCAAATAATGCAACTATGTAACATAAAATCATTTGTTGATTATCAGTCTCTAGGGTATTAGATAATCGTGATCATAATACATGATATGTGGACTTAAAAATGTACAAATATTCTGATATAAATGATTCATATGTATATTATACATTTATACAGTAAAACCCGACTGAAGGGACACCCCGTGCAAGGACACACCCCACGTTAAGGGGCAGTTTCCTAGGAACAAAAATTTGTCCCTCGATTAAGTGGTAAACTGTGTAATAGGTCGACACTGATTACAAGGATTGCACAATGGTAACCGACACCAGTTCTAACACCTGACACTGTTGCCCTTGGGTATCAATCTGAACAACGAAGTTAAAATTAACCTCATTGGTCTTAACAAGGTTAATCCTCTTCACACTGGACCATTGACAGTGTCGGACCTGGGGCGGGTTTATGAAGGCTTTAATAGCTGTGACGTGGCTGGATTCCCTGTAATTGTGACCACCATTTAACAGACTTAGGACCAGTGCTCGGGGTGCCTCTGAGGGAGGAGCGGGCGGTACGTGTGATCGATCCACCCGCCGACAGATATACCCCGGAGGAAATCACCAGTGGACAAAAGCCACCATCTAAAAGAGGCGATGTGGTGAACATACACCCCGAGGGTGGAGTAATTTCTCGTCCTCCTCACTCGCGGGTCCGTACCACCTCATCGTATTGTCCCGTGTCGTCACAGATAATGGCCCGTTCTGTGCGCCTTCCGGCTCGGCGGACCCCGCCCCTCGCCGCCCCCGCGCCCCTTTGTAGCCCGCCGACTGGCCGTGCGTGTGTCTCCGCATACCTCGTCAAGAATCTCTCACCTCTGAACTTCACCCCACTTAAGGGCACCCACCTCCCTCCACCTCCAGTATGTACCCGGCATACCTGTGTCTCTGCGTGCACCCCTCAGCTCAGCTAATCCCCCTTTCCCCTCCCGCCTCTGGTCTAATGGCTTCCGAGGGTGGCTCTCATGCCCGGCGGAGCAGGGACATAGACCTGTAACCACAACTCGGGTCTGCACTCAGACTCCCCCACTCGTCCTCAGACACACCGGCCGACCGCTGACTATAGCGAGGCGAGCAAGGGGAAAATCGAGAGTATTTTAATTGTGTTGTTGTGCGCCAAGTGGCGAGAGAGTGTGTGTGTGATAGAGATGTTTTAGCGCTGTGGAGGAGCGGAGGGGAGTCAGGTGTGTGAGCGGGGAGGTACGCGGAGGGTGGGGGTGTTATATCGGTCACGATCCAGAGATTCCTGCCCCAACCACCTGACCCAGTGGTCTCTATCACACCGTGATCACCCCGGTGTGTCTGTCTGTGTGTCTGTCTGTGTGTTGTGGGGGTTCGGTTTCAGAGGGTGAGCCAGGTGAGAAGAATCAAAGTCCTCTCCCCCGTCCTCCCCACTGCGTCACACACATACAAAGTCCAGACATGTCGGTCACAACATACTGAACGTTTTGGTAAAGAGCGAATGCCCCGAATAAATAAATAACTAGAGACACTCGCGCGGTTTAGAGATTATAAGTCGATCTGAAAAAAAAATCCTGCGACCTGGTGATCTATGTGTTGAGTTATTGAGGAATGCCGACAAGGACGCAACAAAGGGGGTGAGGTGTGGGTGGATAGGGGGTTGCGTCTGATTGATATGGATTCTATTATCCAATAGTGTACGCCTAGGATCAAACAACTCTATTACGAATGAGATGTATTTTACTCACATCATATAGATATATACACTCGTGTACGAGATGAATTTCATAAATATATCTATAGATATAGACACGTATGCATTCGGTATATGTATATATGTTTTTGAAGGTTAGTCTTAGGTTAGTCTTGTAATTTAAATGATGGACAGGCTATGACGGTACCCCCAAATGCCCCCTATTATTCATTTTTGTAGGGATGTGGTTCATTTTCTAAATTCGAGGTTTAAATCTCCGAGAGAGGTACGTATAAGTATTGATGCCTTTTGCAATACGGATATCAGGAATGGCGAAGCAATGAGACTTATTATAAGAGGTGGGACCAGGTGTGAAGTGGATCAGAAGTCCCCGGAGGGTTCTCTACCTGTAAACAGTGGCAGAGCCAGCTGTTGTAGTGCGGGAATGTCTTTATGCCGGCTGCACATGCTCTACCCGCTATTTACAAACATTCTGCGGCGCTTTACGGGAAACGATTCCCATTAGTTGGTGAATGGTGCTCCCCGTCCAGGTGGGAGATGGATTAGAGTAATGTCATTAGCAATCAGTCGGTCGTTGTGCTCGGGCAGTTTGTTGGGCGCCTTGGCGAGGCAGATGTTTGTGAATAAGCCCTGGGCACCCAACAGAGCCGAGCTTTCATTCAGATCTCTCTCAGGGAATTCCTCAAAAGGCTGGACGTCGGCAGCTGTCGCCTCGTTCTCGAGCTTTGTCGCGGGATGTCACGTGGGTCAAAGGGACTGAATAACGAACGATATCATCAAGTATCTGCGACGCGTGGAAGTTTGTATACAGTGGTCGTGTTCACAAGTCGAGGTGTCATTGCACCGATATCATCAAGGATTAGCCTCTCAGTTGTGTATACATGCACAGTGTGCTGATGGGACGGTAGTAAATCTTATTGACCTTGAAATTGCAACTGTTGTAGATATAATATTACATATGAACACATTCAATTGCAAATTAGCTACCGGTAGAGTTTTACCATGTATACAACTTTAATGTTGCATCATACAAAACAACATAAGATGCTCATATCTTTTTGGACGTTAAGTGATTGTTCATTCACAGAACAAGACCCAAGATTAATTCAATTACGGAGTGAGTTGTAGCCTACTCAAGATTAATTTCAAGATGGTCTGCAAGCTGTCGTTAGGTATCTTCGTTGTTGATCATGTGGTATGGTATCAAGATACAGAATCAGAGATTAAAGTCCTAATTCATGGATGGCCCACCCTGGGACACGATTAAAGCAATTGTCTCATCACCAGCTTACATTGATGGAGGTGATTCTTACATTAGATAGCCCAGATAGGCGACTGGGAATTTCATAATGAAGCGAATTTCAGGCTAATTAGCCAATTACAGGGGTAAACTCCTTAACCTCATTTAAGAAACATGGGATTTTAATTACCTACTTGTGAGAGTCATGTAATAGACAACACTCATGTATATATACTGGTGTCGACCGTGAAATCTCTTCCCTACTTATTTACATAGTTCTATCCTTGTCTTTGCTTCCTGCCTGTTCCTGCTCCCTCTGTTTCACTTACTCTTTCTTTTCCTCTCTCCTCCTCTCTCTGGTTCTCTTTTACCGCTCACTAAGAGCACACATAATTGTGAACATTCAGGAACACATACATATGGTTTGTTGGCCAGAAAAGCTGTAGGTTTGTGGGTGCGTGTCTTCTGTGTGCTATATTAATCCCAGTAAACATATTAAAGGAGGCCACGGCTAAAAGTGCGCCGTGTCTTCACCCCTGAGTCGGTTCACGTGGACTCGGTTCACATCACAGCACACAGAATCGTCATACTAAAGAGGGTCTTCGGTCGTCCATACGACATCAGCTCCCAGGGCCACCGGCAGGGGGCGTGAGTGAGAAAGTGAGAGTGGACTGAAGACTGCAGTAGACTGACTTCACTGAGAGAAGCGTCAAAAATACACCCACCATTCGCACAGATTCGGTATAATAACTTGATTAAGAAGCCTACTTATCCTAGCTAAACATTAAGTACGTCTTTATATGGTAATGAACTTTGTCTCTGGTGAATGGAGTCCTGGAAATTAGTGATTTACACTGCATTACTAGCTAGGGGTATTAACTGGAATCTGTTCCACAGAACACGGCTGGAGCTCAGATCCATAGCTAGCCTGGATTATTCTAGCAGCTAGAGCCGATTAAATCGGTGACCAATGTCTAGAGAAACAACTGTATGAATCACACATTCTCTTGCAATTACATAATTGTATAATCTTGTATATGTATGTCGGATTAGACACACGCAGAGGGTGTGAATAGGTGAGACTCGGATTTGATTACTTTCTTATCCATCGTTTCTTATTATGACGTCATGAGTACATACACATGTATTATATCAAATACTCGTCTCCACAAACCTAAATGTCCATAGCTATGTGAGCAGTTAATGGCAATACTCATATGCCTCAGTGTCTTCCATGATCTAATGACAACTTTCAATTAAAACACTCCTCACATAAATGTACTGGGACATCAAATGCCTGTTTGTTTACTTATATTTAGATATGTCCATCTACAAGTTTGTATACGTACACGTATCAAATCACTTATATATTGAATATGACATATATAAATACATGTATATACATTGTATGTGAGTGTTTATAGAATATTGCATGCATGTGTTGTATTATACATGTGCTTGGTGTTTGATAATGCTACACGTTTTAGTCGTCATACATATATATGTGATATAGACGTAGTCCTGTACCTGTGATTGACTCGTAGAGGTCTGACGTCTTGGACGTATCGGAGGACGGCTTGTCATAGTGACGGGTCTCGTCATACATCAGGTCCCCGGGAAGCCGGTCTCCGTGTAACCGGTCCCCTAACGCCCCGTCCCCGGGCAGCCCGTCCCCCGGCGCCCCGTCTCCCGGCGACCCGTCCACGCCCGCCAGTGTCTTGGCCGACACCCCGCAAATCGGGGTGCGTGATCGGCGGTGCCTCCACGGCATGTTCATCCGCCTTCCTGTACGTACTCCCCGTGAGGCGTGTCCCGGTCACAGGTACTCCATGGTGCCTATCCTCGTTCTGGTGGTGGTGGAGATGGTGGTGTGTCCTGGTGGAGATGGTAAATCCATGTGAAGACACGGACGCACGCGGAGCTGCCTGGCGAGGTGCGGTCAGGTAGGCGTGCGTGTTACCTGCACACTGTGTCTCTCACCTCAACCTACCTGTGTCTGCGTGCGACTGGCGCTGGCGGCGGCGGTGGCTGGCGGCGTTAGCGGCTGCGGGGTTGTTGTGGGTGTGGAGGGGGTGTGGGGTTGGGGGTGGTGTAAGCGCTCGTCATCAGCGGACCATGCTGCTGGAGGTTGTGGCGCCCCCTACCGCCCTCACACAAAGACACCACGGCCAAACTCCTCTCCGCCCGTTTTTACGACCCACATTCCCGGCGACAAAGTTCACGACTAAACCAGCCAGCTTTCTTTTTGCGTTTTTCTCAACGCCGCAGGATTCTTCATTTCTTGTTTTGTAGTTTCTTTTTCATTCACGGTTTTATTCTTTTCTCAGTCGTGTCGCGTCGACGTACTAACCAAATGGTAGCAGCGCCGACCGGGACCCAGCTACCGGAAGTCAGCTACCGCAGGGGCGCCACCTAGTGGCAGCCCTGTGCGATTGTCGTCGGAACCTAATCCGGCCACAACCTGCTCCTTCAGGGCAGGATCTGCCCCCTGTATCCCTGTAAGGCACAGTAGGGTGTCGCACTCGAGCCGTCTGGACCACACGTCTACTTTCAGATTAATGCAGGATCCCTACTGAGATACCTTTCATTATGCAGGACTGCAGTCAGATCGGAGACTATGTTTGGTAAAGGTGGCTGTGTTTGGACGTGTCAGTCCATGCCCCTGTTATCATTAATAATAGTGATATTCACCTGCCCCTATCTAACTCTCTGCAGGCACGCATGCATGTTGTACGCGCGAATTGGCTGCGTGTGAGTGGGTGGAGGTGGGTGTAAGGTGGGCGTGTTCACTGGAGCACACTCTCAGCCGTGAGGGACGCTGGTGACGCGCTTGCTCCACGGTCATGGTCACGTGATCATACACGCACATCGCGTCTCCAGTGTGCCCCACCAGGCGGCGCCCCTCGCCGTCACGGTCCGCCACACCCCCCTCCTCCTCCCGTGACTGATGCCCGGCGTTTTGTTGTTACGATCAATGTATGTCACAGCTTCCTACAATCTCCAGCCACATGGTGACACCAGCGCTTGTTGGTTATAGGGGACCTGCGCGGGGATTTCTGCTTGGTGAGTGTAGGCGCACTTTTCTGTTGGCAGATTGCTTTCACGTGCCGTGTAAGGAGCGTGCTGGCGTGCATGCTGGCGTGCATGCTGGAGGGATGCTTCCTCCAGCGCGTCCTCAGTATCACGGCTATCGTCTCTCAGCATCCTGGGTGTGGATACCAGCATCCTCATCCTGAGAGAGCACTCCCCTCCACACCCCTCCCAGCTGACAAAACACAACGTCCCTCACCTGTGCGCGGGAAGTGTGCACAGGGGAACCTAGATACCAGGCCCTGATACCAGGCCCTGATACCAGGCCCCTGGTACCAGGCCCTGATACCAGGCATTGTTTCTACTCCCCCCCCCCCCCCCACTCACACTCACCAGGTTGTCAACCTGGCCGTTACTATGGTAACAGGTAATGACATGTAGGCGGGGTGGTTATCAGACTCATAACGCATTGACGTGCTTTATTACTGAGTTATTACACAGCGCCACGAGAGCGTGCGCGCGCATGATGAGCGCGCGGGTTCGGGGATTTACTCTTACCCTGACGAGTGGATATAGCACGGCCACATACGGGCATGCGGGGCGCCGGGGGCTCAGAGGCTAGATTAACGAGGGGGTCGGGTGACCGGCAGGTGTGTCGGCGGCAGGTAATCCGGGGCCCCAAAGCACAATCACAACAACATTACGGGAGCGACATGCAGTATTAAGGGTTGTGGCTGTGTTTACACGACGTGCGACTGTGATCCTGTCGCAGACGGCGTGGCAGGCGGCGAGTGAGTGCTGGTATGAATACAGGTATCGATCTGTGGACAGCCCTTAATGCTGTGGTGGGAGAGACAGGGTGTGTGCGACTGAAGTATATGCCTCAGGGGAACTGGAGGAGGAACAGGCGGATTTTCGTTTGTCATATGAAGATCACAAGTTAATAATTGCATTCATGCACAAGTATAATGCCACATGATAAACCACACCTGGTATTGTTGGTGGTACTGATTATTTTCTGCGTTCAATTCAACGGATGTTCTGGCTCGTTTTCACACTGAAAAATTTGCTTTGCTCAATTTTTTGCTGATATTTGCTCAGTAGTCGCCAACACCAGCTCCACGTCCGCGAAATATACATTGTATTCATAATGCATGTCTCCAATTTGACAGAGAAAGCTTGTACAGTAAACTACCACAAAGAGCAAGCACAATAAGCAAATTGCAAAAAGTCAGTCTGAGACAGTTTAACATGACGTTGGGTACAGGCTGTGACAGGAGGTGTGACAGGAGGTGTGACAGCGGCCTCACGGTGACACTGACAGTGAAAGCGTGATACCGGGAAGGCGGCAGTCACAATCAGAACTGACAGCTACAACGTGACACCATGTAAAACCCAACGGAAAGGGAGTGGGTGGGGTGGTGTTCAAACTGACTCGGGAAGGGGTGACTGGGAAAAGGAGAGGGTGGGGGAGGGTCATCTTATCCTCATCTGACCCGACCTTTACAGGAAAACACCACACAAACACCCCACAAAGATGAGTTGGGTTTTGGTTCAGCAACACGAAATATAGCGTGATGAGGCATGGAATAATAATAATAATAATCGGACCTGTTTTCTGTATGAAGTTTTGACGTATGGAGGGGTGGTGGCCATATTGAGGGGGAGACCAATAGGTTCACACAAAGCGATGAGAGTCATACCCGCCTATTTAGCACGGATGATTGGGATACAGGGAAGTGTGCGTGACTCCAATAGGTGGAGTGAGATACAGATCAGGGGCAACACGATGACAAGATAAAACATTTAAAAATAAAGACTGACAGGAGCGATTCTGATCTTGAAGACGATTGGAATCTGAATAGAATATCTAACCTAGATCTGGGGAAAGGTGATGGGAGTTTAAACAGAATATATATAGTCAAAACCTGGGGAAATGTGATTGGAATCTGAGCAGAATATATATGGCTAAGATTTGGAAAAAGAAATGGAATCTAACCAAGTTATTTGGCTGGGGTTTGAGAAATAGGAGCGAAATCAGGAGCAGAGAAAGATAAATTACGCAACCTTTTGTCAAAGCTCGTGCCCCAAGTTATTGATCATTCCTGTTTATCTATATATTTAGACTCTTTATTATACAATAATCGATGTGCATGTGAGGGTTAATCCCCATCTACAAACAAGGTCAGACCTCAGTAAGTAGATGTGGACACACATGTGGGGGCCTATACATAGCTCTTTGATTTCCTTTAGGTCAGAGTGTGGTGAAGTTGAGTCATTCGGATTTATCAGGCCATATGCTCTATATCTATTTATCAACCCCAATTCTGTATGTTTGAGATGGTATCAACTTTCGATGTCTGTGCACAAGTCTTAATCATTTTGTTCTCTTTACCACCTTATCCTATCCTTCACACAACCTAACCCCACCTCAATAGCCCCCTCGCCCACTTGTCCCAACATAAACCCACCTAAATAACCCCCTATCACAAGTACCTTTCTCTCACCATAATTCCACCTCTATCGCCCCCTTTCCCACCTTTCTCCCAGTATAGCCCCACCTCAATTACCTTCTCACACCCTTCTCTCATTACAACCCCACCTCTACAACCTCTTCTCAACTCTTATTTCATCACAATCCCACCTCTACAACTTCTTCTCCCCACCCTTCTCTCATTACAACCCCCTCTTCTACCTACCTTTCATTGATAACCCTCCCCTACATCACCATAACTTACCCTTCCCTCATCATAACCCAAACTCTATAATCTAATCTCCTACTCGTCACTACTACACCTTCTGCATGAGGTGGAGGTGTCATGGCAGACTCTCAGGGCCGGTCCACAGAGCTTCCCTTCATGTGCCCTTCACAGATCCAGACCTCCCATCATTCCTGCCTCAGGTAATTTGATTAATGTATGTGTGGTGGTTCCCGTGTTCACCAGACAGATGGCTGCGTACAGGAGGATAAAAACACCCGCGTTATCTCCACAGAAAACAGACTCAACTCCCAGCTGTAGACATTCCGTGCATAGTTAGATCTATGACGGGCACTTAGTCGTCTGATACGAAAGGCGACAGAAAAATACAGACCGGTGGGTGAACAAAAATCTATAAGCGACCTCTGTGTTGAAGGTGGGGTTTGGTAAAAGAGTGAGTCCCTTGTCAGGGGTGTGATTGTGGTTATTAGGGCGTGCACTGGTCAGGTGCCGCTGATGACTAACTTACATGCACACCTGATCTTGTCAACTGCGCCATGCTTCAATGCACACCTGTCAGCCACAACAACGAGCCATTTGATGCAGCCCACCAGTGTCCTCGATAAGAAAGTATCACCCACGAATATATCTACAGGTATACATAAAAGTGCCTCCCGATATATTCTCATTTCTACTTGTCTGGCAGGGATCCTCTGGAGGGCGGAGGCAACGATGATTAATGATTATTAAACTCATGAAAGCCATTGGAGGCCCTTCTGAAGATGCTCATTCATTGGCTGCAGTCTCGCTATTTCGTGGACAATTCCGAGGCGGCGTCAAGGAGGACGAGGGGTGTCGGGGGCCGCTCGCCGAGAGAGTTCAAGCAGCAGTATTACCTCACTTGTCCGCCATCAACGAGCCCCCTTTGTTGAGGTACTGAACAGCGAGGCAGTTTTATGTTATGTATGAATGACAATCTTGTATGCAGCAATAGGCGTGATGAGCATTGGAGTACGTCTACTCACAGTGCTGACGATTACAGACAGAATCCTACTCCGCAGAGCGAATACAAAATCAAGGAAAGATGAACGCAGAGGAAGAAAGCTCCAACTTGTAATTTTTTCTACATCAATCATAGTGACATTTTGGGGAGTTTTTTCTGTCCACTCCTGACTGGGTTTTTCAAGGATTCTACAACGTAGTGAGTGAAGGTGGCCGGCTTTCAAACAGCTCCTCCGTCAACGCTGTGGAAGCAAAGTCAGAATATGCAAAGTGTTCATTCTCAAAAGGCAGTGGTATATATCTTTTTTGGGTGATGCTAGAGCGGTTACCTTCAGTACAACGACACACATAACTCAGCCGGCGCATGCGTCCAACCTGAAACCTCATCCGAGATAAGGGAGGCGGCGTCTTGGTTTTGTTAATTTCTGGGGAAAGCGGCGCCGTTTAAACCCCGCCGAGCGCCCGGAGGAAGTGCCCGGTCCCTAAACCCTCCTCTGACCGCACGGGCGCCCAGGGATGCCCGCATTCAGGGACTTGACCCCTGAGTCTTGGTGGAGACAGGCGCTTCTAAAGCGTCGCTTGTTCTAAGGTGGATGACAAATTAGGCGATGCTGGAGGCGAGAATACCCGTCATGCCTTGCGTGTGAGAGTTAACTGCCCTCGTCATACCTCTAGCAAGTACTCATACAGTGGGGCCGTTTCAGAAAACACGCCTATACGGAGAAATACTAGGTCAAATTAGACTAACCTCAACTTGCCAAAATTTTGATTAAATGGAGTAAATAAAATATATATGTATGTATCAGGCCTCAGAAATTTAACAACGTGTAATTTACCTGTCTTTTCCCTTTTTGTGATCCACCAAAGTGCAGTCGTGAATGGGTCTAACTGGGCTCTGTTTTAAATACACCTGCGCGCTATACTCATCCCCGTCTGAATCAGCAGTACATGCGGGCTTTGATAATAAACATCATCTGGTGAAAGTGAAATTCAGGAAAGCAGAGAGTAAACAGGATAAAAAGGCTGCGGGACCCCATAGACTCAGCACACAGGTGGAAATTGGGAACCATCTCCACCAGAAGGCGGTACATGTACATGTATGTGGGTCGGCGTCACGTCACTCAGACCTCCAAGAATGTGCATTATGTCAGCCGTCAAAGGCCTGGCACACTGAGCCCACAGCAGATCTGAACACACATATATCCTATAATTGTTTTACATTATTACAATCAATGTAGTTACATTGTTCTTCCAAACAGCACATTTTCTATAAAAGATTACCTAACACACTCTTTCATTTTTGTTTATAAGATATGAAGCATGTATACAATCCTGTCAGTGTCCTTCATAGTCATTTTACACCTTTTAAGTTATACATAAAACATGTTCAATATAGTTGACGTTCGATGAGTTCACATGTATACAGATAATAAGCTTGGTATTGTGCTAACTATAGCTCGAAGAGGACATTAATACAATTTTTAATTGCATACTCTTTCTATTGTGCAATTAGGGTAATTTCACCATAATAATATAATACTTCATTAATGACAATGACACTGAGGTCTCTGGTGCTTCAACACATGAACTCCAAAACCAGCACCCTGGAATAGCGAGAGAAAAGTGTGGGTTAAATGCACAGTGGTATACAGGGTATACATTCATGAGCCACATACCTTTGTTTTGTTTGATCCATATAGACTGATAAACAAAAACTCATGACTCAACTCTGGCCGAACAGATGAGACAATCAGAATGATTTGATATCACAATTAGTGTCACACCATGTCAGTCTAGTTGAGATTATAACTACGTTAAAGTGGATAAGTGGAGTGCGCGATGCCTGGCTCTGCTTTCATAATACGTGTCAATTACTTGTAGGAAGGATATAGAATAAAAGCTTCAGATCTGCGCCGAATTATACCTGAAAATCGATGATAGGAGTCATTATCTATTGATGATAAGGACTATTTCAGAAATTCATCCCATTATGCCAATAATTGAATATCGAAATACTTGGTTGACAAACATGGTGTTTTACTTTTGTATAACAGAACGACAATTATCCTCGCATTTCATACGTCAGAGCTAGAATTGGGGGTTAATTACAGTCTTTTTATCTCTATTTAGGAAACGTCAGTGTGGTTGATCCGATCAGGAGAAGAAGCCCACCCACGTCAATGCTTTATATATGTATTCTTCAATAATGCCTAACCACCAAGCTGTACTCTTTAACATGCGGTGTGTGAACTTATTTTAAATCATAATTTTGCGTCTTACAACATAGAACGATCAAACTGACGCCGTTCACCCTGCCCCGTTGCCATACACAGCGGTGAGAACATTCAATTTGGTGATGGCACGCGAGATACCACAAGTTTCAAAATTCAAACCGTGAAAATGTGAGAGATTTGAATTTCAAGATGTTGGTTCACAGCACGTAGGTCCGCATAACAGTCAGCGATGTCGGTTTCGTGACGTCACAACAGCTCCTTGAAGCAGGTTGTCACGCGATTCTCACACAGACTGGTCCACACATTCACACAGGTGAGAAACTTTACAGGTGTGCAATAATCACACACTCACCATACAGTGTTTTATCACACGGATTTTACCTATCGTCTAAGTGTTGCCGTATTAGTCGTTATAGAGATAAGTGCAATCAAAGTTGTTTTGATTATGAAGGAAACGTAACTTGGCACTAGTGTGCTGTATAGGAGCTGACCAGTAATGCCAACAGAAACATCTACACAAGATTTGATCTTTATAACTATTGAAAAATAGTGTGTAAATGTGATGTAAATGTCACTAACTGTCATACTGCTGGGCTTGTCAAGTCACTTCCACTTGACCCACAATCTGTGAAAGACCCCTCAAAGGTCGGATGCCAACCAAGACTTGCACAAAATCACTTCTATAATGCCACACTAGCCTTGCAAAAAGCTCCTGCTTCATCACCAGGCCATACTTACACATACACACATTCCCTCTCTCAACGGTGTACACTATTAGCATAAAGCACATCCCTTATTGCCATGCTAGACATGCACCAACTCCTCATTCAGTACTTCAATGTAATGCTGTGCTTTACTTGCAGACAAACCCCTCCTGCAATGCTTTGCAAGACTTGCAGAGATGCCATCCTTTGCCCAATTTGCCCAAAACTACTTCTTCATTACCACACTCGACTTGCACAAAGCTTCTTCTTTAGTGACATGCAGGACACATAAAGATCCTTCTTCAATATGGGGCTAGACCTACATACAATCTCTCCTTTAATGCTTTACAAAAACTACCAATACGTGCTAGGCTTGCACATAGCTCTCTTTAATGGTATGCATGTCTTGAATTAAGCTCTTCACTCATGTGCAACGTCCATCTCCTAGTATGTACAGGGGTGAGATAAATACAAAAAGCAACTCGTTTTGGTCAAAATTGTTATCTAACTGGTTTGAATTCTATGTGATACTCACTCACCTTTTGCTTCGTTAATATCACTGAGCTGGAACTCGTGGAGAACAATGACTTTGACCAAAACTTGTTGGTTTCTTCTTTAAAATCTCTCGTTCAGTACCAAGCTAGAGTTGCATAAATTGTGTCCTTCAATGGCATATGAGACTCATACAATGCTCCTCCTTCTCACTTCATTACAATTGAGGCAATGCCCATGGGCAGAATGCATGCATGCATGCATTGGTTGGGGGGGGGGGGGGCGGGTGCTAAGAAAAGAGGTGTGCGAGTGCAGGTGTGCAATGGTGGTAGGAATTGAGCATGGAGAGAAATCAAAAGCTGGACCGTGAACACATGCATAGCAAGAATTTCAGTCAAAGGTTATATACATGGATATATGATACATCTTCTAAATATACCAAGAGTTGATTTTACTGTGGTTGTTCATTCATTTATTCAGTCCTACAATGGTGTACCCTCCCTTGGAATGACTGGGATAAACAGAGGTATTGACAAAGATACGAATCCAATCAGTATTGATGCCAATTACACTCTTTTTTTGAGGAACTACTTCTAGTTTTTGTTTGTTTTGTTGTTGTTTTAATTTGTGCAAAAAGGGCAAGGTGTCTTTTCCACGGACACACACTATCTGGTTTATGATGTAGCAAGGACCAAGCATTGCTTGAAATCTATGTATCAGAAGTCAATGGTAAAAGGATCTGAGCTGATATCAAGACACCTATTCGAACTCAATAAAAGGGTTATTTAACACAGGGACATTAAATATCAAAATCCACTCGTACGTCATATGTGCATGTACTGTCATCTTTTGGTATTCATCTTCTATAAGCAAAAACAATAGTATAGGTTGTAGCGGTGAAGTAATATTCAAGTCTTGAGATCATCTTCACTTCAATTACTGAGGACAGACTTGTAGAACGGACAGACAGTGTGTGACAGACAGAAGGAGGTGGCAGACGGACAGAGACAGATCGTGGAGGAGGAGAAGGAGATGCATGTCAGCCCGTCACGGTTGAGTAGGTCTGGCGTCACGGCTCACTGGCCACTGGGTGCACGCCAACTCGCCGCCCTCGTTCCCACAGTGAGCACAGCGCACTGTGTCCCCGACCAGAATGGCGCCGGGCCTGCCGCCTCCAGGGCCGGCGCCCCGCGTTAGGCGCCGCCCCCTCCGCGGGGTACAATGGTCGCGCCGGGGGTGAGCGTAGAATGCGGAGGGGGGGGGGGGGCGCTTTGTCGTCGGTGCAGGTAGGCGGGGCGGGGCTGGGGAGTTTCATGGTGGCCTGACACCTGAATGTGGATCTGGCGTGGCAAGAGAGACAGAAATGAGGGATCCCCTGCACCCCACCACACCCAGCACCTGCCCCCTCCACCCCCCAGCCACCCCCGACTATCTGCGTAAATTCAGGTACAGGGTACGGACACATGGCAGCGTGGCGTCATGTGGTACTGAGGGCAGGTGGGGGCTGTGAATGACTCGGAGCGAGCATAAAAGACAGGGTGGATAAGAAAAGGTCAGGGCGGCGAGGGTATTCATGGCCTGAGACAAGGGGGTATAATGAGATGAGGGTCATTATGACAGGCGGTAATGATCACGTGGGCACATTGAATTTACAGGCTGCGAGGTGGGGGTAGTTAGAGGCGCAGGTGGAGCTTAATTTTCATTATTTGAAATACATGTTATTTTATTGAAATTGAATTCTATCGTATGGTATCATGTAGACGGACATAAATACTCATACAGGATTATGATTATATGAAGGCATGAAACAGCGATTGATATCCGTGTGAAAGAGCGTGAAGAGATTGTCACACTACCTGATGTACAAGTCTTGTCTTTTTTCAATCATGCTTTAATTGTATATTATTGTATTACATTACTAAGGGGCGATCGGAATTGGAGCTGCACCACTGCAATTCCACCAGCTCGACTGAGCACCCAATCAGTTACCGAGCAGCACTTGACCTCGGGTCTAACAGGTGATCGGCTCCAAAATCTTATTGTACTATATCAGCCTTGACGGAGGTAGTGGAAGTTGAGTGGTTGTTTTCAATCATGCATTAATTGTGTTTTATTGTACTATATCAGGTAGTTCGGAAGTATTGGTAGTTGAGTGATGATTGTCTTTGGCCATGTCTTAATTGTGTTTTATTGTACTATATCAGACTGTACGGAGGTAGTGCGAGTTGAGCAGTCTCACATCGTGACTGAGATAGAGTCTAAGGGTGCTGGGGTGCTGATGTTTGCGGCTATCAGCATAGAATCCTGAGTCTTGTGTTGTCCAAACCACAACTCAGAGATCCTGTATATATGACGCCCCTTTCTGTTATTTGTCTGGTGGGGTGTGATTTGGCAAAGTAAACAGTCCCACTCCCCTCAGTAAACACCACATAGAACCTAGACACCACATCAAAACCCCGGCTTAATAATAATCACACACACATTAAACATGGCAGAAATATGACCGTATTGACAGACGAAAAATGCCGCTTTTTAATTAGTTTTTGTACTGGTAAACTGGGTCATTCGGCATGGTTGCCGGACAGAAGTGCCATGATTAAATCTATTGATCTCGCTGACTGAAATATTAACGGGCATTTTAAAAGAAACCAGGGCAGACTTACGAGAGCTCAATTCAGGTCAAAAACTTGTCCAACAAGAATTGTCTTTAATTGTATCGATCCTAAACAGCAGTTGAATTGAGTTTGAGGCCCCAGGGGTTGAGTACTGACTTAGCCTATAAACCTGAACCCAGCCTCCTAGTTCGTTCTAAAAAACGGGACCACGGTAAAAGGTAACACATTTAGGTGAGGGCATGAGTGTGGCAGGTGCAGAGTTCATGTCCTTAATTTAACGGCAATTACTCAACTTAACCTCCACTTATGAATAAAACATATTCTGTATTTGAATGAGATATAGTAAGCTTTTAACAGTTTATGTATTGATGATGAACGCAGCGATTCTGACGATGTGGAATGGTCAGATATAGGCCTACATAATATCAACCCATTTCTATAACTAATTGGGCATATCCTCTGTGTAGTAATATCCGAGCGTGAGCGGTGATATTACGAAGGGTCGACGTCGGGGATGATACGCACTGTAGTATTAAAAACAGGTTGGTATTGTATTCATTATTCAGTATTGCAAATTTAAGTATTTGAAGGAAAGACGAAATGGCTACCAATTTTCTCACACACCACTTTGCGCACTCGGTGATATTTCAAGGATCTGTTCATGTATACTCCTTGAAGGATACACAGATGTTGCATCAACCACCGGTAGCGATACACATAATATGATTTTCTATTCACGATGGCAAAAACACGTATCAGATTAAGAATGGGCATTTTTGCTGTTCAGTTGTATTTGACAGAATTTCTCTCTGAATCCCCCCCGCCCCCCGGGGGATTATATCTTCTGTGAGTCCTGTCCGCGGATTAGCAGATAATGTCGATTTTTATTCGTCATGAGGGACTGATCTGGGTCATGAGAGAAAAAAGGCAATCTGGAGCAAGCGACGGTATCCTGGAACGAAAAACCTCTGAATAAAAGATGAACTAGACCTGTTGAAAAAGAAGAATTGCCAGTGAAGCAAATCGTCTGTAGGGGATTCAATAATCATTCCGTATGATAGAATAAGTTGAGCATCTGATCCTTTTAAAGTGTGGGGGCAGGCGGTATACCCTGCACATTGGGTGAATGATCTCTCAATGTGTGCAGGCTTAGCTGGGATCTAACAAATAAAGGCTCCCGTGTGAGTTCATACGGAGCAGTGAAGAACCTCTTTAAGGTTATGTCCATACGCGACAATTCACAATCAGAAGAGCATTATAACGTGACGTATTTGACTCAGGTAGAGCTCGTCGTGTGCACGACATTTTTTCATCAAACGTTTCCTCTTATCATATATTGCTTGTTAGTATTCCTATTAGGACTTTTTTTTCAGTACATGTACATCAATATTTGTAATAAGAAAATCGATTAAGGATCGCAAAAAGGGCATTGATTGTCCAAGGGAGCTTATGGTTTAAAAGATGCGCAAGTAGGACCAGCATGAAGACTCCTGCAAACAAACACCCAGAGGGGAAGACCTTATTTTAAACAAATATAATTCACCACCCAACTATCCATCTCCCAAATAAAACTCTCCATATGCGGCCACATTATCCGCCTATTGCTCTGCCATCCACCGAGCTGAACAGAAATCCAGCAATGGGGCACTAATAGTCAGCAGGCATAAAAAAGTTTTGATTTGGTCAGAGTGTAAAAACATTATTGAGAAATGAATATATGTTTTATGGGTAAAAGGCCGAACTAACCTTCACCAACAACAGTGTAATCATAATCAAACGTCATAAGAAGGTGTGACTAACAAACTGTCAGCTACAGAACAGCTACGATAGGACATATCACTCAGAGAATACTTTCTTTTCGTTTGCTTTGAGCCCCATAGTTCCAGACTCATTTTAGTACAGGTGAAAAAAGACGTTGTTTGATGGACATTGGTCTCTTCAGCGTCGGCGACGATGAGTGTTTGCTTCCATGCACGGGTTAGTTTGACTTGGTGGGCGGTTGGGGTGCGCTGCCTGTTTGCTCCTCAAGTTTTGAAAACAAACACCTGCAGACCAGCCGGCCGTACAAGGGATAGTCTGCAGATTCTTTGACTATGTGTTTTTTTATCTCTGGTTGAGATCAGACGAAAGGTCCACTGCTGTGTGATGATCTGATCTACAATAATCATGGCAATAACATGCGTGTCCACCAAATGAATATATCTTTAAAACACATTAAGATTACTTATTCCAGATAATTCATTATCAACAAGTGTATTTATGATTGATAGATAGATTTCTGTGATCACAAAATCTAAATTGCCATATTACAAACACAACTACCTCAGAAAAGCGTCCATTTATGTAAACACTTTCCTCTGAGCAGATTGAAGGATAACTGCCGCTCGTACACGGTTCCCATCTAAAAACAATGTTCTTTCCTTGACTTAATTACTAGAACTATTCTTGGGCGGATAGATTCGCTTAAAAAATCATGCTGGGTAAGCTAACCTAGAGAGAAGCATTGAGCGCGGTCGTCTGCCTCCTTGCATTGGAAACCTGAGAGCAAATACGGCTTGTCTAAAAGAAACACCCGTCATTATTTGCTATTGTGTAGAGGAGGGCCCACTTCAGGTAGCGAGTCTAGGCCTGCCACCAAGGTCGGCCGTGCCCGTCGATACTTTAGGAGTAGATGTCTGAGCTCACAGACACTGAGGAGGGTAGCGCACACGAACATACTCACATTGCCCATCATTGTCTGAACATTCTCAAATTGCCTCTCAGTGACTGATGATTTTGAAATTGCTCATCAACGACTAAATATTCTCAAATTTCAAATTTAGGAGGGAGCATTTTTACACAGACTCTAAGGAAACACCCAGATTACCCATCATGGACTGAGCATTCCCAGATCGCCTATCAATGACTGAACATTTCGAAATTGCACAGCAATGACTAAACAGTCTACATTGCCAATTTAGGACGGAGCATTTTCATATCATCTATCTATGGTGGAACATTCTGAAGTTGTCCATGCATTCTCTAATTGCATATTCAACACACTAAGGATATATAAAATAACTAGCAGACTCAAATGAATCACCAAAGATAGCAACAGTGAACTATTTAACACGGATATGATTGACGGCTGCTCAACGCCACTAGTTTAGACAATTGCACCTCGGCTTCCTGTAGTTTAAAGTTAATCACAACCAAGCATTGATGCCATCTACAAATTATCCACTGATGGGCTGACAGCAAACTGGCACAGGTCCATGGTGTCTTTCTTGCAAGTATTCCTGCCATGCAGAGTACGCTGTGGGAAGGACTGGCAGGGATGGCTCGACTAGGGAACTGCCAGTGTAACATACATTATTTTCCTGTTCCTCTCTGGTGGCTGTGACATTTTTCAGCCTTTCCTCACCCCCATTCGGCGACCTCACTGACAACATCTCGACGCTCTACTGTGCTATAATCAGTAGATGTCGCTGGCAAAATCTCGCGGGTGGAGTTTACCTGTAAGCGTGGTGACTGCTCCATCAGGGAGGTCAGTGCGGTGCATGTTGGTGAAGGCGGGGGATGCTACCAACAGGTGAGCCATGCAGTGCACTCCACACCTGTGTGCCTTGTGTCCCCCCAGCCTCAGATCCTTCACAAATAATCACCGGGAGTTCTTCTTCTTTAGATGGTGTGGGCGTTTTTTAAACCTTGCCTGGATATTTATCTTCACAGGGCAGGCATCGGAGTATTTCCTCATAGACTAGTAATGGTCTGATTGTTGGGCTTATGAAACATGCATGTATATATTTGGGATTATGATTATGCTTTCAAAGTGTAATTTGAAACCTCTTGTTGTGTCTTCTTGTACAATGATCATGTGGCACCTTTAGTGCATTCTTCACAAGGAAAATCACTTGCCCTAAAGGAATGAAAGAAAAGTGATATTTCCATCGTAGTTTGTGGGACTTGCAAGGTGAAATCTGTTCTATGACACATCGCCGGCCAACGGTCAATTAAGTCCTTGTCTGGACTAAAGCCTGCATAAACTATAGGCTGAAGGCCAGTGTAACCTCATGTCCGAAATCTCCACCATAAGCTCGCTGAACTAAACTCTGTATTCACTATTGAAACCTGTGCAGTCAGAATTTACTGATGTGTCATGTAATTGTTTGCAGTCACACCTGCATCAACTGAAGCATGATGGGTACCCCAATAAGGAAGTCGTTGATTTACTCTGCTTTACTCGCTTTTGTTTTTTGTCCTAACAAGAAGAACCAACGGGTGAGATATTGGGAAGCCTTCCTGACATCACCGTTATAGCTTTCAGTAAATGAATTCCAAGTTTTGGAGTCTAAGTATTAAGAGTTGGATTTCAAAACGAAGGGGCGGCATTCTTTAACACTGAACACTATTGTGTTGTCTTCTTTTTTGGTCCGTGTTTTTTTCACACTTGAAAGATCACCTGGTGAAAGAGATACTCTATCTGTGGGCAAATTAACTGAGGTTACTTTACAAAAATATGTATGTCAACAGTTTAACAGCTTGCTGCCTGAGGGCGGCTACACCTTTATGACCTAATGTTCATATTACCAAACAAGCCACCGTCCTCAGCCCATGGGAAAACGTGCACGAAAACGGGGCCCACGCAGAAGATATATTAAGTGAACATCAGAAAGACCTCCAACAGAGTTAAAGGGGAACCTGTTGTCATATTTGATAAAACTCAGAATGTCAGAAGTTCTGTGATAATGTATATATATAACGTGTGTTTTGATATACAATAAAGTAATAGAGCAGGATATTCCAGGATCAGATATTATTGGTGGATGCACATTTTTAACCTAATCTCTTCTTTTCTCCTTTTTCGATAAAACGGCCATGAATATTTTCTTCACTTGACCTAAATATATCCTCCACTTTGCACTGAATCGCAGGGTTCAGATAATCTGAACAGGTCGGCTACATAGCTGTTGCTGGAATCTGATCAAGAAAGAGTGCATTTACTACAGAGACAAATGATTGTCTTGGTTTTACTTTGCACTGGATTGCCACTTGTTTTTAGCCTACATGAGGCATTTATGTGGGAACTTTTCTGGCATAAATCGGTACCCCGATTTATGTCAATCGGTCCCCGATTTTATTCAAAATAAAATTTCGGAAATCGGAGCCCCGATTTTAACAACAACAAAAAATTGGCATTTAGTCTGGGAATGTTGGGCTTTAGTTGATTTAGCCTGTCAAGCATCAAGATTGTAGGCGGGAATGTGCGGCCATTCCAACAGGCCAGTTCCTATAAGGATCAGTTGTCACGATTTCATAGAATCACGTTTGGACAGTGTACCCAGCGACCAGAATGAAGAGAAGTCCAGATGGTCCGAAATAATATATCTTTGTCATGGTTCTCAGAGAGATATGTAACAATGAATTATTGCACCTTCTGGTTGACACACCACTAAGTATGCATACAGGCGGATATAGCTGGAGTGAAATACATAAAGGAGTACCTTTTTCTACGTATCGTGCCTGCTATATTGTTTTGTGAGGGTCATGTGACGCAGTGAAATGTACTGATACTTAGTTACATGCACGTTTCGACGTTATTGTATGAACTCATGATACCCGCTGATATCATTCCACTTGTGAGTGAGCAATGCTGAGGCTGCCTAAAGTAGGTCTTGACAAACTTCAAAATATTTCAAGAAATTCAGGAAAACATGAAAGGATTTTGGATTGGGCATTGCAAGACATTTGTTGCAGTCAATGGTAGTGTCAGTTACATTGTTTTAAAGATCAAGTTAATGATAAGGTCATCTGGGTCATGTGATAAGTGAAATTGTGGTGAATTCCCTAAAGGCATTTTCGCCCCCAGATACACACTGCCTTGAAACTCATCGCACCTGGAGCTACTGTTCCCAAACAGCCTGGAATCTGGAAAGGGCTAAATGGGGACTACGCCTCCTCCCTCAACCTGTATTTACGTACTCGATGTGGTTACCCTGGCCCCAAGCAGTGACAGCCCCGCGAGTCACAGTGCCCTTATAAACCAAGAGGCCCCCTGGTGGAGTGCGCACTAGGGTCAAATGTATACCACTCACGGGTAAATTTTCAGTTTTCCGGGTCCACCACAAACGCGTGCGGTGTATCTGGTAGCACTGAGAATGTATACTGTCTGGTCACAGCCATAAAACACCAGGACGGGAATGTATGTGTAGAGAGGAAGGCTACAAATTATGCATAGATGTCTATAGTTGCCGTCTTGAGTTAATGCCAAGGTAAACACTCTGCGACAATACTGGCGGCGACTGGACATTGTAAGGCGGGCTTTGAGATGGGCCGTGTTTACACTCTACGACCCTGCCGCGCGACCCACACATGTAACCAGTCTCAAGGGTTGTTAAGACCACTGAGATCAATACTCGAGCTGGACGCTGGTATCAATAGATCCTTGATCCATACAACTGACCGGGGCCTGTACCTCCTAAGACGGGACAGACGTCTGTGTGTGTGTGGAGGGTGGAGGTGGAGGTGTGGCTGGGGTATATTGTATTTGCATGGTGCGTGTGGTGTAAGTGTTCCGTCTGCGTTGGGTGTACATTGTGCATGTGCCATGATGTGGTGTATATATGTGGTGTGTGCGGTGTGTATGGCATGTGCTATGTGAGTAATTTTTGTGTTGTGAGTGTCTTGTGTGTGCGGTATTATGGTGTGAGTGTTACTGGGGGTGAGTGTGGTTATGGTAAAGGTTGTGAGCTGTGTGGCATGTGACTACCCCACTCGTTGTATCTGTGGGTCTCCATTGTAGTGTATGTTGTATGTATAGGGTGCTTTATGTGTGGTGTATGTGGTGTGTATGTTGTGTGTGTTGTGTATGTTCTTCATGTGATGTGTGTGTGTTGTGTGGCGCATGTGTTGAGTGTTGTGTGTTGTGTATGTGTTGTGTGTGTTGTGTATGTGTTGTGTGTACTGTAGGTGCTGTGTGCGTTGTTCGCAGTGTTGGTGTCACCTTGGTATGTGTGATTAGGATACAGGTGGTGAGTTATGCGGCATTTAGCTGTGATCCTTCTCGGGGTCTGCTGATGTCAGGTGAGACGAGTACCTGTCTGGACACGACCGGCGTTGTAGACAGGTGAGAATCCAGTCTGATCTGTCATACCTGTGTGCGCTACTCCAGGTAGATAAGCGGCAGGCGGGGAGGACGTCAGGAAGAATCACGGATTATTACCACCTGCGAGGATTAGACCCCGAGTGCTGCATTTACATTATACAATAGCCATAAGCTGTTCTAGATGCCCATCAAATGAGGTTCATTGCAATTTTGGTAAACAGTGAGACAAGCGCAGCGCTTGAATGTAGTACATGTATGTCGTACTTGGCAATGTCACCTGTGAACGCGGAAGCTGAGCGGCCCGCTACCGTGGCACACCAGCGTCGTCTGACGGATTGCAGGTGAACTGACTGGGGAGAATAATGGGATCTCCTGTGTAAAGTATGTGGCGCAGTGTCCCCACCTGGTGGGGAAACAATGCGTCTTAGTATCGTGGCGCCACTAGTGGGAAGTCCGTAAACTATATATGGCTGTTGTTTCCATCGCATCCGAAAGCCTGGTTAAATCAAAAAGCTGTGTACTTAATAGAAACCTTTTTTAAAATCATTATGTTATCTATTGGTAAATCACTAGGCTTTGCGCGGAAAGCGCAGATAGTCCATGTTGGCTTTCAGCATCATATACGACACCATCATCCTTCGCTATGCAATTAGATAGCTTTGCGATACAGAGTACTTGGGACATTAGGACATATGAAATATGAAAGGCAAAATTGAAATAGATTCAGTCAAATGTGATTGTTTTCGCGCTATAGTAATTGGTCAAAGTAAATATGACTTATTGGTCTATGGATCTATCTACATACGGAGCATTGGGCATACAGATCCATGCTTTACATTAATACTGAGGTAGTGTCTTAGAATTACAGAATGTATTGGCTGGATGATAAAGTAAATAATTACTTATCCGATACGAATGAAGAATCAGAGACACTCACCTAGAAGAAAGCAGAGAGAACTGATTAGTGACAAGGTAATATCATTTAATCCTCTCTAGTTTACATAAATTCACACTATTCCACTGACAATTTGGTAGTTTAGCTCAGCTATCATGGAGAGCCAAATTAATTATTGTTGTCAAATCTTCACACATGAGCTACGATTCGGACAAGTATGAACTATAATTAGGATAAGGCGGTACGTAAAGAGCCTTTTGATTTGTTAATCGTGAAAGTTGTTTTAGCATCAACTGAAACATGACCAATAACACATGAATCTACAAACAGTAAGCTCACACATCAAACACATAACAGTGACATGTTACAGTTTGCTTGCATGTAATAAACTGTGGTAACATGTTTCAGACGAGGAAGAAACATCTCGTTCTACAGTGAAGCATCTCTGAGGTAGTGGGACAAATCTACTTTACGTATGATAGCCTGTCACATAGCTATTTAGTCATGGCAGTCTAAGGACATGACACGGATATAGATAACTATTTAAATAATCATACATAAAGGAACCATAAAGTTCCCAGCTCGCCCTTCTCCTTACACCAAAACAAAGTTTGTCTAGCGGTAAGCCAACACATCTGCTGTCCCTGAGGAACCCGATCTGTTTGTATGGGGCCACATTCTCATCCCTATACAAATACTGAACGGATAAATTAGTGACAGCAGCCTCAGCGCCGGGAGTCGTCCGGGGACAGGCAGAAAAGCCAATACTCGGAGAACAAATATAATACGAGCAAGTCGAGTGCAGATCTAACCAATTCTTCTGTGATTGCATAGGATTTAACAGTGTGCAAAATTGTGTGTACACGTAATAATGTTTAAGCTTTAAGACACAGTGATATATATGATCTAATTTGAAATAAAAGGTATAGTGGTTCGGTACCAGTGCATTCTCTACCCTGTGATACATGCACAGTGAAATGATAGTCACACCTTCTTTATCTGATGTCAACTTAGGGCAAGTCGATCCTGTTACAGCAGCAATCCCTGTAAATTGCAATGAAAAACTTCCTTAGTGACTGACCTTCAATTGACACAACGTATACAATTCAGCATCTTCATAAGGTACATATCCCAGTCGTTGGTATTCAAGTGACAGAGAACTTAAAACATACCTCAGTTCTTGGTTTTCATGTGTTAGAGTATGTAAAACTGAACCTTCAGGTCTGTATCAGTCCTCGGTATTCAAGTGGCACGGCCTATGTAGTTCAATGTATTCATAAGGAACACATCTCATTTGTGATATCCATGTAGTAAAGGATATGGAATACAGAGCCTTTATATTTCAGTCCTCGGTATTTAAGTTGCACATATCTAATAGATGACCTTCATATTTATATCTCAGTCCTCGGTATGCATGTGGCACGGCATGTCATTTGGTGTTCATAAGGTACATATCTCAATCCTTGGTATTCAAGTGCCACGCTTTCTCATAAAGTTCATATCTGAGTCCTTGGAATTCAAGTGGCAAAAGATTTATAACACAGCGCCATCAAAAAGCCAATATCTCGGTCCTTGGGATTCAAGTGGCACAGAAGGTAGTAGATTTCTCAAGGAAATGTGGAGTTGTATCTTGGTACAAGACCTGCAACTGTCATAGTTAAATGTATTCATATGAATGTCTGGGAGGCGGTGGGCTGGTGTGTTATGGGGTCGGTGCATGTAATACATGGTACGGACCAGGTCTGAGACAGCACTGAGCAAAAGAAAAACGTTGATGAGAGAAGGTAGGGGGTGAATAGGGCATGCATGAGGTGTCAGGTATGTGTGGTCATGGCTGCTTCCTAAATACACCAGCCTTGTGCATTTACAAGGTATGATGTGATTTAGGTCTACCCCTCTGGTGATTCCCCAGCTATATACATGTACATGTACATCTGAGACGGCTACTTGGCTCTGGGCGAACACGCCAAATTCAATTTACTTCTAAGATGGCTACTCTGAACTAAATGAACACAACATATTGAACATCCATGTAAATTTACATCTCATTTGGCTACTTTGTTATGGAAAAACACATCATAATGGATTTATATGTAACTCTATGACAGCTACTTGTATCTGAGTGTCTATTTTAAATACGTTTAGATACAATTTGGCCATTTGGTATAAACGTACTGGTAAAAACGTCCAATTTGGTTGACTTATCGAGGGTTAGAATCTAACACGTTAATTCTAGTCTATCAATGATGTTTTCTCTAGATTGTAGCAACACTGTTACACCTTGACCAGGAATACTAAGTTTCTAGGGTAAATTTGGAACTGGCACCAAGATAAAAACAATATACTCCATGCTGTAGACTATATAGAAAGCAAGAACTTCCAACCCAAAGAAACTCAGACTGATTATAATTCTGAATGATGTTTCATAAAAAAAAAAATCCATTAATATTAAAATCATATTTGTAACACACCCTGTACGGTTCGGAAGTCTGCCAGTAGAGGTCGCTAAAACCACCTCCAGGGGGCGCTCTCACGCTATGGGGTTGCCACCAGGGGCGCTACGAGCAGTCTTCGGTTTGTCTGCAGGTCGGGTGGTCACAGGAGAGGCGGATCTCACAGTCCACACAGACACCATTTTCACAATGTTGGTATTTTGAGAATTTTTCTTCACGCTACGCTGAACTTTCACACACAAGTTCTCGATATGCCTTGTTCGGGGTCAGTGATTTTCTACCGACATTCTCACTTCAGTAGATGTAATTATTCAGCACCATGGACGTTTAATATAATCACTGAGTCAGTCACAAGAAGATCGGTTAACTTTAGAGGTTTTATATTGACAGAGAATAGTAGCAATTTCTACAAAATTAAAAAAAACCCATCGAAAATATCAGCTATTAAATGTGCAACAACAGACAATAAGCACTGGCACATACTGAGTACCTACATTCTATATCCATATCCATCAGGTAAGTGGATCCATGTGGTGACACTCAGGGCTACAATGCTGTGCCCTACCTGGACCCTCATCACCTGGGTGATCCCAGTGACCCCGGGTGAGGGTGTATACATGTATACAGGTATGCCTCGACACCTCCCCCCCCCCCCCCCCCCCACACACACACACATCAGCCGACCCCCCGTGGTAACGGGTCTCTGACCGCATATAATAGTAGCCAATATTCTCACACAGCTACTTCCGGTATCTTTGGCATTCTCCAAGCATATACATGCTCTGATTGGCTCAGAGAGTGCATGCTCCAGGAGGACTGTGCGTATTAGGCGAGTATTACACCCTACAATGTACACGGTACGCAATGTTTTTAGCTCATTTCATTCTCGCCTTCTTCTTTAGTTCTTAGGCAGCGTTTCTTTTTTTTTATTTGGAACTTGTCTTTCAATTATTCATCAGACCGCAGCACTCACATAGACTATCTTGCACATGCATTTGACGATTCTCTTTGTGATATACATGATTACCGTCAAATGCTGACAAGAAAAAGGGTCAGATGGCTACCTCTCCAGACTATCTCTACCAGAGCACCGATTGTTTATTGGGTTCACCTTTTTAACAGTCAAAGACGAAGCTTATGTGCCAGTGATTCATTCCACATTCCTAAAAAATCACAAGGAGTCTGCCATGTTACTTGTCACTTAACAGTTCACGTATCATCTCGTCTACATGCTGGGTTACTTCGTTATCCCCGGACAGAACCCTATCGTAGGGACACAGACATAACGAGGGAACCAACGAGCCTCCTCGACAGCACCGCGTTGCACAGTGCTGCCACCTATATGTGCCTGTAGTTCTGACGGCTCCCACCAGGAGGCTGCAGTGGTCGGGACAAGCGGCTGTGTTTACCAAGATTTGTGGTGGTGGTGTTGGCGATCAGGTATAACCTGATGTACCTACCTACTTGACTTGCTCGAGTCTTTGATTACAGACAAATTAGACTATTTCGCAATATGTAACCTTTATCTAAAGCATGTCAGGCACAGGAAAAGCGCTGGTACCGGCAAGGGGGCTTTAGATGTATGCAAAGGAGTCAGAGACCGAGGCCAGTCTACATGACACTTGCCACCCCACATCCCACTATGGGGGGTAAGGTAGGGGTTCTCCTATTTGAGGTGTATATATAAATCTAAGGGGGGTTAATTTCTCTCCGGTGCCCCACAGAGCGGCGGCATAATGGCCGACATTTCACCCGGCCTTTGTAGCATTTTCTGCTTGAAATCACTATTTGGTAAAGGTATCTATCATTGACAAAATCACTGAGAAGAATGCTGTTCTATTTCACAGTTTGATGAAGATTTATTTATACACCGCTCCGGTGAGTGAATGGGGGACATTGAATGAGATGGCGACTGAGATGAAAACACACTGTGTCAGGAGGCGAGGCAGTCATCATGGCCATGAATCTAACTCCAGGCAGAGTCTAAAGAGGTAGTAATTTATGTGCATGTCGTTTTTCACCCACCCTCACGGACGTTCACGTGATCTGTCACTGAAAACGTCATCACAGTTTACAACCATATAGATACATGCCTCGGAAATGGTAATAAAGGAATATACAATGTGGAGTGTCTGTCTAGTATGCTGGTTGACATGTCTATGTGGAATCGATGGTTGATAACTACGTATTTGGGTGGTGCTGGATATCTGACAATAATTAACGAGAAGCCGTTTATCCCTGTGTTTATCCCGTGTTTGTCCACGCTGATGTGTTATTGATCAGAGCGGTGAATGTTGACTCCTTATGGCGGCCACAATATGTAATCCTTGTTGGATATAACATAGTATACGGTAGTAAACCCCCACGAGGGTAAACGTCCCGAACCCCTGGAGTAACGGCAGTGTTAAATGCCGTATTGCACGCGGCACTTGACGTACGTCACACAATCTCCTGTTAACAAGGAATTCCCACGAGGTAAGATCTCCCTCTGCTAAGCACTCCTCAGGGACATAGCATACCATGTGATACCCATACTTGATCTCACAGCTAAACTGAATGGGTCTCCAGGGACACTAATTGGGGTAAGAGCCTAAGTGATGGTGATCCACAGCTGTTTTAGTTGAACGATAGCTACAAGGAATCCTACAACAAGGCACTGATATGATGATAAGACGATTAGACACACATAGGTACAGGGGGTAGTTGTCGGGAGTACAGACAGACATAGGGGGTGAGACAGTAAGGTCAATGTATGGGGTTATATTCAGGGAGTAGGGTAGATACACAACAGGTTGAGATGGGAGAGTGGATATATAATGGGGTAATGTATATTCAGGGGTGGGCCAGGAGGGTGGATATATATGGGAGGTGGGGTATATCCAGAGGCATATAAGAATTGGATATATTCAGGAGGTGGGTTCGGGGGTAGATATATAGGGGTGTACATTAAGGGGGTGAGAGGGAGCAGATATATAGGGGGGGGGGGGGGCGTATAAATTCGGGAAGTGGGGGTCAGTAGAGGTCGGTGGGTACATATAAAAGGGGGCATATTCAAGGGGTGAGATGGGAGGGTAGATAAGCAGGGGCTATATTCAGGGGTGAGGTGGGAGGGTTTATGTAGGAGAGGATGGTATATTCAGGAGGTAGGGAAGAGGTATGGACAGTGAAGGGACGCGTCGTGAAAACTGCAGCGCCCCCTCTCAGCATTGTGCCGAAGAGCACGCTAGGTACCAGCCACCCGCAGACCTATTGTCACCCGGCAACAATCACAATCACGTCCGTCAACGTCATGCCTTACGTCAGGTGACGTCATGGCGTCTCCAGCTGAGCGGACGTCGATGATGACGCCACCTAGCGTCTGGCGCAGTGGTCGAGAGGGAGGTGGAGAAAAAGTGGGGTAATAGTATAAGGAAATTCGGGTTCCCACTGTCCAAACGCTTAACTCTTAACGCCAACAACGATGCAGCGGATGGGGATGCCGGGGAGTTCAGGTGACTCTCCTTGTAGGTAGGAAATTACTGGCGACAGTTTATACATACGACTTTGGTACTCGACAAAAGAGATTTCATATCTCTCTTTCTGTCCCCACCCCTTAAATAAACTGTCCTCCTGTCTGGTCTTAGCCGTCGCCCCGTTGTCACCCTGACGAGCAATAACTTAATCTGTAAGACACACATCTACAGTGAGAATCAATTGACAGGTAAATCCGGACAAGATAAAGCGTATCAGAACCCTTGGCGTCAGTAGGTGTTTTTTCCCCAGGCCTAGTTCTGTAAATCAATACAATGTAACTTTACTATTAGAACCGTTCTATTTTTGTTAGCATGCTCTATGTCTATAGATAACGTATTCCAAACATTACGGCTTCGAAACAGAGATGATTTACATTTGTTATATAATGTATACATATATGTTCTTTACTCACTTCATCTGAATTCACTCTACATTCAGTGCACAGACTAATAGTCCGTCTAATAGCTTCATTCAGATTTCTGTAGTGCGTGTTTCAAGGCTCGATTTTCAAGTCTCTGTAATTTAAGTATTTGAAGCGGCTGTGAAATCTTCACTTTTAAGACAACATAAAGGCGGACATCTGGGGGTTACATATTTCTCACGTCATCACCTCTTTATGATAGTAATTCCTACATCAAGATCTCCTTACTACACAAGGATGTACACTGCTTGTTTCCGGCGTACAATAGCCGACCGGGCGATAATAGGGGAATACTCTCATCAGGCGCTAAATGAGGCGAGCCAGGGAGAGCGGCCCTTCGTCCAGGTACCAATTCACCGACAACAAAGTAACCCGACTCCCTTTGAAGTGCGCCGGGCTCAACACGTGTTTGCAGGTATCTGCGCCGAGCGGGCCGGCCATGGTGCGGGCTGCGGACGACGCGACACAGCTTTGATGGAGGAGAACAATACAGGTTTAGTGATGCAACATGCGGCGAGGTGGCGCTCGTGTGGGGGTGGGCACCTGTCATTAGGACAACACTGCCCAGGTCTATAAATAGCCACATTGATGGGGCACTGATTGGTCCCGTCCTGCATTGTCCCCATCACACCCTCATGTAATTCATCCCTCTATGTGGCCGTATTTCAGCAGAAAAGAAAAGGTAAACCGTCCATGTCGCCTTCTTAAGGCTGTCCCCTAAGATCTAAAGTACACAGGATCCCCTATAACACCTAGATCTGCGTGTTTGGAGGTCGGATGAAGGCAAATTACACACCATTGGGAATGGGCGAGGTGTGTGGGTTTACCTACGAGCATGGTTGTGGCCGTTTCAGTCGGAGACCGGTATTACCAGGATTACATGTATGCATGCTTCTTTTTCATTGTGTAACTTTTATTTTCAATGGAGGCTAGAAAAGTCTCTGGGATATGTCTATCCCTACCCGGCTTCAGTGGGTTGGTAATTGTTCGGGCATTGTTCCACAGAGTTAAATATACGGATGTTTCAGACGGCCTTTAACCTTGGAAGGAGCCTCTCCATGCAGGTGTCAGCTGGGAGAATGAGCGGGTCCAGGTTAAGGGTGAAGGGTGGGGCGTCTGTGTGGATACCTGTATGACCGTACAATGAGTGGACAGCGGGAGGCACCACTGACGGCCTGTGCCAGTGACAGGTCAAGAAGACTGTCATTTGGAGATATCTGTGGGAGGTCCCAGCTGCAATGTCCTCTCTCCCCGTGCCCAGTAACGAGCGGTTCAAATCTAGCCTTCTGTGGGCTTCGCGCGTGGGTGGATGGGAGACGTGGTAAAGGGGTTAAAAGGGGGTAATGGTGGGGAATGAGGGTTCCACTGATCAAAGCCGTCAGTAAAGTCACAGCCAATGATCACAAAGCAAATCCCTTTCCTAATCTCCCCAGTCTCCCTGTTACCATCTGCGATCACTATCGGCTGTGTGTGTGTTTGAGATTGATCGTTGGTCCATTGTGCTAGAATCTAGTTTAGCCCTGTATTGACCCCTATGGGGTGCTGGGCTATATAGATTGTAGGGAGGATGAAAATGTGTTTTACCCAGTTTACAAATTTACCCAAGTTCCAAGATTTTGGTATTTATTGGTCGGTCTATATCATACAGAAACATCCAATTCGTAAATAAAATGATATATTGGGATAGTACATGCAATTGTACTAGATTTCTCAGTGATTCAACAAATATCCCACTTCCATAGCCACCGGAGCTATTCCCCTCTCACGGTTTACACATAAACGAGTGATCAAGTCAGTTATTTTGCCTCCACATGGTTTATTGAGTAATTGATTGATATGTAGCAGACCAACCTGAGACTCAACAAGTCAGCACCCGGGAGTTGCCTTTCACCCACCACAGTTGCCTTTGCCAAGTGTAGTGTTTGTACGTGTTAACAACCAGTAATTAGCCAACTGTGCCAATCCCTAATTAGGACTACACAGAGGCTAATTAACGAACAATAACAGGTATTTAGATAAGGCGGGGTGACAGGTAAATCTGTTGAGTAAAGATGGCGGCTTCTATCTTCCCCCAGGCCACCCACCTCCTTTTACACCGGAGTCCTGAAGTCTGTGAGTAAAGAGGACAGGTTGTCCAAGCCCCCTGATAAAATACTTCAGCTCAGCTTTGACATGCTCGTTGCACGACACATTGATACAAACAAATGGGGTGAAATATGGACACAAGCTATGAGATTTTCCACCCAGGAGAATATCCCCCAAGGAGAAAGTCCCCAGGAGAACTTTCTACCAAAAGAGTTATCCTAGAAGTATTTCCTCACTAGAACTCACCCAAGGAGAACATCCCCAGGTGGATTTCCCACAGGAGAATTCTCTCACAGAATATATCCCTAGATGGTCCCCAGAAGAATTCACCCTCAAGAAAAAATCCCCATGGCGAAATATTCCACAGGAGAATGTCCCAAACGGTAATTTCAACCAAGAGAATTACGAATTCTACAGGCAGAAGTACCACTGGTGTTAAACGCCTGCACTGGAAGTTTCTAGACAGTAATATATGTGATGGATTATCAAAATGGACATGCAGACGTCCATGACCGGACGCACCAGCCTTAGTACAAACATGCATCTAATATATCAGAATCAGTGGCGCCCCCTTTGAAGGCCATATTGTTCAATGCCCTATAATCTCTAGCAATATATCCTCAATTTAAATTCTGATGATTGCATGTGTAATTATGTGCTATTCACCTAATTCTGACAAATCTTATCAACTAATGTAAGGCATCTTCATTCACGATCTCAACATTCCCCAACAACAAGTGAGTGTATTATCTGTGAACAAGGGGGTATCTACCAATTTACACATCACAAAGCATAGCCCCAGGTAACGGAGAGAGACCTTGACAACTCCCTCTAGAACTGACGACTAAAATCAGTCATGTAGGATCGTAGAGTCTGTACCTAAATTGTCCTCAAACTCCGCATTTCCATGCAGATTCCAACTTAGATTCTGGACGGGGACAAGGCCAGGGTAATGGTGAATGTATTGTCTTCGCCACAATGACTAATGACCCCGCCTTAATAAGCTGATCCCCGATTATTATCTCACATTCCTGTCTCAGGTGATGAAGAGGAACTCGGTAGGAAGATTACGGAATACATGCACAAGTCTGCCGAGAGAAAATAAACACTTCTATATGTATAAAGTATCGAGTCCGTCTGTTAGACATTAGTTGCATTCCATATCATTGATAACGTATTTGGGAACTGCCAGACCGTAATCTTCATTGTCATTATATCTACATCACTATTACTGTCATTATATCTAAATCACTATTGTCTCATATGTTTATATGATTGATGTAATTATATCTACATATATATCACCAATGTTGTCAAGTTATATCACTCTTGACGTTATATCCAAAACATGTTCATTATTTCTACATCACTATTGTCATTGTGTATAAATCATAACTTCACTATATCTATGTTAATATGTTCATTATATTCACGAACCTAAAGTCATGCGTCTACACTAATATTGTTATTATGTCTACATCACTATTATCATTGACTCTACACCAATATTGTTATCGCTTTGATATGACTGCTGCTGTGACGTGAATCAGTCAGAAAGATTCCTCTCTAATATCCTAATGAAACCTGGAAAAAACAGTTTAAATATCAAATTACGTCCATATATATGTAAGCATAAATTGCTCATGTTGTATCTAGAATAGTCATATTAGCATATTGGCAATAAACCACGATCCTCTCATCATACAACCACGAGGTAACCACAAAAGAACACCGGTCCACAATGGAGTTCCAACTCACCCATGCCCACACCACTCTCACAATGAGCACACAGTATTCTCTTATAGCAACGCCCACAGTGTCTTATTTCAGTCTTTTTCTTGGTGATGATGGGGAGTGAATGTAGTGAGCTCTGCGCATCAAACAGCCGTAGGGTAATTACAGGTTGAGTATCAGACTGTACCCTCCCCTGATCAGATAAGATAAACCACACCTGTCCCAGGTGAGGTATGCAGCAGTACAGAACCCTAATGTACACATTGACGTGGTCTACTACAGTGCAGATAGAGATTAGCCTCCTGCACTATGTCATTAAGTTAAAGACACGGGAGATTCTTACCGGGTCTGGAAATACAATGTACCCTGTTTACCTCCAGGTACCAATTATTAGTTATAGAGAGGACAGGGGAAGTCGGGGTACCCGAGACCGAGGTATAACCTTCACCTGGCTATCACTATTTAGACGTAGACCAGCGGCTCATTGCTCCAGCACTAAATCTACATATACTCTGGTGCTCAGGTAACCAGTCTACCCATGCCCCCAATGAATTGTACGTGTATTCTTCTGTTACCAGGAGGCGCTCTGTGGCTTGCATACCCAGTCTACAGATGCATTCAACGACTCACATTATTCAAGATCTATTTTTTTGTTCTCGTTTAGCTGTCATGGGCGTCACTACTTGCAGTAATATCCGTTATGTGTATTCTATAATCGACCATGGCTACTTGCAGTAATATTCGTTATGTGTATAATCTGCCATGGCTACTTACAGTAATATTCGTTATGTGTATAATCTGCCATGACTACTTACAGTAATATTCGTTATGTGTATAATCTGCCATGGTTACTTACAGTAATATTCGTTATGTGTATAATCTGCCATGACTACTTACAGTAATATCCGAAACCGGAAGTGAAGATGTCAGGGTCCAGCGTCTTGTTCGTCATATTGGCGTTCTTATCTTGCGTAGTGACCGTCATATCACAGATTATAGTGTTAATGTTAAGCACGTAGTACTGTGTTCGTCAAAACACAGATTATTATGATAGAACTTAAAGGGAGAATACGAGTAAGGGAAACTTGGGGCATCTCTCCACAGTTATTAAGGCAGAAGCACGTCGATTCTGCAGACTGTGGACCACACAGCTGCGCGCGATGGTTAACCAGCCTCGTTATGGTACTGATATAATCTCGATATAATCTCGTCAGGGTGGTTATCCCCGCCTCACTGTCTTCTGAGTGTCAGCATCGCATGCCTGGCTCGGAGGTGAGTCTGTCCACCTGTTTCCATCAGCAAATTGTCTCTGATCGCACTGGGCCAGATGGGTGCCTATATTTCACACAGATAATTGAGTCACTCAAATGCCACGATTAAAGGCATGGAGATGTCCGATATGGCGATATTCTACATTCCTCATGATGCTGCTTCAGATATCTCACAGTCCAATTTGCTGAGAGTGGCCCTCTCATGATGGATATTTCCAGACATAATGCTGAACATCAGAGTAAATTATCACACAACTCCTCCATGGTCTGTGTCCATTGTCTCAGTAGAATACACTCCTCGAGGTTCTCGGTGTAAACAGAGCTGTAGATAATCCGCAGTGAGTAGTGGCGAGTTCGCGGATCTAACATAAAATAACGGTCTCTGTCGGGCCGAGACCCGTACAGCACACCCAGGAGAAGGGGGTCAACTCACTGGAGGAGAGGTCAGCGGCCGCCTCTACCTGACACTGACCTCCACCCATCCATCCTGCTAACGTCAGTGTCCGGGTCCAGGCTCTGTGTGCTGGGTGTGTGAGTGGTAGGCGTGTGGTAGGTGATCGGGCAGAGGGGGATTCATAACGTTATATTATATACTCCAGGGTCCAGGCTCCTCACCCCGCACGTGTCTCCAGCCGGCCCGAACCACCTCCTCCAGCAGCCAGCAAACCCTCCAGACATCAAGGGGCATAACCAATGGAGCGTGGCCGGCCGTGAAGGTGGGGGCGGGTGTGAGTGTGCGGGCAGCGGCAGGGGTGTGTTGGTTATTATTATTGTTCTAAGCGGGCTGAGTATGGGAAAATGGACCCGGCGACACGGGAGTGGCGGATACTGACGGTTAGGTCGTGGACTGGAGTCAGATCTAACGACATGGCGTCTAACAGTTTGGAGGCACAGCACCGCAGCGCTTCAAAGTGTGACGTCACAAACCCCACAACACGTCGCCTCATACCCGTACTAACGGCGGGCGGCAGGGGGCGTGGCGGGCGGCGGTCACAGCGCCCCTGGCGGTAATGGTGGTGATGTATGGGCGGGGGCAGTGTGCGGGGATACGTCACACGCCAGGAGCGGACGGCGGGACAGGTCACTGCTCCAGGCTTCTAGTATGGACGTGAATCGTATACATGTTATTAGCGACCGACGCACCCTCCCATCTCCCTCCGTCCACCCGTTCAGTCATCAATGTGTGTTATAATGGCTCATAAAAGACGGCCCAGCGTGTGGTTCGGTGCGATAGTTTAGAGTATATTAGACTCCGTTTATGAAAGTGCAACGATGTGGATAAGTCACAAAAATACGTCATCAAAACACGTCAATAATACACCTCACCGAAACACACAATGAGAACTTGTTTAAAATCAAGAAAGCCACAACAACATTAAAACGTCATTAAATAAGTGAATAAACATGTCACGAAAACTCGTGTCCAGGCCAGTTATGAAAATGTCACAAAACACGTCGTTGAAACTAGAATTCGGCGACATTTCACTACCTCCCGCTGACAAAAACGACATCAAATCGCCACTTCTCATGGCAAGGCATATCAATCACCATTTTTTACTTCAACATCCACCATTTATACTCAATAAGTAAATGAGTAATAGCGTTACTAAAACAATACAATTGTACACGAGTTATTCGTTTCTATATTAACTATATCTAGAGACATAGTGTGTTTATCAGGGGTATCTTACACAAACACACCTCTCAGGTGACGAGTAAAAGGGCTTTAGACCCTCTATATTTGATACGAGTTAATCAATGAAATCTGACTTTCAGATATGAATAATGACCGACATAGCTAATCAATTGTGAGCAGGGTTATAGGAAATGGTGTTTCAGGATTGCCAGGCAATACTCAGCCTTCTTAATTCTCTGCTCTTAAGTCAGAGATGGCATCTCATACATACTTTTGTGCTCCACCATTCACTAACAAGGTATTTTCATAGGATGTATGAGAATTTAGGAGGTCAAAAGGATATCCTTTATTTAACAGATTCACTCTCAGGGTGAAAGGTTATTTAAAGTCAAAGGAACACCTTTAATTTAACAGAATCTCTCAGACAGTGACCAGTTCCAATAAACCTAGTGTTGTCCACAAGAGAAAAGTCTGTAAAAAAAGAAAGTTGGCACCTGTCCGATCCATAATTGGCACACACCTTTAAACACAATTTAAATTCGATGAATAATACGTTAACAATGACCGTCCTGATTTGTTGAAATTGTGTTTATCATGCAATCTGACACTTCATCGATGTGATAATACGATAATAGGGGATTTATGTGCTTACGTCTAGTGCACGAGTCAACAGTAATATGCCAATAACCTTATATTACACTCTAATCTGTTCTACAAATACATCTGGGAATATTTTGGAGGCCGGATCTCTTCACAAATAAAAACGTTGATAGAATATTACGCCTGCATATTTATTCAACATTAAAAAAAGCTCCACAAATCTGATAATATATCTAAACTAATAAATCAAATAAAAATCCCACTAATAACTTATCCATAAAGGTGAGCTTTCCCCCATCAAGTGGAGCCTCGATTTGGTAACTAGGTCAGGGCACACGGGATATTCGAGTATCAATCACCAGGTGCCGCCAGTGTCTGTACACTAAATGCTCAGTGAACGGATAACATTCACGCAACGCAGTCTGTTCCCATGTCACATTAAATGTGTGTGTGTGTGTGTGTGTGTGTGTGTGTGTGTGTGTGTGTGTGTGTGTGTGTGTGTGTGTGTGTGTGTGTGTGTGTGTGTGTGTGTGTGTGTGTGTGTGTGTGTAGGGGGTATTTTCAACTGTACATACAAGATAAAAGACTCTATCCTCACCAACCTCTGAAATCACCTTTAAAAAGTCATAGTCTATTGCTTCTGCATGCTTTGATTATTTTGATTACGATATTGCTAACTGGAATTGTATGAATTGACTCTAGCTATCAAGTTGGCTTTCCTTTCATCTGTGAGGTCTGACTGAGTACACTTTACCTTTGGTCCTTCCTGCCGTGCGTTTTCCACCTTCATAGTCGACGGAATCCCAGAGAAACATTCCGAGTGATTTGTGTAGCTCGAGTAGCGTAGTCTTTGATAATTCAAATTCGGGTATTTTATGGTAAATGAAGTCCAGGTAGTTTTAATAGTTCTAGTCCTGGTAATCTTAGCAGTTCCAGGCCTAACAGGTTTTTACCTTTAGTCCAAGTAGTTTTGGTAGTTTTAATCCTGGAAGTTTTTTTTGTAATTTTAGTCCCGTAGGTTTGATAGTTGTGGTGGCAGAAATGTTTGTAGTTCTAGTCCTGGTAGTTTTTATAGTTCTAGACCTGGTAGTTATTGTGGTTCTAGATCTGGTAATTTGAATACCTAGTCCCAACAATTTTGGTAGCTGTAATCTTGGCAGATTTAGTACGTGTATTCCTGGTACCTTTCCCCAATAGCTTTTGTCCTGGCACTTTGAGCAGTTTTAGATCCAGTAGGTTTGACAGTTATGGTCCTGGTAGTTTTAATCCAGATACTTTCAATATTTTGTGTCATGGTAATTTTCATAGTTGTCGTCGCTGTAGTTTTCGTAGTTGTCGTCGCTGTAGTTTTCGTTGTTGTCGTCCCTGTAGTTTTCGTAGTTGTAGTCCTGGTAGAACACAGACACACAGACCTCCGTCCATCAGAGCTGCCAGGCCTTGTCTGACGAGACGAGCGTTCTTCACCCCACAACGCCCCATCAAAGTTTAATACCCCGTGCGGCGAACCAGCGAACTAGAAGGAGCTGTGTAAGGAGGGGTGAGGTGTGCAGGGTGCAGAAAGGGGGGGGGGGAGGGTAATTGTAAGTGGCGGGGACAGGCAGGTGTAGGGGTGTATTAATGGGAGGGAGTGAAGGGAGCGGGTGGGGAAAAATTGGGTAGCGCAGGCAAGGTTCTGTACTAATAAGAGCTGTGAAAGTGGAGGTATGTTTTCACAAGAAAGACTAACTTACTAGTAAAATGGAATTGAGGCTTTGGGACCTCGCAATAAACACAGACCTTTATCTGGAGTGAGAGGTTCGGTGATGAGGATGGAGGAAGGTGAAAAGGTGAGGAAGGGAAGAGCTTGTCTCCATTATTCAAATATTGATCACTTAAAATGGTCTATTACCAGCGCTATAAAAGCATTGCTTCATTCTCCGGGCTTAGAGGAATTGCTTATCAGGCTGTTAACTTGCTGGCACCATTACTCAGACAGCTGACATGTTTTCTTCATCATTTATTCATTGTAAATGAAGAGGTAGTCATGGCTATAAACACGATCTAAAGGTCCACAAAAGGATTCCCTGATACTGATTGTAATTGACGTTTGGCTATGGTGTGTGTCCCATTAACAAACACCTGATTATATTCATATGTCTGCAGTCCTTACATTAACTATGATTAATTATAATTGGCTTCTCCCTAAAACAAGCTTCTAGTCAGGTTTTATGTTATCAAAATTTGGGTGGGGAGTAAATCAGCACTGAGAAATTACTTCTAATTACTCATTCTAGCTTCAATTATCATCAAAGACCAGGTACAAGGTAAATACTTAAATATCTGACAGGAAAATTGCCGGCAAAATCATATTTTGTGGTGACCTAGTCCTAAAAGCAATTATATTACCTTTTAAAGCTGATCTTCGGATAAGAACGACACTGTTCCTAGATATGATTTAACACCAAGACTCCCATTGCCTCCACCTCCCGTTCATTCTGATCGACTATGACCGTATCTGATTATTAATTGAGATGCAATGCCCATACATTGATTATGTCTGACCCAGTTGTCAGTGGTCGCCAGGTAAGCATGTGCATGAGTTGGTACGTGGTTGGTAACATGGGGTAGGAGGAGGCTGGGTGGTTAGGTCCTACCCGTGCTTACGGATCCGTGACGCATTGCATTATGGTCCCTCCGGCACTGCATGCCGGGAAGTGGCGAGGTAAAGGTGCTGGCCGCATTACGTATAATCAAAGCAGGTGGGTCATCGGGTTCACACCACCAGGCTGAATAAAACGGGACACCCTCAACGATAACCGCTGTTAGTGTCACAGACCTGTGGGAATACACCAAAGACCGCCGCGACTCGGGCAGTTCACTGCGCGATCTATCCGCTTAACCAGAAAGGGCAGACGAATTGAATATAAAGAAGTCACGGGGGAAGTCAGGGGGTCGGAAGAAGAGAGTCTATTCTTATCACCAGAAGAATCGTTCCTGTATCTGTCAACATAAATCGCTCAGTTTGAATACATCTCCCTTCCTCTAATCCTATTTCCTGCCAACTCTATTCCATACAATTAATTCACTTTATACGATTAACCTGCCCTCAGGTATGGACTGTCACAGTGTAACAGACGGAAAGTAAACTACTACTGACATCGCTAGGTGTCGCCACGAGCGTCAGAACCCCTGCGGTGATGGAACAATGACGAACAAAGAACCGACCAACGAGAGTCAAGAGAATCTTAATGAGAGCAGCAAAAACTTATCTCCGGCCGGAGACTTTCTTCTAGTGTTCCAATGCCCCCGCGGCAGACTCTGCTTGGAGAGGGAGAGAGGGGTCATTTCCGCCCTGGCCGCAGGTGGGGCATCCATCGCTGTCCGGCTGAATGTGGGCAGGTGAGATGGGAGGGCAGGGCGCACAAAGCCTTGCCCACCCACTGCCCGGTGCTCTGTCATTGACCAGCCTAACGGATGGCTAAATTACTACACCTCCGTCACGGCGCTGTCTAAGTGCGATCGTCGTTTTGATAAAGGTTGATAACTACTCTTTGTTCCGTCAGTGTACTCTACTTTACTCAACGTACACCATTGTGTGATCGGTTTGTTATTAACCTCTTAAAAGCAAGTTGTGTGCCATTGGGGCATTTTGATCTAATTTCCCTAGACTTAAGCAGATCCTGATATCTTAAATCACAATAACAAAAGGCTAGGCCTCAGTGAATGAACCAAGTACGAGGCAATACCTCTTGCATGAATTCCTAGCAAAAACCACCAACATCCAATGCACAAACATTTTCTCAAAATAAATCAGATTTGACCACATTAATCATGCACCCCTTTTAAATTTCATGAATCTTCCTTCAAAACAATATGAATTATACTAAAAGCACTGCTATCTGAGACCCCCCTTACCCCACAACTATGTGTAACTGCATTGCTGACCATTCGTTTCATCATTGTTACCTTAGGCAGTTAAAAAGTACGAATGAGGTACATATTTTAGTGGTTGTAGAATACGATGACAGCATTATTACACGTGTCATGAAATGTCAAGGAAGCTATTAAACAATCACAGTTCGGAATGCCCTGGCAGGACAACTGTCCCGATTAATATTCACATGTGCATATCAATGATGTAAACAAGGAGACACTGTTAGCTATTTCATATACGAGGACATGTTCAGACATTTGTTTCATGAGGCTATTAAATGTGGCATGTCATTGGATATGGCTCCCTGTTTAAGTGCCGCTTCATTCACCTCAGTATTTTACACACTGTAAATCAAACAAAGAATAGTGATTGTGGCATTTGGAAGCATTAATAAGCACATTAAGGCTTTGATCAGTCTGCAAGTGGACCAATTGAATGTCAGGGCAGACTTCTGAGTCTCACAGAACAAAGACCCATTCGTCACTTTCATGAACAGACTTGATAGTGTTAAATGCTCGTTCACAGTTCTGTTGTTTAGAGTATTGATGTTGGAACGCGGAGAGAGGCATGGGGCTCAGTCACATTGAATATCTCGTGCATATATATATGCGCTGAGATACGATGTTGTATATCAATGTACACATATCAAGGCTAGACAAATGACAGTTGTGTAGACCTCATGGCATTTCCCACGCCATTCCTACTATACCTTTGTTATCTCACTTCATCCTCAGGTTATCACCACTCCTCTTTCCAGCGAGGACACGCTCTGATACGCTGTCTTGATTTAGGAAGAGGTTATCTATTCTTTAGCGTGCTGTACACTCTTACCATCACTATATGCAGACCAGCCCTAGAGCATTGGTAAAGGCACAGAGGGCCAGTGCGTCGTATCGTTTCTTAGAGGAGTGTCCAGCTGACTGTGACCAATGCCTTCAGATGGAAGTTCCTCGTTGACCAACCGGCGCCATTTCCACCCTATAAGGATACATTGCCAGGTATAGAACTGGATTGTTGGTCGAGTACCAATTAGGTTACAGCAAATGACCCACTGACTGGATAAAGCCAATGAGAATAGGTCAGTCTAGTCTAGGCTTGTTGATAGACCTGAACCTTAGTTGTTTACTTTTGTAATCATACTCTCACTCATCATAGATGAACAGCTCAGTCTCCAACTGTATACATCGAGAACTGTCCCAGAAGCTGAGCCTCCTCCCAGATCGTCATATCTAACTCACCATCTGAAGCAGCAGGTGGCACCACTGTATAGCACAGGGAGAGTTGGGTCCGCTCTCTGCCAGTTGGTGGTTTACTACAAGATCTAGATTATTTTCCTTTGCCTTCTTCAATCCACACGGTACCGCTTGTGCTGTTGAGGTTGATAAATGGGAGCAATGCATTCAAGATACATTAAATCATGGTTCCACTTTGGGGTGTCTGACCAGATACACTGGACCAAGTAAGATACTACCAGTTTGAGTTGATAACATATTCCCATGACCATTGTTGTTTATGAATGTACACTAAGCAACAGGTGTGGTTAGGCACGCATACGTTCCTAATATATTCATAAACAATGTGATATCCAAATAAAGGAAATGCATATTCCTCGGCAGTTAATTAGTCGGCGCAGCTTTCATTGCTTTCCCACAATCTAATCTTCTTCATTCTGGGCCTCTATTTTGAAAAAAAACCACTACACCTGGTCACACTCCTCAACTCGTTCATCCACCTTCTGTCCCTGAGAATAATATGTAGACATAATACATGATCAAATGGTAAAAGAATACTTGCAGAAATTACCTTTTTTATACAGAGAAGAAGAATACATGTTTAAGAAAGATATAGTGTATGAATATCATATATTGGGACCATGAGACTACAGAGGTAAGTGTTTTGCTTGGATCATTCAAGACTGGGTATCGACAAACATGGAGATCAACATGGGAACGAGGCGTGCACCTCACATGTGATCAATATTCACCTCCACACCTGCCGAGCCCTGTTAGCATTTCACGCGAGTTGTTTCAATTATTCACGTGGACTTGTCTGAGATGTCTCAATTTAGTAGCTACAAACTCAAGAGTAATGTGATTACAGTTCAGCTTTTAACATGGCTGAATGAAAAACTCCATTTTTACTTTTTATGTGGCAAATTAGATTTTGTCATTGTTTATTTTTGTGGCATAATTACTTTTACGTTTACTTTGTGTAGCGTTGTTTATTTTTTATAGCAGAATTCACGTTGAGTTGGGTGCAGAATGGAGGGCCCTTATTTCTGTTATTATAAAAGCAGGCACAGCTCCCGCCGTCTTTCTCACGTTGTTCGCTGTGTTTAATGAGGTATGCTAACTACACCTTTACCACGCTAACTCGAGTGACTAGCTCAATGCCAACTCCCACTTACCAGGCTCACCCTCCCCACCGGCCCCCTTACCGCCCCTCTCCCCCTCACCTGGGCCCCCCTCACCTGGGCCCCCCTCACCTGGGTCCCGCTCACCCTGCCCCCCTCACCTGGGTCCCCCTCACCTGGGTCCCGCTCACCCTCCCCCTCTCACCTGGGCTTTCCTCACCTGGGTCCCGCTCACCCTGCCCCCCCCCCCTCACCTGAGCCCCCCTCACCTGGGTCCCCCTCACCTGTGTCCCACTCACCCTGCCCCCCTCACCTGGGCCCCCCTCACAAGGGCCCCCTAATCTGGGTGCTCCTTCATCGGGGCTTCCTCATCCAACCCCCCTCACTTTCCCCCCTCACCCTCTCCCCTTCACCTGAGCTCCCCTTGCATTGTCAGCCCTCACCCAGGTCCCCCTCACCCAGCCCCCCCCCCCCCCCCCTCTCACCTGGGCCTCCCCTCACCCGGGCTCCCCTTGTCTGCGCCCTTTCACCCATTTGCCGCTCGAGAAAGTGCTGCTCGCTGGAGTGCCCTAATGACGGAACCTTCGTCGTAAGTAGGTCCCCTCTCGTGTAGGTGCCAATTAATTTCCACCAATCAATAAGTGAGCTCACAACTAGCCCGGAGCAGGCGCTTATTGCGTCCAGAGAGCCGCCTCACCTGCTTAATTAAGCCATGATGGCGAACCTGCAGAGAAATATAGGCCTCATTCTATAATGAGTTCATATGAGGAAATATCCTCTATTCAAACCACCGATTCTTGTTTGCACAGAATAGAATTATACATCCACTCTGAAAGGGTCCCTGTCTGCTCTTGTATGCACCTGTTGAATAACCATTTTTAAACGGCTTTCTGAAGCTGCTCACCGAATCCCGTCTACCTTATGGCATTATCGATCTCTCAATTACCTGTCAGTAAGTTAAACTTGAAAGAGTTTCGTAAAAAGTAAGTTTCAAAACATGTATCTATACTTGTGATAGATATAGTGAAATGTCCAATAGTGATGAAAATGCCCTGATTTGAACGGAGATGCGGTAAAAGATTGAACACCGCAAAGATGCCCCGAGGCAGGTTGGTGGCCGCCGGCCGTTAGGGTCGTAGTGACTCTTTGATCCAGCGCTGAGGCCAGGTGAGAGCAATTAACGGGACGTGCACACCTGACGGGCAGGAAGAAGGGGGGGGGGGGGGGGGACCGGGGAGGCCCAGGTAGGCACGCCAAACGGGGGTGGAGAAAGGGAGAGGAGAGTGAAGGGAGCTCCAGGTATACACACCTGACGGACTGAACAAGGACTGGGGGCAGAGCGGAGAGCTACAGGTATACACACCTGGGAGGTTGAAGGAAAGATGGGGGAGGTGCAGGTATGCACACCTGAGTAGAAAGTGAGGGTGGAACAGGAGGCAGTAGGTACACACATGGAGTAATTCCACCCCTCCTATGATTTTTCTCCAGATCGAAGCATGTTCTCAAAAGGTTCTAACATGTGTTGGTATGATTCAAAATAGTATGCCAAAGTTGATGCCTATTCACAGGAGTGTCTTTGCAAAAACAAAGTAATGAATGAGTCCATGTAGATTGAATCTAGAGGGCTAGGCTATTTTTTGAGAAAATAATTCTCACGTCTTTAAGTAGTGAGATTTCTCATGACCTTTGGCTCTCAGGACCTGTGATCTCTCACCTCTGGGAAATGGCTTAGAACCAGTGACCATTTATGATAAGGATGATAAATTAAGGTGATGTTGCTGAAAAGCAGTGCAATATAAAATGGATCTCTTGAGTTCTTTTAAGGACTGGCATTTTACATGAATTTTAATTTCACTATGGGTAAGTGGCAGCATTATAAAGTTTCCATAAAATACCTTGTCTCAGAAATCGGGACCCCGATTTAATCGGAAAAAAATAAATGTTTCTAATCATTATTGTGCTTCAATGCCAGAATCAGGCAAAAAGGAAAATTCTCCAAATTCGCCTGACAACAATAAATTATATTTGGAGTGTGACACCATGTCTCGAATCAATTTCATAACGAATTTAATGTTATCTTTTAGCTTTTGAAAATAATGATTGGGGAATATAATTTCAAATAACTATGTACATGAATATGATTTGCAACCTGCACATTATGATACCTTGACATGAAGAGCAGGGGGCCAAGAAGGGTGTTCAGAAATCATGTTAAACATTACCACGGAAATACATTTTTACCAGCTGTCAAGGAATAATGTAATATCAGCCTACAGTAATGTATCTAACTGCAATGCTGGGGAGAATATATATATATATATATATATATATATATATACATGATGACGTATACATGATTAATCTGATTCAAAATGAAATCCAAGAAATCAGTAAATCGAATCATCCTTCTCATTTTTCTGCAAGCTACCTGTTTGCTGTATGGAGTCTAGAACCTAGATTCAAACCCCGTCCATATAGGACCGCAATGGTCAGCATTTGACCCCTCACTTGAGAAATTTGCGTTATGCCCAACGCGCATGTACATACAACTCAAATATTTGATTTAATCAAGAGCAGATTGAATATGTTGACCTATATCAGTACCGAACCGGGTCATTCATAAAGAAGTTTGGCTCCGTCAGGAGTTCGCTGAAAAGTAAACTACGCAAAATCTCGCGCTCCATTAGTTTAATCCCTCTGAACTAATCTTCATAAAAATCTGCTCAAGTAATCTGGTACTCACTAAGTGCCCTTAGAGGACCTCCAGGGCTTTGAAAGGGAGCCTTATGTGCTCTAGCTTATCAGAACTTCATATCCACAATGTCAACAACTTATTTGAACGGTTCATAGCTGTTATGCAACGTTCCCTATAGTCATAAACGCAAAGTTGGGTAATACCTTAAATATATAAAGTAAATGTATGGCTTTGAATTGTACTTTAAAATATAGCCTTCGGAAGCGCTGATATGGAAGACCGACAAAACGTTTAGGCTATTAGGTTTATTTACCTAGAGACGAATACATTTAGTTTTCATATTATTTCTATTAATTAGGTCTAGTGCTGGGTTCTGTTGTGCATGGTTGTACTGTATTGCGATGGATCGGGCCTTGTCTTACTGAGTCGTATCGGGGTCGTGTTGGACTGGATTGTGTTGTTTAATCTGAGCTAAGTACCACTCTATACCCGATCTCCGACCGCTAAATACACAACACAAATCTCCAGGTTTGTTGTAAGCTCACTCATGAAAACTTAACCTCTGTCCCTGAGGGTGTGTTTCCCACCAGGCCCACTTCCAAACCCCTATTTGCTCCTGTCAATAGTTCCCTCAGGGCATAACTGGTTATGTACTCGTGTTTTGTTTGGTTACTTTGCACGACGTCCAAGCTGCGAGAATTAACTAGGAGAGAACATTTAGACGTGTCAAATTACGACAAAAGCTTTTTTCAGATTAACACCAAAACAAACACCATTCCAGTAGCTAAAGTTGTCACTGAAGAACACTAAAAATATATAATACTGGTAAACTATTTACAATGTACAAGTATTTCACTTGTCAAACGTCGTCAATCCACTTTACCGAGGGTTTTCATGTAATGAGCTCGCACTTGACATAAAAATGACATGCGACAAATATGTACTTTACATAAAGGTGGTATACAATGAGTTAGCATTATACATAGATCTATCTGCTATGTAACGAGTATGAGCTTTAGATAGAGTTGGCGTATACGGAATATGCACTTTACATAGAGTTGGAATATAACGAATATATGCATTTTGCATAGAGTTGGTATATTGTGAGTAGGCCTGCACTAATAAACGACTTTATTTGTTATCGCTTCTCTCGGGATCAATTCTGCAAACAGGCATGGAGGAGTAATCGGACTATACAAGAGGTGGCAGTACAGTGCGTGAGGTAACGGTTCAATATGGTACACAATGAGAGGTAGTTCCCTCTCCCACCACTGAGACCAACCCTCACATCTCAACTGCTCATATCCTACTCCATTTGTGAAGCGCGTGATATAAGTACAACAGTAACTCTATAAGACTGCAACAGTAACTGTACTCATCACATGTGAAACCCCTTAAATATGTATAAATAATTCTATACATTCTAATAGCCAGTCAGTCATAAGGTAACCTAATTTTTAGAGCGTGCTTGCACGCGCTAAATACATCATCTAGAGGTTAGGTTTCAGGGTACTACATACAAACTATCCCTTCACTATCTGTGTGCTATCCACTGTGATATCGAGTACAGAGCAGGGAGCCAGTGTCTGAAGGTCTCGGAGGCATACCCAGCTGACCATGACTCAATCACTCAAGACCAAAATATCTCATTGACCCACAGGTACTCGATATGTTTTGATCTTAAACTCAGGCAGTTATAGAAGTGGCGAGTTGACTGGGTTACAGAAAACTATCCATAGACTGAATGTAAACCAAACCTTTAAGTTGTTATTCATTGAAAATTGCACGCTCATTCATCAATGATGAACATACCATTTGCCCCTAGTATAGTTGTGTGGCAACTTCCACTGTTTTGTCTTTATTTTCCACCTGAGACGAAGCTGTTGTTGAAAATGTAAGTCTCGTTATCGCTGCCCGACGAGACTACAAACATCCATATTCTCCTCGGAGAATACATGAAAAACGTCCCTGACACATCAACTCGGGCGCAATGTTGAGTGTGAGAAGATCAGCGGCCATTTTGTCTTCACTTCGCATATCACTACGCGTCAACGATGCGGAGCATGCCCTCACTAATATTTGATAGATACGACATACCGGAATGGTTTATAGTCTGCTATAAAATTTGGTGATTATCAACATCATTTCATGGATGGATGGGCAATAAAAGGAAGAATCCATAAATAAATGTCGATATCACTATTAATACAGTAATATGATGTAAGGTGCCATCCGTATAAATATAGGGACAGTTTAGTTGTCTTCCTAAGGGAAATAAATCTGTGCCTTCATTTCTCCATCAGGTGTTAATCACTCCTCGATAAATCCATCATAACTAATGTCAGCTGAACCCAGCAATTTATATGTCTGGGTGTATCGTGCTTGTCTGTCAGTGGCAGTATATCTGCCTGTCAACTGCTTGTCACCACCTGTTGCATGATCTGTCTAGGAGGGAAAGGCAATGCCTGTAGCTGGGGGATATCATTAATTCTTACTTAATATATCTGCAAATAGTCCAGACACACTATAAACTTCAGGAGACACTTTCTGTAAGAGCATTTCTCTTTGTTGTCAATAATTTCTGTTGGTGTATTTCAATTTTTTTGTCGGAATATATATCAGATTTTTTGGGGGTATATCTACTTTTTCTTCCTTTTTAAATATTTCGCCTTTTATTGTCTACATGTTTCTGTATTTTTATTTTTCTATAGAGTATTCAAGTTTTCCTTGATCTAACTCCAGTTTTTGTAAGCATATTCCTATTTTCTGTAAGCATGTTTGTTTTGTTCAGAGTACTTCAAATTTTTTGCATATTAATATTTTTATTGTGGCGTTTTTCAGTTTTTTGTCAATATATTTCAGGGTGTTTTTTAAATGTGCGGGCGGTGGAGGTGATGGTCACACGTCTGTTTGTTTTGGCCGGCTATGAGACGGCTTCACGCCTGTGTTTTGTGAAGATGTGACACCTGATTTACTGAGAGAAGAGTCTGTCAACTGTGACTGGTCCTTCAGTCCCGTCATCTGCCAGCTCCCCTGGACCCTTATCCCACTCCTCACCCACCCCCAACCGTCACACGCAAAAAACATGGTGTGGAAGCAGCCAGGAGACCAGCCTTCACTTATCATAACTACAAAAAATACAAGATGCACATATCCGAAAACGCTTTGACTGAGATTGCTTTCAGCGATAAACCCGTTTTTTCTGTTATGTCTTCTTTGGTTGAACACCATTGCATTCACTCCGGTCCAGGAAGTGACTAATTGAATTACAAGGACGGGGATTTGGAGGCTGTGCATTTATTTCCCGACTTTTCTTTCTCTGTCAAGGAGACTTAATTTATTTCCGGGCTTCTCTAAATGCTCCTTGACGCGGAGGGAGGGAAGGGGATCAGGTGTAGTGTGAGCTGCTAAGACAAAGGCATCGTTCTATTCTGATGAATTGCATCGACACATGCAAGCTCCTAGCAGCCTTTCGTGCAAAAACCCAGTCCCTATCCCTCATGCAAGCTCGGGCCATCCTGCAAGCCTCTGATACATGCTCAGCCACCGTCCCTTGCGCAAACTCTGCCCTTAGTCCAAGCTCAGACCATATCTTAAGTCCAAGCTTAATTCCTGTTCCTAATTAAAGCTTAGACCGCGCACCTAATGCAAACTCTGTTCCTTCTCCTCAGCCCAAATCCTGTACATGTCCACGGACCAAGGATAATGGTCTCTGCAGTTTGATGGCATGCATAGAGACAATCTGCAACCTGTATTGGCATCATCATATATCTACTAGGCCAGTTCAAAAATGTAAAGTTTGATACATATGTTTGTCGGATGGGAATTGCACTTTATCGCTTAATGCTTTGATCAAGGAGAAGGTCTTATCAACAAGGTCAAATACTCTGTGAGATGATGACAACATCCAGCTGACAGATAATCGGGCACACCGCGCATGCAGTCATCTACAAGTAATCAATCAGCAATGCGTGTAAGAAATTAGATCTGGCACGTTCGCACAGACTTCCCCGATCTCACCCCCACCCGGGGCGAGGTGTGAGGCTTTATAGTAGCGCCTGGTATCCTCCTCGTACACGATGAAGCGGGTCTCCATTCCGCTCTCACGCCTCCACTGATGAGTATCTAAATAAAATATCATCTCTCAGCAACCTCCCTCTACCTAAATCTGTCCCCCAGGTAATCATAACCGTTACGTGGTGATAACCAGGAGCCTGTATACCACAGAGGAGCAGGCAGCATCCCACCCTGTGAGACCCCCTGCTGTAATGTTGGCACCTATCAGGCAGTCCATATGTAGGTGCGAACTCGGGAAAGGTGCCACTGGAGTCTGCATACCTGTACGTTCACGGTCCACTTGTCACAGGTAAGTATGATCACCTGAGTCGAGGTGCCCCTCTCAGGCAGGGGGCTTGTCGCAGGGCTCGTCGGCACCGTGCCAAAAGTGGTTGGCGAGATACGTCGGCAGACTATACACCACAAATCCGCGGAGCAGCATACCGCGCGTGGGTTTTGTGATTATGGGCTGAATGGATACGTAGATTTCTCAACACCATGTGTCGTAACGGACACTCAGAAAGACTAGGGCCCCCTTTATATTGAATCATAACCAAACTTTCATCTGTAAGCCTAATGAAGAAAATGCAATGAATAAACTGAATACAGTAAAACCCCGCTTCTGGGACACCTCGCTTAAGGGGTATCCCCGTTTAAAGCATGTGATCCACCAAATCGATGGCCACAGGCGGCCGGCTTGCTATATTTACATGGCCGGCCGGCCAGAGGCGACGACCGCATGGTAGCGGGCGACAGGGTTTTCAATGGGCTGCTCCGGCCGATTCCTGCCGATTCCTGCCGATTTGCTGATCCACCAAGCAGATTGTCCCAGCCGATCTGAGCCGATGAGTAATTTGGGCGGCTGACGTCCACAATTCCTCCACATGGTCATCGTCCGGCCCTAACTCACTCTTGGTGGATCACATGGTTAAGGGTCGTTGTTAGCCCACGTTAGCAGCGGGGATATAAAAGAATATATCCCTGTGTTAAAGACTACTGTAACATCAGAATCGTCAATGGTGAGAGGACCTGCAGACTATTACATTACGGTAACGTTCAGTATATGACACTGATGTTCATTTTCAAATATCTGGATTGACAAAGTTTGAATATGGAGTAGTATACTTGGATGGGCATATAAGTGCCATTCTTTGTTTAGAAGTCGATCCTAAACAAGTTAAATCAGTTGTGATGTTTTGTTCTTTTCTTATGATTCATATCGTAGGCAGTGGTCATGCTTTGAATGGAACTCTTGTGGACCAGACGGATGTAGAACCTTGGACATACAACGGCGATAGTTAAATCGTATCCTCCAGGACAAGGAGTTTCAACGATGTGACAGGCGAAATGTAGAAAACAAGATATCATGTGATCAACTAGAAAATGAATAGAATCAAGTATTTTAACTGACCATACCCAAAAGGTAGGAAAGGGGAAAAACATCGTTAATAAGATATAGAATCGATTAGCAACTTAGGCTTCCTTAGATCTCAGATCTGGCGGAAATCTCCGAGGAAGTGTTTCCTTGCAAGAGTTCATATCGTGACTAGGTAGTAAAATCAATGACCAATGTTTTGGACTAAATCTAGTCTGAGCAGTCTGCAAAGTTGCCGTCATTGATTTCCAATAAATTAAACGTGGCGCGGACTCAGTTCAATCCTTCAAATGGCTATGCAAAACAAATGTCTCGAAGGACGACTGCTCCCCAAGAAGCACAGACCACATGAAGACGATACAATTTTCTGACAATATAGCATTTAGAATGACTGGAACATGTTGCTAAAACAGTTAATGTCCTCACTGCCGTCAACCGGCAAGTGGCTGACATGAAACATATCGTAGCCGTTTTGTAAAGTATCTAACAAAAGTGTGCAAGGTGAGAGGGGGATGATTGGTCAGAAGTAACAATAAACCCTGACCGCTGCCCGCCCGCGTCTCTGGTGCCCCTTGTCAGGGGAATCGTCCAATCAAAGCCGATTACCCGTCCATCTCCGACCCCCTCAGACTACACTCACCTGTGGATTACTATAATCCACACAACAAGCACGCCACCTGCGGGGCAGAGGGTGTATTACTGTAAATACCCCTGCTGCCCCCTGCAGCTGGCTCAATGGCCTCTCAGCCTAAGTGTATACACTTTAATTTGGCAGGTGGAAAATAGCCCTAGTAGGCGTGGCCGTGGGAAGCCCCCCAGTCCCTGAGAATAACGATTGGAGAGTGACTGGAGAACGATTGGAGAGCGGTGCAACTCAGTGTTTGATCATACAGCGAGGTCGATAGGAGTCGTATGTTTTGGGGTTTTGTGGGTGTGGGAAAAGAAGAACGCTTTTACGTTTCTCCTCAACTCTCCTTTACATTCTCACAGCAATTAGAAACCCTCAATGTTAGCAGGCAAGTGCTATACAAACGCTGTAGGGAAAAGCTGGACGTTGAATGATGCTTAGCAATTTACGTAACAGTTTGGTGTTTCAAGTGAAAAGAACAAGTTAATTGCTTAACCAAAAGCAACATACTTTGAACCACAAAAAAAACATTCATACACATTACCTTACATTTACTATTCTGAAGAAAGATCAATGAATTGCCGCACTAAACGGATATGGACACCAACAAAGAAATATCTATATTGGAGTGTATTGTTGCTCTAAAAACGATAAAAACGACTGCATTAGTTGTGAGAAGGGTGCTGAATCGACGAGGGTGTGTTCAATCTGTGACTCTGGCTTTCCCCGTGTGTCCAATGACCTGAGACATTTCTGTTACATTCAGATGTAAACCAAGCCCAGTCTAGCATCGCCTTGGCGGTATAGATCATGAAATATCAGAAGGATTGAGAAGAAGAAATATCAGTCTGAGACAAAGGCATCAGGCAATGCCTTCTCATATAGATCTCAGGCAATGCATTCTTACATAGGCCTTAGACAATGCATTCTAACAGCCACAGATATCAGGTGCCCAATGCCTTCTCATAGAGACATGAGGCAACGCCTTCTCAAACTCACAAACCTCAGGAAATGTCTTTCCCTACAGGCAGCAGACGATGGCTTCTCAAACAGGCAGAAGGCAATGATTTCTCACAAGGGACATATCTTAGACATTTAAGAGCTCATCCAAACCATGAGAAATGAGGAGAAAGCATGTAGAGAAGGCATGCGTCGACCACGTGAGAGCACTAGTTATGTAGGATGAGTACAATAGAGGTGTCTGTCAGCTGCAGCGGAGGCTTGTGTCCGCTCGTGTCATGCAGAGAGTCTTTCATGGTCATGCAATATGAGAAAGGTGATGACGGAGTGTGGTGTTAATGTTAGGGGAGACATGAGAGAAGTCGGACAATTACAGCACGCCACGGATAAACCCATGGCGTCTACGTCTCGGTGGTGTGCAGACAGGACACCAACCTGATGAATTCATATCACATTGATTATATTTTTCCGGTTTCATTCTTAGAAATGTGTGTTTTCAGGACAGGTTTTAATCAAAACCTTGGACCGTTTCAACACTTTATTTTCAATATCGACTCAATACTAAACCGGAGTTAGTGCAGGGCGATATGAAACTGCCTTCTAAAAGGACAATGGAAGTATGTCAGATATTACATTATTCAACCGATGTTGAACATGTAATTCTGTTTCTTAATCTCAATTAACCCTTTGATTCTCGTTGTGGCGTATACGAGGAACCTTAGTGTATGTAGACTCGGCCGTTCTCAGGGTATTTAGACCTCCTGCACGACTGTGAGTGGTCTGAGACGGGAGAAGCACAATGGCTCTAAGAAGTGTCATGTCCAGTTTGTATATATGAGAGGTTTGCATGGTTCACACAGGCTCCAGATTCCGAGTTCTACAACCTCTCTAACAACCCTCCATCAATGAAATCTCCCCAAACGGTGCTCACGGGTAGAAATGCCCGTCAAAAACACATCCTACAAGTGCTTCACAGGGTCGCCCCTTAACTGACACAGCCGAGGACTCTTCACTGTCAGGTTGAAGAGTTTGCCATCGAGCTTAAGCCGCCGAGAAGAAGCTCTCCACCGTGTCTTTCGTAGCTCTAATGACCATCTCTGACCACTCCAGCCCTTCTCTCCTCTGAGCCGCCTCTAATCTGCACTTCAGCCCGTGAGAGAGCGCGAGGCCCTCAGTGAGACATGCTCCCCTCCCTGACCACCTCTCAGTCTCAGCTATTACGTACGGCTTCAGAACCCGGCCCTGTCAGTTGTGGGGTTTAATTTGCTGTCCGATGACGTACAGGCGGGCATGTGGAGTAGGGTGTGTAGAGGGTGGCTGGAGAGGGGCGGGGTGAGGAAGGACAGGGTGGAGAGGGGGCGGAGTGCAGGTATCAGGGTGCGTATCGTGGTAACAGCTCATTTGATGTGAGTACAATGATAGACTGCATTGTGCTGTGACTGTACCTACCCGACTGCCTATTGGATCCGCTAGGTAGGGGTGTTCCCATCATGACATCTGTCCCTTGTACGTATCCACTGACCGGGGTGTATAGAAGCCGCCTCTCTTGTCACACTCCCTGTCTCTGAGTGCAGAACCAGGGTTGGGTAATTACCCGAGTCTCCAACACACCTGAGACTGAAGGGGATCAAGGAGGTAGAACCCACACACACGCAGATATATCCTGCCACGTCACACGAGTGGGGATTACTGTAAGGGTACCTGTTCATGAGCACTGACTCTCTGAGCTGAACATAATCCCACGTAAAGCAGAACAACTCCAGGTATGACACAGTCCTTATTCCATATCAGGGTACTGCCCACAATAGACTTGGAGGAGTCTTAAAGACTGAACATCCAATGAGGAAAGATAGGGTCTTTATTACCCACCTAATACAGAGTCTCTAGGAACTATTTTATGTGAACAATGCACGGCGGTTACGTCGAATTTCTAATTATTTACAAGATTTTCTTCACGAAAGGTGAGTAATAGATACAACATTACCATGAGTTGTAGTTGTAGCTCCATGTAGTTGACGCTACGCAATAATCTTTGCTATCACTCGGAGCTTTACTACCCGTCAACTACGCGGAGAATACGGCTACTCAGATCGAAATCATGGTAATATTGTGTATGTAGGCAGTCCGTAGCCTCCTCTAGATAGTGCATATGATGTCCCAGCGAGGAGTAAGGCAATAGGAGTGGTAGGCATAGGCAAGTCTAATCGCGAATCGCCCCGTGCTCACTACCTCAACGTATCCTGTCGATATCCCTGCCTACAGTTAAAACAGGAATCTGTTTAATTAATGTTGTATCACCACCATGCTTTCAGCTGTCCATGGGAGCAACGAGGATAGAGGAAGGAGAAGGGATAGTGTGACAACTCCAGGGTCGACCTGGAGCACCAGATGGCTCCATGTCATACATTATGTACAGAACGATGCGCGGCATTTCGCGTGAGCAGCGGGCATATAAAGGGAGAACTCTTTTCGCTATAGTGAGGTTTCCATTGGGGAGACAAAAGTCTTCTCCTCATATCAGAAGTCGGACGGTCATGTGGGCTCGAGTGGTTGGACACTAAAAGTTGTTGTCAGAGGTAAAGCAGCGTTGTTTCTGAGATGCTTTAAACAACCGATTTCTAGAATTATGACCCATTTCATCAATAATAGAATCAACCTGAGTTGAATTTATCGGATGCGTATTTTGTTAGCGTATGGGCGCTGTAGAATTGGAATGTAGTTTCCGACAAGTTTGTCGGTACCAAATGTCGGCATAAGCAAATGCACATATGACTACAGACCCCTTTCAGGTTCAAGTCTTGACTCCTTTACAGGGAGACCATGCAAATATATAATGCACGACAAGATAATCAAGCGGTAGGCCTCTCCGTGAAACCTGTAATATCGCTAATTACAGACAACTTACTGCTCTCTATCTCACCAGAAACTTATATATCAATGCAAATTAATCCATGAGTAGGTTTTCTGCCTCTGAAAATAATCTTAAGCGGCCAGCCGAACAGCAGTCGATTAACCCAGATTACATTCTTCGTGACCATATGGTCTGACTTTCTTTATTCCAGTTAATGACACTCTCTAAAGACCAAGGTCAGTGTAACCCCGACCCCAATCAATGAAATGACCCATCTTAGCCAACTTCAGTCTTTTCACTGCACTAGTTCAGCTCACCTGCTGGATTGGGGGGGGGGGGGGTACCGACAAGATGTATACAAACTGGTTAGATCATTTGAACACTATCCGTTGGTAAAAAAATATTGATGTACGTACGATTTAGATACATACATGTAATACATGTTTCCAATCACTATTTTACAAACATCTTCTCTTCGATTGTGTCAAATTCCTCACCGAACCTCAGATAATGTTCAACAGAATGTTATCAGTAGGAGGCCACATCGTGCTTGGATCGCATCGTAGTCGCGCTCGGTCGAAGAGTGTCGTGTCGCAGATTACCTCCTCGACTTTAACAGTAGACTCTGACCCGGACACACAAGAAGAACAGAGAGGACTCAATCACCTCTGTGCAGTATGTATAGGCGGGGAGGGGCGGACATATTTGGATCATGGTGGCGGTAGAGATCAAAGACATCCCAGAATTCAACTCGTCTACGCTGAAGGTCTCACGGCGAGCTCCCAGCATGCACCACGCAGATCAAGCAGTGACCTGCGCATTACGGGTATGAGCACATAGGGCAAGGGTTAACTACTAACGGGGTTATGGAGGGGTGTGGGACCTTAGAAGAAGGCACGGAGGGTGTATTGGGGTGTCAGTGGTGTTGATCGATGTAGGGCAGTGGGGAGAAGTCTTGTAAGGTAGATTAAAGACCTGGGGGAGTGCGTGTGATTGCGCAGACTGTGACCAGTGTGTGTCAGGTCGGTGTCTGTCGAGTATGTGGTGAGAGATTAGTTGGGACGCATTGGGACGTTCCATGATTAAGGGGGTAACAGTCTATGGCGTGTTGGGTTGTGTTGGGCTGTTGTAATGTAAAACGTAAGGATTAGAGGAATGCTGGTGTGCTACAAGTGTATATTATTTGTGGAGGTATATAAGTGATAGGGCATGTGTGGAAAGTACACTGAGAAGATAGGTGGTGTGTGGTGGTGAGCTGAGCTTTCCTTTATACACGTCAGTGTGTGTTTGTGTTCCTTGTCAGCCGCTACGTACATCATCACTGACCCAGTTTCACACTCCAGAAAACCTGACAAAATATGAATACCTCTGAGTGCCACACTTCTTTTTGCATTTTTTTCTCCATCCCACTCCCTTATGATCATCGGACGTACTCAAATCCCAGACTTTGATCCTCGAACCACAGCTCCGAGTAAGGAAGGAGCACCAGCTAATGCTAGTGTTACCGTTGAGGACATCTAAACTCGTAGAGACAATATCATGATTGTGATTAAATGTTTTCATCAGTTCATCAGAAATTTTACTTGGTGTTCAATGTACAATGGCTTTATTCTACCTCAAATTAAGCTATGCAGTGCGATCTTGTGGCTTAAGTGTGGACCATGTGATGCTATAACTAAGCGAAGGTATGTGCCTTCATGTTGATCACAAGAGGCTACAATGTAGTGCAGGCTTGGCTTGTGGCTTAATACTGGTTGACATGAAGCTACGATGTAGTAAAGGTGTGTGTCTTACTGCTGGAACACACGAGGCTACAATGTACTGCAAAGTGGTAGCTTAATGCTGGTTGATATGACGCTACAATGTAGTGATAGCTGGTAGCTTCATAATATGAGGCTACACAATGAAGCGTTAGAGTCTGTGGCTCAATGCTTCCTCAGATGATTTTATAATACAGTGGACGCTTTTGGTGTAATGCTGGCTCACAAGGTGCTACAAATTTGTGAGAAAATGTAGCTTGAAGCTGGCTAACGTACGGTGCCCATGTAGTGTGGGCTTGTGGCGTAAGGCCGGTTCACATGAGGCTCATTTGAATCATGACGCTGCCTGACTGTGATGTTCCTGAGGACTCTCAGCACAGTTATTCACTCGGAGGAAGTCTACACTTTCAGCTTGAGGACAGATCTCTGCGGTCCCCGCTCTCATGTCAGCGCGACATGCTACAATTATAACACCATCTTGTGTTAATCGCCGCCTCACAGCAGAGACAGCTGTCCGAACTTTTTTAATCTCCGCTCAGTGTCATAATAATTGTCGTAGTTCTCATAGGAGATACATGTGAATCACAAAAGGGTTTAGATTATAAACTGTATCATATCTCCCCGTATTAATTCCATCGTAATTACATACCCCCACTCGGTCTAGCGCCTCGGGGGAATGACTCACATTCTTGAACTGAGATGAATGGGAGATATATCGGGGAAATTTGGTCGTTTTGTAATTAAACGATGAGTTAACCGTTATCGCTGTAATTAAACGATGGAGTAAAAGATATCGATGTAATTAAACTTTCTAGATAACCCCAGGCAATTAAGAAAACACTCCGTTTTACAATTTATAGTACTATAAGTACGTAACGGTCCAGGATAGATTGGCGTTCATAGATAGGGCCTGCAAGCAGTATTTTGTTTCTTCCTCTGAGACATCTGAGCATCTGAATACAACTTAGGCTTTTAGAACAGTGAAAAAATACGTTGACCAAATAATGTTCTCACTGAACATTCACTCTAACATTAATAACACAAATATGCATAATAAATAACTCATGACAGATCTCATCCAGTAACACCTTTAGTTGAGACTTTCTCAATTTTGGGGCTCGGGCTCGGGTTTGGGTCTCAATGTTCGAATCCTCCCAATTGAAGTCGATCAAGGGAAAAAGTCTGGCACAACCAGATCAATGATAACCAGTATTGTTATTGTCATATAGGCGTTAGATAATAAACACGACAGAAGACGACCCTTAACAGTAGAGTACACTCTACAGGAAGCAGGGCTACGGTAACACCCACACATGTGTATATAAGAGATAATAAATACAACAGAAGGCAACCCCTTCACATACAGGAATTGTATAGAACACTGGGACATACCATGGCCACACACTTGTATAAGAATACAACAGAAGACGACCCTGTCACACAGTGCAGTAGAGAATGCAGGGACACGGTAACGCCCACACACGTGTCTGTGAGATAATAAACACAAGAGAAGGAGACTCTCCCGTACAGCAGACTGGGACATGGCAGAACCCGAGGTCAGGTCGCACATTCCCGCACACCTCACAAACACCTCAGACACCAGGAGCAAATCGCCGCCCAGAGAAATTGATTCCTAGAGAAATAAAAGGAAGTCTGTGTCTGCCCCTGTAGGTGGCGCTGCGTCGCCGGGACGGGAACGAGGCTTGGGCTCCTCCTGTGCTCAAACACGGACTGGCCGGACGTCTGTTGACTTTTCACCATTAACGTGTGTACCGGGACTTCACGCTGTATCGTTTCACCTCCCTGGGTACACATATTGTGCGTGACACCGGCCCAACTCTCGCCGACTCTCGAGGTGCCCGTGACAATGACCGTGTTTTCTTCTTGAATATTTAGAGGAGCTACCTTCTGGGTACCAGTGGAATTGCGTGTATGGTTTGTGTTCGGAAGGTCACACACCGACCAGCTACCAGTGATTTTAACTTCCGTTAGAGCTGGACCTCTACTTCCACTTTCCTGACCCATAATCGCACACAGCTCGTTCAGATGATTTCGTCCTTTATGGTGCCTTCCCCTGTTCAGTGATTCTGTACCCTGATACTTAGACGAACTTACTTTCGTTCAGAAAGTGATTGAGACTTTTTTCATGTTCATTTAGTATAGGTGAATAAGATATTTGTTAAAAATGCATTGGTAACTGATTGTAAATTGGTCTTAATTCCAACCGGTGCCCCCCCCCCCCCCCCACCCCACCCCACCCCACCTCGCCCTTTGCTACCATGGGCGCTAACTTAGTGGTCACGTGATACGACCTGTGTTTTCAAAGCTCGCCGGGTGCGGACTCTCCGGAGTTGTAATTATTATTCATATTTAAGTAAACCACGCAAAGAATATCACATGTGTTTTATTTGACGAAAAGAGAGCTTAGCTCATTTGCAAAAAAAAAATAAATGAAAAGATATATCACAGAAGGGTAAAAGATTTCACTAGATATATTTGATAACAGAATAGCTTAATCAGTATCCTAGATAAGCCGAATATTTATTGAATGTGTTTTCTAGAATATGCCCCTATTGAATAGTGTTAGACCATTCAGAGAATTCATAATAGGCATCTCACTCATTACGTTACGATAGCACACATAATGTCAATCTGTCACCATGCTCAGCTAACACTCCCGCATCCTTCATCTGCAGGTGATACATGCATCTATACGTACCTTGGGACATATTGTAGTTATAGCATGACTGTATTATCACAATGTGCACTTCATTTTCGTTGGGACATAAGTCTGCTACTAATCTACTCGTCCACTCATTTAATATCCATCCAACCAAGGTTATGGATAAGTGTCAACAAAACCAGATTATCTGGGGATCCCCAACTAAGGCGCCATCGTCGGGAAACAATAACAAATGGTGGCCAGGCTCATCGGCCTTCTACTTGACATGAAAAGGAATGCACACACGTACAGAGTTTGGTTTCTCTTTCCACGCGGCATGTTGTTTTTTTATCAGCAATCCCCTCCTCTCTGAATGCCCGGGAATGAAGCCTTTGTGCGGATATATTTCCTGTTGACAATAACATCCGCTGAGGGGCGCTGAGCGCAGGAATCTATTTAAGCCTGATTTATGCTGATATAAGGGGCTGTGCGGGCACAATGCAGCGTCTCAGGTGTGGCGGGGGGAGGGGGTGCACCAATCCCCACCCAGAACCTCCTTTTGTGAGGACGAGAGAGGAGACCGACAATACATCCCCCGGCGAGCCCTGCACGCGGATGGGCCTGATCCCGGGATCAAATTAAAATACACTCTCAGCTTTCATAACGGGCAGAGTTCTTTTACTCGGTGCCCTTTTTTATGGGCGGTGGGCGATAATGAAGGACACTTGACCAATAGAGGCAGGTCCCCCTGCCTGTGTGTGGGCTTTCTTTATGGGGGTGCCCTTGGGTAGCTGGGTGTCTCTCGGGCGGGTGGTGTTATGGTGGGGTGAGGGAGAGGGATGTCCCTAGGGGAGAGGTGGTGGTAGAGATTGCTATACTCGGCTAAGTTAGTCTACAGGTGTGGTTGTAGAACTCTTGCTGTCATTATTACGCGCTGGAGTAGTACACTCACCTCCTGCCCACGAAACCTCTCCAGGCATGTACCACTCTGACACCTTCCTCTCTCTCCAGGCGGGAGAAGTAAGGCACGGGAGGTGTCAACGGAGAAAGCCTTTACAGAATACCTCTCTTGTTATTATTGTGTCACATTTGTCCCTCATTGATGCTGTGAACGCATGCTGAACCACGATTTATGATCTATAATCAGACCTACAAAAGTAAAGGTGTCCGTAGTTGCGATTACACATAAAACCAACTGAATCTCCATCATCGTTGAATACTTTATTTTGGTTTGATGGATATTGCAGGACATGGAGCACTGAAAAAAATATTCTCAGGGGACCAGCTAAGTGTATACGTATGTGCTTGATGCAGTCCATTGTCTCCACTCTGATACCACCTGTTCCATTTGTTATGATGTATTTCATTTACCTAGAAAGGATATACCTATTCAATTATGTAAAAGGACAAGTATGAAAGATTCGTTATGTTGGATTGATACCGCTCCATTAGTACAGAAGAGGATATTGATAGAATATATCTATATAATCGTTCTTGTCATACAAGATATGTACTACTTAACCTGAGGAGCATATGAGAGTATCGATACAGAAAAGTTAGCAGGATCAATATTGTGTAAATATATACCACATAGGTGTACTTCTGAGTTGTATGCACCTGTAGTGTCACAGAGTCTACCTTTGAGGTTCATTCAGTGTAGGGTACTTATTTCATCATATACATATATATATATATATATATATATATATATATATATATATATATATATATATATATATATATATATATATATATTTTGACAGATCATTATTCTTGCCGAGCAGCTGCCCTTTCACCCAGCCTACCCGTACCTGTGTGCAGAGTTCAGCTGAACAAGCTGCGTACGCTTTGTGACCATGGCGCTGCTATGATGACCCCTGCACAGCAGTGCAGAATGGATCAGGAAAGTGCGGGTTGCTTTAACAGTGAACCCTCATCAGTCAGCCCGTTACAGTGAGGAATGCATCCATATGTGACGGTTATGACTGACCATCCGTGTCGCCTGCCTCACCTCAGGCCGACCCATCCAATCAGCATCATGGCGAATCCACAGGCCACCCAAAAGAAAATATATTGATGAAAGAGATAATGCAATGTGGTTTCTATGGATCGAATAAACGTCTCCATATATTTAACAATAACTGCACACACAATGATTGTCTGACTGCATACAAAAATGGATCTCGGCATCTCTCAACGACTTATGGGAGAATGTCATCTTGCAAAATCTTTGGGTTGGGTTTTCGTCGTAAAAGGGACCTTCATGTCACAAGACCAACCCCGGGTTAGGCCACCCCCGCCTGCCGCCTCTATCCCAGCAAGTTCCGTCAACTAGGGGCAATTACCCGGTCTCCGCCCCTCTTTACCGCCACTCACACAAATCCACACTGAAATCTATCTCCCCAATATTCCTCGTTTTGGTTCACTTTAAACGCGTTCTTTCCAACATACGATGAATTAGATTTGTAGGCGTTAGTGAAAGGACGAGCTGATTATGTGAGCTATGCATAAAGCGCGCTATGGAATCCAGGGACTATGGTTCTACTGCCGAAGATTATAGCGACGTTTGTATCGGGCCGCGTTCCGTTGCGTCGCGTTCTGTCGGACGATGTCACTGTAGTGATTAGTCGCCTTTGCTCATCTTCATACATTCTATTCTGATACAGAAACGTTGTCTCTAAATTCATGGTCGCGCGATTGTCGGCAACGACAGAGTTGTTGTGTGCAACATGACCACTAAAGATACTCTTGTCAGGTCTGATAAATTCGGCGCTGAGTGACGTGTGACTGACATGTGAATGACGTGTGAAGTATGTTCACACCTCACAAAGGGGTGAGTGTGAGCACGTGGTAAATACTTGTCTCTCAACTACAGCTGAAGCTGTCGGAATCCTGTCGATGACAAAACCTCTGTTCAGGTACAAACTTAGGGTCATCCTAGTTGGCATTTGTCAACGTAGCTAGTTATTACCCGACGTAACTCCGCCAGCCCTCCACTCCCTCATTACCTCCCATACACGCAGAGCATTCGACCCTCCACAAGCTGTCCTTCTCAGGAGGCCAGACAGTTTGGTTAACTTGATAACAACGACCAGTTACTGAAATAACTCTCGAGAAGTTCCTGAGAAAATGTAGTGACCTAAGCTACTTACAAATCCAGTTGTCAAAGATGGTATGCTAAGATTCATTATCCGTCCAAATATAACACCGGTCAGATCAGGGTTTTACTGTCAGTAGACAGTCTAGTGTTAGACTCAATGAAGAAAGGCCATTCATTCCACCAAAGGCTGACATGAAGAGAATAGTGAAAACAGTGTAAAACCATGAGAACCATAATTTCCGGAATAAAGGTAAATAGCTACTGGAGCTACAATATATTCCATATACATTTTCTGGTTGTATTTCTTTGAGTTCCTACGTTCCAGATATTGAGGTAGATCACATTAAATATCGTTGTAGTATACGTATATGAAACAATAATCATGTTGTTTGGATCATATGTAAAATTGTTCTACACTTAAATCCGTTATCTCCTTTACACAGGAGGTGGTTCTGTAAATACTGTTTGACGTGAACAGAGTTACAACGTGACAAATCGGTGATGTTTAAATGGTCCTGACACTACTCTGGTCACCAGTGCCCCTCCCCTTCCTCTTACACACAGAACCCTGTAACAAGATCCTGACTTCACCACCAAAGGTTCAGTAAACCTCTCTCTCTCTCTCTCTCTCTCTCTCTCTCTCTCTCTCAAAATGAAGTCCATGGCATATTGTATGCAACAGGCCTAGGTACCAACAACAACTTGTATTTATAGCCAACATTTGTAATGGATACAATGAACCGCAACACACAGCAAAGGAAAGTCACTGCACCTGATTTAAACTTCTCTGTTCAAAAGCTATGATAAATATATATGGTAACAGATGGGCACTAGAAACAACCAGATTCATCATGAGGACATATATTTTATGACTAGTTTGACGCTATGTGTGACTCTATGTCAGGAACCAGGGCTTGTTTATATATTTTGTGACTGCATCTCCACGATGTATCATCAGGAGTACAGCTATGTGAGGACAAGAGGCTCGACGATGTATCATCATGAGTACTGCCCTGGGATCACTGATGAGTTATCCCAGGTCTAATAGAGGACCTCAAGCTGTGAGGCATTGGCAGACTTGAGACAGGATAACGAGAAACACGGTGTTTCTCTCCATATAATCAAATGAACCCCACTTGTTAGACACATCTCACAGTGTGAACCTGGCATCCTGGCGTCCAACTTTGACCTGGAACCATAATGACCATGTAAGAGTACTATTTTGTCTCTATTGTGATCAAATTAGGAATCGAAAATAATTCCTGAACTTTGCTGAGAACCTCTTCTAAAAGGAACGGTTTGATAGACAAATTCGTATATTTTCTGATTGCCTCGAGAATCTTGAAATAATAGTAAGCGGCATTGAACTTACAGGTTTTGCTCATGCATGCCATATACTGAGATCGACAATGTCTTATTTCTGAACCTTATCCAACTCTCAGCTTTTCTATGCTCCATTATGTAAGTTAAATGATACAAATGTAATATGAGCTAAAGATTTATGGAGAATTACAGAATATGGACCGACATATACCTCCAGGCTAGCACTTATGTGTACTGGGCGAGGGGTCTGTATTTAGTCGGTCGTTGTTAGGGTCATTATCAGTCACTACAGTAAGGTATTTAATAAAGTTTATGTATCTACCACACCGACTTCTAATTACACCAAGAAGCAGGCGCCACATACAGAATCTTACTATAATTAATCTGGAGAAGAAAAGCCCGTTTTGTAGAATTCCAGCACTATCCCCCTTCAATCTTTGTAAGGCATTCACTTTATCATACCAATTATGTCCAGAGCTCTATGATGATAATTCATTGCTGTGGTGATTGTATTATACTGTGGTATTTTAATCTAGAAAGGTGGAAGCCTTCCTCGGAAACATTGTTTTTATGTCAGACAAACGTCACCACATCTGACTTGAATGAAGTGTTGACTCCATTTACTCTATTGAGAAATGACCAAGGCAAGGGTGATTAATTAAATACTGAAGGTTTAAAAACACAATATGAGTACACATATTTTTACATTGGATTCCAATGATTCCTTTCGACTGATTCTCTCGGTGAAGGTCCTTTTTGTCCCGAGGGACTTCTTGTAGACAAGCATTGCACGGTAGTTTTTGTAGCGACAAGTGGAGGGGTGTTTAGACCCCTGCCACCTCGCCTCCCGGTCCCCTCCCCCGCCGCCGACACGCGTGGTCGACTCTCACCTGCCGACAGCTACCTGGACGCCAAGCAGGCGCTTCCCACGGTCCACTCCCCCTCCTCACCTTCCCCCTCACATACCAGACAGCTCTCATCTCCCCCGACATGCTTCTGCACCCCACCAAGCACGCCCCAAACACTCCCGACCCCACGGCTATAGCTGGGTGTGTAGGACAGGACACAACAAGCCATGCCGAATACTCCTCCCACAGTCTGTGAAGCATGGGTATGCCCGGGGATACAGGGAACAGGGGGATGTGTGTGTGGTGTGCGGTACATCTCTTCTGTGTGGTCCACTCGGAGAGGTCTGCAGTGATGATAACCTCTGGCAGTTACCAGGGACATGGTTTGCTAGGGGAAGTGGTATTGTTGTGTGCGGAAGCCTTGCATTACTCTGGTTCTGCGGTTGGTTCTTGCTATTCGGCACCACGTTTAGATGTATACTTACGGGCAGAGCATAACTTTGTGCCCACAGGTAAACAACAACGGAAATCCTCAAAAAGAAATCATTTAAGGATTAGGAGAAGTGTTTTTTTAAAACCTGGTTATAATGGTTTATGTGGTCTTTTATCAGCTCCCACTTACAATCCAGCACGCCTCTCCTGTACCTGTGGTTATTTCCCCACCAAGCCTCACTGGGTATGTGTGATATTCACCGCGCTATGGCACCCACAATGCGGTCAGTCAGTCCCCACTTAGGACAATCATCACTGCATGCACTGTCTCAAATAACCACCATGGAGAATCCTCCATACGCGACCTCAGAGAGGTATCTGTAGGAGTGAGGTCGCGACCTCAGAGGTCAAGGGTTGGGTCAGAGTTCAGCAGCTGCCACCAATGGAGATGTCAAAGGAGAAGCTCACAGCATACTTCCCCTTATTTCCAGATTAAATAAATCATCAATCATAAGAAAGTGAACATCTGGTAAGATTATAAATCCGCTTTCCAAACCATAGAGAGTGTGTAATCTATTTTCACTTTGGATGTGTTCAATGAGAGGATCGTGAAACTGATATCCCCCTGATCCCGGAGAGGGCAAATATTGGCATGTTTCTTCTTATCTCTACCATGTCATACTCAAGGGCTAAACGCCACCCTGCCAGAAGGGTTGTTGGCAAATCCCCAGCTTAAATCCTCCCGCTTCAAGAGGGGTTTACGCTGAGGCAGAAGAGTTTACTACTAAGTACTATAAGCACACACGCCTAGGGATTATTGCAGAGTGAAGCCGGGTTACTTACTGCTCAGAGCCCGTTAGGATTAGCCATATTGACAAACCGGAGGCCATTCAACGTCTAAACAATGCAGGGAAGCCTGACACGTTATGAACATGTTGTGAGAACCTATTGTCATTCGGGACACCTATTCTTCCCCAGTCCAAATTGTAAACACAGGCGTCATAAGGTTATGTGACGGGCGCATGCTACAAAGACATGCATTGTACGTCACTTTCACCAACACTAAAATCTGTAACAATGGAGGACCTAAAGCATGTCTGAGCAGGGAATTCCACATCATCCTTAGGGCTCATCAAATAATAAGATCAACCTAACAGAGAATAAATGTACTCTGCTGTTGGGACAATTAATAAAATGCACAATAGCAATGCAAGCTTATAGTCTTTACTGGCAACAACAACTCATTGTTTCAAGAGATTTCTAGCCTATGAACAGTTTCCTGGTAATTTGTTCAGTGATGTAGTACAAAAATATCCCGTCTAGTCAAAATATATTCTGAATACCAGGAGACAATAATCCAATGAAAGAACGTACATTTTTCTCCTAATCGCTGTTCCTCATTTGTTACGGCGGTGTAGACGGGCGGTCTCTCTAAAGAGGAATGTGAGACCCAGAGGGGGAAGCAGGTGTTGAGATAAATGAGGGATGGGGGCAGGTAGGGGTGAATGAGAGAGGTGGACAGATACAGAGACGGGGAATATGGTGATGGTATGCCGAGTCGGGTTGTGGGAAACTGACTCCACTGATCCTGACGACACACATTGAGGCCAGATTCAGCCAGCTGTGTCGGAGGTAAAACACCTGTTACAACATGCAATGTGCATGTATGGAGGTGGGAAAATGCTATCGTGCGAAAGTCAAAGAGCACCATCTTCAAATGACACTGTAGTATCTGACGAGATGGCTGTGGCAGAGTCCCATCCACATCTTCCATGATATGCGAAGGTGACGTACCCCTCCTATATACCTTGGTATGGCAGGATGATACATAATGTAAACACCTTGTTATGGGAGTGTGATACGTGCTGTATACATGTATATATGCACCTGGAATAGGAGGGGAATATTCACTGTATATATCGTGGTAGGGAAGGGTGATACATTCTATATACATGTATAGCCCTTGCTGGAGGAAACTAAGTAACATATATGTACATATACAATTTGATATGGAAGTATATGTATTATATACACTGTATATACCTTGGTATGTTAAGGTTGCACACGCTATACACCTTGGTATTGAAGGTGATGTACGTTGCATATATATGAGAGGGTGATAACCATGCACTTGGCTAAATGAGAAAGCTGGCTACACTCAAGTGGCCTTTCTCCTTCCTGCTATTCTTAGTTCCTCACTCAGTTTTTCCGGTGTGGGTGGTGACGAGGTACTTTAAAATCATTAACTGATACATATCTATCAGAGAAAGTGAAGTATAAGTAGGATAGTTTGTGGGTTGTCGATCTAATCTTTATGGTGAGGCGTGGGGCGGCGGAGGGATCTGTAGGCCTCAGTTCAGTGATCGTATTTTTCAGCCTTTATGACAAAAAAAAACAATCAGAATAAATACCACACGACAGCGGCTCCTGTTTCTCCTTTAATCTACGCACCACCGGTCACTGAGCTAGCTGGCAGCTTTTACTAAACAAAAGGAGAAGATCGTAGATCGTCAAATATGCACACTTTTTTGTACGTGGATAATAGTGACAGAAGACGAATGACAAATAGAGTTTCATTTGAATAAAGATTTGACAATGCAAGAATTTCTCAGAACATTCATGAATGAATGTAAAACTAGAATTAATGTTACTAGCTGAACGATACTGCCTTGTGACAATGTACCAGTATTGCAATGGGTCACCATAGCGGTACAGCCGTCTATATTGTTGATTACTTTTACTGTATGAAGTCCCCTCTCCATTGCCCTTGTCATTTTATCTGTGTGTGAATGAGTATTAAATGTTCGTCGTACTTTCCCTGACAGTCATAGACCATTGTCACCTATAGAGCAACTCTATCCCAATGTATACCAGTAGTTAATTACATCAGTTGCTAATGTACACTCAGAGTACAGGCTACTGATTGACTAGCTCTGCCATGTTAGACCCTGTGCCGTGTTGACAGGTGAGGGTTACCTCATTCGCTCGGAGCAGCTCACACAGTTTGAGGTGTATCAGTCTCCCTGGCTCTGCGCTGAGATCCGACACAGTATTTAGTCTAATCAAGGCCATGTTTCACGTGCCAAACGCACTTATCATCGACCAGGTAGGCCGCGGCTGTGAGTGCTGGACATGGAGGGTTTACGTAATAAACAGGCAGCTGGGACGTCTCTATTCGCACGGAGGAGTTCTGTATTCTCAGCTGCCTGAAGGTAATGTATGTACTACATTCATGTGTAAGGGTATTATACTCTCATTTACCTGTATGTGATAAATGTTCTACGTCCATATGTGGGTACGACATGTATATACCCACCTACCCGTATCAAATAGATGTACCACTTTCATATGTAGGTACTTTACTCTCAGCTACCTGTATATGATAAATGTACAGCTAAATTCACATTTAGGCCTACAGGTGTATATAATCAGCTACGTGTATTTAGCAAATGTTCAACAGTGATGCAGGTGTGCTAATAGATGTAACATTCACATGCACATATGCTATACAGTTTAATAGGTTCCTGTATTTACTAGATGTACTCTATTCACACACAAATATAATTTACTCCTAGCTTCCCGTGTGTAATGTACCAATTCCACATCTCGACATGCCATATAACGATCTACACCTATATTTAACGGGTGTACTTAAAGCTCACTGGTTGTGTAGGTGTTAGGTGTTACCTGTGCTTTGCTGCGTGTTTATTTGTGGTCATATTTCTCTCGTCATTATAAAACATCATCAAAGTGACACCAATGTAAGTGGGCGTGATGGGTCCATGTTTGTGTGGACAGTGACTTGACGATAACTCTGTGTACATAGAGAAAGTCAGCCAAAAATATAGGGACAAAATTGACAAAATCAGAGCATGAACTATTTCTCCTTCTACCACAGACACCTGACATAAAGGGTATGACCTGTTTATGTCTCAGATGAGTCGTCAATGACAGGACGTCACATGGAAATATGCAACGTCTCTAGTAACATATTCATATGAAACTAGTAACAAAACGCATCATTGCTGTAGTATAATTAGAAAGAGTCATGTATACTGTGATTAGATTTTCTACGCTCAAAATGTGATTTAGACGACATACCTAGTTCGACGTGTTACGTCAGTGGCACACCTAGTACAAACTATGACGTAATAGGACAAGACAGCTTAAGGAATAGCGTAGCGATGTCACAACGAAATTCAAGGTTGAACTATGATGTAAATGACGTACCTAGTTCAAACAGCTCGGACATGACGCCTTCCCAGTCGGTAAACGTGGAGGAGGTGCCTCGGGTTTGGCGACTGGATGCCTCCGACCTGCACGACCTGTAAGACCGGCCCGAGTACTGAGACATGCCGGCGGCGCGCGGCCTCAGGCCCCGGTCTCCCGCCCCGGCCTCGCCCTCTCTCTCTGCCTGCTGGCTCTAACTCCTGTGGGCCTGTCGGGCTCCGGGAAGAGGCGTGTGTAGAGCCGCCCACATTGATCTCCAGTCAGTGGATCTTCGTTTGTATTCCCCTGATACTGTCAGTATAGCTCTCCTCGTGTATACATCCCCCGTACACTTCTCCTGGTTGTACCTGGAGGCGTTACATCAGCGTCTGACTGCCTTCTGGTTCCGCGAGGGAAGCAGACGACTTTTGGCTTTGGACTTCAAAGCGCTGGACCTCGCTGATCCCTGGTAGGTGCCTTAACTCCAGCTGGCGCGGGTATTAAGCAGGCCGACACAATCGGTGTGCGATGTGTTAATGCTTACTGCAGAGCGCTGTTACGGCAGTCTGTACGTCTACTTAAACTACTGCCAATCCTCAGGTAACGTAACCCGGTCCTCTCCTCACCACGTCCTGTGGGGACTGTCACAACCACGGGAGATTCCCACCTGTGAGGGGCATCCCCGACCACGTGACCCTTGAGGGAGAATCCCGACCCGCCCGTCCGCCTGCTTACTCCCGGTTGACATTAACATAACAATCACTGGGCGCGGGGAGGGCGGGCGAAGCTCACACACGATGCGAGACGCACGGGACGCACGGAACGCCCGACAGACGCAGCGACCGTAGCGCCACCTGGGAGCAGCGGCTTGAAGCATCCACGATCACTGGTAGCATCTTTCTGTTGTCCATTCATGGTTCATGTACCTTTAACGCTCAGGTCCTACGGGCGGATATTTTTTGTCCATTATTTTGTCGTTGAAGCAAAGCGTCATAATGTCTCTACGCTCACTATTAAGGGAACATGGTATATAGGCAGGCTGTTGATATATTTTGTATTGGCGCAATAGCTTGAGATTGAATAATATATACGAGTCATTTTAGTAAATAGATGGCATGAGGTGCTCGACCTCTAAAGGGATGAGATGAAAGATGTCACAGCACGTCCAAGATCAATGTAAATACATACATGATGATAGGCTTAATAGAGATCATATACATATTTTGCACAGTTCTCTATCTTGCCTGCAGCTCAGTGCCCATGCCATGGGTTGTTCACTGTGAGGACGGCCTCTGACAACGCCGTGGAATGTGCTGGACATTATTGTCAGAAGTATAGGCAGAGGTGCTTCCGGTAACCTATGTAGACTAATAACAGACCTACCATGCCTAGGAGATTAATATATAATTGCCAGATATATCAAGAACAGTAATCTCTCTAACTATATTTCGTTTTCGTCTCCTTTGAAAATTATAAAACATCAAAGTATTACACAAAACATGACCAAACTAATGACTCGCACTTGACATATGTGATATATTCACGTCAAGCCGATGAGATTATGAGGTTATAGTGATATATATAGTGAGCGGTGTTTTGTGTTGATCTATATATATAGCCGTGTCTAGATTTTCATGCACAGGGAAGTAGAAATACTCTATCAAGTATAACCAATTTACTACAAAGCAAACCTCTTCCTAAAATACATAATATGCGCACACGTTATTCAACTATTTCTTCTATCCTCTCTGAATACATCCCACGCACACGCATGTGCGTGCTGTAATATTGCTATTTAATTAATTATTGATGTTGATTAATATATTTAATTTCCATATAAACATAATGTAAGAGTAAGTTACCCCTGTTAGTTCTGCTAAGACAGCTCTATGGACTCCCTAGATATCAATTATAATACTGAAATCAGACCAGCGGTAATGTGTAAAACGGCCGACCTAATTCAATGCTCTCTGGTTGGTTCAAACACCGTCATGTGACCAGGTACCTGGTGGCGGAAAAATAGCATAGATATAATAAAATATCGTTTAGTTTGACCTCCTATAATACCAGAGCCATTGAGTAGTCTTTGATACCAATACCTGCATTAATGAACATGCCAGCTGAGCTCGTGATGCTAAAACACTTAGTAAAGGTTATTGCAGGCTCACACTAGGACTGATTCTATCAATATTAGAAATCAGAAAAAGCTTCATAGAAAACATGCTAGGGGAAGTTATCACTCAGAACGATCGGAAACTGTTATGATATCAGTATGTATATTAGGTAGACAAATGCGATGATTAATGTATAAATGTATTGTACATGTGCATTATACGTATAGTTATATTTGTGTACTGCTTTGTTTTTGCATGTCTTGTTGATTGTATTTATTTGTAATCGTTATGGACCCTGAGAGGTAGCTATCAGACTGGACCTTCTGGTCGGAGGCTCGTATTCAGTTTATCCAATCAGCAGGCGGATAACAAACAAGATGGAGTCTGAGCAGAACAATGAGTCTCAATCACAGGTCACCAGATGTCAGCACCCGTTCACAACAACCCCCGCAAGGCGGTGCTGTACGTCACCACGTCACCACGCGCACGTCAACACGTCAACACGTCAACACGTCAACACGTGCCGGGCCGGCTGTGCTCCCACCCGTCAATAGTATAGACCCAGACTCTGACTCACGGCCACGTCTGGCCCACGCCCATTTCACTTTTTATTCTCTTCACAATTCACTTTGGTTTCCTCTTTATGTGACGGTAACAGAGGCGGGAACAGACCTTATTGACGGAAGGCGATGTGATTGATTCAGTGTAGCTGAATTTATAGTAATCTGAGATTAATCTCAGGGTACATATTCCTACCGCAATAGTCCATCATTACGGAAGGAAGAGAGACCAGTCAGAAGGGACGAATTCGGCAAAATCCTATGAAAAATATTTTCTTATATTCAAAAACAGAATACAACAAATATGCAATAAAAAGACACATCTTTAACAGGAGAAATTGATTGATTGATCCCTTATGATATTACCAGTTTCCTGTGCACTCACAAAGGTATCCATGGTCTCAGCAAAAGCCATCCTATTAATTTGCGGTTGGAGGGATACGTTCACTATGAAATATATAACGAAAAATGCTACAATTCTGATGTAGGTCAGACGGATTGAGACAGTACCCTAAAGACCATAGTACTGTTATAATATATAGCGATATTAAACAGAGTTTTTCTGTTCTTCCGTGCAATCGTAGTACGGTAACATGATTTACGTCAGACGCTAATCACCTCTAAACGCTGAGATGCGTCACGCTCCAGCGCGCCCCGCCATCTGGTGACCACCGCCACAACTAGGAATTGGGCTGGAGTAAGAGATTATTACTTGTCAAGAATCTGTTTTGAACAGGAACTACAATGGAGGCCACATCATGGATATATTCCATTTTATCCATTTTTTGCATAACCGCCCATAGCGATGTGATAAATGAATGTCTATTGTGCTGTCTTCGTTCTGGTCCATTGAATGTTTCGGTTTTTTTTTAGGTTTTGGTAGCTGGGAAGTTCAAAGCAGGACAAATTAGACGTAATTACACTTTTCCTACCACGCTAGACTGCAGACGCCAGCAATAAACATGCGATAACGAGACTTCATTGAAGTACCAGCCAATGAAAAAAAGATTACAAGCTCCACTAACGTGCTAGAAATGACAATGGGAAAGTATGAGATAAATTGAAACAGTTTATTCTCCCTTGTTGCTGGCTGCAGTGGCAGACGGAACAATGGGCGCTTGGAAAGGACATGGGAGTTGGCACCCTGCATGCTCTCCCTCTCAGAGCCTATAGGGCTTGTAGGACTGTGTAATGACGGTAAGGAGGGCGTAGTAAAAGTGCCAACCAGCCATCCAGATGTCTGCAAACCTCCTGCTGCAGGTTCCTGACCTCCTTAGCTACAATAGACGACAATTTCCTAGTAACAAGGGAGGTGTGTAGTGTATAATGTTACGTGTGGCGCCCCTAGACGACCTTTTTGTTTTCTTTTAACTTTTTTAGCATTGGGTGAAAATGTCAGGTTTATAATACATACTGCTTTAACGAAACCGGAATAGGTTTCAGCGAGGTCTTGTGGAGCCTCATCTCTCTGCCCTGGTCCACAAGAATTAAACTTTGACGTCATAATGACGCCGATTCGTCCGCGCGTCATGTTTCCATGGGTTACGCTGAGTTAACCCCCTGTATTCGTGTGGACATGTTTGAGGGTTTAACCCTTGGTGTCTCACTTCCTGTAGTATTGGCGTGATACTGGATCACTCTGGTCCTAAATACCAATAACCACGCTCCGACGTGCCGTAGCTATAGTGGTCGCACTCGGTGGACGTTTTCTGCCATGCTTATACTACAGCCCACTATTGGTTCTTATGCGAAACTATCTCTGTTAATGACAGGAAAAGTTGCCACATTTACAGTAGGACATCTTCATGCGGGACACCCATCATTTCAAGTTGCAAGGTGCCCTCATTAACGGGAGTTCTAATGTATCTATATTATATTGTGATTTAGATATTTAGATATCGCTTTTGTTGCTGTCACATGAGCCAGGGCACAACTGATTATTCAATAATGATCCTGCAGATCGGGGATATTCTAAATGGATTAATAAATATGTAACTTAGCGTTCAGGCATTGCTTCTCACCTGTACTCATTGCCAGTGCCCCCCTCGTTCATGCAGCAAGAGCTCGACAAGAAAACGCGAAAAGTTTCCATACTATTAAAGATAAACTGCCAAAGCAAATAAACCCGGTATTTTAGAGGGCAGCTGATTTTGTGTGAATGTGGTTATTTTTCTATATTGAGATGCGCTCATAGCTGAAGGCGTGTTGACATACTTCACTCTCCCGGCGTGTGTACCGTTCTGTGGTAGATCTCCCCCCACAGAAGAGACATTGTGGGTGCTGGCGGTGTACCAGGAGGTGGGTGGGAATAGTCTACATACCTTCTCCGATAACTAAGCATACCTCATTGAGAAAGGCCCACTTCAGCCCACCATTCAACGTTTATGCCGCTACAGTGCTATGTATATGCCCATCTTGCTAAGACCACATGGGAACTAGAATGCAACATTGCTACTGTCAGAATGACGTCACTTCACTAATAATGTTTTTGCAGGTCCATATGTTTTAAATGCCAGTCGGCGCAAGTGGCTCAGGACAAAGCGAATATATACACTGTAGGTCCAGTGTATGAGAAAATGCCTACATATCAACACTTCACAGACGTCTGCAGATCATGATTCACCAACATGAAACGGAAATTCTAGAGTCAGCTGGTGTTAAATTTATATGTTGAAGATCCATATCTAGTAGAACAACCGCCTCAACCTTGTGGTTGATGGCACCTTTAGTGTTGGACATGCATTCTCTATACCACAAACCAACCACCATCCTAGCCTTGTGGTCGGTATAAGCGCCAACTCAAGGACTTCAGAGAATATTCTCAGCTTTTGTGGGGAGGGTGTCATGTGGCAGATGAATCAAAAGATCATGTGGTCGACACACGACATTGACTTGTGAAGCTGTGTACATAGATAGACAATAATCGTAGACGTAGACGTCAACCTCCAACGGCTTACAGAGCTACCTATAATCAAAGTAATCGTTAGGTTTAGGTTTAGCTGCACAACATATTGAGTATTGAGACTGGTTGGCTGATAGTGCTTTACGCTGTTGCCAGATTGACAATATGAGATGAGGATGCCAGACAAGCAGGAAACACAACAGCATGGGTTAGCATTGAACTATTGACCATGTGAGTTAAAGGCCAGCACAATAGATGAGGCATGTTTGACGCAACACATTGACTTGTGTAGCTATGTACATTAAATGATCATGAGGTATTACACTATGTGCTTGTATGAAAATTGCTAAGGATTTACACCAATTATGTATGTGTTATAATGTAGAGTTGTGTGTGTAAAGTTAAAGACACGATGATGAGACATTGCGTTAGAACCACAAGTGTTCCCTATAAGGAGAGTGGTTGGTCATGTGATGTTCAGACGATCAAGAAGGAGGTTGTTGGTTTGAGTATATCTGAGTGCTGATTTGTGCTAAGCAGCAGACGGTAGGAAGGTAACACCTAGATGATAGACAGATGAGCACTGCTTTGCAGCGACCAGACAGCTCAGTGGGCGCCAGAGGCCTCAGTCTACCTGGAGTGAGCTTGCCTCCATAGTGGGTGAATGCATGAGGATAGTTCTACTCCATGAGTGCCTAGAAAACTGACATTCGTGAAATGAGCTCTCACAGGGATAGCACATGGAGTGAACATGCCAGGTCTTATAGCACTGTGAACAGGAAAATGATGACATCAGATTGAACGATTAGTGAGGAGGAATTGTGGTATGAGAGCTTGAGCGATGGAATCATATAAACGGATATTAAGAAAGATGAAATGATGGTGCGATGGACCGATGTGAATTGTGTTAAGTAATATCGGTTTAATGAAATGATGTGATTGTTTGAAACATTGAGAGCAGAAACAACAAAAGTGTGGTTTACGATGGTGGTTTACTGGTGAAAGTGGTTAGTAATTTGGAATGATTTGGTTTGCAATGCAAGTGTTTGATCATTGCTTTGTGTGGATTGACTCAGTTCATTAAAGGAAATTAATAAGAACTTATTGTTTGTTATATGAGCCTCTGGTTGTGGATGTGTGAGGTTACCGTGCATCTACGACTGTTTCACAGCAGACAACAAAACTTAATGTGAAATGAAGAAGATAACCAAGAGTTTAATAGATCTTCGAGTGTTAGATGACTAACAATCCCCAGGTCTTAGGTGACATCTTTAAGACCCAACAACGGTACAGTATGGTCACCTTTACTCACAAATTTATATCTGTAAGGCGGGGTATGTTTGAAAAATCAAAGTGAATTATATACTTTCATGTGTGAGTTTAGGCATGGTTGACAGTGCACCCTTCTCATAAGATCCCACACTCTCTAAATGGTATTCTGTATTCCAGTGCAAATAAAGCCACTAGGGTGCCGATAACACAGTATTCCCGCTAGGTGGCATAATTGAGATTGTAGAAATCTTTGGGTTGCATTGATGTACGTGTTTAGCACGGGAGGCAGGCCAGTGGATTCTCAAGGCTCTAAGCCTAGTTCGTTAAGAATTCTTCTCCTATAGAGCGTAGTGAGAACCTTGTACAGAATACCACTTAGAGAGTGTGAGATCTTACAAGAGGGGTGCACCCAGTGCAATGACTTGTAAAGTTAAGTAAATAAGCCAATGTATGACTGAAACATTGCACTGACTTGGATAGCTATACATGTATGTGAGGTTAGGCATGGTCGATACACCACCTTGATTTGTACTATTAAAATAAGGTTGAGGATAGTCGAGACATCACACTGAATGATGTCCGTGTGTATAGGGCACAGAGTGATTGCTAGTTCTGCCAACATCCGTCAGGAAATTGTAATATGGCGTCAATGTAGTCGGAGACAATCGCTGTTATCAGTTATTATAATCTATAAATAATATTGAGAAGAGGCTAAAATTCCTCCATGGCAAGGCCTTTAAAAATATTTCTGATAGAATGCGTTGATAGTTGGTCCTGTCACCTGCTGTTTTGGATGACATCGGGGTACAAGATGGCCGCCTCCATAGCACAATAGCTATGTGCCCTATAGGCCTCTATGGTTAGGTAAGTGTGACATATCTCAATTACTGCCATACTGGGTCATATAACTATGAACATAAGATTAGATACATTCGACACATCCCACTGGCTTGTATAGAGCTCTATGCATGTAGATTAAGGCATGGTTGAAATATGTCATCGGCTATGTGATTGACATAGTTAGGCGCATAAATTCTTAAATGGATCTCTGAATGCAATGTCGTATTCATGAACAACTGACAAAATGTACAAAGGTCTGGGCGAAAAAAGGTGAATGTGAATTGAGGCTTTCACTGACAATTACCACGTGGATGTGAACAGGGTATTTTATACATTGTCAGAGGACCCCAAACCCAAGCTTCTGATCCTCCTGGAATGTCATCTGTTTGACCAACCGCACGGGGGTCCGCGGGGGACGTGAATGCACACACACAATGGAGTGCATTTCAAAGCCATTTTCATCCCTCGACAAATATGACAAAATCTGTTTGAGTAAAGGATGAGGTCTTAGCAATTGTTAGGCCTAAAATGGGAGCAGTGAACCCTCTTCGAAGTGATATTCTCATCCGTGACGGGTGTTCCGGGGACTTGATGTGCAGAGTTCCCCTCTCCCTGTGAAGAATCATTCGTCTGATTTTGTGGTCAACACCCTTTTACACCTTCTTACGGTCCGAAATGACTCTATATACGTACAATGAATTGATACAAATTATATAATCTAATCATCATAGTCTCTCTTATGAAAGAGTGCGGTTAAAGGAACAGGGCCAATGACACATGCTATGCTTATCATTCTTCATTCCCACAGCCCTAACGATACCTCAAATCTATGCTTATCATACTAAGCTACATAGTTATAAATTAGACTTAGTTATATGCGTTATCATACGCTATTATAATGGCTCCGCTAAAATCGGAGGAACTTAATGAATTGCATTGTCACTGTCAGAAGACCGTAGTATGTTGCACTGTTACTGTCAAAAGATTATTATAGATTCCAATGTCTGTGCCAGGAGGTCATGGTGAGTTGCACTGTCACTGTCAGAAGATCATGGTGAACTGTACTGTCACTGTCAGAAGGTCATGGCGAATTGCACTGTCACTGTCGGGAGACCATAGTGGATTGCACTACAACTAGAACAGTTCATACATATGTGGGAAGGTAGTTGACTTACCACTGGGCGTCCATATCATGGTAAAGATGAGGAGAGTGTGTAGTAGCCAACTGGCCTCGCCTAACCAGTGAGGTATACTTAGGTGCTGAAGTTACTCTGAGATGCAGCAAGGTAAACTCAGGTACTCCACTGTTCTCTCAGCTACACGTAGGTACAGTAGGATGCAGGGAAGTGCACTCAGGTACACGCTGATGCAGTCAGATACACTCGGGAACACCTTTGTATGGTAAGGTACATTAAGGTCCACCCATACACCCTCTAGTAGACTCAGGAACACGAAGGTACGGATAGTAAGTTCCAGTGGACTAGACTGGTTGTAACAGTATAACGTCCTCGTCTGACGTACCAGACGATGATGAGACTGGGTCGGGAGACGCTTGTAGAGGCAGTTATCTGACGGAGATTTCACAGAGGGCACAGATCCGGGTCAGAGATTCCTCGACGTCTAAATACCAGACCCGCTACAGCGCATCTACTAATTAACCTGTATGGCCCGACCTGTAATTAACGTGATTAAAATAAAGACACTCCACTAGGAGCAGTGCCTTGCCTGACGTGACATAATTTATCAGGTGTTTCATCGACGTCCTCACGGTAATGGGAACTGATGGGACCCCCTGGCTGACGACAGACGCGGGGAACGGTGGAGATTTAAGATACATCACTCACGAATGGAATTATTCATGAGGTGGCAAATTTTACTTTCCCTCGGGTTTAATTTAACTTAACATAAAAGGAAATGGTATTGACGGTACACAACTTAAGCGACTTCCTAACTGAGGAGATTAGACCACCACCATTAGAAGTATTACATTGGTATGTGGGAAGGGCGGTGTACTTATTAGTCTGGAGCAGAGGACAGTAATTTATACAATCTCGGCTGTATTGCTTAATGTCATCATACCTATGCACGAATGTTATGAGTCACACACAATATGTACAAATGAATAAACCCTCACGCTACAAATTTGTTAATAAGTGATAATTATGTACCTACGTGATAAATATGTCTCATCAAGTTCTTCAGTTTGAAATATGGCATATTTTGATAATTTCCAGTTACATACTAATAGGATAAATCGATATGAGCGGCCATATAGAATCGTTGGGAAGTCGTATGGAAAGGCTGTTAACAAACCTCCTTACAATAAAATATGTCTATCTTTATGCAGTCTTCTCTTATTCTATAGTGGTGAATTTAACAAAAAATGTTTCGATGAAAAAACGTGTTTTACAACACAAACTGAGAGAAGCCATTACCACTACATTATACCATCACACACATTTATAAATCGATATACCGATGAATGTATGCGAGTTTATACGTGAGTTTAAGTGAGGTTCATGATCTAGCCCCTCTCATTTCTGGGCCTCCCTTCACCCCCGGAAACGTGTATCAGGTCAGAGTTACGGTTCAATCTCATTGTACCACAAATGCGCCTCTTATTTAGAGTTAGCTTTTACAATCCTACCTTTCTCCGGAGACAGAGCACAGGGATGCCAAGTTGCGTACATACCTACAAAACAAGAAAACATGACGTAAATATTTGATTGCAGAAATAATATCATCGAGAATATCAAAGACGAGACACGAATTCAGGGTTGAGCAGTGATTTACAAGTAAACATTCAATTATATTTGTATATTTCTAAGATTGAATTCATTATGGTTTTGTATTCACGCACCAATGGTAACACCCAGCAGTATACTATACAGAAGATATAGATAAAGTCAAACAATTGAATACGGGGACAAAGTTACGAAAGAATGCAAAGTTCTCGATTCTAGAGACCCTGACTCAAACGGGAGCTCAAGCATCAATTAATCCCTTTTCAAAGTACGTTTGTTTATGAGGAGTGTCATTCATTTGCATTAAATATGTATTTATGTTATATTTCTTATGGATGGTGGATCTTACTAACTATGGTAGGTAAGTAGCCATACCTGAAACTATCCTGCCCTAGTACTATCATAATATGGTACAATACTAGACGTTGTTTTAGATCTGTTTTAGTTCTGGTTCTCTGTTTTACAGAGCAAAAACTTCTATTTTACATTCTCCTTTTCTAGGTGGTAGAAGTCATATATTCATATTCACTCGGGAGTGGTGTCGATGCATACAGTCATTAATTCATGATATAAGTCAAAGATATTCTTAACCATGCTTCAAACCGACTTGTACTGAAATCCCACAATCATTTCCATATACAGTGTCGCCCCCTGGTGTATTTCCTCATCGAGCTTCGTGAATTCGCTACCAGGGGGCAGCACGGCGCTGAGCGTGGATTACGCTGGTTCCCGGGGTATCCGCTAGGGGGCTCGGCGGAGAACCAGCCAACGCGGGGATTGCGCTGTAGACTGGTTCCTTGCTCGATTGACTGGTAAAAACAGACCTAGCAACACTGGGAAACCACCCGTCAAACATCCACACCGATGTTCATTTACTTGTTTATTTGCATGTTAAGTGAACGTCCAGGTGGGAGTGTCGGTCTAAAACGTAAAATCTGAGACAGTCCACAGACTGGTAAGCTTTTAGTCCACCTAGCGTTGGTTCCTTGAACTATATATATGCACTTCATGCTGCACTGGTTTACGAAGTTTCTACCAGGTGGCGACAGGTTTCTGATGATGTCTCTTATCTTTCCTTGGGCGTTATTGACGAGAAATCAGTATCCGGCTAGTACGTTTTATTCACACCAGAGTCCTCATACAAAGGATGGGCATTTTGTGAAGGGATTTCTGTTTTGTTTTAAGGCACAACGATATTAAATAAGTACTTAGTAGTAGATCAATAACAGGTATCATAACTGTTATTGGCGGTGTTGGTGGCATTAAACTCATAGCCGGGTCTGGAAAACTCCTTAGCGCATTCGAAGGAGTTTTTATTATTGGAAGATATTGTTGTAAGACAATTGATAAAACGAAGTAGATATTTTTCTTTTCAACAGTCTCATAAAAAAGATTCAAATACTCTATTTAATAGAACACACAGAGCTCAAATTAAAGGCAAGTGGCTGTGCCATTTAGGGGAAAAGTGGCACCCAGGGGTCATTATGTAATGCCTGTGTTGTAAGGGAAGGGGGCGTGCAATCAGAGGTCGCTATGTGATTGGTAGATTTGCTCTTTGATTATGAACATTTAATAAATAATTATACCAGATCAGGATAAAAAATCATTGCATCATGTACCCTTCCTCTGACATGTCCAGGAAGCTGTACCCCGGCTAATTACATATATCAGGTGACTGGATGGGGGTAGGGCAATCACAGGTTACTTCTTATGTGAGTTTTTTATGTGAGGGTAAAGGCTTGATTCCATTTACCCGAATATGTCCTGATCCTGCTCGGTCCCTATTCATATCAGGGGTAAAGCAAGCCCCAGTTTAGGGCCCGATTGGAGATCCCTATCAAATTTGGCCAAACGGAATCAAGCCTTAAAAGGGCACTCAGAGGTCATTACGGTAGTGGCCATGTGAGGGTAGAGGGCACTCAGAGTCATTATGTAAGTGGCTGTGTGAGGGAAAAGGGCACTCAGAGGTCATTACGGTAGTGGCTGTGTGAGGGAAAAGGGCACTCAGAGGTCATTATGTGAATAGATGTTTGAGAGTTAACATTATGTCAATGGCTGTGTGAGGGTAAAGGGGCAATCAGACATCATTATGTAGATGTTTTTGTGAGAGGTAAAGGCCGCAAAGAGTTTGTTATGAGAGGGAAACAATGTATAAAGCATGAATCTGCATTTATTTGATGATAGCAATTATAATACTGTTTACACCATTATTTTTTTTTCACAAGAAACAGTTCTTCTATGAGGAAATATTCATTGTACTCTGCCTGAATTTAATGATATTCTGACCTCACATTTCTCGTTTAAGGTCTTAAAAATTGGGTCGATGATAGATCGATCGAGGTGGTATGGACCACAAGATCCCACAATCACCATCAAATCAGGACTGACTCGTAGGACTATTTGGGTTCAGAGTAAATACAGCAGGGCTTTCATGGTAAATACAGCAGGGCTTTCATTGACTTGTCTTCCAGCCAGTAATGAGTCTATGTAATTCACGGTCCTGCCCGCCAGGCGCTAACATGTAGGTGCCTGTCTGGCCCCTAGCGGTGTAATATAGCATCAAACACCGCAGGTTAATCCAGGTACTTCCGGTTCCGGGTGGCGTGGCAGGACTGTTCGGGGGTGGTGGATTAGCTCGTTTACATTGCGGATTTTACACAGTGGCGGATTAGGGGCGTGTTGTGTCTGGTAATATTGTCAGGAGGAAGTGTGAAGTGTAGTGCGTAGGAGGGGGAGTCTGCATGTGCTAAGTGTGAGTGTGTGTCGAGGGGAGACGGGTGGAAGCTGACTTAATTAAAAGTTAATTATAGGCTGATTGTTATGGGAACAGTCGCTAATGTATGTTGTGTAAATGCACGGTGAATCTCAGGTGCATTGTTTTCCAGAGTAAATTACCAGGTAAATCGGGTTACATGATTGAATATACGTACTAGTAATTTGTATCGCCAATGACAGAAATTTAACGTAACAGTCACCTATTATTGTACGTTCTGATATTATAAGTATATGTACTAATATCTTGCAAAATGCATTTAAACTATTATTATAACGTCGAGTAATATGATAGGACGCAAGTATAGAAGCCTTACTATACGTTCTAATGGCATTTGGTTTTACAGTGGCTATATTTCCCATTGCGTGCGTCAACAGGGTATATGGAATGGTCGGGAGCTGAATGATACCCAATCCTAGATCGACAACAAATTCGCATACATCAATATTTAGATAGGGTGAAAAAAAAATACATCTCAGATAACCAGTAAAAAACCCAATACATCGTGGAAATCATTGAGAAAGATTAGAAAAACATACATGTATTTACAAATCAAGTATCTTTCCCTTGAATGTCAGAGCAGGCATGACTTTTGACCGTGTCAGCAAAAATAAATTCAAACAGGGAACTTTATTCGTTGAGGTGAATTTGAAAGCCTTTCCCGATATTCTGAATGAGGAAACTGTTATTTGACCTTGGTGGATGTAAGATGTTTTACCTCCTTATTTATGTGACGAGGAAACCAGATCTTCAGTTGAGTACCTGATGTGCATTATCAACGGAGGGTGATGCGTAGGGGAAGTTTACAGAGTGAGGGGACACTAAACTACGGCTGAACTACTATTTCACTTCGGTAATGTCTTACTGAAATACGATAATTCAGTAGAGTTTTATTCCACTTTACTACTATTTCCTTAGGATACTCTCAATTTCCAAGGTATACTTTCTCAAAGAGATTTAATCCATATATAATTGACTGTTATTGAAGATGATTACGACACACTTATAAAAGACTAGACATTCAAAAAGGCATACGTAATCTGACCTTCAGTCTTGTACAGACAGAAGGACACACCAGTTCTGATAAAACAGAGCAGGGGGTTTACAGATATTGGAAGGGGCCTGGTGCATATTAAAATGATATCACCTTAAGGACTGCCAACCACTATAGTGACTATAGAATATCACTTTTCAGAACACGTTACATCAGTCAGACTGACATGTCTTATTTTACAGGTGGCGAGCTATCTCTGTTAACAACGGTACTGCAGGTAAACGGACATTAACCGTTAAGACCACGTTGTATCAGGTGGATGAACGGACCCTTGTGGATAACAGCACGTTCTGCAAGATGGCCAGACTAACGCTATTAACAGCACATTGTGTCACTGTCACATTTGACAGGCATTACAGCAGGTGGCTGGACGTTCATTGCGAACACCATGTTATGTCAAGTTGACAGTTATTCACTGTTAACAAAAGATTATATCAGATGGACAAGCTTTTTCCGTTAACAGTATATCACAGCTGGTGGAACCGCTATAAAGCTGGTGCTTAGGGATGGTTATCTCATGTACCCGTAGAGCATGGATCATGTTGCCCACGTATCTGACCCTACCCACCCCTTCATATACACAGCGAGAAAAAAACAACTCCCCACCAACAAAACATGGGATCACCCAGTGAATATCAATCCACAATCTCGTCTATGTAAAATCCGCCATAGGAATGTCAGTATCTCAAATGGGATATTAGCTTCAGATATCAAATGTTCTCCAGATATAGGCCCAGCAATCTCAGGGAAAGTCTAATTTGGTGCTTACGTTTATATATTCAATCAGGCCATCTCTAGGTGAAAGGTATTGACTTGGATGTGATTAATAATGTCATGAAACTCAAGGAATACAAAGACAAATAAAAGATATCTTAGATATGTGTACAGAGTATGACTACTGAAACCCAGAGGGGCACTTTACTGGCATGTCCAGATCTAGCAGGATCAACTAGCCTCCAGTTAGTAAAACGGGTTGGCACACAGCAAGGTGAGGCCCCTTCGGACATCAAAAATTGATGTCATGCTCCTCCATGTTTGTCTGTCATGCGAGCAGACGATACTGCGGTAGAGGAGAAAGGGGGGGGGGGGGGGGTTATAGGGGAAAGAGACGGGAGGAGTCAGGGTATCTAAATGGGTCCACTGACACGGTGCTTATACCGTGCTGAACGAAAACACCACCAGATGGCACCACGTCACGCCAGTTACCTTGGTTACCTCCAAAATGAGCCACCACGGCCCCGCCTCCCTTCCAGGTAATTACCAGACTACTCGACCCGAAACACAGCTTTTTATTAGGAGCAGCACAAAAGAAAAGCTGTTGTTGCTTTGTTTCTTAAAGCGTGCGGAGTAAATGCGAGTCGGTCATGGTTTATTTAGAATATCTCGGTGTCTTGGTTTGATTAATACAAGCCAGATTAAATTGATGTTTGTTTTAAGGGTATTATTGATTCCTCTTTAGAGATGAACTGCAGGTTCAAAGTAAGAACCAAGTGCCGATACTCAAATTCTAAATTAACAAAAAATGTCCCACTACGGGATGACAATACAATTACAAAGTATGGATTCTACCCAGCTGACCCAAATTGAAAATCACTGGCGATAAAAAGGCTATAAAGTCCCAGCTCTATCCATAATGCCATACATCAGTCAGGGATTAAAAGCCTTTGTCTGAGGGCGACAATGCCATTTTGAGTTAAGGCGATGGGAGGGGGGGGGGGGTGCTTGTCTCCAGGTAGGACCAGTCAGCCTATCTAAACTTGTAGTCTGACCAGGTGTGAAGAGAGTCGGCCTGTAAGCACCCTCACATTCCCATATTATCATCCATCTTCATACCCAAACATTTGCCGACGCACATGCGCAGTGAATGACCTTTTCATCCGGGCACTTGGTGGTTAGAAGTGACGTGCTCGTGTCACTATGGAAACCCCCGGGTCAAAGGTCAGAGTCGTGTTACCATGGAAACACACTCGCCCCCGGGTCACTATGACAATGTGGTACGGGGGTAATACTCCTTAATTCTCGTTTCATTCTCGTGGCACGTGCCAAAGGCGAGGGTTCGTCACAGGTGAGCAGTAATGGGGAATGTTAAGTGGATTGGTCTTTCTCTGGCAAACCTTACCACTAATTGGTCTTTGTGTCTTATTGTTTCACTCCAAAGCTATAATTCACCATGCCTTCACTTCTGATTATGTCATTCATTTTAGATACTGCTATTCTTTCAAAACAGTTTATCACAGGAATACTTATGCCGCTTGGATATTTGTAAAATCATCTAGCATATATTATGCAAACAAAAGTGCAATACAATGTACATTGCTATTTCGGGACTGTATCATTTCTTTACTTTGAAATCTGAACATTTTTTCCCGATAATTATTGATAGAAGATTTGATTATTCACATTTTTCATGATTCACAAAGGAAAACTTAAACACAAACGCGTATTAGATTACGACATGTGTCGTGAATATCACTTTGCATCAATAAAACTCTTTGCGAATGACACTGTCAGCAAGTTGAGAGGAGGTTACTGGGAAATGTCAGTATGCAGACTAATGTTCAGGGTAGTTTTTAAGTCAGTACCTGTTGTTGATGTTTAAAGGGTCCTGAGTGTTTTCTGAAGTCACACAAAGTCATGCCACATCACCCTAAAGCTGACTGCATGCAATTGAAGTCAGAGAAAAGGAAAATATTATGGTTTTATACAGGAACCAGTTTTCACATCTAATAGATGAGTCACCTCAAATGAAATAAGATTTCTGAAGCGACGAAAAAATATGCAGAGGAAAGATGGCCGTCTAGTAGAAATAGAGGCACATAGGACACGCTTGTGACCTTAGTATTAATGCTAAGCCGCCCACCTGGGCGAGTTTTTACGACCAGACAAAATAGACTGTGGGTTAACTTTAGTGATTTTCACTGGTCTGAAGCAAACTGCGTGAAGATATGTTCCCAGGCCAGGATTAAACAAGGCAGAACTGGCCTCACAGAACCCACAGAGTCCATTGTATGATTTTTTTTTAACCTTCATCATGAGATTTTTTTCTATATCCTTTCCAAGGTAAGCTAAAGAATAGCAACTGCCTTAGCCGTGTAAGAAAAAAACCATAGGATAATGTGACAAAGAATGGGGGTTAATGTTACATATATTAAAAAGTTTCCCTGGTTTCCTACTTCCTGTGTATTGTTGCAGGATATGGTTTCGTTCCGATGACCCGCGGTGCTCGCGTTTAGAGAGTGGTTACATGCAGCAGTAGACCGAAGCAATGTAAAAGTTTTTAAAATGAATTATTACATTATTTCTTTGCTGCAGACTATCACTTATTCATATAAAACTTTTTATCATGATGTTAGAATGTCATTCTATAGATATACGATGACTAACACGATCTCAGACATATGCATAAAAAACAACAGCAGTTAGTTACACATCAAACTGCAAACTGCATGGCAGCGCCAACATAACAAATTGCAGATTTTGAATCATACATTTTCCCCCAATGAGTGAACCGTCGTGAAGAAAGAAATCCAACTGGGAGCAGTTATTTAGGGAGGATTTATAGACCTATCTTCTTTATATCAGTCACACATACAGTCACTTCTCCTGGTGATGTATTCCTTGAAGTATATCGAACACCAACAGGCATAAATTGCTCGCCTGAAATGTGAAAACCAGATCAACTGACTGTATTAAACTTGAATGGGTAAGTTTAAGAGAATGATTACTTTATGTGTTAAGGTCAGGACAGGTCACCTTGAAACTCCCATCTGATTCGCACCATTCACGCTCTAATCTCATTTACACCATTCACACTCACAACACTTTCACAGTCAAACCTCTCCTCCACACCATGCACGCTCATATCTCAGCCATACTCGCCATTTTCTTGACACCATTCACATTCACACCTCATTCACACCCAACTCGCTCATCTACATTATGCCCCCTCTCATCTCATCCAACAGTCGCTTTTGGTGGAGATTATTCAAACCCCAGAGTTGGGATTTCCTTTCATATCCCTGGCAGAGCCCTTTGAGATTCACTTCTTATTGAATAACTTTACTCTCAAGGGGGAGACTGACTCACAGATTCACTTCGCTTTACCACACCTCCATTATGTCCTCGCGCATGCTCCTTAGTAGGTTATGTACCGTCATACATTACCCGTGAACAGCAGTGGCGCCCCCTATGTTTCTGAAGTAGGGGCATGGCTTATAGGTGTGACCTGTGCAAACGATGGTAATTCTCCCTCGGTCCACTGTATCAATTACAGTTAACCAATCAGGCACTGGGCGAATAATCGCGTCATGGCATGACACTCTCCAAGCAGATAGTTTATTGGGATTTCTGCGGAGGAAGATTAATTCACCCCATTAGGGGAAATGGGCGTGTGGGGTGTGGGGTGTGTCTGAATAAGTGGTAGTACCCCCTTATTAACCCCCTAACGTTGACTCCTCTCCCGCGGAGTAGAACTTTGCCAAATCTGACCGTTACCATATACCCTTCAATTAATAGTAAATTGCCCGGGAAGGTGCGTTCGTATTCTATGGGTGCGTTAAGGGGAGGATGGGCCATCCAACCCGCATGTAGGCCTACATTTTTATATTTGTATTTCCAACAAGAATACATTCAGTTAGATGTATTCTGACTCCGTATGACAAATGAATCAAATGTGGACTAGTAGATAATGCCGTTCAGTTATACTGTATACGAATTACAACAGAAACGTGAAGAGTTCACAGATGATTAACACTACCGGTAGGAGGGTGAATATCTCACGATAAGATAGCTAGATGAAGTAAAACTTTGGCCATATTTCCTTGGTTTCTCATTCTTAACACAGTGCGCCCTATATTCGAGTACGAAACTCTTCTTTAAGATGACATCTCAGTTATACACACGTTTGAATAAACAAATAAAAATAAAAAATCATAAGAAAGTTGTTACCCTGCTAACAAATACCATCCCAACCCTTTGCTAGAGTGTACTCCCTCATTGTAATGCATTCTCTGTTATGAAGAGGCTGAGTAAGAAACATGACCTGTATTGAGCACTGATACCATATTGTTTCTGCACAGCATTTGAGATTGGGTTTTCATTCAGGTGCGCCTTCAGTAACCTAACCTGCATCCAGGGGAGATTTAACGATCTGTGCAAACAAAACCCTGTTCCCAGAGGAAACTGGAACCACGTTGATTGACGATAACACACGGCCCCTATTTGATTGAGAAACCAGTACTACCTGTATGACACCTGATATCTTTAAGTGCTGGCTCTATTATTAAATACAACCAAGCTTCGAAACCCTCAGGTAACAAGCAACAGAAGGCAAAATTTTCAAGAGAGACTGACGTCCTAAAAGCGTGCCTTTTCTCTTATTATCGCCCTTTAAGCGTTCTTCGCACCCCCTTGCGGCGCAGTCAGGGCTTCTCTCGGGTCACGTGACAGGTATCGCGAGACTCGGCGTGATGACGGCGGGCGGCGCGTCCCGCGGCGGTGGTCGCGCTTTTGTCGCGTTTCTTTTGTCGCGTTTATTGTACATTCTAGTAGTGAGTGTCGCGCATTGAGAAGCGACCACGAGCTGATAGCACCGGGCGCTACCCGCGACAAAAGAGGAATTCATGCAGCGTCAACAGGGAGACACAGGGGCAGAACGACCTGTATTATGTGGCGTACAACAGACGGACGGAGTGAGATGTATTATTTGGTATTCTCGCTTTAAGGGTCTCTCTTTTTGTTTAACAGAGTAAATCATGGGAGCGTGTGCCCAGACAGCTGATTCAGGACCACAGAGAAGTGACTTGGTTATCTCACCCCTATCTGTAACGGCACATCACGTCTTTGACACACACTGCAGCTGCCGCAGTGAAGGTACTTTTGTTCTCTGGCAGAATGTATGATTTTACAATCCATGAAGCTCTATGTCCTTGGGCGATAATAAAGTACAGTATGCAGCAGTCATTATGAACGGTAATGTTTGAGCAGGTGAACGAAACCATCAGTAGCAACTACACTTGTGTAACTGACATAAGTTCATTAATCAGAGCACACTCTTTCACATGCCCCCTTCTTTTCATATTATATCATTTTCAGTAGGGTTAACGCATATGGTCTTATTCTGTGATATATTGGTCAAAATAAGTACTCGCAATTTATTTGTAACGCTGCAGTCTTTGTAGGCTTGCAAAACTTGCATACTGCAAATTCCTAGGAGACCTTTTTCATTACTTGTCACCTTGGCATATTAAGTCTGTAGGAGTATTCCCTCTAAATTCTCGTGTTTTCACAGGGGATGCCATCAATGCATTATCTATCTACAGTTTTCTTATTCCAAATGAACTGAGGCGACATGTAGGATGATAGGAAGGACTAGAAGTGTTTCCCTCGGAGTTGAAGGAGACGAGACACAGACTACAGCCAAGTTGAGTGCTATTGGTTTTAACAGGAAAACATAACCCAAACTCAAACAGCCCCGCTGTCCACCAGAGGGCACTCTGTTTATGTAAGACTCACTGGGCTATGTGTGTTTGATAGTTCACCAGGCTCCGGCTCCTAAATGTTCATTTACGTCTCGTCCATTCATGCTAAAGCTTTATTTAGGAAATTGCCTCAGGTCTGGTTTCTGTGTTTACCAGCAGTATTTACCTGCTGTAACCAGCGAAGGCCGCCCCGGGGAATAGCCTAGGGGACGGTCTGCTGTGTACCGGCGTGCACCTTTAGCTGAGCCGCTATAATTGTTTAGTCTACCACATTACCTTTTTTCGTCCAGTTGTATTTCGTTTTGGATTAAGTGATATTAGAAGGCTAGGTACACAACTGCTCGTGTGAAACCTCTCAATCTATTGTCAAACTTTTCCTACTTACACATTACAACTGTACATGTGCAAATAGATATGTGAATACTATATTCGCAGACATGTAGCCCATTCGCTATTTATTTAGCTTTGTTTATTGGGAATTAAGCATTACGATTCCCTGATATTAAATTCTATCTAATCATACGTAGTAGCTTGCCATTCATTTAAGGTAAGTAAACACCCCAGAAAATACAAACAATAAAACAAACACTGCACAGCAAATATTGAATTGATTTGATTAAAATTGTTCAATTCTTGTGAACTCGTAAATCTTAACCTACCATCAGCACCATGTGGTGAAACTGCTTGGTGGCTCCTCTTTAGTGCCTTAGTGAATGTATACCTTTATGATGCATTCAAAGTCTCAAAGAGATCCCTAAACATCCTTTAGTAGCGTACAACAAACATTTGATCATAAACCCCAAATACATATGCAGTACGCTATATCATGGCAGACCAAACAAATGGCGTCACAGTATGAGAAGGTGGAGCCTAAAACCTGCGACTTTTCACGGTCGAGCTATTTCCGCAGCACCAATAACCCACCATCATGCACACACAGACCCTGAAGCATTTTCACAGGTTAATCTGCACGCATGCATCACAAATAGTGGAGTGTACGGGCAGACAGGTATGAAAACACAATACGCCGTGCGAGACACGCTGCCAAACAATACCACGGTCACTGGATCACGCCTTAAACGCCTTCTCAGATTCCAAATCTCAGTTTTAAACATATATTAAAATACCATGTATTTGTTACTTTATGACTATATTTCTAGTATCACGAAAGTTGTGCGAGTGGAGAAACTGCCCACAAATAGTGTTGGAAAAAGGTCTAAACAACCAATGATAACTAGCATGTGATGGAGATACACACAGATGTGCATTAATTCAACGTTCATTATAACAACCATGGTAATTATGTTTAAAAAACTGAGGCCAGTGAGAATGTTCGGCTGTAGGCATAAGGTACTCACGTGTTGTGCCAGGATTTCATGAATTATTATAAACTAAACAAGAAAAGAAAGACATAAAAGGTTCTGCAAAAATGTGAAGCGGCATCAAGGCACAGATTTATTACACAGAGTTAAGTCTGCATATATCACCGTCTAAAAGGACAAGCGGCTGGTGACTGCATACAGGAGTTGAGCGGTCTCTGCACACACGGCTCAGCGCGCCCTCAGCCCGATCACCCACCACGGGGATCAGACCTCCTGCGGGTCACAGACCGGGTTAACACCGGCCTGCTGGGATCAGTCATGGAGACGTCACACCTCAGTCTCCTGGACTCACAGAACGGTAACTCATCCCCCTGCCACGTGTGAGTGTTGGGCTGAGAACGGTGCCACTCACCGTCACACTCAGCGTTTAAAGGTGCGGGATCTCAAGGCCAAATTGCCGCCCCACCAGGGACTTAACCCATTTGGTTCAAATATCTCTGAAAGATTCATCATAACTTAAACTTGAAGATTGTCCAAATGTCTGTGGCTGCCACCTTGTAGCTTCTTTGTAAACATGTGGGATGATTCTCATATATGTTCTAAGCCATATGTATTAAGAAAAATTACTATTGAGATGGGTGAACATTTTAAGAAAAATGCCTCCACCTAGAGAGATGCTATTGATTGGTGCACCAATTGAATACGAACTACATAAAAGTCTGATTCCATACAGCCGAATTCAGTCCATCCTTTGTCTGGCCCTTATATCTGGTACATAACTGATGTTTGCCGGGGGTGTGGTTGTTTCATTGGTGCTCTATTGGCATTCCTTTGATTTAACACCGTCTAGTACCAGGTGCCATACCACCTATCTGGAACCATCCCCTTCTCTCCTAGATGGCCACCTGTGGGAGACTGAGAAGGTCACGATTTTAGAGCAGATTAGCTTCGGAGGGATCCCAGGTCAACACCTGAGTATAATGAGAAGAAATATACAAATTATTGAAAAGAAATGTGAGCTTACTCTGCTACGTCTTCTCGCAACATCTGAGTATAATTCGGGTTTATGGAATCATACCTTTATACAGTTGAAACCTCTTCTAATGGCGTCAACCATTTTGGGTGACCTCTATATTTGGAAAAGTGTTGCTTTGGGAGAAAATCCTCCTGGTCTATTTATAGATGATGGTCTCCATATCGGAAGCGTTGGTAGAATTAACGGAGCCAGGTTCTAACCAATTTAAGGTCGACCATCTCATCACCAGCAGACGGCTCAGTGACAAAGCCACTTCGGTCTGTCTTCTGCTTCGGTATTCGCCTCAGTGGGCAGGTGCATTGCGTAAAACCTACAAAATAAGCAAATACTTGAGAGCAATGTGGCAGACACCACTCAATGTATTCCTCTCGTCGCCAGTCAACAAGGCGACTTTTCACTGGGATTCCTCATCTCACCAGCTGTAACCAGTATCAGATGATGCCTTTTGGTGCTTTTTATCCAGGAACCACAGACAGGTCTGAGAGGGGCACTTATTTCACTGTAAATGGAGCTGTCTGTGTTATTTCCTAGTCAGGTGGGTATGTTGTTGGTGTCTTACACGCAACCTGATGATATTACAAGGAGTTCACCGTAAATGTGTCACAGTCAATCCTGACAATATTCACATAGTGTGACGATACACGTCTTTCATCCTTGTCACTTCTTTCTGAAATTCGACATTCCCTTTTGAGCGCAGGATAGAATGTCACATTTTACAATATAATGCATAGATCAACATTGTACACAATGGCGGTCCACTGGCTCTAATGCCCATTGCACTGTGCTCCACACTCTAAGCTGTCTAAAGCCCTGACGATATGATCCCATATAAAAACCCTCAGAAAGGTTCTACATTGAGAGCACAATGACAACGCCACTACTTCTCTATAGAGCCTGCTTTCTAAATGTAAATGAATAGACCTGAGGGGCCAGCCTAACTGTATGACCCTTCTGTGGGTGTGCAGGGACGGGCAGGTTTATTGGAAACCGCCTCAGGCACACCCAGCACACTAATATGTCCCATTCAATCCCAACCTTCCGTTTATAACAGCCCTCTTCACCGCCGATGTGTAGCAGGTGAGAGGCATTGTATCTTATTGGTGATCTGTGTCAGTGGCTGCAGCTATTCTGTTAGCCTTGCAGTAAAACGGGAATAGAGAGATAGCAAAGTGATGCTCTGTCATAGTATAGGGCAGTGTGTGACATAGCAAGGCTAAGCTCTACCGCGGAGTGCATTACATCTAAGGTTAAGTCCACAACGACCTGACAATGTTTGCCAACTTGCGGGAAAAAAATGTGAAGAGAGAAAGAAGACTGGGTCTCCATGTATCTGTACAGAACCCAGACTATGCGGCATTCTCCACTATATGAGGCCTGGGAGGTGTTTCATAGGCAAGTACACATAGACCTGCTGGTTTGAAACTATCACTGAAGGTCTAAGACCTATTTGAATATAGCTGTGCCATACATGAGCAGGTGTGATAATTCGACTGCAACGGAAACGATTACTATCAACGATCGTCACTGTTATAAAACACTTCCCTGGCAAACCCTTGGGTTGCACATTTGCCAATCCCCTGACCCATGTATTCCACACCCTGCCGCGTCCTTGGCCCATTTTTGGTGTGACCCGTGACAGTCATTTCACATTCCTATCGGCAATCACCCTGCCCTGCTGCCTGAGTCGAATCACGTCAGATGTGGCCTTGACCCCCTGAGTCGTGGTCACGTGGTACAGGGGAGAGGAATCTTCAGAAGACTCCGTGACTTCACTATATAACAGACACAGGCCTGTAGGCGACACAGTAGCCCTGAGGCAGGTAGACATATGACCCTCACTGTTCTTGTGATTCCAGTGTATATCAACGTTAGCGCTTCACTCTCCTAAACACTGCTATTCATCTTGAAACACCTGTACCCACTCACTACTGCCACCTCTCTATTACCTACACAACAAACATTACAGGTCATTTATGTTTTTTCCTAAACATCACAAAACATTTGATGCATTTGACACAAGAAAATATGATCTCTGGATATGAAAGACCCATGGTATTGGTCAGTTATCAACTCAGTGCAATCCCACAGTGCATCTGACAAAATGGCAGTACCGATCTTGCCTGAAAGGTGAGTCTACAGGTCAGGCTTCCAGGGAATACACAACCCCACACACTCCTACTATATACCACATACACACCCATTCACATCCGGTAACACCTACACACACTCCTGCTACTTCTCCACTCTGTCTACAACCGTACCCTCTCCTACTCACTCCTACACATTCCTACAACTCCACCACGGCTCGTCCCCCCTTTAGCACCCTACTACTACAAGTCCGCCAGCACACATCTGAGAACGCCTTCGGCCACCAATAACCTCCAGACCTGCTCGTCAAAAACCAAACCTACTTTGCACCAGGATTGCTCCAAATATTTTCTCAGCAATGTAAAGTGGTTGTAGAGGAATTAGTTTGACTAATGTGCTAATGAAGTTTGATTGCAGCGGTGTTGTTCCTGGTTACCTGCACGACTGGCAGGTCATTGGCCACCTCCCTGACCCAGTTAATTCACCTGCAGAGCTTTTGGCAGGTTGAGTGTTGACTTTTGGCCATTACCTCTTGGACCCTTGATCCGCTTTGTCAACAACATTAAATAAACCGGTGCATGGTCGGATAAACGGGCCTACGGCTACTATAAATACCCCGTTTAATTAATTGTCAACTGCCCCTGCCATTAATTCTTCTTTGATCAATCTCCCTACAGATTTTGTGTTCAGGCCAGCATTCTCCAGGCTGAGCTTAGAATTGCAAGACTTGCTTGTTGGATCAGGGACCGGCCTTTGCAGTATTATGCTTTAGACATGTATACAATTTTAGGGATTGAGAGATGGCAAATCGCCCCACAGATTACGAACTTTTTCTCTAATTGTCTTTATCTAGACGAAAGGTTGATGATGAATTTGTTCAAAGCAAAATATCAAACAGTGAATGGAGTAATGTGAGAGTAAACTGATGTGAACAGACAGTGGCACTGCCTATATTTCCATGTCATGGGGGCGCTTCTCCTCGTTTGCAATATATTTGCGGATCGCAGAATAACGACCCGAGGGCCTAAACGTTGCTCCTGAAATTAAGAGGATAGCATCGGAATTGCTTAGCCATATCGCCGCGTAAAATGCGGTGTTTGGCGACTAAATTCACGTAGACCTTCTCACCATAGCGGATCTTCGGCGGATCGCATCACTTCAGGTTCTTTGGTTAGATAGACCGAGACTGATATTCTCACTAACCATTGGTGGTGGCAACACTACCTCTACCCCGAGTTCTTCTAGCATCAGCAAATAGCCCTAAACACCACAAGACCTCAGCCCAGTTTCAATTGTGGTGCCATCTGTATTTAGTAAAAGCAGTAATGATTCTTCCCCTGTCTCATTCAATATGTGCCCCTGGAAATGCTGTATCACTATCACATGGAAAAACGATTGTCAAAATCGAACGCAATAAAAGATTGAACAATAGAAATTTAAAAAAAACCATCGTGAAAAATACCGATACCGCGTGAATACAGCCATACAATCCGACTTTACGGGAGCAACACTTTTCCAGGGGGAGAGCTAACGCAATCGTAAAATTGGATATACGATCTGATAATAGTGAACGATGCAATAATCTCTAGAAATGGTTTATGGATATGAGAAATCTGAGGGGTTTTGAGAGTAATTCAGCTGTTGATATTTATAGGAATGATGTGGTTAAAAAGCACATTGCTAGTTACATGATCCAGAACCAATTTTGGGGATTCCTTTGAGAAGTAAAATGTTTCATCACTAACTTTATTTCTAGGCATTCAATTTGTGACTTCTGACAATGAATCACATGTTACAGACTCAATTATGACGGTGACTGAGCATACCTAGCTTCAAGTTGAACATTTCGGTAAGATTTCAAGGACAACCAGTCGTGGTTCTCAACATTACTGCCTTCAAAGTGATTTACCAGGGCAGTAAACATATAACTACTGCACGCACAACTTTCAAAGGGAATCCATAAAATGTTTCTGTTGATAATATCTCTCAAGCCTAGCACAAGAGGATCCTTTTCGTAATAGCTGAGTTCATTTTGGAAATGTCCGGAGCAGATAGTAAAGGCATAAATCAAACCATTGCCATCTAAAATGGCGGGGCACTACAGAAATAGAATACTTAGTACTGTCAGTGTACACTGAATACAGTCTTCAGGATAGATTTACCTCCTCACCTGAGGATTCCTATGACTCAAGTAATCATAATAAGTGTCACAGCTATCTGACCCCAAATCTTCCATCGTTATTGAGACTTTCACAGGACCCCCTGCACTGACGTCATATCGATTAGGGTTTATGGGAATATGATGGACTGGGGTCATGCTAAGCGTGTTCTTGCCATGACGACTGGACATGGTCTGCTGGTCACACTGCGAGGCGATGTATTCAGGGAAGCAATTTCAGGAAGGTGATACTGCTGGCTTAAAGTTAAACGGGCAGGACGAAACTGAGCTAGCACCAAAGATACGGCATGAAGAGCTTAGTACAGTGGACGTGTTGAGTGTTAACTACCAGAGAGGGAAGTCTCCTATTTGTCAACCTTGTACCGTAATTAATCCCGATATTGACCCTTATGTTCAGGGACAAGAAATGCCTGGTGCCTGACATTGTCGGCATTACTGCGTGGTGATATTTGTGTGCTAAATCCCTCTCTTTATCAGGTCTTACAATCAGAGAGAGAAATGTGGACCGAACACTTAAAGCTTTCTCAACTTGGTATCAAACTGAAAGCCTTTTAACTGACGGTCCTTCAGTCGGTGGGTTTGCAGCACAAAGAGACATGTACATTGGGATTATTGAGAGACAGGATCAAAGGATATACCCGATTACTATGATGGGCGTGTGTGTGTTTAGCCCGAACTTACAGAATGCGCCTCCTATTAGTCCAGTATGACGCTCACGTGCCCAAGAGTATGACCCATGAGAAAACGCTATGGTACCTAAAGGAAATATCTGAAATTGGATATCGTAAATATGTGGGGAGATTGGTGGAAATGTAGTCTATTGCACGGATTGGTAAAATATATTGAACAGTAATATATGTATAGGCTCGAGAGCTGTGAGGGGTCACGAAACGGTATATGTTGGCTTACGAAGTATAAGGAAGGAACTACATCACTATCCATAGCCACTGAAAATATACCATTAGTTTTCGTGGCGGAGTAACCTCATGCGGCAAAGCAAAGTGAGATCACATAGAAAACCAAAATAAATGGCGTATTTTCTGTTGCTGTGGATCGAGTGCGATTCTCATTTCATCTCACCCCTATCACTGACCTTTTCGCTAATATTTGTGAGGTCGTCCCGCCTTGAGTATGTGCGGTTTTTTTACAATACCCCATGGGTGTTGAGTACAGTACAATTACCAGGGGTGAGATAAATAATGTCTTGTCCTGTAATTTAGTGAAGATGAAATATGGTCCAGTCTCCAAAGGCTTTGTGCCTAACCTGTAATGTATGTAGGGATTTGTGATACAGGTTGGAAGATTAACTATGAACTAGTCTCCTAGGCTTAATGCTCAACCTAAGATTTATGCAGGGAATGGTGAGACATGCTTAAAGATGGAATATGATCCAGTACCACAGGCTTAGTCCCTGACTTTTAGTTTAGTGCAGAGACTGATGATACATGCTGGAAGATGGAATATTATCCAGTCTCCCAGGCTGAGTGCTTGACCTGTAGTTCCCCACAGGTAGTGACTCATGACCTTGGACGTTCATGCCTCACTGAACACCTGTGAGCAGATCAAACGACTCACTTCGGGCGGCGTCGTCACGTCTAATCACCCGATCACATGTCTGATCACGTGTCCGCGAGGTCTTCACGACTGGAGCTCTCCGCTGAAGGAGGCGACAATTGGCCTTGTAGCTGCAGCTGGCGGTGTTGAGGAGCAGCTCGCGGGGAGTTGTAGTGAGTTGGTTGATTAGCTCGGGGAGGTTTATGGAACTTTCATTATTGATAGCTGATATAAACACTGAAGTCATGCACATGAACTATTGAAATGCATTATATGTATACATTCATATAACATTCATCGCCTCACCGTGGTGACAGAGCTTTTATCATTCTGCTTACAGTGCGTTGCTAGCCTACTAGCCTAACGTTTTCAACGAAGTATCTTAAAGATGCAAGTAAAAGATGGTTTTGTAATGACACCGTAAAATGTGTTTTAATGTATTAATATGTTAAGAATTGCTTTAAACAGGATGTAGACAAGTCAATCTGGTATTTTCTTATCCATGGATGATCTACCTATTCAACCATTCTCTTATTAGAGCTGCTAAATAGTTACTGCCTTATCCTAAACCTGTGATGTGAGACACAAGAAACGCTGTTACTCTCCCAGTAGCAGTCATTTATATCTCCTAATGCGAGGTTAGATTAGATATACTTATTTGGCGAGGCATAAATGGAAGAGTTATGCCATTGATGAATTCCTACTGTGAATTACATCCGTATCTCTTAAATTGGTTAAATTATTAATGAAATATCGCCAAAAACAATAAGACACCGACATGTAGTCTCTTCCCGACGACACCTCCTCCTTTTATACCCTCGTAAATTACCCAGGTTAAGATCAAAGAGAGCTGCCGGGAGCCGAACCGGGGTGAGCCACGGGCCGGTGGTGTGGAATCATAGAAATTAATTCAAAGTTAAATAACTTCGGATCCAATTAAGATATCGGGAAACGGTTTTCAGAACTATAATCGCCTCTGTCTCCCCTTTAAATCGGTATAAGAAACTTCTAAATCGGACTAGGGGATAGGTAGCATCGCTATTCAAATGGCCAATTCAGAATCGGTAACAATCGGTGAAAGTGCGTACACCGAAATCTTAAGGTCGGGGACAGTCGGTCATATCTGACATGGTAGTAATGCCCGACGCGTCGGGAAAAGCAATAAAATCGGGTCGGTGAAGTGCGTACACCGACCCGATTGATGCAGATTGTCACAGACCCGACGGATCCGTCGGGGAAAGGTAGAATCCGGCACAGCCGTCGGGTCGGTGTCTTATAGGCTTTAGACACCGAAATTTTATTCCCGACTCTCACCGAGCCGATAGTCGGGATGAATCGGGAACAAATTTCGGTGTCGGCTTTAAATATCCGCGGCAATAACTGACGAAAACAACGTTATCCGATAGATTGGGAAACTGCTTGGGTAAAGTGTCAGTATACATGTAGTTAGATGCACAGTGTACAGGATGTGCAGAAAACAACGGATCATTTTACCGTAAGCTAAAATGAAAGAAAAAATGATAAAGATGAATGAAGATGAGTAGAAAATGATGAAAGGAGGGAACAGAAAAGCGGGGTTGGCTCTAATATGCGTCACGTGGCTCTGACGTCACGTTATGAGCCATCTCTGATATCAATATAATAACCACGTGACTGGTCATGTGACATGCAGTGCCAAAAGTTTCCTGTTTAATGCACTAACATAATCACATATTATCGCTCAGAGACCATCAGCTGATGGACATTCAAGGACCGTCCATTGACCCAGGTGGTGCCCCCTGGTGGAGGCGGAGGCTCAGGTGGGGGATATAAATACGTGATAACGACCTGTGGCCATGACGAGGGAGCTTCCCCGGGTCCGCAGGTACACACACGGCCAGGTGTCAATACGGGGGACGGGGGCTGACCACACCTGTTTAATAATTCATAGTGGGAGGCGGGGGCAAGGCGGACATTTGGCATCCTTACTGGGCACGTGGCCGGACTGGCTCCACCTCGGTATGGGGACGGTGAGGAAGGTAGGGGAAGGTAGGGGCGAAGTAGGGGATGGTATGTGGATGAAAAGGGTTTTGTTGTGGGGGGGGGGGGGGGGGGTAGGTAGGGGAGGTAGGGGATGACCACGTGGTATGTGGATGGTAAGTAGGAGATGGCCTAGACTTGCTCAAGTCTTTGATTATGAACATTCATTAAATGATTTGCACTACACGCTTGTCCGAAATTGTGTTATCCTGTGTAGTTTTAATAACTAACATCGTATGGAGTGAAACACATGAATGTTGGTAGCAGAATGTAAAACAGAGGGAAGCTTCTAGAGCACCCGTCTGTATAAGGGTATGACTGGTCCCCTGACCAGGTGATGTAAGCAGCAGAGGAGTACACCTTCGCTGCAGCTGCCGGAGGCAGCACTGAGGTACGAGGAGTAAGAGCTAGCTGAGCAAAAAACTTGCTCCCGCTGGAGTAAGGTTAGGCGCCGGAGGCTTCATTCCGTGAGGAGTCGCCTACTATAGACATTCTCGGTGCTGTGAGTTACCTACAGACTGACATGTGTGTAACTGGCTCTCAGTGGAGAGAACACAGAACGCATCGACTGAGTTTTAACATCCATTCCAGGAGCACTAGGATACACAACTCTATTCAGCAAAACAGGAACTGAAGAGAACAACTGTAAGAACGATATGCTTTAGGAAGACTGAAGGAAACAGAACATCTATGAACATTAAGCTAAAGGTTTATTATACAGTAGGCACATCTTACTTAGTCAAGGAGACTATAACATCGCATTGGATAATACTGCCTGTAATTGTATTACACAGATTGCTCTCAGGAGACTAAAGTTATTAACTTGACTTGCAGTGTTCGCCTTTCCTCCTCTCAGGTCATCGAGATGTGAGGTCACTGTGTCTCGGTGACAGCGCTAAACAAGTAGTTCTGCCCCTAGATTAGTCTACAGATACAGGAAGACAGAAGAAGTTAAGATAATGAGCTAGCTACCTAAACAACTAATAAAGGGTCACTAATTATACCCCCCACTACGGTGCAGATTAAACGCAATAAGAATAAATTCATCAAAGTGTGTATCCTTCTCTGACTGGCCCATGAATCTGTATCCCAACGAGGAGGGTAGCCATAGGATGCAGGGACTAAAGCCAGTCTAGGGATGGCCACATGGTATGTGGATGATAAGGATCTTGTTGGGGGGGGGGGGGGAGTAGGGGGGGAGTACGTGGGTGATAAGAGTGTTAGGGTGGAGGGGGGGGGGAGTTAGGGGGCAGGTAGAGGGTGATAGTGATAGGTAGAGGGTAGTAAGGAGGGGTACCCGTCGGTAGCGGGTGGGGTAGTGCGGTAGTAGTGGAGTGTAGAGGGTGGTTTGTGACCCTTGAAGACGGTGTCAGGTGGTATTAGGGTGGTGAAGTATGGTAAGGTGTTGAAGGTGGTAGGGAGTGGTAAAGTGCGGTAAAGTGTGGTAGATTGTGGGAGACGCTGGTTGAGTGTGGTAAGGGGTGGTAGGAGGTAGTAGAGATGGTAGGGGGTGATAGTAAGTGAGGGGTTGTGGAGGTTGTTTGTGGTAAGCGAAGGTGTTGCAGGCTGTTAAAGGGAATTTCTGAGTGGTAGAGAATGGTAGGGGTAGTCGAGGGTGATGCTGGGTGGTAGAGAGTGGTAGGGGTAGTCGAGGGTGTTGTAGAGTGGGAGTGTTGTGGAGTGTGGTGGGGGATTATGAGGTAGGGTGAGGGGTGGTGAAGGGTGGTAGCCGATGGTTTGAAGAAGTATGACGATGAACGTCATGAAGATGCTGCTCGGGGGTGGTGGAGGTTGGTTTAGTGTGGTTTGGGGTGGTAAATGGTGGTGGAGGGTGGTAGATGGTGGTAGAGGCTGGTGGTGGTTGGAGGAGTGTGGTGAGGGGTGGTGGTGGCAGGGGGTTCTAGAGGGTGGTAGAAGATGGGGGATGAGACAGGAGGACGCGGACACAGACACCTGAACCAGACCCCAGTCTCCTACCTTTATGCGCCTGTCAATGGGAGGCATTGATTATCGGACTGTCACTGGCCACGTGCTTAGCGGGATTTTTTCGGGAAACGGATTTGTCCCGGGGTGCGGCTCCTAATTAAATCCCCCACCACACATGACACACAGAGAAATCACATTCAGGTTTCCTCTGCACATCGTGGCCTTAATACTCATAGGCTCAAGACTTGGGCGTTGTCCGGAGGCCATTTTCTTTTTCAATTTCAGGCGCGATTAAACTCGGCCGGAGTGTGAGTGCGTCCAGCCTCCGGTGCGACATTCTGCTGCTGATCGGTTAATGGAAGAAATAGAAACCTATGATTGGCGTGATACTCTCCCATGAATGAGATTAGCCCTTTGTATCCCACTGTATTTTGAGTGACTTCCATTTGGGGGCATTTACATGTGGGACATGTAAATGAGTAACGTCCAGAGTTGATGAGCTATCGCAAATACGGAAGTACTTGAATGTGAAACAAACTATTTTGATACATAAAACAAAGGTGCTCCTTTATTTCGAGTATGGAAACATTTTTACTCACAACATCAATGTTAACCTTAAACAGCAGCTACAAAGAGTACAGAGTCGACCATTGAAAATCTGTCTAAAAGAAAATAGACTAGCAAGCACTGACTGCATCCCTGTCAGAAGTAATCTAAATAAACGTTTTGAAAGAAGACAAGTACACCTCTAAAATCTAGCACACAAAAGGAGCAAATCTGAAAAATCTGCAACCAGATATAACTAAGATATACACGTGTAGTATGGCATGGAGATGGAATGTTGAGCGTATTAGGACATTTAGCACGCTACATTAAATGGTGATGGATAGTAATTAGATTATACATTAAATTCCATGGGCGAAGGAAACGCTTTGTTGGAACCTCATTCTGTAATCTTCCATAGGTTTCCTCTATAGTAACTATTGTGTTCAATGTGTTAGGGTATTCTATCTGTCATGTAAAGCAGTAGTAATGTATAAGAGTATCCGTAGCTATTTGCTGAGTGTATTAGAACACACATACACTATATACACTGTGTCGTGTAAAGCAGTGCTAATTGATGTCTATTTGACCAGCCCACAAAACGCAGAGAGTGGTGATTGTTGCGTGTGGTCGTTCCCGCTGTCCTGCCCACTCCTTGACGGCCCTGTGGACAAAGGTCGAAAAGAAGCCTCCTCTCCTGCCTATTACAGTCCTTGTCAGGCTTGTAGATCTCCTCCATTTTTGCCTGGTGTCGCGCAGAACGTATGGCAGGTGGTGTAGCTCCTTCTGACAGCCTGTCACGGACCTGTTAAGTTAACGCTAGAACTATGCGTCGTGTCGCCAACAATTGGTGGTCAGGGCCATTTAGCACCGACATCCTCAGGCAACAACAAACAACAAAGACGACCCACAAACACTTCCCACTGCCCGCAGCCATCCAGGGTGCAGAGCCACCTGTCGGCAGGACCAGGAACCGCCTTGATAGGAGATAACGACGTTCAAAGAAGGAGCTGCTAATTAGGAACATTGTCTTAAATAATGATCACCGCGGAAAATGGGGAAATGCCCATGCTGGAATGCGTTCAGAATGAAATCACGGAATGATAATTTAACACCCATAGTGTAGAACAATCACGTGCTCCGACTCACATTATTGGTAGTGGGAGGTGCAGGGAACTCCTTTTAGGTTCACACCTCAAAAGGGCAACATTACATAATAACTTATCTAGAAAGCGAAACCCTTCCTTGTTATTAAGTAGGAATGCATTGCATTGAGTTATTATTGTAGTTTATCAATTTCTACGGAAGAGCTAAACGGGCGAAGATGACAGTAACGTGGGCATGAGTAATACGATGTTCGCCGGGGTTCCTGCAAGTGTAACAAGCTATTCCCACAGACACAACCTCTGTGATGACCTTCACTACCCTCTGACCAGGTGAGGGTCAGGTGGGAAAACCAGACACGCCCACTCGCCACCTGTCTGTGCCTCCTGTCAGACGCAGGAATGTGCGCGGACAGGGCACGGGGTGACAGAAGGGGAACGGTGGTGGAAGAGGGGGTTCAAGGGCACTTGGGTAGCAAACGGGTACGGGGAGCTCGAGAGTTGACAGAGGGGTAAAGACAGGTAAGGGAATGGCGGTGGGTATGATGTGGAAGATAGATAAGGTTATGTATGGAAGTGACAGAAGGGTATGATTGGGGACAGGGATGACAGAGGGCTAAGGGTGGGCATTGAAGGGTAAACATGGAGATGGGGCTGGTACAACAGCACTAGGAGAATACTGGCTAAGACTTTGTGGACGTGGTACGTGGTTCTCGTCCCGATCGTACGGTATTCGCGAGCTCATGCCCTACGATCGGGATGAGTAACATACACCGTCCATCAGTCTGGACTGTATTCTTTTTACTATATATCCTCAGGTGAAATAGTAAATATTTATCAAAACGCCTTTGTTAACTTCGTCGGCCACAGTATTGTATACTCGTACCATGGTTTTCACGACGACGTTTCCCCGACCTTGGAATGCACCTCTGACGTTGTTGCATAGAAACATGCATAGCAACCCATGTCGCATGGAAACTAGCGGGAAGTCAACGGTTTGTTTATATTTTGCAGACTGACTGTAGTGAGATCGTATCGCCGACTATCAGCCGTTCATATCACTGTATATTTCATTTACATCCTAAATATCTTACCTTGATATTTTGTATTCATTAATGTATTTATGTACCACTTTCACCGGTTTGAATTGTGTATTTACGCTCGATACTTTAACGTATACTCTTTCGTATGTTTTTTTTAAAGTTTATTGGACGCAATTCAACTACATTGGTTGATTTTCAATTACGGCCATTTAACAATTTTTGGCCTCTAGCAAACCAGACGGTCGGGAACAAGTTACATACATTGTACTTCCTGTTTCGTGCACCCGGTCACCGTACACTGAATTTCGTGCACGTACATATGATATCTAAATATTACTTTCATTCAGTTTAAGCCTTAGTTTCGTGCATGGGTATATAATAAAGGATGCTACGGGTATGGGAGAGTTGAAAGGATGTGTATGGGGAGACAGAGGGGTGAGGGCACGGGGATGACAGTGGGGTAAGGGCAGGTAGAATGCCTGCGGTGCATGTCCATATGCCTGTCATTGGTGAATGGTCCACTTCGATGTGTCCCCTCTGTGTTGTGCATGCTGCCAGCACTGACAACGTCTCAGATGGTCAACCCCTGAACCCAGTCGTAAACCAAACACCACGAGGAACTCCTTATATTGACATAGAATCCCCCTACAACAAGGATTATGGATGTTAAGTAGAATATGTAAATTACCCCATTATTGCGTTGCAGCTGCTAGAAATAATAGGTTGACCAAAGCAACTAGTCTTAATCGCCCCAGAAAAGAGTGCGGATGAAAATCCAGGACATTATGGGTTCTCCACTGAAGTGCATAATAAAGCATTGCATTTAATGGGTTCTTCACCAATGTTCACACAATATGTTGTGGTGGGCATATTACACCATAGTAAGTATAGCCATAAGTGATATATGATAGTCCGGGGAGACTTTGCTACATTCTTAAAGGTAGATAAAGATATGTATTAGTAAAATAACCTCACACAAATCGGCCACCATTAGATGTTTCCTGCGATGCAAAACACACTCTTGAAATCAATTGAACGACAGGGCCGTCTCGCCCGGCGGAGTAACGCGCCTGACGGGAATAGCCCCGGCGCCCAGCCACACACACAGACAAGCCGTGAAGTCTGAGAAACCATACACCCTCAAGTCAAGATTGGATTCAGACAGATAAGATGGGATCTGCCTATCTCGTGCTGGTATCACCTGTGGCTCGACATCGAGACACCTCAATGGGGAATAATGACAACAGAGGCCCTTCTCGCCGCTACGTACGACCGGCGGAGATTTAAATAGAGTTTGCCCGGGTGAATGGACCCACAGAGACTGCCCCTGGTTAGTGTATACGGTAATGACCAACTCTTGCATTTAGAGAGGCCTAATTACATCCCATCTCAGCCCAGTGAAGGTGAACTGTGCTCTAAGCCGCCACTCTACCTGGTCGCCATGTCATTAAGCAACATCAATGACGACATATGTCGAGATGGTCACGTGATAGACCCAGATGGTGACGTCATTGTTGTGATGTAATGTCCAATTCGTAGGGTCTAGGGTGTCAGGTGGTAGGGTACTTGAGAATAGGTTGAAAGCAATAAATCCACCTGATTTGTGTCAATTGGCAGAGAGTAGGAACAGTTTCTGCCCGTATTCACCCCATACCATATGTGGGCAGACTCGTGCATACATACAGGGTACATTACGTTCCCGCTATTGTGTGAAGGCAGGTTAATGTATATTTGCAGGATATTCTATATGTGCTATTTTGTGCGCTTAAGCATATGCATATACATGTACATGCAGGTTAGTTGAGCGTGGGCCACACACTCAGATACACTGCCTAGGTGAAGCTGGGGACACGCCAAGCGAGGCAAGGCAGCGATCTCCGGAATAGCCAACATAAAAATGGCATGCATGTGAGATATTATTTGATGATTAGTATTTCTCACCGATGATTTAGCGTATAATCAGACGAAACAATAATCAAGTGAAATATGAAGTGTTATCTCACATGCACGCCATTTTGTGTTGGCGATTCCGGAAATCGCCGCATTTTTCGATTGGTGTGTCCTTCGCATTAGGGAGAAGTTATAGAAACCTTTCAGCGTCAGCTATCTGCGTGTAAACGCTGTGACATTGTGAAAGGGAAAGGGGACCAGTGTATCAGTGTCTTAGAGATGTACCCAGCTCACGATAGCAAATCACTAGAGACCAAAATGTACACACTATACACAATATTGGATATGTGTGCAGGGCTCGTATATATGATGTATGTAGACTACAGTACCTGTGTAGGCCAATGTACGTATGTCCCCTCTCTATACGAGGGCTGCTGAACATATATGGACTGCTGTAGCAGGTCTTTAATGAACAACAACTAATATTAACTACTGTACATATATACACAGATTGCACCAGCTGTATGGCATAAGCGCTGTTCCACTGATAACTCTCTCAGATAGGCTAACTATGTTGCACTGTTTATATAATTTCAGTTAAAGTAAGGGTTTGCCATTACCCCAGATTGAATATGATTTCCTTTTAATCTAGCCAGCATCGCCATCCCTATATAATACCTGACACACTATATGATATGTACTCATCACTGGGGGTCAACGACCTGGCCTGCCATCACTCAGTGTTAGAGATCCATTACTGTCACACCGTGGAGGGATTAGGATTCTCCTCCACGGTCGTCAGTCCTTGGCACAGCTGGTGCCCTCGTCCCTTACACATCGCCGACATGTTTACTAAGTCAACATGTGCATTGTAGATGTACAGGTATGGCAGTGTGGTCAGCTGGAGCCGGCCCACGGAGCAATCTGTCCTCAACACTGCAGGCATATAGAGATGGTGTCTCTAAAGCATGCATACAGGTGCCTATGTCACCTGTCATCGGGCAATTTCACTTTAATAAAAAACGCAGGTGTCAGTGTCATCTCATAATCAGTTATTTTACTATGACAAATACTGCTATCATGTTATAAGGTTTTATTACACTAAACCAGACAGGAACAAATGTATGTCACTTTTATGTTGATACCTTATTTTACAATATTACACATATGTTTTCATGTATATGATATGAACTGAGATATCTTGAGCATGTTGATCATTCTCCATTTTCACGTTGACAGGGACAGTTTTCTCCCAGATTGCACTTCTTCACACTGACTTGTGAGGAAAACATACTACTCCTGTCACTGATCATTGGCAGCTGATGATACATGCTATGAGTGTCAGTCTAAATCAATAAACATGCACCATGTCAAGTGTCTGTATACAGACATGGGCTCCATACCTTGTGGCGCAACAGCTGTAACAGACGTCATTACTCTTCAGTGTGACTAAAGACACATACAGAAAGGGCGCGCATTCCTGAAGTCACAGTCTGCACTATTCCTCAGTGTGGACAACGAGTATAGGGCTATACTCGTTGGTGTGAACAATTACTGCAGACACATAGAATGGGACATGTATCCCTGAGGTCCCAGGATATGTATCCCTGATGTCCTTAGTGTGAACAAAGAGTTTAGAGAAAGACCGAAGTTACACAACCCTGAAGCACGTCTTACACTATTACTCAGTGTGAGCGGTGACTAGATACACATACAAATAGGGTATGTGTCCCTAATGTCACAGATTGCACCATGTCTAAGTGTTAACGGTGAATAAAGACACATACAACTAGAATACGCACCCCGATGTAGTTGAATAAAAATTGGGTGTGTATAGATTTGAGAAACCAGGAAATGTGAGGCACTTAACATACTCAATATGTACTCCCGCATATGAAAGCCTGGCTGGGATGCAGCTGAGTTCAGCTACATCCCATGATGGCAGAGGCCTCTAACTATAGAGTTTCTTTCTGAATCATAATTGACAGAATTTGATGAAGTATTCATGAAAATATTCAACAGGGGCCAGTCAAGAAACATGAATATGCCGCTAGATTTTGAAAGTCAGAGCCTTGGATGTTTATTACTAGTAAACTGATGGTATGCAGCGCTAAAGGTTGTTTCCCAACAGGTTTCAGTGTTTCTACGGTTGACTGCTCAGCTCGGCAGTTCCATAGGGAACCTCACGCCAATGACGGCTGTAGAGATTTCCCAACAATAGAATAATAAGATTTGAGGGTTCTCACGGTACTTCCAGCATTAATACCAGGTATTTGTGCCAGGCAGGCATGAAGGGGTGCGGCCTGCCTCCCCTCCTCCCAACCTCCCTTGCCCCACGAGACAAAGCAGTCTCGGGTTATAACGGTCAGTCGCCCGCCAGCCCAGCAAACCGTAATTAGCCCTTTGTGGCCAGCGCGGGCCAGTCACGATAGCCCCAATTACAATTGTCCGCCGTGCCCTAATTGCTGCAGTCCAGACACGGACAGCCGCAAGTACCCAAATAGTCAATCCTGCATATTTCAGTAAGAGGTGCATGGTCTCTAACCGCAGATAAACGTTCAATAATTGCAGTATCATATTTAATTCCCTGGCAATATTTCTTGAGGTATTTCATATGATACACTGTATAAGCATAGATTTGTTTGCCCTTGATTGAACTGGGAAAGCATACATAGTAAGTGCGTGTAAAGGTTGTTTATTTCAGAGGGTGGAGGGTGGTGGGTGGTGCTCCGTGGTGGTTGTGGTCACACATGCGTGGTCAGTCACTGAGGTAGAGGAGGTAGGCAGGGCCGACCATATGTTCGTCCGACACCGAGGTGGGAAAACGCCCTCAATGAAAATGACACGCGGTTCACAGATATTAAGACCCATTCACAGCAGGTGCGAGTAATGTGTATAGTTTTTACTCTAACAGAAAACCTTCTCAATTCCAAAAGTTACTTCTACAGTGAAAATGCTAACATATCCTCTATTAAGTGTCCCGTTGGAACATCTGCCTGCTGCAGGGCTGGTTCACCTGGTGTTGCTCGCTCCACGTTAAGCTGTACCACTCTTCGTGATGCACAATTTGCTACCCCTTAATTAAGAGCAATTCATTCCTCCACCCAGATCTCGAACTGTACCTATCGAAAGATCTCAAGTGGCCTTTTACGTACCTCACTTTCACTGGCTGTGCATTTTAGAGGCTAATTGCTAATTAATTGTCTTGTCATCATAATGAGCATCTGCAGGCTGCATCAAGACAAGGCTAATGCTGAGTGATTGAAATTATATGCAATTATGACATTTTCCTCAGGATGTGCCCTTTACTTGAGATGATGAACCCATTTTTCTCACGATAGCAAATATTCCATTTAGATTCTGACGTGTCGCATGACACAAACTATAATTATCTTAGCTCTAATTGCGGAACTCCCTCCTCAATGGGCAGGTCATGTCAGTCTGACCTAACTCTGTGTACATGGGACTCCACCGGACAGGCTTCTTGCTAATAGTGACACCCCAGAAATAGAATAAATTGTCCATAAATCCAAGAACAAGACACAACTACATAAATTTATATAAATGGCAGCAGCTGTCTGAGCTAGTACGTGGGGTACTGAGTTAGCATTGACGAGGTCGATATAAGTAAAAAGCGTGAAAACTAGGTTTATCCCCCTTTTTAAGTATCATTGGAGCCATGCTCACCCAAGCAGACCTATCAACGTAAAAGGTAATTTCTTTTGGATGTCTCCCTAAACGAGGACAAATAGGACAACATTCCAATTACTAACAATGCCATAAAAAGATTATCTGATTTTTATGAAAACTTTATTCCAATAATTTTCTGAACCCAAGAATCATCCCACAGGCCTTTGCCAACGGAGCCTCGCTTTGACTATCCCCGGGATACAAATTATGATGTAATTCTAAGACTAAGTAAGTATAGATTCATATATGGTTTACTGATATGAGAATATACGTAAATACCCTTGTCCCGACGCTCACAAAAGCTTGCCATTCAAACTGAGTGAAGACTATACATATATGTGTCCAGTAAACCCCTACTTTTCACAGGGGAAGCACCCCCGTGTACCAGTGCTTCGTTGTCTCGGAGACTCAGAAGGACAATTGTGGCTTAAGCGCGGAGCTATGGGGGTTCAGGTTGCAAACACAGGGTATGGAGTGGCTGGCTACGCGGTTACACCAAGGTGGGCGACCCACAGGTGGGGTTAAAATAAGATGGACAGCTTACGGAGGAGTGTCACGCTGACGGTGATGGGTAAGAGCGGGATAAAGGGTAAGAAGTGGTGGGAGCCGCCTCCATTGACTCGTGGAGTGCCTACTTCGGGTTTTCTGTGTTCAGTCCACAATCTGTTGGCATCCTGTGGCCGTTACATTAAGCGGGTCTTATTCAATGACGCCAACAGGGCCAGCACTATGGATAGTATATCAATTATACATATATATCCACAAAATTTGAATGGATATTGGTTAGTATATCAATTACATATATATCCACGAAATTTGAATGGATATGACACATATAGGTCTATCTGTTGATCCAAATTCATCACGTTGAAGGTTCTTCCTTCTCAAGAAGTACATTGCATAAGTTGAAGATGATCAATGATTGTCCATGTATATGTTCAAAGTAAATAATTTGGGAAAGTTTGAGCTATAGAAAATAATCGACTCCACATGACCTTCTTCCCTCAGCGTGACGCATTAAAGTATGTTGTAAGGGATATGTCAATCTGAAGTACATATTTGCAACCTAATGAATTGCCCTGAAATACGACTGTAGATATATGTGAAGTCTTCAGATGACAAATTAGTACTACATATGGTTACTGGATTCATACATCCTCCTAGGAATCTGTTGTGTTAATTGACGGAAATGCAAAAGTTAGTGCTTTTGCTAATGTTAAATACAATGTGATAAGCAAGCTTTATGAATGAATGAACAGGAGGTATAACTAATTTTCATCACCACTGACTTTTTTTAATGTTGTGATAGTGTGTTGTGACATTGTGTGTCTTTCTGTTGTGTCCGTCATGTATTTATCGGTCTGTGGAGTGTATAATATGAATGGTTAAAACAGAAATTGTAGTGGAAATCACGAATCAAAACCTATGTTCAGTTAGTGTCTTCCAATGTGTTGTTTTATATGCTTGTTCGACGTTATCGGCTGAAAATCATGTATACCCTATATGAATCCTTTATACGTCAATAAAGAACTCTTTATCCAAAAAAACAAGCAGGATGCTCAACCCTAGCGGGTCACATCCAGGAGCCAGGTTGAATGGGTCGAGGGTTAACTTCCCCTGCGGTGTGGAGAGGGAGGTTAGGGTAAAACATCGTGATCACCCTCCTGTGGATGTCACAGCTTAACACATGTCATGGTAAGTAATTCGTAAACAATGGTACGTTAACTGTCAGACACAATGCCGAGTTAATTCGCATATACACAATCGCCCCGTCGTCTCAAGTGTACTTAGGGTTAGATGGCCTCTCTGGGTGGCCTTGATGCAGGTCAGTTCTCCGGCTGGCAGGTTTGTGGTGCTAGACACAGCTATCATAGTTTTAGGATCTAACTTGTCCCTCTTTAATCATGTCAAATGACCTTTAGTACAGTCATGGTTATCATTTTAGAGGGACATATATATCAGGGGTTTGGGGATAAGACCAAATTCGTATTATCAACTTCTCAATGATGATTTCACCCTAGGATTCAATTTTATAGGAACGGTTTTATATGAACAGTAAAACTCACTATTCGTCTACCAATGTCTCTTTCACGTGGTCCCAATTTACTTACATACAACCTAATGTATACATTACATACCACCTAATGCCTGGATGGTAATGTGATCTCTCGGAGCTGATGTCGACACTATCCTATCTATGCTGTTGCATTGTTGTTTATCAGTCAATCCTGTTCATATTGAGTATCATCTGTTATGTATTATGTGAAACCATAGTTATGGTGACAGTACGGGGTAGATTTATGAGTTGTTTCGGAGAAATTCGTTCTGAACGAGCGGGCATGGCGAGTTCAGAACGAATTTCTCCGAAACAACGAGTAAATCTACCCCGTACTGGCACCATCACTATGGTTTCATATTATTATATACCTTAATTTGTTCTTAATTCGCTAAAACTGACCGTAATTCGACGTCAAAGTCACATTTTACAACTCGCAAAGACGATGTGTATGTTAGCAGATAACCGGAAGTGATCACCGCGCAGGCGCGCATACATTATACCGCCACATAAATTAGCGAGCGATCACCCTGCTACGCTCGATCGAGCCATCGGAAAGCGTACTCGAGCAATGCAGTGTCAACGACGTCACTCGCCATCCAGTTTAGACAGGTTTGACATCGACGAGTCGCCCGCTCAGCCCGTGAACGTATCAAAATCAGTATTTTCCGCATATCTAAGCTATCTAAAGTGTATCACGTGGTTCATACTCGTATTCCACCTCGATGTTTGATGTATTTTCACACTAACTCGCTCCGTAGTTACTGTACTACGCCACAGAACTCGCGAAGTGAAGGGATCCGCCATTTTTGAATCTTGCGCCTAGAATTCTGTTGTCGGCCTCTCAACCAATCAAAATGCGTTATTTCTTCAAAGGGTGCAGTCTGTCAGCCAAAGCGTGCGTTGAGGGTCAAAGGATGCAGTCTGTCGCCCAAAGCGTGTAGTCTGTCAGTATCCAAAGGCACCGGTACAACGTTTCACGGCGTACAGTGCATTCTGTGTGTAATAACTGTACCCCTAGGAGCAGTACGTATTTACACTGATTTAGTGCATAGGTATATAATAATAATCATCATGTTATTTACACTTATATCGTCACCAGAAGACTATGTAAATATGTTATCAGTGCTAGTACTATTGGCCGGGCATTGAAACCAGCGATATCTTTTCTGCTGAACTTCGGCCAGCCTCTGACAACGATTGGACTACCAGGATCTCCTAGTTTCCCCTGTCGAGGTCCACACGGCTGACCACAAAGCGGGCCCATTCCCAGGCGCGCATGCGCGGCGAATTCCACTTTAGACACGCAATGCGCATGGCAAGCATTTCTAAATGTGAGGACGGAACACCGCTTTGCCACACACAACCCGCTCCCTCCCCCGCCCCCGATCAGGTACCCCTGGACCCCGCACCCCGCCTCACAATGGTGGGAACGTACTGAACGTATTTGAACTTACAGAAGACACAGAAAATCCATTGATTTATCGAAATCTAAGTTAAATATGATTCTACGGCTCATTTAAAGTGTGTCATCCACTGTTACCATCTTTTCCCAAAATATTTCCAGCCCCAGGCAATGCAAACGGCCATTTTAAGGATGTGTTATGTACCTCATCACCATCACCAGGTGGCTATTTTCACACTGCCCATTTTCCAGCACTTTTAATGTAAGTGCATGCAGCTCTCGGGAGACTGTAAATTGGTGGTGGTGACGTCACCCTGACAGGAGTACGGTCTCTCTAGATAGATATTGACAGAACTATTACCGGCTTATTGACTATTCAATAAAAGCCTGCTGGTTGCCAAAGCAAGTACTGCGTTAATCAAGCACCCTCATTAACACACTCTCTCGTGATAATTATTGGGGAGTAATATTGATAGGTTATTACAAAAATAATTGCGGAGGTTATCGAAGGGTGGTCCGTATTTACTGGTTTAGTGGTAACAAAACATGGTTGTATTATAGACTGAGGGATGCGTCAGTCGGGATTTGTCCTTATTTGATGTGATACACGCCTTGTTTAATGAGTGTCATCCACACATTGAACTAAAAGGCACCATATACATACAGGATAGGAAGCTTATTGAGTAACTCAAGAAGGAATAAGCTAGAATTATGATTATCAAAACAATCTGCTACTTCAAAAACGTATGACTATTGATCCTTGCTATACATGTACTTCAAAAATACAATCCGAAAGCAGATATCTCCGGTTGAAAAAAAAACCCATAGCGAAAAATAACTTCTCCAGGAAAATTTATCTCGTAAATTAGGTATGTAAACGGAAATAATTAAATCCGCATGCGGTTGAATATATGCCGTTTTCTTTAGCTGTTTAATGCAGAATGCAAAGGATCTACCTTTATCAATTACTCAGTATTATGTAACTATGGCGTACTAGTGTTCTGTGTATCTAAAAATAGATTACTACCAACCTATTTATTGAGCCAAAATTCCATCTACAGCGTCGGGTTGAGACTTTGAACAAAAACAAGTCGTAGTATAATCATACATCCAAGGCACTAACTATCTTGTATTAACTCGTGCATTACTATGCACTACTTTTTCATATATCCCTTCCTGTATTGCCAGACGCTAGTTGTCCTAGATCATTACATGTATTGCTACATCAATGGGTGCGCTTTAATAGTTCCCCTGTCAAAGCCTCATCATTTCTCATGTGTGCACGATGTGCATTTGTTAATTCTAAGCTAAATGCTGCATTGATCAACTCCTGGGTAACCATTATGGTCTCGTCCTACTAAGAACAATGCTTCCACATCCGCACAACATATTACATGCATATGCACCTCTTTGTGACTGCTTATCAGAGCATATACACAACAATTGAAACAGTAAGGTATGACAAAGGTGTTTTCATGTACAAGCCATACAGAAAAGTCGTCAATGGCCCATTACGACACGACTTCGTCAGCGGTCATTTCTTCACGTGCCGTATTGATAAGCAAACACAATGCGCAGTCTGCGCATGCGTCAGACAGCAGACAGCGCCGCCTGGTGTGTGGGGCATTGTTTGTTTTTGTGGATGCTGGTTTCTCAGAGAGCGCTTGTCGCTGTGGACTGATCTGGAAACTGCTTGGAGACCTGCCAGCATTGTTGAAAAAGTTCAACTACAGTAAATCCTCTGGTGACCTAATCCTCGATCCCATCTGAGCAAAAGCAATACTGAGTATTTGCAATCCACCATCTCCGGAGATTTTCTCTTTTTGACAGACAATCCATTGTTAATCTTATTCCTTTTACTTCATGGTCAGATCATCCGAATATGTTTCTAGCTGAAACTCAGGATAGAAATAGAAAACATCCCTGGAGGCTTTTGCGATAGGATCTTCTGTGATAAATAGAATTCGGAATCCGATCCTCTACGAGGCAATTTGTAAGCAATTTGTCGGCTGTATTCTCGGTAAGAGAGTTTACGGTGGTGTGCTCCGTACTCAGTACTCCGAGGTAAAAACGAGAAAACACAGGTAGATTTTCCCACCAACTGCCTTCACTAAGTTCAGTCTCTGTGAATGCCTTTGAAGCTAATTGGAAAGTTCATGTCTCATAACGCTTTTCTCACATTATTATGATAATTATAGGTGAAACTTTCATAAAAAAAACAAAACTAAAGGGGATCTAGACGAAATGTGTTCAAGTTAAAATAAAGAATTATTCCTATGAAAAAAAATGTAAACAAAAAACAATTTTCACTCATTTGTAACACTTGTCTGGATACTTGCATGTATCACACCTGGTTTCCTCTGATCAATGCATGCACGTGAGTATTGTCTCGAATTTGTTTTGTAGGTCTGTAAAGTGATAATGGCTACTACTCATGGGGATTGTTCGAACACTTCTGAGATGCAAGACATAGGAGCAGCAGCATCCATTCAAAATATTGAAAATAACAAATGAAAAACAACGAAATAGAAGGTAGTATAGTATGTATGTGGAACACATTAATGGAACTATGTAATTCAGGTAAAAAATCAAATACAAAAAGTTACCCTTCCAGTAAGATATTTATTGTCTGAGTCGTTTGGTATATTTAAAAGATATGGATATATAGCGAGAGTTTATTGCTATAAGTCTTCAATTTGTATATGAGACATTTCCTTATTCATGTATCCTACATTGTTAAATATCAGACTTTGACATGACACTTGTCAATTATCAAGTTTCCTAGTTTCTATTTTGACATTAGCTGTTCAGGAAAGGTCAAGAAAGATACATCGAGATTTCTTTGATATTAAGGTCACTGAAAAGCCGTTCTTTGTTAATTGCAGCATTATCATCCTACGAACTGCTTTAGCTAAGTAAAGCTGAATAGAAGCTGTCCACTCAGGAAGATCTTATCATGCTGAAAGCCACGACGCAGACACACTCGTTCCATTATTGTTGAATATTGGAATGTTGTGGAAGTGCGTATGGCTGCGACTTTCACGTCAATCTCCTAGCACAGATTGCTTCAGTCACACCACACTTCACTCAGTACAGAACACGCTGAATCTAACTACTGTTGATGTTATTCAAGGTGTTCCTTCGGTCGCATTTAAACCACTTCTAATGACAATGGCATTTATCTGTACGATTCGTATTCATGTTCATTTTGACACCTGAGACCAATTAAAAAAAGCTGCTTAGATAAAGCTAGGTACATGCAATTTAACCTGTGACGTCATAGACTCTACAGGAGTCTACCTGTCTCTTAAAGTGCTGTTTTACACGTACATCAGTATGTGACGTCACTAGCTTCTCTGTATGGGCATCCTTTAAAGGTTTCTCTTCATTTAAAGGGACTATTAACAAACACAGGAGGCTATGCAGAACTAAGGAGGGGAGTAGAATATGGAGTGCACCTAAATAGGCGCCTGTGGGGATAGGGGAGGATGAAGGGGTTCAGGTGTGTGAGTGTGTAATAGACTCTTTATGCGTCATACCTATACCTCAGGTGTGAATATTATTCCACAATCAATTTAATTTAAATCACACAAGAGATAATTTACAGACGTAACTCTCAAGACATTGTTATGGTTTATGTGAATTAATAGGGAATCTCTCTCCCACCACGTTCAATATCAACTCACAGTGTTCCAAGACTTCCAATCGCTCCAGCATCATCAGACTACATGCCCCCCCCCCCCCCCCCACCCACCCTCACATGCCGACCAGGCCGCTCTGAAGCGTTCACACTGCAGTTTGCGTGGGTGAGAAGCCATTCTTCTCCTGCTGTCATTTTCAAAAAAATCTTTTTTCGGGGTTCACTCCATTTTTGTCCATGTTCTGACAGGCTCCGCTATATTTGTGCAGGTTTACGTTTCTTTTTTTTCTATATGAAAAAGAAGAGGTGAGAGTACTGCTGCCTGGAGGCTCCGGGCGGCTTCCTCTGGGCACTCGTCCTATTCAAACAAACCACCTCCCGTTTTACATTCGTCGCTCTCTCAAAGGAAGATTGAATAACTTCCAATAATCACCACAGAAATCGATACGGATATAGAAGGGGAAATGGATTTTCTCCTGACCATTAATACTTGAGTGTTTATTAAGAACACAGTGAGGCCGAGATGGCGTGCATGGCTTTCCGCGGCCATCTTTATTTAGAGTCAGGCGCCATCATTTCAACTGTAATCACAGCACATCACACACAAGCGCTGATCAAACCAGTTTGAATTAAGAAAATAAATAAATCAAAAGAATCAATTTGCAGATTAAGCTATGAATATAATAGCAGCAGAGTTAATTTTAGCGAGCGGAAAGAGCAGACGTTACCCTCTGTGATTACTTAAAACGTCCCGCCTATGACAGGAGAGTGAAGCACGTCCAGGTCAATTATTGACTTCACTCTCACAGCACACACACAGAGGCCTTCATAGGTGTGGAGAACGACATGGGAATCCTCACGAGTGCCACAGGACAGGTGTCTCTGAGGAGTTCTTCATGTCACACCTTCTGACTGACAGGTAGTACTTTTTGTCATCAGCTCTTTTTTTCAGTCCCATCGCTCAATATGCAAGGTGTAAAGCGACCTCTACCACGAACTGAAGCTTCGCCTCAGAGAGCATTAAATAGTGGTCGGAATGTAAGAACACATCTTGAAAAATAGCTGAAAAGTTGACAGGTGAATAAATTGACTTGTGACAAGGGTTGCATCTACTCCATCAGCCTTGTGCCCATCCCTGCCACCCCACTTTAACACGTCTTCAACAACCGGCTACTCTTCCCTACGCATGTTGTCATCAACACTTCCCTTTCCCTCACCCTCATACTACCCCCGAAACAATTCCCTACACAACCGATCTATCTGACACAGCTTCGTGCATGTACTCCACCCAAGATTGTTGGTTGTTGTAACTCTGATTGACCCCTACTGAAGGCTTTAATGGCATTGCCTGCAAGCACTTATTCGTGCTAACAGGAGCTTATTTTTGAAGTGAAAGTGCGTTGAGAAAGGGAAATTAAAGATTTCTGCCTTAAATCTAAATCAAACACGCAATCTATCATGAATATTGAATATGAAGAGGAAAGAGTAGAGGTAGACTTCGAAGCTGGATCTTGTGTATGTTTCACATGTTGAGCAGATCCAAAATTACAAAGATACGGAAAAGCTCTTTAAATAATCAGTTCGTAATGCCATGCTAAATAGTAACTCCCGAGGGACCTCCCTATGCAATTCCCACTGAAGATGTTCACAGGGGGAATAACGTAACTCCATTGATTCTTAATGTAATATACAGAATGATTTATGATTGAACCTATGCCCAACACATTTACAAACTTCTCGTTGATAAATGCCTAGATTCTGAGCCACGGGAAACTATTACCGGTTACTAAGTGGAGTCTGAGCAGTTGGAGGACCACAAGCACCATCCCTGTCTCTGTGACTCACACCTGGGTGGGGGAGACGGGGGAGTGGTTGAATGCCAGCCCAGCTCCACTTATAACCATAGTGCACCACGGTAACCAAACACTCTCCCCCCAGAGTCTGAACCAGGACAATACTTTCCTAACGGCACTACTATGACGTGCTAACATTATTTGCGCATGCGCCTGGAGGGAGGACTGGAGCTGGATGGTCTAATTATGACGTCATAAGTGTGTCAGTGCGACTGATCAGGTGAAATGGGTATTTGTGTACCTTCGTGGTGATTGGGCGTAATCTGGATTCGCGTACCGTTGTGAGGATTGGATGACATAGGGATTCATATATCGTTGTGGTAATAGGGTGTAATGAGTATTCATCTCTGTCTTACTCTGGGTTTATGGGGATTCATGGTTTGTTGTCGTGATCAGTTGTTGTGATAGCCTGGACAGTATGGTTGTGATCATTGGGTATGATGGGGATTTCTATATCATTTTGGTGATCAGATGTACGAGGGATTCATCTATCGTTTTAATGACTGCATACCATGTCTGTTTTACAGAAGTGATCAAGTGTAACAGGCACTTTTGTATTATTATGGTGGTAAGATGTTAAGAAGAATCATGTTGCTGGGATGATTACATGCAATGCGTATGTATTGACCAAGGGCAATAAATATTGCTACCATTGCGATGATCAAATGAGATGGTGATTTATGCATCATTGGTTGTGAATGCAACTATTCTGAACACAGGGTCAAAATCATTCAGTACTGTAACTAATCTGAACATACATTACATTTACTTGAGAATAAAATGGCTAAATGTTTAAATTATATGTATGAACAAGAAATCTATTATTACTCTTATGCACTAGGTCTGCTGGGGGCAGGGCACAATGGAAACCAGTGTACAAAACGCTGATAGTACGCACTTTGTTGTGCACTCATTGTACCCGAAACATGTACAATTTTGTAAATGAAATCACGACCAATAAAGAATTTTTGTGATCAATAAGAATTTTTGAAAACAAGGTTAAAATGAATCTGAACCGTAACCAGTACTTAGATGCCTGTGGTTGGCGCGCAGGGAGGACCAGGGTAACCTGCTGATAATACCTCTCACACCCAGCGTGAGGCACATGCCATGTTCCTGTCTTTATCTGACAGAGATGTATGGACTCTCTGAGGACATTACATTCCTCGAAAACCGCTAAGCGCCAATCCTCAAGCCACACGCCACATACTCAAGATACAGTGGCAGGGTCAGGGGAACTGCTGCGCTGTATTCAATACTAAAGATGTAAAACATTGAAATGGGTTAATAACCCTAGACTATGTGAAGCTCATACAGAATACACAATACATTTACTGACATATTAGTGCACCCTGTGTTTTACCACTGGTCGCTTCATTGAGGTCTACCTATGTACATACACCTTTAAACAAGGGAGAAGCGTGTTCAGATCCTGGAGCCAATAGCTATGGTCTCTAGCCTCATACTTGCGGTTCCTTGTGCCCCCAGTCACCACAAGCACCTCAGGGAACACACCTTCCTGCCCTACTCACCCCGTCAAGGTGTGAACAAGCCACAGGTAGCCCTGACAACCCGACTTGAAATAGAGATGTGGACGTGTACCCCCAAGCTGTGCTCTCACGGTCTGGCATGTCATATTGTACAGGTAAATAAGCACAGGTGGGTGACGGGGTGGGGAGGGGGAGGTATGGGGTCTTCTCACGCAGGCCATTCACAGGTCAGACTATTATGCCAACCGGAATCTCTGAAAGGCCTCACACACAGCTATAGGCATGGAGGCATTCCATAGTGTCTGAATTGTGATAGGTGCATGTGTGTGTATGTGTAGGTCTGTATATAGATGTGAATTTATGTGAATGACAATTATCTACTGTTATGATCTGGAACGTGGGAAGTTTCTACAGTAATAAATACGTCACAGAGTCAGGCAGACTTCAGCTAGTGCTATGTTTAGATTCAATTTATTCGTATATCCGCGTGCCTTATAAGAAGTTGTTGAGCTGTTTTTTTATTTCCGCTCCGTCAACATCAATTCTCAGTTAGTGAACCATAGTGATACAATAGACACTGGGTGAGATAGAGATAGGGCGGGAGTTGAGGTGTCCGTCAGACAGGAATGTAACTATCTCTCCCACATCAATCTAAGTGTAGACGGTTGGCCACGTTAAGTGTGAGCTCAATATGGAGGCCTCAACTACATCTTACACTTCAACGGACGCCCTTCTCTCCCACGATAAGTAACTTGGAGCTACAGGTGAAGGTAATGAGAGACCATGAACCCAACTGCCCGTTCTATTTTATAATCAGGGAAAATAGGGATTTTCTTTTTACTTCTTTATCTATTCTAGAAACAATAAAGGGTTTCTCCCTTTTTATTTTAGAAATAAGATAGATCCTTACTATCATTCTTCCATATCAGTTCAAGGGGGCTTTCTCTTTCTTCTTCATCTTTTACAGTGAAAGAAGTCCATTTTCCCGTTTCTTCTTCATCTTTATCATCATGATACTTTTGCTATCCTTTTTTGAGGCGGTGTAGTTACTGCCGAATTTCATCAAGTGTCTGGGGTAGTCGTCTTGTGTTCCCACATTCGCAACGGACCCTCGATAAACGCGACAAGAGATGTTTTCCGAGATATTGAAGACCAGGCCACAAGGCCCCGTCTAAACTTGATCCGTGTATTTGATCTGCCAGGAACCTTAATAGTGGCGAGCCAATCTTGTTTGACTTTGCTTTATCCACAGTCAGTCACTGTGACAGGAGAATGACTATGCAGACCATCTACTTTTGGTACGACGCAAAAAAGATCCGGGTTTTCTCATTGACAAAGGGCGAGGTGGACAGATAGCGTACCTGTGTTTCAATACGTGTGTCTATAAATCACCCACGTTGCGGAAACCTCAGAGGCCACCATCTATCACTCCCACAGACCTACCCGGAGACACACCCCTGCAGGACACACCCACCCCACCCGCGCACCTGTAACACCCCCACACATGAATGACCCAAGCCCATATAGCGCCATACCTCACCATGGTAACGCGAGTGGTATCCACGCCACTCCATGGTGACTCCGGGGATGGTGACCAACAAGGGGTATGTCATTGTGAGTCGTCCACTTCATCTGAAAGGCATTCTTTTTAGTGGTTTGACCATCTCCTTGATGGGGAGTTTGTGTGTCTTTGTATGTGGTTGTTGTGGGGTAGAGCACTTCATGTGACAGGGACGAATGAGGTGTCGTGAGCTGGTAACCACGAAGAAGCCCAATCATCAAGACTTTATTTTAGTTCGAACCCCGCTCTCCAATTTCTTTTACAGGAAAAGGCAACCCAATAAAATATAGTCGTGAGATCAATATCTGCCTAGAGCACGGTCTGCGGGTCAGAGTGTGTTGGCCCGTATCGCCCCCATAACGACGTTAGACCTGTGTGAATGGATACCTGTGACTACAACGATCGACACGTGTAAAACATGAATGACACCCGCGGGCTGTGACTCAGTGCCACTTCTTTGTAGTGATCGACACATTTAAAGCGATGATTTGCTCAGGAAACACGACCCTTCTGTTTCAGATGTTGCAGGTCAATGAAGGGGAAATACAACCGATAATGTAGTCTACCCCAAGTATACATTATTTATGAATGACGACGTTAGTTGCTGTACGCGGTTTATGTATTGTCTAATAAACTTATCGGAATGCCTGCTATGCAGAGTTAAAAAAGACTGTTATTCTTCATCCTTAAGGAGCAATGATAAAAATACTGATGAAATGCCATTAATGGACCACGAGCCTTGTTATGCCTAAAATTGCTCACTAAATCGACATCGATGCAAAGGAATTACTGCAGACATGTTTTCTGTAAAAGCGTTGACACCATGCACGCACACCGAACACAATAAAGTGTATCCTGTCAAAGATATTAGACCAAGTATGGATTACTCTGAGCTGGCCCTGAGCCGGTTGTCTATATTAACTCTTCAATTTACGTACACACATACAGTCTCCAATTCCCACTCGTCCTAGGACATGAATTGTTGTTCTACGATTAACTGATATGCAGTGACCCAGGGATGCTCGACATTACCTGGAGTATCCTGGACATCGCCAGAAAGGCAGAGACAGAGAGACTGGCAGACGTCAAGAAAAGTGAGACAGAGGTACATAATGTATATTCAGAAAGAGCGGGACGTAGAAACACCGTTAGCTATTGAGCAGGAGACGGAGAAAGAGAGAGAGAGAGAGAGAGAGAGAGAGAGAGAGAGAGATAGTGTCATAACTACAACTTTATTGGTTACGATGTCTTACTGAAACCTTATGTTGAGTATATATTATTTAATAGATTAAAAATCAAAGGTCACTGATTTCTTTATAAAGATGTCAAATTATTATATTTATACCTTACTGAGTACTGACGGAAGTAATGTAAATAGCAAGGAAGGTAATCGTTTATTCTAATTACTCATGGTATATAATTATGTGCTCTGAAACAGGATATATCTACCTGTTCTGGAATGGTTCAAACACAAAAATTGTTCTCAAAGAAACGGACACAACCAACCCTAGGGCAGGGTGATGAAAACCAGCCAACTGTATATGGCTGACACCCACGCCCCTTTATTTGACTGTAAATGTTACTGAAATTATGCTGACAAACTGTAAACTGCCAAAAGTCAATAAAGAAATTCTATAAAAAAAATTATTTTTTTTAAAGATACAGGGATTAAGAGGCAGCGAAACAGAGAGAGACCTGGAAACATCGATGAATTGACAGAGAGTTAAAGACACGAGGAGACAAAGGCAGAGAAAAATGTGATAGCATATGACATACGGGTAAAGGTACATGTATTGGATAGCATTGTGAGGAAATACCTCACAGGAAAAGAAGCTAAGCGGCCATTTGGGCAGAGTCAGTAACGTCACGTGACGTCCACTGTCGGCCACAAAAGACCGGATTCCCCGGGGGGTTCCCCCGAGTCGTTAAGGCTTTGATTCTTTCTGCACTGCGGTCGCGGGTGGTAGAGGTGATTCTGTCCCTCTTCTCCTCCCGCTACGTACAAGCTACAGACGTCTGGGTGAAGTTTACCGTTCTAGCATAACTTACCACGCGACGACATACTAAGAAGGGACACACGTGTGAAACAAACAAACAACCGTAGGCAACTGAAGTAATTGTAATCTCCACTATAAGTACACATATATGTGTTGTAAATGTAAAATGCCCACTTAAGTCTCAATCACGGGCATGTCGCTTCATCGTAGACTCTGGGGTAGACTAAATACCTGTTTTCTGCACACACCTGAGTTTACAATACAAACTACCCCGCGTGCTAACGTGACTGCGTGACTGTGTCATCACTTTCCCATCAGCGCATACCTGTACCGCCCCGTCACCTGGCCATCAGTTAGCCGACCACGGGGCGCAGAGGGCTCACAATGCGGGGGGTGTGGGGGATAGGGGTGCGGCGTGACCACCCCACCCCCGCCCCACCCCCGCCCCACCCCACCATTCCCGCCCAGGAAGACATAGATCTCGGTGGTGTGTGATTAGGTCGGGTAGTTAGGTTCAGCAACACGATAGGACTCCAGCCTCTGGGGATCTCTGGTTTAATTCGGTATGGTCACCATATCTTGAAGGGGTTCAAACCTCGAGGCCAAGTTACTCAACTGTCTGCGGCGGCCATCTTGTAGATTGCAGAGTTACGACGTCGACTGATATACGGGGTATTGGATATGGTTTTATTAGGATTCTGTGGAAACATGGTATAATGGAGACTCGAAATAGTTGATAATAAAATGTATTAGGTAGTTAACCTCAGTCCAAAATGGTGACTACCATTCCAGTTTCATCAACTGCTTATCATTGTTCTGATCTATTCATTGAAGGTGGTCAGTATGTTTAGTAGATCTAGAGTGACCAGGTTTAAGTGACACTGGTCACTGGACGTTTAAACCACAGGCCGACTTTGTGTCTCAGAAACCAATGGTAAGGTGTAGTGTAGTGTGTGAAACAGGCCTCGCTCTTACCTTTATCTACAACCCTGACACAAGTAGTGCATGTAAATTCAGTATCTCTAAAGATATCAAGCTCAAAGGAGACCACGTTCTAATAGATCGACAACGTATTTCCTCTTATTCCGACATTTTCGACAAATCTGGTAGTGAGAATGTTGAATATTGTCTCTGCACACAGCGTCCTTTTCATGTTCCTTACAAAGGGAAGTTAGGTGTTAACAGGTACGGACTGCCTTTGACATTTCCCTTTATACATCATATCAATGTAAGAGAACGTCCAAATGCAGTAGATTTCAATAAACTTAAAAGGACGCAAGCAAAGCGCACTCAGACCATGCCAGCGTAGATTTCCATAGAGCGTGTGAAATTTCAATGGGGTAACCTCTAAACAGATTCTCCGGTCCGGGGGGGCGGCTGGTCCCTCACGCCCAGCTCGGGGGGAGAGGCCAACCCAAATTGGCACCCAGTTATCCCACCTGCTGTGACCATGATTACCTTTAATTAAAACTTCAAAGATGCCGAATGGCCAGGTAAAGGTGAGGTAATAGAGAGTGGAGGCACACAGGAGCTGACGTGTGGGAAGTGTCGGGTGCGTAGGTGTTGTGTCTGGGTTGTGTCGGGCTTTTGGGTTGGGCTGAGTTGGGTATGTGGGGATTGGAGGTCGTAGGGTGCCGGGGGATAGCGGCCTGGGTGTGAGCGGTTAACCCGACTGCCGCTCATACTTTTTAGGAGGATTCTCTTTTCTAACAGGTTCCGATTGCCACAATGAGAGGGCTCTGCTGGCGGTAAAGATACAAAGAATGATAACTTCATCCATGGACACGTTCCGTCCTGGGAGTGAGTAGATTGCGAGACACGGATGTTGGCGGGATGCAGGGTGTGTGTGTGTGTGTGTGTGTGTGTGTGTGTGTGTGTGTGTGTGTGTGTGTGTGTGTGTGTGTGTGTGTCTGTGTGTGTGTCTGTGTGTGTGTGTGTGTGTGAGTGTGTGAGAGGGGATAGAGTCACGAACCTGACGTTTCATTAACGGTACGCTGACGGTACTTAGTGGTAGTACTTCCTTTACTGCTGTTTTTAACGGTAGCTTAAAAAGCAGAGAATCACGAGAGGCATAGACTTGGGGACAAAGAACGACTAAAGTTGATCGGAGAACAGGGCGACTGAGAGGTCCTGATAAGGTCACCTTGAAAAGGGCACTCAGTGTACGGCCACCAGGTGGCAGGTCTAGTTATTGAGGGTAATCAGAGCTCAATGCAGAGCACCTCTAGTGCTAAGAGTTGGAATTACTCTTATAAAGGTCAGTGTTAATCACAGACGGAGATATTCTTCTGAATTCCTGACATGAAGCATTAATCACGTCGAGGATTTAACGTTATTATATTGATTTAGATTAAGAAGCAGCTTGACCTACCCTTACCCTCTCCCAACGCCCCTTGAGTGTACGATTCTTAATTACTACCAAAGTTAAACCAGAGAAGTGCCGGGATGAGCGTCATGTGGGAAATAGTTTCCTAAATATGGCTCTCCGGGGAACAGACAACATCATATCACAATGGAACCGTCGTTGAATATGTCTATGGCTGGTAACAGTAATAACGGTCATTAAATCAAATAAACATGGTGGTGAGATTTCGTCGGCTATTACTTGAGGGGGGGGGGGGCGGGTCCGTGAAATGACACCTTCATGTTGTCAATTGGACTTGATGAGAAGTGGGGTGTGGGTGTGTAGAGGGAGTGTGGAGGGCACTCCTTAGTCTGGAGTGACCATGGCACTGCTGAATCGGCTTATGATATTAAGTCACACTCTAACGTCATCTGCCACGTGAAGATAACCTCCCTTCCGGCGTGGCGCGCAGGGCTACCACGTGACCGGATGGCTGGTTCTCTGGCCAGACAATAGTCGGAATCGCTTCACTGTAAGCGCCTTATGTCTGCGGGTAACTACAAAGGTCGTCTGATATCCAATTATCTGTCAACGTTATACCAAGTCCCTGAGTTATGGGTCGGGTAGAAAAGGTAGTCTTGGTTAATTTCGGATGGACATAAACCATGTAACAATAGCTTCCTGGCAGACATTTTCCCCAAAGCACCTTGTGTTCTTTTGTAATTCCTTGTTTAATCATCGTCATCCATCATACGTGTATGTGTCAGGGAGCATGCAGGTGCTTATACATGGAATGCAATGAACCAAATGATTATCCCTTTGGCAATTGCTGGAAGTTCTAATTAATGAGGACACCAGAACTGTGATCGCCTGGCAAATCATAAGGTCAGATATGTATAGACAGTTTACATGCCAATACCCGGAATTACGTGCAACATAAAAAATATGAAGTCTTCTCAAACCAAAAGAGGCATGGTTTTATCATTTTCCTTCTTCAGTATGTCCTGGGAACGTGAGGAAATGTACTCATTTGAACAAATACACTATTAACTATTTCAATATTTAGAACCATAGTTGTCATTCCATGAGTGGTCCATTTTACGTCATCTAATGTCGTGAATGAACCGCTTAACGGCAGTCTTCCGGTCAGAGAGTAAAGGAGATCATGTGACCACTCGATGCCATCTGGCGACGAAGTTCGGCATCAGTGACGTCACGGGGTCACGTGATTTCGTAACTAGAGTCGCTGATTACTGGCTGCACGTCAACTAAAAATCAATGTGAGGCGTACTGGTTCTACATGCTGTTAACAGGAGAAACCCCCTCAACGCATTGTCCACAATGACGTAGTGAACTTAGCCAGTCTTTTCACCAAATACACCCGCTTTGTATTTAAGAACGACTTTACCGGTTCATGTAACTCGGGTTATCAGGTTTCTGATGTTCATGTCTCTTGTCCGATGTACTTTACTCTGTCTCACAATCGGGTCCGATTGCGTCTGGGTCATACTGAATTCTGTGAGCTGGCACTTTCTCAGGCACCAGGTAGGTTACAGTCACAGTCTATTAACCTACTCCACTGCTCCGCTGAGAGGACGGAACCACCACGCATGTCTGCCCTCATTGTGTCAAACGGTCTCAGCCGCACCCAATCATCACAAAACACAGATATATTCCCATATGTTCACTGTCCGTGGACTGACATGTGTGCCTATAACCAGCAGAAATGTCACCGAACGGAGCTTTTTAACGTAGTCAGCCCCGCAGCGGTGTCAATTATCTGGATGGCTTGGAACGTTAATTCACATGAAATTCCCCGTCAGGAACGCACAACAATCGAGCAGAAATCATGTCAATGCTTGGTGTGGAACTGGAGTCACGGTTGAGTTCTGAGGAGGCATTTCTGTAAAAGGTATTTGAGATAGGGTGGGTGCAATACGGGAAATTCACAGTGTTGTTCCACTGCTCCTTAACCACTGAGTATACTGCAGTGTTCTAAGCAGTAGAAGGCAAGATCGAATATGAGACACAGAGGCATGGCCTAGCCTCGAACCCCGAATCCAACAATCCGCAGGCCAGCGTGCTACAGACTGAACCATCCCACTGCTCTGAGTGCATTGCTATTTATATTGTGTATTCGGGCAGGTATTCGGGTGTTCTATATTCTCTATGATATGACACTGATGGAAGTTCTTACTTCCTAACTAACAAGCACACGTCTCGTTCTCACATCCCATCAGTCAACTACTTATCATGTGAGGAAACAGTCGACTTGTAATTCCCTCATTTATATACCTACCACGGTATGAGCCTTGATGCCAATCTAGATTTGAGTGTTCCTAAGTCTGTTGGTAGTTGTATTCCACTGTGTGATGTTTATGTTGTGCCTACTGGTAGTATCATAAGTATGTGTATATTACTGTGTAATGTCTATGTGTGACTATTGATAGTTCTCCATACTGTGTATAACTCGTCTATCCTGTATCATGCTAACACGAGAACCGTTTCGTCAGTAAACAGATGAGAGTTTGGAGCCCCACTTACAGGTACCCAGGGAGTGTTTGTAATCATGCAGTCTCTTTTATGTTAATCCTCTTGGAATTGTCAACTAACGTGGCCCACATCAGGGAACTGATGTGTGCCTCAGTGTTTGCACAACCGCCTCCTACGTGAACTTAGACCGAGACGATCATGACACCTCCACACTACCCTCTTAAGAAGCGTTCTAAAAATACCGGCGAGCACATGGTAATGACGGTCTAACGCCAACTCTCTTTCTTTTTCTGTGCATACATGGAATAACCTGGCCTCGAGACCCCAGGATTACGAACTTCAGATGGGACTTTAACAAATGATTATTTTTGGAGCACATTCGTGTTGAACCTGTCACTTAACAGGGTTATCATTCATTTCACACGCCTTGTCGTGGCAGTAGCTTGAAGAACAAGCAGAAAATGACATACAAACGCGAAACAATCTCGTTCTGCTCTCCATACAACTGATGAACCACATGTACAGTCAATTAAATCAGTGTCACTTTGTACTTTTGTATGTGAAGGTATTCTATATACAGTATTTAGCTGGTGGCAATGTTCTAGGTGTAATAGTTATATGTCACGCATATCAATTCAATTAGAAACACAATGGAGGTTCCAATACGAAAACGGAATAATAATATACAACACGATTGCACACATCTTGTCTTTTTTAATATATGAATCAAACCTATCTAAAATGATCTTACAGAAAATATGGATTATATAAAATGATTTCTTACTTCATAACCGTCGGACAAACTCGGGCCTCCCACGCGAGGAGGTTCACCTCTTTTGTCATCACCTATTTAATTAATGTACCATTGATAATCATCTAAAATCCATCCCGTTATACCACGGGACGACGGCGTGTGACCGAGGCCACATTCACACCTGTCCTCACCTCCAACCACACGCTGTTACAGTGGTCGGTGAGGGCTAGTCTACCATGTATCTCATCACTTATTTCTTCCCCTTATACTTAACATTTTGGAACCCGTGCTCAATGCTCATGGATTATTGTTTAATAAAACCTCAATAGTCTATCAGTAAATGAGGGGGGGGGGGGGGGGTGAGATCAAATCTGAACAACACTAGGTCTGTAGCAGCTGAAAATATGCCATTTGTTTTGGCATGCTACGTAATCTGACTCAGTGTTCAGCAGCTACATCTTGATATAGTTCCTTCTCTAGATATAGTACATGTACATGTATCTCATGGTTTAGTTACAAGCATTCTCACCTCTCATCCCACACTGGTACGGTTTCTAATGAGAACTACCTTACCATGTATTTCATGGTTTGGTTGTGTCTCCAACTCTCACCACATGCTGTCAGTTATAGAACTGTTAGTGAGGACTAGTTCACAATGTGTTATACGAATTGTTTGTCTTTTCTTATAACATGCCTGTAGAGTCGTCAGTGCGGACTTTCTTTTTACCACTGATCTTTTTGTTTGGTTGTGTTCTCAAATTTCACCAATTCTTCGCTGTTAGTGTTGTCAGTGAGGGTTATTTCACCATTCATCTCCTAGTACGTTTGTTTCTTCACCTCTGATCACACAGTGAGGGTCATTTTACAGAATATCTCATGATCTGCTGTATTTTAACCATCATCACATGACGTGCTCACACGGTGCGAAGAATATGCTGAAAGGTGCTGATATTATGCTGACACAATACTATCAAAATGCTGACATGGCACAAGCACTGACAACGTGCTCAGGCAGTGCTAACAGTGCACCAGTGATCGTCACGCTGTGAGGAGGTCAGAACCACATGGATCCCGGTCACACACGGGTGACGAGCAGCTGAGAGCATGGCGGGGTGATCAGCCGAGCGTGACCGTCCCCGCCCCAGCCCCTCCCTCACCCGCCGATCACATGACCCTCCGAGACACGGCCAGGCATCAACGACTGGACCCGACAGTGACGTCATCACAGTGTAGGCCATGACGGAGTACGTCATGTGGAGGCCTGCTTCGGCTGGGATGAGGCCTGGGATAGGCGGGATATGAGTTGGGTGACGGGCACGGTCAGGGGGTCTCAGTACCATGCTTCATTGTTCACACTGAACGCTTTCTGTTTGGTCAGTGGTCTGTGTGATCGAGTAAGCGGGGCGGCAGAAGTGCAGGCATAGACTCTGTATGCATGCAGCGTGCAATACTGGGCGGCCACCACAGTTACAAATACTAAATGTATATAGAATTCTGTCAGGCATGTTGTTGTAAATCACCTGCCCTTTCCTTCACATCCTTTTACTTCTTCCTGTATGCTATATATTACGTTTTATTGATACTTTATATATATATACCTGATTGATTTGAGAACATATATATAAGAACTGAGATGGAATAGGAATCAATCATTTACAATAGTAGTTAGTAGTGCTTTTGAACTGGCAGTGACAGGGAATCCACTTTGTTAATAGTGACAGTAAACCCAGTAGGAAGACTGAACTTATAATGTTTATAGTGCGATGTCTGCCTGTGACACCTGTTACAAACCGTTATTGACAGCCGGTGCTCTAGTCTGTGACGTCATGATGAGTGAAGTACCGTGAGAGTGTCTCAAAGTGAGAGAATTGGTCAATATTGTGACAGACTCCTCAACGGTCTCAGGAGCCGAGCTGTTCAGGGCGGGTCAGACAATGCTGCAGTGTACGATGAGAAAACCGGGCAGTTCACCGACGTAATCAACGAGAACCTTTCTGTGTCAACGAGTATATAGACTATGCTGAACAGCCTCTGCATGTAGCCACGACCACGACCATATCTTTGATCTAACACAAACTCATTCTTTTTATTGAACAAAATTCACCAAATCTGTCGAGTAAAATTACACTTTGATCCTTCTTTATTCCAAGGAGACATAATCACAAATGGTTCACTTCAATTTTAGATGATACCAACAATAATTGAATTAAAATTAAACAATGAGACTAATATCTTCCATGTATGATTCTCCATAGATCCACTTTGCCTGGGCATGGATGGCCGATTTGCTCAAGACTTAACCTACCACTACTCAGACGTTATTTATTCATACGCAAGTAGTTTGGAACTTAAATTGGCCAGAGCTGAGCTTTAACTAATGCCCTTATTGCATGTGGGGAAATAGAGCCTTGCTACATGGCCATACGTTTGGTGGCTGAGGAGGGGAGTCTAGGTACTTGGCAAATGAAACGGACATGACTTCATTTGGCAGTAGGATCAACCAAGATGTCTTTTTAGGAGGTGGAACTGGCGTGTGCCAAAAGGTGCAGTAAAACTGATATTAACGAAAAGACCACAAGTCTTAAACCTTTTTAACCTGCTTTTCATTCCTTCATTGGAAAAAATGAAAACTTTTGTATGAAGTCATTTAATTGCTGAAACTATTAGTTTAGGCCAGATACCATTGGCCCACTCTTTTTCCAGAAGTCAAAACGGTGCCTGATTTATACATTATAGAGATATGAACTAACCCTTAGCCATCTACTGCCTATCCTGCCCTGTCTGTGCCATCTTACATGATTCGGTCCAGCGTATGGATACCCACACATTATGCACAATAACTACTGGATTTGTGGATGGCCGGTCGTATACACCGAGGTGTTAATTCGTGGTAATACATCAGCGGAGCGGTACTTTATAAGTGCATTATGTCGGTGTATATAACGAGACACTATTGTTTTCACAACCGAGGAAAGTCGTTCAAGTCAGTGTCACAGCAAAACATTGATTCGTTTTTGTTAAACTAGGAACTGCAGATATGAATAAAGCTCACCTATACTTTGATTGTTTTCTACTCTTTCTATACAAGTTCAGCACCGCAAACGTAAACAATGGGACTAATAATATGAATTAAGCGCGTATTTTCCATGTATTCTAATTCATTTCTCGAATAGGTGAGCTTCCTTTACCATAGCAGTGTTAATTTTTATCTATCAAAGCAATAGGTCGTTGTTTACTGCGGCCAATATATTTCCATTTGGTAATTTGTAACAGACACCCATTCACTGTCAGCTCCTAATAACACGAGTCATGAAGACTAACCTGGATTAATCCCTACTTACTCTCAGCGTTTAATATCACAGTGACGAGTCTTGACCCAAATAAATCCTCATTTACCATCAGCCAATAACATCTTAAGTCACAAGGACTGACCCAAATATATCTCCATTCACTGTCAGCCTTTAACATCAAAGCCAAAAGGACTGACCCAAATTAATTCTCTTTTATTGTCAGGCATCACGAGTCATGGGAACTGACCTGAATAAATCCCCATTCAGACCTGGCCATTGGCATCTGAAGACGTCATGTTACTCCTTTCCACTCGAGTGAACACAGTGTCCAATGCCAGACGGCCGAGCCTGCCAAATCAGCAAGCATGCTGGCTGCCCCTGCCAATACTAGTGACCCCTCCGTAATGAGCCGAATTGATTTACCAATGGTCCAGTTTACCTTTCTCTGCCAGTTATTTGTTATTGGTTTATGCTGACCTGCTGTTCTTTTGGCGGTAGGCAGGGGTCAGTGAAGGCCAAGCGCACCAAGTTTTGGCGATGGATCTCTGGATTTGATATAAAGAAAAAAAAAAGAAAGAAGGACATTTCTTGTCGATAAGAATTTTTCGTTAGATGTCCTGCCAGCTGGAGGGACTCAGTCGTTGTGTTGACGCTCTCTCCAGCCACCATTAGAAGGTCAGTTGTGAAACAACAACGCATGCGCAAGCCTTGACCTGAGAATATCTAACACGTCGAGCCTCGTTCTAGTACACGCATGCGTCATGGTGCTACAGTGGTATATAATTCAGCGAGCCCGCCGGGAGAGCGGTCCCACTATTGAACCTGACCAAAGGACGATGCCGGACTCATAAATATCAAACTGGGGCTGGAATGTGCGGGGTGAGTTTCGGGCTGGGTTGTGATCGTGTTCATATGTGTAAGGAAACCCTGAGGGCAAACATCCCAGCCTTACACGTTAATGTGCCATGAATAGTTGGACACTATCATTCGAACAGTTTTACAAAGGAAAAGTCCAAATTTGTTAGGCGGGAAACCACTATAGACTGCACTACAGATACATTAGGGTAGCATTTTATCACCAAATATTATTCAAACATTGATGTGGCATTGACGACTGATGCACCATTCATTGAAATTCACGTAGCCACTGGCAAATAAGCTTCACACGCAAGTTCGTTCAATGACTCTGCATTGTCAAAGAACGGACTTCGTTGTGTGAACCGTACTTAAAGCCCCATTTGCGTCTACTACTTACACTAGACAACACCAAAGTGAACGAGGGCTGTAGAAGACAACTGACACGTATGCCACACCATGGATTCAGAAACAATTAATGCAACCCTCGCCCGGCTTATAATGACAATACAATCAGACCACACCGCATCTCAAATTACAATAACGCTGGCCACACCCCATACGTCCCATCCCACTTCTGATGACAACACCATCTACTTTATATAAAGCGAATTTATCTTATCCTCTGATTTTCACCAAGGATTTACTGATGGAATGATATGGTGGTCCGCGCTTGTCTATTGACATTGATAATTCAGCTCTTCTTCTCCTCAGTAAAGGTATACAGTCGGGACCGAGGAAAACACCTGTGTATAATTAACCAATCAACAACCACATGCAACCTGTAGAGATCAATCACGGAACACTGGAGCAGGGAATACCGTACGTTCGGCAGCCAGGTGTGGTGATCCGTTTGCTATTGTGTGGCTGGTTATTAGTAGGATTGAGGCAATCTCATGTTTTCCCGTTTGGCACCACCATGCATGAAAATACACATACACATGAATTCGACCAAAGATGAATTACAAAGAATCTAATCCAATGGCGATATTTAATCTTTCGACAGTTAATGTATATATATTATGAATAATTTTAGTGCCGAGTTTCCTCATGACATTGACCTGCTGATTATTGCCGTCGATTCGATGACATTTGGTAACAACCAGTGACATTCTTTTCGATATACGCACCTCACACACGCGATTTTCTTTTGATTCAATCAGGTTTAATGATAAAAATAATCGCTAAAGATTGCATTATACCATCAGTGGCTGCCGGTCATTATTTACATGTGGGATACGACTGACTCCTCATAAACTCTGCATGTACACCTCATTATAACTACGAGTTAATGTGCGTCGTGTAATGTGACGTCACCTCCATTACGTCACGCCTACGTATACACTGTGTGTTGACAGTAACGGGGATGGTGCAGATTCTGTATTTGGTTGTAGGATCTCAGATAATATCGTAAAACTGGATGAGTTTTAATCTTCGCCACCGTATGCCACGACTGGAGTTTGGCATTGTGATTTTACGAGGAGAAGCTGAGTGAAGTCCGGAGCCAAAACCCCAGGAGTGGAATGCTGTGGCCATGATTAAAACGAATCAGGTTTTGATTTTATCCTACCCCTTCTCCTAGTTTTTGGAATATTACGTGATAACAATTCTGTATGCCACTAGTGGCATATAAAACTCTGTATGCCAGCCAGCGTGGCATACGGAAACTCAATGTTAAGCCTATGTGATTTTATATTAGGGGTAGGATAATGAAGAATGACCACCAATAGAAGATAAATGCCTTGTTTATAATAATTTAGTCATGATCGACTGTTTATCCCTTTCTTCACTAACCGATATCTGAGACTAAAGCCCACGCTATTAACTTATTAGCTTTATCATTAGCTTCCACTACAACGTATTTAGACCAAAGTCTTCCCCTTTGAGAGCATTTCATGTGAGACATTCACCAATGTGATACAATGTCAATACTTTTACACCTGGAGAATCAATGTATCCCCAGTCTCATGATTTATGTACCGCGCGAACATAGGTGTTGGCGTTCCATACAACTGAACACTTAACAAGTGATATTTCCTTTTAGACTTGAATGTTCCACATAAAACATAATAAGTCATACACCTGGTGCTTCACTTATGTCGAGGTAAGACCACTTGTTGGTTGTGAGCCGGCAGTTTTGTGAAGTTTAGAGAAACATGAAGCTTGGAGTTATTTTGAGTTTGTATACTGAGTGTCGAGGCAGGAGTCGACATATTGATCTCCTACAGCAGTCCCTAAATACTACTTTACCCATTAGTCACAAAAGAGAATCGACCTGACCCGGCAAGTTGGGGGTTTCAGGGGGCGCGGCCAGACTGACCGCCAGATATCTGGGTCAATTGGAACTCTTCAGTATTGTCGCCTTCACAACACTACTCCCATACTTCCCTACGTCCAATGAAATCATTAAAGCGAAACTCCACTTTTTAGTATATTCCTTACCTGATATCTTAAAGGCTTAGTGAGTTTCATATTTGTAATTTATATAATTATTCTCGAGTCTTAAAATAAACCGTATAGATAAAGGATATATTGGTATCAAATTACATTGACTAGTAAGAGTTTTCATGTTGGGGTTTCCCTTTGATAAACATATCCTGCAAACTACTGCTTTATATCAATTATTTAGCGCCTAAACAGACTCCAGTCACGCCGTCCCAATTATAACTAATTAGTTCAGAGCTCACCAAGAACCTCACAATTAATCAATGAATACTAATTGAGAGAGAGATTAATATGTGACCAAAGCAGGTGCCTCTTCCACCAGTCAACACAGCCGATGAGTATCATATATCATTCCACGACTTGCACGTAAAGATAAATGATGAGGGTACTCTGTCTCTGTCTCTGTCTCTGTCTCTGTCTCTGTCTCTCTCTCTCTCTGTCTCTGTCTCTCTCTCTCTCTCTCTCTCTCTCTATATATATATATATATATATATATATGTATATATATATATATATATATATATATATATATATATATATATATATTGAGTATTGTTGTAATATCTAGGTCTGGCTGAATTAGTATTTAGACCAATTGACACGTTAAACCGTGGGTCAAGCTGAGGCGTGAGATCGACCGATTTATTATGTTATAAATATGTTGTCTGTCATGTGAAGTACGTGATGTACCTGTGTCTCTTTTCTTATCCCCCTCTTTGTCAATGTAAACATGTGCATTATCAATCATTTCTAAATCAATCTTTTATAGATTTTACAGGTAGGGGGAATTTCAGTTGGCTGTCTGACAAGTATTGGATGAATACAGCACGACAGCTCTATTATTCATGCGTGTTGAAATGACCTCTTCAATTAAGATCAAATTAACCTTGCCAGATGTGATGTAGCAAACAAAATCCCTTTCTGTTACGATACGACATCCAAGACAAGCACCACTTTAAGGTGATTTCATAACGTGGTATCCGTGAAAAAATCGAATATTCAGTGTAGATCCTTGGCCACGGTCTCTTATCTTACATCAATAAAGGGAGACGTCAATTAACCATGCATGGATTTATACCCGTTCAATTCCCCATCACCCATACCCTCTTGCACAGTTTACATTCACCTTATATTGTAACGGTGCCTGCCCTGTGTAATTATTTCATCATTCAATAAAAGTATTTATTGACCATATTCATTTATTATAACATTACAACTCACAAAGAAATATTTCTTCAGGCTTTGCAGGTCATAGAGATTGGACCTTACGGTCCATTGATATTATCTATCAATATATGTTCCTTGACCATGCACTTATATAGGTCAATATTGTTACATAACTGAATTTCTACAGGCAAATCGTCCCACAATATCATACCCGTATAAAGGGATGATTTAACATATATCTTTCGGTATTTGGGAGTTTGTTATCATTTTTATAATAACGCATCTTGTATTCATCATGTAGGATTGTGTTAATATCAGTATTTTCAAAGTGAATTAGTATCCACCTTTCACATGTTTATATTCAATACGGACCATCATCCATCTTGAACAGACTTGTTCTATTCATCTTACAGTATAATATATATATACTGCTTATCATTACCATTCTTTCACAAGTTAATATTCACCATATACCATAACCCGATTTCTGCTTATTTGCATTTACCGTTCACGAAATTCCCAAATATGTTTTATGATGTGTACAGTATCTTACATTTATTCCTGACGTCGCATGGCATATAAAAGCGGCGACCTGTCAATACTTATAACCTCCGACACTCATCACAGATTGACTAATTGGGTAATGACATCGACATGGCGATGACTCAGTGAAAACCACATAGAGTGGACTGTGATGGATGTTAATAAGAAGAGATCCTGATGAGAGGCGTGACTTGGCATGGTGTGGGGCATGAACAGGTGGCTTGTGCTCTAATCACTCCGCGTAATCAGGGACTGGCGACTGCCGACATCTCTTACCTGCCTATCATTTATAAAGGGTGGAGATCACTTATAGAGAGGGGCAGGTTATGACAGTCACGGGCATACACAAAAGAGCAGCAGAAGGACGTTCTCCTCCTAACTACGTCAGAGAAATGTTCACTCCTCACTATGTGAGAGTAACGTTAGAGCCCTTACAATATGTAAAGGAGATCTTCCTCTGATCGCTATGCCGGGGTTACGTTTTCATCTCTACGCCAGGGTTACATTCTCTTTCTAACTAGATCCCACTGTCGAACCTCCCTCACCATGTCAGAGTGACATTAGTCTCCAAACTATGTCATAGTGATGACTTTTTAAAGTGTGCTCGCACGTGATATATACGTTGTCTAAGGGTTAGAGTGGTCACATATAGACTTTCAGTGTCCTGCAAAAAACTATCCCTTCACTATCTGCATGTTATTTACTGTGATATCAGAATACCTCAAGACCCACTGGTGCTTGATATGTTTGGATCCTAGACAGGCAGTTGTAGAAAGGGCAAGTTGACTGGGTGCGAGTGGTTACAGAAAACGATCATAGACTGAATGTAACTCAAACCTTTAAATTATTATTCATATATAACTGCACCCTCATTCATCAATGATGAACATACCATATGCTTCTGGTTCCTCACTACATCAGAGAGGAGACAATCTCCATCTACCAGGTCACATTGATGTTCTCTTTCTGGCTACGCTGGAGAGACAAATGCCTCTCCTTTACTATTTCAGAGCAATATTCTCTTCACTTACATCGCATTGACATTATTTTGCCTAACTATCTCAGACAGATCCTTCTGGTTAGGACCCAATGCTTCTCTCCCCCACACTATATCAGTGTGGCATTCTCTGTCTGACTTTATTTCCATGATGTTTTTCTTTTGACTTTGCCGCAGTGATGTTCTCCCCCATGACTATAGGACAGCTACATTTTTTTCCTCAATACGTCCCAACAACGAAGTTTACCCTTGTTGGTCCGAGTGACATTCTCCACCTGGCCATGTTACCCAGACATTCCCCTATAAGTCATAATGACATCCCCCCGCTGAGTATGTCACAGTGACTCTTTATCTGCCAACCTGATTGGAACATTCTCCCCCTGACTATGTCAGAGTGACATTCTTTCTCGGACTTCATCACAGTGATGTCCTCCCTTTGACAACGTAAAGATGGCGTTGTTTGATTACGTTACACTGACGTATCCATTCCAGCCTCAACGTGCTGATCGTCGGAGTGGCGTCTTCACTGATGCGGGACGGGTACTGGTGTTGGTCCCGATGCTATCAGCAGCACTCCTCACCTGACCGTACATTCACAGGTAACGTAAAGCAGTAGAAAACACAGCGTGGCCTACCTTTGGGCTGGAAGCTGACGTTTTTGCGGCCCCTGCTACCTGGAGGGTTGGTAATCTCCATGGTAAAACTCCCCAGGTCCGAGTCCTGTGACGTACTGTACGTCTCCGAGGGCGACTTTCCTGGAAGGTGAAGAAGGAGGAGACATTGAGTGTCGACGTGTTAGGTTTTTACAGGGTAACCTAGTTCATCTACAGACACACACCTGCCGGCTCATACCTCTCATAGACATCATATACAACACCATACATACATGTATGTGTACTATATGCACGCAACAACCTGTCGTACGCATGGCCCGCCCACACGGGCGCCAGGCGCCCCCATAGCCTACTTACACACACCCCCCTTCGTGCTGTGTTTGTTTTTAAACAATCGTCATGGTGGTATACGTACAGCGAGCTAGAATGATAAATACCCTCACACACCTATACGTTCTGGTAGCCCTGTAATCAGACACTGATATGTCATACGAGGCACCTGCAGAATATATCAACGACAGATGGATGGTATCCTATGTTGTAATGTGTAATTGCTTTCAGCCCAAACACAGGAACTTAATGATCATAGATTCAATTTCAGACACCGGCAAGTCAGAGTCAAATCACTGTATTGGATAAAAGTTGAACTCATTTAAGACGTGCTATTCTAATATTTATAGTAACAAACTTGTTTGTATGGGAACAGACAACATGATCATGGTTCAGTGGATCTGGGTCATGACCTCTGACCTGTGGCTCTAGGTGAGGGGAGTGGGATGGCAGGCCTCCAGGGTGAAGCTGGTAAAAACGGCGAGTAAACGTTGCCTTTAAGAAGACAGGTGTGATCCGTTATGTGAAAAGTTCACCTCCATGTCGCTTTCCGCATCCACTCCTCTACCCTGCACACTACACCGCACAAACAGAGGCAGATCATCCCTCACTTCCGTTCAAATTAAACCCAAACCCTCGGTGGGATCTATATATAAAGTTCAAGTTCTTTATTTTATGCTTGGATCCAATAGGGATCATTTCTATTGTACCAGTTTTTTTTCACATATTTTGTTCAATGATATATTATGGTTCTTGTTTTTCGGAATTCCCTTCCTTTAGAATAGTGTATGGTAAATTTGGACATTTCCTTTTTTATCAGAATCAATAAATTCACCCTGTTGATTGCGTAATGGTGTTTTAAACGGTAGCAAATCTTCATCGTCGAGAGAAATTTTTCCCATATGATCATACAGTCATCGAGCTTCTCCAAGTAGATATGAACAAAGGGGCATGGATACGCCACTTTAGGTACTAATTTACCATTTCCGGTTCACTGTGGCACCACTTCATACGGGAGACGTTAACTTGAATAGGAAAGTGTTCTGTCGGGACCGGGATCTCTCTCAGTGAGCCTGGAACATGATAGCGCTTGTCCACACAGATTAGCGGCTGGCCGGGGCGGGCGGCTTTCCCATGCGGATTTACTGAGCAGGGATCTGTTTAGCCGTGCTTCCTGTACGGCTTAACGGGTCCGCAGAGACTCACGAGTCAGCCTGAGCCCCGAGAAGCCGGAATCTGATCAACAGACTGACTTGACGTTAGCAAATCAGATTGAGTCTAATTGTCGCCTCTCGTGCGTGGGTGTTGAGGGATTGGTAAAACAACGCGTAACGCTCTTAAACGTGGATATGAAAAGGCGTACACATCAAAGCACACACACATCAAAGAATATCCTATGTTGTAGTGGCGGTACCACGTGCGTCCTGTCACTCAATGCGCATGCGTGGACCACTCGTATGGACGCACAAGTAGAAATCAGACAATGTAAACTACATGAAACCTTATTTTATTCTTTTTTCAACGTGAAGAGTAGTACATCGGCGATTAGCCTGTATTACAGTACCTCTCACTTTAGACGATTTACATGTTTCGTTTTACCTTCGTAATAATGACTACATCAAATGTTGTGTTATATATAGTTACATACACTGTATGAACATGAGTAGTTAGTCTGGTGACGTATTGAATAACCAATCATTCAGATTACATGATACATATTTCAATCAAATTAGTCTACAATCCTTTTCACCAGTAGATAACCTAACTAATACTAAATAATCTGTACAGAGGATTAAGGTATTCCTGTTAACAAGTTTGCCTGCTTATAAACATATTACGGATAGTTATAGTTCTAATTCGGTTTCATTTGGATAGACCGGATTATGAAATTTGCGGTTAGCTTTTTAATTCATTAATGTTGTTGATAATGAAAAAATGTTTACTACTATTTCAAAGTAACGAAATAATTCCACTACAAATCCATCCACGGTGTGGGTCTGTAATGTCATGTAACAGGACCGTGTTCACAAGGTGTCCATCCTATAGAGCCGTATGGTAGATCACAGCTTGCATGACACAGTGGTGAGTTGTTTTCTATGGCAATACGTTTGTAGTTTGAATATTGCTAGGTTGCAAAATCCATGATATGCTGAAAATTACAAGATGTATAAAAGGTTCTAGGATCTTATCAAGTCAAAACTATCTACAATGTATAAGTAATTGGTCAATATTAATATGTACAACATGACTTACTACATGACACGTCATAACAACCATGTCACAAATCTGGCACTCTCTAAAACTGACCAACCAGGTGATCCATGCTGCGACGGTGGCATGTTGAGGTCACATGATCTGATAGGGTCACATGTCTCCGTGACGTAGGCTAATTGGTTAAGAGGTTTCATGACGTCACTAGTATATGGTCAGCCTCTCTGTGGCATATTGCCTGATGGTCAATCTTTGTTCATGTGTTTCCCTCATTGAGAAAAACACCCCCCTCACCATATTCCCCGATGGCGAACGTGGCACTACCTGGTACAAGGGAGAACATCAAACAGCGGACAAACCCGCCCAGCTGTTCTCTGTCGTGTTGGCTACTTCAATAGACTGTCTTGAGAATAAATTTACCAAGTGGACTCTGGTTTATTTTGAATTCCCCTTAACAAGGAGGAGGATAGGGATGGTATTCACTAATGTCTACCCTCAGCGGAACACTGTAATATAATGTAACTGTGAGCATACTTTAGTTTGTGGTTTGATTCGAGCTCCATGGGGATAAGGACTTAAACGCACGCGCCTCCACAGGAACATGACGTCATCACGTCACTGACAGACGCAGCTCACCAAGGTACCCGGATGACCCCGGCGTCTTCCATCTCAGACTGGTTCCCGGTCGGCACGGCGACCCACCAGTCTCCGGCTAAGAGGATTTCCCGCCTCAGACTTAACCTGTGACCCCGGTGACGTCACAGGCTGGTGCAGGCGGATAATCTTACGTCGCGATCCCTGCGTCTTGTTGTCCTTGTTGCCTATTGGTATGAGACACGGGAGCAGGGCGAACAAAGGTGACCTTATGGGCCGGTGTCGGGCCTGCGGGCCAGGTGCACGGGGCCAGAGACCAAGGTCGACTCTCACATTTTTCGTGTAGATCCCTAGAATATTCACTCCTCTCGCGTCACTTTAACAAGTAGTCGAATAAAGGTTTATCAGTCGATATTTCTATTTGTTAAATTATTTCAGAAATGTTTCTACGACTTTAGGCTCGATCTTGGTGTCTCAGACTTTCTTTCATTTCTGGTACATTCCTAATGCTGGTATCGGTCTAGCTGAACTATGGATAAACTAGATGTGTTAAACTGTCCCTTTCGTATGTGAATATATTATAACTTCCACTTCTACAGCGGAATATGTATATAACAGCATTTTTAACCATATTGAAATAAACGATTTATTGGTACCTTGTAAGTCTGAAAATCTTGGTGGTAATTGATATCCCATCCATTATCATAACAACTTCTATGAATATAACTGTTATCACATTGATCAGTCAAATGGCTAGTTGGGGTATCAGCAGACATTTTCACGCAGACACAGATCTTTGTATTCCGCGTAGACGGTGGAACTCAGACTGTGACAGTCACGTGATGGTGCGAACAGAGCTTAGAGGAGCACGCCATGACCTCCTCCCGAATGTGCTGCCCGCCCTGTCATGCTGCCTGTGCTGCCCGCCCTGTCATGCTGCCTGTACTGCCGCCCTGTCATGCTGCCTGTGCTGCCCGCCCTGTCATGCAGCCTGTGCTGCCCGCCCTGTCATGCTGCCTGTGCTGCCCGCCCTGTCATGCTGCCTGTGCTGTCCGCCCTGTCATGCTGCCTGTGCTGCCGCCCTGTCATGCTGCCTGTGCTGCCCGCCCTGTCATGCAGCCTGTGCTGCCCGCCCTGTCATGCTGCCTGTGCTGTCCGCCCTGTCATGCTGCCTGTGCTGTCCGCCCTGGCATCCTTCCTGTACTCTCTGCCCTGGCATCCTTCCTGTACTCTCTGCCCTGTAATGCTGCCTGTGCTCTCTGCCCTGCCATCCTTCCTGTGCTGTCTGCCCTGTCATCCTTCCTGTACTCTCTGCCCTGTCATCCTTCCTGTGCTCTCTGCTCTGTCATGCTGCCTGTGCTGCCCGCCCTGCCATCCTTCCTCTGCTGTCTGCCCTGTCATCCTTCCTGTGCTCTCTGCTCTGTCATGCTGCCTGTGCTGCCCGCCCTGCCATCCTTCCTCTGCTGTCTGCCCTGCCATCCTTCCTCTGCTCTCTGCCCTGTCATCCTTACTGTGCTCCCTGCCCTGTCATCCTTCCTGTGCTCTCTGCTCTGTCATGCTGCCTGTGCTTCCCGCCCTGCCATCCTTCCTGTACTCTCTGCCCTGTCATCCTTCCTGTGCTCTCTGCCCTGTCATCCTTCCTGTGCTCTCTGCTCTGTCATGCTGCCTGTGCTGCCCGCCCTGCCATCCTTCCTGTGCTCTCTGCCCTGTCATCCTTCCTGTGCTCTCTGCCCTGTCATCCTTCCTGTGCTCCCTGCCCTGTCATCCTTCCTGTGCTCTCTGCCCTGTCATCCTTCCTGTGCTCTCTGCTCTGTCATGCTGCCTGTGCTGCCCGCCCTGCCATCCTTCCTCTGCTGTCTGTTCTGTCATCCTTCATGTGCTATCTGCTATGTCATCCTTTTTCTGTACGTTATATCGGTGGATAAATAACTTATAACGTTCACGAGAACGAAGAATATACTCAGACGTAAATTATAAAATGAAAGGTAAATTTCTGTTATGTCCTGTCCTGTCCTGTGAATTGTGTATGTCCTGTACTATCTGCATCATTGATATGGAAGACAATATGTGGACAAATATTTTTGTTATTAATTATGTTTCCTGAATGATAGAATAAAGTCCTGCCTGTGTTGCCTGTTCTCACTGAGGTGGGGTGGGGTGTAACATCTTTTTTTAAATTTTGTGTAAGCCTCTTCTTTGTTTGTTCTTTTGCATGCAAGGTTGAGAGGAGATGCGTGGGGTCAACATTTCCAGAATTTCCTTGTACAAACTTCATGGATGGCCTCTTGGTCGCCTGTTCTATCAATGTTTCTCGGTTGTCTGTCATTCATTTCAATCTCTTCTGTGTCATTCGTTCCGTCATTATGGGATGCTTTTCATCTCCTAATATGTCATCTGCTCTGTTGTCTGCGCTGTCACCACGAATCTTGTCCTCTCCTTCTGCGTTGTCTATTCTGTCATTCTTCTTGCCATCTCTTCCTGTGCTCTCTTCTCCGTCATCCTGATTCTTGTCTGTTCCCCATTTGTCACCTGTTCTGCCCTCCCTCTTGAAAACTGTTCCTCTGTTGTCTTTTTTGTCATTTTTTCTAACTCTTCTGTGTCATCCATTTTGTCATCATGATTCTCAACAACTCTTTCTGTGATTCTTGTCATCTCCAAATATGTCATCTGTTCTGTCATCCTGATTCTTGACAACTCCTTCTGTGATACTTCTTGTAAGCTCGTGCTCTACTGTCTGATCCATCATTTTCTCACCAACTCTTAGTGTGATGCTTCCTCTAACATTCTCTGACCAGATTTCTGCTGTGCGGTCTGCTCTATCATTCGTTTTGAGAATTCCTCCTCAACTCTTCTTGTGCTATCTGTTGCCATCCTTCATGGCGACCGCCCATGAGTCCTTGGTTCTGTCTTTTGCTACCTGTTCTCCTTCCCAACAACTCTGCTACACTTAAAAGATACATGTTGGACACTGGTGACACATCAGTACTAATAGATAGTGGTGGATTCATTCCCTGAATACCTGGTGTTCCTGGAGTAGACATAGGTATACATTGCTTCATAAAAGAATATTGACTTAGAATTCGACCTTTCTCTCCTTAGATATCATCGTACTGACGGAATGGATACTGCAGGTAATCACGATTTAAGCCGCGGGATTATCAATTTCCTTGTGTGATCACGTTATAAGAACATATAAATCTGGTAATAACCAATAAACATATTTGGAGGAATAAGATTCTTGGTAACCGAACCTCATTATAAACGACGCGCCTCGTTGGCCAGTTCCGCTATGCCTTATCTTAGCAATAATTCTAGACACAAACAACCAGCGGAGTCTTCCAGGTAAATGTTACAGGTATTCCACAGGCAATTTTCACTATGGTCACTCATGCTCTCCTTCCCAAGTAGCGTGTAACAGCCCGGAAAGGGCACAAATCGGGGATGATAAGCACCATGTAATCAGACAAAGAAAGCTTATTGTCGTGGCTTCCAACTCTGCTGAACTCGCTGGATGCATTATTGAGATTATAGACATGGCTCATGTCCCGGTAATTGATAGTTTATGCGACAGATCATGTGATATCATAAAATATCATTGCAATTCAAACGTTACAAGGCAAAATGAAATGATATCAATGGCAAATTGTACAATTTCTATTCTGTTCACAGACGCACAATACATGCTGCATGTGCATGAAATAATTCACAAATAAGTGTACGTTTAAACATGTATTTTGTCACACATTTGAGATTACAAGGCTACATACCTTCGCTGTCGTCAGATGGCGCCAGTGACGATGGACGCCGAGAGGAACCGGAACCCTGAGAATGATGGGAGTGACCGGAACCGGAAGAACCCGAGGAAGTGAAGGATCCATTCGTCGGTGAACTGGGCGCTTCCGAACCGGAAGTACTGCCATTTTGGGCTTTCCTCTTGTTTTGCAATGTGAACTTCAACATGCTGATAATGTCGCCCAGACAATAACGGCACCGACTAGAACACTGCTCTGAGATGTCTTGTAGCTGGGTAATCCATAATGCATACAAACCAAGCCACTCGGGGTTTTTTATTCAACCAAAAAAAAAACAGAATCAAAAAGCAATCGCGGAGATCTTTCCGTGTGACTTCTACACAAGGGGGAGAGTTTTGTTCGAGTGTGCTCAATGTTGGGGGTTTGTGTATGCGGGGAGGGGCTTCCACCACTGGGTCTCGTGGGAGCACGTCGGAAATGGGGTTTCGTTTTACTTTGTTGTTCTTCCGAACTGTTGCCTCCCGTTACCCACTGCCTTCGCTGGTAGCCAGCGATCCGTGGTCGCCTCACCTCCGCAGTTCACGCACTCAATTATCGCCTGTGATGTGCTGCCGGAAGAACAATGGCCGGGCGCGCTCAAGCATAACGGCAGACGCTGGGGGCCCTTCCCCAACTCCCAGGAGGGATTACAGTTTAGGCGGCGTTAATCCAGGGGCAAGATTTATTAAAGAATAGATAATCCGTGGCCCGCTGGTGATGGGGTGACTTAGATCCGGTAAGGGCCCGCCTGGCGGGGTGATGGGTGGCGGGGATGGGGTCGGGGCTCGGGCCCGGCTTTAGGCCGTGTTTGTACGAGGTTTACCTGACGGCGGGGACACGCCGGGCCGCCGTGTGGTCTCCAACCCGGCACTCAGTGGGTGAGCCAGGTAAGGCGTGTTGTTATACCGAGTAAAAGCCTTCCGCCGGCCGGGTGGCAGTGATGGCCGCATACACGAGACCCCAGACTGGGTTACCTGCGCGTTTGTAAACACAGGTGGGTTGTATACAAGGTCATGCCATCATCCACCATCCAGATCTTATTTCAAGACAATTACTGACCAGATATCACTATTTAAACACACGACACGGATCGATACTCTTACAGCTACAACTTGAAATCACACAGGACACTCAACACGACTCCTCACTGAGAGCGCACCTTCTTCAAGATGTAAATACACTGAGAGGTATCCGTGATATATGAGAGAGAAATATTGTGTAAGATCAACACGCTCTCAGGTACACAGCTGGGTAAGAAACAATCACATGTACATATAATCCATCAATGTGGTGACTTGAGTGATGCCATAGAGTAAATCCTACACGAGTTCACGTGTGTAATGTCAGCAAACAATCATTTCACTTTTTCTAAATAAACTGCCTCATGAAGGAGCTCCGCCGTCAGTGATGTATGTAAATATGACGGATGGTTGGATAGAGTGATTAAATCCATGAGATAATATGCCTTGACGATGTGTGCACGAGGGAGCCTAGATTCGTATTCCTCAAAGATGCTGATGTACCATGTGCCGGGTTGGGATAAGCTTCACCCGGCATCAGTCCAAACTCCTGAGTCTTCGTCCCGGTTTTCAGCGGGACCGGCTTCTCCTCTAACCGGAGCTCTCTGCCTCTGTCCCGTCAACTCTTCTCCGTCCCGGGTCGGTCTCCACTATGACGGACTCAGTGCGGCTTCTCCCGGCTAGTTGTTCTCCGTCCCGGGTCGGTGTCCTCTGTGGCGGGCTCTGTGCGGGTTCTGCCGGCGAGGCTCGTCACCGGCTGGCGGTCTCTGTCAGGCCCCGGGGCCGCACTCCGCCCGCGCAGTAACCATCCTCCCCTCTCCTCCTGTATACGGCACACCTCCCCAGGTACTGCCCGGCAGGCAGTAAGAGGTGGTCAGATGGTGGTCTGCTCCAGGTGTCAGTGATGTCCTCCAGTGCGTAGTGAGGGCCGTATGGGGCGGACACATGGCCGGGCTCCTGTCTCTGTGTACCCGCGGGAGGACGAACCCTGTCTGACCGCCTCCACACGTTCAACCCTGCCGCCACCACCACCGCGCCACCACCGGACAGGTAGCGAACTAGCTGCTTGCCTCGCTCACCCGGGCCGTCGTAGTTTGGCCACCACCTGCCTTCACTCCACTCAACAAGAGTTTGCTCTGGTGGCCAGTGTAGGGTCATCGGTGAAGCCCTTACAGTGTGTATTTATTTATAGACCGCTCTATGACATGACTTTCCCCATTTCCTCATCTCAGCGGTTTGGTGTGAAAATGTCGTGGGTACATGTCAGGACCTCAAATAATTCGAATATTATCATGTGATATCATGTAACAAATATTCCAAACAGCTAAGATTTATCAATTGGTCAATACTAGTCTCATATCTAAAATCATTAAACATTATTGTATGTCTCGATGTAGTTGGCCCATACAAATTGATACATTTTCCTAGACTGTTGTGAGCCCTCCTGCGTTGTGTGAAGGATACTAGGGTCATCCTATGCCCTGTTAAAGTGTTCATAACATGCATGTCTTAGCCTCATCATGTAGAAATAATATGGTAAGTTTTCAGATAAAACAGCACAATGTGTTTCAGAACAAATTCAGAACAATATCGCAGTTCTTTAAAATATTCAATTGATATAAGTTTATAAACTGTTCTGAAATAATAGCTATACCATAATCATAGTAAAAAGGGGTTGAAGTGATCTCAAGTGATGTAAGGTAGGTGTAGTGAAAAGTGAATGATGTAAGTGTAGATTGTAAGGAGAATGAATAAGGTAAACTGAAATAGTATAAGGCGACGAGTGATCACAACGTGGCACTGTCATCATGCCTACAACGCCAAAGAAAATAACAGGTGGCTGGTGTGGTTATATCTAGATGGATTAAAGTAGCGATAAACCCCAACTAAACCTTCCGCATTGTGATGCCATCTGCAGGTGTCGCACTCGAACTACACAAATGTCCTGGTGGAGGACGATGGAACTAATTTTCAATGTGTGATGCACAGGGGTGAATACACTGGCAACCAGAGCTACACAAAGTTAGCTCAGTGTAGACAGGGGTTGGTTGCCAAACTAAGGGGTGAAGGGCATAGCTCTATGGTGAAGGGTAATGGTAAGTAAGGATTTCTTTATAGTGGGATATGGGTACCTGTACACTGTCCACCAGAGCAAACGCTTGATACACTACGTTAGGTCTGGTGGAGTTAACTTTATGGCCGCCTTGACCCACGATCAAAGACACTGTCCCAGGTGAGATTCTTACTATAATCAGGTTCATTATTTAGATAATTCAGTTTTGAACTATACAAATATATAGGTTCCAAAATCCCCATCAATGGCCAACAAATGAAATTCAGATCCATTCAGTGTAGCAGTTAGGTTAGACTGGCCTTAGTCCTTGCTTCCTAGTACTCCACTTCTGTCGCCCTGTCCATTTCCCTTACTCTCCCCCTACAATCTAGTTTGATTATTCAATTAATGTTCATAATCAAAGACTGGAGCAAGTCTATATTCTCAAGCCACAATCAACTGTCAATACTTTTTCTGTTCTCATTTTCATCTGAGAGTATTTTGGATGAAGTGACTTCAAAGCTAGACTTTCTTATCAATATTTAAGCTATGAATAAATATTAGTGAATATTTCAATTTTCGGATCGTACACAGAATGAAATACTTGGTTGGCGATCGATGTCCGCAGAAAAGTCACAGAGGTATCTACACCTAAGTGGCTCAGTCCGGCCTCAGTCCACTGTGTGCTATTTCAAACTCTTGCAACTCCTTTTTCTTTTTAATATTTTACTTTGTGTCTATTTTGAATAATATGACCTTGATGGTAGACATTGTTATCAATTTGTTATGAATATCTCATAGTAAAATGTTCTTCTTTATAAATACACAGTCTATTTGGCTTCGAGGCACTGCCCCAGAGGGATCGAGATCGACCCTGCCAATCCCTATCGACGGAAAGCGGAGGCGGGGGTCGGCGGCCATTTTATAGGAGTGGAGGTCTGCGGAGACGCTAGAGGGCAGCAATGAGCCACCATGTGTACGGGTGCGATGTGTCTGAGGGTGAGAGCATATCTGAGGATGAGGGTGTGCTTTGGGTTGTGAGCAGAGGAGGTACACAGCGCAGCGCCCCCTATACTGACCTGACTCATATATGCGATCGTGCCTGCTTCACGGCGCCACTTTCAAACATGACAGCAAGGGGGCAAGAGCTCCACAGTCTGACCCATACCGAAACGTAATTAGTTAGTGACAGTCGTAGGCCAAGCTTAGATCATGTGTATACTGTATATATTGTATTCCAAGTTTAATAGATATTGGTTTTATTGTGTTTTGAGGTTGAAAACATCTTTGAACTGACAAATACCCCTATTTTCGCTCATGTAAACACAAAGACTCAGATGTTGCTGTCCGTCTGCCTGTCCTGCATACATCACTGGAAAATCACTCTCGTGTGAGAAATACTCAACAGAAAATTATGAAAATTCGGAATTAGATAGCAGATCTATAGGGCAATATTTATTCAGGGTTCGTACATAGACAACCCAATAAAATGCCAGGCCTTTTCCAGGCTTCTCCAGGCTCTAATACATTTTTTCCAGGTCACTGGTTTTAAAACCAAGGCAGATACATCACCAAATTTCGTTGAAATTGTCTTTATCTTCCTTACTACCAGTGGAATTTTAGTGGTTTGGTTTGATATATTCAAAATTCTTTTTCTTTTTGCCACTTTTAAATATGAAGACAAATAATCACACCCATGCTATATTAATTAGCTAGTCAGGTAGGCTACCGTAGCCAAGGAAAGCTAATAAAGACTGAACTTTCATAGACTAAAAAATTGTTTTTTATGCAAAACTAAATTTACCAGGCTCTTCCAGGTTTTTCCAGGCTCTATGTGAGAATTCCAGGCTTTTCCATGCCTGGAAATCCCAAAAGCATAATTCCAGGCTTTTCCAGGTTTTCCAGGCTCTGTACGAGCCCTGTTTATTGTAAATATGGTGATTTTGTATAGGGGCTAAGTTTCTCAAATCAATAATTCCTTTATTTGTCATCAAAACGAGATATTAGAGCCTAAAAAAATATATATGTATATCCCAGACCCGCTGTTACTATCGGACAGTCGTAATAAAGTCAATACATTCTAATTCTCCTAGGTAAATGCACATATACACGCTGCGACACACTACGACACGGTTTGTGTCGTAGCAAATATCGAACATGTTCGATCGTGTCGCAGTGTGTTGGTAGGCTCCCGACACTGTCCTTTTTGTTGGGGCGTGTCGGCTTGTGTCGTAGACTCGTGTCGTAGAACCGTGCTCAACCAAAAAAATACGTTGGCGATGTACAAAATTTGTGTCGGTACTAGAGGGCGTGTCGGGGTGTGTCGGAAGGCGTGTCGGCTCTGGTGGACGGCCCACTTAAACCTTACCGCCCCTCGACCTTATTGCCCTGAACCATACTGGCCCTAAACCATACTGGCCGTCACGTTACTGCCCCTCAACTACACTGACCCAAACCATTCTGACCCTCATATGGGTTTTATGGTGAGGGACTGATTTAGGGGCAGTATGGTTGTGGGGCAGTATGATTTAAGGCCAGTATGGATTAAGGGCAGTTTGGTTGTGAGGCAGTATTGGTGAGGGACAGTATGGTGGTTGAGGGAAATTATGGGTGAGGGAGGTACAGTGGAGGAGCAGTACAGTTGAGGGGCAGTATGGTAGAGGGGCAGTAGGTTGAGTGGCAGTATGGTGGAGGGGTAGTATGGTAAAGGGGCAGTATGGTAGAGGAAGTATGGTGTAAGGGCAGTAAGGTTGAGGGACAGTATAGTGGAGAGGCAGTATGGTGGGGAGGCATTATGGTGCGGAGGTTGAGGGACAGTATGGTGGAAGGGCAGTGTGGTCGAGAGGCAGTATGGTTGAGGGATAGTATGGTGGAGGGCAGTAAGGTTGAGGGACAGTATAGATGGCGGGGTAGTATGGTTGAGGGGCAGTATGGTGGGGGGCAGTATAGATGGTGTGGCAGTATAGATGGCGGGGTAGTATGATGGAGGGGCAGTATGGTTGAGGGACGGTATAGATGGCAGGGCAGTATGGTTGATGGACAGTATAGATAGCGGGGTAGTATAGTTGAGAGACAGTATAGACAGTATATTTGGCGGGGTAGCATGGTTGAGGGACAGTATGGTTGAGGGACAGTTTAGATGGAGGGGCAGAATGGTTGAGGGACAGTGTAGATGGAGGGGTAGTATGGTGGAGGGGCAGTATTTATCTCACCCTGGCCATAGGCTTAACATTGGGAACTCGTTCTCCATGCCCCTACAAGTATTGTAGTTCGTTCCCCACGGTTAATTTCCTGTGCGTTGTCCATTCTTTTAGTGTGTACAGGGGTGAGATAAATACAGAAAGCAACTTGTTTTAGTAAAAGAAGTTGTTCTCTAACTCGTTTGACTGCTATGTGATATTGACTCCGCATCAAACTCGTGAAGAATGACGACTGTGTCCAAAACTTGTTGGTTTCTTCTTTAGGAACGCACAGCGGTAACGGTAACGCGATAAATTAGTCAATTTGCAAACCCTACGAGACCTATATGGGTTGTCGTAGCATTACGTGCGATAAAAAGCCTCGTTCTAGATTAAATTTATATAATGGCGGATTGCTGGAAGCAAGGAGATCGATTCATACAGTTAGATAAGGGGATCTGGTTTGTTGTAGGGGTGGCACAACATTTAGAATATTCTATTGGACCCGTAATGATAAATGTGTATTTTGTGTGTGAAGTTTGAGGGGACTATGTTCTAACCAAAAGTATATTTATTCACCCTGTAAAGAAAACCGCAGAAAAGCCTTATGCAGTGGTGTCCGACCTTAATACTAGTGTATAGGGTCGGACTCGTCATACTACTGGGTATCGTACTATAGGCCTACTATGCATTATTTTTGTGGAAATAGGCTGTATTCCAACAAACAAAACCAACACAAATCTGGAGGTGCTATTGAGTTCTTTGGTGGTTTTAGATATATCAAAGATCCCTCTATCTATATATCAAGAGATCTTTGATAGAACTTCGGTCGTTTATGTACAGTAGCTGTTCAAAGTTAGCCCAATTTTACATGTTTTTAGGAAAAGAGTCTGACACAACTGTCAACTGAAGCCAAGATCGATTCCATGATTTATAGACAATGACATTCCTAAAAGAAGCAATGGTATTACAAAATAAAGTGTTGGGGAGATGCTGCTTGTTTTATCGCATCTAGAACTTCTATAAAATCGTCTGCAGAAGCGATTCTGTGTCCATGAGGAAACGGCAGATCGTACTGTTCGAAACGTTTTGTTTTGGTTCTCTATTATCGCTCAACACTATAGAGGGCGCTGCGCTGTGCACCACTCTCCCCCCAGATCTTTCGCGGCGCTAGCGCTGACTTAGTCTCTGCCCCAACCCAGAGCTAGTTCCCTGGTGTTCCTCTGAAGACAGGGGAGACCAGCGAACATTTTAGATTCAAAATAAGGATACTGTCAAAAGTTATACAAGTCAAACAACTCACATACCATGAGTTATAGGATATAGGAATTGTTGAATGGGGTTAATAGACAATCCAGCTGTTTCCTTTTTCATCTCTAAACCACTTTATGATGTGGATCTACAGTTGATTAGACTGCCCCTTTTGATTGAGCACATGTGTTATGTTGACAAACAAAACCCTGTAACACATGAGGTGCCTTCCAATGAAGAAAGTAATCCCTAAGACTATGCCTGATTTAATATAACAAATAACAGAAATGAGTGTATATCACTTACCATATAAATATGTGCATAGCTATTCACATGTAAACCACAAAATACTCCCCAAAACACTAAAAATTTAGGATATTTTGAAAACTGGCGTATGGGCCAGATTTGAGCCCAAACAGGCAGGTTGGGGCAGAGATATAAGTGGCCACAGGAAGGAGAGCGCAAGATCTCTGCTGGGAGAGTGGCTGTGCACCTCCTCTGGGTTTTGGCTGGTGCCCGCCTGTGTCCGCCGCTGGCTACCTATATCTCCGCCGAGCCCCCTAGCGGATACCCCGGGAACCAGCGTACTCTGGGTTGTGAGTATGTGTGAGGGTGATGATGTGCCTGAGGGTGAGTATGTGTCTGGGGGTGATGGTATTCTGAGGGTGAGAGTATATCTGAGGGTAAGGATGAGGATGAGGGTGAGTATGTGTGTGGGAGTGAGAGTATGTCGTAGGGTAAGGATTTGTCTCAGGTAGGGGATGAGGGTGAATTTATTCTCAGACAAATCCCCACGTTCACTCAACACGCATTGGATATTACCCAGTGCTCTCGTCCCATGGAAGGCCAGGCACTTCATTTTTCTCCACTTCCACTAAAGACAGGATAAGATCAAAACCAAATTATCTAGTAAAGGAAAGAAATTAAGGTAGAAGTTGTCAACGGCCATTTCGCAAAGGAAAAAAGAGCAAAGAGCAAGTATATAGAATTGGAAGGTCACGTTCAGAGTGATAAAAGGTATTGGAGCAACTCATGACCAAGAAGCGCAATTATTTATGACTTTCATACTTGATACAGATGAATAAATTATAACTAGAGTGAAGCATAATTAGCGTACAGGAAGCTAGAATGAGGAAACACGGAGAGAAAAGAACACTGGCATTTTACTGTGTGTTCTGGCGAATGCTACTTTTGACTTCTTTGATTGCAATACTATTTGTGACTGACTATGGATAACAACCATTAGAAATGATCATAGCGATTTTGTCAAGGTTTCACTCCAGAGATGGGGTCATAGTAGCAGCCAGTTCGTCAAAAAGGTGAATCTGGTTCTGCGGTTGTGTCAGTCTCCGCATCAGGCGTGTGCTGCCCTCTGACGGAGCTCAGGTGAACTACGGGCCCCTATGTATCATTCTCTTACTCATCGTATCACAGGTAATAAGTCTTAAACTAAGTTAGCAGACTGATCAATATACCTTTATTACATTAGCTTCTATTCTGGAAAGATCTTGTCTAAGCACATGATACAATGCTACTATTTTTAAGTTGGCATTAGTATCATTGAAAATGTGGTATACAGCTAAGTGAGATTGTTTTCAGGAAAGGATGAAACTATACTTTTGGAATTAATATCGATATATTATAGATCTTGTTTAAATTTAGAATTTCACCTTAATATTGAAAAGGAAGTCCTTCTTGATTATTCATATTATATGAGCCAATTTCCTCAATTAAAGACCACAGTGACAAAACAGCTCGTGTATATCATCCCGCGTGTACTCTTTACTAACATTCCTAAATCTGAGCACCTCCACCAGGTCATTATATGTTTATCCAGTAATCTAATAACGTTTGATTTCATGATGACATTTAACACAATCCCACAAATTGGCACACGGTTCATATGAATTTACTGATATAGACGGGTCAACATGGGTTGGCTACCGATCGACCTTTGTGCTAATTAACTGTAAGAGTGTAGATTGTTCAGACTGGACCCTACAGACTTGAATACTTTGATAATGGATATGATTAAGAAATAAATCTGTGCAACATGTAGATTGCCCCTCACGCCTGATAGGCTCTGGAACCTGGGCCTTGTTGAGGAAATTTGTTCGTATGGGAGGAAAACAGCGGCGACCACTCGAGCGGGGGACGATGGACTGGACGAGGATAGGCCCTCATTGTATAATGTTTTCCTCCCGTCTTTTTGATCATTTCTAAATCACTGCAACTAGATTAATCATTTACATTATAAATGAATATAGCCATAACTCTTTCGAATATTCTCCCTATTGCACTGTCATTTTGTTGTCGAATCCTTGATAAACATTTTCACTGGATAAATTGATAAATGTCACTGTCCTTGCCAATTTAATTCAGCCACTAGACCCCAGGAAGTGTCGTGGGTTAAAGATGAACTACTGTAACTAGGTTCTGTCAATGTATTCAAAAGAGTGAGCCTTGCCGTCTACGCCCGTGAGCGTTTGCAGAGCGGGGCTAGCGAGCCCGTGGCCTGTGGCTCACCCCGGCTCAGCTCACCCCGGCTCTCTTTGATCTCAATCGGGTCGCTGTACAAGGTCATAAAGTGGAGACGTGTGATCGGCAAAGGGTATAAAGCCCATAAGGTGGCGACATTTTCCACAGATTGTCCCCGATCCAATCACCGATTGTAATCGGGAACAAGAATGCCGCTATCTGAAGCCCATAAAACAGCAACATTTTCCACAGATTCTCACTGATCCGATCACCGATTATACATGTAATCGGGAACAAGAATGTCGCTGTCTAAAGCCTATAAGACACCAACCCGACGGCTGTGCCCGATTCTACCTTTGCCCGATGGATCCGTTGGGTCTGTGACAATCTGCATCAATCGGGTCGGTGTACGCACTTGACTGACCTGATTTTATTGCTTTTCCCAATGCGTCGGGCATTTCTACCATGTCAGATATGACCGACTGTCCCCGACCTTAAGATTTCCGTGTGCGCACTATCACCGATTGTTACCGATTCTGAGTTGGCAATTTGAATAGCGATGCTACCTATCCCCTAGCCCGATTTACAAGTACCTTATACCGATTTGTAGGGGAGACAGAGGTGATTATAAACCTGAAAACCGTTTTCCGATATCTTAAATGGTTCCGAAGTTATTAAACTTTTAATTAATTTCTATGATTCCACACCAGCGGCCCGTGGCTCACCCCGGCTCGGCTCACGGCAGCTCTCTTTGATCTTAACCGGGTAATTTACGAGGTTATAAAAGGAGGAGGTGTGGTCGGGAAGAGTCTACATGTCGGTGTCTTATAGGTATAAGACACCGCAATTTTATTCCCGACTCTCACAGAGCCGATGGTCGGGATGAATCGGGAACAGGAGCTGGACCCGGCTGGTCCCCGGGCCGGGGAGGAGGTCGATGTAGATATAATACCAACTTTGATAATTTCTGTTTTATTTAAGGTGTCAGAAAACTGTTTTCAGATCTATAATCGCCTCTGTATCACCTACAAATTGCTGTAAGGAACTTCTAAATCGGACTAGGGGAAAAGCAATAAAATCGGGTCGGAGATTTGCTTACACCGATCCGATTGACGCAGATTGTCACAGACCCGACGGATCTGTTGGGGAAAGGTAGAATCGGGAACAGCCGTCGGGTCGGTGTCTTATAGGCTTAAGACAGCGACATTCTTGTTCCCGATTATAATCGGTGATCGGATCGGGGACAATCTGTGGAAAATGTCGCTGACTTATGGGCTTTAGACCCATGTTAGGCCACTCAAAAAAAACTTGTTTCTCATCACCGCGCGTCAGCAAAAACGTTTTTAAAAGATTTTTTTTTTATCCGATTGACGCAGATTGTCACAGACCCGACGGATCCGTCGGGGAAAGGTAGAATCGGGAACAGCCGTCGGGTCGGGTCGGTGTCTTATAGGCTTAAGACAGCGACATTCTTGTTCCCGATTATAATCGGTGATCGGATCGGGGACAATCTGTGGAAAATGTCGCTGACTTATGGGCTTTAGACCCATGTTAGGCCACTAAAAAAAACTTGTTTCTCATCACCGCGCGTCAGCAAAAACGTTTTTAAAAGATTTTTTTTTTTTTCAAATAATATGAACCTTGATAGAAATCATGAAAGGTATGAGTGTTTGGTATCAAATTAAAGCTCCTGATGCCAGAAATGCATTAAATGTGGTTATGTGGTTTATAAGGTATTCTGGGTAAAACATAATGTGTGTCACCATAAAATATTAGTCTTTCTTAAGTTATAAGCATTTATAAGATTTCTTGAAATTTCAAATATTTAGGGGGTTGGACAACATGCAGTATTATACACAACTTCAAAAGGCTCCTAAATCTAAACCATTCATCTGATTTTGTTGGAAAAATGTTTTTCTGGAAGGTACTTAGTAGGTGACTAATATAAAATATAAAAAGATGTATTATTCTAAAAAAAAAAATTGGGTGTCTGATCCCAGGATCAAAGCGCAATTTAGCAGGTTTAAAAAATCCGACCCATTTGTAACATAATCCCCCATTGAGTATTTTTTCTAAATATTCAACAAGCATTGGATACAAGTTCCTTGTGTTAAGTCTATGGGGAAAAAATATCAGGGGATGGGATAAACTGTTATAACCACACAGACACCCCACAGACGCCTACCTGACACCTACAGTAGCCCATGAAGGCTGGTCTCTACACAATTAGACACCAGGCAATACACATGATAAACTACGAATCAAGATAATCTGGAGTGTTGTCCCCACACCACCCAGGCATATTTGATAAGGCATCCCTCTGAAGTGACCACTTACACAGGGTTAAATGGCTTTTTGTACCAAAATAACTGACCGTTAACACTGGGTGTCCATTTACACAGGGTTATAATAAACATCTAATACAGAGACAATTACACACAGTAAAATGAGTGAGATATTATGAACTTATAGTGAGAGTGCAAGATATGACCTAAATAAGTTTTTCTGAAGTCCATATTATGACACTTCAAAAGCCATCTCTGATCCAGCAAAAAAAAAAAAAAAAAAAAAAGCGCCCTCGTCATATTTTTCATGGCTTGGTGATGAGAAACAAGTTGGTTTTTTTGAGTGGCCTTAAGGTGATTTGACATAGAAATTAGAGGGGTTAAAAACATTGGCCCTGATCCATGCTGAAGTAACAACACTGTGGGCGAAGAGAATTGCATGCAAGGGCCCACGGTGACGTCGTGTCAACAGGGGAGAAAATAGATCCACACCTTCCTTGAATAGGACATAAATAGAATGGATCTATGATCACGTGGCCTGGACACTCGCTCATTTTAGAGCAGTATGATCTGCACCAAGGAGATACCGTGTCACTGACAGACTGGTAAACACGTCCCCGCTTAACGGTATTAGGGCAAGTATTCACCAGTCTGTGAGTTCGTAATAAACATATATTACACGCCCAGTAAGTTTTCCCGGAGTACCCCATCCCCATCTCACCCCTACAAAATACAGTCAAAGGCGGAGCAGGAACCAGCAGACGTATGGCGGTCACGGTTGGCTTGGCTAGCAGTCACACAAACACCCTTCAATCTCACCCGCCATGTAGGACAGGTGCACAAGTATGTCTATGCATTGCATCCCGGGCTTCAAATCCACGCAGACCTTCCTTCACCCACGTGCTCTACCTGAATGGAGGAGTGTGCCTGAGCATGCATCCTCTTCTCTTATCACATGTAGGTATGACATACCCTACTCTAGTCACAGGTTGATATTACATATTTTACTGTTATCACAGTTATGGATTGCGTGCTGCTGTCTATCCATATGAAATATAACATTGTATATTATCGTAAAACTGGATGAGTTTGAAGCCGAGTGAAGTCCGGAGCCATACTCCAGGAGTGGCATGTGGTGGCCAAGATTAAAACGAATCAGGTTTTTATTGTATCCTACCCTGTCTCCTCGATTTTGGAATATTGCGTGGCATACGGAATCTCAATGTTAAGCCTATGGAATTTTATATTAGGGGTGGGATAGAAACTGTTATGGAAGATATGATGTACGCTACTCTAATCACAGGTAGGCATGGCATACTGTACTATTATCAACGATAGACATGTCATAATGTATTCTTTACACAAGTAGATATGTCATACCTTACTATCAGAACATGAAGATATGATGTACTCTACTCTTATCGTAGATTTACACATAGCCTTCTCTACATACTACGCATTAATCACTGGTCGATAGGACACTGTTGGGTATGACGAACGATCTCACAATTTTCAATCGCTTGCAAGAACAGTAAATTTACAGTGTATCCAGATAAAGATCTTAAAAAAGAAAGACGAACTCTGTCACAGAGAGGTGCGGTAGTGATTACACACGGCACACCTGGATCGATCTGCGCAGGATGTCAGCGACGAGGAAGTGAATCATGTTTACACGAGGGTTATGAGCATACGCTCCCAGCCTGTTGATAACGTATCATTGTTTACCCTATATAGCATTGTAGGGTATCAGCATGCCCGTCTTTCAATATATATCTCTCCTTCCAGCATTTATGGGGCCCTAGATCGCGTCCCTCTCTCCAAAACCCCAAACTATGCATGCTGTAATTCACTCAGGCCACCTGGATTTCCAATGTATGTTCTAGTTACGTTTTCAGAACTTTGCAAGGAATTAGACATTGGTACGAACCTGTGAGATATAATGGCTTGAGGCAGCCGTCTGACTAAGCGCGGCAACGCAGCAAGAGACATCTACCGGACGTTTTTACGAACTGACACTGTCGTGACGTGTATATCACGTGACAGTCTTATCAACTTTTTCAAAGACTCGACACGTTTCTTTAACGGAGCGCTTCTTAAACCTCTAAGGATTACATTTTTTGGACAGAAAGTCGAAGAAAGCATGCCGCCTAAAAAGGGAAGCAAGGCCGTGGTCACGAAGACTCCAAAGGTTTCAACACCGGGCAAAGGCCGGGCCACTAGAGGCGAAAAGAGGATGGACCTGATTCAGGCCCAAATTGAGGGCCTGAAGGAGGCCATTTTGGCGGCAGCATCCGCATCGGCTCGTGGTAACGATGCAGGAACCGGGCAGCAAAAAAGAAGTGAGGTGCATCCTCCTACACCACCAGTCAACGTTTTGCCGACACAGGTAAATGGTGGGGCGATGGTCCCTTGCACGGGAAACGCGGTCGACGTGACCAACTCTGCAGCCATGGCCGCAGGAGCGGCCATGGCTCCCAGGGCTCCGATTTTGGCGCCAAATTTGGATTTCGCGGGGATATCAACGGATCAGCTTGCGCATCCCTGGATTCCACGTGATGGACGGGCGGTAGGCATGGCCTACCAAGATGAGGATCTCGACCACCAAGTACAACAGATCCTCCAGTCTACCTCACACGTACTGAGGCCTACCTCAGGTAAGCCCACCCACCCAGCTCACTATGTTTTTCGTGGAGCTAAGAGGGAATGAGCCGGGCTGGGGGCTCTTAATGTTCAAGAGTATCTGTGGGGCATCTTACGCATGTCAGACGACCCCAAAACACCGGCCAGTTGCCGCAGACCGCTGATGACACACCTCAGGGAGGTAGTCGAGGATTCTATTGATTACGATTTCCGGCAAGTGCGCCGCTGGAGCGAAGACATTTTCTCACGGCTCACAGAGGGACGATTCCTGCAGGGCTGGAACTCTGTTAGCGATATCCAGCACCTCCGGACGGCAATATCACGGGCCGAGGGCGGCAGGCTCGGCAAGGAAGATTTACTGAGCCAAGCGGGAAAGGCTAAGAGCAAGGCGCGTCCAACTGGCGGGAGCCACGCCCCTTGCCCAGCTTATAACACGGAGAAGGGCTGCACTCTCCAAGCGCCGCACGTCGCAGCGGCAGGAACGGTGGATCACGTTTGCGAGTACTGCTATGATGTTTTGAGCTTACACCACCCCCACGCGGCCAAGGATTGCCGTATCAAAGTGAAGCACCAGTCTGCGGCAGCGGTTAGGAGCAATAGCCGGCCCTTTGGGGGTAGGGCAGGTCCGCCTGCCGCCCGCGACTAAGTTGGAGGTGTTTGGCGCTCCCAGTCGGCACGCACGGACTGTGACTCGGAGAGCGCTTGCGGCGACACGGGCGGGGAGGTGGACAACTCCTCGTCCAATCACGTGCCGTCCCGCGTGGCGGGAGCGGTTAGCGCTTTTTGGCGTCCTCAGCCTTCTGAGGAATTCAGGGAGGGATGCCCAAAGTTTACTTCGGATTACACTGTTATTACTAACGTTGAGGTTCACAATTTTGAGGGGGCTCGTGTTATTGTCCCCTCAGCTCTCCACGTGGACGAGTGGAGAGCTCATTTAGCTGACTTTCATGATGTTGATTTGTGTGATTTCCCCGACTCTGGGTGGCCTATTGGCTATACCCGGGAGCAATGGCCCCTCCCTACATATGTCAACCACGCCTCGGCACGGGCTTGTATTCCGGATTTACAACATTTTGTTGACAAAGAAATCCGCTTAGGCGGACTCCTTGGGCCTTTCGAGGCTTTACCGTTCGGCATTAATACATTTGGCATTTTCCAGGTGTCCCCCTTGTTGACACGTCCCAAGCGGGACTCTAGGGACAGGAGAGTGATCCTCGACTTATCTTTTCCCGAGGGCAAATCAGTAAATGATGGGATACCGGTAGGCCTGTATTTGGGACAAGGCTGCGCCTACACACTGCCTACGATAGGCGACTTGACTGGACTCATCGAGACGTTAGGCCGACACTCATACGTCTGGAAGGCTGATCTCAGCAGGGCCTACAGACAATTGAGGATTGACCCGGGCGACGCCCCTTTTCTGTGTTTTCACGTGGAAGGAGCTTACTACGTGGAGAGGTGTCCCCCTTTCGGGTGTAGGTCGTCTTCCGTCGCGTGTCAGAGGACATGTAACGCTGTCGTGTATATCATGGCCCAGGCCGGGTTTCGAGTACTCGCTTATCTGGACGACTTCGCTGGGGCGGCGGCACGGGAAGACGAGGACTACCAAGCCTACCAGACTTTCATCGACCTAGCCGACACGTTAGGCCTACAGTTAGCGGAAGAAAAATGCGAGCCTCCTACGCAAGTCATCACGTGGCTGGGGTTCACGTTGAATACAAGTGACAAACTCGAGGCTGTGCTGGGAGAGTGCACCAATTGTCTCGACCGCAAATGGATTTCCCTACACCACATGCAGTCTCTGCTGGGACGGTTAATTCACGTGGCCAGTTGTGTCCGGCACGCGAAAAAGTTTATGGCACGACTTTTCGCTGCTCTTCGGGCGGCTCGTGCGGCTCCCGTTGTGACTCTTGGTGATGGAGCTCGAGCGGATTTACGTTGGTTCGGTTTCTACGCGGCTTCATCGAACGGGCGCCACCTTGTCCAGACAACGTCGCTTTTCGTGACGCTACACGTCAGCGTGTCCAGCAATCGAGGTCAGGTCAAGATGTGGGACGTCAACTTGGAGTGGGCGTGGCGCGTCCCAGCTATTGATCCGGCACGGGCTTTTACAAGTTGGCGGCTTTTGCATTGGTCGTGGTGTGTACACACGGTCTTGGGAACGTTCCCGCAGGTGCCACGGTTCGGGTAACGGCTTCCCACGCTGCCGTGTTCGCTCCCCTTCATCACGGGTTAATCCGAGACCTGTTTATCGCCGCTTATGCCCGTAGGATCTGGTTGGGGGCCGCTTTAAGCAATTACGAGGTCGTTCCAGACGTTGTTCTGACCGTTGAAAGTGCTGAAACACCTGTAGATATCGTCTGCCCACGTGTTCAGGAGGTTTTACACGATTTTCGTTGATTTCAGATGCAGACCCCGGGCTACACGCTCGGATGTTATCTTCATTCCAGGCGGCGTCAGCTGTCTCCACGTGCCAGAACAGGTCAACGCAAGCCGTCAAATACCTACGTTTCGCAGTCGGGAACAAGGCGTCTGTCCTTCACCCGTCAATTCTCCAGGCATGTCTTTACATGCAACATTTGGCCGACACCCTCGCCTCGCCCACAGCCATTAGGAATTACATCTCTGGCGCTAAGTACTGGATTACTCACCGTGGATGGGACATTTCTGCGTTTTCTTCCATGCAAGTGGCGTCTGTTCTCCGGGGTGTCTTAGTAACATCTGGTCACGTGGCTCGACAGGCCCCGCCGATATCCTGGAGTATGCTGGCCAATATTTGCCGTTTATCTGGGCAGCTGTCGTGCGGCCTTGTAGTCAAGGCTGCGGCCTTGTTGGCCTTTCACTCCCTGCTGAGGGCTTCGAACCTCTTCCCGGATACCTCTAAAATGCACCGGTCGCCTCACTATTTATCTCGGGGGGACGTTCAGGTGGTTGATGGTTGCCTCCTGCTCACCGTCCGCTCGTCCAATACTATTTCATCAGGATCCCCTCCTGTCGTGCTACGTGTTGAGTCGTCACGTTTTCCGGACATGTGTCCTGTTAAGACTTGGGAGTCTTATAAAGGCGTGGCACCTGGCCAGAGCCTAGACCCCTTGTTTTTGCTTAGGCCTGGAGTGGCCCTCACATCTTCTCACTTCACTTCAATTGTCAGACTACTTCTCTCACGTGCTGGTCATCACGAGGCCTACCTCGTCACACCTCACTCATTCCACCGAGGTGGGGCTCAACACCTCGTCCAGTCAGGTAGGCCTCTCCACGACGTCCAGAAGCTCGGCACGTGGGCTTCGCAGGCTTCTTTGGCCGTCTACTTACAGTAAATCCGTCTTCGACATATGCCCTTTTATGAATTATACTGTTTGACAAATTTCCATGTATACTACATATTTGTCTTTTTCAACGTGAAAAATAAAATTTTTCGTCCACAGCTTGGCCTCGTATCAGTCATTAGACAATATAACCTTAATTTAGTGGTTAAAATCTGTTAACATAGGAATCGAAAATCGAAACTTTTAGTCTACAATATTCACCCAGAAGGCTTACAAAACGTTGAATAAAAAGATGATATAATCTCTCTACTTGGAAATCCCCAAATTAAAAGTCAGTCCGTACATAGTCCAATTGCTATTATGTTTGTATACAGAGCACTGTAGCAGAACAGTTTGGTCGAGCGTTTTTTGCGCCCTCAGAGTAAAAACTCCATCCTTGTGCACGTGACTCTACTCATGACCAGAAACTAGCGGGAAATCAATCATGTATGGGGGCGGGGGATGTTCGACGTTGTATTTCATTATAATACAAATTGGTTTCCCCTGAAAGCCCGCTCAGCACCATCCTCTACGCCACCCTCTGAGTCTGCGCCTTTTTACCTTATTTCAAGTTAATTTCATCAATTATTTTTAATTTACTTAAAGCGTCTCTCGCCATTGCGAGTTTTTCTAATACAGCAATTTGGTTTCACATTTTATAACAATATCCAAGTCATAACATGGATAATAGAAATAGTATAGATAAAGTGACTCAATGAGATGAAGATATAGATACATAATTCTAATTAAAGGGATCAGAAACCCGTTTTTTTTCAAGTGTCGGAGTATAAGAGGCTTGCTGACAATCTTCTGGTAAGGAATCACAGATATGTGCTTCTCTCCTTTAGGGACAAATCGACTAATATTGCTGCGGGTATGAAAGATAGCAAAAGGTATTCTTCCAACTAATCTGGTTTTCCTTGGTCTTATTTGGACCCGATCCTCATAAAGCGGATCTTATACATTGTCCCTGACAACTGTTTGTGACGTCTGTTTGAGAGAGGTTCGATTCCAATTTTTGTTGTTCGTTACAATATCCCCTACGTGATAACTTTAGGGCTGTGCGTCTTTAATAATTAAATCTCCATAGGTCTACATGGTGTGGCTGTATGCCACGGTTATGTCATAAAATAGTTGTATGACACGCGTGACACATGAACTTAAAAACATATGACAGGGCAAGATAAAAATCTAAACGTCACTCAATTTTATATGATTTATTACATGGCGTTTATTGTCTTTTTCCATAGAAAAAAAATCATATGGAAGTTCGTGATGTTTCTTGATAATTTGAAAATTCAAATTGATTTATATGCAATAATTCCAATAAGAAGGGACTCGCGTTAACTGATGCAGTTGATGGAAAACCTCGATCTAAGGTCCAATGCCTTCTCTCTAACCTTTGCTGTCTATGCCCTGCACCTACGTAACCCTCATCCCCCTATCCTGGTTACTAAAATCTAATACCTAGATATTAATATCTGTCCCAAATCTACCCCATATTGTGGACGTGCATAAGACGTCGTCGATTATGTCTGCTGATATAATTATTAATGTAGCAGAAGATACCTGTTTACAGTAGTCGTGTCTTAGCTATGCCCTGATAAACACCAGGAACCACCACATGTCGATCAACTTCCTTAAGGCAAGAAAAAAACCAGTCAAATTTAATGGCAGTGATTATAATCGCAACACCACTCGTCAAGTAGGAGTATTTTGGAACTACTATAGACAGGTTACATATTTTCGCCAGACAGATTTATTATATAAACAGAGCATACTGCATACTTTTTATGACCCGAGGAGTGATAGATAGCTATATGTAAATGTAATTTGCAGGGAAATTTATGATGTAAACAGAGAAATTGCATACTTCTCATGACAACGGGAGTGATATATATACTTCTATCTGGAATTGAAGCTCACGCACTATCATCAAGATGTTATCCTGGAGCAAAAGTAGTTCCCAAGGCTCGCTACAACATCAATTTTTCTTCAGTACTTGATAAGTACCTCGGGTAATTACCTATTTACGAAGAAAATACTTGTGGTTATAGAAGGAGCAGATTAGTATTAAATTCAATTCTTTTTATTTTATAGCAGCATATCTAACCCATGCTTCATAGGACTTTGATTTATTGATTTATGTTCTCTCTTTATCTTTCGATCCCCCAAACGCCTAGGTCTTCAATCACATCAGTGAAGATGATTTGCAACCACCACAGTATTGTTTACTTCCTACAGCACAAGGGTTTGTGTGTAATTTTCACACTAACCTCAGAGCAATTCATATTTCTATATTTCATCAGAGTTATGCACCTCAATATATAAGCGCACTTTATACGCAAACGTTGGACAGATTCATGAACAATAGAGAAAATCCATGAGAGTGGTTAGGGGTGTTCTGTATGCCACTAGTTTTATCACTAGGTGATCTTATAAGTCTATGTCTCTTTATTATCATAATCCGGGATATCTTTAACTCACTTTCTTTATCTCTCCCTACAGTAAGGCATGTGTGAATCCCCGAACATTCAATAGTTCGTGGGTGATCTGCTAGGTGGTCACTCTGCCATGACATCACAACGTTGTCATGGAAAGTGGTAGCAGGGGTTGAAGGAGAGATTAGTAAGAGCAACCACCATGAAAGTTCTGCTGGGTAAGTGAGCAGAAGCAATGACATCACACAGTAACTATTGCTCCAAATTCAAGCAGATGGGCTGGGCACTTTTATATGTATTCAAGTGTGATGTTGTCTGATGGGCTTGTATTTACAAAGCTGAATGTTTGTTTGTTTATTTTAAGGTGATTTCGGGTGTGTGGGTAGTGCTTGGCAATCGTATTGTGTAAGTATACCTCTAAACCATGGAAACGTCCACCATTTTGTTTGTTTATTTTTTGCTCCAAAAGTCAACAAGTCATATGGTATAGAGGGCAGTATTATCTTTATACTATGACACTCCGTGGACAATTAAAATATATACTGCTAGTGAGTAGAAGTGAAACATTCCTGCACCAGGATATAATAACTAGGACCAAATGCTATTTCCATTCATAATGGAAGAGCGCGGTATACCAAAATCTCATTAAATAAATGTACGAGAATATCATAGAAAATTATTGATCAGTATGCCATTTATGGCAGATGTGTTATAGTGTTGTCGCAATACGCTCTGTTGAAGGAATTACCTGACCTGATTCGATGAGTAATTAACATATAACATATTTAGTAACTTTACAGTGAACAATATAAATTAAAATAAGGATGGTGATGAAATCATGTAGCCGATATAGGATATATAAGATATATATATTAAGATTATATGGTACATACTGTAGTACAAAACAACGAGTACACCGGAGTACAATACAGAGTCTTTATTTCTCCTTATGCAAGTCAAGCCTCACACGGCAACAGGGAGTGTATGGTAAGTAAATGGCTAAGTCCTCCAGTGCCTGAAGGTCCCTCAGGTAAGTAACAGGTAAGCACTAGCTAAGCACTAGCACGTCGAAAAACCGCCTCCGTAGGGGGGAGGCACACCAGCCCTCCACGTACCCCTCCTACTCTGGTTAACACTGGGCGGTTGCCCGGGTGATCGCCGGAGGTGTTCCGAGCCTGGTCCAAGACTAGACTGACTCCCGGAGGGTTACCCGGAGACTTATATAGTCTCCGCGTACCTCCTCTGGGGCCCCTCGGAACCTCCGGCCACTCCAGCGGCCTGGAGGCGCCCCTCCGGCTACTCCGGCGAGGCGCCCCTCCGGTGATCACCACACTCTCCCCCCCCCCCCCCCCCCCCCCCGACTAACACGCACCCCTCTGGGAACAACAACCCTTAAGGAAAGAAACATATATACAGTAGCATCAACGTTGGATTAACAAAAGTCTAGTGTCCAAAGTTTCTCCGTGAGGGGGTCATCCACCCTCCACCTGTCCATCCGCGCAACAGATACAGAAAGCATAACGGCGCAACTGGGGCACAACAGAACCCCAACATCCAACTCGTCCTACTGTCTCGCTTCCGCCACCTGTCCTGGCCTCCCTGTGGGAACTTCGGCACCCCGAGTATTTCCCCCTCCTTCAGGGTGGAGGCCAAAGGGGGGCATCCGCTCATCCCCCTCCCTCTCTCTCGCCCTAGTCGGCTGGCAGTTCGTGGCCATCTGGGTGGCACGCCCGTAATCACCCCTTCCTATCCTTCCAGGCCCTGAAACAGAGGAATGACCCAACACTCATTACTCCTGGTTAGGCATCCCCCTCCGACTCCCGCTAGCGCCCCTCCAAGGGGGGTCCAACTCCCAATCTCACATCGAAGCCCCAACAAGGAATCACAAGGAGTGAGGCCTCTGTCTGACGGCAGGAGCTGCTCGCTCCACGAGGGGTAGTCGACGGGGGGGGGTGGGGGGGGGGGGTGATAGTCGACTGCTGCTACGGCCCTACTCCACCAAATAGGGCGAACCCCCGCCGTCTCTTGTCTCCCTGCCAATACCCCGAGGCCAAATCCAGTGTGCTGAACCACCGCCCCCCGGCCATGGAATCCAGAGAGTCGTCGATGCGCGGCAAGGGGTACGCGTCCTTGATGGTGCACTCGTTTACCCGGCGATAATCCACACAAAAACGAGCAGTCCCGTCTTTCTTCCGGACCAACACCACTGGGGAGGCCCAGGGGCCCTCCGCCGGCTTGATCACACCCTGGTCCAGCATGTCCTGCACTTGCTGTCCGATCACCGCCCGTCGGTGTGGGGCCAGCCTACACGGAGGCTGTTTGACGGGGGGCGCGTCCCCAGTGGGAATGGCGTGTTGTACTAACCCTGTACATCCCAGGTTGGTTGCAGAGTGCTGAAACGCCCCGGCATGTCTTTCTAGAACTTCTCACAAAGCGGGTTGGTCCGTCTCTGCCACTCCAACTCTAGTTTGATATGCGTCTCGTCCGAGTCGCGGCTATTCGAGCGCGGAGCAGTGGTCGAGACGTCCGTTCCCGTTGGCGGCCGCTTGGCGAGTGAGGCCTCTGTCCGACGGTGGGAGGTGCTCGCTCCGTGAGGGGTAGTCGACGGGGGGGGGGGAGGGGGGGGGTGGTGCTAGTCGACCGCTGCTGCGGCCCTACTCCACCAAAACGGGCGAATCCCCCGCCGTCTCTTGTCTCCCCTCAGGCATTTCTTGAATCTCCGCGGGCCCTCAGATCGTTGTGGTAGGCGCCCATACTGCCATTCTATTTGTTCCCTCCGTTTTACCTCTACTTTCCATACATCCTCCTTCGTGGGCTCCGTCAACGGTCCCTCCTGTATCCCCCTAATGTTGAGACCGTGATGGGTGGTGAATGCCATCTTCTGGCGATCCTCGGGCTTGACCTCGACCTGCCAATACCCCGAGGCCAAATCCAGTGTGCTGAACCACCGCCCCCCGGCCATGGAATCCAGAGAGTCGTCGATGCGCGGCAAGGGGTACGCGTCCTTGATGGTGCGCTCGTTTACCCGGCGATAATCCACACAAAAATGAGCAGTCCCGTCTTTCTTCCGGACCAACACCACTGGGAAGGCCCAGGGGCCCTCCGCCGGCTCGATCACACCCTGGTCCAGCATGTCCTGCACTTGCTGTCCAATCACCGCCCGTCTGTGTGGGGCCAGCCTACGCGGAGGCTGTTTGACGGGGGGCGCGTCCCCAGTGGGAATGGCGTGTTGTACTAACCCTGTACGTCCCAGGTCGGTTGCAGAGTGCTGAAACGCCCCGGCATGTCTTTCTAGGACTTCTCACAAAGCGGGTTGGTCCGTCTCTGCCACCCCGCGGAGGAGCTCCTCCAACACTTCTGGGGGAAGCGCCGTCACCCAGCGGCAGCATCCTCCTCCGATTTGGGCGGGCCCCCTCTTTTCCGGCCACACTTCGTCCACTTCCCCCAATACCGCTCCTTCATACAGCGTGACTGGTTGGCCGCCCGCGTTGAATACCCGCATGGGCACTCGTCCCATCTCGGGGAAAAATACACTCCGGCCAATCTGCAACGGCCCTGTCCGTGGTTCCAGCAACCCGGCCCCGGCCCCTTCCCAGTGTCCGGCCACCTGCCCTTCCAGGATGGACTCCCCGTGACCGGCCAAGGTCACAGTATGGTGACAGACTCTACAACATCCCACTCTCCGGGGCCACCTCAGGTTCTATCGTGCGAGGTCTATTGATACCGCATGTTCCCGGAGAAAGGTTGCTCCTAGGATGGCCTCCGAGTCAATATCCGCGATCAAAAATTCCGTCTGGACCAGTTTGGTCCCTAGAGAGAGGGGGGCCTCCACCTGGCCTTCCAGGGCCATCGCCCGACCATCCGCACAGTAAATAGGTCGAGTAACTGGGGTCACCTGACCGGGAGACTGATTCCGTGCCCACCAGGCTCGAGACAGGATATTCACCCCGGCCCCGGTGTCCACCAGCAGCCTAATCCCTCGTCCCCAAACCTGACCGCTGACCGTCAACCCGGCCCCCTGCGTCTCCCGTCGACCCTTCACTACCTCCTCTGACCTCTCTTCTACTCTACTGGTGACTCCCGCCCGGTCAGCGGCCGAAGTCGGTGTCAGTTTTCCGCAGGCATTAACGGAAGGGGGGTCTCTGTGAGTGCCCGTGTCGGGGTTCCGCGTTCCCGCTGCGGGCAATTCAGCCTGAGATGCCCTACTTGTTTGCACACATAACACTTCCGCTCCGGCGGATTGGCTACTACTGACGCGAGCTCTGCCAACTTCCGGTTGACGGCCTCCAGTTCGTCGGCCATGCTCCTGCCCGCGGCCCGAACCCTCCTGGACTCTCCTCGCTCAACGCCCAGGTAGGCCTCGGCCTCCACAGCCGTGGTGAGAGCCTCCTCTAATGACTTGGGTTTGCTTTGGTAAACCCAGTGGCGGATCTGGGGGTCCCCCACCGCGTCTAGGAACCGGTCCCTCCCAATGGAATCTAATGTAAGGCCGTCGGCCTCTGGATAGGCTAATCGGACCATTTTCCAGATTTCCTCGGCCAAGTCCTGGAGGCCTTCCCCTTTTTGCCGGGTTCGTGCCCTGAGAGCGGCCTTATAGCTCTCCGTCTGGTTACGGGGTGCGAATCGCTGCTGTAGTAAAGATCGAAGATGGTGGTACCCCTTCTTGGTATCGGGTTGAACCCCAGCCAACAACCGCCGCGCGACCCCAGTCAGACTAATGCCTAAAAACATGCCAGCTTCAGAGAGGGTCCAGCCATTCACCTTTTCGCACAGGTCGAAGTGGGCTAAATACTCGTCCAGATCGGAAGTCCCATCGAACCGGCTGGGCATGACGATAGGCTTAGGGGCCTTCCTCCGGGCAGGTGCATGGTCGCCATCCGCCCCCGGTGCTGGTTCCCGTGGGCTGGCTGGGCCTTTGCCCTTGATTTCACGTTTCATCGCGGGGGCCTCGGTTCCCAGGGTGCCCAACGGACCTCCCGGAGGCATCTGGGCAGCCGGCACCTCCGGGAGCGGCGTTCCTTCCGTAGCTTGGGCCGCCCAGGAGACCTCCGGGTCCGCGTGTTCCCGGGTATGACCTCCGGGGGTAATCATCAAAGCCCATGGACCCAGGGGCGCCATCCCAAACTCTGGGTGGCCCCAGGATGGAGGCACGCTGTCCTGGCCATCCGTGGAACCAGGGTGGGGCCCTTCCTCCCGCCCGGTTTAGGCGCTTTGGGGGGGGGGGGCGTGGCTCATCTCTCGTCTTCAGGTCGGTAGCGTGATAGGACGTGAGCCACGGACTGCCGGAGCAGGGCCCCGGAGGAGGGGCTGGCCAACCCTTCCAGCCTTCCTCTTGCGCAGAGGACCTCGTCTCCTCCGGAGTCAGGATACCTTTTTCCTCCGGGCCCTCTGGGCCCTCAGGGGTCTCCGGCTGTGATATCCCTCCCTCGGAGGGAGCGGCCTCTCTATCTGCTGAACAGGCAGCCGACGGAGGGGGCGACTCATCCTCCGTCTTCAGGTCCTCTCCGGCAGCATGGTCGCTGTTTTGTGGGGAAGAGTCCATCGTGAACTATCCCACCGCTGCCACCAATGTAGTACAAAACAACGAGTACACCGAAGTACAATAGTCTTTATTTCTCCTTATGCAAGTCAAGCCTCACAAGGCAACAGAGAGTATATGGTAAGTAAATGGCTAAGTCCTCCAGTGCCTGAACGTCCCTCAGGTAAGTAACAGGTAAGTACTAGGTAAGCACTAGCACGTAAAACAACCGCCTCCGTAGGGGGGAGGCACACCAGCCCTCCACGTACCCCTCCTACTCTGGTTAACACTGGGCGGTTGCCCGGGTGATGGCCGGAGGTGTTCCGAGCCCGGTCCAAGACTAGACTGACTCCCGGAGGGTTACCCGGAGACTTATATAGTAAGTCAACGGGCCGCCCTCCTACGTCACATCCGGGACCAGGGCGCCCCCTGGTGGGCCCGAGAGGTGGCTCCGCGTACCTCCTCTGGGGCCCCTCGAAACCTCCGGCCACTCCGGCGGCCCGGAGGCGCCCCTCCGGGTACTCCAGCGAGGCGCCCCTCCGGTGATCACCACAATACCTATTTTGAAATGTGGGGTGGTTGGTTTTTCCCACTCCCCCTCCCCCTCAATTTGTTATTTACCTATAACTGTAATATTACCCTGGTTTGTGCAGTGCTGACTGGACACTGTGCAGACTACCAAATCCAGGTGGGGCGTTGCCCTTCCTTAGATTGTCATCCCCTTTATAGTTTTTTTTTGGTTTTTTTTGTTGTTTTTTTCCTCAGATAACTCATTCATATGTCACTTCCAAGTACAGAACAAGGTATTAAGATAGTAAACTGTAACGTACATAGCTTGTTTGCTCACTTTAATCAAATGAACATCTTATTTGGTAAGCAAGATATAATATGCCTGACTGAGACCTGGTTAGACGACCGCTATGATGATTCGCTAATATATCTCGATGGTTATAAACTATACAAACAAGATCGATTAACAAGAATAGGAGGTGGAGTAGCTTGCTATGTGTCATCAAAATTTGCTCCTTTTACTAAAAAGTTATCTAATTTATCTATTATCATTGATGAGATAGAGGTACTTGTTTTGAGTATTAACAAGCCAAATCATAAGAAAATGACTATAATAGTTGTTTATCGTCCACATAATAGAGAACTTGAAATATTTAAAGACACTTTGCTTACGATTCTTCAATCTGACCCTGTTTTTGGTATGGAAGTCTGGCTTGTTGATGATTCAATTGTGATTTGAATAATAATGAAAATACCTTTCTGGTAAGTTTTCTTGACTTCTTTAAGAATAATGAATTACGACAGTTAGTACAGGGTATCACTCGACCGAATAAGGATAATGTAGCAAGGGGTTCGTTGCTAGACTTGATGTTTACAAACTCAAATTTTGTGCACAGTTCTGGAATCTCTGGTGACATTTTTTTTTTTTTTATTTGCAGGTAATTCATCTCTGATGAGATGGTCTTCCATTACAGCTTAAATTGCTGATCACTTACCTACTTATGCGGTGAGAAAAAAGAAAAGAGAACAACGATCAGGTATTACTTTCTATGGAAGATCCTACAAAAATTATAGTAAAGATTCATTAGCCGATTACTTAGCGGATGTTGACTGGAGTGCTTATTGGTCAGAAACAGACCCAAATATGCTCTGGGACTTCATTTTAGATAAATTGGAATCATATCTCGACGAGTCATGCCCAAGGTCGAAAATGAAGTTTGTAAGAAAAAAAGAGGCCTGGAAAACAGATGAAATTTATAGTAAAATAGAAGATAGACGTAAATTAATAAATTTGTATAATAATGGGATGGGAAGAGAAAATCTTATTTTGGCACATCATCTGAATAATGATATAAGACGTGTTATGTCGAAAGCTAGATCAGACTTTTGCTTGGAACAGCTAGAGAATGTGAAGCATAAACCTTCGGAATTCTGGCGTTATATAAGAGAATTATGGGATTGTGGGAAAGGTGAAGATACATGTTATTTAGTTGATTCTGAAACTAATCAGCCAGTTCCCAAAGAACATACCGCGGATTATATTAATTAATTTTTTTCTGGTATTGGTGAGAAATTGTTTCAAGACTGTGATATTAGCGAATATGAAAAGCTGTTAGCTACATTAACTGAGAGTACAAATCAAACCGAGAACATACATACACCTATCGACAAAATTGAGGTTAAAAAATTAATAGGGGAAATTGCAACGAACAAAGGCTCAGGATTACAAGATATTTCTGGAGCAGTTATTAAGGATTGTATGAAAATCTTATTGACGGAATTCACCTATTTATTTGAAAGTTCTTTGAAAACAGGCATTGTGCCAACAAAATGGAAAACTGGAACAATTATTCCAATACCTAAGGGAGGGGATGGTCAAAACATTAACAATTGGAGACCAATAACAATCTTATGTAGTCCTTCAAAAATTTTAGAAAAATTGTTATACTCAAGGTTAACTAGCTTCATTGAGAGTTTGAATGTTTTGTGCAGCACGCAGTATGGTTTCCGTAAGGGCCTCGGAACTGTGGATGCTATTTATAATTATTTAGATGATCTTTATATAGCCAGGAATGAAAATAATTTAGTTACAAGTTGTTATATCGATCTCCGTAAGGCGTTCGATGCCGTGCCTCATAAGTTGTTGATTGCCAAATTGCATGGTGAATTTAATTTACCTCCGAATTTGATCAAATGGTTCTCAGATTATCTGAATGGGCGGAAGCAAAGAGTCACGATTAACCAAGTGAGCTCAAATGAGGCTGACGTTCGTTTCGGTGTACCGCAAGGATCGGTATTGGGTCCTTTTTTCTTTGGTCTTTTTGTGAACAATATGTGTACAGCCATTAATACTGCTAAGACGATTCAGTATGCAGATGATCTTGTGTTGTATGCTGCAGGATCACAACCTGATGATGTCATACATGAGTTACAGCAAGCAGTGAACACAGTTTCAAAATGGTGCTTGTTTAATGGCATGACTATAAATACAGACAAAACTAAAGTTAGTTGGTTTAGTTCTTCTCAGAGAAGTACAAGGCTCCCCCCACTCGAAGTTATATGTAACAATAGCTTACTAGGATCTGTTTCTCAATATCGTTACTTAGGAGTTCTGGTTGACTCGAATTTATTCTTCCACAAACACCTAAAGGAAGTTAAACGGAACGTAAGTTCTCACCTTTTTAAATTTGGAAAAATTAGAAGAATTAATGAAGAGGTAGCTCTGAAAATATATCTTATTGTCATACGTCCAGTAATGGAATACTGTTCATTTGTTTTGGGTAGCACGGCCCAAAAGGGTCAAGATTCTTTGCAGATTCTTCAGAACAGAGCATTGAAAATTGTTCAATACACATGGAAAAAGCGACAATGCATTGATGATCTACATAATAAATATTGTGTGGACTTTTTAGACTCTCGTAGAAATGTACAACTTCTATCTATTATGTTGAAACGATCAAAAAACCCTGATAATCTGGAGATAATGGGACGTCGAACTAGGAGCTTGAACAAAATCAAGTTTAAAGAAGGTAGGATCACATGCAACCTATTTCTGAGGTCACCTCAGTATAGAGGACAAAAACTATGGAATGACCTGAGTGCTACTATACAACATATGGAAAGGAAAATTGACTATGGAAAAATAGTGAAATCCAAATATCTGCTTTATTAGATCACATCATTATTCCATCTCATTTCATTAATATCATGGCTATTTTTCTAGGCGCTTCTTTTTCTTTCATTTGTTTTCTTCTTGAAGACTGTATACTGGTGTAAACCTAAGAAGTGATGTATATGAACCAGTGGAAGATCTTTCTTCGGAAAGAACTGTGTATTTTGCAATAAATTAAAAAAATAAATTAAAAAAAAATGTATATCAAGTATCAAGAATGCTTCAATAAACCCAGAGAATGGATTTAATAGTTGTTCTCAAGTATCATCAACAGGAATATGTATTGTGGTATAGACATCTACATGTGTGAACAGATGGCAACTGATTACTTAATTAAAATAGTTGAACCCTAAATCCTAGTTTCTTTTTAAGTATATCATGTAAACTTTTTACTTCATCAATATGTTGGTATATTTCTTTTGAGGTGTTTCATTTGTTGTTTTTGTTGTGTTTTTTATTTTATTTGTGTCTTTAGACTGCAAAGGCTTCAGCTTTCGCCGGTATGAGTGCCCTCACAGTTTTCCGGTACATTCATATAACTCATATTTTGTAGCACTTCTAATAACAAATTGATCAGACTGAGGTAAAATTGTCCAAGAACATAACAGGTTGAAAAAAATGCATTAATAGTCCAGTATAACATAATTCTAAAGATCTTAATAGATTTTGTCCGTTGATCTTACAACTATGAGGTAGTCCCATAGTGTTACCACTTGATTCAAATTGTAATCAATTATGAGATTAACAGATCATAATTACATTCAGCTCTAGTTCCTTTCAGCAGAATATACATCATGTGCCATTAAGTTCATAACAGTCTTCCGTAGTCCATATTGAAAATTAAATAAGTAATCACATGGTCGTTTCACCATTACATCTATCATTGAGTCTTGATTCAACTCTGGTTCAGTTATTGAGTAACATCCAATATACACATCATCTGATTTCATGTCTGTTCTTGACCAACTTACAAACACAAAAGAAAATTATGTACAACACAGTTATAACTAACAATTAAACCAAAAAACTCAGCTTAGTACTTGGTACATAAGTCTGTTGGCTAACATTTTCAATTTTTACTTGTGCCTGGTCTAGCATAGAACGGATCCCATTCAACTTGCGGTTGTGACTGAATTTTTCATTGAGGGTCTTGGTCAACTGCCCTATTTCTCTGGCTAATAGGTCAGCTATGCCACTCAGTTCACTCTCTAATAGCCCCTTAGCGTTTGATGCACTTATGTTTGTTTGGCCTGAGGGTACTTCATTTGGAGTACTGCTAGTGCCCTTGGTAGTCCTCTTACTAACATATTTGTCATCTTTTTTCCTTCTACTTCTAAGACATATTCAGCACTATTATTATGGTCCATTGATATGTGATTTTTGTCCATTTATATGAGATTTCTGTTGATTTGCTACACCACACCACACACACAATCACAAGGTCACTCAGCCATGAACGTTCTATTAAAAGGAACCAAGTCAGTAGTTGGGCAGGGCGTATGGTAAGACTTGATACTGGACCCCTGCTCATTTAACCAGGCCTTTATAGTTGGGACATTGATAGTGAAGTGTTAGATTCTCTGCAGTGAGCTGAAACCCTGTGTGAGCATTCTACCCTCTAGATGACGTATATGAGCGCGATTTCCCGCGCTCAATAAACAAGTGTGCTATATCGTCAATTGAGGACGTGACTAGATCTCAGAGGAGGTGTGAAGCGCAGCGCCCCCTATATTTTTTAGCGATAATACAGAACCAAAACAAAGCACCACAAACGCTCCTCCAGGCTGCCATGTATCTCACACAGAATCTCATATGCAGACGTTTTAGAGCGTTTCTAGATGAGGATACGCCACCAAAAGGTCCATGACACTTTGTTTTATTGCTCTATCGCTTGTTTTAGGAGTGTCATTATTTAGAAATTATGCAAATCGACCTGGACTCAAATGACAGCTGATGCAGATTCCTATGTGAAAATATTGCAAAAATGGGCTTGTTAAGAACAGCTACTACATACAAACTGTTAGAGCTCTATCAAAAGTCTTTTCAGATATTGATAGAGTGACATTCAATGTGTTCCAAACCACACTAGAGCTCAATAGAGCTCCATGTTTTATGGCTGTTTGGTGTTGTGGAATACAGCCCTATTTCTGACAAATATCACTAGGCTAGGGCTTGCTCACCAGACAAGGTCCATTGTCTAGAGCTCCTTCCCCAATTCTGTCATGTTTGAAAGTGGCGCCGTGAGGCAGCCGGGATCATATATATGAGTCGGGTCGGTATAGGGGGCGCTGCACTTCACACCTCCTCTGACTAGATCTGGAGACCCTTCTATATCGCGGCAACCCTGAAGTGGGTGACAATTTGAACTGCCACACCTATTTATAACAAAATACCATGTGATCCCTTTTGACCCATCAGTGTGCTGTTCGTCTCAGCTTGAACAACATTGTGACAGTGTGAACAACATGTTTTGGGCCCTAAAACATTGAAAATACCCCAACTTGGGTATTTCTAAGTGAAGCTGTTTCATCTATGAGAATCTTCAGGCTGCATTCATCCATTTTCAACTGTCTGACAGTCCAATCTGGGGCGTGGTAATTGATCTAGGGTGAATCGACTTTGTGACTTCCACCACTGTGGTTGTCAAGTGACCACCTGTAAGCGATGTCTGTTGAATTATCGGAATTAAAAGTGTTCCCAATGATTGAGTCTATATATACAATGTGTATGAACAACATTAGGTGGGGTTTTGTTAAATTAAAGGTTTTAAGCTAGAATACATTCTGTGTGCATGCTCCCAAGGCTTTCAAAGGAAAGATCCTCTTGCTATAAACTTGAGAAAGGATTCTCCCAGCGATATTTCGATTAACATAAAAAACATTTGACTTGGCCGTATGGTGTCTCAGGAGGATACCTGGTGAAGCGTTAATGTTTCAGAGGGTCACTCACATTGAGTCCCATGGGGGCATTTGTGTGGAGTCTCTGGATCCAATTAAATTCAAGGAGGTTCTGAAGGTAAGAGGATTTTGGTGGGTCTAGGTGAGTGTGCACAAAGTCTATGATGTATATTGATACATCATTTTCCTTCTGGTGGCCAGTGGAGTTGAAGTGGCTGGCCACTTCACTTACCTCCACTTTTGTCCCTTGGATGTTGAGCGAAATGTTTCTTTAACTCCAATTTAGTCTGCCCAACATATTGTATCCCAGAACGGGTGCACTGTATGCAATAGATAAGGTGAGAGTTGCAGCATCTTATCTGCTTAGTTACGCCACAGCTGAAGCCAAACATTCACCTGGCAACGTATACTTTAGCATGGGACCACTGAGTGTATGAGCCTTAATACGTTCATTATACCTGTGTATATTATTTCCAGAGAAATAACAGTGATTGTATCGTATTCTATGGTATTCCAGCCATAGTTTGATGTGTCAGACATGCATATCACCTCAATGATACTCTAGATACACCTTAGATAACACAGGTATACTGAGACTGGATACATAATAATACATTGGCAGGGCTAGGTATACTATGCTTATCTTTTTCCAAGTTAAAACCAAGATAATTATCAGCCGAACTAACCATCGCACCGTTAGGTGGCGTTGAAAGGCAACACCTGTATTGCACAGGTATGGAGCCAGGAACTAGTGCCAGTGAATACTGATTTGCTTAGGAATGATACCCACCAACCCCTCTCCTTGATGTTCGTCGGTCGAGGAATGGGTTGCGTAATTTGCCTGCGACAAGTTCACCGACCCCTATACGATTAGCGAGCTAATCGTTCAACCCTTAATCAGCAGATGGGCATTGGGCTTCAAGCCAACTATTAAGAGACCCACAAATAAGTAAGCAGTGGGCGCAGGGTGGGCTTGGGTTTTGAAGGTCTGATTTATGTCTTGCAATACCATCTTGACTTGATACTCTATGAATATATATCTTGTGATATAATATATATATGATATTATTTATCTATTTAATATCTAAAAATCAATTTGTATAAGCATGTTAGTTATGTACTTGTTATGTATTCAGAACAACACCATACCTGTTTACCAAGGAATGAACAGAAAAGAATCAAGCCAAATGTTTAAAAAGGAGATTGAACCAATTAGACTAATTGCCGCTTCATATGTTTTGGCAACGATTCAAACAAACTGTGGCCTGTGACACAAACCACATCTCCGCAATAGTTTTTAAATTATTGCGCGTCTTCTCGTTATATATCAACTGTCACTCCAGAGCGGTGATACATCACTCTGTTAGATATTTGGGACGCCCTAGTTAGATGAGAAGATTACCTTGAAGGAGGTTTATACGAACGTCCAGGTTAATCAAGCAACAATTCAGAAGCAAAATTCCGTACAGTTCAACCACATTAAGCAGGGCATCCTACAACCTAGATCACTATAGTGTGGTGGGGAAACTCATCCACATCTAAGGAAGATGATTGATTTTGAGTTATTAGTTATGAGCTTTCTTCCTCTGAGTTCTACAAGTATTTAGGAGGCGGACTGAACTGTTGATATAAGAATATTCAAGAAATTCCTGGTTCGGGAAATAAAGATATTCAAGAAATTCATCGTTAACAATATATATCTGTCTAAATATAAGTATTATTTTTATTGATTATTATTTGTCTGTATTATAGATATTATATAATTCGTTATATTATACATTAAAATACTATACTGTTATAACACCAGGGGGGTTAATAGTAGTATCGTTTTCTACTCCCCGTATCAATATATATATATATATATATATATGTATATTTATATATATATATATGTATATATATATATATATATATATATATATATATATATATATATATAACCGTCTCTGGTCATAGTAATATAGAAACATAAACGATTACTGCATTTTGGCGAAACTTTGTTTATTTAAGCCGGGAGTTTTAAATGAAACAAACCCAAAGGCTCCTCTATATATATAAAAAAAAAATTCTTGATGTGTGTGTGGGGCGGCAGTCTGGGCGTGAGTGAGGCCTGGTCTTTGGTCGTCCTGACGCTCGTCAACTCCTTTGGTCCCAGGGGTCCCTGCATTCCGAGTCACCTCGCACCCCCTCTGACGCCTGCCGCTTATATTTTGATATGCCTGGGGCCCTCTGGCATATCTGCTTCATATATATATATATATATATATAACCGTTTTGAACAGAGAAAAGTGAAACGTGAGTACTTTGGCGATTGTTTTTAATATCCATATATTTCAAACAGGCCATATCTGAGCCTCTATATATATATATTTATATATATATATATATATATATATATATATATATATATATATATATATATATATATATATATATATATTAATATATATATTAATATCTGATTCTCTTGCTAAAGATGACATAAATATGGTAAGAATTGAAGAGAACGGAAAATCTTTGAAGGAATTCTGGCAAGGCAATAATCATGGGATAGAAGATATGAATAAGGTGAAAGAAAATAAGGGTCCTCAGTGCCTATTGCAAATTACGGTCCTTGGTTGTCGAAACACTAAAGTCCTTGAGGTAAACTAATTATATCAAAGTGGATATGAAACAATACGATACTATTTCTCTCAAATGATAGTAGAGCCCATGATACACGGATGCAGATGGGTTTGCATGCCTGTTTTTATGCAGGCTTTACCTATTATAAACTACCGTTTTTCTTTCCTGTCATTCTCTGAGGATTTCAAACAATGTTCTATGTTTCGAGCCGAGATTGGCCAGGCCCTCTTGCCTCCTCCTTTTGTGCCATGTATCTAGACATCATTGAAAATTCAAACTACTTTGCAGCATGTATACTTTCCCTATACCCCACAGGCCCTGATCAACACCTAGTGAGGAGGGGGGAGGTAGTTGGAGGGGTAGGCAAAGCACCTGGGGATCGGAAGCCAGTCTACCATGTATCACACCTTGATGATTATGGGGAGATTTTTTTAATTGCTTGGGAAATGAGCTGCTGTTGAATGCAAATTAACGGGTATATTAACGAAGCTCCTGGGTAATAAACAGGCGGATATTGTCAGGAGGAATCTAGCCGTCCAGAACATAAACCGAAAGGGCAGAATGTATTCTGAAACTGACAAACAATCAGCTCGTTCCAGTTCTATCACACAGGACGAAACATCACGAGATAAATCTTTCTGATCAATTTAGTGCAAAAACACAGTATGTTTATCTGATTCATGGAGGGCCACTTTGTAACACTTGGTTGAATATTTTCAGAAACCTGGTGGTTGGGAGCTCACCTATGGTTCACCGTGCATGATGATGCTCTTGCTGCTCTTATGCCTACTACTCGGCATGAGGGCCGAGGCCGCAAGTATGTTTGTCACCGATTTTATTTTGCTATATCCCCTCTCATCTAAAGGCAGCTGCTACTCGTTGTAAAAATAAAATGGAAAGATAATGCTTTCAATTACATTCTATATTTATATACGACCTGATCATGCTGTACAAGCTACAAAACGAGATGGTAATTGGCGGTCCGTATAAATGAGGCGTTTAGCAAAGTTGTGGAGAATTGTATGAAACGTCAATTCCCATTGAATTTTGTAGGTTATACAAGCATGGTACCTTTTTTGTGTTTTTCGCTCACATCTTTCTTTAATGGGCTTATTGATTTTACATTTTCATTTGAGTAGATTTGTTTTACTTTTGATTCAGTAAATGAGGCTTTAGCCATCAACGAGATTCCGCTGCATGTTTCAATCGGCTCCCTTTGACAATGTCATTTTCTGACACAAGGCGGAATATATACATATACATGTACTCGAAATTCATAAAATCTTGCTGCTATGTTTTAGTTGACGCGTATGGAACAGGGTTCTGTTCTGTGCAGTACGGAAGCCTGTTACATATGGCACGATATTTTTATGATATATATGAATATATCCATGATGTATGTACCATGAATACACATGTTATATACATGTACATCATGGATATATAAATATATCCATGATGTATGTACCATAAATTCACACTGTGCACGAGGGCCCGGGTGGAAGAACGGTAGTGTTGCCGAACCCGGTGATATTAATGTATAACGCATTATCCCTGATAAAAGTTGGAAAAAGGGTGTGACACATTCCAAATTAGGTGGACACATTCTGAACTACGTGGAACAGATTATCTACTATATATTCCCTGTACTAAGTGGAGCAGATAAGTGCACAATTGATACAAGCACACTTCAATTGGACTACTGGCACTGGTCTTCACTGTGGGACGACTCCAAAAGGTTGTTTCTGCACAGTATCAGCCACAACTAGTAACACCATAATGAATCATGGGCTTTAACTAAGAGTCCGTGTGATATGGAATATTCCTAGCTCCAATTTTATCACAGTGCATTAAGTCAACAGAAATGACCTGAATGTTCCTAAAAAGCTTTGGCAAAGTGATTATTGTGCACTACCAAGGTAAACGGAAGAGGAAAAACAAAGCATAGTACCACCAAAATTGTAAACTTCTGTTCAAAATTGAGAAACTACAAACAGTTGAAAAAAGATGAATCCCTCATTCCAGAAATGAGAGCAGCAGCAAAGTACAAAGAACGTTATAGAAATGAAAATGGTGGAATGTGTCTTGTGCGAGGAGAAAGAGAGAGGGTCACCAAAGAGAAGCAATGATATCTAAACTAAATGAGAGAGTAAATGAATGTGCAAAGACTCTAAGTGACAAGAAGCGACTTGCTAAAACGAATGCTTGAGGCATTGTTGCACCAGGAGTTGTTTGGTTGCACTGTATAATGGAGAACAAGCTCACCTTAAATCAAAATAGTGTCACAAACCACAAGAATTAAATGAAAGGTCAGATGCATATCAAATTGCCTTCTCTGAACTATGAACATGTCAGTGAGATGAAAACTACCAGAGGCACCAATCCACTTTCAGACTTGCAGATCTCTTCTCCTTATACATGAAGAGACTTGATCAGCTAGGTTTTGAATCATCAGATGTACATGCCACCTGACTGAAGGACCTGCAGGTTGCTTTTCTGTGAGGATCTTCATACCCAGCAGGTAACTTTGGCAGTCATCTTGGAAAACAGCCGCCTTCGTGGATTTTCAAGTGGCTCTTCAGATTACTTAGTATACCAAAGAAAATCACAGTTCCAAACTTTGGGCTTGTATCAAATTTGCACGATTGTTCTGTTATCTGCTCTACTTTATTTTGATTACTCATCACTAGTTTTTCTTATTTACAGATGTAAAATATGAAAATGCTACTTCCTCCTTCATTTTGGAGTCTCCTCGGTTCCAAGATTCCAAAGATTGGTCTATTGGGACGAATATCACATGCAGCTTCCAGCACTGCTACTTCCGCATCCAGTTTACTGATTTTGATCTACCTCCTGGGAGTCACATATATGTGAGTTACATACCATGAATCTCAAAATGTTTCTTAGTATCTTGATTAGATGAAAAATCCTTGGTCTTTACCGGGCCTAGTCCTGCGGGCCCGGTCCATGTTCCTGCCCAAGTGTCAAAATTGGTGAGCATGGGTGAGCATGGTATGAATTGGCTCGAAATAGATGATCCCTCTCGCTATTCTGGCTCATTGCCCATTCACAGAATAGGTTACAGTTGACTTAATTTCCCCTGGTTGGGCCACGATTCTGTCAAGTTCTGAAGTCATATCTCACTGGCCAACGAAAACAGCGTAGAATTTTTGTGTTCTCAAAATTTAAGCCCGTTACCATTGGCCGCACCGATCGACAGTCAGGCACCGACGGACTTTACACCTGCTGACGCAAAATTTCTAGTTTCTCAGCAAGTTACTGGAGAGTGGTTTTCAGTACTTTGACCCTCTCCCAGTCACTCTGTCTTGGCAGTATTGTTAAACAATGTATTGATATACATGTATGCAGCACAGAACTAGGGACTGATCCAGCTGCTTAGCCACTTCAATCCAAACACCACGGCACAATAGAAGTACATTCAAACTGCACCCCAGACTGAGAAGGCCGAACTACATTGAGATCCATCGCCACTGAAAATATGCCATGAGTTTTGGTTGCGAAGTAATCTCATTAGGCAAAGCTGAGTGAGATTGTTTTTATTGCTCAAGAAGCAAAAGCATCACATCGATCTTCTGCCAAGGCAGGTTTTCATCAAGAGTACACGTAGCATTCCCAAACGAATGGCACAATTTCAGCAGCTGCGGATTGAGTGTGGTCAATATCTGATGTCACCCCTATCACTGACTGATTAGCTGACATTTGTGACTTTATTTTTCAATACTCCATGGGCGTTGAATACGAGTTCCCAATGTTAGGTCTATGGGAAAGAAATAACAGGGATGAGATAAAGGTCCTTCTCCACAGGGATCTACCAACCAGGTGGTCCTCACCATATATATATATATATAGGTGAAGTTTCATAATGTAATTGTTTAAGTGAATGGAAATCGCAAAAAAAACAGGCACAGCAAATCGTTAGTGGATGTTGTCATTATCTGTCACGACGTTTCGCTGATATTCAATCAGCTTCTTCAGGTGATCACAGGAGTCGACCTCGCAGCGTTTCCACTGCGTGCCACGTCTTCTGGAAGTACCGTCAATTATTATTAGGACCACTTCAGGGAATGTGCCAAAATGGTGGCAGTGATCATTGTAAAGGATGAGATACACCTCCATTGTCAGAGTAATTACTGATATCAACAACAGTATCAAAACAACAAACCAGACTTTTTTTAAAGGTAGTTTACTGATCGGTTTTGTAGCATTACATCTAGATTCTCTGTTTGTAGATCCGACGAGGACAATAGTATCTCTGGTACAGTCACACTGTACCTTGTATATAGGCCACGTGTCAATCTCCTGTTTTATGAACTATAAAGGAGATTCAAGTAGAGACAAGAAGAAAAGAATGGCGTGTATGAACATTATAATAACGTGAGACAGGACAGGACAATACAGTGGTAGGATGTTCCTACAGTAAGCGATACATTCAAAGAATGCTTATAGAAATAAATGTCTCACAGACATTTATTGGATGCCTGGAATTCAAGAATCTCATGTGAAGGTAGTGGTAGGCGAAACCAGATTTTTCAACGTTCTGTTACTAATGAAAATATCATTATAATAATAGTTTTTAAAAATGCTTTAGCATTGTATACAGAGAACAACCTAAATAAAATGGAAATCGGGCGCAATAAGAAAATCTCATCTCAATATCTAATAGATAGAAATACATGCAAATGTAAATAACATATAGTGTTTGCACTTTTTTCCCTGCACAGATTATCGAGGGTGGCCGTGCATTACTGAGAGTGGAGACTTTGGCCTGCTGCTCCAGCTCCCTGCCCGTGCTCACTTCTCGATCCGGGCAGGTGCGGGTCCAGGCTGTGATTCCGCTTGTCAAAGGCTTCCCATCATACTCCGGCTTTAGAGCCATCTTCTTTGAAACCAAACGTAAGCCACTTCTACTTTTTATCCTTTTATGAGCATTTGGCGGAATATTTCCCTCAAGTTGTCATAGCATATGTGTGAATAACTTCAACAGAAATGTATCTAGAAATATCTTTTCTTTCAAAATCTTGCACGGCGACCTATAGGATTTTGTACTTAAATAGGCAGACTTATACATGTTCTATATTCTGTGAAAGTTTGAAGAAACTTACTTGAAATTAGATCCAAAGCTATCACGATGACCCTACTTATCAAGTTATACACGGGCTCCCTTGCCTTTTGAGTTAGTTAAACATGGGTTCTATTATCATTTTCAACTGCTAGGAAATGACATGGGTTTTACATTTTAGGTGATATGCCTTTAATTTTTTTGCAGATATCGATTCTCGTATTGGCGACTCGACATAAAATAGCGGTAGCCAGTTTCTTTCACCTACACTGTAAAAAATTTCCGTAAAATATACAGGATACTACCGTAAACATGGACGATATATCACTGTAATGTTAGCCACAGTTCTATACCGTATATTTGATACCAAAAAACGGTATTCAACTGTAAAAATATTCAGGACTGTAATCCACCCAATCTACGGTCAGTTTACAGTATAAAGGTGAAAAAGACGTGTAATCGGCGAGCGACTGCTGGTATGTAACGGCGTTCTCTCGGCCGGCGGGCGGCGTGTGAGTTAATTTATTCCGGTCAGCTTCAAAGGAAGGTGTCCACTGGTCAATGCTAGTCACATGCTGTCTAATTAGCTCACTGATTGGTGTTAATTGAGACAAAGAGAGGCGGGAAACGTTCTAAACCAATGTGAATGTCTGGCTTAGCTATGTTTGGCTGCCTATGGAGGGGTACCAGTGTGAACTGTATGACAGTGGTGTCCTCTGGTGTGATTTTATGGCATTGATGTTAGAGAGAGTCTGTGGTGGCGCTCCCTATAGTGTTTTGTGTGGAAGTGTGTTAATGGTTTGTTCAGGTTAATGTTATCTGTCTGAACCATACCAGCAGTTTCAAATGCATACATTCTTGTCACGCTATATTGGCTGATTACGTGAATATCGTCCTCTCGGTTTGGAGGATTATTCTTGGGGTTTAATGTCAGAAGTGGTTTGGAGGAATAAATTGCAGAAGACCGTCACATTTCAGTCGCCTCGTTGGTGGTGGGTATAGAGAGATTCAAATATGATAAAAATGATTTGCATTGATTCGGGCGTCTCCGCGTTCCCGGTGGGGTGTGGGTGACTGTTCGGATCGGGCAAAAAATTTTTGACGTGGCTTTGGTGGTTACCCACTTACCCGTATCTACTGTCCATAGTGTTGAGGCCTTGTGGTGCCTGGGTTTTCATCCGGTGTATCCAGTTATACTCGATTTTGAGCCGGAGTTCCTTGGCTACTCTGCTGTCCGGGTGGCGGTGTACGTAGTCCAACACGGTGAACTCCATGTCTTCTGTGCCATGGTGGTCGTTTTTGTTGAAGTGTTTAGGTACATCGCTGATCTTGCTCTTTGTTACTACCGATCTGAGGTGTTCCCTCATTCTTTCTCTGATTTTTCTTTTGGTTTGTCCAATATACTGCATCTCGCAAGTTTTGCAGGTGATGCAGTATATCAGATTCGAGCTGTTGCAAGTTGCTGTGTGTTTCACAGTGTGCTGTCTGTTGGTGCTTTTGCTTTTGGTAGTGCCAGTGGCCTTGATACGTTTGCAGTAATCGCAGTTTTTGCGTTTGCACTCGTTGTTTTTGCATGTGATTTGGGTCCCTTTCGGGAGTGCCTTGTAATCTGTTTTTGCCCTCACCAGGTGGTTTCTCAGGTTTTTGGGTCTTCGGTAGCCTTTGACCAATCTGCTCTCAAAGATTTTCTTGGTCGTTTTCGATTTTCCCAGTAGGTCCCAATTCTTTTCTACGATTTTGGGTAGGGTGTTTCCGTTTGTGTGGTAGGTGCATATCAGAAATGTCTTGTCATTCCTATCTATGTCATCACCCTTCGGTCTGTTCTTCCTGAGAAGAGCATCTCTCAGGAGATTGTCAGTTTTTTCTTTGCATTCTCTAAGGGTTTTCTCGGGGTAACCCCTCTCTCTGAACTCTTTGAGTTTTTCTTGAGCGTGTTTTTCATAGTCCTCCTGGTTCGTGCATATCCTCTTGACCCTCAAAAGTTGAGAGTAAGGAATGCTCCTTTTTTGTGAGGGTGGATGTGCGGAATCATACCTGAGGTATGTGTTGCGATCCGTCGGTTTCACGAATAGATCACTGTAGAGGTTTCCCTTCAGTGATTTTTTGATTTTCGTGTCTAGAAAGGCTACTTCGGTGTGTGACCTTTCCATGGTGAACTTGATGGTTTTGTGGTACTCATTTGTCCACTTGTGCCATTTTTCAAGTTCTTCGGTGCCATTCTCCCAAATGAAAAAGATGTCATCAATGTATCTCCACCAGACCTTCGGTTTGAGTGGGTAGGCATTGAGCATTCGTTCTTCCAAATTTTCCATAAATAGGTTGGCATACGATGGGGCTAGTTTGGTCCCCATGGCTGTGCCCCCTATTTGTAGGTAGTTCTTGCCGTTGAACTGTATGTTGTTCTTTCTGAGCACCATCTCGAGGAGATCGGTTATACTCGCTGTGGCGGGTAGGGCCGATTGTTTTCTGGACCTTTCCAGTTTTCCCCGGATGATTTCGATGCCTTAATCGTTTGGTATGTTAGTGTATAGTGCGCTAACATCCATTGTGCCCAGTATGTCATTCGTTCCTAGTTTTCCCACTTCCTCGATTTTCTGCAGGAAGTGATTCGTGTCCTTGATGTACGACTTAATCTTTGGGACCTCCTCTTTGAGGAAGTTGTCCACAAAGGCCGAGATTTTTTCCGTTGGGCAGCCATTGGCTGATACAACGGGCCTACCTGGAGGGGGTATTACCCCCTTGTGTATTTTGGGTAGGAAATAGACTTGCGGGGCTCTGGGTGTTTTGGTTTTCAGAGCTTTCCCCATTCTTTCAGTGATTTCTTTTTTCTCAACCATATTATCGATGTACTCATCCACCTCTTTGTTATGGGTTGCGGTCAGATCAATCCCCATAGGTTCATAGGTGGATGTGTCATTCAGTTGTCTGAGTGCTTCCGTGATGTAGTCCGTGGTGTTGAGGATGACCACACCGCCGCCTTTATCCGCAGGTTTGATGGTGATCTCCCTGTCTTTGGATAAGGTCTTGAGGGACTTGCGTTCGCCCTGGCTGGGGTTATGCCTCGGTTTCGATTTGTTAAGGTTGCGACTGGAGAGCTCAATTTCGTTAACAGCGATAAATCCCTCGAGGTTACTGGAACCTTGTGGTGCCGACCAGGTGGATTTATCTCCTAGTTTCTTTATTAAACCGGGGTCCTGGAACGCGGCTCCAGTGTACCTCGTGGCCCATAGGTTGGTATTTTTAGGGCCATCAGTGGCGGTATCTTTGTCAAAGAATTGTTTGATTCTGAGATTACGATGGAAGCTATCTAGTTCAGACTTGACCTCTCCTTCCTCTATCCGCAACTCGGTGGGACAGAAGTTGAGGCCTTTTTCTAGTAAGGATAGGTCCGTTTCGGACAGATTCTTGTTAGAAAGGTTGATCACTCTACTGGTATTGTCCTGAAGGGACTTTACTAGTTTATCTCGGTTTGTTTGACTAGGTTCAGAATTTACCAGACTCGTTGATTGTGTGTTATTTATCGGTAAGTCTATAGGTAATGAACAGAACAGGTGGTAACAACGGGAATCTTTATTGTTGTTGTTAACAGTATCAGATTCAACACAGGCCGATTTTACAGGCTGGTAACATGTTGGGTGCGTGGGTCTCGGTTGCCCTGGGGTCCCGATCGTCTCGGACCTCTTCCTCCTTTTCCCCCACGTCCTCGTGGGGGAAAAGGTGCCTCTCGCCTTGTAGGGATCGTTCATTTGCACAATGGTGGGGGCCCTGGACGCACGTTTCGACATCCGGTCACTGAAGATCTCTGTCTCCTTTTTATGATCTCTTTTGGCTGTGAGATCGGAGTGAGCCCTGGTTCGTACAATTAGTTGTTTGCTCTCCTCTCTGTCGGTGCCCGATGACCTCACCATATTGTAGATCATGTCCGACAGTTGTTCGCGGCGGGCCCTCTCGACGTGCTGCTGTGTGCGCAGGGCCTTCACCGTGAGCTCGGTGATGCGTTTCGCTGACTCGCACCTCTCTTGGTTGATGCTGTCTAGGAGCTTTGTGTCCACGTAAACTGGTGTAGGGGCGAGGCCTGCCGTCCACGGTTCGATATGGTTGTACCTTAGACATGCCTCGTAAAACCCTGCTCGCGCCTCGCTCTTGTGGTAGCGCGAGTTGGCATCTCGCATGTCCCTCCATGCGAGATGAGCTACCTCCGGTAGTAAGTCATCGATGACCTGATGGGAAGAGAAAAGAGATTCATTATTACCATCGTTGAGTTTGGTCCAATCAATACAGTCAATTTTGGCATAGTCGAAATACATATTTCTATCGGATGCGCAAATGTGGCTATTTTCTGACTTATTTTCAGATCTAGATTTGATCATGTCTATATCTATTTCTCCACTAGCCTCATCGTGCTCGGGAGAATTTATTACTACTATAGGTGTAGCTTTACACCTTTCGGTCTCTGTGTCGAGATCGTGTAGCATTCGCAATACGGTTTCATCTCCCTTTTTGGGGGAGTCACCGCAATCGGCTCCCGCCTGGGTGTCACCACGGGTTTGTGTGGTGTCACCCAGTCGGGGTTGCACGTGAGTTGTTTGTTTCACGTGTATGGCATGTCCAGAAATATTGGTATCATGTGTCCCAATATCCCTGGTTGCAGTGTCAGTGGTATGTATGGTACCAGTGTGACAGCAGGTTCTAACATTAGTAGTGTCACTGTCATTGTCTGCATACCCAAACTTTTTGCTGGGTATATCAGGGTCTGTGTAGGCACTTTCGTTACCACACAGATCCCCTACCTGATCTGGCTTTTTGGGCCTGATAGGTTTAAAGAAATCAGTGATCATTGATTTCCTATGTGTAGTGACAGCAGTGTCTCTCGACCCCCGAAGCGAGTGGACAGGGGTGCGAGTGACAGCGTGTCGACCGTCTCCATAGGCTCCCGTGTGACGGGCGGTGCTGCCTTGGTGTAGGCCGGACACGCCGTGTCTCGGCGCCCGGTTGCCGCGGACGCGGCACGGCGTGCCTTGAGAGGCCGCCCGGGAAGGCGTGCCGCGAACGCGGCCCGGCGTGCCGTGCAGGAACGCCTGGGTGGCGCCGTTGCGGCCACCGTCCCCGGCCTTCGTGCTCCGGTCGCCGTTAGCGTGTTGGCGGCGTGTCTCGCTGTCCCAGGCCCCGTTCGGCGGGACTTGACGCGGAATGCGATCTAATCGATCGGTCAGCCGAGTCGTTTCTAACCTCTAAGTTCATGCTATTCGGACAGTATGTGTGGTAATCGAAAGCAGAAACGTGATCACATATATAATCAGGGTTAGGACAAGTGAAATGCAGGCGATTAGAACTTACTTCATCGTCTGTCTTGGATTTTGGCGTCGTGCCAGCTCGACAGAACACGCCGTAGTTAGATACGGGGTCGTTGGGGGAGCTGTCTTTGAGCGTTGGAACGTCTCCCGACGCCGTCCTTTTTCGCTTGTTTGTAGTCGTGACAAAGTTACCACTCGACGTAGGGGTAGTCTCGTGGTGTGTAGCAGCTTCGGACGCGTTCTCTGTGTCGTCTGTGACCGTGAAGAGGTTGCGGGCCACAGACGGCGTTTTTTTGCCCGATCCGAACAGTCACCCACACCCCACCGGGAACGCGGAGACGCCCGAATCAACGCAAATCATTTTTATCAAGTTTACAGTATAAATCTGTAAATATGGACATATTAGATACACTTAGATTAACTCCAATATCAGCAACAAATCAAAGTGGAGAATAAAATGCAAGAGTTAACTTCATCAAAATGTGTAATAGATATTCATCGATCTCCTGTGAAGTTCCTGCCATTTAGAGCACATTTATTCTCAAGTTGTCATGACATCAATATCATAAAGGGTGAAAATCTTTAACTGAAAAATGTGCTTTCCCGGTGAGGTGTGCGCTCTTTCCATGGAAAAAATTTGTCTATAACCACAGGGGGCAGCTCTGCACCATACAGACTGGTCCCCCACACACCCATTGCCTACCTGATATGGACCAAGAGCAGTGATTGGCCACAGACCTTTCCCGCCTCTCTTTGTCTGCATCCTAAACCAATCATATACAGGGTAGACACACATGTGATAGGTCTAAGCCAGTGTGCACCGAGTTTAGAAGGTGGCCCGAATAAATTAACTCAAACGCCGCGCGGCAGCAGAGAGTCTACAGCCACATACCAGCAGTCGTTTAAGCGGATCGCTCGTCTTTGAAATCAATATCATAAAGGGGATTAGACACCACTTTCATAGGACATTTCTAAAACATATGTAGGATTGACTTCATCCCACTATATCAAATGCAGCCTTGTACTGTCAGATTCTGATGAGTATTCCTGTAAAATAGTTTGAACTAATAACATTAGAGTTGAAAAACTTAAATGTTGAAATATCATTGATAATAATTATCAATGATACTGATAAGCCAATAGGCAGAGTGAGAATATATGATGGTAGCCAATACAAAATATTCACTTTTATATTCATAATCTCCTAGGGGCCATTCATAAAATGCCATGTGCACTGATGGGGGGGGGGGGATTGGAGGGTCAAGGATTTAGGAAATTCTGCATATGCTCTTTCTTTGATCAATTGCATAAAAGTTTGGGAGGAGGGGTTGGAGGTTTGAAATTTCAGAAATTCTGTATACATACTCTATAGGTGGCCCTCTACATATAACAATTCTCAAGAACCTCAATATCAAGATTTCTGGTATATGTATAACGAAGGGCTGTGAATATAGTATATTTCATACAGCTTTGCTCCTCTGTATTTACAGGTCTGAACCGTTTTCAAAATACAGTTTATTACAGTGAAAATTCATGGTCTGAAATATATTACAGGTTTAAACCGTTAGGAAAACACAGTCTAGGACAGTTATAATTTATGGTCAAAAATATATTACGGTCACCCGTACAATTTACGGTATTTCCCTGGCACCCCAGTTGCCTGGGAAATACCGGGAAATTCACAGAAATTTTTTTACAGTGTAGACACTAGGATGACAGTTTTCTATTTAGTATCAACACCATTTAGTCCATAAATTACACTAAACAAGGTCTGTTTTTATTCGTTTTGACAGGGAACAATTCCTCGAACCATCGAACTTGGTTAGCCCACTACAACACAACAGGTAAACTGCCAGCAGGATATGTTAAGATAAATAGTGTAGCCCACGTGTATTTCAAGAGTAAGATCTATTACCCGCGTATCATGTCTGTAAGAAGTCTTTTACCTTATGATATGATCTTTTTCCTCTTTTTAAAAGAAATCTTTGTCAGTTCCTTTACGGTCGCCCCTCTAGCGCCTTGACATAATACAACATCATTATCTAATAGCATCACTAAATATGATTAAATAATACGCAATGACCTTATTTAAACTTAATGTGAAGTAACTGTTATTTCTCCAAACCGAAATATACAATCACCTTACTATTACGTCGCTAGTTAAGGGGATGACATATATTGGTGATGTAAGTATTAGCATTAAGAATGTTTGCGAGCAGCTAATACACCGTTTCCTTGCCTTATAGTGCACTGGACCTGGGCCAAGCGCTAATTTGTAACATATAGCACAACTGTATTTAATGATCGCCTTGCCCAATTGCCACAATTTTGTATTAATCACCTTTGCTCGTAGTAAATTCAGCTGTTTTGGCAATATAAAAGTAAGACAGGTAAAAGTCTTATAATAATTAAAAGAAAGACATGTGCTATTCTTAAAAAAAAGAAAAACAGGGAGTGCACTGGACCTGGGCCAAGCACAAATAATGAAATATATAAGAAAGGTATAAGAAATGTTTAATTGATTACCGGACTGTGAATCTAACAATCAGAACACTTTTATTCCCTACAACCGATAGGGTGAATGCTTTTCTAGATTGGGGTGGCAAATGGTAAAACCACTACTGTCTGTGATGACAGTGTGGAGGTTGCACCATCTCCAGAAAGCCTTTCCATTTAAAATGGATTGGGAGGGGCCGAGATGATCCATCTCGACCCCCAAAAGTGATAATATCACATGCCTTGACCTAGCCAAATTAATTAAGATGCCTGAAGAGTCCGAACCGGATGAAACCTTGACTTATTCCCCACCAACTCTGTTAACTCTAACAGTTTCCCATCAAGATATATGCTTGGTGCATAAATCCCCAACACTGAACTGTGCTGGAGAGTGAGAACACGGTGACAGCCGGTTCCCAAGGTGGCGGTGATTGTTGTTACATAGGCCCATAGTGTTTGTGACATGTTCTAGGACATTACCAACTATAGTCCACATACACTACCCACTCTCCCCATCTACATACAAACACCAGTATTAACCACATACTTCTCACCTACTATTCAACCCCACATCATGTCACTGTAGACCAGTGCTGCACGCTGGTCTACAGTTCAGCCCAATAGCGTTAAGTGTGGGAGTTTTATGCTCAGCATTGCTTTAATTCTTCACACATGAACTTATTCAGAACATTAAGAGTATGCGTTCAATGGTATTCACTGCGTTATGAATTTTACAATATTTCAGGTTGCCCAAAATACAAGCAATCTGAAGTTGGATTTCTTGAGATGAAGGCGTCGAAGTTTGGACCGGCTTCTTGTGTCTTTGTACTGAAGAAACTCAAAATATGTCCCACTCGCATCACCTTATTAGACATGGCTGGCGGTAAAAACACTATATTATCTACCTAATACAAAGTGTCCATAGAAAACAAATAAGGAGTGTGTATAACCATACCCAGACGAAAGTACGTTGTATGATCTAGCGTATTATCCACCTAATACAAAGTGTCCATAGAAAACAAATAAGGAGTGTGTATAACCAAACCCAGAGCATACAGATGTGTTGTATGCTCCGGGTCCCGATAAAGCACACATGCAGAAAAATAGTGCATACTAAAAAATAGTGCGTACATAAAATAACTATTATCGGAACGCCACTTGTCAGGAAAAAAGGGATAATAAATACTATATAGACTGGTTTCAAATATAAGCGGCTGTATATACCCCGGAGTTGACTCTGCATAATATCCTAGCACGCGCTCGGGTATTACTACGGGTCAAGTTCTCGGAGAATGCGACCGCCTGTATCTGAAACCAGTCAATATTGGGTATGTATTTGTAGCAATAAGGATGTTTTATTTCAGTTTTGTAAATTACATCAGGATGATCCTTTGATATTAACGTTATTTTGCAGACTGTCAATATTTATGTAAAGTTCCTTAAATTTACATCTTGGTGGTGCCACAACGAGTCCAAAGATCTTGGTGGATATATCTGGCTGATATTTAAGAGATTATAATAGACTATTCTAGTCTTTTTGCCAGTGTTGAGACGTATAGAACCCCCTCCCCCCCCCCCCCTAACTTTTTATATCCTTTATATCAAACACACAGTGAATATTGAATTACATTGGCATACATGAAGGATTATACTGGGATGCAGTCGTAATTGGTGATAAGTTGCAGGCTGGGAGTGACGTTCCTTTAATTTAATTATATTTTAAATATCTTAATTGAGACATTTGATATTTAATTCCACCTATCGATCATTCAGTCATAGACTTGATATGTTATCTTCAGCTTACGTAATTAGAATCCAGATGTTTTTAGTTCATGAATAAATGTAAGGAGGGCTCTTTAGACTAAATGACCTGCCTACTTAAGGGAATATTTCATTCTCTTGATAGATGTCCGATGGAGAGTTTTTCATGGTCCATATTCACAGGGCAGATTACTTACTGACCATATGGTTCGCCGACAAAACCTGACGGCGGAATTCGGCATGTATATACAACTGCGCAACCTCAACTTGTCCCGCCCATGGTCGTAAGTTCACCTTTCACCATCAACAAAGCCTTTCAATGAAATTCTTTCCCAAAAATGCCAAAGTAATAAACATTAAGTTAGGGCTGTAGATCGTTTAAAAACACGTTTATTGTATTAAAACAGAAGCATGGCTGGTCCTCCTGTCATGATAATTTTTCAAAATACATTGTGGATGTACATATCAGCAAACAGGAAAACAGGAGCTTGAAATTATGCAAACAACATGCAATACGTACATGGATATAAAACAAGTATGGGACTCGGTTCTACTTCTCCATATTATTTCAAAATTCTTAGATGCTATCCTATCAACGGATTTATCCAGATCTACTGTATCTAGACATTTCTTTTATTACTAATAAGACTAAAGTATACAATATCCAAAAACTGGGACAAGAGATAAGGAAAGTTCAAATTGCAGAAAAAACAGTAAACTATTGTTCGGATATCTCTTTAACCTATTATACAATACATTGATAAATCAAATATTTTTGGTGATTTGTATCTCCCATTATGCTCGGAAGTATGTTATTATAGTGGGATGAAAGCGTCTGAGTGAGGTCTTTCAACTGTTAAGACTTTCCATCCACAATGCTGTTCAGCTATTTAGCTCTCCAACTACATGCCACAGTTGTGCTGAAATCTCCCTATTTGTCTGAAGATAGATTGATATTACAGTTAGAATGTTCTCCTCATTTGCAGGTTTAAAATTTTTTATTCAGACCGGATATGTGAAAGCGTCTCAAAGTTTGATGTCAGTAAGTTCCAAATATAGACAATTCTCTTAACGAATTTACTTGTCATAGTCATATTATGCCTATCTTGTATTATATACACCCGGAACGAAACATTCATAGCAGTTGAAAATAATAGAGATATTACATTGGTTTTCAGTACGTATTGACGGCATGATTGCCATCAAGCCATCAATAATGATACAACTAAAAATGGATGAATGACACTGATCAAACAATGAATAATGATGCAATGCAAACTTTCATTAATAATATGATTCAAACCGGATCAAATGACCGATTATATCAAACGAGTTATGCCCATCACTCAGCTTCCCCTCCTTACGATCAACATGTATCTATATAAATATATTATAACTGATATATATTCTTATCTATATTATTCATCTAAGGATACTAGATAAAGAAATATTGCCTCGATCATTTATCTTAATGTTTCATTTCTAGATTGTATATCATTACAGATCCGAACAGACCATTTGTTGCCACAAGAAATAAAGGTATGATATCCTAATCATATCATTGTACGCAATTTTCTAATTAAATATCTCTTTTAATGTGGTATCTATCATAGATATGTGCGTATGAGCCCTGTTGCTAATTATCATTGCTTATTTCCTTACCGTAGGTGGGGATTCATCGCTCTACGTGGCGTACACGTTGGTGCCACTGTTGATCTTAATAGTTATGGGCTGCCTCTACTACCGCTTAACGGTGGGAGCTCGAGGTAGGAGCATTTATTTACATCTAGTACTGACAGACAGAGCTTCTCTTTAAAGAAGTGTTTAACATTTGTACAGTTGATTTCCACATTTTGTCGTCAGTGAAGAATTAACATGACACATTAAAGACACATACGTTGCATAATACGTTACATAATACAACAGCAATCTATTGATCACATTCACTAACCGAGAGAAGCAGTTATCAAGCATACTCAGTAATACTGACAGAGTTAAGAGCTGTTAATGATATCAATCACATCAGAACTGCGTGCATATTGTCTCTGTATGTCTTTATGACGATTGCCTCCCTGTATGAATGCCTTTATCAGGACTTTGTATAATCTGTTTTATGTACATGTGTATACAAGGACTGTTTGAAATAGTCTCTTTACATAAATATGCCTATATAGTTTCTTGGAGTGATAATGAATAATAAGTGATAGTAGTATTATGTACGAATTGATAATACAATTATATATATATAACATGATTACAATATATAATGATCATAATAATAATAATAAATAAGGACAATGAGTGTATACGTTTGGCATAATAGTGTGTTTTATTAACTTACACACCCGGTAAGAAAACATTTCTTGGCCTTCATTGACCAAGTCCGAGCGCGAAGTGAAGGCCGTACAGTGCGTGCCTTGTATCCTTCCTTCCAGGAACACCGGTGGAGCCACTGGCATGAGGTCCCATCGACCAGTAGTGCCATCTGGTGGACTCTAAATCACTTAATGAGAACTATACTCCTATAAATGGACATTTATAATCCTATAAAGGACTCTCTATATCAGGTCTTTATATAAAGACAGTGTTGTAGTTTTATGTAAATGAGTATACGGAATATGTAAATAGTTTCTCTCTATACTTGTCTATATAGGGACTGTGTATATTGCAGTTCCATATAAATACCTTTATAAAGATGTTAATGTGAGGATGGTTCATGTTGTATGACAGACATGTTCATGCGTCGTGGTGGCCGAACAGGGCAGGTGGTCGAGCCGCCGCCTTATAACATCGCACTCACCCATCCCAAGCCGGAGATTGATCTACAGTCAGTGAGTATCGTTTGTCACTGAACCACACGCAAATAACTAGTTTCTATAAGATATCAGATTTGTTGTGACATAATCTTCTTTTCCTTTATTCTTTTATCCCTGGTTTTGTCCAAGAGTTGTATAGAAACATACAGGCCAACTGGAGCGAGATGCAAATACACAAATCCCTACTTACTCTATCTGCATTATAATGGAAGTTCCGAAGAAACTACATTTAATATAAACATAAGGCCTCCCTAGAACTACACTTACCAGCGATGCAAGTAAACAGATGTCTCAGTGAAGTAGACGGTGCAGTTGACAGTGACCCTATTTTGTCAGTTCTGTCATAATGGCAATCTATAGATCTAGAGGTTATATGTTATACACCGTGGTTAAACACCAAGGTTGTATGTTGTGCACCGTGGTATACCACTGATCGGGATATTCATGTAGATCCGTGGCTATACTCAATATTCGCTGCTGAGTGTGCGCCCAAGATACCTTTTTGTAATTTGCAGACCATAAGAAGCTTCAAATTGACCCTTGTTCTGTGACATTCAGTACGATAATGCAGTCTCATCATGATACTGAGTTATGGGGGTGGCAAGCACTTCTGATCGGTATTGTTCTCCTCCTTACAGGCACTGCCCTCCTATGAGGCGAGTGTGGCTGACCGCGCGCCACCTTACACAGAGACGCAGTTCACTGGTTTCCCTGCAGAGGGCACCACCGCATCTCAAAGCGTCCCTGACACTGCGCCACCATCGTACGTATACAGCATAGCCACATCGCCACAATCCCTGACCTCGCCCCTACCGGTTGTAACTGGAACTCCTGCCTCACAGTCAGGGAGTGAGGGACAGGCGGATGACGCTCGTATCTCCTGTGAAACTGAAGAGACCGCGACCACCAACTCACCTCTCACTCAAGATGCACATAGACCCTATTGAGGTATCCCGTAATTCAGTCTGTTGACCTAGTCCGTCCACGCACCGCGCCGCCTTCGGGTTTGGGAGCATGAGCGCCCTGGCACCTAGCGACAACGGGACGTACTACAGTCTATCTGTTAACAAGTTCCGGGTTTCGCTGGTTACCGACGTAGTATAGTGATAGACCCCTTGCTCGTAACCCAGAATTAATGCAGTTTAACGGTTTTCAAACATCCTCAAATTGAAATTCTGATGTCAGAAATGGAAATTTCAGCTATTTCTACATGGGAATCCGAAATTATATTCAGTTTCTCTAATTATAAATCAGAAAACTGTGGTTCATTTTGTCGTGTGCCAAGTCTATCGGGAGCGGAACTTTGCTTTACCCGGGGCGATAATAGGGAGTTTAGTAACCTCTGGAGGCTCTATGGATCCACAGATATAGTCTCGCCGTCCCCGGCGTCTGACAATCACACAGTGGGCATAGCTTCGATGCCAACAAATGAGCACAGGATAGGTTTACATAGCCTCGAGGCCGATGGGGTCCGATCCCCAGAGTGTCAGTAAAGCCTCGACAACAACATGCACATCAATCAGAGTGAAATATGAACAATAATCGCCCAGGCACTGAATTGATTAGCAGTATATAAGTGTAACACACACAATATTGACTGGTTTCAGATCCGGCCAGCTGTATGCTGCGAGGAATTGACGCTTAGTACCTTCAGAACGCATGCAAAGAAATTGCAGAGAGTCAACTTTGAGGAGCATACAACCTTTATTTGAAACCAGGCTATATTGCATTTTAATATCCACCTTTGCCCGACAAGTGGTGTACCGATACTAGTTCATTTAGGTATGCACTTTTTTTCAATATGCACTATCTTTCAGTATGCGTGCCTTATCTGTATGCTCTGGGTATGGAGATACACATTCCATATGGGTTTTCTATGGACACTATGTAATATAAGCAATTGGCATCAGGATGTCCATCACCTGTATTCTCTTATTTAGTAAATAAGCCTAACTACATGTATATTTATACCATTCCTGCATGTTGACATCAAAACAATGCAATATCCTCCATTTGTAATTTATGAACAAGTTACCCATACTATCTAAAATCATTATGTGGAAAGTAATATATATGATTACATATGATTGTCTATTGTAGATCACAATGATCTGTAGTATAGGTATGGGCGTTTGATATAAAGGGTGAGTGTGTACTTCAGGATGTCGGTGTGACATACGCGGATCGACACACATTAAGTTCATTGATATTCTCTTTGACCTAATTCATATTTCGAGTATAACAGCTGATGGAGAGTTCTCTGGTAGCTGACCAGGTTAAATCCTGATGGCCTCTACGACTCTTACTTATCGTCTGCTCGGCCTGCCTGGTCACTCAAGCTCCAAGGGAAATTATGTACCGCAGATTTATCCCACCCCTGGAATAAATGTCCATAGGCTTAACATTGGGAACTCGCTCTTCATGCCCGTACAAGTATTGCAGTACGTTCTCCATGGTTTATATCCTGTGTGTTGTCCATTCTTTAGGTGTGTACAGGGGTGAGATTTATTAATACCGAAAGTACTCAAAGAAGTCATTCTCCAACTCGTTTGAATGTTATGTGATATTCACTCCGCATCAAACTCGTGGAGAACGACGACTTTGACAAAACTTGTTGGTTTCTTCTTTAGTTTTCATGTATATATGTGTATGTATGGATGTGCGAATATTTGAGTATGTATTTATTATCCATGGTATAAAAAGTGCCCATTGAAAATGTATGGGGACTCAATAAATCAATACCCATTATTCAAAAACTGTTAGATACCACAACCACAGTAGATAGACTCGAATCCGTACTATACGGCCTCAAATCTATTGTATACTGGAAAATAGTCTCTTTGTGTTATATAGAAAAGAAATAGTCTCTATGGGTGTACCCTTAATATTGCAATACCTGGGTTTAATTTATTGGAGAAGATGGATAATGAATACAACAGACGATGATGTAGTAGACAGTCAGCTCTGTAATCCACTCGAGGTTGGCTTCGATGGATCACCCTCGCGAGGTTCATTGCCGCCACTGTACAAAAATCATCTATTATTGTCTGTGTATACCATGTCTATGTGTGTCTAATGTTTATGCATGTATACATGTACGTTCTGTTCTTATCAGGCCCATGATTGTGGGATCTTTTCTTGGTTATTATCTGTTTGCCATATTTTGGCATTGTTTTTATTGATATGATATCTTCGTGATTTATATTGTCTAAAGTGTTAGGTAGAGAGTGGATTGTAACTTTACGGTTGTGCTTTCCGTGTTGATATGATCGGTAATTAGTTGTTATTGTTGTTAATTATTGATACAGTACAGATTATTGTCATGTCTCATTGAACCAAACACAATATTGAACCAAACACAATATGGCATTAGATAAAGTTGTGTGATTGGGCAGGGGCGTATAAAGTCCATTACACATCTAACGATCTGCGTGCCTTTGTCGGAATCCAAAGTGCCCTGCACCTTGAAACAGATATCATACTTATAACATATTCTGAGGTCTGTAGTCAACTAAAGATACGCGCCGTTTGGCATTCAACAAGTTGGATATTTCAAATGGAACACGTGCACCCAATAATTAGAGTATCACGCCCTGCTGAGTGCTGCGGAGTTGAGCATCCATAAAATGGTAAGCTTGTCAAAGAGAAAAATATCGCAAGGTGTGCATTGAAGCAGGAGAACCATTATGTTCCAGGACTTGAATGAGGCCTTGTCATTAAAGTATCATGTTCGTGTTTCACCCCGCGCCATGTTCTAATACTGTATTATTATGATTCTGTATGATTACTGAGCACCCTTGTGTTATATTGACTCATGGCAGGTGATACCAACTAAACATCATGAACATACTTCATGGATAGCCCCTTATTGGGATCATGTTAAATTCGTTGTTTATGTTATCAGGTTTTCATGGACTATAGAAATATATACATATATATGCATTATACTTTATAGGATACAATTACAAGAAAAATTATATACCCATTTTTTTCTTTTTAATATATGTCTTGTCACATGTTTTTGTTCCTCATCCACTAGAAGTGGGAGATAATGTTATTTTCATTACTCCATTATAACAAGGTAATAAAACATTCAATCATCTTACTTTTAACGTAATACCGTGTGTCTTTATCAATGAGCATACACAAATGTAGGTAATACAGTAATGGATAAGAAAATGTAATAAGTGAAATATGAGTGGTTTGTAAATATGAAATACTGGTGATAAATCAATACCTAGTCTAATACTTAGGTTTGAAGACTTAGATGCCATAAGGGTAAGGCTCTCGCGTAGAGAAAATTCTTTTGTAAGTGTTCATTCAGATGCCTCTTACTATTCATTTCTAGCCATACTGTGGACAATATAGAACTGTAGTTGTCTGATCACCTTACCTTCTTGAGGCAGTGAGAAGTTCAGTCAGTTTGAACATGCCCGCTTTAACGCTGGTGCTGATGCATAAATAGTTGTGACAACCAGTTAACAGCTCAGGTTACGAGTATCGCGGATCAAATAGGTTGCCCCAGTATTTCAAAAACAAGGGGAGGCGACGAAATTGCTAGTTTAAAAGTAAATATTCGAAAAATCCATTTGATATAATCATAATTACCTCTGGATTTGGTAGGATTACAGCATTTCAGAAGGTCTTTTTAAACAACAGTGTACAATCAAATTAAAAATAGGTCAAAAGTGTTCCAGAAAGACTTGAAGGTAATTATTTCTGCAGTGGAAACCGGGTTTGGCAAACAGGGTAGCTCAAACATTAGGCAATAGGTAGCTCTAGGTGTACCGGGGAGTTGTTATAGAGATTGAACCAGGGTGGCAGCATTTTAAATCTGGGACTCGGCTGTGATGATCACATGAGATAACTCTATTATGTGGTATTGGAGCCTTGAGGGTTGTGGACCAGATGACCTCACCAGAACCGGGCAGATCCAGACTTAATCAGAGCACGGACCCCTGATGACGGAATGCCAACAGTTACATAGAAGGTGCTACTCTCTGCAAAAAGATATATAACAATTCTATCGGGCAGAGAGAGATTAACACTACCATTTTGCCCCCGATGCCAAAACAAATACCAGGTGGTGGTTGCAATTCACAATGGATCTCATTAAGCCCTGGTAACGGACTCCCCCCCCCCCCCCCCCCAAACTCATGGCGCCATCTTCACAAGTCATGCTGGAACCAACCCACTCTCATGGCAGTTCTTTGCTGGCAGATGGCTTCCATAAGAGGACCAACGATCTGCTTGATGACTAAAACTACAGCTTATAAAGGAACTAACAATACCTATGCACCCTATGGGAATCGGTGTAATGAAAACATTTAACTATGTTACATGTAATGACACTTGTTGAGGGTGGCAATAGAAGGCTACCAATGAAAATCGATTACAACATTTTTCATGTCATCTTTGCTGTTGCTACCCTTCGTGGCATTTGCAATGAAGAGAGAAGCAAGTCGCATCCTTCCAAAGAGACCCTATAACCATATAATTCAAAGAGTTCACACCACAACTGATGAGACACCAAAGTGGTTGGAACCACGATTGAGTAGTTGAAGGAAAGAGGGAATTATAGTCAAAAGAAATAGCCATCCTATAACTACACGTTCATTTCATTGCAGTAACAATAAGACTGAAATCAGTTGCCTCCACCCACGGGGGCGCCCCATCCTAAACCCTTATTATTGGAGATCATATCCAAAGAGAAAATGAGCTCCTGGAACGGGTGCTAAGTTGCCACTCTCATATTCAAAGTTATTTTCTTTCTTTGTTGACAATGGTCTCGGTTGGAAAAAGCTCGCCTCACTTGATATCCATTGATACTTGCTGCTCGGGTGCAGGCAGAGTGTGCATGGGATGACCTTTAACCAACCTCGGGAGGGAAGATTATCCCCATGTGGTACCCTTCAGACTAAGAATCTTGAACCGGCCTGCCTGACTTCTGACTCACACACAAGAGACTCTTACACAGGTATCCCATCATCACTAAAAGCACATCTGATCACAAACAACCCTATCGTCTATCAGCTTACACAATGTGTTTACCTTATTCCTATTAGCATGCAATGTATGAATGACTATTTGCCGTACTTTACAATCTTAGATATAAGGTTGTCGGAATACCGTGCTTCTAATGCATAATTACTCTTCATATTGTAACATCAAGGGAAAAGAGTTTTCTTCACGAGTAAAGTTTATCAGTAGAATTTGGCTTTAATTGATTATGTCTTGATTCTTCTTCTTGAATCTGATGTACAGGAAAGTTAGCTAATTTAACCTTACAATTTTACAATTAATTTGGCCTTCCTATATTACAACTTAATACCAATATCAATATCATCTTTATGTATTGAGGGGCAGTGGAAAGAGGATTTAATAGAAAGACTTAAAAAACGCAACATGCTCATTACACTTCCACTACTAGCATACATATACAACACGTTCGCCATATTCTGTACTGGCACACGTATGTTCACCCAGCGTACATGCATTATGTTACTGTGTTCCTACAGGCAAGCACATGTCCCTTCCATCCCCCACCAACATACGTGTATACACAGCATACATGTTCACCATGTTCCCTTCCAACATACAGACATAACTTGCTATCCCCGACGAGCAGTACACAACATCCTCACCATATTCCCTACCAGCATACATACATAGCATACTCACCACATTCCCCTACCCGCATACACACACAACACACTCCCCATATTCCCTACTCCGAGAATCTCCTGCATGTCTGGTAAACATCAATCAGTCAGGGCCTCTCAGACTACATATTCCCCTATCAGCCACAATATGTTCACACTACACCCCACAAACATAGACACACAACAAACTTCATGCTGCACTTGAGCTTGATTCTTCTCCCCACAGAGGGTGGTGGAAGGCGGTATCTAGAGCGGGAAGAAATAGTCCATTGTGCTCTTCGTTTATATTGTTGTCGTTGAAGGAGATTGTTGTTTTGCTAAGACAGTAAACAATCGCACAATGTGACACCGTCCGGACCTGTTTGAGGGAGGGCGCCTAACGCAGCATCGACCAAATCATGTCTGGACTAGTTTACCCATCACTGTAAAAGTATCACTCTCATTCAACGCATTGCATTGATTTTAAGAGGGTGGTATGTGCTGAGCTGAATCTAAGCCACAGTAGTATGAACCCACTCACAGCCATGGTGGTACGTATCAAAATGTTTTCCTAGATGTTATAAGGTTCGCATAGTGCCTTGAGCCAATGGTAGAGGTGGCCACGATATTCAAAATACCGGGAAGGGTTTTGCATGATAGTTGACCTGAATTTCGGTTCTAGCATGTAGAGAGCGTAAACTTCTCCGGACTTTTGTGTCAGTATGAATGTGATTAAAGAATTTAGGATGATGATCAAGACACAATATACATAACAAACCAGGAAGAATAATATATGCGTTTGACTATATAACCTACGTAGTCATATAACCATACATACAGCCTACTTAGTCATATAAACATACTCTATCATCCTTTTTTCGAAAGGTATTCTTTCTGAATATGTTTAGTCAAACAAGTATTGCACAATAAAATACAAACAATTTAATGTCCAGAACAAAGGATCCTTCCCAAATACTGTTTATTGGCATTTACAGCCAGGAACAAGTTATGACATTTGCTTCAGCACCCAGACAAATCGTGTGGTATTTTCATGGCCAGACAACAGATCTATTTCTTCTGTGGTAAACGATCTATTCCGCTCTACAAGACACGTAACGGGAATGACTTATAACTGACATCCACACCTGCGAAGCGGAGTCCTGTTTGTGCTAATGCAAGTCCAGGCAAGTCTAACCTGAGCTTATGATTCCTGACAACCGTCCCCAGAGAGGAGACAAAAACACGCCGGGAAATCCCGGCCAGACGCAGAAATGAGCGAGCTGCTCGGCGCGGCGCCGTATTGCGGGTGTGAGTGACTCAGCAGGCTGCCTCTCCCGGCCTCTCACCGGCTTGTATGCGGGCAATGTGGGCAGAAGACGGGCGGCGAGGCGGTCTCCTCATACCCGCTCATCAACCCCACCCACCCGCTGTAATAGCCACATTCTGTATGTGTGTCTGCAGCCACAGCTATAACGTGCCAGAAGACAGGGTCGACCGGTGTTTGGGGGTACATGTATACATGTCTATATGTGAGCGTGGATGTGTGATGAATGACAATTAGTCAACGCGTCGTGAGGCAGGTATAAAGGCAGGTACACCTTTAAAAAAAAGAAAGGGCAGAAAGGCTAATAACTAAGCGATCGACTGAGGTGGAAATTCGTGTTTCATTGTTAGTCCTCTCTCTATATTTTGTCAGATGTATATTTTACTGTTTTGGTATTCAGAAATGACTTTAAAACACTAGGAATTCCAAGTATGATGTGATCTTTTACCCCAACACTTAACTTCATATGGAAAGGGCAGTTCTACCGACTGAGTTTTCATTGATATCTTCTCTACAGTTATATTACTAGACGATTGGGTTTTGTAACAATGTAATGTCTCTATCATTTTCTACTAAGCAGGTAGCGCATTCATCTTGTCAACTGTTGTTGATAAACCGACATTAAACACAAAACCCTGGTATTTAACATGAAGGGATAACCCTTGATTGACAGCTGTGCTCTTCTTCAACATAGACATGTAACTTGTAAGATGGTGTACTCTGTGAATATAGGAATGTGGTAAGGAGCAAAAACAAAACAGCATATTTAGAAAAGTTGTAGCTGAGATATATTTATTAATTCTTGTTAGATGTTTGAATACTCTGCCGTGGTCACCGGTTATATCCTCGTCATGCTGTCACGTTCTGAGATACTGACGACCTCAATGATTATCATATCGTCACACAGCTTTGCCACTTACACCTATTACATTTACAAATTACATTTAACCCCCTCAAGACTGCTCTATGGTCTCCACTCTCCCCCCGGGACTCTCCTCCTCTGCAATGTCTGCCAGTGTGGGCTGTGTCGTCACTTCCTCTTGCGTGACGTCGCCGGTGACTATTCCTAGATTAGATTGCATTATATCGAAAGGGTTCAGCTTCATCGTTGTGGGACAGACTTCCGCTTCCGGCTGCGTAGGTTTGGCCACGAGCATGTCTGAGGCGGAAACCAATTGCTTGCGCCTGCGCGATCGGCGTTGTCCTGCGCTGGGACTGGGCAAGGGGAAGCCCGGAAATGCATCCAATGCTAGTGGAGAAAGACGCTGTGTGACGTCATCACTGCCGGGAATAACTTCGCCCTGTGACGTCATAGACGACGTGATGACAGAATGCGAACTGGTCATCTGTGAAACGTTCTTGTCGGTCTCAGACAATCCGGTAGATGGCGTGACGTCCGTGGTTCCGCTCTGACGAGAGAGTTTGAACTGGGAATCCACGAAGACAGTATCGTGCCCGCCTCCTCCACCAGCGCGCGGCACCGGCGGCTTGGTACGGGAAGTGACGTCATCGTCGGTGGGTTTGTTCTTGGGGTCGGCGATGAGGTCACAGCAGGCACAGTTCTGGCCTAGGAACTTCATGATACACTCGGACTGCCACTGGATGTCCACCGGAAGGCTCCAGCGCAGGCGCGGACTGCGGCGCGCGCGCGTCACGCTGTATCCGGGCAGGTCACGGCGCATGCGTACCGTTACGCCCATACCTGTGTTGGGGTCAGTCACCTCCATGTTGGTTTAAACCCGAACAGAAGCCGTCAAACCTGAAAGGGAATCAAAGGACTGGTTAATCTCATGCGAATGATACAAAAAATATAGTCCATTTCTGAAATCTATAATCACAACTAAGATCATAGTTTACTGATTCAAAAGAGACAATTATGTAATATGAGATGAAGTTAGTAGTATCTTAACGATCTACAGTTGTTCAATATACTGGCAAGCCTAGGTTTGATCGGTCTTAATGATACTATCCTCATTTTCGTTTGAATTTACGCTGAATTATTGCGATATATTCGTAGGAGCTGTGTATGAGGGCGGGGCCTTGTCTTCAGAGTATGTGAGTGAATAGACGATAAGGTATTATGGATGCATGATGCTGTAAGGGTAAGCATGAATCATTGCACATTGTCTCGACAGCTTGGCACCCCGAGCCCAAACCATGTGTGAAAGGAGGAGGCACATAATAGTTTTAGAAATTTAAAAAACACCCCCTTTTCAAGGATTTCTTTGTGCGACCTTTATACCCTGCTTTTTGCACAAGTCTGGCTTCGCAAAGATCACTTTCTCATGATTGCTTAAGATCCTTTACAAATGGTCCTACTTTTCAAAATTCTACTTGACTGTGCTCTATATTTCACGACTATGCGGTTCTAGAAAGCCTATTTTCTTGTACGTTCAGGGCCGCGAATAGCCTCTAAAATTACCCCTTTTCAGAAATTCAATATGATCATGCGGTCCTTTATTGATACTACGTCTTGTGTATCCCTGAGCCATGACGAATTCACATATGGCAATATGTGAGCTGCAAAGACATGATACCGAAGGAAAAGCTTTTTATTATATATATAGACAATAATCGATGGTTTTGTGGATAGGCGGCCGTAAACCACGAGTGGTTTACAGAGCCGCCTATTCACATAATCATCGTTTGTTGTATTTATTATCCATCAGTTCGAATAAATTAAACCCAGTAATTGCCATATTATAGGGTATAGCAATAGGGACTATTTCTTTGCTCTATAACACAAAGGGACTATTTTTCCCGTATACCATGGTTTGGAGGCCGTATACCACAGGTTTGAATCCGTATACCACAGTTATGGTATCTGGCAGGTTTTATACAATGGGTGGTGGTTTACTGAGTCCCCATACATTTTCAATGGGGACTTTGTATACGATGGATAATATATAAACACAAATATCTACCAACTTCATATACTATTTATATACGGTTTTTGTATAGTATATGAAGTTGTCGGTAGATATTTGTGCACATATATATATAGTATATGTATATATAAAGTTGTCGGTAGATATTTTGTTTACTTGCCGTGATTTATAGCACGCTCACCTGCAGGTACATGTATACAGATTGTCTAGAGTCCTTTATTGCACTTAACTTTATGCTAATTCTACCTGGTTGGTGGTTTCCCTACATGGCAGGAAGTGTCACTCTTATCTGCATTCCCCACTCCAGTAGTTACACCGAGAGCTCAGAGAAAAACACACACATACTAGTGACAAAAAGCCTCAAGTGGCGTGACTAATAGCAAACCGACCTGGCACTTGAAAACGCGCTTCCCCTTATTACCTGGGATCCAAGTCCCCTGGTCAGGTCCCTGGGAGACGGTATGGACTTGTTGATCCCCGGGTTCACTTACGCAAGCTGTACAGGGTGTGTGTTCGAACTGTTACATGTTAAGAGTGGTGGTTGTATCAACACACAGGTTTCCACTCTGGTGGGCCCTCCGTGCCTTAAGGCTACGGTCATACTTACATGGATTTGCTCCCATGGGACATGGGTGTATGTCTACATGCGACCAGTCGTCTCCTCGCACCACTCCGACCCCTGATTAACACAACCTTACAGTACGGGGTGATTTACTACGCCTTATACGTGTACACCTGCCCCAGGAGAAAATAGGGCGGCCTGGGACTACCCATAATGCACCTCTGTATGGTGTACAATTCTGCCAATTATGTTTAATGAGGTCATCAGATTAATGGTACCATGAACATATATGGATAATAACATTCCTTAAGCATTAGGTATGTCTGTGTGTCCGTGTTAAGTGGAGGGCACATATTGCTATTACTAGAACCAGATAGCACTATACTATCTGGGAGAATCATAATATTTGTAATTCGGTAAAATAGATAAGGAACATGTATACAGTAATGTATACATTTGACTGTTTACAGTAATGTATACATTTGATCAGTTTATATCTAATAAAAATCTACGGTAAATAACAGTTGTGGCGTATTTACATTTAAATGTATGTGTGATCAAGGCTATGTATGTTTGTGTGCATGTATCATACACAATAATGTCGATCAATAAAGGCCCAAGGCATAGGCCAAAATCCTCCTCAGTTTACCATTCCAACAAGACTGGGACCTTTTTTATGTGAACTACGCGTATTACACGGGTGGGTATTAGGAGTAATTGTATGCACATACAACGTGTAAGAAAAAGTCGGGGACAGAGTTATGCTGAATATCGAGCGCTGACGGTTGCCAACTCCATAAAACGGTGCCATATGTACGCCTATCCGAAACCCCTCTCCGAAACCCCCTCTTTGTACATCCCTGGCCTGGCCCAGCTAGAAGGTGAAAGGTATGTTACCTGGGGCACAGAACGCAGGGGCATCTGTTCAGTGTAAGAAATGTCAGACTTTGGCGTACAGGTAGATTATTAACTTCTACCGATGGAGGATGGGAAGCTATATCGTGAAAGATATTGGTGTACAGGTGAGGATATTGGTGAACAGGTGGGGATTCCCCAAGTTCTACAACAGAGGTATGGAAATCGACCTATTGAGCAGTATGATACCTTAGTGCATAGGTAAGGATTAAAAGAAAACGACCAGACTGTGGGCGAACTATGTCTTGGTTCTTGGTCAACTATCGCCGACATTTGCCCCAACACTGCATAGTTCTGTCCACAGTCTGGAAATTTTCTTATTATTAATCAAATTCGATAAAAAAAAAAACGCCATTTACAAAGTCATCGAGTCACAACCGCTCCATGTTGACACTATCTGCTACTAACCGGAAGTCGCACAGGATGTGCCTGTTGCGCATGCGCAAAAATATATAAAATAGTGTCACTATCCAAATTATTGTCTCTCAGTGCAAACTGTTGCTTTGTTTGAACCTCAAACCTTGCCTGCCAACACACTCGGCTATCACTTTTCAAGCATATCTTTGGTTATATGCACTATCACCGAATGGCAGAGACTAAGACTTTGCGCATGCACAATGAGCACATCCGGCGTGTCACCCGTTGCCGACCTAGGCGAATGGCTTGTTGTTACTATTGATCAATTACGCATATCTTAACAATTTAAAATGTATTAGGTGACTGCCACATGTTAGATTCCTTGATATTTGGCCATTGCACACTTGTAGTTGTTACTGGGGGCCTGTATCGCGAGTTTGAAGTCACAAACCAACGTCATCCACCATGTTGAAACTGGTCGCAATGACGTCGATTACGCATGCTCATCGAATAGCAGACACCCGGATTGACGCACAATAAAGTATTGCAGTGTGATGAAGTGCACCATAGTGGGCCATGTCGCTGAATACTACACCCCCGTTAGAGGGTCGTATTTGAGTGACATTAGCAAACAGGTATGTAATAATAGAAAGTTCTCCAATAGACTACATGTCGAGCCTTGGTGTATAGTCAGGGTCTGGGGAGTCTAGAGCGATAGGAATCATACTTTGGTGTAGAGGTGGGGATTATATAGTTAGGCCTCTACAACAGGGGCATGGGGGATCTGTATAGTGTGAGGTTTGGTGTACAGGCTTGGGTTGTAGGGTTCTACCACAGGAATCAGGCTATAAGCCTGTAATGTTTTGGTGATGCTGGCTACTTATAACTGTTTGCATGGAGTGATAAAAATCAGTGTACTGGGCTGACTGCAGTTGTCCACAGTGAGGGGGCTGGCTGTGATGAGGGGACTGGCTGTTATTAGGAGGTTGACTGCTGTGTTTGGAATTGACTGCTGAAAGAGGGCCTGACTTCTATGTAGAAGTTGACTCACTGAGGTGATTGACTGCTATGAGGGTGCTGGCTGATGTTAGGGGACGACTGTTGGGGCTAGCTGCTATGGGGTGGGGGGGGGGGGGGGGGTTAAGGGTTGCAAGAGGAACTGGCTGCTATAAGGGAGGCTAACTTCTATGAGGAAGTTGGCTTTCTTAGGTGTTTGACAGCTAAATGGAGCCTGGTTTATGTGAAAGCGTTGAGTTCTGTGTTGGGGCGAGGTGTTCTGATGGTGGCTGAGAGATGTGAGAGGGATTGTTGATCACCTACCTGTACTGTTGTTGTTTATCTACTGCAGCAGAAAGGTGAGTCTTGTAGGGGCAGTGCCGACTGTTGATATCCTAAAGTACGGAGTCCTCCAGTATCTGGCTCCAGTGGAAACAGTTTGCTGACTGCACCCCTCACACAGCCCTCACACTGCCGTCCTGCGCGCACCTGGAGAGGCGTACGACTCCCGCCAGTCTCACCTGACGCTCAGGTAAGGCCGAGACGAGGAGGTGGGCGGCCACTGCTGATTACTGTCCCTGTGAACACCTCGACCGTCTCCTCCAGGTGAAGAGCGGACACCCAGGAGGCCGTGGTGTGTGTACGCTGCCTGCTGGAGCCCGTGTGGGCGTCGACCAGGTGGAGCTAGGAGAAGGAGGCTGGAGGAGAGCGAGAGGAGAGATGGTGTCGGCAGGAGGGGTTCTCAGCGAGTGGTGCGCCGGCTGTGTTGGTAGCGGGGCCCGCCTTCATTCCCCGCCCCTCACCCCCTCCTTACCCCGACCCTCCTCGTCATTCCCGGCTCGACTCCTGGGCCGCCACCGCCGGGAACAACACACGACTATGGACGGCCGTTCTGCTCCTCACGCCAGCAGTCTTATATGTCTAACAATATGAAATCCAACATAATTATATCTAGTACAGCCCACCATATATCTGATATAAAAGCTCCATTTATCTGACATAGAAATGTTGTTGATGTGAAAAAAGAGGCTCATTGTGTCTGACATGAGACAAGACGAAACTTCATTTTCAAATGTGTTTGAAATAAATAGGACAAGTCAAGATAACAGGTAACGAGACAAAACACATGTGATCATAAGGCGTTTGGGACAGTCTGTGCTGTTTGAACCTGTCTTTGTCTCGACTATCATGGATGGGACTCACGGCGTATTGCACTATCCTGGAATCTATAGGGTACATCAACAGTGCCAATGCTGTAATTGAGCATGGTCCCGCAATAGTAGCTAGGCAGGAGGAGGATCGAGGACTGCAGCTTGCTTCACACAGTTGGTTCCAGCCCCAAGGTAGAGGAACCCAAAATACGAGCTTCATATCTCTCTGGCAGGTCCACAGTATTGCAGTCCCCTAGCAGATGCTTCATGGTACGCTAACTTGCAGTATGAGATTTCTGCTAGGGGATTGACGATGAGATCTTTTGGTTGGTGCTGAACAGGAAGGCGCAACCCCTCCATTACTGCTTGTGTGGTTGCTAAAGGTAGTGCAGAATGAGAAAGACTAAGAGTACGGTACCACGCTCTTCCATTAGAAGCGGAAATGTCAAGTTGTCTGGGTGCAAGTGGGTTACCGAAAACGACCCATGAAAAAAAATCTGGTGACCAAACACCCAGGTCTAAACACAAAGTTTACACACTTGGTTCTAAATATTTAGACATAACAGACTGAATACAACCCGAACTTTTTAATTATTCATTCATAATCCACGCTCAGCTGTCAATGGACAACATACCATTTACTCCTTGTATATTGTGATGCTGCTGAATAAAATGGGTTTTTTTATGTTCGTTTACTTTGGCTTACGTCGGGCAATACTGACCTTCCATACATTGTTGCAGAAATGTCTCACCAGGAGCGGCAGGAAAGTGGCGGATTGCCAGGCGGGCGTGCCCTGCAGTGAGTGGAAGCACTGTCACGCACCTCCCTCCTACCCTGCCTCCTCTCACTCGTTCTCTGACTCACTCCACGCCATTATTTCCTGGGCTGGTCCGTGTTCTGCTCTCCTTAGTCTCATCTGCTTACTATATCTATGTTCTTGTCCAGTTTGTTTTGTAGATAATGTCTTTTTTTATGTCCTGTTCTATACATTCATCCAACATTGAGACTGGTGCCTTGTTATAAATGTGCCATGTCTCCAACATACATTGTTACAGGATGCACACCTAAGTACAATTTCTGACAAAGAACAGAATGAGAAGACACGCACATGAGAGTGAGATTCTTGTTTGGAGAAAACCCAAAGCTATCTTCTTTTTTCTTCTTCTTTCTTTTTTTTATTCGTACTGTAAAAAGATACATAGAGGTGAACTCTGCATTGCAGATTTTAAGGTCACCTTTTCTCGTGACGAAGAACATAATTTTTGGGGCGTCAAACAATTCCATCAGTTGAAGAATCTTGTACAAAGGGATGGTAGGTTAATGAGAATGATGATTAAGAATGAGTATATCTAAGATCCTCGATCAATTCTGCTACCAGCGTATTCGATTATATCAAACCCAACAGGCTGGTTCAGTTGTACCGCACAAAATACTTCATCTTCAGGTGTTTTGTAAATTTTGGCATATATTTACTCAGATGTGCTTTTTCTCTAATGATTCATTTCTAACTATGCTGAGAACGATATAATGCTCATTAACTTGAGAGCAGCCTGTTAGACTTTTAAAATGCCCGACTTTTAATACGCTGGTGTAGTGCAAATCAAGTAAAATATAGTCAAAATGGCTTAGTATCCCAGTTACGAGCGCAAAACTGAAGTACCAATACTACTCGTCAGGGGTTCAAATTAGGCAAAATTCGCCTACCCTGGCAGGTATATAGAATAATAACGAAGTCGCTAGTACTATGATAAATATACCCCCCTACGTTATTGCTCTATACCTGTTCACAGATTTCCTGACCCACAGTCTCCTCAGAACCACTTATATTCCTTTTTTTGTCTCTGTACATAAAAAGAAGACATGGAGGCTATACGGTGACAGAAATCAGGCCAGTCTGTGAGTAGTTTCATCCCTGGATGACCTTGAATAGGACGTTGAGGTGGGAAAGGGCGCGGAGGCAGCCTGGGAGGGAAGGTGGTGTGCAGGATACAATATTCGTATTGTGTCAGAGTATGTTGTAGCACACAGAGATGGGAATTTATACAATATTATTGTTGTGCTACATTATTGATGTGGGAGGTGTGTATTAGCTGTAGATGATGAGATGAGGCTTTGACAGAGTTCCCATAGCACTTAAGTGTAGCCCTCAATGATTCGTACTGGCCATTTGCCTTATACAGGAGGTGTTCCAACCATATCTCAGCGGAACATTCTGGACCAGAAGGATACACTGGTTTTTTTATACAATGTCGTGTAGTTCCCTTCAAGAGGGAACTAGATGTATGTAAGTGGTAATCGCCAGTTCATGAAGAGGATCATTAGCACGAGTCGTCATTCAAACGGTGAGCTCACCAGACTCCTTGTTAGTCTCTGCACAGTGGGGACAAATACAACCTCAGTGAATAGTTCGACCCAGAGTTGGCTCTGACGGTGAAGTGGGTCCTCGAGGCATTGTTAAGTAAGGGCGCAGGAGGCTTAGAGGGAGTGTCATGATGTAAGAATGGAGCGTAGGGATATTTTGTAGTTTCCAACTTATCTATTTACTGAAGATGAAAACCACGCATGATAATTATGTCCTGTGATTATCGCTGTTTGCGATATTGCGGGTCGAAAGGAACCTAACAACAGTAGTGTTCTGGGTCACACGCTTGATAAAAACAAAATGCCTGGCTGGGATTCAAGATATCAGTATCCTAGTAGAGTCCATTCTCAAGTAGAAGTCGGCAAACACGACAAGAAATGTCAATGAAACCTGGGAGTGGTTTTATAATAGTAACAATCTTAATAGTGACTTTTTCCGTTGAACACTTGAATCAACGTACGTGCGCATATTCAGTTTAGAATTACTTTGAAATAATATATAAAACAATTTCAAATAAACTGCACACATAATTCCTAATATTTACTGGCAGAAATAATGTATAAATCTCCATATATGAAGGAAACAGGTCAAGTTAAAGGATTTTTTTCTGCCTCCGTGTACACTCCTGCCTCCGAGTACAATGTTTCAATATTTTATAGCTCTCAGCTAAATGGTACCAGATTCTTGAAATTAACCACATTCATTAGGAACATGTTCATCAACATGGACATATTTTTTTCAATTTTGTATGTCACTTCAAAAGAATTGCAGTAATCATAGAAAAACGCCCATCTCCGGGGAAAAAGATCCTTTAAATATTTGGTAATCAATATTTTGATTATATTATGTATATATGTATGTATATATGACACAGCCATATCCAAATAGGTCTTAGACCATCGGTGCTCATTTCAGCCCAACAGGTGTATGCAACACCTTGTCTATGAAACACCTCCCTGGTCACCCATGCCTATTTTCTTATCCTCTAAGAAACTACTCCTTTCATATCCTTATAATGTTATGTGGTTTGTACTGTATTTGAACAGTACAAGATAGAGTGAAGGCTCGCCGGGAATGTAGAGGATCGGTGTGCTATACCACAGACTTGGATACTAGGGACAAATGGTATATTTATCATTGATGAATGAGCGTGGAATTATATGGAACCAACAATAAAAAGGCTGGGGCTTTATCCAGTCTGTGGGTCATTTCCTGTAACCACTTGGGAACCAGCTACATCTACAACTGTTTCTGTAGGCTCAAAATATGTCAAGCACCAGTGGGTCAAAGAGGCATTGCGGTCTCTGGTGACTGGTCGTGTTCAGCCGGGCATGCCTCTGAGACTCAGACACTGGTCATCTGTGGCTTATCAATATCACTGAGTTGGCACACATATATATTATTAGAGAAAGCTCAGAGTTTCTGCAACCTCTCCGTTACCTCTCCTAGGCAGAGTATCTGAGCTCAGCAAAGTCATCTAGGTCCGTGGTGATACTTATTGTATACATAGTATTCTTTCTGACCAAAAAGATCAATAGCAAATTACTAACATTTAGTAAGATAAAGAAATTCTTCGACAGAGAAACAGTTTTAAATATGGTGAAAAAAAAATTTCTGCAGATAACAGACTATTGCTCTTTTTTACTCGAAGGCACTCTAGAGACAAGTCAAACGAAAATTGATAGATGTATTCATGGGGGACTTAGAATTTCGTTAGGTAGGAAAGCCTATAACGATGGTAGGTTCATTAATAACTATAAAATTCAGTGTAACACCTTGCAGAGAACGTAGACTAACTTTACTTCTTAGTATCATTGTACACAATTAGATAGATTAAAACTGGACCGGGAAAGAGAGAGGATGAATACTAGGACAAGACATAAGGTAGATGTAGTCATTGATAAGCCAAGAATAGAATGGTTCCGAAAACGCCTATGTATACAGGTTGACTAAAGGGAATAGTCTAAGCAAGGAAGCGCAAGTAACCTGTTCAATTTAAACCACTTATAAAAGAGAAGCTATTTTAAAAATAAGAGAAAGTGTATCTTGAGACACATTGAATTATGCCTTGCACAAGCAAGGTCGTGTCCGTCCAAGCAACGAGTATTTGCAGTCTGGTTATTGTATATAGTGCATGAACCCTTCACCCATTGTATTTAGATAATTTAATTGGTATCAGAGGGTTATTATATTAGAGTAATACCTCATATAAAGTGACCAATGACGAATTTATGAATTATACCTTTATAAACTGACAGTAAAACCCTCAATGTACAAGTAAGCGGAATAGAAGTTAATAGAATACATCCATTATGTAGATTAAAACCAAGAATCTCATCTGTATATTATCAAAGTTGACGCTGATTGTTCAAAGTTCCATGTTATTGTTGATTGTATGGAAGAACGATGTATCAACGTTGAATACACAGATTGAATTTTTTTTTAAAGTGCGGTATGTTCCCCACTGCTTGCACAGCTTTTATAACAAAAACTGACAATCTTTTAATATTGTTTCAAAGGAAAATTAAAGAAATAGAAGACAACCTGTCTGGTGATTAGTAAACACATCCGTAGAGCATAATTGATTTATTACCTGTTGTCAATCTTTTGCAGCTAAATAGTCTATGATCCCACAAGAAGATCTAAATCTTTAGAAAAGTACTAATACGATCTCTTCGTAAAAAGAAATTATTTAGAAAACGAATCCAGCAGTGGCTAACGATTATCTCCTACCCCATACCACGAGGAATCTACTGCTAAAAACAATCTCCTAGACCGACCGTAAAATTAGCCTTGGAATGTATCTGTGTGCGTCTATGAATTCATCGTTGTCTCATTCTCTCTCTCTCTCTCTCTCTCTCTCTCTCTCTCTCTCTCTCTCTCTCTCTCTCTCTCTCTCTCTCTCTCTCTCTCTCTCTCTCTCTATATATATATATATATATATATATATATATATATATATATGCAATTGTTTTGACAATGATTCCTTATCTTCTGAAGGGTCTGTATTGATACTTTATATAAAGTCGCCTCTTCTCTGTAACACAGAAATAAGTGACGCGTGTGGCCATCACTCAAACTGCTCACAGGTACAGACGAGTGGTAAAAAGGAGCATAGCGTAGATGTAATAACTGCGCCGCTATTTCGGGCGTGGCTGTGAGACGCTAGAACAGAGATAGCTAACTTTACATGTAACATGATCAAATAGTAAAAGCATACTCCAAAATTACAGATGTACACACCAAGAAACTGCTGTATATACATGTATGAAGGAAAGTGGAGGCACATAATTATACGTTGGAGTAGTATGCATTATCTCACCCCTGGTAGTATAGCCATAGGAATAACATTGGAAAAATAGACATAACGATCTCCCACGAAAAGGGACAATACTACACCATGGTCTTGGCGGAGTGACGTGAGATGACGTTATAAACGACTAGTCAATCAATGGCCAGGGACCTGTTTCACTAGTTTCGTGACATGTCTAGATGGCGTCTGTGACACCATAAAGACAGATTGGGGTTGACTAGTTTCGTGAAAGCAGAAGTAGCTGCCCTTAGGACAAGACAGACCCCAAACACTGTGTGTCTGGTTTCATAAGAATTAGACATTAGACTTCGTTTTGTCCGTTCTTGCTTGCACTGGTGGTGGCGCTTTTCATGTCTGTCTAATACTTATGTCACGAAACTAGTGAAACAGATCCCAGGACTTGAGAAAACAGGCAAGACATCAACATGGAGATTTATACGTTCCTAACTAGATTTACGATGCTAGTCTAATGTCCATGAAAGTGGTAAGATAAATCCAGAACGGCACTCGAACCATAAAATCAGTTCGTCCAAACGCGTGGAGTATTGTCTATTTATACGATTCTCTATGCAGTTCTATAACTCTGATTTGACCCGGCTTCATCGACCCTACTATATACTGGGCAATCGTAATGTTCAGTTTGATTGATATGCGTTTAATATAGATTTCCTCGATATATAATCGGGCAGCAAATACACAGACATCACTCCTCAGACATAGGTCGCATATATACAGACCCACTCTTCAGCCAAATTCCTCACACATATGACACCCGTTTCCAGTCAAAGGCCACATACCCAGACACCAATCTCCAGTCAGAGAACACACACAGACACCAATCTCCAGTCAGAGAACACACACAGACACCAATCTCCAGTCAGAGAACACACACAGACACCAATCTCCAGTCAGAGAACACACACGGACAACAATCTCCAGTCAGAGAACACACACAGACACCAATCTCCAGTCAGAGAACACACACAGATACCAATCTCCAGTCAGAGAACACACACAGAAACCAATCACCAGTCAGAGAACACACACAGACAGCAGCCTCCAGTCAGAGAACACACACAGACACCAATCACCAGTCAGAGAACACACACATACACCAATCTCCAGTCAGAGAACACACACAGACACCAATCTCCAGTCAGAGAACATACACAGACACCAATCTCCAGTCAGAGAACACACACAGACACCACTCTCCAGTCAGAGAACACACACAGACAACAATCTCCAGTCAGAGAACACACACAGACACCAATCTCCAGTCAGAGAACACACACAGACACCACTCTCCAGTCAGAGAACACACACAGACACCAATCTCCAGTTAGAGAACACACACAGACACCAAACTCCAGTCAGAGAACACACACAGACACCAATCTCCAGTTAGAGAACACACACAGACACCAATCTCCAGTCACAGGACAGATACACAAACACCACCTTCAAGTCATAGGTCATACACGGAAATCACTCTCTAGTCATATGCCACGTACACAAACACCATTCCGGTCCCCAGTGACAGGACACGCCACTCTCCAATCGCAGGTAACACACAGACACCAGTCACCCTCTTCAGACACCACAGGTGACCAGAATCAGCAGACGACATTTTATTGGCAGACGCAATGTTGTCCATTCTTCCACGCATGTCCACCTGACCTGGCTCGCCAAGTCCCACGCTGTCAGTGCTGTCATTTGCCATGATGACTCTCCAAGTTATCAACATTTCTGTGTTGGCATGTGCTATTCCGTGACCTGCAAAGCATTCGTTTTTGAATCAAGATGTTTATATTTTCCAATAGTCCTGGCTCACGAAGGTGCATTTCTGTTGCCTTTAGGCATAATCTATAGTTGTACCAAATTAACGTATTTGGGTAATGAAATACGCTGCATGCAGGAACGCTTTAATTCATCGACAAAACTATTACATTTCATTTGAAATTTCACATTTACGGTTTTCTAAATCTCTATTTCTGTCTCGCAATTTTCCTGAATTTACATACTCATAACTATAAACATTGTAGCTCCAAAACGAAAATGATCGAATTAAGGACGGCCAGGACATTAATTCCAAACTACTTATTATCAGCGTAAAGCAATCGAAGGTATGTAGACCAGTGCTGATGATATAAGGGCTGTGGAAGAATACGTGATTCTGAAGGACATTGATAAGTGGTTCCACTGAGGGCCATCACGGGGCCGCCGTGATTAGTTCCGTCATTACTTATCAGGCCGGGTAAACACGCCGTGACGTACACTGGTGATACGTCACGTGCTGGCTGGCGTTAAGATCTCATAGCACAACATTCTGCCAGATGTTGGGTGCAAACACCGATCGGCTCAGGGTCACCAAGCAGCCACACAGATACCCGTCTGCAGCGAGCGTGTTGATATGGTAACCGAGTGGTCAGCGAGCATGGCAGAGTACCCTGAAGCAATCAGCGTCTAAGCAACTTCCCGGGTCAAAGGCCATAATGTAGCCCGTACACAGGGTCCAGCATTAAGCAGTAATAATATACAATATTGCTGGTGGGTCCGTACTTGTCTTATTGATGTATTGAGGTGGCTCGTATCGTACAGCGTGAGCAACTCTTAATCCTAAGGAATTACAGATCACTGTTCTGGAAAGCTGCATAATGTTCACTACATCTCCGTTAATTTAGTGAATTCATTTTCGCGTTCTCAAACAGATATACATTATCAGGTGGTATGTTATCATAACTATTTTTGAATCTGATTTACATATCGAAGTAGATGTCGAATGCTAGTACAAATGCTGAAAAATTAATTAAAGTTAGCCACCATCCATAAAAGGCTTTAAATATGTCTGTCAACTCCTGCAAGTCTGATAAGCCTTCGTGATAACACTGTTATTAACAGTTCAGTCAAATCAGACCTCGGGATGCCTGCTGGATGTAGTGGTGCAGCACCAGGGAAATATTGTTTTAACCTATTAGCAACTCATATCGATGGCGGCTGGTAGGGATTATATATCCACAGATAGCCGGTTTCTGCTGGAGAGAAGTTAAACCTTCTTATCATGCTCCAATTATCAATGATATATATATACTTGTTTTTTTCAGGCTTTTCCCATTGTTTTTTTTCAGTTGCAGTCTGCTTACTGTTGAATTTGACTTGTGAATAGGATAAGATAAATGTTGGCGAGTTGTCCAGTGTTGCACAATAGGTCGACCGCCATCAATTCTCTACAATGACTATCAAACTCTACTGATGGTCATTCAGTTACCGCGCTCAACGTGGAGCCGTCGTCATGTTGATGTCACGGGTGCGGCGACCTGCACCTGATAACCTACACTCTAAATACACATGTAATATTCAGTGTTTACTCTCAGACGTTTCTATTTGCCAGGATTTATGGCGGGGCTGGCCCATACAACTATTAGAAATTCCATCAGTTTAGAGTACGATTATAGTTGATTCAAACCGATCGCCAGACGTGTTATCCAACTCTCCGAGGTCGTGACGTCTTGTTGAGCAGACGACAGGGCGCGTTCCCGCCAAGTGCGTTTAAACAAGACGCGCTGACGTAACTCGCCTGAGCCAGGCCCTTGTGAGCAAATGAAGCACAAGAAGACTGGATTCCGTAAGGGCCATTCTACTTCCGGTGTCGAAGGCCAAGTTTGCTTAAACCTGTGCCCTTACGGACCAAAGTGGTCAGAGGATTTCCCTCTTGTGGGTTCCCAGAACTATATTGGCAATTATTGACAATTGGTGGGAGAGAATCCAAGCAGGTACTTTGGCCATAGACTCGGTCATGGATTCCGTCAAGGACGAGATTATAATCTGATGTTTAGAGAAGTGGCAACTTCCACTTTCTAAAAGATCCGGACAGATCCTAGTCCAGATATTAGATGCAATTAATGCTATTAACTGCAATTTATATCAATGATGTCAGACCGTCTACCTTAAGCAATCCTCAAACATATTTCTTCAGCTACTATTATTGAATAGGCGATTATCAGCCAGGTTCTCACATCATGTTTGGCAAAAACAGGGAAAGAGTTACCTCCAAGTAAATAAGCTTTTGAACACGTTGAGAAAACAGGAATATGTTTTTTGGGGGTAAAGTAGCAGTGTTTTTGTTCCAATTTATACATCTTGAAGTTTCTGTCCTAATATTTCTGTGAGGCCCTTTATGCACATATCATGTAGCAGACGGTAATGTTGCTCATTAAAAAAGTAGTTGACGCGTAGTAAAACTCCACGCTGTCGCTCGGAGTATTGCGTAGGAGAATACGGCTTTCCATGTTTTACTCAGTAGCTATGTACTTTTATACATGTATGGATCCGAAATGAGTGTATCTATATGCGAAGTCCAGCACCAACAGCGCAGCATTTAAACAAGCGCTGATTATACTCTCAATAACATGACTGAAAGGATAGTGTACCTATTGGCAAAACACACATTCCATATAATACAATGCTGTGAACATCTAGACGAAGATGAGATGATGAAGCTTCCTACACTATAGCTACATGTGTCATTTTTCACCGACTTTCGCCTTATCACTGCCATTGCATCTATGCATGATGAGAAAACCATATCACTAAGGTAAACCCTCCCTGCATATTTTATCTTCTTCCGACGATAGCCACTGTCACTAGATTAATCCCAGTTCCTAATCCTTATGCATATATCAACTGCTATATTTTGAAATTGCTAGATTATATATGCACTACCTCATTAAAGACTTTTTATCCAACTTTTCTCTGATTACATACCTCATGAGGAGTATACGATAAGACCCATATGATAAGTCGGGGAAACTGGTTTAGTAAAAGAAGAAAATAGAGAAATAATCACTCAGATCAAAATCATGGTAATCTTGTGTATGTATTTAAAACAAGATGTGTGACAGCGGCCAGTGTAACAGGAATTAGTATTCATGCGATCTCTCTGACTACCCAACGTTTGGAGGACAAGTCTTTTTGTTATATTTTTTACCCTTCCCTGCATGTCATCCAGAAGGACCCCTGCCAAACCTAGATCCAAGACATGTTTTGGCAAACAGCAACATCTACAATATTACGACCAAGCGTTCTAAAGAAAAATAGGCAAACTTTAGAAATACCCATTAATTTGTGTGTGATGGGAACTCACATAATATAATGTGTAGTGTAAAAGTATATGTATAATTAAATCTAAGTACATGAATATATATATTAAACTAGATCCTCTAATCCCATATCATTACAGAATATTTCTATACATTTGGCTTTTCTAGCAGTAAATGACATACTGCTAGTACAATTTAACCCAAAAGCTATCTTTATAAATGTAATTAACCCAATACTGGGCACATTAGATACATTTAAACGTTTCCTTTGGAATCAAATTAACACTCATTGTGATGAACCAGAGGTGACATGAATTTAAGATTGTACAACTACATGGCACCTCTTGGTATACAAATAGCATAGAATTGCAACAAAACCGCTCTCGTTAAGTATAACCACACGTTGGGTGTATACACGAATGAATTATTCCAGCTTGAGAGGGTGGAAGATAGGCGTCTACTGCTTAACCTATCCTCGAGGGTAAAAATAATCATTAAAAAACACGTATATAATTTTGAGGCATCACAAAGAATAACATGATTCACAGCCCTGTAGGATGTCGGCAGAGTGGCGAGCTCATGGCACCTGGTCAAGATGCAGCCGTGCGGCAGATGAGACCCGGCGGAGAATCAGTCAGCCTGGGGGCAGAGAGCGTGGCAGTTGGCGTGTGACAGATTACGCCTTTCTGCGTGTTCATCCCGGGTGTGGTGATGTGTCCCTGTCAGCCTCCAGCGTCAATGACCAGCCGGGTCCGTGTTCAGCGGGCCATTCACCGGACCCCGCCCGTCACCGACACCGCCGCGCCTCCGCCCAGCACCCAGACTAATCCCCATTTACCGTAGCCACTCATGACGCTGCTGGTGCGTGTAATCTGCCCACCTTCAGAACTCGATACGCCATCTTACCTCCGCCCCCTGCCCTTAACAACCTTGGAATTCCTATCTGAAAAGCATTCCAGCATTTAGCTCTACGAAGAACCGGTATATGCCGGTAGAATGTATTTATTATCTAGGTTTGTTGCTGTTTCACTACTGTGGTAATTCTGTCCATTTATGCTACATGACGTCGAGGGCATTCTATAGGTGGCGTATACAAGAGGGCATCACTGAATACATGCACTTAACTACAGGTCGACCATAGATACTTCACACCCCTGCATCTCACTCCAACAGACTGCCACAAAGATTCCGCACACCCACACACACAACATGATCATTGCAATATGACGATTTCATGCACTTAAACACACAACATAAAATCCTTGGCATGAACAGCTTGTCATAAAAACGGTATGGCGGGTTGTACATAAAGCCATCACACAGCTTCGGCCAGAAATTAGGTTTAATTATACAACTTATCATCAAGATCTTTAGATGTTGTTCCTCAATGCTTGTAAATTATATATACGTCATTGTCGTACTTAAAAACAAAAGTGATTATTATACATTTTCCAGCCGATCTCCATATGTATTTTTTAACAAAAGGAAAGGTCATCTCATCTATATAAGAGGCAGTTGGTCCTATTTTGATACACGTCGTCCACTTTCTGATATTCTAGCCAGGTCAACCCTATTGATGTGACACAGTGTTTATTGCTGTAAATATTCTTGTTTCCCTGACCTGGATATTATTGCCATCCGCCCGAAATTATGTCTATAGTCACAATGGACCTTGCACCGCGTTGTGGAACAATCATTAATAGCGGCCAATATATATGAGAAGAGAATGAATGATTGGTGAATTATGACGGCCAATATGAGACCAGGAAATATGTAGAACGAAGAGAGGGTGTGACTCGAGTAGCGAGTTGTATCACATGAAACATGCCAGCGGATACAGCAGAGATCCACCAGGAAACAAGGGATATATAACCGTGTCTTAAACTATGCGGGGAATCTGCATGCTATTTACATCTGTGCCTAATGTATGTAATTAATAGGTAACTATATAATCACATGGTCGTTACGATCTATGTACATCAAATATTTATGTATCAGTGTAGTGTGGATCCATTTCAGACATAGTTCATGTCTCCGTTGAAGTATGCTGATTATTCCGCAGGTCTGTACGTAAGTCGGCCGACCCATGAATCCGTATCCGTGTGGTTCTGCAGTAGATTCTTGGTATGAGTATGCATGCGCACAGAGTCATCACTTCTCAGTGTGAGCGCTACAAGGAAGTGTCTGAGTAATGGGCCGCCATTTTACTTACCTCTAAAGCCGCGTTTACATGTGTATCCACCTACGGAAAATACACCGATAGAATACCAGGAAGAAAAGCGTCGGTTCGTGGTGCTCCCGAGAAAATATCGGTGCCGATAGTGCTGACACTGAAAGTCATTGAGCTGTTTACACCTGGAGACTGATTATACATCTTATCTGCACCGACATAGTGTTATATTTTGATCTGCATGCCACCACAGATTAATTCATCACAGATTGATTTTGTCGGTCGCTTCAGAAATCGGTCGGTGGTGCCGGATTACGCAATTTGGGGAGAGAAATCTTTACCCGTATTTTAAATTTGGGAAAGTTTAATAATGGGTCGGCGGTGCCAAATCCTATGATGGGTGGTCAGAATCGGGAGGTGTAAACTCGGCCTAATATCTGCACTGATGCCGATGTTGTAGCGCATATAAACAGACACACGTGGCAGCTGGTGCAGCTATGTGCTGAAATCCGAGTCGACTCCGAGCAGAGTTGTAGACTCACCCTTACTTGACTTGCCTCAGAGTCAACTTGAGTATCGCCGTTAGTCTCACGTTCTCAATCAACCACTCAGTCAATATCCCAATCAATCACCATCTTCCTACAAGTCTATTTAACCATTCAACCAGATAATGTAGGAATCGATTGAGACTCACTTTTTTACCATGATTCTGCAGTCCAATCAACCTATGGAAACACTTTTTCTTGGCTGATGGCTGATATCTAAAGGCACTAATAAGCTTTCTTTGCATCTCCGCAATATATTTGTACAGGATGATATGTCATAATGCAATCCAGCCTTTTTGAGCTATGAAAAGGCAAAATGTTTTATTTCTTATCAAACGGGCACTGATGTGACACCATCGGGGTGTATTTCAATAAGACCGATGAAACAGCTAGGACGTGTCTATGCATGATGTGGATTTTTGTATACACTCAAAATGAGAACATTTTAAGAACTGGAAAAATCGCCTCACAGATCCCTTACAGTTTTTGCTGCGATACCTTTGCCTTCGGATAAAGATCCGTTTTCCTCTATTTGAGAAGGATATGGCAGTGGGTTATGGCCGGCATCTGCCTCCACAATTTCCTGCAGGTGAAGGCAGGGCAAGAGTACATTCCGAGCAACTCGGTCTCTGTGAGGGGCGAGATCGCCGGCAATATCTGGAGAGGTGGCAGCGCAATGGCCAAATGGATGATAACAATATCAATCGATCTAGGTAAGCAGAGAACAGGCTATACGTTTAGGTAAAGCTTCTCGTATAATATTACGCACTCCACATTTGATGAACTGAATCGGAATAAGTACCGTATTTCCTGAGATCAGTTAATATTTAGTCCTTCGTCACGTATTTTGTTATCTTCGTTGCGCTTTGTATCCTTTTCATTCTTTGTTAATGGATACTATAGATGGAAACTATGTTCCGGTGGGAATAAGTCAAAGTTACTCGGTAAGGCTTGGAAAAATTAATGCCCAAGGCGTAGCCGCAGGCAGTAATTTTTCCACCAGTACCTTGTTTCTCTATTCCTATATACCTTCAATAGTTGCCTAATATCGATAAAAACCGAACATCTCTGAACGTCAACCTGGGCAGTAAACGTCAACCTGGGCAGTAAACAAAAGTTATTCCATCCCCAGCAGCGCTAGGTAACCATAGGTTGTTCGCTCATAGATATATAGGAATTGGAGTTTCTCCCCATCATAGAGACGGACTTAACCAGATCTGTGCATGGAGCTGAAATGCCACGAGTGTAATATGGAGGTTGTATAGACGTTAATACCACTCTATTACACTTGGATTATTCATCATCTATTATTAAGATGGTCATTAGGGGTAGATTATGGTACTTAATATAGAAAGTCTCTCCGAGGTATGAGATCTTTTATTACATGGAGCAAAGAATGGTATTCGTCCAAAAGTGGATTACATTTTAGAAGGTCACATCATACATCAGATCCGATGGTAGAATATTGTATCTCACATTTTTGTCACATAGATCAATAGCAGGTTGTTAATCGTAGATTACTAACAATTGGCGCAGAGCTGAATGCACATATGTAAGTCCACAATGGCTTGTATTCCTTAATTCATTTCCTTCATTGTCCAAGTCCATAATGATAAGCACAAGTTCATGATCTTATTAATCCTCAGCAAATTCCATAATGCCATCTTGTTTTGTTCATTTCACACCCTGATGCTTAGTCTTATAAAAAGACATTAGATTAGAGATACTTTAGTCCACACAAGTAGCTCAATGATGCACAAGTTAGACCTTGCATGGTCGGAGAGTAAATTGATAATATAAATAATGATGATAAAAACTGTCTCGTGACCAGAAAAGCAGGTTGTCGTTTGCCCTTAGGCCTGGCGTCCATCTACTACGATATGGCTCTGATATTGTCTACGATACACCTCCCGATAAAAAAATCAGAATCGCGTCGGAAAGTCACCAAATATCGGGGCAGTTGACCACGTTTCTGCAATTCGGCACCGAAAAAAACCATTAAGATGCGTGGTGGATTGGCACGTCTAGACAGATGTCTACGATTTTGCACCTTCCCGGTATGTCTCCGATATTTGCTTTTTGTATCAGTGCCATATCGCGAGGTCTAAATTTCTATCGTAGTAGGTGGACTCCAGGCCTAACTAAGCCGCTTCAGAGGAGTGCGGCTGCTTATATTGCAGCCTATAGCCCTGCTCCCATTAGCCGACGAAAATGTAGATTCTTTTTTTTCTCCTAATAGCCCATTTCTATTTTGCGTCAGCACTGCAAAAGGCCCGTCGGACGCGCATGACTATAGATCGATGACGGGCAATAGAAATAGGGAGAACTAAGAAACCCACACCGTTTTCGTTGTTTACACACATGCACATGGTTAACACCATACTATCCTGCAATTCCTTTTTATAGGTCAATATCCAGATCTACTTTTTCTCTTGGGATTCATTTCTAGCCATGCTTAAAAGAAAATTCATTCTGTAGCTTTTAGATCTGCAGCCTCTGACAGCGTCCGCCATTTTCAAAATGTCGGGTCTTTTGCTTGTAGTGTGGCCAACTTCCACCAGAAGACGAGTTCATGTTTCAAAGTGGTCAGGCCTTAGCTAATTTTGTTATTAAAAGCTCCATTCGCTTCACAACTGATCAGGATTTGATATGGACAAAGTGATGGCATAAGTTTCACTCCGTCTTGATCTCAATGGAGTTGGTAACCAGCACCACAGTTCCTCCTCATGTTCTCAAACAGATGTCCGCCGTTTGCATCCGCAAGCTTAAGCCACCTGGTGATAATACTAAGAATCGTAGGCTTGATTGGAATCACATGGGGTTCTGTTGACCTTAGCATGACCTCGACTTGACCTTACTTGTGACCTTAGGAGCCTCAGCTGCTGCTACAAACACATTGAGGGTTCCTCAGACTCCCAGACCTGATCCATGATACGTTGCAACTCTGGTCTGCTTGTCTAGTTGGCACTCAGCCTGTTCACACCGTACTTTTTGAAGAAATAAATTCAGTGTATAATTTGTCTCTCTAAGGGATAATTGGACCCTAATGTCTTCGTAATGACAAGATTGAATGCTTATTCTCATGTTTTTCCCCTAACGGTTGAAAAAATCTCTTATCGGAGAAGAAAATTACTCTTAATTTAGTTGTTAGTCTGATTGGATAGTAATCATTACAAAACATACAGGGTATATTTACAAAGATCGTTCTTCTGTAAAAGGTATGCACCTGTATAATCTAGTCAGTTTTTTACAAGAGGAGTCTCCGTCCGTAGCTATGATAAACTTCTAAACCTAGGGTGCCTTCCTCTAATGGTGTCTAGAGATTTCTGGGAAGGTTTTAAAGTCTCGATATTCAACTGCGCTAAGATGAATGATGTCAGTCACATGGCTAGCAAGTTCAATAATTTGTGCACAGCAAATATTATTGTTCTCAGCAAGCTTTCATCGCCTTAGCTAAGTCTAGGCTAGGACGAAATGCAGAGAACCTGCCAGGCTTATATTAGTGACTGACTTCTGGTATTTGCATTTGTGGTGCTTGTCCGACACTGTGCATTGATTCTCCTATTTATGCTAACAAGGGTTGATAAACAACTTCTCCCTATTTTTCCTGTGTACACGTCCTAACGTATTTACTGCCAGATCTATAGATACCCCGAGCGTAAGGACACGTATAAATAAAGTTAATAGGCAGGTTAGTTAGTAATATATGAGAGGTCAATCCGATCCGATATAATGAGTGTCTAATGGCTATGGGGTTTTATGCCGCGCCAATAGTCATGAGAGTCTATAGACTCATACATTTCTTTAGACTCACACAATGAAGGCTTCAGCATTGACTCTGGATCATACGTCCAGAAATCTATTCCCTTGATCTAGGAGGAGGGGCAAAAAGAGATTTGCACAACAATTGATATCATGCTATCTAGCTACTTTTGATCTTCATACATTCAAAGCTTCTGATGTAACACAATAATGGCGCTAAAACTCTATAACCCAAGAAACCAGTAGTTTAGATATAATGCCACTTGTTATTTCCCTAAGTTAAGTTGAAGATCTTCATTTTAATCAAACTCATCTTCCAAACTTTTAATGTCTAGTATGTTGCCCAGCTTGGCACAAAGTAAATTCCATGAAGAGTACCGGTTTATTATTACTGAGTGTAGTGAATTATGCTGTCTGCAGTTTCTATAGTCTTACAATCATAGATTGACCAATATAAGCTGGTGTTAAATGGGATTCACACGGTGGGATCCATGTACCTCACAAAGTGTTAGTCTGAGACAAATCCTGTTGAGATTTGGTACTGGAACACAATCTCCTCGTGTGAATGACAGGGTTCCATTTTGCTGAGACAACTTTTTTTCCCTTGCAATTGTCGGCGACAATCACCCCTAACAAGTAACAGAATCTCATGTGATTTTGACTTTAAACATGTTTAAAATCTATAGGGGCATTTTGGTGAGACAAATGGACCTGCTGCGACCATGTACCTGCCCTAGCCAATAGGAGGCCAGCAAGCATAATTACATGTTTGTAACACCCTTCACATCAAGGGTAATTGAGTCCCAAGGTGAGTGGTCACTGTGACTATCTCTGAGATTATGTACCAGGTGTGTCCTCCCATGTGAATCAAATTCGCCATTTTTCCTTGAGACTGATAAAAGTACTTAGCCATGAGAATTTTTTACCAAACGAGAATTGTCTGAGACTAGAGAAAAGGTGTGAAGTACACCAGTCTCAGGTACATGAGTCTCTTCGTGTGAATCCCACTTTACACAGAGCTACGACTGTCGGCAGGGTATGTTCTGCCGCAGGACGGGCAATGAATGACCAATTAGAAATTGCCTCAGGAGAGCCGACTCAAACCTCCTGAATAGGTTAGCCTGCTAGATGGAATGTGAATAAGACATCAACAACTATAATAGACAAAAAAATGTAATATATCTTCTTTATCTGGTTTTCCCCCCTCAGCCCTACAAAAGTCTCGGCCTCCACGGTGATGAGAGGTTTTTGTCGCGCCCGATTCTCCCGCCATCAAACTGATTATCCCGCTCCAGATCGTCTTTATGACCTAGCGTTGGCCTTGGAGCAACATCTACAAGTACTGGGGCTGTGTCTGCTGATAAAGACGTGTCAGTGTGAGATATAAACACTTGTTGAGATGATGTTTTTGTGTGTGGGAACATTTTAGATCAAGCAGACGACTTTTCTTCAAACAGTCTCTGCCTCATCCTGTCCTTTGAATGCTCCACAAGGCACACGCATCAAGTCCCGCTCTGTCAGGTCCCCGTGCACTACTTCCCTCATTGTGATAGATACGGTTTTACGCCTTCACACGGTCCTCATCTCTTTCATGCTCACAAGACCAAAAAGCGTCGTCCATTCCCTCTATGCGACCTGTTATGGATTTTTTGTGTCCGTCAACACTTCTCTGAATAGCGAGCACACCTTTCGGTGGTGTTGATGCAGGGCTCACCGGTGTGGACCAGTTCACACTGAGAAGTGTTTGCCAATGACGTTTTGCACATCCACCTAACTGTTCTCCAGCGGTTTTTGTAATGTGAGGTTGCTGGGGCTTATATAATTTCAACGATATATCTCGATAAATTCTCTGATAATTCAAAGCCATATAAATCTAAAGTACGTAAATCATCAGGAAAAAAGTATGTATCTTTACAAACTGATACATTCATAATTTCATAATTTGGCATACCTCATTTTCTTCACTACCAATAATGTAGCCCATTAGCAGCGTCAAGAGACTAAACATTAGGAGAATTAGAGGTGAAATCTGTGATTAGCACACTGTTCTGACACCGTAGTCAAATTACCTCAAACATACATTGATTGGTCATTTTCGTGAGCTCGGATATTATTCTGATACAGAGATTGATATCCTATCGTATATATAATAACGGAGAATAGAGTATTTAGAGGTTGTTTATCAACACGGCAGAGGCCGTCAATGAAGGAAGTATGGAGACACTGCAAAGCAGATCTCCTAACCTCCCTGTTTCCCCTTCACCAACACCCCCTTTTCCCACAGCAATTGGTTTTTTTTCGATATTTGTCATAGCATATTAGCATGAATAGTAACATTTCTGTATTTACTATGGATGGAGACTGTGTTGGTATTTGGTGTGCCAGTGCTGTGCTGAGCGCTCTGACCCTACTGTTCCTCCATCTGGTGATAAATAGGGACACTATTCGCAAACTGTTGATAACTCATCTGATGTAACTCCTCTACGTTAAATGTAACTACTGACATTCAAGGTGAATTGTGATAATGATGAAGCAGAACTCACAGTGAGTTGAAGGATAGATTTTATTTTTCACAAATGTGTATCAGGATATATATAAAGATAAACGGGTGTGGAGAAAAACACTTGATATTTCTTTACCCCTTGAGGTTTATAGGAAAAATTAAACAAGAATCTCATAACTGATTATAGCCCTCTGATAATCACGTGGAGACTTTGCTATTGTCTTTGTTGAGAGGCGCACCTAGTAGTAGGCTTCGGCCACGTGACTTGTTGGAGATATCCGGAACTGTTAGGTATAGTAAATATATATAATTCCTACCTACAGACAAGGTGATACAGTACTTATAGGCAGATTAGCTCCAGTCTCGTGCAAATCAGCTTGACTGACCTTGTCCGCTTAGAAAAAAACACACAAACTATTCTCAGTACGCCATATTCATCGCACCCATATATACTGTATTATACTACCCCTAATATAAAATACCATAGGCTAAACATTGAGTTTCCGTATGCCACGCTGACTACCATACGGAGTTTTATATGCCACTAGTGGCATACAGAATTGTTATCATGTAATATTCCAAAATCGAGGAGACGGGGTAGGATAAAATCAAAACCTGATTCGTTTTCATCTTGGCCACCGCATGCCACTCCTGAGGTTTTGCCTCCGGACTTCACTCGACTTCGCCTCATGAAGTCACTATGTCAAACTCCAGTCGTGGCATACGGTGGCCAAGATTAAGACTCATCCAGTTTTACGATAGTACAATAGTGTTTTGGGGAAAATGAATCACCTATTGGGATACAATTTCTCATTAAAGCAGATGTCAAGAAACTTTTACAATCACTTTATAGTTCCTCGTATGTATCACATCTCAATGAAAAAATAAACAATAGGAACATGTGATACAGGTATGAACCTATATTAGATAAGCAAGATAACTGGTGCATTGGACTGTTTACAAAATTGCTCTCTTCACAGTCTTGATAGCACAATAAACCCTACACAGGAATACCTTTATGAATACAACATAGAAAAATCAACTAAACCAAATGTAAAAAAATAATTAAAAAAACAAAAAGACCTAAACCAAATACAATTTCGTTCACCATTTGAACTTGGAGAACGAAAGGCTACATACAAGGGAAGTATTGCAGAATCTCTAGGAGTAAGTGAACAATCTTAGATATGCTTATATAAATGAGATATCTGCATACATCGTATCATCGAATGTGACCAGATACTCGTGTGGGATTCGTGTAAGACGAGGAAATACTCTAGTTAAATCTTTAAATAGTCTTGGGAATTACCTCAACTTTGCCTCAGATAATGGTCAAAATTCATTCGCTATGAGCAATTGATTTTGCATTCTCTTAAAGCTGCCATGGCACTTTTCCTTAAGAATTCATGAATATTCATTTAAGGAGATGCACCAGGGGGTTTACAGTAATCATGAATATAAAAAGTACCATAATTCGAAATCAGATTCTATAGTCTGATAGTTGGTGTGGCTACCTCCTGTGGTAACAAGTCCATTATACACGGTAAAGGTAAAGGGTGTTAATATTTGATGCACTGCGAGCCTACCCTGCGCAGGCCTCTACAGCACGGAGTCTCACAGCGACACGTCAACCTGTCAAACCTGCCAGGAACAGAGGAAACACATACATTACACATGTATATCATAGCACTATGGTCGGTCTTCTATCGCCTGACCTCTGGCACCTGTAAACTTGTCGAAAGCCAACGACTGGTTTTATAGAACTTTTGGGAAAATATCAGCCAGACACATAAAGCAGTTTTAGTGCTTGCAAATGGAGAATTTGGCACTACCGACCAACAATATATGATCATGGTCAATTTTGTTGTTGATAAAATATTAAAAGACATGCTGTAAGCTCTGACAAAACACCGATTGACTTCTCATAGTAAAAGACCAGAAATCATTAAAGTTTTTGTAAACAAATGGAAATCCCACTTATCTTGATCTGAGGCCAGTAGCCCGGTGACGTAGGGTACCCTTCACACAATTACCAACACACACATCTTTCCGTACAAATCAGCAGAAAAGCGTATCGTAGACCTAATTTTCATAAGCCACATCTTCTCTATCATATTGCCATAACTATCTCTACAACAGACATGTCTAAAAATTAAGATGCTTCTTAGAAATATCATTCTTGTTCTCCATTCACAAAGGCAGAAATGTGACAATCTAGCTAGAACAGACCAGAATTAGCAATCCAGAGCAATTTTCTGCGTCTGCAGCCCCATCAAGAACAAGTAATCCCATCTTACCATGGACATCTTTGACAGACGTGTGTGTTGCAGACCTCGGTTTGCGCCCTGCAATTAAAGCACATACATATTTAATTTTGCTTAAACCAGGCATAGACATACATGATGATAGCTTTGATATCTAAGCAGTACAAGGAAAAGAGTTTTTTCTTAAATGCTGTAGTCAAAGTAGTTGGTGCTTAAGTCACTGATGCAATATAGAAATTGAAAAGAGGAAATATAAAAGAGGCGAAGTGTCGGCTGCGGGAAGTTATAGTTAGAAATTATATTCGATGATATCTTGTATGTATAAATACAGTACCAGAATCATAATGACAGAAGAATGGTGTTTTAAAGTCAAATCTATAAAAAAACGGCAAAAGAAACAAAATAATGCTGGGTTTGTTATTTGTGTAGGGGTCAGGGCAGTCGAGCAGCGTTGTTTCACTTTAGAACTAGGTGGCGCGAGAGCCGATCCTTGCTGTGCGGTATGGCCGGCAGACCCGCAGTATGTAAATGCTGCGGGTTCACCCGCATTACGTAACTCGGCCGCTATATAAGGTCGAGTCCACAGCGGGTTGATAGGACTTCTCACGGTGCCTCTTTACGGAGTGAACATCTGAAGCCTCACGAGTTGGTTAGGTTGTGTTGAAACACCTTTCAACGTTGAAGAGACCAGTATCTCTTCCCGCGCTAGTTGGTGCCCCGTAGCATCAACGAATTGTGTATTACTTCCAGTAATAAACGAACGGTAAACTGAAACTGTCCAGAGTCTGGTTTTCTATTCGCGGTTAAGTGGTAGTTGGTAGATCTCGGATCTCCCTCCCTTCTCCAGTGGGTAAAGCCGAACCCACCTGTATTGGCACGGAAGGTACAGGGTAGCGACTAGTCTCGGAACCTCTGGTCGGCTGACGATCGCGGAGAGTGGTAACACACTTTCAGCGACTAGAGGGTAACCGCTACATTGGTGCCGTGACCAGGATCTTTGGCTGCTTGCACAGCCGAAGATCACTGGAGAGGTAGGATGGCGGAGAAGCCGGGTGTAAAAACCCGGTCAAAGATCGCCGAGCAGAGCCCTGCCGCAGAAGGCGTAGCCAGCCTGGAGAAGACACAAGATGTCCGTACTCCAGTGGCAGCTGCTAGCCAGTCGCGGAAGAAGGCTGCGAGGAACGTGGCTGAGCAACTAAGCTCAACCGTGCTCCACATGGGGACCCCTAGAGCGGACTCCATGGAAGAAAAGGACCTGGAAGGAGTAAGCGGAATAGGCTATTCCGAAAAGGGTCCTGAACGTGGGGAAACCCCACTAACCCGGCCTAAGATCGATTCTCTGAACTTCGCTTCCCCAACGGACTCTCTGAAAGACTCTACGCATGCTAGTGATAGGGGAGTACTGTCTAATTCCGCGATAGCTGAATTATGACTTAACCCTGTACTTGCGGAGAGTAACGTGGATCGGGTGTTCAATCGATCTCTAGCACAGGCTAGGGATGTCCCGATTGTGAGACCGGCAGAAACGGCCAGACGTAACGCCATTATTCCGAAGCCTTTTGGTAAAGGAATGGTGTGGGAACACTGGTTTGCCGGGTTCTGTGAGGATGTCCAGTGCAATGGATGGAGTACTACGGATGCATTGCCGTACCTCATGAGAGCGTTGCGAGATGGACCCGGCGAGGCTGCTTTACGTGCCTGCCGGAGTTCGACTACGCATGGATGGGATGCCCTTGTAGAAGTGGCATCCTATTACTGTGGGCAGCTAGTAACGCTGAACCCTCGTTCGACTTTTCTAAGTCGGATACAGGGTAAAGATGAGTCCGCCCGTGCTTACGGGTTAGCCTTACAGCAATTGCTGATGGAGGTTTACCCCGGTACTAGACTGGATTCACCGGCACTGCATGAGGATCTACAAACTCAGTTTGTGAAGGGTCTCAGAGACGAGGACATCCGCACAGAGGTGGTCTCGAAATGGGAGCCTGGTATGACCCTCATACAGGTGTTGAAAATAGTGGACGCCTATGAACAAAGGTGTGCTCTGTTTGGACAGTATGGAAAACCTGCGAGTAAAACCCGGGTTGCCATGCTAACGCCATCCTGGGAACAGGATGAGTTGGCGACCGAAGAAACCAGCGACCCCGAAATGGAGGATGTACTCTCCGCAGTGCGGTCAATGGTACTCGGACGCCGTGGTTTCCGCGGTAGGGGCCGTGGCCGGTTGAATCCAGGGAGGCCCAGAAATGGGAACCCTCAGGTGACAGAACAGGCCGTGGGTAAAGATTCCAAGGAATCACCTACTGTTACGGAATTGTTGCTGCAGATCAACGAAAGGTTATCGCAATTGGAGAAAAACCAATTGGATACTCGACGTTGTTGGCAGTGCGGAAAGACTGGGCACATTTCTCCGGAATGTCCCCAGAAGCTGGCTGCTGTAGAAACCACAGACGGCCCTCTAGCTTTGCCTCCCCCTCCTGAGGATCCGGTAAACTAGAACGGGCTACGGTAAGTGGCGAAACAGTAGCCCCTGCAACTGTACGCCTGAGTACACAAACTGGAGAACCAGCGAGTAAAGTGAATCTTACTCGGACCAGAGAGGAAGAGATTTCGAGTCAGATTGCTACAATTTGCTCTCGCTATCTATCTCCGAGACATCCCTGCTTACAATGGTTACGCCAGCGTGGATGGGACCTCGGGACCCTCGATGGTATTTCCCGGTTTATTCAGCAGCCTTCTCCTCTAGGGGGGAGACGATGGTATGTGCCTGTGAGAATTCAGGGGTTGAAAGTAGATTTGTTGGTTGATACGGGAGCAAGCCGCTCTGTGTTGAACCACAGTTTATATAAGACTTTTGAATTTGATCCGGAATGTAAAGTTTCGGAAGCAAGTGCAAGGGCTGCTAATGGTACTCCGTTGAAGTGCTACGGCAGAGTGATTATCCCGATCTCAGTAGGTAACACTGAATTAGTGTGGAGTCCCATACTCAGTGATAACGAAGAGAATGGAATAATTGGAATAGACTTCCAAGCGTTGTATGGAGTGTCATTGGACCTTCAGCAAGGCCTGCTTCGGATTAAACACCCGGAACAGCTGGAAGTAGAATGTTCCTGTAGACGGATTTCTTCAGTGGTCTCTGTCAGGCAGGATGTAAGCATCGCCCCTCAGCAGATGGTAAATGTGCTAATAGCTGGGGAAGGTGACTTGCCATTGGCAGATGCTATGTTTGAGCCTGATCCGATGTTATTTCCAGACAAAGGATTACAGGCTTGGGACACTCTTATGGGTGGAGCTCGGATTGGATCTATACCCGTGAGTAATCATACTACGGGGAGGATAGTGTTGAAGAAAGATGACGTTGTTGGCCGAGTAATATTGGCTAACTCCGTAGATACAGTGGAGGTCCGTCCTCTAGGTATATCATCTATCGACAACGACCCGAGAGAAGAGAGAATTGGGTGCGTGAACACAAACTCGGAAAAAGATCCCGGGTCTACAGTTCTGCACGAGACCCTAGAAACTCTGATCACTGCTGCAGATGCCCTAACAAGCGCGGAGCAACGAGAATTAAGAGTTATGCTAGGAAGGTGGAATAAGATCTTTGCGCGGCCAGGAGACCCATTGGGTAGAACTGATCGTGCAGAGCACCACATAGATACAGAGGGAAACATTCCATTTAGACTACCCTACCGGAGACTACCGCCCATAAAGCGGGAAGCTTTGGAAGAGGAGTTACGGAAAATGCTTTCTCAAGATGTGATCATACCCAGCGAAAGCCCTTGGGCCAGCCCTGTGGTGATGGTTACTAAGAAGGACGGTACTTGCCGGTTCTGTATTGACTACAGAAAACTGAACGGTATCACCCGAAAGAACGCCTATCCAATACCACGGATCGATGAGAGTCTCGACTCTCTCGGGGGGAACCAATGGTTTTGTACCTTGGATCTCCAATCCGGATATTGGCAGGTAAAGATGGCTAGTGAGGATCAGCCGAAAACTGCCTTCACTACCCACGAAGGGCTGTATGAATTTACAGTAATGCCCTTTGGCCTCTGCAATGCCCCGGCTACGTTTGAATCTATGATGGATCAGATGCTGAGAGGCTTGCAGTGGAAGAAATGTTTGGTTTATTTAGACGACATAATTGTTTTCGGGAAAACCGTGGAACAATGTCTGAATAACCTAGCGGAGGTCTTTGAACGTATAGAGTCTTACGGCTTGAAACTCAAACCTCAGAAATGTAAACTGTTCAAACGATCAGTGGAGTACTTGGGTAGGATAGTTGCGGGTGATGGTATCCGCGCTGACCCATCCAAGTTGGAAGTAGTGGCCAAATGGCCTCGACCCCGGAATATAAAAGAAGTAAGATCTTTCCTCGGATTCTGTTCATATTATCGTGACTTTATCCCGGGTTTTTCCGAAACTGCCCATGCTTTGCAACAGTATGTAGTCCAAGACAAAGCCGGAAAGTCGAAGGATATTCTATGGAATTCCGCGGCCGAGGAAGCGTTCTCGGGACTAAAGAGAAAGTTTGAAGAGACTCCGGTCCTCCATTATCCATTGCCTCAGGGTCGATTCATCCTTGATACCGACGCGAGCAATGACAGTATTGGAGCGGCACTGTCTCAGATACAGAACGGAGTAGAAGTTCCCATTGCTTTTGCAAGTAATAGCTTGAATAAGGCACAGCGGAACTACTGTACTACAAAGAGAGAACTTCTCGCTGTAGTAGTATACGTAAGGAAATATCGACACTTCCTCGGAGGTGGAGATTTCACGTTACGTACGGATCATTCCTCGTTGAAATGGCTCTTTAACTTTAAAGACGCCGAAGGAATGATCGGAAGATGGCTGGCAGCTTTATCCGAATTCGGACTTAAGAACTGTCAGATAGAACACAGACCCGGTAAATCACACATTAACGCGGATAGTCTCACCCGGAGACCATTGCGTAAGTGTGGGCGACCCGACTGTGTAGACTGTGGGGAACATGATGCTATCTTGGCTGCGTTGCACCAGATGGGTAATCCTGTTCCCGCGTTTTATCAGTGGACACTGGAACAGACCTGAGAAGCTCAACAGAGTGATCCGGATATGTCCCGGTTGATTAAACTGGTAAAAAATGGCCTCCATAGACCACGAGGAAAGGAACTCTCAATAGAGAACCGGGAGTTCCAAATACTCTGTAGTCAATGGACGGAGTTGACTGTGAGGGATAACGTGTTATATAGGATGAGAACCACAGTGTGTCCAGTAAGGAGACATTTACAGTTGGTTGTACCCATAGCACTGCGTCCTGGACTTTTGACTCTGTGTCATGAGCATAGAAGTTCGGCACATTTCGGAAAAAAGAGGACTGCCCCTAAAATAAAGCGACATTACTACTGGCCCGGAATGAACGCCGACATAGAGCGATGGATTCTAGAATGCGCGGTCTGTTGTAGGGTTAAGCCCGGCGAAGGCATAGGGAAGATGCCCTTACAACAAGAGCTATTTGGAGTCCGGTTTGCCCGCATTGCTCTCGATATCATTTCTGGTATCGATGAGTCCGATGACGGCAATACCTGCATGATGGTGGTGATGGATTACTACACAAAATATGTGCAGATCTATCCCATGAAAGATCACAAAGCTGCTACCTGCGCGGAAGCACTTGTGAAGAATTGGGTGCTATGTTTCGGAGCTCCGAGTATTTTACACTCCGACCAGGGAAGAGAATTTGAGTCTCAAATTTGGCAGGAAATGTGTAGAATATTAGAGATCAAGAAAACACGCACCAACCCGTATCGTCCTCAATCAGATGGGATGGTAGAGCGGTTCAATCGAACGTTGATACAGTGCTTGCGCACGATGGTCAATGAAAGCCGCAGTAACTGGGATGAGTTAGCACCATTTATAGCACACGCTTACAATGGTACTATTCATTCCAGTACGGGGTGTTCACCTAATCTACTTGTCTTCGGAGAAGAGATTGTGATGCCCGCAGACATTGTTTATGGGGTGCCGGGAGTCTCCGCTGAGATACCCTGCCCTATAGGGTCCGTGGAAAAACTTCGGGAACGCTTTGTGGAGGCTTATTACCGAGCAAGGCGAGGCCTAGAGAAAGCCGCGGAGTGGCAAAGGTCGGGACATGATGTTCGACTAAAGCCGAGAAAGTTCCAGGTTGGAGACCGAGTAATACGATATCACTCACCGTTAGTGAATGTAAAACTCGCCCCAAACTGGGATGGTCCGTTTGTTATAGTTGAAGTGCTGTCAGAAATGACAGTAGTCATCGAAGATGAATGGACACGGAAGCGCTATAAGTCGCATGTTGCTCAATTGAGAACATGGCACTGTACGCGCAATAGAGCTGGCTCTGATAACACGGAGTCCCCGCCCCAGCCGGTACCGCTTTCAGCGAAGCCAACTCGCAGGGCAGGGAAGTCCCGGGTCAAAGCCGGTAAGAGTTGCAAGGGCCCTCCGCCAACACGGCGGAAGCCTGGTCGTCCGCGTAAGGTAAAGATACCCCCGTCTGACTCGAGAGAGAAAGACTGGGAGGATTTGAAGCCCGAAGCGGAGGACTACAAAGGCCCTACTGATCGTTCTATGTATACGAAACATGGAAGATCAGTAAAAATGAAAATAGAATTGGAAAACAATTCAACCACCCGCCGCAGCGCCCGAATACGCGGCAAAGCTGCGGTCAGCTACAAAGAGTAGTGGTGCGTAATTGTTGTCGAAAATAACACAACGAGAAGTAAACGCTGGCCAAACCTGCGAGTCCTAGGGTTGGTTGATTGAACGCGATGACGGTTGAAACCCGATAAAAGACGGACTTATGGCAGCAGTCCCGACGTTGCTCGAAGGGATTCCCCGTAGAGGGCCCTCCAGAGGCTGCATTATTCGCCATAACGTTCTAATTTGATGGTTTTTAATCTCTCGATCATCAACTTATACCTTCTTGAGATGAGTAATGGTGGTCAGATGGAATTGGAAACCCCCACGGGCATAGATTCGGCTTGGCGCAGTGAAGCGTGGCCGGTGTCTGTACCCGCTGGGAGAGTGTGAAAGAACGAATCAAATGACACGTAACGGCGTCTTTGATCAGTTCGCGGTCGAGGGGGCGTGGAGTCGCTCGGATGATGAACGTCTCAACACCTCTCATTGGTCGAGGACATGACCTCTTTTAATTGGGGTCAACAGCCTGTATATAAGGCATTGTTCTCGGAGAACAGATCACTCTGGCCAAGTGGCGTCCCAGTGACGCCCCTGGAGTGTATTGCTGCGTTCAGCCTGGCTGAGCAACGCAAAGAGGAGGCCACCCTTCCCGCGGAGGAAGAGGTGGTCCCGCAGGACTCGGCTCTGGCCGAGGGCCTTGCGAGCTAGGGAGACAGTGCGTCTGTCGGCCTGGGCAGTGACGACTCCCTAGGGGGTAGTCACAGTGGTGACTCGGGTGCTCTGGATTCCGGTCCAGACGACACCCAGTCAGCACAGCGCGGAGAGTCCAACCCTTCCACTACGGTGGCAGAGGCAGGACCCGGTTCGCCTAAGACATCAGTTTCGGCTGAAAGCTCTGGGCGAGTTGCTTCCGTGAAAGGTGGGAAACTAGACCTTTCCCATGTGAAGAGCTCTGGGTACGGGCAGAAGTCAGTTTCAACTACTCCTGCTAAGCCCAAGGCTTCCCGAAACCGACGTTTACGCCGGTGAAAGCAGCGGAGAAGAAAGGAGATGCTCAGCGAGCTGAGTTGACTCCCGTTGGTCGCGGCCGCGGGAGACCAATTAGCAGACCTGATCCTCCTGCTCCCGGGGGTATTCCAGCCAGTCCATGGGACCGGTGGACCCGGGAACTTCAGAACATCCCTGATCCCGACATACGCGCTTTGGCTATGAAGGGTTTAGTGGATCGATGGGTTGCTAGTCAGGGCCCGGAGAATGTTGTACCGGTGGTATCCCCCTCAAGGGTTGAAGCCCCGGTGGTAGCACCTCCGGCCCCGGCTACTAGCCAAGATACGCCCGCCACTACGGAGAGCACTATGGAGGTTGACGAAACCCCTGGTGCTTCCATGGAGTCAGTGGAGCCGGCTACTTCCTCGGAAGGAGCAAAGGCCGCTGAAGGGCGTGCCACGGAGAAGGCGAAGCCGGCTAAAAAGTCGACGGAACCTGTCTCCGTGGAAGATAAACCGGCTGAAAAGCCAGTAAGTAGCTCCGCTGCCCGTAGGGGTAGACGCAAGACTCGCGCGGCCAGGGAAGCCGCTGCAGCGAAAGCTGCAGCGGAGACAAAGCGGCCTGCGATGAGCGCTCTAGCTCCAGTTCCTCCCGCAAGGGAGGAAAGGGTAAGGGAGTTGGAAAGTCCAGTGCTGGCAAACTTGTTGCTTAAGGCAAGGGATCTTCGGATCCTAAACCTGGTGGCAGCAAGGAGACGAAGGGGGCCGGGTCTTCAGGCTCGGAGAAACCCGCGTCTACGTCAGCTGGACAGCCGCACGAGAGTGCATCACAAGATTCAGATGAACAATCTGAATCCGCTGTGGTGGACAATTGTGGTCGGGTCGGAGACTGGGGCAAGATCATGGATCTTGACGATGCAAAGCGTCTTGCCCATGGTTCCGACGCCGACAGTGAGACCGGTGATTTTATTCCCGGTGATAAGCGCGCTCAGAAGCGTAAGGTGTCCCGCAAGCTGCCGAGCTGTCTGGTTGGGCGCAAAGCGAAGTGTCTAGAAGACCTCCGCGTCAAAGACCGCCATTGGCTACCGGAACCGGTAGGAGAAGATGGCGTGTCTGATGACGAAGAGTGGCTTCAGGACGAGGGCTCTGCAAACACGTGGTATATCACCCGTGTGGAAGGAGTCAAGAGTGCCTCCAACCAAAAGTACAACATCCTCCAGAAGGAAAAGTTGAACTTTGCGTTGCGACAGTTTACTGTCGGCGGGCACTGTGTCTTTTTGTGTTGCCAGGGCGGGGATGTGAAAACATCACCTGCCTACGCCACAAAAAGGTTGTACGCGCGGCATCTCGTAGAGATGCATTTAGCTGAGTTCCCCTGGTACCGTTGTAACGCAGGACGGTGCTCAGCTGATTCGGGTTCGTCGCGCCGGTCGTGGATGATTCGTCACATGTTGGACGAACACGGGATTGGTGCTGTTCGGGGTAGGGAAAGGACAATGCGGCTTTTTAATAAGTTCGTAGGGTTAGTTCCCGAAGCCCGGGCTAAAGGTGTCGAACCTAAGCGCAAGGCTATTGACGGGAAATATACCGTGTCTTGGAAACAGAATCGTAGCTTCGGCACGACTCTGCGGATAAGCTCACCGGATATGGAACGGATGAAGCACTTGCGTGACACCGCGCGTGGTAGCAGCGCGAAACGGGACCGGAGTGTAGACTCCACGAACCGCAAGCCTGCTGCAAAGAAGACTAAGAGCTCGTCTAAGTCCAGTAGTGACTCAGACGACGACTCGAAGTCGAGCCGGTCAGTGCGAAGCCAGACACCGGGCTCTGTAACTTTGGGGGATGTTCTCAATTCCTCAAAGACGGGCCCAGCGAAGGAAAAGCCTGGCCGGAAAGGGTCGAGTGCGCCTAAAGAGGAGAAATCCTCTAAGGGTTCTGGAGAGACAGCGGTCTCGTCTGACGCTTCGGCGTCGACTAGCACTGCTGGTGCTTGCCCGAAGTAAGCAAAAGTCCCCAAACCTAGCGAGGAAAGTGGCGCAGAAGGTGGTGGAGAATAGGAGTACCCTTCTCTACCCCCACCACTGCGCCCTGCCCCTAAGGTAGTGAGCCAGCCTAGACCTCTGCCTGCGGAAGAGACTAAGCCTGGTAAACACGGGGAACAGGTTGATGTGTACTCCGGCGAACAACATCTGACACTGGCTACTATAGCTAAGACAGATTGGCGCCCGTATCATATGCAAACCTACTTGGACCGCGTTGATAAACAGTCGATTATCAATGCTAACAAGTTCAGGGTAGCACAGATGCGGGTAGCGGAGTACGAGTGCGTCATCGCTCATCAGCCCATGTCTAGCCTCTTGCAAGTGCCATTGGAAAACATGGCTGCAAAGCTAGCAGGGGTTGAGGCGCGATTGGCGCGTTCCGAGCTTGCCCTGCAGGAGTACGACTACAAGTGTCGCACTGTAATGGGGGTGAGCATGTTCGACGTTGAACCGTCTAACATCGCAGGTGCGGAAGCAGCCTGGTTGTTACATCAGCGTCGAAGGGGCCGATATCTCGACTTTGTGTCGACTCCAACCCTGACAATGCAGCAAGCAGGCGCATTGTTAGATTGGGGTCCCGAGAGGGATTACGCCCTAGACGGACAGTCGTCCCAGGCTTCGGCCATGGAGACTGCTCCATGCAACCGGTCTCAGAGCACCAGTGGAAGTTCCTCGGAATCTCCACAGGTTTCTCTGAGGCAGCCGCCGCCAGTGACCCGTGTCGGAACGAGACCAGCTAGCGTGCCTCCCCGGCAGCAGCAAGTCCCGTTTGGCCGGGAGTTGGAAGAATTAGGACCTATGTTCCCCCCGTTGCCGTTCACCTCAACGGTGACGTGGGATTCTCCCGACATCGCTGACGACATCAGCACGGCTGACCTGAATGCGGTGATGTCTAGGTTCCGGGTCACAGACCCGCTTAGTCCACCACCAAATGTTGGTCAGCAGGCTGCCGCGACGAGGCCCGCCACCCCGTCATCTACAGTTGCCCCTCCAGCTGAAGCCCCCGCCGATGAACAACCCGGTTGTTCCGGCGAGAGGCCGGCTGGCTGAAGGGCCTGTAGCTAGGCAGCATCAGTCCATCCTACGCTGAATCTAGAGGACCCCCGGAGGTTCCCCGGTATCACTATGGGATGGAGAGAGGCAGGACGATTCCTGCCACAGAGGATGGATCGACATATTCAACCCTAGTTGTCTGTGCCTGTCCGTCCGCCGGCTCCTCAGATATTAACTCAAGCAGTTCTTACCTGGGGATCACCCACGCCTGAATTCAGTTTCAGGTGGAGAGGGTGACTGGTTTGGTCCCCCATATAAGTGGTGCTTCGATCAGCGGCCCCCGTGGTCGCTGGGAGGGGTAGTACAGGTGGATCAAAATAGAAAAGCGACCTCGGGTTGGGCCGTGGAGAATCACCCCCGTGGTGAATTTTCGCTGCACAACTTGAGTTTCAGAAGGCTGAAAGGTCTCTCGATGGTAGCCCCATTGTAGGGCCCCATTGCGAAACACTCCGGCCTGTGGTGCTTTTCACGGGTTATACTCCGGTTTAACACCGCGGAAAGCGAAGGTAAGAAATGGGGCTGAGACCCGGCTTCGGCAAGTGGTTTCAGTTCCCTGTGGGGTAATTCACGCTGGACTCGCTTGGACTTTTGCCAGTGAGGGAAGTGTGAATCACCACGTGGATAGGGGTTGGGGCCTTCAGTGGTTCCTGCAACTCCTATCCAAGAGATGGATATAGCGCGCCACGCTATAAGGACGCTGATACCAACTTTTTACGGAGATGGGAACTCCTACACGGAGAAGAAAACGCGCTTGGCTATCTTTTTCTTTCTCCTTATACACATGTTACTCTCTTCACAACGATGACCTGCGGGACGGGCCATGTGAAGTCAAAAAGGTGGGGGGGGTTCGCGGAATTGCTCCCCCTAACTACGCTGGAGCTGTGCTGGGAAGACAGTCGGAAGCCTGGCGCCCGGAAGCAGGGGGCTGGATCGAGTAGGTCCCCACGCTGACGGGTCTGCCAGGCTCGACACTAATATTACGTTATCCCTGGCTTACAACTCCGGAACAGTGGGAGGCGGAGTGCTCATTAGTGAGGGCTGACCCCTTGTAGGTCCGAGCAGGTGAGTCCTCTCCGCCCGATACTCAAGGAAGCCAGGGAAAAGCCAACAACATCGGCGAGACGGGTGATATTGTTACGTTTATATTTATTACCAGGGTGGTAGCGAGGCTACTCTGTTTTTATATACCGTATTACCCTTATGTCTTCCTCTTTCAGCATTGAAAATGTGTAAATTTTACTTTCCCATCTCAACCTTATTATACATCGGTATCAGTAAAAAGATTCTTTGTGAACGTTGAATGGTTAGACACATATTCAGAACTGCTCGACTTAGTTATTAAACTTTTTCGGGATGTCCTCTTTGCAACGCAATGGTTGCCGGTCCCCCCTTCGTAAAAGCTGGGAGGGGTAATGTAGGGGTCAGGGCAGTCGAGCAGCGTTGTTTCACTAGGTGGCGCGAGAGCCGATCCTTGCTGTGCGGTATGGCCGGTGGACCCGCAGTATGTAAATGCTGCGGGTTCACCCGCATTACGTAACTCGGCCGCTATATAAGGTCGAGTCCACAGCGGGTTGATAGGACTTCTCACGGTGCCTCTTTACGGAGTGAACGTCTGAAGCCTCACGAGTTGGTTAGGTTGTGTTGAAACACCTTTCAACGTTGAAGAGACCAGTATCTCTTCCCGCGCTAGTTGGTGCCCCGTAGCATCAACGAATTGTGTATTACTTCCAGTAATAAACGAACGGTAAACTGAAACTGTCCGGAGTCTGGTTTTCTATTCACGGTTAAGTGGTAGTTGGTAGATCTCGGATCTCCCTCCCTTCTCCAGTGGGTAAAGCCGAACCCACCTGTATTGGCACGGAAGGTACAGGGTAGCGACTAGTCTCGGAACCTCTGGTCGGCTGACGATCGCGGAGAGTGGTAACACACTTTCAGCGACTAGAGGGTAACTGCTACATTTGTATTTGATCAGTTGATACCTTATCAGGTTTTATAAAAGTTTTATAAAATAAAATGGTAATATAAAATTGGATGTTTCATACACCAAGAACCTGGCAAATTAGATGTACTACAGTGGTGTCCCCAAGTGGCATAGATTAGAATTATTGGATAGTGGCGTAAATACAACAGAATCAGGCGTATATATGACGTATATATGACTGCAACATGGACACCTATATATATACGGCAATAGATAAGGCGTATACACGACGGAAAAAAGGTCAACCTTGTATACGCAAAATGATACCTTTATATAATATGTAAAACAGTGGTTTTCGTGTTAGGTACGTTGCGAGGGTGTTCTGTGTGCCATGTATCGCACTCTAACAAAAGCTATTCCAGTCGGTTTTGTTCAGCTGTTGGCTATTTGCATGTCTTATACAAATAGACATGCGTGACAGATGCCAAGTTGTCGCTAAGTTATTTTGTAATGGCGGCTGATGGCGTCTATATGCCATCGGGTGTTTGGAGAGGCCCTTTAAGTATTTTCGGCCTGGTTTTATCTCACCCCTGGTACAAGTTAAGCCATAGGAATAACATTGAACATTATACCCAATGATTACCTGGATAAAGTACTAGGCCGTGGTCATGGCAGAGTGATGCGAAATGACATCATAAGCGACTGGCCAATCAGCAGCCAGGATTTGAAAAGGTATTCAAGATGTAAACATGGAGATAAAACTTATCCGAACTACATCCGGTTACGCAATTTGAAATATTCGGATTTTGTGATGCTATTTAGTTTCGTTGAAAAGGGTGAGATAAATTCAAAACACACTGGAATCATAAGATAAACAATACTCCATTAGTTTGGATGCGCTGTCATCGCCTCAATCCAGTTCTCCAAAAGTACTTTAAAAGTGTATTGCACTAATGTGATTGATACTTTGTATGTTAAACAAAAAAGCCCTACAATACATTCATTAAAAAAAGTAATTGAATGCCGGCATAAAATTATATTTGGAAAAGTTATGGAAATAGTAGATGGTATAAATTATCACATGTCATATCACGTAATGAAGTCATCAAATTATCATGATGGACCTGTGAATACCCAAACCCTAGTGGTAGACACGGACACCAGTACCAGACCCTGCGTGCATGACCCTGCTGCAGGTGCCTGCTACAAATGGATTTATCAAAGCCCTATTAAAATTAATGAAATGATAGGTTTTTTTTGTATGGAGTTTTGCAATTTTTGGGTTATCATTTATACTAATTTAATTGAGAAAATAGCACCATCTACCTGAGTCTCACGACATCACGTCCACGCCAATCACCTGACACTGTGTAGCCACGACGAGTATGCACACCACATCCACCACAGTCAGCGGGACATGGGCCATAGGGTAACCAGCCAGCCACTGTAAGTACAGGCCCGGGGAATGAGGATACGACAGAAAGAGAGAGTAACCAGTCAGCCACTGTTATCAGAACAGACTCAGTGATTGAGGATACATAGGACATGGGCCAAACGTTAAGCAGGCGGTCACTGTAGGTATAACAGACTCAGTGAATGAGGATATATCAGTAAGGTAGACACAGGCTAAAGGGTAACCAGGCGGTCACTGTAAGTACAACAAGCTTGGTGAATGAGGATACACCAGTAAGTGGGGCATAGTCCAAAGGGTAACCAGGCGGCCGCTGTAAGTATAACAGGCTTGGGTAATGAGGATATAACAGTAACAGGATTTATTATAACCCCTATACATGTACCTTTACTAAAATCCTAGTTGGGGATTTCTCTCTAAAATTATGTGACGTAGAGGGTTCTAAAAAGGAAGATTTTGACATTCGACCTTGAAAATAAAGGTCATGACATTGAACAAGGTCAAGGACTCTCTGTTATAGTGATAGCATTCATAGAATACTACATTTTAGTTTTTGAATTTTGTCAAAATATGTATTTAAACACAATCGGTGGGAGTAAAGGTGCATTTTCTGTGATTTTGTGATTTTTGGATGTTTCCATGGAAACGACCCATCCCATAAGCATGCCACTGAAGTCAAATGGCCACCTCATTTTTTCATAAGGTAAAGGCATACATGCACCTTTCCAATAATCACAGGTTAAGATATTTCTGTCCATAAACATGAAAAAGAGAGAAATTGAAAGTGTTGTACTTTGAAAAAGTAAAGCAAAATTTGATGTTTGACCTTGAAATGAGAGGTCATGACCTTGAGTAATGTCATTGGCTCCATAATGGCCATAGAGAACTTATATAGAGCAAGCTGTTGTCCTTCATGCATCCACAGTCCGAAATACGCTCTTTGCTTCCAGGGAGGGGCTGACTGGTACTGGAGATAGGACTGTGCCAACCCCAAGTCGCAGCTGAGCGCAGACAGGGGTTGGTAGCCAATCTACTCAAGCTACTTCCTAGGTCGTGAAAAAGACTAGATCTTTGAATGCGGGAGAGTATAACAGAGGATGTGTTCAGAGAGCGATCAATATAAGCACCATAGTAACAGATCCAGCATGCATGTGACCTCAACGGTTTGTTTACATTTTGCAAGCTATTAAACTGTCGGCCGTGTATGGCTCTATGGCATGCCTATTTTATTTCATTTACATTCTTAACCCTTTCTACGCCGGTAATGCCTCAAGGCATTCCCCTAGCGTGCGCCGGTAATGCCTTAAGGCATTCCCCTACTATACGCCGGTAATGCCTTAAGGCATTCCCCTAGCGTGCGCCGGTGATGCCTTAAGGCATCATTTTTCGTAATTCTGTTAGAAACTCTTATATCTTCGGCAAATTTTTTTTTACACACAAAATAACTCCAGAAATGTGTTCTCCATATCTTTTTATTATTATTAAAGTAAAAAAAACATTATGTCATCGCGATGAAAAAAAAGATACAGGTCTTCGTAAGTGACACAGTGCTGTATTAAACCCAGCCACAGGCCTGTGTCAATGGAGGGGAAAAAAAGTCTTCCTGCACTTGGAAATATTAATATAATTATTGAATATCGATCTAATCAATAATTAATGGTATGGAAATAAAGCCTGAAGTCTCTTCTATTTTTGGGTATCATTTAAATAATCTAATTATTTTTCTAAGTTATTTAAATTTGATAACTAGTAACGCACCCCTCTGCGGGTTTAGCCATTTTCTAACGCTTGTAGAATGGGCCGGCGTATGAGAGGTCAGAGGCGTCAGACGTGCGGCGTAGTAACAGAGACTCCCGTAGTGGGGCGCGGCGGTTAACGACGTATACGCGCGTTAGGCGCGGCAAGGAAAGGGTTAACCTTGTATCTTGATGTTTTATATTTATCAATGTATGTATCTACCACTTTCACAGGTTTTAATCGTGTATACTTACAATCGGTACTTAAATGTTGCCTTCCGTTTTTTTCGAAGGTTCGTTTGTGAGAAATACGATCGGGAACAAGCTAACTGCTTCCTGTTTTGCGCACCCGGTGCCCGAACACTGAATTTTGTGCACATAGATATAATATCCGTACATTACTTACATACAGTATAGGCATTAGTTTCGTGCATGGGTATATAATAAGTAACTATACTTTTTTTTCAATGGTTACATAGGAATATGGCATAGAAAACCCATTTCTCACCAGCTGACAAAATCAAAACGCTTTGATTTCATAGTTCATATCCTAGAACACTGGGAAAATGCCATTGGTATACACATGGACAGTATGGTTAAGTACAATCTCCATGGTTTACATAATGAGTATATATCACCAGCACTGGTTATTTGCTACTGCCTTGTGGCCAACCAGCCAATTTTTCAACTCAAATGATAGCTGCCATTTTCCTCAGGCCTTAATCATACGTACCGACACATGTCTTTAGGTTGTTCCGACCAATGGCAAGCTTGGCGTTTGAGCAGCAGGAAGCAGTCTGCCAGAGAGGCTCCTCCTTTGTACAAGTTTCCCAAACGGTGCGTGTCCTGCAGTGATACAACAATGCAAACCTTAGATACCGTGCATATATGCGCGAATTTCTATCAGATACTGCCCTTTCACTTGAAACTGTATTATTTTTTCTCAATATTCGGTCTTTGACAATATACCCCGCTTAAAGATAAACTAAAGTAATTAGGCTCTGTTAACGAATCCTAACGAGTAAACCCGCCCACACGACCGTCAGGCATGCGCAGAACGGGGCTACAGTGGACATTTCTCAGCGGGGAGAATGCAGGTGACCACTGACGCCAGTGCGTTTCATCACTGGCCCACATTGAGACAGGAATCACCGATGGCCTCGATGTGCCAATGTTGAAGCATACACTCAGTTTTAGAACGATAATACCACCGCTGACTGGTGTCAATTGGATTCATAACATCCCGTCAGTGCTATGGGTCATTCACTGTTGGTGTAGGAGCAGACACATCATTGTGAGTTGCGCTGTGAAGCTTATTTACTCAACACCACATAGCATATTGCTAGTTTAAGAACAGTGATTAGAAACTCTTTAGTTATCAACGAAGAGCATGTCATTTACTATCTTTAATGAAATGGTGGAGTCTGGATATACAGAACTGTGAAGTAAAACCTGTAAAGGAAATTCGAAGATTTGAGAAAATCTGCCTAAAAACCAGGAAGCCTAATACTGAAAAGTATAAGAGGTCAGCATTATCTATAGGCATAAAATTATGGGATAGATTACCGAAAGATATACAAATGAAAAGAGCTGGTGATCAATTTAAAATGCATGTTAAAGAACACTTGGGGAAAACACCTGATGTATTACTGAATATTTAATGAGGATGAATGGATAACTGATTGATGTATTGTGGTGTATTGTTTTGTCTTGTACTGTCTGCACAGGACTTAGTATGGAAGATCGCCTGTTAAGTTAGGTGAATACTAATGACTCCTTTTCTTTTGAATAAACACGACCATGATACAAAAAAAACAACATGATTTCTTACATGTAGAGGAACGGAGAGAGAGAGATGTACTTATGTATCTGAGAGTCTATGCCTATGTGTGATTGGAAGTCTGTCTGTATCATACAGTGTATGTCTATGTCTGTCTGTAAATCTGTCTGCCTGTATACCTCTCTATGTCTGTATCTCTCTATCTCAGTCTGTATGTCTGTGTATCTATTTATGTCTCTGTCTCGCTGTGTATTTTAGTAAACCCTGGTCATCATGCAGAATGTAATAACTATACTGTGTGAAGGGCGGGTCTATTATTTTCTATAGGATTCCCAATGATTCCTATTATGCATCTTTAAGATAGACACCCCACGCAAGTGGACACTTTGTTTCAGAACGGAAGTCTCCCTTTTTTTTTTTTTTTTAGATTTTTATTTATCCTGGAGTGATACCGTAGGGAGAGAGTCTCCATATCTTCCCGGTGCTCCAGCGTTTCAATTCCGTGCCTTTCATACCCACAGGGTGGGTTTACATTTGTGGCCAGGCTTAACATATATGCTTAAGTCTAGTGCAATACGGGATAATAATCAGTTCAAAGATACAAGTGAACAAGTGAAGAGCAGGGTAACAACCTTAATTGTTCCTTGAAGAGAACTACAGGTAATTTAAGAAAGTAATTGCCTGCTTTGTTGATAATGCTAGTTACCGTTCAGGACATAACAAAATAATTTTATGAACAGGCAGTACATTACATACACAAAATTGTAGGAATATATGGGCTAGGGTCAACTTTACTGGACACCCACCACTCACCGAGCATTTTGTTCATTATCTGTTTAGTAGATTTTTTAGCCTAGTTTTTAGTAGTTTTGACATATCCTCATGTATTGGTGTACGCCTGATCTCTGGGGTGAGCTTATTCCATAGATCGGATGATTTATACTCGACGGAGTGTTGGTACTTAGTGCAATTTATTTGGCGCGCTACTGCCAGGACAGGACCAGTGAATAATCTTGTTTCTCTGTTTTGGGCTTCTAGTTAGCTATCGTTTCCTGTCCTGATTAGACCAGTTTCAATAACTGATGTTCGCGCCTGTCAGAGAGATAATTTGTGTTGAAGCTTAGACAGGGTTATTATCCTACCCCTAATAAAAAAACTCCATAGGCTTAAGATTAGTGGACTGTATTTGGTCTACGGTGCAGGAAAATGAAATTTATCGCTCTAGTGGGATACAGTTATCAAATGACGTCATTTAAAAAGCGACCAACGATTATCACTGATTATCGGTGAGTTTTATGTTATTTCTTAATTTGCTGAAGTAATTTAGACGGGGTAGGATAAATTCTAAACCAAACTCAAGTTAGTCATGTTGTTTATCGCACTCTGGCAATGTCGCGTATCACTGAACTCGGCTTCGCCTCGCGCAGTAAACGCGATATTGCCGTCATGCAATAAACAACAACATGACTAAATCTCATTTGGTTTCTAATAATTATTTCTCTTTTTTCCAGGAAAAACAGTTCTGGACAGGACAGATTTACCACTGCTTATATATCACAAAACACAATGTAATACAAAACATAGGGTTACCTTGTGATTGTCTTTCTGAAGACAATTAGGAAGCGTGTGGTGGTAGTGTATGTGACCCTCCTTCTGCAACGTCTGTCTACTTTCCGATACTCCATGCATGGTTTATGAAGAGAGGCACCAGTTGCCCCACATCCGCCACACAGGGCTGACAATTTCAAATATCATGGTATCAATATCTGACCGTATTTGATACATATATCACAATGTTAGATGTTATATTTATTGGTCCATATTTCTTGATAAAAACAACGATATCCTAAATATTCGTAAATGTTACAAATGATGCCTTAAGGCAGTATCCGGTCTACACTGAAAGGCGAACCAATAAACTAACCAAAGAACGAGGTGGTACTGACCAATTTGACAGGTTGAACCGGATATTCCTGGAGGACAATGACACCAAAAGCTGGTTCCATTTAAATTGCATGTGCCATGATTCAAGCAGGGGTTAGACTCGCAAGCATTACCTGAAAATTATTGTGTTTGAAAACAATGAATATTAGTATGTCTGTAAATATGTCATTAGTGTATTTTGAAGTTGCAGAATAATCTATGAACAAGATAATCACAAATGAAATTCATCTGATGAAAGGACACGATCCCGAAACGTTGTTCCATGTTCCATGTTCCATGTAATCATAAAGAGCTACTGTAAAGGATCTGCTGCATGGAATAGAGGTTGTTTTGTGTCAACATAGTGTAAACAAGAGATGAATAAGAGAAATTCGTATACCTGTCAGCTGACACCTTGATCCGGAGAACCCATTCAAACATTGACAGGTAAACCCGGCAGGTCCCGGGCCGTTCTCCCTCACACACAGCCCTCCATTGCCACATGGTGAGCTCACACAAGGGTTCAGTTCTGAAGCAGACACAACCAAACCACAATCCTTTATTGCATTGGCTCTGATTGGTTGTTATTACAGGTAACCTGACCAACTGGGATCAATTATTATTGAGCATAATTCCGTGGTCAGATTCAGGAAATTAGAAATTCGTTAGGAGTATTTTAGAGGATAACAGTTGGGTTTGCATTCCGGTTCATCTATCATCTATGGGCCATCCCCTATGATTATTAAGAGGCGCAGGGACTCAGATACATGCTTTTCCGAAGGTTCACGGTTTGCAGTCTCCGGGCAGAGTTTTCATGGTGTTTGCGCTTACCAATAATGTGAACCCCCTCATCTTATAATATCCGATAATGTAGATGCTATAAATAGAGCTGGCACCGATTGTAGAATGTTTGATGACAGGGCTTTAAGGTTATCATACTCCTCCATTGGTAATGAAGATGACTCTAGCCCCTAGTTCTCTTGATACACTGACGCTAGAAGGCATGGCCAAAATATAGAAGTACAGGTCATGCCAATTGCTATAATTGAGGATTAACAGATAATCCATCACAGAAATAGATGTGGCACAGGAGGAACCGTATCCATCTGCACCTGACTATCGAGATAGCTCTACCTGTAGAACAATGCTTTCACTTACCAATATTTCTCCATTTATAGGTCAAACTACCTTTGCTATCGATTTGGATTAGTCTAAAAAGGTAAGACAATCTGTAGATTGGAATGACTTAACAGCCTTTAAAAAACACGTAGTTACTGAGCTTGCAGTGATGCCCTTTCGAGGTCATTTGTCTCGAAACTATTCTCGATGCTGCCAAGAACAGCCATTAATACGGGCTCAGTAATTATGTTTCCTTGTTGTCATATATAGGTAAAACCTCTATTATACGTCATGCCCAGCGGCAGATAGTATTTCATAGTGATTGTGCACAGTTTTATAGTAATATACTGGCGAATCCGTCGCTGCCCTTTGTGCAGTACGCTGGAGGTCGGCACTTTAAACTGGCCGTCACCTCTGTCTCCACTCTGTTCCGACTAACCTCTCCCGTCGCCCATACGGGTCTTTTTAAAGACATTTTCCACTTGCCGACTATTCGCCACCGATCTACAGTCGGGAATCGCCGATCAACTTTTGAAGTATAGGGGGGGGGGAGCGTCCACCAACCACGACAAGCTACGACAATGGGTTCCAGACAAGGTCCACGATTGGCCTACGATTGGACGCCTTGTCGTGGTTGGTGGACCCCAGTTCCCGACAAGAGTCTATGACAAGGCCACAACAAGACCACGATTGGGCTGCGATTTGAAGCTTGTTGGGAGCCTTCTGACAAGGTTACGACCACATCGAACATGTTCGATTTTTCCCACGACGAGTCCTTTTCGTGGAGTGGCGTGGTTTCCTCGATATCAGTGTCGTATTGTGTCATTGGCATAGACGTCTTTTTTACAGGAACCAGCGACGTCTACGACGCACCTCAACAATGCTGTTGCAGAGCCCCCCTTCTTACGACAAGGCTGCAACAAGGCGCCGATTAGAACTTTCTTGTCGGCGCTTGTTGTAGCCTTGTTGTGGTTGTTGGACGCCCACCTTAAACCAACGCCAGATCAATGAATAGAAGCAGGCATGCAAAGAAGTGTTCACCAATTAATTGTGTCTAGATTATACAATGAGGCCACCACCAAACAACTTCAGTCGGTATGTACCTGTCAAATGCAGCGGAAAAAAGGCGTACATTACACCATCATCAATTTTTAGACCCGGACGTGCAGTCGCTGGTCAACATCGACCGACTATTCAGGAGAACTAAATTAATCGGTGCCAACTAAATTAATCGGTTTTCGTCAGCCAGTGGGAAATGGTTTTATGTACAACTCCAATCAGAGGATAGTGGCACAACAACGTCAAATCCGTATCTAATTTCGCCATTTTTGCTCCCTAGCGGATGACCTGGAAATCCTAATTCTGAACAGGTTACTATTTTCCCTGATACATGTTGATGAGCTGGTAGACCTTTCTCAACGGGTTATACACTGTCATGGTCAAAGAGGCTAGTCTAAAGGTAAGGAGTTCGGAAAACGACAGTACTAAATTTCCAGAATAGCTAGAAAATAAACATAACGTATGTGCGTGAGATTTCAATCAGATCCGACAATGTTCTGCCGTTATTTATCTGATAGGTACGATAGGAATATATACATGAATTGAGAAATCAAACCACATACTTCTATCATTTGGATATGATACCTCAATATTTAAGGTAGGGTAGACGTGTAGCTTGGTATAGGTTTAAAGCCGTTGTGAGATAAAAGGAAGAAGTTTGGAGATCAGGGGGCTGTTCAATATGGTATTTATATGGCATTCGATATCGATACTTTTTCCAAGTGATATCTCCTTATGCAATCATAAAATAAAATTCTATGATTGGCTGTGCTGAGTGTTTGTGCTGGTATAGTAGGGTGTTTGGTTGAAGAGAGGTACATTACACACTGAATTGTAAGAGACAGAATGACAAGAATATCTTTTAAAAGAGTTTCACAAAATCTTTATTCTATGTTATTGAACTTTGTAGAAAAGTCCAGAGTGAATTAGTATATGGACGCTCCATGTGGCCTCAGGTGTCCGGCAGGTCGGCAGTATTGCCCTCTGGTGTTAAGATGAGGTAATAACTGTATAGAGGTTGAAGTGCTATTAGTGATGAACTTTGAGACAGGAACAATTTGCATTGCCTACAGACATCTTCAATCTCTATGGAGATGTATAAGCTGGTTACACTTTACACTCTACATAAGTATTTTGATGCAGGACATCAGATATATTTTCTGATTATAAGACTGAAGCTTATTGATTTACGTTGTATGATTTTAGGTTTTGTTAAGTGTGTTTTTTCGAACATATAGTAAATGGTTATGAGACAAGCAAAGTACATATCAATTACAAAAAGAACCATATTAATTGAACAGTATTTGTATAACAAACATTAATACATGATTGCACTTATACTGCAATATATCATTAAACGTGCTTATTCTCCCAATGTTGTTCAACATTTGTGACTAAATAACCCGAGGCTAGATCAAATTAAATGGCACGATAGGAACACCCACTTGGCAGAGAAATTTCATATCTAGAATTATTTTCAGCAGGATATGTTTTAGAGTGTAAATACTGTATCCAAGCATTTTGTTATAGTTGACTGTGGTAAACACGGTTTCACTGATTCCAGAAATGTGGGTCTGTTTCTTGCAGAGATAGATTTTGTCCATGTGGCTGATGCCATCCTGGCCACACTGCAACCTGTAAAATAAAACAGATCACACTGTGTGAGACTAACCACTTTAACCACAGAAAATAAAGTAATGACTAGAGCCCGGAGGAGTAATACCATGGTGTTGTTACCGCGCCCAAAAACGGAGTTTCTTCAAAAATCACCAGCTTATCGAGGTGCTATATCTTGGAATAAATTACCTGAATCCATCAGAAATATAGAAAAAAAGGAGGCTTTCAAAAAGATGATCAAAACTCTAGACATTTTGACCTAGAATATGAATATAATTAATATCCCTACTAAAGACCCGAGGTAGATACAACATCAATGCGACATGTATGGTACACTGTATTATACACTATATTACTATCTACGCTTCTTTAATTAATAAGTCCTGATATTGTTGTGGAGCTTAGTGACCCCCAAGTTGGAGGACTTCCTGTAATGATTATTGATATTTTACATACCCATTTCTACTATCGTGAACAGTTGATGGCATGCAAAAGTGGTTTTATTATACACTATATTTATATGGATAATGACTTAGCGAAGTATCAAGATAAGATACTTACGCTATTGATTGTATAAATCATGAGAACTGTATGGAAACCGAATTAAGGCATAACACAACAGATAACATAAAGCAACATAGATGGATCAACATTAATATCAATATTAGTATTCGAATTCCGCTGCATGGACATTTCTTTTCCTCATCATTTCATCACCTACTTATGTGTACGTTTACGTTTATTTTTTTTTTTTTTTTTTATTTCATTGTATTATATACCACCACTGTATCATATACCACTACTGTTTTGTTGTTTACTCAGGCTATGATCCTCTTTCCTTACACATAAAACCGGTGACGAAATAAAAAAACTGTTGGACAAATACTTGAACGCACTTGTCACTTAGGGTATAATGGCAGATCGAGGTTATGTACTTACGAATTATACCTAATAAAAAAAAACAAAAAAAAAACATATGTATGCGAACGGCGTATATAGGTATCATTTTGCGTATACAAGGTTGACCTATTTTCCGTCATGTATATGCCTCACCTCTAGGCGTATATAAGCGTCCATGTTGTGGTCATATATATACGTCATATATACGCCTGACTCTGTTGTATTTACACCACTATCCAATAGTTCCGATCTCTGCCACTTGGGGACACCACTGTACTATATCTCATTTGCCATTAGTCATTAAGTCTTTGGTATATGGAAAATCCAATGTTATATTATAAATTCTAAAACCCTATTTATTATCTCTTCATTTAATACGTATAATAAACCAAGCATTCTTTGGTTTTTAAACGTTTTTCTAATAGATTTTACTTTCAAACACCACTCTTCTGTATGGTTCTGGATGTAAGCCTTTATAAGCTTTTAAGGAGTTAGGACTGTAGATATTGAGGCCCACAGCGCTGCCGCCTAAGCCCCGCCTAAGCCCTGCCTAACCCTCGCCTAACCCCCGTCTAACCCCCGCCTAAGACCCCCCTCGTTTGTGAAGTCCCCGCACATCTTGGAGTTGGAGTAGGCAGAGAACTGTCATCGGTCCACACACACACTGGGGGGAGGCGGGGTATAGGCTGCCAACGCCTCAATCATTTATGTTGGGCTTCACTGAACTAACAGGTACCTCGGGGTCGGAGTCGGAGGCGCAAAGGGAGGGTGGTAGCCCTATACCTCCTCCTACCTCTCCCCTCCTCCAGTTCCCTGGCCGCCTGTGTTGTCATAGCAATAAATTTAGCCTACTCCTGACTGTGACCCAATTAAGATCAAAGTGAGAGGGTATCAATCTCCCATCAGTATGAAATTATAGATAATGCTATGTATATCTGTTAAATTGAAGTGAAAACTTTGTGCGCAGCTCTGAGGGTGACTGTGAGGGAGGGATAGGCGAGGGATGGGCAGCGGGTGTGGGCAGGGGGTAGGCGGGAGTTTCGGCGTTGGTGTAACCCCTCTAACAACACCCACGAGTGAGGTGACAGTTGGTCACAATTTTCTTTTTTTTATGTTAATACGGCAAATGTATGTTTCATGTATATGACTGGCATATACATGTTGCGCAGAGGATATTTCCTCTCGTATACGCCTGGTGTGAAATACAGCCAAGACGCATACGTATTTAAAAGGAAACAGTCTTGTATACGCCTCATACGCTGGTGTGAAATATGGGCGTATATATATCAAAACAAGTAGATATACAGCCAATACATGCACTTCCGCGATGGCGTATATAGCAATAAACTGGTGGTATTTGGGCAGTGTCAGTTTCATTCTATTTCAATCCTTTCACGATCTGATACTGCATTGTGTTAACAATAAATTCTCGTTAACTAATTTTGTCATCTCTGTCCTGCCAGTCTTTGTACCACTTTGTGATAGACGCATATGTATACATACATATATGTGAAGGGATACACACGTATCGCAATATAAATAATACCACGATGTTGCGGCATCCCACGGAACTATTTCACTACTTGTGGCGCCACCACAGGACACCTAGAGCAGTCAACGCTATGCTTAGTCCCATTTGGCTCCACAACTTTATATATATATATACATATATATATATATATATATATATATATATATATATATATATATATATATATATATAAACATATATTTATATATATATATATATATATATATATATATATATATGTATATATATAAAAATCAAACTACCTTTGAAAAAGACTATACGGTAGTTGAAATGTAGGTTCTGGATAAATGTAAACGGGTACTAAGAGATACCTGAAGTAATTGTACTATTCCTCGCATGTATACCATGCATCTTTAAGATACTATACCTTGTCATATCAATTATCATGCCTGACAATAATAACTACTGTGGCTGATAATCTGCCATCTATGTCTGTTGTAGGTTAATGAACCAAACTGACCTTATGCATCAAGTGCAGCTGGGAAAGTTCAGTGCTAATTCACTCCGAGTCATGCGTGCTGCGACGTCTGCGCCCGAACCAGTGAAACCTTCGTCGTCTGACAGGACGGGGTCTGGTGGGAGGACGGGGTCTGGTGGGAGGACGGGGTCTCCTAGTAGGCGGTGTGTGAACACGTGCCCTTGGAATCCCAAAATGACCTAGTGATGGAAATAGAAGGCTAGCAATATCATGAATTTTAAATTATCTAGATCTGTACAAATTGCAACGTTTAAATTCTACCAATTATGATGGATTCCAATTAACCAATCAACGTGAGATTCATGATTCAAGGTATTTGAGGATAGTCATACACTTTAACATAATTTTTGAATGTATCTAGGCATTACAGTAAATTAGTATCAGAGACATTTTTTCATATATATTTGAGGGGTCATTTCCTCAATTCATTAAAATCGTACACAGCAATTGAAGCCATATAATAGGCCAGGCGAGAGTATACAGACATATAATATGACATGTCCGTAGACTGCATATCCTCATTTTATTTTTATATTTACATCCATACTCCCCCTCTCTCTCTCTCTCTCTCTCTCTCTCTCTCTCTCTCTCTCTCTCTCTCTCTCTCTCTCTCTCTCTCTCTCTCTCTCTCTCTCTCTCTCTTAGCCCATTGATAAAAACATAGATAAATAAAAACGAAATAAAAAGCTAATGCAAAGCAGCATTTGAAGCAACAAATATCATAACCAAAATGAATAACAAGCAACTTGATTAAACTCAAATTGAGAGGGGATACTTACGGAGCATCTGTCATTGAGAGATCTTCAGTGTTAAAAAGGTAGGAAGTCCTGGTAGAATCTCCTTGAGGTTAAAAGGCTATTCGTAAATTCCACTCTATTTTCCCATTCAAGAAGCGAAGCCGACGATAAAAAAGTGTTAGAAATGCATATAGTTAGTTATACAGCTGCCTACTCAGGGGAGAATAACCATTCTCTACAGAAAATCTATTCGCATTACCAAAAAAATAGAGCTTGTCATGATGGTTTTCAGACATAATCTATACCCAATTTTTCAGTCGACATGAGGACGAATTTCAGATTCGCCCTGAAAGAAATTAGCTATCGACATGTTAAGTAATTCCAAGACATGTTAAGTAATTCCAAGACTGAGATATCGTTGGTACATAGGTATGATTATCATCATAGGTATGATGGTAGACCGCCTAGTACTTGTTACGAGTAAATCATTACCTTGATCAAAAAAGTTAAAAGAAACGTATTTATGTTTCTATTGTTTGCTTGCTTTTCTCAGTGTGTATTTCCGAGAAAGAAGACCCATGTCAATGACATGTTTTAAAGTTATCTGGTACTTTCTGTATTATCCATTACCTACGTTAAGCTAGTTACTTTGTTCAGCATTGTTTTAAGAAGGTACGACAATCGCGTAAAGTTTGTTATCTGTGTCTCATTAAGAGTGCTAATTAGAAATATACAATTTCCATAATGTCAAATGGAACCTAGTAACACCTGTCGTAAAAATATAAAAACAAAAAGATTATTTTGATTAGTAGTCGCGGTAGCTGTCACAGCAAACTGTTTTATGTTTCTTTCCTGCATATGTCCGGTAGTGCTAATTATTTGCTTAATGTTTTTTCAAAGTGCATCCCAAGGAATTACAACATTTTTATCTTTCTGCAAAGTTTTGTCAGGTATTTCCACTGTCAAGTTTGTCCTTTTCTTTTTTACAAATATTAGATTATGCTAGTAATAGCTTTGTAAGCTGGTTAGTCATCATCTCTGAGAGGTTTTGCTCTAAAAACAAAATGAACTGAATGCAACAAAACAATACTTAGAAGCAAGTCATTTAGCTTTATAAGCCTAAAACCATGCTTCCATAACAAATTTCTGCATACATTCAAAAGAGTGAAGCTCGGGTTCTGAGTTCATTGAACGCAATGACCTTTATAAGAGGGCGACATTGAATCTGACATCTAAGCTAAAGACATGCCAACACTTTAGTATTCACCAACACTGATAAATCTGTTGGTACAAGGGGTCGACTAATGGTTGGTTAAATGGAAGGTCGGAGGCCATTGAGTCCAACGTTTTCAAAACTCAGCAACACACACACCTACAAAACTCAGGTGGTAGATCATACACAAAACTGGGTTAACGGTGAAGTATGTACCTGACGGGCAGCTCCATCCCGCTGGGCAGGCACACAAATAATGCCCACCGTGTCCGCGTATGCAGTATCGGGGCGGAGCGCAGGGGTTACTGGCGCAACCATCCAGCACTGCAAACATGTGTCAACACACTCATATCTTAACTAGGAGGAAATGGTGTGGTCATCATAGATGAATGAGTGTGGAATCAGAAATAAATGGCAACTAAAAGGTTTTGGATATATTCAGTCTATGAAACGTTTTCTGTAACCCACTTGCATGTGGTCAGCTTTCCCTTTCTGCAACTGCCTCTAGGATCCAAACATATCAAGCATTGGGTCTTGGTATTTCGGTCGTGAGTGATTGGTCAGTTGGGTATGCCTCCAAGACCCTAAGACACTGGCACTCTGCCTCTTACCCAATATCACAGTGAATAGCATGCAGATAGTAAAGGGATAGTTTTTTGCACCATGCTGGAGGTCTATGTGACCACCCTATCCTTTTTGCAGCTTATATAGAGTGTAGAAGCATAGTCTAATTAAGCCCGTAATATCACTGGATATAAGACGGAAATACAACCCACCTTCTTTAGTTTCAATCGATATCGGTGATGTTTAGACCAGAGAAAAATAATGAGAGTCAACGATGGCAAGTATGTATTTCTATATCTAGTGGAAACCGGCACACTGGCAGACTCACAAGATGGCTGTGCATTGCTCTTTTGTAGTCATGCCACCCCTCTCATAAGATCTCACACTCTTTAAGTCGTATTCTCTAAAAGGTTCTCACTGCGCTCTATGGGAGAAGAATTCTTAACGAACTAGGCTTAGAGCCTTGGGAATCCACTGGCACACAAAATTCCCGCTAGGTGGCATCATTGAGATTATAGGAATCTTTGGTTGCATTGATGTACATCTTTAGCACGGGAAGCAGGCCAGTGAACTCTCAAGGCTTTAAGCCTAGTTCGTTAAGAATTCTTCTCCATAGAGTGTAGTGAGAGTACAGAATAGGACTTAGAGACTGACTTACGTTCAAAACCTGACAGGTCACAGATGAGTTCCCATCGACGTAAGGCTACTTACGTCGTTCACAACTTCGTTCCCGTTCACTTAAGATTACTTTCGATGCACAGATCGAGTTATGGCGACTCAAGGTAAGTTACAGCCGATCGTGGTCCCTCCCCCATCTTTCCTCCACGGCAGCTTACCGACAGTATCCTCAATGAATAAAAGTGCACTTCTTGCAGTTTCCTCAGTGTCCCTCAGTGTCATCGCAAGGCAACACCTTGCCTTGCCTTCACCTCAAGTCTCCTAAACACCTCACCTAGATATTGATGCTGGTCTGGTGCAGGGACTTGATAGCTCCTTCTCTTCCTCAAAGAAGTTGGTGTAGAACCATAAAACTCTCTTCCTCCTAGCAACTTTGGGCTTCTTGGCGGGGATAGACCTATTCTTTTTCGCCTGCTCCATCCATATCCTGTCCTTTGCCACTTCATCCCTGACCCCTGTCAGCATACAAGATGGGATTCTGGTGCAGGGACTAGATCGCCATCTCCTTCTCTTCTTCTGCTTTCATTTCCTTCTTTTTTCCGCTTTTTTCTGTTGGTAGATACTCATCGTCCAACCACAACTTAACACATTTAGCATTTAGCACACGTTGGCTTGTAATGTTTTTTTGTTGCAGGATTTGCAATACTTCAGTCTCGATGCCATTGCGGATGGACATAGATGAAAAGATTCTGCTGTGATCTTAGGCCACTGTGCTTCTATTCTCACTTTATCGGAAGAGGCTAAATTATCGATAATTAGACAAAATGGCCACCTGGTTGCAATTATCAGCAACTTTCAGGACCGAGCTTCATCCAAGCTTCACAAGAGTTCACTCCAGCATCAATGCAGCTTCAGAAATATTTATCTTTCACATCAGGCTCCGTAAGATCTCAGTGGAAGACCTGCTAAAAGCAGAACTGTTATGCCAATAAAAAAATAAAAATAAAAAAAAGATCTCGCTGGAAAAAATGGGGAAGCCCACAAAGAAAATGAAGGAGGCAAAGAAGAAACAAAAAGCTTGAAGCTCAAGGAAGCTCCAGAAAGAGCAAGAGCGAGTGCAGCTGCTTCGTAGGAGAAGGATTTAACTGAGACTTCTGCAATTGTCGGGGAAGCCCATCAAAGTATGAATCAGACCCGAGGTCGCCGTCGATTCCAGTTTAATCCGGCGTTAATGTCAAAGTCTGGCACAGGGCTCTGTCTGGCCCTCTATGAGAACGCCCAGGTAGGAATAATCCCTTTTCTTTTTTGAGAGAAAAAACGAGACAGGTAGTCTGGAACAACATTTTCAAACGTTGGAATACGAGAGCATGCAATATGGAAACGATGAACAAAAGAAATCCAAAACAGTTCTCTAAGCCAACGCATTGTTTGCATTAACCTACTCCGGCCAGTGTTGAAACATGTAACTTGTGTATTGTCTGAGTAAACACGCACTCTTTGACCATACCACAAGTGACCCAAGCAATAGGTTCCTATTACAACAGGCCACAGTTCGCGCACGCTGATGTCCATGTTGTCGTACAGTTCTGTCGGTGCATTGGCCCAGTGGTGGCAATCAACTCAGTTGGGGAAAATGTATTGATCCTTCACATTCCATACCCCGAACAACCAATCCTCAATAAACACAGCTCCAAATCCACTCATAGAAGCGTCCGTGAAAATTAAAATTTCCTGAGCCGGAATAATAGGAGAAATCCTGTTCAACATTTGGGAAAACTCCTCCACCATAGTAAGTCATCTCGTATCCAATCAGGGATAGAATGAGACCGGTTTGAATCACGAACATATGTACAATAGTTGATTAGGTGGTGTGAAAAAGTCCTGCACCCTTTTACCACAGTGCTACAATGAGCGAGAATTCCACACAAAACTTGTAATTCCTTATGACTAACACCATTTTTCACGTCAAAATCATCTTAAACATCTGACAATTTCTTCAACTTTTCATCTGAAGAGTCATTGAAGCGTCATTGAAGCACTATCCATTTCAATGCCTAGGTATATTACACATCTCGCCGGACTAATAACTTTCTTCCAGCTGATACTGAACAACAAATTCTCTTAGGTTAGAAATAAGAGCTAATTGAGCTTCCTTGCACGATTCGTAGGTATCACCTACGACGATAAATCCGTCCAAATACCCAAATGTGTGATCATAACATTTTTTTCTCATACATCATATTACAAATTCCGAAATTTGGGTAAAGATGTACGGTGCACACTTCAATCCGAATACTAGACAGTTTGATTAAAAAAACAAGTTGAACCAGTCTCGCCAGTAATGAACCCAAGCAAGGGTCCTCAAAATGAAGGGTCATCGTCAACCTGTCATTTCTCCCGGAAAGGGGGGAGGGGTCAATGCTAGCATCAGTATCGGGGACCGCATCCCCTACACAAAGGCCTGCACCCTTTCCACTGTCGCAGACCTGGCTCACAGGATCTGGGACCTCGGGCCGGGGACTTGGATATGGATAGCCGACCTCGCCCGGGCATAAAGCCAGTTGCAGGTTGACCAAGACCTTCCTGATACAGGTCGGGGGTATACTCTGTCGGTATATGTTGTCCTTTCGGGGACTGTCTCTTGGCCTCGGCCTGCCAGAGGGTTCGTGGGGCCGTTGCACATCTCCTCGGTGCCCAAGGACACCACGCCCTCGTACATATTGACAACTTCGTGGGATGAGGCCAGCCATGCCTATCATGCCTTCAAGTGTCTGGCGTCAGACCATCCCCGAGGTCAGCTCACTCGTCATCCCGGCCTCGGTTAAGGCTAACCTCTATTAGTTCAAGTTATGTGCCAGGGCAGCCAATGGGGTCGTCCTCATCGCTCCCTGCCTTGACCCCTGCCCGATCTTCGTCACCAATCCGGGGCGTGGTCGGAGTGGCCTTGGCATCGGAGAAACAATAATTGACCGGAATCATTATCATAATGCACCATAAATAACATTAAAAAGCGGTAAAAATTACCAATTATAATGGTACATACCTTGCTCACTTCACGTACGTCTTTCCTCTCTCGGTGTTCGCGCGTTACTGACTTCTCACATAGTTCAATCTCCCTGTATTCTAGGGCGACAGAAAATAGTTCCGTAGTGAGTAGGAGGCTATGGTACAAGACACACCGGCCTCGACTTCCATGCATCAGCAAGTCGCCCTCACCCCATCGCCCTCCTCCAGGCGGTGGCCACCCTCGGTCCTCCCGCTCCTCAGGGGTCCTGGATCGTTGTCTACACTGATGATGATGGCCTGGTTGAAGCTGTCGCCTTGGGTCGCACTGCAGGCCCCCTCGATGCTGAGGTCGCCCGCCGGATCTGGCTTTTAGCGGTGTTGGGGATGACGACCTGGACGGAGAGACGGCCTTGGTCCTCCCTCAGCACAATGCTTGCCCTCTGTGTACACCAGTCTGCCACATTGACCTCTCCATGTCTCCCTCTTAGAGGCTATGGGTCCACACTTAACGCGCAGATGATGTAGTCGCTTGCATCAGAGGAGACGGCCTCCACCAGTCAAATCATTGCATCCAGGCCGAGCCATACATCAGGTTTTCAGTCGTCGTGGGCATCCCTCCTCTATGCCCGACTGTCGCACATGCCACCAGGTGTGTCAAGAGGAAGTGACTACGGTCTAATAGACCCTCCGGAGGTTAAAAATCTCCGTATTATCGCCCCGGGTAAGTAAAAGTTCCGCTCCCGACAGACTGGCCACACTACGACTGCATGAACCACAGTTTTCTTATTTATAATTGGAAAAACTGAATATAATTTGGGATATAGATGTAAAAATAGCTGAAATTTCCATTTCTGGCATCAGAATTTCAATTTGAAGATTTCTGAAAACCGTTAAACTGCAATAATTCTGGGATACGAGTCAAGGGTCTATCACCACACAACGTCGGCAACCAGCGAACACCGGAACTTGTAAACAGACTGAATTTTGGGATACATCAATAGGGTCTATACAGTCTACTGTATTCATGCCCTTGGCATATTTCAACATATAACTCTGATAGCCATGCATCAGAAAAAAATTTATTAAACCATTTTTCTCTCCAATTTTGTCAACAAAGTTATACTTGAGGTTAATTGGGAAATTATTGATAATTAGACCTGGTGGTAATTATCATCAACTTTGAGGACTGAGCTTCATCTGAGCTTCACGAGAGGGCGCTCCAGTAGTTTCACGAATGCAGCTTCGGAAATTTGTACCAACCCAACCAACACCGTTAAATAACTCCTACTCTGTAGGTCTTTGTATTCATACCCTTGGCATATTTCAACATAATCCTCTGATATAGAGAGAAATTTGATAAACCATTTTTCTCTCCAATTTTGCCTTATAGTTATAATTGTATACTTGTATTCATGTTGAATTGCAGTTCCAACAATGAGAAAGCATTGAGTATTATCAGAATCAACAGAGAAGTATGTCTGAGAACTGGAGAAATGAATGATGGATATAATTTAAATATTACATAGTATTCCTATTCTTAACCTACATTTTTAAATGTAATGGACAAAATGTACCCAAGAGAACATATTAGAAAGTATAGGGCACCTGTTTCACAATTATTTCCAATGTAGCCAGAGAGACATGCACATTCATATGATCCAGGGATATTGGTACAAGAACCCCGATTATTGCATGGAAAATTGACACACTCATCAATATCTGAAAAGCAGAATTTATGATATATATACAATGGCAGAAAAACTACAGATTATATATGATACTTGCATTCATGTTAAATTGCAGTTCCAACAATAGGAGAGCATTAAGTTTTATCAGAATCAAGAGAGAAGTATGTTGGAGAACTGGAGAAATGAGCAATGGATAGAATCTAAATACAGTAAAACCAGGCTTCTGGAACACCTCGCTTAAGGGGTCACTCCACTTCAGGGGACACTTTGCTTGGATCAGAGGGTGACTGCTTAAGCGGGGTTTTACTGTATCACATTATTAAAGTATTCACAAGCCTATTCTTAACCTAAATCTTTAAAAAATAAACCTATGTAATGGACAAAATGTACGCAAGAGAACATTTTGGAAAGAATAGGGCACCTGTTTCACAATTCGTTTCAGTGAAGCCAGAGAAACATGTACATTTATACGATCCAGGCATATTGTCACAAGAACCGCGACTTTTGCATGGAGAATTGACACACTCATCAATATCTGAAAAGCAGAATTTATAATATATACAATAGCAGAAAAACTACAAATTATATATGATAGTTGCATTCATGTTAAATTGCAGTTCCAAAAATAGGAGAGCATTAAGTTTTATCAGAATCAAAAGAGAAGTATGTCTGAGAACTGGAGAAATGAGGGAGGGATAGAATCTAAATATTACATTATTTAAGTATTCACAAGCCTATTCTTAACCTACATTTTTTAATATTAAACCTATGTAATGGATAAAATGTACCCAAGATAACATTTTGGAAAGTATAGGGCACCTGTTTCACAATTATTTCCAGTGTAGCCAGAGAGACATATACATTCATATGATCCAGGGATATTGGTACAAGAACCCCGATTTTTGCATGGAGAATTGACACACTCATCAATATCTGAAAAGCAGAATTTATGATATATATACAATGGCAGAAAAACTACAAATTATATATGAAACTTGCATTCATGTTAAATTGCAGTTCCAACAATAGGAGAGCATTCAGTTTTATCAGAATCAAGAGAGAAGTATGTTGGAGAACTGGAGAAATGAGCAATGGATAGAATCTAAATACAGGAAAACCAGGCTTCTGGAACACCTCGCTTAAGGGGTCACTCCACTTCAGGGGACACTTTGCTTGGAACAGAGGGTGACAGCTTAAGCGGGGTTTTACTGTATCACATTATCAAAGTATTCACAAGCCTATTCTTAACCTATATCTTTAAAAATTAAACCTATGTAATGGACAAAATGTACGCAACAGAACATTTTGGAAAGTATAGGGCACCTGTTTCACAATTCGTTTCAGTGTAGCCAGAGAAACATGTACATTTATACGATCCAGGCATATTGTCACAAGAACCGCGACTTTTGCATGGAGAATTGACACACTCATCAATATCTGAAAAGCAGAATTTATAATATATACAATAGCAGAAAAACTACAAATTATATATGATAGTTGCATTCATGTTAAATTGCAGTTCCAAAAATAGGAGAGCATTAAGTTTTATCAGAATCAAAAGAGAAGTATGTCTGAGAACTGGAGAAATGAGGGAGGGATAGAATCTAAATATTACATTATTAAAGTATTCACAAGCCTATTCTTAACCTACATTTTTTAATATTAAACCTATGTAATGGATAAAATGTACCCAAGATAACATTTTGGAAAGTATAGGGCACCTGTTTCACAATTATTTCCAGTGTAGCCAGAGAGACATATACATGCATATGATCCAGGGATATTGGTACAAGAACCCTGATTTTTGCATGGAGAATTGACACACTCATCAATATCTGAAAAGCAGAATTTATGATATATATACAATGGCAGAAAAACTACAAATTATATATGAAACTTGCATTCATGTTAAATTGCAGTTCCAACAATAGGAGAGCATTAAGTTTTATCAGAATCAAGAGAGAAGTATGTTGGAGAACTGGAGAAATGAGCAATGGATAGAATCTAAATACAGGAAAACCAGGCTTCTGGAACACCTCGCTTAAGGGGTCACTCCACTTCAGGGGACACTTTGCTTGGAACAGAGGGTGACAGCTTAAGCGGGGTTTTACTGTATCACATTATCAAAGTATTCACAAGCCTATTCTTAACCTATATCTTTAAAAATTAAACCTATGTAATGGACAAAATGTACGCAACTGAACATTTTGGAAAGTATAGGGCACCTGTTTCACAATTCGTTTCAGTGAAGCCAGAGAAACATGTACATTTATACGATCCAGGCATATTGTCACAAGAACCGCGACTTTTGCATGGAGAATTGACACACTCATCAATATCTGAAAAGCAGAATTTATAATATATACAATAGCAGAAAAACTACAAATTATATATGATAGTTGCATTCATGTTAAATTGCAGTTCCAAAAATAGGAGAGCATTAAGTTTTATCAGAATCAAAAGAGAAGTATGTCTGAGAACTGGAGAAATGAGGGAGGGATAGAATCTAAATATTACATTATTAAGGTATTCACAAGCCTATTCTTAACCTACATTTTTTAATATTAAACCTATGTAATGGATAAAATGTACCCAAGATAACATTTTGGAAAGTATAGGGCACCTGTTTCACAATTATTTCCAGTGTAGCCAGAGAGACATATACATTCATATGATCCAGGGATATTGGTACAAGAACCCTGATTTTTGCATGGAGAATTGACACACTCATCAATATCTGAAAAGCAGAATTTATGATATATATACAATGGCAGAAAAACTACAAATTATATATGATACTTGCATTCATGTTAAATTGCAGTTCCAACAATAGGAGAGCATTCAGTTTTATCAGAATCAAGAGAGAAGTATGTTGGAGAACTGGAGAAATGAGCAATGGATAGAATCTAAATACAGGAAAACCAGGCTTCTGGAACACCTCGCTTAAGGGGTCACTCCACTTCAGGGGACACTTTGCTTGGAACAGAGGGTGACAGCTTAAGCGGGGTTTTACTGTATCACATTATCAAAGTATTCACAAGCCTATTCTTAACCTATATCTTTAAAAATTAAACCTATGTAATGGACAAAATGTACGCAACAGAACATTTTGGAAAGTATAGGGCACCTGTTTCACAATTCGTTTCAGTGTAGCCAGAGAAACATGTACATTTATACGATCCAGGCATATTGTCACAAGAACCGCGACTTTTGCATGGAGAATTGACACACTCATCAATATCTGAAAAGCAGAATTTATAATATATACAATAGCAGAAAAACTACAAATTATATATGATAGTTGCATTCATGTTAAATTGCAGTTCCAAAAATAGGAGAGCATTAAGTTTTATCAGAATCAAAAGAGAAGTATGTCTGAGAACTGGAGAAATGAGGGAGGGATAGAATCTAAATATTACATTATTAAAGTATTCACAAGCCTATTCTTCACCTACATTTTTTAATATTAAACCTATGTAATGGATAAAATGTACCCAAGATAACATTTTGGAAAGTATAGGGCACCTGTTTCACAATTATTTCCAGTGTAGCCAGAGAGACATATACATTCATATGATCCAGGGATATTGGTACAAGAACCCCGATTTTTGCATGGAGAATTGACACACTCATCAATATCTGAAAAGCAGAATTTATGATATATACACAATGGCAGAAAAAATACAAATTATATATGATACTTGCATTCATGTTAAATTGCAGTTCCAACAATAGGAGAGCATTAAGTTTTATCAGAATCAAGAGAGAAGTATTTTGGAGGACTGGAGAAATGAGCAATGGATAGAATCTAAATACAGGAAAACCAGGCTTCTGGAACACCTAGCTTAAGGGGTCACTCCACTTCAGGGGACACTTTGCTTGGATCAGAGGGTGACTGCTTAAGCAGGGTTTTACTGTATCACATTATCAAAGTATTCACAAGCCTATTCTTAACCTATATCTTTAAAAATTAAACCTATGTAATGGACAAAATGTACGCAAGAGAACATTTTGGAAAGTATAGGGCACCTGTTTCACAATTCGTTTCAGTGTAGCCAGAGAAACATGTACATTTATACGATCCAGGCATATTGTCACAAGAACCCAGATTTTTGCATGGAGAATTGAAACACTCATCAATATCTGAAAAGCAGAATTTATAATATATACAATGGCAGAAAAACTACAAGTTATATATGATAGTTGCATTCATGTTAAATTGCAGTTCCAAAAATAGGAGAGCATTAAGTATTATCAGAATCAAAAGAGAAGTATGTCTGAGAACTGGAGAAATGAGGAAGGGATAGAATCTAAATATTACATTATTAAAGTATTCACAAGCCTTTTCTTAACCTACATTTTTTAATATCAAACCTATGTAATGGATAACATGTACCCAAGAGAACATTTTAGAAAGTATAGGGCACCTGTTTCACAATTCTTTTCAGTGTAGCCAGAGAGACATGTACATTTATATGATCCAGGGATATTGGTACAAGAACCCAGATTTTTGCATGGAGAATTGACACACTCATCAACATCTGCAAAGCAAAATTTATATAATATACAATGGCAGAAAAGCGGAATGGAAGCAAAAGTCACATTCATTATTATTATCTTGAAAATGTATTTGATTTAACAAGTGGAAATATATATGTCTCAAGCATATTCGTACATCAATGAAAATAATGTTGGCTTAAAAGTGAATGTAGGCATTGTAAAACCAATAATGTCCATTCAATAAAACTTCTCTCTTCAGCAATTACCAATATGTTCACCCTCTTGGTCGCCTCACCACCTGGTGGTGCAGACCAGATATGCTTGCGCGTAAGCATAAGTAAAGCGACCAGGGTGGGGAGTTAGCTCGGTGGTAAAGAACACTGGGCTTGTAATCCCGAGGATGTCAGATATTGGTGATTGGAGTCCCACTGCAACCACTTTTCTCCTTCAGACCCAGTAGTGTTAGATTTACTGTTATATCAAAGGCCAATCCTTCTCATACCATGTCTATGTGGTGTGGGAAGGAAAAGAACTCATACCTTTGTGAACGTGTAGGAGTGGGATTTCTATCTACATTCATCCCATTGATTTGGTCAAATCCAAAGTAAGTCTAATTGAACAAATTGGGCGTTAAACTACCCAACCAAACCAAGCCAAAGTTAGAGATAAGGCAGGTTGTTGAAGACATACATGATGATATACAAATAAAGCTAGTAACAGCCTATGCAGACCGACTACCTGCACTACCCTTCACCTCACACACTTACACCAGAAAACTGATTAATCTAGACAGTCCTGAATGCTGTCGCTACACCAATCAGCCTTATTTGATAGGGTCTCCATCTATGGAGTCTACTTATGTGGAGTTTTAGGACTTTTGGTTCTGAAATAACTGCCTGCTTATGCATAGGGTCTGCTTACACAGGGTGTATGCATAAATGGGTTAAAATAACCTTCTGATAGAAGAAAAAATATCTATTCAGAGCAAAAGTATTCAATTACTCAGGGTGTCTACTTATATCTGTTAGGTGGGGTTCTACTAGAGACAATTACAGGACTCTACATCAGATCCTGGTACATAAGTTGATATCTGAATGGATGACAGCTTGTCTACAAAATATTCCTTTCAAATTCCAGTTTTTTGTTCTTCTGCTCTTGACTAACAATATTTATGTACAGTTTCCCAACCCTTATCATATTCTTTTCCTACTTGGTATATTTCTCCCTTAACTTTGGTTTTGAACTCATCCCCTGTTTCTGGTAGTTTTGTTTTCCAGCTTAGTCGGACACAGACTTTTACCCCTAAATGCCTCTGTGAGTGTTGATAATTTTCTTATCTTTGGTGCCAGTGATTTTATTCTCAGTTCATCAAGGAGGTTTGTTTTCACAGGTTCCTTCATTTGAACAAGTTATACTTGACCACTCATTGACATCAACAGAATGTGCTAAAGAAGCAAGTTATATATTATACTTGCATTCATGTTAAAATACAGTTCTGACAATGGAAAAGGATAAAATATTATCAGATATAACAATAAAGTATGTTTGAGAGCCTGACAAATATGGGATGAATAGAATCTAAATCTTACATTACTTGAAAAGCCTATATTTATCTGACATCTTTGAATATTAAACCTATGAAAATATTGGAAAAGTATAGAGCACCTATTTCACAATTCTTCCCAGTGTAGGCAGTGAGACATGTACATTCATATGATCCAGGCATATTGGTACAAGAACCCTCATTTAAGCATGGGGAATTGACACACTCATCAACATCTGCAAAGGAAAATTTGTCATATTTAGAATTGTAGAAAAGTGTATGCTTATACTGAGTGTCCATTTCATTTAAACAAGGCATACTTGTACAGTCATTGACATCAACAGAATGTACAAGAGAAAGAAGTTATATATAATGATTGCATTCATGTTTAAATACAGTTCCTACAGTGGGAAAGCATTAAGTATTATCAGATTTAACAGTAATGTATGTTTATGCTGTGTTTACACCATGACCCTGGCAGTCCCGATAGTCCTGACAACACATTGCTATACTCCATTAGGTCTGCCGTATTTGGGGAGCTGCCAGGAAACTTTAGTTCTGTCAAAGAATCCAGCATGGCAGACCTGACAATTCCTGGCTCCCCCCTCCCTCCAGGGGCAATGAGAATCGGGACTCGCAACACCAGGACCCTACCAGGACATCAGCAATCCACCCCAATTCACTGCAAGTCAGTGCAAGTCAACAGGTAATGATTTGTAATCTACTGGAATCACAATGAAATTCTTCACATGGCATACCACAAGGTGACACTTTTACGACACCACAATGACCTGCAGCAACCTTAAGAGGCCGCACCTACCTACTACGATAAGGTCCCCAATATACCCCGATAGGACACCGGCAAGAAATGTTCCCGATAGACCACAATGAACAGATAGAATTCTTATCGGGAACTTCAATCGTAAGTATAAAAACATGCGCCAAGCTTTTGATGTTCCCGATACGTTCTCGATACCAGCACCTTCATTGGCATAGCCTACATTCCGATTGGAGTTGGGTCGGAAATGAATCGGCAACGCTATCGTAATGCACAGCCCACCAAAAATTCCAATCGGAATGCGCTCGATTCCAATCGGAACGCTTCCCGATTGAATTCCAATCGTAGAAAATATCAAACATGTCGAATCCAGACGTAAGGGCTACGATAAGAATTTCCAATCGGGGTCCAGTCGTGGTTGAATCGGGAACCGTATCGTAATGCGGCGCCCACCTCTACGATAGAAAAACGTTCCCGATAAGAATTGTTCTATTCCAGTCAGGAACTTTGTCGCGAAGTCTATCGGGGACCTTATCGGGGTTGGTGGGTTCCTGGTCTAACTCACCTTGGTGAGCCATAATTTGCTTGGGTATTTGGAGCCAAGTGGAGTAAGGGCCATAAAAGGTCATAAAAAGTCCACATTCACTTACAGTTTGAGAAAAAAGAGTGCCGGGATTGTTGGGGTAATGGTGTAAACAAAGCATAAAGAACTGGAAAAACATGTAACAAATAGAATCTAGATGTTACATTGCTAAACAATTGACAAGCCTATTCTTACCTTACATCTTGAAATATCAAGCCTATGAAACGGACAATATATACTTAATAGAACATATTGGAAAAGTATTGGGCACCTATTTCACAATTCTTTCCAGTGAAGGCAGAGAGACATGTACATTCATACGATCCAGGCGTATTGGTACAAGAACCCTGATTTAAGCATGTAGAATTGACACACTCATCAACATCTGCAAAGCAAAATTCATAATATGTTCAATGGCAGAAAAAAGGAGTGGAAGCAAAAGTGGCATCTATAATAGTATTATAGAAAATATACATTATCTATCAAGTGGAAATATATGTCTCAAACCTTATTGGACATCTATGAAAATAATGTTTGTTTGATAGTGAAGAGAAATGTAATATAGTCATTGAAAAACCAATGATGCCTATTCAATTAACATTCTCTTGGTTAGATATATCAAGGTCGTTGCAGACACACACATCGTTACATGTGCAAAGCTTGCACCTACAGCAGCCTATGTAGACCGACCACCAGATCCCTCCCCTTCCACAAACCAGATTAATCTAAATAACACTGAGTGTTGTCCCTGCACTGATAAGCTTTATTTGATAGGGCGTCCATCTGAGGTGTCTGCTTATATGGGGTTTTAGGCCTCTTAATACTGAATCATTTGTCTGCTTATGGAGGGTGTCTGCTTACATAAGCATGTGTTCCACCAACTAGACCCTCTTTCGATGCAAAGCCGACCTCTCAGCCGAGGCATGTGACCAATGCCGGGTGGCCAGCCTGCTAATTATGCATCGCCTTCACTTTTTTTGCTGGTTCATATGTGTAATATCCGGTCGGAAACAAGCTATGTGCCCGTACACTGATTTTTGGCACGTACATATGCTCTCTAAACATTACTTCATTACAGTTTGGGCGTTAGCTGCGTGCACGGGTATATGATAAAAAAACTATATGAATTGCTAAAAGTACCTACCCACAAAGTATTGAAGATTGAATCCCTCTCTCTCCTCAGCTTTACCGGCCCCGCTCTTAGCTCGGAAGTTTATGAGTACTTCATCCCTTTCTGCCGTAAATGCATCCCTTCGGACAGTGGGACCACAGTACCTAATAACCATAATAGATTGGCATCAAAGTAAGCAAGTGTGGTAGGAGACCTGATAACTCGATATGAGCACTCTGCGGCTTGTGAGCTATTGATTATTCAAGACCAAACTGTCAACGAATAAACTGCTACAGTTTTACACCTCTGTGTTCATTCAATGTCTTATAATTCAAATATGTATATCTATATTGAATAATCGATCTGTCGTTCATAAAAGATGCTCAATGGTTTACTAGAGAATGTCTGATATGATTACTTCCATTTTCAGAATTTATGAGCAACTCACGGTCTTCTACATTTTCACAAAAGATACGAAAAAGGAATTTTATCAAAAACATATATTCAATTACGAAAACTGGTGTAAAACGAGACATTTTATCCGTGATTAACGGATGTGAGATTGCCATAAGATAATTAAATAATGGTATTTGAATAAACGATACACAATTAATCAATTTCAGACTATTGTCGCTATTGGTGTCGCCTTTTCCCACAATATAACCATAAAAGTAATAACACTAGTAACAGTCCAGTTTCAAAAGTACCTCACCCTCACCTTTAACGACTTGAGGACCCACCAGAAATTCTGATTGCCCCAAACGTTGCCTCCCGTTTCAGTCAGCTTCATTAATTTTTCAGTGATTGATGGTGCTATACACCGAAGCCGGACATGAACTAATATGGCAATAGGAAGGCAATAGGAGGCATTTACTCTTTGCACTTTTGGGTGTTACACCTTAATATTCTATAATCATCATAATACATAATGTTTCAGTCCTTTCTCCAAACCCTCTCGTCATCACATGATAAATATTTGGTTCATGGATCCAATCCCATTTGCTTCATAGTGGGAAAGGAGATATTCTGAAAAGGAGTTTCGAGTCATGTGTACCACAATAACGGACATTGTGCCAACCTTTCCCGGCAGTCACCGTCTAAAATGTTTTTTCCTGTAAGTTGACATCAAAGTCACACTTACGATCCTGAAAACTAGGCAGTTAAAGTGATGTCTCTTATGTTTGAACGATGCTGACTTAAGACAGAACATTCCAAATATCTTTGAAACAAATACTATCTAGTCATACTAGCACCACAGTGCATCGGTAACCCCAACTTTTCAGTCCATGCCTCTATAAATGTTTGAAACATAAATTACCTGCTTTAAAATAGTTGTAAACCGACCATTTTATTCATTTGCATAACTTGACAAATATGACACAGATTACTTGTTGAGAGTAAATTAGTCAGTCATCTACATTCAATAGAGCTCATTACGGAACATTACGAATAATAAACGATAATTATGGGATGTTCATGAGTTATCACCCTTGAGGGTGTTGCACCCAAATAATCACAAAAAAATAGATTATTGTTATTTATGTTTCACTTCACCTGGGTCCGATTAGGTTATCCTGTGCCCTGTAGTGTATCTCCACCCAGTCGTAGCAGGTACAGCTTTTCTCTGCACAGGCTACGCTGAAGGGTCCAGAGAAGTGCAGCGTGATCTTCTGATCTGACATATCGTCCTTAGCCTAATGCCATGAAAACGAACGATGAATAAACATTATTTGCCGTGAAAGATGTGAGAATGCACCGTCTAGGTGCATCGAAATGGAGTAATCAGTAAAGAACGACTACTTGACGTTATCTCTGGGGGTTATTGTTTTTTTTTCATTTTAAAAAACTTCTCCTTTTCACAAATCTTCTGGAACAAAAGTCCACTCTAATAGAAAAGCTTAAATGTCACACTTTACTGAAGATGTCCTGCATTATTAATGTCCATATATGCATATGTTTTATTCCATTTTATTCTCTATATCTGATATTGTAGTCACAAAAAAAAAGAAATCAGTCATCCTACTGCAACATCGCCAGAAGGCATGGTGTGAACTAGATTCTGAAAATAGACTGCAGGTCATCCGGAAATTTGTGAAAATTGATAATTGGAGGTTCAACTTATTTCAGTAATAATGAATATGATTTCAGTAAAAGAAGGGAATATTTGTATGAATTCTAAATAGATGTGATACTTTGATCCTCCAGGTGCATTCCTGGCCGGTGGCGTAGGTGAGGGAGCCATAGCCCGGTGATGAGAAGTTCTGGATGCTGGTGGTTGCTATCAGTTCCCCTCCACATGGTTCTACAACATTATAAACAAAGCAGTACAGTAACACATCCTTATAATGTACCCGGTCACAAAGACTCTGATACATCAAAGAAATCTATCCATCTGATTGATAAGCCAAAATGAGGCCTGGAGTCATATGACCCACGGCCTCAGTTGTATTCCACCTACATAAATGTGTCAATTACGCAGGAAGTCATGCGACTGCTGTATAGAATATCATCATTATCGTGAGTACCCCTAGGGATAGATAAACTTAGCAGACACCATAGTCAGAAAATGTGAAATCTAGTTTCTTCACCTGAAATATCGCTCCAGAGAACCCATTTGCTTGATATAACAGTCCGAAGAGTAACTTCATTTCTATTTGTATCCTTGTGTGTCAATTGTAAATCTTGTAACTGTGTCCTTTGTTATTGATGCATGTATAAATGTTATGAACATAACAAGGATGAACGCCTTCACAATGGTGACTGTAACTGTTTTATGTTTCAAATTTAGTTTTCTTAAGATCCGGTCCCGTTCCTTTTCCGAAACATGTCTATGGATGCATTCATGTATCCCTGCATGTATGAAGAATCTCATCTGGTTACAGTCCAATATTTCTATTCCCCAGGAATTCTATTTGATTAATGATAATTGCATATTATATATTGCGTTCATTGTGGCATTAAGCGTGCCTCTAATCTGTTGTACCCCTACCTCTTCTCATGTAGGTTTTGAAGTATCTCCTGAATAGTTCGGTTTCACCAACAAAGATTTAATCAAACCAAGGATATCACTCTACTCACCTCCACGAGAGGGCGCAATGTGCTGACAGCGGTCTCCATAGCGACCGTCCGGGCAGATACACGTGGAGCAGTTACGTGGGTCCTGGTAGCCGTCGTGCAGGCAGGTCCCGCTCTCTTTGCATTTCACTAAGCAAAAACGTTGTTACATAATACAATATCTGTTATGATGTATGGAGCACTAGCAGGATGCCCGGGAATTCACATGGCTACTGCTAGTTTGGCAGTGAAAGCCTTTGGCATCCAGATTGTTCTTTTAGTGATCATTTATCTCCAGAGGGTCGTTGCTCCACGTTATGCGGGTCGCAGAGTAGCGATCCGAGGTCGAACGTGTTGCTCCAGGTGTTTTTTTGCGGATTGTATCATAGATATGTGGCCATTTATATCCAATCAAAAACCTAATGAACCTTTAACCTATGCCACTGATTCAAATGCGGTTTTGTAAAAGGTACAATACAATATGAAAATTACGATACTGCACGACACAATCCGATATTACTGGTGCAACGCTTTTCCCACATTTCCAGGAGCAACGACTTCCTGAACCTTCTGATCTCAAATCTGCAAAGTGCAACCCATAAATATTTGGGCAACTCAAGTTATAAGCATTTGAAAATAAAGGTTAGAATATGATTTTTGAATCAATGAATAATTATGTTTAAAATCATATTATTTTCATTGATAAAGAAACCTATCGACTTTTAGACGAATCATGCATTTTGTGTAGTCGATATCTATTGTGATTTTTAATGAATACTTTCTGTGTCATGACCTATATGAATTGAATAATTAGGTCATAATCGTATAATAAAGAACAATATCTGGCTTTAGAAAATGATCATTTGAATAGAACAGATAAGGAATCACAAGAAAGTAACATAAAACACTCAAATGTGGCTTTTTCATATGTATTTTAGTAATAAGGAGTGATTTCATGCCCACACATTCTCCAGTAAATTGTCAATAGGTCCTTCTCATTTATATCAGTCACTTTCTACAAGGTAGTAGAGTAACATCATTCATGGTGGGTGATGTCCCTGGACCTGACATGGGATTAGAGGATGGGGTAAAGGGCTCACCTGAGCAGGAGGCATTGTTTACAGCCTTGGCGTTGAGGAATGACACTTCTACCCTCTGTCCGATGATGTTCTGTAACTCTGGATCTTTCGTCTTTAGTATTGTCAGTTGATCATCTACTGACAGCATCTGAAGAGCGATTATTGTAAACAGACATGTAGGACCAGTCGGATAGCACATATGGGAAGTATTTATTTAGTTTTTTCTATCAACGGGGTTTGCTCTTTTCATCTCTATTTAATAATGCAGGTGTAGGGGCGCAGGAACCGAGCGATGTTAAATCGGTTTTACAGGAGGTGGAGTCACGCTGTTGCTCTTGCCAGTGGGATGATATAGCTTAGGCTAAGTGCCACGAGTTTGTCTATATTACAATGTCCATAACTTCTCTATTTATGGAGAGTTCTATACCTGGCTACACACACTGTTATGTACTGTGTGCTAGTGGATTCTCAAGGCCCTAAGCCTAGGTCGTTAAGAATTATTCTCCAGAATACGACTTAGAGAGTGTGAGATCTCATGAGATGGGTGCACCCAAGGATCAGCCTGGGTCTTGCACGTAGTGCAATACTGCCGTGTTACCGTGGTGGTTGAGTTATCCTGCCGGCTCTCAGTTTCCAAGTTATTTCCCCTTATCGAAAAAATAAATGTAAATTGAAGTAACAGAATTTGGTGACCTTGACGTCTTTTTTTCCACCAAAGCTGACCAAGCTCCGCATAAATAAACTACCTTACGTATATCTAAGTTATCTGATTAATGTATACTGTGACCTAAATTATACTTGAACTACAGGCATATTTGTTGGCCAGGTTTGTTTTAGGCGTATTAGGAAGTGTCAAGTGTCATGAAATATATGCTTCCTAACTTTGATTATCGACAACCAGACACAAAACGTATCCTGATGGTAAATGCAAGTTCCTAAGTGCATTCTATTTCAGAAAGACTTACAAGAGCTCTAGATATCGTATATTAGAAATATGTTTCTACAAACCCATGGAGAATAATGCATCAACGACGCATAATCGTATTGACCAGTGGATACGATGAGTTGAGGCGGCAGCTCGAAGAAGCTGACCTCCTGACCTGGCCGGATGTTGTCGTGGTTCACTATTATATAATCGTCTCTTCCTGGCTGCTGGTGATCGTGCCAGAGACCGAGAGCATGTCCCACAGCCTGGGCGATCAGCAGTTCCTGAATGTGCACACAAAGAAAGATTCATTCAAAAGCGTCATTTCGTGTTAGGTAGTGGACGTTCTCTCTCCCTCTCCATTGGAGTGCCTCCAGGTATCAATGGGTGCGGTAGGGCTACGGAGGGGTTGTGAGGTCACAACCAGCTTTTATATCTCTGGTAAGTTCATTCCATAGACTTAGCATTGGGAACTCGTATCCAACGCCCATGAGGTATCTAGGAAAAATATCCAATGGGAGATTATGTCACAAATGTTAGCCTATTAGTCAATGTGAAGATGAATTCAGATGACCTATTCAAGTTTTAGGCCAGAGCTCGGCCCCATCTCATTTGAATCGCCATGTAATTGACTAGTCTCTTTCAGGACCACTTGAGGTGCACGGGGCACGCTGACAAGGGTCACTAGGAGTCTACCAGGGCTGGGAGCTGATTTGCTGGCATGGGAATTTTCTATTTGGTCTGGCTATAGATAGTACAGATTCAAACCCAGGAAGCGAACAACAAACCCTCACGTGCAAGCTGTCAGATGAATTAACTTCTCTAATTATTGAAACCGAATTGATAATCTGTGCTCGACTGATGCATTTCTGTATACATTATTCATTGGAAAACTTAAAACCTTTGAAAAAATATGATTCCATTCCCAACTGCTGAGATAATTTTCACTAAGTCTTCTGACTGTACATAAACATGTGACGTCATTTCAGCCGCCATACTGCTTCCGGGTATGGAATTCCCTACCTCAACCACTAGACTCCAACAGACCCTTGTCAGGCTGCCTTGCACGCCTCCAAGTGTCTGTGAAAGAGACTATGTAATTCACGCGGCTTCATCTTGTGTATTACTACGCCATTCAAACTCGATGGGATACGAAGTCTGACCCTAAACGTGGGTGGGTTTTTTTTTTGGTTTTTTTTTTTTGGTTTTTTTTTATTTAAGCATTATGTATTACAGGCAGTCTGCGAGTAGCAGGTTTTTTATGCCTTTTCAGGGCTTTTACAGTTTTTACATCGATAACTACACCAGTCGTGTTTACATATATACAAGGTGATAACAATATATATGATATGATGTTATGTGATGAGATGATCCACGTTGTGTGTCAACTGGGCCAGTACATTTACTTGTCATAATCTCTCGTACATAATTCTACTTTTACTCTTAACAAATTTTTTATATAAATAAGTAGTCGGTGCTTCCTGCACTTCTAGGGGTAAGTTGTTCCAGTTTTGTCCTCCTTCATATAACGGGTTTTTTTTAAAGAAATTAGACCTTGGTCTCTTTAAGCTAAGCGTTCTTTTTGCCTGACCTCTTGTCTTCGGATTATCAATCTTAGTAACATTTTTGTTGGCATATCTCCTCATGAACATGTACAGTAAATAAGTATGTCTACAGTTTAGCACATCTAGATCACATCTTTTGTGGAGGTCTTGAACACTTATTTCTCTTATCCCCTTTTTTACACAGATCCTGAGTGCCCTGTTCTGATTTTTCTGTAGTTTCAACAGCAGCTGTTTGGTAGCACCATTAACAAAATATCCGCTGTGGTCAAACAGAGGAGCTATCAACGTCTTATAAATTTTTATACTTATATTTTCATCTATATACTTTCTTATCTTAGCTAATTGAAACAGGCGTTGATTTACCTTTTTACATACATCATTTATAGCATTCTTCCAAGTTAGACATCGATCTAGAATGATTCCTAAGTATTTGAATGTTTCACACTGGGGCACTTTATTCTCATTAATAACGAGATTGATTGATTTGATTTCTTCTTGATTATATTGCAATAAACGCTCTGAGCCAAAAACGCATAGTTTTGTTTTCTTTTCATTAATTTTCATAAAATTTTGTGTACACCAATTTTCTAAAAGTTTTATGTCATGCTGTATTCTATGGATACTCTCAGTAACTCCAGTGTCACTGGTATAGATGACCAAGTCGTCTGCGTAAAAAACATGTTGACATGACAGGGGGAGGTTTTTTATGTCATCTATAAAGCAGTTAAACAACAGGGGGCCCAGGATGCTGCCCTGGGGCACCCCAGCATAGTTTCGGGCACTTGAGGACAGAGAACTGCCAACTCTCGTGCTTTGTGTCCTATGCTCTAAATACCCCTTTATGCACTTAGTCATTGACCCTCCAATTGAAAAATTATTATAAAGTTTTTGGATAATTAAATTTCGATTTACTCTATCAAACGCTTTACTGAAGTCAATAAATAAACAGGGGGTTAATCTTTTGTTATCTCTGGATATATATAGGTCATTGACTAAGTGCATAACAGCCTCTGTGGTGCCTCTAGATGTCCTAAAACCATATTGGTTATTATTGAGAAGGTCATGCGTTTCAATATGATGCGACATATAATGATGCAGTATTCCTTCTAGTAGTTTACCAGGGACCGGTAACAACGAGATAGGTCTCCAGTCTCCCGGTAAAATACATTCATTCGACTTTGGAATAGGTACAACTGTCGCATGCACCCAGGCTTTTGGGTATACCGACTGGTCAACTATGGTTTGGAACAGATGTCGTAAGTGATCACACCATACATAAAACGCATCTTGAAGAACTCGACAATTAACTCCTATAATGCCACTGGATTTATTTATGTCAATATTTTTTATACCATTATATACCTCATCCAATTTAATGGCTATTTTACCTAACCTATCTTTGTCTTGATTCGTTTCCTCTACGTTTGTGTCAAAATCTGTCATGTTTTCAGCTTCAGTACCTCCGATTGTGGCAAAATAGTAGTTTAGGTAGTTTACCATCTCTTGACCATCGATAAATACATCATTGTCTTCGTGATATAACTTACCCATATGGCTATGTGCTTGTGGATCATAAAAGGATTTTAACTCACGCCAGAATTTCCTGGGATTATTTGCCTCCTTATTAAGTTTTTCTGCCAACAGATTCTTTTTGGATTTCTTTATCATTGTGGTAATGTCTCGCTTGATTTTTCTTAGTTTCTCGTATTTTTCACGAGTATACTGGACATTTAGGTCTTCGATTAGTTCTCGTCGTTCTATCATTCGATCAAGTATGTCGTCTGTAATCCATTCTGATTTTTTATGGTGGAATTTAAAATTTCTTAGTGGACATTTTTCATCTAGATAATTATGTATAATTTTTGTCAAAAATTCCCATTGAAAATTCGGATCTATTGAATTATAAAAATCATTATAATCTTGTTGGTATAAATATTGTTGAAAGACTCCTATATTATAACGTCTATATGATCTGCCTTTAAATTCACATGACTCTACGTCTCGTGTTTGGTGGTATCTTTTGACAAGGATAGCTTTGTGGTCACTAATCAGGTTGTTGTCTAGGTGTACTTCTAAAGTTTGTGCACAATTACTCATCATGTGTACCGCTCTCTGGTCTCGTTACTTCTGATACATAGTTTCTTAAATTATTATCCCTCATAAATTCAGCCAACTTTAGGCTATCTATGTTATTCCTCACATTAATATTTACATTATCATCTCCAATAAAATATTTTTCGTAGTTTTTATGAAGCGGGCAATTTGCGATTATATCAAGTTGCTCCAAGAAGGATTCCAAATCCCCAGACGGTGGGCAATAATAGTATACTATAAGCATTTTTTTATTATTAGGTTTGTCAACTTTCAGCGTAAGAATCTCATGATTATTAGTAGATATGCACATGTCTGATACTTGATGACAGTATTTTTGATGTTTTTCTTTAACAAAACAACACATTCCTCCACCTATTTTATCCAACCGATCGATTCTAATCATATTATACCCATCCAAACTTACCATACCTTGGGTATGTCGTTCAGTGAGCCATGTCTCACTCAGGCAAAAGTAGTCTAATTTATCATATAATAGTCGTACTTGGTCTATGTGTCTATAGAGACTACGAATATTCAAATAACCTATTAGTAGAGATGGCCGTTTAACGTGTGATTCCATTATTATTATTAGTTTTTATAGATGTCTCCGATATGAATCCTGAGTTCAAACTTGTATTTCCAGTGTGATAACGTGGGTTAATCTGAATATGAGTTGAGATGAAGATAGATGTTATGGTGTCCCAACGACCGTATATTGTTGGTTGGGACACCGATTCTTTCACTGTACACCTCATACAGCTATAAAGCTTGAGCAGTATACAGTGAGTGGTATGATAGGTGAATAGTTACTACTAGGAGCATAAAAGGCCGGCTGCTCCGCACGTTAGTATAGATATAAAGGACAGTCTAAGTGTATCATGCTTTGATAAGTAATTTATCTAGCTATTCTCAACAGTGATCTAGATGTAAAGTCGGTCTAGCAAGGCCATAACTTACACCGTTGTCAACTCATCGTAATACAACAGATGCGTTTCCAGATATGCTACTTTACTTAGCTTTGGCTTAGTGAAGCCTTAAAGCTGGTTATAATTACTCTATGTTATTCATACCTCTGACATTTTAAGAGATTGACTTCAGTCTTTGGTCTAGTGAGACCCACAAGACGATGTAGTGTACATCTTACAACAACCACTTAGGATTGACTAGGTTATTGATGTATTCCGCTTCTGATATTGTTCAAAAGTTCACGAATGAGAATGCGAACCATTTTTTCAATTACGGGCTGATTATCAGGATGGCATCCATCTTGTAGACGTTGTAATTCATGGTAGCATCTTCGCGTAGTTGTCCTGTATCGGTGTATAACATGATGCAGTCTTGGGGTGAAATATCCCAGTGAGTCGTTGAGTCGGGCTAGTTCTGTCGAGAGTGAGAGAGCACGGTCATTCACCTCCTCTTGGTCTGTATTATAGATGGGGTTTTTCTTATTCCAGCGGTATAAGTCCATTGAGTAAATCGTGGTGAATATTACTGGTGTACTGGGTTTGATATTGTTAACATCCCTCCTGATCGCCTCACAGGTATTAAGTATTCGTCCCAGTTGACCCTCACGATTTTCTCGGCGCATCCTCACTAATCCGTGTGCATCCCTCTCTGTTATGTCACAGATACCCGCTGCGATGTACACAACATCCACTCCGGTGAGACCAGAGGGGTTGTTAAGTTGTATCCTAATCCGCTCTAGTGTTGCCCCACTAATACTTTCATACACAAAGTTCTGTTTTAGCCTTATGTCCCTGGCTAAATACCTAACTCTTGAATCTCCGATTAACAGACGACTCATCTTGTATATGTTCTCAAGATTCTTCCTGTACTGTTATAACTTCTACCTGCATGGATTCCGGTTGCTCTGGTTGAACAGGATCCGCCTCTGTCGCTGTTTCGCTCGCCTTCCCAATATTCGCGTCTATTTTAGTCTCCTTCTCGATATTCACATCTGCATTAACCGCCGTCTCTAGATTGTTTTGCTGGTGTATTGTCGATCGCACTCGTTCTAGTATTCGACCTGCTTGATTTAGCCCCAAGTAAGTGCCTGTGTCATAGACCGTACTGTGGAAGTTACTGTCTCCTCCCCAAAACTTACTGTGGGTTCCCTCGATGAGAGTAGTGGGGTGGGTACTTAGCAATTTGTCACTCAGTTCTTGATTCTGCAGGAATTTGGCCAAGACTATTTTCTCCAAGACAGTTGTTTTCTTATCCGACCAGTCCGGGGGGTTAATGGTTTTCCCCATTACCTTTATTTCATAAGGATTCTCTGTTCTTAAGATTTTTTCTCCTAGAACTGTGTCTCCTACGTATCCGGCCTTAGTATATACATAGGCATGTTCTGTACTCTGGAATTTGTTTTGTTTCATCAGTTCATATTCTATGTTTCCTTCTTTATTACGAGTGTACCATGGAGTGCTCAGTTCTACTGAACATTCAAACATATTACTGAGATATGATGTATGCCCAGCATATACTATAGACCCTGATTTCGTTTTCCTCTCACCTCCCCCCTCCCGGTTTTGGTCAACACTAGGTGTTTGTTTATGTGGCGGTGTAGGTATGTCAGTCAGGGGTGTTGTTGTTTTTGTTTTTGAGCGTGTTATCGGTGGTCCAATTTTTGCGGCTTCGTCTATGAGTTGTAGCAAGGGTGTCGGTGCTGCGGTTTCCCTAGTAGTTATTGGTCTAGGAAGCATGTAATCCTCTAGGGTTGGTTGTCGATCTACCTGGCTCCTATCCAGTTCTGGGCGATTTGGTTGGTTAGTATTCTGTTGTTTGTTTTGGTCGGGTTTCCAGTCCGGTGGATATAGTTGATTGGGTAGAGTGTACATCTGGTCTAAGTTGTATGTCACACCTTTAACCATTATCCCCTCAGGTACAAAGTCCGCTCTATTACCGATCCGTCTCTGGTACCCCACTACCATTCTGCCTATTCCTCGGCTCTTACGTACTTGCCACGGTTCGTCGGGCCTAATGACTGCCTTGCAGTTAATTGTACGACCAGTCACTTTAGAAGCGCTCCGTAGGAATCTATCAGTTACTGCGAAGTTCGTGAATGATATAATTATAGGTTTGGGTTGATCTGGATTGTTGTTTGTTTTTCGTGGGTTTCCTAGCATTCTAGACACGTTTAGAACGTCGTCCAGTCCAATTCGTAGTCCCATTTCATTGCATAGTTCATGTAATATTTGGTGCATGTTTTCGTTTTGCCTTTCTGGTACTCCTAGAACTATCGCGTTTCTCTCTTTCGCACTGCAATAATATCTCGTATGTTGGTCTGCAGGTTTAGGCCCTACATTATGTTTCCTTACCATATTAGCATATGATTCCGAGTATTGAGAATTGGGGATATTAGAGGTAGGCAGAGGGCCGCCTGTACCTGATTTTATGTCTAGTATGAGGTCAATCGTCGATCTTGTGTTTTTTATCTCGTTTTGGAGGTCCTCATATTTATCAGTTATTTCTTTATGAAGATTTGTTTCTAAGGAGTTTTGTTTCGATTCGATGTTATGTACCTTTTCTGTTACCTCGCTAATTTGTTTGTTTACTACACCTTTTACGGTATTTATTTCTCGTTTTAGATCATCTTCAAGAGAGATTTTCATCCTTTCCATTTTGTCACTCAGCTGCGATTGCATCTGAATCATGAAATCCTTTATCCCTTGATCATTTACAGATCCCTCCATGTCAGATATGTCAGTTATAGTGGACATCTGGTCTGAGTTATCTGACCTTTGTCGTTTGGAGATATCATTATTTACTACGAAGGATATTTCTTTAGAGAGTGTTCGTTCACGTTTGCGTGCCCCTTTACTCCGGCCTGCCTGCGAGGCAGGCGGTGGTGTGTTGGCCGAGTTAGATCTATGCTGCTTACCTCGGTCCCGTGCCATGGCAGGCACCGGTAGTTGTAAATCTAGTTCAATAGTGTACAAATACCGACCTTATGGATGTATTTTTCACTAGATCCCACTCACAGTCCTTTTAGATCCTTGATCCACTGTCGATGATCATTCAGATCGCGTTCAGAACAGTTTAAATCCAGGTCTATGCGGAGCAGCGGTGCGGAGCGTGTCCACTCGTCAGCGGCCATCTTCTGAGTTTGCACACATATATGTGTGCCCTTCACACACTTTGAAGTACCTTTAAGTTTCCTCTAAAGTATCTATAGGATGATTTAAGACCAAAAAGGCATATTCCCAACTTGAGATATTTTAGGACATAAAGAAGCATTACTGAACTTTCATGTGCCAATGCTTGGAATTGATGCTGGACTGAGTGAGTTGACATGAGTCACATGAGCCACACTATGTTAGGGATTTACCTTTAAACAATCCTTTTTGTCCAGGATGATGGGTTGTGGTTGTTTCTCAACACGGCCAACGAAAGAAATACATCTGCAAATAGAATAAACTTCAGTAACCAGGAGTCTGTGCAATCAGAAATCCTATCTGGATCAATGCCACTATTCCGTTATATTTGGCACTGGGCTGCAAGCAACATGAACCAATATTTCGACAACTGATCCAACAGGCAGGTTTTGTAAGACAAAAACTAAGTTCCAAATTCCATTTTTTGGGTAGGTTCCGGAACTCTTCTTTATGCAAAGTATCGTATGTGATTGGAATCTGGAAGTTGTGATATAAAGAAGGAGCTCTGCATTATACGTGAAAGCATTCCTGCAAGGTCACAGGATATTGTGATAATTCACATGAAACGAATCCTTAAGGAAATTGGTATACGTGCCATCGACAAAACAGCCGATCTGACCTATGCATTGTTAAATACCACAGTCAATGTTATATGTTATATTAGAGTTCGTGCGGAATTGACCAAAGAGATATTCTTTGATTGCGTTGAATTACTTCAGGGAATGATTTCCTGGTAAACACATATAGGACTAGTAATTATTAAACACATTTTTGATAGAAGACATAATTAGTAATCGTTAACCCATGTGCGGTGGATGATGCTTTAAGGATTGTGCTTTTTAATACAAAATGAAAAAAAAAGAGATTATTCAACATGACACTTCCATAGAATGTAGGTACCACATCATATCTAATTTTCTAGTCAAAAGGAAAAGTTATATCGAGGACCACATGTTATATCATGTGTTGAGGTAACCATAACCATTCTGTAGAGACCTTTTGCCTAGACAAGTTGATGTTGCCTAGAGGTATACAGTGACCTATGTGTGTGACTGCTGTAGTTACCCACCGCGAATGGATTAAGTATATTTTGAAAATCAAAATGATTAGTAATCAGTCCCTATAAACCTAGTACATTCTAAATGTATATTGAACAGTAAACACAACTGACGAGCCTCCTGTTTGGAACTGGATGTAGTGGGAGGGAGGCACGGCAGAGTCCTTGAGCTCCTCAAACTCGACACAAGTTGTGGATGTCCAGTGTCTCAGGGCCTTCCTGATGAGTTGCTTCTCTCCGGCATCTGGAAGCAAAGTTTAATAAGCATTACATACCAAGGTGGTAAGGGCCACGTTTACTAACCTCAGCTACGGTACCTAACGGTAATCTTGGCATGCTAGCATATTCTACAAAGCGCACTGGAATGAAGTAAAATACTAAGACTCAGAAGCGGCCATGAATCTAGGCCGCATGGTGTACGGTGACGTCCATGTCCCAGCACAGTCTGGATAGCCTAGTATTGTAATTTATTTGGTAAATGTTTAGATAATTATCGAAATTTTAGGTCTATGATAATTAGTACAACACATTTAGCTTGTCAGGATTGTATGCCATAACTAGGTTTTGTTAATCACTTCATAAATTACATTCCACTTCGTCGAATGAAACATGTGAGATTCCCCTTGGAAAAGTGCCAATACCATTATCATTCATATTATTTATTGATCTAATAACTGTTTTGCTTTTATTAACACTTTCAGAACTCTGCCACCAGCATCCTCCTTCCTGTGGTAGCTTGGCAGCGGGCACCCATCCTAAATAGCTTTACGACGCGCTCTACGACGTACAATTGCATTGGTCTGAATTTCGGCGTTTGGTGGGTTCCAATTAACTGGATTTAAAGATCAATAATATCAAAGGTATTGGACAAAAATATGACGGATATCAATCTCAATCCAGAGGAGGTTCCCGTCGGTGTAAACCTACCGAAGGCGTCACTAATGGTGTATGCTATGGGCACTCCTGGCGGCCATTGCAGGTCTGGCAGAGTGTCGAAGTTGGAGATGGAGCGGCGACGTCGGGCGGGCGTCTCCTCCGTCTGTGCACACGGCCTCCACAGGGCCTGGACCTGAACGAGCATCAGCGGAGTGGCCCCGGGGCACACGGCCGGCTCCACGCTGCCCTTCTGCCATTAGAGGGGAATCATTATGACCCTCATACAAAACTCCTTATTTAGTGTATAAAATGATACCTACATGGACAGACTTATGCCATTTCTTCTCACCCCTCATCTTCACCTGTTTATCTTGATGAATCTTTGGACAGCAACGGATATCAAGGTACAGCAGGAAGAACTTCCCACGGTCAGATGTTGGCAATGAAATAATTTTGAAAAATAAATAAATATTTATGCTAGTATATATATATATGTACACTCAGACAAATGCATGTTTATATTGCGTTCGAATAGAAGTTTATTCCGTTCTCAGTGAATACAATCGCATTTCCATTTGACGGTATTGCCTTCTTATTGGATACGTTTGTGTCATCATGTAATAAATTGATACAATTGCGATTATTGGCGTCCACATACGCCGCACAGAAACTCACAAAACCCTGCCTCACCTTATGGAATCCATTCAGTAGAGACTAATGTGTATAGCTCACCTTTGTTGCATTCGTCTCAGCTGCATATTTAGGGCAAGTCAGGACCTTCTCCATCAATTCCACAGCCTCATCAGGCATGAGTTGTTTGCAGTAGTCTGCAGGCATGGCTGACTGAACCTATAAGTAAAATTATCATCAGTTATGGGTTCTACATGGGTGAGGTGTCAATAACCTAGTTATCTGTATTGATAAAGCAGATAAAGTTCATATTTCCCCCCCCCCCCCCCCCCACCTCCGGATTTTGATAATCTCTAGTGTGTGGGAGTTCACGCCTTAATAACTCCCAGTCCTCTGACAACCCTAAGCAGTGGAGAGTCAGACACCAGAATGCACCAGCGACCCCATCGATAGTAATCTTAAAATTGTATTTAAGCTCTATGTACTTATTAAATTACTCAACGCTGAAATTTCATACCATTGTATCTCTTTCCACTATAATGTGTGTACATGTTAATTATTGTGCCGAACGTGTGAGGATTGATGACATAGCTGCGTCACGGCACGCCCATGGTGGAGCCGTCAGAAGAGTTATCGTAAAACTGGATGAGGTTTAATCTTGGCCACCGTATTCCACGACTGGAGTTTGGCATAGTGACTTCATGAGGCGAAGCCGAGTGATGTCCGGAGCCAAAACTTCAGGGGTGGAATGCGGTGGCCAAGATTAAAACGAATCAGGTTTTGATTTTATCCTACCCTATCTCCTCGATTTTGGGATATTACGTGATAACAATGCTGTATGCCACTAATGGCATATAAAACTCCGTATGCCAGTCAGCGTGGCATACGGAAACCCATGTTAAGCCTATGGGATTTTATATTAGGGGTAGGATAAAACTATAAACTACAGGTTGGCGCGTTACTAGGCTTAATAATATGGTCATGGTTGGGGGAGGACAGTGTTTATGGTGAAAGATATAAAAGCAGCTGAGAGGAGGGGGTGGCTATTAAATAGGAGTGGTGCAAGACCGAGATGTCACGACAACAACCCGGTCCAACTTTCTGTCATACACACATCAGGTTACCCTCCTACAGTTATACCCTGGGAGTTAGTTAATGGTGCAGGCCAGTGCTTAATAAGGGGAAATATTTCAGGCAGCACTGATTGATTTGTTGTGGTCAATTATTTTCGATTATCTCGTTCCGAATTATTCAAGGCTTTTGGCTGAAATTGTTGGGTTTTGTTTATATAAATGGTTAGATAATTAAAGAGTAATGTTAGAAATCACTTGCTGTAAAGAGTGCCGTATGATTATCTTTCCTGGTATTTTTAGTCACTATCGATGACATTTGAGGAAGGAGATGGCGATACTCCAGTCACTTATAATCGGATGATGTGGTGAGTGTCATGAGGTAGAATCGATGGGCTGTCATTAAGGCCATAGGGTGGAGTAATACACAATATTACCATGATTTCGATCTGACTGGCCGTATTCTCCGCGTAGTTGACGTCTCTCTCTCTCTCTCTCTCTCTCTCTCTCTCTCTCTCTCTCTCTCTCTCTCTCTCTCTTCCATATTATTTCTCTCACTTCCTCTCGTGTTCTCCCCCCCCCCCCTCCTCTAAACTATTTTTCATACCCTCTTTCCTTGTGTCCACTATATCTTTAACCTCTCTTCCTGTCTCATATTTTTTTCCCCTAAGTTTCCCCCGTCTTGCTCTTTCTTTCTTACTTTATCATGTCTCTCTTTTTCTTTAGAAATCCTTCTCCTATTGTTTAATTCCTGCTAGAGAGCAATATTTTTCATAATCAGAATCACAAAGTACAATAATAGATGTTTTTTTATAAACGACTATAATGATCATGAGAGTGAAAACAAAGTGGAATGCTACAAGTGATATATATTTTTCCATTTCCTTTTGTAAACGTTGGTAGATAAGAACTATTTACCTAGTACTAGGTAATTATAGCAACAATAGCTACTGTCTGAATACAAAGACCGTCGTGTGCCATGCATGTCCAGAAGGAGGTATACGTACATAAAGAAGCCTACTCCCTTACCATATGTGCACAGCAGAACAGCAGGAGCGCCAGCTGGGCCTCCTTCCTCCACGGTCCGCTGACCATGGTGTTGAGGAGCCACTTCGATGCCCCCGCCTTACCAGATGGACGTAAATCCGGCACCCGGGGGTTTGGGGTGATTAGGGTGATATGAGAGCTGGCACATAGACTCACAAGTAATCGCGACGCGGTGATCCACTCTCTTATTGCGACGCTCGTGATGTACCGGGTCTCCTATCGGGTTGATCCAAGCCCTCTCACAGCGCAGTACCAGCTCTCACAGCACAGTTCACACGTATTGCCTGCTCGACCTGTAAACGGTACACATCTCCAGCACAGGTTGCTGCCACGGTCGCTGAACATGGATGTCCTTTTAATAGTGGTGGGCTGGGGGTGAGGGGAGCTCTATTGGTAGACAAATTCCACAACGATTTATGTTACCTTCTTACAAGAAATCACGCATTAGTGTAGGATGTCAGATGTAACCTCTGTTCCCAAGTTTGGCATGTGATGAGACTTTTGGCCACTCCTTATCTTTTTCGTGTTTTGAAAAGGATGGCAGGGCATTGGTATTCCTATCCAAGAAGCGGTTGATATAACCTTCCCTTGCTTTCAAGGTCTTATAGAACTGGGTCGAGAATCGTATTAATACACAGTACTCCACCTATCTAGAGGCACCGCAATCGTCACAGGGGAGAAGCCCAGTGACGATCATGGCGCATCCAAACATGTGGATTATTTTTCATTTTACAATTTGAGTACGGTTCTATATAAATCTTTCACAAACATTAGAATATCATCGCAATATCAGAATGATTCAAATTACTTCACAAATCCAGTTAGGAGCGTATCAATCTCCATGTCTCTTGTCTGCTTTCTCATATCCTGGTTGCTGATTGGCCAGTTCCTAATGACATCATCTCCCATCACTCCTCCACTACCATGGTGTACCATTGGCACTTTTCGTGGTTGATAGTTAGGTATATTTTTTAAATGTTATTACTATGGCTAAACTTGTACCAGGGGTGAGATAGATGCAGAGCTGCCCTATGAAGACCTTTTCCGTTTACTATTGGCAGGTTTTCTTTGTCTTTGCTTTGTGTGTGTGTTTCTTTCCCTCCTCACAATAACACACACTTTGTGCAACCTCCATTGATATGACCTCTTTGTTGTCAAGGATGATGATCTCACCACTGTCATTTTAAACGAATTTTGCCTTACATTTATTATTTAATACCAAAATATCCAATGTTTTAGGTCTTGCATTTTCTTGGTACTTTTCTGTAAAATATTGTCACGTCACTTCCTTTTGAAATAGTTTATAACTTTCAAAATCATACCTTATTTGTTGGTCCGATATACTATCTAGTCTCTGTTGACAACTATAAAATGGAACACAGCAAGTACGTATCGACTCGACAAAAAGACTCTGCTCTTTAATGGAACTGCATCGAGATCCATAGATATTGAAAATATGACATGAGTTTTGGTTGTGAAGTAATCTCATGAGGAAAGCCGAGTGAGATAATGTAGCAAACAAAATTGAATGGCATATTTTCAGTGGCTATGATCAACTGCGGCTCAGATTTTATCTCACCCTACCACTGTGTAATTTACTAACATTTCTGATGACATCCCCTATCGTGTATTTCTTCAGAAAGTCCATGCGTGTTGACTACAGGTTGCTAAATAATACTAGGGGTGAGATGAAAATAAATATATGCCATAATTTTAGAGAGTGAAGTCCTAGAGAAATGTGAAACCAGTGAAAGGAGGTTATTTGGATCAACAGGTTTCAGCAAGACCTAGTTTAGTTTTGGCAAATCAACCTTCCATAAATTCTTATCTCCGGAATGGAAATCAAATGCCGACCAGAAACATTGACGACAGAAAGTGTAGCCTCATAGAATTAGTACACGACTACTGCCGCTCACCAAAAGCAATCAACCACACTGGCAACAGAGCTACACAAAGTTAGCTCTGGTCGGGTTAAATCCAGAGGCCGCCTTGACCCTTAGCTGGTTAGCACCTGTGTAGTACTTATACCTTTAGCCATGAATACGCCATCTGGTGAATCTTGGCTGCACTATAGGTTAGGAAATGTCTGTAGCCTGGAACCTCATGTACTATGTATTATAGGCCAAGCAACATCAACCATTTCTTTGGTACACTATGAGTAACGCCTCCATTTCTTGCACTCTCCTAGCAGAGATCCTGCACTCTACTTACGCAAAAGATCTGCTGAAGTACTGATAAAGTACTGAAGGTAGTAAATTGCTAGTATTAGGAAAGAATACAATTTCTCAGGGCTTACTGCCTGGATTTATGTATGGGATGATAATGTAGGCCTAATGGTGTGATTACTTAATTTATAACTCTCTCAACTGAATTTGATTGTAGCACTTTTAAATTGACACATTTTAGTTGAGATCTGGCCTGGATTGAAAACCACATGTTATGTTTGGATCTATGACCTGATAAAAAAATAGAAGAAAAAAGGACTTGAGCAAGTCTATGTAAAGCCAAGAGAGGTGGTGTGACTGTCAGTTCAAGGTATTTCTCTAGTATCATGTGAGAAGCTGCACTACGCATTTGTCCGAAATTATGTAGGTGTTTCGTAGTTAATGGTTAATTTGGATATGGTTCAGTGACTTAACAGTGTGCAAACAAAGTTAGTAAATATGTAAAAAAAAAAATTAAAAAAACGATTGTAGTTGTAGTTAACACGTAGCAAAGGTGTTCTTTATAAGGAAAGGTACAATCATGTGAGATACTGATGTAGTAACAGAGGGGTATACCTCTGCGCTCTCTGATTATTCTAGAATACTGCTGTATAGTGCTGACTATTGGGCATGCACACATTATCATGCTTGTAATAATTTTAAAGCTTCTACCACAGGACGCCTCCACCCAATTACCTGTGTAGTGGCGCCACACAGTCTGTTTACATGCCTGGAAACAACAACTGCCAGGACTGGTCAACAAAACGATTCAAGTGCCGTTGTCTGCTAAGTCAGCCAAAGAAAACACTGGATCAGGGTCATCTGGCCACCATCAACCAACCACGGTCAAGTTCTGAAAAATCTGGACGAAATTCTGCACCAGGAAAACTGAAAATCGAATTTGAACCGGTCACTTACTCGCTCGTCGTGGAGCAGCCTTGTACACATAGCATTTATATAATAGGCATTTTGTAAGGTTCTGCTTGAAAATCCAATTGCGTTCTACGGGCAGCACCATCAGTAACATTTGTTTGGCCTCTCATCGAGCTTACATTAGTCGCAAGCTTTAATCGATTGGGCCAATCGATTGGCCGTTCTTGATGCTGATGGCCTACCCATAATCTTGATATTTATAGAGTAGAATTAGATTAGACGTTATTCAGTTTTTTCAAATAATTACACATGGGTGTTTTATTAATAAAGCTTTATTCACTAAGACAACATACAACAAATGATGGAGCCATCAGGGAATATGCGATTCAGATTGTATAAACCATGCAATATCTAAAAGTGGAACACTGGTTAGAGATGATAACTAATATGAATTACTCGACGAAAACATAGATTATGCTAGAATACTGCTGTGTTGTGCTGACAATTGGGCATGCACACATTATCATGCTGGTAATATTTTAAAGCTTCCGTCATCGCACATCGATAGAATGTTTACTTATGATGATATTTGACTTCATTAAACTCAAGCCAGCATAAGACATCAGTCGCATTTTAAATGCTATAAAACTACTGCACTGTAGATGACGCGTGGATTTCCATATTAAAAAGAATCGCAGGTAGAGATGTATTGAATTATGTTAGGGATATTTAAAAGAGTCCAGTTGAGTTATGTCCTGCTTCTACAGTTCCTCAGTACACACTCTTTATAAGAGTTCACTGCTCTGGGAATGCCTACGGTTGATTTCTAAACAGTAACTCAATATAAAAGAATTCGAGGAAATTACATTTCCATTACCGATGATGAAGTGAAAGGGCCTCTGATGAACGTTCTCGATTCAGTATTCCCCAAGAATTTCAATTGTCAAGCACTCTAGGACTGAGAGATGAATATTATCATTGATGAATTTAGGAAGTGCCATCTCGTCCAGCAAAATTGTAGCCGGTTACATCGAGAGGGAGCCTCATAACTGATGCTGGAATTTGTAATCTGATCGTAAATTACTGTTCTGAAGTTTGTATTGTTTCAGATTGTTTAGGGATTATGTTATGACTCAGTGATACTGACCATAATTCTGGAAAATGGAAAATTTCATTCGAGAAAACCACAAAATAACTTTTATAACGATAAAGAATGAACCTCTCTTCATCCAGTTTGTCGCCCTTCGCCAATAAGTTTACATAGACTCTTTATATGATGTTTTCATGGTTACTGTAACTGATTGCAAAGTCCTTTATATAAACACAACGATTCACAAACCTTTAATCAAATACTATGAGATGGTTTTCACAATGCTGAAAATGATCAGAACCGTCTGTAATCCTTGCAGAGACTTAAAGTGCGCGTAGAGTGTATTGTTACTTTTAACGATGAAGATTCAAGTGGTTCGCTCCAACTACTGCACCAAAGTTAATGCATGCTACAATTAATCTATTCATATTCCATCTCGAATATCAGTCTTCTCTGTTACTCATCATATCAAGACGACGTTTTTAATGGGTTGTTAATTTGGTGCAGTTTGACCTTTTGCAAGTCAAGTTTCCTACAACACTTTTGAGATGTTTCTGAAATCCAATCTCGGAAAAGACAATGAACTTGTTATAACACTGGGTGTGCTTGGGGACTAGTACCCCCTGTCTAGGATTTGGAAGATAACTCTCTATGCAGACCCTTTGGGGGAAGAAACTCAGCCCCTGTACTCTCTAGGGTCCATATATATATATATATATAGATATATCTGTAATAGCAGTGCATAAAAGCTGCAATTTTACAATGCAATATTTTTAATCAGCACCATTATTTTTGAATGTGTAAACATATATTTTCTACAAGTGAGCAAATATTCAGGTAAAGTGCCTTTAGCCTAATCCAATAACATATAACATTGTATAAATCACAAAGTTGTTAGATGGTGTAGATTTAGCTTTGAATACTAAGTGTTTTTTACAGAAAGTTAATCATATTTACTTGGTGGATAACCCCAACCTTTTTCTTTGATACGTAGGTTGATTCGTTGTAAAACTGCTGAATAGCTCGGTAAAATAAACCCTTCAAAATGCCCAAAGCACAAAGGTTGTTTAGTCAGGTAGCATGTCTATATCGATAGTTGATATACAAGCTGATATGTAAAGGATGCAAAAGCAAGTAATTTACTTATTTTTTCCCTCTAGGTAAATAAAAATGCAATAAAATAGTTCTGGAAAACTATTCCATGACAGAACCGTACTTCTGCTCGAACCGCGGTTAGAGTTAGTGATAATGATGATGATAATGGCGATTATTTCAATAACTTTCATGATGATGATCCATGTGATACATTGGTGATTTCATTTGTGAATTCTATACAACTGGAAGCCTCCCCCTCCCGCCTCATCCCCACAGGGTTCGCCACAGTGGATTCCCAAATGTTTTCCTAGACCATCTTCCTCAACAAGAGGCCATTATTCAAAAACGGGGCACCTGCGTAAGGTTCATCCCTAATCAAGGAGAGGCCCTGGGACCTTCTGTCTTTGTTCTGTGAACGTGGTTCGGATTCTGGCAGGCAAGTCGAAACTTTCCATGTAGTTTGTAGATACTCTAGCAGAGAGGGGTAAGTTGTTGAAACGTCCTCTCGGGAATCACAGCTCAGTCTGAAAGAGAAATATATCATATTTGTATTTACCAGAAATGTTCTTTAACAGATTATCAGAATTAACTCTCTTTTTAACCGAATCACGTTCATTTTTTACCATTGGTTGAGAGTGACGCGAAAAGTGAACTTAACTTTCATCTTTGATATATTTCAAAGTTTTTATTTTTCGGAAAACAGGAACAAGGATATTAAACCGAAGAAAGGCTTTGTTTCAACAGTGCCATGTTCATCACTATAGCTTCAGGCTACAGGTTGCACTACACGAAAAGATGCTTAAACTTGGCACCTTTGTATGAATGTATATGATGGAAACATGGGGCTTAGTTCCACCTAATTGTATTATAATATATTTACATAAAGATAAGAATAGTACACCTAGTTGGTGTCACCAACGCAGTGTGGGGACGAGAAAGTGCAAGGAAGATGATTGAATTCTTAGAGGAATGATCTTGTTAAATAATGACAATGAAAAGGCAAATTGATTGCAACCAAATCTATTCAGCCTGTACAATGGGGAATTCTAGCCACAACAGTGTCAAGGCTGCGTTACATAAAAGCAAGCCAGAGTCACCTCGAGAAAATTAACAAATAATATGTAGATGAATTAAAGAAGAAACATATGAAAGGCGAGTGAACATACATTCTCATTGCTTTTATGCAGAATAGTGCATTTCACTCCAGACCACACAAAAATTCATTTGACAAATCTATCGGTCAGTTTTGAAGTAATCTTTAAAACTTATATATATTATAGTGATTTAGAATTCTAACCATGCGGCGGCTTCCCTAGAATACATGGCGTATCACATGATGGGTTTTTAGAGTTCATTATAATTCCCGAAAGATATATAAAAATTTAGGAGACATCTGTTAAGTTGTGAATACAACACCATATACAGTGGCAACCCAGAATAGTGGACACCATCAAACTTAGATCAACGGTCTGCCAAAATGAGATTCTACCATAGAAGGATTCCATTGTACATGTATTGAGATTTATTATCACCAGGCAGCGGACCTGCTGTTAACAGGTTGTTTCCATTCAAGCTACATGGTGGCAGCCTCAGACACTTGGACAATCTGACCTTGAGATGGCAGTTTCCATATTAAAGAAGTACGATTCCAGAAAAGGGTGGACTAATGCAAAACCCTCCCCAGTTCAAAATTGATAGGTTCGGGTGATGCACCCAGTCTATTTTCCCCTGAGCCTATGGTATAATTGATGCAGATGAAATGCAACATGACTACCTATACTACTAGAATAGAATACTAGTAACCATTACCATAAGGTCAGTATTAGGCTGACTTTATTTCTTTGACATAAGGTCATAAATATAATACTAAAATCGCGCCTTTGGGATCTATGAGATAAGGATACTACTAAGTGTTGAGGATAGTGATATCTTATTCCCAGGTCATTGCTAAATAAATGGAAATGGAAGCAAAGTCGCGACATCAAAATATGCCTTAAAGCAAAGCCTACATATTGTGGTAATTACTTGTGAGCATTAGTGTAACTGAACAGGCTGCAAGAACTAGAAAAATATTCTTATTATATGCAATGCATACCTATTAAAAATCCAACCTGAAATACGCCAAAATCCCCAATAAACAAACCCAGTCATTCACAAGTTTCACCAGTAAACAGTGTGGAAACAAGAGTGTTGATGTTTAAGTGTAACAAGTATGCTAAAATTTGGAGAAAAAACGATTCAAGCCCGATGTAATAAATTTATCAACGTACAGAGATCTCATCCTGAAACAGAAACATATCTTGACATTACTGTAGGGAAATATTAGACATGAATCAGACATGATTGATATAATCGACAAATTCCTCACAGCAGGAAATCTCATTGTTTTTTTATCGTGTGGCCAGCAACTACCGCCTGGTAGATTGTGGTGCCCAGGGTCCATTCTTTGGGTGAACCTCGGTCCGGCGTTCATACAATGGGTTTTTTGTGATCCTTTATTTCTAGAATCTTCCTATTTCAAAGCTGGCGGGTATAATGATGAAATGTTTGATTTGGAAATAAAGAATAAAGTAAAAACCCAATTTTTTTTATCAATACATAAATATAAATGTAATCATATTGTGGTTTAATTCTTAGAATACCTTCATCTAATTATAAAATAAACTTGAAAAAAGACTTAAGTCATATCCTTTATCACATACATATCCCCATTGAAACTGTGCAAGACCGTAAAAAAACACTACCTCAAACATATTCGATATAATTTGAGATTTGGGTCTTGGAATACGTGGTCATTAGGCGAGGTGGACGTCATCGCGAGGTGGTCATATTACTGAATATTTTGTAAACATAAGCTACACGGAGAAAGTTTGGGGCTGTTGCCGTGATCGCGAGGTGGTCGTATTAACGAGGTGGTCATTAGGTGAGTATATATAATGCAGAACCTATACATGACGAGCAAAATGCTATCCGCGCAATCTCTTCAGCAAAGCAACATTGTTAACATCGATGACAGGTATTTAGATTCAGGGCTATAGATGCAGTTCTGTTTGTATCTGGTGAGTAAGGCCTGGCATCTACCTACTACGATATGGCTCCGATATGGTCTACGATGCACCCGATAAAAAAACAAAATCGCGTCGGAAGGTCACCTAAAATCGGGGCAGTTGATCACGTTTGTGCGATTAGGCACCGAAAACCCACCATTAAGATGCATGGTTGAATGGCATTTCTAGATAGATGTCTACGATTTTGCACCTTCCCGATATGTCTCCGATATTTGCTTTTTCTATCGGTTCCATATCGGCAGGTCTAAATTTCTATTGTAGTAGGTGGACGCCAGGCCTTTTAATTACATACGATAGTCATTTTGTGTTTGGACGGCTGTAAGGAACTTGACGTTGACGATTTAGTACCCACACTATACTCAGGGTTTACTCTATGCCATTAAATCGTTGTTACTGGTCGTCCGTCCACAAAATCATTGATTATAGTATTATAGGGTATACCGACCTTCGTTGCGTGGTGGGTCCCAGCTGGGATCGGGGAAGGCAAACCAGACTTGCCGCGCGGCAAAGGCAGCGTATTGGTGGCGATCTTAAAGGACCCGCCCGATGGCGGTCTCTCCCTGTCACCAAATCTCCGGAAATAATCACTCCGGATATCATCTCTCTGGAAACCATCACTCCGGATATCATCTCCGTAGAAATCAGCCTGGATACCGTCTCTCTGGAAACTGTCATTTTGAATATGTTCTCCCTTAAAATCACTCCGGACACCGTCTCCACGGAAACTTTCACTCTGGATTTCATCTCTCCGGAGCTGATTCGCTTGCCGTTTCCGGCGCGCGATGGATGGTGACCACCGGAGGTAGAGTGCTCTAGCGCCATCTGGGTTATCTGTGGAGAGACCCTCCGGCATCCGGTCAGCGGTCCGGTCAGCGGTCCGGTCAGCGGTCCGGTCAGCGGTCCGGTCAGCGGTCCGGTCAGTGGTCCGGTCAGTGGTCCGGTCAGTGGTCCGGTCAGTGGTCCGGTCAGCGGTCCGGTCAGCGGTCCGGTCAGTGGTCCAGTCAGTGGTCCGGCGCGTGGTCCCACCTGCCGTCCGGTCAGTAGTCCTCTCAGATGTGCGGCCCACCGTGCGGCGCTCCAGTTCTGGTGTCTTATCAATATCCATAGGCCTGTACCGGTCTAACGTCACCAGACGTCGCTGCTGCTGTTGATGCTGATGCTGATGGGATTCCTGCACTTTGGGCTTAAGGTTCCAGTTCTTGTCGAGTTTACGAACACGCTCCTGCTGGGTACGCCCATGCTGTTTACCAACAGTCCCATTCAGCCGCACGGTGTTGTCCTGCGCCCCCTGGCGTGACACGACGTACACCGGACGGTGCTGCCCCCTGGAGGGAGCGAGGACTACATAGGGCGGCGTCCGGATGCGCCCGGAACTGACGTCATGGCGTCCATTGTGCGACAGTGACCTGGAGAAGTCGACCTCGTCCTGTCCGGGTCTGCCCGCGAACGCCGGGATCCCGTTCCGCGTCTGGCGATTACGGCGCGTGCGCGTTGAGAGGATGCCCACGGCAGGTGGCGCCACCGGCTTCTTCCGGTCTATGTTCTGCGCATTGGTCACGTGGGTGCTGGCCACATGACCATTGGTGTTGGTTTTGACGGGACCGCCGTTAGCCATGCCGTGATGGTGGTACTGGAAGCCATTGCCTACATTCACCCCTGGTGCTATTGGATCTTCCAAAGACTTTCTGACGAAATATTCACTGTTCTTCACTTTGCGTTTCTGTTGTCTTCTCCTGCAAGTTTAAGGAAAATATAGGTAGATTATGCGCTCTATAACACTCAATAGCTTGATTATATTTGCGAATTGAGGTCTATGATACTCTGCTGGTATTGCCTATGTGTCTTGAGAAAGAAGTATACCTTAAAGATTTCACGGGGTATGATTAAGAAGAGGCCACCGTGTGAGTGATAAGGGATATTCTATCTGACAGGCCATCTTTGTCATTACCTCCGCTAAATAATGTCTAATTTACTACACAGTGAGTCCCAAACAGTGAGGTGGTCCTCTCTATATATCTACATATGTAGAGACAACATATGTGTTATGGCAGGTGAATAATCTAGACAATTATCCCAAAGACATATTCATAAACAGAGTACAACCGAAAATACCAGCTTGTAAATCTTTTGTAATTTATCGTACTTGCTATGATTTCTGGACCTAATTCAAAGGGTTAAAGACATACCCTGCAATTCATAGTGGCGGCACCTGGGGTATTGTGTTGGCAACTATAGGTTTAGTCTGCTTATCATGAATACAGTTTTCTTCAACTTGTCAAAATACAAGGAGAGTGACCTATAACATATCTCATAACTTACATATCTGAAACGACAGGGTTTGGGCTATATAAAATCCAACCTTTTATAATTTCCATAAATTAAATTATAATATTATAATACCATTAATCTCTAGCTCATAAGCTCCCGGCTTTTAAATGAGATACGTGTTCTACAACACTCTAAAAAAATGACATGGGTTTTTTAATTTAATGTAAATTGTTCGATATGGCTTTAAGAGATAGATAAGGAAATACCTGTAGTAGAGGATAGCGAAGATGATAAGACCAATGGCCACCAGGAGAAATATCACACCGATTACAATCAGACTTATCACAGCTGAAAAATGAATGAAATGCAACGAAATGAAATACCAGCGACACTTTTAATTGCCGATTTCAACTGTGCATGTACAAATTAAAGAGTCAAAAATGGCTACAATCATGTAATGGTTATAGAAACTGTGATTGGTAAAGGTAAAGACATTCAGATGGGTAAAAGATCTTCTCGATATTTGCACTTTGAAATTATATCTGATTTCCTATACATGGGGAAACTTCCAAAATAGCTTGTAGGCCAGACAGCCTGAATTAATTTGTGAAATTCCAGAAGGCTGGAGCACAAAGTGGCTGCGAAGTTTCCCATAAAAACACAACTATTCCCACGCGGGGACTGTAGAGGTGTAGGAGGGTAAGCCCAGGGTATCGACCAAAGTCTTGCCTAATCCCTTTCATGGAGCTGGGTATTAAGGGGAAAGTGCCCAAGTATACACTCCCTCTGTAGTAATAAAGTGCGATTATACGTCAGGTATTGAACGTGTTCCAATACAGAGGAAACCTGGTATAGTGGACACCCGAGATAGTGAAAAACTCTCTGTAGGAGTCAGTTGATGTCAGTTGCAACGGTGTCCATTAGAATACTGGAGAACTCGACCCGCAACGAACTCGACCCGTAAAAAACTCGACCCGCAACGAACTCGACCCGTAAACGGGACTCGACCCGCAACGAACTCGACCCGTTTTTCCGGCACTGAACTCGAGTATCTTATAGATGCAAATATGGATATATATGAACTAGAATACTTTGGAAGTATTATTACTATTTATATTACCTTGGCTTCAGATTTTACCGAAAATGTGAGCGATAATAAGAGTTTTGAGTGTCCATTTGGCACTGACAAATCTCAAGGTAATAAATGAAACATGCTTCATTGGAAAATTTAATACATATAACCCTTACCCTATTCCTATCCCTAACCCTATTCCTATCTTTAACCCTAACCCTAACCCTATTCCTATCCGTAACCCTAACCCTATCCGTAACCCTAACCCTATCCGTAACCCTATCCCTATCCACAACCTTATCCCTATCCCTATCCCTAACCCATACCCTAACCCTGACCCTAACCCTAACCCTAACCCTAACCCTAACCCTATCCCTATCCATAACCCTAACAGAGTCTCTGTCCCTTGGAACTGGTCCTTCCATTTTTTCATTATTTAAAATTGGCTCTAAATCACGGGTCGAGTTCTCCAAAACGGGTCGAGTTCTCTTCAAATTTACGGGTCGAGTTCGCGGGTCGAGTTCTCCAAAACGGGTCGAGTTCTCCTGTCAATTACGGGTCGACTTCGTTTCGGGTCGAGTTCTCCAGTAACCGTCCAGAATACTGGAGAACTCGACCCGCAACGAACTCGACCCGTAAAAAACTCGACCCGCAACGAACTCGACCCGTAAACGGGACTCGACCCGCAACGAACTCGACCCGTTTTTCCGGCACTGAACTCGAGTATCTTATAGATGCAAATATGGATATATATGAACTAGAATACTTTGGAAGTATTATTACTATTTATATTACCTTGGCTTCAGATTTTACCGAAAATGTGAGCGATAATAAGAGTTTTGAGTGTCCATTTGGCACTGACAAATCTCAAGGTAATAAATGAAACATGCTTCATTGGAAAATTTAATACATATAACCCTTACCCTATTCCTATCCCTAACCCTATTCCTATCTTTAACCCTAACCCTAACCCTATTCCTATCCGTAACCCTAACCCTATCCGTAACCCTAACCCTATCCGTAACCCTATCCCTATCCACAACCTTATCCCTATCCCTATCCCTAACCCATACCCTAACCCTGACCCTAACCCTAACCCTAACCCTAACCCTAACCCTATCCCTATCCATAACCCTAACAGAGTCTCTGTCCCTTGGAACTGGTCCTTCCATTTTTTCATTATTTAAAATTGGCTCTAAATCACGGGTCGAGTTCTCCAAAACGGGTCGAGTTCTCTTCAAATTTACGGGTCGAGTTCGCGGGTCGAGTTCTCCAAAACGGGTCGAGTTCTCCTGTCAATTACGGGTCGACTTCGTTTCGGGTCGAGTTCTCCAGTAACCGTCCATTATAACAGGCTGCCACTGTACATGGGTCATGGATACAACAGAAGCCTTTAGTGCTTACCATCATTATAGTCTATTTATAGATGAAGTTAACCATACTTCAGTATACTCCAGAAGGTCCTAATACTTTGTATAAGGTCTCTCGTTAAATAATGTTTTAAATCGTTTGATCTGCCGCTACTGTCGCCGCCTTCACGAACGGGTCATCAAACGGGGCCCAGGTTCCAGCGAGTTAACGTATAAACTCAGTTACTTTCATAATCTGGCCCTAAGCCATTATTATCGAGATAATCGACCCCAGTTATTATAGAACCCTGCTCGGATTAGCGGAAGTGCTCACTGATTTAACGGGCATGAACATGTGGCATATCTGCCTTTTACTCTTTGGGAGAGAGTCCTTTTTTCTGAAGTCAAAGTTATCTTGGAACATGAATGGATATTAATCTAGTTCCAAAACCTAAAATTGCGTAATGAGTGTCTCTTAAAGTCTTTCCTTATGTAATTTATATTCTCGTTTAGAATACAGTAAAACTTATTGATTCAAATATATCGAAGACCATACATGTCTAAATACGAGTGTCATCCGCTCCTATTTTAGACTAGTTGTAGCTTTTAAGTGTATCTTGGTGAGTCATCTCTAGGTTTACAACATCGAAACCTTCAGATGACCTTGATTTTTGTGTCCATTCAACCCACGCTCTGGTTCCTATGTTATCCGTATAATCTTTTCAGCCCAACCGCACGTGCTTCAAGTTTCTTCATATCCTAAGTTCGGGAACTTAAGGTTTGAAATAAAACAGGCGGTAATGTTTAATATACCTGTTTACACAATAACTCCGTTAGCACCAAAACAAAGAAGACCTCAGCATGGTCAGTGATGGTTTTTAAGAGTTGACCCTGTGACACGAGCCTGAAGTGGTTTGTCAGCTGAGAGATGTGCAAGAGCCAAGTTGTATTCAATTGCAGAAAAAAGAAATGGTTGTGGTTCGCTGCACATTCCATAGATGTCCTTCTATGAAGGGCGAATAGCATAGATCCGTCATTGAAGTAAATACATTTTAGATTCTCAGAAAAAGTACTCATCCGAGATGTTACATATTGGCCTCACACATTGAAGCAATATTTTTAACCTGGAGCTGGATATTAACAAATAGACATCGCATGCTTGGTGAAACAGTTATGACTTACACTTTGGCATACGGAATTGCATTTAATGACTGCGGAGGTAGTTAAATCACAGACGTTATGGACCCTTAACGCGGCATGCCAACACGCTCCCCAAATACCTGAACTTTTTATCTCACCACGCAGAGATGTATAGATCATGGTGTTTCTAGTTTATCTAGCTGAAGATTCATGACTAGAATATCAACAGATCCCAACCCATAATCATACATTGACTCATCCATCTGTTAAAAAGAGTAGAGTTTTTTTTAATTTCTTTTCTTCGCAATTTTCAATCATAGATTTAGATATTGGATATTTTTCGTACTTTCGTACATCACACGCACACAAGCAACATGCTATCCTAAATCTGACACAACTGCACACCAATAAGGCAGTCGGAGCTGCATCAGTTGATCTATTTGAGGAGAGACTTAAGGATGTTTGCTTCATACTCACGTAGGTGGTGGTAGCAGTGACGTGGAAATAAGATATTTCCTGTCACTCCTTACATTCGTAAGATGTTTCAGCTTAGAGATGGCATGGAGGTTAAGTCAACCGTAATGTATCACCTTCAAGGCTATAATATATCAACACCGATTCTTACCAATCTGATAGGTGGGGAAAAATTGGTAAAAATCAATATCGATATGCAATCGACAGCGACCCAACTGTGGTCAATGGATGCCGCCACAGGCAAGGCCATGCTGGGCCAGGCAGAGTCGGTCGTATCCCACATGGTAGTAATGACACGCAGCTATAGGTGGAGCAATGAGATCGGGTTGGTGAAGTGTGTCCTTCAATAAGAATGTCATCAATTTTCATCGATCTGATGAATTCGATTCGATTCGGAAAATAGGGGCATGTCAACATCTCAAGGGGCTTAAACGTTGCAGCCAAGTCACCTCCCCCCGCCCACATATAATTTCCTTCCAGCCAGCCCTGCTCCTGTGCTAGGTGATTGGAGGTCAGTTCATTTTGGGAAATTGTCCAAATGCAAATCTGTGAACCACCTGGAAAGGTTTGTAGATGGCTGACTCCTAGACACACTAATGTAAACCTACACAAAAGCTAGATACATCTGATGTGAAAGGATTATCTTGAATTTCAGCTTGATGAGATGGGATGAATGGGGAGGAAAAACTCATAAACATATCTTATCGCTTTATCCAATAATCTCTAAGTCTGGTTGTAACATGAAATGATGATTATTCAGGTTAGGTTGTTCCAGCGCCACAATTTCCAATGTAATGGAAAACCTCTTTGATATTGAGACTGGTTAAAGGTGAACAACGAAACAGGAATAACTGGTAATACTTGATTCATTGGTCTTCTTGAAGGGCTGGTGGTATTTTCTAATGCGCGGACCGGTTATCATGGTCGTTTCAAAACCAAAGCACCCAAGGTAAAAGTGACAATTAATATTTGACGTATATCAAATATGATATAAATAGGAATGCCTGTCGTTAGTCATGGTTTAAGTATAGTTACAATTTTGATTCAGCTCATTTTGATACAATGCAAAAATCTGGCCTTTTGTGAACGTGTAATGAATGGTGTGTTAAATCCATTCTTACAGCAACATCCGACGTCCTACCTAGCTGTCTACCTGTCAATCTCTCTCTCTCTCTCTCTTCCTCTCTGTCTTTCTCTCTCTCTCCCTCTCTCTGTCTTTTTCTCTCTCCTGTCTGTCCCTCTGTCTCTTTACTGACCCCCACACAATGCCCTAACGCATTCTGCTGCCTTCTGCATAACCCCATCAGAATCATACATCAATGGCTGACTGTCACCCCGATCCGTCCTCTTTTCTTATTCTCTACCTGCAACTTTGTGATCAGTTACATCTCTCCTCAACCATTCTCCATTCTTCATCCTCTGTCCCACTTTTTCCTCCCCGAGGACAAACAGTGGTTTATTTGCCCCGGGTCAGGGGCAGGGTTGGTGCATTGTGTGATAGGCTCTGATAAGCTCGTTTTCATTGGCCGATTATTCGGCGCGATCTGCAGTCGGGCACCACCGACCGATTTTTTTAGTATACCGTCCCCAGACCGGTAAATGGAAATGACACTTGCAGAGAATGCTCACCAATTAATAAGGCATACATTCTGTAACAAAGTCCCCACTGACTAACCTTCTCACAAACAGACAAAATCAAAAGGCTTTGATATCGTGGGTGATCCTCAGTGTTTCAATGTATCGGTAAGGACCCGGGAAATACAGTACAAACAAGGCATTCACAGCACCCTCACCCAATTCTTTATACCGATATACATTCCCTGGCACAACAGACAGACCTTTAGCGTAATTCAAAAAGGTCAGTGCCATTTTCATGAGCCAATGGAAACGAGGTTTAGTGAAATCGTTATTGTTCCTTTGACATTTCTCTATAAGCTTGTTTCCACTGGCCGATAACCCGGAATATACAGTAAAAACAGTGCTAACCATGCACCCTCTCCGAATATTTGATACCGACTTACAGTCAGTGATTACCAAGGAAATTACAGAACTAGAGCAGCATTGCTGTATCTGGATTTCAGGTTCCTGCAGTATAAGTGGTTTTACTGCAGACATTGCCTGCTATGTGATTCTGTGTCAGGAAAATTGGGTGCTACCGGGAAATGGTTTTGCATGTATTTCCATCGACAAGTACAGCATATAAGACAAAGTTTATAAGTTATTCTTAAAACAAATATGAGACACGACAGATGTATTGTTAAACAGCATATATGTACTTGTATTCGATCATATTTTTGAATTCATGGAAACTTCAGATTGTTCAAAGGCTGAGTTTTATTTGTGAAGGGCTGCCGCCATTGTGTATGGATGGAGAACGCAAACAGTGAACGGGCACAGCCTTATGGCCCTCACTTGCTCAACAGGTAGCTGGTACCCTGGGTGTCCGTGTGCATTACGTGTCTGTTCTGTTCAGGTGACAAGGATCAGCGGGTCAAGGGTCAAGGTCGTCATCCGGGAGTACTTGAGTTGTGTTCATACTGTACAATCTGAGCTGATTCCATAGCAGAATACAACAATAACTGTGTCACTCTGCATAAGTATGATGGCAACCCTCAAAAGCATAACTCTAATCATGAAGCATTTATACACACACACACACACACACACACACATATATATATATATATATATATATATATATATATATATATATATATATATATATATGTATATTCTCACGCACTATTAATCGCGCAGGAGACTCATAGGTTTAGTATTGAGACTTCGTATTAGGAGGATAATAGATATACATGTTATAATGGATCCAGCATCCTATTTCTGTATTACCTTCTATATGAGGCATATGTTCATTCAGTCTTCTATCATTTGATAGGTTTGAAAGATAAACATGCATCGAGGTTTTCAAGTTATATCTATACGTGAATAGCACATTAGTAATGAGGAATACAATATTGCTACTAACAACTTAGCAAGGTGGTGCTAGCTGACTCAATATATTCAACAAAAGGTGACATAACTGTTAAGATATTTTGACGTTTGTTTCGATGTATAGTGTCCTTGTAGTAAAAGCAGCACTGTCGCCTCATCTTTAGTCGTCCTATTTTCTAAGAACATTGATACTGTCAACAGACCATATGTTATGTTTATGACTTTCTAAAACTGATATCTAACTTTATCCATGATGAACTTTAACATAATCCACAGAATTCTTTCTTTCAGCTGCCTCAAAATTACCCCCCCCCCCCCCCCCCATATCAATGAATTGCCATTCAAGCGTCATCTAGTGGAGTTGTATTCACACTGGTCTAGTCCGTTGATTGGACATACAGAGAGGTACTTGAATTAACGAATCGAAATGTAAGGGAGAATACTTAATCCTCATATTATTGCATGGTATCAATTATACTTCTCCATCACTCTAAGTTATATATTTACCAATTTTTGTATACACTAAATTTTATATTCTTTTGACAGGAAACTTCTCTGGTGATGTAAACCCAACCAATGGATTCAAGGAGTAAAATGATACTGCACCCTGCTTAGTAGAATCTAAGTGAAACTTGCACAACTCACCAGACGATGCCATGACAGACGCATGATTGATCGTGGGCATAAAACGCCACTCTATTGTTTTTGTCGTGTTTGTTTGATTTATGTCTGTGGAATATCCTCTACATTCAGTTCAACATTATTTGGCAAAGAGATTCTTCTCAATAGATCATGCTACTGTGTACATTCTTTAGGTGTATGTAAACTTCAGTATCATGAATTAATATCGGTGTCTTTTACCTGTTAAATCATAGCCATCCCTATTTGGACGCAATGCATTAAACAGATAACTTGAAAAGTCTAGCGTTGGAAACCATGTCTTACCTGTGGAGAGAGCCATTGTGTCTCTAATAGTAGTATGGAACTATGTTAATGATGTCATCTCTCTTTTCCTGAAATGTGAAAATAGAAGATTTTGGAAATCATCATAAATTTCTAATCTCTACCTAATGACGAGCTCAATCTACGAGGTATAAATATCTCGCTAAATCTGCACTTTATAAACCAGGTATGACGTTACTATGGAGGAGGGCGGATGGATCGCTCATTTGGTAGCATGCCGGCCTAGAGTCACAAGGGCTACTGTTTAGCTGTGTTTCATGCTTGTCTGTGGTGAACAAACACCTTATGACACACAATAATTCTCCGTACCATATGCGTATACTTGTGTTCTTGATATATGATGTGTATTTGACATTATGTAATTAATGAACTGCTATATGTAGTAAAAAGAGCAAGAGTTTTTCTCTTAAATGACTGACCTAGAAACCTTAATTACTTTACACCCTCCATCGCAGCCCTCGCTGTCAGAGGCTTTTTTCACGAAGCAATATATATATATATATATATATATATATATATATATATATATATATATATATATATATATATATGTGTCATATAAAGGACCAGCTTTATATGAATATAAAGAGGGGAGGTGTCGCGAACTGGACACCAGAAGGAGCTACAAGCGCCACTAGGAGGTGGCGCCACCACCAGGACTCTCTGGACACTGGTCACAGGCGCCAGAGCAAGAGAGCCACAAGCACTCTGGCAGCCGAACGAACTAGAAGCTGAAAAAGTTTGGTTTTTTTTGAAGCTGAAAAAGTTCAACTCAAAGGTTGGTTTTTCTTCACGATGAGGAAATGTGATATATGTAATCGCGACTACGACGCTCGTTCCCACAGGGACGGGTGTCCTTTTTGCCGCTTGCATGATGTGGAAAAAAAGATTGCTGAGGAAGAAGAAAGTCTTCGTCATGAAAACTACAGATATATATATATATATATATATATATATATATTCCCCATAGTTGTTGCCTGAGTATTATAGAGTCCTAATTTATAATTATTATTCGATACCTTAAATCATGATTATATGTTTGCAACTTGGTGCATGGACATAGGAATCAGAGATAATGGGATATTAATTGTCTCCAACAACAAAACAACGATTGCTTTTGGAAGCAGATATTACAACAATATGTATACGTTTATTCATATACGATATGTCATAGCAAATGAATAATTGCAGCTCTATTGTAGAATCTCGAAGGACGAGAGTAAAAAGTCAGACGTTATGGTAATCCAGTTGATCCAGTTAAGACGTTAACGGACAGCAATAGTGAAGCACCTTGTTTAACCCCAGGGCTCCTGTTAAGGCTCTACGTCCATCTGTCCACTTTAAGCCTACCAGGTGCTACAGAGGCCATTTCCTGATGTACATCTTAAGAGATGCCTGGGGAAAAAGGGAATTTTGGAAAAGCTGACGAAACTAGCTACTTTCCCCAAGAAATAACAGAAGTGGAAATATGAATTGCTGGATAAGGGATTATTTTATATTTCTGTTTCTTCCGGATATCTCAAGGAAGAGACACACAAAATTGGGCGATCATACTCTCTATGTGGTGAATAATATAAAAAAATATATATAAAAAGAAATTTCGATTTTATTGGAATGTTGTTAAAGGAAGTACATGTAATTGTCTCAGCTATCACTGTGTTCACATTTTCTATTTTCATCATAGAGGTGACGGGCATTTAAATAGAATATCCATGGTAGAATCTAGTAATTAACACACATACTACATGAACTATATTAATTTGTATGTTACCGTATACTGAGATTGAGTAGATAATATCATCAAGGCTTGTTTTAGGGAACGGCCCCAGGTGTTCACTGGATGGAAAGGTGGATGGAGGAAGAGGTGGGGATGTTTGTTGACTTGACACATATGTATTATACATCAGTCCCCTTTAACCAACACACACACAAACGCACACACCCAGGGCGTCGACAAGAGTTTGTCACTCAACCAGCAAAGGGAGAGACAGTGGTGTAGCCTGAGTAAAAAGACTTACTGCACTTGCCATCAACATTATGATCAAAACTAGTCTTACATAACTCACTCCACTCAATGTATAGCTCTCGGTCTGATATTTGATATAACTCTTACGCCAGGACAGCCGTTCTCTTGTCGTGAGACTGGATGGACCAGGTATGGTGTGATGTGGAGCTCTCTGACTGTGTGTTTGGTCTGGTCAGGTTTGGTGTGGTGTGGAGCAGTCTGGTCATGCAGTCTGGTCAGGTGTGGTGTGGTGTGGAGCAGTCTGGTCATGCAGTCTGGTCAGGTTTGGTGTGGTGTGGAGCAGTCTGGTCATGCAGTCTGGTCAGGTTTGGTGTGGTGTGGAGCAGTCTGGTCATGCAGTCTGGTCAGGTTTGGTGTGGTGTGGAGCAGTCTGGTCATGCAGTCTGGTCAGGTTTGGTGTGGTGTGGAGCAGTCTGGTCATGCAGTCTGGTCAGGTTTGGTGTGGTGTGGAACAGTCTGGTCATGCAGGCTGGTCAGGTTTGGTGTGGTGTGGAGCAGTCTGGTCATGCAGTCTGGTCAGGTTTGGTGTGGTGTGGAGCAGTCTGGTCATGCAGTCTGGTCAGGTTTGGTGTGGTGTGGAGCAGTCTGGTCATGCAGTCTGGTCAGGTTTGGTGTGGTGTGGAGCAGTCTGGTCATGCAGTCTGGTCAGGTTTGGTGTGGTGTGGAACAGTCTGGTCATGCAGGCTGGTCAGGTTTGGTGTGGTGTGGAGCAGTCTGGTCATGCAGTCTGGTCAGGTTTGGTGTGGTGTGGAGCAGTCTGGTCATGCAATCTGGTCAGGTGTGGTGTGGTGTGGAGCAGTCTGGTCATGCAATCTGGTCAGGTGTGGTGTGGTGTGGAGCAGTCTGGTCATGCAGTCTGGTCAGGTTTGGTGTGGTGTGGAGCAGTCTGGTCATGCAGTCTGGTCAGGTTTGGTGTGGTGTGGAGCAGTCTGGTCATGCAATCTGGTCAGGTTTGGTGTGGTGTGGAACAGTCTGGTCATGCAGGCTGGTCAGGTTTGGTGTGGTGTGGAGCAGTCTGGTCATGCAGTCTGGTCAGGTTTGGTGTGGTGTGGAGCAGTCTGGTCATGCAGTCTGGTCAGGTTTGGTGTGGTGTGGAGCAGTCTGGTCATGCAGTCTGGTCAGGTTTGGTGTGGTGTGGAGCAGTCTGGTCATACGCTCTGGTCAGGTTTGGTGTGGTGTGGAGGAGTATGAATGTGTGTTTGGTCAGGTCAGACTTGGTGTGGTGTGGGGGTGTCTGGCCAAGCATCTTGTCGGTTCAGGTTTAGTGTGATATGAAGAGTCTGATCGTGTCTAGTTAGCCCCGGTTTGGTATTGAAGGAGCCACATTGTGTTTCATTGTTACAGGATAACATCTGACAAAAAAGAACTTATGTGAACTACTTTTGTCTGGAACTAGTTTGATCATTTTTCGTGCAAAAGGACCACCTGTACCATCAGCTTAGAATACTGCGTGGGAATGGTGTCTAATCTAACTGGTTCTGCCCTGTCTTAATTCGTTAATCAGTTGATTGCGTTTTACAATCAGGAAGTCAAGTAGGTTTTCAAACCACAGTGTGGAATCTCCCTATTTCATAGTTCCCCCTACATTCTACCTCTTCAGTGTGGCTCTTTTCTAGGTGTTCAGGTTTGTGTTGCAGAAGTCTGAAATTAGTTTGATATCATCTTCCCTACTGTGTTTTATATAGATCGGTCCTGCTATGAAACAATGGAAACAAAATAGAAAGGGTCCAGATACACCTGCTTTAGAATACAGGTAAAGAATGAAAGTCTAAGTGGATCCAGAGGGTTTCGAGGGATGCAGACACACCCCCCCCCCCCCCACCCCCAAACCAAACTCGACTCTCCCATTTTCCAAGAGCTTAATGGATCTAACCCAACACCTAAAGCTTGTTCCTCTGTGAGACGGTCCACCCTCAAATTAAGTTCAAACATTACCATTTGACATTCTGGATCCGCCCCTAGTGAGCGTACAACTTGATAAGACTCGTAGTCTATAGTCTATTTTCATCTAGTTTCATCTACGATATACAATGTTTCCCTGCGTTGTAAGTCACATTCAATCGGTGAAAGATTCAAATCAAGCCATATACCGTACTCTATTTTAGAGACATGATTCCCTATTCACAGTGGCAATCCGCCAAATTTGTTCGGGTCGAGGAGTGATTTGTCATGGCAATCTGTGTTAGCGTAGCCTTTTTTTCCCAGCTACTTTATGTTATGAGGTCATCAGCCTTTGTGGGGTTTCTTTATGTAAAGACGACTCGATAAAAGATAGACCATAGCTTGATAAAGGTATATATGTCACAAATGCATACAATTGAAGGATTCACCGACTGATGGCTTCTAAACTCCGCAATACAAAATAGAATGTGTGCGCATCGTCATAGAATCAGGGACATCATGATTGAATGCTTCCGAGATATTAGTTCACCTAGTTTTCACTGGGTGGTCAGCACAGATTGCATGAACAGCCTCTATAAACCCCAAAATGTCGGACCTGTTACGGTTATCAACCTGAGCACTGCATTACACGATAACGCTGTGGACCTTCACTGGTCTCACTGCAATTCCTCCACGATGGAAGCCTGCATCCCAACCCGTGAGGCATGGCGGTAGCGAAGGAGTCTCTATTGTTTCTTGACAACCAGACACCCTTTATAATTACCTATGAGAAAAGGATATAAGTACTGACATAAGCAATACGATACAGCAGTGTAACACTCGAATGTGAATGAAAGATTTCGCTGCATGCAGAGCCAAGTGGACTACGGTTGGTACACCATTGTGGTGCACTTTAAAACTCAAATCAGGAGTTGAGGCCTTTGGGGGAAAGGGAATCATCAAAAAAGGCATAAAGAGGGATGTCGGCACCAGACACTTAGTACCTATCAGTATGGGATGGTGTGAGAGTACCTCTGGCTAAATGGACTCCAAGGACCACGGCCAATACGACATCAAGATCTGGCCCTGAGGCAGTGTGAAAGGTTCGAACAAAGAGAGACTCTTAGTCATTCTTCAATCAGAAACCGGCAGCGATTATAGTACAGTACCCAGTGATATATACGCGGTTTGGAGATTTCTCCCAGAGGATCCTGCCTGGGAGAGAGTAAAAGGGGGAAGGGTTCAGTCACCCGTGACTAGTTAAATCCTAGCTGTTATCACAACTATACCAGAGATTCAACAATGCCATATATCCTTAATCTCTCATACCGAACACCCCACTCCTGCTCTGCCTAAAATGAAGTAGCTGGAGGTCATATGGCTATATTTATTCTCTAAGCTTTCAATCCAAACAAAAATATTATATGGCTTTCATAAGGACCCCCAGGACACACTCGACTGGTGCCATACAGAAATCAGGTTCCGTTCAAGCTACATTAGGCGAACACAATCATTATTGTAAACAGACATGAACCCGGCCAGATGCAACACCAGAAAATGGACCTACTGTGGGGTACTGTTCTCCATAACTGAGCCCCCCTTGTAAAATGTGAACTCTTTCTTGTGACACTGATGAGAGAGAGGGAGGTACTGTCAGCAAGTATGCAGCAAGGTGTGACACTTCCCCGCATGGGTAACTTTTAAACACATATCTGACCTTTAAAGAAATTGGAAGTCGTGGCGGGAATATAGATCAGCGCAGACGACAGTTTGCCTTCCCCATAGACGCGGTTCATATATACACAAATACAAGCTTACCAAGGAAATTGAGGTCAGCTCTATATGTAAAAAGCCATGCCTCACCTTTAAACAGTGGTTTACCATAGAGGCATTATGGACTTTGCATCTGCGTCTTTGGAATACGCAGCAACGTAGACAAATGAATGGCAAAGATCTGTGACAGTATCAACTTCCTGCTCATCCTATTTAATATGTGATTAATCCCAAACAAAACCGTATGCTCTACTTAATCGTTAGTTTACTTTACCTATTGATGCCATCATAATCTGATATGATGGTATGAAATATATACCACGCATATGTTTGTCTACAATTATGATAATCTATGTTTCCGATGTACAAATAAAACACGGGAATATTACATGCATATTGTACATGTATTCTTTTTTCAGTTCTTTTTTTCAAATCACAAATGTTAAACTTACAATAAATATTTGATGAAACGGTATCGATCTATGAATTGTTATGTAAATCCATGTAGCAAATGAATCATGCCTGTGATATTATCTTACAAGAAATGTAAACCGTAAATATAATGACCGTAAAGAATCATGCCGGACCTATTCAGTCGAATCGATCGTTCAAATAGGCTGAAGTGTACCAGTTCCCAGACTCTGCCTTCTCAAACTCCTTATCACGGTGCCACAGGTAATTACTGGGCATGTTTTCAACTGACCTACCTGGGTGACTGCGTCCCACGTTCTCTCAGGTGTGCTTCGCACCAGGTAATAGCCTCCTGTGTATATGAATACTCCGAAACCAAGCTGGAGGCAGATTGACAACACCTTGCAGGGAAGGTAGAGCTGCCACTGGATGCTTGTTGTTGTCGTTATCCCTCTTCAACTCCTTCGCTTTATCAGGCAGTGGAGATCGCAGACGGCAGGGGTGGTGAACATAAAGCCTTCAGCTCGGCCCGGACGCTTCAGAAAGGGTGGGAAACACCTCTATAGCCATCCCTCCCACACCTCACCATCACCCTCCGTGCTCTGCCCTACTGGTGACACCCTGACACGCTTCCACCATCCTACCTGAGGTTACCTGCGGACAGCCCCCTCCTCCAGCTCCTACTGGGCCTGCTCCAGGGTGGCGGGTTGTTACAGGCGTCAGCGGGCTGCTACAAGCGTCACCACTGAGCTGTGCACACACCAGGTGGATCTCCGCGGCGTGGGACCGGGCTGGTCCGATCCGGCAGAGCACCGCCCCACGTGTGTGGTGTGGGGAGGTCATGCATGGCTGCACACACATACATACAGAGCGAGGCACGTATCCGCCATGGATATCTGTACACTCCCGGGCAGGCTAGACGTGCTGGGGTCTTCGATGGCAAATTAATTCTCATTTTGGGCGGGGGTTGGGGGTGGTTGGGGTTACGATTATTACCGTCATGCTGTGAAGTGGAAGTATTGCGGATTCAGTGGAAATGATTCTAGATTAAAGGTACTACCAAATTAAGTGGAGGTAATACCAGATTAAGTGTAAGTATGGGAGATTAAGAGGAAGTAATAGTAGGTTAAGAGGAAGTATGGTAGATTAATTGGGCATATAGCAGATGAAGTGGAAGTATAGCAGATTTTATCAAACAAAACCAGTGAATGTATATCAGTTTTTATGAAGTTCCCCTGCTGTACCTCCGGAGGCTCTCACGGAAGTCTGCGATGATTCTGAGAGATTTATCATATATGTTATTACGAATGTTTATGCAGTAATTATGGGGAAGGATTTCCAATTTTACTAATAGTTAAATTACTTCGAGAGTTACTAAAGTTACCTATCGCATGTCTTGTTCCCGATGACATATCTTAAAATCCTAGGTCGGTCGCTTTAATCGACCTCAGCATTGTTTTCTGACTTTGATAAAATCTGGCTTGGAAGCGGGTACAAATTGGATGTTGGGGTGGGATAGGTGTTGTATTTCTGTTTTATGATAATCTAGTATGGCTGGCCCGGAATCATTTCTGTCACTATTTGAGCTAGTCATTTCTATATAGCTGTCATTGATATTGATCTTTCACTTTTATGATGAGCACTGCATATTGGTAGAATAACCACAGACAATAAATCAGTTTGAGAATTACTAAGGCACACTAGAGATCCCGTATGAGAGGAACCGGAAGTAAGGGACAGATGATAACAGGTGTAAAAAAAAGGGTGCCACAGTGGATGCTAGAGCCGCAACAATCATAGGACGTTAATTGTGGTGGATGTCTGAATATTGATGGAGTGGAGTGGTGCAAGGCGCGGGAGGTGAGCACAGCGCCACGTTACCCGGTCTCATCACGTGACGCCCTACCTCCAGCCTGCCCCAAAGTCGTCAAGACATCCAAAATGTACCCGTCCTACAGGTCCCTCTGAGGGACTGAATTAACTAGTATGAATTATCTTGTATTTCTCCACATGCTTGTGTAATTCAACTGTATTTTCCATAGTGTATCGACCAAACCTAAATACTCCGATTGTATGAATTCGAAATCTTTATATTCTCAGTTTATACATTCAGTATGTCATACTGTATTATGGTTCTCCAGCCACAATCTACTCCGAGTAAGTCATTAACCAAATTCATAATATTCTGGCCAGAAATGTAATGACTAAGACAAACCCTTGATAAATGGGTAGAGTGAGAAGGAGTATATATATTGGGTGTAAATTGGCCACATGTTATACCTATAGCTCGAGGGAGGTATTTAATTCTAAACAACTTTTGGGCCGGTGGTAGAGCTGAGCCTGGGAATGAAGGTCACGTGACCTGGATATGGTAGATTAAATGAGTCGCCCTCCTGCAGGTGTCAGCACTGTCGTAGTATATGGGTCAGATCTTCACAGAATGTACAATCCCATGTATTTGGGTTATTTTTTACATATTCATCTGTGAAACCTTTAGTTATTGATATATTGAAAAACGGTTTTTGCATGTTATCAAGGACATTCTCAGCTTTGAATTGATATGAAGTGGGACCTTCTTCACGTAATAATTCATGAAAGTATGAAAATGGGGGAAAATGGGAGAAAAACAAACAAACAAAAAACAATACAATAAGTGCTATCATGTTAAATATTACATGCCCATGATATCAAAGGCTACTTTTCCTATCAGCTGTAACAATCTTTTATATCATAGAAAGTTTTTGGGCAGATCTGGTTATTGTGTTACTGGCTTTTTTCACAATTCTCAAAAAAATGAGTTTGTCACTTTTTGTCACGGAACGTTCAAAATGTCATTTTCATACTTATATAATGATATCTAGTCTCATGCCTATTACACAACTAATACTTCCCATGTACTTTCTAATGTATTGTGCATTAATAGGCAAAGTTATAGGCTTATCCTCCTAGTATTAAGTGAGTGAGCAGAGATGGAAAAATGCTCACCAGTTTTTATACTAAACTTCCTTTTGCCTGGCACACTAACTGTTTTGTCAATATTACTCAAATGCGCTAATCATGATTTAAATAGTTTTGTACACTTGAAGTATGTTATTGTGTGTCTCTTCCCTAAAAGTCACAAAGATTGGCCACCTTGTCAACTTGTGGGGAAGCAATTTGTGAATTTTCTGAAAATCCGGAACGACCTGAACACTCACTCCCCCATACCCAACCCCAGCAGGATGAGGCCCCTCAAACCCATCAAAGAGTCTGTGCGACAGAGGCGGCAATGCAAGCGCCTCAACCCCACATGGCTGCAGAAGGAGCGTGAGAGGAAGAGGGAATGCCGGGCCCAACTGAAAGCCTCCCAAGATGTGCTACACAGCAGTTGCAGCGACTACAGGCCAACCAGAGGAAGCAGAGGTACCGATCCCGGGTCCAGGAGCGGGCTGCTGCAACCGCTGCCCCACATTGGAGGAGCACCCAGTTGACCCTGGGGAGGAGCCTACTGTTACCGATGCCGAGTCCCACTCGGAACAGGACTTCAGGAGTGTTGGCCTGTACACGACCCTGATAAGTGGGATTTGGCGATGATTACAGCAGGCCCCTCCAATCCCCTCTTCCTCCTACACATGCTCCTCCACCCCTGCCACCACTGTTGCACAGACTCCTCTTAATGCACTGTCCACTCCGCCCACCTCGTCCACCTCCACCCACCCACAACCAAATGAAGATGCTCCTCCCCAGCCCCTGCCACCTCATCCACCTCCACCACACCCACAACCAAATGAAGATGCTCCTCCCCAGCCCCTGCCACCTCATCCACCTCCACCACACCCACAACCAAATGAAGATGCTCCCCCCCAGCCCCAGCCCCTGCCACCTCATCCACCTCCACCACACCCACAAACAAATGAAGATGCTCCTCCCCAGCCCCTGCCACCTCATCCACCTCCACCACACCCACAACCAAATGAAGATGCTCCCCCCCAGCCCCAGCCCCTGCCACCTCATCCACCTCCACCACACTCACAACCAAATGAAGATGTTCCTCCCCAGCCCCTGCCACCTCATCCACCTCCACCACACCCACAACCAAATGAAGATGTTCCTCCCCAGCCCCTGCCACCTCATCCACCTCCACCACACCCACAACCAAATGAAGATGCTCCTCCCCAGCCCCTGCCACCTCATCTACCTCCACCACACCCACAACCAAATGAAGATGTTCCTCCCCAGCCCCTGCCACCTCATCCACCTCCACCACACCCACAACCAAATGAAGATGTTCCTCCCCAGCCCCTGCCACCTCATCCACCTCCACCACACCCACAACCAAATGAAGATGCACCTCCCCAGCCCCTGCCACCTCATCCACCTCCACCACACTCACAACCAAATGAAGATGCTCCTCCCCAGCCCCTGCCACCTCATCCACCTCCACCACACCCACAACCAAATGAAGATGTACCTCCCCAGCCCCTGCCACCTCATCCACCTCCACCACACTCACAACCAAATGAAGATGTTCCTCCCCAGCCCCTGCCACCTCATCCACCTCCAACACACTCACAACCACAAATAAAAGATGATGCCCCTCTCCAGGCGTTGGCCACCATTGGGAACAACCGACGTCAGAGGTTGAAAGGTCTGACTCAATCAACCATGTACATCCTCAGAATTCATCATGTCTAACTGACAGAAAATCATATATAGTTCCGAAATTTTCATAGGCCTAGCCTTAGTAACTAGCGCCCCCACTAACCTTTTCACTCCTTTTAAAGTCGCTTTAAACTGAAATGATATGGGGTCCATATGTTCATAACCTGATTCATTATAAAGCCACCATAAGGCTGAAATATAATTAATCAATGAGGTATACGAATATTTTAATGACAAAAATGAAATAAACGATAAAACTGTCTTCTGGGACGCAGGCAATGGAGGATCAATCTCATATTCGTCAGCAAACGAAAAATAGGTATTCCACTGTGTCTTGCTTTATTCTAGCTTTATTCTCCGACATCCAATGTTGCTGGATCTGGCCCAACCTACTTTCTTTTTTTTTGGATTCGTTTATTTATCCTGGATTTCTTAGGCTCACGGGCCTGTCTTACTTGCGTCCACAACGTTCGCTGCAACACAACAAAGAAAGCCCCCATTCCATACCTACAGTCGAGACAGTACATCCGGAACAATATTACTTTCACCTGGAATTTTACATGCCTTAATTCTCACATTATACACAAACTGTAGCCAAAACAGTTCACACAACCATTCCATTGATTTCAAGGACGTACTTCATCCAGAATTCACACAATCCATCACATGACTATTGTCCATATAAAAGTAAACTACAGAATTCTTGAACTCCAGATCCCTCCTCCTCAGGCTCACCACTACCGGCCAGAGTTCCCTCAGGTTGATTGAGTCAGACCTTTCAACCTCTGACGGCGGTTCTTCCCAATGGTGGCCAACGTCCAGCAAGTGGCCGTCCCAGGTCCCAGCAAACCAGTCATTAGAAGAACATCCGCCATAACCTGTCATGGATAAATCTGATTCTACAAGAAACGTTGGAGAAACAATATCATTAACAATTTGGCATGAACTGTTGAATAGGTTAAACATTTTCTCCCTCCGCAAGAAGACAGGTTTGAACCACTAAGGTAATGTAATTATTCTAGATTCTTCAGGAAAAAACTTGATCAAATTGATCACCCTCCAGAGGAAGGTTCTACCACCTTGTATAACCGTCGCCACCACTGACAATTTACCACATAGCATCTGAAGTTCCTTTTTTGTCGCAAACACTTTATCCTGAAACTTGCTGACCTTCTCCAACAAAGCGTTGAATTAAATCTCTGGAAGACTTACCACCATTGCTATTCCTAGCACACAATACCACAAAATTCAACAGTTGGGTAAAAATGAAAGGACTGCACTTCAAGCCAAAGTTGAGGCAGCAATCCGCTAACCATTCAAACCTACCATCAAATTCCCACACCATATAAACAGAAGAAATATCCACAGCTGCCATAAAACTGCCTTGATGAAGAGTTTGCAAGACGTCATCCAAACTAGAAAAAGAAAACGATTTACATGTCGAAATCATGAACTTATTAATTGACTCTCCTAGAGGCCTTTTCACGTCACGTATAGCCCCATTGCATGAACGCAAATGGACGGATGATCAAGCAAAATAACTTTTCCTTCCATTATTTCATTTTATAATGAATTTGTCATCTGATCCATAAATTCAACGTTCGGTATCGAGCTATAATTATGACAAAAATAACCCCCCTTGAAACCATTGATTACCCCATTCAACAAAAAATCTAGGTATTGTATAATATTCTCAGCAAACAAATAACAGGCATGAAAAAATGCTCAGGGATTCAGCTGCATTCTTCAGCCGCCTATATAATGAATACTCTCACATGCACATTTGCAGGGCCTCTGAAACGTCATATAACCATATAGTTGAACTATTAAACGTCAGACAACCTGAGATTTGAAGATTTCTCTCTGGATAGTAACATATTCACTCAAAACTTCTTCACAATATGTATTCTATGGGTCTACAGTGATTTCAACCTCAAAATCCCCGCTAAAATCTTCAACCCCAATCAAATCTGTACTTTTCTGCACCGAAGAAGGGTTTGAAACCTTTACTTTCTGTCTACAGTGGCCATGACAGTTCTGAAGTAGGTTACCCTCATTTTGAATCCGCACGAAGTTCAAACCAACTTCCGGCCAAGTTTCTGCTACATCAGAGTCGGTTCTAACCCCCTGAGATTCCTCCTGAATTTTGAACAAATTCTGGGTCAACCGCAACCTCTGAAAGAATTGAAAGAGAAAACAACTTACTAAATTTGTTTTCAAACCTCTGGGCTGGACCACTGCCCCCCGAAACGGGCGAAAGGCTATCTTCAACACTTCCAACCTGCCTAACTGACCAACTATATTCCGAAGTATACCGAGCCCCAGCCCTAGGCACCATGCTATTACTAAAATAGAATGTCCCTATCTTTAGGGCAAGCTACCACTGAGTGACTGCCTCCACATTCCACACACTAGTGTTTGTATCAGCAGCAATTCTGTGTACATCCCTTATGGTCATTATAGGACCAACACACACCTATCTTTCTACCTGCCTTTTGCATAAGCCAGTGATCCACCAAGTGAAAGTTAGGGCCGGACGACGTCCGTGCAGATGGAATGTGGATGTCAGCCACTCCCGCCTCTCGTCGGTTAAAGCCGGTTGGGACAATCGCCTTGGTGGATCAGCAAATAATGTTAACTCGGCTAGAGCCAGCTGCATTCACCTCTTGTCGGTCGTAGTCGCCTCCCTGTGGTCCGTGGCCGTCCGGGCGTCGTCCGTGGCCGTCCGGGCATCGTCCGGTCGTCGCCTCACCTAAATGTCACTGTTCTGCTGATCCACCGAATATTAAAATCTATAGCCATGTGGAATCGGCTGGAAACTCCCTAGCCGACCCTAGCCGACGCAAAGCTGGTTCATTAGAATTTTTAAAGGCGGCCAGACGGCCGATGTTGATGCATTTGAAGAGTACGACACCCGCCCACAAGCTTTGCCTGGCCCCACGCTGAGGGATCGCCGCCAACACGGCGCGGCCGACACGGTGATACACGAAGCCGCGAACGGACATTGACACTTTTGGTATTTTCGGTAAAATTCTAGCACTAAAGCGTGCAACACACATTCATAACATTGATCCTTATCTTTATTTACCTTCAATGTTCAATTTAACATGTATTTCCGCGGTTATTTGATGTTTTCTGACCGTTCCCGTACAATTCCGCACGCTGACACACCGCTCTGCTCGATACGCGGCTTTCGCGGGTTCAGAGCGTCGAAGTGTATCGCTGCATGCGGCGCCGCGTATCGGGGAACTCGATTACTATGTAAAATGCGCGCGCCGCCTATTGGATCAATGGAGAACTCGGCTGGCCGGTCCCCGCGAGCGCCGTGTGTATGGCATGTGGACGTCGGCCGGCTGGAAATAACTATTTTTGGTGGACCAGCACGGAGAATTTAGAGAATTCCAGACGGCTGGACGGCCGGCCTAGCCGAATGTCGTCGGCTGAGGCCAGCCGTCCATCTCTGAGCATCGATTTTGGTGGATCTAGAGCTTTAGGCTTTTGCTTCCCGACTTTTTCCTGAGAATCTTTGGGTTTAAGCACTGGTAGAAAGCCTCATGATCTCCATATTCAAAAGCACTGAGACCTATCATTTCTGCTTTTTCTCTTCCTAGCTGGTCATATTTTACTAGCGATTGGCTAGTATAACATCGTAATTTGGCAATAAGAAACTGAATATGTTTGACATATCCAGCTAAATGGATCCCTTTCTGCGCCATTGAAGAAGACATACTAGCACTTGCGCTAAGCACATAATCTATAGAGGCGTTGTTAATAATCTTACCATAGGGAAGGTGAAGGTCTAAATCGAATAATAGGCACTTACACTTGTGTTTTCTTTCTTTTGAATGGCAGCATGTAGTAGCCAATGCTTGACTTTACTGGTCATGGTATCCAGGCTTAAGAAAACATGGAGTATACTCTGACTCGTTTGATTTCTCTCTAAAAAGAACTTTCCTTTCACTAGAGCCGCTCTATGCCGATCTGTAGGACCTAGCCACCCCACATCGGCACCCAAGTAGGCCACTCCTGCTGGAGGGTAAAATGCACTGGACACTGACATAAATTTCCTAGCTCTATCATCTAGTACCTCATGGGCCTTCCCCCCTTCTTCCTCCTTCCCTCGCTGAAAACCTCCTTTTTGGGACTCGCTAAATCTCCCCAATCCCCAGCATTTAGTTAGCGAAACTAACATAGAGAGAGCCTTATCTATAGCTTAGCAGAATTTTTCTCCACTTCCTTAATCAATCTCTCATTCTCGGCTTCAGCGAAAGCTAGTCTGGAAAACCACTCACCTCTCTCGCTGGAACCTCTATCCTCCACACCTCAGGGTATATCTTCAGCTAAATAAAGTGAACTATCCACCTCAATAGCTTTTGAGTCAATGAACTCGCTAGCCCTGTCCAAATCTCTTCCTTCCGCTGCAGTTCTTTAGCTGCTGCTAAAAACTTACAGCAGGAAGGGCCACTCGGCCTATGTACATGCGTTCACTCACTGCAATGCACCAGTCGCCTCATAGCAAATTCTTTGTCTCGAGGAAGTGTGGAGAGAGGTTTGGTCCCAGCGGTTCATCAAGGTGAAGTGAGGCCGATGGTCCTCCTCGTTGCCCTACAGTCCTTCCTTTCGCCACAAGAGGTCGCCTCCAACTCAATGAATGACCCGCCACCTTCCGCCCAGCTTATACTTCAATAAACCCAGCCCGGGTCTATTTCCTCATATATAGCCAAACAGACTTTTCATTCTTAAACCCAGCCGCTTTCGACTAATACCACATAACTCCTTTCGCGACACATACTGTGGAAGTCTACCTTGTATTTTGTTCTTTAGAATGTATTGTTTTATTTGTCTACTTCATCATGTTGAGCCAGCTACCACTTTTAACAGCAATGAATGCTGCATTAAATAATACAAAAATGTTTCTCAAGGCATGTCAGGTATGCCAGTCATGTCAGTGAAGGGGTGAAGCATAGGCGTGAGGCGAAGGGGTGAAGTTAAGCGTGAGGCGAAGGGGTGAAGTGACATCGACGAGGTACTGGAGAAGGTGACCAGGCAGCCGACGATGAATGTAGGAGAGTAGAACAGGAGAACCACCATCCTCATCCCGATTTGGAATTGAATCTTAAAACACTTGTCAAAAACATATCCCTGATTTGATCTGAATTTATATGTGGTATCTTCTCAATAGTAATATTGTCATATTCTTAAACAAAAAAAAATACATTGATGAGGGGAAAGTGAATTTCCGATCTCTTACCTCTGTGTGTGTGTGTAAACATACTCTGATACTTACCTTTTCTGGGAAGGGTTAGCCCAGTGGGTAACGTATATGACCCAGTCACCTTTCTTCTTTATTCCACGGGCATTCTTGAGATTTATCTTTCTGAGGATGGCCTTTACTTTTTTTCAAAGGCTCCAAGCCCTTTAAATGTGTGTATAACCCCTGCTTTTATACAACACGCTTTGTAAGTAGCTACAATGTACGAGTTATAGTTGTTTCTGTTTTAAGCTTTATTTAACGACACATAGCTCATATACAAAGCACATGACTTTCAGCACACACTTCAAAGCAGATTTAGAAATTCAAAAAAAGTAACATCGACCATTACCCTACATTTACAGTAAGATATCATAAACTGTAAAAAAAAAGTTCAGTAAAATATACAGGATACTACCGTAAACATGGACGGTATATTACCGTAATTTTATCTAGTGTCATAACGTATACTTGATATTAGACTTGCTCAAGTCTTTGATTATGAACATTCATTAAATCATTAAAGAAACTCGGAATACAATTCATTATAGCATGTGTCCTTCTCTGACTGGCCCATGAATCAAAGACTTGTCCACTATGAACAGAATCTCCTGTTTATGACCCCAAGCCACTCCCTGTAACCCTACACCTCCCTCTACTCCTCCCCCTCCCCTCCTCCAGTTCACTGGCCGCCTGTGTTGTCATAGCAATATATTTGGCCTACTCCTTACTATGTCTCAATAGGCCTTTTTCCGTGGGGCGGTGTCGCACCTTATCTGCTTAGTTACCCCACGGCTGAAGCCAAACATTCACCTGGCAACGTATTCCTTACCATTGGATTACTCAGCGTATGAGCGTAATACGTTCATAATACCCTTGTACATTATTTCCAAAAATATAATAATGATTGCACCGCATTCTATGGTATTCCAGGTCAAATTTGGTGTCTCATACATGCATATCGCCTCAATAATACTTTAGATATAGCTTAGATAACACAGGGTCACCGAAATTGAATATACATTAATACATTGGCAGGCCTAGCTATTATGTGCTTATCTTTCTCCAAATTAAAACCACAGTTTTGATAGTCCAGACTGGTTGATACAATGCCTTTAATTGTTCTAGCAGTCCAATCTGTCAAAAAACAATGCTCCTGTAATCACACCCACCGTTCACACTTTAGGTGTGATTGCTGTGTTCTCTATACACATATATAGTCAGCCTCGGTCAGGTTTGTCCGAGCGGCCGCGTAACTAGGCAGTGGGCCGTTAGGCGGCGCTGAACGCAACACCTGTATTGAGATCAAAGTGGGTTACCCATGGCCTATGGTCAGGGGTGGTCATTGCCCCCCTGGTGAAACACCTCTGTACTCGCGCACCCCTCCGCCACCTCTCCACTATACACATATTTTTCTATCCCGCTCCTTGGCCTATCCCCATTGTACCTCCGGTCTCCATATTCCCTTGAATATCGGCGGACGGGTACAGGGATATCAAGCGATACAGTGGTTTAGTTAATTTATCGTGTACTTCATGTTGACCAGAAGTGCTATGGCTGCATCGGTAACCCTGTGGCAGCAGCAAGCGGTGGCAGAGAGCGACCACGTGGAGTCGGTCTCCCAGCAAGGTACCAGCACGAGCAGACGGTCTCGGGCCTCACGCATAACTGCCCTAGAGACCAACCTCGGGGGAGTAAGGACTGACGTTAATGATGTCAAGACGGATGTCAACGAAGTCAAGACTGATGTAACGAAGATGTCGCGACAAATGGATGGGATGATGGACGCCATCATGCAGATTTCCCGGCCCGCATCAAGGAGGAGCGGCTCACGGGCGGCGGCGGCGGCCGAACGGACACGGGACTGGGCCCAGGACCAAACGGAACGCATGCTGCCCCCCCTCGGGCGCTCAGAGAAACGTACACGACCGAGGAACACCTACAGCGAGACCACCGGTAAGAGCTCATTACTATCCGATCTTAATGCCCGTAGGCCGACCGCCAAGCCGTACATGTTCATGGACCGGGACGGCGTGTACACGCTTCATCAGAAATTGGACCTACGGTCGAGCCTCGGGCCCCTTGAGTATATAAGTTGTTTTGTGGCCCTGTTGAGCGACGAGCGCGCCTTCCACCCCGAGGATAAGGACCACATGTTCAAGCATCTGTATCAGGTAACGGTTGACGCTCAGGCACGGCCGTGGACCGGCGTCAGACGTTGGAGCAATTACGTATTCGACCAGGTCGAATCCGGCAGGATGCAGTGGTCCGAGCACGGCCGGATACAGGAAGAGCGCGTCCGGCTTGCGATGACCACCACACACACCAGTAGTGGCAGTAACAACAACGAGACCGGATGCACTCGGGGGACCGAGGCCCCGTGCCTGGACTTCAATGGCGAGAGGGGGTGCCGCCACCATAACGACCACAGTGAGGGGGGCATCCGGTGGTTGCACGTGTGCACCTTCTGTGACTCAGTAGGCAGGAAGTGTGGTCACTCGGTGCACGCCTGCAATCGCAAGCTCACTTACGGCCACGGATACGAGAACACAGCGGCTCCCCCTGTACCCACACCCCGGCGGGTACCACAGGCGGGATACCAACTTCAAACGACTACCAAGCCGGCGGCACCACAGAGCTTCCACCAACACCAGCCGACTTCAAAAAACGGCCAGGTCGCGCCCCGCAAGTAGGCGAGGCGTGATACGAGGATCAAAGGGGGGCCGGCGGCCCGCAGTGTGATGTAGCGAAGCCAGCCCCCACACGTGACATCACGGCTCACGTGACCCCCTCGGCAAGTGGCCGTGGGGTAGTGGTAAACAACAACAAAGGCGCGGGGAATACACTCCCGGAGGAGGTACGCACCGTTTCCCCGGCGCCGGCGATGTCTTGCTGCATGGCCGGTGTTAGTGTTACTGCGCCAGCCGGCCACCAGGAATCTAACACTCCGGATTTCGAGGCTCTTAGAGATGTCTGCAAGACCGGAATTCACCGGAAGGGCGTGAGGACGGATCCGTTCGCATTCCGGGAACATCGCCGGGAGAAGTGGCCGGACTTCACGGCCGTGGGGCCCGACAGGCATGCGGAGATCTACCGGGCCGTGCGCGACACGGGACTCCCCAACGCTCTTGGCGCAAGGATTGAGGTTCCATCTGATCTGCACCTACCGGCATGGGATCGTTACTTAGGGGGCGTGGAAGGGGCGCAGGAGCTCCTGGGATTCCTGCACTACGGCTTCCCCCTAGGATACCTCGGGCCGGTAAGTGACACAAGGGGCGTGGCCAACCACCCCAGTGCTACCGGTCACCCGCTACAGGTAGAGAAGTTCCTGGAGAAGGAGGCGGCCTTCACAAATATGATGGGTCCTTTTGAAGAACCACCTTTCACCCTGTGGTGTCACGTGTCGCCCCTGATGACACGGGAGAAACGAGGAACGGACGACAGGCGGATTATAACGGACATGACTTTCCCGCGGGAGTGCAGCGTGAACTTGTTCGTCATTAAGAACTCGGTCTACGGGCTGGAACAAGATCACGGCCTCCCAACGGTTGACGAGTTCGTCGCCAAACTCGTGAAGGCAGGCACGTCGTCCTACATGTCGTCCATCGACGTGTCACGTGCGTACAAGAATTTCAGGTGCGACCCCCTTGACTGGCCTCTGTTATGTTTCACGTGGGAGGACGGGCACTACTGCAATACGGCCATGCCGTTCGGTGCCCGGGCCTCCTCCTATCACATGCAGTGTGTGGCCGAGGCCATTGTGGGATCCTCAGATCGAAGGGAGTCACGGCCGCGATGTACCTCGATGATCTGATTATCCTCTCCGAGGACCGAGGTAAGGCGGCCATGGAATTCAAAATTGCACGCGAGTTATTTGTAGAACTGGGCCTCCCCGAGGCACACGACAAGGCTCAGGAACCGAGTCAAAAGGTTACCTGGCTGGGCATCGAGATCGACGCCCCAAGCATGACTCTCTCCATCCCCAAGGGCAAGTTGGAGGAGATACGGGCTCACGTGTCGGCCGTCGCCAAACGCCATACCCTCACCAAGAGACAGTTGCAGTCGGTGCTGGGTAGGATCCTGCACGTGGCGAGATGTATTAAACCGGCACGTGCTTTCGTCTCCAAACTCCTAGAGGCTCTGCGAGGGATGGAGGGGTTCTACCTGAACATCAATTCTGAGATGCGTCAGGACTTGGACTGGTTTGTGAAATTCGCTGAAGGGTGGAATGGACGCGCACTTATCCCTCGAGGCCCGCCGACCAGGCGCATCACTGTTGATGCCTGCCTTTCGGGCGTAGGAGGCACCAGTCCTCGACCCCGTGGAGTGCATCTCAGAGCTCGAGGCTCTGAATACCATATATGCACTCCACACGTTCATCACAGACAGGGACCGCGGATCCCGGATCGAGGTCTTCTGCGACAACCTCGGGACCGTGCAGACTCTCAACAGTGGGCGTGCCCGGAACCGGGTCCTGGCGGAGTGTGCCCGCCAGGCATGGATGGTACAGGCAAGCCTACAGGTTGAGTTGGTCTTCACTCATATCCCCTGGTTGCAAAACGTCATCGCAGATGCCTTGAGCAGGGCTCATCTTTTAACAGCGGACTACGATAAAGCGGATTCGCTCATTCACTTTCATGAACTGTACCCTATCGTACCGTGTACCCATGCATCCTTTGTACCCATACTCCGTCTCTTCTCCAGATCCGGCGCTTCTTTTACTCCAAGCGAAGGCATCTGCCCGGCAATCAGAGGCGCATGTCCCAGGCACGCTCGCCAACCAGCGATCCGCAGTGAGCACTTACCTGGCGTTCTGCAATCGGATGAAGATCGACCCCGGGGCACCGACCGTGAGCCTAATCACGTCTTACATGGAATACGTGGCCGACCACGCCCCCTCGCCGGCTACGGTCGCGAACCACCTATCGCACATCCGTGCGCATCTGCGACTGACGGGGGGAGACGTCCGACCGACAGAGGACCATCGAGTGAGACATGCCCTCGAGGGCATGAAAAGGAACAAGGATTACGTGCCAAATGTGAAACCCCCAGTCCCGATGCACGTCTTCTGGGCCGTTCTCGACGGGCTCGCGGCATCGCCCCTCCATACGGCGATAAGGGCGGGCCTGCTGCTGATCTATTACGCGGCCCTACGGCAGGGCGAGGTGGCACCACTATCGGCCGCACTAAACATCAAAGTGCGCTAGGTCGACACTGTACTCTGCCTCATACGCTTCACAGGTCTCATACCCTATACACATATTTTTCTACCCACCCACCCTCACCTCGTTTCTCTTCTACTCCTTTCAGTCGTAGGGCTATTCGAATTATTTTATTATTACATGTTCTTCATAACTATGTAATATTACATAATAACTCCATTATGTTATCATAAATTGTTCATAATTGACAACAAAATACATCTGTCAATTATACATTTATTCTTATTATTGATATTCATTGTATAACCACTTATTCATATCAATAAGACCTATAAAATTTAATAAAATTGTATTAGCCCACTCCGGCTTTCCTCTTGTTTCATTTGGGGATCTGGGGTAATGAGAAGGTATCAATCCCCCAGCAGATATCCTGACCAGTAGCCAGACCTCTGCTTGGGGAGTGTGGCGCAAAATCGCGCCAGTCTACATGGCCGATTATGGATGAGACCAGTCCCTGGGTCACTCAGAAGGGGTGGAGGGGTAGGATACAGGGACTGAGGTCAGTCTAACTTGATATCAGAAAACGGTATTGCACCGTAAATGGTATATTCAGTACTGTAGACCATCCAATCTACGGTCAGTCTAAAATATGAAACAGTAAATAGGGATACATTAGATACACTTAAAAGAATTCTAGTATCAGCAAAAAATCTAAGTAGTGATGAAAATCTAAAAGTAAACTTCATTCAAATGTGTAATAGATATTTATTTATCTTCTGTAAAGTGTCTGCCACTTAAAACATATGAGTTCTCAAGGTTAATTGACATTATTATATTCAGATGATTAAACACCACTTTCATGGGTCATTCTTAAAATATAAGTAGAATTGACTTTACTCCACCATTTATAATTGAACCTTGTGAAGATTCTCTTCTGATATAGTTTGTACTGACAACATCAGAGTTGATAAAAACTTAAATGTTGAACTAACATCGATCACAATCATTGCAAAGACCGGTACTGGGGAGGGGGGGTTGACTTAGAGTCCGCAATCTATGCAAACAGACAAATTCAAGGAAAAAATAAATTAGGAGAAATCTTAATGGATAAGGGAAGACATTATCAGAGAACAGAAAACCGAGGTCATCAGATCTCAAAACCGCACGAACGAAAACGAAAATAAAGATACAACAACATCAAATCAAACAACACAACAACCCGAGTGCAACCAAGTAGGTCAACCCACTCAACAGGTTGAAATCAACAACACACAACAGACGATTACTACCCTAGCGTAAAGAGAGGTCAATATCAAACTGGTGTTGAAACCGCATGTATAACTGTCTTCTACACAATGGATGGGTATAGACATCTAGTTATAGGCGACTCAAGGATGCGTTTCATACAGGAGATACTACTGGAGTATAGGGCCAGCAATTACAAAGTAATATTCAAGCCAGGAGCCACTATACAACAGATAACAAATATGACTGTAAGTGAGTTAATGGAGGTACAACGTACAGGCACCCAAATTTCTCATATTTATGTGGCAGCAGGAATTAACAATATTACAGAACTTGTATCCAGAAAACCATGGATTATTCAACTACGGAATAACGAAGTAAACAAGGCAATCCAGGATGTGAGTGAACTATTCAATGATCTGCATTTGGCAGTTAAAGTAGTCAGTAAATCTGTGCAAGTCACTATATGTTCGCTGTATGGACTTGACCTATCCCGTGCAAGTACCTATGTACCAAAAGATGGAGAGCAAGAGCGCCTTAATTATACTATAACTGAAATAAATAAGGCAATATCGCACATAAATCACCAGAACGGACTGTATACCCCGTACTTAGGAAGGACGATTCATCGTAGCCACCTAGGAAAACCAATGAAATGTCTATACGGAAAACTGTGGGACGGACTACACTCTTCATATGAAACACAGTGCGATATCGGGAGACACCTGAGTGTAACCATGGACAAAAACAATGGGATTAACCCATAAGGTCATTAGATCTAGATGAACATTGGTATTACACAAATAATAACTTTATAGAAACAAATGGACCTAAACATTGACTTATTTACTAATACATTTATGTTATCCTTGTCTAAACTCATGGGAACTAGAAATAATGATAACCATTGATCAGCAAACTAAGTTTTTCTATCGTAATGTATACTCAAAGTCGTGCCGCTGCTATGGCTAGACATGAATTCCATCCAAAATTTATTTATTATTTTTGATTTACTTATCTGGACCCTTTTTTGTATTTGTTTATTGTTACACTTGAAACCATGCTCAGGCCTAATCAAAGAGCCTTTATGAGCTACTGTAGCTACTCAGTCATGAGGCTACTTTTTGTGTCTGCACTTTGCTTTGTCCTTGTATGCTTTACTGAGTATGTGTTTTGTGTGAATGTTCTTGATTTACCTTGTAATGAATATGAGTTTATGTATTTGATTAATGAAGGTATGAAAACAAATGTTATATGGGATAAAAGATGGTATATAAAACTCCAACAGAAGTAAAGAAACTAAAAGGAATGAAAATATTAAATGCAAACGTGCACAGCCTGTATGGCAGATTAAATGAGCTAGAAACCATAATGCCAGATTATGATATATGTATATTTACAGAAAGCTGGTTGACGTGTAACTATGTAGACTCTATGTTGTATATACCAGGTCTAACTATTTACCGAAATGACCGCAATTATGTAACCCCCAAAACAGGAGGTGGTGTAGTAGCTTATGTGAGCAACTTGTTATCTCAATATACAATTGTTATGGACGAATTTTCAATTTCAACACCTGAGATAGAATCTATGACCCTCAGGATTATTCAGCCTCTGCACAAAAGTTTACTGATCATAGCTGTTTACCGGCCACCAAACAAAAATGTACTTACATGTTATCAATATATTGAAAATATAATACAAGATCAACGTTTTAAAAATGATGAATTGTGGATAATAGGAGACCTCAATGTAAATGCCCTAGCCCGACACTGCCCAAAGTATAAAATAATGAAAAACTTCTTAACTCGGAACAATCTAAACATACTACACACCCACGAAACTTTTCTCCACAATAAAGGCAAATCATTAATAGATCATTTTTATACCAATAGCCCATATATTAATTTATCCGGTAACCTAAATCTATATATCTCGGACCACGTCCCCACCTTTGCTATCAGGAAAAAAGAAAAAAATTGTATTAAACGAACAAAACTTTCAGGTAGAAATCTAAAAAATTTTAATTGGAACAAATTCAAAGAATCTTTTATCAAACTGAATGAAATAACAGAGAACATGGATAATGCAAACGACGCCACAAAACATATTGAGACATACTTGGATTGTAATCACCCGATAAAAGACTACATTCTACAAACTAATAACGGACTAGAATTATCACAAGGTACAAAAAATAAAATTCATAAAAGAAAAAAACTATTAAAAACTATTGCTAAAATGGACAAAAATGACCCACTATATACCAACAAGATTAAACAAATCAGAACATTGAGAAGAACAATAAACGCTGAAATTAAGGCACAAAAAAACAAAGATATACAGAAGATCTTTGAACAAAATAAAAATAATCCGAAAAGGTTTTGGCGAACATTAAATCGAGTTTGGGAACCCGGGGGGAATCAAAGGGATACCTTTAATGATACTATTATACAGGTTGATGTCATTTATTATCGGAACGAAATTAGCTCAACAAATAGAACCAAATACAAATATACCGGTTCTGACCCTAGAACACCTAGATAACAACGAAATAGAACAAGTAACGGATATTGAAATAAGCAAAATAATAAAAAATATGGATAATGAAAAAAGTACTGGCATACCAAAACTGAACTCCACCTATCTGAAAAAAATGCTCCTCATGAACATACAATATTTAGTTAATATAATCAATGATGTTTATAGTCATATGAAATTCCCGAATAGTCAAAAACATGGTATTATTACACCATTACCAAAAGATGGCGCCCTCACCGACCCAGCGAACTGGCAACCGATTAGTGTATTACCGTTTATTTCTCAAGTTATTGAAAAAACCATACATAGTAGATTAATGAAAATACTGTTAGAAAGAGAAGTGTTATATAAGTTTCAATTTGGCTTTATCCCAGGACGGTCGACACAGCAGGCAATTTTTAATTTAACTAACTATATTCATGATGCACTGGATGACAATTTTAATGTACTGGGTATTTTTTTTGATATAAAAAAAGCTTTCGATTGTGTGAACCACCAAATTTTAATAAATAGATTAATAGAACTAGAAATAAATAAACCGTTAGTAGAACTAATAACAAACTATTTACAATTTAGAACACAAAGAATAAAAGGAAAAAATACTATTTCAAAACCTAGAACAGTTACATTTGGTGTCCCTCAAGGATCAATTTTAGGCCCTATACTATTTGTTATCTATGTTAATTCTTTCGATTAATTCAAATATTATTATGTACGCAGACGATATGGTTTTATACCAAAAGGGGAAAAATAATATTGAAATCAAAGACAAAATTGAAAATGATTTAAAACTTTTTAGTAAATGGATAGCCATGCAAAAATTAACTTTAAATTACAAGAAAAGTAAAGTAGTTTGGTTTTGTAATAAAAGAAGAACTAACGAGTATAAACCGGATATAACAATAGATAATAACCTCATGGAGTCAGTAGATACCATGAGATACTTGGGTATTGAAATAGATAAACATTTATTATACAAGGAGCATTTTAACAAGATGATGAATGAATTTAGATGGAAACTCTTTAAATTTAGGAAAATTAGGTATCTTGGAACCATGAACAGAGTCTAAAAATAGTTAAACAGATGTTATTATCAGTTCTGGAATACGCAGATTTTATACAATGGGACTTTTCGAAAGCTATGAGGAAATCACTACAAGTAAATTTTAATCACGCTCTGCATTGCAGCTCACACATACGTAATCCGCAAGATATTCATAAGGAAGATTTAATCAATTAATTAATAAAATGGTGGACAGCAACTGAAGAACATATAGATGAAACAAACAAATATAATACAAGGGCTTCTGAAAAGATAATTTTAAAAAAATAAAAGACCAAAAAAGGAGAAGTTAAAAAATAGCGCGTTATACATGGGAACAGGGTACTGGAATAAACTTACATCAGAAACACAAAAAAATAAATAAAATGGACAATTTCAAGACATACATGAAGACAGATCTATTAAACATATTTACACATGAAAACCTGGAATTATTTGATTAAAATTGTAGTAATGGACAGAATATAAACACGTATTCAATAACTACTAGAGAATAACTGTTTTTAGGAAGATATATACTGGTTGTCAGCAGATAACATGGTATACGTATTAATTATCTGTCTAAGAGGTTGTAATCATATAACCAATGGACTAGTACATTATGGAGAACTGGTAACTCGTATAGCGATAACAAATTATTTGAAACTGAATACTTAGCACAAGAGTCTTGTATGTGTGTAAACGTTTATTGTGTGTATGACTGTGTGTTGTGTCCTGTATTTAGTTTGACCATTACTGGGAAGAATGTCTTTGGACGACAGTTTTGTGTCTGTTTATCCTGAATAAAAATTAAAAAAAAATTGCAATGATCAATGATATTGATAAGCCAATCACTACTATATTAAGATACCAGACAAATCTTACATAAAACGGTACTAGAGACCCACAGTAAGAAGATTTGTGGAGTATGCATATTAATGAACATTGGTATAGTATATCTATACAGTTTTGCAATTATACAGTTTATTACATTTTGGAAATATGGTCAGAAAAATATTATGGTCGCCCGTAAAATTTACGGTATTTCTCTGGCATCCCAGTGCCAGGGAAAAACCGTAAAATTCACAGGAACTTTTTTACAGTGTACATGATAACGTAATTCAAATCAAAAGTCGTTTTCACCAATAGAATTTCAAAGTTCACTCACAGTGTCATGGGATCTATTTAATGACGATTTCTAGTCCTATTCTATAGAGGAAACTGACGAAAGTTGACCCGAGTGACTCGTATCCCATTGAGGGCAAACTCGCGCAGTAATACTCACGAAGCGATAGCTGAGTTTCTTTTTTTATTTACAATAATGAACTACGCGGGAGATACGAATTACCTATGTTGAGCCTATGGCGTTTTTTATTAAGCTTAGGATAAAGGGTCATACATCATAAACAACAGCAACATCATAGTGGTCATCAAAGCTTTCGTTTACTCTTTTTCCGTTTAATAATCATATTTATATTGAGATTTTCGCAAGTATCGCAAAAATCTTCACCATTGAACGAAGTACTTATTTCGATTTTGCATATATATATATATATCTTTATATAATCCTTTAGACTCTCACATTTAAACTTTTGTTAATTTTCATCGAATGGGTCTCAAATTGTACTCCCTCTATAGATAAGTGGTTTATCGCATATAGCTAGGATAACGCTACTTAAATTACAGAGATCATATGTCACTAGAGTTGTGATTACCTTCTCCTTTGTGGGAGCTCCAACTCAGTTGGAGAATATAGATATCGATTTTCCCCTCACGAGATACCTATTAGGATATTCCACAATAACATGTTTGGAACTATTCGTACCTCACCAAGTAGAAACTCACGATGTCTGAAAGTCTTATTAAGGGGGCGTGGAACCGATGGCATAAGCCATTAAATACGCTTACATATGTGGGATATGTTAGACCCTTGTAGCATAGAGTGAGTTAATCATTATACCGATGCAGGGACTGACTGACTTAGGCAAGAGATAAGACTCATCATAATGGTGGATAAAGATAGCATTGATAACATAGTCACAGCTGGATGTGGGTGTCTCCTTCCGATAGAAATACCTGTGTACAAAAGAGCACATGACAGTATCTTTATTCCAGGTAAGTCCTATATACATCTACATCAGACACAAAATACCATTTAAGGTTGTCAATGTAGCTTGTCAGATGTACTACCAATTGGAACACATTTCTAACTATATCTTATCGTTTTGCCCTTGAATATATATCCCTGATTCCCCGGTGAGGTTGGGTCCTATCCGCATGTGATTTAAACCTGAAACAGCCCATTTCGAGGAATATATATGAAGTGCTTCAAACTTGCAACCACCGTCGTGACCTATTTTGATACTCCGACACAACTTCCACTGTCACTCTCGACAATATCACAAGACATTTAAAACAATCACAGCATTCTGTTCTTTCCTTCTTGTTATATTTTTCGTTTGTGTCTTTTTTGTGTGTGATTATATTCAAATATATGAATTTGTTCCCATCATACAATAGTCTATAATGGGTCTTCTTCACTGTCGGTTAGTGCTGTTATGAATTTATGTATTATCATGAAACATCACAAAATTTCATATGATTGTTTATATGGCATGAGTTGTCTTTGCGGAATGATATCACGAAGCGGAGCTGAGTGATATCTGTATCATACGAAATTGAGTGATGTTTAGATTTGATCCTACCCTGTCACATGTTTTTAACTTCATATGTCACCCGTGGCATATTATCATTTATCCTACCCCGTTTCCATATTTTTTTCAGCATGAGAAAGGAGTGGCAAAAACAACACTTTATGTCACAGCCGTGACATAAAAAATCCCATGCTAAGCCTATGGCGTTTTTTATTAACTACAATATGATGAAAGAGTCTATTGTCCTTAACTGGCTGTCAAGCAGCACTTATTGCTGCGCATGATATTGTGAGCCTTGTATCTGAAAAACTCGCCACTGTGAGAGATACGTTATGGTAAATAAAAAAAGGTTATATAGGCCTGCTGTTATCAGAATTGCTATATTTTTAGGGAATATGTACTCTATCCGTAGGATCTCTTATGTGCATGTAATTCCAGTCCTGGAGCAATGTGGAAATAGGCACATTAAAGTCTACCATATATCCTCCAGAATAAACAATATACCTAAAAAAAGGTCAACATGTAGAGAGCATTCATGAGCTCCCAAAGGTAAATTTTGTACTTTAACTACAAGATTTCAAGATTCTATTTCACAAAGATTTGGACTCGTCATGTTGGAGAACGGATGTGAGGTGACCATGCGGCAAGCCCGCCATGAAGACTACAAACAGGTTATGGATATAAACCACAACGTTTATGATGGGATGGACTACCTGCCTGACATGTACCACTATTACATTCAACATCCTAGTGCCTATTGTTTTGTCGCCGAGCTAGGTGGAAAAATTGTATGTATAATTGTGTCTCCTTTTCTTATGTAATTATATGTTTTAATTCAGATACAAACTAGAAAAGCTTAAAATGGTCAATTAGGTTTTGACGCACCATCATTAATACTGTGAATAGTTAATCTGCATTCTATTGCTTTTCATCAAATAGATTTCGCTATAGAAGTACCATGAATCAGTGGGATCTGGATTGATGTATGATATCGAAGAATCTGCTTTGGCATACAGTTTATATATTTTTGTTCTATAAGGAACGTAGATAGATAACTTTGGGATTGTTTTCCGATGTGTGTGTGTGTGTGTGTGTTTGTGTGTGTGTGTGTGTGTGTGTGTGTGTGTGTGTGTGTGTGTGTGTGTGTGTGTGTGTGTGTGTGTGTGTGTGTGTGTGTGTGTGTGTGTGTGTCGGATGGGGGGGTAGGGTGTGTAAGCTGGTGTATGAATGTGATGTTAGGAAGGGCAGCAGTAGTAGCAAACATGGGAGAACATTCAATCCTACGAGTCATCAGGCATCCTATTCAAGCCTGATGCGGTAGGTACTACATTACGACTAAATACAAGAAGAATCTCTCTTTCTCTGGTCAGGTGGCATTTACCATTGGGTATTTAGTTGACCGCGGGCAGCGCGTTATATCCATTGGCGGCCGGACATCGCCAATGGTTGAAGGGCAGGGTGTCATGACACGCCTGCAGAAAACTCGTGACGACCATATCCGCCATCTACACGAGACTCCCTCCTGCCGGCTCACGACTCGGGCCTTAACGACTGCAGGCGCCCTGCACTATGGGAAACAATCCACACAACAGCAACACATGAGTGTAGTCGACAGCTGGGTGAGTTCACACATGTTCCGTTAGCTACAGGAATTTTAGGTTAGGAATTCATTGAGGCTTTTGTATTATACTGAATGGTATGGATATCACTAAAGAGAAGATTCTAATATGTAACTGCGCAAAACCAGTCAAATGTGAACGAAATGGTTTTTTTTAATAAACACAATTTATAGACGTATACCACCATTCTAAAATTTATGTCGGAATTAGATTTGATGAAAAATAGGTCATCAAGAGGGAAATCTTTGACCATCTCTGATATACGCTCCATATGTTAATAGTGAATCTCACTTGTGTTGCAGCATTTTATTGTGTATTCCATTGATGGAGACAAGTACAAGTCAAAAACCCCAGCTTTGTCAACCTTCGATGGAGTTGATATACTTTTACCCACTACTTATGAATTGATCCTCATCATCCGTAACAAAAGGCTTATTGCTGAATTGTTCAAGGATGCTCAATACCTGGTATGTCTGTACAGCTGGATCCCTTTGACACTAAATGAGGAGAATCTGCTCTACATGGCTCAGCGCAGTGTTGTCATGACAACAAGGGACAAACAAACAGGATCATATCGAGTTCTAAGCTACAGCTCCCTCAGTAAGGTACCTCTGGGTGTTCAGCTTCGCTTCTACATCAAACACACCTTAGAAGTGGACATGGAGACTGTGGCTGCCCACTTGATGGCACATGTCATCTATGCCAGCAAGCGCACTCCAGCTGGAGACACTCTAGGCATCATCCTCAATGTTCCGCTAACTATTGATATCACAATCTTGCTTACCCTCTTGGAGCCATACCTGGGACATCGGCAAGATGTTGGATCAGAGCGTGGGGCCCTGGTGCACCACAGGATACATGGACAGACCGCATCATTGTGACTGTCCATGCCGGGATGAAAAGGGAATGTTCCACATGGTCATTATGTTCCTTGGCTTCATTAGTGTAAAAACTTCTGCTTTATATTTCATTTCATCAACATTATTCATGGCCTGGTTCTGAATAATCAAAATATTATGAGTTCACCAGATATAAACATGTTCCCCTGAATCACACATTTCCAAAAGTCTTACATATCTTGTAACTGTCTAATTTTGAATCGTTTTCTCATGCTTTTCCTTCAAACTATCCCCTGTTTTACCAACTTCACCACACTCCTACTGCTGGAACCAACTTATAAATTCAATAGCCCCCAACACATTATACCAAGATGCAATTAACTACAGAACTGATAATCATAAACAGCCTACCTAGATGGAAACTAGTTGTTAGTTGACTTATGTATTTTCCCCATGTATCACTAAGTTACCTGGCTCCCCTCTTCCAAGGCTTAGACATGTTTTGGTCGTTTATGAAATAGGTTCTCGGTGTGGATGTGTCCTTTTAAATGATGATGGATAATGCGATGCAGAATTGTAAACAATATGAATATATGACTAAAGACCTTTGTAATTTTATTTTTTATTCTAATTTGACCTTTAACCTTTTTTTATCAATCATTAAACTATTTCAACTATTTATGGAAGTCATCATTTATGTTATTTTTGTGGAGATAGCTATTAGTGTGTCTTCATATTATCTGTCTTTTTCTGTTTCTGTGTGTTAATTAGCACAAGGTAACTATGCCCTATTACTTGTTATATATGGGGCTCGACCATTCAAGATCTTTATTTGACATGATTGGTCGTGTATTTTGCACTTTATGTTTATTTGTTGTGTTAAGTCTGTACAGTGTCGATGAATTAATCAATGAAGGTATAGTGAATAGTACAACAGCTTTATCTGTAATTGTTGTTATATATGTCTTTATTAAAGCCAAGTGAAATTTTTGCTATTAAGGGTGAGGTGTTTATGACTATGAATGTCAGGAGTATCTTCCGTCATCTGGAAGAAGTCAGGGAAACTCTATCTAAATGTAATTTTGTAGTATTGACGGAAACTTGGCTTAGGGAAATACATGATAATCAAATGATAAATGTGCCTAACATGACAATATTTAGGAAAGATCGCTCGTACCCTGAAAAAGAGATTGGAGGAGGAGTAGCTATATGTATTAAAAATGACATAGCATGTTATGCACTACAAATAGATAAATACTGTCACTCTACTCCAAAATTTGAAATTTTAACACATACTATTTCGCAACCGAAACACAAGTATTTATTAATAGTATCTGTTTATCGTCCCCCCCACAAAGATGTGGCTGCATGTTACAATATATTAAATGAGATAGTTAATGACCCGATCTCACATAATAAAGAGATATGGATACTCGGGGATCTAAATGTTAACACTAATTATAAAAACAGTGAAAAATATGCAGTATTGAGTAGATTTCTAACAAAAAATAACTTAATGCAGGTTAAGACAAAGGACACATTCTTACATAACAAGGGAACAAGTAAGATTGATCATGTGTATACAAATTGTAAGAAAATATGTAAATCTGGAAATGTTAACTTATATGTGGCTGATCATGTCCCGATATTTGCCATAAAAAAGCATTAAAAAAACAAAGCTACGTAGGATCAAAGTTGAAGGACGTAATATTAGGAAAGTAAATAAAGAAGAACTCAAGGAAGTAATATTAAATTATAGAATAAAAGGAAATTTAGATATCTGTAATGAATTTCAACAGGATACAAACAAACATTTTATAAATTACCTTGATTGTTATCTGGATAAAGTCAGTCCTGTCAGGCAATTCAGTATAACCTTAAAGGATGGGATTGAACTCCCGAGGGAAATTGTACAGCTAATTGAAAAAAGAGCTAGACTATTAAAGGAATTATTAAAAACAAAGAAGGTAGATATAGAAAAATTAAAGGAAATCCGAAAAATTAAAAGATTGATATCGAAAAAAATCAAGGATCACAAGGCTAATATCACAAAGAAGAGTTTAAAGGATAATGTAAAAAACCCAAAGAGGTTTTGGAAGGAGATACACTCCTTCTGGTCGCCTTCGGCCAAAAAGGAACAATTATTTCCGTGTAGTGAAAACAAAGATGAAAATACCTTGAATGATTATTTTGCATCAATAGGTGAAAAATTAGCTAGTCAGTTTTTGATAGATGAACGTACTGTGGAGACAAACAATGATTTCGATATTGCTGAAGATCAAAAATTTAGATTTAGAGATATTGAAAATGATGAAATCATAAAAATAATAAGAATGCTGGAGAATGATAAATCGACTGGCATTAAACACCTTAAGATCGATATGTTGAAGACGATACTTACATGGGACCCAGGAATTATTAAATGTATGTTTACGACTATGTGTACTAGGAATGAGTTCCCAGTTTCATTGAAAGTTGGGTTGGTTACTCCTATTCCTAAAGGAGGTAACTCGCAAGAGTATACCAATGGGAGACCCATTACAGTGCTTACTACCATCTCAAAAATCTTAGAAAAACTTATACATGCACAATTAATGGTATTCTTTCGTAAAAATAATATCATTAATGAAAATCAATTTGGCTTCCAGCCAAATAAGTCCACTGCACAAGCCATCTTTAGAGTAATTAGTATCTTAACGTCGAATCTAAATAGTAAAAAAGTTAGCCTTTGTGCCTTTATAGATATGAGAAAGGCGTTTGATTGTGTCAATCATGATATCCTGCTCAACATTCTAAAAGGACACGGAATAGGTAATCCTGCTCTTACACTAATAAAATCTTATCTAGCAAAAAGAAAACAAAGAGTAAAAATGGATAGCAAAATAAGCAATGAACAATCAATCACGATAGGGGTCCCGCAAGGGTCTGTACTCGGACCCATCTTATTTGTAATATATATTAATAAAGTATTTGATGGTTGTTTTATGAAACGAGCTACTATGTATGCAGATGACCTTGTACTGATTGCAGAAGGAAAAAACTGCGATGAGACAATGTTTAAAATGCAACATGATATTGATAATATAAAGAGATGTTTAGATTATCTTAAACTAACTGTGAACACTGATAAATCGAAAATGCTGTGGATTCACAATAAGAGGCAAGATCCTGGAGAGCATATTTGCCTCATTGATGGTAAGCCATTAGACTATGTGACACAATATAACTATCTTGGAGTTATCGTGGATACAAACTTGAAGTTCAAGAAACAGTGTGAAAAGGTAGTTAGAGACGTTAGACAAAAAATCTTCAAACTACGAAAATTTCGGCATCTCCTTACTCAAAACGCAGCAATAGCTATCGCTAAGCAAATGATTCTCCCAAGCCTGGAGTATGTCGATTTTGTATATTACCTTGCCGCAAAACAATCTAGAAATAAGTTGCAAATAAGTTTAAATAACTGTCTACGAACTGCAGTATATTGCATAAATCCAATCGAGATACATATTGAAGAGTTATTAGAACAATGTAAAGTTAGGCCACTGTACTACAGACGTGCATGTCATCTATTGACGCTATTGTATTGGTGGATCAACCTACCGGACAGTACAGTGGTATTGTCGAGAAGTAATACAAGGATGAGTACAAAAATTATAATCAAAACTCAGAGGCCGAAAATGGAGAAATATCGGAATAGCCCATTGTATCAGGGAATGAAAATGTGGAACATGCTACCAGAAAATGTACAAAAATTAAATAATAAGAGTAGATTTAAAGTAGCAATAAAAAGACAACTCTTTAGTAATGAATTCACCAATGATTTATCTGAATAGTCACTCGTCTGCGTCAAATGACCAGACTGATGATGTGAATGTGACTTTTTATGGATTGTAACACACACTCTATAGCAGTGAAAAGTAGAAAAGGATGGAGATATACGTATGTCATTATTTACTATACCTTATACATCTGTTGTATCAATATATTAGACATTAGACACTGTTGTATGTCCTGTTTTGTCAACTGTTTCTAGTTTGATTGTTCCTTGTCATTTTTATAATAGCATCGGCCTGATGTTAATTAACAGGTAAAACCAGAACCTATAGTACACCGAATGTAAAGAGACTTGAAGCATAGCGTCAAATGACCTTTGCAATGAACTGACACTTCATTATATAATGATGCCATTCTTTTTCCACTTAATGGAAATGATTAATACTTATTTACTCTTGGAACTATCTGTATTGTGTAATTGTTTAGTTATCCTTGACAAGTCCAGGGAAGAACGCCTATGGGCGACTGTACTACGTCTATTTCTACTGAATAAACAAAAAAAAAAAAAAATTAAGATTGTAACCCACGGTGAACACTAGGAATATCCTTGAAGGACTACTCATGCACTCTCCATCAAAGAACAATATGTGCACAATCCGTCGCTGAACTTAAACATTCAATGCTTTGATTAGACAGGGAAAACTTCTGTTTAGATACAAATTACAAGAGAATCTTGAATATACCATGATTGGTTGTATTCATCCCATCATACCGTGTTAAAAGCTCTGACCTACAGTAAAACCCCGCAGGTGGCCCCTTAACCAGGGTTAAGAAGTATTCCTTACCGAAGTAACTTACCCCTTAAGTGGGGTGTCCTATTAATCGGGGTTATGATAAACTCTTGAATAATTTCCGTTTCGATCAAATTGTCCCGTTAAGCGGGTTGTCCCAGAGGGTTTTACTGTGCCTTCACCCAATACATATTCCCTTTATAGTCTTAAACCATCGGCGTCTTATTTTGCGGAAGATATATAACCATTTCATTATCTTATAAATACTCGAGCTCGCTCCCTTTTTAAAAGATTTTTTCATTTTCTTTGTAGATACTTTGTAATATAAAAAAAGAATAAAAATGAAAAAAAAACCAACATCATGAAAGTGACTTATCTTTTTAACTATTATATTTCATGTATGTGTATATATATTATATTATATTATACTACATCTTCACTATTTAATGTTCCAGTTGTATTGATTAAAAATAAGAAGTAACAGGGTGAATCCTTATGTATAAACACCAGAGATCCATGTAACAACTTTTATTAACAGAAGAGCCATCAATTACAAACCAACCAGTTACCATGGCAACCAGTTGGTATGGTCTATACATGCTCATTTATGTACCTCATATCTATCATTAACAGAACTAAATACTTGACAAAGGCCACTAACGCAGCCGAAACGTTGTACCACTGTTCTAATAAAAAGCCATCATCTAAACCGAATTGGGCAGCTGTTGAGTTGTACTTGTTTAAACCTATCATTATATTTCATAGTTGTTAGGAATTTAGATTTGACAAAATACTTCCAAGATGTCTATAAACTAATCATTTCTATTTTCCAGAATTAAGTTGTTTTTTTTACCGAGGGCCTACCATGTTGAATATCCTAATCTACATATATATGATTCTAATAATACACACGAAACCAGTAATCAAAATGTCTTCGGTCTGTATTGAATGTAAGGACAGAAACTATAACTGTTATTTTGTCCATTTTAGAAATCTTTATGATAATGGTTGTACGATACCAATGCACTAAAACTGGAGAACACAGTTATGCATATATACACCTTGAGCAACATATCAAAGATATCCCTCCTTTAATACAGGTGCCTACTTAAAAAGTATGTAAGTAACCAGAGCAACCACAACTTCCTAATTTCTAAGATCACCACTTTCAATGGATTCATAATTTGACATTGAAAGATCTCCATTATACGACCTATACTATAACACAAAACATGGAGTAATATCCACAAACTGTTAATATAATCTGTAGAGAACACTTGCTTTTCTGTATACAAAGACATGACCAGTGATGCTGGCAGACAGAGGCAAGCTGATGCAAAACACCGAACTGAAGGATCAATCGATTTAAGATATACTGGTGTTAAAAACAGACAGGTCACATTTATAAAAGCTGACAGTAGGATCAATATATTTTTTTTTTTTTTTAAACGATCTTTATTGTATTCAACGTTATACATTGGTCTTCCATACAATGGCGATCCCGGAACGGTATATACATTTTACTATTTAATAACACTTCTTCAGGCTAAGATTATATCGGTATGCGAACAGGTAAGTAAGGAGATGATATATACAATGGAGTAAATATTTACAACAACAATGATGATGATCGGCAGTAGGTTCTACTAGATGTGTGTCGGTCTGATCTAGTATTTGAGCAATGACTTTGAACAATCAGTCTTCTGATAGAAGTTTCATAACTTGTTTTTTAAAGATATTTTTTGAGTCCGTCGTTTGAGTGCTGCGATCGAGTTTGTTCCAGATAGTGATAGCTCTATAGAAAGGTGAGTTTTTGAATCTTTCAGTTTTGGGTTTTGGTACATTTATATTTTCTTTCGATGATGCACGTGTTTTTGGTTTCTCGATGCTTTTTTCTTGAGTTTCTACCATGCCTATGCGGGTCAGACTGCGGAGTATTCCAAGGAGGAGCTTGTTGCGGCGGATGCTGAACTGTTCGGTTTTGGTGAGCTCTAGAAGTGACTTGTTGCTCGTGTTTTTCTTACTTTGTTCGGGATTACTGAAAACGGCACATCGTAGAGATTGGTATATTGTCCTATCAAGCTTGGATCGGATCTTTGATGTGGTACTATCGAAGAGAAAGGAGCAGTAGTCTGCGAGCGGTACAAGACAAGTTTTGACAACATTTATGGCATTTTGTTTGCTTTACAGGGTTCGTGTTCTCCTAAAGAGGTACAATTTATTTACATAACCAGTTAGCATCGAACTTATATCATTCCCACTGACACCAGTCATTGACTGGTTGTCTAGTGATTGATTGATGGCCGTATTGAATGATTCCGTTGATTTAAGAAACCCTGGTGTGAATGCATGCCTAGATCCCATCCATGGTCGAGAAATCAACACCATTCCACATGTACAGCCAAGTATTTCTAGCACCATTATCCGTCGCATCGCACATCATGAAATGTTCATGATTTGCGATTGATTCGTCGCACAGGAGAGGAGTGCCCCCTATATCTGTATAATTCCCCTCTCCTGAACTAACACAGACAACAACTAACTGGTACATGGGAGTTAACCATTAGCATACATGCCAGCCTCCACTTGGCTGTCAGGGTTCAGAAGGTGCGATATGAAAGCAGGCTGTGAAAACAGCATGTTAAAGCTGTGAATGCACGGATGTCAGTTGGGATCAGAAAAAATAAGTGGAAATATTGTTCATGTAGGAGAGAGGCTAAAATTATATCATCTTTGTTTTACACATAGAAAAAATATTTGTCATACAGAAAATAAGCCCACTGTATGCTGCTAGCAGAATTCTTTTTACACTAGTGGTGCCACTCTTGTTGCGACGAATCCACCGCATCAGTGGGGCATACCCTAGATTTTCTTTGCGATTGTGTGCGAAGAATCCATCGCACTAGGGTCATAAACCACGCCGAAAGGACGTTTATACGGCCATAAAACATGTGCGACGATCGCATCGCACCAGTGGGGCCGGGCCTTAACAAAAGCTTGAAGTTTAAACCATTTCATGAGTCACATCCTGAATAAACCATCGTACCCGTTCTAGTCAAAAACTTTGTTATCCATGTGTCTACAAATCATAATCACTCAATAATCCTAACACATCTCTATCAATTCACACAAACGAATCGTTGCATTGTCCAGTCTCTCGCTCCTAACTATTCACACAAACCTGATGTAATTCTTTCACAATCTCAAGTGTTGTTCAAATGTAAATCACAGTCCAGATGAAGTCTTTTTTTTGTTCACAGTACTATGAGTCTTGGTTTACAAATGCTCACTCCGTGTGCTCTTCCAGTAAGAGCAAGACCTGTGAATGTCGGTATTCACCTGTAATCATGCAGACACCAACCAGCAGGCCAACTCCAATCCAACTTAAACTGGAGCCTCCAGCACCTGCGGAGCGTTCCTATCACTGAGGAGCAGCGAGCAATGCTCACCTTATTATCATCCAGGTTGTTCTGATGTACTCAAACCACTAACCTCACTTCCAGTCATCTAGACATCATGTGAGTGGCCACTTCCTCATACAGAATACCCATAATTTTCCACTACATTTTCGTATCTCTAACCAGATCACACTACACTACATCATAACGCACTTTCAATCCTTACAAAATTCTTTATTAATTTTCATACAAGCACACAGTTCAAAAGATGCCATGAGGCAATTACGCCTAGTTTTAATTTTAATTGACAAATCAGATATGCCTGTCATATAGCTTGAAACGGTTAACAGCTACTACCACCAGGAACATTACATTGCGCTTCAACAAACAAGCTCAAAATGCAATGAAAAAGGGATCAATAGTCAATTTTCATAAAGTCACCATGTTGTAACTCGATCAATATTTGAGTTATGCACCCATCTTTTTCATCATATAGAGCTCAGTGAGAGCTACAACGCCATATATATAGTTTTACCTTGGTCAATGCATTAGATGAAACAATATAGTTGAAAACCACCCATTTATACCCTGGTTTTTTTTTTGTTTTTTTTTGTTTTTATGGGGGGGGGGGCATAAAAATGTACACAAAATAATTATGGATACAAACCATATTTTCCACTCCAAAATTGCTCTCAACCAAGCTGCCGCATGGCAAACAATATGTTTCAAGTGTAGATTTAAAAAATCTGAAGTCTGCCTTATCTTTACATCGATATTTTTCTCTATGACAATAAATAATGAAAAAATGGTTGCCCACTGTAATTTTGGTATGCATTGTAACCCTTATGGTGTATGTTTTGGGGGTAAATATCTAAAGAAATCACAAGAAAAGAACTATGGTCACATGATTTAGATATGAGATATCAGCCTTTACGGCGACGTTAAGATGAGTATTCATCCTTACGTCGCCCTTTTATATGTTTCTGGCAGCAAAGAAAAATATTGAAAATCCAGTTACAAGATGCCTTTGCAATAATTACAAAATGCTACTGCAAAGAAAAATGAGAACTTGAGAACATTGTACAGAGTCAAATGACCTGTAATAAACATCTAATTTATACCAAATTACCCCATGGGGATGGAAATATCTGAGAATGACTTTTTTCTGTATACACCTCCTGTATGTCTCAGAGCACAAGTCTTGCTGTCGTTAGGACTGGTGCAAGGAAGAGCGTCCAACTGAATGATTGTACTTCATCCTCTTATTGAATACAAAAAGTATTGTTCTTTGGCCATTAACACAAAATGTAATACTGCACTAATTATGTGTTAAACATACTGTATAATGAGGAGGTTTTACTCACAGTGTTGTGCTTAATTCATGCTGTTATTCAAAGTTTGAGATATGGTATAAGATATCCTCCCGTGTAGAACAAAATGCGGACCAACATTTCACGGTCTGTAATATGCAGACGGTTCTGAGAAACTCATTTGTTTTTTCAAATCATCCATTCAGTGCACAGGTGTGCCAGTATGTCATCCATTCATTTCTTATGTATGCTGTATGATCATAATCCTTATTTTAATATTCATAATTAAAGCAGCACTTGTATCCACGTCGATATCTATTTAACTTTGAGGTCACTTAACTCTAGGGAATTGGTCTCAATGTGCATCCTATCGTAAAACTGGATGAGTTTTAATCTTGGCCACTGTATTCCACGACTGGAGTTTGGCATAGTGACTTCATGAGGCGAAGCCGAGTGAAGTCCGGAGCCAAAACTCCAGGAGTTGCCGATTTCCCGCTTATCTGCTAGAGGGTGCAGCAGTAGACTGTAGTTCCAGTTCTACCCACCAGGAGTTTTCTTTTGATCAAAACAAAATTTTAAGATGATGATGAAATTATAATCCATATCTCAGCAAGTATTAAGAATAGAAACATGATCTAAAGATCACATTGATGATACCTATGTAATATTTTTATAGTTCTGATCCTAACATGCAGTGGGACTTTAATATCAATAGAACCAAATGTCTACATATTTATTAAGGTTAAGAAAAAAACAGTACACTTAGCACCGTAACCTTAACTGTTTCATCTAAATATATTTAGAACCAACTGTGAATTAGTTTACGAAGGCCGGGTGAGGTGGAAATAAATTCAAAATCTTAATTTCCCATGTCAACCCCTTGAAAATATGGGAAATCTGAGTCCTGACCCCAACCAAAGTGACCCAAAATCTGCCAATTGTCTGGAACCCCCCAGCACACTTAGGGACATCATTTTTGCTGTTCTATGTGGCAAGTATGTTGGAATCGTTGATGAAATAGTTTATTAAGGCTTGGTGAGATGGCAATATTTTCAAAATCTTGGTTTTCCATATTGGGTTTTCTGAAAATGGGTGAAATCTGCCTGCCGATCCCAGTCAAAGTCACACAAAATCTGCCAATTGTCTGGAACCCCCCAGCACACTCACAGTCATAATCTTTACTGTCCCATTTAGGTACATATCTGAAATCGTTGATGAAATAGTTTTTTAAGGGTTGGTGAGGTGGAAATAATTTCAAAATCTTGATTTTCCATGTGGAACCCTTGAAAATGAGGGAAATCTGAGTCCTGACCCCAGCCAAAGTGACCCAAAATCTTTGGAAACCCCCAGCACACCTAGAGCCATAAATTTTGGTGTTCTATGTAGGAAGTATGTTATATTTATAAGTCATGTTTCAGGCATATGTCAGCATGGGCATGGTGCTGCTAAATAGCCAGTTAGACAATTCACCGCTTGCACATAAGTTGGGTGCTGCTGTAGTAGAGAGAATGGGTTGCGCTGGTTGCATGTGGCTAGCCACCGCTTGCCAGAAACCAGCCACACACTGGCATTCGAAAACGAGATGAGCCCTCACCTATATCGGAAGCATGGCTTCAGTACCATAAGCACAGAGTAACTGTAGAAGTGTAAAGCTTTGTTGTGTCATGAATAACAGGCCGATCTTTATAAATAAAATATTGTTAGAAAGCTAAAATTTGGGCTTATTTGTTGGTATGATATCATAGACCTGTGCTTTGGCTAAGATTTCCAGTAATAGATTGAACATCCAGATTATTTAGGTAAAAAAAAAATGTTACCTTCCTGTTTTCACTGTGATTTAATGAAAAATCTATCACGATGACCTATAGAAATAAACATCCTATCTTTTTAGGTATTTCCAGACTATTAAAATGATACTAATATTACCAAGTTGTGATAGATATTTCCTGAGATAATGGACTATTAAGACAGATGACAAAATGAGCACTAAAACATGATTTTCTGATATTTGATAGTGTTTTAAGTCTGAAATAGTAAACCTGTTACAGAATGAAAATTCTAAAAATGAAATAAACAGGGAAATAAATATATGTAATTTCTTTGTTCCGTTGGACTTCCGTACGGAATCCGTGGTGGGGAAGGAGCTCGACGCTAGGCCCCGTTCAAACACAAACAGGGAAATAAATATTGCACTTGCAAAATATTGCAATCTTTGACAACTTTGTATCAAAGCCAGTATCAGAAATGTTATCGTATCAGAAAATTTAATATTTAGTGCTCTTATTGACTCCTTGTCATCTGTCATATAATGCTCTATTACCTCAGGAAATATCCATCACAACCTGGTAATATAGGTATCATTTTAATCGTCTTGAGATGCCTAAAAGGGTAGGATGTTTATTTCTATATGTCATCGTGATAGATTTTTTATTAAAACAATTCCGATTTTCATTTTATTACAGGAAATTATATTCATAACACAGGTATATCATGTATATCCCAACAGATAAGCCCAAGTCTCAGCTAATTGGAGAACAATAGCGAGACGATTATATGTAGGCCACCGCGGCCGCGTTGCCAATCTAGGTCAGACAAGTCCGTGATCATACCGGGAATGGTAAACCCCTCCCGGAATTGTAATGCAATAAAGTCAACAGCTTAAGGTCCCCTTGCCGACAGTTTGAGGGACGAGGTAGAAACTGGTCTGCCGATAGATACAGACAGCAGACCATCCGTTGTCATTCTGGCGCGGAACCTTGTGTTGACAACATTGCCACATCCTTCAGATCCATATTATATCAAATTATACAGAAATTTCTTCAACTGCATGAAATATATTTAGATTCACTCATGCGAGTCTTAACTTTTCACGGATCCTAACACCTGCTGAGATGTTGAAATGAAGAGAAAGTCGTCTGGCTTGGGGAAATAAAATGATTTTATTAAATGATTTTATATAAGACAGGTTTAATATTAAGAGTGAGATACAGGATAAATATCAAAACTTTAATATATATGAAAATATGATAAGATACCCCTACGAATTATAGTTGGGTATAAATGGATGATACGCATAGGTGTGGGTGGGTGGGAAAATGTGAAATGATGTTGGCTGACAGGTGAGGTGAGGAAGACGGAAGTGAAGTGAGTTTTGTGATGTTCAGGTGAAGTGTTGACGGATGAAGTCAGTAGGTGGCACCAGTGAGCTCAGTTGTGCAAATCTAGTTTTCCTAAAATTATTTCTGGGGATTTATTTTTAGAATTTCACTGTTCTTTGATTTTTTTAAAGTTAGATCTTAGTTTTCCGCACTCTTGTCTTGATATCCTCTGCAAATTGTTGTTTTATGTAGACATTCAGATTTTGTTTCAAAATTTTTAGTCTTCTTCATAGATCTGCTCGTATCTTTCTCTCTTCTAAACCAAATTAAACACATTAATTCATATTCAATATCTTGTCTTGTTTAAAACTTAGACCTCATTTTATCTTAGAGATTTATGGTCAATTATTTAAAAAAAATAAAAGGTCGCGTCGGCTGCCACGTCAACCCACTGCGTTTTAATTTAATTACTTTTCTTTTTATTTACTTTATATCATTTATCATTTAGTATTGGAAAATGTTTTTTAAGACTAAATAATAAATGAATAAAATTAACTGCAAAAATCAAATTACATATTTCGCAGATCACACGATTGGCAAATCATACATCATGAACGCCTTGTTTATCAGCACCTGCACTTGATTCTAAGGTCATACATTAAGTCACAATATTCTAGTACGGGTGGAATCATTTGTTTAACTATTGCTATGTTTCCTCCCTCAGTCAGAACCCTCGTTTCTTCATGGACCGGTGAATAGATCCGCCACATTCATTACTTGTAGCCGTAGGTAAACAACTCATTAATTGAGATGACTTTTAATCTACTATAAGTTCTAAAACTCCCACCAGTTTATCAATCTATTTATATAAAGTACAAGAAATACTTGGCCTAATTCATCCTTTAGAAATTCATGGAGATGAAACAACACGATAAAACAATGCGTGTACTTTATACATATAACAAAATCATGAAATTTTGAAATAAAAACGAAAAGATACAAAATTACCCACCTTATTTGAGTATGTTATTTATTGCACTATTTAAACTTACAGGAGTATCGACTTAAACTCCACAGAAGGCGAACACAAGAAGCATTCCATGCACTAACTTTCGAAGTTCTGTTCAGTGACTCAGAGGGCAGAGAGGTCCACCAGGTACCGTTTGATTTCTGCCGGTAGAGGGAGCAGTGAGACGCCCTGCTTGTAGGGTCCGGGCATGGACTTAATGAGGACCTGCCTGCAGGTCAGTTTGAGGGAAAATGGTTCGCGGGAGAAGAGCGCTACCAACGAGCAGTCGGCGCACTGCGACAAGCCTTCCTCAAGGTCCTCGGCGAAATAGTCCTCGGTGAAGGGCCAGTGCTTGTCCCAGAGTCTCCTGACAATACGGCGGATGAGCGACTGGCGCATGCACACAGACACCATGGGGATCACGTCCGAGAGGATGAACTCGGACCCAAGGTCAGATTCGTGGAGCTGGAGCTCAAAGTGGTGGTCAAACAGGACGTCTAGGATGTAGGTGTTGTTGCCCTTGGAGAGATGTGGAGAGTTGGCCTCCTCCTTGGACCAGGGTTCATTGGGATCAGCACCGTTTAGGAGGAGTGACTGCAGGAACCTGGGGCAACAAACAGACAAGAATAAAAATAAATGACAAATGACTTATAAGCGATGGGTAAGTGGCTTCAATGCATTGAGGTACCCGATCCAAGTTACAACGGAATTATTACATTTATGGAGGCAGTTTAATTTCATTTAGAATATCATATTTAACACAGTGTCCATAATTACAACGCTTGCTCTTATTCAAAACTTATCTGGAAGACAGCTAAATCCCAATCACTGCCGACCTATGAGCTAGCTCTCTAGACAGAAAATAACTGGACAGTGTTAGGACTTTTAATAAATCATGCTCAGAGCTTTGGGATTTTTGTTATCTATTTTTTTTTCTTTATCTAGGCTGTCAAAGTATTGAGCCAAAAATAGCCGGTATTTTTTTACCCTTACAGCATTTCGTGTTATGACTGTACATACATCGAGTTGCTCAAACAACTAATCCAATGTCATTTATCAAAGTACATAAGCTTAAAAATTCTCTTTGGTTGAACAACCCTAGTTTTGTCAATAGCCATAGCTATTGATCTGCAACCACAATTTACAAAAACCCTAATTAACAAAAATAGAAAAGTGTTGCGACACTATCAAGTTATTATAATACTAGAGTATCAGACTGGATTTGCATGGAACACAACCATACTTACAATAAGTCACAGTCACTATATACCGGTCATATCAAATACATTGCATAGAAAATATGAATACAATTGAGAGTCAACTTATCTTATCTGAGATAGTTGCTGTAAGGCCTTTTCCTTCATATTCCGTTTAAACAATGAATAAGTATCAACATTTCTTTCTTCTACCTTTTCCATACTGATGCACACTTTTTTTTTATACATTTCAAGTCTTGGATGTTTTACAATAAAAGTAGTTGCTGAAAATTGTCTTGTATTTCTTTTACTTCTAACAATGATAGTTTGGTCATTCTGACGTTTGTACATATAGTTCAATAAATGTTACTCACGCCTTTTTTCAATGTAATACATTTTAGCTTTTTTGAGAACTACTAAATTATTGGAAAATCTGGGTGACATACAAGCTATTTTCAAGGCCCAAGTTTGTATTGCTTGTAGCTTACTTAGTTTTACAACAGACGATCAACCATGAAAAAAAAGTATACCTTTAGATCTCCAGAAGAAATTTGCATAGACTAGCTGAGGTGCCACTGCTCAAGGATAGGAGAGAGGCTCATCTCTTGAACTACATGTACAAAAAATCAAGATTATCTCAGCATATACCCCTATTTCCTAGAAACACCAGACTTTTTGATGCACCGGTAATTCATGTTGATCGACCAAATGGTGCAGCGTATATGAGATCTGTTACTTATCATGGTGGTACGAAATGGAACGCTCTGACGCCCATGCTTAGAAACACAGAAACTTTTGTGATGTTCAAGGCCCTTACTAAGGCAAATATGAGAGCCAAAATTTGGCAAGTCTAGTCTAACTTCAGCAACCTCATTCTGTATTACTTGAGATTCCCATATATGGAAAGTGATATTCTCTTATCTACTGTTATATTTCATGTATGCTAGTATATACATTGTTTTCCTGGTTGACCTTTTTTCTTTTCTTTTCTTTTTCTGCTTAAAGCATGATGTCAAATATCTAAGCTCGGAATTTTATGGCTTGGCCATTAAAACCAGCCTCACAACCAGGCTGAGGCCTTCTGCCACTTTGTTAGGTTTAAATGTCAAAGCAAGTGAACTGGCGAAACATGTGTGTATTACTTATTGACTCAATAAAGAAATTAAATTAAAAAAAATAAATTAGAAAAATCTATAAAGTAAAGTTACCTGTCTTCCGAAAATAAAAAATTCTGAACTTCTCGGCACCCTGTTGGCGGCCTCTCTATGGCCTTCTGCCACCGGGGTTAAGTTCAGGTATGGCCGGGTGCGGCCAATTCGTAGATATTGCGGAAATCATATCATAACCGCAATTGATAAGAACGTTGTCAAAATACCTGCATCTCTGTATAGAAACACCAGGCCTAATTTCTGCTGAATCTTTTGCGAGTATTTTCATAAAAATGATTTCTGTTCGTGCTGTGGAACTGGAGCTCACCTCTTGAGGTTTGTGCTGGACTTCCTGGTGTTCCTGCAGCGCAGCGCCCGCTCTATGTACATGACAGTGCGCACCAGCGGCGTGGCCGAGAGACAGTCGCGGTCGTTGAGGTCCCCTCCGTAGGACGTCATCAGGTCGAGCACGTCTGAGAGCAGCTCGAAGCCCGGGCCGTCCTGCGAGTTGATCGTCTCCAGCGCCAGCAGCACGATAGAAAACACCGGCGTCTTTCCGAAGATTCCCTGGAGACAAAATAGGAAATAAAAACCTTTAGGGAAGAACGACTTCATAGTGTCGGGAAGGTCTACAAGTCTGCAGATGCCAGGTGTGGAGAACTTGTTATCATTATTTTCAATGAAGCATGAATGTGAATGAAAATTTCTAAATTTCGGTTACTAGTAATTCATTAGAATGCTTGCACCCCTGACGTAGCCTACTGTTAGTTAGGAAATATAAAGCACCGTATTTGATAGTAAAACACATGAGAGCGATGTTCACGCTTTCGTTATAAACAGGAATTAGTAGCATGAGCAACATCCATTTTGAATGAAAGCGCGGTACGGACTTACATGTATATACACATCATAGTGAAACAAGTAAACAGATGCTAAAGCAGGCCGTACCCCGGCAAATACAAAGATCGGCTTTGATAACAGGGTACTCTAAAGCACCCAAAGACACATTAACCTCAATAGATATGAGCAACCTGATATCAAGATTAAGGCAGGACCGCGCAATTCCCGCCAGTGTAATATCGATACTGTAACGCTGGACCTCTTTGCCTACAGTTATCTAAGACATCTGAGAAATTGCACACACAAGGTACATACAGCCTGCCCAAACGCAAAATTCGGCTGTTCTCATTAACTAATGGAAAGTATCTCAGCGCGGGTAAAGCCGGTCTAAATAATCAGCACAGGAGATGAGAATGTCACTCAGCACGCACCTTCCTGTTGCAGTCAGCGCCTGAGTCGAGTAGAGAGCGGAAACAGCGGCAGATGGCGGCACTGGAGTTGAGGTTGGGGTCCGTCGAGAGATTCTGTATACTGGAGACGAGGTGATGCAGCGGTGTCTGACCCTGATTATCGCTCATGTTCACCTGCCGAGTTTTAATCAAAGACAAAATTCAAGTTTATGCCGCGGGGTTTGGGTAGTTCGAAGAATGCCCTGAGTTTTGTTTGATCTATCGGACAAAGCTGCCTATACTTTTTTGTGTACTGTGTGCTCCAGTTGGATTGTAGTCGATGTGGTGGAATATCAAATTCGGAAACAAATTACAACCGTGAATTATGGTTAGTTAAATTTAGGGAAATTAAAAGTATACACAGGCAGTTTTTCCCATAATTTCTACAAGAGAATCGGTCAGGGTAGAGTTATGAGTCTATATTTTGGACCTAGTCCAAGGAAATTGGCAAAAATTAAGAGATATTACCATAGTGATCAAACTTTTATTATTAAGTCATCATGCCACCCACCGAAAAAGGAAAGGAATTTAGAAGAGTTGATATAAAAAGAAAAAGTATGGAATTTAAAGGAATATTTGCGGATATAAAGAAAAATGATCCAAGAAATAGGGCATGCGTTTCAAATCTAAGGCCGTCCATTATCCAAAGCGTGGAATGATTTAAAGGAATTTTCCACAGAAATAAAGGAAAAGAAAGGAATCTTGAAGGCTTTCACAAAAAAATATAGGAATTTAAAGGAATATAAAAAAAATGGTATGATGCCAGTTATCTTCTTTCACATACTGTTCAAACATTTGGGTGTTATCATATCGTTGAATTCAGTCTAACTTTGGCGTCATGGTGGTTGATTGTATGAGGACAACTTCTACTTGTCAACCTAAAACGTGTTATTCCTACCTTACAGCCTTGACTGATGAGAAACTCTGCAAACTGAGTGACGGCATCGACCTGGAAGGTATAAGGCACCAGGTAGTGGCCCCGTGGCTGGAACGACTTGTCCGTGTTGATGAGGATGTGCTCAAACTGACTGAACAGTCTCAACATCAGACTATCCCACAGGGTTCTCCGTGCTAGCCCTTGGACCGGAGTTGCTGGGCTGGCATCTGCCAACAACAACAGGCACGAGGCCAGTTCGGAGATATAGTTGTCCTCGCTCGGGGGTCGGCGGAGCTCGTCAAGGTGGAAGGTGTTGGAGAGGTACTGGTGATAAGTGCGCTTCACCAGCACATGTGGGATGAGCACGTGTGCGGGAGAGTCTCCCAGATGGCACACGTTGGGGTCAGCCCCACCTGCCAGCAGAGCACGGGTGGCCTTGATCAGGTCCTTCGGCTTGTTGCAGTACAGGTAGAGGAAATGCAATGCTCCTCGACCCCTTCGATGTCGAAGATTCTCCACACCTCCCAAAGAGCTTGGACCAGCTCGGTTCTTCGTGTTTGCACATGCATGTCCTTTCCCCGAAGCGGTGTTGTGCTCAACGAGGAATGATATACAGCGGAGCGGGTTTTGTGCTTTGGCCCTGCTGGTGTTGCTCTTGTTCTCATCAGTGATGGCCTTGGCGTCAGCGCCATGGTCGAGCAGTAGCCTGATGCAGCGCGCGTCACCCCTCCAGGCAGCCAGGTGTAGCGGCGTCAGTCTCTGGTCATTCAGACAGCGGTGACTAGAGATGGGATTGAATATGTTGTACGTGGAAAACTCCATTGATGTGTCGTAGCCCAGAAGGTTCCACCTGTGTGGTAACAGATATATTAGAGTTACCTACTGACTTCATGATTGTTATGTATACATGCTTGATCACTTTCAAACAATCTATCCACATCAAGTGAAGATGCAAGGTCAGGTCTGACACACAGATCTTACATGAAAAGTAGGCCTTTTTGCATAAGGGATCACCCTGGGGACAGGCCACCTGTGAACTACTCGCTGTCAGCAGTGCGCTACAAGTTGACGAAGCACTAATAAAAGGCAGGGTTGCTCGGGACCGACTTTAACCGCCTGGGCCGACTCCTTGAGGGAACTCACCTGCCCTCCTGCTGCACGAGTTTGTGCTCGTAGGCGTCGACCCACTCCGTGGAGGCGGGCAGCGCCGGCACCACGTCCGGGATCGCGTTCACGTCTGCACCAGCCGTGAGCAGCAGCTCCAGGGAGAGGTACACCTACAACCACAACCAAGCATCATCAAACTATCAAAATCTGTATAAAACACACAAACCATCATTTAACCAAGACATTCATTATTCGTAGAAGCTTACTCTTTTCTCGCTCATTTCTGTTGTATACTCCGTATTGAATTGCAGTTCTCTTCTGAGGACAAGTTTATTTTTGGATAGTTTGTGTTGTAGATTCATATAACTGACATTGAACATCGAAGCACATGGATCAAAGGGACTAAATATAATAATAGTAAATGAACCAACAAAGTTTAAAACTAATATGAAACATTTCATCACTGCGGTGCCACATTACAAATATCAGACAGTGTGTGAGACTGAATGAAAAGTATCGCCTCATCTGAAAATCTAAAAAATGTCTCAGCCTCATGATATATGTCCATTGCATTAAGGGCAAGATCCACCAAGCGAAATTAGGGCCGGCCGATGTCCGTGCGGGTGGAATATGGACGTCGGCCGCTCCCGCCTCTCGTCGGTTCAAGCCGGTTGGGACAATCGCCTTGGTGGATCAGCAAAAAATGTTAACTCGGCTAGAGCCGGCCGCATTCGCCTCTCGTCGGTCGTAGTCGCCTCTCCCATTTCCCTGTCGTCCCTAGCCGTCCGGGCGTCTTCCGGACATCGTTCGGTCGTCGCCTCACCTAAATGTCACTGTTCTGCTGATCCACCGAATATTAAAATCTCTAGCCGTGTGGATTCGGCTGGAAAGTCCCTAGCTGACGCTAGCCGACCCTAGCCCGGGGCAAAACTGATTCATTAGCTTTTTTCACAACCGCCCGCAGGCTCTGCCGGGAGTTGCGGCGAGGCAACGCTGCCAACATAGCGCAAGCGATACCGGCGATACCCGAACTTCGGAAGCCGCGAACGGACATCGAAAATTCCGACACTATCGTCAGAATTCTAGCACCATAGCGTGCCATACACACTCATAACATTAATCCTTATCTTATTTACCTTCATTGTTCGATTTAACGTGTATTTCCGAGGTTATTTGATGTTTTCTGACCGTTCTTGAACAGATTCCGGCACGCCGACACACTGCTCCGCTCGATACGCGGCTTTCGCGGATTCAGAGCGTAAAAGTGTATCGCGCGCCGTCTATCGGATCAATGGAGAACTCGGCAGGCCCGTCCCCGCGAGCGCCTTGTGAACGCCATGTGGACGTCGGCCGGCTGGAAATAACTATTTTTGGTGGACCAGCACGGGGAATTTAGAGAATTCCGGACGGCCGGACAGCTGACCTAGCCGAATATCGTCGGCTGAGGCCGGCCGGCCGTCTCTGAGCGTCGATTTTGGTGGATCTAAGCCTTTAAAGTTATTACAGGCCTGTCTAGAACACCTTGAATTGTGATTTTATCTGTATTTTATGTGATTAAAATAAAATTGACATTTTTTGCCACTGCAGTCACATTATCTGAGAATGTCCCTGAGTGAGAAAACATAAAAGTTAGCTTTAAACTTTAAGATATCCCAGCCTCATTATCTATACACCATGCATTAAAGATTTCAACCACCTTTCTGGAACACTTTGAACTGTGGCCCTATCTTGATTCTATGTATTTTAAAAGAATTAGAAATGTTATGCCATTTGTGGTAGCATTTTAGTTCACACCTCCAGCCACAATGTGGCAGTGCAGCTGTGTGGTATAGTTAAACCCCACCCTCACACTGTTATGAATGTTATCTATTGGTGGTTTCTAGTCCATAGAGTACAATGTCCATGTTACAATGTACATGTTTCTGAAGGCGTGACCGTGCTAAAAGAGTTTAGAGTTCATACCTGGTCCTGGTAGAGCGCGTCCAAGGCGGCCATCTCCCACTGGAGCTGGGCTTTAGGCGCAGCAAGGTCCTCCAGGCGCTGGATCTCAGGTAGCGGGTAACTATGGTAACGGAGTCCATGATTCACATGTAGTACCAGCAATGACAGCGGGGTGGCGCCACGGTAGTCCAGCAGATTCACGTCGGCCCCATGTTCCAGCAATACCTGGTTCAAAGATCAAATTCATGTATGTAAGTCGGAAGGGCCTAATCCTATGAACGTACAATAACAGGGGCAGAGACGCGTGTTACAAGCATGGGCCGCTAATAGCCTGTATGTAAGTAAATAAATGCCAAACTCAAAGTGAACTTCCCATTTGATATATTTAATGTATGGGTATTGGTCCATTATCACTGAGGGATGGGTGTGTGAAATGGGGGGTGGGGGTCTCCCGCTATCTTTTTAAAGTTAAATGAACTTCTCTCGTGCCGACCTTGACTGTACTGTATAACTCCAGGGGGCGTACACATCGCCGGAAGAGGACGTGGAGAACGCCTTCTTTGGTGCGCGGGTGGACCTCGTCAATCGGGGCGCCAGCGGCCAGAGCGGTGACCACCCCATAGGTGGAGCCCTCCTGTGACGCGAGCAGCTGCAGCAAACTGGCCATGGAGGCTTCGTGATGGACCTTCTAGTTCTACACTAGGTGGGTCCTTTTAAGAGAGCATGATGGGATCATGTCACCATCATAATTCGTTGCTCCTTCTCAGCTATCTGGAAAAAAATATATATTTCGAACAACATCCTTAGAATCTTATGGTAATTCATATGTCTTTTAGATGGTAAATTTTTGATCACTTAAAACAACAAGTAAATCTATTAAACGTGGTTGGTGGTAGAGGATTGGGTTAAAACGATAGTCTCCTTGCGGTAAATAACCAGTTCAATTGTCCAAATCTTCTTGTGTTATATACGATATTATTACATACCTATGGCCGAACGTCTATGAAATACTACCAGCTGCTAGGGGTGCAGTATAAATAATGTTCGGGCGCACTGAGCCTGTAGTTAATATTCCGGCGCACTGTGACTATCGGGTCAATTGGTACATTTAAATTAAATACAAAATGGCGTTTTTTTTTATATTTAGGTATGTAATAATAAGAAAACGTAGTGACTGAGCCTGTAGGGATGCCATTCTCGGCCTTTTCATGCCATAATTACATCCCTCCGCCTGTGGCGTCGGGACGTATTTATGGCATGAAAAGACCTCGAACGGCCATCCCTTCGGACTCAGTAACCACGTTTTCTCTTATTTCAACAGTGGTCATTTTTGATACTACGTTCCCACAAGTCTCAAATCTGGGAGGGGTTTTATAGAAGTGACAATCGCTCATTGTGCTAATAGTGATCGTTTCCAGCGCATCGCGTTTCATAGTCGTGATAATCACTAAACAGTGATCAGTCACAGGGGTGACCGATTGAGAATGGCCATTTTACGTTCCAGTCATGATTATCACTAGTGATTAAAAGAAGAAAAAAAAAGATCACTAAAACGGACAAGAGGATGATGATGAAATTTCAAGAATAGGTACACCAGATACATTTGTAGACAAATTCTACCAAAATATTTCAATGAATTTTAGCATCTGAAGAAAAAGTTACAACCATCCATAATACGGTACGGTAGGCCTACCTGTACCATATGTCCACAATTGTCTTGGGTTACGATACTTTGGCCGAAAAATTCACCTTTGGAACCCTACGATTGTCACTATGATAGGACACCTCTAACTCCCCTACGTGTTATCGACTGCTGATCATTGGCCGATCCTCTATGATCATACGTCTATAGGAAATGTACGTCCAGGAGAGTGTCATTATGAACGATTGTTGTGACCGAAAAACAGGGCCCTAGATCTAACTGGGAATATTTCTAGGGGTCAAGCATCAAAGCTCCTCATGGGGGTCCCGCCCCCACCCCCCCCCCCCAAAAAAAATAAAAAGAAAGAAATACTTTTATAAGTACACAAGCTGTAGGCCTAACCAGGACTTGGTTTCAGGGAGGAGAAGTTAAGGATCTGGGAGCAAGAGCTGTCCACATCATAATCTTTTCAAACTCACTGACTGCATGTACCGGGTACCGTAATTAATTCCTTAGGAGTTTCCTTTACAGAATATGTTAATGCTCATTGGGCCCACACAATTGGACGTTTAATAGGGCCTACAAGCTGAAATTAAAGTCATGACACTAGGGCCCACCCTCTCCCACTGTCCAAGGGGCGAGCATAGGTCAACAGGACTTTTTCTTCTATTTGCAAAGTTAACAGAGATAAATTCGAAATGGACAAATATCGAAAATAAAGCTTCGTTCGGGATATAATCTCAGTGAGGGAGGTCATACACCTGAGGCTATCTCGGAGTATTGCTAGCTGGTAGGGCACTAGGGGTGTACTGTGTAGGCTACCCCCCCACCCCCCAACTTAAAACAAAATCTTGTTAGATCTATGAAAGATGCAAGTGCATATGGAGGCGTCGCCCACTAGAAGTAGTACTCACTGGTTTTACCCAAGTGGGACCGGTCAGCGATAGGGCTTAACAAGTCCAACGACTTGAACGAGTAGGCACAACGACTCCAGCGAGTAGACTCAAGCCAAGGCTAGTCGTGGGCGACCCTAAGTAACAGTACGTTCCCGTATTACTATTAGTGTATAGGGTCGGACTCGTCGGACTAACTCAAGGCGTGCATGTTTTTGTGTTGACAGTAGGCTCAAACGGTGAAAGGGCCCAAGGCGTCGAATTCATTACCCGTACATGGGGATGGTACAAGAATCATCTGACAGACAGGGAATCTCCCCTGCCATAAACAGCGAGTGAGCGATATTGGGTGTACTTAAAGAACTTCCGATAATCACATCTGTTTTTCGCCCACAAATATCTAGAATTTGCAAATTTGTTTAACATAATGGCCTTATTATAGTTGCACTTAGTAATCGCTTAAGTTTGACTGCATATAGAAGGTTGTAATTACCTGACTGGCCGATAAAGTTGGTTGACATCGCTCGACCGCGGTCCATCTAAAATCAACAGCCTCGTTTTCGAGTATGTGTCGTCCGCCTATGAGTTCGGGAAATCCCCATCGAAAAGGAAGGGACTTATTCGCCATTTGTGTTATAATTTCCACACCTATGTTTTGGAATAGAGACTCAACGGTAAGGTCTGATCTACTTATGGATGTTTATATTGATAATTCGTAAGGATGATGTTTTTTTATGAGCCTTAATTCATGGCCAAACTAATTTGGTCTGCCTTGGTCGATGGCCTTTCATCGTTGTTACTGTTGGAGTAGTTTTTGGCCTGTGTTTATCTTCTTTCTGTGAACTTGTTAACTAATTTCATTCAAGTTATGAATGTATTTAAAAGAAATGTTATCTAATCCAGAATCAGCTATAATTGTACAGATGGGCTATAGACACTGACTGTCTGATAAATGATTACAAATCTTCAACATTTATAATCTTGACAGTAGGAATTTTTCTTATCTTGACACTGAACTTTCGACATGACAGTTAACACTGGGGCGTATCGTCACTAGCGATAGGATTACTGGATTCTCATTGAATCATAAGTAAACATGAGTCATTCATTTCAGAAAATGTATTTGTCTAAAGAAAATGTACCTCCTGATAGTCACCTGTTTCATTATTGCATATCTGATTGCAAAGACTATGCCTCGTCGAATATATATTTTACATCTAGATCTAGATCTAGAGATCTAGATTCTACTATTCTAGATCTGGATGACTAGATCTAGAGTCTACCCTAATACAATGCATTGTAGTTCGTTGTTTTTTTTCTTTATCAAAATGAAAAAAAAAATCATTCAAGCTACAATGGAATTCGGACTATATCTAAGAAACATCAAATAAATACGTTTATTTGTAGATTCCGAATAAATCTTTTGATATTGGTGTCATTAATGGAGAGGGTTACGGTACTGGAGAACTCGACCTGAAATGAACTCGACCCGTACCGGTAGTTGTCAGGAGAACTCGACTCGTTTTGGAGAATTCGACCCGTTTCAGATCCTTATGGAAAAGACATTTTCATATAAAAGGAAAAGTCTTACTAGTTAGGGTTAAGGATAGGGTTAAGCCTTAAGGGTAGGATTATCATTAGGGATAGGGTTGGGGATAGGGTTAGGTTTAGGGATCGGGATGGTACTTGGAGAACTGAGCCCGCAAGAGAACTGAGCCAGAGGTGCGAACTGAGCCTTCAGGAGAACTGAGCCTGGGGTTGAGATTTAGCGCACCAACTGAGCCAGGGCCCTGTTTTTCAGTGACGACAATCGTTCATAATGACATCGGAAATTCACTTCCCATAGGAACTAAGCCATGACACTTTAACACAGGTAAGGGATACATATGACATATCACATCATAACTCCGCGAATACTTAACGTGGGAGAAAGACCAGTAAATAGCTATGGACATGAGGATAGCAGTCGGTGGTGACTGGTCAACTTGTCCCTTAGTCAACTCGTCCCTTTGTCAACTCGTGCTTTTTTGGTCAACTCGTCCTTTTCCCTAGTCAACTCTTCCTTTTTGTTTTCCAATTGTCTTACACCTATATATAACTGAATTATATAATAGATAACAACTATATGATGTTAGATAGCAATTGTTTACCTGAATTTGATATTAGTATGAGAACATTCCATTTTCATTTCATAAACATATGAGTACATTTGCACCTGAGTCACGGCAACTTCTAGCTAACGGTACGCGCTAATACTTAGACTTAGTAGTATGCATGAATAGAAGCTTTATTTGTGTTCAGCGTATGTTTCCGAACATTTTGATGTATATACATCCAGGATTACTCCATGTTTAATGAAAAAGGACGAGTTGACCAGAAAAAGGACGAAAAACCCGAATTGACTAAGGTACGAGTTGACTAAGGCATGAGTTGACTAGCATTCGTGCGAAAATGGCCGATGTCATGCTCTGAACCCACCCGCGGTAAACACGCTACCACTAGTAGCACTACCTATTGCCCAGCACTGACTGAGCCAGGCTCACTTCTCTTGGAGGCTCAGTTCTCCTGAAGGCTCAGTTCGCAATCACACCTCTGGCTCAGTTCTCTTGCAGGCTCAGTTCTCTTGTATTCATAGGGATAGGGTAAGTGTTAGGATTGGTTTTCTGTTTGTTTTCTTCCCCAGAGAAGGCCAAATTTGAAGCCAAGATGATATACTTACTACTCAGTATAGTATTTATCCAAAGTTGAGACACTTGAGTTGAGAAGATTTAAAACTGGTCGAGTTCATTACGGGTCGAGTTCGTTACGGGTCGAGTTCTCTTCATGGAGAGTTTTATCCTTTAGTTTAGAGTTCTGCCTCTCCTCCTCCCCCCCTACTCACAAACACTTTTTCACCCAACCGAAACCTACCTGCTATAATGATGGGAACTACAAATTATAACTTATCATTTGGTGTGAAAATCACTGGAGTTGTATCCTACTAAAACCGGCGGCTAGGCATCCCTGTTCTCGAAAAGCCCAGTCACATAGGGCATATCTATATAGTCAAGTCTACAACTACACCGTAATCTTGAAGCTGAGGAGGTGTCGGAGTTCATGTAACATCTACCCTGCCCTGGAGCCAAATGTCAGACAACTGACCCAAATCCCAACTGACCCACTCCTTTGTTGGACAACTGACCCAACTACTGAGACATCTGACAATTAATTTCGCGTATTAAAGTCACTTTTCCTGGGTTAGTTGAGATTTAGGTCAGTTGTCCCGCCCCCTAGAGCCACTGAGGGAGTGTTCAGTACCGGTATTTATGGCAGGGGAGTGGGTGGGTTTTCATTGGCGAATCCTTGAAAATGAAGGGAGCCCCCCCCCCCCCCCCCCCCCCAGTAAATATCTAGATATCCATGGCCCCCTTAAAACAATTCCCTCCTGTTTGTACAAATATTAGTAAGTAATACTGATCAGATATTAAGTCAGGTGGGTTCTGTTTTGCAAATATTAAATGTCTATTCAAACAAATAAGCCTGCTATACGATGTAGCTCATCCGTCTCTTGAAGATGTGGATCTTTAGTGATAGTTTCAGTGCAATTACTGCAAACTGCTTCGCATAGGCATGGGGATGGATGTCCCCCATCTAGAAAGTGGACCATGAGCCTGACAGGACAAGGTGGCACATTTGCTCACAATGCAAGCATAGTGCATCACTTGGGAGTACCTGCTATCCTGGGACCTATCATGCTAACCCCAAAACCTTTGTAGAGCTATTACAGCACTAATTTTTTTATCACAGGAGTGTCAGGGACCATCTTACTAATGTAGAGATACCAGCGGTTATCACCGAAACTGCCACAGAACCGCAGGTGTCTTTTTTTTAGCTGTTACAAAGGTTAAACAAATCACTGGTTTTGATACCAGATACAACAATATTGACAGAATACAGGTTTTGCGGTTTTATGAGGATGTCATATCCTTTCCTCTTTTTTTTCTTCCCCAAGACACGATCCTATGTACCTTAGATGTTAGTTCTCTGTACACAAACATTCCCAACGAAGAAGGCCTATAACTGTAGCAAATTGGTTAAGCAAATACTGCCCCTCCAAACTTATACCGAGACTACAGCATAGTAACACTAGCATCATACAACTATTATGTATGGTCCTAGAACTCGACAACTTCCAGTTCAATAGTGAGAATTTCCTACAAGTAGGTGGCACTGCTATGTGCACTAGAGTAGCCCCCACTTTAGCCAACCTATCTAAAATGGACACTTCGAGAACAGGTTTGTATACACTTACCATACTCAACCACTCCTGTTGAAACGTTACATTGACAACATTTTTGTCCTCTGGATACACGGGAGACCCAGCTTCTGAACTTCAAAAAATACTTACATTCGGTACATGCGAGCTTAAAATTCACACACAAAGGGTCAAGAGAAAAATAGCTTTCCTGGACATGACAGTTGAAATTGAAAACTGCACCTTACACATTGACCGACAGATGCCAACAATTACCTCCACTACACTTAAGCTCACCCCCTACATTGCAAGGAGGGTATTCCATATAGTCAATTCTTACACATAAAACGCATTTGCATGAACAGACTTTCTTAGACACAGCCTAATGGAGGCTGCCCACCTCCGCACCTGGGGATACCCAAGTCCTCTACTTTTTTTTCTTTTTAAATTCTTTTTTTTATATTATTATTAGGTATGATTCGTAAGTACTGACTCGCAGCTGTATCAAGGCTGACCGCCAGCCCAACGACCCCACAGGGCCCACCACCACGCCACATTCAGAAAAGGAAAACCTATCCATTCTGGTTACCACATTCAATCTGACTTTCAACAACCTTAAAAAGATTGTGAAAACCAACTGGCCCATACTGGCCTCCTCTAACAGGACCAAAGACATACATTCCAACAGACCAGTAATTGCGATGCGCAATCCACCAACTCTCAGACAGAGCCTGGTCTGGGCCAAACTCGACTACCACCCTAACCAGAAAAACCCTGCAAAAGGCAGCTCTTACGGTTCGTACTTATAACATTTGCGACAGAAAAAACTGTCTTTACTGCATTAGACTAGACAAATCAGGCCACATAAAGTCCTCAATTACTGGCTGAGAATATATAACAAAATACAACGTTGCATGCCAAAGTTCGAATCTGCATAACTTGCTCCATGTACAAAATACAATATGTGGGCCAGACAAAGTGATGCCTCATGGATCACTTCCAGGACCACTTTCACAAGGTGACCCTTCGTTGCCTTGATACTGACATCGGTAGACACTTTAACACTGCAGACTACCATGGCCTGACAGACATGAAAATTCACATAGTGGACTTCATACATTCCAATCCTGAGAATACACACTTGATGACACTGCAAAAAAAGATTTAAAAAACTGGATACACCGTTTATGAACTCAAATCCCAGAAGGGATTGACCTTATAGACACTCCAATCTACCCAACGGCTCCCCATTAGGGAGTGCGATCATACACCTTTGCCTCTTCTAAAAAATTGTATGTATACAGTTGATCAATAAATCCTGATGGTAACCGTTTTGTGATTGATTCCTGTACCTCAGGAATTTGAGACCATGGCACATAACCAACATTTCCAAAGAATAGTATGAAAGGGTTTTCTTCCCCCACACTCACAGAATACTACTTAAAATGTTGAGCAACTAAGTTCAGACAACAGTCTGATCACCTTGATACCCACAAAGCTTACTAAGATGCCTGATGAGCCGCTTCCAGTAAAACCTTGGTAGATTATCCCACACGCACATTACTGCACATATAAAAACAGTATAACACTGTCCACAACCTCCACAGATCACTGCAGAGACTCCAGGGAGACAGTTGTTAACACTATGACTGACAGTGCACTATGGTTACAGTGGTTAGGGGCAGTTCTATAGACTGCCACTCAAGGTAGCATCGCTAGGAGAGAAGGATGTAGCTTCGTCCTGCAAGGATGACATATCCTGACAGGTCTTCAAAGCCTATAAGACAGCGACAAGCTGAACTTGAAGAAAGTCTGGAAAGGACCTGTAATGGTTGAATGGAAATCAAACAAACTGATTCTCACCAACTTGATCGCTGATTATAATTGAGAATAGTCAGGAACAATGATGTCTATGTATGAGGGTACCCAACTCTCACAGTTTCTGATCAGTCATTATCCCCATGCTAGTAATGGCCGGTTCCCTATGAGAAGGGGTATGTCAGTTTGATGAAATGCGTACATTGACAAATATAATACCAATTATCACCAACCTGACCTATTGGTTAGGCAGAGGTGTCATCGGGCAGTGTCGGCATGTCAATATCGTATAGGCTTTATATACACTCTCATAATAAATTGCTTGTTAAATTTGGGGTGATGTAGGATCCCTGCTAACAGAGTGAGGGTCATTAATAAGCAATTTAAGGTTTTATCACTTACATACATTTTCTTCAGGTAACTGTTGTTTTTATCCGTGTTTATATGTTGAAAATATGCACTTTTTTACCCGAGTTATGTTTACATCAGGGATTACTCAGGACATAGATGACATACACAAAGGCCAACAATAACCCTGCTTCAGTTGCTAATGCAATAGGCCTGCAATTCTGCTGTTATCTTTAGTAAGGTTGTTGTTGAAAAACATTGCATTGCTATCTCAGGAAAGCTCTTGTATGGCATATCACTAGTAAAATGGGCCCCACTCCACAGCCATGACATTGCCAGGTGTCACAGCACCTCACTCATTATCTTCTCTGCCACAAATGACACACTCTATCTATGCAAACTTGTTTTATTCTTTCAGTAGAAAGCAGACACTATTGACCTTAAAGTTGTATAGATTATCCAAATACAAAGTTCAAGAACCCTTATGAAAATGCAAACAAAGTTATCAAGTATATATACATAGGTCTTGTAGCTTTCCACTTTTTCATGAAATCCATTTTTCATGTATATTATATAAGATTCTTTCGTCTTGTTTAAAACAAATATGATATCGATTGAGTTTCATTTACTCCAAGAAACACTGGTTGGACTTCTCCAAAGACCTTTAGTTCTATGTCACGGCCGACACGACATGTTTTCCACATTTTCTTGGTGTCTCTGAGGCAGCAAATTACACATAAAAATTAATTCCACATTTTTGTTTGTGCCCCAACTGATATCCCTGTATAACTGTGCATCACGCAATATTAATTCGTCCATTTGCCCAGTAGTGAAACATATGGAAAATCACACCTTATCTCTTAAACTATGGTACTGTAACAACTCAGGAGGTCAGTAAAGCCAGAACTCCAACGTGTTTTTGAGAGGCCCAACGCTGCCATGATTTTCACAAATGGTTTAGATACAGATACTCCCCCCATGGCCTGACATCGTACTGATGTGGGGGTGTATGTAATAGTCTAGGTCATGTACACGCTGTTATTGGCACTATCAGCAGTGATAACCCGCAATTAGCTCATCCTAGACTGTACTTTACATTTGCTGTATATAGAACATCAGTGTGCCACCATTATATACAGACACTATAGTTGCCTTGTGCCATACACAAAGGTATTTCAGTCTCACTGTCCCAGGCAACAGATGACGCAGATGGGTACTGTATGAGACTAAGTGGGAGGGAAGCTATGGATGACCTTACTGATGGTTGACATTACAAGACTGAGAAAGATAGGCACACATCACTCTCCTGGTTCGCCTTTTATGTTTCCCTGAGGGTCCGGTAAGAGCCACCAGGAGGTTATTTTATGTCATAGCCATCTTTTTAAGGTACTCGAATCAGTGCCGAGTTAACTTAATAGCATTCTCACTTGCGCATAGGTAAGTGGGGTTTCGGATGTTTTTGTTTTGTACTTGTTTACAGTATTGAAAAAGTAGATCAAAGTTTTAAGCAGAATATTGGAACTGCAGTTTTTATAAATAATGGTTCAACATCAATTTTACGCTGACCACAACACAGTGTATGAAGCTCATTTTTCCTAAGATGGCCGGCTAAATATCAATTGAAATCGTATCTCTATCCTCGAGACAGGGTGTAACATGAAATATTCCTTGATGATGAGGCAAGTGCATGCCTAAAAGCCAAGATCTGTGCATAAAAGTAAAACCCTCTCATCTATTGTGAACCAGAAAGCAGCATTTTCTATTTTGTTCCAATACATCAAACTCAGCATTCGTTATTGAACTGAGTAGTTTTTGAACTCCTCAGTAGAATACCTCTTACTGAATCAAATATCCGGGATGATTATAAATATAAACCAGAAGCGTTTCGAAAACAAAACCCTAAATATGTTTCTTTTAATGTGGACAATTTCGTTTATAGCGTGGTTACTGATAGGATGGAAACCTATGGCTCCCTCAGAGAAGGTATTATTGATTTTGCCTCATAGATGGAAAATGATAGGTTCTTATACGTTTTATAAAATGATGATAAAAATGTGTAAATATATTTGTTCAATTTTAATGAAATCTTCTAAGTATAATACATGAGATATCCATATATATATATAATCATCTGCACGAAATCCCACAGAGCAAGCCCAGGGCCGATCAAGGCTACCCTGAAAGATACTTTTTTTTATATATTTTTTTACATACATTTATATAGTTGTTTTTTTTTATTCAATTATGTTCCAAACATATTGGTTCGAGTAAACTTCCGATGAATGTGGTCCCACCAGTTTAGATTTCTGCCGGAAGTCATCTGATATCCCAGAATGATCGCTATTGAATATAGGTATGTATCTATATACCAGTGCATAATAGGAAACAAGCCTTTACCTAAGTATGTTCCTGGTCTACTAGACATTCAAAACGGAGAACAACGTAGATTTATTCCCTTCACGTTACATTCAAATACTTTGGAGACAAAAACAAGAGCCCAGTAGGCATTCTATCACAGTTCGGTGGTGGGCACAGACGGAAACTGTGACACTTAGATACAAGGGACACTTGATGTTTTTATTTCGAATATTTTACCAGCTACCCACCCAGTTGATAACCCTTCGTTAGTCTGTGTAATAACTATTTACATACGTCCAGAAATGAGCATAGATTCGTGTCTGAGTCACGAAGTTCGCCTACAAGGTATGGTGCAGTTGATGATTCACGCAGTCGCCTCAGACCTATATACGTGCCCTTCTCGTGCTAGGTACTTCTAGATCAGACCCCTTGAAACATTCCCCTTCAACGACAGATACAAAACAGCTCTGATAGAGCTGGATAGGTTAGTAACGCATTTAAAACAACACATCCTAATGATAGAAAAAGTATCGTTGTTTAAATTGGTTTAGACCTGTCCAGGTCAGTTTGGAATAGAAAAAATATACTCATAACGGATTAAAGGGAACTTTCTGTACAATGTTAACTTTATAAATCATTTGTACGCATTGGCTTGTAAGGAAAATAATTAGCCTAGTATGATATCAACTAGATGTTATCTTAATCTATAAGTTTTGGATTAGAGATAGGAACTAACAATATACATGTCTGTATACCTTGTGTGTAGTGTGCTTACCTGTGTTTTACCCAACGATGACAGTATGATAGTCTCATTGAGGCCGAATAACACATACAGTCTCAAAATATTGTTAATAGATAATGAGAAAAATAATTACCTGAGCCCTATAATATTTTGATTTTTGATACATACTTGGGTTTCGTTGATTTTTTTGTTGTTTTTTTACTTGGGTTTCGAGAGGAAATTGTTAAAAGGTGTCCGGTGTTGAGCCTCTCATAGATATCAATTACATGAAAATTCGCTGTAATTGTTACAATTATAGTCTTTGTGGGTTTACCAGAACCCTGAAAACAAAGCTGTTTAGTCTTCCCCTCATTTGCTACTGAGTAATGCTTTGAGAAAAGTCGAGTCTCAGCAAACATCTCCCAAAAATGATACATTTACCTGTACAAGAAACTAGTCTAACTATATGCCATTTACCGACAAATAATTTTAAGATAGATCTCTTTTTCGGTTGCAGCTATGCTTTCGCCTCGTATAATCAAACTATTTGTTTAAATGAACACCAGGGAGGCGTTGGAATCAACTTGACCGGCCACCTTTTTGTGATTTTAAGTCTTTTTGAACCCAACACTAACTTTTGATGAATAGTGAGGATATTTAGTTAAGATTTTTGTAGAGTTTACCAGCTGGACCCACAGTGCTGCAGCTTCTGTACCGGTGATTAGGCAACACTGTATCACTAGTGTACAGTTGCTGCTAATGTAACAGGGTATGACAAGCAGCTACACTCTATTTCTCACTCTCTTTTCAAGCAGATTTTGAGAATGCGAGGCAAAGGGTTTCTGGCTGCAACCCAAGCTATCGTGAAAGTAAAAGGAAAAAAATCTCATTTTAAGGGAATTTATATAAAATACACGAAGGATTAATACATAGTCGATAGAGCAGCCTTAATGTCTATAAATTCACAGCGGATCTATAAACGAACCTGGGATCAGACACACCACCCTCACCTCCAAGGCCGAGCCACATTGTTAACGCCCACATAGTTAAGGCGTCTATGAGTATGATTATTGCAAGCCGATCTCCAACCTCGGAAAACTTGAAGGTGTATTTTAAGGTTTCTTAATTTATTTTATAAGTATATCATCCATGTAGATGATGATACCATTGGAAGAATAGGCTTACGCCAGAGATGGATTTGCTCATTAAAAGAAGAAAAATCAATTTCATGGTAAAGTTTCAAATATATCTTTATCCAAGAAAAAAAGATGAAATGTGAGACACAATCGTACTGTCATGGCTAAATTGACTATGAGTTTTAGAACTGCATAACCAGCCTATAACGAACGAGCCTTTAGTTTTTGGTTTGTTTCGTTTTTTCAATCCTGTTATGTGTGTGTCTTTATATGTGCTTTTTCATGGCTTTTTGTCCGTTTGTCTGTTAGTCTGTCTCTGTGTTTCTATCTGTGTCTCTCAGCAGGGTTTCCAGACTTCAACTTTTCGGTCGATGTCCATATATGTCACCTTAAATCTCCTTCAATTTACATAAACTGTAGACTGTTGAGCCTCAGCCTTCTCTTCTAAACCTAAACTTTCAGCTAATAGGTGCGAATGTGCACATCTCAGGAGGTTCACTCTTTGCACTGAATATCTTTAGTCATATGATTGGCGTAATGAGAGGTGTAATGAGTAAGGTAAGTCGTGTAAAAGAGGCCGTGTTTTGCTTTTTGTTTGCGTAAATATTCTATTACTCCGTCCATAAAACTAGGCCAAGCGCAGTTGCCTCACCACTCAATACCTGTAGAGAAAGATGTTGGATTTTCTGGTTGTTCATAATACATGATCATCGACACGCAACCTTTGTCCACGATCGACATAACGGAGTCCTCATATGTGAAGTAGACACGCATATTGTGAATATTGGGGCTCAGCATTATTTTCTCACAAATGCATGTGAAATAAGCTCATCAACACTTTTTAATTTGAATGTCAACTTTCAAGTTCAAATAATTTCAATGAAACATAAATCAAATAAAACAAATATTGATTTTTTTCATATCATTTGTCTATTCATTTTTTAAGCTGTATATACCGTCTAGCCTTTAAAAATCCCTTCGTCGTTATAAAAACTGTGATGTTGGTGCTCTTACTCACTTGATGGATTAATATAGTGTTATCAAATCCCATGCTGTATATCATATCTCTCAGAGATAGTCCCAGCCATTAGGGTGTGCTAGGATGAGTTGTCATCAAGTGGTACAGTTTCGGTTCTGGTTTTCCTTCTTAATTTCAGTTCTATATTATTGCATTAAAGAATAAAATGATATACCAAAATTCGAGATGAAGGAAAGTTTGAATTTAGTAACTAACTACATGTACATGTTCGTTCAACCATCTACAATTTTTTTAATCCTGATTTGAATGAGTTATTGATTAGCTAGTCAACGGGTAAGCCCTACTGTTTTTCATCGATATGCTAAAACAACTTCGTAGCCTCTGAACATTTACATAACGCTGTGTATATCTTCTTCATCATGTTGCGATTAAATGATGCCCAGATGGTATTATGATTTTCCCACAGTGTATCGCGCATACTGAATCTCTGGTTGTCCTCTTTCTGGTCAGGAAAGGCCATAGGCCAAGGTCATATGAATAACATAGTTTTACGATTTATTTCGTTGCCTTTTCCCTAGTGACAGCTGTCGATGCACTGGCATGTTGTTACAGGAACATTTCATATGTCATGTTCGGCTTTTCATAACTCGGTCGTGATTGGTATAGTCAGTGTAAAAACAGAATTGCACTAGTTCAAGATGTACACTGTACATGGTTGTCCGAGGTGGGTAATACTCTCTGTAAGTAATGATGACTTCTCGGATAACTTATAATGATGATTTGTTTTATTATTTCACATAAATAGGCTCTTGTTCTGATGTAAAATATCAAAAATAAAATCTAGCAGATGATTATTTTTTATGTAGTGGTATTGTTAACGAGACAAAACATTAACTAAAGAAACTACAAAACTCTTGTCCCTAAAGATACCATTCCTATAGCAGACGGGTATCAACCTTATCTTGTTTGAATTGTGGAGAGTGCGACCTTAACCGTTATTGCTGATAAATGTAGTATTATGGTAGATCAACGTATGTCCCCATATGATAGAATAAGAGTTATTGTTAAAACAAGGACATTCTATTCCCAATTTATCCCGATCATGGACTTATAGAGACCCTGGAATAAAAAGTCGATCGATGTTAAAGGGAGCTGTTGAGAATCGGGCCTGGCCGGGTGAGGGATCGGGTGGTAGCCTTTTAGAGACATTAATCAAGGCATAGCTTGATAACTATTGATCGAATTAAGATGTTGGGAAACTTCAGATTTCTCATTGCTTTAGTCTCCCCTACATATATGTATATTGTTTAATTCGATGTCAAACATGAGTGCTACTTTTGTGCCTACAGGTGGTGACCATGATGTGATGTATATCATAGAGTAAGATTAACTTTTGTGCCTACAGGTGGTGACTATGATGTGATGTATATCATAGAATAAGATTAACTTTTGTGCCTACAGGTGGTGACTATGATGTGATGTATATCATAGAGTAAGATTAACTTTTGTGCCTACAGGTGGTGACTATGATGTGATGTATATCATAGAGTAAGATTAACTTTGTGCCTACAGGTGGTGACTATGATGTGATGTATATCATAGAGTAAGATTAACTTTTGTGCCTACAGGTGGTGACTATGATGTGATGTATATCATAGAGTAAGATTAACTTTTGTGCCTACAGGTGGTGACTATGATGTGATGTATATCATAGAGTAAGATTAACTTTTGTGCCTACAGGTGGTGACTATGATGTGATGTATATCATAGAGTAAGATTAACTTTTGTGCCTACAGGTGGTGACTATGATGTGATGTATATCATAGAGTAAGATTAACTTTTGTGCCTACAGGTGGTGACTATGATGTGATGGCTGGGCGGACGTACCCCGCCATGGAGGCGGCTGACGCAGACCGGCGCCCACTACCATGGAGCGCCACCATGCCAAACCTGGAGTATACAAGCAGCAGCAGCTACAGCAGCAGTACCCACTCCGACATCACACCCGCCTCGCACCACGCCCTCAACACAGCATACGACGACCTCAAGAAGCGCTACAATGAACTCCAAAGCCGCTATACGCAGGTAAGCTGAAGGTCACAGACGGCATGAAGGTCATACATGTAAGCCCTGTATTACAGATGACGTGAAGTTCAAGGGTTTAAGCCCAGCGTTTCAGAATCTGAGCGTTATGGATATAATCCCAGTACCTCAGATAATGTGAAGGCGATGCAGCCAAGGTCAGCCAAGTGAGCCAAGGTCACAGGCAAGGTGAAGGTGATGCAGGTAATCCAAGGTCACTGACGAGCTGAAGGTGGTGCAGGTAAATCCAGCTCACAGTCGAGGTGAAGTTGAAGTAGCTAAACCCATTGTGAGAGAGATGATGCGAAGGACACCATACTCCTACCGTCCATGTCTGTTCTGAGAGCAGCCTTAGTGTTGGCGAGGATTGACATTTAGGACATGTCTGACCTATAGATTATAGTGCAAGTCATAGCAGAGCTAAGTATACTTCTTATGAGGAGTCAGTGTTTAGAATCGTCCTGCAACAGAGATGCATGTATTTTAGTAAATGCCGGGTATCCAAAATATTCAGATTTTCAGGCCCGTGAAAAGTGCAAATAACCCAACGAAACTTGCAGATTATTTTCATTTTCTCTTTAGCTGATCTATACATGATCACCACAGCTCTGAACATGCTTAACTACCTGTCCTGACTCATTTTAGTATTTACGTTATAATTTTCTAAACATGAGTTGCATCCCTCCTTATCAAGAGTAGACTATTGTATATGGCAGGTAAGTTTCTGTATACGTATGGTGAACGTTTAGTAATGCTCCCCAAGATATGATTGCTTCGTATTAGAATGATGAAAAGCACTCTCAACATAAGATCAGGTAAGAAATAATTGACATTTTTGTTTTGACACATAGTTGTGAAAAAAGGAATATTACTCATAGAGAACTTTATAACAGCCAAAATACCTTTTAACAAAAAAATCGAGTTTCCTTCCCAGATTCTAAATTTGTCCACCAAACCAGAAATATGATTGGTTTCTCACATTTAGGAATTATTAATTGCTTTTGTGGTACGAGTGACTTTCCATATTGGATCTCGGCTGGTTTAGCCATGGCAGCGGGTTCTGATCCTGACTTAGACGGGTAGCTTAAAGTCGGCCTCCAAATATCACCGAGGTGTCAACTCGCCTGCCGTCCGTTAGGTGGCGCATGGCGTCTGACCCAAATTAGCGTCATTACACGCGGCCACAGCCGCCGCCGCGGGCACTAACGGGCCGCAGCCGGCATCAAAAATAAACTCACGAAAAAAATAAAGTTTCCTTGAATAGCCGCCACCGAAGACAGATTATAATGTAGCAAGTGAACAGATGTGTCCATGGAGGATCTTGTGGGGGGGAGGGGAGGGGGGGGGGGCTAGAGGAAAAAAGTGAAATGGTAATAACTTCAAAAAGCAGGCAGAAGCGCTGTTCGGTGTGGCTAGGGAGGGAGAAAGGTAGCAGGGGTATGCAGGTAGACCGCAGGAGGTTTACTGGGAAACAAAGGTGTATAAAGACTGGTTAATTAAGGGCACACTCGGGTATGCGACCGCTCCCTCCGCCTCACTCGCGAGGAGCACCGGGACAGACACGGACAGGGCCGGCCACTCAGGGCCGCACCGAGCACTGCCAGCTTTTGGACACTCATTGGAGTTACGGAATCGCAATGGAAATAAATAGTGTCGATTTGCGGTGAAGAACTGAGGCGATCTCTGCATCCCCTCCCTGCCCCCTCCCCGTTCCCGCCACACAGCCGTTACCGGCACCACCGCCGCCGAGATGTTACTCAGTGGTCGCCGGCGGACGAGGAAAGGCCTGGTCACGGCACCAATGTTGTTCAGCGACAAGTACTACGCGGGCCGCGCATGCGCCCAGGTGGGTACAGGGCGAGGGTGACTGTGGGGGTGCTAGGTGGGTACGTTGAGTTACACAGGACTCAAGTTTTCAGGACACTTAGAGGAGGAGGATAGGATAAAGCGGTCAGCAGCACGCTGGCCTGAGCGTATACGGTCCTGAGTTCGATAACATACCATGCCACTGTGTTTCCTGATTGTTGGTCATCCTCATCTCATAGATGCAATTATGCAGCGTACACAGGCCTCAGGTTCCCAGGACACTTAGAGGGAGAAGGAGTCAGTAGCATGTCGGACTGAAGGGTCCAGGGTCCAGGGTCTGAGGCTCGGCCATGCCACTGTGTTTCCTGCCTGTCGTCTTCATCCTCAGCTCATAGATGCTGTCTACAGTAGTATGCTGTCCAGAAGACTGCAGGGTCTGTGGTTCAAGGCTAAGTCATGCTGCTGTGCTTCCTGCGTGTCTGTCATCCTCATCTCATAGATTCGATCTCGCAATGATATGAACCTGGCTCATACTCAAGCATAAAAGGTCATCGTCATTAGACACTAGTATTAGACTGTGCTAGTATCAGGATTCAGCCTCGGTTAGATCGTTACAAAGAGTGTTTCATCTACAGATTATCCTAAGTATGTACAATCTTTTGTAATTAAGAGTCAGCGTTAATTCAGGCTAATATAGCAAGTGGATCCGAGAGTGTGCTTATTGCTTTTTATTACCCACCTGATACGGAGTCTCCATACTAAGCCTATGGAGATTACAGATCGCTACTGAGTAGGATACGGACCTGCGGAATCTCCTAGGCACTCTCCCAGCAGAGATCTTGCACTCTACTTCCTGTGGCCGCTTATATCTCTGCCCCAACCTGCCTGTTTGGGCTCAAATCTGGCCCATACGCCAGTTTTTGAAATATCCTAAATTCTTAGCGCTTTGGGGAGTATTTTGTGGTTTACATGTGAATAGATATTGATCTATGTATATGGTAAATGATTTACACTCATTTCTGTCATTTGTTATATCAAATCAGGCATAGTCTTAGGGATTACTTTCTTCATTGGAAGGCACCCCATGTGTTACAGGGTTTTGTTTATCAACATAACACATGTGCTCACTCGAAGGGGCAGTCTAATCAACAGTAGATTCACATCATAAAGTGGTTTAGAGATGAAAAACAAACAGCTGGATTGTCTGTTAACCCCATTTAACAATTCCAATATTTCCTAACTAATGATATGTCAGTTGTTTGACTTGTATAACTTTTGACAGGTGCCTTGTTTTGAATCTGAGATCTTTGCTGGTCGCCCCTGTCTTGAGTGGATACCCAGGGAACAGGCTTTGGGTTGGGGCAGAGATTAAGCCAGCGCTAGCGCCGCGAAAGATCTGGGGGGAGAGTGTCTCCTAGGAGGATACGGATTTTTGAGATGAAAGTAGTCCAAAACATAACTTCTTAATTACGTTGAAAAGTTTTCTAACGATCATATTTATTGCTTAAATCTAAAAATGAGTGAGTAATAAATACAACATTACCATAATTACGATCTGTGTGGCCGTATTCTCCTTGTAGTTGACGCTACGCAATACTCGTCAACTATGCGGAGAATACAGCCACTCAGATCGAAATCATGGTAATATTGTGTATTTATTACCCACCCAATACAGAGTCTTCATACTAAGCCTATGGAGCCTCCAGATCGCTACTGAGTAAAATACGGAAAGCCGTATTCTCCTAGGAGAATACGGCTTTTTCGGCCACCTGACGGGCATTATAGGAACTATTTTATGTAAACAATGCACGGTGTTTGGGTCGAATTTCTAATTATATACAAGATTTTTATTCCTAATGATTACTCGAAAGGTGAGTAATAAATACAATATTACCATGATTTCGATCTCTGTGGCCGTATTCTCCTTGTAGTTTACACTACGTAATACTCCTCGCTATCGCTCGGAGTTTTACTATGCGTCGACTACGCGGGGAATACGGCCACTCAGATAGAAATCACGGTAATATTGTGTAAGTGATTTACCCGCAAAACAAGCGTTGACATCAATACACAGTGCACTGATTGACGGATTAGCATACCTATTGCTTCAGCGTGTTCTATATGATAAAATATTTCCAGGTCAAAATAGAGTTAAAACACCTTACATGTCTTGAATAGATTAAACGTTAGTACAATTTCAGGTAGAATTTGCCTTTGATTAGAATGCCTACATAACTAACATCAGTGTTGAAAGATTAGTTGATTTGCAACATTTTGTAAGAAGATTAGGGTTTCAAAGTGCAAACAGTATTTGAAAACGGTTTCATAGTTGTAATTCATTATGCTTTATTTCGGTGCTTCTGCAACAGGATACAGAATTTATAAGTATGGTCGGAAATAGGTAGCTGTCCACATCCAACGACTGACCGAATCCACCTAGCGTTAACACAGAGTATTTACCGTATTCTACTCTTGATAAATTGGCCGCAAGCCATTTTATGTAACTAAAGTAGTGATGTTATGTATGGTATTGAACGCGAGTATTAATTGTAAAGAAGTAATTGTGCTAAAAATAGGTGGTAATTAACTATAAGACGATAAAGGGTCTGTGCTAGTTATAACGGTGACTTTTTCTCAAACCAGAAGTGGTTAGAGCCGGTTTAGTCTGGTAAGTCTATCACTGAAACTTCCTCGTAGAAACTTAATCAGTTTCACTGGGTGTATTTACCAACCTATATTTATTCGTTCTCTGTTTACTGTCATAGTAAAAACATAACTAGAACTACGGTATCTTACAAATATTCAACAAATCTTTATTTATCGTCGTCGCGAGGTGGTAGGGGGTAGATGTTGGCCATGGTTAGTCATATTCACCACGAGTATTTACCTGCAAACAAAATAAACTCGGATATATTTTGTAGTTACATATCATTTCATATATTGCTAGATCTATAATTGATTTAAATAAGATAGTTATCAGATCTGGAATACCCCAGTGGATTATCCTCATCTAGAAAGTATTTCTCTTGACTCTACATAGAGCCTCCCAAGTTTCCTATTTAAGAAAGTTGCCAGCATTTTGAAATATCGAAGGAAGTGTGGTTATGTGATTTTGAATGCATTCAGGGAAATAAACAAATATCCTTCACGACCCTACAATTCAGAATATCGTAGATGGAGCTCAAAGAGTAAATCACAGACATTGCTCTAATTACATATAGATGGACGTATTTAAAACCCTATGTGTTCGGGTAGGGAACCAGGATGCCGTTGAATAATAAACCTACGATAAAAAAAGGATCGTAGAATGTCGAATTAGAAAATGATAAAAAAGTGTAGGATACGAGCTTTTGACGATATGATAACCCTAAAGGTCGTAGTTGGTGTAGCAAAAGAAATCGTTCATTTTGTAAATGTCATCCATTTGGTGTTCATTTCTCGTCCAGGAAGACACCTCTAGAGGTGTTGTAGCCAATGTCAAATTCGTTTTCCATGCACTAAATCTAATATAGATTAAAAGATATTTCCAACATATAGTTCTATAGGTATGTGATACATGTATACCAAATCTCATCATTTGTTAATGAGCAAATCGTTTTTGAAAAATGTTTGACCATTCGAACTGCTAGAGAGGTACTGCACTAGTACTCGAACTGCTTGTCTAAAAAATACCACTGCAACGTTCAATGTATATTGGTGTGCATCAGCGTTTATATAGGAAATGTATAAGCATCGATTGTAACTCAAAGCAATGTGTGCGTTTGCAGACCCCCACAATAATGCCCCCTCCTAAATGAAATGGTTTATTTTAAAAAGTTAGCACGTTGTAAAGAGATATGTTCTCCACCGGAGGACAATGAATTGTTATCTCCGGCGAAATATGTATTTTAAAAAAGTGTATTCATATGGCTTATTTCTCATAGTCTGCTAGTCTAATTATCATATACACTCACGTAGATCATATGCCGCACCGTGTTAACGAAAGTCACACCTACATCCCAATAACTAATGATATGTAGCATAGAAAAAATAGTATTTAATAGACAACCACGTTCCTGTTTACTTCAGTAATACAGCAAGTTAAATGGCTTTCTTGCACTTCAGTCTAATGGATATTGAGGAGATTCCAAGATATGTGATATCTATTCTTGAATTGAATCATCAGTGTGTTGGTTTGTAACATGAAAAAATCAGAACAACCCTCAACTTGACAACTTAACTCCCAAGACCAAATCAGGGTTTAATGTTATCCATTCGGACTTCTTATAATTGACAACTCCGCCTTCCGCCTGGTTCGTAACATATAACGGGGAATCGATAATTTCTTCCACTCTTTTTGTAAAACATATGTTCCCAGGGTATTAAGTAAAATAGAAAAGAAAAAACTACACCCTGGCAGCAGGTATCAAATGGTGGGCATCCCCAGTCACGCCTTTGTGGATCTATTTTGCTCAGTCTCAGATTCATGTACATCTTTGATCAAACTGCCAGGTGTAAACTGCCGAAAGCGTGTCAGTGCCGTGTTTTAGACCTCCATCTAATCAGCGATACGGGGCATACAGTGTTACGCTTGTCTAACCAACTGTGGCAGAGCAATAGTCATCATTCTTTATTTTTTCATCCATGTGCTCGGTAGTCGTAACAGACCTAGATGGCAAATCGCCGACGTTCGTGGAATGTAACCTACTTTGACCAGTTGCTTGGCTCATCTAAAAGGGTAATAAGAGTGTCCCTTCAGTAATCGACCCTAAAATGACCCCCTTGGCACGTGAATATAGCTGACCAAGAAAAGTCTCGACACCCCACACTTACATCTGCAGATTAGAAGATGTCACATACCCTTGGTATTAATATTATTGCAAGCATTGCGATACTGTGCATAGTTAATGCGACATGAATTGTACATGTGAGGACTGTGACTCAACTACCCCCCGCTCCCGACCTTCTTAAAACACTGGTCGGTGTCATTATGAAATGCAATTAGTACGACGTGGCTGCAACACCTCTATGGCAAGCCAATGCCCACCAATTAATTAGGTGTGATTAAATGAATTTTAAAAAGGTCTGCGCGTGAACCCACAGGTCGATGTGTAATCGATCTACATAATATTAAATACATTGTGTACCATAATGAAGAGGGGAGAGTGCGGAGATTTCCTTGCATTATTCCATATGGAGAAATATCGCACTGTGGCTCTATACTGTCCGGGTTAGAAGCTGCTTGTTGTTAGCCTAGCATTAACACTGTTAACATTTTGACTGCAAAACTTAATCATCTCATCCCAAGCAGACCTTAAGATACAAAAATGGCAACTTTAAACTTTTCTATGGAAATCCATGTTTTGGGGCTCATTAATGAACCTCCCCACAGACCCTCAGCCCCATGCTATGGCCGATGCTGACATATTTTCCAAGTTTTCTTAGCCTCTCCGATGCAGCATATTCCACATGGAAGTATTTCCATTTTTCCTCCTGTCCCCAAATGACATCTCTGAAGATAAGTTTAAGGTGCAGCTGCTCCCACGAACAACCTGTACTCCTAACCCTGTGTGCCCGCTATTTTAAATACGAAGTGGTCTGTACTCTGAGCCATCGCAAGAAACACAAGAGATCCCTTGGCCAGCCGTTAATGTCAGACGCTCGTTGACGGGCGTGGGTTCGTGCCACTTCAAAGCTTCGCTCGTCATTTCACTGGAGGCTAGCGGCATCTCAGTGTCAGACAAAGGCCTGGGAGACACTCAATGAGACTCAGCAATCTCACCAGATAGAGATAACGGATAGATACCCAGTATATAACTGGTCGAGATAAGTGTCTACTAAAAAAAAACCTGATTAAGAGAACCCCATCCGTTATGGCCCAAAGTGTCCCCTTAAACAAAGTGTCCCATAAAGTGGGATAAAGTCAAACATCTAAGAGAGGGGAAAGTAATTCCCTTCTGAACAAAATTATCCCTATAAGGGGAGTGTCCACTTAAGCAGGGTGTCATTTTAGCAGGGTTCTGCTGCACTTGGTTGATGTCCAAGAGGCAGTATACGAGAGGCCAGCAGCATCTCATCGTCAGATATAGGGGTGCCACACATTACGAGCGACTCTCAGTACAGTGCCAATGATACAGATACTAGATAGATACCCAACATTCAGCCAGATACGATCAGTAGTCACTTTCTTGATGCATAAGAAATGCCCAGTATTCATCCAGGAAAACCACCACACATAATTGGTAAACATCTCATCAGCGCCTAGCATACATATAGAACAAACAGATAATAGGCAAACACTCGGGAGATGCTCTGTAGATGCCAGACAGATAATATTTAATCATTTGGGAAATGCTCTGTAGATGCTGAACAGATACGCAGCCAACAGGTATCAGACCCATGATTAACGAGAAGTTCTCTCCAGGTTAGTTGGTCTCAGATTCCGCGCCTCCCGGTCTGGGCTTGGGGTCTGTTTGTCACTTAAGGTCTCGCTTACAAGTGCTTATTGAACGTCTACATGGAGGCATCAGGCCCGTGCCACCCACAGTCTAGGCACCAGGAGGCTGATGGACAGAACGTCTCGTCTCAGTTTACACCATTTTCAGCTAACATAACAAAATTGGAACCTTATTTATCCGTTGTCAGTGTGAGTAGCGCATCCTAACTGTAACTAATGCCGTGAACTTCATTGCCAAGCATCACGGTTTGAGAAGGATTTATCCGTGCATTTGGTTGACTGTCATAAATAATTCCAGCATGTTTCAACCTAACATCTAGTTGTATCATAAAAAATGTTTTGTTTGTGTTTTTTTGCGTCGGCTTCTGTGGAAGTGTTTCTGCCTCGTTCTCTCATTTGGATCACAAAAAGTAGATATATATACTGGATTCAGTTAGGTAGGTTGGGAGCTGTTTAGATCATACACAGGTCATGAAATCCCATTGCCCCCATTAGTTATTAGTCATGAACCCCTTAAAAATATTCCGAAACGAAAACGCAAGGAAACTCTGGGAGCGGTAATTTGTCATTAGTCATGCACTTCCTAATCTGAATCAGAGTGGGTAGCGCTCATTCATCCTGTTCCAGATATACAATGCTTCGCTTTTGTCTCCGTAATGTATCAACTCTGATATTTCGATGTATATACCTGTGTTTATTATATGTTTCATTCAAACTGCGACAGATGATCTTAGAGATGAAAGGTTTTGATATGATGATAATGTAAGCCTGGTGATGAGTTGAACGACCAACCTAATTTATTCTCCAAACTCGGGACGTATACTTGGCTAAAGCAAGATGTAACGTAAGATATTCACAGATCCTATGCCAGTATTCCCTTAATGATACGAACGTCGCGGCCGTTCCCATATATCTTTTTCCTGTTGCTGAAACAAAAAAAATTCATTGTCAAACCTGAAGGTTACCTCTTGCTGTTAGACACATACTTTTGGACGTGCAGAGAGAACAAGAAAATAGTGAAAGACAATTAAGATATGAAAATCATCATTAAAGATCTTATGAAGATGTATATGAATGTTTCAATACGTGGCTACGGGTGTATTCTTAGGCAAAAAAAAAAAAAAAAGAAGATGTATATGAATAACTTCTTTGTAAATTTAGACCGAATTGGGTCTTATTAGTATGAAAAGCTGAAAATTCTGATAGTCCCTTTATTTTGTCAGCAACATTAGAAGCTAAAAAACACTAAATCCCAATCACATACATTCAATCTCGCTGTGATACTACCCTGGCAGGTGATAGGTGTAAACTGCCATACACTAAAGACTAGTACTAAAGAAGAAACCAACAGGTTTAGGTCAAAGTCGTCTTTCTCCACAAGTTTGACATGGAACAATAAGTATAAGGCGAAGTATTCAAACGAGTTGGAGAATGACAACTTTGACCAAGATGAGTCGCTTTCTGTATTTATCTCATTCCTGTTGTCACTAAAAGAATAGAAAACATACTTGATATATGGCATCATAGACAACGGAGACACGGTAGATAACAGGCTATTACCAGTTGTTATTTTTTAAGACCTGGCCCCGATGATCCCAAGAAGTGAAAAAAGAAATTGATTTAAGCGAGGTGGTAAAGAGAGGAGAGGTTATTTAGCTTGAAGCCTATTGTCATATTGATTTGATGCGATCATTCCCCGCGTAATAGGCTATATTAACCACAATGTACATCGAGTCACCAAGGCAATCGCATTGTGGATCATACTGAGCACTAAAGTTTAGATTTGGCCATGCGCAGGGCTAGCCCAGAGAACGAAACGTGTTCTCATCTTGGCGCTTGGAGTGTCCAGGCACACTCAGTGTCGCGTCGGTAATGTGTTGCCGTTCCCTGTTAAGTATAGGATATAACAGGTTATTGACATGCTGCAAATAGAAGCTGTCTAGCAATCTAATAGTGATACAATAGGTTATGGTGTTTAGGTTTTGTCTACAAGAAAGATTATTCTATTTATAATAGTCATACGAAAGCAATCTACTAATCCTATATCGAGAGGCTGGTTTAATACTTGGCCAAAATGAACCCAAGAACTGAAAAAATATATCCATAAAATATAAGTGAGACATAAGGAATGATATTAATCAAAGAGTGCCATGTTGATTTGTGGTTTGGGATCTTAGTCCCACCATTTATATCAGTTTGAAAGTTCTGATAACTTTAGCACAGTTGTCAGTGAACTGAGTATTGGAATGTACCACTTCACAGTTGATTTATATTTTCTAATCAATACTAAAGTAGTCTTCGACGTGCATAGTTTGATAAATGGGAGTTCGGTTCTTTCTATCTACTAGGGAGTCATTTGTTTTACAACACCTTAATTGTTATGTTTGTGATACTAGTGAACTTTTTGTTATGATAACACTTTTTATCAGTGGCCTTACAGTCATGTTACGGTAGTATTAGAATATTTCTAAGGAGAGTGTTTTTATTATCTGTGAGTTAATTGTCATGTTAACGTATAACAATGTTAAGGTGGGTAGCTATTTTAATTAATTAGTGAATTTACAGACATATTTTTAATTATTGACGTATTTCGTAAAAATGATACCAACACAATTTCTCAGTTTAGACACATTTTTGATAATGTCAGTGTGTATACATACAAATATGAACTATTTGGGGTGTGACCTGTGTTGTATTTCGTTAATGAGTTAGTTACGCAAGAGGTGATAAGAGAGTGTAGGAGAAGGTAGACAATATTGAAAAAAAAACAATAATAACACCCTCTCCCCCAACTAGGAGAACAGGGGTCTCTAAAAAAGATTTTGATGAATAAATTTTGAAATTCCTTTCTTTCATAAACTCATTACAGACGGCCAAACAGCTGCGGGACATACAGCGGCGGGGCAGCAGCCCGGACCTGCCAGGGGTCACGGGGTCACCCCGCCACCACCACTACCACCGGCGCTCCGGGGTGGCTCAGGACCTGGAGGAGCCGCACAACGGAGACCTGGGCGACCTGACGCTGCTGAGCCGCGAGCGGGACCTGCTGGAGCGCCAGGTGTCGGAGCTGGAGCACCGCCTCACGGAGGCCGGCAATCAGCTCGCCGACTCGGAGCACGAGACGAGGCAGCTCCGCGAACATGTCTCCCGCCAAGAGGTCGGTCTGCATGTCGAGATTTTATAACTTCTCTCTCATTAAGGGCAACATCCCTTAAATGTCTCTGATTACCAGGAACACCCCTCACATACCTCTCACTAACAGCAACACCTGTTAAATGTCTCTGATTACCAGGAACACCCCTCACATACCTCTCACTAACAGCAACACCTGTTAAATGTCTCTGATTACCAGGAACACCCCTCACATACCTCTCACTAACAGCAACATCCCTTAAATGTCTCTGATTACCAGGAACACCCCTCACATACCTCTCACTAACAGCAACACCTGTTAAATGTCTCTGATTACCAGGAACACCCCTTACATACCTCTCACTAACAGCAACACCCCTTAAATGTCTCTCACTAACAGCAACACCCCTTAAATGTCTCTCATTAACAGCAACACCCCTTAAACATCTGTGATTACCAAGAACACCCCTCAAATGCCTCTTACTAACAGGAACACCCCTTAAATGTGTCTGATTACCAGGAACACCCCTTACATACCTCTCACTAACAGCAACACCCGTTAAATGTCTCTCATTACCAGGAATACTCTTCACATACCTCTTACTAACAGCAACACCCCTTAAATGTCACTCATTACCAGGAACACCCCTTACATACCTCTCACTTACAGCAACACCCGTTAAATGTCTCTCATTACCAGGAATACTCTTCACATACCTCTTACTAACAGCAACACCCCTTAAATGTCACTCATTACCAGGAACACCCCTCACATACCTCTCACTAACAGCAACACCTGTTAAATGTCTCTCATTACCAGGAATACTCTTCACATACCTCTTACTAACAGCAACACCCCTTAAATGTCTTTCATTACCAGGAACACCCCTCACATGCCTCTCACTAACAATAACACCCATTGGATTTCTCTGATTCACCCCTCACATTCTTCTCGCTAATAGCAACACCCCTTAAACAGCTCTTCGATGCCTCTCAATAGCAATACACTCGCATACCCTTCGCTAACAGCAACACCTCTAGACTGGCTCCAGTCACTGCATCCTATGGCTACCCTCCTCGCTGGGATACAGGGACTGGTACAATCGGTAATGGTATTGGATTTCTGGCGCTGTTTAGCTTCAGTATTTTCATAGTGGACAAGTCTTTGATTCATAGGCCAGTCAGAGAAGGATACATACTATAATGAACTTTTTCTGATTTTGATTAATCATTTAATGAATGTTCATAATCAAAAACTTGAGCATGTATATATTGCAAATAATGATACTATGTAAATTAATATTATTTTGTAGTTATTTTTAGTTTAACCTGGCTTTATTCCATGAGACTCACAACATAGCTAAACCGGCAAATTAAACAATTATTTATCCACACTGGATCATTTATCAGATTCAGCGAGTATTTTCTAGTCAGTCATAAAACAAACCGTAAAGATACTGAATGAAGAATGCTCCATATCGTAGCCTACATGGTGATAGGCGTGCCCCAGGCTAACCGAGCCTTATCCTTGCGAGTCCATGTTCTAAACACATCAGTGCCCACTCATGAAACCTGTTCACGTGCCTGTGTCATCCCAGGACGACCTGCGACAGAACCAGAGACTGTTGATGCACACCGAGTCGGAGAATGAGGACCTCCGTAAGCGGGTCATGCAGACCAAGCGCCAGCTGCGGACTGCGGAGCAGGACAAGGCGGCGGGGGCGGCCTCGGCCGTGCAGTCGGCCGCCCACGGCAGTCACAGCAGTCAGAGCAGCTCCCTCAACAGCTCCCTGGACGTGGCCCCCTTCCCCGGACCAGCGCTCGGCCGCAGTTACGGTAGGTCAACTTTCTGCGTGGAGAAGTCTGAGCATAAGTATTTCCTTTTTTCCCCCTATATAATCCTTCCTTCCTTCCTTCCTTTTTTCCTTTAGCTGCTGACTTGATTTCAATTATTTATTTGGGATTAAAATGTATCCGGACGCTTTTGCCAGTTTGGCTTGCTATGTGAAGCTCTGAGTAGAGAGTTGGTGTTTTAGTTTTTTTTTCTTTAGAAAAGCAGCATATATTTCACTAAAGAAAAAACATAGAAGTATCCTGTTAGTAGGTGAAAACATATATAATGAATTGAAGGGTCTGTAGTACCGTAATATGCAATCCATATGAAAAAACAATTTGGTGTGACAATGCTTGAATAAATCTCTTTTGTTTATGTACATGTATATGAAAAAAGAAAAGAAGGAAAGACCTAGGCTTTTATCTGTGAGAATTCATTTTTATCGTGGTCCGAGGGTATCGTCCACCAATCGCAGAAGGAATGTTCAAACCCTGCAAATTCAATCGAGAGATACATTAAAGAGATTCCCCCATTGAGTGTATTTCTCTGTCTGTGGAGAGTGTTAATGTGTGTGTCGGTTGTGACAGCGGGCGGCGCGGAAGGCAGCTCGCTGGGCGGAGAGCTGCAGAACGTGCTCCTCACCACCGTCAGCCTCACGTCGGAGATGAAGGACCTCCGAGCCATCATCCACAAACAGCGCGAAGTCATCCTCATGTTGATCAAGCGCCAGAATGCCGAGAGAGGTAAACCTCAGAGGAGTAAGCTAGCTACTAGTGGGAATTCTAGTATGCTCCGTATTGAGTTGGTTCATATTCAACTTATGAGGCAAAAGAATTGATTAAAAAAAGAAAGATTGGTTAAATTTATCCAGATATACGATATATTTTCTTTAGTTACTTTAAATGGTCTGTTTATTTATAAAGCTTCAAACCATATTCCAAAGCTTGATCTTGATATCCAAAGCTTAACGGTTTGATGTAAAGACATCCAATTTTATCTCCTTTGAATCCTTACCTTCGATATTTTCATGTAAAATATATAATTCGTTATTTCTTTATATTGGTATCATTAAACAATGAATGCTAACACCCAAATTTCCACCAAGAATTGAACCATCAAAACTAATCATGTTCTATTTGGTAATTTCTTCTTTAGAAACAATGAAGAGGATGAAGGAGATGCAGCGCCAGGAGCCGCAGACGTGTGGCATTGGTGCCCGGCCCAAGGTCCGGAGCGGCGCCTTGCCTGGGGCTGGAGCGGCAGCAGCTGGCGGGGCAGTGTCAGGCCCTAGAGGTCAGTACATCCAACCTGTGGCGTGTTCAGAAGACATCCTCTCCCCTCAGGACCATCGCCAGGACCCCTCAAATAGGTTGGGAACCCCAGCACTTAAGGATATCCAGCGGTCACCGGACAGGTCTTCCAGGCAGCAGGCGCACCGGCCACGCGGGCTACAAGACCGGTACAGTGCGCCAGCTGCCCTTACTGACCCGCAGAGCGGTGTCGCGCCACCTCCCAGCAAACCCGCTGTGTTGGTGCCAGAGACCCTTCCACTGGAGAATGAGCTCGAGTCGCACTATGACGACCTGCAGTTCGGGGGCGGGGTGAGTGTCACCTGGGAGCGAGGCACGGGAGGGGAAACCAACACAGAGGACCTGGAGCCACTCCTGCCCTCGCCACCCGGTCGACTCGGGCGGAACGAGTCCATGGAGCACCTGCATGATGACAGCCCGCCGTATGATTCAGTGGGGGACCTGAATAGCACAACAAGTGGCTCCACACTGTGTGGCACGGACCCAGAGACTGAATATGAACCGACCGAAGAAGGTTACCGGCCCATGAGTGGGGGCGGGGGATCTACAACCAGCACGGAACTGGAGAACCGCTACCGTAGTACAGGGTCCCCACTTCGTCAGCGTTCACTGAATATTGAACGAAACGAGCATCGCCCAACAGGCACCATGCCACGTAGTTACGACAACACAACACAGAATGTGAACCTCAACACCTCGCCAGCGGAGAAGTTTGGTGGGTCAGAAACTGCAGGTGCCTCTTCAGAGCAGCCCTTCCTCAACAACAACCCGCTGGTAGGCCACAAACCCATCCCACAGCGGAACCTGTACCCGGGCACGAATGTCGCTGCACGCAGACAGAGCCCCGAGCCCACGCCGCCACCCCGTCGCCAGCCGAGGGTACCGGTGGAGCAGGCCAGTGGTGAAGACAACAATGCCACCCAGGAGCTACGGAACTGCCCTGTGTGCAATGAGGACTTCCCGTCGCACATGGCCATGGAGGAGTTCCAGCAACACGTGCTGGAGTGTACAGGACGCACGGAGCGCATCTGCCCCATGTGCGATGCCACCTTCCCCGATGAGGTCAGTCAGACTGAGTTCGAGCGACATGTGAATGAACACTTCGAGGACGACACTACGCTGCAGTTTGAAGTCTTGCCATCTTGAGCCAGGACCGAAATCCTGTTGATAAAAAGTCAGTGTAGCACTAGAGGTGTGACCTAAGGAACACATTACATAGCCACTGATGATTACTACATCTGCAACTTGACAATTTTTTAATGGATCTTTTGGCTACCTGTTTTGTAAAAGGTGACCAATGATTCGTAAGGAGAAACAAACACTTTAAGAAATTTTATAACAATCTAGAGGAATGATGTATATTTTCCTCGCAGCTGGTAGGCGTTGGGGTGTCGTATTGTAAATAATTATGATAGACTCTACCTTGTCTCTGAAGTATTTATCTCCAAGGGTTTGGTCTAGAGGAATTATGTGTACTGCACAATGAAATATAAAACAGAAATGCCTAGTAGACAGATATTACTTCCCTCAAGATATAACCTAGTTAGCACCAGAAAATTTACTTTACTGCTAAATGATATGATGTCTATTGGCATGACAAATTTAGACGTATATATTATGGTGTGCTCGCAATATAAGAGTTTGCTCTAACATTGTCATGTATCGAAGCCCCAGCATTTGATGTAAGTGCGAAGTTGGAGTATATACTATATAGATAACTGCTCATACTAGCTATACCAATTTGGTCAAAGCTCGCACTTTTACAAATTATCGACCTTGATTAGGTGAAGTATGATTTGTTTTGAATTATATTAAGGAATGACATGATTAGTGGTTTATAATATCGGTTTCTATACTTTCATATATCCTCCAATTGAGATTGTATCTTTGAAAGCTTGTTTTCCTCTGTTCCCACTAAATAGTGCATTCTGGTGTTAAAAGTAAACTGCAACTGGCTAGACTGTATGTTGGAATTAATGGTACAGCACAGACTAGCGGGTGTAAATTTATCATACGTTTACAGAGAATTCTGCTTCATCTTATGGCCTCATATAAAATACCTTAACCAGTTTGCCATAGATATTTTCATTTTTGTTTGAAAGAACTTTGAACTACACCAATGTAAGTAATTACACGGTCTGATTTATTGGTGATATGAGGATCTATACATCTCTTCATGTGCCAGAGTTGGATTATTCACACACGACCCTGTTATGAAGATAGTGATATTTATAGTAGAGATCCTTAACTTAAAGCATTCAGACAACGAGTGAAGGCCCTCGGTATCGTGGCAACGAACAGATTCAAATTGTAAGATTTACCAGTGGGGGAAACTACTTGGTCGAATTTCAATACTGGTTGGTAAGATTAGGTTCCTGCAATGTGCGCTAAGGAGGTTTTTTTGGGTTGTGATTTTATATTTATTAACTGGATGATGTAGCATGATCAAATTGTGATTTGCTATTCATTCCATCACAGCTAATTGTTCGGCCTACCTACAGAGACAACAATGTTCAGTCCATTTGAAACAGTGGCTGGAGTATCAATTGTTGAGATCATTGCTATGTGAAAGACATGGCCAACTGAAGACAGCCAATGACAAGCTGGTTATTTATCCCAGATAATACTAGTCATACGTGGTCGACCCTGGAGCCAGATACCAGTCTGCTTGGCATTGTTTTCAGGAAAAAATATGACAATTCTTTCTTTAATGTTAAGAAAGAAAAAATATAGTTTTCTTCATTTAAGCTAAGTTGGGAACATTCAGTGTTTATGGTCAATTTGTCAATAGAAAAATATGATCGACAAAAATAACGTTAAAACTAGATGTAAATGTTAGTTTTATAATCGTGACATTACTTTAAATATATATAACAGCAAGCTTGTCTGTATTCAATTCAATCATTCCGGTTCGTAAGAACCGCATCTTTTCTCTACAGTGATCAAAAACAAAGGAAAGAAAGATTTTTGTTCCCATAGATGGCTTTATGGAAGAGGCCAGAGATGAAAGGTTTCTAGTCATATCCGGAATTCATGTTTTTACGAAGTACTAAATTTTCATCATATTAGATAGAAAGAGTGGAAATGAGCAGGGTTTTTCTTTTAGGCCACACTAGCATCTCTGGAGACTCGTGGCAGTGACAGAGAGGCGGGTAAGGAGACTCGCCGGCTGTGTTTCCTGCTTGTCTGTCATCGTTACTTCATACATTCATTCTCGTCGTGATTTGACCCTCATTGTTGCTACAGCGCAAAACACCATCAAACAACCGACCGACCCAAAGGTATGGTTGGCTGTCGTTAACGATGGTAAATATTCGCTTTCTCTTGGTTTCTGTGGTGCCATTACCCAAAGGTAGTTTCGAAAGTACGCTGTTCTATCTGAACTCGGTAGTCAGGGATGTGAGGGCCCTGCATGAATAAGAAGCCGTATTGACAAATATTCCGCTAACCGAGATCGTTCACTGTTGTTTTCCCCGTTTTGCCATTTCATCGGCAGTATGGTGTTTCCTTGATTCCATATCTTTATTATCTGAAATACTTTAAGACTTCATTGTGGAAAAATTAGTTTAAAATCTTAACATATTCCGAGGGTGGAGTGGAGGTGTAGTCTATTGGGGGAAATATGGGAGGATGGCTGTAGTCTTAGGGACAGATTTATCAGTATGAAATTAGAGAGAACATGGGTAGCGATACACACATGGTGCAGACTGGTAAAGGTATTTCGTCATGGTGCCCGGATGACTCCTGCCTCTCCTACTTCAACATGGTGCCATAAAACTAAGGCAGGACCTTCAGTTAAGAACAATAACTAGTCTTAAAGGGTTGAAACTAATGTCTCTTTGCCTTAATTAAACTTTGAATTCTAAGTTCCATACGAAGCAAGAGAATCTTGTTTTCCGCATATTTCCAGTTTTTATGGTGTACTTAATCTTCATCATGTTAGAGATAAAGAGTGAAAATGAGTAAGATTCGGAAAAATCTCCCTATCTTTTTTTCATAATCTTCACTGGTAACTGAAGAAAGGTAAAAGTGAATGAGGCTTTTTCGGCCGGCCCTACTCACTGAGCAGTGAGGTTTTAAAACCATGCTTTTCCAGTGACACCTGATGTGGCGCTTTCGATCCCATGATAGTGGAAGCATACAATAAATATAGAAAGCGAACACGGCCGTATATATGTCCTACAACAGCAGTTACTTGTGGGTACCCAAATGTGGTAGTCAAAAATTCCCCCACCTCGCAAATTGGACGATTTTTGATGTTTATCTCATTTTTGTACATGTTCAGTAAATTGGCCAGTGATGTGGGCGGATGGATGCTATACTATGAGGCCACCCTGCCCACTTCTACCTCCATCGTCGTAGGTGAAGCGTTTACTGTAGGACAGGTAGCGACAAGTTGCATATCGTTCTAGCCACCGTTTGGCGGTGCTTTTGTAAGGGTAATAACCAGGAGTTTGATCAAATAACATATCAATAGGGCTTAATCCAGTACACTGCGCAACATGAAACATATTACAAACAAAACCGATCAGCCTTGGTGAGAACTTATTCCCAACCCAACACGGATAATATATACCACAACGATGCACACACAAAATACAGTAAAACACGCTTATTGGTATTTCTCTTTACTGTTGTACTTTATGTATGTAAACATGTCTGGGTTTTTTTTTCCATCGACTGGAGGGGAAAGGCTATAGCCACGTCCTCATAAAACAGGTCTGGAAATCAATCGCATGTTATAAAGAGAGGTAAAATCAAATTTTAAAAAATCTATTTTGCTGATTCTCTTCTTTCGCTTACCTTCCTACGTTGGTTTTGTTGTGTTTAGAAAACTCGATTCATGGGAAGTGGAAAAACATACTAAGGGAATTTGACTCCTTCGTAGTAGACTTTGTTCACTGGCCTGTAGTTGTATAGGTTATCAACAGGTCCTTCTAGTATAATGGGTAGCACGGCCCATTTGCAGGCAGACACCGATGTTTAGTTCCCAGATACTTTGTGGAAACGTCAATTAGTCTCGAAGTAGACTTACAGTATAGAAAGAATGTTAGCAAGATTGACAAAAATGGAAGTATGTTTGTTCAAAACGAAATATCACCAAGACTTGATTATACTTCTTTTGAAGTCCGCTATATATTGGAACCACTATATGTATGCATATGTTATAATTATGAGAAGGAAAAAAACGTGATGTTATATTCTTATCGTTTCTATACCGAAAATTAAAAGGTACAGAATGGTTTTGATTTGTTACCTGAACTAAATGGTCAGAGCCTAGGTTTCTGTTGTGAGTGTCATATCGGTGATGGGAAGTATTGGTCGGTTTTGTTGGTTTTGGTCGGTGGTTTTGCTTATATTCTGGTGTAGAGTATAGGACAAGCTAAACACGAGTATCTGTGATTCTTTCTGCGTGATGTGTGCCTCCAAGAAGTATTCTTTCCTCTGTACATGTACTGTAATATAAAGACATGTCCGTGTAAATACGCCTGTACAACTTGTTAAATATTCAACGTTAGCTGTGTGTGTATACGTGCAGCTCTTATTCCCAATAGCCATACCCGACCACTTAGCATTATGTTGAACAATCTGTCTCTGGGAGCTGTGGTTCTGCTTGGTACTGGTTTCATTGTTTGATTATGTAGCGGTGACTTCATGAAAACTGTGCTATGGATGTACCTCTGTTAGTTAAAAAGGAAACGAAATAATGTTTGAATCTGGAGCGATATAAGAATACGTAGCAGATTACTGGATTGATATCTCTCCCTATATATACATATATATATAAGATATGATAAATGAAAATATAGTAGAACATGCCTAAAGGCTGTGTTTCACCAGGGTGGCCGTAATTTTGATGTCATTTAGCATGTGCCAAACATGCTTATTGTGTACAAACCCACGGGCCTTTTCCATGGATGACGTTGCACGGCAGCTGTGTGGGTGTCACCGGCATGTACCCAGCATAAGCTAATTTATTCGGTTTTACCGTTTCTGCCCTCCACCATACCGACTTCTATACCTGCCCCACAGACGGCAGTCGTGTGGCAGACTTTTGCGTGGCCGTGCAGTCAGCCCGGTGGAAGAGGCCCTTTAGCGGGGTGCCTTCAGTTCCAGGGTCAAATTGCCCTGTGTTGCAGGATGTCCTGTCTAACCAGGGTTCTACTGTAACTCCAGACCTCTGTATTTGTTTAGACTGTGATCCTTGTGTGGTTATGCAGTCTGGTGACACTTTGTTCTGTGATTGTAAAACCCTTGCGCAGTTCATATTTAGTAATAACTCTGTTGTTCGGGCGAGAACAGTGAGGACTATGCGGCGGTGTTGGTGGTGGTGGCTTGTCCCTGTGAGGGAGTGTGTAATATACATGTTTGTATATAATTACTGCCTTGGTGCCTGTACCGCGACCTTGTCACTCACACACTCAGTACAGCTTGACTTTCTTCTCGGCGAGGCTTCATTTGTTTGAATTCAGTTATTCATATGAAGAAAAAGGCCAAGGAGGTTTTCGTACATAAAATACTTTCAAATTGGTCACGGCATGTATGGCCTCCCCTTGAGTATAAAGGGCTGACTTACGGGGAACCGCACATATTTCCCCAGTTACTAGAGTTATATAGTGGTCTCCACGTGAAAAAAAATTATGGGCAGTAGGTCAGAAAGTGGCTGTCCAAGTGTTTTTGACTGGGAATTGCGTATTCTTCTTCACATCAAAGATTTGTGTCATCAGGAAAAGAAGATATCTAACATGACACACTGCTAACTCTATCATACCCTATATTTAATATTGTACCTATCCAACTTTGCCTTTCAGCAAGTAGAATCTGATCTGTTACTAAGGCAGAGGCGGACAGACACGACTCTTCTCCTTTTGATGTCACAAATACAAAGGAGGTACCCCAAAATGTATTTCTGGTGCGATATTGATGTAGGCTTTGTGTGGTCACGTCAAATTATTGCAGTAGCTTTGAAGCGAAATATAAATGTATATGTTATATATAGATGAAATTATGGGCGATAATGAGGAGTTGACCAGTCCCGCCCCAGGGAGATGCCGCTATGGTTGGAAACATTGTGCATCACGTGGTTTCTATGGTACTTTGTACACGGGTAACCTTTCATTTACACTGTACAGAACTCCCACAATGAAAGCCTGTACATACTGTTGTCACGTGATAGGCATACGAGACGCTACCTGAATTAATACATACAGCAAAATAGTTTTTTAAAAAACATTTTGTAAGATATTTTTTGCATACTGTTGAATCTTGCTAATCCTTGCTAATGCCGGTAGCTTATCTCCACTAGAATTTTGCAGTGATTGTGTCCATAACGTTGGTGCAAATGCCATGCACCGAAATTCACACCAAAAGAAAAGCATATTTTCTGCCAGCACTCTTGTTTAAACAACACACCGGACACGCATACTGATGTAAAGACTTTTCAGAAAATAAAAACTGTATCTATCATGTATGAAACAATTTTACTGACTTAAAAAGGTTTTACAAACCAGCTAAATATTCACCAGTCAAGGGTTTTGCATATATTTTCACGGATTGATATTTATATCCAGAATAATCAAATAAGAAATTTTTTCCCAGCATCTCTTAGGGCAATTTTCTGCAAGAGAAACATTTGTAGTATCTCTTTACTTGAAATATTGATTTTGTTCTCTGTATTTTCTATGTGGGTTATCGTCTAAAGTTCTAGCTTTTGTAGAGTATATGGTTTTTTGAATCGTAGTTTCTCTATCAGTAAGATAAACAAGGGATACGTTCATATATTGGATCAACCCAAAGGTAAGACTTTCATGAATCTAATCTCTTCTATCGTGTCTTTTTACGCTGCTTTGTCGTTGACGTAAGAGTTTCTGATAATGAGGAATACTACTATCGTGGCATCTAGTAGCTCCCATGTCTTCACTGTACATAGAACCCTAGCTGACCGAGAATCAATGGTGTCCCACATTTAGACTTAGGGATTCGTAAATATGTGTAAGGTAAGAAACCTAACAATAACTAAGATACCGATATCATTTAGAAAGAGTTTATGAATATCTTTTAAAAAATACACTTGACCTTTGATAGATTTATACTCTTCCTTTATATGTTAGTGTAAAATTAAGGTTTCTGCATTGAATATTAGTTACGTCGTTTCTCACTTCCCCAACGCACATATCCCGTTGTTGTTGTTGTTGTTGTTGTTGAGTCCTGCACATCTTGCCTCGTTCAAACACACAGTCCTTCATGAATTGTTATCAAGTCAGTTCAATGACCGGTATCCTACTGAACCCCGTTCCGGACGAGGACTTTTAGTAATAGCCAGTGTTCTATTATGAACCACACATGGTGAATTTATACAGCTGCTTGTTATCGCTCATACGATGGGAAATAAACAGGGCTTTCATACATAAATGAAGTGTCTCTTATCTTTACCACTTTGATGAGCAAATGGTCATTTGACAAAGAAGGATTGAAGGAATAACTTGTATACATTAATCAGGGTATGTTGATGGTTCTCCTATTTTCTACTGTTGAAAAGCACTTAAAGATCCGATGATTTGGTGAGAAAAACTATCGAAATGTTGGAGGCACAATAAAACACCTAGTTGGCGCCACATACTTCCAGATATTTACATTTAGATGTGTTTTACTATTATCGGTATAATTGATGTTTTCTTCATATCTTTTAGTTCACCTGACTTTGAATAAAATCGGCGTTGGAATTTTTTTCAATACATTTATTGACAGTAAAGTCATAGCGCATGTGATGTTTTTTGTTTACAGTCATAGTAAAACTATAAATTGTCAAACTGTCCTTGTCTCTAGGGCTATAGATAGAACTATTCATACTTCTATTATAAGTCTTAAATCTAAATGCTGTTATACCTCAGTTCACCCAGGTTTCTTTTGGGGGGGGGGGGTCGCACAAACCAATGTTGATATTTGCATTCGTCAAATTTCTACCGGCCTTTCATTTAAAAATCAATTAAACCTTTATTGATTCATAATGTACTCTCAGATCCCTCAAGTACTTGGTCCCTTAGTATCTCTATCAATATCATCATTACTCTGGTGGCCCGACCTCCATACTCATGGACATAAAACTGTAGAGAATACACTGTCCATGATACTGTATCATCTGTTATTAGGCAAGGCACTGTGCAGTTTGGGAACCAGCGAGGAAGACTGAACAAAATGACTGGATTGAGAACCAGCCAAGCTCCATTGGAAAACTAAGTCCAATACACAGTTATAAAGTAAGAGACAGCTGTTTAGAAGGTTGGCGAAGACAAATGGGTATATATTTATCGATTCAATTTTGTTTTTATACATGTCAGATGGTGGCCAGTGAGGATGACGACCTGGTGGAGGGCTCTATGGCAGAGAAACCCGGCCCTGTACAGGGCCGGGTACACTGGCTAATCCTACACAAGCATTGGCTGGGTTCCACTGTGGTGCCAAAATTGGTTACCCTGCCAAAAGTGGTAATTATCGCTCACTCTATCCCAGCATGTCTCATCCCGTCCAGTGTACCGCTTAGATTTCACGGACTATTCTAGTGCTTAGTGCGCATGTACAAACTAGCACTCTCCCAGCAGATCTTTCGTGGCGCTATCGCTTGCTATCGGCCGCAGGAAGTAGAGCGCTGGATTTCTGCTTGGAGACTAACAAACTAGTGGTTCGAGGGCCGATGAATTTGTCACTCTCCAATCGTGGACTGCAAGAGTGCGCATGTTCGCGCATGCGCCAAAGACAATAGTGAGCGATAATTACCACTTATGGCAGGGTAACCAATTTTGGCACCACACCGCCTGTGATCGCCGCTGGCTTCTTACGTATATCTCCGCCGAGCCCCCTAGCAGATAACCAGGAACCAGCGTAACACAAGCACTTCATCCTAATTTAGGTCATAGATGTATCTCCAGGTGGCGTGACTATCAGCCGACTGCTGGTCGGGTCAGGGTCGGGGGACTATATCACACAAACTCTATATCAATTATTCATTAGGTTTCATTGCAGATTACGGGTCAAACCTGGTTCTGCAGAGCAGATTACATATTGTTATGTTGTAGCAGGCGACCTGCTCTTGTGTATTACGTCACCCCGGACTGGTACTGCCGCTTGGTGGTAAAATCTGTCGGGATCCATGTATTGACTCACATGCAATAGGCGAGTGGGCATCTTTCTCGTACCTTCTCTCCGACTCTAGCATATTGTCCTCTATGCTTAATTATTCTCACCAGTCCCTAAGCAATGAGATATATTGCTATGTATATCGACACGGTGAGAAGGAAATGTACTTCCGCCCTGTATATAATGTACATGTATTGCACTTTGGCCCGTAACGGAGAGTGGACATGCTAATTACGCGGGGTTCTATTCTATATCGGACAATTCTCCCTGAACATTTTCTTCATTGGAAGTTGAATGTGATCATCATCTCAAAGCATTATAGAACACTAACTTTTTTAAACGGGGGTCGCTGTACTAGTTTGTCTTTAATCTGGTATTAATTATTGTAATTACAAAAAAAATGGAGTACATACATATAGCCTTTATTTATAAGTTGGTTTTCTCATAGTAAAACCTATATTGATCATATTTTGTACATTTTCATAGAATATAGTACATGTAGTAATGTGCTACACATTTAATTAAGTACATTTGCTAATATGGTCACCTTCCTTGTTTTCCAAAGAATTTAATTACCCCATACGTTTCAGTGCATATCCCAATTAATCCTACACATATGAATATATGCGAGGACAAATCGGACAAAACATTATATTCTACTCATTTGGTATAAGAATTGGTCACAATGAATAATTTTGAATGAATAATCATCATGTTTCTAAATCACCAGGTGGTGCCACTGTGAATTGTAGGATATATACCTTTAGTGAAGGCTGGGGGTGGGTGCACCCATATATGGGACGTTATGGGAGGGGGCGCTGAGGGCTGGGTTGATATGGCTAGCGTGCACACTCAGTGCAGGTCGTCACATGCAGTTACCATGCATAATCCAGCATGTTTACTCCCTCACCTGGCAGTGTTTACAGTTACCGTTAATCCTAGAGTATGTGCGTGCGGGTGGGGGTGAGGAGGAGACTTGCCCAAGGCCCCTTTTCTTATTTATTTACAAGGTTCACGGCATATATATGTGAGGGGTCTCCCTTGTCATTGTTGGTGGCTCCACGGACTGAGATCCAAATCCGTGGTGGGTCGTTTATAAATGAGTGGGCCCCGCGTCACTGGTCCAACCTAACATGGCGCTACACCCTGTTATTTAGACCATTTCCCACCGGGAGTGCGCCTTTTACACTTGTACCTTTTGTTAATTCAGTTTGCTGAAAGATAAAAGAAAAACTCAGAAAATTTGATTTGGTATTTAAAAGATTTTTTTAGAGATAATATACATCGGGAACGGTAGTGTAAGGATGGTTGCTACGTTTCATCTGATTTCATAGGATTTCTTCAGGCAATATTTTTGTTTATTATTGACACAAAAATTCACCTCAAGAGTGGTCTTCCATTTATGGTTGGTGTAAATTACATCTAGATTCCATGTTGTTACTAACAAATACCATCATACGCGATTGGCATTTTCCTGTATGCAGATAAGAGATTTAAACATATCGGGACATCATAATCTTTAATATCTAGATCTTGGGGAAAATGACGAGACAGTTGTCAAACGTAAATGTTAAGTCAACCCCTTCTTGTAAATACTATACTCAAGTTACACCCGTTGCCCGCACTATAGGTGTCAAAGCTCTAATATCCACACACAACGCTGAGGAATGCACTGTTTGACAGTGTGACAGCCTAACCAAACAATGCACCGCTAGGCGACGCTTAGCGCTAACTCATGTATTACGTGAGCTCGCGGTGTATTGCACGAGGCATTCCCAGACGGGTCTCAACACGTGCCCAGGTTTACTCATTGCCGAGGAAACAGGATAAACCGGACCCAACTGACCGTCTTATATCCCAATACAATCCGGGTAATAAAAATATTCCCAATACTTACTCAGATTGTGGTATATCTAAAATCCAATAAAGGTATCTGGTTAGAAGCTATGGAGCTGCCATTACACCACAGTTTCATAGACGTGTTTCCATCAAGTTCAATGTGGGAGCAACGGCGGAGGCGTCCAACCTGGTGATCCACCTTTGTCTTTGATGAATGATATGCATGTCACATTCTGGATGCTACATTAGATCTGAATCTACAGCAATAACTCTGCCCAATGAGTCATGAAATGCGAATTTGACACATTTATCTATGTAGCACGTGAATTTTGGCCTTTGTGTAAGAAAACATCCACTACTAACCTCAACCCATCTCGCCCATCCAGACCAAATCGGGTGAATGGGAACGAAAAAAGAACGATGAAATATAACGTGGCACGTATACTATTCTTATTGTAATATGGGAGGTAACCACCAGAGAAAAGCGATTCAACTCATACTTTAACATAGTCAATGCGTCACCACTATATTAGAGAATGACTCAAGTGTTTCGTTAAAAAATCTTTATACATAGAAAAAAAACCCACCTTTTATTGTATCTTTTTTTTTCATTTTCTTTTTGCGAAATACCTATCCCCCCCCCCCCAAAAAAAAAAAACCCCAAAAAAACAAACAAACGTAACAAAACAAAACAAAACCCCAGATACTCTCTTGACCTCTCCGACATTTGAAAGTGTAGGTCCCCACCACTCCATGGGTCTCATTTGCCAATGGTATGATCGAAAATAATTATAGCCAACCAAACTACTCAGCGCCCTCTCCTGACGTGAATCTGTAGCATTCGAAGCCACGGGTTATCAGTTTCTCCATGGTGGGGGGCATACACACGCAAAGAGACTGGATTCGATCGTTTTTTAACTGAGATCTTTTTCAGTCATCCCCAACCAATATTTAATGATCACTTCCCCAGAATGGTCAGTGAACGCGGTGGAACGCGTTGGAACAACCCGCGCATAGCCTACATACCAGTAGAGCGGGAGAATCGAAGACATAGGGCACTTGTTGGCACCAACTCACCCGGAGTAAACGCAACGCTAAACCGCCATGACTCAAATGTATACATACATCAAAGGCGTCGTAATTTTAGGTTGAACAAGGGCCTACACCACTCCCCTAAAAACAAACACTTTTGGAAGTGGTGGCCATGTTTTCCCGTGAATAAATGAGAAACAAAATGTATGTCCACCCCTTTGAATATTGAATATCTGTAATGCAATATATCCCTTTGTCCCATCTGAAACATTCACTTTACATTTTTATAATGCTAAATAGGTAAATACTTCATCGTAGAATATTTCGATCTGGATCAGTATTTCAGTTATTTAGTTTGATACATGTCTCGTACCTTTTGGCACACGTAAATAAAATGTGGTGAATCAAAATGAAGATGCATGTCTATCCTTGACGATATGCAAATAATAGGGCCCCCCTAGTCAATGTTTATGTTACATCAAATATGCCAAGACTCATGCGGACGAAGGGCATCCACACACATTACACATATAACTAATACATGATTGTGCATGTGCGTATACAAATTGACATAACAAGCTCTGCCAAGCAGTTGTAAACAAAAGGGTTGTAGCACACGTAGTATAAACGGTCTTATTGGGGGTAAAACGTGTAGTATGCGTTGCGGTAGTATTGGTAAAATAAATGTTATTGTTTAGTGATTTAACCTGTAATGGAAAATATGTACGTTAATATTTACTGATTTAACCTGTTTGGTGTTTCCTTGTTCACAACGTATCCTTCACTATTATTGATCTATCATTGAGCATGACGCACCCGTCTGCCATTCACAAAGGTCAGGGACTGTGTGCACGGTGCATAAAGAGGTGGTGAAGGGGAGGGGGTGCAGTAACCAAGCAGGAGCAGGGGGCTGGGGGGGGGGGGGGGGGGATGTTGTGTCGGTCGTGCAGGGAGCGTGGGGGGGTAGTCTCTTTCACGACCGCTCGAGAGGCACGGGCACCTTGAGGCAGGAACACGCCGTCTGGTGCCCGCACTACAGGCACACTGCACCGCTAGAGCAACATACAGAAACTCTTTTTTTGCGGCACAATAAACTGGAGCGGCGCAGTGAGCACTACAGGCTAGTGCACTCTCCTAGCAGGACTTTCGCGGCGCTAGCGCTTACTAATCTCTGCCTCAACCCAACGCTGGTTCCCTGGGTTTCCACTGAGGACATGGGCAACCAGCTAAGATTTCAGATTAAAAAAAGGGTAGGCCTAACTGTCAAAAGTTATGAAAATCAAACAACTCATACGGTATATTATGAGTTGTGAAATATGGGAATTGTTAAATGAACTATACAGATATTAAAGCTGTTCCCTTTTCAGCTTTAAACCACTTTATAATGTGAATCCAAGGTTGATTAGACTGTCCCTTCCACTGTCAAAACAAAACCCTGCAACACATGAGGTGCCTTCCACTGAAGAAAGTAATCCCAGAGACTGTGTCTAGTTTGAAATAACAAATAAAAGAAATGAGTAAAAATCATTAACCATACGAATATGTGTATCACTATGTACAAGTAGAAAAAAAATACTGCCCAAACCATGACATATTTAGGATATTTGAAAAAACTGGCGGATGGGACAGATTCTGTCCCAAACAGGGACCTGTTTCAATAGTCTGTAGGACGTCCGTTATTGGGTCTAGTGACACAAAAGCGGCACTTCGCGTTGCAGTAGTTTAGTGACAACCGATTCTGCGACACAGGGTAATAGACAGGCGCAAATAGTGGCTTGTACCATTTCAGAAGTGGGTGTCCAGTCACTAAAATGGTCACTGTAGTGTCTTAAATAGCGAGAGGGAATACCCTCTCGCTTTTGATGTCACAAACACATAACTTTACTTTCCATAGGAATAAAGCTATGAAACTTTAACCCCCGTTAGGGACACATATAACATATAAACATGCCAAATATGAAGGAGATCGGCTTATGCAATCCAACAATATTCACATTTGAATTCTGTCATAGCAAATGCTGTTCTGGTGGCCAGTGTAGAATTATTCATGGCTGTCTCTAATTTGTGCAGTGACCTTCACTTTGATGGCACTTGTTCCCGGTAGGACATGAGTATGTGAGATGGGGTACCCAACATGTTTTTCCGCTACGCTGTCCCAAACAAGGGACACATCCACAATAGTGGCAAGACACACCTCCGCTACAGTGACATGCGTTCTGAAACGAGACCGAAGATTTTCTGCTATTCAAGTCACGATAGACCCTCTTCCCAATGGCGCCATCTTGTAATGGCCGCCTAAGTAGATCGAATGAAAACGAGGCGAGCCCTCTCCACTCAGTTCTGAGTAATAGTGAAAAGCTAGTATTTTTCTCACCTGAAAGATGGAAATAGCTCTCACATAATAAATAATCGGCCGATTTTTATAAACAATACATTGTTAGGAACCTGAGACTCGGGCCTATCTGTTGATATTTAAATCAAATACCTGTGTTATGAATAAGATTTCCTGTCAGAGATTAAACATCAGAATTGTTTATGTAAAAACACTAAAACATTTTTCACAGTGATTTAATGAAAAATCTATTGCGATGACCTATAGAAATAAACATCCTATCTTATTAGGTAATTCAAGACGATTAAAATGATACCAATATTACCAGGTTGTGATACTGTCTCTAATATAGGCTAGTAGGTTATCACAATATTTGATGCTCCATTATCTCAGTAAATATTTGTCACAGACTGGTAATATAGGTATCATTTAAATCGTCTTCAAGTACCTAAGAAGATAGAATGGTAATATCTATAGGTCATTGCAATAGATTTTTCATGAAATCCGTGTGAAAACAGGAAGGTAACATGTTTTGTTTTCTTTTTTCACCAAAATATTTTTGATGTTCAATCCATGACTGGAAATCAGAGCCAAAACACAGGTATATGATATTATACCAACAAATAGGCCCAAGTGTTAGCTCTTTAACAATCTTTTATTTATAAAAATCGGCCTGTTATTCACAGCACAGCAGCGAATTACATTTTTTATTAAATATGTGCTTAGCGGTCTGAAGCCATGCTGCCGACCCAGGTCACATATCACGCCTCGTTTTCGAATGTAAGCATGTTGCTGGTTCTTGGCAAGCAGGGCCTAGATAAATGGAACCAGCGCACCCCGATTGCAGCGCCACGCTTATGTGCAAGTGGTGAATTGGGGTCACTAAACATGTCACTAAGTGGCTTAGTGACCCATTCTATTGAAACGGGCCCCTGGTGTGGTGCCAAAATTGGTTACCCTGCCATAAGTGGTAATTATCGCCCACTAACTATCTTGTGCGTATGCGTGAACATGCGCAGTGTTGATGACCACGATTGGAGAGTGAAATTTTGCCGAAATTAAGCATATTACGACAAATCACGACATGTAATTCTCATGTCTAAATACTATTATTTTCATTTATTTACATTAAAATCACATCAAAATAGTAGTTCGTCCAATAGTCCGTTATATCTGAACGGAAGAACGTGGCCAGACGCATATGCGTGTATAGAGTGAGCGATAATTACCACTTTGGGCAGGGTAACCAATTTTGGCACCACACAGGCAGGTTGGGGCAGAGATACAAGTGGCCGCAGGAAGTAGAGCGCAGGATCTCTGCCTGGAGAGTGAGGCTAGTGGGGAGGGAGGCGGCGGTTGCTACCTGACAACGGACCGTATTTAAAGTGGACCGCGCCGTAGTAGCTTCACCACAACACACGACCGACACTTCAAGTCACATCGTGTAGTAGTACCTCTCCACACCCACACAACCTTCAACATGGTAAGTCTTGAGAATCTCTTTAAACATTCTGTTATTCCACATGCACATGTCCATGACGTGCACGGATTCAATTTTAAACGTAACAGGGAATTTTAGGATTCTGCAAATGTTTGCATATCCAGTCCCACGGACTTTGAGGGTCCTATGCATGTACAGGGAGAAATTCCGGGCCGGGGATGTAGCGCCGATAAATGAAGAATAGATGACGGAGAAAAGAGGGATCAGTCAAAACCACCTGTTTTAATATCTCTCCTGCAAATTAAGAAGCCCTGACGGGTAATATTAGGCCTAGAGGTGCAATGCCCTCGGAATTCCGGGGAGCTACGTTCCACAATGCACTTATTCAAGTTATTGCAGCAGAATTTCGGGTAGCTGAGGGTTGGTTAAATGGACGCCGCTACATTATTGATTAGCGTGCGTTCAACACCAATTCACTACCTGGCGGGTTGTATCCATGCGCTCACACTATCCCTCTCCTATATCGCTGCTGAGGCAGGTCGGAATGGGCAAACCTAGTTATTCGAAGTACAACGCTGTGTCCGTTTTCACTCCCCACAGAACTAGTGAGGAACGAACAGAGGCGAACTAGATCTAGATGGTTCTAGATCTAGGGCAAACCATGGTGTTCAAACTGTATTAAGTCCATCGACGTGCTTAGATAATCAATCCCTCATTCAAATCAGTGAAAATTAGAAAGGAAAGGGAAATAATTATATTCAATAGGCGTATGTAATATATAATAGCAGAATAAGCTTATGATTATCACGTTTTGAGTAAAAGAATAGTATATCTCGGGAGCGGAACGTTCAAACCAAAGCGAGGCAAACGGTTTTGCATTTTTCGAGCACCCTAGCTTTCTGGTATTATCGCTCGACCGGCGTAACGTAAATCGATGTTTGAACTCACTGCACATGATTAATATGCGTAGTTAGAGGTTGTTTGATGTTCTTCTGTCAAGTGATATGAATAAACTTTGTGGGAGAGAAGTTTGAATTTGAATATTTATGCACTTTTGAATAAGTTTTTGTTTTGACACTGACAGTTGCAGCAGCCTGTCATCTGCAATTTCGGCAGTTTGCTTGAGAACACACCAAATAAAACAATCTTTGCATAACAAATGGATAAAAAGATATTACCAGAGATGCGCAGTGGATTTAACATAGGTTTCAATGGCGTGAAAAGTTGCTTAACCCTTCGTTCGTATGAGAGTGCACTGTACCGCTTTCGGGAAAATAAACTGCAGAGCGAGACAATCGAACAACGCAGTGTATCTTAGTCGGCACCGCTCCTGAGAGAAAAAATCGCCTATTGGTGAAAAGTAAACCCATGTGCTGAATTCCCGTGCAGTCGACGCTGTGTAAGTGTTTGTTTGCCGTTTGCCTGTTGCTAGGAACCCGTGGTTAAGGCCAGGGATCATGAGTAATGTATGCCTGACCCGCTTTGCCTCTCGCACGTTCTACTTATCCGCTTATTAAACCCCGGTGTGGAGAACGGGGTCAAGCTACCAGAGCGCAAGAATAGACAGATATGTTTCGGTATAACAGGAAAGTTGTTCAAACTGTGTGCTAGCCTCCTGCCTTAAAAGTACTCTACACCGTTGCCAGTTAGTTCTTGTGTGGAGGGAAACCCTCGACTCTCATGAAAGGCGTGACGCTCCCGATACCAATCGTGATGCCGGGCGCTGGCATGTACGATGCCGCCTTTACCTTGATTTCTTTCTGGAGACTTGCCGGATATATATATGTTTATATACATTTCGAAAAAAATTGATGTAGTTCACTATAGCAGGTGGGATAGATGTTAAGACTGAAGTTTTCTACTGTAACAGAATATTTGGACTTCAAGATAACAGGGAATTTAGGAATATCGACAACAACTGCCATATAGTAAATTTGCAGCCCATTCTTTTACACTTATCTCTATAATATTTATATAGAACGTCCTGACCATGCTGTACAAGCCACAGAACGAGATGCTAATTTACCGTTTGTACGGACCGAGGCATTTATGCCGAGTTCCGTACAAACGGTAAATTATCATTGAGTTCTGTGACTTGTACAAGCATGGTTGGACATTATATATTTACTATATACCCGAAATTTAAAAAAAAATCAATTTCATTTGGTATAACAACCAATTTCTTAATTAACGTGTATGGCAAGGTGGTCCGTATTTTAGTGTACGGACCAGCGGTCATTACAGTATTTTTACGTCATATGCCGAAACGGTGCATATTTACAGTATATACAGCATGGGTATATAGTAATGTACGGTACTTTGATCAATAGATGATTGATAGAGGCTTGTGGAATTTTTTTTGGCCTTTATGGCTAGTCCCAATTAATGGCAGATCCTTCATTCCGAGCCAAAATGTCGCTATCCATGATTCCTCAAGCAACTCCATCTTCAGTGGGGTTCCAATTTACATGTAGTGATACGTTTACATTATCATATTCATTCAAAGACCTGTAAAACCAATACCTTTTGCAATGTTATTAACTACTCTATCTTTTGTGTCTTTCAGCGTGAGTGCATCTCCATCCACGTCGGACAGGCCGGTGTCCAGATCGGTAATGCCTGCTGGGAACTGTACTGCCTGGAGCACGGCATCCAGCCTGATGGCCAGATGCCCAGCGACAAGACCATCGGAGGTGGTGATGACTCCTTCAACACCTTCTTCAGCGAGACTGGAGCTGGCAAGCACGTGCCCCGTGCCGTGTTCGTCGACCTGGAGCCCACTGTTGTAGGTTAGTAAAGGAATCACTGATGACATTCAATATTTTTGGCACTTGTACTAGAGACCTAGTCAATATACAAAATATAACCAGGATCAGAAACATTAAGTTCTGCACAATCTATCTCTATATAAAGCTTTTTACATAATCTACATTGTAATTTGCAATTGGTTTAACGATGCTCTTCAAATGAAGTACTTTAATTAGAAATGGAACAACCCAAGCACTATACATGTCTAAAAATAGCTGATCTTACTTATATCCTCCACTCTCCTCCCCTATAGATGAGGTCCGCACTGGCACCTACCGCCAATTGTTCCACCCTGAGCAGTTGATCACTGGTAAGGAAGATGCTGCCAACAACTATGCCCGTGGCCACTACACCATTGGCAAGGAAATTGTTGACCTGGTCCTTGACCGCATCCGTAAGCTGGCTGATCAGTGCACTGGTCTCCAGGGCTTCCTTATCTTCCACTCCTTCGGTGGTGGCACTGGTTCTGGCTTCACCTCCCTGCTGATGGAGCGTCTCTCCGTTGACTATGGAAAGAAGTCCAAGCTGGAGTTCGCCATCTACCCTGCACCCCAGGTGTCTACTGCTGTGGTTGAGCCCTACAACTCTATCCTCACCACTCACACCACCCTGGAGCACTCTGACTGTGCCTTCATGGTCGACAATGAGGCCATCTACGACATCTGCCGCCGCAACCTCGACATTGAGCGCCCAACCTACACCAACCTCAACAGGCTGATCGCCCAGATCGTCAGCTCCATCACTGCCTCCCTGAGGTTCGATGGTGCCCTGAATGTTGATCTCACAGAGTTCCAGACCAACTTGGTGCCCTACCCACGTATCCATTTCCCCCTTGCTACCTACGCCCCAGTCATCTCTGCTGAGAAGGCCTACCATGAGCAGCTCTCCGTTGCTGAGATCACCAATGCCTGCTTTGAGCCTGCCAACCAGGTAAGCTTTATCAAATTCAATCATATTCAATAACATTTAGAGAAACTGGCTTAAGTCTGATATATACAAATTGATTAACACAGCTCAGTCCTTGCAAAAATAAGTCAAATATAATCTATACCATACTATTTGTATGTTCAAATGAAATAGGTCATTGTTTTTGATGTTATGGAAGCTTCACAAGTGAAATAGATTAATGCAATGTACCTTTAGTATTTAGTTAAATCTACCCAACACAGTATGCTTCTAACACCTTTTCAGACATGGCCTGTTCATTGACAAAGTTAGTGAGCAATATTTGATATGTTCTAATCTTAACATGTTTTGTCTTCCAGATGGTCAAGTGCGATCCTCGTCATGGCAAGTACATGGCCTGCTGCATGTTGTACCGTGGTGATGTTGTCCCTAAGGATGTCAACGCCGCCATTGCCACCATCAAGACCAAGCGCACCATCCAGTTCGTTGACTGGTGCCCCACTGGCTTCAAGGTTGGCATCAACTACCAGCCACCCACTGTTGTCCCAGGTGGTGACTTGGCCAAGGTCCAGCGTGCTGTCTGCATGTTGAGCAACACCACAGCCATTGCTGAGGCCTGGGCCCGTCTTGACCACAAGTTTGATCTGATGTATGCCAAACGTGCCTTCGTCCACTGGTATGTTGGAGAGGGTATGGAGGAGGGAGAGTTCTCTGAGGCCCGTGAGGATCTTGCTGCCCTGGAGAAGGACTACGAAGAGGTTGGAGTCGACTCTGTTGAGGGAGAGGGTGAGGAGGAGGGTGAGGAGTATTAAACACTGAATCACCTCCATGATGTCTCCATACAAATGACATTGACCGACAAGAATCTGACATGAATCAGCAAATACGAATGGAGAAGCAAATCTGTTCACCTGCCAAGGGTTCCAAACATGCTTTCTGCTGCAGACTTGTTTTGTAAATAAATGGAACAATTTGTAAAATGTATGTGCATTGTCTGTTGTGTGATTTTCACTTTACGTCGAACTTGAGATTAACTAATTTATAAAAACAGATCTTAAACAGATACACATGTTCTTAACGTAAATGATACGATGCAAAGTATTGAATATCTCTTTCATATATCCTGGACAACATCTGTCAATGGTTGGTACCAATCTCCAACACATACAGGAGTGGGTGAAAGTGGCCCCTCTACGCCCACGACTAAGTACTGTAATGCCCATAATCTCAAATAATTACCATTGGCAATTGTGTGATGACCCTGTAGATCTAACGAAAATTAGAATAATATAAGCTTCTTTCATCATATTATCAAAAGGAACTCTAACGGAATAGAGTGTAGTACCAGTCCTGTTCGTCAGGGTGCTCAAGTAGCGTGCGGCGCCGCAGATGGGTTCTGGATGGACAAGAAATACATATTTCGGATACCGTATACATTGGGAATATTGTGTGACAGTCCAGTTTACAGCATAACAATGCGAAAAAGTTTAACTTTAAAATGATTTTAGATAACGTAATTTCAAAAGAAACTTTAAGTCTCTAACAGTATGAGAAAAAAACATTTTATAAGAACTCATCTGGATTAAAATATAAATGCATTTTAGAGAGATATATAGTCTACTTCAATATATCAGGGATGCCAGTTTGTAGGATTTTGCCTACATGTAGGATTTTCATTTTAGTTTCAAAAATATGAAAATTTCAAGATGTTGTATGTTTTGAGAATAATATAAACTCCAGGTTCCCTAAAATCTAGATCTTACATAAACATGTTCTGTAATCTTTCAAAATTCTGAATTCAGCTACCCACAGCACACTCAGTTAGAGGGCCTATGGATCCCAGTGCTCTAACCTACGGCTGTAGGATAGTAGGATTCCTGTAGGAAATGCTCCTACAGATAAGGGCAAACTAAAATACTGACATCTGATTGGCTTAAAACGTCTCATGTGAGAATAGAGTTAATAAAGCAGTACCAAGTCTAAAAGTAAATATCAGAGGATTGCCTAATGAACTTGAAAAGCTATTCTGCAGAACATATAATGGATAGTGTGTGGTAATTTTTTTTAGATTATTTTCTTTGAAGAGTATCCCATTTAGTGCAGAATGACACATATACCCACTCTCATAGCAGATATCTAGCTATCCTATACTGCCAGTCCATGCCCAAGGATCTGCTAGGAGAGTGACGGGGATTCCCCATACACCATGTGCGTTTTAGGTGATACATAGACTGGCCTCAGTCCCCATGTAGGAATTTTTCTTGACACCAACTGGCATCCCTGATATATATATTGTACCGTAATACAAATAGGTTTTTAATGCTCACTTGAGTCAACGATGTTTAAAAAGGAGATAGGAGATTATCAAATATCCAGGGACTTTCATCGATGGAGGCCTATCCACTATACATATACATTTAACTGCATAAAATAGGCAATTGGCAAAATGTAGGGTTTTAGAAAGACAAAACGTAAAAAAAACAGCTTGAAAAAATCATCTCATCGTACATCATACCGAAATCCAATATTTGGTCGGTTCAAAGTATAAACGTTAGGTGATAGGAGAGCAACTTTATTCATAGGAACTGTACATCTATGTGTTATTTAGCAAAACGAGAACGAGGTCGAAATATCGCTTATCAGGGTATAGGGCCTATGTGAAAAAGAAAAAAACTTTCCAAATCCCGATATAAAAACTGAAACGGTCGTCATTTTATAAGGGTAGTCCATTCTCGAATTGGTGCGAAACATTGTTGTATGGAACACGTTGAGATATCGTTAGAGTGTTGAAGTTCACTTCGACATTGTTTACACTAATTTACAGTGTAATATTGTATCGTTCCCTCTAGTCACTGGAAGTGTATTACCACTTTCCGCGATCGACAGCCGACCAGAGGTTCCGAGACTTTAGTCGCTACCCTGTACTTACCGTGCCAGTACAGGTGGGTTCGGCTTTACCCGCTGGAAAGGGGAGGGAGATGCTAGATCTACCACCTACCGCTTAACTACGAAGACAAAACCAGACTCCGGACTGTTTCAGTTTACCAAGCTTTTACTACGGTATTCTTTGTTGTTACAATCCGTTGATGCTTCGGGGCACCAACTAGCGCGGGAAGAGATACTGGTCTCTTCAACGTTGAAAGGTGCTACAACACAACCTAACCAACACGAGAGGCTTCAGACGTTCATTCCGTAAAGAGGCACCGCGAGAAGTCCTGTCAACCCGCTGTCGACTCGGCCTTATATAGTGACTGAGTTACGCAATGCGGGTGAACCCGTAGTATTTGCATACCGTGGGTCCGCCGGCCATACCGCACAGCAGGGATCGGCACTCGCGCCACCTAGCTTAAAGTGAAATAACACTGCTAGACTGCCCTGACCCCTACATTACCCCTCCCAGCTTTTACGGGGGGGGGGGGGGGGGGGGGATCCGGCAACCATTTGAAAAATTTACAACTAAGTCGAGCAGTTCTGAAAAAGTGTCTAACCTTTCAACGTTCACAAAGAATCTTTTTACTGATACCAATAAATGATAAAAAGTGAGATGGGAAAAATAGAATATATAGCACACATTCAGTGCTGAAAGAGGAAGACATACACACAGGGTGATAACTAGTGTAGCGGCTGTGGGGGGCGTCATCTCTCTGAGGCGAGCTCCAGGGAAGTCCCTGCAGGGAGCCCGGGGAAGGTTAGAAGGAGTCCCGGGGAAGTCTCCAGTCTGGAGGCTCTCCCGGGGGGCGAGAGCTCGCGGGAGATGACGTCACCCGCTCCCGTATATAAGCAGAAGCCGTCTGCGGCTTCAGTCAGTCTTCTCCTAGACTCTGAGCGATACATATCAAAGGATTAAAGGCTTCGAGCGGCCTTGGCTGTAGCTCATATCCAGAATAAAGGTTCATCAACGCTATCACAGTGGAATTTACTCGTCCTTGTCATTCTGTACACACGATCGTTACACTATATAAAAAGGAGTAGCCTCGCTACTTGGTTCAGCCCAGACCGGCGAGCACCCCGTCTCCCACCGTTCCGGAGTTGTAAGCCAGGGATGATAAAAAATGAGTTTTGAGCCCAGCAGACCCGTCAGCGTGGGGACCTACTCGATCCAGCCCCCTGCTTCCGGGGGCCAATTCCCACTGTCCTCCTCCTGGTTCAGCTCCAGCGTTGCTAGGGGGAGCAATTCCGCGAACCCCCCCCCCACCTTTTTGACTTCACAATGGCCCGTCCCGCAGGTCGTTCTTGTGATGAAAAGAGAGTGTTGGTGTAGAAGGAGAAAGAAAAAGATAGATCGTACTTTCTCTTCTCCGTTTAGGAGTTCCCATCTCCGTAAAAGTTGGTATCAGCGTCCTTATGGCGTGGCACGCTATATCCGTCTCTATGGATAGGAGTTGCAGGAACCACTGAAGGCCCGAACCCCAATCCACACAATGATTGACACTTCTCCACCGGCAAAAGACCAAGCGAGTCCAGCGTCAATCACCCTACAGGGAACCAAAACCACCTGCCGAAGCCGGATCTCAGCCCCCACACTGTCTCTGCACTCTCTGCAGAGTTAGACAAGAGTCCAACTCGCGGAAAGCACCTGCAGGCCGGAGTGTTTCGTAATGGGGCCCTGCTACGAGGCTACCATTGAGAGACCCTTCAGCCCTCTGAAACCCAAGTTGTGCAGTAGAAATTCATCCGGGGGTGATTCTCCGCGGCCCAACTCGAGATCGCTTTTCTATTTTGATCCCCCTGTACTACCCCTCCCAGCGACCACGGGGGCGGCTGATTGAAGTATCACCCTCTCCACCCAAAACTGAATTTTAGTTGTGGGTGATCCCCAGATAAGAACTACGGGAGTTAATATCTGAGGAGCCGGCGGACGGAAAGGCACAAACAACTAGAGTTGAATGTGTCTAGGCATCCTCTGCGGCAGGAAGTGTCCTGCCTCTCTCCATCCCACAATGATACCGGGGAACTTCCGTGAGTTCTCTAGATTTAATGTAGGATGGACCGAAGCTGCCTCACTACAGGCCCTCAGCCAGCTGGCCTCTCGCCGGAACAACCGGGTTGTTCAACGGTGGGGTCTTCAGCTGGAGGGGCGACTGTAGTGGACGGGGTAGCAGGCCTCGTCACGACAGCCTGCTGACCAATGTTAGGTGTTGGACTCAGTGGGTCTGTGACCCTGAACCTAGCCATCACCGCGTTCAAGTCAGCCGTGCTGATGTCGTCAGCGATACCAGGAGAATACCAAGTTACCGAGGAAGTAAATGGTAATCGGGGAACTCCCAGGAGTGCTCTGAGGACGGTTACATGGAGCAGCCTCCATAGCTGAATCCTGGGACGACTGTCCATCTAGGGCGTAATCCCTCTCCGGACCCCATTCTAACAATGCACCAGCTTGTTGCATTGTAAGGTTTGGGGTATCAACGAAGTCAAGATACCGCCCTCTCCGACGTTGATGTAACAACCAAGCTACTTCCGCAGCTGCGATGTTGGACGGTTCAACGTCGAACATGCTCACTCCCATCATGGTATGACACTTGTAGTCGTAGTCCTGAAGGGCGAGCTCTGAACGCACCAACCGCGCCTCAACTGCTGCCAGCTTTGCAGCCATGTTTTCCAATGGCACCTGCAACAAGCTTGACATCCGCTGATGGGCGATGACGCACTCTTACTCCGCTACCCGCATCTGGGCTATCCTAAACTTGTTAGCGTTGATAATCGACTGTTTATCGACACGCTCCAAGTAGGTCTGCATATGATATGCGCGCCAATCTGTCTTTGCTACGCTAGCCAGTGTCAGTTTTTGGTCCCCGGAGTACACATCGATCTGTTCCCCGCAGCGTCCAGGCTTCACTCCTCCCGCTGGGGAAGGTTTGGGCCTTAGGGGCAGGGCGTTGAGGTGGGGGCAGAGAAGGGAACTCCTCTACCGCGCCACCAGTCACGCCACTATCCTCCGTAGGCTCGGGGTCCAGTTTCTTTTCCTTTGGTCGAGCACCAGCAGTGCTTGTCGATGCCGAAGCGTCAGACGAGACCGCTGTCCCTGTAGAACCCTTAGAGAATTTCTCCCCCTTAGGCGCAATCGACCCTTTCCGGCCAGGCTTTTCCTTAGCCGGGCCTGTCTTTGAGGAACGTAGAATGTCTCCCAAAGTTACAGACCCTGGCGTCTGGCTCCGCACTGACCGACCTGACCTCGAGTCGTCATCTGAGTCGCTGGACTTAGACGAGCTCTTGGTCTTCTTTGCAGCAGGCTTGCGGTTTACGGAGTCTCTACTCCAGTCTCGCTTTGCGCTGCTACCACGAGCGGTGTCGCGTATCTGTTTCATCCAGTCCCAGTCCGCCGAGCTTATCCGCAGAGTCGCACCGAAGTTGCGATTCTGCTTCCAAGACACTGTGTACTTACCGTCAACAGCCTTGGGCGCAGGTTCTTTACCTTTGGCTCAGGCCGCGGAAGCTAACCCTACAAACTTATTGAAAAGCCGCATGGTCCTCTCCCTGCCACGAACTGCACCGATCCCATGCTCGTCCAACATGTGACGAATCATCCAAGACCGGCGGGACGAACCCGATCAGCCGAGCACCTGTTCCCATGGCAACGGAACCACGGAAACTCAGCTGAGTGCATCTCTACGAGATGCCGCGCATACAACCTTCCAGAGGCGTAGGTGAGAGACGTTTTCACATCTTCACCTTGGCAGCACTGGAAGACACAATGCCCATTGGCAGTAAACTGCCGGAAGGCAAAGTTTATCTTCTCTCGCTAGAGGATTCCGTACTTTTGGTACGAGGTGGATTTAACTCCGTGTACACTGGTGATGTACCACATGTTTGCGGAGCCCTCATCCAACAGCCACTCCTCGTCGTCAGACACACCATTATCATCTACCGGTTCCGGTAGCCAATGGCGGTCCTTAACGTGGAGGTCCTCCAGACACTTCGCCTTACGCCCAACCAGACAGCTAGGCAGCTTGCGGGCTACCTTGCGCTTCTGGGTGCGCTTAGCGCCTGGAACGAATTCACCGGCCTCACTATCAGCGTCGGATCCCTGGGCAAGACGCTTTGCATTTAAGATCCATGCGCAGATCCTCGCCCCAGTCTCCGACCTGACCACAGTTGTTCACCACAACATAATCAGATTGTTCGTCTGACTCTTGTGATGAATCACCATGCGGTTGTCCAGCTGACTTGAACGTGGGTTTGTCCGAGCCCGAAGACCCAGCCCCCTTCGCCGCTCCACTGCTACTGGGTTTAGGATCCGAAGATCTTTTGCCCTTAGCTACAGTCGTCCCTGCGCTGGACTTACCCACTCCCTTTCCCTTCCCACCTTTGGAAGAACGCTCACTGCGGGCCGCTTTGTCTGCTACGGCTTTCGCCGCAGCAGCTTCCCTGGCCGCGCGAGTCTTGCGCCTGCCCCGGCGGGAGGAGGAGCTACTCACAGGCTTTTCAGTCTGTGAATCCTCCACGGAGCTAGGTTTTGCCAGCTTTATAGCCGGTTTCCCCTTCTCTGTGGCACGCCCTTCAGCGGCCTCTGCTGCTTCTGAGGAAGCAGCTGGCTCCACCGTCTACCAGGGGTTTTATCAACCTCCATAGCAGTCTCCTTCACGGCGGGCGTAACAGGGTTAGTAACCAGGGGCCCGTTGAATAAAGTTCGTAGGTCTTTCTACGATGTCGTACAATTGTCCTTTGTCGGTCAGCGTTGAATAAAGGATCGTATGTTATGGAATAGTCAATTCTATGATAAGATAATTTGTCCCACCTCTGAGGGTGTTGAATAAAAAAAGATTGTATCGTCATAAATGGTTCAAAACGATCTTATTGTACGACACCTCAAGGGCTGTCCTACAGCTTGTTTGTTAATAGTATACACATTTAATTAATACAAATCGAACGGGATTACGTATCTGTGTTTATACAACATGAGAATAAATTGTATACTCTAGAATATATTGAGAATGAATTGAGAACAAAAGAGAGAAAATGTGAGAACTTTATAGGCGTTGAATAAAAAGATGTCCTACACAAATTATCGTCGGGGATGTCATAAATCGTTCAATTTATCTTTCCTTTGGCACAACACCTCAAGGATATTTACATTTTGAATTCTACATAAATTACATGAGTGTTCACCCATTGCTTAGATATTGTATATCTAACTCTGAGTGTATTTCAGTCACTTGTTTTCTTACATGGACCTTCCGAAAAACGCGTGATATTTTATCGTCCGATATGGGTCAATTATGGGCTAGATTCTACGAACGACAATGACATTTTTCTACGAGATGTTTTATTCAACACGGCGGACGAAATATCGTGCAAATTGTCGTGCATCGTCCTGTTTGTCTTATCTTCCAGCCCCATAAATGTACGAACTTTATTCAACGGGCCCCTGGGCAGGAGGTGCAGCAACCGGGGCCTCTACCCTCAAGGGGGAAACCGCCTGTGTAGCACACTCCGGGCCCTGATTAGCAACCCAACGATCTATCAGACCCTTCATGGCCATGGCACGCATGTCCGGGTCCGTGATACTCTTCAGTTCCCGCGACCAGCGATCCCATTGATCTACTGTGCCGCCTCCGGGAGCAGGAGGATCCAGCTTATGGATCAACTTCCCGCGGCCACGGCCAACGGGAGTTAACCTGAAGTACTTTTCTTTCCCGTCTCCTTCCGCGGTATGAATACCGGTTTCGGAAGACGAGAAGCAGGAGTAGCCAAAGCTGACTTCTCCCAGTACCCAGAGCTCTTTACCTGGGAAAGGTCCATTTTCCCACCCTTCGCGGAAGCGATCCGCCCAGAGCTTTCAGCCGAAGCTGATGTCTTAGGCTTCACGGGCCCAGCCTCTGCCACCGAAGTGGAAGGGCCGGACTCACCGCGCGGTGACGACTGGATGTCCAGAGCACCCGAGTTGACACTGTGGAAATACTCGAGGGAATCACCAGTGCCCAGGCCGACAGACACGCTGTCTCCTGAGCCTGCAGGGGTTGCGGCTGGAGCCGAGTCCTGCGGGGCGGGTTCCTCCCCCGGTGGAAGGGCCTGCGACTCTCCGCACTGCTCAGCCAGGCTGAACGCAACGCCATACTCCAGGGGCGTCACGAAGATGCCACTTGGCCAGAGTGATCTGATCTGCGTAAACAAGGCCTTATATACGGCCAGTTGACCCCATTCAAAAGAGGTCATGTCCTCGACCAATGACAGGTGTTGAGACGTTCATCATCCGAGCGCCTCCATGCCCCTCGACCGCGAAATCATCAAAGACCTCGTTACATGTCATTTGATTCGCTCTGCCACACTCTCCCAGCGGGTGCGAAGACCGGCCACACTTCACTGCGCCAAGCCGAGTCTATACCCTTGGGGGTTTCCAATTCTATCTGACCACCATTACATGTCTCAAGAAGGTACAGATTGATGATTGAAAGAGATTAAAAACCATCAAATTTGAACGTTATGGCAAGTAACGCAGCCTCTAGAGGGCCCTCTACGGGGATTCCCTTCGAGCAACGTCGGGACTGTCGCCATAAGTCCGTCTTTTATCAAGTTTCAACCGTCATCACGTTCAATCAACCAACCCTAGGATATGCAGGTTTGGTCAGCGGGCTTCTCGTTGTGTTTTTTTCGACAACAATTCCGCACCACTACTCCTTGTAGTTGACTGCAGCCTTGCCTCGTATTCGGGCACTACGGCGATTTTTGGAATTGTATTCCAGTTCTAATTTCTTCCTCACTGACATCCCATCTTTCGTGTACATGGAACGATCAGTGGGGCCCTTGTAGTCCTCCGCTTCGGGCTTCAATTCCACCCAATCTTCCTCTCTCGAGTCAGATGGGGGTATCTTCACCTTACGCGGACGACCGGGCTTCCGTCGTGTTGGCGGCGGGCCCTTACATCTATTACCGGCCTTGACTCGGGACTTCCCTGCCCTGCAAGAGGGTTTCGCTGAAAGCGGTACCTGCCGGGGCTGAGACTCTGCGTTATCAGAGCCAGCTCTTTCGCGCATACAGTGCCATGCTCGCAAGCAAGCAACATGTGACTTCCGTGTCCATTCATCTTCGAGGACTACCGTCATATCTGACAGTACTTCAACTATGATAAATGGACCATCCCAGTTTGGGGCGAGTTTTACGTTCACTAAAGAGTGTGATATCTGGAATTTTCTCGGCTTTAGTCTGACATCATGTCCAGACCACTGCCACTCTGCGGCTTTCTCTAGGCCTCTCCTTGCTCGGTAGTAAGCCTCTACAAAGCGTTCCCGAAGTTTTTCCACGAAACCTATGGGGCAAGGTATCTCTGCGTATATCCTGGGTACCCCATATACTATGTCTGCAGGCATCACAATCTCTTCTCCGAAGACAAGTAGATTAGGTGAACACCCCGTACTAGAATGAATAGTCCCATTGTAAGTGTGCGCTATTTTTTTATTATTATTTTTTTTTTATTGCAATCAATTCGCCTTAGATATAGCTATGTATGGTGCTAGCTCATCCCAGTTACTGCGACTCTCGTTGACCATAGTGCGCAAGCACTGTATCAACGTTCTATTGAATCGCTCTACCATCCCATCTGATTGTGGGCGGTACGGGTTGGTGCGTGTTTTCTTTATCTCCAGTACTCTACACATTTCCTGCCAGATCTGAGATTCAAATTCTCGTCCCTGGTCGGAATGTAAAATACTCGGAGCTCTGAAAGGTAGCACCCAATTCTTCACAAGTGCTTCCGCACAGGTAGCAGCTTTGTGATCTTTCATGTGATAGATCTGCACATATTTTGTGTAATAATCCATCACCACCATCATACGGCCAGATGTCACGGATCGTTGTCAAATGGGCAGGGACAGGGGTCAAAAATAACGTTAGGAGTATGGTCAAAATCTTTTGTGTATAAGTAGTACAGTGGGTGGTGTATATGTTGGATGTATGAGGGTAGGTTAAATACCTATAATAAACATACACCACAGAGCCAAAGTTTGGTGGTACAAATGCTATGTGGAAACGATTGACTCCCTCCTAAACACTGCAGAGATTATACTGATAAATAAGGCTAATTATGCAATTTTTTTTTAAGCTCCATGACTAGTTTGAGTAGGTGTTCTTTCTTTTTGTTTTGAACCTTACTAAGGTTAATATCAGCTAGGGGGTCAATCGTTTCCACAGGGAGTCAATCGTTTCCACATTCTCAGATATGGGTTCATGACCATGTACAGGGAAGGAGTACAAGAAAGCTGGTACCATGTGAAGTTACCTTGATATAAGGGGGTATTTATATGAAATGGACAGTAGTCAAATATAATATACTTGTTAGCTATCACTGTAGGGTGGGAGTCAATCGTTTCCACACAAAAACTACACAAACCAAGGGACCACACTGACTGGCATACGTAGTTTTATATGCCACTAGTGGCATACAGCATTGGTATCATGTACAGGGATGCCAGTTTGTAGGATTTTGCCTACATGTAGGATTTTCATTCTAGTATAAAACGTATATGGAAACTTCAAGAAATTGTATATATTTTAAGAAAAATATAGACTCCAGCTTATCTAAATATTATATAAACCTGTTTTGTAATCTTTCAAATTTTTTAATTCAGCTTCCCCCAGCGCACACAGTTAGAAAGCCTATGAGCCTAGAGCTGTAGGATGGTAGGATTCCTGTGGGAAATCCTCCTATTGACAAGGGCAAACCAGAATGCTGACATCTGATTGGCTTAAAATATGTCATGTGAGAATACAGTTATGGGAGCCTTACCACATGTAAAAGAAATCAGAGGAATGCCTTATGAACTTGTAAAGATATTTTGCAGAATATAGAACTGATAATGTGTGATAATCTATTCCAAATGGATTTCTTTGAGGAGTTCCCCATTTAGTGCAGAACAACACATAGACCCACTCTCATAGCAGATATCCAGATATCATATACCGCCAGTCTATATCCAAGGATCTGCTGGGAGAGTGATGGGGATTCCCCTACAGCATACATGTGCGTTTTAGGTAAGACATAGACTGGCCTCAGTCCCTATCTAGGATTTTTTCCTCACCCAAACTGGCATCCGTGCATGTAATATTCCAAAATCGAGGAGATAGGGTATGATAAAAACAAAACCTGATTCGTTTTAATCTTGGCCACCGCATTCCACTCCTGAAGTTTTGGCTCCAGACTTCACTCAGCTTCGCCTCATGAAGTCACTTTGCCAAACTCCAGTCGTGGAATACGGTGGAAAAGATTAAACCATCTAGTTTTACGATATTATTGAATGGAGAAGCAATAATGGTTATTTGACGACGATCCATGACATCTGGCCATACACGTGTTGCTGTCATCGGACTCATCGATACAAGAGATGATATCGAGAGCAATGTGTGCAAACCGGACTCCGAATAACTCCTGTTGTAATGGCATCTTCCCTAGACCTTCGCCGGGCTTAACCTTACAACAGATTGAGCATTCCAGGCCAGTAGTAGTGTCGCTTTATTTTAGCGGCAGTCCTATGTTTTCCGAAATGTGCCGAACTTCTATGCTCATGGCACAGAGTCAAAAGCCCAGGACGCAGTGAAATGGGTACAACCAGCTGTAAGTGTTTCCTTACTGGACACACAGTGGTTCTCACCCTTTATAACACGTTATCCCTTACAGTTAACTCCGTCCACTGACTACAGAGTGTCTGGAACTCCCGGTTTTCAATCGAGAGCTCTGATCCTCTAGGTCTTTGGAGGCCATTCTTTACCAGTTTAATCAACCGGGACATCTCCGGATCACTCAGTTGAGCTTCACGGATCTGTTCCAGTGTCCACTGATAGAACGCGGGATCAGGATTACCCATCTGGTGCAGCGCAGCCAAGATAGCATCGTGTTCCCCACAGTCTACACAGTCCGGCCGTCCACACTTACGTAATGGTCTCCGTGACAGACTCTCCGCGTTGATATGTGATTTACCGGGTCTGTGCTCTATCTGGCAGTTCTTAAGTCCGAACTCGGACAGAGCCGCCAGCCATCTTTCGATCATTCCTTAGGCATCTTTGAAGTTAAAGAGCCATTTCAACGAGGAATGATCCGTACGTAAAGTGAAATCTCCACCTCCGAGGAAGTGTCGATATTTCCTTACGTATACAACCACGGCAAGGAGTTCTCTCTTTGTGGTACAGTAGTTCCGTTGTGCCTTATTCAAGCTATTGCTCGCAAAGCTCGTGCAAAGATCTTACTCCACCTTCCTAGCATATTCTTTAATTCACTCTGCTCCGCAGTTGTTAACGCGTCCGCAGCAGTGATCAGAGTTTCTAGGGTCTCATGCAGAACTACAGACCCAGGATCACTTTCCGAGTTTGCGTTCACGCATCCAATCCGCACTTCTCCCGGGTCGTCGTTGGTTTCCTTCAAACCTGACCAGTCACCTGGTCTGGTATTGGGAATAGGCGCGACACGCATTCTAACACGTTAGCCAATATTACTTGACCAATGACGTCACCTTTTTTCAACGCTATCCTCCCCGTCGTATGATTACTAACGGGTATGGATCCGATCCGAGCACTACCCACAAGGGTATCCCAAGCCTGTAATCCTTTGTCAGGAAACAACATTGGATCGGGCTCAAACATAGCATCTGCCAACGGCAGGTCACCTTCCCCAGCTATTAGCACATTTCCCATCTGCTGAGGGGCGATGCTCACATCCTGCCTGACAGAGACCACTGAAGATATCTGTCTACAGGAACATTCTACTTCCAGTTGTTCCGGTTGTTTAATCCGAAGCAAGCCTTGCTGAAGGTCCAATGACACTCCATACAACGCCTGAAAGTCTATGCCTAATATTCCATTCTTCTCGATACCTACTGAGATCGGAATAATCACTTTACCGTAACATTTTAACGGAGTACCATTAGCAGCCCGTGCACTTGCTTCCGAAAATTAACATTCCGGATCAAACTCAAAAGTTTTATATAGATTGTGATTTAACACAGAGCAACTTGCTCCAGTATCAACCAACAGGTCTACTTTCAACCCTTGAATTCTTACAGGTACATACCACCGTCTCCCTCCTAATGGAGATGGCTGCTGAATTAACCGGGAAATACCATCGAGGGTGCCGAGGTTCCATCCGCGTTGGCGTAGCCATTGTAGACAGGGGTGCTTCGGAGATAGATACCGAGAACAGATTGTAGCAATCTGATTCGAGATCTCTTCCTCTCTGGTCCGACCAGGATTCCTACTGTTCGCGAGTTCTGCGGTTGGCGTACTCTGGCGTACAGTTGCTTGGGCTACTGTTTCGCCACTTACTGCAGCCCCTTCTAGTTTACCGGATCCTCATACGGGGATGGTAAAGCTAGCGGGCTGTCTGTAGATTCTACAGCAGCCAACTTCTGGGGACATTCCGGAGAAATGTGCCCAGTCTTTCCGCACTGCCAACAACGCCGGGTATCCAGTGCGTTTTTCTGTGATAATCGCTCGTTGATCTGCAGCAACATCTCTGCCACAGTAGGAGATTCCCCACAGCATGTTCTGTCATCTTGGGATTCCCATTTCTGGGCCTTCCTGGATTCAACTGGCCACAGCCCCTACCGCGGAAACAATGACGTCCGAGCACCATTGACCGCACCGCGGAAAGTACATCTTCCACTTCGGGGTTGCTGGTTTCGTCCGTCACCAACTCATCCTGCTCCCAGGATGGGGTCAGCATAGCTACCCGGGATTTACCCACAGGCTTACCATACTGTCCTAACAGAGCACACCTTTGTTCATAGGCGTCCACTATTCTCAGCACCTGTATGAGGCTCATTCCAGGTTCCCATTTCGAGACCACCTCCGTTCGGATGTCCTCGTCTCTGAGACCCTTCACAAACTGAGTTTGTAGACCCTCATGCAGTACCGGCGAGTCCAGTCTAGTACCAGGTTAAACCTCCATCAGCAGTTGCTGAAGGGTAAACCCATTAGCACGGGCGGACTCATCCTTACCCTGTACCTGGCTTAGGAAAGTCGAGCGAGGGTTCAGCGTCACTAGCTGCCCACAGTAATAAGACGCCACTTCCACAAGGGCATCCCATCCGTGCGTAGCTGAATGCCGGTAGGCGTGTAAATTAGCCTCTCCCGGTCTATCGCGCAATGCTCTCATGAGGTACGACAGTGCGTCGGCGGTATTCCACCCATTGCACTGAACATCCTCACAGAACCCGGCAAACCAGTGCTCCCACACCATTCCTTTACCAAAAGGCTTCGGAACGATGGCGTTGCATCTGGCGGTTTCTGCCGGTCTCACGATCGGGACATCTCTAGCTTGCGCCTTAAATCGATTGAATACCCGATCTGCGTTGCTCTCCGCATGCACAGGGTTTAGTCCTAATTCTACTATTGCGGAACTCGACGGCACTCCCCTATCACTAACGTGCGTAGAGTTTCTTAGAGAGTCCATCGGGGAAGCAAAATTCACCGTTGGAGGTCTCCGGTCTATACGTGGCGGCGTATATATCTGAGGACCTCTGACATTCCCTAGTGGGGAGTATACTTGGTCCTTAGTCATGCTCTGCCAGCCTGGCAAAGGAGTCCTATACTTTAAAGCATAGTCTGCCTCTGCTCGCTGGTTGCGTTCCAGCACCGCCTTTTCCTTCTGCACATGCAGAAACTCTGCAGCGTGCTTTGCACGAGAATACACATCTTGCAACACCAACTTAGCGGCCCGCTGCTCATCGAGCAGACGCTGCTGTGTTTGCTGTTGCTCGGCATCATGATCGATCCGAGAATCGGTCTTGTGCCGGTTTGCTGGGGTTTCTTCCTCCCCACAGTCAGGTCCCTCCTCGGAGTCGCCTATTCGGCTTACCCCGTCCAGGTTCCTGTCTTCCATGGAGTCCGCTCTGGGCGTCCCCATGTGGAACACGGTTGAGCTCAATTGCTCAGCCACGTTCTTCGCAGCCTTCCTCCATGGTTGGCTTGCAGCTTCCTGCGTAGTACGGACATCTTGTGTCTTCTCCGGGCCAGCTGCACCTTCTGCGGCAGGACTCTGCGGTTTCTCCACCATTTCTCCTCTCCAGGGATCTTCGGCTGTGCAAGCAGCCAAAGATCCTGGTCACGGCACCAATGTAGCGTTCCCTCTAGTCGCTGGAAGTGTATTACCACTTTCCACGATCGACAGCCGACCAGACAATGAAACAATCTTGTCAGAATTGGATAAATAAACTAACCGAATAACACATATCTTGATTTTTCAATTCATTTCTTTCAATAAATCAAAATCCATGCGGTTCGTTTTCACGATCGGTCGCCCTATGGGAGACAAATAGCACCTCTTGCGACGACGTGGTGCCCAAGGCTGAAGCTGATGAGGTGGTCTTTTTGGCGTAACTTGTCCGAGAGGCAGCTCGTACATCGGTGAAGGAGTAGGAACTTCCTGTTCCTCTCTGATCTCAGGTAGCTGTTCTGTAGGCAGTCTCATCTTCATCACGCTGGTTGGTATAAGACAAGGCTGGAAAACGACTTCATCCTGCTCCTTCTTCATCTTCATCACAACAGGTGGTGGAATGGCTGCTGGAGTCATTGGTTGCATCACCTGTAGTACTGGCCTCTGAGATGGTGGCAGTATAAATGGTTGCACAGGCTGGACCATATGTGGTACTGCTACCATGATGACAGGAAGTGGCACTAGCTTCTGGAGTATATACCTGGGCTGACTTCTTGTCTGTTTTCCTGACATGATGTAGCGTATCTTGTGTCTGCACATGGAATGCTGATAGGCAGCTACAGAGGTTCCGAGACTTCAGTCGCTACCCTGTACTTACCGTGCCAGTACAGGTGGGTTCGGCTTTACCCGCTGGAAAGGGGAGGGAGATGCTAGATCTACCACCTACCGCTTAACTACGAAGACAAAACCAGACTCCGGACTGTTTCAGTTTACTGAGCTTTTATTACGGTATTCTTTGTTGTTACAATCCGTTGATGCTTCGGGGCACCAACTAGCGCGGGAAGAGATTCTGGTCTCTTCAACATTGAAAGGTGCTACAACACAACCTAACCAACACGTGAGGCTTCAGATGTTCACTCTGTAAAGAGGCATCGCGAGAAGTCCTGTCAACCCGCTGTGGACTCAGCCTTAAATAGTGACTGAGTTACGTAATGCGGGTGAACCCGTAGTATTTGCATACCGCGGGTCCGCCGGCCATACCGCACCGCAGGAATCGGCACTCGCACCACGTAGCTTAAAGTGAAACAACGCTGCTCAACTGCCCTGACCCCGACAATATCATCAATTTCGGTTAGGCCTATGTGATAAACATGGAACCTACATTGTTATACGGATAGAAGACTCGTTGACATTAACGTTATTCAAGGAACTCGACATCGGGCGGAACATCACTCCAATTAACATCACTCCCATCTCGTTTGGTAAGATGTATGAACAAAGATAAGGTTGTTCTATATCGAAACTGCTGCAGGCGCCTGCCATGAATGGGTTAAATCACCCTGAGAAAAACTTATAGATAATGCTTTATTACCACCGGATCCCATCCTTAAAGGCATATCCTACAATTGGCCAGATAGTATGTCATTTTCTCCTGACATACTATACTGTGAAGGGGGGGGGGGTCACCGTGCTCGTTTTATTTTTTTAGATAAACACCGTGTTTAGAGATCATGTCAGAATCTTGGATATTGGATCAAAGAAAACCCTATTTTCAGTATTTACCTACTACAGTAGAACCCCGCCCAACGGACACCCCGCGTAAGTGGACACCCGCGTTAGCGGACACTTTTGCTTGGAACAGAATTTTTCCCCTCTATTAGACGTTTATTTAAACCTCGCGTAAGCGGACACCCCGCGTAAGCGGACACCCCGCGTTAGCGGACAGTTATTTCGGTACCAAAAGGCCTAAAACCCTGTGTAAGCGGATACCTCCAACGGACACCCTACCAAAAATAGATTAATCTGTCCTTTTTATCAGTGTGTGTGAGTATATTCAGAGAAAATCCATTTTGTAATTCAATGTTTAATAGCTTCGGACCCAATTAAGATATCAGAAAATGGATTTCAGATATATTATTACCTCTGTCTCCCCTATTCATCGGTATATAACACATTTATATTGGGCTTGAGGAAACTTGAAAACCCCGCGTAAACGGACACCCCGCGTAAGCGGACACTTTGGCCCGGAACAGAGGGTGTCCGCTTACGCTGGGTTTTACTGTATATATAAAAAGGCACATTTTCGACCGAATCTGCTTGGAGTTGCTCCCCCACATAGAGACAGACAGAGCAAGATCTGTCCATGGAGACTGAAGTGCCACGAGAGTGAGATTCTCGTGTACAGAAAACCTTAAACCTGGTGTTCTTTTTAGTAGGTCTTCACTCAGATTTGCATTTTCTCTCATGATTTAGTTCTAGCAATGTTGAAAACTAAAGTCAATAGTGTAGTTTACTAATCTCCTTACCTGAGACAAGGTGTGTGACAGCCTCCGCCATTACAAGATGGTGCAAGTTTTGCAGGGGGCCGTTTCACTAGTGGGGTGGTAAAAGCGAGAGCTAGGACCGCAACAGTGCCAGCAACAGTGATACCAACAGTGACAATGACAAGATCTCGTTTCATCAGTGCTCTCACTGTTGAGGTGGCACCAACTCTCACTGTTGGCATATTTTACAGCATAGTGCACTTAGTGAGCACAGGGTCTCGCTATGCTGTCAAACCTCACTGTGTGTATATAGAGGATTTCCCATGTTTCCCATAGGAATTGAGCAATAGAATTTTAATATGAGTAAGGGGTATAACATATAATCATACCAAATATGAAGAAGAACGGCTGTACCGTTCCGAAGATATCGACGTTTGAATTTTTCACTCCCTCCGTGCATTTGTATTGGTCACTGTTCTTTTTCACTCCCTCTGTAGTGTGGTGGGGTTTCGGCTGTTCTTTTTGTCTCCCCCCGGAGGCCGTCGGGAAGTGCCCGACACTGGCCACGAGAGCAGTATTTGCTATGACATAATTTAAACGCCGATAGCTTCAGAACAGTGCGGCCTACTTTCTCCATATTTGGCACGATTATAGGTTGTATGGATACCTTACTCTTGTCAAAATTTCATTACCTAACTCCTAAGGGAAGTGGGTGAAAACATGCCCTCCTCTGACATAAACAAAGCTCTAAACCCAACAGCGACACGGTCTACCCTGTCACTAATAGCGCCTCAACAGTGATAGGTACAGTGAGACCTAATTTACTAGTGAAACGGACACTCTCACTGTTGGTGACGCTCCTTCCCACACTGACGTTCATGGTTGACTGCACGTTCTCATGAAACGCAAACTATCACTGTGGTCTCACTATGACAGCTTACCCTCCTAGTGAAAAAGTCCCCTGGTTATAAATCATGCTGAAATCAAACATGGGAGTGTCTATCAGAACTTATGCCCCACCACCTATTTGAATGTTCATGTTATGCCGAAGCTAGTATGTAGTACATCCCATTCTCGCCAGGGTAGGGCACACTATATGTGCTATGTGAGTCCTAGTGCCAAAGGCACTAGTTCAAAAGATAAATCTTTTATTTTTTTTGCAATCATTTATCATCAGCATTACGAACATTGAAATAAAATTGTGATGACAAGCAAAATTAAAGGGATCATGCATAGACAGTGGTAATGTTCTCATACACAAGCAATTTTTTGTACTGTTTTCTAAATCAAATTTGACAAATCTTCTACAGTGAATTTAGAAATTGAAAACCCATATCAAGTTTCTTAAAATCACAGAATTTATTTTCGGAGTTGTGCATATTCTAATGATAAAATAAAGAAATGCTTATTTTTGAGATATTTATCATTGTTTCAGGTCCTAGGCTCACATTAAGATGACACCTTTTTCGTAATAAAGCAATGAAAAAACAAAATTTCCAAATTAATTTTCTGGCTTAGCTCTAAACATAAACACTCAATCGCAAGAAAAGTCCAGGGTATACCCCACTGATGCGATGGATTCGTCGCATCACTTCCGGCACCACCTATGCATTTATAGGCCTAGGTGAAAAAGTTAATTTCTGATATTTAGGTACCGGTACATACACGGTATGAATTTCTAGTTCCAATAAGATGGAATCCATTGTGAATACCATAACGACTTTGTTCAATCACCATGTTGGTCGAGATTGATTTGGGAGAACCATTGTACAAATAGAAGCTCAATAGACATATGCAAATAAAAAAAACCATATGTAAATTTAAAAAAACCAAGTATAAATAAAATCCTTCTCAACCCTTACGCTTTTCAAGGTGTCAGCATTACACCTAGGCTACAGCCTGCTGTTTTCACAGCTTTCACACGTTTTGAAACCTGGCATCCAAATGGTCTGTAATCAATCAAGGACATGTATAGTATAGTTTCTATACAAATATAATAGGAAGAACACCATACCTGTGCGACGAATCCATCGCATATCATGAACATTTCAAGATGTGCGATGCATCGCATTGCACACGATCGCACACGCGCGCGTGGCCAGACCCACATGAGCGATTGTGTGGGATGCGACGGGCGGCGCCGTTTTTATGACTCTCGCCGGCCGTTTATGACTTTTCATTGACTTGCTACAATCGCATCGCACCAGTGGGGCCGGGCCTTTAAGGAAAACCCACAAGAACTTAGTTCCAATCTGTAACATAGGTGGCGCCACAGGTGATTCTTTCTCTACAGATGGAGTGGTGCACATTGTCCGATATGCCTTAACATCCCCAAACCTGCTGACTCCCCTATTGTACATTTTTTGTTGCTGTCTTTTTTTAAATGGGTCACGGGGTACTTTGATGTCAATTGGGCCACTGTGTAAAGCTATAAATGTAAGAGGTGTTATGGGTAAAAGTCGGCATGTCGCTGTATGAGAGTAAAGACATCGACATTATTGTTTCCGATTTAATGATCGTTTGTCGGAATGGTGAGAATCTGTGGTATGTTTCGCTGTCTTTAGTATTGGGTTTATATATATATAGGTTTAAGAGGCCTGTGGTCTAGGCGGGTAGAGTGACGTAATGCGGTCTATAATGGTAGTCAATGTCCTCCCACTGACCCCAGGCCCTGCACTGACCTTTAAGGCCTGAACCCACCGTGGGATTCTTGTTCCTGTCCCTGCGATATATAGCACTTCCAAATCGCATCGCACAGTGGGTTCAGCCTTGCGATTTCCAGCCCTGCGATTCCGGTACCACCCCCCGTGGAGGGTACATTTTCTCGGCGACAAATTGTACTTCGGGCAGACCCAGATTCGCATGCGATCAATTTCAAACATGCCTGAAATTTTCCCTGCAATTCTGTTCCTAGACCCTTGGACCCCCATAGAGAGGGTCGTCGGCCACCTGTCCCCAAATCGCAGGGTAGCCCTGACCAACGAGGAAAAAAAGTTTTGCTGCGATTCCAGACCCCAGTGGGTAGATTGGCCAATCAGGCCACTGGATTTGGTCACATGGTGTCAACAACAACATAGTCACGTGCCACAAAACTCACAGATTGGGGGCATCTGTTTTTTGGGTGTTTTTTTTTTTTTACAACTTTATTGATTTATAGTTATTTCATACATTTATTTCATACATCATCTTACAACTATTGCTCTGTAATGTTATCCTACCGAAAAACTAGTTCAGGAATGTATATATATATACATATATATATGATCTATAATAAAATTACCAGAAGGAATATTTCTCGGCGACTAGGGGAGTGGGATTTATTGCAGGGGGAAATCGCACAGTGGACCAGAAAACGTATGCGATCTTTGTACCGCCCCTCTACTGAGTAGACCGCAATGTGGAGGTCGACGACATGTGCGATAAACGGTCCCAATATCGCAGGGAGATAAATCGCACAGTGGGTTCAGCCCTTAGTCCAGACATATATTAGAGTGCTGCTGTCCATACTCAGTCACTCATTGGGTTTACCAGCCATGGAGAAGATTCCATACTTGTCTGACTTCGTTTCTAATCCGGCTGCTCTCCAGGAGTTTCTGACTGATAAAGGGCATCATGTACTTGACCTCATGCAAGCGCATCCATGGAAGTCTCTCGCAGGAGTGATCTCTGGGACTGCATTATTATGGCGTCTCTCCAAGGTCCATAGAAACCTACCTCCAGGTATGCTTAATACGTAATACCAAGTCCGTTAAGGTTTAACTCTAATCGACCATACAGGGTTGACGAAGTACATAGAAACAGGTCGCCAATGGGAGTAAAGAACCGCATATTCTATAGATTAACCAGCATTTGTGTGTTATCCACCTGGTTATCTGTACGTCTGGAAATAAGTTGCAGCGAAATTTACGATGAGTATAGGTCTGAAAACGATTTGTCATGATTATACATAAAGATATTCTACTTCGTGTCAATCTCAGAGAGAAATACATCATCCCTGTCCCACCTTTAAAGGTCCATATCCTTATGATATCTTATTTCCTTCATTTCAGTTATTTACGAAAGACATTGTAAAGGGGGGTTACATTCTAGATTATATGGTGTGTATGGTATGAGAAGGAAAAAAATCAAAGTTAACGCTGAGGGGTTTGAAAGCTTTTGGATGGGAAAACCCCTCTCAATTTTTTTAAATTCTAAAAGACACCATGTAAACAAAGATTTAAAACACAAGTGAACATCATCAGAAAATATCGACCATCCGCTACTAAATGTGTAAAACCACGGCTGCTCTGATGCCACGTCCACGTCGCATCAGAGTCCAAAAAAAAGGTTATAAACGGTGGGTGAGGGTCATAAAAACGGCAGAGCACCGCACAAAAGGTTAACGGCACCGGGTTGGCTGGGCTTGAGCGCGGGTGCGATGCGACGAATCCTGCAGATGTAATAGATTTCTTACATTAGCCCTGTCTGTGTAGAAAATGAATACTCCTCCACTTTCGGAACATAAGTTCATGTGTTTCATGTACCAAATACACGAGCTATCTTCTACATTCTGGCTATACAGCTGTCCAAGTTACCAAAATGTCTGGTTGTTCTGTATATAAATTCATGCAATCTAATCCTACATAGTCTCTCTTATAATTTGATAGCTTCAGAAACATATACTTTGCTAAACTTATATAGTGCATTAGAGAAATTGATAACCCTTTCTATGTACAACTTTTATTTTTTTTAAAGCGATGCGATGGATCTGTGTACATATGTACACGGATCAAGACATCTAGCTCAATGAGAATGCACGAAGCTGTCACATGTGTTCCATGTTAAGATAGACACATCAACTGTATATCTATGTCCATCTATTATCTTGACCATTCATTTACTTGTGTGTTATCATCTGATGCTTATAAAAACGACAGGCTCTGTTTGTAAGCCTGTGCCAATGTCCATGATATTGTTCATCATGTACATTTTTCGGAATTTTCTTTATGCACACACCAATATATATATATATATATATATATATATATATATATATATATATATATATATATATATATATATATATATATATATATATATATGTAGCAGTCTGCTACGGTGGGACACACGGTGGGACAAATGGACCTGAGACTGGCATACTTCACACCTTTGCACCAATCGGCTACTATTTCCTGCTGGGTACAAAGTTTCACAGTTTGGGGTGTTCTACAGTCTCAGGGTAACATGGCGGATTCAATTCACATGAGAAGATTTAACAGGTACATAGTCTCGCCCCTACACCCCTACACAGGGTACACAGTCGCCGACTCAGGGTACTTCCCCGTGTGAATAGGTGTTATTTGAGACCACTGAGACTCACAGATTGGGGGAGAACGTGTGAAATACATTTGTCTCACCAAAATGTCCCTCTAAATTTTAAACCTGTTTAAAGTCAAAATCTCATGAGATTCTGTTCCTTGTTAGGGGCGATTGTCGCCGACAATTGCAAGAGAAAAAAGTTGTCTCAGCAAAATGAAAGTCTGTCATTCACACGAGGAGATTGTGTTCCAGTACCGAATCTCAACAGGATTTGTCTCAGACAAACGGCCTGTGAGGTACATGAATCCCACCGTGTGAATCCCGTTTAAGTTTGGTCTATCCATCAGAGTGAGATGAGTCGCTACCCTATGAGGTTCCCCACATAGGTTGGTTCGGATAGTCCTCAGTATGTACACAAAACCAGACTCGGCACGTTTCAGGTATTACTGAATCTTTATTCAACCTGACAGAAACAGTTTCAGTCGCCTAGCACAGAATGTGCTAGGTAGCGTAAGGTGAGGGGAAAAACCTAACAAGTCTGTGAGGCTCCAATCAGTTTGCTTGACGCGGAGGAATATACAAGTAACCTGTCGACTGGCTGCGGACTCAGCCTAAATATACTGACTAAGTTATGTAATGCAGGTGACCCCATAGTATTTGCATGTATACACAGGTCTGCCGGCTTTACTGCAGAGCAGTGATCAGCACTCACATCACCTTGCGTCAAGCAAACCAACCACTGCTCGACTACCATGACCCCTTTATATATATGACCCGTTCTCACGAAATGGGAGGAACCCCTGATTTCAGGTTTACCATGTTGTAACTCATTCAATTTTGGAGTTACTCATCCATATCTTTTTTTCATCATGTAGATCTCACTGAGAGCTAAAACGCCATATATAGTTTTACCTTGGTCAATGCATTGAAAACTTTGAAAAAAATTGTCTTTGAAAGATATTTATATGTACTTTTATCTTGGCTAAAATCAGGCTTCTCTTTATGTCGCCATTTTTCTCAATCCCATTGAATAATGAAAAAGTGGTTAACCATTGCTGTTTTGATGTCTATTGTAATCCCTTAAGGGTGTATTATGGGGGGAAAATAAAAAAAATGATAAGAAAAGGACTGTGGACTCCAAAAAGGCCAATGTAATGGAAAGTCCTTATGGCTAAAACATGCTCATCTTTACGTCACCGCCTTTAACAATGTAGGAAGCAAAGAAAATAATGATAGATATTTCTAAAAAAACCTTTAGAAATTTAGAAAATATGTTCACCTTTAATGTCAACTTTTTCCTACATGTTATGTACATTTTTTCTAGTAAAAATGATGTGAAAACTGTGGCGATGTAAAGATGAGATTTATTTCTTTTTACGTTGCCAGTTAATATATGTCTATGGCAACAAGGAAATGATTTGAAATTTAGTGGTTTTACCCCCAATCTCAACCTCAACCTAGTCTCACCCTCACTGATAGTTACATCCTCCTAACATGAATTGAAAATGAGATATTAGCCTTTAAAGTGGCGACGTAAAGATGAGTACTCATCTTTACATCGTCCATTTATATATGTCTCTTGGAACAAGGATTTGAATATAAATTTGAATGTTTCAGCCTCAAACTCACCTTCAACCTATGTCTCACCCTCACTGATTGTCCTACCATGGTCATACTAATTAAACATGAAATATTATCCTTTAACAAATGGCGATGTAAAGATGAGTACACATCTTTACGTCGTCCATTTATATATGTCTCTGGGAATAAAGATTTAAATTGATTTTTTTCTTTTTCAGTCTCAAACCCAATGTCAACCTATGTCTCACCCTCACTGATAGTCACACACTGGTCTCATTTTTCAAATATGAGATATTAGGCTTTAAAAACAGTGACATAAAGTCCCTGGATTATATACATCTCTGGAAACTAAGATTTAAATTTAAATTTGATTGTTTCAACCTCAAACCCACCATCAACCTATGTCTCACCCTCACTGAGAATCCAACCTTGGTCTCATGATTTAAATCTAATATACTAGCCTGAAAAAAACGGCGATGTAAAGATGAGAAATTTGTCTTTACGTCGCCAATTTATCTTTCATCTCTGACTATTTTCAAATTATGTGATTAGGATAGAACTATCAGTGAGGGTGAGATATAGGGTGTAAGTGAGATTGGGGCTGAAACGCTGAATTTTCAACTTGTTTCTTTGCTGCCAGAGAAATATATAGATGGACGATGTAAAGATGAATAGGGCGACGTAAAGATCAGTACTCATCTTTACATCGCCGTTTTTAAAGCCTTATATCTCATGTTTAAATGATCTGACCAGGGTGGGACTATCAGTGAGGGTGAGACACAGGTTGAGGGTGAATTTGAAGCTGAGACATTTAGATTTCAATTCAAATCTTTGTTGCTAGAGACTTATCTAAATGGGCAATGTAAAGATTGATTTTGCATCTTTACATCGTCCATTTTGTAATGGAAAATCTAAGAAATATTACATACAATTGATATCATTCAAAGATATGATATAGAAAGGGATGATATCCAACTAGGCCTTGTAGCAGTTTTTTATAAGATATCTTTATTTTCCTTAATATGGTAAAAGTTGATAGAAACCCTTATAAAAATACGCTAAATTAGCTTCTTAGTCAATATATACATTCTTCACTTTCTCAGCTAAAAAACATAGAAATTGATCTTCTTTTTCCTCATAAAAGACAGTGGCTATATTTGAAATACAAGTTATGCTGAGGGTAATATGAATTGATAAAAATATCATTTCACCTATTCTAAATGACATGGCAACGTAAAGATAAAATTAAGGGGTGTTAAAATTCAAATGACTCTCATTAGATAACCTAATGAGATATCTTGTAGCAAATTCTTCCTGATATGGCCAAATATGTACAGTTTAAGATAATACTCAATGAAAGTGCATAAAGTTTATGTGAAAAAGGTGTGTAAAAAACAAGGGTTCCTCCCATTTCGTGAGAACAGGTCATAATACAACAAACTGACTTTATTCAATTGATAATACAACGGGTATAAAAAAACCCATAAACCTGCCACAATCATAGTACATCGATATGGGCTAAGTCCCTTAAGATTTAAAATTTACTCAACCAACAATGGTGAGACGTGTTAGCTGCTGGGTGGAGCAGAGAAGAGTGAGGCACGACCGCTAATCCATGGGGCGTGACGATAATAACAGAAGGTTACCCTAGATACCGCATCAAGCGTGGTGATAACCGTGGATACTGGAGAGAGAGAGAGTATCGCAGTTAATAAGGGAAGTAATGCCATTCGTCATTTATATTAATATATTATATTATATATTATAATATAATATTAATCTCATTATATAATAAAGGAGAGACAATGGGTTTGGCGGTAATAATACAACAAACTGACCAAACAACCCGCCAAACACATAACTATCTTAACACAGGATTGAGACGAGTATCTGTCTCGAGTGAATTTTCCACACTTGTGTGGAGATACCTGGAAACTATATTTGATTTCCAATTACCTCTGATTTTTAGACTCCACTGTGAGCCCCATAGACTCCATGAAAGTAGCTCCCCCGTGCCTTAGGGAATGTGAGCTAATATTTTCATGGGATAAACCGATATTACAGGCTTCCCTTTTCAACCTACCATTGAAATAAATATATGGCATAGGAATAAGGCCAGTAATTGATGGTAAGACAAACAGATTATCCTCAGGTTTTAGATTAAATTCCTTTATAATCCTGTTCAGCAAAAACGAGAGACAGAAGGGAGAATCAATAATATTACCCAGAAAAACTGAGAAAGGTTTCTGAGAGAACTGGTCTGTTTTTGAAGACCTTACATTAATAACAACATGGTCAGGTTTGAGAAAAACATCTCTAACAAGAAGAGAATGTCTAGAATCTGTATAGTGACATTTACGCAATAATGTTCTAAAACCTAGCACACATGCAGACCAAAATACCAAATCATTTGTTAAATCTAGATTCAAATTCAGAAAAATTTTCTTCAAAATTTTCGGTGTAATAGGAAACCTATCAGATGTTTGGTTAATACAGGAACACATAAGGCCCCTAACAAGTAGTCTTAGTTGAAAATCACCTGAATAATCCGGATGGTTGAGTAATTTCTGGTGATACCATAGACCAGATAAATAATTTCTTATTGATACCAGTATCGAATAAGAAGAGAGATAAGTAGCATACAACCCGGCCTGGACAGGCGAGCATGGAAAAGTTTGTAAAGAATAATTTTTACAAAATTTCTCGTAACACTTTAATTGTTGTGATCTAGACTTTCGAGTATTATCGTGACTATCGTATTATCGTGACTAATCCCTCTACCAGTGGAATTACTGTAATCAAAGGAACAACACATGTCCATTTCTGAGAGTAAAGAACCACATTTTTTGGCATAACCTTTATAGGAATATCTAGACAAGTTATCAGCAAGAAGATTGTCCTCTGACCTTATATATGAAGCATGTAATTCAAGGTTGTATATGAAACATAGCCAGAAGATTTCAGGAAGCCAAGACATATTTGAACTTCTCCCCGTATTTACCATTGCGAGGACTTGCATGTTATCAGTTACAATAGATACCCTTGAATTTCTCAATACATTACTACAACGCTTTATACCCACCAGAACGGGCCAAAGTTCAAGTACATTAATGTTTGGATTATTCATCACATTTTCTGGGGCATTTTCGATGTGATCAGAGAGGTCTGGAATATTTAAAGAATTATCCCAAGTACCCAGGAAAAAAATCTTTTCCCGCCCAGCTTCCAAAACCGAGCATAGACCTATCGGAGGTCAGGGGGATGTGGTATGCATTTTTCGGATTTAAAGTAAAATTTATTACAATATTTCAACCACCATTCAAAGTCTTTGATTGTTTCTCCATCTAGACTAAATCTCTCGTGCCTAGATTGATCGAATAGACGGCGGCTAAAGGTTCTGCCACCTCGAACCACCTGACTATTAAAATACATAAGTCCACCAATTTTTGCTAAATCTTTTTTAGAAACTGTACCGATTTCCATGGCTTTTTGGATTGCATCTTCTAGATTTTTTTACCTTTTTCTCTGGCAATGTTAATGACATATCAGAACTGTCGATGGTTATACCCAGGAAAATACACTCATTTGAGGGATTAGTTACCATCCTTTTAGAGATTTCAAATCCTAGAGACTGAACCAAGTTGATGAATTTATCGCGATTGAACAAACAACTTTCATAATCATCCGCTATTATCAAGAAATCAATGAGATAATTAATTATCCCGCAAATGCCCTCCTGTCTAGCAGCATCTACCAGGAAATTCGATAAACGACTGAATATGTTAGGAGCGCATCTGAGACCAAAACACAGTCTATTGTCTCTGTAGTAATGATCACCATCGCCTAGATTCCATTTAAAACCCTTGGAAATTACAATCTCTGTAAGAGACGTTTACAGACATGTACGCAGACTTCAAATCTACCAGACACATATATGCTGGTCTTTTTTGAGAATATTTGCAGCCGTATTAACGGAATTATAGCTAAATTCCTCGTAAGTACTAGTCAGATAATGTCTTATTACTCAGAACAAGGGACTATATATATGAATATATACTCCTACAAGTCCGTGCTCAGAAAAACATGATTATAGAATGACCAGCAAGATGCACTTCCTCGTAAGTACTAGTCAGATAATGTCTTATTACTTATGACAAGCAAGATGCAGCAAGGTACTGCGAGACACAACCCCAACCTAGCATGCAAACAAGGTCGTGCTACTGAAATCAGCAGTTAAGTGATCTCTTTATCTTTGGCAGCAAAGGTCAAGTAACCAGATAAGGATTTATTTAACGGCACCGATCAGATATCTGTAGATGCCGATCTGTGATTAATCTGGGTCGCTACCCTCTCCCATATCAAGTACCTGTCACCGTTGACTGAGTGGTCGGTCCATGCTCTAGGCTGGAAATAAGATGGCTCCAGACGGATGAAAGGCTTATTGATAGACATCAACTCGCCGATTGTTCCTGATCACACCTCTTCCCGACTTATCAAATATATTATTACATACCTATGGCCGAACGTCTATGAAATACTACCCGCTGCTAGGGGTGCAGTATAAATAATGTTCGGGCGCACTGAGCCCGTAGTAAATATTCGGGCGCACTGTGACCATCGGGTCAATTGGTAAATATAATAATCCATTCAGGCTCAGTAACCACGTTTTCTCTTATTATAACAGACTACCGCTGGTCAACTACACTAGGATGAAACAGCCAAACATTTGTCTCTTGATAGTTCTGCGGTAACTTTACTACTCTCATCTCTATTTCATCATCCTGATTCATCTATTCACGGAAGAACTGTCTACTAAACAGAATGATTGATGCTTAATAAAAAAATCCATTGGGCCGGTGAGAATATGTGTCCTTTATGTCGATGTACGCACTTCACAGACTCGATTTTAATTTGCTGAACCTTGATCCAGTCGGTTATAGTCTGTTTAATGAATGCAAATCCCCACGCTGTTGAGATTGCCAGTGGCACTACTGTTTGTGTTTTCATAATTTCTTATTTTATCTCCAAGTAATCATGTTTTTCTGAGCACGGACTTGTAGGAGTATATATTCATATATATAGTCCCTTGTTCTGAGTAATAAGACATTATCTAATGGAAAACTCATGAAGCTAGGAGATTACGAAAAGACAGCAACCGAGCATAAAAGCGATGAAAAAACAGACACTGGCTAACAACATTAGGGATCCTAAGAAATTCAGGAGGACCTTGAATTATTCATAGTCCCTAGATAGTGATGGCAGTTTTCCTCTTTTCCAAGGAAATCCTTGTTTTCATTTTCAGCTTAATAAATTTGTTTTCCTTGTGTAAAACCAGAGAATAAATTGGGTCTCATTCAGCAACAGTGTTTCGAACCTCCCCACACACCCCAGCCCCATTCTATGGCCAATGACGATGTGTTTTCGAAGTCTCTCTGAGGTAGTAAATTCTATATGAAAAATATTTCATATTTTATTGATGGCCCCAACTGACATACTTGCCTAGGGAAAACAGATAAACAAGGCATCCAAGTGTATGAGTTTATGTTTGATAGTGAGAATCATTATTTTTCAACAAAAGCTGAAGTTCTTGCCCAGACAAATGATCCTATAGAGGACTTGATACCAGAACACCAACAACAACAATCAGAGTTCACTCTGATACCGATAGCGCATTGTATGAAACTAATCAAGGGTATAGAGAATGACAGATCATCAATAATAAGGTTCATGAAAACAACTTTCCTGAAAGATATCTTTACTCTACATCCACTTCATAGTTACTTACTAAGCTTTATCTTAAAGCATGAACTCATTGATAAAACCAGTATAGTTTTATGCTGATATATAAATCGACTCCCCATGCCATCTTTGAAGTTATAAGCACTATCGAGTATAACAGGGATAATCGAAATATCAGCCTTTGTGGAGAGAGACTGTGAAGAAATAGATTTACTGAGATTATCTATCAACTTTGGGCCCCCAATGGTTCAGTTCATGGCCCATACTCTTACTGTAAATAAAATTTTCGGCTTGCTTCACCAATGCGAGATAGTAATTTATGCGGATGATTAAATCTCTATATTCAGTGGTAGTAATCCTGACACAGTGAAAAACATAATGCAAACATAAGTGGACATTATAAATGATTTTTTAAAAGAAAAAGGTTAACTGTAAAAACATGTGACCCTGTTTGCTGGCCTCCTATTGGCCAGGTTACGTACGTAGTCGGCGACTCAGCAGTGGGCCCATATGTTTCACCAAAATGCCCCTGTACATTTAAAAAAATGTTTAAAATCAAAATCTGATGTGATTCTGTACATTGTTTGGGGTAATTGTCGCCGATAATTGCAGGGGATAAACTTTTCCCAGGGGAATGGAACCCTACAATTCAGGCGGAGAGGTTATGTTCCAGTACAGAATCTCAGCAGAATTAGTTTCAGAGAAACACCCTAAGAGGTATGTGAATGCTACCCTGTGAACCCCACTTAAGACTGGTCATCTCTCGTTATTGTTCATCGTGCTATACTGAATGCCACTGAAAGCATTCAGATCCTGTCTTCTACATGTCCACAGCTGATAGTTTTCTCCTAATAACCATCCACCATGGTCTTTGTGTATAACTAATTCACAGGTATCATATAAACACCTTTATTTTCTTCATCTACTGAATAAATACTTGTTATTATCTAGGTCCACCAGGCATTCCTATTATCGGGAGTTTGGCCGCTTTCGCCAATGACAAACATTTAAAGATGATAGACTGGACTGAAAAATATGGCGAAGTTGTGTCCTTTTACAAACTGGGACAGTAAGTATATCATACAACTACGAGACTCCTCTTCAGAAATTTGAAACTCTGAAAAAAAAAATCGGAAAACCGTACTCAGCCAACTGGTTCGGAATTAAGTTCTAGACCTGCAGTCACTAAGGCCTAAGATTGTTACATAGTTAACAAGAACCTACTGTGTATATCTGTAAAATTGCTGGAGAATTATATTTACCCTGGTGGATTCTGTCGATTTTTGTCTTGTTGTAAAAGTATGTGTTGAATTATATGCAACTATTTATCGGTATTGCTGCAAGTATTTGTAAACGGATGCAGTGGAAGATCACTGATGATTCTATATGTGAACTTTATTCGTCTGAAAAAAATCTTTTCCAAAAAAAACTCCAACAAACTGGTTATAACTCCCTAACATTTACGTTTATATTCGCACACACGTCAGATGGTTTCATCAAACCAGTGTAGTTGATGCGTTACACCTACTGATAAGCAAATCGCTTACCCTCCCCCCCCCCCCCCCCTTCACCGAGTACTTCCTAAATGAGTAGAATTGATTGCGGATTTCTTGAGTAATGTGATGAAACCCGAGGCGTTGTAGCATACCTAAATAATAAAAAAGAAGGCATATTTACTTACTAACTTGATTCGATGATACTAAACATTTGTAGGATAGAGTCATGAGGATGACTGTTGAGTTAGTCTGACAAAGTCTGCCTGTCTTAGTTTGGCGGACGTGAGTTATTATTGCGACGAAAATTAGAAATATAATATCGGGAGCAGCAAGCAGAAATTCGCCCACAGATATGTAATACATATATAGGCTTCATTCTGAGCAGCGCAACTTCCTATTACTCAGAAACCATAATACCGACCATAATTGTGTTAATTTTGACCTGTTTCCAGGCTTCATATCATATTGAATTCCGAGAGAATTATCCGTGAGGCATTCATCAAGCAGGCAGAAGACTTCAGCCACCGTGCAGAAGTGCCGGACATGGCTGCCTTGGGAGTGGCTGATGGTACTGTGAAAAAGCTGCCTAATCACTGAGATAAAAGGGCATGGTTTATCTTCTCATCTTTTAATTTTGGAATGAGCATGATCCATTACATATTGTTTGTTTCTACTTCCGTATTCTGAAACCTGCAGACTCGCACACTTTGCAACCTATCACCGTCCAAGAGAGTGTTATATAATAGTTTCTTAGAATATCAACATGTCATCATTCCTACGCATATCAATTCCCAGAGTCTTATCTTCCTACTGTTTTCGTTTAACTTGGCTCTTTGGCATTTTTATTTTGCACTTGAAGTGATGACCCTTTCTCTCTTTAGATATCTGATATACCCTTTATAACTTTGTCTATAGATATTTAATGATATAAGTTAATCTTTTTGTGTTACCTCGTTATATCTAAATACTATAAAGGAAATTCTCATATACTCGCAAATAACAATGTTTATGCATATATTCTCTTTTCAGAGATATTCGCTGCTCCGTATAATGAAACTTGGAAGAAAAACAAGAAATTCGCTCTCACAACTCTGAAGCATTATGGTTTCGGGACAAAGAGCTCTGTGGACAAGATTCTCGAACAAATTCATCAGTTAGAGGAATTGCTCCTGGAATCCAAGGGTTCTCCAGTGAACGTTGCAGAGGATCTCAAAGTGATGGCATCTGGGGTCATGTGCTCCATCGTGTACAGCGGATCTTCACAGAGAGGTGACCCTGACCCTCCTGAGCTTGTTCGCCTCTGCACAGAATGGATGATGGGTTTTGCTGAAACTGGGCATTACCTTACACTCTACAACCAAATGTTTCCCCGACCTATCGTTGCTTTCCTAAACAAGGAAAGACAGAAAAGCTTGGAGAACAAACAAGCAAATCTGGTTGCATTCCTTGCCAAAAGAATCAGGGCTCATGCAGTTGATATTAAAGATAGAGCCCCAGACGATGTGGTCGATGCCTATGTTAAAGAGCGTGGGGCAGACCCTGATACAGTGAATACTATTGCCCAAACCATCTTGATCTTTCTACCTGATGCTATACACAGTGCAGGGACCTGGGACCTGTGGTGTCTCTACCACATAGCGCATTATCCAGAGGTCCAGAGGAAGCTCCAGCAGGAAGTGGACGCCGTCTGCGGATCGAGCCGACCACCTACTCTAGCCGACCGTGAGAATATGCCCTTCATGCTGGCTGTCATAGCCGAGACAATGAGGCTCAAACTCATCATTCCAAACTCATTCGTGCGTATTCTCAAAACGGATGTCAGTTTGAAAGGTTATAACATCCCCAAAGGCTCCTTCGTCACGGCTAATTTTGCTGCAGTTCACTATGACCCTAAAGTCTTCCCGGATCCCTTGACTTTCAATCCATTCAGGTTCATTGATGCTGATGGGAAGTTCAACAATGCACTGGCATCGACTCTCATGACCTTCAGTGTTGGTAGGTTACTTACTCAATTTGCTTTTATCTTTCTTATCAACCAAATCACTTGCTGAGAGATATTTTAGAATGTCTTTGCTTGATTCAATGTGTAGAAATCAATTTGCTTTCCTGCAAGCAGTTTCACACTATACCATTTTAAAGGCAGTATTCTCTATTTGCAGGATCTAGGAAGTGTATTGGGGAAGGATTTTACAAGGTTCAAGTATTCTTCCTTCTGGCGAGGATCATGCAACGTTTTCATATTGAGTTTGACCCTTCTGCACCGGCCCCACGCAAAGAGTACGAGATAAGGGGCTCCTTTGTCCTCAATGAACCTGATGAATGCAAGATGTGCTTCAAACCACGATAACGCCTCCGGAATAGAAATTTCTTAATTCTTTTTATCAAAAAGTAATTTGCCAGGGTTGGCCGACTTCAATTACAGCATGGTTTCACATCCGGACAGTAGCAATCAAGTTTATGCATGTATGTATGTGTATATTTTAGCCCTTTTCTTTTGTTAATTGTTATTCTACTACTACAGAATAAACTAAGACCGCACTTAATTAAGTGTACCACTGTCTATGTCTTGGAACAGGCATTATAAGATGTTGAGCGTCGCAAGGATAAATAAACGATTTAAAAAAGAGAGTAAAATTCAGTAACATTGCATTCGTGAAGCTTGCATAGAGATAGTTATAATGCACTTATAATCCATGGGTATCATCAAATTTGTACAATTAGATCATATGGATTACATAAGTATACCCCAAAAATTCATGTCCAGCTCTGAACTACATGCAGTATACTCACGGCAGTAACTATGCAGATGGGATGTGGTTTCGGAAATGAGGTTTCATTCATTTGTCATTGAGCTTTGATAGTGCGTGTTTGAAATTAAGCTTACTTGGCTGTTTTTATACTTCTATCTGCAACGCATTCCATACCTTCTCACCCCTGTAATCGGGCGATTTTTTATAATGCTCACTTCGGGGACTATTTTGGTAATTTTTTCGTTCCAATGGGTCTGTCTAGGATCCGTGGTTGGAATTTTTTTTTTTCCAACCACGGATCCTAGACAGACCCATTGGAACGAAAAAATTACCAAAATAAATCCTGTACACGATTGGGGCGGTTCACAGGGTGAGGAGTGACAGTTAGGACTACACAACATAGAGAGAGATCATCAATACGCCGAATTCCCACAGAGAATTTGACAGGGGCTGCACTATCCTCTTCCCGAACTGGGTTCGGGAGGGAAGACCACAGAAGAGTACCTACCACGATATGCCTGATGAGACTAGGAAACAGTCGAAACCACTTGAGACGTGACGAGAGCTGCCACACTCGTTACCCACCTCCGATAATGACAACGTCGGAGACAGAACAACTCGGTTTGACAGCAGTCAAATCATAGTGACACCGGGCTGAGTACAACTCTCAGCAAGGTTCAATCACACTCACCTTGGGTTTCCTCCATGTTCAGTCAGAACTTGGCCAGTAGGGTAAACCAGCTTCACCCCATACATAGGGATAGTAGCTTTTCAAAGCTATCTATTCGTTAGGAACTGTGTGGTTCGACACATAGCACCCAAAACAAACCGCAGCGTTGGGCGACTTGAACAAGTTGAACGCACGCGGCCGTAAAAAGCAACAACAAAGTCACATGACTGTCACGTGCCGTGTCAGCCAATCAGGAGCGCCGCACAGGGTATGCAGATGAGGCCGCGGCATGTTCGCGGCCCGCTTCCCCCTTCTCTCTATTCAGTGGTCGCATGTGGTAGGAGACAGACTTGTAGAACAGATACGCCAAGTCTTTCGATACATTCACTTCGGGGACTAGTCAACACAAACTGTAACTTTGCTATAGAGCGTAGGTTTGGCACTTCAACGTCCGGATCGTGTAATGCGGTTAGGTCATTCTGCTACATATAGTATGCATCAAGACGATTAGAAATCAGAAAACATTTAGTTCTTTCTTAAAATGAGTTCAAGCCCCATTACGGCAGGATACGATTATAAGTCAGAATATTATACTGACATTTGATATATAATAGCATTCAATATATAGGCGCCACTCTAAGTTACCATAGGATAACATCAGAATACCTTAATCTATTTCCAAATAAAGCAATTACGGATTCAATCAAATTTTCCCTGTGAAATAGCAATACTGTAAATTCTAATTCCATGTCAAAGTTTTGGATGTTTCTAGACTTTTATTGGGCGCGCTCCCAAATCGATTTAAGTCACTGTAGATACCACCATATCTGGATAGATATTTGAATGAGAATGTAGATTGCAGAAAGTTTTATAGCTAAATGAATCGTATGGCTGATTATTCGAAGACCTGAAGGTGACTTAAAGGAAGCAAATTTAAATAAAACAAATGTAAAGTAACAATGGATATTACAAACAAGGAAATATACAGTTGCTGAATGGGAAACCGAAATCACTTTAATTCTAGTATAAAAAAGCTCTGGTCACTCTTTTGATAGAAAGAGAAAAGAAATGCACCTAAGGGGAGCTTTGGGCGCTTTTGTAGACTAATGTCTGAAGAAACCTGTGTCTGGCATTTACCAGTCCTCACTTAATTTGAACTATTGTACTCTGATCAACTTTTTATCAGTGAGGCCCAGCGTCCACCTGTAACGGGTCAGACATAACAAGGTCAACGACAGATTACTGGTACTTTCTGTTTAATTCAGGTTACAGCTATAGGTTATATAGGACATGAGCAACATGTTATTACCATTCATTGGATGCCACTTAGGCCAATCATAATACAGTACAATGGGTGCATGGCATGGACAGGGCTGCCATGCCATGATTGGATAACAATGTTATCCATATACATGTCAATTAGCCAATTGGCCATACACCTACTACGATTGACATTTAGACCTCCCGATATAGCTCCGATACAAAAAGTCAATATCGGAGACATATAGGGAAGGTCCAAAATCATTATCCTCTATTCAATTCTAAAATTTCATAATTTTCTTATCATTATCTCCCATGTGCCGACTTTCCCGACAGAATAGCCTACTCTGCGATGCTCCCGATTAAGCATGTTGTAGACACCCTGTGATATGGGTGATATGCACGGTATGGACAGGGCCGCCATGCCATGATTGGACGACCATGCTATCCGTATACATCTCAATTAGCCAATCGGCCACACACCTCCCTCTTTTAGTTAAATTCCAAGAATTTGGAATGTTAAAACATACATCAATAGAACCACACAATAGAATGAATCAATTACAATGGACATAAACATATGCACATAAAGAACAGTATTTAAAGTTCATCCTTTAACCAGTTATTGGCTCTGGATCTTATCGTCTTAACCCATCGAGTTAAGATTGGGCAGTTTTGGGTACACCGTGTTGGTGCACGTTTCTAATGGTATCATGGGCAATGCGGCACACTCCTAAAGTGGATTTTTACCAATTTGACCATAAACATACGTTTGTTGTACAGAAACAAGGCTACAACCACAATTACAATCAGAACCACATATCCGAGACCCACAGTCAGACTGGATATGGCCAAACTCTTGATGTGGGGACCTTCAGGAATTGCAGGCAACACTTCCCAATTATATATGTCATTAATAGGCACCGTGATCAGCCCCAGTTTCCCTAGTTCCTCGTGGATATCACTATTTACTTCAGTCGGCCATTCCACCGGTATGGCGGGAAGGTCCAAGGGTGGGGGGGGTTTGAATCTCTACTCTTCTGAATCCTACGTTAACCCCTTTCATGCTCCAGTCGTCCGCGTCTCCAACGCGCAGTGTTCGTCCAGCACTGTCTGTCAGATGTAACTTACTATTTCCTTTTGGGCCGGTAACCCCGTACATCTCTGAGTTACTGTAATCCCTAGTCACAGCTGGTACTACCACTTTGTAAGCCAGTTGTCCTTTCTGCAACCATAGCGGTTCTATGGCCAGATATTGGTAATACCACCCCACTGAAAGCGCTGTGTTTCTTTAGTTTTTCTAAAATCACGACCAGTTCTGTTACATGCAGTATTTCCCCGGATAACCTCCCCCACTCTAATTGTATATACTGTTGGTGAAAAGTGTCAACTGCTTGTTCAAACTGTTTTACGGACAGGTCCATGATCATGAATACTTGGTGTACTAACTGTTCAATTTGCAACGTTTGAATTGTGAAAATATGGTCTTCAACTTGTTTGTTCATTTTGGATACAAAAGGTACTCACTGAAACTCGGTTTGCTGAAGCGTTGCAATATTCTTGAAACCGCTGTTGTAGGGGAAGGAGATTCGCAGCCTTCATGTTTCCAATGTCACCACTACCGTCCACAGGGCCAATATTTTGCGTGTCTTTCCTTCCAGCATTATTAACACACCATCTGACTAGTATCGATGACTTTCCTGGCAGACTCATCGCACCCCATGCCAGGTGACATAGGTAACCGATTCCCAATAACAGCATGTTATACTTCATCTTCTGATGTGGAAGACCACTCTTTATAGTTGACAGAATGTGTATCGTCTATCCCCGCTGCACTTCTGTGATCCGCCCGTGTTCTTGGAGAGACTGTTTCTGATTATTTAAATGAAACCTGAAATCTAGTAGTCCATCTAGATAAATTCCAAGATATTTATAAGATATTGCTTAAACCAAATTTGTACCGTTCACATCCAGATGATAATTATTAAATAGTTGCTTATTTTTGGCAGTAAAACATGTATTTCGTTTTATTTATATTCATTGACAATTTATTTTGGAGACACCAAAGATATAGTCGATCTAAATCCTCCTGCATATCCGTAAATAGCTCTTCTATCTTACCATGACGGTAAACTACAGTGTCATCTGCATATAATAATATATTGGCGCCCCCCAGGGCAGCAGGGAGATCATTAATAAAAATGAGGAACAAAAGAGGGCCAAGAGTACTACCCTGGGGAACACCACTGCTAACCACCTTTTCAGAAGAACACAAATTATTGACCTTTACATATTGTCGCCGATCTTTTAGGTAATTTTTAAGCCATTCTAATAGTTGGTCACGAATACCATAATGTTGTAATTTATCTAATAATATGCCGTGATTAACTGTGTCGAATGCCTTCATTAAATCACATAGGTGGCAAGTGTGTCATTTCCAATGTTTCTTTGAATAAAAATTTCGTCTAGCAATTTTGTCACTGCATCTAAAGTTGAATAACCTTTTCTAAATCCATATTGAGTACGGGAAATTTTTTCATTATTATTTAGAAAGTCATTTAGGTTGTTAAAAACTATTTTTTCTAGTACTTTATTAACAATTGTAAGGAGAGATATAGGTCTCAAATTGGTAACCTTGAAAGTGTCCCCACCCTTGGGAATAGGGATAATCTCAGCAGTTTTCCATGATTGTGGAATGGCGCCAGTGTCTAAAATTTGATTATAAATATTGACAAAGATTTCAGGGATCGATAAAAGCGCGTCTCTGAAAATTCTCGTGTTAATTCCTGGTAACATAGATTGTTTCTTGATATTTAGATTTTTTGCAATTTCTACTATTTGAGGTATGTCAGCAACAATAGAGGACAGCGTATTAGGATTAGAGGCATCATACGGTTTCCACGGTTGGTACATATTAAGTGCTAGTTTGCCCCCTATCTCGTTAAAATAGGTATTGATGAAATCTGGGATATGGTTGTGTTCTATGAACTTATCTTGTTCATCTTTGAGCCTAATTTCATTAGATTTGCTATCTGTGCCAGGTAAAATTCGATTGATAATCCTCCAAAATTTCTTAGGATCATTACTGTGGTGATTTAATTGATCTATGGTGTACGTTTGGCGAGCATTTTTACATATACTATTTGCAAGGTTACGAGCAATTCTGGCCGCAGCCCAGTCTTCATCTTTCCCTGTTCATTGTGACTGCTTGAGTCAGTAGCCTCCATTATATCCTCCGTTAGCCTACTGTCATCTTTGTCTTTTGTGTGGTTGCTCCTTACAACTTCAGCGTCATTGTTGCCAGTGTTGTTTGATTCCGACGAATGAGCATCCAGCTGGTAATCCTGATTTGTGATGTCACCAATTGAGCTGCTATCGGCCCGCATACTTGAACTGTCTGCTGAGGATGCCTGTGATGTTATTAATGCTCCTTCCGCCCCTGCTGAACCATTGTTGTCCTCGGCCCCACTATCGACATCCCTGATAGTCATTTCATGCAGGCCCGATATCACCGAGGTGTTGTTTGTTCTGTTTTCGCTCCCCCTAGACATGTCTGTCTCATCGGAGATATCGCCTGCCACGTCGCCTTTCATCGACTCCAGCCCCTTCACACCTGAGGATAACGTTTGTGTTTCCTGCCTTGTGTTGACTTGCACCTGTGTCAACAGTCTTCTTTATTGTCGCCGTCTGGTTTGCGCTCTTTTGACCGTGCTGCCGGATGGCTGCATCCCGTCCTCTAGCTTGGCGCCCTTGATAGTGGCTGTCGACCACCGTGTTAGGCGGTAGCCTGTAATGTATTGTAGACAGAGCCGTTGCTGTTGGGTCAGGGTGTTGTGGCAGCAGTCGGGCCGCCGTACGCCCTTTGTGAGCCTGGTGTTGTTCTTGCACTAAGCTGCCTGCCGCTGCTTTGTCTAGTAAGGGCCTCATGCCCATATCCGGTAGATAAGTAATGTAGCCAGGCACCGGCTTCAGTCGATCCATGTTAACTAATCTTCAACTCTTTACCCGTATAATGTTGTAATTTAGCTCCGTGGCCCCGACGTTCTGCACTATGTAGCCATGTAGAAAGAGTGCTTCAAAGGTGGTTTGACGTATGTTCTGTAATAACACTTGTTGTCTTTCTTTGTACTGGGGGGCAGACTTCCGGTCTTTGTTCTTGTTTTGGAGCTTAGCTGTTATTAGTCGCGCTTGTTCGAGGGCCTGTTTGTTTTGTTGAATCCTATGTTGAAGCACCTTTAGTTCTTCCCGCACTGAAAATCATTGTTTAGGAGTCAGGGGTTCTCTGCCTAAATGTAGAAAGTAGGGGGAGAATCCGGTGACTATAGAAATTGATGATCTGCATGCCCACAATGCTGTATACAAGTGCTTTTCCCATTGATTTACTTGCCTTTCCACCAATTTGGATATGATTGACTTCAAGGTACTGTTGAATCGTTCTGTCTTTGAGTTGGTGGTGGGATAATATGCAGTTGAATACTGCCACTGTATGTTATGCGCTAGGCAAGCTTGTCATATGGCAGCATTGAGAAACTCCGCACCCAGGTCCGAGATAACTATCTGCGGCGTACCATGTCTAGGTATCAAAGTCTCATTGAATCACGCGGTGATGTTCGTTGCTCTTTTGTCCCCAATAGGCACCACTTCTGCCCATCCTGTGCAGTGATCGATACACATGATCACGTATTTATTACCCTTTCCGCTTTCAGGTAATGGTCCTATTAGATCGATCCCAATCTTTGGGCTTGTGGGTGTAGGAAAGGGCTGGGCCGGTGGATATGTTTTGACCGGTCGGTACAGGAAACATACCGGGCACTTCTGTAGGATGTGATGAATATGCCGTCTCATATCAAGCCATTTGTATGCACTTGGCACGCGTTTGTAGGTCTTTTCCATTCGTTGATGTCCAAATTCTTGATGTATCTGCTGTACTAGCCCATGTGCCAAGGAGACGTGCAGTACTATACATGGGTAAGTTTTGCCCCCTAATGGCTGTAGTGCATATAGCACACTTTTCAGAATGGTGAAGTCGTCTTCTTCTTTGATCCCCAAGCGATATTGGGGCAACAGTTTCTGATGATTTACCAACTCTTGCTTGTTCAAGTAGGGGTCTTTCCATTTGTCATCATCTTCTTCTGTGGTAGCCAGACTCGTTGGTTCTTCAGCCAGCATCATGACAACGTCCATCATCAATAGCCCTTCACTTTCATCGCATGCATTCACAGCTAGTTTGCTCTCTGGCGGCACAGACTTCGTTGGCGGTGGTAATCGTGACAACATGTCTGCTTGTGCGCTGTAGGCACCCTTTCTCCACTCTATGGGCGTGCCATATTCTGCTAGCAGGACGGCCCATTTATTTTTATTGTCTCTCAGCTGTTTTGATATGTATTGCATGGGCCGTTCGATTCCTTCCTGATCTGTTTGCATCAGAATACCCCCCACACAATTCATGCTTGCATCCACATAGAGTCTGTATGGCTTGCTTGCTGGCGTCAGGAAATGCCATAACCCTGTCTGATGTTAGTGCATCTCGTAATTCACACCACGCCTTGTGGCGTCATGTTGTCCATACAAAGGGTTTGTTCTTCTTTGTTAACTGCACCAGCGGTTCGGCTAGTTCGGAGAAGTGCGAAACGCATTGCCTGTAGTACCCTGCTAAACCGAGAAAGTGTACTTCTTCCGGGTTGGTGGGCGGGGCCATTTCTTTGATTGCCGCGGTCTTTCTCGGGTCTGGTTTAATGCCCGATTGCCCCACAATGTACCCCAACAGTTTCACTTCTTGTTGATTTAGCTTGCATTTCGCCGGGTTGACCGTGAGCTGATGTTGTTCTAAGATCTTGTACAGATCATCCAAATATTGTTCGTGTTGAGCTGGATCCTTTGAGTATACTATAATGTCATCAAGGTATACCAATACGGTCTTATACAGCAAGGGGGACAGGATTCGATTGATGTGTCGTTGCCATGTCGCAGGACTATTGCAATACCCTTGTGGCATGCATATGGACAGCCCTCCAGGTGCGGCAAATGCTGTTATCTCTTGGCTCTCGGGTGTAACACAAATCTGATAATATGCATTTTTCAGATCAATCACCGAGAATGTTGTAGCCCCCGGCAGAGCATCAAAGATATCTTGAATGTTAGGGAGGGGATATGCATCCTTTTTACACAACAAGTTTACTCACCCGCAGTCAATGCAACATGTTATTCCTCCATCACTTTTTGGCACGATCAGCCGGGGTGGCGACCATTGGCTTGCACTAGGTGTTATAACCCCTGCTTCCAACAACTTATTGATTTCTTGAGTTACTTGATTTTTTAGTGCCAGGGGGATACGATATAGTCTTTGTTTGATCGACTTGTTGCTTCCAACATCAATATGTAATTCCACGTCAGGTGCCGAACGCAATGGGTGCGTCTCGGCCGCGAATACAGATGGGTATCTATCCATCCATTTATCAAGGTCCGCATGTATCCCTGCTAAATCATGACTGGATGCACTACATTCCCCATAGATAAAACACTGGTTAGCCAACCATACCTTTCTCTCTGCACAATGCAGTTGGCAGTCCAGAATCTCCATGGCATCAATTCCGAGCAAAACATCATGCATTAGTTCATCGCACACATAGACCAGAGAAATCACGGCAATTCCTGTGGTGGGCAACACATGCCCTGATAACGATTTCAATACAGCTCTTGGCATTAATGCAGGAGGTCCTCCACTTACTTCACATAGAGACATCCACTAGTCGATTGTCATTAAGGATCTCAACGTGCCAGAGTCAATCATCGTATTAAGCTCAATACTGCCCTGTTGTATCATAACACATATGTGACCATCTGACGCCGCTATTAGTTTCCCTGCTGTCCCCAGTAGTTGTTAGCATCCTGAGCCTGGTTGGATTCCTCCTGCTGCCGTGGTTCCCTGGGGCTGGCGCAATATGCCCGTATCCATGACATGACAATAGCACTGAATCCCTCCTTGTCCTGGTCCTCCTTTTCCTTGGCCTAGACCGTGCCCGCGTCCTTGATTAGCGGTTGGTTGAGTCCCCATATAAAAGATGTTCTGCGGTGTTCTTGTATCAATCGGCATGGGGTAAGACGGTATGGCCATCGCTCCGTACCGGCTTCTGAACTGTGGTAACACGGGAACAGCGCTAAACGGCGCAGGGTATGAAGCGGATGCCTGCGGTCTAGGGTGGGCTGCAAAATGTCCCACCTGCGTTTGACTTACAGCCGCGACTTCAGCGACATCCCCTTCCGTCTCCTTCTTGGGTCTCATTGACACAACCAGTGTCTCTAACAACTTCAACACCCCTGTGAGTTCCTTCATCTGAGGTGAGTCATCTATGGACGTTGATACCGGTGATGAATCGCAGCTCGCCATCCAACTTAAGCACATGGGGGGTATGAATAGCTGCCCTAATAGCGTCCTTTATGTCATGTGGTTCCTTACATTCCACTACTTCTCTTAGTTTATCATTCCTCAACCCGTTCAAAAACAAGTCCCTTAACTGACCAATCATCAACTTGTGCTTCTGCTCTGTCGCTGTGTATGCGCTATGTACCTCCTCCATGAATCACTGCCCATATTCACGCACGCCTTCACAGATACCTTGTCTTGCTTTTTCTACACATCGGCGCAATTGCTTGATTTCCTCTGGCCCTAAGAACTCCCATGGTATGACGTCTTTGAGGTTCGGCCAGGTATTTTCTCGGGGCGGTTCCTCCGTAGCAAAGTCCCTGGGAGCGGCATAAATAAAGTGGCCTAGCCCACCTCTGGCCTTGGCTTGCGCGGCTTCCAATAACAAGGCATAACCAGGCTTTACTGCTCGGGTGGCGTAGTTGAATGCCTCCAACCATACTCTCAATGCTGCCCAGTCGCAACCGTCAGTTACTGCAATATTTTTTGTAAACTCACCAAACTGTCATCTCATGGCTTCTACCACAGCAAGGTCGAAGCGTTTCTGTTCTGTAGTTGTCATGTTTTCCTCCATATTTCTTTTCCGTTACACCGTGTTTCTGGTTACTGTAAGTTAATCCTGGCAAGATCGCCAACTGTAACGGGTCAGAGATAACAAGGTCGACGACAGGCTACTGGTACATTCTGTTTAATTTGGGTTACAGCTATAGGTTATATAGGACATGAGCAACATGTTATTACCATTCATTGGATGCTACTTAGGCCAATCATAATACAGTACAATGGGTGCACAGCATGGACAGGGCTGCCATGCCATTATTGGATAACAATGCTATCCATATACATGTACATCTCAATTAGCCAATTGGCCACACACCTACTACGATTGACATTTAGACCTCCCGATATAGCTCCGATACAAAAAGTCAATATCGGAGACATATAGGGAAGGTCCAAAATCATTATCCTCTATTCAATTCTAAAATTTCATAATTTTCTTATCATTATCTCCCATGTGCCGACTTTCCCGACAGAATAGCCTACTCTCTGATGCTCCCGATTAAGCATGTCGTAGACACCCTGTGATATGGGTTTTTCATCGGTATGCAATCAGAGATTTTTCATCGCTGCCTAATCGCAGAGAAATGGTCATCCGGCCCAATGAGAGGTTACTTTCTGACGCGATTTTGATTATTTTGATTATCGGAAGGTACATCGTAGAGCAGTTCGGAACATATCAGGAGCTCAGTGGACGCTGGCCCTTTAAGGCCTGCCCCCACCTATGCCGATGCACCAGGATAGACCTCCCGATACCTACAATTAGAAACACCTAACACTATGGCCAATGGATCAAACTTCGGATTCCAATCGTGAAGTCAATCGTAAGGCCTGTCGGGACCAGAATCGCCGTTGGTGGGTGCAGGGCCTAAAGGTCACGATTATGGAGTTACAGAGTTTATTTGATTATTTGAATAAAAGAGATACACAGACGTTGAGCTCATAAATACTCAGACACACAGTTCATAAATACTCACATAATCAACTTATTTATATAGAACGTCCTGACCATGCTGTACAAGTCACAGAACAAGATGGTGATTTACGGTTTGTACGGAACGAGGCGTTTATGCCGAGTTCTGTACAAACCGTTAATTATCATCGAGTTCTGTTACTTGTACAAGCATGGTTGGACATTATATATTTACTATATACCCGAAATTAAAAAAAAATCATTAATTTCCTTTGGCTTAACAACCAATATTTTGATAAACGAGTATGGCAAGGTAGTCCGTATAAGCCTGTACGGACCATTGGTCCGTACAGTGTCTTTACGTTATATGGCGGTGCATATTTACAGTATATACGGCATGGGTATATAGTAATAGAGGGAAACTATGTTCCGGTGGGAATAAGTCAAATTTACTCGGTAAGGCGTGGAAAAATTACTGCCCAAGGCGTAGCCGCGGGCAGTAATTTTTCCACGCCTTACCGAGTAAATTTGACTTATTCCCACTGGTACGTGGTTTCCCTATTCCTTTATACCTTCAATTGTTGGCTAATATCAATAAAAACTGAATGTCTCTGAACGTCAACCTTGGTAGTAAACGTCAACCTGGGCAGTAAACGTCAACCTGGGCAGTAACTTCAACCTGGGCAGTAAACAAAAGTTATTCCACCCCCAGCAGCGTTAAGTATTCATAGGTTGTTCGCTCATAGGTATATAGGAATAACCATTCCACGTGTACGAAGCAACAGTGCCTAGGATTTCTGGCTATTCAGCAGAATATCTGTACGATATGAATTCTGAATTCCTGAATACAGATTGATGAACTGAAACAAGACCTAATTACTTTGGTAAAGAAATAGGGGAGAATTAATCTTCAAACTAAATTCTTTATGCTACACATGTATTGAGTTGAATTACAATAGTTGCAATACAAGTAGCTTCCTATTAATGTGGCGAGTGTCCCCCCTATTTTCCGTCCTCAACAGCATTTCACCAGCAACTCACTTCTCCTTCCCCTACTGTAGTACAATCCTCAAACATAACAAAATGCTCCACCCACCATCCTAAATTGAATTATCATCATTTACCAACTCTCATTATCTTGATTAAACGGCCATTTTATCATTAGATATTGAACTTTATCCTACCCCTAATAAAAAACTCTATAGGCTTAACATGGGATTTGTTTATGTCATGGGCAGTGACATAAAGTGTTGTTTATGCCACTACTTTCTGATACTGAAAAAATATGGAAATGGGATAGGATAAAATCTAGACGCCACTCATTTGAGTTGATTTTGTTGGCTCCGTAATGTCACTCGTCTTCGACTCGTGAAATTATGGAGCCAACAAAATGCGTGGCAAAAAAAAACTCAGACTCAAACTCGTGACGTCTCTTGATACTATCTACTATCGATGTCCTTCATTTATCACCAAATATGTTTATATAATTATCAGGTCATGTTGCTAGGGCTACTCACAGATAGGTCACTATTCTGACGTCATCTTGGCTACGTCACGCTCTGAGGGGAAGCCTATATTGCCAAAAGACAAGCACGCTGGATTATTCAATTTAATTTGCCACGCTGATCTGCTAACGTTTCTCTATAACGAAGGAGACGAACATGCATTATAACGGATATTTATGTTGATGCTGCCAGCGGTATTTGGCTTGATACATCCCAGTGGTTGAAATCAACCCAAGTACACCAGATATTGCTCCCTCTCAACCCTGCCAACCAGAAACATATCATACTTGGATTCATATATCAGAAATCACTTGATCTAACTCAATATCCATATCTGTGTGGTTTGTTCGGTGCCTGGCACTAATATCAACCAGCCTGTTGAATTGATATGAACTGCCAGCAATGCAAGCTGGAAGTCAGCCTGTCGTAGTGTGGCCTAGGCTGTGTTCTGGGTTCGAGTTTGACAAAAACTCATGGCAAATGGCATGATATTAATTGGATTTCGGTGAATTACAAATTTTGAAATATTCTGATAGCCTTATTAAACATGCAAGACTAGAACAGATATTAATTCATATGTCACCAGCAAGTTTTGTCGACCTGCAAGTGTCAACAAAATATCAAAACGGGTAAGGACGCGACTATAACTGGATTTGCGTACTTATTGTGCGTACTTATTTTTCATGTCAGAATGGTGTTGAGTGGTGTCCTCAGAATGCTGGTTGAGTGGTTCATGACCACACGGTCCTCAGCGACACCTTTCACCAAGTTGGGCAGTCAATTTGCACTGGCAGGGTGATGTATCCGCTACGCCGTCTGGGGATGTAGGCCACAACACTCGCTATGCTTGTTCCCCATTTACATGCACCTCCACACACTCTGCAAAACCCCATGTGCAAGCAATGTGCCGCCAGTGTGGGATTTGTACGTGAACAATGATGGCTCTTTAAATATACGTTGAATACTGCATTTAATCAAATTAAATAAAGATAAGCATTTACTTCGTGGAAGTGTATAGCACACTCTGGCACTAAAATTCTGCCCAAAGTACCCAAACTGTCCATATTTTCAGTCTCTGTTTGTGGTTTAGTGGTTTGTGGGTGTTGCCCATTCATGTTGGCCACGTCGGTTGAGGTACAGGTGGGGAGCAGTCAACATGGGAGCTGTACTCTCATCAACCTGGCCAGCAACAGTTTTTGGCCAGCAGTCCTTTTTTGGCTGGCAATTTGTGATCTGGTGTGGACATTAGCTCCTAATTTCACACTGGCCTACCGGCCACCTTGGTGGAGAAGTGGGTTGAATGGCCTGCAGGGCAGGCCACCTCTCCTCGGACCACTGCCATCCAGTGGTATTTACTATCCAAAATGAGCACCTGGTGTCACTCAGGGGCCCTTTATGTGTTCTTCCACTGAGCAGATCAGCACTGGAGACCCACCTAATCTGCTGGTAACAACCATACGGGCCCTGACTGTGGCTACCTACTTGGTGGTACACTCGCTTTAGAAAGCTTACCCAGGCAAAATATATTACTATGAAACTATTGATATATTATTTGTGGGTTGTGTGTATCACCTACTCATATCGAATGATAATATGTGAAACCATAGTTATGGTGACAATACGGGTTAGTTTTATGAGTTGTTTCGGAGAAATTCGTTCTGAACAAGCCGGTACGACAAGTTCAGAAAGAATTTCTCCGAAACAACGAGTAAATCTACTCTGTATTGTCACCATCACTATGGTTTCATATTATTATATACCTTAATTCGGTCTTAATTTGCTAAAACTGACCGTAATTTGACGTCGAAGTCACATTTTACAACTTGCAAAGACGATGTGTACGTTAGCAGACACGCCGGAAGTTGACAACCAGAAGTGATCACCGCGCAGGCGCGAATACATTACACCGCCGCATAAATTAATGCACGGTCACCCTGCTACGCTCAATCGAGCCGTCGGACAGCTGTACTCGAGCGGTGCAGTGTATCACAGGGGTTTTGCATTTGTTGACATCGATGAGTCGCCCGCTTGGCCCGCGAACGTATCGAAATCGATATTTCTCGCATATCTAAGCTATCTAAAGTGTATCACGTGATTCATTATCATATTTCACCTCAATGTTTGATGTGTTTTCACACTAACTCGCTCCGTGGTTACTGTACAATGCCACGGAACTCGCGAAGTGAAGCGATCCGCCATTTTTGAATCTTGCACCTAGAATTCTGTTGTCGGCCTCTCGGCCAATCAGATTGCATTATTTTTTCAAAGCGTGCAGTCTGTCAGTCAAAGCGTGTAGGTGAGGCTCAAAGGATGCATTCTGTCAGTCAAAGCGTGTAGTCTGTCAATACCCAAAGGCACCGGTACAAAGAATCACTGCATACAGTGCATTCTGTGTATGATAACTGTACCCCTAGGAGCATTATGTATTTACTCTGACTTTGTGCATAGGTATATAATAATAGTATAAACTATTAGTTGTTAATGTGATAAAGTGTCTTGTTAGAGTGTGATTGCATGTGCTATATACATCGCCTTGAGGTTAGACTGGTCACAATTGGACTTCCAGCATGCTTCCAGAAAACTATCCCTTCACTATCTGCATGCTATTCACTGTGAGACTGAGAACAGAGCAGGGAGCCAGTGTCTCTTAAAGGTGTGCCCAGCTGACCAAGACCAATCACTCAAGACTAAAATACCTCAATACCCACTGGTGCTTGATATGTTTGGATCCAAGTTTGGCAGTTGCAGTAATGGCAAGTTTACTGGGTGCAAGTGGGTTACAAAAAACTATCCATTGACTGAATGTAACCCAAACCTGTTGATTGTTATTCATATATACTTGCATGCTCATTCATCAATGATGAATATACTATTAACTCCTAGTATGTAACATATATCAGTAAATAATACGCCAACACTAACATGATGTCACCTATTTGTTTGACAATAGCACTTGAAGACTAGGAGCATATCTAGGATCTAAACACATCAGGCACCAGTGGGTCTTGAGGTAATTGGTCTTGAGTGATTGGTCATGGTCAGCTGAGCACTGATACACTGGCTCCCTTCTCTGTTCTCAATATCACCGTGAATAGCACACAGATAGTGAAGGTATAATTTCTATACAGTACCCTTCATCTGGAAAGCCTATATGGGTCACTCTATCCTCTAGGTGATGTATATAGCGTGCATGCATACTCTAAAAGCTAGCTGTGGCCACGCCATTGATGACTGAAAGTACATTATATAAAAAGAAGATTATGATAATGTCACTTAAAACTAAAAGAAAAAATAATGTCTATTGAATCTCCAATCGTGATAAATTGCATATTGTGGAGACTCTATTGTTACCAAGGCCTTTTTAGACTTGCTCAATATATTAAGAAATTAAACTATTTTGCAACATTTGGACTTCCTCTAGTGCCTGAGAGGCTCAGGAAACGGTGAGGTAGGTGGATGGTGACCATAGGATGCAGGGACTGGTGCCAGTCTACCAAGGCCTTTGTATTCATCGTCACTATTATTATTGTCACTATCTGCCATCCCTTTTAGTAACCAACATACATTATGTATGTGTACGACAATGAATTACTCTACATTTAGGTAGGTGATGAAGATTGTTGACTTTGTATAGCTGATAAGATATTTTATCAGATACTTATCGTAAGAGGACAGTATCATCACACCATGATTTAGTGTAAGTTAGGAGTAGCCACAACATTGTGACTGAAAACAAAAACTATGATATCATAAGGAGACAAAGCCAACCTTCTGAAACAGACAATACCCATTCTCACGATAACGTTTTCAGGGACAGGAACGTTTTCATTACCATATCTTTAAAATGCTAGTTACTAATGCTCTCAGGGAGTTTCAAGGAAATATATATTTGATTCATCCTGGTATGTGTAGTGTATTTCGGTAGTAGTCGTCGAGCCCCAAAATTCTAGCTCTAAGCCCCTGATGGTACATTTATTATGGCGCAACAAGGCACAAATATCTAGTAGTATGAGAAATAATAGTAAAATAGTATTTTGCATGACTATGTATTTCAGTATTATTATTAGTTGCATGAAGCATAATTATAAGGAGGCGTAATTGGCATTATACATTGTTTATTCATAACAATTAATGTGTAATAACCTTTCAGATGTAGATTACAGATATGAACAAACGAGGTAATCTGATATGAAACATGAAGTATACGAATGTCAGTAGTAGTAGTAATACTGAAATAGAAGTTCTCAAATGTGAGAAAATATGCCAAAGGGTATAGGCATAAATGCCAAATTGTTTAGGACTGCCGGGAAGGGGTCGACGTCCTTCCCGGCAGGGGTAAATACGGCCTGATGCCCGAGGCACTGGTCCAGGTGCCGTGTTGGCAGATTACCCTCAGCCACGGCATCGTGGACTGCCCCCCACCTCAGAGAATGAAGCGTAACTTTCTCGGCCGCCGGGAATCCGGCGGCCGCCAAAGCAGCCCACATGACAGCGCACAACGGCCGAGAGATGAGTGGAGTGGACGACGAGAGGATGAAGGCTGGCAACCGTGGAGGAGCCGGAACTGCCCCGATGTAGTGATGGTATGCCACGACCGGGCAGACTGCCGTATCCGCCAAGCGCGGGAGGTCGACCATGTGAGGGGGGGCCGCTCGGGACCGGGTCTTAGTCAACCTCACATGGACCCTGAGGAGTCCCGGGAACAACTGGAGGTCCTCCCGCCTGAGGGTGTGAGGGCCGCCCCACGACGTGAGGAACGGGGAGAGAACGTTCGATGCCCTGAGGAATGTATAGTAGGCAAGGAGGAGGGCCGCCCGGAGGACAAGGGCCGAGGGCCCGGCCCTGGATAAATATGCGATCACGTGCCGGAGCTCTTGAAGGCGAACTGCAGGGGCTGGTGATGGTACATGGGGTGAGAGGCGCCTGGACCCCTGCTGGACTGCGAGGACCTCAACCGAGGAGAGGGGGGCGGGGTCCCCGCCATGGCGACGAATCCAGGTCCGGGCCCCAGACAAATAGTTGGCGGCCGTCGCCGGGGATCGAAAAGAATTGGCCAAGGCCTGAGTGAAGAGAGCCCCATGGGCGACGGTCGGCCAGAGGGGGTCAAAACCCGAAGATACTGCAAAGCGCACGTATGCCTGAGCCTGAACGACGTGGTTCTGACGTGTAGAAGCGGCCTCAGCCGATGCCAGCGATACCATCATCTGGGCGTGTAGGGCAGTGCCGGTGCCTAAAGGGCAGAGAAGTGAAAACATCAATATCAAAGACAGGGTCCATAATTACCGTAGCATGGTCGCCAGGAGCAAAGGCATCCACGGCGGCTGCGTATACAAAGCTAACATCAACGTCCCAGAGGGCTGCCACCAGCCAGACCTCACGGGCTATGGCCGAGAGGACCGCATCGGCAGTCCTGCCCGATGCTATTGCCACGACCGGGTCCATGTTATCAGTGTGGACCACAACGGCCGCCCCAAGGGGGGCCCCTGGTCCGAGAGTGGCGACACCCTGGAGAAGGGCTACAGCGTTGAAGCGCACCCCGTATCCAATAGCGTCCGCTACTGCATGCGCCTCCTGGCGGACACGGGCATCCGATGCGACGGCCGCGATTACCGCGTCCCCGCTGGAGACATATATATCGAACAGATCCCGGGGGGGGATGGGGACCAAGACCACCCCGTTGCCGGCCGTCGCGTAGTGTGCGAACCACTGGAAATCCTCCTTGACGGCGGCCAGTATCACAGTAAGCCCCGTGCCCGGGACGCGGGGGAGGAAGGCGAGGGCACGGCCGATGAACTTCCGCGCTTAAGAGACGCAGTGGGCCACGTATATGAGGTGGTCGACGATCGACTGAAGCTGAGCACGGGTGATAGCCTTGCGAGCCCGCCATGCCCTTCAGTTCTTGACGACTTCGGCCAGGCGGTCGGCCGGGATGCGCAGCGTCATCGCGACCGTGTCCACATCTATCCCGAGCCACTCCATGCGCTGAGCCAGGGGACTGCACTTCTCCGGCGCGAGGACGAGGCCCAAGTCCCTGGCGAGGACCCTGAAGTCGCGATAGGCCTCGGCTGCCTCCTCCTGCGTGGCCCCGGCACCTGCAAAATTGTCTATGTAGGAGAGAGCGAAGCGCCCCGGCGGCCCAGGAGGAAAGTGACGCCCCGAGTCACCCGCTGACAAGCCGATGCCGAGAGTCGGGCCCCGAACGGGCAACAGGGATCGATATAATAGTTCTCCTCCGACGCGATGACCTGGAGGGGATAATCTTGAGGGTTCACCCGCAGCTGATGATATGCCCGGGCCATGTCGGCCTTCCATAGCCAGGCGCCCGGGCCGAGGGCGCGGACCCGTTCGGTGAGGTCGCCGACTGTCGGGAGGGTGCAGTTCTGGTCGTAGGGGAGGTAGGGGCCCATCTCCACTCCGGCATTGACTCCCCCCGGGGGAGAAGGACATATCCACGATAACCCTCCTGTTGACCGACCCCCTCTTAGGCCGTGTCATCAAGTGGCAGACGGCCGTCCAGGGGTCGGTGAGGGCCCCTTCTGCCAGTTCCTTTTCTATGTATGCCACAACGTGGCGTGGATAGTTCTCGGCCGACTCGTGATTCCGGGCCGTCGACCCCGTGGGGGGGGGGGAGGGGGGTGGCACCAGTATAGCCCAACGGCCAGCCATACTCGATGAGGTCAAAGACTTGTCTATCATAGTAATCCACTAAGGCCGACCTCCAGGTATCCGCCTTCAAGCCCGAGGGGACCGGGATCCGGGCCCCGAGGTAGTTCGGAAGTCCCGAGGCCACCACACGTGATACACCGAGGCCAGAGCCTCCCTCCACACCCAGGAGCAAGGGGCGCGTCGAGGCCAGATAGACCGAACAACAGTGGCATAGGCGGCAGGCCCGCATCATAGGGGCGCAACCCCAAGAACTGAGGTGGGACCTGCCGGATCGTGAGCGGACCCGTTCGGCGAGGTCGCCGACTGTCGGGAGGGTGCAGTTCTGGGCGTAGGGGAGGTAGGGGCCCATCTCCACTCCGGCATTGACTCCCCCAGGGGGAGAAGGACATATCCACGATAACCCTCCTGTTGACCGACCCCCTCTTAGGCCGTGTCATCAAGTGGCAGACGGCCGTCCAGGGGTCGATGAGGGCCCCTTCTGCCAGTTTCTTTTCTATGTATGCCACAACGTGGCGTGGATAGTTCTCGGCCGACTCGTGATTCCGGGCCGTCGACCCCGTGGGAGGGGGGAGGGGGGTGGCACCAGTATAGCCCAACGGCCAGCCATACTCGATGAGGTCAAAGACTTGTCTATCATAGTAATCCACTAAGGCCGACCTCCAGGTATCCGCCTTCAAGCCCGAGGGGACCGGGATCCGGGCCCCGAGGTAGTTCGGAAGTCCCGAGGCCACCACACGGTTATACACCGAGGCCAGAGCCTTCCTCCACACCCAGGAGCAAGGGGCGCGTCGAGGCCAGATAGACCGAACAACAATGGCATAGACGGCAGGCCCGCACCATAGGGGCGCAACCCCAAGAACCGAGGCGGTGGCGTCATCTGCCGTATCCCCACGCATGCTCGTGGCGCCATCTGCCGTATCATCACCGGGAGGGCCCAAAGCGCCGTCTCCATATATACACAATGTAGTCTCCACACGAAAATCAGAGGGGGGGGGCCGTGCTGAGACAGCGACAGCCTGGGCCTCCTTAAAAAAATACGGGCGGCCGTAGGGGAGACATCAGCTGTAGGCGCCGTAGAACTAACATGAGTCTTATCATCAATGGATGAGATGCACGCGAGGCATAAGTATGTGGGTAGAATATGTTTTTACCTGCATCGGCGACCCTCGAGGTCGTGGTCTCGAGGATTTTCCTGACTTGGTCCTCGACTTCATCGTCTCCCCTTACCGGCCTAACCGTCATAGGCGGGGCCGAGGTGGCCGCCCTCTTCTGTTCCAACAGTGCGCCTTCAAAAGCGGTGCCCGGACTTGCCGCTTCCGCTATCCCTGCTGACGTGTTGGTGGTTGCCGCGGTGCCCAGTGTAGGTGCAGAGATTCCCGCGTAGTTGGCCAGGGCCGCAGGTACAGTCAAATGAGATGCCGGAGCCGCAGATGCAACTCTCTCAACGAAAAGATTCTCCTGACCTGCCATAGATGCCTGTGTGGCACTCAAATCCGACATCTCGACCGTTGAACCACTGCACTGAGTTGTGGTAGAAGCCGGAGCTGCTGAGGTGCCTGGATCTTGGCAGGCGCCATTAGCCGGGAGCCTTGCCGCTATATCCGCAAGGGCTGACCCGAGAACGCTGAATCTTCTATCGAATGTAGCTAGGCGGCCGTTATAATCCATCTCAGCCGAGTCTTGGTCGTCGGCGGCCCTTGCCTGGCCCTTAAGTCCTGTGTTTCGGCGTGTTTTTCCCCATTTTTCGTAGGTATTTGTTAGACGCCTGTAAATCAGCTTCCGAAGTTGGACATGGCGTGGAGACCGCTGGTGGCGCCCTCTGTCGTGTGGCTAGAACATCGGCGTGGCTAGTCGCAGCACCGCACGGTGGAGCCACCAATTCACCTTGATAATTATCGTCCAATTTGCAATTAGTCCCAATTGAAATAATCTATGTAGTAGAATAGAAAATAATAGTGTGAAACATATTATGGTTGAACGGAATTATATTATTGTATTTGACATACGAGAATAACCAATGCCTCATACTATTAAAGGATCATGAACTGTATTCATGCTGTTGAGTTCTACTTAGTTCCGTGTTGAGTAACAGTACAACACTCGCTATACGATCCTACCTTATTGCATAAATACTCAGTCTAAATTACAAAAGGAAGAAGAACCATATCATAGACGACTGAGGACTTGATCTACATCAACCTCTCTCGTTAAATTTATTGCAGCGGAACAAGATAAATACGTGTATAAATAATGATCAACCCCAATGAATCTCAACACAATAGTTGAAGCACTGAAGCCCCATAAATTTTTAGTTTATCCAGAATAACTGTTTTGAAAATGGACATCTACAGTTTTAGTAGGTTCACTTTGGCTTCCTTTCTAAGTCGCTCATTATATTAGTCTATTATAAATCATGAACAGATGATACAAATACTCATCTCTAAGTTTTGAAGGACAGTTTTAGCAAAGCCCAAATTTATTGATTCAGTAATCAATATACCTTATTCTAATGATCTCAAGAATGACATTCTTGAGATCATTAGAATAAGGTATATTGATTACTGAATCAATAAATTTGGGCTTTAAATATGATACAACAGATGTGTACAATGGTTATACATATGTAAAAGAAATTATTTGCAATATCTTCTGATTTACAACAGTGCATGCACATATTTTCAACATTAAAGTTTAGGAACATTTCTTTTTCTTCGTTCAAATTGCAATAATGATTGAAATAATAACTCATCTGGCCCTGACACTGCATACGGTGATTGCATCAGGTTGATTTATATTTGTATAGATCAGAGAATCCATGTGGAGTCTGAGGTTCAATGTTGAGATATAATGCAGCTATTCAGTTTATGCAGATTAGGACCCATCATATAAGTCATCCGTAATCACTTCTCCTATCAATGCAGACACAGCGACAGGGGTACCAGGAGACATTCACCATGGTGAGTGAAGTGTTTACAAAAACTATATAAGATTATTTAAGAAGCTGGTTGTACAATTCAAATGTGCTACCCATGTCATTTTCTTATAGATCTAATTTGATGATCTCGAAGTACTGCAAAACCACAGAGTTGGCGTCATTTTGAAATATCAACTATGCCTTTGTGTACCCTAATACGGTACATATGTAAGGCATTAAGTGCAATATCTGTACGTACTTCAGTGCATGTAGCATGTCAATGTCCTATTCGAAGATGTTTAGGTTACGTTTACTTTGAAAATAGAAGTATTAATCAGTTCTGCTTATGAGTAGAGAAAGTTGAACTGTTCAGCTAAGGCACTTTTCAATAAGCAGTGTCGATGTTAACTTGTCAAAGGTGGTTCCTATAACTGTTTATTCTTCCTAGACAAGGATGCATAACACTTTGTAGTTTTAATCATTTTTAAATCAAATGAAATTAATCAAATATGTTTAATAGTTCGCAGATCATGATTCATGTATCCACCAATATTACTGATGGTTATAGATCCAAATTAAGTTTGTCAAACAAAAACTGAACGATTAGGACTAACAACAAAAATTCAAACTTCCCCAGATGAAGCTAGAAAATACTTACTAGTAGAACTAACAAAATACATACAAAACGAATGACTTTAGACTGTTTAAGATATTCGCGTTTAGTGAGTTATAAATCCAGTTGACCATTCTATCTACCTGAAGTTTTTAGAGCTCTGATTGTAGACTGGTCATATAAAGGCTTATCTATGTTTTTCAGTTGCGGTTTATCACAATAACACTCTTCTTTGTTTCACACGTCACCGCTAAGTCTGCGCGCGATACAAAGACCAGTAAGTGCACCAAGGGATGATTCAATAATCAATGTAATGATTATTAGAAAGAAATACTATGCCACATTTGTAGCAACGTAAAGATGTATATATATATTTAGAAAATAAGCTCTTAAATTTGAAGTCATACATCAAGTTGTTTGTCAGGCTGTAAGTTCTTAAATATTGTTGCTGTAACACATCATTGGAAGGGTTTTCCCGTTACATTACGGGCCCGACCGTCAAACACTAGGGTAGTGCATGGACTAGTCTATTGATGATCTGTACGTGAGCAGCATGGTAATCATTATACTACTCAATTTAGTTTCCTTAAAGGTCATATCACGATCTATGTTGTCACAGAACTTAGATATAACTTCTCGTTGAACACCATGAAATCAATTCCTTATGTATCACCATTTCGTGACTCACTGGAGATTATTGTGCTCCACTCCAAGTCGTGGAGTTGTATTGATCCAACTGAATTTCCCAATCCATATTTCCGTCGGGTAACCAGAAAAATATATCCAAACTCCTCTCTGCCCTAGAAAATGTTCACATTAAGGCTGTTACTGCTTACATGTATTGTATCTCTAGACTTATTGAACCGGCTGACTGTTAATCTTACTTTGGTATATTTGAATATACAGAAATGTTGATTGGATCATGAATCCCTCCCTCTGATGATGATCTTTTGCTGGGCCTCTTTGATGTACTACCACTGTTTCTAACCTCATCAGTAAAACTCTCTGTAGCTTTTGTGTTCTCTAGATCTCTCTTCATGGTAAAGAGGCTTTGGCAATTCCTGTGATATTTTGGGGACTTCTCCATCATCAGGCTGCTTGACATTATCTAAAATGGGTGTATTATGTACTGTTCTGAGAAGCAAATATCATCAGCTATGTCCCTACCAAATTTCGATAAGATAGAACTGATGATAGAAGATAGAATAGGACGCCTTTAAATAGGACGCCTTCTTCTGCCCAACGCTGGTTTAGGAAAAAGTTCATCTTGGAGTGGGGTTATGAAAAGGCTAGAAAAACATAAAAAGCTATTATGAAACCAATGCTTATTCACATTATTTCCAACCCTGGAGATGTTTGCCTTGCTGAAAATAACAATGAACATTCTTTCCCTCATTTGATACTAATTGCCAAAAATCATGTTGTCTTTTCTGTTTTTTATTTCATTTTCAATTATGGCCATGTAATAGAAAATAATTATGATACGTAACTTAATTACAATTCCTCACTTTACCCATAAAAATCATTTAATGTTTAGGACTATGCGTCTCTATCATTAACCTATTGGACTATTATATCCAGACAGTAAAGCTGATAAAGTTACCAATCACTTTTTCCTTCTATGCCTAAAGCATGTGAGGTATCTACATGGTCGTCGTGGGGGCAGTGTCTCCGCTCCCCTCCGTGCGACCCCCGTGTTCAGCAGACCGCATCGTACGCCCTGGACGAGGGCACGGAGGACATGGGGCGCGTGGTGATGGCCATGAGTAAGGCGGAGAAAGAGCGGGAGTGGCGGGAGGAGGAGGAGTGTCGGGCCGCCGGGACCTGCCCTCAACTCGCCCTCACGCCATCCTCCAGCCGCCAGAACTGCCTCGACGGTATGTCTACTATCAAGTTAGCTTGATGATATAGGAAAAGTGATTTAGTTCACAGGAATAATATCTCGCGTTTATTTTGTAACAATTGTTTTTATATTTCACTTTTGCCTTTTTCAAATTTTCTTTTTTAAGTTTTTTTGTTTTTAATGTTATACTATTTATCATCAAATACATTTATTGATTTCATAAACTATGAGAGTCATCACTGAAGATAATTACTTTGTCAATATAGAATTATACGGATCAATATCATCAAACAGGAGTTATCAGTATTTTCTTAGTTGAGTCATCTTAATAACTGAGTTTATCAAATTCGTTCATTCTAATTTTACCCAGCCTCCCTCTAGTAAAGGGCACTGAATTTAAACATATAGGCCTAGTTCTCAGAAATACAGAGTGATGCTCAGAAAAAGAAACAATTTCAATGTAAATTATTTCCATTCTTTTAAACTTTTCATCAATACAGGTTTTGCTGGTCGATATCCGTGTAAAAACATCGACATGCTATCTTTTCTGGATTTTGAGGCTCTCGGCAATCCTACGGCTATAAGGTGGGTTAAGCGCCATTTATCAAAATAAAGAGAAATTTTCCCTTGATGGACAATAAATCTCTCCTGGAAATACCTTAACAATGTGACACCGTGATAAAGACAGTCAATCCCTGAAGGAACAAAACGCTTAATGCACACGCCTCAGGGTTGAACTTCCAAAAAAACATGCCCCCAGGAATACAATACAATGAAGAAAGACAGATTGTGCCCTTGGATTGTGGTATAGCTGGTATTTCCAGGGTTATTACTCTTTCGGTCCACATAAAGTTTGCTCCAGTGTAGGAATAAATCTTTATTTTTATTTTTTTTATTCAGGTAAACATATTTAAGCCAACATTATTCGCGTAGTAGGGGCGATCTTCCATAATGAGGTCCGGAACAGGACTACACAGTACAGTACATAACTCCACAGTAACAGTACAGGACGGACAACTTAAATGATGCATTCAACAACCGTGACCAACAACGATAAGAGTTGTATGACAAAGCATGGCAAGGGGAAGGGTGAGGGTCAAAAATGGTCAAAAATAGCATGACATCATTTATGAACAGCCCCCATGTAACAGAGTCCTCTTGTTTCCTATTCATTGTGCCCTGCTGTACCACCTTAAAGGCATATCCCAAAATTCACACTGGCGCCATCTAGTGATTTTTAAATACTGTCAATTATCAGTAAAAACTGGTTCTTTGTCATACATTATAATTCTAAATGAGTGAATTTAACGTTTTTGTCCAGTTTATCAAATTTTAACGGGTATAATAAGCTAATTTACATTTGCTTGATTTACATAGGAAATGTACTAAAAAATTTAGTTTTCTTCAATTCCTTCAAAAACAACCTATGGCTTTAAAAACTTAAATGTGTAGTACTATAAATACACTATATTCTGTGAAAATGACATGGGTTTTACTATGTGAAAACAACTTTTTAGAATTTCCATATATTCCATTACAAAATTGTCACAATATTAATCTATATTAAATAAAAATCTAGCATGGTATCCCCCAATATTATATATGTGTACTACAACACTTAAAGATCATCATATTCAAATTTCAGGAAAGTCACATGCGTTTTAATTTTCAAGCCAAATTGTCCGATATATATATATATATATATATATATACCTTTAACGGGGTTTGCTGTATACATACATCTTCAGGCAGCATGGTCAGGATGTGTGGGGCTGGACTGACCCGGCGACCAATGACGAGTACGCCGTCATGGGTATGTACGGCGGGACGAGCTTCGTGCGGGTCACCGACGCCCAGCACCCGGTCGTCCTGGGCTTCCTGCCCACCAGGACCTTACCATCCTCCTGGCATGACGTTAAGGTCGTCAACGACCACGCCTTCATCGTCTCCGAGGCATGGGCGCACGGCATGCAGGTAGGGAGGGATTGTTCTACTTGCAGGCCAATACCATATCGATCGGTCAGCAACCGACCAAATATCCTCCTGACAATATCAAACCGGGTTGATTTGGTGGCTGATGAAGGTCACAGGTCCATAAATCTGCCGGCGAAAACGACAATAGTCTACATATAGATATTTCGATACTACAACCGACCTCTTTTACGTAAGTGAGAACCACGAATATTTTGTCAGTTGGTGGTGCCAAATATTCTTTTTGCCAGTATTGAAATTGAGTGGCGTGTTTCTCTGCAGCTAGTTCCCACAGATTGATGAATGGTCGCAATACCCATTTTACTGACAAAAATCAGCAAATGGAAATCCAACTGAATTTAAGAGTTCTCTTCTCCCTCCATACACCATTGAATCAGTTGTCTGACAACCGTGCACGCGAGCATGCAATTAATTGTTCATGAGTAAGAAGCACAGAGTGATTTAATGTAACGAAATGGCAAAAGAATGCCATCTGTGTATGATGATGTAAAATATATGCTCAGTACATATGCAACCACATTTGCTACAACACAATTATATAAAATATCCTATCGTAATCTTCAGTAATACCAATTCAGATTGTAGAAGCATCTGCAGGACGGAAAATGTACCTCAGCTTGTTAGTGTTAGTCTGATGCCAATTACATCCCCTTCACAATTAATTTCTTGGTTTCCCCGGTAGGTTTTCGACATGACGCGTCTACGTAATATGACTTCATACTCAATACTGACGTCAGACGCTACGTACCTGGAGGTGGGGCAGGCTCACAATATCGTCATGAACCAGGAATCTCAAACTGTCTTCATTGTTGGTGCCAGGTTCGGCAGACATGAGCACTTATGTAAAGGTAGGTCTTCCACGTTGTGCTTTTCCCCAGCTTCTTATATTAACTGATTATTATTTCTATTTGTTATTTTGATATGCCCGTTAACCCTTTCCCTGCAGCACCCAGTTCCCCTGCTCACCATTACACGGCAGGCATTGCCTGCCCAAACGACCCTGCTACGGCAGGCACTTTTTTGGGGGAAATAGCATTGTCATGTGATGTGTCATGTGATTAAAGTAATTTACCTTGCTGACTGATCATGTTTTGTTATACCAAATCAAAGGTAACTATGGCTCTTATACATAGTCAAAATGTCTTTTAAATCAAACAATTACCTTTTTATCTATTGAATTTTGTATACAAGTATCAATGATGCCTCTAAGATGCCTGGAGGCATCTTCCTGCCGTAGCCAGGGGAATGCCTGGAGGCATCTTCCTGCCATAGCCAGGGGAATGCCTAGAGGCATCTTCCTGCTGTTGAAGGGTTAACATTGCCTAGCTACAGAGTGAAGTTGACGATGATGAATTACATAGCTTTGCGTATGTGGGATAACTTCCTCCTGCTCCTCTCTGAATCCCTTTGAACTTTATTTTGAACTTAATTTTTCCCCGCAAAACAATATCCTGGAAGGGGATCTGATAAATCCGTTGATATCACTATCAATCCAGTTAGACATTTACGAATCATAATTTACGTAAAACGATGACTATTGAATATGGGATATAGCATCCCCCTATCTTTAAGCTCTACTTTCATTATGCTTGTTTTTGCTTATATGCATTATACTCTTCAAACTAACTACTGCTCGTTTTTCTATTCCTCCTTACTTGAAAGTAGTAGAGAAAATGGGGAGGGTAAGAAGGATTTGTAAAATATGACCAGGATGAAAATCAAAAGGACATTGTTTTGAGCAGAACACTGGGAAAGAGGCTACAGTGTGACTATACATAAATATATCCCTTAAGAGCGTGGGGTAAGGAAAGTCAAGGGGCTACAGTATACATTTATCATTTGACTTTTTTTATTTTAAACGTGCTATGCCCATAGTTTAAGGTCCTTACCTTTTTGCACATTATAGATATCAAAGAATTGTTTCTATTGCACAATTCATTTTTCTAAATAGCTATCAGTCGTGTCAATGCATAATGACCCCTCTCATACATTTTCACAGCTTCTTTGCTGTTTTCGTTATTATCAGAATTCTCACCTGTATTTATACAGTGAGAAAATTAGTCACACCTATAGAGGGTAAACTGTGCGATATTACTGGGTACTAAGCCATAGGAAGTAATAGATATCCTTGCTAAGAAACGGGTGAGAAATGTACAGAGAAAGTGTGTGACATAAAGGCTTTTGATAATGCTCAGTAATAAGAACAACCTGCAATCATTTAATAATTGTTCTTGTAGGTGGCCTTCACATGGTTGACGTCAGTATCCCAAAGCAGCCTCGTTTCGCCGGATGTTACGCTGAGGACGGCTACACGCATGACGCTCAGTGCGTCATCTACCGGGGACCCGACCGGAAGTACCAAGGACGCGAGATCTGCTTCAACTACAATGAGAACTCACTGACCATTGTTGACATCACTAACCGTAGCAGCCCGGTCATGGTCTCAAAGCGAGGCTATGAGAACTACGCCTACAGCCATCAGGTGGGTGTCGATGAATTATAGAAAACATTAATATCTCTATGGATTCAGATGGACATGCAAAGATAAATACAAATGGTTATGGTCATGGACTCAAGCGATGCTTTCTCTATACTTGTTTAATCAAGAGTTCAATAAAACTGGTACACTGACAGGGGTTGTTGCTTTGAGCACCATAACCTATATGTTATATGCAGTATCTATTAATCAATCAATGGTTTGAATAACACTGCTCTCATATATATATAAAAAATCAATGAAGTCACAAAGTGATATGGTTATAGTTGATCTAGGGAGTAAGATTGTATCTATTGTATAACAGTTCTGCTCCAGAAATACTTATTTAGAATATAAAATCTGATAAACTGCACACTATGATTGACAGGGTTGGATAACTGAGGATCATACTGTGCTTCTCCTCGATGATGAGCTGGATGAGCTGATTCGGTTTATTGGCGATGGGCAAGTATTCTTTTCTCTCAGTTGCTTATGTTGTACAAGTGTTCTCATAGATGGCGACCTGTGGTAACAGTAATGTCAGCGGTTGTCTTCACAGATCTTTGCGTGTATAGACACTTGAACATATATATGTATACATTCTTCATTATTAACGTATGGACGCTAGCATTTGTTTATTTTGTGTATTACGACCTCTATGGTCGCTTGATGAAGTACCCGGTTCTATCACTGTATTACACTGTTTCGTTCCCCACAATGGATAAGAATTTGTCTTGTTTAATAGGCTATATAGCTATGTGTTTCTTTAATGAGATTCTATGATGAAAACGAGGTATCTACCCAGAAGGGGTGCAAGTTAGTCCACCTAAATATTCGAAGTTTAAGGTCAAAATACGAATCATTGTTAGCGGAAGTAAACAAAAACTCTTGGAATATTGTAACTGTGTCGGAAACTTGGCACACTGTTAAAGATCCTAGTGACTCATATTTACTTAGCGGTTATACAAAATTCAGGTTTGACAGAGCATGGAAGGATAAACCCAATGATCTATTGCCCAAGGTGGGAGGAGGTTTGTGTATATATGTTGATTCAAATATTCAGGTAAATGATCGAAATTTTGCATATATAAATCGTAGTACCTGTAATATTGAAATCCAGGTTCTTGAGATCCAGAATAATCTTGGAAAAAATGTATTACTATTAAACATATACCGTCCAAATAATGGAAATATAGGTACATTTTTTGAATATCTAATCGATACTTTCAGTAAAATACAGGATGACTTTAATTATGATTTCATTTTAATGGGGGATTTAAACATAAATACTGCGGACACAAATAATCCAAATGGTCAAAGATTGATTCAGGAAATGGAACTGCTTGGTCTGAGACACTACATTGATGAATATACAAGATTATCCAAAAATAGCACTACTATTGATCATATTTTTTCAACTTGTAATGATATCACTGCGGCAGGGGTACTAGCGAATTCAGTTAGCGACCATCAAATTATTTTTATGATTAAGAAACATATTAAGTTCAATTTAAAAAAAAGAGAGGTATTTGGGAGAACGTACGTGAAGTATTCGAAAAGAAAACTTGCGACTTATTTTGAGACTATAAATTGGGATTCATTTTATGATATAGATAACTCTGAAGAAAAATGGAAATTTATAGTAAATCTGGTTGAAATTTTTCTTGATATTGATTGCAAAAGGCGTAGCTTTAAAGTAACAGATTTAGGTGTACCGTGGATAAATAAGGAAATCCTAGTATTGATTCGCGATAAAAATATTCTGATTAAAAAGGCGAAAAGAACTAAATTAGAAAAGGATTTAATCAAGGCTCGTAAAGCCAGAAATCACGTGAATAATGTCATCAAACAGGCTCGCCAGCAATATACCATAAACGAACTAAAAAACTGCAAATGACCATAAAAATTTTTGGCGTAAAGTAAAAAACATTATACCAGGTACTGAATACTCAACAGAGGAAGAATTTACTTTGAAAGATGAAAATGACTCTGAAATTAAATCTGAAAATGTCGCTAACTATATAAACGGTTATTTTAAATGTATTGGATCAGAATTAGCGAAAGATATGTATCTCCCTTGGAAGTTCCAAGGTAAAGAAAATCAGAATAGTTTGGATAACCTTCACACCAACATTGAAGAACTGTTAAGTGTGATCAAAGACCTAAACATTAATAAACAGTCAATGATCGATGGAATCTCAACGAGAGTTTTGAAAGACTGTATTGTCCTAATTCCTGAAATTTTTGTAGAATTATTTAACTGTGTTTTTAGTTCAGCCTCAATACCAGAGGCCTGGAAATCTTCTATTATAGTTCCAATTTCAAAGGGAGGTGATTCATCTAGAGTAAATAACTTACGACCTATTTCATTACTACCGGCAATAGGGAAAATTATGGAAAAGTTAGTACACTTGAATTTATACAAATTTTTATGTAATAATGATATCTTAACGCCACATCAGTTCGGTTTTCGGAAGGGATATTCAACGACAAAAGCAGTTACCAAAATAACTGACAATATTTTGATTGCAAAAAACGTGGGCAAGGACACAATTGCCGTTTATGTTGATTTTATGAAGGCCTTTGACACCGTGGACCACAGTATCCTAATAGGAAAATTATCTCAATATGGTGTTAAAGGCATAAATTTAGCTTGGTTTACCAATTATTTATCGAATCGTTTCTCACAAGTGAGAGCAAATGGATGCTTGTCCGAAAGGGCTACTGTGGTTCACGGTGTCCCCCAAGGTTCTATTTTGGGTCCTCTTTTATTTTTAGTTTATATTAATGACATGATTAATGTGATAAAAAACTCAAGGATTATGATGTATGCTGACGACACTGTTATTTATATACATGGAAAACCAACCCAACAACTATTTGATATGCTACAATGTGATCTAGATAATTTACACACTTGGTGCCAACAAAATAAAGTATCTGTTAATATTAAGAAAACTAAATCCATGCTGTTTACCTCAAGGAAAAGGACATTGATTTACAATGGTGTACTGTCACTAGATGGTATAAACCTTGCCTCTGTGATCACATATAAGTATCTGGGTGTAATTTTGGATTTACATTTGAACTATAAATCACATATATTAAATATAATAAAAAACACAAGTTACAGGTTATACCAACTATCAAGAATGAGAGCGTATCTACCAAATAAAGCAGCTTTGAAAATCTATAAAACGGCAATATTACCACAATTGGATTACGGTGATGTTGTATTTGCTACTACTCATCAGCACCTTCTTGACAAGCTCCAGCTTATACAAAATAGGGCCCTGAGAATATGTATGAGATCACCGAGGTATACTCCTATAATAAATTTGCATAAACAAGCTAGAGTTACTATGCTAGTGGATAGACGCGAAAGTCACATATTAAACTTAATGTATAAAAGAAGTAAGGAGGTAGAACATATTGTCACTGAGATACTACCAACTCGAAAATATGATGCACCTGTACTGAGTTCCTTTAAACCTAATTGTACTGGTTATATGAAATCGGTGCAGTATTATGGCTCAAAGCTGTGGAATATCCAACCAAGTTATGTGAGAAATGTAGAAACCTATAAAGGATTTAAATCGCTTACGAAGACTAAAATATTCCAAAAACTTGATAGAACACCATTTGTACTGGACTGATTTGTACTTATGCTGGATGGATATCCAAGATGATGTTAATAGAAATAATTCACTATTATAGGTGACTCATTTCAGTGCTATTTATGTATTTCTTGTTTTTCTGATATATCTTGATGAACCTTACATTGTACTTCTATCTACTTTGTTGCGGACACTGTATGGACACTGTTTGGCTCAGCCATGAAAAACAATTGCCATGACAATTGAGGCTCTGCCACTTTATTGGACCTATGACTAATCATGTAGTCTAAAAATGATTTGAATGTATACTTATAAATGGTTACAATAAAGAAATCGATTTGAAAAAAAATATATATATCCCATATCATTCGCTCAATCAACAATTGATGCATATACTCTTACTTGCTTATTCTCGGCTCATTTGAATCTCTTTTCTAATTTTCAGCTAACTCTAATTATAACGATCATTGCTAATTCAAATAATTATATTTGCAGATTTATTGATAATGTTATTTAGTAGTCGTTGCTTATTTCAGTCGTACCCGTACCCACATTTGGGACGTCACTTCATTGGAGGATCCTGTGCTGAAAAATACTTATATCTCGACACAGACCTCTAGTGACCACAATCAATACGTGAAGGTATTTGTGGATCCAACCTTACCTGTTATTGTGATATCATTATGACATCAATAACTACACATCTCAGTTAGATGTTTCTCAGTTGTTGAGATTCATCGCAGCAGTTCTCCTTTACTAAAAGGAATATTACATTTGCGCTGATAGTGAAATCGAGGTATTTCTTATTCTACCTCAATTGATTTAGCATTGAAGAGATATTCATGGTAAAGAGGCAAGTATAAACGTTGCAGACAGAATCCATTCGAAAAAGATCAGGAACCGATAGGCACCAGTATACATAAAGCTAAGATACAATGTATAGGTCAATTTTAAAGGTATAGTGCAGTCTGCATCATAGAACATGGAATTCAAAAGTAAATAATATCTCCAAAAGTAAAGGAATAGGGTAATGGACAATCCTTTATACTAATCTGATTATTCCGAAGTTCAAATTCACTACGACAAAGCCATACCTTTCTTGATTTCCTTGTTTATCCATATCATTCATTTCTATGATAATATACAAGGTAATTTAGTTTACTATTGATATATTTTGGTATTTCACGTCTATATGTACATGTCTGGTCTTATTGTCTGTTTGCTCGTCAGGGTGCGTATACCTATCAGAGTAACTACGCTTCAGGTCTTCGTATTCTGCACATTGATCAGGACAAACATGAACTGAGTGAAGTGGCTCATTTTGACACCTTACCCTCCAGCACAAAGGTGGGATTCAAAGGTTCCTGGAGCAATTATCCGTATTTCCAGTCAGGTGAGAAGGAATTCCCAGCTGACTAGTTCACTGCGCTATACTTGATCTACTTCTATGTAATATAATGCGAATTAAGAAGATTGAGTTCAATGTAAAAATCAAACTTCATATAGGTTTTAGGTGAAAAGGTTTTACTTCATATCTTTATGTCAGGTTCAAATAACCTTTCAATTGGCCAGTATTGATTCCGGAAACATCGTTATTTCTATAGATATTTGTGTAGATATATTCGTTTATGAAAGTAACGGGAAAAGCTTAAGAAATCTCACTGAGACTTGAAGGCCATATTTATAAATGTATTTATTGACAACTTGAAAAATAAGGAATTTTAAAAACATTACTGGAGTGTAAATATTAAAGGGGACAGGTAAACGTCCAGCTTCCAATTTTCCTAACCAAGGAATTTGGCTCGCCGCAGGTAGCAATGACATAACTACAATACAGGTATGTCTAAAGTGGGATTCACACGGTGGGATCCATGTACCTCACAGGGTGTTTTTCTGAGACAAATCCTGCTGAGATTCTGTACTCGAACACAATTTCTTCGTCTAAATTATATGGATTTATTTCCCTGAGACATGTCTTCCTCCCTGTAATTGTTAAAGACATTTCCTCCTAAAAAGGAACAAAATCGCATGAGGTTTTGAGTCCTGTGAGGTGAGGTGCATGAATCTCATCGTGTGAATCCCACTTAAAGTGGGATCCACACGGTGGAACAAATGGACCTGAGACTGGTGTACTTCACACCTTTGCACCAGTCAGCTACTATTTCCAGCTGGGTACAAAGTTTCACAGATTGGGGTGTTGTACAGTCTCAGGGTAACATGGCGGATTCAATTCACATAGGAAGAATTACCAGGTACATAGTCTCACCCCTACACCCCCTACGACTTTACACAAGGTACATAGGGTACACAGTTGCCGACTCAGGGTACTTCCCCATGTGATTAGGTGTAATTTACGACCACTGAGACTCACAGACTGGAGGAGAACGTGTGAAGTACATTTATCTCACCAAAATACCCCCTAAATTTTAAACCTGTTTAAGTTAAAATCTCATGAGATTCTGTTCTTTGTTAGAGGTGATTGTCGCCGACAATTGCAAGGAAAAAAGCACCAAATCTCAACAGTCAACAGGATGTGTCTCAGACAAACCCTCTGTGAGGTACATGAATCCCGCCGTGTGAATCCCACTTAACCATGATTGAGTGTCAAGTCAATGGAGCATAATGTATTCTTGTGGAGGTCATTAGATTTAAGTATCTATAAGCCCAGTCTTATGTACATGTATATAGGTTTTAGCACATGGTGTACCGTATGACCTGTAGGCCTATTCTGCTTACCTCTCACACAAATAACAATAGAAACTGTGTTTGTGTGATATTTTCCACAGGTAACATCGTGCTGGGATCCATCGACTACGGCTTGTTCATGGTTAGACCTGACTATGACGCCATGGCCCGCCAGATGGAGCTGAGCCCTGTGACCAGTCAGCAGTCGCGCACGCGCACTGTTATCTCCGCCACCAAACCGGAAACCTGTCCATCACTGGAACAGTCTCGCGCCTGTGCAACTACGAACTGCTGATGCGGACAGTCTCCCGACAGATCCTACGTGTCACAAGGAATGGCCAATGGTTCAGGGCCTCTGCTTTGGGAGTGTGATACGGCCTGCAGGATGCTAAATTGAAGCACCGACTTGGATGACATTCTCCATAATAATGTTGTATCTCGCACATATATATGTCTCGAGAAGGAAAATTAAGCTTTTCGTCATTCGAATAAGGGAGCTTGCTTATTCTATTTGCTTTACTTGATATCCCAGTGTCAAGGTACTTTAATAACTCGGTTGTTAAAAGAATGTTATCAATAAAGATTGTTTACCCGAAGTTTCAGAGTCTGGTTTTATATGATTAGGCATATATATAGTCATCCGGCTTATATACCGACAACATCCAAACCAAATCTATGTCGGGGTTCCCACGGAGACTGGAAAACCTGGAAAGTGAAAGTGGTCATGGCAAAGTCATGGAATTTGAAAATTTGCCAAAAGTCATTAGTCATGGGATTTTTCATATGACAGAAAACATTGAAAAGCATGATATGCCATATAAGATGAAACATGCATATCATGATAATCAAAATATCTAATTCTCATTTATAGATATGGGCCATAACATTTATATATATGTATATTTCAGGTTTTTTCCTAGAACCATTCAGTCATTGAAAGAACACCTTTCTGAAGCAATTCAGAAACAAGCGCATCAATCATTAGTGGAATGGGAGGTAGAAATTACTGTTGGCAATGTAAGGCTCTAAAGGAGGTGCATTGCTCTAAATCTAGTGGAATACCTGGTCATGTATAACCAAGTATTTTGGTTAGAGGCTTTTCTACTACTTTGTTAGGGTTTTAAATGTATCAGTGATTACAGAAGGTTTCCTCGATGAATGGAAGACAGCTTGAGTAGTTCATATTCCAAAGTCCGTTAACCTACACTCAATAGAGAACATGTACATGTACACTTCAGAAGTGTATTCAACCTTCAAGAGATACTTATTCTAAAACCAGGGAGCCTGTTGGGTGGTGGGAGGTATTTGTAAGGAAGAAGAGGAAGGCCGAGTCCGTGGAGGGGTTTCATCCTCAAAGCAAAGTTCTAATGCTTAACGCACAGACAAATACTAGTGTTGTGGCAGTGCACCGGAAGGATGTAGCGGTGCTTCCGACGAACACTGCGGAAGAAACTGAGGGAAGCTCTGAGATGAGGGAATTCTTCCCGGAACTTCACATGAAGAACATGGAGGAACTCTGTAAGCTGGACAACTATAGCCAAAGATGTTGTGTGGAAGGCAGCTATACCCGACTTGTCCTTCCACGATGAAGAGAGTTCTTCAGTCCAGGCCCACATCCTGTGAGAGTCGAGATGCACCACATATTGAGCGTAACTCCACCGGCGACACAATTTTGGCCAGGACTCTACGACGCTGCGTTCTGGGCAGATGCTTGATGGCAGCGGTGATGACATCATATATCCTGGCTTTGTGCACCTCACCTGAGAGTGGAAGAGGTGGCGTCGGTTGGGAAGTCGGTGTGGTGGGGGTGCGCACTGGTGGTGCTGTGCGAACAGGGTCCCGGTCAGGCAGCACGTCGGAGGCAACATCCTGCCCTGTCGCTCCCTCTGGCACAGGAACAGCACTGTGTCATTGGCTGACATGCTTCTCCAGGCCATGAAGCTTGGCCCTCAGCATCACATTCTCCCTCTCCATGCTCAGCCGAGCAGCCTTGCCTTCCGCAGCTTGTAGTAAAGTGCGGATGTACCACAGCCCTGGAAATCAAAAGATAATCTACATCGAGATACATATTAAAAGTAACATGCTCCCAACACCTGCAATCTTGAATAATATGCACACTTGAAAAAGTTTACACTGTTATCTGTTCACTTGGAGTGAAGAGATAAATGATAATATTATAATTGCACATACATGTACATGTAAGTGTAGACACAGCTTAACAATATGATGCACTCTCCCAACACCAATTCATTTCTACCTATCATGTAGCAGCTGCAGTATAGTGTAATAAATCTACAATTCTAAATGTGTGTACATAGTAAAAAGTGACTACAAACTACATTAACATAAAATACTTACCCAACTCCTCAATTTGGGTTGTCCTACCAGCAGAACCTGGGGGTCGTTTTATTTTCAACTCTCCTGGGGACTCTCCTCGCCCACGAGGGATAGCTCCATTGAGGATAATTTTCAGGAGATCTCCTCAATCTCGTTCGATTTACCCTGTCCTCGGGAGGGAGAGAAATCCTCGGCCGAAGTCTCCTTTGAGAGAGCCCCAGGAGAAAATAAACCTGTAGGAGACTTTTGAGGAGACTTGAAAGAGAGGCTGTGTATACTGCAGGTGGTGACACATAGTGGTATTTTTGGGAACTAATTTCATCATTTATGAATGAATGTTAATCTAAGTAAATAGCAAATTAATTCTCCATCTGAGACCTCCAGTTTTAATTAAAATCATAATAAATATATTTCCGATAGTTCAAATGAATTAAATAGCTTTTATTTGTTATTTTGAATCACCCACGACACCCCTAGACGTGTCCCCAGCCAGGAGAGCTGCAGGACACTTTTCAGGAGCTCTCGTGGCCCCAGGATTGAAAATAAAACGATATTTCAGGAGACCTCCTAGAATCTGGCCCAAGACTCTCCTTCCCCGGGAGACTTTGAAATATCGAACGCAAACTATCCTGGGACCTCTCCCCGGGCGCCCCAGGACTCCTCCGGCAGAAAATAAAACACCCCCCTGGTGTTGAGTTGCCGGCTGTGGTCCAAGGGGGAGGGGACTTGGGAGGAGGAGGGGCAGGGGCAGGGGTTTCTCGTTAAAAGGAGAAGGGTTTGGTGGTGCAGGATGAGGCCAAGGGGAGGGGGTGTGTTGGTGGAAGGGGTGGTGGTTTCAGGGGTGGGGGTAGCAGGGGCCGTTTCTTCCAGGGTGGTGGGATCGGGGGGGGGGGGGGGGGGGATGGTAGCAGGGGCAGTGGCAGGGGGGGGGAGGGTGCAGGGGGTTGAAGGGGCTGGGGAGGAAGAACTTTTGGGGGGGGGCTTTTTTTTGTGGGTTTGGATGTGGAGGTGGAAGGGACTGGGGAGGAACATCTTTTGGATGTGGGTGTGGGTGTGGAAGAGGTGGAAGGGAGTGGGGAGGAACGTCTTCTTTTGGTTGTGGGTGGGGGTATAATAGAGGCAGAGCAGGAGGGGGTAGGGGGGGATGGGAATCGAATTTGGGGGGGGGGGCGTCTTCTGGCTGTGGGTATGGTGGAGGTGGAGGGGGTGGATTGGGGAGGAGTCTGTGAGAGTGGAGGGAGGGTTAGCGGAGGAGGAAGAGAGGATTTGAGGAGCTTGCTGTAACCGTCTCCGAAACCCACTCACAAGAGTTTTGTAGAGGCCAACATTCCTCACATTCTCTTCCGAGTGGGACTCGGGGGGGATTAACAACAGGCTCCTCCATGGGGTGGACTGGGTCCTCTGTGGATGTGGCTGTCACAGCAGCTGCAGCGGCCTGCTCCGGCCTGCAAGAGCGGTAACTCTGTTTCTGCTTGTTGGCCTGAAGCTGCTGCAGCTCCTGCGTAGCCACATCTTGGCTTTCAGTCAAGCCCGGCATTCCCTCTTGCTCGTCCGCTCTTTGCTGAAGCCATGCAGGGTCGAGACGCTTATATGTTGCCTCCACTGTCGCACAGACTCCTTATTTGGTTTGAGGGGCCTCATCCTGCTGGGGTCGGGTGGGGGGGGAGAGAATACATGTTGGGATGACGGGGGATGTATAGTGCTGAATCTGAAAAAAAAGAAATGGAAATACTAAGTCTGAGCATGAAAAAAACGAGAAATAATGTCAAATAGAACAAGCCTAAAAAAAGTGAGAAATTTTTCTTTTTCAAAATTTAAAAAATTTGCTATATCATTGTGTAGTATAATAGTGCACACCTCCATGCATATTTTGGTCTTCGTAATGCCATAGTAACAGTGCTATATTCAACATATTGTACAAAACGGAACGTCCGAAACTTTACAAATGAACCCAAAAAGTGAGAAAATTCACAAAATTCACAAACGTAAGTACAAGACAAATATTCTACATTGTTTTACCTACAAAATGATACTAAGCATGAGAGAATAGGTTAAAATGCAAGGTTGTAGGAGACGATATGAATTTTGCTGGAACGTCCGAAATGTTTCACCGGAACGGGCGTAAGTCTGACCAATATCGTAGTTAAATACACTCTAAACCTCATATAATCTAACTATTTCCTGCATAGAACATGTTAAGAAGTACATGTGGGTTGCACAGTTTGAGAAATGCAGAGACAAATATTTGTGAAAGGCTCAATTGAAAAATCAAATTTGAAAAAAAGGAACGGGTGAAACCTTGTCAAACCCATGTGGCCACAACCCTATCTCCGCAAATGACCAAATAGCTATCTAAATGTGAAAAGCAACATGTTTTTTACACTATTAAACCTCTGCATGTTTCACACCGTGCACAGGGAAGGAAGAAAAGCACATTTGATAAAGCCATTGACAATCTTTCGCCCGTTCCATTTCTTGGGTAAGGTTCAAAGCTATCGACCCAAAGACAAAGAAAAACTCCCGTTTGTTGCCCAACCACCACGTGTGAGGAACAGGCACAAGTTGAAAAATGCCGAAATACCAAAAAAAGCAAAGAAACATTCACTAAATACATACTTTACCAGTTTCTAGGGTACATACACCATGTTTCGGACGAATTTCAGAACATAAAACACACAGATTAAGCAAAAATAGTCAATATTGCGAAGAGAAAAAAATGTCTGCCTTACCTCATGTGGCGCTGGAAGATACAAGAGGCTGGTGTAATGGTTTTACGCGCCAATTCGAAAGTTATGGCGGAAGGAATGGTTTCCCCAAAAAAAGTTTTGGTCGTTCCGGACTTTCTGAAAATTTACAAATTCCTTCCTCACAAGTCCACAAGAGATTGAATCTTTATGATTTTTAGGCTAGATATGCACAATAACATATACTTCAAGTGTAGAAAACCACAGAAGTGAATATTAGTGTATTCGAGAAATATCGAGAAAAACATTTGGTGTCCCGGGCGAAAGGTGGTTCAGTATAAAAACAGGTAAGTGTTTTTCCATCTGTGCTCACTCACTTAATACAGAATGGATAAGCCTATAACTTGGCCTATAATTGCACAACACCTTAGGAAGTATATAGGAGGTGTTAGTTGTGTAATAGGCATGAAATTAGATACCATTTTATAAGTACGAAAATGGCATTTCGGACGTTCCGCGCGAAAAAGTGACAAACCCATTTTTTGTCAGACCTGTGAAAAATCCAGGAAAAAATACCCAGATACACCCAAAAATTGTGTATGGCATAGAAAACAGATATAGCTCACAGGAAAAGTAGCTTTACATATGCTGAAAATGTAATATTTAATATGATGACACTTATGGTATTGTTGTTTTTAGGTTGTTTTTTTACCATTTTTACCCATTTCCAGACTTTCATGATTTATTGCATAATGACGGAGTTGTCACACAAACTCAAACTTTATATCAATTTGAAGCTGGGAATGTCCCTGATAAGATGCCGAAAATCGTTTTTAAATATATTAATTATTAAAGCTTTCACAGATGATTATGTACAAAATGACCTAAATTCATGGGATTGTACATTCTGAGAAAATCTGACCCATATACATGTGAGCCACTTTTTTTTGTTGCTGGTAATTGGCTTGTTTACCACCATCAATGATCAAATCACCAGTGATCATCTCAATCCAACAGTGATCGGGTCTACGGAATGCATTGTAATGATGATCACCAGAACAGTCTCCCAATCAGTCACACTTTATCCATGATCACTGATGCATATGTTGAGGAAGAGATGTTGCATCAGGTTGCTACAGTCGGTTCTCGATATCTGTCTCCAAATCATCCTTGTCTACAATGGCTACACCAGTGTGGATGGGATCTCGGCAACCTTGATGGAATTTCCCGTTTCGTTGGCCAATGCTGTGTTTGAGCCGGATCCGATGTTGTTTCCAGACTGCACCATTTCAAGGATTGCAGGCTTGGGATACCTTAGTAGGTAGTGACCGGGTAGGATCAATACCGATTAGTAACCATACTACCGGTGTGATCAGGTTGAATAAAAGTAATGTTGGCTAATGTTGTAGGTTCCATCGAGGAATATCCCCTAGGAGTGGCACCTTCACTGATAGATAGAGGGGAGGAGTTGGATCCACCAACAGCAGCCATGTCTGATTATCTTGAAGTAAACGACCCGGAAGTGAGAATTGGATGTGGGAACGCTGATCTGGGAAGTAATTCTGGGGTTGGGGTTCTGCATGAGACCCTAGAGGCCTTAGCAAGTTTTGCAGATTTACTTAACAGTGAAGAGCGGGATGAGCAAAAAAAAGTACTAGGAAAGTGGAGTAAGATGTTTGCTTGGCCAGGCGACCCATTTGGGAAGAACTGACCGGGTAGAGCACCACATAGACACAGAGGAAAACATTCCATTTAAGTTACCTTATCGCAGGCTCCCACCTATAAAACGGGATGCCCTGGAGGAGGAACTGAGGAAAATGCTTTCCCAGGAAGTGATCCTACCCAGTGAAAGCCCTTGGGCTAGTCCTGTGGTAGTGGTTACAAAGAAGGATGGTACTTGCCAGTTCTGTATAGACTACAGAAAACTGAATGGTATCACCTGAAAGAAGGAATTTCGTGATAGGCTATTCTAATTTTAGGACCTATGCATGGAGAGTAATACACTGGTTACTGGGAAATAACTCAGGACAGCTTAGTACCCGCGGAGGCCGGAATTCCTGCCTCAAAATGGCAGTACCTAACAGTCTGAGCCTGTGCACCCTCTTATATAGGCTTGTTCTGGCCTGTGTACGCCACTGGCTTCTATAGTGTAGTATTCTTACTGTACACTAGGCGGCGCCACCGTTACCGCCTACGTGAGACACGTTTATGAGCGATAATATACTACTTCTATGAAAGCAAAGCTACTGAGTTCAGTCTTATGTCCATAGCCTAAATCACACGATTAAAAGATATTACAATAGTCCTGGGCGTTTAATATGGGGCAAAAACTAGGTAAAAAGCACCAAAACATGTTATCTTCCTGTCTTCACAGTGATTTAATGAAAAATTCATTGCTATGACCTATAGAAATCTTATCTTCTTAGCTACTTCAAGACAATTAAAATGATACCTATATTGTTAGGCTGTGATAAATATTTCCTGAGATACAGGAGGATTATGACAGATGACAATGAGTCCAAAAGAGCCCTAAAAATGTGAATTTCTGATATCATTGCATTTTTGGCATATGGCATAGCTAGAAACTGCTAATGATTACCACTAGAGAACATTTAATCAAAATGATAACTTGTCAGTTTTATTCTGTGGTGGTTCATCTACAAATCACTCTTTTTTTTAATTGACTGAGATAGGAGTGAAGGAATATCAAGTCTTTCTTATTTGTAATGTCAATGATTCAAGCAGAAATATGACCTCAGGCCAAAATGCTTTGGTGAAATGACAAGTGGCACCACAATTTTCAAATCTTGGGCCTGAAAAGTTCTGTTATTTATCTCAACCCTGGGACAAGTTTAGCCACAGGAATTACATTAGAAAAATATACTCAATGATCATCCTGTTAAAGTGACAATACTACGCCATGACCATGGCGTAGTGAATTTGCTTTTAGTATATTCTGATTATTCTGAAGTTGTGAAGATATTTAATGTCATAGAAAGGGGTAAGATAAGTCCAGAACCGCACTTGAATCGGAAAATAGACAATACTCCACTCGTTTGGCTCGATGCAGTTCTATATAAGTATTCTTGATAAAGTTCTCTTGATTTCTATCCACTTATTTTTCGAAAATATTATCTTTTACAAATGCTGCATTTGATTGTACTAGATATTGTCATTTTACCCATATTAAACGCTCAGGCCAATCTACTTGTGACCCAGAGGCATGACCAAAAGGTCACATAACTGCAGTTACAACTTATTCCATGAGCCTGAGGTGGTATGGGTTTTAGTTTTTTGGCATGGTTCAAGGTGCCCAATTCTCCAACACCACCACCCGACTGAACCGACCCCTACAGACTCATATTTAAATAGTCAAAACAAAATTTCATCAACATAGAAAAGTAATTGCACATAAATTCACCTATGAAACTTATATATATATATATATTATAATTATCTAGAATAAGAAAGCATGCTATAGATATCTCAACCGGTTTATTGATCTATAAAACTACCATACAACCTTACATAGGTTATAGCATGCACCTGATTATAGCGAATTCATCTGCGACAATAACAAAACATTCATTGCTCACAAATTTCAGTGTCTCCAGAATAAAATCTTAAGAATAATTTACAATGTTAAGCTACAGAAAAACGTGTGGTCAAAATTCTGGATATATTTGGGGACCATAGATAGTGGATCGTTGGTCCCATATATCGTTTAAATCGTTATTTAATTTACGTGGCTTTGCCTTGTGAATTACTACGGTAGCCAAACGCAATGAGATACTATTCTAGAGGAAACCTTTGAAAGATCCACTTTTACAATAGTACGAACAACTATCACAAGGCGGCGTCGCCGCTGCCTTGTTAGTCCGTCCACGCACCGCGCCGCCTTCGGGTTAACCAGTTTGGGAGTATGAGCGCCCTGGCACCTAGCGACAACGGGACGTACTACAGTCTACTGCCTTGTGCGCCTCCAAGCGGTCTGTGTAAGAATCTGTGCTAGTCTCCATTCTTCGGTATAGGCCCTGCGATACATAGAAGTAGCGCATAGAAAATGGTTGGAGAGTGAAATTTGTAACAGTTCTTTCCATTGGTTAAAATGCGGTCTTCATCCAATGAAAGTCGACATAACAATGAAAGGTGTCATCCGGGCACCTACGTGGAGTCCGTCGTGGGGAAGGTTAAGCATCACCTTACGAAACAGAGTTGATTCATTCATCTTTAGTCAACAAGCTCTGCCTGATTATTAGCTACAATGTTCGCCCTTAGTGGCATCCAACCACAGGTGGCCCAGGTAAGTCAGAGATAATTATTTCATGTTGTTAGGCTTGGCCGGACTGACGTTGTGTTTTCATGTATGGCATCATCCGATATAAGTCACACTCACAGTCGCACTGGTCGAAAATGGGGGAAAGGAACATTTTCACCTCTTTAACATCAGTGACATAATAAACAAGTCTCTGTCTCAATAACATCGCACTTGACTTAACTTTGGGTAGTCCTTCATTGTCTATATAGCATCATGACTGCACAAATTCTGACAAACATATGCCTAAGATTAAGAATTAATAGACATAGATCTAGTGACATACGATGTCGGATGTGGTCGTACTCGTAGACGCAGTCACTTTGAATTTTGCGAATTTCACTTTCACTGGTGAGGAGTGTTAATAACTGATATAATGTATAGTTATGTTATTGACTCGTTGAGTATTATCTCAAAGTCTACATGTTTTCATATCTCACCGGGTTTCCTCATGAGAGGAATGCTAGTCAACTCGTGCCTTAGTCAACTCGTACCTTAGTCAATTCGGGTTTTTCGTCCTTTTTCTGGTCAACTCGTCCTTTTTCATTAAACATGGAGTAATCCTGGATGTATATACATCAAAATGTTCGGAAACATGCGCTGAACACAAATAAAGCTTTTATTCATGCATACTACTAAGTATTAGCGGGTACCGTTAGCTAGAAGTTGCCGATTTGAAATTTATGAAATGAAATCGGAATGTACTCATATGTTTATGAAATGAAAATGGAATGTACTCATACTAATATCAAATTCAGGTAAACAATTGCTATCTAACATCATATAGTTGTTATATATTATATAATTCAGTTATATATAGGTGTAAGACAATTGGAAAACAAAAAGGACGAGTTGACTAGGGAAAAGGACGAGTTGACCAAAAAAGCACGAGTTGGCTAAGGGACGAGTTGACTAAGGGACGAGTTGACCAGTCACCCATGAGAGTAATTTGGATTTTAACACCCCTTAATTTATTTTTACGTCGCCATATCATTTATGATTTATGATTTTGAAATGATATTTATATTGATTTATATTGCCCTCAAGTTGGCTCAACATAAGTTCATAACCCAAATTTAAGGTATAGGTAGGTATATGAGGCAAAACACTTGTTAAATTTTTTCGTTTATCAGCTGGGAAAATGGAGAGTGTATATAGATATGGGCTAAGCAGCTAATTAAGCATATTTTTTTGATAAGGGTGTCTGCTAACTATTATTATGTTAAGGAAAATAGAGAGATCTCATAGAAAACTGCTTCATGGCACAGTCAGATATCACCCCTATTTATATAGGTATCTTTAAATTATATCAATTAGATATAATATTTCTTAATTTTCATTACCAAATGGACGACGTAAAGATGCCAAAAGTGATCATTATGTTGCCCATTTATGCTCGTCTCTGGCAACAAAGATTTAGTTTGAAATTGATTATTTCAGCCTCAAACTCACCCTCAACCCATATTTCACGCTCACTGATAGTCCCACTCTAATCACATGATTTAAACATGAGATATTATCAAGAGACGTTACGAGTTTGAGTTTATTTATGTCACATATTTTGTTGGCTCCATAATATGACGAGTTGAAGACGAGTGAGATTGCGGAGCCCAAAATAGACATGTATATATAAATGGGCGACGTAAATGCAACTTACTCATCTTTATGTCACCGTTTTGGAGGCTAATATATCATATCTCATTCATGTAAGGAGGGTGTAACTATCAGTGAGGCTGTGTCATAGGTTGAGTGTCAGTTTGGGGCTGAAATTGATTTGTGTGTGTGTGTGTACATGTATAACTCACATATTGAATTACAGAATGGTGAGACTGAAGACCACCCCTCCCGATTTGTGAGAACGGGTCAAATACATGTGTACGTACCTACAACACGGACTTGGATATTCACTGGACACAATGCCTGATAACTTTTTTGGGGGTCAATTTTTACCACCAAGTAAGACTGTCCACTCCTGTCGAGCCCAACATGCTCTCATCAACGATCTGAGCCCCTACCCTGAGCTCATTCGCTGCTACATACCCAGCCAGCCACTAAGTTGACTGTCAAAACACAAGCAAATGCCCCTTTCTTTTGTTTTCTTTTTGAAAAAAAACTTGACGCCTGAAGAGACACTTGTTGAAACTGTGTTATCTGTGAAAACTCTACAGAAAACCCATAAGTTAACCCAGCTTGTTGACAACATGCTCAACTCCAGAGTAACTTGCTATCCAACATCGCTACCATGGCTTTGTTTATACTGTGACATAATCATTACGTCACTAGGCATAAATGCGATGATGACAGTGCAGCCGACTTCACTCGAAAACAGCACTCACACGGTAGCGTCCAAGGTGTACAGATGGGCATAGCCTCGTTCCGCTAACAATGCCTGATAACGAATGATCTATTAAAGCACAGTAACCAGAAACAGAAACATAGTTATGAACGAACCATCGTCTTATCATTGTGTTTAGGTACATGTCATTTAATAAATGTTCTTGGTAATGTTAAGACCTAATACAAGTGAATAAGGTATCTCGACACTACGCTTCGTTGTGAGCACACTTTAGTTTTTGGGGAGTGACCGACAGACCCTGCACTTTTTCATACCACTCCTTCAATCTTATATCAGAACTTTGTTGAGAAGTCACATGGCAGGGTTTTACTCTCACTAGTAAGTGACGTCTGGGCAAAGTGAGCGACTGCTGGTGTGTGGTAGGCCGCTTTTCCAGAAACTTCGTATCATATATATATATGAAGATGGCAACGACCGACAAACTTGACTTTTCCTCAATAAAGGATTACTCGGACAACTTCTCCACTGATATAGGTTTATTGCACAATTCTGCCAACGTTTCGACCCCCCAAGGGTCTTCCTCAGGGCAACAATAAACAATTAGTGAACAAAGAGTGTAAACGTGTTCTGTATTTATACCCAATGTTCAGATTATATATATGTTTCATTAAGGTTTTACGTATTTAACATGTTTCAGAGTGTGCCTCTGTCTCAGCTGCCGTCTCTGATGAACCATATTCGGGCGAGTGCCTACAGCGTCCTCAACCACCGTGTACAAGCGGCAAAGATATCCTCGGCCGGCAAGGCACAGCCATCCACCGCAGAACCTGTAACGACAGAGAGTCTGACTGACTCGGTAAGGATACCGCTACAAATCAAGGTCATTCAGTAAGAGGAGAGAATACAATAGGACATTTTTACTCATCGTACCCAGCTAACATAAACCATCTACCACAACTCAGAACTCTAGACTAGCAACGTCTAGATCAAGAGGGCAATTTAGAAAGTTGAGATCTAGCGAAGTGTCTACCAAGACGCGGAGGTAGCATTTCGTGGGGTATATCTATAGGAATCTCTTAGTTGATACATTGACACATGATAAGTTTATAATCTGTCGCTGCCTGGGTAGTACTGCCCATTCATCATTGGTCATATATAGAATTAGGAATTATAAATTAAAAAGTGCATTTCTTTACTAAGTTTCCTACTACTGTTTCAAGAAGTATAGTTTACAAGACATTCTGATTTTTTGTCCACAGGTACTTTCCACAATAAATGAATTGGGGCTAGATAAAATCATTGAGTCAGAAGTGAATCTCCTGGAGTTGGCACTCCGTCCCAGGCTAAAGAATTCAATCAGCTCACAATGGCGTCAGTCTTACACATCGGCTGATTCATTTTGGGAGAATAAATATGGTAAGTAAATATTCCTGTTGATTGACATTGCCAATGAATATTACGTGTGCAATTGTGATAGGTCCTTTAGAAAGACAATTGGAGGTACATGTTCTAGAAGTTAGTTGTGGTATATCTGAATATATCTGTATATAAAATCAGCTGGCACATATTAAACACCTTACAGAGACACAAAAAGGAGAGACATAGGTAAGCACAAGAACATATTACCCTAACTTTTGCTGAGGCGTAAATTACCACAGCCATTAAGTCTTGAAATAGGAGGTTCTCAAGAGATTTGATTTCTATTTGTGTGTACCAGGATTTCGCGAACAGGACCTGTTTGAGGCTCGTTCTGGGCTTGGTGGTCTCGCGGCAAATCGTCAGTACCAGCCCCGGTGGTTGCCGCACTCCGTCATCCAAACACGTGGATTCAAAACTCGCAGGTCCACAAAAGGCTCACTGGGAATGGGCAAAAAGAAGATTGACCAGGACAGCAACTTTTCTGCATTGAAGTACCTAAGAGAATCGGTATGCTAAACTGTAATCTGGAATTCATATACAGTGTTCGCCTATGTTGGGGGCGAATATTTGAAACCTTATCTTAACAGGTTCAGGGAAAAGTCGAAAATTTCAACTTTGAACACATATATAACAACCGCACTAGATTGAATCGTGAAAAAGGCCACATCAGACATGTCTGTAAAATTAATGATTCTCAGATTTAAATAGGCCATGGTTCTCACTGTGATATTGTTTTCAAAATGGAGATTTTGATAACTTTCAAAATTTTCAGTACTGGAAGAAAAACTATCCTTCTATGACATCCTGGGTAATGTATCTCGGATATCGCAATTAAAAGTTATATTTGAATGGTAGTTTTTACTTGCGTTTGGGAATTAATTGCCCTTTTCATTGTTGACTTTTATTAACCATTTACTTGTTTTCACTAGTATCTAAAACGATGTACAGTTAAGAAATACATACTATATGCGAAGGCTGTAAAATATATATTTGTGTTTATGTGATTTATCTTTTCAAGGTAATGGACCGAGTCTCAAATAAAAGCACCAAACAAAATGAACGCTTCAAGAACATCCTTGGAGAATATCAGCACTCACCCGAAACACAGGAACGTATGAAGGTAGCCTTTGCCGAAGGTTATGCAGCCAATGAGCGTAGAGATGTTGAGCCTGCGAGCCCGTGGCTGAGACGAATCGCTCGCATGCTGTTCTATGGTGTCCTCGTGTGGCTCATCTTCCAGGTGCTCCAGGGCTACAGCGCCATTGGCGGAAGTAAGTGTTATTTGTAGCGTTGTATATAACATGATCGCTAATTTTGTTCGTAAAAGTTAAGTTGTGAGGAACTATGTTGTTTGTTTGTTTGATGCAGAAGGGGTACTTAGATAGTTCTTAATGCTTTAACAAAAAGATGATGTTAAATATTCAACGATTATTGAAATAGATATATGAGCTACTTTATGCGTTCCAGTGTTCTCAGCCACACTGGAAAAAAAGAAATTATGAAAGTTTTTTTGGGAAAAGCTATAGAAAAGAACAGATGTGTCCAAAACCATCTGGTATGGGAGGTTGGCAAATAAACTGTCAGCCGGCATGGCCTGTACCCAATTACAGGGAATAGTTTCTTACTCATCAGCTTGCTGACACGATTGGTTTGCCGTTGTCAGTATAATGTGACTGGCAGAGTATTGTGTCAATGGTCTACAGCACAGCCCTTCAGTGATGCAGCACTTGAAAACTGGCATAGAATCCCACTGCTACAAGCAGACCAAAGTTGAGTTAATATACCTTTCCAGAACCAGATGTTATTGGGCATTTATTGATAAGTTCTGAGCCGTGTATGAGCAAACTAATTCCGCATGCTTGTTACATGTGAGTCTCGCCCTGATTAAATGTGAGCTCTTTTCTCAGACATGAAGATAAACGTGTTGAAGGGAGAGCGGTATGAAGTGAACCCGGAAGACATTAAAGTCACGTTTGACGACGTCAAGGGCGTAAGTTATACATCACATTCTATTTAACATGGTGCGCCTTGGGATCTATGATCCCCACATATCCAGAATTTTGACTACCTGTATTAATTCTCATATTTATGATTAAGAAAATAATATTGTACGCTGACATATAGAAGCTCGGCCCAGACCATATATAGAGTGAATGGTGTAATACCTGTCTTAGTGCAGTTTGGGAAGCAGTAACTGGATGATATGTTTAATCAGGCTATTTTGAACATTATGACATTGATTGTTTGATTGCCATGTGTTGATGTTTCATTTTGATGTTTAGGTTGATGAGGCAAAGCAAGAACTAAAAGATGTTGTGGAGTTTCTGCGGTCACCGGAGCGCTTTGAGGACCTGGGTGCCAAGTTACCAAAGGGCGTGCTGCTCGTAGGGCCACCAGGCATTGGAAAAACTCTGCTCGCCCGGGCTGTCGCTGGCGAAGCAGGGGTACCCTTCTTCCACGCCTCAGGATCTGAATTTGATGAGATTTTCGTGGGAACAGGAGCCAAACGCGTACGGCAACTGTTTGGTAAGTGTGCTTTGTATGTGGCCTTCCATTCGCAATGACCTAAAAATGGAGTTGAAAAAACGTCTCAAAATGAATTTACATAAATGCCCGGAATTTCATATATACGTATAAATATTGAATGAACTAGTTGCCATTCGAAGAATTTAGGGTATATTTCTTACAGTTTTGGTTCGTCTCCTACATTACTTAGCTAACGTGACATTTGTCACCTAATGTCATTTTGAAAAAGTCGCACTCCCATCGCAGGAATTTTGCCTGAATCTTTAATTTGGGAGATTTGTAAAGGTAGTCTGTAATTTTCGTTGGTTTAATAAAATGTATCTAAAATCATGATATTGCCTCAAATCCTAAGTAAAAGGATCAACAGAAAACAAAGTGATTTCAATCACTGTATTTAACTATATCTCCATTATATACACGATTCAATAACGGATTCCTTATATACTTTTTTATTTAAACAACGAAAGTGATGAAATATACCCATGCTTGGCGAAGCGAAATAAAGACACATATTGTAAACTTTGGCTTGATGCTTTCAGATGCAGCCAAGCTTAGAGCACCCTGTGTGATCTTCATTGATGAGATTGACACAGTGGGTGCCAAGAGGACGAGTTCCCAGATTCACCCGTACGCCAACCAGACCATCAACCAGCTGCTCTCTGAGATGGACGGGTGAGGGAGATTTTTAATAACCCGAATCGCCATTCATTTAAAACAAAGATTTCAAAATTTTTAGATCTGATCCTGTCAACGGATTAATCCAGATTCAATTTATCTAAAAACAAATTTTTTACACCGGACCGAACAAACGCCTCCTCACCCGATATTCATTTAAAACAATGTTAGAATTAATATTTACATGATTATTAAATAGAACACTGGTTAACGTTAAAAGTTCAACCAGCGATGGTTGCCATGAAAAAATAGATGATTTTATGTACACCTATCTGAAAAGATACCTCTATGTATAACATACGGTTTGTTTTCACAAACAAAAAACGGTGATGACTAAGAGACGTGGCGGCGAAGGTTTGCTACAAGTAATTGTATGTCTTCTAGAAATAAGAATGATTGCCATCAGTCATTCATTTCATGACCAACTTGTATCCATGCTCAAGAGCCTATGAGGGTCATTAAGTATTCTGTATGTGAATGATGTAGACTTCTATCCGAAATATCTCTGGAAAAGTATATAGTCTGAAGCATATGCAAAAATTCATTTTTGTTATCTCTCTTTTTTATGACAGTTTTCAACAAAATGAAGGAATCATTGTACTCGGAGCGACGAATAGACGGGACAACCTTGACAAGTGAGTGTTATGTTGACACATGTAAAACGCAGCGGTGATAGACCCCATACTATGTCAAAGGCCATTCGTTCTCATACCATGTCTATGGGGTGTGGGAACTAAAAGAACTCTCACCTTGGTAAATGTATATGAATGAGATTTCTACCTAAATTTATTTCATAGATTCAATCACCACTTCAGTGGTGTAAAAGCAGCGAGAAAAGCTGAATATTGAGAAAGTCTGGAAAGGACCTGTAATAGTTGATCGGTCATGAAATAAAACCATGAAACAAACCACATGTAAAGCCTAAATGTACCAAAGAATAAACGTTTCCTTAATAAATTGGTTCAGATTTTATAAATCAGAGATGATTGAAATGCTTACCAATCACAGTCCAACGAGTTGAAATCGAGATACAATGTTTTAATTGCCATTTAGCCATACCAGATGAGTTTGTATCAAATCCTAGACCCACTTCACTTTCATGTCGCATTATTATACATGTATACATATTAGGTCGAAGGTAATGTCATCATCTTGATACACGAATTGTTATTACAAAGTTGATCACTTGGTTGTCAGGGCGTTGTTACGACCAGGACGGTTTGACGTAGAGGTTCGCGTCTTCCCACCAGACCTGAAGGGAAGAAAGGACATCCTCAGTCTCTACCTAAAGAAGATCAAACTTGGCGACGGTAAGACACATCCCTATACTTCTCCCCATTTCAGTCTTCTAAATAGATGCCCTCACAACCTGCCCCCCGCTATGCTTCACTCCTTTATATTCTCTTTTCCTATAAGCTGAAGTGGATGGGTACGTCGGGTTAGGTGACATGATTCGGTTCTAATTCATTGCCGGGAAATATATGCAAATATGTCTTTGTTATGTATTAAAGGTACAATAGTAGAACTTGAGTTTTCATTTTCACGAACTTCGCCTGTTACTTTGGTTTCTAGATTTAGATTCCGACATTAACGAAGTTAATCTATACATAAATCTCATACTGCAGTCACTGTAACTGTCGGGATATAATCTGTTACAGACATTGACATCGACCAGCTAGCAAGAGGAACGACTGGATGCACAGGTACTGTAAATGAAGTACATTATTAACTTCTCTAGAAGACTTTTGTGGTTTATCGCTAACTAAAGATGGGGAGGCTCTGTGGTAGAAGAATGGAGCATTCTATAGAGCCACCAAGAGTAGTGTAGTAAGAAATAAGTTGGAGACGATTTTGAAATGACACATTTCGGAATTGTTTCAGATCGCATATATACTTTGTATTACCTAGTCATGATGTTGAGAATGATTGTCGTCTGCTTAATGAATGCTTGTTTTGACTTTCCTCCGTTGTAGCCCTTTGAGGTACAAACCTAATTGTCACAATTTGGACATTCTCTATGTAATGTATTTATTACATATTAAAGCAGGACTTGTTGGAAAACTTCTCCACGTGATAACACACTTCCTTTCGCTGGTTTCGGCAGGTGCTGACTTGGAGAATCTGGTGAACCAGGCTGCTCTGAAGGCGGCGATAGATGGCGCTCCGAGCGTGGACATGAAACACATCGAATACGCCAAGGACAAAGTGCTGATGGGTGAGAATACGAAAATACGTTTATATAATCAACAGGTGGCTCCTACTCAGCTGTGTCGTTAACAGGACGACGTCTAATGAACCAACTCAGGTGTGCATTGCATTCATTCGATATGGCCACAGACAAACTTCTCTAATTTTTAATACGGATACAATCACACCCTAGTTTATCCTTGGGTACTGATATCGGTGCTTACTGTATTTGATTAGCATATATTCCAGTTTTCTGATGAATAAGGCCAAAAAATAAAAAGACCATTTAAGTAAATCTCTTTGTTGTTGGTTTTAGGCCCGGCAAAGAAGACAAAGATTCCTGACGAGGCGACGAACCTGATGACGGCCTACCACGAGGCTGGGCACACTCTGGTGGCCTTCTACACCAAGGACTCCACGCCGCTTCACAAGGTCACCATCGTACCGCGCGGCACCAGCCTCGGACACGTAAGTCTGCCCCACGGGCTGGCCGGGCCCGGACACTCAAACCCTCCTTAAGGAATCATTGATGAACATTAAAATACATATTTGCATTTGATCTTGAGATTATGACTTGTGCAGAGAAAGTAATTCAAAGGAATAAAGCAGTTGATTTTTTGTAATCAAACCATTCACAAGACATCTTTCGGACTAGTTTAAATATGGATGGTTTAGATATAAATCTGAAAAACCACAACAGATTTTTAAAGTACATGGAGCAATAACTTGATACAGTAAAATGAAAGCTGTGATTGGTAAGCAGTGGAGAGTCCTCCAGGTAGAGACCTCTACCTTGTAGTTGAGTCTGATTAATATCTGGTGTTTGTGACTTGTGTAACGCAGACGTCGATGATGCCGGAGAAGGAGGAGTACAACCAGAACCGCGCGCAGCTGCTCGCCATGATGGACGTGGCCATGGGCGGGCGTGTGGCCGAGGAGCTCATCTACGGCGCCGAGAAGGTCACCACAGGTCGGCACCGCTCACACTCATACATATGTCTAAAGAGGAGTATTTCTTTAAAAAAAACCTTGTGCAGAAATCAGAAAAAAAGACAACAGTTCTTGTGATAATAATAGCCGATAGGGATTTTTTACTTAGTCTGCTTTAGATGACCTCTATTGGTCAAAATGTTTGTCAACCAGTTCTTGCCCATAAAATTGATTAACTAAGAAGTACCCTTATTCACCCTTTCACCAATATGATGGGTGGGTTTGCCGATTCTGCCACTTTCGCCTAGTGCCCTGACGTATCTTAACTAATATGATTAACGAGATCCAACCTTAAATAAGACAGCTAAACAGAAAAAATAATATATTCAATTGTTTTGGAAGATGCAAAAATTTCCTAAAACGAAATGAAATAATATCAGCACAGACTAATATTGAGTATGGAATGTGATTTCAGGGGCCAGCTCAGACTTCTCTCAAGCGACGCGTATCGCCACAGCCATGGTAAAGCAGTTCGGCATGTCGGAGAAGGTGGGCGTGCGTATGTTTGACAACGAGGCGTTTGACAGCGGACTCTCCATGCTCAAAGTGAACGATGTTAGTCCAGCCACCACAGAGCTCGTTGACAGCGAGATCAAGCGGCTTCTACAGGTAAGACCGACGGGTCCTCATGAAATGCGGCAAGAATAAGGAGACCTCCGTACACCCATAACGTGTTGTGATTTTCGTTATGTTCATAGTACTGTCACAGTGCGTGTTTATACTATTCAACAAATGCTAGTTCTGTCTCATCTCATCTAAATTTCCCGTTGTGATGAACTATATTTCATCATGGTTCATTTGGTGAAAGGCGGCAGTACACGTTAGCCCATCACATTTTTAAAAACCTCACAAGGACATGGGTATTCTTAGTAATGTGAGATAAATATGTATTCTGATATAACCTTGCTGGATGTCTGAGGAAAAATTATATTGAATCGAGACATTCACATTTTCTTGAAAACCACTTCTCTTTATAATCAGTTGTGTTTGCTGAACGAGGCTGGAATGTCTGCCTCCAGGAAGATGCTACCTTGAAGTCTTTATAATCAGTATTATTTTTGAGAAGACGTGACTATAACCTTCTACTCGTAGCCAATGTGGGAAAAGTACTAATCACTATTAGACATATAGCAGTAGTAAGTTAGTATGCTGTTTGGATATTTACATCACTTTGCTTTGGTTGCAGGAATCTTATGACAGAGCGAAGGCTATTCTAAAGACGCACTCGACGGAACACGTAGCATTGGCCCAGGCCCTCATGAAGTACGAAACTCTAGACGCTGAAGAGATCAAAAATGTTGTAGAAGGAAAGAAGATCACAGGGAAGCAACGGTTGTGACGAAGTTCATATCTGCATTTTAACTAGGGTGTATTGTCAGAACTTTAAAGTGGGGATGGGCGTCGGGTTCTTGTGGGAGGGGTGAGATGTGAAGTATTCAACTGTGACTTCGTGTTGTCGTGTCACTAGAGGAAGATGGGGGTGTATATTTATTAATAAAACGCAGTCTAGGTCATTAAGTGAAATATGAAGGATTTGTTTTACTCCTAAGAGTAGAGAAACAAATGGTTCCTCTGTCTTATATGATAAGACAGAAAACTTTGTATTATGTCACTTTCCTCATTAGACATCTTTTTTTTAAACTCGAGGTCTTGTCTTTAGACTTGTATTTTAGCCTTTGCCACACTTGAGGCTGGACTGATGTTGAAGTGCGAGAATGGTGTGAAGTTTGTAACACAGTAAGAAGTGAGTCCTATACGTGGAGGAAGAAGAATTAGGTGATCAGGGACAGACCTGGTACAAATTAGTATTCATCCTGTACGTGTTTCTTATATACTCTCAAGTATAGGACACTTATGTAGACAAAGCTGGAGGTGTGGGATATGCCCGTAAATATCCGCTATTTCTCTATTTCCAGCCAATTTTTAAGTATCACACTACTTTGGTAGATCCATTACACACAAACGCTATTAGACACGTGTACGAGCGTAGCCAAAACAAAACTAGCAAATTTGATTCGGAAATGATTTCTAGAGGATGCTCCCATTAAAATGAGGTGCGTATTTTATTTGGAAATATTTCTATCTTTTCCTTTTCAGTCTAATTTTGACAGTATAGTCAACTATGGAACCATTTTGAGGAAATGTCTAGATGTATGGTCTGTTCCCATCACACTATCAGTCCTTACATGCAATGTTTGTCGACAAGTAGTCCCAATTTGGCTTCTTAACTGCTCATGGACAGCTTTTCCTTTTATCTATTATCAACAGATTGGTCTCCACACACAATCCTCAAATTTGTGTGGTAGAGATAAGAGATAAGACGTCCATGGAGAAAAATGGGAACGATACAGACTTTTTAACTTGAAATATTGTCCACCTGTAGTAAGCACTGTAAACACCCTACCCTTGTGATAATTATTGTAATATATCGCACCTTTTATGTAAATAATATTTTTGTCATTAGTTGATCCCGGACCTTTTCACGCCACTCATGTAATAAGTGTGATACGGCAGTCATCTAAGGGTTACATAATGAAGTTTTCCCACCAAACAGAAGTCATATGGTGGTAAATGTTTTTCAATGTTTGCAAATATAAGAGAAATATTTGATGGATACAAGTGATAGTATTGTGTCACTTGTGACAGATTGGCCTACTTTTGCAGTGGTTCTAAAAGACATTATTTCGAAAAGCTACAAAGCATAGAAAAGCATGAATACTTAAATTAAAATGGAGGAAGTTTAGGAAAATAAACTATTATATATAGGTAATGGAGAGATAAGTTAAGTTTATGGTATTTCTTTTTTATTTTAAATCAAATACGTAGTATTTTCTCCTTCAGATAAAACAGCATACATAAATAAAACATCTACACCAGAATATTGGTTAATACACGATATATATCCTACCATTACCTTCGTGTTAGTTAGAATGACTAAATTCTTTCCTATCCCTTCCTACCCACAGGCCATAATCTACTTCCAAGAGGATTTCCAAATCCAATGAATATCTTTAACTTTTACGTTAAATTTCAAAGATGCAGGGTATAAGTCGTGTATGTTTAAATCATCTAAACAAATCTGTCTAAATACATTTTCGTGATTTCTGACCAGCATACTCGGGTACTGTGAAGGTTTATCAATATTCTCAGTACTATGGAAATGAAATTCATATATTCATATTGATTCCATAGATTGTAGGTCTATTGGGGAAGTGTTACCCTTGAATCCAAGTCTATCGTACTGTTTAGAAACATACTGTTTTTGTATGGTATTAATGGGGGAATAAGTTAACAAGGTTGAAGGACCACCTGAAAACTACCCTGTTTGGGGTTGTGTATCTTTAAACATACCCTTTCATGCAGGTAATGTACCTTTTAAAAGGATAAATTTGAAAGTTGTAATCCAGTTAGAAAATGTTACATACTCTATTGTCTATCCAGGGATGCAAGTATTCAAATGAAATAAGGACAAATTCAATATTTTTATTCAGAATAATAAAACGTCAATGTATCGATTTTCTGTTAGGACGAGGCGTGATCACCTCCGCTATGGCCGAACTGGATCTACAAATTGCAGACCCAAATACCCTTTGATCTAAATCTTATAGATGCACTCGTCTATTAATCAGCACCCATATTAAGAGTATTCCGGTGTCCGACCAGGGGGATACCCTCTCGCCTCGGTTCAGGAATATATTTATTTTTGGAGAGTGAGTGAGCCCATCCCACACATCCTCAGTAGGTTTTACTACAATGGTCAACATTGTCCAGACATGTCTTTTTTTTCCCTCTAAATTTTAAATCATTTATGTATTTTCTTAAGAACATAACTTGCATCCTCGTCTATGTCTGAATTTTCTACTAATTGATAAAAATCAATACTTTGCTCTTTTAAGTAAAATAACTTGACGGATTAGAGGAGTATATAGTTATGATTTATTTTACAGGCATATCCTCGGTATTAGGAACATGCATTTTGCATATCAGGTGGATGAAAATTCTCGTAGGATTTTCTGTGATATCCTCGTTTCAGCTTTTAATTCTGTACCCACTGATGGGCCTGGAAGAAAAATGTGGGAACACACATTGAATAGTTTCTCATGTAATTTCCTGCCGACGAGCAGGAATTAAAGACAGTTCAAAATACTTGTTTTGAATTTATACTCTATTTCAATTACTAGAAATCTGTGATATGCAGGTGGAAACGAGGCACTTTTATCATATTATAGCTCTACCTGGAGATTCCCTTATTGATTAATAAATACACGAGTAATTCTGCCAACTTCCAGCGAAACTCAAGGTCATGAAATCTCTGATTATTTTATTTAATCGAGCGATGCTCTTCTTTTTTCATTTTCCGCCCAATAACTGAAGGTCATCCAAATCCATGCTGAAGACAGCAAGTGTACTTTCCATCGATGAATCAGTATGTAGCGGTTGCTGTTTGTATCTACTCTGACCATGGACCGTATATCTCTCCAATGATTAGATGTGTTATCCCATGTGTGTGTTTAAGACAAATACGGGTAGTTATCGAAGCGCCCCCTGTTTCTACTCAATTTATACCTAGTGCTGCCATCTAGTTTCATGAGAATGTAGCAGTTTCCCATAGACAGCAATAGATAAGCAGGTTCAAATTTGTTTCTTTTTGCCGTTCCGTGGTTCTCCCTCTTGGAGGCATACGGTTCGGTGATTCAAAAAAGATAAGCACTTACCTTCTTCAGATGGCCTTCCCATAGAAATTAGCATGGCATTTGCGAAAATCAATAGAATGTAGAAATCATTACGTAGAGGAATGGGGTCCTTTTGAATGACATTCGGGAAATGGGGGATTGGACTAGTCTTTCAGTATTATTGTATTTCTCAAGATCCGAAAATTATCGGTAAGAAGTGTTCCAGTCTGTTATTTTCTTATTTTGAATCCGAACAGTTATATTAATATGTTCGTTGAGGTGTTTTCTTCGTTTTCTTCTGTTTTTGGCATTTTTTTGGGAGAGTTTAATTATGTTTGTGTCATTTCTCTCTGAGTACAAAATGAACCAACATTAAACTATCCCAGGCCCCAGGCCCCACACGGCCTAAACACAGTGGACAATCGGTATGGTTAGGACACACCACCCACAATGCCACGTAAAAAAAAAATTCCAACACCGGATAGCTTTCAACAATAGAAACATCCATGTGAACGAAAAAGTAAACCCACTGATACAACAGTGGTGTGCCCAACACGACAACAGTGCCAAGGGCATCTGCAATAAACAACAAAATTGCATAAAAAGGCAACGAATCCATAAACCACAAATTGGCTTTACACACCACAGATGTAAACCGACCTTTCCCACACAGTGGGAGGCCACAAATACAAATGTATCGCACCACACCTGACGAGACAACGAAAATTTTTCGAAACCACAAGCCAGAAAAACGCTATAAACCAATAATTATAGCCACAACTCTATCTCAAGCCTAAACTGAACTCTCTACAAAAAGCCTCCAGATGGCAGAACAAAGCAAAAGCCATAGTATCAAAAGTACACACTAGAGAGCAGCACTGTAACTGCACAGCACCAGAGTGGGAGGCCACAGACGCATCCAGCAAGCAAGGGCAAAGCTGCCCTACTGAATATTCATGAGACAGAGAACCAAGAGGTACACTGCAAAACAAACTAAAGGGGGAGCTGCGAGCGACGAATGCACACATCGAGCCAGCCCAAGGTAATTGTGGTCGTGTTAGCATACAGAAAGCATACGTTCAATTTCACTATACAACATTAAACTATCACCAAAACATTCATACTTGTTCTTATCGTTTATTGAGACAGAAAAGCGGAGTACTTTATGGGGAAATCTTTATATAGTCCATTCATGCACCGCGCCACCTTCGGGTTACGGTACGTGAAGGTCTAACAGAGCATGGCTCTGACTGGCCAGCCACCTTTAGTCAGAGGAATTGCAGGATTGGCTGTTCTATTTATAGCATCAGTTTGACAAGAAGGATACTGTATCATATTGCTGGTTACTGGATCGCAATAGACATGAGGTTAGAACCAGCGATCCGCCATTTTCCAGGTTCATTTTGGGAAGAAGGCAGGAATTCCCACCTTAAAATGGCAGCGCAAAACAGTCCCAGTATGAGAGCCTGTGCGCCCTGGCCCTGGCGACAACGGGCTGTACTAGAGTCTAATCTTTATATAGTATAAAGTAAGGCCACGAGAGGGACTCCTGATTGGCTTATGCTGTTGGGAGCTGCCGGGTGAGCCACCGATCGAGTCCAGGGAGCTGTTTCAAAAGTCGGGAAGGTGCTAAACGAGAGCTAACAAAGGCAAAGCGAGGCATCGCTGTCGAGGTGGAGGTGCCGCTTACTATTGGGTATTGGTAGCAGGTTTGCTGCCGCTTTGATTCAAAGTGCCACTCGCTGTTGCGGCCTCCCGCTTTCAAAATGTAACGTGCCGCTGGCAAGACCTCACTCGACTTTTGAAACAGCTCCCTGAGCTGACGTGGGGGATCAAGCCCAGGCACCCGGCCTCATTCACTTCACCACTCCATGAGACGCTCAGTGACTGCACTGCACCGCACTGCACAATAATTCATTTTTTGTATTTATATATAGACTAGCGACTTCGTCGAATCGTATTTGGCTTACCCCTCCCCAATCCCCTGCCATTGGGCCTTCTAGCGGGTAAATGGAAAACCATCGTAAAAAACATGCACAACGCCATCTGGTGAAAATCTGCTGCAGTTAACCACAGATCCTTACAGCTCCTATTATTTCGATGACACAGCTATTTTGCCAGCAACCAGCGTAATTATTCTCGTAGCTAAGCACGTAGCAAGGTAATTGGAAAACTATAGTTCTAAATTATGATTTCAGTACAGATAGAAACAAATCCTAAGGATAGAAGTACATCTGTGTAGAGAAACATGAAAAATAGTAGCAGGATTCAGTTAAGTACTACACGAGAATCTCACTCTCGTGGCCCTTCAGTCTCCATGCCTAGGTCGGGTTCACTTTGTCTCTATGTGCGGCAGCAACTCCAAGCGGATATCACAAAATTCTACCGTTTTAGATATAGTAGGTAACTAGCGACTTCGTCGCTTCATATTTGAGAGGGTGAAGGCTTAGTGGCGCCCCCTACTATTAATACCTGAAACCATCAATTAGTTCCCAAGCAACATTTCATGAGACACCAATTTTACCGACTACCAGCGAAATGTGAAAGGAGATCGGAAAACTACACTTCCAAATAATGTTTTTAGTACATCTAGAAACAAATCATAAGAATAGAAGTACATCTGTGTAGAGAAAAACAAAAAATAGTCGCAGGATTCAGTTAAGTACTATACGAGAATCTCACTCTCGTGGCCCTTCAATCTCCAGGCCTAGATCGGGTTCACTATGTCTCTATGTATGGGAGCAACTTCAAGCGGATTCGACGGAATTCTACCGTTTTAAATATAGTAGGTAACCATATTGAGGTATCCCATAATTCAGTCTGTTTAGAGGTTCTGGTGTACACTGGTTGCCGACGTTGTATGATGATAGACCCTTGAACCGTAACCCACAATTATTGCAGTTTAATAGTTTTTATAAATCTTCAAATTAGAAATCATTTGCCAGAAATGGAAATTTCAGCTATTTCTACATGTAAATCCGAAATTATATTCAGTTTCTCCAATTATAAATGGGAAAACTGTGGTTCATACGGTTGTGGTGTGGCCAGCCAGTCGGGAGCAGAACCTTTACTTACCCGGGGTGATAATAGGGAGTTTAATAACCTCTGGAGGGTCTATAGGGAGAGTTTTATTATGTTTGCGTCAACCAACATTAAAATATCACCAAACATTCGTATTTGTATTTATTGTTTATTCATATGTGCTGCGGTAATTTCTTTAATAGCAATTGTCACCTACATGTATACAATCTAAAACATTATTGATGGATTTTTATTCTTGATGTTTGTAGAATCATTAAGGTTTATCTTTCGATATCTCCATTAGCAAACTTATTTGATCCTCAAGTGGTAGTATCCAGGACCAATTTAAGCTGTTCTATATATTTTTTTATCTTTGTTGTAAGGGCAGTTGTTTAGCTTATTCTATAGAACCATGGACAAGCTTAGTTGTTTAGCTTATTCTATAGAAGCAGTTATATTGGAAGTTATTTCAGTTCGTTACCATTGCAACAAAAACTCACAAACTCATATATTGGAATAACTATAGTCCTTCTTTTATGCCTAGGAAATATAGATAATGATCTTTTCATATCATCTTCATGAAATTTTCACAGTATATAGTAAACAGGGAGTACTATACATTGCAATTTTAAAATCTATATGTTGTTAATGATAATTGACTGGTCACAAGCACATGGTTGACGTTAGCAGTAGTCACTTATGGCAACTGCTCTTTTGACATCTGTACCAGATCTATAGTTGCAAGTAGAACTGTTCTGGTAGTGGTGGTTATTGAATTATTAAATATGATATGATTACTGTAGTCTCATGGTAGACTGAATAAGGGAAGGTAGATAGTAGACATAAAACTCTTAAGGAAGGAGCTAAAGGATCAGCATCTATCTAAATCTAGATATGGTCATTATGAATGACTATGATATTACTTGATTAGGAATATGAGATGGATACATTATGATATCTTAAGTTGATTATTGAATATAAATATAAATATGGGGATGGTAGAATTACTCTAGGCAGTGTGTGGTGTTGCCTACCAGACTCTATTTAACCACAACACCACATCGAGGTACCCCTTAGGGACCACTAGGCTTTAATCAATTGATAATTAATAATCATTAAACTCCAGGTTTGATTCCATACAGATTCTAAGTTAATCTGTTAATGTTATAATTCTTTAAGGATAATCTAGCTTGTCATAACTTGTTCTATTGTGTTTCTATTAAATTATTTTGTTTCTATTATAATTCTATTTCGTTTCAACGTGTCTTTCTATGAGTAAGGAGGTCAGAGAGTGAAATAAAGTTCAATTCTTTAATAAGTCAGTTCCTTAAAGCTTCACACAGGTTACAATGGATCCGGGAGTAATCTTGAGTTATACATAGAGTCAGTTGACATTGGTCCTCACAGATTGTTCATTTTCATAACACACTTCAGAAAATCCCATATGCATATGGGCATCAAGAGACACACTTCAAGGTATTGACAGCCTAGTCAGTTTATAAGACACTGGTTCTGATATGACTGGGTGTCTATTGTCTATTGTCAGTAGATAAGTTCATAAGGTGTCTCAAGACAGATACCAAACCGTTTTTCAGTAAGTCCAAATCATGGATGGTCAATGATTGAACTCACAGTGTATATCAAAGTATAAACATGCATCAAGGGCATATAACAACCAGAAATGGCAAAACTCACCAATTAAATGACAATTCCCAAATGACACAGAGTCCTCTGATAAAGACACACAGTTCCAACTCCTTATGAAATACTATCTCAGATCCTAAGATCCTTCACTCTCACAAGGGAGAAGTGAAGTTGAGATAAGTGCTATGAAAGTCCAATGTGAGATGTAGAACTCCCAGCTCTGGGTGGAATTACTTCAAGTCTGGATTGAGTCCCAGAATCCAGCTTATTGAAGCACTATTTCCCAATAGGCATTCTTGGTGTAGGTTAGCCTATGTGGATATATAATTTTAACACTGCCAGGACCCAGCCTTCAGCTTGGATAAAGCTCAGATCCATGTTGGCAGAGTGAGATGTAAATGGAGACTGAAGATCCTTTCACTGTGGATCCAGCTCAGAGACTGAGAATTTGGAAAAGGATTCTGGGTAATTTTGCTATGAGCTCACTTTAGACCAATAGGCATTGAGACTGTACTAATGTATCCAGTTAGGACTGGGGAAAACCTGCAGGGGGTTTCCCATGAGTCATAGATGACACCATTGCAGTTCAGGTGAACCTCACCTGTGGCAGCACTGGCACTGCTGTGAGTGACTCAGAACTGTATAACTCCTAGTGTGTGTGCACCCATTACTGTAGAACTCATATGAACCCAAAGTGACTACAACTGACTATAGTCAAACACAAACACTCTTAATTGATTATTAGTATTTTGTCAATTGGATATTATATGATTATAATAGATATTATATGATTATAATAGATAAACCTTGATTGATATTTCAATACATATAGTAGATGTAGCTATTCCCGGATTCTTTCACCTTATATTATATTTCCAACCTTTGTGCCGTATTTGGCTACGGTACAGAACTGCACTATTGTAACATCTCCTCCTTTTGGATGTTTGAGTACATAAAGATTATACAATATAAGATCTGGGTTTTTGATTATAAGCTCTTAAGCAACAAAATACATTTTGTCATACTGTAGACTAGGTAATGATACATCATAGACTCAATAATACTGTGGATCAACAGAACATCATTTAGATCTAGCTGGGGGTTTCACCTCCCTGTCTAGCACCATGAAAATTGACATTGAGATCTTTTGTTTGACATATGTCTTTTCTATTTCTGCGTTAGGATTTCATGCACTTTTGAATGATATAGGACCTAGACTCACTACACTTCTCAATTACCTTTGCTGGTACCCAACCTGTCATTGTCTTCCTCCTCACATTTTCACCAAGTAGTAGCTCTGGTCTTTCCTGAGAAAGCATTTTCCTATCATAAAAACTCTTAGCCTTCTGGGCCTTACATTCTAATGTGTCTGATAATTTTACTGTAACAGGCTTTGGTCTGAGCTGACTTACAGTGGTTGGTACAGTGGATTGTAACCTTCTACCTTGTGATAACTGGGCTGGGAAACCCAAACCTTGTACAGGGTTTTTTCTCCACTCTAGAACAGCAAGGTTTACATCAGTCTAAGAGTGTTTCGCTTTCTTCAGAATGTTTTTCTTGATTTTAACCTGGCTTTTAGCAAAGCTGTAACTCTGTGGATACAAGGGAGATGACTTGATATGTACAAAACCATACTCTTTTGAAAACAAACTGAACTCTTTTAAGTCATACTGTGGACATCCATCTGATGTGTCTTGTCACAACTTTGTAAACTCTACAAATTCAGAATAATAGTCGGCAACAAGAACATACATATCTCCATCAAAGTAAAATAAATCGCTGGCAACCTTCTGCCATGGATATTCGGGAACCTGCGATGCAGTCATTGTCTCCTTTTGTTGCTTTGTGCAAAACTCTGTACATATGCTACACTGTTCACACATATCAGTTACTTCGGTTGTCATGCCTGGCCAAAAGAAAATGTATTTAGCCCTGCTAGTACATTTTCCTATACCAAGGTGATTTCTGTGGATTTATTTCAACATGCTCTTAGGCATTGAGCTTGGTACAACCGATCTATCAGATCTTAGAACAAGACCTTCAGAAACATCTGAGTTCATCTCAGACATTCCAAAATGGTCTGACCTCTGACGGTACGGAGTCTTTGCAATCAGGCTAACCATGGTTGGTGTATTTCTGAACCATTTGCAAGACTAGATCTTGACCAGTTTCTCTTCGGAATTCAGTTAACCTTGTATCACTGATAGGCAAGTTCCTGACAGAGTGTACTTGGAACTCGTCAAGATCACTTGACTCGGATAGTGGTTGCGGTGCCCTGCTCAGGGTATCGACAATGATAAGGTCCTTGCCTTTTTTGCCAGACAACTCTGAAGGAATACTTTTGAATCATTAACATCATGCGCTGTATGTGTGGTGGCGCAGAACCAATTCGCTTTTTGTAAAGAGCTTCAAGTGGCTTGTGGTCAGTTTCAATCATTATGTCTGTTCAACCATAGATGTAGTCATGGAATTAAGTACAACCTCATGTGATGGCTAACATCTCTTGCCCGTACCTTTTTTCACTTTTGTTTAAGCAATGCAACGCAAACGCAACTGGTCTATCACCTTATAGCAAGTATGCCCCAAGACCATATGATGAAGAATCAACAGTATCAACAATTGGCTCCTCTAGCGAGTAATAAAGCAAGACAGGTGTTGCATCATTGGTATGGGTCTAAAATAAGGGTTAATTAGCCTTGGGAATAGCTAACTTCTTACTTCTGTTATTGTGTCATCTTGGAATCCATTAATCTCTTATGTAGGATAGATTTTACTAAAATGGCTTGGCCACAGCAACACGGTGACCTCACATCCCTGTGGCCCAAGGTAATAAGGATGAACAATGAAATATGATTTGGTATTTTAATATCCTGAGAAGCAATCGTTGATATGTTGTTACATTGGTGCACTACGATCGTGCTCAACTCGCTTTCACATTTTGTTATAATGTAAGTTCACAGCAATCATCACTCATAAGCATAACAGCTTATTGTTCAGTAGCAATCTTCACACATTAGATACAGTAGTTCAAACCTGACAATTCAATATTGTAAAGTCTTGTTCCATAATTGCTTGAGTATATTTTCTAGTAATCGTCCATCGAATCATTAGCAGCAACCCATGTGATCATTACCTTTCTTATACAGATGATCTGTTCTTACTTTCAGCTATCGCCATCTTACTTTGCGTTAGCGGCTCTTATACACATTCCAAACCTTATTACAATATCTAATCAAAACTCTCATCACTGAAGTCACAACATAATCTCGGAAGAGCGCATAGTGCAGTGTCAACGCAACACACTGTTTGAGTAATTTGAATGCATCTTACTGGGGTTTGTTCTAGTGCCATGCAACATCTGAATTTCGAAGCAGTCATAACAGGGCTGCCTTCTGTGACAGGTTTGGAATGAATTTTCCAATGTACGTAATCATACCCAACCAACGGGTAACATTGTCGATATTCTGCAGGGTTGGGAAGTCACAGAGTGCACTGACTTTGGCAGGGTCTACCTGAACTCCTGCATCAGAAAAGATGTGGCCTTGATATGTAACAGAACTAACTGCAATCTCACATTTCTCGAGGTTGAGTCCTTACCCGTTCTTGAGTGAGCAATCAAGGACTTTTCGTAATATGCTATCATGCTCAGCGAGATCTTTACCTGCGATCAGGATGTCGTCTCATACAATTTCAAAACCATCAATGTCGGCAAACATATTCGTAATTGTCCGCTCCCAAACCTCAGAGGCGAATGAGATACCAAAAGGCATATGCAAGAACTTATAACGGCCAAAAGGCGAGGTAAATATCAGTAGTCTAGACATGGCCTCAGACACACATACTTGGTAAAACACTTGTCCTTTGTCCAACACTGAGAACACTTTTGCCAACTAGACAAGCTGCAACATTTTCGACTGTACACTTTGGGTGGTGTTCGTGCTGAATACATTCGTTTAGTGACCTTGAGTCAATACACAAATGCAAGTCACCTGATTTTTTCTGAACTATTACAAGTGAGTTCACCCATTCTGTTGCATCTGTAATTGGTTCGATAATCTCCTGATCACACAATTTATCTACAAATATCCTCCCAGTTCCATTTTTGGTGGAAACAGCTTTACACTGCTGTAGTACTTATCATACATTGATTTGGGCAGCATGTTGACCTCACTGCCCGTGTCAATTTTAAAGGATACTTTGGTATCTTCAACAAGGAATGGAACTCTCCATTCCCCTCTCTTGGAACCTGTGTGTTCCACATTACATACATGGTTTGCTACACATTTTACATTTTTTGTTTCCTTGCCACCCATAGGTACTTCACAATGGACATATTCAACATAGCAAAAAGTCAACCTGTCCTTTATCAACTTGGACTTTGTGTGTTTTCTTTGTTCTGCACAGACGCGAATAATATCTTTTTTGTTGCAGTGGTAGCATGTAACATCAGTTGCAGGACATTTGTCAGACTTGTGAACCAGATGGCCACATTTGCCACATGGTTGCTGATCATTTCTGCTTGGACTACTCCTGCGACCATGGAGCTTGTTCACATCACTGTCTTTGGTGTGTGCACAACCTCATGAGTTGCTATGCCCACGACCATGGCTTGAACCATGAGCCCTTCCGTGCCCTTGTCTGCTCACGGCATCAATGCTGGCTGCATTTGTCATCATGGCATGGATTTCATAGGTCGACATTATCTTGAGCACCTTGTCTAGGGTGAGGTTATCCTCATTGTACAGTTTTTCATCAGGTAACATGCCCCTTACTAGCTGATCGCGTAAGTACTTTTCTTCTTCATTACCAAAGTTACATGTCTCTGCTAGCTTTCTTAAGGCACTAACATACTGAACACCTCATTCTCCTAACTGTTGTGTCCTAGCAAAAAACCTTTCCATGATATCATTTTGCTTTGGGATACAGTGTGCTTCAAATTTCTCTTTAACAGTTTTTATTTTCAACTTGTCCGCAGGGTCATCAAACTGCAGTGAATCATACACAGAGTGCCCTCTTGGCCCAATGACATTCAAACACATAACATGCCTCTTTTCAGGCTTTTCGTCTAGGCCTGAGGCACACAATAAATGAAAAATTCAAACGCCGATATCTTTGGAACGGCGTGGCCGATTATCTTCATCTTTGGTACGATCATAGGTTATACATATACCTTACTCATGTAAAAATGTCATTGCTTAATTCCTATGGGAAGGGGTGAAATTCCATGTCATCCCGGCCCGTCGAGGAATAAATTCGAACGTCAAATGCGTGTGCATAGTGAGACCTGTGCCAACAGTGAGAGTTGGTCCCACCTCAACAGCGAGACCACTGATGAAACGCGAATTTGGGCTTGACACTGTTGTGCCACTGTTGGTGCCACTGTTGCGGTAAACACCTCTCACTTTCACTCCACTACTGGTGAAACAGCTCCCAGATCTCCACTAGTGAAACAGCCCCCTGTTTCACTAGTTTGGGGGGTTAAAAGGGAATAGCCACCACAATAGCCTGACTTATCACATAGAGGAGGATTCTTCAATGCATTCTATATAGACCAATATATTTATATATCTGGCAAAACACCTACCCAAAGCAACTTCCATTGTTTCTGCTTTGATAACAAGGCATCCTGTATTGGCCAATATATTTATATATCTGGCAAAACACCTACACAAAGCAATCCCAATAATTTCTGCTTTTACTACAATTTCTTCTGCATAGGCCAATATATTTGTATATCTGGCACAGCACCATCATCTAGATATAATTATCTTTCTATAGAGGGATATTTTGTGTGGTAGCTGGACCCCACCATTTCTATATCTAGATCTTTTAAAAAATTGGCCAATATAAATTAATATCCGGCAGATACTATTTTGGAGAACTGTTACTATATTTCTGCAATGACATAAATTTTGTGCATGATCCCAAGATACTCTGGGTCAATATTCTAATATCTGGCTTGTCTTGGTGCAATATTGGGAGCCAATATTTTAATATCTGGCATAACTTGGTGCATCATTGTTAGCCAATGCAAGACATCTGGCATTTCACTGAAGGAAATAACAACTTTCCTGCATGCACATACTGTATCAACATCACCCCCTTGAAACAGTATCTAGAAAAGTAAGTGAAGAGGGGATAGTCCAGATAACATAGGATTAGACAGTGATTGTGTTGTCCTGCATTTTGCATTCACACATATTGATCACCTCGCCCTCGTTACCTAACCTCTTGGTTCAATACTGAGACATCTCAACCTCCCTCTTCTGCCTCTGAGTGATTTACCTAACACTCAGAAATGGCAATGGTGATTTGCATAAATGCAGCGATCATGGATGACCTCAAGGCAGTACCAAGTATTGGAGCTGCACATGCTCTGGACATACTTCAATGCGTGAAGGAGCGGGGTCCCTTCTCGGTAGTGGCAGAGATGCTGTCCCATCTCAATCCAGATGTGGGCAGGATCATTAAGGAGGACATTGTGAACAGCCACATAGTGTTCAGCATGGGGGAGGAGAGCATGAAAGGCGTGCCACTCACACTACCACCTGACATAGACTTGTCTCGAGACTATGATGCGCTGAGGGCTTCATGGTAAAAGTTGGCCCTATGTATACAACAGCTGGAGGGGGAGAGGAAGGAACAGGAATCCATATATCCACCCTCTGGATAAGGAGGGAGGCTGAAGAAGTCAGCCGATGAGCTTACAGTGTCATCACGAAACCTAGTACAAGCACTTGAGGCTTTCTTGCAGCAAAACCCCCAGTTTTCAGGGTACAAAAGTTGAGGTGGGTAAAACTGGGCTGGCAAGCCCGGGACAAGAAAACCAAGGCTACCCACAGCCTCACCCCATTATCAATACCTGCCCATCAAGGTGAGGTCAGGGATAATGTGTATTTCCCTGCCACTCGAGCTTATGCGGATACAGAGCTTGTCATAATTGGGCGGATGGAAACAGCCTATCAGGAATCAGTGAGGAGCCAGAGACCCCACAAATGGATAAATTCTGAATCCATGGATTCAGGTGACCATTCTTCATCCATCAGTAGTGATGAGGAGGCTCCAGTCCATCGCCCAAGGGATAGCAGGGAGATCAGGCTGCACCAGGGAAATATCCCAACTTATGATGGTCATCTGAAGTGGGGAGTCTACAGGGAGCCGTTTGAAGGAATAGCTCGGAGGTGCAGCTGGAGTCGGGAGGAGAAACTTGACGGCCTGGTACAGTACCTTAGGGACCATGCCTTGATCTACTATGGATCTCTCCCAAATAAAACCAGATGTGACTATAAAAAGGTGGTGAAGTCACTGAAGGAGCAGTTCTGTACAAGGAAGCAACCGGCAACAGCACGCAGGGAGCTCCAAAGTCTGCACCAGGAACCAGAGGAAGTTCTGAATGTCTTCGCACAGAGGTGCATGGACCTGGCACGTGAAAGGTTTCAGGGGAGATTCAGAGCTCACCATTGAGAGGGTGGCAATGGCTACATTCCTTCATGGCTGCTCCAACCAGAGGGCTGCACTTACTATGGGAGAGAATAACCTCAAATCCATGTGAGAAGTGCTGATGAGTGTAAGGCACTCTATCTACAACTCTTGCTTCATTTGAGGAAGGAAAAAAGTGAGAAATGTCTCCTTTGCCACATGTGATGAAGCACAGCTGGCAGCACCCTCTGCAGTGCTTCGAGGGGAGAAGGACAAATCGGGGGAACTGAAAGATGTAACAAAGAAGCTTGTCCTCAGTGTACTTGTTGAGCACCTGCAACCCCAGCAACTGTTCAGGGCTCCAAGCCCCTATTCAGTGCAAAACCCTGGAAGAAGCCCAGAACAAAGCTCTGGAAACAGCCTCTCTTGCAATGCATCTCCAGGAAGGTTGTACAAATGCTACAACTGTGGAGAAACAGGCCACTTTCCAAGGGAGTGCACAAAGCCCAAGAAACAAAAAGCGGCAAAAAACTAACCAGGAATTGACCAACTGACCCTACCCCATTCCCAGCTGACAAGGGTCACCCACCAGAACCCATCATGATTGAGGGCTAACGAAGAACCCTGAAACCCCTTACAGAATCACACATGGTACAAACTGTGAAGGATAATGTCATGGTTGCAGATGGGATGGGTAGAGCCTCAGGGGAGGGGCAGCAAAGTACAGTGGTTGCTGATGATCAGCCCGGACAAGACAGAGAGTAGAAGGCCTGGGAACATAGGTTCCTGGAGATATCCTTCAGTGTCTCAGCTCTGTTACTATGCCCTAACCACCATCCAGAGCTGGAGGAAGTGGTGCAAAATCTTTGTCTGGAGCAGCCATTTCTGGAGTCAGACAGTCCACACCTCTGCCCCCTTGGAATGCATTGGCGGCAGCACTGTCCAGAATCAATCTTGGAAGTAGCCAGGCACAAAGGAGAGCTAAGGAACCTGCCTGCTAGAACTGTCCTCAGGTTGGCTGCGAGAAGTGCTGAGGTGTTCTTCAGCCCTCAACACTAGGCCCTCAAGTCGGGCCATGTAGTTGGTAGGCTGGGATCAATGTCTGGTATGTTGACCATATAGTTGTGTTTGTAATATCTGGGCTTAAACCAAGTTAGGAAGTTAAGCTGGGCTTCAAGCCCGTTACCATGAAGACCTGAAGGCTGGCCCCCCACCCTTTTAAAAAACAGAATGGGGAGGAGCGTTGTACAAGCGATAGCGGCTGACTAAGTGTTAGTGGCAATACCAGGGATTCCCCCTGAGGCTGTTTCAGCCTTGGGCACGATGATTTCATCGCAGGGATTCCCGGGTTGTCACATGTGCGTGAGGCGCTCTCCATATGCAGGAAGAAGACTAATCTGGGCTTTTGAAGTGGCAACACCATCTCTAAGAGCTTGGTCTTATATCCTCTAAGGTAAGTTCTCTTATATTAAGGTTCAGATGTAATATTCTTACATTACCATAAGGTGCCTACCCCCCTCTCCCTCCCCCCACCTCCATCCCCACCACCTCCTACACTCCCCTAGAGCTAAATAGTTGAACCTGCTAGGTGAATGCATGTCATCCTGATTTATCTTAATCATTCAATGAATATTCATGATAAAAGACTTGAGCAAGTCTAGCTGTAAGTGTCTGTCACTCTCCCAGTAGATCGTTAGTATTATTGGAGAGTGTGTCAGTTCATACCCCTGAAGTCATTCTTCCATGTTCTTATATCATTATTTCATTTTGCGTGTATTTTGAATGAAAATGACCTTAAATCTACACCTTTTTTTTTTATCGATTTGTAATCCTATGAATGTTTCTGAGGCAGCAGTTTTGCTTTTGGAATGAGCACAGAACAAAAGTACCTGGTTTGAGGTGCACACCGCAGATCCCGTATACATGTGATTTAACCCGACCAACCCCTATATCATAGATCAGCGCAGACAGAGGTTGGTTGCCCAATGCCCATCTACCAATTCCGGAACATTCATGTACCTTTGTCGGCGACAAACGGACGGTAATATAGAAAGACATGGTTAGTGTGTCTGAATTGCATCTGTTCCTCGATATTTTGATCAAAAATATCGAGGAACAGATGCAATTCAGACACACTCACTATGTCTTTTTATTACTATATGCCGAATTCGATTAAAATGTTATTTATGTACTTCAGTTATCAACCTATTTCAACCTCCGAAATAAGCAAGGCAGGTATGAATCACCGAACATTCACCTTGATGGATAGTTCACGGGTGATCACGTGGTACGGTGTGGCGTAAAAATATTTTACGCCACAGTGCGGCCAAACGATATCTTTTCTCCTATTGCGTAAAAGTGAGACATTCGTGCACCGGTATATAGTAATTTGTCTTACTAAAGGCCTCCTAACGGAGTCGGCCGTAGTCGGTAGATGTAGGACAGCTAGGCAAGGGTGAGCCACTGATTAGTAGACCGATTTGCTTAGGACTAATATCCACCACACCATCTTCTCAATGTCCGCTGGTCGAGCAAAGAGTTATGTAATTTGCCTGCGACAAGTCGACCGACTCCTATACGATTTGGGAACTGATCGCTCAACCCTGAATCGGTAGATGGGCATCAGGCTTAAGATACTCGCCAAATCAACCCAAGAAGGACCCCATCCAACCCCAACCCCCACCCCTCATCCATCCACACTGAACTTTTAATGTCCTCTTTTTTTTCCTGAAAAAAGTCTTCTTAGATATCAAACTAGAACTCTTTCATCATGAAATCTAGTAAACCTTTGTCAACACTCGTTTACACATAACACGTTTTCACCTTTATGGATAAAATGTTCCTAAATTGCCGTCACACCTCTCGTCGTATTCAAGATTTTGCGTAACACTAACATCGCGGTGTTTGTTATCTCTGGAAGACGTTCCGGCCACGGTGTAAGATACACAATCAGCAGCACGTGAGGTAAGATACCAACCTTGAGAGCTGTAGCCTGATAAGTCTTACATCACCACAACCTATATAAGATACCCGGTGAGAACCTGTCACTCATCCATCACCTGTGAACCACCATGGGCAGCACCACCTTGGTGAACGTCGTACTCAGCCTCACCTTGCTGGCCGTATGGTCCGTGCAGGCCAAGGTCATCACCCCTAGTGAGAATGCCATCCAGGGTGTTGGTGAGAAGAATGCTGGGTTCTTAAAGATCGCCGCCTTCAATATCCAGAATCTGGGCCGCACCAAGATGGGCCGACCCCTTACCGTGGAGGCCATCGTCAAGGTCAGTAGGCGGGTTTTAAAAAAAGAGTTTATTATCTGCGTTGGAGGTTAACGAGAGGCTCTAATGTGCCTATTTCCACGTTGCTCAAGGCTGGGAATTATATGCACTGTTGCGCTCCGAGAGAAAACAGTCAGACCCCCATATATGACACAATACAATAAGCAACAGGTGATTAATTGTATACCTTGACTGAAGCTGACAAATATGCAGATACAAAACCCAGCTCCGTCTCATCTTGTATTGTGTACGATCATGGTATGGTTGTTCTATAGATTTTATCCTACCTCTCATAAAAATCTCAATAGATTTAACTTGGTGTGACTGTATGCCAGGGTTATGCCATAAAATATTTATATGCCATGCATGACATATAAAGTTAAAACATGTGATGGGGTAAGATAAAATGTAAGCGTCACTCATTTTCATATGATTATTTACATGGTGTTTGTTGTCTTCTGCTTCATTATATCATTCCACGGTGAAAACTCATGGCATATAAACAATCATATGGAATTTCGTGATTTTCCTGATAGAACAAGGACAATGGCAACAGATACTTTCCTCTATGAGTCTATCAATCCGTGGACCCATCGCAGCCGATTCGCCGTAATAGACCTCCTGATTCACTTCCTTTCTAATTCGTGCCTAGCACTGTAGTAGTATTCCTTGTTCCTTAGTAAAGATCGTTTATCGGACCTTTTTTGATTTATGCTATTTCAGATTTTGAACCGGTATGACATCGTAGTCGTCCAGGAGATCGTGGACTCCAGTCAGGTGACTCCCTATCAACTGCTTGACGAACTCAATAAGTAAGTGATTTGTTGCACAGTGTTGCCCAATGACGACAGCTGACCAAAAGGGTGAGGGACGACCGATGGCAGTTTAACCAACGATTCTTTTTAAATTACGCACACAATTAATCATATGAGATGGTCTTCCATTATGGCGGAACAATCGTATTTCATTTATCTTGTTCCGAGAAATCAATGGAATTATTTTTTCTTGGAAAAAGTTACAATTGAAAGTCAGGGGTGTAGACAAATTACGATGAATGATAAACACAATTTTATGGTACTATACCCACCATCTAATAATGAGAAAAAATTATTTTAAGCCTGAGAATGATGGAATGATGATGTTGGAGAGTGAAAGTGTACCGACAAGGCAATGACATTTACATCATCTTAGTTATGAGATTACTTGGGAATATTGCTCAATTTTTTCAAATATTGTTCGAACGAGCTTCTACCGGGCTTGTTTTAAAGCCTATGAGACATCGACATTTGTTCCCGATTCATCCCGACCATCGGCTCGGTGAGAGTCGGGGGTAAAATTTGATGTCTTACACCTGTAAGACATCGAGATGTAGATTGTTCCCGATCTCATTTCCCCACTTTATAACCTCGTAAAACGACCCCATTGAGATCAAAGAGAGTGGACGGGAGCCGGACCCGGCTGGGCCCGGGTCGGGTGGAAGGACGATGTAGACATAACGCAAACTTTAATAACTTCTGTTTTATTTAAGATATCAGAAAATGGAATTCAGGTCTATAATCACCTCTATCTCCTCTACAAGTCAGTATAAAATACTTGTATATAGTATGGGGGGATATAAATCATGGCCATGTACGATCTGTGAAGTGTGTACATTGAAATCTTAAGGTCGGTAAGAGTCGGTCATATCTGACATGGTAGTAATGCCTGACACGTCGGAAAAGGTAATAAAATCCGGTCGGTGAAGTGCATTACATCGAACCGATTGACACAGATTGTCACAGACCCGACGGATCCGTCGGGAAAAGGTAGAATCGGGCACAGCTGTCGATGTCTTATAGGCTTAAAGCATGTGATCCACCAAAATACACCCAACAGAAGGTCAGCAAATACTCCGGCAACAGGATTTGTACGGCAACATTGAGAGATCGTAAATAAAGATACGGCTTGATGTTATGAATATGTATATTATGCTCTGGTGCTAGGATTCCGCCCAGAGTACCCAAACTCAATTGTCTGTGTTTCAGCACATCGTGGGTATTGCCCATTTGACCACAGTGACATTGACACCTGTCTGTTTACAGGGAGGCATCGTCAGACCCGTTCAGCATGTCACTCAGCAAACGCCAGGGACGAAGCACAAGAAGGGAACAGTATGCGTACTACTACAGGTAAGTCTATATATATTCACTTCAACTACTAACTAGTACTACTATTACTACTAGGCCCTACAACAACTATTGAAACGCACACTGCCGCTGTGGTATCGCTGAAACAACGAGACCATTATCTACTAGTGAAACGGCCCCCAAATAAAAGCTGAAATGTGGGGAAAAGCATAAGGAATAATTTGAAATTATCAAATTATTCATTAGATATTGGTTTATCAAATATTTCGTTGCCTATACTGGCATAGTGAAGGGAAGGGCCACCTCAGCGAGACTACTCATAAATGCGAATTTCGGTTTACCACTCTTGCTGCCACTGTTGCCATCTTACCTCGCACTATAAGCCACTGACTAGTGAAACAGCACCCAGTAATATAATCACTATTATCTCACCCCGGTTTTTTCTCAATAGGCTTAACATTAGGAACTCGTACTCCACGGCCGTGAAGTTCGTGTACCCAATACTCAATGGCTAATTGGGTGATTCATTTTGTCAATAAATAATGTTATGGGGGGTGAGATAAAATCGATGAAAATAACTTGGTCTGCACTCCACCTTGTTTGACCAGAGAGTAATTCACTCAGCTTCGCCTAGTGAATTTCTCTGCAGGCAAACTTGGTGGAGTACAGACCTAGCTATTTTCATCTCCTGGGTTTCCTTCTACAGCCCAATACCCATCTACCGATTAGGGGTTGAACGATTAGCTCACAAATCGTATAGGAGTCGGTGAACTTGTCACAGGCAAATTACGTAACCCTTCGCTCGACGGGCAGACATCGAGGAGAGTGGTTGGTGGGTATTAGTCCTAAGCAAATCAGTCTACTAATCGGTGGCCCTGTCCTACATCTACCGACTATGGCCGTCTTCGTTAGGATGCCTCACCTGAGACAAATTACCGTCTGTTTGTCGCCGACAAAGGTACATGAATGTTCCGAAATCGGTAGATGGGCATTGGGCTTAACTACAGGTCAGTTCTATAATCACTACTACAGATCGGTACTATAATTTCATTCTTACTACCACTATTAGCCATCCAAATTTCTGGGAAAGGACAAGAAATATATCCGATGGTTCTTTTCAGGTCCAGCAAGGTGACCGTCACCGATACATGGCACTGGCCCGATAACGATGACGTCTTTGAAAGGCCACCTTACTGTGTCCGCTTCTCTGCACCTAACTACAGTACGTATACCAGTGTCAGTAGTGTATTACGGTGTCTACCTCTCTGTCCTAACTAGAGTATATATATATATATATATATATATATACATACATACATACATACATACATACATACATACATACATACATACATACATACATATATATATATATATATATATATATATATATATATATATATATATATATATATATATATATACCATTGTCAGTAGTGCATTACTGTGTCCATTACTCTCTGCTAACTACAGTATTTATCATCCATTGTACACTAAGATCCTATGTGAAAATGTATGGGGACTCAGTAACCACGACCCATTATATATAGATACCATAGCATACGGATTAAAATCTGTGATGTACGGCCTCAAAGCCATGGTATACAAAGATGGTGTAAAAATCGCCCACTCGCTCTAGCGCTCGTGTATAACTACACGTCAACCTCTCGGGGTTGATGGCCACATGTCCACAAAACCATCGTTTATTCTCTATTGATCTCCTACCCTTAATATAAAATCCCATAGGATGCTGACATGCTGACTGACATATGGAGTTTTATATGCCACTAGTGGCATACAGAATCTTTATCACGTAATATTCCAAAATCGAGGAGACAGGGTAGGATAAAATCAAAACCGGATTCGTTTTAATCATGTCCACCACATGCCACTCCTGGAGTTTTGGCTCTGGACTTCACTCAGCTTCGCCTCATGAAGTCACTATGCTAAACTCCAGTCGTGGCATACGATGGCCAAGATTAAAACCCATCCAGTGTTACGATAGTACATCACTGTTGGTACTTTATTACTGTGCCCCCTTCTCTACGCCCAACTACAGTATGTACACCACTGTCAGTAATGTCTGCTACTCCCTTCTAACTCCTAACCGATCAGTCATTGATAAGGGCGAGATAAAATCTGAACAGTACTCGAACTGTAGTTGCTGAAAAAAGGCCAGTGACTACAAATCTGGGAGCATTTCCTTCTTGATACCTGACGCCTTACATGTGTAAACTCGCTGTATTTCAAAGATATCAAGGACTTTGGCTTCATCGCAATCCACACTAAACCCCGTGATGCAGCGATCGAGGTCGACGGTCTCACCGATGTCTACGATGGAGTAAGAAGCAAATGGGGGTTGGATGTAGGTATTCCCGTTTACAGAGTGGCCCAAAGCGTTACAATAGCAATTTAGTCGGAGCAACTTACTTGCCATGGTGGCTCATTTGTCAGCTCTTGTCCAACATTTACGATTTTAGAGGTACAGGGGTGCAGGATGTGAGCATTTCAGCTTCATCATCTGTCAGATCCTTTGAGGCACTTGGACTTTCTTGTCGCATAGGTTCTCTGTCAAGATAGTGACAGTGAGACATATTTTGTAATCTTTGCCAGTTCCAACTCATGAAAAGAAGTAAATTGAGGGTTTACAGAACATTTCATAGTGCCCAACGTTTACCCCATGAGGAATGGAGTATGCTGTCGATGTAGCATAGTGTCCATGTAGCCCTGTCACATATTTTCCTTACATCTACCTGATACCTATAGGATATTGTTATCATATCATATATACCTAACATCCATGTGATATCTTTATTGTCTCACATATACCTGACTTCTATGTGTTATTGTTATTGTATCACACATACCTTATACCTATGGGATATTGCCACATATACCTCACATATACCTAACATATACCACATATACCTATTGTCATACGTATATCTAACACCTATATGATATCATTGTTGTCTCACACCTATGTGGTATTGTTATTGTCTTACATTTAGCTAGCACCTATATGATATTGTTATCATCTTACATCTACCTAACCCTTATGTGATAGTGTTATTGTTTTATCTAATGTTCTGAAATGAATAGTATTAGGAAAGAATTATGACACTGCCACAGTTAGATATCTAAAATAGATTGTTATAGCGTCTTTAAAATAATATAATATTGTTTGGCAAACACCATTTAAGAATTATTTATATTCATGCAATATCTCCTGATCTATAGCATATTCTAATATCAAATTAATGTCTGCGATCTGCATTGTTACACTGAGTGAATCGTGAGCTAATCGTAAGTGTGGCCTCGCGATACACCACGATTTTGCCAATTTTTATTCGTAGTATATCGGGGGGTCTATCGTGGTGCATCGGCGACAGTGGGTGCCCGCTCTCATGAAGCCCAGTCACTGGTAAATTGATAATGACGTTTTTGACAGGACATCATTATTGGCGGTGACTACAATGCAGCCTGTGACTACGTGACCGACCTGGACTGGCCGAGCATTAGGCTGAGGACTCAGGACCGCTTCCAGTGGATCATCAGCGACCGAGTGGACACGACGATCGCCGCCAGTCAGTGTGCATACGACAGGTCAGTAGGGTGGTTTATGAGTCAGTGTGCCTATGACAGGTCAGTAGGGTGGTTTATGAGTCAGTGTGCCTATGACAGGTCAGTGGGGTGGTTTATGAGTCAGTGTGCCTACGACAGGTCAGTAGGGTGGTTTATGAGTCAGTGTGCCTATGACAGGTCAGTGGGGTGGTTTATGAGTCAGTGTGCCTATGACAGGTCAGTAGGGTGGTTTATGAGTCAGTGTGCCTATGACAGGTCAGTAGGGTGGTTTATGAGTCAGTGTGCCTATGACAGGTCAGTAGGGTGGTTTATGAGTCAGTGTGCCTATGACAGGTCAGTAGGGTGGTTTATGAGTCAGTGTGCCTATGACAGGTCAGTAGGGTGGTTTATGAGTCAGTGTGCATACGACAGGTCAGTAGGGTGGTTTATGAGTCAGTGTGCCTATGACAGGTCAGTGGGGTGGTTTATGAGTCAGTGTGCCTATGACAGGTCAGTAGGGTGGTTTATGAGTCAGTGTGCCTATGACAGGTCAGTAGGGTGGTTTATGAGTCAGTGTGCCTATGACAGGTCAGTGGGGTGGTTTATGAGTCAGTGTGCCTATGACAGGTCAGTAGGGTGGTTTATGAGTCAGTGTGCCTATGACAGGTCAGTAGGGTGGTTTATGAGTCAGTGTGCCTATGACAGGTCAGTAGGGTGGTTTATGAGTCAGTGTGCCTATGACAGGTCAGTAGGGTGGTTTATGAGTCAGTGTGCCTATGACAGGTCAGTAGGGTGGTTTATGAGTCAGTGTGCATACGACAGGTCAGTAGGGTGGTTTATGAGTCAGTGTGCCTATGACAGGTCAGTGGGGTGGTTTATGAGTCAGTGTGCCTATGACAGGTCAGTAGGGTGGTTTATGAGTCAGTGTGCCTATGACAGGTCAGTAGGGTGGTTTATGAGTCAGTGTGCCTATGACAGGTCAGTAGGGTGGTTTATGAGTCAGTGTGCCTATGACAGGTCAGTAGGGTGGTTTATGAGTCAGTGTGCATACGACAGGTCAGTAGGGTGGTTTATGAGTCAGTGTGCCTATGACAGGTCAGTAGGGTGGTTTATGAGTCAGTGTGCCTATGACAGGTCAGTAGGGTGGTTTATGAGTCAGTGTGCCTATGACAGGTCAGTAGGTTGGTTTATGAGTCAGTGTGCCTATGACAGGTCAGTAGGGTGGTTTATGAGTCAGTGTGCATACGACAGGTCAGTAGGGTGGTTTATGAGTCAGTGTGCCTATGACAGGTCAGTGGGGTGGTTTATGAGTCAGTGTGCCTATGACAGGTTAGTAGGGTGGTTTATGAGTCAGTGTGCCTATGACAGGTCAGTAGGGTGGTTTATGAGTCAGTGTGCCTATGACAGGTCAGTAGGGTGGTTTATGAGTCAGTGTGCCTATGACAGATCAGTAGGGTGGTTTATCAGTCAGTGTGCCTATGACAGGTCAGTAGGGTGGTTTATGAGTCAGTGTGCCTATGACAGGTCAGTAGGGTGGTTTATGAGTCAGTGTGCCTATTACAGGTCAGTAGGGTGGTTTATGAGTCAGTGTGCCTATGACAGGTCAGTAGGGTGGTTTATGAATCAGTGTGCATATGACAGGTCAGTAGGGTGGTTTATGAGTCAGTGTGCCTATGACAGGTCAGTAGGGTGGTTTATGAGTCAGTGTGCATACGACAGGTCAGTAGGGTGGTTTATGAGTCAGTGTGCCTATGACAGGTCAGTGGGGTGGTTTATGAGTCAGTGTGCCTATGACAGGTCAGTAGGGTGGTTTATGAGTCAGTGTGCCTATGACAGGTCAGTAGGGTGGTTTATGAGTCAGTGTGCCTATGACAGGTCAGTGGGGTGGTTTATGAGTCAGTGTGCCTATGACAGGTCAGTAGGGTGGTTTATGAGTCAGTATGCCTATTACAGGTCAGTAGGGTGGTTTATGAGTCAGTGTGCCTATGACAGGTCAGTAGGGTGGTTTATGAGTCAGTGTGCCTATGACAGGTCAGTAGGGTGGTTTATGAGTCAGTGTGCCTATGACAGGTCAGTAGGGTGGTTTATGAGTCAGTGTGCCTATGACAGGTCAGTAGGGTGGTTTATGAGTCAGTGTGCCTATGACAGGTCAGTAGGGTGGTTTATGAGTCAGTGTGCCTATGACAGGTCAGTAGGGTGGTTTATGAGTCAGTGTGCCTATTGCAGGTCAGTAGGGTGGTTTATGAGTTAGTGTGCCTATGACAGGTCAGTAGGGTGGTTTATGAGTCAGTGTGCCTATTACAGGTCAGTAGGGTGCTTTTTGAGTCAGCGGGCCTGCGACAGGTCAGTAGGGTGCTTTTTGAGTCAGTGTACTTACCGCAATGGACACCGTAAATATGAACGAGCGGCACCCGAGAGCCGATAACCTGCAAGCGGAAACTGAAGACCTGTTTGACAGCTATCACTCGAGTTATTTTCAAGTCAATGGCACTTGGACAGGCCAGTAGAGTTGTTTTTGATGGGTTTTTTTAAAACAAAATTCTTTTCCTACACAAATTCAATCGGAAGGTTTGACTTACGAGAACGAAAAAAATGATCAGAATTCTTTTGCAAACATTTATTTCATTGGTCTCATGTAACGTTTACAATTCAATTGTTTCCTAGGTGGCATACAACACGATTCAACCATTTCTGTATTTTGGATATTGACTTTTAAAGTGTTCTGTTTAGAGTCCAATAAAGCAGGTATTGGTAACAGTGAATTTGATGTCTCGTGGTCAGAAAAAGTACCCGATTAGCGTTTCTTTTATCTATTCAAGAATAAAAGACAATTTACAGTATTCATCCAGGGATTTTCTACTAAACAGACAGTACAAGAGACCGGAAACTATCCTATACAAATACAAAAGTGCAGACAATTCTGCCAGACATTTCAAACTTGATAATTAATTTTTCATTTAGAAAAAGTCATATCTATTGACTGAAATAACACACCTGACAGAACACTTTATCCCGATATTCACATCACCCATTTGATACAAACCACACGCCAGAAAGTAAAAAAAACACCCAAAATACGCTCTGCATTCTCTGAGTAGTTGACGCGTCGTTTCAAGGACAATGCGAATAGACCATGCAGATCAAAATCATGGTAATATGTTGTATTTATTATCCATCATTCCAAGGAAACACAAAATCGCCGCCGATATTTAACGTACGACCTTGCACACTGGAACTTTTTTTCCCGTATTCCGTATTCTATTAAGTAGCGATCTGTGGCCTCCGTATGTTAAGTATAGAAACCCCTATTGAATTGATGATAAGATATCATAGGGTACTGAATCAACTCTTTGAACAGGCTGGTGCTGGCTGGGGACCGTCTGAAGGCCGCATACGCTAACGGAGAACGGGGCTGGGCCTACCGCTTTGACGTTGAGATGAACCTCGGGCGTGAACTGGTGAGTTCTTTATGACCCTGTCACAGATGAAGCTTAATAATCAGTACAGTGTACATCACTAAGTTACAGTGTATATCCCTAAGTTACAGTGTCCATCACTAGGTTGCAATATGTATCACGGAGCTGCACAGTGTGTATCACTGTGTTACAGCGTGTAGGCTATCACCTAGCTGTATATTGTATATATGACTGAGGTACAGTGTGACGCACTAAGTTACACTGTGTATCACTGAGTTATAGTGTACACCACCGACTTATAGAGTGTATCACTGAGTTACAGTGTCTATTAGTGAGTTATAATACACATCATCGTGACTGATAACGACTATATATCACAATCAGTTCAGTCATATATCACATTTCTCCAAATGTCTAGATATAACCAGCTCTACGATCTGTTTCAGGCAAAGCAGGTGAGTGACCACGTGCCTGTCCAGTGCGGAATCGCGTAAACCGTGACGACCGAAGATCAGATCGAGAGTTCGACACATTCGTCAGCGTGTCTCAGGGATTAAGCTATACACTTTTCCTCCCGTCCCGTTTGGGGAATAGCTCAATAGCTCAATAATCAATCTCGTACCTTTTTTTAGTATGTTATTCATTTCATTCGACGTCTATGATTATCAAGGATTGCAGAGGGGAAAAAACCATAATAAAGGCACAGAGCCATGATAAAACAGAATTGTTTTAATGATATGGAGTTGTTTCCAATTTGATGAGGGATGTGTTAAAGACATTTTTTGTAGATGTTGATCAGGTCTAATATATAGATATCATTATAACACAGAATAGTATAGCAGGTGTCTTTGAATGCATACTAGCGACTTCGTCGCTTCGTATTTGGCTACCACCAACCCCACCCCCAAGGTCATCCCGTTTGAGACCTAACGATTCCTTTGGCTGGTTCCCCTACACTGGCAACCAGAGCTACGCAAAGTAAGCTCTGGTCGGGTTGAATAAGCGGCCGCCTTAACCCAGTAGCGGGACCTATTTCCTACTCTCCTACCAGATATTTCGTACTGCTTGAAGAGTGTGTTTAAAAGCCAATTTACCATTTTGCTATTTCCTTTTTTTGTGTAATTTTAGAATAGAACCACAATAAAACTAGATTTCATTATCAATTTGTTAAGCTATGAATTTTACCTATTAAGTATTTCTGCTTTTAAAAGCATATATATGGCTACAAAGGTATTTGGTTTGAGGTGCACCATGAGTGATCCCGTGTGTGATTTAACCCGACCAGCCCCTATATCGTAGCAGGGGCATGGGAGCCAAACTATGGTTCCCGGGGCTGCTTTTAGGTATATTCTGCTGTGCCTCGTAGCGGACACCTGGGGAATCAGAGTAACGAGTAACCGGAGAATTTCGTTCAGAACTCGCTGTAAACTGCTCGTTCTGAACGAAATTCTCCGAGACAACTGATGAATCTAGCCCGTATTGGCACCATAACCATGTTTCACATACTACTGGACAGTGGAAGGAATAACAAAAATAGAGAAGAGTGGCTTTGTTGCAAAATAATTTCAACACATGGTAGTTTCTTCAGTAACAGTGATAGACTTATAAAATACCTGAACTGCATCATAGCCCATGACGCTCCGGATTCATTGATGAAACTATGGCACCAATCTAAGAACCAATTTTTTCCGACCACACCAAACCAATCTAAGAACGCACACCGTTTACGTCTGCATGGACATAATAAAAAAACACCAAAGTTGGAGATGCACATGCACTCTCATTGAGAGCTGTCAGCATGGTTCACTCTGACTCTGACACACTAGAGACATTGACCTTCCAAAACCTTCAATTCCATCTGTTAAAGGCATCAACCTTCAGAGAGGTGACTGTGTATATAAGAAACGGCAAATCACATACCAGTCGAACGTGGGTAGGTGTGTCTAGTGTTTGTATTCAAAGCAGTTAGAAGATAATATATTTTAGGAAAAAGGTTCCTTCCAACCGTCACAATGACTCAGCTCCCTATGTGTCACCTCTGGGTGAATACAAAGATTACTATGACCTTTCATAGTTTGGTCAAGGTGGTCTACTACCAGCCCACTCTGGATCTAGACACGACATGGGACCAGGGTTTAAGACTTTAAAGGTGGGGATCTGTGGTAGAGTTCTATTTGTCGGGTCAGGTACTGGGGATTTGAATAATGCCAAGGGACGGGTGGAATTTATCCAAATCGATATTTGATTGTTTGATCTCATGATCCGTCATCCTTATTTTCCTCATTTGTTTTACCAAATAGTGTTAAATACTGTATCACAGGTCTATTCTCTGAAAGTTTCAGATTTATTGATCGATTATTTCTTCATAAAACAGTGTAATTGTAAATATTGATAAATCTTATAAATAATGCCTATCCGGTCTATGGTGAGGAATGCCTCAAGGCATTATCTGGTCAATGCTGGGGAGTGCCTCAAGGCATTATCGACCCCGAAAGGGTTAAGAGATTAAGAGACCCTTCTTTTTTTTGGCATTTTTATTGCAATCAATAATAGTATTGTTCTTCCTTGTAATACATTTTAGCAATTAACAGAACTCAGGCAAGAGCCCTGGAGCCTTAAGAGAGTGCACAAAGCAAAAAGAACAACAATCAGCAAAAAACTAGCCAGGAATGGACCAACTGACCCGACTCCATTCCCGGCTGACAAGGGTCACCCCCAGGACCCACCATGATTTCAAAGCCAAGATTGTTAATGTTCGTCACAAATCTTAGCATCAAATTTTGACCTTATAGTACAAAAATAGTCATTTGTGTATTTCGCACATTCATCTAAAGGTACTTCACCCATTACATCATCTTTAAACGAGTTGGATTACATGGCACCCACCGGTCGTATTACCTTAGTCATTTCCTTCCAGTACAACTTTGGGTTATTCTTATACACCAATAGTTCATCTTCAATATACTTCTTCCTTGCCATAATCATTTCTTTGTGAATAACTTTTCTTAGTTGCTTCAGATTATTTAACAGGTTCCTGTGTTCTTGTTTGTCCATCTTGCCTCCTTTTCTTCCCAGCTTCCTTGTAGCCGATCGCATCTTCAGTGTCTTTTTTCTAATGCTTTCAGTTACCCATGATATTTCTTCATAATTCTTTTTAATTTCTGTTATGGTTGCTTTTTGCTCTAGGTACTCAGTCACCATACTAATTATCTGGTTCCTGGTCATATCACCATTAAAACCTCTATCAAGACTTTCCTCACAGACTCCATTTATTCTTGAGTCTTGTTCTGCTTGAGAAAATCTCTTCTACCTTCTGCCTTAGACTTTATTAGATCTATGTTTCTGTCTATCCTTCTTTTTTGTTGTAAAGACCACAAGGTGATCGCTATGAACATATCCAAAGTGCCTGATTCTTTTACAAAGTTTGCATTAGTTATGATCACATCAATACTTGAACTGGACCCTATGTTAGGGTGAGTAATAGTCGTAATTAGTCTTTTCAAATTATAATCTTGCAGAGCCTCCATCAGTTTTTTATTTCTAACATCTCTTCTTTTCCGAGCATCGATATTAATATCCCCATAAACCACATTTCCGAACCCTTAAAAATGTCATTTGTGCAAATTTTCTTCATATATTCCAGAAAGTGTTTTGTATTAATTATAGTGAGTTTTTGTTTTTAGGTTTAGATATTGTTATCACGTAGCGATCATAGTCGGTGTAGTACGGGCAAGGTTATTTTCATCTTGTGATTTTCCTTCTAATTGATTCTTGTCTGACTGACTTTTTATACCATTGACCAACATCCTTAGTCTTATGACGTCATGCGAGTAAGCTAGGCGGCACGGAGCGGAGCGCGAATTTGCGATGATACCTCCTGTTTTCGATCGTTGAGCCTAACAAGAAGACGCATGCGGATACATAAAGCCTGCAAGATCAACTGAGTAAGATTGATACTCGAGATTATTTCGAAATCTAGCCTGTGGAGCTTAAAAACTGAACCGACTTGACGCTAGACACTCGGGGAAATCCCCGTTGCCAAGCTACATGGAGTAAACAATAACACAACATGGCCGAGAAGGAAACCCCGAACATGCGTGGAGTCAAGGTAAGAGAGGGAGAAGCAGCAGTGCAAGCAGTTTAAATTCGAATCCATCGCCTGAAACTAAGAAAGTAAGAACGAAAAATCCGGCTATAATTGGTAGTAATACTACTGGTCAAGTGTGTAACAAGGAAACTAAGAGGACCGAACAGCGGCCGTCTATGACATCACGGGGAACACCCATACTTGATGTGGTATGTGAACATGACCCGGCCGAGGTCGTAAAGGAGACCGCACCTGGCGTGAGTGGAGGCCCTGAAAGGGGTGCACAGAACGGCACTGATGGTGGTAGACCTGGCGCATCGAGTGAAACCCAAAGTGAAAAAAACGAAGCTAGCACACTAGACACTATACTTGCTACGATGAATTCACAGTTTGCTAACATGAGGGAAAACTTTGATAATATAAGACTTACCCTCGCCTCCAATAGTTAGGCGGTAGAGACTCTACACACAGATGTGGCAGTGCTGACGGCTGACTTGAGCGATGTCAAAGTTGACCTCACTCAGTCTAGCTTGCAGATGAAACAAGAGATAAAATCACTTAATGTAAAAGTCCAGACCCAGCAAGGTCTGATCGATAACTTACAGGCCACATTGCAAGATCTAGACCCATCCATGGCCTCTGAAACCATAGAGAGCAATAGACAAAAATACTCGGCTGTGGTACGAGATATGAATACGGTAAGACATGTATCACCTGCACTGGATAGAAACATAATAATCTATGGACTGACCACGAAGTATGATGACGATCTCTGGGACACCAGAGGAAAGTCGAGAGCTGAGAGTGTCCAAGGGACGCTGTAGACAAGCGGTGAGAAATGCTAAAGCACTTGGAAAAGATGCGACCATTCTGGGTGATGGCATAGAGATAGAAAAAATCATATACAAGTGGGAGCAACATGCACAGATACCTCATGACTATGTTGAAGAATATTTCCCGGAAGAGCCAAGCAAAAAGCCAAAAAGATCCAACAAAGATAGGGCAGATAGACGCATCTTACCAAATCACGATGAGGAAAATACAGAGAACAACAGTGATAAGGACAATGAGCCGCCTGCGAACATCCCAGTCGCCATGGACTACCAAAGATCTTCAACCTCAGGTGACAAGGAAGTAGCTTCTGATGAGAGGAAAACAACTGCCAGCAGGGAAACATCTGTAAGACCGATTCCGGAAAGGAATGATCAAATGATCAGGAAAAAACCTGAGATAGATAATAGGACATGGCTGCCGGCTCAGGAGCGAACAGAGAATGTTGACAAGGGAAAAAGTAAAGAACAGATAAGAACTACCAGTGGAGGCGCCATTTTGTATGCAGGAGAATCTGCATACTTAAGTAATTGGTACCCATGTGATATTAAAGCAACTGTACGCGCAGACTTAGGGGAGATGAGTTTTTGTAGTGTGGAACAAGCATATTTCTATGCTAGGTTTGTGGAGCTAAATATGCCAGAGGAAGCAAAAAATGTCTGTAAAATAGCCTGCGGAAAGAAAATCAAGGAATATGGCGAAACGCACAAGATCCCAAAAGGGCATCCGTGGCTACATAAACAAGACAAAGTTATGCAATCACTGATACTAGCCAAGCTTGACCAGACTCTAGACCTAAGACAAAGACTACTAGACACAGGAGATTCTGAACTAGTAGAAGCTACACAGAATAAAGTCTGGGGTGGTGGTTTCCCCTTCAGCGCCTCCGAGTACGACGCGGGTAAAAGGCGAGGCAAAAACAAACACGGGACCATAACAATGACTGTGCGGGCACTACTTAGGGCTGACCCAGAAGACCGGTAGACCGTAGCAACCGATGCAAGCAAGCGGCCAACATTCTCTTACACAGCTGGTACACACCACGTCTCGCAAAATGGCACTCAATGTTCTCATAGTGGGTGACTCTCGCACACGAAACCTGGAAGAGCACATACGAGGACAGCTAAACTACACCAACAGCGATATTCACCTAAAAGTCATAACAAAACCTGGCGCCAGAGTTAACCGCATAAGGGGAACTATTCTGAAGGAACTACGTCTGAGGTCACGACAAGTGCCGCATACTGACCAATACGGAGTGGTCATTGTGTGTGGCGGCATCTGCAACGTAACCGGTATCGAACAGCATGAAGGCATACGTAAGGTGGTTTTCGTCATCAATCTGCTGAGGAGTGCGCCAAAACTGTGAGTGATGAACTTATTCATTCTGCTGAACTTGTAGAAATTTCGTATCCAAAAACCAAGTGTGTCATTTCCACCGTATATGGCTTGGACCTGTATGAAATGAACAGACCTAAGGACCAACTCCCCCGAAAAACAGACCCTAGTCCAAAGCAGCTGGGGGGCATGATTGACCACAATAAACCGAAAGATCCCCAACAGGGCGATCTCGATATGGCTATCAAACTGATAAATACGGAAATAGTTTGTTACAACCTGGAGGCAGGCTACCAGAACATTAGAGTTGACTATTTGTTTCATACGAATAGGCGGAGTAAATCTAGATCGGGCCTATGCAGTGGTCTGCCGAGATATGTGTGTAACTATCTTTGGCTGCATGATGGCTGCCACCCATATATGGAGGAAATACCGATCCTGGCTAAATGCTACTCAAATTGGATAAGAGAACACCTTGAACTATATGGTACTCCATGAACTGCTGTAGCTAACAATTCTTAGAGACTAATATCCGATATACAGATATATGTTTATATATATATTGAAAAACACGGTCTGCCACCTGCTATAAATTTCTCGGTTACATAACTGTCCTACCATACCATCTGCTTATAATCTGTTGATAATACTACTTGTTTATACACATGTATGTGTTTCGATACATTGATAACAATAATACCACTCATAATTATAACATGATGCTTGTAATGCTCTTATCTGAATTTGAAAGATATGTTATTCACATGCATGCGTGAATGAGTCTAGATTAAATAAGAGAGTTGCTCTTATAAGTTAGATGGCACTACACATTACCGCGATGTCAAATAGACCTTGCGAGATATGGAGTGTGCCAGTCAATCCACATACTAAACAACCTTGTAACAGACGAAACGCGATATCAAATCGATCTTGCGGACTTTGTACATAACAGAACCATATTTATCATGCTAAAGAAAGGGCTGAACACGATATCAAATCGATCTTGCGGACTTGCTCTGAACTATATCTATCACAATAATGAAAACGATCTATTTGACAATAACTAACTTCCGAGAAGGTTAAGGCCTATTGGTCAAAAGATCGCATTACGCCTTATGATGATGACGCTCCAAAATCAAATCATAAGTGTTGTATTTATTATTTTCTTGTTACTCTGATACACTGGGTGACTTGTGCTTAAGACCATACTAAACTATGGCGGACAAGATGACCTTTTCCCACTTCGCAGAAGGAGCCTTGGGGGAAATATGTATATATGTTAACTGTGTATTGTATGTTCTGAATGATGCATTATGTCTAAGGACATTGAAGAAATGGCAAGCGGGTGCGTCAAGAATCGGGAAAAGTCACTTACTTTATGTAATGGTGGGGCATGTATGGCAAAATGGGAACAACAATACACAAATTTGATACACTAAAGGGCTTCAAGCTCACCCATTATAATACTAGAAGTCTCAACCAAAGAAGAGATGAGCTGTTTGATCAATTAAAAGGATCAGATGTGGCCACGTTCAGTGAAACGTGGTTCACTGAGTTGATGCCCAATAGTTTTCTTAAGTGGGGAGATAGAACCCTGTATAGGTTAGATCGGACGTGGAAAAAGGGAGGAGGGGTGGCATGCTATCTCACTCCGGAACTTGCAGCACATGCTGTGGTAGTTAATGAGTTAACTGTTTCAAACTATGACATAGAATGTTTGTGCATCCGGATTAGCATCCCTGATAGAAAACCAATGATTATTAGTATAATTTATATACCTCCTAAGGGATCAACTGCTAGGGCTTTAGACCACCTGGAAAGGCTGAATGAGTTGGATGAAGTTACGTCAGATTTATGGCTCCTAGGTGACTTTAATATAGACTTTCACTTTCCTGATAAGTTACATGCTGAACGGATGGAAGAAATTAGTAAAAATCTAAATTGCAGGCGTTTGATAAATCAGTGTACTAGGCTGCTGGATGCTGGAGGCACTTGCATTGACAACATTTTTACGAGTAATCAACAAATATATAAGAGTGGGACACTGAACCTGTTCTCAAGTGACCACTTGCCTATATATGCAGTTGTAAGAAAACCACCCAGTATCAAGAATAATACGAAGGAGTTCACGAGGAGGGACTACAAAAGATATGATGTGGACAAACTGGAGGATTGGTTGTCCTTTGTCGACTGGGAAAACTTTTGGGTTTTAACAAGCGCGTCTGAAAAATGGTCCTTTATAGAAAACGAAATAACTAGTTTCTTAGATCACAAATGTCCATACAAAACCTGGATAGTTAAGGGTGACAAAGCTGTCTGGATGACACCTGAGATACGTGAATATATCCTTAAGCGCGAAAGCTACATAAAGTTGCATAAAACAACCAAGGATAGTCAGTACCTGAGGAAAGCAAAGCGTGTTCGAAACATAATTGGGAGAATGGTTAAAATTGCAAAAGGAAACGTGGTAAAAGAAAAATTGAGTGAGAACGAGTCGGACCCGCAAAGGTTCTGGAGAGAAGTGAAGAAGATAATAAACCCAAATTTAACTGTAGTCCCCCCAACCTTTATAGATAATCAAGATGGAAATAAGAAAATAACTCCCATAGAATCTCCAGACTTCGTTAATAAATACTTCGCGACTATCGGAAGTGTGTTAGCAAACAGCATAGATAAAGGAGTAACCACGCAGTATCCAGCATACGAGCACATAAACGAGGTCAATGCTAATTATGATCAGCTATGTGTACATGAGGAAACTGTTGAGGCTCTTATAAAAGAAATAAATATTCATAAACCTTCAGGCATTGACGGTATTAGAACTTCCATTTTAAAGGACGCACTGGGTTTCATTATGCCCCAAGTCACAGACCTATTCCAAGTATCCTTTAGCTCGGGAGAGGTTCCACCAGTATGGAGGGCTGCTACGGTAACCCCCATACCCAAAACTGGAAACCTAAACAACGTGGCGAACTGGAGACCTATATCCATCTTGTCCACGGTATCAAAACTGGCTGAACGACTGATGCATGGACACCTAATGCGAATAATGGATGAGCGAGGTAGCATTAATGACAAGCAGTTTGGTTATAGACCGAAAAAGGGTACGTTAGATTCCATTAATGGCCTGATAAATGACTTATACAAAGCAAGAGACCTTAGCCAATATACTGCGGCGGTCTATGTGGACTTTAAAAAGGCATTCGACAATGTGCACCATGGGACATTATTGAACAAGTTGTCGAGACTAGGATTAGACCATCATAACCTATTGTGGCTTGTAAATTACCTTAGGGGTCGCAAACAAAGAAGCCGATTTGGGAATTCGTTCTCTAACTGGTCTGATGTATTGTACAGGGTGCCCCAGGGATCAGTCCTGGGGCCCCTGCTGTTCATTTTCTTTATCGATGATATTTCACTGATTTTTAAGAGGCATGATATTAACTTTAGGATGTATGCTGACGACTTGGTGGTCTACCAATCGGGAAGCAATCCTCAACAGATAAGTAACAAACTGCAAGAAGGCTTGGATGAACTTTGGAATTGGACAAGGGAAAACTATATGACAATTAATTGTGGGAAAACCAAGGTAGTTTGGTATGCCTCCAAGGCCAAGTTAAAAAGGGGCAAACTGCCTGACTTCTTCCTGGGCACGACAAGCCTATCTGTAGAAAATGACTATCCTTACTTGGGCGTAATAATCGATATGAACCTAAATTTTGAACGAAATATTAGGCTTGTGAGCAAGAAATTGAACCGGAAATTATACTTGCTTGGTAAGGTGAGGCACATGCTGAGCAAGCCTGTGGCTTGTAGGATCTACAGACAAACAATCACACCAACCTTAGATTATGCTAGTACTGTTCATTCTTGCGCTGGAAAAAAGTTTCTAGATAAATTACAAAGGCAGCAAAATCGAGGACTTAGACTGTGTCTCGGAGTCGGTCCTATGGTGCACACTGTCGATGACCTTCATAGACTGAGCGGGGTTCTACCCTTAGACAGGAGGAAAAAGGAGCTAATGTTGAGCTGCATGAGGCGAGAAGCAATGGAAGAGGGAGTGCTTGACTTAGATGGAGGGGGCCCAATCGAGGGGAAGAATGTCAGAGAGAATAGGAGTAAGGCTAAAGCACTTTTTGAACTTCCGCGACCCAAAACGGAATTCCTCAAGAAAGCCCCCTTTTACAGGGCGCACTTATTATGGAATAGTATCCCAGAAACGGTTAAACGCAGTCACTCGAAAGCCTCATACAAAAAGGAGGTAAGAAAATTGGAAGTGTTATAGTGACAGTTATGGTTATGGTTATTACAGTATGAGGGAGAGTTATGTGTCCTTTCTTAAGACAACTACACCAACATTATTGCTACACTACCACGCGTGACAAACCGCTAAATGAAGCTCATACCCGATTTCTTTAAGCATATCGTATCTTCTTGTCTCAGTAATACTGTATATTTGAAGTAGAGAGTGTAAATTTCAAGTATCTCGATGTGTAATTTATATTTGTTATTGGTGGAAGCTATATTTTGTACATGTATAATATGTTTATTGATTGTTGTGTTATAAAGTACTTTATTCAACTATATCATACACGGGAAACTGACATTTATTGAGCTTATCTGAATGTAGTTAAAACACACCGTGTATTAGGAAGGTGGCAGACCGCGACTCATGTAAGCGAACCGTCCTGAATAAAAAAATAAAAAAAAAAAAAAAAAATCCTTTCTGACAAAACCTAACCATGTTAAATTGATCGGTGACGAAATTCGGAAGACAGATCGGTCACCGAATGCTTTTTGTTTCTGTGTTTCTGACCACAATGATGAAATGAAATTCCGCCGATGGTGGCCGACAGATTTATCGGTAGCCAAAAGTCAGCAGATTTAACACTTTAAGGGCGAATGATGTCTTGAGATATCAACCGGCCCAGAGCGAATGATGCCTTGGGCATAATTTTTCAAAAATATTCAAATTCGTTTCTAATAAGGAAATAATATCAATCAATTTTTCACAGAAATTAGGTCTAACACCTCAATTGGTATTTCTATTCAGAACAAATAATTTTTTAAGGATTATGTTTCGTATCACGTGATTAAACACTAAGTATATGAGTTTTGAAGACTATGTGCCCGTCCCCTGGCAGGACAAACTGCCACAGGCTGTATCAATAATTACATGTAGCCCTTGTGCTCAACACTATTATCATGCCAAGTTTTTATGTATCTATTATTCTTAGAAAAGAAAGAAACCACAAAGAAAAGTTGTTTTAAGATGAGTTTTACTTCACAGAAATAACAATAAAGGCAACTTCAGACATTTTTGTAAACATCTGAACTAAAGTGTTTTGTCGGGTCTCACAATGGGTGTAAACAGGTCAAACTAAGTGTAACGTTAACATGCCTCCTTCTTACATCAACAATGAGGGAGACCAGAGGTTATACAAAAAATATAATACACACTGAAACCTCATAGAAGATGTCTACAAGTATCATGCACTCTGAACATAAAACAATGATCCAATAAATAACCATCGTCATCAAAACCACATTATTCATTCAAAGACTTTCAACATATCCCAAAAGAATAAATAACTTTAAGTATTAAGATGGAACTGCCAGAGATCAGTAGCTGTTGAAAATGCGCCACGAGATTTAGTTGTGGAGTAATCTCACAAGGCAAAGCCGAGCGAGATAATGTATCAGACCAAAACGTATGGCGTATTTTCAGTAGCTATGGGTCGAATGCGGTTCAGATTTTATCTCACCCCTATCACCGACCGATCGGCTAATGTTTGTAATGTGATCGCCTATTGAATGTATTTTCACAATACTCCATGGGCGTTGAGTACGAGTTCCCAATGTAAAGTCTATGGGAAAAACTATCAGGGGTGAGATAATAGACATAATGAACATGTTGAACAGTGGAGATTCACCCTATATATCAGAGCAGCCTACAATGATATGCGACCATCTGAATATTCATAAAAACGACTAGCGTTATGTATACACAATATTACCACGAGTTAGATCTGCATGGTCGTATTCTCAGCGTTGTTGACGCGCGTTGATGTCCGCGCAAATACGAGAATATTTCGTTTGATCCCATTCTGTTCAGGTCACAGACTGATACAAAATCTTTATGACGCCACACGCATTATAATCGTGGCGCCCCCTGTTGTGTTACCAGGATTTTCTAAATTTTCGTTTTGTTTTCCATCTGGCTCCAATAGCCTGGTAATTATTCCAGAATTCCTTCACAGAGTCTAAAATACATGGCTGCTTCATACAGACTTTAACGGAATGGGCCAACTGCTTGGTGTGAGCTGACCACCTTCAGTCCGCACCACACATGGAGGGTGCTCTCATCAGCGTAAAGGCCTGAACCACCTGAGCGCCGACACACTCTAACATGGCCATCAGAATTAGTGTGGACACCTGCTGGGCATCTGCCAAACATGCTCGTAGTGTACAAACCCACTGGCCCGTTCCGTGGCCGACGTCACAGCGGCCACGTGGGCACTGGCAGCAAGTACCCGGCACAAACTACATCACCATGTTTTACCGTTTCATTGCCATGCGGTCACCGCAGTTGAGTTTGTGGCATTCTCCACCAGACCAACTTTTCTGCCTGCCTGGTAAAGCGGGTGTGTTGTGCTCTTTTGTTGCCACACAGTCAGCTTGGTGGAAGAGGCCCTTCATTTACAAATGTATTGTATACAAAATCCTTCAACCAAAACTGTTATACATAGAATAACTCTCTACTGTTTCCTTTGTATTAACATTGAATTGCACCAGACATATTGAAAGCTCCTTTAATTGATAATGCACGATTTTCAAGGACTGTTCCCTTTTTAACATTCCAACATATTGTAATAAAATGTCTGTATCGCAATGGACGATCTGAAATATTCAACAATTTCTTCTTGAAATAGGTCATAGGGAAAAATATGTGTCCTATAAAGGGAAGTGCACTTGTTCTCTTCGACAACAACACTCATAAGTAATACAATACTCGTATAAAACGGGGAATGTTTGCATGTCAGTTCTTGACAATTTTCCTTCCAATAACATATCTGGACAGAATTTGATGCCAATTACATTGAGCTTTCTCTACATTTCGGGAGATTGGGCATAAATTTGGACGAATTTTATCAACAACTAGGAGAGATTTCTATTTGATGCCAGGATTTTCACCAACAACACTGACAGAACGTTCATGATAAGCCTCGTCACACGTGATATGATATAACAGAAACCAGTCCGCATGTACTCCATACTACATTCATGCACCATATATGCGCCGGACTATACCATCAGGGTAAGCGGTTGATCTTTTACCGTACTTTAACCCAACTCAGCTACACACAAATGACACATGAAGGAATTATTGAGCTTGTCTTCACAAAAAGATGCCTCAGCTGAACTCTATCTCAAGATAAAAGTATATCCTATTATTCTCATTGTTATTACTACTATCATCGTTATTCATGTAGAGTAATATATTATCATATTATTATAGAAATGAATGGTTGATAAACGAAATCACAATGTACCTGGACACCGCTTACCCAATGAATGGGCATGGCTGGAAACCAAATGTACATTTGAATTCAGTGTTATATTAGAAAAAAAGAAAAACGAGAAAAAAAACAACATCGGGAAGGACTAGAGTATTTCGTGTCATCCATTTGCACATCAATTAATAGCACATTAATAACCTTGACGGAAATCGCCGGCTTTGACAGTGAAATACATATAAAGGTTACATTTTTAGATAGTTTAGATTAATAATCACAGCACATACCTCTAGTATAAAACAGTTTCATCACAATTCTCAGTCAACAAGTATCTATATTCACGTACAACATGATAACCACGCAATCTATCCGCCACCGCATAGAAAATTTACCTCTCATTGTACTGAGAAATCTATTATAAAACACTTCTCTTTCATGAGATATTCTTATAAAGCTCAATTTTCAACAAGGTGTAACGTTTATAAATCATCTAAATAGAATCTAAATAAGAAAATGTCTTCAGTGGAGTGTAACATTGATGGCCTACTGGTCACTGACAAGCAAAGACAGAAACACATTCAACAGATGTGGCAGATGGTCAGTGTGTCTGAAAAGCATTCATCCGAGTTGTAGTTCATGAGGTAAACACTATAAATATGATCATTCACTCCAGTTGTAGACCATTGGATATGCACTAAGTATTAATTAGACCATTCACTCCAGTTATAGTCCAGTAGATAGGCTAGAAGAATATCACCGTTCATTCAAGTTATAACTCATTGAGATTCTGAATAAGACCATTCACTTCATTTGTAATCCATTAAATACGCACTAAGATATTTGACTATTCATTCCAGTTCAACTGGTTGAGAGTCTGTGTAACAGGACCTCTAGAAATATACGATAGTAAGAAGCTGTCATTCATGGAGGGACAAAGGTGTACCATTCTCTAATATCAACGTCTGGTAATGGGAATAGGTAAGTCATAGGAATGGACAGTTACTATCAAAATTCCACTTCTCAATTCGACTGTATTTCATGAGAATATAATCATAATCTAGTTATCATCAAATCTCTATTTGTCATTTTGTAAGTCATGCGGCATATATCATAATAAACATCTATTTCAAAGTTCTACTTGTGAATTTGTATGTAAGTAGTGGGAATGTATCAAATATGTATTATCAACGGTTCATTTGTTACTTTGTATGGCATGGGAATATATCATAACAGAAATCCATTTCCGAAGTTATACTTGTCACTCTGTCTGTTGGTTATGTGAATATGAGGAAATGCAGTGACATAGCCTGTAGTGATGAATGTTCGAGTTCCCGTAACTATGGCCCGTAGGGGAGGGGCTGTAATTGCGGACTGATAGACAGAGAACAGCCGTCACTACAAGCTCACTAACTACGTTTCCTTATCAGTATTACATACCTGAAAATCACAAAAAGATTTTATGCACAGCCTGTAATTGTCTTGGACATTATTCATATGTCATGCCCCGCAGCGGGCAGTATTTCACAGAGGTTTGTGAACAGGTACCGGTACATTATAATATATTCAGTAGATTGTCTTTCTCAAATTTCCACTTGCCACTTTCAAATTTGATTCTCGTGTTTTAACATTGCACTCAAAACTGCATTCAATATCAAATTTAGTATCATCTAAGTTTCTGACAAAGCCAGATCTTAACATATACAGTACACGTAAAGTTCATTCATATCATAGGTCAGCATACAACTGTTAAAGGCATGAATATAACAACTTCTCCATAAAATCTATACAGTTGCTTCTCCAGGGAATTAAGATGAAATCTAATAAAGATAGAAAATCATTGGCTTTATTGTAGATCTATGCTCCTGATTTGTATTATGTGAACTTGTGCACGTAATAACACCACATGTGCACCGCGAATAGATCCCGGAACCGTTGACGATCTATAAATCCACATAGTAAGCACACAGTCAGAGAAGACAGGGTATTAGGATATCATCAGATATAACACCTCTCCTACTCTGCAAACTGCACAGAGATCCCGCATCGCTTATGTTTACACCTACAACAACAAGGAGCACCAGATGGAGTCTGGTGGTGTGAGGATAAGGCCAGTAGACGTGGGAGACTCGGACTCGGAACGATGAGAGATGGTCATGATTTGGTCTGTAGTCGCACTCTCCTTACTTCCAGGCACCGTTCTTCTTCTGCATAGCTTGAGCATTTTCTGTCTGTTGCATGCGTGCATCTTTACCTGGAATGGAGCCCAGCTTGCCCTCCCGGTAGTCCGATATAGCCTGAAAATGAGCGGATCATCGGTGAAAGAACTGGCACTGTAACTAGTCAGATATTGCTTTAAAACAGGGAGGGTTTTTTTAAAACTGAGAACGATAAAGAACTGATCTTTTGATGGTCACTGTTGCATTCTCGTTACCTAACATGGTTCGTCATTGCGGGGACGGTCCTATGAGACGATCACAAAGTACGATCTTAATGGAAAGGCTCAATGCTTTAACTTCTTTTTAAGGTCCGTTACTAAGTGGTTTAGATCCTTCATAAAAAGTCTTCTGCTCAGATAGGAAACAGTTCTCAGACATTTGAACTTATTCATTTGTCGCAAGTATGAACCTGAGAAGACTTAATGACAGTCTATGAATAGGATGCTAACCAAGGGTGAGATATAGAAGTAAAGGACAGGATCTCAACCTTCTTATCTTATGCTTATCACTGTCTTGTTTTGTCCTGTAAATGTTTAGTGTAACACCTTCTGTATCGTCATGTAAGTACTTCTTTTTAGCACCCAGGAGGATATGAACTATTATGAAACTTAAATAAGAAGACTTTTTCTTAATGTAATACAGATGAACTGCAGTTCTGAGAGAAAGACCTATACATGTGAAAGAGTAATGAAGGATGGCAACCTCTGAATGTAGTATGGTAGATCAGACAGTTAGGTTCTCAGACAGATAAGATAGAGATTTTTTTACTAAAAATATAACACATAACTAACAAAAAATGGAGCGTGTCATAAGACCACAGGATTATAAATGTACGAGTTTTGTCAGAAGGAAAAAACCTAAGCAAGTATGGCAAAAGGGAATGGATACGATTGTATGGAATCAGAGAATGAAATTCAATAAACACTGCTCTTAAAAAAAAAGGTAGGAAACAGTAAACGATAAAAACTGCAAAGGGTTTTATGAAATTCTGGGAAACGTATTTATAAAGTGCATGGACACTCCAATCGTGGTCACTATGGCCTAAGGTTAGTCCTTATCGTAATCGTTCAGCCAGTTCTCAGTTTTAAAAATACCTGCCTGGTCGAGCCACAATTACTGCTCTTGTCGCTAGGTTAATATGGTCGAACCTGTGCATGAATGCCCAAGTTACATAACATCTCCACTAGATAAAGAAGGGTCCACTTTTGTTGCCTCAGAGAGACCGAGAAACTAAGGAAAAGCTAATCAGTGTTAACCCCAGCATGAGGTTCTGGGCTTGTGGAGAGGTTCAAACCAGTTTATTGGCACGAATGAGGCTCGATCAATTTCATCTCTGTTTTATACAAAGAAAAGGAATTTCATACATTGAAAATGAAAAAGTTGATTTCCATAGAAAATGGGAAAGATGCCCTGTGACGTGATGTATTCTTCGGGAATTTCCCTCTGTGTACTTCTTTGTTACCTGACAAAGGAGTGAAGAGTGTGAAGGAGGAGAGGATTGAGCCGATGCATGGTGGCCCGAGGAGAAAGTATCTAATGTAAAATTAACATACCTTTTCAATTTCCTCTTCTGTATTCATCACAAACGGACCATACTTGACAATGGTTTCCTTAATGGGTTCTCCTGCTATCAACAAGGCACGCATCTCTGGGAAAAATACAAATTATCACACTGGTCACTTAATTTGTAAATTTTGTTTGTGTGTTTGATATTATGTCCGATGGACTATTACAGGTGCCTTCTCAAGGTTCAGCTTTCCCCCGCTGGATGGTGATGGGAGATATGAGATGGATTTAAGGTAGAAATATCATTCTTACACATTTACAAAGGTAAGAGTTCTTCAGAGATGCCTATGAAATCTAGGGAAAAAAACTGGAAATGATTTAAATCCTGACCAGATTATATCCACTATTTTTCTCCTACATGATCAAGACTTAGTACACTAGCAAAACCCTGAAACTTGCTCCCAATCCTCGAATTCTTTTAGTCAGCTGCAGGTGTTTTGCCATCTCCACCATTGGCAGCCTATATATTTGTGGAATTCAACCTAGCACAAAGCAAATTTCCAGAAGTTTCGAGTTGCAGGAAGAAAAAGGGGGTTTAAATGGAACATTTTTCAGGAGTTAGATGACATTACTACCAATGTTGGGGTGAAGGAGAAAAGTGGTTGTACTGGAACTCGGACGCACCATGTCCCACAACCTTGGGATTACGAGTCCAGAGCTCTTTAACAACTGAGCTACCCCTGATTTTTTCGCTAGAATTTAGTTTCAAAATGTCACAAAAGTCGTGGTAACTATTTATGATTTCTCTTTTAATAATTTGTCGCTTTCATATGGATCTTGAAAAACTGTTCACTTGACATAAAATGTCAAGCGGAATCGCTGTTTTAGAAGGTATATCAACAGGGACTATTTATTTTATATAGAGCAACAGCTTTTGAGGCCGTATAGGTAGCCCCTGGCCGTAGGGTCAGGGGCAGTCATTGCTCCACCTGGCGCACTCCCCTCCTACTAGCGCTCCCTGCGCGCCCCCTCGTGTAGGCCACGTGAACCATGTGGTCACGTGGCACGGCACTACACTCACATCTGTATCATTCTGCTCCTGTTCTTCACCACTTACGCACATACTCTAAATTTCTCCCCTTTTTTGGCCTACCTCGCTCGCCGTCCCGTACACTCCACAAGTAACGGACCGAGCACTGCTGGGGCAAACTACGGGTTATTTATCTGAGGATACGGAGTAGAAGAAGAAATGCTGAAGACACGGGCAACGCCGAGCACCTCGCAGCCGCAAGAAGGGGATCAGTCCTCGGACTCGACTGTGAAGCCTAGCGAGGACCACGTGGAGTCGGTCTCGCAGGTTGGAAGCGTGTGATCCTCTCGGCTGGTGGCAGTAGAGACGGGCCTCGCGGCAATGAAGACACAGATCGACGGGGTGGTGCAAGCCATCAATAACCTCGCAAGGCAACGGTTGGCGGACAGAGGATCGAGGCCACCCACAGTACGGTCAGCGGCAGAACAGCGGACCGAGGTCTGGGCCGAGGAGCAAGCATCCCAGGTTCTCCCGCACCCAAGGCAACTACGAGACCGCTACGCCGCGGATTCCTACATACAGCTCGAACTGGACCGTGAGGCCATCAAACACAACCGTACGGCCGGTAAGCTTCACTCTGACATTAACATTGCTCGCCTTACTTCTAAACCGTACATGTTTGTTGACAGGAAGGGAGTGTATACTCTCTCTCAGAAACTCGAGGTGAGGGCGAGCCTCGGGCCGATGGAGTACGTGAGTGCCTTCATCGGACTCCTAAGTGATCACCGAGCCGTGGACCCGGTGGACCGGGACCACATGTTCAAACACCTGCATCAGGTGTCCGTGGATGCACAGTCTTGACCGTGGGCCGGAGTCCGTAGGTGGTCACAGTTGACACAGGATGTCGCCCCTGATGCATGGGCAACACCCCAGCTCAGCAAGCCGCAGCCCAGGACCTGGGCGCAAGTGGTCAGCGGGGAGGACCCGGTTACAGGCCATACCCCCTCCAAACAACAACAACAACACGCCGACTTCAGGACACACGGACACGCCGGTGGGCGTTGCCCTCCAACCTGGCGGCAGTGTTAGTGTTACAGCGCCATCTACCAGCGATATACCCCGTGTTAGTAACACTCCGGACTTTGATGCACTAATGAAAGTGTGTCGTTCCGGAATCACGGCCCCCAGCGTCCGGACGGATCTGGAGGCCCTCATGCTTCACCGCCGTGCGGAGTGGCCGTCTCTCCACGAGGACGCCCCCACGGCGCACGGACATATATACGAAGCTGTTTGGGCCTCGGGGCTACCCAACGCCATGTGCAGCAAGATAACGCTGCCCACCGACCTGAATCTACGGGCATGGGAGGTGTACCTCACGGCGATGGAAGGAAAAGGGGAGTTGCTCGGCTTCATCCGTTACGGGTTCCCCCTTGGCTACCTCGGGCCGGTGAGCGATACTCGAGGGATCCCGAACCACCCCAGTGCCACCGCTTATCCTGTGGAGGTAAGCAAATTCGTGGAGAAGGAACTTAGTTTCTCGAAGTTCCTCGGGCCGTTCTCGGAGGCCCCGTTCGGGCCGTGGTGCCACGTATCTCCACTCATGTCACGGGAGAAGCGGGGCTCCGAGGCCCGGAGGGTTATCACGGACATGACCTTACCCCGAGAGCGGAGTGTTAACGCCTACATCATGAAGAACGCAGTGTACGGCGAGGAACGGGAGCACAGCCTCCCCACGGTCAACGGTTTCGTGTCCCGCCTGGTGTCCTCTGGGGCCATGAGCTACATGGCGACCATCGACATCTCGAGGGCATACAAGAATTTCTGGTGTGACCCTCTAGACTGGCCTCTGCTGTGCTTCATGTGGGACGGCGGGTACTACTGTGACACGGCGATGCCGTTTGGTGCCCGTGCGTCGTCGTGCCACATGTAGTGCGTCGCCGACACCATCGTGGAGATACTTGCCGGCAAGGGAATCGAGGCCGCCATGTACAACGATGACACCAAGGAAAAGGCGGCCTCGGACTTCGCCACGGCCCGCCAGCTTTTCCGCGAGCTGGGCCTCCCCAAGGCCTGCGACAAGGCACAGGAGCCGTCGCAAACTGTGCGCTGGCTGGGCATACACATCGATGCCGCCAAAATGACCTTGTCCATCCCCGAGGACAAACTCGAGGATGTGAGGCAACATGTCGCCGCCATGGCCCGCAAGCAGTCACTCACCAAGAGGCAACTCCAATCCTTCCTCGGCAAGATCCTGCACGTCTCCAAGTACGTACACCTGGCGAGGCTGTTCGTGAGCAAGCTGCTCGAGGCCCTACGGGGGATGGGAGGCTACTACATCAACGTGTCGTCGGAGATGCGCCAGGACCTCGACTGGTTCTCCAGATTCGCCGAGGGCTGGAACGGCCGCGCCCTCATCCCTCAGGGGCCGTCCACGAAGTGTATAACAGTGGATGCCTGCCTCACCGGGGTCGGGGGCACTGACGGTCGTCATGCTTACTCGGGGCAGGCTGCCCTTTGAACGACCCTGTCAATTGCATATCAGAATTGGAGGCATTGAATACCATCTATGCCCTAAATACCTTCCTCACGGACTGGGACCGAGGCACCCGGGTCAAGGTATTTTGTGACAACATGGGCACCGTCCAGGCACTGACGTCGGGCAGGGCACAAAACAAAGTCCTCGCCGAGTGCGCCCGCCAGGCCTGGATGGTACAAGCCAAACTACAGGTTGAGCTGGTTTATAAAAAAATACTCACGTCCCCGGGGTCCTGAAATCGGTCGCGGACGCACTCAGTCGGTCCCACCTTACCTTGAGAGACTATCGAAATGCTGCGTATTACATGGCATTTCATAAGCTTGTCTCCGTAATACAGTGCAACCACGCTTCATTCGTCCCTATTCTCCGGCTTTCCTGCAGATCCGACGCCACGCTATCTCCAGCAGAGGGCATCTGTTCGACAGACCGCGGCTCTTGCCCCAGGCACAGTCGCAAACCAGCGGAGCGCTGTATCGACCTACCTCGCGTTCTGCCGGAGGATGGGGACCGACCCGCAGGCACCGTCCGTGAGTTTTGTAACGGCTTACCTGGAGTATGTCGTGGGCCACGCCCCCTCACCCGCGACCGTAGCGAATCATCTGTCACACCTACGGTCGCACCTACGGCTCTCCGGGGGGAACGTCACAGCGACTGAGGACATACGAGTGAGGAGGGCACTCGATGCCATGAAGAGGGACAAATCCTACCAGTCGAACATCAAGCCTCCGATCCCCGTGGAGGCGCTGAAGAGCGTCCTCGCCGGCCACGCGGCCACGCCCCTCAATTGGACACTGAGGGCGGTGTTCCTGCTCCTGTACTACGCCGCGCTCCGTCAAAGCGAGGTCGCCCCTCCAACGGTAAAGGGATTTGACCCGGTCCGGCACCTCTCACGTGGAGACGTGTCGGTCACGTTAAGTCACATGCTTGTACGGATCAAAGCCGCCAAGAATCTCCAGTGTGTTGGAGAAGAAAAACGAGTAACACTCCAGGCTTCACCAGATCCGGGAACGTGCCCCCTCACAGCCGTGAGGGAAATGACAGCGGCCGTACCTACGGGCACAGAGGAAGATCCATTTCTCATGAACGAGGACAGATCACCGATAACGACCCGATCATTATCCAGGCACTGGGATAGACTACTCACAGAGGCAGGCCACCCCCCAAAGGCATATACTCTCCACAGCCTGAGAAAGGCCGCCGCTACCCAGGCCTTTCAGGCAGGGGTACCAGGACTTTCCATCCAGCGATATGGGGGGTGGCGCTCTAACGCCCACAGGAGCTACATTCTTGAGTCCAATGCCACTGCTGTCAACAAATCACTTATCAACTCTATAAACAAGTGATTAGGAACTTATCTTATCCCACCCGCCTCTCTCCATTTCATGGATTCTTGGGTTATTTTATACATATTATACAAATACATATACGTATTACTTCATAATACTCGTATACTTATACCATAATTGACACCTGTCACTTACCATATGTATTTATCCATATGTATCTTCTTATCTTATATCACATTTACCAATATGTATATCCTTGCATCATATTTACCAATATGTACTATCTTATCATATCATATTTACCAATATGGATATTTTTATCCATTACGATATTATTACCACTGTATTAATATCTCATGTCTAATTGGTCGTCATAAAATTAAAATAAATTTTATTTAGCCCATTCTAGACTCTCCTTTCTTGTGTTCAGGGATAGGGGTAATGGGTAGCCCATGGCCGTAGGGTCAGGGGCGGTCATTGCTCCACCTGGCGCACTCCCCTCCTACTAGCGCTCCCTGCGCGCCCCCTCGTGTAGGCCACGTGAACCATGCGGTCACGTGGCGTGGCACTACACTCACATCTGTCTCATTCTGCTCCTGTTCTTCACCACGTACGCACATACTCTAAATTTCTCCCACCCACCCTCTCCTCTCTTCCTACTCTCGTAGGGGTTATTTTATACATATTATACAAATACATATATGTATTACTTCATAATACTCATATACTTATACCATAATTGACACCTTATATCATATTTACCAATATGTATATCCTTGTATCATATTTACCCATATGTACTACCTTATCATAATATATTTACCAATATGGATATTCTTATCCATTACGATATTATTACCACTGTATTAATATCTCATGTCTAATTGGTCGTCATAAAATTAAAATAAATTTTATTTAGCCCATTCTAGACTCTCCTTTCTTGTGTTCATGGATAGGGGTAATGGGTAGCCCATGGCCGTAGGGTCAGGGGCGGTCATTGCTCCACCTGGCGCACTCCCCTCCTACTAGCGCTCCCTGCGCGCCCCCTCGTGTAGGCCACGTGAACCATGCAGTCACGTGGCGTGGCACTACACTCACATCTGTCTCATTCTGCTCCTGTTCTTCACCACGTACGCACATACTCTAAATTTCTCCCACCCACCCTCTCCTCTCTTCCTACTCTCGTAGGGGTTATTTTATACATATTATACAAATACATATATGTATTACTTCATAATACTCATATACTTATACCATAATTGACACCTTATATCATATTTACCAATATGTATATCCTTGTATCATATTTACCAATATGTACTACCTTATCATAATATATTTACCAATATGGATATTCTTATCCATTACGATATTATTACCACTGTATTAATATCTCATGTCTAATTGGTCGTCATAAAATTAAAATAAATTTTATTTAGCCCATTCTAGACTCTCCTTTCTTGTGTTCAGGGATAGGGGTAATGTAATGTATTTGAATCTACCGTTTATACAATGGGTACGCATCTAACACCTTTTAAACGATGGGCACATTTTCAGTAATGAATCTGTATACCATAGATGATAATATAGAGAAAAGAAAGAAAGGACATTTACCTTGGGAGTTTTCAGCCTTTAGTTTTAATGCTGACCCTATAGATCCGATGATGCCAACCTGACCTTCACTGAGCGACTTCATATCTTCTCCAGCAAACCCTTCAAGCATTTAAGAAAAGATACAGTCCTCCATTAACGTCACTGGTTTATCAGGTATGTCAGTTGGGCTCATGAAAAGAGAGCAAATATTTTTCATGTGGAATTTAATGCCTCATGAAAACATGAAAAGCACGTCCCTATTGGCCATGTTTGTTTGTTTGTTTGTTTGTTTGTTTGCTTGGGTAGTTTAACGTCCAATTTGTTCAATTAGATTGGCCATGGAATGGAGCCGGGGGTCTCTGGGGAGATTTGCGCCACTGTGTTTTGTGTAAATGAGGCAAAACCTATTTTCTCATTGTTTTAAAAAAGAACAACAATTCTATAAACTGAAAATATAAACGAGGGTTTCCTATAAAGTGCCATCTCTGATTAATTTTTGGTTCCAGATTACCTCTATAGGCAAATGAAATCAGAATAATGAAAGTTAACTTAATTGTTGGCAAGCTTCTCTTCCTGCAAGCCTTTTCATGTATATCAATATAACGTTTGAAGTTGATCGATACTAGTCTGTCCTGGTAAGATATAATCCAGGTAGTCCCTAAACTAGTTGCTGATATCATCTTGAAACATAGTTTACATTTCATCTTAGCAAATAAGCAAGATAACTCTGTGCGAATTGAATTGGCATCCATTCTGAATTATAACCAGACAGATGTGATATAGGATGCCATGTGGGAGGTGCACAGTTAGTTGATATATTGTAATGGAACTGATAATTTCATTTGCATCACCCTTCTCACCATTTTATCTCCCCACTGGTGCTCTTGTTCAATAGGACATTATGAATTTGTTCTCCATGGTCCTTCAGGTATTAGTAGTAATAATCAATGAGAGATGATGTCCCACGTCGTGATCGTTTAGTTCACTTACAGGGATGCGATGAATACAGAAAACAACTCATTTTGGTAAGAGTCTTCGATATCCATATCGTTGAACACATTTAAATATTCACTCGGCTGTCGCATCATTCATATCGTTCTTCTCAAACTCTATTGATAATGGCAACTGTGACCATAACTTGTTGGTTTCTTCTTTAATACCTGTTTTTTTTTTTCTTGTCCCCAACAATATCTGTTGTTGATCTGACAATAGGTTGCCATATTTCTAGCCATGCAACCATATAGGAGCAGGCGTGACATCATCTGGTGATGTCACGCCCACCAGTGTCCATGGTTACGGTGGTTAGGTGCAGTTCTAAAACTGTCATTCAAGGTAGCATCAAGTAAAGGGAGCAGACGTTGCCTCGTCTCGAATCTACTTCTGTAATACCTGCATAAGAATTCAGGAGTCAAGGCCAGTCCCGTGGAACACCCCGTTATTGAAGTAGGCGGTGCTTACCTGCGCCTCTCCAGACGTACACGAAGCCATTGAAGCCCTGTGGCACGGCGTGTGAGAACGAGGCACCGGGCGCCAACTGAACGTCCAACATCAGGATCTGAGTCCGGGTCTCGATTACAGCCTCCGCTCCTGTCAACATTGATAGAACTATTATAGAACTGCATCGAGAATCGTATAAATAGACAATACTCCACGAGTTTGGATGTGCCCGAATCCTCATCGAGGCGAAGCTGAGTGACGATTATGGCACATCCAAACGAGTGGAATAGTGTCTATTTTACGATTCTAGTGAGGTTCTGGATTTATCTCACCCCTTTCTATGATGTTAGATAGTATCAGAATACCAGAATAGTTCGAATATACCTAGAAAATCCATATGACGTCATCTCAAATTCAATACGCCACGGCCGTGGTGTAGTATTATCACTTTACGGGGGTGATCGTTGAGTATTTTTTCCTTATGCAATTTCTATGGCGAAGCTTGTACCAGGGGTGAGATAATATCATAAACAATATGTTTATTTGATTTTGGTTTAATGTCCCAGAGGGCCATTAGGGTATATAGGGACTATTGTATTTGTAACTACACATGTAATCATCACATTGTTGATTGTACATATCATCATATCTTACAAAGTAACAGTCTCAACTGAGCATGAAGGTATTGTGAGAACTCATGATATTTACCCATAGCATGCCCGGCGATGACTTTGACCTTGACTCGACCTTCATCAGCCTCAACGACGGGCAACCGTTCAGGGGGCACATCCTGATAGCGGGGTGAAATCATCTTTAACTGGAAAACAAACACTAATGGGTAATTGTAGGACTTAGCTTATTTCAAAATGTTTAACCGATGGTAAAAATGAAAAGGTACCAGAGTGTCAGCAACTATCTAGATTAATCAACAAAGGTATCAGGAAGTGTAAAGCATATTATATAAAAAAGAAGCTAGTTGAAGATTTTGACAAACCCAAAACGATTTTGGAGACGGGAGAAATGTTTCTGGACCCCAAACAATGGGCCAGAACACTATCAGATAGAAGATGCTGGTGGTAACATAGTTTGCGATGATTTGCCGGACTATATGAATAGACATCATATCAACGCGCATAAATCAATATCCAATTATGCTATGGTTACGAAAGGTGTACCACAGGGTTCCACTATGGGACCGATATTGTTCATTCTTCATCTGAGCGCCAGTTTTGGTTTAATCAAGAACCCCCGATTCTTGGCCTATGCTGATGATATTGTGTTAGTAGTGAGTAGAAGGAATCCTGAAGTACTGCGGGAAGTGATGCAGGAAGATGTAACTAGTCTCATAAACTGCTTCAGTGAGTACGATCTTATACTAGATGCCCAGAAAGGTAAAGCCATGTGGTGTTTCTCGAGGCATAGAAGAAACCATCTCCAAACCCTACCACACTGTAAGATTGGCACAAATTCAGTAGAAACTGTAAACAGATCCAATTATCATTGAGTTCTGATTGATCATCAACTTAAGTTTAACAATTTGATTGAGAAATTAAAAAAAAAACAAGTATCTGCCGGTTTGTTTAAGTTGCGCAAGCTACGCTACCTTATTGATCACAATACAGCTATTGCCATTGTAAAAACTATGCTCCTTACTAAATTGGAGTACTGTGACTTCATAACTTCAGCCCTTGAGGCTTCACAGAAAGCAAGTCTCCAAGTTCTAATCAATAATGTCCTAGGAAAATGTTCGAAGGTGTATGAACTTAAACAGGAGTGTTAATTTGTTATATCAGCAGGCCGGCCTAGAAAGATTGTCGATACGACGATCAAGGCAACTGTTGGCTCATATGCCCAGGTGGCGCCCAGAACCTAAGCATGTCGTTCAAAGTATGAGTGAACGCCTTTTTGTTGGGCATCTGGTCTGATGAAACTGGTTCTACATAAAATCATGTCATTCGACCGACTCCTGTCTTTTATGTCAAAACTATTGCCGTTGATATTATAATTATATACAAAGGGTAAGTACCCTTATAAAGGCTGTATACAATATACGTTATTATATAGAACGTCCTGACCATGCTGTACAAACGAGGCGTTTTAGCCGAGTTCCGTACAAATCGTAAATTATTATCGAGTTTTGTGGCTTTTACAAGCATGGTAGGTCGTTCTATATTTACTATATACCCGAAATTAGGAAAAATCATTAATTCATTTGGTCTAACAAGTAATACTTCAGTCAATGTGTATGGGAAGGTGTTCCGTATTTTCCCTTATGGAACAGTGTTTCGTTCGGTATTTTTTACGTTATATGGCGAAACGGTGCATGTTTACAGTATATACGGCATGGGTATATAGTATTATCCTACCCCTAAGGCTAATATAAAATCCCATAGGCTTAACATTGAGTTTCCGTATGCCACGCTGCCTGACATACAGAGTTTTATATGCCACTAGTGGCATACATAATTTTTATCACATAATATTCCAAAATCGAGGAGATGGGATACGATAAAATCAAAACCTGATTCGTTTTAATCGTGGCCACCACATTCCACACATGGAGTTTGGGCTCCGGACTTCACTCGGCTTCGCCTCGTGAAATCACTATGCCAAACTCCAGTCGTGGCATACGGTGGCCAAGATTAAAACTCATCCAGTTTTACGATAATATGTTGTTTGATAGACATGTGTTTTTAATGTGTACAGCCATCACTTCATGACAGACCGTACCTTAGAAGGTAGGTTGACCCAGAGTTGGAAGCCCTCCATGCGGCCTCCTTTCTTCATGAGTTCATCTGACGGCATCTCAGAGTGGACTACTCCAGATCCCGCAGTCATCCACTGGACCCAGCCAGCACTCAATGTACCTGGAAGTAGACGAAGAGCATTATTAATGGTGTACAACTCTCCCTATTAATAAAGAAAGGCTAGTTTGCCTAGGATTTCAAGGCTTCATTTGGTGTTTACATTTTTTGAAAATGGACATATGACGAAAATTTGAGCCTATTAATATTTACGCCATGGTGTAGACGCTCGTTTAGGCTGTGTTTACTAATGTTTTCGGATACATATGTATACGTCCGCATTAAACATCAGCGTGCCGGTAATGACTGTAGTGGGCGTCCGTCGTAGATATGTATCTGCATATAGATATAGATGCGGGCATATACATATAGAGATATAAATATAATTTAAAAAAACAAAACAAAACCAATCCCCCATACACACAAGATAGATAAGTGCAGATCACAATCTACGTGTACGGAAACAGGCGTAGATATGACGCCATATAGGATGACCGTATCTACGCCCGAGGTGACATAATGAAGAGATTCTCTCATGCAACTGCTGCGGAATGCACTGCAAAGTGATGTTGTATTCTTAAGTCACATTCACACTCTGCAACTACAGGGCTTGCGACTAGCTTACCTAGATCCGGCACCGCTAGTTGCAAGCAAATACAGTTTATCTATGTGAACCACTACCCCTGGCTTACGACTAGCGGGGTGGATCTACCGCTAGTCGGCAAACACATTAAATTTCGTCAGGTCAACGAAACACTCCCTTGATTACGTGAACTTTACCATATGTTCAGCAGTGACTGCTGAGCTCACCTTTGTTTCCTGCAGAGTCCTTGTGCTTGACGCCCCCATCAATGACGTAGGTCACAGTCTCGAAACCTCGGTGCGGGTGGTCAGGTGCCCCCAGCGCCTCTCCTGGACCATAAACAACTGGACCTGAAACACAAACACAATATGTCACTTTTAACTATAATGTGTACGAATATAGACCTCAAACTCCAACACAATAACTCACATTTTAACCATGATTTTTATTTAGAGGTCGAACCCGCCGGGTTTCCGATGCGCCTTATGATGCGCTCTACGAAATACACTTGCATTAAAATTGAATGGGCGTCAGGGTGCATCGGGAGGTCTGAATACTACGATCGGCGTTGCCCTAAAACCCCAACACTATAACTCACGTATAACTGTGGTCTCTATGAGACTAGACCTAAATCACCACCACCATAACTCACACAAAACTGTGGTCTGTACGAGACTAGACCTCAAATCCCAACACAATGACTCACATTTTAATTATCGTTTGTACAAGACTAGAACTAAAGGCCAAACACAATAACTCATATTCTAACAGGATCTGTACGCGACTAGACCTAAAACCCTGTAACTAAATAACTTACATTTTAATATGGTACGTCTATATGGTGGCGAAAGCGTTCTCCTAAGCCTTAAGATATGTGTCTAGCTAAATGTGTTTGCATGACTGAAAGTTCTCTTATACTAAGGACAGGCGTCCCGATCCACTACCACACGTCTCACGATGGACTTTCCGATACCAAATGGACATCGGAACGACACACATTCAGTAGATCAGGCTTCACCGATGGAAAATAAACGGCATGTGAGTGTTCACTTGACATAGATCTACCTTGTTATCTTAATTCAACTCTAGTAAAATTTCATGTACAGCTACGAAAATGTGTAGGTAGGGAAGGAATGAGATACGCGAAACTAATATGTGGCATCTTACAATCAATTAAAAAAAAATCGAAACTGATTTATGTTCAGCTGGGCACTCCTCTATAGACAATGATGCTCTGCACCAAACCAACTCTACAGAGTTAACATGCAGATAATGAAGGGTTAGGTTTTGCAGTAAGCTCAGAGTCTATGTGACCTCTCCGACCTCTCGAACCTTTAGGCAGCGTATCTGAGCCTAACAATATAGGGTACTAAACTAAAAAATTCTTCTTACATCAATTCAGTGAGCTACTTTAATTCATTTAATCTTATCGAGATATATTTGCGGTATGGAGCACTCGAGGTTGAGGATACCTAACGTACTTCCCTTCCTACAAGGTTTAATGATTTTAGAGAGAGTCAGTCTACTGAGTGAATTGATCAAGGACCTGGTTACTATGACAACCATGTTAAGAGGATGTATGGCTGGTTAAATGTAGCCGTGAAAGCGTCATAGAAGGCGTCAGGCGCTAAAAGAAGCGTCAGAGAGGCGTCAGAAGTGGACGGCAGCCATATACCCGCCATCAGAACACAGTCCTTTTAACCAGAACCATTGTCCCCGTTATACAGAGCCGCAATGAATACTTAAAGCCTGCAATACTCAAGAGACCCCTCTACATTGGGGCGATCGAAACGCCTCACATTAAAATACATTCATTAAATGGACACTTTACCATATTGCACTAAGGCTCCTGCTCAAGTGGGTTACAATGTCCGCTTTACGGGTAAATTAATATATCTATCAGGCAAATTGAGGAAAGTGTACATCCAGTTCCCCCTGCAAACTGTAACTTCCTGAAAAACATATACTTCCTTATGTTCTATTAGACTTACTTTGGGTTTGATCGTATCTATGAGATGAATTTAGATAAAACTCTCACCCCTACACATTTACCAAGGTGAGAGTTCATTTACTTCCCATACCACATAGACATGGTATGATAAGGTCTGGCTTTTGATATAGCAGTAAATCTACTACTGCTGGGGGTGAAGGAGAAAAGCGGCTGCAATGGAATTCAAACCCATAAAGTCTGACAACCTTGGGATTACCGGTCCAGTGCTCTTTATCACTAAGCTACCTCCCCACCCCGGTTGCTTTAGTCTACACCAAGTGGAGGCAAGGTGACCAAGAGGGTGAACAGATTGATCATTGCTGTCCACCCCAGCAGGCCACTGTGTAGTGAGGCGCTTCAGTTCACTATGTGGTGAGGCCTTCAGTTCACTGTGTAATGAGGCCCTTCAGTTCACTGTGTAATGAGGCCCTTCAGTTCACTGTGTAGTGAGGCCCTTCAGTTCACTGTGTAGTGAGGCCCTTTAATTCACTGTGTGGTGAGGCCCTTTAATTCACCATGTGGTGAGGCCCTTCAGTTCACTGTGTGGTGAGGTCCTTCAGTTCACTATGTGGTGAGGCCTTCAGTTCACTGTGTAATGAGGCCCTTCAGTTCACTGTGTAGTGAGGCCCTTCAGTTCATTGTGTAATGAGGTCCTTCAGTTCACTGTGTAATGAGGTCCTTCAGTTCACTGTGTAGTGAGGTCCTTCAGTTCACTGTGTAGTGAGGCCCTTTAATTCACTGTGTAGTGAGGCGCTTCAGTTCACTATGTGGTGAGGCCTTCAGTTCACTGTGTAATGAGGCCCTTCAGTTCACTGTGTAGTGAGGCCCTTCAGTTCACTGTGTAATGAGGTCCTTCAGTTCACTGTGTAATGAGGTCCTTCAGTTCACTGTGTAGTGAGGCCCTTCAGTTCACTGTGTAGTGAGGCCCTTCAGTTCACTGTGTAGTGAGGCCCTTTAATTCACTGTGTAGTGAGGCCCTTCAGTTCATTGTGTAATGAGGTCCTTCAGTTCACTGTGTAATGAGGTCCTTCAGTTCACTGTGTAGTGAGGTCCTTCAGTTCACTGTGTAGTGAGGCCCTTCAGTTCACTGTGTAATGAGGTCCTTCAGTTCACTGCGTGGTGAGACCCTTCAGTTCACTGTGTAGTGAGACCCTTCAGTTCACTGTGTAGTGAGGCCCTTCAGTTCACTGTGTAATGAGGCCCTTCAGTTCACTGTGTAGTGAGGCCCTTCAGTTCACTGTGTAATGAGGTCCTTCAGTTCACTGTGTAATGAGGTCCTTCAGTTCACTGTGTAGTGAGGCCCTTCAGTTCACTGTGTAGTGAGGCCCTTCAGTTCACTGTGTAGTGAGGCCCTTTAATTCACTGTGTAGTGAGGCCCTTCAGTTCATTGTGTAATGAGGTCCTTCAGTTCACTGTGTAATGAGGTCCTTCAGTTCACTGTGTAGTGAGGTCCTTCAGTTCACTGTGTAGTGAGGCCCTTCAGTTCACTGTGTAATGGGGTCCTTCAGTTCACTACGTGGTGAGACCCTTCAGTTCACTGCGTGGTGAGACCCTTCAGTTCACTGCGTGGTGAGACCCTTCAGTTCACTGTGTGGTGAGACCCTTCAGTTCACTGTGTAGTGAGGCCCTTCAGTTCACTGTGTAATGAGGTCCTTCAGTTCACTGCGTGGTGAGACCCTTCAGTTCACTGTGTAGTGAGACCCTTCAGTTCACTGTGTGGTGAGGACCTTCAGTTCACCATGTGGTGAGGCCCTTTAATTCACTGTGTGGTGAGGCCCTTTAGTTCACTGTGTGGTGAGGCCCTTCAGTTCACTGTGTGGTGAGGCCCTTTAATTCACTGTGTGGTGAGGCCCTTCAGTTCACTGTGTGGTGAGACCCTTCAGTTCACTACGCGTGAGGCCCTTCAACTCAGTGTGGGGTGAGGCTCGTTTCCTTAGACAGAAAACAAAATGCATCTGGCCATTTCCTGGTGAAATAAAACATAAGCCCTCCAGGCACCACCAGTCACTCTTATACTGAGATGATAGTGGGCCCATCTCCCTGTTGGGGGATAGGGGTAGTCATTGTCGCACACTGAGCACACCAATGTTTACCACATACACTACCACCACGCCACCTACACACACATGAACCCCATCAACGCCCATACACTCTCCACTCATCCCACAGTCTACCATCAAACATAACACACTCATCGAATTGATTTCTCCCGATTCATAGGCTATATATTTGAGGAAAAGAGAACCTCAGGATATGATTTTAGAAAATGTTATTGATTCAGTATTTGCGAAGTTGAAGCTTTACTATCTGAAATAAAAAACAAAAAACAACTGGTAATGCACAGTTTAAAAAGCGACTGAAAACTGCAACGGATGTATAATACAGTTAATACTGTAATACCATACACCTATAAACCTGTTGTGATTCGCCAAACCAAATCGCATCAATCAAATGACTATCATAAACCTAGTCCGTTCATCGCTGTAAGTCCAGGTGGAGGGAATTCATGTTTCTATTTCTTTTTTCAGCTCATACTCGGATCCCAGTTATTGATCCACTCTATTTATCAACACATGGTGAGGTCCCCATGATGCTACATACAAGAAAATACATTATCTAGATGTACTATACGACAAACGTAATGGAAGACCATCCTTGGGATGAACCATGTGTAATAGGAAATACAGTTATTAGCCTTCATAGAGAAGACTCAATTCAAGAATATTCACAGAAAAATAAAACTTTGAAAACTATATAGATAAGTACAAGTACACAGATAGTTAGGGAGAACGATAAAGAACTTTGAGTAATATTAATACTTACCTGACACATATATATATTAAATAGATAATTAAACATAAAAGAAATCATTGGAGCAAAGAAACAGACCATAAGGTAATGAAATCTTTGATTGGTGACTAACGAAATTGTCCATATGAAGACGTGTAAAATCGGAAATGGCTGATGGAAACTGAAATAACTTGCTATGTATTTCAATATAGCAATATAGCATTTGAAGCCTTTGAAGGCTCTTGGCTTTACTGTGTCAGGTCATTAAAGCTGCACTTTATCATATTGCGTCTTTGGAACGCTCGTAGATATCGTCACAGTTTTTTAGCGTATGATGTAACGTTCTCCGATCTAAACCGCTATTCTGGTTGTTTTATCTCCTTAAAACGCACACATTTTAAACAAAAAAATGTTAATTTCCTTAGAAATACAATACCACATCATTCAGTTATCGGCAGTTTCAAAAATGTAAACAGGTATATGGTAGGGCGTACATTGTGGTTATTTTTAATTCCCCGTTCTTTAAAAAAAAAAGGAAAGATATTCCTTCCTCTCGTTTATATTCCCAATAATACCAGAATTCCAGGGTACTAACGACACAACACCCCAGCAACCCCAGGTCGAGGAGGGAACACGTAATGCACACTAACATTTCTGTTGTACTTTAAGTGCGACAGGGAAAGGATTCCTTCTTTTGCTGAGGTACCAACTGAAGCGCACCTGTCAAGTTGAAGATGCCAGTCGGCGCTGATAGATTATACCAACGAGGCCGGCAGTCCTAACGAAAGGCGTTTCCCGGCTCTCACCTGTAAACATCCTCCGAGTTCTACGCGACCAGAGACCCAGTCCTGGTGCTGTCTCCGCGTGAGCATTTAACCCATTCGGGGTTATCTAATGAATCATTGAGGTATTCCCCAGTGTAGGACTGGTGATGCCTCGAGGTATTCCTTAACATAGCGCGAATCATTCCTGGAGGTTTTATTTTCTTTTAATTTTTTTTCCTCGAGGTATTCCTCGGCGTAGGGCGAATGATGCCGTGAGGTATTCCCTAGCATAGAGCGAATTGTGCCTTGAGATACTTCCCAGCATAAGGAGAACTAAATGCCTTGAGGTATTTCCAAATGTAGGGCGAATAATGCCTCGTGGCATTTTTTATGATATTTACGAATATTTACGATATCACTGTCTGTTCAAGAGATATTGGATCAATAAACATGAAACTTGGAGAGAAAATACTTATTATCGAATATGTGTTTGGCTCCCTAGAACTATATCCGTCGGTGGTACCTGTCATGTATAGAGGCACAGTGGGTTCAGCCCTAGGTAATGTATTGATTATTCAGCATTGCATATTTAAATCATCAAATGAAAAATGAAATGGTCGCCGATCTTCTCACAGACTATGTATACGTATGTATATAGTGTAGTGAACACCAATTAAGACATGAGTAAATCCAGTGCACAAGCGTCACTATTCTGTATTCAGTCAATCACTTAACAATCTCAATGGGTAGCCCCCAGAATCAGCAATTCTGCAGCATCCCTATTATGTGATGAGAGAAGCATAGCAGAGACCTGGTTCGACGAGGCGAGTCAGTATGTCCGCTCTCTGAGCTCGATCACCAAAGTCCCCAACCGAGGCGAGCGGTGCTCGTTACATGGCACGTGGAGCATGCATGAACAAGGGATCACACAAGGCCTGAGCGTCCACGAGAGAACCTGAACCGCAATGGGGCCGCCCTGGGTCACACCCCTTACTCACTACAATATATGTACATGTATGTATATATTCATTCATTGAATTGACACTGTGCATGATTAAACGTTGGATAAATCGTTCCCTACTCTTTTTGTTTTTGTTGTAAATCTTTGTTTGATTTTTTTTATTTCAAACTAATCTGTTCTACACTAGGCCGGTCTTCCACTGAGGTAACTTGGCTGTGCGGCGACACAGTAGCATAACAAAGAGTATCATCCTCTATGAGCGCCTCGAGACACCAACGTCAACTCGGCTATAAATGTCAGAAGGTGTTCCTTCAGAGAGACTCAAAAAGACAAGGTCTGGATCAATATACACACACTCTGTCAATGAGACCACGCCCAGAGCTGCCCGGGTCTTATTCAGCAACCGATGACGGCTTCTATTCTCTTTCTTTACTCAAATATGAGGGCATAAAACCTGCACGTTATATTTCATTTGTACCACATTTTCCACGACGTCCCAAAATTACCTTAAAAGTTACCATTTGACATCACCCAATACATAGATACTAGTTTTAATTTCATTCTATCTCATTTCTTCATTTTGTGTGGACAGAAGTGTTTTAGCTACGTATTTTGAATCAATACTAGTTTTAGAATGCAATCTTCAGTTACAATACGACCCTACATGCTTTATTTCTCTCATTGGTCAAAAAAATTGCATTATCCACGCCTTAATCGGTCTATGACTTAGTAGTCGTTGCCGGATGGGGGAAGAGGGCAGATGCTCTTTAGTTGATAGACCTTTTTCGCTCTGCCGAAAATGAAGCTGGCATCATAGATAGGCGGCCGAGGAGGCCAAACATCCACCTAGCAATGTATCCTTTGCATGGGAAGATTAGGTGGGTGAGATAAATTCATTTATAATAGCTGTTTAGAGAATCTCCAGGAAGTTCAGCGATTGCATCGTATTCTACGATACTCCAGCTCCAATTTGGTGGGTTATATAGGAATATTACCTCAGTTATACTCCGGATATGTTTTAGATCACACAGGAATACCATAAGCGGCTACACAATATCTACCCATCTCTATCTACTATGGAATTTAGACAGCCCAGATTTGTTATTAAAACACGCTGCTTTGTCTTGGCAATCATACCTTGTGGAAAAAAAACCAAACCACTGGTGCTCACCCCACTCTGAGGACAAGTGGACGAGGTGGTTGTGGGAACATACTGATGACCTTGGGCATGGCAGGTCACGAACAGACACCATCCAACTAAAGTCGTTACCGTGTCCTGAGGGTAAAGGTCATGCGAGGGATGATGGGAGGAGTAGGTGGGGATCGTACAAGGACAGTGCCTTAACGCTACGCACAGCATCGGTAATAGTTCCGTCATTGATGTTTCTGATTGACATGCAATGCTACTCTATATATGTGCAATAGAAACGAAAGACATTTTTGTTACTATATCAGTCTATAGTACATCACAAGTCACCTACAGCCCATTGGAAATATAAGCGAAACATTATACCATCTTAAAAAAAGTGTTCGTACTTGTACACAGGTTTAAAAAGAAAATGACACTACGATTGTAAAAAGGAAACTGAAAAGTTTAAAACCTATCCATAATTATCAAGACCACCTACAATTCTACATTAGAATTGTTTATAATAAGACTTATGAGTTATCACTACATAACCTGTAGAAAATGAACTACCAACCAAAATTATCAACAAACATACCACCCCTACCACACAAAACCACCAGATTCAGCCGATGAGCAAATGAGTAACACAAATGACTCACAAAGTACCTTATAAGATAAACTAAAAACAGATTAAACTCGGTAAAGTCCAAGTAATGGACGAAACGTCGGTTCCTGTGATAAAGCCACATACAAAAACGTATAAGTTCAGTCTCTAAAAATATGATTTTTTTCCCCAGAACATTCATTTTATTGCCTTCCAAGGTAGTTATACAATAAGTTTCAATTCGATACAATAGAAATAGATTCACATCAGAGTTTACTTGTTCCAGACCTGAACAACTGTAATTTGCATTTCTATTCTTGTATATATAAAATTTAAACGACAATAAAAAAAGGATGAGTATCAGGCTTCACAAGCCTGGTTTTCGTACTCTTCCCCTTCCCTTACAACTAGTCACATGAGTGTTGGGTTTCCTGATTTCCCGAAGACAACTTATACAAATGTAGTGTTCATATGATTTATGTAACACATAATGTTGTATCCAGATGTTAACACACTGACCATTTTAGGCAAAATACAGAATCAATTAGGTATCTTGCTTATCATAAGACCTTTGGTCAGACTCTTGAATGAACTATAACTCTCAATGTTTCGTATGCTGGGCTCGAGATTGTTCCATTCCACAGCCCCATTGTGATAAACAGATCTTTAGAAAGCACAGCAGTTTGGTGTAATAGTTTTTAGAATTGGACCCTCATTTGCTCTCGTCTCTCAGACATTGACTTTTATGTACTTTGTATTTGACTTTCTCTTAAACATAAAATTTAATAAGTGTGATAACATTCTGTCTTGTAATAACGGCACCCTTGCTTTATTGTGTAATGTATGAACACGCGTATACATATCCCTTTTAAGGCACAATCGTAAACAGTTGTTTTGCATCCTTTGTAGTTTAGACAAACATGATTGGTTGGCAGTAATAAAGAGTATATTACCATAATCAAAGTAAGGTGGGATAGTTGATTTATATATATTTATAGCACTTTTAATATTTATATAAGACTGCATTTTTGCTAGTTGGTACATTCTGTATGATACTTTTTTAATAATACTATTAACATGTGAATGATAATTCAACGTTGAGTCTAAAATAACCCCTAAATATTTGTATTCATAAACTGATTTTAACTGTTGGTCATCCAAATAGAATAGCGGCGTCTCATGTGGTTTCTTTTTCTTTGATGAGAAATGTAATACTTAAGTTTTCCCTATGTTTATAGAAAGTTTGTTTTGTAGCACCAGGCACTTAATTTGTTGACCATCAGCTGTAACCTTTCCTGTATAAATTTTATATTTTTTCCTGAACAATATATAACAGTATCGTCTGCATACAAACATACGCCTACGATTATTTTTGTAAGCTAATGAGGGAAGGGTTAACTATGAACAAAATCCAGTAGACTGTCATCCATAGAGATACAGAAGGGGCAAGACCCGCAGGAGGCGTGCACAGTGCGCCGTATGCTGAACTGTACTTTTATAGAATAACATACCATGGTCTTTAGATCATACAAGACGAGGTGGGGTTGACGTTTATTTACGTATCTCAGCCTCATAGCCTTGATCCATAAATAGTGGCATCTTCACGAACCTTGTTTGATCTATGACCATGGTCGGGGACCCTGGTATTGTAGTGGGCGTTGGTGTCGAGGTGTGGTTTGCCCCATCCTCCCTAGGGAATGTAGCAGCCCAGTCCCTGCTGTGACGTTCGTTTGGTTAATCCTGTGCATATAAGTATAATGTACTATGGGTTTGCTTCGGATTACATAACCCACCTTGTATATAAGGCAGAGTCAGCAGCAGATCAACAGGTCTTTTGTGAAGGAGTAACGACTTGGGATATCATACAGTACGGTCTCCCGTACTCTCTTGGTGGTTCAACGTGAGTCGCTAAACCTTGGTTAAACTGGTCTGGTTTGTCAATGGGTGTTACTTGGAATTCATTGCCAACAATGAGCTTCGGCTCTCTCCTTGAGCTTGTAGATTAATAACTAAAACTCTGGGTTTATTTTAAATCTCCTGCCTTTGTCTTGAGTGAATAGTGTTATCAGCCTAACCAGTTTACACCAGTCATGAAACAACCTAAGGATTTGGTCCAAAACATCCCTTGGGTAGCACTTAATCGCTGGGTATAATCACTACGAATCATATTGACCTGCAGTACTGCAGCTGGTGAGTGCTAAAGTATGTTGTTCTCTATTCATTAATTACCGAAATTCATAATATTTTACCATCAATTGGTTTAGAAACCATGTCGAAGTGAACGTCCAGACTGTGCCGATTTTTCCATTTGTTCCGTTATACAGTGACTGGCACAGGGTGCAATACACAATATATACAGTAAGGGGAATAGCAGTATCTAACTTAAAAAAAAGAAAAAAAGTAAAACTGCTGAGCACTGTTCCATTTAATGACTGTGATACGCTGAAACAATTGTGGATAATTCTACTTATTTTCTTAAAATGTTTTTGATCATCCTAATACGGCCACCAATATCCTATCACTGCCATCCTATAAAACCTTATTTTGAGCAACTGGTTTTGAGGCTCACATGTTGTTTATCCCCGCAGGCAAACCTACAATAGCGTATGATATATGATATATAGGGGGCAGAGTCAGTATACATTAGAACGATGTGCACAGGTGTATAACAAATAATAGAACACTCGCCTGACAACATGCTACGCCTGAGGCTACAGAGGTCGTGTAATAAAACTCCCGCCTGAAAACGTGTAACACCTGAGGCTACAGAGGTTGTGCTGCACCCGTATATGAACCTGTGTGTCCACTTTTATTAATAGCAATCATTGATCACAGTAAACACACAATTCCGTATAAATACATTCTACGTTCAATATATATCATAGAGTTACTTTAGTGCAATCACGGTCTTGGATACAAGTCTGTGGTGCACTATATACATTTTACTTCATTTCCTTTTCAATAATTTCCTATAATGATAGTGTATAAACTACTCAGATCCTAACGACTGAAATTTGGCAGTTTGTCCATATGTATTAGTACATAATAAGTGGCTTGAGTCTTGCCAGAATCCGATAACGAGGAAGCGATTTGGTTTTAACCACAAAGTACAATTATATAAGGTCTTAACCGGGTCACCTCGTATCGTACAGCATGTACTGCACTTTTTTTTTCTTCTTTTTTTCTTCTTATTCAGAAAACATGTTTTACGACGGACCAAGTTCGCCTAATTGGCGATCTTCCACTTTGAGGTCGGTACAGGTCACATGACGTTACAGGACATTACATCAGAAAGGACAATATCTACAGAAAGCCGATCTTTAAAGATGAATGATGAAATATAAATCGGCTTTCATAATTCATATACATGTAAATTGCTCCATCAATCTATAGACTGATGAATCATACCGCACATACTCATAAACTAGACTAGAAACAAACATGTGAGATCATTTTTATATAAATACTACATTGTTATTCAACCTAAGCTCAATTTAAAGAAATCACAACCAAACATGAAATTTAATGGTGATTTTTGTTTTGTTATTTTGTCCGTAGAAATAATTGGAGGACAAACCTCTAGTGGATGACCATGGAACTACTGCTATTCTCAGGCAGGGCAAGGTTTTTCCCATTCTAACCAATCACATTGCTGGAAAGAGTGAACTTGCTGTGATGTGCACATTCCCGGCCTATTAACTGAACGTTTAGAGTGATATGAGCAGGTCTCTTGTACAAAGGTTCAAAAACTGTCAATCGATGTTAATTGATTGATATTCAAGGTTACATTTGAATGTTTTGGGAAATAAAAATAGCTTAATGGTGTGTTCCACAGCTAGGCCAGATTGAGAGGCCCATTTAACGGTAGCGCCGGTATGGCCACCGTAAAGACGCCGCCAGCGGTTAACAGGCAAAAGCTGACTTATCAGTTTTTAGCAGGTTATGGTCGTAGAGCTGCCGCCGCAAAGCATGTTGCCTGCTCCACTACACCCATTTCTCTGTATCCGCCTGAAAGATGCTGACACAGCGCCCGTGTGACGCCCATACGGCGTCGTTCAGGCCGTTCAGTGGAATACACCCTTTAGACAATTATACTAAAGACTCATTCCTCGGAAATAGAAGTCATTGTATAGTAGATATACAAGAATAAGATAAGTTATCAGACAAAGGTATCTGTAAAACCAGTGTTTTGTTTGTTCATATATTAATCAAGAGGTAACAACTTACCCAGGTGGTCCAGCATGAGGAAAGGGTCACATGTGGGCACAGCCGCGCCGATCACCTTACGTACAAGGAAGCCGCCGCCTTCGCGCTGTTGGTGACTGGTCACTACACGTACAATAGACCGGCCTTCCACCTCGCCCTCTGTCAACATACAAAGTCAGTGACGATGAACCAATATGACAGCAGTACTTATACTTGTAGTTGTTGGTGCATGCAAAAGTTGGACCGGCCCTCTATCTCACGCTCTGCAAACATGCATAGTCAGTGACGGTGGATCAATATGATAACGGTAATTATAATTGTAGATGTTGGTGCTTTTGTTTTGTCTGTTTGGGAAGTTTAACGTTCAATTTGTTCAATTAGACTTTTGTTGGTGCTTGCAAACATTGGAACATCCCTCTCCCTGGCCCTTTGTCAACATACATAGTCAGTGACGATGAACCAATATGACAGCGATATCTAGATGCAGTTAATGTTAAACAAGGATTGGCCCCCACCTCACCTTCTACCAATACACAAATTCAGTGAAATGAACCAATATGGGAGCCAATAATGATAATACCCATAAATTTAGTTTATGTATGCATGTGGTGGACTAGCCCTCCAGTTACACAGATATTGAATAAAATGACACTTGAAAATGAATTTATTTTTTTAGGGGGTTCCTAACAAGAGTTTTGTCCTAAAACTACTGAAAATTGTTTTTGAAATTAAGAACTTAGAGTTGGATGGCAGCTACTTAATACACTGGGCAGGCATGACCTCAGGATCAGAGGTGCCTCCAACTCGTCAACCTTTCTCTGGCTGACTTTTTTCTTCTCCTTTTTTAACTCATGATATATCTGATCTTCAACAAACCCAGTCACATTTATACTGAATATAGAGCAATACAGCATAAAACATATTACATTACAGTTTACAGCAGATAACGTAAAATGACAGAGCAGCTACTGGAAAGATAAGAAATGTCGAATTCTCCGATCCGGATGGGCACTCCCGGTTCAAAATACCCTCCAAATTATGCAAATTCACCTGACAACAGTTCGATCTGCCATCTTGCTGGTAAATACAAAGCGCTGTCAGAGTCTAAAATGGCGAAAAACTATATTAATTGACCTCCTTCTGTGAATTATGTACATGTAATAGCTGAAATTGGATTGTTTACATTATTCAGACATAATTTAAACATGCCAACTTGAAGAAAATCAGTTGTTTCGACGATTTGTTGACATCGCGTTTATTCTCCGATCCGGCCAGGAAGTAGGTGGCGCTACGAACCCGCTGGGCGGCCATTTTGGAGAAGCACCTCCGCAATGCTAAACCTATGGTACCGTTCGGACGTCCATTTATGATACTTTTTAATGTGTGAGGATGTTTTAAGTAATTCTGAAGCAAATCCCCCGACAAAATCAGACTTCCCTGGTAATTTCAGATCAAATAATTATCTGGTAGACCCAGTTAAGGCTTTAACGCGATGTCAACAAATCGTCGAAACACCCGGATTTTTTCGAGTTGGCACATTAAAATTATGTCGAAATAATGTAAATATTCCCATTTCAATTATTACATGTACAGAGTACACAGGAGGAGGTCGATTAGTAAAGTTCTTTGCCATTTTAGACTCTGACAGCGCTTTGTATTCACCAGCAAAGATGGCGGATCGATCCGTTGTCAGGTGAATTTGCATAATTTGGAGGGTACTTTGAAACGGAAGTCAGCGGCCGGATCGGCGAATAGTTTAAACTGGGACCACCACATAATCATTTGATCTGAAATTGCCAGAGAAGTCTAATTTTGACAGGAGAACTGCACCAGAAGTAATTGAAACATCCTCACATATTAAACAGTATCATAAATGAACATCCGAATGGTTCCAACGGCCTAGCATTGTGAAGGTGCTTCTCCAAAATGGCCGCCCTATGGGGTTTGTAGCGCCACCTACTTCCAGGCCGGATCAGAGAATGTTGAACGATAAGATAAAAGCAAACCCTAAATAGTTGTTGAATGTCGCACAGGTGACGAATATCGTTCAAAGCTTGTGAATTCGTTCAAATTATCCTCAGCGGACGACACCTCTAGGGGGGGAATGGTACAAGGTATAGTACCTATAAGATACAAATGTAAGGTGGGTAATCAGGAGCAAAGGTTGCACGGGTAGCTCTCTTCTGGGTTCCACCTAATGTTGGTGTATTGGGTGTGGGTGTCAGTGTTATTTGGTGTTGGTAGGTGTGGATGTAGATGTTGATGGGTGTTGGTGTTGGTAGGTGTTGGATGGTTTAGGTCCTGTGGGGAGTGGGTGTTGGTGGATGTTGGTAGATCGTGGTTTTATGGGTAGCAAGCTACTTTCTCTGTTTCCTGGGGAAAAGCCTGTGGGTGGTAAAAGAGGGTGATACAAAAGGTCGCAAGGCATACACATCTTGCGATATAGTACCAGAAAAATATTGGAGGATACGCATCGAAAGGGGGAAAGTGGCAAAGTGTGCATTGGGCTTTAAACATTTATTAAAATCAATAGCGCATAAAGATCAGTCCCTTGATACAAAATAAAATCCATATACTGACCGATAAAGGGCAATGAAAAAAGAAAACAGAATGATTGCTAGCATGACAGGGAACACTCTCCCAGCAGAGATCTTGCGCTCTACTTCCTGTGGTCACTTAAATACCTCTGCCCCAACCTGCCTGTTTGGCCCCAAATCTGGTCCATACGCCAGTTTTTGAAATATCCTAAATTTTTTAATTTTTTTTTCCAAAACTTTCTTTATTGATACTCAAAGTTAGTAACATGAAGTTTGCAATACATGGCGCGATTTAGTATCAACAAAGGGGCCATAAGTGTCAGCTATATATTTTAGCTGATTTTCATCACCAGGCCACCATGATTATGTATAGACAAACAAATCTGTCCGATACTATTTACCGGACCGCAGCCGAGAACAGGACCATGAAAGATCTATCTTCATACTTACAACATGAGGGAAGAAGAATAAGGATAGGGTTGGGTACATTTGCGGTAGTCAGTCAATACAGGATAGTAAACAATGGCCAATTCGTGTTCAACAGTGTATTAAAAATGAGGCTACTGCAATCATAGTGCCAGGCTATTTTATGCCACAACCATTGGAATAGTCTCTAACATACATTGCTTGGAAATATATTTAAATTCTTTGTAGGTGGGAATGCTTCTCGTTACAGGTGAAAGAGCATTCCAGGTTGCCGCACCTGTATAGTGCACAGAGTTCAAATAAGCTTGGCAGTTTGGTCTGAACTGGTGAATAAGTGGCGCTTCATTTGCTCTTGTCGGAGCACGTTCAGTGACAACATAGTTTTTATCCATTTTCCGTTTAAACATAAAGTTTCTGAGGTGACAAATTCGTCTATCATTCAACATTGTGAATGCTCTGAAATTACATGTAGTTTACTTGTAAATTCATATGGTAAATAATATACACTTATTTCTATTATTTGTTATGTCAAATTAGACATAGTCATAGGGATTATTTTATTCAGTGGAAAGCACCTCATGTGTTGCAGGGGTTTAGTTTGTCAACAAGTCACATGTGCTCACTATATAGACAGTCTAATCAACTGTGGATTCAGATTATAAAGTGGTTTAAAGTTGAAAAAGAAACAACTGGATTGTCTATGGAGCTCATTTAACAATTTCTATATTGCCCAACTCACAATATGAGTTGTTTGAGTTTCATAACTTTTGACAGATGTCTTGTTTTGAATCCAAAATGTTGGCTGGTTCCCCCTGTCCTCAGTGGATACCCCGGGAACCAGCGTATGATATCACTGGGTTGGGGCAGAGATTAAGCAAACGCTAGCGCCGCAAAAGACCTAAGAGGAGAGAAGACAGGGAACAAACTTCCAATCATGCTTAACCTCTCCCATCTCATAAGAATAGTAATGATATGGATACTGTTTGCAACATTAACTTAATAACTCTGCGGAGAGAACGGGCTACCTTTATCATACTAAAATAGTACACATATTTTTCACCTCTCTTTTCCGCCCCGTATTCCTATGAACCAGCGAGCCCACATAGGGAGTTCTGGCTTGAATATGTGGCTTCATTTCAGCTATGTTTTCACTGATCAAACTTACTGTTGAGTTTATAGCTGTCTAGTGGCCCAAGGGTGGTGGAAAACCATTTTCTCACTCTAGGTGTACTCCGTACAGTGTTGCAATTATGATCGGGGTGTTGGTGCTACAACATGGATTTTTCACATTTTGAAATTCACTTAAGAACGGCATTATCAACACCTAGATCCTTGGCCTCAATACGCCCCGTTTGTCACATCATTTCATTAATATTCACCTAGATGAATATATAGCAGATCAAAAGATAGATCACATGACCTACGCAAGGTCGCACCTGACCAGCATGAGATCGTTATATTTATTGCCTCCTGTGAATTCTAGTAGTTGCTTTACCTGGTAATTATTGCGTTCAATGATATCACAATTGAAATATCAGGTTTCAGTATTACAGATCGAGTCAGATTTCATAATGTCCTCTAATTGTTCCAGAAGTATATTCAAATCACCCCCGGGTGGTCTGTATACAGTAACTATAGTCATAAAGCCGGAATTAGGTTTATTCCTTGTCAGGGAGTCCATGTCCTGCGTAATTCCACAGAGTTTATCTAATTTGGTTGTGAATGGTGACAGATTTGGGGCCACATAACAGCAGACCCCTCCACCTATTTTGTTTTGTCCGTCTTCCCTAGATACCTTGTCTTAGATCGTCCAAAATATCTTAACGTACGGCCAAATTATTGTTTGTAGCTTCTTCAAACGGACCCCTGATTTGTAAATCTAAAACTAGGAGCATATGGTCATCATTGATGAATGAACTTATAATTGAAAATATTTTAACACTTAAAAGTGTCTACGAGTCACTTTCTGTAAACTGCTTGCACCCAGTCAACTTGCCATTTCTGCAACTGCCTTTCTATGATTCAAATATATCAAGATCCACTGTTTCGGGTCTCTAGTGACTGGTCATAATCGGTTGGACACATCTCTAAGACACTGAAACACTGGCCCTCTGCACCTTCCCACGGTAAAATAATTGATACGCAGAAAGTGAAGGGATAGTTTTTGCAGCACGCTGAAAGTCTATATAACCTATCCTGTCTTAACCTATGCAGCGTATATGATCGCTATTGACAATTAGCTAGGTAGGTAGGTAGGTAGGTAGGTAGGTACATGTAGAGCAGGTGTCAGGAATAGTATAAGCTCATCAAGCCCTGTGTGAATCCAGTTCATTGACTCAAAGTTTCCTTTCTGCAACCATGAAAGTGAACTTCTTATATAAGAACACATAGCAAATGACAAAATGGATAGAGATCTTCCAGGTAAACTAGAATACATGTCTCATAAATATGGTATGCAAATTGAATTGTATGAATTGTTTTATAACACTTTTGGTACCAGTAAGTGAAGAGTTTTATATGACATGGTAAATGGCATGGTACATGAAAAAAGCTACGAGGCCCAGTATGGGGAATACCTCCTAAACTTGCGTTATGAGTGGCAATAATGGAAAGCGATCTACACGCACACCATCCTGAAAGAGACGCTTGTCAAGGATATTAAACTCGTCCAGTGTTTTAAAGTAACTAGAAACAAATAGTATGTTCATCATTAATGAATGAGCGTAGAATTATAAAATGATATTTACACAATTAAAATGTTTGGGTTTTACACTATCAGTGGGTCATTTTCTGTAACCCACTTGGCACCCGGCCAACCTGCCCGTTCTACAACTGCCTTTATAGCGTGGGTCTATGAGGTATTTCGATCACTGGTGACTTGTCATGGGCAGCTGGGCACAACTCTAAGACTAAGATACTGGGCTCCTGCACCCTACCAACATCCCAGAGTTGGCATGCAGATAGTGAAGGGTTAGGTGTTTGTAGCAAGTCTATGTAACCTCTCTAACTTTGAGGCAGCGTTCTGAGCGTGAGTATCTCACGTTCATAGAGACTAGTGAGGAGACGAGCCACAGATGAGCCTGATGAGCCGGAGTCTCCGGAGAGAAGCGACTTTCATACCGAGCAATGACTTGAAAGTTGTCTTTGAATAATGGATATTGTTGAGTTAACAGGAATGTCAGTTGGGGTCAGAGAAAAAGAAATATTTTTCATGTGGAATTTCCCTCCTCAGAGACTATGTGGGCAGCCACCGTCCATACAATCAAAAGAGAGGACACATGGAACAACAACCAATGAGAACAAGGAATGAACCTAGAGCAAAGGTCTGCTTTATAGGGTAAATCAAAGCAGAGAATACTAGTGGTCCCGTTCACAACACGTCTACCCGGTATGGAATAGAGAATGGTGCCAGCCAGCTCATGGGGCTGAGAGTCTGTGTGATAGCTAAATCGACTGTCTTTTTCAGTGTGAATGAGGCTCTGTTAATATCATGTTTGTTTTAGACATGGTAAAACACGTATAATGTATATACTGAAAATGAAAAAGACGATTAGCATGGATATATGGAAAGCTGCCACCTATGTGAGTCAGCCTGATCCCCGAGCCAGTGAACTATTGACTCTAAGCACCACCTTATAAGTTAGCCAAGACAGATCTCATACTGGCAGTGAGGATGGAAATACTTCAGAAAGGAAACTGAGACTCAGGGAGAAATATCAGTGACCATACCTAGAAATTGAGAGGGAAAAAACAGATGAATTTATATAGGGATCTCCCCCACACATTTACCGAGGTGAGAAACATATTTTAGTTCCCACAAAACTTGAAGGAGAAAGGCGGCTGCACAGCAAACCACATAGACATGGTATAGGAATTGCTGGCCTTTGATATGGCAGTAAGTCTATCACTGCTGGGGATGAAGGAGAAAGGTGGCTGTAGTGAGACTCGAAACCACAACCTTGGGATGAGGAGTCCAGTACCTTAACCACGGAGCTAACTCCGCTCACCCCCATAGTTGGTACTTGCTGCACAGCAGGAGGATTTATCTGAAGGCTGGATCATGACTAGGCCCAGCCTGGAAGTATGGGGTTAAGCCCTATTTTGTTCCCAAAACTTCATCATAGTGAACCTTCAATCTAGTCTACAAACCTTCTGGGTGGTACAGCCACCAGATCCCCATAGCGACAGCTAGCAGTGACAACAGCACACCTGACAACAAGCAGAGGAACACATGCACATCAACATTTCAGTAGGAAAAGGTGAATCCCACAGGTTAAATCTCTGATGTTTGGGGCGGCAATTGTTAGTAAATGCACACGTAAAGGAGGTATTCCATTGGGATAACTGCACAACTACAGCAGAATTGCTCTGCTGGATGAGGCCACATGCTCAATGGCGGCCGCTGCACGACGGTGTAACGGACAAGGCCCCTAGAATCTACTAAATCAGATTTTGTCGGATGTAAACGTATCTGGCATAGGCATCATTGGACGCTGCCCAATGAACTCCCCTGTGTACACTATCTATAGCAGTATAAGCATGTTTGACAGACACCTGACTGCATGGGATTCACGGTCAGCCCAATAGAACACCCCCTTAGGGTGGCACTTCCACCTGCCGATGAACAGGTCACTGATTATTTGTACCCTGTAAAAAACGTCAGCCGGTGGTTCTCCTTGAGAATATATCCATGCCAAATGATAGTTGTTGGTGAAAGCGACACCGTATTTTTCATGGAAAATGGATGTGGTTGCCGACCAATTATTGGGTCTAAATGTAATTTCACCAGCTATTATTTCAACCCAGAGAGATTTCGTCGGTGGGTCTACGAGTCAGTCCTTGGTGCTGAATTGCATTATGTTGGAGTATCACTTTCAAGCTGGTCATATTTGTAATAGCTTTCAATCTAACTTAACTATGACAATGTATTGCCAATACACTACCAATCAGAACATAAATGGCATGAATCAAATAATACATTCTAGGTCCAATGATGGGGCTAAAGGCAATCTGGCAGCGAATTTGTCAACATTAGCAAACCTTCCTGGAGATGGATCATTTAAAACTCTATTTTTAGGTGCACGAGTTGAAATTAGTAGCTGTTAGTAGTGACTAGAGAGTACGCAACATGGTAAAGGTGAAATCAATAAAATCTGCTGACAGGCTGCAGTCAGCCATGGATTTATGGCCCGTCCGATGAAAAACAACAATATTCTAAAACAATACAATGCGTCAAGTTCCTAGATAATAATTGTTTTAGGATGGCTCTGAAGAACCTGAAATTGAGATGAAGTGTGAAGTCCAACTGGAACGATTTAAGGCCATGGTACATGCTTCAAGTAACACACATCAAAACAAATAACATTTCATTATAAGATGATATATTAGGAAAACAGCCAATATTCGTTTGTGGGATGTTAGGAAGACTGACTGGGCGGGGTATCGGTTAATGTTTACAAGCACCTGGACCGTCAAATACTTGCCCCGACTTAGTCGGGGGTGACATATTATACAGAGACATAGTTAGTGTGACTGAATGGAATCTGTTCAGAGATATTTTGGTCAGAAAAATCGAGGGACAGATGGAATTCGGTCACACTCACTGTGTCTCTTTATTATTATATACATAGAAATCATTGAGAATTCCATTCTACAACTCACTAAATAGTAGAATGACAGAATTACAGTGGTCACGTGGTACAGAGGGACCTTGAATACATTGACTTCCCCATTGCATGGGTAACAAGTCACCCCAAATACACAAGATTACCATTAATTGGACGATTTGTAACCATGGATACTTCCACCTACACACTGATTGGAAAACATGCTGCCCAGGATACATTACATTTACTGGCTAATCTAACACATGGGGTGTACTTTAAAGCTAAATTCAGCAACAAACAGCAGCCTAGACAATAGATGGGGATCATCAAAGGGTCATCATTAGTTCAAGTAGCTCAGATAAAGCAAGTGCTCCACCGGACCTGCGATATCGCTTCAAATGAGAGCTGCGTTGCCATTGCTTATAATGTAGGGTGCACCTTTTTTTTTATCATATAATACCTTCCGATACGTATCTCCATTAGCCATTTTGAAAACTTTGACCAATCCTCAGATAATTTCAGGATCCTAACCACACAAAGAGATCAATATATGAAGGTCGTGGAGGAGAATATCGACATAATTTGTCATCAATTTTTGTCGGGATTACTTACAGTTCTACCTGTCAGTTTAGCAAAGATGAATACCCCCTGAAAGTGATACTGGAATTCAAATTTTGTCAGGATAAATTACAATTCTACCTGTTGGTTTAGCGAAAAAGAATACCTCCTGAAAGCGATACTGGAATTTCATCAATTTGGAATCTAATAAGTTCTTAAACGCCTCGGTCCGTACAAACGGTAAATTAACATCTCGTTCTGTGACTTGCACAGCGTGGTCAGGACGTTCTATATAAGTACCGTACTGGTCCGTACATTATGTTTACGTCATATACCGAAACGGTACGTATTTACAGAATATACGGCATGGGAATATAGTGAATTTTTTCACGTTACGGGAATCGACTTATATTTCGTTTTCTTATAAAATTAGTGACCTGCAGTGAATTGTGATTAGTTTGATCCTAAAGAGTCAAACTATGTTGCACGGATTTATATCATGAGCTATACAATTAGTATATTAAGACTTACCTTGTATTGACATTGTGATCTTTGTTCAAATTATAAATGAAGAATTCCTGTAAAAGGAAACAGGTACTGATCAGTTCTCTGATCAAAAGTCAAATTCATACAGAATATGCGACAGCTAATTGAAGATTAGGCTACGATAGTTCCGAGAGTGCTTCTATAAAAGGTAGTCTCTTCTTCTTCTTAAAAGAAAAAGACAAATAAAAAAACACAAGCAGAAGGGTACTATGCTTTGAATTTATATAAAAAAAAATATAGAAAGATACCTTTTACAGTAACCAATTCAATGTGACTATATCCATTCAGAACAGGGATACCAATTATCTCTGGGGCGGGGAAGGCGGTCAAAATTCATGACTATTTTGGGCATTCATGTAAGTATGAGGCCAGATCCTGACATAATAACTTACTGATTCTACTAACGTGTTTGGGGGCGGGGCCGCTGTTTTCAGCTGTTACAAGCTAGCGATAATCATCAGACGAGGTTAACCCTCCCCCTCCCGCCAAAAAATAGATAAACAAACGAAAAAACAAATAAATGTGATAAAAATGAGTATTGATAAACAAAGTTAAAGATAACTGCAACCGCCACCTGGTGTTTTTTTAGTTGGAGGGAGGGGGGGGGGGGGGGGTTGGTGGTCGATTCCTCAATACAATAACTATTTGTTCTATGAGCTAATTGTAATGATTTACCAAACACTTCTATTGTAAACTAGTCAGGGGTGGGTGGGTAATATGAGGATTACCGGGGGTGGAGTGCTTCATTTTGATTTTTTTTTAGTCTTGGAAGGGGCGCAGGTGGGTCATTTTTAGACCTGTACCGCGGTACCCGTACCGATACAGGTATTCTCGCGGGTTGGAGGCGCTTCATTTTCAAGGATTCTCCGAGGCCCGCCCCCCCCCCCCCACCCCCGGCATAAGATGATGAACAGCCTATGATGAATAGGGTCTACATTATGTAAGTGTTCTGGGGTTTTTTTTCATATAAGAAAGAGAAATGATGGGTAGGCCTACATAGTGAAGTGCTATACATAACCGTTTACGAATGCATGTACTTGTAGTTGATGAGCTTAAGCTAAGGTCTCCGTAGGTAAAGTATTCACCCCTGATCTCCATTCAGGGGTGAACAGCTGTTCTATGTAAATAGGCGAGGCTCTTTGCAGTTAGGGAACCAGCGAGGAAGACTGAACAAAATGGCAGGATTTAAGAACCAGCCAAAATCTAACAGAAAACTACCTCTAAAACACAGTTATAAAGTAAGCGACAGCTATTTTGAAGGTTGGCGAAGACAAATGGGTATATATTTATCGATTCAATTTTTTTTTCATATATGTCACTCAGACTGCGGCCAGTCTTGAATGACAAGGCAGGGTTGGGGTGTATGGAGTCAGCACCCGGCCCTGTTTGGGGACAGGGCCGGGTATACTGGCTAAGGTCTCCGTGTCATTTTCTATTTTTGTATCAATAATCAATTCAGTGTTACGGAATAGTGTCCAAATGGTAACAGGACCGATGGTAACAGACATACTGCCTCCCATCATCGATGTATACCTGGTACCGGTACTTATAAATATAGAACGTCCTGACCATGCTGTACAAGTCACAGAACGAGATGCTAATTTATGGTTTGTACGGACCGAGGCGTTTACGCCGAGTTCCGTACAACCATAAATTATCATCGAGTTCTGTGACTTGTACAAGCATGGTTGGACGTTATATATTTACTATATACCCGAAATTAAAAAAAAAAATCAATTTAATTTTTCTTAACAACTGAAATTTTAATAAATGTGTATGACAAGGTGGTCCGTATTTTAGTGTACGGACCGCTGGTCCGTACAAGGTACAGTATTTTTACGTTATATGCCGAAACGGTGCATATATACAGTATATACGTCTCCAAACACTTTACCTATAGTTACTATAGCCTAGTATAGGTAGTAATAGTAATAGATATATGAGTATGGGAACCGTACAGTTAGGGTCGCCCACGACTAAGCCGTAAGCGTTGGCATACTATCCAGTATTCGTATCAAATTGGTACTCAATCCAGGCATAGATACAGTACAGTTTCCACATTCGAAGCAATGCATGGTAGTTCTGAATAGATCAGAGCTTTGTGGAGGCACTAACACTAGCCACTAGAGTCGCCTATATCGTTAGACTTATAATTCTGTAAGTAGTATAGACAGTGGGCGTTTGATGAAAACATCATGGCTCGAGCCTAGTACTAGTAGTCTCAATTAGAAAAGGTAAATAACAATCGTAAATGATTAACTTACGATAGTGATTACTTGTAGCTCCTATTTGTGTCACTACTGTCCATCCATGTGTCCTGTCGGTATTAATTATCACACTGTAATGTGTATAACGTGAACCTTCTCAGTGCTAAAAGCTACAGTGATTCTGTCAACACTGTGGAAGTGTTTGTGGCTTCTCACCACCTCTGCCAAGGTCAAGGCCGTACAGTGCAGGGCCACACACGTCACCACCAATCACAAAAAAACTCTGTGGGTGGTAAATCTACGTATCTGTTAAATAATGCATGAGACACATTATTAAACACGTTCTATAGACTATGACTGATCAGATAAATGAATAAGCTACAAGCAAGGACCTGTAGAATGTCCGTGGTACTCGTTCCGAGCACTCTTTAAGCCTAGATTCTGTCATTTATTGCAAGCCAAGAGCTACGAAAGATCCGGGGGAAGAGCGCACTACCCTCAAATCTATTGATTCGCCCGTCATCCGCGAGAGGACTCAGGCGGCGCGGTCTCTAAACTAGTCTGTAGTACATCTCGTTCTCGCCAGGGCTAGGGCACACATGCTCCAAACTGAAGCGGGTACGTCCGTGAACAATCTGTAAACGGACTAGTACCGGTACCAGTACACAAAAAGAAATCAGAATATATTAAAATGGTTTCAAGAGTAGGATCCAAGCAGGTCATATGAAAGTGTTCTACAGGGAGAGTCATGTGACTGTCTGTGCAGACATTATATATACAGCCTGTGGGTGAAGGCTAGGTGTATTCGCCCTTTGCCAGTTCCGATATCGGTCGGTGTCTCACGACAGTGAAGAGGTGCACCGCCACAAAGTTTTCCCGTGCAGTACTGTGGGCGTTTGAATCACCAAAACATTGGGGCCTTTACTGTCCGTTTTGTGCCTTTCCCCTTGAGGTAAGTCTTCATGCATACATCATTAGAAAGCCATTTTTATGCACAATAGACGGCATATAATTTTGATATTCAAAACGAACTATAGTGGACATGAACTTTGAGAGACTTTACACCAGTTTTCTGGTACTAATCAAAATAGCAGACAACATTGCTGTCAAAACTAAAGTTTCTACAAAGTTGCTGTACACAGTGTCCTACATAAGTCAATATTCACATTTATATCCTATGAAGGTAGCAAATGTCTTAAAACATTGTAGCAATGTCTTTAATGTATCCTTAGAGATTTCAGGGATCAGTAAACATTACTATAAGTAGAGTGAGTGATAATAGAATAACTTGCCCTATACTTCTGCATTGTGTTTTTGGTCACAAACTGTCAACATGTTCCAACTTATAACAGTTTAGTGACATTTGACTTACATGATATTGTATTAAATAATGACTTATAGAGCAGGGGCCCCTTGCACAATGCCTACGTAGGTACGTAAAATCTGCGTACGTGGACTTTTTGTCAAATTCATTGCACAACCAGTTTACGTAGGTTAGGGGTGTGTAGTTACGTACGTACGTGCGCCTTACGTGAAAAATGGTGTTGCACAATTTACGTACGTAACGTAGCCATCCTACGTAAGTTCGTACGTAAGTTCGCTTTGCACAAACCGCTTTTCCCGTTACGTACATACGTACTTACGTACCGTGTGCCGATTTCCCGCAAAAAACGTTGCACAACTGCTTACGTACGTATCGTAGGCGTCATTTTCCCCTCATTTTTTCTACGTAACCTACAACACCTATGTAGGTGTTGTAAGGTGTGGGTCCACATGTATATTCTACTCAAAAACATCGGAAATAAACACCGATCAACCAATCAACCAATCGACTGACCAATTGTCCCACTGACCACCAACTGATCGACCAAACGACCAATCGACCCACCAATTGATTGACCGATCGTCCCACCAACCAATTGTCCCTCGGACCGATTGTCCCACCGACCCACCGACTGAACGACCCAACAACTAATTGTCCCACCAACTGATCGACCCAACGACCAATCGCGATTGGTCAAACCAACCAATCGCCCCAGCCATCAATCGTCCCACCCACCGATCGTCCCATCCACCGATTGTCCCACCCACCGATCATCCCACCCACTGATCATCCCATCCACCGATTGTCCCACCCACTAATCGTCCCACGCACTGATCATCCCATACACCGATTGTCCCTCTGACCAATCTTCCCACTGACTAATCATCCCATGCACCGATTGACCTTCTGACCGATCATCCCACCAACTGATCGTCCCACCCACCGATCGTCCCATCCACCGATTGTCCGAGCCACCAATTGTCCCACCCACCAATTGTCCCACCCACCAATCATCCCACCCACTAATCGTCCCACCCGCTGATCATCCCATGCACCGATTGTCCTTCTCACCGATCGTCTCACTGACTGATCGTCCCACTGACTTTGCATCCCACTGACCAATCTTCCCTCCAACCAATTGACCCACTCACTGATCATCCCACCGACTGATCAACCCACCAAACAATCGTCCCACAGACCAATCGTTCCACAGACCGAACAAACAATAGACCCACCAATTGATTTACCGATTGTCTGACTGACTGATCTTCTGACTGACCAATCGTCCCACTTACCGATCGTCCCACCCGCCAATCATCCCACCCACCAATTATCCCACCCACTGATCGTCCCATCCACCGATCGTCCCACCCACTAATCTTCCCACCCGCTCATCATCCCATGCACCGATTGTCCTTCTCACCGATCGACCCACCGACTGATCGTCCCACCGACCTTTCATCCCACTGACCAATCTTCCCTCCAACCAATTGACCCACTGACTGATCAACCCGCCAACTGATTGTCCCACCAACCGATCATCCCACCGACTGATCATCCCATCGACCGATCGTCCCTCTGATCATTCGTCTCACCAAACAATCGTTCCACAGACCGAATAAACAATAGACCCACCAATTGATTTACCGATCGTCTGACTGACTAATCTTCCGACTGACCAATCATCCCAGCTACCGATCGTCCCACCCGCCAATGATCCCACCCACCGATCCAACCACCGTCTGAGCAACCAACCCACCTACAGATCAACAAACTAACCAATTGACCCATTGACTGAACGAAACACCTACCGATTGACCCAACTTCCATACTGCCTCTCCACCATACTGCCCCTCCACCATACTGCCCCTCCACTATATTGTCCCTCTACCATACTGCCTCTCCACCATACTGCCCCTCCAATATACTGCCCCTCCACTATATTGTCCCTCTACCATACAGCCTCTCCACCATACTGCCCCTCCACTATATTGTCCCTCTACCATACTGCCTCTCCACCATACTGCCCCTCCAACATACTGCCCCTCCACCATACTGCCTCTCCACCATACTGCCCCTCCACCATACTGCCTCTCCACCATACTGCCCCTCCGCCATACTGCCTCTCCATCATACTTCCCCTTCACCATACTGCCTGTCTACCATACTGCCCCTCCATCATACTGCCTCTCCACCATACTGTCCCTCTACAATACTGCCCCTCCACCATACTGAGCGTGTATTTGGTGGATCACGTGCTTAACGCTGGTTCCCCGGTCATCCACTAGGAGAACTCGGCGAAATTAGTTCCCACGAGGAGCGACAGAGGGAATCGGGTACCTGATATATCCATATGGTCAATTCTCCCAGATCGTGATCGATGCCCACGTACGGTGACCAAAAATTCAAACTAGTTATATCTTGATAAAAGAAGTGGAAATATATAGTAGGAGACAATACCTTACATGGGTAAATGTTGGGAACACTAATCTTTATTGGAAATTATTTTTTTAGCTGAATAATTTTAACCTTGTAACCTATATGTCACCGTACGTGGTCAAGTGGGTTCAATGAGGTCTTAGGGTAAATATTGGTTGTTACTTTTAAGCAGAATCAGATTTTCATTATCAGAAAATGAATCTCTAATCATATTGAGAAAATTAAAGTTGATTAATATTATTTAGAACATAATGCCCATGTACGGTGACCGACCCACGTACGGTGACATAAATAAAAAGACATGTATGTTTCTTGGCATTAACATACCTGAAGTCCTTGCAAATTGCAGATGTTAATGGTTCCATAATACTCTATTTATCTATGAAATATTATTCATTAATATTGTAATTCTTTTTCCTTACATAAGCAAAACCTGATAATTTCTGCCCACGTACGGTGACCAAATAAAGTTCACCACCCATGTTCATTTAGCTGTGGTATACTTGATGGCAGAATTAATTTATACACTAGAGATGATATATAAACTGTGTATACTCCTCCTTTGTTTGGTGGATTAAAAAGTACCAAAAAAAGTACCATTCTATAATTTGTGTACCTTTTAATGTGGCTTGCCCACGTACGGTGACATAGCCTTCACCACTGATTTTATACACCTAGACTACATGTATATTTCCCCATTTAAACATTCATTATGTTTTATAAGTTCTGCAACACATTTGTGGGTATGACACATTCAAGATAGACAAATATCTATAGTTACATAACTATAAGAGGTGTTCAAAATCTGGTTATACAGGTTTCATCTATGAATTTTGAGCTAAAAATGCCTATTTTAGGGGTTTACCAATTTTCTTTCAAGATATAGATACATGAAAGTGGGGTTCCCCTAACAGATTTGTCATTTCTACATACTCTAATATCGTTTCTGATATCCTAAAACGATATTTACATATAAAAACGACTCTTTGAATTATTGGTCACCGTACGTGGGCATCGATCACGATCTGGGAGAATTGACCATATATGGTACACATGTATGACGTCACGCGGGATTCCCGAGCAGCGCAGTGTGTTTTGACTGGCACCCCACCTGATACTACGTATGTACGTACGTAAGGTGTACGTACGTACGTACATACGTAAAAAGTCTACGACTGCTCATGTGCAACGTTTTGGAAGTGGCCACGTAAGGATTCAGTAAGCCACCTAACTTTTCACGTACATAAGGCCTACTTTGGCACGTTGGTTCTGCAAGGGGTCCCAGTGCTATTCGTTATATTCACCTAGATTTAATCTATGTTTAAAGATATATATATTTGATTTTTCATATAATCAGTTTCTAGTCAACCAGTGAGGGAACAGTGGAGATTTTAACCGTACAGTAATTCTACATGGGTAAATATGCTATCATTTATTCAAGGAAAATTAATACAACAGCATATAAACGAGAACATGACATTTTGAGTTTTGGTGGGGGGGAGGGGGGGGGGGTAGCAGGAGGTGACAGACAATGCTTTCCCAAAGGTGCCTGGCATGAAAGGATTTTAATTACAGTCATATTAAGAGAATTTCTTATTTCTCATCTATTTCAGGTGTAAAGAATGTCTTCAAAGAAGAAATATAATGGATACTTCTGTAGCGCCCCTGGGTGTTCGAACAGTGTCGGCCGTGACAAACAACTTGGTTTCAAAAGATCCTATCATGGTTTCCCTCTGAAAGATGCCAAACGCTTAAAACTCTGGCTCAAGAGAATTCCACGTTTAGACTGGCAGCCCTCCAAGTTCAGCAAAATATGTGGTGACCACTTTGTAGCAGGTAATTTCCTTTTCAAGTTCAGGTAGAATATAAATTTTGGGTATCCATTTATTTGAGTAATTTAACATTAAAATCTTTCAATTTCACGTACCATCTCATTTATTATGTTTTACTTTTGTTACCTAGCAATTTCCCATGTTCAATCTGCGACAGGAAATATTAGCCATGACACAGGTATATAAGATATACAGCAATAGATAGGCTCCTGTCTTAGCTCTCCAACAATGTTTTGTTTATAAAAATCGCCCCATTATTTAATTACACAAGAGCAATTTCCCTTTTTTAACTTAGAAAAAAACTAGTTTTTTTGTCCCATATTAAACGCTCAGCACTATAGTGCTCTCTGTGAACCCCTTGATGTCAAGACTCGGCCATACATACAGCGAGCCCAGTTCACTCCAGTCAGTCAGGTGAACCAGCTCTCGAGGTACCCTGTCATAGTGTGGTTCAGGTATGATTTATGAAGAAAGACAGGGCTTAGCCTGAGTCTCACCTAATACCTTGTTCAGTTAGGCTTATTCCACTGCTTATGAACAACAAATTTTCCTCTTAATTCTAGGACAGCGCACAGATGATGAAGGGAGTGATGGGTATATTCCCACTATATTTACTGGTGCGAAAATCAAGCTTGGTGGGAGGCTCCCAGTAAAGAGACAAACTAAGTCCTCCTTGAATTCTGCCGAATATATAAGCTATGCACCACTGCAAAAAAGGGTGAGAGGTCAGAGGGAACATGAAAAAAAAAAACCTGGTAGGCCAAGTCACCCGAAACCTGCAAGTGACCTAACCACTTACCGTAACCCAGTGTGGTCCTCAGATCATGACTATTTGAAAACACAAGCAGTTCAGGGGCCAATGACCGAGACAGAAGCTTTATACATGGGAAAGAAAGCGATGCAGAAGGAGGTGTTGGAGATGAGGTCCCGCCTGATTACTTTGGATGCCATCTCTGACAAAGATTTCCAACTGTGGACTGGTCTGCCAAACCGATCCACATTTGAGAGTCTTGCTCACCACCTTGAAATTAGAGGTGCAGCAAGGGTAATCAATCAAATTATCATCATCAGTTCAGTTTTGTGTTCATCTTTTATAATAGTTTGAATCAATTCAAATTCAATTAGGTGGCAACTTATGCCATAAATGATTCTTACAGAGATGTCATTTTTCCATTTTTCCGTGGAAATCCACTTTTTCATTCACAGTATATGTAAGTCCTTTTCCTTGTATATTATGGATAATAAGATCTCTTATACATTATAAGTGAGATAAAGTTGTAGTCAGTTTTCCAAGTATAATAGGCCAGGCAAAAATGAAGTAGCTCTTTCCATCACATAAGGAGTGCATGCAAATACATCTAACAATTTTTTATTCATATGGTATTTAAATATGCCTCTGGTTTCCATATTACACACAATAACAGATAGGTAATTGTCATTTAAAAAAATACTTATACATTTTATACTATTATCCTCAGGTACCATTTTGGCGTGGTAAAAAAACAGGACTTAGGGAATCCCTCGCCACAAAACGCAAGGCTGGACCAGGAAGAAGTCTGACGTTAAGGGAAGAGCTGTACCTGGTGCTGGTAAAACTGAAGACAGGCTACAGCAATCGGCAACTCGAAAGACATTTTAAGATCCACAGTGCAACTATCAGCCGCATCTTTACAACATACGTAACACTTTTGTCCGCAGAACTTAAGTACCTATTTGAGATGCCCAGTGTTAGCTACGATGATGGTGTGCCACCCTGCTTTCAGGACTACCCAAAGCTTCAGGCAAGTTATCTTTGAACCCTTAACGGCGGCAGCCTGTGGCAGAGCCCTTTTGGCCGAGGCAGGTACTTGGGAAGGGTATAACTCCAGAGGATGGGCCGAGTTTTGTCTAAACCCATAATGTATTAATTTATCATGTAATATGTGTCATAGGTAGATTTCTTTTGTGCTCTACTCTGTAAAATACATAACTACTTAGAGAATACTGGCTAAGGCTTCGTGGACGGGGTATAGTAGGTGGTCCTTTCGCCAAATTTATGTCCTGAGCTCGCAAAGAAATTAAGGATGGAAGGGGTTTGTCCAGAACAGCGCCCCATACTATTGTAGCGTTTCCCCCAGTTGCTGGAGGTGTATTACCACTTCCCGTGATCGACAGCCGACCAGGGGTTCCGTGACTCAGTCGCTACCCTGTACTTACCGTGCCAGTACAGGTGGGTTCGGCTTCACTCACTGGAAAGTGCAGGGAGATGGAGAATCTACTACCTACCGCTTAACTATGGAGACAAAACCATACTCCGGACCCTTTCGATTTATCTTCTTTTATTACCGGAGAAGTTTACAATCCGCTTCGGGGCACCAACTAGCGAGGGAAGAGATTCTGGTCTATTCAATGTTGAAAGGTGTTCAACACAACCCAACCAACACGTGAGGCTCCAGGCGTTCACTCTGTAGAGAGGCACCGCGAGAAGTCCTATTCACCCGCCGTGGACTCAGCCTTATATAGTGACTGAGTTACGTAATGCGGGTGACCCCGTAGCATTTGCATACCACAGGTCCACTGGCCTTACCGCACGGTAGGGATTGGCACTCGCGCCACCTAGCGTGAAGTGAAACAACGCTGCTCGACTACCCTGACCCCTACACTATGTATGACTTGCGCAGGTTTTAATTTTGTATATATTTATGGTGGATACTTAAATGTAGCCTTCCATATTTTTTCACTGGTTTGTTTGTGTAATATATGGCCGGGAACAAGATAACTGCTTCCTGCTTTGCGCACCCGGTGCCCGTACACTGAATTTCGTGCATGTACATGTGATATCTAAATCTTACTTCTATACAGTATATGGCTAAGTTTTGTGCACGGGTATTTAATAATGCACCACACTTCCCCTTTAACTCTCTGTGACAGTATGAGAAAAACCAATTATCCTACCCCTAATAAAAAACTCCATAGGCTTAACATTGGGTCACTGTATTCGGTCTGGAGTTCAGAAAAATGAAAAATATCGCTCTAGTGGGATACACTGGACAAATGACGTCATTTGTTAATGTAGAAGTAATTTAGACGGGCGGGGTAGGATAAATTCTAAACCAAACTCGAGTTAGTCGTGTTATTGTTCATCACACTCCAGCAAGATCGCGTATTACTGCTCTCAGCTTTGCCTCGCGCAGTAATACGCGATCTTGCTGTTGTGCGATAAACAACAGCATGACTAACTCTTGTTTGGTTTCTCCATATTACTGTATGACTAATAGATTTCTATATAATATATTTTCAGGTGATACTGGACTGCACAGAATGGTTTGTTGAGCAGGCCAATAGTCTTCAGGCTAGGAAAGAGCTATATTCTAACTATAAAGGTCGGCAAACTGTGAAGTTCTTGGTTGGGATGTCTCCCAATCTTGCTGTTAACTTTGTTTCAGCAGCATGGGGAGGAAGAGCATCAGACAAGAAGATCATGCTCGACTCTACTCATCTACTGGAAGCCCTTCCTGTAGGAAGCTCTGTGATGACAGATAGAGGTTTTGACATTAAAGACAATATAAAAGCAGAACTTCTCATTCCGGACTTCAAAGGATGTGGAAGGTCCCAGATGACAAAGACTGAAGCAGAGAGGTCAGAAAAAATAGCTGAAGCCCGTATCCATATCGAAAGGATTATTCAGAGAATAAGGACCTTCCACATCCTTGGTCAGAATGCAAAATTATCAATGCTTGATATTTTGGAGCACATCTTTACATGTTGTGCTTACCTTGTAAATTTTCAGCTTCCTATAATTGATTTAAAAACTACTGTGAAATCTTAAAGTTGTCATTGTAAATGCTTGGGTACATTCTGAGGTCAACAAGTTTTGCGGTGACACCACCTCACATCACCTGATGACTATTGGCTGACGATCTACAGTTGCCACCTGTTTAGTCATCCAATGTAAGCAGCGGGTAAGGTTTAAGGTAGTTTGTGTATATTTGTAAATAGGATTTGTAATAAAAGACATTGACAAGTAGAATTGCGGTGGCCCGAGCACAAACATAGAAGCGTTTATTTATATTCCAGCCTTACAACAGGTTGCCCAACCGTGATGTGTTACTAGTGCTGTCGAGAAGAGGAATGCCCAGACGACGGACCGTGTTGTTTATATATACAGGGTGGAAGTGACGTCATCTCTCGTTGGCTCTCGCACCCCGGGAGAACCCCCGGGAGACCAGGCAGTCGGAGACTACCCTGGACAATCCCCGGAGGCCCTCCCCGGCACCTCCCCAGAGGCCCTCACCAGCACCTCCCCAGACACACAAGAGCCCACAAGAGACGACGCCCCCCACCCCACACACTACATAATATTAAATGTAATATGAATGTAGATATGAATGTTTTGAAACAGTATAATTTCAGCTCTAAGGAAATAATAGGTACAACACATTTTACTAGAAAAGGAAAATGACAAATATGTGGTGTTTATGAATGTATACAGACCTGGAAGAGGTAGTTTACAAAATTGTATTGACCATATGGTATACTCTATACAAGAGATAAGAAAGTCTTGCATCTGAAAAAGATATTATGGGTGATGTGAATATTAATATTTTAAACAATAATGATGAGATCATTAATGGATTTTTTATATGCTGATCACCACACATCTACAGCAATATGTTAACATATTACATGTTTCTCTGCCATCAGTTAAATGTTATATCTAATGTTCACAGATATATAATACATTATGAAAAGAGGTGTACTACAAATAGCACTCATTTATAAAAAGTGAATATTTTGTATTGAAAAGAAAACTGGTATATGTAGTAGAAATAAAGAATAGTAGGAAGAACTTATAATCCTCAGTCTTTGTGCCGTTTGTTCCCCAATTGTCTATCTAATACATACCCCTTACTATTGCATTCCTATACTTAGCACCCAGACACCCTTGTGCAAAACTTTTAAAAAGAGCATCTAGGAGCTTAAAATTTGATTAACACTTAAACACTATCAATATGAGTACTTCAACCAGTCTGTTCTGTTCAATATTCCATATTGCAGCAACTGTGTCACTAGTGATATAAAAGACAGTTCATACACTTCCTTATACAAGACAAAATTCAACTCAACACTTGGACAGAGGTTTTCCCAATTCCACCTTCCTTCCGATACAAAAACTACTCTTTCTAGCGTAGTGATAAATCCTTTTGCTTCTAAGATTTAACATATTCATTGGATTTCCCTAGGTGTAGCCTCAGCTTAGAAATTCATCAAGTACAATGATCCACACAAGTCTTCAGAGTTCTACATTGGGTATTACAATTTTACCTGATAAATTTAATCCTAACCCACTCCCTGTTTGTGCTGCACTTCCTTATCCCCAGAAGCCTATCGGAACAAGTTGTAGTGAAAGGTTGTCCAGGAACAAAAATGACCAGTAAACCCTAAACTATAGAAGGTGAAATTAAATGAAGTACTCTTCATATTCATCTTGTAGAAATATAAGATGGGCTCTATAATCTTGGTCAGTTGTAAAATGTACATGTCAATTACACATACGCAAACATAGTCCACAAATCCAGCTTTCCTGTGTTGGAGCGTCGGTTACACCGGCACAAGGCCAGCAAGACCAGGTTGAACACCTACAGTGACAGCTACATGACACACTTGCATTAGAGTTGTCTTCATCGACATAGTCCATTTCAGGCAAGATTTTTCTACATCTCCGGTTGCAGCATCTTGTATGCATGGCACACTGAGAAACAATTTTCCTCTTCCCACTCTTTCTCCCCTTTCTCACTGAAGTGGATGGCATCGCATTGACAGTATCAGCTTGTGAGGGCTTTTCAGGTGATTCAACTGCTTTTAAAGCTTCTACACATTCGTCATCACTAATAGATGTTTCTTTATCATCTTTTGTGGTTGGGAGAGGACCATCTGATATAGCAGGCAATACATAGTCCCGGAAGAATTTTTCCAGGTGGCCTGCCATCACTTCCCAATAACCGCAATCGAAGGGAACTTCAATTACAATGAAATTCTTGGGAGTCCATACCATGAAGTCTGCAGACTGTAGTCTGCACACAGCCATTGTCATCTGTAATTGGGCAAAGTAGCCACGGTCATATTTTGAGAGGTAATTGGTGCCATCCTTTTCCTCGATGAATGTTATCTTCTTGTTTGAAACCGCATCAGATACTGTGGTATCCCGGGCCACATAGGGACACTTAATCTCAAGCAGTCTAGGCTGGTGGCATGCGCAATGTATTATGCCATCTGGACTAGCACGGAGATAAGGAGTAGATGGTATCACCCTCAGTCCAGACTCCTCGACAGACAGTTCATTATGGAGGTTCAATGCCTTTTGCCAAACAACATATTCAACTCGTGCTCTTGATTCATTTTTATGCCCCCAGTTAAGAGATGGTTTTGCTGAAGACATCTGAGGTGGACGCACCATATTCTTGAAGCGTTGTCCAAGGCATTTGTTGGCAATGCGGGCATGGGATGCCTTGCTTCTACCAGTATACAGGTTATTGATTTCTCCTGCCGAGGAAGCTGTAATACTTCCCATGCGCTGTTGAAACCAAGTGATGTTATCAGCTTGGCCCCGTGTACTTTGTTCGATTAACTTGCAGTCTTCTGTAGTTAGGACAAGAGTTTGAAGAATGTTGTTACGCTCTTCAAGTAGTGTCAAATCATGTTTCTCCTTCAAATATGGCTGGAGTGCAATTGGAGGTGTAGGGCTAGTTTCAACCACGCACTCACTGACGGGCAAGAGCACTTGATCATTTTCAGCCACAACATCAGGAAGTTTGAATACACATGGTGTGTGACTTAGCTGTTTACCGAAGCGTGATGGGTGAAGCAAATGAACAGCTGGGAGAATTACTCCCATGTCCTGAGTGGCCCTTAACAAATTCCCTCGGAGTTCGGCTATCTGATCTTGTGTTGGAGGCATGAGATCTTCAACCACAAGCTTTCCATATTGATCTGATGACCGCTTGAATCTCTTCTTGCTCGATCCATGGCCGACTTGTATATTTGTGAGCTTTTGAGGCTCAACACGTGCACCTTTAAGAAAATTAAAGAAATATTCAGGAATTGGGTTTAACAAGACAACTGATTTGAATTAAGAAATATTGATTAGGTGAATCTTACTTTGAAATTAACATGGTATGAAGCTGCACTGTCTGATGATTAGGAAATAGCAGTATATTTCTGTCCTATCAGTAACTGTCTATTGGGAACGTTGTCATCTCATAATGTCACAGACCAGTAGCCTCTTTTGGCAGGAGAATTCAAACTATTAAGATTTGTTTTTAGAAGCACCTACCTCACATTTGGGTGTATATTATTGTCTTATTCTGACTTGAATATGTGAACTTACTCAGACTGATACAGACCTGACTCTCCACATGCTGAGCTATTAAGATAAAATATATATACCTTACTGGTACATACTCACATACCGCGTTTCTTTCGATAAAAATATTCCACAAGCTCTAAGTATGTACCAATAAGGTAATATTAGGAAACGTCCTTACTGTGGCCGAAACGGTTCCTGTTCGAGGTCAGTCTTTGATTTCATACTGCCTGACGCCATAGGCGGAAGGCAGTATGAAATCAAAGACTGACCGAGAACAAGAAATGTTTCCCCCACAGTGAAGACGTTTGCTTATTATTATAGACCTTAAATGGATGAAAAAACGTTATTTTGATGACTTATTAAGTCACACTCACAGCGGGCACGAACATTATTGTTACTGCACCCATAGCAGCGGGCAGTATTTAATAGACATTCGCACACAGGTATATAATAATACATTTTTATTTTATTATATACCTTCCAATATTAGTATTTACATAAGGAAATATGGTAACGTCCAAGCTGGATTCAAATTGTGCTTTATACCACTGTGCCAGCATATATTTAATACCAATACCCTAGCAGAGGTTGGTATTTGTGTAACATACTGGCACAGGTATATAATAAAGAGCTTTAATTAATTTGGAGTAATACTCTCAAACAATACTCTATCATTGAATAGGGGAAATGTGTTATCTTAACTTGCCTTTTGGTTTGGACCAATTACATGGTTGGTCAGTAACTGTGGCATCTGCTGGTAACCTTGCCTCCCCACTACCAATAAGCTCTGACACCACAAAGAGCATTGCTCCTATGTGTCCACATGCTTGAGATTTCCTGCAGATAAGTATTTCATTTATCAGATAACAATTGGTATATATGAATATAGTACAAATATGATAAAAATACATTGTGGCAAATTTGTTGACCATAATAAAAAGGAATTCATATTGTAATGAAGACGCGACTAAAGGAATTACTGGTTGCCCGCGCACCAACTCTGAAGGGTTTATTGCAGTAAATGGGCTACACAGCCTGCCCAAGGCTAAAGTTATCAGGTTCAATCGTCTAACAAGTCCGTGCTCTAAGGCTGCCAGGCCTTGACTGCCTTTACAACCAGCGGCGCTCCCTTATAAGGAGACGTGTTGGGGGAAGTGCGTGACGACAGTGAGGGACTTATATAGAACTGCATCTAGAATCGTATAAATAGACAATACTCCACGAGTTTGGATGGGCCGCAATCGTCATCGAGGCAAAGCGAGGGACTGGTAAGGGATAGTGAGGGACTAGTAAGGGACAGTGAGGGAGTGGTTAGGGACTAGTTAGGGACAGGGAGGGACTGGTGAGGGACAGTGAGGGAGTGGTGAGGGACTGATGAGGGACAGTGAGGGACTGGTGAGGGACAGTGGGGGACTGGTGAGGGACAGTGAGGGATTGGTGAGGGACAGGTGAGGGAAATTGAGGGACTGGTCAGGGAGTGGTGAGGGACTAGTAAGGGACAGTGCGGGACTGGTGAGGGACAGTGAGGGAGTGGTTAGGGATGGTGAGGGAGTGGTGAGGGACTAGTAAGGGACAGTGAGGGAGTGGTGAGGGACTGATGAGGGACTGGTGAAGGACAGTGAGGGATTGGTGAGGGACAGGTGAGGGAAATTGAGGGACTGGTCAGGGAGTGGTGAGGGACTAGTAAGGGACAGTGCGGGACTGGTGAGGGACAGTGAGGGAGTGGTTAGGGATGGTGAGGGAGTGGTGAGGGACTAGTAAGGGACAGTGAGGGAGTGGTGAGGGACTGATGAGGGACTGGTGAAGGACAGTGAGGGATTGGTGAGGGACAGGTGAGGGAAATTGAGGGACTGGTGAGGGACAGGTGAGGGACAGTGAGGGAGTGGTGAGGGACAGGTGAGGGATTGGTGAGGGACAGTGAGGGATTGGTGAGGGACAGGTGAGGGAAATTGAGGGACTGGTCAGGGAGTGGTGAGGGACTGGTAAGTGACAGTGAGGGACTAGTAAGGGACAGTGAGGGAGTGGTGAGGGACTAGTAAGGGACAGTGAGGGACTGATGAGGGACTGGTGAGGGACAGGTGAGGGACAGTGAGGGATTGGTGAGGGACAGGTGAGGGAAATTGAGGGACTGGTGAGGGACTGGTAAGGGACAGTGAGCACGTTTGAGGTTCTCAACCTCAGGTAGAGGCAGATTAGGTGATGGCAGCTGAGGGATCTCCCTCTACAGTGTATCTAAACCCCCACAAACGATCAATCTATAAAACGGCAAAGCTGGCGATCGTACTCGCGGCCGTGTTGTTTACATCAGTCGAGCAAGCCGGAACTCCCGAGTGGCCGCGCATTCGCGAGTACTGGCATAGGGTCTATGTCAGGTCATAAGTCTGTGAATAATTGGCGTAGAAACACCAGGTAAAAGGTAATAGATGGCTAAATACATACAGGAAACGATTGGCAAGTTTATAGTTTGATTTGGAAAAGGGAACTTATGTTAATTTGCCGTTTTCCGTTACGGAGTTTGCCGCGATCGCAACATTCGCGGGCCACCCAAGTAGCATTTGTTGTCCACCCAACTGTCAAAAGTTCAAACCCCTAATGCCCCAAAATAGGATATGACAATTCTAAATCACCTGTCCAATAGCTAGGTACTTGTGTTGGTGTGCTTTGCTACAAATATATGCAATGTATACCTTGAAAGGCCCAAGATATTCAGGATTTTGTAAAAATTACTCTGCTACTGTAACCTCTTCATGACACATCTTGAGAGTGGTGTCTCATGCCAATCACCCCCAGAATGTTTGGGAAAGTGCAGGTTGTAGCCGTTTTTACATAAGACATTACGAAGTATTGCATACTGTCTTAGCATAGGAAAGGTAACGATTATATACCTACAGTAATACCCTTATTTCCAATACAACTTTTATTGATGTTCTGTGTCTAGAGACAGAGTAACTGAACTTGGAGTGAGTGGTGTTTGGGCCTTTTCTCATAGGAATAACGTTGGCGTTGGGTGACCTAGTTAGCGCGGCCTCTTCACGCGCTACGAATTGTGGGATACCCGCATAGGGCGAATTCACAACCTGCACACTGGCGCCATCTTGTTATGGCCGCCAAACGGAAGTCACGCCAAAACGAGGCGTGCGACCTAGGGATCTGTAGCAGACAGCATAGCAGACATGCCCCACTGTGCTGTTCCCTTGTGCTCTGCAAATTGCTCCCGAAATAATGACAATCGCAGCTTCCATAGGATACCTGAAGACAAAAATCTGCGAAAACAATGGATAGTCAGGATAAAGAGAGACCCTGGGCCACTATTTAAGGTATTTTTCTCACACTTTACAGCTCTTTAATTGTGTAGGGCCTGCAGCCCTTATTATCGCTCAAAGCATCTGTCAATGTCATTACTAGTTCGTTTTCTATTTAATACTTCGTGCATAATAATAGAAACCATAGTTATGTTGACAATATGGGTAGATTTATGGGTTGATTCGGAGAAATTCGTTCTGAATGAGCTGGTTAAAGGGGGTATACATTTCACTTGACATTTCATGTTTATGTTCGCGGGTGAGCGTCGTACGGCGGCCGCTTTTCGAAGTCTCATAACTCTGGATCTAATGATCGGATCTGAATGATTTAAACAGCATTGGAATCGCCAGGAAAAGTTGTGTGGATGTGGAAATCCTCGACTCTTTCTTCTGATTTTTTTTAAATGGGAGCGAGTTGAAAACGTAAATTTGTGTACAACACAGCAAACACTCACCTCTGACAATTTTAGGTGTCACTGTCAGGTAGGCGTCTGTGTGGTTATAACACTTTATCTCACCCACTGATAATTTCCCCCCATAGACCTAACATTAGTAACTTGTATACAACGCCTCTTGTATATTTAGAAAAAAAGTACTCAATCGGGCATTTTCTCAAAAATGTTAGCCCATTAGTCAAGGTGAAGGGTGAGATAAATCAACTCAATCAGGTACTCATATATATGCGTACTGCACTAATGCATGCATACAGAGGAACTATTACTATAAATAGTCATGCACATATTGTATAAAATATATAACTATGATGATGGTAGACCGCATTTTATCCTACCCCTAATAAAAAACGCCATAGGTTTAACATTGACTCAATGTATTTGACAGAGCATTGAATAAAGTGTTATTTATGCACCAAGGTTAATAAAAAAGACGGACCAATCAGGGACGAGATAATGAAAGTAGATCCGGCAGCATTGATAAATGGGGCCATGGTGTCAACACGCTATTAACATGGCTAATTACACAATTTTCCCTGTATATCAGTGAGATGGGGTAGGATAAATACGAAACCGAACTTGAGTTATCCTTCTCAATGTTTATACCACTCTGGACAGGTCTGATACTCACTACACTTGGCTAATGCCTCGTGTAGTAATACACAACCTGTCCATCGTGGCATAAACATTGACAAGGCTAACTCTCGTTTGGTTTCTACTAAATACCCACACAAGCAAATAATTTCCAATTAAAGAAAAAAGAAGATAAATAATAAACTAAGAATCAATATAATCTGGAGTCTTGACCTTACACCACCCAGGTATTTTTTATAAGGCTTCCCTTTGAAGTGACCGCTAACACAGGGTTAAATGGCTTTTTGTACTGATATAACTGTGCTTTAAAGTGGGGTCTCCACGCGGGGTGTCCAGAGACAATTACACACAGTAAATAACTGAGATGTTAGGAGCTTAAAGTGAGAGTGCAAGATATGACCTAAATAACGTTTTCTGAAGTCCATTTTATGGTACTTCAAAAGCCATCCCTAATGCAGCAAAAATAAAGAAAAAGCCCTTGTCATTTTTTTCATGCCTTGGTGATGGGAAACAAGTTGGGTTTTTTTTAGTGGCCTAATTTGTCAGTTTGTATGCAAATGAGTGTAACACATATCAACACCATGTCAATATCAATGATTCCTCTCTCTATCTATTTTTTTTTAAATGTTAATAGTTCCCCCCCCAAAAAGAGTGAAAGGGTGCCGAAAATACACGCCATTTGCCTGTAATACACGCCTATACATGGCAATATAAAGCAATGGCTGCTCCCTACCATTCTGCTAATTTTGGACTTAATTGGACCTCTGATAACAAAGCACCCAGGGAACTGGAGGAGGGGAGAGGGAGGTATAGGGTGACAGGGAGCGGCTGGGGTGACACTTTCCAGAAGGTTTGCTTCCTACCAGACATGAAATTAAAACTACAACTCCCCCTTGTGCAAATCTAGATTCTGTTTTATAAAAGACCTGCATTGAGACTGTTAAGACAGTTATGACTTCTGGTACCTAGGTTCAATTCCTAGCCTGGTCTTCATATTGCTGGTGCGAAAGGGAACATTATGGCCAGTGGTTCCGCCAGGGATTATAATTGTCATAACAGTAAATAACAAAAATCTTGTCACTGGTAGAATAAGGTGATTTTCTCTTTGATGGTGTAAGCAAAATTTTGATTGTTGCATATTTGTTGTTGTATAATGTAATATATAGAAACAGGATTCCTGTGGAGTAAGTTTCCGGATTACGAACTCGTTTCGCCGGAGGTTTAAACCTCCGGGGAAACAAGTGAGTAATACGGAAACTTACGGACACAGGCATGCTGTTTCTTTATTACTATATACCTAGAAATCACAAAGATATTTACAGTATTTAAGCCGTAGGAGTCGTTTTCAATCCGGTTTGGGCACTCAACAGTCTTGGCGTAACGTAGGTTTCTTCCCTACCTTTAAATCTCAGGCGGGAAAGGGTCACTGCTTGTATCCTGGAACGTTACTAACGTTACTGTAGAGACTGCTCATCTCGCTGAACTGGAACTAGGACAAGGCTTTGTTCTTTTACTAAGTTTTAGCATAGTTCGGGTTCTGACCGTTTGCTTGTCGAGGTGAGTGACAATAATATTCAGGTTTTTTTCTTTGATATCTCGACATATTTGCATATTTGATTAGGATTCTATGGATTCATACCAGATGGCGTTTCATACTTCAAAGCACTCTCCCAGCAGAATTCATGTGGCGCTTGTGCCTACTAATGGTTTCAAAGTATGACGTCAGCATTACCAACGTCGCGAATCACGGCACTCTACTAGAAGATCTTTCGCGGCGCTAGCGCTTACAAATACAAGTGGCCGCAGGATGTAGAGCGCTGGATTTCTGCTTGGAGAGTGGAATCACGGCAACATCGATATCAACACGCACGTATTACGTTCATATTAATATATTAAGAATAAAAAAAGGTCAGTGAAGATACTATTTGCGATTTGTCCTTGAATACTCGATGTATTTGCATATTTCAGTAGGATTACACATTATCTGTTATTTGGTCAGATTGCGTTGCAACTACCATCATCAATCGAAAAAATCGTATTATTTGTTACCGTGGTTATTGTACCTAATACTTTCAAGCCCACTGTTAGATTGCGTTGCAACTAACAATCAAAAGACATGTCCGCTTATATACATTACATAGCATGGAAATTATTGATTTAGAAATAGCATACGGATAAATAAACCAAACTGCACGAGATATTACTAGCATTATTAATATATATTATTTAAAATGGAATTCATGCGATGTTGATTGTTACCAACACGAACCTCCATCTATAATATTATAAATCCACTTAACTGATAATATTGTATAGTCAGTCTATGTATAAACTTATGCTGTTGAACTTGTATACACCTGGTTATGTCTCTATTTAGCTTCCCCCCCCCAAATTATATTGTATCAATGCAAAAAAAAAATGACGTTGATCAACGTACATAATGTTTCATTAAGTCATCTCATCTCATTCAATCAGTAGTCATCTTTGGAGATACCTAGTCTCAACTATGCTTCCTTGACAAATTAGTATGCCATGTGAGCTGAGCTGAGCTCCGCAACCTGCTTATCTTATATTCTTTTTACCCTGGTAACCCCAGAGGGACCAGGTGGCAGATCGGCCGATGCCGAACCTGGAAAACTTGTATGTTTAATACCCTAATAAAATTCATTAAAAAAAAAAAAATTAAAAAAAAATGGTCAGGTGTGTATATTTACTGTACTTTGCTGTAAATCACGATGTCAACGGTCGAGTCGAGGTGCTGCTCAAATCTGGCCCCCATTATCCATCCGCTAAGACCTTAGGCGTAACATGCATTACTTCTCGGCAGTGCCAGAACCATAGTTACAGTATATATAGCAACGTGTTGTATTTACGTTAGTTACGGCAGTAGGTATATAGTAATATAAGACGTGATATTTTTTTTTTTATTCAGCAAGCTTTCTTTATTTCATATGAAATATTATCTTCTAATATGTAATTAATTTCCTTGGTGAACATGCATGGTTGTTCTCAGAAATGTGTACAATTCACATACTATGAGTCAATACTAACTATAGTCTGCAGTTATATCACCTCTTCTTGTCTTTGGTTGAAAGAACATATTATTCAATATCTCCGATTTCCCATAAGTAGGGAGTATCAAAAGTCAAATGAATAGCCTTAGAAATATAATCTGATTTCATCAACCCCAGCTTGCACTTTGTTTTATACTTACTTTACCTTGTATTAATATCAGTCATTAACAACAAACAATCATATGAAGATTCCAAACTTGGAGAAATACTTACTTTAGTCTAAAGGACGGAAAATCATGTTACATGATAGTATCATACTGCACATCCCTCTGTTATCTGAGAAGCAGATGATTACTGACTTATCTTGAAATTGACAGCTTAAGGGCATAAAACCATGTTACTTGAGACTAGCATAACATGTTCCACTTTGTTAGGTTCACATCAGTATTTGGCAATAAAATAAATTGCTGTGCCTATACATTCCATGTGCATTTATCCCTGTGATATGGGTATGAATCTTAACCACAAAAATGACACAAAATCATTGAATGTATTACAGGTAATGATATCATTGCATGATTCTTCTAGAGTATTAAATATAATGTTATACCTACATCCTGTGAAAGATTATTATTTCCTAAATTATTACATATGAAGTATGATTTTGTAAGTCTCAAAAAATGATGCCTCACCCAAAGAAAAGTACCTTTGGGAGTCAGATGAACATAAGAGTATAATCTTTGGTAATTTATGGACATCACAGGGTAGATAAGAGCCTTGTGCTAGTGTATGGTAATTTATAATAGGTTATGCCTATTAACCCTTTAAGGACGAATGATGCCTTGAGGCATCAACCGGTCCAGGCCGAATGATGCCTTGAGGCATCAACCGGCCCAGGCCGAATGATGCCTCAAGGCATCATTTCCCCAAAATAGATAAAATCATTTTTGATAAAGAAATAATTTATCAATGAACATCAAATTTTCACAGAATATAGTTCTGATATCGTATTATGTATTTCTAGTGAGAGAACAAATAATATCAAGGATGACGTATTATACCACGTGATTATACCCTCAAATTATGGGTTCTGACACCTAGGTCCCCGTCCCCTAGCGGTATACACAGACAACAGCACCCGTCCTCAAAGGGGTAATACGGCCGCACACACCCGTCCTTAAAGGGTTAAGGGATAGAACTGGGAATTTGCAATGCTGGTAAGAAAGAAAATCCTGTGCCTGGTAATTGCGTAGCCATATAACTTCTTGAATAAACCAGGGATGCCAGTGAGGTTTGGAAAAAAAACCCGGAAATATTCAAACCCTATTTATCACCGATCCTTTGCCATGAATAATACATTAGGTATCCATATTAAGCTAACTATTAACGATTGTACCAAATCTATTTATCTACTTGAATTTGAAAATTTACAACAAAAAAAAAGAAAAAAATCCCAAAAGACTTGCAACAAGTCTAGGCAGGCACGGGAAGGATATAAGTCACATGCCTGAGCTCCAGGCGTGGCCTTTATCACTCTCCCGGCACAGGTTTGGTTTCCGGGTTTCCGCTGTTAGCCTATGGCAGTTCAGCATGCACACAGGGAGAGTTCCGGGGAAAACCCAGTGGCTAAACGGGTGCTTCTGGTTACCACTGAGTCCTATGGGATGCCCGTGACTGGTGCTCCCGGGGACGGTCACCGGGTACCCACTACCGACTGCCGGGTCTCCGCTACCGGCCGCCGGGTCTCCGCTATCAGCCGATAATACATCATATGTAACTGGATTAATTTAGAATAGAAAAAAAAACCCGGAAACCCGGAAAACACCGGAAAACTGACATCCCTGATAAACATAAGGTTATTCCTAGTGAGGCATAGGACTGGAAAATTGCGATACATATTTAGTGAACTAAATACTTTACACAGAATAAAAGTTGGAAGATGGTCAAAAGACACACAAAAATAGAGACAAAATATATCTATGAGGTTTGAGAAAGGACGCACCACATTAGCTAACATATATAGTGCATGATGACATAGCACCACATGAAACAATGGACATCGGTAAATCAACAGTATTTAACTGTGGCTGGCAGAAAGAAATTGAAATAGAATGTATCCAGTTTCTCCTTTATCAACTGAAACGCATCACTGTCGAACCGGATGCGCTCACAGTGAAAGTCATTTTTGCACATGACAAAAAAGTCACACCACTGTGAACCACTTAGCCCCATCTGGCCCAAACATTGCACGAAGTAGTTATGGCTGCGACGTAGTTGAAGCTCATTCTCCTCTACCTTTAGGTAATCCAGTTCAACGACACTGTCTTTCGTAGAGCACTTTATCTCAAGGAGTCCCCACTGCGGTGTGGCATCTGGATCAAAGACTCGACGATCGGGACTGCAGCCTAGATGACAAGCTGATGGATTGATGATGAAACCTACATTGTGGACATCGAAACCATATCTCTCCACATATGATGCTGCTGCTGGAGCTTCCATGTCAATGCCATGTTGCATGGCCTTTGTTCGGGGCGCCTTCTTTGTGAACAAGTTTATCGCCAACTGTTCAAATTTACCTTTCCGGCTGGTTATGGCCTTAAAGTTTGATGCAGTTAGTCTGTTCTTACGCAGACGGTGCCATTCAGGGCAGCTTGCTTGTTTGCGTGTTGCTTCCTCATATTGACGGCTCTCGTCAACTGTCACACTAAGTGAAGCATAAATAACTTGTTCATTTTGCGTGAAGCCTACAGTGTTGGGAGAAGAACCGGGCAGCTCTGGCAACAGGAATGGGGCTGGTTTCTCAGGACCCACAGTCAATGGTTTCTGTGACAGTTTCTCCTGGTATGAAAGGAGACTCCCTTTGGGCACATCCCCAAAGTTCGATTGAGTCATAGGGACGTGTTCAGCCCTGGACCACAACTGCAGCCACTGTGTTGGCACTGAATGACTTGAAATTGATGGCAGCAATTTATTTTGCAGATTTAGAGAAGAGAGTGGCTCATTTATTGGGTTGTAAACTTTGGAGGTGACTCCAACTTCACCCTTAAAAGACCCATCTCTCAGGCGCTTTGGTGCCACAACCTTGACATCTGTGAGCGACCTAGTTGGAATTCCGTGAGTACGTGGTGGCATATGCCAGGACTGTAGAGTTGATGTAGAGGAGATTATCTCTGGGACCTGTTAGATGGATAGAAAAACAGTAGGTTAGATAAATTGCAAAAATGCAATAATCATTTAGGTGTCATGCATGGAAAAATGGTGGGTTGTAATGTTACTCTGGAATGTCTATTGAATAGTGAAAGGGCCCTATAAGTTCTGAAAGTTTTGGAAAGAAAGCCAAATAGATAGTTAAAGCATAGTTAAAGCATAGTCATTGAGTAATACAGTAGTGATGTGCATTCAATAACATGTATAAGGAAAAAGCTTGATAAAACCCTTATTTAGTAACCATGAAGAACCACAAGATCACTTGCAGCTGTTAAATAAGTTGGGCCCCAAGGAAGTACCAAAAATATTTGGTGACCCTATGGAAAAAAAGGTACGAAAATGTGGGTTCCTTCTACCCCATGGAAATACCAAAAATTTAGCCTCCCACAGAAATACTACATATGAAATGATAAAAAAGTAGCCCCCCCCCCCCCCCCCACAAGGTATTTAAAAAAAAGGTGTACCCCCCCTCCCACAAACATATAAATGCAAAAGTATGTTGGTACCCTTGGAAAACGATCTCAACTGAAAAACACTTTCGATCTCAGCGGATCTCAAGTAGACATGATGTCAACTAAAAAACAGGCCCCTGTTATGACAATTATAATTACTGGCGGAACCACTGGCCGTAATGTTCCCTTTCGCACCAGAAATAATCAGACCAGGCTAGCAATTGAACCTAGGTACCAGAGGTAATAACTGTCTTAACAGTCTCATTGTAGGCCTTTTATAATACAGAATCTAGTAAATATCCGTAGAAGTAGTGATAATTGTCATTTGATCATTATAATAGTGATAATTTCAACATTGACTGTCATATTAGTGATAAAATCAAGAGTAATCACACTGTAAAATAGTGATCGGGTATATGCAACACCATGCAGTGACAGTCACCAAAACGGTCACTAAAACAGTAAGTCTTTTTTTATGATCACTAATAAAGATGTTGCTGTCTATAAGAGACATTCCTGGTTCACTATGTCCCTATGTGCATGAGAAACTCCAAGCGGATCCTACCAGAATAATAGTTTTTTTTAGATATGGTTGGTAAACATAACTGCACAAATATAAAGGTGCTGTCTTGATAGGGTTAAGTTAATGACCATTAAATAGGAATAGACATTGAAATTCCCCAGGAAGAGCTATCAAAAATTTGATACGAAAAGAAATGAACATACCATCTTCATTGACATTGACTGGTAATGGCATAATTGGTATAGTAGCGCCACCTGATGTTGGCAGAACCCCTGTCCAGCTGTGCAGCTGCATTTGTTTGCAATTATTGATGTGTTGATGTCACTGATAAGAGTCAACTGTAAAATAAGAGAAAAAGGTATGTTATGATAGTTCCCTGATGAAAATGTAATATTACATGCAGAGTAGTATCAATTACGGGATAACATTTCATATATAATAAATACCCGGTACATTAAAAGCAGTTTCTCTTTTTAGGGAAAGCTAGTTTTGTTACTGGTATAGTATCTCTGCAAAATATCGTAGATCTATGATGTCGTCACTGAAAAACAGGGCCCAGAACTTTTTTATCTATTATTACAATATGTATAAATTGAAATTTATGTACCTTCAGTTCATGTGGTGCCTCATTTTTCTTCATACTGCGGAAGCATTTTGCTCGTACTTGTGTACCCTCACTGCATGGTTTGACTGAAAAAGATAGAGGGATGTTCATATCATGGAATATATGGCACAAATATAGATTAATCTTCAATGATAAATAAGAGATGGAATGATGCCTAAAAGTAAGCTGCTAATATACTGAGACCTAATGAGAAGAAGGCATGTTGAGTAAAAGCGGTTTCGTCACAGCCATTGATGTACTTATCAATAGGCATTTCAGGGCCTGAATACAGCCCTGACTTTTACACTTCCATGCCCAAGATGAGGCTTTACCATGAAAAGTCAATAACGGTTTGGATAAATTATGAAAATATTGGCTTCCTGCAAAAAAAATAAACTACTGTATTTAGTTGCCAGTACTTCTCTCAAAACAGCCACTTACTAATAATAGATTAATGAAGACTGTCAACCCAAATTACTTTAGGTTCTTGCCCAAGAATATCATTGATTTAAAAAAAAAAGATAGCATTCTGTTCAAAGTGTTCCCTTGTCTTACACTATACCCCCCCCCCCCCCATCAGCACTGGTCTCAGTCTGTTGCCTGCTACTCTGCCCATCTATGCCGAGGTCTGGTAGGTATGCCCATTGAAGCACCTGGCGCTCAAAAGCGCTACATATCACACAATAAATACAATGATTTTGTGAATGAGATCTGGGTCTTGACTGTCTGATGTACCCAAAAAAGGCGAGGTCCAACAGGCGGCGCCTGTGGGGTTGTCTGTGACTAATACTAGACTGCTAAGTGTTAGGTGATATCCCCATATGAAATGCCCAAGTCAAGGGTGAGACAAGTTGTTACATATTCCACTTCAAATGTAACTCTTGTATATGAATTTAAAACGTAAAAACGGCCAATAGACGTATTGCAATGTTGTAGCCCAGTTGAATACAAGACGCCCCGCTTGGAAGCCAGCACGCTTTGGACGCCCCGCATTATAAATTGGACGCCCCGCTTTTTTTCGGGAGATGTCGCGGTGGCCGCCTCGGACGCCCCGCTTTTTTTTTTAAATGTCATCTTTTTGGTTTATTTGCAACCATTTCTGGTCACAGTGAGACTATACTAGCATATTCGTATATATACATATTAGTATATTCTTTATAGGATGGAAGTTGTACATGATTTTGATTGTTTTAGCACTAGTTTGCTCATCGATTTGTATTTCTTACTTTATTAGCTACAAGTCAGTCTTTATTTGAAGTTCCTACATGAATTATTGACAGACTTATGATATAAATTCGAGAAAAAAAACGGGGCGTACAACCGCGAAAAAGCGGGGCGTCCGTCTGTCAGTCGCTGAAAACGGAAGCGTGCCGGCTTGCAAGCGGGGCGTCCAGAGACCGCCCAGAATTACAACTTGTAGCCTGTTGTTGTAGCGGGGGCCAGTCAAAGTACCACCCTCAGTCAAAGTACCATCTATGTGAGAAGTCAAAGTACCACCCTAGCTCGCGGCCTCTTTCACACCTCAATGTGTATAATGTTATAGTAATGTTATAGAATAATGGCAGTTCAAGTGAAAAAAGCATACAAACATTACAAGAGGAGTTAATTCATTGCAATAATGAACAAACTTCTTGATTAGGTCTGAACATTTGCATTTTTTTAGGACATAAATATAGATTATAACATCCTTATACAATCTGTAAGGCTTGAAATAGCTGAAAAATGCACATATCAACACAACCCACGGGTGGTACTTTGACTTCGATTTAGGTGGTACTTTGACTCAGGGTGGTACTTTGACTGGTAACCGTTGTAGCAAGAGCCACTTGTCAGTCAAGAATATGGCGTAATTATGTGGTAACAACCACAGATCAGTGCGGCCGATTGTCTTCATATTTGGAAGGCTTATGGGTAACATATGTCCCTAACTTGTCTAAAAGTTTCATTGCTTAATTCCTATGGGAAGTGGGAAAATTTGCCGTTATTCGTGTCACATTTTCTTCCGATCGCTATGTGCACCTATTATCACTCATGTGCCGTCCTGTCAAGAACTGCTTATGGTCACAGTACCTGAAAGAATTGACAAGCTGAGAGATGTCAGCCAATGTTTTCCCATAGGTCACTTGTGGAATAACATATTTAAGAGTACACCTAGTTCAAGTTCAGTCATTTTGGAAATGACAACAATCTAAACATTAAACAAGCCAGTACACTGACCTTGAACGTCGTGTATGTAGTGGTCCCAGAAAAACTTGTAACCTCTGTTTGTGGAGTTCTTGGGGGTCTTTGTGAATTCCTGTGCAACCCTGGTGACATCCCCGTGATTTAAACTTGGTAATCCTGTTAAATCTCTTCCCCAGACAATCAACTCTCTGCTTAATGTATCAGAGAACGCCATGTTGCAGTTTGACATGGTCGCTCGCCTCGTTTTCGAACGTGATGCTGAAGCTGATTCTGGGTTTGCTTGTATTAGTAAGACGGTACAAGCGCTACCCGATATCACGGCGACTGCAGCGCCACGCTTATGTGAAAGAGGTGAATTCACCCCTGATCTTGGCTGGGTTCCGCTGTGATGCGAAAATTGGTTACCTTGCGAAATTCCGCTTTTATCGCCCATGAGCATGCGCAGTGATGAATTTCACAATTGGAGAGTGCGACCGAATGACCACTCTCCCCCAGATCTTTCGCAGCGCTAGTGCAAGATTGGCAACCAACCCCAGTCTTCGCTAAGCTGCGACTAACGTGCGTAGCAAACGTCTGCTCTGGTGGCCAGTGTTAAATAATAACGTTATGACATCATATGACGGCTAATATGAAGCCAGAATATAGATTGGCCACCAACCCCTGTCTGCGCTACGCTACGACTTAACGTTAATTAACGTGCGTAGCAAACGTCTGCTCTGGTGGCCAGTGTAGCCAGAATAGTCTGTGAAATCTGAGCGGAAGAACATCTCCACACACATGTGCGAGTAGAGTGGGCGATAAAAGCGGAATTTCGCAAGGTAACCGATTTTCGCATCACACCGCCTGTTTATCCTACCCCTAAATGGCCTAATATAAAATTCCATAGGCTTAACATTGAGTTTCCGTATGCCACGCTGACTGGCATACAGAGTTTTATATGCCACTAGTGACATACAGAATTGTTATCACGTAATATTCCAAAATCGAGGAGAGGGGGTAGGATAAAATCAAAATCTTGGCCACCGCATGCCACTCCTGGGGGCCGTTTCACTAGTAGGGTGGTAAAAGCGAGAGCTAGGACTGCAACAGTGCCAGCAACAGCGATACCAACAGTAGTTGGGCAGATATAGCACGTGATTGTGCATTTAATGAAACAAGCATGAGTTTTGGCACATGGTTTAGGGGAGCCCATAAGGAAAATTTTTAGATGCGTGGGCATTGCAGATAAGTCCCAGGAGCCGGGTGGCGGCCATTTTGAAAATTATCCATTACAAAGCACTACAACACTTTCAGAATGGTTATTACCAAGAAGAAACCTATATGAATCACCTCAAATGTGTACAAGAGGAACATAAAGATATGGAATCATTGATTTATCAATGTTTTTACCATAGACCAGATGTGGGGAGTGGCCATCTTGGATTTTCTGCCGAAATTTCCATAAATCTGAAATTCTCCATGTAGAACTAATCACAAACACACAAATGACAAAAGACTTATAAAATGATATTTCATGTGTTTTGGAAGGTTAAACCTCCTCAAGAAACATTATTAGCTCCTTCTAATTAGAAAAGAATAACGGAAAATTTATTGAAAAAGAGCGTTGATAGTCATAATGGCATTCAATTTGTTCCTATTTCACACAAACATACAATATCTAAGACAAGTTTGAGGTGAGCTGGCCTGTGGATAGTGAGATCCAGGGTTCAAGGCTGTCATGCCACTGTGTTTCCCGCTTGTCTGTCATCCTCATCTCATAGAGCTCACCTTGTGTGAGGCTAAATGCGCTTGACACTGGTGCTTGACACTTGCTATGATTAACAGGGCAACAGAGCTGTTTAGACCTCATAGATCAAGCTAAGCATGACAGACCATTTTAACCTATTCATGCAAAGTGATGCCTTGAGGCATCAACTAGAGCTGGCCAGGTGATGCCTCAAGGTACTGACTGGAGATGGCTAGGTGGTGCCTCCTTTATTTGTTTGGATAGTCTAATTTCCAGTTTCATCAGTTAGATTTGGTGATGCCCTGAGGCATCATTTACAAAATAATTGTTTTATGATATAAAATTGACAATATTGGTCCAAAATACAGCACAGAAAGTAGGAATAGCATCATAATAAATGATTTTAGGTGAAATAAACACAAATTTAAGGATCATGTGCAGTCTCACATTAAGAAATTAGCCTCTAGTACCTGGCCCCTAACAGTTTTCACTGACAACAACACAGCTGTGGGCCTGTTTCACTCCTGTGGTTAGGGTTGATATAAATTTTATTTGATTGTTGAATGCATAATGAATTTGTAATAGTAGTTTGGGATTTCTTGTTCCTAGAAAAATAAATTTGTTTATAATCCAAATTATTTTGACATTAAACACAACCACATGCATTGAAGTCTTTAATAGATGTGGATGGGTTCAGGCAATATTCCAAGTGTACCAGTTGCACAAGATACAAGAGATACCTCCTGCAACTATTTAGACTTCTTATAATTTAATATAACAAAATAAAACTATTTTGTTTCCTTTGTAATGACATGAGGATAGTCCTCTTCATAGTGACAGCAAGGATATCAGATTCCATACCTCCCATCCAAGGTGCTCTAAACCAGTATCTGTCAATAACTATTGAATTGTGGCTGCAAAAAAGAATGCATTAGAAACTACAAGTGTACAAACCTCCATACATATGCATTGTGTAAAAGTGAGGTACAATTGTAATTAATATTGAATGTCAAATCCATTCAAAATAATGAATTCTCTAAAAATTGTCTTAGGAGCAAGATATTCCTTACTCTGATAACATATTGATTGTGTATATAACAAACAGATGACTTTTGATGGTTAGATTGACTTTCAAGCCAAGTTGGATTTAAGAGGTCCAAACAGTCCTCTTGCCCTGTTGACTAATAGCTATCTTGTTAAGGTGTTTCTTGGCATGTGTCACACACTCATATAATCTCCCTAATGGTTAGAGTGGTTATATAGACATTTGATGTGATTCATATAGGTTTTTTCTTGGTAATAACCATTCTGAAAGTGTCATAGTGCTCTGTGATGGTCAATTTTCAAAATGGCCGCCACCCGGCTCCTGGGACTTATCAGCAAAGCCCATGCATCATAAAATTTTCCTTATGGGCTCCCCTAACCATGTACCACAACTCATGCTTGTTTCATTAAATGCACAATACTGCTGAAATTTGAGCTATTTCTGCCCCACTACAGTGACAATGACAAGATCCCATTTCATCAGTGCTCTCACTGTTGAGGTGGCACCAACTCTCACTGTTGGCATATTTTACAGCATAGTGCACTTAGTGAGCACAGGGTCTCGCTGTGCTGTCAAACCTCACTGTGTGTATATAGAGGATTTCCTGTGCTTCCCATAGACCCTCTTCACACTGGCGCCATCTTGTAATGGCCGCCTAAGTAGATCGAACGAAAACGAGGCGAGCACTCTCCACTCAGTTCTGAGTAATAATAAAAAGCTAGTATTTTTCTCACCTGAAAGATGGAAATAGCTCTCACATAATAAATAATAGGCCGATTTTTATAAACAATACATCGTTAGGAACCTGAGACTTGGGCCTATCTGTTGATATTTAAATAAAATACCTGTGATATGAATAAGATTTCCTGTCAGAGATTAAACATCGGAATTGTTTATGTAAAAAACACTAAAACTTTTTTCACAGTGATTTAATGAAAAATCTATCGCAATGACCTATAGAAATAATGATGCATCAGTTAATTGTCAGGAAATTTGAAAATTTGTCAGCAAAAATTTAAGTTTTAAAAAATGTCAGGGAAATTGACTGTTGTCAGGGAAATCTGGAATATCTAGGTCTAGTCATAAAGAAGTCTCTATCTCTGACACTCTTGAGAATTGTGTATATTTAAGAAAATTAGGAAGATCTGTACTAGTTGTATTCTTGGCCCAACAAGTAATACTGTCTCTAATATAGTAGGTTATCACAATATTTGATGCTCCATTATCTCAGTAAATATTTGTCACAGACTGGCAATATAGGTATCATTTTAATCGTCTTGAAGTATCTAAGAAGATAGAGTGGTAATATCTATAGGTCATCGTGATAGATTTTTCATGAAATCAGTGTGAAAACAGGAAGGTAACATGTTTTGTTTTCTTTTTTCACCAAAATGATTTTGATGTTCAATCCATGACTGGAAATCATAGCCAAAACACAGGTATATGATATTATACCAACAAATAGGCCCAAGTGTTAGCTCTTTAACAATGTTTTATTTATAAAAATCGGCCTGTTATTCCCAACACAGCAACAAATTACATTTTTTATTAAATATGTGCTTAGGGGTCTGAAGCCATGCTGCCGACCCAGCTCAGGTATCACGCCTCGTTTTCGAATGCAAGCATATTGCTTGTTCTTGGCAAGCAGGGCCTAGATACATGGAACCAGCGCACCCCGATTGCAGCGCCACGCTTATGTGCAAGTGGTGAATAGGAATTAAGCGATGAAATTTTAAAATGAGTAAGGGGTACATATAACCTATCATTACCCTATCCCCGGATTAAAGCAGAGAAGCAGTGGCTGGGAGTACAGAATTTTATTGAATTCTATGAAATAAGATTATGTCGACCTTACTGGACGATCATATTAATATGTAATATGGATATGAATGGTAAGTAATATTACATAATGGTAATTGACATGTATAATAAGGTCAATTAATATAAGTATAAAATATGATATACAATACAGTAGTATGAAAAATACGTAGGTAATTGTATATGAAAATAAAATAGCCCTACGTGAGTAGGAAGATAAAGAGAAGGTTGAGGGTGGGTGGGACGAAATTAGTGCTTGTAGTACGTGCGTACTGCAGAGCGGGTGGAGAAGAAGTGAGGCCGGGGCCTGGACCGGGCTGTACCACGTGACCTCGTGGTGTGGGTGAGTGCCGCGAGGGGGCAGGAGGGGCGCCCGTGAGGCGCGGTAGAGGGGGACACCGGGGAGGCAATGATTACCCCTGAGCCATGCCCATGGGTTTACCATTACCCTATCCCCGGATTAAAGCAGAGAAGCAGTGGCTGGGAGTACAGAATTTTATTGAATTCTATGAAATAAGATTATGTCGACCTTACTGGACGATCATATTAATATGTAATATGGATATGAATGGTAAGTAATATTACATAATGGTAATTGACATGTATAATAAGGTCAATTAATATAAGTATAAAATATGATATACAATACAGTAGTATGAAAAATACGTAGGTAATTGTATATGAAAATAAAATAGCCAAGAGCCAATATAAGGAGGGGGGGGTGGGATAAAAGAAAAAATATTAAGAATTGTTTAGGGACCTGATCAAGGCATGGTTCACTGCGGAGGCATCAGTGTCTTTGATGTAGGTCCGATGGGCGTTAGACCTCCAGCCCCCATACCGCTGTATGGCGAGTTCCGGCATACCGGCCTGGAATGCCTGCGTCGCGGCAGCCTTCCGGAGGCTGTGCAGTGTGTATGTAGGGGGCTGTGCTGCCTTCCGGAGGAGTGATTTCCATTCCCTCGACAGTGTCCTGGTCGTGAGAATCTCTCCGTTCGCTAGGCTGAGGAACGGAGCCGTAGGGTCGGCCGTAGGTGCGGCCGCGAGCATGGTCCGTATCGCCCGGACGGGGCAGGAGGACGGTTCGGGGGAGGCTCGTATGACCACTGTCTTTTCCTCCCCCGCTCTCTGCATGTTTTTCGCCGCCTTCACCCTGATCGATGCTTGTCCGGGCGTGACGACCACGTCTCGGCGTGACAGGTGTCGCGCCGGGTCGTACTTCGCCGTGGACGGTGGCGCCACCTCGCTTTGCCGCAGCGCGGCAAAGTAGATGATTAGAACCGCGGCCCTCAGACCGACGTGCATCGGGGAGTCTGTGAGGGCCGTGAGGGCCGCCCTGAAGACGTCCATCGGGACCGGAGGCTTGACGTTGGGGAGGTACTCCTTGTTTCGTTTCATGGCATCCAGTGCCCGCTTCACCCGGAAATCCTCGGTTGCCGCGACATCACCGCCCGTCAGCCGGAGGTGCGACCGTACGTGGGACAGCTGGTTCGCGACCGTCGCCGGCGAGGGGGCGTGGCCCGCGACGTACTCTAGGTACGCCGTGGTGAAGGACACTGTGGGTTTCTGGGGGTCGGCTCCCATTCTCCGGCAGAAGGCTAGGTAGGTCGCGACGGCACTCCGCTGGTTCGCGACCGTTCCGGGGGCACGCGCCTCGCACTGCCGCGCAGATGCCCTCGTCTGGAGTGATCGTAGCGCCGGATCTGCAGGCGAGACGGAGAACGGGGTAGAAAGAGGTGTGTGTACATGGGATCACTTCAACCAGAGAATGATAATTTATGTAATTAACGGCCGTGACAAAGTCCCTCGAGGTCAGGTGGGCACGGCTGAGGGCGTCTGCCACGGTGTTAAGCACCCCCGGCACGTGAGTGTACACGAACTCCACCTGGAGTCTGGCTTGTACTGTCCATGCCTGGCGGGCACACTCGGCGAGGACCGGATTCCTGGCACGCCCCGACCTCAGTGCCTGGACTGTACCCATGTTATCGCAGTACACTTCCACACGAGTCCCTCGGTCGCGATCCGTGAGGAAGGTACACATTGCGTAGACCGTATTGAGGGCCTCGAGCTCGGCGATGCAGTCCACGGGGTCCTCGACGGGGCAGACCCTACCGCAATAGTAGTATCTCCCATCCGTGCCCCCTACTCCACTCAGGCACGCGTCCACTATGATGCACTTGGTGGGAGGCCCTCGAGGTATCAGGGCATGGCCGTTCCATCCCTCGGCGAACCGCAGGAACCACTGGAGGTCCTGCCGCATCTCCGAGTTGACGTTGATATAGTATCCGGCCATGCCCCGGAGGGCCTCGAGCAGCTTGCTGACGAACGGTCGGGCCGGGCGTATACACTTCGCCACGTGGAGGACCCGACCGAGGACCGACTGTAGTTGGCGTTTCGTCAGCGAGCGTTTGGTTGAGACGGCCCTGACGTGTTCTCGCACGTCCCGTAGTTTGTCCCGTGGGATACTGAGGGACATATCCACTGAGTTTATGAGTATCCCTAGCCACGTTACAGCCCGGCTCGGGGGCTGTGCCTTTTCCCTGGCCTCGGGGAGGCCCAGTTCTCTGAAGAGCTCCCGCGCTGTCTCGAAGTCGGCGGCCGCCTTCTCGGCCGTTGGGGAGAGGATTATAAGATCGTCCAGGTACATCGCGGCATCGACCCCCTTGCGGTCAAGTATCTTGACGATGGCATCTGCTACGCACTGCATGTGGTAGGAGGAGGCCCGGGCACCAAACGGCATGGCCGTATCACAGTAGTACCCCTCCCCCCACGCGAAGCAGAGCAGAGGCCAGTCGAGGGGGTCGCACCGGAAGTTCTTATATGCCCGTGCGATGTCGATGGTGGACATATAACTCCCCGGCCCCGAGGCCACCAGGCGGCCGACGAAACCATCCACGGTAGACAGAGTTTTTGACGATATAGCCGTTAACGCTGGATTCCTTGGGGTACGTCATGTCCGTGATCACGCGCCTATCAGACGTACCCCTCTTTTCCCGTGTCATTAACGGCGACACGTGACACCAAGGCTGAAAGGGCGGGTCCTCGAACGGACCCATAAGGTTTGAATACCCCTTCTCCTTGTCGATGAACCTGGCTATCTGGTCCGGGTACCCTGAGGCACTGGGGTGGTTGGGCACTCCCCGCGTGTCGGTAACCGGCCCGGCGTACCCGAGGGGAAACCCGAATCTAATGAAATCCGTGAGTTCCTCCTTCCCGGGTATAGTCGCGAGGTAGCGGGTCCAGGCTGGTATGTTGAGATCAGTGGGGATCTCGATCCGGGCCCCGAGGGCGTTGGGCATTCCCGTGCGCCGCACCCGATCGTAGATGTCGGCGTGCGCCGGCGGCCCGGGGGCGGAGAAGTGGGGCCAGAGGGCCCGCCTATGTCCGGCGAACGTGCCGGGGTCGGTCCGTACCCCGGGAGCGGGTATTCCGGTCTCGCAGAATTCCCTAACGGCAGCGAAGTCGATTCGTGGGTTATCGTTGCCGTCCTCCCGGGGCAATTGCCGAGCCAATTGCTCCATATGCCCGTCGTCGCCCCCATACACAGGAGTGTATTCCTGAGGGGGCGGGGTTGTTTGCTCGTGTGCGTCCCCCACGTGCTCGGCACGCGGTGTTGTGGTCATGGGGGTGTTACGTCACGGGTGGTGCACTCCTTGACCGGGTCGCCCTCGCTGAGTGCACTCGTACCGGGAGCGAGGGGTGTTACACGCGCCACACTCACTCGCGGGGCGCGTCCGGTCCGTTTTTTGAAGCCGTTGGGTGTTGTTTCTGCACTCCTGAGAGGTCGGTGGTGCGCATGGTGTGTCCGGCCTGGGGCATCCGGCGTGGGGCAGGTGCAGGTGTTGGTGCAGCACTCTCATACCCGCCACCGTACAACAGCTTCCTGTTGCACGCGTGTATGGAGTGCGTGCACATCCTGCCAACGGAATCACAAAATGAGCACACGTGCACCCATTTAATTCCGCCATCTTGGTGGCCGTTCCGCTGGCGGCAGCCCCTCTCCGAATTAAATGCCCGGCACGGCAGCTCCCGTCCTCCGGTCTTTCCCGCGTCTTGGCCGTCGTGCACCGTTGTGGTTGCCGTCATCGCGAGACGGACACGCTCGTCCTGTATTCGCACGTGGTCGGACCAGTAGATCCTACCGGCCTCGACCTGGTCGAACACGTACTGAGACCAACGCCTCACTGCGGCCCACGGCCGGGTCTGGGCATCTATCGATACCTGGGACAGGTGGCGATACATGTCCCTCCTGTCCTCCTCCGGGACGGCCCGGTGGTCCTCCATCATCACCAGAAACGCGCTTACATACTCCATCGGACCGAGCGTGCCTCTGACCTCGAGCCTCTGATTCACGGTGAAGAGGCCCTCGCGTTCCACATACATATATGGTTTCGACAGCAATTTAACGGTGTGAAGATCTGAAGTAAACCTACCGGCCGTGCGGTCGTGTCGTAGTCCCTCACGGTCGAGTTCTTTCTGTAGCAGCTCGTCTGGGAGGTATCGGTCGCGAAGCTGACGGGGGGCCGGGAGACGTGATGTTTGGTCGTTTGCCCATTCCCTGGTCCGGTCCTCCGCGACGGTGGCCTCCCTAACGGTCGCCGGCTGCGATGCCCTAGATGGAGATTTTGCCCGTTGTAGACCTTTTATCGCCTCAAGTATCAAGGCGACGTTCCCCTCCAGGGCCGTTATTCTCGACGTCTTGACCGTCGATCCATTTTCCGACACTGAGTCCACGTGGTCGTTCGACGCCTGTGTCGTACCTCTGGCCGTGGCCTCGGAGCCTGCGGCCGCCTGAGGTTCCTGAGACGTGCTCGCCACGGGCGTATTCCTCGTGTTCGGCATGGTACACTCTCCTCTATCGTTCTATCGCACTTTATCGTAGTATGGTGTGCTGGCCTATACTCGTGGAGTAATAGGCTGCGAGCACGTGGCCAAGAAGACGAAATTAGTGCTTGTAGTACGTGCGTACTGCAGAGCGGGTGGAGAAGAAGTGAGGCCGGGGCCTGGACCGGGCTGTACCACGTGACCTCGTGGTGTGGGTGAGTGCCGCGAGGGGGCAGGAGGGGCGCCCGTGAGGCGCGGTAGAGGGGGACACCGGGGAGGCAATGATTACCCCTGAGCCATGCCCATGGGTTTACAATCGTACCAAATATGAAGAAGAACCGTACCGTTCCAAAGATATCAGCGTTTGAATTTTCACTCCCTCTGTGAGTTTGCCTTGGTCGCTGTTCTTTTTCACTCCCTCCTTAGTGCAGCGGGGTTTTGGCTGTTCTTTTTATCTCCCCCCGGAGGCCAACGGGAAGTGCTCGACACTGGCCACGGCCGACTTTCTCCATATTTGGTACGATTATAGGTTATATATATGCCTTACTCATGTAGAAATTTGATTGCCTAACTCCTACGGGAAGTGGGTGAAAACATGCCCTCCTCTGACATAAACAAAGCTCTAAACCCAACAGCGACATGGTCTACCCTGTCACTAATAGTGCCTCAACAGTGATAGGTACAGTGAGACCTAATTTTCTAGTTAAACTTACTCTCTCACTTAACCCACTCAAACTACAGATACTCGTTTACAAAACACCATTTCCGGTGGCCAGTAAGAACGAGGCTTATTGCTAAACCTGGGGGTTTGAGGCTAGACTTTTGTTTTTTGTCCCGTTTGTTACTTTTGAAGTGAAGTTTATTACTATCATCTCTGAATAACTCTGTTTCGAAACTACGATGACAATTGTTAAGTTTATCAAAAATTTGGATCTAAAAGATTGGAGAATGACACATATAATCTTGAACCTACATAGTCAAAGTACTGAGCGCCTACATCCAGAAATGGTGATTTGTAAATGGGTATCTGTGGTTTCAGCCGGTTCACTTTGGCTCCCTCTGGCGGAGGAACCTGGCCCTGTCCCATATCCTGACTAGGTGAAGCCTGAAGGTGGCCATGGATTCACCAGCGATGCCTCCGGACGCAGGGGCGCCAGTACATTGAAAGTGGAGGGGGGGGGGGGGGGGATTTTGTCAGATTTTGACATTTTTCCACGCGGAAAAGTTAGGGCTAAGCCATCATTGTATGCTAAAAAGTCAGACTTTGACACTTTTCCACAGTCTGTCCCCCTATGGACCACTGTTTTCCAATTTCTGGAGAAATTGGCATGTACATGTAGAATTACTTGAAACTTCCATTTCTGGCATCGGATTTCCAATTTCTAACTTGGCACTACGCAGTAGGGCGGCTGTCCGTGTATCTAGACAAACCTGTTTTCACTGTGTTAAGAACGATGAAGGCAGAAAATTTGACTTATTTGGCTAGCTAAACATGCTTTATGTTATGCCTGTATTAGGGATACATGTACTTGTTTTAATCGGGCATGGCATTTTGAGCAAGAATTTGCAGTAGGAATACCAATAAAAACCAACATCATATCAGTTTAAAAAACACATCAAGAATTTGTTTTGATTTACTACGTATACATCAAAGTGCGCCCAAACATTATTCATACTGCACTCTTAGCCATTGAGAACTCTTATCTTAAATGGTCTTGTTTAGTAAAAGTATGTCAACAAAATACGGTATAGTATACACTCCTGACAAGGTGAATACGTTTTACTAAATTATGACCCAGTGCAATATGAAATAACATATAATGATAATATGCCTTATGTGACTAATAAGAAGGGAATCGCAGGGAGTCACTTATTGGAGTAAGTCATGATATGTATTGGTCTTAAGTGTACTACTACCTCCTGTATTAAAGAGTTCCAACGAACATGGGTGCTTTGTAATCTGACATGGTGTCAGAAGTGGCTAGATAATCTGACAAAATCTGATATCTAGTAAAGCCATCCGAAAGAATAGATGCAGCAGAAATGCAGACAACATTCTAGAAATATCCAGGAAACAAGTACTTGGCTGAAAAAGTAGAAGTTTGATGTCTACACCCAAATTACTAAAATTAAACCTCCAATCATGAAAGCCATGACAGGTTTCTAGAAGCTTCTACTGACAAGTGCAGCTAAGTAAAAACTACACTAATCCTGACAGCATTAGCTGTGTATCTGCATTGAGTGTTTCTACTGAAAACTTAGATGAGTAAAGTTTAATTACTGTACTTGAATGACCTTTTTCACTGTGAGTAGAAACAAAGAGAAAGCAATATGACAGAATCTAGTCTCCAAAAGACAGCAATGAACTGGAAAGCAGAAAGTCTTAACAGGGAGTGGGAAAGGTTTCAAAAACACTTTCAGTACTACTGTATGGGCCCACTTTCTGAGAAAAATGAGGCTGTGAAAATAGGATATCTGCTTCTGTTTATAGGTGAAAGAGGAAGAGAGATTCATGAAAATGCCAATCTCAGTAAGGAAAATAAGATGAAACTTGATGAAAATCTTAAAATCTTCAAAAACTATACAGCACCCCGTAAAAATTCTCTATGTGCAGGATTCAGATTTGACAGGCGACGTCAAGGTGAAACTGAGCCTTTTGATGATTTTGTGACTGATCTTCGAGTTATGGTCAAAGACTGCCTTTATGAAGATGTTGACCGCAGGCTCAGAGATGCTATTGTGTATAACTGCTATTATGAAAAAGTGTGTGAAAAATGTCTCGATGAAGGTGATGACCTTACTCTTGATAAAGCTATTGAAATTGGACAGACATTTGAAGTCTCGCAAATAGGCCTGAGGGAACTCAGCAAAAGAGGAGAGGATGCATCTGTCAATGCTTTGTCAAAACAACATCGGAAGGGACACAAGCAGTATCAAAAGAAAATCAGTAAAAACCAGAGTAGGATATGTGGTAAACTTGGTCATTATGGGAAAGTGTGTCGACAGAGAGAAAAGTCTTCAGCTCATGCTATACATACTGAGAGTGACAGTGAGTCTGTACCTGAAGAAGTAGAATTCCATTCTATGCCAAATGACACTGGGAGTGGAGAGTTCTATGAATACATCACTGTGAATGAAGACAAGAAAGTTTACTTTCAGCTAGACACAGGATCTCATTTAAATGTCCTGCCATATGAACAGCTACAAGAGTTAGGACTCACACAGGAACACCTGAATCCAACTTCAAAGATTCTGAAAGGCTACCTAAAGGAGAAGAAGAGGCCCCTAGGTATTATCACATGGTCTACGGTGAATTCGGTCACACGCAACACACTCGATACCGGTGAATTCGCTACCGCTACAAGTTCGGTACAGGTGAGTTCAATACCGCTATGTTCCCGGGCCTGCCGCCTATGTCACGGTGAGGTCGGCCGGGTCTCCTGGGTCTCTGCCGGACATAGTAGGGATAGGGATAGGGATAAGGTTAGGGTTAGGGATTGGGATAGGGTTTGGGTTAGGGTTAGGGATAGGGATAGGGATAGGGATAGGGATAGGGTCAGGGTTAGGGATAGGGTTAGGGATAGGGTTAGGGTTAGGGATAGGGTTAGGGTTAGGGATAGGGATAGGATAGGGATAAGGATAGGGATGGGGATAGGGTTAGGGATAGGGTTAGGGTTAGGGATATGTTAGGGTCAGGGATAGGGTTAGGATATAGTAGGGATAGGGATAGGGATAAGGTTAGGGTTAGGGATTGGGATAGGGATTGGGTTAGGGTTAGGGTTAGGGATAGGGATAGGGTTAGGGTTAGGGTTAGGGATAGGGATAGGGTTAGGGTTAGGGATAGGGATAGGGATAGGGATAGGGATAGGGTCAGGGTTAGGGATAGGGTTAGGGATAGGGTTAGGGTTAGGGTTAGGGATAGGGATAGGGTTAGGGTTAGGGATAGGGATAGGGTTAGGGATAGGGATAGGGATAGGGATAGGGATAGGGATAGGGTTAGGGATAGGGTTAGGGTTAGGGTTAGGGATACGTTAGGGTCAGGGATAGGGTTAGGTTATGGTTAGGGATAGTTTAACCCTATTGCGCCGGGTACCCGCGGCAGGGCTACAGTCATGGAGCAGGGTACTAGTGCTAGTGAATGCTGCTAGAGGCCGGGTACATAGGCCTATTGTGAAAACTTGTTTTTGGATCATGTGACATGACATGTGATACTTATCATTATTTTTCATTTCACTTAAAAAAATCAAATATGATGTTATATCTACATTCTCCGAAAGTTTCATGTTTATTAAGCCATTATTTTCAATTTTATTAAAAAAAACGTATATTTTGCAAATGATGCCTCAAGGCATCACCCGGCCAGCCCTGGTTGATGCCTCAAGGCATCACCCGGCCAGCCCTGGTTGATGCCTCAAGGCATCACCCGGCTTGAATGGGTTAAGGTTAGGGATGAATAAGAATGTAGGAAAAGCACAATCTGGCTTACAGGGCTGCGAGTATATTCCGGATATGGCCAGCTGTGTGGCTGGCCCTAAACGCGGGTGGTGGCCGGTACCCGACCCCGGCACCGCAGGTGGCAGCCGGCACCACGGGCGGTATCGAATTCACCTTTTTCGCAGACCAAAACTGTCACAGTAGCGAACTCACCACTGGGCCGAACCTGTCGCGGTACCGAATTCACTGGTATTCTATCACACTACCAGTGAAGTACAAAGACTGCAAGAGAAAACTGAACGTCTATGTTGTAGACCTAGAATAGATTCCACTTCTCTCAGTTGGAGTTGGATATGGACCAAGATGTAGAGCCAGTTGTTCATGGACCTCGATCACAGCTAAAAGCACTACTACCTAGTATAAAACAGAAACTAAAAGAAATGGAGAAGGAAGGATTCATAAAGAAAGTGACAGAGCCAACAGACAGGTTAGTTCAATGGCTGTGTCACAACACATTTGAAAGATCTGTATATATCTGGAGCCCAGCAACGTGAATAAAGTGATCAAGAGATCTATCTATCCAATGAAAACTGTAGAGCAAGTAAGGAGTGAGCTCAATGGAGCCAAGATGCCCTTGATGGCTTTTGCCAAATACCACTGGATGAAGAATCTTCTTATCTAACAACGTTCAACTCCCCTTTGGGTAGATATAGATGGATGAGACTTCCATTTGGTATCAAAAGTGCACCTGAAATCTACCAAAGAACAATGGACACAATGTTAGAGGGTATAGATGGAGCAATGGCGATAATGGATGACATTATAGTTGAAGAACATGAGGAAATTCTGAAAAAAGTTCTCTACAGAGCTACAGAATGGAATATCAAACTCAACATTGAAAAGTGTAAGCTACATCAAACAAGTATAAAATATGTTGGACATATCTTGACAGACAAGGGTACAAAACCAGACCCAGACAAAGTCAGAGCAATCCTGGAAATGCCAGAGCCGACTACAAAAGAGGAAGTGAGCACATTTCTTGGGTTTGTGACTTATCTTGGTAAGTTCATTCCTAATCTGAGTGAAGTTGACATTCCACCTAGAGATGTCAACAAAAGTGCATTATTCTTCTGGAACAAAGCACAGGCAAAAGCATTCCAAAACCCTCAAACAACTGTGTACTGAAGCATGCACATTGGCTTACTATGATGTGAACAAACCAACAGTAATCCAGTGTGATGCAAGTAGTTTTGGTTTTGGGGGCGTCACTTCTACAAGAAGATGGAGTGATTACTTATACGTCAAGAGCACTGAATTCCACAGAATAGAACTATTCCCAAATCCAAAAAGAACTGAAAGCTATAGAGCATGCATGTTTAAAATTTCACACATATATCTATGCCAAACCAGTCACTGTGGAGAGTGATCATCAGCCATTGTCCAAGAGTTGATCTTCAAAAAGCCAATCCACAAGGCTCCAAAGCACTTGCAGCCCATGCTTCGAAGGTTAAGCATATATGTCCTTACTGTGAAGTACAATAAAGGCAAGCATATATGTATCTAGCAGACACCCTTAGTCGAGCCCATCTGCCAGAGACAGTGAAGACCACAGGAGATGAAACCATGATGGTTCATAAAGTGTCAATCAGTTGTGACCGATTGGTGCAGTTTCGACAATATACTACTGAGGAACTGAGCAGCTTGGTTATGACCATATATTTAGAAGGCTGGCCAGAAGAAAAAAGCCAAGTCCCGGATGATGTGAAGCCATACTGGAACTTCAGAGAGGAACTGGATTATGTAGATGGTGTTGTGTATAAAGGAGAAAGACTAATTATACCACCATTGATGCGAAAGTATGCTTTGGAATGTATCCACACTTCACACATGGGTATCAAAAAGTGCAAGTCCAGAGCTAGGGAAAGCTGCTACTAGCCAGGAATCAATCAACAGATTGAGCAAGTAGTTGAAAACTGTCAAGAATGCCAAGTCAACCAGAGGAAACAGCAAGTCCAGCCCATGACACTGAGAGAAATACCGGAAAGACCTTGGTCCCACTGTGCTTCAGACCTTTTTGAATTCAAAGGTCAACACAAGTTTAGTGATTATTGTTAATTACTTCAGCAAGTGGAGAGCAGTAGAAAAGTTGCTTACTGAGACAACATCATCAGTAGTTGCTGCTATAATAACAATCTTAACCACTCATGGTATTCCAGACAAGTTGACAACTGACAATGGTCCACAATATTCCAGTTCTGAATTTAAGCAGTTCACATTCACTGGAATAGACCTGTCTCCGGCACAAATACTTATGGGAAGGAGAATAAAAACCAGCCTCATCATTAACAGAGACCTTCTCAGACCAAAGACCTATTCTACAGAGTTGATTCGGCACAAACTGGATAAACTTCAACTTAAAGTAAAGGAGAACTACAACAAAGATGCAAGGAAGGAATACTATGATGAACTGAAATCAGGTGATACTTTGTTGTACCAAACACCTACAACACTAAAAACTAAACAGTGGCAACAAGCCAAAGTTGTGACAAGTCACTCTACTCCTCATTCGTACATAATTGACATGGGTGAAAGGAAATTAAGACGAAACAGGACCAATAGATTACACTAACTACCAAATTTTATCTAGTCAGAAACATATGTTTTAATTCATAAGAAAAAGAAAAATTATTTATGCTACTATAGAGACCCATACTGTTCCTGGTGCTGTTTAACCCTTTCACCGTGGGTGATGCCATATGGCATCAACCGTGCTGGGGCGGGATGATGCCATATGGCATCATCTGTACTGGGGCGGGTGATGCCAAAAGGCATCATTTTCTTAGATTTGCAAAATTTCGTTTTTGTGGAATAAAATAGGATCTATTGGTTATATATTCATGAAATTTTCAAAGAATATATATGCAACACCCAGCTCATGAATTTGTTTGAACTGGATAATAATATTAATGATTGCATATTTTATCACTTCCTGAACTATAGAACTATTACAATAGCCCTGATTCTTCCCGCCCTCTGGAGGTATGAATTAGCACTATCACCCACCCTGAACTACATACTATTGCCACAGGTACCCGCCCTTAAAGGGTTAATTTCACAAAATACAAAGGAAAAAAGACATTTCCAAGAAATGCATCTAAGGCCAAAGCTAGAACATTATGCTTTATGATTATACTCAGGACATTCTACGTTATCTTGGATTCCTGTGGTAAAGACAGGTATGACCGACAAGCTAAGAACTAGTGACCCTGGCTTGTCTTAGTGCTATTTTTTTCGTGTGTTAACTCTCATTGCTTATTTTGATGATCGAAAAAAGAAAAGAAAAAGGGAGATGTCATCATATGTATTGGTCACATGATCTAAAGTGTATTACTACCTCCTGTATTAAAGAGTTCCAACCAACATGGCTGCCTTGTAATCTGACAGAGTATAAACTTCACCAGCAGGGGAAGAGCAAGCGCAATGGCGGCAACAATTGGTGCCACCTAGCGAGGAGAGGAGGAGAAGTGGAGAGAGAGGACCCAGCAAATCTTTCGCGGCACTAGTGCTTACCAATCCTCAACCCAACGGTGGTTCCCCGGGTATCCATTAAAGAGATGGGGAAACAGCCAACATTTCAGATTCGAAACAGGGTAACTGTCAAAAGTTATGTAATTCACAAAACTCATATCATGAGTTTGGAAATACTGTAATTGCTAAATGAGCTTCACAGACAATCCAGCTGTTTCTTCTTTGGCTCTAAACTACTTTATAATGTGAATCCACAGCTCATTAGACTGCCCCTTTGAATGAGCACATGTGTCATGTTGACAAACAAAACCCGGCAAAACATGGGTTGTTTCTACTGAAGAAATATACAAGACTATGTCTGGTTTGACATAGCAAATAACAGAAATTAGTGTATATTATTTACCATATACAATAAAACCTGCTTAAGGGGCACCCTCTGTTTCGAGCAAATTGACCTCTTAAGCAGGGTGTCCTATTGAGCGGGGTTAAAATAAACCAAATGAACATCTCTGTTTCAAGCAAATTGTCCCATCTCTATTTACAAGTACAACACAAAATACTCCTCAAAGTGTTCGGAGTTCAGGATAAAACTGGCATATGGGGCAGATTTTGCCCTAAACAGGCAGGTCAGTGCAGGAAGCAAAGCGCAGGATCTATGCTAGGAGAGTGGACCCAGGCTCGATCTCACTCGTACCTAAACTGACTGACAGAGCTACACCCTGGAGCTACACTGTGTTAGCTTATGTTGTGTTAAATTCAGGCCACCTTGACCCACAAGCTGAAAGTGTCTGTGACTCTCCCTGCAGAACCTTTGTGACCTGGGCCTATGTTTGGAGAGTGTGATATTTTTCAGTATTGAAGCCATTTTTACATATCTAATTTCCTTTTGTGTGTATACATAGACTTTATTATTGATTTGGTAAGCCACACCGAACGGATCACTGCCCTGCTGCTCTTGGAATATGTTTTTATGTATTCAATTATGAGAAGGCTAAAGAAAGCCTATTGATTATTCAAACATAATAAACAATTCGCCAAAGTGCTTACTTAATTTTTTCTCTGTTCTCAAGACGATATAAGATGATGAATGGGAACATTCCCACATACAATGAATTTCAAAATATATCGAAAGAATGTATGAGGCGCATTTTTATCTGTTTTCATCAGAGTTTATATTCAACTTTAGTATCGAATATTGGTATCAAATAAACTTTGCTCACATATACTATAAAATAAAATATCAGTATTACATAAACAGCCTTGCGTCCGTGAGTGTTAAACTTGATAGCGCATGCTCCCGCAAATGCTTGTAGTGGAATTAATAGAGCCAGGCGTAATATATTGCTCGGTGTGTTACAGTGCTTAATTCCACTCGCTCTGCGAGCTCGTGGAATATTTTTATCAAAAGAAACGCGGTATGTGAGTATGTACCAGTAAGGTATATACATTTTATCTTAGTACTAACTCAGGCGTATGGTGAGACTGAACATGAATGTGTAAAAGTATTTCATATGTCGATGATATATCACACCAAAGCTGGCATATGAAGTATAGAAAACTACACCCTGGCTACTCTCCAAATGAGATATACATGTACCCATGGACAAAATGACCTACATACATGTAGTTTCCCAATCCTACAGACAGCGCAGTCACGCACGGGTACTATTCACTGAAGACGATTGGGTGTATATATCTAACCTAGAAAGAGCCAAAATAGAGCAGAAGTAAGGCTTGTTGCGACGGGAACGGAGAGCTGACTAGTGCACAATGCTAGAGGATCAGAGATAAACCTATGAAGCAGGAAATTCCGATCATCGCGAAATGAAGTAATGTAGCCAGTAAGTATTCATTCAAATTACAGTTTTATTTTCTTATTCCGATAGCCTAATATAAGAACTATAGAACTTGAGACAACTAGAGACTATAGGTATTTACATGGCCAGTAGGCCTGTTAGTACACATGATGTATATGAACCAGTACCGTTGGCCTATTGACATGCAATATTCATTTTCTTTCATGTGTTAGTTTGGATTGAACATTTAATTCCTGCATGTGCGGATCTATAACCAGGGGCTTATGTGCATTTATAAGTAGTAGATGTACGTTTGTGTAATAATGAGACTGGGACATCGGTCAGAGTCAATACCCTGTAATTATTTATATAACTTTTATTGTTTAAAAAAAAAATCAAGATGGTTAAAAAAGAAAATCAAATGTGTTTTTTAATCAAGATGTGTACTCATCTGTTTAGTAGAGACGATCTTCCGTACATCATACGAAAAATAACAAATAACAGAATACAAAACGGAGTTTAACAACACATGTATAACAACTTGATTATGATCTTTCACATTCAGTCACATATATATATGTCACAACTCAGAATTGAATAAGGGACCTGCTTAACAAATAATGGGCCAATGATGATTTAATGGATTAGGATTACTACATATATTTCAGACGTGCAGACACTTCGGAAGGTCTCCAATCGTATATCACAGTTCATAGTTTTATCTACTTCTGGATATTCAACGACTTACCCACATACTGTTTCTGCAGTGAGGTCTGAACCTACTGAGCTCCCGACACACTACGGCAAGCGTTCTGACACGCCTCCGATTCACTACGACACAGAATCTCTCAACCTTCCGACACGGCTACGATACATACAATTTGATTTGTAACCATGTTGTAGCCATGTCGGAAGCAGTGGGTGCCCTGCTTTAGTGTGACCGTATGCAGTAGACAATTGCCAATCTGACCAAGAAGAACTGCATGCAAACCTACTGCGCTAAATGTGTTTGCATTCCTCTTTTACAATGAGGATAAGGATAGTCTATGGAGAAATATGTCAATATGTTATATCCCAGGATATTACTTAACTATTAACAAATACCAATAGGATGATTATCTTCTATCTAACGATATTTGTCTAAAGCAAAAGGCTATGTTAACAAAAATGGTCCTGTACGCCAATGTTCCTTATACTTATAAATTCGTGTTGTAATTCCTTTATACATATTTCCTTCTATGAAGAATAGAAAAAGGATGTTCCTAGAATAGGAGGAGAATGAACACATTAGTAAATTGAAAACCATATAAACATAACCTGCTAAACTGATTAATAATGCATGTTCGGAGTAGACTTAGATTATATTACAAACAGATCCTCATCTTTAATATAGTGTTGCTTGGCTTCTTGCACTTCATCCTTATGCCGAACGTTGCTAGTGGCTACAATGACCCATGTTACCCTCCTGCCGAAGAGATGGCAGCTATGCGGCATCTAGCAAAGCACGTCATCCAGGCCCTTGAGGATTTGAATGAGACCTACTGGATTGACCATGGTACTCTCCTCGGTGCCGTTAGACATGGCGATCTGTTACCACACGACTACGACATTGACATTGGTCGGCGACGCTACTCCGACCGTGACCAGGAACGCAAAATAGGTCAGCAATTTAAGAAACTGATTGAGGCACACAACATCTCAGGAAACATGATGATTGCCCAGCACACCCCAGTGAGGGGCAGGAGAGTGAGCTGTGATATGTTCAGGTATGACGTTGTCACCAGAAACTCAGGTGCTGTCAGGTATTTACAAGAGTATGATCCAAATCCAGCCAGTGTCTTTCAGAATCTTAAATATCTCGTGTCACAGCAGGTATTTCCAATGGATATGTTTCTCCCTACAGTCAGGGTACCTTTTCTGGGAATGATGGTACAGGCTCCTAGAAAATACAAAGAACTCTTGCGAAGGAGATACCCATATACATGGTTCATCAAATTTCCATATAAATGGAAATGTTGGCTTCCCTTCACTTAACATAGGTCTCACTTCATGATAGAATTTTGCAGTGTACATTTTATCATGTGAACATAACATCAAAAGCTTTGTATTAAGTAAAACATAGTCATGACGCCTATACGATGATACTTATTCGAGATTTCTGGCCTTCACCGAGATTACTATGTCATTTCTATGTTTCTTTTATCATTATATACCTTAGATTGATTATAATCCGCTGAAACTCACCGAAACTTGACTCTGTTGACACTGTCACCGCCAACCAGTGCGGGAAGTACAAAGGTACACGGCACATCGTGCAATATGTAACAACTTACTTTACCCCAAGGAACAGTAAGTATAAATTTACACTGAGTTTGTGCATAGGTATATAATAATACAATAGTAGTACTAAAGACTTCTATGATATGTACGAATGAAGTATTTCATAGCTGCACTAGTATGTGCTATCCATATCGTACTGTCAAACCATCAGCTACATTTGTTAATCGATTTGAATGGAACCTCTTTAACCATATTTGATAATAACCGCTTAAAAACTCCTAACATGCAGAGTCAACCAATGGTGGATGTAGGGGGCCAAAGTAAACCATTACCTATTCCTTCTAAGCTGATTACGGCTCTGAAAGGCCTTGATTGTTGGAAAATGCATCCTAAACAGATTTGAAGTCATTTTGTACATGGGTAGCAGGTAAGCAGTCCCACCTGATACGCTCAATAATATGACTGGTTTTAATTCATTTATGAAGATGGATAATAAATACCACAAACGATAGTTTTGTGGACAGGCGGCTCCTTAAACCACTCTAGGTCGGCTTCGTAGTTCATTCGTCAATGCTCGTGTACTATTACACATACATCACGCATGGTTTGTGGCTGCCGGTCCACAAAACCTTTGATTATTGCCTATTTCAACATTTGTTAAGGGGACAATCGTACACCGAGTTAGAATTCTACGATCTTTACAACAACAGATATTGTTCCATGAAATACTTCCTGTACAGGCCACCCCTATCAGCGGCCCAAACAAGCACTAAGCCCTACAGTGGTCAGTCAGATGAAGACGTTCAACCTTCCAAAACACAGCAGATAACACTTTATAAGTCTTGTCTTATTTGTGTGCTTGTGATTACAATCTTAGCTGAGGATGTCTCCGAATCATGTAAGTATTGGCTGAAAATCCCAGGTAGCTGCTCTACATACACTGTAAAAAAATTCCGTAAAATATACAGTATACTACCGTAAACATGGACGGTATATCACTGTGATCTTACTCACAGTTCCATACTGTATATTTGATACCACAAAACGGTATTCAACTGTAAAAGTATTCAGGACTGTAATCCACCCAATCTACGGTCAGTTTACAGTATAAATCTGTAAATATGGACATATTAGATACACTTAGATTAACTCCAATATCAGCAACAAATCAAAGTGGAGAATAAAATGCAAGAGTTAACTTCATCAAAATGTGTAATAGATATTCATCGATCTCCTGTGAAGTTCCTGCCATTTAAACCACATTTATTCTCAAGTTGTCATGACATCAATATCATAAAGGGGATTAGACACCACTTTCATAGGATATTTCTAAAACATATGTAGGATTGACTTCCTCCTACTATATCAAATGCAGCCTTGTACTGTCAGATCCTGATGAGTATTCCTGTAAAATAGTTTACACTAATAACATTAGAATTGAAAAACTTAAATGTTGAAATATCATTGATAATAATTATTAATGATACTGATAAGCCAATAGGCTGATAGAGAATATATGATGGTAGCCAATACAAAATATTCACTTTTATATTCATAATCTCCTAGGGGCCATTCATAAAATGCCATGTGCACTGAGGGGTTTGGGGGGGGGGGATTGGAGGGTCAAGGATTTAGGAAATTCTGCATATGGTCTTTCTTTGATCAATTACATAAAGGTTTGGGAGGAGGGGCTGGAGGTTTGAAATTTCAGAAATTCTGTATACATACTCTATAGGTGGCCCTCTACATATAACAATTCTCAAGAACCTCAATAACAAGATTTCTGGTATATGTATAACAAAGGGCTGTGCATATAGTATATCTCATACAGCTTTGCTCCTCTGTATTTACAGGTCTGAGCCGTTTTCAAAATACAGTTTATTACAGTGAAAATTCATGGTCTGAAATATATTACAGGTTTAAACTGTTAGGAAAATACAGTCTAGGACAGTTATAATTTACGGTAAAAAATATATTACGGTCACCCGTACAATTTACGGTATTTCCCTGGCACCCCAGTTGCCTGGGAAACACCGTAAAATTCATGGGAAATTTTTTACAGTGTATGTTATAAATGGTTGTATGTGTTTATGTATATATTGCACACATTTGAGGTGATAGATATCGGATTTCACTTGGTGATAGACATTCTGGAAAGTGCCATATTGCTCTGTGGTGGCATTTTTATAAATGACCACCACTCTGCTCCGGGGCTTATCCCAGGATGAGTTGCTTTCTGTATTTATCTCAACCCTGTACATAAAAGCAGAAAGTATGATACACATGATACTTATATAGAACGTCCTGACCATGCTGTACAAGTTACAGAACGAGATGGTAAATTATCATCGAGTTCTGTGACTTGTACAAGCATGGTTGGACGTTATATATATTTACTATATACCCAAAATTAAAAATAAAATCATTAATATAATTTTTAACTACCGATATGTTAATAAATGTGTTTGGCAAGGTGGTCCGTATTTTAGGTCCGTCATTTTTACGTCATATGCCGAAACGGTGCGTATTTACACTATATATATACGGCATGGGTATATAGTAAATACCATAGAGAATTGACTGCAATACTCGTAGAGCTATGGAGAACGAGTTCCCAATGTTAAGCCTATAGGAAAAAAATACCAGGGGTGAGATACAACTTGGGATCTCAAGCAGTGTGGTTTTCTGTAATCTTTTGGTGGTTGAGCCTGGGCTGTTTAACTTAGGTTAACTGTGTCAGGCTCCCCCTTGTTCATACCTAGGAATACGGGAGTCAGCCTAGCCGGTTTACACTAGTCATGAACTGACATACTGGTCTGGATTAACAAATCTGTAGGGTAGCACTTTGCCACCGGATATCATGATCACGAATATGTTGGCCTAAAGTACTCTATAGCCGGTGGTCATTACACATGCATTCTAAAACACTTTGCAATCAGCATATCAAACTTTGAGGAAAATATTGGTTTTTAAATTCCAAGGTACATTTTTTTCCTTTTTTTTCAAACTTTTATTTAGGCTGGCCAAAGCTCAGCTTGATAACAGCTGGTTTTAATGCAAGACCAGTAGTGGTACATTTGATTCATTTCTCCCGGTATACAGTTTGATGTATTATACAATAATTATAACACATATACACTCATCAGTTGTGCATTGTCAATCTGTCATGCATTGCAATCAGTCAGATACATGTCTCAATTTGTTACACAATAGATAAACAAGTGGTACGATTAGCCATCGCATATATGAGAGTAAATGGATCACTGACCGCTGATTATGGTATAGCGGCTTTCAATCGTTTCTTCAGGAAGGTTTTGAAATTAGAATAACAGTCGATACAACGTAACTCATAGGGTAAAGAGTTCCACAACTGGGGGCCTCGATAATTTAGAGATTTTTTATATGCAGTTAATTTTGGTAAGTTCTGTTTGAATATCGGGCCCTCATTGAGTCTGGTGTTACGAGCAGGTATGTGTAGCATGCTCGGTTCGTTAAGTTTTCTGTACATATAACCTAGAATATGGGCATCGCGTCTTTCCTGAAGAAGTGGAAGTTGTGCAGTTCGATGTAGTATTGTTCTCGGCGTTAAGGGATGCAGCTTGTATATGATCCTCAGAGCTTGATTCTGCAAGGTTTGTAAGTCAACTAGGCTCGTTTCATACGCTGATGAATAAAGTGTATCTCCATAGTCAAGCAATGGTAATAACATAGATTTGTATATCTGTAAGCAAACACTCTTGGGTAAGTACCTCCCAATCTTGTTCAGTAAATAAAGTTTGTGCGAAATGGTTCGACGAATATTGTTGATATGTTGTTTAAAAGTGAGGTTTCTATCCAATGTAACCCCAAGATACTTGTACGAAGGGACCATCTGTAAGTTACGCCCATTTAACGATAGAAAACAGTTATTGTTGTTTTTATTATTTACCTTACCAGTCGAACCAAAGATCACCGATTTGGTCTTATCAGTATTAATAGTGAGTGAATTTTGAGCACACCATTTGGAAAGATTGTTCAAATCAAACTGAGCACAATTAACAGCATCATGTAAAGTGGTTGATGAGAAATAAATAACAGTGTCATCAGCGTAATGGAGATAGTTACATTTTGTGATAGATTTATGCAAGTCGTTAATGTATAGTATAAACAACAACGGACCTAAAATGGATCCTTGTGGGACCCCATATGTAATAATTTTAGCAGCTGATAGAGTATTGTTTGCCATAGTGCGTTGGATTCTTTCATCTAGATAACTACCAAACCACTTTAAACATGAATCCTTTAGGCCAATTAGTTCTAATTTTTTAATAAAATCCCATGATCAATAGTATCAAAGGCCTTGCGGAAGTCTATGTATGTACAAACAGTAATCTGGCCCAGATTGATTTTTTCCCATATGTCAGTAGTCAAGGTAGAAATGGTGTCCAAGGTTGAATGTTTTGAACGAAAACCGTTTTGCTTATCAGATAAAATTTTGTTTCCTTCAACAAAATCATATAAGTGGTTATGGACAACTCTTTCGATGATCTTTCCTGGCAGCGGTAGGAGCGAGACCGGCCTGAGATTACTAACTTCTGTACTCTTGCCGTCTTTCTTTAATGGTATAACGATCGCCTCCTTCCATCTGTCAGGAAAGACACCCGAAGCAAGTGAAGTATTCACCAGGTGTAGTAACTGGGCAGAAAGAGCAGTAAACGCATCTTTTAGATATCTGGAGGAAATTCCTGGGATAGCAGATGACTTTGTAACTGATATTTGCTTTATGATAGAGACCAACTCGGAATGGTCAGTCTGAATAAGGCCCAGATGATTGATGCTTGCAGCAACTTGACTTACCCACTGTGTGGCATTTTGTTTAGCTAGTTTGGGCCCAATTTCCACGAAGAAATCATTGATGAAATCAGCAGTGTTATTAGGGGGTATGGGGACATTATCATTCTCTAATTTGATATATTCTACTTTTGATGGATCTTCTTTCGTAAATTTAGAAATAGTTTTCCAGAACTTTTTACTGTCATTGTGCTGTGTATCTAGGATGTCATTTAAGTATTCTCTTTTAGCATGTTTCAGACTTTTATTTACAGCATTTCTCGCACGTCTTGCAGCTGACCAGGCGTCTTTGTTGTTTAGTCTCTTAGCACTAGCAAGGAGCCGATCCTTTTCTTTGATCTCCTCTATCAATTCATTGGAGAGCCAGATCTCCCTTTTTTCATAAACTTTAAAAGATTTAATTGGGCACTGCTTGTTCAATTCAGTGGTTATTCTACTCAGCATCGTCTTCCATAAGGTATTTGGGTCTTGTTCAAGGTACCAATTGTTCCAATCTAAATTAGTTAATGATTGCATAAACACATCTCTATTGTAATATCTAGGTGATCTCCCTTGGAATTCGACCTTATTTTTAGTAGTTTTCTGTTTTTTCCTAATGACGAAGATGCCTAGGTGGTCACTAATATGATTTGGCATAATTCCTGACGATATGTAATTGTGGTTATTTGTCATTATCAAGTCCAAACAGCTGTTTCTTATTTCACTATACCGTGTGACAACCCGGATCAGCTGGTGCATGCCTGAGGCACTTTCAAGTAGTTTTAATTCTTTATATTCCTGCGAGCTAGTTGTGAGATAATCAATATTAAAATCTCCCAGTAGGAATATGTCTGGGTTCCTGAGTTGCATAATTTCATATAAGTTTTCCCTGAGAATACCAGTAAAAGTATGAATATTGCTATTAGTGGGTCTATAAATACTAGCCAACACGATTGGTCTTACAAAAGGGAGAGTCACTTTGATCCACAGGATTTCTAGATCTGCTGTATTACTCCAGTAATTTTGAAGTGAGTTAGTATCATGAGCTAATTCTTGTTTTATATAGAGACCCACCCCCCCACCCGATTTAATCTCATCCGAGCCATCCTCCTTCCATGACCGGTCACACCTATAGAATGTGTATCCAGGAAGGTCCACCAAATATGTAGGCATTTTACTCGTGAGCCATGTCTCACTCACACAACAAACATCAATATCCGAGTTCACAAGCAGTTGATGGATATCATCTATTTTTGACCACAAACTTCTCACATTAAAGTTAACCATTTTTAACCCCCCATTAGTGACAGCGCCGTCCTCCATACTTGACAATAACAAAACATTAAATCGTTAGTGAGACATATCCCAAGCATTACATACTTTTTCAAAATCACAGCATTGTATGCACAACTTTTAACGACAATGGACAACATTAGTTGGAAAAAGTTCTTAAGACTAGAGCAAAAATGACAATAATAAACATATATACTCTGCTTCGGCGTCCTAGGCCGCAGAGACCACATTGTCAATATAGATTCAAAACTAATCGTGTAGTGGGTTAGAGCTCTAATGCTCTATCATCAATTTTAGCTATATCATGATTGTGCACAAGCAAAAATTAAAGTTACGTTCGATTTGGAACGACATATAGGTATAGTGAGTCAGTTATAGCAATTTGGGTTTTTAATCAATATGATTATACAGTAATTTGTTGATCAGTATGATGATGGTCAAAACTCCCAGGTCTCCCCTATGGGATGGGCCTGGGAGTAGGGGCCATCTGCACATCATGGTTTAGTCGAAAGTGTACTGAGATCTCATTAATAGCAGTGTGGAAATAGTTAGTCCATTTGTGTATAGTTTCATCAGTGGGGTGAAGGCCATCACGTAGCCTCCTGTACATATTGAAGTCGGTATTGCCTTTAGTAAAGTGTATATTACCACGAAGTCTTGGGGTTGATAAACAGTGTTCATTGTTAAGAATCGAAATCACTTGATTGATCGCTTTCATCGTGGAGTTGATCAGTAGTTGGTCCTCATTGATACCACAGTAGAGTTGTGCTTTGATATGTGTGTTATAGGCCTTCAGGTCCAGGCCCACCAGATGAGCAATCGCGACATATTTACTATAACATCCCAGGACATCCCTGGCGGTGATATATCTGTCCGTTAGATCGTCAACTGCAGTTCCAACGTCATCAAATTTTCCACGGACAGTCCTAGGTTTTCTGTGATAATTTGCGTTAGGCTCGTCGCGTAGGGTAAGGTTGTTTATGCCGGCAGCAAGGATTACCAGGTCAACCTTGTTGTTGTGATCACTATAGTGTGTGATGTAGTGTCTCACTGCGTGTTGAATTGTAGCACCTGATTTATAAATAACCCGTACAAAGTTCGATTGCATCAAATGCAGTTTTTCACCTTCAAGTGCCTTTTGTAGGTGTGCCCCTCTAGAGTCCATAACTATATCGATCCTCATCGTTAGTTAGTGATATTATCCCGGATTTGCTCAAGTATTTTACCGAGGACGTTCCGTCCGGGGTGTTTACCTTCAGTAATCTCTTGTTTCTTGTGCAGTGGGATTCCGCAGCCAAAGTATTTATCAGTTGTTGCTTCGAATAACTTGCCAGGGAAATTACAGATTTTGTCCTTTAGTGCAGGGTTTTGGTCAAACTTAGCCTGTACGATTTGAGTCATCACTGCTTCTTTTTTCTGGTCCCATTCCGGCGTATGGGTGATCGACCTCCCCAGCTGTTTTGCCTCGTAGCCTGAGTCACAGCGTCGGAGCTGCGGGATTAGTTCTGGCTTCTTGTTGTCGGCTGCTTTGGCTGCCACATAGGCTGCTTCGGCAGTGTTGAATGTTCCGTGATCTGTGCTGACCTTTACCGGGAACATATTTGACATGAATACATGATGACTATGGAAGGCATAGCCATCAGGCGTTTTGGCTAGCTTTACATTTTCAGGGTGGAGTACGTCCGGGAGTTTGTCAAGTTGGTTGGAGTTGTACCGTATGTTGTTGACTGTAATTGACGAACCACGCATCTGAGTTTTGTAGCCGAGTTCCCGAGCTTTGGCGTTGATGGCACGAATATCTCGTCTAGTTCTCGCTTCGTCAGCAGGTAGGTCATCATTTATAAATACGTGTTTGTAGATGTCATTACCTTTAAGATTTTTTACTTTACTGTAGATATCCGACTTCTGTGACACAAACCTGAGCTTAACCATGATAGCACGTGGCCTGTTGTTTACATTTGGACCCGCTGGTGGAGTACCGAGTCGATAGCACGCTTCAGTGTCAGAGGCATTGAAGCTGGTACCGAGTGTTTGGAATAGGTTATTTACATCTTGCTTCATGTGCTTGTCCGATTTCTTGAGTCCCTCAATAATCAAGTTGTATTTGCGTCTGTCCTCGTCGTATTGTGACTGTTTTTGTTCAATCCGGCAGAACCGAGCGTCGTGTGACAGCAGGGATTCTTCGTGTGTGTCAACGACAGTAGCAATGGCTTTAACTTCGGCTGTCAGTTTATTTGTGTGTTCGGTGACAGTTGATAATTCTGTTTTTATCTCGCTGAGCGTTTTTTCAGAATTAGTTTTGTGTGCGGCAAGATCCGCCTTGACTTCCGCTAGATCCGTTTTGACTGATTTCAGATCTTTCGACATTCCTTTCAGTAGTTCCCAAAATTCGTCCATGGATTTCGCGGGTCTTTTGCTGCTGTCATCTTTCGGCGCCATTGTTGTGTTGTCGACCTTCGAGCCAGGTGAGGATGATGTTGATTTTTTAGTACTTCTCGTGTTGATCATTGACATAACTTTCGATGCAGACCATTCAGGGTAGGTTGATGCACCCCGTAGCCGGTTTAGGACGTTTGATGTAGCATATAAACGTGTAATCCCAGTTATTTTCCGGAGCTCGCTAGCACACACGTCCTCTCAAGTCGATTACATAATGGCGCATATATTTACATTGCCTGATATGGCTTTAGGTTAAGTATTTCCGATGAGTTGCATCTGTTGTAATTTCGGGACTATAACTTTATAGAGCTGGGCGGCTTGTTTGTCGGACAGTTTCTGCAAATAGAGACTTTGTGATACATATGGTTAAATGTGCTTGATTGTCTTGAATGTTTTCTTTATAATTGTTATCATAGATTTCATCACTTCATAAATTGCTCTGAATTTTCGCGAAACGTCGTGATCTTTGATTGAAATTATTGTCACCATTCTTTTTATTGTCACCCTGGTCAATATAGCAACTATTAATGAAAACAATTGTGTCTGTTTTTTGCGATTATACCTCAACTGCTTTATCATTTGTTCTTGTCAGCCTGACTGCAATTCGCAAGTCACTATAGTCTATAATTGGTAAGATCATAGTTTTGCAGATCAAAAGACTAGCGTGTTTAGTGATATATTACTGACTAATTGGATAACATTTGTGATATTATCTGTGATATTCACCCAGTTGTTTTTAACAGTACTCCATGGGCGTTGTGTACCGGTTTGTAATGTGTTGTTAATGGAAAAATACCAGTGGTGAGATAAAACATGATATTTTGTATTTCCATTTAAGAAAAATTGTCCTTCCCACGACCTCTGCTTGGACCTTAAACCATCGTTCGCGTATACAATATAACGACCACTTGTACTAGGAGTTCCCTTCCTGGATATAAAGGGGTTCCTCCACAGAGACAACACTCGTCTAGGCTTCTCACTGGAGAGGAATTAATTTAGGTTGTGCACGAGTTCGGACTTCCACACTGTCTCCGTGTTGGAGAGCATATTTATCGGGTAATAAAGTGCTGGCCCGAACTGTCTTGTGTGATTAATTGTTATATGTTTTGTGTCTATGTTTTTGTTTGATTCTTTATTGTACTGTCTTTGTAAAGTATATCAAAGAGTGCTAATTGACTCACCTTTGTCTCACACACACACACACACCTACACACACACACACACACACACACACACACACACACACACACACACACACACCTACACACACACACACACACCTACACACACACACACACACACACATATATATATATTATCATATATGTTAATGTGTCAATCATACTATCCTCATTAATAAACTAATTGAACTAAAAATAAATAAACCACTACTTGAAATTTTAATTAATTATCTCCAGTTTAGAACACAGAGCGTAAAAGGGAATAATAACACATCTAAATCAAGAGAAGTTACTTTTGGAGTCCCGCAAGGGTCAATTTTAGGCCCCGTATTGTTTGTAATATATGTTAATTCACTCAAAGATCTACCAATTGAATCTAAAATAATCATGTATGCCGATGACATGGTGTTATACCAAAAAGGAAAAAGCAATATAGAAATTAAAAATAAAATAATGAATGATTTGAACATTTTTAGTAACTGGATTACAAAACAACAACTAACACTAAATTACAAAAAAAGTAAAATAATATGGTTCTGTAATAGAAGACTAGCTAAAGAGTATAAGCCAGAAATAAGAATAGATAATAATATCATGGAGTCAGTAGATGCCATGAAATACTTAGGAGTAGAAATTGACAAACATTTAGTATATAAAGAACATTATAATAAGATGATGGGGGAATTTAGGTGGAAACTTTTTAAATTCAGAAAAATAAGGTATTTATTGAATTTCGATCAATGTTTAAAAATAGTAAAACAAATGTTATTACCTGTATTGGAATACGCGGATTTTATTCAGTGGGATTTTACAACCAAGATGCGAAAATTGTTGCAAGTTAATTTCAACCATGCACTTAGATGTGTACTTCAAATATGCAAACCTCAAGATATACATAAACATGAATTAATTACAAAATGTAGAATAAGAAGTCTAAAATATAGAAGAATAACTCATACTCTAAGCCTGATTAAATGGTGGACCTTATTAGATGGACATGTAGAAGAAAGGGGTAACTATAACACCAGAGCCTGTGATAAAATTATCATAAAAAACAAAAGACCGAAAAAGGAAAAAATTAAACATAGTGCGTTATATATAGGGACTTATTATTGGAATAAACTTGAAACTGAAACACAAAACATAAATAAACAGGATAAATTCAAAATAAATATGAAAACTAATCTACTGAAGATTTTTCAACTAGAACACTTAGACTTATTTGATTAACATTTTAGAAGTAGAGTATATAAAATAAACTGAGTGATAGATTTTTTTTTTTTTTGATCAGTTTATTTATCCTGTACGGTGACAAGGCAACAAAATGCCTGTTTTCTGTCAAGAACAGTAATCAAAGCTTCGAAATGCACATGTATTTTGGGCTGTATAACCATGCTTAATAAGCTAACTCATGCTTTAAAATAGCATCTCATGTATATCTATCGATCATGTTCCAACATATAGTACGAAGAGTTTTGTATGTACATAGTAATAGTAGTTCATTGCAAACGTTACATATCTAGATAGTTAACATGTTCTAGTTTCATACTATACAAGCAATATACATGGATTTACATTATTAAGACAATTTGACACATAAAACGGTGGTCGGGTCGACCCCTACGGTACCAGCATGGACATTTGGTATGAATCAGTTGATTAGATAGTATAGTTTTGACGGCTATTTTTGAGGATTAGTTTTTCTTTGTTTTTAAATTGAGGGTAGGTTGGTATAAGTCTGTGTTCCGGTGGTAGACAGTTCCAGTTTTGGGCACATTTATAGAGCATGCTTCGCTTGAATGTGTTTTGTTTTATTGGATGTGAAAAGAGAACAGGGGCTTGAAATAGCCTAGTGTTTCTTCGGGGATTGGCCAAATATTCATCGCTTCTAGAGCGTGAGTATGCAGCTTTCCTGATTGCTGATGTTCTTCTTTCACTATCTAATCAAACTATTGGAAGTCAGAAGATATCCAATAAGCACAAAAAACACAATTTGATGTAAGTATGTTCATTCTTTGGTAGTCAGTAGATAACCAAATGTAATGGAGTCATGCTATTTTTGAATTCGGTAGTCAGCAGATTTCCAAATGATATAACATGGATGGATATATTATAAGTCTTATAACGTAAACAGACTTATTAATTTAGGATGTCTACTTGTTATATGTGTATGCTAGAGTGTCTTTGTCCTGTTCTGTCAATGACTACCTACTGGGAAGAACGTCCTTGGACGACAGTTTGTGTCTGTATCTGTTATCCTGAATAAAAAAAAAATATATATATAAAAAAAATATATATAAATACCGAATGAAATGTCTCATATTATTCACCTCGGATATCACTTACTTCCGTCGTCTAGGTGGTTGCTGTTGATAATGCGATAACTACGGTGATAATTCCTAACGCGTGGAGGTGAGCAGCTCATAACCGTAATTTGCATAATTTTAATTTTATTTGGGAGTTAGCCCAATTGTTTGTACTACTTTGTGGCAGGTTTATGAGTTTTATACTCGTTGTATATTTACTTGAATAAAGCCTGTATTTGTTAACTACTATGTAATTAATTCCACCAACTACTGCCTTGTCTTACTTCATTATGTAAAGAGGTCAATATTGTATATATATATATATATATATATATATGTATATATATATATATATATATATATATATATATATATATATATAAACTGTAATTATATAAGTGATAGGATAATAACAAGTATGAATAATAATAATTGAAGAGTGTATATGTTTGGCTTAGTAATTTATTCATGATAACTATGAGGAATTTGAATAAATCCTCTGATAAAAAAATCTTTCTGCTGAGTGATATACATCCGATCTGGTTGAAGGTGCGAGGTGAAAGAGGGTTTGAGGTTCGTCTAGGTTCAGCAGGTCGACTCCCTCACGTGTCTTGACTTTAGCGCCTCAGTGGATCCAAAGTGAACCTCAGGAGAAACCTCATAGGACCTCTGGCGGGCTGTAGAAGACTCTCTCCGTTTATACTCATATAAAACCCGGTGGCTTTATATTCCTTATATATATATATAGTTATATATATATGAGCTGCCTGTCCCTTTAAGCCCCCCCCCCCCGCCCCCATTAATGGAATGGACTCAAATTTTCTCAATGGAGACGAGGCTGAAGCGAGACAGCTCTCGTAGGATTAAGGTCAGCCCCCACCTACCACGATGGTCTACAACATACTTCCCGATGGGCATTTCAAATCGTAGCCTATCGGGAGGTCCCCGATAGTTCAAAATCATGGACATGGTTTGAAATCGTAGAGCGTAGAAACGCCTTTGGAGGACCAAAAATATAAACCATGGTCACGATTGGCTCACGAATTAATCGGTGTATCAATTTAGATTTCAGGCAGAGTTTTTATATTGAAATATACTATAATTTTAGAAATATTTAATGAATCTGAATAATCTTTTAGAGGTATTTACAACATATTATGATATTATTTTTCAGACACTAAAAAAATCAAATTGAAAAATATAACTGTGGTGGAATCATAATTCTCTTATGAAACTATTATTTTCAGACCCCTTCACCTAACCAATTAAGACCATATTTACAGCAGTCGTATATCTTTATGCGCTCTACTTAATTCCAGAATTTGATAATTTTAATAATAATGCCGCTAAGTATTTCACCCGCAATAGATATTTTCCTGATAAATGACATACAATACCCTACGACAGGCTACGAAAATTCCAACATGTTGGATTTCATCGGGAGCTCTACGATTGGTGTTTTCTTTCGCAGCCTATCGCGAGGTATCGTAGACGAAGTCGCAGAAATCTGTTCCACCTACCATGATTTTTCTGACCTCACGATAGAATCGGTATGGTATCGGGAAGGCAGTCGTAAGGCCTATCACGAACTTTATTCAACAGCCAGGGGGCTGTTGAATAAAGTTCGTTCGTTTCTGGTACTGGTCTGAACGATACGATAACTCCGACGATAAACGACATCCTGGACGATATTTTTCCACTCAGTATTGTATGACAAGACAGAAGATATTTTATACCTTGTATACGCAAAAGCATACCTGCATACGCCGTTCGCATATATATGTAAAATGGTTAGTTTCACGCAGTGGTAGATATTATAACACTGCCAGAATGAATATGAATCTGATTAGATACATGTATGTGTATACACAATATTGCCATGATTTGTATGGTCGTATTCTCCGTGTAGTTGATGCGTAGCAATATTCGAGTTAATGCGAGGATATTGCATAGTGTAAACTACTAGAAGAAGATGTGGAGATCAAAATCATGACAACATTTTAATCATTCTGTATATAACTATGATGAGTTAGCCACCATGCAAAAATCTAGTGGGTGACCTGGCCAACCATCCATGACATGGACATTTATAGCAGTGATCATAACACAACAGCCTGTGAACGAGCATAGCATAGATTGAAATGGCAGCATTTTTCTCCTCACAGTACCACGGTTATGACAGAGAGAGAAAGAGAGAAGTATGTCACAAGGCACTTTTCCTTATAAATACTACATAGAGGTCATACATGAGTATTTCACAGATGGCAGCAGCTTACAGTGGGTGTGTTATGTCAATAGTAAAGCCTTGAACCGGCCATCGCTGACGTAGAATTCAGATCTCCCGATGCACCTCGACACCCATTCAACTCACTAGATTACACAGCAAATCAGTACACCACTTCTTAATGTTAAATCTACTAGGTGAGATAAATTCCGAGCAAGTTACGCCCTTCTCCCTCTGACGAGATTGCAAAGTGGCTTTTTAACATCATTTTGAATGTTCATTCTTTATACCTCAATATCAAATGCTTTCTTTTAGGTATAAGAAATGTGCAATAAGAGAAAACGTTACCGAGTTAATGAGATCATAGGGATGACGTTCGAGGTCTTTTGTCCCGTAAATTACGTCCAGACGCCACAGGCTGAGATACGTAGGCTATTTATGCGACAAAATTACGAGATCGGCATCCCCACGGATTCTTATCATTATATACCTAAATAACACGGATCTTTTATATTTACATGTACTCACAAAGTCGTTGATTTATTATGTCACAGTAATCCCGAACATTATTTATATTGCACCCCTAGCAGCGGGTAGTATTTCATAGAAGCTTGGCCATAGGCATAAGATAATTCATTGTACTTTTTATAGTTTTTCCTCATGTGGGGCAAGTCTTTCCATAATGTTTTGTTCGGACTGCTCTTCTGTTGATTTTTCATCACTGGAGTCTTTACCATCGTTAGTGATATCCACCATACAGTTTGTTATGTACATCCACAAGGTCAAACATATAACTAAAAGAAGAATACTCATTGCTGCCATCAAGCGGGTAAACATCCAAGGGCTGACCCTTTCAATGAGATTGCCCATCAAGAGTGGTAATGTCATGGATCCTACAGACCCACCGAATAGGAATATACCTGTAACTAACCCCGTCATTCGGACGTACCGCGAGGCCCACAGGTATGCACAAGGATACACCGTTGAGACACCAAGCCCTGCCACTGCAGCTGCACACCATGTCACCATAGGATGCACCTCTGTCAGGGTGGCGAGGATGAGAAAGGCGAGGGAGGCGAGTGTGAGGTTAGCGGTGAGCATGTGCACGGGTTTGAGGTGTACGGAGATGACGACCCCGAGCAGTCTGCCCACACCTGTACAGCTCCAGAAGAGGCTGGTCAGCAGCGCACTCTGCTGGCTGCTGTAGCAGAGACCACGTATCGCGAAGAGAGACAGGAACCCGCCAAACGTCACCTCCACACCCACGTAGATCAGGAAGAACAACGTAAACGTGCACACCAGTGTTATCTGTTTAATGCTGAGGGCCTTCTTCACACCAGCCTCCGTCTCATCAGTGACCCTTGTCGGATACCTCCTCACCATGAAATAAAGCGTCACGTAAAGCAGACAGACGGGTATCAGGATCACACCGATGACCATGTACCCCAACCCGACTGAGGATGTTCTCTGTGAGATCTCCGTTGTGGTATTCCCTGTGGAGTTTAAGACGAGGATTGACTGGTCTTGCACCGTTAAATCCTCAGCTGTGTGATTGTCAGTGGTGTGTGCCCAGGTGGTGGTAGCTGTGGTACATCCACCATCAGTGGCGATACCCGTGCCCTCCTGGGAAGAACTTAGGAAGGACTGGAGAAGGAGTGGCCCAATGGTAGAGCCAAGAGACCATGCCATGAAGATACCCTGCAGTATGGCATCCTGGAATCGATGGCCGCGCCATGCTGACATGCAATACGTCTGGGTACCTGGAGGAAGATTGGCCCTTATTTATATCGATAAAATTTAATAGAATATAAAACAAATCTAATAGTAACTATTATGTCAAGCATCAATATATATATATACCCACATCTTATGTCCTGGTCCATATGGCAACATAGAGTGAATGTGAATGGAGGGCCGACCACCCTAACCCATAACACACCATGTAGAGTACTGTCTAAACCTACTCGGCAAACCTAGCTAGAATCCTGATAAATACAACTATTATATGATAGCATATATGATGGAATAAAAACTAGGTACATATCATAATTAACTATAGACAAGACTGCGAGTGTATAAAGGACTGAACACCCTGAGCCCCCGATACACTACTGTAAGCTTTCCGATGCCCTTCCGATACGCTTCCTACACACTGCGACACACAGACCCAGATTTTTCAACATTTCGACATGGCTACAATGCGGACATTTAGTGTCCAACTAAATGTCCGCATTGTCGCCATGTCGAAAGGTTGAAAGGTTGGTGTCTGTGTGTCGCATTGTGGACAGGTACTTAGTCAGCGACTCCGCAACAGGTTCATTTGTCTCACCAAAATGTTCCTATGAATTTTAAATGTGTTTAAAATCAAAATCTCATGGGGTTCTCTAATATATGGGGGAAATAGATCACAGATCTATTTTAGTGTGGAGTGACTGCACCAGAGGGCAGCACCAGCAGCGCACCGGGGCAGTAGCCTGGGCGCCTGGCCAATGAGCACTCACATATTAGGCCAGGTAACTACCACCATTTTCCTGGTGTATTGCTGGATTGCATTCAGCTGGCAAAATCTCTTAGTTTTTAGAGAAATATTCTAATGAGTTATCTTTGACCTTTCATTGTAGAGAAGTGTAAATAAGATATTTCGGTGATCTCGTGATGGAGAGAGGTTTTGCTGGTTCTTCCTCTGCTGCGAAGAAGAAATCTTCTTAAGAATAAGTACATCAGGAGATACCATTATATTATCTGTCCGTTTATACCCGTGTTATACACAAATTCTGCGTATTTAATCACGTTGTATTCAAGCAGGCATGGGACACCTTTCACCCTTATCTTACCTTGCTCCTTGTCGAGCCAGGAAGATTGCAAAATTAGTACCCAAATGAAATTGTCAAAAGAATCATTACATTCAGATTTCAATATTGTCCTGCGTGCATGTTATATATGGCATTACTTTGCCCACCTTCTCGATCCAACCACCGTTCTTATGAGAAACATATCTCATGCAGTAGTGAATGTGCATCATTCAAGGCTTTAAGCAGAGTTACCTGCGTCGATGTAGGCCAGACCTGCTCCCTCAACCCCCATGGCCACAATGAAGGAGACGAGGTTGCGCTGCACGGGGGCTGTGGAGATGCACACGGCCGCCACACCGAGCGCCACGGCGAGTTGCGGCTCAGCGGGGAAGCGGTCGAAGAGGAGCCCGAAGGCGGCCGAGCCGGAGAGGTAGCCGACGTTAGCGGCGGTGAAGACGGCGCTCAGCCGGGCCGTGTCCGTCTGCAGCAGCTCCTCCATGTCGGAGAAGGTCGGCCCCAGCACGCTGTCACACATGCCCTGTGTGCACGTTAGGGGAGAAACACGAACAAATGTCAGTTATTGATGCATTGTGAATATCGCAAGCCTCAATCAATTGAGGGCCCGGGTGGAAGAACGGCAGTGTTGCCGAGCCCGGTGACATTAATGTACGATGCATTATCCGTAATAAAATTTGGAAAAAAAAGTTTGTTTCACTGGTTTTTGTATAGCCTAATTCTTCTCCCTTATCATTCTAGGTGGTGTAAGACTACATGCAATATACTATATAAATTAAAATGTATGAATGTAGGAAGTTGTGGGTATGAATATAGAATTCTGAAATAATTTAGGATCATATATATGCGATGTCTCTCTGTCAGTGGACTAACGTATAGATAGTAAAGAGCGCAGTAAGTCAAATTTTTATAGATGAAAAAAGGTTTCCTAAGTCACTGAGCTCGGAATTAGCACATGATGAAAACCTAAAAACAAATATAAACACATAAAATCAAATGTCTAAAGTCAACAGCATATCATTGGTGATGGGTTCCTCATATAGGGGCTTCCAAATAACCATCAACGGACAAACTGATGTGTCTCTAAGCTTCAGAAAATACGTACTGTCTCTCCATTCCATTTTACGTGATGCCAGATAGGTGTTTTCAATAACTTTTGTTGGACCATATTTGGGTTCAACACTCAAGGCAAACCACGATTGGTTTACTAATATTCAAAATATAATCTTGGGAAAGGTGAGCCGCCGGTCTGACACCTGACCAATCGATTAATTACTTAAACGGTTCTGCATTGTTTTCAATATACTAGTAACAAATATGGGCCAATGAGATAATTCAGTCTATAGTGATTGGACATAGTCACCTAGGCCTTTTGTGTTGTGATAATAAAAGATAAATCCAGAAGAGCTTGCTGTTTGTGTTCTCAGCCAAAGGGGCTATTGCTAACAATTATATTAATCAAAATTAAGTATATTACAATATGTAGCCGTCCTCTCTCAGGGCCAAGAGATCAAATTGTGCTCCAGATGAAGTGGAAGCGCGATGTGGAGTAGATCGAGAGGGGAAAACGAGGTGGAGGATTAGAACTAGGGACTGAGGGCAGTCTACAGGCGCCCTGAACACGATCAGGAACCAACCTTCGGGTGAGAATTCGGCCTAGTGAAACACTCGCTTTAAATGGTTTCTTACCAGACCCATGAAGCCCAAGTAGATACAAATGGTCTTTAGTCCTAGCACCAAGTGAGCCTTGTCCCTGGAGGAGTGGTGTTCAGGGTGTGGGTCCTCTACTCTCAGTGAGATGGACTCCTCCAGTGTTTCTGTCGCAGCCATCTTCACCCCATCTGAAACAGAAACCAATGGGCGGAGGTGGGGATGTCTGCCGTATATTACGCAGCATTAGACCATGTCCTGGTCAGTGTCTAAAGGTGCTATTCCCCTTGCCGACAGATATTTAGGAAACACTCATTCTAGTTTGATAATGGACGGTGGTGCGAGCTCTGAAAAACCGATCCAAAGTTTGACGATTATGTTTATGTATGGTCTGCTTTCACCTACCTAATCCAAACACCCATCTGTGCGCACATCTGTAATACGTAACTCTAGAACTAGATCTTGAATCCATGTTAAAGATGACTTGGAAGTTTTCACCATGACCGAGCATGTTATCAGTAAATGGACAAAAAATGTACACGGCTAAATGGCTGAGATTACACACCCAAAGAGATTATTCAGCATGTGTTATGCTAGGTATACACTGCTACTACGGCGGCCACGACAGGAGAAACGTATACTGACTTTGCAGATGGTCACGAAAATAATACATTTGAGTCTATACTATGATCCTGACAGCCATGGTTTCAGGATGTTCAAGGCTCACATGGTCCATGCCCCCCCCCCCCCGATTTGTCCACGGTGGCCCAAAACGTGGCCACCGTGGTAGGTGTAAACCTAGCATGACTACTTGTATCCAATGAAGGGAATGTGGTAACCTGAGGAAACCGACCCAGGGAAAGTAATGAAAATTGAGGCTAAATGATAACAATACTGATTAGGATTCGAATTTGGAACAAACACCTCACTATCAAATCAAGCATGAGTAGATTACCATTATGTTTTATTTGATACAGTGGAGTGATAGCACATGTCAATCGTTGTAGATTATAATCATTGCTACAGAATTATCAACCAATATTTCATACGAGGTATAACATCCATAGCCCACGTTGAGTAAACTAGGGAGGGACATAATACAACACAGACCTACCTGTACGGACTATCCAACTCCGAGGAAGTTCAGCATCGTTGTGTATAAGAGTGTTTGTTACATATAACGTGAGACAGAGTCAATGCTTTATGACTATTGTTATCTGCTATAACAATGGAAACTATTGATTGGGATGGCTGAGACCTACCCGATTGTGTAACACTTTGTCTTATTATGCGGACCTTAACCCATTGTAGTCTGTATGAGATAGATAGACAATACTCAAGTATAAATAAGTCTTTGTAATACACACTATTCAGTGTGACAGGAGGAATGTATAAGAGTAAACTGTATGACATACATTGTTGAATATGGGAGTGAAATTGTATAATGGTAAACTACATAACATACATTGTTCAATATGGGATGGAGATTGTATAATGCTAAAGTATACAATATCCATTGTTTAATATAGGAGGGAAATTATATAATAGTAAACTGTATACATTATTCAATATCGGGGGGAGACCGACTCCAGTGACTACTGAAATATGAATTGCTGGTATATCAAAGATCCTCTGCGGAGAGGGAATAATGTATTTATGATATTCACATGTAGTTATTTTGGCCGATTTAATCATGCGATAGGTTTTATTCGACTCATTGATCAGGACCTGACGATAAAAATAATTTTACGATAAAAATAATTGTTACCTGATAAAAGGATTGATAAGCGGCTCTAAACGGAGCAAGTCAGCCTATTAAGATATGAGGATATTTACACACAACATGGGTAACTTATACTTCTGAGTATGAGAGGAAGTGAACTATGAAGACCTATACCCACTGAACTCCCGACACACTATGACAGGCGTTCCCACACATTGCGACACGAAACTCTCAATCTTTCGTCGTAGCTACAATGCGGGAATTTAGTGTCGTCTGACACACTACGACACATTATCTTTCGACCTTTCGACACTGCTACGATGCATGAATCTTGATTTGTAGCCATGGCGGAGTGTGTCGGAAGTCAGTGGCTTCAGGCCTTTAGGATTATGGCGAGAGGGAGGATAGATGGTGGATAATTGTGAGAATTAATGTAGTAATCTCCATAAATCTATGCATCCTGACTACTATAGACCGTGTTAATCACGTGCCTTCGATTACCTCACGCCTTATCTATAGCCATGTACCGCTGCCATGTCGCTAGCGTGCATCTGGATGAGTTAACACCTGATAGTTTATTATCTTCATGACCTACATGTTGATCCAGGGTCAAAGTGTGGTGGATGTGGTTACACACAAGCAGTTACATCTCAGCAAATAGAACAAATGTGAGCATCTCTCATTTGTTAATTACCACTTAACGGAATTAGGATACGACCAGAAACAACTCTATTGCAAAGAGTAATGTCAGGTATACTGTCTGTCAGTTGGGATCGTATTCTAGAAAATAACATGATTTTGTAATTGTAATCTGGTATTTCCTTCCCAATCCTTGTGGAGAAATAGTTTTTGCAAGTAAAGCTTTTACAATAGGTTGCCTAGGTTCAGAAGTAACACATCCTATGTTCAGAATATGTTTCAAGGATAATCATTGAATCATTGGAATGGAACATATTTTTGTGAAAGAATTATTATAGAATTAAGGTCATTCCGTTCTAAAGGAAGAAGGTGTAATGGCATTTTATGATAATGTATGAATATCCTCGATGCTTCTGTGCCTTTCTTTACTCACATTTGAATGAGGAGGAACCATTTCTAGGAAGGCCACAATGCCATCCCACAGAATCCTGAAAATTTAGCCTGGATGACTGGGGTCTGTTTAATAACTTATACCAGCGAATAGACAGTGTACAAATAGACTTTGTACGAGGGTTATTTTTGATGATAATCAACCTCGTTCTGCTAAGACCGTTTTACCTGACCAATGGTCAGTAATGAGTGCTGAATTTTTTTTTTTTTTAACATATATTTATTGAACAAATTTCGCCAAGTTTGACGGTTTTACATTTTAAGTTTACGCAAACAGTCCCTGGGTCTCATTTGCGTATAGAAAGGGGTTTTCATATACCAGCCTAGATTATTGTACAGGCCCCTGGCGTATGTACTCACAAATTAGACCAGGTTGGTACCATAATTTCTCTGATGTGTTGTTGGATTACACTGAGCAGGTTTTCTAGCAAATACAATAGGGGTCCAGTTTGTTTTCATTACCAAATTAAAGTCGTTTTCATCCAATCCGCGTGGATGTGGCATCAAACAGAAGAGCAGATATCATATTTTCTTCTTTCAAGGGCGATACATGTGTGGGATAGTTAGAATAAACACAAATGACTCAAATTATGATGACTTGAACTTGTTATACAGATAGCTTGTAGGACCCGTAGTGAAGAGTATTGGTGCTACAGCCTAGCTCTATCAGTTTCAATGAAACAGTTTAAAAGCTTCTCTATTACATTCTGAAAGGTGTACATTGATTTATTTTGAGTTGATCAATAAAGGATAACACAAAACAATCACGGGTCCACCTTTTTATCAGTAGATTAGCTTTTATTTACGGTTTGTTACAGTAATTAGTGTGAGCCAACATTTCGGCAATTACATTACCATCATCAGGGTCATTAGTTTTTTTTATTGTCATTCACTTTAAACTAATGTAAGTAGGTTGATAGGAGCATCTCGTCAGGGATAGAGACTTGAGTTGCAATGCTCAAGGTCGCCCAGGATATCCCTCTACCTGTCCTATTATTTATTTGGACAGGAAACCAGTCTAATGAGAAGTCCACTCTCTAATCACAGTTTTCGTTATTATTGAATGCGGGATTGCGGACTACCCAATAGATGTTTTGCTTGGAGTGCAACATTCGGTGGACCCTTGTATAAACCCCGTTTGGCAGAAAAAGGAGGAAAAGTGGAACCAGCTGTCCCAGGTAAACCAGTGCACCGTTCTCCAATCCTAGACATCAGTAGTGTTAGGCCCGGCGTCCACCTACTACGATATGGCACCGATATGGTCTACGATGCACCTCCCGATAAAAAATCAAAATCGCGTCGGAAGGTTACCTGATATCGGGGCAGTAGACCACGTTTCTGCGATTAGACACCGATAAAAACCCCATAAAACGCATGGTGTATTGGCTTGTCTAGACATGTGTCTACGATTTTTCACCTTCCCGATATGGCACCGATTTTGACATTTTGTATTGTTGCCATATCGGGAGGTCTACGATTCTATCGTAGTAGGTGGACGCCGGGCCTTATGAGTATGGGCAAAACACCAAGGCTCTGCTGAAGCAAGTGGAGCTATTCAGTGCTGGTTCCTAGTTGCTTACGGAAACTCTGTATGCGATTCACCTCCCCATACATCAACTTAATGTTAAGCCTATGGGGTTGTATATTAGGGGTACGATATAACAAACGATGGTTTTGTGGACATTAGACTCATTTCACGCTGTCAAATGTTTGTATATTGATACGCATCAACCTCTCATGCATGTCCACAAAACCATCGGTTATTGTCAATCTATTATATTCCTATGGCAGGAAATCCTCCAGATACCAACCTCTGCTGGAGTTTGGCTCTTTAACCATCACATCATACTGTACTAGAATGGACAATGCCTAACATGTTCTAATTCTGCCTAAACAGGCTTCAGCTGTCCAAGAACAATCTGGATACTGGGTCGACGTCGTCATGTTGTGGAAACCAATTAATCAATTATCGATATTTATAGGTATATGATACAAGTAAAACGTATAATTTACCTTGTCGGGACATCCTTACGTCAATTGTTTCTTTAAAATCAACATCAACACAAACAAAACAAAGCATATGATCTTCACAACCAGACACAAACTAAAACAGATAGAGCCCGACGAAATTACTTTAGACAACAAAAATATTGAACAAGTAAATGACTACAAATACTTAGGTATAACACTCGACAATATATTAAGTTTCCGTAAACATGTTACATCGCTATTACACAACCTATCCCACAAGATCTTTCTAATACACAAAATACGCCCCTACATAACAGACCACGCAGCAATCCAACTATACAAACAACAAATAAGACCCTATATAGATTACGGAAACATTATATATAATGCAGGACTCAAACTACTGTTAGACAGACTCCAGGTATGTCAAAACAAGTGCCTGAGGTTGGCAGTAACTGGCTACCCAAAGCGGAACACGAAGCAACTACATGACACATATAAGTTTCCGACAATACACGACAGATGCACAGGAAGCTTCCTACGGGAAGCCCTGAAGAGAAGTAAAATCGATGATCATGTAGATGCGAGAACCCTACCAACGCGGGCACACGATAAAACCCTTCTGAAAATAAAAAAAACAAATTGCACTTTGTACACGCGTAGTGTACAATACCAGTGTGCAAGGGTGTGGAACGCCCTACCTGTAGCCAACGCTGATCCTGAAACCCCCGAAAAATTAAAAAAGTATATTCGTGAACACCCAAAAGTTATCACAAGTATTAGGAAAACACTAAATAACCAATAAAAAACCCCAGAGTAAAGATGGTAAATATAGCAGCCATACACCAAAATCTTAAAAACATGGCACACTAAAATTTTAGTGGGCTAGACACTAATAAATACATAAAAGCATAAAAGGAAATGACAGGTGTAACTTACACCCGCAAACAAAAGTACTTATAAAAACAAATGCAGTAAGCATACTTTGTCAGCCAAAAAAGACTGCTTTTATAGTCTATAAGAAATTCCTTACTTACTAAGCTGTAAAGACTGGCCAAAAGGAAGACAGGCCTACGAGCCTAAGATGGAATACCAGTATAAATAAAAGAATGGAAAAAAAAAAAGAAAAAAAAAAGAACTCTCCTTCTATATGAGCTTGTTTGTATTTGGAACGTAAGGTCGCCTCAACAAGATGAATTTGTTTCAATAAATAATTAGGTATCTTTCGTGTATTGTTTTCCTGTACAGGGACCTTTAATAGAAAAATATAAATGTAATATCATTTTGTCGTCCATTTTCATTGTCAATTATTGAGCAATAACTAACAATTATGTTTTTTCTTTGCTTATTAATATACATTTATGAATACAGATTGACTAATCATGAAAATAGTCTACTTAGCAAAGATATGTTTCTCATGACTGCACATATTTAAAATCTACGATTTATTGTCCGTGATATGAGTCACTAAGGCGGTCATATGTCAAAATTTATTAATAGTAACCTAATGAAAACATCGTTTTATCCATGTCAACCAGAGACTAGGAGCGCGTGGTATATTCATCACTGATGAATCAGAGTGGAATTATGAATAAATAGCTATCAAAATATTTGGGTTATATTCAGTCTATACGCCCGTATCCATTGGGCGATGCAAAATCGGTCAATGGAAACGACCCTGCTTGGAAATAACCAACAGCTTTTTCTGCTAAGATTATTGCAATTTGGTGCCACTGACGGATGTCATTCAGGACTGACAGAATCAAAGCACATTGATATCGTCGGGTCACTGAGTGGAAACTACAACCCTCACTGGTTATTTCACACCGATGCAGTCTTTTAGGCCCCATGTGTCATGTTCTGTAATCCACTTGCACCCAGCCAAATTGCCATTTCTGCAACTGCTTGTGTAGGACCCAAACACATGAAGCACCAGTGTTTCAATATTAAAGGTATTTTGGTCTCTCATGATTAGTCCTGGTCAGTTGGGCACGCTTCTGTGACAGTGAAACACTGGCCCTGTGCTCCTTTCCCAATGTTCCAAGTTAGCACACAGATGGTGAAGGGCTAGCTTTTTTTTTGCAGCAAGTTCAAAGTCTATATGACCACTCTAAACTGTATGTACATGCAGTATGAGCTCCATCGCTAAAAGAAGACCCTGCGGTAGGCGTACATGTATGTTATAATGCACTCAGGCACACCATTCCGCTCGCATCTCCTGCATGTAGTACCAGGAATCCCCCTCCACTTTCTACTCCGTCCTTCTTTTTCCTCAGCGCCCCTATTAAACTTCTACACTCCCTTCATTTGCCGTCTTCTCACGCACAGAAAACAGTTTTCTCTCGCCCACCACTCACATACAACTCATAACTCTCCCAGCCGAACTCCTGACCTCCAACACAGTACCTCATTGTGCAGCCCACCGAATCTCTGCTGTGAGAGCGGCTTCCCGTTCTCACAGGTTAAACATCTTAGTTGCAGAGGTTTAGTACATTCCCTAGCTGTATCTTAGCATGGAGAAATAAGATATATGATTCGGAGAGTGACACAGCTCATGAATATGCACGAGTTGAATCAGCGGGGGAGGGGGTTGGTGGCTGTGGGGGCGGAGTGGGGGTGGGGGGGGGGGGGGCTGACCCAGCTAACCACTCTCCTGCCCAAGACCCTGCGGCGCCGTCCACACACAGTGGGCGGGACATGTGCTTGGAGAGTGTGCGTGTGCAGAGCCGGCATCTGAGCGTGCTGGAGGAGTGAGCGGTGTGGTACGGGTCGGTAGCGGCGGACGTGCGCTTAGAGATCAAACCGTGGAGGATCTACCCAGGAGGAGGAGGACCAGGAGGAGGATCCTGCTCGGTGTTTAATAAACCTGCCCCCGGAGGACGTGTGGACGACGCGGCCGGACTGGTCGTGTGTGGGCGGGGACGTGATTCATACCCGCCAGGTGGAGGTATGGGTGTATGGTCTCTGCGAGGCACACCTTGACTGTACATCCCCCACCTCCCTGTCTGCCCGCACCACACCGGTCTCCAGCTGCAGCAGCCGCCTCACCTCTCCATATGTAAGTACGCCGATAATCTCCTCCCTCTAATCCCCGGATTAAGGCCGGGACCCCACTGAGCACCTGAGACACCATAATAAGCCTACAGAAACACTACGACACAGAATTGTTCAACCCTCCAACTCGGCGATGATGCAGTATTTTAATTTCCTACTCTGCCACTCTGCGACACTAAATTTTTCAACATTCTGACAAGGCTATGATGCTGGAATTCTCCTTCATAGTCATGTCGTAGCCATGCGGGAGCCATGCCGCAAGCAGTGGGTGCCCGGGTTAATAACGGCCACCAGATATAAAGAAAGGGTGGATATTGATAATTGCCAACAAATACCTTTATACGTTGAAATTAAAGGTCAGCTAGGTTTTTACTCCTTGGCATGGTACATGTGGGACAGGATGAGAGTTGTAAACCAATACCTGTTGTCTGTATCCATGGAGCATGAAGCCACTCGGGACTTTATACGGGAGAATTTGGCGTGATGTTTTTCATGACTTGTTCAACTTCACTGCAGCCTAAAGCACTCTGAGGGTCACATACTGGTCAACACCCTCCCATTGACTACAGCGCATGACACAGATCTCAACACGCGCTACCGGCGACTGAACTATTTCTGAACAGCAAAAGATAAATAAATGAAAAATTCACTTTCATACCGCTGATCTAAATACTTCAGTGATGTAAGCTCACCTTGACGAATGGCATTTGTGCATGATACTGACAGTCTAATGATAAATGTAGGAATTTGTTGAACATGAGTTTAACTATAGCAATAGGCCTCTCACGAAACACGTTTATTCAATATAATCAAAGCTATTTCTCCTTGTGTAGGACTCATACTCGTACAGCAAAAAGGAGTGATAGATAGGCAGTACATGACATAAGCAAGTCTAAAGCCAGTGCCTCTGGTAAAAACGAGACCTGAGTGAGAACGGTCGCTGAAGCCGGAGAGGAGTTGGGTCGTTGCTGCAGAGGTCGCCCCTCTCTTCACTCCCTCCTCGGGCTGAGTTTACTGCACATACAGCAGACAAGTAGACAGTCATAGTACCTCCTTCAGGTCACTCCGGACTATGCCCACTTAGTTAAACTAAACACATCAATAAATCAACATGGTGCCTATTTAGTTAACTGAGCATCATGACAATGCCTACTTAGTGAAACTAAACACATCAATATTATGCCCACTTAAAACTAAACACATGAATATGGTGCCTACTTGGTGAAATTAAACACATCATAGTAGAACTAAACGCATCGACATGATGCCCACCTATTGAACCTTAACACATCATAACCTTTCCTGTAAACTGATACACAGTGTTGCCCTGTTTTCTCTCTGCCAATATATTTCAACAAAACCGTGACGGTGTTTGATGAAAAGGGTAGTGTGAGCACGTTTTGTGAGGATTAGATGGTTGCTATTGATGGAAATGTTGTAAATGTTGGCTAGACATTTATCAATACTCACAGAAACTCAGTTAATTATAAACTGGATTTCTGCTCGACAGATTCAGAGTTATTTTGGTTGCAGGTTTTACTCAAAGAGACATGGTTTTCGACCATAGTTTAGAGGAGCATAGTTGAGATGGTCACAGCCAAGCCTTGATAATGAGATACATAAACGGTTTGTAGATAATTGTAAGCCATAAATCATGGTATTTCCTTTTTTAAGTCTTGCTTTAATGTAATCTTAAAGTTCTCCATAGCAGTCAACACCCTCCCATGAGGATGATCAAAGTTCGTTCCACAATTTTGGTCCATGATAAGTAGATGGGTTCATATAAGCTGTACAATTTGGAAGTAATTGTACAACCACCGAGCTATTACTGAAGGTGGTCGGTAAGTATGGTAATCTCAGAAAGTGACAATCTGGGGAGTTGTTACTGAAGGTAGTTGCTGGATATTGTAGTGAGAAAATGGGACTAAAACGAACTGCATCGAAATCCGTAGGCACAACAAGTATGCCAGGAGTTTTGGTTGCGGGATAATTTCACTAGGATTTGCCCTGTGAGATTACTACGCAACCGTACCTCATGGCATATTTCCAGTGGCTTCGGATCGATTGGGGGTCAGATCTGACCTCATCCCTATAATTGACTAATTGGCTAGCATTTGTGGCATCATCCTGCATTGAATGATTTCATATAATACTTCATGAGCGTTGAGTACAAGTTCCCAATATTATGCCTATCCGGAAAAATATCAGAGGTGAGATAAAGGCGTATCGAGGATGAGGATGAGGTTTGAGAGCCTCAATCGCCCAGCATGACACGATCACTTCTAACTTATGACGTATCATGCATGTATAAATGAGAAAACGATTAAGCATTCCAATATCTTCTCATTGCTAGGCGCTAGTCATCGGGAAGATATTCACATCATTTTGTTGCTTTCGTTTGGCCTAGTTCAGCTGTGTGCACAAAGACAGGGTGAAGTCTAGGTTTATTCCAATAACATCGGCTTATTGTCAATGTGTATGCCCCACATCTTCCTTCATGTGATGCACCTGCTTCATGAGATAACCGCTGAAAGTTGGAAAACAGATCTACGGATTATCGAACGGAAGTGATCAAAACTCAGCGCTACGAAGTAAATCAATGTATAGATTGTCTCTGTGTGAGCAGAGGGTATTGTATTTATCTGTATATATAGGGACTCAGTAAATCACTACCCATTGTTTGAAAACTGTCAGATACCATATCCATGGTATACAGATTCAAATCCATTCATTTATATATACAACCTTAAATCCATTGTATACGAGAAAATAGTCCCATTGTGCTATAGAGCAAAATAAATTCCTATTTATATACCATTTAATATAGCAATTCGAGAAGATGGATAATGAATACAACAAACGATGATTTTGTGGACAGGCGGCTTTGTAAACCACGCGAGGTTAAACGTCATAATACACGTTTACGCTTGTATACCACTACGCGTGAACCGCTCGTGGTTTACGGCTGCCTGTTCACAAAACCATCGATTATTGTTTATATAGACTACTTGTCTCATCTTTAACATAATGATGACCTACTCTCTGTGCCAACCCGATACACCCTTAATGAGGTCTCTCATTTTAAACAAGAGGAAAGTTCTACCTCTTTAAAATCACTATGATATGGGTTCTCACTTATATAACTATATAACCCCATCAGAAGTCAGAAACATAGAAGCACTTCAAATGTGTAAAGAAGAAAAACCTTACTGCTCCGATCGCACAGTCAGGGGCATCTGATAGATCATGCTGTACAGTGAAACATTTATGAGACTGCTGTAATAAAGAAGGCACCAACAAGTTTTGGTCAAAGTTTTGATGCAGAGTGAGATGAACTAGGCGACGCTGGTATGTATGTTTATATTATGCCTATAGAACGATTAATTCTGTACAAGAAGAAGAATAAAACCAGCCAATCTTTGTCAGTATAATTTAGATAAACGAGAAACGAAGAGATGTTGGGTCGTTGTGCATTGTGACATTCCTGTGAGTATTTCCCTCTGAGCTCACTCTTCTGTGCACTGGGGAAGTCATTGACTCATACCCACTACAACACTAGGGAGGCTGTCCTTTACCACTTAACTAGGGGAAAAAAGTCTATAACACTAGAGAACATTAACAATGTACCTCTGACAACCTTGCCTTAAATGATATCTCCGTGCTGTTCTTGTGAGGGTTTCCACCTGTTGTGTTAACGGATCTCTGGCATCGTTTTCTTTAAACTTTCGATACTATATAGAATCCCTAGTCTTTTCGCCGAAATTATATATAATAACTTGTATTTTTTAGGAAAATCTCTCAGGTTACATGTACTCAATAGGACGTCTGCCCCCTCCCCCCCAAAAAATCACACCAAACAATAACAAAAAAAAACAACCAAACAGCCAAGCAGCCTCACTTCCATTAATCGAAATTCAAATGAAACATTGTATCTCATATTACGAAAGAGTGTCTACCTTGATGCATGTTTTTGTAACAAACGTTGCTTTAAAAACATAACGGTAACATAGATTTTTTCCTGATATATATGGCCTATGCTGATCCTGGATTGTAAGCTCCTTTTTTTCCTTTTTTTAAAGTCAAATACAGTTCTACACAGGTAGATCTTTCACTCTCAGGTCTCATTGGGGAAACTAGTTAACATAATTGGTATGGGTCCTCGTCCCGCGTTTCTTTCTACCGCATGAGCTCTGGGAGCTCATGCGGTAGATTGAGCGAAAGAAACAAGGGATGAGGACCCATACCAATTAGGTTAACAAGTTTCACTTGTACTATACACCTCTAAATATTTGTAAATATTCAATAATTTACCAAAACAAATCGATGTCGAAGCGAAAATCAAACTAGACTGGGGGTGCGGAAGTCACTTTCTGCTGTGAACTGTGCGCATGCGTGATCGTCACTAGCGCAATTCAAACTGTTCAAACTATTCAAACAATTCAGACAATTCAAACTATTAGAAAATTCTTTTTTCGTTTACGAATAATAGTGTCATAATATTATTTAAAAATTTCCTGTATGTTTTTTTCCCATATACCTATTGTTTATAATTTATTTTGGTATTTCCGATAATACAGTTATATTGCTATGTATCATAATATTACAAGCAAGTTACATTTTGCAACTACCGTTTACACAAGGCATAGCGATGTCCATGGCATCATGTCATAAATAGGTCAGTTGATTTTATTAACTAATGAGATTGAGCTTTCAAAGTATGGTGGTACGGTGCCATACCGGTACAGTATGGTGGTACGACTCAACTACAACTTGCATAGCAGAGATTGGTATTTGGAGTATTTTTTGGCATAGGTGTATAGTACTATGGAGAAACCAAACAAGAGTTAGTCGTGTTGTTGTTTATCGGACGATGGCAAGATTGCATATTACTGTGCGAGGCGAAGCCGAGAGCAGTAATACGCGATCTTGCCGGAGTGCGGTGAACATTAACAGGACTAACTCGAGTTTGGTTTAGAATTTATCCTACCCCGTCCGTCTAAATTACTTCTACATTAACAAATGACGTCATTTGTCAAGTGTATCCCACTAGAGCGATATTTTTCATTTTTCTGAATTCCAGACTGAATACAATGAACCAATGTTAAGCCTATGGAGTTTTTTATTAGGGGTAGGATAAATTCCCATATTTACAAACAGTACATATGGTTTGTATATCCACATTGGTGACAATGGTGAAGATAGTGATGGTGGTGATAAACTTAAATGCCCTTATACACTAATAGATCTCAAGTTGGGTGTAAAGGCACTTGCTTATGCACTCATGCTCTGTGTCGTCGTATATTTCCCGAACATAGCCGTGGTATTGGATTCCCACATCATAACAAAGGATGTCCTTGAGGGCGGGTCAGAACTTGGGCTACGCTTGGTGAATGATCCACGCAATCTCCAGTCATAGTGGAGAAGACAGGGAATGTGGCCGGAGAGTGCTCCTTTTGTGTGCTATGTTTATTATGGAGCTGGTTTATTTTCGCGAGACGTGCGGTGGTTGGATAAACAGGGTTTACTTTTTGTGTCACAGAACACGGATTCTGTGGGACCAGAAGATCCGTGTGGACGAACTTGTGGTCAGAGGCTGACGTCACTGTCCTCGTCAGCAACAATGTCGGGGTGCCATGTGACGTCACGCTCTTCACCTCCAATATGGGAGGCGGGAATGTGGTACTGCGGTGAAGCGGGTGGACGTGTAGCGGACTTGTACGTGGGTGAGCAGGTCCTGGGTGTATAGGGCAAATAACTAATTCCCTGGTGGCCGCAATATTGTCCCCGAGTAGGCGCTCTGCGCTCCTGGAGGTGAAAACTAGATTTGGAGATAGCACCTCTTCTTGGAGAAATGTTGATTTTGGTGTCCCCCAAGGTTCAGTGCTGGGCCCTCTCCTGTTTATTTATTTCATTGATGATGTGGTAAAGAACCTAGGTGAGGCTAAATGCCTTCTATATGCCGATGATTTGGTTTTATGGTCTTCTGGAGAGGACCCAGAACTGACAGCCAGTTTGGTCCAAGGAGCACTTGACAAGTTCACAGAGTGGACTGTAAAAAACAAACTGACACTGAACACTGGTAAAACAAAATATTGTTGGTATGCTCCACAGAACAAGCAAAATGTTGTCCAACGCTACAAGCTATTTGTAGGTATAGATGAGCTGAAGAGAGTAACCTCGTACACCTACCTGGGCTGTGAGATCGATAGCACTCTCAATTTTGAAAAGCAGATGAAATGCATTATCAAAAAGGTAAATTATCGGTTGTTCAGTTTTAGTAAAGCTAGGAAAATGATGTCACGAACAGTTGCCTGTAAAGTGTACAGACAGACGATTGCACCTTTATTCGAGTATTGTTCTATTATTCATGAAGGTTGTATGGTTATTTGGCTCAAGAAACTACAAAGGCTGCAAAACAGGGGTTTGCAGGTCTGCCTAGGAGACTGGGCCAGGGTGCACACTGTCGAAGAGCTACATCACCTCACTGGTGTGGCAAATCTACAATGAAGACGGGAAGAATTAGCACTAACATACATGCGTAAGGTCTATGCACAACAGGTGAACCCACCAATGAATTCGCTAAACACCCAAACTAGAGCATTACGCTCGGCAGGAAAGCGACTATTTCGCCTACCTAAACCAAAAACTGAGCACTACAAACTGTCCCCATTGTATAGAAGCTATTGCCTGTGGAATGCCCAAGATGAAACTTTCAAAGCAGCATTAACGAAAAGGACCTTCAAGCAAATCTTGAAGAGAAAGAAAGTATTGCCGAATCCAGGGCGTAGGGTTGAGTCATAAATAGTTAAAGCCAAACAAAATAAGAAACAACCCCTTCCTTATTGTATCTGATCAATATGCAGAATAAGCAGATAGAGGTATTCATCCATTTCATCCATTGTTATACATATTATTACTGTTATTATTACATGTAATCCTAATCATCTTTATACGGAATGAACAAATGTACTCGTCAACGAAGTTACCAACAAAATGTAAGACCACCAATTTTGGTGAATTTTGTTTTCAAATATAAAAAAAGAAAAAAGAAAAAAGGTAGGTGTTCTTTACGACTGGAGGTGTAAAAGCAAGTAAGTGCTAATAGGCCACTACCACAATTCTAACCTTTCAAATATGTTTTGGTTTTCATTTTTAAGTAATCCTATACTGGGTTGGGTGTAGAGGGACAAAGGAGGCATTGTAACGCTTTGAATGTCCGATGGATTGCATAAGTACAAAGAGCCACAGTAAGGGAACTGTCCAACGGATGGTGGTACCATAATGTAGGCCACCTGGTGACTCTTTCATGAACTTGAAATGGCTCTGTCCTATAAACACGCCCGCCCTCATTCATACCGTACACCAGGGTGTGGTGCTGCGGAGGGTGGATCATTGGAGACATATTTGCTTGCCCTCTTCAAATACACATGTCTCCAAATTGACATTGTGGGACTACCCCTACCGCTTCCCAACCGCTTCATCGCGTTGCCATAGCGACTGCGACCTAACAATCACTGGCACGTGTTTCTAGTTGCTTTCCTGACTTGCATATCTAACTTAGATTTTACGTCTAACGGACTTGATAGTAGACCCCTGGCATGGGAATTTGAAACATACCGAAATATTATAAATATTTTGCAAAATCGACCGTTGCTCTCTAGTTGTGTGACGGGGTTTAAAATTTCCTCCACATCTAGATGCTAATTACCTCATTGCAAAATGACACACGTCATTTCAAGGTTTAAATGATACAGCAACGCTAGTCCATATTAATGCAATTATTGTAGCGAATGAATGTTAACATTTAATCATGCAGGAGAGGCGCAAGGCATATTTTTCACATCATGGGCAGTACATTTTGTCTAAAACTCAAATTTATCACCATAATATTATACACATTAAAACTCATACACTCAGGATAATAATGACCTAGAAAGACCTGCCATGCTGCACAATCTACAAAACGAGATGAGGACTCATGTCCGTACGGAACCAGGCGTTTAGTCGAGTTCAGTACACAACATAAATTTCCACAGAGATTTGTAACTTGTAGTTGACGCCCATAACATCCGCGCGTTAGGGAGGGTATTGTGTAGAGTCAACTACAAAGAGAGTACACACACAAGTACTGGAAGCGGGTTAACGTTGTATTTAGTATTCAGCATTGCAAATTCAAATTATCAAAGAAAATAAAAATGGCTGCTGATCTTCTCACATAGCCTATTTATTTGCACACTAACGATCTTTTGCCTATAATAGATAACGAATATCGGTTATCGCCTCGGTAACGTTCTCTAGAATCGCCTCGGTGAAGCCTATAAGACAACGACATATGTTCCCGATTTATCCCGACCATCGGCTCGGTGAGAGTCGGGAATGAAATTTCTATGCCTCTTACCTATAAAACATCGACAACTACACTATTCCCAATCACACTTCCTCCTTTCATAACCTTGTAAATTACCCGGGATAAGATCAAAGGAAGCGGCCTTCAGATCTATGATCGCTTGTGTCTCCCCTACACATCGGTATAAGACATTTGTAAATCGGACTGGGTGATAGGTAGTATTGCTATTTAAACGGCCTGCTCAGAATCGGGAACAGTCGGTGAATGTGCGTACATTGGAATCTTAAGGTAGGGGAGAGTGGGTCATATCTGACATGGTAGTAATGCCCGCCGCGTTGGGAAAAGCAATAAAATCGAGTCAATCAAGTGCGTACGTCGACCCGATTGATGCAGATTGTCACAGACCCGACGGATCCGTCGGGCAAAGGTAGAATCGGGCACAGAGGTCGGGTGGGTGTCTTATAGGCCTAACGATCTCTAGACTCTATACGTTTATAATGACAGGTTGGTATTAGGTGGATGATGGAGAGATGGAGCATACCTATTTACCGGTCATCGGGATGTGGTGGACGACCTGCTGCGGTCCCTGACTGTCCAGCGGCCAAGGTAAACGTGGCTTCTTGGCGTCCCATCAGCACCTATAAACAAACCATCATTCAACTATTTCTTCTCTGCAGAGACCAAACATACAAACATGTGCCTCCGGTTTGCTCAGCCAACCCGCCATAGTCCTGGCGACATAAACATACACAGACTAAGGCGTATTTATTCATTTTATGTGCTCTGCATCAGGATGCTGTCATTCTATGTGAGACGTCTCGACTCCAACTTCTCGATATCTAAGTTTAGCTACTATGTGGAGACATGGTTAGTGTGCTTGAATGAACTCTGTTCAAGGTTATTTTTGGTCGGAAATAATCGTCGTCTTAGAAGAACGAATATCTGACAAAAGAGGTACAAAATTCTCCGAAATATTACGAATTTCCCCGAAACGATCCGATAAAACCTTTTAGCAGTGGTATTCCCGTCTCACGAAGTCAATATATCCAACCAAAACAACAAGGAACACACGTAATTCAATTGGCACTCACTATGTCTCCTTATTATAATATACTTGGAAACCATTAAAAACCGTCCATCGACATGTAATTTACGTGGTCCAGAGTGTACGAACTAACAGGTCTTGCACAGTGTACACAGCAGAATCCGTACAGCTGGATAGAAAGTGTTAGACATGGTAATGTAGTCCACAAAAGATCGTGAGATGCCCTATATATTTATGTGTGTGTGTTTGTATCTTAGTTATCTTGCCTATTCCGAAAAATGTGTAGTTTTCTATTACTTATTCCTGTACACTTATTTTAGACTGGCTTCAGTCCCTGCTTCCTATGCCTACCCCTCCACCTACCCCACATCTGGCTGGCTTTTGATTTCTGAACGAATAACTTTTATCACAGACTTGAGCAAGTCTAATTGTGACGATCTGTTGTTGGAGGTCATGAGGCTAGATGATACTTTCAAACATAGTATTTGTGTGGGTTGATGGGATTCTTATTGAAAGATGAGCTCAACATAATGCAGCATTCAGAGGAGTCAGTGCCCGCGGCGCACAGCAGCCCACCGACCACTTCTGTCAGATAAGTAGGTCGTCGAAAGCATAAAAAAATGAATGAACGTATTCTTGTCTTACAAAGTTCGTCTAGAACGTCCTCAGATGTAGGTTTCTTTTATTCTGCACAGGTCAATGGCATTGAAAGATATTTAGCCGAACTTGTTCAGTGTTTTTTTTTATGTCATAATTGTGTTTGCAGCAGGGTAGAGAGATTCGTATCTGCCATAGGAATGTGTTTGTAGTAGACACACTGGGACCTGTATGGAGGGGTATAGGTTATCTGTACCGGCAACAGCAAGTGTGTTACTTTCAGTCCGGGTGTCTTAGGTTAATGGTTGGGGAGGGTCATATCATATAGAAAGAAAACAGCAACAACACGAGAAACATGTCGGACTAGGGACACGGTATGTTGCCTGTTGATATCACGAGCAAAGTCTGTGTATCTGAAGCCCTATTATACTTATTGAGCGTGGGCCACAGGCTCATATACGCTGCTTAAAGGTTAGAGTGGTCACATAAACTTTGAGGCTGCTGCAAAAAACTAACCATTCACAATTTGCGTGCTAACACTGTGCCATTGGGAATGGAGCAGAGAACCAGGTTTTCAGTGCGTAACTGACCGTAACCAATCACTAGAGACCCAAATACCCCGATTGACCCACAGGTGCTTGATATATTCGGATCCTGAACAGGCGATTGTATCACTGACAAGTTAATTACAGAAAATGAACCACTGGCCGGATATAACCAAAAACCTTTTGAGTGTTATTCATTTATAATTCTACGCTCATCCATCAATGTTGAGGGTTCCATTTGCTCCCAGTTACCATTGATCACTGATTTAGAAATATAGATAATCAACAACTGGTCTAATTTTACCTGTATTGCCTTTTAAGAAATTCCTCCATCTAAATATTTAAAGATAGACCTCGATGTCAATGTCGTAGGCCTGGGACATTCATTTATCAATTTGTTTAGTCGGGGTAAACTCAATAAATACGAACTCTCCTAAGTAGCGTCAAAGAACACGCTTCTACCTGGAGCCACCTTGTTTACTACTGGTCGTCCGATCCTTTGAAAGATTTAGTAATAGCCCAGCTGGTGCAGCTGTGGCCGTATAGTCCATTCAGCTCAATATGCATGAGATCTAGTCTTTTGTCTATAACATGCACAGCCGGATGTACCTCCTAGGCGAGAAGACTTCTAACATTCTATGAATCTGCATCTGTTCTGTTTTCTAACTGGTACTCGTTAAGGTAGAGCGCCAACTGCAGCTATCACTTGTTATCGGTAACTTTGATTGGATAAAAAAAGCAAAAAGCAAATTCCGAAACCCAAACTTAGACTCTGACAGAAGCGGCTTCCCATAGAGAAGAAATAGCATCATTGTGCGCTGAGTAGCCAGATTATTGCTTAATTAGATGAGGGTTATAGCTCTGTGATTATTGCACAGTAAGTGCCACCTCATGTAATGCAAACAAATAGTGACACACACGCTTACTTGAGACATCTCCGACCTCTTCCCTCAACATGCCGCCATGAAGTTTCCCCAGGGAAGCCAATGAGGAAATTCATTGAAGGCTTCCCCGAGGGAATTCACCAAAGCCTTGCTGATGTACTAAGAATGCAGATTTTGGCCATTTCTTCGAAGCTTTTCTGTTATATCGATTGGTTATTCATTTTGATCTGGTATCAAATGATTTCATGACCATGTCGTGAAACCACCTCAATAAATTCCCATGCCGAGTTATGATTTTAAAAAAGGTCATGACGTGATAAAAGATGCGGTACGTGACGTTGATGACGTAGTTAACCTGGTATATAACAAAGGCTCGGCAAGCTGTTTATGGATGCAGGAGTTGTGTCAAGGTATTAAGACAAGTCAAAACTAAAGTCAATCCAATATGGGTTCTGACAAGGCCAAAACCGCTGGTGGTTAATTAAATGTCGGCGTTGGAATGTTAAGGCCTGCGGGTCCCACACCATTATAGTTACACTGGACAGCAAGCCGAAACATTCAGTATGAATCCTGCATAAAAGAGAATATATTCCGGATCATAAGTAAATAGTAAGTAAAAAATAAATATAATAAGTAAAAAGTAAATAGTCGCTGGTAACTTCTCCCTAAGGTACAAGCATCGCCAAAAGTGTAACACTTATGTTTCTCGGGGAGCACCAGCGACCAACTTTTCTCATAGCGATTTTATCGCCGCATTTTTCGTCGACAGGTGTACAACTGCGACAATATCAAAAGGGTTTTGATATTGGTACATACCGGTCTCATGTTCATGAGAATTCGCATGAGACACTCTACTCCCAACTTTTTCCTGAGACCGGGAGAACTCTGGGTGTATGTGTGCGAAGTCACATTCACAAGAAATTAAACTTAGCGGATCCGGCGCTTAAACCCAGCCTCTAGTTATCAAGGACCCTTTACTGAGAGGGAGTTGTCAATGACTACCACCCCTCATCCCCCGCCCTCTTCGTCCCTCACACACATGCCTCTGAGGGCGGCGACCTGGGGTCATGTGGGCGACATCTTTTTCCCCACAGGCGACCTATGCATGGGGCCTGTTCAATAATTTATGCTGGTACATGAAGACCCTTTTCTGTAAGCCAGGGAGACCCAGCGACCTTAGGTCAGGTGGGGCAGTCTTAGCGAATGAGCTTTAGTATTATTAATCGATAACTCACGTACGAGATCTTTCCTTGTGCCCTATACTTTTGTAGGCATATATACAGCCCCCTAAACCTTTAGAAGGGAGTACGTGTGCAAGTGAAACCAGGGGCTCGTTTAATGATCTAAGATCGTACATGAAGACACTTTTCTGTACCTTGTACAGGGGTTATCGTTTAATAATATCTATGCCTGTTCGCTAAGACAATATTATCCGCCCATAGTGTCGTCTATAAGTGTTCAATAAAATTGACCCACATCTTGCTTTGGTGTCCTTGCCATACAGAAAAGGGCCTACATACACGATCCTAGATTATTCAACGGTACCCAGGTAGGTTGGGGTAGAATCGGCCGTCACTCGTTACCAGCACCTAACTGAGGTGACTTCATGACGTTGGAATGCAGGTTGTGCCTCCTCCCGTGAGTGGCTTCCTTCCCGGGGATGACTGCGGGTGACCTCAGGGTGCTCACTGGCCCGGAATGACGACTGTGGGGACGTGTGGCCGTGCGGTCAGCTGCGATTGCCTCTCATGTATACATTTTTGTTTGTTTTTACAGCGCTAGTCTATCGACTGATGCTGTCATTTACGGGGGAATTCACAAGCCAGTTATGATACGTTATATCAATATCAAAAGGCGTGCGTTGAAATAAAGAGGTTTGTGGAGGACTATAGGCGGCATCTCTGAAACCTGAAAGACCATTTACATCGAAGGCGGGTTATGAGTCAAAACTCATCGTGTGAATTTCACTTAACAACCTTTACCGGTGTCATGCGAAACCCTGTCGCCTGTGACATACGTGTTTTTCTTCTTTTTGTTTGTTTGTGGGGGTGGGGGGGGGGGGCGTATTTTGTTTGGAGGATCTACTAGGGTATAGAACCCTGTTTTCGGTAGGCTCTAGTGGCCAATGAGGAATCGTAGGTATGAAGATTGGAGTGCACTGTCACCTCCCAGAGAATACCTTGGATATAAGTACAATCCTTTGGTTCTCTTATATGTTAAATGTAAAATGTTAATACATCTGGATAAGAATAGGAATGATAAAGCAGACAATTTGTTGCTTTAGGCAAAATATACAAGTTGATATATGAGAAAATAACCCACACGGGATTTATTATTGTATAAGCAGCTCTTAGAGTAATTCAATGAAATTAATTGTTTATATTGAAATATCTATTCTAATGTGGTGTGCTCTAATGTCGTTCTTTGCCATTGTCAGCTGGGCACTCCGCTAACGCTAATACTTGGTACTCTGCATCTTTCCTAATACCAAAGGGTTGACGCCCAGATTGTAAAGTGAAGGGACACTGTGTCCATTACGCTAAACGTCTCTGTAACTTCTCCCCAAACTATAAGCAATGTATCATAGCATGTCCCACGCTCAAAAGCCTTTCTTTACTGTCATTTCTTTCGTGATGTGGCGATGAATAAATCAAAAATAAATTACTGATACCCTGTATCGTGCAGGATACTAGTGATTTTAAACGCACATGCAATGGATATATTTCTGGATAACGTGATGAATCATAGAGTGTAAAACACAGGTTATGATCGTTCACGTTACAGTGACCCGTAGTATTATGCGAACCCATAGTAATTAGTGAATCACAATTAACATACTTATATGAAATATTGTGGGAATGAACTTGTAATCAGGGCAAGGGAGGTCAAGCATGTAGTTCGTTAGGGAGTTCATCATTTAGATAATGATGGGTGCCTTGACTTGACTGGAGACACTATGATAAGATACAATTAGTCTCCGTATCTCCTCTCAGTAGGGAATATATGTCTCCAATGTTTCACGATCGTCAGGGTGTAATGAGGTAATGCAGTAATTGGTAGATCATAACAACACGACAATAGATGCACCATTATATAGTTATATGTTAAAGACCCATCTCGTTAGCTGAACGTAACTTTGACTCGATTCCAATATGCAGCTGCTATCTGACCTACAGCGCACCAGCTTTAGGGCAGATAGAAAAAAAACATCATTTTATTTATCCTGGAATGCATAAGGGAACAATTGCCTGTTTTCTATTCTACCGAGCAGTAGTATTTGACTTGAATTACGAATTCAAATGGCTTTGCTCTACCTAATCGGCTAGCTTTGTTAAGAAATAGAAATAAACATGGTAATTACAAAGATGTTTACATTTTCAAGTCTACCATTATATCTGCACATCCTTTTTCTGTACGGTACTTTCAATTCGTATGGCGAAATGGTGCGTGTTCAAAGTATATATATCATGGGTATATAATAAATGCTATAACGAAGCATCCTTGAAAAATAGATAAATGGATAGTTGTTAATGAAAGGTCTATTTCTATTTTTCAGAGGCTCTCCACCAAAATCTCTACAATAACATGAGGAGATAACAATCACTAGGAATCTGATTACTGAAGCAAGGATGACTTTACAACTTATTCCCCCCAACATATTGAAAATGGCGCGCACCTTCCTGTCAATGGTCGTCCTGCTCAGCTGCCTGCTCTTAAACACAGAGGCTCAGGCGACTCGCAACTGCACCTTTCCCCGCGTGCTCAATATTGATGGCGACATCTCCAAGGACCACGCGTGGAGATTCTTATCTCCAGACCTGACCTACAACAAGCCGCACAAGACGGGCCAGTGGAACATCCACGCCACATCCGCCTACGTCTCACACGGCAACAGCCTCAACGACTACGACTCGGCCGACGGCTACGACCTCGACTGTCTGGAGAACGTGGGTGCCGATAAGGTGCTGGTGCGGCGGGTGGACGTGGACGGCACCGACAGGTTTACCTGTATACAGTTCATCAAGAGGAGCGCCATCGTGGTACAGGTGAGATTGGCGGAGTACGCGCCTACAGCGGAGTCCGTGCTGTGTGATGAGGATCACCTCCAGCAGAACGACACCACCCTGGTGCACTTCCACCCGCCCACCTGGCAGGAGGTCCTCGATACGGTCCCCTACATGTCCTGTTCTCTGGATGGAGGCTTCATTATTAAACAGTGGCTGGATGATCAACAGAAGGAGGGCTGTGTTCCTGATGTCACCAATGCGTTGCGTATTGAGGATGATTGTGACCGTGGATCCGGCCTGCATATCATAGGTGAGAGTAAGAAATGCCCTTCACCCCTGGATATCTACAAGGAGCCTCTCATGTGTATTGCCAGCTGGGACGACGGAGATTACACGTTCTCCGTGGCGACCGATGAGTGGAATAATTTCTTTGTGTGCCTGCGAATCCCCAAACAGCGGGGAAAGGTGTTCAATGTGGAGATTTTCATGGATGGTATTTGCGACAGTTCGCCCGGCATTGATCGGAGCACGTCTCATCGGAAGCTCTTCTTACAGCAGTTTCTGGTGTCGGATCTGTGCGCTAATGCCTCCCCACACTGCCCTGTGTTAGGCCACAGTGAGTGCACCGGGAACGTGCCCAATCTGTGTCGTGAAACCTGCAGTGTGTGTCCCCAGGAGAAAACCTGGCTCAGTGAGGACCTCCCGAAGAACATCCAACACAAATGGATCATGAAAACCAGCACGGATGACGCCATCGACATCAAGATCACCAACCGCGCCATCCACTACCCGGAGCACATCACGTGGCGGTACTTCGGTCCGTCGCCCTGTAACCGCACGGGGATCGGTCACCAGAAGACCGCCAAGGAGTACACCTTAGTGTCGACCTCCGCCAACGGCTGCCTGCCGCGGATCGCCTCGGCGATGATCAACCGCTTCTCGGAGACGGTCATTGGATTGGAGATCAGTCGGAGTTCCCCCTCCGAGCTGGAGATGAAGAATAAGACGGCCGTGTGGTCCAGCAGCATGTCGGGGATGTGCAGCAAGACGACGTACCTCGACGACGACACGAGGCTGGGCGACAGCTTCCACACCTCCTCCTACGGGTGGCGCAACCTGGTGAGACCGGAGGGAAACATCCGCCTGACCCGCTGTCATCTCTTCCAGACGGAGAAGCTGGACGTGACACTCCGGTCCGGCGAGCAGTGCTTCGCGTCCATGGAGTTGAAACCTCTGAAGGACGCCTTTGATTTGACCATAGAAGAGTGTGGGACTGATAACGTGACCACCATCCCGGGAGGCGTCAACGCTAAGGTGCGCTACGAGTGCCTGGCTTCGTTCAGAGACTCGCTCGGCTGGGGCAGCTACCTGATCACAAGGACGCGAGCTCTCGTACCAAGTCTCGTCAACGAGACGTTCCTCTGCTGGTACCTGAATGAGCGCAGGGAGGGTTTCCTCATGCCCGTCAGTGATTGTAATGATAACACTCCATCTCACATCTCCCTCGACGAGAAACAGCCGCTCGCTACACTGCGCTTCTCCACGGTGCCGCCTACTGTGCCCTCAGCCAGTTCTACACCTGCTCTCACCTCCGGCATCGGTATGGTTCTCACTCTACTCCTCGTGCTGTCACTGCACGTCTGAACCAATGGCTCAAGTTTCCACTCTACCAACTCATGCTATCTCAACTTTTGATATTATTTTGTGCCACAGATGTTTGGACATAGGATATGAAGTGTACAGAGTGTGTTATTATTATTAACTTTTCACACTTCCAGTGATAAATCTACTGTACACAACATTGACGATGTCTTCATGACCTGGAAGTAGCACATTGGCCAAGTGGAAACTTCCCCCGTCCTCGCGCCGTTATCATCGTTTGAACTGACTCGTACATTGCATACGTTTTGTACGTGGGTTCCATTGCTGTCCTGAAAGAAGCCTGTTTCCACTGACCTACGAAGACGGATCTTTTTGAGCTACCCTAAAATTCTGTTGGTGGTGGCCACTGACTGCACATCGCTAACAAATAATCAGTGAGGGAGAAGTGAATGCCTTTTTCACCTTTTTTCACCTTTTTTCCATATCCATACCGATTGAATTTTCAAGCTGAAACTTCGAGTCCTACGATGGAATTAAAACATTTTGATTCTGTTGGTTATTGACCAAGTCGGGCTGTGAGGGCCATGTTGCATAATCTTCACCAAATTAGTCAGTGACCATTTCATATCTGGGGTCATTTTCTATTCACCAATACTATGTCGGTGTCCACAAATCGTTGGTCACCGGCTCCTGACTACAGATCGGTGTTGAATAATCGGTCAATGGAAACAAGGCTATCGGCTAATGACTGTTCCATGCGCTGGAACTCGCAGGGCACTGATCACATTCGTCATGGTGCTATGTTAAAGTGGTGGCTACAGTCAACATATTTTGATGTAGCATCACTCACATATTGAAGAAGAGATTCCCTGGCTGAGGAATAGATTATATTTAATGCACTGCTATTATGATAAAAGTACGACTTTGTAAGATATCACTTTCTACATTCTTAGCATCCGATGTAGCGCAGTTCTATTGTTAGTTTGTTTCATCACCTAGTGATGTGCATTTCTTCTTGTTCTCCAATACTAAGGGCTTCTTTACGAACAGATATGGGATATACTTCGTCAAGAGCCCCGTTGCCTTTAAAACTACCATTGAAAAGTGGTTATATTGGGAAAAAAGCCATGTCAGGGCCATGTGTGTCTCTCATTATTTCAGTATTCTCTTCTATCGTCCTTGAAATATATTAGAATAATGTATGCACAGTAATTGCTCAAGGATGAAGTGGATGCTGGAAAAGAGAGGATCTCCAAAATGTCTTTCATACTAAAAGCATACCATGTCATATTGCAAACACCGCTAAAGCGATGTCAAGTCAGAATGCTCATGTGACATGTATAACGTATTTATTCCTAGATACATGTTGGTTGTATTTTATTAACTTGAGTCTCAATTGTCACGAGGTTAATTCCCATCAATTATTCGATGCTTTAACGCATTATCTTATCATTTACATACCCCCGCAGGAACATCTATGAAATATTGCCCGCTGCTAGGGGTGCTGTATTAAAATAATGTTAGGCCCCGCTCCTAGGCTGTGCAAAAATAATAATTTTTTCTCGTGATATTCGGGTATATGATAAGGAATCGTAATTAATGATCCCGTGGTGATGACTGTTATCAGTCTTTCATACCGAAACTACGGCCCTTCGCCTCCTGCGTCGGGCCGTAGATATGTGGAAAGGCCTGGAAAGGTCATTACTACGGGATTAGTAACTACATTTCCTGATGTTCGCTCAATTCTAATTTCAATTTTGCTAAGCTACAAATCAGCGACTGCTTCATTCTTTCCTGCAACCGTCATGTGCTATTTCTTTATGAATAATATGAATACTCCAAGTTAGTAGATATTGATGCTTGCTGTTGTGATAATACATTCTGTTATGTTGATGTGAAGTAAGGAGGGGTTTCTCTTATCTATCTCACCCTGGTATTTCACCCCATGGACTAAACACTGGAAACTCGTACTCAATGCCCATGGGGTATAGTACAAAAATACTCAAGGGGGTGATGTCATAAATGTTAGCAAATTAGTCAGTGATAAGGGTGAGATCAAATCTGAAACACACTTGATTCATGGCCACTGAAATAACGCCATGAGTTTAGGCTGCGGAGTAATGTGAGAAGGCAAACCCGAGTGACATTATGTACGAAACCAAAATGAATGGCATATTTGCAGTGGCAATGGACCTAAATGCAGTTCCTTCTTGATATTTCACAGATTATTTGATACTTAACTATGATGCGCAAATAACTGGCAATTCATATAATTACCATCATAGATGTAAATGAGAAATCGCTGTTATACAAATCATTTTGATTTTCATTAAATGATATGTTTTCTATGAACTGTTTAGGCGCTGTAACATGTAATTATTCATAAATCAAGGTGTATATCATTATATTCTGAATGTATATGATCAGTGTGTAAGAAAGGTGTATGTGAAGAATGACTAATTGATTAAATAATTTACCGAAGCCTATTATCCTTGACATGTTTTATATTCATTCTGACGAAAGAACATATATACTGTATTAGTTAAATTATAGTCATTATTTTGGAACTTGAAATATTGAATTTTGTCAGTTCTTAATCGAAAATAAAGCTTCACCAAACTATTTCATGATTATTTGTTTTTATACGTTTTCTAAGAAACCAGGTTTCACTTGGAGTGCTAATAAAATGCACTTTGCATCGAGATTCACTCTCGCAGCGTTGCCTCTGCCTCTGCGCAATATCCTCGCATGCGCTCGGATATTACTACGCGTTAACTCCTCTGAGCATACCACCGCTTGTATTTGAAACCAGTCAATATTTTGTATGTATCATAGAGTATCAAACCCTGTTCCATACACATCGACTAAAAACATGGTTGTTAGGCCAATGAAAAGTAAGAATTAATTTATTTCGGGTATTAAATGAATATAAAACAACCTACGGTGATTGTACAAGCTACAAAACTTGATGAGAATTTACAGTTTTCACCGAACTTGGCTAAACGCCTCGTACTGTATAGACAATAAAGCCCCATCTCGTTTAATAGGTTGTAGAGTATGGTCAGGTCGTTCTATATACATACTGCCTACATCATGCCATTTACACCACCCATACCATCTCAACCACCTACATTAAAAGATGTGTGTTGTCAGCGTTTCTGTTTATTTTGCTTTACGTGCTATTACATTCATTATCATTAGATAATGTTGCTTTACCTTTTCTGACTTATTGCAACCTTAATTGACGTAGAGAAATACTTTTTCGACCCCACGTTTTTCCATGTTTCTGTTGGCGTTCCATTAATCATGAATATCAGTTAGATTAAGCTAACCCACGTTTTGCTCCGTTTTGCCACATATTTCAAAATAAAATTCATGAAGCGTATTTAAATGTAAACGTGCACATGGAAATAAATAAGAATTTACGTCAGTGTAACTGGGCTTAATAATTCTATCATTAACTCGATTTTAAGTATTCAACAATTAAAAGCAAACCAGTTCTGTTGGAATTACATTGAAATATGAAAACGACAGTTTATGAAGTACTAAAATATTTTTCAGGTCTTTATTTCACCAGAATCGATTCCTTTAGGTGTCTGATACAAGCCTGATAGACTTGTTTGATAATGAAGGAACGATATTAAATTCTAGACGATTATTGTATGGTGGCGTCACCAGTGGTGTCTTTCGATACTAGTTCCCCTCACCTATATAGTGAACAAAAAAGGTATGTCAAATGTACGACCGTCTCTAAGACCGATCTGACAGTGCACACACGAGCTGATTTTAAACTCGATTTACCGTGGATCGTCCCCGAGGTCCACTCTCCCTTCATAGATCGTATCGTCTAGTCCGATTTTTGTTGATGGGAGGCGTTTTTAAAAGCTAAGAACGACAGAAGAATTTATCTTATCATGGTCTTTGTTGCATTCTGATTACCTGAAGTGATGAGGTCTTTATGTAGGACGGTCTCACGATGGTTAGAACATATCTTTGTTTTGAGGTTTTTAAAGGTAACAGGTTTTACCTTTTTTAGGTCCTTTGCTAGGTTGGTTCGATCCCTCACAATAAAACGTTTTTCAGTAAAATAGGAAAAAGTAAACATTAAAAACCGCAGATGATATAATGGAATTCTGAGGACCACATTCATAAAACGGACTGGCACTCCGGTCGTGGTGGCCATCGCCTAAGGTTAGTCATTTATTGTCCATCGTATACAAAGACCTCATTGAAAATGCATGGGGACTTAGTAAACCACGACCCAATATAAAAAAAATTGCTAGATACCATAACTGTGGTATACGGATTCAAATCTGTGGTATACGACCTCAAAGGCATGGTACACGGGGAAAATAGTCCCCTTGTGCTATGTAGTCTCTTTCACGACCGCTTATGGCGCACGGGGCACGCTGTTTGACTGCCTCGCACGCCTCCAAGTGTCTGCGAAAGAAACTATATGCTATGGAGCAAGGAAATAGTCCCTATTGTTGATATGGCAATTACCAGGTTTGATTTATTCGAAAAGATAGATACTAAATGCAACAAACGATGATTATGTGGACAGGCGGCTCTGTAAACCACTTGAGGTGGACGTTGTAATACATTCGCCAGTGCTCGTGTATTACTACGCGTCAACCCTCTCGTGCTTTACGGCCGCCTGTCCGCAAAATCATCGATTATTGTCTTTATAATAACCGTAATCGCTCAGTCAGTATCGTTCTTAGTTTTAAAAACACCATCATAGTCTCTGTCCTCCCACGAGCTTTCCTATTATTGTCCTTATTCTCTCATTGTCCCCAAATATCAAATGCCCCCCCCCCCCCCAGGGTAATTTAATGCCGAACTGCAGCACCTGGTGCAGATGGCTTTAAAGGCATATCGGACAATTTGCCTTGACAATTAAAACCCATGTCATTTTCCTGAAATTTGAATATGATGATCTCTAAGTGGTGTAGAACACATAGCTAACTTGAAAATTGGTGTCACCATGCTTGTTTTGATTTAGAGATCAATATGATGATTATATTACAAAAGAATATATACAGAAATTCTAAAAGAAATGATTTTCACAAGGTAAAACCCATGTCATTTTTGTCAAACTATCATAGAATATATTACATGCGTAGTACTATACATATAAATTTTAAAAAGCATAGGTCACCGTCCTCATCATTTAAAGAATTGAAGAAAACTCCCCTTTTCAGTACATTTCCAATCTAAATCAATCAAATGTAAATTGCTCTATTTTACCTATTAAGATTGTATAACCTGCACAAAATGTTGGATTTACACATCTGGCATTAAAATGAATGATAAGGAACCAGTTTTGACTGGTAATTGACAATATTTAAAAATCACCAGGTGGCACCACCGTAAATTGTCCGATATGCCTTTAATGGAACAAAGTGGTTGAATTTAGACAGAAACCAGAGTTTAAAAGATATTTAAAAGCACATAACCTTCTAATATCACCAAACAAGCATCTATGTCGAGTTTTCAATCGTGTTTCCTCTACTGAGGTACACTGGTTCTAATTTTCAAGTTAGATTTGTCCAATGTGCCTTTAACCAGACATGATAAAAACAAATATTCAACAAACCTCTTTTTGATTTATGAAATCATTGGCTACAGGTGATTATCTCTACAGAACATATGTACACGATCAGAGTATATTTTACAATTATGGTTGTGCGGAGTCCTCGGTCTACACTGTTATTTGTTGCAAACTATCAATCTTTAGTTGCTGTCTGGGTAGAATTAAGACCATTGATATCTATTATAACCGAGGTAAATATAATGTTCTATGTATGAATAGAATCTATTTATGAAACTAATATATTGCGTTCAAAATAATGAGGGTCACGTTATTTAAAACAAATCGTTTATGACAGTTTTAGTAATTCTTTGTTAATCGGGAAAAGCTTGGTCGTGACCGAAATGAACAATTTTTGGTTTTCTTCTGTAATCCAAAAGGTCAGTTTCCATTGGTCGACGAGAAGGGCTCTGATTAATTGAGTTCCCTATAAAGTCTGTCGGTGGTGCCACCGACTGCACACCAGTATCTGATAATCGTGGCAGTGAATACCTTGTTTCTACTGCATTTGCATTTCTATATCGAATTAGATTTCCCCATAAATTCTAGAGCTTCAACGAGAAATTAAAGCGTTTTGATTCTGTTGGTCGTTGACCAAGTCGGTTTGTGATGGCCTTAATATCTTATCGATGCACAATTAATCGGTGAGCATTTTTCTGCATGTCTTGTTTCCATTTACTGATCTGGTATTGATTGGTAGTTACCGACTGCAGAGCGATACTGAATAATCGGCCATTGAAAAATGGCCTATAGCAGAGACTTAAACCAGGGGTCCACTGAGCTAAAAAATGTCTATTGGTCTTAAGCCTATAAGACACCAAAATTTGTTCCAGATTGATCCCGACCATCGGCTCGGTGAGAGTCGGGAATAAAATTTCGGTGTCTTATACCTACAAGACACCGACATGTAGACTCTTCCCGACGACACCTCCCCCTTTTATAACCTCGTAAAACGACCTCGATTGAGATCAAAGAGAGCAAGCGGGAGCCGGACCCGGGCCGGGTGATAGGTATATGTAGGAATAATGCAAAGTTTAATAACTTCTTTTCTATTTAAGATATCACAAAACGGATTTCAAATCTATAATCGCCTCTGTCTCCCCTACAAATCGGTATAAAATACTCGGGTATAGAATGAGGGGATCCATAGCATCACTATATAAGAGGCCTACTCAGAATTGGGAACAGTCGGTGAAAGTGCGTACACCGAAATCTTAAGGTCGGGGACAGTCGGTCATATCTGACATGGTAGTAATGCCCGACGCATCGGGAAAAGCAATAAAATCGGGTCGGTGAAGTGCGTACACCGACCCGATTGATGCAGATTGTCACAGACCCGACGGATCCGTCGGGGAAAGGTAGAATCGGGCACAGCCGTCGGGTCGGTGTCTTATAGGCTTTAGGATGCACCTCCAGACGAAAAATCCAAATAGTGTTGAATGTCAGCTGAAATTGTGGTAGTTGATCACATGTCTACCATTACCCTACGATGCAGACCAGACCGTTATTTAAGATGGTCTGCATATCAATTAGTTCAAATGTACGAATCAGAGGGATTTATCGGCCATTCCAATATCACATTGAAGGTCACATTCCTTTATCAGCAGAAAGTCTTGCAAGTTGCTAGGAAGCTCCAGCTTCCCCACATCAGCCAAGATGGAAGTTCCGAATGCCTTCTTCACCAAAACCCTGCGGATGTGAACTCTGCACAGGTTCTTCAGCGTGCTGGGGCGCGGTAACAGCTGCCGGTACCAGGCCTCGAGGTCAGCGTAGAGATTCATCTTCCGGTAGACCTCCCTTATCGCGCGGGGGATATTCAGGATGTGTCCCGAGTAGAGGAAGCCTTCGATGAGCTGGCCGCCGAAGTGGCTGGGCTCGTGCGCGAACGTGTTGGCCAGTCGTAGAAGGAGCACGGTGGGGTCCTCCCCAAGGGCGTGCGTCTTGGCGCCGTGGATGATGAGGATGGCCACGCAGGCGTACTTCTTGGCCTCCAGGGCGTCGAGGAGGGCCATCCTGCTGCCGGACGTGGGCCCCGGCTCCCCGGAGCGCGTGGCATCGAGCGGGGCCCCGCGCTCGAGCAGCACGTGCAGGTTGGCGGCGCGGCCGTGACGTGCCGCCACGTGGTGCGGCATCGTGCCGTCCTTGTTGGCGAGACGCGGTGACGCCGACGCGTCCAGCAGGAAACGCACAATGTGCGGAGACGAACTTCCCGCCGCCCAGTGCAGGATGCTGCGACCGTAGCCGTCAAACCTAGACAGAGAACATGTGACATAATTACTATCTACTGTCACAATATTACACTTTTGTTATGGCCGTCAAACCTAAACAGAGAATAAGAAGGCTAAACTGATTTATTGAGGAGTTTTTAGGGACTTTGGGAGACGAATTTGTAAACCACTCGCCCTAAGGAACCCTTCTGACGCTCGTGTATTACTACATCAACCACTCGTGGTTTACGGCCGCATGTCCACAATTCAATATGCCCGCTAACCACGAGAGGGCACCACAAGAATTGGATACGTGACTCCTTACATTCCCACAAGTCGGTGCCACCCGATCTTCTCGATTGTTAGAGCACCCTGCCACCATGTGAGCAGACTGGGAGCTACTGCGATCGATATTGAGATTGAACAAGCCACTCACCACATTTCAGCCATGATACTGTTAACGCCAAGAAAAGAGGGAGATTCTACAAAATGACGACCGTTCCAATTCAGTCATTTTGCTACTAACGCATTTCGATGATTAATCTCTTTGCATGGAACCCAGTATGATTTGTCATCTTAGGCTAGGTCTTGGCATACCTTTCAATGTTGGCTCCTCTGTCTATTAGGAGTTTAGCAATGTCCAATTTGTCGTTATGCATTGCAATTTCGAATGCCGTTCGATCACTCCTGCAAAATGATATCAAAAGTAAGTGTAAATTATTATTGTTAATTATTTTTTGGAAGCAAGAAGTGTTTATTCATAAGATTTCTTACAACTGTTGTCCACATTTCAACAGCACATAAAGACATACTTGTTTCTATGCCATACTGGATAATGAAATTTAAAAGTTTTCTATCAACTTATTCCACCTGTTGGTAACACCGAATATTATTCTTTTAGATGTGACATTCATGAGGTCTTCACCAGCTGTACCAGGCAGCCAATTGCGAATATATTTCAGCCGAATGTTATCTCATACCATTTACCATGTTCCTTTTTAATTCCAGCACGCAAATGATATTGACTCTCGAAGTGTCACGATGAGAGATATACAGGTTCCGAGAAATAAAAACCGTTTTTCCTGAGAGCAGGTAATAACCATATAGAAAATCTAATGTTCAAGATCACTGACACACGCTTGATATATTCTGTACTTATTCTATGGATTCTGTGTTGCGTTCAAGAATAATCCAGGTCTTACAAAAAAACCCACATATGTAACCGGCGTACTTTTCAGTAAGAAAATATAATGTTTTTGATGAGTTTTCCATGTCCAGAATATTCTGATTTAAAACCTGCCGGGTGCAATGATGAAATGTTTGGACAAGGAATGTACATTTGAAAAAAATGGAAGCAAATTTCTAATCAGCGTTGAATATGATTAAAATCATATTATGTTTTAATTCCTAGAATGCTCGAACGGATTGAACGTTTCACAAGTGCATAGTACGTGCTTTATCCTCTAATCAAATTAAACTGGAATATTATAAAACACTCAGAGCTAGATCTATGTATCTTGAATAATTATGAGAGAATTGTCATGAAATAGATATGCACATAGTCTTCAATATGTCGTCTATTTGTGCTAATTATCTAAACAGATTAAAGGGAGAATGAATCTTCCGTACATCCTTAGTTTCCTTTATCAATGACTCACCACACAGGAGTAGTGCAAATTGCAGTCGGCAGATTTGAAATCAGACAATTCTGGGGATAAAAAAAACCATTACAAAAACCGTTGAATGTACTCTGATACGAGGTATACCTCTTTAGCTACCAGAATAACATACAGAGGAGAAAATACCTCTCTAGTCATTAGACTAACATACAGAAGAAGTATACCTTTTGGCCACAAGACTAACATACAGAGGCTGCAGAATCGCGACTTACTGCGTGAGAGCATCGATGGAGGCGCCACTGTCGAGCAAAAACTGAATCACATCCGCGTGGCCAGCGTCGGCAGCGACGTGCAGCGGCGTGTAGTCGAACTCGCCGACGGCGTTGACGTCCACCCATCGGTCGACCTTGACGAGCTGCTGGATGACCTTGAGGTTGCCCTTCCTGGCGGCCGTGTGGATAACGGATTTCCCGGGCTCCACGTTCTCACTGACCTCGGCCACTGCTCCCTTGTTGATCAGCAGCCTGGCGCATTCCGTGTTCCCGTTCTCGATTGCTAAGTAGAGCGGCGTGGTTTGGGCGGCGTCGACCTTGTTGACGTCGATGTTGCGTTCGAGGAGCGCCTCGATGAGCTGGTGGTGGCCCCTGCGCGCCGCCTGGTGGAGGATGTCCCCCTGTGTGTGGTGGTCGCGGTAGTGGCGCCACATGGGGCTGAAGAGCTCGAAGCGCCGGGTCCGCGCCAGGTAGTACAGCGCCTCGTAGTTGGTCGTCAGCTCCGACGCCTTGAAGTCGGCTCGCGGCTCCGGCTCGTACTCCCCTTCTCCCTCATCCGAACTCTACAGGGCCGAGTTTTTAAAAGAAAGAGCGATTAAAAAGATCATATCGTGGTCTTTGTGGTGTTCTCGTTATTTAAGATGATCAGTCTTCATTGGAGACGGTCTTACAAGGTGACCATGGATAAATCATCAGATACATATTTTTTATATTATTCAGTACGTGTAAACAATAAATATCTGGGAATATGTACATGTATATACCACTTTTACGAGACAACTCGACCAGCCTCGACCTATACGAAAATAGTACCTTCTACAGAGGGGCGAACTTGTGGAATGCTCTACATTACTACTCATACACTCTTTAACCCTTTAACAGCAGGAAGATGCCTCCAAGCATTCCTCTGGCTACGGCAGGAAGATGCCTCCAGGCATTCCCCTGGCTACGGCAGGAAGATGCCTCCAGGCGTTCCCCTGGCTACGGCAGGAAGATGCCTCCAGGCATCTTCAAGGCATCAGTGACACTTATATACAAGATTCAATAGATAAAAAGATAATTGTTTGATTTAAAAAATATTTAGACAATGTATAAGAGCCATATTGACCTTTGATTTGGTATAGTAAATTATGTTCAGTCACCAAGATAAATTACTTAAATCACATGACACATCACATGACATTGCTATTTCCCAAAAAAGGTGCCTGCCGTAGCAGGGTCGTTTGGGCAAGCAATGCCTGCCGTGTAATGGTGAACAGGGAAAGGGGGTGCTGCAGGGAAAGGGTTACGACATCTAAAAAAAATGGGCCCTGGAACAAATTTATATTACATCATAATGTGATCACTTATAAATGCCCTATGTGCAATATACTATGTAGAATTGACTCGATGTTGTACACAATTTGTATACTTGACTTATACAAATATGTCAAATATCTCAAAATGTGGCTTAAACCTACACTGCCTCAAACTCAATTATCCACAAATTGCCATGTTTAAGCGAAAAAAGAGAAGGTGAACAATATATATATTTTCATGCATTACTCCTCGCTATAGCTTGGAGTATCACTACGCGTCAACTACGCGCAGAATACAACCACGGATCAAAATCATGGTGTTATTGTGTATAGAGACTGACCCCCGCAGACTCGTCGAGGAGGTCCCTGGGCTGCACGCCCATCATGTTCATGGCGAGGTCGCTGAGGGACGGCTTCACGTGGGCGTCGTCGATCTTCTCGTAGGTGTCGTCAGCGCGGGGCATGGCGAACCCGCCCCCCATACCGCCCCGGCCCCCCATCATCCCCGGGCCAGGCTGACTCGCGAAGTTCTTCTCCGGTTTGATGGTGGCGCCGAACGGGTTGATGAAGATATCCTCCTGGCCGTAGGAGCTGAACTTCCTCCTGGGTGACTGGGGCACGGGCTGCTTCCGCCGCATCGTCTTCGTCTTTATGTCGTTTCCGATTCTCTCCCGAAGATGGCCGAACCTGGAGGCTGCGCGCGACGCCATCGTCCGGAACTGGTCCACCTTGCGGCGGACACGGGAGTTGGGCTGCGGGGGCAGAATGTCCTGAGGTTCGTTCCGATGGAGCCTGGAAGAATAGTCAGAGAGTGAGACTCAACAATTTATGCTAACACAAACTGCACCATGATTAAGTTGATAGCATCTTGAATTGTGCTGTGTCGCATTCTATATTTTCAACATGAGGTGTTAGAATACGATCATTTAATTTGAATGTAAAATATCGCGTCCACCTACTACGATAATAATTGCCATAATCTAGTGCATAGATAATGTTTTTTTAGTAAAGATAAAAGGATGATGCACCTCACGATATGCAACCAATGCACTACGATGCACATTGGTGCCCTGTGACAATATTCCCCTTACCCTATGATATGGCCATTGCTGGATTTGAATGGATGGATAATAGATACAATAAATTATAAAGTTCTGGTCTCTACATTCCTATCTTGATCAAGTATGTTGGTTTCTTTATGCAGAGATTAATCATCTAAATTGTCGTTAGCTACCAGTATAAAAGTTGACTGAACTAGACCAGTCGCCATTTTGTAGCAGTTCCTGCCTGTCTTGATGTTTATAGTATTGCAACCATATAGTGGATGACATGTTTACCCTCATTATCGCTCACTTTAGTGCCTTGAGTGTCCATATGGGAGCAGGGTGCTCTAACACTGACACTCTTAGTTGTTATTGCCATGAGCGGCCCTCCTGGCATGTACGACAGACCAGAATGAGACTGATCATCTCTTATTTGCGGTTGGTTCAATAGTCAATCACGGCAGAAAGCGTGCAACTCTCAGAAAAGGATATATAGAATACATCTATTCGTAATATCAGTCTTAATTGTGTTTATACAGTTTCATAAATACATTTTCCCAATAGGTATGTAGAAAATCATAAGGTCAATCCTGGCTTAGCTTGAGCTCTAAAACTTTACAAAACGATGGATTTGTTGACTGGCGGCTCTGTAAACCACTGAAGGTTGATTTCGTAAAATACCCCCCTAAGGCTCATGTATTACAATGTGCCATTAACCAGCAATTATTGTCTTTATCATCAATAGGACTTATGGTATCAAAAGGAACGATACACACTATAGTGTTATCTTTCCCTCCTGTACTTTAGGCTGTCATAGTCAGTAGGACTAAACGCATGAATCCACTGAGCTCCCGGCACACTAGGACAATCGTTCCGACATATAACGACCCAAAATCTTTCAACCTTCCGACACACTGACGATGCGGCAATTTAATTTCGCACTCTGACAAATTGGGATGAGGAATTTTTCAACCTTCCAACATGGCTTTGATGCAGAGATTTTTATTCATAGTCATGTCGTAGCCATGTCGGAGTTTGTCTCAAGCACTTCACCGTCCAGGCCTCTTCCTACCTTCAAACACCTACCTTTTACCTGCTTGTTATGTTTGTAAACATTACCTAAAGATCTATCAAGGAAGACACTGAACACGGAAGAAGGAACAGGAACGAGGAAAGATATCATAAGTATATATATATGTATAATATATATATAATATATGCTCTTTTATCATTCATATCGCCCACAAATGCTTAAAGGCATACTTTATATCTTTAGATTACTATGATAATGAAATTATAACATTAAAAGGGAAAATATCTGAATAAAACCTCCATGGTGAGCCCCACATTTTACCTCTGGCATATGTTCCACAACACTTCTAGTTCATCATATTCAAAGTCTTTTAAAACGATGTGTAGTCTAATTCTCAATAAAATATGCCCCATATACTTTAACTATTACTATAATTCATATGTCATATTTCTCTCCTATTTGTGATCACATTCAGCATCTGCAACATTTTACACTTTGGCACGTGATATTAGATAGAGACTCTCCACATCTTACTACCAGGTAGATATCTCTGCTTTTTCTGTCATGAATTTTGTATGTTTCTCACTCTCTGGGGGAAATTTCAGCAGAAGACACGTGTGTGGGGCTCGAGGAGGCAGGCTGGGTGGGGAGAGTGTGGTGAAAACAAACAGGGACCCGCCAGCTCGCCTGTGTGTAAATAGTGCGTTTTTAAAGCTGCTGCCCGGTGGTATCACATTGTACGAAGCGTACGGTTCGTCGTCCCAGTGTACGCGTACACAACACTTTGTCTGACCTGGCATCTTGGAGTATGTCTCTTTTCGATGTCTGCATCCACAACAAAACATGCCCATGTTCGTGGCATCTGATAATCTGACATGGGGATAATACAGAGAGCCACACGGAATTACCTTGGCCATTATGTCTAATATAACTATATGCACAGCATGTAATTTCTCCATTAACCATAATTTTCTAGGAAAAAATGCAATCTTATACTACCAATCTCTTCTATAAAACCTTTCTAAAACCCAATATGGCATCAGTTGATTAATTACACATAATAAACCCAGCATTATGTTGTTCTTAATGTTTTTTCAAATTGATTTTACTTTGATCTATCGTTATTAATCTAACACTGTATATATTCACAAGCTCTCATCAGATATGAACCCAGCTGCTGCAACTGCTGCCACACCATCGCCACTGCCACCACACGTCCGCACACCCCATCTGCACACCGTCCACACCGGTCCGCCTTCCCACACACAATAAACCGATAAGGTGTGGACGCTACATAATTTTATCTGCCAGGGCGGGCAGGTCAATATGGTAGGTATACATGCAATTATGTATAAAGCATATCTATAACGCGACATATATATATATATATATATATATATATATATATATATATATATATATATATATGACCAGCACATAATATATTTTCATTTGCCTTGCGGCAAATAGAGCCATTACAGTTGCGCACAAATGCTATGTTGTATATGTAGCCTACACTGGCACATAATAGGGGTGTATACATATACTAGGAGCTAATGTTATTTCCATTTACAATGGAAGAGCATGGTATATGTAAAGTACTTCATGAAATAAAAGTAAGAGAATATCATAAGAAATTATGTATATGAGCAATCTGTATTTGACCAAGAATCAAGAATGTGTCAATAAACCTAGAGAATTGATTTGATAGTTGTTGTCAAGTGTCATGAACAGGATTACTTAATGACACTAATTTCTGGTATCTAAATCAGTGTATACATCCTAATGCATTAAACATGTCCCTGAATCAAGTCCTATATGGGCTGAGCATAAGGCCCGGCATCCACCTACTACGATATGGCTCCGATATGGTCTACGATGCACCTCCCGATAAAAAATCAAAATCGCGTTGGAAGGTTACCTAATATCGGGGCAGTTGACCACGTTTCTGCGATTAGACACCGATAAAAAACCCATACAATGCGTGGTGGATTGGCATGTCTAGACATATGTCTACGATTTTGCACCTTCACGATATGGCACCGATTTTTACATTTTGTAACGGTGCCATATCGGTAGGTCTACGATTCTATCGTAGTAGATGGACGCCGGGCCTAACAGGGAGAGAGAGTGGGGCAAAGGTGCTAATATGGAGTGATTGGGTTGAGATAGAGTCATTTGCCTACCCTTCCACCAACCTGATACCTCCTGACTCTTTGTTTCTTTGAAGAGCATACTGAATGGTCTGTCCCATCAGATGTGGAAGTTCAGGTCTGTCCCATCAGATTTGAAATGTACATGCTTTGTAAAGTGGTAGGAGAGCAGTGAACCAGAACAAACAGGCTTTTGAGTGTAGCTAGTTGGTCAGTAAAGTACTTAGATGGAGTGATTGTGGGAGGGGAGGGGGTGAGGGCTATTCTGGCATGACTGTAAAGTTACTTCACGTCCAATGTATACCTAAATCTCCATTTGTCCCTGTCTAATAGTAGATATGTCTATTTCTCTTTGTTTATGTCTGTTTTCTGTCTTTAGCTGTCTGCTTCTTTGTCTGTCTCTCTGGCACTATCCCTGTCAATATACAGTATATATAACTCTCTCTCTCTTTATATCTTTGTCTATGTTCCTGTCTGTCCATATCTATGTCATACTATATCTTTGTCTCTGTCCCTGTTGGCTGGCATGTATGTTTGACTATTTCTCTTTGTATGTGTCTTTCTGCATCTCTGTTTCATTGTCTCTGTAGCTATCTGTATATGTCTGACTGTCTGTCTGTTTCCCTGTCCCTCTGTGAGTCTCCCTTCTGTCTCTGTTATCATCTGCACCATTATCTGTCTCTCTGTGTCTCCCTCCCTGCCTTCATGAAAATCAATGATGAAGGGTTTCAGTGAGTCTATGGTCAAGTCTCAGGTATAATACTTGATGACAGGATTTAAGGGAGTAAAACTGGTTTGTCAAGTGTGTACAAAGTGGGTCTAAATACAGTGTATTTAGATCTATTCCATCAGACCTGACTCTCTGAATACAGTGTATTTAGATGTGTCACATCAGATTTGAATATCACAGTTAGACAATTTTATCATCTAATAGTTTTCTTTTCTAGTAGCAGATTACAATAGCCATAACTAAGTGTTTATCATTTCATGAAAGGATTGACATAGTGAATCCTTTTGTCTTAAAAAAAGACTAGAAATGAAAATGTCTACTTTTAGGAACCAAGTCAGTAGTGGGGCAGGGGGGTATGGTAACTATTCAACCGTGGCATGTTCAACATCAAGTTTGACCTACTATTCTTCCCAGGTGGGACAATGCAGTTGGTAACTGACCAGACCATAGATATTATGAAGAGACGTCACAAGTTTGAGTCTGAGTTCATTTATGCCATGCATTTTGTGCGTCTAGATTTTATCCTACCCCATTTCCATATTTTTTCAGTATCAGAAAGTAGTGGCATAAACAACACTTTATGTCAGACCCGTGACATAAACAAATCCCTTGTTAAGCCTATGGCGTTTTTTATTAGGGGTAGGATAAAATCCAGTACAGGAAACCATATGACATTATATATATATCAGCAGTTGTAAATGACCTGTCAACTTTGCTAGGTTATAGGAATATAACTCCCGTATTTACTACATCCGACCAGATTGTAACTCATATCACTAAAGAACTAGCGGAGGCTAGAGAACGCCTTGAAACCCATTGCAAACTGGTTGTGCTATGCTAGTAATTGGTCTCAGCTACTGTAGATACAATGTACATGAGGAAAGACACCCTGATGCGCAAAAAGTAGTTAATGAGGCCATGTTTGATGCAGCAATTGCCGTTGACTGCCTCAACTGAATGAGGTCAGCGAAAACGCCACATCTTGTTCAACAAGTACATAAGCCACGTAAAAAATCTCACAGATATGACTCGACACTAACTGACGGAATATAGAAAGACATGGTTAGTGTGGCCGAATAGAATCTGTTCAGAGATATTTTGGTCAGAAATACTCACCGAAGTCGTAGACTGAGGTGAGTATTTCTGACCAAAATATCGAGGAACAGATTCCATTCGGCCACACTCACTATGTCTTTTTATTACTATATACCGATATTCGATTTAAATGCCATTTTGGTACTAACATTATCAACAAATTTCAACCTCCGGAAGGACACCGCACTCAGCGAAACTCATACTGTAACGTTCCTCGACGATCATGTGCACGACGTGTGACTGAGAAACAAGCAATCTGATTGGTCCGTTACTGCTCAACCAATGAACGCCTTACTTTTAAATCTATCACTCTCCAAGCATATCCTTTGTAGGTATAAACCTATATAGCGTGAACATCACTCCCAACACATACTGATGCTATATATATTTTGCTAAGACTACGTTGAAGAGTGTAAGTTATTTTGAACCAGCGCTACGCAGTTTCCCGCGATCCAGAGGTTGTTATGGAGAGTGATAGCGGGGGTTGTAGCAGAGATTAAAGCAAGCGCAAGCACCACAAAAGTTCTGCTGGGAGAGTGAGCGGTAGTAATGACGTCATATAGTAACTTTTGCTCCGAATTCAAGTGTACGGGCGGGGCATTTTTTCATACATTCTAGGGTGATAATGTCCTTATTGGGTATGTATTTATGATGCTTACTATTTGTTCTTTATTCTTTTCTGGATTTCTGGAGGGTGTATAGGACTGGGAGATATTTCTTTGCATATACGGACCGATATCGATACAAATCGAGGGGAACGGCCGCCATTTTGTTTGTTTATTTTTTGTTCCGATAATGTCAACAGATCACGTGGTACGGTGTGGCGTAAAAATATTTTACGCCACGGTGTGGCCGAACGATATCTTTTCTCCTATTGCGTAAAAGTGAGACATTCGTGCACCGGTATATAGTAATACACTACATAAGAGACACTAAGCTAAAATTCGCCCGGAATCTTGTATATACGTTTTACCCAAACATCCACGCTACCTGTAATTGACTAAAAAAACACAAGCTACACGACAGTAATTTACCAACTGAATATCCCAAGCGACATCAAAACTGAACTACTACAACCAAAGGACTGTATATATATGTAACCATACTAATATGATAATCAACAAGTGAAACAGCTGACGATGCAGTCTACCCTAAGATAACGTAGGGGAAAATGTACTGTGGATACACATAGTGCACCGTCTACTACACACATTTAGAACAACTAATTACATTCAACTGCATTTAACACTGTGGACACACATAGTGTTTTCAGATAAATGTGGACAAGCACATTATCCAACTTGAGTTACTAAACACTGACCAATATCTGGAGGAAACAAGGCTAACCTAAATACTCATGGAGCAGTGTGGATAGGCACACTACTCAAGCCGTTATCTTTATCAATAACTGATAGTTAATAGCCTACTATACATTGTGAGCTAATATGATTGTATATAATAGTCAAATATTTTCTATTAAATAAAATAGCTATTACATCATCTACTACCAGTGTTTGTATATCTAACCGCAATCAGGTAAATAATGCCACCAACTGCACCCACCAGCGCAACTAAGAAACCAGTAACTGTTAGTTGTGTACATAATCTCAAAATATGTCTTATTCAAAAGAAACCTGAATGTCAGTAGATCAATATCATCATCAACCCACATCAATTCAAACTGTGTAAGAAGGATAGGGGGTATCACATCGGGAAACATGGCTGATCACAAGTTAAAATGAATGAAGACCTTAAAATACCTGGCAAGGGACTGCACATAGCACATCACAATGTATGCAGCATTAAGGGAAAATATGTCCTAATTAAAACTCATATTGAACTTTCAAATGCAGATGTGTATACTATTTCTGAAAGTTGGTTAACTGAAAATTATACTAATGATCTGCTGCACATAGACAATTACAATATAACTAGACTCGACCGTAAGCACTTAAATGTTAAAGGAGAAATCAAAGTTGGGGGAGGTGTCTGTGCTTTTGTAAAACAAGGAATTGTGAATACTAGTCTTGAAATGGAAGACCTAAACATAAGTACTGCGGAGAATGAGTGTTTGTGGCTTAAACTGGAACCGAGAAACCAGAAAAAGCTCATTATTGGAGTTGTTTACCGTCCACCCGACACAAACATACAAACAGCAATAGACTACCTAACTGAAGTAACTGAAGAAATTAAAGATAGGTATAAGAGCTTTGAGCCTACAATAATTGGAGACTTTAATGTAAGTTATCAGATTCCACATAGCCTTGAGAGTAGAGCCCTGAAACACCTGGAGAATACCACAGGTCTGTACCAGTACATAAGTGAGCTAACTAGATTAGGGAAAACAATTGATCTGGCATTCTCTAATGTGAGACACATTTGTAACAGTGGGACACTTCAGTATGGCCTGAGCGACCATAAAGGGATTTTCATTACGAAGAAAAAGCCAAAAGAAGTTTATATCACCAGTAAGGTCTATGGCAGGTCCTATAAAAACTATGACAGAGATAAGCTACAGAGGGAACTCCAACTAATCAATTGGGAACTGTTCTATGAAGCTGAAGACCCGGACTACTACTGGAACATTATGTTAGATAACATCAAATCGATTCTAGATACGACCAATTTCCGAATTACCCCTCCCAGGAAAATTAATTGAAAAATTACTACACAAGCATATCCTAACTCACCTAACTGACAATAACCTCTTAAACAGACACCATGGAGGGTTCTTACCCAACAAATCGACAATCACCACCATCTCTGAGTTTACAGATGACATTTTTGACAGTATGAATAAGCAGGATATTACCATAGCAACTTTTATAGATTATGCCAAAGCCTTTGACATCATAGACCATCAAATTCTGAACTTAAAACTTAAAACTTATGGACTTCACGACTCTACACGTGCACTGATAGGAAACTACTTAGATAATAGATCGCAGTATACTATAGTAAATGGCAATAAATCACATATAACCTCAATTACTCACGGTGTACCACAATGTTCTACAATAGGCCCTCTTCTCTTCCTAATATACATAAATGATTATTTCAAAACCTCTTCAACATAGCAGCATTCAACTATATGCGGATGACGCCGCAATATACACAACCGACAAGAACCACTTGGTTGCCTTTGAAAAACTACAACAGGCATATCTAAACTAAGTCAGTGGTGCACAAACAATAAACTAGCAATCAACACAGCGAAAACAAAAACAATGAAGTTTGGGACCTATCAAAAACTGAAAAACAGTGAGATACCAAAACTTACCCTTAACGACAGTGAGTTGGAAGAAGTTGATAGCTTCAACTATCTGGGAGTTAAACTTTATAGAAATCTAACCTTTGATCTCCACATAAGCAACCAAATACATAAAGCAGGATACAAAGTTTATATGTTATCTAAAATAAAAAGGTATCTTACAAATAAACAGGCCATTCAAATCTACAAGACTAAGGTTCTGCCCTTCCTAGAGTATGGGGATTTATTTATACACAATGGTAACCAAGTACTAGTCCATAAGTTGCAGACCATCCAAAACAAGGCGCTAAAGATCTGTCTGAATGTTCCAATGAGAACAGGCACGAACGAAATCCACAAAAAAATGCAAAATAAACACTCTAAGGGAGAGGAGAGAGGCACATATAAAAAACCTAGCATACAAGAGGAGTACCTGCAGTGAAAATAGAGATAACAGGGCCAGAAATACCAGACTAGGGGCAGCCCCTGTACTTATAGAGAAACCTACAAGGATCGAATCGTATAGACGAAGTGCACAGTACAAAATGGCCAAAGCATGGAACACTCTTCCTGCCGATATCCGACTCATAAATACCTTTGACCAGTTTAAAACCCAATCTAAAAGTCTCCTTGCCTTAAGAAATGAGTACTAAGCTGATACCTGAACCTATGAACCTAAAACAGCCACTATATGTTTTTCCGCAAATCCCCCTACCCACACTGACTATCCAAAAAGATTTAGTATGTCATTTCAACCATCTGTATATATCATACCTCACCTGTACATAACCCATATCTACCATTGTATATACCATAACTGACGCTTTTTCGTCGAATACAAATGAAAGAAGAAATTCACAATCTTGGCCCTGGAGCCTACTGAAAATAGGGTAATCCTAACCTAGTAACAAACTCCAGAATAAACATAACTAAAAAAAAAAAGAAAAAAAGGCTTGACAGTGGACACCTGCTCATTTAACCAGGCCTTTATAGTTGGGGCATTGATAGTGCTCAAGGTGTTAGATTCTCTGCAGTAAGCTGGAAGCCTGTGTGAGCATTCTAACCTCTAGATGACATACATGAGCGTGTTTTCCCACGCTCAATAAACAAAAAGATATACATTGTATATGTGTATTTCCGCAGCATTGTATAGATGAATAAAACACATTTTTCACGCAGTGATACCTATAGACGTATCACCTACATAAACTGCCCACTGATTCCCCTGACATATTTATGGCCGGGTGTCTCATGGGGTATGACGTCAAATGACCAGGCAAAATCTCATCATGTCTAGGAATATGATAATACGAAAACATCAAAATACTTAAAAAAATTATCAGATATATATCCCTCTGCCTTTGTCATCGGAAAATATCTGATTGATAAATTTCCGTTTATCATTGCATCTTCAGTGAGTAAAGACTAGAAGGACACATTGAATGACCTAGGTCATAGTATCTGGTAACCTTACATCCTCGGTATAGTTAACATAGAAGGACAGTAAATGACCTTGATCATCCATGCATCTGGCAATCCTGTACCCTTAGTTATAAGTTAATACAGAAGGACACATTGAATGACCTAGGTCATGGTTTCATAACCAAGGTACCATTTATCAGAATTAGGCACGGCGTCCACCTACTACGATATGGCTCCGATATGGTCTACGATGCACCTCCCGATAAAAAAAATCAAAATCGCGTCGGAAGGTCACCTAATATCGGGGCAGTTGACCACGTTTCTGCGATTAGACACTGATATAAACCCCATACATGGATTGGCATGTCTAGACATATGTTTACGATTTTGCACCTTCCCGATATGTCTCCGATATTTACTTTTTGTATCGATGCCATATCGGTAGGTCTAAATTTCTATCGTAGTAGGTGGATGCCAGGCCTTAAGATATTGATCTACAGTTAGCACCAGGAATGGTGACCTTGATAGCATGGCTATTCACCCTATGTGTACAGTATCCACAGTAATATCTAATATTTTCTCTCGATATCTAAGTACATGTATAAACAGTTGCATCTTGAGCGTTGTGATGTTTGTGCTGGCTGTCATGATGGAATTCCCGTTTTTGTTCTCATTTTCAATATAGAGGAGTTTTTTTACTTTCTCTTCCAGTTCTCAACTTGTTTGCCTTGCGAATTATCTCCCACAAGACCGGCCTTCTGGGAAGTGCATAACTTTGCAGCTCTTGAAACTGCTGGATATTTATTTTCGCCAGCAGTCACATCAATGGTGTGGACTGGTACTTTGGAACTTTCGTGTTTCTACTATACACCTTAGTTTATTAGTAATGATATTAGGTTAGGTTTCCTTGATATAATATACCTGAAAATATTTTTTTAAAAGACACCATTTTACTACTATAACATTTCATTGGCTCAACAAGTCACGTGGTACAGAAGGACTTAATAAATATGGTTTCATCACTAAATGACGAATGGTATCTGTACTTCTTATCAGTAAAAGTGAGACATTCGCACATAGTATATAATACTTAGGATCAAGTTACTCATAATCAAGTCATACACCTCCTATTACCACAGCATGAAAATTTCAGATTACATATATGTTTACTTTACACGTATTTAAATGTCAACTCTGGTGAAAATAAGTTCTGTCCTACTTGGCATCACATATACACCTGATTTTGGACGTATCCCGCGCAGGCCAGGTGGAATTGTGTTTATACATATGGATCTTATCCCATCTCCTTATAGTATCATAAAGACAGAGTATGATATCAGCCTACTTGCATGCAGATTGAGAACACAAGGCTGTAATTTTAGGGAGGTGGTAGAGGTTTTGTATGCGAACCTTATCCTGAATACAATTTTTTTTAAATTCTTGCACCTGGGGGACAACACTGTTTTTTTTTACTCATTTGTCATTAACCACCTAAGTCTGTGTTATCGGAAGATTGTAACCTTATATTACCAATTTATTCTATAATACTGTGGTGGTCGCCGCCTGTCTAGCAGGTTGATGACCCCAATCCGGAATGCTAGTTCCAGGCAGGATCCCACCCTACGTCCTCTACGTAGGTTGGTTCGGTTTTCTGTTAGTTTGCACAGACCCAGTCACACATAACACAACAACGTCTTTTAATAAACAGAGACGTTTATTATTCACTACTTCCCGGAAAGATCTGGAAGATCTTTCCCACAAGTACAGTACCCCAGCACGTAGGTGCCAGGTAATGCTGGAGAGGCTAATCTGGAAGACTCGCTTAACCACCAGGAAGGTTACGAGAACCCACTTACAAAGTGAGGGCCCAAGGGTCTGTTCCGTAGAAGAGACGCGCGAGGACAGCCTGTCGACCTACTGTGAACGCTGAGTATATGTACCCAGCGTTATGTAATCCCGGTCTCCGCCGCGCCACTCTCGTGTGCGGCGTTGCCCCGAATCACTACACAGTAAGGATCGGCACGTCGCGCCACCTTCCGTGAAACATACGAACACTGCTGGATTCCCACCCCACTACAATACCTTTCTTAAACCCGATGGGGTATGAATTGATTAATTACACATAATAAATCGAGCATTCTGTTGTTTTCTACTGGCTCTTTTTCAATAGATTTTACTTTGAAAATACCATTGTTCTCTGGTTATCAATTTAGCACTGTATATGCGCAAGCTGCCATTAGATATCAATCCAGCTGCCGGAATTATTTACCAAGGCTTCAGCATCTAGAAATCGACTATACATTAAGGAAAGCTACTATTACATATTTCATTAGTGATATACAGACAGACCACATCTTAATATATATTGTACTGAAAGTTTATTTAAATGAGCAAAATGTACAAAAAGGCCACAGAACATTCTAATGAGTTGATAACTTTAGACAAGCATATAGAAGCGGAATTTGTAATATTCCAAACTACAAGCGATCATGCATGTATGTCAACAAACTAAATTGTGGTGACTACAACCCAGCAGCAGTATGTGTCTTTTTTTGGCGTATGACCACAACATGGACGCTTATATACGCCTATAGGGGACAGAGCCATTGTTAGTTCATGAAGCAGTCACTAGGTGGTCGGGGGACAAAACCTGTATTCTGGCTCTTTGTTCTTACGAAATTCAGCCACCTTTCAATGTTTTACCAAGGTTCCTTGGACTCTCTACACCGATCCCAGAGCAGGAAGATATAATGCTAAAACCCAGGACATGATGTTTTTCACATGGAACACTTTATTTACATATGTGGGCAAGGCAAGAAAAGTGACATTTCCCTAATATCACTCACTTCTTTTCCACCTCCTTTAGTGAAGAACACCTACTTTTTCACCTCCAATAGTGAAGAACACCTAGTTGGGGGGCGTCATGGCGGCGCCCATGGAACATAGGCTATATGCCGTATAGATGAGGCATATACACGACGGAAAATAGGTAAACTTGTGTACGCAAAAGCATACCTATATACGCCGGGCGCATATATATCTGTAAAATGGTGGTTCTCATGCAGTGATAGAAACCAATATCCCTGGTCAGGACAGGGATGTAGAGACCAGAACTTAACACCTGGTTAATCCTTCTTGTGGAGAACTTTCAAAGTGTATCTTTTCTCATTGTGCCACTTTCATGGACCGGGATGAAGCATCTATCGGTATTTCTCACACAAGAAATATCTGAGCTTCATCTACGAATTGATAACCATGGCTACAAGATGGGAACAACAATTAGAATAATCCCTGTCCTCTTTAAAATGTGGCCTATTAAAGATTTTTAACGTCATTAACGAGGGCACACCTACAAGAAGTGTAATGTAGTGGCCATATGTCGACCTTCCTTGCTGTCTACATGGTGGTATATAAGATGGTCCTCTGGTACAAGGCACACGGTATGACTGAGTAAACCCAGCCCTAGGGTTGAGAGCGTACGAGACCTAGATCTACCCATGAGAGCAAACAGAGGAGTGGACCAGCAGGGGATGAGAAGAGTGAATGTGGTGAGAAAGGGCGGGGTTCTCTAGGTCCACCTCAGCCACATATACAGTAATAACCCAATTGCCTTGTATACCCCTTTACCTTGCAACCCCTCTTATATATCCTATACACCCATATCAACATCGACACACCTATTCCCTCGTTTAGCCCTTTACTTTATATATAGCAACGCCCTTAATAAACCCTATACACCCACACCTATAGCAACTCTCCCATTGCCTCGTGTACCCATTTACCTTAGCTACAGCAACCCACTTATATACCCTTTACAAAGTCCATCCCACCTACAGCAAGACCCCCTACCCCCCATATACCCCTCCACCCCACATACTACAAGACCCCTACTCCCCAATATACCCCTCCACCCCACATACAGCAACACCCCTACTCCCCAATATACCCTTCCACCCCACCTACAGCAACACCCCTACTCCCCAATATACCCCTCCACCCCACCTACAGCAACACCCCTACTCCCCAATATACCCCTCCACCCCACCTACAGCAACACCCCTACTCCCCAATATACCCCTCCACCCCACCTACAACAACATCCCTACTCCCCAATATACCCCTCCACCCCACCTACAGCAACACTCCTACTCCCCAATATACCCCTCCACCCCACCTACAGCAACACCCCTACTCCCCAATATACCCCTCCACCCCACCTACAGCAACACCCCTACTCCCCAATATACCCCTCCACCCCACCTACAACAACACCCCTACCCCCAGTATACCCCTCCACCCCACCTACAACAACACCCCTACTCCCCAATATACCCCTCCACCCCACCTACAACAACACCCCTACTCCCCAATATACCCCTCCACCCCACCTACAACAACACCCCTACTCCCCAATATACCCCTCCACCCCACCTACAACAACACCCCTACTCCCCAATATACCCCTCCACCCCACCTACAGCAACACCCCTACTCCCCAATATACCCCTCCACCCCACCTACAGCAACACCCCTACTCCCCAATATACCCCTCCACCCCACCTACAGCAACACCCCTACTCCCCAATATACCCCTCCACCCCACCTACAGCAACACCCCTACTCCCCAATATACCACCCTCATCCAACCTATTGCAACAGCCTTACTTTCCAGGCCCCGAATGCGTATAATTGTGTACCCTCTTCCCCAACCTTAATGTTATCCCCACTGCTGCTGAGCACACCACAAACATATTGAGCGGGATTTTACTGTATACCCCTCTACCATACTTACCCTGACCGACCTACCTACCACAGTTTAGCCCTCCGTCTTAGTTGAGACGTCCCACACCCCCGTCTCAATCCGCCCTCCACCCTCGATGCATGTAAAACACACTTCTCTGCAGAGGGTGTGGTCTTACACAGCAGTGACTAATGCACAACGTGCCATGCTTATTGAAATATATTTCCTTTACAAAATCTGTATCACGCCTAAGAACTTTGCACCATCTGGACCAGGAGGTGAGAATTCACGGTTAGTAACGCATTGATATGACAGTGTCAACCGCAAATTTGAGGAAATGTTTGAACCCTCTGCTTTTTTTATATTGGGTTGCTTAGATTGGTATTTGGTTGATGTCACACTGTTTGACGGCTAGACCACTATTACATGGCTCAATTGAAAGAAACATCATAAAGTTCTAGTCTGTAAATACCTATGGTGACCAATCAAATTAGTTTCTAGGTGAAGAAACTAATCTAAACTGTTCATATCTCTTAGTATCAGAAATGACTGAATTGGAGCAGTCACCATTTAGTAGCAACTCCTCATTGTCTTGCGGACTGGCCTCAACCCAGTAAACAGAAGGCGTAAATCTATTTAGGTAATCTTACGTAAATCCAATAATTGATATTACATCTATTTACGTAAATTTACGTTAAGAGGGCAGGGTGCCCAACAACTGACAACAGACTTCATATTTAACTCTTGGTTTTATTGTTATTACAGTAAAACCACTTCTGTTGTGTTGGAAATCGTATCTAAAATAATTCCTTGGAAGACCACTGGAACACCTTTGATTGCAAATAAAAACCTTTAAAAACAACTATAACAAAAATTCAATTTATGAGTTAATAACTAATAACATCGTTTTGTGATAAATGTATGTACCTCCAGTGGAAGAACTGTCTCTTATGACAGAACTGATTGGAATTAAAAGAAAACCTGTGAATAGTATTTTCATCAAAGTGGCATCAGTTTGATTACAGTAAGTTATAACATTTACATAAAAGCGCTTCTCAAATGAAAGGTTGGAGCGAAACATATGCCTTACTGAAAGTCACCATAGGTTGTCAGATAAACCCTTTGAAATTTCTTTCGTTTGGTATTACACTGAGTGGGGTACATAAAACCCAACTACCTACAATTACGCTTAAGCCTAACCTTGGTAGACGTAACCCAAAATGCATATGACTAAGGCCTGGCGTTCACCTACTACGATAGAAATTTAGACCTACCGATATGGCACTGATACAAAAAGCAGATATCGTTGACATATCGAGGAGGTGCAAAATCGTAGACATATGTCTAGACATGCCAATCCACCATGCATTGTATGGTTTTTTTTTATCGGTGTCTAATCGCAGAAACGTGGTCAACTGCCCCGACGCGATTTTAATTTTTTATCGGGAGGTGCATCGTAGACCATTTCGGAGCCATATCGTAGTAGGTGGACGCCGGGCCTTAATCTACTTACTCCGATTAGGTATGTCTTCGATTATTTCGAAATGAACAACCCATTAACTGTAAGCCTATTAACTGACCAAGTATTTCTTACTAGAAACCATTTGTCCAATCGGATTGCAGCCTTTAGTCACATGTCAACCTAGGTAAGAAAACTTCAGGCTAGGTAAGAAAACATCAGGTATCTAAGAATTGAAATTACTTCGCAAATCCTGTCAGGGAGGTTTAAATCTCCAAGTGGATGCCTTGTCTTTTCTCTGAAATCCTGGCCGCTGATTGGTCAATCGCATATGACGTCATCTCACATTATATCAATGGCATGGCGTAGTATTGTCACTTTACTGGGGAAATTTGGAGTCATGGATGTATATGTACGGTAGTCGTCATGAAAAGTTTTACATAAAAACCCAGGTTGGCTTGTTTCAGCAATCTTGTATTACATGAGTGAGTCTTCTCTCTAGGACGGGCCCTCTATGGACTCGCTCACTATAGATATCAGGTGAATTTAAGCCTGATTACCCACCACATTAGCAAAGGTTCTCACAAGGCATTTCTACCATGTATTAAATGTTTGGATGGAGGCCATCATACCTTGGAAGTAAGATGTCAGTATGGGTGTCAATACGGTCTATAGCCTCGTTTCCACTGGCCAACGTAAAAGGATTCGACCTATTGAGTTACCCTACCACCGCGATCTGTGTCTCAGCATCAACAAATCGGCGAGGATGCAGTATCCGCCTTGCTTCTACTGCCTTTTCAATACTCAATAAATGTTTCATTTTTGCACTAAACCTTGAGGGCCACTGGTGAAATCAAAACGTTTTGACTTTATCTGTCATTGACTAAGTCGGTCGGTTGTGGCATTATTGTAATTATTCGATGGTCATATCAAATGGTGGGTGGTTTCCATTCACCGATCTTGCATCGGTGGTACCCAACTGCAGATCAGTGCCGCATTATCAGCCATTGGAAAGGGGCTTTAATGCAGGGTTTCCACATCCCAAGTATGGACACCGATTTTGGCATTTATTACCACCAACCGATTATGTGGCACTTTTGATACAATAATCGTCAGGTGGAAACAAAAAGGGTCAATGATTTTTTCCCCTATCATTATGTAATATAGCACCACTGACCAACCTTTTGCACTACCAGCGAAATATCTATGTGTGTAGGAAATCGGTAGCAGCATGAACTTGAATGTTAAAAACCCGTCAGCAACTACCTCAACTAAAACAGCATTTTTACTAACTGACACCGATTATGTGCAGTAATAATTCATTAAGGACAACCACCGACCGACTTGTATAGAAAACACCAAGCCCCAGTTTACACCAATCAACGGAAAATGCACTTATAAAATAATGGGAAGGGCAGCATCAGTAGGTGGTGCTCTGTGAGAAAATATCGATATCGATATTCGGTGACTCTGCAGTGGTGGAGGCATTTACACCTGATGACTGATTATACAATTCATCTCCACAAATGAAGTATTCCTTCAAATATCTGCATTTCATCACTGATTACTTCAAACCGGTTCGATTAAGTCGGTGCCCTATAAAATCAGTCGGCGGTGCCAGATTACTTAAATTGTGGTTGTAAAATCATCAAGTGGGTTTTGATTTTTACTGTTTACACTTGCCGACATTTTACCGGGAACATGTAATAATTGGTCGGCTGTGCCATATGTATATAATCGGTGGTCAGAATCGGGAGGTGTAAACTGAGCCTGGGATTCAAATTTATGTCGGATCGGTTGTGAAGATGTTCTGCGTGAGAGCAACAGACGATCACTCACCTGACCGGCCCGTGGTCCACAATCCACGCCTTGTTGTACGCCATTGCATCCTGGTTCTCCAGCAGCATCTATCCTGGCGTCGGACGTCGGGGATCGGGCGTCGGGCGTCAGGCGTCACAACGTACAATGATCTTCCTCCAGGCTATCTGGCGCGCCTCCAGGGAGTGGAGAAGAGGGGACTGTGCAGCACGGTGCTGCCTGCAGGTCGCGGGAGGCGGCTCTGTGGTGACGTCGCTCGCCCCACCTACCTACATGTGGCAGGTGTTTGGTTATGATGTTTGATCAGACAGCTGGCAGACACGACGTGCCCCCAGCCCCACCCTACCGCTGTTTGCTCAAGTATTCTACAGCGCTTCTTTCTGCTGGACGGAGTTTCTTTCCACCTTTTTCGTGAAATGTAGGATTGGGAACGATCTGACTGGAGGAAAGTGGACATGAAGAAACACAGCACAGTAGGGATATAAGCTTGATGGCGCTCTGACACGAGGAAAGTGGACATTTAGAAACACGCCTCAGTAAAGATGTAGAGCTGCTAGCGATGTGATTGGACGAAAGTGAAGATTGAGAAAGACACCACATAAAGATGTAGGGTTATTTGAGCCCTGTCTGGAGGAAAGTGGTCATGAAGATACACACCACCACAATGAGGATGTTGGGTTCATAGCACTCTAACTTGACGAAAGTGGACGTGAAGGAACGCACCATAATAAAGATGTGGCATTGATAGTACTCTGTCTGGATGAAACTGATCGTGGAGAAAGACACTTTAGTAAAAATGTAAGATTGGGAGTTATATGACTTGATGAAAGCCGAGGATGAGAAACACACCAGAGTAAAGATGTACCACTGATAGCACTCTGACTGGATGAAAGTGAGTGTGGAAGAACACTGGACTGCACTTTTAACCCTTTAAAGGCGGGGGTCTGTGGCAGAGCCCTCATGGTTGGGGCGGGTACTTTGGACTGGTATAACCCTACGGGCCGGGCCAATTTTTGTCTAAACCCATATTCCATTATTTGATATATTGATCAATTATTTCATCATAAAACAATGAAATGGTAGATATTACTAAATTTCATAAATAATGCCTCAAGGCATTATCCGGTCTCCGTGGGGGAATGCCTCAAGGCATTATCCGGTCTATGCTGGGGAATGCCTGAAGGCATTATCTGCCTTAAAAGGGTTAAAGAACTTTTGAGACATTACGCTTGAGTTTCATGAATATTCATTTTCACCAACACCGAGACATGATTGAGAAAAAATAACGATAGCCTATATTTCCAACAATGTATTTTTAAGAAGCTGCTTGAACTTGTTAAATATAGCATAGTATCTGTTATGTGTGGTAAAAAAGATTTCGCTATCGTTCGGACGTCTCCTCGTTCCCGGTGGGGTGTGGGGGACAGATTCTAGCGTAGCAGAAAAAAATTTTTCTGCTACGCTAGAATCTGTCCCCCACACCCCACCGGGAACGAGGAGACGTCCGAACGATAGCGAAATCTTTTTACCACACATTGAACCATTGTATACCCCTCACCCACGAGGCGACTGAAATGTGACGTAATTCTACAATTTATTCCTACAAACCACTTCTAAAAAACACTAAATCAAAAGAATAATCCCCCAAAGAGAGAGGATGTTATTCATGGGATCAGCCATCATAGCCTGACGAGATTGTACGCAATTGAAACTGCTGGTATGGTCCAGATAGACAAGATAAACCTGGACAGACCTTTTACACACACCCACACACAACCCTATAGGGAGCGCCACCACAGGCCCTCTCTACCATCAATGCCAAAAATTCACACTAGAGGACACCGCTGTAGCGCAGTCTACACTGGTCCCCCTCCACAGGCACCCAAACACTGCTAGGCCAGAACATAACATTGGCTTAGAACGTTTCCCGCCTCTCTTTGTCTTAATTAACACCAATCAGGGACCTAATTAAACAACATGTGACTAGCATTGACCAGTGGGCACCTTCGTTTGAAGTTGACCGGAATAAATTAACTCAAAAGCCGGCCGCCGGCCGAGAGAACGCCGTCACATACCAGCAGTCGCTCGCCGATCGCACGTCGTATTTACATAGTATCTGTTATGCCCCATTGAGCCAATTCTATTCTATTATCAAGAGTGGTGATTATCTCAATAGAGTTAATTTGAGTCAATGGGCGAAGCATAGAATGAACCTCTAGTTAGCCCGTTGCACCATAGTGAAGGGCATGTTCCACTGGGCTGATTGTATTTCACTGCACGGCCACCGGACGGCCACCGCGCGACCACAGCATGGCCACCACACAGCCACCACACGGCCACCGCACAGACACTGCGGGTATAATATTATATATATATATATATATTTATATATATAAAAAGAAAAGAAAAAAAGTAGAAGCGTCTAGTCCGTTCAACTACCAGAGAGTTTGTGAATCTCCCAGGCTCTGGCGCTTGTGACCAGTGTCCAATCCGTCCTGGTGGAGGCGCCACCTGCTAGTGACGCTTGTAGTGGCATCTGGTGTCGGAGTCGCGACATCTCACTTCTTATATTCACATAAAGGCGGTCCTTTATATGACACACACACACACACATATATATATATATATATATATATATATATATAAACTGGAAAGATACGTAGTTGTTAATAAATGAAGATATTGGTAATAAGATATATATAATAATGGATAGAAGTACAATGACAGGTTTGGCTTAATCAATTTATTCTGCGAATAAGCCTCCAGTAAAAAAAAAAATTCCTAGTGAGACGTCCGCACTGGTGAGAGGCCAGGGAGAGAGAGACCGATCCTCGATGCCTCGGTTCCCCAAGTTGATGAAGCGTGACGTGAACATGAGTCGCCCCCTCTCGTGGTGATCCTGGGAGTTGGTCCTTCGGTGGTCTCTCTAGTGTCCAGAAGTGGAGCTGTATTGTCCCTTTATAGTCAAAATAAATCCTACCCCCTTGGGGTTTTATTTCTCCCATAAACTGGAAAGATACGTAGTTGTTAATAAATGAAGATATTGGTAATAAGATATATATAATAATGGATAGAAGTACAATGACAGGTTTGGCTTAATCAATTTATTCTGCGAATAATCCTCCAAACCGGCCAAACTGGAATAAAAAATGATTATAGGAATGATTTATCAATTATTTCCAAATCCAATTTTTTCTTCTGATCCATAGATCGTCTCAGGTACAGTAGGACTGACCAGGAGGCCCAGTCACCCAGTTCCTTCACATCCACTAAGGGGATACCTGCTTGGGATAAAGCTGAGGCTCCTCCCCTGCGAACAGAATGGGAAGAACACTCTTCCAAATTTAAAGATAACAATAAGGTTTTTAATTTGTTAGTAAACCAAGTATAGGTGGCCCTTACCACAATACCTCTTCGAATATACGACATTAACTGGTCACCATGGTTCAAACTAACCTTTGACAATAATTTCTTAATATTAGTTAATATACAGAAGGGTGAATTATCTATTCTCCTAAAAGGAATCGTCACTATTCTGTCATTAAACTGAATAGTTTTTGATTTTATTATCGATAAAATAATGTACTCGTCAGAGATTTCTACATCATCTATCGTAAGGGCATAACCTTCTTCCAGAATGTTGGATTTTCTCAGAAGAGCTCTGAAACCCAATAAACAGCAGGACCAAAAACATAAATCTTCTGAAGCATCGGTATTTAGTGAGTAGAAAATAAACAACATTTCTAATTTTGATATAGGTCTAGCTTGTTTTCTCTCTGAACCAATTGTTCTTCTTATACCTTGTAAGGTTTGTCTTATTCTAAAAGAATTAATATCGACATGGGATACGTCGTTTAGGTTTTCAGCCTCAATATTCAACTCTGCAACAACAGAAATTTTTCATATAATGATGACAGTTATGATTTATTATACGAGGATCATAGATGCGAGAAAGATAATCTGGAATTATATTCTGTATTCCAGGTACGTATTCTGCTATTAAATGAAAATTGTTAATAGCGCTACACCAGAAAAGCTCTCGGAGCCATTGCATTGTTTGCAAGTTTCTACTTCGTCCCCTGTTGACCGCCTGTACTACCTGGGTATTATCTGATTTTACGATCACCGTGTAATCGGACCAATTTCGGCCCCATCGTTGAGCAGCGACTAGTATCGGCCATAGTTCAAGCAGGTTTATATTCGTCTCAATCTCCTCTGATGGCGGGGGGTACCAATGGTGACTGTCCAAATCGTTCTGGGTAGGAAGAGAATTATTGTAGTTCCATACTCCGAATAACCAGTCTTCCCCACATATCGCACCATAGCCCGACATCGATGAATCTGTTTCTAGAGTATAATCAAAATATGACCTAGGGGTTAGAATTTTTTCCGATCCGTTGAAACACAAGAGAAAAGAATCCCACCATTTCAAATCGTCCAGTAACCATTCTGGTAGCTTACAATAACCTAATCTGTTTTTCATATAGTTCACAAAGTTGATTACTCTTCTAGAAAAGGTTCTTCCACCACGTATCACCGTCGAAGCATGGGAAAGATACCCAGCTAAAGAAGCCATTTCTTTGTAGCTAGCCGTCAATTTGTGAGGATCTAAAAATGAAGAAATCAGAATTTTCAAGGATTTCAATTTTTCCGGTGGTAAACGGACTCTCATTTCTTTACTATTTATTTGGAAACCCAAATAAGTAACTTCTTGTGTTGGTTGAACAAGTTTTGACATATGGGTCGGATTTTTGAAACCTGCTAAATTCCGCTTTGATCATGGGATAAAACATGCAAACTTTTTTTTAGAATAATACTTCTTTTTATATTTTATGTTAACCACCTACTAAGTACCTTCCAGGAAAACATTATTCCAACAAAATCAGATGAATGGTTTAGATTTGAGAGCCTTTTGAAGTTGTGTATAATACTGCAGTTTGTCCAGCCCCCTAAATATTTGAAATTTCAAGAAATGTTATAAATGCTTATAACTTAAGAAAGACTGATATTATATGGTGACACACATTATATTTTACCCAGAATACCTTAATCATATATTAGATTTAAAAGAAAAGCTCTGAACCATATTTGGGGTGTTGGGCAACACAGGGGTGTCGGACAACACGAGGGGTGTCGGACAACACGTTAATAGAATTGCTCAGAACAATGAGAAAAATTAAATTTGAGGCTATAATCCTTTACATCTTTAATGATGTGATAATAAGCTATATTTAACAAAGCACACCACTCAATTACTGATAAAAAACAACCCCAAAATTATAACTTATATCACAGCATGTTGTCCGACACCCCGGGGTGTCGGACAACACGTTTTCAGTTTTTGAACCATAAAAAGTTTAAAAAAATTATTTAGAAAAAAATCAACCTGGGTATTCATGAGTGGTAGGGGTTCTTAACATAATCAGGGATATTTGTTATTCCATTATGATTATTAGTTCTTTTATACATCCTTTAGAGATGTGTGGTCCAACACACCATTTTTTTGGAAAAATATCATCATGGAATCATAATGTTCTGATATCAGAATGGAAATTCCGATTGTGTTGAACCTTTCAGGTATCACAGCCAGGATTCTTGTCAGCATTGTACAATAAAGGAAAATTAATATCTCTCAATATATTTCATTAGTATTGTCCACTGAAAGTCGGGGTGTTGAACAACATGCTCTATGGGTCTCTATGTTGGAAAATTTGAAGGTCCTAGATATTTTTCACCATTTTAATATTTTTTCAATCTTTTACCAATTTTCAAAATTATATTGTCTACACTTCTCATGACATATACTTTAAACATGTTAATAAATATAATTGGCTCAAAATTGTGTCTCCCAGATTTTGAACAAAGTGAAAATCACTAGAAAATCACAGTTTTTGTTGATTTTCGGAAGGAAAAATTCCTCAGAGCTCTACAAAACCCTATGTTGGAAAGAAAGACTATCAAAAGATGCACCAGATATTTTCTTTTTTACATTGATGAGATACGTTTATACAACATGAACCTTGAATAAGCTTATTTTGGCAATTTAGCAGGTTTCAAAAATCCGACCCATATTCACCTGGAAACCTAAATGAATTATAAATTCCATTAATATTTTCAACTTGTTTTCACAATCTTCTTGTGAAGATCCTAAAATTACAAAGTCATCAAGATAACCATAAACAGAATAAATGTTTCTACGATACATAGATCTTAATATGAATTCTGTCATTTGCGTAAAAATGAAGGGGGCACATTTCAGGCCAAAAACCAAACGATTAGATTGATAAAATTGTTCATTGGATCCATCACCATACAGATCCCAAGAAAAACCTTGATAGGTTCGGTGTTCCGGAGCTACCGGAATAGATCTGTAAGCATCCTTGATGTCTAGGACGGCAAAATATGTTTCCGGAGTAACATCATCTAGTACCTGGTCTAGAGATAAATAAGAGAACTTTTCACATGTGGAAAACATTGCATTATTTATGCTATACAATAATGGGCGTCTGCAATCGGTTATTGGTCTCAATTTCCCTGTTTTTTTTATGAATTGCTCCCATCGAATGAATGCAGTCTGGTGGTCTGTCAGTAGGAGAAATTTTTTCTGTCAATAATTCCTCCCGTATAGTAGTGTCCATCTGGGACCTGAATTCCGAAGAATAAATACTCTGATAATTTTTACAAATATATGTTTCATTATAATCGGAGTCTACTATCTTAAAACCATCTTTTACACCGGAAAACATGTAATCTGCATTGATATCCGGAATTGAACCACCATAACACTCATCGTATATGTGACAAGGGTTTAACTGATTTGTGCAGCCCCCTACCGTATGGCTGCCTAAACAACGAACACCACATGGGCGACAATGGGGGATTTGATCATCACGCTTTTCCCTCATGCCAAAAACTTGCGAAACTTCGTCAGCTTCGCTAAGTTTGTATTCCCTCTCGGGAAAAAATACCAAACCGTCATCATTTTGACCACATTTGGTCATAGAACTCTTTTTAGTTGATCGAACTGGCGGCTCTGCCTTTTGGTCGCCATCTTGGATTCCTGTCGCTCTCCAATCCGAGTCTGCAAAGGTATAAACAGTATCATCTAAAGAATCTCGCCGGGAACTAGTTCCAGTCACCGTGTTCACTCTCCGAACAGATTCTTCGGGTATTACCAATTGGTTTACCGCCTTGACAGGGTGGATAACGGGTTTTGTACGTTCTGCAACAGGACTGCCTAGCTTCTCTAACTCTTCTCTAATTGTGTTAGTACCAGAGATATTAGAGAGACATAAAGAACTCGAGTTATTCGAGACAACCTCTGCGCAGGAATCAATCTGCGGTCCCAACAAAACCGGAGTTTTGCCCGCCAAAACATTAATAGATTTACAAGTATCCTGACTCAATTCATACACATCTAGAATCATTGAACCGGATCGGTTATAAGATCTATTCCGGTCCACCCTATCTCACTTGGACTTTTCAGAATCCGGTTTGTTATTTGCAGTCCGTTTGCATAACAGTACTGAGTGTGTTCCCGAACAGCCAGAACACTCATGCCTATACTGGCATGGGTGGAAAGTGCATCCGTCCCTACTGTTATATTTCCAGCACACTCCATACGGTTTACCTTCTGGACCTGAAGCATTTCCTGATCTGGAATTTTTTCCTTTTCGTTCTTTACTTTCAAAGTCTTTGAGTTTTCTATTTAGCGACACAAATGACAAAGTAGTCTCAAAATTCAAGTATTTACTACTCAGAAAATCATCCCCGTAGCCAAATTGTTCCAAACCCAATTTGTCACATTTTTGTCTTACACTTTCGTCATATTCGACTAGGGACTTGCCGGTATGGGTAGCTCGGCGGTCAACCATGTAGGCAATGTGGTCGGAATACCCTGATCCATTTAAACCTTGATCGTTTATACTCCTGAGTAAACCCATGCTCGCTGATAACATTTGGTCGAACGTTGGGTGTTCAACGCTGGGGGGAAGGAAAGGTGTTAAAGAAAAATATTTACACTTACGTCGAACCTGAGTTGCACACGAATGTGTAACCTCAGCACGTGCCGCCTCTCCTTGCACGTCTGGTGCGCAAAAAGTTCCTCTACTCGTCGGGTACACCGGTTTGAACCCAGCTTTGGGTAGGGGGCTACCCAGTAGCCCGTGTCTACTATCCAATTGACTAGGCCGAAAATCATCATGTGATTCTTCTCTACCGTCATTATCTTCCAGAGAAGTTGAACGCAATTTTTTCAGAACAAAGTCTAATTCCCTCCGTAGTTCATTAACTTTTTTCTTCAAGTCTGCATTCTCTTGTACTACAGCTTGTAAGAAAGGAGAGGGAGAAGAAGATTTTCTGTCTCCTATTCCTCCACGTGGTCTCTCTTCTATCTCCCCTTCTTCAGCAGTTTTGCTTTCTAATTCCAATTTGCAAAAAGGACAACCTTCTTTATGCGATCTGCCGTCGTATTCACGTTGGCACGTCTCACAACGCCTCATGGTAATTCAAGTGTAATAAAACACGTGTAAGCAAAACACCTGTAACGAAAATCACCAACCAAGAAAATCCTAGTGAGACGTCCGCACCGGTGAGAGGCCAGGGAGAGAGAGACTGATCCTCGATGCCTCGGTTCCCCAAGTTGATGAAGCGTGACGTGAACATGAGTCGCCCCCTCTCGTGGTGATCCTGGGAGTTGGTCCTTCGGTGGTCCCTCTAGTGTCCAGAAGTGGAGCTGTATTGTCCCTTTATAGTCAAAATAAATCCTACCCCCTTGGGGTTTTATTTCTCCCATATATATATGTATATATAATATCATGGAACCAATTAGTGGTAGAATAATGTGTAGAATAATATGAACAATAATTGACACGAAGGCGTGGATGGCGGAATAATTAATAAAACAGGGTTTATTCAGTAATACATTGGGACAAACCCCAGTCCTACACATCAAGGTATACAAGCCTAAGATTAAAATAACTAATTATATATCGAAGTAAGATTAAAAATGGACTGCTCGGTTGAGCAAATCACAGCGGAATGAGTATTTAAAACCAGGGGCGTCACCAAGTAACCTCCGGTTACCGCATCAGTAACCGGGATACCTAGAAGAGTGGGTGTGACGCCTAAACAACAACAACAACAACAACAAGACCGCAGTGAATATTTGCGAGAGTTATATTGGTTGGTAATTTATATTTATATAAGCGTGGTTATATAGTAATATAATATCATGGAACCAATTAGTGGTAGAATAATGTGTAGAATAATATGAACAATAATTGACACGAAGGCGTGGATGGCGGAATAATTAATAAAACAGGGCAAAAACCCGCCAGACACAACAGAGTTCAATTAATTATACTCAGAAACTGAGAGGCCATTCTATCTGAGGAAGCGAATGTGAGGGGGGTCTCATGCAAATAAGTGTATACTGCTGAAGAGGACCAATTACCCCGTGATTTGATATCGCCGATATCAACACCGATATCCTTTAAAAACGTCGCTCCCCCGTGCCTCAGAGAATGGCAAAAACCTTGTCTTGTCCAAAACCACAAATTCTGGAAAGAGATTTCAGTTTATTATTGAGTTTTTGATAATTTAATGGCAAAAACACCCTGCCAGTAGGTAATTGAATTAAATAGTCATTAGGCTCAGGATTAAACATATTAAAATACATCTCAAAGTATTTCATTATACAGAAAATCGAATTAGGAATACGATCAAACCTAAGAATTTTTGGTTTGGTCCCTAATTGGTCAACTTTGGATGAGGTTATCTTGATCTCTAGATGATCATGAGATAAAGTTAAATCCCCTCTCTTTAGAGTGTGTGGGGAGAGAGTATAGTGTGATTTACGAAGTAGACCTCTGAAGCCTAAAAGGAAACACAACCAATAGACCAAATCTTCAAAAGAAGATAAATTCATTTTATCAAACATTGATCTCATATCAATAATAGTAATTGGATAACGAGTATTAATACTTGTATCTCCCATACGAGTTAAGCCCTTTAGGGTCATTTTCAGCAGAAAATCAGTCGACATATTTTGAAACCCAAGTAGTTTATTTTCAAAATTTACCGCTGAAATGTAGTTTTTAATTGAAACTGGTTTAAGGTAATGTGACAAATAGACACAATATAAAGACAAATGTGAGTTTGTTGAAGGAAAACAAACCCAACCCCTTTCGTCACAAAAACGATAGTAACAAGAAAGTTGTTTAGACCTAACCTTCCTGGTGTTTTCCGAAATGCAACTGTCCAAAACAATTCTTTGTTTATCCTGTAAGGCCTGCAAAATTTTATCTGTAACAAAAACCAGACATGCCCTTTTCTGTCAAAGTCTTTAAAATTTTTTCCGATACACCCTTGTATCTGAAACGAGAAAGTTGGTCTGCCAAAACATTATCAGCTGACCTAATGTAGGATGCTTTTAGACTCAGATTATTAATGAAACACACCCAAAACAATTCTCTGAGCCAATTCATACATTGTTTGTTTTTGCTTCGGCCTGTATTAATCATCGCTAATACTTGCATATTATCGGTAACGATACTTATTTTGCGATTTTTGTAATTATCAGCCCATCGCTTAACACCAACCAATACAGGCCAGAGTTCATACAGATTTATATTTTCCTCGATCACTTCCATTTTTGGAGATAATTCAAAGTGGCAATCATCAATTACTGGACATTGGATATCATCCCAGGATCCATAAAAATAATCGAGACCTGCCCAAGCCCCAAAGCCTAGCATTGACGAATCTGAAACAATAGGGCAAAATTCGCAATCCTTTTGGATAATTTCTCTTCCGTTAAAGAGTCTGCAAAAATCAGACCACCAATTTAAGTCACACAGAAGTTCTTGGGTTATCGCAGTTTTTCCCTTTCTAGGGATTGAGGAGGACAAATCAAAGATTCTGCGACTGAATGTCCTACCCCCCCTCACCACCTGCGAACAAAAGGAAATTAAACCCCCTATTTGTTCTAACTCTTTCTTTGTCACCTGTGATTTTTCTTTCAACAATTCTACAGCATTTTTCAGTTTTACTATTTTTTCCTCTGGTAAGGACAATGTTAAATCCTCGGAATTGACTAAAATACCCAGAAAATCTGTACATTTCGAAGGGTCAGTTACTTTTGACATCGATATTTCTAACCCGATATTTTGAAGAATTCTGATTAACCCATCACGTTTCGTTAAACATTCACTTTCGCTAGAACCTATCACCAAAAAATCATCGAGATAATTTGTAATGCCTAAAATACCCTCCTGTTTTGCAATGTCTACCACTAAATTCGATATTCTAGTAAAAATGTTAGGAGCACATTTTAGGCCGAAACATAGGCGTTTATCCTCAAAATACGATAAACCCTCTCCAAAATCCCAAGAAAACCCTTGAAAAGTGGTTTGATCTGCTCTGATATTAACTGAGCGATAGGCGGATTTTATATCAACAACGCTCATAAAGTCGTTTTTCTGTAAATCTTTTACAGCATCATATACAGTATTGTACGAAAACGATTCGTAGGTATCGCTCATAAAATTGTTTATGCTAACCTTATCTGGGCAAGAACAATCGGTTATAGGTCTAAGTTTACCGTTCGATTTAATCACCCCGCCCAGTGAATGAACGCATTTAGGCCTATCTGCAGCATAGGCCACCTTGCTGGTTGATAATTCATCTTCGATTATTTTACTCATTTCCCGATAAATGGGAGGATCAAGAATGGAATTATAATTTTCACAACAATAACTAGTATCGCAATCCTCGTTAACTATACTGAAACCGTTAAGGAATCCATTCCAGACAAAATTTTTATCGAATTCGGTAAGCTCACTGCTATTACTCTCTCCCCAGAGATATTGATAAATTCTACACGGCCTAAGCTGGGCCTCATGATCACCTATATAATGAACGCATTCGCAAACATTATTAAAACAACTATTTTTGTTTCCCATTAACAAATTCTCCACACTCCAAAAAGGAATTGTCTCGTTAACCAACGAAACATCGAACTTTGAACCATTTTTGAAATAACAATTGCCGCTGATACCCGTAACGGTTTTTTCATTTTGAATACCGGAACAAGAGTGATCAACTAGATCACTGACAAAAGTATCATTAATACCGACCTTTTGATACGAAACAGGTAAGTTATCCAAACTTTGATACACTATATCACCCTGAATAAAAACATCTGATACTTGATTATCTTCACAACTGGTAACCGTCGAAACGCCTGCATCATGTACATCCTCCGCGACCTGACCTGACCTGACCTGACCTATATCTTCAGGAATGCGGTTAATCACGTGGGTACTATTAATACATTGATACAAAGTATCTGTTTTGCTATAAGTATCACTACGGTTACCATGTTTTGCGTTTCATTTAGAACTCGTTTTCCTACCCTGACAGGAGTAAGCGCCATGACTGGAAGATGAGCACACGCTGCAATTGTGTCGATACTTACAATTAACGAAAGTACAACCGCTTTCGCTTTTATTGTAGGCGTTACAGGTATGGGCATTACTTTGAGTTGAAGCTTTACTCTTAGTTAGTCGTGAGTTTCTTGAGTTTAGCGTGCCATCATACGAAAGATACCTGACAATATCACTAGGGTCGATAGTATTGAAGGAGTCACAACCTTTCTTGTTTGCGCGATCCTTAACGGATTTATCATATTTTACTAAAGCCTCACTTAGAAAAACTTTTGTTTTCGCTTTTTCTGTAATCATAATGTGATGGTTCAAAATACCAGTGATATCCTTATCGTTCTCTAACATTTCCTTCATCATTTTTAGATTAACTAACGTGAGACTTTCGAAAGTTAAGATTTTTTCCCCTCTTTCTAGGTATTTGCTGGAATCATATTTACCAGATTTTTTCTTTCGCTTTTCTCTGCTCCTTGAACGCGAGCTATCGTCTGAGCTAGCGGAAGATGAAGACGAACTTGAAGGCGATCTAGCGGTAGCCGCTTTTCGACGGTGATTCTTGGCCACAGAAGATCTTGAACGAGTTTTAGATGACGAACTTTCTTTTGAAGAAACCATCTTCAATATTGTCGCTATAGAATTCTCCAGACTTGTCATCCTTCCCTCCAGTCGCGAGTTTCTTTCGTCTTGCGCCCCTGCTGAAGAAAACGACTCGGTCGTTACACCCTCTGAGTTGGCTGCTCCTGTGGTCGACTGCCCGCCGGCTTGCCCGTCCATCTCCGTGGTGGTAGCCCTTGATTCCGCTAAAGTTTGGGAAAAATTGCCCAAATTCTCCCCAGAGGTATCCGCCCCTGAGGCCTTCTGTGCATCCTTCATTCCTTCATCCGAAGAAGTCTTCCTCTTATTTCTGCCCATATTGGCAAAGAAATCAATCTCTCCGACCAGATTATTAAAAATGGACTGCTCGGTTGAGCAAATCACAGCGGAATGAGTATTTAAAACCAGGGGCGTCACCAAGTAACCTCCGGTTACCGCATCAGTAACCGGGATACCTAGAAGAGTGGGTGTGACGCCTAAACAACAACAACAACAACAACAACAAGACCGCAGTGAATATTTGCGAGAGTTATATTGGTTGATAATTTATATTTATATAAGCGTGGTTATATAGTAATATATATATATATATATATATATAAATCGGTGCAGTGGAGCAGGTCAATGTCTGCTAAAACAGGGTAGCTGCTAGTAGCGCCAGTGTTGCCGACATGTGACATTGGCAGTGGAAGGCGCCTGTGGGTTTGTATACCATGAGAACACTAGCTTTAAACAAAAGAAAAGGTTTATACAATATCATGAAACTCCCTTTATCCATAGTGACATCTATGTCAGGCTTTCTCTTTCCTATCCGCTTGGATATCATATTTCTATAAGGATACTAACCAACTTAGATATATGAGATCAGACTGTCGAAACTCTTGGGCAAGTCGGATCCGGAATTTCGTTACCGGCGACAGAAGGCGGCGCACGTGGGGTTTTATGTCAATTATTATAATCCGATAACTTTATCACGTGGTAAAATATTCCATTCTTGAAGTTATCAATTTACCCAAAATCTAGGCCTTAATATTGCATATATTCCATGCAAATCTCAGAATATCAATCCAATATTTCTTATTTTCTTCCATAAAAACATAATATTGCGAATTTCAGAAAATATGCCATGTCATCACCCCCTCCCCCACCCCCAAGCACGGTTGATGCCATATGGAAACACCCATCGCGAATGGGTTAACTGTTGCCGGCCTGATACCTCTGTAGGGCCCAACCCAAGGGAGGGCCTTGAAGCTTTATTGGCACTAGTCTTGGGAGAACGTAGATTGGCCACCACCTCTCTCTCTGACTAATAGAGTTTAGTCAGTCCAATCGCTTTCTAGGCCAAAAGGCAAATATCTCGAGGCAAAGGACAGTTTTGGACTTCGTAGAATAGACACTATGAATGCTCATTTAGCTTATTGATTACACAGTCGAACTTCATGGTATCTATCAAAATACACAAAAAGGAGAACATGAAACAGGAGCTTGAATGTAGGCCTACTGCACACTGACAGCCCTAAGACTAGTTCCGTGCCTAAATTAACAATAGGACAGGTAATGCCCAGTGAGATCAACATGTCATTCACCTTGAACTTTCGCTGGTTCCCTACTGATTGGCAGTGACAAGGAACGCAATCACTCTCCCTCACGAGATTCCCCAACTACCTTATTTGTAATTATAAAAGTATAGCAATGGCAACCTTTCAAAAGATAAGAGATAACTTATTAGAATGTTTCTTTTAAAAAACAGCTAGTTCTGTGGCTCCCTATAGTGGCAGGGCCTTCTCTAGTGCGGCCAACCAGGTTGTTTTTTTGCCTCAATTTAGTTTCTTGATCTTTATTTTTGCTTCCGCTACAGCTGTTTTAACTGGTGTTTCCGTTGGTAACCACACTGCATGTCCAAACCACCTTAGTCTCCTGGTATTGATGGACATGCTCAAGGGTTTTTGTTTAGAATTTTCATACATGGTGTCATTGCGATCTTATTTGGCCATTTGGCATTTAGTGCCTATTGCAGGAGTCTCTGATGGTATGAATCGATCTTGGACCTGTTTCAATAGTTGAAAATCCAATCGCTGTTGGTGTCATTGATCCCACAGTGGCAGTATAGTAGGTGAAAAGTACAGCGAGCGTCAGCTTGCGACTGAGCGTCACCAACAGTGAAAGTAACCGTTTCACCAATCAAGTGGCGTTCACTGCTGCTGCCACTGCTTGAGGTGCTATTACTGAGAGGGCTTATGCTGTTGTTGCTGGGTTTAGTGTCTCATGCGGCTCGACAATTGCGGTACCCTTTGCCATACCCCGACAGCCAAAGGTCCACAAACCGCGAAAGAACCCGTTACTTTATTTTGATGCTGATTTGTTTTGGCGCAGATACCGCCTTACCAAGATTATGGTAACAGAACTAGCTGAAGAATTCCGTCTCTCCGGCTTCTGCCGAACTCGGAGTGGAAGAGGCGGTGCTTTGAATGCACAGGCGAGGGTGAGTGTCGTTTTGTTCTACCACGCCTATTTCTATTGTGCCGTTTTTAATCAATGTTATGTGGGCAACCCACACATACTAAAATGCCTTGTTACCCACATATTTTCCTCTGATTAATCGCTTAGTCTTGGGTGAAAACCACATTTATATAATTTTTAATAGTTACTGGCAACAATTGCCCACGTGACATGCCATTTAAAAAAAACAATACAGTCCATGCCTAGTGATGCGTGTCGGCCTATCTTACGGGGCCTACGTTGTTTGATGTTATTCAACGTGTTTACCTGCCCGTTCTGGTGTACCACATATAAAATGAACGTATAAAATAAAAAGGATGCAACGCGTTTTATTACTATATATTTAAATCTGTATTTAAAGTAGTGACCTATTGCTCTAGCAGTCTAATTGTCAAGTTTATGTTCCAATAGTACATGGCCCTGTGGCGGTTACATAACAAATTCTCCACTCAATTTCGGGTTAACTACCCCTATCCACTGATCTCTGTTACAGTGTTACGGAGGTCAGAGTTCGTGAGTGAACCGTAGTTTGCCAATTAAGCACTGTGTACACCATTTGTAAATTTATAATCCTCTACTCGCTAGTACGAGACATAATTTTCCGGTAACTAGGGCTTTCTAAACGAAATATAGGTTTAGTCCACGCATATGTGTTGTAGGTGCAATATCAGGCCAGATTTAGGTTTCGTAAATTGATAAGGTTCCGTTTAAAAAGGAAGGTGATTAATATCTTCATGCGCTAATACGATAGTGGTGCATTGATAATAATAATAGTGGCCCTAGGTGAGACATGCACGTCAGCATTTCAACAAATATACTGGGATTAACGGTACGCTTGCTCTAATCACCCCACCTTTCATCCAGGAATGAGAAATTCTTAAAGATATTGTGTGTCCCACTCTGCGGATATCCAATGGCTAACATAACCTGCCGTTGAGCATTTATCTATTTAAATATTCGTTACTGGTTTTACGTCGACTAGTTTAAAAATAAAATATTTTAGTCACCTAGAGTAGGTAAATATATGTGTGTACATGTTCTTTAACACATACCACCAATATTTCTGTTGGTGGGTAAGGCTTAAACCACCCACAAACCCATCCGCAAAAATTAACACCCACAACTAAAGTCCTTTTTTAAATAACTCCAACAGAATGTGTCCGTCAGTAAATGGTTACCCATTTTGTTACATAGTTAACCGCTGTGTCCGGTTTCACTGTACGCTCAGAGTTGGAAGTCTGAAGAAAAACTCGGAAATATTATGGGTGCCTACAGTCACTCCAGTGCATTAGCAATAGTTCTCCTAGTTTAATTGCCAATGCATACCTATGTGTATTATATATAAAATTAAAACATTTATTTTACAGTTTTGCCTGGCCCTGCGCTATCTAGCCACCGGGGCCAATTACTCGATCATAGGAGATTTCCAAGGAGTCTCCAAGAGTACCGTGTCCCGGGTAGTACACGAGGTTGTCTATTTTTTTGAGAGCGTGAAACACCGTTACATCCGTTGGCCTAAAACAGTGGCCGAGTTAGATGCCAAAGCACGTGGTTTCTACGAGAACTTCGGACAGATGCCACTATGCGTGGGGGCCTTGGATGGGACCCATATTCCCATTTTAACGCCGTCTGAAGCGGAGGTGGACTTCTTAAACAGAAAGGGTTACCACAGCCTTAATGCCCTGGTAAGTGAGGTACTCTTATATGGCAATATATTATAATATTAGTATGTTTTCCTATTTATATAAACTATATAATTTATTATGCCTTTTATTATTTATAATTATATTACCAGATATACAGAGTATTATGATTGCTTAAGCACGGGCCTTTGTAAACTTAAAATTTTTTAAGTTTTAGGAAAGGCTCGTTTTTGTTTCATTTTATATTTGCAAAGCTGTACCTGTTTTCTAGTGAACAGTGTATCTTTGGTAATTGTAAAACACATACCCTATTTATAATCGCTTTTTCTTCTTATAGGTAGTTTACAGATTTGTTTATGCGTCTATTCCCAGCACCCCATAAAGCGTTACTTGTTGTGCCACATCACAAGGTCACATCCCATGGGATATATACAACAGCCGGTTTCAAGGGCCTTAGGCGCAACATTAACAATTATGATCCTCCTGTACATTCCGTAACACCTATCGCGTTTTCTAAAAAAACCACAACGAAGATATTTCTATGAAGAACCGTTGTAATAACGAAGTAGCGCAGGCGTAAATTATTTATACTTATGTTTAACATTGTTGGTATAACTTTATGACTCTTCCGTTTAACAGTATGCTTGATTGTATAATAAAATCGTCGTGTTAACATCGGTCCAAAACCTTGATCCATACAGGTTGCTGTGGATGCAAAGAAACTGATAACGTACTTGAGTCCTCGATTCCCAGGTTCAGTGCATGATAGTTACGCTTTGAAGCGAACCCGCCTTTGGCGTCGCTGTAGGCGTGGACGTTTGGGAACTTACTTCATCCTCGGTGACTCAGCGTAAGTAAATAAATAAATAATGTATTTTAACAATTTTTTATCTATGAACTTTGCCTGCACTGTCTTACCTATTTCTCTGGAATGTGACTATTATTTATACTCGCTAGTTTCTCTTGTAGTGTTACGATGGCTGTTCAGTGCATATTGATTTATCCAAAATAAAGAAAGGATATTTGACATATTTTTGATTATTTCGTTAATGGTACTATGACAATAAGAAAAGGTGTAGAAGGCGATATAGATCGTGGCCTTGCATGTCCTATAAAAAATACATGAGACTTGTCTAATGTAATCATCTTTCTAATTTGCAGTTACCCTCTGACGGAGTTTCTATTTACTCCGTTTCTGCAGCCCGCCAACTGACAGGAACGCCATTTTAACCGGTGGCATGCTCATACCCGTGCAGTAGTAGAACAGACTATAGGTTTGATGAAACAAAGATTTCGGTTAGTACTTTCACAACTTTCTATTGCAGCTGTTTCGCTTATATTGTAATAGTATAACTTGACTGGCCTACATATTTTCCTGGGTAAATAATTTGTTAGCCATATCACTTATGGGGTTATGTACTATGAAAGAGAAATTATATTATTATACCTTTTATATATCTAAATGATCAAGTAGGTTATATTTTTTAAATATATAAATATTTTATGAATTATTATATATAATATTATTTCAGATTGATCTCTATAATGTACGGTTTATAAAATGCATTATTACATAATAGTTTTCTTAGACTTGTGTATTCCACAACCTAGTAGGCACACATGCTATTTACAAGTTTATTTGAGAAAGTCCTATAATTTTAGAAGTTACTTTGTAATTCCAACCGGTTTATAAAAAGGTTTGGTAAGCATTTATGACATAGAAATAATGTTTTTATTGCACTTAATAAATATCGGTATCCTACCTGTTTTCTTAATTACCAGTCAAAGAGGTATATTAGGGGGTGGACCTTCACTCTAATTGTTAATACCATATGAACTTTGTCTTTCACTATAGATGTCTCGACCGTCATGGGGGCTACCTGTATCACTCCCCTCAAGATTGCTGTGCCATCCTCACCGCATGTGTATGTCTGCATAACATGTGTGTCGCAAGGGGCGTCGAAGTCCCACCAGATGTTGATGGAGGTCATGAGGGTAGATGGCCAGTTGGCAATGCACCACTGCAACAGCCCCATGTGATGAACAATGTTGCGCACGGAACAGCAGCAGGGCGCGCTAAGCGCCACCGATATGTAGAGGGAATGTTCCCCATATAGAGTCTACCTTTAACACACTATTTTATCTGTCTGCCTAACATTGGCATTAACCGCTTCCTTTGCCGGTTAAGTCTTGAACACTATGTTCTTTACAAGTAAATAAACCGTTAAACTGGACCTTTTATCTTAGTTATGTTTTCTTAATGTAATTTCTATACAATTATAATTATAGATTTAATTATTTTTGGTTTCTATGCTCCTAGATTTGTTTCCAATAAAAGTTTTTATTGCCGTTCTGTTGCCTGCACTGTATTAACATAGACCAATTTCTCCCATGCCATTTTATAACATGACTGTTATCTCAATGTACACTTAATAGTTAATTATAAAAATATATTATTTTTTCTTCCACCTGCATCATCCTGGATCGTGCTCGGATATCATGTAGGTTCTATTCGCCCACTAGGGGGGTATTAGATTGTAGTTGATGTCTTTGTGACTATTGGCATTGAAAAATGATTTTCCGATCTCCCGGTTATTTCACTAGCCGTTCCACATAGACATGTTAAAAATTGGAAGGCCGTTGTTAGACAATAGACAATTTCTATGCTTGTGGTGTGATGATATAAAATTATTTATTATAGTTAATACCTTATAAGTGCCTTGCTCTAGCCAACTAGCTAACTGTAGCACCACATGTCCATAATTACACATTACGTTTTCATTTACAGAGTGTTAGCTCAGTAGGATATAGAATACTAAAACACAAACATTGTAATATTTCACAGTTTGTATTTATTTTCACAACTGTTATATCTCAACATAAATGTAATAATTCTGTTTGCTCTGCACAAAATCGAAGAATCTAACAAGTCTCTAGTAAAATAAGTGTCTATACTAAAAGACAATACCCTTTATTTTTATAAATGAATTAACGGCAAATAACATTTTAACTCTTTACACTAGGGGCTATAACATATATGAAACTTAACCTATATGAAATATAGGCGTTTCCTAAGGACTTACATAAACAACAAAACTCTAATGGTTGATGTACATATGATGAACACCATTAATAAATCAGTCTTAACCATTCACTCGTGTTACAAGTGGTTTGTGGTCATAATCCCATACTTGAAACCTATATCTATTCCATCTATATATGTAGGACATATATTTTTACGTCCTTGTTTAGAGAAGCACCCGGCAGAATACCGGGTCAGGCCAGCGTAGGTAAACGATAAGTGTATTTGTAATAATGGTAATCACAGGGAAATAAAGAAAATTAAATTTTTTCATATAGTATACAGGCTCCACATAATAGTGGCTAACTACATATCTATACAAGAACAAAGGCCTAAATATTATATATAACTGAGGGAAAAACATTACCTGTATGGTACCCCCTTTTATGAAATAAAATCCTTTATTACTATATACCGATGCACGAATGTCTCACTTTTACGCAATAGGAGAAAAGATTCCGTTCGGCCGCACCATGGCGTAAAATATTTTTACGCCACACCGTACCACGTGATCTGTTGACATTATCGGAAAAAAATAAACAAACAAAATGGCGGCCGTTCCCCTCGATTCGTATCGATAACGGTCCCTATAAGCAAAGTAGATCGCCCAGCCCTCCACACCCACCCGAAACCGACTAATAATAAACAAACAAATAGTAAGCATTGTAAATCCATACTCAATAACGACAATATCACCTTAGAATATATGAAAAAACGACCCGCCCGTACACTTGAATTCAGAGCAAAAGTTACTATATGACCTCATTACTACCGCTCACTCTCCCAGCAGATCTTCCATAGCCCTTGCGCTTGCTTCAAAAACGCTCCTAATCGGAAAAGGGAACAAAACACAAATGAAGCTGGGAAACAAAAACCTACAATACACAACACAATACAAATACCTAGGAGAAATAATCAACGAGAAAGGAAACATAGACGACCAAATAATAGAAATAAGAAAAAAAACAGAAGCAGCATACCAAACCATAATATACTTAGCAAAGGACGATAACTTCAAGGGAATATAAATGGAGACCATATGGAAACTAATAGAGACATGCATTATCCCAATAATCACCTATGGATCTGAAACCTGGCAACTAAACAACCAACAAACCAAACAAATCAACTCAATACTAGACAACATAATCAGAAGAACACTAAAAACACCCCACACAACCCCCAGAGAAAACCTATATATAGAAACAAAACTAAAAGACCCAGAATCACACATGAAAACTAAACGCCTTATGCACTACTGGAAAACCCAAAACAAAAAAAACATAACCCCAATAACAGACACCAGCCATTGGAAAAAACACACAGAGGAAATCCTAACAGAAATCAACACCGACCCAAAACAAGCCACCCAACTAACAAAAACCCAATGGAGAAGAAAAATAGAACAAGCAATGGACCACCAATGGAGAGAGAATATAACCAAAATCACAGAAACAAAATCAAAGACAAGATACCTTACAAACAGAACAGACTGGACCAGAAAACAAAGACCATGCTACATTACAAGCCTAACAAGAAACCAAGCCAGCACCATCTTCAAATTAAGAAACCGAATGTACAACTCCAAGGATAACTTCAAGGCAGCACATCGGACATTGAACTGCAGGGGGTGTGGCCAGAAACAGGAAACAATCCACCACATACTAAACCAATGCAAGACAATACACCAATCAGACCAAACCAGAATTTACATAAACCAAACATTCGAAGAAAATATAGACTGCCTGAAACAAACAGCAAAAAAAGCCAAGGCAATAGAACAACAAATAATAGACAGTGAAAACCAAAACAAAGAACAACCAGAACAACAACAACCAAAAACAACCAAAAAACGAAACAACAAAACCCCAGAACCCCGAAACACAGACACGTCAGAAAAAGAAACAACCCCAAACAACAACCAACAACAAGACACAAACGATAAACAAAAAAAACCAAGAACCAAACCAACCAAGAAACACAAAAACAAAACAGCACAGCTTGCGGAGACACCAAGTCCAAGCTTGAGCGACCTGGAAATCCGGGAAAGTGCACGAGAGAATTAAAAAAATCTCTGCTACAACCCCCGCTATCACTCTCCATAACAACGTTCTGACGTCATCGCACCCGTGAACTATCCATCAAGGTGAATGTTCGGGGGTTCATATATGCCTTACTTATTTCGGAGATTGAAATGGGTTGATAATGTGAGTACCAAAATGGCATTTAAATCAAATATCGGTATAAAGTAATAAAAAGACATAGTGAGTGTGGCCGAATTCCATCTGTTCCTCGATATTTTGGTCAGAAATACTCACCTCAGTCTACGACTTCGGTGAGTATTTCTGACCAAAATATCTCCGAACAGATTCCATTCGGCCACACTAACCATGTCTTTCTATATTACTAATTGGAAATATAAGGCTATCTAATTATCAATGTTCTCAAGGATGTCTAAATAACAAAATCAATAATACATTTCTTAATGTATTTCTTCTTATTATGTTCGTCAACAAATAAGGACAATGATCAAAAATAATAGTATGATTAACCTAAAATAAATTTTTTTTTTTGTTTCAATATTTTTGTGTCATAACATGATAAAGCACAGTTAGTCAAAAAAAACCTTTGAAGGTGAATCTACGACTATTGGCAAATATATTCTCCATATTTTCGCAAAGTGTGTTATACAATATAAAGGAATTGTTTGGTATTTCAAAAAAAATAATTATGTCTTCCATGATAGTATGTAGACTTTACCAAATATCCTCTTATTCTACATAGCCTTCATCAGGTATAAGGTCTCCTGCTCATTTTTCCTCTGGCTATTAAGGAGCTCCTTTGTTATATGCCCTTTTCACCTAATAGGTTGGGTTTAAAAACCTACAATAGAAAAAATCTTAATTATCTTGACAATGAACCAATACATATATTTTGTTTATGTTTCATCTACAGGTATTATAAAGCAATAAAAATTTGTTTCATAAGGCTATATTTAAATAAATGTTAACACAAAATAACGAAATTTTAAAGCGAATGCCTACTTGGTAGCCAAGCTGCTATGGTATTGATAATACACACACACGCAGTAAGCAAATAGTATTTTTGACTTTGACCATATTTGGTTATTAAGAGAGAGTCATGGACTTCGTTTATAATATAGGTGCAACTTTGTCACCTTTAATAATAAATCTAATAATAAATAATCAAAGCCTATGGAAAATAATCAGAAGTAAAAGAAACATAATATATTGAGAAACAAAGTATTTCTGTCAGATGAACTGTTGTACTGTTATTCAGAGAGCACGTTTATGCTTGGCGTTTCTGTTTCGTGCAGACTTGCGCGCTGGAGACTGTGGCAACGTGCTTGTGTTTCCTGAAGGGTATAAAGTTTTAGGGTATGCTATGAAATTTGACTAAAATTGGATAATTTATTATATATTTCAAATCATCTCTCTATCCCAAAGGATCCCATTTTTAAATGTAGGACTAATAATTACCTAACAAATGAGGCGTATGTGAAAAACCATAGATTACCTATTGCTTTAACTATTTCTTGTTATAACTATCATTTCAAAATAGTTGAACATTTTTATAAAATAGTATATTATTTATATTATTCGTGTTACCAATAACTGTGTGCTCTTTATGTCTTATTAACCGTAAAACAGGTAAAATAATATTTATATTTTTATTAATACCTTCTTGTTCTCCACTTGCGACCGTGCTATTTGCTGTATTCAAGGTGTCAGCATTTTCAAAGTCTTTTCTGTTATCCTGGGGGTAATACTGTGTGGCAGCTTCTTTTTTTTCAGGTTCTGCCTCGGTTTGCGTCTCCATCGTGTGGTCTTTGATATTTTTCAGTGTGGATATTTCCCTTTGAAGGTGTTTTATTACTGAAAGTAAAAGGACTATGTTATATTTTGCATTGGTTTCACTGTTTAATGTTATGGTGTAGCATTATATTAATCGGCAACAACTATATATAATGGAGTGCGTTTCACTTTATAACTCGGTCTTAATACATAGTTAATTATATATAAGTAATTATAGTCTTCAGAAAGTAGACTACATTTATATTAAGCAACCTCCTAATTATAAATTTTCACTGTCATGTACAATTATTAGCATCCGTTATATGATAATAATTATATTATTACTGTCTGTTCATGAGATGTGGTTCACTAATTCTGGTAGTGTACCCAAAGAGAAATAATTATATTATTTAACCTTCTTTTATCTCTCCTTCTCTGGTTCCCATGGCTTTATCTGCAATTGTTTTCATAGAAACTGATAGTTCGGAAAAAAGGTCGATGAGTTGGGGTGTTCCTTCTGCTCGGGCCTGTTCGCCATCTCTGTCTGTCTGGGTGTCAATCTCCCGGTGCGTTATGTATACTTCTTGATGACAGATGTGAGCATTCAAATTGGGGTAAAGTTCTTGTTTATTTAGGACACGGTCTGGCACTGTGAAAGGATAAAAAATTGGGTATAAACGACTAGTGGAAGGGGTGATGTTACATATTTTTAAGGCATCAGTCAAGGACTATGACAATTGCTCAAGATACCACATGGATAATCCAAATGAAAACTTTTTGTTGGCATCAGTAGTTTATAAAAACTCATATCACCCCATACCCAACTACTTGATATAGAAGAACGACCCTCCTTGTTAATTTGTTTATAAATTGAAATATACGGAAATAAAATAATGATTATAAACTATATAAGATATAATTTCGTTTTTTTTGGATTACCCTTTGCCCTAATTATCACTTTGAAAACGAAAAATTTTGTGTTTATATACCAAATGGTGGTACGGTTACTATCTTTTAGTAACCGGTCTGTGTGTTCCCAATCTGTAAATGGAAAATAACCAATTTAGGCCCCTAAATATATAAAAAGAAAGTGGTACTGACTTCCACATACTATACACTTACACGCTGTAGACTGATTTGGAGGAAATGGAACAACCCGACTGGGTACACCATTTCTGGCACACATGTTGGCCTCGTCACCTACTGTCTTAGACAGTGAAAGACCTTTTACCGGTTGGACTGGAAACAAACAAATCTCTATACCAATGGCCACTATTACAGTAGTAAAACAATATAGTGTTAATTAAAAAAATATATTTATATAATCCATTTTTATAAATAAATGAACAGATCTGAAACCACTTTTTTTGTTGGTACTTATGTCCATTGTCTCGGGTAAAGGTCAACAAGGCTTTAGCTTGGCACTAGTCTACCATACTAATTTTTATTTCTCTTGAAGAAACTAATTATTTGGATCTTTAGTGTGACAATATCATTTTTGATTTTATAAGTAATTTTTGAATAAACAAACATATGTTTTATCTGCATATTTAATAATTATAGTAATAATTACATGTCTGTTTAGCAGGCACTACACTTTCCACGACTGAACACAGTGAGTTGTTTGAAGAAGGAATGGTTACTGGAGAAATACGACCCGCATTGGCATGGAGTGCCAATTGTATATCTATAAAATATAAGAAAAAGGTTAAAATAGGCGATCAACGATCTAGTTATAGCAGGACATTTACACTGTATAGCTAGTAATGTAGTACAATTAACGAATATGTTAATCAATATATCAAATTTGCTGTTTTCTCATATTAAGATATGTATCCATATATTCATGGGCATCTTGCCACCTCATGGTGGGCATCTTGCCCCCCCATGGTGGGCATCTGGCCCCCTCATGGTGGCCATTGTGACCCCCCCCTTACCTCCGACCCCCCCCCAAAAGAAACACCACAGAAACAAAGCCTACTTTACTTCTTCTGCATTTGTAGTTGAAATCCCTATTCTTGAGCCTCCTGTTGTTGGCCAAGACCATGTTCCTCAGACCATATACTTGTCCAAGTCGTTGTTTTTATAAAAATTATAAAAATTGGTTTACTAACTATGATCACAGGTTGAAAGCAACATGCTACTCTAGGGGTTGTGGAAAAGCAATATAATAACACAAAATAGGTCAGAACCTCATGCTATTTACTGTTACAATAAAATTTACAATCAGGGGCAAAAGGACCACCTGGGCATTTTGGCCCATGTGGCAAGACGGCCACATGGGCATCTTGGCCCATGAGGCAAAATGCCAGGTGGCAATCGAGTCACACAAAAATTTTGTTTAGCCCCACTCGGTGGGGATAAACGGCCATTTAATACAAAATATTTTTAGGCCGTATGCTTAGGTGCGTGACGCTACCACAGGTGTCTCCGATTTCCTCTCAACACGTCTAGGATAATATAAATAACCTTATTTCAACTAATGCCTGTGTAATTTAGACATAATATGGTAGATTATTAAATTTTTACGCTATTTTACACTCTGACAGCGTTATGTATTCACCAGCAAGATGGCGGAAATGTCCGTTGTTAAGGGAATTCAGAGGGTATTTTCAACCGGAAGTTGCTAGATGAATTGGCAAATGATAAATCTTTTCGATAGGATGTTTCCATTCGTAACTATGCGTCTACAATAGTCACTAATTAATTTTTCCGCATCCATTCCAAATCTGTTGCCACCGTCCTGATATTTATCTATGTCATTTTCGTGTCAGTGGACATTTTATTATCACACCCGATTTTCGTTCTGGTTCTTGTGCCGTTTGTAGCCTTTTATGAGTTAACTGTGGTAGGGCCTATAGATCCCACTTTCTTCACACGCTGTATACGATAATGATTGTTAAAGAATCTATTGCTTTGGCTAGAAATTTAAACATGCACTAAGGTTGTCCTGTTTGTGCTAAAATATTCCGTATTATTAATTAGGGTAGTGTACCTTTAAACACTATTAAATTATCATGCCTATATTTATTTAATTCATATGGTCCTATGAGAAATATCTGGCGCTGAAGGATAGTCTAGTTAAAGTCTACTGGAATTTAGAATCAGTGTTGGCAAAATAACTGATTGGTTACCAGTGTATTTAACATAAAACAATCCTTCCTAATAGCGTAACTGGTTATAAACTTTAGAAAAAAAACCTACATTTATGAGTGGGATATTCCAGAATATTTGCGGCACTGCTAATATTTTCCCCATTAATGTGGTACGGCGCTGGTAAGATATCCCTGTCCGGACAAGGTAGTTCTTGTGGCGGTATGCCGTAGGTTGATACAGATTCAAAGATCGCTGAAAAGATAAAGGTTTCATTTTGTAAAAATGAAAACTTGTAGTTTTAATAGGCTAAGCAAGGTAGGCAAATTGACTAATAGGCCTTTTCCCGTAGGCCGGTGTCGCACCTTATCTCCCTAGCGACGCCACGGCTGAAGCCAAACATTCACTTGGCAATGTTTTCTTTAGCATTGTATCTATCAGTATATGAGCGTAATACGTTCATAAGACCCATGTATATTATTTTCAGAGAAATAACAATGATTTCATCGTATTCTATGGTATTCCAGCTACAATTTGATGTATCATACATGCATATCACCTCAATGATACTTTAGATATAGCTTAGATAACACAGGGACACCAAAATTGTATAGACACTAATACATTGGCAGGCCTAGCTATAATATGCTTATCTTTCTCCAAGTTAAAACCAAGATGATTATCAACTATAAAGTTTAGACAACCAAGACTCGTTGATACAATATCTTACAGTGGTGTCAGAATAGGGGGGGCAGGGGGGGGGTGACTGCCCCCCCACTTTTTTGCCAGCCCAAAAAAGTCAGCAGCTTAAAATTCTACTCAAACGTGTGTAAAACCTGTCTTGACTTTTCAGCATAGAAAAATGTCAAAGCATCATTTTAGCATGCAATGATGGCTAAGCCCGATTTTTCACCGTGAAAAAATGTCAAAGTCTGACTCTTTAGCATGCAATGATGGATAAGCCCTGACTATTCACCGTGTGAAAGTGTCAAAGTCTGACTTTTTAGCATGCATTGATGGCTATGCCCTTACTTTTAACTGTGGAAAAGTGTCAAAGTCTCACTTTTCGCAGACTTTTCGCAGATTCACAGTAAATCCCGAGGAACAGGAAAATTTCTGATTTCATAACAAGAAAAAAGTCAGCAATTTTTCAGTTCGCCCCCCCACTTTCAAAACGTTCTGACGCCCCAGTCTTAGTTTGTTCCAGCAATTTAATCTATGAAAAAACAACACTCCTGTAATCACACCCACCGTTCACACTTTAGGTGTGATTGCTTTGTGTCTCTATATACATGCTGCAGGACTTGGCCGTGTTTGTCCGAGCGGCCGCGTAACTAGACAGTGGGCCGTTAGGCGGCGCTGAACGGCAACACCTGTATGGGCGTAACACTTTGTTCATAAGCTGTATATTTTTATGATTGTATTTAAATCCATAGTTTTGGCTACAAACTTTAACATGCACTCAGGTTATTCTGTTTCTGCGCCATTAATACGTATTTTTAAGTAGGGTAGGGTAACTTAAAACATGATTTATTTCTGAGGCTTAGTTTGCATTCGCTTAATTCGAACAGCGCACGTTGTTGCCGTATGGTGGTGTAACCATCGTTTTATTCCGAGACTGAAGCGCCACCTTGTGTTTCTACGGGTACACAATCAGCAGATCATGGACGGAAGTCATCCGACAAAGTGCAAGGTGAGGCTGTGATTTATTTTGAAACCCTAACTATCAATTTGTTCGATAAACTTATCCTATTTTCTTCGGTTATGTATGATATAAGTTTGGCCTAGTCATAATTAGACAGGAACTACTATGATGACATAAAATCGGACCAAATTTCGGTGAAGAATAAAAATTTTTGCAGTGGTCTCGCAGGGCGAAGCACTCTGTTTTGGTACGGAAGTTATAACGGTCTGCACTGACGGTAGACCTAAGTATAAATCTATTTAGGCCCCTGGTATATTATAAATGAACCAGTTCAGTTCGGAAATGAGTATATTTTACACTTTAAAGGGCGCTACTTTTTCCCAAATTTATTAAAATAATCTGGCGTACAACCTTGCTTTTATATTACAATATTCTGACGTCGCTTAAAATGAAACTCTGCCGGTGTATTCTTGAAAACTTTTAGTTGACAACATACTTGCACAGTGTGCAACGCGTGCACCGGCGGTCCTCGTACTGAGTTGTAAATAAATGTTAGCGTGGCCGTTGTTATATTACTTCTGAAACAACTATGACACGATGCATAGGGTTCGAAATGTCCGGTACCTTGTTTTAAGGCCGTTAAGTGTCACAACTGTTTTGTTGTTAAACCGGCCTATAAAATGTATGCAATTCTGCACGAGAATACGAGTATTATTTGGCCGCCCTCGGAGGTCGCCCCGTGGTATAAAAGTCCCGAGGTAATATCAGACCACCCAGGTAGTAAAATCGGCACACTCGCCCTTCGCCACCTTTCGGCAACACACCCAGCCGTCCGCGGCCTTTCACACGCGACATAAAAGAACCACTCCCCTTCTCGCACCACGCCCGGCAACCGCGGTGACGCATTTCGAAAGCGTTTCCCGGCGGTCACCTGTAGTCAGGCCCGGCCACACAGTTATGGTTCATTAAGTAAGAAATTTACGGCCCATAGCACGGCCGAGTGAGCCCCGGAGGCCGGCACTAAAAGCGGGGTAGTCCAGCCTATGTTGCCGGCCCATAGCATTACTGAGAGGGCAAACAGGGAGGGCCGTGGGCCGTGTCACATATTTGGCAACGACTTAGCATGTCTTAATTTAGTTTTTTCTTGATTATGAAGCACCTAGAAGAAACTATAGAATATTGGTATAATTTTTATAATTGATGTTCGTTTACACATTAATCGTAACTAACAAAAATAAAGGTATGGAAAATATTGTATTTACAGATGTCACGCGAACAAACAGAAGAGAAAAAAGCCAAGGCGGCAGAAAGAATGAGAGCATGGCGCAAGAAGCGCTACACTGACAGAGACTATAAGGAAAAGGAAAGAGAACGATTAAAGGTAGGTGGTCGAAGGTTGGAAAGGCATAATATCATAAAATAGACAATATCAAATTAATTCGTTTATATGTGAGGGTCTTCAAATGCATGATGATAAAAGTACAAAAATTTGTATTGTCCCTTTGTGTGATTCACAAATGCTTGGTTTTAATATAGACCCAATTGTAGATATAAGATTACACAGTAAATGGACATAAATTACATATCGGAGCAGTTTAGGCCTTCATTCAGGTGTTGGTTTTTTGTGGTTTCCAGAACCGTTTCAGACAAATGTTACTTATGTATGTCCTGCCATGGGTCGAACCCTACTCAACTCCATAGTCCGAACTTCAATAATGCCTTACAGATTACAATAGTACAACTGCCTTCTATTTATGTCTTTAACCATTGGAAAAACTGTAATAATACCGTCATTGTAACAGATATTTAGTTTGGTTAGTCATCCTGTCCGAACAAGATATATAATGACTATACAACCTATCTTTATTTAAAATATATAGGCTAATTTAATCTGTTATCAGCACTTTGGGCGATAGGAGCATGACACAGAACTAATACACTATCATGAGAAATAGGAGAAATTGAGCTGGCTAACTGGGTAGTGATTCGTGTGTGAAATAATGTCTACTGTAGTTCACCTATTTTTGCCATCGCCTAAAACCAAAGCCTGATATTATATTAATACCTAACTCGCAATACACACACTACTCGCAACAAGGTGTGTGGCAAATAAGATAGGTATAAAGGAACGGCTGAAAGAAACCAAAAATCTTATTAAAAATAATACGCTGTGTTTTATCAAATTAAATCTATTTTTTTAGGCCATTAATTTATATCCATTACATGAACTGTTTCTGTTTATTACAGAAATACAACAAGACCAAGTATGACCGTTCCCCAGAGGAGTTACAGCGTTACAACAAATCTAAACGGGAGAGCATGGCCAAAAGTCGTGCAAAGCGCAAACTTCCAGGTGAGATTAGTTACAAACTGATAGGCCAAAGACTAATATTTTCTATTTATGATCACTTGCAAATAAAGTCCAAATTTGCACGAAAGTATGTATATATGACCCCTCCGACAGATCGATCAGCCCTCCTGCCACACCCTCTAATTAAAAAGGCTATGTAGATGAGTCTATTTACTAATATACTTATATAAGATTCCGACACATTAGTGTTAAACGCATGGCAGATTATACGAAATTCACGGAATTCATGGATTGTCTATAACACAAAAATTGTGTCATAACCTGTCAAGGACCTAAATAAAACATGTTTAGGTCAACCCCATATATTTTCTAGTGGGCCATACACCCGAATTAACCCAAACCAATGTTGTTATTAGTTCCCATATTTTTATGGTTTTCAAAGAGAAGCTTTCAATCTAGAATGCATGTAAGGAATGCCCTTAAATACCAGAAACACGTGTACTGTTGCCATACAAATCACTTTGCATGTATAGCTAATACTATAAATAATAGATTGATTTTTATATCCCATGCCTACAATAGGATTTTATTCTTAACGACATAGATGGTAGGGCTCTGCTTGGAGATCCCAGAGTATTGTACCATTTCAAAACGTTACTGGATACAGTTTCAAAACAAAATTCTTTCCCAGTTAGAATGGTAGACTGATGGGTGTTGGGCGGGGGGGGGGGGGGTGAATTAGGCGCAGCATATAAAGTTGGTGATTTCATTTAAGGGCTGTTGAAATTATGGGCCCGCTTTTACAGTAAAGACGATATCCAGCTGAAAGCCGCGGTGATCCAGAAGAGATTCTGAGACTTTTTTGGAGATCAATGGCGGCATGTATATTTTTGTCATGGTCTCAGTGCCCCACAACGGATCTCAGGGTGATCTCAGGTTGTGATCGTTTTAACAGAGATCCCTAGCGATATTTTCGGTCATGTACAAGATACAGCACTCGTAAAAATTTTTTACATGTCCATCCTATCTAATCATACGATTTCTTTTATTTCTAATTAAAATTTAAACAGCAATACATGTTTTTCAAGGTGAATGGAAATAATATTTTATTTGAAATATGGAGTGACCTTGACCCTACCCTGTTCTAAACATTTTGAGCATTACAGTAGGTTTATAAAAGCTGGTTATGTGTCGCAGTGCCTGTTTAATTGTGATTTCCAGACTTTTGTTTATCACAAACTTAGAATAGTGTTGCCTGCTTATGATTAAACCATATTATGCCTACAGGGATGCAAGTTTGCCGACAATAGACGGAAATCAGAAAATTTCTGCATCTCGATATATGATCATTAACAAAGTATGAAAATCATAAAATAAAACTTAATTCCAAGAAATTCTTGCAGCAGGCTCTCACGAACAGCGTATAAACCTCCAGTCAGTACATTGGCGGCAGTTTAACGCACAAAGGCCTGTTGACACTGCTGTCAGAGTTCCGTCAAGTGCCGAAATTTTTTTGGACGCCCCAGTTTTATAAAAAATAAATTTCCGACTTTTTCATCAGTCCTAACTTTCATCCCTGTGCCTATGTGACCTCAGACAAGGTGATGGTGGCTGCGCCATTAGGTTGGATATATAGTGATAGAAAAGAAAGTGATGGGGACTCCCACTCAATTTATATGCTTATTTTGTTTTTATGTGCACGCAAGATAAATACATTTTTCATAAGTGTTTATATATGTGATTGGTCATTAATGGTTTTTATTGTCACAGAGAAACTAACTTAGATAGACTATAGATCAGTCATAAAACGGCAATCATAAGTTTTTTAATACGTGGCAACCTATAGTATGTCTCTGTTTGTAATAATATATAAATCCTATCATTTAATATCTCAGAGGTTGTAAAAATCCCTGAATGTATTAAAAATCATTAATACAAATTTTTTTTTTTATAAACATAATCTTGGTATACATCTCAAATTGAATATATACGGATCTTTGCTTTGACACAGAACTGCTGTTGGATGGATTGGGCTCATGTGTGCGGTACGGTGAAAGACGATCAATGCGGCTAGTTGGTCATCATAAGGCACGACGACTTTCGTTTAGTGACTCAGAGGAAGAGAATTCACCAACCTATGGCAGCAACACTAGCGTTCAGTCACCACCCGTGTTAATGTCTACCGTGGACTGTGTTCAATTTGAACCAGATAGCCTCCAATATGACAACGAACCGTTAGAAAAAAAAGGAAATACGGGTGTGGTTGGCACGGGTATACTGCAAAGTACACTTCGCCAACTACGTCTCTGTCATTTGAGAGGTGTGTGCCAAGAACAGCCGGATTGCGGTATTTATCCTGTTGGATGTAGTGCACAAAACTTTCATGGAAGTGAACCTGCACTAACTATGGATACACAATACGAAACACCGCTATTTCGTGTTTTAGGATCGGTTTGTATTAAACTTGAAGACGAACATATAGACCGAAGTGAAGCCAGTTCTCCAGAGGTGCCAACCTGTAACAGCTTTAAAGCCCAAGGACTAAAGAACAAAAGGCACCAGTCTAATAACACACTCGTTGATAAAGACGAATGTGTTCAACCAATGCTTATTGCACCCAAAGAGGATTTATCTGAACAAGAACATGCGGTAGACAGTGAAGAAGAAGAAAGTCATGACCCACCGAATCGACAGTGGGAGAATAGGGGTATAATTCATCGTGAACTGTTGCCAACGAGTGATGTTGAACATGATAATATTAATACCTTTGCAATCCATAGTTTGATGCAAACACAGTCATCAACCACCACCCACCCACAGAACAATGGGCCATCCATTCTCCTGAGACCCAGAGAAACTGTCGCTGTAAACGCCTCGGACCAGAAAAGTACACCGGACAAGTGCAATAGCAGCGTGATCGTATCAGCAGTTATCGGCCATCACCCTTTCAGGATAAAGAACACCCGACAAACAACTCTAGCAACAAGGAAGATGTGCCAAGCAACTGCATAATAAACAGTAAAGTACTACGGTAAATATTAACAATTTTTTCTCAATATGTACTCACTTTATATAGGGGTCTATGCGAGACGGGAATTCTATGTAATATACTAGCGGGCCACATGTTTCGAAAAACAAACGTATATCGCTATTTTTTATATTTACTTTTATTATATTGATAAAGTCACGCCTCACATATAGCGCTCCGTCGTAAAAATTTAAGAAAGTATATGGCAATAATGAAAACCATTGTACGATACGAAAAACTAAATATTAAGTTTTACACTTTGCCACATTAACAAACCGTTCTGTTTTACAGTCCTGCAGCCAGGACGCAGAAATTAAGATTAATTATACCGGATATAATATTGTTTTTTACTAGGAGACGTTCCATACGGCCAACAGTTGTGCACGAAGAGTCAACGCCGCCACAGATATACCGAGACTGGCGAAACGCGACTATAGCGGTGGCAATGTTAGTCTACCTTGTAGGACTTGGGGTCTGTGCAGTGTACTTACTCCACTAATAGGAGGAAAATACTATGTTATTTCGAAGGAACTGCTCAACAACACCCTGTATGGCTGCTTACGGGTTGACCTTATAAGTAGGTCCATCAGGAGAGCCACACCAATGTCACTTTGAGAAAGGCATGCCTACCATATTTTTTAATAATATACCTATGATAAAAGAAGAAGATAGCATAATTTTTTTCATGGAAAGTAAACTAGACATAGACCCAATGTAACTGATAAAAAATTCGAATGTTATTATGTTTCGCTCTAACAATTTCATATGTGAAATAGGTTTTTAATATAGAAACTGGTGTCAAATTACTGTTAGAGATTTGCATTAGTTCAAAGGTTGCTATGTGAATAATAACACTTTGTTTATGAAACATAACCAGACTAGCATTTCTTATAATGTTATTTGTTCTTTATAAACACCTATATTCATATCTCTTACTCAAGCAAGATTGAATACCTATGAAAAACCCTAAATATCAACTGACGTTTAGGTCAAATAAATATATTAGCGAGCGCGGATACTTTCCTAGGGCATAAAATTTTATAATTTTACAGATGTTAAGGCAAGAAAACTATTCTAAAATTGCATGACATTTGGCATACCAAAGTTGTGGATATTGTACTTATAAGTGCAAGCAAGGAAATCATGTGAACGTGGTAATAAATATCATAGTTGTCACAAAACCTTTACATTTTAAGGCCTATAGATAAATCAGTAATTAGAGATTCTCAGATATATGTGGAAAAAGAATGAATAGACAGTAATTTGGTAAAAATAAGGATTACTCGACCTTCATAACATAACGGAACCTAAGATTCCACGGTAACTCATGGTTACGGCCGTTCCAGTTACCTAACTGGAAAAATCACTTTTATAATGATTAAAAAATGCATACGTTATTCTTAGGTTAGTGGCTGACCAGTACCTTGTCCAACAAGGAACCCTGCTTACTGTGGTCTAGTACGAGGTATGCTGACCCTCTTATCGCAAGATAGTACATAAATAGGGGCTTACAGAAACACCTATTAATCTACACAAGCCTACATACTAAGACGAATTGCATAGGCATGGTATTATTTTATTTTAGAGGATAAATGGGTAGAATTGATATAAGGTTGGCCTAAATCACTATATTATGGGACCAAATTGATTTTATTGTTAGATCGCGCGTTTTTACCTGTCTAAGTTAACTAACTGTGTTGAATAAAGTGCATGTAATAGTCAGCTATACTCTTGTCCTTTGAGGTAAATTAATGAATAATTTATATGTTTTAATGATTGATGTTTAGTTAACTAAGACATTCCTATATGTAGACAAGGGTGTAAAGCTATGTTTTGCCACACCTTCATTACTTGTGTAACCCCTTCAACTATACTTATTCTCTGAGGTATTATGTTGTTCTTCCAATAAACACATGAATAAAGCTATAAAATTACCAACTACACTTCTAGTTATACAGGTAGCCACCAAGTAAATCATTAACAGAGATATAGTAAAATACCTCTATTAGATAAACACTCGCACCGATTTCATGCATAAGCTGTAACACAACACATAGACCAATTCTAAAGATGGCTAACAATGATTAATATATAAACCTATAAGATAAATATAGATTTTTACACGAAACAATGCAGATAACTTAAAGCAGCTACAGAGTAAGATAATAATTGTAATTAAATACTCACAATCACAGGAAGAATGGGCAGCTCCTATACTTGGCAAACTTGATGACGCTTCAGAGAACAAGTCTAAGCCTGAATTAAAGTTAGCTTTATGGTGTCCTTCCAATTCCTGCGAGAGTACTTGCTGTTCCTGCGCCAGCTCATACAGTCGTTGCCTCTTACTTTGAATAGCACCTTCTGCATGGTGTATTACATTACGAGTCTGCATCAGTTTACGTTGCTCCAACTGGCGGATCTCTGCGCGCTTCTGTTGAAGTTCGCAATCTAACTTTGAAGTTTCTAAACCGTTTGGAGACAAAGTCACCAAATGAGGCAGTACGGAACCTGAATAAAAAAATCAAGTTTTAGCTTAAATAAATAATTTTTTAATTATTATTCATGCGTGTTGTATTTAGTAGCTGTAAAACACAGCATAGAGTGGTGATGTTTAACGACTAAACAAGCTTTCCCGTTTGTGGCAATTTATATTTATCACGACATGCGTAAGTTACTACTTTTTTCTGCTGTCAGTGTCCTATTGAGGTACGATATTAGGCTAGCTGCGACACTTGCTGTAGATACAACACATAGGGAGATAAAAGGTGTGCTATAGTCACGATAGTCGTTGCCCAATGAACGGAAAAAGTAGCCATAAGTGTGGGATATCTAAGAACACTCTGAACATGTCGTACCAAACGCGGAACTTCACTTCCCGTAGGAACTTAGCCATGAAATTATACCATGAGTAAGTTGTACACATAAACCTATATTCGTACAAAATATAAAGATAATAGGATCTAAAGTTCATAAGAGATCGGAATTTAATTTTTCTCTTATCATATACTGCTCTGTTGGCCAATGTAGACCTAGAGATAGACTGCGCTTACTTCACTCTCCCTGCAGAAAGTCCGCGCTCTGTATAACTAAATTTCTGCTAGAAGAATGCATGTGGGATTTCCGATCGATAGCCTGATGTTTCAAAATTAAACACCCATTACTTCAGGACGCTACGTCCGTTCCTCGTCAAATTTTGGACGATAATAGTTTTTACATATCCCTTACTCGTGTTAAGATTTAATTGCTTAATTCCATCGGGAAGTAGACAAATCCTATATACACGCACAGTGATGTGTACATAGAACCTTCAATACTTATCGTGACGGCCGACACTTTTAGTGGCGATCGTCTGTGGCGAGCTATGACACCGTCCATAGGACGGCTGCCATCGTTTTGCTTGCAAATATGTCGTAGATCAGCTCTGCGATCTTAGGCTTAAGATGCTCATGAATGTCTGGACCAAAAAAAGGGCCCAGGCATCGGCATCGCGTTAGCCACGAGTTTGCTGGTAGGCCACCTCCCAACACTGTAACTATACAAGTACTATGTCACGGATAGTGCGTAGTTTATTTTTAAAAAAGGCCTATAGACGATAAAGGTGGTATAGACAAGCCTTTACCAAATGGCCTTTAAGCGGATTAATTATAATTTCTACAAACATCCACAGAGTTATAACGTTTTGGTGACCAGTAGCCGAGATGCTTCATCGGGTAGCCAAGACCAGACCACCGCTAGGGTACAGCAGGTGACCGTTCACGAGAGCAAGAGTCACAGGCAACCCATGGAAACACGTGTTCCTCAGAAGCAGCCGTGTAGGCAACTAGTTATCGCCTAGACTCTCGCTGTGTGCATAGTAAACTGGCATAAGATTATAAATATATTGTCCGTAAACTGTTTTACCTAATGCAATATTTTTTTTATATACGCCTCTACCCCATGCATAAAACGTATTTTCTTCCCGTGACAGGTTATAGCTCTGACAGTTCAAGTGGGTACTAGTAATAAAAGTATTTTTAACAAACAACAACATTTTCGGAATCGGTAGTAACCACGAGAAGGTATTATTTAGTCAAAATTTTGGCTTTTATAAAAAAGCAAGGATCGATAAAAAAACAATGGAAAAATGGGCATGCAATCACTTTGTCTGCTGTACGGTTTAACACGCTGAAGCAAACGGTTAATAATTCCAATAACGATGCCCAATCCTCCTCCGGATATTTTAAATACTTTACCCGTTAATTGATTAAAAATATTTATAAATATGTATAGAGATAGGTAAGTGTTTAAGCAATGCAATACATAAAATAAGTATAATCAATAACATTTAAGGAAACACCATAGGCACATAATAGCTGATGAGATAGATGGTGAAGTAGGACACAGTAGACTAGTAGGAGTCACTACTGTAGTTGAAGTGGTGACAGGCATTGCGTTTTCTGTTGCAGTCAAAGGAAGGAAGGCACCTTTGAAATGACAAATAAATTTATTTTTTTATCATTTCAACATATATTTCTTTTTTTCTTAACACCTAGGCAACAGGTATCCTATCGAGTGAAGATAAGGGTCACCTTACACTGGATGCCTGGCTCCTTGGGTTTTAAAATTATCACCATACAGAAACAATAATATATACTCTGGAACCTTAAATATACTAGAAGATAATTATTGTTGCTCTATGTCTCTAGGGTCACCAGTGTTCAGAATAATTAATAATTAAATATTTGCTTTAAATATAACAACACTTATAAAAATAACAATAGCTGGATCCAATTCAGTGAAGGGTGACCGGCACTAGTGGCCGTTGAGTAAGAAAAAAGTTTTGGTGTGACACAGTAGGCCAACGTATTTACCGGAAGGATTAAAAAATATTTTATTATACATATTATTAGGTTAAATGCAAATAGAGGTTAAATTGTGAATTCTTTATTAGCAAATAAACTAAGGCAATAGTCAAGACTTGAACCTACCTCTTAGTCGGCTACTGTAAGCTGGTGTGTTTGCCACACTAACTTTTGGCAATTTTTTTAGTTGCTTTCTTCTTTCAGTCAATGCTTTAGCGGACTCTTCTTCCTCTTCCACAACCGCCTCGGCAAGAAGGCGGCGCATTTCGGCAACCTTAGACTCCCCTGACCGACCCGCTCTCACTCCCTGTCCATAAGCGCTACAGGAAGGCGTAGTGACGTGGCTTGCAGCCCTTACTGTTGAAATAAGGTCTGATACGTAATGGGGTGTAAAAAAGGAAGGAGGTTCTGGTGTGTCGGTGGTAACAGGTTTACCAACTGCAGCTGAAGGGGTCGGCCGCAAATTAGGCCCGCCGAGAGATGACGTATCAGACGTACCAAGGTCCAGTGATTCCGTACTGCCCTCGTCAGAATCTGTACCGGACAGACCTGCCTCGGTCTGTCCCGGAATACCTAAAAATAAAGGATAAACTCTTTGTAATAATAAAACACTTTTTTTAAACAGTTATTTAAAAATACTAGCAAAATAAGATATATTTCCAATATGTCACACTACCTTGGTTACAAGAAGTAGCAGACAATAGTATCATAGTATAACCATAAAAAATATTGCGACTAATCGCTGTATAAAATAAGAGAATTAAACACTATTTTTATTAATAGCATGCTTACAGGCATTCAATACATCATATAAAGACCCCTAAACTTTCGACATTCTATATGTTTATATGTGTGAGCATTTGGCCAGAATATTTCCCGTAAACTGTAAGCGTGCTAACCACTGTGAAAGTTAGAAAGGAGGCTGTTGCCACGGGCTCCGGGTAATCGAACGATGTATAGTGGACCACCATAAGTCGGTTCTGACAAGAATAGCTCTCTTAACCATTGTTGCTTGACAAGAAAATATATTTAGATTCCATACGCCAGTCGTCGGAGCAAAAGACGATTTACTGGATTGCAATCTGTTTCTGAAAGCAATCCTTAGACTGAGTGCAAGCCTAACCTGTAATTTTTTTATCATATCAAACTTGAAGCTCCGTCACTTATTATGACCAATCTATAGACTCAGACTTTTCTTATTACAACCCTAACATATGTTACACCTAACAAATGGCACATAGTTCAAAAATCGGTGGCTTTAGGAAACACTCACATTATAACCATACACAGTGTGATAATAATGAAAATTGACAGAGGTAAGAAGAAGTTATTAATAGTGTTAAAATAACCAAAAATAAATAAATTATACACGAATATGTAGGGTGAGCATTAACTGAAAAGGATATAGTACCGTCCACAGTATTTGGAGAGAGATAAGCCAAAGCAAGTTCCTCTAGAACGCTAAATTTAAAGTTGTCTGGCAGCGTCCCATTCCCCGTTTGACGAATGAAATCATCACGCTCGGTGGCCTTGAAAGGACAATTAACACAGCAAGGGTTTAGGGGGGTATATATAGGGCAACAACATATGTGAAATAGGAAACCTTGTTTTAGGGCCATGCTTCAGGCGTCAAAACACAGCTAGAAAGGCTGTAAGCAGTAGACGCCCGAAGGGTGGCTATTTAAAGACTATGTCTACAGTTTAAAGTGTTTGTCTATCGGACCACCCATTCAGGCAAGAAAGTTATAATTAGATATATCGGAGGGCCTAGTCGTGTAGCCTCAAATATGTGAATGTTATGCGAACTTTCCTGAAATGGTAATTGCACGAAAGGCGACTGGATATTAGCACCACCTTAGGTAGAGTAGAAATAGCAGCAACACAAAGAAATACTATCCCGTTAGCACAGTAATTAATCAAATTTTATAAACTACATATACTCACATGTTTCTTGACAAAAGAGAGGTAGCACGACAATTTCTTTTTACACTCTTTGTCCGAACGCTTATTTGTTGTACAACCATTGACGCGGGCTAGGAAAATCAGATAAAAAATTTTAAATTTAAAGTGTTGGCCGCATGTTTATCACAATAAAAAAAATTATTAACCTAATGATACACTTAACAGAGGAAACATGTTCATCTTCGTAGAAAATATAGGATATTGGGCATTACAGTTTTTTGGACACTAAAGTAAATAGTAAGGATAAGTCAGTCTATGTTACACTGCACGACAGAAAAAGAGAGACAAAATTTAACATAGTATTAACTATTCACACACCTGCTATTCTTGCCCAAGCTGCATCACGCTTGCGACGGCCTCCGGCAGGCCCACGGAAACATTGTTTTATATTTGTTTTCTCGGCTATTGCCCCCTGAAGCAGAGCGTGTAACGCTTCCTTTTTCCAAAACGGCCTACGCTTTTGCTTGGCCCGCATTGTATTTCCTAAGTAACAGAAAGTATAAACATTACAATACACTTCCGTTTAAGAATACTGCCACTTACATCGGAAACACAGTCAATAAGACTAACTGCTAACGGTATTGAGCTGTCCAATTGACGCAACAATGTCAGGGCAAAGGGTGTGGTTCAGTTACCTGCCAACCCTACTGGGACTAATAGTATGCATGTGGCCATAAAATACGATGTAATGTTATTTTATGTTTCTAAATACAATAAAATACTTACATTCCCTTTACAATATAACATTCCACACATTCTCAATTAATAGATTTCTTTATATAAGTGTAAATTGAATATACCTACCTTTTATGGCGTGGGTAACGGTGGGTAACACTGTTGCCCGCGTGCCTTATGGAAATGTTTCATCACGTGGGCAATAGCCAAACTCTCGTTGTATAACACGAGAAAAAGCTATTTTTACAGTGGTCTCGCCCACACCGGGAACATGCATGCCAATACTAGCTCCTCAATTAGTGCACTATGCCGTTGACAATGACCGTCAGTGGGGAACAGTGAACGGCAGGGCCCACTGAACAGCGACACAGCTATTGAAACGGGCATCTCTGTACTTCGCTGTTGGTGACACTATTTCGGTCATTGTTGAGGCCATCCGATCGCTATTTCGAACACTTATATTGAAACAGGTCCCTTGTTTCCTGCTGTTTTTGTCAGGGACCAGACCTCGGAGATGTATAGGACGGTGCTCTCCACGCATGCCTTGAAAACTTGTATTTTGATATTGTCTTGGAGTCTTTTGTTGGTTTTTCATGGCGTTCCTTGCAAATTGTTTCCTTTGCTCTATGTTGTCTTCTGTGTCCAGCAAGCTTCCGAGGATTTTATATTTTTTTGCACTCCTCAGGTCCATTTCTGGTGATAAGGTATTCTTCTGTCTTTGTTCCATTTATCCTTAGGCCCCCTTCCTATTAGTTTTGGTAGAGTGCTGTTCTAGCTGTTCTTTTCATGTTTGATCAAGTGCCTGGTGTTGCTGGCTGCCCATCCGATGTCATCGGCATATTTTGGTCTAATGATGGTGCCTTGTTCCAATGGTTTGCTGTATGTTTGGCCTCTGAGTTCAGGTTTTACAGTTTCTTTGTCACCAGGTCTGTGAATTGGGTTTTTTAAATAGGCATGATCTTCTTTCTGTGGATGATCTTGCAGTGCCTTGCTCAGATACAGGGTGAAAAGTATCCGGCTCAAGCAGTCGCCTTGGGGCACTGCCATTTTGGTCTTGAATTGTTCTTATCTTTCTTTTCTGGCCCGGACTTGAAGTTCACACATGATGTCACCCATGCTGTTGCCCATGATGCACCTGAAACATGGTGGGTGTTACCTGGCCAAATATGTGGAGACATGGGCCAGGCTTCCAGGCTATGACAGCCCTATTCACTTTCCAAATACGAGGAAAGATTTGCTTGGAGACTGATCTTTTCAGTTCACTCTTCCAACAGAGATTTTGAGTATGATAATAACAACATCAACTAGGAGAGTGGGAGTCAAGGTGGCCACTGATCGTACTTCATCTGAGCTAATGTGCGACACTCCCACCAGCAACAAGGAGAGGCACAAAGACAACCAATCGTGAGGCCATTTTGCATCGGCCGATTATAAATTCGGCAACGATATGCAGTCGGGAACCACCAATCGCCAACGCCAGATCGGTGTATGGAAACGAGACATGCCATGACAAGTAAAACATACCTACATGCAAAAATTAGGCAAAAAATGGATATTTGACCTTGAATACAGTGACCTTGACCGTGACTCAAGATCATTTATACATTTGCATACTTAAAGACATTGGTGGGTATATACGCTTATTCAATATGACCTCCTACCTCAAAATGGGTCAGAGTAGGGAGCACAAATGTCTTAAAAATTGAGATCTCTGTAACTTTTGTGACCTTGACCTTTGACTTCAGTTGTGGGGTCTGATTAGATGTTACTTAGACCAGGGAGTAGCTAAATTCTTTCAGCTTTTATACTTCCATCAACTCTTATAAGATGTTGTTCACTATGGTAGAAACACTCACAAAGCAGGACCACAGCGGTGTGAGGCCACCGTGTCGCTGTGGTCGAGGTAATAAGGACGAATAATGAAGTCTTGTTACGTTGTTTAATACTATGAGAAGTAATCCATTGATACGTGACCTTGTTGAAGCATGGCGCTCTGGTCTTAATAATAATAAACACTGTCAAATAGCAATGGTTCACAGCAAACTCACACTCGTAAATAGACCAAGTCAAGTTAGCACAATATTAGGCACCCCTGCTGCTCCGTCAGCAACTCACGTGATCATTCCCTTCCTTATACAGAATGTCTATGCTACAGTTTACCTTGATGGTCGGAGGTTAAAAACGCACACGCTATTACGTTATTAGCCACTAAATGATAAGTATTTACTACAAGACACCAACGTAGCTTCGGACAAGCGCGTAGTGCACTACTATAAATCTTAAAGTTCGTTAAAGCTCTGTGCGAAGCCCCTATTGCCACTAACAGGGGAGGGGGGCTCTTTAATTGCTCCGATCCCGCAAGGCAGCCTCACAAGATTCATCCTGACCTAGCGAAATAACTGATAAATGCGATCGGTGGTTCCCGGCTGTAGATGGGTGCTGAATAATTGGCCAATCGAAAGTGTCCCTTAGATTGCCTGTCCTGGCGGAATCACTTAGTAGCCGGTTGGTGGTGGTGTTACTACTTAGGCCTGGCGTCCACCTACTACGATAGAAATTTAGAGCTACCGATATGGCACCGATACAAAAAGCAAATATCGGTCTGATCAAGAGATGTGACTCTGACTGACACCACCAGGAGGCGGGTCCCCCTGATCCTCACAAGACTGGTGCGGCACAAACTCGTCTCTTTTTCCTCCCCTGACCTGGTTTACCCAGTGGTATGTCTAGGTTACTGTCTTCAACATGGTGCAATGTTAACCTCGCCCCGCCCTCATCTCCTTATCAACATTCCTTCACTTGCAAATTGAGGATGTGTAGCATGTCCGATCTAGTGACTTCGGTTATCTTTTTTTCTTTTCATGCTTCTGTAAATAGAAAATATATAAATTTTGAAAAAGCAATTCGTACCATTCCCTCACCCAGTCCAAATTAGTGTTGGTATCAGAATTGTCGATGCCACTGATGAGTAATTTGTGGTTCTGAGGTTTCAGATTGCCAGAATATTATTTTTATTGTCTTCAAGGTCCTCATATTACTTTCCTATTCGAAATGTAGAAAGGGAAAAGCTATGTTCCACTAATGCAACGATCATAGTTTTTAACATGTACAGACGCGAAAATAATACTTAAACCTTTTTTGCCGTATCTGCATGAGTCAGAATAAACATTATCTGTTAGCCTTGTCAGAGCCTCCACATAGGTATTCATAAGAACATTTACATTTGCCCTATATAGATGTCTTAAATGCCCTTACCCTAACCCGATCTTGGCTTCAAATTTGGTTTTCATTGAGGGAGAAAACAAACAGAAAACCATTCCCCTAACCCTATCCCTAACCCTTACCTTTTCCCTATCACTAACCCACCCCTAACTCTATCCCAAACCTTATACTTAACCCTATCCATATCCCTAACCCTAACCCTAACCCTGACCCTAACCATAACCCTATCCTTATCCCTAACCCTTTCCGTAACCTTAACCCTATCGCTAACTAGTTAGACCTTTCTTTCTATATTAAGATATCATCTCCATAAGTATCTGAAACGGGTCGAGTTCTCCAAATGATTTCTCCAAATACGGGTCGAGTTCTTCTGACAACTGCGGGTCGAGTTCGTTTCGGGTCGAGTTCTCCAGTAACCCTGCTAAGGGAGCAAGAAACGCGACCGCGAAGGGGGCGAGATGACACCGCTAAAACGGGGGCCGAAGGGGCCGAAGGGGCCGAGATATCCGCGTACCGTTTGGCCCGGGGTAACCGCGGAGTGAGTGGTCTGGGTATCTCGTAGAGTCTCGTACCCATCATGCACTGTGGATCACTCGGGCGCTGTGGCTATAGGGGACAGAGTCAGTGATAGCTCATGAAGCAGTCACTAGGTGGTCGGGGGACAGAACCTGTATTCTGACTCTTTGTTCTTATGAAATTCATCTGCCTTTTAATGTTTTACCAGGGTTCCCTAGACTCTCTAAACCCATCCCAGAGCAGGATTACACAATGATTAAACCCAGGCCAGGATGTTTTTCACATGGAAAACTTTATATATACATATCTAAGTAAGGCTAGAGTTGTGACACTTCCCAATTATCACTCACCCTTTTGCACCTCCATTAGTAAAAAACACCTACTTTTTCACCTCCATTAGTGAAGAACACCTACTCGGGGGGGATCATGGCAGCCCCCATGGATCATAGGCTATATGCCGTATAAAAGGAGCACTGCTCTCTTTCATCAGGGATATTTGGTTTCTGCTAATCTCTTCTCTTATAAGGTCTACCGCCACGTCTCCGCTCGGTGGGTATCTGAACCACTGGCAAGCACTCCATCCACTCAGCCGTCCTCCTGCAGAACACGATAACATCCCTCTCAATATCAATTTACCAGGCCAAGAACCACCTCATCGTCCTCGTAATTTATCCGTTCCGTTGAGGTTTCGTGAAGCGTCATGGTTGGCAAAGCGGTGGGAGTAGGCAGTATTTTGCTCAGCTCCGTTTTTTCATCAATAATCACATCATCTGTTCTCCTTTCTCCCTCTCCCATCTGATATCCCTTGGTGAGTGCCTCTCCATCGTTGCTGATGAGTACTGAGCGCTGACATCAGCTTTTAGGTGTTTACGGAAGTTGTCCAATCTGGATAATCGATAGAAACAAGTTCACTTATCGATGCCCGTAGTGGGCAACACACAGACAGACCGTCAATGGCGGATGTTTATCTGCTACTTGTTTGACATTTTGTACATCATGGTTAGCACTTTATCCTCACTTAATTTAGACCGGTATTCAGCGTCACATTTTTCATGTAATACATGTACCTTAACTGTCATTCCGAGGTTCTCTGTTTGCAATACGGTCCTGAGGGCTCTGTTATCAACCCTTTGCAACTTCTATTGGTCCTGTGAACTAGCCCCATCAAAAAGAGATAACAGCAATTTTCTTGAACAGGTATATTTGCGAAAATACATATCAATCTGGCAACATCAAAAATCAAGTAAGGTCTTACTTTTTCAATCTTAAAAGATTTAGCCGACACAGACTAAATTCCTTGATGTGCCCATTGAAGTTTAAGGCAGTTATTGCACTCGTGGGAAAGGTCGAACCGGTGTCTGCGAGATCTTGGCGTCACAAGAACTTCCAACTGCACTCCCTCGGATCCGCATGGGAGTAGGGACCTCCGCCTTCACGGAGGGAGTACCGGCCCTTTAGATAGGACAGTACGGAGGCCGGACGGCCACCGCTTACTAGGCCTGTATCAAAGCGACCCAAGCCTCAGTCCCAAAAGCCCTAATCAACGCTATCCAATAAAACCTTACCTTTTTTTTTTAACATTTTCTTTTTTATGGTCTTCAAATTTTGTTTGTCTGTATCTATACTCCATTTTGCAGGTAGTTTCATTACTTTGTATTCTATAGGCGAATTGACTTATAGATGATGCCGTCTTTTAAATGAAATTACTTATTTTGAGAAAATAAAAGTGGGTGGGCATCAAGCCCATCATAGCCTGGTCTTCAGGTCCTGTCCAATCTGTACTTATATCAAGATGATCAGTCCAGGGTTCGACCCCTCAACTAGCTATCATTCACTTTACTTTTCACAGAAATTTTGAACAGCATCTAGAATAATACTTCTGTAACACTCAGAGTACATGTTTTAACACAGGTTCTGCGTTATACATCTCTATGGTGATACAGAAACTTATCGGTTTTTATCAATCGGTTCTATGCTACTCGGATATTATTACGCGTTAACTCCTCGAAGAATACGGCCGTTTGTATCTGAAACCAGTCAATATTGTATATATTCTTGCACTCGTCCTACATGTTCGTTGATCGATGTAGCGATCCTATAGGCCAGGAAGGCAAATAAGGGATTACAGCAGAATCTGAATTAAAATAAATTTCTTTTGCAAAGCGGTATCTTGCATACATCCAAGGTTATGAGAATCTTTGCATACCGAATTAGTATTAGTAAATAATTAGCACTTTTCATTCTCGTATATATTTGCAAGGCCTGTAGACCTATGGATTCGTCTGCTAGGATCAAAATATTTCAAACGGGCCCTAGCATGCCTGTTGTCTCACACTGCATAGGTGGGCAGTTCTATATTAGTACGTGTTGACAGCTGGCGAAACCTGCAAACTGGAAGGTGTTTAAGTAACCCATGAAACATGCCGGGTGCAAGTCCGAATCCCAGAAAACTGTTAGACAGTGATCGCATCTCTTCATGAAGGACGAGTGCAAGTCTAGCTCTGAGAGGTCCTCGTGCCACCGTTGACACCCTGGAACATGTTTCTATGCGCAGAACAGTTTGAGATCTCCCAGAACGTCAGCGGCAGTAGCAGCATCAAGTATGGCAGGCTGTGTGTACGCAGTTTTATCACTCCTCCTCCTAGTGCCCTGTACAGTTATGGCAGGTACGTAGCTCGTTTCTGCACAGACATGTGCCCCGTCCGGCATAATCAAGACTTATATTGATATCTGGTCCTAACTGACATCTCCGTGGAGTTGGCGGTGTGATACTAAGAAAGAAACTGATGAGTGTTTGGTCTGTGTCCTCGTTCACCATCGAGTTTGGAGTGCGCAGTAATATGAACGAGGCGACAGCCGAGTGAATATTCTGAAGCACTCCAAACGAGATGGCGAATGGGGACTCAAACCAAACACGAAAATGTTTCTGATTTTATCTTAGCTTGGAATTATCTACCTGTTCATCACCTCTTGAGAACGAGTTACCGTATTTGCAAGCCTGTTGAGAACGAGTTCCTAATGTTAAGTCCTAATGTTAATATCTTTTATTGGTCGATGAAAACGAAACCGATTGATTCAGTTCCTCGGTATCAAAGAGTTGGTGAGGGTGCGGTGTATACCATGTTTCTCCTGTGTTTTATAGGTTTCCATAAGGAAACATATTTCCCTCGGGGAATTGACGCCGTTCTCGGTCTTTTTCCCCGGAGAAACGTCCTTTTGCCTGCAGCATGGGGACTTATTTCCGGGGAAATCAATAACGGACAGCAATTCGCCTACAGTATGGACGTTTCCGCATAATACCCATTATTTTGCCCCGTGTGCAACTAAATCCAATACCGGTATGTTCCATTCAATCAGCGGTGTTTGCATTGCGAGTCTAGTGGATCCCATTACCGTGATGCATTTGAATGGCTACATTAACCATTACGTCCCATTAATGTCAAATCGACCCAGATAAATACTTTTAGGATATTGCGTGTAGACTTTCAGGTTCTACTTGAGATGAATATGACAATCGAGACACTAGACATGACTATATATATTGGGGCTGCCAAGTCTCCCGGATTCGCCATGAGACACACGGATCTGGGTCATCTCGCCCAGTTCTACGGTCTTCTTATGACTTCCCATGAATTCGGATGATCAAACGGGTTTCTATCATTATGTTGGTTTGTAAAACGTTTTTCTTTTGTTACGAGGGGAACGCGGTGCTAATGTGGCTGCTTTTACTGTTAATAGAAAAAAAATCCCAGAAGTGAAACAACAAAAGAAAATGTTTTACAAACCATGATAACACAACTCTCCTACCCAGCAGCGACCTAGAGTGACTGGAAGACACAGACCCATCCTCGTACAAAGTAAGATAATCTATTTGGAAAGCTCAAAAGCTTAAACGATAATAAACATATGATTAAATTATCAGCCAATCAAGGACAACAAGTCTGTTGGTATGTTTATTACCTACCTCATATAAAACGTGTAAATTCTGTCGGATCCCTAGAAACAGAGTGAGAGTGAGTTAACAGACCTATGCCTCGAGACTGAAGGGCCACGACAGTGAGATTCTCGTGTAATGCTAAACTCAAACCAGCTATTTTTTTTGTATCTCTCTACATAGACATATTTCTTATCTAATAATTCATTTCTTGCCATTCTTAAAACTGTAGTGATCTGATCTCATTTCCTTGGGAGAATGCAATGAGATCACAGCCTTTCGCTGGTTACCTTGACCTAGTAGCGGGACCTTGACCTAGTAGCGTGACCTGTTTGTTACTCTGCTACCAGATCTTTGGCACTGCTTGGAGAGTGTGTTATATTTTAGCCTCAAAGCCAATCTACGATTTTGTTATTTCCTTTCCTGTGTATTTTTCAAAAAGAGAGTTTAATGGTGTGTTTTTCTGATCTCCTCACCATGAGAGAGGCCTTTGAGATCAGAATTCCGTTGGTAGTCGGCAAAATCTGTGTCACATGAAATTGGGCTGAACTGATATGATGGTAGGTGGTAAAGATGAGAAGTATGGTGTATGTATGTAGATGGGGAGAGCTGTGTAGTGTATGTGGACTGTAGTTGATAAAGTCCTAGAATATGTCACAAACACTGGAGTAACTTATCACTAGATTACTGTAGTTTAAGTCCATGGGGATGTAGTGGGTAGATAACTTCTTCTTGGCTGCATCAGCCCTTCATAGATAAGATCTGCTCAGAGAGGTACTTGAAATGCTCCTTTTATTGGTAATCCACACAGGTACAGGTTCCTCACATGCCAGACTAAGAACTCAGAATGATGGGTGTAGCTGGCTTATATAGCTAGTATTGAGGTTGCATGCATTAAAGTGTCAAGGTTGTTGTCCCAAATGCTCACTCTCACCCTTCTCTCCTACTAACCCAAATGACCTGTCCTACTGACCCAGGCTAAGTGGGACAGTAGGTGTGCAGGCACTGACCTACTGGCCCAAATGATCCATCCCTGCTAAGTGGGACAGTGGGTGTGCTGGCGCTGACCCACTGGCCCTAATGCTCCATCCTACTGGCCTTCACCTTGGGTGCTTGTGTGCTGGCCTAGATACAGCTCTCATGGCGTTTCATATGGGATATATGCCTATACTTCTGCTATACAAGGGCTCACAGTTTTACTTATACATTTCTTAAACCTTTCTTATACACTCATCATTTGTACTTGGCTCAGGTCCAGTGCAAAATAATGAGTGGCAAGTAAATGATAGTTCCACATTAGGGGGCGCCACTAATTACGACGTGATGAAGTCGCTAGTTCCAGCTAAAACAGAGGGACACAGAGGCATTCACATAAGTGGTATAGGGAGCCAAAGTGAAAACCCTAAATGGCTCTTTCTTAGGTGACCATATTGTCGCAAATGTTGCAAATGTACTTGGGTACATTGTATTGTATTTTACTCTATTGTATTGTGACATCATTGTGTCTCCTGTGAGTTGTATGTATTGACAATATATCTCTCTGTAGACGGAACCAGTGGAGGATCATTGCAGAACACTGTGATCTGTTATTCGTCTGAAATACAATCTTAAGAAAGAAAATACTTAATTTAATGTCAAATTGGATATTCATAGACAGAGAGTATCAAAATGAAGTTTTCTATAGCTATATTAATGAACTATGGGTATATCACTCATTCTCACTAAAGTCTATAACCCAAACTTGTAAGCACTGCTATACAGAATATTTCACTGGTCTCTGAAGGATTCCTTTGTGTAATGAAAAATGATTATTTCCCTTTATATTTCAACATATACTAGATTCATTATTTTTATGACAATCATCATGCAACAATGATTCAGAATTTGTTTGATGTGCAATATCTGAACATCTAAATACCAGTGCAAGTGTGTGACAGATCTACAGAGTGAGAAGTTTGACGATTTTTCCCGGATCATGGCGTTGAATTATCATATGTCAGAGAACTGGAGGAGCTGGAAACCAGCGCCTCGAAATGTTATAATCTCGGATAGTAGAGGACGCTTCTTAGAGACCCTGCAGACATCCGAAGAGGGAAGGGGTGCATGAGTGTCAATCTACTCACACTCCGGAGCTAAAATGAAGCAAGCAATAGCAAGGACTCACCATCATGTAAGCCATCACCCCAGAGATAATGTCTATATTGTAGCAGGTGTGAACGATGTATCCGAAAGATCAGGTAAACATTTTGAGATGAAATGGAAATCTGTTGAAGAACTCGCAAGGCATCTGGAAATATATGCTGAGGTTGGCCTGCAATGGCTTGAATTTCATCATCCGGAAACCAAGTTTATCATATGTCCGATTATAGGCATGAAACTTAATAAGGTGAAATAGATGTGTAATCGGCGAGCGACTGCTGGTATGTGACGGCGTTCTCTCGGCGGGCGGGCGCCGTGTGAGTTAATTTATTCCGGTCAACTTCAAAGGAAGGTGTCCACTGGTCAATGCTAGTCACATGCTGTCTAATTAGGTCACTGATTTGTGTAAATTGAGACAAAGAGAGGCGGGAAACGTTCTAAACCAATCTGAATGTCTGGCTTAGCCCTGTTTGGATGCCTGTGGAGGGGACCAGTGTAAACTGTGTGACAGTGGTGCCCTCTGGTGTGAGTTTATGGCATTGATGTTAGAGAGAGTCTGTTGTGGCGCCCCCTGTAGTGTTCTGTGTGGAAGTGTGTCAATGGTTTGTTCAGGTTAATGTTAACTGTCTGAACCATACCAGCAGTTTCAAATGCGTACATTCTCGTCAGGCTATAATGGCTGATTACGTGAATATCGTCCTCTCAGTTTGGAGGATTATTCTTGGGGTTTTAGGGTCAGAAGTGATTTGGAGGAATAGATTGCAGAAGACCGTCACATTCAGTCGCCTCGTTGGTGGTGGGTATAGAGAGATTCAAATAAGGTAAAAATGATTTGCATCGATTCGGTCGTCTCCGCGTTCCCGGTGGGGTGTGGGTGACTGTATGGATCGGGCAAAAATTTTTTGACGTGGCTTTGGTGGTTACCCACTCACCCGTATCTACTGTCCATAGTGTTGAGGCCTTGTGGTGCCTGGGTTTTCATCCGGTGTATCCAGTTATACTCGATTTTGAGCCGGAGTTCCTTGGCTACTCTGCTGTCCGGGTGGCGGTGTACGTAGTCCAACACGGTGAACTCCATGTCTTCTGTGCCATGGTGGTCGTTTTTGTTGAAGTGTTTAGGTACATCGCTGATCTTGCTCTTTGTAACTACCGATCTGAGGTGTTCCCTCATTCTTTCTCTGATTTTTCTCTTGGTCTGTCCAATATACTGCATCTTGCAAGTTTTGCAGGTGATGCAGTATATCAGATTTGAGCTATTGCATGTTGCTGTGTGTTTCACAGTGTGCTGTCTATTGGTGCTTTTGCTTTTGATGGTGCCAGTGGCCTTGATTCGTTTGCAGTAATCGCAGTTTTTGCGTTTGCACTCATTGCTTTTGCGTGTGGTTTGGTTCCCTTCCGGGGGTTTTCGCCCTCACCAGGTGGTTTCTCAGGTTTTTGGGTCTTCGGTAGCCTTTGACCAATCTGCTCTCAAAGATTTTCTTGGTCGTTTTTGATTTTCCCAGTAGGTCCCAATTCTTTTCTACGATTTTGGGTAGGGTGTTTCCGTTTGTGTGATAGGTGCATATCAGAAATGTCTTGTCATTTCTTTCTATGTCCTCATCCTTCGGTTTGTTCTTCCTGAGAAGAGCATCTCTCAGGAGATTGTCCGTTTTTTCTTTGCAAAACGCAAGGTGGTCCACACTTGATCTTCAGAAACTTAATAAGAGCACAATAAACAGTTCAGCCGAAAAACAGGCTATAGTTGACACTGCGATATGCAAAGTAAACTCAACATTAACTGGCTGGAATTCGCAAAAAGGTCTCAGTACACCGTGGCTTGCCCGGCACACTCATATACGCAGACATGGGCGTTATATCCATGACTATGACTTACTTTTTGATGGGCTGCACCCGGGTGATCAAATGGTGAAAAACTGGACCGAAGAGTTCTTAAGATGCTTCTCAGAAAATTTGTTAGCTCCCTCACATGACTAAATTTAATTAGATTAAGTTAATTATTAACTCATGGTTTTACTACCTAATTTCTCAAGTTTCTGATGATTTGAGCTATTGAAAATGCCACAAATCAAAGGTGATTTTTTTTCCAGTGGCGTCGAAGATGCATTGGAAACTTGATCTTGGGAAATGGGTTTATTGCTTTAAACATTCAAAATTTTAATATAACCTGGGAGCTGACAGCATCATTCTAGCTGTATTAAATCCTATGATGACTAAGTTAGGCTAAATCATATAATTGACTAAAAGTTATTTCTAGTTCCCAGTTCCGAGGCTGTGATATTTTTTACTGTTACTGTTATCAACCTAGATTAAGTGCAATTTTGATGCATTGATTGCCCATTTTCCAACCTTACTCATATATTGGATATGTTGCAAACTCTAGTATGCAAAACGCAAGGTGGTCCATACTATATATTTTTGGTTTAGCAACTTTCTATTATACCCTGGTATATGACATATGCAAAACATAGGTGGTCCATATTCAGTACTAGGGCAGTTGATAGGTGGGCAAGACACATATACAGCTGTCTAGCCAAAGCTGGCAGAGACACCGAATTTGTGCCTGATGATTTCAGGCATTATACGGAGAAAGCAAATACTCCCATTTTCTCAGGTAAATCTTTTATGAAGTATAATCATATTTCTGCTGATACGACTGGTATTGAAAATTCTAGTATTTCTTATTTAATGAATGGTTGATTTAAGGGATGTGCAGGAAGTTAAGGGACTGAAGATATGTCATGTAAACACATGCAGTCTCCAAGCCAAGTTTGAGCTCCTGAAATTACAGTTTAAAGATAATTTCGATGTAATATGTATATCGGAGACATGGCTAAATGAATGGATACATGATGAGATGATTGAACTTGAAGGTTATTTGGTTACAAGACAAGATAGAGCTTGGTTGAACCCAGCAACGGGTAAACTGAAAAGGGGGGAGGAGTAGCAATCTATTATAGGAAAGATCTAAATGTGAAAGGAATTGAAATGGTAGATATGAACAACTCAACTATTGATTTGGAGTCGATTTGGATTAAGATAAAAATCAAAAATCAAAAGGAACTCTATGTGGCTACTATTTATAGACCTAGGGATGGAAGTCCTGAAATTGGAGTGATCAAAATTCAGGAGATGATCAACAGATTAAATCTAGATAAAAATAACATAATAATGTTAGGGGATGTAAATATAAACTGGCTGGAGAGAAGAATTGCACTAGTGATGGACCTAAAAGCATGGCTAAAACTTAAAGGTTTGAAACAAATCATAAAAGATTTTACAAGAAGTTGTGATAGATCAAATACATGCATTGATTGGCTAATCACAAACGTAATCGACAGGAAGGCGAGTGGTATACTCAATATTAGTGTTAATGATCATACGCCTATTTTTTTCAATTATTGGGAAATTTAAAAAGGAACACCATCCAACTGAATTTCATGGGAGGTCATGCAGAACTTTTAATGAAGAACTCTTTAAAGAAGATATTTTACAGGCAGACTGGGACAAATTTGATGAAAAAGAAAATATTAAAGAAGCCTGGAGTTGTATGCTAGAAGTATTTATATCAGCTTTAGATCGTCAATGCCCAATAAAAAATAAAAAATTAAAAGACAAAGGAACCGTGGTTAACAAAGGATTTGCTAGAATTGATAAAGGATAAGGATAGGGCCTGGAAGGTAGGAAAAAATAAAAATAAAACAGAGGATTGGCAGCATGCCAGATTTTTGAGAAATTATACTAAGAGACAGATCAATAAAGCTAAAGAAAATTTTGTTAAAGAGAATTTGGACAGGCATAGAAATAATATCAAAAAGTTTTGGCAAGGTATTAGATCCGTACTTCCAAATGAAGCAAATAACGAAAAAATAATCCTAGAAAATGAAGATAAGACCCAAATCCCTGAAAATGAGGTTCCTGATGTTATAAATGATTATTTCTTACAAATTGGCCTGAAACTAGCTCAGCACCTAACAGAAGAATGGAATTTTTATGGCGAGGAAACGGATCAAGTACTTGAAGAGATTATAACAGATGGGAAAGAAGTAGAGGATATCCTCAAAACACTAAATGTTTGGAAATCATCTGGCTTTGATGGGATAACTATGAGGTTTCCTAAGATAGCCCTGACTATAGTAAAGGGAAGAGTCACTCGTATCCTAAATCTATCTTTTATCACGGGAAAACTCCCAGAGGCCTTGAAAAGGGCCCGAGTGGTCCCCCTGGTAAAGCAAAAGGGGTTAAGAAGGGTTTCAAATCTCCGCCCAGTGTCGATTCTTCCAGTAATGAGTTAAATCATAGAAAAGATTGTTCTTTCCAGACTCATGGATTTCACTGATGAAAATCACCTCTTGACTGATGTGCAGGGGGGTTTCCGTCTGGGACACTCCATAGGTGATACTACAATAAGGCTGGTGGAGGATATATTAGTGGGAATAAATAAAGATAAATTAACAATGGCTGTTTTTATAGACCTTGGTTAAAGTTTATTGACCTTTCTCCAGTAAGAAGCTCTTCCGGGCAATAAGTCGGATCCAAGCAGCCATCATAACCAAACATCACATTAAAACCTAACTTATGGTTAATTAGTATGATAAGGATGATCAATGAGATGAGGCTAATGATATATGAGTTCTCACACAATATACAGAATACATTGAAGTAAAAATCAGGAGAAAGTTTCTAGATACATAAGATCATGTTCTTAAAGTGATCGATTTCCTGTAATTTCTTTACTAGCGACAAGAGTTTTTCCCACTCCTTGTTCCCTCTCCACAGTGGACACCTTTGGTAGAATGACGTCCTTGGTTTTGGTTGTTTAAATCGGACTCCATCCTCACTTCTCGTTGCATATCGCCCCACGACCAGGTTCGCTGGATCTTTTGTTCTCTTGTGCATTAATACTAGTAGCTGTTTTCTCCATTGTATTTCGAGGGGTTTTATGCGGCATACTGAATACAGTGTCTGGATAGATTGGCCCCTGATCGCTCTCCCTTGCCCTATCCTCATTCGGTGATGCAGGACTAACAATGAGTTTAGGTCAACTGATTTATAGGACCCATTCAAGAAACCACAGTAATTTAAGATCGATAAAATAGTAGATATGTATACTTGCCTCGCAGCTTCGAACGTTAACGAGGTTCTTAACTTACTGAATTTGAACAATCTATTGTGAACTAACTTTCTTACTCATTTTACATTGTGTGTCCATGTCAGGTCGCAATCTAGGGTTACTCCTAGGTAATCAAAGCTTGATACTTTGTCTAGTACCTGACCATTCACAGATACATTCAATGGGTCAGTGAGACATAGCTTATTTGGCGGGCAGAACCACATACTTTTTGTTTTCTTCGCGTTAAGCGTTAATGGGCTGGTTGAGCACCAATCCGATACGTTTTTTACATCTTCCTGCAAGGAGTCTTGCACATTTTTTAAATCTTTATCTGAGTAGTATAGGACCAAATCGTCCGCGTATTGTATAAATTGACACTTTTTGACACAATTTGGCAGATCGTTCACAAACAAAACAAACAGTAAAAGCCCAAGGCCCCTTGAGGCACTCCATAATCCACACCAATCTCATCTGACAATTGCTTATTAATCTTTAACTTTTGTTTTCTATTTGATTAATATGATGTTAACCATTCTAATAAATTTATTGGTATTTTCAGGATATGTGATAGTTTTAATAGTAATATAACATGTGAAACACAGTCAAATGCCTTCCGGAAATCAATAAAACATGAGGCAGTAACTTTAGCATTATCTCTAGCAGTATATAGATCATTTGTCAGTTTAAACACAGCATCATTGGTACCACTGCATGGCCTGAATCCATACTGGTGATGATTTAATGCATCACATGTACTTAATAGGTCGCAAATTTCCTGATGAACTAATTTCTCGAGTATCTTACTGGGTGCCGGCAGTAAAGAAATAGGTCTCCAATTATCGACTAAAGTAATTTGTCCAGATTTAGGGATAGGCGTTACCACTGCAGACTTCCAATCAGTTGGAAATGTTCTTTCATTTAAGGACCGATTACATACTCCAGTTACCTCCTCATTTAAAATTAATAATGACTCATTAATAATTGTCGCAGAAATATTCTCATATCCTGAGGACTTCGAGACATTGATATCCTTAATCATTTTAAGAACAGTATCATTTTTCGCTATACAGTCTAGAGTACTTACTGCAGTAGGTTTCTGCCTCAGCTCATTTTTATACAGATCTATCTTTACTTCGTCAAACTCATTGTATATATTTAGTCCTATTGTAGCAAAAAACTTATTCATATAGTTGGCTAAGTTACATTCTTCGATGTTGTCTCCAGTGTCAGGATTTATAAGTTGACACATGGGGTTAGAGGTAGTCGGATCCAGTAAGTCATTGATGACGCGCCAGAATTTCTTTGGGTCTTTTTTGGTTTCTTTCAATTTTTCTACGCAATATTTACTTTTCAAGGTTTTTAAAGCATAGTTTATTTCTCTGGACAGTCATCTCATATTACGTAACACTTCCGGGTACCGGTTTCTAGAATACTCTTTGACTAGCTTCCTTCCTTTCATTATGAGATTGATTGTATCCTCAGTGATCCATGGTGACCTAGCATTCTTAAAGTGCATTTCTTTGATTGGACAATATGTATCTAGATATGATTTTATTTGATCTTCGATAAACTGCCATTTATCATTTACATTGTTCAGTAATTTATATGAATCCCAATCTGCTGCCTTCAGGTACTCCCCCAATTGTTCATAGTTGTGTTTACGATAACTTCCCCCCTTAAATTGAATTGGACCGTTGTGCAATCTCTGATGTTTCCTCACAGGATAGGTCGGTAAATGATCACTGGTTAATTTTGGCAAAACATCCGAATCACTGACGCATGTGCAATTGGTATACATGTGATCTATACATGTCCCACCCTGGGGGTTTGGTCTAGCAATACCCGTAATCAATTATCTCAGTCCTGTCGCTCTCACAAAGGCCTTAGTTTTTTCATTTTCAATAGAATTTTGCTTTAAAGTATCAATATTTATATCCCCAATTACCCACAATTCCCTGTTAGCTAATCTCTCATCAGTGATAATTTTTTTAATCGTGTCATAAAATCGTTAAGCCGAGGAGTGAGTTGGAAAGTGGGATTTTCTATATTTCCGTTCATATTATTAAGATCACTCAATTCAGTGATGTATGGTATCCATTTTTTCGCTACATAGCAACATACTCCTCCTCCAATAGTTTGTCTATCATTTCTTAGTACGCTATAACCATCTATCGATACCATTGCATTGTCGTATATATTTATCATGTAACCAAGATTCTGTTATTCCGATAATATCTGCTCCATTAAATGACTGATTAATAAGATCACGTTTGTGATATACGCTCCTTACATTCACATTGATAATTCGAAACCCACAAGGTAAGTCCTTTAATACAGTTCAACATTTAACTTGTAAAAAATGAGTACAGATACAATCTCAATATCTAACAAAGACAGGTTACTTGATATGCGCTCCAGTGATGATGGATGAAGTATGAATGAAAATGAATGGGGCGGACTACCTGGATAATATCCAGGCAGTCCCGAATTGGCACTGCGCCACATTTGATGGCGCAGAGTCAATTGGTGTAACTGCATCATCATGATGTACCTACTTCATAGCTCATGAGGTGGGTTGTGTGCGAGGCTGCCCAGTGTAATAACATTTGACCGTATATTAATTAATCTAGTTCTGAATAACTCATCTCCAATTATATAACCCGTTTTATAGGTGCTTGGATCTCGACACATGCCCTTACATTTTAAGAGCAGTACAGTAACAACATCTTTTATCATCTATTGTATCATGTAAAACATTAAACAATTATTATGTTGGTTCAGTCTCTTGTATTCCTGTGCTAGTCTTATGGTGATTCATTAGAAATAGTGCAACAACATTTGATTAAGCTTAATGCAGCTTGATAGACACGTGATAACTTTATAGTTTGTGACTAAATTCAGTTCGTCAAACTAGTTCCATCCTTTTATATATAGCTACCGCTAGTTCCATGTGCTTAACTAACCACTCCAAAAGGACGATTATGGTACAATATAATCTTCAGACAGCGGTCTTTGCTTCAACTAAATACAGCTCAGCAATTGAAAGGACTAAATACAGTCGTCTTTCGATATCATTAGATAAGGATGATTATAATAACATATAATCTTCAGGCCGCGGTCTTTGCTTCAACTTAATACAGTTCAGCAATTGAAAGGACTAAGTACAGTCCTCTTTCGATAGCGTTAGACAATCATACAGCTTACTTTCTTATACCGATTTGGTGGTAATACAGCTGATTCAATTTAGGTTACATACAGCTTCCTCAACTTATAGTAACTTTAAGTTACGGTTTATCTCAGCCTGTGTTGCGAATGTACACATATTGTCCATATGCATATCAATCAAATACTTCAAGACAATCTATTTATCAGTGGATCTACCTTCTGCTTGATCTAGATGTAATTTAAGCTTTTTGAAGGGACAAAGTTCAGTCCTTTTTGGCAGTATAACTTCAATTCAGAGACGATATATATCAATGTTGATATATTTGAGCGTTGCGGTCCATTGCTGTGTTCAGCCTGTTCAATGTGTATAGCGATGTGTATAGCGATTATCCAAATGGCATCCATCATACAGCCGATTATAATGAATTTCACTACGACGCCTTCTGGTGTTGTGGATGTGTACTAACTGATGCAATGGCGGCGTAACCCATCCTAGCCTCTGATTGAATGCCACTATCTCTTGGTTGCATTCCCATACACTTCGATTCAAGAGTGATTGTGATAGGATTGATAGTCGGGGGCGTGTTCTGTTGCAAACGGTCAGACTTAAACCAAAGAATGTAGCGAAGATTGGGACAACATCTGGATCGAGTTGATGTAAGTCAGAGGCAGTTGTCTCTAGAGTAACTCGGAGATGCTCACTAGCTTCACTCATGGTAGAGAACCTTAGTGGGCACCACTTCACCTGTTGCCCGATTTTTCGTGGTCAGATCGCATATTCCCCCTATGTAATATACCAGTCCGATATTACGATGCACCTTCAGGACCTCACATACGTATTGGTTCAACATTAGTATCGTTGCACCGGGTAGTACTTGACATCGGAATACATCAGCTCGTTGTCTCATCATATGTGATATCGGTCGCAGTCTCGAATCTCCAACTATCAAACACTGCATTATGACTTTATGTTTGTCTTGCAAGCTTGTTTTCACGACCAAATTCCTCCCTTATTTCGCTCAATATGCCACCGCACCTGTTTAACCCGGGCAACGTGTCGGTTCCACTAACAGTGTCGAAATCAACACCGACACCCCAATAGGGATCTTTAGTGCCCTCAAGGAGTGCGTTCGTATAGGTGTCCATTAGTCTTGCCTTGAGGTCAGGGTTTTGGTTGAATTTAGCTCGTATCAGGCTACATGTTTAACTTCAGCTGGTGTTGCCGTGTTTAGGATCAATTTTGCTGTGTCCGCATCTCCCGCATGCAAGGCCTTTGTGTATTGGTACGCCTTCTCTACTGTGCGAAATTCATACACACTATTTGTACCAGATTCACTCAGTGTAACTCTGAATCGCTTAGGATAGAAATTGCTCAAGAAGGCTGATTCTCCCGCGAAGAGTATCCCGTGTGGTTTTTTCCGAATGTTCTCAGTCTGATTGATAGTGAACTCATGGGGAACGGATTGCTGGTCTCTTGCTTCGATAGGTCCCTCGTTGTTTGTACCCGTTATTGACCTCTCTTTGTTCTTGTTGCTGTCAACTAAACCCGCCCCACCGGTTGCACCCCTGTTCTCTGTGCCCTGCATTCCACCGCTCCTCAACCCATGGGTCGTCCGTTGATCGGCTTGTCGTGGTTGTATTCTCGCATCTGCTGACCAATCTTTTTTATTAGCCTGGGGTTCAAAATAGTCGTCGGGTAGGAACATACAGGGGAGATTGTCCATGTCGTCAAGCCCAAAGTGCTCACCATCAAGAATCAAAGTGTTCCCATCCATTGAGACAGATGCCCCGATTCATCTCTGATATTTAAAAACTGTCCTCATTTTACCTCTCTGGTGTCGCACTTTTGGTGGTTCATCGGGTAATAGAGTTAGATTCCCCATCGAAGAAAATCTCGCTCTACTTGATTTAGATAGCAATCTATCCCGGGATTCTTCGCTTGTGAGTGAGATAATTATGGGCGGTGGTCTCAGGCTAGGTGGTCTACGGAGATTTAGTCTGATCCTTGTCACACATAGAATATCTGATCTATCTATCTGGGCCTCTATTTCGTTGCACAGTAATCGTACGATTTCTAAAGGATCTTCATTGTGTTGCACATACATTCCCATTAACATCACATTTCGATTCTTAGCGGTGTGGAATGATTTTGTGTTTCGACCCACTTGACTCATAAGTACCCTAGCGTACGAGTTCCCCTCTCTGCCCTTTGTATCAGTTTCATGCTCGTATCCTTCCTCAAGTTTAGTAACTTTGGTGCTCAACTTTTCACATTTTATTTCTAAGTCTTCAAACCTTTTTCCCCAACTTTGTTCTCTGTCTCCTAGTTTTTTCTGTGAGAGCTCTGACTTCAGACTGGTTAGAATGGTTAGACTGCATTATTAGGTTTACCATGTTATCTTCGGATTGTTTTATTTTATCGTTTACCATTCGGGTCAAATCACATCTCAAGTCCCATATATCCTCCTTAGTAGACAGTTTATCGATATCGCTTTTAGTGGGTAGCCTATTTATACATGTTAACAGACTATCATCTCCGTTTTGTGTTTGTTCCCCTTCGTCTTGAGTTACCACCGTGAGGTCATCCATGGAACCACTTGCTGTGCTAAATTGCTCTACCATACCCCTATCGTGACTGCTGGTTTTGTTCATTGTTCTATATGTTACTCAATTTCTCAGTTCGTTTCACTTCGTCCACTCTGTCCGGCAACTTAGTAAGTAGATTTACAGTACCGTTTGATTTAGGGTATCGCTCTAAATCTCATATATCGACACTTTCCCTGGACAGTCCCGCCATGCACGTCCTCACTCACTGAACGCCATCATGCTCATTTATTAATATGGATCCAAAACTATCTAAATTTAAGAACACAGTTTGCGATGGTAAATGGAGTAAAGTCAGGGTTGGGGGGGATCACCTGTGGAGTGCCCCAGGGCTCGATTCTTGGACCCTTTTTCTTCTTGGTTTACATCAATGACTTGTATCAGGCTGTGGGAAGAGAAAATATGTATATGTATGCTGACGACACGGTGTTGTTTACTCAGGGATGGTGAAAGAATCTATGGTGGCAATTATGAATGAGAGGCTAAAAAAGTTCAACAAATGGTGTAAAGAAAATAAACTTACAATAAACATAAAAAAATGTTTTTTGGAACCAAGCCTCGTTTAAAGAAAATAGACCCTAAAGACGATGTTATAGATGATACTAATTTGGAGAGGGTTTTCCATTATAAATACCTTGGCTATACTCTTGACCCGAGCCTCTCATTCAACAAACACCTGGATCAGACACTACAAATAGTTGCACATAAAATATATTTGCTTAGTAAAATAAGAAGGTTTGTGGATGAACATACTTCGCTGTGCATTGTGAAATCGTTGATTATGCCTTACATTGACTATGGGGATTTATTTTATGGCAAGGGAATATCGACTAAGTTAAAGAAACTACAATCGTTTCATACTAAGGCGTTGAGAGTGGCATGTCTACGCCCGGATACTACAAACAGTATGATAGTGCATAGAAGATCAAAAATGCCATATCTGCATACAAGAAGGGACATCCATGTTATAAATTATATGTTTAAAAGGAAGGATGACTTGAATTTGATTGTTGAAAGAAAACGTGCTACAAGGAGTACGGAGGCTATTGCTTTTAAGACGGAGCGCCCGAGAGTTGAGCTGTATAAGCAGAGTATATTATATAAAGGATCTATCCTATGGAATGCACTAGCTCCTAGCCTTAGAAACATTGAACTTTTTGATAAATTTAAGCAGGCCCTGAAAGGGAAAGCTATCGAAGAGTTGCTAGCTGGATAAATTCCCTGTCTTCCTCAAAAAATTTTATTTTACAATTTTATGTATAAAATGTGCTTATGTACAGATTTTGTTATCAATTTGCTGGTCTAGCAGAAATGTGAAAATTTTAATTATTAGTTTGTGAAGGGTGACTCGTGTCAAAAACTATTTTCCTTGATATTATGAATTTTACTGTGATATATGTATGAGATCAATAACTTAAAGTTATTGACGAAAGGAGTTGAAGCTTGTGTGTATTATATTTTGAAAATTTTCAAAAGTGGAAAATGTAACTTCAACTTTATCTATGGACAATTTAACCCAGACAACAATACTGTAAGGGTGAACCATACCGGCCTTTGGGCTGACCACTTTTACAGTCTAAATAAATCAATAAAAAAATTTTTTTTTAAAGTGTGTCTATTTCTACTGCTCAACATGACACACTGAATAGCTTTTGTAAGGAGATCTATCAGAGAATTTTGCTTCACTTAGATAAACACTATGGCTAGTGCCTGAAAATTAGTTAATAGAAAGTGTGTGAAGAGTGACTCAATGGTTGGGTTGAGCATGGTGAAGAAAGAGATGTCAGTCAACAGGAGTGACTCTACTCTATTGGATGGGCGCTGAGCATATCAGAGTCGGGGCTGAGTAGGACCTGGTGTTGGAGTCAGCACGCACCAGTCTGCAAGAAGAGAGGCATGAGAACGGAGGGGTAACGGCCTGCAGCTGGCCTCCACGCAGACCCTGGCGTTGGGAGTTGCTTGGGGTATCCTCTCCTGGAAGGGAGTCTAGAGTATGGCTTGGAAAGAGAGTCCAGCAGATAACCTGCTTTCTGCACTCTTCCAAGACATCCACACAAAGCGGACATTGAAACATCTATGGAGTGGAACATAGTTCATATGTGACTACCTGGAACAGTCTGTCAACATCAAGACTGTCAACATCAAGACTGTCAACAACTGGATTGAGATCTACAGTCAGGATTGTGTCTTGTGCTTTGGATGTGACAACATACTGGACTATACATTGTTGTAAGGTTTGTGTGTTAACAATTACCATCATGTTTGTGTGAACCCATTACCACGGAGAGACTAATATCATTAAAACATTGTCAAGTATATTCTATCAAGACTTGTCCTCTTTGTGCCGCAGTATCAGTGGGGTGTATATATATGTACCGTGCCTCAATGGTACAGCTAAGTGAGTTAGAGAGAAGATCATTCAAGCCTGAGCAACATCATTACAGGGACACACAACGGTACAACTCTTACCCCAAAAAGGCCTAAATATATAGGTGATGATATCACAATTGTTCAACCAATCAGAAAGGTTGACCCAAATATGGCACCATTTTCAAATGTTTGACCTTGTACCTTGTCTCTTTGAACTCTGTACTTCTGTAGGCATAAGTTATTCAACGGGCCCCTGGATCCTGACTGCTGATGAATGTGGGTCATGAACACACAAACCTACACCTCCTTGATCATGGCCTATACAGAAAACTATATGACATTTGAATTTTTATGAGTGATTTTTTCATTATAGGACAAGAAATAAGAATAAATATGTATCTTTTCAGGCACAGTGGATGGTGATTGTCCTAAAGTGTGTACGAGGGAGTATAACCCAGTTTGTGGGACAGACGGGGAGACGTACAGCAACAATTGCACACTTCTTGCTAAATGGTAGGCATGCAACTTGCCCAGAATGATGCTTATTGATTTTATTCATACACCTATATGATGATTAAGTCAACAACATTTTGCATGAATATTAATCAGATGCAAGTTCTAATCATTTTCCCATCTGTTTTACAGTGACCCAGCTATAAAATTTTCATACAATGGACAATGTCGCTCAGGTAAGTATGATTATTTTTATATTGTATTGTGTCATCTATTAGTAGTATCGTAGGTGTCCTTAAGCAGTTATGATTTAGCCACTAACTTCTGGTTGATCTACTGGCAGAGCAGAAGTGGTGTAATGTCACAAAAATGGAGCATTCTGATTGGTCAAGAGACTGTAAATAGTGTTATCTGGCTTAACTTTTGCATACAGTAATCTACTTTTGCCCTGAATCAATCAATTTTTGCATACATTGGCCTACTCTTACCCTAAAAAGGCCTAAACATATAGGTGATGATGTCACAATTGTTCAACCAATCAGAAAGGTTGACCCAAATATGGCACCATTTTCAAATGTTTGACCTTGTACCTTGTCTCTTTGAACTCTGTACTTCTGTAGGCATAAGTTATTCAACGGGCCCCTGGATCCTGACTGCTGATGAATGTGGGTCATGAACACACAAACCTACACCTCCTTGATCATGGCCTATACAGAAAAACTATATGACATTTGAATTTTTATGAGTGATTTTTTCATTATAGGACAAGAAATAAGAATAAATATGTATCTTTTCAGGCACAGTGGATGGTGATTGTCCTAAAGTGTGTACGAGGGAGTATAACCCAGTTTGTGGGACAGACGGGGAGACGTACAGCAACAATTGCACACTTCTTGCTAAATGGTAGGCATGCAACTTGCCCAGAATGATGCTTATTGATTTTATTCATACACCTATATGATGATTAATTCAACAACATTTTGCATGAATATTAATCAGATGCAAGTTCTAATCATTTTCCCATCTGTTTTACAGTGACCCAGCTATAAAATTTTCATACAATGGACAATGTCGCTCAGGTAAGTATGATTATTTTTATATTGTATTGTGTCATCTATTAGTAGTATCGTAGGTGTCCTTAAGCAGTTATGATTTAGCCACTAATTTCTGGTTGATCTACTGGCAGAGCAGAAGTGGTGTAATGTCACAAAAATGGAGCATTCTGATTGGTCAAGAGACTGTAAATAGTGTTATCTGGCTTAACTTTTGCCTACAGTAATCTACTTTTGCCCTGAATCAATCAATTTTTGCATACATTGGCCTACTCTTACCCTAAAAAGGCCTAAACATATAGGTGATGATGTCACAATTGTTCAACCAATCAGAAAGGTTGACCCAAATATGGCACCATTTTCAAATGTTTGACCTTGTACCTTGTCTCTTTGAACTCTGTACTTCTGTAGGCATAAGTTATTCAACGGGCCCCTGGATCCTGACTGCTGATGAATGTGGGTCATGAACACACAAACCTACACCTCCTTGATCATGGCCTATACAGAAAAACTATATGACATTTGAATTTTTATGAGTGATTTTTTCATTATAGGACAAGAAATAAGAATAAATATGTATCTTTTCAGGCACAGTGGATGGTGATTGTCCTAAAGTGTGTACGAGGGAGTATAACCCAGTTTGTGGGACAGACGGGGAGACGTACAGCAACAATTGCACACTTCTTGCTAAATGGTAGGCATGCAACTTGCCCAGAATGATGCTTATTGATTTTATTCATACACCTATATGATGATTAATTCAACAACATTTTGCATGAATATTAATCAGATGCAAGTTCTAATCATTTTCCCATCTGTTTTACAGTGACCCAGCTATAAAATTTTCATACAATGGACAATGTCGCTCAGGTAAGTATGATTATTTTTATATTGTATTGTGTCATCTATTAGTAGTATCGTAGGTGTCCTTAAGCAGTTATGATTTAGCCACTAATTTCTGGTTGATCTACTGGCAGAGCAGAAGTGGTGTAATGTCACAAAAATGGAGCATTCTGATTGGTCAAGAGACTGTAAATAGTGTTATCTGGCTTAACTTTTGCCTACAGTAATCTACTTTTGCCCTGAATCAATCAATTTTTGCATACATTGGCCTACTCTTACCCTAAAAAGGCCTAAACATATAGGTGATGATGTCACAATTGTTCAACCAATCAGAAAGGTTGACCCAAATATGGCACCATTTTCAAATGTTTGACCTTGTACCTTGTCTCTTTGAACTCTGTACTTCTGTAGGCATAAGTTATTCAACGGGCCCCTGGATCCTGACTGCTGATGAATGTGGGTCATGAACACACAAACCTACACCTCCTTGATCATGGCCTATACAGAAAACTATATGACATTTGAATTTTTATGAGTGATTTTTTCATTATAGGACAAGAAATAAGAATAAATATGTATCTTTTCAGGCACAGTGGATGGTGATTGTCCTAAAGTGTGTACGAGGGAGTATAACCCAGTTTGTGGGACAGACGGGGAGACGTACAGCAACAATTGCACACTTCTTGCTAAATGGTAGGCATGCAACTTGCCCAGAATGATGCTTATTGATTTTATTCATACACCTATATGATGATTAAGTCAACAACATTTTGCATGAATATTAATCAGATGCAAGTTCTAATCATTTTCCCATCTGTTTTACAGTGACCCAGCTATAAAATTTTCATACAATGGACAATGTCGCTCAGGTAAGTATGATTATTTTTATATTGTATTGTGTCATCTATTAGTAGTATCGTAGGTGTCCTTAAGCAGTTATGATTTAGCCACTAACTTCTGGTTGATCTACTGGCAGAGCAGAAGTGGTGTAATGTCACAAAAATGGAGCATTCTGATTGGTCAAGAGACTGTAAATAGTGTTATCTGGTTTTACTTTTGCCTACAGTAATCTACTTTTGCCCTGAATCAATCAATTTTTGCATACATTGGCCTACTCTTACCCTAAAAAGGCCTAAACATATAGGTGATGATGTCACAATTGTTCAACCAATCAGAAAGGTTGACCCAAATATGGCACCATTTTCAAATGTTTGACCTTGTACCTTGTCTCTTTGAACTCTGTACTTCTGTAGGCATAAGTTATTCAACGGGCCCCTGGATCCTGACTGCTGATGAATGTGGGTCATGAACACACAAACCTACACCTCCTTGATCATGGCCTATACAGAAAACTATATGACATTTGAATTTTTATGAGTGATTTTTTCATTATAGGACAAGAAATAAGAATAAATATGTATCTTTTCAGGCACAGTGGATGGTGATTGTCCTCAAGTGTGTACGAGGGAGTATAACCCAGTTTGTGGGACAGACAGGGAGACGTACAGCAACAATTGCACACTTCTTGCTAAATGGTAGGCATGCAACTTGCCCAGAATGATGCTTATTGATTTTATTCATACACCTATATGATGATTAAGTCAACAACATTTTGCATGAATATTAATCAGATGCAAGTTCTAATCATTTTCCCATCTGTTTTACAGTGACCCAGCTATAAAATTTTCATACAATGGACAATGTCGCTCAGGTAAGTATGATTATTTTTATATTGTATTGTGTCATCTATTAGTAGTATCGTAGGTGTCCTTAAGCAGTTATGATTTAGCCACTAACTTCTGGTTGATCTACTGGCAGAGCAGAAGTGGTGTAATGTCACAAAAATGGAGCATTCTGATTGGTCAAGAGACTGTAAATAGTGTTATCTGGCTTAACTTTTGCCTAAATTAATCTACTTTTGCCCTGAATAAATTAATTTTAGCAAACATTGGTCTACTCTTACCCTAAAAAGGCCTAAATATATAGGTGATGATGTCACAATTGTTCAATTTGGTAAAGACATGGTTTGAGATGTAAAAATTTACCATCCACCATAAGTTGCACCACATGGTTTGGGATGTTAATTTGAATTTTTTTTTCACATGGTTAGGCATGTGAATATTGAGATATTTAAGGTTAAAAAAGGCTATTTCTCTGCCAAGAAATATACACCAATAAATCTCCACGAAAACGTGATGTAACTATATAAATTGAGAGAATAAACATACATTTTTAAGGTTAAGACCACATGGTTTCCGTCAGAAGAAAGACACACACAAAAATTCTCATTGGTTTCTTTGTTGTTGAACATTTGGCTCCCCATGGAAACCACTCTTGGAAAATTTGATCTGATAAAAAAGACATTTGAAACAAAAAGTGTTTCGACAAATAAGGAACACTTTGAGCAAAAAAGTGAACATTTATGGGGGTTTTCAAGGATTATAGTTAGTTCATGACCATCGTTTTACAATTCTTCGGGAAGTGTGCTACACTGTCATCACCTTACAACTGAGTTTGACATTTTCCTGCCCCCTAGATAGCATCTGGAGTTGAGAGAAGTCATTTCCTCACCTTCCCATTCCACTTTGAAGAGACCCGGTGTGCATTTTGTTATGTGAAGATTTCTCTGTTTGACAAACATGTGCACTTTCCCTTGATCTAACTAATGACCCGGTTTTGAATCACACTCTGCTGGAGTCGTCGTGGCTGCCGTGCAGGATTTTTGGAGAGAATTAAAGTTTCCCGGCAGCTCCCCGACAGCCAAGTTGACTTACATTTCGGAAGTACTCTGACTTCAGGCGGAGTACTGCAGACCCGACGGAGTACGGCCACATGCTAAATCGGCTGCCGGGACTGGCGGGGTGAATAGTGGAGAACTCGACCCGTAAAAAACTCGACTTGCAACGAACTCGATCCGCAACGAACTCAAACCGTTTTTCTGGCACTGAACTCGAGTATCTTATAGAAGCAAATATGGATATGTATGAACTAGAATACTTTGGAAATATTACTACTATTTATATTACCTTGGCTTTAAGTTTTGCCGAAAATGGGAGCGATAATAAGAGTTTTAAGTGTCCTTTCAGCACTGATAAATCTCAAGGAAATGAAACATGCTTCATTGGAAAATTTCAAGGAAAATCTCAATGAAATGTTGGCAACAAACTCTCTCAGCAGGGGGGAAAAGGGGGTGAAAAGTGGATGGTACAATATTTTAAGGAAAACCATGTTCACCTTAAGATTTTGTACCTGAAAAATATTGTAAGGGGAGTTTTTGTGCCGACTTTTATCCTAAAAACAGAAAAAGTTGCAAAGTGTGCGATATCCTTTAACCCTAACCCTAACCCATGCCCTCACCCTCACCCTATCCCTAACCCATGTCCTAACCCTAACCCTAACCCTATCCCTAACCCTAACCCATACACTAGCCCTTACCCTATCCCCATCCCTAACCCTAACCCTATCCCTAACCCATACCCATGCCCTCACCCATAACCTAACCCTAACCCATACCCTAACCCTAACCCTATCCCTAACCCTATCCCTATCCCTAACCCTAACCCTAACCCTAACACTATCCCTATCCCTATCCCTAACCCTATCCCTATCCCTATCCCTAACCCTAACCCTAACCCATACCCTAACCCTAACCCATACCTTAACCCTGTCCCGATTTTTCACATGAAAGAATTCCCAAATTACCTAACCCAAACCCTAACAGAGTCACTGTTACTAGGAACTGGTCCTTCCACTTCTTCATTGTTCCCAACATGTTGGGTTTAATGTGCGCTGGAAGGATTTTCCCCCTCCCTCCGGACTCTCTCACGTGACCACAGCGTCCCCACGTGACCATCGCCTTACATACAACGGACACTCGGAAAATATTTACCACCCACCCACCCTACAAAAACTTCAACTCCTTCATCCTTCACTCGTGGCTTTGTTATAGTTAAAGACTCCTTCATTCTTCACCTCTTCAATGTACCTGAAACTCCTTCAATAAACCTTCAATTTCCAAATCCTTCTTTGCGTCATCATTATTTAAAACTGGCTCTTAATCACGGGTCGAGTTCTCCAAAAACGGGTCGAGTTCTCTTTTCAAATTCACGGGTCGAGTTAGCGGATCGAGTTCTCCAAAACGGGTCGAGTTCTCCTGTCAATTACGGGTCGAGTTCGTTTCGGGTCGAGTTCTCCAGTAACCGTCGGGGTGATGGTGTAAACGTAGCATTAACCCTTCAAAAACATGCCATGCTACCCAGGGACTCAGTCTCTGCTTTACAGCCACACCCGACGGGTTCCACTCAACTACACATAGCCTTAGAATCAGGACCACACACAACCAGACACTCCCCCATCACACAACCTCAAATACACAATCTCAAATTCACTTACTAACTCAAAGGAAAGAGATAGGTTCAGTCCTCGAACAGAATCGGGACGCGTTTCCTTCTACAGACAGTGTGATTGGCCTAAAAACACTCTACAGCAATGATTGAAGCAGCACAAAGTGGAATGAAGAACTCAGCACAGGACCACCCTATATTCCCAAACTGTGCACTCTACCAGAACGTTACGCAACATAGCTGAGCGGAGCTAAACTTTTTGAGCGCGGGAAATCGCGCTCATATACGTCATCTAGAGAGGTTAGAGTGCTCACACAGGCTTTCAGCTTACTGCAGAGAATCTAACACTTTGCTATCAATGTCCCAACTATAAAGGCCTGGTTAAATGAGCAGGGGTCCAGTATCCCAGTATCCCGTATCCCTGCCCCACTACTGACCTGGTTTTTTTTAAAAGAACATTCATGGCTGAGTGACCATGTGAATGTGTGTGTAGTGTGGTGAAGCAAATTAACAGAAATCACATGTCAATGGACAAGAATCACATATCAATGGACCATGATAATAGTGCTGAATATATCTTAGAAGTAGAAGGAAAACAGATGACACATATGTTAGTAAGAGGACTACCAAGGGCACTAGCAGTACTCCAAATGAAGTACCCTCAAGCCAAACAAACATAAGTGCATCAAGCGCTAAGGGGCTATTAGAGAGTGAACTGAGTAGCATAGCTGACCTATTAGTCAGAGAAATAGGGCAGTTGACCAAGACCCTGAATGAAAAATTCAGTCACAACCGCAAGTTGAATGGGATCCGTGGTATGCTAGACCAGGCACAAGTCAATATTAGCCAACAAATGACAAACACCTCAAAAGAAATATACCAACATATTGATAAAGTAAAAAGTTTACATGATATAGTTAAAAAGAAACTAGGATTTAGGATTCAACTATTTTAATTAAGTAATCAGTTGCCATCTGTTCACACATGTAGATGTCTATACCATAATACATATTCATGTTGATGATACTTGAGAACAACTATTGAATCCATTCTCTGGGTTTATTGAAGCATTCTTGATACTTTCAAATATAAATCGCTTACTGATCAATAATTTCCTATGATAATCTCGTACATTTATTTAATGAGATTTTGGTATACCGCACTCTTCCATTATGAATGGAAATAACATTTGCTCCTAGTCTTACTGTGAATTGCTAACGTTAAGTGAGATTCACACGTAGGAAAAAATGTATCTGGTGTACTTTTTCACCAGTCGCCGACTCTTCCCCTCTGGGTACAAAGTTTCACAGATTGGGGTGTTCTACAGTCTCAGGAAAACATGGCGGATTCATTTCATATGGGAAGACTTACAGGGGCGTTAGAACATTTTGAAAGTGTGTGTGTGGGGGGGGGGGGGGCGAACTAAAAAAAATGCTGACTTTTTTCTTGGTATGAAGTCAGACTATGACATTGGCCTGGATTTACCGTAAATCTGCGAAAACCCTGTGAAAAGTCAGGTCTTAGCCTTCATTACATGCTAAAAAGTCAGACTTAGACATTTCTCCACAGTGAATAAATGAATAATGACAAAAATTAGATTTTCACATTAATAAAGCAGTATATCTTGGCTTTATAACAGAAGAAATAACGATAAACATAAATCTGTTTGCAGGAGCAGTGGATGGTGATTGTCCTCTAGTGTGTACCTGAACACCTAAATACCAGTGTGTCTATTTCTACTGCTCAACATGACACACTGAATAGCCTTTGTAAGGGGAATCTATCAGAGAATTTTGCTTCACTTAGATAAACCAATAAATAGTGACAATAAAAAACAATAATATATATGTCTCTTTACAGGAGCTCTGGGTGGGGTTTGTCCTCAGGTGTGCACAGCGGATTACAGTCCAGTTTGTGGGACAGATGGGACGACCTACAGCAACAATTGTTCACTTCTTGCTAAATGGTAAGCACTCAATTTTCCCAGACGTTGGTTACTGATGTTGTTCAAGCGCCTATAGGTGAAATTGCTGTCATAGATATTTTGCTATTAAGATTCGTTAAATGCAAAACTTAATTAAAAGTTTTCCTGTTTATTTTTCATCACAGCGATCCAACTATCAAATTTTCATATGATGGAGAATGCCGCTCTGGTAAGTTGTATTTTATGTGGTATTGTCCCAATGATTGGCATTTATAAATGACTGAAATATTCAAATGATTGTATACAACAGTTTAATCAAATATTAGCTAACCAGAAAGAGTCTACAAGATATATATCACGGGTTTGAGAATATATGGCCTAAAGGGGCCACTTTCAAATAATTTGTGTTGGGAAACCGTGGGTCTTGGTATATTGAGCATTATTTCACTGGTACAGGACTACCGATATCACTGTGACAGGGGCCTGTTCAATTATCTAAGCTTGCAAATATCATAGAACGAGAAATAAGATTAGATATGTATCTTTTCAGGCACAGTGGATGGTGATTGTCCTCAAGTGTGTACGAGGGAGTATAACCCAGTTTGTGGGACAGACGGGAAGACGTACAGCACCAATTGCACACTTCTTGCTAAATGGTAGGCATGCAATTTGTCTAGATTGATGTCTATTGATTTTGTTCATTCCCTTGTTTGATAATTAAGTCAACATGATTTTACAATGAAAATTGATCAAATGACAAATTCTAATCAATGCTCCTTTATTATTTTTGTTACAGTGATGAAAATATACGATTTTTTTCTAATGGAAAATGCATCACATGTAAGTATATTCTATTTGGTATTCTGCCATTAATTTGTATGTATATACATACCCGAAATATTTTAATGATTGTGAACACAGTATCAATTAGCTATTGGCTAAAGAAATGTTTCATGGTTTGGAAATATATGACCTTGAAGGGCAACTCTCCGATATTGGATTTGAGTCCGGAAACCATAGATCCTGGTATATTTAGCAATATATTACTGGAACCATATTACAGATGTACAAAAATACAATTCCAGGATCGTGCTGTCACAAATGTAGGCCATTTACAAGCAATCCTACAGATCCTTCACGCTGGGCGATTTGGAAAATAAGAAAATCATGCACTATCACCATGTCTCAGGGAAAAGGAGCCAGTCACTTTGACTATTTAGAAAAAGAGAGAGAGATATGTCTTCTAAAATAATGTCAATCCTGAAAATAGTCAAAAACATATTCTTATTCATTTGAAATGAGTCATTACAAATCTAATACTACTGTTAGGCCCGGCGTCCACCTACTACGATCGGAATTGAACCCCTGCCGATGTACTACGATGCAGAATGTCAGAAATTGTAAACGATCGAGAACCTTTATATCGTAAACAAACGTCTATGCTGGGCATATTGGTGGTGGAGTAGCATTTGTATTTGTAAATATACTATGCACTATAATTCAAATAATAATATAAATATAAATAAATAATATAGATATTGTATGTTAATTCTTTTTTTTAGAGCGTGCTTGCACGCGCTATATACATCATCAAGAGTTTAGAGTGGTCACATATATACACTTCCAGCGTGCTTCCAGAAAACTATCCCTTCACCATCTGTGTGCTATTCATTGTGATAGTGGGAAAGGAGCAGGGTGCCAGTGTCTCAGAGTTTTAGAGGCATGCTCAGCTGACCATGACCAACCACTTGAGACCGAAATACCTCACTGACCCACTGGTGCTTGATATATTTAGTTCCTCGTCTCAGGCAATTGCAGAAGTAGCAAGTTGACTGGGTGCAAGTGGGTTACAGAAAGCTATCCTTAGACTGAATCTAACTCATTTAATTGTTATTAGAACGTGCTTGCACGTGCTAAATACATCATCTAGAGTTTAGAGGGGTCCATATTTAGACTTTCAGGGTACTACATACAAATTATCCCTTCACTATCTGTGTGCTATTCACTGTGATATTGAGAACAGAGCAGGGAGCCAGAGTCACAGTCTCTTAGAGGTGTGCCCAGCTGACCATGACCAATCACTCAATACCAAAATACCTCAAGACCATATTTATGCTCGGCATCTACCAACTACGACAGGAATGGAAGACCTTCCGATGCATTTCGATTCAATATGTCAAAAGTCGTAGACTATCGTGAACCTCTGTATCGCAGACCAACGTTTAGACTCGGCACCATGTAATGGGTTTTGGGTACAATAAAAGATGATCATGGTGCCGATGCACCTCACAATGCAACCACTGCATCAATGCATATCTTGAAATAGTCTTCATGTCGTACAGGTATAGTGGGTGGTTGTAATTAACTTTTTGTCAGATGCTAAAACTTGAAATTGAAAATATTTGGATTGATGGGTTCTATATACTTGGTATTCCTACTGTGCTAAATCATTCCTTCAAAATTTATTGTAATGATAATTGATGAAGGGCGTAGAATTATAGATAAACAACTAAAAGTTTTGGGATATATTCAGTAATCCAGTTGCACCCAGTCAACTTGGCATTTCTGCAACTGCCTGTCTAGGATGCAAAATATCAGTGGGTCAATGAGGTTGAGTACGCCTCTAAGACACTGAAAAACTGGTCCTCTGCTCCGTTTTGAAGCAAGTTCAAAGTCTAAGTGACCTATCTAGACTTTGGGCAGCAAACACGCTCAATAAGAAAACTATGTATTGGCAGGTTCCTTGTATCAATTATATTTAAATATCATTTTCTGACCAGTCTATTCCGGAGCTCTGGGCAACGCTTGCATTGAGAAAGGAGGAGTATGTCCGGCAGTGTGGAAGCCTGTTTGCGGTTCCGATGGAAAGACATATGGCAACAACTGCACGCTTATTGGTCAATGGTAAGGCTTTTTGATTTTATAGTTTTCATGGTGGGGGGGGGGGGGGGCAGAAAGAATCCATTACGTAAAAGATAAAGAGGGGATGGGGATAACATTTTTCTGAAGTTTTGCGGACATACTTGATGGTTGTTCGATTTCAGTAATTATTCAGTATACTCCATGTACGCCGGTATGAAACTCGCAGTCGGGGATTATGGGTCGGTCCCCATCCGCTGGCAGAACACAAGGTACGTGGAGACGGCGCTTCTCTGGTTCAAGACCGTGCCTTGGGCCCGTGCCTCGGACTGCCGAGCAGATGCCCTCGTCTGGAGACAGCGTAGCGCCGGATCTGCAGGAGAGGCGAAGAACAGGCACAAACGAGACATGAGTAAAAGCCACCACATAGGAGAGACTATGGAATTGGATGTAGTATGCCGCAATATTGTAGTCCCTTGAGGTCAGGTGGGCACGGCTGAGGGCGTCCGCGACCGAGTAGAGGACCCCGGGGACGTGAGTAAAGATGATGTACACTTGCAGCTTGGCCTGTACCATCCAAGCCTGTCATGCACACTCAGTGGTGTGAAGGTCCGCGTAAAAAGTATCGCAAAAAGCAGTATTTTACGCGGCGATGCGCCTATGCGATGACGACGCGATCCGCAAAATTTCAGGAGCAACGTTTAGGCCCTCGGATCGCTATTCTGCTATCCGCAGCTCTGTCGTAATCCTGGAGCAACGGGGCCCTGTTGCGAAGCTGTCGCGTAGCTGACGGGGTGGAGGTAGAATGCGGTTGGCTTGATCCTGAGCCCAGTCCCGGGTGTGTGCCTCCATTGCCGACCGAGCCATGGCGGGCCTCGAGTCCCGCTCGGGAGACCGTTGGGGCCGAGAAATCTGAAGAATGGCGTCGAGGACTCCATCCATCTTCTGATTGATGCGGCTCACATTGACTCTAACGTCTCTTAATTCCGTCTCCAGAGCATCGACCCGTGAGGATTTAATACGGGTATCGTGCTGCGATACCGAGTCCACATGGTCCATCTCATTGTGCCGGACCGTGACCTCCGAGTCTTCGTCTCGGTTTGGAGTTTAGGAGGTGCTCACTGTGTCTTCGGAAGCATTGCTCAATCCCCCTACCCTGGATGAAAGTAGAGAAGCAGTAGCTGGAGCAGGAATGAGAAAGGTGCGAGTGCCGAGCGGACGCACGTGCCTGCGCAGTAAGTGTAAAAGCCGCGAGGGGGCAGGAGAGGCGCGCGTGAGGCGCGGTAGAGGGGGACACCAGGGGGAGCAATGACCACCCCTGACCAAAGGCCATGGGTATCCAATCCTCACTGTATTCCCTTGCAAATCTGTAACAGGTGACCAAGAATTAAGCGGGTAGAGTGGCTGCAAGGGGGTGCATGATGCGCGTAAGATACGCTAGAGGGGAGGGGGGGGGCAGCGCACATGAGACCTGTGTGCTATAGGGGGTAGACACCAGGCGGGGGGGCACATATTATCCACCTATAGGGCGCCTGTTATCTACGTACACCTGTGGCTAAGTCTCGTTTTATAAAAGCCAAGACACCTCGTTGGTGGTTTCGTAACTCGCTAAAAAGTGTCTTAACAGGTCACGTCTCTACAGGGTGTCGTAGATGTAGTTTTTATTCATCAACTGATAACAAACTTATAAATTCTATTGATATCATATTGACTTCATTAGAAATGACAGTTTATGAAGTACTAAAACGATATTCAGGCCTTTAACTTATCTACAATAGAAATCTTGATTGAGTATGGCATAGTGCCCGTTAAATGATAAAGGAACGATAATTATATTTTGACGCCAACTGTGGTATCTGTTCGTATTATTCTCCCCATCTCTCCTTTGATAACAGTGATGACATATCGTGACCAAGATACACATGTATATGTCCAATGTACGACCCTTTTCACGAGCAACCTGATAGCATATCCGCGATAAGCTTGATTACACGGGATTTAGGTTGAATTGTCCACGAGGTGTCCCCTCACACGCGTCCAGTTGGATTATCTTGAAATTTTTTTATACCAATCTTTTATCAATTTTTCCACATATTCATTAATCTTACAATTTGCAGCTTCCTAAAATATTTTTCATTGTATTTTTCACACCATAGATTCACCATTTTAATTATGTGATCTCTTCCAATTTCTCCTATTTTTGTTTTTTGAAAGTTTTGGAACGAATTTTTAAATCCATCTTATCTAATCAGCCTAACTTACAATGCTATCAAAAATAAAAATGTCCATTGATATGAGTATGATATAGAATAGTGATGGACTCTACTACGAGAGGGCTCTCTGGATTCATCTATTTAAAAAAGGATAAACAAAGTTGATTGTTTCTTATATACAGGAATATGTTGCATACTACATAACCATTGAAAAGCTGAAGACCCGTGTAAGGGAGCATCCCGCGTTAGCGAACAGTTATATGAATGGAATGAATGAATAAATAATCCAAGAAATAAATAAACAAATGTCATTCCTTTAACCTTTTAATGTTTGCAGCAAGGAAGGACTGACCTATGTGCAAGATGGAGAGTGTAGCGCTGGCAACGTCGGTGAGTTCTGTATTCTCCCGATATATTCACGCACGGTTAGGGTGGTTGAATCAACTTTGTTCCAAGTTGTTTTGCTGTTTTTCTATGTACCTAGGTGCTTCTAAATACACCAAATCAGCGAGGAATACATTCTATTCAGGCACCCTCACTCTTTCTCCCTACTATCATATATAATCATTCATCATTGAGTGACAAATGAAATCTGTACAAGTCATCAGTAAATGTGACGCATCTACCCACGGGTCTTATTGTTGCCGAGTGCCGAGAATGTTCTCGACCAAACACATGATTTCATCAAGAGCAATATTTGCCTTGTCCCCTGCCGTATACCCAGTTAAGGACAAAGCCCCACAATTCAAGGCTCTTTTACCCGAAGTGAAATTCCCTATATGTTTATGTTACAAAACGATAATGCAACAATCTTGCCATATAATGAACGGAAGCAAATCTGTAATAATTTTAGACTGACATTATTGTCTATAACCACAAGTATCAACACTTTTTGGTTGCGATTTGTTTTGCGAATGTGGGAGGTCTCATTTCGCATTTGTTTTGTAATAACGTGTTTTATATCCTCTTTCTTGCAGCCACAAACTGGGGAATGGGAGTGCTTCTAACCTTGGCTATGGCAGTCTATTTCGATTTTGTCTGAAGTGGACCGCACCACATGAGCATCAACCATGAACGTCCAAAATGCAACCAGTATTAGGGCCGGCGTCCACCTACTACGATAGAATCGTAGACCTCCCGATATGGCACCGATACAAAATGTAAAAATCGGTGCCATATCGGGAAGGTGAAAAATCGTAGACATATGTCTAGACAAGCCAATCCACCACGCATTGTATTGGGTTTTTATCAGTGTCTAATCGCAGAAACGTGGTCAACTGCCCCGATATTAGGTGACATTCCGACGCGATTTTGTTTTTGTGTCGGGAGGTGCATCATAGACCATATCGGAGCCATATCGTAGTAGGTGGACGCCGGGCCTTATAGGTCAAGTTTTAGCTTTGCTTAACTACTCTGCAACAGAAGTGCACTGTAGGGAGGTGTTTTATAGTCTCTATTATCGTTGATAGCGACGGATTTGAAACCATCGCGTTTCCTAGTCTACTAATCGTTATGATTGGCAATAATTATGTGGGAAAACAACATTAAGAACCCTTTTCGTGTTCAATAGACATGTTAAATCGTTAATAATCAACTTGCGCTTTTACTAACATGGTCAGACAAGTCGTAGAGGTCTAATGATCAGTCTTAACTCATGTCTTTTTTTTCAGATAATAAATTTTATACAAATAAAATGATATTAATACTGTGTGATGTATGTACGGCGTCCCTGTATCCAAATTTTGGTACGCCAATTGTAAAGAACGTTGAATGATAAACACAATATACAGAATGGTTTCAGAGCGGTTGTATGTTCATCAGGGTTGACTCTACACAATATCCTCGCCTACGCATACAACCGCATGTATCTGGAACCAGTCAATATAGTCATTTAGTACTAGAATATCACAACACAAGTGGCAGCGGCGAGCACGCATCACTCAGCAAGATCTTGCATAACCTACTGCATTGCTTAACAAAAAATGTGACTATAAAGCGGACGCTATCAACGATAATTCTCGACTAGTACGACAGGTTTGGACCTATAGAAACTATGAATATTCTATAATAATCATTATCAACAAACAATTGGACAGCGATCACTTGAGGCAATCAGTGATTTGCCAGAAATTATCTCAGTATTAATCTCAAATTCGCTCCAAGACCTTTGATCATCGCTATCAATAATGGTCACGACTCTAAAACACCACCCAGCTGGATCTCTGTGATCCCTACGAATCTACCTCTACTATGGGTTATAAATGTCCGCATCAAGTCAGTGTCACATTATGTACAATAATGACTGATGTTTTGGCCGTAATGCCAAGGACACACCAATCAATCGAGTCAAGGTGGCGATAATTGGGATCGGCAATACAAAATAGCATGTATGTAAGATATTAGTTCATAGTAATATCTCCCACAGATTAAATAACGTCTCTAAAGCAACAAGCAGGTGAAATATGAAATAATAGCTCACATACACACCTTTTTGTGTTAGCCATTCCGGAAATAGCTGCATTTGTGGCTTGGTATGTCTCGGTCTTAGTCCATGAGTAGTTATCTTTTAGTAGTTTCGGAGCCGCAGCAAGGATATTACCTTGGCAACAACAAGATCGCTTGTGCACAAACTCTGTTGCTACTGTATTCATTACACAATTACATGATTACTAATAAGAATGAACCATGAATCAACATCAATGTTGACTTCATATTCAAGAAGGTATACTACAACCCACAGTTCTGTCAATCTGGCAGGAATTCGATGGAGTTTTTACACTTCTCACCTCAAGGGTATTTGCGTCCCAGGTGAGTGTTCACAGGAGCTTTGTCTGAGACTATATGTAGCAAGTGTGTACATGTGAATCAAATTCGCCATTTTTCGTTAGGACTGGCGAAAGCAAAAAGTGGCAACTTAGTTGCCATGATATCTTTGTTCCAAATGAGAATTTTCTGAGACTACGGGAAGATCCGCTAGGCGCGTGTCACTCTGCAATGAGAATAGCACAGAACGACAATTTGGCATTTATAGTTATATATACGAGAATCATCAGGTGTTGTTTAAACGGTTACTGAAGAACTTGCCCGAAACGAAGTCGCCCCGTAATATAAAGGATAAAATAGCCCATTTTGGAGAATTCGCCAAGCGAAATCGCCTTGTGCTTTTGTACTCTTGGAGCTGAACAATCCTATGTTCATTACATCAATGGCCCGTATGGGTTAGGCTTAGGGTATATAGTGGATATGGCTAACAGGGGGTTGCCGTTAATGCGGATAGAAGAGTAGCTCTACTTTAACCACGACGCCTCCTCCACGTGACCTGACGCCTTGCGACCGCATCACGTGACACTCTCAAACCAGCCTAGTCGGCCATTTGCTCCTGGACCGCCAGCCGATTCATAGTCCACCCACCTACCCTACAGACCCTTTTATTTTATTTTCTCTTATCCGTTCCTACTTTATAGGCTATTACAATAGCTCGTGACAATTCTTCCTCTCTCAGAATTACTGTATAATTTCTCTCGTTATTTTTCTATATAAAATCTGACTCAATGAATTATTCCTATAGTAAACTGTTCTGTGATAGTCATTATGGTAGGGATTAGTTTAGGTTGGAATTGGAGTAATGATTAAGACTCTATTTATATGGCTATGAACCAGTTGAAATGAACCATCTCTATGTTTTCTGGTCGAGGTTGGTGTGGAGCGAGGTAGTTACGGGTTGAATTCCTAACACGGGGCGAGCAAAATCCCAGGACGTCTTTGTTTCGAAACGAGTTCTCCAGTATTTCTTGAATGTGTGCATCAAGAAATAAGTGTTTCTACTGCCAGTATTAGCTTCTGTAGTTGTCTTTAGTTAATAAAGAATTTGGAATACCCTGAACTTTACTCAAAGATGGAATTTGTTTCCATTCATGAGATTATTCAATTTATTAATGGTTAATAGCTTTGCATATATGTACTCTTAAGATTGTGTTTCTTTAATTTTCCTTTTTGTTTTACTTGAGAACGTAACCATCTTTGTTCTAACCTGTATATAAAAAAAAACACGCTGTTATAGGGAAACACATCACGAGAACAGACTAGGTGATAAATCTAATAATTAATACGAATTCCCGGATGTCAGGTACATGTACTTGCCCTGACAGTGCTGGGCGTATTTACCAGTCAGTGAGTAAAAATTACAAACGGAATTGGATTAAACACCAGATTATATTTACTTTTATAATGTAGAATAACATATAAGCTGGGCTGTTTAACAGTGTACGGCCTAATATGCCTTGTGTAGCTAATAACGCAAAAGCTACGCAACTACTAATAACTCAAAATATTGAACCCACTGAGTTGCCGACAAACTAAGACAAGCGTTCCGACACACTCCCAACATGCTACAATATAGCATTTTTAACCTTTCAACGTGGCTACAATTTTTTGTCGAACTCTGACACAATATGACAACGATTTTGACAACCTTCAAACACTGCTACTATGCATGAACTTTGCTTTGTAGCCAGGTCATAGCCATGTCAGAGTGTGTCGGAAGCAGTGGGTGCCCGGCTTTACTTATAAAAGCGTATCAACGGGCTTTCAACACAGATTCACGTTTTATGTGGGAAGCAATTACTGTATTGTAGAAGTGGATCATGTGTTGAGACCTACCTTACGACGGACCTCACGATACACCTTACGACACACAGCGACGTGAACCTTCTGAAACACAGCGGCCTGCTCCTGAAACACCTCCGACAAAAGCGCTATGCTGCAAGCCTACTAACATGAGCAAACATATTCAATCTACAAAACTGCGTAAGGGTATGTCGAACCATGTCGAAAAGTGCTGACATAAAGAAAAATCGATTGTACTATTGCCTTCCGACAGAGTTTATGACACAGTTTAGATACAAGATCGCGGATGTTGCTAGTTATACTGCTGGGAGGGCCTCTGGTGTAAATGTAGGTAGTAACGTGTGTCGTGGCGTGTATTAGAACTGTAGCCACCTTTATGTTTTTGCAGAATCCATCCCAATGCATTTTTTCTATCTTCAGACACAGCTGCAATGTGGGAATTCTGTGTCATGTCATGGTAACTAATACACTATACTATGTATTTCTATGTGTATCTGTGTCTCTGTGTCTCTGTATCTGTAGTCTCTGTATCTGTATGTTTTCTAATGAATTCACAAGGCCAGGTGAGAGAAAGGTGCACTGAGGCATGACAGCTGAGGTCAAGGTAGTACTAGTGTGTGTGTGTGGGGAAGTATATATGAAACTCTGTGTGTAATATGTATCTATATATATCTGTATATGTATCTCTGTATCATTGCCTGTCTGCCTAATCTGGCCACTCTCAATAAGTTCCACAATTCCTCATATTGAAGGAAATAGTTACTCTGACAGGTATCCCACCATGGCCGACCTGGAGTGACCCATGCATATGAATGAGCTCTGGACCCCCTCCCACCTGCCTTATATGCCCCCTGACTGGCTCTGCTGCCGACCTGACTGGTTGCGACGCCGATACACCCAGACCCGTACTCTCACTGTGTGAGGGGCGGGTCATTATCTTTAGGATTAATTAACAGAGCTGCACGAGTCAATTCACCATGTACAAATATTATATAGCACTTTTTTATATATTCCTAAGCATTGGCATCGGAATGGGGCGGGGGCAGGGGGCATTTGCCCATCCCAACTTTTTTGCTGGCCCCCAATAAGTCAACAGCTTCAGGTTTTACTTAATCAATGGTAAAAGTATTAGGATTTCCTGATTTTGAAGTATGTGTTGAGTTTTGCTTTTCAGCATATAAGACTGTCAAAGTTTGACTTATTAGCATGTAGTAGTGATGGAGAAATATCAACTTAATGCATGGTTTATTATGTGTAATTAATCAATTTATACTCAAAAAGGTTTTATAAAATAAATTGGTAATATAATGCATTTTTCATATAAAACAGACTTGGATGGTTAATGCCAAATTAAATATGCTACCAGTAGTGTCCCCAAGTTGCAAAGATCGGAACTATTGGATGCTGGCGTAAATAAACAGAATCAGGCGTTTATATGACGTATATAAGACCGCACTATGGACACGTATATACGCCACTAGATAAGGCGTCTGCGAGACGTCTAATAGGTCGAACTTCTAGACGCAAAATCCTACTGTTAGACGCGTTTCGTATACATATGTAAAATAGTGGTTTTCGTGCAGTGAATGGTTAAGCCTTGAATGTCAAATTCTAACCTTCAAGCATGTCGCAATGATGAAGTTCGACTCTTTAGTATAGAAAGGGTGTATTCCACTTAATAGAACTAGGACGCCATCAGGCTTCCACTAAACATGGCTGACCCCACTGGCCTGTAACAGGCAAACATACCTAATAAGGATTTGTCAGGCCTTGGATGTGCAGTCCCTTTTACGGTCGCTTCTGGTAAGTTGTTATCTGTTTAACACCAATTATTTCTATATATCTGCCCTGACAGTTGTTAACATATGAGAAAAAGGTAACCAATTTGTCAGCTCACCCCCTACCCCCGCTTTCAAAATGTTCTGACGCTCCTGCTAAAAGACCAGCATAAACTTTCCGATTAGACCTTAGTCTGGTGGTGTCAGCATTTTACGGTATAGGGAGGAGCAGTGTATAACCGTTAACAGTACATAAATGTTCGTGGGAGTATGATAAATGCTAATCCCCATGTAAAAAGGTTGTTTTATATGACTATAGTGCTAAGTGCTAAATGGTTAGGGCTAATACAAGGGAATATGGATAGGATTAGGGGCGAGAATTGGGTTCTTCACCTAAGGAGCTTTAAGGCTTATCTTTTTTATATCTGTAACGTATACATTTACGCATCTCGATGTAGTGCACCTGGTGGGCTATGGAATAAGTTTGAAGAAATAAAAACAGCTTTTATAAAATAAATAAATAATTTGGAATTTTTATATCATATTCTATATGCACCTCCTCTTTTTCACACCAAATTAGGTTTGTGCCCAACGCAAACTTCATTACCGTTTAATGTATACATATATGAGTGCATGTACCCTCACGCATATATAAGGTCAACCTAGTTGGTGTTGTATATATTGTAACGTCGATAAAGAAATCTGAGAGTAAGTAAAGTGAACAAGCATATAAGTATTGCATTCAGGAAAATAGGCAACAAAGAAATGAGCTGAAATTTTGTGGTCTCAGCCTCAGACTGACCCTCACTCTGTGACTAACCTTCACTGATCGCTACAGTCACATAAAGGACACATGAGATATTAGCCTTGAAAAAGGCGACCTAAAGATGAGTACCAAAGGTGACATAAATATGAGTAAGTTGTATTTACATCGCCCATTTATGTATATTGAATTAAAAGTGATTATATGAATCATATAAATCAATAATCTCCTGAAACAAATTGTATTATTCACTGGAGAAAAGATTTGATTTATCTACTTAGGAAAAACTAGCCAGTCCTACGAGGTATGATTCACTTTAATAACCAAGGGTAACAAGAACTTCAATATGTATAACAGATTATACTACGGGCTGCACCTGACTCAAACCACGATCAACCAATGGGCACACTATTTACAAGTACTTTCAAGTTGCCATAACACACATATCAGGGCCCCAGGGACTGTGACGTCAGCCTGTAGGTCTACACAGGATCCATCCCATAGGGGAGGCCCTGCCTCAGAACGGTCACAAACCCATTCACATCTACTTCTTCACAATGTGATAATATGGGAAACCATAGTTATGGTGCCAATACGGGCTAGATTTATGAGTTCAGATCGAGACCCTTGCCAGTCTAGAGTGATAAACAAGTTATGCTCTAGTTATGAGATTAAGTGTAATCAAACCATTACATATTCTGTGCCATCCAACGGATAGGTGTTTGATTTGTCACCAGATAAACGCTTTGACCTGTTTCGCATGGATGATTTTGATATGGACCATCTTACCTCATATATGCCTGAGCACAAGGGGCTGAGAACTCCGTGAATGTGTTATTGGCTTTCATCAACTTATAATACTATAACCCGTTACCGTAATGTCAGAGTCAGTTTAGAAGTTTAAAATATGTATCCCTTACTCGTGTCAAAATTTCATTGCTTAATTCGTATGGGAAGTATGGGAAATCCTCTACATATGCACAGTGAGGTTCTATAGACCCTAAGACAGTTCTATACTTATCGTGACGGCCGATACTTTTAGCGGCGATCTACTGTGGCGCACTACGACACCGTCTAAAGGACACCAGCCATCTTTTATCGTCGAAAGTGTCTTGGGATCGTTGGTAGGTCGTGGGGCTTCCTTGGCGCACAATGATCGCGACTAAAAAACAAGGCCCAGCATCGGTACCATGGTGAGGCAACTTGAGGTGAAGGCGAGGTGAGGTGTTGCCTCATGAACGCTCTGGAATACACTAAGAAAGCCCTGTAAAGCACACTTTTATACATTGAGAAAGCTGTCGGAAAACAGCCGTGGAGGAAAGGGGGAGGAGCACCACATTTGTCTGTAAAACTTACCTTAATTCACCTTAACTTGACCTGTGTATTAAACGTGATCGTATGTAATCTTAAGTGAACAAGATCTGAATCTTGAACGTCGTAAGTGGCTTTACTATATACCCATGCCGTATAAACTGTAAATATGCACCGTTTCGGTATATGACGTAAAAATACTGTACGGACCAGTGGTCCGTACACCAAAATAGGGACTACCTACCCATACACATTTATTATAATTTTGGTTGTTAAGAAAAAATAAATTGATTTTTTTTAAGATTTTGGGTATATAGTAAATATATAACGTCCAACCATGCTTGTACAAGTCACAGAACTCGATGCTAATTTACCGTTTGTACGGAACTCGGCGTAAACGCCTCGGTCCGTACATACCGTAAATTAGCATCTCGTTCTGTGACTTGTACAGCATGGTCAGGACGTTCTATATAATTACGTCAACTTGAACGCACCGGCGACCTGTAAGGTTTCGAACATAAGTCAACCCATGGCAGAGACACACTAGAGTGGAGACCAGACCCCGACAAGACCAAGTTGATATACAGCAGCCTCAACTCCACGTGGTAGACCATGAAAGTACCAAAATCCATTGCCGGGACGTTCAGGGTGATGTTGTAACCCTAGCATTAGAAGACCGGATAATAACCCTGATAGATCAATTTGTTTACCTGATCAATGTCTCACTGGTGTTTTTTCAAATAAATGGAAAGAAGTGTTGGTAATACCGATTAAGATAGAATCCAAAAGTTAAGATGTTAGTAACCTGGGACCAATCTCACTGCTTCCCCTGCAGGGCAAAATAGTTGGACTGGGCGTGCATTAAAGCCAGCATGAGTTAATGCTGAGCTTCGACCAGTATAAATAAACAATAAAATAAATGCATGGATGTCTCACCTTTACTGACCAGGAATACGGATTATCACTGAGGCGTTGAAATAATTCATACGTCCCCCCGTACCACGTGACCACGGTAGAATTTTGTTTTGAATGATTTCGAGGTATATAATACCAAGGAGACATAGTTAATTATCTGAATTCCATCTGTTCCTTGGGGTTGTATTCAGATTCACGTACCATATGTCTCCATATATATATATATATATATATATATATATATATATATATATATATATATATATATATATATATATATATATATATTAGGGCTTTCAATCAGAGCATGACAAATGGCCCAGCTACACAAGCATGTCAGGACATACACCAATATCACCTTGGCTCGAGAGATTAGCCTAAGGTGAATTAGTGTTTAAAATCAGTCGATAAAATCAAAACGTAATCTGTCGTTTACAAGTCAGTGGTGGTGGCCTTTTCCCGTAATATATACAACATTGATTGGTAAGCATTTCTCTACATTTCCATTCACCTATCTGAACACTACCTGCAGCTTTTGAAAGTCCAGACTGATAAACATGTTACGCTCTAGTTATGAAATTCAATGAATCAACCATCACATATTCTGCGTCATCCAAGGGATAGCTGCCCCTATTCATGAAGTCATTTATGGTATAGTCCAGTTACTGCTAAGAGGTAAGTTTTGAGAGAACATGAGTAGTGTTAATGTTAATGTTCAACATTGGAATAATATAATGGAGTAGAATACTATTGACTTTTATCCATAGACATGCCTATCCCCTTTTATTTGGGTGTAGGTTTTACCAGTGTGTTACTTTTAGGACACAGTCTTTGTGTATTTCTAGATTCTATCACTTGAAAATCTAGATTTCATTTAGGCATCGGGATGGTGGTTCTAATTCTTTTCCCTTTATATATAATTTCCACTTGTTGGTTTGACTTTTGTATGTAATTTTCATTTCTTGTTGGTTCAACTAATTAAGAGTCCTGTTAGGTAAAGTCTGTTTCTCCAGTTAAAACTTCTAATATTTATGTAGGCTCTACTGTTCTCAGAGAGCGTAGCGATTATTTGTCTTATATTCTAGAATTAATTTCGCTTGATAAGATACATCCATAATCTGTTTCTTTATTATCATATACATAAAATACTAATAGGATATGTGATATTTGTCATTTACGATCATATTGATTCAAAAGCCTACGTAGGTGAATCTTTTCGAACCCTTGTGTATGCTTGACGACATAGACTGCCATATCAGGGCCTTTGATTGGCTGAGAGTATGCCTGAGAGTTTGGCTATAGGTATACAAAATATACAATTATTTTCTGTCATTGTAGATAGACACTAAACATATCTTATTTACAATGGCGGAAACTTCCAAGATGCATCTCCCATCACACGAGGAAGGAAATGGTTTCTATTCTAAGTGTGCCATATGGTCAACAGGTGTTATAGCTGCATCCCGACCATTGGTAATGGCTGCACTGGGTAAGCCAATCGTACCATTTATATCTATTATAAGTCATTTATCTTATTAATGGTTTCAAACTCTTTTCTTGATGTGAATAGCCTAAAGATCTAAGAGGCTTTAGGTATCTATATGAATAGTTAATATGGAAAATTATCTATGATAGATTCTTAAGGCCCTCTTTGTTTGTAGATCTTGTGCCTGAACCAAAGGGAGTTCCTTTCACCATATGTGACTATGGATGTGCTGATGGAGGAACTTCAATGAGTCTGTTAATGGCTTGTGTTGGTAAGTTGGCCTAACCCTGACAACGATCTACAACTCTATGGTTATATAACTAAATGAAACAGTATACAGAGTCCAACTGTTTTTATTGAGCGTGGGACATGCTCAAATAAGTTTCTGAGGTTTGGGAGAGGTTATAGAGAAAGTGTACATTTTTTCGTTCCGTCGGTGTTTACAAGAAACTCCATGGGCAGTAATTCATCATAACATAGTTTTCCCCTATTCTTGTGTATGGTTAGATGAAATATGAAAATTGTGTAATCATCTTCCTTAACGATTGTACAATGTTTAGGCATTGTTTTCGGTTTCATTTACCTATGAGATTTGTCGCATATTTGTGAGCAGGTGCAATCAAGAAGAAATATGGTCAAGACAAGGAGGTACTTATTTACTACGAGGACCAGCCAAGTAATGACTTCAAGTCTGTAATAAATAGGACTCATGGTATGTATCATAGACCTTACATCTGTCACCTATTATTATATCAATAAGGTAGAGTATATATATATGTCAAATCTGTTACTGTTATCAATGAAGCACACAGTACAAACCATTATATACCCATTACATACCATCTAAAAATACTGTCTGCTTTCCCATGTATGGCCCTATATCATCTAGTGACATACGACTTCGAAGAATGTTAAGTATAACAGTTTTAACATGTATACCGTAATATGTACTTCTCTGTTGTTTAAGGCAGTAATAATGGTTGTAATGGCTGTAACCTAATAATAAATTCTAGTCAAGTGATAGCGCGTTTACTCTTCGCCAGAGGATGCGGGGTATCAGTCCCTGCAAAGTCGGCTACCGCTACAGATTCCCTCCATCAATTTCAATTTGTGATTCTTTGAGCTACTCAACATTTTAACTTGTATCTAGATTTCAGTCCCCACAGTTATATATAGATTGTCCCTTCTGGTTAACTAATGAAGACATATCATTGAATATTCATAGACTATGTCTAGTCTAAAAATTGTATGGATCAATTGGATAATTTCATTTAATCAACCTTTTTCATACCTGAAGAACCATCATTTAGTAAGGAGCATTCAGGAGTCTTCACAGCGTGTGTCGGAACTACTTTCTATGAAAGGTGTTTCCCCGCCAAGTCAATCCACCTTGCACTCTCCTTCACAGCCATGCATTGGCTGTCAGCCAGGTTAGATTCAACTATTACTGCTTTAAATCTACGTATATTATGTATAAAAATCAACTGGATAATTGATCCTTGAAACATTTTCTTTCTTTTTTGTTTACATTTTTATTGGTTTCGTTTCGATGGTACATAACCCCGATCTGCCATCGCTACTCTGAGACAGTGTTCCTTCTATAATTTCGATCAACATATTACCAACTACGTCACATTTATGTATAATTGTGAAACAACCAAATGACAATAACAAACGGATGACAATTGAGTATTACAGTAGTATTAACTATAACAGTGGTCCTAAATGACCTACAATTATACAATATATATATGATGCGGGTGAAAAATGATGACAGGTCATAGTAGTTTAGCGTTGTCCTCTTTATGTAATACATGTGTCTCTGGTCCAATGAGAAATTTAATTTAGTTTCATGGGATGTATTCCCTATACATGGGTCTTAGTGGTTTCTCTTCCATTATCATTTGCCATTGACGCTCAACTCATAGCACTATCTTCGCTCCCTGAGTTCAGATATAACAACTCCCGCAGGGAATCATATCTTGAGTCCTCGTCAGGAGAACTCGACAGCTATTAGCATATTTAGTTTAAGTTTAATTGAGGAACTTGGATCCCCAACTGGTTGGCAGATAACATGAAAAAAGGGGTAGATTCTTATCTTCAAGAAACCGAAACTGAAAGTATGTAACTTGAATCATTCAATATCCTATTAGTCAGAGACCACATTGATGTACAAGAATTTGTTATACATTGGATAAATTTAATATGTTCAGTATAACAATTTAACTTGTATGTAATACACCATGGAGTAATATTTATTGGTGTATTACAAATTGCCGTATGAAATAGCAAAAGTATGAGTTAGAGAAAGTTGGGTAATATTTTTGAGTATTACAAATTGCATGAGATTAATACAGTCAGTGTGAAATGGCATTTGAGTTAACAAGGTAGGCAATACAGAGTTGTATTATAATTCATCAATTATGAACACCAACTGGAACGTTTATAAATGAGTCATTTGGCATGTTATTGAGCCATTCCCTTGGTCGTCAATCACATCCCTGATGACGGATGTCCCCTGTGTAGACGGTGTATTGGGCGCCCCCACGGCGGAAGGAGAGGAGCTATAGGTGAGACGGGACGAGACCGAGAAGCGGATGCGAAGAAGTCTCAGGACCCGGGTGAAGGCTTCTGTGGTGAAAGCCATCCACAGGCAGACCAAGAAAATGGAATCTAGTGGGGCTGCAGGGCCCGCCACTCTGTAAGACACCCATAATCAGATAATACCTGGGGTCGGAGGTCGTGGGGACAGCAATGAGTTGCAGGGACACAGCTTGAAAAATGTTTTTTTTTACATTTCTTTATGTCATGCATTATATCTATCATTTGGCATAAATAATTAAGACCTAATTGCCATTGCATAGAGGTTTGATCTATAGACATATATATGTGTTCATATAAGTCTGGGTGTAATAAGTTACATAATAAACCCAGTATTTTTTTTACTGTCTTTTCCAATAAATTTTACTTTCAAAACACCATTGCTTTATGTCGTTCAGGATAGGTTTCTTAATAAGGCCAAGTTGTGAATTGACTGTATCAATAGGTTTTGCTGTGTTTCCGGTCCCTTAATTAGTCTTAAGGTAGCTAGTGGCTATTTTAGCTCTTAGTTGTCATCCTTGATTGGCTATTGTTTCTCGATAAAGCTACTTCGCTGGTGTAGTCACAGGGACACGGTGACCTCACATCCCTATGACTAGATAGGAGGAAAGATGAACAATGTAAATAAAGTTAATGGTTTTAATCTCCTGAGATCAATCCGTGGGTTACATTATCATGTAGTACAGTAATTCAATGAGATGTATAAGATACATCCTTAGTGATGATACAAACCATAACAGTAAATTGTAGAACCAAGTGTCCATGAATGTCCAATATTAATTCACACAATAATCGTTCACAAGTTTAGTCTTTCAGTTGTTCACTCATTGTTCCTATTACTCCAAAGTGTTCAAGCTCATGATGCACGATGTCCTGTGCTCAGATCTTACTAGTCCTGTTCATCCGCTCGGTGTACTCTTCACTGAGAGTTAGTTACTCACACGTCGGTCTATAAGCAACACACAGAGAGAATGGCTTCATGTATTGAATGTTCATAGTAAGCAGCTTCAGTCCAGATAGGGTGAAGGTACCTAATCCCAAACCTTACTCCTGCGGGAGCAGGTTTGCTCAGCTCTTCCAGCTCTTACTCCTCGTACCGAAGTGCTGCCTCTCTGCAGCCGCAGTGGAGGTGTACTCCTCAGCTGCTTACATCAGCAAGTCACATGACCATTCACTTCCTTATACAGGTGATCGCTCTAGGAGCTACATCCTGCTAACACTTTACTACCTTGCATTCATATTTTACTGACTATATCATAACCTTTAAGAATCGTAACATAATCTCGGACTAGCACGTAGTGCAGGTCCAATCAGGTCACCGGATTTGGTCATGTGACTATATATACTACGTTATCCATGATACAATTACCAGAAGGAACATTCCACGGCGACTAGGGGAGGGGAATTTATCGCAGTGAAAAATCGCACAGCGGACCAGAAAACGCGTACAATTCTTGTACCAGCCCTTACTGAGTACACCCAGCTGTAGAGGTCGACGACCTTTGTGATAAACTGTCCTTCCCTGCGATTTGGGAAGTCCCATTATCGCAGGGAGATCGCACAGTGGGTTTCGCCCTTTATGTGTCGGTGCTTAATCCTGCATTCTCCTACTATGTGGGGGTGGTGGAGGCTCAGGACCGAGTACCAATATTCACAAATAAAAACATCCGATAGAGCGGCGTAAGGGCGGCTGAAGCGTTTTTGACGTCATTATAATTCATTAAGTTCAATCCAATTTGAGTGGGCAAAGCGTAGCATGAGATTTGAAAAACAGACCATCTAGAGGAAGGAAAATCAGTTTATAAATACAGCGTGGAAGATACATGTATATATCTTATAGCAAGGAGAAGTTCTGAATCTCACACTACAATGTAAAATAATTCAGTAAAATATACGGGATACTACCGTAAACGTAGACAGTATATCACTGTAATCTTATCCACCGTTCCATACCATATATTTGGTACCTTTCGTACTACGGAATGTATTTCGTTCACGAAAAAAACTACGAAACGTATATTTCATACCCCGATTATTTTTTTCGGAACACAAAAATATTTTACGAAATACATTTTTGTTAACACAAATTATTTGTTCCCAAACTAATAATTTTTTTTTAAAAATCAATTTTGTAAAAGACGAAATCCATTTCGTCAGAGATGAAAAAAATTTCGTCCATCACAAAATAAATTTCGTCCACCACGAAATTTATTTGTCATTCGTCATTGACGAAATAAATTTCGTCTTTCACGAAATAAATTTCATCTTTCACGAAATTCATTTCGTCGAGTTCCGTCTACATACACCAGGGGGCAACACTGTGCCGCTGGAGGCTGACATCGCTTGAATTACGGGAATATTTAGTGGTCAGTTATCATGAACTACACCATGTAGGACATTGAAATACAGAATACAAACATGAATTATAAAATTACTCTGAAATACTGAATGTCTCTTCACTGGCGTTTTTCCTTTTTCATTTAAAAAGAAAAACATGAAAATGATAGGCGAGGGTGGGGATCGTACCCCAGACCTCAATACGCCAAAGCGGGTACCATAACCACTACACCGCTAGGAACACGTAAGTGTTTGTAGATGAGCCCCTATACTATCGTAAACCTGGATGAGGTTTAATTTTGGCCACCGTATTCCACGACTGAAGTTTGGCAAAGTGACTTCATGAGGCGAAGCCGAGTGAAGTCCGAAGCCAAAACTTCAGGATTGGAATGCGGTGGCCAAGATTAAAACGAATCAGGTTTTGATTTTATCTCCGCGATTTTGGAATATTACGTGATAACAATGGTAAGCCTATGGGATTTTATATTAGGGGTAGGATAAAATGCTGTCCCTCCACCATCTGCCCCTCTACAATGCTGTCCCTCCACCATACTGCCCCTCTACAATGCTGTCCCTCCACCATACTGCCCCTCTACAATGCTGTCCCTCCACCGTACTGCCCCTCTACAATGCTGTCACTCCACCTTACTGCCCCTCTACTATACTGCCCCTCAACCATACTGCCCCTCTACAAAACTGCCCCTCCCCCATACTGCCCCTCTACTATACGGCCCCTCCACCATACTGCCCCTCTACAATGCTGTCCCTCTACCATACTGCCCCTCTACAATGCTGTCCCTCCACCATACTGTGCCTCTACAATCCTTTATTGGTGGTCGTGTTAGCGGTGGGGAGTGTCTACATGCTACGTCTACTTGAATTCACGTTCTTAGATATAGCTTTCGTTGTGTATTTTGTTGACGAAACAGAAAAGGAACTATTGGATGGCCCAAAATATTTTTTTGGGACGAAAGGTATACTGTATTACGAAAATATGGACGAAAGTGGTTTGACCAGAACGGCGCCCCATATATGCTTTAGGCAATCAGATGCGCCGCCTAATTCACAGGTATTTACGTTCAGTGCAGGAGATATTAACCAACTCAGAGTACTTAGACATGAAGATGTATGGGATGATATATATATATATATATTAATAAGATATGTCTATGAAATGGTGTTTACACAACATTTTCCTAAAAATGCTTCAATAACACTTGCAAAAATTAACAAATGAAGGCCTTGATATTTTGCAATTATCTATTAAGATTTTTTAACTAAAACTGCTTTTAAATTGATATTTCATCAAGGATTTGTTATAACTTCCATTGAAAAGATTAGAGATCAGATTGTGATGCCCCCTAGGTAGAGGTTGGAACTATATTGATAATGCTAGGTCTATGGGGATATAATATTATATGGTTAGACTGCAGGCTATATGAGTGCGCTCATAAGAAACCATTGAAAGCAATTCCCCAGCTTACATCTCTTGGAGAGACGACCTTAAACAATGAGGGGTTGACCTGTAGTAATATAGGTAGAGGTTGGAACTAAATTGATAATGCTAAGTCTATGGGAATATGTTGAGAACTGGGGGATATATTGAAACTCATGTAATATATATATATAGACAATAATCAATGGTTATGTGGACAGGTAACCATAAACAATGAGGGGTTGACCTGTAATAATACTGATAGAGGTTGAAACTAAATTTATAATGCTAAGTCTATGGGAATATGGAATACGTTAAAGAACTGGGGATGTAATGAACATGTGAGGTGTAATGGTGTACAAGTACAGTGTCTCTATCCCATGGTCACACCCTCTCTTCCTGCCACGCCATCTGCCAGATTCCAGAGCCGCGCTAATTACCGCATCACATACACTGGCAACCAGAGCTACACAAAATTAGCTCTGGTCGGGTTAGATATGCGTCCACCTTGACCCACTCTCCCCCTAGATCTTTCGCGGCGCTAGCGCTGGCTTAATCTCTGCCCCAACCCAGTGACGCCATATGCTGGTTCTCAGGGTATCAACTAAGTACAGGGAGAACCAGCCAGCATTTCAGATTCAAAATAAGGCAGCTGTCGACAGTTATACAAGTCAAACAACCCACATATCATGAGTTTGGAAATATGGGAACTGTTAAGGGAGCTTGACAGAAAATCTAGCTGTTTCTTTTTCAGACTTAAACCATTTTATAATGGGAATTCACAGTTGATTAGACTGCTCCTTCAGAGGAGCACATGGCATTGTTGACAAAACAAAGCCCTGCAACACATGAGGTGCTTTCCACTGTAGAAAGTAATCCCAGAGGCTGTGTCTGGTTTGACATAGATAATAATAGAAATGAGAGTATTTTGTTTACCATATAAATATGTGCATCTCTATTTACATGTAGAACACAAAATACCCTGCAAATCTCTTAGAATTTAGGATAATTGAATAACTGGCGTATGGGCCAGATTTGAGCCCAAACAGGCAGGTTGGGGCAGAGATACAAAGCGACCACAGGAAATAGAGCGCAGGATATCTGCTGGGAGAGTGACCTTGACCCAGTAGCGGGACCAGTTTGTTTCTCTCCAACCAGATCTTTTGTACTGCTTGGAGAGTGTGTTATGTCATAACCTCGAAGCCAATTTTCCGTTTTCTTTTTTCTCTCGTGTGTATTTTTTCAAAATAGAATGAACACAAATCTTGGTGCCTTTATCAATTTGTTAACTATGAATATTTCATATTAAGTATGTCTGCTTTTAGAGTATACTTAGAACAAAAGTATTTGGTTTGAGGCGAACACTGAGGGATACTGTATGTGATTTAACCCGACCAACCCCTATATCGTAGAAGGGGTTGGTTGCCAAACTACGCATCACAGAGCCATCAGCGTACCACGTGACCACGCTTCCTCTCCAGTCGAGACGCGCCAGTCTCCATAGTCAATCAAACTGTTTTACCATCCCACCCGCCCCACAAAAACAAAAAACAAAAAACTTACAAACTCACTTCTCTTTCAGAGGGCTAATTTAACTACCTGTAATGTTCAATGTATTCACGTAATACCGAAATACCTGACAGGTATTTCCTCTGTACTTCAATTTTCTCGTACACCAAGGTTATATTAAAAACCTCAACTCCATCTGGACTTGTGTAAGTCATTATATCGAAACTCATGTTAATGTAGTATATAGGCAATAATCAATGGTTATGTGGACAGGCCACTTTAAACAGTAAGGACCTGACGCATATTAATAGACGCATATTAATACCCACATATATCATATACATGTGGGTTTTTATTTTACAATTCGTTACAGCTCACCTATTACTATTCGTTATAACCTTTTTCTAATTGGAAAATCAGCCTGAAATTAGGTACATGTAGATAGAAAAAGGCAGGCTTTTCATTTCTGACAGCAGATTTACAATTTGTTACAGCTCACCTATTACTATTCGTTATAACCTTTTTCTAATTGGGATATCAGCCTGAAATTTGGTGTATATAGGTAACAAACGGCAGGCTTTTTATTTCTGACAACGGATTTACAATTCGTTACAGCTCACCTATTACTATTTGTTACAACCTTTTTCTAATTGGAATATCAGCCTGAAATTTAGTACATATAGGTAGAAAAAGGCACGCTTTTCATTTCTGACATCGGATTTACAATTCGTTACAGCTCACCTATTACTATTCAGTTTAACCTTTTTCTAATCGGAATATCAACTAGAAATGTGGTCTATACATAGAACAAGGCTGGCTTTTTATTTCTGACATCAGATTTACAATTTGTGTGTATGTGTTTTGAGTCTATTTAGTTACATGGCGATGGTTATTTGCGAGTAGATGTCGGAGAAATATAAAAGAAACACCAGATCGACTTGTGCCTATGGACGAGTTGAGCGCTTGACAGAGCATTTCCCGATACAGTAAAACGATGAACGAGTTTATATATATTTAAAAGCGATGATTTGGTTGTCTTGCTCGCACAAGTTCAGAATAGTCATATACTATTTAATTTGCAAGTTTTTAGGCAGTCTTACCCTTTCGTTTTCACTATTTTGCCAATTCTCCACCGATGATTACATTTTCTTCGACTACCACAGCAAACGCAGCAGTGGAGAGTTACACTTCTGGTCCCCCTAGTTTTACGTTCCCGCCCCAACCACAACAAAGCTGAGACGAGGGAAAGCACCAAAGCTTGTATAATATTGTAAATCGAGACCAATAAATATACAATGTGTAATGAATCTATTCATATTTGAAGATAAATTAACCCAGATCTACCACCTTGTATCAGTCACCGCACTTACAGCATAAGACAAGTGTATGGACACAAACCCATATTTGTTTTTTTCCGACAATCTGCACACTGTCAAAGCTTTTCACATTTTTATTTTGTGAAGTTAAATCAATAATCAGTGGTTATAATAATTATTATATATCAGAATAGCCCTAAAAGTACAAGAGACGCCTAGCGGGGAAAAAGCAAGCACTTTTTTTTTTATACGAAATATAAATTCGCTCAAACTAGAATTTAATTTTTTTAGTCATTTTTGACGCGAGTAAAGTTTGAACTTGTTAGGAAACGTTCAATATGTAAATAAAACATTATAATTTCCATAAATCTGTGTATTTGGGGTTCATATATTGCCATGGCGACATTGATATGCGACTAAGTCGCAAAAACTTTCTATGATGCATAGAGCGCGTCGCACTTCCTTAGAGTGAGCCTCTACACGATCTGCTTAGCGAAACATAACCAAATTTGCTAACACGGCCTGCAACGACCGCTTTGAAGACATTTACGATGACGAATGGGAATTGATTTTGGATTCCTCTTTGGAGGAGGATTACAAGAGTGCAGACGAGGAATGAGAAAACTCGTTCCAGGACGAATCAATTCTGACAGCACCGATTTCTACTACTCCAGGAGGGCGACGCTGGGTAACATACCCCGAAAAGATCGGACGATGGGAAAGGCTGAAACCCCTTGAAGCCACACCTGGAATAACGGCAGCCGTCGACACAGCAGAAACGAAGACGTCGTTAGACTTTCTGCGAGTTTTCCTATCTCTAGGATTTATTACGAGTTTGGTGGACAGAACCAACAAATATGCAGAGGAGAACAAGGGTGGGCGTGGCCTGCCTAAGAAAATGACAGCCTGGACTCCTGTGGGAATCAATGGTTTATCGGCCTCACATACTTGATGGGAATCTTGAAGAAACCCGATGTGGAGTATTATTGGACAACGATAGTCGAATACGCGATCCCCCGGCCTAAAATCTTTGATGTCCAGAACTCGCTTTCTCTCCATTCTACGGTAAGTTTAATTCGCTAAAGTTGACATTATCATTGTTTATATTTCAGCCCAGATTCAGAGCTGCGCAAGTGCAGTGTCAGAAGTTCCTGACGCTCTCCACATATTGTATCAGCGAATCGATTATCATATATTTATAATGCAAATATGTCCCTGTCTTTCTCACATTAATTTAGAATATCCATGTATTATGTATATCTAGATTCTTAGAGGTTTCTTCCCCTTTTTTTTTTTAGATTTCTGCATTTCTCAAACCCTGACGTTATGACTGGAACAGACGCTGGTCCTCAGAGCGGTGCATCCGGTCCCGCGACAACATCCGGTCCCTCAACTTCCTGCCCCAGAAACCCACATACGATGACAGATTTTCTTTTTCAGCACTTTAATTCTGTTGTAAATTCCGTTTATGTACCACATTGTGAGGTTACGATTGATGAGACAATCGTGAAGCACAAGGGCCATACCCGGCATCGCCAGTACATGCCTAACAAGCCGTGCAAATGGGGTCTCAATTGCTGGGCACTGGCTGAGTCGGCTACGGGCTTTGTGCTTCAGGTCATTCCATTTTTTGGTTGTGACGACCGTAGGGGTACTAACAGTACAGAAAGTGTGATAGTGAGGCTGTTACGGGGTGAAAAAGGATACCATGTTTTTTTCGATAACTTTTACACTGGTGTACAGGTTCTCGAACGGCTCCACTCCCTTCAAACCTACGCTTGTGGTACACTCCGTATGAATCGCACAGAGGTGCCTAAGTCCTACATGGCGAGGAAACATCCCGAGTTGACACAGCGGGGCGACTCAATTTTCGCTAAGGCTTGGTGTTTATTATTGACCTGTTGGTTAGATCGCAAGATAATTCGCATTCTGTCCACCATTCACGGCTCTACCATGTCTACTTGTATTCGAACTCTATGGGGTACTGACGGCAAAAAGAAACCCCTTGTCCAGACACAGTAAAATCATACAGTCAGTACATGGGTGGGTTGACTTAGCTGATTAAATGGCTCCGTATTATTCTTTCGGGAGGAAAAGTAAGAAATGGACCAAGAAATTCTTTTTTTTCGTGATGGAGATCATGAAATTAAATGCTCAAATTATGTACAACTCGCTTTCGGACAAGAAAATTAGTTTAGTCGACTTCTCTCTCTGTCTGGTCCAGCAGATAATGACAGTCACTAACGAGGAAGCCGCTAGACCACTTTGGGATTGTTCAAATCGTCTAATGAGTAGATGTTTTCCAGATGATTTAGAACGTAAATCTTTTTGCCGGGTTTGCTATTATCGTAGCAAGAACAGATTTTGCCCTAGGAAGCAAACTCGCTACGGTTGCAAAACCTGTGGCACTCACCTTTGTCTCCCGCATTGTTTTCAGATATATCACACAAAAGCAAATTTCCAAATTCCTGAGAGTGCCACAGAGGAATAGGAAGTAAATATGATCAGCCATCTTGCCCCCCCAACCAACTTTTTAGGCTCCAAATAATAGTCACAACGTCAAAACACACTTCCAACGATATCCAAATTTCTCATTATCGGTGAATTATACCTTGTTAAATATTATTCTGCCTGTGGCTTTTGCTACTTGTAATTTTCTATCCCAAAAAATCCCTTGTCAACTCAATTTTCGAAGCTGAAATTCTAAATTAAATGTGAACCCCATGTAACTTTTCGATTGGATGTCTCGTAGACGACCTGTACACCAGTTATTTTTCAGCAATTTTCTTTTTTTTTCTTGTTTTTCCAGCCTGTTGATATCTATTCAATAATTCCTATGTAAATATATCACATAGTAGGAGTCTCTGACACTCAATGTAATTGTTTTCCATATCTAATCTAATGTATCAACCTGAAACAAAGTAATGACGAATACCATAGATTTGTACCTGTATTTTTCAATTTATCATTCATCTGGGAAAAGTCCTGATTTAACTTTTTTGTAGCTAATCTACGGTATCAATCTGAACCAAAGTAATCCTGCACGATCTATGTACCATCAAGGTTCTCTACATGTATATTTTGTGAAAATATTTTGACCAGAAGTGGTTAGATTGATTGACCATGTCGAGTGCCAGACAGACACTGAATCAATATATACCTTGTCGAGTATTTCAAACTGAATCAAAGCACCCCACATCCTCATTTGTCTCATCTTTTGCAACCTTGAAATTGATTATTAGATCCATTTAATCTGAAACAAAACTCATTCCTGCCGGTGTAATTTATATATAAGGTTGAATCGGTCTCAGATCAACCACAGAACTGTAAAAATGGATCATATATCCTTTCGATCAGATGTCTATTAGAAGACCTGTACACCTGTGTGTTTTTCAGCGTTTGTCTTTTTTCCCCTTGTTTTTCCAGCCTGTCGATTAATTCCTATGTAAATATATCACATAGTAAGAGTTTGACAATCAATGTAATTGTTTTTCATATCAAATCTAATGTATCACCTTGAAAGAAAATAATGCTACCTTCTGTAAATACGATGTTAAAAGAAGAAAAAAAAACCAATCGATTCGTACCTGCATTTTTCAATTTATCATTCATCTGGGAAAAATCCTGATTAAACTTTTTATCATTCCTGCCTAAGTGATCTAACACGTAATGCTATTCTATGATTCTCAACAGAACTGTATGGTCATGATCTATAATTGGTTTTTATATCTAATCAACTGTATCAACCTGAAACAAAGTAATGCTGGATGATTCTAACTTCGTAAATTCGCTATCGACCAAGAAAACTCGCTAAATGACGTGATATATTCCTGCCTATGTGATTTAGCACGTAATGCTATTCTATGATTCACCTGAGAAGTGTATGGACAAGAATTATAATTGGATTTTGTATCTAATCTACGGTATCAATCTAAAACAAAGTAACCCTGGAGGATCTATAGATCATCAAGCTTCTCCACATGTACATTTTGTGAAAATGTATTGATCAGAAGTGGTTAGATTGATTATTAGATCAGAGACAAAGCCCCCACCTCCGACCATGTCGAGTGCCAGACAGACACTGAATCAATGTAGACCTTGTCGAGTATTTCTATCTGAAACAAAAATCATTCCTGCCTGTGTAATATATATATAACGTTGAATCAGTCTCACATCAACCTCAGAACTGTAAAAATGGATCATATACCTTGTTGAATCTGAAATAAAACATGCCTATCTGTGTATAGCCAACACTAATCTATGTATATCAACCTGAAACATTCCTGCCTATGTGATCTATCATGCAATGCTATTCTATGATTCACCAGAGAAGTGTACGACCACGAAAAATAATTGGTTTTTGTAGCTAAACTACGGTATCAATCTGAAACAAAGTAATCCTGGGTGATCTATGAACCATCAAGGTTCTCCACATGTACATTTTGTGAAAATATATGGACCAGAAGTGGTTAAAATGAGTATTAGATCGGAGACAAAGCCCCCAGGTCTGACCACGTCGAGTGCCAGACAGACACTGATCATATTACCTTGATGAATCTGAAATAAAATATAACTGCCTGTGTAAATCTCACCTGTGTACATATTGTGAATACGATGTCGACTGCTGCACCTGGAAATGTATCAAGCTTGTCAACCTGTGTATATATTGGACAATAATACTGAATGATAGATCTGAAAAAAAAATACAAACACAATATTAAAATATATATTAAATCTTACTTCACCTATCTTGTCATCTTTTCTCACTTCCAGAAGTATTCGTATGTAGATATAATCAATCATTGTCCAGCAATCAATTTAAAAGTTAACTCCTCCTGGAGATGGCAATGCTGAATAGGCACAAGTCGAAAAAAATGTCTGAATTCAATATATCAGCCTGGACATTACATATATGTAGATGATCCTTAGAGTGTGGGAAATAACCACATGTAGCCTTGTAATGATCAAACTCCATTAGAATCCTTAGGCGAATCAATTTGAAGAGACCACTGTAATGCTGTGGTCGATTGTTCATAGTATAATCAATGGCGAAATAAGCCAATATAGTCACTGCTCGAATTTGATTTTCAAAAATCAATATCTAAGTTCCACCATGTCCGAATTGCACATTATATATATCAGAAGAAAGCCCAGTATCTATAATTTACGAATATTAATGTCTCCAGTCATATATTTGAAGTTAAAACCTATTAAAAAAAAGATTTTCGAAATCCTGTCTTGCACAGAGCCCGACTGCCCAACCAAACCCATAGTAAATCTGTAGCTATATGACCATTTCTTTTAATTCAATTCTAAATTCTCCGCTGGTTTAAAGTTAATGATATTTCATATAAACAAACCTCAGACAGTGTAGTTTGCCCTAATTATAAGTCCCTGTCCATAGATTCAATGCTGAAAGCCTCAAAAAAATTATTTTGAAAGAGCTGTGTTAGAACCTAGCTATGGCGAAATAAGCCATTTTATTCACTGAGTACTTTAAATCTTCTAAAACTAAGTCCTACAGTATCCGAAATACACAAATCATATATCAGAAGAAAGCTAGGGATCTGTAGGAATAATAATGTCTCCAGACGTAGATTTGAAGTTAAATCCTCATAACAAATGATTTTCTGAATCTTATCTCGACCAGCGCACCACTCCCCTACCTAAACCAATAGTGAAGTTTTTAATTTTCTAAATTCGATAACTAAATCCCACATTGTCCGAAATACACAAAATATATATCAGGAGAAAGCTGAGAATCTGTAGTTTATGGATATTAATGTCTCCAGACGTATATTTAAAGTTAAATCCTCATAATAAATGATTTTCATAATCGTGTCTGGCCAAGATCTGCACTCCCCTACCGAACCTATAGTAAAGTAGAGAGGGTGCGTATGGCGCATCTTAATATTTCGATTACTTGGTCTCAAATCAACCAAAATGGACAATATTGTAGCACTATGAAGCTGAGAGTGTGTAGTTTACCTTAGAATATACGACAATTCATTTATCTAAGATTTAAACCCCAAAAGAGATGATTTAGTTAGCTGAAATACAAAAATGCATAATGCAGACTTTCTTTTTTCAATTATTAATTCTAACCTGATCTAACCTGGACAATATTTACATAGAAACAAACCTTACAGTATGTAGAATATGAATATATATATATGATTAATCATTTCTATTGACAGCTGGACCACAGTATAAACTACTACTACACAGTATAAACAATGGCGGATCGAGCTAGGCAGGAATTCAACGTGCGTAACTCGCATCTTAATATTTTAATATCTTGGTCTCTTCTCGTCCGAATTTGCTAAAATACATACGGGAACAAACCTTGGAGTCTATAGAATGTGAATATATACTTTCCTGTGGTTGATTCTATTGTTTAAACCCTATTCGAGTTGATTTTGTTAACCTCGTCTAAAATTTGACTGAACCAGCAAGCGGACTGCGTAATACCCAAGGTTAAATATGAATTATTAAATCTAAACTTGTCAAACCTGGACAATATTTACATAGAAACAAACCTTACAGTATGTAGAATATGAATATATATATGATTAATCATTAATCTAAAGTTTAAACCCGGTGCGAGCTGATTTTTAATGACAGCTCGACCACCCTAACTACACAGTATTAACAATGGCGGATCGAGCTAGGCCAGAATTCAACGTGCGTAACTCGCATCTTAATATTTTAATATCTTGGTCTCTTCTCGTCTAAATCTGATAAAATATGTACAGGAACAAACCTTGGAGTCTATAGAATGTGAATATATACTTTCCTATTGTTTAAACCCTATTCGAGTTGATTTTGTTAACCTCATCTAAAATTCGACTGAACCAGCAGGCCGACTGCGTAATACCCAAGGTTAAATCTGAATTATTAGATCTAAACTTGTCAAACCTGGACAATATTTACATAGAAACAAACCTTACAGTATGTTGAATATGAATATATATATTTATATATCATCATTAATCTAAAGTTTAAACCCGGTGAGAGCTGATTTCATATTATAACTTGACAACCCTACCGTTCGAGCAGTGACACAGCTTCCCATAGATTCAACCTTATAATCTAGACAGTACTCTATAAAGGCTTTGCCGAACTTATTTATAAAACGTTAGGTTAATTCCACCGTGTCAAGTCTGACACCCTCGTATAGCTGCTGATCAGAGGAATATAATGCTGGTCTCAGTTTACACTGTTGACGCCATAGGAAGATATAAATGGCAATTCTGTGGGTTGTCGCATCGACTTCACTGCACAAAAACCACCATTTTACATATATATATACACGCCATCACGATAACGCACGTATCGGCTGTAAAGTCGCTTGTTTACATTTGTATACACCTCTTATCCGCATCTGCGTTTCAGGCGTCTACGAGACAGTTTCCATATGTAGACGCGCGCGACTTGGTTGTATTTCACGCCTGGCGTATCCAAGAAAAAAAAGTCCTCTACACGATACATATATGCCGGGCGTATATGTGTCACAATAGGAAATCAAAAAGATTCACCCCCACCCCCCCCAACCCGTTGATGTTTGTAAGGTATATCTGACCTCAGTGGGACACTGCTGATCAGTGTGTTGTTTTAGCACTTTAGTGAGCCTCAGTGAGATGCCCGCCGCCCGCCGCCCGCCGCCCGCCGCCCGCCGCCCGCCGCCCGCCGCCCGCCAACCGCCAACCGCCGCCCGCCGCCCGTCCTGCAGTACACACGTAGCACCTTTTTTCGTCATTCTTGGCCACGTCCTATCAGCCTCATACTCCCCGAGTATAGGCTAGCACCCCATACACGCGATAGAGGTACGATACAGGGAAAGGAGAAAATGGGACCAACTATGAGGAACAACCCCGTGCCCAGCACATCGAAGGGACCGGAGGCTGCCGCTCGCTCGGAGGCCACCCTCAAAGGTACGGCTGAGTCCCCCAACGATAACATCGAATCGGTATCGGACACCGGGCGACGGTCAAGACCTCCAGGATTGTCGCCCTCGAGACGAACATGGCCAAGATCGGAAAGACGATGGAGAGCATGTATGAGGCGATGCAGGCCATGTCACGCCAACGGTCGCCGACAAGGGCAAGTCAACCCCCAACGGTACAGAAGGCACGGTCTGTGGCCGAAGACCTTAGTCATCTTGTTGAGGTTGGGCGTCTTCGTCATCTTGAGTTTCAGCTTCAGAGGAGTCAGCATCAGTATCCTGGTTGTCTACCCACATGTTGGGATTTTGTTGACACAGCTGTCTTCTGGCGTCCATTAGGATTCCATCGCCAATATTTGAGCCCGGGAAGTTCCCATGGGTTATCTCCTTCGCTTGCAGGTGACAGCCCGTTCCCCAGTACGGGTCTTAAACGGGATTCACATGGTGGGATTCATGTACCTCACAGGCCGTTTGTCTGAGACAAATCCTGTTGAGATTCGGTACTGGAACACAATCTCCTCGTGTGAATGACAGGCTTTCATTTTGCTGAGACAACTTTTTTCTCTGTCAATTGTCGGCGACAATCGCCCCTAACAAGGAACAGAATCTCATGAGATTGTGACTTTAAACAGGTTTAAAATTTAGAGGGACATTTTGGTGAGACAAATGTATTTCACACGTTCTCCCCCAATCTGTGAGTCTCAGCGGTCTCAAATAACACCTATTCACACGGGGAAGTACCCTGAGTCGGCGACTGTGTGCCCTGTGTACCCTGTGTACCCTGTGTAGGGGTGTAGGGGTGAGACTATGTACCTGTTAAATCTTCTCATGTGAATTGAATCCGCCATGTTCCCCTGAGACTGTAGAACACCCCAATCTGTGAAACTTTGTTCCCAGTTGGAAATAGTAGCCGACTGGTGCAAAGGTGTGAAGTACACCAGTCTCAGGTCCATTTGTCCCACCGTGTGAATCCCATTTAAGGTAGCTTCCAGCAGTTTTCGTTTTCCGGTTTCAGCCAACTTATCTTTTAAGTCAGTGTTTTGCTCGAATTTGGCGAGGAAGCACCTTCTTAGTTCTTTCTCCGCAACAGCTGACCATGCCTGTGATTCAAAGGGCTTTGTTATGCGTTTGACGGCATAGGGGTCATCAAGGTCAAGTACTTGTTTGGCCACTTCAGTCACTCCGGCAAATTTCGCTTTCAGGTAGCAGTAGGCCTGCTCTACCGAGCTATAGTCAATACCGTCTATTGTGAGCGTTGTTTTGTACAAGTTCGACAGGGGGGCATGATGACTATGATAGGCAACTACGTCAACCATGTATTTCGTCTTCAGCCTTTCCATGCTAATTTGTTCAGGGAGATTAGCAAAGTCTTTATGTGCATAATATCGACCCTGGAAAACCAGGCCCCGTCCTCTAGCTTTTACATCGACTCCTACTAGGTCGGCAAGTTTTGAGATCGCACGAACTTCAGACTTTTGCTGTCTTACTATGGGGTTTGTGTCCTCACTTAAGAAGATGTCATGCATGTTTGGGATTTTCTTTAACCTGCTCTTTGCTTTGAGTACTCTATCCCTGGTTTTGGCCTTTACAAAGGAAACTAGTATTGGCCTTATACGCTGCGACGGCCGTCCTACTCGGTATGCTTGGTCTTCATCTTTGGTGTGCAGTACGCCTTCAATCAAAATGTTTCTTTTTCTCTGCGTATGGTCATTATTGATAGACAACTCATGAACCTGGTTATTTTCATTTCAGCATTTTTTTGGCTTTTTTCCAGGGCATTCACTTTTCCAGCTAGGGTATTTAGACTGGACTTAAGTGCATCATTTTCTCGTCGTAGATCTGCCAGTTCTGCCTGGTTGTATTCGACTGACCTCTTGACCTCAGTAATTGTGTCAAGCTTTGCCTTTGTCTCCGTACTGATCGCTTTTGTTTCGTCAACTGATTTCTTAGTTTCATCGATCGTAGTTATTAAACTCTCCAATATCTTTGAAACACGGGAAGTAGTGAAATCATCCTCAGTCATCGATGCTGAACGCGTTTTAGACTTTGGGCGCTCTTTTAGCTCTTTTAGCACTTGAAGCGCTTCTTCATGGTCAATGACTCCCTCAGCCATTGTATGGGCGATAATGGGTAATATGCACACAGCCAAAACAAGGAGACGAGAAATCATATAAAATGTTCTTTCTTACCGTACGAAAGTTGACTATACACCTCCCTTCCGTGTCATAATACCTTCAACGATGTATATGCTTAGTCACAATCCGGTAAACCTTGTTAATAGGGGAATTCCAGGTATAATAGCTCTCCCTCGCGGTACGCACGTCCTCTCGCTCACACAGCCATCAGTCTTATGTGAAGGGCAGGACCTTTACTCGTAGAATTATTAATCTCTGTAATTCTCTGGCTAATTGGGATTCGACCTGTAAGGTTCCCCCCTGGTTAGTGGATGACCTCAAATGGTGGGAGAATTTTCTATGAATTTTTAATGGTACTGCCAGAATTTTGTTTGATGACCCCTACTTGGGTTATGTCTGTACCAACTCTTCAATGACCGGATTCGGCTCAACTTGGGCTCATGACTGGGTTGCTGGTGGCTGGCAACCAGATCCTTCTGTTCGTGATATTTTCCAGCACATTTTTCTCTAGGTCCCACCGATTTTTATTCCAAACTGGATATAAATGTCCTGGAATTATGGCCGGTCCTTTGCGCTGCCATTCGGTGGGGGGGGGGGGATATTGGAGGAACCACAAAGTAAGGCTCAAGAGCGATAACACTCAAGTGGTGTCAATGATCAACACTGGGAGGTTGAGGAGTGTCCGGGCCATGTTCTGGCTCAGAGAGCTCTTTTGGCTCAGTTTTATTTATAATTTTCATTTATCTTGTGAGTATATTTCAACCACTGATAACATTATTCCTGACTACCTCTCCCGGTTAACCTCTGATAAAGTTCCAAAGGTGAACAAATTTTTACCTGCCCTTGACGATCTCCAAGCCAAGGTCTGGATGTACTAAGACGCTTGGATGGCTCCGAACACGATCAAAACTCGGAAGACCCAGTGGCGTCATTACTTAAAGTTTTGTAAGATTTATGGCTTGGTGCCCTTGCCTGCAACCATTGACGTTGCCTGTATGTATTTGGCTTACATGGCTGAAACTTTTACCTATTCATCTATTTGTAATTATTTATCAGCCTTGTGGACCTTGCACAAGGTCAATCATTACGATCATGTGTCTCCCACAGATTTTCAGATTGTTTCGACCTTAAAGGGTATTAGGAGCCTGGGTGATCCTCATAAACAGGCTCTTCCAATGACAATTCCTCATTTAAATGCTATATTTTCGTTTTTAGATTTTTCTTCTTCAGAAGATTCCATTTTTGGGCTATCCTTACTTTTAGGTTTCAGAGGTTTACTTCGGAAATCTAATTTGTTTGATAAAGACTCGAGAGTCTTGGTTAGAGATATCTCTTTTCACCCATGGGGTCTCCTTTTAGTAATCAGAAGGTCAAAGACCATTCAGAATTTTGAGAGGGTCTTAGAGATCCCCTTTGCGAGGATCCCTGTTTTGAAATTTTGTGTATGCCACCATGTGGGGATTCGGTTATTTTCTGGTGACATCTCCCCAGACTCCCCTCTTTTGAGTTATTCGCTGGGAAAAATCACCAAATTTTGCACCTATCAGTGGTTTTCAAAAAGACTGACTTCTGTTTGTCAGCGTTTGTCTCTCCCACATTATACCTCGCATTCTTTGCGTCGGGGAGGTGCCACAGCCCTCGTAGAGGCTGGTCTACCGATTTTTGATATCAAAGTCCAAGGCGATTGGTCCAGTGACTGTGTTTATCAATACCTGTCTAAATCTCGATCTGACAGAGTGTCCTCTGACTTCCGTATATCTCGTTACCTATTTTCGTAGTCGTTTGGCGGTTTGGCGGTGTCAACATCTCATATCTATCTTATCCAATGTATATGTCTGTATGGATAATAAATAATATTGTTCCGCCACCTCCTGCCTCAGTTGGTTCCTCGACATTTCGGCGGGATAACTCAATCCGGTTACCGGAAGTTATCCGGGTAAATCTCCAGGATAGAGACGTGCGCAGCCTCACTTCAGAATGACTCGGATGGTTGGAAATTTTATTTTTTTATTTTTATCCTTACTGTTTTATTGTTGGTGTAAACATCTCATATCTATCTTATCCAATGTATATGTCTGTATGGATAATAAATAATATTGTTCCGCCCCCTCCTGCCTCAGTTGGTTCCTCGAGATTTATACATATAACTAGCGACTTCGTCGGGTCCGAAAAATAGAGAAAAATGAAACAAAGGAATGCCGAAAGCGGGGTCCGAACACCCTATGTTCGCATTCAGAGCCGAAGACTCTCCTGACTGCTCCACAAAGGTACGTGCTGTACAGGCCTCAAATACTTAGGCTGCTGGTGGGTGGGAGGGGGGGGGGGGAATCATCGGAGTTTCGAAAGGGGTACCAGCGAAATCTTGCGATCTCATTGGGTTCTCACAAGAAAAGTAGATCAGAAAACTACAGTACTAAACTTTGATTTCGGCATGGCTCGAAATGAATCATAAGAGAAGAAGTTTGTCTGAGTATAATCCTGCAAAAAAGAAGAACAGGTTCGAGTTTTTAAATACACGAGAATCTCACTCCCGTGGTGCTTCAGTCTCCAACCCTAGATCGGGTTCACTATGTCTCTATGTATGCGAGCAACTTCAAGCGGATTCGACGGAATTCTACCGTTTTAAATATAGTAGGTAAATATATGCATCATATATACATATACATATATACATATGTGCATATACATATGTATAAATATATATATAGATACTTATACTTATCCTTAGTTCCATCTTATATTTAGTTCCATCCTCTACCTCTAGGAGTGGTGCATAAATTAAACACACTGTTAATCATACATACATACACAGAGGCTTTCTGGCTAAATTAATTAGGTGCAGTAAACACCGCACCCCTCGGAGATGTGTTTACCTCCTGTTGAGTAATATGCTCCAGTGTCTCTAATTGCGATCGGTCAACAGAGTGTATCCAAAGGTGTGTGTACCTCCCGGCTTGAGACCTGTGATTGAGCATACATGAGAGTGCCCACAGATGTGTGCTCGGCCGTGTTTGCCTCTGCGGAGTAATTCGCTCCAGTGAACACGAACAATACCCGCGGTAATCCCTTAAGGTGACCCGGCACCAACTTCCCAGCACGGTCTGCTCATAATACAAACAACCTCGGCCAAAAGACAATCGATTGGGTAATAAACAAACGGGAGAACAATCTGCAGAGTACCGCGCCTGAGTGATTTAGAACAATTCATTTTGTGGTCTATACAGCTATGTATATTACTGTCCTCTACATGTAACAGTTCTCAAGAACCTCAATAACAAGATTTTTGGTATATACATATTGAAGGGCTGTACATGTAGTATATTTCATTCAGCTTTGCACATTCGTATTTACAGGTTTGAACCGTTTTCAAAATAGAGTTTATTACAGTGAAAATGTATGGTCTGAAATATATTACAGGTTTAAACTGCTAGCAAAATGCAGTTTAGGACAGTTAAAATTTACGGTCAGAATTATATTACGGTCACCCGTACAATTTACAGTATTTCCCTGGCACCCCAGTTGCCAGGGAAAGACCGTAAAATTCACAGGAAATTTCTTAAAGTGTAGTTATCATTAAAATATCTTAACCTGCTATTATTCTACTACTTTCAGGCCTGTTAGACTGACTGACAGTATTCTATTCATGCTGGCCAGGAAGAGGGAAGAGAAGGACCTGTTTCAACTGCAAGCATCACATGACTGGGAAACAATCCTTCTTGCTCGTTCAAATGAATTAGCCCTTGGTGATTAACAAAAAGCTAATGGATATTTTACTATGATAAAGTTCACCTTCGCAAGTTAGTTATGTAGATTAAAATGTTCTATTAGCATTTGGTTCAAATTTGGTCATAAAAGAATCACTGTTATGCACAATGACGGTGAAAAGAGTTATAAAACTGTCCAGTTCCGATTTATATTTGTTGGCGGAGTTTAGGATATACTATTTGCAGCATAGTGTTATTCAACAAAGATGAATTCCCAAATTATACACCCAAATATGATAGAAATAAAGGAAAAAATATATCCAACTCAATGGAAATTATTTTGTTATTGCAGTGGACTTAAAATCAAACATACCGATATATTAGATAAATGGTTTTCTGTATTGAGACCTTGCTAAGACGCAAAGATTTAAACTATTATTCAATATGACTCACAGCAGACATTTTAGGTAAACAGGCTATATGTATGAACTGATATAGTTAGGTCTCATTTTGTACAACTAATTTGGCACTAAAATTTATGTGTTGATATTCCTGTCTCCTTAAGCAGTAATTATCTGTGACTGTTTTAGTGAAATTTACCTCAAAATAATGAACCACTCACTTAATCGTGTTTATATTCATCTTACTTTAGGTGGTCAAATGGTAATTCTAGGATTGGCTGTAGACAAAGATGGACGTTATTCAGGCTATTCAGACGAATCAAGTAAAAGTGTTCAAGAGAACCTAGCAATGCAGTGGACTGAAATGAGAAACGAAGGAAAATTCACCCAGGTAATTGCAAATATTGTTTCTCTTTATACTATTCATTTTATATTATAAGGGGATATGATATTTTAGTGAAACGTTTTTACTTTATTGGGACGGCATCTTGTACCACGTTTGTTTGGATAAAAATATTCCACTCACTCTACAAGCTCTTAGGATATTTTTTTATAAAAGCAAACGTGGTACAAGATGCCGTTCCAATAAGGTAAACACGTTTCACTTTTATTATCTACCTTGGGTGCTCTTGCGTACGATGTCTTACAATAGTTATCTGGATTGGAATGCTGCTTCATAAAATCTGCATTGAATGATAAGGCAGAATAGACAAAGTAATATTGGCCACAAAAGGGATATATAGAACTAAACTTTGCAATAGGTTGGCCTAGATACCAAAACAGGTTGGAAGCTCTCAGGACTTAACTAAAAAAACTATAGGGATTGTAATTTTGACCAGAAATATATGGTTAGCCTGTTGTGATTGTCGCACACAATTATACACAAGATTCCAACAATAAAAACCATACCCCACATCAATGACTGTCTATACGTTTGGTACCAAACTGTACGAGTAGGCAGTGAGTCAAGTGTAGTCTTCACTGAATGGATAGTAGCACGATCAACTACCTTTAGATGTTCCAGTAACTTGCTATGAAATTCATGCGGTATTCGGTAAGTCGCATTTGGGAACGTTATGACAGGATAACGCTGGTCTAGCTTAGAAGTAAAGGTACGAGCTTGATATGTAATAATATCTGAAGAATGCAGGTTACACCCTTCTCTCAAGTGCCATAATTCAATTCCTGGAATAGTATACGAGAAAGTCTTACCACTATTACAATATACATTAACACTATTTGTAACTAGAGATTGCATAATATACTTATTTCTAGCCCAGGGATGAACAACAAGATTATGTGCTACTTCAAGTTCACATCCATTTTGTTCCAACACCCTAACTTCACATATTTTGAAAGATCTACCTTTACACTTTTCAGGTATAAAGATTTGTGTCCGCTGATTGTTTACAGCTACTTCATTTTGAGGGAAAAGTTTTTCAGCATAATCATGCTTAACTATAGGAAATGTTACAAACCGCCATAAGTAGTAAATAGAAGGTTCAGAAGCCCATAAACATACTTTATAGATAAGTCTACGTGGTTCAGCAACAACTAATTCCGCATCAGTATTCTGATAATACCAAACCAGATCCTAGAACTCTACCATGTTTAGACAAGTGATGCAATATTTCACTTAAATGAGTGGTAGATAGATTGTCCTCTGACAACTGACCATACTCCGACACTCTCCTAGCACGCTTAAAGTGTGAGTGTTCCTTTTCATATTTATCTGCCGCAAACTCGGAATGCGGAAATCCACCGATCAAAGTGACGCGCCACTCTGACCTGGATTACTGCTCTACAAAGATGGTCAGTGTTTCTAGTCATTTGGTTTAACCGTCCAGTCACTTTCTCTGCATGCTTCTGAAGTCGCTTAATGTCCTGTCGATTTTCCATGGAGTACTTATGAGTTAAGTTCACCACACTCAACAGCTCCTGTTGATTATGATATACAGTGTCAACACTCTTCACTGCCTCGTCCACCTCAGCTTTCAGTGCGTCCACTTCAGCATCAGTAGCGAGCCCAAACAATGAATGTCCTACATCACCAATTAGATCGATGAGACCAGAAGTTTCCTCTTTCCACCAATATAAGATGTTGTAGTTGTTGACAACTCAACTTTATGGCCACTAAAGTTGATGTCAAGTCTTTTCAAAGTATGGTTGAGATAACCTTCAGCCAACCACTTCCTGTCAGAACTAACATGCATTCGGACCTCCTGAACCCAGGCCGGTATGGGGGGTTGTACTGGCGCATGGATAGTAATGACTGCTGTCCATTCTGCTTTCATAACTCCAGCCTCACCAATCTTTTCAGCAATGACTCCATTCGTAATCGGTTTCCTTATTACATCAGCTTCAACAGAGACAAGCATGTACAAGGTAAGTCCTATAACTGCATACATCTTGGTAGTTTAGGACCAGAATAATCAATAGCCCAAGGTCTTTTCCTATTAGACCTCTGAATTCTGTGACTCGCAGACTCAGCTGGCACATCAATGTCCATTGACTCTTCAATACGGTCTGTCAACTGAGTGGTGTCATGAGTGGATGGTGCAACAGGAGTAGGTAAATGCACAATAGTCGGCGGTGGCGCATCTGAAGCAGGCGGTGTCACTGCCTCTGGATGTTTTGCCTTTGTTGATGGGGCTGGTTTAGGCGATGATTTTAATTTCTGGGGTTGAGTTCTGTAGTGTGACTCTTGGTCTAATTGATACCCAGTCACCGTCTGTGTCAATATGCTGTAGTTTGTCACGATTGTATACCTTTGTTCTTTCTCCCCCACTGATAGACTTGCACCTCACCACATTTCCTCGTATTCTTGTGACCTCTTTCGGCATGTCCCATTTTGAGTCAAAAGGTGCCCGCTCATACGCCTTTGGTAACACTCGATCTCCTACCTTAAGTGGTAATGCCGTAGCTTCAGTGATATAAGATTCTTTTCATTTTTGTGTGTTTTTACAGGCATCATGCAAAGCATCTCCCATCCTCTCGAGTCGTTGACCGAGGACAGCGTTTGATTCAGGACCTGATTGGAAGGATACCGAGCCCGTCTACCATATAGGAGGTAGAATGGCGAATAACCTGTAGTTTCAGACACAGACTGTTGGTATGCTAACAACGCAGACCCAAGATGCTCCTCCCATGTTGATATATTATTGTTTACCAACTTCCGTAATCTGTCTTTTAGACTGAGATGCCATCTCTCCAACTTCCCATCAGTTTGTGGGTGATTTTTTTTTAGGTCGTTTTATTTATCCTAGATATCAAGAAGGCAATCATGCCTGTTTACATTTGATCCCAGCTCGTGGTACTTTGATTGTAATGATCCTATACACCTATTCGGCTAGCTAACAACTTAGTCTAGTGTTATGTACAAGTAGCACAAGGGTCGACATTTACAGCCATAGCCTCTACAGTGAGACCAGATGTTGTTGGCAGATAGATATAGACAGTCAGAAAATACAGTACATGTGATGAACATTTAATACAATTACAGTAATCTATATAACCTTTATGTGCGGCTGTAATCCTACAATATTTATTACATTATGGACATGGGGTTGAGAAGTCATTAAGTACACCCGTGAAATTGAATATCAGTATTACTAGCTTAAATGTACAATTGACAGCTGTTATACAAGAAAGTTTTTTCTTTAGCTTTGAACTTAGGGTAGGTAGGTATGAGTCTATACTCGGTTGGCAGTCTATTCCATAGCATGGAACATTTATAGTGCATACTACATTTATAATGGGCTATGTTTGGGTTGATAACAGTTAGTACAGGGGCATCATGTAGGCGGGTTGGCCTTGCCGGTGTTTGTAAATAATCGGTTAACTTGCTCCTATGATAAGCCATTTTCCGTATTGTTGATTCACGTCTTTCACTGAGAAAATTGATGTTTGCCTCTTTGTGAATCCATGTGGTGTTTGCCCTTGGGTCTGACCTGAGTGCAATGCGAAGTGCCTTATTTTGCATTTTCTGTAGTTTCTGCAGTGTACACTGATTCGTGTCATGAATAAGTGCGCAGCTGTATTTCGCAAAGGGTAGTATTTTCGTTTTGTAGATCAGTATGGATTGTTTTTTGTTTAGAAAATAACGAATTTTGGCAAAGATGTATGTTTTGTCGGCCAGTTTACGAATCATCTCTTTCTTATGGAGTTTGAAAGTTAGTTTAGGGTCTAGTCGAATTCCCAGATAATCGAAATGATTAACAAAGTCGACTTCTGCATTGTCTAGAGTGAGTTTGTCCAAAACCTGGGTCTTTCGCAGGGAATTTCTGCTTCCAAAAATCATACTTTTTTTTTTTTTTTGTGTTTTTGAGTCTATTTTCCCTGGCCCATCTTGATAGTTCGTCTAGGTTTATTTGAACTTTCTGAGCTGCCAGTTTGCAGTCTTTACTTGTGGCAAAGACTACTGTATCATCTGCGTACAGTTTTATCACAGGATCAGTCAAGGCACTTTCCATGTCGTTAACATATATAAAAAACAGCAGCAGCCCCAGTATGGAACCCTGCGGGACACCACAGGATACCATACAGGGGCTCGGGTTCTGTGTGATCGGTCCTTCAAGTAGCTGGTTAACCAGGCAATCATACCCTCGTTAACCCCGTATAGTTTACATTTTTTTATTAGCATGGAATGTGAGACAGTGTCAAAGGCTTTAGAGAGATCTATGAAAGTGGCTATTGTTAATTGTCTATTATTTAATCTGTAGTATATTTCATCATGAAAGAAGAGACAGTTGAGATGGTTGAATGTCCTTTACGAAAGCCCCCTTGGTTTGGGTCCAGTATTGATTGTCCTAAAGGTAAGTTGAAAGTTGTTTGTGTATGATTTTTTCTAGTAGTTTGCCAGGGAGAGGAAGGAGAGAGACAGGTCTTAAGTTATTAACATTAGTAGAGTTGCCAGATTATTTTAGAGGTACTATTTGGGCGTGTTTCCATTTGCTAGGGTCGATGCCTGTTCTGATTGAGCAATTGAATAAGTGAGCTATTTGATTAGGGATAATCAAGAAACTGTCCTTTAATATTCGAGATGGTAGATTTGGTAACGCTGATGATTTGTTTATATTTATATCTTTACACAGTTCTGATATATCATCGCTAGTGACTTCGGTGAACTCCATTTGTGTGTCTTCAGCATGGTCATCGTAAGATTTCCATGTTTCATTAAATTTACTGGCTAGTTCAGGCCCGATCTCTGCAAAATAGTCATTTATATAGTTAGGAAGTGCGTCATTAGCAATCGGTTCCTTAGTGATCGGGTCGATCAAGTTAATAATGGAGTTATTACTTTTATTCAGTATAAGTTCGGTTAGCTTTTCCCAGAATCTTTTTGGGTTATCATCCATATGGTCTTGAATAAATGCAGCTTTAACATTATGTATCGTTGTTTTGGTATTATTTTTTAGCCGTCTGGCTAAATCCCATTCCTTCGCAAGTTTGGTCCTACGTGCTTGTTTTAGTGCTCTGTCTTTTTCAGATATCATCGAGATTATCTCATCATTTATCCAGGCGTTTCCCTTATCTTTTAGTTTCATTGGTTTTAGGGGACAGGTGCGATCTAGGTAAACATTTATTCTGTCTTCAATGTGGTTCCAAATTAGTTCATGCTTGGTTAGTTCGTAAAGTTTGTCCCAGCAAGTATCATTTAAGTGCAATTTTAGATCCTCCTTACAGTATTTCCTATATGACCTCCCACTTATTTCAATTTTGGTGTAAGGTTCCTTTGATTTCTTTTTGTGGATATAAATCAACATATGATCGCTTATATTCAAATTACTAACTCCTGAGTTCATTATATTATCACAGTCCCTGAAGATTAACTCAATCATATTATTTATACGTGTGGGTTCCTCTATGATTTGTTTCAGACTAGATGTGCATTCAAATTGCTGTAGTATTTTAGACTCAGTAGTCGATTTGATCATGTAATTTATATTAAAGTCTCCTAAAATTATCATGTCCGCTTTTTTATGCAAGTCTTTAATAGTGTTAGTTGATTCGGTCAGTATTTCTGTGAAAGTCTCATTTGAGGCTCCTCTTGGCTTATAGATTATGCCTAGTACTATGTTTTTTTGTATTTTTAGATTAAGTTCCAACCATTGAATAATTGTAAATGATCATTGGAAACCACTAAGTTGTTCTTAACCCTTCAAGAGCCACACATCATTCCCCATGTACCCATACTATAGCAGACACCAGAACCAATTGTGGACTTTGTATGGCCGGCTTTTGTTGTCAATATTATTATAAGAAGTTACAAATTTAAAGTTTTCAGTAAATCTGTATTTTATATAAGAACTTTTCGATATTTTAATGACCTACTGGCAGCATTAAGCATAATATCTCATGCAATTTTTATGATTCTGCGACATTTTTTCAAAAAGTTACAAAGGAACAAATACAGAGTGGTTCATTCATTCCATACGGGAATGCCATATGGCATTGTCCGGCCCTGGCCAGGGGAATGCCATATGGCATTGTCCTGTCATGGCCAGGGGAATGCCATATGGCATTGCCCTGGCAGAAAGGGTTAACAAAAGCACCAATTCCACCAGCCGTTTTGACTTCCCCTGTTCTGGGGTCCAGCCATGATCTATCCAGTCTGAAAAGTTGGTAACCTGGGATGTCAATGAGATAATCCGGAATTTGGGGGTTAAGCCATGACTCGGAAAAGGTAAAGATATCAAAGTCTTCTTTTAGCATGTGGTATTTTACCAGATCCAATTTACCAAATAGGCTCTGAAGATTTAAGTGAGCGATATATAGGCCCTTACCCATCCCCTTGTTTTGGTAATTTCTTTCGTTCTCCCTCTGTCTTGGATAACGGAGTTAGAAATTTTTTTTTTACCCATCCCCTTGTTTATTCTGTTGTTATCCATCCATTTTTCCCTTGATTAGCTGTCGGTGCCCAGTGTCTCTCAGGTCCCCTCTTATGTCCACAAATTTCTTCAAGTATTTTGTCAATATAGCAACTCTTACAGTGCTAAGTGCAACAGTGTTAAATACAGATACATTATTTACAAAACTCAGTGAGGCCCTAAATGCTCGGTTCACGTGGGCCGAATACAAATTACTCTTATTTATCATGAAGTAGTTTCATCTCTGTACTAGGAGGGTCCCTAGAATAAATAGCTACTGGCATGTAATCATGACCATGAAATAGTTTAGTTATTTTTAGTTCCTAGATAGTGTTTGATAGGCATGAAGTCACGGCATAATTGTATAAGTCCTTATAGAGTAATAACACATAGAGATTCTGCAAAGCTAAATTATGTACATCTTGACTAGGGTTATATGACATAAATAAATTCATTACCTTACCCTTCAAGGTTGTTTGTCAATTTATCATCTTCTTTCTATTAAGTAACAGAATGGATATACATCAGTAAGCAAGGTCAGGTTGATAATACTTTCGATTATATAAATTACAAATATATTACTGTTAGGTAATGATGATTGATTAAGGTGTTACGTGTACACCGATATTAAAGTTCTAGCGTGAAGTCACGACAGTTAAAATCAAAGCAGTCATCGCAATCCTAACTATATAGTTTCTTGTTCAAATAGGCGTGTAATCACGACAAGTCAAGTACTCACAAGTCTGGGTTGATGTCAGTTACAAGTGGAGTGAATGGACGGATAGATACAGTTTACAATATATCTGGCAAATTTCACCTCGGTGGCAGCTGTGTAATGGAGTCCATCGTGTAGGCATCCGGAATACCGGTGTCCGAGCCTACCATGTCTGTATTTATGTACCACTGACGCAAAGGGTGGAGAGCGAACACCATTGATCTCGTTGAACCTGTTTATAAAGTGGTGTAGTACATCGCACTTTCACTCCTAATTGATGTAAATAGTCCTGCAGCGTGGCATTGGTGAACTCAGTACCATCATCGTGGATAATAATGGCAGGAACACCATGTCTAGGAATATAATCCCGGGAGAGTTTTTGTACAACAGCTTCTCCAGTTCTGTTGGAAACATTGCCCTCTACCGATTTAGCCAGCTGACCGACCAGGTCTATTCCAACTATTTCTCCAGCATAAGTCGCAGTAGGCATACCTATATGTGCTGGCCGTGTCGTATGCAATTTGTTCATTCGACAAGTTGGACAGTGAAATATTGCTGACCTTACCATATCTCTTTGTTTCGGCCAATAATATAACTTTCGGATCTGTTGCAAGGTTTTTGTTTGTCCTTGATGTCCCACATGAGCCTTCATAGTAATGTCACGAAGGTGGTCTATTGGCAACACAAGCCGTGGGTATGGCAATTGATCAGGTAATTCTTTTGTACACCACAGTAAACCATCATGCCGATGATAGTAACTACCTTCATTATCTGCCAAGTCCCACTCACCCATTTCATGTTGCTTTTCACATACCTCATCTTTGTTCAGTCCATCCCAATGCCAGGGTACTTCCTGTGCAGGATTAGCTTCAATGTCAACCCAGTCTGTTGTATTACATTCTTCTACTTCAAGGCCCCTGTTACAGGCCAGCATATATGCACCTACCTCATACCATTCCTCATCCTGAGCTGAAGGTACAATCCGTGAGAGCATATCAACCCTTACATTGTTTTTCCCAGCTCGATGCTGTATGGGTGCCCTATACTCTGCTATCCATCCCTCTTGGGCACTAGAGTCACAGGTGATGCCCAGGGTGATTGGGATGGACATATTACCCCTTTTTCTAACATCTTTCGGATTTCTTCTTCGACCACCTTTCTCTTGGTCAGTGGCAACCGATATGCTCTCTGATGGATAGGAGGATGATCCCCGGTATTAATGTGGATGTGTTCTCCATTGGTACACCCTATTTCACTTTGAAACACCTTAGGAAATGCCTTTGTCCATCGAGAGAGTTCAGTCTCACCAAGTTCAAGGTCACTTACCTCTGGCAAGGAACTCTCATATAATACACCATTAAAGAATACTTTCCCTTTTTCACAGTCTATCACCGCTTTTAGTTTCTTCAATGTGTCCTGGCCCAGTAACAGATCATGTTTAATTTTGTCCGTTGTAATGACATCAATTCTTTCTTCCATCAAGCTAACAGGGAGACTCTCTCCTGATAGGGTAACCAGATTTTCAACAACTGGTTCCAACAAAGGAACTCTTCTAGTTTTGTCACACAACGCTAGCAAGAATGATTGTCACATCAGGGTACACGCCGCACCCATGTCAACCAGAGCAGTGGCTTCTTTTCCGCTGACATCTACCACTACTCGAAGTCGGCCGTTGAGTACGGCTACTGGCCATTTCCCTTACCAGAAGCTTTGTCCTGGCTACAAGCCTTATCCTTGGCCACGTGTCCTGCTTGGCAACAATTATAACAGACAGGTTGGCCGTCTGTTGTCCAGGCAGGAATCCTCTTTTCTTTTAATTTTTGTGGCCCTTTACCATGACCTCGGCGTTTCTTATCCAGCTGTTTCTGCATCTCAGCCATCCGACTCTCTAACTTCTGTACAGTATCCATCATTTGCTGGAGACCAGTACTGGAAGCTCCTTGATTTACATTCACCGGATTTTTCAGGGCACCTATTTCCATTGGCTCCTCCTTTCGCGTCACACCAGCAAGGTTTCGTGCCCTATCCATGGTCATGGCACGTTCGTAAGCCTCCAGAGTGAGTGGTCGGGTAGCATGAACATGATGGCGAGTTTCACTTGACTGAATACCAGCAATGAAGGTACGAGTCAGTCTTTCTAAAACCACCTCCACCCCTAACTCTGCATCAGTATATGTCCGATGTACTGCTTGGTCGAAGTCACGGGCATATTCTCGTACATCTCGCAGGACCCCCTGTTTCATTTCATCTACGGCTTTCCTGAGATATTCATTTTTTGCTGCACCAAGAAACTCTTGCTCTATTCGTTTCCGAATGTGCTCCCAAGTATTGGGTTTCTGCTCAATTGGTTGTTAGTGCCCATTTTCTTAATCATATTCTCTTATCCATCTGCGCACTGCCACATCTAACCTTCCCTTCACCAAATAACCAACTGTGGTCAATGTTATCTGATGGTTAGCAGCACACCATTCCTTAGCACTGGATATTTCCTCCACCCATTCCCGTAGGGCAGTCTTGTTTACACCATCCTGTACATCGCTATGTTTAGCATGATGTTCCATTAGTTTTTGTATGGCCCAACCATCATGTCCATCTTGCAGATTTTGCCCATCCATCTTGTCAGTTCTGTTTAACTGAATAACTTATTCATGGGAGTATCAAAACTCGATACTGCAGCGCCCAAAACAGTTATATCAGTGCCCAGAATTGACAACTAAATCAGACATACCTGTCCTTCATTCAGGTGTCTCCTCCATTGGAGATGTTGTCCTTTTATCTAGAGGTCTCGTCCTTCTATTTAGAAGTCTCATCGTGGTCGCCAAAAATATGTCCCGCTGTCATTGTGGTGACCAGTAAGGGTGACATAAAACCCAAGTTTTAGGAAGACAAGACACAACCAGTCCGATTCACCTCCGAAGCCAAAAAGCCTCTTCTTTATTCCAGCCTATATTCAAGTCTCTGTAGGAAATGGGCTAATGCGCTTGAGCAGTTAGTGTTTACATGTCATCAGATAAGACTGCAGCAGGGGAATGAGATATCACCTCTCATTGTTTTAGAATTCGCCACAGGTATTCATAACATGCAGTACATGTTGATATAAGCATTTTCAGTGTTCTTGATATTTTGTCTGCTATTAGAAATGTTCCCACAGTGTTTGGGATATCAAGGATGGTCCCGATAACACCTTCACAACGGTACAATATGCATTATTATTCCATATGCGCTGTCTGTTGCAGCCTGGAGCATGCAACATATCCAGGTATGTCCATACAGAGTTCCTGTAGGTTTACTAGGGACAGTTTGTATTAGATGGATGATATAATGATCTAATAAAGTTTAATTCACTTTCTTATAGGATGAATACCTTGATGCAACCTTGGATGTGTACTACCGCACTGAAGAGGAGTTCAGGGCCCCATTCAAAGATCCAGATTCAAAGGTTTCAAGATCTGGTTTGAGATTAGTATCTTTAGATATCTGTGTGATACCCAGCGAGGCATCATCCCAATGGCTTCCCAGTGAAAATGAAGGTAGGATGTTTGATATAAATGTGAGACATTTCTTTGTCCAACTGATTTTCAATCGAATTCTGTTTTGAAAAAAAAACATTGGTCACGACTGGTAGGGTTGACAAGTCACATTTATCTTCCACGTATATTAGGAATGTGTTATCATTATTTTGATGAATTCAAATGTTTTCAGATGATATTTCAATGTAAAAATATCATTATCTCAGGCTCAAACATGACCACGCCTTAACACCATGACCAGATTTCTTTCACGATGCCTGGAGGCATTCCCGGGTGTAGTACGCCATGATGCCTTGAGGCATTCCTAGGCCTAGTACGCTATTATTATGTCTTGAGGCATCACTTTTCGAAATCCTAGTAGTTGCTTTTTTCTTATGAAAAAATGTGAACATTTTTGATATTTCCAAAACCTATGTAAAACTTTATAGCGGTTAATATTATTATTACATACCTATGTGCGAACGTCAGTCATATACGACCCTCTCACGTGGGGGTAGTATATCGCTACTATGGCCCACTATGGTGCGCTTCATCGTACTGTAAGATTCTAACGTGCATCGAGTCTAGACTCTGCTATTCGACTAGCGTGCGTATTCGACGGCATCGCGACCAAAAACAACATGGCGAACGACGTCGAATCGTGACTTGATACTCGTGATAACGGCCCCCCGTAACAACTACAAGTGCGTATTGATCAAATATCGAGGTAGCCAATGAGTGGCTTGCACATACAACAGTTTAGATTGATAAAATATTCGAAATTCATTGATAGTAACAACAACCCATTCCGCAACGGGCGACGCACAGACAAGTTTACGCTGATTCCCGGGCGATACTCCTACCTTTCTCCAATCGCATTCTCTGTTAACTGCACGCTTACCGAATAGCGACCGAACATCCGCTAGGCGAGTAATGGCCTAATTCACATACTATCGCACATGCGCAATGGGCATATCCTGTGAGTGGACTTCCGCTTAGTAGCAGACAGTGTCAACATGAAGGGGTTGTCACTTGACGACTTTGTAAATGGCGTTTTTTTTATCGAATTAAGGTATGTAATAACAAGAAAACGTCCTGACTGTGGGCAGAACCATCGGGTTAGTTCTCGGTCACCTATAGGTGACCTCGAATAACCCATGGTTCGCCCACAGTAAGGTCGTTTTCTCCTATTATTATATACCTGTGTCCGAATGTCTATGAAATACTGCCTGCTGCTAGGGGTGAAGTGATAATAGTGTTTGTGCCCGCTGTGAGAGTGATATAATAAGTCATTAAAATGGTGTTTCTCATTGATTTAAGGTATATAATAATAAGCAAACGTCCTGACTGTAGACGAAACGATTCTCGTTCTCGGTCAGTCTTGGATATACTGCCTTCCGCCTATGGTGTCAGGCAGTATGATATCCATGGCTGACCTCGAACAGGAACCGTTTCGTCCACAGTAAGGATGTTTACTAATATTAAGGAACTGTGTAATATGTCATCATGGTAATGTCGATATGACTTAAATGGTTTTAATAAATACATTTTAAGGCATCGATCTCAATTATTATTCCTTCTATATTAAACAACCACCGGTGAAAATAGAGGCCTGAAAATTATTTTGAAATTTCAGTAATTCCACGCGATTCCAACAAGATTGATAAGTTTTTAATTGTTGATCAATTAAGAGACGCCACCTATGACACCACCTACGGATGTCGTCTGTTTGTTGTGTTTACAAGCTTACAAAAAGGTGTCTAGGGAGCCATCCATAAAGTATGTACGCAGAATTTCTGAAAATTTTTATCCCCCCACCCCCTTTCTGATTTTGTACGCAATAGAACAAAAAAAGGAGCATACACAAAATTTCCGAAATTCTTGACTCCTATCCCCCACCTCAGTGCGTATGCACTTATTGGATGGCCCCCATGCCTTTATTAAACGAGACTTAGACCTCCTCTTATTTTTTATTGTTCAGGGGTGTTGGACAAATGCTTCTTAGATGTATTATAAGATACCTGCCCTAGGACAACCGTACTACCCTTATTCTTATCGTTTATGAAATATGGAACGGACTCCAGTATCTTTTCCTTTCGTTATTAAAGTAAATTAAAATGGCCTCTGATCTTCTTAAAATGATTTATATCTATGGTCACATATGAGTGTATTTGTAAAACTTCTTGTGTCTCTCCATTTCTCAGTCTTAATTGTGACTTATTCATCAGTTTTCTGGCACAATAATCACATCAAATTCCATGCAGCCTCACCTTATTTTGTATCATATCACCAAAGATAATTTTTCTAATTGATTTAATCAAATATATAATGACATACCTAATTCCCATCTTGACTACATGCTCATGATGGTGGAAGATTCTTAAAGGTCACACTATCTAATAACAATGGAGAAATCATTACTTTTCTTTGATATAAAAGTAAGTGTTGAAATTATGAAACGTCATATTTAGGATAAAGGTTGATTACACTAATAAGGTAGGTGCACTGTGTATGTTGTTGCATCATAAGAAACACCTTGTAATACACATGATTATATAAAATGAGGTTAGATGACCAGATATGCGCATGTTGTTACATCATAGGACACAACAACTTTGTTATAATATGATAATGTATAACGAGGTTAATGAAAGACGATATGTAATTTAAACAAAAATAATGAAATTGATTTGAGCATCTAGATATACATAGCTAACACAGATCTGTTAAAGCAGTCTATATAAGCATACAACTATCGTGCTGTTAACACTGTGTATAGCCTTCCCCATCATGTCCTTTTGATGGTGGGGAGGGTGGTCGGCAGTATGTGCTACGCGAGGGCCCTTGCAGGTGTGTGGCCGTTTCCATTGTCAGTGAACATATGGCGGCCCGGTCCTGACTAGATTGAGGTCGACCGCTGCACACTCTCCCGTTTCCCATTTAAACCTTTGTATGTTCTATATATCTAAAAGAAATACCACAACTTCAAGCCACTGCTTCTTAACAATTTATTAAAGCTGATGTAATGATATGATATAAAACAAGCAATGAGTTAATAGTTAGACAATTTATTTCTCTTGTTATCAGATGACCTGGAGATGAAGCAACACAATGTCAGACAGTTTGTCGCTTCTGTCAGAGTATGGTCTGACTCAGCGTTTCGGAATGCTCTGAATTCCTCAAGGACAGATGAAGAAAAAGACGAGCTGACAAATGAGCTGTACACACGTTATGAGCACCAGGTCGCCCAATCACCTGAGGATCATTGCCTTGATATTGTGCATGCTTTTATTCATATTGAGAAGTCTGCCTAGATATTCCAAAAGTATTTTTGACAATGAATAACTGTCTCTAACAAATGCTGCTCAAGATTTAATGTCTGCAATATACACATTTACTAGTTCATCTATTATCAGTGTTACCATCCTGATTTTATATAACATGCATAATTCTAACACAAACATACAAATTCAAAATCCAACTGCAGTGAGTAACATACGGACTTGCTTCCCTGTTCACAAAAAGTTTTATCCCCAATTGATATTCTAGAAAGGCCTTGTTATTCTTAAGCTGGACCTGTTTAATCATATTTTAGTCAATCACTGTGGTTTGAGCAATGAGGGGTGATGAACCAATGGATTCCTCTATCAACCAATGAATTCCTCTATCATATGAACTCACCTCATTCACCTCGCTGCTTATGATGATTTGAGTCATTGTTTTGTGTTAGTTATTATGTGTTAAGAACATGTTTTTCCCCTGCAAACAATGCATTGTTTCCATCCAAGTAACATTTTGAAGATTTATTTCTGTTCTGAGTATCTGTTCTAGTATTAATAAAAAAAGCCTCATTTTGTTAGTATATGAACAAAATTATGACATTCAGAATTTTCAAAAACATCATTTTGCTGATGAAAAACTGAGAAAAAATGACAAAACATAGATAAATGTCAGTCCTAGGCACCTGGAACTGAGCTAAATGAATGCCTCATCCCTGAAAACATGCAAATTGACACCAAGATCACTCAAATCAACCAAGTGGTTGTTTTTCTGTGAGGGTCTTCATTCTCAGCAGGTCACTTTGGTGGGCATCTTGAAAAACGGCCGCCATCTTGGATTTTGAAGTGGCTCATTGGATAGAATTACTTAGTATACCAAGGAGAATCACTGTACAAAATTTGGTGCTTGTATCATCATTACCCTATCCCCGGATGAAAGTAGAAAAGCAGTAGCTTGGAGAATTAAATTTTATTGAATTTTATAGTAGTAAAAGGCAGTAAAATATTTATGTCGACCTTACTGGACGGCATATTAAAATGTAGTATGAATATGAGGTAAGTAATATGATATATATGATAATTGACAGGTAGAATAGAGGTCAATTATTATAATAATAAAATATGATATACAATACACTTGTATATACAATACATACGTAATTGTATAATGTAATGAAACTGCCAAAAGTCCAATATAGGAGAGGGGGGGTGGGAAAAGAATTATGAGTCTTTTTTGAGGGAGCGAATCAAAGCAAGGGCCTTGGCATCAGTGTCCTTGATGTAAGTTCGGTGGGCGTTAGACTTCCAGCCGCCATAGCGCTGCATGGCTAACTCCGGCATACCAGCCTGGTATGCCTGAGTGGCGGCAGCCTTTCTGAGGCTGTGGAGAGTATACGTCAGTGACTGGTCAGCGGCCTGTAGCAGGCACTTCCATTCCTTCGTCAGAGTTCTCGTAGTGAGCACTTCCCCGTCCCCGAGGGTGAGGAACGGGGCCTCGGGGCTGGCCGTAGGTGCGGCCGCAATCATTCTCCTTATAGCCCGGACCGGACACAAGAAGGTCAGTTCGGGGGACGCCTGTAAGGTCACTGTCTTTTCTTCCCCCACCTTCTGCATGTTCTTCGCAGCTTTGACGCGTATCTACACCTGTCTGGGTGTGACCACCACGTCTTGGCGTGACAGGTGTCACAGTGCCACTTTGTCGCAGTGCAGCATAGTAAATCACCAGGATGGCGGCCCGCAACGCGAGGTGTATCGGCGACTGGGTGAGGGCCATGAGGGCCACCTTGAGGACGTCCATTGGGACCAAGGGGGCGTGGTCCGCGACGTACTCGAGGTACGCCATGGTAAAGCTGACGGTAGGTCTCTGCGGGTCTGCTCCCATCCGCCGGCAGAAGGCGAGGTAGGTCGCGACGCCACTCCGCTGGTTCGGGACCATTCTGGGGGCACGCGCCTCGCATTGCCGCGCAGATGCCCTTGTCTGGAATGACCGTAGCGCCGGATGTGCAGGCGAGACGTAATACAGGGTTGAAGGAAGCATGGGTGCATGGGACAACTTCAATTAGCAAATGGAATTGCATGAAATTTGGGGCCCTATCATAGTCTCTCGAGGTCAGGTGGGCTCTGCTCAGTGTGTCGGCTACGGTATTGAGAGCACCCGGTACATGCGTGTACACAAAGTCTACCTGTAGTCTGGCTTGGACCATCCAGGCTTGGCGGGCACACTCGGCCAGGACGGGGTTTCTGGCATGCCCTGATCTGAGTGCCTGGACGGTCCCCATGTTGTCACAGTAGACTTCAACACGTGTCCCTCGGTCGCGATACGTGAGGAACGTGAACATAGCGTATACCGTATTGAGTGCCTCGAGCTCGGCGATGCAGCACACGGGGTCGTTGATGGGGCAGACCTGCCCGGCGTATGAGTATTTGCTGTCTGTACCTCCGATGCCAGACAGGCATGCGTCAACAATTATGCACTTAGTGGGGGGGCCTCGCGGGATAAGAGCATGGTCGTTCCATCCCTTGGCGAATCGCAGGAACCAGTCGAGGTCCTGACGCATTTCCGAATTGATGTTTATGTAGTATCTGGCCATGCTCCGGAGGGCCTCCAGCAGCTTACTCACAAACAGTTGCACCGGCCTGATGCATTTGGCGACGTGGAGGACGTGCCCGAGGACCAACTGCAGCTGCCGTTTCGTCAGTGACCGTTTCCGGGACACCGCCCTCACGTGCTCCCGGACATCATGCAGCTTGTCCTCGGGGACCGTGAGTGACATCTCCAACGAATTGATGACGATGCCGAGCCAGGTTACGACCTGACTCGGGGGCTGTGCTTTCTCCCTGGCCTCAGGGAGGCCCAACTCCTCGAATAGCCCTCAGGCTATTTTGAAATCCGCGGCCGCCTTGGCACCGGTCGGGGACAGTATGATGAGGTCATCCAGGTACATCGCGGCCTCGACCCCCTTCTGCTCCAGTATCTTAACTATGGCATCCGCTACGCACTGCATGTGGTAGGAGGAGGCACGGGCACCAAACGGCACGGCCGTATCACAGAAGTACCCGCCCTCCCACGCAAAACAGAGTAGGGGCCAGTCCAGGGGGTCGTACCGGAAGTTCTTGTAGGCCCTGGAGATATCGATGGTGCACAAGTAGCTCCCGGGCCCCGAGGCCACCAGGCGGCCGACGAAGCTGTCCACGGTCGGGAGTCCATGCTCCCTCTCCTCGCCGTAAACAGAGTTTTTCACAATGTACCCATTTATGCTGTCCTCCTTGGGGTACGTCATGTCGGTAATGGGGTGCAATCTTGACTGCGCAGTAGGTGTGAAAGCCGCAAGGGGGCAGGAGGGGCGCATGTGATGCGTGGTAGAGGGGGACACCGGGGGAGGCAATGACTACCCCTGAGACTAGCCCGTGAGTAACCCATTTGCAGGATTTTATCTGCTCCACTAATAAGGCATAGCCAAAAAACTTTGCCTTTAACCTCCGTTCAAGGTCATCTCAAGGTCACAAGCTATATGCTTCTCTACCTAAAATATGTTGTCGCACAGAGAAACATCCCATTTGATCATCTTAGTAGACCCTACTACAAATATGTATTCTGTTACTTTGCTTCTAACTATATAATATTGAATAAGCCCCTGTTGATTCAAGTATGGATTCTACTGGTGCACTCCATGTATATAAATGTTGAACCTGCAATATCTCTGGACATCCTATCATTAGCATTATGAAAGTCAGAATATTCAATACCTATTTCTCTCTTATCTTGAACATCAATTGCTGGCATTGTAAACCCAAAATTGCAAATTTAGAATAATCTGAAAGAGGGTGTTTTCACTAGTAGAACCCCTTTTGGCCAATTTGACCTTCACCAAGGTCAACCTTATTTTGTGTGGCCATTGGGCCATATAGTGTGTACATGGTCCTAAAATATCAGAAGGCCAAGTAAAATATTTCTTGAAATATCAATGGTTAAAGCAATTCTAACTGGGAGCTATTTTAGTTGTGACCTTTGACCTTTGACCTGACCTTGACAAGATTCTTCACCAAATATATTTTTACACCAGAACTGTATTCCTCAGAACTGTAGCTTTCCAATGGTATATGATGTACTTTAGTCTTTTTTGGTGATGGGTGTTCACCTACTTTAGACCCTCATGCTGCAGCACTATGTTTTGAGCATATAGATGCTCCTCGTCAGGTGTATTAATATCATGTAATTTGCTTTAGATGTACATTTTGTGAGCACTTATAAGAGGTCCTTGTTGTCATGGTAACATAATAAACATGTCTTACATGAAAGCGTTTTTTTGTAGATAAGTACAATTTAATCCGTTTTACCTTATTTGAATTTACAAACATTAATTATTGAACATAGGTGTTTGACAAACGTTTTTATATGTTATAATTATTTTTCTACTAAAAAAAAACAACCCTTTTTTCTATATACATGGATTAATTCTAAGTATAGTTATCCCCCCCCCCTCGTTTAGATAGAAGACAAAAACGTGATAACTAGATCGTCTAGCTCGATAAAGTAATATCGGATGTAATAGTCATCAGCCAAGAATGTCCTCAAGAGTTTACACTTTTTAAATGTACCGATTTATAGCCATTGACAACTGAGTCGTCAGGTGGTGCAAAAATCAAGGACCGCCTATAATCGTCTAGAGTAAACGCAGCGGTAATAGTGTGGCTGAAGGTACAGTTGACGGTCCTTCTAGTGTTATGTTGGTGAGTACATCGCGGGCCTCGAGGGGGGTTGGTGGCGGGCACTGAGCACTACTTCTTGGGCGTCTTTTATATTGACGTCGGGGTCTTCACAGTCTTCTTTGCCACGTTCTTCTCTTGATCTTTTCTTGGGCGTTTCTCTCCTCGTAGAGAATGCTGTCAACATGGATTGGTCTCGACAATAAATCGATCACATTTGATCTTGTTGGGAGGCTTGCGACACACACTGCATGAACACCACAATTTTATATATGAGTGCACCCGGTGTAAATAGATATGCTTTTGCGTATACAAGGTCGTCCTATTCCTCGTGTGTACACGCCTCAACTGTAGACGCCTGATTTACATATATACGCCTGATTCATATATACGCCTGATTCATATATATGCCTGATTCTGTTGTATTTACACCACTATCCAATAGTTCCGATCTCTGTCACTTGGGGACACTATTGCAAGCATATTTAATTTGTCATTAGTCATTAAGTCCTTGATACATGGAAAATTCAATGTTATATTATCAATTTTTATTATAAATTTGTTCTAAAACCCTATTTGTTATCTCTTCATTAAATACATATAATAAACCCAGCTATCTTTGGTTTTTTAAACGTTTTTTTAATAGATTTTACTTTCAAACACCACTCTTCTGTAGGGTGCTGCATGTCAGCCTTTATAAGCGTTTCAGAAGTTGAGACTATAGACATTGAAGACCACACCGCCGCTGTACCCGCTACACCAAGACTGACGCTGCCTTTCATCAGAGCCTCCCGCCACCTCCCCCCAGCTACACTCGTGGGTGTTAGCTTACCCACTATGATACAAGGTGGCAGCATTGACCACTTAGTCTTAGATAATTTGGTCCTGAGATTCCAGCATTTTATGTTTCGTAATGATTTATCAATGAGATGCTACTCGTGTATAGATCTACTTCCGAGTGGTTGCCTTGGTGTCCATCCCTTATTAATTTATCGCCAATGGTAATCTAGAGCCAGACGCCATCTATCAATCGATGCAGTTCGTCGACTTTCCTCCTAATTAGAGCTGCACCACGGCTGTATGCTGCATTCGGAACCCCACGCGTCTTTTCCCTTTCCTGTTGATGCAAGTTGTCTATTAGTAATCTTTTAATGATTTCATCCTGCTACAACTGTCACTCACTGCCCCATTATCTTATACAAGCTTGCCTGTATTTTATGTCATCTTGAAACCGCCTGTTGTATTGTTAGTTGTAACCTTTTCGATGAAATGAGAATATATATAAATGTGTAATTGTTCATGATCCTAGGGAACATGAATTATTATTGTAAGATATAAACAACGAACAATATGTTCGCCCCTTCCTTTGGCTATACTAAATAAAATAGGACTAACTTGGAATGCCACCCCATTCCAGAAGAGTTCTCCTTTCATTGTATCTGGCTCCATCTGAAAATCGAAACACACACGGCACACATAACAAAGGGATTGTCTTTGTTTGGTGAATATTCCAATCAATACTACGAGTAAGGTTATCACAACACCGCAGTTTCCAGCTAATATGCAGATAAAGTTATGTGATAGAGTCTAACCCACCCATATATGTTATGGGTTTCCCTCTATACAACTATTGTAGTCTCCGCTCCACCAGCGATATATCTACAGCTAAAGAAGTAAACGACACTGTTTGCTTACCTTGGGACCCGTTTAAAAGCCTTTGGTTCTGGCACAAGAATTCACCAGGGGGACGTTTAATAACTTTGGCCAATGAAAGTATATGGCTGTTGGGGAGGTCCCAGAAAAGGACAATCGTCGTGTGGGACAGTCTTCACATGGAATCTAAGTCTGATTGCCCATAAGTGCCCCAGAGGCCTATTTAATAATCTGGTCTTGTCCATAGGGAGAGAAATCCAGGTTGAAACTCTCTTTCAATTGACACATCCTTGGTGACAGGATGACAGACTGGTTGGAGGTCCCTCTGGAGAAGAGGTCCTAATCACTGCAGGGGGTGCCACGAATTTTGCCATTCATAATTATAAGCGATTCTTACTACATATAAGATATATTATATATATATATATATAATGCTATGTTTTGTTTTTGATCCGCAATTATGAGTTATTTCCGGTTGCCTATCACTTCCTTGAATGTCCGGGGCACAGAAGGTTGCTTGGTCTGTTGGGTATACAGGTGTAAACCCACCCTTTTGGAGAGGAGTTGAATGGCCCGAATCTCCAAAAGAACGTTCCTCCACATGGTCAGAGCGAAAAGCAGCGAGACCACCTGAGTATCTGTCTGTCGCTCCATTATAAGACAAATTTACTTCCTTAATCAAACGTACGCGGGAATAAACTTCATCCCTCAACTCCTTAACCTCATGCCTCAAAGTTTCATTCTCCTCTAAGACCGGCTGTAACCACCCCGGGGCCGAGGAATCCTTTCGTTCCGCACGACCCCCTGTCGTTCCTCTGTCCTCACTTCCACCCTCTTGATAACCCTCACGGATTTCCTGTTCTATCTCGTCCACCCGAGAACAGGCGTCAAACACTACCATAACAGATCAATATCAACAATAGCAGTATAGAACACGAATATACAGAACGAGAAAACATACGACCAAGCTGTCGTGACCAACCACCTTCTCTCCCTTGAGAAAAAATCCCAAGTCGAGAATTTCTTTCTGAGGACATTCATCTTGGTTGAGGGCTGAGGGTTAAAGAGGGTGACGATCCACGGGGTCCACCAAGCTGAGACTCGGATTCTGGACCCTGTTGAATAATGAATTCTACGATGAAAAAAAGTATTGTACAAGTCTCGTTGGTGCTAAAACGTGGCATAAAAAATTTGTCGTAGGCATACGAGCCTTTGACGAGATGAGAAAATGAAACGTCGTTGGTGGTGTTGCATAAGAAATCGTTAATTTTTATAATGTGGTCCATTTTGTGGTCCATTTGTCGTCCCGAAAGACACCTCTAGAGGTGTGGTAGACAATGTCAAAATAGTTTTTCTTGCACTAAATCTTCAAATTGATAAATATTTTGAACAGAGAATCATCTACGTATGTAATATGTGTGTACCAAATTTCATCATCTTATAAGAATCAACTCATTTGTGAGAAACATTATACCATTCACCACTTCGGCCTGCTTTCCCCAGAAATACCACTGCATCGTTTGATGAGTATCAGCGTTTATATAGAAAATGTAGTGAACGATACTGCTAATGCCAACGACTACCCAAAATGAAAAAGGTCGTTCATCGTTCAATATGTCGTATCGTCCATCCTCATGGACGACACAATTTAATTCAACGGCCCTCATTTGAGATCATAGTTAACATCCTTTCGCTGGTTTATTTGAGGGGCCTGTTGAATAATCTAGGATCTTTGATAATTTGATTTACTTACAATACCTCAGGGGATGTCTTCCGCTAGGACGCTTTTCTGCACGTTGACGGAGGAATTGACAACGTGGGTCAGCCTTGCTATACGGTTATGGACTTTCTGTCCCCCTCGAGGAGGACGTCCCCCGCGACGATTGTCCTTATATCTAAACGCTAGGTCTCGTAGGACCTCTCCTACAAGTACATAAACTCGTTGGCCAGGTGTATTCACTAGAAAGACTGTATCCTGAGAGGTGAATATATCCTTCCTCCATACAAAAAAAAAGATAGTTAGGCAGGTATTCCCAATGAACCGGAGTTGTAAAGTTACCGTCGTATGTTGTAATTATTTAGTAGTAATATCGATCCCCGGAACATAACACAACTAACCCCCACAGCGGCTACCACTCCTGACAGATGATACCTTGCTGTTTATACTTCCCATGTCTGCGGGGATGATTCTGTGGTGATACCGCCAGAAGATTGACTGAAGGTGGGGAAGGCAAGTCCACACAAGTAAGTCTATCAATGATACTCATTTGTGTAATGTAATGGCCAAAGCAGAGGTTTTGTTTTTATGAAGTTTTGCTTACTACCGTTTATTCATGGTCAAGGACAGAGTTGTGATATTCCGAAGTGAAGTAGGCCTGTGTCCACCAGCCGACTTCTAGCCTACGGTTAATCTGTCGGCGACGACCGACGGATTATTTTCAGTTTTGTCAGAAGTAAGCGCGTGGTTATGGGCATATTTTTGGCACTACATTCCGACCAATGTTGGTAGCAGCGATATGATATGCACCAATGGCGAATTGCTCACACTCAACGTGTTCTTTATCCGGGACCAGAGGACTGTTCAGAGAACACTATGTTCCCAATATCCAGTGTAATCGGGATTAACCCTTTAGCAGATTGCTAATGGTCGGGACGAGTGGGCAGGTATCCGCTAGGGGACGGGCCGATGTTCATCCGAACCCATATTATTTTATTTGATTACATAATACCATCCTTGTTTCTATCATTTGTTTTGCCTGAAGCTGATACAAACTATGTTATATGTGCATTCTCTGAAAGTTCATGTTAATTGATTCATTATTTCTTGAAAAAAAAACCAATGATTTTGTAATTATCTTAAATTATGCCTCAATGTATTATCAGGTCTATGCTGAGAATGCCTCAAGAAATTATCAGGTCTATGCTGGGGAATGTCACAAGGCATTATCCGGTCTATACTGATGAATATTTCTCCCAGCATTTACACTAGACGATTAAATAAGGGATGCCCGTGGATCCTCAGGCCATTAGGTCGTGCTCAATTTTGAAATTTCCACCATAAAAGTCATCAACATCAGAATGTACTCGAGTATTTACACCTTTATTTACGAATTTTCACAGAATCGCCGTCTGTCTAGACGATTAATTCAAGATTAATGTCTAGAAATAGTCGCAGGCATCAGAGCGTTTCCAATAGTCGTCATGTGGTGCCATATTGAGTAATATGACATAATCAGACGAGCTGCAGTTGACACACGCTTTGCGTTTACACTGGATGATTTCTTGCCTTTTACGGCTGATAGACGCCAGGTGGTGCTAAATTCAAGAATGGTCGCCTATAATCATCTAGTATAAACGCCCGGTCAAGGCATTATCCGGTCTATGCTTGGGAATGTCTCAAGGAATTACCAGAAATGCATCAGGGCATTATTCACCCTGAATAATACCAAGGGCTGCATGAATTGATTAACCAACTTTTTTTTCTATAGAAAAAGTCTTTATTGATGTTCAAAACAGTTAACATCATATATTGAAATAAGAAACACAATAGTCACTTATTGCAGTCTACAGGAAAATCATGTCAAATCCAAGCATACATAGAAGCATACATATACATCAATAAAGAGAGCTAGACCTCAACTCCTGTTTGAGTTGACTTTCAGTATTTTGTCCTTATTTTGTAGTCCCAATACAAAGCGAGTTACATTTCTAGTACATATTAACACTAACTAGACTAAACTAACTATTGATACACCAGAGTCTTACAATCATCTATAGAGGTGAGGCCAAACTTAGGTGACATAGTGAAATGCATGGATAATCATATGGATATGTTAATCCACTGTAATACCGCTCCTTAGCATATGCTTAATAGACAAAGTTTTTAATTCTTTTAATTTAGGAATATTTCTTGTCAATGGTGGAAGAGCATTCAATTCATTTGCTCCATTACATAAAATTGAATCTAATAAGGCTGCCCAGTTAGATTTATAAGCAATAACTCTTGGTGCCATGCTGGCTCTAGTTATAGCATCCCCTCGGAATGTATACATTGGATCATGTGATCTTTCATAGATGAAGTTGAGCAAGTGAGCTTTCCTCCTATCATGCAATAGAGGTAATCTGGCTTGACTAACTTGTTTACCGACAATCTCTGTTCTGACTTGAGGCAAATTCTCATACATCTATTCAGTACTCTTTGCAGTTTTGTCAAACCAATTTGGGAACTTCTCATGAAAATAATATCACCATAATCGAAATAGGGCAGTATAGCTGATTGATATACTTTTACTGTTGCATTACTGGTTAGGTATGGCCTCATTTTTGTTAATTGATTGTATCTATATGACAATTTTTTCACAACATTGTATAGGTGTGATTTGTAATCAGGGGACTAATTTAATGTGACGTCCAAGTATTCATGATTAACATGATGAAACATCATGAAATTTCATATGATTGTTTATATTGTCTTCTCTATAGTGGAAGACAACATCATTGATAAATAAAGTCTGGAGATTTCTTTTTTTTCTTTTCCTTTCCTCCCAGAATCAAAACACTTAATTTTTTTTTTCTTAGAATTCACAGTCAATTCATTTAGTAGACACCAGTTCTCAAGTCGATCAATGTCATGTTGCAGTTCATCCTTAACAGAATGCAAATCCTCACCAGAACGATAGATTACTGTGTAGTCTGCATACAGCCTTATGGTGGCTCCTTTAATTGCCCGGATGATATCATTGATACAAATAAGAAACAGTAATGGACCCAGTATTGATCCCGAGGGACAACTCATATAACTTCACATTGATGAATCTGTTGATTGTTTTCTATCATATAGATAGTATTTGAGCCATAAAAGATTAGTGTCCCTATTATCCCATAGTGTTCTAATTTAGACAGTAACCCTCAAAGCACAGATCTTACAGATACATTACAAAGATGACCTACAGTAAGTAATATATGGAAATATGGTAAGTGTAACTGAATGGATTCTGTTCCGTGTTGTTTGTATGAGAACTATTCACCTAGTTTGATGCATGTAGAAAGTAAGCCAGTTCCCGTATAGTGCTGTAAATGTTTAATCAAACACATATCTTTATCTTCAGAGGATATTGCATAGATTGTGAGGTACCAAGATATACACAATATTATCATGATTTCGATCTGCGTGGCAGTATTCTCTGCGTAGTTGACGCGAAGTAAAACTCCGAGCGGTAGTATTGCGTAGCGTCAACTACAAGGAGAATACGGCAATACAGATCGAAATTATGGTAATGTTGTATTTATTACTCACCTTTCGATTTATTATTAGGAAAAAATATCTTTTAAATAATTGGAAATTCGACGCAAGTGCCGTGGATTGTTTATATAAATAGTTCCTATAATGCCCGTCAGGTGGTCGAAAAAGCCGTATTCTCCTAGGACAATACGGCTTTCCGTATTCTACTCAGTAGCGATCTGGAGGCTACATAGGCTTAGTATGGAGACTCCGTATTGGGTGGGTAATAATATTAATTTGTGATATACATTGACAGAATTATCATAGCCATAAATACATAACCAACATGTTAGTACGCAATGCAAGTCACCTTCCTAATATGTTCAGTCAACTAAAGTTTCAAGTGTCCCTGTGCATTTCTCTCCGCCGGAACAGGGAACACGGAAGTTTGGAAATACGACGTCCTTGTTTGTTCATGATGAAGAAACCCTTCGAGCTTCGTCTACAGATTCTGTTCTTCTGTATTTTGTGTCTGATTGACAACGGTAAGTAACCCTGTTCTTCTATTCTCCAGACATAATCTTGTTACTTTTCAGTTCTCTTGACATGTGCATTTATAAATGCACTCTTCTTCTTCCTTGAGTGCATAAATGCACATTTTGCCCCTTAATGTCAGTATATATGTATATATATATATATATATATATATATATATATATATATATATATATATATATATATATATATATATATATATGGTCGATATTCAGAATTTAGCGACAATTCAGTCCATTTAAACGTATATTATAAATCTTTAATAAAAATATGTACATGCCCCTTAAAGCTATGGTTGAATTCATTAATCAGGTACCATTCAGCTATTAGCTATAAAATATTGAACCGTTGTACATGGAGGCAGAAGTGTACACAGAGGCAGAAACACAATCTTTTAACTCGACCTTTTCCCTTCCTATATGGTGATTTATACAACATTTCTGCTAGGAAATTAGTAATCGTGTGTGCAGTTTATTTGGAATGGCTTTACAAATCATTTCTAAGCAATTTTAAACTGAAAATGACACTTTCTAGAAAGTTGTCATTTTTTTTTTTCTCCTCAAAGTTTGACCAAAAATTATTTATTTCCATAGATTTATTTATCAGATCAGAGTCGGTGTGTTTCATCTGGCCTGATTATTTATCAGTATAATTCCATAGTGTGTGTGGGGGGGGGGGGGGGGGATTTCAATTCAATTTTACACATGGACAGATGTGATCATATACGCTACTCATATTATATCTTTTTTTTCAAATTATATCAGCAGATCTTATGGCAATATTAATAAATATGTGTGTACACGGAGGCAGAAGCACATTTTAGCCATTTTCATACCACCCACACCAATACTCATCAACATGAACACCCATCAACACCCACAACCAGCAACCAACAGTACACCTACCACTAATAAGATCAATATTAGACCTATTTGGGGTTTTAAAACAGACATAAACCTATGTACACCGAGGCATAGTCTGCTTCCGTGTACATCATTTATCAGTATAACTCCATAGTGTGTGGGGGGTTTCAATTTAATTTTACACATGGACAGATGTGGGCATATGCTATTCATATTATATCTCTTTCAAGTTATACCAGCAGATCTTATGGAAATATCAATAAGTATGTGTGTACACGGAGGCAGAAGCATATTTTAGCCAAATCAGTTAATGCCATGCTTCTCCTACTAGTCATATTGATTTTAGGCATGGTAAAGAGGCATTTCTGCTGTATTTGTTAAAAAAAATATATATATATTTCAAACCAGTACAAACCAGATACCCCCCCCCCCCCCCACCTTAGTAATGTAAAAGAAGGCAGAATTCAATTCTGGCCAATAAAATATTGATGAAAATAATGGAAATTTCTGCCTGAACTATTTAAATTCCTTTCTTTATTTACTCTGCAATGTTATCTAATTGTAGAACTAGTTCAGTAATGAAACTGAGTTGGTAATGGTAATTTCTATAGAAAAAAAGGCTTTTTACATGTTTTTTTGGACCATAATAGCCCAGATATATATTGCTGACAGATAGGTAAATGTATATATGACAGGAAAGCTTGATCATAATGATTCAGAAATATATTCATTACCTTATTGTTGTATACCTGAAAATCACGGAAAAAGCAATATTTTTCCACAACCTGACAGTGGGCCCGAACAATATGCCCGCTGCTGTGTATGGTGTATATTTATACACCATGCCCAGCAGCGGGCGGTATTCGTACACTGGTATATAATAATATTGGAATCAAACTGAAGCCCCCACCAACTTCATTTCCAAATTCCTGATTATGTCTAGAATGAATTAGAACACGCCCAATAGGCCAGTCGAGGACATTACGGACTGCACACTGAACAACCAAATGTTGCATGAATAAATTATTTGTGGAGGTAATAGTTGAACAATACTAAGGCTTCTGCTGTTTTGTTAATAATCTACATAGCATGGTGAATACATTAAAGGAGTCTATGGTCAAGAAAGAGACCCACAAAAAAGAAGTTAAAATATTTAACTCATTTGTATGAATTTACCAAGAGTTCATACACATTGTATGTTGTACCTCGGAGGTTTATTTGCCATTAGCTAGCTAGATATACGGTAAATGATCAATATCATATGACTCACTAACTAATAGAAGTGGCCAACATTGACAAACTTTTAAAGGATGTCTTAGCTCTAAACCATATGGCTTTCCACCCTCTGCCAAATATAACCGTATGCCAAAGTAGGTTAGATATTTTTTCCTCAGTTCTGACTATCTTAAATTTCATGAGTTAATGATAATACTTTCTTTAGTAGCAAATCTTACCTAATGGATATTTTCAAATTTCAACAAGGTGTTAAGTAGGTGGTTGGTTTGTTTCATGTGACGGTAGGGCAGTGTCTGTTATAGGCTCTCTGAGTGAACAAATGAACCTCCCTTTTACCACTGCTGGGAGACAAGGCCGTTTTCCATTAAAGGCTTATCCTACAATGTATGGTGGCACTACCTGGTGATTTATAAATTAAATACATTCAAAACTGGTTCCTTGTGATTCATCTTAATGACAAATGTATAGATTTGACGATTTACAGATTTAATGTTGTCTAGTGTATCCAATCGTAGTATGTAAAATAGGCAAATCTACATTTTCTAGATTTACAGGGGAAATCCACTGAAAAATATGACCTCTAATAGTGAGTCTGCACACATCTATAGAACATCATGGATTATGTGTTGCAGCCCTTTCCTTTTATCCTTCAGTGCGAGTTTTGTCCATTCAGGGGTATATTAGAAATTGAGACTTTTGGCTGTACTTATTTCCTTCACGCATAGAGATTTATGGTATCTGTAGTAACTATTCCTTTTTTTTTAAATTCAAAAACAAACATAGCGACATACAATGCGCCGATACACAGCGGTCTTCAATTATGAGCCGAACAGGAACAGAGACAATACAGGACAGCGCAAAGATGATAGAAAAATTTAGAAGTATCAATGCCAAAAAATATAGTCATGAGATTAACACATACGAAATTTATGACCCAATATTTATTCATAACCATCATATATATACCAAAAGAGTAAACAGCATAAGATCTCATGATCTACATTGTTCCAGTGATCACTGGAACAATGTAGATCATGAGATCTTATGCTGTTTACTCTTCACTGCACGAAACCTACCGCTTTACATATGTATCCGAAACGCGTCTAACAGTAGGATTTTGCGTCTAGAAGTTCGACCTGTTATCCGTCTCGTAGACGCCTTATCTAGTGGCGTATATACATGTCCATGGTGCGGTCTTATATACGTCATATATACGCCTGATTCCGTTGTATATACACCACCATCCAATAGTTGCGATTTTTGCAACTTGGGGACACTACTGGTAGCATATAAGGACCCTCTTCAGACTTGAGGTTGAATCCTGAAATCATCTTACACAAGCGCCGCGCACGTGTGAATGCGGCTGCACATGTGTACCCGGCCCCCACCCGACACCTTAACACCTCGCGGCAGGCAGCGGCGGGCATGGGCGGGCGGTGCGGGGTGGGGTCGGGTGGGGTGGTGAGGTGGGGGGGGGGGGGGGGGGTCGGGGGGGGGGGGCACACACACGCCGAGCGGCCGCTAATCCGTCTACAAACACTGCAGGGAGGCGGGGGTCGTGAACCAGGGCTTCACTGTGTGTGTGTACGGTGGTGGGGTGGTGGGGATGATGTATATTTTTCTGTATTTGCATGTTTAACCTTCAACTCAATTTTATTACTATTCCTTAATTCTCATATATTATCTGAGTAAACATGTTCCTCTTTTTTCGACCACCACCATATTATTGTAGATGTTGCAATGTGCGACCCATATCTAGCCAAAGACAACTATCTTCATTAAGCAAATTCCTAATTTTCCTTAGTTTAAATAACTCTGAGTAAAATTCAGAAGTCATCTTATTTACCTGCTTAGTAAAATCAAGTATAGAATCCAAGATGACACCAAAGTACTTATAATAATTCACAGCAAGAATTAGATTATCATCTATGTGCAAATTACGCCCCTACCTAAAGCCTTCTTATTCCCAAACCACATGATCTTAGTATTTTTATAATTGATCCGTATTTGATTTTCATTCGTCCATTTTTGGATATGCTTCAAATCATCACCAGTTCTTAAAATAATATCATCCTGCTTATGACCAAAACCTGTTAAAAACCAAATCATCGGCATACATAATTCCTTTCATAAAAGTCAAATTATTTAAGATGTCGTTGATGAAGATAACAAAAAGAAGCGGCCATAATATGAAGCCTTGGGGCACACTGACTGAGACATGTTTTCCTGCAGAAACATTGTCATTAATTTCAATAGCTTACAGGTGTTCGTTTACTTAGATAATCACGTATAATGTTAACCAATTTTTCATTAATCCCATTGTTAGACAATTTTGAAAGTAATAAATGATGATCTGCGCTATCAAAAATTGATGGGGAGACAACAGATTATTCAGAGCCAATGTTTTAGAACTAAATTATGTAATATTTTTTCTATAGCCTTAGAAAAGAGTGGGTTTACAGTTATAGGTCGCTAATTTCCAGGGTCACCCAGGTCTCCATCTTTGGAGATTGGGGTAATAACCCCTTTTTTCAAAATGCATGGAAAAATGTCTCTGTCAAAAATATTTTCTATTGAGTGTACTAAAATATTCACATTATTTGATTGACTTTTTTTACGCAAAAACTTGTACATGTTTAATTCCAGAACTTTTATGATTGTCAAGTTCTTTAACGCAAGTAAGGATTAAACTGCAAAAGCAAAGACAATGACAAGAAATTGATTCAACATAAAGTTGGATACTTTTGAGTACCCTTTAACTTGATGAATTAAATTATATCGTTTTATATCTACCGGTAGAATATCAATTGTGTATTAATCAAAAATTGCTTATAATTTAGTGGGCCTGCTGCATGTATAATCGGGTGTATAATCGAACATTGGCTCAGTCACCTAATCAAACGCTCATGTTAATTAGTTAATTAATTCATTCATCACGTGACTATTTTTAAGCCTCATTCCGTTTTAAGCACTCACTGCTGGTGCACGGATTTTGTTACCCAACCCACCCAAACCTTTCTTTGAATGTTTTAAACTTTTATCATTCCCTCTGCTTAGGGCTCATAATTTGTCATTTCATATTACTCATGTATTGAATTTTAAAATGTATTTTTTCATGTATTTCATAACACATGTAACGGTTTTATAATTTTTACAGTTTCTGGTAAATACATTTTTAGGCAGCATGGTTTTCATCTTAATTATAAAGATGCATGATTTATGGAATTATATTGTAAAATATGTATGCTTCCTCAAACCCTGTATTAGTGCATTGGCTGAATCATGAGGTATATTGGGACCATGATCACCTTTTTTGCACCCTCTGATATAGACCAATAGACATCGATAGATATTGATACACACCAATAGGCCTTTTTGCGTAGTCCGGTGTCGCACCTTATCTGCCTAGTTACGCCAAGGCTGAAGCCAACCATTCACCTGGCAACGTATTCCTTAGCATTGGATCACTGAGTGTATGACCGTAATACGTTCATAACACCCTTGTACATTATTTCCAGAGAGTAAATACCGATTGCATCATATTCTGTGGTATCCCAGCTCAGATTTGATGTGTCATACATGCATATCACCTCGATGATACTTTAGATATAACTTAGATAACATAGGGACACCAAAACTGGATATACACTAATACATTGGCAGACCTAGCTATAATATGCTTATCTTTTTCCAAGTTAAAACCAAGATAATTATCATCTTTAATGTTTAGATAGCTCAGCCTCACTGATACAATACCCTAGTTTGCTCCAACAATTTAATCTGTCCAAAAACAACACCCCAGTAATCACACCCACCGTTCACACTTTAGCTGTGAATGCTGTATATCTCTATGTGCAAGTGCCTGGACTCGCAGTGTTTGTCCAAGCGGCCACGTAACTAGACAGTGGGCTGTTAGGCGGCGCTGAACGGCAACACCTGTATACGGATCTCCATGTAAAGTTCCGATCTATATGTTCCAATCGTGGCAATGTAATGGTGGTTTCTAGGAGAAGAAAGTAATCATCAAAATTACCTTTATTCATTAGTGAACAAATTGACTGAATTGGAAAAGTTGCCACTTTGGTTCGTCTCCTCCTCAATAATGTTTACAGTTTGGTTGCCCTGCTTTGAATGGCATATGTTACCCCTATTATCACTCAGCTCTAGTTCCTGGTCTGCCCACAAGGGGGCAGGGCACTCTACAAATGACACTTTCAGTGTCATGAGCGGCGTCCTGGTGCTTAAACGGAACAATATTGTAATCCCCTACGAGCTGTTGGTTGAACAGCCAATGAGAGTGCAAATCTCAAAGATGCCAAGCCTATCATTTCCAACTCCTGCAGTGTTATAAAAGAAGACCCATGTTAGCAATATATTATTTAAGTTCTTGACTCATAGTGCTACCTATTATATAGTATTTGAGTTCTGACTCCCTTACTCTTAAGGTCTACCCCTATACCTGGTTTAGGTTCCTAGACTTTACAAACTGATCAGTCTATTATGAACATTTTCAAGTGCCGATTCCACCGCAAAAGATTCTTATCGCATAGTGTCTGGGAATTCTGGAGAGTTCCATAGAATATTGTACAATTTCGTTCCACACAGGCAGACATGGCGCACATAGGCGAAATTTGTTATATTTCGGCGGGAAAATTAAATATTTTATCTTGAAAAGAATCGCAGTGTATATCGGAAGCCATCAATATCGTGCACGATTTATCAATATATTTCACAAGATATTTCGTAGTGTTCTCTAAAGTTTCGTGAGCCTTTTCGTTGAAGTGATATTTAGTGACATGAATTTCCCGAAACTTCCCAAATTTTCGGCAACATGAACGGGTACTTCTACTACACTACTTTGCTAATACAGGAAATAATATGTTTCATGCGGTATATCTACTTCTCCATACTGTCACTCGGGGGTATATAGAATAATGATGATTTCATAAATAGTTACCCATTATTTTCTATATTTTGTAAATAGGCGAGAATGGTACAATAAACATAGCTGTGCATAGAGCAGCCTACCAGAGCTCTGTGAATGGCAGTAACGGCGCTGAGAAGGCCGTAGACGGAGTGGCCTCCTCTGCCTCCCAGTCCCTCACCTCCGGCACTGGGCCGCACTGGTGGGTCGTGGACCTGATGCTGCCATACGACATTAAGGAGATCGTCATCCATAAGTACAACGGTAAACAATAAATACATATAGAATTTTGACCATATATTAACAGGAAGCGTGGCTACTGAGCCCGTAGAGATGGCCGTTTTTTGTCCGGCCTCGACACGTATTTATGGGACTAAAGACCAAGAACAGCCTCATTACTTTACTGGATGATTTCAGATGGAAAACCGAATGGAACAATTTTCTCATTGATATAAGATTTATTAATGCCGAAAAAGAATTTAAAGTTACAATAAACCGACATATTGTGTAGACATGATAGATATCTATATAAATATGAAAGCTGAAAAAATGGTAGTTGATAGAATATAAAATTGATGATATTTTGATGCTTCTCTTGATATTCATGTGTATAAAGATCATATCAAACATTCACCTTAAGTAAATTAGGCAAAAATGTTGTTTAATTACTGCCAAAGCATGAAAACATGTGGGGTCGTTTCGGCGATAGCGAGCATATGCAATTTTGTAATGTCCTAGTGAGTCAGGCAGGTTTAAATCATATAAGACTTTATCACTAGAATGAATAGAGTTTTCCAAATATTCCAGCAATGTGAAAGACATGTGAATCTTGTTTTATTCATTATGAAGAGAGAAGACTTGAAATATTGATAAGATACCGAGCGTCTGTAATATTATATGAAGGTATTATGAAATCTCTATAACGACAATGCATAAAGACCAGTCTCTGTGGTAAAATCAATATATTCAGCTGTCTTACAAGCCATTTCTTACCTTTTACTGGATATCTGGTGCTCTCGGAACAGTAAAGCTCGCTTTGTGGCCTTCGCCTTCGTACATAGTATGTACACGCTTGGTATCGCTGTTTTATTTCTTCATAGAAAGCTATGATTGATGTTCTGAACTTTCCGGACTGTATATTCGACATGTCCTCTTCCAAATAAGCAAAAATCAACAGCTTAATCTATTTTTGATCAAACATCTGGCTAGTGGTGACCACAACATCAGAATCGACAAAATAGTGATCTAATATGTTGAGAATTGATATAAAAAAATTGGGATGGTGGGCGGGACATAAATTGGTGAGTGTGTTGAGTGCTAGGTGAAGGTGATGTGACTGCTCTGTATTGGGTGTGTAGGTGTTCACGAGGGGCAGTGATCCGCCCTCGCCCACAATAGTGAGATGGCACAACAATTCGACAATCAAGTTCTGCTTCCTTGTTTATATAGATAATATATGTACCTCTCAACAGAGGGCCACATGCGTCACGTCAATAACATCTTGGATCCTAGCAGGGGTAATGCAAAGCTTTGCGACTTAATGTCTATTCTATCACATCGACTTTTACTTAGACAATATTATTGGATTTTAATAGAAAAGCTATTCGCAAAATATTCGATTTTGTATTATGATCTCTGCATTACATGTTCTCATTGCTTTGTATTCAAATCTGTTATTATACTTAATGGCGTAATTACTACACAGGTGTGCAGTAATTCACGGTACGTGACACAGTGTTAACATTTAGGATGACGGCTAGCATACGTAAATAAGAGTTGTTGTGATTGGCTGAGAGTTTGGTGGGGATAAGGCTTTGCGCCGCTATCTCAAAGGTGTAGGCGAAAGCTACGGCTTATTTAGACCGTTCTGTATCTAAATTAGACTAATAATGGCTCTTATACATCATATAGTAAAAATGAAACGTTGTGAACATCCTCACACCTGCCCCGGACGGTTACGGCTCTGTGTAAACACGATTCAGACGTCTGAGGTCACTTGTACAGAACCGCAAAATTACGTATATGTAGGAACATTATTTTTTGATAATATTACTTTTTCACTTGACAGATTACGCCATCGAAGACATGTCCATTCTGGTGGGTGACGACTTTGACAGAGTTACCTTCACGGGAGACGGATTTGTCACGTGTGCACAGAACATAGATCTAAACCAAAATGTCCACAGACAAGACTTCTGGTGTGCTCAGAACAGTAAAGGTCGTTTTGTGGCCTTTACTCTTCAGAATGGCGTGCTGGCCTTGTCCGAGGTGGAAGTCTACCCCGATAGTAAGAAAATTACAAACCATGTTATTATATCTATATTCTTTTTTTTCGACCAACAGCATCTGGCTACAGCAGTTCTATATGTTCTGGTGAAAAAACACACATTAATCATATAAATTGAAGAGATAATAATGCATCAAGTGTGAATGATATATATGAGGTAAGTATGTTTGACCTGAAACCCACCCAGAATGCACTGCAATACCAAATATGCCAAGGCATTGCATTCCTGATGGGTCTCTTAAAGCAAGCCATGCTCTCTATTATGTGCAGCTCAGTCAGGATAGAGTCCCATAATTTACAGATCTGTCTTCTGATCCGGCGTTTCCTTTAGAAGATCATAGGCGCCGATTCGTGAATTTACCACCGATTAACGACTTCCAGCCGTAGAAGGCTAGAAATCGTCCAGTGAAAACATCTAATAACGTCAGATTGCGTAATTTGGCACCACTAGAAAAGACTATACGACACTCTCTGACAAGTGAGAGTCTGATAAGTCGTTTATCGTAAACGTATTGAGGGAATTCGTGGGTTGACCTCTATTGCAATTTCTATTGCCTAATCACCACCTGGGACCTGTTTCAGTAGGCTCGTGACATTATGCCTAGACAGACATCAACAGCGGTACCAACAGTGCAAGCAACAGCGGAAAAAGACTAGCAAATATCAGAAAATCTAAGTGCCAAATCTTCTTCATATTTGGAACGATTATAGGTTATATATATCTCCTACTCATGTTAAAGTATCATTGCTTAATTCCTACGAGAAGGGAGTGAAACTCCGCGTGTCATCGATTGCAATCTTGTGATCTGTCCGTATGGTGTCACAGATGCCATCTAGACATGTCACGAAACTACTGAAACAGGTCCCAGACGACTATTGGGTAGACAATCTACAGCTGTCATGTCTGCCAAGTCGGCTAGTACACTAGACGATTTTAGGCGGCGATTCTTAATTTAGCACCATCTGCAGCCGTTAAAGGTTAAATATCGTATAGCGTTTGACGTGTGATTAGCTCAAGCGACTGCTGGTATGTGACTAGACCTTTCCCGCTTCCAGGCTTGGACTGAGGAAAATATGCTAATGTCTGATGTCAACCTACCCCTTACTGGTGTAGTGTGGTCACATGTACCTAGTTCTCCTGCATGATTGGTCCATCTTGTAGACAAAGAGATCTTGTATGTGGAATTGTCCTATCAGATCTCTTCTTGTATGTGTCTATGGCCTGTGGTGGCTGGGTACTGGTGTGTGTGTGTAGTATTTCCAGTCACCTGGTGGTCTGTTTGGGAGACGTTTTTTCTCCACTAGATGACATGACAGTTTGATACTGTTATTTTGTTATGAGTTAGGAGAGGGTATGTCCTGTAAAGTCAATTTTTACCGGCTTTACCATACCAGCAGTTTCGATTATCGTTAATCTCATTCAGGCTAAGATTGGCTGATCTTTCTGTGCCTCTATAAACCTTGTGGTTGGTTCTTTTTGGCAGATGGTTGGGACCACACCGTTTTTCCGGTGTGTATTTTCATTATTAGACTGGTCTAGTCACATTGTTAGTCACTGGCTGGATGATGGTAATATGTGATCATAGTTTTGGAAAAATGTTTCCCAATCTTTCGGGTCCCTCTTCCTCATGGAGGTGTGAGAGATGTGGAAATCATTTGGGGAAAAAATTTCGACGTGGCATTAGGGGTTCCCATCATCCGTACCTACTGTCCATTGTGTTGAGACCCAATGGTGCCTGTGTTTTCATCCGGTGGATCCAGTTGTATTCCACCTTCAGTCTCAGGTCTTTGGCCTTTTTGCTTTCGGGGTGCTGGTGAATGAAGTCCACTATTGTGAATTCCATGTCATGGGTCCCCTGGTGGTCGATGCGGTTGAAATGTTTTGGGATGTCACTTATGTGACTTCCGGTCACTACCGATCTCAAGTGTTCTCTCATTCGGTGTTTGATTTTTCGTTTTGTCTGTCCAATGTATTGTGATTAGCGTCTTACATGTAACTTTGCTGGTGATGTTGTCCTTGTTGAGAATTCTGGAGTACATGCAATTCTTTTTTGAGCATTGGTTTTTGTTTTGTGCTCTCTTTGTGTGCTTGGCCATAGTACTTTTGTACATTGTTCTGGCTCTGGACCAAATAATCCTTGAGGTTTTTCGGTCTCCTATAGCCCTTCACCAATTTGCTTTCGAAGATGGTTTTCGTGGTGGCTGATTTTCCCAGTATTTCCCAGTTTTGTTCTACTATCTTTGGTAGAGTGTTCTCATTTGGACGATAGGTGGTAATCAAGAACGTTTTGTCCTGTGGTGTGTCTATGGTTGTTTGCTTCTCTTTGTTGAGAAGTGTTTCACGAGTCACGTTTTCAAGTCTTTCTTTACAATTCTGAAGGATGTGGTCTGGATATCCTCTTTCTTTGAATTGTTCAATTTTTTCGGCTGCATGTTTCTCGTAATCACCGGTCTTGGAACAGATCCGTTTTACCCTGAGTAGTTGAGAGTATGGTATACTCTTTTTCTGGGAAGGCGGATGGGCTGAGTCAAAGCAAAGGTAGGTGTTCCTGTCTGTGGGTTTGACATACATGTCGCTGGTGAGTTCGCCTTTTACGCCTTTGTGGATTTTCGTGTCGAGGAAGGCTACATAATCCTTTGAATGTTCCATCGTGAATTTGATGGTCTCATGGAACGTGTTTAGCCATTTTATCCATTTTTTCAGTTCTTCTTCTCCGTGTTGCCAGATGAAGAAGATGTCATCTATGTATCGCCACCAAACCCTTGGTTTTAGGTGGTAAGCCTGTAGCATGCATTCTTCAAGGTCTTCCATGAATAGAATGGCATACGAGGGTGCGAGTCTCGTTCCCATCGCTGTGCCTCCTATTTGGAGATAGTTATCTCCGTTGAACTGTATGTTGTTGCGAGTCAACACCAGTGTGAGAAGATCTGTGATGCTTTCATTTCTGGGCATGTTTCTGCCCGTCCTTGTCGTGTTTAGCTTGTTCCGTACGACCTCTATCCCTTCGTCATTGGGGATGTTGGTGTAAAGGGCCCCTACGTCTAGGGTCCCTATTATGTCCGATGTGTCCACATTTCCGATGTCACTTAGCATTTTGAGGAAATGGTTTGTGTCCTTTATATAGGATTTCACTTTGGGCACTTCTGGCTTGAGGAAGTTGCCCACGAATGTGGATATTTTCTCTGTAGGGCATCTGTTTGCTGAGACTACTGGACGTCCCGTTGGGGGTAGTACCCCTTTATGGATTTTTGGGAGAAAATATACCTGGGGTGGTCTCGGGTTATTTGTTTTGAGGGCCCTACCCATTTTCTCACTGATCTCATTGTTTTCTACCAGCTTTTCCACGTACATGTCTATCTCGAGATTGAAAGACTGTGTGGGGTCTTGTTCGAGTTTTTTGTACGTGTTCGTGTCGTGTAGCTGGCGCGAGGCTTCTGTGATGTAGTCTTTTGTGTCCTGAATCACTAAACCACCTTCTTTGTCGGCAGGTTTGATCGTGATGTCGGGATTCTTAGAGAGACTCTTCAGTATGGCCCTTTTCATCTTTGGAGATGTTGTGGCGTACTTTGTGTTTGTTTAGGTTTCTTTTGGACAACTCGATTTCATTGACGGCGATGAACCCTTCCAGATTGGTAGACCCCTGTGGGGCCGACCAAGTGGACTTGTCCCCCAAGTTCTTAACAAGGGAGGCATTCGTGTAGGGAGCATCGGGAACACTCGGGAAAGGGGTGGTTTGGGTGCATCCCTTTCCCCTGGTGCTCTCTGTCTTGTTAAAGAATTGTCAAAGCCTAAGATTGCGGTGGAATCTGTCTAAGTCTGACTTAACGTCACCCTCCTCTACCCTAGTGCTAGTGGGGCAGAAGTTTAAACCTTTGTTGAGTAGTGAGAGTTCGTGTTTATTCAGTACTTTACTTGATAGGTTGATAACAGTACCTTCTAGTTTTTTGGTAGTACTTGAAAGGTTAGCTTCCTTGGCTGTTTGTGTATTGCCAGATATTGAGATGTTAGGTTCGCTGAACTTAAGATCTGTATCAGAGTTAGCTACGGAATGAGTAACACAAGGCAAAGAATAACATTCTCTTTCTTTAATCAAACAATCGAGTTTGAACTAGTATCAGAGAGTCTGTCTTTTATAGGCTTGTGACACAAGTCGGCTTCTGCTGGCGCGGGTCTCTCGGTTTGCGGTTTCCTTGACGCCTTTGGCCTCGTCCTCCTCTCCCCCTTCCCCTGTTTCCCGCGGGGGTGCATCGGGAGGAGGGTTCGGAAAATCCTTCTTATCAGATTTGTCGGTTTCTTTGGCCGAGGTCTGGGAGGCAGTGGCACTTCCTTTCGGGTTGTTAAAGGTGCCTCTGGCTGTGAAGGGATCTGTGAGCTGTACTTTCGTGGGGACTCGCGCGTTGCGTCTGCTGATGCGTTCTGAGAAGATGGCCTTCTCCTTCTTCCAGTCGCGTTTCCCGGTTACGTCCATGTGTGCTCGGGTGTCGGTGATCATACGTCGGGCTGCATCACGCTCGATGCCGGAGTTGCGGATCATACTGTATATCATTCCGCTTATCTGCTCTCTGCATGCGCGTTCAAGGCGTTGCTGTCCACGGAGAGAGGTCGCTGCCATTTCGGTGATCCTTCTGGCAGACTCCATTCTCTCTTGGCAGTGATGTACGCTGGGATGGGCGCCAGGCCGGTAGTCCACGGTTCTATGTGTGCCAGGTTGACACACGATTCGTAGAAGACAGCCCTCGCCTCTGTCTTATGGTACCTGCTATTCACCTCTTGTAGATCATGCCACGCTAGGTGGGCAATCTCAGGTAGCATTGCATCGATCGCCTGTGAGTATAGTATTAGAGGGTGCGTCCACCAACCACGACAGGGCTGCGAGATGCGCCGACAAAAAAATTCCAATTGATGCCTTTTCGCAGCCTTGTCGTGAGCAGAGGAGCTCTGCGACAGCGTTGTCGGGGCATGTCGGGAAGTGCACACTCCACCAAAATTAACTATCAAAGACCTCTGCGACACGCTCCCGACAGTCCATAACACTCCACGACAAGGCTCTTGTCGTGGCAAAAATCGAACATGTTCGATTTTGTTGTAGCCTTGTCGGAAGGCCCCCGACAACCTCCCGACAAGCTTCGTGTCGCAGCCTGTCGGGGCCTTGTCGTAGCCTCTTGTTGGGAACTAGGGTCCACCAACCACGACAAGGCTACAACTCGCCTTCCAATCGTAGAGCTGTCGTGGACCTTGTCGGAAAGCCGTTGTCGCAGCCTTGTCGTGGTTGGTGGACGCACCCTCTAAAACGCAAAGTGAGTGGCGACTACAGGTCGTCTAATTACGTCATCTGGATTACGTAATTCGGAACCACCTGACCATTCTAACGGGGGACGTTTTGAGCTTCCTTTTCGGTACAGTATATGATTTGCCCGGTTAACTTTACGGTTGAGGTTCATCAAAGTTTTCGGCCACTGCTGCTCTACGATATGTTGACAACTTGAAGGTCAACGAATATTTCAAGCCTGCTTAAATCAGTCTTCTAGACAGCTGGCGATTCTATAAAAACTCAGTCGTTGTACACTTCTGTGAAAAGTCGTCGTAGTATAAACGCTTGTGGCAGGTATCTTCAAATTACCTTAATAACCTCTTGAAAAATACCACCTACAAAACTGAGGCAGCTTTGTACTTGGCCACATCCATTTTGCAACCTTGTGTAAAGTTTAGGTTTATATATCTCTATCGTAGCCAATTGATATTGATTTCTATGAGAAGAAATTAATCATAACGATTGCCCATAATTATTGGTGAACAAACCGACTGATTATAACAATTGGAACAGTCGTCATTTTAGATTAGTCTCCTCCTCCCTGATGTTTAGAATTTGGCTGCCATGTTTTGAAACGCATATTTATCCCCATTATTGCTGAGTCTAGTCCCTAACCTGTCCACATGGGGGAAGGGTGCTCTAACGCTGACATTCTGAGTCGTTAGAGGGTGCGTCCACCAACCACGACAAGGCTACGACAAGTGCCGACATGAAAGTTCCAATCGCAGCCCCTGTCGCAGCCTTGTCGTGAGAAGAGCATTGTCGGGACAGCGGTGTTGGGGCGTGTCGTAGACGTTGCCAGTTTCCGTAAAAAAGGCGCCCATGGTTCCGACACACTACGACAGTAATATCGAGGAAACCACAACACTCCACGACGTCCAGTCGTAGCAAAAATCGAACATATTCGATATTGTCTTGGCCTTGTCGGAGGGCCTCCGACAGGCCCCCGACAAGCTTCGTGTCGCAGCCTGTCGGGGCCTTGTCGTAGCCTCTTGTCGGAACTATGTTCCACCAACCACGACAAGGCTACGACAGGCCTTCCAATCGTAGAGCTGTCGTGGACCTTGTCGGAAAGCCATTGTCGCAGCCTTGTTGTGGTTGGTGGACGCACCCTCTTAGTGTCAGGGGTGCTCTCATAGGCCTGTGCGATAGGCCAGAATGGATGATCAACGAGAATGGTTTCGTCATTCTCTTTTGGCTGTTGGCACACAACAGTCAATGAGAGCGTGGAGCTCAGGGATGCCAAGCATGTAGTGTCAACCTCCTGGAGCTTCTGTAAGAGAAAATCCACCTTGTCTCTCAATCGGGCGTCTCTTGACTCATAATAGTACCAGTACTCTTGTGTCTGAGTTTTGACACCGTGCATCCTTGTGTAAGCTAGGCCCTAGACTTTACACTAGGTTCAAACTTGTCTATAAAAAAAATGTACTTTCATACCTGTTTGGGTTTTTTCTCAGGCGATGAGGATTATGTGACCAACAACGTTGCACAGGGCATGTCGGCCACACAGAGCTCAGATGGTGGTAGTGCAGCAGGGTTAGCCGTGGACAACAACAACGATGGGTATTTCTACGACGGTCACTGCAGTATGACGGCGCCAGGGACCCCTGCCTGGTGGAAGGTGGACCTCACCTATGTGTATCATGTGGCATCCGTCGTCATTTACAGTCGCTCTGACTGTTGCGGTTAGCAGCATTAACGTTTCTCTATCACGCTAGAGCCAATATGATATCGACACAAAAAAGAAAACAATCTATGGTTTTGTAGACAGGTGGCCGTAAACCACGAGAGGGTGACGCGTATAAATTAGATAGATTGAACCAAGAAATTGCCATAAAGAGCATATCAATAGGGACTATTCTTCTTCCTCTATAAAGGGACTATTTTCCCATTTTGATATAATATCTGATCGAGATTACAACCGATAAAGGTCGGAAACAATGATGTCGATGTATGAAGGTGCCTGACAAGCGCTCACCAAATATAATCATCACCCTCATGTTGCTAATGGCCGATTTCCATCGTGAAGAGGTATGATCAGGCCGGTGAAGTGCGTATCAATAAACATGTCACTGATTCTCGCCGACGCGACGGATCAGTCGGGCGAAGGTGTGATCAGGCAAAGGCGGCGAGTCGATATCTTATAGGCTTATGAATCAGCATATATAAGAGCTATATTATAGAGGGAAACTAATTTCGGGTGACTGAATTACGGAGTTTGAAGATGAGGGTCCCTGGATTTTACGCCACGAGGCTGGAACCTGACTGATATCACGTTCCCGAACCATCATTTCTATTTTGATACAACGTGATTCTAGTACTATCCCATTAACTAGTAAACCTATCTGAGTATGTGTATTTGTATTATTAATATTCAAACTGTGAAATTCATAGAATAACAGACACAGTCAATGTGTTGGCATAGTGGTGTAGGGGTCAGGCCAGTCGAGCAGCGTTGTTTCACTTTAAGCTAGGTGGCGCGAGTGCCGATCCCTGCTGTGCGGTATGGCCGGCGGACCCACGGTATGCAAATACTATGGGTTCGCCGGCATTACATAACTCAGTCACTATATAAGGCTGAGTCCACAGCGGGTTGACAGGACTTCTCGCGGTGCCTCTTTACGGAGTGAACGTCTGAAGCCTCACATGTTGGTTAGGTTGTGTTGTAGCACCTTTCAACGTTGAAGAGACCAGTATCTCTTCCCGCGCTAGTTGTTGCCCCGAAGTACCAACGGATTGTAACATGAAAGAATACTCGCTAAACTGAAACAGTCCGGAGTCTGGTTTTGTTTTCGTAGTTAAGCGGTAGGTGGTAGATATAGCATCTCCCTCTCCTTTCCAGCGGGCAAAGCCGAACCCACCTGTACTAGCACGGTAAGTACAGGGCAGCGACTGAAGTCTCGGAACCTCTGGTCGGCTGTCGATCGCGGAAAGTGGTTTTACACTTCCAGCGACTAGAGGGAACGCTACATTGGTGCCGTGACCAGGATCTTTGGCTGCTTGCACAGCCGAAGATCACTGGAGAGGAGGCATGGCAGAGAAACCGGGTGTAAAAACTCAGTCGAAGATTGCCATGCAGAGTCCTGCCGCAGAAGGCGCAGCCGGCCCGGAGAAGACACAGGATGTCCGTACTCCGCAGGAAGCTGCAAGCCAACCGCGGAGGAAGGTTGCGAAGAACGTGGCTGAGCAATTGAGCTCAACCGTGTTCCACATGGGGATGCCCAGAGTGGACTCCATGGAAGACAGGGACCTGGAGGGGGTAAGCCAAATAGGTGACTCTGAGGAGGGACCTGAACATGGGGAGGAAGAAACCCCAGTAAACCGGCATGAGACCGATTCTCGGATCGATCATAATGCCGAGCAACAGCAAACACAGCAGGGTCTACTCGATGAGCAGCAGGCCGCTAAGTTGGTGTTGCAAGACGTGTATTCTCGTGCAAAGCACGCCGCTGAGTGCAGAAGGAACAGCTTGCGTTAGACGAGGAGCAGGAAAAGGTGGTGTTGGAATGCACCCAGCGTGCGGAGGCAGACTATGCTTTAAAGTATAGGACTCCTTTGCCAGGCTGGCAGAGCATGACTAAGTACCAAGTATACTCCCCAGTAGGGAATGTCAGAGGTCCTCAGATATATACGCCGCCACGTATAGACTGGAGACTTCCAACGGTAAATTTTGCTTCCCCGATGGACTCTCTAAGAAACTCTACGCACGTTAGTGATAGGGGAGTGCCGTCCACTTCCGCAATAGCGGCATTAGGACTAAACCCTGTGCTTGCGGAGAGTAACGTAGATCGGGTGTTCAATCGATCTCTGGCGCAATCTAGAGATGTCCCGATTGTGAGACCGGCAGAAACAGCCAGACGCAACGCCATCGTTCCGAAGCCTTTTGGTAAAGGAATGGTGTGGGAGCACTGGTTTGCAGGGTTCTGTGAGGATGTTCAGTGCAATGGGTGGAGTACTGCCGACGGACTGCCGTACCTCATGAGAGCGTTGTGCGATGGACCCGGAGAGGCTGCTTTACGCGCCTACCGGTGTTCAGCAACGCACGGATGGGATGCCCTTGTGGAAGTGGCGTCTTATTACTGTGGGCAGCTAGTGACGCTGAACCCTCGCTCGACTTTCCTAAACCGGGTACAGGGTAAGGATGAGTCCGCCCGTGCTTATGGGTTAGCCCTTCAGCAACTGCTGATGGAGGTTTACCCTGGTACTAGACTGGACTCGCCGGCACTGCATGAGGATCTACAAACTCAGTTTGTGAAGGTTCTCAGGGACGAGGACATCCAAACAGAGGTGGTCTCGAAATGGGAACCTGGAATGAGTCTCATACAGGTGCTGAGAATAGTGGACGCCTATGAACGAAGGTGTGCTCTGTTCGGACAGTATGATAAGCCTGTGGGTAAAACCCGGGTAGCTATGCTGACCTCATCCTGGGAACAGGATGAGTTGGTGACGGACGAAACCAGCGACCCCGAAGTGGTAGATGTACTTTCCGCGGTGCGGTCAATGGTGCTTGGACGTCATGGTTTCCGCGGTAGGGGCCATGGCCAGTTGAATCCAGGGAGGCCCAGAAATGGGAATCCCAAGATGACAGAACAGGCTGTGGGGAAAGATTTCGAGGAATCTCATACTGTGGCAGAGATGTTGATGCAGATCAACGAGCGATTATCGCAGTTGGAGAAAAACCAACTGGATACCCGGCGTTGTTGGCAGTGCGGAAAGACTGGGCACATTTCTCCGGAATGTCCCCAGAGGTGGCTGCTGTGGAGTCTACAGACGGCCTGCTAGCTCTACCATCGCTGTATGAGGATCCGGTAAACTATAAAGGGCTGCGATAAGTGGCGAGACAGTAGCCCAAGCAACTGTACGCCAGAGTACGCCAACCGCGGAACTCGCGAACAGTAGGAATCCTGTTCAGACCAGAGAGGAAGATATCTCGAATCAGATTGCTACAATCTGTTCTCGGTATCTATCTCTGAAGCACCCCTGTCTACAATGGCTACGCCAAAGCGGATGGGACCTCGGCACCCTCGATTGTATTTCCCGATTCATTCAGCAGCCATCTCCATTAGGAGGGAGACGGTGGTATGTACCTGTAAGAATTCAAGGGTTGAAAGTAGACCTGTTGGTTGATACCGGAGCAAGTCGCTCTGTGTTAAATCACAATCTATATAAAACTTTTGAGTTTAATCCGGAATGTAAAGTTTCGGAAGGAAGTGCACAGGCTGCTAATGGTACTCCGTTAAAATGTTACGGTAAAGTGATTATTCCGATCTCAGTAGGTAACACTGAATTAGTGTGGAGTCCCATACTCAGTGATATCGAGAAGAATGGAATAATAGGCATAGACTTTCAGGCGTTGTATGGAGTGTCACTGGACCTTCAGCAAGGCTTGCTCCGGATTAAACACCCGGAATAACTGGAAGTAGAATGTTCCGACGGATATCTTCAGTGGTCTCTGTCAGGCAGGATGTGAGCATCGCCCCTCAGCAGATGGTAAATGTGCTAATAGCAGGGGAAGGTGACCTACCGTTGGCAGATGCTATGTTTGAGCCTGATCCAATGTTGTTTCAACACAAAGGATTATAGGCTTGGGTAGTGCTCGGATCGGATCCATACCTGCGACGTCGTTGGTCAAGTAATATTGGCTAACGTGGTAGATACCGTAGAGGCTTGTCCTCTAGGTATTGCGCCTATTCCCAATACCAGACCAGGTGACTGGTCAGGTTTGCAGGAAATCAACGACGACCCGGGAGAGGTGCGGATTGGATGCGTGAATGCAAACTCGAAAAGTGATCCCGGGTTTGTAGTTCTGCATGAGACCCTGATCACTGCTGCGGACGCGTTAACAACAGCGGAGCAGAGTGAACTAAGGAGTATGCTAGGAAGGTGGAGTAAGATCTTTGCATGACCAGGAGACCCTTTGGGTAGAACTGATCGTGCGGAGCACCACATAGATACAGAGGGAAACATTCCATTTAGACTACCCTACCAAAGGTTACCGCCCATCAAGCGGGAAGCTTTGGAAGAGGAGTTACGGAATATGCTTTCCCAAGAAGTAATCGTGCCCAGTGAAAGCCCTTGGGCCAGCCCTGTGGTTATGGTTATGAAGAAGGATGGTACTTGCCGGTTCTGTATTGACTACAGAAAACTGAACGGTATCACCCGGAAGAATGCTTACCCTATACCGCGGATCGATGAGAGTCTCGACTCTTTGGGAGGGAACCAATGGTTTTGTACCTTGGATCTCCAATCCGGGTATTGGCAAGTAAAGATGGCTAGTGAGAATCAGCCGAAAACGGCCTTCACTACCCATGAAGGGCTGTATGAATTTACAGTAATGCCCTTTGGCCTATGCAATGTCCCCGCAACGTTTGAATCCATGATGGATCAGATGTTGAGAGGATTGCGATGGAAGAAATGTTTGGTTTATTTAGACGACATCATTGTTTTCAAGAAGACCGTGGAACAATGTCTAAATAACCTTGCGGAGGTATTTGAACGAATAGAGTCTTACGGTTTGAAACTCAAACCTCAGAAGTGTCGATTGTTTAAACGCTCAGTGGAGTACTTAGGTAGGATAGTCGCGGGTGATGGTATCCGCGCTGACCCATCTAAGTTGGACGTAGTGGCCAAATGACCTTGACCCCGGAATATAAAGGAAGTGGGATCTTTCCTCGGATTCTGTTCATACTATCGTGACTTTATCCCGGGTTTTTCCAAAACCGCCCACTACAATATGTAGTCCTACACAAAGCCGGAAAGTCAAAGGAGATCCTATGGAACCCTGTGGCTGAAGACACTTTTTCGGGACTAAAGAAAAAGTTTGAGGAAACTCCAGTCCTCCATTACCCATTGCCCCAAGGTCGGTTCATCCTCGATACTGACGCGAGCAATGACAGTATTGGGGCGGCACTGTCGCAGATACAGAACGGAGTTGAAGTTCCGATAGCCTTTGCGAGCAATAGTTTGAATAAGGCACAAAGGAACTATTGTACCACGAAGAGAGAACTCCTCGCCGTGGTAGTATACGTAAGGAAATATCAACACTTCCTCGGAGGTGGAGATTTCACTTTATGTACGAATCATTCCTCGTTGAAATGGCTCTTTAATTTCAAAGATGCCAAAGGAATGATTGGAAGATGGTTGGCGGCGCTGTCCGAGTTTGGACTTAAGAACTGCCAAATAGAGCACAGACCCGGTAAATCACACATCAACGCAGACAGTCTCTCTCGGAGACCATTACGTAAGTGTGGACGGCCAGACTGTGGGGAACCGGTGCTATCTTGGCTGCGCTGCACCAGATGGGTAATCCTGATCCCGCGTTCTATCAGTGGACACTGGAACAGATCTGTGAAGCTCAACTGAGTGATCCGGAGATGTCCCGGTTGATTAAACTGGTAAAGAATGGCCTCTGTGTCCAGTAAGGAAACACTTACAGCTGGTTGTACCCATTTCACTGCGTCCTGGGCTTTTGACTCTGTTCCATGAGCATAGAAGTTTGGCACATTTCGGAAAACGTAGGACTGCCGCTAAAATAAAGCGACACTACTACGGGCCCAGAATGAGCGCATGGGTTCTGGAATGCTCAATCTGTTGTAAGGTTAAGCCCGGCGAAGGTCTAGGGAAGATGCCATTACAACAGGAGTTATTCGGAGTCTGGTTTGCATGCATTGCTCTCGATATCATCTCTGGTATCGATGAGTCAGATGACGGCAACACGTGTATGATGGTGGTGATGGATTATTACACAAAATATGTGCAGATCTATACCATGAAAGATCACAAAGCTGCTACCTGTGCGGAAGCACTTATGAAAAATTGGGTGCTACCTTTCAGAGCTCTGAGTATTTTACATTCCGACCAGGGACAAGAGTTTGAATCTCAAATCTGGCAGGAAATGTGTAGAGTACTGGAGATAAAGAAAACACGCACCAACCCATACCACCCACAATCTAATGGGATGGTAGAGTGATTCAATAGAACGTTGATACAGTGCTTGCACACTATGGTCAATGAGAGTCACAGTAACTGGGATGAGCTAGCACCATACATAGCGCACGCTTACAATGGGACTATTCATTCTAGTATGGGGTGTTCACCTAATCTACTTGTCTTCAGAGAAGAGATTGTGATGCCTGCAGACATAGTATATGGTGTACCCGGGATATCCGCAGAGATACCTTGCCCCATAGGTTACGTGGAAAAACTTCGGGAACGCTTTGTGGAGGCTTACTACCGAGCAAGGCGAGGCCTAGAGAAAGCCGCGGAGTGGCAAAGGTCTGGACATGATGTCAGACTAAAGCCGAGAAAGTTCCAGGTTGGAGATAGGTTAATACGATATCACACTCCTTTAGTGAACGTAAAACTCGCCCCAAACTGGGATGGTCCATTTATCATAGTTGAAGTACTGTCAGATATGACAGTAGTCATCGAAGATGAATGGACAAGGAAGCGCTATAAGTCGCATGTTGCTCGCTTGCGAGCATGGCACTGTACGCGCGAAAGAGCTGGCTCTGATAGCACAGAGTCTCAGCCCCGGCAGGTACCGCTTTCAGCGAAACCCGCTCGCAGGGCAGGGAAGTGCCGAGTCAAAGCTGGTAAGAGTTGTAAGGGCCCTACGCCAACACGGCGGAAGCCGGGTCATCCGCGTAAGGTAAAGATACCCCCATCTGACTTGAGAGAGGAAGACTGGGTGGATTGGAAGCCCGAAGCGGGGGACTACAAAGGCCCCACTGACCGTTCTATGTACACTAAACATGGAAGGTCAGTGAAAAAGAAATTAGAATTGGAATACAATTCCACCAACCGCCGTAGCGCCCGAATACGGGGCAAGGCTGCGGTCAACTACAAGGAGTAGTGGTGCGGAGTTGTCGAAAGTACACAACGAGAAAACCCGCTGACCAAACCTGTGTATCATAGGGTTGGTTGATTGAACGTGATGACGGTTGAAACTTGATAAAAGACGGACTTATGGCGGCAGTCCCGACGTTGCTCGAAGGGAATTCCCATAGAGGGCCCTCTAGAGGATATGTTACTTGCCATAACGTTCAAATTTGATGGTTTTTAATCTCTTTCGATCATCAATCTGTACCTTCTTGAGACACGTAATGGTGGTCAGATAGAATTGGAAACCCCCACGGGTATAGACTCGGCTTGGCGCAGTGAAGCGTGGCCGGTCTTTGCACCCGCTGGGAGAGTGTCACAGAGCGAATCAAATGATGCGTAACGGCGTCTTTGATGATTTCGTGGTCGGGGGGCGTGGAGTCGCTCGGATGATGAACGTCTCAACACCTCTCATTGGTCGAGGACATGACCTCTTTTGATTGGGGTCAACTTGCCGTATATAAGGCCTTGTTTCCACAGATCAGATCACTCGACGCCCCTGGAGTGCGGCGCTGCGTTCAGCCTGGCTGAGCAGTGCGGAGAGTCGCGGGCCCTTCCACCGGGGGAGGAACCCACCCCGCAGGACTCGGCTCCGGCCGACACCCCTGCGGGCTCAGGAGACTGCGCGTCTGTCGGCCTGGGCAGTGGTGATTCCCTCGGGGATTGCCACAGTGTCGACTCTGGTGCTCTGGACTCCGGTCCAGACGACAGCCAGTTGTCACCGCGTGGTGAGTCCGGCCCTTCCACTTCGGTGGCAGAGGCTGGGCCCGTGAAGCCTAAGACATCAGCTTTGGCTGAAAGCTCTGGGCGGATCGCTTCCGCGAAGGGTGGGAAAGTGGACCTTTCCCATGTAAAGAGCTATGAGTACGGGCAGAAGTCAGATTTGGCTACTCCTGCTAAACCCAAAGCTTCTCGTCTTCCGAAACCGGTGTTCACACCGCGGAAGGAGACAGGAAAGAAGAGTATTTCAGGTGGGGGAACCTCGCAAGTGGAATTAACTCCCGTTGGCCGTGGCCGCGGGAAGTTGATTCATAAGCCGGATCCTCCTGCTCCCGGAGGCAGCGCAGTAGATCAATGGGATCGCTGGTCACGGGAACTGAAAAGTATCTCAGACCCAGACATGCGTGCCATGGCCATGAAGGGTCTGATTGATCGTTGGGTTGCTAATTAGGGCCTGGAGTGTGCTACACAGGCGGTTTCCCCCTCGAGGGTAGAGGCCCCGGTTGCTGCACCTCCCGCCCCGGTTACTAACCCTGTTACGCCTGCCGTGAAGGAGACTGCTATACAGGTTGATAAAACCCCTGGTAAGTCTACCACGAGACGGTGGAGCCAGCTGCTTCCTCGGAAGCAGCAGAGGCCGCTGAAGGGTGTGCCACGGAGAAGGTGAAACCGGCTGAAAAGCCGGCAAAACCTAGCTCCGTGGAGGATTCACAGGCTGAAAAGCCTGTGAGTAGCTCCTCCTCCTCCCGGGGTAGGCGCAAAACTCGCGCAGCCAGGGAAGCTGCTGCGGCAAAAGTCCCAAGTGTGCGTTCCAAAGGTGGGAAAGGAATGGGAGTGAGTAAGTCCAGCCAGGGGCGACCGTGGCTAAGGGCAAAAGATCTTCGGATCCTAAACCCAGTAGCAGCGGAGCGGCGAAGGGGGCTGGGTCTTCGGGCTCAGACAAAGCCACGTCCACGTCGGCTGGACAACCGCATGGTGATTCATCACAAGAGTCAGACGAACAATCTGATTCCGCTGTGGTGGACAACTGTGGTCAGGTTGGAGACTGGGGCGAGATCATGGATCTTGACAATGCAAAGCATCTTGCCCAGGGATCCAACGCTGACAGTGAGGCCCGTGAATTCCTTCCCGGTGCTAAGCGCGCCCAGAAGCACAAGGTAGCTCGCAAGCTGCCCAGCTGTCTGGTTGGGCGTAAGGCGAAGTGTCTGGAGGTCCTCTGCGTTAAAGACCGCCATTGGCTACCGGAACCGGTAGATGATAATGGCGTGTCTGACGACGAGGAGTGGCTGTTGGATGAGGGCTCCGCTAACATGTGGTACATCACCCGTGTGAACGGAATTACATCCGCCTTGTACCAAAAGTACGGAATCCTCCAGAGGGAGAAGATTAGCTTTGCCCTGCGGCAGTTTACTGTCAATGGGCATTGTGTCTTCCAGAGTTGCCAAGGTGGAGATGTGAAAACGTCTCCTACCTATGCAATTAAGAGATTGTATACGGGGCATCTCGTAGAGATGCATTTGGCTGAGTTTCCGTGGTTCCGTTGCGGGAACAGGTGCTCGGTTGACTCCGGTTCATCCCGCCGGTCTTGGATGATTCGTCACATGTTGGACGAGCATGGGATCGGTGCGGTTCATGGCAGGGAGAGGACCATGCGGCTTTTCAATAAGTTCGTAGGGTTAACTTCCGAGGCCAGAGCCAAAGGTAAAGAACCTGCGCGGAAGGCCGCAAGCCTGCTGCGAAGAAGACCAAGAGCTTGTCTAAGTCCAGGGACTCAGACGACGACTCGAGGTCAGGCCGGTCAGGGTGGAGCCAGACTCCGGGGTCTGTAACTTTGGGAGACGTTCTACATTCCTCAAAGACAGGCCCGGTTAAGGGAAAGCCCGGCCGGAAAGGGTTGAGTGCGCCTAAGGGGGAGAAATCCTCTAAGGGTTCTGCAGAGACAGCGGTCTCGTCTGACGCTTCGGCGTCGACAAGCACTGCTGGCGCTTGACCAAAAGAGAAGAAACTGGACTCCGAGCCTGCGGAGGATAGTGGCGCGACTGGTGGTGGGGAAGAGGAGTTCCCTTCTCTGCCCCCACCTCAGCGCCCTGCCCCTAAGGCTGAGTCCCGGCCCAAACCTTCCCTAGTGGAAGGAGTGAAGCCTGGACACTGCGGGGAACAGATAGATGTGTACACCGGGGACCAAAAGCTGACACTGGCTAGCGTAGCAAAGACAGATTGGCGCCCGTATCATATGCAGACCTACTTGGAATGTGTTTATAGACAATCGATTATCAACGCTAACAAGTTTAGGATAGCCCAGATGCGGGTAGCGGAGTACGCCCATCAGCGGATGTCAAGCTTGTTGCAGGTGCCATTGGAAAACATGGCTGCAAAGCTGCCAGTAGTTGAGGCGCGGTTGGCGCGTTCAGAGCTCACCCTTCAGGACTACGACTACAAGTTTCGTACCATGATGGGAGTGAGCATGTTCGAGGTTGAACCGTCTAACATCGCAGCTGCGGAAGTGGTGTGGTTGTTACATCAACGTCGGAGAGGGCGGTATCTTGACTTCGTGGATACCCCAAACCTTACAATGCAACAAGCAGGCGCATTGTTGGAATGGGGTCTGGAGAGGGATTACGCCCTAGATGGACAGTCGTCCCAGGCTTTGGCTATGGAGGCTGCTCCATGTAACCGTCCTCAGAGCAATCCTGGGAGTTCCTCGGAATCTCCACAGGTATCTCTGAGGCAGCCGCCGTCAGTAACCCGCACTACATCGAGACCCTCTTTTGTGCCACCACGAGAGCAGCAGGTCCCGTTCGGTGTGGAGCTGGGAGAAATTGGAAGTGTCTCCCCCCGATTACCGTTTAGTTCCTCGGTAACTTGGAATTCTCCCGGCATTGCTGATGACATCAGCACGGCTGACCTGAATGCGGGGATGGCTAGGTTCAGGGTCACAGACCCACTGAGTCCACCACCTAACGTTGGTCAGCAGGCTGCCGCGACGAGGCCCGCTACCCCGTCCACTACAGCCGCCCCTCCAACTGAAGACCCCGCCGTTGAAAAACCAGGTTGTTCCGGCGAGAGGCCAGCTGGCTGAGGGCCTGTAGCGAGGCAGCATCGGTCCATCCTACATCGAATCCAGAGAACTCACCGAGATTCCCCGGTATCAATGTGGGATGGAAAGAGGCAGGACACTTCCTGCCGCAGAGGATGGCTAGACACATTCAACCCTTGTTGTTTGTGCCTGTCCGTCCGTCTCAGATATTAACTCCTGCAGTTCTTATCTGGGGATCACCCACACCTAAATTCAGTTTTGGGTGGAGAGGGTGACTGGTTTGGTCTCCCATATACGTGGTACTTCAATCAGCGGCCCCCGTGGTTGCTGGGAGGGGTAGTACAGGGGGATCAAAATAGAGAAGCGATCTCAGGTTGGGCTGCGGAGAATAATCCCCGGGTGAATTTTTGCTGCACAACTCGGGTTTCAGAGGGCTGAAGGGCCTCTAAATGGTAGCCCCGTAGCAGGGCCCCATTGCGAAACACTCCGGCCTGCGGGTGCTTTCCGCGAGTTGGACTCCTGTCTAAACTCCGCGGAGAGTGTAGAGACAGTGTGGGGGGCTAAGACCCAGCTTCGGCAAGTGGTTTTGGTTCCCTGTAGGGTGATTGACGCTGGACTCGCTTGGTCTTTTGCCGGTGAGGGAAGTGTCAATCACTGTGTGGATGGGGGTTGGGGCCTTCAGTGGTTCCTGCAACTCCTATCCATAGAGACGGTTATAGCGTGCCACGCCATAAGGACGCTGATACCAACTTTTACTGAGATGGGAACTCCTACACGGAGAAGAGAAAGTACGATCTATCTTTTTCTTTCTCCTTCTACACCAACACTCTCTTTTCATCACAAGAACGACCTGCAGCACAGGCCATTGTGATGTCAAAAAGGTGGGGGGGTTCGCGGAATTGCTCCCCCTAACAATGCTGAAGCTGAACCAGGAGGAGGACAGAAGCCTGGCGCCTGGAAGCAGGGGGCTGGATCGAGTAGGTCCCCATGCTGACAGGTCTGCTGGGCTCAAAACTCATTTTTATCATCCCTGGCTTACAACTCCGGAACGGTGGGAGACGGGGTGCTCGCTGGTCTGGGCTGAACCAAGTAGGACACATTCTACCTCAATCAGACAAACCAGGTCAGGCGGAGCAATCAAAATGAAACAAAACTTTCCCCGGTGTTCCTTTTATTTGAATAGTTTAAATTATTATGGACCTCATAAATGGAATGAACTGCATCCAAAAATCAGGAATCTGCCTGATTACACAACCTTTAAAACACAAATGAAGATCTGGATGAATAACCAAATCAACTGATGACTGTACTGTCACTATGACTCCTCGTCAATTCTTGTAATAATCATATGATATACCTGCCTACACCTATTTCGCCGGTGGTTTGTGATCTTTGAGAGAGAGCCTGCATTGTTATTATTGTTATATTTATATTTATGTTCTTTGTATATGTGACTACATCCCCTTTCTAATGTCACCATCGAATGTATGAACGAATGCTTGACTGGAGATACATGGAAACCAGTTATGTTATTATTGAGTACCTTCAGTATAAATAAACAATTTTAAAAAAAACAAACCTTTTAACGTTGAAGAGACCAGTATCTCTTCCCGCGCTAGTTGGTGCCCCGAAGTACCACTGGATTGTAACGTGAAAGAATACCGTAATAAAAGCTCGGTAAACTGAAACAGTCCGGAGTCTGGTTTTGTCTTCGTAGTTAAGCGGTAGGTGGTAGATCTAGCATCTCCTTCCCCTTTCCAGCGGAGGTACTACTTGTACTAGCACGGTAAGTACAGGGTAGCGACTGAAGTCTCGGAACCTCTGGTCGGCTGTCGATCGCGGAAAGTGGTAATACACTTCCAGCGACTAGAGGGAACGCTACAGTGGTATTATTGAAACCAAGTGGTACAATCTGAGGTTCATACGATGTACGACATGTATCTAATCTTATTATCAATTGGCTTGTAATAGAACCGACATTTTTTCCATTACGTGGACTTTATCAAGATTATTTTGCTCCGCTATTCAGCTGATCAGCTCGCAGGTGTCATGGTAGCTGTTACAACAGACAATGTGGTTCCGACAGTCGACATGGGGCCTGTGTGTGACAGTGCCCCCCTGTCCAACCTGGAGAACGGATCGCGTGTGGTGGTCGTGTGTGACAGGCCGCTCAAGGGTCGCTTTGTGACAGTCTTCACGGGAACAGGCAATCCTCTCACCCTGTGTGAGGTCCAGGTCGTCGCCGCTGGTCAGTATGCAATACAACTAGGACCAATTTTCTAAATCTTTTTTTTATTTTTTTTTTATTCAATAAACTCCAGTTCTAACCAAGGTTAGATCTTCCACTGGGCATCACATTATCATACAACAAGCTTGTTCATCTTGTATTAAACATCCGTAGTTACAAATACATGTAGTGGTGTGATATTGATGAGATGAATCAATAACTGTATCAGACAGTCAACCAGTCAGCCTCCAATCATACTCTGAGTACATGGTTTTCACCTTTTGTTTAAAACATTTTGTTGTCTCACTAAATTGGGTGTCCACGCCAAGACTATTCCATAGCCAAGACTATTCCATAGAATTTGACCATTCTTCTTTTTATTGATCCGATCAGCAAAGGGTCCATAAAATACGATATTGGTTCACCATTGATGAATGAGCGTGGAACTTTTTTTAGAAGTTTGTCATATGTTTTTGGGGGCTTTTGGGTTGGTCTTTTTTTGCGGCAATCTGAAGGTCTATGTGAGTATTCTGACCCTTTAGGTAGCGCACATGAGCGTGTGACAAGCGCTCAAAAGGAAGCTTTTAGACACTTTTGTAAACAGATCTCCCAGTGAGAACAAGCAACCGGTAACAGCAAGCGGATCCAATCGGCAAGTTAAATTTGCAAAAGGGTGGGAAGAGATTGTTGATAGTTAAATAACTAGCACGGACAGCTGAAATTAACACCCAAATATTTATAAAATCGTTGTATGATACTTGATTCTCCCTAGGGACCTGTTTCACTAGTTTCGTGACATGTCTAGATGGCGTGTCCGGTTTGTCCGGTTTCATAAGAACTAGACATTAGACTTCGTTTTGTCTGTTCTTGCTTGTACTGTTGGTGCCACTTTTGTCACGAAACTAGTGAAACAGGTCCATGATGTGTAGATTCGTCTTATTCTTATGTCTGAGGTCTGTCTTTTCCTAAGGGCAGCTACTTGTGTTGTCTGGAAACTAGACAACCCCAATGTCTGTATGGTGTCATAGACATGTCACGAAACTAATGAAACAGGTCCCTGGTCTTTGAAGATGCATACTTTAGGTATCTGTATATAAAATAGCATCTTCTTTTCATCGAGAATATATATATAAGTATGGTCTCGGAGGATTATTGAATATATTCTAGCAGATTAGATAGTCACTGCAACTGATGTAATTCATGCACATACTTAACACACATTGTCGTAATGGCATTTTATATTAGTTCATTTTATTGTATAGACTAACCAACATTATCATTTTCACTTGACCAGTTCGGTAATTGATAGTTACTATGACTCGATTACCTATGGAAACAGCCATACATGTGTTATCTCTTGATCACTCATGTTACCATCATTCCCTGTCATAAGTCACCAAGCACATAGATGAACCATACAATTTGACTTCAGATAATCTGTACAAGTTAGAAATAGAAAACTCGAAATGCAACAATGAATGTATAGGGCTTCAGTGGAAGAACTGCAACTTTACCGAACTCGGTGGTTGTGTAAGACATATTCCCTAAAGAAAAACTATTTTAAAAGAAAACAAAAAAAAACATATGATATCTAATCACAATCAAGGACCAGACTTTGACCATAGAGAATTCATTCTGACATTGTTTCATTGCAGTAACACATTACTACCTGTCCATGGACAGCGCGGACTCAGTGACTTCCACTGCTGACTTAACTCCAACCATTAGGGGAACTGTTACGTTCCATCATGATGCATGGAAAGAAAATTCAGCACTTGTAGGCGACACCGGTTATATAGACTTCGGCAACATGAGAAGTGAATGTTTTGGCAACCCTGAAATGTGTCCTTTGGGGTGTACATTTGCCTTTTGGATCAAAATTTACCCCGATTTTAGCCGCAACTCAGCGTACTACATGTCATCGGGAGGGCAAACCAGTGGTTCCTTTGGGTTAGCGATTCTTTGGAAGCCAAATCAACTCTGGCTTATATTGACAACTCGGACTGCTGGCTGGTATAAGTCCAAAGTGTACCTCCCAGCTACGACATGGTCCCACCTGGCTGTCGCCTGGTCTCTCTCAGGAGGCATGACAGTGTACCGCAACGGGACTGAAGCCTACTCTCAACCCACAAGTAAGCCAAGGAACCCACCTTCTTCTACTGACCACAACCTGTTTTTAATAGGACGGCCAAACACAAACACCGACACCTTAAACTATATTGGAAATTGTCAAATTGATGATTTCCAGTTTTGGTCAGAGAAGAAGGATACCACTTTTGTCAGAGCCATGTTCCAGGATTATACGCTCTCCGGTTTGTATTCCAATCTGTTAAAGTTTATGAATGTAAGTATAAATTCAAGTCATGGTGATACGATATGAATAAAGGTAGAACATATGTCTTTCTTAGGAGGCCAAATCCTCCGGGTCACAGCACATGAGAGCTATTATTCTGAAAGATTGCCTATCACTAATCATCCCCAGCTGACAGGCAAGCTTTAGCTAGGGTACCTTTCCCACCTCGCGGAGATCTGCTATTCCTATACCTAGGGGCGCACACTCTACCGCTGCTGGGGGAGTAGTAGTAACTTGCGTTTATCCTACCCCTAATAAAAAAACTCCATAGGCTTAACATTGGGTCACTGTCGATTAATGGTATTACTGATATCACATGAAGACAAGATATTAGCTTCAATCTGTATGCTGATGATATCGTGTTATATGTCTCAGGTAAGACAGCGAATGATTACTACCTCTGAAAAGTGTGCTAGACTGCTCCATGACTGGACAATCAGCAACCAGATGACTATAAACATCAACAGGTGTATGGTTTACCTCTAAATCTAAATTGAATGTAGATGGACCTAAATTATCAGAACCTGCCCCTTGAGGCAAGGGAGGGCGCTCATGGACCAAATATTCCTCAAAACACTCAAAATAACAAGGTCGCACATGCATTAACAAGATCACAAACTAAAACGTTGTTTGCTATGCCCCGACCTAAACCCTGCGTATAAGTCTCCGTCTTACCGAGGTATGAAACTCTGGTACGACTTGCCGGTGGGAATCAGGCTGCACCCAAAAAAGTGCCTTTTTAAGGCTGGCCTTAGGGTTCTTACCTGATTTATAATGTTCATGACATATAACCCGGCAGGACATGAAACAGATTATGAAAATTAGATTCATCTCACACCCAGCATTCCCATACGCATCACTCATATGTACTCACATCCTAAACATACAAAGTTATTTGGGCCATCCTTTCCAGGCCCATTACCTCTGTAATTATGTTGCAGTTTATTGACTTTTTTCTACATGGTTGGGACAATGTCAGATTTAACTATAACTAAATGGCTTCTAGCTGCCTGCGTTTGCTGGCAAGGAACTAGAGCAGATAACCTAACTGCTGTTATAAAAATGTCTCGCCGACAAAGGGTTTGATAGTAGACCACATTGTAAGTTGTACCAGCGAATAGAATCCTAATTGTAAACATTTTTATAGTCTAGATGTGTAACACTGACAAATAATACCACGTCAAAAGAAAATATTGTACAAAAGATATGCATTGTGACGCGTTAAAGATGTTACCAGAAATGGAACACACCTGGCGAAAACCTGCTATGCAGAGATGGATGCATTTGCTTCTTTGTTGTTGCAGTAAAAAAACAAAAGGAATAACAGTGCCAATATTTTAACCCCTGTCATCGGAGGTGGAAAAAGGATTTTGATTTACTATTAATGAACGTAATTACTTCATTCATATGCATAAAGCAATGAATATCCTATGTAGGTGTTTGTCACTGAACTCCTTCTTTTTAAATGAGCTGAGTCATTTTATTTACAGAATGTAAACGCTATAGTGCATTTGCTTACATGATAATACAATTTGGGTTTTCCTGCGTCGAAAAAACATCAACATGACCAAAAACATCAAACTTTTGTCAACTCGTATGAAAAAGAGGTCATACGATGTAATATATATATAAATTATATATATATATATATATATATATATATATATATATATAAATATATATATATATATATATATATATATATATATATATATATATATATATATATATATATACACACACATATATATATAGTAGAACCCCGCTAAACTAGAGGGAACCGCTCCGAGCGAATGTGACCTTTAACGCGGAGTGCCCGCTTACGCGGGGTGTCCGTTAGGCGGGGTTCTACTGTATATGTATGTATATCCTCTAAGTTATCTAGCGGGCCCACTATGGACGTATGTATATGAAAACATTAGTAGACACCTGCTATGCGAGCGGCTACGGGGTAGTGAAAAGATGAATAAACCGTGCGGTGTTTCCGTTTTACAGAAGAGTTCGTCGCGGCTACGTTTATGACGTCAGATGCTCCAGGAGTCAGTAGGACAGCCAGTGAACTGCTCTCTGGAGGATGTGTCACTCTCACCACCGCCGTTAACCCCTGGATCGAGGCAGATCTCCAGGCCTTCTACTGGGTCAATTACGTCCTCATTGAGACTCCAGCATCGAAACGTGAGTTGAATAAGAACAGAGGCGTGGCGGCAGTTTAAAGATTGAATACAGTCAGGTTACGATGCACATGTAAATAGGTAATTATAATACACGAGCGCTAACGAGTGTATTATATGGACAACCTTGAACAGTGTACAGAGCTGCCTGTCCCCAAAACCATCGTTTATTTAATTCATTATACATCCTCTCGAATAGGCCTAAATGAAACCTAGGAAATGCCACTCTTTTGTGTCCATGATGAACATACATTTCCTCCTTAATCAATGGCTTTGAGGCCGCAATCAACAATTGGGTTCAAATTCGCCATGAATGGTGCTGTTTTCAAACACCATAGAAACAATGGGTTGTGGCTTATTGCGGCCCCATAGATTTTCAATGGGCACTATGTAATCAATGGATAGTAAAAGCATATACCAATCATCCATGGTACTGGCGTGCTGTCGGTCATTACTGTTTGTCATTAATTAAATCATTGACCTTTGCTCAGCTGGAGAACTGCATCAGCTATATGTGGGCTTGTCCAATTTACGTCATGACCAACAAGACAACTTTCCCTTCAGTCAAACAATTTGCAACTTTCTGGCAGGTATGTATTAGTGGTAATACTATGAAGAGACGTCACGAGTTTGAGTCTGAGTTTATTTATGCCACGCATTTTGTTGGCTCCATAATTTCACGAGTTGAAGACGAGTGACATTATGGAGCCAACAAAATGCGTGGCATAAATAAGCTCAAACTCAAACGAGTGGCATCTAGATTTTATCCTACCCCGTTTCCATATTTTTTCAGTATCAGAAAGTAGTGGCATAAACAGCACTTTATGTCACACCCGTGACATAAACAAATCCCATGTTAAGCCTATGACGTTTTTTATTAGGGGTAGGATAATAACGTTTATTACTGTGTTAAATGTGTTGTAACATGATGAATAAAGATCTAAATGTAGTTCCTTAGGTTTGTGGCCGAATGTTTCAAATAGCTGACTCTTTCAGTTCAGAGTGGTGATATCCTTCAGTATGTTGTTCTTGAGATTGACATACATGTTGCCTTGGTTTGTGTCATGGTAACTGGGCTATCGACAGATTGAGCCATATTAGTTTTCCTCCAAACTGGCCTCCGAAGGTGATATCTAGTGTTACCTGGTAATTATTATAGAAATAATAAAGCTTTTTGTTTCAAGACACCATTTTAGCATGGAAATAACCATGACTTATTCTAACGTCTCTCTGTAAAACAGATTTAGGTGGTGTCACAAGAGGTAAGAGTTAATATCTTTGAGTGTTTCTCTCATATCTATTGTAAGATCCCCCTGGTCAGTCAGAGAGGCTTGTCATCCCGTGTCAAACGACGAATTGGGTTCGCTTTGTTACTGTTCTTCTCCTCGGAAATACCAAGTTACACATCTGCTCAATCGAAGTCTACCAACGACCAGGTAAGCATCAGTCTTATTTTTATATACCTCGTTCATATTTTCATCTATCAGCAATACTATTGTGCCTGTAAATGTCTCATTGATGTAGTTCAAAGGGGAAAAACTATGATAAATACTGATCAATGCCACAAAGCTCTGAGATGGCAGTGGCACAAAATATTATTGTTAATGACAGAAAACTACAGATCAGTAATCGTGTAACTATACATGTGACCCTTTACTCTACTTTTCTTTTTTTCCTTTTTATATCAACTAAAACGGAAAATTGTAAGCGACGATCACCTTCCGTTGATGTCTAAACAACCACTTCAAATGGAAGAACAGGTGTTACACACCAATTTGATAAATAGTAGAAAATATATACATGTATGTGTAAATATATATGTCAATCATGTCTTGGCGTGTGTGAATCCTTTGAAACTTGAAAGATACCAAAATAGTCCCATATTTGAGAAATTCAAAAATCGTATCATTTCAATAATAAAGTCCCTTGTTGTTCCTATATTTCTGGTGATAATCGCCCGACTGTTCAATTGATATAATCCTGTAACCGCAAACTGAAATTACACTGATTTGATTTCTCCGTTTACTGTTTCACACTTTATTGACTTGATAACCTCAGGAAACCGAGCTCTCCAACGTCCTACGATGCAACTCTCCCCCGAATACTATCTTGGGACTTCTGCAAACTGGATTCATTATTCCGGGTTAGCTGTAGATGGAAAGGTCGGACTTGAGACGTGGAACAGATTGACATCAAGCAATGCATGGTGGGCAGTCGACCTTCAAATGTCTGCACAAATCTCTACTGTCCATATAACGTATAACATCGGTAAGACGATTTACTGTTTACTAGCGACGTCGTCAATTCGTATTTAGCTACCACCTACCCCCTCCCCACTCCCCCCTACAATTTTTAACTAGCGGGTGAACGAGAAACCATTGTAAACTCGTGGTTATCATTTCGTATGACACAGGTGCTTGTGGTGATCATCGGCGATCAGAACTCTATGGATTGACACCAGCAAAAAGGGTGAGATCTCATTGCATTCTCTCAAGGAAAGGAGATAGGAAAACTACAGTTCTAAATTATGTTTTCAGCGCAGCTAGAAACAAATCCTAAGGATAGAAGTACATCTGTGTAGAGAAACATAAAAAAAGAATAGCAGGATTCAGTCAAGTACAACCCATACGACCTCCAGAGGTTACTAAACTCCCCATTATCGCCCAGGGTAAATACAAGTTCCGCTTGCAACTGAGTGGGCACACCACGACCGCATGAACAACAGTTTTCTTATTTGTAATTGGAGAAACTAAATATAATTTCGGATTTACAAGTAGAAATAGCTGAAATTTCCATTTCTGGCATCAGAATTTCAATTTGAAGATTTCTGAAAACGGTTAACCCTTTCCCTACCGCCGATGCCATTTGGCACTCCCGTGAGTACGACCGGTGATGCCAAATGGCACTCCCGTATGGACGTCCGGTGATGCCAAATGGCATTCCCGTATGTACAGCCGGTAATGCCAAATGGCATTTTTTCTCCGATATGTTACAAAACTGATTATTTTTCAGTTAATACTGTATGGATTTAAATGATATTTCCAGGGATTATGTAAATATATATTACAAAAATAGAGAAATGGGAAATAAATTTCTGGTAGCAATGGATACATTGATACACCCCTATAAATATCGGGAAAATGCCCCATCGGACCCACACTCATTCGAGTGACAGCGGTGCCAACACCTATAGAGCATAAGGCGCCGATATTAATTTGAAAATGAGCGAATCTGATTCCGACTGGGACGACAACGTTCCTCTAAGTGTATACCAACACACAAAAGGAATTGAATCTGAATTATTGAACGAATGGTCCGATGTCGCAGACGCAGAGAGCGACTCCAATGATGAACCCTTGATTAATCTTACTTCCACTAAGACTACAGAAGGACGGAAATGGCAACCTGTGTCGGCCAACAAGAAAATCAAGAGCGACTATTCGAAGATATCAAACCCCCGGGAATAACAGAGAAAGTTGACCAGTCGACAACAAGTGCCCTCGATTATTTTCGTCTCTTCGTATCTGTAGGAGTTGTTACCGATCTTGTCTGCAAAACAAACCAATATGCAAAAGAACATGGCTGCGACAAAAAAAAACAAGAAGGAGGCGCCCTGGAGAGACGTCTCTGTCGTGGAGATGGTGCACTTTGTCGCACTCACATTCATCATGGGAATAATCAGAAAACCAGAACTACAACATTACTGGACGACAATACATGAATTTCTAACCCCGGGTATATACGTGATCTAATGAGAAGGAAGACATTCGTGTCAATTCTACGGTAAGTTTATTATGATTTTACAGTGCTTATGATATAGCTGTCAGAACCTAGCTGTCACTACTGTCACTATGTAAATAAACAAAGGCGATGCGGAGGTGTCAACTTGAAACGTCTTTGATGCATTAGAAAATCATTTTCTCCAGTAGTAACTTTGTGAAATTATATAGCAATGCCGTAGATAAATCTTTTGTAATGAATATTTACGGGTTTATATGTTTTTTCCTCAGATTTCTGCACTTCTCTGAGGAAACCCTGACGACTGCAGACGACAGGGCCGGTAATGAAAACGAGGCTGCGGGGATTCCGGCCAACCCTACCCAGCGAAGGAGCCCGGGCCCGATGGTTAATTGGATTTTAAACCTACTGAATACATCTGCGACAAAATATTTCAACCCTAGCAGAGAGGTATCGATAGATGAGACAATGATTAGTCACAAAGGAAAGACCTGCCATAGGCAATATATGCCAAATAAGTGGGGTATAAAATGCTGGGTTTAAGCCGACGCCATTACAGGTTATGTGCTTAGAGTGATACCTTTCTTCGGTCGAGAAGATAGGGAGGGAAAGTCAACAACAGACTCTATTATTTGGAAATTATTAACGGGTGCAGATCTATTGAAGCGAGGATACAGAGTATACTTCGATAACTTTTGTACGGGAATACCTATATTGGAAAAGCTACTATCGGTTAAAACATATGCGTGCGGCACCTTGAGAGCTAACCATAGCCCCGCCCCCCCTGATGGCCAAGAAGTGTGGAAGTATCTTATTAACGCTGTGGTTAGATCACAAGATCATTCATATACTTTCAAGTATTCACGGTAGTATCATTACTACGGTGAAAAGGACAATGAAGAATGTCACTTCGGGAAAGTTCGCAAAACAAGATATAACCTGCCCTAGCTGTGTTCGTGATTACTGTAAATACATGGGTGGAGTCGACCTGGCTGACCAGATGATTTCTTATTATTCTTTCGGCCATAAATCCCGTAAATGGACAAAAAAGATGTTTTTTTCTGTATGGAAGTAATGAAATTTGATTCGCAAGTTATGCATAATTCCGTTAAAAAAAAACGAATCAGCCACAAGAATTACTTTCAGAGACATCCGAGTCAATCATATCGAACCCATCCTCTGTCACTTGTGTTCATAACCGCCTAACCTCTCGTTGTTTTCCCGATCACTTTGATAGGAAATCTTTTTGCAGGGTTTGTTATAGGAAAAGTATGGCGCACCCAATATTGACGAAGGGACAGTCAGATTCGGATGTAAAACTTGTGGGGTTCATCTATGTATTCCTTTATGTTTTAAAATCTACCACACTCAGGAGGATTTCTAATATATATATATCATTGTTACGAGCTGTCACTGTCACTGTCAGTGTCATTGACACCAGTGCAAAGCGAACCGAGTCACAGTCGATTTTCTATAATATATACTAATCAGCATTCAGAAAATATGCCTACCTATAATATTTATCTAATCTGTAAAAAAGAGGTGAATTCTACATATATGTACATATATGGTTATATCATTGATTATGAACTTGTGAGCGAACACCTGCATTGTTTATATCATGATGGAGGTACTGCTGTGAAAGGTATTATAAATGCCTTGAGTTTTTCTCCTGAAAAGAAACACACATATATATACACATACATAATAAAAATATTAATTAAATGGAAATTCACTTACCTTAATATGTTGTCTTGTCCTGTTTTTATTTTAAGTAGATCCATGCAGGCGTTGTGGAGATATTATTTATTTTCGAAATGATGTCGAACCACTGGCACTCTCTCCTCCATCTTGTTTTAGTGTCATTGTTCACATTTTCACAGATCCACTTCGTAAATTCAATCTAGTCGAGCAATATAAATCCCGTGAATAATGAATTGGACAATTAGACAGCCTGATGTCTGGGCTTGCTTCCCGTCGTATTCCCGTTATCAATTTCGTAGTATTAATATTATTAATTAATGATTTTCTGCTGGGCCACTGTCACTGTCAGTGGGAGGCCGTAGTGAATACGTTCAGTCTAAATCCCAATTCTAATAATTACTGGCCGATAAAACATAACAAAATATATACGGGAATATTCCTACAAGTCCATAGATCATCTATATCTAGGTTTAGTCTCATTTAAATCGTCATATTAATGCTACGGGACCATTTGCGTAATGACCTATTTCGGATATCGTTCCCTAGATTAACTTTAGACGTGAAGCCATTGTCAAGTGTCGAGCTGGCACTTGTAGTGATGGGACGCCGTAGTGAATATGTTCAGTCTAAATCCCAATTCTAATAATTACTGGCCGATAAAACATAACAAAATATATACGGGAAGAATCCTACAAGTCCATAGATCATCTATATCTAGGTTTAGTCTCATTTAAATCGTCGTATTAATGCTACAGGGCCATTTGCGTAATGACCTATTTCGGCGATCGTTCCTTAGATTAACTTTAGACTGGAGTCAATGACAGTGACAGTGACAGCTGGCTCGGCCGGCCCCCCGATAGGTGTGAAGCAAATGTAATATTTCTGCTATAAAGATCATTCCCCCGTATAAACCACTGCCACAGACAGATTCCTCAGGCTTTTTTTATATTAATTCAATCCAGCATTGTTGATGTCATTGGGTAGAATAGTTCATAATAGACCAAACCAGAATACTGTCGTCATTGACGTTGCCTCAGACGCCCATTCATATAACATGGCGAACACTGTCACAACTTGTTCTGTAACATCCGATGAATTTTGCCGTCATCTAACTTAAACCCCTTTTACGAATGGCACGAAGAAAAAGCCTGATGTCTCTTCTATTTTCTGGTAGTAATGGCGATGTTCAATATATATGATTAATATTAATAATCCGTGTTCTGCTGCTACAAGTCACACACTCTCCGCACCACGCGGGTTAGCATAGAGATGATGCGAAGCCTTACGCCTACTATAAGACAGAGCACGGTAGCCGCCACCTATAAGGCTTATCGCATTTTCATGATTTCTCCATAATATATTGATTTTACACAAAAAACAACTCCAGAAACATGTTCTCCATATCTTTTTATTATTATTTATGTAAAAAATAAAAAATGTCATCGCGATAAAAAAAAAGATTCAAACCTCCGTAGGCGCAGTGCTATATTGGGCCTAGCCACAGGCTTGTGTCAATGGCGTTAAAAAAGATGTCTTGAAATGTTCCTGCTTTTGGAAATATTAATATAATTATTAAATATTGATCTAATTAATAATCAATGGTATGTAAATGAAGCGTAACGTCTCTTCTTTTATTGGGTATCATTTAAATTATCTAATTATTTTTCTAAGTTAATTTATTTTGCTAATTAGTGAAGCACCCCTCTGCAGTTCGGGCCGTGTTCTAGCCTATGAGACAAACGCCGGATGTGGGGCACCTGCAGAACGTGTGACGTCTGACGTAGTATATATACTCGCCATAGGGGGCGCGGTGGTTAACGCACTTCGCGCTACACTAGGCGCAGCCGTTAAAGAGTTAAACTGGGTAATTGTGGGTTACGGTTGAAGGGTCTATCACCATACAATGTCGGCAACCAGCGAACACCGGAACTTGTAAACAGACTGAATTCTGGGATACCTCAATAGGGTCTATGGCCCTTCAGTCTCCATGCAGAGGTCTGGTTTGCTGTGTCTCTATGTGCGGGAGCAACTCCAAGCGGATCCGGCGAAATTTTAACGTTTTATTTGTGGCAACAGGCTCATGCACACTCTGCCCCAAGGTTAGAGAGGTCACTTAGACTTTAAGCTTGTTGCAATTGTAACCGCAGCCACCGGATCTTCAATGAAGTGTCCTGTGCGCAGATCTGCCGTGGGTTTCCTTACTCTCAAAAGGGGGGACAAGGGTCTCGACAGAAGAGGCTGAAGAAAGTTTGTTGGAAAAGTTTGTTGTCTTCTTTATTTCCATTATTCTCCAGTACTCTCCGTGAAAACTATAAATCAAACAATATTACATATCTTAGGAAGGGTTAACAGTAGCTGTCATTTACATTTATAGCAAAAGTGACAGTAAACTATAATACTTCTAAATTAGACTCATAGTGATAGTGACAAAGTGCATTACTCATATAGAGGAACAGTTAACCCATAGTGGCAGACTACAATACTCAGTCAAAATTACAGTAAACTCATAGTGACAAACTATGATACCTGAAATCACTGTAATATCTCAATAAAACTCTGAACTGACATGAAGAGGGGCTATGGCCACAGTTACAGCAAAGACAAAGAGAGTTCCAATACAAATCTCTACATGATTCAACCACTATAGTGCTTGGCTTCATAATCTACACATAAAAATGCATCAACTTATGTAAAAGTTACATCAAACATGTTCCTTGGATCTATATTGATATATATATCTAGTTAACATACCTCCTTGGTCCCTTATTACTTGATTATTTCATCTTTTGCTGGAGAGGAACAGGAGCTACTCTCTCCTTTGTTTGGTTTGGCTCCATGTGCTCAGAGGGAGCTACAGTATTTGGAAGGCACTTCCTGTATAAACAAAGTTGTAATCCTATCCCCTTTCCTTTATCAAACATTTGCAAAGGTACTATATCAAAAGACAGGATTGATATCATCTTAGTTAGATACATATATAACTATAGCATGACATTATTCTTGAAGAAATGATGTCTAAACTCTAAAGGTATAATCAAAATAACAAGCACTCCCTAGTCTCTGACACTAGATGGCAGCAGAAGTACTATACGGAAACAGGGTTACTGTGGCTGTACGTGATAAATACGCGGTAAAATTGACGATAAAACGACCCGATGCCGAAGGCAGAGGGTCGTTTTATCGTCAATTTTACCAAGTATTTATCACGTACAGACACAGTATGCCTGTTTTTGTATTATTATATGGTCAATTCTCCCAGATCGTGATCGATGGCCCACGTACGGTGACCGATGATTCAAAGGGTCATTTTCATATCTATATAACATTTTATAATATCATAAATGATATTAGTGTCTGTAGAAATGACAGATCTGCCAGGGGAACCCCACTTTCATGTACCTATATCGATAAAAAAGATTGATAAACCCCTAGAATAGGCATTTTTTAGCTCAAATTCATAGATGAAACCTATATAACCAGATTTTGAAGACCTCTTATAAATTTGTAACTATATATGTTCATCTATTCTGAATGTGGGATACCCACAAATGTGTTGCAGAACATATAAATTATAATAAATGTTTAGATGGGGAAATCTATATATAGTCTAAGTTTAAAAAATTAGTGGTGAAGGGTATGTCACCGTACATGGGCAAGCAAATTTAAAAGGTAAAAAAAAAAAAAAAAAGTAATTTGTTGGGTACTTTTTAATAATCCAAATTATGGAGGCATGTGTACAAGTTTTATAACATCTGTAATGTAAACAATAATTCTTTCATCAAACAAACCACAGCTAAATGAACAATGGTGGTGAACTTTATTTGGTCACCGTACATGGGCAGATATTATTAGGTTTTGCTTATGTAAGGAAAAAGATTTACAATATTATTGAATGATATTTTGCAGATAAACAGAGAATAATGGAAAAATTAACACCTGCAATTTGCAAAGACTTCAGGCATGTTAATGCTAAGAAATATACATGTGTTTTAACCATGTCACCATACGTGGGTCGGTCACCGTACGTGGGCATTGTATTCTGAATGATATTAATCAACTCTAATTTACTCAATACAAGTAGAGCCTCATTTTCTGAAAATAAAATTCTGATTCTGCTATTAATTAACAATTAATATTTCCCCTAAAACCTTGTCAAATACACATGCCCACGTACGGTGACATATGGGTTACAGGGTTAAAGTCATTCAGCTAATAAATAAATATCTAATAAAGATTAGTGTTCCCAACTTTTACACATGTAAGGTATTGTGTTCTACTATATATTTCCACTTATTTTACCAAGATATAACAAGTTTGAAATTTTGGTCACCGTACATGGGCATCGATCACGATCTGGGAGAATTGACCATATACCTTATTTTACCTTAATTTAACTATTTTGTGACATCTTGTTCGGCTGACTTGGCGGGGTTCTCCGCCTTGCCCGGTACGTACGGATCCTAATGTTATCCAGTGTGTAGCCAACGAACGTTAATAGCGACAATCTGATTGGACGAAAAGTTTTTCCTTGTCCAATCACAGAGCGCCTTTTAATTCTACACTCCCCTGCGACTAGCGTCCAATCAGATTCAATCTTTCCCAAGTAACTATCACGTGATCAACCACGTGATCAACGTACAGCACCCGGGTGCTGTACGTATATAAATACGTCCTGGGTATGAGAGGGCTGTATGTGTAGATTGTTTTTGCACAGGTATATAATAATATTGGTTAGTTCCCACAGGAAACACAAGGTGGCAGCAGTCCCTATGGACTGTCTGTCTTTACAGCAATAAAATTCACCTTTCAGTCTTTTTGAAAATAGGAAAAGTGTAGAGGGTCAGTGTCTCAGTGTCTTAAAGGCATGCCCAGCTGACCTTAACTTGACCAATCTTTAGAGACCGGAGTACCTCACTGACCCATTGGTGCTTGATACATTTTGACACTAAGGGCATTTGTAAAATTGGCAAGTTCTATGGGAGCAATGGGGTTACAGAAAATGACTCATACAATGAGGATAACATTCTAATTGTTAATTTTTCATAATTCCATGCTCATTGGTCAATTATTAACATGCCATTTGTTCCTAGTTCTCCTGTATGGGGAAGGGTTTCATTGCCCCCTGTAGTATCGTTGTAAAGCATTCCGCCTAATGTCTAATGTTTATCTTCTATTATATAGATAAAACGATGTTCATGTAAACGTAATTTGCTGGATCCGAACACGTACGGTTCACCGGACGTTTACAATTACAGCAAGGTGTTTACATCAAGCTGTAAACGTCCGGGGGCACGGGTGAGGTTCTAGAGAATAACGTTCAGCAGTACAGCTATCTTTACTATATACCTCACATACATCGGTATATTTTCTGTGTTTAAGCCGTAAGACCCGTTTCTCAATTTGGGTCTACAACTGTGGAACTAAACGGTGATAGACTTTTCCTCAACCCAGGGCCTCTACCGTGGCTGTAACGTTGCCATGGAGATTGCCAAGGCGTATGTGATGTCTTTCAACTCTCCAGGAGAAACGACCGTTCTCGTCACTCTCCTAGCAGATCCTTCGCGGTGTTATTTGTTCGAAAAAAGCCAGGTCGGTGCAGAGATACAAGCGGCGCAGGATCTATGCTAGGAGAGTGCGTTCTCGTTGGTCCATTTGCTGCAGGCACTCCTGGCTGTGTATACTATAATCGTGTGGATATGAGTGTTACACGCACACCCGGGAGCTGTTTCATTAGTTGAAAAAACTCTCGTAGTTGCTCTCACTAACCACATAGTGGCACCTTGCTCATAGCGAGCGGCACTTTGGACCAAAGCGGCACCAACGGTGGTAATACCCGTTTCAATAGTTAGTGATGTCTCGCTGTTAAATAGTGCCACGTGGTTACCGCTGGTTGCGAAAGGGTGTACCCTCTCGTACTGATCATAACAGCAATTTAAAAACATATTGTATCAGATATTATAAGATATTTAAGTAAAGAAAAACATGTTCAGAACAATTCCATATGTATGTATTGACCAAATATCGAATTTCACAATTCTCTAGTGGTCTCCACTCTTTGACTGCACTCCTCGGTCGGTATGCCACTGCGCTGCTCGACCCTAGGCTATCACCTCAAAGCCTTACAAGTGAGAGCTACAGTGGCAGGCTCTGTAACTCCGCTAAGAATTCCCATAGAAGCGTCAAATAAAAACATAAATGTGTGGAAAAATACCAGGAATAATTTGGAATTATTAAATTATTCATTATATATTGATTTATCAAATGTCTTGTTTGTTATGCTGGCATAGCAAACGGCACTGGGATCTCAACAGCGATGCCAGTTTTGAAACGAGACTTTAGAACTCACGCTTTTGATGCTGTTGATTGCTTTCCCTTTGGCGGTGCCCATTCCTGTTTACTCCCCCCGGCTTTTGAAACAGCTCCCAGTATAGCCTGGCAGCCTGGCCTAGTTAGACTAAAGGCCAGGGACCCGTTTCAATAGAATGGGTCACTAAACCACTTAGTGACATGTTTAGTGACGCCAATAGTGACTTGAATAAAAGAAAAAGTTTGGTCGCGTTGCAATAGATATGTCACTAAAGGGGAGGTGTGTCTTGTCACTGTTGTGGATGTGTCCCTAGTTTGGGACAAAACATGTTGGGTACCCCACCTCTCATACTCATGTCCTACTGGGAACAAGGGGTGTCAAGGTGAAGGTCACTGGATAAATTAGCGACTGCGCTTGAGTAATTCTACACTGTACACCAGAGCAACATTTGCTATGACAAAATTCAAATGTGAATATCTCTGGATAGCATCGACCGGTATCCTTCATATTTTGCATGTTTATAAGTTGTATGTGTCCCTAACTGGGGTTAAAGTTTCATAGCTTTATTCCTATGGTAAGTAAAGTTATGTGTTTGTGACATCAAAAACGAGAGGGTATACCCTCTCGCTATTATAGACACTATAGTGACCCTTTTAGTGACCGGACAGCCACTTCTGAAATGGAACAAGCCACTATTTGCGGCTGTCTCTTACCCTATGTCCCACAAACGGTTGTCCCTTAACTATTGCAATGCGAAGTACCGCTATTGTGTCACTAAACCCAATAACGGACGTCCTACAGACTATTGAAACGGGTCCCAGGTAACGGGTAGCAGTTTCGTGGTGCATTATTGGTAACGCCTCCATTTTTCTGTTGCATTGTGGGATGGGCAGACCACCAGATACACTGGTTCCCGGGGTATCCACTAGGGGGCTCGGCGGAGATATATGCGGAACCCAGCCAAACCACTAGTCCACTAGTGCCCTGGCCCTAGTGACAACGGGACGTACTACAGTCTAGTTGAAGGTCGTAGGTACCCGTTACCTGTCCCTTATTCATATGGGCAGGGAACCAGTCTACTCCCAGTAGCGCTTCGCGTGTTCTACTCGCCTCGTAGACGTACGATGCAATTTACATTTTTCACTCTCCCCCCAGATCTTTCGCGGCACTAGCGCTGGCTTAATCTCTGCCCAAACTCAAAGCCTGTTTCCTGGGTATCCATTAAAGACAGGGGAGACAAGTCAAACAACTCACATATCATGAGTATGGAAATGTGGGAATTGTTAAAGGAGCTTCACAGACAATCCGGTTGTTTCTTTTTCATACTTAAACCTTTTTACAATGGGAATCCACAGTTGATTAGACCACCCCTTCTGAGGAGCACATGGGCATGGTTGACAAAACAAAACCCTGCAACACATGAGGTGTTGTCAACCATAGAAAGTAATCCCAGATACTGTGCCTGGTATGAGATAAATAATAACAGAAATGAGAGTATCTTATTTACCATAAAAATATGTCCATCTCTATTTAAAAGAAGAACACAAAATACCCCCAAAAGCCCTCAGAATTTAGGATATTTCAGAAACTGGCATAGGGGCTAGATTTGGGCCCAAATTGGCAGGTTAGGATATCTGCTGGGAAAGTTTCATTTTTCTTACTGTCCTTCGCTGCTTTTTCGTAAATAATGTGTATACTTTGTATTTTGATGTATTTGAATGTGTATGTTTTTATGTACCATAGCATTGCAAATACCTATGTCAAAGCGATAAATGACATCGACCATTTTGAAATAATGACGTAATCCCACTTGTGAACACTATGAAATGTGCCTTGAATTTCTGCACACCTGTGCTTTTGTTTTAGCTAGCGGAGTTTATTATGTGAAACCATGGTTATGGTGACAATATGGGGTAGATTTATGAGTTGTTTTGGAGAAATTCATTCTGAACGAGCCGGTTACGGCGAGTTCAGCACGAATTTCTCCGAAACAACAAGTAAATCTACCCCGTATTGGCACCATCACTATGGTTTCATATTATTATATACCTTAATTCGGTCTTAATTTACTAAAACTGACCGCAAGTTGACATCAAAGTCACTTTTTGCAACTCGCAAAGACGATGCGTACACTAGCAGACATGCCGGAAGTTGACAACCGGAAGAGATCACCGCGCAGCCACGATACATTATAACCGCCGCATAAATTAATGCACGATCACCCTGCTATGTCGATCGGCCCGTTGGAGAGCTGCACTCAAGCGGTGCATTGTCTGACAGGGGTTTTTCATTTGTTGACATCTACGAGTCACCCACTCGGTTTGTGAACGTATCGAAATCGATCGATCCCGCATATCTAAGCTATCTAACGTGTATCACGTGATTCGTACCTGTTTTCTACTTCGATGTTTGATAAATGTACACACTAACTCGTTCCGTGGTTTCTGTACGACGCCACAGAACTCGCGAAGTGAAGGGATCTGCCATTTTTTAATCTTGCGCCTAGAATTCTGTTGTTGGCCTCTCGACCAATCAAATTGCATTATTTCTTCTTCTTCTGTCACCCAAAGCATGCAGGTAAGGCTCAAAGGATGCAGTCTGTCACCCAAAGCGTGCAGTCTGTCACTATCCAAGGTAACCAGTACAACGTTTCACAGCGTACAGTACATTCTGTGTATAATAACTATACCCCCAGGAGCAGTATGTATTTACACTGACTTTGTACATAGGTATATAATAATAACTACTTCACTTATGGCATTAGGTATACGGCATATAGCCTATGATCCATGGGCGCCGCCATGACGCCCCCCGGGTAGGTGTTCTTCACAAAAGTAGGTGAAAAACTAGGTTTCTTCACCAAAGGAGGTGGAAAAGAAGTGGGTGATAATTGGGAAATGTCACAACTTTAGCCTTGCTCACATATCTATATAAAGTGTTCCATATGGAAAATATCATGTCTTAGGTTTAGTTATTATGTCATCCTACTTTGGGATGGGTGTAGAGAGTCAAGGGAACCATGGTAAAATATTGAGAGGCAGTTGAATTTTGCAAGAACAAAGAGCCAGAATACAGGTTTGTCCCCCAACCACCTATTGACTGCTTCGTGAACTAACAATGGCTCTGTCCCCTATATGGTAGGCTAAGTGAGGTACCAATGACACTACACCCCCACTGTAAGCTGCTGCCACCTGCCATCCCAATAATCACATACAGAGCAGACACACTATAGGTCAGGAAGGCATATTAGGGACTAAGGTGGGATTGGGATTCAAATAGTTTTTCCCTCAAACATCTTATGGATTGACTTGTGCTGCACATCTGATTAGTTTAAGTAAGCACTTGTTTATATATCATATCTAAAGGAAAACACATTCTCTGAAATTACAATATAAAAATATTGCATCATTTCCAACCAAGCCTTTTTTTCTCCATTTTCTGCCTACCATGACAGTGCTTTGACATATGGCAGATATCACAAAAGGGGCTTTTTGCCACTTTTCTATTTTGATAACCAAAGAGTCTATATTGACTTCTGATATGAGTACAACAAAAGTTAAGGTCAAAATGATGGTGAAGGAAATCTCTGCTTGATTAAACTGGGTTTTGATATTGGTTCCATTTGGAATTCTATGGAATTTTCACTCATATTCTAGAAGTCAAACATTTTGCCTAACTTTGAACATAATTTCTGGGAAAATATATGTCAAAACAGATAAGTTATCCCAATAAACTTAAAATAAATATTACAATAAAGCCCCTAGTCTCTGGTTTAATATGTTACCTTTTTTACAGCCTAAGTTATGAGAATTTCTTTATTTCAAGACAAAAATAACTAGTTTTCAGACCCCAATATGGTTGCGCTGCCTATAGAACCAAACCAACAATAAACCAAACAGATTGATCAATGAGCGTGGAGTGTGGGTAAAATAACTATAAAGTTTGCGGTTTATTCAGTCTATTGGTCATTTTTTGTAACCCACTTGGCACCAAGCACAACTGCCTTTATTGGGTCCAAATATATCAATGTGGTATTTCAGTCTGCGGTGACTGGTGATGGTCAGCTGGGCACGCCTCTAAAGTGAAATTCACACGATGAGATTCATGTACACCACAAGGTGTTTGTCTGAGACAAACCCTACAAAGATTCTCTACTGGAACACAATCTCCTCGTCTGAATTGTAGGGTTCCATTTCCATAAAACAAGTATCTTCCCCTGCAATTGACGGCGACAATTCACAATGGCGGCGGTTTACAATGGCGGCGGCGTGATCGGTAGCGGGGAGCGTGTCGTTCCATAGAAATATTCAAGGGATACCAGAGGAGGTGTGAAGCGCAGCGCCCCCTATCGTTTTGGCATGTACTCAAATGACAGCTCTATGTAGATTCCTATGCAAAAATAGCCTAACTAGTAACAGCTACTACATACAATCTATTAGAGCTCCATCAAAGATCTTTTCAGATATTGATAGAGTGACATCTAATGTACTCCAAACCACAATAGAGCTCAATAGAGCTCCACGTTTTATGGCTGTTTGGTGTTGTGGAATACAGTCTTATTTCTCATAGGCTAGGGCTTGCTGACCACACAGAGTCCATTATCAAGAGCTCCTTCCCCAATGCTGGCAGGTTTGAAAGTGGCGCCTTGAAGCCTGCCGTGATCGCATATATGAGTCGGGTCGCTATAGGGGGCGCTGCGCTTCACACCTCCTCTGAAGGGATACTGAGCAAACAAGAGGTGTGGGCCCTACAAATCGCACAGGATACGTATAAACATATCCACATCAGTCTGATGTGAACAGTATGTCCCAAATTTCAACAAGAAGTGGAAAAAATCGATTTAAGACTTACCTGATCGTTCGAAGACCGAGATGCCGCAAAAAAAAACGAGAAGAAGCCAGAAGGTAACATCGGATGCCTCTTTAAATTTTAAATCTGTTTAAAATCAAAATCCCATGAGATTCTGTTCCTTGTTAGAGGTGATTGTCGCCGATAATTGCAAGGACAAAAACTTATCTCAGCAAAATGGAACCACACAGTTCAGACAAGGAGATTGTGTTTCAGTACAGAATTTCAACAGGATTTGTCTAAGACAAACGCTCTGTGAGGTACATGAATCCAATTGTGTGAATCCCACTCTGCACCCAATCAATAAAGACAATGTTGGCAGGCAGATAGTAAAGGGATAGTTTTGCAGCACGCTGAACTATAGGGTTTGTATATGAGTATTTGCCTCACGCTCAATAAACAGTATCTTAGACAGTATAACAAGGAGAACCCTTAACGTCCCATATACAACCCCTAGAGAAAACCTATATATAATAATGATAGTGGACATAGAAATCAACCCAGAATTAGTAAGCAATACCTCAAAACAAAAATAGGCCAAATTAACAAGATACAATAAATGGCTAATAGACAAAAAGGCATTAAAATAAAAAAGAACAAAAACCCAGTACCTCACCAAACGAACAGAATGGAGTAAACGAACAAGACCAACCTACCTAAAAAACACTAATAAGTAAACAGGCGGAACAGATATTCAAAATACGAAACAGAATGTAAGAAAACTTCAAGCCAATGCACCCAACAGAAACTGCAAGGGCTGGGGCTTAAATCCAATGTAAAATCCTACAGCCAATAGATGAAACGAAAACATATATAAGCCAATAAAATACTCAAAATCTAAAAAAAGGTTCCCCAGTCCAGGCTCACAACATATGACCAGGTAGACACACCAAATCAGAAATACAATAGTATGGTTCACATTGAATGGGAGAGTGGCAGTTGAGAACACACACACCCAGAAGCCCAACAGTCAGAAAAAGACAATCTGGGGCAAAGAAATTGCATCATAAACAAATGAATACACATTAAACATGACCACCATGACACATGTCAGGGGTCAACAGGGGTCGGATCAGGTCATTTCCTGTAACTCCAACCAACCACAGGCCTGTAACAGTGTTGTGGATATGTAACCAGAGACAACCACACACATCAACCAATAAAATTTCGAGCTACAAACGGAAGTACGTTTTTCAGCGCGAAATTCGGGTGAAAATTGAACCTACCTAGTTAGTTGTGCAGTCATACACGGACAGAATGCCTCGTCTCAACCACTCAAAATCTAAATAAACTTGAAAAAATAACAAAAGAATCGAAGAACTCCTAAAAGCAAAAACAGATGAAAACAACCAAACGCACAAAAACACAAACATTATCCATGCCCAGCAGCAGGTAGTATTTCATTAAAGTCCGTGCACAGGTATATTTATACCTTCTTCTCATAAGTGAAAAATACATAGAATAAAAGAATCACCTGCCCAATCCCCATTCCCGTTCTTGGTGTGTCTTTGTTAAACACTTTCCGACAGACAGTTGTTGTCGAATGATTCAACACGGGTTAATTTTGTTGGGAATGAATCAGGTAGCACATAAGAAATCGGCCAGCAGGTAAAAATAAAGCAACGATAGAATTTGCCAATTTTGTCCTTGGACTTTTAGGGCCCACTCCACCCTCCCATTATTTGCATATTTGAAGGAGTCCTTCCTAAAAAAATCGGCCATCTATTTGTCGCCAAGTCGAAAATCAACTTATGCCTAATCTAAATAAAGAATGGCTGGTTATGTCGGAGATGAGGTTCACCTTTTTAGATGTATATTGTCCATAGGGTTTAGCAGATTTTTGCATGCAGGTTCAAATGGTTAACTTCCGGATCATGAGTTGTTTCGGAATTTCGGAGAAAGGGACATTTCTCTTCAGTAGCTTTGCACAGGCTGTGTAGGACCTTGCGTGAAGGGCATCACATTGTTAAGTCTAGGGCTTACATCAGGGTAGACCTTAAGCTTATTACTATAGTTTATCTGTTGTTTCATGGCCCCACTGAAATAAGAAATTGTATTATTTAACTTGGGTCGGCAGAACCGGGAAACCAGCCCTCTGTATTGGCTGAGGTATAATATCTCTTTATTGAGATATAACTGTACTCTGCGGATATAAATTTGTATAAAAAAAAAAGAGTACATGTGGTATTATCCTACCCCTAATAAAAAACCACCATATGCTTAACATCGGCTAATTGTACACAGCAGATCATGATTTAAAGTGTTTTTATGCCACTAGGATGATAAAAAAAATTGACCAATCAGCGACCAGAATGTGAGCTACTAATAAAAAGGTTCGAGTTACACACAAAGCTCCAATTCAAATGTTTATATTAACAATTTCTCACTGTTTGGTCCTGAACTTGTTCTGTTCAGTTTCCAATCGGAATTCTTTTTGGTCGTGAGCTACCTCTGCGCGCCGTCACATTGCACTCCAATTCAAATGTTTGCTGACATGATACCGAATATTGATTATGCAACCAGTCCCTTATCAAATACCATGTATGAAAAAGTAAATACACACTCAAGAAAATTGTATTCTTGGACATTTTGTTCACATCGGCCAATTGACGAAACTTGACACACTGCGTAATGCATCGCGACACAACTACAATTCAAAATCAGCATCTAACTGATACCTATTCTAACCTCATCATGCTAAATGCCATTCGAATAATTGAAATGTGTCCTCGGGTATTGACAGAATTCCAGATATGATCTCTCTTCGGCATGTTAACATTGGCCTATCGCCGATGCAAGACAGATGACTTAAAAGGGTGCGTCCACCAACCACGACAAGGCTACGACAGGTGCCGACATGAAAGTTCCAATCGCAGCCTTTTCGCAGCCTTGTCGTGAGAAGAGCATTGTCGGGACAGCGGTGTCGGGGCGTGTCGTAGACGTTGCCGGTTTCCGTAAAAAAGGCGCCCATGGTTCCGACACACTATGACAGTGATATCGAGGAAACCACAACACTCCACGACAAAGGTCCAGTCGTAGCAAAAATCGAACATGTTCGATTTTGTCGTGGCCTTGTCGGAGGGCCTCCGACAACCTCCCGACAAGCTTTGTGTCGCAGCCTGTCAGGGCCTTGTCGTAGCCTCTTGTCGGGAACTAGGGTCCACCAACCACGACAAGGCTACGACTCGCCTTCCAATCGTAGAGCTGTCGTGGACCTTGTCGGAAAGCCGTTGTCGCAGCCCTGTCGTGGTTGGTGGACGCACCCTCTTAGGCATTTGAGCAAGTATAGGCATTTGACGTTGTGGTTCATATTGACCATCCGGATAGCCCACGCAAATCAGTGTATTGTGTTTGACATAGTGAACTCTAATATATTAATCCAAACATAATGCGTGCGTGTTTATAGCCCAGCTGACGAAGCAATCGACATGTCACACCACCACACTACGATGACAGTCACAGGTTTTAATTCTCTCCTGTTTGCATTACAGGTCTTTCAATCGCACAGCAAAAGGTGTTGGTCAAAGTAGGAAGTTTACCGCCTACCATAGGTAACAATGAGGATGACTTTCTCTGCGGTACAATTCAAGGTAACTACAGAATGGCATGCATGCTGTGAATAGTTGGACTGTCTTATAATGCCTGATTCTATCAATAATCAGTGAGACTAAAGCGAGTGTTCCACCAACCAGGCGGTAGACCCGGCGAGGGCCCATATGGTTGTTGCCGCCAGATTTGGTCACCGGCGACAATCTGCTGGGTGGAAGAGCGCTGAAGATGTGCAGTGCTTTTTAAGAGGCCAGCTGCCCAGCTGGGTATGCCAGCCCTGGCTTTGCTGGGAACTGTGTTGACTGCTCCTTGCATATACCAAACGGACAGGGTCAGGGACCCCCGCTGGTACTCAACTGCCGATGGGAGTGCTGTTTATGCACCTGCAGAACGCCTAGCTGGTGGAACACTCGCTTTAAGGTTTTGAGATAATAATTCCATATGTATGGACATGCGTGAGGTGAGTTGAATACCAGGCATCCACAGCAGCCTCACAAATTATTTGATACCGACATGCAGTCGGTAGCACCGCTGACGGACTTCTAAAAGCCCGTTTGCATTGGCCAATGAAAATGGCGGAGACTTTTTGAGTTTTCCTAAAAGTCTGTTGGTGGTGCCACCAACAGTGCATTAGTATCAAATAATCGGAGAGGATAGAAGTTTTCGCTCAGTGGTCACAGTTTTAGTTTTATCGACTTCCTGATCTCCTACGAAATCATAGGGCTTTGATTCTGTCAGTCAGGAAAGAAATCCATTGGTGGTGCCATATTGCATACGAGAATATATGACAGAAAAATCTGTTTCACATGTTAAATATTTGGAAAATTATGACATTATTGAACACCAATTATAGAATCTGATACCGCTAACCGATTATTACATGTTCCAGATTGAATATTGATACCAACAGATATTGGTGCCAGACGGAAGCAGTGTTAAATGGGGTTTTGACTGAATGATTCTATGTTTATTTAAATTAGGCGAGCAGATACAATATTCAAAATGTATTTACACCGTTGTGGATTATCATAGATCAGTGCTCCTATATTTAGCACAGCCAGCTATTGCCAATGCTGCTATCGAGAAAGAGGTGACTTGTCCTGAGGGTCTCATTGGGAACCTGGTGGTCATAGCAGCAACTTCAACCGATACATATCTGGTCTTCGTCGAGGTGGAAGTTTACAGTGAACGTAAGTGAAACAAGTCAGTGAGTAAATGCAAACATTAGTTGTATTCCGGTAACATGGTTGATAACTTTGTTTGTTGTTGTTGTAGTTGTTGTTGTTGTTGTTGTTGTTGTTGTTTTCATGGGAGGGTTAAACTTTATTTCTCCTGGAGTTTATCCTGGGGTAAACTCGCTTCCCTATCTACCAGATTCTCTGGCTTTTCTAATCTCTTGCCACACTTGCCTACAGTTTAGGCTGACATCGTGTCTGGCATTCTTGATTACCTATATCTCATGTTTTACACAATTCATTTCAATACAATTTAATCATCTATGGTTTAGTATTCCTCTGCTCAATCACCACCCCGTTTCTCACCTTACATAAGTTTCCAGTAATATTTAATAGAATAGGGGTACATAGACAAGATTAACCTGTTTCTGATAGTAATCATTTCTCAATTATACCCATAATCAATGACTTGAGCAAGTCTGGATACTATTCTGAGTATTTTCCGCGTAGTTCACGCGCAGTAATCTCGAAGCGTGGGCGAGGATATTCCCTAGATTCAACTACAAGGGGTATACACACACAAGTATCTGAAGCAGGTTAATATTGTATTCATTATCCACTATTGCAAATTTAACTTATCAAAAGAAAGAGAAAAGATTGCCGATCTTTGTCCGCACTCTAGGAACTTTTTTCTTTAATCTCCCAGGAGATTACGACCATATGTCCGATTGTGTTGCCTATGCCCTATCATATACTGTGTAATGATGCGATGAAAGAAACAAAAAATACCTCTTAATATATTCAAGTATGAATATTGAAATGATGACGATAAATGCGTCTCTATTGAACATCCCTCAAACTGCAGTGTCCTATTTCTCCCTTGAAATATATCCACAATATTTCTATCCCAGAAGTTAAATGTGATATGTGGAAACCTCGGTTTACTTGTTGTCTTTGGTAGTGTGATTGTATTCAGAGCTAAAAAGATAGTTGCCATGCAATAAAAGTGGATGGAGTTTTTATCATTTTATTTGGTTGAATGAGAGTGATGACTGGCTCATTGAAATCATGCAAAGGAATCACCATCCACTTAGTGATTGGCCCCCAAGTCCAGAAGAATCATCTATAAATAAATGGCGATATATTTGAATGAAAATCGTTTTACAAAAATCTGGGATTTTTTTGCTGTCATCGCAAGACATCTACTATCGTATCCAACGTATCATAAGGAAAGATGACGATCAGCAAGCGCAAGAGCACCGACTAAAGGTAAATATTTAATTTATTCTCATGCCATCTCTGTATTTGAAAACAACAATGCATGCTTTGTAATGTATCGGGTACAATATCATGGTTGGATGTGATGTCAAGGTGGTTGTTATCAAGGGAGCGTCCACCAGAGTCGACACGCCTCCCGACACACTCCGACACGCCCTCTGAGACACAAATTTTGTTTGTCGCCGACTTTTTTTTTTGGTTGAGCACGGTTCTACGACAAACCCCGACACGCCCTGACACGCCGTGTCGGGAGCCTCCTGACACACTGCGACACGATCGAACATGTCCGATATTTGCTATGACACAGACCGTGTCGCAGCGTGTCGCAGCGTGTATAATATGCATTTACATAGGAGAACTAGAATGTATTTACTTTATTAGGGCTGTACGATAGTGTCAGTGGGTCTGAGATATACACTCGCTTTTTTAGGCTCTAAAAACTTGTTTCTATGTCAAACAAAGGAATTATTGATTCGAGAAATTTAGACCCTATCAAAATTCACAATATTTACAATGTATAAGGCCCTATATATCTGCTATCTAAATCCAAAATTTCTTATTTTTCTCTTGAGTATTTCTCACATGAGAGTATTTTTCCCGGCAAAATACCCTAGGATGCTCTTGTAGGCACTGTTTTCCGTGGTTCTTGTGTCGTAGTGTGTCGGTACCTATGATCGCTACTTTTTGGGTAAACAGGTGTGTCGCAGAGTGGCGCCGCCATGTCTGCGATAGAACCTCCCGACACGCTGCGACACAGAAGTGTCGCAGCATGTCGGAGTGTATCAGGAACACTATCGTAGGGTGACGGCTCTGGTAGACGCGGCCCTTTACTACTGTGTTCCTGTTGGTGACACACTGTCCTTGCAAGTGTCAAGCCGGGCACCCACTGGTGCGGTATGGCTCTGACATGGCTACGACATGACTAAAGGCGGGAGTCCACCAACCACGACAAGGCTACGACAAGAGCAGACAAGAAAGTTCCAATCGGCACCTTGTCGCAGCCTTGTCGGAAGAAGGCCAGCGTGGTCGGGGCGTATCGCTGGTTCCCGTAAAAAATACGTACATGGTACCGACACACTACCAAAGTGATATCGAGGAAAGCACGATACTCCACTACAAGGATTCCGTTGTGGGAAAAATTGAATAGGTTCGATATTGTCGTAGCCTTTTTTTTAAGACTTTTATTTACCCTGGGGTGCACTCAGTCAGACAGACTGGTCTCAACGTGCCTCCAGCTCAAGTTTACAGTTCGTCATATTTGCCTCTTGATTACACAGTCCAGCTTATGAACAACAAGGATAACTATATAAGTAGAAAATAAGCATAAATGTACATGGAAAATAAGTAAATAAAAGGAAAGAACAAACGTGGGCCCACAGGCCAGGGCTAGGGTGCTGGTAGTAGGAAGAGTCACCAACTTCTTGTTAAAATAATAGATGGTAAATAAATAAGTAAAGAGTCTCTAGAGTCTATAATCTTGTTGTATGAGGGATAATCCCATCATATAGTCACTTTAGTGGGGAATGTTCATAGCCAGGATAGATTTTTGCTCCTGTTAAAAGTCAGAGAAACATTTAATGTTCCTTAAGTTTGGTCGAAGTGTGTTGCAGAGAGTGGCTCCGTGGTACATTAGACTTTTTTGGTACATTGTACAATTTGGTTTTTAAAACAATCTGAAACAGTGGAGCACTTTGTGCTCTTGTATCCCTAGAGTGGTCTTGCATTATTCTATTATCACGACTCAGTTTATACATATGAAGGTAGATATGAAATTTTCTAAGATCTGTTAGATACGGCAGTTGAGTTGCTCTATGAAGCCATAGCACATTTGCTCTTGGACTACTCCTCGTAACTACTCTCAGAGCATTATTCTTTAAAATTTGTATCCTGTTTAAGTCCAGAGCACTACAAGTGGCGAATAAAACATCCCCGTAATTTATCACAGGCAGAATCATTGTCTTATAAATCAATAGGCTTGCATGCTCGGTCAGGTAAGGTCTTATTTTTGCTAGGAGATATATTATTATCCAGGGTTATACCAAGGTAATTGTATGAGTGAACTGTCTGCAGATTATCCTGGTTAAGAGAGAGATGTAGGTTTAAATTATGGAATTCCTTGATTTTATTATGTGTGCCAGAAATTACCAATTTAGTTATTTTTGTGTTTATTGTGAGTTTGTTGCTGTCACACCAATTCTCAGTCTTAATCAGTTTATCCTGCACGGTTCTAAACACTTCCCGTATGTTATTTCCTGAGTGATACAAGACCGTATCATCCGCGTACAAGAGACATTTAGAATCGGCTATTATGTTTTCGTTTTCTAGGATCAAGGGTAAATCATTTACAAATACATTAAACAGCATTGGGCCCAGGATTGATCCCTGCGGAACCCCGTACGTGATCTCTTTCAGCTTTGATTTACATTCGTTAGCGATTGTCAGTTGCGATCTTTTATCCAGGTAGCTGGAGTACCATTGTAAAAGATTTCCTTTTATTCCTAGGTGGGATAATTTAGACGTCAGAATTTTATGATCTATTGTGTCAAAGGCTTTTTTAAAGTCAATAAATATTGCTGCTGTAGATTTCTTATTATTTATCTCAGAAAGTATGTCATTAGTGAATTTAGAAACTGTGCCTATAGTGGAGCAATTTTTCCCAAATCCATTTTGGGTTGAAGTCAATAGATTACTATTTTCTAGAAACTCAGTCGTGGTATTATGGACAATCTTTTCAAGAATTTTCCCTGGTTGAGGCAACAGTGATACCGGTCTAAGATTATTAACCTTGCTTGAGTCTCCTCCCTTTTTCAGTGGTATCACTGTTGCTGTCCTCCAAAGGTCCGGAAAACAGCCATATCTGAGAGAGTTGTTCAACAAACATGTGAATTGTGATACAAGTATAGTCAGTGCGTCTTTGAGGTATTTAGTTGTGATATCCTCAACTGCAGAAGACTTGGTGCAAACAATTTCTTCAAGATATTTTAGCACTTCCTCTTGTGTAGTAATAATATTAGATAGAGATTCAGTATTTGCCTTGCCTTCATAGAACCATTGTTTGTTTTGTGCACTGGCCAATGTTGCGCCGATATTACAGAAGTAGTCATTTATATACTCGGCAGTATCTTTTCCAGGTACCCAGTTATTCAGGTCATCCATTAATTTAATATCCTCTCTCCTTTTTGAGTTATTCTTAGTAAATTTGGCGATTATACTCCAAATTTTCTTTCCGTCAGATTTTGTCTCCTCTAATTGCTGTTTAATATAGTTGCTCTTAGCTATTTTTAGTACCGAGTTTACTCTATTTCTCGCGTGTTTGGCCAGTGTCCATGCTTCGTCGGTATTTTTGATTTTGGCTTTTTTGAAGAATCGGTCCTTATCTTTTATGAGCTCCAGTATTTCATTGTTTACCCAAGTCTCCCTTAGTTTGTTGACTTTATACTTTTTTAATGGACATATAGTGTCAAGAGTTTTTATGACATTATCATACAATATCAACCATTGCTTGTTTGGGTCAATCAGGCTATAGAATTCGCACCAGTCTAGGCTCAGTAGTCTATTTTTGAAAACATTGAATTCGTAACGACGACTCGAACGACCCCAAAATTCGACTTTCTCTTTGGGTTGTCTGACTTTGGCTCGAATTATAAAAATGCCTTCATGGTCGCTAACTCGTGTACCTGTTAAACCCACTTTGGTAAAGTTCTCATTATTCACATAAACATGATCCAGGCAGCTATGTTTTTGACCATACCTGGTTGGTTCAGTTATGAGTTGGTTTAGTCCATAAATGCTCTCAAATAGTTTCAGTTCTTTTGTGTCAGCTTCCACTCGTGGCCATGTCGTGGCCTTGTCATAGACTCTTGTCGGGAACTGGGGTCCACCAACCACGACAAGGCCTTTAATCGTAGGCCAATCGTGGACCTTGTCGGAAAGCCATTGTCGTAGCCTTGTCGTGGTTGGTGGACGCCCCCCTTTAGGCCTGGCGTCCTCTGAGCTCCCGATACACTACGATATCGCTTATAATGCATCTCCAGACAAAAAATCGATATCGTATTGGAAGGTCAACTTTGAACCGTAGTCGGTACACTAGAGGATGCACTCCGTTGCAGTGTAGTAGCCGGCCGATTTTAGACGTTCAACGTTATTCAGCCGCCGATTGATTCAAATTGGTTTGGTTTCGTTGGTGCCCTTAAAAGTTGCTCGGTGGTGCTATATTACGTAATATTAGAAAGTATGACTGTTGACCGGTTTGGTTTCCACCTGACGATTGTTGTACCAAAAGTGTCAGATAATCGATCGGTGGTGCAAAATGTCATAATCGGTAGTAAATCGGCAGGTGGAAACGCCGTATTACCAGAGAGTCGAGCAGACACATGAGGCAGGCGGCCGGTCCAGTGAGTGGAGAGTTTTCCCCATGCACGACGAGCCCCGACAAGTGCCGCCTGGAGGTGTGGAGGTGGAGCGTGTATAAAAACAGCTGTCCTGGAGGAAATGCCGGATCACAGGCCCGTACGGGGAGCGGGGTGCACGTCGGTCCAGGTAAGTCATCACTCACATCTCACCTACACACTCAGACCCTGTTAGCACGGTCTGTCCACTCTAAACCTGGCTTGAATCCGATTAGGAATGTGTGGACATAGTGTGACCAATGCAGTCAAAATGGCGAAACTCCGAGGGACCTGAGTAACAGGAATGTATCCAGCGAGTCACACTTAACATATCGTGAATAACCTGTTCATGAACGGTTCTAATTAATCTTGACCCTAGCCTATAAAGCTAATCATCTTGTTGATTTGAGAATGGGATTGTGGATGGAGTTTTGCACTGCATTGCTGTATACATGTATAGTTACATACATGTGTATAATCGTAACACATACATAGATTGCACCTTCACCAGAACCAAGTCAGTGATACCAAGTCAATGATATAAAATTCAACCAAAAATGAAGAACTGGGGCCTATCATAGAGTTGATATTCATACCAGATTGGGACATCTAAATGTAGCCCTGACCTAATTCACATTCAGTTTGCCTTGTTTATATGGGCTTAAACCCTGATATAGATGACTGTGTCTCCTATGTATACCACCCAGTCCTACCCATGTCGTATTTATAGACGTACGCCACACCTTTAGGTACAATGTATATGGCCATGATACAAAGACAGGCTGACTGTCGCTGTACTTAAAATACTTGGTTACATTATTAATCAGATATAGTCCCGATATAGTCATGATGTATTAAGGCAGTAGTCCGATTTCGGTATGTCTATTTTGCTAATATTTATCATAAATCTAGCTGTGACCTACTGAAGGATAATTGACGACAAGTCAGTAACACCCCAGGTGTGATGCTTCTTGCCCAGTTTGGAGATCCCACGTTTACTACAGCTGTGTATATATCTTAGTGTTGCCGATGTTTAAACATTCCCAATCTGTTTGTTCTTCTTCCAACATCAGCCCAGCATTGTGATGTGGTATTTACATTGTGTATAGGCGGCTGGTGATTCACCCTCCTCATATTTACATGTTTCCATATTCCACATTCATGAGATCTTTTGCGAACATGTGGCTGAATTGTACGATCACATCTAACACAGGTTCCTAAACACAGTCTATTGAAATATACCAGTCTCAGATATAACTTTCTATCTTTAAGGGACTGCTCTGAGCAGCAGTTTGTGTGGTGGATTACATGCGCAATAGTACCTCGATTCTGATCTGTGACATACCACGCAATAGTCCTCGCTATCGCTCGGATATCAGTACGCCTTCACTACGTGAACAATATGGCAACGCAGATCAAAATCATGGTAATGTTGTGTTTATTAGTCGACTAATCATTTATAGAAAAGAAACCATATAAATGATTTGAATCCCGACGTAAATGCAGTCTCTTGTTTATATGAAATAGTTCCTAAAGTGCCCGTAAAGTGGCAAGAAAAGCGGTATCCTATTGAATATAATACTGCTTTCCCTATTCTCCTCAGTAGCAATCTGTAGGCTCCATAAGTTTATATAGTTGGTCTATTGCGAAGTCTCTAGAGACTTCGCAATAGGTGGGTAATAACTTCTGTTAGATAGCAATGTCATTATCACCCTTCCCTTGGTCTGTAAAGATGAATATATGAAAGTAATGTATGGTCAGGGTGGCGCCAGCCTTATATAAGCAGATAAAGTCAGAGTTCAACGCCCTTTTACAGTAATACAAACTATCATATAAGTATGTCTACGGACAAGACAAAGATCATAGTCCGCTAGCCAGGAGGGTTGACCTCAACGGCGTCGATATAGTTTTCGCCCCTGTTGATCTTTCCACAAAGTAAGATCTCAGGTAGTGTGGACCGAAATATTTACGATTTTATGGCCTTGGTTGGCAAATGGTACCCAAAATCTCTATGAGCCACTGATCAGATTCCATGTCGTTTAGTGGGAACACAGAATGTGCAATGTAATTGGCAACTAGAGCGTCACCCTCCGTGGTGGCAGCTCCAGTCAGCGACAAGAAAGCCTCCGATCTATTGCCATTTCTATATGGTATATGGCCTATGAACCATGGGCACCGCCATGACGCCCACGAGTAGGTGTTCTTCACTAAAGGAGGTGAATAGGAAGGTGATCTTCACTAATGGAGGTGCAAAAGAAGTGAGTGGTAATTGGGAAGTGTTACAACTCTAGCCTTGCTCATTTATGTATATAAAGTGGTCCATGTGAAAAACATCATGTCTTGGGTTTTATTATTATGTCATCCTGCTCTGGGATGGGGGTAGAGAGTCAAGGGAACCATAGTAAAACATTGAAAGGCAATTGAATTTTGTAGAACAAATAGCCAGAATACAGGTTCTGTTCCCCCAAGGGGCCCACTATACTGCTGGCCACCTGGTGACTGCTTCATGACATACAATGGCTCTGTCCCCTATATATATTTATCAAACACGTTTTATATTGTGTACACGCCTCAACAACTTGGAATATCATCGATGATCGATACCGATATCTTATCGGGGAGCACCTCCGACTGACTTTTATATTACATAAACTTTATCGGTGCATTTACTGTCGGCAGGTGTAAATTCGGCCTAACCTAAGCCGAGTTTACACCTGCTGATGGAAAACGGACCGACATTATATCTAGAAGGGTAGCGTCAGTCGGTGGTGCTCCTCAAGAAAATATCTGTACCAATAATCGGTGACCCTGCAAGTTATTGAGGTGTTTACACCTGATAACTGATCATACATTTCAGAGTATTTCTATAAATCTGTGTTCCATCACCGATTAATTCAACCTGGTAAGGGCTCGTCGGCGGTCTCATTTGAATAAGAGAAATCATTTCCCAAGTTCGGTACCTGTAAACTACTGAATGGAAACATCCTGTCATTTGAAATGCTGATTAATTTGGTAAGGATTACGCAGGAGAATCAATACCGACCGACTTAGTCATTTATCAGGACAATCAGGGAATCGATCACAATTAATCGTATTGTCTATAATTATTATCATTACCATCAACATCGATTATATGTATATACATGTCTTCGTATGTACATATAGAAAGGAATACAGACTTTTAACCCTTTCTTTACCAATGATGCCTCAAGGCAATCCCGTAGCTAGAGCAAATGATGCCTCAGGGCATCATTTCAATTTTTTGTTAAAATGTTATTTATGTCAGCGAATTCAACATAGATCTTTAAAATGTTGTCAGAGATTATGTAAAACTCCTTTGTAGTGATAATTGATCAATTATTTTATAGTCATGACCATGGAAACATTGACAGACAACATTAAATATGACGAAAAATAATCATTTTTCTAAACAATTGTACCATATGCCCGTACTACAGAGGTGGTCCCCTGTCAGGCATGCTGCATTTAAAGACGTACACCTGTGACCAAGTGGTCGTTTTATTTTCACCTCTCGTTGGTGACCTCCACGGGCGACCTATTGGACGAGAGGTCGTCAATCGCGTTCGATTTACCCTGTCGTCCGTAGGTAGAGAACTCCTTGTCATTGGTGAGAAGCCCAGGACAAAATAGGCCTGTAGGAGAGTTTGGAGGAGACTTGAACGAGGTCTCGTAACCAGTCTCTTCCTATTGGGCAGATTCACTTGTTTACTGGTCTCTTATTGGTTGCTAATGACTCTTTCTTTAGTCAGCGCTGTGGTGACACATAGTGGTATTTTTGGGAACTAATTTCATCATTTATGAATGCATGTAAATCTAAGTAAATGGGACAGTAATTCTCCATCTGAGACCTCCGTTTTTATTAAAATCATAATGAATATATTTCCGATAGTTCAAATGAATTAAAAAGCTTTAAATTTGTTATTTTGAATCACCCGCAATACCCCTAGAGGTGTCGCCCGCTAGGAGAGCTGCAGGACACTTTTCAGGAGGTCTCCCCGCCCGAGGATAAAAAAATAAAACGCGAATGGACGAGAGGTCGCACATCGTGAGCTACAACTCTCCTTCCCGAGGATACATTGAATTATCAAACCCAAACCCTCGTACGACCTCTCCTTGGGCATTTCAAGTCTCCTTGGGCAGAAAATAAAACGACCCCCAGGTCCGGTAAGGAAAGGGTTAAACAGGTAAGAAAAATCCGTTGGCATTACATATTTTCTATATGTTTTAATTGGGCAGGTTGATCGCCATAACTGCAGTATGAAGACAGCCTTGTTGGTGTGCGTCCTTATAGGAGTCAGCACTGTAGCTGGGGCAGCATCACTTGACAAAGGTGAGGAGGCAGCTTCCATACTTATTGCTGTAGTTATTGATCCTTAGCACCAGTAGCCACATTCTTGTAGATGTAGTGAGCTGCACAGTCATACATATACACAATAATCGATGGTTTAATGGATTGGCTGCCGTAAACGACGAGCGGTTCATGCGTAGTTATACAAGAGCGTTAGCGAAAGTATTACGGCGTCGACCTCGAGTGGCTTACAGAGTTACCTGTTAACATAAAATCATCGTTTGTTGTATTTCTTTTCCATTATCTCCAAAAGATTAAACCCAGGAATTGTCATATTAAAGGGTATATCAATAGTGAGTTCTTTTAATATATGGCACAAAGGGACTAGTTTTCTGTATACAATGAGGCAATATATAATGGGTTTGAACCCGAATATAATGGTTATGGTATCTGACAGTTTTAAACAATGTGTAGTGGCTTACTGAGTCCTTTACATTTTCAATGGAGACTTTGTATACAATGGACAATAAACTGCAGTAACCCTCCATCTCATCAAACCTACTGCGCCGTACATATGTAGTTTAAAGGTATTGTTAAAATTAGTTCAGCTTCCTTTACATCGGACATGTACATGTATGTGAGAACGGAGGCTGGCTTAAACAACCCCTATACAAAATGAACTATCAATAAATAATACGTTCATCGACAATAGATAAGTGTGGAATTACAAAATTGAATAATCAAGATGTTTTAATATTGCACAGTCAGTGGGTAATTCCAGAAATCCGCTTGGCATTGAGCCTACCAGCCACTCTTCAAATTCTATAATGTCTGATTGAGGAAGCTCTGTTATCAATGATGTTTTTCAATGACTAAGGAAATGCTTGTATGTAAGTTACGCATGTCAATCTTTGTAGGACTTGAATCTATAAGAACTAAATGATATATATCTGATCTAACATATATGACATTTCGTTTCCTTCAGATGCTGAGCTAGATAAGAGGGAGGTACAGGAGTTGGCCAAACTGTTGAGGAGGGTTATTGGCGGTACCAAAGTGGAGGAGGGGAAATGGCCCTGGTTGGTGTCCCTAGAGGTAACTCATCACTGCAGCAAACTGGGGCCTACTAAATAACCTATGCCTATGAAAATACAGGGTACAGGGGAACCTCGTAGAAGGGGTTTCATTTGATAATATTGTAGCTTGTTCCCTCAGACAGTCCTAGCTCATGGAAGATCATTCATAAATGTTGAATAAAGTTGAAGCATATCATTCCTGGATCTTGTTGATTTACAGAAAAGGATCTTCATGTACGATCCTAAATTACTCAACAGGCCCCAGGACATATTCTACATACTACTCTCTGATTCTTATCAGTCAATTAATTCATTGACATTGGAATTGTCTAAGTATCGTTAAACATTCGGAAATATCTCTAAAGAGATATTTTGAATATGTAAAATCTAATTTTTTAAATACATTATGTACTTCCTGAAGTGAATGTAATCAAATTTTTTCTTTTATGAAGGCCTGAAGTGGTTCACTGATAAATCCGTTTAATCCAACAAATCCGACCCACTAGCTAATTATGAATGATATTTGATACAGAGATTGTACTGAGATTGTATGCGTAGAGTCAAGAGGCATGGCTGGAATGATGTAGTCATGCTGAATGATTATTAGGGGGAATATCGCCAATCGCGGGGGGGGGGGGGGCGTTCGAAAGAGTTCTCTACAGGGAATCATCATCCGCAATTTTGTTGATGTGTATCTGAATGAGCTGCAGCTTCCAATGTGATGGTATTAGTTATGCAGGGAGCTAACTAAGATTCTAGAAGCTTTTATGGGAAAGACATATTGGCTGGCAGAACAGGAGGTCATCAGTTTGATCTGGGGCGGGCCTCCAGTGAGCGTGGTTCCAGGAACCAGCAGCTCACCTGCACAGCTAGAGCCAGAAGAAGCCATGACAGGTTGGGCAGGCAGTAGAATAAGCGTTGAGTCAGTTAGAACTGGAGTCAGAGATGAAGTGAAAACTGAGGTTAGAGCTGACCATGAGGAGAGGAGCAGAGAACAATCTCTACCTGCAGCAACCATTGGGCAGGGACAGAACTGTGAAAGGGATGTGGTGTTAACTGGGCTATCATAGCGGTTACAACCTGTGGCTCTCTGTCTCCATGGCACTCTCCCTCGGCTTGTTATCTGATCGTTTTATCATGTGGTAACTGTTTTGGTTGTTTGAATTGTCAGGATTGTACTCTGCATTCGTGTTTGTATTTCACAACTTAAGTCCTATGGGATATGGCCATCGTTAAATCCCGTGATAAATTTTGTATTGATTGTTGCTCCCAAACCTTGTCAAAAGTCGAGATTTCTTCAATGATCGTTTAATTGCTCCAGGCTAGAAATATTGGAAGGGCTCTTATAAATATTTTAACACATATCTGACATATCTGAATACTCCAACTGACCTTTGAACTTAACTAAACCTTATGGTGGCAATAAAGCAGGTTTAAGGGATACGATCAGTAAAGCCAAGTTGGAATACCTTGTGACTGCTACAACAAATAGGATTGTACTAACAAGAGGGGGTGCACCCATGCCTGAGGAACACTGCATATTAAACTGGCAGATATTGGTAAGGGGCACTGTCTTAGGGAACTGAGCTTTTTGTGGCCGGTTAAACCTTATTTTGACTGGACTACAAGGTAAAATGTTGCGGGAGGCTATTTGAGAGTACAGAAGTTATTCTAACAAACAAAGCAAGCTTGCAGATAAGACAAGACGTATTTCTAGATCTCAATATAAGCCCCCTCGGGCGTTAATGATAAACTTTGGGTGTTGGGTGGTCGCTTGTATTTTTGTGATGAATTAGCACGAGTCTCTTAAATACCCTTTTCAATACACAGTATATATGCCCTCCGAATAATCGAAAATATAATTGCAATTTTGATACAATTTTTTTTGTGTTTTCATTTGTTTTTTCCATTCTAAATCGGTTATGTAGGGTGAAATCCCGACGTCGACATTTTTTGGTATTACAATAACATCAGACAAACTCTTCTGTGGTGCATCAATCATCAATAGGGAGTGGATCCTCACCGCAGCTCACTGCTTCTCCGTGGATAAATACGGGTAAGTAAACACAATAAGCCTCCACTGACCGACGAAAGCATCGCCCATTAATCAAGTTCCTTTATGTGGCGTTTTCACCTGCCGATTATGACCACTGATTCTGATATTTAGCACCACAGACCGATTATGTAACACTTTGTGTATAACAATCGTCAGGTTGAAACAAAAAGGGTCAAAGATTTTTTTCTCTACAATATTACACAATATAACACCACCCATCAACATTGAGCAAACTGACGAAATCAAATCATGTTGAACTAAGCATTTTGATTCGAAGCATTCTGTCGGTCGTTGACCAACGCGGTTGGTGGTGGCCTTTTTGCATTATTTTTGCCAAATCAATTGGTGATCTTTTCATATACCAGGCTGTTTCTTCTCACCAATCATGTGCCGGTGTGCCAGAAATATTGATCGGTAGTTCCCGACTGCATCGCCGATTAATCAAGTTACGGTGATTTATCGGCACCGATCTGCAATCGAGAACCACCGATCGACTTATTTCAATTCTTGGAAATAAGGCGTAAAAAATTCATATATCATTCTACTCTTGGTCAATGACCTACAGAATCAAAATGTGTTGGTTTAATCAGTGAGGTTCAAGGTTTTAGGGGGAAATTCAGATCGGTATGGACATGCTGTAGGAATAAGGCATTCAGAGCACCCTCGCCGATTATTTGATACTGACGTGCATTTGTTGGCACATCGATAGACATCAAAGGGAATTTCTTTTTATTTAAGCGATCATGGCTCTATTTATTGATGATAAGCACAGAATATAAAACTTCAAAGGGAACTTAATCTATTAGACTGTTTTAGTTTTTTTTTAATCATTCCATGTGCTCACTGTCTTTCAACTAAATCATATCACCTATGGCATCATTACTATATTCTATACTGTCAGTATAGACTGTTTAGTTGGAAAATTTATTTTGATTCTATACTTAGAACTTACCACAGTGACTCTAGATAGATCTGTTTCTTTTTCAGAGAGCAAGGAATGGATCCTCGGTATTGGACTGCACGATTTGGAGACACTGACCGAAAGGTAAGTATACGTGTCCTTACGATGTATACAATATGGTCTAAGACTTAATTGTTTTTGATCGTGGGCCACACGCTCAGATATTCATCCCATGTCAGGGAGAGGCTATATACACTTTCAGCATTCTGCAAAAACTATCCCCTTCACCATCCGCATGCCAACACTGTGACGTTGGACATGGAACAGAGGCTCAGAGTCTCAGTGTCTTAGAGGCATGCCCAACTAACCATGACCAATCACCAGACACCGAAATACCTCATTGACCCATTGACGCTTGATATACTTGGCTCCAATGTAGTGGTAAAATGGCCCAGAGACTGAAAAAAGCCAAACCTTTAATTGATATTATTCTTTATTTCCGCGCCCATTCATCAATGACAAACATACCATTTACTCCTAGTTAAATGAGAGAAAGCCTGTAGATATCATGGTGAAAGAATTAGTTTTTTACACTTAGGGGCCCCTCCCACCTACTACGATTTTGCTCCCGACGTGCTCACTCGTTTCACTCGTCGGCAAACTCTGCGACAAACTAAAAGAAATCGTGGCGCTATCATAGAGCTCTGCGTCAATTAGGTGGGTTTTGTCGCAATGTTCTGAATGTTCTGTAATGCCTGCCGACGCGCTAAGAACGTAAACGTTAATTGATGGGTCTCCAATTTAAGCATGTAGCGCATTGGCGACGAATTTGGCCGGGGAAATCTTTCTTACATGTGAAATACTTTACTGGGAATTTTAAAATTCAGAGATATTTTACGACATATTATGGCAATACTACCCCGAAAGTGTCATTTGATTAAGGCTAAGGGTATCAACTCAATCATTTCATAATTTAAGTCTTTTATCGTTTGAAAAACAATATGGGATTGTTATGTATATACTATCAAAAATGTGTTATAACGATGCATTGTTTCTGGGTTTATAACCGATTTTATATATGCTACCTCAAGCGGATACTGTAAAGTCTTTTTGCACTTCTTTTTGTCGCAGAGCACGCTGGTACAAAAACACAACCCTCCTAATACGTTACAACGGTATGTAGACGTAAGGGGGTGCGTCCACCAACCACGACAGGGCTGCGACACACGCCGACAAGAAAGTTCCAATCGCAGCCTTGTCGCAGCCTTGTCGTGAGAAGGGGGGCTGTCGTGTCCCCTTGTCGCAGCCTGTCGGGAAGTGCACGCTCCACCTAAATATTCTATCCTAGATCTCTGCGACAACCTCCCGACACGCCACGCCATGCCACGACACGGCTCCAAAATCGAACATGTTCGATTTTGTCGTAACCTTGTCGGAAGGCCACCGACAGGCCCCCGACAAGCTTCATGTCGCAGCCTGTCGTGACCTTGTCGTAGCCTCTTGTCGGGAACTGTGGTCCACCAACCACGACAAGGCTACAACAAGGCTTTCAATCGTAGAGCTGTCGTGGACCCTGTCGGAAAGCCGTTGTCGCAGCCCTGTCGTGGTTGGTGGACGCACCCCCTTATGGCCCACCACCCGATCGTCGGGACGTTAGGGCCCACTCATCGGGACGTTAGGGCCCGCCTAAAGCCAACCTAGGGTTAGGGTTAGGGTAAGGGTTAGGGTAAGGGTTAGGAATGGGGATAGGGTTAGGATTAGGGATAGGGTTAGGATAAGGGTTAGGGATAGGGTTACTTACTTATACTTACTACTAAATATAGTATTTATTCACAGTTGAGATGCTTGAGTAGGGAAGATTTAAAACGGGTCAAGTTCATTACGGGTCGAGTTTTTTACGGGTCGAGTTCTCCAGTATTCAAACATTAACCAATTATGCAAAATTAGGTGGGCCCTAACGTCTATTTATGCCACATCTCCCTACCGGCACCACAGGTGTAACCGCGGCATCGCGGTGCGGCCAAGGCGCGACTAAAGCTTTCACACCCCCAGTGTAGGGTGGGCCCTAACGTCCCAACTTTAAGGTGGTGGGCCCTAACGTCCTGCAACCGTTACAACAGACTATAATGCGCTACAATGAACCTCCCGATGCGCTATGATGTCGGCGACATGTCTTTCTGTTTGAAGGAATATAATGGTGGCGATCGTGTTAAAAGTTTAGGTCAACTGACAGAATATTAACATTAGACCGCTCTGGTGTACTCTTCTCTGCACCTCCTTTATTTTGGATATAGTAACAATAAAGTGTTTTTATTAAAGGTACAAGACTACAGGTAACATTTACATTCACAAAACGAATATTGTAAGGTCGCTGGTTTGATAATTGTTTAGAAACAAACTAGCTTTTAAGTGCAATTTCAATGTACGATGATGAATGAATAAAAATCTTTGTTTAAAAAACAAAAAGAAAAAAAGACATAGTTGGTGCATACATCTAGGTTATGTTTAGAGAATTGAGAAATAAAACTGATGCGGTTTATTTTTATTTTCAGATTTTACGACATAAACATATACGTGAATTCCTCAGTGTACAAAGATTCATGTTGTATATATTTTGTGTTTCTAGTCATCGATCGGAGATGATATAAAGGGTTTCTTTGGGGACCTTTTTGATAAGGATGAGTGGAAGGATTGGGTCATTCAGGCAAAAGGTGTTTATATCCACCCAGGATACCGAGGATATAGTAAGTGTTCTTTCCCTAATCACCTAACTGGACAAAGTAGACCTTTATTATTTGTAATTTTCAAATGATTTTGTAAATATCAGTATGATAAGAACTTTGAACGCAGGAGAAAAGATGGCCTTTGGTCAGGGGTGGTTATTGCCTCCCCTGGGCTCTCCCCTCTGCACTGCGCATCACATTTGCGCCTTCCCTCTGGTGTCTTGACCAGACACTACTCTTCTAACCTCTATTTCCGCTTCCTATCTCTCCTCCTCATTCTCGCTTCAGCATTTACACTATTCTCATGCTTCACTTTTTCACCCAGCAACCCACACCCCTTTTCTATTTTATTATATCATATACTCATATTTGACTCATTTCTCTATTAGCCAATTTTCATTAGATATATCGATAATTTTTAATATCAATAACTTCTAATTAATAATCACTGAGGTCAACTAAAATCCTTGTCATCTCATAGAATTCAATAAATCTTTATTTGCCCAACTTTGGCCTTTTCTCTTCTATCCAGAGATAAAGGGAAATGGGTGACTCACAGTTTGTACCAAGAAGAGTCCATCTTTATCTATCTTCTATTTTTTGATAGTAAATGTTAATCATATCATAATTGTTCAAATTAATCTTCTGACAACTTCCTGTAGCTTTCTCACAAGAAAACAATAGTACTGGGACCTGTATCAATTTCCCCAGGTCTAATAATATCCCAACAATGTGTATTCAAGCACCATTTTTACTTTTTTTGTTTCATATATCTTATTATCCTCAATATTTGTTTTCAAGACAAGGCATTCCCACTTCCATATGATACAAATAGTCATCAGGATATTGTAATATTGGGTCCGTAAACAAATAAGATACTGGATGTGATCAGCAAATTACAACAAACCAACATCAAGTTCTCATCAAGTTGCAATGGGAATAAGTATTTTCACTTCAACATAGTTTCCATGCCAATGTATGGCGAGATTTTAGGAACGTTGGGTATTAAGAAGGAACTTAATCGATATCTGTAGCCACTGAAAATATGCCATGAGTTTTGGTTTCGGAGTAATCTCATCAGGCAAAGCTAAGGGAGATTATATAGCAAACCACAACAAATGGCATATTTTCAGTAGCTAATATTTGTGACATCATCAACCATTGAGTATTTTTTGCAATACTCCATGGGCATTGAGTATGCGTTCCCAATGTCAAGTCTATGGAGGAAAATACCAGGGGTAAGATTACTAATATATAGAGAACAGCATACTTTTATTAGATTTATAACGTCCTGACACACGATCAATAATTTGTTGATTGGTGATTCATTACTATGCTCATTCATACTTCAATTCCGAATCACCACCTAAATTAGCCTACTTAATTTGTTTGAATCATTTTTCATTGAGCTTTGCTTGGGATTACATGTTATCTTTAATCAGTGAAACTTTTACTTTCTTATTACATGTATGGTACACCTGCGAGGGGATTTACCTTATGAACCTTGAGTATTGATGAAGAACATTGGTTATATTTCCATGTGTCATTGAAGACAGATATTCGATACATTTCCATTCTTATTAGAGTGTTTTATGGTACACCTTGGATATAGCCTACATGCTGCTCTTCTGTTAATGCCCCTTAAGGGGTACAACTATTTTTTTTAAATTACCGTGATTACTGTGTGTCTTTTTATTCTCAATTTTTATTCTCAATTTTCTAACTGTAACTCTCCTTAATTAGCCTACTTTTTATCACCAGCTAACAAGTGGAAGAATGACATAGCACTCGTTAAACTGAAGGAGCCGGTGCCAGTCGACCCAAAGCATGTGTCGGACATACAGAGAGTGCAGCTCGCTACAACTAATGACACCAACTTCCCCACCGATGGTCAGAAGTGCATGTTCAAGGGCTGGGGTTGTCAGAGAGGTGGTGAGTAGACAATAGGCCATTTTTGGGTTTTTTTTGTTTCCTTTATTGGTACTATACATCACATACATCTCTCCATATGTAACAATTATAATATTAAGGTACCAGTCAGGATGACTAACTGTCAGCAGTGGCTTTGCCTTTTTGCTAACAGAAAATGCACAGACGAAATTGGGTAAAATAAGAGTCAGTCGGTAATCCTTCCCGGTAAAATATCGCTATCAATTATTGGTGACACTCCAAGTTGTTGAGGCATTTACACCAGAGGTCCAATTTTAAAATATGTGCGAACTGACAAACCCCATGAAGATGACCTTGAACACAAAGTGTGTTGCAAAATCCAGAAGTTCTTTTCCGACAATTTCAAGGCGCTTTAAAATCGTCAGAGGCCTAAAAAGGTGGTCTGTGGTGCCATATCATGCAATTTGGGGTTTAGAAGTCATTGACCAGGGCCCTGTTTTTCAGTCACGACATTCGTAACTTACGACATGTATCTGCCGTCAGTGTACTAGAGAGCTACGATCATAGAGTGGGTACGACACTTAGTGAAGATACGACACTTAACGAGGTAAAAGGTGTGTTATAGTCACGACACTCAGTGGCCAATGGAGCGGAAATAGTGGCCATAAGTGTCGTAAGTTTAAGACCACTCTGGACATGTCGTACCGAATGCGCAACTTCACTTCCCGTTGGAATTAAGCGATGACGTTTTAACACGAGTAAGATATACATATAACCTATAATCGTACCAAATATGGAGAAAATCGATCCCACCGTCCCGAAGATATCGGCGTTTGAATTTTGTCATAGCAAATACTGCTCTGATGGCCAGTGTACCCCTACCACCACTGGTCTAATAGCCTGTAGTGCGGCCACCATTCACCAGACGGCGTGTTCATGCCTACACTGGTTTCCGGGTCATCCGCTAGGGGGCACGGCGGAATTAGATCCGATCGATAGCCCGATGTTTCAAATTCAAATGCGGATATCTTCATAAGGGTGGGTCTGATCGTCTTCAAAATCCACAGTGACGTATTATAGAACCTAAGACAGTTCTATACTTGTCTTAACTTCCAACACATCTCGCCAAGATCGTTTAATTCAACCTACGACACTGTCTATAGCACACCTGCCATCTTGTGTCATCGAAAATGCCATGGAATCTTGGTCCGATCTCAGGGGATCGTAGACTTGCGATATTGTGACTAAAAAACAGGGCCCAGATTTGTATTTCTTCTGTTTACACTTATCTTTATCTCACCCCTGGTACAAGTTTAGCCATAAGAATAACATTAGAAAAAAATACTCAACGATCACCCCCGTAGAGTGACAGTACTACGCCACGGCCGTGGCGTATTGAATTTCAGATGACGTCATCTGAATTTGCTAAGTATATATTCAAATTATTTTGTAATTGTGATTGTTTAATATCATAGAAAGGGGTGAGATAAATCCAGAACCGCACTCAAATCGTAAAATACACAATACTCCACTCGTTTGGTTGGGCTGTAATCGTCACTCGGCTTCGCCTCGATGACGATTGCGGCCCATCTAAACTCGTGGAGTATTGTGTATTTATACGATTCTCGATGCAGTTCTATATAAATATGTCATCTGAAATGCATAATGATGAGTCGGCGGAGACAGATTCTTGAATCTGTGCTCAAAATCAGTTTGCACCTACCAAGTTTGACTACCAACTATAGAATCTGGCACTGTTGACTGGTTGTTACATGTTCCTGATGAAATATTGGAAATGTAAACAGCAAGATTTCAAACATGCTCAACGATTTCTCAGCCCAAAACTGTGTAATATGGCATCCCCGACTGATGTTTGAGACTGCTCATGATTTCAAGGAGCCTTGAAATCATCGATGAAGGAAACGCAGATATTTCAAAATGCTTCGTCGACAAGTAGTTCTACTTTCCATAGAAAAGAGGGCCTTCACTTTCAATCTTTTATTGTAACCCCTTTTTCACGTGGAGGAGCCCTCACATTTGTGCGCTGAGAAATAAATAGATTCAGCTGCAGTTTAGGTAGGGTTAGTATTCAGACTTTCTTCTTCTCTATTCATATGAGCGACTCTCATGAAAATGTATGCACATATAGCCAATAATAAGTTGTTAGGTGTAAGAATACTTATTGGTTGTCAGGTGGAAACACCTCAAAAGCGCCAACTGACGTTTTTCTTCCCTATATTCTATGGTCGCATTTTCTGTTGGTAGGTGTAAATTGGGCTGATGGCACTGATCTTTTTATCAAATAAGCAGGGACGGTGCAGTGTTTACCTTGTTTTCACAGCATTAGGCCTACACATGTCATTATAAATGGAATAGACAAAAACCTTGAGCACCACTTCAAATCAAACAGGGTATTTACTTATCTATGTAGGTCTACAGCTGAATTTGCTATAAAGTAGTTCCTGTTTCATTCACAAGGTGGCAGGGTCAGTAGTGAAGCCTTTGAGGTGGAGCTTCCAAAGATGGCTGACGATTACTGTGCGAGTCTGTATGGAATTGACACCGAGACCCGCTTATGTGCTGGCAAGAGACAAGGCAACAGGGGCATCTGTTCAGTGAGTACTGGCTTTTTATTTTATGTATCTCTAGATTACAATCTAGTAAGAATCTAGCAATCAGTGAAGATTCTGATATTTTCAAAATGGCGGAGGCCGTCAGAGATATCTGAGGGTAAGGATTTTTGCTCATGGCAATGAATGATTCAAAATTAAATTCAAGTATCTATTGACCTAGAGAACAAGAATAACATGTTCTAGTTTTTCTCCCAACGACATGTTCCGTATTACACAGAACGGAAAACCTTGGCTGTATGTTGCTACTGGTAAAACATGTGTTTTACCTAAAATTACGGTTAGATTCTATCAAATTTGGGTATAATTATGATGAAGACAGAACTGTTTTTCACAGAAGCTAAACAGCTTATTCCGAACAATCCGTCAATTTGCCATCCTGTTTTGTACACCCTGGGCAGATCGCTCTTTATAATCACTTTATCTGACGGCAGGGTGACAGCGGCGGCCCACTGGTGTGCAGGAAGGGCCAGCAGTGGGTGCAGGTGGGCGTGGCCTCCTTCACATCAGCGAACCAACCTGGAGATTTTCCCGGGGCCTTCACCAGGGTCAGTGCCTTCATCCCGTGGATTAAGCACACCATCAGGAACAACTAGTTAACCCTCGCCAATATCATCCAAACGCTTGGGGTCTGTTGAATAATTCAGACTCATATATGAAGACCCTTTTTTGTAAGTCAAAGAGACCAAGGGGAACAACTTTATTCAACACTTATAAACAACCTTCCATTGGTTTGGACTGTCGTGGCAAATGATATTATCAAACAATAACCCTCATATTAGGCCTCCCTGTATTTTGTACTCTCATTGGCTTAAGTTATTCAATAGGCCTCAGACATTGATAATGTCTTCAATGAGAATGTATCTTCTCTCTTGAAACAGAATTGGTTTGGGTCCAATTGGTTAGAGGCATATCATACAAAACGCAACATTGCCTCCTGGTGATATAAAAAAGAAAAGTCGGTAAAATAAGCATGTTTATATCTGGTCAATTTATATAGGTAATGGACTGAAAGATATTAAAGGTTTTATTCAATTCCTTCAAGAACAAATATGGTGAATTATGATTTTTAAAGCTTAAATGTCCAGTACTTATCATTACTATATTCCGTGAAAAATTGGAAAATTATATGGGTTTTACTAGGTGAAAGACAGCTTCTGAGAATATCTGTATATTCTATTATAGTACTATCATATCATTATATATACCTATGGCTGTATGAACTACGTATACTGCCCGCTCCTACCCATGGCGTTTTTATACCTGTACGCCACAAAATACTTGGTAAAATAATTAATCACATACATCCCTCTGCCTACGGCATCGGGATTATGTGATCAATTATTTCACCGCATATTTTTGACGTACAAAGACAGTAAGCCAGTTTCCGTATAATATTCATGTGTGAATAAAAAGCTAACATGGTAACTCTACTTCGTTTGACATGGGTTTTACTTTTTATGGTAATTTGTCCGATATGCCTTCAAGTTCTATATATGATACTCCCGATGAAGATCAATTAATTTGATCGAAACGTTGAGCCTTTTAATGATACACTTATCATCCATCTCATTGATTGTCTGTAACTCATCCACTTATCATCAATAAAGCATTTTCAATTGAACTTGGAGCGCGTTTGGTTTTGTGAGGTATCTCATTTTTCATCTGTATAAACCTTTGTTAGGCGCCGCCTGTGGCGAGGTAAAATCTCACCATTTTAGCTGCATGATGATACCGCTGACTTTCTTTGTACATCAAGATTATTGGTCAGTTACATCCCGATGTTCTATGTCATCATATTTATGATATGAACACTCATAAAACGTTTTATGAAACAAAGGTTAATAAATTCTATAATTAAGATACATTTGAACTTGCTTTTCTGCAATATTGCAATATCATGAATATATCATACTTGTTAAAATCCAAGTTGAAAAAGGAGTATCCCAAAATGTAGATTTTAGCATAAAAGTTACGATGGCAGAATAATTCATTATTGCCTGAGCTTAAATCATAATAAAGACATGCGGCCATACAATATTACCAATGTTTCGGAAAAGCCTGTAGTTTTTACCCATTTTTCAGTAGACTAGAATATAGGATTTCAGTCAATAAACCTTTTCAGTTTAAAGGACCAATCTCTATGATTTATAGGTTTAGTGATGATAAACTATGAATACTCACTTGATAGAGCGTCACTGGAAACTGCATAAATATCCTTCTTTTGTATGCATTGAATGAAACGTATTTTTTTAAATAGCTTTCTTCTAACAAAGGATGACCAATCTTCTAAGTGAATTGCATAAAAAAAGCAGCTAGGCCTAGAGTGAAGCTGGCTTCATAGTTTCCACGGACAAGTTGGCCAAACATCTACATGTTATGTATTACAACATATTCTTTAGCCTTAGAGGACTGAGTTTATCAGCGACATACATGTTTATCAACCCCTTTTGATTATCTCCAGAAAAGAATACAGTGCCTGCATCTTATTCTACTATACTTCAATTCAGTGTCTAACATGCATATGGCCTAAGTAATACTTCAGGTATGGCTTAGGTAATACAGTATCACAACACATGGCTTTGCAAAAACACAGTGGTATGCCTGGTTATAGGAAACCTATCTTCATCTACATGAAAAGTAGTTACAAACTATCAGGTTTAGACTTAGATTGTCACAATATCCTAACTTGTTGGAATATTCATATCATGTGGAAAACAACACCACTCACACCACAGTTAACACTCTAAGTGTGAAAGCATTGAATGGCATAGGACAGAGGCTACTGAATGACAGTCTAACCAAGCTACACACCACTAAGTAGTGATGAACAAAACAAATATTCTTTGTAAACAATTATCTGTTTTATGTAAATCCAACCCGATGTATATTTTCAAAGGGAGAATAAACTGTCTACCAGTGTATAAAGTTTAAGAGGTACATGGTATAAAGATGTAGTAGAAGAGCAGTAATACTAACAGATATGATTTAATCTATCACATTCAGGTTTTAACCAGGTATATCTTGATATAAAAGAAAGAGAGGGAAAGCAGGTTTACTATACTTAATCATTATCGATTGTACTTCATTACAGTAAAATCAAGCTAAGCAAGAAATATCTTGATGTATAAGCACAAAAGCTTTGTAGAAATAAAAGCTGCTTATGTAAAACTAAAACATGATAACAACAAATTAAAACACAAATTGATGTAGTGATAGCTCAAAGAGAGGTGGTGTGCCTGTCCCCTGTGGTTGGTGATAGCTCAGGGTGAGGTGGTGTGTCTGTCCCCTGTGGATGGTGATAGCTCAGAGAGAGGTGGTGCGCCTGTCCCCTGTAGATGGTGATAGCTCAGAGAGAGGTGGTGCGCCTGTCCCCTGTGGTTGGTGATAGCTCAGAGAGAGGTGGTGCGCCTGTCCCCTGTGGTTGGTGATAGCTCAGGGTGAGGTGGTGTGTCTGTCCCCTGTGGATGGTGATAGCTCAGAGAGAGGTGGTGCGCCTGTCCCCTGTAGATGGTGATAGCTCAGATTGAGGTGGTGCGCCTGTCCCCTGTAGATGGTGATAGCTCAGAGAGAGGTGGTGCGCCTGTCCCCTGTGGGTGGTGATAGCTCAGAGTGAGGTGGTGCGCCTGTCCTCTGTGGTTGGTGATAGCTCAGGGTGAGGTGGTGTGTCTGTCCCCTGTGGATGGTGATAGCTCAGAGAGAGGTGGTGCGCCTGTCCCCTGTAGATGGTGATAGCTCAGAGAGAGGTGGTGCGCCTGTCCCCCGTGGATGGTGATAGCTCAGAGAGAGGTGGTGCGCCTGTCCCCTGTGGATGGTGATAGCTCAGAGAGAGGTGGTGTGCCTGTCCCCTGTAGTTGGTGATAGCTCAGAGAGAGGTGGTGTGTCTGTCCCCTGTGGTTGGTGATAGCTCAGAGAGAGGTGGTGCGCCTGTCCCCCGTGGATGGTGATAGCTCAGAGAGAGGTGGTGCGCCTGTCCCCTGTGGATGGTGATAGCTCAGAGAGAGGTGGTGTGCCTGTCCCCTGTGGTCGTCTCCAGTTTTATCGTACAGCGTGTGTCGAAAAACAGCACCAGGATCCTTCAAGTAACAAGTAATAGCAAATCTCTCAGAGCACACAACACAGAACAGACATTCATATAATCTTTTTCGTTGCGGCATGTTTCTCCTTAGGAATTACCTTGCAATTCACCCAGACAAATCATGTTCCAAAATGAAGCTCAAAACGTACCCTGTTTGGATCAACTTCATGAGGGATCATGTTTTTTTGTAACATTTTTGTCATTTCGGTTTGGACCATAGAAACAAAAAGTCATGTCAGATACACATGTCATAGCTTATTTGATTTTGCATATTTTCTTTCCATATTCCATACACATAAAGGTCTCTGTGAATTGTATTTATCATAACTGAATATATTCTTGAATAGGAAGAAGTGTCGTCATGGCAACCAAATGTATGTTTTGAATGTTTATAGGTCAATTGTAATATGATTAAATGGTATCTTACTCCTTTTCTTTCAAGAAAATCTCATTATCTGTCAATAAACATTTTGGGGGAAATATATATATATAAATATATAACACTGTAAGAGTGTTGCCATAGTAAGATCCCCATCTCAAGAATCAGCACATTTTCCCATTGCTGCAACTTTAGGCTGAGTTTGATGAGTCACATGAATTGAATATATATATATATATATATATATATATATATATATATATATATATATTGCAGGTGCAATTTCTGATTAAAGTAAAGATAATGATTGGACAGTTCCCTTTCAAAATAAGGTTCTGTTGGGTTTCATTTCTTTTTTATATGCATTGTGCCTCTAGATTCAAAATATCAAGCCTTTTCCAAAATGCACAACACTAATAGTCTATCCTTTACAAGTACCTAGTAATGTATTCCTTAACATTTGTAGGACACGGCGCACAAAACATATACATTTACTCTACATTTTAGCTTATACGGTGTATATTTACGTGGTCGCATCAGATTTCGTGCAGTTCACACTTTGGGCATGGTGGTAAAAACATGCAGATTGGCCAAGCAGTTATTCAGCTATGTGTCTGTGTAGATTTAACAAGCTGAGAGTTATCTGGGCAGACCTGCATGGAGACACCATCTCAGCTTCAAATATAATTAGATATCAAGTATCAAGCATACAGTCTCTTCTTTCTGAAACCAGTCAATATTGTGCATTTATTACCCGAGACCTGCTCACCTCTCCATGTCTACGCTGAGCTGCTCGACGAAGAACTCGGCCACTGCCTTGCCGAACTCCCGCTTGGTTGAGTCGTTGACCTTGTCAGAGGAGTGGTGGAGCTGGATGTTGACAAGGGGGTCGGACGTGCCTGCACGCAGCATGAGGGCGTCCGGGTGCAGTTCCACCATGCACAGCTTAAACAACCAAAACTAAACCACTCAACAACAAGCCATTGTATTAACACTTGTATCTCAACCATGGTACTTTTGTCCTATAGGCTTAATATTTTAAACTTATTTTCCAATGCCCTTTTAGAATTAGTACTAATACTAAATGGGCGATGACGTCACACACGTCATGATCATTTAGTTCATTTACTGTATACACGAGTGAGATAAAAACAGAAAGCAACTGCCTGTGATCACAGTCGTCAATCTCGTTATTGTTTGAACACTTTGCAGTATTCACTTGTCCGTCACCTCATTCACATCGCTTTGCGTTCTTACTCTATAGAGAACTATGACTCTGACAAAAACGTATTGGTTTCTTCTTTAGTACTGGACTTTAGGACTGAAGGAAAATAGATGAATACAAAATGCTCAACTAGCTGTCAAATAAAACAATGCCTAGCAAAATCCCTCTGTGGAACAATGCATTTATCAAATATTCACAATTTATTGTATACTGTGAAACACATTATCAAGTATTGTTGTACTGATGTCATATATTAATTATTTGGATCTGACTTGGAAAAGTAAACTTGAAACCTACACCATACTATCTTACATGGGATGGGAATCGTTAGAACGCCAGACTACTTGGGTTCTGAAACTTCCACTTTTATTGATGTATCATTATATTGTGTCCTACATATACACCATAATATACTACACATGCTACTCTTTGTACAATTCTGACATGCCTACAGAATTACAAACGATGCACTACAAAAACATAGTAATACACTCAGTCCTAGTCTCTGATATTTGACAAAATCTAAACGAAATCCTTGTAGCTCAACTACAATATTTCACAAATGGTAACGCGGCAACAGTAACACAGTAACAGTAAATGTAAATAGAATAGTAGCGCGGTAACAAGGTTAGAAAGGTAATGCGGTAACGGTAACACAGTAACGGTAAATGTAAATAGAACAGTAACAAGGTTAGAATGGTAATTAATGCGGTAACGGTAACGTGGTAACTGTGCAGTAGGTGTAACAATAACATGTTTCGGATGTTAATACGGTTAGAACGGTAAAGCTGTAATGAGGTTGGATTGGTATCACGGTAATGGTAAATGCAGTCAGAAATATACCCATAAAAAGATATTTCTATTTACAATGGATGAGCGTGGTACTTCTAAAGTACAATAAACTCTCCTATAATAACAACCTTGATAATACAACTATTTGCAAACATTATGGCTTAGTCCATATCATTCCTATTGTATTAGGATTTTGTCAGTGGGCAGGAAGAACACAAGGCTGAATAACTGGTCAAACAGGTTTGCTGGCTCTGTGTCATGTAGGGCATATGTCCCATCATATTCTGATTGTTAGTAGAAGTCAGTGAATAGTTGTTGGGGGGGGGGGGTGGGGTGGGAGTGGGCAGGGGGGGGGGGTTGGTCTGTGGTCACTAAAAGCACAAGGATGAATAACTGGTCAAACAGGTTTTCTGGCTCTGTGCCATGTAGGGAATCTGTCCCATCAGTTTCTGATTGTTAGTAGAAGAAGTCAGAAAGTAGGTGTGGGGCTGGGAGTGGGCAGGGGGGAGGGGGTTGGTCTGTGGTTACTAAAAGCACATGGGTGAATAACTGGTCAAACTGGTATAGCATGTAGGGAGTCTGTCCTGTCAGTGTGCTCAGAATATTAGTGTGTCTGATTATACTGTATCTAGGTCTGTCCCACCAGATTTGATAATGTGAATGCCACATTTGATCATTATCATCACCTGATAGTTTCCTTTTCTATTAGGATGTCTAGTAGCAGACAAGAGTATCCATAAATAAGTGTTTGTTACTTATTGGCAGGATTGATATAGTGAATCATTTATCCCCCAGAAGACTAAAAACAAAACAAAATCTATGTTTAGGATCCAAATCGGTTGTAGGGCAGGGGTATTGTGAAGCAGGGATACTGGGCACCTGATCCTTTTACCAGGCCTTTATAGTTGGTGCATGGATAGTGAAGGGATAGGTTTTTAGCAGTAAGCTGAAAGCCTGTGTGAGCATTCTAACCTCTAGATGACGTATATGAGCGCGATTTCCCGCGCCCAATAAATGTATATCCATATTCCAGAATCGCACATTGGGTAGCCTAATGACATTAAGGACTGTTCCTTTGTCTCAGGTAAAGGTTAATCTAGATAAAGGTACATCTATGTTCCTGAATTGTGGAGTGGGTAATGGCCTTTAGTACCGCGAATGCGGTAACACATTTGATTAACTAGGTTTTGCGAGCTGTGGACATTTTGATAGTTATGGACATCACGAATGTTCATTTACACCCGTTCCCATTGGCCTACTATTTGGCACCAATCTGTAGTCAGAAACCATCGATAGTCAGGAACCACCATGATTTTTGGGGTACACTGATGCCAGGTCGGTGAATGGAAACGAGACCTGCAGAGAATGCCCACAGATTTTGCATAAATTATGTAACAATGCCAATCAAATCTGTTAGTACCCAGAACATTGCATACAATACACCCTCGCCGATAAATTGATACCCATACAGCGGTCACCACGACCACCACACTTTTAGGGGAACTCAAATAATCATTACCATTTTCATTGGCAGTGGAAAATGGCTTTATGATATACGCACTGGTAGTCCTCCGAGATTATATCTGGGTTAACTAGATGCAGAAAAACACACCTGCTGCTGTGGGAAGGCCTCCTACCTGGAATGCGGTCCTAAACCTTTGCTCAAGGGTAAAAACTATCCATGAATATGGCAAATTTAGATAGAAATGTGCTTGACATTCCTAATTTGGGACATGATCCAACAATCATGCTGACTAAAGTGGATGATAATCAATGGTTTTCTGGAGAGGTGGCCATGAACCACGAGAGGTTGACGCGTAGTAATACATGAACGTTAGAGAGTGTATTACAAAATCTGCAGACTTGGAGACTAAATCAGTCTCACTAGCAGTATTTCTTATTCAATCAAGCAAGTTCTTTTTTTATTTATCAGAAAAATACAAATCTCTTCAACTTATAAGGAACCCTCTCAGATACAAAACATTGTACATGTAGTTGCATTGCTCACATATTCGTGTTACAAAAGTCTTATTCTATCGAACCCAAGGGACCTAGTATCAAAAACACATATCCAGTGGTAATCATCTGTTTTATCTGTCATTCTATCAAAATTATCAATTGTTCCTGTTTTAGTGTGTGTGGTATGGGCTGGAGAGAACAACATAGAACAAAACCAGACAGAACAAGATAAAAACACAAAATAGAAATAAAATCCCCATTCAGCCTCTGTCAATACTGTCAGAAGTGGTTACAGATACATGACTCTGTGCGCTCTACCTTCTAAATCAGTAAGTAGCTTTTATAGGACAGGAAATTGAGGTTGCTATATACCTACATAAGTAATAAGTCATCACTTACCGCCTCATTGCACTCAAACGCCTTCTGCAAAACATCCGATAATTTCTTCATGAAATCTCTAGGAAACTTTTCCGCTGGTAGATTAGTGGTCACAATGGCTAGTGGCATCTTGGTCGATTCTGTGTCCCCGCCCTCCAAAATGCAGTAAACAGAGAGAGTGGTGGCGGAGGTGGTAGTGATGGTGGTGGTGTCACAGGTAGATGTGGAGGCTATGCTGCTAATGGTGTAGAGACACACTGAGACCTGATACTGCAGAGCACACTGGAAGTAAGGCTTATTTACACCTGTCGACGAAATGATCGGTGATTTTTGTATTCAAAGTTTATTTCAAGCTGACCAATACCAAGAAGGAACTGCATCGAGATCGGAGATTTAAAATGGATAGTTACTGTGGTAAATAGCCTTGTTGTGGTATCTAAGATACACCTGTCAAGAATACAACAAGAGGAGTTATGATTGCAGACAATAGTATCATGTTTTATCCTACCCCTAATATAAAATCCCATAGGCTTAACATTGGGTTTCCGTATGCCACGCTGACTGGCATATGGAGTTTTATATGCCACTAGTGGCATACAGAATTGTTATCATGTAATATTCCAAAATCAAGTAGACGGGGTAGGATAAAACTCCTGGAGTTTTGGCTCTGGACTTCACTCGGCTTCGCCTCATGAAGTTACTATGCCAAACTCCAGACGTGGCATACGGTGGTCAAGATTAAAACTCATTCAGTTTTACGATAGTCTGTTTAGAAGTATGGTGCTGTATATATTGTATTAATCGTTCTTAAATGTGTAGTGCTTATAAATATTAAGTATCTATTGTAAGTGAATAAAGGATTACATCGGAATACAGAGCAAATATTATAGTAAAGAAAGATAAAGTCTGAAAGGTCAAGCGACCTATTATGTGAATAGTATTAGAAACCAAAATACCTAAAAGTCTGAAAATGTAAGTGTTGATATTGCTCGGATCGTAATCCCGCGAGGCAAAGCTGAGTGAGATTAGGTAGCGAACAAAAATGGATATCGTATTTTCAGCGGCTATGGATCGAGTGCAGTTCAGATTCCCATCTCGCCTCATCATATCAGTGTTTCATATTCATATTAAAGTCTTTTTAGGAAGTACTCGCTCTAATATGCAGATATGGGGACGGTGGTGCAAGTGCTAAATTCCAAGCCAGAGATCAGCGATTTTGTTTATTGATGGTCGGTTTCCACCTACCTACCGACTTTTGACCGAAGCACAGATGGGTCCCCGACCTTTTGTGCCTGTTCACTTAAAAATATTTCTTTAATCTGTTTAAAATAATTTTTTCAGAAACCAAATTCGGCATTTGGAAAAGGGCTCACAAAGCCATTTTTATTGGCCAATTATTCAGTACCGATTTGCAGTCGGAAACCACTGGCAGATATTTTTGGTGTACCGGCAAATACATACACAATATTGACTGGTTTCAGATACAAGCGCTTGTATATAGACACTTTGTATTAGGTGGATGATAAAATAGAAACAGTGACTACAATGCATCCTCAACGACTATTTCATATCGACCCACACGTAGCACCACTGACATACTTTCAGGATAACTCAGGAAGTCGGTGCCGCTTTCGTCGGCAAATGGAAACGAGTTAATAGAATGACTGGTCACGTCGGACCACCGTGCGTCTCTCCCCTCACCTGACCGACAGGTGAAAAAGTGGCCGCCCTCCTCTCAGGTGTCTGCTCTGTGATGCTAATGATATACACAGCATTACTGAGCTAATGAATGGATCACTTCAACCTGATCCCCTGGTGAATGTCCTCATACCTCCCAGCTGTATGTCATCTAAATAAACCTCTCGTCAGGTGGTTCTTTAACAGTGAGGTGGGCAGACAGTAAGGTAAGTGGGCAGTGAGGTGCGCAGGTATTGATATGGATGGGCAGTGAGCTTGGCAGACAGTCAGATGGGTGGGCAATGAGATGTGCAGAAAGTGTTGTTGGCAGGCAGTGTGGTGTGCAGTGTGGTGAGCAGACAGTGAGATGGGCAGGTGATGAATTGGGCAGGCAATGAGGTGGGCAGACATTGAAGTAGTCAAGCAGTGAGGTAGGCAGGCAGTGAGGTAGGCAGGCAGTGAGTTGGCCAGTAAGGTAGGCAGGCAGGGAGATAGACAGGCAGTGAGGTAGGCAGAGAGTAAGGTGGACAGATAGTCAGGTGGACAGGTCGTAAGGTGGGCAGGCAGTAAGGTGGGCATATTGCATTACGTTAAATAAAAAAAACTAGGCAGGCAGTGAGATTGGGGTGGACAGTGAAATAGGCAGACAGTGAGGTTGGCAGATGGTGTGATGGGCAGACAGTGAGTTGGGTGGGCAGTGAGTTGTAGCAGGCAGCGAGGTGGGCAGGCAGTGGGATAGGCAGACAGTGAGGTGGGCAATAAGCTGGGCATGCAGTGAAGTGCGCAGGCAGTGAGGTGGTAAAACTTTCCATATATTACATGGCTGCAGTCTAGCGTCAGCATTGGCATTCATATGATCATTTCTCAAGTTCCATAACAAAGAAACAGGGGCGTGTGTTAAATGTGTTGCAAGTAGGGATATTTATTTCCCACCTGATACAAGTAAGGCTATTCATCACCCACCTGATACAAGTAGGGCTATCTATTGCCCACCTGACACAAGTAAAGCTATATATTATCTACCTGATACAAGTTGGGCTATACATTACCCACCTGAAACAAATAAGGCTATTTATTACCCACCTGCTACAAGTGGGGCTATTTATCACCCACTTGATATATAAATAAGGCTATACACTAACTACCTGATATAAGTGGGCTATTTATTACACAACTTATACAAGTAAGGCTATCTTTTACCACCGAATAACAGTGTTCATAATAGTAAAGCTATCTATTACCCAACTGGTACAATTAAGCTTTTTAACCTCTGGTATATAAACAAAATGATGAAAATGCCTACTTCAATTAATTCACTCCCTAAAACTAAGCGAATTTCGTTGTCTTCTTTTCAACTGATTTTGCTAAATTGCATGAATGATTGGGAGGAGATGGATTAAATGAACATACTTATTCAATAAATCATTTTCCATTTCCCGTCTGTTCGAGCTTTTCTGAAATATGCATGGTAGACTTCTTTTTTTATATTTTTTTTTATTCAGTATGTTTACATATCATAGTATATAAAACAAAAGGTCAGATCATATTCGCCGATAGGGCGTTCTTCCATATAATAGACATAGAACAAGGATATAAAGATATAAAAATATCGATTGAGTTTAAAGTGATATTAAATAATTACTGTTTAAACTTGAATTGTATTTTGTAGCGCTTCAAGCAAATTCTCTAATATCAGTTAACATGCGTATTTATTTTCATTCTACATTTGTCTCGTTTGATGTCTAAGCAGGCAAGCTGTCGTGTCGAAATTATTCAGTCTTGTGCTAGGGTGCTGTAAATGCAGCACATCTGGGTTACTGTGCCATCAGTAAAAGACGGTAGGAGTGGATATTTACTTGGTGTATCTGCCAAACATGGCGGGCTTTCCCAATCCAGTGAGCTCGTCTAGCCGCGGCTTATGATCTTGGGTTATATTGGTTCATGTCAATAGGAATTCAACTTACCCATCTATAACATTAGGAAAAGAGCCTGTTATCCGTAAAGCGTTGAGCTACATGTGATTACAATTTTTTATCTCACCCCGGTATTTTTCTCCATAGGCTTAACGTTAGGAACTCGTACTCCACTGCCGTGAAAGTATTGTACCCGATACTCAATGGCTAATTTGGCGAGTTATTCCAGCATTAAATGATGTTATACGGGGTGAGATTGTTTGTGAAGCTCATTTTGCAATTCCTATATTTCCCAACTCATAATATATGAGTTGTTTGAATCTCATAAATTTTGACAGATGCCTTGTTTTGAATCTGAAATGTTGGCTGGTACCCCTTGTTACCTACCACATATAAAACGTTAGAATTTTGTCCAATCTGCTTGGAGTTGCTCTCGCACATAGAGACAGACACAACCCGAACTGTGCTGAAGAGTGAAGTGCCACAAGAGTGAGAAACTCGTGGAGAGAATACTTGAACCTGCTCTTCTTTTTTGTAGGTCTAGACTCAGATGTAATTCTTCTCTTATGATATATTTCTAGACATGTTGAAAACACACTTCAGAATTGTATTTTTCTGATCTCCATACCCTGAGAGAAACGCAGTACCTGTGTCATACCAATAATAGCTCTTTATAATCTGCTGTCATGAATTCCAAAAAATATAGACTGGTTCCCTGCCCAAATGAAATAAGGGATGGGTAACTACTTCTTACGTAAAACAGACCTTGAACTGACAGTCATGCCACCTCTCTTGGCTCTACATGAACTTGCTCAAGTCTTTTTTAATCCTTTCTGTTTTATTAGGTTATAGATCCAAACATTACATTTGGTTTTCAATCCAGGCTAGATCACAACAAAAATATGTCAATTTAAAAATGTTACAATTAGCAATCCTGTTGTACTGTCGGTAAGGTGATGAACTTGCCTTTTCTCTAGCCAAAATTTCTGCAATGATTCATCACCGAAACCTTCCACTTAGGAGGAAACATAGCATTAGACTATTACAACCCCCTCTCAAAGATACTGTATTTGATTCCTCTTTTATATCCGTAGTATCTCAGCCTGGAATAACTTTACACCTTAGTAATAGACAAGAACAAATTTGGAATGCTTACAAATTGTTACATGAACTAGTCCGCTTGTGTTACAACTGGCTATATTATTATTAGTATGATTATAAAATAGGTGTACAAAAACTCCCTTACCCCATACTCTCCCCTATTGATAAAATAAACTAAAATGGTGGTAGATTGTATTACAGCTTCCGGGAAAGCAAGTAGATTATGTTGCAACTACTGTAAAAATTGTCAAACATGTGCAAGGTGGCTTGTGTTACAATCACTATGTGTGCTGACCTGATACTGACTCTGAGTATTCTTAGCTTAGCCTTCAGTTGGAGATTGTTACTAAAATTGTGTTGCAAATATATTAAGTTGAGAAAAACTTATCATTAAATTAATAAATTACCAATGTGATGATACCCTGATAAACTTAATTTAAAAAAAAAGGAAAATAGGCCTGCAGGCCTGATTCATCCAGATAAAATAAATGAAATAAAAATAAAAGGATACAGGGACTGAGGCCAGTCTGGGCTCTACAGTCTCAGTATGCTAATGGCACTCTCCCAGCGGATCTTTTGCGGAATTAGAGTACGGGATCTCTGCTAGCCTCTGCTAGGAGTGTGCAAGAAATGGAGGCGTTACCCATAGTGCACCAAAAAAAGTGCTACCCGTTACCTGGCCTATATTGTGACTAGGCCAGGCTTCCAGACTGCAAATAATACAGCCTATAAACATGTCACCTGTAGGAGTCTCAATGTCGCTCTCCCCCCAGATCTTTTAGCGGCGCTAGTGCTGGCTTAATCTCTGCCCCAACCCAGGGATATCATACGCTGGTTCTCAGGGTATCCAATAAGGACAGGGGAGACCAGCCAGCATTTCGGATTCAAAACAAAGCAACTGTCAAAAGTTATACAAGTCAAACAACTGTCTTATCTCTCCACTGCTACAAGTTTAGCCATAGAAATAACATTAGAAAAAAATACTCAACGATCACCCCTGTAAAGTGACAATACTACGCCACGGCCGTGACGTAGTGAATTTGAGATGACGTCATATGGATTTGCCAAGTCTATTCTAATTATTGTGGAATTTCGATGATATTTAATGCCATAAAAAGGGGTGAGATAAATACGGAACCACACTTGAATCGTAAAATACACAAAACTCCACTCGTTTGAATGGGACATAATCGTCACTCGGCTTCGCCTCGATGACTATTGCGGCCCATCCAAACTCGTGGAGTATTGTCTATTTATGAAATTCTCGATGTAGTTCTATATAAATATCATGAGTATGGAAATATGGGAATTGTTAAAGAAGCTTCACAGACAACCTGGTTGTTTATTTTTCATACTTAATCCATTTTCTAATGGGAATCCACAGTTGATTAGACTGCCCCTTCAGGGGAGCACATGGCATTGTTGACAAAACAAAGCCCTGTGTAATGCAAAAAAAACAGTTACCTTGCGAAAAACCTGTTTTATCGCCCATGAGCATGCGCAGTAATGAAGTCCATGATCGGAGAGTGAGAAATTTGCCGAAATTAAGCATATTACGACATGTAATTCTCATGGTGAAATACCATTCTTTTCAGTTATTTACATTAAAATCAAATTAAAATAACAGTATGGCCAATAGTCCATTAAATCTGAACGAAAGAGTGTGTACAGACCCCTGCACATATATAGAGTGGGTGATAAAACAAGTTTTTCGCAGGGTAACCAATTTTCGTAGCACACCTGCAACACATGAGGTGCTTCCACTGTAGAAAATAATCCCAGAGACTGTGTCTTGTTTGAAATAAATAATAACAGAAATGAGAGTACTTTATTTCCCATATAAATAAGTTCATCCCCCAAAAGCCCTCAGAATTTAGGATTTTTTAAAACCTGGCGTATGGGCCAGATTTGAGCACAACTAGGCAGGTTGGGGCGGAGATATAAAGGCATATCGGACAATTTGCCTTGAAAAATAAAACCCATAGGCCTACATGTCATTTTCCTGAATCTTGAATAAGATGATCTTCAAGTGCTATGGAACACATATCTAACTTAAAAATCAGGGTCACCGTGCTCGTTTTAGATTTAGAGACCAATGTTATGATAATTTTATATTAGAATATATAGAAATTCTAAAATGTTGTTTTTTACATAGTAAAATCCATGTCATTTTCTTCAAACTTTCCCAGAATTTAGTAAATGTATATAGTAGTACAGATCTAAGCTTTAAAAATCATGGGTCACCTGCCTTGTTTTTGAGAGAATTGCGAAAAACAATATTTTTCTGTACATTTCCTATACTCATCTGGCCTGGTCAATGAACAAGTCAACAAGATAGTGGGCTCATTGGAGGCTTGGTCATATCCTCCCAAATTATTTATAAGTTATTGATAAAGTGATAAGGAAAAAAAGAAAATTGAGGTGAAAGTCTCTGTGCGTGTGCTTAGTGTGGTGGTTTGTTGAAGTGTGAGCACTGTCTCTCTCTCTCCTGTCGACCGTCGCTAAGCGAGTGGTGGCGCCCTCTGCCGTTGTTGAGTATAACTGTATCAAGGTTTCTTGATACTCGTAATATAAAGGAGTCAAATGTTAATTGGCCTTATTTACCTGTAAAGTTATGTCAAACTCGATAATATGCTATATTTCACTCACTTGGTATTAGGACAAGTCAAATGAACCAGTTTTACTTGATAATTGTCAGTATTTGGCTATCACCAGATGGCGCCACTGTGCATTGTAGGATATGCCTATAAGCGGCCACAGGAAGTATAGCGCAAGATCTCTACTGGGAGAGTGTCTCAATGCGGTATATTTAGTTGGAACTGCACCCGAGAGAGGGTGCCACCATCAGGAACGTATCAGGCAGGTCTATAGTTGCTACTGAGACCAGTACATAGCCTAAAGACTTGATCATAGTTGAGTTTATATTGATTTTTGAAAGGAAACATTTGTGATTATTTGCAATTTTCTGTACCACATTTTACCTCGAGTTCACTGCAGGGGAGAAGAGGCAGGAGTTGCCCCTGGGAGCTTTTACATGGGAGCACCTTTTATGATCGTGCATTATTGGGAATATTGTTTGGCGGGGAGGGGGGGGGGTGGTCCTTTTTGTTTCTTTAAAATTGTCCATCGGAAGCCAACCTTTTTCCATTTCCAGGGGGTTGGGGCCAAGTTATATCATAGGCCTATATTCATAGTGGGCCAAATTATTGCTTTTACAGGGGAGGGGTTTTTTTAGAAGGGGGGGGGGGGGGGACTTTTTTTTAGCATTTCCAAAGAAGACACCTTTTGTATTTTTCCTTGGCAGGCCAACTTTAGAAACAAAATTGTATGGGGCCCAACTTGTTTGTTTTTTTTAGCATGAAAACAGTTTTTTAAATCTATGAAATTCTGGAGATTATTAGCTTTCCTTAACTATGGTACCTGACTGCCTATGAAATTTCAGTGACTAGGATTAAATAGTTCCAAAAATCCCTTTTGCTGATATTTGATATAGCATTGTTTTGAATATTTGTTTTCATAATTCATTCACTAGCAAGATGGTATTGATTCACTTTGTTGTGTGCCTGGAAAAGAAATATTAGAGCCTAGAAAAGCCTGGAAAAAGCCTGGAATTTAATCGGGCAGTATATGTACGAATCCTGCTATTGGCCTCAAGGGCCAATTCTTTTTTCATGGGGTCATTTTTTTCAGTATTTCTAAGGGGGCAATATTTGTGTAATCCTTTCTAATTTTGTATTTCCGTTAAGGGCAAACAGTGGAACTATACTGCATATTTATATGTAGGTCTGTAGATGGCGCACTAATCGCGTGCCTCCCGTAGTCCGTCTATGGCCCTGGCGACAACGGGACATAATACAGTCTCGAGCCTCCCGTCGCCATCTCTGTCTCCTCTCCAGTGGCCGTTGTCCGACCACACCAGGACAACCTTACATCCTTGCCACGACTCAAAGAAAGCATCTCAGGCGGTGTACTAATTTCATCTATCCCAATTGTATAGGGCATAATCTATGAGGGAAGTACCCTCTGCATAGGTGGAAAAACCTTAGGGCCAGCAGTGTATCTTTACCGGTATATTTATTTCAAGAGGGTCTAGATTAATGGCCTACCCAGTCAAGCCTTCAGGAAAATATAACTGTACTTGAGACTCAAGTTTACTAAAATATCATATGAGAGATTGCCGAATAACTAGAAGTATTTTAGCATCTAGGGACGTTCGGTATAAAAAAATATCTATGCACCATACTGGGAACTAAATAGAGCACTTCATTTTTGTAGCAAGAAAAAAGTTAGCAATTTGTCAGGTCGCCTCAACCCCCTCCACTTTCAAAATGTTCTGACGGCCCTGGAGCTTCTCGGTACGGTACGGTATTGCCCCAACACTATTCCCAGGCAGCCACAAATGCCACTGCCGGGAGACAGAATATGTTGTAGATTAAAGCCTATTTATAAATATAGAACCATAAATTCATTTGTGATATTCTGTTCATGATATTGTCTAGGTTGATTCTCAAAGTCGAGATGAAAAGATATTTGTGTAAGACAGGCGAACGAATAGGCCTACTAGTACTATTACTAGATCTACTAGGCCTACTACTAGTAGTACCGGGTACCGGTACCGTAGATCTAGTACTAGTAGACTAGACAATGGGCAAGTCTATTAAACAGAATCCTCCAAATATTTTCTAGTATGTATTGTGTTTGATTAGACAAAGTCCAAACCATCTAAACATGAATTCTATGTGTATCATACCTGAGTAATTTCTGTATAAATCTTTAGGATATACCGAAAAGCGTAAATGTTTATATAGTAGCCGCATCACGACCCTTGCGTAGACTGACAGGTGCGTTCTGCGTAGGAATACCCACAGTGGCTGTGCTAGTTCCCCGCCGCCGACACTCACTTGTTGACTGGAGCTCTCAAAGGTAGGTCCAACCGCTTACAAACATATAAAACTGAAATGTACGCCACAGACCACCATCTCTGTGGAAATTCTATCTCTGAATCCTTCCCATCCCCTCGTCGTGTGCTGTTATGTGTGTTTTAAGCGTTCGGTGCGGATATATTTGGTATTCTCTTATATTATCGCTCGGTGTCGCCGAGTGTTTCTCGGGTGTGGCCGAGTTTGCCGGTTTTCTGGATGACACTGACAGGTGTCAAAATCACCAGTTTACTAACTGCACTCAATTTTACAACGTGCATTATTTGGAATATTTCGTGAGAGTTTACTAAGCTCTCAGTTCTGGTATTTGGTGTTGGGCACTGCAATAATTTGACTAGATCTCGAGATCTATAGTATTAGTAGTATAGTCAAATGAACCATCAATGTTCAAGCCAAGGCATCATGCACACCTTTCTTGACTGAACTTCTGAAGTACGGTACAAATTTGCCTTGAACTTGAAGATGAAGATACCGGTACCGTATTTTGTTTATATAAAATCGGTTCCAAGAATGTCAATGTGTCCCAAGCATACATCAAATATTTACAGACAATCTTTAGATTATATTAGAAATTAGATATATCCAATAAATTACTCAACGACAACGGATTTTGAACCACTACATAAGGCTTATTTAAGTTACAGGTAATATGTAAACCGTTGATACTATTCTATATTGTGTATACATGAGTATGAAAATATCAGTGGTAGATTGTAGAGTCAGAATGTGGACTGTGTTTTGAGTAAGTCCTTGGTGACTCAGTTGTGGTGACACAGTCTATCCCCAACACAACATCCAGCAAAGTGCACTTTAAGTTCTAGATCTCTAGACCTAGTTCCCGGGCACAGCTAGATAATTATTAAGAACCAATCACATACAAGAATAGAAAGGTGCGACTACCCCTTATCAGTTATTAATCCTATTTGTTTTATCAGAGTCAACGACAATCTTAGAAACATATTAAAATGGGCTGATAAACTACCGGATAGAGTCAAGCCCGAAAGTATTTAAAGTGATATTTGTTTACCGCCGACCACAATCTGTTACCATTTATCTGAATAAGTGGTATAGAGTATCAGCTTTAAATGATGAGGGATTAGCCCAAGTAGTCACCTGATTCTTTTTACAGGATTGAAGGGCGTGATATCTGAAGCCTCTTTAAAAATAAATATTTGTATAATATCATTAGTACTAATAGTAGAAAGAAACCTGACAACCTGACAAGATCTGAACAGATGAAGTTGACCCGTCTTTGGACAGGTCACACAAAGCTGACTCGTGGGAACATTCTGAGATGTGAATTGGCACCTGTGTGCCAGTGGCCCGTTTTATTTCCTTCGACCACGAGAGTCCAAGATGATATTTATTATTAGATTGCAGAATACTCACTAAACCGCAACGTGAATGCGGTGCTTCGAGTAGTTTTGGATGTTTGGCACCAAGATGTCACGTGACAGCAGGGAAATCCTGACAATGACCTCAAGAATAATGAGGTCTATACGACGTGGGGCTCACTAATTATCTAGGAACAAATGATATGTTCATCATTTGTAAATGAGTGTGGAATTATAGAACAATAACAATTAAAATATTTGGATTATATTCAATCTATGAGTCATTAGTTTTAACTCACATGTACCCATTCAACTTGCCATTTCTACAACCGCTTTTCCAGCATCCATATATCAAACACCAGTGGGTTAATGAGTTATTTCGGTTTCTAGTGATTGGTCATAGTCAGTTGTACACGCCTCAGAGACACTGGCCCTCTGTTCCTTATCTAATATGTCAGTGTTAGCGCACAGATGGTAAGGGGTTACCTTTTGCAGCACACTGAAAGTCTGTATAATCTCTCTCTTAAGGCAGTGATCCACCAAGCGAAAGTTAGGGCCGGACGACGTCCGTGCGGATGGAATGTGAACGTCGGCTGCTACCGCCTCTCGTCGGCTCAAGGCTAGGGCCGGCCGCACCCGGCCCTAGTCGCCTCTCCCATATCACCGTCGTCCGTAGCCGTGTGGCCCCCGTGTGGTAGCCGGCCAGGCGTCGCCTCTGGCCGGCCGGCCCAAAATGAAAACTATTTGCTGGTCCACTGACCCAGCCATGTGAAGTCGGCTGGAAACTCCCTAGCCGACGCTAGCCGACACTAGCCGACGCAAAACTGATTCATTAGCTTTTTATAGGCGGCCGGTCGGCCGATGTCAATGCATTTGCCGGGCCCCGCGGCGAGGGATCGCCGCCAACACGGTGCGGCCGACACGGGTCATACCCGAAACCGCGAACGACATCGACACTTTCGGTATTTTCGGCAGAATTCTAGCACCAAAGCGCGCCATACACATTCATAACATCGATCCTTATCTTTATTTACCTTCATTGTTCGATTTAACGTGTATTTCCGCGGTTATTTGATGTTTTCTGACCGTTCCCGTACAAATTCCGGCACGCCGACACACTGCTTCGCTCGATACGCGGCTTGCGCGGGTTCAGAGCGTCGTAGTGTATCGTACACGGCGCCGCCTATCGGGGAACTCGATTACTACGTAAAATACCATACGCGCCGCCTATCGAATCAATGGAGAACTCGGCTGGCCCGTCCCCGCGAACGCCGTGTGGACGTCGGCCGGCTGGAAATAACTATTTGGTGGACTAGCACGGAGAATTCGAGACGGCCGGAGAGCCGGCCTAGGCGATTATAGCACATGTGGCCGTCGTCCAAAGCCGGCTGGACATCGCCTCTGCAGTTCTTGGTGGATCTAGCGCTTTACCGAGGTAGAGTATCTAAGCGTCTAACCCACGTTCAAAAACAGTTCCAAGCCCATCCGACTGAGCTTGGTGGGGGCGGCTGAGTTCACCTTACCCCGGGCCCAAAGGTTTATTGGGGTGTGGGGTGGGGAGGACAATATCCTCCTATTCTAGATCTACCAATGCTAATGTTGGAGGGACCTGTGCTGTTTATCTCTTTTTACTCTCTCTCTCTCAAGACATTGATACCAAGTAGCTGAAGATAAAGTTAAATTAGATTTATATGCGGATGTTATTTGGGATAAGTTCACAGACAGAGCTGGGTGGGCATGTCCAGGCTGCATTACCCTTGGAGCGTGCAGGAGGAGGGTGCGTGTTTTTACCTGGCCAGCTTTGTTTACCACCCAGGTGTCACCTTATGTACACACTGGAGATTCCGGATACACGGGTAGAGAGCGGGGTGGCTGATGTTACCTTCACCGCAGAGAGCCATGAGTCACCTCGTCGGCTCACCCTGGCCTGGGGCAGGGAGGTAGCTCAGGGGTTAAGACACTGGAATCGTAACCTCAAGGTTGGTGGTACCACTATGGCCACCTTTCCTCTTCATTCCCATTGGTAGACTCACTGCTATATTAAAGAACAGTACTTCTTATATCATTTTAAAAAAAATTATTTTTTTTATATTTTTTTATTAATGATACGTGGCATAAACACTTCTAACCACAAAAAAAAACAACTTCTTATATCATGTCTATGTGGTGTTATAAACAACCTCGTTATTAAGATAAAACGTAGTTAGTGAGCCCGTAGTAGTTGCCGTTTGAGGTCATATGTCCTATATAACTACTGCCCGACGCGAGAGGCGGGGGGCGGGGGGGGGGGGGGGTGCAATTATTAGACAAAATGCCAAGAATTCTGAATAGCATCGCTACAGGTTCACTCACTTAAAAATAAAATTTATTATATACCTCAAATTGATGTGAGAACAAAACTGTATTTACTCATCTCATCGATTCATAGTCATCCACTATGAACTCAGTGCGCCCGAACATGATTTCTACTGTACTCGGTACCCCTATCAACGGGTAGTATTTCATAGACATTCGACCATAGGTATACAATGTGTAATGATATAGCACATTGATAACTGGTGTCGTAACCTTATGCATAGTGAGTGCTATCTTACTTTCTCAGGTTGAGTCAGAGGTAACAGATAGGCAATCTCTGTGATTGAGGGATCAGCCCTATATAGATCAGGGATAAATCAGAGATTATGGCACCCATTGCACGCAATTGCATATAAGATGATTTTTTCTGCGCAATGTAATTGACCTACCCAGGTAACTCCAGGCGATGTGGAGGGAGGGGAGGGGCAGTACTTTCTGTTCCATCGGCCATGACTGGAAAGTGAATAATTTAGGTCAATCTCGTTGTTAAACAATGAATGTATCTCAGTTATTATCAGAGCTGACGCTGTAGACGTTAAAGACATTACGAGTAAAACCATAAAATTCAAGTATTGTTTCAATTGATTCCCTATGATACCTACCATAATAATGCTTTCACAAACCTGTCCAAACTTGACTATAAGATAAGTAAATACATGAATTAACAAATAATCTCCAAAGGAGAAGGGAATGAAGGTACTTCCACAGAGAAGGATAAATCTTGATCTGACAGATGCAGCATGTATAATAAGACGCGTCTGGAGGCTGTAATTCTACACCTCTCGAGGCTAACCGCAGCTGATCCCGGCACCCAACTCACCACTTGGATCGTGACCAGAGAAATGTCGTTAAACATGCCCATATTAGGACAGAGACGATGGTCGCTCTGTTTGGGTGACCCACCTCCCAGACACACTACCGCCTCACAGACTCACCCCTCCCACCTCACAGACTTACCACCCTCTCACCTCACAGACTCACTCCCACCTCACCTCCCAGACTCACTCCTCTCCCACCTCACAGACTCACTTTACTCCCACCTCCCAGACTAACTCACCCTTCCACCTCCCAGACTCACTCCCCTCCCACCTCAGACTTCCCACTTCCCACCCTCAAGACTTACTCCCAGCTTTACCCCCTCCCACCTCCATCTCCCAGACCCCCATTACCAATCAAATAGTGTCTAGGCTCAGAAGTACAGCAATAGCTCATCAACACTTCGTAAGTACCTGCGGTTATTATTTATGTTCAAACATGGTGTGTGAGGTCGCGTGTGACCTTCAGTAATCCTGAGGGATCTTGGCATGGTGTGCTAGGCTGGTGGAGTTAATGTCATAACTGTCACACAAAGTACAATTCACAACAACTTCGCCCCTCTACACTAATAACTCCTCACTACAAATTAGTCACAAACACATGTATAAATGAGTCAAGGTGGGTCTTGTTTGTCTGAATGCTCTCATAGCACAGTCTTTGAGCCGTGACCTGTATGAACACGCTCAGAGCACTGACTTAGAGTCGGGGCCTGTCAGAAAACGCTCATTTCACAGACCTATAGGTGTGACCTGTCTGAATGCTCTCATAGCAGAGACTTTGAGCCGTGACCTCCCCGAACACTCTCATAGCAGAGACTTTGAGCTGTGACCTTTCTAAATTCTCTCATAGCAGAATATACTTTGAGCTGTGACCTGTGTGAATGCTCTCAGAGCACAGACTTTAAGGCATGACCTTTCTGTACACTCTCATAGCACAGACTTTGGTGTACCATCAGACATCAACTCAGCCATGAAGCCAGCACGTTGTGGTGATAATCAGAGTGTATCACTGAGTCACGACCGTCTACTAGTTCCTGGTCTAGTGTAAGAGGAAAATAAAGTAGAGAAATTCTGTGATAAGTTATGTATGTTTAATCTATAGGGGACAGAGCCATTGTTAGTTTATGAAACAGTCACCAGGTGGCTGACAGTATGGCACCACCATTTGGTGGACAGTTCCTATTCTGTGGATCTTTGTTCTTACGAAATTCAAAGTTTTGCAATGCCTCCTTTGTCTCTCTACACCCATCTCAGTTTAAGAGGACTTAAAGATGAAAACCAGGACATATTTGTTTTCATATTTGAGGCTCTATACACATATGAGAAAACTAGAATTGTGCCAGTGGCCTATTATCATTCACTTACTTTTGCACCTCCAGTAGTGAAGAACACCTACTTTTTTACCCCCAACAGTGAAGAATACCTACTCGATCGATTAATAGAATTCTCCTAAAAGTTGGTCGATGGTGGCCACCAACTGCACGTCAGTATCAAATAGTTGGTGAGGGTGCTGTGTATGTCTTATAGTTGCCAGATTTTACAGGTCCATACAGACGAATTGTCCTCCAAACACAATGACTATCACCGTCAACTTCCAACCCCTATGATTCTGTCGGAAGGTGAAGAAGTCATTTGGTAGAGACCTTATTGCATATTCTATGCGCAATTAATCGGTGAGCACTTCTCTGCATGCCTGTTTCCATTCACCGATCTGGCTTTAGTACACCCTAAACATCGATGGGTGATGTTCCCGACTGCAGATCGTTGGCGAATAATTGCCAATGGAAAATGGGTAATACAGCGACCTGACTGAGATCAGAGTGAGCCGCTGGCAGCTGGGCCATGCCAGGCTGTGCCACGCGCTGGTTGGTAGCCTTCTTAGAAAATAATATAAAGTTTAGTCTTTTTTAATCCAAATAACATGACGGGAAACAGTTTTCAAATCTGTTATCACCTTGGTGTTTACTGTGGATCGGTCGATAATACTTGTATATCAAACAGGTGGATTCACGCTAATGCTGATTGAAGACAGGAACAATTCTATGTACATAACCCCTTTTTTCTTTTGGTAGAAAATTATCTTTATTCATATCTGTAAGTTACAGATGTTCACGTGAATACACTAATTATTCCAGGAAGTTCATATACAAGTCCCTGGTGGACACAAAGGGATATTTTGAACAAAAGTGAAAGATGAACGAACCTCGGGTAATTATATATTTGCTCCAATACCATGCACCATTCGTTGCAGATTATTGAATAGTTTCACATCTACTATAAACAGTGTTCGATCTTATCACTTCTTCTTTCACTTTTCCTTCTAACTTCCTTTTAAATTCGGATTTGGTTACGGATAATTATACATATACTCTTAGAGTGCACCATAATGTGGGGTATGGTGATGGTATTCAACAAATCTGTGTTTGTGGGGAATTAGCTCATTGGTCAAGAGCACTGGACTCGTAATCTCAAGCTTGTGGGACTTCGTTGGTTCGAGTTGACTGCAGCCACCTTTATCCTTCATCCCCAGCAATGGCAGACTTACTGCTAACTCAAAGGCCAGTCCATCTCATATCATGTATATGTGGTGTATTGTGGTATGATGTGTATCCACCTTTCTCCTTCATCCCCAGCAGTGGTAGGCCTACTGCTATGTCAAAGGCCACTCCTTTTTATACCATGTCTGTGTGGTGGGGTGAGATAAGGGTATGGAAATACATGTTATCCCACTTGTTGCCTTCTTATTGGCGAGGTTGGGTACTTAGTCGGCGACACAACAGTGGTTACATTTGCCTCACCGGAATGCCCCTATAAATTAAAAACGAGCTTAAAATAAAAATCTCTTGAGATTCTGCACCCTGTTAGGCGTAATCGTCGCCGACAGTTGTAGGGGAAAATACTAGTGTCAGGGAATCGGAACCCTACCATTCAGACGAAGATATTGCGTTTTAATTTTTTTTGTGATATTGTGTTTCAGTAGAGAATCTCTGCAGGATTTGTCTCAGACAAACACCCTGTGAGGTTCATGGATCCCACCATTGTGAATTCCACTTTATCTCACCCCGGTATTTTTCTCCATAGGCTTAACATTAGTAACTCGTACTTCACGGCCATGAGGTTCGTGTACCCAATGGCTAATTGGCTGATTCATTTCATCAATAATTAATGTTATATGGGGTGAGATAAAATCAGAAACCCACTCGATAAATATAACTTGGTCTGTACACCACCTCGTTTGACCACGTTCGCTTCGTGAATTACTCTGTCGTCAAACTCGGCGGAGTACGGACCAAACTATTTTCATCTCGTGGGTTTCCTTCTAATTACCAATTGATGTTCACCTGACGGGTTGTTATACTATGTAAGGCACTTCACAAGCACACTCACACGTGCAGGTGGTGATACAGACATCTCTAGGCCTGTATTGTCATTCAGCATTTGGTGAAAGTGATGCGGTATTGAGTGGTCGTGTGTGAGTGGGGCAGGTGCTGAATTACCGGCTGACTAACAATGTACGGGCTGTTATCAATATCGTTACATGCACACAGGTGGGTATGGGAGAAATGTGTATGCACAACATTGACAGGTTTCAGAGACGTCGCCAAGGATTAATAGCGTCGTGATTTAAGGGCAAAGATCCGTATATCGCATGTATTCACTCGAGCTAGACTTATTAGATAGTCATGTCATACGGAAATTCGTCCCATCTCTGCCCCAATTTGTGTGTATTTGCCTTTGCCGTGACGGCATCTGAAACCACACTATCATCGAGTACAGTACACCACGCTCAGGTACTTAATCTTTGTGATATTAATGTACTCTATGGAGACAAGGTTAGGGTGCCTGAATGGAATCTGATCCGAGTTGTTTCTGTGTGTTTAGACGTACCGAGGTCAGAGAACAAAGTACGTCCAAACACATAAAAACATGTGGATTTTATTTAGGCACTCTATCTCCTCATTATTAGGTATATGTAAGACTTTCGCCCACAGGTACGTGTGAGGAACAGATTTGGAGTTATCTTCACACACTGCGTTTCTGTGCTTTCTGCAGGTCGCCCTCAACCATAATTAATATATAGAGACCGTACTTTTCCTATTTTCCAACGAAATCGTTATTTTCTTTTTTCAGTTTATAGAATCCATTTTTCATAGAAAATAAAGAGAATAAATTGGGCATCATGTACACCGGTGGTAGATTTACTGCTATATCAAAGGCCACTCATTGGCATACCATGTCTATGTGGTGTCATACACATCCTTATTATTATTATTATTATTATTATTATTATTATTATTATTATTATTATTATTATTATTATTATTATTATTATTATTATTATTATTATTATTATTATTATTATTATTATTATTATTATTATTATTATTATTTAGTAATCTCATGCATAGTGAGTGCTATCTCGCTTTCTCAGGTTGAGTCAGTGATAACAGATAGGCCATCTCCATGATTGAGGGATCAGCTATATAGACCAGAGGTAAATCCTTAAATCTGCATGGCTATGTGATGTGGGAACTAAGAGAACTACCCGTATGTATATATGGGTGAGATTTCTACCTAGATTCATCTCATCATAGGAGAAGTGTTTTAATATGACAAAGTCTGTCACCTCGAGAGACACTGCAAATAGACATATAGCAGTTCGCCTTATTTGAGACTAGATTCCATCACCACCCAAAGTAAGTCAAGTAGAATATATTGGACGTTCAAATACCCAAAGTAACAAACAAGTCGAGCTACTCATAATGGTGTTGTGACCGGGTTGCTGGGTGGCAGGTGGTTACAACTCCTCATCATGCACCAGCTGCGGTTTACAAATGACCACCACTCAGGTATTCACACTTTACTTGGCAGGTGTTCCCAAAAGCTGGCCAAACTCCGAGGTAGCCAACTGACTAAATTCTGTAAATTTCCCCAATACCTTCAATTTGTGTGTTGACGAGGCAAATTGTACGGCAACAAGCGTTTGACTACATGCTAGCTGACACGCAGTTCGTGACTAGAACAATCCAGGCTTTTCTTTATGCCTTGGCTGGTTATCTGGATGGTCAACACTGTGAAGTCATGATATCTTGATAAGGCAGTTTTCCACTTTTCCATGGCATTACTTATTTTCGTTTACTGATGATAGAATTATGTTTCTGCTATACTAAAAACAAGATATTAATTGTGCCTCTTTCAAGCCAATAGAACAGTGGTTTGAACCTCCCTACACACCCTCAGTCATAGTGCCTGGTCAAAATAAATCTTTTCTCCATGTCTTCTCAGTTTCTCTGAGGTAGTTAATTCCATATGCAAAATATTTTCACTTTTGCCTCCTTAACTAACTTTGCATACATTAAATAAAACCACATCCACTTCGCCATGTTTTATGTCATAGTTTTGCTGAAACAATTTCGTGGTAGCGACAGAATTGAAGGCCTCTTTAACACTTAATTTGCAGGCCAGGGGTACTTCATAGATGTTCATATGTTAATATACACATGTGCATGTAAATATAAAAAAGGGTAAAACTCATTAAACCGGCATGTTTTTTCATTTAAACACAAATTCAGGATAAGTGTCTCAGATTTATAGTAGTTTGAAAACTAAGGTGTACACAATTAGGGTTCCTTACATCTACAACGAAAAACAACTACTGAACAGCTGCGGGTGTTTTCTTGGGTCTCCCCTCTAGTAAAGAAACACCTGAGATTTATACTTTGTTCTGACACGTTCACCTCATAAAGCAGGCTGTAGAACAGGCGTGTAGACCCAGACTGCAAACTTACATGGCCGAGTTCTAATGTTAAACCCCGCTCTTGGCTACAGACCCATATAGCTGGACTGCAGACCCACATGGCCAGGCTCTAACGTTAACCCTGCCCTGAGCTGCATACCCACATGACCGGGCTCTAACGTTAACCCTGCCCTGAGCTGCATACCCACATGACCGGGCTCTAACGTTAACCCTGCCCTGGGCTGCATACCCACATGACCGGGCTCTAACGTTAACTCTGCCCTGGGCTGCAGACCCACATGGCCAGGCTCTAACATTAACCCTGCCCTGGGCTGCAGACCCACATTGCCAGGCTCTAACGTTAACCCTGCCCTGGGCTGCAGACCCACATGGCCAGGCTCTAACGTCAACCCTGCCCTGGGCTGCAGACCCACATGACCGGGCTCTAACGTTAACTCTGCCCTGGGCTGCAGACCCACATGGCCAGGCTCTAACGTTAACCCTGCCCTGGGCTGCAGACCCACATGCCCGGGCTCTAACGTTAACTCTGCCCTGGGCTGCAGACCCACATGGCCAGGCTCTAACGTTAACTCTGCCCTGGGCTGCAGACCCACATGACCGGGCTCTAACGTTAACCCTGCCCTGGGCTGCAGACCCACATGACTGGGCTCTAACGTTAACCCTGCCCTGGGCTGCAGAACCACATGACCAGGCTCTAACGTTAACCCTGCCCTGGGCTGCAGACCCACATGGCCAGGCTCTAACGTTAACTCTGCCCTGGGCTGCAGACCCACATGACCGGGCTCTAACGTTAACCCTGCCCTGGGCTGCAGACCCACATGACCGGGCTCTAACGTTAACCCTGCCCTGGGCTGCAGACCCACATGACCGGGCTATAGAACCACACGGCCCGGCTCTAACGTTAACCTCACACTGTAGAACACCACGTTATCTCACCCCTGGAATAAATGTCCATAGGCTTAACATTGGGAACTCGTTCTCCATGTCCGTACAAGTGTTGCAGTCCGTTCTCCATGGTTTATATCCTGTGTGTCGTCCACTCTTTAGGTGTGTACAGGGGTGATATAAATACAGAAAGAAACTCGTTTTGGTCCAAGAAGTCATTATCCAACTCGTTTGAATGCTATGTGATATTCACTCCGCATCAAACTCGTGGAGAACGACGACTTTGACCAAAACCTATTGGTTTCTTCTTTAGTACCCCAGCTCTAATGTTAACCACGCCCTGGAGAACAGCTGGCAGGCGGCTGGCAATGGGCCGCGAAGAGTGCACAGGTGTGTATGAAACAAGCCCAAAGTATGCCTCCGGGATTTTCTCCACACAGTCTCCTCACCAGAGTGGGTTTTCCTGTAGCGGAAACTTCCTTTCAATAATAACAATATGCAGCATACGGGTAACTCCTTAGTCTCGTTTCAAAAACATAACACACCCCTCACCGTGCCTCCAGTACGCCTGAGCTCTGTTGGTGATCCATTCCATACCTTTATCTCACCCCAGATATTTTTTCTCCATAGACTTAACATTTGAAACTCGTATCTAACACCCATTAGATATTTAGGAAAAATATCCAATGGGGGATAATGTCACAAATGTTAGCCCATTAGTCAATATTAAGGGTGAGATAAATTAAGAAACCCATTCAAGTTTAGGGTCAGAGCTCGATCCCATCTCATTTGAATCACATAGTAATTCACGCGGCTTCGCCTTGTGAATTACTACGTGATTCAAACTCGATGGGATATGAGCTCAGACCCTAAACTTTCATGGGTTTCCCCTATAGTACCCCGGGATGGAGGTACAGTAATTCACACTTCTGGGACTGGGATCAATTTGCCCATAACAGAAAATTTCCCCTCTATTGACTTTATTTTAACCCCGATTTAGGGGGCACCCCGCTTAAGGGGAACACCTCGCGTAAGGAGATAGTTATTTCAGTACGGAATGCTTCTTAACTCCAGTTAAGGGGACACTTTGGAGGGACACCTTATCGAATCTGACAGGACAGTGTGGTTACACATTATCCCATCGCTTTTTTTGTAGTATGAATGTGAGGCAGGCAAATGCCTGCATCAGGTAGGCGTCTGTGAGCCGTCTTTGTGGTTTTAACAATGTCTCTAGGCCATAGTATCAAGGTATTATAGCATAACCATCGACAAACTGAAAACCCAGTGTGCTTGGAAAGGAGGGTGTCCCGTTAACTCTTTTAGGACGGTGCCTGTGGCTGAGCTACTCCCATAAGGATGGGTGCTAGTGGCAGTCTGTCCCACTATAGGACGGGCACATAGTGGTTAAATCTCATAATTTAAGTTTGGAATTACATAATATGATACACAATCATAGATATTTGGTTTCTTTTGGATAGAAATACTAAATATGATGTCATATCTACATTTTGGGAAGAGTTCATGAATATTGGTTTATTATTTCTTTGTTACAACATTTTTGTAAATATTAGAACATTGAATATTGGGCACCATGTGTCTTTAGTGTGGTGATACCTCCAGGCACCATGCGTCCTTAAAGGGTTAAGCGGGGTTTTACTGTACTACTACTGTTTTACTATAGAACTTGATAAAGAATTGTATAAATAAACGATACTCCACGAGTTTGGATGCACCTCAATTGTCATCAAGGTGAAGTTGAGTGATGGTTACAGTTCATTCAAACGAATGGAATATCCTATATTTTGCAATTCAAGTGCAGTTTTGGATATATCTCACCCATTTCATGGATACTAGAATAGCATCACAATATCATAATGATTCAATTACTTCACAAATCCAGTTAGGAACGTATACAATTCCATATTGATGTCTTGGCTGCTCTCTGAAATCCCAGCCGCTGATTGGTCAGTTAATTATGATGTCATCTAGCATCACTCTTCCACGACCATAGCGCAATATTATCGTTGATCGTTGCGTATATCTCTATAATGTTATTCTGATGCGTAAACGTGTACCAGGGGTCAGATAAATATACAGCAGGGGTTCCAGGGGCATGGTGAGGATGTGAGATGCACAACACCATGAGCCATGAGCCATGGCGTTATGAGGGTATTTTTTTTTTTTTTTTTTAACATTTATTTTTCCTGGGTCATACTCAATCTGGCGATTGGTTTCAATGTACGCCCAGTCAAAATCATAATATAGGTTTATCTTTCCGTTGTGGAGCATATAAGCAACATATATACTAGGATTACATAACAGTCCTTAAAGGTATAAGTACATACATGTACAATGAGCAAAATAAGTGAAGCCTTTTGGGCTAGAGTCTTGGAAAAAGAGTCATAGATAGGGGTATATACAGCAGGCGGACTGGGTCCATGGTAAGGGTTTGTGTGAGATGTATGATGATGCGAGGCATGGCGTGTTGAGGGTACGGGGGTATATACGGCAGGCGGACTGGGTCCATGGTAAGGGTTTGTGTGAGATGTATGAAGATGCGAGGTATGGCGTGTTGAGGGTACGGGGGTATATATACGGCAGGCAGACTGGGTCCATGGTAAGGGTTTGTGTGAGATGTATGATGATGCGAGGTATGGCGTGTTGAGGGTACGGGGGTATATATACGGCAGGCAGACTGGGTCCATGGTAAGGGTTTGTGTGAGATGTATGATGATGCGAGGTATGGCGTGTTGAGGGTACGGGGGTATATATACGGCAGGCAGACTGGGTCCATGGTAAGGGTTTGTGTGAGATGTATGAAGATGCGAGGTATAGCGTGTTGAGGGTACGGGGGTATATATACGGCAGGCAGACTGGGTCCATGGTAAGGGTTTGTGTGAGATGTATGATGATGCGAGGTATGGCGTGTTGAGGGTACGGGGGTATATACGGCAGGCAGACCAGGAGCATGGCGAGGAGTGTGGGAGATGTACGACGACGTGAGGCATGGTGTGGTGAGGGTTCGGGTGGAGAATAAATAGCGCGACCTTTCTCAACTGAGAGCTCGGATGGATGACACACGAGATGTTTGAAATCGGGCTAATTGTAAAAAAAAAAGCTAGGGAATTATTGGCGCTGGAAAGCTGGGGAAATTATGGCGGACAAGGTGGAAATAGATCTGTGACAAAGAGAAGAAGATGTAGTATTGAAAGGGGTGCAAGTTTGGGGGAAAAAACTGTGTCTTGGAATGGTGGGAAAGGACATAGATGAATGGTGTATGTGGAGACTAATTCGGGGAATTCAGGGCCGGGGCCTGGTTTTCTCCAGGGTATGGTGGGTATTGCAGGACTGCTGTGTAGTATGTGGCATCATGTATAGCCGTGTCGTCAAATTTCTGAATAATCAGAGATGCTGATTTCCACTTTCATATGGAAATACTTGGTTTTTATTTCAAGTTTATAGAGTTACTTCTCATGTAAAGAAGAAAGATAGTGTAAGTTGAGCCATAGCTACACCGATAAAACAGTGGTTTTAGCCTCCCCACACACCCTCAGCCCTATTCCATGGCCAACATTGATGTTTTCTCAGTCTATCGGAGGCAGTAAAACTCCATGTGAGATATATATCCACTTTCTTCTGACCCCAACTGATATCCCTGAATGATGATGATGATGTGAGAATAGTGTATATATGTATCTTTACAAATATGACCAATTCTTATAGTCTGATACTGTGGTTATACATGTTTAAACAGAGTAAGAAAAACGTGAGGTATTGTAAATAAAACTATACCTATTCTAGACATAATGGTATATGTCGATTAGGATTTGTATGATAAGTTTTAAGCCCCTAAAACTCTTAGGGGGCATTACAAGGACTCTGACAGTTAAACTGGTGAACAGGTGTATGGAAATAATCATAATCCATCTGAAACAGCAGCTAGGACTTGCAAACAAGCATAAGGGATTTCTATTGTTATAATCCATCTCTGGAAATCTACTTGTATGTGTTAAACAAGTTCAGAAAGCTCAGGGCAGGTGCCTGGCCGAGGTGTGGAAGCGGAATGCACTGGAACTGGAGCCACCCCATTGGCTGGTCACGTGAATGGAGGAGAGTCAACCAATAGGAGGTGTATTAAACAAGCTTCTTCCTCGAGTCCATCACTGGTCATGGATTGTGATTGGTTGGGAGCTTGGAGGTGAGGTGTTTAGAATTGTTTAAAGGACAAGGTTCTGAGTATAGAGGTTAGACTTGGAGACTAGAGGGCAGACTTGATTAGACTGCATTGGAGACTGGAACTGTGCATGAGACTGTGAGTCTGCCCAAAGGAGCCCTATACCACTGCACCAGAAGCCACTACCTCTGTCACTAGTACTGTGAGTAACTAGTCTGATTTATGGGTTTCACTGACCACTCTGGAACTGGTAATTGGTGTTATTTGAGGTTTAGGGTATATTTTAGGGACTCATATTTATCTATATGTTGTATTGAGATTTATGGACACGTCTATTGATTGTATCTGTTACTCGTGAATCAATTGTGACATTGGTCTTGCTAAATATTCCTTTATATTTCTGTCGTGCAGGGATATCACTCATGTCTGAAGGGATTGGTCGTAGATTGTAATAAATATCTTTTTGCTCACAACTTGGTATTCTCACTGCTTTATCTGTGTTAGATATTATGGTCTGTTTTGTGGTTTGTTATACACCTGTAGATCCGTATAGCTCCCAATTTTATTATCCACCGATTACGGAGTTTACATAGGAATTATATAGAGCGCCTGGAATTCGCTACCCAGAGATTCTAGCATGTCAGAATGTCTTGCAGGAGATTCCGGAAAAAAATAGTCCCATCCAAAATTAGATCTAATCATAATGTCCTTCAAAATAAGTTTATTTGATGTTCATTTGATATTAATTATTATAAGCAGCCATAATAATCTCATTTACCATCAGAAATCGCTGTCATAAAACGTTTTGCGACTAAAAACATAGAAAAATAGCAAACTAAATAACTGGCTTAAGAATACACCGAATTACCCCCATGCTTGAAAGTGCTGTGGCATTATGGTGTAATCTGGAATTACATGCACTTTTTATTCCAATAGATTTGTTATAAATTCTATAGGTGGATAATAAATACAATAACGACTGGTTTTGATTACGAGTGTCCGCAATCTCCTCGTAATTGAGGTAATATCCTCGCTAATCGCTCTGAGATTACTACGCGTCAACTACTCGGAGTTTACGGCCACTCGTAATCAAAACCAGTCATTATTGTGTATATAATCTGACAGACATATAACAATATTTTAACAATAACACATTAACAGAGATGTTAGAGTTTAGGGAAATCCCTGAAATAAGGGATTTCTGAAAATATAGAACTCAGAAATATTGTCCTATATATCATGTACTAGGCTGGAATAGAGCTATCTTCAGCTAAATGTTAAAATAAAACAAACAAAAAAAGACAACAGAAATATTGTCCTCAGTATTTGAAAGGCTTAATAGAACCTGTGTATGTTGATCCCCAATTTATTTCTAGAACCCCATAAACTTGACCTCCGTGTAAATGTGTGCATTATTACTTCCATTATACTCTTTCCTGACAAGCTGCCAATACATTAAGTATGGGTGAGAATCCCTGAAACCATTGGACAGTTACCATACAAACCACTTTGAATGCTTAGCTAACACCAGGAACCGCCTCTTGACTACAATAGCCATACAAATATTTGGTATAACATAATAGGGAATGAGAGATAGGGTTCCGGTTGCAGAACACATACACATAGTAACAGTCGCCTTTGCAAATAACTACAGGGATTTTCTTCAAGGGCTGCTGAAATCTCTAACAATCAACCTAGAAGCAAATGGTATGTTTATCATTGATAAATGAGCATGGAATAATGAAAAAAGATAACAATAGAAAGGTTATATAAGCAGGCTAAAGGTTATTTCCTGATACCCACGTGCACCCAGTCAACACTTCCATTTCTGCAACTGCCTCCAAGAAACCAAATATATCAAATACCAGTGGGTAGTTGAGGTATTTGGGTCTCTAGTGATTGGTCATGGTCAGTTGGGTACACCTCTTAGAAACTGAGACACTGGTCCTCTGCACTCTTCCCAATGTCAAATAATTGGCACGAGGATAGCAAAGGGGTAGTTTTTTGCAGGAAGCTGACAATCTATGTGACCACTCTGACCTTTAGGCAACGTATGCTCAAAAAGACGAGTCACGTTTCTGGTCATGGGCCGCGTGTCTTAATGACTTGTCAGAGAATCAGAGTGCGACCATTTAAAACGTGATTGAAATAAGTGTCCGTCTCATGTCAAGCCTGTAATGTTATGTTTTTTGTGATTAACTGTCTGTATTTCAGTTTTTGCTGTGAACTCTAATGTACGATCCAAACCATGTATAAATAGAAACCACTTCAAGCTGGGGAAGTTTTATTTTGTTTTTGTTTATTTTACTATCTGTTAAAGGGTCATGTAAACACTCAATAACAACAAGTTTGTGAGTGTATTCGTTAAGCATATTTCAATAAAGTTGACAGACCTTATTTCTAACCTCTTAACAGTTCCGACTAGTGACACAGATAGACTCCTAGCAACAGTTATCAACTGCCTGACACTCAAATTCGAGCCTGAAAAGCACTTGTGAAACTACTTGGTAATTCCTAAACAACGGGATTAACCCCTTACCATCACAGTATACTGGAGAAACCCCCTCCAGAACTGTGATGACATACGTCAACAACTGGCGTCACTGTATGCATTCTTTAGTTGTTAAGATCGCTAAGATAGCAAGTGGTCCGACTATAAATTAATAGGAGCATGACTTCTTCGCCACTTTGATGCAGTAGCTCATACAGTAATAACCAACCCTAGCCACATATTCAGAGAACTGTATTTGTCTTGTTCTTTGTAAGATGTATTGCACGCCTTAATCCACAAGGTGACTTTTATTTGCTGGCAAAAACAATTCATTGTGAATGAGTGGGTTGATTAGTACTGTACAACATGATAAATGTTATTTCACCACCAAAGAATTGTGTACTGTCTTTTATCTCACCCCTGCTATTTTCCCTCATAGACCTAACATTGGGAACTCGTATTCAATGGCAATGGAGTATTGTAAGAAAATAGCCAATGGGCAATGACGCCATACACATTAGACGATCAGTCATCGATAGGGGTGAAATAAAATCTGAGCCACACTAGCTAGCTAGGTAGCTGCTGAGAATATGCCAGTTTTTAATTTAGGTGACGGCGCAGTGTAAGCTTTTCCAACCCAACTACGGGGAAAAGAAAATTAACGTACAAAAAAACCCCAGAGTCTGTATAGAAATATATGAATACCTACACATTTTATATAGACAAGACCCTCAGACTTTATCATCCAGAACAATTTCTATTTGATGGAGATAAGGAATTATCATCATGTACAAATAACGTCGTTACAAAGATAATTAACTCTGCTGGTCTTATCGGAGATGCACGGCCTTGTTTAACCAGTATCATAGACTTCCAGTATCCATCCAAAAGTAGGCTAGTGCAGATTAACCCGCCGTAGAATGTGGAGTCATTTAATTCGCAAACAGATTTTGAATACCATAAAGTCACTGGGCTTTCTAAAAAATTTTTAGCAGTAGAATAAAGAGAAAGGTCTCACTGGTTATTTGAGATCTCCCAAAAGTTTGTCGGTGGTGCCACCGACTGCACGACGGTATCAAATAGTCGGTAAGGGTGCAGTGGACACCTTGTCTCTCAGGTATTTTACAGGTGCCTATCGATTTCATGTTCATGCTGAAACCTTGAATCTCACCAATGAAATCAAAGCATTAGGATTCTGTCGGTCGTTGACCAGGTCGGTCTGTGGGGGCCTAATAGCCGATTTTTCGCCAAATTGATCGGTGATCATTTCAAATACCAGGCTATTTCCATTCACCAATCTGGCGTCAGTATACACAACATGTTGGCCAGTGGTTCCCGACTGCAGATCGGTGCTGAATATCGGGCAATGGAAAATGGCTTTATGAGTGATACTGATTACGGCGGAGACCATGGCGTCATGTACACCCGCATTGTAATCATCCCGGCTGGTGGCTAGATCTCCCTTAAACATAGAGATATCTTCAAGATGACAGCTTTCCATTTGTCCATGGAAATTCCCTTTTTCATTTTATCCCAGAGCCTCAGGTAAAGTATTACAGACAGAGAATTATAAACTTAATTAGGATTTAGAATCATCATGACTGTGGTTGTAAATCTTGACATCGGTATTTAAAAGGCGGAGAAGTTGATGAGCAGTGACCATGTCAGCATCAGTGAAGTGTGTAATCTCAGCGTGTATATCAGTGAAGTGTGTGTATACGTGTAAACAGGTAATAATCCTGCATGGCTTGAGATTAGGCTGCATAACATCTACGGGTATCCACAAGCTGATAAGTCGCATCATAGAGCGGTATGAGCGGTCCGCTTGGTGAACTCCCAGTACACCAGCATATAGATGAAAGATTTCCACTTTTTCATTATCGGTATATAGTATTCTTTTTCCTTGTGTAAAAAGAAAGATAAAAGAAATTGAACCTCGTTTACGCCAGTTTAACAGTGGCTTTCCCATAGAGCCTCAGCGCCATTTTATGGCCAACATATGTTTTTTCGTATTTTCTCAGTTTCTCACAGGCAGCAAACTCCATATGAAAACATTTCCACTCTTTTTCTGACCCCAACTGGCATCCCTGCTCAAATGATATGGTGTCTGAATGATGACTTATCTTTGAAAGTCTTCCACATTCTGTTGATAGAGGTGGAAAGGGAAAAAATACAAATATATAAAAACTTTGTTGATCATGCCAGTAGTTCCCAGGCATTTCGCCTGGAAACAGCGGGAGAGTAGGTGTGACATCACCGTGTAATGTCACACCCACCAGTGTACATGGTTACGGTGGTTAGGTGCAGTTCTTTCACTGTCATTCAAGGTAGTATCAGCATAGGGAACGGACGTCGCCTCGTTTCACTTCAAATATATAAAAACACGTGGGTATCTTCCCGTTGATTCATTTACTGAATTCACTTCGGTTCTAATCTAGTGTTAAATACTAAGTGCAGCCTCTGTAGATAGTTTATTTCTGGACGATGACTGGAGTTCACTGATCATCCATCATGATTTTTTTCTGTGACATTTCAATTTTTCTGGTAGATGTGGTGGAACGGACCGCTAACAGAAGTCATATGGAGTTTGGACAGTTTTCATATATGATCTTGCTTAGTTGACCTGGCTGCTCTCTTAACATCTCTTAACCAAGAACTAAAAAATATCATATTTTTTCTGGCGTGTTCCACAAAATGTTTGTTTTCTAGTCTCAAATAAAATGTTGTCCACTTGGCAGCTGACTTGTGGGAACATGTTGAGTCGAGGGTAAAGTTCTTATCAAGTTGTTGACATTAGACGGCAGTAGAACTAAATACTGATAACTCCGACCAGCTGACATGGGGGGATTACATGAGTAACCGTCCCCTCCCACAACTACATGCCCTGGTCACACAGTTACTTATTAAAGCTGTCATAGAGAAATCACTCCCTGCGAATAAAAGAAACATAGACCTGCCCCTCACACAGTGAGAGCAGGCCTGTGTATAGCGCGGTCAGTGCACCTGCCACACACCAGTGGTGACCGGCCCCACCGCGATCAGGGCGGGGCGATCTACCCAGCTGGCTGGTTCAAAACTGACAGGAAACTGTCACTTTCAAGGTAGCATCGGCTTGTCTGAGAGGTGTTTTAGCCACGTCTTCATAATCAGAATAGTAAATGTGTAGTACAACACATTTGAATTTTATAAATCATAGATGGCCATCTGTGTTTTTGAAAAGAATTGCATCAATGCATTTCCTATATAGATCGTTCACATGTAAATTGGCTTAATTGACCTATTGGGTTAGGTCAGACTCGATAATTTAGTACTCTTCACTCATTTCTATTGGGTTAGGTAAAACGCAATAATTTATTACACTTCACTCATTTTTGTATTGGAATAAATCAAAGGAACCGGTTTTAATTAATAATAGGTAGTACAGTAGAACCCCGCGTAAGCGGCACCCTCCGTTCCGGGCCAAAGTGGCCGCTTACGCGGGGTGTCCGCTTACGCGAGGTTAAAATAAACATCTAATAGAGGGAACCGTTCCGAGCATAGGTGTCCGTTAACACGGGGTGCCCGCTTACGTGGGGTGTCCGTTAGGCGGGGTTCTACTGTATTTCTACTATGTATTGTAGGATATACCTTTAAAAAACTGCATGCCCTGCTGATGGTCGGACATTCAGAACGAGCGATAAACACAACAAACAAGTCGCTGATTTATGGGCGACCATTATTGGCAGAACTCTCGATCATGTGTGGACTGGTCATAAAACATCCCACATGAACGTCACTAGAGCCACACTAATCCCCCTCCTCCCCTGCACACTCCACCATCTATATGTAGCAGACACTCCATGACGCGGGCACAGTGCAGTTGTGCGAGGGAGAAACACTAGACAGTGATAGGATAGCAGACCAGAGTGAATACACAAAACAGGGTGAGTACTCTGCCACAATACAGGTGTTGCCGTTCAGCGCCGCCTAACGGTGTGTTGTCTAGATACGGGGCCACTCGGACAAACAAGGGAGAGTTCGGCCACATGCCCATTGAGACAGACAGCAATCACACCTTAAGTGTGAACGGTTGGTGTGAATGCAGGAGTGTTGTTTTTTTGGCAGATTGGATTGCTGGAACAAACTAGGGTATTGTCACAACGGGTCTGGGCTGTCTAAACTACATAGTTGATAATTATCTTGGTTTTAACTTGGAAAAAGATAAGCACATTATAACTAGGTCTGCCAATGTATTAGTATGTATGCAGTTTCGGTGTCCCTGGGTTATCTAGGGTGTATCTATGGTATCATTGAGGTGATATGCATAAATGATACATCAAATTGGAGCTGGAATACCATATAATACGATGCAATCGCTTCTATTTCTATGGAAATGATATACATAGGTATTACAACCATATTGCGCTTAATACACTCAATTATCCAATGCTAAAGTATACGTTGCCAGGGGTATGTTTGGCTTCAGGTATGGCATAACTAAGCAGATAAGGTCCGACACCCGCCTGTGGAAAAAGGCCTATTCTGCCAGAAGGATCCATGGTTGTCTGCTTATCGCCAAAATGAAGGGGGTTGGGCACAACAACTCATTTGAACTCAGTCAGTCGTCTTCATTTGCAGTTGTGTCGTTCCGATCATAATTTTGAAGGAACCTACTATAAGCCTGCACCTATATGCATACGACTATTTAAATATTGTTGTATACACTTAGTTTAAATACAGAGATTACAAGTCGAGGTAAAAGGTGTTTATTACTGAATAAAACACTTCGGAAGTTGGGGTTTCCTATCTTTGATAGCCCCTGTCATAGGCACCTAGCTTGACCAGCTGGGATCGGGAGATCTTTCACAGCCTTGCTTATCATTATCCCCAGTACTTCGTAATCCGCTAAATCCTTGGTGGACTTCAGGATCTCCATTGTCTTTCTTTTGAACCCTTCAGCCTTGGCCCATGCAGTGAAGTCGAAGTTAGTCGTTGCCTGAGTGGCTTCATCACTATTCTTATCAGCCATACTGAGTCTGTATAAGCATGCCCGAGCTTGCGCGCATGCAGGCGAGTGACCAGGGGCGGGGCAGGTCACACTGACCATATCCGCTACTGAGGCGCCTCCTTTAGTCTCTACATTTAAACATCCATATTGCTATATGCCTCCAAAAATGACCATGATACCCAGAGTTTGGCTCTAAACCGCCTGGAGGCAACATCTGGACCTGCCTGAGGAATGCCTCTAGGCGTTCTCAGTCCAGAAAGGATAAAAATCTGGTTGAATGAAGTGAAAGTTATCGTACTTTATAATTTCTCTCACTATGATCAAAATGAAAGTGAAAGGTATGTTGCGCGGGAAATAGGTAAATACTGTTACATCAATTTCTTTGTGGAACCAACGTTTGATACATAGCTGCATTGGTGTCTAAAATAATGGGTTATTCTATTGAAATGGCGTTTTAATTGATTCTATGTTGATTATGTCTACTAAAGTCTTATTTCTATTCACTTTCAGGATCCGTAGGCTCACCAAACCATCATCATGTCAGGTAGGTCCAATTTATACATATGCATATTTCTGAATCTTTTCTGTACTCCCATCAGGTTGAAAATAATGTCAAGTTTACCTTCAAGTTGATGGAGTGAGGGATGGTGACTTAACGTCATGTCAGCAACAGAGGCTATAACCAAAGCGTAAAAGACACAACAATTCAGAGATGGATATTTATCTATTTTTCAAGGAAACCTTTGTTTTCATTTTGAGTTTAAAAAAATCTGTTTTCTTGTGTAAACCAAAGAGATAATGAATTTGGCCAAAGAAAGTGTCTTAAACCTCCCCACGCACCACAGCCCCATTCCATGGCCAACAACGATATGTTTTCTATACTTTCTCAGACTCTCTGAGGCAGTAAATTCACATGTAAAAGATTTCCTGTTTTTCATGACCCCAGCTGTCATCCTTGGGCGTAAAAGATAGTTCAAAAACAAGGGCTTAGGATGAACTAGAAAAGTCTTTCAGACAGAATAATGTCACTCTCATTGAAATATTGCTGTTCTATAGAGACCGGCTGCTTGTCACTGACAAGTTAATGACAGCGTTCCACCTCTCAGACCAGTTACCAGCAAAGAGTTGCGCGCGCATGTGAAAGGGACTCCGCTGGTCTCCGGTGCCTGTACTGCTGTTTACTCTGTACACTACTACGACCAGCGGCCCGTTTAGCACCTGACTGTCGGGTTTTTATGTAGTGCAGTCTCTGACTGGTCTGTGTTGGTGTAGAGAGAGGTATTATTCTGGAGCTTGAAATACGACCCCTTGCTGGTGTCTGTGGTGCCACGAGGTGGTGCATGTACCCCACGCGGGCCTGTCTCCACGCCTCAGGCCCAATTCCCACCAAGCGATTTCTAGGAATCTGCTATGTCGCCTAGTGGAAAGGCAAAACTGCAAAATCGCCCTAGACTGGCTCCTGTCCCTGCATCATATGGTTACCCTCCTCGCTGATTCATAGGCCGGTCAGAGGACATACTATAATGGGCTTTATTCTGATTGTGTTAAATCATTTTATGAATGTTCATAATCAAAGACTTGACCAAGTCTAGCCCCGCCCCTACCCCATGACCTTTCCCTGAGTGGCCAAATCGAATCCATCTATAAAAAAGCACTAGTTTCATATACTTTGATTTCAAACATGATTCCGTTTCTGGCTCCCCGTCTGCCGCCACCGCCTCTTTACCCCTCCCCCTATACTTGACAGAGGTTTGGTCATGCCAGAGGAAGGTTACATACTTCATCCTGGTTGAGTTTGTTTGATGAATGTTCATAATTAAAGTCTTGTGCAAGTCTATCCCTGACCCTACCCTCCCCTTCCCAGACGCTTTCCTCACACCACTGACAACCCAACTTCTCCATAAGCATCCGACCTTATCCCTGCTGGCATTACAATTGAAGAAGGTTTTTATAAAAAGAAAAAAATGGGCGGACAAATCTAGACAATGCAGCCTAATATAATACTTTTAATAGAACAGGCGAATATAAAACGTACCTGCCAGTATTATAAAAATGAACCCCAGAGATATTAAAAAAGAGAAGCAGCCAGAGAGTGATGGTTTTATGCAGTAATTACCCATGTCCGACTGGGCTCAATGTTTATATTAAATGCATGATGTGAGCGTATCGGATCATCGCATGCGTTTCATATTGTCTCTGGTGTATTTAGATGTTGTTACCAGTCCCAGGTTTACTAAAAGCCCTGGCAGGAGTTCCCTTTGTTCTGCTAAACCAGATCGACAAAAAAAAGAGTTCAAAGTCAATAGCTTACTGGATAATATATCCCTGTTTTTCCCCCCGCCATTTACTTTTGGGAATCGGCTCACGCTTTGCTGGGTTATACCAGGGAATGAAAAACAAACAAATATCCATACATATTAGATATTGATTATTGTGAGGAAACGTGGTTACTGAGCCAGTAGCGTTAGTCGTTGGAGGTCTTTCATCCTTGAAAAACGGCCCGACTCTATAGGTGAAGGGCCCCGTTTCTAATGATATGAGAACAGGCTGACTTTTGTTGTATGTCAAAAATATCTGGTAAAATCGTCAAAAAGAATCTGCGTTTGTTAACGGAATAATCTATTTGACATTTAGACCGCATATTTTTGACATACAACTACAGTAACCCCGTTTCCGTATAGTATACAATGTCCCTTTTGGGTTGATAATCTAATTTGTTTTGGGTTTAGGATATTATTGCACCAGTATACCGTATACTAGTCACTATCATGTTATATATATTTTTTTTTTGCTTCAGGTCTCCGCAAGCAGAAGAAATACAACTGGAAGGACACCAACTTGGCACTCTTTGGGTCAGACACAGAAAAAGAAGTCAAAAGTAAGTAGTCAAGTTATTTATTATTTCAGTTTGACCTTTCAGGTCAAAGACCAAAATACCTATGGGGAGAGGGGGTACAGGAATTGTTGATATTCTTACGGATTATATTATATTAATATATTCAGGAATCATAAATAATTATACCCCAGGCCGCGTCTGCTGCAGTGGGGGTGTGCTATTTTTGTATTGGTCAAGGTTCTGTTCCAAGTGCGGTGGCAGTGCGCGCCACCCATGAGTAGGCGTTCATTGAACCGTAACGTGTGCGGGCCACGTCTGGTGCCATGGGGATGTGCTATTTTTGTATTGGTCAAGGTTCCCTCTCCACTGTATAATTATTCACGTGGGAGTTACGTCTGCAACAAGGACTATAAATAACTTATGTAAAAACTTCAACACCAGGCCCGGAATCGTGTATGCGCCAATAATAACGTCAAATGGGGCACCAGCAAGAAGAACATAGTCAGAGACGCAACATAAGATAAATGCACAACCCGAACGCATCCAAGTGCGGTGTGGGTGGGAGGGGAACCTGTCTTGCGCACCATCACCCGTTACAGTTCAATGAACGCCTACTTGCGGGTGGCGCGCCCCGTGCAAAATGTGAGGCCACAGACAATTATTCATTATTCTTGAATATTTTATTAACCCCGACACACGCTGGCCTCAGTCGGCAACAGTGATGGTGACGGTGCAGTGGTGTGGGTGGGAGGGGAGCATGTCTGACCGCATAGACGTGTGAAAGCCCCCATATCTTGCACACCCGCACCCGTTACAGTTCAGTTAATGCCTACCTGTGGGTGGCGTGCCCTGTGCAAAATGTGAGAATTAACTGGTCTCGGACAATTATTCATGATTCCTGAATATTTGATTATACTGGATACTGAGGCTATCACACGTTAAACCATAACGGGTGCGGGCCGTGTCTAGCGCCATGGGGGTGTGCTATTTTTGTACTGGTCAAGGTTCCCTCTCCACTGTATATGTCAGCAACAAGGATTATAAATAACATATGTAAAAACTCACAAGGCATCACACTTGGGAGTCTTGACCAATACAATTATAGCACATCCCCACGGCGCAACACGCGGCCTGGACACGTTGGATAGGAGACGTGTCAGAAAGGAGTATAATCATTCATGATTTAATGTTATATCTTATTTGAACTTATTTAAAAAAAATGTTTTTTTGATTTCTTAAAACATTTATACCTTACTTGCTAAAACCGAAAGTAGAGCAATGCCATAACAGCTATTTATTCTTGTTCCACAATGTACAGAGGAGTTTTTACCATCCACCAAGTATGAATGTGTCATTATAAACGTATAGAGTCTGGAGATCGCTACTGAGGAGATTACAGATAGTCGTAATCTCCTAGAAGATTACGGGAAAAAGTCCCTGAAACATCACCTAGCCGGCAAAGAAGTGCCTGAGAACATCAGCGGCTATTTTGTCTTTCCTTGGATAACATAAATTTGCAACACTGAATGATTAATACAAGAATACCATGGTTTTGACCTGCATAGTCATATTCTCCTCGTAGTTAGCACCATTCAATATTCTCGCATTCCTTTGGATACTACTGCGAGTCAACTCCGCGGAGTATGCGACCATGATGATCAAAATCATGGAAATATTGTGCATCTAGTCAACGTTCATGTATCACAGAATCATTTTGCGCTGCTTGCTCACACCAAGGTATTAATATGATCTCCGTGTATTCTACGCTTAGCAGATACACAAGCGCACATGAAAATCATGAGTTCTTGAATTTAGCAAAGAGCAAGATTCATCCTAGAGAAATGTCAACGGAATGCTCGAGTATAGCTCGAGGAATAAACCCATTAGACACAACTATTACAACATTATAGCTATAAGTGATTATCACGAATCTTGCTATTACTAATACTTATATCATATATGATACTGATATTTTTTATATGATACTGAAGAAGACTTAAAAAAATAAAAATATAAAAGGATTATAGTGACATGTTCAATGTTGATAGAAGCAGCACCTACTATTTAAAGACTGATTGTCAAAATAATGTCCGATAAGTTAGGGTTATATCGTGATAACATGCCCGGGCCAAGGTTTTGGAGATTAAGTAAATACGGGACTTGCTTCATCATGCCGATATGGAGCTAGCATCTCTGTAAATAAGTAAATACGGGACTTGCATCATCATACTGATATGAAGCTAGAATTTCTGTAAATAAGTAAATACGGAACATGTGTCATCATGCCGATATGGAGCTAGAATCTCTAGAAATATACAATTGCTCATATTGTGTGGGTTTCACGGGAACTCCAGGAAGAGTGAGATCAGGAGGTGAGTCGTCCCAGCGAGTGACTCACGACTGAGAGCAACTCAGTCTGCGACACCTATCTGAGGTATGCGGCGCCAAGTGTCTATTTTGTATTTGTAGCGAGCATTGGCGGCAGAGAATTGAAAAATTAGGACCAAATGTGATGTTCATCATTGCTAAGTGAGCCTGGAAATAACAATTAAAAGGTTTAGGTTTTATCCAGATTATGGGCATTTTCTATAACCCACTTGGCACCCAGCCAACCTGCTTCTTGTAAAACTTCTCCTGTAGGGTCTAAATATATCTATCATCACTGTGTTGTCTTGTATCGTCTGTATAGTATGGAAGAACGTTCCTGGACGAATACTTCGGTATGTGATTTTAGATACAGCTCTGAAACTTCAGGTGATACTTCATTGTAACAAAATCTGAGCTAGCCAGGGACTTGTGTTTGCAACCGGCAAGGGGACTTATGTTTGCAACCGGCTAGAGGTAGACTTGGTCAAGTCTTGAATATTCATTAAACGAATAAACAAAATCCGGATAATTCTACGCCTGACTGGCCCGGGAATCCTGTGTCCAGTGGCTTGGGTGGAGTGTATTGGGAGGGGTAAGGAAGGCAGTGGCGGCAGACGGGGAGGCAGGCCTGAGGCCAGTCTAGGACTGAGGGTGAGATGCCAGATGGGAGATGAGTGTGGAGGCGTGGGCGAGTCAGGGGAGTGGTGTGGAGGGGAGTTCGAGGGGAGGGGCTGGCGTGTCGTACGCTTGTGATTGTTGGCGTCCGGCCGTGCTAGGTTAGAGCCTTCTCTACTTAGCAGGTCACAAAAAGCTTAGCGCCTTCACCACTGAGCAACTCACATATCACACCATCGAGCCGTCTTCACTAAGCAGCTCACACCACACAACTTAGAGCCTTCTCCACTAAGCAGCTCACACCACACACCTTAGAGCCTTCTCCACTAAGCAGCTCACGCCACACAACTTTACATCCTTCCCCATTAAGCAGCTCACACCACACACCTTAGAGCCTTCTCTACTGAGCAGTTCACACCACACACCTTAGAGCCTTCTCCACTGAGCAGTTCACACCACACACCTTAGAGCCTTCTCTACTGAGCAGTTCACACCACACACCTTAGAGCCTTCTCCACTGAGCAGTTCACACCACACACCTTAGAGCCTTCTCAACTGAGCAGTTCACACCACACAGCTTAGAGCCTTCTCCACTGAGCAGCTCACACCACACACCTTAGAGCCTTCTCCACTAAGCAGCTCACACCACACCCCTTAGAGCCTTCTCCACTGAGCAGTTCACACCACACACTTTACATCCTTCTCCATTAAGCAGCTCACACAACACACCTTAGAGCCTTCTCCACTAAGCAGCTCACACCACACAACTTTACATCCTTCTCCATTAAGCAGCTCACACCACACACCTTAGAGCCTTCTCTACTGAGCAGTTCACACCACACACTTTACATCCTTCTCCATTAAGCAGCTCACACCACACACCTTAGAGCCTTCTCCACTGAGCAGTTCACACCACACACCTTAGAGCCTTCTCCACTGAGCAGTTCACACCACACAGCTTAGAGTCTTATCCACTGAGCAGCTCACACCACACCCCTTAGAGCCTTCTTCACTAAGCAGCTCACACCACACACCTTAGAGCCTTCTCCACTGAGCAGTTCACACCACACACTTTACATCCTTCTCCATTAAGCAGCTCACACAACACACCTTAGAGCCTTCTCCACTGAGCAGTTCACACCACACACCTTACATCCTTCTCCACTGAGCAGCACACATACCACACACCTTAAATCCTTCTCCACTGAGCAGTTCACACCACACACCTTAGAGCCTTCTTCACTAAGCAGTTCACACCACACACCTTAGAGCCTTCTCCACTGAGCAGTTCACACCACACACCTTAGAGCGTTCTCAACTGAGCGGCTCACACCACACACCTTAGAGCCTTCTCCACTGAGCAGTTCACACCACACACCTTAGAGCCTTCTCCACTGAGCAGTTCACACCACACACCTTAGAGCCTTCTCAACTGAGCGGCTCACACCACACACCTTAGAGCCGTCTCCACTGAGCAGTTCACACCACACACCTTAGAGCCGTCTCCACTGAGCAGTTCACACCACACACCTTAGAGCCTTTTCCACTGAGCAGCTCACAGCACACACCTTAGAGCCTTTTCCACTGAGCAGCTCACACCACACACCTTAAAGCCGTCTCCACTGAGCAGTTCACACCACACACCTTAGAGCGTTCTCAACTGAGCGGCTCACACCACACACCTTAGAGCCGTCTCCACTGAGCAGTTCACACCACACACCTTAGAGCGTTCTCAACTGAGCGGCTCACACCACACACCTTAGAGCCTTCTCCACTGAGCAGTTCACACAACACACCTTAGAGCGTTCTCAACTGAGTGGCTCACACCACACCCCTTAGAGCCTCTTCCACTGAGCAGTTCACACAACACACCTTAGAGCCTTCTCAACTGAGCGGCTCACACCACACACCTTAGAGCCTTCTCCACTGAGCAGCTTAGACTGCATCTTAGAGGACCTCCAGCTGCCACTCTACAAACACAGATTAGGTTTCATAGTACAGCCTTATTTATAAACTCGGCTCTTTATGACCCAGTCACACTGGCGTACACCAGTCAAAACGTTAGAGAAACTTATGTGCTACCCAGGTTTTGAAGTATGTAAGAAAAGCATCAGAAATTACGCCAGTGTGAATGGAATTACGCAAATAAAGATGAAACGTTAAATTTACGCCATATTAACGCGTTTTCTTGACGATTAAAAATATGTTAGAACTCTTTGCCAATGTGTCTGTATCATTACTCTGCGAAAGTGGCCTCTCCAGCGGTAAAGATTCATGTGTAATGAACCCAGGTGTGTAGTGGTCATTTGGTTCTTTCTCACAAGAGTAACAGAGCCAAACACCTGCATGCAAGTGCTATGGATTCGCCAGTTGTTACATAACCCGCCTTGTATATAAGGCCGGGTCGCAGCTGGATCTGCATGTCTCATGTCATGAACCTCCCTCAAGGAAGGAAGGGCTTGGGATCTCATTGAGAGTGAGATTTTTCTTACTCTTTGAGGCGGGGTTATTCAACTTTACTTGTCTCCCTCATGTGCTACCCAGCTCGGATAAGGTACATTTAGGCCAGGATCCAGCTTTGGCTCTCCGTGATATCAGCTATTTGTAATATTCTAGTTATAAGGACTGAATAAACGATTGTTGATTTCTACATCTATTTTATACGTATTATGATTCCGGATACGCCGTTTATTAGGCCCGGAGCATACAACATATAATATCCGTATGCGCCAGGTATGCCCATGCATAGTTCCTACAGTTTTATATAAGGTGGATAGTAAAACCCAAGCTGAGGCCCATGGTACTTTGGCACTGAGTCATATAGCGGAAACATAGTCTTATCTTATCATCACCGCGGGTATTTATTGCAGAACGATGGCACTTGACGGACGCCTCTCGGGGGGATAAGCTTGGCTACCTCTGATAGCATAGATAGGAACTGAACCCGTTGATGATTGGCAGGTCTAGCAGGAGAGCACTTATTTAGTCTGATTGTCTGGTCTTATGTGCCTTAAAGGCATATTTATTACCTACTATATCTAAAACGGTAGAATTCCGTCGAATCCGCATGAAGTTGTTCCCATACATAGAGATACAGAAAACCAAACCTGGGCGTGGAGAATGAGGGCCCACGAGAGTGAGATTCTTGTGCAGTTCTAAACTGAAAGCAGCTACTCTTTTTTTGTATTTCTATACACAGACATACATTTTCTCTTATGATTCTTTTTGAGCCATGCCGAAATCAAAGTTTATTACTGTAGTTTTCTGATCTACTTTTCTCGTGAGAACCCAATGAGATCTCAACTTTCGCTGGTAGCCCTTTTCAAAACTCCGCTGATTCCCCGCCCACCCCCTTCCCCAGTTGAGTAGAGGTCTATGGCCAGACTAATTATTTGGACGTCCTCAAACATCCGCCTCTGTGGAGGAGTCGGCAGAGTGTTCGTCTGGGAATGTGTGTGTTGGGGGTTCGATTCCTGCTGTTGGCAATTCAACATCACATTTTTATTCATGTTTCGGACTCAAACTCGACGAAGTCGCTAGTATAGAACTACATCGAGAATCGTATAAATACACAATACTCCACGAGTTTGGATGTGCCACAATCGTCATCGAGGCGAAGCCGAGTGACGATTATGGTCCATCCAAACGAGTAGAATATTGTGTATTTTACGATTCGAGTGTGGTTCTGGATTTATCTCACCTCTTTTTCTACCATTAAATAGCATCACAACATCAAAATCGTTAAAATATACTTAGCAAATCCATATGACGTCATCTCACATACACTACGCCATGGCCGTGGCGTAGTATAGTTACTTTATTGGGGTGATCGTTGAGTATGTTTTTCTAATGGTATTTCTATGGCTAAGCTTGTACCAGGGGTGAGATAACATACAATACTCAGGGGGTGGGGAGTTAGCTCAGCGGTTAGGGCGCTGGAGTTGTAACACCAAGGTTGTTTGTGGGTTAGAGTCCCACCTCCAGCAGTGGTAGAGTTACTGCTATATCAATGGCCAATCCTTCTCATACCATGTCTATGTGGTGTGGGAAGTAAAAGAACTCTCCCTTAGGTAAATGTATAGGGGTGAGTTTTCTACCTGAATTCATCACATAGATTCGATCACATCCCTCGTGGTGTAAAAGAACCTTGAGAAAGTCTGGTAAGGACCTATAATGGTTGACTGGACGTTAAATCAAACCAAATAAACAAACAAACAATACAATATTCAGTGGTGCAACCTCGGTGATTTTTAGATGATGAAAACTGTAAGTTCTATGCAGAAACTGGCTTACTGTCTTCTTATGTTAAAAATACCCAGTGAAGTTATTGATCAGATAAACATCCCTCTGCCTTCCGTATTGGAATATATCTGATTAATAATTTGGCAAGTATTTTAGCGTACGTAGAGAGTCGACCTGTTTTCATATTATTACCAAATTACTGAACTATATTGCATGCCTACACGTGTATGAATAGTCACCTCTAAACAAGTAAAGAGGGACCAGACGACAGAACGGCCCTGGCCGAGCCTGGATGCAATGTATGTTTTGATCCTGATAAAAATATATATCAAAAAAGGAATATACCTAAAAATAGACCCTTAAATTTGATAAAGTATGGAAAGGGCGTGTAATGGTTGATCGGCAAGCAGACAAACGAGCGCCATACTGCCCCCTGACAGTAGACAGGAAGTCGACTTTGGTAAATTGAAGTGTTAATCCTGTAGTAAGACGTCTCGTTTTACACGATATAGGTCCATGGGGCACAGGATGTACACGCATACAAGTGGTTAACTCCACTCAATAAAAAATACAGATGATAAGCAAAAGGAGACATAACCTTTATAAAAAGCCTAGGGAAGTTGTCCGTATGTCAATGAGCCCTCAAGAGGTCCATGGTGTAAGAGACACAAATGGAGAACCTCAGATGAGGTGTGATTCCCACGTAGGGACAAATGGACCTGAGACTGGTTTATCTAGTGCAAGCATACACTGTCATATCATGACGGATCCGTGAGAATCACCGATTTTCACCGATTGGTCGAGCAAAGGTGCGACTAGCCAGAGTCTGGGTGACAAGGTTTTAATGGCTTAAGTAATAACTGCTCATCTTGAAGATGGGGTGGGGGATGATCAGGGCTGAGGGGTCGAGGGTAGATGGGGTGATGTTGATTGGGGGTGAGGCGTCAAGGGTGGATGGAGTGTGGGCGAAAGGGGATGAGGGTAGATTGGGTTATGGTGATCGGAGATGAGGGTATATGGGGTGATGGTGATTGGGGGTGAGGGTATATGGGGTGATGGTGATTGGGGGTGAGGGTAGATGGGGTGAGGGTGATTGGGGTTGAGGGTAGATGGGGTGAGGGTGATTGGGGGTGAGGGTAGATGGGGTGATGGTGATTGGGGGTGAGGGTAGATGGGGTGAGGGTGATTGGGGGTGAGGGTAGATGGGGTGAGGGTGATTGGGGGTGAGGGTAGATGGGGTGATGGTGATTGGGGGTGAGGGTAGATGGGGTGATGGTGATTGGGGGTGAGGGGAGATAGGGTGAGGGTGATTGGGGGTGAGGGTAGATGGGGTGATGGTGATTGGGGGTGAGGGTAGATGGGGTGATGGTGATTGGGGGTGAGGGTATATGGGGTGATGGTGATTGGGGGTGAGGGTAGATGGGGTGAGGGTGATTGGGGGTGAGGGTAGATGGGGTGAGGGTGATTGGAGGTGAGGGGAGATAGGGTGAGGGTGATTGGGGGTGAGGGTAGATGGGGTGATGGTGATTGGGGGTGAGGGTAGATGGGGTGATGGTGATTGGGGGTGAGGGTATATGGGGTGATGGTGATTGGGGGTGAGGGTAGATGGGGTGAGGGTGATTGGGGGTGAGGGTAGATGGGGTGAGGGTGATTGGGGGTGAGGGTAGATGGGGTGATGGTGATTGGGGGTGAGGGTAGATGGGGTGATGGTGATTGGGGGTGAGGGGAGATGGGGTGAGGGTGATTGGGGGTGAGGGGAGATGGGGTGAGGGTGATTGGGGGTGAGGGTAGATGGGGTGATGGTGATTGGGGGTGAGGGGAGATGGGGTGAGGGTGATTGGGGGTGAGGGGAGATAGGGTGAGGGTGATAGGGGGTGAGGGGAGATGGGGTGATGGTGATTGGGGGTGAGGGTAGATGGGGTGATGGTGATTGGGGGTGAGGGTAGATGGGGTGATGGTGATTGGGGGTGAGGGTAGATGGGGTGAGGGTGATTGGGGGTGAGGGTAGATGGGGTGAGGGTGATCGAGGGTGAGGGTACATGGGGTGATGGTGATTGGGGGTGAGGGTATATGGGGTGAGGGTGATCGGGGGTGAGGGTAGATTGGGTTATGGTGGTCGGGGATGAGGGTAGATGGGGTGATGGTAATGGGGGATGAGGGTAGATGGGGTGATGGTGATCGGGGATGAAGGTAGATGGGGTGATGGTGATTGGGGATGAGGGTAGATGAGGTGAGGGTGGGGAGGGGGGGGGGGGAGGGTAGATGAGGTGAGGGTGGGTAGGGAGGGTGAGGGGAGGGTAGATGAGGTGATGGTGATCGGGGATGAGGGTAGATGAGGGTCAGAGGGGGTGATGGTGGGGAGGGGGGAGGGTCAGAGGGGGTGATGGTGGGGAGGGGGGAGGGTCAGAGGGGGTGATGGTGGGGAGGGGGGAGGGTCAGAGAGGGTGGGGGTCAGAGTGTTGTAGGCGGGGTGAGAGGAGGTGAGCACGTGCTGAGAGGGGAGAGAGGGGAGTAGACATTTGCCAACTCCGGAACTAGGCCGCTGGTCACTGCCTCAGGCCTGTATATATACCTGTGTGCCAGCGGAATACGAGCTCAAGCCACGCATTGGTCTCGGCACAAATCACAACCACCTGGCCGCAGCGCCACCTGGCGTGTCCCTCTCCCCCTGGCGACCAGCGTGCGAGCCACAGTGAGCGCTAAATACTGCCCACGTGTCGCCTCTATTGTATGTGAAACCCGTTGATGTTGTGTATGTAACTCACCAAGATGCCTTCAGTTATTGTTGGCAAGGATACACCCTGCTGTGTTTTACCTGTGTTGCCTACTTCCCCAGGCCCAGAGAAACTTCCCTCATATGCGTTTACTCAGAGATGGCACTTTTCCATGGAAATCCCTGTTTTCTTTTCCAGTTTATGAAATTACTTTCTTTTCACAATGCTTAGAGTGACATCATCAAATCCAAACTCTAAGGTGATCCAAAATAATCTGGAGTTTACATAGTAGTAATCATATCAAATATAATACAGTTTTGCATAGATTAGGGAAATATTGTCAAAATATTCGTATCTTATCATTAAAAAATAGCAATTGCTGAAATATCAGAAAAGATATTTAAAGACACCACGGGGTACTATGCTCGGGAGCGCCTCCAGACATTATAGCGTAGCGAAGGGGTCAGATGGTTGACCAAATCGCTATGGAGGAGGTTTAAATGTTGCTGTGTAGTTGACGGATACCACACTTATCCCTGGCTAGTGCTGATAATCTCGGCTCAATGTGTTACTAATCTGGTGGATTACGAGAGGAGGTCCGCGTGGAGCCCCGTGTTGGCCATGTCCATACAGGATGTGCTCATGGGTTGTTTATCTTACTTGTGTATGTATACATGTAATGGTATCAATACCCTCTTCCTGGTATGATAACGTTAATACCACACGCTTAGTGGCTTACTGACACCTTCAAAGTGTTGATTTGTGTGTATCTTTAGGAGAGCGAGGCGTACTTTGATACCCGTGACTTTAGCTATATGGCCTGTTTCCATTGGATGAACAAAACTTGTGTCTACTGCTTATAGCTTTCGACACATATATGCCGATCATGTCAGTCTCACAGCAAATACTTTTAATCTTCTCGGATTGAGAATTGGCTTAAGATATCTGCTTGGAGAGTGAACATGTGGCCGTTTGTCCTCTGTCTGGAGTACACTCTCCTAGCTGATCATGTGGCTTTAAACCTGTGGGAAACGTATCGCGAAGCTGAGATCGGTTCTGGGCAGACTGAAACACAAATAAAGCTGTCAACCCGCATCAGCACGGAGATGTTTGTATCTGTACAGTTAACATATGTGATGATTGCCTAACCTCATGTAAACACTGCGTGGTTCGGTTGTAGTAAATTTCGAATTGAACTTAGGGTAGCCTTGCTCAAGTCTTTGATTATGAACTTTCATTAAATGATTAGAATTAATCAGGATGGAATGCATAAAATTATTTAGCTTCCTCTGACAGTCTCAGGAATTAACCTGTGTCAGCCAGGCCAAGGTGAAAGTGCTGTACCAGAGGAAAGTGCGGGCTTCCACCGCCAGCTATGCTTATTCGATATTTCCCGATTTCCTCCGATCTCCATTTCGGCAAGTTTCGGTTGCTCGGTGGAATCAGCGCACGGGATGGGGAAGGGCGGCGCGCGGTGGCGGCAGGCAGGGACTGGGGCCAGTCTAGACTTTGGGTTGTGTACATGGGCCTAGGTTTTTTCGTCACTCTTACAGTACAGGCTTGCCACACGTCAGGAGGAAACCATTTTTTCATGTCAGTGAATTGATTGTCAAAGAATTCTGGAATGTGTCAGGGAAAACTGAACTTTTAAGATCAGTGAAACTTGAATTTTATCAGAAAAAGTATGGAATTTCCAGATTTACACATAAAGAATTGCCCAACTCATACACCCTCGAAATCCGTGTAAATTAATGAAATGAAATATGCTATATGTTACAGAAGTTGATTAGAAATAATTCTAACGGTACAGTATGCTGTTTTAAAAGTCTGTTCCTAAGGTCATAAAAATGATTGGATGGAAATGACGGCTATTAGAGGTTCAAAATTAAAAACAAAGGACATATAAAAGAATACCTCCAAAAAAGCCACGCGCAAAAGACTGGTATTTACTACAGTATTACTAGGAAATATTTCAAGTTGATGAATTATATTTGTGTTACATAAATCATATGTAATATAACGAGTTGAGTTTCTCAGATTCCAATCGTAGATTCATATAGAGGTGATTTATATCCTAACAAAGCTACATAAGCATATCATTATGTACCTGTGTGCGAATGTCCACAAATACTACCCGCTGCTCGGGGCACAGTAATAATAATATTCCTTATCTAACTCTCATATAGCTTGTTCTCGGCTAGTCGTGCGGCCTTTCACCTATGGCGACAGGCCGTATGAAATCCACGACTGGCCGAGAACAAGAACCATTTCGCCCACAATAAGAACGTTTCCTAATATTGCTGTGTTTTATTGGATAAACTATCAAAAGGTAAACTTTTGTGGAGTTGGACAAAAGTCTGCAACCGAATCGAGTATTATCTGATACCATAGGTGATCTGCATATTTTCAGATCTCAAACTAACATCGACTGGTATTTAGAAAACTGTAACCTGGCTGATATAGTGGGAATGTCTGACCTTTAGGCGCTCCAGATATCAGTGATTATGCGACTGACTGCGTTTTTGGCATTTGAATGGTTTGGAAAGTGATGTGAGCGTGCCCATGTGGTGTCGATGATCTTCTATCTCCATAGAAAACACACTAAGGCCCAATGTACTCCTGCCGACGGAAAAAGCACTGATAAACTATAGGGGAGAGAAAAGTCGGCCAGTGGTGCTCCCCGATAAAATATCGGTAATGATAATCGTTGACACTGCAAGTCATTGAGGTGTTTACACTTGACGGTCGATACGTGTCTTAAACTGACGACCAATTATCAGTTATATTTTCATAAATTTTCATGAGAATCAATCATACACAGAGAAGGAGAAAACCTGAAGATTAACCCTGCATAAACTATTGGTGAATGTGTATATATCCCATTATAAAATGGGAAGGTTCCTATTTGTTTTAAAAGGGTTATGGTAGACTCGTTGTCTGTGATATGCACACCCTATCTCACTGACAAGTTGAGGTATCTGCCAATTAAGTGTTTTGCAAAATCCGCGTGTCTTTCGCCAATGATTTCAAAGCGCTTTGAATCGTTGAAGGTACCAAAAGTCGGTCGCTGGCTGGTTCTATGGTATACAACTTAAGGTTGAGAATACTGTAATATTGCCTGCTCGATTGATGATATATTCGACATCTAAAACTAAATTCCTCTGTGATTTCTAAAAAAGAGTTAGATGACGGGTGACTTCGTTTCAGGATAAGTTCTCCATTGTTTAATGGGGCGACTTCGTTATAGGGCGAGTTCTCCAGTAAGCAGTCAGATGTTCCAGCAGGTTACTGCTCCAGGCTTGCGGCAAATGAGGCATAAAAGAAGCTTCCCTCCGGGCACACTTGGCACCTCATACCCTCCCTCCCTCACCCCTCCACCACACACATATAGGAAGCCTTCCTAGAATATCACCCAGGAAGTCTGCGCTTGGTGGATTATCTCCCTGCATCCTGTTAGCACCACGTGGCGAGAACTGGTGTGTATTATTGTACTGCGGGGGAACTGCTCAGATAGAATCAAGAGCTTTCCATCATCTCCTTTGCCACTCTCAACCTGGCCAAATGCTCGCGAGAAATGCAATTCTGCTTCGGGACATTGCCAAAGTAAATACCCTGGGGTCGTGATATATTTACTTGACAAACATTTACCTTGTGATAACAGACACCATAGATTTGGCCTCGGAGTAATTAGGTGGTGAAAGGTTCAAAATAACTTTGCAGTATTCATCACACTTTGTGACACATGCGTGGCTTCACTTTTATAAGCTGTCACTGACATTGTACAATTAGCCTGAAAGTCTTGGTCTACATATTACCAGGGACTGCCTGGCCTTTTGTCTTACCTGGTACCTCGTCTCAGTGTAGATTGTAGTGCCCGTCTGACTAGTCAGGTGCCTCGTGCGCCTCCTAGTGTCTGTGAAAGAGACTAGGCCCACTTCTGTTTGCATGTGGGATTTTAAGTGAAACATTCTAAATGGTTATCTGTTATATTTTGACAGGCTGATACAAGTTTATCAAAACTTCCCATTCATTTCAGACTAATGTTAACAAGCAATTTTTAAAAATGTCATAGGGAAAAGGCATGATTTGTAAAGTTCAAGGTCACTGAGAATATCCCTTCTACCTGTCCTGATATTGATTTGGACAGCGACGCAGCCCATTGTACAATACGATGTCGTTTATCGTGGTTCATGGCCGTCACTCGCACTCTGTTAAATGACCTAAAAGCTACAATATTGATAAACGACTGTTCACTGTGACTCCAATCACAATAAAAGCCTATCAAATCAACTTGGACTAGATGTTGTTTGGTGTTACTAAACATAATATAGACTCTGTTTTAGTGTTGGGAGAGGTCTCCCTGCTTCCCACTGATGGGACTCATCCACAGTTCGACCAACTCATTCACCAACATGCTCTTTGCCTCGCTGACCGACTTTCTCACTCACAGTCACCCACCCAAAGTCTCAATCAAATGATTTAGTCACTCAATCCTTCACCCACTTTATATTCCTTCCGTGTTCTCACAGACTGACTCACGTTCACTCACTCACTCACTCACTCACTCACTCACTCACTCACTCACTCACTCACTCACTCACTCACTCACTCACTCACTCACTCACTCACTCACTCACTCACTCACTCACTCACTCACTCATTAACAGACTAACTCACACTCACTCACTCACTCACTCACTCACTCCTTAACAGACTGACTCACACTCACTCACTCACTCACTCACTCACTCACTCACTCACTCACTCACTCACTCACTCACTCACTCACTCACTCACTCACTCACTCATTAACAGACTGACTCACGTTCACTCACTCACTCACTCACTCACTCACTCACTCACTCACTCACTCACTCACTCATTAACAGACTAACTCACACTCACTCACTCACTCACTCACTCACTCACTCACTCACTCACTCACTCACTCATTAACAGACTAACTCACACTCCCTCACTCACTCACTCACTCACTCACTCACTCACTCACTCACTCATTAACAGACTGACTCACGTTCACTCACTCACTCACTCACTCACTCACTCATTAACAGACTGACTCACGTTCGTTCACTCACTCGCTCACTCACTCGCTCGCTCACTCACTCACTCACTCACTCACTCACTCACTCACTCACTCACTCACTCACTCACTCACTCACTCACTCACTCACTCACTCACTCACTCACATTGACTCAGTGTGACCTTTGACCTGTTGTAGAGGAGGCTGCGCAGACGGAGCCTGCGTGGCGCGGTGTGGGTACAGAGGTCGGCCTCCGCATCTGGCGCATCGTCGTAAGTACACCATTCAGCATCAATTATTAATTATCTGTTAATCATAAAAGTAATTAAAATTTGTGTCAGCGATACCACCCGAATAAGGACAAAAACATGTCAGTCAAACAACGATCCGTACAGGGATGTCAGTTTTCCTTGTTTCCGCGGAATTCCGTGTTTTGATTTTTGGAATAAGATATCCTTTTTTCTTGTGTAAAATGAACATAACAATTAGAAAATACTCAAATCAACCATGACTCCAGACCCATGTTCCGTAGTGATAATGTTATTTGTATCTGCTATATTTTAGGTCCTTTTGGTGTATATATAGATCTGATGTCTAACCCTGTATTGCCCGGGAAATATTTCCTTGTTTTTTTCTGACCCCAACTGACATCCCTGATCCGTATGACAGTTATCAGTAGCAGTGAAAGGGACTGTTCCACTGTGCTGACTGTAAATTTGACGGCATGTGGCAAATGTCAAACCTTTTTTTTAGTGTACAAACCCAAAGGCCCATTCAACGGTCGAAGTCGAACGGGGGCCATGCGGACAAGTTTGCATCCCAAAAGAGCTAATTAATGAGGTTTTATCGTTGCACTGTTGTGCAGCCGCAGCCATTGAGCATGTGACCTGCTCCACTGCATTGATTTCTATCGTCAGGTTAACACCAAGGCAGTACAGTGACTCCATGACGACTTATGCGGCCATACATCTGCCCTGTGAACAGTCAACTTTAACTGTCAACTTGAGGAGGTCATGACCCATCAAGATCTTTAGATGTCACCAACATCACATTTCATCTTCAAGTTTCTAATTTCACATTGATAGTTTTGTTGTTGTTTTTGTCTTCAAAATTCATGATATACTTGTGCAACATTATTTCTTTTATTATACAATCGTTGATCGGTGTTGTTAGAGTTGATATGCCAGCAAGAATGACGTAATACGTTACTACTCCAGACCTCTAGGCAGGATATCTTGAACAATTATTGTTTCTAATTGATCATGCATATAGGGGCAATGTCCAGAACAATAGATCAGTTTGATGTTGAACTACTTGTACGCAGAACATGCTCTATCCGCATGCGTCGTGACTGAGTGGTTCCGGTATGCGTTACCATGGGAACAGGACCCGGACTTCATCACGAGATACGACCATTACGTGGCCGGGTGTACTATTATGTGTAATTGATGCTCGGTGGGTAATTTCGACACAAAACAATACGGATGAAAGTGAAAATTTGACCCTATGGAAATATCCACAAATGAGTATTACAGGGCTGAAATTTTTCAGATTTAATTCTGAAAACCGAAATTTCAAGTTATTCATTGATGATTATTAACATTCCGCAATATTTACAAGTGTGCCGCACGCTGCCATATGTCGACCGGACTCCGGTAGAACCTTGGACAGGATATTAAATATGTAACTTAGAAATCCAACACTAAACTTTGATTTTATCAACTTCCCTGTAAGATATCCAATACCTATAACCGTCGATGCATGTATTTCACCCATCGGTGAGGATGTATTGGGAAGTTCTCCGGACTAGAAATCATTTTACTCGGACTAGAAATCATTTTATCCGATGTCAAAGAGTGATTTCAAATAGATATATACATGAGTTTAGCAGGACCAAGCACCTAATGGTGGAATATAAGTGTAAGTAGGTCTAATATAATCTTATCTAAGCCGAGTTCCCTGAATAGACCAGGAGTACCCATTTATCAAAGTACTGCAGCTACTATTTTGCATCGTTGACTGTTAGTTTGTCTTCTATAACCATGTATAGCACACACCCGATGATGTAAAATGTTCGTCGGGTCAAAGGAGCATTCCCTTCAGGGAAACGAGACTTACAGACTGAAGTATGAAGACGGTATCGTTCTGCACGTAGAGAGATAAAGCTCAGGTCAAACTTTGGATTCTCACAAAGAGGAAGTTGCTCTTAACTTTTATAGCTTTTCAACGGCTGACTAGAATATGGCAACAGGTAACCAAAAATTAGAAAAAAAAGAATACACCCGCTTTCCCCACCAGGCTTAGCGATACGAGCTCATACTATTAATCACTTAGGCGTGTCTACAGCCAAAGGTTATAAAAAAGGACATACCGATATTGAGGTGACTACCAGTACACGATCTTGTATGTGTATATAAGGAAGAGAATAGCTATGTTTGTATATTTGATTTTACCTGAACTTGGATTAAGTTCTTATTTCTCTCATTGTAGAAATTCCAGGTAACAGAATGGCCCAAATCGGAGTACGGCAAGTTCTACAACGGCGACTCCTACATCGTTCTCAACGTGAGTTCTCCCATTGAAATAACACGCAAACACAGAATATACGGTCATATAACGCGCAAACACAGAATATACGGTCATATAACACGCAAACACAGAATATACGGTCATATAACACGCAACCACAGAATATACAGTCAAATAATACACAGTATACAGTGAAAAAACACCCGAACTCAGAATATAAAGCCGAGTAACACGCAAACACAAAATATACAATGAAATAACACGCAAACACAGAATATACAGTCAAATAACACTCAAACACAGAATATACAGTCATATAACACTCAAACACAGAATACACAGTCATATAACACTCAAACACAGAATACACAGAATATACTGTGAAATAACATCCGATCACAGAATATGCAGTGAACCTCTTCATAACAGAGATGGCAGCTTTCCAGTTTCCACATTTTTATGTCTAGTGTTCTTAAATTATTAATGAGTATACAAAGGTAATTTTAATTGAGTCTAACTCACTCCAAGAAATCAGCGATTTCACCCCCCCCCCCCCTTCCCCTCACAGACCCTCAGCCCCACACCGTGGCTAAAACCAACGTGTTTTCAACATTTTCCATGGTCTTTCTGAGGCAATAAATTTCACGTCAATTCAACTACAATATATTCCCACTTTTTGTTCTGACATTGAGCAGCATCCTTGATACGAGATTTTTTTTTAGTGATTTCTCCTCTAACACGGTAGCTAATCGTTACAGACTTACAAAGTTATATGATATTTCTTAATGTTTCAGACTTTCAAAGATGTGAAATGTTTTGTAGTGATTTCACCTCTCATATGCTCATTGACCATTACAAAATTACGAAGATATGAGATATTTGTTCAGTATTTTCACCTAACACTCGCTCATTGACCGTTACAGACCTACAAAGATGAGGAGGAGATCAAGTATGATGTGCACTTCTGGATCGGACGTTTCAGCTCTCAGGTATGTCAGTCCCTGCCTCCTTAGAAGCACCTAGAACACAGGTTAAAAAAAAACTTACCTAAGCGGACTTACAATACTAAATACACGTAAATACGAGATGTTGCGCACTCAGTCTCCTGTCATTCACGACACCTCTTCGCACAGCGCTGACAGCGGCGAATATTGTGCCCTGAGTTCTCACAGTTCTCACTAGGTGGCAGCAGTCACCAACACTGCACCTTCTGTTCCTACAGTACAGAAAATATCCGTCATAAAAGTTCTTTCATGATATTCATATATATGTATATGAGATCTGTAATAGTGCTGAACAGTAATGCCTAAATCTTTCTGTATTGCATTGATAGTTTGATTTTTGATTGAGACCAAATCTTTAGTTTCAGTAAATTTATTGTCTCGTACTTGTAAATACGCTCATTGATTTCAGAATTCATTTCATTACTGTACAATGTATGTTGTTCGTTGTAATCATAATGTCAGACTTTTATAGTTTTGATAAATTCGCAGATGATTTCTTACAGTATCAGTTCTTCTTGAATCAGAACATTTTATGGAGTCGTGCGAAAACTATTAAGAAATCCCAGTGTTAGGTTCATTGATGTACCTTGATGATATGTACTTTTACCTCACTCCACTTTCCATGGCTGGTTCGGCAAATGGCATCACTCATATTAACTCCTGTTCCCAAAGATACACTTTAGCACCTCGCAATCTTACTGTTTTCATAAATCTTAGTTCAGACACTGAACTAAAGGTGTATGTAGATCCGTAATTTCGATTTATATTGTTCTTTTCTGATGAATTTGGTATAAACGTCAATCAATTCGTTTTATCTTCTCTTTCAGAATACAAAGTATTCTGTCGATTTTTTAAATATATATATTTGTAGCGGATGGTTGTGAGTTGTACAAATCCCAAGGTTAAACCACAATAGAGTGTAAATGAGCATAGTACAAGGAGGGGAAATGTGAGGAATACTTAGATAATAACAGACGGTTTCATGGACAGGTGACCGTAAACCACGAGATGTTGAAGGGTTGTAATATAAAAGTGTTAGCGAGTGAATTACGAAGTCAACCTTGAGTGCTTTACAGAGCCGGATTTATTATCCACATTTGACTTAATATGTACTTCATCGTTCGCCCGCTAGGTGACGTTTTAGACACTATTTCTCCGTATCTCGGAGCATACAACATACAAATCCACATGCGCCAGGTATGTCCATAGAGAGATCCAATGTTCACTATGGACACTTTGTATTAGGTGGATAACAGATGAGGTTTAACAGGATTTACTTCGCTATGTGGATGATACATGTTGTTGCCTCCTTGCCCCCTGCCCCCGCCCCGCCCCCTGGTGCAGGACGAGTACGCGACGGCGGCCTACAAGACGGTGGAGCTGGACACGCTGCTGGACGACGCCGCCGTGCAGTACCGCGAGACGCAGGGCCACGAGTCCGACCTCTTCTCCTCCTATTTCAAATCCATCACGTAAGTCCTACTGACCGTAGGGCATGTCTGTTAAACCACACATCTCACCTCCTCCTCCTCCTCTCTGACCCAGCATCCTTCCCGTTCTCGAGAACTCGCCCTGTAACCAAGTCGCCCCGTGCTTTACAGGAAAACTCGCCCTGATTTGTGGAATCGCCATGTGAAGTAGTCCTGAAATTTAGTGCTCTAGACTGGTTTTTTTTAATCCTCGTATATGAAATCCTGTGCAACACGACTACTGATGTTGGTTTAATTAGAAATTCACAATATGAGACTTGATGTAATATGAGACACTTCTGGCAAAACAATGCTACCTTGAATGATGAAAGAAAAAAGAGAAGAAACAATGATGCTAGTGAGGTATTCACCAGGTCTGGTTCCATTTTGCTGAATTATACTCTGATGTTGACTGGGGCCTTCGTGTTAGTTACGGGGCGAGTTCCCCAAACGGCACCGATACAATTATGTGCTAGAATGTCCCGGGGCGACTTAGTTTTTGGGCAACATCTCCAGTATTCTCCACTACCAGTACGCAATGCTGACACTCCCAACACGCGGTGCTGACACCTGGTGCAAGCGCCGCTTACTACCACAACCACCTCAGGGTGCTGACACCAAGTGTCAGCGCCCCTTACTACCACTACTACCACGCGGTGCTGACACCTGGTGCGAGCACCGCTTACTAACTCATACCCCTGAATGTTTTCACTTTCAGTGGACACGGGCCTCGCTTTCGTTTCGTTTACTTACATTTGATAATACGCATCAATCATGCAGTGCCTTACTTTTGGTAGAACTCCTACCTGCCGCCATTGCTCATTTGATTAAATTCCTGGGTTATATGTTTACCCATCTTGTCAGAGCTTTGCCCACGTATTGCTGCTAAAAGCACCTTTCTGGAATTCAAATTTCGTGAAATCATGGCTTTACAGGAACTATTTTTGTTTAATGCACATAACTTTTACTTGTAAATCAAAGGAATTGGAACTTGTTGGTTATGATTTCCCACCTGACAGCAGAGGTTCTTCTCTCAGAGGTTTTCTATCTTGTCTTATGAAAAACTGCCCGAATGCGTGTATTGAAACCTAAAAAAGTGCAGACATGCAAGAAACCAAAAACTAGAAGAAACAATCACCTAGGAGAATTAGTATTTATTTAACTGTTCTATTGTTTTAATTGATTTCAATTTCTGTGATTTTTACCAACTGAGACATAAGATGGTAGAACGTATGATTGTTTCTTCTGTTTTTTAGATTCTGTCACGACTAGATTTTTATTATCTCATAGATAACTAGATCAACCAGTACAACATGGGCAGTGTATTCTGAGTACACACTCCATGAGTTCACCTAATTGATAATTATTCTAATTATGTTAACAAATCACCTACCCTTTTGCCTGCTAGTAGTTATGTTGCCTTTTCTAGAGATATTGACAAAGATCGTTGAAAGTCCTCTATATTTCCAGATGAATATATGAGAAAATGAGTGTAGTATTTGGGGTGCGATAGCTTGCTGCAGCACTATTGCCATAAACGACGACGAAGTAGCTGTTGTGTATCAGGCATTATCCCACCCCTGGTACAGGTTGTGCCATTGAGTTAACGTTGAAATAAAATACGCCACGCTCACCTAAGTAAAGTTACACTACTACGCCATGGTGGTGGCAGAGAACGTAGCAACGTAGCAACCAATGAACGTCGCGGAAAAAAAAAAAGTTCCGACGCTATTGTTTGAACAATTCAATACATGATTATATTATTGCTTAAAATCGACTGTAAGGTCCGTGTTGGGGTGAGATAAAAACAGAACCGCTTTCGAAACGTATTTTGAACCACTATGCTCACTCGTTTGGATGCTCCGTATCGTCACTCAGCTACGCCTCGTGACGATTACTACGCATCCAAACTTGTGGCGTAGTGGTTCAAAATACGTTTCTAAAGATAGTTCTGCATAACGCTACTAAACATACTAAAAGAAAAAGATGCTACTTACCATTTCACTGTATAGGCAAATTGGACGTTAAACTACCCAAAGAAACAAACAAACAAAAAATCATTGTGTAGTAAATATCAAAATGAGGAATAAATAGTCTACACTGCCTTGTGTTCATATATTGAATGAGAGTAATATATTTGAATAATATACATGTATTTAGTATATTTTCGTAAAAAGCTAGAAACTTTATATTAATTCTTAATCCGACTGTCGAAACAACATCTTCCTTTACCGACTTAATGATTTCAAAGCAGATGAAATGCATGCCCCAATACCTTTTTCTAAAGAGCATGCTTTTTTCTGAAGGTAAGCCTGTCGGTAAGAGTGATTTTTCACAAATTGTCTTAATGCGACAGTTAGATTAATTACTTGACACTTGAAAGTAGCAATTTATAGTGTGATTCTTTCCTGTGGGGTGATGGTAGAGAGAGGGACCTCATATTCTCCTCCTAGTGGAAATATAGAGGGCTTTGAACTATGAAAAGTTATAAATCATTTGCTTCATGTTAGCCTTTCACCTTTTCTTCTCTAATCTTGCACCTCACTTGATAGTATGAACTGAGTAGGTGTGTCTACTTTCAGTTCTTTATCTAAACATAGTTTACTAACCAGGATTGTGTACGCATTCCTCTTCAGTGCATCATCATAGGTGGCCGTGGTTGGCGGCCCGACTTCCTACAGCTCCATGAAATATTAACAAGTTCTACATTTTTCCATATACAGCCACTCTGATCATCTTTCCATTACAGCCGGATTATTTTGATATTATCTGAATACTGTAATAATTGAGACATAGTTGAATGCAACATGGTTGATACAGACAAAGAATAGCAATATCAAGAAATTAAGGGATTCTTAACATTTGAGAAGAAAAACAGTAACAATTCAAAGAATTTTTTTTTTCTTATAGAGAAATAAACCCACAATTCTAACGGGTTGGGCATTTCTCCACTTTCTTTCCTACACAGAGAAAAGAAAGATGAAGAGATTTTTTTTATCAAACGATCCAAGGAGGATTTGATAATCAAGTTGATCGGAGTGATGATATGAACATTCAGTATGCAATCGACTTCGTGAGAAAGGAGATGACAAGTTTTCTCCCAGTGACAACCATGTGTATGTCAACTCTGGTCTCATTGTAAGATAATTGATCCGCTCTCATGTTCCAGGAAATTTGCGAAATTGGAATTTAATTGATTTGTCACCACAAAGTCTATATCTAAATGATCTTCACTTGCCTCGTCACACAAACACATCTGTTTGTACGAGGTGAATAACGTTAAGGCAGTGTTCCACCAGGACGCCCGATCTAAGCCGATCCTGGCCGGCTAGTTGACTAGTCAGTTCGGACTGGATCGTGTGAGCTTGCCTGCTTGGATTGGCTTGATAGAAGAGTCCATGTTAGTGATAATAGGGGTCTCACATACAGGGTAAACACACAGCCAAATCTGATGAGGTTTAGGACAATTCAACAGGATGAATCTAGGTTCTCTGAGACATAGCCCGACCCTGCCAGCCAGAAAAAAGTGTGGAATCAGCACATAAAGTCTATGAAACATCAACACCCCAACTCTGCCTGATCTGACCCCTATCATCGCTCACGGGGGGGCTCTACCACCGGAGCGAACCAACCGAGCACGTTCACAGACAAGAAATCGGCCAGGATGGACTTAGATGGTGCGTCCTGGTGGAATACCCGCTTTATTAAGGCTTGTGGCTGTGTGCAGATGACCCCGTCACGAGAGTGTGTAGAAGCCTCACGTACTGACCCCTCACTCCCCATGCTTCCTCACCAAGGACGAGTACGCGTCGGCCGCCTATAAAACTGTAGAGCTAGATACCCTGCTTGACGACGAAGCCGTGCAGCACCGAGAAGTCCAGGGGCACGAGTCTGACCTCTTCCTCGGCTACTTCTCCTCCCTAATGTAAGTCGTGTCGTGTAGCGCACCGAGCCTCACCGCCAGCGGCAGGGCCTTGATAACACCTGGTGTAGTGTGATGTAGGAGACGTGGTAGTGCTAGTGCACCCTGCTGCATCGTGACACGGCCGTCCGCGCCTCTGTGCACCTCCTGACCCTGTTTGTAGAACACCTGTTGTTAGCCCATTTAGCTGAAAAATATCTCACCAAAGTATTCCTGAGTTTAAAAGAAAATGTTTCGAAGACATTGCATGGGGGCATGATTCAGTCCTGCAGCGCACGAGGCTCCACTGGGGAAATTAGGGCGCTTTTTCTAAAAAAAAAAAAAAGGTTCCCACGCGAGAGGGGGGCGTTTTGATGACCAGCATTTCGAGCTCAATATTTTGTTTGGAAACAAGTAAAAACAATTAAGATTATCAGAAAATCCCAGTGTCTTGCACCCATCCTTGAAATCTGACGCTTATTTTCACCGAATAGAACATATTGATAATTCAGAGATTCAGAGATGGCAGATTTTCATTTTTCCACTGACATCCACTTTTTCAGTACATAACGTTTTCTTCCTTTGTGGAAAACAAAGATATTTTAGTTAAATCTTATTCTTGCCAATTAAACAGTATTTTGAACCTCTCCAGACCTTCATGCTCGTGCTGTAGCCGACAACAACATGTTTACCCTATTTTCTCGGGTTCTCTGAGACAGCAATTTCCACGTAAAAAAATAATTCCACTTTTTTTTTTACTCCAACTGACCTGTTTAGATTGTCTCGTTGACTTTTGCTTGCGCCAAATACTTCTCTGCATCTTGATGGCTGCTAGGGATTAGCTAGATGGACTCTTGCTGTCAGAATTCTCCTCAGTTTAGCGCAGTATTATATCATTGCAGGTTGATGTAGTGCCCCTGATACGTTGTCCAGTTTGCCTCACAATTACCACTCTGTCCCCTGATGTAGCTCGCTCCGCATCCATCTCTGTCAAGCTCGAGCTCATTGACTTGCATTTGTGTCATAGAATATTGATGTCATATTACTCACAGAAGTAACGTAACGGTGTTTATTTATATGCCACACACTGTTGTACGGAACACCTTGGAACAACGCCGGAGTGTAGACTTTCATTTTGACATGGTTTCTATACCAACTTATGGTCAAATGTGAAATTCGGGTATATCTACCTTACCATAGTCGTACATTATAAATACTCGGTGAGGCTGGCATTATTCACTGAACTCGGCCTCACAGCCCCGTGCCATAAATCTGACAAGCCTCATCTCGTCTTGTATGATGTACGACCATGGTAGGGTTGTTTTATATGATTACTGATCACCCATTGATTTCCAGGGTCACTGCATGCCACCTTTTCACTGCCAACCACTCGTCAGCATGGTTGTTAACATTAAGATATGTTTTTATGTCACACCATTTTCTTGCAGGATTATTGTAGTATAATTAAATAAAAAATGATGGATTCAGAACCTAGTGCCATATGGTCTGACATCAGCATACACTCCGGTACAAAATACCTTATAGACATACAGAAAAAATATATTTACAAACATTTCAAATACATAGACGTACATTTATTTTTATTTCCTATTCATTTTTCATAACCGTCCATTCAGCCAATAAAACGCGTCAATTTAAGTATGAACATTGCAATACACTGTCCATGATTCAAGCAATCAGGCAATCACTTTTCACCCGCTGATGTCATGCCACTGTCCACCAAGATGCCGGTCACACATCGAAACAGATTTATTTTTAAAAATGTCTTGTTTTCATTGTGGTTACAATGTTTTCCAGGCAGTAGTATTATATATAGTATGAGGAAATGATACAGGCATACAGTCTAGGTGTCACACTCACCAGCAGAGGTGACAGATTTTCACTACTCTAAGGAAATCCAATTTTTCATTTTCAATACATAAAATTCGTTCATAAAATAAGATGATATCAATTGACCCTCATTCGTGGCAGTAGAACTGCAGGTTGAGGTTCCCACACATCCTCAGCCCCATGTCAGACGTGTTTTCCTGTTTTCTTGGTCTCTCAGAGTTAGCAAAATCCACATGAACAACATTCCCTCTGGGTTTTTTTTGGTGGTTTTTTTTTAAACCAAAAACTGACCTCGATTTATACGGTGCAAGATTGATATGGTGATTTCAGTGACTCAGATACCAACTGACCACCCTATGTTCATCCCGTCTCATTATGTACCTGCGGCCGTATCGCCTACAAATACTGCCCACTCCAATCCGTGTCATTTTTACGGCTGTGTGTCACAGTGTGATGTTCTGGGTACAAACATCTGAACGCCATAAATGGAAGGTAACATTTTGCCATTTTGAGGTATATAATTATACGGAAACAGGTTAACTATTGTTATACGTCAAAAATACTTAGTAATGATCTCAATCAGACTATCCCTCTGTCTTCAGCCTTGGAATAATCTAATTGACAATCATACCACTTATCTTTAACGCTATGTAATTATCAATAAGATTTTCCCTCTGTTTTCGACATGGGGATAATCTAATCGACAATTATACCCCACATTTTTAACACAGTGTAATCGTCAATTAGATAATCGCTCTGCCTTCACCATTGGTATAATCTGATTGATAATTATACTCTTTATTTTTGACGTACAACTCCAGTCAGCCAGTTTGCGTATACGACCGGGCTGAGTTTTCTAACGCACGTCGTGTCTTGTCTCCTGTCGTTGGCCACTAACAGGACGAGTACGGCACAGCGGCCTACAAGACGGTGGAGCTGGACACCTTCCTCGACGACAAACCCATCCAGCACCGCGAGACTCAGGACCACGAGTCCAAACTCTTCCTCAGTTACTTCCCCCGGGGTGTGATGTGAGTAGAGTCTAGAGGTGGAGCGAGGAGGGGATTAGTGATTAATTTCTGCGATTTATTAGGGAGACTTGGTGGTAAGATGTTAATCACCTCACGATGAACCATATCAACCTATAGTCTAAGTACCGCAAGAAAACTGTGATATATAGATTTATAAGACGTGGTTATTATAATATCACGGATACAGAGATGGCAGCTGTTCTTTTTTTACATGGAAATTCACATTTACATCTTTCATTCTTAAAAAACAAGAAAAAATTGGGACAAGGGGTCTATTAAGTGCTGAATCCACCAGTAATTTTTTGTTTTTGCCTGGCAGGGTCGGGCTGTGTCTTGCTGCAGCTTGCTGGATCGTACTAAATCTATATCGTACTAGATCATCATTATACCTGTGGATAGAGCCCCTATTATCGCTCGGGAGGGGGGGGGGGGGACGTTCACTCTCCCACTGCTGCAATCCAGTCAGACATGCTCACATGATTCATCCTGACCTAGCGAGTTAACAGTTCGCCTTAGATCGCCTGTTCTGGTGGAATCAGCACTTTACGCCACATCTTAAATTTCATTTACATTTTCACGATATATACCATTCTTTTTCCTTGATTAAATGATTAATTGATTGTTCAAGACTCCTTAACGTCAATGAAATAGTGGTTTCAACCTCCTCATTCACCCTCATCCCCACACCATGGTAAACAATAAAAGGTTTTCCCCATTTTGTTTCAAACCGGTTCAAACACAGATTCTAACCCTCCTCCATTGAATGAAGTTACCTCACTAGACTTAAGAATACGAATGAAATCGAGGTTAAGGGGGGGGGGGGGGGGGGGGGCGTCCACCTACTACGATGGTTAAAGGCAATTCGGATAATTTCTCTTGAAAAGTAAAATCCATGTCAATCTCCTTGAAATTGAATGTGACGATTTTCTAGTGTTATGGAATACATAGCTAATTCCAAAATTTAGGGTTACTGTGCTAGTGTTTGATTTAGAGATCGTTAGTATGATAATATTACAATAGAATTTGTAGAAATTCTATGAAGTTGTTTTTCACTTAGTAAAATCTATGCCATTTTCTCAAAACTTTCACGGAATGTAGTACATGTACAGTACTACATATTTAAGTTTAAGAATTATAGGTCACTGCTCTTGTTTTTGAGAGAATTAAAGAAAACTCTGTTATTCAGTACATTTCCTATATATATATATCAGTCAACTGCTAATCGGCCTAATTTACCTTCGATAATATGTTATCCATCACTCATTTTAATAGTATCAGAATAAGTTAAAGGAACCGGTTTGAATTGATAATGGTCAGTATTTGAAAATCACCAGGTGGCACCACTGTGTATTGTAGGATATTCATTGAATAACAAAATAGCAAAAAAAAACAAATAAAAAAGAAATGTCCACCCTGTATTTTCCGCATACCCATAGGGACCGGGCTAACCCAGTGGAGGAATCCATTTAAAACAAAATGATAGCATCACACTGCCAAACCATCAAAATTATGAAATACGTATAGTAGCTGTAATCTGGTCAGTGCCCTGGGGTTGTGACGCATCGTGAGGCTCGCATCTTGCCCTGTCGTGTCTGTGCCGGTCTCCTTGTTCCACCTCTACCTCAGTGTGTCACTCAGTGTCTCTAGGTTTACAAGCGGCGTGTGGCGTGGATCTAAGTTTGATATTTAGTAAGGGTCTCCGAGTAAGTCCCACCTGAATACCCGAGTAAGACAGCAAGTTTGAGATCTGGACGACCTGGACGACCAGGCTAGAAAGGCCTGTTTTCAATTCGGCCAACACTCTTTTAAGTATTGATTCCATCAGACTAAGATTTTATTTGAAAGGTTCTCGTCTTTTGGGAATATATTGAAAAATGTCATATGACATCGTTACATGGTGAATGTAATCATGCAATAAATCCCATTAACGCCCAAAACGTTCAGGAAAAGAAGTTGGCGCTTCTACCACCAGCTATTCTTCAATTTCCATTTCTGAACATTACGGCATTTATCAGTCGCTCTGTGGAATCCACACTTTAGACTCGAGTATTCACCTAGCTGTCAACCTCTATGTGCTCCCTGTGACGTCATAGATCACATCATAGGGAGCCAAAGTGAACCCGCTGAAACCACAGATACCCATTTACAAAACACCATTTCCAGATGTAGGCGCTCAGTACTTTGACTATGTAGGTCCGAGATTATATGTGTCATTCTCCAATCTTTTAGATCCAAATTTTTAATAAACTTAACAACTGTCATCGTAGTTTCGAAACAGAGTTATTGAGAGACGATAGTAGTAAAATTCACTTCAAAAGTAACAAACAAGACCAAAAAGAAAAGTCTAGCCTCAAACGCCGATAGGTTTAGCACTAAGCCTCGTTCTTGCTGGCCACCGGAAATGGTGTTTTATAAACGGGTATCTGTGGTTTCAGCGGGTTCACTTTGGCTCCCTATGAGGTTACTGACGCCTCATGCTCGCTGTGACGTCATAGATCCCACATGACGTCATAGTTCACATGCTGAGGTTACAGACGTATCATTCTCCTTGTGGTGCCATAGATCCCATGTGACGTCACAGGTCACATGATGCGGTTAGAGACGCCTCGTCCAGGTTTTAAGGTTGATGGTGACTTTGTCTGAAATTCTCTGCTATATCCTGCAGTGAAGCACAGTGTATTTGGGGTACACACACAATATCGACTAATCCTTTTTTTTCTACGAGTGGTCGTATCCTCCGCGTTGTGGACGAGTTGACTACGAGGAGGATTGGACCACTTGTATAAAAATAAAGTCAATATTGTCATTTATTATCTACCTTTCATCCTAGGATCAAAAAGCACCAAGAACTTACTGCAAATCTCAACGCCTTAAACTTCATGCTAATGGCGATTGAACAATTAGCACCTGTTACTAAGATTAAGAAGGAACTGCATCGAGATCTGTTGCCGCTGAAAATACAACATGCGTTTTGGGTATGTAGTAATTGCCTCATGAGATAACATAGCAAACCGCGAGGTATGGTGTATATTCAGCTGCAATGTATCGAGTGCAGTTAAGATTTTATCTCACCTCTATCACTGACTGGTTGGCTAACGTTTGTGACATCTATTAAGTGCCTTTTTTTACTACATTCCATGGGAATTGAGTACAAGTTCCTGATGCTGAATGCATGGGGAAAAACTACAAGGGGTGAGATAGGATTTGATGCTTCTGGCCCCATCTAATCACTGTCTGGGTTGAACTGGGAACCGTTACATATCCCGATCCCTAAAGATAAGGCCAGAGCGCAAACATATCACGACAAATATTCATTGGTTTCTTATTAATGAAGTCAGTGAACTGTAAATATACATGAAATGTGTGTGGAAATCCCCTAAAAAGTATCTCTGCTATGGATAATCATATAACTTTGGAAACTTTTTTGCAATTAACAATTGCAGCGTTTGATTTCTAAATAAATCATTGATCTTACTGCACTTATATTTATTTTCTAAATAGTAACAGAATCGGGTATTTGAAAGGCGTTTCCAAATATGACAGATAATCAAATTTGAAAAATCTGGGATATCGAAATAGCAAATTACTTGTCTTTATTTAATTTTCATGAATGATATCTGAAATAGTTTGATTATCAATTCAAGTCTTTATATTCTATGTTTGATTTGACGCCTATCAAAGAAATTCTATGTACAAATATCATCCCAACAGTTTTCTCTTTCGACAACCGATGTTCTGGAAGATAAACTTGTTTCTTACTTTCCGAGTTCTGTTTACTGAATATATTCCTTTCATTAATAGTGTGCATGCTTTTCTAATGATCTGCTTCAATTTCAGAATCATTATTTATAACCGTGATATTTTCTATGTGTGATGTCTTAATTGAAATTGTCCTCTTATTTACAGCAATAATAGTTATGGAAGCTGTGCCTATTTCGCAATAACAGCAGATACAATCTTTTGATTTCCTAATTTGCCATGTCAAACATCTATTCTATATCTGTATTTATGGTCTCATTAACGGCTACTTCTCATTTCCATGAAATTTGTCACAATTTACATGTACCCATCTGATTAACATGCATATAATTAGTCGTGTGATACTTTTATATGGACTGCCGTTTATTTCATATTGAACTGAATCTTACAGCAAGAGAAACATAATTGTAAGACACTTAATTCATAATGGATTATTATCTAAGAAGTGCATAGTCATTTCTCGGGTTAAAGGGATAAAATTAGTACATCTAATGCACTTTTTGTAGAAAAATTTAAATATATGAAATGTTTAAATATACCTAGCGAAGGTGTTTATAAAAGACTCCAGTATTACAAGTGTTAGTTACCAAATCCCTCGCTAAGCCACTCATCCTGATTCGGAACCTTGTACACTTTGAGGTTGATGAAAGTCGTCTGCTTTTCGTGACGTCACTGCTTATTGCGCGGTTTCTCTTTCAGCATCATGCATGGCGGCGCTGACACTGGTTTCCGGCATGTCAAGCCCGAGGAGTACAAGCCTCGTCTTCTGCACGTGTCCGGCGTGCGCAGGACGGTCGCTGTGAAGGAGGTGGGTACCAGCAGTATTCCACTTTTCCATGGAATCCTTGTTTTCCTTTCCAGTTTATAATTTAGCCTCATTCTCAGCAATGAAACCTTGTTTCAAACCTCATCAGACAGTCAAGGGCCCGTTTCATGGCTGACAATGATATGTTTTCCATATTTTCTCAGTCTCTCTTATACAGCAAAACCACATGAAAAATGTATCCACTTTTTTCCTGACATCCCTGTTGAATTAATGAGAATATATTCTTCAGGGATGTCAGTTTTCCTTGTTTCCGCGGAATTCCGTGTTTTCATTTTTGGAATAAGATATCCTTTTTTCTTGTGTAAAATGAACATAACAATTAAAAAATACTCGAATCAACCATGACTCATAGATTTCCCAATTTACCTGCCTCCAGACCCATGTTCTGTAGTGATATTGTTATTTGAATTTACTATATTCTAGGTCTTTTTGGTGTATATATAGGTCTTATGTCTAACCCTGTATTGCCAGGAAAAAATATTTCCTTGTTTTTTTCTGACCCCAACTGGCATCCCTGATTCTTACAATGTAGACATATACTCATGCTGGCTCCCTCACTATCTAGATGAGGTACAGTCCTCTGTAGTGTAGGCCATATAGTCACGGCCAGCTTACAGATTAGTGGTGTGAAGCGCTTCAGGAATCATCATGCAACACAACCACCACTGCACCCACACACACACACTCGCAGGTACAGCGCCCCTCAAAGCCCCACATAACTCCCAGAGTACTGTATCTGTGCTAATTGCATTGAGCAGGAGAGGCACAGGCTTCCAGTGTGGCGTACACTTTATCTCACCCCTGGCATAAATGTCCATAGGCTTAACAGTGGGAACTCGTTCTCCATGCCCCTACGAGTATTGCAGACCGTTCTCCACGGTTTATATCCTGTGTGTTGTCCATTCTTTTAGTGTTTACAGGGGTGAGATAAATACAGAAAGCAACTCGTTTTGGTCAAAGAAGTCATTCTCCAACTCGTTTGACTGCTAAGTGATATTCACTCGGCTGTCACCTCGTTTATTTCACTTCGCATCGAACTCCTGAAGAACGACAACTTTGACCCAAACTTGTCGGTTTCTTCTTAAGTACACAATGACCTGACCCGATACACTCCCCTTTAGTGCTGGTGTTGATAGAGTCTGATTTGCTCGACAGGTGGCACTCTCCAAGGACCGGCTCAACAGCAATGATGTCTTCATCCTGGACCTTGGTCTCAAACTCTACCAGTGGAACGGGCAGGGTGCTAACAAGGACGAGAGGTTCAAGGTCAGTCCCACTGGAGTCTCCCTTTAAGAGGCTAAGAAGGGCTTAGTCAGTGTTACTTTAGTATCCTTGGTTATTGAATGGGTTAGTTGACCCGCGTCCAACTACTATGATGACAATTAAAGACCTTCCAATACACTACGAAACAACATGTCAAACGTAGTGCATAAGGAAGTTCCGTGTTGAAGTGAATCGTAGATCCTGGTGGTATCTTGTAGTAAAAGAAATAGTGATCATGGTCCAGACGCATCTCACGATATGCCACCGATGCACACTGATGGGCTGTGATGACCTTAAGGCCCGGCTCCGCTCGAGAGACGGAGTCGTCGCTTGTTGTTTTAATAAACGCTGGTTATTAAACCATGTTTTATTACAGCAGCTGCGACTAATTCTGTTGTCTGATCTCAGCGATATTCTATGTCACGATGTTATGGGTTTAAATGTAATGTTTCTACTTTTGTCTGACCTCAGTGGTACTTTATGTCATGATGTTATGGTTTTAAAGGTTATATTCTACTGTTGTTTGATCTCAGGCGGTACTTTATGTCATGATGTTTTGGTTTTAAAGGTTATATTCTACTGTTGTTTGATCTCAGGCGGCCCAGATCTGCCAGGAGATCGAGGGTCAGCGTGGAAAATGTTCGACGGACGTTCTCGACGATGGTGACGTGTCGTCAGATGTAAGTCTCCCTTCTTCTTAGTAATACATGGAGACAGGGTGAGGGTGACCGAAATAAACCTGTTACGAGTTGTGTAGGTGCGTTTAGAAACCACCTACGTCTGAAACACATCTAAACGACGAGGAACAGACTTCTTTCAGCGACCCTCAACCTTATTGTTATATTATGTACCTGAATATCATTAAACGCCGTTTCATTACTTACGTTTGCGAATAAGAGCAAGACATTTGATAAGGATGAACGAAATGTATCCATGACAAATGAAACCCGTGCAGCCGACTTTTAAGTGTGAGCTATTCGCGAACAAGTATATTAATCAGCCACAGTTACAAACACGATATGCTGAACCCATCTACTTGGAAATCCATGTTTTCAGTATACAGTATAACATTATTTTACCTTGTATTAAACAAAGTGATATTAATAAAGCCTCATTCACGCCAATAAAACGATGGATGGATCCTCCCTTCAGACTCAGCCCTCAGCTCTCGGTTTCCCCATTTTCTGATAGGCAGCAAATTTCGCATGAAAATATAGATATATCTACATATTTTTTGTATATTTTTATATTGTACGGACGAGTTTTTCAGTTATAATGTTTTGCCGGTATCTTTCAAACATACATCATTTTTCAAAGTACGTTGAAAAAAAGTATTTTGTCAATCTATACGATGAATAAATAGGAAAAGATGATTAATTGGATGGTGGATGATATGGATGGTAAAATGTGATCTGCACAATCAAAAAGATTTGCGAAGTTCAGAGATGGCATTCTCCCTCTATTCCAAGGAAATCCTTGTTTTCATACTCAGTTTATATAAATTTTTTTCTTGTGTAAAACGAAGCGAACTAGATGGCCACAGTTACACCAATAAACAGTGGTTCAAACCTCCCCACAGATCCCAGCCCCATTCCATAACCAAAAGCAATATGTTTTCCATGTTTCCCCAGTTTCTCTGAGGCAATAAATTCCACATGAAAGAATATGTCCTATTTTTTTTTATGACCCCAGCTGACGCCCCTGTAAGTTTTATTCTATGGGTGTAGTTGATTTGATGGGTTGTTTTTTTAAACTCCGCCAGAGTTGGATGTTTTCAGCCTAGGAGTCATTAAGGTGTGTATTTGAGTTGTTAACTTGACGTTGCAGCACGAGTTCTTCACGAGCCTGACGGGCGAGATGGAAGACGATGACGATGACGACGACGAGGACGGAGAGCCCACTCAGCTCTACCGGTACGTCACACTCTGACGTCACGCGTCTTGTTGTTCTAGTCAAATTCTTTTATAATTAATTGATTTTATTTGTCTATCCTATTCACTGCACGAAAACCACCATTTTATTTATATATACGCCATCGCGGAAGTGCATGTATTGGCTGAATATTTATTTGTTTTCATATATATACGCCCAGGGTTTATATACAGGCGCGTCTTGGCTGTATTTCACACCCGGCGTATATAAGAGGAAATATCCTCTCCCCCTGCTGCCTCCCGCCCGTTTTTGTTGGTAGAAGTAAAGGTGTCCTCAGTAGGACCCCCCCCCCCCCCTCCCGCCTCCCTCCCACTCTCAGTGAAGCCCTCATACATCAGCCTACAGATGAGGCGTATATACACGGGGATTAGGACGACCTTATATACGCCAAAGTCATACTTATATACGCCGGGCACATTCATATGTAAAATGGTGATTTTCGTGCAGGGATTGTAATGGGAAGGCTCTTTAATACCACGATCTGTCTACTGTTTTTTTGTATGAAGATTTTGTTGAAGACAGTCTGTGCTGTTATGACGTCAGTTAGTGACGTATTGGCCGTAGACAGTTCCTACTAACCATCAGCATAGAATTCAGTTGTACTTTATTCAAGAATTTACTAGAGGTGGCAGAAAGACCCCTCTGAAGCCGATGATACCTTGAAAATGGCAACTGTAGAAAAAGATTAGAATTTAGTTGTAACCTTGCAGCGTCAGTAGTGTCATATGGCAGCAAGGTTTATATCATGAATTGTAAAGCTCAGAAAAACCTCTGTAAGGGGACAGAGTTGAACTCTAAGGAGATATGAACAATGTCACTATAGTTTTGATCTGGGTCGTCGTATTCTCTGTGTATTTGACGTACAGTAATATCTGAGCAAATATGAGGATATTGCTACGCGTCAACTACAAGAAGAATACGACCATGCAGATCAAAACCATTGTAACAGTATTTATATATCGTCCACCTTGAGACCTTATATGAAAAATGTGTTGTAGTTTATTGCATGCTGCTGTTCAGAATTATTAAAAACTCATCATAGTCGCTGTCTATTGGATAAAGAAGAAAGTTCCTCAAGTGCCCAGACCTACAGGTAATCTAATGTACAGGAGATTACGACTATCCGTAATCTCTCCGGTAGCGATCTCTAGGAAATATACATTTATTATAATGACAGGATTATATTAGAAGGACCATAGAGGCACGTACATATATTTACTTCAAAATGAACAGATATAAAATATTTGTTTTGGTTTTTGTTTCTTTAAGGAGTGTGTAAACATTAACAGGTATAATGCCCAGTCTGTTATCCTAATTTACCTGATAACGGTTTTGTATTTACCTTCAGTGTGTCTGATGAGACTAAGAGCCTGAAGATGGACAAGGTGAAGGAGAACGATGTGTCACTGGCCGACTTCAAGGCACAGGTAGTGTTACTTTCTATACTCGTTGTTATTGTAAGTTGTCGATTGTACGCTGAGATGAAGAGAGAGTCCCGGGTTCCTTTTACATATTTATTGCTGATGGTCTGGCAATCACAGACTAACCAAGGCTACATCAAAGTGCTACGCTATATGTTGAGTATTCTCTTGTGTGGGAGGGCGACCCAACTCTTGGTTGCTAGGGTCTCCCTCCCACTGGAGAATTAGTGCTAGAGAAAATGGAGTGAAACAGTAACCAGTGTTTTCCCTGTCTGTGTGCATGTAACCAGCTCTCTCTGCATCAAGGTGGATGGTTTTATGTGTGTGAAGAAAAGGAATACAAAGTTAACAATTCCACCCCAGATGAAATTTTTTCCAACCATTATTTTTGCCCTAAACGCAATAAGAAGGGAGCGAAACATTTTACACCCGACCCAAATGAACCACAATTAATCTATATCGGAACACATTGAAATTATATCCTATGAAAGGAAAGGAAAACAAAGAAGGTGTTACCTAATTGAGTGTTATGTTCATAGGTTGAACTACCACTTAGATCTAGCCTTCTATATATGGGATAAATCTGAGCTTAGAATAGACTGACAGTGAGCCTGAACATTATTTATATTGCACCCATCGTGAAAGGGATGAGATAAATTCAGAACCGTTCTCGAATCGTATAAATATGAAATACACCACTTGGATAATGCGGTTAGCGTCACCTTGATAACGGTCTCTTTGCATCCAAACTTGTGGAATACTTTGTATTTAAATATGTATACGATTCTCGATTCAGTTCTTTCTTAGTATTTTAAAGGAATTCATAAAAAGGTACATAATAATACTGAGTGATGCTCCAGTAATAGTGAGCAGTAGTTATGTGGTGTGTGAGTAAGAAAGAAACTGAAGTATGTTTATAGTCTGTGTCCTCGAGTGTGTGGCATTACGAACAAGGTGATAGCCAAGTGAATATTCCGGGGCACTTCAAACAAGAAGCTGAACGAGGACCCAGATCAAACACGAATATGTTTCTGATTTTATCTTAGCCTGGATAAGTTCATCTGTTTATCGCCCATTGAGTATGAGTTACTGTACTTGTAAGCCTGTTTGGTGCGAGTTCTCTTAACGTTAAGACTATGGACATGTATAGCAGGCTAAGATGGACGTCAGTGGTCAGTACTTGACCTGCACTGTAGTAGTGGGTGGTGACATGATACACCCTCTTGTGGCGCTAATGGAAAGTCACACCGGAATTGAGTTTTTTCTCAATTGTTTTTCACTGCTGGAATTCGCACCATTTTCGCCTCGTCACCTAGATGATTTTTTTATATAAAATTTCTAACCTTGGTGGCGGTCCACGCCTACAACTGGTGGTTCTGGGACCTTAACAAGAGATTTAAATCCGATGACAATGCGCCTGGAGGAACTGAACCAGCTTTATGGATAACACAATTCCAAAGGAAAATATTCTGCAATTATATAAAACAACCTTACCATAATCGTACATCATTCAAGACGAGATGGGGTTTGACGTTATTTACGGCAGGAGGCCGTGAGGCCGAGTTCTGTAAATAATGTCAACCTCATCGAGTCTTGTATAGTTTATGACCATGGTATGTTGTTCTACATATACTGAATCCCGAAATTGATCATATCTTTTCATAAATTGGTGTAGAATTATTTTATTTCAACGTGTTACGTATAACAGTGTACGGCATACGGTATGGTGAGTAGCAGAACGTAACTATCAAAAGTCCCTCGATACTATAGAACTTTTGGAGAATTAGCCAAATTGAATCCAGTACTGAACTTAATGAAAGCAGCACACCATATTTTGTAAAGCAAACCGCAAAAGATATTTTCTATTCGATTAACTTGGTGATGACTCTAGGTTTTAGGTCACCAGGACACCCGATAAAGTATTTGTATGTATTTCTATAGAAGAGTGGTTTTTTTTCGGATCACAGTTCCAGTATTATATATAAAATTTGTCTGTAGTTTCATGGCATGTATCATCAGATATATATGTATACGGGTTTTCATAGTCATGCATAGGTTTGGATATAGAGATAATCTAGTGGAAGTGTGGCCAAGACAATGAAACTATCTTATTCTGGGGCACTATTGAGAAGAATTTAGGTCGATGATTGCTGTTATGATTACATTAGCCACAATTCCGCCTACCTAGTTCCATATTAGCACATCTCCAAAACTGATATTTTCTCTCAGCACTCCTACCTATTTGATTTTGCATTATAAACTTGTGATTCACCAAGCCCCCTAGATCTATAGCGTTTTGGCTGCGTTTGATTTGGATGATAGCCCTGGTTGGTTACGTTTGTCTAGGATGATACACCTCCCAAAGCGACAGCAGGCTGTCTGTCCTGTCTCGGAGGTAGCTCGGGAAAGAAATCTAAGCGCACTAAAGTGTCCAAGGTAATGGCCAATCACGTACAACTGGGTCAGGCTGACCTACATTACCATGGTGACAGTATCCTCCCTCCGTAGTCACGTCTAATATCGTCGCCATTGCATGGACTCATCAGTCTATATGTAACTGTGGTTATGGCTGACTGACAGGATCATTGAGGTCATACGTTCTATTGATGTCCACTGAAACACAAATCGATTGAGATATTCCATATATCCTTCTGGTTCACAAAATTACTCATTGCTTTAAACCACTCTGGCCTATAATCAGATGGCTTTTGAATAATTTAGATAACCGTAATTACTTATTCATAATTGCCACCTATATGGGTAATAGATAACTGGATGCAGTTTTTACAAGAAATTACGGAATTCCGACATTTCATATACACCGGCAACATTAGAAGATATATAGATTCATATCCATTCTGTTAAAAAAAAGGTTATACATGATTATTTCTGTATAAGTGTCATAAATTTCCTATTTTTTGTCAGCCCGACTTTCTCTGAATTAAGAGCTGTTATCTATGACAGAAGTTCAAACAAAATCACATGAAAAAAAATGTTCTGAAAGGAAATTTCTATCCGGTGAAAACAATAGAGACCGATGTGAACTAGGCCGCATGCTTCGTAGGCTATCTTCGTGCACGTGTGACATCTCTCAGGACGTCTCACCTCCTTGACCGGCCTGACGTCATCACGCTCGTGTGATGACGTCACACATCTGTAGCATGTAACGGACCCCATGACGCACACTAATACTACGTCTCCCCTCATCCTACCTCCTGTACTGTGTTCCTGTGACGTCACGTCAGATGACGTCATCTCTCAAGACGTGTCGGTGACGTCACACGTCATCAAGGTTACAAACGTGGCTGCCTGTCGCTTACGTCAAAGCCTGAGACTGCTTTTCTCACGCGAAGGATTTCAAAGATGAAATCGCATGAAAATTTAAATGTTATTGGAGGAAAATAAGGCTTTCACGTCTTTTGGGCATCTCGAAGGTATCAAGATGTACCTCTAGCTTCCTGACACTGATTATGAACCTATTTTGTCTGTTAATCATATGATTTAGAATTAAAAAAACACGGTTAATTGTATTTATACGCAAAACATGGTTCTGTCCCCAAAGAATTTATCTTTACAGAGAAAACATGTAGACGATAACACAAATGCATTAACCCTCTTGATGCTTCATTAGTGTCTGCTAAATGTCATTATATTGTGCACTGTAGGTATCTTAACAGTTGATATAATTAGATATTAATTTCTGAATTAATCGAGACATTGCCTTATAACTTTAACGGCTGCTAACAAATTGGTTCCATACAAAGAAGATTTACACCTCCAGTATTTCATCATATACATGTACTTATGGGCTTACAATATGTCCACATGTACTAGAATTTTATTATAAATGATATTATGTTTATAGATTTGATAGAGTTCAGTAAATAAGTTATAATAATACATGTCCTAACTTTCTCAAGAGCAATAAGATAGATACGATAGTGTTATTTATACCTTCTGCATCCTGCCTCGTATGACCCTATAAAGTAGTGAATGCTTTGCTTTTTAGCAAACACAATGTGCGAGCTAGTCTGCATACAAAAACGTCTGATATAATCAGGCCGGCATACCTTCTTTTAGTCATTTCTATTCATTAATTTGTAATTTTAGAGCTGTTACGACTTACGAGTTGCTACTGAATGTACCTCCGAGGACCCGTCTATAAAGGGGTACACCTCTAGTTATCCATCTGCTTTAAATGTACATGTTTTCTGTGTTATTCATGTGGGGAACCGCCATATTATTATTGTTCAATGATGAGTATAACCTTGTCACTATATTTGTGTTATCGTATAAATGTTGGGCGGTTCAGCATATAGAGGCCGTTCCAGGTCTTCTTGGGGTACACAGCAAGACTTTACTAAGAGTATCACCCAAACATACAGACAAAGTGTGAGACATACAGACATGCGGGGACAACGACAGAGAGTCAAACACATATACCTACCTACCTACCTACCTACCTACCTACCTACCTACCTACCTACCTACCTACCTACCTACCTACCTACCTACCTACCTACCTACCTACCTACCTACCTACCTACCTACCTACCTACCTACCTACCTACCTACCTACCTACCTACCTACCTACCTACCTACCTACCTACCTACCTACCTACTTACCTACCTACCTACCTACCGGGACAGTACAGAGACATATGGGCAGACAGTCAGTTAGACAGATAGCAGATAGACTAACAGAGACAGACAAAGAGACTAAGAGTCATACAGACAAGGACACGGAGAATGACAGACAGACAGACACTTTAGATAGACAGAGACAGATAGAGAGACAGACAGAGACTTTAAATAGACACAGACAGACAGACAGACAGACATAAACAGACAGACAGACAGACAGAGACTTTAGATAGACACAGACAGACTCCATGAGCCTACCTCAACCCATTCACTCCATATTAGCACAACTCCACCCCCCCCCCCCCCACACACACACACTCCTTACCTTCCTCCACTCACCAGATTATGGCATCTATCACCCTCAGACACATATATAGGACTTGGTTAAGATGTGATTTGAATGCATTAGGATACACTTATTTTGATACCAGAAATTAGTTTCAATAAGCAATCAGTTTCCATTTGTTCAAATGTGGATTCCTACACCTTAATTAATATTCCTGTAGATGATACTGGAGAACGACTATTAAATCCATTCTCTAGATTTGTTGACAAATTCTTGATACTTTCAAATACCAATGGCACTGATTAATAGTATCATATCAGATTCTCATCTCATTTATTTGATGTAATTTAGGAGTACTGCGCTCTTCCATTATAAATGGAGATAACATTTGATCCTAGTTTATATCAAATACTTGAGGTTTAGAATGGACAGGTCAATGAAAAAATGCCTCAGCTACTTAACGGAAACTCACCACTTGATAATTAGGTCACAGTACATGCTGAATAATGGCATTTACCTGGACCTGTCAACGCTTGGGATTCCTTGATCACACTTCAACGACACGATCACAATTATTCTCGACGGTAAGAGTCGGGTATCGTCATACATCGACATCATTTTATCCTACCCCTTATATAAAATCCCATAGGCTTAACATTGAGTTTCCGTATGCCACGCTGACTGGCATACAGAGTTTTATATGCCACTATAGTGGCATACATAATTGTTATCACGTAATATTCCAAAATCGAGAAGACAGGATAGGATAAAATCAAAACATTATTTGTTTTAATTGTGGCCAACGCATGCCACTCCCGGAGTTTTGGCTTCACTCGGCTTCGCCTCATGAAGTCACTATGCCAAACTCCAGTCATGGCATACGGTGGCCAAGATTAAAACTCATCCAGTTTTACGATAGTACCCGACTGTTCCCGAATATATCCGGTGATCGGATCTGTAAGAATCGGTGATAGATGTCGATGTCTTTAACAGGCAAAAACTGTGCTGTAGACACTATATTATAACTGTGTTGTCCAGAACATATACATTACGGGGAGTAGCAGTGCGTAACTACATGTTGTATTCAAAGTATGTGAACTGGTGTATTATTGCAGTGATGTCAGTTTTCCGGGTTTTGCTAGTGTAGTATGTCTTGATATAAATAGTTGATGTAATCATGATCTGGGTATTTTCTGTGTTCTGTGTAGGACGTATTCGTGCTGGAGACGGGCACCCAGTGCTTCGTCTGGATCGGGTCCGGCGCTTCGACAGCTGAGAAGAAGAACGGCTTCACATACGCCCACGTGAGTGTTCCACTTTCTGTGTCCTCATCCCACATACAGGAATGCCAGGTCTCAGGGAATTGCAGGTTTCTGGTTTTTTTCTTTGTCTTAAAAAGATATCCATGCATTCCACTGAAATATAGTGTTTTGGCAACCTGCGGTTGGACGTTCACAGGGATCGTACAGAGCCTGGAAAAACCTGGAATCATGCTTTTAGGTTTTCCAGGCCTGGAATAGCCTGGAATTCTTATAGATAGCCTGACAAAATCTGGAAAGAGTCTGGAAAATTTAGATTTTTGAAGATATCTTTCCCAAACCACTGAAATTCCAGAAAACAAACAATGACTTTTCATTCACAAAAAAGATGGTATTGATTCAATTACATGTAGTTAGGTGTCTGAATTCTTTTTATAGAAAAAGCCTGGAATTTGATTAGGCTTTCTATGTACGAACCCTGCATATGTCACAGGACATGAGGGTCTACGGTGAATTCGGTCACACGCGAACTCGATACCGGTGAATTCGCTACCGCTACAAGTTCGGTACCGGTGAATTCGATACCGCTACGTTCCCGGGCCTGCCGCCCGATAAATAAGAATGTAGAAAAAGGACAAGACAGAGTGGCTGACAGGGCTGCGGGTATATTCCGGGTATGGCCAGCCGTGTGGCCAGCCGTGTGGCCAGCCGTGTCCTCGGGTGGCGGCCGGCACCCAGCCCCGGCACCGCGGGTGGCGGCCGGCACCCCGGGCGGTATCGAACTCACCACCGGACCGAACCTGTCGCGGTGCCGAATTCACTGGTATTCGTACAGAGCCGGGGTACTGGGCAACGAGTGCCCAGTACCCGGGACATGGTGATGGTCGTCCGGCCGCGCTCAGTTATAGACCAACGTAGCATCCAGGAGCCTCCCAGAAAATGCGCTGGCTGTATGGTAAACTGCCATAGACTATCAGAACCTCGTGGACACCCTGAGGCTCTCTAATCATATTGAATCAAGACCTGTGTTGGGAGACGGACTGGGCGGTGCTGAGAATGGTGCTGGGTCAGAGTGATTGAGCTGATTGTGACCTGGATACCAGCCAGCTGGTGTCACCTCTCAGTTAGACAGGCCTCAGTTCTTGTGTCCTGTATTTAAAAAATACAGCTGTACTAGATAAATGGGGTTTTAACATTTCCGTGTTTTGTTCCTAACCTCGCATCCATCCAGGCTCATAAAAGACTGTTTTTGAAGGTTAACAGACTTTCACTTTTTGTGGAATTTCCACATCTATCCCTGTGGCAAGACTAAATCCTCAAATCTATAAGACTAAGACGTGATGTAAATAGACTTTAGTCACGGCAACTGAACTTTCCTGATCAACATTTAAAAAAGTGGCAAATTCTGATACCCTCGAAATATATGTAATTTAAAGGAAAGGAAATTTTCAAGATTTATGACAGTTCAAGTTATGGTGAACTGTAAATTTTTGTTGACCTGTCTGAAAATTGGTCACTCCAGACTTACACAATAATACCTCCTGAAAGGAAAAGAAGACCCAATATGTCAAACATGCAATGTGCCCACAACTGTACAGCATATCCTGTTGACCTTTTTTTTTTAAGTAACACTTAAAAAATATTATTTGAGACTATTCCAAGGAAAGATATAATCAGCTCTTTGAAAGGGACACATTTCTTTGTTTATAAAATTATCAATATAATATTGAAAAGATTTGACTGAAATCAATCTGCAAAAGTGAGAAGTTAAAATCAGTGATTGGTCCCCATATACCTCCATGGTCTCCCGGGATGTTCTACAAAAAGAATTACAAAAAAGAATCTAATTGAACATAAGACTAGTTTCAAATTGATCTAATTGACCGGTACTTGTTCTCCTTACTCTAGTCTCACCTGATGAAGACCAACAAGCCTTACAAGAATATCACAGTGCTGAAGGAGGGACAGAAGTGCCAAGCCTTCCAGTCGGCTCTTGCTGCCTAAGTGGTCGGCCACTGACCGCCCCGCCACCGACACAGCCTGAGGCTGGCCATGCGCTGTGGCCACGGCAAGTCGGCCGAACCCACCGTCAGCTCTCACCTTACGGGGCTCTGTAATACTACAAGAAGAGCATAGCTTTGTCCATCCCTGGCTCCACTAACACTCGACCAAGTATTAATGCCTCTGGCTTTGTTTTGAATTTCTTCATCCAGGATGAGGGTATAACCGCCCACAGATTGTAAATGATGATGTTGTGTTAAGGGAGATGGGTGAGTCTTCGCTTCGCCAAGGTACTACTTTCCGTAAGCCATGGCAAGAGCCATGAAAATGTGGAAAGTTCTGCAAATAATGATAAAACACTCTGCACACTTCACGTCCTATCTCAAAGTGACCACAGGTAACACGAAATGAACATTACTTGCCATAAGCAGTTTAAATAGTATGGTGAAGTATGGTAAAGTGGTAGTTGAGCTATCGTAGGAACATGTTCTTCATGGTCTTTTTCTGGCTGCAACAGGCACTGAAGAAGCTGTCGACTTGCTCTCTCTCTCTTACAGCAGGTGAATACACATTGTGTAGATGTTTCACATGTAAAACAGGAGGAACCGATTACAACATCCCATCTTGTAAACCATTTCAGCTATAGCTGTGTGTAGTGTAAGATGTGGTTTTGTTTGAGTGCAAATCTCTACAGCATTGTCATTATCAAGGTGAGCCAAAAAGTAAAAAGAAACCAGATTGAACATTTTGCACCCAACTTTATACATACCTTCATAAACCTGCCATCTTTATACGGTGTTATATCTTGTTAGTACTACATACACATCTGATGTAAAATTTCACTATTTGCCTTCATACTGAAGTAGCATATCATCATGAAGAAATGATCTTTATAACTTTGCCCTGCTTGGTATAGGAATCTAACAGCCAGATCTACTTCTGTATACTCAGATACGAGTGATATTGACCGGCTGATCGGAGCTAAAGCTTGTACAGCCATTACAATGTATTTCTAAACAGGTGCTCCCTTCTGTTACCCCAAAACTCAATATTTAACCTTGGCTTTACAGTTAAAGCACCCTTTAAAGGGTAGTTTCCAGAATTTTTATTATTTTTGGTGGTAACGTATTTTGCTTTCTTGGTTACAATTTTCATACACTTCAATGCCACTTCATATCCTAGCATTAGTCCCACCTATTTCAGGACAGGTATCACAATGTAAAATCACTGCTGCTGTACGGTAGAGGCACACTTGAACAATGTCTTGAAAATAAATTGTCTCAGAAATCATTTAGTCTTCAGTTTTAATTTCAGTCCCTGTTCAGTTATTTCAGATATGGCTGTTAGTCTTGGGAGACAACGCCCATATTGAATAAAACTTGTATGCAAGTTTTTACTTTTGTCATTTCTATCCCTTTTAAAATATTCTAAGCTATTTATCTAGTGTTTCTACTTATTTATACCAATTCCAATATATGCATGAGGATGACATTTAGCCGGAATTAAACGGTCCTGGATGTCTTTCATGCAAAAACCCCGTTCGTTGACCTATATGAAGCCAAGAATTCCCTTTAAGCAGGCCGATGTAATCTCTCTCTCTCCCCCCCCCCCCCCCCACATCGCAGCTGAGAACTTCCTTCGCACAGACCGATATAACTCCCACAATATGGCAAAAAAACGTCCTTCGTGCATGCCGAAATAACCCCCACGATACAGCTGAAAACTCCCACCATGCAGGGCGATATAACCACCACTATACCGGGTACTACCGAAAACTCCAGTCATGTAGGCCGGTATAGCCCCACTATACAGCCAGCAATCTCCTTCATGCAGACCGATTTAACCCCCCCCCCCCCCCCCCCAACTTGACTGCCCAATCGGCCCACATCGGATGACCTCGTTCTGTACACATCTCATATGTGTAGAAATCAAGCCCAGATAGCTTTACAACGGGACTTGGATAGTATAGCACAATGGTGCAAAGACAATCTCTTGACTATATATAAATATATTAAAGAAAAAAGTACATGTATGCTGGTATAGACCACCGAAGCAATGTAAGCAAGTGATAAATAAAGATAACCGTTTTTACGTAGGCATTGAGAAGGTACAAACTGTAAACTCGTATACTTATCTTGGTGTGGAAGTTGATTATGAGTTAAAACTGGAATAGCCCTCATGCAAATTGATATGAGAACAACAAAAAGTATTTCACCTGAATAAGATTATACAATTAATGTTTCGAACAGTCGCTATTAAATCATACGAAATGGCGATATTACTTATTTTAGAGTATTCTGCTATCTTTATGGACGGAGAAAATAATTTATGGTTAGAAAAGTTACAGAGGATTCAAAATAAAGCATCAATAATATGCTTAGATGATACGTCCATGGTGCACACTGTCGAAAAGCTCCACCCAACCAGCCTAACCCGACATCTCATTAGATTTTCTCTCTCTAGAACATCTCAACAACTCATTATTAAACCTGTCTCTTCAACAGCTCATTTAATTATATCTCTTATAACATTTTAATAACTCATTAACCTGTCTCTCCAATAACGTTAAGGGGTCCCTCCCACATACTACGATGGTCTACGATGGTCTACGATTAAGTCCCCGATAGCGCTGAGTGTCGCGCTATCGGGGACTTAATCGTAGATCATCGTAGTAGGTGGGAGGTCTTATTGCGGCGATAGCCCGTCGCGCTCTACGATTAACCTTACGACGGGCTACGAAATTCAAACATGTTTGAATTTCGTAGACCCTCTACGATTAAGGTTTTTTGGTTGTAGCGCGTCGTAGCCCGTCGGCGTGCAGCGAGTTTGTCGGCGACAATACCTGACTAATTGAGGAGTTTGTCGGCGATATACCTCCCCTAAATTGCGTTTTTGTAACATCTCAACAACTTCAACAGCTCATTAATAAATCATCTTTTCTATAACATCAATATTCTGAAAATAGTGAAATATACTGTTGCCTCAATGAAACTGTTTGCTGCGCTACAATGAAAAATCTGCTCCTTGTTTAAACTGGGTCATGAGGTCATATGGGGGTTCCTGAAAATGCGAGTCTCCTTGGGCAATGGTTACAGGTCGACCCTTATTGCCCCCACCATCCAACGGAAGAGTGTAGAGAAAGTACTCTATTCTCGTTGGTCCAACCTGAAAGCCCCCCCTCCCCCCCCAAAAAAAAACCCCAAAAAAACCAAACAACAACAACAAAAACAAACAAAACAACAACAGTACCGGGTGCACACTTAGTAGAAACCGAACGAGAGTTAGACTTGACAATGTTTATGCCACGATGAGCAGGTCGTGTATTACTACACGAGGCGTAGCCGAGTGTAGTGAGGAGCAAACCTGACCAGAGTGGCATAGACACTGACAAGTCCAACTCGAGTTCGGTTTCGTATTTATCCTACCTCGTCTATGCTTTTGTCTCACTGAAAAGATAAATATTGACTCAACGACCAACAGAACTTTTTTCATAGTAGCTGACATCCTGCTCTCTGATTGGTCAATATTGTTATTACTCTAGTGGCATAAAAAACACTTTATGTCACGGCATGCCACATAAAATCTGCCTATGTTAAGTCTATGGCGGTTTTTTATTAGGGGTAGGATAAAGATAAATGCTCCCCTTCAAAATACTGGAATACAAGTTGGCCCCTACGGAAAATAGATTTCGCCTAGTAATACAAAAAGTAAAAGTTGCCCCTCCCCCGGAAATTCCTGGAAACTCTCCCCAATGAAAAAGAAACCAGATCATAATCTGTAGTACTAGCGAATCGTTTGTTCCTCGTTTTGTGGGAGGAAGGTTCCCCTCCACGGCCCAACTTCCAATCTCGCCGAGTCCGTCCAAAACCGTTTCCTGCAGTCAGGAAAGCCCTCTATCGGATGTCGTTCTTACTAATCTTTCCCCGCTAGGTCGCAGCACTCTACAAAAATGCAAGTCCTAGTTAAAAATTGCCAAATATCTGTATGTCATTACAATATCGAGTGATTTCATGGATTCAGATGTATAAGGGTTTAAATCATTTGTTTGTAACACTAAATCATTATATGTATTGTTCTTAATCAAACAATGTAGATCACAACACCTTTATAAGCGATGTTAATATGATAATAACTTCTTGCACCACCTGCCCGCAAGTAAAACTACAATAAAGTCTACTTCTTAAATGTTACCAATTTCTTGGGGAGTATAGGCCATCTTTCAGCGGCTGACCACTTGCGAGTTCAGGCCACACTCCCATACTGAATGGAAAATAAGATGCGTAACGCAATGGTACACCCGGAAAATAGTAATAGATATGTCAACGGGGAATTATAACGAAACTACTTCGTCGCTGCGCTGTACCTCCAGGCTTAAGTATTTCCATTGGGACCTCCCATGGATCCAAACATACAATGTTCGACAAATTTAGAATCACCCCCATAGAAACAGCTATGGAACTTAAAAATTGAAAAAAGAAACCCCTCTAATTATGCCATGTCAGAATACAGAGCCAACGAGGATATCAGTGTATAAATGAGTCTATACATTTAGGTAATAGATAAACACACGAGTGAATATATGAAGTTGTGCCATATTTGTATTGTCCATGGATTACGACCAGCATGTCGACCAGCATTTGCTGAGTGACCATCTGGCTATCATTGCGCATAGGAAAAGAATCATACCTAAAAAGTAAGTAGTTCCTTTACATGAAAAAGTTATATGAAATATTGTACAAACGAATTTTATGACCACTTGAATCGTCATGACTGACCTTATTTTTATAAACAGACTGACTCCAACTTACAAAGGGATCTATAAATTGTTTTGAACAGTGATTGAAGAAGTTTTAAATATAAATTGGTCAATAAAGGCCGTGCAATTTGATAGAGAAAAATCATATAGGATTATCTATATACAAAGCCTTATGGTAGAATGAAAAGAACAGCTAAATTTGTTCAAGCAGTTGGCTACTCAAATATCCTCAAAGAAAATCACTCAATTAACGAATTAATTCAGAGAAAATACACGCTTAGCATACGTATTGGACTAAATGGATTGAGGAATCCTTACACAATCTAAAACAATTTTGGCATAACATAAAAAAAACTCTTTGATCCTAATAATGAAGCTTCTCCCGTTAATATTTTTGATGTAAAAATCAGCTACCGGCAAGCCAAGTTGACTTGCCTGACTTCATAAATAATCATTTGTCATGCTGGGCAAGCCTTTTTAAAAAAAATTTAAGACTTTTATTTACCCTGGAGTTGTGCCATAGGTGCCGTCAGGGACCTATCTTCCTGGCGCTCCAGCTTGAGTTCAGTGCCATTATTGTGTCTACGGAGTAGACTCACAGGTCTTGGCGGTTGTATGGTAAGTTAGTGAACAAATAACATATTTACAATTTATACGGTACATAATTTGAGTTACTATCTTAACTAGTTTGGTAAGGAACAGTCAGTACAAGAACATTTCATTTCAATCAGAGTAGCCTAAACTGCTTAAAGTTTGATATTTGCCAGTAGATTTATAGAAAAGGTAAGTAAAACTCACAATATGTAATGCTGGTCATGGAATTATAAGCCACTGTATAGGATCATCAGTATAGGCTTCCTATCACAGGTACGTATGCTGCCCTACTACTAGTATTAAGTAGAGTGTCTTTTTGTTTGCCTTTAAGGATTTTCGCAAAATCTTTCTGCGATTGCATTGTTCTTAGATCTGGTCTGAGTCTATTCCATATTCGTCTAATGACAGTGACTATATAACGACAACTGTATGAATTATATTCTCGATAGTATTGCAGCGGTCGCCGGCTGTGGCCCTATGGCGGACTCTATCCTCAGAAAGATCGTATACTCCCTTCCCATCGTCATGCCACCCTATGCGCTATTATAGGTTGGTTCGGTATTTTTGTGTATGGACAAACCTAATCACACAAAGCCAGACTCCACAAGTTTGATAAACAATGGATGTTTATTAACAACATCCCGAAGTGATCCCGGTCAGATCACTTCCAAAGTACAGTACTTTCGCCTAGTAGGCTAATACAAAACTGAACTGTGAACTGCAGCAAATTGATGTGAAGATATAACTAGCATGTAGAGAACTGCTGCCTGCAAACATCATTCTCTGTGTCATGTTATTTTCAACTATTGTATATTCCTATAATCAACTAAATTATAAGAAGTTGTACCAAATAGTAGCCGTTTGCAAGTCCAGAATCTGGACGTTGGCGTGAAATGCAACTTGAGGCGACTGGAGACTGTGGCATATCGGCCAAATATGCATAAAAGATTTTCCTCCAGTATGATTAAAATCTTCACAGGTCACGGGACCAACAATCTGAATGTAGACTAAAACTGCCAGTGAGCCCTCTAACAACTTATAAAGGAACAACAATACCTATAATACGTAATTGTAAGGTAATAGAAGATTAAGAATATCAGACTGAGACCTGAGACTCTCCCTTTTACTGTTGTAAAAAAGGAGGAGAAAAATTGTGAGTACTGTTCACCATCTTCATTTATAACCCTTATCGTTGTGAAAACCTAGGTAATGTTGCCATGTTTCCTCATGGAAGAACTATTTCTTGTAAAAGAGAATTCATGTGGAATAAACATTAAAGGAAATTGTCTGAGAATTACCAATCAGAATATTTATATAGAACGTCCTGACCATACTGTACAAGTTACAAAACGAGATGGTAACTCAAGATTTGTACGGAACGAGGCGTTTACGCCTCGTTCCATACAAACCATGAATTATTATTGAGTTTTGTGGCTTGTACAAGCATGGTATGTCGTTCTATATTTACTATATACCCGTAATTTCATTTGGTTTAAAAACCAATATCTTAATAAACATGTATGGCAAAGTAGTCCGTATAATCCTGTATGGATTAGTAGTCCCTTCAGTATTTTAACGTTAAATGGCGAAACGGTGCGTATCTACAGTATATATATATATATATATATATATATATATATATATATATATATATATATATATATATATAGTTCCCTGAAGTGATAAGTGGTTAGAAATTTTTATGACCTTCTCTGGCCAATTCCGAGGGTGAAGTGAAGGCTCTATCCACAAACCTTTGTCCTCCCCAATTTGCTCACTGGTGGAGCCACTGGTAATTGAACAAGACCAGTAATGACATCTGGTGAAATCTGAAATCACTATAAAAACTATACTCATATAAATGTAGATTTATATTTCATATATATATATATATATATATATATATATATATATATATATATATATATATATATATATATATATATATATATATATATATATATATACGGCATGGGTATATAGTAAAGTGGTGAAAATTTGGTGTAATTATTGGTACAAAGATTGTATCAAGATCTACAACACTAATTGATTACATTGATCAGAATGTAAAGGGCATTAGAGATATAAAAAGAGAATATTCCGTAAAAAAAGTTTACACATACATGTACAATTACGCTTTATGCTGTCCGAAGCTGTTTTAAAATTAGTTGTTCACTTTATTCTGTTAGCAATCGCCAGCCGACCTCGAGTTCACTCTCCAAACAAAAGCACATTGAGCACGGAAAACACAGTGTTGTACCTCAGGGTTTGCCTCTGTTCGGAGATTTCACGACCCCCATTGAGAGTGCTGTCAGGAATCACATGGCAGTACAGGCAGACTATCACGTGACGTAGAGCTCTAGCCTCATTTTGAGATGACTGCTTGCCCCCTTTTAGTGCTGCCCTCTAGGGGAGGCTCAGTCGTTGGTAAAGGTCGTCGTGGCTGGTGAGGGGGAGCCCCCCCCCCCTCCCATCCCACCTCTACTCCGCCCGCGGCACAGTCTATTCTACCGCGTGTCAGTTCAGTGTGAATGACAGCAGCTCACTAAGTTACAACTAATATGAAGTGTATGGAAACATATGGAGTCTAGTATCGCTACAGAGGAGATCATGGTAGTCACAATCTCCTAGTAGATTACGGACAATGTTCCTATCGTACAAAGTAATGCGTGAGAAGATCGACGGCCATTTTCTCTCTCCGTTGATAACTTAAATACGCAGTGCGGAATGATGAATATAAAGCCCAATGCCCATCTACCGATTTCGGAACATTTATGTACGTTTGTCGGCGACAAACGGAGGGTAATTTGTCTCAGCCGAGCCATCCTAACAGAGTCGGTAGATGTAGGACAGCTAGGCAAGGCTACCCAGCGATTAGTTAACACTCGGTTTCTTTGGTTTTTGCCCTCCCCCAGCAATTAGTGGGCCATACACCGATTTTATCAGTGTGCGGATCGAGCGAGGGGTTACGTAATTTGCCTGCAACAAGGTGACCGACTCCTATACAATTAGGGAGCTAATCGTTCAACCCTAAATGGGTAGATGGGCATCCGGCTTAACATTACCATGATTTTGGTGTGCGTGTTCGTAGTATTGGCTTTGCAATATCCTTGCGTTTGCTCGGATATAACTGCGTGCCAGCTGCACGTGGTATACGGTAATACATATCAAAACCATGCATGGTGATATTGTGTATAAGCCATCTATGATCTATGGCGTAGGCAGCGCACTACTGTGACACCTGCGTCGGCTCAGACAATACAACAATATAATATATACATGATAAAACGTTTAGCCTCTGTTCAGCCTCTGTGCCACATACATAGATTATCAGCTAACAGACTCTTTACACCAATGCTGACCGCCTGACGTCTCAACACACCAACTCCCTGCCATACCAGTGTCCCTATACAATCCAATGACAGCTTGTACATAATAAACAAGCCTCCAAGACTATGTTGTTTTGAAAATACAAACTTTTGAAAAAGCTGTTAAGAGAACCAAAAGAATATTGCAATTATTATTTGTAATTAATCAAATGATACCCAATCGGGTTTCGGAAGTTAAAACAAACATCAAAATGCCTGATGTAAGATTAATTTTCATTGTACTGACAAATGGCAAATGAAAAAAGAATCACAACATCAGTGGTGTCCCCTATGTGCAGAGATCATGCAGGAACAATCAGACAGTGGTGTAAATAAGGGTAAGGAGTATAGTTATAAGCGGTTACAACCTACAATTTAAAAAGGTCTTTTTATTGTCAGTGACTCTCAATATAAATCATGTTTGTCAGGGACGTCAGATCAAACAATACAATTTCTTGTACATCATACATATGGTTTGTATCTTTCTTCTTTTTTGAGGGTATCAATATTTTAAAAACTTTCATTGATAAATGAACAATACTCCATATGAGGCACAACAGTGCTTATATACATTCCTAGCTGCATAGTCATTGAAACATGACCCTAGTTTTCCAAACTTAGATAGTTTATTTAACTCACCGTTTTTATATTTCTTTAAACTGAGAGATCTAAGGAAGTGTTAAGTCTAACGTTACACCTAGATATTTATATTTAATACAATTTTTTTACACTATTCACTGTTAGTTTGACTTTTGGACATTTTTCATATTACTTTGGATTCCAAGGTACACGATTTTAGTATTTTTAACATAGATAGTTAAACCGTTGCTAAGACACCAGGAACATGATAAATTTATATATTCTTGCAGTTCTTCTTCCGTTGATAAAATATTAAAATCAGAATTATGTAGAACAAGGTCACCAGCATACTGAATGATATGCGATGATTTGATACAACTTCCGGGCTCATTGACAAAGAATATAAATAAAAGCGGACCAAGGACGGAGCCTTGGGGACTCCAAAATCTATCGATCTACTACAGGTTTCTGAATTTTCCAATAATATACTTATTTTCAAAAACAAAAATTCTTGATAAATAAAATCGAACGCTTAGCGGAAGTCTACAAAACATGTATGTTACAGTATTCTGACCCCTATTTCTTGCTTCATACAGGTGTGACAAATGTCAGCTACATAATAAAGGACAGGTAACAACATAATGATGTCATAAATAGAAGTTATAACTGATACCAGCTATATGATAAATGACAAGTAACGACATCATGGTGTCATACATAGAATTCACAACTACTGCCAGCTATATAATAAAGGGCAATTGGAAGTTACGATATTGTGGTAACGCGCATAGAACGCATGAATAATAACGTAATAAATACACATTAAAGGACGAATAATATCGTAGGAACATACCTAGAACTTATGAGAATTGCCAGCATTTATTCTAGAAGTCAAAGAGATAGTAGAGAACTGCTCAAAGCTATAACATTCGTTGAACAGTTCACTCGGGATCTTACTATGAAGATGTTGATTCTTACCCAGTGCCAGGCCCCTGGATATGTATTTACATAATCGTGTTGGGGAATTGCACAAACCAGATTAAGAAAGATGAAACCGTGTGATGAGAATACAAAGAGAGTCTGATTCATTGTGTTGTTTCTAAATATTGATGCATCGCCTTAAACTCATGCTTGCGGTTAGGCCTTACTCAAGGACCAGTCTTTGATCTCGGCATCACAGAAGTAGTCTCACAGGATTGTAAACTTAATAAATCTTATTTTATCATCACCTCTGGTACCGCGATTTCTAGAATCATGTAGATACATCAGTGAAAATATATGTTCGTCCCATTGATCCTCGAGCCTATATTACTCCCTTCAAGTAGTTCAACAACTGGCGTCCGAGAGTTCTAAGCTTTCAACATTATCCTTAGTGCGCTATCCCCTACTCGTTGTAGTTTGTCTATGTCTGGCTGAGAACCACCCGCATAGAGAAACGAACAGTATTTCAATACCGGTGTTATGGACGTCACAGATATCTGCCTGGATACTTCAAAGTTTAAGTTCGTTTAATCTTTTCCAATTTGAAGTAAACCCAAACCTTTTGTTATTTTTTTATGTTCACTCTCATTCATCAATGATGAACATACCATTTGCTCTTTTTTATGTAATACATTGCGTAACAGGATAAATGACTAGAAAGACATGGTCTAATAAATAAAGATTCTTTAATGAAAACACTAAACAAAGAAACCCCATTGTATTATTATTTTAATGATTATGAAATTGATCAATGATCAGCCAGGAAAACACTAAACAAAGAAACACCATTGTATTATTATTGTAGTTATTGTGTTATTTTAATGATTATGAAATTGATCAATGATCAGCCAGGAACATGCAATACATTTTCTTCCACCAGCCAGTAGTGCGCCCTATCTGTTTGGTTACACAACGCATTCGGTCAAACACCACGATAGCAACGTATTCATTGGTATTAGAGGATGTACAAGCGTAATACGTCTATGCCATCGGTTTAGATCATTTTCAGAAGAAATAAAGTGATGGCCTCGTATTCTATTCTTTTCAGGCCCCAATTCTGCGTGTCAAACCGGCATCGCTTCAGTAATACCTCTGATACGGTTTAGATAACAAAGGAATACCGCAAATGGCCGCACCAGAACCTATTGGCAGACCTGCCCAGCATATATATGCCTTTATCATTGTCTATGTGAAACCTAGAAAATCACCAGCTAGATATCCAGTACTCGAAATCAATACACTCCCAGCAGTTATATCACGCAAAACGCAACAATGTTGCAATACGCCCACCTTCCACACTCTAGGTACGAATGCAATGAATCGTAGAAGTGTGAGGCTAGACTGAGTGGTGTTTGACGGTGTTTCATATTGGCGAACAAAAAATACAAAGTAAACTCAGGACAACTTTTATAACATTGCATCAGGTTCCTGACTTTTTCTTTATTTATTCATCTTTCACTGCTGTTTTGATTAGTTTGTATATACATTATAGACACTTTATATATCACGGCTCTTTCTTCCTTAAAACAACATTTCTAAAACTGGTCACGTGTAGTTTATGAGGTACGTTCTAAATGAAAATAAATCCTTCAGTCTTCACTAAAACACTGATTGTTAAGTATAATAGTCATTTCAATTTCAATGAAGTTGTCAAATTCTGAAACAAATTTGAATATGAAAATTTGTATCAGCTTATTGGTTCATCTACAGACTGAGGGGATTATACAACCATAGTTCATGTTTCTGAATGATAAACGCAACCGGACCAACTGAAATCAAATATCAAATCAAATGTCATTTGGGAAAAGAAGGCTATTCCTTAAAAATTGTTGCTGTTTCTTCTTTCATGTTCGTGCCTAACTCGAATTCTGAATTATTGATTGACGAAATGGACCTATTGGATTTCCAATTATTGATCAACGGGAAGGGGTCAGTTTCTAATGGGCATGTCAACTCGGAAAAATAATTTCATTTTGCCAGAATGATCTTTCAATTCATGCCAGGTTCAACCATCACACCAACGACAGGATTACATCGTATACTTTCCATTCCATGAATGCAGATAATTCTTCGTTAACATGGCATGGACCAGTCACGTGATGTGGACCAATGACATGGTGAAGACCGGTCACGTGATGTGGACTGGGCACATAGCGCGGACCAGTCATGTGGTATGGACAAGTCATGTGGTTTAGACCAGTCATGTGGTATGGACAGGTCATGTGGTTTAGACCAGTCATGGGGTTGGACAGGTCATGTGGTTTAGACCAGTCATGTGGTATGGACAGGTCATGTGGTTTAGACCAGTCAGGTGGTATGGACAGGTCATGTGGTTTAGACCAGTCAGGTGGTATGGACAGGTCATGTGGTTTAGACCAGTCATGTGGTATGGACAGGTCATGTGGTTTAGACCAGTCAGGTGGTATGGACAGGTCATATGGTGTGGACCGGTCATGTGGTGTGGACCTGTCTCGTTCGACACCTGAAAGACACTTTAGAGGAGACTAGAACAATGGTTTGTAATAGTTGCAATTTGCGCCATGTAGTGGTATTTTGGGAACTAATTTCATCATTTATGAATATATGTGATTTCAACTAATTAGATGGCACAGTAATTCTTCATCTAATACCTACAGATTGTATTCAAATCATAATAAACATATTTCCGCTAGTTTCAAATCAATAAGTAAGCCTCTATTTGTTATTTTAGATCACCCGCGATACCCGTATGCAGGGGCGTACCCAGGATTTTGTTTCGGGGGGGGGGGGGGGGGGGGGGACACCTCTGAAGATCGACAAGGGTCCAGCTAACAAGACCCCTCCTGTGAGGTACCGGGGCAAAGCCTCGGACGCCCTTAGATTTTATAGATTATAAAAGCTGTTTTCAGGATTCTGTTTCAGGGGGAATGTGACCAGGGATCCAGCTCCTCCTGGGGGTCCAGAGGGCAAAGCTGACAGAGGAACTTCATGGATTATACAACCTGTACCCAGGATTCTTTTTCTAGGGACAGGGGTTACACTTCTTAGGCTATCTAGAATTATTACCAGGGGTCTGGCTGCAAAACCCCCTCTGGGTGTCCAGGGGGCAAAGCCCCTGAGAACATTTGGATTATATAGATTATAAAAGCCATCCTCAGGATTTTCTTTGAAGAGTGGCACAAACATCTTAGGTTATCTGTGAATATTGTCTAGCAGAAAAGCCCCTTCTGGGGGTCCAGGGGGCGAAGCCCTTGAAAGAACTTAGATTATATGCAATCTCTATCCTGGCTTTTGTTTCAGGGAACAGGGTTACACTTCTTAGAGTATCTGGGTATATTGCCAGGGTTCTAGCAGCAAACCCCCTCCTGGGGGTCCAGGGGGTAAATCCCATAGAAGACCCTGTATCATAAGCTCTCCCTAAGATTTTTTTTCAAGGAGGGGGTTACATATGTTAAGCCATCTAGAAAGATTGTCAGAGGTCTAGCAGCATGGCCCCACATGGTGGTCCAGGGGGCATATCCCCCAGGATCACATGGCAATATTGCCAGAGGTTTAGGAAAGCCCCTAATGGGGTCCAGGCAAATCCCTCTGAATCATTTGGATTTCATAGATTACACAAGCTGTCCCCAGATCTTTGTCTCATGGAGGGGGAGATACATACCTGAGACCAGGTACCAAGGGTCCATTATTAAAGTCCTCATAGGGGTCAAGGGGGTGAAAACCCTGGCTATACCTGGATTTTACACTTATAAAAGCTACACCTAGGGTTATGTCTTGGGGAGATTTATACACCTGAGACTACCTGGGGAGATGGTAAGGGGTCAGTGGCAAATTCTATATGGTAGTCCAGGGGGTTAACCCTGTAACCACTTGGATTTTATACATCATACAAGTTGTTCTCAGGATTTGGGTCCAGGGAGGGGGTTACATACCTGAGACTACCTAGGAATATCAGTACAGGTCCAGTGGCAAAGTCCCTCCTTGGGGTCCTTGGGACAAATCCCTTAGAAGGGCTTGACTTTTATACATTATACAATTTGTATCCAGGATTTCTTTACATGGGAAGATTAGAGAGGGTCCATGAGGCAAATCATCCCTAATTGCTTGGCATTAAGATTATTTTTAGGGGACATACTTGCCTTGTTGAATGACACAGAAACAAGGGCATATAGGCATGTGCTTTTTTTTATTTTTTGGGGGGGGGGGGCACAATTTCTACTATCTTAACCACATTCCCCTCAAGCAGCATTCACCAAGGGCTTACCCGGGATTTTGTTTGAGGGAGGGGGGTACACCTTGGACTATCTTGGATGATTGGCTTGGGCTCCAGGGGGCAAAGTCCCAAGCAGCACTTAGAATCTGTCGATTATACAAGCTGTATCTAGGATTTTGTTGAGGGAGGGGGTCATATGCCTGACACTATCCAGGGGTCAAGAGGCAATGCCCCAGTTGGGAGGGGGATTCAGGGCAAAGCTCCCAGAAGAATTTGGATTTTTATATTTAAAAATACATCTTGGGATGGTTATGGGGAGGGGAGCCATACACCTGGGATTACATGGGGGTCCAGCAGCCAGGGGTCCAGCAGCAAAACCTCTGCTGGGGATCCAGGAGGCAAAGCCTCAAGATTCGATTGGTGTATTTTTTCGTTCCGTCGACATTACGTCTTGGTTGGAAAAAAATTCACCAATCAGATCTAAAAAATACACCAATCAGATCTAAAAACAATCTCAGTGAAGTCATCGAAAAATAGAGAGAACGATAACAACTATTTTTTCCAAGTGAGAAAATAAAGGGACTGCATAATCCTCTTCTGAAATGAAATTTCGGGGGGAAGACCACAGAAGATTTACCTACCGCACCTTGCCTGATGAGACTGGACAGCAGTCGAAACCACGAGAATAAAATATCCTCGTTACGAGCAAGGATACTCTGGTCTGCATGAAATGCAAGAACAGTGACACAAATCAGATATACATGGCTACTAAAAACAGGGGGCTTACTGTGGAGAGAATCCTTCACGGTAATATAAGAACATTTGAATATTTGTTCTTTTCCCATGTGTGAAACACATGGATCCCCATAGAACCAACCAGCGACGGACTGGTCGAAGACCAGGACACCGCACGGTTCTACTCACCGACGTGAGACCTGAAAACATGCCACAGTTCTCTAAGCCAATGAAATCAGCCGAACAGGGTATGCAAATGAGGTCACGCCTTCTTCCGCCGGCGGCCTCCCGTATTCTCTCTATTCCGTGGCTGCAAGCGGTGGGTGTAGGAGTGTTTGATACAAGCTAAGCCCCGTCAATCTACCATAGTTTTCACAAAACACAACCTACTCCCGTCACTTAGCCATATCAATATGACAGAGCCCGAACAGAAGCGAAGAAGGGGAACTCCCGAAGAAACAACCACAGAACGCTGCGAAGAAGATATGACAACAAGCACTGACGGCCGGACGGCGAGTGACACGCCGACGGAGGTGTCGGAGAAAAGGCGGTCCGAAGAGGCCGCTTTTAAACAGCAACTGGCCGCGTTCGAACAGATGAAACGCGACACAAACGAAATGCGTCTAAAGCTAAGGAAAAATAGAGGTAAGGAAGGGGGAGGAGATGAGACTCTACTCGCCAAACTACCTACACGCAGTGTCAACCCATTCAAAGTTCGAAAACTGGGTCACTGACAGCAATCGAAGACAGCAAGCATGACGCAGTAAGTACTACCGCCACACCGGCATCACTACAAATAACTCCACAATCGAATAAGTATATGTTGACAACAAATAACGAGGTCAATGATAAGACCAAACCAAAGATTCCATCCCGACATATTCCATGTTCACCCGATATTTTGTCTGTACGAAATACGAATGTCTCAAATTGTAAAAACGTGACAGCACACCCTAGTGTAGACACACACACATCAGCTGTTCGACATACAGTTTCTATACGTAAACATCGCGATGTCTACACTTCATCCCTCTCTCGTTTGAAATATTCGAGGAAGGTTACCAACAAAAGAGTAAGTGATGTCAGGTACAAACAGACCAATTTAGACTGTTTTTTCGCAAACAAGACTGACAACACACTCAACCATACGACAACCACAGCGGGTGCAGTCTTACACACCGATGTAAACTTGTCGACTAAGAGCAACACCATCGTACCAAACCCACAGGTATGTACCCTTACGTATAATGTATCTGGTGATGTACAAGCAAACGATGAATCAACAAAACGAGGAAAAAAGAGAAATTCAGATGGGACTCTGATCCCATCTCGTCCCATTACCCATGATGACAATAATCTCTCAATCCTACTTGAACTAGATAGTAACAGCATAACACCCGATGTCGAACGTGAACCAGACACGCCAGTAGAAAAAACAAACACAAAACAGGGGAAGCACAACCCTACTTCAGCACTTACTTTTGATTTCACAACAACTAAATTCAATGAATCAAAACCAAAAAAGTCTAGAAATTGCACTAAATCAACTGAAATCTCTTTACAGGACCTGGACAACCTCCTTGGGGACAACGACCCCACCAGGCAGGCCAGTGGTTTCAGCAAACAACTGCGCCACAGAAAAAATCTCCACATTCGTAGACAACTTTATCAAACCACTGGTACCGAAGATAGAATCATACGTCAAGGACACCAACGACTTCATACGCAAGATCGAATCCCTGGATAAAGCAAAACCCGGAACAATATTGGCAACCTTAGATGTGGGATCACTATATACCAACATCCCAAACGACGAGGGAATAGAGGCCATCCGAGAAAAACTAGACAAGACAAGAGACAAGAGACTCAACCCAAGCAACGACTCTATAGTGGAACTACTAGAACTTGTCTTGAAGAACAACAACATCCAGTTCAACGGAAAACACTACACACAAATAAGCGGTACAGCAATGGGCACGAGACTAGCACCATCCTACGCCAATCTCTTCATGGAACAACTAGAAAAGAAACTCAACAGCAGAAAAAACGACCCAGGCCCGAGCATGTGGCTCAGATACATCGATGACATCTTCATCATCTGGGAACATGGCGAATCCGAACTCCAAAAATGGGTGGAGAAACTCAACTCGGACCATGCAACCATCAAATTCACAGTGGAACACTCCACCACAGAAATACCATTTCTAGACACCAAAGTGAAAATCAACGGGACAACCCGGGAGATCTACACTGACTTGTTCATGAAACCGACTGATGCAAACACCTACCTAGACTACGCATCTTCCCACCCACCAGCAACAAAGAGAAGCCTACCATACTCCCAGTTCCTACGACTGCGGAGAATTTGCAAAGAGGAAGAGGACTACGAAAGAAACTGCAAAGAAAAGAGCGAGGAATTCGCTTTCAAGGGTTACCCGGAAAAGGTAATAATGGAAGCCAAAGAAAAAGTGGATGCCCAAGATAGACAGGACCTCTTACACAGACAGAAGATCGAAAAAGAGACAAACCAAAATCTAACACTGGTAACCACTTACCAACAGAACAACGAGAACATAGGAGAGATCGTCGAAAAAAACTGGGACATCCTAGCAAGATCGATAACAACCAAAGAGATCCACAAAAAGAAGATTATCAAGGGGTTCAGACGCCCAAAAAACATTAGAGATCATCTAGTACGAGCACGTACAAACTATCAACCAAAACAGACCATGGAGACCAAAGACAACGAAAAAGAAGAAACACAAAAAAAGACAGAACCAACTAGAGACGATGACAGAAATAAGTGCACCAAAGTCAACTGTAAATACTGCGACCTCCTGGACATGGGAGGAACCATCACATCAAAGAGCACAAAGAGAATGCACCAAACCAAATGGAACGTGACATGCAACAGTTCAAACGTCATCTACTGCATAGAATGCAAAAACCTGCAACATACAATATGTCTGACAAACAAAAAGAAAAATCAAAGAACGAATAAGAGAACATCTCAATTGCATCAAGAAACATACAAGCAAGAACGAAGTACCAAACCATTTCAACCAAACGACACACCACGGCACTCAGGATGTCAAAGTATACATACTAGACTACATACACCGACACCCCGAGTGCAACGAAGCAACAAGACTGAGAAACAAGATAGAATTCAATTGGATACACAGACTAAGAACACATGCCCCAGAAGGATTAAATACGCTCGACAACAGATATGGCTAACCAAACCGACTAATAACTGAGACAAAATGCCACGTCAAAAATTTTTTCCAACCAAGACATAATGTCGACGGAATGAAAAAATACACCAATCAGATCTAAAAACAATCTCAGTGAAGTCATCGAAAAATAGAGAGAACGATAACAACTATTTTTTCCAAGTGAGAAAATAAAGGGACTGCATAATCCTCTTCCGAAATGAAATTTCGGGGGGAAGACCACAGAAGATTTACCTACCGCACCTTGCCTGATGAGACTGGACAGCAGTCGAAACCACGAGAATAAAATATCCTCGCTACGAACAAGGATACTCTGGTCTGCATGAAATGCAAGAACAGTGACACAAATCAGATATACATGGCTACTAAAAACAGGGGGCTTACTGTGGAGAGAATCCTTCACGGTAATATAAGAACATTTGAATATTTGTTCTTTTCCCATGTGTGAAACACATGGATCCCCATAGAACCAACCAGCGACGGACTGGTCGAAGACCAGGACACCGCACGGTTCTACTCACCGACATGAGACCTGAAAACATGCCACAGTTCTCTAAGCCAATGAAATCAGCCGAACAGGGTATGCAGATGAGGTCACGCCTTCTTCCGCCGGCGGCCTCCCATATTCTCTCTATTCCGTGGCTGCAAGCGGTGGGTGTAGGAGTGTTTGATACAAGCTAAGCCCCGTCAATCTACCAAAGCCTCAAGATTCACTACAGTTTTAGATTTTATACAAGCTGTATCCAGGATTTTGATTGAGGGAGGGAGATTGTTGCACACCTGAGACTACCTGGAATGTTGCCACAAGAGAAATAGCATAGCCCCTCCCAGAGGTCCAGGGGGCAAAACTCCTGGAAGTGCTTTGGTTTCAGATATCATTTATACAATCTATATCCATGATTTTGTTTCAGGAAAGGGTTACACACCTGAGATTACCTGGGGGGATTGTGAGAAGTCTAGAACAAATTGCCTCCTTTGGGATCCAGGGAGGGATCCAGGGGCCAAACCCCTTAAGTGTTTGGCTTTTATGCATTAGATGGCATTTTTAGGTTACATGATTGACATAGAGGTCGAATGACAAGCTGTTCCTATGATGTTGGTTTGGGCAGGGGATTTACACACCTGAGACAGCCTGGGAAGATGTGTGGTGATCTAGAAGCTAAGACCCCCCCTGGGGGTCCAGGGGTCAAAGCCCATGGAATCATTAGGATTTCATAGATCATACAAGCTTATCTCAGGATGTTGTTTCAGGTTGGGGGCTACATACCTGGAGAGATTGGCAGGGGCTCCAGCAACAAAGCTCCTCCTGGGAGTTTAGAGGGTGAAGTCCCTGGAAGCAGTTGGGTTTCTAGATTGCCAAGGGTCCTGTCGCATAACCCCTTCTTGGGGTGCACTGAAGCCCCAGTGAGGATGGTCACACACCTGAGGCTATTTGGGGAGATATTGAGGGGTCTAAAAGCAAAGCAAATTCCGGGGGGTCAGGGGCAAAGCCCCTGGAAGTACTCACATGTTAGTGACTCTATTTAGGGGAAGGGTTTGAACACACCTGAAACTACATGTGAAGATTGCCAGGGGTCCAGTTGCAAAAACCCATCTGGGAGGTCCAGGGGTCAGAACCCCTGGAAGCACATGGGTTTCATATAATTCAGAAATTACAATGGGTCAGTGGAAAAGTGATTCTTTAGGGATACAGGTAGGGAGGGGATGAAGCCCCTGGGTGCACTTGTATGTCAAAAGATTATACAAGGAGGGGGTCACACAACTGAGCTGTCTGGTGGCAAAATCCATCTGGGGGTCCAGGGGGCAAAACCTGCAGAAGCACTTGGCTTCTATATTTTACACCTCTTGGATTTTGTTTCAGGGACTAGGATTGTTACTGATCTAAGGCTATTTATGATGATTGCAAGGGCTATAAAAGTGCCTCTTTGGGACTCCAGGGGCCCCCTGAAGAGCTCTCTTTTTTGGGGAACATATTTCCTTTGTTGAAGTCTACATATGGTAACAAGGGCATGTAGGGGGGATATTTTTAGAGGGTGTGGGGAGGGCACACCTAGGACTACCTTACATGCATCCTTCAAGTGTATACCCTCAACCCGCACCCCTCTCCTAAGATCTCGTAAGTCATAATCTGTACAATGTTCTCACTATGCTCTATGGGAGAAGAATTCTTAACGAACTAGGCTTGGAGCCATGAGAATTCTTCTCCATAGAGAAGATTTAAGATTTCAATATCTTATGTATGTGTAAATAGCCCATTCTTGTATAATGCTGTAACTTTTTAACTATGATAGATAGAAACAAAATTAAAAAAACAGTGTGTAGAGAATTTTCAGTCGGAACAGACCATCCTTGGGAAAATTTCGGAGGGGGCACGTGCCCCCTGTGCCCTCCCCCCCCCCCCCTGGGTACGCCCCTGGTATGGGGTGTCGCCCGCAAGGGGAGGTAAAGGAGATTAAACACGAGGTATCCCGGCCTGACGATGAACGATAAAACGTGAATAGCCGATATCTTGTGGATCATCGGCTACAACTGTCTTTCCTCAGGTTACTTTGAATAATCAAACCCAAACCCACGTGCGACCTCTCCTCGGAGCTTACACTCTCGTTGGCAATAGAATAAAACAGCCCAATGGTGTGGACCGGACAAGTGGTGTTGACTAGTCACATGGTGTGGACCAGTCGAGTGGTATGGAATGATCACATGGTGTTGACGAGTCACGTGGTGTTGACGAGTCACGTGGTGTTGACGAGTCACGTGGTGTTGACGAGTCACGTGGTGTTGACTAGTCACGTGGTGTTGACTAGTCACGTGGTGTTGACTAGTCACGTGGTGTTGACTAGTCACGTGGTGTGGACTAATCACGTGGCGTTGACTAGTCACGTGGTGAGGACTAGTCCTGCGGCCATGTCGAGTCTAGGGAGAAGGCAGCGTGCTGTAGCATGCCCACAAAGCCTGGCGATCCCGCAGGCAGACAACTCAATAATTGAACACCACATTGCTCTTCTCCCACTTTCACCTCCTACCAACCCTTCTCGAAGCACTTTCCTTTGCGCTCCTTCCTACCAGCCGTGCCCCTCCCCGCCTCACCTCGCCCAGCATCCATCTTTGATTACTCCAGCTCTCACCAGAGGGCACTGTGAGTCGGGGAATCAGACGCAGCGCCAAGTCTCGTCTTCGGTCTCGTGGGGTTCTCGCGTGGCTGTGACGTGAAATGAGGGAGTATGACGTAACGTCAGATCACGTGACGTTGTGTGATGCGTATCCGGTTCATGATTGTCGGAGATTTGTTTATTGAGAAGTCTATTAGACACAAGTGTTTAGTATGCATGAAGTGCGTTGACTGACGACGTGGTTTGCCGACCAGAGAGCTATTGCATGTATCCAGGATATAGTGTTTCACTCCAATTTCTCTATTGCCGAATGAGCGTGCACTTTCCCTTTGTCGCACTCCTCACCGTTCTAAAACATAGCATCTGGGACCTATTTCACTAGTTTCGTGGCATGTCTAAATGGCGTCTAGATGGTGTGACCGGTTTCATAAGAACTAGACATTAGGCTTCGTTCGGTCCGTTCTTGCTTGCACTGTTGGTGCCGCTTTTCATATCTGTCTAACACTTTGGTCACGAAACTAGTGAAACAGGTCCATGATGTGTAGATTTATCTATTTCTTATGTTTGAGATCTGTCTTTTCCTAGGGGCAGCTACTTGTGTTGTCACGAAACTAGACAACCCCAATGTCGGTATGGTGTCACAGACATGTCACGAAACTAGTGAAACAGGTCCCAGATAGAAGTTGAAAGGTCACAGCAATCGGCGACACTCCCTTAGGGACTGTCTATAATGGCGTCATGATTTTTTGACCGTTTTTGAGCACACCCCTCGCTCTCGCTCTCCCCTTGCGATGCTTTAAAATACAACCCTTAAGTATCATTCTCGCTTATTGATGCTGGACCCTCCCCCCCGTTGCATGACGTCATTTGTGGACGACCCTTACCTGGTTACCACATACGGGTATCAGAATGCGGTGACAATTCTGTCTCATCTCACATGACTTACATTACTGTGTGTCCACTGCTGTGTACTTGATGTACTTTTCTGGTATCAACAATGATAAACATCTGCCTGGACAGGAGAGGCGCGTGCTACCAACGTATCGAAACGCGCGTGTGCGGAGGTAAGTCGGGGTGCGTTCACTTGCGGGTGTGTTCACGGCGGATGTTTAACTGAGATAAACGTACTATGTCCCCCCCCCCCCCCCACACACACGAGTAAACGCGACTGCTTTAACATGTTCATTCAAGGATTTTGCACTTATCCATCCATCCATCCATTGTTTTCTCCAGATACACTTCTAGTGAACCCAAAACAAAATTTAGAATTGTAGTTTTCTGATCTCTTTACCCTGTTATAAACCACGACAGTATCTGCCATTTTAGAAATGGCGCACGGTCCGCTGGTATCGATATTACGCTCAAGTCCAACATTACAAAGACCATGTGGTTTGAGCCACCCCCAATCTGCCTATTAGCATATTCCTGATGTAAACGTCCAGGCTAGCTACACTGGCCACCAGAGTAAACGCTTGCTGACAGAGGGGAGACAGAGGTGGCAACCAATCTGAGGGGTGCATCGTGCGTGGAGACAACATAACGTCCTGTTCAATACACATGGCGCCGCAAAGCGGACATGCACGCAGCACCGGCAGGGACGCACAGACAGACGGACGCGCGGCACGGAACGCGCGGCACGCACAGACAGACGCGACGCGAGGGTCTGCACGTGCGAGCAGCGCAGAGTGACGCGGACAGTGGCGGGCAGCACACTGCGCCACCTGCCGGAGCTACCTGAGGCGCCGCGCTCGCCCCCAGCGGACAGGACAGGAGTGCGGCAGTGAGCAACTCCCGTCTAGAGGAATGACTGGCCGCAGCCCGTGTGAGAGGCTGAGTGAAGGGGCTTCGCCACCTGATGGGGCCCTAGCTGTGACTACTAGAGCGTTAAGGGCTGTGTGACTGAGTGGTGCTATGTAGGTGAGGTTTGACAGAGACTGTGCTTGGTGAGTTGGGAGACTAAGCGCGCCTGTGAGTGATTCTATAGAGGTGAGGTCTAATAGAGACTGTGCTTAGTGAGTTGGGTGACTGAGGACTACGACAGATTGTGTTGTCTCCAGCATCACCTGTATTTTCGAGGTGGATCAGTTTGACAGTCTCCAGGATCAGCTGTGTATTTGAGCGGATCAGTTTGACAGTCTCCAGCATCACCTGTATTTTCGAGGTGGATCATGTTGACAGTCTCTAGTATCACCTGTGTATTTGAGATTTATTGTGTTGACAGTGCCTAGGATCACCTGTGTATTTGAGGTGGATTCTGCTGATAGTCTCCATCCCCACCTGTGTTTTTGAGGTGGATTGTTTTAGCAGTCTCTTCCATCACCTGTGTGTTTGAGATGGATTGCTTTGACAGTCCGTAGCATCACCCGTATATTTGAGGTGGACTGTGCTGATAGTCTCAGCAGGCATCACCTGTATTTTTGAGGTGGATTGTGCTGATAGTCTCAGCAGGCATCACCTGTATTTTTGAGGTGGATTGTGTTGATAGTCTCAGCAGGCATCACCTGTATTTTGAGGTGGATTGTGCTGATAGTCTCAGCAGGCATCACCAATATATTTGAGGTGGATTGTGCTGATAGTCTCAGCAGGCACCACCTGTATATTTGAGGTGGATTGTGCTGATAGTCTCAGCAGGCATCACCTGTATATTTGAGGTGGATTGTGCTGATAGTCTCAGCAGGCACCACCTGTATTTTGAGGTGGATTTTGTTGATAGTATACAGCATCATAGTGTATTTGGGCGGGCGGCGGGCGGCGCTGGGAGCGTGCTCTGCGCGCTGTCACGTCGTGTGAGGCTCCGTGAGTGCCGCCGTGCTCACCCATCATCACAGCAGCGCCAAGTCGCCGCCAGTCACCCGCAACTGCTCGCACGAGGACACAACAACACACGAGCGGCTCGCAACAACACAGAGCGCGGGCTTCCTACAGAACTGAGAACTACCGCTACCGCCCGGCCCCGCCACCGTGCACCACCCGGCACCGCCGCCCGGCACCGCCCGCCATGAGGTGGTCGTAGCAGGAGCAGGCGGCTGTGAACAGGTGTGAGCAGTATCGACATCGCGATCTGCCATGCCGGTCTCCCCGACTCCCCGCGCTACCACCACCACCAGCATCCGCCACCTCGCTCCTCCGTCTCCGCCACCGCCGCCGCCTCCCCCCGACAACCAGCCGTATCTGAGACCCGATGCCCGTTATCTCCGTCCCTCCCGCGAGCTGCTCGGCACCTGGAGGAGATAGACGTGTCGGCGACAGGTCAGTGTCGCCACCTTACAGCCGTGACGCCCATCCACTCGTAGCTTCATCTCATCGGGCCTGCTATCAGTTCACCACCTCGTTTACCCTCTTAAAGTCAGCCGCACACTCCTCGCCCCGGAGCGGGGTATTAATCTCCGTATAAGGACACCCAGGAGGTGGTAGTTACCTGTACACAGCGCTGTGTCCGTAGGGAGGCGCGCACACGGACGGGTTTCCACCCGGCAGCGCTTTACGACGCCCCGGGAAGCATTGTCCGTGCGTCGACCGGACGGGGATCTAAGCCGCAGTAGACCTGGAGCCTACCTGAGAATAATACAGCTTGTCCTCTGCCTCGTCACACCCTCTCACACCTCCCCACACCTCACCGGAAGTCAGCGCTGGGAGGGCAGTGTGTAGCGCCCCCTGGCGGATCAGTGGGTGGCGATGTGATTATTATTATTATTATCATTAGGCGGTGTGAGACTGGGCTTTCCTCCTGTGGCCGAGTTGGACGTCTCTCCTCCGACATGCGACCTGCAGCACGGTGCCCGCCGCTCCATCCTTCTGTCCCCAGGTGAGTCGTGGAGCTGTGTGTGCGAGCATCAGGCAGAGTGACTACCCCGCGTTGTCTGTGTGATAGTCCAGTGTAAACTATGCTGAAGACTGACACTGAACTGAGACTGTCACAGTACCAGCATTATGACTATTACTGTAACAGTCCATATACTGTGACAGTCACTGCACTGTTATGGCTACAGTCCCTGTATTTTATCTGTGCCAGTCGCTGTACCCTTGCTGTTATAGTCCCTGTACTGTGACAGTCAATTTATTATTATGCCAACAGTTCCTGGACTGTGACTGTAACAGTTCCTGCACTGTTATGGTGACAGTCCTTGTACTATCATGATGACAGTCTCTGTACTGTTACAGTGACAGTCTCTGTACTGTGACAGTCCCTATACTGTGACAGTCCCTATACTGAGACAGTCCCTACAATGTGGCTGTGACCTTCCCTATACTGTTATCGTGGTAGTCCCTATACTGTGACAGTCCTTGAACTGTTATGGTGACAGTCCCTATACTGTTATCGTGATAGTCCCTATACTGTGACAGTCCTTGAAATGTTATGGTGACAGTCCCTATACTGAGACAGTCCCTATAATGTGGCTGTGACAGTCCCTATAATGTTATGGTGACAGTCCCTGTACTGTAATCATAACAGTCCCTATACTGTGATTTTGACAGTCCATGTATTGTTACTATTGTAACTGTTGTAACAGTCCCCGTGTTTATTATACCTGTGGGGTTGTTAATGTGAAGCGTCCTGAATGCGTTCATATCAATGTGAATATTTTGTTTCTTTACAGGAACAGGAACTTTTCAAGTCTCCTTTCTTCCAGCTTATAACCCCTATGACTGTCTCCAGTTTGACGTGCTACCTTTCTTGCAGGCCACACTGAGATTTGAACAGGGTAATCGAAGACGTCATCAGCATGACAGGATTCATCTTGTGTACGGGTCTCCTTCATTATTGATGAGATTAATTTACGGCAATATCTGTTACAGAACACAGGTATAGAGGGCATCTTCTTAGCAGGTAACGCCAACGGGAACACAATATTCAGAATGCTCCTATCTGCCAACATATAATTAGAGTTATATCAACCTCCGTGTCACAGGAGAGATCCTAACATCGTAACCAGTTTTCTTCTATTCCTATATACATGTGGCCGAACACTCTATAGTAGCATACCACTGCTGGGGGTATAGTAGTTACAGTCTCCATCCCAAGGTTGATGGTTCAATTGTTAGGCTGATGTTTTTATACCAAGGTTGACCACGTAAAGCCGTCTAGTCAAATCAGATCTAAGCTTAGACACGTGATGAAAACATACAAGTTTGAGTTACTCGATACGGCTGGACATGGCTACCCCACCGATCGGAGGTCAACAACTCACAATTCTTTTCAATATTTCATGGTATGAGGAATAGAGTTCCTGCTGAAAGATTCCCGAAATAATTTTGTGAGGATTGCTATAGTCATTTTCACGGCTAAAGTCTAAGTAAACAACTTTAGCCATCCTCACCTCGTAACTTCGGAATTATTTCACCCAGAGCTAGTTTCCCTCTACTACCCTACCGGAATAAGCCCCGTATGTCGGGATAGAGCCCTATAAAACTAGCTGCTCATATCTGCGTATAAGGTCCTTGGTAACCTCACGCCTCCTCACTTAAACCCCCTTAAACTGCACCCTGGTAGACTACGCTGGACTCTGCCCAGCCAGACCGCATCCATGGCGTCTGTGCTCTTAGTGCAGACACCTGTGCTGACGTCATAAAAGATAACAAGATACTACCAAGGTTAACCATATATATATATATATAAAATATATATATATATATATATATATATATATATATATATATATATATATATATATATATATAATATGTTTCTGTAAACCTCCATGCCAATGTCATTTAGATAAACAAGCATTTTAACCTAGAATGGTACATTAGAAACACATTTACATTATGGAAGCCGTAGAGTACGAAGAGTGCAAAGTATGCTTAAAAACCATATGACTGCCAACTTACATTATCGAGGCGGATCACGTGACCATAGATGTCCCATCTCTCCAGCAGAGGGACGACTACAATATGTCTACTCCTCCCCCCTCCCGTCCCTACTTCTTCGCCTCACTGTATATATGCGGACAGTGGTGTTCTGTCAACAACGCCCCCTATTATCACTCACACTGCCGGTCCCTACAGAGCTGGTTACCCGGCTGCGGTCTATGAGGATTGTCTCCAAGGTACTGCAGGTACCAACGGCTCCTGATGTACGTGCCTATTTAAGGGCGACAAAGGGAGAAAGGTAGAGGACAGAGGCAGAGACAGAGAGACGGAGAGGGAGAGAGACAGACAGACAGACAGACAGACAGACAAACAAACAGACAGAGGCAAAGAGAAGCTGAGGGTAAGGGAGAACTAGGAATTAAGAAGCGGACTGCAAAAAAGGTGGGGGGTTATATATATTTGAGGGAAGGGAATAGGAAAGCAGATAGGCAAATGAGAAAGAGGGAGGTTGGAGGAGGCAGATGGGAGGGTTAAAGAGCAAAAGAATGATGTAAATAAGAATAGAAAGGTAGAGTATCAGTAGATAGGTTTAGGGAAGATGAAGAAAGAGACAGATTGAAACACAGGAAGACGCAAGAACCAGAGATAACGTAGAACATGGAAGTAGATATTGAAGTGAAAAGGAAAGAAAGGGAAAGAGAGGATAGAGACAGAGAAAGAATCAAGCAGGAAACGATGCCAGTGAATCACAGCTGAGAACCCTGCTCCTGCCTGCACCAACAGCGAGAGCGAGAGAAACAGGCGGGGAGTTTGTGTTGGCTGCGGGAGAAGCTCTCAGCTACAGACGAGGAGCAGGTCGCCAACAGCTCGCCAACAGCTCGCGGGGCCGGTGAGCAGCTCAACATGCCCGCCGCCCGCCGCCCGCCGCCCGCCGCCCGCCGCCCGCCGCCCGCCGCCCGCCGCCCGCCGCCCGCCGCCCGCCGCCCGCCGCCCGCCGTACCCGTCTCAGCCCTGGCTCACGTTAAAAGGCCGTCCTCAGGTGCTTAATTGCTGATGAGTAATTGGAGCGATGGAGGAGCAGCACAGGGACGGTGGACGCTGCCTTAATGGTGGACTATGCTATAGCTGCTGCACCTGTTGGTGATATTGGGCATTATGGTGCCGTATCTAGTTCGATTACCACGCGATTAGGATGCAGGGGTAAAGACAGTGATGGGTGTAGCATTTATTTATGACTCTATTTCTCAAGGCAGGGTTAAAGGCAATAATGAGAGTTTAGCATCTACTTTTAACTCTATTTTTCAATGCATGGGTAAATGCAATGATAAAGATGTAGCATCTATTTTGACTCTATTTCTCAGTGCAAGGGTAAAGGTAAAGGTAATAATAATGGGGTAGTATCTATTTATGACTCTATTATCGATGCAGGGGTAAATGTAACAATAAGGGTGTAGTATCTATCTATGACTCAATGATGATTCTCAATGATGGGGTAAAGGCAAAATAAGGATGAAGCATCCATCAATCACTGTAGTCCACTAAACCATGCAGGCTATGCCGAGGCGACCTGTGTGTAGAGCGTGTCTCGTCCTTTATAGTATGCAGCCATGTAGGCAGTGTTCATGATAAATACACCCTTTTATATATATATATCTAAAGCTAATGGGGAGGATCATTCGACAACTGTTAGATAAGTACAATCATTTCGAAAGGGCAAGGGAAACTAATACACCAAAATCAACTAATTACATTTTTTTCCAAATCCTGTGAATCCAAAAGAAAAATCAAGGACCCTAATGACGATTCTAATTACTAGGAGTAGATAGTAGGTTCATGTTCATCATTGATGAATGAGCGTGCAATTATAAATGAATAACACTGGATAGGTTTGCGTTACATTCATACATGGATCGTTTTCTGTAACCCACTTGCACCCAGTCAACTTGCCATTTCTTCAACTGTCTAGGATCCAAATATATCAAGCACCAATAGGTCAATCAGGTATTTCGGTTTTTAGTGATTGGTCATGGTCAGTTGGGCACGGTTCCAATACACTGAGACACTGGTACCCTGCTCCTTTGCCAGTAGCACAGTGAGTAGCCCACAGGTAGTGAAGGGACAGTGTCTTTACAGTACGCTGGAAGCCTATATGTCACCACTCTAACCTTAAGACAACGTATATTAAGTATGCAAGCACGCTCTAAAAGCCAATAAATTGCTATATATTTTGAATCATAAAGAGGGAATCAAAATTTCGGCAATGATAAAATAAATATCATCACGCTCCATCAATGGGGAATGTTCCCTGGTGGTCAAATAACCGCAGCATAAATCTGAGTGGATCTTCGTTCGCTGATTTGGTGCAGCGTTTACGACGGTCTATTCCGCATTGTGGCCCAGATGTACGACGCATTCCAGTCTGAAGCAATACGGCAGATTTCAGAGGGCAATGCCCCGTAAACAGTGATTGTGATCGGTCGGGGTATACGGGCTGATTGCCTCGGGAAGCTGCAGCCCGCTGTGTCCGCTTACCGTGAATGACTGCGGCAAGCCGCCTTCAAATTAGGCTCGTTTGTCGGAACAGGTCCACAGTTCAGTTCAGATCAGCGCACAAGTTAGATTCTCCCCATCGCAGGCCTGTGTAGACATATAAAGCCCGTTTCCATTGGCTGATTATTCTGCACGGATCTTGGTGGTGCTTTCAAAGGAAGGAGCGATAAAAGAAATCGATAAAACGAATGTGAATCTTAATCGTAGTCGTTTATTCAGTTCCGATCTTTCTTTTTGAAAAACAAACCCTAGAGCTTTGTTTGATATTAAGGAACAATGATTAGGGTAGCCGATAAGCTCTGTCCTGCGATGGGCGACCTTAGGAGTGATCAATGGTAAATCTCGATTAATTATACTGTTCCTGGTTATGCTATCAGATCGTTCGTGAAAAGGGTCAGACATTTGACAAACATCTTTTGTGGCGCTAGGTCGTGACTGTTATAAAGGGAAGTTGGGGGGGGGAGTGGTATTATCATATACCTTTGCGCGAATGTCTCACACTTATACATCAGCTACAGGGATATCATTCTGCACACTGTGCACGAACTAACTGAAATAAACGGCCTATTTTCAGATTTTTCCCCCAACTGCGGGATTGAGCTTCTAGACTATCACACGGTAACGAAAAAAGTAAACACAGATGACGCATGAAAAGCCTGGAGAATATATAGAACTGCCTATAAATAAGTGATAACAGAAAATCTCCAAGACTTTAGATAATCTTGTAATATCTTGAATGAACGTAATCGATGAGTTGTAGCAGTGACTAGGTCACGACTACATGCTCACATGGCCTCGATACAAAGTTTTTTTTGTTTTTTTTAATCTTTTTTTTTAGAAAGGTTTTATTTTCATGATTTCGAATACATGATTCGGTCTTCCATTCACGAAAAACAAGAACAGATATACATACAAATACATGCATCGTACAAGGAATTTTAGGTGAAAGACAGGTAATACTCATTTTATGTACAGAGTAATTTATCATATGGTCGTCATACATAGAGTTTGACTCTGACTTCCTGTCCAGTGACTATTGATGATTCAATTATTACAGTGGCTACATGGTACACATCCAACACAATTATACAATTAATAATTAACTATATTCTGATGACCTCACCTTTTTATAATTTATTCATAACCGCCTTTTTAAATTCTTTCTTTGATTCCGTTTTTTGATTGATAGTATCCAACGAGTTCCAAATTGTTATCCCTTGATAAAAAGCTGATTTCCTATACTTCTCTTTCTTAGGTCTGTTCAAAATCAGATTCTCCTTAATCGATGCCCTAGTTTTACGACTGTTATCCCCCAACGATACCTTTTTATTTAAACCACCTGTCCTATACAGACTACGTATTATTCCTAACAGTAGAACTTTCCTCCTTATATTTGGATGCACTATTTTGCATTCATTCAACATTCTGTCGATACTTATAAGTCATCCTCCTTCATAAGCCTTTTTACCCAGTGTCGTTCTTAAAATTTTGTATATATTCCTATTTAACCTCATTTTTACATTCTCAGTAGACCCTTCTACCAGAAAAGCACAATGATCTGCTAGGGGAATAATACAAGTCTTATTTATCGTTATAGCTGTACATAATCCTATGTATTTCCTAATTTTTCTAAATAGAAACCATTTATCATTTAGAGATTTAATCAATTTATTCGCATGTTTTTCAAACCGCAGCTCAGTATCTATTACTACACCCAAATAATTCATATCATCTATCGTTACAATTTTCTGTCCTAACATAGTAATTTCTCCTCGATTTCTTTCGGCAACTCTAACCTTAGACCCATGATACACCAATTTTGTCTTTTTTACATTTATGGTGAGACTATTAGCTGCATACCACTTCTCCAAATTTTTCACAATAACTCTCATCCTTTGTTCTGTTTCAAATAGATTTTTCCCACTTACCAGCACAACTAAGTCATCAGCATACATGAGACACTCAGCATCTGGTATAACACTCGGTAGGTCATTGATAAATATTGTAAACAGCAGAGGGCCCAGTATGGAACCCTGTGGAACACCAAATTTAATATCTCTTGTCTCAGATTGTACTCCTCCGTATACAGTGTAACATTTCCTTTCACACAGATATGATCTGAACCATTCTAAAAGATATTTCCCCACCCCACATTCACCTAATTTAAATAACAGTAAATTATGGCAAACACAATCAAAAGCCTTTTTGATATCTATATACAAAGCTATGGAGAGCAATCCCTCGTTATTCGCTTCTAGTAAATACTGTGTCAATTTAAGAACCGCCCCACCCAAAGTCGATGTTGCCCCTCGTTAATATATAAAAATGATCGAATGTACTTTTGGCCTCAATGTTATCCTTTCACATAAAGAAAGTGTGTACATTCATCAACCATCAATCGATTAATCAATGATTATATCGAAATTCGAAAAGAGATTGAAATCCTAGATGAGAAATATATGCGTCAAAAGGATATAGATACAGACGCCATAAGTTGTGGGTATGGCTATTGTAGGGGGCGCAATATGTGAATACCATTATGACACCCGAAAGCGGGGCGAGTGCTTACAGAAACAATTAACGATACCGAGAGAAGAGGGAGCTCAGCACCCATCAGCTGAGGTATTGACGTTGTCCAATGACAATCAACCCATCCACACCACGTGATAATTCCGCTAACATGATAAACACACTTAGCCTGAGAGACATCAAAGACGTAGACACCGACTTAGATTAGGCCGACCCTGTAAATATTTGTCTCGGGTATTGATCATCGGCCGTGTGTTATATGAGGTTTGATTTATCGTTTATTTAGACTCAGCGAACCTGAGGCCGACACAGTTTGCACAAGGCGAGTAATTAATGATGAGAAGGCCAGCGAGGAGTTGGGGGAGGTGTTTGTTTTGTCGACATTTCCTCAGAGAAGAAACGAGCCACCAACCCAGACTCATCATTCATGGCGTGGATCCACGGACCGTTCAAACGAGGGATTCCCTGTAAGCTATGATGTGACGTCATTAGCGCCATATGACGTCAGCGCGTTGCCAGACGCTGACTTTGATTTTTTTCATTGGATAACATTTGCCTGTAATGAGACGAGAACCGAGATCCGAAGCTGCTGACAATACGCCACAGGTTCTGGTTGCGGGGTAATCTCATGAGGCAAAGCCGAGTGAGATTTTATTAGTATTTTGGTTTCAGGTGTTATCATAATAATGAGTTTATACTACAGATGAATTACTCTAGGCACTTGACCTGAATGTGTATTTGGTTGATTCAGCTCATCTTCATATCATTAACTGTGTATTGATGTTAGAAATTGTAGGATACCTTGATTATGAGGCCAACATTGTCTAACTGGCCGTAATTGAAAATCAACCATTGTTGTTGAATTACGACCAATAAACTTGATTAAAAAAAATAAAAAAATCGTAGCTGACTAGAATGAATGGCATTTTTTCAGCAGCCATGGGCCAATGGGGGTTCAGGTTTATCTCACCCCTATCACTGACTAATTGGCTAACGTTTGTGACACCATCCCCTAGTGAGTGTTTTTATACGATACTGCAAGGGTGTTGAGTGTGACTTCTTAATCATTATTACGTCTATGGGAAAAATACCAGCGGTGAGATAAATAACAGTTTACTATATACCCATGCCGTATTTACAGTAAATATGTACCGTTTTGACATATAACGTAAAAATACTGTACGGTCCACTGGTCCGTACCCTAAAATACGGACCACCTTGCCATACACATTTATTAACATATCGGTTGTTAAAAATTAAATTAATGATTTTTAATTTTTTTTGGGGTATATAGTAAATATAGGCATTTATATACGTTCTATATAATTACTACCATACCTGATTCTACACACCATATATAGCAAACATCTCTTTGTCAGGTCTGCTTGGAGTTTCTCCCCGCACAAACAGACATACGTAACCAGACCTATGCATAAAGACTGAAGCCCCACAAGAGTGAGATTCTTGTTGAGAGAAAAACTCAAATCTGCTGTTCTTTTTAGTAGGTCTATATGCATGCGCTCCTTCTCTTATAAGATATTTCTACCCACGCTGATAAGATAGGTGGAAAATTACTCACATGAAAATTTCAATATTATCCATTAACACCAACTTACCTTATCAAATATCTAAAATCCTATTACAACTTACCAACCAATTATCTCATTACCATTATAATTTCATCAACTAAAATATCTAAATCATATTATTTGATACATTCTATTATCCAAGCCTGCCTCACTGTTCTACCGGGGACATAGGTGAGATGATGGCTTTAATCAATTCAAGATCCCATTACATTAATACATGGGATAGCATTATATGATTATGAAGTATTGAATTCAACTCGTCTTCACGTGTAAGTGGATCTAGACGACGTCGACGTGTGTGATGGAGAAGATGGGGTTTCCTGCGTAAGGTGGCTTAAGAAACTTTATCTAATTTGGCGGTAAAATGACTTGCAGAATAATCCTCACCATGAGACCCAGGATTGTGATACCCAGTCGTTAGACGCTAGGACTGCCTGTCTTCATCATCCTCAGCTAATAATTTTATTGAAGGATCGCATTGAAGTATTTGACTTTAATCAAAATTTCAATTGCACATCTTCGAGTATGAAAAAAAAATACATATATTGATGTTAACTATTTCCTGACCTTTGCCACCCTAAAAACATAGCTGAGTGTGGGAAGACAAACACAGATATCTAGCCGAGAATACAGAGGTTGGATAGGTTATAACATTGACTCTGAGAATGCTGCAAAAACCTAAACCTTCACAGCTAGGAATATGATTATTGTTCATATTTATCAAACAAGCGATAATGACAACATATCGAAGCATAGACTTTTAAGAGAAAACGACCTTACTATTGGCGATATCTTAGGTGGAGGTCACCTATCACGGGCATATGTCCCAACGCTGCAGACCAAGTCTGTTGGTCCGCTTTAACCAAATATTTCACCGACTGACAGTCTGTCTGTGTGTCCCCCGCAGTGGATCTCGTTGAGTGAACTTGTTGTTATTAATTGATTTTGCATATTTAAGTTATTTAAACTGTATCAGGTGAATTTCCCACGTTAGATACCTCAACATTTGGCCATAATGAACTTCTAGTTGTTATGGGGAGGTTGTAACACGTCTCTGAACTCATTAATCAGTAGAAGACAAACAAGTAAGTTCAACACGCCAGATTTGATCACTGTGCATGCGCGAAAATATGTTAATTAACTCTCCACTCGCCTAGCCGATGTTTGGCTGCTATTCGGTAAGTGTGCGCTTAACAGATGATCCTATTGAAGAGTGGTAGGCAAGTGTGTAGGAATGAGAGAGCACGAGTATATTATATAATAAACATGATAAAGTGCAGTAAGCACAGTGGTAGTGGCAGTACAGCACAGCACAGCCTTTGTAGCATGGTGCACACAGACATGTTTACAGACATGGCCCAGAGAGATGTTTCCACTCTGTGCCCGTCCCTCTTAGCGGTAGATGAACATGGTGTTAATTATTCACACCGCCGATGTAATGCTGGCTGATGCTCACGGGATGGAGGGGGAGGTGGGTCGGGGTCAGGTCGGAGAGGTAGGCGGGGTTTACATAGGCTGGGAGCTACTGCTGTATGCGGCTTACAATCTGCTAAACGTCTGTTAAACAAGCAGTGTGATCAGACCTACCTAGAGCCATACCAGTGTGATTAGACCTACCTAGAGGCAAACCAGACTTGATCAGACCTACCTAGGGGAAATACCATCAGTGTGATTAGACCTACCTAGATGAAATACCATCAGTATGATCAGACCTACCTAGAGGCCAACCAGACTTGATCAGACCTACCTAGGGGGAATACCACCAGTGTGATCAGACCTACATAGAGGCATACCAGAAGTGATCAGACCTACCTAGAGGAAATACCACCAGTGTTATCAGACTTACCTAGAGGCAAACCAGACTTGATCTTACCTACCTAGAGGGAATACCACCAGTGTGATGAGACCTACCTAGAGGCATGCCAGAAGTGATTAAACCTACCGAGGGGGAATACCTCCAATCTGACAAGACCTACCTAGTGGAAATACCACCACTGTGACGAGACCTACCTAGTGAGAATACCCAGAGTATGATCAGACCTACCTAGTATACTACTTTCAATATTTGATATACCTCGGCATAATATTGTCAGTGCAAACTGAGGTCCACTGTCATTGTTGTCTAACCTACATAGCATGAAAACCATGGGTCTGAACCAACCAACCTAGGCTTTCTACTGTCAATATATCTGACCTATCTAGGCATACTGCTAATGTCAGTGTGATCTTGCCTATCTAAGGTGACTACTATTCGTGAATCTAACCCTTCCTTGGTATGCTACTGCCAGCGTGAGCCAGCTTACCTCAGGGGAATATCATCAGTCAAACCTGACCTATCCTGTCATAAATATTCATGTGAGATCCTGATACAGTTATGATCTGCTCCATCGGCATGTTGCTACCAGTGCTTTCTTACCATTCATGGGACAGCATCAGGACTTCTCTCCTCAGTGACGCCAGAAGTGAAATCTTACTAGCGAGTTACGGGTCTGTTGAGTAACTTAATATCGAATGACGAATGTACAAATCTACAGGGTACACGGAGACCTTGTACAAGGGCTGTCTTTAATGACATGCAAGCTCGTTAGCTTAGACAGTCCTAGCCAACAGAAGGTCATCCATAATAAGTGTTGAATGAGGTTGACCTACATCGTCCCAGGATCTAATTTGGTGTACAGAAAAGGGTCTTCATATACAAGCCTAAATTATTCATCAATCCCAAGGTATTTATTACATGAGCAACTGTTCCAGCGGCCCCAGCTTCCAGTGACCTACAAGAAGACGAGTTATTCCATAAGCAGGGAGATTCCACCATAGAATCTCACGCCAAATAACAGGTAGGTGTTGTTATGTTTACCTGACTGAGCATCAATGTCTGCTACAGTGAGCCAGGTTCAATATAACGCCCAGAGAGGTGGAAAGAGCGCTTTTGAGATGGAAAGAAAATCTATTTAACTTATGTATACCATTGTCCACTTTTACAGGAGAAACGCGTTTATTCCTATTTTACTCTACCCTGGTTCCCTCTTGAACACTGTAGGAGAAGATGCATGCAGTATCTTCAGTTTTCAAGGATATACTTTTGAAACCTCCACCAATAGACCCTTTCAGTCAAGCCTAAAGGGAAGCTGGCTTCACAGTTACCGCGGCCCAGTTGATCGAACAACGTCATAGCAACATACTCTTAAGCACTGGAGGATTTGGTACATGAATGTAATACGTCTTGATAATCCGGTTTAGATTATCTTAAGAGAAACTTCAGTGATTGGGATTCCAAATTGGTGGGATATGCATTTTTTTTTTTTGAAAAAGTTTTTATTTCTGACGAACATACAATTCACAGATAGGCTATCCGCGATCTTCCAATGTATCCGTCGATATTGAACATACAGAGATATACATTTGGGTGTTTTACACCTCTACATACGTACAGAACAACTAAAAAATACAAACAAGAGACATACAAGAGTGTTTTCATCAAATCCACGAGAGTATAACTATAACCTATGTTTGGATTTAACCACCATCATTGCATGGTATTTATACAGCTTTTTACCAGTGTTTCTCGAGTAGGTGATATATAACTTCCATGTTACTTTGGCATAATCAAATGAACTAGATCGAACACGTATACACATATACACATAACACAAATACAATGTATGTCATATAAACGGGTGGACTATATCAGTATCATTTTGTGCCATAGAGATTGCCAGCGAATGGTGGATCAATGGGGGACACAGACTCAGACACATCAAGTTGTACAACAAATTATCTTGATATACCATTGAAAATTTCGGCCAGGTTCAATTCCTTTAGCACCCCTTTAAATTCATCTCTGCTCATAATATGTTGGGTTTCACTACTGAGCTTATCCCATAACCTAACACCATAGCATAATGGAGAGTGGAGAAAATGGTCCGTTCTGGGTCTCTTCACCTTTACTACTATCTTATCCGCATGCCTCGTTACCCTATTACGTTCTGTTACCAAATGGTTAGAGTCAGTGGCCCACCAGTGTATCATCGCCAACAGATGACGGGACCTACGCAGCGCTAGATTCTCTAGTCCTGCACGTTCTAATAGGACATCAACTCTGATATGGTCCTGGGGTTTTATCCTGAAACAGCAGCGCAGAGCACTGTTCAACAAGACCTGGAGGCTTCGCCGCTGAGAGTCGCTCAGCACAACTGATAAGAAATCGCTGTATTCCAATTTTGATAGAATCATAGATTTAGTTAGGGCGATGGACGTTCTCGTATCCAAAAGGTATCTTAGTTTTCTTAGTTTGAATATTTTCTCTGACACAGACTGGTAAAGTTCATCAAAATACTGTTTGAACGATAGAGCCCCATCGATGGTAACACCTAGATACTTGTAGCTGCTAACGACACTCAGCTGCCGGCCATCTACAGTACAAGCACTCGGGCAGACCAGCAGTTTTTGTCTTGTAGGTGGACACCACATCAACTTGGACTTTGCAACATTTATCAGCAATTTGTTTTTGGTGAGCCAACTACAGAATCGATTGAGATCGTCCTGCATTAAGTCCCTGATTACCTGGGGGTTCTTTCCACTGACAACCATCACCATATCATCTGCAAACAGGATGATTTTTGAGTGTTTCAGTGTTTTAACGATATCATTCAGATAAAAAATAAAAAGAATCAGTCCCAGAACCGATCCCTGAGGCACACCCTTTGTAACTGTTCTAGGCACCGACTTTACCCCTCTTACTCTGGTTGTCTGTTGGCGATTCCGGAAGTATGAAATAAAAAGACTAATCACTCTCGCATTTGCTCCTAGCTCACCCAACTTAGTGAGGAGAACGTGGTGTTCAACGCAGTCGAAGGCTTTTTGTAGGTCTACGAACAGGCATAACGTGGTCATCCTCCTATCCCTCGACTCAAAAAGAGAAGAGACTAAATCGAAGATAGCCTGTCCGGTAGACCTACCTGGAAGAAAACCATACTGTCTCTGGTCAAAGGCCTCTAAAAGAAACAGCTGCGGTACCAGTTGAGCATGCAGTTCGTATTCAAGTAACTTTGACATGACAGGAAGGTTCGATATCGGTCTAAGATCACCAGCCCTCCTTGGGAGACCAATTTTGGGTATTGGTGTAACTACACCCTCGCACCAGATTGGTGGGAAATGTCCCGTACCGAATACCGCATTGACAATTTGAAGCAATATATCAGGCCTTTAACAAACTTCCTCTGAGCGAATATCGGCACATGATCACTTATATAGCAGTTACAGTTTCCCTGCGCGGCCAGATGTTTTGAGTTTGTATAGATGTGATCGATACGTGAACTACCGTATTTAGTTAGATAGGTATCCTTAGTTTTAATAAACGTTAATTGATGTTGATCCAAGAAGCGTTTCATTATTCCATATTTATTTGTTTTAGGTAAATTTAGGTTAATATTTAAATCCCCAATCACCCAGAATTCATAATTTTGATATTTTAGATTCCCTAGTATTTCCGATAGTCTTTCGTAGGCAACCAAAGGATTTCCTCGGGGGGTCTATAAACCGACACAACAAGCATTTTTTTATGATTTGGCTCACAGTATTCACATGTTAAGACCTCAATGTGTTTAGTAGCATAGGACAGGTCCTCAATATTTGCAGGTAAGGGACATGTTTTGTATTAACATACATAATTATACCGCCTCCCTGTTTTGCCAAGTCCGCTGGTCGATCTAGTCTAAAGTGTGACATACCCTGGATATGTAGAAGGTCTTTATCATACTTTTGGGTAAGCCAGGATTCTGTGACCACCAAGAAGTCTACCCCGGAGAACATTATCTTAACCTGATCGAGCTTCTTGTACAAACTTCTTGTATTGATTGTCAGGAAAGTCAGACCCTTCATTGCAACAACTTCATTTGGGAGATAATAATAAGTCTTCATTATGAATATACAAGACATGACAATACAACACTCGGTACCTTGGTGATTCGTTGTTTATTTGGGTAATTAACCTCAAATGTATATCGCCTCAGTAATACTTTAGATATGGTTAAGACAACACAGAAACAATTCACACGGTTGATAGAGATATAAAGGCAGAAGGCTGGCCAACATACGCTTACCTTTATTCAGAGAGTTATCAAATATTAAGTTAAGACAATCCATAGTCATTAAAACAATTCTGTACTTTGACTAAGCCATCATATCTAGTCCAAAAGAACAGTCTTGCACTCACACCTACCCTAGGTGTAAAAGCTGGGGATCCCATAGATACAACGCTAGACTGACCAGTGTTATACCGAGCGACTAACTAACTAGGCGACGCACCGCTAGGCGGTACTGAATGGTAACTCATATATTGTCACTCCTCACTCAATAGGCAGCCCATATTTAGAACTGCCTATATTTAGAACTAGTTACCTGTGGCGATGTTACAATAAGATCGATACGTAATTGTATTCTGTATCTCTATTCAGAATCACGAATTCCCATTGAGCTGCTATAGATATATTGAACGGCATCATAATTTATGTATCATACTGTCTGGATATGAGATACACACCGGTGAGTGGCATTCTGAATCAGCGAAGCTATAAATCAGGATCGTTGTATAGAATCAAAATATTGATTAAAATCTCCTCATACGTATACGAAAACCTCCATTCTCTGAGCATTTATTCTCTAGACGTTGATACTACTTTTGCAGTATCTCCTTCTATGTATCAATATATATGCATGTGAATATGCAAGGTCGCTCCACCACTTTTTACTTTAGATATCTGTTTAACGCATGTCGTAGGCACGCGATGGACCAATCCACCGTGTTATGTTACCAACAGTCTCTACGGCGATCTTTGTGAAAGGCAATACATTGACTAGTACATTGACAATGTATGAACAAATTCTATATGACTTTGGTCAGTCCTTTATCAGTGCCCTAACGACATCCTTATTCATTACTTCTATAAGTATAATGGATATCTCCATGGATAAATCTGTTATATCTTAGAAAGATTTAAGGATCATGTGGAATAAAGTAAAGGTCATGTGCACAAAGCACAAAACGGAAAACAGAATGACACACCATATTAAATGGTTTCGGATACAAGCGGCCGGATTTTCCGAGAAATTTGCGCATAGTAATATCGGGGCGAATGGCAGGCTATTACATTGAATCAACTCAGACCACGAATATCCAAATCCAGTTAGTATTGTATTGATTATTCAGCAGTGCAGCTTTAAGTTATCAAAGAAAATGCAAAATTACCGCCGATCTTCTCACGCAGTTCTATGGAAGCAATGGACTTTATTTCTTTATCTCCGCTCTGTGAAGTCGGAGATGACTACTACCCGTTTTCTCTTCCCGGGGAATTTTACACTCCCTTCTTTTCTATTGAGGCTTGGTATTGGGTGGATGATAGATACTTTGATTTACTGCGTCGTTCCAAGGTCGACTGGCAAAGTATCCGCCATAGATCACTACCATCTATCACGTTCCCAGTTTTATTGGCTTTGACTCCAATGAATATATTACCCTGATTAAATCTACGACCGAACCTCTGTCATCATACTGACTACTTTTACAGGTACTGCCTATGATATTGGGTTCGACGTGTTGGTATGCCTACTCGTGCAACAATGGAATGATATGCTAAATTTCCCAAACCTCATACATATTCGGTACAAGCAAGTGGATGGGTGAATTTCCACTTAGCCAATGTATTACTTTCGATAATGGATAACAATAGCCCCGAAAACGTCACCAATGTTGTGCACATATATTTACTATAATACACATGTGGCCGAACATCCATGGAATACTACCCGCGGCTAGGTGTGTAGTATAAATAATGTTCAGGCTCACTGAGACGTATATATAATTGTGTACAAAATATTCCCTTATTTACACAAGTGTGTACAAAATGAATACAATATAAACTGGTTTCAGATAAGACGGGTGTAGAATCTACGCAACATCCTCGCATTCGCTTGGATGTTACTATACGTCTGTCCTCGGAGATTACAGCCGCTTGCATCTGAAACCAGCTAATATTATGTGTTTATTCATCGTATTCGGAGTGCTCGTTGAAGCGAGCTGCCACAGCTCTTAACGACAATGAAAATAGAAACACTAAATACCTCCTGTCATCCCACTAATGGCGGAGAAAGAGGGAGATTGCTATAAATATAAACGTATGAATAATTCTTCATGTGGTCCATCATTAGAGTTATACACAGTAATAAGATGCCGTGTGATCAAACCAAGATCTCCTAGAGCAGGTAGCAGCGCGTCGTGTGATTATAGAGCATTCTGCGAGCGGTCGTACGTCACATAAAGATGGTGATAGACCACAGCCTCATTCGCTCCCCAGCAGGCAGTCAGGAGGTCCCTTTGTCTTAGTGTTTCAGGGGCAGGTGGTGGTGCACAGTGGTAACGCCTAAATTGCCTGTACCGCGAATAGATGAGCTTTCCAGGCACCCACGTGCATTAATTAACGATGGCAAATCACTTGAGACTTAAATTGCCGTGCCTGGGTAAACCAGGGATGAGCATGAAGGAACTGTTACACTCCAATTACTCTAGTGAGAAAAAAGTGTGCACTTTCTATTGGTCTAAATGGTCAAGCTTGCTCCATGCTAATACTCCGGAGGGGGCTGACCTTAGCAACGATCAGTAGGTCACCCCCACTCATAACAGAGGTCAATTTATAGTGCAGCAACTCCATATAATAAGCAAGCAGTCTGCAGCTAGCGATCACTGCAGTAGCATCAGCAATAACAGTTGTAACGGGACCGTAGACATGGGTTACTCATGGGTTACGAAGTCTCCATGTATGGAGCCACAATAAACCACTACGCATTGCTCATTAGTGGCTGTAAACCACAACTATTGGATCTGGACATTCGGCTCTGTAAACCACTCCAGGTTGACGACTTAACCCTTTCCCTGCAGCACCCAGTTCCCCTGTTCACCTCTACACGGCAGGCATTGCCTCCCCAAATGACCCTGCTACGGCAGGCATTTTTTTTGGAAAATAGCAATGTCATGTAATGTGTCATGTGATTTAAGTAATTTACCTTGGTGACTGATCATATTTTGTTATACCAAACCAAAGGTCAATATGCCTATTATAAATTGTCAAAATTTCTTTTAAATCAAACAATTATCTTTTCATCTATTAAATTTTGTATATAAGTATCAATGATTCCTCTAAGATGCCTTGAGGCATCTTCCTGCCGTAGCCAGGGGAATGCCTGGAGGCATCTTCCTGCCGTAGCCAGGGGAATGCCTGGAGGCATCTTCCTGCTGTTAAAGGGTTAATACATGCCCCATTGCTCGTATGCTACTACGCGTCAACCTCTTATTGTTCATGGCCGCCTGTCCACAAAATCATCGATTATTGTCCATCAAATTTATTTTCATATTAGCCAAGTGGTAAAGCTGTTTACATTAAGGATGGTATTTAGTGTTCCTGATTTTGCACATGAGTCCTCTAATATGTCGAGATGATGGCAAAATGAATTAATGATCCTCTCAGTTTTGACTTTTCATGATTTTTGACCGTATATTTGAATCAATCCTTCTTTTCCTACGTCGGTCTTTGAGGAGCTCAGTTTTGCTAATATCTAGGAAATACGGATATTTTCATGTCTATCTATTTTTTTTATTTAAGTCAGTCCATACCTGTAACAATCACTGTATAATGAATAACATTTCGGAGTCACATCTATTCTCATCGCCACGACTGCAACTAAAATATAGTTGGGTAATCAGAGTCCAACTATGATGAAGTTGATGTGATGATAATGTGGTTGATTGTCTCAGTACGACATCACGTTGTCTTTATCGATGTTCTTCAGTAGCCTTTTGAATACATCCACAGTGTCAATCATTCCTGTTTTCGAGTCTAGTTTTTCCCATGGAGTATCACCGCTGAACGATATCTCATATTTAGAGTCGTTATGTCTATTGTCACTTCAGGTGCCTCTTACCTTGTGTAAGTACTTTTACTCGTCTTTATCCTTTTGGATACTACAATGATATCACGTGTACACACTGAAAGAACGATATTTACAATCGACTTTCAAATAGGAAATAATCGCTTGCCTTGTTATATGCGTGTTTTCAAGAATGTTTGATGAAGTTCTAATACCGTTTCTCTTCTAGGAGGGTGGTTGTGGCCCACTAGATTTTAGGTCAAATACATACTGTAGAACCGTCCGAAGGCGCTATAAATATCATGTAAGGAGGTCAGGGTGAAGGTCGTGGTTTGCTCCGAGTTCAGTCATTGGCTACTGGGTTTACTCTATTCCATATATGGTAGTTAATGCAGGGGGACAACTCCATGAAGCTAGTCCCGTAGCTAGCGTTTACTCTAAATATGGCTGGTATTGATGCATGGCAATATAAACTGGTTTGTAACATAGTGAATCAATATTAGCCCATAAGAGAAACTTGCATAACGATATTTTGAAACACTAATGTGCTACCAGACTAATAAGGGTTTCCTAATTATATCTACCTTGTTAACGAACATCAATATTTCCTTCTCATAAAATAACCAGTTGCTGGGGAAAAACTAAATAGACTTCAGTCCTGTACCTCTCGCAACCCTCGTCGCCGTGATACAGGCAATTCACGGGAAGGTTGCATACTGAATGTTCATAATCAAATACTTGTGCAAGTCTGGGGAAAGTTTTAATACAGACTATTTCACCTATACTAGGTGAAGAAAATTCATTCAAAGGCCTGAGTTGGGAATGGGTTTGATGTTTAAGCCTTTGTTGTCGCTTATAGATGAACCCCGGAATAGATCGAGTGTAATTTGAGTGAAATTGTCATTAAAAAAACGGAGTCATTTACCTAGGTTATGCCCACAGGGAATACAATGGTCAAAGAATGACGTCATTTCCACCTAGCATACAATCATTAGCACACGCGAGCCTTGGCTGAGTACAATCAACCCTTAATTGAATGGAAATGGGCTGTATGTGTGTTTCTCATTTAGCGCTTAGGCGTTTCTGCTGTTGTTGATTGCACGAGGCGAGAGGCTATGTTAGGCCACAAGGCATGTGAGGGATATAAGAAAAGAGACTAATTACTGATGAAGCTCCCCTCTAACGACATCTTTATTTCAATTCCCTTTCAAATGGAGTTGATAAATTGTCCTTTTCCACCCATGTCACACCACTCGGGTACTGTGTTAATAAAACCGTTATAATAGATTATTTGATTCGGTAGGTGGTATATTCCTTATCTTGAACCATTATGTCCAATAGTGATAGTCTAGTGGCATTAACGACACATCCTACATTTCACAGTAGGGCCATATGGTGATTGTCAATAATGAAAATCCTTCATTCAGAAGAGAAACTCGTTGCATTTTACTATACCAAATAAGTAAAATACAATGTTTCTAAACCCAATCGGTAAAAATAGACCTATTGTATTTGCCTAATCTATATGGGAAAGGTACTGTAAATATTATTTTCTTTCAAGAACAAGGTCGGGGCTCTATAGTTTTTGTTACTTATACTTGCAGCACAAGACAATTTTTATAGTTTGTTATTCTGTGAGAGTTTGGAGATAACAACGTTTTCAAATTTCCATTTATCCTTTTGTAATCCTACATTAAGTCAATTTGAATAAGGTTGACCATCTGGTTAGACCTTCGGGAAAATTATAAGGCTTTTGATTTTCAAAGCAAATTATCCCATATGCCTTTAAATTCTACATTAGGCTACTTGGCTTAGATGTCAGACTTAACATTAACACGGGACAATGTAATTCGTGAGCCCGTAGCGATTGCCGTTCAATGTCTTTTGTGTATGTCCGGACTCCGGAGGCAGAGTGATATATATTATGGTACCTACAGGTTTTATATTGTGATTAAGGGCATATATCTGAGAACCAATCACTATCAAGTGTCAGATCTGTCTAATAGACGCTGCCTTGATTATCTACTCCTGGCGATTGTGTGGCATTGATCTGTGGCACTATAGCCTATTCAATGATATCATTATCAGGAAACGAAGTTAGGATTACCACTTGAATGTTTTGATTTCTTATAGCGTCTTTGCATATCCGGATGTTGTAGGAAGAGGGACGCCGAAATAAGAAAAGAGGTAGACTCCCCCACTGTTACCCTGTTTTCTTCTTATCATATATCTAAAATATTCAAAATATCACATAAATGTATATTATTTAATTGTATACGGACACTTCTTAGCAGTAAATACGGTATGTAAATCAGAGATATTCGTGCAGAGGTATATAACATCAATACAAAACTATACTTATCTTTAGCGTACAGTTATTTTTCTCCTAGGCCACTATTTACACGGGTTTATATTAAATATCTATTAGAGGGAATAGTTTCCATTGGTAGCAAACCTGTCAGTTAACGCAAGGTGTCCACTTATGTGTGATGTTCACTTACGCGGGGTATCCTTTAGGCGGGGTGTCCGTTAGGCGGGGGTTCTTCCCTTATTGCCATCTATCATTTATCAATTAAGCAATGTACCGTAAGGCGGGGCTGAATGGTAACCCATGTATTGTAGCACATGGGCTCGGACTGTGTAATTGCAGATACTATCGGGAAACTCACGTGGCCAGAGGAACTCGTGATGTACACAATGTACAGTAAACCGGCACCGCTCAAAATGAATATCAGTGTGGATTTTTCCCATACTTTTAGCACGGACTCACGCCAAGCGATGGATCGACTAAAAGCATGGCACACATTTCTCCAGAGCGGTGCATTATAACTGCACAGTGGGAGGAGAGAGACATTATACAGTATGCAATGAGACATCATAGCTTGCCAACACTGGACATGCGATTAGATTTCACATCCTAGTTCGCCAATCCTCTCCTATATTATAAATAGGACACGAGGCAGTTACTGATTATATCACATTATAGACGTGACATATTTGATCATTATATTACAGTATTTATAAACAGGCCATATTTGCTGATTATATAACAGAATAAAATATAATAGAATACGCCGATTTTATTTATTACAGCGCTTCCCAACGAAACAGTTTGCGATTACAAACACTAGTAAACAAAACAGAATTGCGTTAAGATTGTTTAATGTAAAAGATATGAGCTCAAAGGATATTCATGAGAAATGTAAAATAAGACCGATTGAAATCAGAAGAGCAGGACATCTTTTATCAATGGTGAAATGGTGGACTAAGGATGATAAACGTATTTTTGAACAAGATATGAATAGAACTAGGGAGATAATGGTATAACATACTTTTATTTCGACGGAATATAGAAATTGTGGATGAATGAGTGAGTGATGGTCTTGTCCTGTGTTGTCATGTAAATACAAATGTCTGTCTCATGTTGACACCAGCGTGGAAGATCGTCTGGAAACAGATGAACGTTTGTACCGTCGTTAAATAATCTTGAATTAAAAAAAAATTACATTGAAGATAACAATAACAACACCAATAAAAATACTAATAATCAAATACATTCATAACGGAAGGCATTTGTAAATTCCTGGGGGACTTACTAGTACACTTTCCGCTTAGTTTCATCCGTTAATTCATCATTAGTCCTCAGCACCTTGCCCATGACTTAGCTCACACTAATACCTCCAGACTCTACCACATCAGAGGTCAGCCTCCATCAACGCCCTAACGCCACCCCCTGCTTGCTCCCTTCTTGCTCCCTGCCTGCCCCCTGCCTATCCCTCTCCGGCCCCTCACCTACCTCCTGCATGCCCCCTGCCTGTCCCCTGCCTGTCCCCTGCCTGTCCCCTGCCTGTCCCCTGCCTGTCCCCTGCCTGTCCCATGCCTACCGACTTCCCCCCTTCTGCGTGCGGCGGGCGGCGAGGGGCTGGATGCAGGGGGCAGTTGGCGAGAGGCATGCGTCCGGAGGTGGGCGGTGGGCGGTAGGCAGCAGGCGGGGGTTGGTGGTTGGTGGTTGGTGGGCAGCGGGCGGAGGGCGGCGGGCGGGGAAGCTGTGCTACCATTGAGACACCTCCGGGTGTAGACAGAGAGGAGTGGTGTTTGGAGAGGAGAGGGAAGGATTGTCGAGGGGATGTTTGAGAGGGGAGAGGGGGCTGGGGTAAGGCCTTGAGGCGTGACCGGCAGCGCCTTCAAAGGGCACCGCCGCCCGCCCGGACCCCGCCCGGACCCCGCCATGACCCCGCCCTGACCCCGCCCGGACCCCGCCCGGACCCCGCCCGGACCCCGCCCGGACCCCGCCCGGACCCCGCCCGGACCCCGCCCGGACCCCGCCCGGACCCCGCCCCGACCCCGCCCGGACCCCGCCCGGACCCCGCCCGGACCCCGCCCGGACCCCGCCCGGACCCCGCCCGGACCCCGCCCGGACCCCGCCCGGACCCCGCCATGACCCCGCCCTGACCCCGCCCGGACCCCGCCCGGACCCCGCCCGGACCCCGCCCGGACCCCGCCCGGACCCCGCCCGGACCCCGCCCCGACCCCGCCCCGACCCCGCCCGGACCCCGCCCGGACCCCGCCCGGACCCCGCCCTGACCCCGACCGGACCCCGCCCGGACCCCGCCCCGACCCCGCTCGGACCCCGCCCGGACCCCGCCCGGACCCCGCCCGGACCCCGCCCGGACGCCGCCCGGACCCCGCCCGGACCCCGCCCGGACCCCGCCCGGACCCCGCCCGGACCCCGCCCGGACCCCGCCCGGACCCCGCCCGGACCCGCCCCGACCCCGCCCCGACCCCGCCTGACCCCCGCCCTCAGTGGCCGCTATGCCTATTGACCTATTTCCACCTGCCGACAAAATAATGGCCGATTTTTAGGGAGCACTCCCTCTAATACGCAAATAAGGGGATGGAGGTGCAAGTACTAAAAGTGCTAGGTAAACATAGGCGATTTTCTTCATGGATAATCTCTTTTCAACTGCAAAATGACTTGTAATCCTTCTTACTAAACCTACAATTATTAACAAAATTTTATGTTCTGATCTTGTGGAGAGTGGCGCCAAAAAAAGCCATAGAACATGGATCGACCACCGACTTTTCCTATGTTTATTTTCCACTTGACGTTTCTGATAAAGAAATCCACTGACCAACAAATTGTCTGTTCAAGATCTTTTCCCCCACTCCGTAACGTGTACTAGTCCCTTGCCAATTTGGTAGAACAACATTGTTTTTAACTTATTACTACTGAAACCATCAGAATCACCGTGATCATCTAATGGTCAAACCAGTAACTGGGAGTCAATGATGACGTCTTTGTATCTGATGTCAGTGACCTAGATACTTGACCCTTGGTGTGCGTTCTATAGGCATTCATGAAGACCTCACCACCACCATCTTGAATAGAGGACTGTTCAGTAAAGGCCGTCGCTCGGTCAAGCACTACCCTGTCAGGTTTCATCGCCAAACAAATTCAATGCATTTACACCTATAGTGTGAAAGGCGGATGTGAGCGCAATGCTATGGTTGCCACCAAGATAGGACTGCAGGGACAAACTAGAGCAATGCAGCAAGTTTTGGCTGTCTAAACTTGAGAGCTGATAACTAATTTGTTTCTTCCATAGAGAAAGATAAGCTTCTGTTGGCCAGGCAATATACAATGCATATGAATCCGTATACAATGGTTGCGGTATCCGACAGTTTTTGAACAATGGGTAATGGTTTACTGAGTCTTCATACATTTCCAATAGGGACTATGTATACGGTGGATAATAGATGTTGATTACTGTTTCTGTAAATGGTAGATACACACAATGTACATACACAATATTTGCATGATTTTGATCTGAGTGAGGGTAATAAATGGAGTCGTGGGAACTGTGTGTGAAATGATCGACCATGTTGTGTAGCTCTGTGCCTGTGATTCACAACTAAAATTTGTTTCTTACTTTTACAAAGAAGATGTATCATTCGTCCTTAGTTCATATTTACAGCATAATTAAGATCTGCTAAAACATAAACGGGCCGATAGATTGGGATGAAAATATAACCGATAACAAACAAATATGTAGGCTGCGAAATTGAGAACGGTCATAACTTTGGTAGACGTAGTCTGATACAGAAAACTGGTCAACATGACACAAATATGACTTGGTGCTCAGGATTTATATAGGATTTTATACGGTAATAGGAGTTTTTACACGAGCGTTGATCTTTTTTTATTAGATCAATTTCATATCTGATTATATATGAGTGTTTTTCATTTTGTTTTCCAAAGGGAAAAGGTAATAACACGTGTACTTTCCACTGCCGAACAATGGAATATCCTAGTAGCTACACTTGGTAGTTCTATGTTGAACAAATCAAGTCGTCGGACGTACAAGTTTTAATCTAACCGTGCATTAGGTGAACCTGAAATTCAAATGTATCTAACGTTTTCCGAAGTACCGACGCAATTTTACTTTTTCTGTGTTTTTCTGTTTTCTTTAGACATATACATTGTCAATCGAAAAGAAAGAAAAGCAACATTACATTTTAAAAGTATTTATATTCTAACCAAATAAAGATGACAGGACAGTATAAATAATAGTGCCGGGATAAGACACAACTAAGTGATCCTAATTCCTACGGGCAGACTATTGTAACAATTATCCTTCCCTTTCTATCATCATATAGGTCATATTTCAGAGTATGACATTCTCTTTCGTCCGTTTTTGTTGGAGCAATAGCAGGAGTCATTTCTTGATGAATTCCTGGTCTATCCTTTCACCAGGCCCCTTCAAACTAGAAAAAGATCGATGGCATTAATCTTACTCCTTTATTCATTTACAAAACGCCAGGAGATCATGGAGTACAACGATATACGGACCATAATATCCGTTACAGAAAGAACCCACACAAATAAGACGCGATGGAAATTTCACCAGTCACATCGGAGCTGCTGTCACACACCGGGACCCAGCTACGGAGCAGCTCCGCAGAAACCATGAATAGTTGGTGAGCGGAAGTGACGGTTTAAGTGTTCAGTGCTGAAATATTCATCACTGAGAGACAGCGACCCGACGCCTCACGTAAGAGCCCGTGTGTCGGCCTCATAGGCATCTCGGCCCAATTACCCGCCGCCATGTAGGCTTAGGCCCAGTTCACACCTACTGATAGTGACCATCGATTATAGGATCTGCTACCTTTATACATTCCAGATAATTTATCGGTAATAAGTGTAAACTGCAAAATTCCCAAACTGGGTAGTTTAAAGTGGGCAAAACCCTTGGAATGTTGCAAATTACAGTTATAAATATTTGTTGAGGATGGATAATCATCAAATTCAGTAGGTGTAAACTCGGCTAAAACCACTATTGCCCATTAATTCAGCTGAGGCCTAGTCGACACCTGCCAACGGGAATAGAATATCGGGATGGGTAACGTCTGTCGATGTTACTCCCCAGGGAAATATCGGTGACAATGCAAGACAGTGAGGCATTTACACCCGTCGGAGGATTATGCAATCTATCTGCACCGAAGGAGTATTACTTTAATTCTTCATTACAACACTGATTAATTCAACAACATTTGCTTGCGTCAGTGGCCTAAAGATTCGGTCAGTGATCCCAGTTTATGCAACTTTGGGTTGTGAAATCATTGCCTAGGTTTCGAATTTTGCTGTTTACATTTACTGATAGTTTGTCGGGAATGTGTTATAATCGGGGTGACAATTATAGATTCTATAACTAGTGGTTCAATTCGGTAGGTGTCAGCTGGGCCGTAATATAATCATCCATGCCTAGTTACCCACCACCATAGAGGCTTTGTCACACACACCACCACAGCAAGAGGGCGCACTTTAAAGCCATTTTCCATCGGCATCGATTGTTCTAGTTTCCTAAAAAATCTGTCGGTGGTGCTGCCGACCGCACGTCGCCACTAAATAGTCGGTGAGGTTGCAGTGTATAATCTATTTCTTTTGCACGTAACAGTCAAAAACGATTTCATTTGATATCTAAAGTTTGAGTCTCACCATGGTATCAATGTGCTTTGATTCAGCGGTCCTTGGCGAAGTCAGTCGCTGGTGGTCTTATTGCGTAATTTTCGCCAAATTAGTCGGTGACCATTTCAAATGCCAAATTGTTTTCATTCAAAGGTCTTGCGTCGGTGTACAAAAAAACAATAGGTGGTTTCCGACTGCAGATCGGTAACGAATAATCGGATAATGGAAATGGGCTGATGAACTTATAAACATACTAGATCTAAAAACGGATGGGTGCAATTACAGAGTAAAAGACCTCAAAAGAATGTGATTATTCTTAGTAATAATTGTATTACTTATTCATATCAATAAATTTTATTAGCCCACTCCGGCTTCGCTTTCCTTTTCTCCAGGGATAGGGCTAATGACAGAGCATAAGACCCCAAAAGAATGTTTAATTCAGTCTGCGGGTGCATGTACACACATATACCTACAAACTGACAGCCTGAAGAGATCCTAACCGGTGAAGGTTTCTCTCAATACATCGGCATCACTTCATCTGTATGAGTAGGATGCGAACCCGAGCCTCTGTCGTAGCTAATGACGCGTGCTATCCATTACACATCGCTGGCCGGTGATCAGAGACTGGGTGGCCGGTTTGGCCAATAGCTGTCTGGCAGGATTGAGCAGGAAAAGATGTTACGCTACACATCACAGTTCAGTGGGTATTTCGTAAGGACCCTTCCGCTGCTGCAAGCTGCTAGACTGCTAAACTGCTAGCATCCACCCTTGAGGTGACTCAAGACCACCAATGAATTCTCCATTCTGATATCTATTCGAGGAGCATCCAGAACGTACCGTAACCAGCGAAGGAGGGAGGAGGTTGGGGAGGGGTAATCTTTTCTGGACTTTTCCCCCGTCACTCCCTTCTTTGACCAATTTCATACAAAATAGAGATGGTTGTGGGTGGGGGTAATTTCCTTTTGTTTGGAATTACGACATGTATCGACTTCCTCATTCGCAGGATTTCGTCAGAGAATAAAAAGTTGTATATTGTGTTATAAGTCACGGGACATCCTGTAGCGGCTGTATAATGTCATAGAAGAGTGCCCAGCTGACTAAACCCAACCACTACAGACCGAAATACCTCACTGACCTTCTGATACCTGATATTTTTAGAGTCTGCAGAGGCAGTTGGAAAAGTGGCAGGTTGGCTGGTTGCCAAGTGGGTTACTTAAAATAACCCACAGACCCGATAAATCCTAAATATCTTTAGTCATGTTTGTTATTCCATGCTCATCTGTTCCTTATTGGCCTATAGATACAACAGCTTTCAACCGAAGATCAACGTATGTGTCTTTAAATTTTCGAGAAGAAACCTATCAATAATAAATATACCATTTGTTCCTAGTATAGGATATGAGATGCAGGCAGTGTGTTCGTCGCTTCATACGTGGTGAACTGCGTACTTAGAACCGTGTAACTAAAACAAGATTAAATAGCTGATGAGTATGAGGTTGTGTACTGCCAGTCTTGATAGTCAAATAGAATCATTGTCTTGTTTGCAAGATGGTAATTAAAATTAGACTTCTATTTATTTATGATGATGCACTGTTCATTTCGAAATACCTCAATCAACTCCTGTGGCGTAGAATTCGCGAGAGGCTTCTATGAGGGGTTGAATAGCTCTTTGGTAGTCAAACAGTAGTCACACATCGTAGTATCACAGAGTTATCAGACAATAGTCACACAGTTGTCACATAGTAGTCACAATGTAGTCACAGAGCAGTCACAGAGTAGTCACACAGTAATCACATAGTAGCCGCACAGTGGCCACACAGTTGTCGCATAGAAGTCATAGAGTACTCACACAGTTGTCACATACTATATGCTTTGCAACCATATTGGGCACTGAAAACTAGGTATTTTTGACTTGCCATACAAATGTTTTCATAACTTAGTCTGTAAAAAATATATATATTTACAAAGGGTACCATATTAAACCGGAGATTGTGGGCTTTATTGTCATATATATTTTGAATTTATTCAGGTGATTTTTCTGTTTTCATTTTTGACATATTTTCTCTGAAATCATGCTAAAAGTTAGGCAAAACGTTTGACTTCTAGAATATGAGTGAAGATCCCATAGAATTCCATATGGAAGCAAAGTCAAAGCCCAGTTTAATCAGATTTCTGTGAGGATCATTTTGATACCTTAACTGTTATTGTATTCATAGTAGAAGTCAAAATGGACTGTTTTATTATCAAAATAGAAAAGAAGCAAAAAGAAGCCCCTTTTTGTGATATGTGCCATATGTTAATGCATTGTCGTGGTTGGCAGAAAATGGAGAAGTAAGGCTTGGTTGGAAATGATGCAATATTTTCACATTATAATTTCAGACAATATTTTTCCTTTAGTTATTATTTACAAACAAATGCTTACTTCAATTAATTTAGATGTGCAGCACATGTCAATCTATAAGATTTTTTAGGGAAATACTATTTGAATCCGGATTCCACCTAAGTCCCTAATATGCCTTCTTGACCTACAGTCACACAGTAGTCTCAGAGTAGTCACATTTGAGAACAGGAAACTGGTGACTACCACTCAGACTGACTAAGGTTGGGGACTCACTAAGCTCCCGACACATCACGACAAGAGTTCTAACACACTATGACACAGAAGGTTTCAACACTCTGACAGTTAAGGCTAACCCCACCAAAGCCAATGGTCTCGTCAAGGCTATGATGCAGGCATTTTTGATTCATAGCCATGTCGTAGCCATGTCGGAGCAATTTCGCAAGCAGTCATTGCCAGGGTTTAGTGACGACACCTGTAAGTAGTGTGCGAAAGGTGTCTTTTAACGACGCAACTCACATTTAAAAGTCCTGACTGAGCCGCCATTCGGTGAAGTAGTATACAAAAAGTGTCGTTTTATCAGGGCTACAAACGAGTAGTATGTAAAAAGTGGTATTTGTGTCAGGCCTCCATCGGACAGTCTATAAAAACTGTCGCTTTGACAAGACTACAATAGAATTAATATGGTGTTTCTCAAGGCAATAACAACAAAGTATTTATAAAGAACCTTTTTTTAGGGATCGCACTTTGGTAAATATCATTTGAATCAGACAATAAAGGCGCGCGAGGTCTCCTGAATAGGATGCTTTAATCGAGCATCTGTGTCCATCTCTATTTCCTTCATTTCTCATGAAAAATGTTTTAGAATCCAGCCGCCATGGAATTTGAAAATCAATTGTTATCTTGGCTGGATCATAATTTCTGCATTCCGAGGTTCATCATGATCCAAAATATCATTGAATATTCTTCAAATACATTAGAATATCATTAAAATGCAATATAATGGTCTCAAAATACAAATACCTAAACCTCCTCAGTAAACATTGCCGATACCACATGCGCAGGCCAGAGGTCTGACAGCGGCACCATTCACCATTCACCGCCACTAAAGTGAACCGTCCTGCTTTTAAACATTGATGGGAATGCTGCAACACTTTGTCACGCGACGACCGCAGTTGATAACGGTGAGAAGCGGAAACCACGTAGTAGATATAGGCAATAATCGATGCTTTTATGGACAGTAAACCATGAGAGGTTGGCACGTTGTAATGCACAAGGGTTATGAAGTGTATTACAAAGTCAAGTATGAGTCGTTTACCGAGCACAATACCATTGATTGTTGTATTTATTATCTATCTCCTCGATTAGATTAAAGCCAGGAATTGTCATATTAGATGGTATATCTTATTGTTTGCTCTATAACACAAAGGGATTATTCACCATTATACAATGGTTTTGAGGTCGTATACAACGGATTTAAATCTTTATCTCACCCCAGATATTTTTTCTACATAGACTTAACATTGGAAACTCGTATCTAACACCCATTAGATATTTAGGAAATATATCCAATGGGGGATAATATCACAAATGTTAGCCCATTAGTCAATTTTAAGGGTGAGATAAATTCAGAAACCCATTCAAGTTTAGGGTCGGAGCTCGATCCCATCTCATTTGAATCACATAGCAATTCACGCGGCTTCGCCTTGTGAATTACTACGTGATTCAAACTCGATGGGATATGAGCTCAGACCCTAAACTTTCATGGGTTTCCTCTATATTATACAATGGTTATGGTATCTGGCAATTTTTAGATAATAGGTAGTGGTTTACTGAGTCCCCATACATTTCCAGTGGGAACTATGAACATACGTTCTATGATAAAGGGTATGCCTCAGCAGTGTTCATACAGCACACCCATCTTTATCTGAACCCTGCTATAAGTCTAGCCATAGGAATGATATTAAACAATTATATGCAACGATAACCTGCATGGTTGTAGCAGAATGATATGAGATGACGTCATAATCGACCTGCTACTCAGTGACTAATATTTCAGAGAGCCGACAAGATATCAATTCCGAGATTTATGCATTCTTAACTTGATTCACGAAGTAATCTGAATTATTCTGAATTATTGTGATCCTACTCTAATATCCGTAAAAGGAGTGAGATAAATCCAGAACCGCACTCAAATCGAGAAATAAACAATATTCCACTCGTTTAGATGTGATGTTATCGTCACCCGGATTTGCCTTGATGTCGATTGCAGCTCATCCAAAATCGTGAACTGTCGTTTATTTATACGATTCTCGATCAACTTCTATATGAATTCTTGCTGTTGCTGTATGTTCTCCAAGGTAAGCTGAAAGAGAGTGTCTAAGTTCATTTTACACGTTTATTGTTGACGGTCACGATTATCAATAGATTATAACAACTATTAACAGCTGTTGTCCACCGACTACCGAGGCGCTATCTTACAATTTCCTGGTGGATGATGACAGAAGTAGCAATCACTCTGTGCCCGGGTTCAGCATGCCTCATACATTCCATCCGGGTTTTCTGTCACCTGGGTTGTCACCGCGTCACAGAAAACCAAACAGGTGTACTAAAAACCAAACCTATCATCATCATCATTGAATTGTCGTCTGCTCAATTGTCCAGGATTGCATCTCTCTGATTATTTATGGCGGGAATAAAACAAAGCTAAATACAGCCAGGCCTGCGACCTTAGCAATATCCGGAGTAGGCGCTGGCCATCCGATCCAATCCCCGCACCCCCTGAGTGGACTAATTCCCCTCCGAAAACAACGCCTCCCCACGAGCAACAAGGTTCCCATGGCAACTGTCGTCATGGCCGGAAGTGTTACGCTGGAGATTGTAGTCAGCGTGTCCGCCAGGTGGTGCTGGTGTGTGGGTGTGTAGACGCTGCAATCCAATAATAGTGGAATGACCTTCAGACGACCTTGGTGCGGGCTCACTTCGCTGGTATCGGCGTGTTGTCACTGAGATGTAGGCGTGTAACTGTGCTAACGTTTCTAAGGTCATATTACTGAAAGGAAAACTTAGATGACTTTACCCCAAAACTATCCCTTACTGTTCAAACTACAGTTATACATGTTAAGAGAAGGCACATGGTAAACCGGGTCTGCAGAGTCATTTATTTAAAATCTGAATATTACGGAAAAAAGTACTTTGTGTAAAAAATAGTGCTTGAGAAGACCATTGGTCATTTTGTCTTTTCTTTAATAATTCAAAATTGCAATGCTGCATAATGAATACAATATTAACTTGTTTTAGATAAAAGCGGCCGTAATCTCCGGGAATTAGACTCTAAGTAATATCCTCGCATTCGCCCGGATACTATTACGCGTCTAGTTTTGGGAGATTACGGCCCCTGGTATCTGAACCCAGTTAATACTGTGTATATACTTGAGCGGTTCGTGGACTGAGCAGCTCTATGTTCAGTGTGGCTGATGGTGTATCTGACTACCGCTGATGGACAGCGCTCTTTATGATACGTATCCACATTAATGACCACTCTAAGGCCCCATTCCCACTAAGATATTTCAGGGCATACATGTACGAGGCTTCAATCGGCACAAAAATGCCATGTTGCTAAGTGGCAATAAAAAAAAAGAAAATCGTTGGCGACTGTTGTCCCAACCTCTCTGGTACGTCCTAAAAGGGCATGAGTCTCTGGTAATTTAATTTCAAGCATGTTTGGAATTTTCAGGCTGGTAGTCGCTTATCATGCCCTCCAAACCACTGTGCGACTGGCGTTTCCCGGCAATTATTCCGGGCACCAGTCTCTGGGACAATAATATCCAAGTAAGGATTGGGGTTAAAGACGACTATCACTCCCTGACTCAGGCTCAGTTTACACCTTTTATCTCACCTCTGGAATTTTTTCTCCATAGATTTAACATTGGGAACTCGTATCCAACGCCCATTAGATATTCAGGAAAAATATCCAATGGGGGATTATGTCACGAATGTTAGCCAATTAGTCAATGTGAGGGATGAGATAAATTCAAAAACCCATTCAAGTTTAGGGTGAGAGCTCGATCCCATCTCCTTTAAATCGCTACATAATTCACGCGGCTTCGCCTTGTGAATAACTACGCGATTCAAACTCGATGGGATACGAGCTCTGACCCTGAACTTTCATAGGTTTCCTCCATAATATCTCCGGTTATATCGGATTGCTAGCCATTGTTATCATTCTAACATTTACTTCTTAACAGCGAGATGCAATCGAAGATCTTTTTTAGAATTTGGTTATGGTGTTAGTCTGCTGAAGGTGGGGGGAAGTTTATTCCTTTGTTTGATTCCACCGTGACATTAACGGAAGGGATGTCATAAGAGCGAATTTCATGAGGAAATGCTGTAAGCAAGGCAAAATCTCAATATGCTAAGGAGGTACCAATCTGTTGGCCAATTGGATTTCCTCCCAGTTGATTCTCCAAACCGATTCGACCTCCGCGATTGCCCTGTACTGTTGGCATTCAGCCAAAGCCTGTCGCAGGCAATGTGGGTCACGGAAACGCTCCGCTTTCCATTCTCGCAGCATCTCTCATGTTGCTAGGCAACGCGCGTGACGCGGGCGTTCACGGCACATGATGGCGGCAGTTCCCCGGGACCGGAGTGCGCATGCTCCATGAATGATGGGGCCTGTTGTGAAAAATACGTAATGGCAGCCGTGATGTGTAATAGTGGCCGACAGTGACACTAAGCCGACTGAAGAAAACCTCGCCTCCCCCTCAGTGACCGGAATGCTGGGCTGCGAGACAGGTTTTGTATTATTCAATCAAAGGGAATATTCACAAAGTAGTAATTATGACTCCATTTTTACTAAAGGTAATTGAAGTTACCGAAATAGTGCATACTTGTAGAACAAATTTACCCTTTTTGCCATCAGTATTTATCAAGCGTAACTGAAGGTTATTTCTTCATTAGGAGTCACTATCGGGGGATTCTGAATGTGATCTAATATTGGTTGGTTAGTTATGTAACGATCTTTACAACACCCTAAATGGACCGTACATTCTGGTCTGTATTTCATGGGGATACCATTTAGAGATTACTTTGTCATTCCCGACCTCGGACTTGTGTAATCTAGTCCTGGTTTATTGAACTCTATTTGGCATGACATCATAATTGCTAGACAGGATGGTCGTAGAATTTTGATCAACAGCCTCGTTGTCTCCCTCGGTATACACATCTAGTGGGTAATTAGGTTAGGTAACATCAGTGCGGAACATGCTGTAAGAATAGATGACTGTGTTGACTAATCATTCCCCGACAGACATAGTCGAATATCAAATGTTAGCGTTGCCATATATAGGTAATGACCTAATGATATCTAAGTGGCTGTAAAGTGCTGTAGAATATATAGAATAGTATACACTGAATGTACAAGTATTACTTATTATTATATACGTCTGAGAGAAAGTCACTCCTAATGGTCAGCTGGACAGATTCCATTCGTAAATGAATGGCAAATGAGTATTGTTCGTTCCCCCGTACCACACGACTTGTTGTAATTCAAATCTGTAATTTTACCAAGTAAGATATAGTTCAGATATTTTAATATTCAGAGATATTTTTGGCATACATTTAAAAGAAATTTATTCCTCGTTGTATTTGGTGAATTTAGACGTACTTCGTCATTCGAACTCGGTACGTCTAAACATACCTAAACAACTCCTCATTCAGGTACCCTATCTCTGTCTCCGTATATTACATTTATACCTGTTTTGTTAATGAGGAAAATCTTATTTCTGTCAGATTTACTCCCAATGAATAATTTTACCATAATGCTAATGCTGTGCTGTGCTGGGAATGCTATCACCCCACTGATTGGAAACATGATGCCATGTACGAACCCCACCACCACCAATAGTGTCTATTACATTGATACTAATTCTATACGTGCTGCTCTAGCATGTTATATATATTTCTTTTTTTAATTCAGGAAGCAAATACATTCACCCAGCTGGGCGTTATTACATGCAGTTGCATCAACAATATATGCATCAATTTACTCATAAGCAAATTAAATAGAACTGACGCTGTAGACTTTAACTAGGAACAAATGAAATTTTCCTCATTAATAAATGAGCTTGGAATTATAATAATAAAAGTTATATATATTCATGCAATATTTCCTCATATCATATCATTGCCTCAAAAGCAGGTGGTTGATATATATGGGGTTTAAGCCAAAGAATCTAAAGTGGTGTTGCATTGTTTTGAAGTTTGGTCCAGGTTTATAGGTCTCCTTTGCTTTATGCTATGGGGAAAAACAAGTCAGAAGTGTAGTCGGAGCCCGGCTTTAATGAAGTAGTTGCGGCAAGATTCACACGATTCACACGAAGTGATGTCATTCTATCCTTAATGAATATTCATAGACCACAAGCGACCTCTACATACAGGCACTGGCTGTAAACAATGTGGAGACCAGAGTTTAGTTACTGTCGACGTATGCAGTGTCTGACTTTAGCGTCCAGAGCGAGCAGACCTCTGAGTGAGCAGTGAGACAGTTCTGTCAACCACCTCCCGTCCCCAGAGGCCATTTGACACTGTTTTGTGCCGCTCTTCAAAAGCCGGCAAGCGACGTTGGCGAAAAGGCAAATGTGTGCTTCTCAGCCATGCAGAAAATGGCCTGAAGCCAGAGAAACCCACAGACACGCGCAGGCAAAAAGACGCAGTCACGCGTCGTGAAAAAACACAACGACACATTCAGGGGGAAAAAGACATCCTACTGAAGACAAAATTCGCCTCATAAAACAAGCATTTCCAGCTTAATAAAAAAGAGGATAACAACGACACTCAGTGGGTTAATATTCTGGGCCGTCGATAGAATCCACTTCCGGCGGGACGGCGCAGGCGTGGTGTCACGTGACCGGAAGTGGTCCTCAACAGCTGCTACACACTCGACAATCTCCAAGCGCCGAAGCAAGGCACGTGCGGAATGCCCGGATGTTGAAATGTTTTGGTGTGCTGTTCCGTTTTAGGACAATGGAGCTATTGTTGGGGACATTCATGTGCCACTACGCAAAAAAAAACTAGGCAGAATGAAGAGGTTTTTGTGAATCTTTATTCCATAGAAATAATACATAGACGGAATAACATTCCATTCTCTTGGTTAAGGACTCAAACCGAGGCAAACGATGGTAATAAGAACCAACGGTCATCTGAGCAAATTACACTTTAAAAATGATACTTTAAAATGGCTGATGAAAGGACATCTAGGGCAGAACAGGCAAAACATGAGGAACGGTGGGCACCAGATGAACCAACAGGTGGTTTGCAGGAGTGGCATTCCTTTTTTGATAGTGACGTTGAGACTTAATATTACTCAAATTTCATGGACAAATTTATTCCTTGAATCGAAAATCAAAATACAAAATAGCTGTCCTATTCTCATATTGCAGATTTAAATACTTGCTCTACTTTGTGTATACCTTTCCTGTCACACCAATTTGACCTCTGTAGCTGTGATATATCATGGTATTCGATGTTGAATGTTGTTAGGGAAACAGATCCCAATAGAAATTGGTTACGATCTGATAAAGCCTAAAAACTATTGGAAATAAGGATATCACAAACTAACACCTTAATAGCTATGTTTGAAACTAAACTGACTATTTATGATCAGCATCCATGCTTTACACCCTCCTCCTGCTCCTAAGATCAATATACCGAATCCTTGTAATAATTAGTGTGCAAGTATGTTAACACTTCTAGGGGCCCCGATTGAAACCAGCACATGAGTTGCTGACGGTATACATGAAGCATATGTGAAAACAAAGGACACAATTGTATCAAACAATGTCTGCAATAAAGAAAGTTTAAAAAAAACAACAACACCAATATTGAGATATCATACGTTCCCGCGGGCTGTTATCAGCAGTCATTATTATGTATCATCCCCATCATCCTGATTATCTCTCGATTTCGCTGCAATCAGTACAGTGTCGGTCCTATGTGGGGCATGACAATCGAGGATTTTCAGAATAATATAAATCTGCGAGTCTGTCGTTGAGTAGCTACCAGCCAGTACTTGTATAGAACTGGACCGAGAATCGTATAAATAGACAATATTCCACAAGTTTGGACGTGCCACAATCTTCATCGAGGAGAAGCCAAGTGACAATTATAGTGCATCCAAATGAGTCGATTATTGTTAATTTTACAATTCAAGTATCGTTCTGGATTTATCTCACCTCTTTCCCAGATATTAGAGTAGCATCCTAGTTTCAGATTGATTCAAATTACCTTGCAAATCCAGTTAGTAAAGTGTAAATCTTCATGTTGATGTCTTGTCTGATCTCTAAAATCGTGGCCGCTGATTGGCCGGTCGATTATGACGTCATCTCACATCACTCTGCCACGACCATGGCATAGTATTGTCCCTTTACATGGGTTACCATTGCGCATAATTTGTTAATGATATTCCTACGGCTAAACTTGTACCTGGGTTGGGATAATAGACTGTCTTCATTTCTGAGAGGCTTTCTCTATATGGGTACATTCAGTCGCTCATGGGAGGAGGGAGAACCAATCTGATGAAGGGGTTTTGGAGGGTATTGGGTGCGCGGGAGTGCATCCAGCGTGGCCAGGCCGGCACCCAGGTATAAGGCCTCATTTTACACTCCCGCACTGGCTACACTCCTCAGGCGGGGGTGGGGGTGGATGCCTGCTCTTAGTGCAAGGAGTTTAAAAGCTAAGGTTCGTTGAGAACCATAAGCTGCATTACGTTATCTTAATGGGACCCGATATGCATGGTACTCAACTTCCTTATCTGAAGGAAGCCGAACCGGATCGCTTATACATTGTATACACTCCCATAAGGCTGGCTTGCTAAATCACTGAACGCAGGGCGATCTACAGTCGTCACATATTCAGTAGACTGGTGTAAACGCCCGACACTGCAGCAACGGAGACCTCTAGATTTGAACATGGATGATCGGGCTATGGCAATGCATCGTGAAAATCAATCTCCTGCAGGGATTGTTTTAAAGATGAATAGACTTCATAGCTACTGATCCCTGCATAATGATCACGTTTAGTTCACATACCCCGAACAATGAGTAAGAATAGAACGATTACAAACCTCTCTTGACATATCGATTTCGGCATCTTCAACTTGGAAAACCTTTAAATCACTCTTTAGTCAACATTGAATAGGTTAGAATTATCATTCATGGTCCTCTAAGCAATCGATAGAGGCACATGATAGATCGCCTATGGCATCTAATGAAGAAGCACCTAAAGAGAGGGATGTGAGGGATTGACTGTCAGAGGACATCCCAGCATCTATCTACTATGGGAATAAGCGGAGGAATAGAGTGGAATGACTTTCATGAGATGAAGGGAAGGTTTTAAGCTCCGCACCTACTAACGTTGATTATGCCGCCGATAGGCCTTACGATTGACTTCCTGATTGACTTCCCGATTGGCTTTCAGCCACATTGCCCTCACAGTAATATCTGGGTACTCATCCTTACAAAATAATATATTTCGACAATAGCAAGCTATTGAACTAGTACAAAGATTCAGCAATTTTCAATTTCTGAGATATTTGATATGGTGAACACAACTGGTACATATATTTTCTTTAATTTCTGTCCGTTCCGCTGGAGTGTATACTCCGAAGTTCGGAAAAGAATCACAGAACGCCTCAGCCAATCAAACACGCCGAAAGTAGGGTACGCAGCAGGACGCGGGAACTTCCCCGTGTTCGCTTCCCCTGTCTCTCTATTACGTGGTCGCAAGCGGTGGGAGGAGGAAGTGATTCTTGATACGCCCCGTCATTACACACACACCTGGTACATATAATAATATATCTGTTGTTGCAGGGAATTCATCCAAATTTTGTCATCACATATACCATCTTACTCTATAGTAAACCTTGAGGTATATACCTAATATGGTTGCAAGTTAAATTCACAAAATTAAGATTATATAAAAGATATATACCAAGTATCTTGTCATCAATTATTCAATTACCAAAGTGAACAGGCTTTATACAATTTCATTGAGCCATAGTCATTAGTTCAATCTTTTAAAGTTTTTTTATATTATTTCTAAACGATAAATAGGTAGTTTTGTTCCTAATTTCTGGGCTCAGACTATTCCAAACCATTGCACCCCGATAGAAAACACTCGTTTAAAATGTTTCAACTCACGGCCTAACAATTCCAAACAATTTATCAGGATTGAAAGCGCCAATCGTAGGATTTTTCGTAGCGGTGTGCTTCGGAGCCTATGTGTCGGAAACATCTCTCACGTGATGTGAAATACTTCACAGATAAATATCATGAAACATCACGAAATTTCATGGGTTATCATTGATTGTTTATATGGCATGAGTTGTCTTCGCGGCATGATGTTACATATCATATCATAAGTATATTCACCGGAAGTTTCATGATTATTGATCCATTATTTCTTGATAAAACGAAGATATCTTAAATATTGTAATTTATGCCTCAAGGCATCATTCGCCCTATGATGGTGAATGTCTCAAGGCATTACTTTGTCCTACTGGGGAATGCCTCAAGGCATCACTCGCCCTGAATGGGTTAATATCCTTCATCGAGAGTTAGAACTTATCGTCCTGTTGTAAAATCAGTCCTAGATTATTAGACGGGGCCCTGGTTGAGGGGGCGGACGTACGTGGAGGTGTGAGACAGAACGGCGCACTGGTAAACACCATGCGGTGGGAGACAGTGAGAAATGACCAGACAGAGAAACGAACACCTCCCATACGTTCTCCTCTTGACTAATAACACTGGGAAGGGGCGTTTTAAAATAATTGGTCTTGGCTGAAGATTCCACCAGGGATCACGCCAATAATCCAAGAGCTATGAGAGTGGAGGAGACCATTCACGTTTAATAACATTTATCTTCCATAGGAAGAGAGATCTGGTCTCCTACAAGTGAATTTGATCATGGAGGCCGCTGAGCTCAGCTGGCCAACGAAAGTGTATACCTGTAGGAGAGGTCTTACGAAGCCCAGCGTTTAAATGAAATATGTTTATTATGGTAACTAATACAAAACGGCAGTGCCAACTCTATGACATTGGTAGGGTGAAGAGGCCCATTACCTTTGTGTCTTAGAGGACACCCAGCTGACAAAGACCAATCGCTTCAAACCGAAATTGACCAACTGGTACTTAACATAGTTTGACCTGGCAATCTCAGTTGTAGAAGTAGCTGAAATTGGTTTCCAACTGGGTAGCAGCAAATGATGCCCATATTGGATACAACCAAAAAGCTTAGTTGCTTAAGTAAAACAAATTTGATTGTCGACACAGGACACCCGTTTCTAGCCAAAAGGTGAGGTGGTTAACGTCTGAGTCTTCACAGAATCTCCAGGTGTCTAGACGATCAAGTCAGGCCATTTTGAAATATATGAAGGGTGTTAACCACACAAAATCAGACTCGTTCCATTTCAATTAAAATTCATTTGTTAATGAGAAATGATGAGTACAATCAAGCTGATGAGGTGAGCGATTGGTGAAGGTTATTTAAGAACTCAATGTTTCAATAAATCTAATTGATCTTCGCCACTTTTTGGCTTAGAATTGTCAGCATAATTGTCATGTGGTGCCAAATGGCGTAATCTGACGATCTATGGTTGTCACTTGACTAGCATCTACACTAGATGATATTTGGCCATGGACGATTCAAAATCGTCAGGTGGTGCTAAATTAAAGAATTGTTGTCTATAATTTTCTCAGCATTTCAAAATAATTCGAGCAAACAAAAATAATTCAATAAAACTCCAATGTATAGATGGGAGCCAAAGGTAGTACTTCTGCAATCCTTGAGGTTAAGCGATCCTAATTCAGTGACATAACCTCATTTCTTTCCACGGCCTTGTCAACACGGACATTTGTATTCATTAGCTCGACTCGTCCCCGTCATCCCTGTGGCATTCGACCCCATTCCTCTTTCTCAGCCAGGAGCTGGTTTGGGCATGCGCAGACGCGTCCGTCCGCCGCATGGGGGAGCTGCTCTCACTGAAGCTATTCAGGGACCACGATTTACAGCACACCTGGGAATAGAACCCCGGCCCCTGTGTCAGTGGACCGGATTGTTCAGCGACTGAGGCAACATGGTCCCTGACCTCAGACATGCCCTTAAGAGTCAATACAGGGTGGCAAAGCCATCTAATGCGGCGTTTTCACCTGGCGACTAAAAACCCACCTATGATTTTCACGTTGAACAAAAGTTGGTCGATGGTTCTTCTTGTGAAAGGTCGGTACAAAAAATGATGTGGACGCTCGCCGACTTTTGGTAGTGAAGTCCAGTGCATCACTGATTATTTTATTGTGCTTCAATTCTGTTTTTAGGGTGCAGAAATCTGTCGGTGGTTCCATATTGCATAAGACAGGAGAGAAACATCTTTGACAATTTCTGTTAACACCTGACATTCGTTGCACTAAATGCATCGGCAAGAGATTCATTAGCAAATATGAGTTATATAATGAAATATATACTTTTTGCATGTCATTGAAATATTCACAGATGGAGCCATGAATGAAAAATATAAGCACACACAAACAATACTCCAGAATCCTTATAGATAAGTCAGCAAAAGATATTATAAATAGAGAGTTCAGAATCCTCTCTCAGTACTCCTTGCGACTCTAAAGACGACCACAGCAGTGGACCTAGACACCTCAGAAATTACATTATTTATCAACCAAGAAGGAAACCACCAATAAGGGTCATAAAACCGACCAATCAGATTAAAGCGGACTCGGTCCTATAGGGGGCGCCACTGCAGTCTCCTGAGCCAACTATGACTTGAGGCCATTTTATTCACCTTCGATCTGCTGTCGGGAACCACCGATCGAATTTTGGTGCACACCGAGATCGGTGAATGGAAACAACCTGGTAATTGAAATGGTTACTGAATATTTTGGCAAAACATTGACTTAGTCAATGACCAACAGGATCAAAATGGTTTTATTTCATCGATGACTCAAGGTTTCAGCATCAAGAGTAAATCGGTAGGGACCTGTAAAATACAGGAGAAATTAGGTATCCTACCTCACCGACTATTTATTACTGATGTAAAGTCGGTGGCACCACCGACAGACTTTTAGGAGAACTTAATTTTCGGTGCACTAAATTGATTGGTGCCGTTTTTGGCTGTATGTTGGCATAAATTCATCGGTGAAGGTACATTGTTAAGACTGTTTCTACTGTACTTTTCAGGTAGACACAGATTTTCTGTGATAAAATATGTAGGTGGTGACCTTGTTACATAATCTATGCCAATGTAATCTATGAACATTCTCGGCAGGTCTCGTCTCCATTCACCGATCTGGTGTCGCTATAACAAAATCAGTGGTCCCCTACTGCAGATCGATCCCAAATAATCAGCCCTTGGAAACGAGCTTATAGCTACAGGACGTAGTGATGTGTGGTTGAGTAGCCATAGACGGTGAAAAAGACGGCTCTCTGCTGACACGTGGATAAGAACAGTAGGTCCTCGCAACTAACAGAAAATATCTGTTACCCTCCATAAAAAAGCCGTCTAATACTTGGCAAGTAAATGCCCGCCCCTGGAAGGGCAATAAAACGTTTATGGTCCAAGCAGCCCGTTACTGGAGATACTAAGCAACGTACCACAGCTGGCGGTTACTTTCTTAACACACGATTTTATAAGAACAGGAGGCACTATGCCCCCAGCCTCCCTATGACGCATGGCCGGCAGTTACGTTGGTGTGCATCAGGAGCTCTACCAGAGGGCGCCACGAGCGACGGACAAGGTTGAAAGAAAATGTCGTCTGCAGCGATTTGAGACACTCTCCAAGCATAGATTCTGTGCCTTGCTTCCTGCGCTTGTATCGCTGTACCGGCCTGCCTTTTGGGGTAAAATCTATCCCATGCACAAGTTTTTCATATATCCTAAATTTTGAACACTTTGAAGAGTATAATTTTATGGTTTATTTGTAAAAGAGAGATGAACATAATATATGATAAATACTCATTCCTATCATTTGTGATGTCAAATCAGGCATAGTCTATGGGAATACTTTCTTCAGTGCAAATCACCTTATGTGTTACAGGGTTTGGTTTTGTCGACATGACACATGTGCTTACTAGACGAGGCATTCACATCAACTGTGGCTTGATATAAATCAGTGGTTTCGCGCTGAAGAAGAAACAGCTGGATTGACTGTTAATATCTAACACACGAAGTTTTCATAACATATGAGTCGTTGACTTTTATACCTTTGGAAAATTAGACTTTTAATAATCCCAAATGTTTCTCTATATGAATCCACTAGGTTGAAGCAGATATTAGTAAACGCATGCTCCACGAAAACTCTGCGGAGAGAGTGGATTTGAGATGAACGCCGGGACTATTTTCCCCCTCTCAGAGACGCGCAGGGTCGAAGTACGTGCCGGAAATCAGCACCCACCGATCGATGCGACCCCTGGCGGGCGGCGACCGCTGGTTCCGGGTCTGTACGGGCGACAATCTGTGAAAGGAAGGAGAAAGGGCGAGTTGCGCGCTGCGGGTCGGACCTATTGGCCCTGGTGAAAGGCGGGGATGAGGGCCATGGCCCAGTTTACACCAGCCGATGAAAGAGGCACCGATAAAATAGCGGGAAGGGTCGTGTTGGTCGGCGGCGTTCTCTGAGAAAATAGATTAAGACCCAGTTCACACCAGCCGACTGAAAATGCATATGGGATAAGATATGGGAAAATTAAGTCGGTCGATTATGCTCCCCAATAAAATATCGGTAACGAATATCGGTGACACTCCTACTCATTGAGGCGTCTACACCTGACGACTAGGATTCGGTGATGAAGACGTGAAAGGGCCCTTTTCTTGACAATGTAGAGGCGCTTGCAGTGTTTTGCAAAAGCCGAGCTATTTCAAAGCGCTGTGAAATAGTTGGAGGCCCCAAAATTCGGTCTATGGTGCCTTGTTACCCTCATTTGGGTTGATAAGTTTTTGACCGGGTCAGTATTTCTTTGTTTACTCTTACCATTTTTCTTAGGGAGTATTATTCGGTCAGCAGTGTCAAATTCTAGTATGTGGTCAAAATCTGTGCCCACCGACTATATCCACATTTAGATGACTTTGGAAACGGAGTGTTTTGCAAAATCCCGGAGTTCTTCGCCGACCATTTCAAAGCGCTTTGTAAGGCCCGGCGTCCACTTACTACGATATGACTCCGATATGGTCTACGATGCACCTCCCGATACAAAATCTAAATCGCGTATAAGAAATGTTGACCTTTTGTATCGGAGCCATATCGGTAGGTCTAAATTTCTATCGTAGTAGGTGGACGCCGGGCCTAATCGTCATAAGCCTCAAATGCATTTCTCTTCACACCGCCTGATACATTATCGGTAATGCTCGGTCGGCGCTGCCAGATTCTTGAATCTGTTTTCAAAATCGCTTGGTTGAAACGCGGGTCATGTGGCCTCAGATGAGCGGTGTAAATCGGTGTCAGAGGGATCGGTGCTCAGCGGGAAGCAGGCCGGGCGGGGTTATATCAACACCAACCCGGCGCTGTGTGAGAGACGGACCCACACGGGCAGGGTCTGTAAACCCCCACTGAGGACTCTCCTCGTGTAAACTAGAGCCGCCTCTATGTTCACTAAGGACAACTCTTAGGACACCCCCCTAAAAACCATTTTCCATCAGCCGATGACTTATCACCGAACTGCAGTCGGGAACCACCGATCGATTTCTTTTGTGTACACTGATCAAAGATCGGTAACTCGAAACAGCCTGACATTTGCAATAGTCAGCAATTAATTCTGTGAAAATAATGCAATAAGGCCGTCCGGCAGGATCAAAATGATGAAAAACAAATTATTATTCCAACGAATCGATTTATATAGTGTGATTTTTGGGTATTTACATGTCGCATATCCTATGTCTATTGACAATGTACATATTAGATTTAGAGGATGGCGTACACATACGTCTACTCTTGTGAATAAGTCAGGAGCCAGCTACTAATGCCTTAAATATATCTGTGGGTCTTGAAGTGGCTTTACTCCAGTAAGATTAAAGTTGTACATATGTATGTATTTGGTACACTTCCTGTAGAGCGTAGAATATATTGTAAGTATATTCAAAGTTATCTAAGCGTGAATTTCATATTTTCTATAACAAGACGAATACATAAGAAGCCTACCTGAGAGGTGGTTTTGTCAACCCTTGAACCTTTTTCAAGGATGATACAATCAGTAGCCGCTATCTTTGATGTAAGGACAAGCCTAATTTCATATATCAGAGGAGATCCTATTAATTCTAACAGGTTGAAAGAACAACATCTATGATAGAACTCCATTAATTATATTTCTCAAGGCGATTTTGTTTGGAATGTTGTTATACATTTTTCAATGAGGCATGAGGAAACATATTTTGTAAAGCCCAGGGACCCAGACTGGCCAGGTATAAACCTTATGAATAAGGGAGTCAAACTCAGACACATGAGTACTGGCTATTGTACTGGAAATTTATTTGCAGTCTGGAGGAAGTTATAATATACAATCTAGAAGGGTGAGTTGCTGCAGGCTTGGCTTCTGCGCTCTGCGCTACGATTGGATGTAAAACCAACAGCCAATAGGAAGTGCCTAGTCTCATTCTGGTCTGCTGTATATGCTTATGATGGCGCTCATGACACCTACATCTCAGAGTGTCAGTATTAGAGCACCCTGCCACCATAAGGGTTAACATGCCATTCGGCATATGGAAGCCATACTGTACACAGCAGAGGAGCAGGGAGACAATTAAATCAAATTCAGTCATTTGCACCGATAGATACAGGCAATACTTATGATTAATCTCTTCGCATAAAAACTAATATCGTTAAGCACGATAGAGATGTATAGAGCAGAATTTACAACTTGTCCGAATTTATGCAATGCAGTTCAGTCTCAAAGGCACAGGAGAACGCTGCTGGAAATGGAATGATAAATCGATGACTGCCACATGTGACGAGATGCTTTACCACGACATGGAAAACATTTTACGTCGCGAGATGAACCATACATCAATGTCATACAGGATGGCAATTTGAAATGACGGTTTTCAGAAATATATTCGCTACATCTCGCAAAGACCTTCCAAAGATCATTATTTGCCATAAAGGATAACAGGTTTGCATGGCCAGCTGTTCGGATTTCACTGAGAGATGATTTATAAATGAGACTTCCCTCCGTTCCACGTGACTCGTTGAGACGATGAAACAGTGTGTAGTAAAATGATTCCAAGGTATATAACAATAAGGAGACTTAGTGTGGGTGGTTGAATAACTTTTTTTTGAGTGTGTGCTTATTCCCGCCAGTTCTAACACGGTGGGTATTTCTTCCACTGGACATACTTCGAACTCAGTTTATATTTCCGACATAGATCAACATGGAACAGATTTAATTCAGCGACCCCATACATAACAGACTACAACATATTAGTTTTCAGTATCCTCTTTCGGAACGTGGGATGATTTCATACGATTTTACGTTTCTTTCTAGCGTGATATAATTTTTTATCAGGAATTTCTATGTTACACTTCCGATGCCAAGATCGTTTTAGGTGGCACTCCCTTTTAAAACGGGGAAACGGGAACCCACTGAACTTCCTGCACACTACCGCAAGCATTCCCACACTATGACAAAGTGACAATGCGGTAATTTAGTTTCATATATATATATACATGTATTGTGACACTCTATGAAACTGGATTTTTCAACATTCTGACAATACTATGACACAGAAATTTTCATTCGTACCAATTCTGTAGCTATGTCAGAACCATATGGCGAGCAGTGGGTGCCTGGCTTAAACCGTGCAGCCACTGCGCTACCCGATCCCCTGCGCTGACTATTTACCTCCTGATTCAAATTAAAAGAATTGATTGATTGGCCATAAGGTTAGATATTCCTAATCGTAGTGTATCGGGAGGTTTATTGTGGTGAATCGGCGGCAGTGGGTGCACGGCCTTACTGTCATTGCCTGGTGTTGACATTGACACCATTGACAAACTCAGCTGTGACAGTCCCCTGAGTGTGTTGACATTCCTCTCCACATCACCACTACGGCCGATTATATTGTTTCCCAACGTGCAGACCTTCACCCACACTCAGTTTGCCCTATTCTGATGTGTATCAGGAATTCCTGATGTCCTTTAACTAAAACAATGAACATATGTCTCAGTGGTTCTGTGAGAAATTCGAATTGATATATCAAAATTTAAGATTTCATTGTACCTGTTGATATATATTATTACCTTGGATAATTCCTAAAGATTTCTTGAAATTCAGACTTGGCGTTGGATGAAAGCATGATAAATAATAATGGGATACCCTATGGTGGAATTGTTATTGAGGTCCTATAGGATACAAATAGATATAAATACAGATTTACTCGACATAGTTGTAGCGTGGGAGCAGAACCCTGAGAGGGTACTTCTAGTTGAGCATGCCACACGCTCGTCAACTCTACCTAAAGGTTAGGGTAGTCATATTGACATTGAGCTTGCTGCAAAGAACTAACCCTAGGCAGGCAGTTGTGAAAATGGCAAGTTGGCTGGGTGCAAGCGGGTTACAGAAAATGTCCCATAAACTGAATATAACCCAAACCTTTTAACTGTTATTCATTTGTAATTACACGCTCATTCATCAAGTATGAACATACTATTTTCTCTAGTATTTTGGTACGAAATAGAAAGACAGGGATTGAGGAAATTCTTTCCCTCATAACTGTCCTTGAATAACAGTATAGTATCCATCTCTGGCCAAATTCTATCTTGATTTTGAAATTATAATAATAAGGTCAACTAGGATCACCCTCAATTACTTATCTAAGACTGTTATTTAGAGTTTAGTGATTATTGTATTATTCCCATCTCAAAATTAACTCTTTAGATTCGTGAATAGAAGTCAACGTTAGAATCTATCATTTCGACCTATTCTTCTTGTGCGGTAAAACAGTAAATGTGCTCGCTTTCTAATACGACTTTGTAGTTTCTTTCAACGACTAATTGAATAATGCCTGTGGGGAGTCTCAGACAGCTCACAATGCCATCGCTGATACGCCCCCGCAAATGACACTTCCCAAGGTGGCCCTTTTAAGAGCTGTCTCGGTTACAGGAGGTACTGCCTTGGCGGTTACTGGAGAACTCGAAACGAAGTCGCCACGTAATTGCAAAGAGTATTCGCCCCGTATTTGAGAAGACAAACCATAATTTACTCTAACGCCATGAACATATAAGTACATCTACGCGCAATATTATTTATAATTCCATCCTCTTGTAAATGATGTAGGAACAAATCAGAAAGTTGCATTGCACGTGGTGCCCTTGGTTTACACTACAAACTCTATATAAGCATACAAATAGTGATTGCCTTTATATCCAATACGGGAAATCAATTCGGGGCAAGCTCGTTTCAGGGGAATGAATCCTGGAGCGGCTTTGTTTCGGGGCAAGTACTCTACTACTCACATTAACTCCAGGTTCATTTCCAGAACCTTACATAATAGAGTATTGACTTAACATCCAGAACAAAGACATTATACCCTGACACCGAGGTATCACACATACTGTCGCAATCGCAAACATCAGCCGCAATTAAAAGGTAAATAATAGGAAATAATTATCCGATATAAAATCGAGTATAAAAATCGGCCATCAATAAAATCTACAGCATGCAAGTCGACAAGTAGATACAGGTCATCGATAGACAAAATCGTTGATCTCTTGTGCAGACGTTTAGCGCTCGCACCACCCTCCCTTTCTTTGCCTATTGGAACGAGTGGTTCCTAAAATCACTGGCCATTTTGTCGGGAAGTGGCAATAGGTCTTAAAAGTCTATCGGTGGTGCCACCGACAGAACATCGGTGCAAATAATCGGTGAGGGTGTAGTGTATACATGCATTTTCTATTTCCAAACCGATTTGATGTTCTCGGTGAAACCTTGAGTCTCACCGATGAAATTAGTCAGTCGTTGACCAAGTCAGTCGGTTGTGGCCTTATTGCATTATTTCCCCTCAAATTAAGCGGAGATCGTTTCAAATGCCAGGCTGTTTCCATTCACTAATCTTGCCTCGGTGTACTAAAAGATCGACCAATGTTCACGACTGCAGATCGGTGGCGAATAATCAGCCAATGAAAAATGGCTTTTAGAGGAACTCAATTAATCGGTGCCCTTTTCGTCGGCCAATGGAAAATGGCCTATAAGGCTATGGAGACACTTACTATTCTCTGACATTGGGGAAAGGGCAACAAACTGTGAAAACGTTTAACATCAGGCACTGTGTACATAGCCCTATGATATGTGTGGGCAGCGGGGCTCTACAGGGCTGGGTAGCACTGCACTGAATGACAGGCTTCTATGGGTACAGACCTGTAAATGGAGTGGCTCCTCTTGAGACTGCAGGCTTTCCATCTCTGCATTGCACTAGACAGTTATGGGCGACGATTCTTGAATTTAGCAGCACCTGGAGCCTGTTGAATAATCTAGGCTCGTATATGAAGGTACTTTTCTGTATGCCAATGACGCCCAGGGATGATGCAGGTTAACTTTGTTCGACACTTACGGATGACCCTCTGTCGGCTACGACTGCCTTAGCGAAAAATCAGAATATTATTAAATGATAACCCTCGTATGATGTCTCCTTGTATCTTATATGTTATTCAACAGAGCACTGACTTTGTTATTGACGACTAGAAATTGTATAGTGAAAACGGCAATATTTAGAAAACGAATGACGATCGACAGTCGTCACAGTTCAGATGATAATTTCCAATGAAAATTAAAATAGTTGCAGACCGATATTTTACACTGAAGTTCATTCCGCCATCGATTAATTAAACACGGAGACATTTTTCTTGCCATTTTCGAGTGGCGCCATGCTGGCCTCTGACGGACACCGGCGCCACCTACCAAAACAACTCCATAAAAGACGCCAACCATTCTAGAAAAATGTAATGTAAACAAAAAACTATATCATATATAATCGATACAGTAAATAAAAAAAACAAGGATGTCTTCGACTTTTCAAATGTTTATTTAAAGTATGATCATATTGCAGTACATTGAGTTGTGTGTCTAGGTTTCGTTCCGATTGTAACTTCATCGGGACTCAGTCAGTTATATGACATTTCTTTCCCCTACGTTGGGTCTAAGTGCAGCTGAATCCATCATGGCATCGTTGGTTACATTTGTCAGGTATATCAAGAAATCAAAAAAATCCAGAACAATGTTATCAGATTATGTGTTTTATTCTGATAAATATAGTTACTGATTAGTCCAATGTTGTGTTATGATTAATTGGTTCGAATAAACAATCAAATACTTTATCTTTACACTAGGTTATCACAAAACAAGATTTCTTTATATGGTCTACTCCTATCGCAAGTGTTTGTCTAGTTTCAATTTTATAGTATGTGGCTGAGGTATCTTCTGATATACTTTCCCATTTATTAAATCGTTCTAGGTTATTTTCTACTGTACAGATATGTTTTCCATTGGCCACTATTTTGTACATTCAGAAAGGTTCAACTTTCCATCGTGAAAGATTCATTGAGACTATACACAATATTTCAATAACAATATGATATAGTTGTATACTTTGGCGTGCAGTCATACCTTATTTATATGTTTGTGAGACTGAATTTACTGTAGAAGATGGCCGAGACTCATGCCATAGATTAAACGGTCTGCGGTACAGCAAACTGGCAGCCCAAACGAGTTATATATGCCGTTTCCACCTGCAGACGAAAAAGCCACCGATTAAATGAAACCTGTACAAAGTTTTGTTGGTGGTTCTGCTCGAGATATCATCGGTGTACATAATCGGTGACGGTCAGAATAAACACAGTTTTTTCCAATGAAAATATGAAAGTTGCCTACTGATTTTTGACAGTCAAATTCATTCAGCCACCGATTAATTCAACATGGAGACATTTCGTTGGTGGTAAAAAATGTCGGTCGGTGGTGCATATTACGGTATGTTGAAGATAAAACTGCTAAGGCCACTAAAAAAAAACAACTTGTTTCTCATCACCGCGCGCATCAGAAAAAACGATTTTAGAAGATTTTTTTTTTAAATTTTTTTTTTAAATAGATGAATCTTGATATATTATGAAAGCTAAGTGTATTTAGTATCAAATTAAAGCTCCTGATGTCAGGGATGCATTAAATGTATAGCCAGTAAAAATCTGGAAACCCCGCGTAAGCAGACACCCCGCGTAAGCAGCCACTTTGGCCCGGATCGGAGGGTGTCCGCTTATGCGGGGTTTTACTGTATGTCTGCCATTTTTGATATAGCAAAAAAAAAAAAAAAAAAAAAGCGCCCTCGTCATATTTTTCATGGCTTGGTGATGAGAAACAATTTTTTTTTTTAGTGGCCTAGCCCTTGACTTATATTCCACCTGATGATTATTGAGACATAAGTGATTATAAGTGTCACATAATCGGCCGGCATTGCTGAATGCCATAATCGGTGGTCATAATCTGCAGGCGGAAACGCCACATCAGATTCCTGCTCCTCGTCAGAACTCTTGGCACTGTGCCCGTGCGTGGGTGTGTCTTTCTGCGTGTCAGGGGGTGGGGCTTTGAGCTGAGGGTGGGGTGTATAGCGCTCTCCGCCCACCTCCCCGTTAAAGGACACACAGCCCGGGTAGGGTGGCGTTCTCACTAGACGACTGAAAACATGACAACATTAGATCGTCTACCCAAAAGTCGTCAAGTGGTGCTCCCAGAGAAAAAAGTGTTACGAAGAATCCTCGACCCAAGAAGTGGATGAAGCGTTCACAGCGGAGGATTTATCATCATTCAAATGAGTTTCGTTTGTTCATCATCTAAAGAAATGTATTACTTCCTGCTGTTCACCAAAGACTGCATTTAGACTAAACGAATATGGATGACAATTCTTGAAGGGTAACCCTGTTAAAACCACAGGGGAATGTATGTATTTCCCATTAGAAAACGGCGGGTGATAATACGGTTAAGGGGGGGGGGGGGGTGTCCACCGGGCCCCCGGCGTGAACCGACCCCGATACAATATCCATATCGTAGCGCGTATCGGGGCAGTTGGTAAGCTATATCGGGGTCTATATCGTGAGCTATATCGGGGTGTATCGGGACCATGGCACCTTTTTCATGCACCCTCCCAAACACTTACGACGCGCACCGACGCGCACCGATACGCTACGATATTGTCATTTTGTATCGGTGCGCGTCGGCGTGTATCGGCGTTGGTGCGTGCCCGGTCTAACCTAAAAATCGTATCTTAGGAGCATGAATTCTCGTTCTTCCAAATTATACACCGAGTTCCAGATTCTCTGATCGGTGGTTAGAATCGGCATGTGTGAGCCGGGATATATCCCTGTAGCCAGGCTGTGACTGCGATGTCTGGGCCGCCTCTCTGTCGTTCATCTGCCCGACCCCTGCCCGACCTCCGGTGACATTTCTCTGTTCTTGATAAGGACTTCCGTGTTATAAATAGATTTTGTTGTGGCGGGAAACACTGAGGTGTGCGAGTATTAGCCGCTAGACATCCAGACGTTTGGCTATCATGCAGACACATTAAAAAAACTCAGGTTTGAAAAGGAAGCGCACAACCGACTATAACTATTAGGCGGTTTTACGTGTTACTTCGGAACAATATAAACACATCGTATAAAAGTGTACAGATATCTAAGGTGACAAATAGTGTGAAATAGTTCGTTTTACTGTTTTATTACTTCCCATTTCAGGTCATATTACTCTGATCCTTATGATACACATATAGTCATTGTGTTCTTTTTTAGTTTTGTGGTTATAGTTATATGGTTACAAGCCATCGATTAGCATCCTCGCATTCCACATTGAACTTTCACGAGTCACACAGGGCAGTCACACCGTCAAGTATGTCACACACACTATTGATGCACTATTCATAGACTCTCTCATGTCCTCGCCTTTTAAGGTTTGCCGCTTTGGGAAAGGTTAAATACATCCGATATCTATTAGGGGCCATCCATAAAGTACGTACGCACCGAGGGGGGGTGGGGGGGGGGGGGGTCAGAAAATTTGGAAAATCTGCGTATGCTCCCTCTTTATTCTATTGCGTACAAGATTGGGAGAGGGGGTGGGGGGAAGGGGGTCCAAAATTTCAGAAATTCTGCGTACGTACTTTATGGATGGCGCCTTAATGCTCACGATGAACAGAGGTGATCTACTTCAGACAAGTGGCTTCAGAAAATATACACTTCTTTCTTAGATTCACGAATAAACTAGATGGTACTAGATATAAACTTATTCAACTTAGAAAGAAAATGTCTGGATGGGTCAAACATCTATCCTTTCATTTCCCTAAAAAGGAAATGTGGGGGAATAAAAACAAAGGGAGAGGCTGGATTTGACGGTATAATTCAAACTTTATCTGGATCTGAATTCTCAGTGACACTACAAACTACTCCATCAACCGCAACTATGCTATTCAGGATCATGGATCTACCACATAAACTGCAGGCCTAAGACCGGCATGGACAGGATCGTCTGCCAGCCGGAAATAGGAAGGGGAACGCCAGCGTCGGTGTGTGACGTCACATCCTCTGACGTGGCGGGTAAATTTGAGTGTCGTCCAGGCGACCTTCTATGAGAGGCCAAATGATCTCAAATCATGCATATTTACGTCAGTGCCATCTGCCGTCAGGCCCGAGTACCACCCAGACACTGTCTAGCCTGACGTCACATATGACGTCATCTCGGTCGAGGCGTGGGATGCGTCTGACGTCAGAGTCCGAATAAACACACAATATTACCATGACTTTGATATGAATGGCTGTATTTTCCGCGTACATAATGCGGAGATATTGCGTAGTTCGATCGATTATACCAAGTTTCCGATAAAATATCGCTAAGTATAAACAGCAAAAATCCAAACCCGAATCCTCAAAAGCAAAAGTGTAATATGGCATCACCCATTTGCTCCTAGTTATTATAGGTTGAGAATCGTGGTGAATTGCTGAGGGTGTTGTAACTCGTAATTCCCGCGTTCAATATGCTTTTACAGTGGGGCTGTTAACTGCAATATTGAATTACAGAGATTGAGGAAATCTATCTTATTAAAGAAAAGGACGCACAGTGAAAGGGAGCAGCGTCGGGAAAGTGGGCAGGACGTGTTAAAACGGATCCGATTCACCGGGGCTTCATTTCCTTCGCTAATTTGCGTGTTTCCCGCGCTAACTAGGAACTGGATCTCCAAATGTCGTCTGCAGTCTATCCTCAAAGTCGTCTACTCTGAGTGAAAGCTAATTAGAGGTAGAAGAGAGGGGAAGGAAACTGGCTGAATATTTGACGTATATTCTGATTCCTCATGTAAATAGCTGTCAAGGTCAGAGAATACTTTCATTTTTGTTTTGAGCAAGGAATCTTATTTCTTTTCATATTAAAGGGTGGAAATCTGATCTTATCTCATCAATCTTATTTGTGGCTTTAAAGACATGGAAGGCTCTATACACAGCTAGACAGCGGCCTATCATCACTCACTTACTTTTCCACCTCCAGTCCTGGAGAACACCAAACATTTTCCACCTCCAGTAGTGAGGAACTCTTAAGAAGTAGTGAGAAACACTTAATCGGGGGCACAATGGCGGCGCCCGGGGAACATTGCCTATTTGCCCTATCGCGCTGGGTATTTTTTTTATTAAAAATAATTAATTTAATGGCAGCACACGTTCAGCAGTTGCCTGGCGATCCTCCACGCGATAGTCAACAGATAACATATAACATAAGGTACAGAGTATACTGTAATGTACATAGACATAGACAATTACAAGACACCACATTCAGCATTCACACCTCGAGGATCATTATAAAATAAATAATAAGCAGCCTTATGACTTTTCACTAATATTAATCAATAGTTTTTTTTACCTATTTACCTTTGATTATTTCATGTATTTCTGTTTTCGCCTTTCTTTAAAAAACATAAATCCATCCATAGTCATTTGTGTTTCATTAGTTTATCAACTACATGGACGTTATAATTCATCCCAGGAAAGAGCTATTTCCCAGACGGATTCATTTCTAATGGCAGTGGGTAGCTCGTATGAAGGGAGCCAGATTGTATTAGTGTTAATCGATCGGTCCATTGTCGCCAATGATCAGGAGACTTGTTGTGCTGGTTTTTGCAGTGACGGAGTCAAGTGGACTGTCCCGATTCCATGGCGTATCTCTGATTCATTACGATGGGCCATCATTGTGTGGAGATCAGAGTATTTGATTCATCGTGCTTTCAGCTAGTCGGACTGCGAGGAGAAGGGAATCAGTGAAAGGGGTTGCTCTGAATGGCCGGGATTCTAAGGCATGATGTACAATTTTCCTTGAAAATTAAAACCTACTTCAATATGTTGAAAATTGAATAGATACACGCTGTTTACTGGTTTCAGATAAATGCGGTGATGTTATCCGAGTGAATGCGAAGATACTGCGTTGTGTCTACTCTGAGGAGCATACAAGCACGTTTATCTGAAACCAGTTAATATTGTATTTGTTATTCACTTTCATCCAACTGTTATCGTGACGATTTAAGCTCGCTTAAGTTATACATGGGTTATACATGCCCGGAGCATACACGAGTTCCCATAGGTTTACTATGTAGATAATGATCATAGAGTGTTGTAGGTAAGGAGGTATTTAGGTCTCATGTGGGTGGTCTGAGACTCTGGCTCTCTGCTCCTTTCCCAATATCGGAGTGAATGGCATGCAGATAGTGAAGGAATAGTTTCATGCAGCAAGCTGGAAGTCTAACCTTTAGGCAATGTATATAGGGCATGCAAGCACGCTCTTAAAAGTATAGTCTTATACATCTGAAAATCATGAACTAATCTTTTAAATAATTGAAGAAAACTATATTTTTCAGTACATTTCCTAAAAAATCCAATAAATATAGATACATGAAGTCTATTTTTACTGATTGAGTTATGTCAAACCTTAAATTTTACTCATTTTTCAGCAGAATATAAATTTCTTCCTATGGACTATAGAGGTTATACAATGAGACTAGCAAAAGGTCGTCCATATTGTCGTCTTTCCTTAAAATGCCATCACCGTTGTCGTCGCGGATGACACTATAGTATTCAGCGACCACCAGAATCGTATCGTGTTTAATGGTCTTGACAGTGCGTGACTCATTCAGCTTGCCGGACAAAAGCCGTTACATCAGATAAGCTGTAAGGCCCAGCGTCCACCGACTACGATAGCGATTAAAGACCTCCCCCATGGACTGCAGTGGTTAATCTAAAAAGTTATAGATAATCGGGAATATCTTTATTATTATACAAACATCAAGAATAGGAACATCAGCATGCATGCATCATAGTAGATTTTTAGGTGCATCATCGTAAGGTCTATCATAGATGATTTGGACCTCGATGGACGTAGGGCCTAACTAACGGACAGAATGACGTAGTAAAACCTTCTACGTCCGGATGGAGAAGGACCCGGGCCGACATGTTGTCAAAGTCTGCAGTAAAAGCTGAGACTGGAGGTCATTGAGTTTCTGCGAACAGCTCGCATAAAACGCGCCTTTAATTGGGGCCTGGTAACGATCGTCTCAGTCTCCCGGCACCTACTCTGTGACACTTAGCGAACTAATCTCTGCTCCAACCCACACTAGAACACGAACCGAAACCTGGACATTAGTATTGAATGAGATTCCCTGACATTATATTTGAGACCTTCTTCACCTCTAACCTAGTATAGTGTGCATCCACAATTTATGAAACTACAACTTCGAATGCGCATTTGACTGTTGTTGGAAAGACACAACCCTGGAACACTTGAGATGTTTACCATTCCAGAAAGTAGTCCCAGAGACCAAGCCTAATCTGACACCTCAGACAGCGGGACTAAATCTATATAATGTTTACTCTGGGATACACGGGGTCCCTCTTACAAATATACCACAAAGCACTCCTTAAACTGCTCATAAATTAAGATATATGACAGATCTTGCCCCCAAAATGGCACAGAATCTATGCTTCGAGAGTGCTTCAGGTGCAGTGCTGAAGGAACGGGTACGGTCAGCTCCCTGACACCCCTCCTCCTGCCCACCCCACCACCCCGCATCCTCTTCCCTGCCCTGCCACCCCACTACCCCACCACCCCTCCTCCTACCCACCCCACCACCCCCATCCTCCTTGCACTGCCACCCCTCCTCCCACCAGCCCACCACCCTTCATCTCCCCTGCACTGCCATCCCACCACCCATCCTCCTACCAACCCCCACCACCCCTCATCTTCCTCTTCCCTGCTCTGCCACCCGACTAACCCTCCTCCTACCCATCCCACCAACCCTGCGAGCCTGCCATCCCGCCACCCCACCACCCCGCAGCCCCGCCACTCCTCCACCTACTTGCTTGCCACCCTTATTCTCCGAAAACTCTCCTCCCGTCCACCCCTCCACCTCCCCAGCTCCACTCCTCCTACCCCTCCTCCTCGCCAGGCCTCACCTCCCCACCTTCACTCCTCCCTGCCCACCCTCCTACCCACCCCTCCTCCTCGCCAGGCCCCTCAGCCAGTTGTGAGATTAAACGATTACTGTGTTTACACTTCGATCGCTCTCTGAAAAGTCCCTGCGGAATTCAATCGAATTACGCCTCTCGGATTTATAGTCGGACATTCGGCAGCAACCAGCGTCCCCCGCGCTCACGTGACTACGTCTCGCCCAATCAGCGTCCGCGTAGGTCTCCTGATTTGTCGTGTTTGCTTTTCTTTGAGAGTGTTTTTATAGGTAGGTTTTAGTTGTAACTGTTGGCCGAGTCACACTGGAGTCCTTGTTGGTCTGTCCGACGTATGGTAGTGATATGTCCAATACATGCAAGAAAAGTAAGACTTTAAGACTAACTTGTTCCATGTCTCAATTAATCAGTAGATGAATACGTAATTGCCCCTTGAGGAATCTTTCCTACATAGCTCACAGACATTCTTTGTTCTATCCTTTCACTGCGGATTACAAACATCTTCCTTCCAAGTCATTTCAGGCTTCGCTTTTGTTGCAGTGAGATATAATCTTTTTCTATCCCGAATTAAGCTTTTATGACATACACCCTTGCGGAGACAGTATCTTCTAAGATCTCTCCAGTAAGATATTTAGACGACTTCTTTCCCTGAAGTGATACTATCATCTATAGACCCTCTAGACAGAGTTGAGATGACTTCTCTCCCTTACAAGTTGCTGATAGTAACAAGTAGTAATCATCCACTAATAAAAGGCATGTACTGCCTCATAGTATTAAGTCGGTCCATGACGAGTTACCATTCCCTATGACCTTTTCCTAAAAGCAAGCGTAGAAACTCCTGATTAGGATAGAGACCTCATCTTTATTCTCAATTTTCATTGCCGTCCTTCAAACTGGAGTTCTCGTTGAAATTACCGGGCGACGCCGACCCGATACCTTTATAAATAGTATAGGAGAGCAGTGAAAGCATAGGTCGCCCTGCCTCAAAGTGGGCCGGTGTTGCTCCACAATTCACCACTTGCACATAAGCGTGGCGCGTCGGTCGCTGTGAGAACGGATTGCGCTGGTCTTATGTAGCTGTGCCCAAATCGCCAAAAACCAGCTGCGGTATTCAAATCGAAAACGAGGCGTGATACCTCATATGGCTTCTCAGTGCAGTGGGTACCCATGTGTAAAGGCTTACATTCACAGATACAGCCCATCTTTATCTTTACCTGTGTTTAAAACATATTCAATTCAGACCTTAATGCATTCCACTACATCTGTAATGACTTTTCCTTTTCAATTGAAAGAAAAACATTACTGATGAGCAATTTCACAGGGAAAAGTAATAGATGCTTCGTAGTTGTAAATATCAGAATCGAGTGACTGCCATTAAAACTGACACTAGAATGGATAGTTACACAAACACACTAATGCAATCGCTGCAACTTCAATATTCACTTACCGATTCATATAGATCTTAGTGAGTTGGATTTGTATCCAAGATGTTGTTTATTTAAGTGGGAAACACACTGTACAATTTCGTTCCCACCGATTAACTCCCGAAATCGGAAGGGCATTTTAACTTGTCTCAGGGGAATTTGCGCTTGGCATCAACCATCACGGCAGGATTTATAGACGGGGGGTGGTGGTCACTAGTGGGAATTAATTGTAAACAAATTCTGTTCACACTGGACGACTGACTTCCGATTTTCTCAGAGATTTGAGGCCATCGATAAAGGAACAAGAAATAAATCTTAGTAAATGGGAGCGAAATCGGTGAGCGGGACTCAGTCTGTGTGTGGCAGGGGCATTTCTGCTCACCCAGCGACTAATCATGGGCCAAAATCGGTAGGCACCACAAGGGGTATTTCTTAACTCCGTTGTCGGCGACAACGGGAAGGAACAGGTTCCTTAATTTATCGGTCCCAATTTCGGAAGGTTATGAGACTGCAATTTATCGGTGACAAAGGTATATCACCATGGGGGGATTTTGAAATCTTAGGCAAAGTTCTGGAGGGGGGTGCCACACTGATCGACTCAATTTCTAGGCTTCGCCTGAGCTTACGATTGTTCTTTTATTGCTGAGAAAGGAACATTCATGTTCCGGAATCGTACAGAGTGTTATGGCCTTTAGACGTTACATCTTATAATACTATTCAAATTAGACATAAACAAACACAGGCGTATAGCTTTCATAATAAACTTAGAATTATTTATCAGACAGTATGGTTTGATACATTCAGTGCTGACCTAGTGGGATGCGTCATTGATATATAAAGCCATATGACAAAATGCTAGCTGATAATCAACACGTGACATGTATGTGTATTTTCTTTTGGAATAAGAAGTATAGAAATGGTGACCGACGAAGTTCGTGCTTGTAAAGTTTAGGGGAAAAAAATGTACAAAGATCATGAGTGTGTTGAGCTAACTTGCTGAAGCTGGTCGAGCCAGAACCATCCATTATTATCCATCGTATACAAAGCCCCCATTGAAAATGTATGGAGACTCAGTAAACCACGACCCATTGTATAAAACCTGTCAGATACCATAACTGTGGTATACGGATTCAAACCTGTGGCATACGGCCTTCAAACCATGGTATACGGGGAAAATAGCTCCTTTTGCTATAGAGCAAAGAAATAGTCCCTATTGTTATACCATTTAATATGGCAATTACAAGGTTTAATTTATTCGAAAAGATGGATAATAAATGCAGCAAACGATGATTTTGTGGACAGGCAGCTCTATAAACCACGTTGACGTCGTTATACACTCGCTAGCGCTCGTGTATTACTACGCGTCCACCCCTCGTGGTTTGCGGCCGCCTGTCCACAAAACCATCGATTATTGTCTATGTACACCATCCCACCAGGATGGGACAGACCAGCACACACACTGGACTATTTGCCATCTGTCATGATGCTCCATTTCGTCAGGAGATATCTATCGCAACCTGGCAATATAGGTATTATTTTATTCGCCTTGAAGTACCTAAGAAGATAGGATGGTAATCTCTGTGTCATCGCTATAGATTTTTCATTAAATCACTTTAAATTCACGAAGGTAAAATGTTTCAGTATTTTTGTACCTAACAAATGCAGATGTTCAAATTATCACCGAAGCCCTTAGTCAAGGTATATGTATATGATATGTATACCAACGAATAGACCAGAGACCTAGCTTCCTAATAATGATTTATTTATAAAGATCAGCCTATCATTCCCAATGATAGAACAATTTGCGTTTTCCGGGTCAGAAAAAAATAGTTTTTTTCCTATCACATGCTCAGGAGTTAGGTCGCACGCCTCGTTTTCGTGTGACCTATTTTGGCGACCATTATAGCCAACTTGTTGGCAGTAATGCGGCAGACGAGGTACTATTACACTCCCCCTCCCTCCTCTCCTACCACTCACCCGACCCCCACCTGACCTCCTTTCAAACCTCACCCGCCCTCACTCACTCTCGGACTCCCGTCGGATACAAGATGGCGCTAGTGTGCCTGACAGCCATGTGGGCGGGGCTTAGTGTTTAAGATTCGTTAACACAACCTGTTGTCCATTTTAAGGTTGGTGATAAGCTTATAAGTAAAAGGATGGTTTGGGGGTAAAGAATTTAGGGCAATGAGTAGAGCTTCCATCTGAGCTGTGTGATTTCAAGTTCTCGGTCCTCGTGGTCTCGCTATCTCCGAGTGAACTAACTCTTTCAGCTATAACTTGTTTCCCTATTAGCATATACATGCAAATAGTGATGATAATAGCGATTTGTTGACCTCCAATTGACAGGGAAACTATGTCCACCTTTTTCGAGTAACTGCAACATTACGCTGTCATCACGGATCTAAGCTACGAGCTGACTGGACTAGATTTTGTCACATGACATCCTCACTAACGAACCAATCACCCTTAAGTATATATTAATATCTAATACAGTGGAGGTGACAATGGTAGTACTGTAGCTTGTGTAAATTTACTGTGGAATATTTTGGTTGTGCAGACTCTAGCAAATGGTCGACATGCCAAATGCACTTCAACGTTGGCTTCACCAGTCGCTGGCTATCTGTTCTGAATGGATATTGCTCCCTCCTGTGTATCCCCACCGGGTGAGGGGATAATTTATTGTCCACTCTCCGAGCAAATAGTGGTAAAGTCCCAGCATCCATTACACACTCCCACTCGTCCAGCTCCACTCAGACACCGACTCGGAACAAATGATGTGTACATCATTGATGACTGAGCGTGGAACAGTTAGTTATCAAAGGTTTGGGCTTTATTTGCTGAAACCCACTTCGCACCAAGTTACTCCTACAACTGCCTTTGGAGGGTCCAGATGTGTCAATCACTCGTCGGTCATTGACGTATTTCAGTCTGTTGTGATGGGTCATGGTCAGCTGTAACCTTCAGATACTGGCCCTCTGCACCCTAACAATGTCACAGTATTCTGAGGTACTTCGATATCGGTCTTTGCACCTAAACAATGTTCCAGTGTTAGCACTAAGATTGTAAAGGGATAGTTTTTGCAGCATGCTGAAAGTCTATATACAACCTCTTCCGAGCCTAGGCAGCGTATCTGAGCATGTTTGCCATGCTCAATAAGTAAAATATATTGACTGGTTTCAAATACAGGCGGTCGTATGCTTCGTGTAGACAGATAGTAATATCAGAACGCATGCGAGGGTATTGTATTGACCAAGGAGCATACAACTGATTTTAACTGAAATCATTCTACATTGTATCTATTATCCACAGGTGGCATGTCAATATCAAATCACTCTAGTTACGCACTGTTTTTTCTTATCCAGTCTTTGTCGCAACCCAGCGCATAACATGTCCGTATGCGCCAAGTATGTCGATCTACACTCCCTGTTTGTTTTCTATAGACACTTTGTATTCAGTTGATGCTAAAGAGATTGCTTAGGCATGATATCTGACTGACTGCCGGTCGCCAAGTAGGATCTAGGACTACAATATTGAATTAATTAGACATGGCGCAGTTTGTTCTAGAAAACCGATATTTCTCCTCTTATATACATCTGCCTCAGCGGTCTATTCTGTTATTAGATGCACCCTCCGATACAAACATAGAGACAACTAAAGCAAAGCAACATATAACAGGGATATGAAGGAGAGACGTGGAGGTTGGCTTCTCCCTACCGCTATCACGACCACAATGCCCCAACCACAACGGAGAGGGAGGACCAAAAATTACTTCAACATATAACACGGACCCATTGCAAGGCCTAATCACTGCCCAAATGCTGCCACTAATCTTAACAGCAGGCCTAACCCAAGCTACCACTTCCTCCTCTCCAGTACTCCTGATCATCTCACTTGACTCAATTGGCAGTGATGCTATCTAAAAAGTATGTTTAAATATTTTGGCAAACCAGACATAGACGAGGTGGCCGAGTGGTTAAGGCGATGGACTGCTAATCCATTGGGCTCTGCCCGCGTGGGTTCGAATCCCATCCTCGTCGTTCTTTTCTCTCGAATGTTTATTTGGTTAGTCAGAGTTCGTGGAACCAGTCATACAAGTAAGTGTAGAGCAGATACCTATTGTGTTAAGTAGGTAGCCATCTTGGTCCCGACGCCAAGGGAAACACTTGGTGGCTGGTGCAGTTAACCCTTTAACAGCAGCATGATGCCTCCTGGCATTCCCCTGGCTATCGCAGCATGACGCCTTCAGGCATCATAGAGGCATCATTGATGCTAATATACAAAGTTCAATAAACAAAAAAAATAATTGTTTGAATTGAAAGAAATTTTGACATAGTTAAAACGGCTTGACCTTTGATTTGGTATAACAAAATAACATCAGCTACCAAGGTAAATTACTCAAATCACATGACAGATCATGTGACATGCTATTTTCCAAAAAAAGGTGCCTGCTGTAGCAGTGTCGTTTATGCAGGCAATGCCTGCTGTACAATGGTGGTTAGACGAACTGGGTGCTGCAGGGAAAGGGTTAATAGGTTTATCTTTCTAGTTTTTTTTTAGCCTAGTCTCAAGATTATCAATGGATTATAACAACTGATTGCAGCGTTTGTCCCTTGACTTTATCCTACCCCTAATAAAAAACGCCATAGGCTTAACATGGGATTTCTTTATGTCACGGATGTTACATAAAGTGTTGTTTATGCCACTACTTTCTAATACTGAAAAAATGTGGAAACAGGGTAGGATAAAATCTAGACGCCACTCGTTTGAGTTTAAGTTTACTTATGTCACTCATTTTGTGGGCTCTGCAATATCACTCGTCTTCGACTCGTGAAATTATGGAGCCCACCAAATGCGTGACATAAATAAACCCAGACTGAAACTCGTGACGTCTCTTCATATTAGTGGCTCAATCCTTCAATATCCTGGTGGATGGGGGAACTAGCAATTACTGTGTACCCATAGACATGTGCATTAGCCACAGAATATTTTCAGACAGTGACCACTGCCCCTACCCCTCCCCACTGCCAAGTCGGCCCCAGGTGTCTCATGGGACACCCGTCTTCTGTCCTCAAGCCCACTTAGAGTCGCGGTATTGCTCCTCGTTCCTGCACCTGCCGCTCTGTGGCGCTGTCTGGACAAAACGCACGGCGGGTCTCAAGTCCAGTGTCCAGAAACGCGACCGTCACTGGAGTTAAACGTAGGCAAGGTCGCACCACCAGTATTAAAATGGGACTGTGTGATTGCTCCCAAGTACTCCCACTCAGTATCAATATGGGATTGTGTGAGTGATTCCCAGTACTCCCACTTCTTATCAATATGTCATTGTATGATTGTTCCCTGGTACTCCCTGCCATATCAATATGTGACTCCTATGATCGCACCCTGCTACTACAACTCAGTGTCAATATGAGATAGTATTCATCGTTTCCCAGCACAACACCTCAGTAACAATATGGGACTGTATAAGCATACTTTGGTCCAAACACTCAGTATACCTGTTAAAGACATTTTCATATAATTCGAGTTCTGCATTTCTAAATATTTTCATCTACTGCATTTATTACTGCAGGGGCAGTAGAGATGACAAGATCTCTGTGATGGAATTAGGTTGAAATGTTATCACTGATTTCCCTCACTCAAATACGTTTCAAGTGAACAAAAACCCTCTGTCCCATTTCAGAAGACAATGGATTTTTGATGAGCCACAGCCCAGGAAGTCATTGACCCTTTGTAATTATGTCACGTTTTGGAATATCACTTGCTGTATTTGGTCAATCTGCGCATGCGCAGCACTACACCAACTATGAAATTTGAAATGGCAATAGTACAAGTGGTCAGAAAAATTTCAAAGTACAAGAAAATGTAAACATATGCAACATATCTAGTAACTTTGGACTGGCTGCCTGTGTCACGTTTACCGTGGAATTCATGATTTCTATGCCACCAGCACCTGTCCTTACAGGTGTAGCTCGGCCGCAGGCACTGGTCCTTAAAGGGATATGGGACTGCATGATCATTCCACAGTTGCCACACTCAGTATAAATATGGGATCACATGTCTGTTCCCTAGTCCCAGCGCTCAGTATCAATATGGGGCTGTACGATATTTCCCGGCCCTAACACTCAGTATCAATCTAGGAAAACATAGAATAGCAGGAGCTGCAGCTAGAACTGCACCGCCTGTCGTGCCTCCATATAAGACACAGATCGGGTAACGAAAGGCAATGAGAAATCTCATATGGCAGGACTGACTCTTTGCTCGCACAAACATCTCTGATACTAGGGAATTTAGATATGATGAAGGGTCTTACATTTCCTGGAAATGTTATCCCTGACGTCTGCATAGAGAGTGATCATCCCTGCATAGAGAGTGATAATCTATCTAAATCTCCAATTGGAATTTCTGTCCTTACGCTCCATACATATACTGCTTTAGATGTGGTTGGAGAGTGACTGCTTTCGATGCATGGACCTCTGGGTCAGTGAGATCAAAGCTTGCATGAGTGAACCTTCTCTACGAATTTGATACTTATTGCTAACGTCTTGATTATGAATTACAGGCTATGAAGGTAAAATTTATGATTTTGTTCTCAATACCATTAGGTATATTATAAAGGGAATACTAATGTAGTGTTTCAAGATTTCGGACCAGAACTCATCAATTTACTCTATCGGCTCAGTTAGTACGGGTTTACTAAGCTAACTTGTCCTGCTATTACATCTTAGTACACTAAACTAGTATTGCCTAAGTCTTAACTGCTCAGCTGTCAATACCTCTAATGATGACAGTACCATTATTATATTATTATATTATTATGTTATAAACTCCTATTTTACATGTTGAGGCAAAGTTCAGGTCTATGCATCTATATCGTAGCCCGGAATAGAGGGAAACTAAAGTCCCGTGAAAGAAAGTCTAAGTTACGAGGTCAAGCTCGGACATTTTTTTCCGAGCCTTACCGAGTAACTTTTAATAATTCGCGCCCACACGAATGATTCGGCTGCTTAGCCAATCAGAACGTGTTGTTTGTTTAAAGCGTGCAGGTTTAACTCAACGAGTGCAACCGGTCACCCAAAGCGTGCAGTCTGTCGGTAACCAAGGTCACCAGTACAAAGCTTCACGGCGCAGTATGCAGTAGGACTGCAATGACTACAGCCATAGCAGCGGTGTGTACTTGCAATGAGTTCGCGCAGTTACAAAAAACGATATACAGTATTGATCAGTTTCCATTTTCGTTCCCAAAGATTTTGATTGGACAAATTCAGTTATTTCCTAATTTAACAACTTCTTACGACACGCTCTAACAAGGGCCAATAGGCCTTTTTCCACTGCTGGTGTCGCACCTTATCTTCTTAGTTACGTCGTGCCTGAAGCCAAACATAGCCTTGGCAACGTATACCTTAGCATTGTATACACTGAGTGTATAAGCGTAATGCATCTATAATACCCATGCACATTATTTCTATAGAAATAACAGTGATTGCATCGTATTCTATGGTACTCCAGCTCCAGTTTGATGTATCATACATGCATATCACCTCAATCTTTAGATATACCTTATATAACACAGGGGCACCTCTGTCCAGTTGTGACAGAACTGGTTGAAATAAACAAAAAAACAACCTAAACTGCATACACACTAATACATTGGCAGGCCTAGCTATAATATGCTTATCTTTTTCAAAGTTAAAACCAAGATGATTATCAACTATAAAGTTTAGACAGCTCAGACTCGTTGATACAATACCCTAGTTTGATCTAACAATTTAATCTGTCGAAAAACAACACTCCTGTAATCATACCCACCGTTCAAACTTTAGGTGTGATACTGTGTGGCTCTATGGGCATGTGGCTGGCCTCAGCCGTGTTTGTCCGAGCGGCCGCGAAACTACACAGTGGGCCGTTAGGCGGCGCTGAACGGCAACACCTGTATTGCATTCAATTGAATGGGTGTTGGGGTGCATCGGGAGGTCTGAATTCTACATTGGCGTTTGGTGGGTTCCAGGCCTATTACATGCAATAGTTCGTGCAGTTCGATTTTTACTTGGTTTGCCCACATTTGGGCACCCGTCATGCCACTAAATCCCTCAGCACTGTTTACACGTGTCTTTTTCTGATTGAGCGGCGTCCACTGTTTGCTGACCAGAATTAAAGATTGTGCAGATTCAATGCCACTGCTCGAGTCTCACCTCGACTGGCCCAGATCGTGCATTCGTGCTGAAATTAAAAATAAATTCATTCAAAGATTTTCATTCCAATTTCGAGGTTCGTAATTATGGCCGGGAGCTTGTGTGAACAGCCTCCAGTCCTGGGGATAAAGATGTCGTAAGAATGTAGGCACAACGATCTAAATTGGAAAAAACGACAAGATACGAACATTTCAAATACTGATATAGTCGTGACTTTGTTCTATCACTAAGTGTTCTATCAACATTCTCGAGGATAAAAGTTGGAATTATAACTCGTACTCGCTAAAGGTGTATGTTAGATAGAACTAGAAGGCACTATATATACATGTGTATATCCTTCTCGGACAAGTCAACAGAATCTATGTCAGGCAATTAAGGAGGTGACAAGAAGAATAACATAATACGGTTTGTTATGCAGTGAAGAATTGTGATAAATAAAAAAAAATGAAATAAAGAGAAGAAATTTCGCCTCCGATGTCCAGAAAGCCTCATACCCCAAAGAGGAAATGAGGACGAAGATGGGGGATAAAGAAATAACATTTACCTCAAGAATTGTGAATCAGTCTGCAAACTTGGATGATAGACAATTACTAAAAGGACAGAATTAGGCGCCAATCCTAAGATAAACTTCCAAACATGAGAAGTACCGAATGTAAATGCGGGATTCTGTTGAATAAATTACCTACAATTACCCATTTGATGCCATCTTTAAAGGAATTAGGAGTCTCACTATAAAACACCGATTTACTTCATACCTAACATTTAGAGTTGAATTATATTGCTGCCGTTTCAATTTTATTTTGTATTCAAATACTTTTATCTAGACTTGTGGCACTCAGGAAAATGTTTCACTGGTGACGATTGCTGACCTATTTAGGACTTGGCATATTAAACGGTATAGCAATAAGGACTATTTTCTTTGCTTTATCGCACAAAGAGACTATTCTCCCGTATACAATGGCTTTGAAGCCGTATACGATGGATTTAAATCTGTGATCAATGGTTATGGTATTTATTTAAGCAATGAGTAGTGGTCCTCATACATTTTCCATGGGACTTTGTATAGAGGGATGATAAAGAGAGCTATATGTTAACTGGAAACACATATCAATCAAGAAAGTTTACAAAAAAAAAGATTACAATGCCTAAGAACCTAGATGACTTCTTCATCCTGGAGTTCTTGGATCTTGAGGACTACCAATCAGAATGAACTTTATCGTATAGATAATATAAGACATCTATATTGATCAGAGATCTGACCCGACTCCTTCACATAGCAGGCTTATTGCCGGATGTCCATCTACCGATTTCGGTATGAACGATTAGTCAACTTGTCGCATGCAAATTACGTAACCCCTTGCTCGACCCGCACACTGATGAAATCGGTGTATGGTCCACTAATCGCTAGGGGAGGGCAAAAACCAAAGAAACCGAGTGTGGCACCCCCTACAAGCCTCACCAAGCGATTACTGTATTTACTGCGTCGGTCAACCTATCAACCCTCCTTTCCCAACGTTCCCTTGTCGCTGACTACATTTATCAACATGTTGATAAACTGATCCCCACCGATTTTGGAACATTGAAACCACAACTTGTCGGCGACAAAAGGACGTCTGAAGGCGGTGGTTCACTAATCGGTGGGAAGCCTTGCCTAGCTATGCTACATCTACCGACTCCGTTAAATGGGATTCACACGGTGGGACAACTGGACCTGAGACTGGTGTACTTCACACCTTTGCACCAGTCGGCTACTATTTCCAACTGGGAACAAAGTTTCACAGATTGGGGTGTTCTACAGTCTCAGGGGAACATGGCGGATTCAATTCACATGAGAAGATTTAACAGGTACATAGTCTCACCCCTACACCCCTACACAGAGTACACAGGGTACCCAGGGTACACAGTCGCCGACTCAGGGTACTTCCCCGTGTGAATAGGTGTTATTTGAGACCGCTGAGACTCACAGATTGGGGGAGAACGTGTGAAATACATTTGTCTCACCAAAATGTCCCTCTAAATTTTAAACCTGTTTAAAGTCAAAATCTCATGAGATTCTGTTCCTTGTTAGGGGCGATTGTCGCCGACAATTGCAAGAGAAAAAAGTTGTCTCAGCAAAATGAAAGCCTGTCATTCACACGAGGAGATTGTGTTCCAGTACCGAATCTCAACAGGATTTGTCTCAGACAAACGGCCTGTGAGGTACATGAATCCCACCGTGTGAATCCCGTTTTAGGATGGGTTGCCTGAGACAAATTACCGCCAGTTTGTCGCCGACAAACGTACATCCAAAATCGGTAGATTGGCATTGGCTTAATACTGGTTATACATCGAGGTACCGCGCTGTATACTACTCGCCCTGCTAGGAGGGAACTCGGGCGACCAAGGTGTTCTATTGTTGGGCTTCCCCTTCCGCTGGAGGATAAACATGGAGCAAACCGGTCACTCAGACTAGGTGAGGGTGCACACTCACCTCTCAGTTAGAGTGTGACACTTTTGAAAAAGACGAACTGGACTTCTGGAGTTTAATTCTATTGATGTGGTTTCATCTCCTACATAGCTGGTTTAAAAACTTTAATTAGAGTTGACAGACCTTGTGCGTTCACCTCACGTTGGATGTGGGTATGACGTCAGTTGTTATATGTCAAATACATGTTCCTACAATATAACTTATTGGATGGGATCTATGTATTATTATATACCTATGGACATGACGTACTCATTGCCGTGCGTCACACTGAGACGTACGAGGGTATGTCGTCACATGACCTGGTAGAATTTCACCATTTTAGGTATATGATAATAGGAAAACAGGCAAATCGATGCAAAATACTAGGTAAAATCATCGACCAGATATATTCTTTTGCCTTTGGCATCTGGGAATATCTGATCAATAAGTTCATCTATTATTTTTGACCCACGGAGATCGAGCCAGTTTGCGTATACTCTGATATCCATTTTTACGACTTATCCTTATTACACAAATTATTTAACCTGCTTACCATTGCTGCCAGCTCAGATTTATATTTATTTCAGACTGAAGTAGTTTTGCTGGTGGTGGTTCACTTATTTCCGTGAGCCATGCCCGTACAAGATTACCTTTCCTGTGTACATGCACCGAGCATTTCATCATGATTGAGAACAATAACCTTGATTTTCGTCCATGCATTATCAATGTTTTTATTCATTCAGTATATTACAATCAAGTAAATTCTCATTAGCGCTTCTCTGACATGGCTTAGTATTGCTAAATCCATATTTCACATTGATATCCTTTGTACATTATTAGACTGGTGGTTGTCAACCACTGCTTCTATAATTGTCTGCTAGATCTTAATTGCATAGCCTTTTCAAAGCTATACTAGAAGGCTTAATTGCATATTTGAATAGAATATTTTCTGTATGATATAGCAGCATAGCTTTTTAGTTTTGAAAATCCATAAATAAGTTTCGTTTCTTTTTAAATCGATGTATCAATGTTTTCGGTTATTTTGCAATATTTCTTTGATAGCCTACATATGCTTTTGAATCAAAACACTTTTTTCCAGATTAATGTTATTTTTTATATTTTTTTCCACCTGAAATAACATTTTTGTGTATGCAATTTTCAGCTGACCTTTAAGATCGAAACAAATTGCGGCTGACGTGACGTAAAATCAGCCAAAATGTGGCGGTCAAATGATAGTGGCCGCGGCTACCTGCAGGTAACTCTCCAGTTTCTCTCAGAAGGAGGCGGGAACGTCCTTCCCCTTCCCGTCCGACTTTGTGACTTGGTCGCAGGTATCTTTGTTTTGTGACTTTGATATATCACACCAGTGACGTCACGTTCGGCGATGACGTCACAGCGATATATCAAAGAGCTGAGTTATGACGTCGTCAGCTGTTTATGAAACACCCCTCACTTTACTGAGCATGACCATTCTCTTTCAGACGATTACTGTCGATATGAAAATATCACCACTCCGACTCTCTCAACCTGTTGGAACCTGAAATCAACCGACTGGAACTAAGATAACGGTTAACAAACTCAAATATGGGAGATGCTGTCACTCCCAATGAACAAAACGAAGAGATAAAAAGGCCTAGCTACTGATCTATGATCTTTCCTTGTTTATAAAGATATACAAAATTCCTATCGAATTGACCTCCAGGACATAAAATATAATAACATTGATATATTCCTATAGGACTTAATCAGTTCTCACTTAGTCTGAGATGCACCATGGATAACCGGTATCAAATGTTGCAGTCGGTTCACTTCAGCGCTCTTTTCGTTCCTACTATTTGCAGCATGTACAGATCTAACGCATGGTAACCCTCTCCACAAATGAGCTTTTATTTTTGTTCCTAATCCTCCTTAACTTATCTCTTCACCCCTCATCCCAACCCCGCATGCGTGCAAACGGCGGTCTCAGCGTGAGGCATGCTGGGAATACATCCGGGCACTCTCCCGGGCTGCATTCTGGCACCCCCTGGTGTATCAGTGACGAGCTTTATCACATAAAAATCGCTGCTTGGTGATCCGGTGATTTGTCATTTCATTTCAGCTTCATTCGGACGTTCCTACATTATTTTGTGGTGACTAAATCCGAAACCCACCGAGCTGTCAGACACAAAATAGAGGACCGGATTTGGTGTTCTTTGAAAGAGATCTTCGGTCGTTTATAATTCCCTGACACGTAATCTCGGCTGGGTCTCAAATGTCACCTTTTTCGTTATTCCAATAAGTGGGGGGATATTGCCAGCATGACTAGAGGATTGGACAATGAGGTTCTCGCAAACACCGCTAGATGGTGTCACTCGAGGCTGAGCTTTTATCGGTGTCACATGACCCATGGCACGTGACCTGAGAGGTGGAATTGGTGAAACAAACAACACAAAGTCAAAACAAACTGATCCATGTCTGCACTCAATCACCTCCAACTCCACTGTCTACATAGTTCTTCTCAACTTCTATTCCCCTGCTTTATTCAAATCCCGGTCTCTTTGCTTTTTCTTAAATACTCTGTCGAAAAAAATAGAATGCATAATTTAAATCCTAGTAAATCGATTATTTTATATTATACAAAAATCTCATGTATGACACGTACTCATTCAAGTAGAAACCCAACCAAGTAAAAACCGATTTCAATGGTAATCCTTTTAGCCTGGAGGAGTGCTACACTTTGTAGTGCGATTTCGGAGAGAAGGCACGTGGGTTGCCAGGCAACGAGTGAAATGAAGGCTTTCATCAGACTCAGGGGAACGAGGGGGGGGGGGGGGGGTGTGTCTCTATTCACAGCTTCCTGCATGGGGCACCTGCCACAGGGCCGTCAGTCTCACTGTCTGACGCCTACTCGCCCTGCTGCCTCAGTAGGCAGTGTGGGCAGTCCTACCTTGCATACCGGAACTTCCAATTAATACCAGTGCTACTTTACACCCCGGAACTACATACCACCAATTAATACCAGTCCTACTTCACACCCCGGAACTACATACCACCAATTAATACCAGTCCTACTTCACACCCCGGAACTACATACCACCAATTAATACCAGTCCTACTTCACACCCCGGAACTACATACCACCAATTAATACCATTCTTACCATGCACCAGAGAACTATAAACCACCAATTAATACTAGTCCTACTTTACACCCCAGAACTACATACCACCAATTAATACCAGTCCTACTTCACACCCCGGAACTACATACCACCAATTAATACCAGTCCTACTTCACACCCCGGAACTACATACCACCAATTAATACCAGTGCTACTTTACACCCCAGAATTACATACCACCAATTAATACCAGTCCTACTTCACACCCCAGAACTACTTACCACCAATTAATACCACTCTTGCCATACACCAGAGAACTATATACCACCAATTAATACCATTCTTGCCATACATCAGAGAACTATATACCACCAATTAATACCAGTCCTACTTTACATACCGGAACTACATACCACCAATTAATACCAGTCCTACTTTACACCCCAGAACTACATACCACCAATTAATACCAGTCCTACTTTACACCCCAGAACTACATACCACCAATTAATACCAGTCCTACTTCACACCCCAGAACTACATACCACCAATTAATACCAGTCCTACTTTACACCCCAGAACTACATACCACCAATTAATACCATTCTTGCCATACACCAGAGAACTATATACCACCAATTAATACCAGTCCTACTTTACATACCGGAACTACATACCACCAATTAATACCAGTCCTACTTCACACCCCGGAACTACATACCACCAATTAATACCAGTCCTACTTCACACCCCGGAACTACATACCACCAATTAATACCAGTGCTACTTTACACCCCAGAATTACATACCACCAATTAATACCAGTCCTACTTCACACCCCAGAACTACTTACCACCAATTAATACCACTCTTGCCATACACCAGAGAACTATATACCACCAATTAATACCATTCTTGCCATACATCAGAGAACTATATACCACCAATTAATACCAGTCCTACTTTACATACCGGAACTACATACCACCAATTAATACCAGTCCTACTTTACACCCCAGAACTACATACCACCAATTAATACCAGTCCTACTTTACACCCCAGAACTACATACCACCAATTAATACCAGTCCTACTTCACACCCCAGAACTACATACCACCAATTAATACCAGTCCTACTTTACACCCCAGAACTACATACCACCAATTAATACCATTCTTGCCATACACCAGAGAACTATATACCACCAATTAATACCAGTCCTACTTTACATACCGGAATGACGTGCCACCAAGTAACACCAGTTCTACCCTACATCCCGAAATTATACCCCAGAACTATATACCGCCAATTAATACTAGTCCTACCAACACTGCCCACTGCAAATGTTTACATAATATTGCCCTTTTGTTACCACTCCTAGTACCCTTCTTCCCTCCCCTCTCCTACTGCACATATATATATACACACAGTGCTGACCCTCCGTTACCACTCGAGTATACAGCTATACACTCGTCCGCTTCCCCTCTCATCCCCAGCTGACTGGAGCGCATCCTCTTTATTCCCACTGACAATGTAGCCACTTAAGGCACTCATCAAGCCCGGAAAGCTTCCCTAAGCACTTTATGCGCGGGCGTTGCGTCGGTAGCGACGGAGGCCGATATGAGGAGCCTATCAGGCAGGTTATAACTCATGTGGATGTGTCCAAAGAAGCGGCCTATGGATTATGCGGCATAATACACAAGTATAAACTGTCAGTCTTCCATATGATTGAAGAGAAGAAATAGAAATAAGCAATAAGCTTCGGCATGGAAGCTTCCATTATGACAAAGCCTTTCATGTCCCCCATCCATTTCGTTCCGACCTGTATATAAACATTCTTTTTAGCTTTATTTAATTATCTCTGATTAGAAAATTGAAGATAATAGAAACAAATAAGTACTGAATATGTGATCTGATAGCACTGACAATAGCTACCTCTTCATAGGTACTTTCTAATCTAAAGACATTATCATCCAGTTCATAAATCTGAAATTGGTCCCTGCAAAAAAGGGTAAACATTGAACATATAAATTTGGGAGAACTCTGCTTACTTCTTTATATATATTTTTTTTTATTCAGTAAAGAGGATGTGATACAATCACCTTTCGCAAGGCGCTCTTCCTTGGACCGATTCAACTCAAACATAGCAGCAAAGCTCGTGCACACACGACACACAAGTGTTGACATACATATATAACTTTCAGCAAAACTGTTTTATGTAAAATAGATGACATACCCTTAGATTAATTTATTTTGCCTAAATATTTGTCAGTAGTTTCACTCTTAACACGTATGAATATATTTCCATAAATCGGCTCCCCTATGTGAGATTTGATTCTAATATCAAACCATATTTGACGCAAACAATAAAAAAACCTATTGCAAAATCAAACAATAAAGCAATTTACCCTCTCTGTTTGTATGGGAATTGTTAGTCCTGTCCCTGCCTGACTTCATTTGACGACTGACGTTTGTGGTTATTAGAGATGACACTTCACTTTTGGTGGCTCCTTTTTGTCCTGCCTCTCTGACACCCCCGCCTGTGGGTAGATGGTGAAGGCGTCCTGTGCGCTGATAATGGGAACAGCGACCACTTCCATACCACCTCTCCTTATCACCTGCCGCAGTCTCCCCCAGGAGTGGGCGGCCATGTGGCAGGGCGCCCCCAGCTGCCTCACTTTTAAGGCCCTGTTTACACCTGCCGACAGAAAAACCATCCATATAATATCATATTATGTGTTTTTCCTTTGAAGTCCTTTGTTCCTTTCTGTACTGGTTTATACATTTCTTCCAAAGAATACACTTGCCGACAGAGAATACATCCATATCATATCATATTATATGTTTTTCTTTTTATGTTCTGTGTTCCTTTCTGTACTGGTTTATACAGTTCTTCCAAAGAATACATAATACAATGGATCATAAGTCCGAACTGCCACCTGCTGTCGGAAAATGCACCGATAAAATTTGGGTAAAATAAAAGTCGGTCGGCAGAGCTCCCGATAAAATATCAGTATCGATTATTGGTAACATTCCAAGTCGTTTAGGCGTTTACACTAGACGACCGATTATATACTATGTGTACACCGATTATCCATATTAAAGATGATCTGGCAAACGGAGTGTTTTGCAAAGTCGGGGGTGTTTCACCGACGATTTTAATGCGCTTTGAAAGCGTCGGCGGAGTGTTTCTTTAAATCTGAGTTCCATCACTGCGTAATAATAGGTCGACGGTGTCAGATTCTATAATCGCTGGTCAAAATCGGTTTGTGTAAACTCGGCCATCCCCGCCAACAACTGCTGCTGCCTGCTTCCAAATCTACCTTCTACCCCTGACTCCCAACCCTTGGCTCTACTGCATACACACATTCTACATCTGCACCCCTTTCTTCCATTCTTACTCAACCGACTTCCTGTAAGCCATTTTCCATTGGCTGGCAAAAAAACACTGATTAATTGTGTTCTGCCACCGACTGCACTTCATTAGCAAATAATCGGTGAGGGTGCAGTATTTGCTTGTTTCTCCTGCACCTTGCAGGTTCACAGTGATTAAATTTTCCTGATCAAACCTTGAGAATCACGCACGAAGTCGCTTTGATTCTGTTGGTCTAAAGTTACCGAAGTCGGTGGTTGGTAGCCTTAACCAGGCTGCTTCTATCCACCGATCTGGCGTAGCTCTAAACAAAAATTCGATCGGTGTTTCCTGACTGCAGATCGGTGCCGTATAATCGGCCAATGGAAAAAGATATTTTCTATCGGTGCATTTTTCGTCGGCAGGTGTAGCCTGGGCCTCAGGGTATCGGAACCCTACAGTACATCGCCAGTATACTGCGGTTTTTTCGCAGAGTAAACATAGGCTCGATACTACCTTGAGTAAAATCCTAAATTACACATTTATAAGTGATTAAAGTTAAATTAAGAAATAAACTAATACAAAACTCCCAGGGATATCAACGATACCGTTTCTTTTAAAATGTTTCTCGAAGTGTTCTGAAAGATCTCTCAAAACCAATGTATGGTCCTCGGTTGTCACCGCAAGATCTCGAGAAATCGTGACGTAGCATCTAGTTTTTACAGCACACCATCCGTAGTGACAGCCAGGTGTCGTGTAATCATCTCTATGACCTCCACTCATGCTGATTACAGCTATTGTGATCTCTTCTGGTTCTTTATACTTGCCCGGTCTCACGTATGAATAGGGCCTTCCTAGTCTTTATGACTCCATCCCTCTATTCCTGTTTCTCTGATGCCCTGCACGTTGTTGTGCATCTCCCCTACCCTGCAGTAACCTGCCTTAAAGGTATCTCTTCTGTCCTACCCTAACCTTCACTTACATGCCTTTCCCTCTCTACCCGTCCCTTTCATGCCCTGACCTTTTCCGCCTTTTCCTAACCTGCCCATCACTATGATATCCTCCCTTGCTCCGCCCTACCTTCCCTTTTCTGCTTTTTTTGCCCTACCCAACCTTTCCCTGGCCTGCCCTACCCTACCTTGCTTAACGCTACCCTGCCCTGCCTCACACTAGACCGTCAAAACACTAGATCGCCAAAATGCCCTGGTAAGACTTAGAGTTGGATGCACCACAATCATCATCAGGCGAAGTTGTGAAACAATTACAGTGCATCCGAACTTGTGGTGTATAGTTTATTATACAATTTGAGTACAGTTCTGGATTCATCTCACCACTTTCAGGACATTAGAATAGCAGCACAACTTTAGAATGAATCAAAATATACCGCAAATCCGCTTATTAACAGATCGATGTCTTGTCTGCTCTCTGATATCCTGGCTGCTGTTTGGCCAGTCGATTGTGACGTCCCTGTTATGACCATGGCATAATATTGTCACTTTACGTGAGCGATTTCTATGATATCATTGCTATGGCTAAACTTGCACCAGGGGTGAGAGAAAAGAGCCGGACTGCGGTAGTAACTGTCAGTTTTATTACACGGGGATCAGAGATCGAGCTTGGTCCATGTGATTGATTCTCCCCCCTTCTCTGCCCCCTCCCCACACGCCGCCGCCGCCCACAGAGGTCCCGCCTCCGCCGCCACCGCTCTGTCTCACTCTCTGTCCCTTGACTCCTCGTAATGGTGATCTATGCCTCCTTGTGAGCTGTCTGTCTTAGCCTTCAAAGCCTGGCCATCCCCCTGTGATCATTAGAGGTCATCAAGATGGATGATGCCAGAAGTACGAGTATCGTCTTCATCAAACTGATCGTCAATATAGTGCTGTTATTAGGTTTTATTATTTCACCAGCATATATGTATATGTATGTATATATATATATATATATATATATATATATATATATATATATATATAATTTTAGCTGGCTGCTAGAGGAGGCGAGTAGTGGGGCCTATTTACATTTGGCTCTAGCGAGCCTTTCAATTTTCAGGCACCTTTATAGAAATACAACAGAGCAATGAAGGCAGGGTACATATATATATGTGCGGGCAATCATTTATGAACACTACAAGAAAACAAGATGCTGATAAAAGCCATATACAGGCACACGTACACCGCACACATCATTATTGAATGCCTCACTCTGTTATCTCTAGAATAAATTCTTGCATATTTCTGTCCGTTGATACTTATATAAAAAAAAGTACAGGTACACCTCATTTGTGAATGCCAGACAAGGCTTTTATCTCTTTTTTATGTGTTTATCTATCCCTGTTATATCACCTTGGGCTAAAACGCCTGTTCATCTTCCGGTGGCACCAGCATTTCCATATCGATACATAACCAAGTTAAGATAATAATAACTATATTCCCTATTCACTATTTCTGTTGTCTTTCCTTATACCGATTCTCGACCTCATCTATAAAGTTGTCTCGAAACACCTTCTGACATTTCCTCTTTTTCTTCCCTCGTGCTATAATCATTAAGTCTGTCCTTTGCATTGCTTTTCAAGCTCTCTTCTCTCTTCTTACTTACAAAACCTTTCAGCCTTGGACTTTCTAGCAAGCAATTTCTAAAAGGATAACCTTCACACTTGATCTCCACGCCCTACAGTGACGAACTGTCCTATCTCATTTTCTTTATGTTTCTCAATGTTGGCATTTCTGTCTTTGTCTTCTTATCGATGTAACTTACTGGTATTCCTGGATTTTAGTTTCAAAATACCATACAATACCAACAACATTGACACCTAATTATATGATATAAAGAGGAATATGCAATATAAGGTGGTTCTGCACGTTTTACACCCTATTGATAGAGCAAACATCTTCTGAATATCATTGTTCAGAATATCATTGTTCTAAATGCTGCTTATTTAGGTCATGTTACAGTTTTAAATGTCAAGGAAAATATTGAGTCTGTAAGCAATACATACAAAGATTGTATCTGACGTTATAACCCTCGCATGGATGTGTTTACTTTCGGGAGTAAGTAAACATATCCGTTGAAACTAAAACCCGGGGACCTGGCTACAGCAACATGTTAAAAAGTGTTAAACTCGCGTTAAGAACATTCCGCTGACCTGAATCTCTCGTAGAAGCATGCATGCTTTAGGTTCTCTACACCTGCCTGGAGGCGTACACGAGGTTTGTCCAGCTCACTCACACTAACACTCACCAACTTGTGAATCCCTTCTGTTCTAGGTCTACACTAGGACTATCTCTTACCGGATTCTCACTAGAATAAATTAAGTAGCTCCTATAGTACTAAGGCATAAGTACCAATGATGTGTCTATAGTCTATAGTTAGATGATGATGTACTAATACCATTATATGTACCGGCCTAAATCAGCATTATCGATAGTGTTGCTTTATTTTTGTATACTCATATTCATATGGTTCGGATGAACTGATATTATTAATCAAAACCTTAAGGCATACAACAAAGGTACTACGAGAGTAAATACCCGAATCAGGTGTAGAATTACTCTCTTTGTGTCCATGTCATTGGTTCCTAATAAGGAACTATCTTTTTGATATAACGAACTCTTAATATATTTAGGATGTATTTAGAAACAAGTGCTCCATTGTTTGTCTCGAAACTAGTGTGCCCAAATTTACACTCTTACAATGACCGACTTTAAATGAACAATGAAATAAACAGACAACTACCAGGAGCATCGCATGAATACATGAAGAGACCTCTTGTTTGACCAATAAAGAAACTTCGTGAAAACCCATGATCTAAGGTCATTATCACCCATATAAAATTTTATGTTAAAAGCTAGTTTGTCTGCAATCCCCCGTATACTTTTTTCTTTTTAGAAATTAAGCACTGGTTCGGCATTGCCATGTTACGATGGCAATGCACAACAACTTCCTTTTGATTTCTCACTTTGTTGTTATATTTTGAACTAGCAGACATTGACACCCTACTTACTACACGTACTAGTGCATTCATCTGCGGTCAACCGTACTAACCTTCTATTATACACCTGTTACATCGTTGCTATACTTAATGACCTCTGCTTCCCATATTTGAAAAAAAAAATTCAAAAGGTTGCACGGATCTGGGGTCTATTTAAAAACTTATGCCTACAATAATACAGAGTACAAGGAGACCTCATACCAGGCTTATTGTTTGATGATATTCAAGCTCGTTTCCCAAGACAGTCCTAGCTGATGAATAAGTGTTGAATAAAGTTTACCAACTTTGTCCCTAGATCTCATAGGCGTACAGAAAAGGGTATTCATCGACAAACTTGAATCATTCAATAGGCACCTGGTTCGCATGCCCGCGATACTCATTGACTGGCCTTATAGGATAATTTCTTATTTTTACAATTGGAAGGTGCATAATGAAAGGAAAAAAAATCTCTTTCTGGCAGAAGGCAGAGATTTCCCCCGCATCCCTGGTTGGAGTGTGGGCAGTGATTGGCCTTGTTTCTGAAGGAAAAGCCTGTATATTTATTGTAATTATCTGTATATCTACCTGTTTATTCACTGTATTTACCTGCGACTCCAGGGGATGATCCGGAAGATGATGATGGATCCAGTCGCGGCTTGGGTTGTTGACCACGCTACTGGCATGGACCGGCAGGGGGGTGAACTCGCCCCCCTCTCTTACAAGGACTTTACCCCCGACTGTCTGGACCCCGGAGGTGCCCTCCACCAGCCCAAATACGAACGATTCCCGTGAGTAACCCTCTCTATGTCTTAAATGTTCAAACATTTGAATCTGCTTTTATTCCACACCATTTACCACCATGCAGTGCGAAGCAAAACTAGTATCTGTATCCTTGGTGAATGAGCGTGGAATCATAAGCAGATGAAACATACAATTACAAGGTTTGTGATATATTCAGTCTATGGGAAATGTTCTGTAACAGCCATTTCTCCAGCTACGTCAATCAACAGTAGATTAATTAGATATTTCAGTCTCTGGAGACTGGGCATGGTCCGCTGGGCACGCCTCTGAGACTAAAGGCCCGTTACCATTGGCCGACGACAACGGTGTAGATTTTATAAGTTCTCCTAAAAGCCTATTTCCATTTTGGCTCATCAGTGCTAAATGTCCGTCGGTGGTGCCTGACTGTAGATCGCTGAGGGCCAATGTAAATAGGTTATTAGGAGAACTAATAAAATTAACACCCTTTTCGTCGGCCAATGGAAACAGTAACTTAGACACTGGGCCCCTGCCTCTTAGAGATCAAGGTCAGAATATCCGTCTACTTGTTCTATCGTTTATCTGGACAGGGAACCAGTCGAGTCCAGTGTGTGAGAAATACACCTCTGCTGAACCAGAGGGACGAAACCTTGAGTATATTCCTGTACATCTTGGCGCCTCTACCAATATAGGCTTGCCGGTCTCAATTTACAATGCATTGGTAATATGTGCTCTATCAATAAGGCTAGGCTGAAGCCCATAGCACAATGGTGTCTCAAAAGAAAATAAACAAAGGACGATGGTACATCAGATAATGCCCAACTGCGTTTTAGAAAGACTTCATAATTAAAACTGCTAATATAAGATCGTATTCACCATGGACTGACAAAGAAAATATATGCAGAAATCGGAGCCATTGGACAGTGGCGTAAATCTATACTGGTTTCTGACTACTAGTGTTTCTAACAAAACCCTCTAACCAGCACCGGGGACAGACACAATACACAACCAGGCGCTGTCAATGTTAACTGTCCTTCCGAAGGACTTAGGTCTGGAAAACAAAAAGAAGAATCCAGAGAAAGTTTATTTAACGTGATCACTCTTCTGTCATTGTCATTGTCATCCCATAAACTCTCCTAGCATTGTCCTTATCGTTCACGCTGTCCCTCTAAAACGTCCCCCTGATAGTTCAGGCATGAGCATATATGTGAGAAATAAATAATAAAAATCCCGCTGTATCCTTCTTTCTTGAACGTCCGACCATATTCGTTGCAGACACGCATATTATTCATTCAGATTCAATCAGATAAAAGCATGTGGCTATATTAAGACTCCAATGATATGCCAGAATAGGGTAGAATGTCTCCTAAAAACCTTATCATTCTATCAAGTCAGATGATATCTCAAACATTTCACATCAGAAAAAATATGATATTGCCTGGCTTTATTTGAGATTATCCAGTATCGAAATGCACTTGGTGAAATAAAGTCTCCCCGCAAATTCCGAACCTTTACCGCACCAGATCAAAGCTCCTGGGCCTGGATCGGATTCCTGTTATTCAATTGAACTAATAACTTTTGAATTTCCCTTTTTTAATATTCAACTCGGATTGAATTCTGCCAGAGTTTCCCTGATTACGATATTGTCCGCTCTAAAAATAGACAGCACCGCAAGCAGCCAACCCTCCACGTCCCCTCAACGTGATTGAGAAAGGAAAGGCCGGCTTGGACAGAATCCAAAGTCGTCTTGATGTTTTTATTCAATACTTTGATATATACAGGTCAAGGGGCCATCTTATCTTGGCACTGGCTGCAGACTCGGCGGGGCACTTCTTTGTGCTTCAGGAATGAAGGTTCTGTCCGGATCTGACGTGCGGGATAACACAGGCGCAGCGCGGGATGGAAAGGCATCACTGCCAGATGCAACTTGCTTTATAGTTAATCATGCAAAGGGGCACTGGAACTGTCTAAGCTTTATCTCATCCCTGGTATTTTTTCTACATAGACCTAACATTAAAAACTCGTACTGAACGCCCATGGAGTATTGTAAAAGAATACTCAATAAGCGATGACGTCACCAATGTTAGCCAGTTATTTAGTGATAGGGGTGAAATGAATTCGCACATTGCTTCATGAAATTATTCCTTAATCAAAACTCATGGCATACTGTCAGTGGCTACAGATCTTGATGCAGTTCGATTATACTCTACGGTTGATGAAAATACAGCTTTTGTTATCAGATAGATATATGCTTTGATCAAAAACAATGTTTATTCATATTAGGAGAACAGTGGTACAAAAACCTGTAATATACATTGACAGTTTATGACCATATTAGTGATTATCTCACCCCTGGTATTTGCTTCCGATAGACTTATACTCGTACTCAATGCCATGGCGTATTGGTAAAAAAAAAATACTCAATTAGTAATGACGTCACAAAAGTTAGGCAATTAGTTAGTGATTGGTCTGGGATAAAATCTGAACCGCACTCGATATATAGCCACTGAATTAGCTTTTTTTTTGTTTGCTAACTTGACTTTGCCTCATAAGTTTACTCCTCAACCAAAACTCAGGGCATATTTTCAGCGGCTACGGATCTTGGTGCATTTCCTTTAAACTCTGCCGGACTGCTGAATCGTTCTCTGTCTCTTCCCTTTCAGTTTACTAGTAAACCGCGCCAACACCTGGTTACGTCAGAACCCGCAATTTATCGTGAGAACGTGCGAGAGTATCGAATTAAAATGGCGGTCTTCGACGAACGGGATCGTGGACACAGACACCTCCCAGTATCTGGAGTACGGACAGGGAGTCAACAAGTTTCATCGTGCCTTAAGGTAGGGCATTTATATCCTGTATCGAATATACAATGGCTGTGGTTTACTCTTTTGATAAACTGTAGGCACAAATTCACTGTATCCCACAATAGTTCAATGGGGACTTCTTGATATGTGGGTAATAAATGGTATATCATTCATCAATAACCGATTGTCGGATTTTTCCTGAAGTAGAACGAGATGAAAGCAATCAAATCGCAAAATCTGTCCTGGGTTAACACAAAACCAGACTCTGGATCTTAGCTAAGCAACCTTTATTGATAACTTTCTATACAGTACCTTGGCAACAGAATGCCAAGTAATGCTGAGGGAGTAAAATACAAGCCAAAGCAAGTTCCCTTATTCAACCACCGAGAGGGTTCAGAAAAACGTACTACCACTTTTGTGAGGCTCCAAAGGGTTCACTCTACACAGAGGAACACACAGAGTAACCTGTTGACCTACTGCACAGTTGGTCTAATGTACAGACCAAGTTATGTAATCCAGGCGAGCCCGTAGCACTTCCGTGCATGGGCCCACCGGAATCACGACACAGCAGGGATCGGCACCCACATTCTCTAGCATAAACTGAACACACCACCACTCCACTGACCCGACGCTACATATTCATGTTTTATGTAAATATTTCAATGTATATTGAAATTTGAGGTATATGATAATAGTAATACATATTGATCTTGTTGGGAGTCCCTTACATACTTTGTTTCTGTTGTTAAAAGTAATCTACTCGCTCCACATGCTCATCGATAATTTATAATTAAAGAAACGCGGTATGTGCTGGACTACCAACAAGGTGGATGCACATTACTGTATTATCCACCTAATACAGAGTCTCCATACTAGTAGACCTATATGGAGCTGTCGTAATCTCCGGCCTTGGCAGAAGAAAACCTTGAGTACTCCGGTACAAAATATTGCGTGAGAAGATCGGGGGTCATTTTCCTTTTCTTTGATCGATCCAAATTTGCAATGCAGAATAATAGAATCAATATGGACTGGTTTCAGATAAAAGGGGCCCTAATCTCCTAAGGCTAAATCCTAGGTAATATCTTTGCAGTCACCGTCTCGTACCCGGAGATTGCAGCCTCTTGTCTCTGAAACAACCTGTTAATATTGTAGGTAAAGTCCTGGTCAACAATGAACATACATTTATAAATAACGAGGAAAGTGCCTGATGGTGGAGACGCTGAGAGTACCTCAATAGGAGACGGATAGGAACGCGGAGAGAACGGGACCTCACTTCCGGTCTCTGCTATTCCCCACATTAAACATTGATCTGTACTGCCTGACCAGTGGCGCCCCCACTCGTCAAACATTCATGTCTCCCGGGGCCACTGAGTCACGTGACGAGGATCCGGGTAATGCTGTAAAGTGCAAGGTGAAGGTCGTCTGCTCCTAACTCTGACGGAGGTCAGAAGGTCACTACTGCCAGTCTGGGGACGTTTAGGGTTAAAGCCCCACAGCGCTTGTACTCGTGTCCCGGAGGAGTGAGTTCCTCACTTGTAAGAGTAAACACCGTGGCTATAGCCTATGAGCACGCCCACATGCATCCCACTGCAGCCGCTATACTCCTTCATCCTATATCAAAGGCCGATCATTCTCATACCATGTCTATGTGGTGTGGGAGTTGAAGAACTCTCATCTCAGTAAATGTTTAGGGTGGGAGATTTCTACCTGAATTCATCACATAGATTCGATCACCGCCTTGCGGGGTAAAATATCCTGAAGAATGTCTGGTAAGCGCCTATAATGGTTAATTATACATTAATCAAAGCAAAAAAAACAACAAACAAAACAAATAGGAGTAAGGTGGAGTCAGAACTCGGACACAGGCATTTAGAGTACAACCAGGCACTGTGTGTATGAGTTTGTGCTTTGATTGACTGTTAAACTAACAACCAATAGGGGATTGTCATTCTCGTTCAAGTCTGCCTCATGTACCTACATCGGCGTTCTTAACACTAACATCTCAAACTGTCATTGGTAGATTGCCCTGCAATCATGTGTAGGTTAGCGATGATGGGAGCTAATATGCCATTTAAAAAATGCAGTTGTATAATAGACATCAGGGTATGGGGAGGAGGGACGAGATGATGACTACAAATTTGATAATTTTATTACAAATAAATATGAACAATCTTGATGATTACCCTCTTTCCATAGAAACCAGTATTGCTTGCCACGATAGGGATACATAGACCTGAACATTATTTTTCCACATAAAATCCTAACGCTCTATTAATAAGAAGGAGGACCCTGACGTCTGGCGTGGCTCCTTTCAGTTGCTCATCCTCTGTAATGCCCTTAGAACCCATCGCCACCCGGAGCTATACGCTACCAGCCTATAAACACCCCACAGGCTTATCAGGCAGGCGCAGGGACCAGCGTCGTGAGCATCAAGTAATAAATCCCCCCGTAATCCCCTACCGCCGGCCTCCCGAGGTAAATCACACTAAATGTGACTATTAAACGCACTCCTCCTTCTCCTACACCTACACCCTGTTAAGGGCAATTTAAAGCCCAATGTAAATTTCTGGTCTCTTCATATCTATCGTGACCAATTATATTGGTTTCTATGCAAAGAGATGAGTCATCTAAATTGCCTATATTTATTAGTACCAAAATGACTACATTAAAACACTAACCATTTTGAAGCAGCTGCTCCCTGCCTTGATGTTTACCGGATGGCAGCCATGTAGTGAATGCATACCCTCATTATCACTCACTCTAGTTTCCTGTCTGCCCACATGGGTGTGAGGTGTGCTGACATGACACCTGAGTTGTCAATAACATGAGCAGCCCTCTTGGCATGTGCAACAGACCAGAAGAAGACCGGTCAATCCTCATTGGCTATTGGTTCAACAGCCAATCACAGCACAAAGCTTGCAAGCTCAACCTACAACAACACGCCACTTGCTGTCTGTATATGAGCTGAAGAATCTGCCATTAAAATCTGCTTGAGTTCTTACTCCCTCATTCTTATAGATTTACATCTAGCTAGTCTAAGCCTCTAGATATTGCATCATGTAATTTTCCTGAAAGTTGAATATGGTGATATTGAAGTAGTGTTGTAGAACACATATCTAGCTTAGAAATTGGGAGTCATCGTTTTTGATTTATACATTTGTTTATAATATTATGATATAGAATATATAGAATTTTTAAAGATCTACATATTGATGTATCAAAAATTATGAGTCACTTCCCTTGCTATTGAAATGATTGAAGAAAACCACATTTTCAGTCTAGTTCCTCCATAGGTTAGCAAATCTAGATTCAACTGATCAGGTTAAATCAAACTAGACAAAATTCTCATTCGGTATTAAAATAGGTCAACGGATAAAGGCCAATGTTTAAAAATCACCAGGTGGCGCCACTGCGAATTGTAGGATATGCCTTTAATATCTCCTCGGACCCCCTCAGGCGCTAGACAGACCCCCTGGTGAAGAATCCGGGAAGCAGGGGATCAGATGACTGCCTCCTTAGTTACATCTAAACGCCACCAGGAGTCGCATGGGGCTCTGGGGAGACATCCGTGATGACGGGGTCACCGCTAGGGGGCCACACCGGAAGCAGCGGCATCAGCGTCTCCGGTAGGGAAGAGCTGTATAAAGATCAGACGGACGCCGGGCGGGGTCACGTGAGTGTCACGTGGTCGTCGGGAGACGCTGGGAGGTCCGGATCACGGCAGTGACAGCGGGTATGGGCGGGTATGAGACTGGGTACTTACACCACTCAACCTTTGACCCCGTGGTGGACGAGGATTGCCTCTGATTGGTCATATGATTGGCACTATGGTTTAGATGTCTAGAGAAGACCCCTACAGGACCACGTGACTGAGCGGGGGGTCACGGTGGAGTCGCCTCTTCCAGAAGTATTTGGGTAAACCACCACTGGGACCAATTCTTACAATACTTACCAATGGGGCCATTTAGAAACCAACTTATGTATGTAGGTGACAACTCGGCAGGCGTTTTAAGAGAACCACTGCTTGTAACCTTAGAAAGGCTTCCCTGACATTACAAGGGAAATGGTGGAATAGGCCGGGTTTACAACACTGACAACATGGTCCCAGGGAAAATATCGGTACACATAATTAGTGAAACTGCGAGCCATCGAAGTGTTTATAAATGACGACTAAGTATTTACTAAAGTCACTGATTAATTCAACCTTGTTTGATTTTGTTGGATACCTCGAAAATAGGTCGGTTGTGCCAGATTATATAATTTGAGTTGAGAAATCGTTGAACAGGCTTTGAATTTTTGCTGTTTGAAGTTACCAATATTTTATTGGTAACGTATAATAATCGATTAGGAGTCCAAGATTCTATAATTGATCATCAAAATCGGTTGGTCTAAGGGTAACTAAAAGTAATCGGTACCATATTTTTTCGGCCAATGGACACGAAGTTCTCTCGGCTGACGCTCTGACGAAGGGAATCCATGAGACTAAAAAGAGACACTTTGTATGAATATAACTATGAGCATTCAGGTCCATATACACGTATCATGTAAAGTAGATACAATTCAATTCCGAAAATACATCATTTACAACTTTCTATCATATATATATTATATAAGGAATTACTATAGACTCAGTATGGGAGTGGGAGGGTGGGAGAAAATGTTGGACATCTCCCATCTTTAATCTAATGTGTACACAGTGGGGTGAGGGCTGTGGGGTCAATCCTTTCAGAACTTCGGCATAATCATATCATGGAATGCCCCTTTTCAATTCCATAGGGGATGAGAGATCTCAAGGAAGTCAATTATGAACGTTTAACAACTTCTCATCTGCAAAACTAACACCAAATCCAATAAGGTGACTAAATTTGCAAAGAATTCTCGTGAGACCATGCGACCGTGCACATGGGATGATATTGAAAGGTTTTAATATTGTCGCATGTCCAGGCGAATTCGCATGCGACTCCCAAGCGACCACCATGCAAACTCCTGATCCACTAAAGCGAATTTTCATGCGAGCGGGCGAACTCCAGGCGAACCCCCTTGGTGGATTTGGCGCTTTAAGTGTGCATAACTGGAACCACACGATCACAAACCACAAGGAAATCTTCAAAGAATAAATCTCACTTCTTTCGTTTGTATTTTTATAACCTTTTCTCCGCAATTACAGGCGAAACCAGGCAAAAACAATAATCGTCTAGGAAGAAAGGCTTTAGATAAAACTTTAAACACAATAAAACGCATTTTATTCGAGCATTTACGTTTCTTCCCCCAATTAAAAAGACACATTTCTTCTATAAGAAAGCTGAGAGAACTTCGATTTGTGGGTGGCTCAAAATAGGGCACTGCAATTTGGCACAGGCACCAGTATCCTTTAAAGGATGGCCTTACTCCAATAAGCGTATTATCAATCTGTTAGTTCGCCCACGGTCCGAGTGCGGCGCCACAGCTGTGGATCTTGTTTAACAAGATATCGACGACAAGGAATGTGTGTGCCGGACATAAGGGCTTATGCCGTGCTATATGTCAAGTCTGTTGACACATGTAGAGAATATACAAAGTGTTATGAACAACCCAATCTATTCTACATTATACATAAACCCAAAATATTCATTCCTCTATTTTACTATCCATGGTATACAAAGTATCCATTGAGAATGTATAAGGACTCAATTCTTCACTACCCATTATTTGAATATGCACCATAACCATGTCATGCAGATTTCAAATCCGTAGTATATGGATTTCGAAACCAAGGTGTACAGAAAATAAATCTTTATTCAGATATCTAGTGTATTTGTTTGTATTTACAGCGTTACGCCTATGGTTGGGCAGCAAAAATATATCGCCAAATGATAAACCTTCTTTTAACCCTTTAAAGACGGCTGCCTGGGGCCTAGCTACTCCCATAAGGACGGGTGCTGGTGGCAGTCTGTCTGGCTACAGGACGGCCACATAATAGTAAAAACTGATATCCAAGTTTGCAATCATGCAATATGATACATAATCATAAATATTTTATTTCTTTTTAATAGAAATACTAAATATGATATTATATCTACAATTTCTGAAGATTTCATGAATATTGTTCTATTATTTCTTTGTTAAAACATTTTTGTTAATATTGAGACAATGATGCCTCAAGGCATCATGCGTCTTTAGTACGGTGATGTCTCCAGGCATCATGCGTCTTTAGTGAGGTGATGCCTCCAGGCATCATGCGTCCTTAAAGGGTTAATATGTCAGTTCCTTGGTAAAGGAGATGGATAATAAATACAAGAAAAAATGATTTTGTGGACAGGCTGCTCTGTAAACCACTAACGTTGACCTCGTGATAAACTCGCTAACGTACTTGACGTATATTAATATCCGACCGAATGCAAGGATATAGAATTAATCCCGTTTCATTGGTCGACGAAAATGGCGGAGATTTTTGAGTTTTTCAGGAAGTCTGTCGGTGGTGCCACTGACTGTACGTCGATATCGAAAAATCGTTGAAGACCCTTTTCCATTGGCTGACAAAAACGGTTTATATTTTCTGTGTTCTTCTAATAGCCTATTTATATTTTGCAACAGCAGTGCTGAAGGTTCGTCGGTGGCTCCTGACTGTATATCAGTAATGGCCAATGGAAATAGGCTATTAGAAGACACGAAAAATCTATACCGTTTTCTTCGGCCAATGGAAACGGGCCTTATGGGCGGTAGGTTTCACTCAGTCACCAAACTCGTACTCTTTGGTGGATGGTGCCACATTGCATAATCTAAGCAGAAAAGTCGTGGGTCATTTAATGAGCTTTGTCGTTTCCATTGACTGACTTTGGGTCAGCAGTGCCAAAAGCCCATCGACTGTAGATCGGTGACGGGAAATCAGCAAGTGGAAACAGGCCTTCAGAGTCTGTCTGTGGTGCCGCTGATTGTATGTCAAAGAATCGTTGAGGGTGAATCGTTTCTACTGTGTTTCTCGGGTTCTTTCTGATAAAATTTCCATATTAAAACATTGAGGATCACCTATGAAAGCAAAGCATTTTGGTTCTATCAGTCTGTGAAAAAATTCCGAAGGTGGTAGCCTTTCTACATAAGCTAGGCAAAATCTGTCTGTGGTTCCCGACTGCAAATCGGTGCGAAATAGGCGGCCAATGGTAGCGGGCTTATAGTGTCAACTACGAGGAGAGCATGCAACCATACAGATCAAAGCCATGGTGATGTTGTTTTTATCATTCAGCATTCCAAATATAGGAAAGACAAAATTTCCGCCGATCGTCTTACGCACTACTATGCAATAAAGGGACTATTTTCAATTATATCCTTTGGTAATGGGCATCTTGAACGTAGGCATGAAACCCAGGTTTGTTAATCTGTGAGGGGACGAGGTCCTCACTTGGCGACGCATTGAGCGTACACCTTATCAAATACTCCCCTAATATCGACCAGTGTCGAGTTCACTGCCGCCAGCGCCATCTGTATTCGTCTCCATGTACTACCAAGGCTGGGCGATAAAGGGGGAAGGTACTGTCTTCAGCCTGAGGTCAGGGCCGCTTGTCAGCGAGATATCACGAGAAAATACGATTCTGGGTGAATTAGCGAGGTGCGGTTTCCTCGGCACAGAGAGGAGAAGATGGTCGTGTGCCGCTAGTCGGAAACGTTATCCCGCAATATCTGACCCGGTGTGTTCTCCTTACAGCGGGGTTTCGATTCAATGAGCGATACCGAATCGACTACTACGATCACAGTTTACACAGTCTATACTATAGTAAAACTGGATGAGTTTTAATCGTGGACACCGTATGCCACGACTGGAGTTTGGTATAGTGACTTCATGAGGCGAAGCCGAGTGAAGTCCGTAGCCAAAACTCTGGGAGTGGCATGCGGTGGCCAAGATTAGAACGAATCAAGTTTTGATTTTATCCTACTCAGTCTCCTCGATTTTGGAATATTATGTGATAACAGTAATGTATAACAACAACGATGTATGCCACTAGTGGCATATAAAACTCTGTATGCCAGTCAGCGTGGCATACGGAAACTCAATGTTAAGCCTATGGGACTTTATATTAGTGTCACGTACAATAGCTAAGGCCTAATCTTATAGACTAGCTAACCCAGTAACAACAAAAGAGAATTCAGAATATCTTCGATACTAAATGAAGAAGACAGGTAACCATACACAAATATGTATTAATAACATATATTATAACAAAGTATACAGTTACATAACAATTCTCATCAACATACAAAATCATATACACTTCTGTATTGCTCATATAGTATAAGTCCTCTTGGTCAAAGCAGTACTCACAGTCTATCACTTTCAGTTATTGTTCCATGTCTCCTTGACTTGTGGATATAGATGATCCAAAGTAGTGGTAGCAGTCATCAGTGTCTTTTCCTCCAGTGCTGGGGTGATAGTAGCTTATGGAGAAGCCCAATCCTCAGTAAAGGCCTCTGTAGCATAGAGTCCTACGGTGTTTCAAGCCTGACACTGCAGTGGTGGTAATGCTGAGCAGCATGGAGATGTTGACGCCACGGTGTCTGGGTTCCAAGTGAGCTGTGAGTTGAAATCTGCTTCCTTATATACCGCTGGCCAGTCAGTCCAAAACGAAGACAGGGGACGGTTCAAACGCTGGGGATGGCAGTCCAAACGGTTAGGCCTTAACCTCTATCTGGAGCGAGGACCTGTTAGGAAGCACCCTGTGATATTCTTAATACATACATCACATTAGGGATAGGATAATAAGACGGAACTACATCTAGATCCGTCGCCACTAAAATTATGCCATGAGTTCTGGTTGCGGAGTAATCTCACGAGCCAAAGCCGAGTGAGATTACACAGCAAACCATAATGAATGGCATACGTTTAGTGGCTGTGGATTCAGATTTTATCTCACCCCTATCCCCGACTCATTACCTTGTGTTTGTGACATCATCACCCATAGAGTATATTTTTACAGTACTCCACGACATTTGTAGAAGTAGCTGGTTACCAGATGGGTTACAGCAGATGACCCAGAGGACCCTGGATAAAATGCCAGCCTTATGATTGTTAATTATTTATAATTCTAAACACATTCCTCAACGATGAACATACCATTTGTTCCTGGTTTCCTGTGCGACCAAAGCTCATTCCTATAGAGCCATCAGGTGGCGCCAGGAGAGGGCACCGGTCACGTGATCCATGCCTAGTGGCGCCGCCTGTCGACCTCGGTCTGACTCACACCGTATGGCACATTGATAGAAAAGCCAATGATTCTCGAGGGTCTCATGAATCCATGCATGGCGCCGTGCCGGCCCGATCCCACCTGCCATGTCCAGAGTCTGGCGGGGAGACGTAGCAGCGCCACCTAGCGTGTGCTCAGGGGTCATCGCGATCGCCGCTCCCTGACGTCCAACTGCCCTATATCGATCTGTATTAGGCGCAGTTTACACTGGTTTGATTTTGTCCTTTGCCGAAAAAGAAATCGGTCGGCGGTGCCAGATTGCGAAATTTGGGGGAGTTAAATCGTCGCCCGAGTCTGAAGTTTCCCAGTTTACATTTACAGGAACGTGGAGAATTAGTCGGTGGTTCAAGATTACATAATCGGTGTTTAAAAGCTGTAGGTTTAAACTGGACCTAATTGGTAAGAGTAAACAGGAAAAAAACAAACACGGACAATCATTTCTCTCTTAAAACTGCGTAATCTGGCACCACTGACCACCTTTGGATGCAAACGAGGAGATCGAAATGGGTTATATCAATAGGCGATGGAATGCATAATATAATGGACATGATATCACAATATGTTCCGTCGGCAGGTGTAAACTGGGCCTATAATAGTCACTCAGATGAGGGGTCATAGAAGAACGCACATAGGCCAATGCTCTCATAAAATGTGGGAAAAATGAAAGTCGATTGGTGAAGCTCCCTGATAAAATATCGATAACGATTGTCGGTGACACTCCAAGTCGTTGAAGCCTTCACACCTGATAGCAGGTGACGAAGATGTGAAAAGGCACTTTTCATGCAAATGTAGAAGTGGTTGCGGTCTATATAACTTAAGTTTACACGTACAGATTTCATAATAGGAGTGCATGATTATCAGTTGGAGGTGCTAGATTCTAGAACCTGTGGTCAAAATCAGTAGGTGTAAACTAGACCTTATTTCTGCATGAAAACGTACATAATCACAATTTGTTCTAGATATTATTAATCATGATACTACTTTGCTATATTCAAACTATAAAAGGGTATAAGTCTATAAGTTACCATCAGTATATTTTGTACGATAACCGGAAAACGAAATAGCCGATAACGAATAGCCGATATACATGTATACACCGCGTGTCTGAAGACATGTCAAATATGTTATGATTAAGATTTTGTAGGGATGGTGGCAGGGTAAGCGTCTGTCTTTCTTTCTATGTGCGAGTGAATGGCGGGAACATGTACAAGTCTCATTTATACTTATGAGCCTGCCATACAGATGCTTATTATTGCCTCAGCGAGTCATCTAAAAAATGATATAATTTTCTTGCACTCTTCATATTGAAAAACTAGGCGATGTCTAATGTTTTCTACTTATATTTTAAAGGTTCTATGAACAAAGCAGTATAAATGATACATTGGTTTAAAAACGCGATGTTTGCTATGAGGCTATAGAGGCGACTTGAAATGGGAATACAACCATCGCCGTTTTCATGCTGTGTTTGCTGGTGATAACATCATTTCAAATGGCGTGTGCACGAGCTCCATTAGGGTCCCTCCAGACAGCTCACCACAATACTTCTCTGCTTAGTCTTAGATTCAGTCTAGAATCTGGTACTACTTCTTCTACAAAATGGATATACGTTAGCGTGAACATACCCATTAGCTTTTTCGTGTGGATGATATCCCAGATTTGCCAATGGGATAAAGGAACTATAGCGGAAGAGGGTAAATCTTTCATTTACTGAGTATCACAGATGTCAAGGTTGTCACAAGGGGGTGATTATATATGTGAAGTTGTATCTTGATAAAAACAGATACATGATTGATGGCGTAATCATCACGTGGCTAAACACCCATCGTTTCTATGTTATAAATCAACGTAAACCCCCTCCATATTTGCGTATATATTCATTTGTGTCTAGTCCCTTGACTTAATTAACTATAAACAGGAAAAATTACACAAATATGACATATTCGTATATAATTCGATCGCCTATGACTACATATTAAAGTAAACTTAACTGTGAAAACTACCGGAGTGTAAGTACAAGCCTATTTCCACCTGTCGACTTTTGGCCTCTGATCAATTTGTTGGCCACCACTTACACATGTTTTTATCATTTTCGTCAGAACTAGGCAAGTAGAAACATAACATTAAAAAACTAGGCAACCGAACTATTTTCCAATTTGGGGCATAATTTGTCCACAAAATTGTCACTGATCAATTCAACACGGTTTGACCTTTAAGGGTTCAGGAAGAGGGATAAGATTTGATCAGCAGGTGGAAAAAGACCATCCATGAACAAAATCGCTGATCTTAAGAAGCTCACAGCACCATCCACTTATTTGCACATTGGAATGAGTGCTTCCTATAAATCGCCAATTATTTTTCGGCAGGTACAAATAGGTCTCATAATGTAAGGATGATTTGATTTCAGGATCTGGTTGTGCCCGAAAGGCCCTGACGACTCACAGGACCCCGAGCAGGTGGGCTACATGAACATCGTTCCCATGGTAACCGAGCAGGGGAACCTGTTCGTCAACCCCAAGTTTGAGAGCCTCTCCCAGACGATGAAACGCTTCAACGATGGTCTCAGGACAAAGACCTTACCAGGCATGTGCCCCCTTCTCTCTGTACAAAAGATATATTTATTCTGGAGCTGGTTTACTAGGATAAAAATATTTTATTCTCAGTAGGATTCTTTCTTCTTTAGCACCAATGTAGTAGTTTTCTTCTTTTTATACTAAATTTATTTATGAAATGTTTATGGTATAGCAATCTGTCCACTCTTTGGGTTTATTCTGGATACTTCGTATTAGGTGATAAATAAAAACAATGGTAAAAAGTAATGACGTTATGTACACTGATACTTGGTATATACAATGAAAGTCGACGATAATGTATTGATTTATATTACTATGTATGGGTAGGAGATCAATAAACAAAATCGTATGCTTCGACTTGTAGCACTTGAACCACCATCCCTTTTTTGCATATCAGAATGAGTGCTACCTAAAAAATCACCAACCACCTTTTTGCCGAGTAGAAATTGGCCAACTGAAAACATGCACTCCGATGGTCAGGTCGCCGCTAGGGACACCATGTAGAGCGGGCACGGCACGGTGACTCAGCAGTTATCCTTCATATTCACAAAGCCTGACACCGCCCATTGTCAGTTGAGAGAGTCTGATACTGCAGCCTGTTGTCAGTTCACATTCACAGAACATGACACTACAGCCTAGAAAAGGTTTTTTAATCCACATGACACTACAGCCTGTTGTCAGTTCACAGAGTCTGACACCGCAGTCTCTTGTCAGTTCACAGAGTCTGACACCGCAATCTGCTGTCAGTTCACAGAGTCTGACACCGCAGTCCGTTGTCAGTTCACAGAGTCTGACACTGCAGCCTGCTGTCAGCTCACAGAGTCTGACACCGCAGCCCGTTGTCAGTTCACAGAGTCTGACACTGCAGCCTGTTGTCAGTTCACAGAGTCTGACACCGCAGCCCGTTGTCAGTTTACCTGCACCGAGCCAGACACCGCAGCCTGGCTGCAGACTTATCTAGGAACACAGTTTTACGTTCATTAAATGCTGACCTTTACGGCGCTGACCACAGCGGGATGCTAATGGCCGACAGCTGTGTCTGAGCAGCTCGGAGCTCTTCCCCTCTTAGCTGCTCCTCTCCTGCTCTGCCACCTATGTTTGCACACAAAAGAACAACGATCAGACTTTTTTCAGCCACCTGCACTATGATTCATTATTTTATACCTGGAAATAATTCAAAATGTCATTTTACCATTTCGATGACAAATGAAATGTGTATAGTTGGAAACAGTAGGTAACATGTAAACCATGTCCTTGTTATCTCCCATTGGGATTGACCTAATAATCTCTCGCTCACCTTGGGGCTAAACCGTGAAAGTCAACAACTGGGACATTTCATATGACTGAGGAAAATAACCTTGGTTTCTTTCAAAATAATGCTTAGTATTCCACATAAATTCACAAGATATCAGATGTAACCACGACCTAGTTCGCTGCCATTGTATCACTAAGGACCTAGTTTTCTCTCGCCATTACATGTGAATATGACCTAGTTTACCCCAGTTCTATTTCTTATCACCCAGTTTTCTGTCCCCATCACATATAACTATGACCTAGTTAACTCCTACTAATTGGCTAATGACACCATTATCTCTCCCAGTCAGGCTGGACCCAGAACATCGCGATGTACATAGGACATGTGGATGTGTCCTAGTTAACTCCCATGTATTTACTAGTTAACTACTATTGGTGGGCTACTGACCCAGTCAGGCCTGATCATGAACATCGTAATGTAGGACATGAGGCAAGGATTGAGTTTACTCCCATTTATTTGCTACTGACCTAGTTTACTCATATTGGTTGACTACTGACCCCGTTTTTTCTCTCCCAATCACATATGACCATGCCCTAGTTATCTCCCATCGGTTCATTACTGACCTAGTTTTCTCTCCCCGTCAGGCCGGATCCTGAACATTGAGACACAGGACATGAAGTGTCATCGGAACGTGGGCACGGCTGACCCGGACGAGTGTTACTGGAGACAGCGTGGTGACCATGGCGCCTACTTTCTCGTCGTGCTGAGGCTGTTCTACGTGGTCGGGCCGCCCGCTTACGAGGAGCTCTGTACGTGATTTCACCTGAGTGTGAACGTCTATACTGACTGCCTTCTTACTTTCTACTGTTTCGAAGAACTGAGAATTTATAGCCTCAGGGTATCGTCAAGCAGGGCCATGCTTCTAAACTTGACATGTTACAAAGCTATGATTCATTGGGAAAAATGTTTTATCCTACCCTATTATATGTTATGAACTTCATATGTCTTGCGTGGCATATTTATGTAGAACTGCATCGAAAATTGTATAAAAAGATAATCGAGGCGAAGCCGAGTGACGGTTACGGCGCATTCAAACGAGTGGAGTTTTGTGTATTTTACGATTCGAGTGTGGTTCTGGATTTAGAATAGACATAGACATAGCAAATCCATATGACGTCATCTCAAATTCACTACGCCACAGCCGTGGCGTAGTATTGTCACTTTACGGGGGTGATCGTTGAGTATATTTTTCTTATGTTATTCCTATGACTAAAATTGTACCAGGAGTGAGATAGAAATATTGCATGGTATAAACGTGGCATAAAGTAAAACCACGTCGAGTATATATGAGGATTTATATGAGGGTTAGGATGATATGTCGTATTTGTGTCATACACAGGTTGCGTAGATTTCATTCCGGCTAAGATCCAGCCGGCAGGCTTTGCCTCCCAAGCCCAGTACCAGAAGTTTGAAGGGGTGGTCTACCAGGCGCGACAGTGGCTCGCCCACCAGCAGGGCATCAAGTTCGTCTCCGTGCAGTCCGTCGACTGCAAGCTCAAGAAGAAGATGAGTAAGTGAACCACATCCCTCTCATCTACCTCTCATCAACGATGCGAGTTTGACCACAAATGACGGGGTTCTGGCATTTCCCTCAAACCAGCACTACAATATTTTAAACTTCTGTCTGGTATCACATTAATCTCCCTTCGATCATTAAAAGTAGCAATGCAATCATGATAAATAAGAAGAAAATCATATATAGATTTTTAGTCGTTATGTTCATAATAATTTTCTTTAGTCCCGACTTTCATCCATCTCTGTCTCCGCCGACCATGACCAGTCATTTTACTTAGTTAGTTTGTATATTCAGAGATCAGACATTAACAGAAACGACCCCTGATAGATTACACGGGTTATCATCAAAGCATATATCTTGCCGTATTTCTCTTGTCTTGTATCTTCATCTGCTTGACAATCGGAGTCACATTCCGATTCTACTATATCCGTGGACTTGCTTCCTTCAGTCTGCTGACCGCCGGTAGCATGAGATTAATCACCACTGACATAGTGGGTGACTGAGGCGATTGCATTACAATTTGCAAGTACCTACACCTTTGACCTGTCGGATCCTCATGTTTGGTTTCGCAAGTGGCGCAAAAACGAACCTGCCTCATCGTAAATCAAACGGTTCAGGTCAGAAATGGTTCCGCTAACGTTTGAATAATAGCTGTTTGGTAGCCGGGTGGTTCATCAGTTCCCACTAAGAGGCGCCACTAGATGGGGGACTAGTGTAGATTGATGGCCCCAGATGGTGCGGTGAATTATAAGTGACTCTACACAGAAGGCCCGTTTCCATTGGCCGATTATCCGGCACCGATCTGCAGTCAGGCACCTCCGATAGATTTCTTTGGTATACTGACACCAAATTGGTGAATGGAAACGCGACCTTAAGAGAATGCTCAGCTTTTAATATTGCATGAATTATGCAACGAGGCCGGTACAGCTAGGTTATGATGTGAAAAATGGACCGTCTGTACCCTGGAAATACAGTATGAAAAAGTGCGTATAATGCATCCTCACTGATTAGTTGATACCGGCGTCCAGTCGGTGGCACAATTGAGGGACTTTAAGGGGAACTCTTAAAATCGGTGCCATTTTCGTCGGCAAATGGAAACGAGGTTATAGAGTCCACTATATATTTTGACATTAAGGCCTAATTAAAAGTACACACTCCCTATACTACTTAGCATTCTCAACAATATTAAGTGTAGAAAGTAGAGACTGTAGACTGAAACAGGTATCACATATGAAAACATCAGTAAGATATTTGATGAGCTAGCCTCATGTTCAAGGCGGTTACAGGCACATTGGGCGGTGTTTTCAATTGGTGCCTGCTGATGTAAGTAGCAACCCGAAATGGTAAATGTGCCATTCGCAAACACTAGTTTACCTATACTACTCACACACGTTGCACACAACGCTATCATCTATATACGTGTTTCTCATCGAATAAAGCCCGACGCCCGACGCCCGTGGGACATATTTATGGGACGTGTTTGTGTATGGAGCATATTTATTTAAGGGACATATCTATTTATTTGAGGAACGTATTCATGTTACAAGAAACCTTGAACGCCCATCCCTACACTGGCTCAGTCACTACGTTTACTTATTGTCATATGCCTAATTATATGAAAAATGCCATATTATTTACTTATGAAGTTCGGCCATAAGTATTTAGTAACATAAGTGCACACTCCATTTGATAGTCACTTAGGACATGTTGAATCAAGTCTACCCAAAAAATACAGGATCCAAGTAGGCGAGGGTTATCCTTTAATAACACTCAAGCTCGTTCACCATGAGAGTCATTGCCGATGGAATGTTGTCCAAACATGTTGAATAAACTTGACCCACATTGTCCCTGGGTCTCTTTGGCGTACAGAAAATGGTATTCAACTGGCCCCTGATATATACACAATATTGACTAGTTTCAGATACAAGCGGCCGTATGCTCCGAGAATTTGTTTGTTTGTTTGTTTCTCGGTTTGATTTTACGTCCAGTCAACCGTTATAGGTCCTTTCCAGACTTTCTCAAGGTTCTTTTACACCACGAGGGTGGTGAACGAATCTATGTAATGGATTTAGGTAGAAATATCACCCCTTTACATTTACCGAGGTAAGAGTTCTTTTACTTCCCACACCACATAGACATGGTATGAGAAAGATGGCCTTTGATATAGCAGTAAATCTACCACTGCTGGGGGTGGGACTCGAACCCACAAAGTCCTACACCCTTGGGGTTACAAGTCCGTGCTCTAACCACTGAGCTAGATCCCCATCCCCTCCGAGGAGTTGACGCGTAGTAATATCCGAGCGTATGCGAGGATATTGCGTAGAGTCAACTCCGAGGAGCATACAAACGCTTTTATCTGAAACCAGTCTATATTGTATTTATTATCCACCTTTTCTGCACAAGTGACGTGTCGATATCATTTCATTTTAGTTATGCACTATTTTTCCATACGCACTATTTTTCCGTATGCGCCACCCGGAGCATACAACATATCCGTATGCGCCAGGTATGTCCATACATGCTGCCTATGTGTTTTCTATTGACACTTTGTATTAGATGGATAATATAATGTAATGTTTCTAATGACCCCTGACTGTACGCCGGCTCTGCTTGCAGTGGGTGAGAAGCTGGACACCCACCAGATGGCCTTCCTGGAGGGTCGCGGGTACACGCACTACATCCGCATCCTGCGCATCATGTACACGCGTCCGCTGAGCGGCCTCGACCTCAACGCGCCGCCGCCGCCCGTCCTCACCTACCGCACCTTCGCGCCGGTCCAGCTCACGTCCGGCGGCTGCTGCGGCATGCCCGACTTCACGCCCGTCAGCAAGACCATGCGCCAGGCGCAGGCCTGGCTCAAAGCCACAGGTAGGAGAGGTTTTAGTGGGGTCTACCTAACACGGAGTCTCCATGCTAAACCGATAGGACCTTCAGGTCGCTACTGAGTAGGATACGGCATTCCGTCTTCTACTTAGTAGAATACGGCGTTTTCTACCTCAGATATATTTCACATAAACAAGAAAAGGCGCTTACGTTGATTTTCTAATCTTTTATATATTTTCTAATGATAAGCTGGAATGGTGGAAATGAAAACATCATTACCATAATTCTGATCTGTGTCGTGATATTCCGCTTGAAGCTGACACTACACAATACTGCGCGTCAACTACGCAAAGAATACGCCTCTGAAAGCAGATCAAAATCAAAATTCATATCCACCTAATACGGAGTCTCCATACTGAATCCAAAGGGGCGTGTAATTCACCGGGCGGAGATTATGCCCACGCGTTATCGCTACCGTTCACACGGCAGTGATCATGGGAAAAAGTCCCTTTTATACAAAATAGTGCGTGAGAAAATTGGCGGTCGCATAGTCTTTCGTTTAATGATTTAAATTTCCAATGATGAATAAACAATATAATATATACACAATAATGACTGGTTTTGTGTACGGGTGGCCGTAATTTCCGAGGAGTTGTAATATCCGAGCGATAGCGAGGATATTACGTCGTCGACTACGAGGAGATTACAGCCACTCGTACACAAAACCAGTCGTTATTGTATTTATTATCTACCTACATGATTGATTACAAGTATATTGTGTATTACTTCCAGATCAAGTCATAATTCAACAGCAATGTGAAGCATGGTGGTGATTCGGTGTATACTTACACCATTTATATAGTTCGCCATTTTTCTGTGTTTGTAGAATGCAAAACCTTTTATGACAGTGATTTCTGATAGTTGATGTGACTATCATGATTGACTATAGATAATTAATATTGAATGAACATTAAACAAACATATTTTGAAATACATGATTATTTGATCTAATTTTGGATGGGACTTTTTTTTCCGGAATCTCCTGCAGGAGATTCTGGCATGTCAGAATATCCGGGTAGTTTATTCCAGGTGCTCTATACATTCCCTATGGAGACTCCGTAATCGGTGGATAATAAAAACTGGTATCAGATGAAAGCGGACGTAATTTCTTTGGACTTGACTCTATGTTATATAGCCGATCTTCCGCCCTTATATAACACACTGCAAAGTGTTTATCATGTCTGTTAATGCAATAAAATTATTTCAACCTCTGATATGTCCAAGGGCTTCTACATTAGATCATATACTGATCCTGAGGATACTTCGCATTGGAGAGTTATGAATAACCCGTTACTTTACATGTAGGAAAGCCTAGTATTTCGTCACACTTACGGACACACTGACTAAGTATGCGAATGCCGTGTAGTAACTGTACTTTTATCACTAGCAAAATGTCAAGTAACTGTACATTTATCACTAGCAGAATGTCAAGTAACTGTACATTTATCACTAGCAGAATGTAAAGTGACTGTACATTTATCACTTGCAGAATGTCAAGTAACTGTACATTTATCACTTGCAGAATGTCAAGTAACTGTACATTTATCACTAGCAGAATGTAAAGTGACTGTACTTTTATCACTAGCAGAATGTCAAGTAACTGTACATTTATCACTAGCAGAATGTCAAGCAACTGTACATTTATCACTTGCAGAATGTCAAGTAACTGTACATTTATCACTTGCAGGGTGTAAAGTGACTGTACATTTATCACTTGCAGAATGTAAAGTGACTGTACATTTATCACTGGCAGAATGTCAAGTAACTGTACATTTATCACTGGCAGAATGTAAAGTGACTGTACATTTATTCCTTGCAGAATGTAAAGTGACTGTACATTTATCACTTGCAGGGTGTAAAGTGACTGTACATTTATCACTTGCAGAATGTCAAGTAACTGTACATTTATCACTTGCAGGGTGTAAAGTGACTGTACATTTATCACTTGCAGGATGTAAAGTGACTGTACATTTATCACTTGCAGGATGTAAAGTGACTGTACATTTATCACTTGCAGAATGTAAAGTGACTGTACATTTATCACTTGCAGGATGTAAAGTGACTGTACATTTATCACTTGCAGAATGTAAAGTGACTGTACATTTATCACTTGCAGGGTGTAAAGTGACTGTACATTTATCACTTGCAGGATGTAAAGTGACTGTACATTTATCACTTGCAGGATGTAAAGTGACTGTACATTTATCACTTGCAGGGTGTAAAGTGACTGTACATTTATCACTTGCAGGATGTAAAGTGGTGTCCACAGAGACCGTACCGGTGAGGCTCTACTCCGGCAACCAATGCGGCGACCACGAACAGACGTATACCCAGAATCCCGTGCGGCGGAACGAGATCTACTTCTATGTCCTGCGCATTTACATTTCCGGCGACTACTGTGAACCGTCCCCCGCCGCCCTGCCGCCCGAACCCCAGCCCATCCAGAAAAACTGCTGCGGCTGCTGTTGTACTATACTCTAGGTGACGCCACTAGACTCGCTTCCAGTTTTGTAGCTGAGTTCTGTTTTGTACCACCAGGGGTCTGGCGGAGGTTGTGATATATATATTCTCTTGTGCGCGGCCGGGAACCAGGCCACAGCCGCCGAGCTGTTTTGTATTTCTAAGTTGCCTCATCATGAAGCTGGTGGAGAGGTGTTGAAGTTCTGAACACACCTGGTTCTCTCGCCATCTACGTGTCTTACGATTAGCACAGGTACATTGCTCTGTGGTGCAGGCCAAGCTCAGCCTGCAGATCAGTGGTGTGAAGCACATCAAGCAGTAACGTGCATTATAGCCGCACTACTGCTTGCACACAGACGCCCACACACACTCTGGTGGTTACAACGCTCCTAAAAATTCTTGTACCTGTGCCTGCGCTAATCGTTCCGGACGGGAGAGGCATGGGCTTCCAGCATGTGCTGAATATTATTTGTGGGTGAGCAGCAATTGGCAGCCACCTGCAGGTTGATGATTATGGATACTGGTGACTGGCGGGTTCCGATGGATCCTCCACTTTCAAGGTCATATATCATATAAAGTACACATAAGATGGTTTTGTTTCTGATAAGGAGAGGATGCTCATGGATGTATGAGTCATTTATTAACAATGCAGACTGAGGTGTTACTGAAATACATGACTCTAATAGCTGTTCTCGTGTTAGCCAGATACGGGTGAACGTTATAGCTTGGAGCTATTTTAATGTCTTTGACATGTGAGGTTTATGTGAGGGAGCGCTTTTACCCTGACATCGAAATGTGAGAAGAAATGATGATATACAACGCATTCCTATTCGAAGAGGCGTTGTCAGCCAATAGGAGACGACTGCACAGGAACACATGTACTCTGACAGGTTGTGTACAGACTCACGTATTTATTTAAAAAAATGCTGATTTGAATAAACATAGAAGTAATCAACTGCTTAAGGAATACTAAGTAACACTGCCGTCCTTGGTGTTTCCATGAAGGGAGTGTGACTGAGGTATTTGTTGTTCTTCCTTGTGTGAAAGAAAATAATTCCACCTAACCATTATTTATTAATTATTCAATTCATCCAAGTATGATTTTATAATAATAAAATATTCCAATTTCTAAGTATGTTTACAACATTCAGTTACGAAAAGATCCCCCCTCTACCATTTCCAAGAGCGAGAGTACGCGATATGATATTATTGAATAATTGTTATGGGAACTATCATTGAAAGCTTTTATTTAGGAAACAACACCATTTTCAATTAAAATAATATTTCATCTGGTATAACTAAAGATGCAAAGGATCATTGTTCTATAGGGCAGATAGATATCGTGTTTTGGTGGCAGCGATCTTGCCCCCGATGCCAAAAGAAATTCCGCTGGAGGGTGTAGTTATCAATAGATTGTTCGATTGGATTTTCATAAGGCTAGCCATAGGGGGCCGCAATCTTACAACCCTGTTGTGGATGATGGTTGAACTAGCAATAGGTCTGTACCCTATATTAATCGTCAAAGCACAGGGATAGAAAGCGATTCACAGCAGACATAAGACTATCACTGTACTTTTTAAATTAAAAACGGTCATTGGTCAGAGGATTGGTAACCAGAGGTACAATCCTTGACACCCATTGATCTGCTATGTAGATCAGAGGATGTGTCTAATGATTGAGAATTCAAATTTCGTACTTGACCATTTCCTCCCAGCGTCCAGGCTTTCTAGGATATACGGTAAATTCTAAGGAAACGTCAACAAAAACCCATTTTTGTTTTTTATGTTGTATCTTGAATGTCCTTTGGTATTCCAAAGTAAAGATATTGAGAAATTGGGCCGACTAACTATAAAAATTGAGACAACAGTGCAGGATTAAATCTTGAGCTAATGTTTGTATGAGGCTGTATCTTCGACCCATACTTGCATTCATTTGATATAATTTGTTTGTTTGACAATAACTTGTTGGATGTTTACTATATAAGCAGGAAAATGCAGGCTATAATACTTTCAAATTCTAAAATTATTTTCATTTAAAATTTGGCTATTGTCAGTAAGGAAAGTTGAAAGAATGTTTTGTGATTCCACTGATTTCTCAAAGTGACTTTATTCCTCATCATCTGCAGAACTTACAAAATAAAGCTATTTGTAATAAACCCAAAAAACCTGAAGTTGTGATCTGAGGCTGTAAATAATCCAAAGACATTACTACGCATTTTGTATGAAATAGAATGTGTAAAAATTCGAAGATACGGCCTCAAAAACGTGACTGTAATGATCAAGCTTTGAAGCATACATTACCAAGAAAAGTGATTCAATCTAGCCAATTATTATATACCTATGCACAAAGTCAGTCAAATACACACTGCTGCTATGGGTATAGTTATCGTACACAGATTGCAGTGTACGCCGTGAATCGTTGTACTGGTTACTTTAGATACCAACAGATTGCACGCTTTTAGTGACAAATTGCATGCTTTAAACCTAACCTGCACGCTTTGAGCTACAGATTGCACGCTTTGAAGAAATAACGCAATCTGATTGGTCGAGAGGCGGACAACAGAATTCTAGGTGCAAGATTAAAAAATGGCGGATCCCTTCACTTCGCGAGTTCTGTGGCGTCGTACAGTACCCACAGAGCGAGTTAGTGTGAAAATATATCAAACTTTGAGGTAGGAAACGAGTACGATTTTCATGATACACTTTAGATAGCTTAGATATGCGAAATCGATCGATACCAGCACAGACACTCGCCGGGCAGGCGACCCGTAGATGTCAACTAATGTCCGCACCACTGTCAAGGCGGCGTGACGTCATTACTGGGGATTCCCTATGCTCTGGGGAACCCGCGGCCTCTCGGCCAATCAGAATGCGTTAAATTCTAAAGCCCGGAACAACGTAGTTGTCCACTTCCGGTATGTCTGCTAGCGTACACATCGTCTTTGCAAGTTGCAAAAAGTGACTTCGACGTTGAATTGTGGTCAGTTTTAGCAAATTAAGACCGAATTAAGGTATACAATAATATGAAACCATAGTGATGGTGCCAATACGGGGTTGATTTTCTCGTTGTTTTGGAGAAATTCGTCTTAAACTCGCCGTGAATTTCTCCGAAACAACTCATAAATCTACCCCGTATTGTCACCATAACTATGGTTTCACATAGTACAGAACAGATTCAATCATTACATAATGTAGTAATTCTCCAGGTCAAGTATAACCTTCGGAACATGATATTTGACTGTTAAATCGCGTTGGCGGAGATATGGCTTCATCGAAGATACGGCTTCAACAGGTTACATCAATGGGATTTAACAAAGACATGCTAACAAACCTTTTCGGGTGATTTCGGGGACCACATATTTCAATGAAAGAACAAAGTGTTTTTAATCCATGCTACAATGTCACTTGGTGGCTAAATGATGAATAGATACTGAGTGAGGTTGTCTCTTCGACCATTGAAGGCATCCCTTTGACTCTTGAGGCCGTCTCTTTGACAGTTATAAACACCAATAATTTACCTTATATGATTCTGTGCCTTTCCCCCCTCCTTTAGTTTCCATAGTAAAACATAGTGTTTGTAAATGAAGGTGTAGGTGCCTACACTGCTGTTTATTTTCTGAAGAAACTGCCAGAAAGTTTTCTTATATCTTATCATTCTATTAAGAAAATCTGATTCTGCTTAAATAAAGACGATTTCAGTTTCCTCTTCCACTTACATACACTATAATGACCAGAACTCGTCGAAGGCATTTTGGTAAAATTTATTACCGGAAAAATGGAAGTATGACAGAGATATCATGAAGGATAAAATACAATGCCAGAGTGATCGAGGGATTCAAACTGGTAAAAACGGTATAATGTCAGAATAAGATAGTCCAAAGTCCATAGTAGAAACTGTGGGGTGGGAGGGAGGAAAATGTTCAAAGGCGTCTTTGATGGCGTGCGGCGTGACGTCACGAGGATGCGGTCACAACGGCCGCGAGCCTCTAGATGGCGCTGCATCCGGGATGTGCTGAATGCGTCTCGTAATCGTCAGAGGGCGCCACTCCGTTCTCCTCGTGAGCCCATTAAACCTCCTCAGTCAGTCACAATTAAACACATATTATTGCATTATTTTGAATATTTCTTCTTTCACATTTCATAACCTAACTCCCTTTCATGCTATGTTGAAGTCCACAAACTAGAAGCATATTTATACAAACAATAGCATTGCATGGCTAGCAGTTAACTTCTGTCAGAGTCCAAGATAAGGCCTAAGCGAGGTTGGCTTCAATTCTACGCCAGGGCATAGGCTGGGGTAAGATGATTTCAGGAGTGAATTATAAGTTTGAAGAGGGCCATTATATAGTACATCTAGAGTGTCCATACATAGAAATGATGTTATAAAGTTAAATCTATTAGAAAAACAGTAAACAAAACCAACATAATGCAGGGTTTATTATGTGTAATTAAAAAAAATATACTCAATCAGGTTTTATAAAGGTTTTATAAAATAAATTGGTAATATAAGATTGTATTTTTCATATAATACAAACTTGGATGGTTAATGGAAAATGAAATAAACTACCAGTAGTATCTTCAAGTGGCAGAGGTCGGAACTAATGGATAGTGGTGTAAATACAACAGAATCAGGCATATATATATATATGAATCAGGCGTATATATACGAATCAGGCGCCTACAGATAAGGCGTATACACACGGGGAATAGGACGACCTTGTATACGCAATAGCATACCTATATACTCTGGGTCATTACATATATAAAGTGGTTAGTTTCGTGCAGGAATTGTTTTTTACTCTCCTACCAGATCTTTCGTATTGCTTGAAGTGAGTTATGTCCTAACCTCGAAACCATTTTTCCATTTTCTTATTTCCTTTCCTGAGCATTTCTTTAAAATATAATGAACATAAATCTTGATTTCTTTATCAATTTGTTAGCTATAAATATATCATATTAAGTATGTCCGCCTTTAGAGTATACATAGAACAAAAGTATTTGGTCTGAGGCGTGCACAGGGGTTGGTTGCCAATCTAAACAGATGGTGAATATAAAAACACCATTTTGTCCCTCGCGCACGTGCCGGCTGCAGGGAATACAACACCGATGCTAACGACTACGGCCACCACAACGGTGCATCCAGCGACTGTCGACACTCCGAGGAGGACTTTCCACACGGCGCCCGGATCCAACGACCCATCACCGACGACGTTTTTGAAAATGGGTTGTCCTCGCACTGCTGAGCTTAATTAATACATTTCCTCTTTATTCCCGCGTTTATTTGCTCATTGTGGAGGAGTGCTCGATTCTAGAAGTATGGTCAAACATCGTCTGGTATAAAAACACCGGGTGTGATTTACTGAAGTGGCTCAACTAGAACTTAAAGTAGTACTTGTTGGTGTAGGCGGAAGGATCCCGCTTCCACCGTTGTGGGTCGGGATAGTCCAGGAACTGCACCTTCACCAGCCACATATCCCTGCGCGCCTGCTGCCGCTCCGCCTGGCGGGCGACGTGCTCCACGGTCACACTGTACACTCTGTAGCACTGCAGGATGAGCACCAGCATGTTCTTGGCGGCGAAGAAGCAGTTCGTGTAGGTGAGCACTCGGAACACCACGATCGTCGTAAAGCGGATCACGAAGAAGGGAAGATCCTGCATCAGCAGCGACAGAATGGTCGACCAGGCGTCCGTCTGTAACAGCAGCACCAGCCCCGCCCGGATCCACGCCACACAGGCGCCAACACGCCCAACATGGCCGCGACGCAACTTCCGCTTCCGGTCGGCGTCACTTCCGGTGGCGATCGGTACGGCGACTGCGCAGTCGTCGATTTTGATTCGGCGGTGGAGCTGCTTGGAAGGAGGGTCGTTCTGTTTGTCGACGTCGCCATCTTTGTTTGCGTCATCGTCGTCGTCGTCGTCGCTGACTTCATCTTGGGTGACGTCACGTGTGGCGGTGCTGACGAAACAGAACTGCAGGATACTCAGCGTCCAGATGGACAGCACGATGTAGCAGAAACTCTTACGATCCCTGCGGAAAATAGAGAACCACAGACATACATTAGGACTAATACACACCTTGTGATATTTTCTCTGGTGATATCCTTGCGATATGTGCAAAGGAAAATCTTCAAAACAGGGGTGGGGAAAAAGTCGCAGAGAAAATTACCTCTGCCGTGGATCTGCATCCCAGGTGGGGAAGTAGACAATTAAAGGGGATTTCTCTTCATACTTTGCGATATTTCCTTTCTATTCCTACCGTAAGCCTGGGCCCCTTATAAACAGAAGAGGATAGTATTGCAATGGTATACACAAAAACATGTGTGAACAGGGATGCATGCAACCTGCCAGCAGGAAGTGTCATAAAAAGGGATTGCAATTTTTTTCGATTTCCAGGGAAAAGTCGCTTGCTATTGTAGAATTTAAAAAAGTCCAACCAAGTTAACACTCATGCAAAAAAATGTTTTATTAAGTATGGGAGTTTTCATGGAAGTTGTGATGCTTGAGTGTTGACTATTGCATGACCAAAATCAAACAGAAAATGTGTCTCTTTCAGTACAGGCTATTGTTGTTGGAGAAGCCCCTTATCCATATTGTTCTATTCTTTTTGTGTATTCCAATAAAAAGACCATGACATTAGACTTTGTTATCAATTCGCTAGGTTGATAATGCTTTATAGTGAGCATTCATAGTTTATATTCCACCACGTCCCAATAGTGCACCCTTTTTAGAGATACTTGTATAGACCTCTCTGGCCAGAAAGCGATCGGACCAGACCAAGTCTAAGTCGGAGATAGAGGTGGTGGCCAATCTAGGGTGAAGCCAGTCTATCAACGTACACCAGATGGCTCGTAATACACTGAAATGATCCTGAAACACTACACGCTTTGCTTACCTGTTGCCGGGGTCAGAGAGGATGGAGAAGAAGTCGACGATGTCGCAGGCGGTACCCAGGTGAGTGAGTAACAACTGTGACAGCTCGTCACGCGACAGCGACCCCTTCGGGATGATCCACCTTAAAAGAGTACACACTTGTCAAAAGTATATCAAAAGTGGGATAGAAAGCAGAGTGAAATCATTACCCCTAACCCTGAACACAAAAGTATGAGTCGATAGCTGGGAATAATAAAATTTATTTTAATTTTATATACCTTTACCGACATGAATATTAATACGGTAAATATTAATATGAAATAAGGTAAATAAGATAATTGACAGAAATGTAATGAGGTCAATTACGTATAATATACATATTTGTAATTGACAGGTATAATGATATGTCAATTATGTATATGGTTGTATAACAAATAGTATATGGTTATACAATATGAGGTATAAAAACGCCCTACGGAGTAGGAGATAAGAAAAAGAGGTGAGGGTGGGTGGGAAAGAAAAGAACGTGTGTACGTGATGGAGTACAGGAGCAGAATGAGGCGGAGGTCAGAGCAGCGGTGGGCCACGTGACCGCGGGGTTCACGTGACCGACACCAGGGGTGAGAGCGCAGGGTGCGCGGGGGGAGTGTCAGGGGGAGCAATGACCACCCCTGACCAACGGCCATGGGTTACCCATTACCCCTAACCCTGAACACAAAAGATAGCTGGGAATAATAAAATTTATTTTAATTTTATATACCTTTACCAACATGAATATTAATACGGTAAATATTAATATGAAATAAGGTAAATAAGGTAATTGACAGAAATGTAATGAGGTCAATTACGTATAATATACATATTTGTAATTGACAGGTATAATGATATGTCAATTATGTATATGGTTGTATAACAAATAGTATATGGTTATACAATATGAGGTATAAAAACGCCAAAACCAGAAAAATGAGGCGAGGTGGGAGGGAAAAAGTTTGTGAGGGATGTGAGTCACTGGTTGAGGGACTGTATGAGGGACGCATTCACTTCTTGTGCGTTCGAGTCTCTTATGTACCTTCGGTGTGCATTTGAGCGCCACCCCCCGTAGCGTTGTATGGAGAGTTCTGACACCCCGGCCTGGAAGGCCTGAGTGGCGGCGGCCTTTCTCAGGCTGTGTAGAGTATAGGTCTTAGGGGGGTGGCCTGCTGTGGTGTTGAGCCGCTCCCACTCCTTTGACAGCGACCGCGTCGTTATTAGCGACCTGTCAGCGTTGAGCAGGAACGGATCCGTCGGTATCAATGTGGGGACCGCGGCGAGCATATTCCTCACGGCCGTCACCGGGCACGACCTCGGGTCCAGGGAGGATTGGAGCCTCACGTGTTTTTCCTCCCCCACGCACTGGAGGTTCTTGGCGGCCTTGATGCGGACCGCCACGTGGTCTGCCGTGAGCACCACGTCCCCACGTGAGAGGTGGCGCACCGGATCGAATGCCCTGGTCGTAGGCTGGGCGACCTCGCTCTGCCGCAGTGCGGCGTAATACAGGAGGAGGAACGCAGCCCGTAGGGTCCGGTCGAGGGGCGTGTCCGACAGTTGCTCGAGGATCCCCTGGAGGGCGGCCATGGGGATCGGAGGCTTTACATTCAGTGTGTATGCCTTGTTTCTCCTCATGGCGTCGAGGGCCCTCCTGACCCTCACGTCCTCTGTAGCCGTAACGTCCCCCCCGGAGAGCCGTAGGTGTGTCCTCACGTGCGAGAGCTGGTTGGCCACGGTCGCCGGCGAGGGGGGCGTGGTCCGCGAGGTACTCTAGGAAGGCCGTGATGAAACTCACGGACGGTGCCTGCGGGTCGGTCCTCGTCCGACGGCAGAAGGCGAGGTAGGTGGACACGGCGCTCTTCTGGTTCGCGACCGTGCCTGGGGCACGTGCCTCGGCCTGCCGCGCAGATGCCTTCCGTTGGAGAGAGCGTAGCGCCGGATCTGCAGGACAGCCGAAGCACAGGCACAAATGAGGAATGGTTACAAGGCACTACGGACCACGGAAAATGATTTCTCATAAGGCATGCGGCATTGTTAAAATCCCTCGAGGACAGGTGGGCCCTACTGAGTGCGTCGGCGACCGTGTTGAGGACCCCGGGGACGTGCGTGTAGACCAGGTCGACTTGCAGTTTGGCCTGAACCATCCAGGCCTGTCGGGCACACTCGGCGAGAAAGCGGTTGCATGCCCGCCCCGACGTGAGTGCCTGGACGGTCCCCATGTTCTCACAGAAGACTTCGATCCTGGTCCCACGATCACGGTCTCCGAGGAACGTGTGGAGGGCATAGATGGTGTTCAGGGCCTCGAGTTCAGAAATGCAGTCCACGGGGTCATTGATGGGACAAACCTGGCTCGCGTAGGCGGCTCGGCCGTCGGTGCCCCCCACGCCCGAGAGGCAGGCGTCGACCGTGATACACTTAGTCGCCGGCCCTCGAGGGATGAGGGCATGCCCATTCCACCCGGCGGCAAACCGGAGGAACCACTGGAGGTCCTGTCGCATGTCCGAGCTTACGTTGATGTAGAACCCGTCCATCGACCGTAGGGCCTCCAGTAGTTTGCTGACGAACGGCCTCGCCGGGCGGATGCATTTGGCGACGTGCAGGATTTTTCCGAGGACGGATTGAAGCTGTCGCTTCGTCAGCAACCGCTTCTTGGCGACCGCCCCAACGTGTTCCCGCACGTCCTCCAACTTGTCCTGAGGGATGGTGAGGGACATCTCCGCCGCGTTGATGTCGATGCCTAGCCAGCGCACGGTCTGACTAGGTGCCTGTGCCTTTTCCCGGGCCTCGGGGAGGCCGAGCTCGGCGAATAAGTCTCGGGCTATGGCGAAGTCCGAGGCTGCTTTTTCCTTTGACGGTGACAGTATGATGAGGTCGTCCAGATACATGGCGGCCTCGACACCCTTCCCGGCGAGTATCCCCACGATGGCCTCGGCCACACACTGCATGTGATACGAGGACGCGCGGGCGCCGAACGGCATGGCGGCATCACAATAATACTCCCCGTCCCACATGAAGCACAGCAGAGGCCAGTCGAGGGGATCGCACCTAAAGTTCTTATAGGCGCGCGAGATGTCGATGGTCGCCATGTAACTCCCTGGCCCCGAGGCCACGAGCCGGGCGACGAAACCGTCGACCGTAGGGAGGCTGTGTTCGCGTTCTTCCCCGTAGACGGCGTTTTTCATCACGTAGGCATTGACGCTACGGTCCCGGGGGAAGGTCATATCTGTTATGACGCGGCGGGCCTCGGATCCGCGCTTCTCCCGGGACATCAGCGGCGAAACGTGGCACCACGGCTCGAAGGGGGCCTCGGTGAACGGTCCCATGAGGTTCGAGAACCCCCGCTCCTTGCGAATAAATTCTCCGACTTGCTTCGGGAATCCGGTGGCGCTTGGATGATTGGGTACGTCCCGAGTGTCACTGGCCGGCCCGAGGTAGCCCAGGGGGAACCCGTACCATATGAACCCGAGGAGTTCTCCCTTGCCCTCCATGGCCGTAAGGTAGCGCTCCCACGCCCGTAGTTTTAGGTCCGTCGGCAGGGTGATCTTTGTACACAGGGCGTTGGGCAGGCCCGAGGCCCGGACCGCCTCGTAGATGTGGCCGTGCGCCGGGGGGCCGGCGTCGGTGAAGCGGGGCCACTCGGCCCGCCGGTGCTCCATGAATGCCTCCGGGTCCGTGCGGAGTCCGGGGGACGGAATTCCGGTCCGGCAGACTTCCATTAGTCCGCCGAAATCCGTGTTAGTTATGTCGTCAGTTGGCGCAGTAACACTAACACTCGTGCTACCGCAGGAGCTTTGCGTTGGTCGCGCCGTGTGCCTGTCCTCCACGTGGCGGGCGCCGCCCCCTTCTTTGTTGTTGTTTATGGTTGGGGGCCGACCACGTGGCCGGCTGGCCTTCCTGTCGTGGTCACGTGTACCCCCCGTGTTGTCCCCCCTCCACTTGAGGGGGTGGGGGTCCGCAGTGGCCGCCGGGCCGCCGCCTTTTACGACCTCCGCCCACGTCCGGTCACCGGAAATCCTGTTGGCGGTGGGGGAGATCACAGGGCCCGCTGGTGTTACATCACGTTGCTTGCACCCCACGACCCCGCGCCCGGGGACGGGGGCACGTGTTGTGACTGCTTGCGGGTGCGCTCCGCTCACTCGCGGGGCGCACCGTAGCCGTTTTTTGCCCCGTGTCCGTGTTGTGGGAGCATATCCGCCCTCGGGTCGACCACCCGGGGCGTGTGTCCGGCCTGGGGTGCGTGTCCGGCCTGGGGTGCTCGCCGGGGTGCTGGTGTGGGCGCAGCCTGGTTATCATATCCCATTGTATACCCGAGTTTCCGGTTACACGCGTGTAACGAATGCCCGCACTGCCTCCCCACGGAGTCGCAGTACGAGCACACGTGCAGCCATCTCACGGGTCCGTCATCGTGGCCGCTCCTATGGCGGCACCCCTTCTCAGAGTTAAATTGCCGGCACGGCAACTCCCGTCCTCGGGCCTTCCCGGTCTCGGCGCTGCTGGTGATGGTCCCGGTCGTCATGGCGAGTCGGACTCGCTCCTCCTGGAGTAGTCTGACCATGCCAACCTCCCGGTCTCGATCTGGTCAAACACGTGGTTCGACCACCTCCTCACTCCGGCCCACGGCCGGCTCTGGGCATCTATCGAAACCTGATGTAAATGCCTGAACATATCTTCACGGTCCACGGGGTCCACAGCACGGTCATCCCCGAGGAGACCGATAAACGCACTCAGGTATTCAAGGGGTCCTAGGGCCCCCCTTAGCTCTAACTTCTGGGCCAACGTGTAGACCCCCTCCCTGTCGACGAACATATACGGCTTACTAATCAAACGGGTAACATGTATATCTGATTGTAGCTTACCAGCCGTTCTGTCATGTCGTATGGCCTCACGGTCGAGCTCACGTTGGATGTAAGGATCTCCGGCGTAGCGGTCTCGAAGCTTGCGGGGTGAAGGCATGGCGCGGCCAGCTTGATCCTCAGCCCAGTCCCGAGTCCGTACTTCGGCGACTGACCGAACCGTAGGGGGTGAAGCGCGTCCCGTTGACCGTTGAGTCTGCAGTTGAATGAGTGCGTCCAACTTCTTACTCATATCCGAGAGTCCGGTCTCTACGGCCACTAAACGGGCCGACCGGAGGCTACCGGCCTGAGACGCGGAGTCCACGTGGTCGCTCTCCCTCACGGTCGACTCCGAGGCCTGATCCGTGGACGTGGAGGCGCCCGCTTGCGCGCGTGTGGTTGGTGGTGCCATTCTATCTGTCCTGTAATTCACGTGAACTTTACCCGTATTCAGACTCTGTCTCTGCACGGTCAGATACTCGGGGAGTATCGAAGACGGCGTGGAGAGAAGGCCAAAAAGTGGGAGAAAGAAAAGTACGTGTGTACGTGATGGAGTACAGGAGCAGAATGAGGCGGAGGTCAGAGCAGCGGTGGGCCACGTGACCGCGGGGTTCACGTGACCGACACCAGGGGTGAGAGCGCAGGGTGCGCGGGGGGAGTGTCAGGGGGAGCAATGACCACCCCTGACCAACGGCCATGGGTTACCAATGGCATTACTACAGCTCCCCTTCTCGTCGAGTTAAAATGTAACTGTCCTGTATTTATCTTCCATTTCACTTTCTATTATCTACGATAGTTATGTATAACGAGGCGATAGGGTAATGTCCAATATCAAAGTATTTTTAAGCACCATAACATCAATGGACTGTCTGATTAAGCTCGGAATAACGAGGCCATATTAGTACAATGAAATAACCTTTATAGAAAACTAAAGCAATGATATTGGTAGAAACTTTGATAAAAGTTAAGACTGAAAGGAAATACAGACCTATAGAATTGGCATGAACTGTGTGAGGTAATTTTCCAATAAAGGCCCTCCCCGACATAAAAAAGACATAATGATGATTTAAAAAAAGGTCTAACTTCAGCCATCCGTTTTCTACAGTCCCAGCAGAGCACTCTGCTAGAATTACTGCTATATAAATGCACAGTCTTTCTCACGCCAAGTCTTTGTGGTATGCAGCCAGTTTTCCCCTTCATCCCCGGCAGTATGAGCCTCTCACTCTTATGATTGTAAACTTAGAGTTTGTTTTAAAAGTTTGTGCTTTCAAGAACATTGTTCCGTTCTTCATTACATCCACCAGAGGGCGCTACTGAGAATCATTGCTGAAACATCCTATCGTCTTGGTATCGAGTCGTTAGGGCAGTATCACTGTCACTCCTGCCACACTGCCCTCTTCAGCTAAAAGTACAAACTAACCATGGTACCGGCTGAGAACCAGCGAAAACCTACCAACAACAAGTCCAACATTAAGACACGTGCATTTTTGTAAATCCAGTTTGATTAAAAAGAAAAAAAACCCGTCACAATTGGCCGACGAAAATGGCACTGATTATGATTTTGTCTCCAGTATTCCCTATTCTTTGTTTCAGTAAAAAACAAACACGGAATATGAAAGCACATTACCCCAGATCCCCAATGAAACAGAGTGAAGGCCGTAGTGGGCTTATAAAATTTTATTTAATTTTATGAGTCTTATTGATATGAATAAGAGAAATACATGAGTATCAATGATAAGACAAATATAGAAATTGACATAGATATGTGTTTGTCAATTGTGATAAGATTTGTGACAATATGACAAATATTGAAATTGACATAGATATGTGTTTGTCAATTGTGATAATATTTGATATAAGATAAATGACGATTATGTGATATTACATAGTTAAACATAACATGTAATAATAAAATAATAGAAATAGCCCTACGAGTGTAAGGAGTAGGAGAGAAAAGGAGTGGGTGGGTGGGTAGAAAAAATAGGTGTTGAGCGAAGGAGACCAGTGAAGCGAATGAGACAGAGGACAGTGTCGCACTCGCGCACTTTGATGTTTAGTGCGGCCGAGAGCGGAGAGGTGGCGCAGGGGTGCGCGAGTGTACAGTAGTTTCACCAGGGGGGGCAATGACCACCCCTGACCAAAGGCCATGGGCAACCCATTACCCCAGATCCCCAATGAAACAGAGTGAAGGCCGTAGTGGGCTTATAAAATTTTATTTAATTTTATGAGTCTTATTGATATGAATAAGAGAAATACATGAGTATCAATGATAAGACAAATATAGAAATTGACATAGATATGTGTTTGTCAATTGTGATAAGATTTGTGACAATATGACAAATATTGAAATTGACATAGATATGTGTTTGTCAATTGTGATAATATTTGATATAAGATAAATGACGATTATGTGATATTACATAGTTAAACATAACATGTAATAATAAAATAATAGAAATAGCCAAGAAGCCAATAGTTAAGGGAAGAGGAGGGTGGGAAAGTTTTTTATAGTCACTTTTTGAAGGAGAGAGACTCAATGAGAGACTTGTTGACAGTCTCTTGGTCTGATACTTTGATGTAGTCTCTATGAGCCTGGGACCTCCACCCTCCGTACCTCTGGATGTTAAGTTCAGGTATTCCTGCCTCAAATGCCTGAGTGGCAGCGGCCTTCCTGAGGCTGTGGAGGGTGTATGTCTTCACCGTTTGGCCTGTGGCCTGTAGAAGGCGGTCCCATTCGTTGGTCATAACCCGTGATGTGATGGTCGTCCCATCGGGCAGTGTCAGAAACGGGTCCCGCAGTGAAGCCGTAGGGGCCGCCCGTAGTAGGCCTCGAACCGCATCTACCGGGCACACCCGGATATCGTCCGCGGCCTCGAGGCGCATCACTTTCTGTTGCCCTACGTATTGAAGATTTTTGGCCGCCTTGATGGTGATGGTGAGATGCCGGCGGCCGAGGACCACGTCCCCGCGAGTGAGGTTCCGAGCCGGGTCGAATGCCCGAGCCGACTGCGGCGCCACCTCCCCCTGCCGTAGGGCCGCGTAGAAAATGAGGAGCATGCCCGCCCTCATTGCCGTATGGAGGGGCGATCCCGACAGGGCGTCGAGGACCGCCCTGAACACATCCATTGGTATGGGGGCCTTCACGTTTGGCACGTACAGCTTGTTTCTCCTCATGCCCTCGAGGGCACGCTTCACCCGGTGATCCTCTGTCGGCTGCACGTCCCCCCCCGTCAGTCGGAGGTGTGCCCGGACGTGCGATAACTGGTTGGCGACCGTGGCCGGCGAGGGGGCGTGGTCCGCCACGTATTCCAGATACGACGTGATCAGGCTCACGGTCGGTGCCCGGGGGTCCGCTCTCATCCGGTTGCAGAACGCCAGGTAGGTGGTGACTGCGGATCGCTGGTTTGCGAGCGTACCTGGGGCACGCGCCTCTGACTGCCTCGCAGATGCCTTCGCCTGGAGTAAGAGAAGCGCCCGATCTGCAGAAGAGACGGAGTACGGGTACAAAAGAGGCATGGGTACACGGTACGATAGGGTACAACTCATGAATGTGAATGAGGGAAGTGGCCTTATCGTATTCCGTCCTCGACAGATGGGCTCTGCTCAGGGCATCTGCGATGACGTTTTGCACCCCGGGGATATGGCTGAATACCAGTTCCACCTGCAGACGTGCCTGCACCATCCATGCCTGGCGGGCACACTCCGCCAGGACAGGGTTACGGGCACGCCCGCTATTGAGGGTTTGTACAGTTCCGAGGTTATCACAGAACACCTCAATCCGTGATCCCCGATCCCTGTCTGTGATGAATGTGTGGAGTGCGTAGATGGTATTCAGAGCCTCGAGCTCTGAGATGCACTCCACGGGATCGAAGACGGGGCACACTTGTCCGGAGTACGAGAACCGCCCGTCGGTTCCTCCGACGCCCGACAGGCACGCATCCACCGTGATCCTCCGCGTCGGGGGACCCCGAGGGATGAGGGCGCGGCCGTTCCAGCCCCGGGCAAACTTAACGAACCAGTCGAGGTCCTGGCGCATCTCGGAATTGATGTTCATGTAGAAGCCCCTCATCCCCCGGAGGGCCTCGAGTAGCTTTGAGACGAATGCCCGGGCCGGACGTATACACCTGGCCACGTGCAATATCCGGCCGAGCACCGACTGAAGCTGTCGTTTCGTCAACGTCCGTCGTTTAGCTACGGCCGACACGTGACCACGGATGTCCTCCAGCTTGGCCGTGGGGATCGATAGAGACATGGCACGGGCGTCGATCTCTATCCCCAACCACGTCACGGTCTGGCTCGGCTCCTGTGCTTTGTCGCGTGCCTCGGGCAGGCCCAATTCCGAGAAAAGGTCTCGCGCGATCCTGAAGTCCTCGGCCGCCTTACCTCGGTCCTCGGAGAGGATGATGAGGTCGTCGAGGTACATTGCGGCCGTGACTCCCTTTGATGAGAGTATCCCCACGATGGCCTCCGCCACACACTGCATGTGGTATGAGGAGGCACGGGCGCCGAACGGCATGGCCGTATCGCAGTAGTGCCCGCCCCCCCACGTGAAACATAACAGAGGCCAATCGAGGGGATCGCACCTAAAGTTCTTGTAGGCACGCGACACGTCGATGGACGACATGTAGGCCGACGTGCCTGCCTTGACGAGTTTGGCCACAAACTCGTCCACCGTAGGGAGGCCGTGTTCTCGCTCCAGTCCATAGACCGAGTTCTTAATGATGAACGAGTTCACGCTGCACTCCCTCGGGAAAGTCATATCGGTAATGATGCGCCGGTCGTCCGTCCCGCGTTTTTCCCGTGTCATGAGTGGCGACACGTGACACCACGGGCTAAAAGGCGGTTCGGCGAACGGGCCCATCATATTGGTAAAGCCCGCCTCCTTTTCGAGAAACTTCTCTACCTGCACGGGGTGAGATGTTGCGCTGGGGTGGTTGGCCACCCCTCTGGTATCACTCTCCGGTCCCAGGTATCCCAGGGGGAAACCGTATCGCAGGAAGCCTAGGAGCTCCTGCGCCTCCTCCACGTGTCCTAGGTAATGGTCCCACGCAGGTAGGTTTAGATCCGAAGGCACCTCGACCCTGGCGCCGAGTGCGTTGGGGATTCCCGTGTCACGCACGGTCCGGTATATTTCCGCGTGCCTGGCGGGCCCCACGGCCGTGAACTCCGGCCAAGTCTCCCGGCGATGTTGTTTGAAGGCTGACGGGTCCGTACTCACGCCCTCCCGGTGGATTCCCGTTTCGCAGACATCGCGTAGTGCTTTAAAGTCGGGAGTGTTAGATTCCGGCGCACTAACACTAACACCCGGCAAGCGACTGAGACCATCATCCCCCACAGTGCCGGGGGCGGCCCCCGCCGCTGAAACGGGGGGTATCTCCTCCGGGAGTGTATTCCCCCCGTCAATGTTGTTGTTTATCACTACCCCTCGGCCACGTGCCGAGGGGGTCACGTGTTCGATAACGTCACGTGGGGGAGCCGGATTCGTAACACAACACTCCGTCCTGCCGGCACCCCTTTCATCTTTGTTGCGCGCCTCGTCTACTGGCGGGGCGCGGCCGGCCCGTTTTTTTAACTCGACTGGGGTTGGTGTACCACACTCTGCGCTGCCGCCGGCCTGGTAGTAGCCTGTAGTTGATACCCCGCCTGGGGTACCCGCCGCGGTGTGGGTACAGGGGGAGCCGCCGTGTTGTCGTACCCGTGTCCGTAAGTCAGCTTGCGGTTGCAGGCGTGCACCGAGTGACCGCACTTCCTGCCCACAGAGTCGCAAAACGTGCACACGTGCAACCACCGGATACCCGCTTCAGTGTGGTCGCTGCGGTGGCGGCACCCCCTCTCTCCATTGAAGTCCCGGCACGGGGCCTCGCTCCCCCGGGCACGTCCGGTCTCCGTGTTTTGACTGTTGTTTGCGGTGTGGGCACTGGTCATCGCGAGCCGGACACGTTCTTCCTGTATCCGGCCGTGATCCGACCATCGCATCCTGCCCGACTCGACCTGGTCGAAAACGTAGTTTGACCAGCGTCTGACGCCGGCCCACGGCCGTGCCTGCGCATCAACGGTCACCTGGTATAGATGTTTGAACATATGCTCCTTGTCCTCGGGGTGCAAGGCGCGATCGTCATTCAATAAGGCCACAAAACATGAAATGTACTCCAGAGGCCCGAGGCTCGACCGTAGGTCCAGTTTCTGGTGCAGCGTGTACACCCCATCTCTGTCCATAAACATGTACGGCTTCGCCGTCGGCCTCCGGGCATTTAAATCAGAAAGTAGGCTCTTACCCGTTGTGCGGTCGTGTCGCATGGCCTCACGGCCGAATTCACGCTGGAGGTGTTCCTCGGTCGTGTATGCCTCTCGGAGTGCCCTGGGCGCGGGGAGGAGGCGCTCGTTCTGATCCTGGGCCCAGTCTCTCGTCCGTTCGGCCGCTGAGGAAGCCCGTGAGCCGGCCCGGCGCGAGGTCGGTCTGGAGATCTGCATGATCGCGTCCATCATGCCGTCCATCTGGCGCGATATTTTGGTCATATCCGTCCTTACTTCACCGACGTCCGTCTTTACCTCGTTGACGTCCGTCCTGACCCCCCCGAGGTTGGCCTCCAGGGCTGTGATGCGCGAAGTCCGAGTCCGTGCGCTGGCGCTCGTTCCCTGTTGAGATACCGAGTCCACGTGGTCGCTCTCGGCTGCCGGCTGTCTTATCGTTATTTCCGAGTCCGTCTCGGCCTCCGCGGGTGCGGATGCCGCCACAGCGCTTCTGGTCAACATGGCTATATTATAATTCCTTACTGAATCGCTTGGTAACCCTGTCCTCGTCTGCCGATATTCAGGGGAATACGGAGACCGAAGGTACGGAGGGCGATAGGCCAAGGAGCGATAGAAAAAATAGGTGTTGAGCGAAGGAGACCAGTGAAGCGAATGAGACAGAGGACAGTGTCGCACTCGCGCACTTTGATGTTTAGTGCGGCCGAGAGCGGAGAGGTGGCGCAGGGGTGCGCGAGTGTACAGTAGTTTCACCAGGGGGGGCAATGACCACCCCTGACCAAAGGCCATGGGCAACCTTTTCTAGACACTGAGTTCCCCTGAAAATTTTCTGGTGGTACCACCGACTGCACGCCGGCAACAAATAATCGGTGAGGATGAATTGTTTATACCCCAACTAATACATTTTCCAGGTGCATGCCGTTTTGACTTTCACATTGACACCGTGCGGATCACTGACGAAATAAAAGCATTTTTATTATGCCCATCTCTGAAGATATGATTACCCACTTAATACATGATCGCCATACTCGGCCTAGAGGGAGTGTATTATCCATCTATTGGAGATTACGGGTGGTCGTTATCTCCGCCCTACTCAGATCGGAGATTACGAAAAGAAAATCCATTGCAAACAAAATAGTGCGCGAGGAGAGCGGCGATCATTTTGTCTTTTCATTGATAACTTAAATTTGCAATACTGAATAATGAGTCCGATGTCAATTGGTTTCGGATACTCGTGGTCGTTTTATTCTCGGAGTTGACTCTCCTCGCTTTTACTTAGATATTACTGCGTGCCAACTCCTCGGAGAATGCGGTTACTCATATTGTGCATGTATCCCACCTGTTGATTATAATGAGGACGAGTAAGGACTGTTCTAGTGCAAGCAGCCATGACCTCTTGTCGAACTGAATCCATGCGAAGAACTCATAGCGTCTCTGAAATAAGAATAGAGGCAAATAGAATAAAGGTTATCGTGATTTATAGTGTTGCCACTTTCACCCCTCTGCCATTACCTGTATCTAAAAGGACACCTGCTACGTAAATAGTCTACTTGATGATGATACCTTACCCGATTATGCGTGATGATGCATCGAATGCCATTGCAAATGCAAGGGTTAACTCCCATAAACCCCAAAACACTACACTCCCAATCAGCCCCTCAAAATTTATTCTCTGTATATTTCACTGAAACATCATTTCATCGAAACATCAGCTAACCTTGTTTTGACCTGCTTGCCTTGCCTATCGTACAGTGAGAATACCTTATTTACTGCTTGTTTTCTTTTGGCATTGTTTTTAAAGACGTGTTTATTGACACATAATATTTATTATAAAAATAACGAGCGTCCATATTATTGGTCACATGTAGATAACAGGATACATTTGGACATAACAGGATGACAATTGCTTAGGAATGTTGTCCAAATAATCGAGGCCTACCTGGCTCTTGATTTGTTATTTAAGTTATGATTATTCTTACCCCCTCGTATAGTACCTATAAACTCGAACCTAAATGTATATGTAAGCTTATTAGTCAGATTGCGTTGCAACTGCGTTAGACTAGCTGAACTGTTCAGCCATGTATTGTTTTCAATTTCAAATTCTACTCCTGAGGATGGGTTGTGCTCTCATTTTACAATATGCTCTTTCTAAAATATGCATTCTATTGGAGTTCATTTCCCAGTAATAGCTCCCATCTTTTTATTCATTAACACTTGTAGTTCTTCTTTTAGTTTCACTGATTAAATCATATTAACACAGTCACACATTCTAGCATTTGCTTACGTGACAGAGTGTGACTGATGGGAAACTGCAGTGCTGTGTTGATGATGTGACAGTAGTGGTTAAAGAATAAACAACTGACGTCGTGAACACACAAGCATATATCAGTACAGAAGTATCTGGTGACAACAAGTGTAAAGAACACGGATATGGCGTCGTTTGACAATCAGGATTTTGACCATAATGAAACTTTAAGAAATGAATTACAAAAGTAGTTATATGAATAAATAGACCATATTCTATGTTAACATATACTTACCTCCTCCTGATTCTAGGTGGTGAATTGAAGTTGCCAAATAATTTGATTATTAATGACAACTTGAAAACTTATCAGGCCTGTAAACATACTGGGATGAATTGTTGACCATACTTATTTATGAAAACGTCTTATAATCCTAATCATTGAGAAATTTAGTTCATACTGCAAAGGGTCGTGTATTATTTTCAACTGGGGATCTTTAAATAGTAGCAAATTCGAACAAGTTCCTTGCGGTCATAGTCATGCAAAATCAACGTTTTGACCAATTCAAATTCGCATGATTTGCATATGAAACAATATGGTTTTCTATAATTCTTTCAAACATTTGTGCGGGGACCTATACTTTCTAGTACCTACATGTGTAGAACTAGACATGTGATATATAATCTGTGATGGTTCGGAGAAAATGACATGGGTTATACTACCTGAAACCATCTTTCTAGAATTTCTACAAATTCTTTGGTAATAACATCCTAACTTTTGTTGCAGCTATGTGTTCTATAGCACTTGGAGATCATCAACCTCGATTTTAACGGAATTAACATGGGTTCTTATTTCCGAGGCACATTGTCCGATAAGCCTTTTAAACCGAGCACCCACTAATATTTTGGTCAATGACTCAAACTTTTGATCCAGAATCGTGAAATCAATCATAAGGCCTATCGGCGTGTACCGGGAGCGCAGTGCATAGGTGCACGGTTATCCGACGTTTACAGTAGACGATTCTGGCCGGCGATTCTGATATTTTTGCACTGCCTGACGACTATCGGCCGTTAAAGTCTAGAAATCGTCTATTATAAACGACAAGCGCGTGGCGACTGGAGGTCGTCTGATTACGTCCGATTATCAATTCGGCACCCCCTCATGACTATTGGACCCGTTCTGACGCGGGCGACCTTGAAATAGTCGTCTAGATGGGCGGCGATTCTGCGAAAACTTAGTCATTGATCACCTGCACTATAATATTTTAGGGAGTGGGGCATGGGTAAATCTTTCCAGGTACTTCTGTGTTGGGGTAGGGGTGCGTATTTACGGAAGGGGGGGGGGGGTGCTTATTTTGTCTTCATTTTTCTATAGGGGCTTCTATCTTTTAAAAACAAATCACAACATTACCTAATGGAGTCTTATTAAAGAAGACAAAACGATGCAGCCATTCCACCCAACCGCCCCTATTTCGATGTATCTTTACCCTGAATAAAATCAATTTGATGGGGGTGATCTTTTTTTGTTTATTCAATGGGGCAGGGGACCTATTTTGCTAACTGTGGAGGCAGGCGGTAATTTTATCTAGATCTTTCCATGGGAGGATTTAAACAAAAAGAAATCATGGGGTACTAATTTTTTTCTTTTAATATTTCCTTGAGGGGGTGATATTTGAAGAAAACATTTCCTGGAGGAGGGGGGGGGGGGGGCGGGACGGGTGAATATTTCAGGTGGTTCCTTGTTTTGGCAAGGGGTAATCGCTGCGTGAAGACCACCATTTTATTCATATATACGCCATTGCGGAAGTGCATATATCGGCTGAATATTGACTTGTTTTCATACATATACGCCTGTATTTCACGCCAGCGTATGAGGCGTATACAGAACTGTTGCGTATTGGCTGTATTTCACATCAGGCATATACAAGAGGAACTATCCTCTGTGCAACATGTATACACCCGTCGTATAAATGTTATATACGTTTAGCGTATATAACATAAAAAAGAATCGTGACCCCCCGCCGCCCCCGCTACAGCACTCTTGGGTATAGGTTGCACCTAAAGGCCTACATCCACCAAAGTTGATAAATCCGTCCGTCAAAAAAAGTCGACTAAAGCTGACGGATTTCAGTATCCGTCAGCAGTGGAAGAGTAATTCTCCGTCGACGTTTCACTATTCCGTCGGGTAAACTTGTACGGATCCTTCATTCTCTCTTCCACCTAGCCAAAAAGTCTGCAATCCGTCAGCCTTTGTATATAATTAGCTGTACGGATTTTGGTGGAAGTCATTTTTTCCGTTCACCGACCCTGTTTAGTCTGTGAAATACCAACGGAATACCCACAAATTTTAAATTCTAACGGACGGATCCAATATCAAACCATGTTTGATATTTTTCCCCGTCAATGGATACCTACTCCGTCCGTCCAAAAATGCTATCTGCCCTCCCTGCCTGGGGGTCATTGCCTAAACGGGCCCGGTTTGGTCACGGGCCCGGTTTGATCCCGGGCTCGGTTTGGCCCGGGCCCGGCCGCACCGGCGCCCTGTTTGATCCCGGGCTCGGTTTGGCCTGGGCCCGGTTTGATCCCGGCCCGGTTTGACCCCGGCCCGGTTTGATCCCGGCCCGGTTTGATCCCGGGTGCGGCCAGACCGATTTGATCCCGATTTGATCCCGGGCCCGATTTGGTCCCGGGCCCGGTTTGGTCCCGGGCCCGGTTTGGCCACACGCCCGGTTTGGTCACGGGCCCCGTTTAGTCACGGGCCCGGTTTGGTCACGGGCCCGGTTTGGTCACGGGCCCGGTTTGGTCACGGGCCCGGTTTGGTCACGGGCCCGGTTTGGTCACGGGCCCGGTTTGGTCACGGGCCCGGTTTGGTCACGGGCCCGGTTTGGCCACGGGCCCAGTTTGGTCACGGGCCCAGTTTGGTCACGGATCAAACGGTGCGGGATCAAACCGGGCCCGGGTGCGGGATCAAACCGGGCCCGGGTGCGGGATCAAACCGGGCCCCGTGACCAAACCGGGCCGTGACCAAACCGTGACCAAACCGGTTTGATCCCGGGCCCGGTTTGATCCCGCACCCGGGCCCGGCCGCACCGGCGCCCGGTTTGATCCCGGGCTCGGTTTGATCCCGGGCTCGGTTTGATCCCGGCCCAGTTTGATCCCGGGCCCGGTTTTATACCGGCCTGGTTTGATCCCGGCCCGGTTTGATCCCGGCCCGGTTTGATCCCGGCCCGGTTTGATCCCGGCCCGGTTTGATCCCGGCCCGGTTTGATCCCGGCTCGGTTTGATCCCGGCCGGCTGCGGTTGGTTGATTGCAGGGTGGTCAGGTGGGTAGGTCAGCGGATGGGTCAGTTAACGGGTCGGTTAACGGGTCGATCCCCGGGCCCGGTTGGATCCCCGGGCCCGGTTGGATCCCCGAGCCCGGTTGGATCCCCGGGCCCGGTTCGATCACCGTGCCCGGGTTCGATTCCCTCCAAGAGGCAGACATGAAGACATGGAGTCAGGCATGGAGGCAGGCAGGCAGGCCGGCAGGCATGCAGGCAGGCAGGCAGGCAGGGTGGCAGTCAGGTAGGCATGCAGGCAGGCAGGGAGGCAGGTAGGCATGCAGGCAGGCAGGCAGGCAGGCAGGCAGGCAGGGTGGCAGTCAGGTAGGCATGCAGGCAGGCAGGCAGGGTGGCAGTCAGGTAGGTATGCAGGCAGGCAGGGAGGCATGCAGGGAGGCAGGCAGGCAGGCAGGCCGGCAGGCAGGGAGGCAGGGAGGCAGGTAGGCAAGCAGGCAGGCAGACAGGCAGGTAGGGTGGCAGTCAGGTAGGCATGCAGGCAGGCAGGCAGGGTGGCAGTCAGGTAGGCATGCAGACAGGCAGGCAGGGTGGCAGTCAGGTAGGCATGCAGGCAGGCAGGGAGGCAGGTAGGCAAGCAGGCAGGCAGGCAGGCAGGTAGGGTGGCAGTCAGGTAGGCATGCAGGCAGGCAGGCAGGCAGGGTGGCAGTCAGGTAGGCATGCAGGCAGGCAGGCAGGGTGGCAGTCAGGTAGGCATGCAGGCAGGCAGGCAGGGTGGCAGTCAGGTAGGCATGCAGGCAGGCAGGCAGGCAGGGTGGCAGTCAGGTAGGCATGCAGGCAGGCAGGCAGGCAGGGTGGCAGTCAGGTAGGCATGCAGGCAGGCAGGCAGGCACGAGAGGGAGACATGGAGTCAGCTCTCCCTGCCTAGGGGGCGTTGCATAAACCGGGAACGAAAATACATGTGAATTTAGGTAAAGAACGAAAGTACAACGAAAATACAACGTTTTTCATTGTGTTGCACAAAACACATCGTTGTGTTATGGTTCGTTTGTTGACTCAAAAGTTTGGGGCTCAAACCAGGCCGGGCCGGGGGTCAAACCGGGCCGGGCATTAAACCGGGCCGGGCCGGCGCTCAAACCGGGCCGGGTGCGGCTGGGCCGGGGCTCAAACCGGGCCAGGCCGGGCCGGGCCGGGGCTCAAACCGGGCCTGGGCGGGTGCGGCCGGGCCGGCGCTCAAACCGGGTCGGGCATCAAACCGGGCCAGGCATCAAACCAGGCCGGGCCGGGTGCGGCCGGGCCGGGTGCGGCCGGGCCGGGTGCGGCCGGGCCGGGTGCGGCCGGGCCGGGTGCGGCCGGGCCGGGTGCGGCCGGGCCGGGTGCGGCCGGGCCGGGTGCGGGCCGGGTGCTTAAACCGGGCCGGGCCGGGCCGGGGATCAAACCGGGGATCAAACCGCTCAAACCGGGCCGGGCCGGGTGCGGCTGGGCCGGGGCTTAAGCCGGGCCGGGTGCGACCGGGCCGGGACTCAAACAGTGCCGGGCCGGGTGCGGCCGGGCCGGGGGTCAAACCGGGTTGGGATCAAACCGGGCCGGGCCGGGTGCGGCCGGGCCGGGTGCGGCCGGGCCAGCGCTCAAACCGGGCCGGACCGGGCCCGGGATCAAACCGGGCCCGGAATCAAACTGGGCCCGGGATCAAACCGGGCCCGGGATCAAACCGGGCCCGGGATCAAACCGGGCTCAAACCGGGCCGGGCCGGGCCGGGCCGGGCCGGGTCGGGTGCGGCCGGGCCGGGTCGGGTGCGGCCGGGTCGGGCCGAGATCGAACCGGGCCGAGATCGAAGCGGGCCTGGTATCGGACCGGGCCTGGGATCGGACCGAGCCCGGGATCAAACCGGAACCGGGCAGGTAGGTAGGCAGGCAGGGAGACAGGGGTTCCTTTCCGCTACAAATCCGTCGCTGACGACGGACTGGCTTCAATAATTTGACGGACGGATGGTTGGTGGAAGCTGGTTTAGCCGTCCGTAGGGTAACCGTCGACAAACATTCAGCCAATCCGTCGAATTTTACGACGGACGGATTGATAATAGGCCGGACGGATTCATAACCAACTTTGGTGGATGTGGGGCTTAAGCTGGAAGCGGGGGATAGGCAGGCCAAAATTGGGTCGGGTGCTCGGGGGCGGGGTCGGGGTTGGAGTCGGGGCTGGAGTCGGGAGCGAGATCTTTGATGTTGGTATCCTAACACACCTTGTGTTATATATACAGTACCCAAAGTATGACTACAGAAGAGTGGTGTTTTGAAAAGTAAAATTTATTCAAAAATTGTTTTAAAAAGCACAAATATGCTGGTTTTATTATATGTATTTTAATGAAAAGATAATAAATAGGGTTTTAGAACAATTTCATAATAAAGATTGATAATATAACATTGGATTTTCTATATACAAAGGACTTAATGACTAATTGCAAATGAGATATAGTAGAGTGGTGTCCCCAAGTGGCAGAGATTGGAACTATTGGATAGTGGTGTAAATACGACAGAATCAGGCGTTATACATGACATAAATAGGACCGCAACATGGACGCTTATATACGCCTACAGATGACCGCCGGGAGAAACTGTGGATTGGCTCTACTGAACGGAGCAAGTTACGCTCGCCAATCATATAACATGCTATTTATATTTGGATACTTTTACTTTAGAAATGAATACATTTAGTTTTACAGGTATAGAATATTTCTACTCGGCAAAAGTGAAATCATGCTTGTACCTCAGGTATACTATGACAAATCAGCCGACACTAAACGATGGAACATTGTGTAGACTATAGTCATACAAATAGTGATAATGAAACAATAACAAAGACATTAATAATCTGATATACACTGCCGTGTGCATATTTTACAACTATTTGTATATACAAGTAGTGTTTGCATCTTCTGTGATCTTGTGTCTGTCCTGTGTATTATTATATACCTATGCACTAACTCAGTGTAAATACGTACTGCTCCTAGGGGTATAGTTATTACACACAGAAGGCACTGGACGCCGTGAAACGTTGTACCGGTGCCTTTGGATACTGACAGACTGCACGCTTTGGCTAACAGACTGCATCCTTTGAACCTTACCTGCACGCTTTGGGTGACAGACTGCACGCTTTGACAAAATAACACAATCTCATTGGTCAAGAGGCCGACAACAGAATTCTAGGCGCAAGATTCAATAATGGCGGATCCCTTCACTTCGCGAGTTCTGTGGCATTGTACAGAAACCACGGAATGAGTTATTGTGAAAATACATCAAACATCGAGGTGGAATACGATAACGAACCACGTGATACACTTTAGATAGCCTAGATATGCGAGAAATATCGATTTTGATACGTTCACGGGCCGAGCGGGCGACTCGTCAATGTCAACAAATAGCGGAGACACTGCACCGCTCGAGTGTAGCTGTCCGCCGGGACGATCGAGCATAGCAGGGTGATCGCTCGCTAATTTATGCGGCGCTATAATGTATTCGCGCCTGCGCGGTGATCACTTCCTGTTAACAACATCCGGCGTGTCTGCTAACTTACACATTGTGTTTGAGAGTTGTGCCAAGTCACTTTGACATCAAATTACGGTCAGTTTTAGCGAATTAAGACCGAATTAAGGTTTATAATAATATGAAACCATAGTGATGGTGACAATACGGGTTAGATTTACTCGTTGTTTCGGAGAAATTCGTTCTGAACTTGCCGTGCTGGCTCTTTCAGAACAAATTTCTCCGAAACAACTCATAAATCTACCCCGTATTGTCACCATAACTATGGTTTCACATACTCTTAATTGCGATGCTTACTTGGGTTCTTTGTAGCGGGTGTATCGAAGAAAACCCTGAGACGGATGTATTCATTCAATAAAAAGAGAAAGAAGAACCAGACATTGCTCACCGGATTGACAACATTGTCCACACCCTGACGCAGGTCTATGAACGCCAGACTATCCAGCTCCAGCACCCAGATGGGAGGCACAGCGCAGACCAGATAACACAGCACGCTCGGCTGGAACCTGCAAGCAAAAGAAAAGTGATTGTCCACACGCAAGATATAAACTGAGTGTTTTGTTTGGTTTGAGCAAAATAAAATTGTGTAGACGAAGTGCCTCATTACTGCATGCAGTTAGAGTTATTAAAATAGTACTTGTTGCTAGGGATGCAGTGTAAATATTCAGGTGCACAATGCCCTTAATGAATGGTAAATGGTGGTTGACTTAGTAAATGAATAAACTGGCGTTTTATCATCATTCTCATAGTAAGAAACGTAGTCCTTTGTGTTTGTCCTCGACAATAAGCGACTGTGGTCCATATAAACCTGAAGTTCAAATACTTCTAAGCGAATACTCAAGCAATACGATAGGCAATTTATCAGAGATCCCAATGATCGAGAAAATAAACCGATACTAATCATAAACTGATATATTTTATCTCAGGAACGTATTATAGTTTATGTACTGGACATTTTATTGATGCTATCTGTAAATAGCCGAAGGTATGGCATTGTAGCATGCATAATGTAGGCACACCCACGCAGGCTGACCGCCGAAACTCTTCCAATATAAATAAACATTGCCTGATGAAGTCTCATTAAAGGCATATCGGACAATTTGGCGTGAAAACTAAAACCCATGTCATTTTTCTGAAAATTGAATACAATGATCTCTAAGTATTGTAGAGTACATATCTGACTTAAAAATCGGGGGTCACCATGCTAGATTTTGATCGATATTATTATCATTTTATATTAGATTATATAGAAATTCTAAAAAGTTTTTATTACATAGTAAAACCCATGTTATTTTCCTCAAACCTTTACAGAATATAGTAGATGTATAGTACTACATTTAGTTTTAAAAATCATAGGTCACCGTCCTTGTTTTTGAAAGAATTGAAGAAAAACATATTTTTCAGAACATTTCCTATATAAATCAAGAAAATGAAAAAGGACTTATTTTACCTATTGGATTAGGTCAAACAAACAAAAAATTAAAATTTTGCTCTTTGGATTTTGGAGTAGGCCACAAATCCTCATTTTCAATGGATGAATGAGAATATTTGAAAATCACCAGGTCGCGCCACTGTGAATTGTAGGATATGCCTTTAAATAAGACGAAACGTTGCAAACATCCGGCCCAACCGCCGCTATCTTGATGTATCTTTACCCCCAATAAATCATTTTGAACATAAATCAGCTTGTCTGGTTTTATGTGGAACTTTCCTACAAACTAAATGTAAATAAACAAAATAAAAACCATAAAACAACCTGCAAAGAGCAATGAAGTACATTATGGTAATGAGATTGAGATTCCCCGCCGTTGTTAATCTGTATAGAGGAGAGGCACCGAGAATGGTAAACATCAATGAAATGCCAACCTCGTGACATTCCTGACTCAGTGAATAATGTTGTTTGCTCCGTGGAAACTCCCAGTTGTGACACGTCCTCCCCTCAGACTATCAGTCATACTTACCCTCTCCACCAGACTCATTCGTTACCAATGTTGCTCAGTCACTTTCTCCCATGACTTTACATTAGATATTAGCAGAACTCAGAGTAAAGAGCCAGAAACTGTTCTCCATGGCCATAAGCGTGTGGCACATCCGAGCAATAGATTTGTTAACTAATTTAGATATTGGAGAATTGTTTATAATTTTACTCTTTATCTGGTATTGGAATTCGGACATCATTTAATAAACCAGCTCTATTTGATTTTTTGATTGATATGTATCAATAGAGAGACTGTGGGACAGGAGCTCACTTCGGCCACCTAGCGTTTCAACCATAAACTACCAACTAACCCACTAAATACACAATGTACGCATACATTTTTAACCCCCACCCCAAACACTCGAACCCAGTTCCGTCTCCTTCTTTCGTCTTCGCCACCCCCAATCGCTCACGCCATTCATTAATTATTACCCACCCACCTAACACCAAATTTGATTTTCTTTTTCATCTATATTGTATTTCTTATGTTAATGGGGTTATAATTAATTTGATATTACACCATCAACTTATGTAATAATTCCTTACTCACTACATCAATTTTTATCTTGCAGCCTTTATTGATTATACAACTTGTCACATAAATTCATTGTCAAGTGTATCATATAGAAACCTAACGAGTGCAATATCTTAAGTCAGAATATACAATCATTGAGCATGGGAAAGCATGCCTAGAGGTTGTTATTCGAGTTTGACCAAGCACGAATTCACAAAGCTGAGTGAAATACTGAGCCGTTAAACGCGGTGGAGTGCAGACAAAGCTATTTCTATCTAGTGGGTTTCTGATTTGATCTTACCTGCATACATGATCCGGAACATTATTAATCAATGAATAACTGACCCAATTAGCTATTGAGTATTGGGTATTATCCTACCCCTAATATAAAATCCCATAGGCTTAACATTGAGTTCCCGTATGCCACGCTGACTGGCATACGGAGTTTTATATGCCACTAGTGGCATACAGAATTGTTATCACGTAATATTCCAAAATCTAGGAGACAGGGTAGGATCAAATCAAAACCTGATTCGTTTTAATCGTGGCCATCGGATGCCATTCCTGGAGTTTTGGCTCCGGACTTCACTCGGCTTCGCCTCATGAAATCACCATGCCAAACTCCAGTTGTGGCATATACGGTGGCCAAGATTAAAACTTATCCAGTTTTACAATACACTACCTACACGACCGTGAAGTATAAGTTCCTAACGTTAAGCCTATGGAGAAAATACCGGGGTGAGATAAAAGAGGTTATATCGACCCTAAGATGCAGAAACCTAATCCTTCACTATCTGCATGCCAGCTCAGTGACATTGGTTAGGAGAAGTGTACCAGTGTTTCAGTGTCTTAAAGGAATGTCCAGCTGACCATGACCAATAGCTTCTGACAGAAATACCTCATTGGCCCACTGGTGCTATATATATTTTATATATGTTTACGCAGCATAATGCAGCCAACTGATCACACCTCACACCTCACGGCACCTTCACACATGACATAATATTTCGAGGAACAACTTATAAAAGTGCCAACTACAATTCTTTATACCAAGATAAAAAAAGGCGTCATTTGTGAATTTAAGAACATTCTTGTTCATTCTATGTGGAATTCTATGATTTTCAACCAATTTGTCATAGAGGACATAGATACATGAATGCAGTCAACACTGCTACACCATAGCCAGTGCAATAGGAATACGAGCTAACCTTATTTTGTGGATAGTCCAGTTCGGAGGACCATCAAGAGCCGGGGTTCAGTGAACTCCTGACCTAGGGTCAGTTCCAGTTGGGGTTCTGGGAGCAGTTTCAAAAGTCGGGAGGGTGCTAAACGAGAGTACTCACCGCCAAAGCGAGAGCTAACAACTGCACTTTGAAGTGTCGCTGTTGAGGTGGAGGTGCCGCTCGCTCTTGGGTATTGGTAGTGGTTTTGGTGCCACTTTGATTCAAAGTGCCGCTCGCTGTTGTCGGCCTCTCGCTTTGAAATGCGACGTGCCGCTGGCGAGACCTCACTCGACTTTTGAAAAAGCTCCCTGGTCACTACACACTGATCTCTCGACTAGTTGAGTGTTTCTAAATGTCCATATCCATGTATTGGGATAAGGCCCTCAATTATTCGACTGAACCACCTTAATAGTCTTTCTAGGTTAGCTCTTTCAAGAAGGGTTGGGACGTGATGAGCGGGTTCAACCCTAAAACAACATCGGAGAGCATTATTAAGACAAACCTGCAATTTAGATTCTGTGCTTTCGTTAAACATATGGTTACAGAGTCAGAATATTCCATTTTAGTCAAAATCATCATCCTCACGATAGCTACTGCTGTGTTACTATTTATAAGATAGCAAAGCTTCTTTTAAAAGTTTAAGTCGTTTTTAACCTTTTCAAAATAGGGGCTAAACGTTAGTTTCTGGTCTAAGATAATACCAAGATAGACGTACAGACTGCTTTTAGGGGCTTATCGTTTGTGGGACAAGTTGGGAGAGATTCTTGTTTAATCTTGTTGTTTGGTAGACACCAGAGAATTTTACTCTTTGAAGAGTTTAGTACAAGGTTATGTTCGGTAAACCATACCATTGGTAACCCATGGCCGTTGGTCAGGGGTGGTCATTGCTCCCCCTGACACGCCCCCTCGCGCACCCTGCGCACTCCCCCCTGGTGTCGGTCACGTGAACCCCGCGGTCACGTGGCCCACCGCGTCTCTGACCTCCACCTCATTCTGCTCCTGTACTCCACTACGTTCACACGTATTTTCTTTTCCCCTCCATTTTGGCCTACTCTCCACGCCGTCTTCGATACTCCCCGAGTATCTGACCGTGCAGAGACAGTGTCTGAATACGGGTAAAGTTCACGTGAATTACAGGACAGCTAGGATGGCACCACCAACGACACGCGCTCAAGCGAGCGCCTCCACGACCACGGACCAGGCCTCGGAGTCAACCGTGAGGGAGAGCGATCAGGTGGAGTCCGCGTCTCAGGCCGGAAGCCTCCGGTCGGCCCGCCTCGTGGCCGTAGAGACCGGACTCTCGGACATGAGTAGGAAGTTGGACGCATTAATTCAACTACAGACACAACGGTCGACGGGACAAGCATCGCCCCCTACGGTTCGCTCAGTCGCCGAAGTAAGGACTCGGGACTGGGCCGAGGATCAAGCCGGCCGCGCCATGCCTCCACCCCGCCAGCTACGAGACCGCTACGCAGGGGACCCGTATATCCAACGTGAGCTCGACCGTGAGGCCATCCGCCACGACAAGACGGCTGGTAAGCTGCAGTCAGATATTCATGTTACCCGTTTGATCAGTAAACCGTACATGTTTGTGGAGAGGGAGGGGGTTTACACGTTGTCCCAGAAGCTTGAACTGAGGGGAACCCTGGGCCCCCTCGAGTACCTGAGTGCGTTTATTGGCTTGCTCGGGGATGACCGTGCGGTCAACCCCGTGGACCGTGAGGCCATGTTCCGGCACTTACATCAAGTGTCAATCGACGCCCAGAGCCGGCCGTGGGCCGGAGTCAGGAGATGGTCTAACCACGTGTTCGACCAGATCGAGGCCGGGAGGCTGTCGTGGTGCGATTACTCGCGGATCCAGGAGGAGCGAGTCCGACTCGCGATGACGACCGGGACCCTCACCAGCGGCGCCGACACCGGGAAAGCCCGAGGACGGGAGTTGCCATGCCGGCAATTTAATTCGGAGAGGGGGTGCCGCCATAGGAGCGGTCACGATGACGGGCCCGTGAGATGGCTGCACGTGTGCTCGTATTGCGACTCCGTGGGGAGGCAATGCGGGCATTCGTTACACGCGTGCAACCGGAAACTCGGATATACGATGGGCTATGACAACGGCCAGGCTGCGCCCACACCGGCACCCCGGCGAGCATCCCAGGCCGGACACGCACCCCAGGCCGGACACACGCCCCGGGCGGTCGACCCCAGAGCGGATGTGCTCCCCCAACACGGACACGGGGCAAAAAACGGCTACGGTGCGCCCCGCGAGTGAGCGGAGCGCACCCCCACACAGTCACAACACGTGCTTCCCCCCCCGGGCCCGGGGTCGTGGGGTGCAATCCACGTGATGTAACACCAGCGGGCCCTGTGATCTCCACCACCCCCAACAGGATTTCCGGTGACCGGACGTGGGCGGGGGTCGTAAAAGGAAGCGGCCCGGTGACCACTGCGGGCCCCCACCCCCTCACGTGGAGGGGGGACCACACGGGGGGTCCACGTGACCACAACACGAAGGCCGCCGGGCCACGTGGTCGGGCCCCGAACATAAACAACAACAACGAAGGGGGCGGGACCCGCCACGTGGAGGACAGGTTCACCGCGCGGCCACCGCCAACCCACTGCGGTAGCACGAGTGTTAGTGTTACCGCGCCGACTGAGGATCAAACTAACACTCCGGATTTCGGCGGACTAAAGGAAGTCTGCCGGACCGGAATTCCGTCGCCCGGACTCCGGACGGACCCGGAGGCCTTCATGGAGCACAGGCGGGCCGAGTGGCCCCGCTTCACCGAGGCCGGCCCCCCGGCGCACGGCCACATCTACGAGGCGGTCCGGGCCTCGGGCCTGCCCAACGCCCTGTGCACAAAGATAACCCTGCCGACGGACCTCAAACTACGGGCGTGGGAGCACTACCTGACGGGCATGGAGGGGAAAGGGGAACTCCTCGGTTTCATAAGATACGGATTCCCCCTCGGCTACCTCGGGCCGGCCAGCGACACTCGGGACGTCCCCAACCATCCGAGCGCCACCGGATTCCCGAAGCAAGTCGGGGATTTTATCAGAAAGGAGAGTGGATTCTCAAACCTGATGGGACCGTTCACGGAGGCTCCCTTCGAGCCGTGGTGCCACGTTTCGCCGTTGATGTCCCGGGAGAAGCGCGGGTCCGAGGCCCGCCGCGTCATAACGGATATGACCTTCCCCCGGGACCGTAGCGTCAACGCGTACGTGATGAAGAACGCGGTTTACGGAGAAGAGCGCGAGCACAGCCTCCCTACGGTCGACGGTTTCGTCACCCGCCTCGTGGCCTCGGGGCCAGGGAGCTACATGGCGACCATCGACATCTCGCGCGCCTATAAGAACTTTAGGTGCGACCCCCTCGACTGGCCTCTGCTGTGTTTCCTGTGGGACGGCGGGTATTATTGTGATACGGCCATGCCGTTCGGCGCCCGCGCATCCTCGTATCACATGCAGTGTGTGGCCGAGGCCATCGTGGGGATACTCGCCGGTAAGGGTGTCGAGGCCGCCATGTATCTGGACGACCTCATCATACTGTCGCCTTCTCGGGAGAAAGCTGCCTCGGACTTTGCCATAGCCCGAGACCTGTTCGCCGAGCTCGGCCTCCCCGAGGCCCGGGAAAAGGCGCAGGCCCCTAGTCAGACCGTGCGCTGGCTGGGCATCGACATCAATGCCGCCGAGATGTCCCTCACCATCCCCCGGGACAAGTTGGAGGACGTGCGGGAGCACGTTGGGGCGGTCGCCAGGAAGCGGTCGCTGACGAAGCGACAGCTTCAATCCGTCCTCGGCAAAATCCTGCACGTCGCGAAATGCATCCGCCCGGCGAGGCCGTTCGTCAGCAAACTACTGGAGGCCCTACGGTCGATGGACGGGTTCTACATCAACGTAAGCTCGGACATGCGGCAGGACCTCCAGTGGTTCCTACGGTTTGCCGCCGGGTGGAATGGGCACGCCCTCATCCCTCGAGGGCCAGCGACGAAGTGCATCACGGTCGACGCCTGCCTCTCGGGCGTGGGGGGTACAGACGGCCGTGCGGCCTACGCGTGCCAGGTTTGTCCCATCAATGACCCCGTGGACTGCATTTCTGAGCTCGAGGCCCTGAACATAATCTATGCTCTCCACACGTTCCTCGGGGACCGTGATCGTGGGACCAGGATCGAAGTCTTCTGTGACAACATGGGGACCGTCCAGGCACTCACGTCGGGGCGGGCACACAACCGCATTCTCGCCGAGTGTGCCCGACAGGCCTGGATGGTCCAGGCCAAGCTGCGAGTCGACCTGGTCTACACGCACGTCCCCGGGGTCCTCAACACGGTCGCCGACGCACTCAGTAGGGCCCACCTGTCCTCGAGGGATTTTAACAATGCTGCATGCCTGATGAGATATCATGATCTGTGGTCCGTGGTGCCTTGTAATCATGCTTCATTCGTGCCTGTGCTTCGCCTGTCCTGCAGATCCGGCGCTACGCTCTCTCCAACGGAAGGCATCTGCGCGGCAGGCCGAGGCACGTGCCCCAGGCACGGTCGCGAACCAGAAGAGCGCCGTGTCCACGTACCTCGCCTTCTGCCGACGGACGAGGACCGACCCGCAGGCACCGTCCGTGAGTTTCATCACGGCCTTCCTCGAGTACCTCGCGGACCACGCCCCCTCGCCGGCGACCGTGGCCAACCAGCTCTCGCACGTGAGGACACACCTACGGCTCTCGGGCGGGGACGTTACGGCTACAGAGGACGTGAGGGTCAGGAGGGCCCTCGACGCCATGAGGAGGAACAAGGCCTACACACCAAACGTCAAGCCTCCGATCCCCATGGCCGCCCTCCAGGGGATCCTCGAGCTACTGTCGGACACGCCCCTCGACCTGACCCTACGGGCCGCGTTCCTCCTCCTGTACTACGCCGCACTGCGGCAGAGCGAGGTCGCCCCCCCTACGGCCAGGGCATTCGATCCGGTGCGACACCTCTCACGTGGGGACGTGGTGCTCACGGCAAATCACGTGGAGGTCCGCATCAAGGCCGCCAAGAACCTCCAGTGCGTGGGGGAGGAAAAACACGTGAGGCTCCAATCCTCCCCGGACCCGAGGTCGTGCCCGGTGACGGCCGTAAGGAATATGTACGCCGCGGTCCCCACGCTGATACCGACGGATCCGTTCCTGCTCAACGCTGACAGGTCGCTAATAACGACGCGGTCGCTGTCAAAGGAGTGGGAGCGGCTCAACACCACAGCAGGCCACCCCCCTAAGACCTACACCCTACACAGCCTGAGAAAGGCCGCCGCCACTCAGGCCTTCCAGGCCGGGGTTGCTGAACTCTCCATTCAACGCTACGGGGGGTGGCGTTCAAATGCACACAGGGGATACATTAGGGACTCCAACGCACACGAGGTGAATGCGTCCCTCATACAGTCCCTCAACCAGTGACTCTCATCCCTCACAAACTTTTCTCCCTCCCACCTCGCCTCATTTTTATGGTCTTGGCGTTTTTTATACATCATATTGTATAACCATTATACCTCATATTGTATAACCATACTATTTGTTATACAACCATATACATAATTGACATACCATTATACCTGTCAATTACAAATATGTATATTATACGTAATTGACCTCTTTATATCTCTGTCAATTACTTTATCTACCTTATGTCATATTCATATTTACATATTAATATTCATGTCGGTAAAGGTATATAAAATTAAAATAAATTTTATTATTCCCAACTATCGACTCCTTCTTTGTGTTCAGGGATAGGGGTAATGGGTAACCCATGGCCGTTGGTCAGGGGTGGTCATTGCTCCCCCTGACACGCCCCCTCGCGCACCCTGCGCACTCCCCCCTGGTGTCGGTCACGTGAACCCCGCGGTCACGTGGCCCACCGCGTCTCTGACCTCCACCTCATTCTGCTCCTGTACTCCACTACGTTCACACATATTTTCTTTTCCCACCCACCCTCACCTCTCTTCCTTATCTCCTACTCCGTAGGGCGTTTTTTATACATCATATTGTATAACCATTATACCTCATATTGTATAACCATACTATTTGTTATACAACCATATACATAATTGACATACCATTATACCTGTCAATTACAAATATGTATATTATACGTAATTGACCTCTTTATATCTCTGTCAATTACTTTATCTACCTTATGTCATATTCATATTTACATATTAATATTCATGTCGGTAAAGGTATATAAAATTAAAATAAATTTTATTATTCCCAACTATCGACTCCTTCTTTGTGTTCAGGGATAGGGGTAATGATATGTTGTAAATCATCCTGCATCAGTTCTTTTGATATTTTCGGGTCCTTATTACTAACAAAACAATGTCGTCTGCATACAGAAGAAAACGCGCTTGTTTAATAACTTGTAAGCATCCATTTATATTATAGCACTAACAGGATCGGCCCTAAGACTGACCGTTGAGTTACACCCTTCTTCACTGTAAAGGAGGAGGACGTAGATCGGTTTGTAAACTCTCGTTACTTGAGTGTGATACATAGAATACGACTTGAAAATGAAATTATTACAAAACTATATGCCTTCCAGTGGAGTGAGGAGGTTTGGTTCTTTTTAATTTAGAGATTATGACAAATACTTCTAAAGATAAAGTGGATTAGAGGGATGTAGTACTTCTGAAATTGAATATTGGGTATCATTTGGAAATAATTGTCTGCAAATGAAACCTAAAACTAAAAGTAACTAAAACCCCAAAGAAACAATTCACCAAAACAAAAAACACAAGAAAACAGGGCAAAAGTGCACCTGACCAAAAGGGAAATGACAACGAGAATGTACAATGCAGAATATGCCACCAAGCAAATAGTAACCATGAATCAGAAACATTCACATTTCATAGAGAGTAACAACTCATTATTAAAAAATAAAGAAGATGAATAACACTCACCACTTCCACTCCTGTCCGCGCTTCCAGACGAGAATCACCAGCGACTCGACGAGCATGAACAGGAAGTTGAGCGTCAGGTACCAGAAACTGCTGTTTCCGGAAATGGCCGCCAGTCGCCACATGGCAATCAGCGCATGACAGAAAAACAGCTGACGCGCGACGATGGCCTTTAACGCGTCCCAGAAGTAGCGTCCCTGAAAACAACACCCATCTCTGACGTCACCCGGGGCCGTGACGTCACTCTCAACGTCTGACGTCAGCGCATCTGTCGGACGTACTGTATTTTCACGTAAATGTCTGTTATGTGGTCTTCTGTTAGTTTGTGATACCAGAGGCATTGTATCCATAATATCTTCCGGCTGAACATTAGTTCTAGCCCTTACAGTTGTGGATGGGCACTTTGACTAAGATGCCACACTCTACTGAGAAATGGGTGTGCAACCCCACCTCGGCCTAAATGACGGGCTAACTCTGTACTCATCCTCCAGCGGGAGGGAAACCGTAACGATGTAAGAGCCTGTTCTCTCCACCTACCATGAAAGAGCAAGAAGTATGCAGCACAACACTTCAATGTATAACCAGTAAGTCCGCAGCTGTAAGACGATCGACAATAGAACGTGTGAAGGGAATAATGGCTTTCTGTACATTCAGATTACTATCACCGCTTATGTCAATAAGGCATAGACTGTCAAAAAGCGGGATTTCAATGGATCAACAACAAAATTTCAAGGAGGTGGTGGGATAAAAGGTCGGGGCAGTCCATGCGTGACTCTTGTAATCAATGATCAGTTTCTACTTTGTAGTGTCAAATTTCGCCTTTTTCAGTACTGAAGACTCTTTAACATGTCTCCGCTTGGCTATTTTCTATTGAACAACATTTTCTAGGAAGTGTAACAAAAATAGGTGTAATTTAAGAATAGTTTTCCTGCCAGTCTCACCTTAGAAGCTCCACCCACCCATGAGGTGATCATTACTGCTTCTCATGAAAAAAAAAGATAATCTCTGTTATTGTATCGAATCAACTTTATCAAATCCCCTACCTAGGCGAAAGCGGCGCCTCACAGCTCATGATGAAGCGATTGAATACTTGATAAACCATATTTGTGCTGATGTCTTACCTCTCAGGTTAAGAAATCCATGAGATTATTTGTAATACTCGAGTAGATTCTTGTGCTTCTTGCCTTCATTTGAAAAAAGATCAATGTTAGTTCCGGATTTATGTTTGAACATTTTATACAATCCTTATAAACGATCAAAAGCCAGTAGATAATTAACCAAGAAGTGAAAAATCACAAAAAAAGAGATTCAGATAGTTTTTAAAAGAAGGAGTTATCAAAACCAAGTGATTATCCCAGAGAGAACAATAACAGTAGATTCTCTTCAAAGATTTAATCTACCATGTCCCTGGATTATGATTAAATGCCACTCTGATATCCGAAAGTTATAATCGATGATGTGATGTCCCAGCTGAAATGAGGAGCTTCAATCCTTCGCGCTTAGTGGTCAGGACGATTAAGGTCCAGTTTACACCTACCGATTTTGACCACCGATTCTGCCCCGCCGACCGATTATTACACATTCCCGATTCTTAGCCCCAGTTGCGTAATCTGGCACCACTAACCAAAGTCTGAGGCCACCGATGAAATCAAAACGGGTTGAATAATCGCTGACGGAATGCAGATTTTAAGGAATACTCAATTGATTAAGATGAAATGTATAACCAGTCATCATGTGTAAATGACTCAATCAATTGCAGTGTCACTGACTATCGTTATCCATATTTTCACGGGGAGCACCATCGGACGACGTTTATCAGTCCTCTTCGGTCGGCAGGTGTAAACTGGGGGTTAAGGTAATAACTAGAGCAGAATGGAGTTGGTTAGAACGCGCAGATTCCCATATATTCCCCGTTCTGTAAAGTCCAGTGTCAGGATTAACAAAATACCTGACCGCTCCCTATTGGTTGTTATCTCTTCACTTAATCCCGGTGCTGGATTATGATGTGGATTAGTGAGGGATGACTCCTGTCCTCAATGTGCAGTCATGCATGTCCCGTAGTGCTCCAACAAGTGCCCAGAGGACATACAGGAGGAGCTGGTTAGTGAGCAACTCACTTAGGGCTGGGTGTTCACCTGCAGCCTGCCCTTCACCCCCCCCCCCGACACACACAGCCTCCTCCTGGCCGGCGTTCTGTATACGTTACCTTCCTCAGCTGAGTGTCCGGGGACATTATTCGCCAAGACGTCTTCCCCCAATGTTCTGAGCATGTAGCATTTACCTTTTTTGGTGTAGATCAAAAATAATTCTATTCAAATGGGAATGAGTCGGCACGGATTTCTGATAAGAATTAGTGTGAATTGGTCTTGTAAGAGATATCACTTAATAGTTGTGAAGCTTGCAAGGACATGGTTCTTTGTAATTCTCCCGCATTGATATAAATTCATAGTTCTAAAGAGCTGAACATGTATAAAATGTGTATCTTCATCTGGGCAGTGTCCCTTGGATTTTTTCTGTGGTACATTGTGAAATGTAAGTAACACATCTCATTTGTGTCTGTTACCTTATAAGCAACATTGCAGACAGGCTGGTCATTGTTGAAGGTGAACATGTGAGTATGAAGCCTGAGCTGGCTCTCAGAGGGGTCATGCCGAAGAGTTCATGTCTATGACTGTTTCACAGGTAAATCACAATATCATTAGATCACAATATGATGTATCTAATATTGTGTATCAATAAAGACAAATACGGCAATAATAAGCACCATGTGTACCTCAATGTAATAAAGCTTTACATAAAATAAATCTCCTGTGAAAGAAAACAAGTTTCAGCCACCCTATGGATTAATTAAGTCTGTAGGTTAGTTCATCAATATATTAGGATATGGCCAAATAAAGGCATGGTTTTTTATTAGAGGTTTATTTAGAAATAGACATGAGGCCAAAAGGGGGAGCACAGCTCAATCCGGACACAAGATGTTCCTTGACGTTGACACTTGGCATGCCGGTTATGTATAGGAGGCAGCTCTCCCACCGAACTACAGTCAGTGAGCCAATGAGACCTGAGCCAATCCTTCTCCGACAGAGGTAGCCATCCCCGATGAAAGATCTCTATACAAGGAGGGTTACCTAATATGGGCAGACCCATGGCACTGTATCTATCTATACATAATTCATGATAGATGGAATAAGATATTTAAAATTTCTGTACACAGCAGCACTGACTAATATTTTACTGATATTCCAAAACATACTTTGATTTTCTAAGACATTCTACTTGTATTGGGATATATTCACGAACAATTGAAATATGGTGATATAAAAGGTAGTCTAATCTAGTCGGAAATCACAAAAAAACGTTATAGAAATAAATATTATGTTCCCGCACTCAAAAATGAAGGAAAGAAATCAGGGTTCTAGTGTCCGGGACCCTTACATTCTGAGGCCCATACATATACACACACCAAGATCGCTTATCATTATACAGGCAGAAAGTACACACCTCCAGTACTATGGACCGCGCCCTTAACCACCCAGCCCCCTGTTAGCACACCTTCCTGGTAACGGTAGAACGTGGGGGGTGGTGATGGAAGGGGGGGGGGGGGGTATTTGGAGGCCTGGAGCTGCTACCTGAGAGAATATCTTATTAATTTAGCGTCAAGTGGGGCAGCATGGAGACCCGAGATATCAACCGTCATGTCCGATACCAGGCATCATGATACTCGCTTGATTAAGTTTGAATTAGCGCTCCATAAAGGCGTCGTTTAGATGGCGATTTGTGAGGTCCCTCATGTAGAATAAGTTAACACCTGGTGTTTACACGCCCGCTAACCTGCTTATAAAGCATTAGACAAAAGTTCCAAGAGATAAGCACAATGATGAATGCACTGGGAGCTGAGATCGGACATGTACACAAAGATAATTCGTTCATGATATCGTTACCTTGAAGCCTACTCATACAGTGCACATAACCATTTTATCTCAACAGATAAAACTAGGAACAAATGGCAGGTTAATTATTGTTGAACGAGACTTTAATGATAAAGTGACCTTTGGCAATTGAATAGGGTTGGGATGGCCACTTGCACCTTATTTATGATACAGAGTTGGCATACAAGTAGAGAAGGGTTAGATTTTTGCAGCAGGCTCAGAGTCTATGTTAAGCCCAGCGTTCACTTACTACAATACAAATATAGACCTTTTAAAGTCCATTACACACTGAACGAACAATCATAAGCCCAGGTTAGGCATAGTAACAGAGTCGGTCAGAATTGCACTCCCCTCCAGAAATTTGCCTAAGATTAGAAAATGCCCCCGTGATCATGTAACTTCATCACTGATGAATTGAGGTTGGATGTTCCGAAATGGGGTCTGATAAATTAAGAAACCGGTGCCTTCTCATTTCCAGAGACAACAGAGTTCAAGAAATACCCCTATGGCGCGTACCGATATTGGCCTGTAATAAGCACATAAAATCTCTGGACCCGTGAGGAGTTATTGGGGGTGCCAGAGACAGATAAGTGGTCAAATTCTGTCTTTTGCCAATTAGGGCCAACTGGGAGAGTTGGCAATAATGCGGAGTAGACACTTTAGTCCCCCCAAAACATTATTTTTCAGACACTAAGACAGTCGAATTCAAATAAATAACTGTGACATCATCATAACTCTGATCTAAAACGATCGATTTCGGACCACTAGGCATAACCCTATCGCGCCGGGTGCCCACCGTAGTAGGACAGGTATGGAGCCGGGTACTAGGTTGCGGCTTGGGCTACAGCACAGATGAGTGGTCAGAAATTGAAGGGGTCAGGGGGGGGGGGGGGGCAGGGGGGTTGCGAACCTTTTTTTTGGTAACAGTATACATAAACGCCAAATGTATATGATATGTATACGACTGGCGTATATATGTCACGCAGAGGATATTTCTTCTCATATACGCTTGGCGGCAAAAACAGCCATTACGCGCCCATATACAAGAGGAAACAGTGTTGTATACACCGCATACGCTGGCATGAAATATGGGCACATATACATGAAAACAAGTCAATATACGGCCGATACATTCACTTACGCGATGGCGTATATATGAATAAAGTGGTGCTTTTCGCGCAGTGACGGTGACGATTTATTTTATATATGCTATTGATAACACCTATATGTCATGCTTTTTTGTTGAGTATCTATGCTGGCGGGGAGATTTTCCAGACAAATCATAGATTGCCAGTCTGCATCGTAGGTTGAACATAGAAACGTGATCAACTGTCACATGCACGATTTCATCTAGCATTTCGATGCGATTTGGATTTCCCATCGTGAGGTGCATCGAAAGGCCCATTCTAACGATTTGGGGCTCAGTGGAGCACAGCGGGCCTGACCTCTAAAAGCCTTGTGCAGCATATCTGAGCGCGGGTATCCCATGCTCAAAAAGACTAGGTGGCAGATACAGTGATCGATGGATTATTTTTTAGATATTGTTTATCGGCTTACCACAGAGAGTTTTAAGCCTCATCTATCGATTATCAATGGATTATGACAACTGATAACATCATTTGTCCCCCTACTAAAGACGCGTTATCTTAGAATTTCCTGGGAGATGATGGCAGAACTAGAAATTAACTTTGCCATGTATTAAATATACAATATGATCTTGATAACTAGTAATCATATAGATTGTTTGCAGATCTTATAACAAACAGTTAGTACTATACATTTTATTTCATCATCAATATTAGAAAATGTAAATTTCAGGAGCAAATGATAATACACAAATGTCGCACATAATATTTCTTTCTGTCACTGGCAGAGCGATCATACCCCTATCATCAGGGATCGAATACTGGGACGTTGGGTGCAAGCTGGAATTGTCAATTACACTCTTGACATTTGTCCAGCCATCCTTTAATGCGAAGAAAGCCACCTTTACTGCGCCAATAACAATGAAAATTTATATCCCAAACCATTAGTGTTAATGCCCCACACAAAGCAGCGAGCAAATCTTCATTAATCATCCATGTCTAGTGTTTACCCTTATCAGCATACTTTTGGCGCCATGTAGTATCAACTGCACTACAGACACGCCATTACTATGCTATATCATACTACATGATTTATGTTTGTGTGTATAATCGTTTATCTATTTATTTGTTTATTAATTCATCACCACACACCATGACTCTGGGCTTCGAACAGATATACCAGCAATACAGAGGCATCTAATGTACACTTTCATGTGCAATAACAAAAGTGAATTTCTCAGTGAGTGTAAAATTATTTAGGCCACAAGTATGCAACATATGAGACAATATCAATTCTAAATTCTCTAGAATTCCGGGGCTTTTTTAAATCTACTTCAACAGGAGCATGTGCATGGATAATGAATCTAGTCATATTTCACACCTGGTTCTCTATTTTCGTAGACTTATAATTGGGAATTCATACTCAATAACCATGGAATATTGTGAAAAAATACCTTTGGTGATTACTCTGCAAACCTCAGTCAGCCAGTCTGAGATAGAGTTGAGATAAAATCTGAACTACACTCAATCTGTAGCCTCTGAAAAGAGACACCATTCGTTTTGGTTTGCTATGTAATCTCATTTGGCTTTTCCTCGTGAGATTATCTGGCTACCCAAACGTATGGCATGTTTTTGGTGGCGACAGATCTCGGTGCAGCTACTTCTTCTATATTTTACTGTTACAGCATAGCCCCAGTTCACGTTACATTCATACCACTAGATCTATATGGGAGTTTAGTTGAGGTATCCACGTACATCTGGGAAAAGTGCTCGTTCCACCCGCCCGACGAGAAGCGACGCGGGAGTGTGATGCTTGCCCGCTGGGAGCGGGAGGTTTTTCATGTTCAGCAGTGATAATGTCAGGGAATACTAGAACTCGGTGCTGTTATTTCAAAGCACTAACTCAAATACCTAGGAGACACCCGTTGGTTCATTGATCAATTAGTACTATCTCATCAACATACAAATAAATATCACTACCTCCTGTAGCTTGCACCAGGTCATCGACATACACCAGGAAGAAAAATGAGCCAAGTGTCGGGCACTGGAGCATTCCACGGGTAATGCCTGGCTCTTTGAAACTAGTCCCGTTTACCCTTGTGAATTGAGATCTATCATCTAAACAATTTAAAGGTGAAAAGGTGGATGTCCGTCTATGGAAAGGAATCCATAGAAACCTGTGGTGTTGATCAGTGTGCCAAGTCAGAGCTGTCCAACAGTGTATCCGTACGTAATCAATAAATAATCTGCGTCAAACATACACAAGTAACCCACCGGAAGCCACCAGAGTCCAATGTCCGGTCTGGGATAAAAGTCGATAGAGCGAACAAACAGAGTATAATGCCTGCTAATTTCTATCCATAACACCCTATATTCAAAACATACAAGCTAGGTATGACTTAAGTTCTAGGATTCTGAGAATACAATTATCAATAGCTAACAATGTCCCATGCAGAGATACTGGTCCTCTCGTTTGAAAGAACAAAATTAGCGTAATTGTTGCAGAAAAGTTGAAGATTAGTTGGAGATAAAGAATTGTGTTGATCAGTGTAACGAGTTTTAAAAGCTTTAAAAGCCTGCCCTCACCTACCACGATTCTGGTCCCGATTGGCCTTACGACGGCCTTCCCGACACCATTCCGATTCTAGCGTGAGGTCAGCCAAAATCGTGGTAGGTGGGACAGGTTTCTGCGATTCCGTCCACGACAGTTCACGATAGGCTGCGATGAAAACCCCAATCATAGAGGTCCCGATAATTTCCAACATGTTGGAAATTTCTTAGCCTGTCGTTGGATATCGTAGCCTATCGGGAAGATATCGTGGTCAGCGCGTATGATTCACTGATTGGATCACGACAGAGGTCTACGATTCAGGGTCCTCCCGATAGGTCACGATTTCGCCATTTCAAATCGTAGCGATCGGGAAGCATGTCGTGGCCTATCGTGGTAGGTGGGGGTCCCCTCATAGTGACTCCAACAAAACAGCAGATCAGGGACCCGTTTCACTAGTAACTTCTATTCGCTATGCCAGCATAATGAACGAGACATTTTAAAATCTATATATAATGAATGATTAAATAATTTTGTCTCGTATAAATTCTCCCCCACATTTCAGTTCTTATTTGACGTCTCTACATGCATTTCTGTGTTATGTAGCCTGACACTGTAGCTCTTGCTTGTTAGAGATGAAGTGATAGAATAGTGTTGAGTGATAGAGTAGGAAAGTGATAGAGTGACCGCAGTTTTTCATTCGAATAGTATAATGGTTTCCAGAAACAAGTTGACCACTGTGGATTCATGAAAATCGAGGAGTGTGTAAAAGATAACTATGGAATTGTTCAGAGCATTTATTTTCTTACTTAAATATGTTATAATATCTGATAAAATATGTTTTAAAATTGTTCTTTTGATCGATAGAGGGTAGACGCTCTTGTGAACAGAGGCACCACAGTGGCATCACCAGCGAATGGCTCTTCAGTGCTGAAATGGTTACTGCCACTGTTGGTGCCACTCATTTCTCAAGTGCCACTCGCTGTGGCGTTCAGCGACTAGTGGAATGGATATTGCCACTGTGTTGCCACTGATACCAACAGCGAGAGCTGCAGTAATGGGCATAATAACTCAGTCAAAAATTGACGTAGAGACTTCAAATAAAACTGAAATGGGGGGGGGGGGGGGGGTGAGGAATAATTTGGAATGATTAGATTATTCATTAACTATTGATTTCTTAAATCTTCCGTTCGTGATGCTGGCATAGTGAACGAAAGGGGTACCTCAACAGCGACACCATTTATGAAACGAGATTTTATAGTTTCCACTGTTACTGCCGTTAATTGCTCTTGCTGATGTGGTTGCTAAAAACAAAAAAAAAAACAACAACAACAAAACTAGTAAAACAGGTCCCAGGCCTCCAGGCTAGATCTGACTTGGCTTTTAGGCTGAGGACATGCCTGATTGGCGGCCACCTCTGACTCCACTCTGTTTCAACTTAAAACTTGTCAGGTTTAACTTCTCCATTGGTTCTGAGAAAATACTCATTGAAATATATTCATAGCTCACATATTTCATGATGAAGTTCAGCTCTCTGGACATTGTATCCAAGATACACTCCAAATTAATAATAACATGGAAAAATGGCTTCAAATTTAATCCAACCAGAGCTAACATAGTGTAGCCCTGGTGGCCAGTGGCTCAAAATGGGACCCCATAACAGTCTTAAGTGGTGATTCCACTAACACACAAGATCTAGCGAGATTAGCCACGATTTCGTTGTCTTGCTAAGTCGGGCTAGGTTTGAATTATCGCGTGCCTTTTTGTCGGGATGTGTCTTGAGGTGTCGCGGTGGTGGAGCACCAAAATATACACCCGACAGTGCACAGATACGTTTTGCGACATATGAGGTACCACACATCGCGACGCTGTAAAATACTATAAGATATACCAAGATATATCACGACAAATTCATCCTGTTGGTGGAATCAGCCCTTTAGTTTGAGCCGTGTGCCCTGGCCCTAGCGACAACAGACTGTACTAGAGTGGAGTCAGCGGTATCATCCTACCCCTAATATAAAATCCCATAGGCTTAACATTGAGTTTCTGTATGCCACGCTGACTGGCATACAGAGTTTTATATAACACTAGTGGCATACATGACTGTTATCACGTAATAATCCAAAATCGAGGAGACGGGGCAGGATAAAATCAAAACATGATTCGTTTTAATCTTGGCCACCGATTCTACTCCTGAAATTTTGGCTCCGGACTTCACTCGACTTCACCTCGTGAAATCACTATGCCAAACACCAGTCGTGGCATACGGTGGCCAAGATTAAAACTCATCCAGTTTTACGATAGACTTCACTATAACCATGTTCTGTTAGACCCTTACAGACCATAAGTCTAAGTCCTGGAAACGGACTAACTCCATTCTGTTCCGACTAAGACCTGATACACTGAGACACCTTGTGGGCAGCTACGGAACTAACTGGGTAATAGTGTCTGGAGGCTCCACCAGGTGGTGGGACTACACTCAGAAAAGAGCAGGTTATTGAGGATCCACGACACGTGCAGTGACTGGAGGAGAAACACACACTGTACAAACGTGTCTAATTACCAGGTTTTAATTAGATAAGTTCATTTAAAATGTGCCAAGTAATTACATTTGAAAAATCTGTATTTTCCTTGTTTTCTCCGACGTGCAGATTGTGTTTCACTGCTTACCATCAAGTTGGCTTAAACAATAAATCATACCCTTAGTCATTTATGTAGAACCGACCTACAACAAAAGATATTAACCTTATTTAAAGAATATCAGCATGGATCTCTTATATTCCATTATCCATCGAATACGAAGTCTCTATACTGTACATATGGAACCCACAGATCGTTACTGCATAGAATATAGAAATCCGTATGCTGCTCAGTAGGAAGGTAGTGCATGCAACATATCGGCAGCGACTTCTTTGATAACTTAACTCTGGAATGATAGATAATAAATACAACATTACAGTGATTTTGATGGCTGCATATTCGCATTCTCCTCGTAGTTATCATTATGCAATATCCTCGTATTCACTTCGAAATTAACAAGCGTCAACTACTTGGAAAATTGGACCATGTAGATAAACGTCATGGTATCATTGAGTATATTATGTGCCAAAGTTTCTATGATCTGCTAAATGTAGGTTACTTGTGAGTATCCACTGTTAGTTTACAATTGCTTGTCTATCATGGTTAAGTTCTCAACGTATAAATCTTTAACATAATTACATTACATAACACCTTTATTGGTATTTACATAATAATGGTTTCTATTCTTTGTAGAATTTCTTACGTTTTCCTATAGAATTATAACTGGAGGAAGAAATATATGTTTATTCATATTTGTTACTTCTTGATTAAAGTGTTACGTATTTCTGTTATCATAGATGAGAGTTGCACCTCTTTTTATGGAAAGGGTATACATAAGATAAGACGTACATGATACTTTCGTTAACATGAAATTACGAATAAATGGCATGTTGATCAATGATGAATGAGCGTGGAATTATAAAAAAAGATACAATAAAATTGTTCGGATTTTATTCAGTCTAAGGATCATTTTCTGTAACCCATATTTCTACAACTTCCTTTGTAGAGCAATTTCCTTAGTAGAACAAAAACATGTATATCATTCACCAATGGGTCTATGATGTGCTTCGGTCTGTGGTGATTGGTCCTGGTCACCTGGGAACGTCTCTATGACTGAGACAGTGAGCACCTGTCATGTATATTGGCACAGCGTTAGCACACAGATATTTAAGGGATATTTTTTTGCAGCACGCTGAAAGTATATAGTTAGGAAAAGGTTATATCACCTTTTCCTAACTTAGGCTGCGTATCAGAGCATGCGACCCATGTTAAAAAAGTGTACTACCTTCTCCATAGGAACCCGCCTAGGGTAAATTCAGATTACACTGACGTGCCTGCCTCTATTTTACATAACCTTTACCGACACTTTATTTATACCCTCAGACTTAGATTTGAGTAACATTGTTATGATATCTCAGATGTGAAGAGCATTTTCTGAGAGCAAACGGTTTTATTTGAGATTTTGAGATAATGCACATACTATCGGGTGCTCATTCATGTTGCAAAATGAAAATCGTACAAACAGGGGCATTCATTTTTGGTCAATGGCTCGTACCCATCATTGTATCCTTTGTTAACAGTAGCAGACCAGCGGCTGTTGAATAAAGTTTGTTCGTTTCTGGTGCTGGTGCTGGACGGTCCGATAACTCCAATGATAAATAACATCCTGGATGATGTTTTCCATTCAGTCTTGTATGACAAAACAGAAGATATTTTCTAAATGAACGTTTTTGTTTACAACACCTTGTAAGACCTTTAGGTTATTTATATCCACAAACATCTTATGTTTATAACTTATTATTTTAAATAAAACTGTGGCCACAAAGACAATTCTAAGATCCTTTTTTGTGTCATTCGTAGTTTGTTCAGTGGCCCCCTGTTCATCTTTGGATTTACACAATGAGGGAACTAACTCTCCATCATATGTCTGTATTATTGCCACATTGACAGTGAATACATGAGTGTAATAACATACAAATGAGAAGAGAGTTTAAAATTCCTGCAATAAGGTCGGTTTTAAACTGGAAAGTACAATGCTTTCTTGTCTTTCTGGGGGAAAGCATCCAGTCGCCAGGTAACTTGGACCACCAGGTCTTTGTCGATGAGCTTCTCTAAATGCAGTTAATACATTTCCATGGAAATGTGTGGCTTTATATATCATGGAATTTTTTCAATCCCAGTAATCAATGAGAGACTATTACTTTTAAATTGGTTTGGAAAGAACCTGCAGAACTATGTGTCTCTACAAACAAAACTATTCTATGGAATTCCTCTGCGGATTCAATTTGCAGAACTATGTGTCATTACAAAAAAAATATTCAATGGAATTTCTCAGCTGATTCTTTTGAAACAGATATTAGCACCAATGCCAGCAATTCCCCCAAGACTTGAATTAATCAAATCAAAGTCAATAGCCACAGGAAAACGAATTCAATTAGGGATAGGCCTCTTTTTTCTGTCGTTTAGGATAATGGCTGCCATAAACCAGTTGATTAACTCTGTAATTTGGTGAATATAATGCGCCACTTGACGCCGTTGTCTGGCATTCAGGCTTAAAAAAGATCAGTTATTTATGGATTCCCTATTCATAACGGATTTAAATGTAAGCGAGATTGAATGAAATCTCTGAGTACATGCCGTCATTTACTACATACAGCTGCAATCAATTGCAAAAGACAATGTCCAATTAGTGCTTATTCTGTAGATAGGATTGGCCAATTTGCATTTGCTTGGTTTAGAAAGAAATGCACTGAAAATTAGATTGTCCTCTACTCTCTCATAGAATTTCTATACATTCTTATTTTTATTCTATCATAGATATTAAACTCTGAAACACAAACTAACACAGGACCCCCACTTTTCTTTAAGTAAAAGATTTAATTTTGTCCTTCATTGGGGCTAACTGGAGAGTTGGCCGTAATGCGACCGGAGCACGGTTGTCTAGGACTCTTCCCGTCGTCAAGGACTCTCACTCACGTGGTTCCGGTCACGTGGTCCCGCTCACGTGACCACCCCACTCCAACCCAGCGCCCACTTCAACCCTGGGACGCCAGCGAGAAGGAATCACCCACCCACCCTACATAGAAAAAAAACCCCTCTTCATTCTTATCTCTTCAACCTCTACTACTTCGTAGGGCTTCTTTATAGCTCCTGAACTTTCGTCTCTACCTTAAACTTGTAAATCATAATGGACTTATAAAATTATCTTGTATCTCAAGTCTACTCAATAAATTTTATGTCCATACCCATGCTCTGATTTAGTCATTACATACATCGAGATCTTTTGATAACTTGATTTTTCTGAGATGTTTCTTTATTCTTTAATTTCAGTATGGTCGTTTTCCATTTTGCTCCTTTTTTATTTTTTATTTTGAAAGGTTAGACTTCTCTCAGTCCAAACTGGCTAGAATAACTGCCTACTGAGCGGAATTGCCACCCTTGTTTCTCTCTTTAAACATACATCCTGTACTGTGAGATTCTACTTAGTATTTTTCTTCAAGGTTTATACAGTTTCGTGTTTGTAGTAGGGTATTTTCATCAGGTTTTATAGGACCCAACTTTTGAAGTTAGCTATGTGTTCTACAATAATTCTTCAATTTCTCTTATGTGGAGAGGTGAACTCTTTTTCTGGTCTAAGAATTTAGTTTTCTAAATCATCACTTTAATATATATGAAAGTGGCATAACTTTTAAGGTTCAATGTGAATCGTCAGATACGCATTTGATTTTTTTGTAAAATACGTCATAAGACCTACCCTATGGATTAGATCGTGTCTGTAGGTCAGTTCGTTTGTAATACAGTTCAGCTATCGGATAATTTTACTCGCAAATCTGTAGCTTCAATAATAGCGTTTATTCAGCAAAACAAACTAAAGTTCTGCGGGGGGAGAGCTGCGGCCCAATCATGTGTGAAATCTGTAGCTTAACGAGGGATGGTCAGTATCCATAAATCCGGGGTAGTAAGCCCAGATAACCCTTGTGCGAGTTACAGAATAAAATCTTAATGTACCATCCCAGCTTAATAAACGTGTCCGAGGCTTAGCGTGAAGCTTCAACCACTGAGACAATATGGAAGTCCGTACAATGAGGACCTAAAGTGATCCATCTCCTAAAAGAAATTCAAAGCAAGTGCTTGCCGACCACCTGAGGAACCCGCTTTATATATTACGGTACAAACCTGTAGCACTTCTGTGTTTCTAAATGTTTGACCGAGCCACACAATAAAAGGGGTAGACTTGACGCATCCCTAGGGAGGAGGTGTATTACCGCTAGGTGGCATCATTGAGTTTATAGGAATATTTGGGTTGCTTTGATGTACGTGTTTAGCACGGGAGGAATGCCAGTGGATTCTAAAGGCTCTAAGCCTAGTTCGTTAAGAATTCTTCGCCCATAGAGCGTAGTGAGAACCTTGTACAGAATACTACTTAGAGAGTGTGAGATCTTATGAGAGGGGTGGCGAACTAAAGAAGAAACCAACTAGTTTTGGTCAACGTCGTCGTTCTCCACGAGTTTGATGCGATATGATATGAACGAGGCGATAGCCTATGGACATTTATTCCAGGGTTGAGATAAAGATACATCACCACCCGACACCCTCACCACTACATAATGTCACTAGTGAGAGTCATGTAAATGACGGTTAATATCTGATTGCTTTTCCATTACTGATAGAATTAGCATCAGGAGTCTGTTTCCTAAATCAATATTGAGAGTTTTTTCGTTCATTTTCGAAATTGTCCTATGACGATAGATGATAAATCGAGATGAAGAAGAAAGATATGCTCTCGATGATTCGGGTACAAGTTTAGCAATGGAAACTGAAGGTTCAAGCTAATGAGGCCATTATTATGCAATTTCTACAGTTCTATTAAGAACCACTGCAAATCTGTGGGAAAATCAAGAACGGAAGTCACCCTCAATGTCAGCCATGACAGTGTGAATGACACCTGGTGAAAATCACTCACACTACTGTGGGGATTCTTTGCCAGCAGGTGGCAGCAGTGACGTGAAGGGATGATCGCTACTTAATTAACCAATCACCCTAATGAGGCGCCGACCACACACAGCCCGCAGCCCGCCGAGCGGATGACCTTCTCTGAGATACTCAGCGCAATCCTGTTTTTTACTCTACACCAGGATGTGTCGCTCAAACATGCTCAAGGTATGCTTACCTGGCCTTCTGACGACGCCAGCTGGTGTTAAATATACCCACCAAAAACACCACCGTGAGTAGAGAGAGGCGCAGTGAGAGATTGACTGTCACACTCCTACGTTCACAGCACTTCTCGATTCTATCACAGGAATCGGAGAGTGAAGTGGGCGGACCGGGCATTTCTTATCACAGCCAGTGCTGATTAACTTATTGAACCATGGTTTTGCGTCTACTTTGAGGGAGACCAACTACCTTTAATGTATTTTGGTCTAGTGATGAAAAATCATAGTGTTCTATTTTAAATTATAAGATATGAAGGACATCTATGGAGTCAATCTACTTCATTTGTTCCATGGGCATTGCCCGTCTTTATCATCAAATTGTCCAAGTTATGTTCGATCTAGTTCTGTACATGTATACTATTCACATTTTCAATTTTTTATTTTGCACGCAAATTACTGAGTCCGATCATATTAGTGAAATAGGAGCCTTCCCTTTCTGTATTACATTATGTTTGATCAATCAGAAGATATTATTTGATATAAATCATCTTCTCATATTAGTCTTATTAGGAACTATGGAACTTGCTCTTTTATATTCTATATCATGTGTAATTAAATCACTTATCAACGAATAATATTCTGTGGTAGTTGTGCGTTTAGTGTGATTGACAAGCGTAAGGCAAATAAAGTGTTCCTGGTCACCACCGATCCATAACCTAATTAGACAGGGTGGGTATTTTTATAATACATTTGTTTCCGTTTTCCTCTGACATTGGATCTTTCACTTTGCATATATATATATATGTCCTTTATTCTACACCTGTGCCCATTAAGAAAAAGAATATTAGCACTATAAAGCAGTACATTCAAGGTGTATAGGGAAAACAGATCAGGCTTTTAATCTGTGAATTATCACTCGCTAATGGACTTGAAAAAATGCCCCTTCCGCCTAACGCTATCGGAGCAAGCATTTGCCAATCTGTGAGTTCATAAGAATTCACAGATTAAACGCCCAGTCAGCTTTCCCACTTGCCTGCCTTCTGAATCTTCACATTTTTCTCATTTTTGCTTTTTGCAGTTTCGTATGCATGCTTTAAAGCAGTCACAATCAAACAGTTCTTGACAGATAATGGATTAAAGCACCTTGGATGAAAGGTGAATCACTTGATATCTTTGCTGTCACTAACAGAGGGATCATCCTCATATCATTACAAGGGAAGCAAAGAAATTTTAATTTGTTGTATTGAAATAATAAAAAGTCTGACCAGTTCACAGGGGGAAGCTGATCAATCTTTTCCTCAGATCCTATCACCGCGTTTCTTTTGATGTGAAGACTTTAAACATCCTGAACTGCATCTAACCTGTCAACATATTCAATTTGCAATTAAACATTGCCCAACAGTATCGGTGAAATAATTTCTAAATATTACTACCAAATGATTTCTAAATATTACTACCAGTCACTCGCATGTAAATATGCAAGGGCTGCACCATCAATAAATAGCTCGACCTTGACAGCAGATCAAAAAGTGCCTGTATTGGACAAGGATGGGGGGCAATCTTTGAAATGTTTCAAATTTTCAAAAGATTCTCCAAATCAAGTCACAAATTTATGATATAACAAATAATCTGCAGTATATTTCATTTTTAAGCCTTAGTTCAACATACGTTTCATAGTGTTCTTTTCCTCGATCTTCAAGGCTGCATAAAGCTTCCGCCTCTCATTTATCCATGATATCTGCTGTGTAGCACAATTGAATAAGTTGATTTCCTTTAAAAGGGATTGCTAATCTGGTTTATACCATCAGTAATTGCCATCACATTTTTCACAAATGTTATCTGAATGCTTTCCTTTTCCTTCTGATGTTGATAATCTGTAGAAATATCTGCAGTATGAAATTCCCGACCTAGCGTAGCTTTCCTGAGATAATCTAATTTTTGAAGACAAAATTGTTTTGTCCAACTGCCTACTTGCAAAAAGAAGCAGGTTGGGTCTTTAGAGCAACCGACTTTACTTGACAGAATGCAGCCTGTATGTCAGGATGAGACTTCTCTATATAAGTACATCCCTTAAATGCACTGGTATCTTACATACATTGTGGGTATGGTTCATTTTGAAAAACTGTGTAACGAGCAGTACCAACTATTTGTGTATAGCAGAAATAATGAGCAGTGCATCAAATTTCAGTTAAAGTGTCTATAAGCAGTCATAACTTGAATTGTGGACTGGCCTCACTTCTCATGGTAAACAAGTCATGTCTTCTCTTGCATCCCATTGCTCATTGAAAACCTTTTGTGACAGCAGTTAAGTGCAATATCTGCAGCCAATGTATCCGGTATGGGTGCAGATGATACACTTGGGCTAATGCCTAAACCAATCCACTTCTGTGTAAGACTTCCATGCATGTGATTGTTTTTAATGAATCTCAAGCAAAATGATTTTCCTTGGAACAAGAAATCCCTAACTAGGATAGGAAATTAATTATATATCTAACAAACAAATTCAAGGGGTGCACCCACCCGCCCTCTTGCCCTATTGATAATAGAAAGTGTCTAGAGATGTATAATGGTAAATAGCTAACCCTTTTTACAAGATCAGATGTATAAGATGAGGATGACAGACAAATGGGAAGCACAGTGACATGAGAGCCTTGACTCCTGACCTATCCACAGGCTAGCACTCCTAGAACTTGGCTTAAATATTGTATGCCAGTGTTAAATAGGAGCACACTATTGCCATTCTAAATTTAACGATTTATTTTGAATAAATTTCGTCAGCCCTCTGCTTAAGTTTTCTTTGTGAGATACTAATTGGGCCGTGGATCACTGTAAATCAGAAGCTAAGCAACTGAGATTTGGTGTTACCAAGGATCAATTCTTGGGCCACTATTCTGTATACTGTATATCAATAACTTAGATATCAGTCTCCGGGACAGCAGAGCCAAAATATATGCGGATGATGCGGATCATTTATTTTACATTATACGGATATAACCAAGGCTTTTGTCAAGATGCAGACGGATCTGGATGTAGTTAGCTCTTGGTGTTCAAATAATTGACTCACAGTCAACATTAGTAAAACCAAAATTATGAGATTAGGCACACCAATGTAGGTCAAAGCATCAACAAATGGGTCAATTTACTTGAAAGGTCAATAAGAAGGGGATGTATTGTCATTTGATCATCTAGGCATTAAACTGGAGCTGAGTAAAAGACCTCTGCCTGAGGGCCTGCTCTGAGCAGATAGTCATTGATGGGGATCTGAGGGAGGCAAATCACTGGGGCTGGAGCTGGGGACATGGGCAGACAGCCGCCGCACCCCTCTGAGGACTGCCTGTACTTCCTGGGACTAAATTTCCGCTGGGGTCCCACCGTGCCTCCTGATCCATGTGCGGTCCCAAGCGAGGTAGTTGGCAACTGTCGCCGGACTCTTGAATGAATTCGCTAAGCACTGCACGTAGTTGGCAGCGTGGGCTATGGCTGATTGAAGGTAGGGGACCCGAGGCTTGGAGGCAGAAGTGGTGGTAAGCTGTCGCCTGGACGAGATGGTTCTGCCTTGTGGAGGGGGCCTCAGCTGCAGCCAGCGAGTTCATCATCTGACCGTAGAGAAGCGTCCCGACCCCTGGAACAGGCAGCAACGAATTCATTGATATTTATCCCGGGGGACACCTTGACATTACCAGAAGCTGTTGCCCTGGGGACAGCAGGTGTACTGGCATGGCCAAACTGGACGTATGCCCCTTTCAACGCGGCAATAGGTACCATCCATATCTCCCAGGTGAAAGCTGCATATATACGGGGTTGTAAGTGCGACCTGTCGCCTGAGTAGGGGGCCACTGGGCCGAAGGTGGAGACCATTGGAGGATTGTGACAGCTTGCTTGTGGCTCTGAGGGTAGGGATGGTAGCGAGGAACGTGAGGGTCAGGGCAAGGAATAGCAAGCTCTGGGAGACACACCAGGGACCTGTTTCACTAGACAGTGACATGTCTAGATGGCGTCTAGATGGTGTATCCGGTTTCATAAGAACTAGACATTAGACTTCGTTTTGTCCGTTCTTGCTTGCACTGTTGGTGCCGCTTTTCATATCTGTCTAACACTTTTGTCACAGAACTAGTGAAACAGGTCCATGATGTGTCTATATATGTCTAATTCTTATGTTTGGGGTCTGTATTTCCTAAGGGCAGCTACTTGTGGTGTCACGAAACTAGACAAACCCAATGTCTGTATGGTGTCACAGACATGTCACGAGACTAGTGAAACAGGTCCCTGGTGATGTGTGAGAGGCGGCCGATGAGGGACCAGAGGTGGCCACGGCTGATGATCCTGCCAACCACACCTCGCAGTCCACGACATCATCGCGTAGGCAATCTTGTGGGATGTGTAGAGTGAGGTGTGTACAGTCAAAGTCAATGCCAAGCCATACCATTTGCTGGGTGGGGGGGGGGGGGGGGGTGACCCTTATCATCCGCAAGGTCCAGCTCAAGGGCTGAAGCGAGGCCCAGGAACTCGGCGTAGGCCGCACAGGTGGCCTCACGGCTGATCTCGACGCCCGTAAAATCGTCCATGTACGCCAGAGACCTGTACCCCTTGCGTGCGAGAAAGTGAGTGACGGCCAAGGTGGTGCTTTGGCAGGCTGAGGTGGAGAGGCATGCCCCAAAGGGGCAGCAGATGGCCAGGTAGTAGCCGCCCCCCTGCTTGAATGGACTGGAGGGGAAGGTCGCGTGGGTTGACCCTGAGCTGGGTCTAGGAGAGCTCCCATTGCTACCCTGTCGTTCATGCTAGTATTGGGGAGGTAGGCCATGTCCACAATTATGCATCTTTGGACCGTGCCACACTTTGGGCGACTCAATAAGAGGTTGCGGACCAGGGAGCAGAAGGCGGGACTCCCAAAAGGAACGATAAGGGCATCCAAGGCAAGCTCCTTAGGAATATATTTTTCAATGTGAACTATGTAGCTCATGGCTGAAAGGTGGTGGACCATGACAGCGTAGGCATCCAGTAGGCTGCGTACAGGGGGAACCCGGGGAGGGGGGCCCCTGTCGAGCTACCTTGATTAGTGTGATGGCGGTGGCGCCACCTGGTGTATCATCTGCATGGGGGCAGCCGTAGATGGTATTTTTTTTATTATATTTTTTTATTCAATAAACATAATTAACGACTACAAGCGATCGCCATATATATGGCGCTCTTCCTCACAAGAGTCACACAAAGAACATGACACAACACAAGTAGACAGTAAGACTGGACAGTACAATAACACGGAAAACAATTGTTATATATCTAAGTATAGGTCAGATCATTGAGTCTCCCTTGTTAACATTCCCAAAATTATGTTTCCCTCGTAAAGTGGTGATCTTCTATATCTTGCTGTGTTCGGTGTTTTTATCTCTAGATGACGTCAACTACACCTGCAGTTATCATTGAATCCATAACTATATGGGATGGCGATGACCAGGCAGTTGCCTCCAGCCATTCCCTTGGAGACTATCGCACCATGGCCCCTGTCTGCCAACGGGCGTACAGGGTGGGCTGTGATAATGCTGGAGGGGGTCTGGGGGGAGCAAGAGCGGCCGCTATCGGTGGTGCCGGGGTTCGGGGCGTCCTCTGTAGGACCAGTGCTTGCCAGGACACTCGTGGCACCTCCTTGCATACTTTCCGGAACGAGGGCGGAGGTGATGTTCTCGGGGACAGCAGAATCAATTCTAACTAACATGTTAACCAGAGAACTATGGCCCTCGCTTGCCAAAGAGCTGTGGGAGTGGCAACCAACTGGCCGGTGCCTCGAGGCGAACTCAGGCATGGGAAGCTGTTCTCGAGGTTCTCCTCTCTATACCTCTTTTTGCTCTTACACTGCACGAAAATCACTATTTTACATATGTATTAGAAACGCGTCTAACAGTAGGATTTTGCGTCTAGAAGTTAGACCTGTTATCCGTCTCGTAGACGCCTTATCTAGTGGCGTATATACATGTCCATGGTGCGGTCTTATATACGTCATATATACGCCTGATTCCGTTGTATATACACCAATCTCAAAAAGTTCCATTCTCTGCCACTTGGGGACACTACTGGTAGCATATTTCATTTGCCATTAACCATCCAAGTCTGTATTATATGAAAATTGCAATCTTATATTACCAATTTATTTTATAAAAACATAATTAAGTATAAATTCTATTAATTACACATAATAAACCCTGTATTTGTTTTTTTTTTTACCGTTTTTCTCATAGATATGACTTTAAAGCACCATGCCTATGTGTGGTCAATCTTGGCTTAGCATATAAGCACCCTCTTCAAGGTTATAGCTAACTACTGAAATCATCTTACCCCCTGCGAATGCGACCGCACAGGTGTGAATGCAGCCGCATTCACACCACATGTCTACCCGGCCCCCGCCGACACCATAACACCTCGCGGCGGGCAGCGGCGGGCATGGGCGGGCGGTGGAGGGTGGGGGAGGGTTTCCCACTGAGTCAACCTGTACAAACGCGGCTGGCGGCGGGTGGTGGGCGGTGGCCGGCGGGCAGCGGGGGGCTTCTCACTGAGGCTGGCTGGGGGTGGCGTGGGGTGGTGGGGGGGGGGGGGGGCGGTAGTGGGTGGGGTTGGGAGGTCGCGGGTGGCGGGTTAGTGTTGGTGTATCCTCTACCAACACCCACAGGCCCGGGTGGGCCGCGGGTCGCACTTTTTTTTTTTTTGTATCATATATACGCCTGGCGTATATATATGTTGTGCAGAGTATATTTTATCTTAAATACGTGTGAAAGACAGCCGAGTCGCGCGCGTCTACATATGGAAACTGTCTTGTAGACGCCCGAAACGTAGATGCGTATAAGAGGTGTATACAAGTATAAACAAGCCACGATACAGCCGATACGTGCGTTATCGCAATGGCGTATATATATGTAAAATAGTGGTTTTCGTGCAGTGTTAGCTCTTTCTTGACTATCGCTGGCCTTTAGCCAGCCGACGTAGACCTGGGAGACCGCAACCCGCATTAACTGAATTTTGATATCATCGAGCCAGGCGGCCTTAAAGCAGCCCTCCGTGATGGCCGCGAACACTTGCTCAGACCATCTGAGTACTTGTGTAAAGTCAAAATCCCTTCCATCCTCTATTGCCTCGTTGAGGCTTTCATAAAGGGCGGGATTGGGGAGGGGGAAGGAGGTGTCCTCCAACATATGTAACAGTCTCCAAAAGTATTCTGCTAAGTTGAGATCATTCTTTTTAGTTCTAGCCCTTTACCGTCCCTAGAAAACATATTTATAAGCAATGAAAGGGGGTATACCTGAGTCTGACACGCAAGCGGTTGTTGACTCTAAAGTATGGTGAACTGTTCGCTCAATCTCATGGTCCGATGGAGAGGGCCAAACTGTCGTCCCCAAACATACCCCAAACATAAGAATTAGATAAATCTACATATCATGGACCTGTTTCACTAGATTCGTGACAAAAGTGTTAGACAAATATGAAAAGCGGCACCAAGAGTGCAAGCAAGAACGGACAAAACGAAGTCTAATGTCTATAGTTCTTATGAAACCGGACACACTATCTATACGCCATCTAGACATGTCACGAAACTAGTGAAACAGGTCCCTGGTCCGTCGCTTATGGGTGCCGCACTTGACTCGACATTGCATGGTCAGACGTCACAGAGGGGGCACTGGCTCCAGCATAACTCATCAAGGTTGGAGGCGCGGTTGGAATCGTCACCGGGGCCGAGGCGGCAATAATCTGAAAGAATTCACTATGAACAGCTGGCTTTAGTGAGTCTGGGGTCTCGCTAACATCTTTTGAGGAATATTTAATTCTACTGCACTCTTGGACTGGTTCCCTGCCCTAATGAAATAAGGGACAGGTAACGGGTTCCTACGTCCTTCGCAGGCACGACCTTAAACTTTGGCTGGTGCCCGCCTGTGGCTAGCGGATACCCCGGGAACCAGCCTAGTGGTTTGGCTGGTATCCGCTTGTCATACACCTAATTCCGCTGAGCCGTCTAGCGGATGACCAGAGAACCAGGAGGTGTTACCAATAATGCACCACAAAACTGGAACCCGTTACCTGGCCTATAGTTTAACTAGGCCAGGCTTCAGGCTACTGCACTCTTTGATCTTCCTGGGATTTCAGGGCGTGATCGAATTTACTGTCCAGGTCGTTCATTCTTTTCTCGATTGGAGTCGCACTTGCTTCAACATCTGTTGCTTTCGCGTTTTTCGTCTGCTCCGCCTGCTTAGCTTTATCCTTCCCCATGGCAGAAGTGCTTTGAAGCGAGCAGCGGAGACATTTGTTTAAATTGTTTGTACAGCGTAATGCAGCTGTTTAGTTCCTTAAACAGCCGATAGTCATGGCATGGTGCTACTGGTTGCCGCGAGGTGTCATGGCATACAGTCCTTCTCTTCCTTAATTACACAGAATTTCCAATTCACCTCAATGAGTGAGGGTGAGGGTGCAGTGTATAGGCCATTTGCCATTAGCCGATTAATCAGTAGCGATCTTCAGTCAGGAACCACCAATCAATATTTTTGGTATACCAACACCAGATCGGTTAATGGAAACAAGACATATAGAGAATGGCTGACAGAATCAAAATGCTTTGATTTCAGCATTGAAGGCCGAGTTTTTTTTGGAAATTTAAACCAATATCAACATAAGAAATGCAGTAGAACCAAGGCATCCCTTGCAGCCTCACCGATTACTTGATATTCACGTTCAGTCGGTGGCAGCACAGAAAGACATTTAGAGGAAGTTAATCATTCGGTGCCATTTTCATCAACCGATGGTAGATGATCCATATAACGCTAAACATGCAGTGTATACCTCGTTCTTTCTACATTTTATAGGTCAATGCCGATTCCAGTTACCGATGTTCATGCTGAAACCATGAGCTCCCCGATGAAATCAAAGCATTTTGATTTTAACTAAATGCCAGGCTGTTTCCATTCACCAATCTATCGCCGGTATACAAGAATAATCGATCAGTGGTTCCCTATAGATCGATGACGAACAATCGGTTAACAGAAAGTGGGTCATACCAATATATCGCCTAGAGAGGTTAAAGGTCACATTTGATTTCCAGCGTGGTTCCAGAAAACTATCCCTTCACCATCTGCATGCTATCCACTGTGATAGTGAGATCAGAGCAGGGAACCAGTGTCTCTGGGTTTTAGAAGCACGCTTAGTTGACCATGACCAATCACACAAGACCAAAATACCTTAAGATTCACAGGTGTTTGATATGTTTGAATCGAAAACGGGCATTTGCAGAACTGGCAAGTTTACTGGGTGCAAGTGTGTAAAGAAAACTATCAAATGACAGAATGTAACCGAAACCTTTTAATCGTTATTCATTTATAATTGAAAGCTCATTCACCAATAAAGAACATACTATTTGCTCCTAGTTTCCCAAGTTAAGAGTAAATCATAATGAGCATCAATGGAGCATGACCGTAATATACGTTACGTTTTTCATATATATACCCCTATCAATGAATCTATGCTAAATTTCCCAAATTACACACACTTACAAAATAATTATAGCTATTCCTTATGAAATGATTGATGGTGATAACAATCATGTGGTTTGAATATTGACGCCAACTCGAAAATAAACATAGCATACAGGGTCGTGAAAAAAAGAGTACATTGGAAGGAGCGGCGAGGCTGTCACCCTGTATTGCCTCCCGGAAGACACGGTCAAATGCGATGAGCTTTATCACTGAGAAAGGTCAAGCGAATAGTGACAGAGGAGAGAGAGGCATGCCCCGCTGCCGGGCGGTGTTCCTCGCAGAGCGGCTGCAGTAAAGTGAAAAGTACAGTAGCCTTACCTCCCAAATATCAGACCGAACAAACCGCTACGGCACATGCAATTGGCAAATGTCAGCCTCCGAGTAACTGACATTAAAGACAACATGCCTGTCTGTGAGGCAGATTTTTTTCAGTAATTGTTAAGGGAACCCGACCTTAGACAGAGCACCGATGCGTTTTCTCCATGTCCGCTCTGAGAAATTGAAAGCAGAAACACCACACACACAACAGGAAAAGAAAACTCGCCTTCTCTCTGGTTCTATGTCTATTAATCCCCAACTCAGTTTAAAGGTGATAATTCACTAGCAGACAAAATGATCGGCGATTATTAGGAACCACTTGTTGAAATAAGCACATGGTGGGAGGGTGGTATGGACGCTAAAAGTCCGTACAAAAGGTCAGCGATTTAGGATTTTGGTGGACTTTATTTGGACACTTAATGAAATGACTTCTTAGAAAAACTATTGAAGTCGGTTAGTGTAACCCGGCCTTGAGCCGTATAAAGCTAGAATCGTCTAGTGTAAACACAACGTATATGGCGTCTACAGATTGTCTGATTACCTCAGATTATGCAACTGGACACCACCTGACGATTAAGTAGACCACTTGATGGCCGACGACTATTTTAAGCTGTCTTGAGTTCCATAAAACAGCTGGCGATTCTGTAAAAACTAGGTGTTCTGTATTTCTATGTAAAAATCGTCTAGTGTAAACTATCGAGGACTTTCTTGGATGGACGACTATTGCTGCCGACATTGCGTAATCGAGGACCACCATACGACCGTTGATTTGATACTCTACAGTCGTCACGTTTTTAGTCGTCTATAGTGTACACTCCAGGTTCGCCGACAAATTTTCATTGGCCGAAAATTGGCAAATTGAAATAGGCCCAATTCCCCGATCGTGGACGTTACAATTGGTTCAACGCGATCCCCGCATAAAAAATCAGCGTCTAATTCCACCACGTGGCGGCGCTGAAGGGGGCAGATTGTCGTAGAGTCAATGCTCAATTTTCCCGGCGGTGTTAATGAGGTTTGAAAGTGCTTCAAAGTGCCTGCAAGTCAAGCGGCCGCTTGTAATTAGAGGCGTGTCAGTTGTCGCCAAACGCCGCCTCCCAGCGCGCTTTGATCTGGAGAACTTCCGCCGGTAACTGATAGTACTGCCGGCATTTCACGCCTTTAAGACGGAAGAACAAAAAATAGTCCCTAACAGAGATGAGCAGTCCTCCTCCCTCTTGCAATTCAAAGGACGTCCAGGAGTACTTGGTCTTTAGGATGAAGAACAACAGCAGCCAGAAGGGATAACACCTTTTTGATTTCCTCAATTGAGAATCCTGCGCTCGCTATAGAGAAAGGCTTTTTATTAATGGATTCTAGAGCTGGAGCGAGTCGAAGATAGGCCCTCTAGTATTACCTAATTCAATCTCCAGTGTGAAGAAAACCTTAAAGAAAAGTAGTCGAAAGTATGCGTATCATTTAATGGACTTACCAAAATTTTCTTTCCTCCGCGCTGTCATGATTTATGTTTCTCATTGGACCTACTTATAGCAGGGCATAGGCCTGGAAAAGCCACAGAACCCCTGGACTTCCTAAAGAAACTGTCACTGATAGTCTACCTATTATTTTGTAAATCATGTTGTATATATGTTGCTACAAAACTATGGAATATTGGAAACAGTAATGTATATGTACTGAGCTTGGCGGGTATTAAACCAATCCTCGGATTGAACCTGACCCAGGGTAAATAAATGTTAAAAAAAAAAAAAATCCTTTCTGTGTTCTCTCCCATTGAGAGGTAGTCCCTGGCACGTCAGTATGTAAGTTACTCACAGAGCAGGAAGATCCACGCAATAACATTCACTGCTAGGTGACTCCACTCTATGTAGAGTGAAGCCTCCGGCACCTAGAATAAACTCCCTCTTCAACGAGGAGCGGCTTTTCTCCTAAGTTTCTCCACTAGATTTTAACCTCGTATACTCACTGCCGCTTACAGCAGGAACCACAGAGGTATACACTCTGCTGCTTCATCAGCAACTCACATGATTATTCCCTTCCATATACAGAATGCCTACTCTACAACTTACTTCCAACCATCGCTGTTTCACTTCGTATTAGAGACTCTGTTCACACACTATTACATTATTATAATGACTAATAAGATATTTACTACCAAAATATCAACATAACTTCAGACAAGCATGTAGTGCAATTTTTTCATTTGAATATTAAACAAACTTAACTTTAAAGTAACAAAGAAACCATTGGGTTTAAGTAAGGTCAGGAAAACCAGGTGCACATAGGCCTCATTATTGGTTCCTCCCACACAATATGAACAACTGAATCATACGTGTATGACTGTTATCAACATACGGAATAAATAAAGAAACATGAAAAAAGAACCGCCATGATGATAAGAGTGAAGATATGGCACGCGGGGTAAATGGGAATACTGCACTGATAGCAGGGGACACAGACGGCTATATCACGTCGTTATCACCCCAGTAGTGATCTCCCGGCGAAATCCGTGATATCTCAAAATACCCAGAGTGCATCTTACTTCCGCTCTGCCTCATCTGGAGAAAGTCATCCATCAAAATTTCCGGTTTTACGACGACGACGCCGTAGAGCTGAAGGAACGCGTGAACTGCCTGGTGTTAAAACCATCGACGAGGGACGTCAGTGTAAAAAGGCATCTTAGAATCTGTCTGGACGTTGATAGAGAAAGTAGGACATTAACGCCACAGTCAAACTAGCGTAAAGTCCGGCGTTTATACGTATGCACGTTAACGTCTGTTTACGTTTCTTCCGTGTATTGCAATACACGCGGAAAAAGGTGAAGTTAAGTAAACGCAAGTCGGAATGCATTCACAGTATGTACAATGTATACAGTAAAACCCCGCGTAAACAGACACCCTCCATTCCGGGCCAAAGTGGCCGCTGATGCAGGGTGTCCTCTTACACTAGTTTTTCAGCCCATACTATTTATATAGAGCTGGATTTCCTATTACATGTATTCCTATAGTACAAGTATAACCTGATCCAGCACACCTCGGACTACCCGCCTCAGCCTTTAGGACCGCCTAGGCCTGTGCAACCTCCACACACTCCTATTGTCATACTTGTGTAGAATAAATATACAACGCCAATTATGTCTTTGCAGTTACCTATCCGAGTACTAGCGCTGCGTTCTTCTTGAGTTGAGGCTCCAGCAGGTTGCAGGGGTGTCTGCACTCTACGAGTTGGATCAAGAGGATAGCCGTGGTCCAACCGCAACGTCCTCCTCCTAAGGTAAAGCTGGGGAGCCTAAAGTGGGAGGACTGTAGACGGAGAATGGGGTAAATTTGGGGGCGATAGGTCAGTGTGACATTTGGCAAGTGGAAGTTCAAATCGGCCTGGTCTTCTTTCACCACCATTGCCAGAAGCTCTTCTACCATTTTGTTGGCTCGTTCATCCTGGCCATTGCTCTGCAGCCTGAAGGCACACATGTGGGTCTGGGTGATTTCAAGGAGGGAGGTAATCTCATAGAACAACTCCGTTTAAAAGTTTTTCCCTTGGTCGGAGTGCAACACCTACGGCGGCCCTAAGCAGCAGGCAAACATCTCCACAAAGGCCTTTGCCACGGTCGCCTCTTCTTAGTTGGACAGGGTGATCCCCTGCCTTATTTGGTTAAGTAAGCAGTGAGTATGGCCCCTTTTACTCGTCCTCGGACGTATCGGCCACCTCGGGGTGTGCGGGGCCCACAATGCCCAGTGTCACCTTCTCCAGGGGCTCATGGGGCCCGTTTTGATTTTCATCCTCGTTGCGGAGAACAGACACGACGAGAGATACCACAACGGACGATACATTTGGTGAGAGCTCGTCAATTACGTTTTATTGTCCAGAGGCAGAGAACTCCTCATTCATAGTCTTATTTGGGGGAATCTGAGGATAAAATCGTCCTAAAAGACACTTTGGAGGAGCCTATAAAAAGGGTTTGTAATGCAATTGCTGCCACATGGTGATATTTTTGGGGATTTATCTCATAATTCATAGATATATATATATATCTTGTTAATATGATTCATCCACGACACCGCAGGGGTGTCACCTACCAGGAGAGGTCAAGGAGACTATAGACGAAGTACCCCAGCCCGACAATACACAACAAAACGTGAATGGAAGAGAGCTTGCGTATCGTCGGTTACTACTGTCCTCCCCGTAATAAATCAGCTAAACAAACCCAAACCCTCGCACGACCTCTCCTTGGGCCTTAGACTCTCGTTGACGAAGAAAATTAAAGAGGCCTTTTGGACCTAACGCATCCCATGGGACCCCATGTGGGGGAGGGGAGGGGTCAACCGGGCACCGTAAGCTATACAGTTTGTACAAAACTGCTATCCACTTCATTTTTACGGCCATGTTATTTGCTGAGGTCTGATACAAATCTTAGGACGATCTCAAATAATTATATAGAACTGCATCGAGAATCGTATAAATAGACAATGCTCCACGAGTTTGGATGGGCCCCAATCATCATCGAGGCAAAGCCGAGTGACGATTATGGCACATCCAAAAGAGTGGAAATTTGTATATTTTACGATTCGAGTGCAATTTTGGATTTATCTCACCCCTTTTTATGACATTAAATATCAAATTTTAGAATATACTTAGCAAATTCATATGACGTCATCTCAAATTCACTACGCCACGGTCGTGGCGTAATATTGTCACTTTACAGGGGTGATCGTTGAGTATTTTTTTCTAATGTTATTCCTAGGGCTAAACTTGTACCAGGGGTGAGATAAAGAACTGGACAACCCATAGCTGATTGTGTAAACCTATCCCGCCAGTTGTTAACTTTTAAGTGTCACACTTCCACACAATGTATCATTTTTAGCCTTGTAGTAGGTAACCTCGCAGTCATTATTACTGCAATGTAAATACTAGTTTCTTACCATTATATAAACTATGAGTAATGCTCGATTAGATTCCTTGTAAGAAGGAAGAACTTTCATAAGGTAAAAGTATAAATGGTGTGAAGTGTCTTAAGAAGGTGAACTAATTATAAAATAATGATCAGAAGGAACACACACTGTTTTTCAAACCGAAGTCCAATGGATGCCCATTGCCACCAACTAACTTTGATCCCGGATATAGAAACAAAAAAAAACACATCAGGAGATTCTTGTAGGCCTAGCGTTAGGCTGGCCGTCTTAAAGGTCTCCCTGTCATCAGCCTAAAGCGATAGAAGGAGCACTATAAATATTCTTCCTGAGAGCTGCCATTTGGGAGACAGACCTTGGGAACCCAGAAAATCAGCAACCTCATCATGCAAAGTCAACACAATTTCAAAAGATCGCTGAAGTTGTGACAGTCGACGACACCATGATGTCTTAGAGGCTAGCTTGTTTCCGGTATCTTTCATTTCCGGTCTGGGAGCATACTATTCAAGCTACAGTCGGAAATACCTCTTCTGGATTGCTAGGCCTGCCAATGTATTATTGTGTATCCAGTTTCTATGATCCTGTATTATCTAAGCTATAGGCCTATCTAAAGAATTGTTGGTGTGATATGCATCTCAGTGATCCAATGCTAAAAAATACAATGCCAGGTGTTTCTTTGGCCTCAAGCATGGCATAACCACGCAGATAAGAGGCAAAGCCAGCCTGTAGATAAGGGCATATTGCTGCGATGTCGAATACTCAAAATGGGGCAATATGACGTTGCCGTGACTTGGTCACATAGCAACACACATAGCAACACTCATAGTTGCTATGAAAGCGGCGGGAAACCGGTTGGACTAAAACATGGCTGCATTTGAGTTACTCGATAAGGTTGAGCTTGGTTTCATTTTGATCGACAGTAAGCAAATCGCCATTTTATATTTGAAGGTATATAGGCATAAAGAAACGAAGCCCCGGAGAATGGAAGTCAAAGTTACTCGGTAAAGTTAAAAAACATTACTTTTGTGCCTTATTAGGTAATTTTGACTTCCTTTCCTTCCTGAAAAAAAGTTGTTCCGAATCGTCTCTGGGTCTCCTTGGCTTAACGAAAAGGGTTTTCATGTACGAGGGAGCCTAAATTATTTAACAGGCCCCAGGAATTTGATTTTGGAGCAGCCCCCAGTTGCTTGGTGCCCTCTGTTGGACAGTCGGCGCACGACAGGTGGTAACGAGGTGCAAACACCAGCTGCCCCCTGTTGACTTTAAACACTGACCTCCCGCCAGAGGCGCCGCTACCGCTAACGATCACCCTGCCCCCTGGTGGTACGGGTGTGAAACAATGCGCAGCAGCGCGCCGTGCGGTCATCGGAGGAATTAGACAATAATTAGATGAAGGAGGAACGCCCACCAAACATTCCGATTGATCCGCCATGTTGGATTAGCGACAACAGCCGTTCCATCTCTGGACGTATTGATGGGGAAGGGTGATATTGTTGTTAGTATTGTGGCTTATGTTGGGCTCCCACTCCGACATACTACGATAGCCTTCCGACAAGTGTTCCGACACAGAATAAACTTTTCTATCAGAACTTTTCCCGTAGCAGTGGACCCTATGTGCCGATGTGGTTTCCGACACACTCCGACACGGTTCCGACAGAATAGCTGTGTCGCAACCATACAACAAAATCGGTCAAGATCGATTTCCCATACAATGTCTCGGAGTTAGTTTGAATCATTTCCCGCTGGCTAAGGCCCGTTTCCATTGGTGGACGAAAACGGTGTAGATTTTATGGGTTCTCTTTATAGGACATATACATTTGCCGTCACCAGTACTAAAGGTGTTCGGTGCTGTTTGACTGTATATAAATGGGCCATTAGGAGAACTAAAAAAACTACGTCGGTTTTGTCGGCCAATGCAAAAGGGCCTTATGTGTAACCCTATTCACCATCCCACCCCCATTTACATGATTGTGTTTATATATACTCACAACGATTCATTGCAAATTTCCTTTTCGTTAATTGGCGTCACACCCACCCTTCTAAGTATTCCGCTTTCACTCTGTCGATTGTTAGGGTATGTGAAATATGATACCTGTATACAGGTGTTACTATACGAAAGAGACACTGTACTATGTAAGATATCATTTGATAGTAATATCTCCCACCGAGAGAAGCAACAATCTGGTGAAATATGAAAAAAATCAAACATACGCCATTTTGTGTTGGCGATTCTAGAAATCGCTACGTTTCTCGCTTATCGTGTCCCCGGCTCTGGATATACTTTCGTCCCGTGTGAGGGACTCCAGATCCGGTTCCTGGCAGATTTTGCGTTGGTGGAAGATAATTGCAACTCAACCCTCTTGAGACAAAGAAGAGTCTTAATTTGATTTAGATTTGTTCAAGAAAGTGATTGTTAAATTAGGTCAATCAGAATTCTAACTTTGAAACGAAACAGGCCATTTTTTTAATAATGGATCGTTCATATAATCATCTTTTCTTACGGAGCCGTTACCTACATATGAACTTGAAAAGGCCAGGGACTAGGACAGGACACTTAGACAATATTAATCTATTTCCGATACTAGTTGGTGTATCCTCTGCGTAATTGATGCGTGGAATCCAAGCATGGTGGTATCCAAGCATGGGCGAATAAACAGAGGCAAATAAAAGGAGGATACACACTGTTATTACAAACAGGTTAATGTTGTAATCAGGGTTAAATGGAAGAGTTGGCGGTAATGTGAGAACAGAAGACAATTGCTACGGACGCTCACTCACGTGGTTCCGGTAACGTGGTTCCGGTCACGTGACCACCCTACTCCGCACACCACCTTTGCCGACTTCAACCTGAGATGCAAATGAGAGAGGAACGACCTGCCCACCATACAGAAACTGTTTTCTCTCATTTCCTCAATTTCCCCCACTTCGTAGGGCAATCTCAATATATCGTAACATTTCTGTCATATTTTAATTATATTTTATATTCTAATTACTATATATGAATTATCTCATATTATCATTACCGTGCTTTTGTGTTAGTCATTATCATTTAGCATTGCAAATCAAAGTTATCAAAGGAAGGACAAAATGACTGCAGATCTTCTCACGCATCATATTTTTTTTATGCGAGGTGACATTTCTGGAACTTTTCCTCATATTCCCCTAGGAGGATACGGGTATCTGTGTCCTCCTCCAGTTGCAATAACGCAGGCCCATGGATACATTTTGGGTACAGGTAGTATCAGGTGGATAATAAATGAACTATCAAGCAGAGGAGGGGCAACATTTAAAACCTATGGTCTCCGATACACATTGATGAGTATTTCCTAACCACGACAGTAATAAACGAAAAGGATAATAGTATTCCAATATTAGCCTATATCTCTGGATATAAAATCTTTATATCAAAGCATAATTTATATGGAAGTCTTCGTAATCATTTGCATTAGTCAATTACTGAAGTAAACACTGCGAATCTTTTTCTGTGAATCAGTTTTATTTTATATGCCAATAAACATCAAAAGGGAAAAGTGATAAAGGAGATTTACTTTATTGCTAAGACGCGAAGATCCAAACGTAGAAACGTCTGAATTCTTTTTACGTTGTCGTAGAGGAAATGACATAATGTAAAACAAATGCAGAAAGAAGTGAAGATGAGCGAAAGGCGGTGCGTAGCCTGGCTTTGGCGATGTCATTACGTGCTTGTTTTTATGTCAATACTGTGTTAGCATTTCTCTTCTCCTAAAAGAAAGGGACGACGAGGAGGGCCACGCGCCATAACCATAAATCAGTGCCTGTTTCTGTCTTGCTTGTTGCAGCGCAGTCTAGACTTCCTCGCAAGGTTGATGAAATCGAGATAATCATGTTTAGGGCATAGCTGCATGTGGAGGCTCCTCGTCCGTCCATCTGAGGTGAGATCGTTAAGGAAAAGAAGAGAACAGAGTGCTGTTTAATAATCCAGAGGACATATTCTGGCTGTACGATTAGATAAAACCCACGAGAAAGGATAATGTGTACGATCTGTCCTAGAATTTCGTTTTATAAATTTTGTTCTGGGCCCGTATAATATTCTAGGATCGTACATGGAGACCCTTTTCTGTACATTGCGCAAGGGTTATTGTTGAATAATATTCAAGTCTGTTTACTAAGACGGCATTAGCCATCCATAAGGTAGTCCACATGTGAATAAAGTTGATCCACATTGTCCCTTGGTCTCTATGCTGGTAACTGGACCGATGGCACCACGAAATGATGGCACATGGACTGATGGCACCTCTTTTCAGTGTTACCTGGACTGGCACCCGTTCCTGCACTGATGGCACCACTTGCCTTGACTAATGGCACCACCTGATTCTTTACCTAGACTTATGGACATCATTTGATCTATGTTTAGTTCCAGTTTAAAGTTTGATGAATGTTGATTTATCAAGATTCCACATACTCTAGAAGATTCAGAATATGGATGGTAAGAACTCGGAGGGTATCACGAAAGGGATGCTCAGACCTTTCTCATGCACCCAAACCAACGATTATATAAAATTAACTGCTGAATACCATCATATTAATACAGTATTATACTATATATATTTTTAAATATTTTTTTTATTTTTTTATTTACTGAATCGATACATAGACATTCTGCCTGGCGGCAGGTTTTGTGTGTCTGCAGAGTATACATCCATACATAGTCATAAAGCAAACAACATCAGTCTGTAAGGAGAACTTCTATACATACATCGTATACAAGAATTATACTTGTTCAGTTGGGAAGTTTATACAAATGATTCATGGTAGCGATGAAATGAGATGGGATTACATAGAGTCTAGTACTTTCATTCATTTGGTGTCCTCAACCTGCTCTTTAGTTTCACATGGTTTTTGTATGTGGAAATTTTTGTGCACTGTTAAGCCTCTATGGACAGGTCATTCCAGAGAAACATACCCCCATATAAGGGGTTTCTCTTGAAATGACCCGTTCTAGGCCGTTTAAGTCTCAATTGTCTTGGGCTTGGGTACATGGGTTTATACATGCAACTATGTCTTTACAGTATCGTTTCATGAATATGTATTTTAGGTAAGTACGTCGAACAGTGTATCCACATTGCATGTCTCATGGAGATTTTTAACACTTAGGTCACCAATTCTAGATCTTGTACATATTCTTAAGGCTCGGTTTTGTAACTTCTGCAATTTCTCTAACGATGCATGCGATGCGCCAGTAATAAAATAACCTGAATAGTCAAAGATGAGAGCAATTAGCGTTTTGTATATTCTTATACTAACAGGTTTACTTATATACTTCCTGATTCTGGCCAGTTGATATATACGTTGATTGACCTTTCGTACTACATCATTTATCATGTTTGACCAGGATAACGTTTCATCCAGTAGTATACCTAAATATTTGAAGGACCTACATCTTGGAATAGCTACCGTTCCATATAAAATGGGATTGTCTTCTATCAGTGAGTCATATTTCTTGAGAAGGGTTGATGAACCAAAGACACATAATTTCGTTTTTTTAGCATTCACTACCATAGAGTTATCATTACACCATTTTGACAATTGGTCCACATCATTCTGTAAACGGTACAGACCTGTCTCAATATTTTTATCACTGTTATATAAAACCAGGTCATCCGCATAAAAAATATGTTTAGAGATAAAAGCAATATCCTTAATATCATTTATAAAACAATTAAACAAAAGGGGCCCCAGTATACTACCTTGGGGTACTCCTGATAGAGTTTGTGCACTTGAGGACAGGGTACTGCCAACTCTTGTACATTGAGAGCGATTTTTTAGGTAACTACCAATACAGGAGACCATTTTGTTACCGATATTAAAATCTTCACTAAGCTTATGTAAAATCAGTTGCCAGTGTACCCGGTCAAAGACCTTACTAAAATCGATAAAAAGACAAGCAGTTAAACGTCCATTATCTCTGAAAGTATAAAGGTCATTGACTATGTGCATGACTGCATCCGTGGTACCTTTCCCTCGTCTAAAACCGAATTGGTGTTCATTAAATAAATCATTATTTTCGATAAAATTTATAAAATATGTATGAATAATACGTTCAAGAAGTTTGCCCTGAAGGGGTAATATCGAAATAGGCCTCCAATCACTCGGATCTTCTGAGCTTCCTGATTTTGGGATAGGAGTTATTTCTGCATGACCCCAAGTAACTGGGAAATTGGAGGTGTTGATAATATTCTGAAACAAGGTGTGCAATTGTTTAGTCAGGACTGAAAAAGCATCACCGAGAGTTTTGCTATTAATGCCCGGTACGCCACTTGGCTTATTATGGTCAATTTCTTTCACCACAGAGTGTACCATGTCAAGCGTGATTACAATCATATCTAACTTGTCAGGTTAGTTTTCGGCATAAAACTCAGGTATAGCATCATTTGTTTCATTGTGACCAACTTTAGCGAAATAATCATTTAAGAAATTAACCATATCAACGCCTCTAAGCTTTTTTGTTGTTTTCTTTATCATATAATGTAGTTAAGACAGTTTGATGTTGTGGGTCGTAGATATCATTTACTGATTTCCAGAATTTCTTCGGATTCCCAATTGTGTTGTCCAACCTTTCCTTCCAAAAATTCTTTTTTGCTTTTTTAATTTCTGAAGTGACTTTATTTTTTTAGTTTCTTTGACCTTATTAACTTTTTTTACATCTCCCTTACGCAAGTAATCATTTAGGGCTTCATCCCTTTCAATCATGTAGCTTATTATATCATCCGTTATCCATTCTGCTTTCTTCTGTTGAAAATCAAAATTTTTAATAGGACCCACCTTTTGTAAGTAACTTTTAATTAAAGCTAAAATAGTATCCCACTGTTTTGAGGGATCCGTTTGCAGATAAAAATTAGACCAGTCATATTGAAATAAGAGGTCTTGAAGGTCAAATGCATTATAGTTTCTGTACGAACGGCCTTCGAAAGTGCATGGTTCTTTCATGGGCAGGGAAAAAGTCTGGTCCACTAATATTGCCAGATGGTCACTTATTATCTTGTTGTCTACAAAGGCAGTAATATGCTTACCACTATTACTGATAATATGGTCTATACACAATTTCCTTCAGGGCGGGTAATTTCAGTTATATAAGATTTCAAACCATATTGTCTGATAAAAGAGAAAAAAATTTTACCTTCTGTGATATCCCTGCATTGAATATTTATATTATCATCGCCCATCATCCAGATTTCGTGTTTCCCAAAGTCATGGTCATTAAGGAAAGAATCAATACTGCCAGTGGGAGCATGATAATAAAATATTAATAGGATCTTTTTGTTTTTTGGTTTTTCTATATTCAAAGTTATTACCTCAAATTCTTCGCTTGATTTTGACCATTGATTGACCTTTTTACAGTATTCGTCATGTTTATCTTTCACAAAACAGCACATGCCATCCTTTCTCGGTCTTGTCTGTATATAACATAACCCGGTTGTGATATCATGCCCAATGTATGCTGGCCCTTTAACCAAGATTCACTATAACACATATAGTCAACCATGCTATAGGTGTGCATAGCCATATTTACGGACCAAGCTAGATATATACCACAGCATTTCGAAGCCTACATAGCATTGTATCCTTGAACTGTTCCAGTTCTTTGAAGAAAATATTCCTACACCGATATTGAACCTGAGGACAATTTCTAGATATTCCTGGATTATTAAACAGCTCACTGTGACTTGGCAATATGTATAACTTCAATTCTATAGCCGAGAATATTTTCACCATATAAGGAAATACATTTCACTTTGATTTGGTCTCGCATAGGTCAACCTGAATAGTCAAATTGTAGATCAAACTCAACAAATAGTTTTACATGTTCTTGATAAAAAAAAGTATGAGTGCATCATATGCTGACGTGTTCGTATTCCGAAATGGCAACTGTTGTTATCGTCTCGGTCAAATAGGATCATTCACCCATGCTTGAAGGTAGTTATTTTTGAAGGCATCGTTAGATGTTTGTTCTACTAAAGCTACATATAATTATTATGGGCAAAGTGGCGAGCATGAGTCGACATGAATATATGAACTATATATTAGCTACATATCCTTGTAGACAGAGCTCTATGGAGTGTCCGGAGAAACCTAAATCAAAGCAAGCGCAGTTTATTTTTTACTTATTTAAGCCAAATGCAGTAGTACAGGTATTCCATTTGGATAGTTGGAAAGTTGCCGCAGTGTATGTCTCTTATACCTTAGGGACTGGACAGTTTTAATTTTCTTAATGATTACTTTTCAGCAAGAAAAAGGAGCGAAAAAGCAAACAAAAGAAATGACATAGTACATGCCGCCCTTCTAATTGATAGTCTGATTGAAACAGAGGATATCGCGATATATTGGAATATTCAGGGGTGGAGAATACCGCAGGATATTCTACACATAACCCCCTTATGAAACTGCACTTTTTGTCAAGATTTGGTTATCATGCATCTCACGTGGGGCAAATTAAGCTGAATTCCTCTCACCTGGTTACGTTGGCAGGCTTGGGTGCACGTGCATACACAATCACCGTGTCTGTGTGTGTGTGGGTTGGGGAATAGTCCTCTTTCTCTGCTACCTTCCAAACATGTTTTCTGAGTGATCTGAAGGACTTTCAGAGACGTTGTAACGCCAGAGTTAGACCGGTACCTCCAAGGTGTCTGTTTGATAACTTATACAAACGGTATTCAGGGCACAATGAGACCTCGTTCGAGAGTTATCGTTTGATAGTATATATCTAAGCTTGTTCAGAAAGACAGTCCCAGCCAATGAAAGGTCGTCCATAAGTGTTGACCCACATTCTCCTTGGGTCTCCATGGCTTCCAGAAAAGGGTCTTTATACATTTACGACGAAGATCATTCAACAGGTCTTTGGGTAGTCAAGGTACTCAATACCCTTAAACGCTAGATCTACCAGAATATCTTAGTTATCTAGTAGTAATGGGACATGTCGCTAAATTTCGGGCTCAATCATCTACTATCTTACAATAAATGATGCACTCCCTTACCAAAAACTAAACAATGATATCCCGAATCAACCCAATCTTACCTGATTTATCATGTTTGGTGGGGCCCAATATTCTGAAATGATAACAAGATTTGAATCAGCTTTTTGCACGCATTTTCCTTTATATGTGTTGGCTATCATTACACATCAATATCATTAATAATACAACAAATATAGATACAATTTTGGCTAAAATATAACTTATCTTAGAAAATATGATAATTAAAATAAAATATTCACGTACATTCGGCCTAGGTTACGAATATGCCACAGGCCTCAATTGTTTCTCTTCATTATCTGAACAGTATTATAAGGCCCTTTGAGGTATCATACAAAATATATGTAGATGACATTGTCATGTATCATCGAAAGTGATTATAGAAATAGCCAACACGCTTTAGACACCCTGCATATGTGGTTGCATGAGGACCTTCTCCCTATCAACTGTATGAAGACAAAGCTAATGTGGTGTGGATCCACAAGAAAGCTGTCGCGTAACTTACCAGACTTATTTCTAGACTTGGAAGAGTATAATTTTCCTTACTATACGTACTTTTGAGCCACCACTTAACATTCGAACAAAAACTAAAAATTGGTGATTTAAAAACTATAAAGGAAGTTCCACCAGTTTTGTAAAGCTAAATATTAATGAATGAAGTCTCAGAATGCAAAGTATATAAGCAGACAATCATGGAGACAGCCGATCATGCAAGTGTCTTACTTGATCGGCCAACAAAAGAAAACTTGGGAAACCACGGCGCTTACAGTATCGCGGACTATGCATGTGCTTCCGGTCTTATGCCCTGATGTACACTATCGAAGAGTTGCATGATAAAACGGGAGATATAGTTTAAGAGAACTTAATTTTAATATTGTTCATATGTCATGTAAAGTCCATATAGACACATGTATAAATGTGTTCACATGCAATACGTGTTCACATGTATAGTACAAAGCTAACTTACTTGCGTTTAAGAGACTGATGGCATTTGTAGTGTATACAGTGAGAAGGTGGTAGACCTAAAAAAAATTGTAGCGAACCTGACCGAAATAGAAAAGATATCAGTTTCATATGAATATTAAATTTTACTGCATATATTCCGGCGGCAAAGACAGAGTCTTGAGTCACTTCATTCTTCCACTTCAATTGACTTCCTAGATTGCAGAAGAAACCTGCAGGTTTTCTCGCTTATGTTCAAACTGAGTAAAAGTGAATATAATCTGGATGATCGTATCAGAAGAACTCGAAGCGATACCCGTGTTAAGTTTAACCAGTCGCCCTACTTTAGAGGGGTTCAATTGTGGAATACGTTGAATGGACACACACAGAAAATAGAAGGCAAAAAGGAATTCAAGATAGTGATCAAAGAAATAATGTCTGCTTTTATGAATGGAAAACTTGAAATCACATGTTTCATTACCCATATGATTCGATATGTTATGAAGTTGATTCAGTGTCTCGTAACTGTTCCTGGAGTTTATGAAATACATCTCAGTATGATACGGTAAACTCAGATGCTCAGTTGTTATAAAATTGTGTACCACACATGTAATTGTGCATTGATCTCATCTCATCCTCATCAAGCCATTGTCAATCTACATCGCACTGGTCCGGTTTGGTTAATGGTATTTAAAGATAATTTATTTATATTACCAACAGGGTGTTACCCTCTGACGATTTTCTTCTGTGTGTCAAAATATCTTGTACTCCTTTTCTGAACTATCGCTGGAAGAACTACCCTAAAGTGATGGAACTGATAGAAATAAAGAAAAAAACAAAACAAAAAACTTTCTTCACACCATTTCAACCAGTATGATAATTACTATTTATATATATAACAATTCTATCTCGTCTTAACAATCTCTCTTTCATTACCTGGTGCTATAATGTCTTGATGTCCCAGTTCATGGTAAAGGATCTGTATGCAATATGCATTGTTAGTTTTGCAATAACCTCGGGCAACATAAAAAGCCAGTTAGATCACGTCGTCATTATATGACCGACGCCACCTACATACAATACCACACCAAAATAATTAGTGTTTCTTTGTTGGATGTTAGCAGGATATTCGTCTGGGAGCCTTCTGAAGCAAAATAACCCTTTGCATGCAACATCCGATTCCCTACCACACCTTTTCTCTATAGGCATTGGCTAGAGTAACCCCACAATGTTTTATAGAATTTAAAAAAATCGTTTTCCTATCTATCGAATACTGTATGCCTGGAATCATGGATGCATCATGCTTTGGTTCACCTGGGAATGCCTGGAGGCATCATGCCTTGGTTTACCTGTGAATCCCTAGAGGTATTATGTTGTAGTTCATCTGGGAATGCCTGGAGGCATCATGCTGTGGTTCCCCTGGAATCAAGACATCATGCTGCATTTCTTCTGGTAATGCCTTGAGGTATCATGTTGCAGTACATATGTGTATGCCTGGAGGCAACATGCTGCAATTCATCTGGGAATGCGTGTAGGCATCATGCTGCAGATGCTGCAGGTCTGGAGGCATCATGTTGTGGGTTACCTGGGAATGACTGGAGACATCATGCTGCAGTTCGCCTGGGAATGGCTGGAGGCATCACGCTGTGGTTCATCAGGGAATGCCTAGAGGCATCATGCTGCAGTTAGCTTGGGAATACCTGGAAGAATATTGCTATGGTCGACCCTAAATGCCTGGAGGCATCATGTCGTGGTTCACCTCGGAATGCCTGGGGGCATCATACTGTGGTAAAAGGGTTAATGGGAGCAGCGTAAAACGGAGACAAGAGACACGAGTTGCACGCTGAGATACATTAATGAATATACACGGACTGCGTCAATAACAAATAGTTGTATATAAAGTGGGTGTAACTAAGCGGTGGCTATGCGCTGGTCTCCAAGCCCATGAGAAAGGATTCCTAGCATACCACTGAGATAAGATGACATTTCCGGATAAGTTTTGTGATCTGTAGACGGAAATTATCAATAAAATGGAAAACTTTCTCTATATGGGATACTTCTTCAGTTTCTGGGAACTAGGAGAACGGGGTCAGAAGCAACACAATTAACCTTTATATTCAACTCAGATCAGTGCTTCTAGAATCCCTAGACCAGAGTTTCTTACACGGGCGTCCACAGAATCATTTTATGTAATCACGCTGATGTTGATGGTGCTTGGAATTTGATATTATTGGTTGTTTTTGTGTGTTCTTTTTTAATTCAGTAAACATCTCCCCCCAAAATTATTCACCAGTAACGCTGCGTTTACACTATACGACTGGTGAAAAGATCGCAGCTGAAAAGAGGTTAAGTAAAGAAAAATCTTAGTCTTTGACACATAACACTTATTGTGTACAAAAGGCGACTAACCTGGCGTTTACACTAGACGACTAAATACATGAAGACTAGATCGTCAGCCAATAGACGTCAGGTGGTGGCTATGTCCACCGCAAAAGTCCTTGAGCTCAGAATTTCCTTGAGGGTTTAAACTGAAGACTTTGAGTTTTCAGAGAATTGCTGCCTATGTAGATGACTATTTAAAACCGGCTTGAAATAGTCGGCGGTATCAGAGCGTTTTCATTAGTGGTGAAATGGAGCCAAATTGAGTAATCTGATGTAATAAGACGATCTATAGTCGCCACACGCTTGGCGTTTACATTAGATAATTTCTAGTTTTTTACTGCTGAAAGTCGTCAGGAGGTGCAAAATGCAAGAATTGCCGGCCAGAATTGTCTAGTGTAAACGCCGGGTAAGGTTTACAGAACTGTCTTACGCTGAGACGATGAATTAAGCTGCTTTGAAATAGTCGTCAGTGTCAAATCATCTACATTCTGTGGTCGTCATTCTTTTGGCGCTTATACTAAATGATGTCTAGTCATTGGTGGTGGGGAGGTCTTCAGGTGGTGTGAAATTCAAGAATGGTCGTCTATTATATTGTCTAGTGTAAACAACGGGTAAGACAATACAGCAGGAAATTACTTATCATTCAGTCCTGTTTTAGATATTATGCTTCGCCTCGTGCAGTAGTATGCTATCTTGCCGGAGTCTTGTGGACTTGTGGACATAGCCACCACCCGACGTCTATTGGCTGACGATCTACAGTCGTCACGTATTTAGTCGTCTAGTGTAAACGCTGGGTTAGTCACCTTTTGTACACAATGTGTGTTATGTGTCAAAGACTAAGACTCCCCGCCCTGCCAGCGCCATGCGATCACCCCACACCACTTTTCTACCTCCTCTCTCTCACTTCAACCCTCCTTGCCTTCACTCCCTCTTCCCTCCCTCGGGCTCGGACTCTCCTCACCAGACCACCTCAACACCCCCTCCCTAGCCCCCCTCACACTCCTCTGCCTACGTCCTGCCAGAGTCTCCCTGACTCGACTCGGCATGGACTATGTGACTGGCTTATGTAACTCGGAATTACTCAATTACTGACTAATGACTACTCTTATACATAGCATAACAATTTTGTATTCGTGTAATACCAGTGAGTAATACAAATTCGAGTATTACAAGGTGTAATTGACATGGTTACCGAACAAGAAAAGAATACTCTAGGTATTATCAAATGTGATTGAGTGTATCAGATAATTGATATACGATATCTGGAGAGTTTAATGATTAATCACCCAGAATAATACAAGTTTGTGTAGGGTGGATGGGTGGAAACTTTAAACGTGTTAACAGTCTGAGTGGTGCGCGAAGACTGTGTGTCACGTGACCAAAGGTGGTCTGTGAAACGTCCGATAGAGGGGGTGTGAGTCAACCTAAGCGCCCTCTGCAGTCATTAATCCTCACCACGTTCGCTCCAATTACTGTAATTTATCTCCTCAATTTCTTTGGTAACATTTCTTTAATAAGTTTATTCCATATTACTCTCCTGTGTTAGTCATTACAGAGTGGCAGTAATCCCAACAAAGGAGACCCAATCCATAAACTTTCTTACAAGTCTAGTCAATCGGTGAAGTGTCCATTATGGCGTACATAAAAGGGACTGCATGCAAAGGCCCCTGCTTATTATCGTTTGGTATTCTAGGCCTAACAAAATTTCAATTCATTCACCAAGCGTTGAGTTCGATTAGATTTAGTTCAAGCTCACACGCACAACACTCCCCCCAAATATATGCAGTCCGCAATCATAAACAGGCAAATGTAGTATTAAACTGTTGGGGCAAACACTATGTTCAAATACATGTAATTCTAGGTGACAATATTCCAATTGTACTCTTACATATACTGGTATTTGGACAAAAATCCTGAAGAAGATTACTTGTGATTGGGTGTCTATCATTCAGTATCTGACTGACCTATTATTTGAAACAAAGTCTGATTCAGTTCTAGAGGTGCAATTTTGTATGATGCAAAGCGATTTGATAAATTGGCAACGTTAAATTTGAATATATGGCGAGTGAAATAGCATGTATTTGAATGTTTACGAAAAATTAAATGTTCGGTAAAAAATACACAAACAAACGTGGCATTAATATACATGACAACTGGCGAAAAAAGGTTAGGCAGTGGCTGGGTTGTTTAAATGCACTAAGTAGTATTTGATATATTGGTTTTTTTGTAAGATAATAGATAATCAATTGACTGATAAAATGTTTAAATGAAAACAAACAAGTAATACTATGAAATAGGAATGATTAAGAAAAAAATAATTTGGGTGGCCAAAATTAGTATGGCGAATGGAATTGAGGGGGACGGAAGGGAGTTAAGGTGTAGTCAAGTTGTAGAGGGTATGTTGTGTAGCGTGAGGGTGAGGCACCAGGTGTGAGAAATGCCCCACCTCGCCTACATACCTGACATAACAATGATATTGAAACTCAGTCATAAATGATTTAAGTAAAAGTGCTATATTGAGCATATTGTACGAATGGAACGTCCAAAACTTTATAAATGAACCCGGAACGTGAGGATATTCACCAAATTGATGAGCATAAGTACAATACAAAGATTCTATATTGTTTTTCCAACAAAGTGATACTAAGCATGAGAGAATACATGAAAAAGCAAGGATGTAGTAGCTGATATGAATTTTGCTGGAACGTCGGAAGTGTTTCGATGCAACATGCAACAAGTCTAACACATATCGAAGTTAAATACACTATAAACCTTTCAATACATATAATTGTGTATTTCCCGCAGTGAACATTTTAAGAAGTACATGTCGGTTGCACAAGTTGACAAATGCAGAGAAAAACATTTATGAAAGCCTCAATTGAAAAATCAAATTTAAAAAAAAGGAATGGGCAAAACCTTGTCAAACCCGTGTGGCCAGAACTGTATTTCCGCAAATGGCCAAATAGCTATCTAAATGTGAAAAGCAACATGTTTTTTACAGTATCAAACCTCTGCATGTTTCATACCATGCACACAGAAGGAAGCAAAGCACATTTGATAAACCCATTTACAATCTTTCGCCCGTTCCATTTCTTGGGTAAGTTTCAAAGCTATCAATTGACCGAAAGACAAAGAAAAACTCCTCTCTGTAGCCCAGCCACCACATGCAAGAAATGGGCACAACTTGAAAAATGCCTAAATTTGAGAAAAAGCAAAGAAACATTCACTAAATATATACATACTGCACAGGTTTCTAGGATATTTACACCAAGTTTCGGACAAATTTCAACACATAAGATATACAGATTCAGCAAAAATAATCGATAGTTTGAAGAGGAAAAAATGGTACATCATTTTCTGAAAATTTACAAATCCCTTCCCCACAAAGCCACAAGGAGTGGAATGTTTATGATTTTTAGAGAAGATATGCACAATAACATACTTCAAGTGTAGAAAACCACAAAAATGATAATTAGGTAATATTGACAAAATCAGTCAGTATCCCAGGTGAAACCATGTTCATTATAAAAACCAGTAAGCATTTTTCCATGTGTGCTCACTCACTTAATACTAGATGTATAAACCTATAACCTTTAATATAATTGCACAACACCTTGGAGAGTATCTTGAAAGTGTTAGTTGTTTAATAGGCTTTAGATTAGATACCATTTTATAAGTATGAAAACGGCATTTCGGACGTTTTGCGAGAAAAAGTGACAAACCCTTTTTTGTCAGACCTGTGAAAAATACAGGAAAGAATACCCAGATCAACCCAAAACTTTGTATGGCATAGAAAAGTGTTACAGCTCATAGGATAAGTGGCTTCCGAAATGCTGGTAATGTAGTATTTAATATGTTGATACTTATAGTATTCTCCCCCCCCCCCCCCCATTTTTACCCATTTTCACACTTTCATTGATTATTGCATAATGAAGGAATAGCCCAACATACTCGAAAATATATATCAAATTAAAGCTGAGAATGTCCCTGATAAGATGCAAAAACCGTTTAAATTTATATTAATTATGAAAGGTTTCATGGATGAGTATATATAAAATAACCCAAATTCATGGGATTGTACATTCTTAGAAAATCTGACCCATATACGCCATTTACCATATTCGATGAAAGTATAAAATATATAACATGGGCTTTACTATCTGATTTTATGTTATCAGAATACTTATGAATTGCCAATGTGTTCTATAACTCATAGAGATCATCATATTTTATTTGAAAGTAAATTGTGTAATATACCTTGAACGTCGTCATTACCTTATAACAACAGTAATTATAATTGTTTTCGTTGTGCTTGATGATAAAAGGCGCACGTGGAGAATGAGAAAAGGATACAGGCTTTCAGTAAATCAAGTCCTTTTGACAATTAACTGAGATACTAAGTGTGTCAACATGGCTGGAATACACACGTCGAGCTCTCTGCTGTCCTTCCTTTATTTCTCGGGCAAAGTCTTCACACGACATGGATCGAACATTTCCTAAAGTGAGACTGGCACAAATAATTCATGATAATTCCGCCGATTAGCTAAGCCACTTACAAGAGATGCGTCAATCGTTCCAGCCCCTCCCCTCCTCACTCCCTCCGCCCCTCCCTCACCTACGGCCATTCGCCACAGCCTGGGTTAGCAAGTTGAACGTAAAGCCGAATGACGGGCCTCCCTCCCACTCACCCACCACATACCTCCCGGCGCATCTCCACCAACGCACTCCCTGATTGGTCTCTGGCTGCGCCACCATGAAAGCTGCGTTGTGATTGGTCGATGCGCCTGGAACTCAGACGGGAAACGTAGGCAGACGCTGCATACATATGTGGGAGCGTGGCGAGAGTCTCCAATGCGCGTTCGCTGTCGATCTCTTCAGAGCAGACGACTTTTAGACAAGTCCCAGAGAAAGGTGTGTGTGTAAGATGTTTTGGCGCGCACTGGCAGTGCTCCTCCTAGCGATAGTTGTTACCGTACTTACGCTGCCCTTGGAGCCGCAGGCGGCGGCGGCAGACGCGGCCCTCCCAGCGTCCCTCCTGGCGTCCCTCCCGGCGTCCCTCCATGAGCGCGGGAGACGATACGCGGACGCCTATCCCGACGCCGCCGACGCTGCCGACCTAGCGGCGACCGACGACGACGACGCGGCCGGGCCGCCTCTGCGGGTGCGCCGCAACTCGGACGCGGCGAAGCGCGCGTTTCAGCCATGGGGAGGCAAGCGGCAGGCTGAGCTACCGGAAGCGGCCTGGGATGCCGGTCTAGTGGGTGCCGACGACGAAGAGAGGTTGGCGCGCGCCTTCAACCCCTGGGGCGGCAAGCGCAACCCGCCCGCCGACAAGCGTACCTTCCAGCCGTGGGGCGGCAAGCGCGATGGCGCCGATATCGACGATGCGCTCACCAAACGGAAGTTCCAGCCGTGGGGCGGCAAGCGACAGATTCCCGACGTGGAAGACCTAAAGAGGCGCTTCAATCCGTGGGCCGGCAAACGGAGCGACATTGAAAGTGACGTTGAGGAAGTAGACGCGCTACAGGAAGGCGAGGAGGGGGAGGAGGGACTCGGGCCCTATGAGGAGGCAGAGAAACGCGGCTTCCAGCCGTGGGGCGGCAAACGCGCTTTCCAGCCTTGGGGCGGCAAGCGAGCAAGTTTCCAGCCTTGGGGCGGCAAGAGAGCAAGTTTCCAGCCATGGGGTGGCAAGAGAGCAAGTTTCCAGCCGTGGGGCGGTAAGCGCTCGAAGTTTCAGCCGTGGGGCGGCAAGCGGGCGTTCCAACCGTGGGGCGGCAAGAGGGCGTTCCAGCCGTGGGGCGGCAAGCGGAGTGGTGCTGGGGTTCAGGAGGAAGGGGAGAAGCGGCAAGGCTTCCAGCCGTGGGCTGGCAAGCGGAGTACAGACAATCACCTGTCGGAACTCTTTGAAACGCGGAGAGACTTGAACTGAAGTCATGGTTCCACTCACATATGACACCACCTCCCATCCCCCACCCTGTGTACAGTGACTAACCGAGAGAAAATCTAAAAAGAAATGTGAAATCTGCATGATAACCTAAGGGAAAGTCGAAATCTACAGCTACCTTTCACCGAACAGTCTGTCCATTCATGTATCCGATTGCAGGAACTATACATCTACGTAAACCATTTTTATTGTTACCATTACTTCTTCTTCTGAACCGGAACTCTTACTAAGCCTACAGACGGCACACAATGCACAGACACTCAGTGACTCTACCAACTTTTAATATGGAGCTGGCAGAGACTGATAGAGGACTCAATATGCTACTCGGGCCGTTTTGATTGGTTGTTGATTAATGTATAATGAACGACGACTTGAGGAAAAGGACTCTTGTTAAATACTACTCATGCGTTGTTTATCAGATTGGTAAGTAAGAAATGATTTAGGGCATTACCCAACAGGATACAGTACTGTAAGTGTAACTCAAACTCAACAAGTTCTCACATAGCAATCTGTACACTGAACAATACGGAGCTCCCATTGCGAAATAGTTCGGTATAATTAGTACTTATCCATGTTTATATTATGGGTTTATTTTGTAAAGGGACAAGATGGTTGGGAAATTGTGCCTATTATGTTGTTGCTTTATGGACGTTAAGACGAATTCTTATTGTGATGGCAAGAGAGTCATTCTCTGTAGCAAACATGTATAAATGATTGTGTGATAAAGCATATACGTTATTTTTCCTCATTCAAATTTTTGAAATTCTCGTAGTTCTTGTTATTTATTTGAAAACGTCACGAATTACTAGGTACAGGATATGAAAAGCCAATCATCAGAAAGGACCCACGAACCTGACAGATCTGAGCATTAAAACATATACGAATGCAATGAACACCCTACAACTAAACGTGGAATGGCATGGGAAACTGGATATAATATTTCCTGGACAGGCAACATTAATTCAGAATCGATATCCATGTATCACACAATCTGGATAATTCAAAGACGGATTTCTAAATGATTTCTAAATTTTTATTGTCACACATATAATTTATTTTCCTTTTTTATTTTAGAGTTTTGGTACTATTTATTCAAGTACATCTTCTGGTTAAACTTACAAAACGGTCTATGGGGTTATAGAATGGAACTACTGTACCTGCTGGTGGGTATATAGTTCTATTTTATAATCCCATTTACGTTCCCTATTAAAAGGCAACATATAATTACGAACAATGAATCCACATTTCTTTATCAATGAACTCCAGTCGACCAGAAAGAGATTTCATACCTTACCCACTCTTTACACCAAACGTGGACACTTCACGACTATTAGCTTTCCCCGTTAAAATGTCGACCGGTGTTAACTTAAAATTCCCACGATTTCTCTCACCTATCAATATGGCAGCACCTCACGTTAAATTCGGCAACTACTTTTCTGGTAAAAGGTCAATATCCACAATTCTTGCCATATTCCATTTTTCATTTGTCATTCTGCAATGGGAAATATATACATTCTGCTACAATCTACACAGGGTTGATAGTACTCGCGAGTACTTATGTATGTGTCCCAATGTTAATGAACCAGGAATTAATCGGAGTTTAAATACCCATGATCTATATCCTGTAAATACGCACTGTTTCGCCATAAAACGTAAAAAATACCATACGCAACAGGGTTCCGTACGGCAAAACACAGAAAACTGTTCCGATCACATTAACTATAGCATTAGTTGTTTGGCAAAATTATTTCAACAATTTCTGGTACATAATGAATATAGAACGATCTGACCATGCTGTACAAGCTAGAAAACGGTATTTTTCCCTTAAGATATTGAATGACCGGAACTAATTTCAATGATGATAGATCGCCAAGTGTAAAAACCCATCTAACACTTCTTTGGTTGACGACTATCATATCGGGAGCACCACCCCAGATTTTGCTCTCTATAGAAAAGAAACGTGGCGTTTCCAGTCGTCTGACCAGTGTAAATACGGTTTTGTTTTGTTGTAATTTAACTTTATTCCATACTGCAATAATCTGGTGAAATATGAAATAATATCTCACATACACACCATTTCGTGTTGGCGATTCTGGAGTTCGCTGTATTTCTCGCTTGGCGTGTCTGCAGCTTTAGGAATATCTCTCACGGATAGTTTAGCCTATCACAAGGAATAATCAGGTGAAATATAAAGTAATGATGGCTCACATATAGGCCATTTTTGTTGGCAATTCCGGAAATCGCTGTTTCTCACTTGGTGTGTCTCCAGCTTTAGGTCAGTTCTCCAGTGATCGAGACCACTTGTATTTCATGGAAGATATGCAGCGATTTCCGAAATAGCCAACACAAAGCAGCAAGTATATGAGCTATTTTTCAATATTTCACCTGATCATTGCTTTCAAGATGCTTGTTTATCGGTGGGAGATATTACTGTGAAAAAATATATCACATACATGATATTTTGTATCGGCGATTCCAATTTTCGCCGCCTTGACTAGCTTGTAGTGTCCTCGGCATTATCTCAGAAAGAATCAACCACTTTCCTTATACATACGTGCACGTATTTCATTGAGTCAGTTTCAACTGACCGATCATTCTGCACCGATCTGTAGTCGGGTATCACCCATCGAATTTATTAGTATACCGACGCCTGATTGGTAAAAGAAGCGCGACATGTAGAGAAATCCTCACCGATTATTTGAGATGGATTATGCATCAAGGCCGTTACCACCAAGCGACTTAATCAATGACCAACGGAATCACAAGGTTTCAGATGAAGTATAAATCGATACGAACATGCAAAATGCAGTAGAAATAAGGTATACCTGGGTTGGACGTGCGATTGGCTTTAACGACTGCTGGTATGCGGCTGTGATGTCCCTGCTGCCGCGGGCGAGCGAGTTAATTTATTCGGGCCACCTTCTAACCTTGGTGCACATTGGCTATGGTCAGTCACATGTCCCCATCCACACCAAAAGTTTTTCTCGAACGCGAGATTGACCCACACCCCACACGGAAAGCGGACAAACTTCACGCGAGAGAAAGCGAGAGAAAGAAAGGGAGAGAGAGAGAGAGAGAGAGAGAAAGAGAGAGGGAGAGAGAGAGAGAGAGACAGAGAGAGAGAGACAGACAGAGAGAGAGAGACAGAGTTTTTACCAAACAGAAATAAGGTATACAATGCACCGTCACCGCCAGCGTGATACCGACATGCAGTCGGTGCCACCACCGAAAGACCTTTAGAGGAAATTAATCGGTGCCGTTTTCGTCGACTACTGGAAAACATATTATTATTTACTTCACGTTTACATGCAGTATGGATGTTATACTGCATCATGTGCGGTAATAAAAGACGCGCTTACAGAGCTCGTATATGAAAGGCCGCTCTAGGTTTTTTGTCGAATAGAATACATACTGACGCTGGAGGCGGAGGGAGGTATCTTATAGGACAAAATGGCCAGAAGGACATCCTTACGGGCTCAGTCACTACGTATTCTTATTGTTATATACCTTAATATCATGAAGAACGCCATTGTGTGTACTTACGAAGTACAATACGGGCACAGTGCGCCCAAACATCATTCATGCTGCACCCCTAGCAGCGGGTATTTATAAAGGATTTCATAGACCTTCGGCCATAGGCGTATGATAGAGTGGTGTACTGCACGTCTAGGATAGCCACGGTCGCGCTTTAACGTCCTTCTGCATCTATTTACGGTAAAATGATTAAACTCTTTGAGATGTAGTAGATAGAGGACAGCTTTGTTTTAGGTATTAATGACAGAACGAAATTCCTGGTAGCCGTTAATACCCAACTAAATATCACTATTTTCTTTACCACTCCAAGCCTAATATCTATGAATCAGTATTCCTCAGGGGTAGAGAAATAGCTCCAGATAATACTTTATAGCGGAAAGCTTTGATCTGTAAGACCATCTACTTCTATGCCATCATTGTGTATGGAGTCAAGTCAGCGAGTACATATTACCCACAAACAAATCGATCTTCCTTTCGTTGGGATCGCTTTCATAGCAATCAGGTTGCTCCGGTTTAAACTTTTGTATTTGATCTTTGCTGTATAAATTATGAATTAATTCAATCAAAGTGATTCCTATCATTACATATGCTTAAAAATCTCGTTTTAAACAACACACCATTAAAAACGAGGTGTCACTTAAAACCTGAAATCAATGTCTCCAAAGCAGGGTACCTGAATTTAGATAAGTACTCTCTACACAAAGCGGCAACGTAATATCACCTATACCTATATGAATGTATGCCTTGACTGGACGCCTTTTCTGGAGAAATATGGTGTTTATTACTGGAGAAATATGGTGTATATTACTTTTACTACCGCGTTTTGATGATATTAGTTATATATAGACACTGAATATTATGACAGGGTTAATGATATATGAGGATCTTCCTATTGATTGGAGTAGACATAACTCTTTTGATATTGCACATTTTCTTTCGAAATGCGGTTTGCGTAAAAGCCTTTGTAAGTTGAGGTTATGATTGAAAACATTCCAAATTAGGAAGATTTGCTTTGTGATAGCAACCAAATTTCTGCTTTGGGAAAGGTCCTCAAATTGTGAAAGAAATGTATACAAAACACAATGTCTACCGATTTAAAAGAAGATATCGCTGTTAGTGTATCATAAAATTTTCGAAAGTCTAAGACATGTTGTGCATTTTACAAGAAAATCACGAAAATTACTCTATGTGACTAGATTTGAAAAAAAACGTGAAGTTTTAACATAGCAATAGCAAACCTTCCACCTATCTACTTTGTCGCTTTGATTATGGATGTTAGATATGATGATCGTCCTTACTTGGTGTGAATACTCTTTTAAACTCCTTGTAGTGTCCTTGACCGACAGGCTACAGCGACAGGTGCCGGGAAATACATATCTGAGAAAGTACAGAGAGAAGGGTTCCAGCTACAGCTGGACGAAAGTGATTAACGATCGGTAATTAACTTAGGCAATCAACTGGCCTGTAATTAGGTCATTAGTGTCGACGGACTCTTTGGGTGGAGCTGGCGCTAAGATAACATGCTTCATCATCAGGGTGCAGCCTGTCTTCAAGGGGCGGTCGCCTCTGCTGTGATGTTGCATGTATTGATACATCATATTGGTTATATATCCCCTGATTGTATCTATCCGGTAACATACGGTAGACAATTCTGAAATTACCATCGCGTGTGATGTTTTATAAAACGATGGGGAGGACTTTTGATGTCGTCTTATCAATTTGATATTATAAAAAGACACAAATCAATGGTTCTGTTGTATTTATTATCCACCTTCTCGAATAAATTAAACCCAGGAATTGTTATATTGAAGGGTACATCAATAGAGATTATTTTTCTTTGCTCTATGGCACAAATAGATTTTTTCCGGTATGCAATTGCTTTAAATCCGTATACTATGGTTGTAGTATCGAAGAGTATTTTTAACAATGGGTAATGCTCTACTGAGTCCCCATACATTTTCGACTGGGACATTGTATACGATGATTGATAAACACTATATCATTGTGGAAAATTTCACCGCCGGATGCAATTCCTAACTTCAACTACCTGGCAGTATATCGGAAAGGCTTCATTATGTTGGAAACAATTTATTTCCAAGTGATAAATATTATATACACATATTGAGCGTGGTGCCACGCTCCGATGATTGCAGTAGTATTGAAGTAGGAGTAAAATAGACTTTTCAGCTGGCTTTGTATGCTAGATTCCTTTCTTAGCGCGGTACAAGCTCATATTCGCCGCCTAGGTCAGGGAGAGATTGCAAATACTATTTGTGTATATAGTGTATCACTATATACCCATGCCGTATTAATCGCAAATACACACCGTTTTGACATAACGCACATTGGCCATCCTGACCAGTGGTCGCACTTGGTGTTCCCAAACGAAACAGTTGATGGACATGTTGCTATGGTTATGGTTATGCTTTCGTTAGACCTACACTCATCACAGATGCTGAAATAAGGCTTCTGATTGGTTGAGAGCCCAGAAGCTCTAGACTGGGTAGAAAATAAAGAAATGGCGGATGCTAACGCTTCGTGAATTCTGAGATGTTTTACAAACTCCACATATTGAATAAAAATGTGCAATACATAGATATATACAAGGTATTTAATGCAGGGCACTCATATGATACAGTTTAGATATCTTAAGATATACAAAATCAATCAATAAAAACACTCACTCGGCAAGCATTCCAGCATTCAGGGCGCTTCAAACCAAGCCAATTGACACCAAAAAAGCACTCGCAGGTTCCGCTAGAGTTATTGTGACATAAAAAAAGGTATCGCTGCGTTCGTATGTAACTAGAATAGATTATGTCCAACCACACTAGTACAATGTATAAAACTCAATGAAAATTGATAATAAATTTGATGGTGAACGTGAACGTCTCGTTCCATATTTACAATCAATTTTCATCTCGTTTTGAACCTTGTATAGCATGGTCAGGACGTTTTAAATAATTATCTCACCCCTGGTACAAATTCAGCCAAAGGACTGACATTATAAAAAAATACTAAACGATCACCCCCGTAGAGTGACAATACTATGCCATGGTCGTAGCGTAGTTAAAGTGAGATGACCTCATATGGATTTGCAAAGTATATTCTAATTCTTCTGATATTGTGATACAATTTAATGTCATAGAAAGGGGTGAGTTAAATCCAGAACCGCACTCGAATCGTAAATACACAATACTCCACTGGTTTTGATGTGTCATAATTGTCAGTCGGCTTCGCCTCGATGACGCTTGTGGCACTTCCAAGCATATGGAGTATTGTCTATTTATGCGATTCTCAATGCAGTTCTATATCATTACTATATTGTCATGCAGTATATCCTGTAAATATGCACTGTTTGGCCATATAACATAAAAATACCATATTTCATATGGCAAAACGCGAAACACTTTTCTGTCCTCGTCAAGCATTGCTTGTTTAAAATTAAGTTAATGATTTAATTTATTTCAGGAATATAGTAAATATAGAACGACCTATATATAATGTAAGCTATATAAGGATCCTTAGGTAACTGGATTCAGTCCAATATCCTTAACAGGTCGAATGTTTGATCATCCAAATGATATGAACCTGTCATTATAAAGGAATAGATCGCTACCAACGAGAATACGAATAGCCGTAATCTGCTAGGAGATTTGATAACTTAGATTTGCAAAACTGAATAATGATTACAATATTAAACTACTTCTGATACTATTGTGTGTGCATGTATCTTCCTTGCAGTGGACTCCACACAAAATGTTCGCTCAAACTCGGATATTACTATGCGTCAACTGTACGGAAGATAGGCTCAGAAATATAAGAAACAGTTTGACATTGTGTTGCTGACACCGTAGACTAGGCAGTATTAGACCCGGCGTCCACTGAGCTCCAAATCATTTCCAATTAGCCTAAAGGGGGGTGTCCACTGAGCTTACGACACACTACGACAAGCCTTCCGACAAGCGTTACGAGACAGAATCGAACGTTTTAGGTTTTTGTCGTAGCAGTGGACACACCGTTCCGACACGGCTTTCAACACACTCCAACACACTCCGACATGGCTACGGCACAGCATGCTTGTCGTTACCCTTCCGACAAAATTAAACATGTTTAATAAATCATAGAGGTCGGCTTGTGTTGCAGTGTGTCGGGAGCATTCCTACTATGTAAAAGCTATGAACCGCCCCTCCCCCCCACCAACGTGCACCTTTATAAACTGATAAGTACTGATACACATGGTATCTGATACTAGATCATTATTGACTACTGTAACTATGACTATTACACGTAAATAGACTATAATAATGTAGTCTATGCTGTAATGAGGGTTTTTGATACACGATTATTGATATTCGTTTGTATTTTTGATACAATTGATAAAAAACACCAATTCACTCAGTTTTTTGGGAGAAAATTGAAGAAAATCACATTTCCTATATACTTCATATATTGATAAATCCCTCCAAGTAAGCTGGTTGTGTCGGAGTGTGTCAGTTCTTTTCCCGCCAAACCATTACGACACACTCCGACAAGGCCTTACGACACACTCCGACACACTCAGACAGAGCCCTTCCGACAGGGATTTTCCTTGTCGTAGTGTGTCATAAGCCTTGTCGGAGTGTGTCGAAAGCAGTGGGTACCACCCTTTACAATATACAAGAAAAACAGACTAGGATGCACGCGGGTGTTCCTAGTTTAGGAGTTTGAGTAAGATAAATATGTTCCCGATTGCCTATAATTTCTGACTTTATGCATTATAATTCATCAGGAGGTCTTATAATGCTATCGTCCTTGGTGTAGACCAGTCCTTATCTGTCAGCTTGATGGTTTACATTTATAAGCTTAGCAGGAAGGAGCCAGTATTTTTATCATTTGGCACACGGGAAGGTGCCTTAAGACATCTTTTCTGATTGTTTTGGAAATCAAAGCTGTGAGAGTTAAGGACAGTCACCAGCAGAGGCCATTTGTAAAGAAAAACACTGAAGAAGCCATGTTCTGAAGAAAGCAATTAGAAAGACACTTGAAGCCTTTAAAAGTAAACCTCACCACTTCTAGATGAAATGCATGGTGCCGTCTAGTATTACGAGTCTAATGTAGCGTTTCTTACTGCCGACGAAAAGACCAACGATTATATCCAACCTGTACAAAAGTCGGTAGGTGGTTCTGGTTGAAATGGCATCAGTGTGCACAATCGGTGGTTGGCAGAAAAAAAAGGTTATTTTCAGTGAAAATTATGATAGTCGCCAATCGATTTTTGACACTCATATTCATTCAGCCATCGATTAACTAAGACATTTGGCTGTTAGTACAAAGAGTTTGTCGTAGGTGCGATATTTGCGTAATGTTGAAGAAGACATTCGTTGACCCTTGTCATTTCGACCTGACGATTATTGCCACAGAAGTGTTACAACATCATTTGTGGGTTTTAAATGCCATAATTTGTGTTCATAATTGGCAGGTGGAAACGTCACATTATGCGGCAATATCACCTGACGAATCTGGTCACCGATTCTGGCTTTTGGCACCAACCGTCGACTATTTGCCAGTTTTCGTGCACATTAGATAATCCCCACGTTATGCAAATCGGTACTACCTGACGACCATTCGCCTCACTGATAACTTCAGACTGGGTACATATAATCGGTGGTGAGATATTCTCTCAGTTATTTTCAATGCAAAGGCAGGAACATAAATCGTCAGGTAGAAACGCTCTGTTTGTTCCGAGGTTGACAATAATGGACCAAGACTAAATTTCAAGTGCAACCACCTGGCGACTGGCTTTACAGTGAGCCCACAAACGGTGGATATTCAGGCGTCAGGTGGTAATGCCGCATAAAATTAATTCCATTGCAGCTATACAAATTAGTGCCTACTGCTAATACGCTGTAACCCCAAAGACTCTGGCCAAATACCCACTCTCTCACCTAAATAGATACATGATTACCCTCGTTCGAATCTCCAAGACATTCTTAAAGAGACACAGATTTTGACATCATTAAGATACAAACGGGAACCTGTCCATATACTACCGTCTTCTTCCTTTAGAGGCAACTGGAGTTCATTTCACAGAAGCGAAGACTTTCTTTTATCAGCTATCGTATACAAAGTCTCCAGTGAAATTGTATGGGGACTCAGTAAACCACTAGGTCTACCCATTGTTCAAAAATCGTCAGATACCATAACCATCGTATACAGATTAAAATCAATTTCATACTGCCTCAAAATAGTTCCTTTATGCTACAAAACAAACAGAATAGTCCCATTTTATATACCGTCTAAGACGGCAATTCCGGGTTTAGTTTACTCAAAAAATGGATAATGAATACAACGAACAATGGTTTTGTGGGCGTGTAGCTCTGTAAACCACTCAAGGTTGGCATAATAATTTACTTCCTAACGCTCGTGTATTACTAAACGTCAACCACCATTGTTTACGGCCACCTGCACACATAACCATCGATTATTGTCTATAACACATCTTATAGTTTCACAATGGTGTGGTCATTTACAAGAATCCGATAAAGAGAACAGCCAGGTTATGGGAACAATCTGCTCGGAACAGAAATCTTTATTTAGTTTATTTTAACACTAACTAACACCCCGCTTAAGAGAACACTTTGCTCGGAATGGATGGTGTCCCCTCAAGCAGCAGGTAGGTCCGCGCTATATGGAGGACGGCGTGTGACTTTATTCTAGAGCAAAGCGCCATTTATTATTTAGTATCTGCTTAAGTTGTTAACACTGTTTTCCAAATTACTAATTACTTTCAATGTTTTGATGTAGTTGCATCTCTTTATTGCACTGCGTTTTATTACTTACGATCCTCTATTCTGGCAATGCCCTTTAGGGTTGATGTCAGCACTTCTTTGTTTATTCATTATGACGAATTTCAACAATGCAATATTTATTGGAAAACTTTGAAATTAAATAACTACAGGCAACTATAACAACTCTTTTGAAAGGCAAAAACATACCAGTTTGAACGGAATATTCGATTTTGCTTCAGGCAGTCTAGTCTCTGCTTCAGTGAATGTCGATTCCAAGTAAACTGTGCACGTTTCAATGAGATAAGTACGGTTAGTACCCTGCTTCCCTTATAGGTCTAGTTGACATATCTCAACGTATTTGTTTATGATGTCTTTAACCTATATACCTCGCAGATAAACCTTGCACTCGTTCTATCCATTGTGTTTAATGCTCTTTTTAGATACTATTTACATATCATCATATGGGCCAATGCTTTTGTACGTTGTGACTTGATTGATCTATTCCACATAGATTCAGACAAACCATTGACGGCATTCACTGACCCACACCCACTTAGCTCCCGACACACACCGACACGCGTTACGAAATGCTTCTTACACAGAACAGCCGTTCGTATCAGAAGCAAAGGGATTATCACAGAGTTGAACAGTCACATGTTACACCTACATAAACATCCGTATCCTTATGTTTACAAATTCAGTGTGTTCAGTTTCTTATGTAGTTCAAGTAAAATAAAGTGTACATAGAATTACACAGTAACTGTATTATTTAGGCAAAATCACATGTGTAACACAATTTTGAGACTAGAAGAAATGAAAATAAAGAGAGCTAAGCTCAAATTTAGAGAAAAAACCCAGAAGAGGAAGCTGACAGAAGGTGACCGGGACTCATTCTCTATAGAGGCTGAGTAGGCGGTAATGCTGCAGGCTGAGGACGGCAGGGTTTGTGGTCGCCCGCAAGCATGCCCCGACCCACCACAAATATCAGGCTGTGGTCGCAGTCAACGGGGTCAAATTAACAGCTAGCTCTCTATCATGCCAATAGCCTGTGGCTCACTCCAGCCACAGCAATTAAATGCAACTTTAATCGATTTGATTACTTTCGTTTCTTTAGTGTGTTTTTTTCAGTGGGGAATTCATTTTAGGCTAATTTCCACAACTGCGGATGCGATAGATCAGTAGAAGCTGCACATTTTGGTATTTTAGCCTAGCAGACTTCATGTCCTCCTTTGTTGGTTTATTGCTTTATTTCCATTACAGAAGGTCTACCGGGCATTAAGTGGAAAAGCAGCAGGCGCGCCGAGCTGCATCTATGCAACTCCAGACTGAGGCTAGCTGTGTGTGTGGGGATGAACACAACGGTAATGGAAAAGGTGATGATGTAAAAAGATTTCCGTTAGTGTTAAGTCAATTCATTGAAGTTGTCGAACATACAACCACATGATGTACATCTGGTGTGGCAAGACATCACATCACTCCAAATACTTTCAAAATGGAGGTTCATCTTTTGAGAGCAATTCATTTTAGGTCTCTTTATCACAAACTCTATTCATTATTCACAATCTGCCATTTCTACGATCAAGTAATTATCCTTTGAATAGCTACTAGCCATCAGGAAAAGCAATATATTAATGATGGGTTAGTGCTCGAATATAGGTGAATAAGGTTGTTCGATTGAAGAAGTAGAAGCTGTGTAGCAATTGGCAAAATTAGCACCAGTTTCCTACTAATACCGCATCAAGTATTTTCCTCTATGCAGAATGCACAAACATAGGGGAATGTATCGTACGACATATGATAGGAGACGACGTGATCACTGAGCCCGTAGGAATAGTTGTTCGAGGTCTTTTGGATGGCATAAAATACGTCCCGACGCGGGAGCTGGAGGAACGTACTTATGTTTTATTCTTATTACCTAAAGCTGGTGAGAAGACCTCATTCAATGTACGTCACAGTGAGCTACAACATTATCAATACTACACTCCTAGCAGCAGGTAATATTTCATAGGCCATAGGTAATAATAAATGCTTTGTATATGGAGGTACATATTTTGCATAGTTGAGGTTAGTACTAATATCCAAGTGTAAGCGAGGGTATTGAAAAGAGTAAATACCAAATTGAATACACCCACTGTGTTAGATGGACGATGGGTTTCTCTAAATCAACGAATGTGAAAGCTTTGATGTATGGCTTCTTTCTAGTTAAGTAAAATTTTATATTACCTGAAAACATTTTGATGCTTTACCAAGAATTGTTGGTTATATGGAACAAAATATATGCCAAGCCTCCCTCTACAGAGGGAAAAGGACAGAACGAGCGTATCTGGGAAAACAAATTCATATAAGTCGATGACAATTGTATATATATATATATAATAGACCGTCCTTAGAAAAGCAGGAATAGTAAAGATTTTGTTATGAATTCCATTCCATATCCAGTTATAGTCAATAAATTTCTTGAATAAAAAAAAAAAAAAAAAATTCATAGTAAACTTCATGCATGATTCATAATCTAGCAGTATTAGTAATCGGAATTTGCATAATGTCTAAGAATAATTTCCATCAAAATATCCTATAAATTACCTTTATTTTCCCCTTTGCGTCACACGTTTATTATAAAACCATAACTGAATGGCTTCGTTCCGCAAAAAACAAGTTTACGAAAATAGTCTTGAATACGAACAAAAACAGGAGGCAAATGTTCATCTACTCAGATCATAAGAATAATCAACCGATTCTGGAAAATAGCTATTTAATCCGTTGGTCAGTTTGTGCGAGGAGTGACAAACATTTAAAAGTCACTTACCGCAAAGATTGCTGTCTTGAAGGTCACCTTTGTCTAACCACTAACATTGTAGATAGCATCAAAGTGGTGGCCCCGGCCTGTGAAGGAGGAGGGGGCTGTTTCTAGTGAGTTGTGAGGAAGACGGCTATCTACGACGTTCAGCGAAAATGTCACCGGGGATTTCCTCAGAGGAGGCTCAAAGAATCACTGGTAACCAAGAGAAAAGAGAAAGACAAGGAGAAAAAAGTCAAATATCAAAGGGCTTATATTTCGGTTCAGGTTTCGCATATGCAGGGGGAACCTTGCGCAATGAAACGGACATCGCTCTGATATTTATGCTTGTTAGGGAACTCATGTAAGGTAGGAAAGAGCCATACAATTATTCATTTTAGTTAACAACCCCCATTTTTCTTGTGTTATTCACAGATGGTCACCTAAAGGGGTGTCGTACCTTTTGCTTGGTCCTCAAATGCATATTAATTCTGAATTTATGTTGTTAAAATCAGCAGATTTGATATCCGTGGTTGAGGTTCATTAGAAATGGATGAGTATCGCTCTATTGACAGGAAGGACGTTCTCGATAAGCCAGACGATCGTAGGTTTATTCAACAATATAGGAATCCGTCCTGACTCAAGAGTAATGTCCTGCGACAAGTCTCAATGCTTAGTTTCAAAGCTATTATTTATCTAACCAAGGATTTAAAACACCACCTAGGACAAAGTTTATGAAACGAATTCTATGATAGGTCGTACACATTCCCCTTTATTGTGAGTTATATATTATCGTAAGGCCAGGATAAATCCTCCAGATTATTAAATGGCACCCTGGATCCCATCATCACGGGAATGGCGCTCTACAGGCGCAGTGGTCATGACGAATCCTTAATGTGAGATTCACACGATGGGATTCATGTACCTCACAGGGTGTTTTCCTGAGACAAACCCTACTGACAGGCTGTATATGAACACAATCTCTTCATCTAAATTGTAGGGTTCCCTTTCCCTAAGACACATTTCCACCTTGTAATTGTTGATAACATTAACCCCTAAAAAGGAACAGAATCTCATGAGATTTTGAACACTGCAAGGTACATGAATTCTGCTTAAAGTGGGATTCACACGAAGAGACTCATGTACCTGAGTCTGGTGTACTTCACACCTTTTCTTTAGTCTCAGACAATTCTCGTTTGGTAAAAAATTCTCATGGCTAAGTACTTTTATCAGTCTCAAGGAAAAATGGCGAATTTGATTCACATGGGAGGACACACATGGTACATAATCTCAAACATAGTCACATTGACCACTCACCTTGGGAGTCAATTACCCTTGATGTGAAGGGTGTTACAAACATGTAATCATGCTTGCTGGCCTCCTATTGGCTATGGCAGGTACATGGTCGCAGCAGGACCATTTGTCTCACCAAAATGCCCCTATAGATTTTGAACATGTTTAAAGTCAAAATCCCATGAGATTCTGTTCCTTGTTAGGGGTGATTGTCGCCGACAATTGCAAGGAAAAAAGTTGTCTCAGCAAAATGGAACCCTGTCATTCACACGAGGAGATTGTGTTCCAGTACCAAATCTCAACAGGATTTGTCTCAGACAAACTCTTTGTGAGGTACATGGATCCCACCGTGTGAATCCCATTTAAGTGGAATTCACATGCATGATGGGATTCATGTACCTCACAGGGTGCTCGTCTGAGACAAATCCTAGTCTAAATTGTTCTCTTGATACATGTTGTTTCCCCTATAATTGTTATTTACCACTAAAAATGAACAGAATATCATGAGATTTTGTAGCTGGTAGCTGGTTGGAAACAAACAGTCTCCATCAATTCTTCATAATTCCACGCATAATTGACGCAAATATTTCTGTAGGCTAGTGGTCGCTTTAAGTGGAGGCCAAATCACTTTTGCTTAAACAACTTCCAAACTCCAGATTCCACAATGCTGTAAACATTCTTGTAATAGAAGGTTCAAACCACCAGACATAACTGTTTTTGAATGGAATTCCAATTTTGGCACACCTTTTGACATTACTGTTGAATTATTTATTCAATTAAGAGATTAGGTCTATTGTTTTTTGAGTTCAGAAAACGTTATGAAGATCAGGCAGGTGTAAGGAAATAAAAAGAAAATGTTGGCATGTGTCAAAGATTAACGGGAAAGACCTTTAAAAAATAACAACAGCACTTTAATGTCTACAGAAATGGGTGAAAACATAAATAATAGATAACATACTAGAGAACCTACACATGAAGACGGATAGAAGTATGGACTATCTTATCAACTGCTTATAAATGTTTACAAGTTTTCATAAAAGGTCTTTAGAAAATATTAGATACTTAAGTAAACGTTGCGTTCAATTTCGATTAGTTTTAGGCCCGGCGTCCACCTACTACGATAGAATCGTAGACCTCCCGATATAGCACTGATACAAAATGTCAAAATCGGTGCCATATCGGGAAGGTGCAAAATCGTAGACATATGTCTAGACATGCCAATCCACCATGCATTGTATGGGGGTTTTATCGGTGTCTAATCGCAGAAACATGGTCAACTGCCCCGATATTAGGTGACCTTCCGACGCGATTTTGATTTTTTATCGGGAGGTGCATTGTAGGGCATATCGGTGCCATATCGTAGTAGGTGGACGCCGGGCCTTAGAATGTAGGTTTACATATTTCACTATTTTAAGCCTTTAATTAGACGCATCGAGAATATGAAGAGCACTTCACATCTGAAGACATTTCCCGGGTTGATAGGATGAATCCTTTGAATATGTGAAAATAGACACGTTATTCTCTCCACTTTGAGCCAGACGGACACAAATCCTGTCCCACCTCCCTAGCTGAAAGATATACATATCATCTCTAGAGGAAAACTACAGCTCATGAATAACATCACCCTTCTGAAAAGGAAATTCAAAAGAAATAGACGAAGATGTAACCATAACAGACATGTCAAGGTTCTCTCTCACTTTAAACTATAGCAGTCAGCGTTTAGTTCTTGCAATATACTTCTCTGAGGAAGAAGCCGCTTAGTTGAGGCAAAGGTCCATCTGGATCGAATAAGATGGTGTGTACTTTTCTCTGTATATACTTCACTTTCTCCTGGAGATTTATCGTTTATTATTATTTACTTTATTGCATCTCTCGTAACAACGAGTTTTTCTGATACAATCTTCATACACAAATACATTTATGGCGTCCGACGTATTAAAGGCGTTACATAACATTCAAGAAAAGTAAAAAAGTAAACAGGTTTTAAAACAGTCTGGCATTATAGAAACTGATAATGGTAATGAGATGAGAATAGGGTAACAGAAAATCAAGAATTTATACAGTCAGTATATCGCGCACTTAGGCGTAGTTAGGCGAGGGGGCGGGCAGATATATCCAGATTCTTTTTGAATTCATCCTGGTTTCCACTCATTTGACAATCGATTGATAGGGAATTCCATACCTTTGCGCCTCTAATGTAGGGGCTTTTCACAATATGGTTACTTTTCGTTGGGGGAATTTTAAAATTGATTTTCGAGGCCTGTCTAGTTTGTCGAGTCTTTATTATATGTTTCTTTATGCAAAGAAGAAAAAAAAGATCCGATAAAGTATTCATAGTTGACGCTGTAATCCAGAGAAGGAAGCTGGTTAATGAAGCAAAATAAAAACGAAAAACTAAAAATAATCTAGATATATGATTCAAACATTTTTCATGGGATATATTTATTGAAATATATGGTTATTGGCAGTTTTATCGACGCTTCCAGCCATCGTGAAATAATTCCCGATTTGGTTTTCTGATGAATATCTTCCATTTTTGAAAATTCCGAAATCTTATTTTAAATTTTGCAAATGTATATTACTCTAATAATTTTCTAGATTCCATGCTTAGTATATCCACCTTATTGCTATTGATATCATCATCACTAAAGTATCGATATCATGAAACAATCGTTTACTGTACATGTAAACTTTGGTAACAAATATATTCAAGTTTCTGGTATAAGATATCCTGTCCCACCTTCCAGTATTTTGGATAATTTGGAGATTAGCCAGGTCAGCCTTGTTACAAGTTCAATAAAATACTTCCCTATAATCTACATACGAAAGTACCATGCTTTTATAAGTAGTTTTCCTCGCAAACTTGGTTGCGTATGGACTAATCTTTCTTAGGATATATAGCTTATTTCAATACGTTCATATGGCGTTTAGAATTAATCGATTGATCAATTATTACACGTTGGTATATTTGTCTGAGGGCACCCAGTACAAATTATCCTCTCTCAGTCTCACATGTATGTTATTTGTAGGGTGTTTCTTGATATTACAGTTCATGCCATAGGAGAGAGTCTTTGTTTTTTTTTGCTGTTTGTTCTTAATGTATTTCTAGCAAACTATGATATTAGGTTATATAAATCATTTTGAATAAATGGAAGGATATCATTTAATGATGAGCCTGATCTATAAATTACGGTATCATCGGAGTATAGAAGACAGTGAGTACCTTCATTAGTTAAACAATCATTTAACACATTGACAATATCGTTAACAAAAGTGTGGTGGTCGCCGCCTGTCTAGCGGGTTAGATGACCCCAATCCGGAATGCGAGTGTCAGGCAGGATTCCACCCTACGCGCTCTATATAGGTTGGTTCGGTTTTCGGTGAGTTTACACGGACCTAGTCACACATAACACAACACACGTCTCTTAATAAACAGGAATGTTTATTAACTACTACTAGAAGATCTTTCCCACAAGTACAGTACCCCAGCACAAAGTGCCAGGTAACGCTGGAGAGGCTTATCTAAAAGACTCGCCTAACCACCAGGAAGGTTCCGAGAACCTGCCTGCAAAGTGAGGGCCCTTGGGTCTGTTCCATAGAAGAGACGCGCGAGGACAGCCTGTCGACCTACTGTGAACGCTAAGTATATATACCCAGCGTTACGTAATCCCGGTCCCCGCCGCGCCACTCTCGTATGCGGCGTTGCCCGGAATCACTACACAGTAAGGATCGGCACGTCGCGCCACCTTCCGTAGAACACACGAACACTGCTGGATTCCCGCCCGCCCCACTACAAAAGCAAGAGATAACATTGGTCCAAGAATCGAACCTTGTGGTACTCCACAAATAACATTTCTTAAAGTTTGTTATTAGCAAAACTGGCTTGTTTTTATCATTTAAATAATTACCATACCATTTTAAAAGTGTTTCCTTGATCGATTTGCGGACTGGCCGTAAACCAAAAGAGGCTGGCACGTAATAATACACACGTATTAGAGGGTGTATAACGACGCCAACCTCGGGTGTTCCCCATAGTCCACAGGGATACATTTTGAATGGGGACTTCTTGCAGACTACAAGAGGTAGGCCTTCATTGATTATCCGCCAACTGCGAAGCCTCCACAGAATACATATAGATCTAGAATGGAATAGGTTTCGAATTGTTTTGGTCAAAAATATTCACAGAGTTCGAAAAATGAGAAGAATATTTCTGACTAAAACAACAAGGATCAGATGTAACTCAGACACACTCACTGACTCCTCTTTATCATATACCTGAAAATATTTTGAAAGCCACTTAGTACGTAATGCACAAACTAATAGCACAGTGAGCAGTACGGAATACCCACAGAGACATTCGTGCACAGGTATATAATAAAACGGAGAATGAATTTGTACTTCACTTGAACAACATTCACAACACAAATTTTCACTGGAACAGTCCGAAACTTATACCTTAGGATATGAGGAAGAGTAAATTACCAAACCTAAAACTAGAGATCATATAGTGATCTGCTACAAGTCAAAAAGACAACAAGCTAGAGGTTCTTACCTGAATCATCAAGATAGATTTATTCAAAACTTGTGTATTACAAGCTGTTATGGAAAACTAGATGAGAAACAAGTACAATATTGAACCTTCACTGTATCTGTGCAGGTCTAGTGCATGTGTTTTAGTCTTCCTGATGTATAACTACTACAGGACAGGGCATGACAACCTGGCGAAAGTACGCCTGATGCTCACCCTAGTCTTATAGTCGACAACTAAAACGATACAAAATAATAATCCTGAAAAACTGTCGACGACCAAAGGGACATAAAAATTAATCTTGAAAAATGTAATGAAGACTGTAACATTGGGAAATATATGCGAAAACAACATATATGATTGAAAAGAAATGATGATAATAAGAAAGATGAGGGGAAAAGGCCATCTGGAGAGGCTGTTGGCGGGGTGTGTGGGAGCGTGCCGCCGTCGTTACGGACGTGGCTGTGACGGCAAGACCGAGATTAATTAAGCGGCGGATCTGGAGTAATTACGACAACCCCCCCTCCCTCCGTCACGAAATGCGGCACACAGAGACGCTGACACTTAGACGTCAGTCTTCCCGGAGTTCTTAATGACGTCACAAGCGAGAGAAAGGCAGGTGCGAAGTGACAACCAGGTTTGGTATGCCAAGTGTCAGCAAGAGAGAACCAGACCTGTATGGTACTCAAAGTGTCAGCGACTGAGGGGGAGCTATGGTCTGCCATATGTCATATTAAGGCACGACTTCATTTGAAAGATGTGGGCCGGATCACCACTTGGTTCGTAATCGGGGTGTGGAGATGTTTTCACTTTGCTCTGAATAGGTAGAGAACATGGGCTGGGGCATGATTCGCGGCATAATTCGGGTAAATGAAACCAAACATTTTACAAGACTGAGGAAGATCGCGCCTCCCTCGAGAACTGTATTGATATGGGTGACATATTCATTCTACTTATAAATCTGACATCTAAGAATATGTTCTGAGAAACGCTACTAAAGGAAGGATACCTGCAACACACTTTCTGAAAAAGTTGACCCGCACCCCCTCCTTCCCAAATCACTCTGTACATAGAAGAATATAGATTTAAGACTATAGGCAAAATTCCCAAAACTGTTGCCCTCCTGCAAATACTCTCTGTTTTCACACTTTTATCAAATACTTGTGAGAAACTTCACCAGTTCTTGTAAACATATTCTGTGACTCGACGCTTTTAATTTTCTCCATATTTGTGAATTAGGGGGCCCTCCCACCTACTACGATTAACTCTACGATTTACCCTTGGCCTCGTTGGCGACAAACTGAAAAATTGTGGAGGTGTCGCCGACGACGCCCTCAATTAGTCAGGTTTTGTCCCCGAGCTCTACGACGCGCGTCGACGCGCTACGACGCGCTATAATAATAACACGTTAATCGTAGAGGGTCTACGAAATTCAAATATGTTTGAATTTCGTAGCGGGTCCTAGTGCATCGGCGACAAATACGGCCGGGTGAATCTCTCTTATATGTGAATTACTTTACCGAAAATTATTAAATTTGCAGATCCGGTAGACAATAACATGAAGATACTGCACCGCAAATTTGGTGTCATTTGATGAAGGCTATAAGGGTCTCGAATCAATTAATTTTTAGTTTACCTTGGAACCGTGATTATATTTTTGCAAAACAGGTTTCAGTTTCCTTTGTTGGTACAAAGATCATTATTTACATTGATTCTTTTCCTTTACATAAACATCCAGTGCATACCAATAAGGGTGGTGACCTGTCAGCAATGGAATTGCCTTTTTCTAGTTTTCTTCAGGTGCCAAACGATACAGATGTATAACAAGCAAGTTTCTTATAACTCCTTCACATACCATCTAATAAGAGAGACTAAAGGGCTGGCTCCACCAACACACACATGCTTTTGATATCTTGTTATACCTTACATCCTTTGCCATGACACGTCATGCATGATGATATCTACATCTTTGTCATGATAATGTGTGTCTATTTTGGTACTCCACCACGACGACACCTCATGATCTATGCTCAGGGAAGAACGCCAGATTGTGGGTGATTGCACTGTCTTTTTCTGTCAAATAAAATCGCAGCATACCGCATTCTATTGTAGCAAGGAGTATAGATTGTAGCAAGAACACAGCTAAGGTGGTTAACCAGGCCGATGGATTGTGGTAAATATGCATGCAACTATTCAAAACCTAGCAGGATTTAGCAAAACAACCAAATTGTGACAAATCTTGCAATATGGCTGGTGGAAGAGCCTCTTAAGTTACATTACTTTTGACAGTATTTTTCACCAGTTAGCATTACCATCATAAAGGTACACGCTTATATAAAGATCATTAAAGTCTAAGCCTTAATTGTATTTTTACAGGGGGGGGGGGGGGTCCTTTAAGAAAGTTATTGTTATACCAGCATACTTTCTTCCAAAATTGCTTTGGTCGAATTCTTAAACATCTTCAACGTAGGAGTATTGCGTACCATAGGCTTAAGTTCATTCCAATCTCTCCCCCCCCCCCCCCCCAACAAATTCAAAATTTTTCATGTAAGTGTGACAGTTAGGTTGGTGGATTTTTAAAACAGGTGCCTCAAATAAACGTGTCACTCTAACACCAAGTTTCGGATCTAGATCTTTAATACATCAAGTTTCTCAAATGGCATATCCTATGGTCTTGTAATAAAGGTATTCCAGCTTCTTTTTTTCCGTTGACGTATACTAATAGGATACTTTTATGTATACTATTAAAAGATCTATTATAACGATTATAACGATGCGCTATTTCTGAAATCATAACAGATTTTATCTGTATATATCCACGATTCTTTACCATGCATTTTTTCTGGGTTCTAACTTCATTTCGGCAATAAAGTTTCCCTTTTGTCCCTTGAGAGTGAGGAAGGGAGAGAGAGAGAGAGAGAGAGAGAGAGAGAGAGAGAAAGAGAGAGAGAGAGGGAGAGAGAGAGAGAGAGAGAGAGAGAGAGAGAGAGAGAGAGAGAGAGAGAGAGAGAGCGAGAGGGACAGATAAACAGGCAGACAGACAAAAAGACCTACAGCGTTTGGGGCGTTACCATTAACTAACTGAAAGTTTAAGAGTTGAAAAAGTAGTGATCGCCTGAAGTGGAGGCCATTAGAACTAAGAGTACCCTTCATTATGGTTTCTACACATTCATGTCCATCTACAGCCTGATGAGTGCAACCCCATGTGTGGTTCTTTCTGTTCGCCCTCTTATATGTGCCGTCCTCACTGCTCCACAGACAAGGAGAAAGCTCGGGAAGGACTTTCACCTTTGCATGTATACTTTTTCCTTTGAAAATTAAAGGTGACCTTTGTATTGACATTCACGATTCGTACGTGGCAGGAAAATACAAGTAACTGCTATAGTGATAGCGGGAAGTATTTGTTTTGTGTTGGCATTAAAGTGCTTAATACTAGCAGCTAGTACTCTTCTCTTGCAGCTGGGCGAATCTAGTGGGTACATGAAGAAGTACTTGTGGTGCTAATGCCACACATGGCGTCATGATATGGTCAACTTTAATGGATGTCGCCTTGAGTACTTTATCTACCTTTTTATACAGTCTCAATTAAGAATCAAAGTGCAGTTACCAAACAATATACTTCATAAAAAGTTAGCGTGACACCAAATACAAAAAACAACAACATTTAAACAACCAGTACATAAGTCAGAAAATTCAACGAAGAACAATTATTTATCCAACATGTAAATAACTCGTTTTCGACGGATTAAAATTAGTTTTCGCACTTAGCTGTGTTTTCTGTCCGTTGCCAGTCGCCTCTATAAGCGGGGCTAGGCTGAGGTGTTTTCTTTTCATTGTGCACTGGTCATTAGTTTCCATGGGAATGCCATCATGTGGTCAAACCATGCGAAAAACGCCTGGTAACAGACCACACGGGGGACGTCACTAGAGCATTGGGAGGAGCAGCTCAAAACAAAGCGGAGCAACTCAAAACAACACTGTAGAGTTGTCTTTCTCCAGTCCACCGCTGGCCTTTTTTTGTAGTTTGTGCAGCCCATATTTAGCCAAAAGCAAGAAGTTAGTCATCAATAAATACGTCCACAACAATTTAGCGCTGACTCGCGAAACGGTCAAGCTTTCTCTGAGGAAATAGAATTATCTCATCAAACTAACAGAATCCATTTCAAAGAAGAGAAGCTATTTCTTTGGATGTTTTTTGCGGGATCACTTTCAGGAAAGTTATGTTGAATGAAAGCCTTGACTGGTTTCCGCGATGGACATTATCGGAACTGATTGCTTATCCATGATGTTTTTCCTCTACTCTTCTGAATCTGCTTTAACCTCAGCTGCTCATCAAACAATGCATGTTCACATTTATGAATCCTTAATTTCAATAAATCGCCAACTACATAGTATAAACACCGCATTATTTTATGAGCGTGGGCCAAACGCTCTTATACTCTGCCTAAAGGTTAGAGTGGTCAAATAGACTTTGAGCTTGCTGCAATAAACTACCCTTTTGCTATCTGGACGCGCACTATTAGATAATGGGAAAACATCAGAGGTCCAGTGTCTCAGCGCCACAGAGGTGTGTTCAGATGGCCATGACCAATCACTAGAGACTAGAATACCTCATTGACCAACTGATACATTTGGGTCCCAGGCAGAAATGGCAAGTTATCTGGGTGCAAGTGGGTTGCAGAAAATAACTACGGATGCATAACAGTGAATCAATTACTGAATGTAACATGTTCACTAGCAGTCAATGGAATACTGGAGTAGGCTGCCACCAAAATACTATAGCTGAAATGTAGGTGGATCCTTGGATGATCCAAGCCTTTACAGAAAAGACCTGCAGCAGAGATGCTTGTGTGCTGCTTTGGTCAGTCCACAGGTTATTTAACACTTCTGACCAGCTTAAGTCAGAGGACCAAATATGATTATTATCTCTACCTACCTACCTACCCATCTACTCACTTAACCATCTACCTGCCTTCCCACCTACTCACCTACCCATCAACCTGCCTACCTATAAACCTGCCGACCTATCTATTGTCCCTACCCATCTACCCATCAACATACCTACCTACCTACTTGCCTACCTATATACCTGCCAAGCCATCTTCCTACACTTATAACCACCTACCCATCATCCTGCCTACCAATTCACCTACCTACCCATACCCTTGTCCATCTATCAAGCTGCCCACCCATCAACCTAATTATACATCTACCTGCATACCCACAAACCTGACTACCCACAAACCTGACTACCCCTGTACCTGCCTACCCATTTACCCAGCTACCCATCAACCTGCCCTACCATCAGCCTGCCTACCCATCAAACTGCCTGTCTATCTACCTGCCTATCTATCAACTTGCCTACCTGCCTACCTGCCTACCATTCTACCTGCCTACCCATCTACTTTCCTACCTATCAACCTGCCCAACTATCAACCTGCCTACCCATCAAACTGCCTACTTATCTACCTGCCTACCAATCTACTGGCCTGACTATCTATTGACTCGTGATATTATAGCATTAAACAGTATATCCTGACAATTGAATGAAACTGCTAATCAAATCATGAAACAAATCATAGTCTTAACAGTAGATTAAGTGATGTGCATTTACTGAAACTGTCAGCCATGGTTATCGGTCTATGACGGATAATCTGCTCCTTGTGTAATATTTAGAGGACGGGCGAGTGGACATTTCGTCGTCGCAGGTCAGGGTACGATTCGCGGATAAAGTCGGCCACGTGACGTCTTGGCGCCTGCTTGGAGAGCACACATCCTTCAAAGCCGCATGAACATCGACAAGTTGCTTGAATCAGTAAATCCTAGTCCTAATTTGTCACATATTGTTCCAAGGATATTCCACATTCCTGTTTGAGTGCCCCACATTACTTCTGCCTCTCTAAATCCCTTCCCATTAATTCGGTTTGTGTACCGTTTATATTTTCAAGATAAGGAGATGAGGCAAAGGAAAAACTGCGATACTGTATCCTCGCCCATATTCCCGTATGAATATTGGCCAGAATATGAACGTAAAGAATATGGGCGAGAATATTAACGTAATATCATCGACTCAAAACATACTACCATGCTATTAACCGTGCACAAGGGTTTCCTAGGCCTGCATTTATGCCCAACTTTGATTTCCTTAGAATAATAAAGGTCAGTCTTTTAGACGGAGTTAATCGTTTGATACGTTGCGAGATTAGGAATGTCAAGAACAAAAGAAAAGCTCATCAGGCCTTAGTATCAACTGTTAAGCAGGAACTACATTTTCTTTTCAAACTCAAGGTGAGGTGTTCCGAGAGTGGGCGATAAATGAGGCGTAGAGCGAGGTTGGAAGCTGAAACATAAGACTTATGTACCTACTTAATTAGTTTGCTTAATTAGTGAATGTCAATATACACTGGCATGAATATTAAAAGCTGGTAGATGGTAAAGTTGATATTTGTAGGCGAGATTCTTCGTTTCACCTCGAGATTCACATACATTATCCTGCCGGTTTAAGCTCCAGGGCCATATACAAAGAAGTAACTTTTCTGTAGCGAAGTATCACCACTCACGAGCGATAAAAGGGTAGCCATGACGATCATTGGGCTATCATACCGCAGACAGCAGTGGTGCGGTTTTCACACCCTATTGAAAAAAACACATCCGAATGGATTTGCATATATATATGTGTGCTTTCCTACCTTTCTTGCTGTATAAATGCTTATTTCAGTGAAGTTTGATAGGTTTGATAGGTTTGATCTTTTTTTAAATGTTGTCTTCGGGGCGTTTAATATATATGGAAGGACTTGCCTGTAGGAGTGTCATATGATACACGTTTCATCAACATGGATTGCCCTTTCAAAAGGCAACAACAGGGAATTGAAGTGTCGTTCCAGGCAATTTAATAAAACTGCCATTATCCTGAGCTCGATCCTGATAACTATCCTTTCAGAAGGATACCTATAGGTTTCCTTTCTGAAGCTGGTAGCCAAATTGACTTTATGATAAAAGGACACACTTAAATAATATCCTTCGCAGTTTCTAACAATGAAAATATGAAAGGAATATATCTAATCTAATGTTATAATAAAAATTAGAAATCACAACCAATCACAGGATAGCTGTCATCATGAACTGTTCCAGAGTATTTAGGTCAGGGAAGGGAAATTACGATATCAACATTTATTTATGTCCAGCTGGTTTTGATTGTCCGACCTTCTACTCAGATAAACAGTACCAATCTTCAATAAATGTAAAACATTTTCAACCGTACCAAAAGTTGCAACTTCTTACATTATGATTATGGTCTTGCTGATTCGACAAGACCCACCCTTCTTGATTTCAGATGGGGGACAAAAAGGCACCCTGACCACAGGGCATTGTATTGTAAGACTTAAGACACCATATAAAAGGATCCCTCATTCTGTGAATTACACAGGATCTGCGGAGCACAATAGAGATTTAATCACTAACAGAGTAAGGTTATACCACTGATTCACATTGCTTACTCACTAGGCACCTGATCACGCAAGTAGTTTTTCATCAATTTCTTAAAGTATCTATATGTAGGAATGTTTCTCAGTAAAGCAGACAAAGTATTCCATCTTACCGCACCATCATAGGCTAGAGATCTCTGGTATGCCCAACAATTCGGCTTTACCACTTTGACAATCGGGGCTACATGTCCTCGCGTTGGCAATACCCTATGATCCAGATAGTTCTCATCCCTGGACTTTTATTCATAAAATTGTACAAGTGGCAGTCCCTTCTATATTTGAACATAGGTAGCTTTGCTCGTGCATGGAGTACATGAACAGGTTATTGCCCTTATCTTTCTCACTTTCCCCAGATATAGATCTTGGGCCGCTCAATATTTGGAAGGAGTCCAACGCTGTTACCTAACTGGGGAGAGCAAACGAAAAGTTTTTCACAATCGAGTCTCCTAGGACTGTCATATGGTAGTCCTAGGACTGTCATGGGAGAGACTATGTTAAGTTGTCATGGAGTGTCCTTTTAAAGAAAGGGGAGACCTAGAATGTCCTTCCAGGCTGTTTGATAAACTTGTCATTGACCTCGATCCTCAAAAACTCTTCGTTTGGAAGGACATCTCAATATGTATCATTTCTGATGCTGGTAGCCAACTAACCACTATATAATCAATGCACTGGCTTGAATAATATCCTTCAGAGTTTCTAGCAATCATATGCCAATGATACATTTATTTGCCATTAAATAATAATTAGAATTAGAATAAATTGAATAGTAAAAAAAATCAACATAATTGGGCTTTCCCGGGGTTTGAACCCAGAATATTCTGATTACCACTGGTTCTAATACAGGTGTTTTCATTCCACGACACCTAACAGTGAGTTCCTTAGTAAGGCTTTCGATGAGACAAACACGGCTGAGTTCGGCCGCATGCATATAGATATATATATACATCAATCACACCTAGAGTGGGAACGGTGGGTGTGATCGCAGGAGTGTTGAATTTAGACAGATTAGACTGCTGGAACAATCAAGGGCATTGTATCAACGAGTCTGGACTATCTAAACTTTATAGTTGAGATAGATAGGCATGCCAATGTATTTGTATATCCAATTTCGGTGATCCTATGTTATCTGTGCTATATCTAAAGAATTATTGAGGCAATATTCATGCATGACATACCAGATCCTTCACGATCCTTCTTCAGTGTCCATGATGACTCGTGGACCTATCTTAGATCAAATTTCCTAAGACTGGTGTACTTCACACCTTCCCCCTAGACTCAGACAATTCTTCTTTGGTACAAAGGTTTTATGACAAGGTGCCAATTTGAGAAAAATGGCAAAAAATGGCTAATTGGATTCACGCGGTAGGATACACCTGGTAGATAGATTCAGACAAGAGACCTGTGAACGCTCAGACTGAGACTCAAGTACCCATGATGTGAGGGGTGTGAAAAACATGTGATTCTGCTTACTGGCTTCTGTTGGATACTTAATCGGTGACTCAACAGTAAGTACATGTGCTTCAACAGAATGCACCTATACATTGTAAACGTGATTTAAATCAGAATCTCTTCAGATTCTGTACCGTGTTAGGTTAAATCGTCGCAGACAATTACAGGGTAAATACCTGTATCAAGGAAATGGAACCCTACCATTCAAACGAGGAGATCGTGCTCCAGTACAGAGTCTAGGGCATTTGTCTCAGACACATACCCTAGGAGGTATATGAATCGCACCGTGTACATTCCACTGTAGATAAGGATTTATAAGTAAATGTTCTATGTCTATAGAACACGTATATGGAAAGGCGTTGCACCACAGAGAATGATTTATTCAATAACAAATTGGGAAAATCCATTTCTTTCAGGATAATATATATGCCAACTACTCCTTAGCGTACTTCTAGAACAAGTCATGATAATAGAAGAAGAACAATCACCTGACCCTTCTCATAGACTATACGCAACTTCTACAATGCTATTGTTTAAGAACGTATTAAAGAATGTTCACTTCATGAGTGTCTGAGATTTTCACCATGCCTTAAATCCCTAAAAACCTGTTTCGACACACTGCAACATACTCCACATAGAATAATGGCGGGCATGACTACGATACGGCAACAATATAAATTTTCATATCGTAGCCCTGGCGGGAATGCTCTCTTGCAGTGTGTCACAATGTGTCAAAATGTTTTTTTGCGGAAATAATAGGCTGACCATGGTACTAACACATGTCACTGCATGAAAGGTGCGCCAACTCAATTGATATGAAGATGTATGTGTGGTCGGGGCGGAGGGGCTGCATTTCGCTTACACATGGTAGAGAATGCTTCTGACAAACTCAGGCACAGTCTTATCCCTATAGTGAATTGATCATGATAACTTTTGCCGGAAGACCTGCAACATGGCCATTCTGTCAGAACCATGTCAGAGTGTGTCGGAGTGTGTTGGAAACCATGTCGGAATGCAGGATCTACTGCTACGAAAAACCTGTTCATTCCAACAGAAAAGGTGATTTTGTGTCGGAAGTATGTTGTCCAGAACCCTTGTTGTAGTGTGTCGAAAGCACAATGGGAGTCCGGGTTAAAGCTGCCTTCAGGCACGGCTATGTACAATGTGGTAGAATTCGTGTAATAGCCATGTCGTAGCCATGTCAGAGTGTGTTTCAAGAATTGGCTGAGGACCCTTAATTCCCTCTCTAAATGAACGTTTATTTTATTGCTATCTGTTTCCAGCATGGATAACATTTAATTCTTTACTCTGTTGATAAAAAAGAAACACTTGTTTGAATTGATAGAGTTAAAGAACATTGCTGCATTGAATTATTCTCCCCCTTACTACTAATTCAATTGAGCTTTTATGTAAAACCAACAGGTACAAAAAGCACATATCAACAGGATCTTTGACAAGAGTGGAAGGACAGTAATAGCATTATTGATTGGTGGTTTACAAGGGAACTGGAAGGCATGTGGCGTAGACTATTGATTTGACCTGATATCAGACAAGGTACAAAGGTAAGAGCTGCTCTGCAATACCGGGAGATATTAAACCAGGAATACTGACGCAGTCCAGGAGGCCAAGGAGACCCCAGAGAATGTCCGGTTTAATTAAGTTGCAGTAGATATAGACATCATGAGTAGTAGGAGTTTATAAATATAACGCAATTTGTTTTCATATGGCAGTCTGGAAAACATCCCGAGACCAAAGCGAAGATTCTTTTTCCTTCAAGGCGAGCTACATAAGGCTGAGACAGAGTGGCACCAGTCCTGCCAAGGTCACGGATTGGCTTTACAAACGGGCGATTGTTGAGCGTAGGCTACACGCCCACATCACCAGTTTGATGAAAGGCTATATATAGACTCTCAGCGTGCTGCAAAGAATTTCCCTTTGCTATTTGGGTGAAAGCTCTGTGACATTTTGAAAGGTGCAAAGGACCAGTCTCTTAGTGTCTTAGAGGCGAGTTCAGCTGACCGTATCTGATCACTAGAGACCAAAATATCTCAGTGATCCTTTGGTGCTTGAAATATTCGGATCTTATTGTAAAAATGGCAAGTTGACTGCTGGGTACAAGTGGGTTCAAGAAAATGATCCATTCACTGAATATAAAGTGGGATTCATACGATGGGATTCATGTTCCTCACGGGGCTCAAAATCTCATGCGATTTTTTTTCCTTTTTAGGGGGAAATGTCTTAAACAATTACAAAGGGGAAAACATGTCTCATGGAAATGAATCCCTATAATTTAGACGAAGAAATTGTGTTCGAGTACAGAATCTCAGCAGGATTTGTCTCAGAAAAGCACCCTGTGAGGTACATGAAACCCATCGTGTGAATCCCACTTTACCCAAACCTGTTGATTATTATATTTTTGTCATAATTCCTCGCTCATTCATAGGTGATTACTAAATAGTCTCTATAGGTGTTACTTTACTTTACATATAATAAGAATTAAATGGCAAAATCTGAATAGAAAAAACTAATCAACATAATCGGTCTTTTCAAGGGTTTGAACTCGGAACATTCTGATTACCACTGATTATAACTCGGCACCCCCACCAACGCCCGGGAGAGAAACATAGAAGAAGCAATCAGGGGATGGCTTACATTATGGACTGTCCTTCAAAAGGATTGAGGTCAGGAGAAGGACAATGTAATATGGACGACACTTATCTAACGTGCTGGCTCTCCCATCCTTGTCATTGTCCTCCCACAAATTATCCTATCATTGTCCTTATCCATCTCACTGTGCCAAGATATCAAACGACCCCCTGGGGCTTGAGATACCCAAACTGTTACCACGGAACAGCATCTTCTTTTGTAAGAAGAGTAAGTCACTATCAATCAGTGCATGCTTAATTGTTACTCTGATATGTATTCAGGACTGTGTGTGCAGCTCATTTCCCTGTTGTCCAAAAAAGTTCTTTAGGGAGCAATCTATTATCCAAAGTCTATCACAGTCTTTGCACCACCTTTAAGCAGTCAATGGCTAGAAATCGGTACATATGAAAAATGTAAATCTTTGAGGATGTTTTATGGATTATAATGATCGAGCACCACCTGACGACTATAAGCGAGGCGATCTACAATCGTCACATTTTAGTCGTCTTGTATAAACGCCGGGTAGGGTGAACAGCAGGAAGTAATATGTTCCCGATTTAAATGAACATAAATAGTCTAATCTAAACACTTGATGTGGTTCTTGTGTCGACAAATATTGCTGCCGACATTGCGTGATCGAGCACCACCTGACGACTATTGGCGAGATGATCTACAGTCGTCACGCTATCAGTCGTCTAGTGTAAACCCCGGGTTAGACTCCCCCGCATTCTTTACCAGGAATGGACTTCTTCAAGTATTACATTTCTCTTCCAGTTTCCCATCTCTGAAATCTGCCAAACATTTTTCTAATCTGATTCTGTTGACTGGCTGTGACATCATTGTCACAGAAAATTGTTCTAATGAGAATTGGATCGTCAGGTAACAAATTGATTGCCTCAGATTCTACTGCACGGGTAACATCTTTCAAATGTCAGCAATGAGCTTAGATGAGATAGATGGAACTAATATTAAGGTTTCCCCCCACCGGTTGAAATTTCATTATCACACAAAGTATTCAGTTACAATATCTATTTGTAGTTTTTGTAGACGATGGTAACTAGTTCTGCAAATGAGAACTAGTTTATGTTTTCGTAAATCGAAGTCAATAACGCATGCTAATATTGTATTTTGTCCCATCTTGATAGACTCATACATGAGAAAACTGGCTTATTCTGTTGGTATGGCGAACAACTTTCAGGGAAATGTCATCGCAATGAGGATTAGTGAAAATTGAAGAAAGAGTAGTGGTATTCTGCGCGTGATACTATGCAATAAGCTCGCACTAGCTTGGATATTACTGCGCGTCAACTACGAGGACGATAAGAGCACACAGATCAAAAGCATTTTAATGTTGTGTACCTATTCCATGTATCTCATATGACCTTTTATTCCTGTGGATCTAGTGGCGCGATATTGCTAATAGCAAATTACAAGGTCTGTGATAACAAAATGCCACTAAAGACTGACATAATGTATCAAGCAATGATATGTATCATTTCAGATGACCCGTTTAATTTAAGAGAGACCATTGGGGAAACAGTGATACAACACGTCAGAGGTGCATTAGTCCGAACGAAACCGAAATGGAAAATCCCAAAGACAAAGCTTTCAGGATACCAAAAAGTATATCTCAACCTTTAGAAATTAATATCAATAGTATCATAGCTCAATATATATGGTAGACTAATACTTTCAATGAAGAACCACAACCGTATTTGAAATCAAATAAGTCATAAGACCCTACCCAATGACCAGACCATGCCAAGCGCCAATAGTAAAACCTGAACAATTGTTCTTAGAACTTTATATTGAATATGAAACATCATCACTTTGGAATGATCTGAACACCACGAGAGTCGGATACGATGGACGAATACGACGGACGAATTTAAAGTATACACATAAGGGAACTTAAAAATCCCAGAGAAATAACTATAATCGCCGAGATAATCAGAACATCTAAAGTGATCATTTGTTGGTAATTAAATTAAAACCTGCCCGTTCGACCTGGTAAATTAAAACCAACATATAGAATTACAAATTGTAGATATCATCTTGTTACTTTATTTAACAACTGGCTAGCTATCTCAGTTGCAGACTGTGTCAGTCAACATTGCTATACCTGTAAATATGTTGTTTACATATCTGAACTGCCTGAACATATTCTCTGTAGCCACTAGAGCCTACACTGAAGATAGGCTCTAGTCACCCTTATAGTTACTCTCGTTTAAATAAAAACATCGAAAAAAAGTTATGATTTAGATTCTATTTCTGGGAATAGTGCAATCCCACCAAATAGTGCAATCGTCTGCATAAGGCGATATTCCATTGGCCGAAGAAAAGGGCACCGATTTAAAGCCTTTCGGTTGTGCCACCGACTGCATGGCAGTATCAAATGGTATGGGAGGGTGCAGTTTATGCCCTTTATCTACGGTATATCCCAGGAACACACAGATTTTCTGTAAGAAAATCCTTTGATGGTGACCTTTTTACACAATTCATGGCAAATCATTCTGGGGACATTATTTGCACGTCTCATTTCCATTTGCCGATCTGACATTGGTATAACCATCTATTGGTGGTTCCCAACTGCAGATTGGTACCGACTAATTGGCCGATGGAAACGGGTGTATCAAATAATAGTTGAGGGTGTTGTGGATGCCTTGTTTCTACTGCATTTTATATATCGAGACAAATTAAAATCCCCCTTGAAGCCTTAAAGTTCACGATGAAATCAATTCATTTCAATTCTGTCAGTTGATGTTCGAGGCAGTCGGTGAGGGCTGTATTGCAAAACCTATGCGCAATTAATTGGAGAACATTTCTCTACATGTCTTGTTTTCATTTACCAATCTGACATCGGTATATAAAAAAACTCGATAAGCAAATGGAAAATGCTTTACGCGAAAATAAAACAACAACAACCTACACAATACAATTCCACTGTCATCGTGGTATCTTCTTGAGGCCGTTTACCCTGGCCCCACAACCACCCACCTTGACTCACACAGACTGACCTCATAGAGACGCCCTCTCATAGGTCAACGCCTAATGACGTCACCACTAATGACGTCAGTTTAGGTGTGACGTAGGGGCTTGTGTCGAGGTCAGTTTCCGGTCTTAGGTGCTAGAGTGGGCGCGGACAAACATGATGGTTGCATATTGGCGGTAATTCTTTGTGAATTCTCTAGGGTTGCGGGGTGGAGGAGCCATAGACTGACTCAGCAAGACCTACACGGTGGCCGCAGGGCTTGAAGCAAGCGTGGGCGTCAGACAGGGGAGCTAAAGGGGGGGGGGGAGGAAATACAAGGAAAATAGTTGAAGAGGTAACGCATTTCTCCATGGCTGTCGGTAAGGAATTTGTCCATGAACATTGCAGGTTTCTCCATGGGGTAAGGCATTTCTTCATGGCCAACACGGTTTTCTCCAAGGGGTAAGGCATTTCTCCACGAATATCATCACGGATTTTCGTCTTGGCCCTAAGACGTTTCTCCATTGCCATCACAGTTTTGTCCATGAAAGTGAGGCATTTCTTTATTGCTTTGACGGTATCATTGGGGTGTGGCATTTCTCCATGGCCATCACCTTTTTATCCTTGGGTAACACATTTGTCCATTGCCGTCAGCTTACAATACATCAATCGGAATGCATCCTTTTGTGTATAAGCTACGGATTAACGCTGACTTTCCAACACAATATCGATTTTGTCTCTGGAGATGCATTGTAATTGAAGCCAGGTACCCACTGCTTCTGACACACACACAAACATGGCTATTATTGGGCTACGTCATACATTTTCAGATCATAGCCCTATTGTAAGGGCTATATCGCAATGTGGCGGGGTATGTTAGAACGGGTTTTGCAAAAATAAAAAGGTGACTAATGTACGGTCACCCCCAAATGAATCAGAGCTGCAGGAAAGCAGCTCTGAGGTAAACGATTAACAATATTTTAAGAAAATCATTTATCTTTCCCATTCACTCAAAATCTGAATTTTGAAAATTAAAATCAACCTTTTAACTCTGCAGATATCTATCTAAAATATCTAATGCAGATACACGTATTTAAAGATTTGAAAAATGGATAATACTTATCAGAGGATTGTGAATTGATGGTTCAATTGTAGTTATTTTAAAAACTCCCACCAATCCCACCTCTACCCAGTAACCCCATGAAGATACTATGAACCTTGGACGGGTGTACTCCACACCTTTTCCCTAGTGTCACACAACTCTCCCCTGGCACGAAATTCTCTCTGAGCCATATCCATCCCTATCGAGTAATAATAATGATAATAATAATAGTAATAATGATAATAATAATAGTAATAACATACTTCCAATGTTTTTGCATGACCTCTCAGCATACTGTGTTACCATGTAGCTGTGCACATCGTACTTTCACTTGTGCACTTTTCACTACTTCCCATATCAAACATATCATACAGCACACTCTACCGTACACCTTTGTACTGCCCCGGTTTGCATGCCTGCGACATTCTTCTAATGGCCATTTACAGTAATGTGTTCTCAATTCTAACATTGTAGGTATAAAATAAAAAGAAAACAAACCTGATATTTAATCTGATGATATAGGTACTCATTCCCATGCCGGTTTTTGCTACGCTCTTCCCGCCCTATGGCGTTGGGGCAAGTATTCGCTGATCTGGGAGTTAGTAACTATTATGATTTTAAACGTGCAGTCTACTTACCCTCTATTATAGCCCTACTGGTGAGTCTAACGCATAGACCCGATTGACTTTCGAGAGGTATAAAGACACACCACGAAACATGTAGGTATAGCCCTGGATCGAATGATCGACTAACGCATGTTATGGGGACACGTGACACCTTATGAGATCATGTGACCACAGTTTGCCTGTATATCGCCAACACGATACCAGTACATCACTATATTGGCGACCGTGGTCTAAGTTGACAGTATGCATACACCTATGTTTTGTCAACATTTTGAGACTGGTTTGCATTGTAAACGTGTCGAATTATGTTCGTAATTAGAAGACAATAACTATATAGAACAACCTTACCATACTGGCCTGGCCAGAGGCCTTATTCCATAAAAAGACACCAACGCCACATTTTGTTAGCATTTATTATATACCCATGTAGTATATTTGATAATTAGTATAAATTGTATACTGAACCCTTTGCAGTACACTGTTATACTGCACACTTTAAAACATCAGCAAGGTGTGGGCTTTCATGCTAACATGTCATCTGTGCCAATATATTGTAAGATTTTTATCGATTTTGGGTATATAATAAATATATAACGACCCACCATGCTTGTACATGGTACGAAACTCGATGTTTTTTTACGGAACTCGGCCTGGGGCCTCGTTCCGTATATAACAACAATTCCCCATCTCGCTTTGTAGTATGTACAGCATGGTTAGGTCGTTCTAACCATGTTATATATCCATATGGTCGTCATATATCGAAATCTAATAAATGTTAACCATTAATTGGCATAGAAAGCATGTTCAAGTGAAAATCCTCTCACTGCCAAAGTTCAGCATGTTCAGTATAACACAGGATGCAGTACACAACTTATACTGTATAGGGAGCAGCAGCAGTACAAATACGTTTTAAATTGGGGCAATAGTAGACTCAGGGCTAAATTTTAAAAAGCACATAGATTACGTTTTGAAAAGACTCAGTGACAAAACACACATATTCCGGAAGTTACGTAAGTTTTTAGATGTTGAAAGCAGTAAAAATATCGTACGCACATGTTTTCTCCCTATCGCCGATCACTGCTCTTTTCTTGTCGAACATGCCCCAAAAAATGAGCAACAAAAGTTTGATAGATGTATACACCAATGCTTGAGGGTAGCTATTGGTATAGAAGCCTATAAGGACAATATCCCGATAAGTACATCGCGATTACAAGAAAAATGTGGTATAAATCCTCCACGAGTACGTAGACTACAATTGTTGTTAGGCATCATACGAGGACTGTATCAAATTGATCAGCTGGAACTAAGGTAACACGTGGTTCTTTAAAACACGATTTATGGATACCAAAACCAAATACAGAACATTTTAAAAGATCATCTACATATATTGGTAAATTTATTTGGAACGAACTACCTAGAGCGATTCAACAATCAGACTCTAAAAAGGTATTCAAAATGAATGTAATAAGTAAGATACAGGACTTTATAGTTACATAAGGACATATTAATTGTGGCATTTTGTATGCAAACAAACATGTATCATTATTCCTGTTCATGTTGTTTGTATTTGTATTTGTAAACTTTATTGCATGGAAGAACGACTTGTATTTGTCGAATGTCAATAAATAAATTTTTTAAAATGAAAAAAAAATGTAGGTATACACCATGGGTATACAATAAAAAAATGATATCCAGCAATACGATGACTATATGCCAGTTTGTATTAGACGATTGACCTTGTGATTACCGTTCAATTGAGCATACAAACCAAGGAAGAAGGCAACTCCCCAAGTGCTTTTGGTTTCTTCTCATACCCGGCGTTTACACTAGGGTTATATTACATAGGTTGGTTCGTTGTTCGGAGTGAAGTCGGGAGTGATTCCGGCATTTTGCACTGACTTTCAGCAATAAAAAGTTAGAAATCGTCTAGTGTAATCGCCAAGTGTATGGCGACTGCAGATTGTCTGGTTCCATCAGATTATACAATAAAAGCCTGCCCCCACCTACCACGATTCTGGTCCCGATTGGCCCTACGACGGCCTTCCCGACACCATTCCGATTGTAGCGTGAGGTCTGGCAAAATCGTGGTAGGTGGGACAGGTTTCTGCGATTCCGTCTACGACAGCTCACGATAGGCTGCGATGAAATCGCCAATCGTAGAGGTCCCGATAATTTCCAACATGTTGAAAATTTCATAGCCTGTCGTAGGGTATCGTAGCAGCCGCTGGTTTCGTCGTGGAGCTATCGTGACCATAGTTTATGTTATTGGTCCTCCCAAGGCGTTGCCACGCTCTACGATTTCAAACTATTGGACCTATCGGGGACCTCCCGATAGGTAACGATTTCCGCATTTCAAATCCTAGCGATCGGGAAGCATGTCGCGGCCTATCGTGGTAGGTGGGGGTCCCCTCTTAGGCACCACCTCACGACTATTTGACACGCTCTAACACCCCGGACTATTTCAAGTGGGCTTAAATTAGTCATCTACAAGGGCGGCGAATCTCTGGTTGTCAGTGTAAACGCTCAGGTACATTCTGAGGTCGATGGCTTTTGCTGTGGACATTGCCACCAGCTGATTACTATTGGCTTGACCATGTACAGGATGCTGTCAACCGAAGTTGATGATTCGAGCTCAACCCAAAGAGATTCCGGAAAACCACAAACCAATGTGAGGTCCCAAGGGTTCAGTCTTCACAGAGAGAACCCAGCGAGTGGCCTGTTGCCGGCTGCAGACTCTTTTTTTTATACTAAGAGAGTTATATGATCCAGGTGAACCTATGGCACTTATGTGCATGGGCTCTCCCGAACCACCACACAGCAGGGACTGATACTCCACGTCCCCTATCGAAGAGTGAACACACCACCATGAGGGCAACACAATCACTTTATTGGCTTAATTTACTCGTCGTCAAAGAACTGACGATTCTGTAAGAACTCAAGTATCCATGGACCCGCATTGTTTTGGCCAAAAATGTCATTTCTCTATCAACGACTACAACTTCTTACTGCGAGGCATATCGAACAAAGTGGCTTGGAAATTAAAACCCATGTCATTTTCTTGGGTATTTGATATGGTGATCTCTAAGATTGGATGAACTGGACAAAACATTAAATATACTCATTTCGAATTAGAATGAATCCCAAGGAACCAGTTTTGACTGATACTTGACAAAATCTAGAAATCACAAGGTGTCACCACCGTGAATTGTAAGTTATGCTTTTAACCCCTTTTAACCTATAATGTTCTAGCGGAAATGCCTATAGTAACCTGTATTTTAAACAGGTCGTTGAATGGTTTACACCTGTTCACTGATAATACATTTCACTGCATCAACGGAGTATTTCTTTAAATCCGTATTGCATCACCGATTATTTCAACCAGGTTTAATTTGACTGACCGATACTTTTTCGTGAATATGTAATTATAGGTGGGCGATGTCAGATTCTATAAACAGTTTTCAAAATAGGCAAGTGTAAACTGGGTCTTAGCCTCCCATGTCGTAATATCCATCGATGTAAAGTTTCATAGCGTCTGGTTTATAGTCTCCAATGGGGATAAGATGATTCAAAAGAAAACAAGGCTCTGCTATGCCTTGAGGACTGAAGCTCGCAGCAGTGCAAGTGGTATGGAAGTTGACATCTTAAGAGTGGTATATCCCAGGGGAAATACAGCAAAGTAGTGCCACATTGCGTCGTATTCATGGGCGCCTGGCGCTATATGACGGCAGATACCGGAAGTAGAATCAATAAGGTCCTGTGGAACCACAATAGGGCAATGTCTCTACTTCACGAGGTTCACTGTAAGAGCCAAATATAGCACACGATAAATGAAAGATGGTCGGTTTCACAGGGATTCTCTTGATATGACTGAGGGTATTTCGGACCCATTGTTTCTTGTATATTGCAGCCGAAGTTCATATATGTATAGGCATTTGGAAAAATTATCATTTTCACACTAGAAAAGCTAGTTAATAATGATTGGCTCCCGTGCGCTACCGACACACTACGACAAGTGTTCTGACATGCTTCCGACACAGAATCACGTTTTCTATAGGAAAGGACGGGTTTATAACAGCTGTAGGGTCTGTCATCCAACATGGCTTATGAAACACTTCGACACACTCTGACACAAGCGCTGCTTCGAAGCCTCCCCACAAGATAGAACATGTTCGATTTATTGAGAGACTGATCCATGTTGGGAGCGTTCTCTACTATTTGTGAGATATACACCCCCTTCCCAACAACCATACACCTTCATACATCATTTATATTGTCTCGCCTTGTCGTGGAGGGTGTTGCTACCACATACGTAGTCACCTTTTTATTTTCGCAAAAGCCATTCAACAAACTGCAACACACTGCGACAGACCCCTTCTGACAGAGCTAGCATATGAAATGTTATGTTATAGCCACATAGACAAGGTTGTCGTGGTTGGTGGACCCCAGTTCTCGACAAGAGTCTACGACAAGGCCACGACAATGCCACGATTGGTAGCTTGTCGGGAACCTTCCGACAAGGCTACGACAATATCGAACATGTTCGATTTTTTCCCCTTTATTGGCAGAGATCTACAATAGGAAATTTTGGTGGAGAGTGCACTTCCCGACACATCCGACAGCGCTGTCGTAAAGCCCTCCTTCTTACGACAAGGCTGCGACAAGCGCCGATTGGAATTTTCACGTCGGCGCTTGTCGTAGCCTTGTCGTGGTTGGTGGATGCCCGCCTTTATCGTAGCCGTGTCGGAGTGTGTCGGGGGCGGTGGGAAGCCGGCCTTAGGGGGTGCGTCCACCAACCACGACAAGGCTGCGACAATGGCTTTCCGACAAGGTCCACGACAGCTCTACGATTGGAAGGCCTGTCGTAGCCTTGTCGTGGTTGGTGGAACATAGTTCCCGACAAGAGGCTACGACAAGGCCCCGACAGGCTGCGACACGAAGCTTGTCGGGGTCCTGTCGGAGGCCCTCCGACAAGGCCACGACAATATCGAACATGTTCGATTTTTGCTACGACTGGACCTTTGTCGTGGAGTGTTGTGGTTTCCTCTATATCATTGTCGTAGTGTGTCGGAACCATGGGCGCCTTTTTTACGGAAACCGGTAACGTCTACTACACGCCCCGACACCGCTGTCCCGACAATGCTCTTCTCACGACAAGGCTGCGACAAGGCTGCGATTGGAACTTTCATGTCGGCACTTGTCGTAGCCTTGTCGTGGTTGGTGGACGCACCCCCTTACGTGCACATGGTAAACGTTGGCAAACATTAGATTAGGTTAGTCAAGCACCCCACGGAGACTATATCGACTCTACTCACATACAACAAGTCAATGTGTTTGTGCACTTTACACAGAGGTTCTCAACCTAAGAGGTCCGGCTTTCATTAACTTAATATGAACAAATGATATAAATCAAAGCCTAATAAAACTCACTTAAAAAGTCATTTTAGAGGAACGCCATAGAAAAAATTACATAGAAAAGGGAAACCAATAATGTTAGAACATCTCTAGATGGAACCAAACTCGACTGTTTGCTATATGTGCCCTATTTATCGTAAATGCGCACCGCTTCTTTATACAACGTCATTTAGCTGTATGGAACATTGGTCTGAATGTTCCTGTTCAGAGCGCTAATGCTTACTTTTTATAAAAAGTTTGTGCACGGCCAGGATATTCTAAATAATTACTAAGATAGACAAAGCAGTACAATACTTAATGAGATTAAGGCGTGTTAGTTTTTATGCCATGACGGACAGGTCATGTATTACTGTGCAAGACGGGAACTGAGAACAATTAGGGACGGACTTGATTTTTAGATATTGATAATTATCTGTCCAAACTGCTTCGTTGTGACATATTCTAATGTCAGATGAGTGAAACATAACATTTTGTTTAATTTGATCTAACCCAATGGGAAGAATTTGCCGGTTGTTATTTCCTTGATTTTATGAAGGAAATGTACAGTTTCTTCAATTTTGTTGCTATTCTAATGACAATGAAAACACGATCTGATTTACTTTGTTAAGTCCAATATTGTATAATTTCTACATATTCTTTTGTAACATCAGAATATCAATTTCTAGATAAAAATACACAGCGCGGTGACCCCCAATTTTGCAGTTGGATATATGTACCACAACACTTTAAGCGTATCATATCACGATTCCATGATAATCACATGGTTTTTAATTTTCAAGACCAATTGCCCGATATGCCTTTATTTGATGTATGAATTACACTGATGACTAATACCAATACGCAAGGCACTCTCTAACGATTCCTGAATTCGAATTCAACGCCATCTGCTACTTTCAGACCCTTCCCCCTCGAGACCGGTTTGGAAATAATTACCCAATCATTCAATCCAGTTAGTTTAGTCCCGTTTTACCGTTACAATTTAGTACACTCAGCCGAGGCGTCGGATTCACGAAATGGCAGGACACTGGTGATTGGTGGAAGTCGAAGCCTCTGAATCTCGTCACCGGAAACCTAACATGTTTAACATCTCGCGAGATATCGCGTGAAACGTGACCTGCAAATCAAGCAGTCTACGAAAGGGAGTTGTAACACCTTCGATGGCAGCTTAACTCTATTTCACACATTTCAATTGAATCACCCTCCCTCATAGACCCTACTACGTCAGAAGCCTGCCTTTCCTGTTTGTAAGAAAGCTTCTGATTGGCTGATAAGGTATTTAGTTTGTTTGATCCATGGTGCTTTACCTTCCGGTTTGATAGACAACAGGATAATCATTGGCGACTGATTCAAGCAATTACTGGAGATGGCATTAGCAGATGACTGTAATAAATGTCAGTATGAACTTCAGTGTCCTCCTGGAGAGATATACCAAATTGGGACACTGCACAGCTAGCTTAGACTATTTGATGGTAAAGTAAGAAGAAAGAACGTTGAAAGGTCAGTCTTTCGATGTATCCCTTTTGAGATCATACACAGGATATTCAAGTGGAGGAATCTTTGGCATAAAGACACAATGAACAACGATTATAACGATTATTCTTGGGTAATTGATGTCAATCATATTTAAGTTTCTCTAGAAATGTTGCTTTTTATGCATCAGTACAGATTTTGTATTACTACGAATTCGAATAGTGAGCTTGATGCAAATGTCATGAGAATCTGAGATTACTAGTAGAGTGACAGACAGTTAACACAATTTATGCAAATACCGATCAACAGAAACGTATGTATATACATGCACGTTCAATATAGACTAAATCTTAAATGAAATGATTAGGCATAGTATAAAGTATTTAAGACGATCACTGAAATGCAATGATAAGTGGGAAATTTAACATTTCTCGTCATGATCTCCTTAAATGGTAAGAATCCTTTATGGTTATCAAGGGATTCAAAACTACAATAGAAAGGAACAGGCTCAAAAGGGTTAAGCATAAAATTGTGATAATTAACACAAAATACATTTATGTTTCTGGCTAAAAGACAAGGTGGTTGACGAGAATCATTAGGTGTCTCAGCAATTAATTCAAGCTGCTTTGAAATAGTTGACATTAGACATTTATTATGGTAAGTCGCCAGGGGGTGCTAAGATCAAGAATTGTCCCACCCGGCGTTTACATAAGACGATAATGGGTGAAGATTCTTAAATTTTGAAGCACCTGTGGATCTATTGACTACAAAATATCATCTAGTGCAAAGTCAAAACTTAGAAAATGGCTAACGATTTCTGATCGCCATATTATGCAAGTTGGTACAATTGCACTATCATTCAGCCGATTTTTCACCCATGACTTTTTCAAGGTGCTTTGAACTAATCACAAAGAAACGCCACAATTTTATAAAATTTAAGTCATGATGCATCTACGAATGTGTACGTGTAACACACATCGCCTGGCGCTTACACTAGACAACCAAAAACACTGTAACTGTATTTGGTCTGGCCAATAGTCACCAGGTGGTTCTCGATCGTACGGTCTAGGCCATAATATAGTTGACCCAAAGGTTTCCTCGATAACTTATTTTAGAAATGCAGCTCTGCAATTAGACGCCACCTGTCTAGACGACTAATTCAAGCCGGATCAACTCGACATCTAGATGAACGTATCACTTTCAGCTGTTTACTATGGTGGTGCCATAAGTATACTCTAACGGCTAACCTCGCTAGAAAATTTTGGAATTTTGGAATTACGTAGATAGAAGGTGCATATCTCAAATCAGAGTTTTTATAGTACTAGTGGCTATTGGGTATCATAGAGTAGTTTTTATAATCAGTCAGAAAGAAAACAACACAAAAATCTACCTGACAATAAAACAGTTCTGAGAAGACCTCGGTTCTGCAAGCCAGCAGGAGCTTATTGTGGCACGATATGAATTAACAGTATTAACCGACTAATTCGGCTGTGTGAAAACCAAAGCCATTGAGAACACTCATTGGTTGTTTAAGAGATTAACATAGTTACCAGCCCGAATCAATGGAAACTAGTCAATTATTTCAGAATGATTCGCAATTATCTAGATTACCATTATTACAGGTCAAAATGCCTCTCCACATTGTTCTATTTAAGGCGAGCTAGTCGGACTTCCTCAGGATAAAGGTTTCTAGGTCCTTCTCACTTGTGTTCATTTCATATAGATTTGAGATATATATATATTTTTAAAAATCTTTCTTGACAATTTCTCGGCGAGCTCAGTTCACCCATTTGACATTGTGAGAGTACCTCATGTACATGTAGCATACTCAGCGCGCCCTCTAACGCATTACCCTCATCCAAATAACAGGAAATAAAAGAAAGAAAAGGAGAAAAAAAGAGAATTTGTTACAGATCAGGTACGATGAACATATGTATGGTGGGAGGGCTAAGATTCATTTTCCATTGGCCGACGAATACGGTACCAATTATTTGAGTTCCTCTAAAAGTCTGTCGGTGTTGCCACCGACTGTGTGTCGGTATCAATCTGTCAGTGAGGGTGCAGTGTATGCCCTTCTTCTATCATATTTTCAGTTTCACACAGATTTTCTGTGAGAAAATCCATTGGTGGTTTCCTCGTTACATATTCAGTAACAAATTAATCGGTGAGCATTCTCTGTAGTTTTCGTTTCCATTCGCAGATCTGGCACAGCTATCGGTGCTGTGTGACTGCAGGCCAGTGATGAATAGTAGGTCAATGGAAACGGGTTCACCTTTCGCGATGCGTGCGCTCTGGCTTCCTACCATATTGACCTTCCGATTCTGAGGCACTACGATATCTGCCTCAAAGACGATCAGAAGGTATCGTTTCCTACCACAGTATGTGAAAATCCCCCTTGATTCTTATCTTCCATGACCGATCTATTACTCATAAGACCAGCTTTATTTATTGAGTGTATTAAGTGTATCAGAATTTAACTACAACTCAAAGTAAGTGTGTACAAGAAATTCATAATTGTATAAAATTCAATTGGTCAAATAGTTGCATCATATTCGAGAAATAACTATCATCTAGCATATGGTTTGATTTCCTTTAGCTAAATTTAGTGCCTATCACCACTAAGTCCTTTATCTTGGGCTCCCTGATCCGAATAGGGACCGAACATAGCCCAAACATGATAGGGACATAATTTAGGTAAAGCCTTTATTATTAATTTGAAACCGTTATTGATAATGAACGGAATTCAATGCACTAATAGATATGTGCAGTTCGTTTTCCCCTGATCTCTTTCTCTGGTTAAATGACAGAGTCGTTTTCTTTGATTTCTGCCATTTGTTCAGTTATGTCTTTGTGCGTATCTTTACAGAAGACTTCTCAGTTTCCGTGGTTATTTAAGTGTTTTTATGAAACTCGTCTCAGACATGAGTCGGCAGACTGTCAGATAAGAAGTGGGCGCCCGAACGTACAGCTTCCCCTCCACGCGCGCCCTCTCCATCTCCAAAGAGGATAGATTTAAAGAGAGTAACAGCTCTAGTAGGCGCGACTTCTGAGGGTTCTGTGCCCCTTATCAGCAATTACAACCCCCACCACACCGCATCCTACAGACACACCCCTCACCGGGGCCGCCTGGTGATGTATTCACCCCTCTCGTCACCATGTTGTCACCATGGAGGATTCTCCTTACAGTTTCCTTTTCAGGAACCCCTGTAAGACCTCATGGCACAGTTTGAAAAACAGGGGAGAGACGCCTAAAGTTTAATTGAATGAGAAAGACAGGGACAAAGGTATAAGATACAGTGTAAGCACATCATTCAAGGGTGAAGAATGTACGCTGTAGATAGATTTTGGAAAATGAAAATTGGTCAAGCATTTAGAGATCTTATAGGAAAGTCCTGAATATCCTAAGCTTTGTCAATGTATTTTCTTTCCAAATCTAACATATCTCAAATAAATGTAACTTAAAATTGTTATTGCATATGAAGGTAGAAGTAAAGCCCAGTCATTAATAGAAGGTTTGATAAAACATGCATGTGTTGCTTGATAAAATTCTGTTCATCCTGATCAGATGTGTTCACCAAGAAAAAAGTTATTACCACCAACTGAGCGTGACCAACCGAACATGAACTGGTGACATCCGCCCCAAAGAGGGCCTCCAGGACTGTTATTTTCTCTAGTTCAATCTCAATGATATTTCCTATTTCCTGTTACAGTGAAAAGTGTTGATGATTCAGGAGATCACAGAAATAATTATAATAGTACCGTTACAGGGACAAAGGCTTAACAAACTACTTTAGCACTATTTTTACAACGTTCTGGTTTAAAACGTTGTATTCTCACAAGATTCTTTCAAATACTTGAAAAAGGCCACTAAGAAGCCGAAACGTTGTATATATTATTCTAATAAAGTCTGCATCAAAACGAATTGGGCACCAGACGAGTATTTATTCTCCGCATCTGTCCATTTAAAAGCATACCGGAAAATGTGCCTTGAAAAAGCCATGTATTTGATATGATAATCTTAAGCTTCTAGTATTGTAGAACATATATCTGATTTAAAAATCGGGGATCACCATGCTAAATTTCAAAGTAGAGATCAATATCATTGTAATATTATAAAAGAATATATAGGATTGTAAAAGTTTGTTTTGACATGGTAAAACCAATGTCAGTTTCTTAAAACTTTCACAGATTATAGGAAATGTAATACTAAACATTCAAATTTTAAAAATCATAGGTCACCATCCTTATTTTTGCAAAATAAATTTAAAGATTCAGTGCATTTCCTATGTAAATCAGTCAAATATAAATTGGCCTTATCTACCTATAGGGTTAGGTCAAACTCAATAATATGTTACTGGTCTTAATTGATAATTGCCAGCATTTGAAAATCAGAAGGTGGCGCCACTGTTTTGTAGGATATGCCTTTAGAACATAATTCCTGTAAATCTCATTGCCAAACCTCATTGATACAAAAATGAATTACATGTATTAAATTTGAGTATGGTGCTTTGGATCGTCCAGTGGAAGAACTGATTTAGCAAAACTGGTTGGAATAAACAAAACAATAAATCTTGGTGACTATCATTAATAACGATCTATCCAACTGTGCCTTATTTCCTAGACAAATCTTTGAAGGCTGGAAGACCAGTTTTTGTCTTACAACCTTTAAGCTATATATAGCACATTCTCAGACGGCAAAACACTAGGCACAAATAGCAAACACAAGCATACACAAAGTTGTTTAGGCCTATTTCCACCTGCCGACTAAATAGTTCGCGATTTTTAGAAACCACTCGTTCTAATATGTAGAATAGGGAAAGTGGTGCGAGCGCTAACAATATGTACAAAAGACCAGCGATTGTTTTAGTCGGTGGCTTGTTTCCATTTGCCAACTTGTATGCTGTCATACCAATGACCCACTTCCTTGCCAACAAAATCACACTACGTTTCATTGATCAGAGACAATTTTGTCGGGAAGTGGTCCCAGAAATTGCCAAAGGTTGAAACAACGATCAGTCGCCGACAATTGTTTGGTTCTGTTTCCACTTGACGATTCCTGCCAAAAATCCATCAGTGGTGGGCGACAAATTTATTTGAGGCCAAACGTCAGCAGCTGGAAACAGGCTTACAGACACCCACTGAGGTCTGCTAAATCTACCAAATCAAAGTTAAATTTGCTCTTGAATAGTGCTCGTTATTGAAGTTAACCTATCTATACCTACCGAAAAACCTGATCCGGAGAGCTCTTTTTGTAAAATGCTGATTGTGCTTGCCTACAGACTAATAAAGTCGGTTTATTTGACTAATAGAACTAAAGGATCTTTACTGGAGGTGCCAGAAAGTGGCAGCATGCGATAGAAGCAAAATGTTAATAGCTTGTGTCGGAGTTTGAAGACTGTTAGGTGCTTTTTGCATTCTCTCACCCGAGGCCAGTTGCTGTCTGTGACGTCGTGGTTTGTATTCAAACACATCAGTTTTCTCAGCCAATATACCATACCACCAACGTTACCGACATTTCTCTCCTCCCTTAATTAAATACCATTGTCAAATGCCTGGGGCAGCCGCACCTTTTAATTGTTTTAATAGCTTATAACGGACGGTGTCCAGACACACCGCCCAGCCAATGGAGTAGGGAGCAGCGGTTTGATTAAGTCCTTGTTATTATTCACGTCGTCCTTCTCCCACGGTCTACTTTGAGGAGGGAAAGGTCTGGGAGAGCATTGCTTAATGCCAGTTTTCCTGTCTGTGTCACTTAATAAACCATCAGGGTGGTTCTCTTCTAGAAAAGCGGCGGAAACCCCTGAATAACTGCAACAGATTGTGCATAAATGGTGAATTAAAGGCATATCCTATAATTCACAATGGCGCCACCTGATTATTTATAGATATTGATGATTTTCCGTCTAATCTATTTCGTTATAATTCATTCTAATTTCAAATAAGTGAGATTCTCGCATTTTCATTTGCTTGATTTATACTTGAAATGTACTGAAATCGATTGTTTATTGCAATTCCTTCAAAAGCAGGCATGGTGATCTATAATTTCTGAAACTTAAATGTGTAGTCTTCTTATCAATTTGGTACATTCTGCGAAGGTTTGAGGAAAATGACATGGGTTTTACTATGTGAACACGACCTTTTATAATTTCTATCTATTCCATTATAATATTATCATAATATTGATCTTTAGTTCAGAATCTAGCTCGGTGACGACGTTCTGAGTTCTAAAAGACTTTGAAGGCAGTATATGTAGTACAGGTATAATGGTAAGTTGTAACAATTTTTCCCGATGCTAACATTTATTAGAATTAGGAAATATTTGGAGAGAACTCTCCTTGATATCTTGCATATCCCTTCCCGAAATTTGAATTACGGGTACTGCACCACTCGACTACTTCTGCAAAACCTACTGCAGTGCTCCTCCGTCTTCTATGCATCGTTTATAACGATTGTCATGACTAACGAACACCATGCCTACTATTATGTGATTTCTAAAAAAATCTTTCCGAACGACCGTTTCGGCGCTGATATCGAGTGCCACACTACAACCTTGTCTATAGGACACCGGATATCTTACGACTTCCAAACTGTCGTACATTCGTTGAACGATCTTAGCCGATCGCTACCCCTGGGCCCTGTTTTTCAGTCACGACATGATCTTAGTCTTGTAAGTTGAGATATCTCAGCGACTGTAAGATATTTTACAAGACAAAAGATGGCCGGTGTGCTATAGACAGTATCGTAGTGCGCCATGTGAGATCGCCGCTAAAAGTGTCTCAAGTACATGTATAGAATTGTCTTAGGTTCTTTCGAACTTGGACAGTACCAGTGTAACTCAATATTTCGAATTCAAACGCAGATAACGCTTGATTGGAGCGACCGATCTTCTTCATATTTGGGGCGATTATAGGTTATATGTACCCCTTACTCGTATTAAAGTTTCATGGCTTAATTCCCGGGGGAAGTTCTGCGGTACAAGTCTTCCTATTCCGATCCCTGTATACCCTGGACTCGGGAACCAGCTACATTTGTCACGTGACAGCTTAGAGGGTCAAGGTCGCCGCATAATTAACGGAGGCGTTGTCTGATTGTCTGGGGGATGGGAAAGTACACTGGCCACTAGAGCAGCGCTTGCTACAACAAAATTAAAACGTGAATATTGGTGGATCGGTAAAGCTGATCTTCTTCATATTTGGTACGATTATAGGTTATATGTACCCCTTACTCGTGTTAAAAGTTCATAGCTTAGTTATTACGGGAAGGGAAGTTACGCATTCGCTACGACATGTCCATAGATGTCTTAGGTCTAAGACACTTTGCAAGACATTTTCAATCACGTGACCGTAAGATTTTCGTGACTGTAGCACACCTCACACCACCCTAAGTGTCTTAGACCTAAGATCTTTACCAGATCGACTAAGATATCATGTCTATAGGACACTGACAGCTCTAAGATGTCTTACATATCGATTGTCGTGACTGAAAAACAGGGCCCTGGTCTATTACATGAATTTGGAAAGACCTTGTAAAGGATCGTACAATGGTGCACAGCGTTACATAAATGGTTTGGGTCGTACATGTTCGATCAAATGAGAATGGCAAATGTCGTTACATAAACATTGACTTACATCGTGCAAATGGTCTTATATCGCCCAGAATCGTCCTAGCGTACGGCAGCTCCAGAGGATGTTGTGGGTGTCGATTCATGTATTAATATCATTCAATCGGATCTAAAATTAAAATGTATAATTCCATAAAGCACTTAAGACCATTGGTATTATAAGAAATGAACAAGATATAAGAAATACAGCTATATGTATATGTATATGGGGGAGAAAGAAATACCACTATTTACCACCCAAATGCATATCACATTAATAATCATTATAATTTTAGACATTACATATTGATTGATAATATGAACCATTATATGACAAAACAGAAACGAAGTATTTGGAGACATTATGAGGAAAATAAGACTTTATCAAAATTAAAAAACACAGCTTTTATAACAGGAAATCCTCCAAAAATCACTAAAATATAATGGAATAGCTAAAGCTTAAGCTGTGGGTTGAATACCAGTAGGCTGAATGGTCGTTAACACTGAAACCCAATACGTCATAAGCAGTGTGTGTGAATGGGAGGGTGTGCATAACTTCCACATAAAAGACCTATGATCCCTTATGATCTATGTCAAAGAAATGACAATTTGTATGAACGATTTATGTATCTCCCTATAATCTATTCTATGTAACCAAATTGGACGAGGATCATCCACGAGGTCGTTTATCGTTGGGTAGACCATATCGTACAATGGTCGTATCGTTCAAATTTATGTAAGAGACCCCATGTAGGTGACCGAATAAAACTGCCCAGATTAGAGGGTCCTTGAGGAGGGGAGTCCCAAAGAACTACAGCCACATAGTGGGTTTTTCTAACTAATTTCATCATTTATAGCTATCCACGAATCTATATCTAAATATTCAAGCTATTTATTATCTCGAATTGTCGTTTTTTATCAGATACTATAATAAATATATCACCTCTTGTTATTTTGATAAAAAAAAAAAGCTGCTCTATGTTATGCTGATACATCTGGGAGACCTCAGCGGGTGTCCCCCGCTAGGACACTTGTCTGTGTGTGGAAGACCCCGCGCGTTATTGAACGGGCTTGATCGTAAGGCCTACATTTTTATCGTAGTAGGTGGACACCCGGCCTTATATCAAAATGGGAAATAACTTTATTACAATCCATTTATCGCGATAGATTGGTATTTCCAGTAACTCGTCTCGCGACCTTACATCCCACCTGGCAGTTTCGTATTTTAAAGCTATTAACGGATTATATACGCCAGCCCAGTATGGAGGTATTTATAGACTTCATCCGCTGATATTCAATAGGTCTGGTGGTGCTAAGCCTCGTGGTAGACCTCCACTTGGGGCCGACACCCGGCGACGCAGACCATGCTGGGACAATGGCGTGTCTTGATGTATAACTGCAGGTCATTGATCTATTACCGCCTTGGCCCTTCCTGGTAATCCCTGTGTATTACGTCACCATTCCCTGTGCACCCCTACATGCCTCAGTTCTATGGCACCCCTCAGACCTCAGCAAGTACAAAGCCACACACCCCATCTTTGTTTGTGTCAAGAGAATCAGGCTTTAATATTCCATGATTATTCCATTCTTAAATTCCTTATGACGGTTTCCATTTTAGATTCCATGCGTACGTGAAACTTAACATCGCAACCATGATATGGAATTTCGCGAGAGGGGACATATTTCTGAAAATAATGCAGCTTTTTATTTACTTGACTTGCACCTATGATGTATGCGTTCTTGTTTTTTTAGTACCACTATTATGCATACTATCCCTTTAGTATAGGCCTATTCAGAATTATGGTCAGTCTGTTGTATGGGCGGTGTAACAGACTTATCCATCATCTTATACATTGTCCCCAACACAATCAATTGTCTTCCTCCTCATTGTGACAACGATCTGAATATCAAGTGAAAGTAACTTTACCCTGTCTGCTCTATGGACATTTCAAGAATACTATGCAGACAGTTCCGAATATTGCTAGGCTTAATTTTAGGAAGCCTATCGGATGATACGGAGCGTGCAGCCGGGTCCGGAACACGACCATGAGTGATGTGGTATTTATTTATAGCATCATTTCAAGCCCATAAGACACCAAAATTTATCACCGATCATAACCGGCACGATTGACAATGAGAATCACGACCGAGAATGTCGATGTACTATATCACAATTTGGCACCAATTCAGTACAAGATAGTAAAAAAATAAGATTTATAAGATCCTTTTGGGAGTTTTCCCCATACAATCTAAAATGACTAATAGTTTGAACTAATATTGGTTTCAGTAGACCATATTGACGTAATAGTTTCTTCAATATTTCTGCCCCATTGTACGTAGGTATATCAATTTAAAACTCTACTTTCGCTTTTATAATATCTGAATGATGAAGTTTCTTTGTTCGTTATTAATAAAGAACAAGTTCATCTAGGAGAAGAAAATAATCCCTATCTAATACAATAGAAATATCGATTACCAAATGCATTTATGAAGGATTCTTTTTCCAGAGTTTGGCATTTTTCCATGAATACCATTAACCTTTTAGGGAAAGAGAGGGTGAAGGTGCGTACATCGCCAATCTTTAGATTGGGCAGTGTCGGTTATCACTCCTATATACTAGTTATGCCTAATGCGTCAGGAAAGGTAATGAAATCAGGGCCTGTTTTTCAGTCACAACAAGATCGGCCAACGATACCCTAAGATCGCTTAGCGAATGTACCACAGTTTGAAAGACAAAACATGGCTGGTGACCAGTGTCGTAGTGTGCCACGGGATACCGCCGTTTGTCGGTCGTTATGACAAATATAGAATTTTCTTGGGTTTATCAGAGAACAAGGGAGCCGTTTCGGCAATATCAGCGGATCTGAGTGGCCATTCGTATTCATACATTTTGTTGACATCTATGTTGAGGCACGGCGGAATTATACGCTGGTTCCCGGGGTATCCGATTGAGGCACACAGGGCATGCTGAGACCCTTCAGTGTGACGTCATTCTACCCGTCCAGACAGCAGGGAAATCCCGATAATGACGTCAAGGCTAATGTGGTGCAAACGTTTGCTCTGGTGACCAGTGTACCTGTGTGCCTCAAGTGATGTTTCAAAATTCGAACGCCAATATCGGCAGATTGGAGCGGCCGATATTCTTCATATTTGGAATGAAAGTAGTTTATATATATACACAATAATGACTGGGTTTGTGTATGAGTGGCCGTAATCTCCTTGTAGTTGATGCATAGTAATATCCGAGCAATTTGTGAGGATATTACATCGTCAACTACAAGGAGATTACAGTCACTCGTATACAAAACCAGTCGTTATTGTATTTATTACCCACCTACAAGATTGATAACAAATTTCTTGCAATAAAAATGTTTCTGCAAGACATTTAGTTCCAGACATCACAGCACTGTCAAGTGTTGCAGTAATTCGGTGTAGACTAAGGCCTGGCGTCCACCTACTACGATATGGCTCAGATATGGTCTACGATGCACCTCCCGATAAAAAAATCAAAATCGCGTCGGAAGGTTACCTAATATCGGGGCAGTTGACCACGTTTCTGCGATTAGACACCGATAAAAACCCCATACAATGCGTGGTGGATTGGCATGTCTAGACATATTTTTACGGTTTTGCACCTTCCCCAGATGTCACAGATTTTGACATGTTCGGTGCCATCTCGGGAGGTCTACGATTCTATCGTAGTAGGTGGACGCCGGGCCTTACACGAATAATACAGTTTGCCATTAACCTGTACCTTTAGCATGCAAAGTGTGTTATTACAATGATTTCTGATGGTAAATGATATTATAATGATTGATTCTAAATGATTGATATTGCATGACAGGACTATTTTCCCGGAATCTCCTGCAGGAGATTCTGACATGCCAGAATCTGCGGGTAGCTGTTTCCAGGTGCCCTATACATTTCCTATGGACACTCCGTATTCGCTGGGTGATAAATTTCCCTAAATCATGTTAAGGTTTCATGATATTCCACATCTGGTACGGCCTGTTGACCTATTTGACTTTTGGTGTACGACATGTTCACAAATGTCGTTGGTTCCGACACCTTGGAAGACATTTTTGCCTCCTATGCCCTACGATTGTGGATACTACAGCACACCTGCTAGCTCCCAATGTGTCGTTGAGTGACCATCGTTGGCCGTTTCTCTAAGATCATACGTCTATAGGACACTGATGGCTGAAAGATGGCTTAAAGCCGGAGACACACCAAGCGAGAAACGCAGCGAGTTCCTTAATCGCCAACACAAAATGGTCTATATGGCAGCTATTATTTCATATTTCACCTGATTATTGCTCTCAAGATGCTAAATTATAGGCAGGAGATATTCCTATCAAATAATATCTCAGTTACACGCTAATTTGTGTTGGCGATTCCAGAGATCGCGTCCTCTACTCGCTTGGTGTGTCCCCGGTATTAGAAAGGCTTTGATAATTGCAGAGGGTACCTTTGCCATTGATCTCACAAGGTAGGAGCTACGTAATCTCATTGTAAATTAATTCGTAACAAAGGTCAACCACTAATTATTCATTATTCCATCCTTCGTCTTATTCCACTGCATCAATGAATGTTTTTGAATGATATCAAAAAGGATGTGTGCTGGATATAGACAAACAAACTGACTGTTGTAACATACAAAACATACAATACATGTACATAGCCAGACGCAAGCCTGGAATCTGCAATAGTTCATCTTATCAAAAGCTAGTTTTCTTTCGAACATTGTCTTTTATAAATAAACGTATAGCTGTAATGAAATCGGCGAAGGCAAACTCATCCCCCAGAACAAAGACGTCCATCTCATTATTCTGGACATAATACGAAGGTTGATGACATTGTGGAGTATAAACTTTTGAATTTCCTTCATGTCATAGAAAAATCAAATGTCAAGCCATGAATGACAGTCGCCATAATGTAGATTTATAACGGGCTCGTGCATATCGTCTGAGGGCCGCTAGATGTCACTTTGCCCTGGAGGTTACTTTGTTATTATGTGCGAGACAGGAAGGCCAAAGTCTGTCTGCGCAGCGCTACAGCCTAGAATTAAAGTTCTTTCCTTTAGATGTTGTGTATTATGCATTCCAATGTTAAAGCTCGTTTCCTTTGGCATACAAAAATGGAAGTTTATACCTGTCGACGGAAAATTCACCGGAAGGGTAGCGTCGGTTGGCAGTGCTCCCCGAGAAAATTTTGATAGCATTAGTTGGTGAGACCGACAGTCATTCAGTCGTTTACGCCAGGTGACTGATTATACATTTTATATCCACTGATGAAGTATTCATTTAAATCTGCATTCCATCGCTGATGAATTTATTCTGGCTTCATGTTGTCAGTCGGTGGTCCCATATACTGGGTTTGGAATTCTGCTGTTTAAACACTTACCGATATTTTATCAGGAGCATGTAATAATCGGTCAGCGGTGTAGGTATATAATCGAGAGTAAAAATCGGTAGGTGTAAACTGGCCAAAATGCTTATTTCCTGTGGCCGACAAAAATGGCACCAACCTTTTGACTTAACCTAAGTCTGTTGGTGGTGACACTGACTTTACGTTAGCTTCAAAGAATCGGTGAGTGTGCGTTGTAGTCACTGGTTCAACTGTAATTCCCGAGTATATGACGATTTGATTCTTATATTGAAATCTTGAGTATCACTAACAAAGTCAGAGCGCGTTAATTCCATCGGTCTGTGGAAAGAACATTCGATGGTGAATTTATTACACAATCCAAATTAATCGGTGAGTATTTCCCTGCATGTCTCGTTTCCATTTACCGAACTATCGTCAATGTATGTGTATGTCAATTCGTGCCACCACACTAGATCAGTTTTCCTTCAGTATACTTTGATGTATAGAAGCTGAACACACCTTGGTTAACATGAAGGCCGTATTGTATCAAAAAGGTAGTGTGAGGAAACATGATCTAAAGGATATATTTAACCTAATACTGAAACACGATGTCGTTAACTCGAAATGGCCAGGCCGGAGTGCCGAAACAGGTACATTGGAAACACTAAGATAAAGCCTCCTTTTGAAGATGAATCACAAAGAATCAAGGCTTTATTTTAAGGTTGATAGCACTTGACAATCAAGTGTACTTGCAAATGAATCGATTGCAGGTTGTCAATACAGCTATAGTTTGATAAGAGTAGAGATAAAAGTGGAGGAGAGCAATACTTATGAAGCCAATACTTCAAAGCTTGCTTTGGTTGGGACATGAGGGGTAGTAGTAGAGAGGGGATAGGGTTTCGTCTTGACTATCGTTCACCTGCATGACAATGTGGTGTACCGACGGCGGAGTTTTATTCAGACACTTTGATACCTTATATCAAGGGACAAATGATATCTTCATCATTGTTGTACCAAACTATTAATTATCTAAAAGGTTTGGATTTATCTGTTAATCATTGGCTGTAACTCATTTGGCAACGGCCATTGTAGGTCCAAATATATTATGGGCCCATGGGTCAAGGAGGTATTTCAGCCTATAATGTCTGGTTGTGGTCAGCTGGGCTCTCCACTTTGACACTAAGAAACTAAGGCTGGGGTATGTTGAAAAGCCTACGTACGATGAGAGTGGATCTGCTTTGACTGTCTCACGGCATACATCCCAGAATCGTTCGTCTAAACCTTGGACGGTACAGAAGTTAAAGGAGTCCTAAGTGATATACTCATCATGCAGGTGCCTCACATCACCTGTAGGGCCTTTTATGTCACCCCTGATACATCTTTAAACATGTGAATAACATCAGGAAAATATACACGACGAAAACCCACGTAAAGGGTTTATACTACACCAAGGTCATGGCAATGTAATATGGGATGATGTCATAATCGACTAGCCTATCAGTGGCTAGTCTCATTAATTTTTGATAGGGGTATAGATCGAGAAATCTGTTAGTCTCATTAATTTATGATAGGGGTAGAGAAGGGAGGGTCAGGAGGGAGGTATGGAATGTCTGTGAGATTGTATGTGCGCTACTATGTCTATGTTTGTGTTGTTATCGGTATTCAATGGAAGAACGCTGCGTACCGCGGCGAATTGTATGTCGTTAAATGTGTGTTATCAAATACAAAATTTAAAAAAAAAAAAATCCGAGAGCAGACAAGACAACATGGAGAATTACATGTTCCTAGCTTGATTTTCGAAATAATTTGAAATCTTCTGATATCGTGGTTCTGTTCTATTGCCCATGAAAGGGTCGAGATAAACCCGGAACCGCACTTCAATTGTAAGATAACAATACGCCACTCAGCAATCATCCTCGAGGCAAAGCCTAGTGGTGATATGCATCTTGCCTGATAGATGGGGCTTGTGCAGATGAAATATCATAACTGAAAAACTACAAAAAAGGGGGCTGAGGATAGTGAAGCGTTGCCCAGCACATAATATTAGTGTTGATTATTTACATACTGAATGCCGTGTTATATGTGCGCAGAAAACCGCAAACTCTGAGCCATATGTATGAGAGGTCTCCAGATTAACGAAATATGCATGCGGCCATTGCGAGGACTTGGAGTGATGACAAGTCGGCCTGTCTGAATACACCGCCACATTCATACAACTACTCGTCCTTCAATCACTCTTCAACGATTGTTTTGGCATATCTAAGCTGTTTAAATTGTATCAGATGGTGGCTCCACGTCAGATACCTCAATACTTTGCCATTAATCACTTGTAGTTTCTAAGAGGAGGTACTAACGCGTCTCAGAACTTATGAATGAGTGAAAGACAAACCTAAAGGTCCAACGCAATTGCGTACACGCGAAATGCACAACGACCAAATTTCGAGGTATATAATGTGGGGCATTAAGCTCATACAATCTAAATAGTTCAAATATGCGAAATCGATCAATAATAACAAGTGATCTCGAGTTCTGCGGCGGGCGACACACACACAGACTGCCAGTCAATGTAATACTTGCAACAAAGCTGCGGAATGCGGCTGGTTTTGACAGTGTCAACATAGAGGGGTTGCGGGGAGTGACTAGATAATAATGAGAAAACAACCTGACTGTTGGCAGAACCTGTTTTAGTTCTCGGTAACCTATCGCTGATATACGTCCCCCGCCTGTGGCGTCAGGAAGTATATCGGCGATAGACGACCGTTACTTTAACCATTGTCAGGTATGTAAGTAATAGTATTGATATTCTACTTCCTAACGTACTGTGGCTCGTGATTCCCACCAGCTGATCGATACGGATTGATCTGTTGACGGTCTCATATGCAGGGGCAGTGTGTAAGACTCACCTTTATCAAATACCCGTGACGCATACCTTACATTTGCCCCGTTTCACCATATAACTTAATTATACCATTCGGAACAGGGTTCTATACTGCACAATATAGTACCCTGTTCCGTACGGGTCGATTTCAACAAGGTAGTTAGGTCAAAGTACAGCAATTAACAATGAATGGCAGGAAGTCAAAGCCCGTCTTACGAAATTGTCTGAAAAAAACGATCTTTAAAATACCTAACTCGAATAGCAACGTATGCCTCATTTGTCCTTATATAAGAGGGGCACGACTATGGAACTCACTGTCTAAAGAAACCCAAGAAGCTGAAGATCTGGAGAAGTTCAAGAAACAATTTAAATCATAGAGTAAAGTCATAGACCTCCTTTCAGGCGACCTGGGCCCTGTTTTTCAGTCACGATATCCTCTTTGTAAGATATCTTACAGCTGTCAGTGTACTATAGATAAGACATCTTTGGGGATCGGCCAACGATTGTCCTTCAAGAGCACTTAGGCTGCAGTCAGGTGTACTATAGATAAGACATCTTTAGGGTCACGTGGTTCCAAATGTCTTCCAAATTGTCTTAGACCTAAGACATCTATGGACATGTCGTACAGAATGTGCAACTTCACTTCCCGTAGGAATTAAGCAATGAAATTTTAACACGAGTAAGGTATACATATAACCTATAATCGTACCAAATATAAAGAAAATCGGTCCCGCCGTTTCGAAGTTATGGGCGTTTGAATTTCGTCATAGCAATCATCTGCTGTGGTGGCCAGTGTATTTTTTCCGACACCTCCGCTAATTTATGCAGCGACCTTGACATTGACTGCGTATCCGGAGGTGGGAGGGTGACTGACCACCAGAGCAGACGATTGCTATGACGAAATTAAAACGCCGATAACTTCGGAACGAAGAAGTCGATCTTCTTCATATTTGGTACGGTTATAGGTCAAATGTATCCCCTACCCGTGTTAAAATTTCAATTCTAAAGTCTTATGGGAAGCTCGGGAAATCCTCTATATACACACAGTGAGGTTTGATAGAACCTGAGACAGTTCTATACTTGAGACACTTTTAGCGGCGATCGAGCACGCCGCACTGAGACCGTGTCTATAGCACAGCCGCCATTTTGTGTCTTGCAAATTGTCTTCCAATCGCAGAAATGTCTCAGCATATCGTTGGCCGATTATGTCGTGACTGAAAAACAGGGCCCTGGACTGTTAGTTAGACTTAGAGAGTGCAAGGTACTGTGTCCAAACCATACCTACCATCACATCACATTTGGATATACTGCCATGTATTCACTATAATATTTACCTTTTTGTCACTAATTCTTTATGTAGTGGATAAGATGATCAATTGATGTAATATGATCCTATCTCGATGTATCAGAATAACTCGCCTTGGCGAGAGATACAGTGAATAAAAAAAAAATTAAAAAAATTGTTTTATTAATCTCAGGTACATTGTAAACATAGAATAACCTATCACCCTTGTACAAACCTAAAAACTCAATTGTGATTTATGGTTTGCATGCATGGAACTCGGCTAAATGCCTCGTTCCGTATATACCTAGATTCCCATCTCGTTTTATAGCTTGTACAGCATGAGCAGTTCGTTCTATATGGGTACGTTGAGCCGAAAGATCACTACGAGGCGTACAGCCACTCCACCTTCATCTTGAATACCTGAATGTCACAGACACGGAATTCTCTGTGATCTGCAGCTTTCATCTCCACAGCTTTGTCTAGCTCCACGCACGTTGTCTTCAGGTGAAGAAAACCTCTGGAAGCTGTGTGTGTGTGTGGCGGCGGGGAGTGTCTTATCATGCATATATACTCATGTAAAAATTCAAGAGCCTACTCCTCATTTCTTATCTATCGTATACAAGGTCCCCATTGAAAATATATTGGGACTCCAATCGGACTAAAATACGAACTAAAATCGTCTAGAGGGTTAAAGTTAACGATTAATGGCAGGATTCGATTTTCAAGGAGAACCTCCCATCCACCCATGTACAGCGGAAATACAATCGCTGCTCATTTCGTTGTAGGGCGCATAATCGTCAGGTTGTATCAGGATAACCAATTTAAGCCTAAAATTCCTATCCCCAACATTAATGAATTTGACACCACCTGGCGACTATGTGGCTGACTACATGAATCAGACGAGGTACATTTAATCGATGGTGGACGTTTTCTACCTTAACCCTCCTTGCATATATGAAGCCATGTACGCGCAAACTGATAAATATGAGCTAGTGGCCCACGGTAAAAAATCAGATCGTTCAAAACCTCTTAAAAGTTCAAAAGACTTCTCATTCTCTAACCTATCACCGAACTATTTGTGCTCTAGCAATCATTACATGGGTTCGCCACTAGATGGGTTCGCCACTTTCAATAAACATCACAAAATTTCATTTGATTGTTTTATGACATGAGTTGTCTTCCCGGAATGATATCATGAAACGGAGCTGAGGAATATTTGTAACAGAAGACAACGGATGTCTAGTAAAGAATCATATGAAATTGAAAGACGTTTAGATTTTACCCTACCCGGTCACATGTTTTTTACTTCATATTTCAAGCGTGGCATAAATATATTTTATAGCTTAACCTTTGTATGCCTGTAGTTACACCATGTTAAGTCTAGGGAGATTTATAAGAGGGGCAGGATAAAGCTCTTGACTGTGCACGGCTTTCATCGGGTGCGCCAAGCCAGAGCGTGCGACCAGCTGGCAGAGTGCGGAGTCCTTTTGCTCATTGCTTATTGAGAGAAAAGATTGTCTTACTCCAGGGCTCCTGGCAGAGTTCCACCTCTGACTGCCTGTCAGGTCCATGTCAGGTAAAATGAAGCACCAAGTGATGAGCAAGTGAGATTACAAGAGCAAAAATGTAGGTGTTCAAACGAGAACAAATCACCTCTTTATAGAGTCCCCATTGGGAATGTATAAGGCCAAAGGGAACCACTACCCATTGTTTATTAGTGGCCGTTAACCACACACATTGTTCACGGCTTCTCTAAATCATTTATAGAATTTTTAGGAATAGAAATTATCAGTAATAACCATGGGTAAGAGGCACAACAATCTATGGTTTTGGGACGGTCAGCTCTGAAAACCACTCGATGTTGCCGATGTGATTATCTCTCGTGGTTTGCGACCGGCCAGCCATAAAATCATTGATTTGCTGTCTATGTTTCATTAATTCGACCGCACCTCCGTTCTGGTTTTTCTCCTTTTCCTCCCTTCCACATACTTCCTCTCCTTTTTATGCACTCTTCTTATGTGGCATGTCCACCTTATGTCGACAAATCCCCATGTGAATTAAGTAGGCGCACGGTCTGGATGAAACACAAATCTTGTAATTGTTGGGTTGTGTTCATTAGTCAAATATAAAGATACCGTTCGTTCCTTGTATGAAAAGTCCATCAAAACCTATAACATGTATCCCTTGCAAGGTGCATGTATTTCAATGCCACATTCAAACACAAATACGTACATTTGCTTTTTAATTGCACCTAAGTGAGACTTTCATCAACTGAAATAGAAGTGCCAGGGTTGGGCAGAGAGTGTCAAGTGGTAATTAACCTAGTGATTTAATATAATCAAATTTAAAAGGGGAATGCATACTCAAAATACGCTTTTTTCTTTGTTAATTACTTTATTGTTTGCTCTCGCATACAGCAAGTTTTTCAGAAACTACTCAACCAGGTACAAACTACATTCAGTATTTAAATACATCTAGATAGGCAATCCTATTAATATTACATGTTGTTAGATGAAAAAGATGGAGTACGATGTGATAGCGAATATAAGTGACCCTTAGGCTCTAATTAGCCGTGTGAACTCCTTGATAGTTGTTGCCTTCTGAGTGGCTACATGCCATCACTCCTCTCCACTAAGCTGACTGTTCAACTGTGGCCGATTTTAGACGAGTGATTTTGAATCTGATTTTGTTATCTGTCCTTGTGCCTATTCTACGGCGATCTATCCAATCAGCTTTGTCACGTAATTTATACATTATGTGCATAAGTTGTCTGTATCTTCTGATCGAAGGTTCATCAAGTTGGCGCTGTGCATACAGTTCAGAGGTGGACTTCCCAACCACTTCTCTACAGTTCAGGACTATCATTATCCCTCGGAGCATAATCTTATGGATGGCTGCCAGATCAGTCTTACGGAAACTATCATGGATAAATGAGCAATATTCCAAGACTGCTTGTATGTTTGAGATACATATTTGATGTGCCGCTTCAAACGTTAGAGACTGTCTTATTTTTCCCAACCTGAACAGTCAGGCACTTAGACTTCTAACCAGGGAGGTTACTTGGGTTGTCAAGGTCAAAGCTAAATCCAAGTGTAGTCCTAGATACAAATAATTGGTGCATGTTGCCAAAATATCTCCACGGAGGTTCAGTTTCATTTCTGGGCAGTTTTTTTAGTTTTTGCGCTGTGGTGAACCACATGGTTTTCGATTTTTTTTCATGTTTATAGTAAGACAATCTTTTTGTACGGAATGCCGATAGACTGTCTAGTTCCTTATCCTTAGCACTATCAACAGAAATACCTACATTTATCACATAAAAAAGGCGTTCGCAATTTAAATTCCCGGCATCTCGAACACAATTCCGTCGACAACAGCCTCAATACAAAGGTCATGCACTCACTCAGCGGCACATTCAAGCTATTCACAGCTTTATTTCCAGATCTAACCCGGAACTGATTCCCCATTGGAGAGAGTCCAAATGACCACGTGATCTGTTTATAACCAATCAGCACCCGAGTAGCTGAGACAAAGGTCAAGTGTCTTGACAATAGATGGGTAGCATCGACCTCTTGTTCCCAACACGAAAATAATAATTATACTGTTCTTTTCCATAGTATTTTTTTTTTCATTTGTACGCTGTCTACTATTCTCGCGAATTACTCTGTACTTGAAGGAGATCTGCGCGGAGAAACGGTGAGAGACAATGAGGCTGACAAATGGCCGACCTGTGCCACTTACAGACTCCAGTGTACGTTTGACAAGCCACATCCGGCCCGCGCAGTTTGGTCACGTTCAGGTTAGCGCTTCATTTGTTCTCCGCTGCTTGACCTCTGCACCCAAGTTACTGTGTTACTGCGGGCCTGCAAGATGGCGGCGCTCTGACTGCGGGCCTACAAAATGGCCGCCAGACTGCGGGACTGAACCCTGAGCTGGTTACTCTTAAAGGGCAGTGAATTGACTGAGGGAACCAGCATAACGGGGCAGGTTATATGGTGACATCGTTTTTCGTCGTATTTATATCCGGAATGAACGAGTCGTAGTCCTTGAAAAACAACACAGTATGAAAAATTATACGAGGCTATCTGTATGATTTTTCAATATTAGATTAGCCACCAATATTTAAAGAGATATCACACAACTTTGCCTGAAAATTAAAACCTATGTCATTTTCCTGAAACTTGAATCATCTGATGATCTTAAAGTATTTTAGAACACATATCTAACTTATAAATTAGGGGTGACTGTGCTAGTTTTTTATTCAGAGCTCAATATTATGACAATTTTATAAAAGAATATACATAAACTCTAAGACGTTACTTTTCACATAGTAAAATCCATGTCATTTTCCTTAAACGTAGGGTCAAGGTTAGGGATAGGGTTAGGGTTAGGGTTAGGGATACAGAAAGGGTTAGGGTTAGGTTTATGGGAAGGATTTTCTACTTGTTTTCTTCACAAGAGAAGTCTAAATTTGAAGCCAATGATGTACATATATGCCTTCTTTTTGTAAAATACCTAAATCTACATACATTTTGCTGTTTCAAGTTGTGGTCTGCTAACATGCTATTTTTGTGTGTGTTTAAAGCATGTGTATCATGAATTTCTTTACTATTTCTACCTAACTGAAACTGTCCGCAATAAGTTGCAACCCTTTTGTTTCTAGCCTTTACATGTCTTAAAAACATGTCGAAATAAAAACTAAAGCAATACTGAGACGAACAGAGAGACTTGATAAAGGAAATTCGTTATGAAAAAACCCACACAATAAAACAGAAATGTGTTGGGTTTACATTCCTTTTACGCGGAACCCGTGTATTTCTGACGCATGGGAATGGAAGGCAAATGTAACCGTCGCATAAAACTACCCTTCAATACATGACTACGAGAAGGCAGTGACTTACTAATGATCTTATTGTCCACATAAGAGAGACAGTTTAATTGCTTAGCATTTCTAATGAGTTGCTCACAAAAGAGATCTAAAGACTATACACCGAGAGTAGACTGTGGACAAAGTCTCCTTCGTCCTAATAAATGAAGTCGTTTTGATTGTGACTACTTACATAGCAGTGTAATCACGCAACGTTATCAGCTGAGGAACGCGAGTGAAAGCTTCCTGGTGGGTTCTTACTTTAACGATAGAAACCTCCATGTTCCAGGAGGGCACTATCATACACACAGCGATGCCAACAGCGCGTCGTTATATAGATAAAAAACCAAGTCACGTTGGAACTTATTTTTTACTCTTGTCCTTTTGCGTCAGCTAAGCCACAAGTCAGGGGGATGTTAGAAGCCCCCGCTCCCGCTAGGGGTCGCTAATGCGTTTCCCCTATCATTGGCGTCCCTGGGGTCCTCTTCACACACTCTTCTCATTCCATGATCGGATGAGACAGTCTTGTGTTCTTTTTAACTGTGAAATTTGGATTGGGACACGGAATTCTGTTGTCTCTATAAGCACACGACATGAGAATTAAAGGCATTTCATACAATCTATGTACAGTGTCGTTTCTTTTTAATCCCAAAAGAGAAAAATTTAAGCCATGATCAACTTCTAAGATCGAAATATTCTTATTTTACGTTTGCTTTACTTACATAGGAAACGTGTTCTACAAATTTCTCTCCAAAAAGTAGGGTGGCTTAAAATTTAGTTCGAGGACTCTTTTAACGTTGACGTGAGGAGTTTAATTGAGAGGATGGATAGGATAGAAAAAGAAAACATTAACTTGACGGACAGGGTTGCATCATTGGAAACAAGGTGTGTAGAACTGGAGGGTTTACTAAAAGTTTCCACGAATGATATTGAAATGTTGAAAGATTACACAGGTCAGGTAGACATTGTTGGGGACGACCTCAGGATCTCAGTAGAACAAGATATGGGATCCAGGGAGAACCGATTAAGGGTCTTTGAGGAAAGGATTGGGAAACTGGAGGCTGAGTCAAGGGCCTCTCATTCTGCCGGCACGGCAGACACCTCTATTTTGAAGAAACTTAATGCAAAATCTCTGCTTATCTCGGGGGTTCCTGAGATGAGATATGAGAAAACTAGGGAAATAGCCATGGACATTTTCGATGCAACTGGGGTTCACCTGCATCCTACGGAAATTGACTTGGCCCACAGAGTGGGTAAGTTTGTCAGCGGTAGACGTCCGAGGCCCATCAGAGTAACAATGCTCCATGAATCCCCCAAATTAGAAATACTTAGAAACAAGACGAAGCTGCTGAAACAAAACAGAACTAAGAACATTTGGGTTTCTGAAGATATCCCGGAGAGCATGATTCAGCAGAGGGCCACTTTGAGAGCGGTTGCAGACAACGCCTGCAATTTAGGCCTGAATTCTAGGCTAGTCCAGGGAGGAGACCGGGTTGTAATTGAGGGCAGGTTGTATGGCCCTCAGGACCTGGACCAACTTCCGGACTGTGTGTCTTTGGGGAATACCTTTACAATTTTCCAGGAAGACTCTGTTCATTTTCAGGGTCCCCACGCCCCTCTGTCAAACTTCTATAAATGTCAGATCCGGATCGATGGGAAGGCCTACAGCTCGGCTGAGCAGGCTTATGCCTCGGCCAAGGCAAATATTTGTGGGGACAAAGTCAGTGCTCAACGTATTCTATCGCATGATGACCCATACGAAATCAAGAGGATTTCGAGGGGAGTGAAAACCTCAAGGGCCTTGGAACAACAGGAGGACCAAGTCTTGGCCAGAGTCCTAAGAGAAAAGTTCAGGCAAAATGAGGAACTGAGGGTTGCACTGTTGCACACCGGTGCAAGGAAATTGGTAGAAGCTACGAGGGATCTGAAATGGGGAGGAGGCCTAACTCTTCAGGAGGTGCATGCAGGCCTCAAAGGAAAAGGGCATAACAAACTGGGCCTCAGCCTTATGGAGCTGAGGCGGGACCTAGGCTCTTGTCCTACTCAACAACACGCTGCTTAAACAGGCACGACAATGTCTAGTGACATCATCAACCCCGGAGCGGAAGGGTGCGCCTCGGGGCTGATCGAGGCTCAGCCACTTGACGAAGGATCGGAGTAGCGTGAGTTGACATCTTTCTTCAGAGAGTTTCGGCCTATATTCATGCTGTCTTCATGGCCTGTTTTAGTGGTGGTGATGGACTCCGTAGGCGGATACCTCCATCAATATGTCCCAGACCATCGAGTGACAATCCGCTTTTATAGCGGCACATCTTTTCGCCGAACAGTGAGCCAAGCCATGTTGTTTACGGAGAAATTCCCCAGCTCTGTTTATCTCATAGTCGTGGGTGTCAACATTTTGACAGTGAAGAAAGGAAGGAAGACTTACAGCTATACAAACCATCGGCACATGAGCCAGTGTCTGCAGTAATGGATCAGGCCATAGAGGCTAATGAGGCTTGGAAAGGCCTCTTCCTTTGCACAAAAGTTATTTATGGACCCATAGTGGGTCTCAACTTCGCATCGTGCTCTGGTCGCCCCGCGGACAACGAAGAGGTGGTACACATTCAGTCTGTCATAGATGCTGCTGCCACTGACATCAACAGAGGGCTGGTAGCTCTGAATTGTATGAACTCAGTCCCTACTCCCTGGCTTCAACGTATGATACATCGCTGTAGAGATGGGAAAACAAAATCTTATTATGAGCTACTACTCCCTGATGGCATTCATCCCAGAGTTGACCTTCTCAGAGACTGGGGAGTTAAAATACTACGATTACTGAATAGTTTGTGAACAGGGTAAGATATGGAGGCGGGTTGCGATTGAAATCCAATATGTATGGAGAGGGTCTATTACACGCAAAACAGTCGATTGATAGTGGCCCGTGTACAACACTGTTTTCACCAACTGCACTAGCTACTGTTGTTTTATTGAGGGGGGAAGTTGGAAAAGAGAGAGAAGGGGCAGTGATTTTACTCAGCTGGATTGGGATAGTATTGGCGATATGCTTTGTAGTAGGTACTATAACATACAGTGTGGTGAACTAATGGCCCGAGTACGTCAGCCTTGAGTATATAAGAAGGTGGGTACTTTTCTTTAGAATGTGCTGGTTTGGTGTTTGTAACTGTTACTATAATATGTAGTATGATAAATTTATGGTTCAGATACGGTAGCTTTGAAACAACAAAAAAACGTGGACACACATATGGAGTGATTTTAATTTGAAGTTTTGGGAAAGTGTTGAATATAGGTATTTGTAGCTGGCATTATGTTATGTTGCAGAGTGATTTAACTGGCCAGACCAGGTAGCCATGATTTTAACAAGATGAGGATACGTTGCTAAAGAGGTATAAGATGTATATGATGAACCCATGATGGTCTGGAGTTACCCATGAGACTTGCATCTACCAAGAAATATGGTTTTCCTGATATGTCATTTGTCTTTTGAGGTTAAGCCTTACGGAATAGTCTTACAGATAAATCACTGGACTCTTGGTGTAATAACTTAGGGTGTCTTGATGTGCCTTGGGGAGTAAGAGTGTAAGGATTTGTGTTATGCTAACTCTCTAGGTGGGAGTCTTTTGGTTTTTTATCTCTGTGCCTTAATTGATAACCTGAGGACAAGGTATTACTGATAATTCATTTGATTGTTGATGCATTGTTCCAATACATCTTAATATGTAAGATTGATGTTTATTGTTAATTTTCTCGACTGGAATTTCCTCTCGGGGCCTAAGACGACTATTTCCTGTGGTGTCATACACCCTGGAACAATGAAACGGAGGGCTGATCCCTTGGATAGTTACCCTCGGTCCCCAGTATTATTAAGTTGCCGAACGGTCTGTCCTTGAGTAACAAGAGTTTTGACCAATAGATAAGATGTTGTTGACTAGGCCGTATTTTTCGAAAGACTTTGAGTTGCTGAATGGGCTGTGTTTGGGCACTGAGGAGAATATCCAATGAATAAGGTGTTGCTGACTAGACAGTATTTAGGGGCTGTCCAGAGGAAAAAAAGGGGAGGGGAAAGGGAGGGAGGGAGGGAGGGGGGGGAAAGAAAAAAAAGGGGAAACAAGAAAAAAAGAAAAAAATAAAATAAATAAAGGAAAAACTATGGTGTTCTATGGGGAGACTGGGGGGATTATTTTTCCCCAACGAAGAACCTTGTGACCATGCCGGCTGGGCGGGGGGGTCTGTATCGTGGGGTCATGGTCGTTTGATAATGACTCCTTGTCTGTCCCTCTACCACTAGTGGTGCTTGGCAGGGCCACAGAGGAGGGGGGGGAGACTTTGAAGCGTTGGAATATTTGGGCTGGATGTTCTTGGAGTTGGGGGGGGTACCTACTTCTGGGAACAAAAGCTCGGAAATGAATGAAGGAATGGAATGTTTCATGTTTTTGGGGTATGATGATGTTCAATGTTTTTTCTTTTTCTGTGTCATAAATTCTGTGTTGTCTGACGAGAGACGAGATATGAAGGGGGGTAATACATGGTCAGAGAGGGGGAGTGATTGGTCTTGCAAAGGGAGGACTGATCATTTGTTTGATGATATCTCTGGGTATGAGTGGGGATAAAGGAAGAGGGACTAAGAGGCAAAGAGACCTGAGGATTGGGTGTCTGAATGTCAATGGGCTAGGGGACAGGACTAAGAGAAAAGTGGTATTTTCCCAGCTTAGAAAAACTACAGATATCTTCATAGTACAGGAAACCCACAGTGAGCGAGAGTCTAATAAATTATGGGAAATGGAATGGGGGGGCAAAATGATCTTCCTAATGGATCATCTCAGGCAGGGGGAGTAGCCATCGCCCTACCCCCGGACCCGGACATAGTCCTACGGGAACACGTTTCAGACGAAGAAGGAAGAATAGTACTTGCGCATTTACAGATCGATGGGGATGAATTAGTGCTTGGCAGTGTTTACGCTCCAACACAAGACAAGCCTCAACAACAAACTGACTTACTGTTGTCGTTGAGAGAGCTCCTGTCTAAATTATCTGATCTTCCTATCCTTTTGGGGGGAGATTTTAACATAGCCCTTCTACCACACCTGGATCTTCCTGCTGCCACAGGGAAGAGGTCCAGCAGATACCGTCAGGCTCTCTTAAACCTCCTGGAGGCTTTTGACCTGACGGATATCTGGAGAGAGTCCCACCCTGGTCAAAAGAAATTTACCTTCCGCAGGGGAAAACAGTGTTCTAGGCTGGACTACTGGTTTGTGTCCGACGACTTTAAGAATAGAATTAAATATCCGGAAATTGTTTCTGCTCTTCACACTGATCACTCCCTTCTTATGATACAGCTTGAGCGACCTTCTCAATACAGGGGTCCGGGATACTGGAAATTTGATAATTTTTTGTTGGGAGATAAAGCTTACACCTCTCAACTTTCAAGCCTTATTCAGCAGTGGTCTTCCCTTCATGATGAGCTAAGCCCTGATACTAGATGGGACTTCTTGAAATATAAAATCAGGGACTTCATAATCACATATGCGAGAGAGAAAAGACGGAAGGATAATATGGAGAGGGTAGTGGGTCTTAAAAGAATAACTGAATTAGAGAGTAAGATTTCACAGTTGGAGGAGTCTGAACAGAGAGAACTAGACAACATTAGGAACGATCTTGAGCGAGCTGAAAAAATGAAAGCTCTATACCTTATGTTCAAGTCCAAAGCTAATTGGGCCTTACATGGGGAGAAACCAACAAAATACTTCTTGAACATCATGAAGCAGAATTACAATAGTAAATTGATCTCCCAGATCAGGACACAGGAGGGAGAAATCACCTCCAACCCAGACAGGGTATCTCATAGAATCTATTCTTTCTACAGGAAGCTTTATTCAGACAAGGGTGGGGGGGACAATCTTTTTGACCATCTGGATGGGTTGGTGGCTAATGAGGCCATACCAACGATCTCCGACATAGACAGGGACAAAGTGGATGCACCTCTGAGCAAGGAGGAGCTCCAGTCCACTCTAAAAAATCTTAACAATAATAAATGCCCGGGTACAGATGGGCTCACAGCAGAGTTCTACAGATATTTTTGGGAGGAAATAGAGGATATGGTCTTCAGTTCGCTGTTTTTTGCCAAGGAGAATGACTCCCTCAGCATAGAGCAGAAAAGGGGGGTGATAACTTTGATTAAAAAAAAAAAGGTTAACAGGGAAGACATTAGGAATTGGAGACCAATCACCATGTTAAATACTGATTATAAAATTTTAACTAAACTACTTGCTTCAAGGGTTCAGGGTTGTCTGGATTAAATTGTTTACCAAGATCAGACAGGCTTTATGAAGGGTAGATATATCGGCACGAACATCAGGTTGTTGAGGGATAGCATTTCCTATCTTAACAACAATAAATTGGCAGGTTTTATAATGAGCATTGACTTTGAGAAGGCCTTTGATTCAGTCCGGTGGGATGCAATAGGGAATGCTTTAAGGCTCTTTGGCTTTGGTCCGAACTTTTGTAAATGGGTTAAGATTCTGTACACTGACCCCGAGGTGTGTGTTTCGAACAATGGTTTTCACACTCGTTGGTTCAAACCAGAACGAGGCACCCGCCAGGGTTGCTGCCTCTCCCCTTACTTGTTTATCCTCACCATAGAATTGCTAGCGATTACGCTAAGGGAAAATCCAGGCATTAAAGGGATTCGACTATCGGGGGAAGAAATTAAGTTATCACTGTTTGCGGACGACCTGTGTTGCGTAGTGAGGGATCTGAAATCGGTTCAGAGGGTCCTTGACATTATCAGGATCTTCGGAAACTTGGCTGGCCTTAGGATTAATGAAGAAAAGTCCAAGATTCTTCCGGTTGGCCTGCACCCAAGGGACGAGTTTGCTCTCCTTCCTCTACCAAAGGTTGATCGGGTAGAGATACTGGGGGTTCTTTTTTGGAACGGGGCATCACACAAGGAAGATTTTCGATTGAACTTCCAAAATAAACTGGACAAATGTCAGGTTATAACAAAACTTTGGGCGTATAGGAATCTTTCTTTTAAAGGTAGAGTTACGGTTGTGAATAGTTTATTGATCCCTCAGATTTTATACTGCTCTTCGGTGTTATACACCCCAGATAGAGTCTTTATAGAATTCCGTAAAATAGTAGCCGCTTTTATATGGGGAAGTAAGAGTAGCAAAGTCTCCTTCAAGGTACTCAGACAACCGATAGAGCTGGGTGGTCTGAAATTGTTGGATTTCAAAATTATGTATGAGGTGTCCAGATATAAATGGATTTCACGTTTATGCAAAGATGATTTCTTACCATGGACGTTGTTCTTCAGAGTCTTTGCTAGTATTAACACCTCAATTTGGGAATTCTTTTTGGAGAAGGCGGAATTCAGGGCTCCCCCTGAACTACCGAAGTTTTATAAACAAATTATTAGACAATGGAAAGTCCTGTACAACAAGCCCCCAACGAGTGAGAGAGAGAAACAGAACGACCCTCTCTTGAACAACATGTTTATTTGCTGGGACTGGGAGGTAGAGATCCTGCTTATTCGCACATGGAAAAAGGCAGGCATAGTTCAGGTCCAAGATCTGATATGGAACAAAAGATTTATGACAAAAGATGAGATTGAGGCTGTATATCAGGTCAAGTGTGATAACTCAATGTGGGCCAAAGTTTATAATGGTATTCCATGGGTGACTAGTATGTCTTTTGATGATTTTAAGTCAGATTCTATGAGCCTTATGATTGGAGATAATGGTGACGGTTCTTGCACTATCTTGCAATAATAAGAAGATGTATAATTTTTTGCTAGCGAAAGAAAGAACAATCTCACCAGGCATGACCTTCTGGAAGGAAAGAACTAAGAACAGACTTCTTTCGGACAAGGACTGGGCGGGCCTGTACAGAAATGCCTGCCGTGCCACAAGGGAATCAAAGTTACAGTCTTTTTTCTTTAGGATTATCCATAGGGTGATTCCCACAAATCGCTACTTGTTCCGAATTAAGGTGTTGTCCTCACCTATTTGTTCTTATTGTGAGGAACCAGATTCTATAATCCATTTCTTTGTAGAGTGCCCTGTAGTGATGTTGTTTTGGGAACAGGCAAGGAATTGGCTGAAGACATGTTCTAAACTGGTCTTGGGCCTTGACCCAATAGATCTAATTATTGGCACCACCAATAAAGGTAGCCTCGCCGAAATAACTAATTTTATATGTCTCCATGCAAAATACTATATTCATCGGCAAAAACTTTTTCACAATAGCAAACTGTCAGTATATGATTGGAGCATTGAACTCCGCAACAGTCTATGTGTAGAAAAGCATATTTGTGGTTTGATGGGAAAACAGGACCGTTTTGTGAAATGGAAGGAGATATTGGAAGCCATGATGTAGTCCATGCTGTGTGCAACCTCAAAGGCCACTGGCGGCTGAGATCCTGCTACGATACGGGTTTGTCAACAATTAGTTTTAAGCTGTTAACATGGGGGGGGGGTGAGGTATTCGTCTAAGACATTACTCTCCTAATCTCATATCTCGCTCGTGTTTTTATGTGATGTCTTTTATAATGATGTCTCTTGTATTGTACTGTTACACGTCCTGTGCTTCGAATTGTACTGATTTTATTTGGTCCTTTGAAACCTTCTCTCCACATAAAGAATAGTCATGTAACATGAACCTGGACTACTGAAATTGCTTCTCTAAACTTGTCACCCACATGAAGAAAAGTCAGGTAACACAAACTTGGACTACTAAAATTGCTTCTCTAACTTGTAACAAACTTTCTATGGTAGCTAATCAAATGTAAAATGCTGATGAGATTAGGCCGGAGGTCGATTACACACTATGGAGGTTATGGTGTTTTTTGTTGTTTTTTTTTTTTTTTTTTTTTTTGGTCCTATTTACAATACCATGATTTCTTCTCATTCTTTTGCTGTTCATGTGTAATGTCATATCCTTCTGTATTGTAATGTCTGTCTACTTGTAAAATACCAGAAGGGAATCAGGTCTTCCCCACAAAAATTTCTGAGCAGCCAGACGTAGCAGAATTGTTCCCTAAGGGAGTGAGGTTCTTATCAAATGATTATAGTGCAATGACATTATTCATGTGTTGATATTTTTCTTACAGAGGAAATTGTGCAGCGTTGGAGGGGTGCACATGTAGCTAGAAGGATATACTATTGTTCATCGTGGGAGTGAGCACATGTTACCACCAATGGGTTTATGGTAGTTTTGAACAGGGAGAATGAACTGTGTAATTTAATCATGATACTGAATAAAAGAGAGCGCTGCTCGTTTAAAAAAAAAAAAAAAAAAAAAATTTAGTTCGAAATATCTGCTATATCACGTGAAAGCTTGTAAAAATTATTGGAAAAGCAACTAGAAGAATATTTATAGAATCTAAATACATTCTGAAATTTATCATAATATTCATTTCTAAATCAAAAACTAGCAGGTGCCCCCCACTTGTGAATCAGCTATGTGTTCCACAGCACTTTGATATCATCATTACCCCATATCCCTGGATGAATGAAGAGAAAGCCAGAGTGGGCTAATAAAATTTTATTGAATTTTATAAGTCTTATTAATATGAATAAGTGATAAGACATTATTACCATGAATATTAATAATAACAATGATACTAGATAATTGACATATATATATGTTTGATGTCAATTACAATGAATATGACATAATAGGTAAGTTATTATGAGTTATTACATAAGTGTGTAATAAAGTAATAATAATAAGATAGCCCTACGAGTGAAGTGAGTAGGAGAAGAACTGGTGAGGGTGGGTGGGTAGAAAAAGAGTGGGGAAGTGCGTCACCAGGGGGGGCAATGACCACCCCTGACCATAGGCCATGAGTAACCCATATTCAATTTCTGTGTAATTGGCATTGCTTTTAATTTTCAATTGGCATTGCTTTTAATTTTCAAGGTAAAATGTCCGATATGCCTTTAAGAGCCTGTAGGTTAGAGGAGGATGCCAGCTAGTTTTGTCTCAGAGAAATAAGGCTATTTGTAGTGCTTACGAAACTTTGTATGATGACGGTAAGTGGTTGGTAGACCGCATAGTATGCCGGCCATGCCAGCTGTACTACTGGTATGAGGCCAACACGGTACACAAAGTACAGAGTGGAGCCCTGTTATTTTCCTTGCTTTGACGCGCACATGTATAAGTATTCATTATCATTCTTTAATCATCAAACACCCGCATATGTATGCAATACTGTTTCAAGAAATTTATTCCAGGTGAAGGAAAGCAGTTCAAAATTTATTTGAAATAAATCATGCTAATTAAGTGGTTAGAACTAGGAGGTGTTTTTAATGAAAGAGCAATTAAAAGTTCGATCTTATGAGGGTCTTTGTTGCATTCTCGTTAACTAAAGCGATCAGTCTTTACGAAAAGACGATCAGGAAAATATCTTTATTTTGGGGGTTTTAAGAAATCTTAATCATGATCTGCATCGTCCAAAGGCCTGTCATACCTCCATTATCGGTCTTATTTGAAGACAACCCCAAGGGGTGTCGTAGCAGTACTTTGGCTACCAGAAATAAAACAATTTGGCTACTCTAAGCTAGATTGCCTCGCAAAGAGTAGCTGGGAGAAATTTCTATATTTTCATATTATATAGATGATGCTATCATAGAGGTAAAGAAAGAATTATGTGTAAAATCGTACTCAACAAAAATTTGCTATCCATTAAAATCATATTTTGCTCGACTCGTTTTGTGTTGTCGGCAGGTCAGCCTCCAGGTGAAAGTGCTGGGCTACCGATGGAGCGCACTTGGGCGAGTAGCGACTGCTTTGTGATCCGCTTTTATGCGGCAGTCAACGACAACATGTGGATGATAGAGGCTCAATGTGTTTAAGCAATATTCACAAATGTGGCCAATGGTCGCACTGTCTCAGATGCGTGTGGAGACTGGATATTACAACCCGGGTAGAGATCAAAGTTCTTACATGGTAGGTGATGGGGAACCTGTTGTCTTGTCTTTAAATCACATTTGTTCACGGTTCTTCCCTCTGGTGTTTTTATATGGGCATTTATGAGCGAGACATCGTCCTGTGGAGGTGTAGTTTCTGGGCTTTGCTTTGCCATCCCAATTTAAACTGGCCCTCAGCAACATGAGCAAATACTTATAACTGGGTCAAAGTCATATTCTAACAAATCTTCCACTACCTCTCTGAGATGTTGCATCGGCATCTGTACGGATATCATCGAACATTCTCAGAATCCCGCAAATGGGTTTCTGTATATATATATATATAACACACCCAGGGTTGTTTTCTCCTACTTAACTCCTTGAGTTACATAGCCATGGGGATGAGTGAACTTACTCGGAGTTGGTCATAAGACATGAGATGATGACTGTAGTCACTAATCTAGCGACTCATTGTCAAAACTGTTGTTATGCTGTCTCAGTTTCTGTGCTGGGTCCCACACTTTAGGAGATCTTGTCAGGGTGACCACAAAAAGATCTGGGACCTGTTTCACTAGTTTCGTGACATGTCTGTGACACCATACAGACAGATTGGGTTGTCTGGTTTTGTGACAACACAAGTAGCTGCCCTTAGGAAAAGACAGATCCCAAACATAGGATTTAGACAAATCTACACATCATGGACCTGTTTCAATAGTTTTGTGACAAAAGTGTTAGACAGACATGAAAAGCGGCACCAACAGTGCAAGCAAGAACGCACAAAATAAGGTTTAATGTATAGTTCTTATGAAACCGTACACACCATCTAGACGCAATCCAGACATGTCACGCCATCTAGACAGGTCCCAGAAGCGGTGGCAGCATGGCTGACATCTATACATTTTGCCTTGTTGTTCTCATATTAAACAGAACTAGACAAGTCTGTTGAGAAAGTCTAGCCTGCGTAGTTGCATCAGCTATGGCAGATTTTTCCTCGAGAAATTGAAACAGGTTGTTATTGGCATTTGCGTGGCTGTCTTGACTCTGGGCTGTGATGAGTGTCAGCATCGCATCTTATACGATTGCAATTTCCTTCTGCATCTCGTTCCATTTCTTTCATTTCGCCGTCTTCTGACAGGCTTACTTTTCACCTTCTTGGGTTTCAGAGTTCTACAGCGACACGTAGACCTCTTGCTAGGCATGATACCGGAATTTACAGCAAAATAACGGGAGAAAAAAAGGGCAAATAAAATTTGAACCCTTTTTGTCTGAGAGTTCTCAAAGCTGTGACTAGGTAGCATGGGGATGACGTCACTTGAATCTATGTGGACTTGGGAATCCACTAGGTGTCGTGGGCGTTGCTGTCTTCGTTTCTTCCTGTTAATGCCAGGTGGCATACCAGCATGGGAATGGTGAGTAATTAAATCACCCCTATCATTACTGCTCACATGTTTGCCATATACATAATAATGTATAGAATAAATACATATAAACTATAATCGTTCCAAATATGAAGAAGATTGGATACTCCAATTTTCTGATATTTGCTAGTCTTTTTCCGCTGTTGCTTGCACTGTTGGTGCCGCTGTTGATGTCTGTCTAGGCCTAATGTAGGCTTCACCACACTCCAAGTTTTCGTCGACCCCCCCAGCACCCAACGTGACCACCCAGCACTACCTCCGCCATCCCCGTCCTGTCTCCCATTATGCTCCTCTCGTTAAACCCCTCTATCAGACCCCTTGGCCGTCCAAATTGGCCTCTTTCTCCCTCCGGCGGTCCGCCTGGTCCTCACCTGGCTCCTCCCGTCCAGAAGAACCCTTGCCCCGCAACCCTCCAGGGCCCCCTCCAGCTGCCTAGGCCTCCTTCACAAGACTCTCTCACCCTCCGATCCTTCCCTCGTCCACGACCTCTTGCCGCTCCCGCACCAACCTCTACACTTGCTACCACCCAGCACTTTACGTGTGATCACACATTGCCTCCACATGTCAGCCACACAAGACTTCATCATCACCACCTACACATGTCACCACACGTTATTTCATCATCGGTGCTAGCGGCACCTCAACGCTGGGCAGCGTTTACTCCTCGTGTCTATACATGTCGGCCCAAGTTGCGGTCAACAGGCTGGCTCCTTACGTTCACGTCAAACCACCCCTCCGTGAACACCAACGTTATGGCTCGACACCAGCTCCAGACCTTCTCCTCATCCTCCTGGCTGCCACAGGCTGCCCGCTCATCGCTACCCGGGCATACTGCTGTCCCTGACCTCCTGGCCGGCCAGCCCAGCCTGGACTTATATAGAACGTCCTGACCATGCTGTACAAACCGCAAAACGTAATGCTTATTTATGATTCGTACGGAACGAGGCGTCTTCTCCGATTGCCGTACAAATCGTAAATTATTATGGAGTTTTGTGGCTTCTACAAGCATGGTAGTTCGGTCTATATTTACTACATACCCGAAATTAGAAAAAAAATCCCAGAGGGAAATATTAGACTGACCCCTCTTCTCTAAAACGGTCTACAATACCTCTCCTTCTCCTGTCACTTTGCTGTGGCCTTCGTCAACAGTCTCCTTTCTCTCCCCAGACTCCCCAAGCTCAAACCTAACCCTTGTGCACTTACTTCTTGGATGCCATTGACCTTCCATCCACCCACCCACCTTACAAAAACTTGTGTGTCACTCTTATCAATTTCCCAATAGCTCGTCACCATTCTCTCATATTCTTTCATTTTTTCCATCCGACTGAAGGACCCCACCGGGACCCCCAATGGAATGCGGACGGACCCTGAGGGCCCGCCATAACAAGGGTAAAAAAAGCTTTTTTCAGATATGTTCTCTCGTATTGTAATTGCTATTCAATCTATATCATTGTTTAAATAAGTAAAACTCAATAAACTTCATTCCATGTAAGGCCTCTTCTGTATAAGTCATTATACATGACTCCTGTTTATTTTAACATCATGAGAATCAATATTCTATTATAAGACTCTTTGGTCACATAGAAGTTTCTTTTGTTTAAATCCATGTGAGTTGTAGATCAATATTTCTCTTATTCTAGCTTTGCGAAGTAGACAAAAAGTTTTGGTCCTAAATATACAAATCACTGTTACATCAGCATCAAATTACTTCAGCGAATCCATTTCTTGACTTGAGAACCAGTTTTCCCAATGATTGAACCTTTTCGCAAGAAATGAATATTTCTGAAATACGATGTTAGCTCTTGATCATAAAAAATTATGTGGCAAACAGTATCCAATTCTAATGAAGCACAGGTCTCCAATTATGCCTAAGAGAAAGAATTCAATTGACTGTTATATTGATAATAAAAGTATTGGAGATATTTTCTTTGACTTCAAATGTGACCTCGAGTGATCGGGGACCAACATGTAAAATCCAACTAAGCTGGAGGTTAAAGTTCGGTTTTTGAAATCGAAATATTAGTTACTAACATCCATTTTGAAACAGTAGGCATTAAGCCGTCGAATACTACTATGACAGGGATAAAAAAAAAAGTGCTGTAAAGAAAACAATAGCACTGGGCTAGCAATCTTAAAACCATATTAAAATATTTGTCATGAATACAGACTCCGGAATGAAGATATCAGGAAACAAATGATAAAAGATGATATATGTGTATTGATGTCATTGGAATGGCACCGATAGTAAGCAAACACGAGGGAAATATGAGGCATTTGAATGCACAATATAGGCGACTATTTTAGTCAGTTCTGCTGGGGGGTGTTACATAAGTTTGTCGCCAAGACCATCGCAAACCGTTTGCGATATATCTTTTTAGCGATCCTGGTTTTTTTCTGTTACAATTGAACGCTCAAGCACGATCGCTGAGATATCGCTAGACTGTTTTTAGCTACAACTATGAAAATTTAGCGATAAGTTTTAGCAGGGAATTCCCTCGTGACGTCATGGGTTGGGAGGTGTTTCCCAAGTTTTCATCGCTATCTGGCCTGTTTTCAGTCACAATTATCGCTGGCAGCGATATTTTCTTTTTTTAAAAATTGTATTTATTGTTTTCTATTTTTTACACACACAGACCCGTTCTCTCACTGTATGAGGGGCAGGTCTATATTTCATCTTTGAAGCTTGTTACAAGGTTAAAGACCATCGCAAAAATATTATCGCTGTCTCTAAACCATGAAAAATGGTCATATTTGACTATATAATGCATAGTTCACAAATAAATAGTATTTCCCCAATATTTTTCGTAATTTTTTTATTTGGTATAATGAACAACATCTTTAGGTATGTAACAGTGTGATTTTTAGGGAAAAACATAAAACTATAATATGGTTAAATATAGCTTATGTTGGGAATCGCTAATGCAAGACCCGACCTTGTGGTTGGGTCCGGTTTTTCATAGCTAATGACCTCCAGCGATAAAGTCAACTATGAAAAGTGTCTTTTTGTAATGGGCATAGTCGCTAAATTTCGTCGCAACATTTTGGTGATTGCCAGCGATGCAGGAAAATCAATGAAAATTTGTCGCTAAATATCCTTTTTGTAACCATCGGAATCGCTAAAGTACTCTTTCATAGTTGTCGTTATTTATGTAAAGGCCCCTGGGGCGGATTGAATATTCTATAGTTCTGTACCTATTGTCTGAGACGTTTCTTTTTCTCATTTCTATCAGTGAAGCTCACACATTATTACTTCCTGTGCCATGCAGCTCTCTTAGACACAGTTTACACCTACAGAGGGAAAATGCACGGATAAATATTGGGAGGAAAAACGTTAGTTAGTGGTGCTCTCTGGGAAAATAATGATAATTGGTGACACTTTGGTGGAGGTAACCCAAATTCGGTCGGTGGCCATCTATATTTCATTGAAAAAAGCCCCGTTTTTTCTCACCCCAAACAATTTCTTCTTCCAGCATGTGCCTGTGACAGGAATACATACGCAAGACAGGGTGATGGTGTCAGTGTATAACCAAATAGATAGATCATCACAGTGATAAGTCTATGTCTTTTGGCTCTGATAAAATCCTCAGATAGACATTTAGAACACTTAAACCGTTACACGAGAAGATTACTTTCGTTGAGTGTAAATTGTCTTGGGGAGAGAACGTCTATTTCTCTAGTTGCATGCCAGAAGTAGTGATAAAATCAGGCAAACCGTTAAGATAGGCGGCGGAGGCCAAATTTACCTCCCTGCCAACGTATTCTTTAACTTTCACAATGCGCAAGTTCTAAAACTACTTGTTTCTAGAAACTGACAGCTAATTCTAAGCCGCATATAGGATAAGTAATTTTTTCTATAGCATTACAACTGTTTGGAGCAGCACTATAATAGACAATGTTGGGTCGAACAATGTCCTCACTATGAAAGCAGCACACTGCTGGGAGGCTCGGAAAGGTAAAACAATAATCTTATGGTACCCAGAATGCAATAGGTTGTCCAGGATATCATTCATCGTTCCATATGTCGTATTGTCCAGCCTTATGTACGACAAAATATGGTCCCCTAACGCACTCACCTTGTTTCCTTTTTAAAATTTTTAATTCCTTTATTCATGCTGGTCAAATTCAGTACAAAAGTTAACTGGTTTTCATATTCATCCAGCTCCGTGTTGAAGAACAATCACCAAGAGTAAGGTTGAGCCATCATCATACACCTGGAAATCATTAAAAAATGTCATTTTACCACCTATCTTTTCATTGTCTCGGCAAGCCACGTGGTACAAAGGGACGTATGGGTATTCTTTTGTCTCTCCGTGTAAGAACAGAATCTATACTTCTGGTACGTCAAAATGTGATATTCTCACATAGGTATATGATGCTAAGCATTTCCTACATTCTGTGAACATTCGAAGAAAATGCAGCTGACAATTACAATATTCTAGTATAATTATACGTCCTTATTGCAAACCAATGGCTACGTACATGGTTCAGCTGGGCGATTCATTTGGAATGTTTTGAAGGGAATTCGTGCCTTGCATGGTCGATGTTTATCACGGAATTGCGTAAAAAACAGAACAACAGAACATGTCGCAATGGAAACATTAGCAATGCCTACAAAGGATGTGCTGCAGAGATTACTAAAGCAGCATAGTAAATAATGAAGGTATTAAAAGACCCAACGCCTGCATGCAATTGGTGATGTGCACCGTCGATGCAGTTGTGATGTAAATAACATACACCGCATCGCCATGTTTGCGGGGAAAAGGACATATTGTTTGTATGTTTTCCGCTGCCTCATTTTGGGCGTTCACACGTCGGGGTATCAGTAATGATATCTCCTATTGTTAACCCACTATCATAAAAACAATAATAATTTCTCAACAATAAAGGTGTCATAGAGACGTTGCACGTATCTCAGGTTTTTGGATGTGCAATGTAACATGTTTCCTTTTTGGGGGGATGGGGGGAGGGGGAGGAGTAGGGAATAAGTGTCCACTGGCGAATGGAAAATCGCAAATATACTGTACTCGTTTATCTTCCACCCATTGAGAAGTCTCCATTGGAAATTTAGATGGCACCTGGAATTTGTTACACGGAGATTCCGGAAAGAAATCCGATCCAGAATGAGGTCAAATCGTTATGTATTTCGAAATGAGTTTCTTGCATGTCCATTCAGTATCAATTATTTAGAATCAGTCATAACATGGGAAAGGTAAGAACAGAAACAAGAGTGTGAGGCATTACTAGGAGTCAAGAAATTTACTTAACTGATCATATTGACAATTTGAGTTTCTCATGTATACACGGGGAAAACATTTTGTTGCAGCTTCCGCTTGTAAACCCTGTGCTCTGATTGGCTTTTGAACCAACACCCAAGGAGGGAAGACTAGGAGGGTGGTTGTGGCCCCTAAGATTCGAGGTCAACTCTCGACTGATGTCTACGTCCCAAGGCGCTAGAAAATATCATGTAAGGAGGTCAGGTTCAAGGTCGGGTTTGCTGCGAATGCAGTCATTGGCTACTCGGTCTACTCTATTCCTTATATGGACTTAGTGTAATGGGACAACTCCAGGCTGCTAGTCTCGTTCTGGTCTGTTGCACGTGTCAGGAGAGCCACTCGTGATACTAACAACTGGGAGTGTCATTGTTGGAGTGCCCTGTACCTATGTGGACAGTTCAGGAACTAGAACGAGCAATAGTGAGGGTTAAAGATGAGATATGGAAATTAATCCTGATGATAATTGTATTAAAAAAATATAGGCCCGCCCCTCACACACTGAGAGAACAGGCATGTGTGTGAAGGCATCCGCAGGGATGCGACCAGTAAGTTTTGCAGCAGGGCCAGTCAGGAGTGTATATAAGCCAGGTGGGAGGGGGACTACAGGCCGCTTCTGGGTAGGGATCGGTTGGCCATGGACCATGGACAGGTAACTCTGAGAGAGCACGGATCCCCTGTGAGTGCAGCTGTTTCAATTATTGCTAAGAGTTAGTGGTGGTATATGACCAGAGTGATAAAGAGACAGACACAGATAGGCAGATACACAGACGAACATATACAATATACACTCATAGAATAACACAGGTCGACATTGTGCCCACAGATCTATAGCTGAAACCATACACACAGACACACAGACACACAGACACTCACATACACAGAGTTATACAGTATAATGGTCCACACTCAATCTATACCCCAATAAGGCATCACGTATCATACTCACTCGAACAATATATGTTGTGTAGTTGCATGTGTCCCATTCTCACCCTACTAAATACAGCCTGGTACATGTGTTCACACTGAGACTCAGAGAGTCAGTGAAGCATACACAGTGCTCAGAGGGGTTTTATAGGTGGTCTAGTGCAGGCAGCGCAGGTTACCTCGTTGGGACGCTGATCCTATACCTCAGCCAAGATATGCAGCTTTATGCCCCGTTCTGCACATGCCTGATGGCCTTGTAAGCAGGGCTTACTCTTTAGAATTAATCAACAGAGATTAATTGGTTTGTATCAGCTTTAACATTTATTTTTAATTCTTTAATTTTCGTGGTTTATCCTGTAGGGACATCGGCTATGCGCCGGTATGAAATGTCCTTACAGTACAATTTACAAAATAATCGTCAAATTGACCAACCAATCTCCACTTGGCATCACCGTTATATTGCCATTACAATATGGATAGTATATCACAGAACAAGTAGAGTATAGGCTAGTCCGCACAAAGGTACCAATAACTTTGTGTTCCATAGATATCAAATTTTACTATATAACATACATTAGGCTTGAGGATACACCTCAGACTATAAATACAAATTATACCTCTCTTGTAAATAGATGTCAATTATTCCATGTCTTGTTACGTTATAGCCGTTGGGCAGTCCTTAGGGGGGCTTACGCGCCTTTGTCTCTATGGATCATAAGTACCAGACCCTCATATATCATACGATACAATCAACATAATAAATGCACAGTCGCTAGAGGACAAGCCTTGTTCAGGGAGTCCTTGCAATACTATTCATGTGTAAATTCATGCCAATCATACTCCTTTTTTTAATAGCAAATCTATCGATATTTCTCAGGAGCACTCCAGAGCACTGCACCTCTGTATAACATGCTGACCATATATTTGTCCACTCCGGGTTCTGTAATTTTAAATACAATACCTTCATTCTGCCTTGTATGCGTACTTGCATTACTCAAATGTTTATTGATCATTTTCTTCTTGAACAAGTTTAACAAGTGATTTTCTCTTCTATTTGCTAACATAACACATTCCACTGCACAAAACTAACCACTTTATTCATACATGCGCCATCATGGCAGCGCACATATCGGCTGAATATAGACTTGTTTTCATTTGTATACGCCTTTAATCCACACCAGCATATGAGGCATATACAAGACCGTTTCCTTTTTGTATACGGACGTGCTTTGGCTGTATTTCACACCTGGCTTATTCCAGATTTAAAGCATCCTCTGAGCGACATATATACGGCAGGCGTATATGTGTACCACCGGGTTAGGAGGGGGATAGGCAGGGGTAAGATGATTCAGGATTCAACTTTAAGTCTGAACAGGGCCATTATATAGTAGACCTGACTGACCACAGATAGATTTTCAAACACCAACAATGTAGATCTTTATCTACTACCCGGTGACCTGGAAAATTTGGAAATACAGATAGAAATGGTGTTTTAAACTAAGATCTATTAGAAAAACAGTAAAAAAACAACATAATGCAGGGTTTATTATGTGTAATTAATCCATTTATACGCAATCAGGTTTTATAAAGGTTTTATAAAATAAATTGGTGATATAAGATCGTATTTTCCATATAATACAGACTTGGATGGTTAATGGAAAATGTAGTGTCCCCAAGAGGCAGAGATCGGAACTATTGAATAGTGGTGTAAATACAACAGAATCAGGTGTATATGGTCATAAATCACAAAAAGTGAGCTTTTGCCATTTTTTGACTTCCGCCTGCTCCCATTCTTAGGATATCCAATTCATTATGATTTTTCTTTACTCAAATCATCGGGGTCGATGAGTTCTTGATGTTACATATAGGTTTTGATGATCGAATATTGATATTTAAGGTTCCAGAGGCCTAAAATAGGCTAAAAAATCACCCGGAAATGACCCAAAATTGAATAAAAGTGACATAATTAATCAGATTCTTGGGAAATGGCGCAGGATATATGTGGTTCCTGAATTATTACCTATAGTGTGATGTATCACGGTCAATCTGGAGCAAATATTGAATCAGTGGAATGTTTTTTTCTACATTTTTGAAGAAATTCAAATTTTGGAAACGGGTATGTCTGGGCGATAATTCAGCAGAATATCAGCCTCCCCTTTAACCCTTTAACCACCGCACGCCAAAATGAAGCGGGAATTGTACCGCCGTGCCCCCTACGTATTTCCTATATACTACCCCTGCAGGCTTCTACCAGATACACCCCTGCAACGCCGACCATACCCGTCCATATGCCTGACTCGATTTGTGAATTATTTTGGTTTTCTCCGAGTTCTACTCGCAATTCAACATCTCCATGGCACTATATAGACTCAAAACACACCAATACATTGTTTTAAAACTGTTTTATTTAATATGGAAAATTTCTAACCCTTTCCTGCTTAAATCGACTGAAAAAGTGAATTGGAAAACATCTGAGTTTATGATGCCTCAAGGCATCATGCGGCGGTTCACACGGGAATGCCTGTAGGCATCATGCGGTGGTAGCCATGGGAATGCCTCCAGGCTTCATGCGGCGGTTCACCCGGGAATGCCTGGAGGCATCATGTGGCAGTGAAAGGGTTAATTACCCATAATGTGTTTTGGTTCAAATTTGCAATTAGAAATTAGACAATAGGTGGTAGCAAAAAAAAGGAATTCCTCTGCAATCTTTTTCCTGACGGTCTTATAAGTTGTTTCAATGAAAAATGTCCAAATTTCTCGTCCGGACACACAATTCAGATTAATGCCCATTGTGTCTGCTATTGTTGTATTTAACTATCCTAACTGTGTTAGGTCATCACCCCCCACATGTACCTAACTACCAAATATATAGTTCATTTACTTCTCGGTCATACTGCAGAACAGCAGGTGGGAATAACCTTTATGTCTGGGCGAGTCATTGTCCAGGTGAGTGACACCAGAATAATGTTTTTGAGATAGTGACGTTTTTATTAGTTGTGATAGAAAAATATTGACCGTTTGGGCCACCAATAGGACTAGTAGGAGTAACTACTACATTGTCCCTCCACCATACTGCCCTTCCACCATACTGCCCCTCTACTATACTGTCCCTCGACCATACTGCCCCTCCACCATACTGCCCCCCTCCCACCATACTGCCCTTTCACCATACTGCCCCTCTACTATACTGTCCCTCCACCATACTGCCCCTCCACCATACTACCCTTTCACCATACTGCCCCTCTACTTTACTGTCCCTCCACCATACTGCCCTTTTACCATACTGCCCCTCTACTATACTGTCCCTCCACCATACTGCCCCTTTACCAGAATAGTAGAGGGGCAATATTGCTGCTAGAGTTTGTACTAGAAAAATTAACGTCCGAGTGACATTTCACATAATTACAAGGTCATTTAAAGGGATTTCTCAGGTTTTCACAGATTTCTGCCCCACTAAAGCTATATACTGCCTCAAAGTGTGTCCCCTGGGGATTTTCTATTGTCAAATATAACAAGCCACATGACAGTAAACTTATTTTGAACCACTCCCTTAACCCCTATGGGGCTAAATGGTATATAAACGGAAAAATTCCCGTCCGAGTGACATTTCACATAATTACAAGGTCATTTCAATGGGATTTCACAGATTTTTGCCCTACTAAAGCTATATACTGCCTCAAAGTGTGTCCCCTGGAGATTTTCCTCCATATAATTGATAGTGCCTACCTAACTCTGTACTCCTGTTAACCTAAACGACAAGTAATGTATATTTAGGGACCTAGAATTAAGGTAAAATACCTGTCATACCCCTGTATGAATCAACTCAGTGCAAAGGAAGATACTCATTAACACTCACCAGAACACCCAAAACCTAACCCCTAGACACACTTCAACAAGAAATATTAGAAATGGGCAGTAAAATCATATCACAAATTTTATTCCTGTCCCTCAAAAGGGAAACACCCAAATGTCACTCGCCCGGACATCGTTTTGAGGGTGTATGGGTTCACTGAGTTGCCATAGCAACGGTTTTCATATTCAACTTATAACACTTCATGAGCAGGTAACCCAACGCCTATACATCACCAACAAGAAAGAACTTTGAGATACTCCAAGGTTTATTTACAGATCCCCCATTTCACACCAGAGCCGCATATGCACACTTTCTGTGATTCATGACCATATATGACATATATAAGACCGCACCATGGATACGTATATACGCCAAAAGATAAGGCGTATAAACACGAGGAATAGGACGACCTTGTAAAAGCAAAAGCATACCTTTATACGCCAGGCATATACATATGTAAAATGGTGGTTCTCGTGCAGTGCTCCCCCCTACCATGGACCTCATCATCAGACATCATTCGAGGAGCCCTGATTCTTTCTCTAATAGCCTTCGTCTGAATGCTTTGAAGTTTGTTCAGAGAACCTTTGGGTCCCTTGCCAAACAACACATCTCCATATATATTCTAAGTGAGGTACAACCAGAGATTTTACTATAGTAACTGCTGTGAATTCATCGAGAAATTTCCGGATTTTACAAGGAATATAACTTATGTGCAGCCAATTTAATACACATACCAATATGTTTTTTAAATGTGAGTCCATGATCTAAAACAATCCCTAAATATTTGAACGGGTACACTCTCTCTAAGACATTGTTATTCAAGAGAAGTTGATCAAGATAAAACTTCTTAATATTATTCGGTAACCCGAAAACCATGCATTTTGCTTTTTGTTCATTAATCGTCAGTTTGTTACTACAACACCAGTGGGATACGGTTTTCAATTTGCTGTTCATTGTATCACATAAATCTTCATTGGGATACCCTTAAACATTAATAACAGTATCATCAGCGTATAGTTTTATAGTATCGTCCTCCATAGTCTTGGCTAAATCATTAATATACAATAAAAAGTAAAAAGGACCCAATATGGAACCCTGAGGCACTCCACATCTGATTTCTCTAAGATTTGAAGACATTCCGTTTACAAAGGTGATTTTGGTTCTATTGTTTAAATAATTATTAATCCATTTTAGCAAACCCCCATCCAATGAGTTCTTTTTTTTATAAGAATGTCATGATTAACTGTATTGAATGCCTTCGATTGATCAATAAGCGTAGCAAGTGTAATTTCATCATCATTAATCTTTCTAAAATATGCTCAACCAAATTCACTGAAGTGTCAGTTGTGGAGTGCCCCGATCTGAACCCCACTTCTCCCCATTTTTTAAAATCGTTTATTTACCCTGGATAAGGGATGGCATGATTGCCTGTTTACAACCTGTAACCAGCATCGTAGTACATGTAGCGTAGTTGCAATATTTGCGTGTCCCTAACTGACTAAGCAACAGAGTAACCAAAATAAGTAACAATATATCAACATAGTATCAAAATATACCAACAATGCACTAGGCGATGCTTCAGTAGATTTATGAAAAGGTACATTGGTGGTATAATTTGTGTACTTTACAAATAAATAATAATTAATGGATAGACAGATGTTTAACATGGTAATTCATATATAGGTTCTGAGCAAGATTCGGAAAAGGATACATGAAAACAGTGAGTAGTCAATTTTATATATAGTTTTGACGGCTATTTCTTAACATGATTTTCTCTTTGTACTTAAATTTGGGATAGGTTTCAGTCAAAATCTCGTTTTCATCATTGGACATGTCATCACTACATGGCCACCGTATGGTGAAGATTAAGTCAGAGAGGAGCTGCTCCAACATGGCGAGTATTTCAATCCTGTTGTTTCTGATACTAATAAATACTGACAATTTAGTCATTCATCTCTTGGTATTATAATATAATTTGTCATAATAAGGATGACGAGACCAGATTTTCTTTTAATGATTTGTTGTAGAGAAACTGCTGCAATGGCGGGATGCTAAAATGAGGCTCTAGTCAGCGTCAACTTTACCCTTGATTGACATTTCCATTAAACTTTGCTATTTTTGTGAAACTGGGGTAAAACTTTGTGCTTATTCACGCATTGGGATTCGATGGTTTTAAAGACTTCAGTGCCATTGCCACTCTCAAAAGAGAAAAGAAACAGCATTCCAGAGGCAGTGCCAATTAGCTGTGCTTCCACCAGCGGACTTGGCAAGGGTCATTAATGCACAGCGTTTACAGCAAAGCAAGATCAAGAGAATCAGAGAGTTCTTTGAGAGGACATCCTTCCCACACGTACTTAAACACTCAGTCATTTTTCAGTCTATTCACTTATTCTGCTGTTTCTACTCATTTAATTCACATTAAAACCTTGAGGATAACGAACGATACCGTTTTGATACTGGTGGCCCATGAGAAAATCAGGCGGTGGTGGCCTTATTGTATGATTCATGCCATATCAAAGCTTAACCCTATCTCACCCTGTGAGACTGTCCCCACGGCAGTAGCACAGGTATGGAGCCGGGTACTAGAGGTACCCATGAATAGTCGATATGGTCTTATAGCTACTTACTGTAGAAGGTTCATGTTCAATGAGCTGATATTTCCATTTTGTTCACAAAAACGGATATTTTGTAAATGATGTCCCAAGGCTTTACCCGTCCATCCCCGGGTGATGGGTTAATTCCATTTAGTCGAATGTGGTGCTGATCACCACTTAGGCCAGAATTGGAGTTTTTTTTTTTCAAAAATAAATTCTGGTGGGGGGGGGGGGGGGGGGGGTGGGGGGGCGCTGCTTCATCTCTGAACCGTCGAATAGAGAACATTGCCCGAGCAGGATCGACATATAATTCGGTTTAATGGAGAAAGCCCTTAATCGGTGAACATTTTTCTGCAGGTCTCGTTTCCATTCATCGATGTAGCATCGGTATACTAAGAATATCAGTGGTGCCCGAAACCAGATCGGTGCTGAATAATCGGCGAATTTAAAATGGCCTTAAGGAGTCCGGATAAAACAGCACGGCAATGACCCCCTGTTAGGCCGTGTCCAAACCGAGCGCAATAAAACACACCAATTCAACACTGGTCGCACAATGACACGATGACACCATTCCATAAACACAGGTAAATGTAACAATAATTCACACCTACTTAATCCCACCACATGGCACTGGTGCATTAGTATCCCTTTGCCAGTTGTTGGGAATTTTAGGGGATCTAGAGCCGGATCGTTTTCAGTGAATGGCACTTTATGTGTTGGGAACCTGGGAGAGGTTGACACAGGGTCCCGGGGCTCTAACACTAGGGCTGTTACTAAAATCATTGTTATCACTGAGACTGAATATAGAACTCACATTGTCCAGCTGTGTGATACAAATGACGATATCAATGATAGCATTATCAATACCGGTAAGGGTAGTTCATTTAGTATAATGCCGGTTGAGTTCTGAGCTTTGGCTTGTTAATGTAGGGGTCATCTGATTTATTCATAGTTGTGATTGTATGTGAGGATCTGTAGGTGAAGTACAACCTATATTTACTGTGGACGTGTTGGCTTCATGATAGTGATACAGTATGAATGATAATAGTAGATATACTATAAAAGGTAATATCAAGAGTAGTAGTATGAGAAGAACTATTGGGTTTTAGAATGTCCAATTGGAGAAGCCATTTCTCAATTGGCTTCCTGTAAAATACGGGGTATGTTAATTATAATGGTGTGGTAATTTTGATAGACTGGAGTTACTCTTGTATGCGTATCTCCACCAACATTATGTTGTTGTGTGGACAATGCTCTGTCAGCTCGTAGTGCTGTCTCTAGTGTCACTGCATAGTAGGATAATGGACTTGGTGTGAATCCCAGGCCTGCCTGACACATACTATCAGTGAAGGACGTGTGTGACTTTAGCATGATTTTGTTTGATTCTGAAGGATATTTCCTGTAGACGTTTCTTAACCATCACTTAGCTTTGTGACAAAATGGCGTAGGGTATTAGGTGTGGCTGGTTTATGGCACATATTACGTGGAGAAATATATAACCAAGACGACTGAATTTCGTATAGCCGAATGTACTCCCGACATAAAGCTGGAGCTTCGCTGGAGCGACACTAGGGCGCATTTCACCAACCATGTGCGATACGATGGCTGAATGATACGATCTATAGCGAAAGGTAAACAATGTTTATCGTTCCAATTTTGGGGTATTCCATTTGACAGAATTATTCGGAGGTCGTAGCTGTATGACAACAAAACCTATATAACGATAGTAGCCATAAGACAGTCGCAAGATCTTTTATATGGTCGTACAAAATTTATGAAACGGAGCCCTGCCACCTGATCCTCGCGACTGGAGCTAGTCTGGAGCTACTCTGAACACACGGGACCGATGTTCCATAGCTGCTCCATATGACTATGCCTTTCAATCACCCTTCCATCAAAGAAGGGTGACATCGGGACTAAAATCTTACCCGTTCATCCACCCCCTTTCCATTGCCACTGCGACGGACACCCTCTAGACTATTACCTGTCGTTATTAACGATAAACGCCAGCCCGATCTACGTTAGACACTTTCAAGTGTAGCTGCCGCGTGGGTATATATGTAAAACTGACCAGGGTATACGTAAAACGCCGAGTTTCACATATTTTCAGTCCGAAGCCCCTTGATGATAGAATAGTATGTGGCGTTTCCACCTGACAATGGAATAGGCAGCGATTTTTTAGATTTTTTTTTATTTTTTTTTTATTGCGCATAAATTCATCACAGGGATGGTCTTCCATTCATGTCGTGTACAGTGTTCTCCATATAACATGTTTTGGAAAGAAATATACATTTCCACATAGTATAAACTGTTTGCTTTACAATTAATAAACAAGAGATACCCTCCACCTTAGGTATGGGGTGAGATAATGATGATGATTTGCCAGCTGGTACCAGGCAATGTTCAGCACACCATACGACTTTGGTTCCGTGCCACCAGACCACAGGACCACAATTTATAGATAGATAATATTTTATTCTATATTATATATATATATATATTTTATATTTATATTTTGGGTTGGAATCCACTGTGTTTATACCAATTCTTATTTCAATTCTAGTTTATTGATCGGAAATATTTTTTGGATGGAGCAGTTTTTATTTCTCTATCAAGCTTGTTCCAAGTCATTTTGCCTCGATATGTTGGGGACTTTTTTTACAAATTCTGTTCTGGGCCTAAATAGCTTGAACTGGTGGCTGGTTTGCGACCTGGTAATCCTGTTATCATTTCTTTCCCTAACATGGTCCCCCAGTGGAACCACGTCCGGGTTACTGTCAGTTTCTTCTTCTGACAATCTCACCATACTTTTGTATATAGACTTTACGCATATACGTTAACAGTAACTCCTTACGTCGACGCCGCAACATTGGTATACCCGTTAGGCCGTGCAGTGCATCGACAGTGTGCACCGAACCATGATTACCTAGACATATGCGTAGTGCTTTATTCTGAATTCGCTGCAATATCTCAAGCCATACATTGCATGCGGCCTCCATGAAGATAGCTGGGTAATCCATAATAGGTAGGATAGCCATTTGATACAACTTAATTGATACTTGTCTCAACATTAAATATCTGATTTTGCAAAAGTGGAAGATCTTTTGTTGTACCCTTCTCATGAGTTTTCTGGATTGGACTTCGAAGTTCAAGGTGCTGTCTATGTCAATCCCCAGGTATGTGTATGCTTTTACTACTTCTATTTTATCCATATTTATATATAACTGTTTTCCCATTTTAATGATTTTGTTATATTCCTTCGGGGCAGCATACCAGCATATCTTAGTTTTAGATATGTTGATAGTTAACAAGTTGTTGTCACACCATTTTGTTATACTATCCAGATCATGTTGAAGCGATTGCTTAACAAACTCACTGTCATCAGCCGAGGTGTACAAAATAAGATCATCTGCATACAGTATAAACTTGCATTTAGTTATTACACTAGCTATGTCATTTATATAATAGATGAAAAGCAGGGGGCCGATTACTGACCCCTGTGGTACCCCATAATCTATGGTTTCCCAGGCTGATGCCCTATCTTTAAATTTCACACATTGTTTTCGGTCTTCTAAATAGGATTTTATCCAGTCTTTACATTTTTTGTCTATCTGTAACTTGTCCACTTTTTGGAGTAACATGTCATGGTGCACACTGTCGAATGCCTTCCGCAGATCTATATAGATAGCACCCGATACTTCTTTTTCATTTCTAGCCATATACAGGTCATTTAATAACTGGTAGATTGCATCAGTACTCAAGATGAATATAGTCTCCATAAAAAATTGCTCCCATACGATCTCTGGTAGGTAGTATAGGGAGAGATAATCAGTATGGACGTGCTAAGTCTTGTCCCGAACATAAGATGAGTGTCTATCATGTACGTAGGAATGCCTGGGGTAAACTCCCACTTTAGCCCCACAAGGGAAAAATTGTCGGGGTGAACCTTCACACTCCTATAGGCATTCGATAGGTCCACTTTCGCTATATAATCCCCCTTTTCAATGAAGGAGGCTGCTTCCTCTAGGCTTTGGTATCTGAAGGAATCATTGACCGCATAAGAATTCATGAATACTGCTTCAGGCCTGCACCCATTGTGTACCAGCCTAATCCTATCGGGGGGCTATACCCAGCTTTTCTGCTGTGATGACATACCTGCCATTCTGCATCTCCTCCTGAATTTGGTTTTTATACTAAATCCCAATTGTCGGTGGAAAGGGCTGACTTGTGGTTATCCTGTTCTGCCCCTGCTGCACTGGTGTTTCTGTTTGCTATTCTGAACCGGTTAGTGACCTCATCCATAATAAAGCTGCTATCCTGGTCGATGTCAGGGATGAGTCTCTCCCTGGGGCAGAGGGCCCAATCCCTATACAGGGCTTGGGGGTTTTGGATCCTATGCCAATTTGTGGCTGAACTTACATTTCTCACCATAGGGGCATTTCTGGTGTTAGCTGCTAAAGATGCTGCACAAATCCTCTGTATCATACACTTTGGCCTGCTTCCCTCCTTTCATCTGCGGTTTCTTGGTGCTCCTTCCCCCTTTACTTTCCTGGAGGCCATGCTGGGTATTTTGCTGTGTGGGGTTCGTTCTCTTGGGTAGCAGTGAGAGGGACTCGATCGCTGATACCCTGTATCCGTTCTGGGCTTGCAACGCAGGACAGACTGTCAGGCGTATTTGGCAGCCATCTCAAAGACATAGATGGTATACACCATGTAGTCCTCAATATGGTTTCTTGCCAGGGTGCCCGTTTGTAGCAGGTGATACAGGACCCTCATGTGTGCCTCCCCCCACTCTGCCTGTGATATATACAGGGGGCCTACTCATCCTCTGACAGCACCATTGAGCCGTCCTCTTCAGTAAACTTCATTGTTCCCTGCTTTTGTCTGTAAAACCTGAGCTTGACATGCTCCCGTACAAATCACTAGATTAGATGTAATCTGACTAGGTGGGAGCAAATAGTCTATGCCCCCCCCCCCGTATACCCCATATACATATATATATTCATATAAACCATTTTCATCATCCATAAGCGTAGGCTGTACGCCTCAACTATTATCTTTCCAATATGACGAACTAGTAAATGATGTTTAATAATGGAACAGCATGTACTCTGACCCAAGGAAGTGGAATCTTCATGGCTGGACGGAAGGAAGACAGGCCCTTTGGGCGTAGGAAGTCCAGGGTAAAAAAAATTAATAAAAAAAAAAGAAAAAAAAGTCTGTGACCTTCAAACCTTGTGATCAATGGCCCAAATAGTGAGAAGGTCTGTCGCGTTTTAGCCTCCGTCTGCGGGAGGGGGAATGTAGCCTGCCCCTTGGTGTGAGTGGCTAGCTTTCGTGGTTTCCCCTCAGTTAACCTGGAGCTGCTCTATGACCTTCTCCCAGCTGGCTGCTGCATCTAGGATCACTGCATCATTGTTACCTCTCTACTTTCCTTTGCCTGTTTTGCCATTCTTCTCGTCATCATCGTTCTCTGAGGCTGTGCTCTCCTCTTCAATGAAATCCTCAAACCTGCGGTTTCCAAGCGCAGCCAGGGCCTGTTGTTGCCTCCTGGCCTGTCCCAGGGCGATCAACATTTCATTAAAGCCTATAAGACACCGACCCGACCGCTGTGCCCGATTCTACCTTTGCCCGACGGATCCGTCGGGTCTGTGACAATCTGCATCAATCGGGTCGGTGTACGCACTTCACCGACCCGATTTTATTGCTTTTCCCGACGCGTCGGGCATTACTACCATGTCAGATATGACCGACTCTGCCCGACCTTAAGATTCCGGTGTACGCACTTTCACCGATTGTTACCGATTCTGAGCATGCCATTTAAAGAGCGTTGCTATCTATCCATCAGTCCGATTTACAAGTGTCTTATATCGATGTGTAGGGGAGAAACAAGCGATCATAGATCTGAAAACCGTTTTCTGATATTTTAAATAGACCAGAAGTTATTAAACTTTGCATTATTGCCTATATATACTTATCACCCGGCCCGGGGCCCAGCTGGGCCCGGAACCCGGCCGCTCTCTCTGATCTTATCCCGGGTAATTTACGAGGTTATAAAAGAAGGAAATGTGATCGGGGACAGTCATGTCGGTGTCTCATAGGTATTATACCATCGACATTTTATTCCAGACTCTCACCGAGCCGATGGTCGGGATGAATCGGGAAAACATGTCGGTGTCTTATAGGCTTAACACCCTGTTTCATCATGATCATTAGGATGTTGTAGTCCGCGTAGTCTTCTTGGTCGAGGACTTCTGTCATCTTTCGTTTGAGGCCCAAGGCCTTAGTTCATGTCCTTAAATCAAAGTCGGAAGTGGACTCTATCCCGTCCACCATGGTGATGCTTAGAGCATAAAGAAGAGCACATGCTGACTGTACTGGCACAAGAGGGCAAGTGACTTGAGCCCGGGAGGTAGATAGCCAAGCCTGTCCCAGCCCCGTAGTGGGGGTTTCCCTCCCCCACTCCCTGTATCCTCGTCTCCCATTTAAACCTATATATAACTTTATTTATCTCCATGAATAAAATCTCCATGAGAAATTACTCCCATACGATCTCTGGTAGGTAGTATAGGGAGAGATAATCAGTGCAGCTGATTGAAATCTGTTCCGTGTTGTTTGTTGTCAGACATATATGTACCGAGTTCAAAGAACGAGGTGAATATTTTGGACCAAAGAAAGCATGAAATGTAATTCAGACACACAGACTATCTCTCTTTCATGGCGTTAGTCGCCAACAACCCTTCCTATCACTTTCCATGACGACTTACTGACGTCATCGTGGAGGCGCCACTAAGCGGATCACCCGTGAACTATCGATCAAGTTAAATGTTTGGGTGTTCGATCCTACGTTCCTTACTGTAGGATAAGTGAGTTGTAGAATGGCGTTTTTCTTCAGTGATTTATTGGTATATGAAAATGAAGAGACCTGTGTTATCCCAATTTCTGCCTGACGGAGAGTGGCTATGCTATGGGCCTTCTGGTGGTGGCAGGAAGCAGGTAATAATTCACATGGTAACTCCATCTTTGAGGGCGGACTCACTAAAATTGCGGGTGATGGCGCTACCTCGGCGGCGAGGGAATATATACAATACTTGCGTGGAATTGTCGGCCAAATGATCGTAACTTCCCTGGACAGTTCACTCACTTACAGTAAGTATCGCTCGCAAATTATGCAACGGGGCCCTGAGTCAGTGGCCAGAATTGTCAGGTAGAAACGCAGCTAAGTGTGGAAGCAGAAAACATAACTGTGAGAGAAGCTGCAGGTTGAGAAGGCGTGGGCGGTACTGCCTGTCGTTAGTGGTGCCCAGTGTACCCGTGACCTCAGTGCACCTGAACCAGGTAGCAGAACTCAGTCCCGCAATGAATATTTCCGCAGAAGGCCTTCTATATCTGTTCCCAGCGACTTAAATGTGCAGCAGGCTGCTTGGTCGTCGTTATTGAGCGCGGGCCGCACGCTCATGTACTATGTCTAAAGGTTAGACAAGTCACATTGACTTGATTTTTCTGCAAACAAATAATCCTTTTCCATCTGCTTGCTAAGGATGTAACATTGGAAAAGAGACAGAGTGCCAGTTCCTTAGTGTCTTAGAGGTCTGCCCAACTGCCCGAGAGCAATCACTAGAGACGGAAATATCTCTATTGACCCACTCGTGCTTTTGCATCATAGATAGGTTGTTGTATGAATGGCAAGATTCCGATTGTTAGTAGAAGAAGTCAGTGAGTAGGTGTGGGCATGGGGGTGGGAGTGGGCAGGGGGAGGGGGTTGGCCTGTGGTCAGTAAAAGCACAAGGGTGAATAACTGGTAAAACAGGTTTGTTGGCTCTGTGCCATGTAGGGAATCTGTCCCATCAGTTTTCAGTGTGCTCAGAATAGCATTGTGTCTGAATGAAGTGTATTTATGAGTGACCACAAACCCACACACCCCAACTCCCACCCCCACCCCCACCTCCACCCCCACAACTACTCACTGACTTCTAATAACAATCCGAATCTGATGGGACTCCTTACTGATTATATAACCTAACATTATCTGAACAGGAAATACAGGGAAAAGGATTGGGACTAAGCCATAATGTTTATAAATTGTTAAATTATCAAGGTGGTTGTTATGTAAGAGTCTATTGTACTTTAGAAGTACCGCGCTCATCCATTTTAAATGTAAATACCATTAGCTCCTAGTGATTTATTACACAGTCATTCATCAATGATGAACATACCATCTGTTGTCTGTTGTCTGTTGGGTTCTATTAGACATTCCAAATAAATTGGCGTTTACACAAGACGATTATGGTTAACATTCCTTGAATTTAGCACAAACGTATGAGATGTTTCCACCTACCAACGAAAGAGCCAACGATTATATATATGCACCCTGAACAAAGGTTGGTCAGTGTTTCTACTTGAGATATCATCGATGCGTATCAGAATAATCACTATTTTACAATAAGAATTACTTTACTCGACCACCGATTTTAGACAATAAAGTTCATTCAGCCACTGATTAATTCAGAGCTCCTTGATTTGCTCGTTGGCCTTAAAAGTTGGTCGGAGGTGCTGTGTAATGTAATGTTGGAGAGAAAAATGGTTGACGCTTTTGGATTCCATCTGAGTCTAACATATTCACTTTGCGGTGCTGAATGTCATAATCTATGATCAATTCCCCTTATCCCTGGACAAAGAGAGGGAACGCCGGAGTTGAGCAAATGCAATTTCATTAAATTTTATGACGAAGATGAGGAATTTGTTTGTCTTCATATTGATTATTAATTATGTCTAGCCTAGGCCTATCGGTGTGTACCGTAATCGGTTATTAGCTACAGAAACGGTGATCATGATCCCGATACATGATGATGATGATATATAACCTCATAGACGTAACACTGTACGAAAGTTGCATATATTTCAATTATACACCACCGCGCAAATACTCGTATACAAAGTATATTGGCATATTCATAGCTATACGCTTATATTGCACGCCAGCTTATACTTCATGCGTATACAACTATGTTAACCTGTATGCGGTGCCGAATAGGTACACATTATTTACGCCTGAGAAGACTTGTGTTCGCGGAATGTAAACATATCTAAACTGAAATGTTCATGCTGTGTAAGGCTTTTTGTCCACTGAACTTTTAAGGGAACACCACGGATCGTGACTCCTTATGCTGGGTTCTACTGTGATACCATGTTCCATCCTATTTCATGCCAAACTCCCTTACAAATAGTTGTGTTACTCACTGTTGTATAACCCAACTTAATGTACATGTATTATAGAAAATAGTATAATCACTGAATTATGATATGGAAGACAGGCCTACGTGCCTATACCTCGTCCTGAATAAAAAAATTGAAACAACCAAATATCATCTCTACATTATGTTATATATATAGTTATCTTGTAAATATGTCTCTCCTCTAAAGTAGAAACCCACTAAGCCCCACACACTACGACTAGCATTGCGACAAACTATAACACAAAATTCTTAACCTCTCGACACGGCTACAATGCGGGATTTTGGTGGCAATTTCTGACACACTGCTCTGAAACATGAATTTGATTTGTAGCCATGACGTATAGCCATGTCAGAGTGTGTCGGAGCTCAGTGGGTTCAGGCCTCTGATATAGTAATGGACGTAAACGTGCGGATTTACGCCTGTGTGACTGCGGCATAGCGAGTAGCTCTCAAGCCGCTCATGTGAGCGCTTTCAGCAACAACGTGGTGATGGGCAGGTCATATCACAACACTCATCTAACCATTCGTGTCAGCAAGATTCCTCCCATTGAAGTTTATTTTCAAACTAGTTTTCGAAGAAATAGTCTGAATGATCGCTGCATCTTTCTTCAATCATGCAGCTCAGACGTGTTTTCTTACAGACCAGGAATCAGGAATCTAGGAGTAACAGTGACTCATTGGTATAATGTTTTAGGGAATTTATAAACAAATCAAATATAGTGAAGAAGCAAACCGGCTTCTAATTAAAACGTAGCGAGTGTTCCCATGTCAACTTCCCTAATGAGATGGTCTAAAATGACCATCATACACTCCGGGTCTTGCCATGCGCATAAAGGGAACTAGCCTCTTACGAATTGGACATATTTGTATAGAACTGCATGAAGAGTCGTATAGACAATACTCCACGAGTTTAGATGCCCGCAATCGTCATTAATCGAGTACGATCACGGAACATCTAAACGAGTGGAGTACCGTTATTTTACTATTCTGAGTGCGGTTCTGGATTTATCTCACCACTTTCACGGATATTAGAATAGCATGGAATATCAGAATGATTAAAAATACTTCACAAAGCTAGGTGGGAATATATGAATCTCCATGTTGATGTCTTGCCTATTTACTCAAATCCTGGCTGCTCATTGGCCAGTCGATTATGACGTCATTTAACACCACTCCGCCACTGTGCACCAAGGCATAGTATTATCTCTTCATATAGGTGATAGTCGCGTATATATATTTAATGATTTTCCTATGGCTAAACTTATACCAGGGACCTGTTTCACTAGTCAGTGACATGTCTAGATGGCGTCTAGATGGTGTGTATGGTTTCATAAGAACTAGACATTAGACTTCGTTTTTCCCGTCTTTGCTTGCACTGTTGGTGCCGCTTTTCATATCTGTCTACCACTTTTGTCACAAAACTAATGAAACAGGTCTATGATGTGTCTAGATCTGTCTAATTCATAGTTTGGGGTCTGTATTTCCTAAAGGCAGCTACTTGTGTTGTCACGAAACTAGACAAATCCAATGTCTGTATGGTGTCACAGACATGTCACGAGACTAGTGAAACAGGTCCCTGGTGTGAGATAAAGGTTAGATGCAAATAACCTACAGATAGTCTTTACTTCTTATCTAAATGCAAACGATCTCAAACTTTGTGATGTAGGCTGCTCAGACTTGCTCAAGACCTTGATATAGACAATCATTAGAATTTTAGATAAATCAGGATGATATGTATCACAAGGTAAAAGCTTCTCCAAGCAGCTCCAGGGATCTGTCTCCAGTGGCTGAGCCCGGGAGGGATAAGGGATGCAGTGGTGGCAACGGCAGAGTAGTAGGCCACAGGGACTGAGGCCAGTCTACCGGCTGCTGTATCAGCATCCCTGTCAATTACCATAGACAATAATGAATGTTTTTTTGAACAAGCGACCATAGACTACAAGAGTTGACTGCTAGTAATGCACGACCATTAGCGTCCACATTACGAGATCACTGTAGGGTTTCTGATATCATACATATCTGATATCTTTTGTAAACCGTGGGTAACACTACATTTATTGGCACCGATTGCTAAATTTAGCAGCACCCGACGCTTTCGAGCTGTCGACCACCTGACACTTATGGCGACGATATTTTGCTGACAACTATCTGAAAGCGGCTTCAATATTAATTAAACGTTAAGGAATGCCAATATACTTCAGGAACTCAGTCGTCAATCATCTCGCATTTTGACCAAATCATTGGTTCCAAGTAGTTTCACCAGTTTTTTACGTGCGATTTCCTAGTTGAAAAACATTCACCTATAGTTTAGGATTACCGTCGCCCAATTCACGTTTCTTAATAGACGACCTACAGTTATCACATTCTCAGTCGTTTTCAGTAGACTAGTGTAAAGATTGGGTTAAGGTCGTTGATTATAAACAGGCAACGAAAAAATGTCAAGTGCCGGCTTCTGCAGAGTGACCAATTATACTGATCGGGAACTACCGATATATATCTTTTGGTATACCAACGACAGATTGGTGAATGAAAACGAGACATACAGTTAATGCTCACAGATTAATTTTGTCTAGACTTTGTAACAAGGCAACCATCGATGGATTTTATCACGGTGTTACAAATCCCAAAATTGTTTTTTATATAAAATATATTCATTGGGATAAACCTGATCTGGGAAATTGGCTTTTTCAAAAACTTATTATGATCTTATAGCACATATTACTGCAGCTTTATTCTCAGTAAGTTATTGAATAGATTAATGGTGGTCTGTCTAATATTCATTTACCTTCTTGATACTAAAGATCTGAAGGTATTTGTGTGTGCTGTGTAATAGTTACTATGCTTGGAGAGTATTATAACAAGAATGCTGGGAGAGTGACCTGACCACTGGACTGAGCGACCTTCACCTTGCACCTTGATTGGGTTGAATCACTTGACAATCTGTTGATTACTTTGGAGCAATTATGTTGCAGACAAACTGGCACCAACCACCCACTAGAGGTGTATAAAAGACCAGCTAGAACCTGACTTTGAGAGAGAGATCCTCTCTCCCTGTAGAAGGTGTAGGACCGGTCTACCTCTACAGTGACCTCCCTCAGCTGGAGGCCCTGCTCCAGTGAATCCTTCTCCAGTGCTGCCATCTTCACCACCACTCTACAGAGGGGCTACACTTCACCACCACTATACAGAGGGGCTACACTACACCAGACCTACCAGACACTGCCTACTGAAAGCTGTTGAAAGGTCTACACTTTGCCCGATTTTCTTATGTATATGTGGAGAGTGTAGGAGTGTTATTCAGAGAGCCTTTCTAGTCTTCCTTTGATATATTACTGAGATACTTTTAATGATTTTCTATGATAGAGTAAAGGTTTTTTTCATCATTTCACTGACCTATACCTCTTTTATTTCACAGCTCTACTTTGCTGATAGAAGACCTTTCAAGTCCAGTTAACCAGACCAGAGGGTCAGACTATACCTGATCAATATATATATATATATTACAATATACATTTGAATAATTAAAATTCCTCAACCATCATCATTTTTTCCCTGTTTTTAGTCACTCTTTATATTAGTAAAATAACTTGAATTCATAACACACGGAAAATGTCTGTGTTCCTGGGTAATTAAGTTAAAACGATGTATACAAGGCACCCTCCCCGATAAATTGATACCGACATATTACGGTCGATATTATACGGTCTTTTCCGTCGGCCAATGGATACGAGGTATTTATCAGATTTATCAAAAAGTCACCTGTGAACACAAAGATTAAGTACGCCATTTATTTCTTTTTCGTTTTATATATCTATCTAAAATGGAATAGTAAGACAACTTGGTTCAGTTAGCCCGGCATTTAATGAAATAAAGGTTTTATGTAGTAATAAAGTCTGAATTAAACCATGCACCTACTGCCGCCGATTCACCACGATAGACCTCCTGATACACTATGATTAGAAATACCTAACACTATGGCCAATGAGTTTTTTTAATTGAATCGGGAACTCAATCATCAGGCCAATCGGCGTGTATCGGGAGCGCAGTGGGTGCACGGTTTTAGTTCACAGATGCGTCGTGTATCTTCTATCATTTCATTCTATTCCATCAATATATCTAACCACAGGAAATTTGCAGAGAAATAAACACACACGAAGAGTCCATAGAGGAGTGGTTTATATAAATTCATAGACTTAACATTGGATCACTGTATTCGGGTGAGCGTGCATCTCACATCAAATATAGACGCTTTTTCCTTTTCATGGAATTTTGCCTACCATCATTCATTCTACTATAGTAGATATATAACAAGAAAGGATGGTGAGACCACATTCCCTGGATTTAGTCTAAGTTATGCAACACTTTTTGTTCCCTTGCTTTTAGGAACACCCTTGCTGGTATTTGTAGTGTTCTTCACCTTTGTAGGCACTTGAAACACTGAACCTTGAACATCCAATCAGTGTAGGCTCCCTTTAAAAAAAAAAAATTTTTTATCTTTTTTTTTTTTTACAAAATCTAGACACAAAGGCCTTGCTTTAGGTTTTGTATTCAATCAAGTGCTGCTTTGAAAGATGTGCCTGCAGTTTGTGGGCCGGCGCTTACACTATGCGACTGAAAACGAGCCGATTATAGATCGTCTAGAGAGAAACCGTGGACGATTCATAGTCACCAACGGCAGAAAACCGTAAAGTGGTGCGAAATGCATCGCTCATAATAATCTAGGGTAAAGCTGGTAAAGCTGGCTTTTCCACTTGACACTCCCCGAGAAAGAACCCTAACCAAGAATCGTCGACCAAAGAAGTGGTTGATGGGGTAATGCTAGACGGTTTATATTGGGTGTAATGAGTCACGATCATTCGACATCTAAAGGAAATATTATTCCCGTTTTAAAAATATCATCTTCCTTCGTGCCACACAATATAATAGTCTGATGACCAACCCTTCCTAAACGAGAGCTGAATATTCATATGTATCATTACAAAATAGAAGGTGAAACAAAAATTGATTTGAAAGTCCTGGCCATGGACTTGTAAAACCGGTCTCTGCCTGAAGGTGAGTCATTTCATGACTTAGCTGATTTGATATTTCTTAATGATTGATTCAGAGCTGTTTGAAATGGCAATGGGCACAGAATCTTATGGACAATCGTGGAGGACAATCTGACAACAAGATATCTTGGGAACTCCCTCGGAAGAAATCGGGTCCTGATTTTCCTAAATCGGGCCCCGATTTCTCCGAAAAACATCGGTCACATCTACTATCCACGTCGACTCACCATATACTGACAATAAGATATCGTCAACAGTTTACTAATCGTAGCGTTGATATTAAATGATGTATAGTCATCAACGATACGAAATTCTGAAGATGTCTAAAAATGTAGCCCACATGGTTACTATGCGGCATCGGCCTTTAAAGTCCCCTGTGAGTTTGTACACCGTAAGCATGTTCGGCAGCAGTCTTATGGTGTTTGATTCAAGGCCAGCCCAATTGAACACACCCTTAAAATACCAAAGCGTAAGTAGCCCACCCTGATGTGTGTATACATTCTGAACATCGCGTTTGAGGATTCCCCTTCAAGGTGAAAACACGATATTGCTCTTTATCTTAGTTTTGTATTTCCAACAACGTCAGAGCTATATTTTTATGCTTTGTGTATCGATATAGTAAGACCTGTTAGGAACATAAAGCGAACCTGTCCTCTCGTGCACTGATCGTAATTCATAGTTGCCGTGTGTATCTTTCTCGTTACAAAGGGTGTCCTTGCCTTTCACATTACGTACAAAGACGACCACAGGAGTGTGAATCCTGGGCTGTGATCTGCTCGTTAGAATTCCTGAACCCGGTTCAACAAGTACACCTGGCCTCTCACCTGAAAAGCACCCTCAAAGACCAAAGATGATAGGTCTTTCATCTGCTACTCCCAACGATAATATGCACATAGAGATGTATATATGAATATACCATAATAATTCCGAAAACAATGATTAGCCTGCTGAAAGTCCATATAACCTTTCACTAACCTTGGCCCCATCTATAAGCGTGCGTTTCCACATTCACCCCGTCTCCATATGCCTGAACGTGTTAGTATGAAGTTCAGATAACGAGTTAACCATTAGCACTGGCTGAGTGAGCAGTTGGGCAGTAAGCTGTCTACTTACCCGAGCCACTCTATCTGTTCACCTTGACCTGCCCGAGAGATGATGAACGTGGCCTGAGATGCTGTTAGTACCGGACCAAGGTCATATAAGGTCTCGTGATGTCATGGATTTGACCCCAGTTTCCAACATGCCGCCACATAGTCAATTCATTGTAAAAAGTCTACAAGCTTGGGACCTAGATTCTGACCATAGATTATGGAATCCGGCACCGAGGTTGAATCATTTACATAATGCATGTAGTTGATTGTATCATTTACAATTGCACTGTACGATTTATAATTAGTCACATTTAAAGGGCTGTTCTATCTTGTTAAATTCTCAGCCAAAATATGATTCTGACAGTGTCTGGTTTACTATTCGGGTAACATCGGTGTAATAGAACACCATAACATGGTGATATCGTTGCAGTTGGCCACCATCGGCCGTTCACGGGTGCCTTGTTCCATATGGCTGACAGCGTCGATACCAGCACACCCGTATTCTGCTAGGTGTTTTACTGGTAGTGTCCTCTGGTTTTCAAATGCACCAACTGTGACTTTGACCCCTGGCATATTTACTTAAGTGATTATTCGAATGTAGATGTGTTTATGGGTGAATAAAAGTTGTATATCATGATTATCTTGAGAAAAAAATATAATTCTAACTGTAATCAAGTAATATTACTGTCTACAGGGCCAGAACTGTGGAACTAGCAGGAGCTGTGATCGGATGAAGTCGGAGATTCATAGCATTTTCAAGTACTATCGGGTGGCTGTCGGAATTGAAACAGACGATACCAGATGCTGCCAGGTTGAATTTATAGGGAATGTTTTTCACCAATTATCAGCAAATGATTGTTGCCAATTCTGCCAGGACCAATCCGACGATCACAAAATATCTGTCGGTTAGATGGGAAAGCCCCTTTACTAAACATCACCCCCGGTGTTTACACTAGACAACAAAAAATGTCACAACTGTAGATTGCCCGTCGAAAATCGTGAAGTTGTGCTCCCAGAGACAAAGAATGTTACCAAGAATTGTCAACCCTAATTATACGTCAAATATTCATACATGATAGTCGTTAAAAATCACTCAGCTTTTATACCAGATGATTATAGGCAACAATTCTTGAATTCAGCACCATCTGGCGATCATTTGTCATTGAAGATTAAAAATTATTTAGTGTAGACATGAAAATTGAGAAAACTAGTGACAATCTACAGTAGTCGCAGCGTGCAATATAGCACCACTTGGCAATTCCAGCGACAATTTCACACTGACAACTCTTCCAAGGCAGCTCAAAATAATCGTTGAGAAGTGCCACAGTTCATTTTTATCTATAAAAACCCAGTCATCAACCACTTGGCCAGAAACAGGTTTTCTGCAATGGCAATCGTTGTTCTTTTTTTCACTATGCTGTAGTTTAAGTAAGGCTAACTCTGGCCAAGAGTTTACACTGGACGACTAAAAACCTGACGAATGTAGATCCTAGCCGATAGTCTTCAGGTGGTGCTCGATTATGCAACATCGGCCGCAATAGTCGGCGAACCAAGAATTTGCACAATCGTTTATACCCTTTGACTCTTGATAGAAATGTACTACCAATGTGTTTTACAGGATAGTCAGGTGTCTAGGCGATTAATTGAAACTGTCTAGAAATAGGTCTTAGCGTCAAACATCTGCATAGTCGCCAGGTGGTGTAATCTAGCGTTATCTGATCTGCAGTCGCGACTCATTTGGCGTTTACTCTAGTCGATTTCTAGCCATTGACTCCGGAATGCAGGGTCCACTGCCACAAGAAACCCGTTCTTTCTGACAGAAAAGGTAATTCTCCGCCAGAAGCATGGCAGCTTGTATCCCGCAACCCCGGGTTTAAGCTGAATGTGTGTATGTATATATATATATATGTATATATATATATATATATATATATATATATATATATATATATATATATATATATATATATATATATATACTGTGGTGTATTAATGTAATAGATTAATCTAATAGAGCTGACGATGTTAAAACGCTACATTTTATCTAAGCTGAATTCATATGATCAGTACAGGATGTATCTTTTTATTGGATAATCTAATCAGGATGTATGATGCTGATGTCGAAAAAAAAACATACATGGAAAGGAATATTTGATTCGATTCGAACAAAGGAAAATCTTTCTGAAGTCAAATCCATCCGGGAATCAATGAATAATAGAAACTAAACGAAGATAAGAGGGCGTACGTCTGACATTTACTGGGTAAACACGTCCTGTATGTATCAGAATGACGCACACCTTGAACTCTGAACAACCCCAAGCAGCTCTCCTGACACTATTGAGAAAAAAGTATGATGTCGAATATTTGATCAGTGACATTTCCACTGTGAAGCGAGGAAGGAAGGAATAGTTTAGAATCATAATCCGGTAATCGGAAATTCTTCTTCCTATTTCATATAATATTAAAGAAGAAAACGACAATTTTTGATCAAAGGTGATGGGAGTGATATGAATGAGTCGACAGCCAAGTGAATTTCACTCCGCATCAAACTCTTGGAGAACGACGACATAGAACCAAAACTAGTTGGACATTGACCAAAACGAGTTGCGTTCTGTATTTATTTCATCCCGGTACAAACTAAAATAATGGACAATGCGCAGGATATAGACCATGGAGAACGGACTGCAATACTCGCATGGGTATGGAGAACGAGTTCCCAATGTTAAACTTATGGGGAAAAATACAAGGAGTGAGATAAGAAACTCTTCCTTATACCAGATGGCAGTGGTGTAGATGGAGCAATAAAGACCAGTTCACACCAATTTTAATCACCGTTTATAGAATCTGGCAAACAGAATCTGGCGTATAGAATGCAGATGATTTTTCAATTGGATAACCCAGGACCGACCGACTTTCGAGGCCTCTGACGATTTCAAAGTGCTTTGAAATCGTCTTCGAAGGACCCCCAGATTTTGAAAAACACTCCGTCTGCAAACACCTCAACTTTTCACTGAAAACAGGGTGTGCATATCGCTTTGATTGTTATCATAGCACTTTCAGCACAAACAGGAACCATCCCATTCTAGAATGGAAAATGTTCGCAGCCACCTATAGCTCAGGCAGGGTTAATCTTCAGATTTTCTCCATCTGGTTGTGTATGATTGATTTTCATGAAAAAATCGATGAACATACATAACCAATGATTGGTCGTCAGGCTGAGCCATATTGTAAAAAAAGTATCGGCCGTCAAGTGTAAATGACTTGGAATGGCGACGATTATTGTTGGAGATATGATATCGGGGAGCACCACTGACCGACTTTTCTCTTTTCCATATTTTATCGGAGAATTTTCTTGTAGAAGGTGTAAGTTGAACCCATTTCCACCTACTTCCTTTTGGCTCCTGATAAATCAGTCAGCCACCAACAACAGAATTTCCTATCATTTTCAAACCCACACAACAATTTATCGACACTAAATTGAATAACGTGGCACCACAGACCTATTGTTCTGAAGCTACTGACGAAAACAAACAGGGTTGAATTGGTCACTGATAGAATTCAGATTTAAGTTAATACTCCACCAATGCAGATAAAATGTAAAATCACCGACCGACGCTACCTTTCCTGATACTTTTCTTATCAGTGCATTTCCATCGCCATATGTAAACCTGACTTAAAGAACTCTGAGACTGGGGCCAGCCTATGTACTCCAAGATGTGGATAAAGTCGTCTGCACCCTAAATGTTCACTTCTCTATACTCCGTAAAGGACAATGAGACTTCCAGGAACAGGCTCTGAGAACACGTGACCAGTCGCGTCCCAGCGTTCCACTGCTTGGTTGAGCATGCGCACTGAGGTGACACTTTGGGACAGGCTGCTACTTAGCTTGTTGCCGGCCGGCTGCTGACTGCACGCATACATCACCTGCCAGGAGGCATTCTGTTACCAGCATTTAAGGCTGTTCTCTATGAATATATTCATATTTGTTTTGTTTTTATGAAATAGGGAATACATTCATCTGCAGGTTTTATATGGAGATAATTCTTTGATTCTGTGTCTATGGGGCTTTACAATTCTTGGCCAATAATTCACCCATTTTTCTATGAAGGAGTGTTGCTCCTGGATTCGATGTTATTCCTTTCTCTCCCCTTTTTTCATCTTTCTTTTAGGTGTAAATCCCCCAGACTTCAGGTATGAAGCCTCAACATTTATTACATACCTATGTGCGAACGTCAGTGAAATACTACCCGCTCACGGGGGTGTAGTATATCGCGACTACGGCCCACTATGGTGCGCTTCGTCTCACTGCAAGATTCTAATATGCGTCTAGCCTAGTCTGGGTCATTCTCATAGAACCAGTGCAAGTAGGATTTTTTGGGGGAAATTTTATTTTTGGATGAGGTTAAAAATTATTATGTGGTGCTAATCTCTACTGGGTGGGGCAACTTTCCCTGAAAATCTATTAGTTAAATATTATAAATGTGGCCATGGTGCACCTTATAACATATGTATATGAAAAGCTGGTCTTGCAGCGTGACCGGGCAACCGAAATTAACGTAACTAATAGCAAACCAATAAATTTTCATTATTATATAATTTGATTCGTTTATAATATGAAAATTTAGTGGTATTAGTGAATTGATGAGTTTTTCAATGGCTAAATTTCAATTTTACATACCGTACCTACCAAAATAAGAATTTTTTTACTTTTAGAAATGAGATTTAAAGCAATTTCTATTATAACGATCACTGTGGACAATAGGAAAAAAAATATTTAGATAAATCAACTCCAGGATCTTATACCTTAATAGATAAACTTTCATATGAATTATCGCAAACAGTTTCCAAAAATCTTTATATTTCTCTAAATCTTCATTAAAAAAATAGACAGCAAAACGGTCACTCTGCAAGATACGGTCACGCTGCAAGACCCCTTTTATACTTTAATGTAATTTTTTTTTTTAATTTGGAATATTTTTTGCTGATAATAATATTTCAACGATAAACTCTAAGGTAAAAATAGAATAGACACCCTCTGGTATGGTCAAAAATTAGTTAAACATAAAAAACGGCTTTTCGAAGGCATTGGTTTGCCGATTTTTGGTGATTTTTGACCTATTTTGACCACCTGGAAAATATTGATATTTGACCAGTAAAACCTATACTCCCCCCTCACCATACTGCTTCTCCACCATACTGCTCCTCCACCATACTTCCCCTCTACCATAGTGCCCCTCTACAATACTGTCCCCCCACCAGACTTCCCCTCCACCATACTTGCCCTCCACCATACTGCCCCTCAACCATACTGCCCCTCCACCATACTCCCCCTCCACAATACTGCCCCTCTACCATACTGCCCCTTTACCACACTGTCCCTCTACAATACTGCCCCTCTACCATACTGCCCCTCGACATACTCCCCATAAATGACTCCTCCTCATCCGTCCTGCCCCTCACCCATACTGCCCCTCCACCATACTGCCCCTCCACCATACTGCCCCTCCACCTTACTGCCATTCCCGAAGACTGCCTCTCCATAATACTGCCCCTCTACCATACTGCCCCTTTACCATACTGTCCCTCTACAATACTGCCCCTCCACCATATGGGTCCTCAACCATACTACCCCTTCACCATACTCCCCCTCCACAATACTGCCCCTCTACCATACTGCCCCTCCACATACTCCCCATAAATGACTGCTCCTCATCCGTCCTGCCCCTCATGCATACTGCCCTCACCCATACTGCTCCTCAACCATTCTGCCCCTCAAGCATACTGCTCCTCACCCATACTGCCCCTCAACCATACTACCCCTCACCCATACTTTCCTTCATTGTATTGCCCAAGGACAGTATGGTTAAGGGGCAGTATAGGGGAGGGACAGTATAGTAGAGGGGCAGTATGGTAAAGGGGCAGTATGGTAAAGGGGCAGTATGGTAAAGGGGCAGTATGGTGGAGGGACAGAATGGTGGAGGGACAGTATAGTAGATGGGCAGTATGGTGGAGGGGCAGTATGGCGGAGGGGTACTATGGTGGAGGGGCAGTATAGTAGATGGCAAGTATGGTGGAGGGACAGTATTGTAGAAGGACAGTATGGTGGAGGGACTGTATGGTGGAGGGGCAGTATGATTGAGGGGTAGTATGGTGGAGGGCCAGTATGGTGGAGGGGCAGTATAGTAGAGGGGCAATATTGTAGAGTGGTAGTATATTGTGGAGAGGCAGTATGGTGGAGGTTCATTATTGTAGAGGGGAAGTATAGTAGAGGGGCAATATGGTAGAGGGACAGTATAGTAGATAGGCAGTATGGTGGAGGGACAGTATGGTAGAGGGGCAATATTGTAGAGGGGCAGTAAGGTAGAGGGACAGTATAGTAGATAGGCAGTATGGTGGAGGTACAGTATTGTAGAGGGGAAGTAAGGTAGAGGGACAGTATAGTAGATAGGCAGTATGGTGGAAGGACAGTATGGTAGAGGGGCAGTATTGTAGAGGGGCAGTAGGTGAAGGGGCAGTATTGTAGAGGGGCAGTAGGTGGAGGGGCAGTATGGTGGAGGGACAGTATGGGGGAGGGACAGTATATCAAAGGGGCAGCATGGTGGAGGGGCAGTATGGTGGAGGGGCAGTATGGTGGAGGAGCAGTATGTGGAGGGGCAGTATGGTTGAGGGTAAATATGTGAGGATCAATTCATAATAAGATTGTACCGGTTGAAAATTTAATAATAAGAAAAAGTGGCATTTTGATGGTAAAGACCACTCTGTAAGAGGCAGCCATCATTTGGGGCCTCTAAATACCATTTTCGCCATATAAAAAATTATTATTGCGTACAATAGTGCTGAATTTTGTATTATTTGCTAGTAGGCATGTTAGGAACAATTCAGAAAAAAATTGTACCATTCAAAACTTGAATAAAACTGTAAAATGGCATTTTATTGGTAAAAACCACTCTGTAAGAGCCAGCCATCAGTTGGAGCCACTAAATACTATTATCACCATACACAAAATTAATAATACGTAAAATAGTGCTGAATTTTGTAGTATTTGCTCGTATGCATGTTAGGATCAATTCATGATAAGATTTTACTGGTTGAAAATTGAATAATAGGAAAAAGTTGCATTTTAATGGTAAAAACCACTCTGTAAGACATAACATGATAAGGGCGGTCACGTAGCAAGAGATACCAATGGTCAGAAAATTATCAGTTTGCAGCTTTTATTCAATATTTTGCTTTAACAAAGACTTTTTTATTGTTGTTTCCCAATAAAAGTACTCACAGTTGTAAATAACTATGACAGTTTGATTAGTTAAATAGTATAATTTTAAAAATTATTGCAAAATAACTGGATTTCTCTTGAATACATGAAAATACAGCCAAAAAGTGGGATTAAGTATAAATAACAAATAAAGTGAAATGGAAGAGTTTGGTTTTGGTTAGACAGTTTATTATTTTTTTTAAATGTATTTCTAGCCACTATCTACTCAAAAGTAGTATTTTTTAAAGTTCATTTATTACCCAGAATTGATAAAGAACGTTTGAATCACCCGGTCACGCTGCAAGATAGGCAGTTTCACCAACCTTTTCCCTAATAGAACTTTTTCATTTCTTTTAAAATTTGGAATATTTTTTGCTGATAATAATATTTCAACGTAAAACTCTAGGGATAAATAGAATAAAAACCCTCCAGTATAGTCAAAAATTAGCTACATATCAAAAAATGTTGCCCACACAACCCAAAAAAATTGGAAATAAAATTTTCACCTATGTTCCACAGACCAGGCTCACAACGAATGATCAGGTAAAATTAAATCTTCAATCAATTTAACATCTACACAGACCCTGACAGAACAATGGGGCTGTGACAGTGTGGAGTGGAAGTCACTAACCACACCCACACAGAAAACATCAATCAATCACTGGCCTAAAAATAGCCAAAAAAGAAAAAAGAAGCACAATCTAAGCATAAAACAACCCCTCACATGAAAAAAAAAGAGGTTTAGAGTCCCTTACTGTACCTGAGGAGCCAGAAGATGGCGAAACTGCACACAATTCATGAAGATTTAGGCAGCACATATCCATAAATGTAAACAGAACCGCCATGACACATGTCAGGGTTCAGCAAAGGTCAGATCAGGTCACATCCTGTACATCTGACCAACCACAGGCCTAAATCAATGTTGTGGACATGTAACCAAAGACAACCACACAGCAGAACCAATGAAAATCGATCTGGAAACGGAAATACGTTTTCCAGCGCGAATTTCGCTTGAAATTTGACTTACCTGATCAGTTGTGCAGTCGTACTTGGACCAAACGCCTCGTTCATACACACTACATATCAAAAAGGTTTTTTTTTTGTCTATTTTTGGTGATTTTTGACCTATTTTTACCCCCTGGAGACCAAAATATTGATATTTGACCAGTAAAACCTATACTCCCCCGCGAGCACTCGGCGAGATCTATCATTTAAAACAGAAAAAATAAACATTGAAGACAGTGGGAAAAAACTAGAATGCAGGAAACGACTGAAATTGGAGTTGCACTGGTTCTATGAGAATGACCCAGTCTGTGCTATTTGATAGGCGTGCGTATTTGACGTCATCCCGACCAATGTAAACATGGCGGACAACATCAAATCGCGACTTGAAACTCTCGATACACGCCCCCTGTAACAACTACAAGTTCCTAATGACTAATCGTCGAGGTAACTAACGTGTGGCTCTCACCTGACACCGTTTGAATTGCTCAAATATGCGAAATTCATCGATAATAACAACACGCCATTCGACTTGGTCTGCAACGGGGGACACACAGACACGCTTACGCTGGTTCCCGGTATATCCGCCTCCATACACACCTAACGCTCTCCAATTGTATCTTCTGTTAAGTGCACGCCTACCGAATAGCAACCAAACATCCGTTGAGCGAGTGATGGTATTATCGCGCATGTGCAAAGCGCACATCCTGAGCAACGTCCGGTTCGTAGCAGACAGTGTCAACATGGAGCGGTTGTGACTTAAGAACTAGATAAATGGCATCTTTCTGATCGAATAAAGGTATGTAATAATAAGAAAACGCCCTGACTGTGGCCACAACTATGTCTTAGTTATCAGTCACCTATCGCCGACGTTCGCCCCTTCGCCTACGGCGTCGGGGCGAACGTTGGCGATAGGTGACCTCGAACTAAGACATAGTTCGGCCCCAGTTAGGGCGTTTTCTCCTAATACTGTCCTATGGGTAGAATTACCGTCTGATTCTCTCTGCTATTGTCCTCAGTTTCCATATAGTCGGGATGAATGAGACCCATGCACTGTGAGAGGTATTCAAGGGAGGTGTTTTTAAAAGAAAGGGGGATAAGAATAAAATATCTTATTGTGTTCTTTGTTGCCTTCTCGTGATCATCCTTTGTAGAAAACAGTTTTACAAAACAATCATATATACATATCCTCATATCGATAATATATGTCAATGATTGATGTTTGGGATTATAGATATACCGTTTTATTGATGTTAATCATATAAATTTAAACTACCCGGCACAAAGAATACGTTCATTACAATCAGAAGTCTTCAATAGTAATGGATATCTATGAATTTTAAATAACGCAGCCATGTAAAGATCTTTGCCAGTATCGACAAATATAACTCTTAAACCTAGTCGTTTATTTGGTAAATCGATCTCACTTTTAAAAGCACAACACAGGGAGGTGTCTTTAAACTAGGAACTGTAAAAGAATTGGTCTTATCGTACTCTTCGTTGCATTCTCGTTGCCTGAAGTGATTCTTCTTTATGGAGGACAGTTCTACAAGACGATCAGGGCAGAAAGATCTCAACGAGAAGACTACAAGTTTTATCTTTTATTGGGTCCGTTGCTAGGTAGCTTCGATCCTTCATAACTTAATGTTTCCTACTATAAGTAAACAAGAAAAACTTCAAAAGAGTTCACGGAATTCTGAGGTCTGCGTTTACAAGACAGACTGACACTCAGTGCATGGTCACTATTGCCTGAGGTTAGTCCTAATCGTATTCGGTCAGCCAGTATGATTCTCAGTTTTAAAGACGCCTGTCAGGGTGAAATCTCCGATAGACCGATAATAAATGCAAATATGCTCATATATTCAAATATATGTAATCAGTGAGTATGTAGGAATATTATTAGGTTCCTGTTCGAGTTCAGTCATCGATATCATACTGCCTGACACCAGAGGCGGAAGGCAATACGAAATCAACGACTGACCAAGAGCGAGAATCATTTCGTCTACAGTTAGGACGTTTGCTTGTTAGTATATACCTAAAATCAATGGAAGAAAAACCATGTTTTAATAATGCAACCTCAAGAAACTATTTTCCACCATCGCCTGTATATGTCGTTATCGTTGTCGCTGATTCAATGTCCCTCTTAGATTTATGAACACCCCCTGGCCTCAGGTGTTCTTTGAGACAATGTTTTTTCATTAAGAATCATCTATGATGATATAACATGATACCCATAGAAATCATTCCTTGATTAAGGATACCAATTTGTTCTTCATCAAAACGCAAATAAATACATACTAACCTCCCTGGAAGGTTCTTAAAATGATATAATTGGATGGTAATTAGACTAGGAGGCAAACTAGAATTATAAGAATTTGATACATAACAAATTTCCGTAGTTATTCCTTCTGGGGAATTATGCCTTGTGGCATGATTATCGAAGCATCATCAATCTTTTAATTAATTGTTCACCTGTGTGGGTTCAAATTTCATCTCGAGCAGTTGAGAGGCTTGATAGTTCAGGCATGCCCTGCTAGTCAGTTATGCGATGTTAGTGGCATTCGCAAAAGGGCATAGCGAGTCAGTTCTTTCTGGTCTAAATACTACCCAATTCTGATTTGCCTAAATCATACTACAAGACAAACTGGAGTTATACACAAAATTTATTTATAACAAATTATTTATGATTTTTCCTTCTGAGGAATTATGCTTTGTGGCATGATTATCAGATATCATATATGGCTTGTCCGAGAGGGGGACAACGTCCCTCTCCGAGGGGAAGCTAGGGAATCATGACCGAGTGGAATGTTCATCTTCCATGGCGTTGACCTGCCCGACGGAGATGCCATCACGAGTACATCCTGCACCACACCCTATCGAACACCATGCAGTGTTGCTCTGAGAGCCTCACGATGGTGTCACTCCAGAGCCGACCGTATTGCCAAAACTATAGGTTGGGATATGACGGGGAGGCCAGAGGAGAGGCAGAAAGCTGGAGTCTTGAGCGGAGCAGGATTTCTTTATTGCATATCCCTGGAAAGCGTGGACTGGACACAAAGCACTGTCCTATAAGCGAGGGACGTAGAAGTGGAGGAGAGGTCCGGCTGGGTGTTAGGTCTTGGATAAAAAGACAGTGATGATGATGGCGGATGGCGTGATGATTATATTTAAGGGCCCCCAGACCATGAGGGAAGGCGAGAGAAGGTTCGAAGCCCTGAAAAACGTGAAGGAGCATTGAGAGTAGAGCCCAGGATGTTCCTTCATCAGTTACGCGTATAGCTGGGTGAAAGGACGTGTGACTAGCAGCTCCGGCTATTTCCCTCCACTTGACTGAAAATAAGCCGAAGATTCTACTAAAAAACGAGGACGAGTTCACAAAAAGGACTAGGAACAACAATCTCAGGTTCGATAGACGCGGAAATAAGGTAAAGAGAGTATTTCAGACCTTTTATCTGTGACTGTACTATATATTGTTGACTTCCCCTGTGTGTGACTGCCGGTAACAGCTATGGAAAGCCATTTGGCGGAACAAGCGGAACAAGCAGTAAAGGAGTTACAAACTCGTACCAAACCGAAGACAAGAGGTGGATCAACCTCAGAAGATGGTGACTATGCACTATCAAGAATCTCGCTAACCCTTGATTATCTAGTTAACTCAGCCAAAAAAACTGAAGAAAAACTAACAACACTAGACGAAATCAAACAATCGCTAGACCACAACCATAGTGAGGTGGACGAACTCAGAACCGAAAACCAACAACTAAAAAATGACCTCCGGACCGTGAACGAAAGGCTAGACAAGTTAGAACTAAACATGAAGCTAACGAATACCAAAATCGTAAACGTACACGAGAGAACCATCACGATAGACCATAATACACGTAAACATAACCTAGTCATAGAAGGGATCGAAGCTACGATGAACGAACAACCGCTTGCCATAGCATTCGATATACTCAACCGCATAGCCTGTGACTTAACGCCTGATGATATTGACACGCCGTACAGAGTGGGCCCACCGAACCGCAGCAACCGACCCTTAGTGGTCGCGTTCGTAAAGACTTCAATGAGGGACCAACTTATAAGAACAAAGAGCAGACTCAGGAAATTCCAAGACCTATCGAAAGTATTCATTTCCGAAGACACCAACCCAGAAATAAAGGCCCAAAAAGCTGATGTACGAGCCGTCACAAGAATTGCAGACAAAGTCGGAGTGGAGGTAAAAGCTAGAGGGCTAAAGATGGCATGGAGTTCTTGTCGGTTGAGCAAGCATTCTGCTACAGCAAATGTGAATTTGCGAACACACCCGACATTTTTTTTTTTTTTTTTTATAAATTTATTTTCGACTATGACTTTCACCGATCTGGTGTTTTACAAAGCAATAGTCGCACGACTATTTTACATTTGGAACAGCATATAAGAGTTTCTCTACAGAGAATATTAACTCATATATTCTTTCTGGTGTACATACCTTATATATTAATCCAACTTAGTTGGATAGCCATTCAACAATTCTGTATCTATACAGATTATAATTTTTCTACCCGCTATCTCTTAGGATATACATACATGGTTGACAACTATATATAAACCATTGTCATGTCAAAGTCTGCTTCTTATTTTTCCTTCTATTATTTTTTAGTGTCTATAGTAGTAGGTCGCTCGACATTAATCTATTCACTTTATTGTTGCGGCTGGATAGTCAAATTGTATTTAGTCTTCTGACATAAATATGTACAACATAATCCAACATGAAAAAATTTGTGACAATACACTTTACAATACAAGTAACAATACAATGACATATGGGGACAATTTTCTGAGTTACTTACCATGTATAAATAATATCAATACATACAATGGTCACATTACCCTCATGTAATAACTCTATCTAACCTACAAATCAAGACGCCCACTAATGACTTCTTCTTTTAATTTCATTTTAAATAGATCTTTATTTATAGTTTGCTTTAGGTCTCTGCTTAACAAGTTCCAAAGTTTTCCTCCTCTGTAAATAGGGCTTTTCCTAAAAATTTCCTTTTTTGGTCTGTCAATGTACGGTCTATTATCCTCTGATTCCCTTGTTTCATATCTCACAATTTTCATTTCCACCTGTTTTTCTTCAAAAACCCACCAATGTATTATTGGTAAAAGATGTATTTTCCTTCTTACTGATTGTTGCATCATTTTTGCTCTATTCAATAAAGTGTTTGTGGACATGTCCCTTACATGTTTTACTCCCATTGCTATTCTTAGGGCTTTGTTTATCCATATCTGAAATTTCTTTTTAGTAGTTTCCGAGAGTGCATCATATATAAAATCACAGTATTCTATTTCTGGGAGGACTATTTGTTTCACAATTCCAATACAGGCTTCCTCGGTCAGGTATTTCCGACATTTTCTTAGTCTATACAGTTTTGCTTGTATAGACCTTTCCACTTTAGATACTTGCTCCTGCATAGTTAACGCATAATCAATAATCACTCCCAGATAATTGTACGATTTTACATTTTCTAACCAAATCTCTCCAACTCCTATTTTCATATCACATACCAAATGGAGCTTGTTTTTAGGTACACACCACATCCCCTTTGACTTTTGATAGTTCATTGATAACCTCAATTTCTTCGTCAGACTAATAAATTTTTCCAGGTTATTATTTACATTATTTAAGACGTCATTTGGGTCCTTTCCACTTGCCATAATTACCATGTCATCAGCATACATTTCACACTTACAATTTGAAAAAACCCTCTGTATCATATTTATGTAAATAATAAATAGGACCGGTCCTAAGACAGACCCTTGAGGTACACCACACTCTAGTTTCATACAATCTGAGATCATTTTATTAACTTTAACCACCTGTGTTCTTTTTTCAAGAAATGCTCTGAAGATATCAATAAAACGTTTATCAAAATAGTCTCCCTTAACTAAAATTTTTAACAACATATTATGACTAACACAATCGAAGGCTTTCCTTAGATCTATAAAAAGTAATAAGCCGAAATAACCTTCATTACGGACAGTATACAAATAATTCAATACTTTAAAAATAGCATGACCTGTCGACCTGGTAGGCAGGAAACCATTTTGTTCCTTTACAAAAAATTCCATTTGTAACAATTGTGTTACAAATTGTCTGTGGATCTCTCTCTCAATCAATTTTGAAATTAAGGGAAGCACGCTGATTGGTCTCCAGTTATTTAAGTGATTAAGGTCTCCTGTTTTAGGGAGAGGAGTCACCAGAGCTTTTTTCCATATCTCAGGGAAATGGCCACTTTTTAGAACATCATTAATAATTCGCATTAATAGTCCAGGGTCTACCTTCAAAGCCAATTTCATCCTCATCCCATCTATATCTGGGATTCCTGTGGATTTATTTACATCAACATCTTCTATTAGCTCAGTCGCACGACTTTTGCTAATAACATGGGGCATAATCCTTTCATTTTCATTTGTTCTGATATTTAAATCCAAGTGTTCTATTGTTACATCTATTGGTATACCATCGTCCATATTTTCAGTTAATTCTTTACCTATGCTACAGAAGTACTTATTCATTTCATTTGGAATCAAATTTCCTTTAACCATTACATTATTTTTGCTTACTATCTGATCAATTTCATCTTTTTCACCTGAACTAGGGGACCAAATTCCTTTTATTTCTCTCCAAAAAGCTTTTGGATTTAATTTATTTTCGACAAGTTTCTTTTTTATAAAGTTCCCCCTCTCCATGGTTATTTTTAGATTTATTAGTTTGCCAATCTTTCTTATATTCTTCAATTCCGCTGGGTCCTTCACTAATGACTTCCTAAACGCTTTAAAGAGCTTTCTCTTTTTTCTAATTAGTGATAGTACATTCTTACTTACCATTTGATTCGAATTTTTAACAATAGTCTTACTTTTAACTGGGTGATATTTGTCCAGATATGTTCCTAAATGTTTTATAAAACCTTGATATTCTTGTTCCACATTATCGTAATCAGATTTCTCATATAACTTACAATGGTCTATATATTCTTTTACAGCAAATTTAGTATAGTTTCTGGTTTTAATTCTATCTTTTACCACCTTATCTCTCACAAATTTTCGCTGAGCAAACACTGGGACATGATCAGCGTACATCTCATTTAAATTTCCTTCTGCTAGCACAAATGGACAGTTTGTATAGATATGGTCTAATATTGACTTCCCATAATAATGATAGTAAGTTGGTCCTGTTTTAATAATTCTCAGATCATTCTCCTTTGTAAACTCTTTCATTGCTTTATACTTATTTGAGTTCCTATGTAACAGGTTTACATTTAGGTCACCCATAACCCACACTTCATAATTACAGAACTCAGGGTCACTAATGATTTGGTTTAATCTATTATAACATTCTTTTACCTTTCCTGTTGGTGGCCTATAAACTCCCAGAATTAACATTTTTTTCCTGTTTTCTCTGTCATATTTACAAGTTACTATATCATAATCATCATTACTTGTGGACCAGTTCTTTAGTTGAACAACATGTCTGGCATATGAATTTTCAAAATAAATGGCTACTCCACCACCTTTAACCAATATTTCTGATCTTCTATCCTGTCTAAATATTTGCATTCCATTCATTATCACCATATCATCTTTGTATCTATCATCTAACCATGTCTCAGTGGTCACTAGTATATCAACACCATTTAAACTATTGTTTAATTGATTCAACTTGTGGTTGAGACTTTGCACATTTACTGTTATTAACTTTAGACCTTTATCAGACATTAGATTTTCGGGCTTCTTGTAGGTCACCATAGATCTAGCCATATCAACTCAGGATTATTATAATGACCAAAAATAGTTACCAATGTCATACAGCAAAACAATGTTTTAAACAATAAATACACAAACACACAATAGCTCCAGACATAAACAATTGTTACACTATTCTCCTGACTACTCAAAATGATCCGTATTAGGCATAATACAAGCGACTGGATTTTCCAATCAATCATTCGAGAATATCTGTATTCACTAAACAAAGTTGAAACAAAACATAAAGAACAAATGTGCAATACGAATCTCCACAGCGCATTGATAGGGCTGTGGTAAGGGTAACTTTCCAATACGGTATTACCCATAGTGATTAATTAACAATAACAATCTTACTTCTAAATGGAGCTTAGGGTTTTCACGTTATACTTACAATATTAATATTAATTAATATTGATCCATACTTAAACTACATCTTATTTATCAAGCTATAAGGTAAGTCCCATTAGCTGGTTTAAGATACTATTCCATCAACAACACGATTTTCATCAAATTTCACTGTGTTCTGGTCGTTTTCTGGTCGTACGACCATACTCAGATTTCAAGTTTATCAATATATATTATATTAGTGTGACGGTCGCACGACCATTTATATTTTGCTTACTTCATGTTTGTTTTTGTTTTTAGGTATGGCAGCCTTTCCTCACATTATTTCCGATTGCTAAATTTAAAAGTCTTGCCAATCGTTGCTGGACATATGGCCAGGGATGTATGCCATCCTTCAATTTATAAAACTGGTGTATAATGGGTTTGTTCTTACCCTTATACCGATGGATCTCTCTGCTCAAGTATGGTGTTTCTACTCCTTCTTCCATATTTATCGACGAAATTACGCGATTCAATAGACTTATTTGTTCTTGCATCAAGCGTTGTTGTGGATGTGGCGGGTGTTGACCGATCTCCATCATAAGGTTCCAGTTTGCAATAGTCAAGTCTACTCCGTATACACAGCAGAAAATTACTTTCATATTAGGGAACTCGTCCCTAATCTGTTTTCTCAGGAGCAGAAATCCTCTCGTCATGTAGTCGAAAAAATCATCCATATTTGGGTGTCTCACAGAGATGGCTACTGGATTATACAATTTCTTGGTCACATTGTTTATACCCACAGCAATATACACAGCATCCCACCCCTTCCGTCTCAGGTGATACATTATCTTATCCCCAAGTGTTTGAAAAGTAGCACCTCTGTAATACCTCACATCACACTCACTTGGTCGCATTTCATTGAACATTGAGTGCATTCCTCGTATACGGGAATCTCCTATGATTAAATATTTCGGTTTCATTTTACCTTGTTTACAAGTAGCTCATATATTACAGGTTGAACAACCACTGACCTTGTGAAGTATATGTGAGTTCTTTCCTAGTCTGATTTCAAGGGTAGAGTGATCTACCTATACTTTGATATGGATCACTCTGACGGGTACTTGGGGTATGGGGTGCTATGTATCTCAAACGCAATATCTCAGTCTATAGTCTATATATTACTATTGATTTGCAGTTTCTCTCCTGTACTCGTTCCGTAGGTGCATCAATAATTCTCCTAACTCATTCTGACCACTGATTTGTCCGTTTTCATAGGTATGTGAGAGAATATCCTCTCCTCCACCCCAGAAGAAGTCTCCAGTTGCTTCAACTAGGTGATTCGGATGAGTTTGAACTAGTTGTTTTTTCAGTGGTGGATTTTGTGCAAACTTCTCCTCTAGGGCAGTTTTCATCGTACTTATCTTTCTGTCTTCCCATGCTTCATCTAGTTTACAGGAATCTCCTATTCTCTTTGATTGAAGCGGGTCAAGTGCAGTTAGGATTTCTTGTGCTTTCTCTTGGTCCCTATTTTTCCTACATTTCATGTATTGATACAATTGTTCCGAACTACGGAACCAATTGTCTTCAAAGTGGATGGATGCCGGGTGAAAATTGCTCAAAATGGACTTACTTCCCTTAAACAACAGACCTGCTTTTGTTTGTTTTTCAGGGATCATACAACCGAATTTTCTACCTTTCCCGTCTTTACCTGGTTGGTTCCAGATTGAGAACTTTTCTTTAGGTTTAGTTCCATCTTGCTTTTGGTTCCCTTTTACCTTAGCCTCCATCCTCTGCGGTCCAATTTCATCAAGGGTGGTTGGCAGGAATTCTTCTGGTATTTTCTCCATATTATATGTATTATACCATACATTGTCAACCTGGAATTCTGCTCCTTTCAGGACAGTTTTCTTTCCCTTTTTTTTCAGATATCCCACAATCAGTCTAGCAGTCCTCTTTGCCTTTCTAGTTGGAGGATTCTCATCAGCATTTATGTAGACTCTCTTGTAGGCCGGCTCAGTCTGAAGGTTTTTCTTTCCTCTCAGGATGCTGTCTCTTGCCCTCACGTTTGTAAAGCAACATAGTATGCTACCCGGTCTGTTTGATCCTTCTTTTTTCTTAATTCTTTGTATCATGGCAAAGTCGGACATACGTAATTCATTATATGCTCTACAGCCCATAGTGAGCATGTAGTCATACAGTTCGTCTCCTTCAACTATGTCATCCACACCTTCGACAAAGACATTAAGTCTCCGGGGGGAAGTGAATTTATCACTTTCCTTTTTTGATGGGTCACTAGTCTGGTTCTTTTTTATTTCTTCAATCTCAGCTTTCAAGACTTCAAAATTCCTTTCATTTTGTTTCAGTTGGCCCCGCATTCGTTCCAACTCCTCAGACTGCTCCTCAAGTCTGTTTTTCAAACGGGCGCCATCATCCATTACATGTATTTTTAACTCATTCACGTCATATGTGACTTTGGCTATTTGATTGTGGTTCTGTTCAATGTTGTGTTGGTTACGTTGTACTAACTCATTTGTCTCAGCTGTTTTATGCAACAAGGCATCGTATTTGTCAGCTAGGGTAGTTTCAACAGTGAGGATTTTAAATGCAACATCATTTGTTTTTATATCTAAGTCTTTTCTTACACTTTGTATCCCATCTTGCAATTCACCCCGAAGTGCACTCAATTGTTCAGTAATCATCTTATAAAGCTCGTTGGTTGTAGATTCCGTCGCTGGCGCCAGCATGTCTGACTTGGGCGCCGTCTCGTCTCGCTTCTTGATTGTTTGGTCAATTGGTACTTTGGTTGTTTTGCTTTCCGTTACCTTTCCGCGTATTTCATGCCTACTCTTCCATTGACTTAGGGGCATAGAATCACTTAAATCAATACTTGTATCTAACCCTACTGATTTTTTTGACGGTGGCAAAGTTGGCGATACTTTTTGCATCATGGATAGCTTTTCATCTATTCCTCTCGATCTCTGTCTTTTTCTCTTCTTATCTCTTTTACACGTTGATGTTAGTCTTGTTACCAGGCCTTTCCCAGTCATAGCAGATCTTTTTGCTGATGTTTTTTTGGTATCTCCTTCTATCGAATCTTCATCCATACTTTCCTCACTATTTGTTATTATTTCACCAATTGCATGATCTTTACCTTCATTTTTCTTTATCGGAGAGGGTAGCTCTACCTTCTCTTCAACTTGTTGATCATGACTACCACTAGTGTCCGAGTCTTTTTCAACCTTCTCAGTGTTGGATTTTATATCCATCGCTATAAATAGCAGTAGCACACACGTATATATCTTGTGAGTTTCCTTTCTCTATCAATCTATTTCCTATCAGAGTCCCGAAAACAATTTAAATACAAGAGATAGCACCTACCGGAATGTCCGTGCTCACTTTCACTGTAATATAATCTTTACAGTACCATATAGGAGTATTTCTGTTACACTACAGCAGTATTTTCCTAAGCTCCGCAAAAACACGTCCGCTCACATCGCTGCCAGTAGTATCACATTGCACTCCAGGTACTCAGTACACATGACCCCTACCAGTGCAAACGCGTAACCAAATCGATAGACACAAAGGAATGGCAAGCGATCGCAGAGGAAAAGTTACGGCAACTAAACCACTTGAAGTTTACACAAAACAAACCACTTAAAGAAAAGCTACTTGATACTGGAACGCGCAAGATCTATGAGGCAACACTTGACGGCCGATGGGGGACGGGGTGCGGACTGAGCTCAAACGAGTTACCTCTTGGTACATTTACAGGAAATAACTTGGCGGGAGCGATACTTATGGAATTGCGCTCTGAATACAGGAGCGAAGCAGAATTACAGGCCGAATACAGAGGTGAAACTGACCACACCAAACTCTGGAAAACCAAAGAAAAGAAAGTCAACCAGGAAACTGAAGACACATCGGACGAAGAAGCCTCATAAACCCTGGGTAAGATTGTGATTACGACTTACCCGAGGACTCCTGAGGTAAAACCAGCACACTTTGGATTTAACTCTAAGGCCCTAATATGAGAGCACTGATGCTCTGTGATTCACGCGGCTTTAGTCTAAAAAGTCACCTATTAGCTAAAACTCACAACGATATCATAGTAAAAGCTTATTCCGGACTGGGCTACCAGGATATTACTGATAAAGCTATCGGACTTATTAGTAACTTAAATCCAGACTTGGTGCTGATGTATGCAGGCATTTGCGATCTTACATATAAAAACTCGTTAACAAAAGACATTTTCATCGGTAATAATAACCTAGAGGAATTGGTCGCAGGTGTAATGTGGAAAATGTCAAATTCCTATTCCGAAATCTGGAGAACAACGGCTAAACAAACCCTATACCTACCAGTTATAGGACTGGATATCAACCGCTTCAATAACAAAAAGAACTATGCACTGCCGCGTAAAGTGTCTAATAACGACGAACAACATCCGGACCAAGAGTACGTTAACGAGGCAGTCGTTAAGTTGAATGCTGAAGTGACGAAATTTAACTTTGGTAACTCTTTGCCAACCCCATGGACTGCAACTCCGTTCCACAAGAGCAAAGGCAAGGGTAAATATTCGCACAGATACAACCACCTATACGATGGTTGTCATCTGACTATAGAAGACTCTGAGAAACTACTTACTACTGTCGATACCTGCCTGAAAAACCGGAGTTGGGACATACTCAACCACTGAACTTAACTAACTAAACTAACTTCTTATTATCTCTCTGTGATATACAGTACTTATTGCATACTAGTTAAAACCTCCTTTAGTAAATAGCTTATCGTTTTGATTGTACAAGAGCGGAGCTGCAGTATACACGATGTATCTTTGTTAATTGTAATAACGCAGAAAATGAATATCACATCGTATTCCTATGTACACCTTCCATCTTCATTCATAATCATCCTACATTGTGCGACTAGAAAAAAGGTGGTAAACGCTTACTACAACAAAAACTTTCGTATTGTATTATGACATCATTGTTAGACATTAGTAAACAAAAAGGACTGAAACTTGTGAGTATTAATGTTTGGAGTATCATCCCTAACCTAGAGAGCATCTCCTATCTATTGGGATATTTTGATATTATTGCCATATCAGAGACTTGGTTGGATCCGAGACAACCAAACACTGTAGTATCAATGCAAGGCTATCAAATGCTTAGACTGGATCGTAGACCCCACGTTAACAAAAAAGGAGGTGGGTTGTTACTATATATTAAAAACGGTATAATATTTGAACAAATTAAGGAACACTGTATAATCACACCACTGTATGAACTGTGTACTATAGAAATCTGTACAGGTGTGACAAAATATATAATTGTCAATGCTTAAAAAACTCCTACTACTACGCCTACACTAATGTATGAAAAACTGTCGGAAATAGTCAATAGTTTCACTCAGAAAAGACCATTCATTATAATGGGGGATGTTAATATTGATATCTTAGACAAGAAAAATAAAAAACACTTTACTGACAAATTTTGTGTACAAAATAGTCTGACTCAACTGATTACTGTCCCGACCAGGTACACCGAAAACTCCCGCACCCTAATCGACCATATTTATTCAAATGTACGTAATATAGCTGACTCAGGAGTCTTAGACTATATAGTAAAAGACCATCTGGCAGTGTATGTTATAGTAAAGGCGAAAAGGAACAAAATTCTGAAAGAAAAAATCAATGCACGCACTTACAAAAACTTTGATCGCCATGGTTTCATGAACCTACTGAACAACTCTGATTGGAAGAACTTTAAAATAGAAAAGCACCCCGATTTACTATGGGCTATAATGCTTAAGAACATTACGACTGCGCTTAATGTATCGGCCCCTATGATATCTTTCTACGCTAGCCTACACAAACCTAAATGGCTTAACAATGATATTCTATCCTCAATGAGGACCCGAGATTATTACTTTAAAAAAGCCCACCGTACGAACAGTCTGGACGATTGGCGAATTGCGAGATATCATCGCACAGGACCCAGACAATGATAAGACTAAGCAAGCAAAGCTTAATAGACAATCTCTTAATAAATAACAATGGAGATGCGAAATCTTTTTGGAGAGGTATAAGAAAATTGCTCCCCAAAGAAGAATCGCCCCCGATAGGAGACATTGTTGATGAGGAATCGGGTAAAACAGTCCATAAAGAACAAAGAGCAAACCACATTAATCATTACTTCGCCACGATTGGTCAGCAACTAGCCAAAAAACTACCAAAGATTAATATCCAGGAACCCCCTTATAACGACGTACCTGATAGTACAGATATACTAAAAGAAGATATAGCTATAGACGAAATAGTAAAAGCCATTAAGGAAATCAACTTCAATAAAGCATCATCTATTCTGAACATAAAATCATATATACTAAAGATAGCTTTCCTATCTAATCTTGATAAATTACAAATAATTTTTAACTCTTCAATTAGACACCTTATATTCCCCGCAGACTGGAAGGTTACTCGCTTAATGCCCATCCCTAAAAAAGGAAATCTCAAATTAGTATGTAATTTCAGGCCCATAAGCCTGCTACCACTTCCCAGTAAATTATTTGAAAAGATTATTAATAAAAGGCTGAAAATTTTTCTAGAAAATAATAATCTCTTGTCAACTGTACAACATGGATTCAGAGAAAAGCGCTCTACAACAACTGCTATAAACAATTTCTTAACTAACATTTACAACAATATCAATAGTAATAAAAAACCTATCACTGCCTTTTTAGACTTTAAAAAGGCATTTGATACTGTCTCTCATCCTCTATTAATATATAAACTCCATCAATTAGGATTATCTAACAATAGCTGCCTCTGGTTTAAGAACTACTTATCATCTAGAGTCCAAAGAACTGTAGTGGGAAACAATGTTTCAGAGCCCGAAGAAATTACCTATGGTATCCCTCAAGGGTCCGTCTTAGGACCTACTCTCTTCCTTTTCTACATCAACAATCTAACTAAATACCTTAAAGATCTACCCTGTTATATAACACTGTATGCTGATGATACAGCCATAACCACTACCAACCAAGAGGACATGAGGACTGTAATGCCTAAAGCATTCCAGTGGTGTACTGAAAATCTACTAACACTAAATGAGAAAAAGACAAAAATTCTATAATTTAACCATAACCAACATATAGATAATAGCCTAAACGACGAACCGATTCTGGTTAACAATGTACCATCGGAGAACGTTACCAGTTACAACTACTTAGGGCTTCTTGTTGACCATAAGCTAACTTATCACGACCATAGACGCTCCATTATTAATAGAACCTCAGAAAAAATTTACTTATTGAACAAAATTAGACACTTAATCAATACTGATACTGCTTTAAAAATCTATAAAAGCAAGATACTCCCCTATTTTGACTATTGCGATTATGTATATAACCCATTAACTAACCAAGCCACGTATGAACTACAAATGCTCCAAAACAGAGCCCTTAGGGCAGTCTTTAGGGTTAAACTGGGCCCAAACCAAAAGTTTACAACTATAGAATTACACAACAAAGCAAACCTACTATATCTCAAAGAGAGGAGAAAACTTCATCTCCTTCACTACTCACACACACTTACCCTTATCCCAGAGTTGCTAGATGAAAGAGATATCCCTACCAGAAGGCAAGTAGGACTCAGACTATTATTACCAATACCAAAGAACCAGGTGTTTGAAAAACCGTTCTACTATAGAGGTCTACTAATCTGGAACAAACTAACACCTTACTATACACATCTAGAAGATTTAAATTTATTTAAACTTAAAACTAAGCTAACTTTTCCTAACTGCCTCTACCCGGAAAACTATGATTAGTATAGTATTTAATCGAAATCCAGATTGTGATTACGACTGGACAGTAGATTATCTTAGTAGTTATTCATTGTAGGAACCCAGATCATTTCTCCATTATATATAGTATATAGCCAGAGTGTCAAACCAGATTGTGATTACGACTGGATACCAGATTCTCTTAGTAGGAACCCAGATTGTGGTTACGACTGGGCAGATATATATATATTCTAAATGTGAACGAGGTAACTAACTCCAGATTGTGTGTACGACTGGATAAACTATCTAACCTAGTAGGTGAATATGTACAGACATATAACTAATATTGTTGTCGTGCTAATACCTGATGTCATGCCCCAATAGTATCAATGTTGGATTAATACATCGATGGTGAATAGGTTTAAGAAAAACTTGAACTATGTGAAATGACTATGATCAAAAGATCCATGTTATAAGAAAAAGCTTATGCTACTGCTCACACTGTATGCCAGCATTGTGTATAGTCTAAAAGGAATGTAATTTACAAAAAGAAATTAACTTCGAATATCAAAATTCCTTACTTTTTTTATTATACTCAACATCTTAAGAGTGTTAGGATTAACAAGTAATGTCAATTTGTAACTACCATGAATCTAGTCTGTTTACCAACCTATTCTATTAGACCTAGTTGTTATCTATAATTAAATCACCTCATCTCATCACATTACTCCCCATCATTACTGTATTTGTAAAGCTAATTCTGCTGTCATACTACTTGGAAACTGTCATATGTTGCTGAACATTGTATTGACCTTCAGCTGGAAGGGCCCGGATGGAAGAACGGCATGAGTGCCGATTTCGGTGAAATGTAATATACTACAAGCCCTAATAAAAATTGTCAAAAAAAAAAAAAAAAATCTGCGACAAAGGAACAGAACTTTGTCTCAGACAAATCATTGGCTAATATTCCTAATCGAGTCCAACAACTTTATCAACATGTTCACAAAGTTTGTCTGTGACAACAGAACATTGGAAATACCTACCATGTGTATACCGATATTGGCCCATATAGTTGATATATTTAGTTGCTCGTTGAGGAGATTGGCGAGGTGCCATAAACACATATATGTTTAGATGCGATCCCTCACCGATTAGGTTTGTAGTACTTCCAGCTCCTTTTGGCAAATTTTGCAGCTCCTTTTGCCAAATTTTGCAAAGTACTGCCTGACTTATCTCGAGTCTGTGACTCTGTGACTCTAACACGTGTGACCCGAAGTATGACCAAGCGGCACCACAGGAAGGGGACGAGACCTCTAGGAATAGCCAGAAAGCGATTTTGCTAACGAAAATAGCAGCTGCTAAATGCCTGAAGAAAGAGCTGAAAGAAGATAAGTGCATTTCTCTGCTGGAGCAGGAACTCAAGTTGTCCACGTTAGGGAATGCTCACCTTCAAGCTGCAGCGGCTGCACACGAATCAGTCGCCGGTAGTGCAGTGTAGCATACCCGGTGTTCAGTCAGACATGTCGAACGCGGCGGAGCATGCAGTGGGTCTCGATGTGTTCAGAACTGACCTACTGATGGCTGGCTAGACTGACTCCAGTCCCTGTATCCTATGACTGCCCCTCCACCTACCTTACCCTGCCTTGCTTGGATACTTTGATTCATTGGCCAGTCAGCTAAGGATACATATCATAATGAATTTTTTTCTGGTTTTCTTCAATCATTTAATGACTGCTCATAATCAAAGAGTTGAGAGCAAGACTGACGGCTTGCCTCTCTACAGCCAGTCTTGGCATCGGTGCAGATGCTCTCGAAGGAACTGACCTTCAAGGGCTTCCACCTACAGGTATTCACGAAGATCGAATTTGCATCTTTTCTCTGAGACCTATACACGAGTTCTAGACTTTATAAGCTTAAACATATCTGTCTTCCTACCATACGACACAAACTGAGCCGTGTACATGGATTTCCCTATCGCAATTCATTGTGTAGGAATGACCGAGAGGAAGGCTGATACATAACGTAAAACACCAGGCCACTCGGGGCAGTCTAAATGGCTCATTGTGCGGCTCTTTGCGCGGCTCCAATGGCTGCTCAGGCTGACAAAGCGTGTGGCAGCGGACAGGGAAGGTGGAGGTGGTTAGTGATGGTAGATGAGGGCAGTCGTGGGCAAACGGGGGTGTCCTCAGGCGACCAGGCCGGGTCGCGGTGTGTGGGCGTGCGGGGTCTTCCACGGCTGGTGTGTGTATGTAGGAAGCGTGGTTCACACTGAGAGACGAATATCCCTGAGAGTTCTGACCCTCAGGGGAGTGTACCACTCGCCGATGATTTCCGATGGGGGCGCACAGTGGGAGCTAGCGGAGTGAGGCTGGTCGGCGACAAATACCGGTTTTGCCGTTCAAGGCCACCTAATGGTGCGTTGGTTAGTGCGTTTATTAGGCCGTCGCTCGGACAAACATTGACGAGTCGGGCCACATGTGTAAAGAGACACACAGCAATCACACCTCAAGTGTGAATAGTCACTGTAATTGCATGAGTGTTGTTTGTTAACAGATTAGATTGCTGGAACAAACTAGGGTATTCTATTAGCGATTGTTGGCGTAGATTTAATCTTGCAAGTTGGGTTTACTCGTGCGGGACTGGTGCAGAATCGCATGGAGGACAACTAGAAAGAATCCAACATGTTGGATACTAAAATTTCCAGAGATTTCGTACCTTGAAGAGGGAATTTTCTCGCCGACGATTCTCGACAGTTGGTGGAATATAATCGCAGCAGCCCAGAAAAAGACAATGTCACACTGGGGGGGCCGTTGAATAATGTTTTTTTCGCATGTGAGGTTGGACAATAAGATACATCGAAGGATAAACAACATTCCGGACGAGCTTTTCCAATCAGGGTAGCATAAACCTGGTCGTGAGTGTCACCTTTATCGTCCAAGTGATCTATTTCCACGTGCTTAGGCAATACACACCGATGCGCATAGAGTGATACAGTGGTATATCTTAAACTAGCTTGCCGAGTGGCAAAGTCCGTGTGTATCAGTTCGAATGGTCAAATTATTACTAAATACAATTTGATGATGAAATTTGGAATACATCTATCACATAAAATTCTCTATTGGAAATATTTCTTTAATCTGAATGAGATTCAGTGCATGCAAAACGAGTTTGACATTGCCTATGACACTTCCAGAGGGGTCCCCCTGGAAGACAATTGGTCGACAAATGGACGACATTTACAAAATGAAGGATATCGATGTCATATGCTGCACCGTCAAAAGTTCTTGGACAAACGACATTTGTTCTTTATTTTGGTACTAAAGACACTTCTATGATCCTTCTTTTTATTGTTGATTCATTACTCAGGGAAACGTGTTTACTATTTTTGTTGAACCATTTAATAAATGTTCATATCAACGACATAGGCAAGTTAATATATGTGTTTACAGATGTATGTAGCTGGGATGAAGAGTGTACGGGTGTGTGTATATTGAAGTATGTGCATGTGTATCTCATTTCACACCCGTCGAGTGAATATATATGCACCTTTAAAATATCGGAAAGCGTAGCATTGGTCGGCGATGGTCCCTGAGAAAATAGCGGCACCAATAAAGCCATTTTCTACTGGCCGACTATTCGCCGCTGATCGGCAATCGGAAACCACCGATCCATTTTAGTTGCACCAACGCCAGCTCGGTGAATGGAAACAGGCATGCAGAAGTGCACCTTGTGCTGGGAAGGCTTTTTAACGCCCACCCTCCCTACCAAAAGAACTCTTTCTTATAGGACATTGTCTTTCTGATCAAGCCATTTTACATTTACTGTTCACAAATGTTCACCTTGCTGGTGCAATTGAAACCTCATTTTAACTGCCAGTCCCTAGTTTGTTAGGTTATCTTTAGTTATACTTGTGTGTACCGATACCCGGGAGAATCGATCGAATAGAGGGAAAATAACCCTTAAAATCAACCATACGTTTACTGTAGCTGAATGTATGAAAGTCTCTTTACAAAATGTCAGGGTGCCTCTATGATAAAAAATTGTTATTATAAAAATCGTTGTCAAGGATGTGAAGTGTTTGCCAACTGTGCGTTTCTCACTAATTAATTCAATTCGGGATTATTTCCTCGGTGGCCTGAATAAGGGTAGGGTTGAGAACGGATGTTTGCCGTTTACACTTACCGATATCAGATCAGGGATGTAAATGAAGTCGGCTGTGCATGCCAGACTCTATAATCGGCGGTCAAAATCGGTAGGTGTAAACTGGGCCTATGTGCGGGGTGAGGAGTGTGCGGGGGCGGGTAGGGTAATGGCGGTGGCTGAGGGGGTGTATAGGGGACGGGAGTAGCCCCTGATTTATAGGGCACGTGGGGACTGCGAAAGTGTCGCCCCCTTGTGGGCCAAATTTAAAGCTTTTCCAGTTGGAGACCTCCCTTCATCTTGGCGTAATAGAAGAAATGTCGGTCCTCGTCAAGGTCATGTTGGCATACGTTAAAGCCATATCAGCCTCTGTTGCCATTGTCATGTTGGCCCATGACATTGTCCTGTCAGCCCATGACAGAGGCATGTCGGCCGATGACGTGTCCAAGACGCGGGGATGTCAACCCTCTATTTCGGCGATGTCAGGCCATATCATGGCCATGTCGTCCCATTACACGGCCATCTTACCCTTTAGCAAGGGCATGTTGGCTCATGACAAGGCCATGTCAGCCCATGACACGAACATGTCAGCCCATGACACGGTCATGTCGGCCCATGACACGATCATGTCGGCCAAGGACACGATGGAAATTCGGGTATCGACTAAGAGGATGTTTTTTTATCTATGAGAAAAACAAATTAAATATGATGATTTTGAGAAGGTGCTCTCACGTACCATGAATACAGTTCTAATCGATTTAATTCAATATCGTTAGTATTGTCTGCATATTCTCTTAACTCTGTGTTTATGATTATAAAGTCCAGACCAGTTACATATTGCCTATATAGATATTACCTTTTATGACGATGTTCGACGTTTTATCACTCAAGATGGTATTTTTATTTACGTTTTTTTTGCTTTGTTATATCGCAGCCTGGTTACCTTCGGGAATTAATGAAACACATTATACAACAGTTAGAATCGCCGATATCTGCACCTATATTCCCCTCACCTCATTGTCGCTCTCATGGGTCGAATACTTCCTAATCTTGTGATCATTCGTAAAATCTCCAAGAGCCAGTAAGAGGTCATCCTTTATTCTAACCTTTTCACCGCGTGGTATTTTCTGTGTTACTTTGATCATTGATTCCAGATACTTCAGAGCAGCTTGCAGTAATCATCGAATAATGCCAAAGCCTATCTGTTAAATAAAATATGACAATATGTAACGGAAAATGGGACAATGTTGTTACCGCACTGTGACTACGGCAACATCGTCTACGATTTCATAAACGCTCAGTCTTCAATCAAAACACCTTTTGGCTAAAATCATGGGTTCGAAGTCGATGACTATGGGTTCTCATAGATTTGGGGCGAGTTTCATATTAAGCGCGGCAATGTTTAGCACGCCACCTGTCGTCTTCTATACGGACTATTTCCCGGGTATTTATCTGAGTCTGATCAGCTGTAAACACCTCTGAGGCCGAGGATTTTTAATAACAATACTTTTCCTTGGGAGCACCACATTACAATTTCTTGGTAGGTAATCTACTATTTTCTTTTGTCCGGATTAATTCTGTCGTGATGATTTTCATAACAGTGGCTTTTGCTACGATGGAACCCATTGGAGCGGACATCCTCCATTCCAGACCAAAGTGTCCCGTTACGCAGGGTGACCGCTCACACATGCTTGAAATAAACATCTTCTAGAGGGATCCGTTCTGAGCAAAGTTGCCCGTCAGGCAGGGTTAGACTGTATCGTGATGGTCATCACAGTGACTTTTGCCATGTTGATTTTCATTACAATGATCTCTGCCATGTTGATTATCATACCAGTGATTTCGCTAGATTGATTCTAATCATACTTGTTTTTGCTTTGGTGATTTTCAATAAAGTAGCTTTTGATATGGTGTCTTTCATTACAGTGACTTTTGCTATGGTAATTTTCATCACAGTGGCTTTCACCCTGGTGATTTTTGTCAGCAGTGATGTGTGCTAGGGTTAGACTTCTCCAGTCCGGTTTTGTTCATACCCTGAAATGTCCACCTCTGCGGAGGTTGGGGGTGACCTTGGTACCCTCCTCAATAAGGTGACCTTTTGTCATTGTTTCAGCCAGGGACACAGCCACAGAGCTCTGTGCCATGTGGTCAGGGCTGACGATGTGAACACATAGGCATTCAGTATAATAAAGAGAGACAGAGTTAGGGTGACTGAATGGCATCTATTCCATGTTGTTATTTGACCGATTTCTATTTCCAAACAAAACAGCAGATGTAAATAAGACACACCCATTATATATTCTTATCATCATATATATGGGGAAAATTGACGTGGCAATCATACTACTGACTTTTCCATCGGCTCAACAAGTCACGCGCTACGTGCTTAATATCAGTCATACTTCGTTTCACTGCGACGAACGGAATCGATATCCGCACAGCTGTTCTGTGACAGTGAGACATTCGTGCACTGGTATAATAATAAGTATGATGCATATCAGTTTTGACATAGCACAGCAAATATGTTTCTTTTCATAATTTTCCAATTTGATATTATATTGGATGAGATGTATCAGCATACAGACACCATTCTGTCCCCATTGGGAAATTGGTTCTGACATAGCATAGGGGTATGCATCATAACTAGTGTTTTTATTTTCATTTATAAACTTTCCTATTCTTCATGTTTTACTCCTCCAATCACTTTGACCAATGTTCTAAGGTTCTGTGTATATTCCTAATGTTTTAATTCATACGAATTCTATAATTTTATAAAACCTAGAACTACAAAAATGTTTTCAAATCGAAATAATTTGTATAATAGTGAATCGCTTTACATTTGAAAAGCAAATCTTTTACCCACAAAGAACCAATTAGAAGAGATCTCGTTTCGGAATGATCCTCCTGACAAGAGAGGTCGTCCTGGCGGTCATGTGACATACGGGAGGCGCGGGCGAAGGACTTCAAAGGCGGGTATACGTGTATACGTGTGAGGGAGGGGGTTACGGGCTAGCTGATGGGTGAGCACATCGTAGAAGAGGCACGGTATAGGAGCTGCCCGGTAAAGTGTTTCTCTAGAAACTGGACTAAAGGCCAACTGGTCACCTGTCAGACTGGTCCTAGCCCTAGCCCTAAGGACGACGAGCTCTTACCACCAGAGAGCTCTTAAACATGAATAAGGCGTATTATTCGGTTATCACCAATCGTCGAGGGTCACCTGGGATCCTTTGATTCGTCAGGGTATACATGGCTGGGAAGTCCTTGTCGTATCTTTGTTTTAGGTTGATATATTAATATATAACTGACAATACAATCGGACATAACATAATTAACTATGCATTGCGCTTGCGTGATAAGTCATCCATATTGAATGAACTTCATATCTTATTGGTTGTTTTCTTTTTCTTGTGTCTATTTCTTTTGCTTGTGGAAATCTCTCCAGCTTTTACTGTTTTTATTTTGTAAAGCTGGTATTTAGGCAAAGGAATGGCTTTAAAAGCCGCTCCTATGTTTGGTAGATCCACTTTTCCACTAGAAAATAGGAATACAAATGCGTGGCTCTGGAAGCATATAAGAAAAATACATTTGTAAGCCTATTTACCCCGTTGTTGTCTTCGTTCTTTTTGTGTGTTTTTCTTTCTTTTTTTTGCTTTTTGACGTGAACGGATTTAATGTCACAATATCCTTCACCAGCAACTTCCCAGATTTTAAGACAAAAAATGCGTATATCGCCCTCATATTCAGGGGTCACTGACTCGGACGAGCTGAGATCAGTGAAAATGTCGTCTGCTTGAAGATGCCGTTCTCTGTCACGTGATATAAACGCGCGCATTTGTACGCCGGACGCCGGGCTGGGTGGGGAGACACATGGGAACGCTCGGCACCGGTTAGACTTGCTCCAGTCTTTGATTTTGGAACTGACACTGCTTTGTGAACTTCCCCAATGATATGATCATGACAGGCCCAGGAAACAAAGACTTGTCAGAAACGAACATGCTCATTTCTCTCGAACACATTCGTGTAGTTCTAGCTTCCCCCTCCCCTATACCTCCAGTTCCTTGTTAACTATCAGAGCATATAATTACTGATTGACTTAAAAATGAATGTTGCTAATTGAAATACATGTACATGTACTATTTTCCAGAGCTGACAGTAATAGCGGCAAAGATGAGATGGGGGGGGGGGGGGGGGGGGGGATTTTAACTAAAGGTCAATGTTTACCATATATTGATTTTAAATTAAGACAATTAAATTCTGTTAAATATTCTAGTAATGTCATAATGTTTCAAGGCTTAGATTAAGTGCTAGGGGAGGAATAAGGTGGCGGATACGGAGGGTGAGACTCGGGATTGGGCTTTGGAACAGAGGCCAGTCTAAGGGAGAGGCAAAGCAGGCGGATAGGGAGGCAAAGGCTGGAGAGCGGGTGGGGGCAAGTAGGACACGGGGACTTAGACCAGTCTAGGGGGCGGGCAAGGGAGGCGGATATGGAGGCAAAGACTTGGGGTAGGACACGGAGACTGAGGCCAGTCTAGGGTCCGGTGTTCGGGCAGGGGACGCAGGGGGACGCCCGGCCCGTTCACCAGGTGGCGTAAAACACTGGGCGCGTCCCTCCCACTCGGCACATTACGCGGCGCCCACCGCTCATCACCATCAAAGACGGTTAAAAGCCGCTGGAAATAGGCCTAACAAAATATTGCCACTCCACCGCCGCCGTATACGTCCACCGGGACTACTTTTCCTGTGGCGCGGAGCGAGGAGACGCGCGCAGAGACGGAGGAGTGATGCGGTGGAAGAACGCGAGGCCTGCACGCTCGCAGCGCCACTCAGCGGAGACGCTCTAAACTAGATGTGGTGGAAATCCCGGCACCGGTCAGTGGTTCGCCGGAAGCGCGTCGTAAAGATGGGTCTCACGGCTAAGTGGCGGCCGTTCAGCATCGTCGTCGTATATCATTACGCCGATAAAACCGCCATCTTTGATATGTGTCTCTGTTACGTCGACAACGTTGGCGACGTGAGTTAGTGCATGAGAGACACGGGTTCAATGCATGTTATAGCCATAATGATTCCATTGTCTTCCATGAGATTGTAAATAAAATATATACGAGGTCTCTCACCTGACCACCGTATCGTCTACTAGCCATTTTCCACTGGACGACCATTCGCCACCGATCTGCAGTCGGGAACCACCAGATTGGTGAATGGAAACAGACGTGCCGAGAAGTATTAACCGATTAATTGTGCATAGATTATGCAATAAGGCTACCACAAACTGACTTGTTCAATGACCAACAGAATCAGGGGTTTGAAATCGTCGGTGATGGTCAATGTGTTTGGAGAATAGACAGTCAGTAAGGACCTTCAAATGCGGCAGAAACAAGGCATACACATTACCCTCACCGATTTTCAGACATCTACATGCAGTCGGTAGCCACTACCAGCAGACTTATAGGAGAGCTCATTTCGTTGGCCAGTGGGACACAGCTTTATAGCTCTTTTGGAGGTTCACGACTATGCTTCACAAATAAACGATGGCAGAACTCCATTGAATTCTATAGAAGCTGAAAATATTCCATGTGTTTGGTGTCATGTACAGTAGCTAAGGCCTAATCTTATAGACTAGCTAACCCAGTGACAGAAAAGAGAATTCAGATATCTTCTATTCTAAGAAGACAGATAACCATATACAGATATGTATTTATAACATATAGTATAACAAAGTATACAGTTACATAACTATTCTCATCAACATACAAATCAATCACTTCTGTAGTGTTCATATAATACAAGTCGTCTTTGTTATAGCAGTACTCACAGACTATGACCTTCAGTTATTGTCAAATGTCTCTTTAACTGGTGGATATAGATGATCCAAAAGCAGTGGCATATGGTGGTAGTAGTCATCAGTCTCTGTTCCTCCAGTGCTGGGGAGATAGCAGCTCGTGGATAAGCCCAATCATCAGTGAAGGCCTCTGTAGCCTAGTGTCCTATGGTCTTCAAGCCTCCTTACTGTAGTGGTAGTACTGCTCACCAGCCTGGAGATGTTCATGCCTCGGTGTCTGGGTTCTAAGTGAGCTCTGATTCCTATTTTTATTAATAAAGAATGGAATTCTAACTGTAACAATGTAATATTAGAGTCCACTGAGCCAGTGGTGAACTCAGGTGGTATGCTGATCGGCTAAAGCCAGAGAATTCTAACCTCGTCTGATACTATTGGAGGGGTGTCAGATTCAGAGCAAACGCTGCCAGGGTGATTAAACAGGAAACTGAAACTGGCAAAATATGATTGTCAACTAAGTCCGATCCAGCCCGGTAGCAACATATCTATCGCCGTCCTGATGGGACACACCCTTAAGCAGGTTAATTGAAAGCTAGGTTGATGGGTATCTATATAGGCAGATTGATGGGTAAGCAGGTTGAAAGGTAAGCTGGGCAATGGCAGGGCAGATTGATGGTTAGGCAAGCTGTGTGAATAGGCAAGTTGAGGATGGGTAGGTTGATGGGTATGTGAGATGAGCGTGAGAGATGGGCAGGCTAGGTGGGCAGGCGAGTTGGGCAGCCGAGTTGGGAGTTTGAGAGGGACGAGGCAGTTGGACGGGAGAGTTGGGCGAGTTGGGTGAGCAAGATGGGCATACAGGATGGTTGGGTCAGTTGAGTGTGATCGTAATTCCTTAATCTCAAAACCATCTAAGAATTTATCTCATTCAAATGTAGCCTAACACAAACTGAACCAACGCCATTATTTTCAAAATGTCTAAGTTTTTCTTTTTTTCTGCGGCCTTTATTTCATCTACGAATTGTCACATAAAATCTAAGAGGGATTGTCAGATATTAAAAATGGAATCATAATTGAACATTATTTGATTAATATGCATTGTGCAATCTCAACATATACAGAGAATTAGTTCTGCTGATCAAAAGACAGTAAAAATGTCTGAGTTTAAGGTAGATAACACAACCTTTTGGCATTTTTGCCTTCATAAGGCGCACATCCATTGTCAGCCTCATGAACTGAAATATCATTTTTGAGCTGTTTATGATGTTTTGTTTCGCTGGTGGTGTGGCTATCTTGAATTTCTCTCAGGCCATAGTGAAGAGTTCTCCAGTTTCGATTCTTTTGCTTGGTCTTCGGATTTTGATCTAATGCGGCGTTTTCACCTGCCGATAATGACCAACGATTATGGCATATCGCACCACCGCAACAAATTCACTGCAATATTCGTCAGGTGGAAACAGAAATGGTAAACGGTTTTTCTCTCCTGCCTTATGTAATATGGCACCGCCGACTTCATTACCCCAGATCCCCAATGAAACAGAGTGAAGGCCGTAGTGGGCTTATAAAATTTTATTTAATTTTATGAGTCTTATTGATATGAATAAGAGAAATACATGAGTATCAATGATAAGACAAATATAGAAATTGACATAGATATGTGTTTGTCAATTGTGATAAGATTTGTGACAATATGACAAATATTGAAATTGACATAGATATGTGTTTGTCAATTGTGGTAATATTTGATATAAGATAAATGACGATTATGTGATATTACATAGTTAAACATAACATGTAATAATAAAATAATAGAAATAGCCCTACGAGTGTAAGGAGTAGGAGAGAAAAGGAGTGGGTGGGTGGGTAGAAAAAATAGGTGTTGAGCGAAGGAGACCAGTGAAGCGAATGAGACAGAGGACAGTGTCGCACTCGCGCACTTTGATGTTTAGTGCGGCCGAGAGCGGAGAGGTGGCGCAGGGGTGCGCGAGTGTAGAGTAGTTTCACCAGGGGGGGCAATGACCACCCCTGACCAAAGGCCATGGGCAACCCATTACCCCAGATCCCCAATGAAACAGAGTGAAGGCCGTAGTGGGCTTATAAAATTTTATTTAATTTTATGAGTCTTATTGATATGAATAAGAGAAATACATGAGTATCAATGATAAGACAAATATAGAAATTGACATAGATATGTGTTTGTCAATTGTGATAAGATTTGTGACAATATGACAAATATTGAAATTGACATAGATATGTGTTTGTCAATTGTGGTAATATTTGATATAAGATAAATGACGATTATGTGATATTACATAGTTAAACATAACATGTAATAATAAAATAATAGAAATAGCCAAGAAGCCAATAGTTAAGGGAAGAGGAGGGTGGGAAAGTTTTTTATAGTCACTTTTTGAAGGAGAGAGACTCAATGAGAGACTTGTTGACAGTCTCTTGGTCTGATACTTTGATGTAGTCTCTATGAGCCTGGGACCTCCACCCTCCATACCTCTGGATGTTAAGTTCAGGTATTCCTGCCTCAAATGCCTGAGTGGCAGCGGCCTTCCTGAGGCTGTGGAGGGTGTATGTCTTCACCTTTTGGCCTGTGGCCTGTAGGAGGCGGTCCCATTCGTTGGTCATAACCCGTGATGTGATGGTCGTCCCATCGGGCAGTGTCAGGAACGGGTCCCGCAGTGAAGCCGTAGGGGCCGCCCGTAGTAGGCCTCGAACCGCGTCTACCGGGCACACCCGGATATCGTCCGCGGCCTCGAGGCGCATCACTTTCTGTTGCCCTACGTATTGAAGATTTTTGGCCGCCTTGATGGTGATGGTGAGATGCCGGCGGCCGAGGACCACGTCCCCGCGAGTGAGGTTCCGAGCCGGGTCGAATGCCCGAGCCGACTGCGGCGCCACCTCCCCCTGCCGTAGGGCCGCGTAGAAAATGAGGAGCATGCCCGCCCTCATTGCCGTATGGAGGGGCGATCCCGTCAGGGCGTCGAGGACCGCCCTGAACACATCCATTGGTATGGGGGCCTTCACGTTTGGCACGTACAGCTTGTTTCTCCTCATGCCCTCGAGGGCACGCTTCACCCGGTGATCCTCTGTTGGCTGCACGTCCCCCCCCGTCAGTCGGAGGTGTGCCCGGACGTGCGATAACTGGTTGGCGACCGTGGCCGGCGAGGGGGCGTGGTCCGCCACGTATTCCAGATACGACGTGATCAGGCTCACGGTCGGTGCCCGGGGGTCCGCTCTCATCCGGTTGCAGAACGCCAGGTAGGTGGTGACTGCGGATCGCTGGTTTGCGAGCGTACCTGGGGCACGCGCCTCTGACTGCCTCGCAGATGCCTTCACCTGGAGTAAGAGAAGCGCCCGATCTGCAGAAGAGACGGAGTACGGGTACAAAAGAGGCATGGGTACACGGTACGATAGGGTACAACTCATGAAGGTGAATGAGGGAAGTTGCCTTATCGTATTCCGTCCTCGACAGATGGGCTCTGCTCAGGGCATCTGCGATGACGTTTTGCACCCCGGGGATATGGCTGAAGACCAGTTCCACCTGCAGACGTGCCTGCACCATCCATGCCTGGCGGGCACACTCCGCCAGGACAGGGTTACGGGCACGCCCGCTATTGAGGGTCTGTACAGTTCCGAGGTTATCACAGAACACCTCAATCCGTGATCCCCGATCCCTGTCTGTGATAAATGTGTGGAGTGCGTAGATGGTATTCAGAGCCTCGAGCTCTGAAATGCACTCCACGGGATCGAAGACGGGGCACACCTGCCCGGAGTACGAGAACCGGCCGTCGGTTCCTCCGACGCCCGACAGGCACGCGTCCACCGTGATCCTCCGCGTCGGGGGACCCCGAGGGATGAGGGCGCGGCCGTTCCAGCCCCGGGCAAACTTAACGAACCAGTCGAGGTCCTGGCGCATCTCGGAATTGATGTTCATGTAGAAGCCTCTCATCCCCCGTAGGGCCTCGAGTAGCTTTGAGACGAATGCCCGCGCCGGATGTATACACCTGGCCACGTGTAATATCCGGCCGAGCACCGACTGAAGCTGTCGTTTCGTCAACGTTCGTCGTTTGGCTACGGCCGACACGTGACCACGGATGTCCTCCAGCTTGGCCGTGGGGATCGATAGAGACATGGCACGGGCGTCGATCTCTATCCCCAACCACGTCACGGTCTGGCTCGGCTCCTGTGCTTTGTCGCGTGCCTCGGGTAGGCCCAATTCCGAGAAAAGGTCTCGCGCGATCCTGAAGTCCTCGGCCGCCTTACCTCGGTCCTCGGAGAGGATGATGAGGTCGTCGAGGTACATCGCGGCCGTGACTCCCTTTGATGATAGTATCCCCACGATGGCCTCCGCCACACACTGCATGTGGTACGAGGAGGCACGGGCGCCGAACGGCATGGCCGTATCGCAGTAGTGCCCGCCCTCCCACGCGAAACATAACAGAGGCCAATCGAGGGGATCGCACCTAAAGTTCTTGTAGGCACGCGACACGTCGATGGACGAAATGTAGGCCGACGTGCCTGCCTTGACGAGTTTGGCCACAAACTCGTCCACCGTAGGGAGGCCGTGTTCTCGCTCCAGTCCGTAGACTGAGTTCTTAATGATGAACGAGTTCACGCTGCACTCCCTCGGGAAAGTCATATCGGTAATGATGCGCCGGTCGTCCGTCCCGCGCTTTTCCCGTGTCATGAGTGGCGACACGTGACACCACGGGCTAAAAGGCGGTTCGGCGAACGGGCCCATCATATTGGTAAAGCCCGCCTCCTTTTCAAGAAACTTCTCTACCTGCACGGGGTGAGAGGTTGCGCTGGGGTGGTTGGCCACCCCTCTGGTATCACTCTCCGGTCCCAGGTATCCCAGGGGGAAACCGTATCGCAGGAAGCCTAGGAGCTCCTGCGCCTCCTCCACGTGTCCTAGGTAATGGTCCCATGCAGGTAGGTTTAGATCCGAAGGCACCTCGACCCTGGGGCCGAGTGCGTTGGGGATTCCCGTGTCGCGCACGGTCCGGTATATTTCCGCGTGCCTGTCGGGCCCCACGGCCGTGAACTCCGGCCAAGTCTCCCGGCGATGCTGTCTGAAGGCCAACGGGTCCGTACTCACGCCCTCCCGGTGGATTCCCGTTTCGCAGACATCGCGAAGTGCTTTAAAGTCGGGAGTGTTAGATTCCTGGCCTCGGCCCGGCGCACTAACACTAACACCCGGCAAGCGACTGAGACCATCATCCTCCACAGTGCCGGGGGCGGCCCCCGCCGCTGGAACGGGGGGTATCTCCTCCGGGAGTGTATTCCCCCCGTCACTGTTGTTGTTTACCTCTACCCCTCGGCCACGTGCCGAGGGGGTCACGTGATCGGTGACGTCACGTGGGGGAGCCGGATTCGTGACACAACACTCCGTCCTGCCGGCACCCCTTTCATCTTTGTTGCGCGCCTCGTCTACTGGCGGGGCGCGGCCGGCCCGTTTTTTTAACTCGGCTGGGGTTGGTGTACCACACTCTGCGCTGCCGCCGGCCTGGTAGTAGCCTGCAGTTGATACCCCGCCTTGGGGTACCCGCCTCGGTGTGGGTACAGGGGGAGCCGCCGTGTTGTCGTACCCGTGTCCGTATGTCAGCTTGCGGTTGCAGGCGTGCACCGAGTGACCGCACTTCCTGCCCACAGAGTCGCAAAACGTGCACACGTGCACCCACCGGATACCCCCTTCAGTGTGGTCGCTGCGGTGGCGGCACCCCCTCTCTCCATTGAAGTCCCGGCACGGGGCCTCGCTCCCCCGGGCACGTCCGGTCTCCGTGTTTTGACTGTTGTTTGCGGTGTGGGCACTGGTCATCGCGAGCCGGACACGTTCTTCCTGTATCCGGCCGTGATCCGACCATCGCATCCTGCCCGACTCGACCTGGTCGAAAACGTAGTTTGACCAGCGTCTGACGCCGGCCCACGGCCGTGCCTGCGCATCAACGGTCACCTGGTAAAGATGTTTGAACATATGCTCCTTGTCCTCGGGGTGCAAGGCGCGATCGTCATTCAATAAGGCCACAAAACATGAAATGTACTCCAGAGGCCCGAGGCTCGACCGTAGGTCCAGTTTCTGGTGCAGCGTGTACACCCCGTCTCTGTCCATAAACATGTACGGCTTCGCCGTCGGCCTCCGGGCATTTAAATCAGAAAGTAGGCTCTTACCCGTTGTGCGGTCGTGTCGCATGGCCTCACGGCCGAATTCACGCTGGAGGTGTTCCTGGGTCGTGTATGCCTCTCGGAGTGCCCTGGGCGCGGGGAGGAGGCGCTCGTTCTGATCCTGGGCCCAGTCTCTCGTCCGTTCGGCCGCTGAGGAAGCCCGTGAGCCGGCCCGGCGCGAGGTCGGTCTGGAGATCTGCATGATCGCGTCCATCATGCCGTCCATCTGGCGCGATATTTTGGTCATATCCGTCCTGACTTCACCGACGTCTGTCTTTACCTCGTTGACGTCCGTCCTGACCCCCCCGAGGTTGGCCTCCAGGGCTGTGATGCGCGAAGTCCGAGTCCGTGCGCTGGCGCTCGTTCCCTGTTGAGATACCGAGTCCACGTGGTCGCTCTCGGCTGCCGGCTGTCTTATCGTTATTTCCGAGTCCGTCTCGGCCTCCGCGGGTGCGGATGCCGCCACAGCGCTTCTGGTCAACATGACTATCCTATAATTCCTTATTGAATTGCTTGGTAACCCTGTCCTCGTCTGCCGATATTCAGGGGAATACGGAGACCGAAGGTACGGAGGGCGATAGGCCAAGGAGCGATAGAAAAAATAGGTGTTGAGCGAAGGAGACCAGTGAAGCGAATGAGACAGAGGACAGTGTCGCACTCGCGCACTTTGATGTTTAGTGCGGCCGAGAGCGGAGAGGTGGCGCAGGGGTGCGCGAGTGTAGAGTAGTTTCACCAGGGGGGGCAATGACCACCCCTGACCAAAGGCCATGGGCAACCAATTAATCAGTGATGCTCTGCATTTTACTACCAAAAGTCGGCGAACGTCCGCAACATTTATGCAGTGCAGGTCACCGATTATGTAGGCTACCACCACCATAAAAAAAAGTACATCTGACTAAAGACATTTAAAAAGAAGACGCACTGGTTTGAGTTTTCTCCTGTATCAGAGTACCATTCTTGTGGCACTTCTGTCTCCAAGTCTAGATCTAGTTTAATGTGTCCCTATATTCGGGACAAACGCCAAGTATATAACTAATAGTATGTGTGTAAGTCTAAAAGGGAAGCAAATATAGGGTTCAGCATAATTTGACAAATGCCAACATTCTTGGAGGAAAAAATTACCAAACATTTTTCATAGATATAAGATATAGATGAATACCAGAGGGGATACGGTCAAAGCCCTAATAGTAGGATACACGTCTCTTGGTGTTGGTGGGTGGGTTCTAAACCAGCGAGGAGCTTCCCAGGCGACTGGTGGCTCCCTCTGTGAGACATCCTCCTGAAGGCGTTGTTCTAGGGGCCACAAAGTGCCAAATATCTGCAGCAAACTATAAGGAAGTTTCAATTACCCGCAATTCGACAAATGCAGACATTTTTGGTGGAAAATCTTGTTAAGCATTTTCCAGAGACATAAGATGTATACAGATGTATACAGGTCATATAGCATAAGGCTCAAGTGCCAGAACAATTGTATATGGCCAGATGTCACGGATCGTCGTCAAATGGGCAGTGACAGGGGTCAAAAATAAAGTTAGGAGTATGGTTAAAACCTTTTGTATGTGAATAGTACAGTGGGTGGGGAATATGTTGGATGTATGAGGGTAGGTTAAATACCTATAATAAACATGCACCACAGAGCCAAAATTTAGTAGTACATATATGCTATGTGGAAACGATTGACTCCCTCTTTCTAAACACTGCAGAGATTATACTGATAAATTTAATTTTTAAGGCTAATTATCCAATATTTTTATAAGCTCCATGACTGGTTTGAGTAGGTATTCTTTCTTTTTGTTTTGAACCTTACTAAGATGAATATCAGCTAGGGGGTCAATCGTTTCCACAGGGAGTCAATCGTTTCCACATTCCCAGATATGAGTTCATAACTATGTACAGGGAAGGAGTACAAGAAAGCTTGTACCATGTGAAGTTACCTTGATAGAAGGGGGTATTTATTTGAAATGGACAGTAGTCAAATATAATATACTTGTTAGCTATCACTGTAGGGTGGGAGTCAATCGTTTCCACACAAAAACTACACAAACCAAGGGAATAGGCTCCCAGTGCTATCATAGTATATTTAGATATAATTTTTTTTCATATATACATAAGTACAGGTTAAGGCTTACCAGGATGTATTTTATTCCTGTCTGTGCTATATGTAGATATTGGGAGGGTTACTTCTTTAGGGAGTCAATCGTTTCCACACTAAAACTACACATGTACATTTTGCCATGGAGAGAGTATACTATCCTGCCCAAAAATGTGTAAATGGTCTGAAAAAATCCTTAACCTATGGGCACCCAGTTAAGAACAGTTATTGTCAACATTTTATACTCCTTCTACTAATGCTGACTATTGCAATTATGGTTTGGTCATTTTATCATGAAAAACCACCCTGTTTCAGGTAGTTTGGACCTGCTATCTCCGTTATTTATGATCCCACATAGGCAAAACCATGGTTCCCCTGGAAGATCCGATTGAGTCTGACTAGAAAACACAATAAAATAATAAATATCTATTAAATTTAGCCTATTATTGAATGGAGAAGCAATAATGGTTATTTGACGACGATCCATGACATCTGGCCATATGCATTGGTATGCCTTGGTTATAAAAGTGGGCTTACACCATGAGGCGATGGAGAGGTCGATATCTGTTGAGCCGTGTTAGAGGTGACAAGGGGAATGAAGTCACTGCGTGGAGGTTCGGATCCCATAAGTGCAGAAGTCCCTGGAGAGTGCTGAGTCGCCATGGAGTCGCATCTCGGAGCACGTGGATGTCCCGTTGATGGAGCGTGTGGAGCCAGTGGAAACAGGAGCCAAGAAAACCTCAATCTCAATACATTGGTAATGAATCGTCTATTTTAATGTTACATCTGAAAAGGATCTAGACGGTAGAGGATATTAAATCTATAAATGGAGGTGCCCCAGTGAATGTGTATTTGAGAGCACTAAATACATTTTGTAAGACAACCATCAACCCGCCACCGATTATATGTGAGTTATGTGCCCGTTTTGAAGTTATCAGTGAGGTGATCATGGAGAGTTATAAGGTGGTAGCGAATTGCGTAACATCGGGATAAAGAATCCTCCCCGTTTCCACGATTATATATGCATGAAAAGTGGCAAGTAGTCGGCGGATGACACCAAAAACCATATTCGGTTGTTATTAATAGGCGAAAATGACACATTAACATTGATAGAGCAGTAACCACCAGGACAGGTAAAGCAGGTCCCACAGGTGAAATGTGGGAACCATAATGTAAAGATCTTATGAAGTAAAGAGAGAGCTTGTTTCCTTATTGAGTAGAAGCAGACACCAGGACACAGGAGAGGACTGCATACCAGAGCTAAGTCTGCCAGTAACGTCAGACTCGGAGTCTGAGGCATCAGACGGAGATCGCATATCATACCTGAAAAGTGCCTAAGTTACACTTAGTCTTACAGGCGTAATAGAAGACGGCACGAACACTTAACCAGAAGATAGACCAGGAGACAAGAGAAATAATAGATTAATGTGGTTTTTCCTCCAGCTGCTGAGGATAAGGTTAGAGATGGTATGTACCCTGTATACAAAATTTGTCAGTCGTCCTCCTTGTACAGCGATTATTCAGCGTGTAAAAGACTTGTCAAGATATTTAGACCAGGCGTCCACTGAGCTCCCTTATGATGGGGCTCCCGACACAAAACCAATATCGGATTGGAAAGTGAACTTTATTCAGTAGCTAATGCACCTGATGATGCAATCTGATGCATGCATCGTAGAGTCTATCGTAGGGTGTCAGGAGCTGAATGGATGCCGGGCCTTACCGTCACGCACTACTTTGCACGCTTGGTGATGTTTCAGGGACGTGTTTCTTATATCTTGCTAGAAGTATGCGGAAGTCGATCTGTACTGGTCATATTCTCGCACTAATTTCCTATGCAAATGAAGCGATTGTAAGTCACCCTTGCTTTACCAATTGGGATTTTATTGGAGTAAACGTTCAATTTACTTTTTGGCATTGTATGAATAAAAATGAACCAGTTTGAAGATTACCAAGCAATAACATGTTTTGATCACTTGAAATGAACGAACTCTACTGTCTGATCTTTGAAATATTTACCTTCCATGGATAACTATTTTGGTTATGCCTACAGGATACAAGAAAATATATATTTTATTTAGCTCGCACAAGAGAGACTCGAACCCTGGACCCTACATTGAAGTTGCAATTAAAGAGGAAACGAGGTAAAATTGCATGTTATCTAATATCACCTCCGTATCGTATTTCGCATAGCTGGGACACACTCTGTGCCACAGAACAACATACTGTAACTGACACAGAGTTTAAACGGTTGATTAAAACATAATCTGTATTCATATATGTATAACGACATTATGAAATGTGTCTACAGGTGGAGGTGTTTTGTTTCATGCTGCAGTAGAAGATCTACCAAAGGTAAATCTTCATGCTTGTTAAATAGAAAAAAGAGAAAGATCTCCAGTCCCTTCCTGGCTGCGTCATATATTTACTTATATGCCTTTCGTATCGTACGGTATCAAAGGCGAAAGTAAAGATTTTAAATCAGTGAATTGATTCGAAGAAATACATTATCTATATAATTTCGTATACAATGATCCAGTAGTACCTTATAACGCAGATTCTATATAGCATATGATGCTAATGACACAAGGTATTTTCTTTCTAATAAGGAATATGGATTCCTGTATTTTCAGCAAAAGATATCAAAGCTGATATCTTACCGTGCCTTATTATGCGATGCCACATAACTATTTTTCCGCCATATAATATGCACCGATTGAATAGTGAATCATATAACAGTGGGTTCCCACTATCCTTTTTCCCCACAAAGATCCTATTGAAGGACATGACAAAAGCGGACATTACCATTGTAAATAATCCGAGCTAGCCCGTGCCACTCCAAACACAATGGTTGTCCTTGTCTATGGACTTATTCACTGTAGAGCACGTTACAAGCCTCCGTCTGGAGCTGCGCGGAGGTGGGCGAGATCCGGAGCCAACCCCTAAATATAGCCATACGGAATTCAGGCTGCGGTGGTTCCTAAATTTAGTCCTGAGAAAGTTATCTGATCAATGTAAGAATAAAATCTCAGCCGGGAATGCGGCTTATCCTCTTGGCTATGCAAAGATTTACAATGTTTAGTGAATGCGTACATAGATCTGCAGAAAAGACAGACAGTACGAATAAGACCTGTAAATAAAAATACACAATATACATATCAGTAGAATTAGTGTGAGGAGAATTAACGTATTACCAATAAAGTGAGCAAGTCTGGGCATGGATGTACAATGCTTGTGTGCCTAAATTAGACTTCGAGTGGTGATTAAAAGGAAATTTGTTGATTTAGAATATATCAAGGTGTTTATCCAGCTTTTCGCCGCCTAGGAAAAAGGTATCATCCAAGTTCAATCAAAAAGATTTGTAATAATTAACTAAATCTTCAAATCCTACCATGCTCTGTAAAGGAGACAATGGGATTCATGAAGTTTGTAGACGACTATTTACTTCGGAAATTCTAATTGATGATTTAGGATCAAAGCCACAACACCTACAGACAGGACATAGTTCGGTTGTGGCCGCAGAGAAGAGGCGAGTAAGAGCGGTAAGGTAGATCCGATTACCTAACGTAGTCTACGATTAGGCAGACGGAATGGAGATAAGGGGATGATGTGAGAGGGATAAACTTAATATTCCTCCTCTGTGGGTAGCAACTGGAAGTATTGTGTTAGTCAGAGCCCACGCCGGATATACTACACAAAGGCCCTTTTTGCACCTAACGATTTTGACATAGAATTCAAAAATCCGACACTGCCCACTGATCCATATGCATTTCAGGTGAAATACTTGTATTATCTATTTATCATCGATTGGTGTAAAAAGGGCCTTACGGTCTAGTTCATGTTGATCGAGATTATATTCTTACCTTGTTAGAGCAAAAATAAATTTGATATGATAATCATCTGATATTTTGTGTACGGTCATCAAAATGAAGACAAGGAAGCGATGATCGAGTCCGGTAAAGTATTTATGACCTAATCCTATCTGGTTTTGGAGTCTAGAGGCCAGGGTTAGCTTTGTGTCGACCTAGTTCTTATGCCGGCGTCCACTGAGCTCCTGATATGCTCCGATATGCCCTACGAAGTACCTCCAGATAAAAAATCAAAATCGCGTTTAAGTGTCCCAGTCAAACCCATAAAGGCATATCGAACAATTTGGCTTGAAAATTAAAACCCATGTCAATTTCCTGAAAATTTAATATGATGATCTCCAATTGTTGTGAAACAGATATATAACTTAAAAATTGGGGGTCACCGTGCTTGTTTTTGATATATAGATCAATATGATAATGATTGTATATAAGAATATATAGAAATTCTAAAAAGTATTTTTTCACATAGTAAAACCCATGTCATTTTCCTCAAATTTTCACAGAATATAGTACATATAGAGTACTACTTATTTATGTTTTGAAAGTCAAAGTCACCATCCTTGTTTTTTGAAGGAATTGGAGAAAACTGTATTTTTCAGTACATTCCTTATGTAAAACAAGCAAATGCAAATTGGCCAATTTTACCTATTGAGATTGGATAAACTGGATAAAATGTTAAATTTACTCATGTAGAATTGGAAAAATCCTAAGAAACCAGTTTAGACTAATAATTGACGTTATCTAAAAATCACCAGGTGGCGACACTGTGAATTGTAGGATATGCCTTGAAGCCAGGCTCCAACTGTCCCGACACACTACGAAAAATGCTGCGATTGGGCTACGATAAGAAATTTTCCGATCGTAGAGCTATCGGGAGGGCTCTGTCGGAGTGTGTCAGAGTGTGTTGGAACGGGTTTAGCGCCAATAAAAAGAAGACCACGGTACCGACACAGGCTACGATTTAAGAGATGCGCCAATGCAAATCTCAGGCAAACAATTGACAATATTTGTTAACCTTTTGGCTACACTATGATGCCTGGATATATGCCATGTGGTTGAGATTTTGTATCGAAAATATCGAAAAAATCGACGACAAAATATGCTCGGGACATATCGCATGCGATGAAAAATAACATCTTATATTCAAAAGTCTCAATGAAAGTCTCAAAGAAATATCGGCGACAAACCCCAACTCAGCGGGTGGGGGGAGGGGGGGGGAAGGGGGTGCAAAAGGGGTGGTGCGATGCCTCAAGGAAACCAATGCACACCATGCGAAATTGTACCAGGAACATATCACAAGGGTAGTTTTACGGCGACTTCTCCGCTAAAAACGGAAAAGTCACACAGTGTGCGTTGGGCTTTAAATGAATATCAATTTGTTAATTACACTGCGCGAAACTAACCACTTTCCATATATATGCAAACGGCTTATATAGGTATGCTTTTGCGTCTACAAGGTCGTCCTGTTCCGCGTGTGTATACGCCTCATCTATTGGGGTATATATGTGTCCATTATAAACGTCATATATACGCCTGATTCTGTTGTATTTTCGCCACTATGCAATAGTTCCAATCTCTGCCACTTGGGGACACCACTGTTAGCGTAATTCATTTTCTATTAACCATTCAAGTCTGTATTATATGAAAAATACTATCTTATATTACCAATTTATTTTATAAAACCTTCATAAAACAATATCATGTACAGCCACAGTAACCCTGTTTCCATATAATACGCCCAAACCTCACAGTCACCTTCTATGTTCACAATATGTATATATGTGTATATATATATATTATAGATGATTCCGGACATTTAGGACAGATTTTGTACGTGCGTCCATCGTATTTGAATTGACAAATACCGCATACCACTAACACCAGAAATGCCAGCCACAGAGAGCGCATTCTGAAAGTGTGTGTGTACCGTATCAAAAATTACAGGTAAATGGGACTGATGTTTGGTGAGGCGTACTCACCTGTATGTGGTGGCGCCACTAGTACGGTGTAGTACGTCCGATACCAGAAGGTGGCGGTAGTATATTTATATACAAATACTTGGTTGTTGTTGTATTTCTTACATATATATATATATGTATATATATAGATATATATATATATATCTACTATGTTATAATAACAATTATTATTATATGTATATATGATATTACCTATTATATTACCAAAGCATAGAATGTATATATCTATATATTTATTTATATTCATATATCAACCAAAATGCTGTGACTGAACAACTGTCTAGGGACGCTGCCGGGGCAATCGCTATTTTGCGGGCCGAAAATCACGACGCTATCGTGAACCGTGTCGGGAGCCTGGTTGCACTTTGGTTTCCAATCCTAAGGCCCCGCACCCACTTACGACAATTTCGCTTCCGACACGCCCCGATAGCCCTTCCGACACGCTTCCGACATAAATTCGAACGTTGTATCGGAAGCGTGTAAATTATCGTAGTAGTGGAGGCCAGCTTCCGACAAGTGTTCCGACACGCCCCGACACACCCCGACACGCCCCGACATGGCTTCCAACATGGGTGCCTTGTCGTAGGCCTTGCGACACAACATGTTGGAAATGTTGGAAGCGTGTCGCAAGGTCTACGATACGGCGCCCTTGTCGGAACGTGTTGGAACGTGTCGGAACGTGTCGGAACGCTATCGTAGCGTTCATCAATAGTGGAGGCAGGCTTCCGACAAGGGTTACGACAGCGTTCCGACACAGTCACGACGTTATAACATTGGCGCCTATGGAAGCAATGTTAAGTCAATGAGCATTTGTATTTCCTCTATATCTCCGTTAATACTTTGAAAATTTCGACAAAATTTTGGTTACATATTAATCACGATGTACCCTTTCAGTAACCCAGGAGTTTTAAAATATTTGTTTATAGAATATATAAGAATTCTAAAAAGTTCAATTTCATTTAGTAAAACCCATGCCACCTTCTTAAAACTTTACCAGATTATAGTATATGTATAATACTCCATATTAAGGTTTTAAAAATCATAGGTTACTCTCATCATTTTTGAAAGAATTGAGAAAAACTGTATCCTGTTGTAGCCTGTGTCGTAGCCCATGTCGGTTCTGTGGTTTCCTTTTTTCCGCCAAAACCCGTTACGACACGTTCCGACATGCTCCGACACGCTACGATATGCTCCGACAAGAGTGCTACGATTGCGCTACGACAGAGAAATTCTGTGTCGGAGTGTGTTGGAATGCTTGTCGGAGCGTGTCGTAACTAGTGGGTGCGGGGCCTTACACTGTATGACATCCTTCCAACACGCTACGACACACTCCGATGAAATTTGACCACTCTGACAAATAGAACATGTTCGATTTTGTCAGAAGGCGTACGACACGGCATTTATATCATAGCACCATCGTAGTACTCAAAAGAATCCAAAACCCACTTTCAGACAGAGCTGTTCCTTCCGACAAAAAAATTATATTTCCATTGGAACGCTTGTCGTAAGGCAATCGTAGTGTGTCGGAGGCGCAAATCGTGATAGTGTGATACCCCCTTTTACGATATGTGGTAAAGTGTGTTGTCTAGACATTTGTCTAAGATTTTTCACCTTGCCGATAAGTCTCCCATATTCCCTTTTGGTATCGGAACCATATCGGTGGGTCTAAATTGCTATCGTAGTAGGTGAACGCCAGGCCTAAAGCCGGGCTCCCACTATCACGATTAACTATGGCACTCTACGATAGCGTTTCAAGCGTTCCGATAGAAATGTAGTTTTTTGTCGCAATGAACGGGTGTATCGTAGAAGTGAAATTTGTGTTACTATACTAGGACTCTGAGATATACACTCCGACACATTCCAAAAGTGCAACAAGAGAATGGCTATGTCGCAGGCCTTCCAACAAAATCAAACATGTTTGATTTGTCGTATTGGTCAAAGTTTATCGGAGTGTGTCGTAGCATGTCGGAAGGATATAGGAGAGTGCAAAAATTGGTAGCCACAGTGAAACCGGGCTTCCAAGACGCTTCACAAAAGCGTTCCGATAGAAGCGCCATGTTCTAGCATATATTACCCCCCCCCCCCCCACACACACACTAGCCGCCTATGAAATCTTTCTGTGACTTCCTAAAGTGAAGGCTGATAGTGAAGTGAAGTCCTATGGCGGCATCATATGACGGGTGCGGTGCCGGTTGCGCATGCGTGTGGCAGTGTATAGCTGGATAACTTCCTGGTGAGCGCTCGGTCACCGCATTTTGGTCTATGTATACATATATACAGTAAACACCCGATTAAGACCACACCCTCTGTTAAGAGAAAAACTTGCCCCCTTAAGTATATAAAATAGATGTATCATGAATAGAATAAATAGGCGAATATCAGTGCTTGATTTCCAATGGTCTTTTGTACATATTTAGGAACTGATCTATAAGAAATGCCTGACATATCTAAATTATTTCATCTTTAGATACGTAGCGTGTGTCGGTCCCGTGGTCTTCTTTTTATTGCCGCTAAACCCGTTCCGACACACTGTGACACACTGCGACACACTGCGACAGAGGCCTCCCGATAGCTCTACGATTGGAAAATTTCTTATCGTAGCCAACTCATAGACCATTCCGTAGTGTGTCGGGACAGTGGGAGCCCGGCTTTACACTTGCACAAATTACACTTGCGGAAAATGCACCGATGAAATACGAGTAAAAATTAAAGTGGTGGTTCTCGCTAACAAAATATCGCTGACACTCCAAGTTAGTGAGGTATTTACACCTGACGAACGATCAGTGTTTTCTTCAGTGTCTTATACCTGACAAATGACTATTGGTTATGTTCATGTGAATTGATTTTTATCATATATAGAGAAGGAGAAAATATTAATATTAACCCTTTCCTAAAAATACAGCCGAATGTATATACGTATTTACCATCACATAATTACTAAGCCTTCTCTGTACAAAGAAAGAGCTATGATAGAACCAAGTGACAGTGATGTGCACACGCTATTTTCGATGAAAAGTTGAGGTGCACGCCGATTAAATCCGCGAGTGCTTCACCGACGATTTTGAAAGGGGTCTGAAATTGTAGGAGGCCGCAAAAACTGGTCGGAGGTGCCATGTTATGGAATTTGGAAATGAAAAATCATTGACCAGGTCTGCATTTCATCAGTATATATATATCTACAAATATTCAACCTGAAATGCATAATAATCGGTCGGCGGGTTCAGATTCAAGAATCATCGGTCAAAATTCGAATAGGTGTAAATTCAACTAAAGGACATTTTCCACTACATAACCGACGGAAACGGCACCGATTACTTGAGTTCCTCTAAAAGTGCCACCGACTGCACTTTGGTATAAGATAATCGTCGAGGGAGCAGTGGATAACTTGTTTCTACTGTGTTTTGCATGTCGTTCCCGATTCAAATTCTCCCCTAAATCCTTAAGCCACAATAATCAATGGTCAAACATTTTTCAAAAAAGATTTAATCGTTAACAATTTCTTGAGGTGTCTTCCGGGACGACAAATGGACGACAAAATGAACGACATTATTCACAATGAACAACTCTTTCTGCCACACCAGCTACGAGAGTTCAGTTTCTAGTATTGTCAAAAGCCCGTTCTTCGACGACATATCTTGTTTGTGCTACGTTTTGGCACCAACGAGACTTATGCAACTTTTGTTTTGTCGTAGAATTATTATTCATATTCATTTACACGGTGTTTAGAGGTTTGCATTTGTTAATACACATAATTTTCATAATGAATGCATCTGAAATGAATTAAAAGACTCTATGTCTTCACAAGTCTAAGATATAATTGCATCATTCACCCCTACCTGAACCCTTTCCAGACGGGAGTTACAGCAGAGCTACACATACATAGCCCCGGGTATGAGTGACAGCTTACACCGCCATGGCAAAGGTCCTCAGAGGCCAATTGCAATATCCAAAAGCATGAACTTTGGAGATAATAGTTGTCTTATGAAAATATGAGAACTTGAGAACATGGTATGCAGATCATGGACGGTCGCAGCCCCAATATGGATTTCTTTCGAAAACATTCGACGTAGCTTGGGGGGTTGGGTAGTTCTTTGCTGATGTAGCAGATGGGAAAAGCCCTTCTTATATTACTTATAATTGACACTTATCTTTGAGTCGATTAATTCATCAAGTTATATAAATTGTTATTCTTGGATATGATAGGTTAACATTTGAATCTGAGATATACTGTTTAATTTATTTATTCATTATTTCCTTTAGTGTTACACATTAACAGTGATTTCAGAAATCTCAGAAATTGATGCCTCAAGGCATGACTGGCCTGGATGATGCTCAATGACCACCCACTGTAAATAGGTTAAACAGCTTGTAAATTATGATGATGACCAGAATTCTACGAAGTATAAAAAGACATTATTAATTCATCTCAGTGAACCCTAAATAAATTGTATTTACCCACTTTTCATTGGCCATTGCACCCAGTGGTATTATACACCAACACTACACCTTGTGAGCAGGCTAGGCACTATAGCGAGCGATCACGAGAGTAATTATCAAGGCATTTATCGTGTGGCAGCTGAACTGTAAACACTAGGGCAGGAGGGAAACAATCCATAACAGTGACTGCTCAATTTCAGTAATTTTCATACCAATACAGATAATTTTGACCATTATTCTGTTCCCATAGAAATTCATTGCCCCTGACGTATAGATAACAAATTTATAAATTGCATGATGAATTTGAAGCAAATGCCTCTCAATGTTTTACCATGGTTCCCTTGACTCTCTACATCCATCCTAGAGCAGGATGAGATGCTGATTAAACCCAGGACATGATGTTTTCCACATAGAACACTTTACATACATATGTGAGCAAGGCTAGAATTGTGACACTTCTCAATTATCCGTCACTTCTTTTGCACCTCCATTAGTGAAGAACACCCAATTTTCACCTCTATTAGTGAAGCACACCTACTCGGGGGGCGTCATGGCCACCCCTATGGCTCATAGGCTATATGCCGTATAATGTATGTCTTAACGATTTTCTATGGCCCTACGAATATTCCCGACCATTGCTTCTAATTGATAGTTGATCTCCATGCAGGCTGCGAGTTTCTGGTTATTACTTTGATGTGGCCCCTACAGATGGAAGTGGCTGTTCTTTTGTGTTCTTCTGATAAGTCATTCTGGTGTTTTTCCTTTGTTGTATTCAAAGTCTTACAGATAATTCTTTGTAGCGTTTTTCACCCTTAAAGGATTTTTTTTTATCGAGGTGCGTGTCTGCATAGCCCTGAGCTTTTTAATATGTTAAACGACTGAGAACGCCAGGCTGAAGGAAGGTATACATAATCACTAAAGTTATCCAATGATAGAAAATTCACATTTTTTATTATATCAAAATAGTATACAATAAATTCGGGACAGTTTTCTTGATGCACAAATAATATCTCACCTAGGATTCACACTGGATTATCATTGGCGGCATCTTCTCAATTTAGGATCACCTGTCGATGTTCAGCAGTAAAATAGATAAAATAGTAGAAATCGTTTAGTGCGTAGTGACTACCGATCATCTGGTTACATTTGACCATGCAATAACACACCAGCTGAAGACTATTGTACACGCTCTGACGCTAGCTGGCGGTTCTGTAAATTGTTGTTTCTTGTAAACGTTTGAGGAAACTCTTGGGTCAGCGACTCTGGTGGCCAATATTATGTTATCGATCACCACCTGACGACCATGGGCTAGACGATTTACAGTCGCCACATAATTAGTTGTCTAGTTAGTATCTACCACCGGGTTAGTGTTATTGATTTTGTCAAACATGTATATAGAACAGTTGTATGTTTACAAAATCTAGCCGTTCTGTTTATATGAGTCGACGGGGCTAAGAAGATTGTGTTAAACTTCTCCCTATTCTTTTTCGAAATACGACACTCGAAAGGGCCTCAACGGAACGGAAAAATTAACACACTAGATGTACAGTCTATGTTCGCTAGATCTAAAGTATGTAACCATATTTCTGTTATGTTTGACTAAGCGTATTGACGAGTTCAGTAAGGGTAGGAAGAGAGGATGATGCGAATCCAGCAAAACATGGAGAGCGAACAAAAATAAGGCCATGTCAACGGATTTTAGATTGATATAAACTTTTGTTGTCTAATTCTGAAAATTTACAAATAATTTCTAACCATATTTCATTTCCCTTGATGACCGAGAGCATCTTGCACCCACATGAGACAAGAAACAATCTCTCTTGCCAACTGTATGTCTTTGTCCTAGTCAAAAGATTACTGCCCTACCTTGTGTCTTTACATGTGCCGATATCCAATTATGTTTCAAACGACAGGTCCCAATTTTTCAGGTCACATGTAAAACCTACACGTCCCTTGTGTCAGCTACTGTCTCGAGGTTTTGTGCTTGTTATGAAAATGTCAACCTGTATGCCCCTTTGTCTGTAAAATGTAAACGATCGTCCTATCGATATAATGCAAATTAGTTGTTTTTTGTTTTACCGACTTTGGCTCTAAATAGTTAACTTTGCAATTCCGCTCTACCACAGTAGGGGTGAAAATAAAAACCAGCATCACTTGTATTCATTTTCTATCATCTCTTGGCTGCATGACTGCAGTTCCGGGTTTTTTAATGACTATTGTTATCATGCAGTCGGTCTGGTAGCTTGTGGATCGGATTGCTTCTGGCAGCCCTTCAGCTGAGAGTTTCTATAATCGGCTTCTCTTTGTTTGGGGTGTGGACTAAATATATAGTGGAAAGCGGATCAGGGTTCGCATTGTCGAGATCGACCTAATATTATTAATATTTTCTATATGGCAAGACTGTCCCTAGCAGATAACGTCTTTGGTGAAATGGTAATGTATCCAGACTGATATCAATTCTAGTACCTCTTATATTGATCACAACAGAAAATGGGAGAAGTTTGCTCCTAAGATCAAGTGGACTTATTCTTTTAGATTTTACAAATTGATGGAAAATATTACCCACTACAAGCTAGGTGAAACAAATCACGTAGAACGACTGCCACAAAAGATCACGAGTAAATGCAGAAATATTAGACTTTTACCAGACGAAACCATCGACCGCTTCCTGCATCAATTTCCGAGTATTGTCGATGCTGGTCTAAGACTAGATTCTTATGTGCCACATTCTTGCCAAATAAACAATACGGCACTGGATTATCCCTGACACCCCTATACCATCCCTTATCTCCTTAAAGCGCGTAAACTCCCTACATCACCCCTGACCTCCCTACATCACCCCTGACCTCCCAACACCACCTCTCACCGCCTTACACCATCCCCTAACTCTTTACATCATCCCTCACCTCCCCTCACCTCCCTACATCACCCCTCAACTCCTCACACCACTTCTCACCTTCTTATATCGCCTCTAACTTCCCACATGACCCTCACCTCTCTACTTTCCCCTCACCTCCCAACATCACCCCGCAAATCCTTACACCACCTCTCATCTCCTTACACCACCCCTCAGCTCCCTACCTCACCCCTCACCAGTCCAGTTTATTTTTGGTTGAACTGTCAGTCCCACACCATGGTGCAGTGCCGTAACCATTAGTTTTCATGGGAATATCTAATCAGGCTATTGATCAAAGCTTATTTTTTATGCCATTTGTGTCGTGGTCATTCACGGACGGATCCTTTGCAGGTGTCTGGGATGGAGTCAATGTTAACATATTAGTTCAAATGAATCCCGTGTATTGAGAGTGGGTCGTTTCGTCCTTCTTCTCATTGTTCGGAAAAGGAATTTGCATTTAATTGACTCTATCCGTATCTGCTGTCTATTGTGTTCAAACCTTTTGGAGTCTAACTGAGCCTATCTAGTCTAGCATTGTTCGGGTGTTGGTAAATGAAGTAAAAAAAAGTATCCTGATGCATATTCCACGCCGCATTGGTCTGCCTTGTTGAAATGTGTCGGAACATCTTTTTTGGGGACCAAGAAGGAGTCCTTTTTTTAAAGAATGGGCTAGAATCTTTGGCCTAGCTCCCGCCTGCCTCTGAACTCCTACTGCCCCTTAAAGTGTAGTCAAATCCTCTTTCAACCAGATGACCATGATCAAATTCCTTGTAATGTCATGAAAGTACGATTTAAACATTGCTCTATAAAAAAGGGTGTATTATAATGGAATACAGTACAACCCATGCCCTTTTACTTGAAACTTTCACAGAATGTAGTAAAGGTATGTGAATACACATAAGTTTCAATAACGTCTTTGTTCCTTGTTTTTATAGTCTTCAGTTCATCTAGGCCAAACTAGACTAAACTTTGATTTTGCTTATTTGGTTTTGGAAAATGCCATAAAGAACCAATTTAACTGGAAAATGTGAATATATAGAAATCACCAGATGACGCTACTCCGAATTGTTGGATATGTTTTTGACCTCTCGAAAATCGAGCTCAGATAAATGCAACAAGAGATTTCACGAGAATTGTAAAAGTTATACCAAGATGGATCAGCAAAACTCAATCTATTACCAGTTCCAATACTTTTATATCATTTTCTTATTGCCTGAATATTATTTTCTCAGCATTTTTCCTATCCAGATGTTCTCAGTGCAATTTTGCTGAAGTTGCTATGAAGCACAGGAACTGCTTTTGCCAAACGGATGCACCTCATAGCATCCTGTGGCTTGAAATGAGGAAGATCTAGACTGTGTTTAGTCTGTGATCCCGTTTTACAGCGTTTATTTACATCTCTGTTCTGAGAGGAATCCGAAGCTGATGGACCTGTGAATTCATACATTCCGAGACGTTTGCCCAATTTATCGATTCACGTTTCATCCTTCCTTTCCAAGGACTGCTTTCCGGAACCGGAATTACGTCGCGCACGCGCAATGCGTGTCTGACCTGGACAAAGGAGTCACGTGACTACAATCTTAGGCCTGTCCACACGGGCCTATAGGCCGACACGAGCCTAGACACTGAGAGTCAATACGCTGTGGCCAGTGAGCACAGTCCTCTTCTGAACTAATGGATCTACATTTGCTCCGCACCCTCTGGAGAACCGACTGCGCATGTCAGAACGATTACCCCTCCCTCTGGTGGGACTTTGGGGCGGAGATGTTCATCCCTTGTCCTCCTAGTTGTTGGGCGGGGAGATGGGTAAGCGGATATATATGTGAAAGCGGGAACACGGTTTGTACAGGGAAAATCAAGCCTGCTCACAACATCCTTTTCATGAAAATCTAATTCAGAGGATTATATTTTGTGGTAAGATAGATTATGCGCAAAAAAGGTAGAGCAAGAAGAAACAAGAACTAACATTTTGGTACCTAATCTAATTAGGTGAAACTTTGCTGTGCATATATATAAAAGACTTTCAGAAGTCACACTGTGTAGTCATTTTTCTTTATCTGGGGTGCTTTCTATTTCAGTTAACTAAGTCTCATTTCTTTACATTTTTTTATTATAAGAAAGCCTTCATTCTGCTTAAATAATTCGATTGTATCGGATGATTATTTTTGGTTCACTGCTTCAGAATCGGCATAGTGCTAATATTCTATCAAACATCTGATTTCAAAGCATTGGATGGTCCATTTACTTTATATTAATACCAATGATTATCTAAATTGTAAAACTTTGCAGCAACTGAAAGGAAGCTATTAACTGAGTCTTTAGCGTCTGATATAATGTAAACAGCCACTCCAAGATTCTCTATGAGACAGCAACGTAATTAAGATTAAATTGATCTACTGATAGGTCATCAGACAAAGTATGATGTGCAGCAAATATCATTTAAAATTACCCCAAGCAGTAACTCTTGTCTTCTCAACAGTTTGTTTGTTCAACAAATTGCAAGGAAAGATCACATTTCTTCTGAAAGGCTTGGAAGTTCCCATTGGATTTTCTGTGCTTCCTTTGGCATAACGCAGGAATTCCACGTCTAGACTCGCGCATGACATTTGAAATGCCGAGGGATTTATGGTCATGCTTGCAGCATTTACAGCAAGAAATTCAATCCCTTCTGCGCGACTGAAATTTTACTATTTTTGCTCTACACGAGGTTTTTGTATACAAACATTTGTGATGCCATGCCAGTGGACCGTATTTTACTTTGAACTTTGTTATTTAGCAAAAATAATTATTCCATTCAAGTAATTACATCGTATTCCGTATGTTTCTTTTCCGTATTCAGTTATCGAGTGTGCTCGCTGTTAATCTCATAATTAGAAATAATCCGGTGTTTAAGCTTTTAGTTTTGCTCTTTTTTTGTCATCAGGGGCTACTTCCTGCTAGCAACTAACGACTAGCCCATTTCTACCTTTTCATGTCCCCTCAATAAGAAATGGTTGTTCGTCCACGATTAGTTTCCCCCCGCCTCAGTTAAAAGTAAATACTTTACTATCTCTTTCCTGTTTACAACTAATGAGTTTACATCTCCACTGAGACCGTTGTTTTTAATTAATTCAGACCTGCAACCTAACAGGTGCATCAAACACAAGTCATGGGCATCGTTCCTTTTTTATTTTATTTGAACACGAAGTGTTTATTCATATTTAGACATACGTTGAGTGATTTTCTTTCATTTTCGAAAGTACATCTGTATTACAAATCTTGCTCCTTTTTAAAAACTAAACCTTGACTAATGCACATAGTACTATAGTTTTATATCTTACTGGAAAATATTGTAATCAACCCTTCTTTGATAATGTTCTCCTGTATTCATCTAGATCAGGTTATATGACTTGATACAAAAGATTAGTCTGACGTCAGTGGCTTTATATTTAGCCCTTGTTGGAGTCCATCTGAAAAGCATTTAATGCTGGTCATAGTTTTGAAGCAACCAACTGGATGCCTACACATGTATACGACTCTATAATGCTATATGCATTAATTTACAAACTGCAAATTTCATAAATTTATGTTGAAATCCAATTTATATGTTTTGATTGGATAATTCATTGAAAAGCTGCACGGTCGACACCCAAATAGGTGTTATAGGGTAATACCCTTTTTGGTGACATTGATTTATATGGATCTTACTTTTCAAAATGTAACTTAAAGGCAGACTATGACTGTAAGTAGCGAATATTGAACTTCAGCTTATCACATACAGAGATTTATCCTACCCCTAATATAAATTCCCATAGGCTTAACATTGACTTTCCATATGCGCCCGTATGTCGCATACGAATAAAAAATCGCCCTAGGAGCGTACAAAAAATGGACCAATCAGAGATCAGCAGCTGAAAGTAGTTCCAAGCGCCTTCAGAGCAGCAAGGAGAGCTATAAGTTTCTATCATGTTTTTTTGTTATTATCCTCACATAAAAATATCGTTCACAGGGGGTAAGATAAAATCAAAACCTTATTTGTTTTAATCTGGGCTCCCGTATGCGACTCCTGGAGTTTTGGCTCTGGATATCACTCGGCTCCACCTCGTGATATCACTACGCCAGACTCCAGTCGTTGCATACGGGAGCCCAGATTAAAACTCATCCGGTCTTACGATAATATCATATGGGTTAATGCCAGTCTGATAATATGTTTCTTCATCAAAGGGAACCGTAGCCTTATGACATTATCATTCGTAATGAATACGGCTCTATCAAGCATCGACCATCAGCACATCATATAAAGAAGCTATTTACACTTTGTTGACACTGACGTTGAGTCTTACCTCTCAGATTACGTTTTACGGTCAACTAATTTCCGGTTTCACAGAATCGTATAACGATCATTGGCAAACACGATCTGACCAGAAGTCTTTCTACCCTTCATCTGCCTGCAACAGGAAGTGCTTTCAATATGCTACTCATGCGCAGTGCAGACATCCGGCCCGAGGCTGTCATGACGACAGAAGGTGACGCTGAGCAGCGCGCCGGCACCCAGCGAAACCTTAACACAAGATGGCCGTGCCCTGCATCAGCCAATCAGGAAGCTCGTACCACTTGGCTGTTGTCCCTTTGGATGAGTTACTCGGGTTTATTTACTTCTGACCTTCCATTGGTGTGATTTGTGATGGCCATACCGCGTCTTAGTCCTGAGCGTTTAATACGGTTGAAATCAAATTATCTAGTTGAAGCAAACACAAAATTTGTAAAGGATGATTTTCGAGAAAAAAAAGAGTCACTTTATTATGAGAATTTGATTAAAAATGAAGCATTTATGCATAAGATTCTAAATTTGTGTTGCCACCTGTCATTTATCAAAGGACATTTTGATAATAGCTGTAAAACTCATATCATTGAATGTGGTTTACATTCGAGTAAAAAAAAACGTAGAACTTTACGTTGATATTTCTGAAATGATTGAAGAAAACTATACCGGTATACCATGAAAGAATTCCTATGGAAATCAGGAAAATGTAACTAGTTTGCATTTTACTGATTTCTTTTTTTTTATGTTTAGGTAAAATTATACAAAACCTTAGTTTTACTCATTTGGTATTGGCAAACGTCACATTTTTGTTCAAAAGGTACCACTTTGAATAGATAAATGTCAATATCTAAGAATAACCAGGTGGCGCCACTGCAGATTAAGAGCGATAGCAAATTATGGGTAATTATTCTCAGGAAACTGGCTCCAGTACTGGCTTTAGACACCACTCAGATAATTCAGACAAGTCTCTCATCTCGCCTCTCCATAAAATATCACTGAACATGGGGAAGGCGACCGCCAAAGACTCAGACTCTGAGAGGACAAAGAAACAGGAGCAGCAGAGCACCTCTGTGGCAATTTATGACAGCCAGTTGGTGAAATTAGCCTGCCAAAATACCACCAGGGCGGTCACCTTCCTCATGGGGATGCCACGGTATCATGCCCTTAGCTTGATTGACAACTTCCTTGGGGCCGAGGCTACCCCTGAAGAGGCACGTACTGCTTAAGCCGTAGACACACCAAGCGAGAAACGCTGCCGTGTTATCGGCATTATGCAGACTTCATATCTCTCGCCGTAAACCTCGAACTGTTACTCACCCCTGACAAGTGCCACCCTCCCGCCCAGCACCTCGGATGGATTGGAGTTGATTAGGACATGGTAGGCATGGAGCTGCACTTCTCCGACGAACATCTCATAGATGCAGTAGGACACTGCTGGGCCTGACAGCGCTCTGCGCCATCAACCAGAGCCAGCTACAGTTTTTAGGGGGCCGACTTGTCTATATCACCCATTGTATGTCGCAGGTTAAATCCTGAGTTGGCAGTATGCCCTGGCCAGGTCGGCCTTCCAGACCCAGGCACCCAAGTCCATGCTGTTGCCCACTACCAAGCCCCTAGCGAACACCTCACCTTAGTGTTTCACACATGTATAGTCATCCACACGGACCAAATGGCTGTCACGGATGCGGTCGCAACGGGTTCCACCAGCAACCCCTCCTTGCGGAAGTGGCATGAGAGATATAGCTCTCAGCCCCCACCGCTCCCACAACATTTGTACTCCTGTATATAATATTGCAGCTTTTGCCTCTTCTCACTTCAGAAAGAGGATCTGATCGACATGGTGATGTGGTCACTGAAATCAGCTGAGGCGGCCTCGAATCGTCGCAGCCACCTTATACACTGCACGAAAACCACCATTTTACATATATATATATATACGCCATCGCGATAACGCACGTATCGGCTGTATAGGGCCTTGTTTACATTTGTATACACCTCTTAGCCGTGTCTGCGTTTCGGGCGTCTACGAGACAGTTTCCATATGTAGACGCGCGCGACTTGGCTGTATTTCACGCCTGGCATATCCAAGATAAAACATGCTCTGCGCGATATATATAAGCCAGGCGTATGTGTACTGAAAATTAAAAAAGGTCGCTACCTCTACCATGCCCGTTGTTGTTTTTAGACCCGCCGACCCCCGTCTCCTGCCACCCCCCGTCACCCCCCGACTCCCCCCCACCACCCCCCACCACCCCACGCCACCCCACGCCACCCCACGCCAACCCCAGCCAGCCTCAGTGAGAAGCCCCCCGCTGCCCGCCGCCCACCGCCCACCGCCCGCTGCCAGCCGCGTTTGTACAGGTTGACCCAGTGGGAAACCCTCCCCCACCCCACATCGCCCGCCCATGCCCGCCGCTGCCCGCCGCGAGGTGTTATGGTGTCGGATGGGGGCCGGGTACACATGTGCAGCCGGATTAGCGGGCGGGCGGCTGAGCGGGTGGCTGTGAGGGTGGCGGCCGCATTCACACTACTTCTAACAAGACGGGGGGCGGAGTCGGAGTCGGAGTCGGAGTCGGAGTCAAGAGGAAGACTTCAGGCGCACAGAGACACTGGGGGGAGGCGATTATATAGTAAGCCTGACTGTCCACACATTGAAATGGTGTTTTAAAGTTAAATAAAATATCAGAAAAACGGTAAAAAAAACAACTTAATGCAGGGTTTATTATGTGTAATTAATCAATTTATACTCAATCAGGTTTTATAAAGGTTTTATAAAATAAATTGGTAATATAAGATTGCATTTCTCATATAAAACAGACTTGGATGGTTAATGGCAAATGAAATATGCTACCACTGATGTCCCCAAGTGGCAGAGGTCGGAATTATTGGATAGTGGCATAAATAAACAGAATCAGGCGTATATATATGACGTACATAAGACCGCACCATCCACACATATATACGCCACTAGATAAGGCGTCTTCAGATCAATATGCCGGATGTCAATATATGCCTGGTGGCTCTCTACATGGATAGATCTCTGTGGACCAGGGACCTGTTTCACTGGTCTCGTGACATGTCTGTGACACCATACAGACATTGGGTTTGTTTAGTTTTGTGACACCACAAGAAGCTGCCTTTAGGAAATACAGACCCCAAACATAAGAATTAGACAAATCAAGACACATCACCGACCTGTTTCACTAGTTTTGTGACAAATGTGTTATATATGAAAAGCGGCACCAATAGTGCAAGCAAAAACGGGAAAACGAAGTCTAATGTCTAGTTCTTATGAAACCAGACACGCCATCTAGACGCCATCTAGACATGTCACTGACTAGTGAAACAGGTCCCTGGCCTCGTTGTCATCACTGGCCTTCCAGATCATCAACGGTCATCCATCAAATACTTATAATTGAAGGTATATAATAAAATAAAAGCGTATTACCTTACTGGAACATACTCGTGTACCTTCTTTCTTTCAATAGAAATATTCCACTCGCTCTGCGAGCTCATGGAATATTTTCATTGAAAGAAACGTGGTACGCAAGTACGTACCAGTAAGGTATGTACATTTTATCCTACCCCTAATAAAAAAACGCCATAGGTTTAACATGGGATTTGTTTATTTCACGGATGTGACATAAAGTGTTGTTTATGCCACTACTTTCTGATACTGAAAAAATATGGAAACGGGGTAGGATAAAATCTGGACGCCACTCGTTTGAGTTTGAGCTTATTTATGCTCATTGTGTTGGCTCCGTAATGTCACTCGTCTTCGACTCGTGAAATTATGGAGCCAACAAAATGCGTGGCATAAACAAACTGAGACTCAAACTCGTGACGTCTCTTTATATTATCTTAATCTTCATAGTCTTTGACGGGTTGCTGTTCACGATACAATGGCTTTGGAGACAATGGAGAGGGAGGTCTAACACTTGGGAACTTGGTCATCAACCTCAGGTTGAAGCCCTTACTTACCCCGCCTGGGAGGGATGTCAACCTCCACCCGACTGATGTAATTATGTCTTGTAATTTTGCCTTATTCCCTCCACATTCGTATTCTCTCTAATTACTACTTGTCCTCTTTATGTCAATAGAGGATAATTGGAGGAACTAAGCTTAGAGGAATGGTGGTTCTTTCATCGGCTCCTAGAGGACACCACCCACCAACCGCTTCAAATAATTTGAACCCAGTCAACACCGTTTTTTTACTGAACTGTTTATTGATAAAACTTTATTCTTATGCCCTTGCTGAAACATGAATGCCGAGCTCGGTTTTCATGTTTCTTATTGATTGCTATTCTGGATCAGAAAAGCTTAATAAAGGTCATTTTTCTTCCAACTTATACTCTTCGTGTTCGTGTAGGATGAGAATTTAACTATTATAAAAACATCTACAGTTTGTATATATTATCATAAATTTGCAATGTGGGTCTGAGATATTCAGATTTTTCCTTATTCAAATTGCTGTCAATTCATTTTGAAACTGTCTCATTAGTTTTACCATATTTGATGAGTCAGTAACAATTAAGACCAAGTGTACGACACACGTACAACATATCATCTCATTTTCATGTAACCGGTTCTAGATTTTTATTATCCCCCTTGTGCGGAGTCATCAAAGAAGATGTTTAGAGCGCCTGGAATTAGTTACCTGAAGATTCTCGCTTTTCAGAATCTCTAGAAGGAATCTCCGGAAAAAGAGGACTCCTCTTTTAAAAGACCGAGTTGAATTGCACCTTTTGAATTGTAGGTATAAACAACAAACAAAATTTAATGATCAGTTAATCAAAATACCCACTAGGAAAACAAGACAGCATGATAGTATATCATTTAAGCAAATTAGACCTTATTGTGAGCGCTATAAAACTGGTGTCTCTTCCAGAGGAACTCTGGCCTGGAACTCATTCAATGCTTAAATTTAAAAATATAGATGACTTTAAGAAGTTTCAATTGACACTTAAAAGTAAGACCTTGGACAGGTTATGGCACAAATAATATTATTACGGTATGAAATTGTGTTTTTTTCTCTTGTTCAATTCATTTGTACTATTCATTTGCACTATCCTTTATGGGGTCGACCCCTGCCCCTGGCTATCCCTTGTGCATAATGTAAATAATGTATTTAACGCACATCCTTTTGCTGTGTAAACTCCTGGAATTTTATTGTGTATAAAAACGATTTTGTTCTCAAGATAGCTTCGGGCTTGTATCCCCGGCATTATGTACACGGTTCCTACCAAATAGCGGTATTACTTGATACATAAGTATCCTTTTGATATTTTAATTGGATATTTATGATTCAAATTGGTATGGTATTTTTCCAAGAAAATTTAGCTTATTATTGTCTGTAAGTACTGGCTTATTATTCCAGCCAGAGGTTATTCTCTGTAACCTTGTTACTGCCTCTGCGATCAGACCAGCTTGTATTAGGGACCATTCATTATTTACGGCAGAGGGGGGGGGGGGGTGAGCTATTGGAGGGGGGGGCAAATTATGTGCAGTTATAACCTTATAAATACACTATATAATTGCGGCCGAGGCGTGGTCGCCAACCGGGTAACCAGGGGGGTTACTACCAGCAAGTTTGTATCCCGGTAACACTCCGCGTGGTCATTACGTCACGCTTCTTTAACGGTCACGCCAGTCGCGCCTCCACTGTTGAACTGAATGCACGGTTTTCATTTGTGAAAAATTGTAGTCTTACTATATTGAATAAAGTGCGATGTCTGTGATTATTCTGCCAAACCAATCTCCGTCTATGTTGTTATTAGTATCGTTATTATTATAAGCCATCTAGCTGCCAACTTATATGAGGGTATTTGCCTGGGGGCAATTTATTTAGAGGTATTTGCCTGGGGGGGAGGGCATTTTATTTAGAGGTATTTGCCTGATGGGGGGGCATTTCATTTCGCGGTATTTGCTTGGGTGGGGCGTTTCAATTTCAATGATTTACGTTTTTGTAATTCACCCACATAAGAGGTTCTAGAACTGTGTATTTTGGATAATCTATACAATTTAGAGGCCAATAGTGTCTGATCTCTTCAAGCAGAATTAAGAAATTTACATATAAAGCATGGTGATTGTGGCAGAGAAGATAATAAGTGAGGTACTGTAACACCTGGCAGTGCCATGTCTGTGGAGTGGGAGCTCATCATACTAAGACATCTTGTAATCTGCCATGCAAAATGGTCTAGTATTCGCAACCTTTTAAAAACTTCAAATATATGAAAAACAAGCCAGGACTATTTTCTGCACAAGAAAACTGCAATGATTTTAGATTGTGTAGGTTGTGCATGAATATGCTAAGGCATCAAAGGCAATACCGCTGTTAGGAGATTGCTCCATGACCCTATGCGGTGCAGCTCCATTGTATTAGTATCTATACTCATTTAAATGGTCAATGTCAGGTGATCACCGTGCAATGTAGCTTAGCACATACAAGTTGTCCTTTTGGTGCCTCCACTGTCTCAATAGAACACCCCCTTAAGATAGGGCTCAGAGCAGCAGGTACATAAGCTCCCATGCCAGCATGTCCTGACAGGCTAAGGGTTCAATTCCTAGATGGTGGATATATAATCCTATAACTATGATACGCCAGTTTGCAGTCATTGCATGTTGCCTCCAGGCATTCCTGTGCGAACCGCCGCATGATGCCTTGAGGCATCATAAACTTGGATTTTTTTCAAATTCATTTTCTCAGTCAATTTAAGCACGAAAGGGTTAGAAATTGTCCATACTTAAATATAACAGTTTTAAAACAATGTATTTCTGTGTTTTGAGTCTATATAGTGCCATGGAGATGTTGATTTGCGAGTAGAACTCGGAGAAAACCAAAATAATGCACAGATCAAGTCTGGCCTATGGACAAGTTGGGCCGGCGTTTCAGGGGTGCATCTGGTAGAAGCCTGCAGCAGTAGTATGTAGGAACGGCGTAGGGGGTGCAGCAGTACATTTCCTGCCTCGTTTTGGAGTGTGGCGGTTAAAGGGTTAAAACATCATTTAACTTCCACATTTCTCAAGGGCTGGATAGCTGCATATTAGAGGATTTGATTATAGATATTTAAAATTTGTATGCCAGAATTCACCTGGCTTTATTTATTTACCATTACATTATATGGGTACAAATACATTTATATATGAGAAAGAATCGATTTAAGGCTATTTCCTAGGGAAGGGGGGGGGGCATATATCAGGGTATTTTACTCGGGGGGGGGGGGGTTATTTTGAGGTATTTCCGAGGGCGGGGGGTGGTTAATTTTAGGGTATTTCCGAGGGGGGGCATTTCATTTGGAGGTATTTCCGAGGGGGGGGGGGGGCAATTTATTTTGGAGGATTCGCTGAGCAAAACCCACACACCCCCTGCCATAAATAATGAACGCTCCCTTAGTTGTGCAGAAGGCAGTATAAAAATCGAAAATAAAAAAAGAAGAGTCCCATCCATAATGAGGTAAAATTACCATATATTACGAAATAGGTTACTTTAATGTTTATTCTATATTAGATATTTATAATCGGTCATGATGATATTTCTTATTATCTAAAATTACTGTCAAAACATACATTTATCACCCATCTGCATGATTCAAAACAAGTCTATCATAATAAGAGGGTCACTGCAACACATATAGGCTTGGGTCCAGGGACCAGTTTCGTGACATGTCTAGATGGCGTCTAGATGGTTTGTCCGGTTTCATAAGAACTAGAGATTAGACTTCGCTTTGTCCATTCTTGATTGCACTGTCGGTGCCGCTTTTCATGTTTGTCTAACACTTTTGTCATGAAACTAGTGAAACAGGTCCATGACGTGTAGATCTGTCTAATTCTTATGTTTGGGGTCTGTCTAATCCTAAAGGCAGCTACTTGTGTTGTCACGAAACTAGGCAACCCCAATGTCTGTTTGGTGTCACAGACATGACACAAAACTAGTGAAACAGGTCCCAGATCACGCCATAACGTCACAGCATTGTCAATCATGATAGTAAATCGTTTAAGACTTATGCAAGTTATAAAGTTATCTATTGTACCATGATGTTAGCATTCAGAACGTGTTATGACAGTGTTGTGTATCCGGTGTATCTGACTGCTGTGTGTAAATAAACCATATTCTACAAATACGTGGTTTGTTAAAGGTATAAGGATGACACCAATGTTTTGATCTGTATGGCCGTATTTTCCGCGTAGTTGCCGCGTAGTGTTACGTAGCTTCAACTGCACATATAATACGGCCACATAGATCCAGAACATGGTTATATTGTATTTATAATTCATCATCCAAATGTAAGTTGTCAAAGGAAAGAAAGAAATAGCCGCTGAACTTCGCATACACTACTTTGCACGCTAGGCACATTTCTTCCGTATTCTAACGAGTATCTAGAATGTGGCTTTCCGTTTTCTAGTCAGAAGCAATTTATATCCTCTACATGGAGAATCCACCTGTTTATGAATGTCTAAGAACTACAATTTACAAACTAATGAAATCTTGCTGGAGAAATGTGGGGTAGATTTGAATTCTCGGCTTGTGCTGAGATGCTATGATCACCTGACCCTCGTTTGACCCTCTAAGTTATTCATCCCGCTTCCCTCAGCCCGCTTTCACGGGTGCTCGCTGTGCCCTGTGATGACAGCCATGGCACGTGAGTCTGCTGACAAGTCCGACAGTTCTATGCATTACAAAGCAAGCATCTCCGCCGTTTTCCTTACCATGATATGTGGAAAAAGAATCATTTCAGTATTATATATATGAAATTGTAAGGAGAACGATAAAAGTAGGGATGCCATATATTTCGTAGCAGATTACATACATATTACCGGATTCCAGTTATGAATGGTTTAATATGTGAACTATGAGGATGTGGAATGAGATAAGATAATGTGATTGGACGGGGTCTTTACAGTATGCCTCGTCCTCAAGCGAGCCCGACGACTCATATACATATGCTGTGATCTCTCTAGTACGTTCTTATTACCCTATGAGTCTCTGCATCAAGCACATTCAAGGGCACCCACATATATAGTGACTTGACATTTGCTTCTCATAAATAACTGCACACAAATAGTTCACACTTCCTGGTTAGCTGTTCGGATATCATTCTGCACACTGTGCAAGAACTGATATATCGTGTATTCCGTACCACTTGACTTGTTATGAAAAAGCGTTTTAAATGATTTTCAGGCTTATAAAAATAAGCAGACAGGGTGAGTGTGTCTGAATTACATTCGTTCCTTTTCATTTTGTCCGAAATATTCACTGAGTACATTCAGAACAGATTTCATTTAGGCACGCTACCTTTGTCTCCATAGAATAGGGAACAGAACTATCGTGGCGACTACCCCATAACCACCTACAATATACACAATGTTTTGAAAATAGATCAGTATTTACAAATACATGGTCAATAGGTCCTGAAACGTGTAACAACCTGGCCTGGGTGTCAGCTCGCATCGTATTCATATGACTATTGACGGTTGTGTGAAGCGAAATGATGATAGTGCTTCGGCAAGTTTTTTTTCGGGGTTTTAAAATGAGACCGGTTGATAACAAGTAGTCTAATGGGATAGTTGTTCGCACTTCATGCTACAAACCTGCGATGGTAAAACCTCAGCTGAAATGTCTACGTCTATAAATCTCGTGAAGTAAACCAATCACTACATTTTGGATATTTCAAATGCTGGTACCGCCACCTATGAAGTAACGATGGAACTAACCTGCCATTTTCATCGGAATACTTCGTTATGTTTCACCAAGCGAGAGGCTTCTAAACTAGAAGCAAATGGGATGTTCATCAGTGATGAGTGAGCGTGGAATTATATATTTCTGTAACCCACTTGCACCCAGTCAACTTGCTTCTTCGACAGCTTATCGATGACCTAGATTTATCAATCAGTGGTAGGTTAATGAGGAACTTCGTTCTCTAGTGATTGCTCATGGTCAGCTGGGCATGCCTCAAAGACACTGAGACACTGCCCCTTTGCCCCTTTCCCAAAGTCACAGTGTTGGCAATAAGCTCGTGAAGGGACAGATTTTTGCAGCTGATGTACCAACTTGGCAAAACTAAATGTCTGCTGGCTTTATATGTTCTTTAACCCATGAAAATCAGTACAACTCGAGGTGACAAATATCAAGATGGATTCAAAGCAGAGTGAAATCCGTAGTCAAAACTTCAGGGATGGTATGGGGTGGTCAACATCAAAGCGAATCAGGTTTTGATTTTAACCTACCCTGTCTCGACTATAATTATTTGAAAAAAAAAGACAATTATCGATAAACGTTTTGGCTTGCATACATTTTTGTTTTTTTTGTCTTCTTGATGATCGATCCTGTCCCATTTGTTTATCAGTAGGTAAGTATTAAACAGTAATTCTGTTATTTACCTTGATGCTGCCAGCAGCATTCGGCATGTTACTTACTAAAATTACGATGTCAAACCGCAGCGATTGTTACTGTTTCTTATTCATTTTTTCTTAAATATTTATTGGCATTGAAGAACGACTTGTACTTGTTGAAGATCTAACCTTAAAAAATAAGAGTGTCATGATCAAACAATGTAAATGATATATAAAGAAATGTAAGCAGTAAACAATTTAGATTTCGGAAACTACGCACTTGCATTACGCTTTATGCGGCAAATACTATAAATATATATAAGAGCCATATCATATCTCATTTCAAATATTGTTCGTTTATCATACATATTGCATGAACAAACGACCGTTCTACCTTTGGGATAAACTAAAGCATCGAATTTTACGCACTGTATTCAATAACAGTGTTACAATAAAAGGATCTCTTAAAAGATGAATATATGTAATGTCAGACCTTTCAAAAAAAGACGAAAAATATGATCGCTAATGAACATGTATACAAACAGATACAATGACGAGTGGATGGCGCCAAAATGAAAACAGACTTGACAGAGGTGTCAGGCTTTAGAATGAATTACCACATAAAGTACTGCAACTTAGTGACTTCAGACTCCTTCAAGGGACAAGTCAAGGCTCTAATCGAACCTGAACTTAAAATCTCTAATGACTGATATCATCATTACTTCATCTATTCAACTACTCTGCTATTTGCGGAGTTATGTAAGACTTATGTTTCTATAGTATGTGACCAGTAGATTGTATCAGACAAACTCAACTGTACTTTTTGAGAGATTTAGAGCACATTCATTCTTAGGTTTTCATGACATTAATATCATTCAGAGGATTAAGCACCACTTTCATAGGACATTTCTATAACATAGGTAGACTTCATCTTACCATATCAAATGCAGTCCTATGGAAATTTATATAACGGGTAGGATAAAATCCATTTCAGTCCCTCAACTAATCTCATTTTGTGGGGCCACCCACAAAGTACATACGTACTGAGGGGGTGGGGGTCACACACATTTTGCATATGCTCGTTCTGTGTTCTTTTGCGTACCAGATTACGAGGGCGATTGGGTGGTCCAAAGTTTCAGAAATGCTATGTACATGATGGCCCCTTATATACTATACCATTATCATCCCATAACCCTTGTCTTGAAAATACCTGCCAGTGACTTGAGAAAGACTCCAATTGGTGACAGACCATGGTATAGGCCCGTTTACATTGGCCGACGAAAAAGGTGTAGATTGTTCTCTTTAAAGCCCATTTCCATTGGTCGTCACCAATCGACAGTCAGGAACCACCGATAGACCTTTATCACTGCTGCTGCACAATCGTAATTGGCTATTAGAAGAACTCATAAAATCTACACCGTTTTGATCAGCTAAAGGAAACGGTGCAGTTAATGCCTTCTTTACCCTCCAATTTTGGGTTTTTAGTATATTTTTATAATACTCCGTGGGCATTAATTACGAGTTTAAAATGTTAAGTCTATGAGAAAACACATACTAGGGTTAAGATAGAAAAGAATATGCAGCTTTAGTTGTAATAATTGGTGTATAATCCAAATTGTTCAACCTATATGAAGATACAGCATGAAAGAGTTCACCGTGATTCGTTAAATCAACTCCAACTTTTGCTCCAGTTATGCTTGAATCTATACCAACTCTAGTGTGAAATAATCATCACTGGTTTATAGACATTAGAAAAATCGGACACGAAGGACATCCAGATATGCAAAAACGTTTAATGTGTTAATTTCTGAAGGATGTCTTACTGTAAATATTGACATTTATTCCTTTTGCTGTGTAATGCATTAAATACGCATTGCTATAGATGAAGAAGAACAGCTCACAATGAAAACCAGCCTCCGGGCTTAAAGTAAAGCCCGAATTAATAGCAACTACAGTGTAATTATACACATGGTTGTCAAGAAATGCTACTGAACAAAAAGCATTGTAACTGCATTGGGCGTTTCCGAATCCACCTTACTCTTGAGCTTCTGGTGAGCACATCGTAAGCAAAACTTTGAGCAGCTGGTGGCGCCGACTAGTATCGGAATTGCGAACTGGCGTCTAAAGTCCTGTGATACTTAGAGTCCGGATTTCCCAGCAGGTGGAACGGTATCACGAGAAAAGGATGAATGGAAGAAGACAAAACAGGCAGGGGGAGGGGGAATGTTTTGTTTATTAGGGTATTAACATAAGAATACTTCTGGAAATCCGACATGAATATAGGATTTTCTTTTCAGTTTAGGAAACTGAAGGGAAGAAGAGAACAATTTATTTCAATAGTTTTAACTTGTAACATATACACTGATAAGATTTTGGGAATGAAAATGTTCATGCTGCGAATATGACCAAGATTGAATGCAACAGTAAACCAATGATCGAACGAGAGTACAAACCATAACCCGAGAAAAAGCTTAAATGTGTGTCCTAAAAGAAAATAAATATCCGACATGGAAAGGATGAGAAAGAATAAAACAAGAGATGATCTGTTATAATATGATTTAGTAGTCAGTCACCTACAACAAACAATATTGTTAGTTGACATGAAAGGTGAGCCTAGAAATAGCTACTTCTCAATCTAAATATATAAGAAAAACTAATCTCATTCTTCCCCCCCCCCCCTCACCAAATATTATGAAGGATATATGTTAGCTGATATTCCGAGTGATTGTTGCCCCCTTGTATTTTCACAATGTTTAAGGAGTTAAATCTAGGCATCCTTATGTTCATAGATATATTTCTCGTAGCTACACGAGTAGTTGTAGCAAACTGGAATAATTCTTTACTAGTGTCGCTATCGGGTGCTGAAAAGAAAAATCGTATGTACACATATATGTATCAACATACACGGGATTTCACAGTAATCAATTCTGTAGCTCACACAGAGTAGTAAAATACTGACGCTCACCGAGTGGTTTTAAGCGGGTTTTTGAGATGTACGTACGAATTAGGTCGTAGGAGTCATCCAAAGGTCGATTTCAATCTTCAACAATATCATATATTTGCCAAGGAAACCGACTGCTATCAATGATTTCCTTACTGGTGAACTTGCTATGTTACCTAATATAAATATATGTATAACTATTTTTTTATGAAAACGTCTAGTCCAGATAAATAAATGATAAACCTTATCAATAAGTGAAGTTATTGATTATGGTTTTCAATAGGATATAGCCAAGGGTCCCTTGGGCTCTCGATATCACAAAGGGTAACATACTGTGAATTGGCCGGGGCTACTAGCCGAGTACACGAGCGGATCACTGGGGAATGAACATACATGACCTTGCTCTGGTTTGCTTAAATCTTCAGGAACTTGACTCACTACCTGCAAATGTCTCGTACTCTCCCAGCAGATCTTTTTATCTGACTTACATCTATGGTTAGAGAGTGTGCGTTTTTTAACTCTTGTAGCCATGTTTTCATGTTCTTATTTCTTTTTGTGTGCATTTTGAATATAAATAACCACAAAGGAAGAGTGTGTTTTTTATATGAACTATGAATATCATTACATAAAACCCAACTGCTTTGCCCGGAATTGAGAATTCGTGGAGCTGAACCATTAACCCCTCAGAGGGACAGAGTGGAGACAGCGGAAGTGGCCAATCTATAGATAGTAGAGTCTGTACCACACAGTATTGTACCTATGCTAATCGTAGGCAAGTAGCCAGCGTGAAGCAGACGGACACACATCTGATACCGAGGACACACCAAGCTAGTCAAAGCGACAATCTCTGGGCCCTGTTTTATTTTCTGCCCGAGGAGTCTTGAAACGCCCGGGGAGAGGTCCTAGGAGAGTTTGGGTTCGATATTTCAATGTTTCCCGAGGAAGGAGAGTTGTGGGCCACGATCTAGGAGATCTCCTCAAATTTCGTTTTATTTTCAATCCTCGGGCCAGGAGAGCTCCTGAAAAGTGTCCTGCAGCTCTCCTGGCTGGGGACACGTCTAGGGGTATCGTGGGTGGTTCAAAATAACAAATAAAAGCTATTTAATTCATTTGAACTATCGGAAATATATTTATTATGATTTTAATTAAAACTGGAGGTCTCAGATGGAGAATTACTGTGCTATTTACTTAGATATACATACATTCATAAATGATGAAATTAGTTCCCAAAAATACCACTATGTGCCACCACCTGCAGTATACACTGTCTCCTCAAAAGTCTCCTACATGTATATTTTCTCCTGGGGCTCTCTCAAAGGAGACTTCGGCCGAGGATTTATCTCCCTCCCGAGGACAGCGTAAATCGAACGAGATTGAGGAGATCTCCTCAAAAATATCCTCAATGGAGCTGTCCCTCGTGGGGACTCTCCTCCCCCAGGAGAGCTGAAAATAAAACAGGGCCCAGGAATCGCCAACACAAAATAGCATATATGTAAGATATTATTTCATAGGAATATCTCCTGCCCATGATTTAGCATATTAAAACAATAACCTGGTGAAATATGAAATAATAGCTCACCTATAGTCCATTTTGTGTTGGCGATTCTGGAAATCGCTGCAGTACTCGCTTGGTGTGTCCCAGCTTTACACTTGCCACCAGAGCTACACGCTAGGTCTGATGGTTTTGAATCCACGGCCGCTTTGACCAACTAAAGCTGCAAGGGGTTTTCACTCTTCCTACAGATCTATGTCTGGACAGTATGCAATTTCCTAACCTTGAAGCCATTTTTTAATTTTGTTTAAATTTCATTCCATGTGGATTTTGAATACAATGACCATAATGGTTGGGGTGCGGGGTGTTCACGGGCCTACGGATAATCACCGATACACCATTTCACTTTATCTACTTGTAAAATCCTTTTTTTTCTCTTCTTTTTTTTCTTTGTAATTTCATCTTCTTTTGTCTGCTATGGCTGTGGGATAAATGAGAGTCTTGTTCATTGTCTCGTGTGTACCATCGCGGGGAAGAACGTCCACGGACGACAGTGTATGTTGTTTGTTTTCTGAATAAAAAAAATAGCAATGCATTATTTCCGGAACTATAATACCTATGCTACCTCCAGCCCTGTATTAATGCACTAGCTGAATCATGAGGTATATTGTGACAATGATCATCTTTTTCTGCAACCTTTCATACACACCAATAGATGGCAATACACTACGATATGGAACACACCCCCTTAGACATAACACATAGACTGAATATAACCCAAAGCTTTTAACTGATTTTCTTTATAATTCCACGCTCATTCACACAACATTTGCTCCTAGTCATTGCTGTAAATCTCGGCTATAGTGTATTCTTGGTCACAACCATCTCGATGTAAATCTTCACAATGACATGGTTACAAAATACAGCCGTACTGACAAAATAAAAGAAAGCATCAACCTTATCACTCATCTATAAACCCTACCTCTCTGTTTCACATCACTGCGCGGGGCATTCATAGGGAAACTCCAACTCGACACTCGGTGTAGTATCCTCGTTGTTTATGAACCACCACCCTAGTTTCGTCGCGAGCCCCAAAGCCTGGATGCCCCCTTGTATTTTCACAATGTTTAAGGAGTTAAATCTAGGCATCCTTATGTTCATAGATATATTTCTCGTAGCTACACGAGTAGTTGTAGCAAACTGGAATAATTCTTTACTAGTGTTGCTATCGGGTGCTGAAAAGAAAAATCGTATGTACACATATATGTATCAACATACACGGGATTTCACAGTAATCAATTCTGTAGCTCACACAGAGTAGTAAAATACTGACGCTCACCGAGTGGTTTTAAGCGGGTTTTTGAGATGTACGTACGAATTAGGTCGTAGGAGTCATCCAAAGGTCGATTTCAATCTTCAACAATATCATATATTTGCCAAGGAAACCGACTGCTATCAATGATTTCCTTACTGGTGAACTTGCTATGTTACCTAATATAAATATATGTATAACTATTTTTTTATGAAAACGTCTAGTCCAGATAAATAAATGATAAACCTTATCAATAAGTGAAGTTACTGATTATGGTTTTCAATAGGATATAGCCAAGGGTCCCTTGGGCTCTCGATATCACAAAGGGTAACATACTGTGAATTGGCCGGGGCTACTAGCCGAGTACACGAGCGGATCACTGGGGAATGAACATACATGACCTTGCTCTGGTTTGCTTAAATCTTCAGGAACTTGACTCACTACCTGCAAATGTCTCGTACTCTCCCAGCAGATCTTTTTATCTGACTTACATCTATGGTTAGAGAGTGTGCGTTTTTTAACTCTTGTAGCCATGTTTTCATGTTCTTATTTCTTTTTGTGTGCATTTTGAATATAAATAACCACAAAGGAAGAGTGTGTTTTTTATATGAACTATGAATATCATTACATAAAACCCAACTGCTTTGCCCGGAATTGAGAATTCGTGGAGCTGAACCATTAACCCCTCAGAGGGACAGAGTGGAGACAGCGGAAGTGGCCAATCTATAGATAGTAGAGTCTGTACCACACAGTATTGTACCTATGCTAATCGTAGGCAAGTAGCCAGCGTGAAGCAGACGGACACACATCTGATACCGAGGACACACCAAGCTAGTCAAAGCGACAATCTCTGGGCCCTGTTTTATTTTCTGCCCGAGGAGTCTTGAAACGCCCGGGGAGAGGTCCTAGGAGAGTTTGGGTTCGATATTTCAATGTTTCCCGAGGAAGGAGAGTTGTGGGCCACGATCTAGGAGATCTCCTCAAATTTCGTTTTATTTTCAATCCTCGGGCCAGGAGAGCTCCTGAAAAGTGTCCTGCAGCTCTCCTGGCTGGGGACACGTCTAGGGGTATCGTGGGTGGTTCAAAATAACAAATAAAAGCTATTTAATTCATTTGAACTATCGGAAATATATTTATTATGATTTTAATTAAAACTGGAGGTCTCAGATGGAGAATTACTGTGCTATTTACTTAGATATACATACATTCATAAATGATGAAATTAGTTCCCAAAAATACCACTATGTGCCACCACCTGCAGTATACACTGTCTCCTCAAAAGTCTCCTACATGTATATTTTCTCCTGGGGCTCTCTCAAAGGAGACTTCGGCCGAGGATTTATCTCCCTCCCGAGGACAGCGTAAATCGAACGAGATTGAGGAGATCTCCTCAAAAATATCCTCAATGGAGCTGTCCCTCGTGGGGACTCTCCTCCCCCAGGAGAGCTGAAAATAAAACAGGGCCCAGGAATCGCCAACACAAAATAGCATATATGTAAGATATTATTTCATAGGAATATCTCCTGCCCATGATTTAGCATATTAAAACAATAACCTGGTGAAATATGAAATAATAGCTCACCTATAGTCCATTTTGTGTTGGCGATTCTGGAAATCGCTGCAGTACTCGCTTGGTGTGTCCCAGCTTTACACTTGCCACCAGAGCTACACGCTAGGTCTGATGGTTTTGAATCCACGGCCGCTTTGACCAACTAAAGCTGCAAGGGGTTTTCACTCTTCCTACAGATCTATGTCTGGACAGTATGCAATTTCCTAACCTTGAAGCCATTTTTTAATTTTGTTTAAATTTCATTCCATGTGGATTTTGAATACAATGACCATAATGGTTGGGGTGCGGGGTGTTCACGGGCCTACGGATAATCACCGATACACCATTTCACTTTATCTACTTGTAAAATCCTTTTTTTTCTCTTCTTTTTTTTCTTTGTAATTTCATCTTCTTTTGTCTGCTATGGCTGTGGGATAAATGAGAGTCTTGTTCATTGTCTCGTGTGTACCATCGCGGGGAAGAACGTCCACGGACGACAGTGTATGTTGTTTGTTTTCTGAATAAAAAAAATAGCAATGCATTATTTCCGGAACTATAATACCTATGCTACCTCCAGCCCTGTATTAATGCACTAGCTGAATCATGAGGTATATTGTGACAATGATCATCTTTTTCTGCAACCTTTCATACACACCAATAGATGGCAATACACTACGATATGGAACACACCCCCTTAGACATAACACATAGACTGAATATAACCCAAAGCTTTTAACTGATTTTCTTTATAATTCCACGCTCATTCACACAACATTTGCTCCTAGTCATTGCTGTAAATCTCGGCTATAGTGTATTCTTGGTCACAACCATCTCGATGTAAATCTTCACAATGACATGGTTACAAAATACAGCCGTACTGACAAAATAAAAGAAAGCATCAACCTTATCACTCATCTATAAACCCTACCTCTCTGTTTCACATCACTGCGCGGGGCATTCATAGGGAAACTCCAACTCGACACTCGGTGTAGTATCCTCGTTGTTTATGAACCACCACCCTAGTTTCGTCGCGAGCCCCAAAGCCTGGATGCCCCCTTGTATTTTCACAATGTTTAAGGAGTTAAATCTAGGCATCCTTATGTTCATAGATATATTTCTCGTAGCTACACGAGTAGTTGTAGCAAACTGGAATAATTCTTTACTAGTGTTGCTATCGGGTGCTGAAAAGAAAAATCGTATGTACACATATATGTATCAACATACACGGGATTTCACAGTAATCAATTCTGTAGCTCACACAGAGTAGTAAAATACTGACGCTCACCGAGTGGTTTTAAGCGGGTTTTTGAGATGTACGTACGAATTAGGTCGTAGGAGTCATCCAAAGGTCGATTTCAATCTTCAACAATATCATATATTTGCCAAGGAAACCGACTGCTATCAATGATTTCCTTACTGGTGAACTTGCTATGTTACCTAATATAAATATATGTATAACTATTTTTTTATGAAAACGTCTAGTCCAGATAAATAAATGATAAACCTTATCAATAAGTGAAGTTACTGATTATGGTTTTCAATAGGATATAGCCAAGGGTCCCTTGGGCTCTCGATATCACAAAGGGTAACATACTGTGAATTGGCCGGGGCTACTAGCCGAGTACACGAGCGGATCACTGGGGAATGAACATACATGACCTTGCTCTGGTTTGCTTAAATCTTCAGGAACTTGACTCACTACCTGCAAATGTCTCGTACTCTCCCAGCAGATCTTTTTATCTGACTTACATCTATGGTTAGAGAGTGTGCGTTTTTTAACTCTTGTAGCCATGTTTTCATGTTCTTATTTCTTTTTGTGTGCATTTTGAATATAAATAACCACAAAGGAAGATTGTGTTTTTTATATGAACTATGAATATCATTACATAAAACCCAACTGCTTTGCCCGGAATTGAGAATTCGTGGAGCTGAACCATTAACCCCTCAGAGGGACAGAGTGGAGACAGCGGAAGTGGCCAATCTATAGATAGTAGAGTCTGTACCACACAGTATTGTACCTGTGCTAATCGTAGGCAAGTAGCCAGCGTGAAGCAGACGGACACACATCTGATACCGAGGACACACCAAGCTAGTCAAAGCGACAATCTCTGGGCCCTGTTTTATTTTCTGCCCGAGGAGTCTTGAAACGCCCGGGGAGAGGTCCTAGGAGAGTTTGGGTTCGATATTTCAATGTTTCCCGAGGAAGGAGAGTTGTGGGCCACGATCTAGGAGATCTCCTCAAATTTCGTTTTATTTTCAATCCTCGGGCCATGAGAGCTCCTGAAAAGTGTCCTGCAGCTCTCCTGGCTGGGGACACGTCTAGGGGTATCGTGGGTGGTTCAAAATAACAAATAAAAGCTATTTAATTCATTTGAACTATCGGAAATATATTTATTATGATTTTAATTAAAACTGGAGGTCTCAGATGGAGAATTACTGTGCTATTTACTTAGATATACATACATTCATAAATGATGAAATTAGTTCCCAAAAATACCACTATGTGCCACCACCTGCAGTATACACTGTCTCCTCAAAGGTCTCCTACATGTATATTTTCTCCTGGGGCTCTCTCAAAGGAGACTTCGGCCGAGGATTTATCTCCCTCCCGAGGACAGCGTAAATCGAACGAGATTGAGGAGATCTCCTCAAAAATATCCTCAATGGAGCTGTCCCTCGTGGGGACTCTCCTCCCCCAGGAGAGCTGAAAATAAAACAGGGCCCAGGAATCGCCAACACAAAATAGCATATATGTAAGATATTATTTCATAGGAATATCTCCTGCCCATGATTTAGCATATTAAAACAATAACCTGGTGAAATATGAAATAATAGCTCACCTATAGTCCATTTTGTGTTGGCGATTCTGGAAATCGCTGCAGTACTCGCTTGGTGTGTCCCAGCTTTACACTTGCCACCAGAGCTACACGCTAGGTCTGATGGTTTTGAATCCACGGCCGCTTTGACCAACTAAAGCTGCAAGGGGTTTTCACTCTTCCTACAGATCTATGTCTGGACAGTATGCAATTTCCTAACCTTGAAGCCATTTTTTGATTTTGTTTAAATTTCATTCCATGTGGATTTTGAATAAAATGACCATAATGGTTGGGGTGCGGGGTGTTCACGGGCCTACGGATAATCACCGATACACCATTTCACTTTATCTACTTGTAAAATCCTTTTTTTTCTCTTCTTTTTTTTCTTTGTAATTTCATCTTCTTTTGTCTGCTATGGCTGTGGGATAAATGAGAGTCTTGTTCATTGTCTCGTGTGTACCATCGCGGGGAAGAACGTCCACGGACGACAGTGTATGTTGTTTGTTTTCTAAATAAAAAAAATAGCAATGCATTATTTCCGGAACTATAATACCTATGCTACCTCCAGCCCTGTATTAATGCACTAGCTGAATCATGAGGTATATTGTGACAATGATCATCTTTTTCTGCAACCTTTCATACACACCAATAGATGGCAATACACTACGATATGGAACACACCCCCTTAGACATAACACATAGACTGAATATAACCCAAAGCTTTTAACTGATTTTCTTTATAATTCCACGCTCATTCACACAACATTTGCTCCTAGTCATTGCTGTAAATCTCGGCTATAGTGTATTCTTGGTCACAACCATCTCGATGTAAATCTTCACAATGACATGGTTACAAAATACAGCCGTACTGACAAAATAAAAGAAAGCATCAACCTTATCACTCATCTATAAACCCTACCTCTCTGTTTCACATCACTGCGCGGGGCATTCATAGGGAAACTCCAACTCGACACTCGGTGTAGTATCCTCGTTGTTTATGAACCACCACCCTAGTTTCGTCGCGAGCCCCAAAGCCTGGATAATTGGAGCTTCTAAATTGAATTGCCGGCTCCTTCCCGACCACTTTCCGGTAACAACGGTGCCCTGGTGTTTTTGTGGCCATAACCTCTCACGCTGCCTCCTTTTTCTACCATCTCTTCCTGCCCCTCGCACCCTCCATTCATCTCTCCCTCCCTTCCTCTTTTTAGAGGACGTGATGACCAGAGTTTTATGCAAAATACTAAAGAGATAAATCCTCATATCGAATCGGGAAGACTATTGATAGCGGAAGCATCACTAGGAATACATTTTGTGAAGAAGAAGATTGAGCTGGGTAAATAAATGTGTGAATAAAATATAAAAATGAATAGAAAACTGTAAAGTAGAAAATGAAATGATCTGTATAATAAATGTCAACGGCACCTTTCAATATATCAAGGAACGTGAGGTTAGTAATGGTCCGGAGAAAAAAAATTAGTGATGTAGGACAGAAGAAAAAACTAAGATTTTATAATCTAGATTCAGCCAACACTTCAACGTTGACGTGTAATATTGAGAAAAGAGCGTACTGGAAATACAAAGGAGAAAATCATCAAAGAGAAAAACAAAGAGAGGTTTGCTCATGAATACAAAAATAAATAATGTTACCTTGGCTTTTATCCATATAATTGAAATATCATTTCAAATTAACATATATTATGGTATATTATAACTTGTCGAGTGAGTGGAGTGGAAGCCACCAGCTTCAAAACAGACAATCGTGGTGCAAGTGTGAGTAGAATCCCCATGTAATGGAAAATGCACACTGTAGCTAAATGTATATCATAACAAATCTAAAAAGGAAATGAAGTTGTGTACCCCTGCCTTCGTTTTTTAATGTGTTATACATGTATACTGACAGTCAATTGCTGAGCAATATGCACTGATATAATTAATTGTCAAGTGCCTGTGGCCCCTATTATCGCTCAAGAACCTGTCAGATCCATCAAAGCTTGTTCTTTTATCAACATATCAGCTAGGATGTTGTATCATAAGTCATATAAACTTATTCTCATTGCATTTGTATCAGTTTTATATCCCATTGGAGTTTATTGCTCGTGATAACCACATCGCAGCAAGTACGATGTCAGTTGGCTTTCAAAAATTGAGCTGGTTTGGGGTCTGTTGGGCACTGCCCATGATAGACTCCAAAACCAACATTAGTCTGTTAGTACATCGTTCAAAACATGCAGGTACCAGCCAATTATGTAGCGCTGAAAGCTTTCGTTATAAGCACGAGATTGAATCGGAATATGGCCGGCGTAGAGGCGGGCCCGAAAGGTAAGTTACACTTTCGGGCCTGTTCAAAATTGTATCGCTACTTATGAAATGGACAAAGGCAGGAATTTCTACAAACAATATTTATGAAAACAACATCTGTCATTTGTATTGTCTTTGATCCGGAAAGATAAAGGTGCTCCAGGCTTTAAATATAGAAGTACATCTTCAAAGACTGCTGCTTTTACAGGTCGTATCAAGCTTGGTCTCTTGGGGGAATTAACCCGACGACGGACGAAGGCCACCACCGTGGTACCGCAGTCCTGCGCTAGATGCAAGACCCAGGCGAATTATTCTATCATGATATTTATTGGAAGTGTGTTCCCCCGAGGATGAACCCCTCATCATATAGTGGAAAAGTTGTGTAATATAAGCAAACAAGTGGCGCAACCAATTCTTTTTTCTTGTATTGAACAAAAGTCGCCAGGGTTGGAGGCTTTACACTTTGCTTATTTTTATATATCTTATAAAGGTTTTTTCTCAATAGTTATGGTAGCTTTGGTTAACCCTATCAGTCCGAGTAATACCTTGAGGCACTCCCATGGAGGGGACGGTGAATGCCTTCAGGCATTCCCATGCAGGGGGGGGGGGGGGGAGAATGCCTTCAGGCATCTTGTGGGGTCGCTACTAGAACGGTATTCTATGTGACAAAATTCATAGACTTTTTTATTTCATTTTTAATAATTGAAAAATACTATAGACATCATTATTCATTGCCAGTGTTCTATATGGAACTAATATGATCATATCAAATGCACCTGCTGAATAACTTGTGCCATTGCTATAAGAGCATGGTCCCCTGGGGGTATATTGACACATATCTGTTGGACTTAGCATGTGGGCCTCCCACTAGGGGATCGGACTGAAAGCGTTAAAAGGTTTAGATTTGCGAAGGGGTCAGTATTCGTGTGTGGTTTGGTTTTTGTGTTAGGAATCGTTGGAATTCGGTATTAGAGACAGTAGCCATTTTCCATTTCCCAAATATGCAGCACCAATCTGCCGTGAGGAAGCACACAACAATAAGTTTGTTTTCCCAACCTCAAAACGGTAAATGGAAACAATCTGAAGTTTGAAACGGTCACCGTTTACTTTGGCTAATATTTCGCAATAAGGCCACCATCGACCGACTTTATCAATAACCAAGGAAATCGAAATGCTTTGATTTCATCAATATGATCAAAATGTAGCCTGGATATTCTGTCGGTATGGACAGTTGAAAACCAGTTAAAACAAAGCAAAGACTGCAACCACACCGATTATCTTATACCGACGTGAAATCTTTGGAAACACTCACAACTTACAAAACCCGTTTCCAATGGCCGACGAAAACAGCGAAGATATTTCGAGTTATCCTAAAAACCCATTTCCATTTTGTGTCAGCAGTGCTAAAGGGCCGTCGGTGGTTCTTGACCGTAAATGGCCAATGGAAAATGGCTTTTAGGAAATCTCAAAGAATCTCCGCCATTTTCTTCGTCCAATGGCAATGGGCTTTTAGGAGAACTTAATTAATCGGTGCCATTTAGGTCAGTAAATGGAAAATGACCCTTTAACACCACATACATAGGTTAATTGTGATACCGCTAGATGGTGCGTCTGAAAGTTTCTACCAGACTGTAAACGTGATAGGTTGGCCACCATCTATGTCTCCATTTTTTCGAATTAAGAGGTTGGTTTGGTTGAGATCAGGCCTTGTCCATGAATTCCCATCCTCGAACCAATAATTTTGTTCAACATGTAGGTTCCGACAGCCGAATTTCTTACAAAAAAATATTAATCGCTAAGAAAATTGATAAAGTCTACCTCTGAGGTTACTCTATCTAATATACACATACAATAAAATGAGAACATGGAAAATAGCCTGACGAGTGGGCACTCTCCAGCATAAGTGCAGGCCACACAAAAGATTTGTAGAAAAGTGAAAAACACTTACAGCTACAGTGTGTCAAGGTGGCCGCGGATTTATCTCCACCCGAGCTTAGGTAGTGTAGCTCTGGCGGCCAGTGTATAAACGTGAGAGATCGTCACAACATTGCGGTCTACACAGCAGTCCTCATATACCTGCTTACATCAAATCAGGCGACGATAAATGTAGCACCGCAGCAAAGAAAAACACTCCCAACAAAAACACGAGGCTATTCGTGTCGCTTTATAGACCAGTCTCCATCTTGAATAGCAGGACGTGACACCCCAGCATAAAAAAGAGAGAAAAAGGATAAAGAAGAACTGTGGTGCCCACTGGGGCGCTCATATCCCGGCAGGCATAGCGGCAGGCCGCATACGACACAGTGGAGAAGGGCTAGACATTAGAGGGTGCTGATCGTATTTTCACGGACCTGTGGGACCCACAATGGCGCGCCTCCCCGAGGTGTGTGTGTGTGTGGGGGGGGGGGGGGGTATGGAGGGGAGGGGAGGGGTGCCGACAGGGCGGAGCAATTTAAAGGGATTCTATACCAGTAGGGCTACGGTTGGACTCACCAGGAGGTGGCGAACATTACTGATGGGGAAAAACATTACTTGGAATATCCAGTTTTGTTCGTTATTATAGAGTTTATTTTCATTATGTTTTGCTAATATTCCGTTCCTTATTACCTCTTTTTATCATTTTTCCTTAGCTTGTGAAAAAAGCTGAAATCTAATCTTTGTGTTTGAATAATTTTCTTATGTTCAGATATCCTTTTTTAATATCCTGCCAATGTTGATGTTGTTTGCATAAACGCTGATAACATAAGTAGATAACATGATCAGGATGAAATTGTCATGCGCTAGCATTTTAAATGGTGACTGATCAAATTTTGTGATCTTACAAAATAAGGCCAAAGGTTTCAGCATGGGCAATCAATCGGTATAGACCTATAAGGTACTAGAGAAACAAGGTATACACTGCACACTCCCCAATCATTTGATACTGATGTACAGTCGGTGGCACCAGAGGGAGAACTTTTTAGTAAATCTGTGCCGCTTTCGTTGGCCAGTGTAAAACGGCCATTATTGAGTGTCCTGTTCGCATCCTAAGTGCTCCGTGTGAAGACGACTTGTGGCGACACATGGGAAGGTCAGGCAGCCTTTTAACTTAAGCCAATCAGCTTTCAACCGTTGATTGAACGCTCAAGGAATAGCTGACATTTTATGCTGGTCTGAGAGCCTCTTTCACTTTGCTGTTATCTAATTATAGCAATAAGATTATTGCATCATAAATCATTGGTTGTTCATGAATGTATAACTTACCTCCCGGCTCAGGTTCAGTAAAGGCCGTTTCGGCTGACTACTCTCATCCTATATGTCCAAGCAGACAATGATAACAATCTTGAAATCAATTATGCTCTGACATTCCGGGTGTTTAAAGTAATCACAGTTATTAAGTGTCTTATCACTCATGGTCAATCTTCTGATCAAATGTCCAACCCGATTGTAGAAATCCTTTATAACCATGCCATATTTTCTGTGATTACGTTTTGACGTAAACGTAAGTTTTCCTACATCCGAAAACCAGATCGTCGCACGGAGGACGGGAAGACGGAGGAACCGAAAAGAATCCCGAACCCGTAAGCGTTAGTAAGTCGTATGGAACACTTGGTGTACACGTTGCTACGCATACGGACGAGTTGGTTTGCATGTTGCTAAGAAGAAATAGTTAACGTATTTTGATTGGCTGAGAGGCCGGGAGCACTCGTCTGGACAGAATATTTGAAAATGGCAGATGTGTGTTCTAATAGTTTTATAAACTCCCAGTAATGAGCAAATGAGCGTAATAACTTGATATTGAGGTATCTAACGTGGGAAGTTCATGTGATGCAGTTTAGATAGCTTAATGTACAACATCAATCAATAACATCACTCACTGGCTGTGATCCGCTGTGGCAAGCACTCCCGCATTCAATGAGCTTCGAACCACAGACTAACGGTCTGTCTGTGTACTGCTTGGTTTGTGAGTTTGGAGATACTTTACAAACTCCCAGTCACAAATAAGAATGCGGAAAGACCAAATATCAGGGTATACAGCGTGGGGCTCCAGCCTAGCTCAGTTTAGATATGTCAAATATGTAAACTCAACTGATAAAAACACTTGCGCTCCCACATTGCTAAGTAACGCCATCTGACATTCTATCTGTGTGTCGCCTGCTGCAGATCTCGGAAAGTAAATTTTGGGTTGTTTAAACTGTATCAGATGGATTCCCCACGTTATATATACTTCAGTATTTGGTCATCATACATTCTTAACCCAGAAGTTCAGCGCTAAGGATGTGATCACTGTGCATGTGCGAAAATATGTCAATCAACTCTCCACCTGCCATGCAGGCTTGGCAAGTGTAGAATTAATTGCTGTAGTATCTTCACACCTGTGCAGTGGCCACATCTTTTTTGTTTGACTTCTTGGTTAGTCCTCCACACTTCACGAACTTCGAAGATGTTTTATAATCCTCCCGTGAGGAGTAAAACTGTGTGGTGATCAAATATCAAGGTAAATAATCTGGGGCATTCATGTAATAAAGTTAAAATATCTTATAATATAAGAAATAAAAAACAACAAGATAGCTTGCCGAGATCCACAGTTGGCGACACCCAGACAGACCGTAAGTTGGCGTCGACCACTGCGGATCTCACAAAGGGAACTTGTTGATATCAGTTCAATTCACATATTAAGCTAAACTGTGTTTGGCAAATGCCTCACAATAAATACCTCAATATCTAGTCAATATGCTATTTTGGTCTTTACAAGGTTTTTATGGAAAAAAAACCTGAAGTCATGAATCGGTGGCAGTCTGACATGTTTAAATTTTCCGCCCAGGGCATTGTGTTGCATTGCGTTGCGTTTTTTTTGTTTGCTTTTTAATTTGGATTCATTGTATTTGACTATTACATCGTTCTTCCATACAACAGTTCGGCGAAGTATATTATAACACAAACATGATTCAAAAACCTGTAAGCAGTATGAAACAAAGCATTTTGAGAAATTACAATGATGGATGGGTTATCTTGCTGTAGTTACCGAATTCCAGTCAGCTGCTGTGAACATTGGGAAGTTTACTTGTTGATATTGATTCGTTTCGAATATATATGAGCTATTTAAACTTTATTATGTGATTTATCCACGTTATTTACGTATCCATCATAGGCGCACTGCGTGAATAACCCTAACTTACATATGTATACATCTGGCGTATATAGCTATGATTTTGCATAAATAGGTTAGTTCTATTTTCCATCGTGTATATGCTTCACTATCGAAGTACAGTAGAACCCCGCGTAAGCGGACAGCCTCCGTTCCGGGCCAAAGTGTCCGCTTACGCGGGGTGACCGCTTACACGGGGATAATTAAACATCTAATATAGGGAACCGTTCCGACCAAAGGTGTCCGTTAACGCGGGGTGTCCGCTTACGCGGGGTGTCCGTTAGGCGGGGTTCTACTGTATATAAGTGTCCATGTTTCAGTTATGTATATGTCATATATACGACTGGTTCTGCTGTATTTACGCCACTATCCGTTGATTCTGATCTCTGTACCTAGGGGACACCACTGTTGTTGTTTTTCATTTCCCATTAGTGATTAAGCCCTTGGTATATGGAAAATCCCATGATATACTATCAATTTTGATTATAAAAGCATTTTAAAGCCCTATTTATCACCCTTACACTAAATAATAAAATAAACCCAGTACTCTTGGGTTTTTTAATATTTTTTTAATAGATTATAGTTTCAAAACACCACTCTTGTGTAGGGTTCTGATTATTTCTCTTTTTAAGGGGTTAGGAGCTTATTAGGAGTTTATAGGCAAGGTCTTACCAGACCCTACCACCGCCACTCAACTCCCACCAATGCCACCGCCTCCCCCGCCGCCACCCACACCTCTACTGCTGCCGCTGCTTTCACATCTGCCGCTTTCACACCCATCACTTCCCATCAGCACACAGCCATGCCCTTTGTGGGCAGAGGAGTTAGGGTAATCCCCGCACACACACACACAAGGGGAAGCGATATACGCCGTGGCATATATATATGAAGTATCAGGTTTTTTAGCGCCATTTACAGCACAGATAAGTGGTCAGAAATTGAAGGGACATGATGACAGGGACAGGGTGGCTGGGTGGCAAACTTTTTTTATCAGTATAGTATACATATATATATATATATATATATATATATATATATATATATATATATATATATATATATACGCCAAACGTATATGATATGTATATGACCATTGTATATATATATGTCACGCAGAGGATATTTCTTTTCATATTTGCTTGGTGGCAAATACAGCCATTTTTCTTCCGTATAGACATGGAAAAACACATTGGAAAAAACATTTGTATATGCCACATACCCTGGTGTGAAATATGGATGTATACAGATAAAAACACTTCAATGTACATCTGATACATATATTTACGCGGTGACGTACATATGAAAAAAGTGGGTTTTTTCGCGGAGTAGTGCCCCTACCCCCCACGTAAAAAAAACCCTACACCCTGAGAGTTCCGCTGCGTCAATGCATCACCTTATAGCCGCATTCTCTGCAGTGTGTTAGTTCTGAATATCTGCCTGGAGATTGATGACTTCACAAGTGCAGTCGCATTATCGTTTCAAAATGACGTAAACCCATACCACAGTGTTTGGATATTCTGTGTGTGTAGGCGAAGACATCGACTCGATTGAATTATGAATTCTACACGAAAATGACAGTAAGAATTCTGTTGATGAATGTTATCAATGTGTGCAGGTAGCAATATGGTATTGAGGCACTGATTTAGCCATACAGACAGCCCATGGATGCCTACCGGACGCCTACAGGGGCCTACACTGCCCGTTTCCTTATGTTAATCGTCTAGATACCATAAACAATCAATCACAATAATTTGGAGTGTTGTCCCTACACTGTCTCATCATATTTGACAGGGCCAGGCGTCCAACCACTATCATATGGCTCTAATATTGTCTACAATGCACCTCCCAATGGAAAATAAAAATCACCTAATATTGGGGCAGTTGACCACGTTTCTGCGATTAGGCACCGAAAAGAACCCTTTACGATGCATAGTAGATTGGCATATCTGGACATATAAATGTAGACGATTTTGCACCTTTCCGATATGTCTTTGATGTTTGCTTTTTGTATCGGTGCATTATCGGTAGGTCTAACTTTCCATAGTAGTAGGTGGACGCCAGGCCTTAGGTGTCCCTCCAAAGTGGCCCTTTAAGCGGGTTTAAGAAGCATTCTGTACCTTAACCCTTTAAGAACAGCCACCTTTGGGAGAACTACTCACTTGAGGACGGCTACTAGTGATTTCTAGGGTACGGGGGCATTGTCCTCTGAACTAAGAATTCGATCACATGATCTTATATGTTAACTTTGATATTTTCCATTCTATTATCTGGGATTCAAAAATATGATGTTATAGCAACATTCTCTGCAAATTCCAAGTGTAATGTTAAAACATTTCCCTTTGAAAAACAATTTAATAAATATCAAGCAAATGATGCCTAAGGGCATCATCCACACCCAGCCGGTCTATGAACTGAGGCATCATCCATCCTCTGCTGGTTGATGCCTAATGCCCCAGTCACAATGGCGTAAAATTCGGCGTTTCTTCTACGTATTTGAATTGTTGGAGACAACGTATTAGCTACGGATTTGGAACGTATTTGTTTCCGTTTCTTTAACGTTTTAGTACGCTTCTCAACGTTCATCAACGTTTATCAACGCTTATCTACGCTTCTGTACGCATTGCGGCGTTTTTCGGCGCATTCCGACTTTCCTTTACGCATCTCCGCGTATTGTGGCGTTTTGCGGCGTATTTTGAGATTCCAAAATGCGTAGAGGAACGTAGACGTGCGTACACGGGAAAACGCCGTTTTTTTACGCCAGTGTGACTGGGGCATTAAGGAATCATTCGCACTTAAAGGGTTAAGTGGGGTGTCCCCTTAAGCCAGGTGGCTCCTTAACCGGTATTGAAATAAACTCTTAAAAGAGGGGAAAGTTTCGGTTCTGAGCAAATTTTCTCATTTAGCAGGGTATTCCCTTTAGCAGGATGTCCTCTTTCGCAGGGTGACTCCTTACACTGGTTGTCCCTGAAGCGGGGTTTTACTGTATACTGATAAACCCAAACGTTGCAGAGACTATACCGCCATGAGTGTTTACACAATAATTTGGCCGGTTCTTCAAGATACGATATCATATACTGATAAGGCAGACTATATGTAAACATCCTTCTTCTAGAAGACCATATTATATATCAATATTACACCACAGACTGGAGGCAATCCTGATCTGAGCGCAGAGGGCGGTCTTCTCCTTGATAGATGGCCATGATTAATGAGAGCGATGAAGAAATCAGGCGTTCAATCAGCGAATCTGAAATTGCATATCTAGGACATATAGGAGACCACCAGGGAAGGAAGGGCCATGGTACGGTCTCCTTTCTCTGAGGCTGAAGATAATTGTGAATGGGAAATTGTAGCCGGAAAATTCCCTTCTCGAAGAAGAGAATCCGATATTGATTTTACAGAGGTTTAAGATTCATCAGGGTATTTTGTTGGTCCCAAATATTCAACAAAAGGATTGGTGTTTTTTTTTTAAATCAATGTTATAAAGTGTAAGGAAAAAAAGATCAATAGGCAATGCGGAAACTCATTCTATCATTATAATATGAACTGTCGTATTAATAAACGTTTGGAGGTAAAATTAATTCCATTTGAAGTGGAGCGTGGTATTCATACACAAAAAAATTACACTCTCAGTTCTACATTAGTAGCGGCCCCAACAGTACGGGAGTACAAGGATTCATCTTCCTGTCCAACATCATATGACTTCAGATGAACTCGCTGTTAGTCTCCGAGGACAGGTCTCATACTGAACTCTGAGTGCCATGGTGATTGTTATTGTTTGGGGTCTTACCAAGAGAATTCAGGGGCCTATTGAATAATCAAGACTTATTATGGATATCTTGGTGAACAAGCATAAATATCATGAAACGATAACTCTCGAACAAGGTCTCCTAGTACACTTTATTTTCGTAGGTATACGTTCATCAACTGACCCAAGGATTGCGGGTGGGGTTCTGCCAACAACAATGGATCAGGGAAGTGTTTTTAAAACTAAGAACGATTTTGGCTGACTAATAACGATTAGGACTATATAGCCGAAGGCGATATTGACTATAATAGGATTGTCAGTCCGGTTTTTTTTTTAAATGTGCTTCCCAGAACTCCATGACATTATTTGTAATTTCCATCATTTACTCTTTCCTATTATCGTGGAAGACTTTTTATTCTAAAGGTTCGAACGTATGTAGAAACAGACCTGAAAAATGGTAAAACCTGTGATGTTTTAAAAGAATCAAAAGAAAGATATTATCCTAATCGTTTTGTTAGACCGTCATCCATAAAACGGGTCACATTTGGTAACGAGAATGCAACAAGACCAATAAAAGATCGATTTTCCGATCGTTCTTAGTTTCAAAACACCTCCGAGGTCCATTCATTGGCACAATTGTTAGTGACCCATGTGCATGACATCAAATAAGAAGACGAGAGGCAACTACTCAGATGTTGTCTGATGCCAATGTTCTACAGCGGACGGATAGTAAAATGGGCCGAGTGGATCTTGAATAGTTATTCTAAATTATGATGAATGAGTTGTGTCATAAAGTTTTTGAATAGGGATGGAGGGCTCCATATGTATGCATTATGTAGTCTGTAATTATCCTCTGATGGTTATCTTGCTGTAATCTGATACCGTTCGTGATAGTGATAGGACAGAAATGAACTCCATTAATAGTGACCTGAGGAAGCATCTCAACAGGTCTAACTTCTGCACATGACTGCGTTAAGTGGTGCAGGAATATCGCGGAGAACCCGGCTCCGAAGAGAACCCAGGATGTATCCTAGTACTGGAGGATAAGATCTAACTCAGGACGGAGTAGGTCTTGAACAATGAAATCGCTCCTAGAAATTTTCCTAACTATGACACGGATAATTTCTCAGGATAATGAGCCAGTCGGAATAGCTGCATAAATCTATGATCATTGGATTTTTTTATCCTCAAAATGATGCTCAGCCTTTTGCATTAGATTAAGGTCATCTATTTTGTAGAAAAACTGCTGATTACAGTCAAAATAACACCTTATCGTGCTGTTATTTCGAGATCTAGCTACATCTACGACTGCCCTCTAGCTGTCCTTTTCGGGGGACAAGTTTGGACGAGTTAGGACAATATGGAGGAGAAGTCCCAACTTCAAGATTCTGTTATGAAACGACTTTTGTCTGGCGAAACTTGATCCTGTTCTTCACTCATCCTGGCCTTAGGATAAAAATATGTATACAATGACATTTGCCCATGGAGCAGAGTCAGAGTCAGAGGATTATTGCTAGGACATATCCTGGATTATTCAATGGGAACCCGGCGCCTGCATAACCCGGCCCAGCTATATTATGTTTTGTCTCTAAGATAGGTTTAGAGATATTGTAAATAAATTTAAAGCAAAATTCCAATATAGCAAAGGACAGGAAAAGTTACTTCGTTGTTTGTTTGTTGAATCCTGTCTTCATATTCATTTTTGAATTCTACTCGGGGCCAGATTCTCAGAGAATTTCAATCAAAATGTGAAGCACTGGATTCGCGTTATAAAGAGGATTTTTTTTCCGGTAGGGCTAAAGTAAGGCTGCTTTGTTTCATAGATACACGGCACCGTTAGCCAAACATTTATGTTGCAACGTTTTCTTTAGCATTGGAGGACTGGGTGCCTGAGCATAGTGCATTTATAATACCCATTTAGATTATCATTGGAGGACATGTATGAATAAAATAGATGGTATCGTAGATCATGGTCTTCTAGCTTCAGTTTGATGTGTTAAACATGTAGATCGACATAGATTGTGTACCCGTACTTAATACACCCTAGGGCAGTTTTTTTTTTAAAAGTTTTTATTTATACTGGAGGAAAACAGCTTGGCAATGTAATGCCTATCCTCCGCTGGCTCCAGTCTGAAGTGATCTTGTATAGCCTATGTCCAGATTATGGACTTACATGGCCTCCAACAGAATTTCATCAAAATTAATCAATCAAAATTTGAGTTTATACAACAATGTAAATACATGCTTGTACTAGTACCAACCATTTTGGTGAGTTATTGTACAACTTGACTTCTTAATCATTTTATAATCAACACCACTATACAGACCGTTAGGATGTGTTCAGTATTCATATAATCATATTCAATGACAAACATTAATTATGCTTACAATATTTGGGAAGAAAACATGATTCCATAGATAAAGTTTCCTTAAATTTAAGGGATCACCAGGTTAGCAGATCAATCAAGCGACTGTTCTAACATTTTTATGGAGATGTAAATGTACCTCCGATACAACAGTTCAATAATATTTGCAAATCACCGGTGATAATTAAAACGATCCTAGGGTCTTAGGAACATTAATCATTATTCACTAATTTTGCTTTGAGTCTCTGCTTCATTAGTCTTTTAAAAGTGTTCTTATCCTGAATATTTCTATGCTCTTTATTAAGTATATTCCAGTACATGGCTGTTTTGAACTCTACTGAATCCTTGTATTTATTTAGTTTGATATTGCTGCTAACTTTTAATACGGGTGCTTCATGCAATCTAGTGTTTCGATTTATATCTTGGAGTCTTTCATGATTTTTGGATCTAATAAATGCTGTGTTCAGCAGGTGAGCTTCTCTTGTCTGGGGTACACTTGAACAAGAGAATCACTACAGGCGGCGATCTAAAGTGGTATTTTTAATAACTAACTTCTTCATTTATAATTATAAATGAATCTATCTAAATATTGTAGATTTTCTCGATTGTAGCTACCATGAACCTGGCATTATTTGTTAATAGGTTTCTGAGAGTTGCAGGAATGAGAACCATGGTTTATTTTCATACACACATTACAGACAAGGTGATACTAACAATGAGTAAAAATACAACCTCTTTCTACCCGGTTAAAGTCATTGCAAGTATGAGTATTTGCAGATCCTGATACTTTACTTTCAAAACCACATTTAGTACTCTGTGCACTGATAGTACCATCATACGAAAGGTATTTAACTATGTCTCCTGGATCAATGCTACCCACAGACGTCAATCCTTTCTCATTAGCTCTTACCGTTACAGATAAATCGTACTTAACCAAGGCTTCACTGCGGAACACTCTTGCCTTAGCTTAGATAATAAATCTGATCGTATTTACCCTTCCGCTCATGTCGGCAGTCTCGGCTCCTTGATCTTGGTTCTCCATCAGGCTCCCTATCAGAATCTGTATCTCGTCTCTGTGATTTACTCTACATGGACTTGTGGGTCCTGGATCTTGAGGCACTCTGACTACTATGGCTGCCTTGTTTATCAGATACTATTTGTAGATTAGTTGAGATTCATGATTCAATGCTACGAAGGCTCTTGGTTTTCACATCTGTAATTCCTTCCTTAACCTGTCTCACACATAAATGGTTAGCTGGGTCCCGATGTAGATATAGAAGTATCCTCTGTCATCTACAGAAGGCAGGGTCTCAATAATGATATCTTCCCAACAGGAACGTCTGTCTCCTCTTTAACGTTTGTAGTCACAGATTCTGCCTAAGTCTGCACCATATAACAATGTCAACAACGTGGAATGGTGTGAAATCAACAATGACAGCACCGCAGTTGATATTTACATTGCTGGTTATTGGATCATTAGGTTAAATTTATATAAACTGCGTTAAAGAAACAACTAAATTGGGATCTTTCCTAACCTATACAACAAGCTGTACAGGTAAACTAAAGTTTGAAAAAAACCCACGGAAGTAAGATTAAAATGTATCCTCAGGTGAGCTACAAACCGCAGAATGACCGTTTCTCCAGGTGGGCGTTACCAGGTAACCGCCGGTTACCGCATCAGTAACCGGGAAACCAAGAGGAGTGGTCGTGATGCCTGACAATAAAACGAGTAGCAAGGTGAATAATAGTGAGTAGAGTTTTATATAAAATTAATCACGGTTTAATGATAATAACTATAATAATGATAATAATCATATATATATATAAATATTTGGCGGAAATAGAATAAATATGGCTTTATTCAATAAATAACAATGGGACCTAGCCCTGCCTATACATCTAAATTTACAGTAATCTAAAGAGCAGATTACACACCGAAATAATTAGTAAGTTTAAAATACGTGCTTCCAGTAACACAGGAGCTAGCAGAATGACGCTTATCCGAAGAACGTGACGTAATGCGATGACTAATAGATGCGGTAGTCAAGCGGTAGTCAAGCGACTAACCTAGAAACGTGACGAAAGAGATACACAACTAGATACGTCACGAAATAGATATGCTGCGGAGAGCTACACAGTAGACTTGCCAGCAGCCTTAATATATATTTATATATTGAAATATATAGACATATATATATATATATATATATATATATATATATATATATATATATATATATAGAGAGAGAGAGAGAGAGAGAGAGAGAGAGAGAGAGAGAGAGTGTAGGACAACAAGGACCCTATAATATATCTGTAATATATCTGACCCTATAATATATCTGTTATATATGTGTGTGTATGAAAGTTTATGCATATATATATATATATATATATATATATATATATATATATATATATATATATATATATATATAAACATAAACTTTCATACACACATACAAATACAGAAATATCATAGGGTCCTTGTTGTCCTACACAATTCACGCTGGTAACATATCCTCCTTGACACGTACGCCAGACGTAAAGTAACACAGCGGGAACAACAGATAGTGGTAGCTCCATCTATCGCTAGGCGAGGTGTATTGTTCTAGAGCCTGAGGTATCTCTATCCGCGCCCCCAGCGTTGTACTTTCTCCCGCACCTCGGAGCATTCCCCCGGTGTCCGTAACGTATTTATCCCGCGGCCAAATCCATTAGAAGCCCGACGCATGTTTGTTTGACGGCGATGGATTGCCTCTGAGAAGAGGAGAAGGTCCTGCAGGAGAAGACAGAGGATGGATTAGCACAGTGGTACAGTCAGTGAAAGAACAAACCTACGCCAACCAATGTCTGGGATTGAAGTGTGGTAGGGAGGAGTCTCATATTGTGCACAGGCATGATATGTAAAAGCCAGACAGCGACATCTACCGCAGATTCTAACCAATCCAATCGACGATTATAAGCGAGAGTAAGGGTCTGATCGAAAAGAAAATCGGCGCGTCACTGTCCTATAGGCTTATAGAGTCAACTCCCTTCACAGAAGTAAACTCACAAGGTAGACTGGAATTGAAAATAACATTTATTTCTAACATTCAGAGGAAACTCAAGTGTTGGAGTCTTGAAGGCATCTGGGACTGAATAAAAGAAGTCGTACGGCTTGAGTGTTATTACCGATTGGTGTAGGTGGGTTGGATTTAACTTTCCTCAATCTTAGGTGGAGGCGACTGAGGACCCCGGATGGGATGACGTGGCATATCGAAAGGGTGGAAACCGTCAGTAATTATCAGGAATTAACAGACATTTTCCAATTACCTTGAGTTAACTCTGGAGAAAGAGGGCAATTATAAATGCATTTATTTGGGATTGACTAGACAATGGCAATCCTAACGTCTGTTGTTCCGAGAGGGAAAGAGATTGGCATTAGTGAAAGCAGGGCGTGTCCACGAATTCCCAGACTTGGATCAATTTTGTTTTTATACATGAGTTCTGAGAGCAGAAATACTTTATACAAAAAAACTATTCGCACCTCACTATATTGATAATAAAGTCAACCATAATGGTTATTTTTCTTCAAAATACATACAAAAGGAAATGAGAATCCCCCTCCCATCTGTCACACTTTTGGACCCCCCCCCCCCAAGGATTATGTCACCCCCCCCCCCCCATTTCCTTCTTTATGTAACATAGCACAACATAACATTTATTACATCTTGGACAAAGCTACTGTATTAATTTGGAGGGAGATATTACATGAGACAAACCTCCTTATTTCCTAGATCACAGAGCGATATTATTCCATACTTTACTATAGTAATTGTCACTTTAGACCAACAAGTCATATGCAGTGCTGAAGTTTTTATATACATCAAGTCTATTGGCATATGGTGGCACTTGGGGATTTATCCTTGGGCATAATCATTGACCCTATAACAGACCCTCTCCACCTGACGACTACTCAGCATTTACTTCCTTGGTTGGGGAGCACCATTTCTACCTCACAGAAAAACTGGAACTTTCTAAGCTACAGCTGGGTATTTCCAATAGACAATCTGGTGGGGTTCCTATATGTGCGAATAGGTTAAAGTATAACTCATCATCATTGAGGGAAATGCCTTCTTTTCCATGGGAGGTGACCACTGAAAGATCCAGAGTGTGAACCTGCAGTCTGCAACTTTTGAAATGTACCAAGATACATTTGATTTAGGAGCCAAAATATTATCAGGTTTTGCCAAATTGCTTTAATGTTGGCAAGAGAAAACATTGACCTGAAATTGTCGTCCCTCCTTCCACCTGGCATCTCTGGCAGAAACCTGTCCACACTAATAAGAAAAAGGGAGCTCAAGCATATGTTTTACTCTGATGGAGGTGAAAGAAATGGGTGTTGTTCACTACTGGAGGTGCAAAAGTGAGTGATAATAGGCCATTGACCCAACACTATATTTTCTCACATATGTGTATAGAGCATTTTATGTGAGAACAAACATCTTCGGGTTTCATCGTCAAAGTCATATTAAACTGGGATGTGGTGACTGCTTTATGAACTAAAAATGGTTTTGTACAATTTAGCTTACGAAAGTAGTGTTCATGAGAGGCATCAGTGTCAGCACTCCAGTTTTTTATACTCCATTATTGTCTGATGATGATCGGAGAAAACGTGGATTTCTCTGAAAAAAGACTGGGCTGAATTAAAAGGAACCGTGATGCGTCTGTACAGTAAAAGGTCACTGAAATATGAGCTGAAGTAAAATGCTGGAAGTGTTTATGTGCAGCATGCCCTCATATTACGTCCAGGATACTGAGGGACTTGAAACAACACACAACTGTTCTGAAATAATGTAAAAGAATATGTGTTTGGTAAAATATTACTTATTTTGTGTTGTTTGATAACTTTAACAAATGCGCAAGGTAGTACATTAATCAATTATTTATGACACATCAAATTAAATCATACACGATTCCTTCTCTTCTCTTATCATTATCAGAATTACTTTTGTTTCACATGTACACTGATTATTATATATCAAGAAGGCTGCCTCACAAGTAGATGTTTCTACGTCGATTGTTGAATGCTTTTTACATTAGGGGTTACCTGGAGGGTTAGCGGTAATGTGGTAACAGGAGACTCACCAACCATGGTAACTATGGTAACTATGGTAACTATGGATGCGCCCCTCGTCCCCCACTGTCATGTGCAGTTCAGCAGTACCAGAATGAGTTTAAATCCTCTGAAAAACAACTCCACACATGCCAGCACCCACTCAGCCACAGTCCGCCATTCGACACCACATGGTCAGGACTGCTCACTACAAGCGAGGACACAAGGACTCGCTCCAACCTCTTCTCACCGCTAAAGAAAACCCTAGCATCGCCAAACTCACTCCATGTTGAGCAAGACATTGGAATTCTCAACCGACCCACACTTCCAGAATGCTGACTGCAGGCCCCTCTTGTCCGCCACCAGCCAACAGTCATCCATTTCACTGTCACCACCTGACCCTGATCAGGTTACAAAACATCACCCTGACCTAGAAATGTGCCAACAAAAGTTGGTGCGTACATACACTGCAAGGAGCCTGCACCTGCCGCTCTCTCCTTACATGTATCCATGGGCTACCACACTGGACCCATGGTCAACCACTTAAGAACTGTCACACCTCTTCACATCTCATCACACCTCTATCATGCCTGCCCATGTGCTTGGCCCCGTCATCACTGGCCCTACCACCTCTGGCCCTTAAATTCCCCCTGGGCCTCACAGGTCCCGAACTCATACAAACAATATTTTTGATCAATTGCCCGGGCAATTACCCAAGGGAATTTATAAAACTGAAATATGAGGACTATTGACCATGCCTCCGAGTCAGAGACGTTCCTTACAAGCGTCGCTATCATTCCTCATCACCACCACCCTCCACTGACCAGAAAGCAGCACAAGGAGTTCAGACCTGTGCAACATGTCCTTACACCTTGCTTCCCTGTCCTCACCTAGTTGGCTACCTAAAACACCAGGCTCACATGTCGTACCACCATCATCCTGGTCGCCGCTCCTTAACACAAGATTAATGCAATAAGTGCCTCACTATGTGTCCCAATATGGCACGCCTCCCTAACCGGCCTCCACTCTCTGGCCGACCACTCATCACCTCCTCACATGTCTCCTTCCCTGGTTGCTGGCTCCAAAACGCTAGGCCAGGGAGGCACATCCCATGCATCTTCAGATGTCTCCTTGCCTTTAACACCCTGATCGCCCTCCTCACGATGGTGGGCCATTGAGGCTCATCTCATGTGTCTGAACACATCACCTCACCACTAACACCCTGCCTGCCATCTTCACAATGCTGGGTAAGGGAGTCTCGTCCCACGTGTCTTCACACATCTGCTCACCTTCAACACCTTGGTTGCTGTCTTCACGACGCTGGTCCAGGAAGGCTCATCCCACGTGTCTTCACACGTCACCTTGCCATCCACACCCTGCCTGCTGTCTATATGAAGATGAGTCAGGGAGGCTTGTCTCACATGTTTTCACAAATTACCTCGCCATTAAGACCCTGCCTGCTTTCCTCACGACGGTCAGGGAGTCAGGGAGGCTCAACTCACATGTCTTCACATATCACCTCGCCATCAACACCCTGCCTGCTGTCTCCAGGAGGCTAGTCCAGCTTGTTAGTCACCACATCCTATATGGAAGACATCCTACAGCTGTCAGTGTACTATAGATAAGACATCTTTGGGGATCGGCCAACGATTGTCCCTCAAGGACACTTAGGCTGCAGCCAGGTGTACTATAGACAAGACATCCTTAGGGTCACGTGGTTCAAAATGTCTTCCAAAGTGTTTTAGACCTAAGACATCTATGGACATGTCGTACAGAATGCGGCCAGTGGCCAGTGTACAAGTTTCACACACGCCTCCGCTAATATATGCGGCAACACTGCGCATGGGAGATGGGAGGGTACACTGGCCACCAGAGTAGACGTTTTGCTATGACGAAATTCAAATGCTAATATCTTCAGAACGAAATGGCCGATCTTCTTCATATTCGAGTCGATTATAGGTTATATATATGCCTTACTTGTGTTTAAATTTCATTGCTTATTTCGTATGAGAAGCACAGGAAATTCTCTATATACTCACAGTGAGGTTTGATAGAACCTGAGACAGTTCTATACTTGAGACACTTTTAGCGGCGATCTCACGTGGCACACTACGATACTCTATATAGTACAGCTTCCATTTTGTGTCTTCCAAACAGTCTTCCAATTGCAGAGATGTCTTAGGGTATCGTTGGCCGATTATGTCGTGACTGAAAAACAGGGCCCAGGGACGCTCGTCTGACGGGTCTTCACATGTTCGACACCCTAGTCGTTGTCTCCACGATGGTGGGTCAGGGAGGCTCGTCTCAAGTGTCTTCACATGGCTCCTCACCACTGTCACAGGGCAGTGGTCAACTCAGCGCTGACCCCGCAATGAGCTGCTCACACCTGCTCAGAGATGCTCATATAAACTACTCTCAACCTATGTGCACGCTGGTCTCGCCCCGCCCCGTCAACAAGAATCCCAGGCCTGCCCTTCCCCTCATGCCCAGCATCCCCAACACACTCCCCCCCATAGACTGTTCTCTCGCCCCCTTCTCTTTCCTTGGCCTCTACACCATGCCTCTGGGCTGTCATCGCCCCATTTTGCCTCTCACTCACGTGAACACGCCTCTTGGTGCCACATGACAACCCGTCACCAGCCCTCGCCGTCCTCTCTTCCCTCAAAATCACTCGCCCCCTCTTTCCCCTCACCCTCAAGTGGCCCCACCCCGGCAGCACCAGGTCATGCTCTCACCCCAGCCCTCCTCTCTTCACTCACTAATTGCAAGAACCCCCCTTCCCCCAACCCTCACGTGCCCCTGCCCGTTGCAGTGTCACATGATCACCCACATCATGTCTCCACCCCTCTCTCCTCCTCCCTCCCTCACTCTCACGTGGCCCGGCTCCTCCACCTATGTCCTGTCTACTCGTCTCAGCCTGGACAACTCTCAATTACTCAATCACTGACTAATTAAAATTTATCTTCTCAATTTATTTGGTTAATTTCCTCAATACATTTATTCCATACTACACTCCTGTGTTAGTCATTAGGGCTAATCTTGAGGGTTAACAGTTAACAGTTAGCGACTCACCTACCATGGTAACTATGGTAACTATGGACGTGCCTCACGTCCCCCACTGTCATATGCTCATTGGGTCAAGTGAGCTGCACCTCAAACTGTCCTCCACTCCACTTGCTCGCGGACATTCGGACAATTCGGATCCACCTGCCTACCCTACAGAAAAAAACTCTCATCCTTTCCTACTCCATATGGCTTATTAACTCTCAATTACTGACTAATTGCAATTTATCTTATGATACATTCATTCCATACCACTCTCCTGCGTTAGTCATCATTAAGGTAAGTGGAATTCGTGAAATAAATAAACTTAATGTTCTTATTATGACAGAAAACTGATTAGTTCATGGCAGTTCACTAACCTTCAACGCAGCACGCCCATTGAATACAATACAAGTGGCAAATTGGAGAAAAACTTCATCATCGATGAATGAAAACTATAAAAAGGTTGTCGTTTCATTCAGTTAATGAGTCATTTTCTGTAATCCCCTTACCACCCAGCTACATCTGCAAATCCCTTTAGGTTACAAATATATCGATCACCGATGAGGCACTGAGGTATTGCCGCTTGTTGTGACTGGTCATGGTCAGGGCGGCATTCAGGACTTAAACACTGGTCCTTTGGACCTTTCTCAATGTCTCAGATCTGGTCTGTGTAGTACATTGAAAGCCTCTATATCCTCTTCCTAATTTCGGCAGCGTGTCAGACCGTGTTACCCATATGCAATTGAATTTCTCTGTAAATAATATATTTTATGTAGAATAATACTTCAAAATATTGGTTGTAAACTGATTACTATAACAAAAGATATGATGAACTGAGTGATACTTACTGCTGTTACATAGGACAGCAGTAGGATGAAATAGGTAATAATGGATTTAATACAATAAAATTGCCTCCAAAATGTGGTTGAGATGGGAAACTTCAAATACATTTGATGAAATGAGTGTGTAGCGTGTGGTAATGAGCTGCAAGGTAAATTAATAACACAACGCGGGAGAGGCTGAAAGATTCGACACAATCTATTGAGTAGAAGTAAGTCAGTTAGTTTACAAGTGTCTCACATTTAAACTCACAAGTTCGCCACAAGGTCTATGTAAGGGAGGCATGATGCGAATCTTAATGACCCACCAGAAGACAAAACCTTTGGTGAACTAAGATTGTGCTCAATTATTCAATTTACCTGTCAATCGCATATGAAGACACGTTTTATAAAAGTGTCGGTAACGTATTCACCACTCATCTCCATTAGTGGGTCAATACTTTTTCGAGCCCTTAGATTGCTATTTATTAGATGTTTATTTGAACCCCGTATAAGCGAACACCCCGGGAAAGCACATACTTTGGCCCGGAACGGAGGGTGTCCACTTAGGCCGAGTTTTACTGTACCAACTCTCCTACGTCTGACTAGGAGTGCCACGTTCATTTCTTTCTTTTTAGATTGACAGAGTATAAATTGTTTGTTATTCTCCTGCTTTTTTTAGTCTTATTTTCCTCGGTGATTCGCTCCACTCTTTTACCGCCTGATATTTCTTTTGAGGAAACGTGTGTGTTATTTTGAACGATTGTAAACATTTGTAAATGGTAATCACAGAAAATATAGCCGAACTTCTGTCTCACACGTTCGACACAATGCCTGCTTACTGATGTTACTGTGATATTGGCTACACTGTATCAAAACAACTGCTACATACGAGAGGTACAATAAAATGGTCTTTTATTTATGTGACGTTATGAGACCTTTTTACAAATTGAATAAAATATAATAGATAAACAAATAAAAACCTTACAAAAAACATTTTCATGTCCATACTCTGTTTTCATAAGTGATAAGACTAGTCCGCCATGGTAGCCCATACTGGAGGTGAAAGCAAGAAAACTGTACAGTTGCGGATATTGTAGGCTGTAGATGTACCGCAGACTGTGCTAGGGAGGTTGCTGAAGAGCTCTATTTCCTTGGCATATTTAACCGTGGCTTGCTGATTCCAGTCATGCCTCACCAGCTGTGAATTGATGAGAGTCTAGTGTTGTACAAAGTAATTTGTTCCATGGCAGGAAAGAGCCTGAGTACACACATTGCTGTATCGAATGCCCACTCAGCCATCACCTCCAGGCCTGCACTCATCTAACAGGCAGGGTTTCCGAACCGACCCACCAGACAGCTGTGTGGAACCGGTCAATATTTACCGCGCGGGTTTCCGAATAGCACTCGTCAAGTCTCGCAGGGCCCTGTTCTGGACTGGTTCTCTGGCCAAATAGACGAAGAACGAATGGGATGCATAGCAGTGATGAATGAGCGCGGAATTATAAAATATCTGATAATGAAAACGTTTGGCTTTTTTTCAGTCAGTGGGCCATTTACTGTAAAGTGGAATCACACTGGGGAATCATTTAAATGGAAAGGTTCCATTTTCCTGAGACAGGTATTTCCCCTTGCGATTGTCAGCGAGCGAGGATTACACCTAATCTGGGATTCTCCCAAGTCGTTTCTCTGAGACAAATCTTGCCGAAATTCGGTATTCGAACACAATATCTTCGTCTGAATTGGAAGGTTCCATTTCTGAAGCAGTTGTAGGCGACAATTACCCCTGACAAGGTACAGAATCCCATGATATTTCGATTTTAAGGGGGTGCGTCTACCAACCACGACAAGGCTGCGACAACGGCTTTCCGACAAGGTCCACGACAGCTCTACGATTGGAAGCCTGTCGTAGCGTTGTCGTGGTTGGTGGACCACAGTTCCCGACAAGAGGCTATGACAAGGCCACGACAGGCTGCGACATGAAGCTTGTCGGGGGCCTGTCGGCGGCCTTCCGACAAGGCTACGACAATATCGAACATGTTCGATTTTTGCTACGACTAGACCTTTGTCGTGGAGTGTTGTGGTTTCCTCGATATCACTGTCGTAGTGTGTCGGGACCATGGACGCCTTTTTTTCGGCAACCACCGACCTCTACGACACGGCCCGATAGCGCTGTCCCGACACTGCTCTTCTCACGACAAGTCTGCGACAAGGAGCCGATAGGAACTTTCTTGTCGGCGCGTGTCGCAGCCTTGTCGTGGTTGGTGGACGCACCCCCTCAACCTGTAAAATATTTACAGGGACATCTTAGTAAGACAAATCGACCCACTGCTGAGTCGCTGACTAAGTACCCAACCTGGCGAATAGGAGATCAGCAAGTAGGATCACGTGTTTGTCACACCACTCACCTCAAGGTACTTGAGTCCCAGGGTGAGTGTTAACTGGGGCTGTTTCTGAGATCATGTACTAGGTACGTTCTTCAATGCGAAAAATTGCCATTTTCCCTTGAGACTGGTAAAAGAACTTTGCCATGAGAATTTTCTTACCATAGGAGAACTATCTGGGACTAAGGGAGAGGTGTGAAGTACTATTGGCTCAGGTACACTAGTCTCCACGTGTGAATCCCACTTAACTAGATACAGAATGTCATGACATTTTGATGTTAAACACGTTTATAATTCATAGGGGCAATTTGGTGAGAGGGAAGGACCCACTGCTGAGTCGCTAACTAATTACCCAACCTTGTCAATAGGAGGCCAAAAAGCAGGATGACATTTTTTCACACCCCTCACCTCATGGGTACTTGAGTCCTAGGGTGAGTATTCAGACTTTGTAATTTTCTTCCATGTTAATCCAATGCACCTTTTTTTTCCATTGAGCTGGCAAAACCACCTTTCCTTGAGATTTTTGTACTATAGGAAAATCATCTGAAACTAGGGGAACTGTGTGAAATACACCCATCTCAGATGCATTAGACATGTGAATCCTTGTTAGAATTGTGAACCCGATCCACTAAATCCACTCTGCAATGACAGTTCCTCCTCGCGAACGTAAGTCAATTAAAGGGGGGCATCTACCAACCATGACAAGGCTACGACAATGGCTTTCCGACAAGGTCCACGACAGCTCTACAATTGGAAGCTTTGTCCTAGCCTTGTCGTGGTTGGTGGACCCAAGTTCCTGACAAGAGTCTACGACAAGGCCACAACAGGCTGCGACATGAAGCTTGTCGGGGGCCTGTCGGCCTTCCGACAAGGCTACGACAATATCGAACATGTTCGATTTTTGCTTCGACTGGACCTTTGTCGTGGAGTGTTGTGGTTTCCTCGATATCACTGTCGAAGTGTGTCGGAACCATGGGTGCCTTTTTTACAGCAACCAGCAACGTCTACGACACGCCCCGACACCGTTGTCCCGACACTGCTCTTCTCACGACAAGGCTGCGACAAGGCTGCGATTGGAACTTTCACGTCGGCACTTGTCGTAGCCTTGTCGTGGTTGGTGGACGCCCCCCTTTAGTCTAGGGCCAAAACCAATATGCACTTTCAATGCAAGCTCTCTTTGGATATATATGTATACAGCTCAATTAATGCCCTCGTTATCAGAGTAATTAATCAATTGCCAACCCTTGTACTCCAGAATTGCTCCTATTACAAACAACGTTCCCCATACCCTCACCATGGCGGGTTCGAGCAGTTCTAGAATTACATACATGGAAAATATACCTCACAGACCCAATGGTGATTGACATAATTGAATCTTATATGTAGAATAAGCTGGTTTTCCGGGTGCCAAGCAGATTACAGAAAATGTCCCATAAACTGAATATAAACGAACCTTTTTCATTGCCATTTTCTTTCACAATTCCACGCCCATTCATCAATGATGAACCTACTATTTGTTCCTAGTTTTATTTTTCATACTTAGTATCACACTGTTTTCATGTGCTTCTTTGAGACCGATAAGCTATAAGTACTGACGGTGCACGTGCGAGTTATCCAATGCTGATTAGCGTTCAACTACAACACAACTATGGAATACCAGTTGGCTGTCCATATCTGTCCAAAGGTAAGACGAGATCGAGTTGGACTGATGATGACTCTAACTCTTGACTGTCTTGTCTCTACCGCTAAGAAAACCGACGCCAAGTTAGAAACGTTAGATGAAATAAACAAATCTACTCTCATAGGTTAGCGATGTCCGCACTGAAAATAAACAACTAAAACCCAATCAAATCAATGCAGTCCCGTTTGGAGAAACTCAAAATAAACCTACAAGTAACTATTACCCAGCTTTAGACCCTGAACGAGAGAACCCTTACAAATGATCACAATAGCAGAAAAAAAAGATATTAGTGGAAGGGGTTGAGGTTACGAAGGATGAACAACCGCTAGCCATTGCCTTCGAAGTTTTCACATGCATCGACAAAACTCTGACGCCTGATGGCCTAGATACAGCCTTCCTGGTTGGCACCCCTGGCCGCAGAAATAGGCCGCTTGTGGTTGTAATTGTTAAGGTAACGACCAAAAATTGGCTATTACGGGGAAGGAGTAAACTGCGGAGATACCCGGACATGACTAAAATCTATATGTGTCGGAACATACAAACCCTGAAATTAGGGCTCATAAATCAGAGGTCAGGGCTGTTTCAATGCATATAAACCACCTACAATTAACCCGGCTATCCTTTATGATCAATTAACTAATATTATAAGCAATGTTGATGCCAATCGGAAAATAGTAATAATGGGCGATGTAAAGGTGGATATTCTGGAACACGCCTTGAAATCGAACCATATTGACCGATTTTGCAATAGCAATCATCTGAAACAACTTATAACCTCTCCAATAAGAATTAATCCAACCCCAAAAACAGCTATTGACCATATCCATACAAATTGCCAATTCGTTGCGCATTCAATGGTAATAGAGTATATTACTTAGGACCATCTACCGGCATATCTAATATTGAAAGGTACAAGAAACAACGTACCGAAAACACCTTATAAAAGCAAGATCGTATGAGAGATTTGATTGAGAAAATTTCACAAATAATTACTTGAATCTGATTGGACCAGATTAAACCGTCGCCAAGGATCCTAACTGGCTGTGGGCGCGAATGCTAAATAATATTGAAGATGTACTGAAAAAAACAGCCCCAATAAAAGATTTTTATAAAACGCCTTGGAATAAACCGCTTTGGTGGAATGATGACATATTAAATTCAATCAAAACGAGATTCCCCCCCAGAAATCCCATCGTTCTAATAACATTGATGATTGGAGGATAGCTTGTTTTCATAAGAATAGAACACAATCATTCTTCAGATATTATAAACAATTATCCATAAATAAGCTGATTGTTGACCACGATGGAGACAGTAAATATTCTGGAGGGGAATACACACTCTTCTACCTAAGGAGGAATCTCCAAACGAGATAGTATACAAGACGAAACAAATCGCGCTATCCCAAATGAGGATAGAACAAATTATATTAACAATATCATGTGCATATAGGCGAGGAGGAGCTGGCAAAAACATACCAAATGGTAAGATAGACTAACCCCCGCTTGCCCCAAAGGAAACTGATTTTGACAATTGCTAATGAAGGGGCTGCAGGTGCATTCTAGAAGCTTGTTTTCATGACCAGGCCCAACGTGGAGTAAAGGAGATGATAATTACAATTTGCTAGACAAGTATTACTACAAAAAAACTTTGCAAGATCAAGCTTTGAAATTTATCAAGAATTTATTTATTTAGCAATCTGTCTATTCATTGCAGTCAAGCATCCTGTTGCTGTGAAAACCCATATATCTAAAAAGAAAAGACATATACTTATGAATTAAAAAATAAACACATAAAACGCTGCAGGTATACACAGAATATATCTGGAAATCTAGGGTTTCTCTGCTACCTTGATTATTGTACCTATCAAGCACAGGATATGTTATGAGTTCAAGCTGTGACTTTCAGGTAAACGATTCCCCTCAGTGTCTCAGACACGGCGTACCTGAGAACGGCGATGCAACGCGCTAATACGGGTGTTGCTGTTCAACGCTACCTGACGGTGCGTTGGTTAGTTAGGGTGTCGCTCAGACGAACACGGCCGAGTGCGGCGATATGTCTATAGAGATATATAGCAATCACACCTAAAGTGTGAACGATGGGTGTGATGGCAGGAGTGTTGTTTTTGGACAGATTAACTTGCTGGAACAAACTAGTGTATTGTATAAACGAGTCTGGGCTGTCTAAACTTCATACTTGATAATTATCTTGATTTTAACTTAAGCATATTCCTATATACCTATGAGCGAACAACCTACGATTACCTAACGCTGCTGGGGGTGGAATAACTATTGAATACTGCCCAGGTTGACGTTTACTGCCCACGTTGTCACGTGAGCCAATGCGGCGATATGATTGGATAATGCGATTTCGGATAACGTATGAGAAAAACATGGACAGCCGATATATAATAAAGTCGTCAAATTCCTCAAATTCAGAATGGAAATAATAAAATCGGTAAATAAAGACAGGGTAACATTATTTTGGAAATGTAAACAAAAGTAGGTGACTTACTGGAGCCGCGAACGTCGCGATATCAGAGCCTGCAAAAAGTAAACAAAGGTTAGAAATCAGTTTTGTATCATAAATAAAACATACGGGAATAAAGCATTTTATTAAAAAAGAAAAAATGTGAGTTAATATAGTGTTCACGTATACATTTTTTACATTTAAACAAATATAACCATTAAATACGAAAGTATTGTGTAACGATAGCCACTAGCTTTCGTATAGAATGACAGCGCGTTGTCTGCCACTTGTTGACAATGGCAGAAGGGAGTTTTGGATCAACAATGAGACTTTTGAGGTTGTATTTGATGAACCTGAGAAAGAAACTTTAGACAAAAATGGAAATGACGAAGAAAACAATATTCCGGAACAAGATATCTTACACGATTATATACAAAGTCGGAAAAATCCCGAAACTTGTAAGAAAATGATCCGAGATATGGCTGCCTTCCGCAAATTTTTGCTGGAAGAACATAAGATACACACTGAATCGGAAAAAATATTAAGTGCCCTGCTAAATATGTATGTAGGGGTCAGGGCAGTCAAGCAGCGTTGTTTCACTTTAGAACTAGGTGGTGCGAGTGTCGATCCCTGCTGTGCGGTATGGCCAGCGGACCCGCAGTATGCAAATGCTGCGGGTTCACCCGCATTACGTAACTCGGCCACTATATAAGGTCGAGTCCACAGCAGGTTGACAGGACTTCTCACGGTGCCTCTTTACGGAGGGAACATCTGGAGCCTCACGAGTTGGTTAGGTTGTGTTGAAATACCTTTCAACATTGAAGAGACCAGTATCTCTTCCCGCGCTAGTTGGTGCCCCGCAGCACCAACGGATTGTGTATACCATCCAGCAATAAAAGGACGGTGAACTGAAACTGTCCGGAGTCTGGTTTTCTATTCACGGTTGAGCGGTAGTTGGTAGATCTTGTATCTCCCTCCCTTTTCCAGTGGGTAAAGCCGAACCCACCTGTATTGGCACGGTAAGTACAGGGTAGCGACTAGTCTCGGAACCTCTGGTCGACTGACTGGTAATACACTCTCAACGACTAGAGGGTAACCGCTACATGTACATAGGTACATACATGATAAAAGCGAAGAATCAAAGTGGTAGTAATTACGAACCTGGTTCGTTATCTGGCATGTTTGCCAGTTTGATGCGATACCTAGATACCAAAAAATATGATTTCAACATAAGTGAAGCAGAAGAGTTTCAATCGTGCCGCCAAGTGCTTGCCAGTCGTAAGAGGGAACTCAAGAGTCTGGGACTTGGAAACAAACCTCCACAGGTAAATATTCTAATGAAAAAACCTCTGATTTGTTTTCTAAAATTAATTTATAAGAAAAATACTGTAAAAGAAAAACTAATAATTTGTTAATATTTCGTTACAGGCCGACCCGTTGACTGCAGATGATGAAGAGTTACTATGGGAGTCTGGCTGCTTCGATAAAACAACACCGACAGGATTAAGAAATGCTATTTGGTACATCACTACAAAGTGCCTATGAATGCGAGGCCAACAGGAAAGTAGGCAGCTTTGTTGGGGTGATATACAAATCAGTTCAGACGAATCCATGGCTAGCTTCAACGAACGCACGACGAAAACTCGTCAGGGAGACGGCAAGACATCTCGTTCTTTTGTGCCAAAAATGTGGAGGAACGATACAAACCCCAAAACGTGCCCAGTACGTCTCCTCCAGGAATATAAAAAGCGAAGACCCGCTTCTATGCTATCGGAGGAATCACCATTTTACATATTTTGCATGAATTATAAGAGGCTGAGCGAAAGTGAAATCTGGTACTCACGACAGCCCATGGGGCGAAATGAGTTGGGGAATATAATGAAAAAGGCTGCCGCTAAAGCCGGGATCGTTGGTAAACGTATTACCAACCACTCTGTGAGAAAAACCAGTTGTAGCAACTTGATACATGCAGGCAGAACTCGTTCCTGTAAGGAAGCGTGCAGCCACAGTGGCCCTGGGTGCCCCCCCGTCAAATTCTGATGAACTCGCTCAGGTAGGTGCAGAAATTTGTTAATATTTTTAAGATAATCCAGGATTATTATTTCCTTTCTCCATAGGCTATGTAGATTGACATCCATGGTGATTGAATGTACCGTTGCTATTCCCACAGGTTGAGGAAGCAAGGAATCTTGATGCAGTTGATGTGCATAGGAAACCACTGGCAGTTCTCCCCCTCCCCCCCCCCCCCCCCCCCATTGAAGTCCAGTCGTAGTGTCGATTCGGCCACAGTTGAACCTGTAGAAGTAAGTAAAAATGGGTAAATTTCCAGACATATATAAAAAAAATTATAACAAGATAGCATCAATTCTTTGACAATATATACTGAATTGTATTTTGCAGGAGGTCCCAGGTAATTTCATAAATGCTCTAGACGAAGACGAGTTCTCCGAAGTTGCTGTAGCAGAAAATCCACGAAGAGTGCAGATGCAAAAAACCACCAATTTATCTCGACAAGAACTCGTTAACCCTTTAAGGGCGGATGATGCCTTAAGGCATCACCCGGCTGGGGGCAGATGATGCCTTAAGGCATCAACCGTCCAGGGGTGGATGATGCCTTAAGGCATCATTTGCTGGATATTTATAAAATTGTTTTTGAAAATGAAATATCTTAACAATAAACTTGACATTTTTACAGAATGTAGGTGTGCCCTCATATTTCCGAATTCTAAATAATAGAAATAAAAATATTAAGGATAATAGATGATATCACGTGATAAACCTTCGAATTTTGAGTTCAGGGGACAATGCCCCTGTCCCATAGAACAGTATATAGCCACTAGTAGCCGTCCCCAAGTGTGTAGGTCTGCCATAGGCGGCCGTCCTTAAAGGGTTAAGGGGCTCTTTTCTAACGCAGACATAAGCGGTGGTACATTCCACATTAACATTAACATGTAAAACTGCCTTTGAAAGATACCATTGTTTGATAGTTTGTTATTCATTACAGCTGTTACTGTTGACAGGGTGATCTATGCGTTAAATATAGATTGTATTGAAAGTGCAAGAGGCCGGAGAATACCACGCTTAAACTTGTGCGCGATCGATGAAATAAATTGAAAATTTGTCTTTAAAAAGTTTTTATAATTCACATAACTAGAGATAATCTACAGATGCTAAGGAATGTAGTCATACCAGAAATATGTAGAATAAATGAAACAAACTCACCGTAAATATAGGATGAACGTAATTCCAAATTTCAAATCCAGCTCGATCAACAGCTAAGTGTGTACTTCTGAACAAAATAATAATTTCGATCTCCGGTATAGTCTTAGTGATTTACATTAACGGAATATGTGTTTGGAGAACGCATTTACTGTCTCCGCGCGGAGACGGGTGCTTTACGTTAGATTCAAAGGATTCTGAAGATATGCTTGGGGAGTATAACAAGCATTGTAGAAAGGTCGTCTGTCATTGGCTGAAAGTTCGGTGTCCGGTAGGTTTAGATCAATCAGATCGTCTCTTAGAAAAGGCATATGAAAAGCTAGGAGGGGAGAAAACATATAGTGTCAGTTTACTCGATAAGGTAAGCAAATAACGGTTTTCAACAATTTTAAACTGAAGTTGAAGGTATATAGGAATAGGGAAACCATGTTCCCCTCTATTATTGCCAGGCCTGCCAACGTATTAGTGTGTATCCAGTCATGGTGTTCTTGTGTTATCTAAGCTATATCTAAAGTATCATTGAGGTGATATACATGTACACTGTGAAAAATTTCTGTAAAATATACAGTATACTACCGTAAACATGGATGGTATATTACTGTAATCTTACTCTCAGTTCCATACCATATATTTCATACCAAAAAACGGTATTCAACTGTAAAAATATTCAGGACTGTAATCCACCCAATCTACGGTCAGTTTACAGTATAAATATGTAAATATGGACATATTAGATACACTTAGATTAACTCCAATATCAGCAACAAATCAAAGTGGAGAATAAAATGCAAGAGTTAACTTCATCAAAATGTGTAATAGATATTCATCGATCTCCTGTGAAGTTCCTGCCATTTAAAGCACATTTATTCTCAAGTTGTCATGACATCAATATCATAAAGGGGACTAGACACCATTTGCATAGGATATTTCTAAAACATATGTAGGATTGACTTCATCCTACTATATCAAATGCAGCCTTGTACTGTCAGATTCTGATGAGTATTCCTGTAAAATAGTTTGCACTAATAACATTAGAGTTGAAAAACTTAAATGTTGAAATATCATTGATAATAATTATTAATGATACTGATAAGCCAATAGGCCGATAGAGAATATATAATGGTAGCCAATACAAAATATTCACTTTTATATTTATAATCTCCTAGGGGCCATTCATAAAATGCCATGTGCACTGAGGGGGTGGGGGGGGATTGGAGGGTCAAGGATTTAGGAAATTCTGCATATGCTCTTTCTTTGATCAATTGCATAAAGGTTTGGGAGGAGGGGTTGGAGGTTTGAAATTTCATAAATTCGGTATACATACTCTATAGGTGGCCCTCTACATATAACAATTCTCAAGAACCTCAATAACAAGATTTCTGGTATATGTATAACGAAGGGCTGTGCATATAATATATTTCATACAGCTTTGCTCCTCTGTATTTACAGGTCTGAACCGTTTTCAAAATACAGTTTATTACAGTGAAAATTCATAGTCTGAAATATATTACAGGTTTAAACACAGTCTAAGACAGTTATAATTTACGGTAAAAAATATAGTACGGTCACCCGTACAATTTACGGTATTTCCCTGGCACCCCAGTTGCCTGGGAAACACCGGGAAATTCACGGGAATTTATTTACAGTGTATCATACATCACATCGGACTTGGGATACCATAGAATACAATGCAATCGCTGCACTTTCTCTGAAAATAATATACACTGGTTTTATAGACGTATTACGCTGATGCACTCAGTCATTCAATGCTAACGAATACGTTGCCAGGTGAATGTTTGGCTTCAGCCCTGAGGTAACTAAGCAGGTCAGGTGCGACACCGGCCAGTGGAAAAAGGCCTATTGATAATCACTCATGTGGAAGAGCAATGAGGCTAACAGTGTTGGATGAGTCTTTCTAGCGTCAATACCGTGAGTTTGAGATACAAATATGTGTTCAGAATTTGTTTGCTTTCTTTACGCACCTAAGCTCCGATCTGATTGGTCTAAACGTCTAAACGTCGTTGTAAATCTTGGTACGAAACGCTAGCCTATTTAGGAGAATGTCAGTCTTGGCAAGGAATCTGTATTACTATATACCTACTGCCGTAACTAACGTAAATACAACACGTTGCTATATATATATATGGTAACTACGGTTTCTGCACTGCCGAGAAGTAATGCACGTTACGCCTAAGGTCTTAGCGGATGGATAATGGCGGACAGATGTTTGCAAGACGTCGACTCGTTAGTTCGCATCGCGATATACAGCGAAACACAACAAATACACATACCTAACCACATAAAGTCCTACCATAATACGTAAATACATAGATTAGGCACGAATAAACCGTAAATAAACGTTTCACTAACCTTATCGAGCCATGTAAATTGTAACGAATATATAACGTTATCAGATGAGTGTGGTGTTTTGAATTAAAGAGTCCAGCGCGCTTATAAATAACTGTGAGTCTATGCAACGTTGCGATGAAGACGTCAGATTTTGAAGCCACTCTCCGGACATTAGCCTTACTTTCTCTGCTGCAGTATCTCTGCACCAACCTCCCTTTTGTAGGGGCAACTTTTCTGAATTTCAAATGTAGTCATTGGGTTGGTGCAGATATTAGTAAGCGCAAACGGAAACGCAACAAAAGATCTGTTGGGAGAGTGGTTGAAGGTTGGGATGTAAATCTGTAATCCACGTTATGCTGTGACCGTGGTGTGCCCAAATCGGATTAAAATTGGCTACTACAGGTAGAATACGGCAAATATCATCGTGTTTTGGAGGTATATAGTAATAAATAAACAGGATGCCTGTGTCTGTAAGTTTCAATTCCTCACTCGTTTCCCCGGAGGTTTAAACCTCGGTCTAAAGACCTCGGTTTAAACCTCCGGCGAAACGAGTTCGTAATCCGGAAACTTACTACACAGGAATCCTGTTTCTATATATTATTAAATACATGTGTGCGAATTCTATCAAATACTGTGCACTGCTTGGGGTACAGTAATCATTTGTGCCCAATGTGACTTTGAAAAAATAAGTCATTAAAAAAACGTTTTATTCATCGATTTGAGGTAATGATAAGCAAACGTCCTTACTGTGCACGAAACGGTTCTTTTCCCAGTCAGTCGTCAATGTTATACTGCCTGAAGCCTACGGCTTCAGGCAGTATGAAATTGACGACTGACCTCGAACAAGAACCGTTTTGGTCATAATAAGGACATTTCCTAATATTCCTATATACCTATAGACGAGGAATTTATAGTTACATACCGCTGCTGGAGGTGTAATAATTTGCTTTTCCTTAAAGCCAATACCCACTGAACGATTTCGTTTCCACCGATTAACTCCCTGAATCGGGAGGGTTATTTAACTTGTCTCAGGCAAATATGTACATCGCGTCGACTATTCCCACAACGTTTATGGCAGCCATTATCATGAGTTAATCGTAAGCAAATTCTGTCCACACTGGACGACGGACTGCGTAAATCGTGAGCGATTTAGGACCACCGATAAAGGAACAAGTAATAAATCTCAGTATATGGGAGTTAAATCGGTGAGCTGGCCTCAGTCTGTGTGTGGCATGGGCATTTCTGCTCACCCAGCGACTAATTAAGGGCCATAATTGGTAGGAACCACGGGGGGTATTTCTTAAACTCCGTTGTCGGCGACAACGGGAAGGAACACGTTCCTTAATTTATCGGTCCCGATTTCGGAACATTGGACTGCAATTTGTCGGCGACAAAGGTACATCGCCATGGGGGGGATTTCCAAATCTTAGGCAAATTACTGTAGGGGGGTGTCACATTGGCCGACACATTTTCTAGGCCTCGCCTGAGCTTACGATTGTTCTTTTGTCGCCGAGAAAGGAACATTCATGTTCCGAAATCGTACAGTGTGTATTGGCTTTTACCTATAGGTTGACGTTTTCTTACCTTACTTGATACATGACCAAAACTACGATTTGATTGGACAAGATATAAATTATAGTTCCTCTGTAAAGGTAGCCATGGCTTCTTGGACAATAGTAGGTAAAGAAATTTCCCTTTTTTATCGATATATGATGGTATATCAGATTAGGGAAACCAGGTGATAGTGAAAGAAAGTCAAAGCTACTCGGTAAGGCTTGGAAAGATTATTACTCTCGACCAAGGCCTTGAGCAGTAACTTTTCCGAGCCTTACCTCATAATTTTGACTTTTATTCACTGGAACATAGTTTCCCTCGATAGCACTATGTGCCTAGAAATAAACAAGGATGATACTTTGTGATATTTGTTTTCTAATGAGCTTACCTCTTATATTTTCAGAATGTATACACTGTAGTTAGTTTATTTGCATCATAGTATATTCATCCATATATTGCGATTTGATGCCTTATTCGAAACATCAACATGATCAAAACATCTTCGATAAATCAAATTAGCTTCACCTTCTTTGCTGATGCAATTCAAATCTGACTTATTTTCGTCCTCATCATTAACCAAAGGAGTCACATAAACCTGTACCAAACATCCAAGCAATACAACAAGCCCTTGAGACCCTTTGGCTTAAAACCACCTGGAGCCGTTGACTAGCTGGAAGGATTCTCCATGAATTGTCACATGGTAGTTCTAGGACTGTCATAGGATGGTCCACATTATGTTATATTAACACATAATGTTCTTTCAAAGGCCAGGGAGAAGGATGGAGACTTTGCAGTCCTGAAAATCATTTCAATGGGTGTCCTTTCTGATGCTAGCAGTTTTAACTAAACAATATTTAATAAATATACACGCTCGAATAATATCCTTCAGAGTTTCTAACAATTCTAGGTAAATAATGAATATTCTCCATCGAATAATGCGAAACAAAATTGTTGATGATTGGGCTTGACTCGACCTTCTGAATACCACTGATTTTAGCTCAGCACACAGAATACGCCTGGGACAGACAAATAAAAGAACCAATCACAGGAAGGCGTGTATTATGAGCTGCCACTCAGAAGGGTTCAAGGTCAGGAGAAGGAAAATAACATACGGACACAACTTATCTATAACATGATCACTCTCCCATCCTTGTCATTGTCCTCACACAACTTATCGTTCTTGTCTTTCACACTGGTGTAGGGTAGAGAGGATGGATTACTGAGTAGATTTACTTACTATGACTGCTTTCTGGACGCAGGTGGTAGGGGCAGAAAATGGATGAGCCACCTGACCTCCCTTTTCCGTTCCCTGCACAGCTGCCCGCCGGAAACACTAACACGTTGACAAATCATTGCACCCTCTTACCAGCATATCCTTCCACCGACCAGGGAAAGTGGGGGCCGTTTAATATCTGGGGAGAGGGAGAAGCATATGGACAATAATAGGGTAGTTCGCCTTTCTTCCGTATAGCCTAATAGCAGGCCTACTGCCTCTCTTGCGACTTCACTATCCACCTCAATAGTGTTCACTTACCCACTGCAACTTTTGTTACTTCATGTTCACATCCTGTGGTTTCCCTTTTAAAGCCACATCCTTACATCCATCATTCCATCAGATATGAAGGTCTATAAGCGCTACCAAGAAACATTGATCGGTCATCAACTTCTTAGTTTCTGCTTAAGGCCAGTTCACACTTCGCGACTCAGGGGGGTTTGCGAGCCGGTATACCTCCAGTCTGAGACTGGAAGTACCGGCTTCCTTATGATTGGGCGTACTGCATGTATCTCCAGTCGCAAGGAAATTCAGTTCATACTGTGCGCTGCGTTCCTTGCGCTCCGTGCCCTTGCGACTGGCGATACCTGCTGTCAATTCTTCTCAGTCATAGAGTGTGAACTAGTCTTGAACTACCTGCCCTTGCGACTGGGGCGTGTGCGTTTTTAAATACATGGGTATGTCCAGTCTCAGGCTATCAGTACCAAATATCAATCATGTTTGATATTCAAAAAAGCTTGCGATTTGGCGTACATGAGGTACATCCAGTCTGAGACTGGGTGTACCCGGTGCCCCCATGCAGTCTCAGACTAGCGGGAAACATTCAGTTCACACTGTGCTTTTTGTCTCATTGCGTGCCTGAGGGTATGCCCATGCAGTCTCAGACTAGGCGTACCTATATGTACCTAAAACGAACAGTGTGAACTGACCATTACATTTACAGATATCTGACAATAAAGAAATGAACAATTCGTCTGTGTTGTTCGACATATTTATTAGATACTAAAAGTCGGCAAGTGAAAATGGGCTCAGAGACAACTTGAGTGCGGGATTAAACAAGCTTGTACCCTTCTGCCGATATATAAGCCATTCAAGAGGCCGACGAAAACGGCACCGATCAATTGAAGTCTTCTAATAATCAGCCGGTGGTGGCCAACGACTGCACGTCGGGCTCTAAAGATATAGTGAGGTTGCAGTGTGTTCCTTGTTTCTGCTGCATTTGACAGGTGCATAACGTCTTTCGTTCAGTGGTGGCATCATTGTATACTCTATGCATGATTAATTGTTGAATATACTGCTCTGCTTGCGTGTCTTCATTCACCAACCTGGCGTCAGTGGTTCCCGACTGCAGATCGGTGGCGAATAGTCGGCCAGTGGAAAGTCTGAAAGGCCATGATTCTACTCGGATCTGTCCCACGTCCACTTTCCATACGTAGTGGAGTGAATGAGAGTGAAACATCTGTTTGGGGAGTGACCTAATACGTTGGACTCTGATAAACCATACCACCTTTAATGGGCGCATAGAATACCACCCTACTTTAAATTCAGCTGACGGTTTTCTACTTTCTTATCTTCCATACTAGTCTAAGGCCAGTTGAATAATTCAGTGGTCTGTTTCATATCCTACGAACTATAATTGTAAATCTCGTAAGCCTATCCTGCGGCAGTTCTCCTTTGATAAGTAGAAATATATGAATTATTCGTCCAACACCCCTGGACCATACAGAGGTATGAAAAGGCCTTAGTGTTGTTTACTATATTTCTCTTGCAGGTACCCAATAACTTCTGTAGAGTCTTAACCCGTCCATAATTGTCTTCCTGCATGGATGACACCCCCTGAGGGATGTCGTGCGTGTACTTTCTGAATGAATAACCACTAATAAATAATTAATCAGCAACCAATGAAAATATCTCAATTATGTTGGGGTCATATTTATTTATAAAAATGTGGTGGTCGCCGCCTGTCTAGCAGGTTGGATGACCCCAATCCGGAACGCTAGTTCCAGGCAGGATCCCACCCTACGCACTTACGTAGGTTGGTTCGGTTTTCGGTTAGTTTGCACAGACCTATTCACACATAACACAACAACGTCATTTAATAAACAAGGGTGTTTATTGATCACTTACTTCCCGGAAAGATCTGGAAGATCTTCCCCACAAGTACAGTACCCTAGCACATAGGTGCCAGGTAACGCTGGATAGGCCAATCCGGAGGATTAGCCTAACCACCAGGAAGGTTACAAGAACCCGCCTGCAAAGTGAGGGCCCAAGGATCCGTTCCGTAGAAGGGACGCGCGAGGACAGCCTGTCGACCTACTGTGAACGCTGAGTATATATACTAAGCGTTACGTAATCCCGGTCTCCGCCGCGCCACTCTCGTGTGCGGCGTTGTCCGGAATCACTGCACAGTAAGGATCGGCATATCGCGCCACCTTCCGTGAAACAAACGAACACTGCTGGATTCCCGTCCCACTACATTACCCCTCCCAGTTTTTACTAAGGGGGGAACCAAGGCAGCCATTTTGCTGCTAAGGGACTACCCAATTAAAAATTACAACATATATCCAGCAGTTCTTGGTCTACTCTCTAGCTTCCTGGTGTTCACAAGAATTCACTGATACCAACGTATAAGTGAAAAAGGTGGAATTGTAAGATGGAGAAATTATTAAAAATATGGAAGATATGACATTTAGGAAAGAGGAAACGACATTTGAAGAATGAAGGACTAGCCTCGCTAGCACCTTGAATAAATGTGATATTCACCCATCTTGAGCCGGGGAGCGGGTTCTTGAGCGTTGGGCAGGGAAGACTTGACAGTCGCGGACCTACAGGTGGTCAGCCCGGCCTGTCGAGCACTCTGCCTCCAGCTGTTCCGGATCTTGTTGAAGTCCTCTGTTAGCTCCCGACGAGTGAAGTGTCGTTCTCTTTCTCATCTTAAAGTATCGAGCCCAGCTGGCCCATCGGCGTAGCAGACCTACTACGTTCAGCCCGATGCCGACGGGTGCTTGGCTTCCCACTGTTCTTCAAGTTGGAAGACATCCATAAGAAGGGTTAGCCTCGCTAAACACCTTCCGAGTTGAAAGTTTCCGAATACGGAAATAACGGCCAAAAAGGCAAAACAATTCTCCATCCACCTGGTAAGAGTGTGTGGTATCAGTGTTGTTTCATTTTGACTCCAGCTATACTGGCATATCTTTTTCTCGGCTCGAATTGAGTACCAATTAAGGCCCCAATTCTAAGCCGGATTCAGAACTTATGATCACCGACCCAAGGTAGAAATAGCCGGCGTAATCCAACAGATCAGGGGTTACGCCTACTATCTCACTATCGAGTCGATGAACTCAATTCCGACACAGACCTGGTAAGTCAGATCTATACCCGAAAGGCATAATCTTCCTTACCTGGTACCAAGTACTAGTGTGGACGATATCCACACCACAGGCCGGAGGTTTTCGTGATGGGGGCCTATTACGGGCCTGACCATCGAGAGAACCTTCAGCCGTCTGAAACCAGGGTTGTGCCTTAGGGAAGTCATTTTAATGACTTTCCCCAGCCCCAACCCAGGATCGCTTATCATTGGTTACTCCTAACTTTCCCTCTACCCCTCCCAGCGATCCTTGCGGTTCGCTGAGAAAGTGCAGAATTCTGGCTAGGAGGCCACATTCTGGAAGTAGCTAGGTTGGAAAAAAATTTTCCTCCCATGGACTTCCCATACCCGTCTGACTTCGGATCCAGGAGAGTTGTTGGCTCTGCCGGTTCCGAGTTTAGACGGCGTCTTCCCGGCTTGTTAGGCACCAGCCGAGTCGGTCATTGTCAACCCCTAAATATCCTCGTCGGAGGATATCCTGAGGTCGAGAAGGTCCGACTGGCTTGGTGCGCTAGCCGTCGGTGGAACCGACGTTGCCAGGGCAGTCCTCTCTGGTCGCAGTGGACTCAGCGCAGACGAAGGCTGCAACTGAGACATCAACTGCTGTAGAGAGGTTGGTCCGGTATCTAAAAAGATTCCAGACTCCAATGGAATGATGTTGGCATTCACCCCCAGTGCCCCACTTGGTTCCTCGGGCTGATCTACCGGCTTAGCCCTGGAAGGCTTTGCTGATTTTTCAGCCCGTGTCACGGCGGGAGGCCTCCTCGGCTGTAGGACTTCAGTCTGATCCTGTGGGGTCTGACCGGGTCCTGACAGCGGAGTATCCACACTGACATCCATGGGCTGAGCCGCTATGGATGTAGTGTCCTGGTGGGAAGTTTCTTCCACGGGTGACCATCCCAACATGCCAGCGAGTTGCTGACGTGTCGGGTTTGATTCTTCCGTGGTGAACTGAAGAAATCTTCCCCGGCTCCTTTGACGGGCCAACCACGCTTCCTGAAGGGCTTGCGGGTCGTCACCGATGTCATAGAGCGACATACCCAAGTGCCGAAGACAACGTTCATCTTGGCGATGGGTCTGGGCTTCCGCCCGGGCAAACCTCGACTGGGCCGTGGTTTTCGCAATACGCGCGTCCTCTAAGTCCAACGCGTATTGTTTAGCCAGGCCTTTCGTGGCTTCTCTTACCTCGAATCGGGCTAGGTTCACTAGCTCCTTAACGAGGCCTTCATGGAGAGACTGCGCGCCCGTTTGGACACGGCCCTCCAAGGTGCCACCTATATGCGACTCTAGCTGATCCGCCCGTTGGACGTATTCAACCGACATCGCACAGGGAGAAGAAGTCACCTTCGACGCAACGGGTGGTTGTGTCGTTGGTTTCTTCTTTACCTCAACAACCGGGTTGGTTGGTGGAGGGAGTGCCGGAAAGGCCTCTTCTTCCTCAACTTTCCCGGGTGCTTGGGTAGCACCTCTGTTGAGCAGGGAAACTCCCGAGAGACTTGAGCTAGGACGAGTCCCAGCTGGTTTTTCTACGGGTCCGCGGGCTTTTGAAGCCGTTGGAACGTTTCGTTCACTCAGGTCTGAGAGGAGTTTCAATCCCCCAGACAACTTTGGCCCTACCTGGTAAGCAGCTTCCACCACGTCAGCGATGGTGTGCTTACCCGGAGCCAATTTCTTCCTGGGCTTCCGACTGGATCGCTCAGAAGTGTCAGTCTCGCTGGACGAGGACGATGACAGCTTCTTGACCCGTCGTTTAGCCTTCGAGGACTTTTGAGACGGTTCCTGGCTAAGGGACCGTTTCTTCCTCGACTCTTTTGACATCTGTCGATGTTTTGAAGCGGATAGCATCAGACTCCCGAACCAGCCAGGATTCTTCTTCCATCCGATCTTAAACAATCGACCATCTGTCACACAAGTCTCGGGTTCCGGTTTGCCTTTCTGAGCCTCGGAACCTAAGTCAACGAATCTCTGCCACAGATTCATGACCCGTTCCCGAGCAGCAGCACCAGCAGTCCGGTGTTCCCGGGCAATGTGTCTGACTAGACACGATCGCCTTGAACTGGCACACCCAGCCTGACAAGAACCACCCTTCTTGCCAAGGCACTGTAGCCATGGTCGTTCGGCTAAGTGTACCTCTACGAGGTGCCTAGCGTAACGACCTTCAGTCGCGTAGGTCGGTGACAATTTCTTGTCCCTCCCATGGCAACTCAAGAAGACACAATGATTGCCGTTCCCAAACTTGTGCCATGCGTACGCGATCCGGTCTTTGACCTGATCCTCGTACTTCAGCCGGCTAACTCGGGACACTCCTTTCACCCGGTCGATGTACCAGGCGTTGGGAGAACACTCGTCAACTAGCCACTCCTCGTCATCCGAGGTTCCATCTAAACCGACACCATCGGGGATGTAATGTCGGTTCCCATGACGGAGATCTTCTAGGCAAGTGTAAGTCTTGCCCAGCAAAGAGGCGGGTATCTGTCTAGCTACTGTTCTCTTCCAAGCCCGCTTTACGCCAGGTTGGAAATCACCGTCATCATTGTCGGGGTTGGATGGGACCAGGGGTTTAGCCTTGTCCATCTCCGTTCCCCAACACTTGACCTCTCCGCCACCCGTGGCACCTGTTGAGGTACTCGGTGTAGCGTCAGCCGCACCAGGTCCAGCCTGCGCCGCGGGTTTGTCCGAGCCTTTCGACTCAGCCCCCTTCGACTCCTCACGTTTCCCGGTTTGAGGTTTCCCTTTCTCCGAGTCACGCGATTCCAGCTGACCTCCTGTCTTTCTAGCTCTGCCTCAGCCCGTTTCCGGGCTGCACGACAGAGTAGCTTTCGGTTCTGTTTCGAAAGCTGCGGCTCAGTCTTGTCAGCTTCCCGAGGTTTTGACACCTCAGTCTTACTGACAGACTTCCCCGGCGCGGGTTTAGCCGGTGTTGACACCGGTTTCTCACCTTTGCTGGACGACCCTTTTACAGAGTCGTCCCCAACTGACGAATCAGTCTCCATAGCCGTCTCTGTCCCAACCTCAGACTTTCCGGGTTTTGCTACCGGACCCGGGGCCAAAAAGGTCCCGGCTTCCGCCAGCTCCACTCCGGGTGGAGTCCAATTTTGGTACATTGACTGTACTATGGCACGCGTTTTGGGATCTGGGATCCCAGCTAACATTTGTTCCAGGCTCTGGGTTGAAACCTCATGCCTCGAACCCATCTCTTCGGAGGACTTCCTCGGAGAGCGACGACACGGGCGGGCTCGGCCTCGCCTCGGCGTATCCGTTCCGATTCGGAACCTTCGGCCATAACCACATCCGAGTCAGAGGCCTCAGTTTTCACTGAGCTCGTCTTCGGACGGGCACCAGAAGAGCCCTTAGCGGCCGGGGCTGCCTTAGACTTCTTCCCGGTGTGACTTTTTCCCTTTCCGGGTCGTTCATCTCGGGTTTCCCCAAGAAGAACAGAGTCCTCAGACTCGTCCCCTTCCAGGTCAAAATCACCATCATCTGACCCGATGAGCAAAGCATCATCGTCCAGATCTCCCCCCTGCTCAGCCGAAGCTGAGGATCCGGGCAGGGGTGAGGGGAGCTCGCGCTCACCCTCCGTAGACGGGGCACGGTCAGCCATGCTGCTACCGCCCGACTCCTGTGGTGCTAGGCACCACTCCGATCACAGAGTGAAGACTACTGAAAAAAACAGGGTCTTATATACTCCTAAGTAACCTAGATTCACTGTCGCGAACCAATCAACCGTGTCGAAACTGGCTCATCTTGAGCGTCTCAACACTGCATGCGTGAAGAAACCAAAGGTCAGCGTTATGCTCGACTTGATTCGTTCACGCCTTCACAGGTTCCGGAACCCGGGGAACCCTTTTCGAGCTCCACCCCGAGTTCTCTACCGTGTGGGAATTCTTATCGCCGTTGTGTATCTCGCTGATAGTATGGGAGACTTGTCTAATTTCCATGTAAATGGATCAGACCTTTCAGAGCATTCGGCAATTCTGCAGCCTCTAGAGGGTCCTCGATGGGGTCCCTTAGAGCAATGTCTGGGCTGCGGCACATAATGACTGATTTTAAGGTAACTGTTTGATCAACATTCATGTATCATTACCCTTACCCCGGATGAAAGTAGAGAAGCAGTAGCTGGGAGTATAAAATTTTATTTAATTTTATGTAGTAAAATGCAGTAAAATATTTATGGCGACCTTACTGGACGGCATATTAAAATGTAATGTGAATATGAAGGTAAGTAAAAGTAGATAAATGATAATTGACAGTATGATGTATGTCAATTATAAAAATATGAAAGTAAGATATACAATAGAGTTGTATAGACAATACATACGTAATTGTATAATATAATAAAAATGGTCTACGTGAGTAGGTGAAGAGAGAGAGGTTGTGGGTGGGTGGGACGAAAATGGTACTGTAGTACGTGCGTACTGCAGGGCGGGTGAAGGAGAAGTGAGACCGGGGTCTGGACCGGGCTGTACCACGTGACTGCGTAGTATGAGTGAAAGCCGCGAGGGGGCAGGAGGGGCGCCCGTGAGGCGCGGTAGAGGGGGACACCGGGGGGAGCAATGACTACCCCTGAGCAAAGCCCATGAGTAACCCATTACCCTTACCCCGGATGAAAGTAGAGAAGCAGTAGCTGGGAGTATAAAATTTTATTTAATTTTATGTAGTAAAATGCAGTAAAATATTTATGGCGACCTTACTGGACGGCATATTAAAATGTAATGTGAATATGAAGGTAAGTAAAAGTAGATAAATGATAATTGACAGTATGATGTATGTCAATTATAAAAATATGAAAGTAAGATATACAATAGAGTTGTATAGACAATACATACGTAATTGTATAATATAATAAAAATGCCAAGAAGCCAGTAAAAGGTGAGGGGGGGTGGGAGAAAATTATGAAAGTTTGTTTAGGGACCGGATGAGAGCAAGGTTAACGGCCTTGGCATCAGTGTCCTTGATGTAATCTCGGTGAGAATTAGACCTCCAGCCGCCATAGCGCTGGATGGACAGCTCTGGCATACCCGCCTGGTATGCCTGAGTGGCGGCAGCCTTGCGGAGGCTGTGGAGGGTGTAGTCGGTAGGCTGATTAGCGGTGAGTAGCAGCGCTTTCCACTCCTTGCTCAGAGTTCTGGTCGTTATTACCTGGCCGTCTGCCAGGAGTAAGAACGGGTCCTCGGGGCTGGCCGTGGGGGCGGCCGCGATCATCTTCCTGACCGCCCGCACCGGACACGAGGACGGGTCGGAGGACGCCTGCAGGGTGACTGTCTTTTCCTCCCCCACCATCTGCATGTTCTTGGCCGCCTTGACGCGTATCGAGACCTGTCTGGGCGTGACCACGACGTCTCGGCGTGACAGGTGTCGCGTCGGATCGAACTTGGTCGCAGATGGAGGGGCGACCTCGCTTTGTCGCAGCGCCGCGTAAAATATCACCAGGATAGCGGCCCGCAGAATGATGTGTAGAGGTGATTCGTCGAGGGCCTCGAGGGCAGCCCGGAGGACGTCCATCGGCACCGCCGGCTTGACGTTCGGTTGGTATGTTTTGTTGCGTCTCATGGCCTCGAGTGCACGTCTCACCCTGAAATCCTCCGTCGGCGCGACGTCGGCCCCCGTCAGCCGTAGGTGCGACCGCACGTGTGATAGCTGGTTCGCGACCGTCGCCGGCGAGGGGGCGTGGTCCGCGACGTATTCGAGGAACGCCGTGGTAAAGCTGACGGTAGGTTTCTGGGGGTCGGCGCCCATCCGGCGGCAGAATGCGAGGTAGGTCGCGACGGCGGAGCGCTGGTTCGCGACCGTTCCGGGGGCACGCGCCTCGCATTGCCGAGCAGATGCCCTCGTCTGGAGCGATCGTAGCGCCGGATCTGCAGGTGAGACGTAACACAGGGTTGAACGAAACATGAGTACATGGCATGACCTCGACTAGGGAGTGGAATTCTATGTACCTAGAGGCCGTATCAAAGTCCCTCGAGGTTAGGTGTGCCCGGCTGAGCGCGTCGGCCACGGTATTGAGGGCACCCGGGACGTGTGTGTACACGAAGTCTACTTGTAGTCTAGCCTGCACCATCCAGGCTTGACGGGCACACTCGGCCAGGACGGGGTTCCGGGCGCGTCCCGACCGGAGTGCCTGGACGGTGCCCATATTATCGCAGTAGACTTCCACCCGGGTGCCGCGGTCACGGTCGGTTAAGAACGTGCACATCGCGTATACCGTGTTGAGGGCCTCGAGCTCCGCGATGCAGGTAACAGGGTCGTTCACTGGACAGACGCGGCCGGAGTACGAGTAGGTCCCGTCTGTACCCCCGACGCCGGACAAGCACGCGTCCACGATCAGGCACTTGGTCGGTGGGCCTCGGGGGATGAGGGCGTGGCCGTTCCAACCGTCGGCAAAGCGCAGGAACCATTCGAAGTCCTGCCGCATCTCGGAATTGATGTTAATGTAGTACCCGCCCATCCCCCGGAGGGCCTCGAGCAGTTTACTCACAAAGGGGCGTGCCGGCCGGATACACTTGGCTACATGTAACACGCGCCCCAGAATTGATTGCAGCTGGCGTTTCGTCAGCGACCGCTTCTGTGCGACCGCTCTGACATGCTCTCGGACCTCGTGTAGTTTGTCCTCGGGGACGGAGAGCGACATGTCTATGGAATTGATCACGATGCCGAGCCACGTGACCACCTGGCTGGGGGGCTGAGCCTTTTCCCGGGCCTCGGGGAGGCCCAGCTCCTCGAAGAGGGCTCGTGCGATGGCGAAGTCCGAGGCCGCCTTGTCCTCGTCGGGCGAGAGGATGATCAGGTCGTCCAGATACATGGCGGCCTCGACCCCTTTCTGGCTGAGGATCTTCACTATTGCTTCTGCCACACACTGCATGTGGTAGGAGGAGGCACGGGCACCAAAGGGCATCGCCGTATCACAGTAGAATGCCTCCCCCCACGCAAAACAGAGCAACGGCCAGTCAAGGGGGTCGCAGCGGAAGTTCTTGTACGCCCGGGATATATCAATGGTCGACATGAAACTCCCGGGCCCCGAGGCCACCAGGCGGCCGACGAAACCATCCACGGTCGGGAGGCCATGCTCCCGTTCCTCGCCGTAAACCGAGTTCTTGACGATATAGCCGTTGACGCTGTCTTCCTTGGGGTACGTCATATCGGTTATCACTCGGCGATCGGTAGTACCTCTCTTCTCACGTGTCATTAGAGGCGACACGTGACACCAGGGTAGGAAAGGGGGGGCCTCGAACGGCCCCATGAGGTTGCTGTACCCCTTCTCCTTCCTGATGAACTTATCCACCTGCTCCGGGTACCCTGTAGCACTGGGGTGGTTGGGTACCCCGCGGGTATCGCTTATCGGCCCGGCGTAACCCAGTGGGAAGCCGAACCTGATGAAATCGCTCAGTTCCTTGCTGCCGGGGATCCCGGAGAGATATCGGATCCAGACCGGGATGTTGAGGTCCGTGGGGATCTCGATACGGGCCCCGAGGGCGTTGGGTAGGCCCGTGCGCCTCACAATATCGTAGATGTGGGCGTGGTCCGGCGGCCCGTGTGCCGCGAACTGCGGCCAGTTGGTCCTCCTGTGTCCGGCGAACGCCTCGGGGTCGGTCCGGACTCCGGCGACAGGTATCCCGGTCTCACAGAACTTTCTGACGGCAGCGAAGTCGATGGGACTGAGTTCGCGGCCGTCCTCCCGGGGCAATTGCCGAGCCAATTGCTCCGCCTCCCCGCTAACACTACCACAGGCGGGAGTGTATTCCTCGGTGGGCGGGGCTGCACGCTCCGTGCTTCCCCCCACGTGCGCGGCACACGCTGTTGTTGTCACGTGGGGGGTGACGTCATCACTCCTGCACTCTTTGATCGGGTCCCCCTCGCCGAGTGCACTCGTACCGAGGCCGAGGGGTGCGTCTCGCGCCACGCTCACTCGCGGGGCGCGTCCGGTCCGTTTTTTGAAGCCGTGCCGTGTTGTTTCTGCACTCCTAGTTCGGTGGGGCGGACCGTGTGTCCGGCGTGCGGCGTCCTTCGTGGGGCGGGTGCGGATGTTGGTGCAGCGTTGTCATAACCCGCACCATACACGAGTTTCCTGTTGCACGCGTGTATAGAGTGCGTGCACATCCGCCCCACCGAGTCGCAGAACGAACAAACATGAACCCATTTGATCTGCCCGTCCTGATGTCCGTTGCGTAGGCGACAACCTCGCTCCGAGTTGTACGCCCGGCAGGGGAGCTCTCGGGCTCCGTCCCTTCCTCCGTCTTGACCGTTAGGGGCGCTGGTGGCGGCCGTCATAGCTATGCGTACGCGTTCGTCTTGAATGCGCACGTGGTCCGACCAGTACACACGGCCGGCCTCTACCTGATCGAATATGTAGTTAGACCACCTCCTAACCGCGGGCCACGGCCGTGTCTGGGCGTCCACCGTTACCTGCGAGAGGTGCCTGTACATGTCTCGACGGTCGCCCTCGGGTATCGCCCGCTCGTCCTCCATCATCAGTAAGAATGCGCTCACATACTCCATGGGGGCCAGGCTTCCCCTAACCTCGAGCTTTTGGGACATGGTATACAGGCCCTCACGTTCCACATACATATACGGCTTAGAAATGAGTTTATGTACGGTCAAGTCAGATGAAAACCTACCGGCCGTGCGCTCATGCCGAATGCCCTCGCGGTCGATCTCTCGCTGGAGCAGTTCCTCGCTCAGGTAGCGTTCCCTGAGTTGTCTGGGTGCGGGCAGCCTCGACGTCTGGTCCTGGGCCCAGTCTCTTGTCCGGTCCTCGGCCGTAGAGCGTGCCTCTCGGACCGTCGGTTGTGTAGCCCTGGTCGGCGACCGTTGTCGTGCCATCGCCTGCATCGTCTGAAACATGCTATCCATCGTCCTTCCCATCTTTTCCATGTTGGACTCGAGCTTCGAGATCCTGGCCGTTTTTACCGTGCGCCCGCTGTCCGAGACCGACTCGATGTTATCGTTGGACTCGGCCGTTTCCTGGAGAGTGGCCTCCGATTCCGCCGTGGATTCCGTCGGCTTCGATGTGCTGGGCACCGGGGTATTCCTCGTCGTGGGACCCATTTCTCCTTTCGCTGTACCGTATCGCGTGTATGGGGGTGCTAGCCTGTACTCGGGGAGTATGAGGCGAAGCACGTGGCCAAGAGACGAAAATGGTACTGTAGTACGTGCGTACTGCAGGGCGGGTGAAGGAGAAGTGAGACCGGGGTCTGGACCGGGCTGTACCACGTGACTGCGTAGTATGAGTGAAAGCCGCGAGGGGGCAGGAGGGGCGCCCGTGAGGCGCGGTAGAGGGGGACACCGGGGGGAGCAATGACTACCCCTGAGCAAAGCCCATGAGTAACCAATTGACACGCCACTGACTACCAACGATCTACATTTCGTACCATTGCTTCTCGTTGTTTTTTCGACAACCCCGGCACCACTACTCTTTGTAGCTAACCACAGCCTTCGATTTTAGTCGAGAGCTGCGGCGGGGTTTTGAGTCTATTTTAGACTCCATTCTACATCTCGAACCATGTTTATTATACACGGCTCGATTTGTAGCAAATTTAGACTTTTCCATATCAGGTTTTTCTTCTACCCACACTTCCCTTTTTAGGTTAGCGTAAGTAGGAATCACCTTCCGCGGACGTCCCGGTTTTCCCCGTGTAGGCGAGCACCCACTCGGAACCCCGGTAACCTTTGACCGGGACTTCCCTATCGGGGTCTGCCTCCGCCGTGTTGACGGGGGTTTGACACCCGGCTTCCCGGCTCTTTGAACCCGGGACCTCCCTGGTTTCCCAGTAGGACCTGTGTTCAGTGACACATCCCGCTTTGTAGCAGGGTGTGAAACTTCAAAGTCGGAACATTCGCGCTTTCCTTCCCATAGTCGTAAATGAGCTACATGGGATTTATAACGCCTTCTTGACCATTCGTCTTCTATCACTACTGTCATTTCTGACAATAATTGAACAATTCTGAATGGTCCGTCCCAGTTAGGAGCGAGTTTTACATTTACCAACGGAGTGTGGTATCGTACAACCCGGTCTCCTACTCGGAACTTACGTGGTTTAAGATTGACGTCATGTCCAGTCTTTTGCCACTCTGCTGCTTTCGTCAGATTCCGTCTCGCAAGGTAATATCCCTCTATAAAACGTTCTCTGAGTTTTTCGACAAATCCTATGGGACAAGGATCATCCGTAGACATTCCAGGAACCCCATAGACTATATCCGCGGGCATTACTATTTCCTCGCCAAAGACGAGTAAATTGGGTGAACACCCCGTGCTTGAATGAATGGTCCCATTATATGCGTGAGCTATAAATGGTGCTAATTCATCCCAATTCTTCCGATTTTCATCTACCAGGGTCCGAAGACACTGGATCAATGTCCGGTTGAATCTCTCTACCATACCATCTGATTGGGGACGATATGGATTCGTATGTGTCTTTTTAATCTCGAGTATCCTACACATTTCTTTCCAGATCTGGGATTCAAATTCTCTTCCTTGGTCGGAATGTAGTACGCTCGGAGTTCCAAAAGGCAACATCCAGTTTTTCACTAAAGCTTCCGCACACGTGGCAGCTTTGTGATTTTTCATGGGATAGATCTGCACATATTTTGTGTAATAATCCATCACCACCATCATACAGGTATTTCCTTCCTCTGACTCATTGATACCAGATATGATATCTAGAGCGATTCTGGCAAACCTGACACCAAACAGTTCCTGTTGTAACGGCATCTTTCCGAGTCCTACCCCGGGTTTGACTTTGCAACATATGGAACATCCAGATATCCATCTTCGAATATCTGCACCCATTCCAGGCCAGTAGTAACGACGCCTTATTCTGGCTACCGTTCTTTTCCGTCCTAGATGAGCTGCACTCCTATGTTCATGACATAGGGTCATTAGTCCGGATCGTAATTCTTGAGGGACCACTAGTTGTAGAGCACGTTTAAGTGGTTGCAATGTGGTTCTCCATCGATATAATACTCCATCACAGACCTCTAGCTCTTTCCATTGACCACATAGATTCCGAAATTCTCGGTTTTCAGGCGAGATCTCGGGTCCTGTAGGTCTATGGAGTCCATTAGCTATCAGTTTAGTTAACCGGAACAAATCTGGGTCAGCCTGTTGACTTTCCTTAATCTGTTCTAGTGTCCACTGATAGTTTAATGGCGGCTTCACTTCCTGGGAACGTAGAGTAGCTATGACTGCTCTATGCTCGCCACAATCCCGGCAATCTGGTCGTCCACATTTCCGCACTGGTCTCCTTGAGAGACAATCCGCATTAATGTGTGACTTTCCAGCCCGGTGTTCAATCTGGCAGTTAGTCAACCCGAATTCGGAGAGAGCTGCCAGCCATCTTCCAATCATTCCCTCGGCGTCTTTAAAGTTAAAGAGCCATTTGAGAGAAGAATGGTCAGTACGTAAGATGAAATCTCCACCTGCTAAGAAGTGTCGATATTTTCTTACATACACCACAACTGCTAAGAGTTCCCTCTTAGTAGTACAGTAGTTCCGCTGGCTTTTACTTAAGCTGTTGCTGGCAAAAGCTATTGGAACTTCTATACCATCTTGTATCTGAGACAAAGCCGCTCCAATACTCTCATTACTAGCGTCAGTGTCGAGAATGAACCGACCCTGGGCTAGAGGGTATTTCAACACGGGGGTCTCCGTAAACTTTCTTTTTAGTCCCAGAAAAGCGTGTTCAGCTTCCGGAGTCCATTGGATCTCTTTTTGCTTCCCTGGCTTATCTAGTACTACATACTGTTGCATAGGGTGTGCAATTTCAGAAAAACCCGGGATAAAGTCGCGGTAATACGAACAAAATCCTAGGAAAGACCTTATGTCTTTTATATTCTGGGGACGTGGCCAATTAGCCACTACCTCCAACTTAGAAGGATCTGCCCGGATTCCTATTCCGGAAACTATCCGTCCTAAGTATTCCACAGATTTGCGAAACAGCTTACATTTTTGAGGTTTGAGTTTCAACCCATAAGATTGAATACGCTCAAATACCTCTCTCAGGTTCTCTAAACATTCAACATAATTCTTTCCGAATATGATTATGTCGTCTAGATAAACCAAACACTTTTTCCACTGTAGACCCCGCAACATCTGATCCATCATGGATTCGAAAGTCGCAGGAGCGTTACAGAGGCCAAATGGCATTACTGTGAACTCGTAAAGCCCTTGATGAGTGGTGAACGCCGTTTTAGACTGATCGCCACTGTTCATCTTTACCTGCCAATATCCAGACTGGAGATCCAGAGTACAAAACCACTGGTTCCCTCCCAGAGAGTCGAGACTCTCATCGATCCGGGGTATTGGGTAGGCATTCTTCCGGGTGATACCATTCAATTTTCTGTAATTGATACAGAATCGGCAAGTACCATCCTTTTTAGTAACCATTACCACTGGGCTAGCCCAAGGACTTGCACTGGGAATGATTACTTTCTGGTCCATCATTTTCCCTACTTCCTCTTCTAAAGCTTCCCGTTTTACCGGAGGTAGCCGTCGATAAGGAAGGCGGAAAGGTTGATGACCTTCAGTGTCAATCGTGTGTTCTACTCGATCCGTTCTCCCCAAGGGATCTCAAGGTCGAGTAAAGATTGACTCCATCTTCTTCAAAAGAATCCTTAGTTCATGTCGTTCCCCACTGTTTAGTGTGTCTGTTGTCTGAACTAAAGTTTCCAGAGTTTCGTGCAATAGACTCGGAACTGGAAGGGATCCCGTTCCTGTATCGATAGCACTAACCCGCACTTCTTCATAATCATTTCCTATTAAGTCCGACCTTTCCAGTTTAGATTGTCCATCTTCCCCGGTTATTGCGGAAACGGGAATAGGTGTGATTCCCTGTGGGCTGGAGTCCACTAGGCCATCCACATGAGCTAGAGTTACCCAGCCCAATGTATCACCCTTCCTTAATTTAATCAACCCGGAGGTATGATTACTTATAGGAATTGATCCTTCTCTGGCACTTCCGATCAGGGTATCCCAGGCCTGTATTCCTTTTTTAGAAAATAGTTCTGGGTCTGGCTCGAAAAGTGCATCTCCACGTGGTAAGTCACCTTCCCCAGCTATCAGGACATTAACCATCTGCTGGGGGGGGATGCCCACATCTTGTCGAACAGAAATCAATGAAGAAATCCGTCGACAACTACATTCCACTTCCATTAACTCAGGAAATTTGAGTCGGAGAGTGCCATCGGGTAGATCTACAGAGCCTCCATAGAGGGTGAGAAAATCTATGCCTAATATTCCACTTTCTTCGATATCACTGAGTATGGGACCCCATACGAATTCAGTGTTACCTATTGAGACTGGAATAATCACACTACCATAGCACCTCATATGAGTACCATTAGCAGCTTTTGCCGAGGCTCCAGGAACATCACATTCCTGCGCAAATCCAAGAGACTGATAGAGTCCGTTGTTTAACACAGAGCGACTAGCACCAGTATCCAACAATAGATCCACCTTTCTTCCTTGAATTCTAGCCGGCACATACCAACGTCGTCCTCCTAAAGGGGATGGTTGTCTTATAAACCGTGAGATTCCATCCAAGGTTCCAAGATCCCATCCGCGTTGACAAAGCCATTGCAGACAAGGATGCCCGGGTGAAAGATACTTACTACAGATCGTTGCGACCGTATTTTGTATCTTCCCCTTTTCTGGTAAGTTGGAAATATTTTCCTCCTTATACATCTCACAGGTTTGTGTCTCCTGGCACTTTCCTTCCCAGACCGCAGTGTTGCCACTCGCTACAGTCCTCCTTTGTTTTCCGGTTCACTCTGAGAGGCAACCATCAACGCAGGCAGACTACGAGATGTTTCCACCGTAGTAATGTTCCGGGCTTCTGGACAATCTGGAGAGATATGTCCCATTTTGTTGCACCGCCAACAACGTCGGACATCCAGCTGGTTTTTCTCCACCTGATTCAGTCTTTCATTGATTTTGGTCAACAACTTCATAACCTCTGAGGAATTTCCTTCAGGATCAGTGGTTATTGGTTTTGCCTCTGCCACAGAAGGTACATCGCTGTTCCTTCCAAAGCTAGGGGTTCGACCTCTTCCACGTCCCCGTCTATTGAAACCTCCTCTTCCGAGTACCATCGAGCGGACATTAGAGAGTATATCCTCTATTTCCGCTTCCTGACACTCGTAGGTATCTTCCTCTACTTGTGACCAAGTAGAACCCACTATGTTAACCCGAGAAGTTTTCCCTAGATTAGCATATTTTCCGAATAGTATACACCGTTGTTCATAGGCATCTACTATTCGCAATACCTGCATGAAGTTCATACCGGGCTCCCATTTAGAGATGACTTCCGCTCTCACGTCATCATCTCGAAGTCCTTTTACAAACTGAGTTTGTAGATCTTCATGCAGCGCAGGAGAATCTAATCCCGTCCCTGGGTAAACCTCTAACAACATTTGTTGCAAAGCTAGCCCATAGGCGCGAGTTGTCTCCTCTTTACCCTGGATCCTCTTTAGAAAAGTGGAACGGGGGTTCAGCGTTACCAACTGACCACAGTAGTATGAGGCTACCTCCACTAACTCATCCCATTCCGTACCACCGGAACGGCGAAAAGCGCGAAGTGCAGCTTCCCCGGGTCCATCTCGCAACGCTCTTTTGAGGTATGGCAATGCATCGACTTTATTCCAGCCATTACATTGTATGTCCTCACAAAATCCCGCGAACCAGTGTTCCCACTCCATTCCTTTCCCGTAAGGTTTTGGAATGACAGCGTTTTTTCTGGCTGCGTTCTCTGGGCGCATCATCGGAACCTTGTCAGCTCTCGCCATTGACAAGTTAAAGATCCGATCCTGTTCCCGGACTTGGTTGAACGAGTTGAACCCTAGTTCAGCTATAGCTTTACTAGTACGTTCGGAACTCGGAGAACCCATTCTTGACTCAGAGGGTAGACGGAAGCTAACCAAAGGAGTCTTTACACCCTTTGTTCCAGATATGAATCTGTTAGGGGTCTTCTCTGGATCCTCTACTCTCCCTGGTGGGGAATATAGATGATCTCTCACATTACTCCAGCCAGCTTGGGACATAGGCATCCGTTGGGATGATTCTGTCTCTGCTAGTCGAACTTGGTCCTTCATGTATTGTACATGTTGGTCCAAGCGCTCGATTTTTTCTAGAGTCTCAATCTCGCCAACCGAGAGTTCTTCCAAGTTATGGTGCCTTTGGGCTACCTTCTCGGCGATCTCACGGTTTCGAGCTTCTAGTTCCCGACACATGTCTCTGGCTTCCCTTTCCCTATCAAACTCAGCTAAGAGTTCGGGTCCAAGGAAACCTACAGGAACTTCATCGGAAGATACCCTTAAGGTATTTTCCCACCTATTCCAGGGAGTACTAGACTCTCCGGGACTATCTGTCTGAGACCCAGTTTTACTGAGTCCCTCCAGATCCCTTGCGGGGCCATGTCGGCTGTCGGCCGCCGGACTGAAACTCTTCAGGACCGTCGAACTCAGATTCTGAGCGGCGGTTCTCTTCCGAGATTTCTCCTTGCCAGACTTCTGGGTTTCACCCCCTCCCTCTGGTTTTGGAGACTTGTCGTCATTCCGGGCCGGAAGAGTTTGTTGAGAAGTTACCTCCCCATCTTCACTCTCCTGTTCAGCCTTAGATCTGGTTTTTATTCCAGATCTGTGCATTTACCGAGAATCCCGGGTTCTGCAAGCAACCTGGGATCCTGGTCACAGCACCAGTGTGGTGGTCGCCGCCTGTCTAGCAGGTTGGATGACCCCAATCCGGAACGCTAGTTCCAGGCAGGATCCCACCCTACGCACTTACGTAGGTTGGTTCGGTTTTTGGTTAGTTTGCACAGACCTATTCACACATAACACAACAACGTCATTTAATAAACAAGGGTGTTTATTAATCACTTACTTCCCCGAAAGATCTGGAAGATCTTCCCCACAAGTACAGTACCCTAGCACATAGGTGCCAGGTAACGCTGGATAGGCCAATCCGGAGGATTAGCCTAACCACCAGGAAGGTTACAAGAACCCGCCTGCAAAGTGAGGGCCCAAGGATCCGTTCCGTAGAAGGGACGCGCGAGGACAGCCTGTCGACCTACTGTGAACGCTGAGTATATATACTAAGCGTTACGTAATCCCGGTCTCCGCCGCGCCACTCTCGTGTGCGGCGTTGTCCGGAATCACTGCACAGTAAGGATCGGCATATCGCGCCACCTTCCGTGAAACAAACGAACACTGCTGGATTCCCGTCCCACTACAAAAATAACAATTTGTAAAGTACAAAACGATCTTTAGACATTTATTTTATTTAGAAATGATTCCTTTATGAGGCATCACATGAGGCCCGTGGGTAACTAACGGTAATAAATCCTAGATGTTTATTAAACGGTGGTGCTAGCTCCGGTATATTGTGGTACTATTTTCTCCCACCTTTCATTGTGTAGGTGTCATGACCTACGATAGTACGAACAAAGGATAGCACAGGGTCGCTACTATCACAGATATTGAAAGAGAATGGGATAAAATTGTCCGGGATATCTGCAGTCATGGCCGCCTTTGTATCATCCAGCCTTATCATGGCTTGTAGAATTTTAAACATACCCCAAACACATACAAGAAAAAAAGGGAATGTGTGGGTCAACTTTAGTAAACACTTCGCCATCCACGACCTTATGGATGGCTAAGACTGTCTTAGCGAATAGAATTAGATATTTTTAAACGATAACCCTTGTACGGGGTACAAAAGAGGGTCTTCATGTACATTGTAAAAACAGTGTTTGCTATCCACACATAGTCCTGAAGCAGACCAGTGGAAGTGTGTTTTGGAGTACATACGATTTTTTGTTGTTGATTATGGAGCTCCTGAATCTTCTGATTTCAAATCTACTTCGTGCCAGTTTGTACATATAGACATCTAAAGCCTGTAAGACACTGACCCAACTGCTGTGCCCGATTCTAGCTTTCCCCGACGGATCCGTCGAGTCTGTGAGAACCTGCATCAATTGGGTCGGTGTATGCACTTCTCAGACCCAATTTTATTGCTTTTCCCGATGTGTCGGGCATTACTACCATGTCAGATATGACCCACTGTCCCCGACCTTAAGATTTCGGTGACTGCACTTTCACCGATTGTTACCGATTCTGAGTTGGCCATTTGAATAGCAATGCTACCTATCCCCTTGTCCGATTTAGAAGTTCCTTATACCGATTTGTAGGGGAGACAGAGGCGATTATAAACCTGAAAACCGTTTCCCAATATCTTAATTGGATCTAAAGTTATTAAACTTTGAATTAATTTCTATGATTCCACACCATCAGCCCTTGGCTCACCCCGGCTCGGCTCCAGGTGGCTCTCTTTATTCTTAACCCGGGTAATTTATGAGGTTATAAAAGGAGGAGGTGTCGTCGGGAAGGGTCTACATGTTGGTGTCTTATAGGTATAAGACACCAAAATTTTATTCCTGACTCTCACCGAACCGATGGTCGGGATGAATCAGGAACAAATTTCGATGTCTTGTAGGCTTTACATTCCATACAAGAGCCTTGGTAATGATTTTAAAGTCCAGAAAAAGGTCAAAGCAGTTAAGTCTTGTCAACCGTCATCCTGCCCTGCGACCCACCAACCTGTGGGTTTCACACCACCCCGACATAGGAACTGGACAGAGGGCACCCTACACTCACCTGGGTACCAAATCTCTACTGCCCCTGAACTCTGTGGCAGAGACTACTCCATGTGGTAGGAGCCCTCCTGCCAGGGCGAGTACCAACTTACCAGCAATGAACTCGCCCCGCTCAACTAAAAAATATTTAACACGGCAATAATTTGTCCCTGCGAATCTAACGTTCATCCTGCCCGGCGAGCCCCGACCCGGCTCGGGTTTCACAACAACCCCACCCAGGACCTGGCAGAGGTCAGACACCCATCCACACCTATCCACTCTCCCTGCCCCGCTTCTCTACTACCCTGAACCTTCTGCCCCGGGGTAACTTGACTTAATTACACTTCTCAATTGCCTCAGCAATTCCCCCATGCAGTTCAACAGACAACTATCCCTCAACTTCAACCTGGGCACTCACCATGTGCGCTGCTCACCGTCAACCCGCACACCACATGCCTCGCACATGTCCTCACCACCCAATGGCCATCCTCAACTGACACCACCAAGACCCGGCTCGGGTATCACATCAAACACCCGACTCGGGACTGGTCAGAGGGCAGGCACTCTCCTCTCACCTACGGGGTCTCGCATCCCTATGGCCCCTCCTCTTCTACTCTGAACTTGTGGCTGAAACCACCAAAACCTCAGCCACCTCCCAACCCATGCAGTCTATGCATGTCTACATGCATCTACAACGTCCTACCTACTCGCCACTTCTCACCTCTCCTCGTGAAAGGCCCCTGGCCTTTTTTGCTCCCCAGGATAACATGACTCAATTTATAAATTCCAATTGCCTCAACAATTGCCCTGGGGAAGAAATTCATAGACGACTTACCCCCTCAACTTGGACCTCAGACGTTCACCACATGTCTTGCCAACCTCCTTGTCTCTCTTCATCTGTTCACGCCTGTTTACCAGTGTTTAGCCCTCCGCAGCCGCTGGCGTGACAGCTTGACGCCAACCCCCTACTAGCCACGGCAGGTCATCCTCTACACCTCAGGCACCCTCCTCTCTGGAATGCCGGCGGCGGCCAGGCCCAAGCCCGGGCAGCCACCCAGGGCTGGCCACCGCCCCCTTGCCTGACAGCCTGCCTGCGGTTCCATCTCATGCCGCCCGGGGCTCGCAGTGCCCTGAGCCCTGAGCCGCCCGCGGCCCACCTACTGAACTCGAACCTTCTCACCCATGGAGTAATTGCCTTGGAAATTGCCCAGGGGAAATATTCAACATCAGTTCTCTCTTCAAAAACCCCTCTCTCCTTTCAGTTGCTATGGCCATCGTCTACAGATTTCTCCACCCTCTGGACTCCAGCCTCTGGCTTCTCAATAGCTCGTGAACTATCTCTTATCTCTAAATTGTATGTTATTATGGACCTCCATGTTGTACTTCTACTCGTACTCAATAAATTTTATGTCTATACCTGTGCTTTGTGTTAGTTATTGGGACTAACTGAAGAGTTAATGTGAAACAGAGCATGGTCGCTAGGGACTCCTGGTCGCTAAGGACTCACTCAAGTGGTTCCGGTCATCTGGTCCTGGTCACTTGACCACCCCACTCCAACCCACCTGCATCTTCAACCATGGGACGCCAACGGGGAAGGAACCACCGTCCCACCCTATGAAATAATCATAATAACACTATAGTTAATTAATTTGTTCTTAGATATTATCAGCACTCAGTTATGTGCTTAATAAGCATAGAATGGCTAAATAATCATAGATTTGACAGAGTGTGCCATAGGCACAATTTTTCCTTATTTTTCTTAGAATTAAATTATTTTTTATTTTCAAATAGTTATAACTCAAAATGCTGAGCCCATACAAACTGGCACGAAGCAGATTCGGAATCAGAAGATTCAAGAGCTCTAGAAACAATCATAAAACATCGTGTGTACTACCAAACACACCTGACCCTTCAGACTGGCTCTGACCTCAGGACTAACACCCATGTTTATATGTTAAATATTTGTTCAAACACTTTTTTGTCCCACTTTATTAAACGCTTTTTTTTGGTAAACACGTTCCATTTCAAACATGTTTAGGTAAAAAGTGTTTAATTTTTTAAAGTGTTTAATTAACTAACTAAACGTGTATTTAGTTGTATAGTATTTAAGTTCGGTAAGTGTTTATTTTCAAAGTGTTTAGTATTCAGAGGTGTTTATGTATAAAGTGTTTAACATTAGTCAGTGTTTAAATATTAAGTGTTTGCCTTTATGAAGTGTGTAAGCATAAAGTGTTTAGCATTATTAAGTGTTTCAATATAAAGTGTTTAACTCCAGGAAGTGTTTGGAAGATGTTTATCTAGTCTTCCTATAGATAATCATTACAGCTATTATACTGGATAGAAAACCTTGACAAGGATAGTTTCATTTTGTGTAGATTTTATTATCATATATCACAGACACAAACACTAACAACCAACAAGACAATATAAATGACACTCCTAGGTTGGTGATATTAAGATGGGTGGGCATAGTAGTGAGCGGGCATGTTAGTGAGTGGGCAGGTAGATTGGTAGGCAGGTAGATGGGAGGGCAGGTAGATGGGTATGCAGATAGATGGGTAGGTAGGTCGATGGGTAGGCAGGTATAAGGGTAGGCAGGTAGATGGATTGGCAGGTAGTTTGATTGGTAGGCAGGTAGATGGGTTGGCCGCTGCATGGGTAGGCAGGTAGATGGGTAGGCAGGTAGATGGCTGGGCAGGTAGATGGGTAGTCAGGTAGATGGGTAGGCAGGTAGATGGGTAGGCAGGTAAATGGGTAGGCAGGTCGATGGGTAGGCAGGTAGATGGGTAGGCAGGTAGATGGGTGGGCAGGTAGATAGATGGGCAAATAGATTGATAGGTAGGTTGATGGGTACTCAATTTGATGGGTAGGCAGGTTGATGGGCATGACGGTAAATGGGTAGACAGGTAGGCCGGCAGATAGGTATTCAGGTAGATAGATAGGCAGGTAAATGGGTAGGTAAGTAGATGGGTGGGCAGGTAGAACAGTGCGAGAGCTTATGCTTCATATGGACTAATTAGCTTAAATCCTTGTTAGTTACCTTATATATAGGTGCTAATTAACCTCATTATTATTTTGACCATCAATGTCTCTTGTGTAACCTACTTATATTTTGTGTCATATTATAACGTAATGTTCATCTCTTATGTCAGTGACAAGTGCGCTCAGGTTACTTTACCTCTTTAGTCTTAATCATGTTATAATTGGTCAATCGCATATCAGGTTATGTATCTTCATTGTTTCAATCATGTTATGACTAGTTGGTTCTAATAGTGTAACAACTTGTGCAGTGCGCAGCATGCCTTCTTAGTATTATTAATTTTTATCCTCCAATGATGTCTCCTCAATCAAACAGTATTTGTGTAAAACAAAATCCATATTAAAAGATAATCAAATTGCCTACAATTTACAATTGCATTCTAATGTTGCAGTTACCGCATACAATCACCGCATATATAATCTATATGATCATACCTCAATAGTGGCTTAGGTGTTAATGGCATTGACTGCTTCGCTTGGTTATTGCATATGTAATTATAAATGAAGATTTTTCAACAGGAGGTGACAAGCATTGACATTCACAATAATGTATAACACCACTTGTATTTCTGAAATACGATCTTTCGAATCATATCAAATTCCCTGTTGAACGATGGTGAACCTGAGCGTAGAAACAGGTTGTCAATGCTTTATTTGTGAGCTGCTCAGACCTGCTCATAGCCGTTCCACTTTACAGCAAACACCGCCTATTTTTACACGCCTTGTGTCTCTCCCCGTGGCAGATTTGGGTCGAGGTTGGATTTATGGGTGTGTTTCTCTGGCAAGCGCTTCAAGTATGAAGTGGCATGTGGCATATGGTGCAATGCGATTACTGAACCTCCTATTATCTCTCGTTAACCTGTCGGGATAAACACTGCATGTAGATGGATAACATTCTTGTCCCACCACACTCCCAATGTGCGCTGCTGAATTCTGATAAAATACTCCTATCCCCACTGTTCTACAAGTAAGCATATAGTGTAAATTTACGAGCAATAACACTAGAGCAATGAACGAGATATAGAAGTGCTAGAAGAGTGGTATACTGTTAGGCCTCGAGACATAATTGGGTCATATTCAGATATTCAGTAGTACCAACGCGGCAGTGTGTAATTGACAGTCCAAAGTCCCAGAAGTAGGATCTTTACCTTCCTTTCTTATCATCCGACAGTATGAGAGTGGAACTGCAATTATGTACAAATCTTTTGTAAATAGGAAATTATATGAAAAAAATGACAAATAACGTGAAAAAGGTGTGTTGTTTGCAAGGATAAAATTCACTTACATTTGTGGTAAAATTGATTATATTGTTGAATAGTGTAAAAAACCCAAATGTGATTATAAATTGAAGATATTTTTCCAAGCAATTGGAAATACCAGGTATGGAATACTGAAATGAATAGAATGGCCGCGACGTGAAAAATTGGGGAAAAAATTTTGATGTTGGTAAGTGTTGCTTGAAGGAGGAAGTAGCTAGTGGAGGAGTATTGGGAACGTGTGTAGGAAGCTATACTTGTATACTCCAAAGTCAATACAGATCAAGCACAGAATATGTAACTACTTAAGGTTCCTCTTCAGTATTGAACTAACATTTCTATCTTATTTCACCAATTGACCTGCATATCGGACAATTTACCTAAAAAAATAAAACCCATTTCATTTTGTAACGGAAAAAACATGATATGATGATCACTAAGTGTAGTAGTAACGTAAAGCTAATTTAAAACTTGGTGATCACTGTGCTAAATTTTGATTTACAGTTTGATGCTATAGCGATATTATAATAGAATTGTTTAGATAGAATATCAATGCCATTTTCCTGAAATGTTCACCAGATTCAGAAAACATGTAATGTATTTGAATACAAGAAAAATACAGATCACCGTCCTTAACTTTGAAAAAGATTGACGAACATCATTTTACGTACCTTTTCTATATAAATCAGGCAAATATGAATTGTCAATTCTAACTGATTGAGTAAGGTCTAACTAAAGAAAACCTTGGTCCAAATAAAAAACCTTGAAATTTACTCACTTGATATCATAATATGTAACAGAGAGCCAATTTGAATGGATGAATGTTAATATAAAAAAATCTCCAAGTTGTGGCAAGTGCTATAATCTTTAGGCTATGCGTTTAATAACCACCAGTGTCTCCATATATGGAGAATTTAAGCTCATGTTTTGTCGCCACTTGAGAGGACTGGGAGAAACCCATCTTGATACCATCTGCAGAGCCAGTGCCACATTGTAAACATTAAGTCATAGCTTAACGATCAACTATAGCATAAACCAGTAACTAGCCGTAGTGTGACTTTTAACCTGATCTAGCAATCCGGCTTATATATATTTACTGGTGCAGTTTCTATTACAACCTAACTCTATGGAGAGTTCACAAATCTTGATGACACATTATCTAGGTTATGGTCTAGACGAATCGGTATTTTTCCTCTGTAAAAAGTGGAGGCCAATGTGAAGAAAACCATCTCATATACAAAAGATGAGACATACAGGCCATTTTATTTGATGAACGAAATATGCAACCGAGCAAGTGAATTGACAACTTAAAGACATCAATAGAAACTGCTTTAAAAAAAAAAAAAAAAAAACTACGTGGCGAGATTGATTCTGAAATATAGGCTACAGCAAACATTGAACTGACTGAGGAATGAATTGCATGTGGCAAACTCTTTTTTATTCTAAAAACTCTCGGTTGGAAGTATTATGTTTTCCTACAACAGTTTAATCAGAGAGGACAAGTATAAGTATTTTGCTTGGGTTGAACTGATTGTCTTTTCAAAAATTTATACAAGCGTGATTCGATGGCTAGTCTATGTATGATATTCAATACACATAATAACCTGAACGTTAATAAAATCATAAGAAGGTTATACATTTACGCTTTAGACGGGTTTAATTCCAATACCACACCTGATGACAAGTATGAAAGAGTATATATACATATAGTCACTAAGTCACCTGAAGCCGGAGACACACCAAGCGAGAAACGCAGCGAGTTCCGTAATTGTCAACACAAAAAGGCCTATATGTGAGCTATTATTTCATATTTCACCTGATTAGTGCTTCCAAGATGCTAAATTATAGGCAGGAGATATTCCTATGAAATGATATCTCACATATATGCCGATTTGTGTTGGCCATTCCAGAGATCGCTGCCTTCACTCGCTTGGTGTGTCCCCGGTATATCACTTGGCGCGGCAGAGAACATGTTCCAGGGTGCACACCACTGCTGATCATCTCCAGGGAGCTGCTCCTAGGGAAGTCTGCCCACACCCAGGGCCCACACAGAACACTCCAGATTCCAGCCGCCGCCTCCCGTGGCGCGTGCAGCTCCTCGTGACCCGTGAACGAGCTGCCCGGGAGGCCCTCAATGAGCAGCTCTTGACAATGTGCAAGCAACAGCGGCTCGTGGTGAGGTCAAGGTAGGAGTCAGCCACAGAGAGTGCTGAAGGGCCCCCACATACATCCTGCATATTCTCATCACACCCCAGACACCACCGTCAACATCCCGTCACAGATATTGCTGTACGACATACATCGCCAATATTATTATCACACCACAGTTATCACCTTCAACATCTAACCACAGAGTCATGTATGATTGTCAAACTCATCACCAACTTTATCATCACACAATAGTCATCGCTGTCAATACCTCCACAGACCATGCTGTACGAACACCACATACATCACCAACATTATTATCACACCACAGGCATCACTATCAGCATCGAACCTCACAGAGTATGATCACCACATATATCACCAACATTATCATTCCTATACAATCACCATAGTCATTACCAACAACATTATCTCAATACAGGCAGTCTTTTACAATCACCACAGACAGTCCATTACTCTCGTCACAGGCACCTCAAACATTACACTCTCACCACAGCCAGTCCTCTACTTTCACACGATTATCTCCAACATTACCAGCTGACCACAGCCTATAGCAGTCACCAGATCCTCTTAAAGTAGTCCCTCTGCATATAACCCTACTTATTATATACACCTTCGTTAACATGAAATATCATAACCTGGTTCTTGAATTCTATTGGTACTGTAAAAAGGGAGCCCACCCTCCTTGGATACATGTATTGAGTCATGAAGCTACTTTCAAATAAGGCCAAAGCACAATCCAAGATTATGTATGTGCTACAACACACTACACAACCATCAAGGGCTTTTGAAGGCTTCCTGGACTGATACCTTACAGTGGGGCAAAGCAACGTCCATCCCTATGGAATGTGTGCGGCCAAGCTGGCTTCCACACAACCACACACACAAGACAAAGGGAAATGCCATGTCCGGATGTGGTCACTGTAGTCATGATGACAGCCGCAAAGGGGGAATGTCACGCTCATCCACGCGTGTGGCATACACCACTTCGTATTCAGGACACGTGAGTTTCCTCACACAGCCGTGACCTACAATAATACCACAAACAATCATAGCAACACTAACCAGCCAAAGTAAAACCAAAACAGGTCATAAAACAATGCTGCAGCCAGGAATGCACCAGGACAACCACTGCAAACTAGTGAAACATACTAGTCACCCAGGTGAACCAGTAAATCACTGTCGCAAGCACAATGACAAATAAGGTACTGAACTCAACCACAACCACTCTCTATTCAGGGGTTCGTTTAATTTTGTATTCTCGAAGAAGACGATAGTCCCAACATAGGAAATATACCTCCATGAACCTATCGTCGGTACACTTATCCTTCTCCGTTATAAATCAAATCATTTAACCAGAACCATCTCCTTGGAGCTTATACTCTTCTTGGCATAGCAAAAAGAAAGCCCAGTTCAGACAAATAAAAACATGCACAACCCTTGTTTGACAACATATTACAAATACAATCATAGTTAGCACACCTACCAAATAGAAGTAGAACCACAGTTAGTACATCCACCACTATCATTAGCTCTCTAACACCATATGCAAAGAAGACGCCCATCACTACCACCACCTCTCCTCCACTACACCCACAACCATAGTGCACAGCCACCACTTCCAGCATTTCTCTACCACTACAATCACCACCACCGTTAACACACCCATCACTACCACCACTTCTCTTTCACTACACCCACAGCCACAGTAGCACACCCACCACTTCCACCATTTCTCTATCACTACAACCACAACGTAAATTGGCACAGCCACCACTACCACCACCTCTCTACCACTACAACCACAACCACAGATAGCACACCCACCACCACCACCTCTCTACTACTAGAACCACAGCCACAGTTAACACACACCAACACAACCACCTCTCTACCACTACAACCACAGCCACAACCACAGTTAACACACCCACCACAACCACCTCTCTACCACTACAACCACAACCACAGATAGAACACCCACCACCACAACCTCTCTACTACTAGAACCACAGCCACAGTTAACACACACCCACCACAACCACCTCTCTACCACTACAACCACAACCACAGTTAACACACCCACCACCACAACCACCTCTCTACCACTACAACCACAACCACAGTTAACACACACACCACCACAACCACATCTCTACCACTACAACCACAACCATAGTTAACACACACACCACCACAGCCACCTCTCTACCACTACAACCACAGCCACAACCACAGTTAACACACACACCACAGCAACCACCTCTCTACTACTAGAACAATAAACAGTTAACACACACACCACCACAACCACCTCTCTACCACTACAACCACAGCCACAACCACAGTTAACACACACACACCACAGCAACCACCTCTCTACTACTACAACCACAACCACAGTTAACACACACCACCACAGCCACCTCTCTACCACTACAACCACAACCACAGTTAACACACACACCACCACAACCACCTCTCTACCACTACAACCCAACCACAGTTAACACACACACCACCACAGCCACTTCACTACCACTACAACCACAGCCACAACCACAGTTAACACACACACCACCACAACCACCTCTCTACCACTACAACCACAGCCACAACCACAGTTAACACACACACCACAGAAAACACCTCTCTACTACTAGAACAATAACCAGTTAGCACATACACCACCACAACCACCTCTCTACCACTACGACCACAGCCACAACCACAATTAGCACACCCACCACCACAACCACCTCTCTACTACTAGAACAATAACCAGTTAACACACACACCACCACCTCTGTACCACTACAACCACATCCACAACCACAGTTAACACACACACCACAGCAACCACCTCTCTACTACTAGAAAAATAACCAGTTAACACACACACCACCACAACCACCTCTCTACCACTACAACCACAGCCACAACCACAGTAAACACACCCACCACCACAACCACCTCTCTACTACTAGAACAATAACCAGTTAACACAGGCACCACCACAACCACCTCTCTATCCGTAGAACCACTACCACTCCCACACCTTCTCAACCACCACCTCAGTACGACCGCTGCTGACGGCGCCTTCAATGCAGTCAGTAGCGGCTGCTGCCGGGAATCAGCCAGCGGGCACCACACTCACGGGCAGCACGGGGAATTATTCACCTGGATTCCTGATACAGATTGTGTCCAGGTATTGTGAGCTGCTCACGTGGCGCTGACACTGGCGTCGCACATGGTATTCAGCGGTGGATCCTCGCGCTACACGGATCTCCATGAGGAGTGTGGACCATCGGGGCGCTCTCCAAGCTGAGGATTACCACGGACATGGTGCTGTGAGCTGCCGTGAGCTGCTCTTGTCTTACCAACACGTGGCTTGCCGCTGAGATACTCCTGGGATCACGTTTTGTAAACACCACTATGTCAAACTCGGACGTACCGCTAGTGGTGCTCACCAAGTGCAAGTCGGAAGACACCACTGACACCGTCATGGATGATGATGATGACATCAATGACATCCATGACGTCACTGACGTCATATTCACTACGCCGCACAGTATTCTGGGTAATAATAACGAGGAGGGGGTGACGAGGATAACGGTGGACTCTGCCCCCGATAAAGTGATCTCAAACAATGTGTCAAACCACCACCACAATCACCACCACAGTAAAAGTCACGACGTACGGCGAACACAGTCACTCCGCGCCCAACACCCGCCCAGTTACCACTCCATCTTCGCCGGGCGCGGGCAGGAGGGCGGCGACCAGCTGGAGAAGACGCGACTCAGTCTGCCCACGTCGGCGCGCGACGCCCTGCGACGTCTCAGCGACGTGTGGCGTCACGGCACGCCACGCTCCTCCATGACGTCAATCTACCCCGAGTCGCCGACGTCAGTGACCACACTGACCGGCTTCATCATCCGCGACAAGAACGCCGAGGGCGAGACGCAGACGAGACAGGTGAGTGGGTGTACCGATAACCAGCATTTATATATATATATATATATATATATATATATATATATATATATATATATATATATATATATATATATATATAATAATAATTCATAGTCCTGAATCCCTTTATTTCATTGGCACTAATATCTGGTTTCATGGATTTTATCGACAAAAATCGAGGGATCTGTGGGAAGACAGCCGTAAACCAGGAGGGGTTGATACGAACAAATACACAAGCATTAGCCTCGAGTGGTTTATAGAGCTGCCTGCCCACGAAACCATCGTTTGTTGTTATTATTACCCGTCTTCTCAAATATATTAATCCCCATGAATTACCATATTATAGAGTATTTCGTTAGGGATTATTCTTTTCCTCTATCGCACAAACGGACTATTTTCCCATTTATAACGGCTCTGGGGTTGTATCCAATGGCTCTGAATCCGTATACAATGGTTTTGGTATCAAACTATGAGAAGTAGTTTATATTTTCAAATGGGACTTTGAATATGATTGATGATAAATCTATTAACTACCTACTACAAAGTGCCCATAGCAGAGATATAGGAACTCTGTGGGGATATAGCCATCACGTATGGAAGTGTTACGTTACAAGGTTGCAATTAAGTGCCCAGAAAGATAAATGGTGGCTAAAATGTCACCTAGCAGGTGAACGAGGAAGTTCATATTAAGATAAATGTTAATGATGATTGAAATATTGACTGGATATAGATAAGGACGGTTGTATACACCTCAGAGTTGACTATAATCAGGTCACCTCAATGATTGACCCCTATTTTCTAGCAGTTATTTCTCTCTGACCACGAGGTTTGATGGTCATCTGAGAATTCCTCCTTATCATTGGAAACTCCCAGCAAAAAGAATCCTAGAGACATTATACGTGTGTAGGACCGATATTAAGTAGGTATCACCTATTAATAGACAATGGCTAAACACATGATTTACCCTAGATGGGGAGTGTCTGTGGAATGATACCGCGCTAGGATTTTCAGAAGGGATATTGTTTCTCAGCAAGAACCCCAGACAGAAAACAATGTATAAAGCGATAGAATGGTGACTCTGGGTTGCAGGGACCGTAGCCATGTTAACTACCATGAGCAGACTTAGTCAAGTCTTTGATTATAGATATGGTTAAGAATTAAAACTACTTTGCAACATATTGACGTCCCCCTAACGCGTGACTGGTCCCCGTATCCGGGGATGAGGCGTGGAGTAGATGGAGAGGTATCAGACAGGGACTGAAGCCAGTCTATATTATTAGTAAATCACTATTAGATGCACATAAAAACACCCAGTGAAAGGTTGATCAGGGAGTGTGTTATTGTTTTCCTCACAGGTATATTATCAATGGGAGATTTATTCAGACATGATTGCACAAGGTACATTAAGGTTACCCTATGAAGATTCTGTGGACTTCCATTAGGTTGCCTAACATTGACGGCATCCACTTTGTAGACCTAGGTACTTTCACTCTGACGATCTTATGTTGAGATCTATTCAACCCTGAGCATTGCATGGTAATTTATTTAGTGCAATAAGATAAGTGCCTCTATGATAAAAAATGTCTTATTGGATGTTTATATCTTTACATCAGTACATGACAAATTTTGATATTTGTTGCTTGAAGATGAAAAAAAAAACCGCCAACAAGAAAGTGTGTTCGATGACTCATACGTTTCGAATCCAATCGGGAAAATTCTAACGAAAAGTTCAACTTTTATGTGCACCATAATATTCGTTTTTCTGAAAACAACTATGATATTTTCTTTCTGACGAAACTCCGGTAATAGGGGAAGTCCCAGTCATGACCCTTGAATCTAAATATGAGAAATAGTTATTGTGTAAATGGACATTAAGGGAAAAATATACTCGCTTAGTGCTAAGGGCGACCCATATCTGAGGAGAGTTCAACTCAACGACAAGGAGGCCTCGAGTTTGAGGAAATGTTATCAACTAATGCAGCTAACAAGATTAAAAGTAAGATTTAAACATCAAAGGGACATCTTTATTATATAATAACCATGGTATCATAGCAGTAAAATAAAACAAGCATACTTCAGTCATTTTTCTCAAACATCCAATTTGACTTTTTACTAATAGGAAAAGAGGCACTTCACAGTGCCGTTGCTGTTCCAGTTTAGACAGCCTATAGTCAGGTCCTCTATTGTGCAACAAACCTTAAATCGAAAAGTCACTTCCCGGTTCCCAGCTCTGTTTCTCCTCTGCCTACCAGCTGTTTTTTTCTCAGCTGAGGCCACAAGAGGTCTTGTAAATAGATTCGTGGAACACTAAACAAGATGGCAAAAAGAGGTTTGCTCTGGTTGTACTTGTCCATTCGGGTTTACCCTACAGCTAATGTTGTTTGTAGACCATAGTAGACCTTATCACCGTAGCCGTTGTGAGGTTAACATTACTATATAAAAACATGGTAATGATGTCAATACTTACATATTTATTGCGGTGTCTCCGATGAATCTATTCTGAACTAGTTTGTAGAATGAGCTGAGAATGAATCAATCGGAGGCACCGAGACATGACAATGTTTTTATGTTGTTGTATACCTTAGGTCGATTGTAATTTGTCGAAACTGACCCTTATTTGACTCCGATATCACAATCACTGTCCGGCAGTTCAGTGTGTACATTGCAAGAATAAACTGGAATTTAAATATGTATGCGCAGACGATCTACATTCTCCAGACAGATCTTTGCTTAAAGGCGTGCATAAACCAAACATCGGTTTGGAGTGTACAGGCGCAGGTACAAGCGGATGACTGGAAAATCAGCAAAATTGCCAAAAAAAACTTGCTCTGCTATCTTTTCCTCTGTCAAACGCTGGCGCATTTTGATAACCTAACATCAGTTCGGAGAGTGAACTAGGTAACGTCAACCGCTGCGAATCTCGTTGAGTGAACTTACTGTTATTGATTGATTTCAGGTTCTCAGTCAATGAGAATGCGTTATTTGTTCAGAACACAGTGTAAGGGGTGTCAAAGCATGCCATAGTGTTTGTTTTATTTAACTATCCTGTGTCTGGTTTTGGTGTGATTCGGGGTTACCGGATCTCTCGGCTTATATCAAATCCAAACCAACCTGAGGATTGGCCCAACTGCAGGGTAGCATATCTAAACGCTGAAAGTAACAGTACGATCATCCGGGCTTCGACCAGACACAACCGGCGACCGCTACAGATCAAATACACATATCATCATGTATAAGATATAGACCAAGTTTGATTAATAGTACAACTCACAGTTACAGCCATGAAGATGTAAAGGTCAGGAGAGTGTGCAGTACATTAACAGGTGAACCTTCACGTCTGCTGTGGGAGACATTTGCTAATTACACTCAGCATGCTGCGTAAATCATTGCTGAGAGTAAATGAGAGCCTGGTGCCTGGGGAAACTAGATGCCATGACCATAACAACGAAGGTATCATTATAAAACTCCCAATAGAATAGCGAATTTTACGACCCATTCCAAATGATTCTTTCATTTTCCAATAACACTGTATGATATTAAGATTATTTTGTCTGGCGTTTCTTATTAGGTTATTGCTTTACAACTTGAAGTCACATTGTCTTAATATTCGTAAAATTATAGATAAGATGTATATGCATTCTTAAAATTGTTGTCTTTTCCTTGAATTTGATTCATGAGATGACCGTGTCGAAAGTTTAGAACTGTAAGAGTTGTTATATACCAAAACAGGGTGACTATAGCCGTACATAATGAATACGCAGTCAAATTAAAGATCATATGAACCGTTGCTGAAGGCAGAGGATAATTTATCCGTCAATTTTACCAATAATTCTTCAAATACAGACACAGTATACCTGTTTTCGTGTTATTATATACCTTTAAATAGTTATTTTTAACCACCGCTTTTGGACGATTTGTTGGGTATGCTGCAATACATACCTCTTACGCCACGTACGTTATGTACCGCCCAAATTACGACATGGATAGTAGCGGGTGGTATACGTAGATGATACGGCCGCAGATATATGATCTAACGGCTCTGCACGGCATCATTTGACTAAAATGGAAAATTGAAATATGACAGATCCTTTACCATCAGGCTCTAATTCCAAGCTCATTAACAATTTACAGTTTTTATCATAATGATAAGTTATTTTGATGTTTTCCTCAGATGATTTCGATGCGCATGTCTTATCATTGCGGGGAGTTCAATCCGAACTGAGAAAGCTACATTTCTGTGGTTTTCACAAATCATCCTGGAAAGGTCATGAATGATTAAAATCGGGTTTATATATTTGTATAGAAGAAGATATGCCTCAAAATATAGAGACCAAGATAGTTCCCTGATACGCCCCTCAGGGAAGGAAATTGCCTGGGCGCCCACAAGCCATAGCCAATGCCTGCAGACTTTTTATTTTTGTGAATCAATTCACAGATAGTATGTTGTATATTCAGGGGGAGATTCGCTTCTAGCGAAATCAGACTTGGGTCTATTTTTGGCAATGATCCTCAGAACTGGCCTGTGTAACATCAACTGGGAATAGCATTGGGAAACACCATTAAGTGTCCCATTGGGAGATTTAAGCTAAGGACACATTCATAAACTAGGACCAAGGACTGTTCCTGACACAAACTAAATTGATAAATGAAAAATATACTATCCCTTTGGTATCTCAATGTCATGACTCCATCTTGTGTCTGTTGATTAAGTACAAGAAATTTAAGTATACAATAATGACTTACTGATTTTTTAAATTGTGCTGATGACAAGGATTCATCGATGAAAATTAAACTTTGCAGCATAAACAAGTTCAAGCTCAGAGGCGTCACCGGTTACATTCCTGGTTGAGACAGGTATCTATCTAAACCAATCTGCCACTGCTTTTACTGCTATATACACTTCCTAGCCGTGCAATTACCGTTTGAATGACCGCTTGCTTGCCGACCAGACCCTTGATATAAGACTAATGAAAAATTTCACTTTCATTATCTCTGTGGAGATAAATAGGCTTTAAGTTTCGTTGTTGATTTTCATTGAACATTGAGTATGACAAATTGTCTGTTGATACTGTGCTTTATCATCCACCAAACACGGAGTCTCATTATTAAACATATGGAAACTATGCAGATCGCTACCGAAAATGATACAGAAAGTCGCATCCTATACTGAGTGGCATATGGAATAAATAGTTCCTAACGTGCAAAGTCGTGTGTGGGGAGATTGGCAGCGATTTTGTGCTTCCTTTGATAACATTTAATGCTGAATAATAGATAATAAGTGTATTTTCCTATGCCATTAAAATGGAATCTGTCTTTGCATAAGAAAGTTAAATCTAGTCGACCTTCATAGCTGACCATGTATATCATGGTCATGCATTAAGAATATTGGATTTTACCATGCGATGGTAAGTATATCAAGACTTAGATATTCAATTTATGAATAGAAAGGTTTTCAGTCATGGTACAAGCTGGAGTACAATGACACAAGCATTACAATATACATTCAACGATTACGTATCCTGTGTGGCCAATAAAATACACGTATCTATTTCTTAAAGGAAAACTGATAGAAAAAGAGCTTGCTTCCTCAAATTATGTTTCGGAATATCATTAACTATCTATTACGAAGTCCCAACTTGGAATGTTTGGGGTATAGTAAACTACTACTCATTTTCCTAAGCTGTCAAATCCCATAGCTGTTGATTATGGGTTTGAAACCATAGATAACAGGCCCAAAAGGAGTGGAATATGGAAAAATACATTCCAAAACATATACATATGTTTATAGACCGACAGCCCTGTATCCCATTTTATAGGGTGTATTACAAAAATGCTGGTATTACAACACTGGCTAATGGGTATCGTGGTAGACCGCTTCTTACGAGGCGAACAATGTCCATTAAAGTCAACTAAACAAATCGTGATCGTCAAATTACACAAAAGAGGACCAATTCACAACTAACCCCATTGTATTTGGCTTAAATATATTCTCGAGAAATACAATGATTTATAAAAGCTCAGTCGTCAACTACATCAGGTTTTGGCCAAAACCATGGGTTCCAAAATCCATAGGCATAACAATTAGCTTAAAGCTGGGCACCCACTGCTTCCGACACACTCCAACATTAAAACGTCAATGCTACAAATAAGAATAAATGCATCTTAGCAGTGTCGAAAGGTTGACAAATTGTGTGTTGTAGTGTGTCAGTATACGACCGCATTGTTGCAATATTGAATGGTCCAAAATAATTTGCCACAGTGTGCCAGAAGCATGTCGGAACGCTTGTCGTGGGGTGCCCGGAGCTCAGTGGATTCAGACACAAAATATCAACATGTGACAAACAGAAAAGGCAGCTATTCCATACACCCAAAACATGTCCTCCCAAGGTTCAACCAAGTTAGTATTGTCTCCTGAGTGAATGTATAAGTAATTTTACCTACTCATACACTTTGCTTGGCTCTTTCCTGACGATTTCGTGATTCCTAAAGCTTATAGTATCATGCTGCAAGTCTTGAAAACCCGCAATGATGCATACCGTGATATGATATAAGTCTCAATTTGAGCTGATTTTTGATTGACTACGAGTGTGGTTCTCCCAGTTACCTACTATATGCTAACGTTTCTTGGCTCACCATGAACGAACAGAAACCCTCGTATATTTCCCTGTGTTTAATATAGCTGAATCTGTAACCTAAGCGCAAGATATCGCATTACTCCACGACAAAGACCATATAACCTGTGCCATAAGGTTAATTTCCACCTGCCAACAATACGATGGTCGCTTTTCAGTAACCACACAGTCTAATTTGTAGATATTAGAATGGTGGTGAGGGTGAAAAAAGTATTGATATATTTTATCTCTGGTCTGCTTCTACATCCCGACTGATTTATGTTCCCATCAAGTCCGCATGTCTTGAGTGTATATTTGATAGGAAGTTGTGGAGAAAAAATGTCAAAAATGTCAGAAATCAGTCACCAAATTTCTTTTATCCTGTTTCCACTTGCCGACTTCTGAAAAGAATTATACAAAGTCAGACACTTGTGACCAACAAATGTGTCATTGGCCAAATTATGGCAAAAGAAAATTAGTGGAAACAGGCGTATATTGCAAATATGTTCTAGTTTCAAGCATAAAATATCGCTGAATCAAAACCCTAAGTGCAGTATATCACTTTATTTCAGAACAAGGTATACATTACATGTGTCATAATGTTTTTCCCCACCAGCGGATAAAACGATGGATGTTTTTTCTGAGCCGCAAACTATGATATGCAAATATGGGGGTGGTGCAGAAAGCACTAAAACAAAAGGCATTAGACTGGTAATATTATTCATCGATAATTTATTTGCACCTGCCAGCCAACGTTTGTCCGGTTTTATAGAACTCATAATTCCTGGGAAAAAAAACCAAAAATGACAAAAATCGAAAATAAAATCATTTCATTCCGACTTGCCAACTTATGTCAAAAGTCTGATGTTGGTGGTCGACGAATCTATCATTGTCTAAAATATGGCAAAATATGGCAGGTGGATGTAAGCCTAAGTTGCAAATATCTTCTAGTTTCATACATAAGATAGTGCTGAATCAATAACCTAAGTGCAAGATATCATATTACTTCAGGACAAAGAATATATATTACTATACTATATACCCATGCCGTATATAAATACTGTAAATACGCTACGTTTCGGCATATGACGTAAAAATAATGTACGGACCAGTGGTCCGTACACCAAAATACGGACTACCTTCCCACACATGTTTATTAAAATTTTGGTTGCTAAGCAAATTGAAATTTTTTTTTTTTTAATTTCGGGTATATAGTAAATATATAACGTCCAACCATGCTTGTACAAGCTACAAAACGAGATGATAATTTACTATTCGTACGGAACTCGGCATAAATGCCTCGTTCCGTACAAACCGTAAATTAGCATCTCGTTTTGTAGCTTGTACAGTATGGTCAGGACGTTCTATATAAATATGAGGCAAAATGGAACATGAGAGGTGGATTGTCTACAGACGGTCCTCCTCACCAGACACTGCTTGTCGGGGAGCTGTCAGTGTGTTGATCTGCCGCTGATGGGCTTCGTATCGGGTGACGTCGCTCCCCCCGCGACATAGGCTCAGTTCCATTTGCTGCTATATTGCGTGTGATTAGGGCAGGAATCGATTCTCCCACTTGTATTGGACGGATCATTTCTCATCATGCCCCTCTCCATTGTCCTGGTCGTACGCAGAAAGCCTTTCACAATCACGTGCACAAATAATGTCCGTGTGATCGTGAGCAGAGACCATGTCATTTTTATTGAGATTTCTGCTAATAAATATTCATAGTAGCGGACTGCAAACTGGTCTAATGGGAACATTTAATTCAATTTAAGTTCCTTAAATGCCCCTTGTCGTAAAGGAAGCCAGTGAGGAATTCACTATCAGGGAATGATTCCTGGCAGGTTTGATTTCACTTTGCACAGAATTATTGAACAAATCGTAAGCATATATCTCTACATTCTATTCATACAACCGGAGGCATTACAATACTGAAGCTTTACATAACTTGTCTAATAATAAATTGAACTAAAGGAATACTAGTATTATAAACACCATTACTGTGCATCTACCAACCGATGCCAAAAGAAAAATATAGACAGTCATTACCCTACCCCTGGATAAAAGTAGAGAAGCAGTAGCTGGGAGAATACAATTTTATTTAATTTTATGCAGTAAATGAAGTAAAATTATGTCGACCTTACTGGACGGCATATTAATAGTAATGTAATGAGGTAAATATATAGTTAATTGTATAGGTAATAAAAGGCCAAAAAGCCAGAATTAGGAGAGGGGGGGATGGGAAGAAATTAAAAGTATTTGTTAAGGGACTGGATTGAGGCAAGGTTGACGGCCTTGGCGTCATTGGCCTTGATATAAGTCCGATGGGCGTTGGATTTCCATCCGCCGTAGCACTGGATGGACAACTGGTATGCCTGAGTGGCAGCGGCCTTCCGCAGGCTATGTAGGGTATATGTGGATGGCTGGCCTGCAGCCTGTAGGAGGCACTTCCATTCTTGAGTGAGGAGTCTGGTAGTGATGATTCCCCCATCGCCGAGGCTGAGGAACGGGGCCTCGGGGCTGGCCGTGGGAGCGGCCTGGATCATCCTGGTTACAGCGCGTAGCAGGCACGAGGTGACCTCGGAGGACGCCTGGAGGATCACTGTCTTTTCTTCCCCCACCATCTGCAGGTTCTTGGCTGCCTTGACGTGGATTGCGTGGGCGTGACCACCACGTCCTGGCGTGACAGGTGTCGCACCAGGTCGTACTTCGTCACAGAGGGTGGGGCGACCTCGCTTTGCCACAATGCAGCGTAGTGATGGCGGCCCGCAGCGCGATGTGTTTTGGCGATTCGTTGAGGGCCGCGAGGGCAGCCTTGAGGACGTCCATGGGGACCGGAGGCTTCACGTTGGGTAGATAAGACTTGTTGCGCCTCATAGCCTCCAGGCCGCACTTCAATTGGAAGTCCTCTGTCGGCTCGACGTCCCCCCCCCCCCCCCTCAGTCGCAGGTGCAACCGCACGTGGGAGAGGTAATTCGCGACTGTCGCGGGGGAGGGGGCGTACTCTAGGTATGCTGTAGTGAAGCTCACAGTGGGTTTTTGCGGGTCCGCCCCCATCCGTCTGCAGAAGGCGAGGTAGGTCGCGACGGCGTTCCACTGGTTCGCGACAGTTCCGGGGGAACGCGCCTCGCATTGCCGCGCAGATGCCCTCGTCTGGAGAAAGCGTAGCCCCGGATCTGCAGGCGAGACATAATACAGGATTGAAACAGGCATGCGTGCAGAGGATAACCTCAGAAAGCGAATGAAAATTCATGTAAATCGAGGCCGTATTGTAGTCCCTCGAGGTCAGGTGCGCCCTGCTGAGCGCATCCGCTACGGTGTTGAGGACCCCGGTTCATGCGTGTATATGAAGTCTACCTGGAGCTTGGCTTGGACCATCCAGGCTTGGCGGGCACACTCGGCCAGGACAGAGTTCCTCGCATGCCCCGATGTGAGTGCCTGGACGGTCCCCATGTTGTCGCAGTAGACTTCCACACGGGTGCCACTGTCACGGTCTGTGAGGAATGTGCACATGGCGAACACCGTATTGAGTGCCTCCAGCTCCGAGATGCAGCATACGGGGTCATCCACCGGGCAGACCTGACCGTCGTAGGAATATTTACCCTCCGTGCCTCCGATCCCAGACAGGCACGCGTCAACGATGAGGCACTTGGTGGGCGGCCCTCGCAGGATGAGGGCGTAGCCGTTCCATCCCTCTGCGAAGCGTAGGAACCACCCGAGGTCCTGCCTCATCTCTGAGTTGATGTTGATATAGTATCCGGACATGCCTCGGAGTGCCTCGAGCAGTTTGCTCACAAACGGTCGGGCCGGCCGTATGCATTTGGATACGTGGAGGACGCGCCCGAGGACCGACTGCAGCTGTCGTTTTGTGAGTGACCATTTGTGGTACACCGCCCTCACATGTTCCCGGACATCGTGCAGTTTGTTCTCGGGGACAGTAAGTGACATCTCCACCGCGTTGATGATGATCCCGAGCCATGTCACAACCTGACTCGGGGACTGAGCTTTTCCCCGGGCCTCGGGGAGCCCAAGTTCTGCGAGCAGCTCTCGGGCTGTGTTGAAGTCGGCCTCCAACTTCTCCCTGGTCAGCGACAGTATTATAAGGTCGTCCAGGTACATGGAGGCATCGACCCCCTTTCTGGCTGAGTATCATTAGGATGGACTCTGCTATGCACTGCATGTGGTAGGAGAAGGCACGGGCACCAAACAGCATCGCCGTATCGCAGAAGTACCCGTCCCCCCACTCAAAACACATCAGGGGCTAGTCCAGGGGGTCGCACCAAAAGTCCTTGTATGCTCTCGCGATGTCAATCGAACACATGTAACTGCCGATCCCCGAGGCCACCAGGCGGCTGACGAAGCTATCCACGGTCGGGAGGCCATGCTCCCGTTCCTCACCGTATACAGAGTTTTTGACTATAAAGCCATTCACGCTCTCTTCCTTCGGGTATGTCATATCGGTAATGACTCGCCGGTCACTGGTACCCCTCTTCTCGCGTGTCATTAGAGGCGACACGTGGCACCATGGTTCAAAAGGGGGTTCTTCATAAGGCCCCATGAGGTTGCTGAACCCCTTCTACTTAGCAATGAACTTATCTATCTGGTCGGGGTACCCTGTTGCACTGGTGTGGTTGGGCACGCCCCGGGTGTTGCTGACCGGCCTGGTGTACCCCAGGGGGAACCTGTATCTGACGAAATCCAGCAGCTCCTCCCTCCCGGGGATGCCGGACAGTTACCGTACCCATGCCAGAATGTGGAGGTCTGTAGGCAGCTCAATGCGGGCCCCGAAGGCGTTTGGAATCCCGGTGCGCCTCACCTCGTTGTAGATGTGGGCGTGGCCCGGGGACCCGGGGGCTGAGAAGCGCAGCCAGCGTGTCCGCCGGTACCCAGCGAACACTCCGGGATCAGTCCAGACTCCGGGAGAAGGAACTCCGGTCTCACAGACCTTCCTAATTGCAGCGCAGTCGATATCCAGTCCGGCGTCCTCATCTCCAAGGGCCAATTGCCGAGCCAATTGCTCCTGCTCCCCGCCAACCCGCATATACACGAGAGTGTATTCCTTGGTGGGCGGGGCTCTCTCCTTACTAGTCTGCCCCTCATGCGCGGCACGTGTTGTTGTTGTCACGTGGGGGGTGACATCATCCTTGGTGCACTCGCTGGCCGCTACCCCCTCTCCGAGTGCATCCGTACTGAGTGCAGGAGGTGTATCACGCGCCAGCTCAGTCGTGGGGTGCGTCCAGGGCGTTTTTTTAAGCTTGTTGTTTCGGCGTTTGAACTTCGGTGGGGTGGACTACTTGCCAGGTGTGGGGCATCCGGTGTGTTGGGGGGGTGGATGTTTGTGCAGTACTCTCATACCTGCCACTGTACATCAGTTTCCTGTTGCACGCATGTATGGAGTGCGTGCACATCCGCCCTACAGAGTCACAGAAGGAGCACACGTGTAACCATTTAATGTTGCCGTCCTGGTGCCCGTTGCGTTGACGGCACCCCCGTTCTGAGTTGTATCCGCGGCAGGGTAGCTCCCGCCCTCCAGTTTTGCCGCCGTCTTGGCCGTTATTGGTCGTTGTGGTGGCCGTCATGGCCAGCCGTACCCTCTCATCCTGGATGCGTACGTGATCCGACCAGTAGATCCTCCCGGCCTCGACTTGGTCAAAGATGTAGTGAGTCCACCGGCGCACTCCTGCCCACGGTTGGGACTGGGCATCGACTGAGACCTGGGACAGGTGTCTGTACATGTCCCGGCAGTCCTCGTCCAGGACAGCTCTCTTGTCCTCCATCACGACTAGGAATGTGCTCACGTACTCCATAGGTCCGAGTGTGCCTCTGACCTCGAGTTTCTGTGCGAGGGTGTACAGGCCCTTGCGCTCGACAAACATAAACGGCTTCAATATAATCTTAGAATGATGACTGTCTGACGAGATCTTACCGGCCATTCTGTCGTGTCGAATCGTCTCTCGGTCTAGTTCGCATTGAAGGTGTTCCTCCGGGAGGTATCGGTCGCGAAGAGCTCTCGGCGTGGGTAGGCACGATGCTTGGTCCTCAGCCCACTCCCTGGTGCGGTCCTCGGCCGGTGTCCGAACCTCACGTACTGTAGGCGGCTGAGATGCCCTGGTGGGCAACCGTTGTCTCGACATCGCCATAATGGCCTCCAGCATTCCGTCCATTTTCTGACCGATCTTAGCCATGTTTGTCTCCAACACCACAATGTGCGACGTCTTGCCCGTTGACCCATGATCAGACATGGACTCGATCTGGTCATTAGCCGCCTCTCCAGGGCCTTTTAGCGTGGCCTCGGATTGCGCATCCCCCTCTGGTTCCTTAGAGGTGCCCGGCCGGGGACTTCTTGTTTTCGGCATCACTCCTTCGTTATCTGCGGCGCCCTTTAACGTGTATAATGGAGTGCCGGCCTTTACTCTTAGAGTGAAGGCTGCAAGCAAGTGGCCAAAAAGACGAAAAAGTACTGTAGTATGTGTGTACTGCAGGGCAGGTGGAGAAGAAGTGAGGCCGGGGTTCGGACCGGGGTCGACCACGTGACCACGTGAGGGGCGCCCGTGAGGCGCGGTAGAGGGGGACACCAGAGGTGGCAATGACTACCCCTGACCAAAGGCCATGAGTAACCAAGTAGGGTAAATAAAATTGATTAAGTGTAATTGATAAATTTTATGGAGAATACAAATATGAAGAATAAATAAGAATGAGCAGTATACCAAAAGATGAATCGGATAGATACTAAGATGGTGGAGGAGTGAATATGTAATGAGTATCAAAGTGGAGACGACCATGAATCTTTAAATAGAATAAATGAAGCTTTGCTGTTTGGGGGGGAGGGGGTAAAAATTGAATGATACTGATTATGTGATATGGCCGAGTGAATGAAGAAAAAGGAAGCACGTATGTTGCTTGGATACGCAGGGTGATGTTGTAGTGTGTGGTAGGTGGTTCGTGTGAAGTGGGGTGTTAGTTAGAGGATAGTTCGTCAGGGCTGAATGGGGATGAATCTCTTGTCAGCAATCCGCCTAACAAAGACAGATACTGATTGTATAACTTGACTCCTACTTCAATCATCATTTGAATCAAACAGCCAATCATAATATGAAAAAATGAGTCTAATGTTTATATCTATTCTTATCAGTTATGAATACTGAATATTCATAACCTTATGAAGATGTTATGCAATATCCCTGATGATATAAGAATCAATAGCATGTTTGTAACTTTTTCGTTCCAATGGGTCTGTCGAGGATCTGTGGTTGGAAAAATTTTGACGTGGCATTGAATGGGGGATAGAGTGGGTGGGGATTGGGACAATTAGCCGTACCTGTTGTCCAATGTGTTCAGACCATTTGGAGCGTTGGTCTTGAGTCGATGTATCCAGTTGAATTTGATCTTGTTGCGTAGTCTTGCCGCCTCTTTGGATTCTGGGTGTCGGTATATGTAGTCGAGGACATATACTTTCACATCGTCGGTGCCGTGATGTGATCGTTGGTTGAAGTGGTTTGGTACTTTTTGTCGAGTTCTTGTTGATACAGTTGAGGTGTTCTTGTATCCTTTCTTTTATTTTTCGTTTTGTTTGCCCCACATACTGTATGCCGCAAGTCTTGCATTCGATGCAGTTTATTACATTGGAGCTGTTGCAAGTGACGTTCCATTTCGTCTGGTGTTTCCTTTGGGTTGCTTTTGAAGTGATGGTTCCTTCCATGCTGATGAGTTGACAGTATTTGCAGTCGGCCTTTGTGCACTTGTTGTTGTTGTCATTTCTTGTTTCTTCCTTTTTTGGTTCTGGGGGGTGGGCTTTCCTTGTTTCCTTTTCTTTGTAGTCCGTTCTGGCCTTGACCAGAACGTCCTTGATGTTTTTGGGTCTTTTGTAGCCTTTGATGATCTTCTTCTTGTGTAGATCTTTCGTTGTTGTGGAGCGTGCTAGGAGGCCCAATTTTTCTGGACCACGTTGTTGACGTTGTTGTTGTTGTTAGGGTTGTAGGTAGTGACCAATATCACATTTTCATTCTTCTCCTGTTTGGCTGAGTTCCTTTTTTGGAGCAAGCTACAAAACTCGTCTACTCTGGTCTTGCAGTGGTCTATCAGTTCCATGGGATAGCCTTTTATCTTGAATTCTGTTTTCTTCTTGGTGCAGTGTTCCTCGTAGTCTTCATCCCTTTTTTCAGTGGTCGCATGTGGTAGGAGATGGACTCATATACAGATACGCCATGTCTTTTGATATAAGGATCAATAGCAATTGCCTTTTCGATTGCATTTGCCTCACTCCTCAGCAATGCACCTTGGCAACACCAATGCCAGATTTTCTGCATAATAACCCTGCGCTGGATAATCTTGATGGAATGAGTTTGCAAGGACGCTAAAAAACGTTTCAATAATGTGGTAATTAACCTTTTGTGTTCTTAAGATCGATCAAATTAGGACTAAAAGCTCATCACGTTTCCTTTAATTAGACTGCTAACGGAGGCTGTCGGGCAAGAGATTGTTGGTTTTACGACATTTTGGCTGATTAACTAATAATGGTACGTCTCCATAAAATATTGCGAATCTCCTTGACAGCTGGAAGGAGAACTTTGTTTCAGAATGGACTCTAAGATAACTGGGGAAGTTTGATAACTGTGGACAGTCAAACGCAGAGGGATAATGATAAGGAGAGGGATCGAGTTTGTTTTTTTAAGCTTTTATTTATCCTGGAGCTTAGGTTAGGTGACTAGCACCTATCTTCCACCTACTCCAGCATTCAAATTCCGTGGACTCGAATCACCCAACTAGTGGGTTCACATAATCGAGCATGGTTGTAATTCTCACATAAGGAAAACATACATACATAGTATAAGTAGATTATATAATTGATGTTATCTGTTACATACGGAGTAAAAAAAAATCATATAATAATCTAGATTACGTAATAGGTCTAGGCAGGTGTTTGGCCCACTTTTATAGGTGTTGTCTGAATGTTATAGTGATTTCCCTGATCTACGATTTGTTGTGTCTGTCCCGGGTGCTGGTGGGAGGGGGGGGGCTGTCTGGTAAGAAACGCTAGGAATCAGAAGGTCCCGAGTTCTACCCCAGAACAAGCTAAATTTTTTGTTTTCGTTGAATAAATGTCTCTCCTTTTTATTATATGGAAGCTAAACATATGCTTTTATTGTTAGAAACGCTGTAAAAAAGTGTTCAGGAATGTTCATTGATTATATAGTGGTCAGTTAGGCTACCAGCTTCAGACATGAGACTTATTCAATTGTTCTTCCGAAGTGATAGCTTTCAGGATTAAAGTCGGATTTGACAGTTGTATTAAACAGCATGGAAGTGCATTTCAAGTCATTATCCTTCATATATTGGGCACCAACTGCATCTGACACAGTCCAACAGGGCTACATAAGGCTAAGACATAATATTTTCAAATCGTAGCCCTGTCTGAAGGGCCGTCTCGAAGTTTGCCGAAACAAATTTTGTGGAAATAAAAAGATGACATCTTCAGGCCCTACATGGCAATGCCTCCAGAAATCTTCAGCTCCTACATTATTCCAGACATCTTCAAACCCTACATGGCAATGCCTCCAGGTGCCTTAAGCCCCTATATGGCACTGCCTCCAGACATCTTCAGGCCCTAAACGGGAATGCCTCCAGAAATCTTCAGTTTCTACATTGCAATTCTTCCATACATCTTCAAACCCTACATGGCAATGCCTTCAGGTACATTCAGCCCCTACATGGCAATGCCTGCAGACATCTTCAGGCCCTAAACGGGAATGCCTCAAGACATCTTCAGGACTGAATAACGTTAATATTTCCATTGATGATGAGTGAATAATCTGAAAAAAATAGTGACATGATGGAATCATTACATGTAATTCCGAAGTATGCATTCAACATTTTGGTTCAGTGTGAGCGACCGAAAGGCAAACGCTGCAAGGCATCAGACAAAGAAGGTATTCGATAACGCACTGACCTACGTATATAATCTGTCTGCGTGAAGCAAAGACATGCGCGCAAACACTGCAGGTACATCTCGAGTTTCATCCTGGTCCTTACCTTGTAGCCGAGGCCTGCACCTAGACCGAGCACCGAGAAACACGTAATGCATCTCCAGTCACATTCCCAATGCCCAGTTTGCATATGAATGGTATCTAATCTCTCACACAATTCAATAATCAACACAGGATAATACTGTTACAGCAGACTTTTAGTGCCAGACAGGAGCCTGTACTGATTGGGGAAGGAATGGAGTCAATTTTCTTGATCATGACAGGTTTTAGGGAGTGGATTGTAGGGTCTCTTACCTGAAGTATTGATTAGGTAGATTAGCCGTGAGAGTGAGGCTGGTGTTGTCCACAGTGCTGTGTGCTTACCGCCAATGATTGTCGTCTGCTCCCATCACTACCCATGTAATGTAGAAAGACACATATGAAGGTGCCTCTTACCCGGCGTCTGCATTAGACGACTACAACGTGACGACTGTAGCTCGTCTAGGGAAGTATCGTCAGATGGTCATCAATTATGCAATATCGACAACAATAGTCGTCAACCAAGAATTTCCTCATGCGTTTACACTTGTTATATGGACCGGTCTTTAGCTATTGACAGTCTTAAGCTGGTACAAAATTAAAGAATCGCCACCTATAATCTGCTAGTGTGAATGCCGGGTAAGGCCCAGTTTACACCTGCCGACGGAAAATACGCCGAGGAAATATGCGGAAGAGAAAAGTCGGTCGGTAGTGCTCCCCCAGAAGATTGGTAAAGTCGGAATTGTTGATTCTTTTTGTTTCCAGATTTGAAGATTATTGCAGAAACATCTCAGGAAACGCCACATTATATAATGGCGTTTCCACTTGCCGATTATGATCGCCGATTATGAAACGATTTCTGGTAAAACCCGCAAGGCCATAGAGTCACCAGTGATCGCTGAACCATTTTCAATAATTTCACTGTGATTCAGCAGTTTGAATTTAGTTTATCGAAAGAAAACAAAATGGCCGCCGATTTCAGGCACAGTGTAGGTAGTATGCATCTCTATTGGCGTAGGCGACATCAGTGGATCCTCGTGGAAAACACATAAAAAATCCCCAAGATATCACATTGCGTGCGAAGTAGTACCAACGAGTAGAGAGCAGTACATGAGAAGATGGGCGTGAGAAGACTGTTGAATGATAATTACAACAGTAACTTGTTCATGATACCACTGCACGTGTATAGAGCAACGGATCGCCTTTGATCCTATTTGGCGTGCATAGAGCAAAGGGTTGCTTTTTAGATCTCTTGAATCATAAGGGCCACACCGTTACCAAATAGTTTAAGGTTAACTAATAATAGTAGTGCTGGTCTCTGTTTATAAGCGAAGTCTTCCTCCCACACTCATCTGTTAGATTGTTGTTCCCTCAATATCTCCCTTTTTCCTATTTTGCATACAAGTTTTGTTTTATATAATTTCTAAATCTGGCTTGCATAAGCCCAATCAAAAACATCCACTACCACACTTCATCACTCGAGTCTTTTTGCGTCAGTTATTTGAACATTTGTTTAGCTATTTGACGGCCTCCTTCCAAGCGTCGCCCCGGCACTTTCGTCAGTCTAACACCTACTTCCTCTTTCCTTCCGACCCCCAATCCTCCATTTCCTGCAGCCCTGACCTGACATTTATCTCCCCTTCAATCTTTGCAGCTGTAACCACCTTCCCTCTGGAGCTTCACATTCCTACATCTGTCTATCTTCGACCTAACTTTAACCAACTCTCGCACTGGACACATTTCACTTCCACCATTCCTGAAACTCTTTATCCCCTTGCATTAATATCTAGTTTTAGGTCTTTTATCGATGATACTCTGTCCCTTTCTCCCCTCTCACCCATCACTTTACCTCTCCTATCTCTCCATGTCCCTATATTTACTCTCTCACCCATCACTTTATCCCCCCCATCTCTCCCTGTTCCTATATTTACTCTCTCACTCTTGACTTTATCTCTCTCAGTCCCTATCTCTCTTCCTCTCACTCTTTTCTTTGACTCTCCTCCCTCTCCATCTCTCCCTATCTCTGCTCCTCCTTCTGACTCTGTGGATTAATTTTGCTGGTATGGTTATTGACTTCAAACAATGGTTGTTGTCTTATCTCTCGTCGGTCGTCACTGCCCCTCCATGTGTCTAGCGCGGGGCTCTCAGGTCTGCCACACCCCGTGCACTACACAAAGGGTGGCGGAGGAGCAAAGATCGTCCGTCCTTACTGATAAATGCATGAGTGATTGCCAGAAAGAAGGGATCTTATCTCTGCCACAGATGTGCACCCACTCCGCGGTTCTGACTTCTCCAATCATTACCAAAGAAATAATTCAACGTGATAAAAAATAGACAATCACTGTTTGTTATTCACCCAGGCTGTCACCCACTATATGACTGTATGAGTTTGAAACGTATGTTTCATGTTCTTTCGTCTAAAAAGTTGACACATACACTTCTTCCATTACAGCTGTGTATTTGTTGTACTGGGATTGTCTGTATGTTCACGATACATATGCCTTGGAGATGATTGGTGTAGGCTTCAGTCTTAATATCACAACTTAGAGCCAGACTATAGCTATAATGTATCTACAATCCCATAAACAAAATGCGCTTCTGATATTCCATCCTTGTTCATTGCCATACTCTTTCTGAAATACTGAACTTTATCTAAAATCAATGCAAAATCACCTTCTCTAAAAACCGTGAAAGAGAGGAGTTATAGCAATATCATATTCTTGATTAATAACCTTTATACTGGTCTATTTTTAATCTTAGACCCCACTGAACTTCAATAAGCTTGTAGGGATAAGAAATTGAAGACGAACTCGTGGGAGTTCGACTTGGCCATCGCCTCTTCCACGAACTTCTATCTTTAATTAATAAACATACTTATCATTTGCCAGTTCTTATTTCACCAAACTGGTATCATTTATTTTCTTGCTATTGCTATTTATCCCTATCATCAATAATCATTATCCATTATCATTGTTAATCGATGTTCGTTTTCAGCTAATACAGGAAAGTCCTTTAATTCAATCCCTAACGATGAATATCGTATTAGATATAAGTATGTGTGACGTGGGCATTGATCCCGCTTCCGTGTTCTGATTATGTTCCCATGCATAACTCATTATGTCAGTGAATCTGTTAATTGCGTCTGCGGAATCCATTAACTGCTTAAATGAAATATGTCTAGGTTTGCATCTGCATGAGACTTGGTACTATTATATACCTTTGCACGATCTTATTTGAGGTCCTGTGTACCTGTCAGGGGTGCACTATGAATGATGTTTGGGCCCACCGTCAGGGTGTGCATAAAATGGCTACTTCTTCGTGATATTCTGGTATATGATAAAAAGGAAACATAATTACCAGGCCAGTGGTAATCGGTCATCATACAGTCTCAGTAACTACGTTTCCTCGCGTCATAATCCATACTAATGACTGTTGCGAGGGTAACTGGCCCGATTGCACCACGGACCGATGGCACCTGGACTGATTGCACCTCTTTTCAGTTTCACCTGGACTGATGGCACCGCTTGCCTAGACTTTGTAGTATGCAATAGTCATACAATAGCAGGGTTGCCACTTTAGTTTTCAGGTGTTTTTTTCTGATTTCTGAAAAAAAGGGGGACTTTTAATTAAGCGATAACAAGGCAGTGTGAACTACCATACAAAAATCCATATAAATCTCTGTTCTTATAATACGATGTCCACTCTAAGGGCAGGGGTTGGGTAGGGTTAGGGTAAGGGTAAGGGTTAGGGGAAAGTCACGGTTTGCCGACTGTTTGGCTGGCCGGGGCCGCAGTTGGCCAGCCAGGGCCGAGGGTGGCCGGCACCAAGGGGGCCAGAGCCCGGTTTTTCTTTTAATCCTCACATAAATTATCTTATATGCGAATATTATATACCCGATAGTTGAACAGTAGTATAGCCAGTATAACCTGGCAATAACCATGAGTCTCAGTGAGCAGTGCCATCAGGCTAGGTAGTGGTGCCATCGTTCTCGGAAAAATGTTGTCACCGGTCCGAAGAGGTGCCATAAGTCCAGGGAGCTGTTTCAAAACGTGGGTTAAGTCTATGGTATTGAAACAGCTCCCAGGGTCCGTATACAGTGCCATCGGTCTAGTAATCGTTGCGACTACCGTTCTGGGAATGTTGAAATGGTTCCTTACCACTTTCTCTACAGTTGTCTACCTTCTTAACTGATGATATTATGTATCTTAATACAAACTACCATAAACCCATGCCGTGTACAGTGTATATGCGCGCCGTTTCACCATATAACTTTAAAATACCATAGTGACCACTCTTGGAACCGTATGGGGAAATACGAAACACTTCCGTAAACGTTTATTAGAATATTTGTTGGTAGGCGAAATGAAATTGGTGATTTTTCTTAATTTCGGGTATATAGTATGTAAAAACGACCTACCATGCTTGTACGAGCCACAAAACTCGATGATAATTTTCAGTTTGTACGGAACTCGGCGTAAACGCGTCATTCCTTACGAATCGTAAAGTATCATCTCGTTTTGTAGCTTGTACAGCATGGTCAGCTTTATATAAGAACCATATATATCCTTTGCACTTTGTCAAAGTGTTGCTGAATACAATCAATTACTTCCCTCTCCTTCGCTTTGTGTATTGCGGCGGCTAAAAAGAAACGTTCACAATAGTATTGAATTTGTCACACAATGTAATGGTTTTCACCCGATCATCTGGGAATTGAAAACATGTTCAGAATTAATCCTCTGTATGCTCGTATGGCGTGATCGCTTTTTCGCATTTGCACCTACCACCATGATAACTATTGGTGAATCGCCCTTCTAGGGAAGTACTTTTTTCAAATCTTGGCAGTTCTCAGCGTTTTTGTTTGTGGACGTGTTAAGCGTCAATTGTCTGCTTTACTGAGAGTAATGAATTGGATATGAAGAGTTATATCTTTTTATTATGATTCTGTTTGCAGCTCATTCTAAAGTGTCATTTTTGTTAACACCCAATACTTCATTTTAGAAAGACTTTGATAGTTCAATCGTATGAAAAAACAAACTGAATCTAATAGTTTTCCCCACAGTTGACAAACATTTACATTTCTGCCTTTATTTAGTTAGTCATCATAAACCATGAGAGGTATCATGTACAGCTCCGTTTGATTAATATAGACCAATTTCGACTTTACTTCTATGTATTACCTTTTTTCTAATGCACTGCTAACACCAAGAGATGTCCAACTTGTCCTAACATCGACACTACCTGCATGTATCAGTGTGGAAACTTGGCAATTTTAAGCAATGAGGATGAAGATAATTCAAAGAAAACGTTTACAATGTAGTGTATATATATGTTCTGCAAATAAAAGAAAGCAACCTTCTAACACTGCTACGATGCATGAATTCTGATTTGTAGCCAGGTCATATCCGTGTCGGAGTGTGCCGAAGCTCAGTGGGTTCAAGCCTTATAGAGACACCAACTAATTCCTGCCTCGTTTTGATACAGGTCCTCCGGTTGGCAGCCGTCCTACTAATCTGTGGTATCGCCATCCTCGCCCTGGAGATAGTGACGTCACTGCAAGCAGCCGATCATGTGACCGGGTACTCCTATGCTGGTATCGGAGCCGGTGCACTGGTAAGAGACAGAATCATTCTCTGGTCAAATCTCTGTTTCCACTCAGTAATCCAGCGATAGCCCATAACTCATGTGACTGGAATATATGGTCGATACTCAGAATTTGACAGCAATTCAATTTTAGAGATTTCCAGTGCTATATCTCTGATATAAATGAATATGTTTATGAAATATTATGACAAGTGAGTGTGTCATGAAGGGAGCTCTATGGCTATGGATACTTTTATCTATCTGTGAGTGAAATATAGGCTTTAATAGCCAAAAAACATAAAATAATAGCCACGTTTTCAATAAAAAAGTGGCATGATTCTTCTTGTCGTTCCTTTCCTTTCCAAAAACACCCAAGTCAATTTCATTACTGAACTATTTGCACAATAAGATAACATTGCAGAGTAGGTAACTATAGGGATTTACGATTTTAGGAGGAAATTCTTCTCATTTTCATTGATATTTGCATTGGCTAAAATGAAATTCTGCCACGATGTACATTATTAAGGGGAGTGATGTAGCACTTTAACATTACAATATATATTTGTAGTTATTAGATATAGAGAAAATGGCTCTGTATAATAGCTCACAATTAATTCATCAGAAACATATATACTAGGAGCAATTTAGCATTAATGGTAATGGCTAAAATGTGCTTCCGCCTTCGTGGACACATGTAATCATCAATGTTTCTGTAAGATCTGCTGATAAAATATAGCTATGAAAAGGATATCATTGAGTAAGTTATGACAACGTCTGTCCATGTGTGAAATTGAATTAAAACCACCCACAAACTATGGAGTTATATTGGTAAATGGGATGTACATGGAGTCAGAATGTGCCTCCGTGCACACACTTTTGCCTCTGTATACATTAGTTTATTTATAATTTCAAATCAAAAATGGGCCTGCTGTGGGTTTTAGTATTGATGAGTATTGCAGTGGGCCTTCGATCGTTGATAGATGTGGTAGTTGGTGGGTACAAATGATGGGTTTTGGTGTTGGTGGCTTGAAAATGGCTAAAATGTGCTTCTGCCTCTGTGTATTCATATATTAATTAATGACCCCATAAAATCTGCTAAAATCTTTTGAATAGGACAGAATATGATAAGGGTACAACCACACCTGTCCCTATGTGAAATTGCACTAAAATCCCCGCTATCACTACACCAGTGACAAAATAAACCATTATAAGGTATGTAAGTCCATGTTGGTTGTGGAAGCACCGAGTTGCAAGTCCTTGACACCCTAGGGGAGAGGTGTGGTAAGACTCGACTCTTCCTAAAGCCGAGAATCTGGTGGTGGGGAGGGAGGTGGTGTATTAGAGCAGGGCTCCTGTTGACTGCATAGACATGAGCAGACTGATGGTCAGGAGGTGGATGTCCGAGCCTGCCCCTGGCCCAGGTAGCTTGTCTCCCATTTAAATCTCTATATATATACATATCATACTATGTATCCTCTTAAATAAGGAGGCAGAAGTTGGATATGAACAAGGTTATTATTAACTAGTAGGGTGCATAAAGTGCAATTAAGAGTTCACACAAGGTTGAGGTAAGGTTGATAGTAACCTAAATAAGATAAGTATAAGAATTAGTAATAAGATTAACACTAAGGTAAACCACTAAATGATAAGGATAAACAACTTTGGGATTCAAAGATAGGATACACAACCATTGACAACATAGATCATTAAAAGGTATGTCAGTCAAAGTTGGTTGTGGAAGCACTGAGGTGCAAGTCTCATACTCCTCTAATTACCAAGGGGTATTGAGTAGATAGAGAAGATAGACGGGGTGAGGGGTAAGGCCACTGCCTGTCTCTGCCCCAGGGGGCGGCCCGCACCCCCTTCATCAGGTACCTTGTCTCCCATTAAAACCTATATGTATACTTTATATCTCCTTAGATATCGAAAGAAATGCTCTGTATAATAGCTAAAATTAAATTGATCCGAAACATATGTACTAGGAGCAGTAGAGAAATATTGATAATGGCTAAAATTTCATTCTTGCTCTGTGTACACACACACACACACACACACACACACACACACACACACACACACACACACACACACATATATATATATATATATATATATATATATATATATATATATATATATATATATATATATGCTCATAATAATTGAAGATAATATAATATGAGTATGGTATGACCAATCTGACACTTTGTGACATCACATTAAACTCAACACACATACTATGAAGTTAAGTAGTGGTAAATCATGTGCTTCGACTTACATGTAAACGTGTCTACCTCATCGTGCATGTATTCATCTCTTTTTTTTAACAAAACGTAGGCCAACTGTAGGTCTTAGTATTGGCAGGTATTGCTGTGGGTGTCGGTTGACAGGTATGGGTGTTGTTGTTGACGGGTTTAGGTGTTGGCGGCATGAAAATGGCCGAAATGTGCTTCTGCCTCCATGTTCACATTATATTAATCAATATTTCCATAAAATATGCTATAGAGTTTTACTGGAAAGGTTTATACACGAGGCAGATTCTGTGTGCCTGGGATTCTATCCTTTTTTGTTACAACAATTTATCTGCGGAATAGAAGTAATACCTGAGACACCATGGTGTAGCTTAAAGACATCGTTTCTGATCAAGAATCCATGGATAATATTATTTTCTTGGTCAGATATTAAGATAAAAAATGATATAACAACCTTCTATAAAGATAAATTTTGATTACTAGATTCCATTGAAATATACACCAAGTGTACCTCGCACACATATACTGACTCTTTCATGCCAGAAAAAATCCACAAATTGTAATATATAAAGGTCACAACACAAGATGAAAATATTAGTTTCTGCCTTATTTGTATGGATTCTACCTCCTTGACATGTTTCTGAACATGTACATATTTCTCTTCGCGATCTTTTTAGGTACTTAAAAAAATTGCAGTATTCATGGGAAAATCTCCAACTCTGAGAAAAAAATTATATTCCATGTGTTTATTTATCATTGATTTCATTACATTAGACAGGAAATCTTTTCCACCTTCTTTACTTTGATTAAAATGTCCTTAATGTAATACAAATAGATAAGCATCATTATTCAGATTTATGCAAAAGTCTAGAAGGCAGTTTAAAATTGATCTTCTTATGAACGTGGAGGCAGAAACAGAAAAGAGACCATTAGTCCAATATGGCCCACTGAACCAACTATTATACCAGACTCTTAGCCATTTTAGGAAAGATACCAAAGGACCGTCTAGATTTCATGGGGAAACTCCTAAAAGGATCTGAGAATTTAAAAGTATTTACCATCTTGGTGTGAATTCCTGTCAAATTCTAAATATCTACCCAAATGTATATTGCCATGTCGAGCAATGAAGACGAAAATAGGGGAAACTTAGGTGCTGAAGCGTTAATAAGCGTTAAGATGTATAAGTTTATTGAGAAAGACAAGAGACCAGAGCAACGTCTTGCAAGTTGGCCTAACCATCGACCGAATTTACACCCACCGATTCTGTCCACAGATTCAAGAAACCTTCACCGTCGACGGATCATTATACATTTGAATGCATTATTTATATGTGTAATCAGATGAAATGTAGACCTGGTAACCGACTTCTCCACCCCAAATTGCGGAAAGTCGCACCACATACCGAGTTTTGCTGCCTCTGACGATTTCAAAACATTTTGAAATCGTCGGCAGAAAACTTCCATATTTTGCAAAACACTACGTATGCAAGATCATCTGAATGTGGATAGTCAGAACGCAAATACATAATCGGTCGTCATGTGTAAAGGCCTCATCGACTTGCGACTGTCACCGATAATCGATACCGATATTTTATTGGGGAGCACCACCGACCGAATTCTATCGGTGGATCTACCGTCGGTAGATATAAATTTTTCTCGATGGTTCTACTTGTTAATTTAATGTAGATAACGGAGAACACTGATGAGGTTTCAGCTAATCTTCCAGAGCTGTTAGCTCTCTAAATAGGATCCTGAGATCCAGGCCTCTCAGAAAATCTCACTTTCGTGACTTCGAACACGAAATCCGCTGGCAGCCTATTAAGGAAACCTAATAATGTTTTATTCATTTTCCATCTGTGGCCATGCCTAGGTGTGTGCAATGCTGTTTTCCCGAGCAATTAATAGACATGCTCAATTAAGCTTATTGCTAATTGTCATTTTAAATGATGGGTAATTTAGAGGAACTCACTTCCCTTTACAGATATCGGCCACGGGAGCCTTGGGTCTTCTGGCCGCCACACGAAAAGATTGTCCACATAAGGTGAGTCAACTATTTTCTAGAACTGTATTTTTATTTTCCTTTACATTTTCGTGAATTAGTCAGCATTATATATGGTCAGGTAGCTATGGAATAGATTCCTGGAGATGACAAAACTCTTGGGCAGGAAAGTGGGGATAGTATGTATTATTAGTGTGTATCTATGATATAAAAAAAAAAAGCGAAAGCTGGCGAGAGGATTTGAACCAATAATATTCCCACGAGGGCCCTGTCCACTACATCTGTGAGTGATCTGCAGTAAAGCGCCACCACATATTACGGCAAAAAAACAAAGCCCTAATATACACTAGAAAGCCTCAGCAAAACAGGCCTGAAGAGATATCCCTATCGAAACTACTGAGTATAACGTCCCCCCAGAATGACGGGACCGTTGGTTAAGATATAACAAACAATAAATCTCAACCAAGTATGAAACCAGCCCCACCTGACCATAAGAAACGCACTGCTACTAAGCAAGTGTAGGGAGACAGGGTCCCAGACCCAGAAACACTCACTAGGAGGCAGCAGCAATACCCACTGGCACCTGCACACCCCAAGTGACATGTTTCTCCCAACAAATCAATGTAAAATCGATCCCGATTGGTCACAGCACGACTCCCGCCAAAGCAGGGAGGTGACTGACCAGTTAGGGTTGAGGTCAAGGGTTAAAAATGGGCTTAAACCTATTAGAACAAAGGTTTCAAGTGACAGTGACGCGCACCGGACCCGCGAAACGCCGGCCGTACATACACACAGATCACTCGCTCAGTAGTCGCCTCCACCGACGCCACGTTTTTTCAAATATGTATCTATGATATATCCTGGAGTTACGGTAAGCTACAGCCGTATCGACGAAAGCTGAGACGATTTAGTCATATATTGTTCTGGCCGTAATAGAAATCTAGTTGCATCTACTATACAGAGTGTCCTGGAGGGCTTTGCAGCTTGTTGTTGTGAATATCCCTTGACACTTCAAGTCAAAAAGACATTCTGCTGCTCTGCGCCAAATACACAAAAACCCATATGAAAGTTCGCTGTATATAAACATCAAATAACTAAAGCAGATAAACGTGTACCAGTATATTGGAGTACATCTTAAGGTCATGTCTAAAAAACAAATCTACCGAAAACATCAACACTTGATGACCAGAGAGGTAGCAACGCGAATGGACAAACATGTGATTTTACCTGATTTTGATTATATGTCCATAGTAATAGAAGGTGTGAACAATTATTGGTTAGCCAAGATTCAGCAGTGGCAGAGAGGCGCATGAGACCGGGCACCCACCAACGCTGATACACGCCAACGAGCACCGATACAAAATGAGAATATCGTAGCGTATCGGTGCACGTCATTTTGGGTCGGTGCGCGTCGTAACGTGTTGGGAGGGTGCATGAAAAAGGTACCAATGTCCCGATACACCCCGATATAGCTCACGATGAAACCAGCATAATCAACCATTTTTCCTTTATAATTCCAGAGATAATGCATATTTATGATTGATAATTTATCTGTAGATACAAAACAATATCATATGATATTCCATAATGATATTTAATGAAAAAAATTAGTTCCAATTTAAAGTATGAAATGATCGATTTGAGACCTTTATCTATTATCAAATTTCACCATATTTGCAGAGCGGTATTATTATCATTATATTATCCAGATATTCTGAAAATTTCATAATTTTCCGTTGATTATTTCATATGATTTAAAGTGTCACTGATACCTTCCGACGTGCACCACCGTGCACCGACATGATCGATTGTCGTAGACCCTCTACGATACGGGTTTATTATCGTAGCGCATCAAGTGCACGTTGGTGCATGTCGGTGCGTTATGGTAGAAACCTGACCAACTGCCCCGACATGCGCTACGATTTTGCTACGATATGGATTTTGTATCGGGAGGTCAATATCGGTACGCGTCGGGAGCTCGGTGGACACCCCCCCCTAACATTACATACTAATCTATCATGACATGATGCACACTGCAGAAAAACAAATGTACATGTATCGCATGTTTGAGAGCGGAGACCACAGACTTAATTTTTTTAAATGCAAAGGTAAAAAATTGCGGAATTCACAACAGGAAACTCTTAAGAACTTTATGAAACGTTCATTCTAAATAAGTAATTATTGCTACAACTGCTACAAAAAAGTGTATCAAGAGCAAATAAAGGATATTTTCACGTCTACAATATACACTGCACAAAACTAACCACTTTACATATTCCCCGTATGTAAACGCCATATCTATTGGCGAATATACGTGTCTATGGTGTCGTCATATATACGTCATATAGACGCCTGATTCTGTTGTATTTACGCCTCTATCGAATAGTTCCGATATCTGCCACTTGGGGACACCACTGGTAGCATATTTCATTTACCATTAGTCATTAAGTCCTTGGTATATGGAAAATCTAATGTTATATTATCAGTTTTGATTATAAAATTGTTCTAAATCCCATCTATTATCTTTTCATTAAATACATATAATAAACCAAGCGTTTTTTGTTAAACGTTTTTTTAACGTTTTTTTACGTTTTTAAAGTTTTTCAAAACACCACTCTTCTGAGGTAATACTTTTGGTACAGTATATTTAACACATGGTTTGGTCAGATATCAACCTACCACCCCAAACTGCCACCACACATCTGCTGCCGACGCCGCTTTGACACCCGCCGCTTTGACACCCGCCCGCTCACAGACAAAACTCAGGTAATGTGTAAAGGTAGAGGACCTCCAGCAACAACCTCCACTCCAACACCACGCCTAAAGTGCTAAAACAACACACTGATAATCCGCGGCAGCAGAGGGGGCTGGGGGAGGAGGACTCTCTTTTCTATTTTATATCGCGACATATATATGCCCGGCGTACATACACGTGGGGCAGGGGATATTTCCTCTCGTATACGCGAGGTGTGAAATGCAGTCAAGTTGCATGCGTTTACATAGGGAAACAGTCTTGTATACGCCTCATACGCTGGTGCTGATTAGAAGCGCATAGACATGAAAACAAGTCTATATTCAGTCGATACGTGCGCTGCCGCGATGGCGTATAAAGGCGTTCGTTTCGTGCGGTGATAGTCCATCAACGTTTGCGTTTATTTACTAATACTATCACTTCTTCTGACCCTATCATTTCCCTTTTCTAACGAATTGTAAAGATCCGACTTTTTTCCTGATTCATCTATTTTTATATTTAGTTATTGGTCAGTTGGAACTGTATTTTTGATTGTTCAGATAGTAACATAGAACAGACCATGTAACTCTAACTCATCCATTCTAGCTGATTTCTGAATATTCTGAGCCAGGCTATTATAGCCCGAGGATTATCTTCTTCATCCTAGTTTAGAATCCCTGATTCTTTATTGCATTAAACAGTCTACAACCATTTCTAATTTCCGATGTCAGGTCAAAAGAAAAAAAAGAACTAAATGTACAAAGATGTGATCATAACGTGATAGAATGTGGGTAGCCATCCAACAAAGCACTCCCAGAAACTCATAAACTCTCGCCTTGTATATATTACCTGTAATATGGGAGCCGATTGAAACCAGCACTAATGTCCGTGCTGACGGCTAACCCACTTTGCTGAAACAAATGAAATTGAAATGGAAGTGATGTATTACAGATATGTTATCAATAAAGAAATTCTGAAGAAAAAAAAAATCGGCCAACTGGCTGCAGTATTTGAACTTCTACACCACATTTACAGGTCCTTTACAGAACGTTCGATATGCTAATGTTCCAAAGTATTCAATTATCCATATCTACCAAAAATCTTCATTTGCATTTCTTTTAAACAAAACTTCAGCAAGAAGCATTGTTTCATTGGTTTATCAAACAATAACAATTGCTGATTTTCGTAAACTTACATGCATCAGTTCCCAGAACTTGGAGCTATAGTTATCGATCAGGAAATGTGACTCCGATGTTTTTTATCATCTCTTCTACTTCCCTGTCTGGTGAGTCTCACCTTGACGGAGTTGGGTCTCGTAGTGTATAAGCCGAGCCTGCTGACAAACACTGATAAACTTAGTGTCAGTCTGACAGCATTAAGGCCCTTCTCCAAGCCCAGGCTCCTGAATTCAGTTAAGTGAGGTCTAGATTGGCATCAGGCACGTTTTAGGAACTTGTCTATGGGTTCCCCAACTGGCCTTCAGACGTAAATCCAGCAACCGGAATCGGATTATCGACACAGCACCTCCACATGGAGGGTTTCCGTGGTGGCAGGCGTGAAAGTGTTGGACGCAACATGATTACTCGACAGGTGTTCGGACGGAAATATGAGATAAGGTTTTTGAAACCCTTTTCTCAAGTACACCCATTCGTGGCAGTGCATTGCAATATGGTATTCCCGGAGATAGAAATTCAGATAAAGATTTATATATTACTGGTAGTTTAGATTTGTAATTTTTTAACAACATAGACCATAAAGGTCTGCCATAGAGGCGTCACACGATGGTGATGAAAATTAGTAGCAAGATTAAATAACTGGCGCTGCAGCCCCTTTGGTGACCTAGAAACCAACCATAAATTTCCAACATATCTACGTTTTTACTCTTAGTCAGCGAAACAAAGTTTGCAAACACACACTAAAAATGAGGCCAACCTTGGATCATAACTGAAGTTGTATAACTTTTGCCTACGAAATTACAAAAAACAAGGAGACCTTGTGCGATAATTATCGTTTAATGATTATTCAAGACTGTCTGATTTTATGGAAAGGTCGTCTGTAAGCATTGAGGAAAGTTGATCCACATCGTTCCTGGGTCTCGTTGGCATACAGAAAAGCATCTTCATTCATGAGCTGAGTTTAAATTATTCAACAAGCCCCAGGAGTAGAAATACATTGCTACTTTGATAAAGGTTACTGCAAATGCTACCTCTTCATTGATAAAAAAACAGCAGTAGACAATGGTTCAACACGTTGACTATTAATGTAATCAGGAACAACTGGAATTGTGTGTTCCGGCGTCACGTGGTAGATCTGTCCAGTACAAGTGTTCTGCCTGCACTTACCGGGGCCCTGCCACCACCACCTGCAGCAACGTCGAAGGCCCAAAAAATTTATAGCATTCAGATTCAGCTTATGAGGCACGGGTATTAGTAGGTAAATATAGTTTTGTAAAACCAACTCACAAATAGAAGAAAACAGCGAATGAGTAACGTCTATTGCGCTCAGTGGATGACGAGCCTTATTTACAAAGGAGTACTGATTATTCTTATTTGGCAACCTTGTGTTGATTATAGGCAAATATCTAAAGATAAGGAACTTGTAATTACCGATGTCTACCGGGATATCAGATTCTACATTACTCGAGCAACATGAATATAGAATCATTTTCCCCTTTCAAATCTGCATCATCACTCACATCTCCGGAGTTATAGCCATACCTTTTGATATCATCTATCAATAATTACAACAACAAAAAAACATTAATCTGCCTTGTTTTAATTAGATACGGAAAAACCAGAGAATGGTGAAATTAAGAATGCCGTCAGGTAATGCTTTATATATATTCGAAAATGAATCCCAAGGGCTTTGAGGTAGTGTAGAGACAATACTAGGTAATCCAGAGGTAAACCAGTCATCACATATCTAAAATTTTACCATAAAGATAACACCTTGAGGGCTGGGAAGCAGGTAGGAGCAAAAGCTATGTTACTAATTATATGTTGATAAATGTAAGAGCCTCTGGCACACCTGCCATCGTCCATCACGTAGAGTAAAGGAATTTTGTACGTAACATATATTCCTATATGTATACCCATTATTGAACTAACTAGACTTACATACCGCTGCCGGAAAGTGCATTCAGAATAAGTTATGTGTCGAGGTTGACGTTTTCGTCCCGCTCTGATCACATGATACAATACAGCAGCGGGACGAAAGAATAGCTGTTGTGGTTACTCGATAAGGGTGGCCATTTCCTTCGGAAGTGTTTCAGGTAAAGAATTAAGCATTTTTATCGATATTCAAAGGTATATAGGAATAGGGAAACCAAGTACCGGTAAGCAAAAGTCAAAGTTACTCGGTAAGGCTTGGAAAAATAACTGCCCGCGGCTGACGCCTTTGGCAGTAATTTTTCCAAGCCTTACCTCGTAACTTTGAACTTTTGCTCACCGGAACATAGTTTCCCTCTACTCAGGGTTCACAGCCAAAACACGACCAAAACATCCGAGACTGATGGGATGAGGTTATTACGCACCCATTGAGCCCATTTTAGATCTATGCTGCAGAGAAAAATTGTTATTATCAAATATATGCTGCGTTCCTATAACTGAAAAGTATGACGAATAAATCAAGATGACATCAGAGCTTTACAAATTGTTAGGTAGACGAGGCAAAGTTCAATTGCAGTGTCACCAGTCATCGGTGATGGTATTTTTTCGGGCAGCACCAATGATTGACGCCACGGTCCCGGCAAATTTCCATTAGCATGTGTAAACCCGGCTTTAACTACCCGTCACACTCGCCGATCCTATATATCCCATTTCTCGTCTCCCTGGTCTCCTATGATAAAAAAAACCAGCCTCAGCAGTGACGTCAACACTAAGCCACAATTACCAAGAACAATGGAAGTGATCAACTGCTACTTAGGATATGAGAGCAATATATTTCAGCATCCTGATTCTCATCTAGTAGACTCCGACCACTGCTGCTCGCCTTTGAGATGAGCATTAGAGCGGGCACCCACCAACGCCGACACGAGCCGACGCGAGCCGATACAAAAGGACCATATCGTAGCGCGTCGGGAGGCATATTGTAACGTATCGGTTCGCGTCGGCTCGCGTCGGTGCGAGTCGTAACGTGTTGGGAGGGTGCATGAAAAAGGTGCCATGGTCCCGATACACCCCGATATAGCTCACGATGCAACCAGTATAATCAACCATATTTCCTTTATAATTCCAGAAATAATGCATATTTAAGATATTTTATTCTGTAGATACAAAACGATATTTTCTGATATCGCATAATAACATCTAATGAATAAAAGCAGTTCCAAGTAAAAGTACAAAGTAATAGATTTGAGACCCTTATCCACTATCAAATTTCACCATTTTTGAGGAGCCGCATTACCATTATATATCCTAGGCATTCTAAAAATTTCATAATTGTCCATTGATTATCTCATATGATTTCCCATTTAAAGTGTCATCTATACACACCAACGCGCACTGACGTGCTACGACAATAAATACATGATCGATTGTCGTAGAACCTCTACGATATGGTTTTTTTATCGGTTCGCTTTGTTTTGCATCGGTTTGCATCGGGCCGCGTCGGTACCGTTATGGCAGAAACCTGACCAACTGCCCCGATAAGCTCTACGATTTTGCTACAATATGGATTTTGTATCTGGAGGGCAATATCGGGGCGCGTCGGTTCGCGTTGGGAGCCTGGTGGACACCCCGCCTTAGGATATGTTGTTTCTTGTGGATTTATAGGCTAGGAGAAAATATGAAATATCCCATCCTGATTTTATTTATATTTGTGTTCATAATTACAGGCTCGAGCAAGTCTAAATGTAATGATGTATTGTATCGTTAACTACTGATCGATATCGACTAAACAAACTTCCACTTACCTTCGGGTTGATATAAAGGCTGTTTCTACTTGCCAACTTCTTGCTTATTTTGGTCTTGGTTTAGCTTATTTACTTTCAAAACTTCGCTGATCAATTCCCCAGGTGTTTTTTTTTCATCAAAACAATAGTTCAAGAGCAGGGTTAAAGAAAATTGGGAGGCAACCATCCTCTCACTACTTGTATATTGGAACGGACGGTTACTATCAATTAGCGATCATTTTGTTTGCAGGTCGAAATAAATTTTACATCGGCCGATTATTCATCACCGAACTCAAGTGGAGAACCACTAGTGAAACCTTTAGTACACCGACACAAGATCAGTGAATGGAAACAGCATTATTTTCTAAATGCGATTAATTTGCTGAGGATTACGCAATAAGGTTTCCACCGACCGACTTGATCAAAGACTGACAGAATCAAAATTCTTAAGGCAGTTTAATCAGTATGGACCATTAAAAATGCAGGAGAAACAAGGCATACTCTAAAGCCTCATTGGCTATTTGTTTTGAGTAACTCAATCAATGACCGAAAAATCCATATCTGATAGTCAACATATTGCTCTGACCGTCTGACCTGATTTGCCATCGTTTCTTAAGATAAATGTATCGCGCACTTCATTTCATAACCATCTAACATTAATCACCTTGGGTATCACATTCTCATCATAAGCCAGGCGTGGTTTTCAAGTGAAATTTAATCATATATATCCCAAACTAGATATCTCATTAAAAAACTTCAACCCCGTGAGTCAATGATGCATAGTAATAACTGCTGTATTTTTCTTTTGCAGTACTTCTCTTACTACAAAGGCCTGAGCCTTGTCAGTCTGCTGATGGGAGTGGTGGTGCTCTGTGGTACGCTAGCAAACCTTGATGTCCGGTGGCTCAGTCACTCCAGCAAGGTAACATTTTACAAGATATTATATGGCTTGTTCCCACCGGCCGACTTTTGACCTGCATAAATCTATTGGCAACCACCAATGGATTCTTTTAGTGTTTTTTCTTTCTTCAGAAATTGGAAATTGGAAACTGGTAGGTATGGTAGGAACTGTAGCGGCCCGCTTGACAGTTAGATATTTTCTTATATAAGCATGTTAATTTTATGCGTTGCTCTGGAAATAGCTCTGTTTATATGCTTCTCATAAGTCAGGGACTTGTCTAGCCTCACACCCAGATAGTCACATTCATTTGTTGTAATACGGTTGGTGTTGTTCATTAAGAGGGTAAGGTTTCCAGCTTTATTCAGTCTGTTTTTCGACCCGAACAGCATTGTTTTGGACTTTGCTACATTTATGGACAATTTATTATTAGCACACCAATTAGTAATTGCTGTGAGATCTTCTTGCAGATGTTTAGCTACTAACTCTAGATTCTTGCCACCAAGGTATAGCACAGTGTCATCAGCATATAGTTGAATTTCACTATTTTTAAAGCGTTGCTTAGGTTGTTAACATATATGAGGAAAAGTAAGGGGCCGAGAATTGACCCCTGTGGAACGAAGTAGTAGTTTGACTAGAAAGATGGCTATTTGCTATTGTTTGTTGTTTGAGCCATTCTGATAAATGTGGTGATATGCCTAAACTGAGTATTTTCTGGTGGAGGATATAGTGGTTAACCATATCAAACGCTTTAGATAAATCTATAAAAAGGGTGAGATTATTTTCATTCATGTTTCTAAAGATCCTAGTAGTAGTCATTTTGTAGATTATTGGTTTCAAGATACGAGCTCAGATGTGTATGAATGATGCGTTCGAGTATTTTCCCTGGGAGGGGAAGAAGCGATTATAAGACGTAATTCATTTACACCGTTGGTGAAGTTAGGGTTGGGTAAAGGGACAACCTTTGCTTGTTTCCATGCTTGTGGAAACTTTTAAGTGTCCAGTGATAGGTTAAAGATAAACGTCAGTTGTCTAGACAAAACTGTAAAACAGTCTTTGATTACACGCAAGGGAAGGTTATCTAAGGCCGATGATTTGGTGGTGTCAATATTTTTACATGCTTCGATTATTTCGTGTTCATAAATCATAAACCTATCCATGTTGTAAGTTGTATACTATCAACATTTCTCCTTCAATTAATCATCAATTGTCGATCAATATAGATTTTTTTATATCATTTCAATCTTTTGATATCAAATTCTATTCAGCCAATCAGCCGCCTCATATTCTCATTACGCCGAAACGCATAGTTCATCCTAACAGTATTTATGGACACTATTTTTATCGTTTTTTATTGGATGAATAGTTTAAAATCCTTTTCATGTTAATAACAGAACCACAGGCCGTATACCACCTGTTATATTATTCGCGTTGGGTACTTGAAAGGAGTTAATTCTGACGCCAGTGCCAGCAAAGATCTGACCAGTCCGTCTTATTAATAGAATCTCTCAGGTTCCGGAAAAAAAACATCATGCCATCTTTTTTCTCGCTGGGCTGAGACGAGAGGCGTAATGTGAACCATGATGAAAAAAAGACGGGACCTGCGATTTAAATCATTTCATTTTCCTCATCAAAAAGATGTCGGACTGCAGTAACCCGTCATGCGTTTTAAATTTAATTACTGAAAGAAATTTGATGAATGAGCTGAAGATGAAAGGTTCCACTTTGAAGCCTTCTCAACTAAATACAAACCAAATACCAGCGACATGTGAATCATGGTTAAGGCGCGTAGGCGGAACCTTCTTATGTGAACGAGAATGTTTTCTTAATATTTCATGCTGGAGTAGCTATGAAGGTCATAAAAGGGCGAAACGTAGGCGACATGTATAAAGTAAGGTCACGGAATGCTCGACTAGGCATGAATTTACTCATCAAGTCAGTAGATTTCAAAGGAATATTGGACAATTTACCTTGAAAAGTTAAATCAATGTCAGTTTCATTGAAATTGAATATGATGGTCTCAAAGTGATGTAGAACACCTAATTCGAAAAATGGGGGACCCTTGCTACTTTTTAATTCCGGAATGAATATTATGATAATAAGTGAAGGCGAAGGTACAAGCGGAGAGATATGTCTGTAAGATGGAGAACAAATTGCACAAGTCGAAACATCTTGATCTATTGTATAAACTGCTTTAAGAAAGTCTAAGTATCAAAACCCAATGCACCATGTAATGTCTTGTAATATCTCACTGTCCCGTTCTGTCTTGTCTGGTCTATCGATTCAGTGTATGACACACTACACAATGTACTGTGTAGTATTGCATTATAACTCTATGTGAATAATGGTTGAGATCATATCTGTTCTTTGATTAAGCATGTTCCTATTGCAAATACTCACTCTTTCTTATTCAAGAACAGTTCATTAGAAATAATTTGATTACCAAGCACATATAAGTATTGGTAAATATCAACACAGGATTGGGTCTCAAGGACACAAAGCTGTCCTTACAAAGTTACTATGAACAATCAATAGAAAACGTGGCCTTTCAAAGAACAGCCCAAACGATCTAGATGATCAACTTAAATGTCCTGTAAATCAACAGCTGTATTACTTGATGCTAATAAGATAACACTGATACAATGGATTAATGTTAGTAAGTCAAAATACAAGAGTGGCATCTAATTTAAGGGTGAAAAGAAAAAACTTAGGTCTGAGAAAAGATATACATAGATCACTGTAGATAGAAAATCGGGGGGGGGGGGGAAGAAAAAAAAAGTGCATTAGTATGACCACATCATTACGAATAGTTGTTTAGAATTGTTTGCTGTGGTTTTTTTTTAAAGATTTAAGATTGTATAAGGACCAACAACTAGTACAAATGATGTAAACAAATGAAAAATAAAAAATTATTGCAAAAAAAGAGGAGAATATTGTGATAATATTTAATGTAAAAGAACATATAGACATTTTAAAAGAGGTAGTTATTTAGATAGTCAAGCCCATGTCATTTCTTCAAAGATTCACAGGATATAGTAACTTTAAGTACTTAAACATTCTAAAACAAGTCAGTGTATTTGTTTATAAGAGAATTGAATAAAACATTATATTTCGGTACCTTACCTATGTAAATGAAACCAATGTAAATAAGCCTATTCTACCAATTTTCGATAACTTGGACAAAACGTCAGATTCACTCATTTGGCATCAGAATGAATGACTATAATCCAGTTTTGATTAACAATTGGCAATATCAAAATAGATCACCGGGATTCGTGTAGTTTCTCAAGGAAGAAGGTGCGACCTGTTCATATTATTTGATTAAGTTTAAAGGTCTTAAAATAGTTTCATATTGGAATCATGATTCTATCACAGTTATATTTTTCAGTTTGATTATATTAGTATTTGAAAAATAACATCATGATATGTTGTAAATACCTCTAAAAGATTATTCAAATTCATTCCATATTTCCAAAATTATTATATATTTCAATATTAAAACCCAGCCTGAGATCTACATTGATGCGTATAGATTGAATCGTTACCATAGTTTATGTTTTTGGTCCTCCCAGGGTGTGTCTATGCCTTACGATTTCAAACCATGTCCAGGATTTTAAACTATCTGAGACCTCCCGATAGGCTACGGTTTGAAATGCCCAAATCGTAGCCATCGGAAAGTATGTCGTAGACCGAAGGCGTAGGTGGGGGCTGGGCCTAAGATTACCAAGAAAAAACATACCATCCATTTAAAACTTTACATGGATGGGTGTTTGAGATATTATATATTTCATTGTATTCACTTACTGAGTCATCAATTCATAGCCGATCCAATACATCACAGTGACCCCGAGCATCAATTGTCCTGCACCCTTAGTAGCGGGTAGTTTCTCATAGGTATTTAGCCATAGGTGTATGCTACTAACGGATTTGTGTATTTATAAGATGGTAAATAATGCTACTGTAAAAATAAGTGATACAATAAATTCATAACAACAAAAAGGACAGAGTGAACGAAACAAAAGGCAAACATAGTGCTTTATGAGCTTGGAACACAAGTAATTATACTGGTAAGTGTTGAGAATATAAACTTAAATTAAAGAACATATTTGTATTTGAAAAATAATAAGTGATGATGTGTAAGATACCTTCTGTTCTTTTTCAGGTGGCTAATCTAGCAGAAATTGCACTTTACATCGCCAAGGTGTTGCTGGCCGGTGTCGACATCGCTGCCGCTCTAGCGTCCATATACATCTGACCTTGGAAGTCCTAGTCACATGACCTTGACAGTTACAAAAAGATTAGGACGAGGTTATATATGAGCTGCCAGAACACCTTCCATACATCTCACAAGACAGCAAGTGTTCCTGCCACCTTCATAATCAACAACCAGTACCAACAGCAGATAGCGCCATTATGACCAACAGCAGACTTGTTAGGTGTCGGAGTGACTACTACCTTCACTGTGTGATGGATCCTCTGTCTCTCTGCAATCATCATAGTGACTTGAGGATGAGGCCCGGGGCATGTTTGTTTTCAAATGAAAGGCTCTATACACATATGTGAGAAAAGCTAGAATTGTGACCTATGTTCAAACACTTACCCTACACTTACCTTTGCATCTCCAATATTAGAGAACAGCTACTCTCCGGCAGTGGAGAACATCTACTTGGGGGCAGAATGGCGCCCCTCAGGGAATATTACCTATCTGCTCTAGAGGCAGAATATTCTCTTATCCCCTGGTGATACACTGTATTTCGTATTTGAGCTGTGCTCATTTGTGTCCGTAAGCAGTAGCATGATAATTTGGGATTCTCTCTCTAAAAATGGCAAATAGTCGCCGGGTGGTGGCAAAGTAAAAATCGGTGGCCAGAATCGTCAGCTGAAAACGAGACATCAGACCCAATGCAGAAAGATGAAACAAAACTTCTAAAAATAGGCTAGGTTGGAGGCAGGTTGTGTTTGTTTCTATTTACAAACTGAGATCGCCCTCGTTATTAGTGTTCCGTGTTCCTGAGGAGATACTCGTGTTGGGACAGTGTGAATTATACAGTTTTCTCTTGTGTTACCATCAGGTGGCTTCGACCTTATATCATTATTCCCAACCTGGATTTGAATGTTGTAGGAGATGTTCCCATTGCCTAGTTAATATTGATCCAAATTATTAGACAGAAAACGCTGTAACTGTTTCGTATATCTCTAAGTGGAACACACACATCAACGATTGTTAAACACTGATGAAAACACTAACCCGGGAAAACATTTGATTTTTTGTAAGTTTCTCTCACTCTAAATTATGTCTTAGTTAACTGCAGCATGGTGCTTCCAGGCACTACCCTGGCTACAGCAGCATGATGCCTCCAGGTATCATAGAGGTATCATTGATACTTAAAATTCAATAAATGAAAAAAATAATTGTTTGAATTTAAAGAAATTTTGACATAGTAAAAACGGCATAGTGGCCTTTGATTTGGTATAACAAAATATCATCAGCTACCAAGATAAATTACTCCTATCGCATGACACATCATGTGACATTGCTATTTTCCAAAATGGTGCCTGCTGTAGCAGGGTCGCTTATGTAAGCAATGCCTGGCGTGTAATGCTAAGTAGGGGAATTGGGTGCTGCAGGGAAAGGATTCGATTGGTACTCCATTTGCACGAATTTAGCGGCGATTATGCCGCGAGTGGCTCAAGAACAGATGATCGTGTCCAAATTGTGTCGCAGTTGGCGCTAATCTCTGCCTCAACCCAGTGACGCCACATGCTGGTCCCCGTGTATCTAGTTTGGAAATATGAGAATTGTTAAATGTGGTTCAAAGACAATCCAACTGTTTCTTTTTCAGCTCTTTTTCAACTACTTTATAATGTGAATCTACAGTTGATTAGACTACCCCTTTGAATGAGCACATGTGTCATGTTGACAAACAAAACCTTACAACACATGAGATGCTATCTGCTAAAGAAAGTAATCCCTCTGACTATGTCTGATTTGACATAACAAATAACAGAAATGAATGTTTATTATATACCATATGAATGTATAGATCTCTATTTACAAGTAAACCACAAAATACTCCCTAAAGCGCTATGAATTTAGAATATCTTAAAAACTGGCGTATGGGCCATATTTGAGCCCAAACAGGCAGGTTTGGGCAGAGATATAAGCGGCCACAGGAAGTGGAGCGCAAGATCTCTCCTGGGAGAGTGGTTATGGACAGGTCTCATACAAACAGTCAGTTATCAACCAACAAAATACGGCTCACTCACCAAACATATAATTTGTCCCTTCCCTACGTAAAGCAACTCTAAGCATGTGGCAGGAGATCGGTCGTAACACTCCAGCTAACTGGTAAGCAGATCAAAAGATACCCAGAATCACTTTCTCCAAGCCAGCCAGTCTGCCTTTTAAGTGCCTACTGTATGTACATGTATGAAGGTTCCCAAGCAAAGCTGTATATCGGAGTGCTAGAGAGCTCTTCACTTTTCGATATCTTTATCATCAAGAAAGGGGTCTGTTTAAAATCCTTTGAACGATGATAATAAGTCTCGTTAATCAATCTTGCGGCACGTCCTGTTTAATGTCCTTAAGACTCGTTTGTTCAACACCTCAAGACGGTACATTAGGGAAACTAGTTAACCTAATCGCGAGGGCTCCTGGTACCGCGTTACTTTCGCTAAAACTACTGCATGAGCTCGGAGAAGAATAATATAGAATTCTAAACAGACCCTAACTTAAGCCGATACTCGCACCCGATAAACATACATATCGTATCTGACACTTTCTTCCATGACTTAGATCGATGACTTTCGCTCATAGGCATATGATGAAATACAAATCATGCATCAGGTAGGAAGGCTTACAGGCACAAACGAGAGAAGTGCATAAAAGGAATTTGCGATGAACATGCCACGATCATGGTCACCAACAAATCGTGTAAATGGAAAACCACCTTTATGTTAGAAAATGTTGATAAACTAATTTGTTGCAACAACTATCTTTAAAATAGGTTATTAGAGCGTTTTTTTCCAAAGGTCAATAATGAAGATATGATATGGTTTATAAGTGAAGAAAGGTAACGTTATAGGCTCTAAGCATAAAGCTCGTGGCAATATGAAATGATCACCCCTTCTGAACTTAGGTAAGACACCCCGAATGGTATGTGTGCCCACTAGCTGTATTATGGTCTTAAACGAGGATCGCATCTACATCGCCATGTGTCAGTGATCTGTATACCAAGGTGTCACAATCAAGTGAAAGGGTTAGGTGAATAGACACGTATGTGGCGTTTCCACCTACCAATCATGACCCCTGATTATGGCATTCAGTACCACTTACTGATTATGTGACACTTTGAATACAACAATCTCAAGGTGGAAACGAAATGGGTTTATAATTTTTCTCTCCAGCATTAGGTACTATAGCACCAGTGACCGACATTTTGGGCCATCGTTGGATTCAAACCAGTTTGAATCCATCGGTTGCGATGACGAAAATCAGTCGGTTACCGGAGCCATTTTCATGGAAAACAGCGGGTTTCTTTTCACACTGCCGTCAATATCTATGTTAATCCTGCATACACATAATCCTCAGGCTTGTCAGGTCCTATATGTACTGAACAATCAGGTTTTGAGATCAACAAATACTAGCAGAAATAGATCCGCAAGGAGGACAGCCGTCGGATTTTTGTAGAGGTGCACATGATTGATAAGGTTTCTGTAAACGCCACATAAAACCACACATTCAGGTGCTCCTGAAGTATATGATTTATACCCGATTTGTCAACTGTAATATCACCAGACTCTTAATATTGGTGACACAATGGAAAAATCCAAAGTGGAAAATTGTACCGGTGATGCTGGAATAATGTCGGTGCTGTAAGGATTCACTGATTGTATATATTGTTATATATAGTAATGTATAATCACATGTATATAATGCAAATATGATATTAGACAAACAACCAAAATCAATGTTTTCTTTACAAATGCTGAATTCCGCTTGAGCCAGGCCGTCGTATAGCAACGTATATTTGTATGATATTCCATGATTAATTGTATAATGAGTACCCATTGAAAAAGTATGGGGACTCAGAACTAATAACTAGGGTATACATATTGGAATCCATGGTATGCGGCTCTAATAACAATTGTATATGGGAAATAAGCCCCTCTGTGTTATAGAGGAAAAATTGCCTTAGTTGTTATACTACGATATGGCAATCACTTGCTTTGATTTATTCGATAAAATGGAAAATAAATACAACAGATGATGATTATGGTAACAGGCAGCTTTGTAAACCACTCGAGGTTAACCTTGCAGCAAACCAGCTAGTGATCACGTGTCAACCTCTCGTTGTTTACGGCCGCCTGTCCAAAAAACATCGATTATTGTCTTTATCCAATAAGGATCCGAAGTTGACACCTACCGATTATAACTATCGATTAAAGGATTTTGCACCGCGGACCGATTATTACATATTCCTGGATTGATATTGTACAAAGTACACAGTGGTATAAAGTTTCAAACCTGCTCAATGATTTTTCTCCCTGATTAGCACTTGTAATCTGGCACCGATCACTTTTTTTTGTCCTCCCACGAAGTTAATTCCTGTTGAATTAATCAGTGATGGAATGTAGATTAAAGGAAATACGCTGCCAGTGCATACGAACTGAAACCAGTTGTAAACGTCTCAACAACTTGAAGATTATCAGTATTAATATCTTTTCAGGGGGGACCACTGACCAACGTTTCTCTTCCCGATATTTTATCGGAGAATTTTCTGTCGGCTCGTGTAAGCTCGGCCTAAGATTTACTTTAAAACCTGCAAACGGAAAATTCACCAATATCATAATGGGAAACACAGAGGGCAAAATACCTTTTTACTATGGCAAAAATACAGGTAGACATAACTTAGAAACTCATTTTCCTGTACTTACCTAATCTGATCATCAGTGTCAAGATGATACTGTGAATAACTGTAATCGCAAACGTCAGGGCACTGTTGTTGATAACAAATGTAAGGAAATACCCTACTCTTTCCGTAACTAAAATGCATGAAAATTATTAGAATTACCCAACCAGACATACTTGTATATATAGATTATTCAGATAAAATTGCCAGCATTGTAAGCCAATAATCTGGGTATAAGGCGTTTCAAGTGAAATCCGTCAAGATGTATCTCTTGACATCAGCAACCCCTAACCAATTCTTCGTTGGTAGCAATACAAATTTGGTCGGTGGTGCCCATTAAAGTAATTTGGGGTGAGGAATCATTGACCAGGTTCAGCGTTTTTTTGTTTTGTTTTCACGAACGATATTCTGCCTGTCTGATTATTAGTCAGTTCCATTCTTTATAATCGGTGGTCATAATATGGCAGTAGCTGGAAAAAGACCAATAACTGACGATTTATAGGGTAGTTGAATCCATCGATTTATAAGGTTGTTTAATCTTGCACTATGATGAATGTTGCATTGAATTTGTATTGACTATGTTCTAAACGACTATTAATAGAGGGTAAACTTTGAATAACTTAGAATGCATAATCTATTGTAAATATGGGATACACATAACTGAAAGGATCGATACAGATGGAGTCCTAGCTGATGGGTAGAAATGACAGGATACATTGGATACTACCTAGCGGATGAATTTGGAGAGGGTTTTTGCAGACTATACTAGGAATAGACCAGAATGTTATAGTTTGTGTATAGGATTTCAGCAGGAGATATCTGCTATCTGCCTAATACAAAGCATCCATTTTTCTTTTTGGTAAATTTCTTTTATTGGAAGCAAAAGTTACATCATTTCGTTTGTTATAATATTCTACATCAGCCAACCAATAAAAGTCGTGTGAACATTCTCTCAGCCATGGGGTTTCCGGCGCTGGTTTTCGACAGATGTTCTAGCTGAACCACTGTATGGGCATGCCTGGCGCATATATTATAGAGGAAACCCATGAAAGTTTAGGGTCTGAGCTTGTATCCCATCGAGTTTCAATCACGTAGTAATTCACAAGGCGAAGCCGCGTGCATTGCTACGTGATTCAAATGAGATGGGATCGAGCTCTGACCCTAAACTTGAATGGGTTTCTGAATTCATGTCACCCTTAATATTGAATAATGGGCTAACATTTGTGACATTATCCCCATTGGATATATTTCCTAAATATCTAATGGGTGTTAGATACGAGTTTCCAATTTTAAGTCTATGGAGAAATATATCTGGGGTGAGATATATATATATATATATATATATATATATATATATGTTGTATGCTGCAGGCTGCAAAAGATCGGCGGATATTAGATTGACTATGGAAAAGATAGTGCATAACTAAATTAAACTAAAATTGGCATGCCACTAAATGGAAAAAGTGGATAATGAATCCAATATAGATCGGTTTCAGATAAAGGTGGTTATATGCTCTTTGAAGTTGGCCTCGCATCCGCTCGGATGTTACTAGACGACCACTTCTCGGACCATACAGCCACTTGTATCTGATTCAAGTTATCAATGTGTATGTGTTACATGTTACCCTTATCATTGTAACATTGTTTTATCAAATTGTAAAGAGATTTGTATGGAAAGTAAACTGATGTGCAATGTAGATGCAATATATGCAATACGATGAACATTTGAATGACACAAGTGACCTTTAAGTAAAATGAGCGCCACTCTTATGTGGGGTTAAACTGTTTCTACCTTTCCCATTCAATGTTCCTGGTGATAAGGTCTATTTGACTAAAAGAGGCTTGTCAGTTATCAAGGTATAAATACATTTGAACATATTGCATTCCTAGACCGTTGAAGTAATAATCACCTGTGTAACAGCATATCGGTACACAAGGATGTAAATGTTATCAGTGCTTTAACATGTTTTTACTTGGGAGAAAGATGTTACAGAAATATAGAACTTATTTGTCATGATATAGTACCTACGTCCATAAAATGAATATCAACAAACGATTTTTTATTTTGTTTTGTTATCATGAAATAATTTGTGTAGCCTTGAATGGTAATCCAAAATTTTAGCCGACTTATTGCATCCTATATTCTACCATTTATTACCCACGTCTATGTCATTGTTTCAAGCTGCAGATCCGGACCGCCAATGATAGAATTTAACACCGTCGACCAACTAGGTGATACTTATCCGTGCAACTATCGTCAGGTGGAAACAAAAAGGCAAAATGGGTCAACAGTGTTTCTCTCCAACATTCCTAAATATGGCACCCCGACCGACTTATGAGGGTTGATCTTCAGGCTGGTCACGTCCTTCACATATTAAATAATCTGTGAACAGAGAAGACATAATGGGTCGTCAGGCAGAAACAGAGTGTATTTTGGGATCAACGATTTTTAGCACATCGAAATTTTCAAGGAGGACCACCGACCGTCTTTTCTACAGAGTGCGTATTATCTTAAAATATTTCGTCGGTAGGTAGAAACGCCAGATGTCTAAAGTAGTCGGACTGCGATACTAAATCCTATTATCGGTGGTTATAATCGGTAAGTATAAACTCGGGCACATGTTTTCAACAGACACTGGAGTTACAACATAGTACTTCATGTATGAGGCATAATGACGACTGGGCAGTTAAAAAGGGGAAGATGTAAATTGTACTTTGAATTTGCCCATGCAATGAATAATTAGGCCTAGCTTACATCTTCCGATTTTACCACTGGTCACAGAATCTGGCTCCGCCAACCGATTGTTCCTGATTGTATATAGTTAAGTATAAACAGTAAAGATTCTCACCCGCTCAACGATTTCTCCACCACACGTTGTGTGATCTGGTGCTACCGAACGATTGCTTAGGCCTCCTAGAAAATCAAATTGATTTGATTAATAGGTGATGGAATGAAAGACATATTCTGTAGGTGCAGATAAAAGGTGTATGTAAACGTTTCAAAGACTTGCAGTAGCGCAGATCCTTGATATCTATATTTTCTTTGTGAGCACCACCAACGGACACTTCCATTCCTGATATCTAATCTGTGCATTTTCAATATAGGTAGGTGTAAACTTGCCCTAACCCTCCTTTCCTGGTCGTGACCGACCATCAGCTGCCGATGAAAAAGGCACCGATTGTACAATATGCAACCTGTGCTTAAATCTATCCGTGGTTCTGCCTGAGATCTTGTCGGTGCATAAAATCGGTGGTGGTCAGGATAAATACAGTTTTATAATGAACATTATGCTAGGCTCCGACCAATTTTAACACTCAAGTTATTCAGCTACTGACTACTTCAACATAGAGATATTTCATTGGCGTTACCAAAAGTCGGGCGGTGGTTCTATATTACGTAATGTAGAAAATATAAAAAGGTGACCCTTTTTTATTCCATTTTTGATTTGATCGGATGTGTAGCATAATCGGTCGGCAGGGCTATGTTTCATAATTGATAGTCCTTATCGGCAAGTGGAGACTTCACCTTGCATCTGGTTGTAGGGGCGATGGCAGAGAACTCTGTTAATCGTCTGGTGTAAGAAAGTTGATTAAAGCTGATTAAAGCTGGCGTTAGGTTACGCGTCAGGCGTTATAGATATAAAGAACTTGTATGAAGAAGTTAATTAAACCCAGTTTTAATTATATCCCATCCCATTCGCCATCTCCGATTCAAGTCGCTCACCAAAATATATATTGCACTTAGCTATGTCCAGCATGGATGGTAGGTTTTGATCATAATCCGAATAAAACAATTTGGTATATTTCCCGAACCGCTGCCCAGATTTCTCCGATCGTGTATTACTAAGCCTCAACGACTGAACGGTTACAACCGTCCAAAACAGAATGCATTGTCTTGTATTCAATAGCTTATTTCCTGTCTATCATGAATCTATTTTCCATTGACCGATTATTTGCAACCGACCGGGCACCACCGATCGGTCTTTTCCTGTATACGGACGTCAGATAGGTGAGTAAAAAAAGACATGCAGAAAAAGCGCAATGATTAATTTGGCTTAGATTATGTAATGCAATGTTCCCTCAAATTGCTACAGACATACAGACAGAGGCACCACCAACAGACCATAAGGGTATTTAAAAAACCTCTACTGTTTTCGTCATCCAAGGGAAACGAGGTTTAGATGTACGCAAATCCTCACCAATGAAATCAAAACGATTGAGAAATTTTCGCCAAATTCATTGTTGACCATTTCAAATGTCAGGCTCTTTCTATTCCCCGATCTTGCATTGGTATACTGACAAAGTTGACCGGTGGTTCCCTACTGCAGATCGGTGGCAAATAACCAGCCAATAGAAACTGGCTCATAACTCCTACTCCATAGAGTAAGCCAAACCTCCCTTCCGTCCCCAACCTCTGTCGTCTGATGAGGATGCAGAGGCTAATTAGATAGACATGAAGACCAGCTGTTCCCCTCATTTGCCAAATGCCTCCAGATTGCGCTCGGGATGGCCATGACAAGGTAATCTATTGAGTATCACATGTCATGAGGCTTCTCTAAGTAACCCACATTGTGGAAACCACACATGGAATATAAGTCGATATCTGGAGTGGCAAATCAAATATTCATATAAGGAAATACATACCATGTGATGTATCATAAAGTTTTAAGATTAGAGACGACACCTTTCGGTTGGTGTCACAATTACTACACCGCCGCCACTACAGGCATCTGTAAGTTGGCCACTCTGCTCCAACCTAATGGGTATGGTTAAACACAGATCATGTCCACGGATTCTCACTCTCGGACCAAGTTTTTTTCAGTATTATACGTGGGATCTGAGAGCAAAAATACGTATCAAGAAATATTCACAGCTCACAAAATTGATAATAAAGTCTACCTTTATGGTTATGTTATTCAGCATAAATAAAAATATGTAAAAATGGCTTCAAGAGTGAGAAATATCACATTCTCCAAGCATGGGTCCCGGTCACATAAAAAATATGCTGAGAGAGTAACGGACACTTACAGGTAGTGTCAAAGTGCCACAGATTTAACCCAACCAGAGTTTAAGTAGTGTAGCTTTAGTTCTAGAGGCCCGTGTACTTGTACCTGTCACTCAACGGGAGAGTTTCTCACCGTGAAGACATGATGGTGGCATTAAATGTTTCTTCACGGAAACGATGACTTACGAGAAATGTGGCAGTACCTTTGATGGTAGAAAGTACTGCACATGTTGTCTTGATTGTGCAGAAGTGGAGGTATGTTGAATAAAAGGTATTCAAGCGTTAAATAGCAGCATCAAAATATTGGCAGGTGAAAGAAAAGACATCAACGTCATCCCAGACGAAACGTTAGGAGCGACCGGTGGTGCGTTCACTAACGAACAAAAGTGGATTAAGACCAACGTCATGTGTTCGGAAATCTCCAAAGTGATAACAGACAATTAACCCGGCTTTGGCACCTGTTATTTCAATTTTCGTACTTAATACTTTGAAGAAATCTATTTGGACTCAAAACCGACTTGAAGGCGTATCGGCCAATTTAGCTTGAAAAGTGAAACCCGTTTCAAGTTCCTGGAACTCTAATCCCCAAATGTTGTAGAAAAATAGCTCGTTCGAAAATTGGGAGTTACCATCGTAGTTTTTGATTCAGAGATAAATATTATAATGATATCATAAGAGATACACAGCTTATACAGATATAATCAGTATGTCCAATTGTTACTTATTAAGGCATATATCCCTGGAGTCGATATAAGGGGGAGTGACCTTTTGATTACAATGTCTAGAGAGCAAGACCTGTAAAACATTTTTGATTTCAAAATTTTAGATTTAGGTCTTAGGTTACCCGGTTCTATATATCGTAATGCTGTGGTATTTTGGATTCTGTATTCCTGTAATAAAAGGCCGCAGGGTATGTTGAATGTTTCCTCGCCAAACTATTTTCACATGTCTGGTTATATATTTAAGTAATAGGAACCTAACATATATATATATATATATATTGTAACAGAGAGCGGGGAGAGGGGTACGGGAACTCCTTGTCCCACGGGAGGCCCTGAGACGGGGAGGGGCCCTCTGGTCCTCCGGTTGGGGAGGGGTCCTCCGGTCCTCCGGCGGGAACTACAAGAGGCCCTCCGGTCCTCCGGTCCTCCTCAGGGGCCCTCCGGTCGGAGAGCGGTCCTCCGGTCCTCCGGTCCTCCGGTCCTCCGGTCCTCTGGTCCTCCGGTCCTCCGGTCCTCCGGTCCTCTGGTCCTCCGGTCCTCCGGTCAGAGGGAGTGACCGCTATTGGATAGCCGTTCCATCGTGACGTGGACTGCGGGATGACGTCAGAGGCCCTGACGTCACGATGAGGGGTATAAATAGAGGAGCAGCAGCTGGGAAGAGACAGACTGGACACGACCGTCCATTGGATCAGACCTTAGACTAGAGGCTTACCTGAGAGTAGGCCCCCGTTGGCCTGTTGCGTTAGAGTTCTTGTATTCGTAGGCTCCTGAATAAAGCACTTGAGCACTGAACCATACTTACCTGTACTCGTCGATCATTTACCGTTACATTGGTCGCAGCGGTGGGATGGATACTCGTCCTTTCGACATTGCAACTGACGGCGGATTGTACGGGAGTATGGAGCCCTCCCGGGAGGAGATGGCTGCCCTGGGAGGAGGCGTAAGGGGCACGATAGTCAGGATGGAAAAAGAGGAAGTGTGGACACGGGGACTAGGGCCCACTCATCCACACCAGGCGGAGGAAGCGGGAGCAGAACGGCGGGAGGAGGGCCGCCCACTCGAGGAAACAGCCGGCTTGGAGGGAAGAGACGAGAGGGAACACGCTAAGATGGGTGCGCTCGACACGGGAGGTAAGGAGGAGGACCGGAGCCGGATGACATTGCGACCCCGACCGTGGGAGCCGACGGTCTATGGCCCCCCTCCGGGATGGCCCTGGGACAGGGGCCAAAGTGGGTGGGGATTGGATGGAGCGACCCGGGAGTGGGACCCCAGACGGGAGAGGGCCCCTTGGGAGGGAAGGAAGACAGCGGTGGGCACACCGCCGTATAAGACGGAGGAGAAGGAGAAGACCGACTCGAGCGACCTGGCAGCCTCCGGCGCAAGAGCTAAAGAGTGGCCCTGGGAGGCTACATCCTGGCTAACAGTAGGCAAGCCCCCTAAGAGGGAGGTCGGGGTCCCTCCGGTCGCAACAGGAGACGTAGACGTGGGTAAGCCAGCCACAGCGGCGATGGCCACCCGTCCGATAGTAATGCCCGGGAAGTATGACGGGACGACGGACCTAGAAGAATACATGGCACATTTTTGCTTGTGTAAGGAACCGAATTGGTGGACGGAGGCCCGAGTCGGGACTTTTCTCGGGGTGAGCTTGTCCGGGCTAGCCCGGAGGGTGTTGGCGGGTATTCGACCGGGAAGCCTAGGAGGCTTCACTCTACTCTCTGACGCGCTGTTTCGCAGGTTCCAACCAAGGAACCAATGTGAGACCTATAAAGCCCTGCTGAGGAATCGATCTCGGAAGACGGACGAAGGACTTCAGATCTACGGGGAGGAGATGTGGCGGCTTACTCGGCTAGCCTCCCCGGAGGCTGACGGCAACACGATAGATTCGCTATGCAAGGACAGATTTATAGAGGGGATCAGCGAAGCAGCTCTCCGGCACTGGATATTTCAATCTAACCCTAAAACCATGGAGGAGGCAGTCTCCACGGCCCTGGAGGCAGAGGCCTATTTACAGACCGACCGAGATACTGGACCGAAGGTGAGGGCCGCCGGAACATCAATGGCGGAGGAGTTGCATGGACTACGTCAGGAGTTGGCTTCGTTAAAGTTGCAAGTGATCAGGCCACCAGCTACCATGCGATCGCGAAAGTGCTATCAATGTGGCGTCGAGGGACACATGAAGATGAACTGCCCACAACTGACGGTGGAGGCGTCAACCGGCCTCCGGCCAACCGGAGGGGCTATAGAGCAGGCTTCCCCCGTCCCGGGAAACTTCGGGGGACCCCTGGTCTGGTCAGACTAGGGGTCGGACAGAGAGGAGGAGGGGTGACAGGAAGGAGAGAAACCGGGGGCCCCGGGATGGTAGTGAACGGAGAGCTGGAAGGAATGACGGTACAGCCTCTGATCGACACCGGGGCTACGGTGAGCCTTCTGTCCACACGATTTTGGGAGGAGGTGGGGGGAGACGGGTCTCTCGGATCGTGCTCCCGCCCGGTGACATGCGCCGATGGCCGCCCCCTGGAGGTGAAGGGCTCCCTGACGGCCTCCCTGAGTATGGGAGTTCAGGGTGGAGTGGCTGGTGGCCGACGTCGGGAGTGAGGCCATACTAGGGGCCAGATTCCTTTGTGCCCATCGGGTGTCTGTGCACTTGGCGGAGAGCCAGCTGGAGTGGGAGGAAACCGGAGACGAGAGGTGTCGCGTGGTCAGCTCCCAAACTACAGTAGCCACGAGCCATACGGAGAGCGTCATCAGAGGGGGGGTACAGGTGGAAGGGGGAGACGGTAGGGTAGGTCTCCTTGAGGGACCCCTGCGTGATGGATACGTGTTGGGACGGGCCCTGGTAGAGGTCCGAGGAGGATCTTGCCCCGTACAACTAATGAACCCCGGCCCTGAGGCGCTGGTGATAAGGAGAGGCACCACCCTGGGGTACCTCTCCTGGGACGACAACACTCAGGACACGGATCACTGCCGACTGGTAGGAGAGGGTGTTGGGGTAGGCAGGGTCCAAAATTTTGGAGAGCTGAAGCAGCTAGCGGAGCACCTGATACCCCCGATGAAGGGTAGATTGCTGGACCTCTTGGACCAGGAGGCGGAGGCTTTCATGCTGGCCCCAGACCAGAGAGGCCGGACTACCTTGGTGCGACATAAGATTGACACCGGGGGGGCTGCCCCGGTGAAGCAACCACCACGACGGCTGGCCCCACATCGGAGAGAGACGGTGGCGGTGGAGGTCGACAAAATGCTAGCGGCTGGTGTTATTGAAGAATCTGTCAGCCCCTGGGCCTCTCCGGTGGTGTTAGTAAGAAAAAAAGATGGGACAGTGAGATTCTGTGTTGATTATCGCAAGGTAAGGCGACTAAGGATGCGTACCCCCTCCCGCGGGTAGACGACTCACTAGATACGCTGGCCGGAGCGACCTGGTTCAGTACGCTAGATTTGGTGAGCGGGTATTGGCAGGTCGAGGTGGAGGAGCAGGACAGACCCAAAACAGCGTTTTCTACCCATAGGGGCCTCTATCAGTATCGAGTCATGCCCTTCGGGCTATGCAACGCCCCCGGCACCTTTGAGAGGTTGATGGAGGTTGCTATGAGGGGGTTGCAGTGGACATCATGCTTAGTATATCTCGACGACATCATTGTCTTCTCTAAAGATTTTGACAGCCATATGGTGTGGCTGGAAGAGGTTCTCCGGAGGATGAGGCATGCGGGTCTACGCATCAAGCCTTCAAAGTGCAGTCTCGCCCACCGCTCCGTCCACTTCCTGGGCCACATAGTCTCCGGCGACGGGGTGCGAACGGACCCAGAGAAAGTGCAGTCTGTGAGGGAATGGCCTGAACCAATGTCAGTGAGTGAGGTACGAAGCTTCTTAGGGTTGGCCGGCTATTATCGGGCATTCATCCCTGACTTCCCTACGACAGCTAAGCCCTTGCCCACGTTAGCGGAGAAGGGCAGGAAGTTCTCGTGGACCACCGCCTGTCAGGAGGCTTTCGACCAGCTGAAGCAGGCCCTCACCACCGCCCCAGTTCTGGGCTATCCTCAAGAGGATGGGCAGCTGGTGGTCGATACGGATGCCAGTGACTGGGGAGTGGGGGCAGTCCTGTCACAACAACAAGGAGGGAGCGAGCGGGTCTTGTGCTATGCAAGTCGCACCCTGAACAAACCGGAGAGAGCGTACTGCGTTACGAGGACGGAACTCCTCGCCATCTTCTTCGCACTCCAGAAGTTTAGACATTATTTGCTGGGAAGGGCGATTCTCCTCCGGACTGATCACATGGCCCTGCGGTGGCTGATGGGGATGAAGGATCCAGAGGGACAGATGGCCCGATGGTTACAGATCATAGGATGTTATGATCTAACCATCCAGCACCGGCCGGGGAGACTCCACGGTAATTCGGATGGGATGTCGAGGGTTCCGTGTCGACAGTGCGGGAGGGAGGAGCCGGACAGATGCGCCGTCATCACAAGAGGACGTGAAAGGGACGGTCGAGAGGTCGCGGCGACCCCACCGGAGGTGCAACTAGCCCTAGGCGATAGGACAGGATGGGAGGAAGCTCAAAGGGAGGACCCGGGTATCCCGAGGGCGAGGGAGTGGACCGGCTCGAACGGAGAGACAGGACAGCCCCCAGGAGAGGGTGATACGGAGGAGCTGCACTTATGGTGGGCACAGAGAGCTAGACTGGTCATGAAAGAGGGGCTGCTGGGAAGATGGTGGTTCATACCAGGGGGGGCGAGGACGTTCCAACTGGCGGTGCCGGTGTCTTGCCGGGAGGGGGTGCTAGGGGAAATACACGGCAACCCGCTGATGGGGCACCTAGGAAGGGACAGGACTCTCCGGAGGTGCCAGGAGAGGTTCTACTGGCCCGGATATCGGAGAGATGTGGTGCTACACTGTGCCAGCTGTACGGCCTGCCAGCGGAGAAAACCGGCCCCCCCCCCTCACAGGGCGAAAATGGGCCATGTGGGCATCAATATGCCGTTGGAACGGGTAGCCCTGGATCTGATGGGGCCCCTCCCACGGACCTCCAGAGGGAATAAATATATCCTGGTCATCATTGATTACTTCACTAAGTGGGCGGAGGGGGTGGCCCTGCCGAATCAGGAGGCTGCCACGGTAGCCAGTGTGTGTGTCGAATGGCGGAACCTGTCTCCTCTACCAGCCGAGACAACCCCCAAGACGCGCCGCCTAAAAGATCACCTGGCCCCGGAAAGAGAGTGTCACGGAGGATGTCCCCACGCCGAGCCGTGAAGCCCGCGGCTGAGGGCACTCCTAAGGGGGCCGGCGGGGTTTCGCCGGCGCTCACTGACCCGGAGGTCTTCTTAGACGAGCTGGAGGTTCTCGACTCGGCCGAGACACTTTTGGGGATGGGGGAGGAGCATGGGGATGACGCCCCTTCGGCCGCCCCTGTTGCCGAAGAGAGGACCTACAGCCCCCCGAGGAAGAGACGGAAGAAGAAAACAAAAAGTAGCGGTGGTAGCAGTAAGCCCCCTCGGGTGAAGGAAAAGAGCGGCAGGAGTGATGCTCCCCCATCAGAGGATGGAGAGGCGAGCATCCACCCTACATCCTCCGGAGCGGAGGTAGCCTCGTCAGGCCCAGATGCGGTGGCCCCTAGCCCCCCAGTCCCTAGCGGAGAGACACAACAGGGTGCGGCCCCCGAAAACTCCAGTTAAGCAAGTCGCCGCCTCCCTGCAACCCATGTCGCCGGTAGGGTATGCGGCGCTGACCGGCATTATCGACAAACTAAATGCCGCCACAGCCCCCAGCTGGTCTCCGGGGAGGAGGGGACGAGAGCACGGGGCCGACCCAATCACCCCAGCTGAACGCCTTTATCAAATGGATAGGGGGCGCGACGGATACAGGGGCCCCCACGGCCGGAGAGAGGCCTCAGATGAAGGGAGACCGGGCAGTAGGGGGGGTGGTGTCTCCACAAGGACATCTCCAGGCCCCCCGTAAGGGGGACAAAATGTTCGTTGGGGCAGACGATCCTGACACACGTGACTCTCCCATCTCTCCGCTCGCCTCGCAGGAAAGCAGGAGCGCGGCCAACCGGCCAGTGTCACCGGGGATGGGTGGAACAGTAGAGCCGAGGAGCAGGGAGAGACGTGTGCTGACCGCCTCCGACTTGTCTCCGTGAGAGCGGAGGAGACAGTGGATAGGGACCTAAGCCCCCCTAGATATGGAGAGAGTACACCACCCGCGGAAAGCCAGGAAGCGAAGCCCGTACGCCCGGCTGGAGAGGACCAGGCCCGATCAGCCTCCAACCGGTCTGAGGCGTGCGAGGAGGATCGGGTGGGTGGGAGACGCGGCCCCCGGTCAACGCAGGGACTCCACCCCCCGAGGGACACGACTCCCGCCCCGGGAACGTCAGCTTCCGGGGAGAGGAGGGAGAGAGGCACAGGGACGAGACGAGCGGAGGAGGCAAATAGGAGGAGGGAGCAACTGATAGTGGGCCCCCAGCCTCTGGCGGCAGGAGTATTATCTTACGAGACATTGAGGGCCATCGTCAGCAACTTGGACCGGCGTAGCAACGTCCGTATGGTATGGTCAGGGACGTCGGAGGGCGTGGCGCTACCGTGGGTGGAGAAGCCCACCACCCGACTGGGGGCCTGGGCCCACAACATGGATCCGGTCGAGCTGGACGGGGACGGATGGCACCCCATCCGAGTGGAGCAACTCGCCAGGTGCGTCGCCGAGGAGGACAGGGCCCTGATGGTGTCCTATGAGAGGCGTACCAAGTATCGCCGGGTGAGTGTTCACCTTTCTTCACAAACAAATGGAGTAGAAGTGTGTCGCACTGTACGGGGCTTGCGGTGTTTATGGGTAATAGCCTATCATAGAACGGAGAGGGGTTACACAACAACAAAGTAGCCACTCCGAGGTACACGAGGGAGGTCGAGGAAGTGGTGGAGAGACAGAGGAGGAGGGATAATCGCTAGGACAGGACAGGGAGCCTGGGGGAGAAGCGAAGAGGGTAGGAGGGAGAACCATGTATTGACGAAAGTGTTGTTACATTCCCAGCCTTATGTGATGTTCTTGTCGTTAATAGGATGCCACTGAGGGCGAGTGACGTGGCGGTTATGGTGGTGAGCGGGAGGTCCCACCACTCCTACTACCCTTCTCTGGACGTCATCACTTGAGGACCTGGGAAACATGGAGAGAGAAGAGAAGAAGATGCACCCCGGTAGGCCCCCATAAGGGGCCACCGGAGGTAAACTAGCTCGGCAGCCCCCCCTAAGGGGCCCCCGGAGTAATCACAGTGAGGGACCGTTATGCGTTATCGTTAAAGTACTTATATATAAACTATACTAGTGTTCACGCTGAGGGGTCTTTTGTTTAAATTTAATAAAGGTTTGAAGAGTTACCCCACGTCCTTCTACATCCAATTGGCAATCGAAGAGAATAGATGTCCTCCGGCGCCGTGACAGCACGGTTCGGCCGTAAGCCTTAAGCAATGAAGAGGAGGAGAATGCTTTGAAGTAAGGTGGGAGGAGTGTAACGGAGAGTGGGGAGAGGGGTACGGGAACTCCTTGTCCCATGGGAGGCCCTGAGACGGGGAGGGGCCCTCCGGTCCTCCGGTTGGGGAGGAGTCCTCTGGTCCTCCGGCGGGAACTACAAGAGGCCCTCCGGTCCTCAGGTCCTCCGGCCCTCCGGTCGGAGAGGGGCCCTCCGGTCCTCCAGTGTCGAACTACAAAGGGGCCCTCCAGTCCTCCGGTCGGGAAGGGGCCCTCCGGTCCTCCGGTCGGAGAGGGGTCCTCCGGTCCTACGGTCCTCCGGTCTGAGGGAGTGACCGCTATTGGATAGCCGTTCCATCATGACGTGGACTGCGGGATGACGTCAGAGGCGGGAACTACAAGAGGCCCTCCGGTCCTCAGGTCCTCCGGCCCTCCGGTCCTCCGGTGTCGAACTACGAAGGGGCCCTCTGGTCCTCCGGTCGGGGAGGGGCCCTCCGGTCCTCCGGTCGGAGAGGGGTCCTCCGGTCCTATGGTCCTCCGGTCCTCCGGTCTGAGGGAGTGACCGCTATTGGATAGCCGTTCCATCGTGACGTGGACTGCGGCATGACGTCAGAGGCCCTGACGTCACGATGAGGGGTATAAATAGAGGAGCAGCAGCTGGGAAGAGACAGACTGGACACGACTGTCCATTGGATCAGACCTTAGACTAGAGGCTTACCTGAGAGTAGGCCCCCGTTGGCCTGTTGCGTTAGAGTTCTTGTATTCGTAGGCTCCTGAATAAAGCACTTGAGCACTGAACCATACTTACCTGTACTCGTCGATCATTTACCGTTACAATATATATTTATATATATACATATTTATCCTACCCCTAATATAAAATCCCATAGGCTTAACATTGAATTTCTGTATCCCACGCTGACTGGCATACAGAGTTTTATATACCACTAGTGGCATACAGAATTGTTGTGACATAATATTCCAAAATCGAGGAGACGGGGTAGGATAAAATCAAAACCTGATTCGACCTGGAGTTTTGGCTCCGGACTTCACTCGGCTTCGCCTCATGAAGTCACTTTGCCAAACTCCAGAAAGCTCATCCAGTTTTACGATAATATATAACGTTGTGCTCGAAGGTTGTCGTCGGCAAATAAGCATGCGGGTAGTGGATCAACTTTTGGTAAATATATCTAAATAACTATCGATATTTATAGGTATAGAATAATTGTGTTAACATTATATATTAGGACGTCTTCTGGGACCTTGTACGAAAATGCGCTACGAGATGTCGTCCCAATAAGGTAAACACATTTAACATAAGAACTTTCACTTTCTGCCCCAAGGGAAATTTACGGAAGTCGCTCTATTTGCTTGTTTAGTATTTTTGCCTAGACAAACGTGGTACAAACGAGCTACCAATTCACAGAGTTCCTCTCATTGAATCACTACTGTATCCTGTAGGGATGGGACTGGTACTGAATAGCCCTTGTTTATCACTTCCTATTGCAATTTTCGGAAATAGACTGAGTTATGAATTGCTGGTTAATTATCTCATTCGAAATCATCCACACATGACAATGCGAATCCGAATGTTTGTATGGGAATATAGGTGGGTATTTTTCCAGCTGATAAGTACCACTGGGCCCCGTTGCTCCAGGATTACGACAGAGCTGCGGATTGCAGAATAGCGATCCGAGGGCCAAAACGTTGCTCCCGAGATTTTGCAGATCGCATCGCCGCGTAAAATACTGCTTTTTGCGATACTTTTTACGCGGACCTTCACAGCACTGCGGATCGTATCGCTATGGGTTAAATACAGCCTTTCAAATGACGATCCATGGTGGCACCACCGACCCCCGCCAGTTGTTCTTCTACCTATAGGAAATATCGATCCACACCACCAGGTGTCAGATCAGTTCTAACTGTGATGCTATCTGTATTTAATTAAAGACCTAATTAATTTCCCCCTGCCTCATTCAATATGTGCCCCTGAATTATTGTATCGCTATCGCATCGTAAAACATATAGGGATACGATCCGATATTACAAGAGCAACGCTTTTTCAGTCGGATCGTTAAAGTAATCGTAAAAATAAAATTGCGATCCGATTATAGCTAGCGATACCACCAAAACAGGAGCAACGGGGTCCAGGGAATATACTCGGCTAGAACCATCAGCCATTCAACTATTTGAAAAAAAGAAATCCATTTTACAGCTGATAGATTGATTATGAGTGCTTGACAAATATTTTTATCGAACGTAGGACATGCTTGGTTACATTGTCTAGCGCCGGGAGGGGCTCCGGAGCCAGTCAGCGTTCTGCAAACGTTATCCAGTCACTATTTGTGTGCAAGATCTGTGGCATCGGTACTAGTGTATTCTTGTCTTTAATCCTTTCAGTCCGACCCTGAGCGGCCCACATATAAAGTCCTACAGATATTTTGCAATATATCCCAAGGGGACGATTCTCTTATGGCAATAGTACCAGAATTTATTTGTTAAGTGGATTTGATATGCATTGTCTTAGTTACATATAGAATACTCCTACTGAATAATGATACCTACATATTTTTCTCAATTATTTTGAAAAAAATGAGAAAGTCTATGAATTTTGTCACATAGAATATCGTTTTTAGTAATGGCCCCAAAAGATTCCTGGAGGCATTCCTCGTCCCCTGCCTGGGAGTGCCTCAAGGCATTGCTCGGACAGATAGAGTTAAGGTATGTCTCTGTGATAACTCCGCTAGATCTATCATTCATCAAACACCTCCCCGGCCCCAACTATCCAGCACCATATGCTTTCAACCTGAGGTCCTTGCCTATTCGTCTCCCTCTTTATGCAGAACAATGCTGTTTTGAAAGTAAACATTATTAAACAAATGTTAAAACAAAGGAATGATGAATATGTAGTTGTCGCCAGGTTAGGTTATTTACTAGACTATGACCATGAAACTAACCAAATGGCGGATATTGCTACGCTGTGATCTGCCGAATCACTGGTTGGTTCTAGCCCAGAAAGAACCAAAGGCTATTCTGCGCACACCAAGACCCAACACATGGATACGGTAAACAAGAGTTTGTTTTCCATAACACGGTTTATGTTTCTCTTTACCTAGCCGAGACTAGCTAACTTACAGGCAGGTTGGGTACAATCAACCGAAGTTGAATATCCCTGACCCTACTATCAAAAGAGTAGAGAAAGTCCATTCTCCTTTATGAGAACCCTGGTCTGCCCTTTCTGTAAGTCGGGTTACATAACAAAAGGTGATATGTAGTGATACCCAAGCGTGGGTGAGGATATTGTGTCGTGTCAACTAAGCAGAGGTTATGCAAAATATTATCAAATACAGGTTGATTTCTAGTATGTCAAAACGCCTCATAAAATTACGGAACAGATAACCCTACAACCTTCACCCCCATCTCAACACCACACATCGCACAAATCACTACTTCTTTCTACCACCTAGCCACATCTCTAGATATTCTATTAACTTCAAATGGCAAATATCCTAATATCAAATAACTTATATAATCAGAAAATGCTCTTATCGATTATATTCAATTAACAAATATCAAATATTATGATCATATCATCAATTCATCATCATTTATTATCCTATCAATAAATAAATCAAATGTATGATTTCAGTGTATCAAACGTTTTATCTGCCTCGTCATCCATGATTTTTACCTAGCTCAGCAGTGACGGGTTAAGTTACATCAACATGGCCTTGTAGCAAACACCACCTCTCTATGTACGCATCCTCATGCTTGTTTCCCACGACCAGCCCCCGCAGGTGAAGTTCAGTAGCTCACGAACCCACTGTAGCGTATTGATTCCTGGCCACAGCACTATCAGGTAAGGGCTCCATGATGGGTATGTCCCACCTACGTCAGCACTACGTCAGTGTTGACGTAATCATTGATGCAATCATTGACGTCAGGCAGCAATTCTTATAATGTGCTCATTTTCCTCGTTTCGTGACGCGTTCGTTTAAATGCTTACCTTGCATACAACTATGTTTAACCTAGAAACACAAAGGACGGATAACCTGCTGCATTCCCGTGTGTCTGTGTAGCTCTGTAACGGGAGAACTATGTACAAGGGTCTAGAACTAGATGCACATGAGTTACATGAAACTTAGGAAATGTATTGTTCCATTAGTATACATATACACAATATTACCACGATTTTGATCTGCGTGGTCGTATTTCGAATGAGATTATATAGACCATAGTCAGGTTTTGTGGACATGCGGCTGTAAACCAAGAGGCGTTGATGCAAAGTAATATACCAGGGCTAGAGCAAGGATAAATGTCGAAATCAAAGCGTTTTTTCGGTCCGTGAGAAAATCAGTCTGTGGTTGCCTTGTTGCATAATTTTGAATTGATTAGTGAACATTTCTCTGCGTGTCCCATTCATTTTCACCGATCTGCCGTTCATCGTTTGTTCAGAACTGCAGATCGCTGATTATTAATTCGCCAATGGAAACAAGTAATCGACCATATCAGATCGGTGAATGTGAACAGCCTGGTCTTTGAAATTGACACCAACTAACTACTAGGTCCAAAATTACATATTAAAGCCGACACCTTCTATCTTGTTGAACGACCGACACATTCAAAATGCTTTGATTTCATCCAGGGGCGGATAGAATAATCTAGGATCGTACATGACGACCCTTTTCTATATGAAAAGGAGACCACTGAACGATGTGGGTTAACTTTATTCAACTCTTATGGATGACCTTGTGGACTGCTAAGACTGTTAGAGCAAACAAAATAAAAAATATCAAACGATAATTTTTGTAAATGGTACTGAAAAGGGTCTTCATGATTGTTCCTAGACTATTCAATGGGCCTCAGGGCTTCGTTTTACAAAAGATAATAATAATTGCTGCTGCCAGTTCTTAGGAAATTATGTGAAAAGATATTCCAGAATTACTTGATGACCATACTTGAGAGCAATCATATTTTATGTAAATGCCAATTCGGGTACCGTAAATCTAAGAGCACAATAGATGACACATATCAATTCACTTATGATTAATATGAGGCAAGGGACACAAAAGAGGTGGCGTGTGCATTTTGTCGATTTGAAAAAAACCGGCTTTTAGTATACATCAATACCTGCTTCTGGAGAAACTGCAGAAATTGGCACTTCCGAATAATCATCTTGCATAGATTGAATCCTATTTGAGCAATAGCTATAGGTCTTATTGAACCAGATTTTGGAGATAAGTTGTCAGACTGGCTCAATCTTGGGCCCGCCCCTGTTGATCTATTATATTGATGATATAACAAAGTGTATGGGGGATGTAAAACACCTAAGTACTATATGCAGACCACAGATTGACAATAACAAAACTACAGAGCACACTGGACAGGCTTGTTGCTTGGGCAGCCAGCAGTAAACTGACGATGAATATCAGTAGAACGAAATGTTGCTGGTATGTCCCTTCAAAGAGACTCAGAGGGGTGCACAATCTCAGTTTTTATGCAGGTCAAACCAAGTTAGATCTACCCATTGTGCATTGCTTCTCATTTCAGTCTCGAAACACATGAAGAAGGTGCGGCCTGCCATTTAAAATATTTTAACCCAGTTGAGTTATTCGGCCTTTCCGCGAATCAGAATGTGTTTTTCTTTTCAAAGCATGACGTAGGGAGTTCAAAGCTCTCGAACAATCTGTTCGACCGTTTTCGTCGGCTAATAGAAAATGACCTTATATATATGATGGTATTCAGTCCAATATGCACTTTCCCTGAATACTAGGTTTAGCACGTGGAATCCAGTACCAATCCCATTGCTGCCTCGCCATTACCTGGATTACAACAGGGGAAAAAAAAGAAAATTTGTAAATTGTAGACGGAATAGAATTGCTTGGCCTGTCGATGAGGGCTGGTGCCCAGCGCGATGAGGGTCAAGGCCTTGTAGCCGTCGGGAACAAGCACGGCCCAATTGGTTGCGTTTCCGGTGACCTCGTTTCCGGTCACCTCATTGAGTGATTTCCATTGACTCGGGCTGTCCGGAGGTGCCCGGAGATACTCGGGGCTGCTCGGAGCTGCTCGGAGCTGCTCGTACTCCTGGCAACGGCTGTGTAGCCATGACAACAAATAGGTCACCAGCACGACAGCCATCACCACAACTACCACAGCCTTCCTGGCAACCTCAAGCCCGCGCTCATAATATGAATTTTTTAGAATGTATTACATTAATAGAAGGGATCCTGTCGTGATTATTGGTTTGCAATGCACCCTTGACACTTCCATGTATGGGTCTAGTCACTGCTCAGCAGCAGGGGTAGAACTGCCTCGCCAGCTGGTATATAAATGATGCACCTCCGATTAGACACCTACGTGACTACACTAGTATCTAGGGATACCTAGCAGATCGAAGTTGTATCAACTCAGAATAAGACACACCCATGATTGCATGCAAAAATGGCGAACTGCTCTAATATTGTGAATATTTGAGTCAACTGGACCTTTACGTGGATCTATTAGCAAATATTTACTGCACGATATGCTGTGATTTCATCCATTCTAGGATTACCAAAAGACTACTCGGGCCCGATTTACACCAGTCGAGTGTAAAGTCGAGAAATGGTGCTTCATTTATGAACGATGTCCAACTCTTCCAGTATTCGGGCTCGGAGGATGGTTACAAAAACAGGACTCTCGTTTAGTTGTATTAAAAAGTCAAGTAACAATGCTTTAGTAGAATAAGGGACGAGCAATGACTGAGTGCTCTATCAAAAAAGTTAAAAAGGTGTGACGTTATTGGATAATAAACAACGTGGCACCAGATCAGACAAACATGTGCAATTTAAGGAAAGGCCATTTACAAGTGCTACTTATCTGAAATCCCCTCTTTACAGAGGGCTTCAACTTGAAATTCATTCTTAGCATCGGTCAGATTCTAAGAAACAAAAAGCTAACGAGCATTAACCCTTTACAGGCGGGGGTCTGTGGCAGACCCGTGTTGGTTGGGACAGGTACCAGGAACAGGTATAATGCTAGAGGGCGGGCCTAGTATCGTCCAAACCCAGATTCGCTTTTCTGATCACATGATATGATACGTAAAACTTAATTTCTTCATTAGTTTTACCTAATGATATTGAATAACTCATCATAAGTATTTTCTCTCCAAGTTTCATATTTATTGATACATCATTTCTTGATAAAATAATGATATCACAAATATTGTAAATGATGCCTCAAGGCATCATTCGCCCTATGCTGGGGAATGCCTCAAGGCATCATTACCCCCACATTGGGGAATGCCTAAAGGCATCACTCGCCCTGAAAGGGTCAAATGAATATCAGGAAGGCATATTGAAAACATTTCAGCTTGACCCCCTACTCTAATTTTGATTAGTACATAACGTTATTCAAGTGTTCAAGGTTTCATGCTTAAGTTAAATTAAATGGTGGAGACTGGACCAAAAAGGAGCGTGTGATACACGCGCAATAAGAAACAGGGAGGACAGCAATTATTATAGAGGAAACCTATGAGAGTTTAGGGTCTGATACTAAACATGAATGGGTTTCTGAATGTATCTCACCCTTAACATTGACTAATGGGCTATCATTTGTGACATAATCGCCTATCGGATATTTTTCCTAAATATCTGATGGGCGTTAGATACGAGTTCCTAATCTTAAGTCTATGGAGAAAAAATACCAGGGGTGAGATATATATAGGTGAACAAAACAGAAACACCAAATACAGAGAAGTTCAAATAAACCACTTTATTGATATGCATTAAGCTATAGGATCAACTACCGGTAAGATATTGTAGCAGATATCTAATTTATTTATATGCAGGTATTGTTCTATTCGTCGTATCTGTGGCTAAGCCCGTTTTCGAAAAAGGACATTTTCAAGTTAGGATAGATAAGAAATATGGTACCTACAGTAATTCGTCATAAATAAGTCTGGCTTGATAGCTTACCCTCGTTTAGATGTGACCCAAATATTAGAACGCTAGAAAATGTTGCCAGACTGTTAGTTGACTCTCGTCACATTTAGGAATGAATGCTGGTTGAGTTTTCTGATAATTCTGGACAGGTAACTATCAACTGCAGATTCTTTTGCGAGTCTGAGTTAATGAGAAGTGTTAAAAAATTACTGAAAACAACCGAGCTCAAGCCCATGGATTTGCTGAAAAAAGATTTGTCGAAGAGATCAGCAGAGATAAATTTTGCAAAACAGAAGGATTACCAACTTATTTGTGAAAATGGCAGAGAGACCTGGTTCTCCTAAACTTATTAACAAGTGTATTGTAAGGATAGAAAGGAAAAATGTCTGAAAGTACGAGGAAAGGTTAATGCCATTGTTACCTATGACTTTATTGCCAAGAGAGTAACTAGTGTACAATCGTTACAGAAGGAACGTGAGCATTGCGACTGCCTGAGGTGCTTCGTCAAAATCCGTTTTCTTTAACTTCATGACGAAGAGGGCCACACAGAATTTTAAAATTCTATATGACTATCGTTGTAGGCAGTAATTGTAGAATATCACTATGTATCAGCTTAAATAATGTACATTGACAAACCCACAATACAGACCTTTTGATATCTGACACCAATCCTGAAAGCTTCAATTTAAGATAAGCAACTCTGGGGGTGTTCTTAAAACTATGAACGATAAGATAATATATCTCATCATGCTCTTAGTTGCATTCTCGTTACTTTGAGTGATCCTTCTTTATGGAGGACATTCACTCGAGATGATCGGGAAATGAAATAGTAAGGAGAAGGTCATAAGCCTTATCTGTTTCCGATCCGTTGCTACGTGTCCTCTGCTGAAATGGGAAAAAGTAAACGATAGAAACTGCAACAGATGTCATGGAACTCTGAGAACCACATTTAAAAAAGACATTGTCTCTCCGATTGGTCACGATCGCCTGATGTTAATCCTAATCGTAGTCGTTCAGCCAGTATCGTCCTTCGTTTAAAGATCACCTCCCAGATTTGTTACTTTGGAGTGTCACGTTTACAATTGTTATAAACCTGTGTATAAATGTGTCAGACTGTACATTCATCATGTTTGCACTCATCACTGCATAACGAATTGATAGATTACGTCCCTTCGTACCATACGACCTGCAGTTGGTTAAAGTTTTAAGTTATACAATGCTATTTTAAAGGCTTTTCACGTATAGAATAATGATGATAATAACAATCATAATAATGAGAGAGATTGAGGAAATAGATACTTCCTTGTTTTTCTTGGTGAGTGCCCTTACAGCTAGATAACTCGGAACAGTTTTCATCAAGGCACCTTCACCCAGTCTACCATATATTACATTTTGATTGAGAATAATCCTCTTTGATCTACGACATTTGGATCTGAGACGAATTCATCCACCTTCTCATGTGTGTCCCTCTTAATTCAGACCAAGCACCTCAGTGTAGCATTATGACTGTTATGAGGGTTACTGGCTGAAGGAAGGCGTTCCTATCGACAATTACCGCTTGACGTGACACGACCATGAATTTGGACCCACTTGCTTTGACATAATTGTTTTCTCCTGTGGTTTCCTTTTTCTTCCATTATTTTTCAAGTATCATTTTTACTCTTTGTTCAATCTGACACCAGGTTAGGAGACGAGGTAATCACTTTTATAAAACGAACAAGGCCCCGCATCCACTGAACACCCAGTACACTACGATAGGCTTTATGATTCACCTCCCGATGCAAATTAGCGTCGGAATATCGGCTTCAATCGTAGCAATTGATGGCATTTCTAGGATGCCTCATCATGGACACCGACACGTTACAATACGCTCTCAATGTAAAAGCTGAACCTTAGGCCCTCCATGACAATCAAGCATCTTGCAGAGCATCGCTGTGCATCGGTGTGCATCGGTGTGCATCGGTGTGCATCGGTGCCATATGACAGGGTGCTTCGGGACTCTGATAACTTTTTTTCCCTTTTTATTGTCAACCCCATAACGACACACACCCAGGCTCTACAATTGTCTAAGATACAGCCTCACAGACCATCCTGATGCACTACAATATTCGATCATTTTGTATCGTATTGCATTAGAAGGTCTTCAATTTCCATCGTAGTAGGTGTATCTGTATGCGCTCTCTATATTGGACAGCGGATAACTGCTTCATTGGCAGCCATTTACAACAACTCCTTCCCACAAAGTGCTGAAATAATACTGTATCCTGATTTTACGAGTAACCAAATTACCCTCGCCACACAGCTACATTTCACATGTCTACTCTACATAGCGACAATAATATCAATTGATGCAGTGTGAGTTGAGAAACTGTTCGGCAGGAATAGTTAATGACGTGTTTCCTCCGTTAGACAAATTAGATCAGATTAAATGTGCAGAATCCCTAATGGACGCATTCTGAAAAATACTCGGTCAATGACGTCATGTATTAACAGTTTTGATTTAGATTCAATCAAATGTCAATTTGATTGCTTTGGTCACTGGCAAGTGCAGGAAATTTAGGAAAGCGCGCAGAGCTCTCAGAAAATATGTCTATGGGTATTTCTAGTATTAGGACAGAGCATTCTTCTCGGAACATGTTTACGCCTGATGCCGGTGAGGTGTGGGCGATAGTACGGCGTTTTTGGGCAAACACAAATCCCAACGATCGTTATGATAACCGACATACATGTATATTCAATGTAATGACGCTGTCTGTAGTTTAAAGGTCACCAATAGTCTAATGAAATATGAATTTTGCCTCAGGAAAGAATTGTCGATTTTCCCTAACCCGTCTCAATCTCTCTCGGCACGCCAACCAGCTGATCAAGTCTCCAGACCAATTGCCTCGGCAATTGCCTAAGGACATTTTATTCCCTAACTTCGTCAATTCGGATATTCAATAAAGTTTTATATCCATACCCCGGGTACGTCTTTAACATAATTTGGTAGAAAAAAATAACATATCTCGTTCTGTCTCCAGGTTTCTCTCTTAGATTTGAATTATTGGCTCAGCAAATGAAGTTGGTGACATTACTTTCTGTTATACACGATAGTATTCAGAACTCTTCACCTTACTGATGATTTACAATCGTTTTTCTTTTTTCAAAGATACCTTGCCTGCCACAGAAAAACAGGTAATTGCATGGGCCCATCCAGAAATTGCCTTCATCTTTATGTCCACTTAGACAAATAAGATAGTATTATAAATAGTTGGGGTAAAGGGCTCATTGTTTAAAGATGGATTGCGCACTTGAATTAGCTTTCACATTATTCTCCAGTAGATAGCACGCATGTAACAACATATATATAGATATCGTATTGTTCATCGTTGGCCTATCTGTCAGTAAAGTCCATCCAAATCGATGATTGATAAAGAAAAGCAAAGATCGTATATATAAAACAGTAGACTCCGGAATATAACAAAGAAAGGAAAACGGAGATAGATTCAGTATAATATGTCTTTAAAGAATAATGCAGATTTCACTAGTATTAATCATATCAATCTTGGAAATGCATTTTTGTGATGAGTAAATAAAAGATAGTGCTGTCATAGGATGACAGGCGGCATATCTCTAGTTCATCTACCTTTATTATAATCCTAAATCTTCCTCCATTATTAATCTCCCATTGAGCTTCCCCTCTGTACATGCAGTCTTGTAGCAGTAGTAAGATACGTAAACGCATCACCCTGAAACCAGGCTGAACAGAGGCTGAACAGCAGACATTCCAGCCTTCACTTCCATACCAGTAGTATCTGTACTAACCACCTGGAAAACATTTCAGAAGTATCCTGTAACGTGTGGTCTGCTCCTTTTTGGAGCCATATCAGGAATGTATAGCTTTGGGACAATTCTTGATGATGAATCTGAAAAGCCAGCAACACAGCTATGACCTGATAGAATTACAAGTCTAAGATCTGCAACCTAGCATGCTAACAACTATATAACACTGCGCTCTTGTATTCATTCTATAATGTAGCTTTATTGTTTACAATGTATTACCAGAATATTCCCCAAGAAAAGGTCAAGTAAAGCAGTGAAACAGACATGTCTACAATTTTACCCAAAATCGACTGAACGATTTGTGCCGCCACCTGGTGCATTTGGATTTTTTTTGTATTGAGCTTAGCTCTCTTTATTATCTTGACTTATTTAAATATCTATGGCCTTTTACGAGTGACCAACCTACGATTACAATAAAAACGGACAAACATCGGGTTCCCTTCACACTCTAGTGTGACTGTGATAAAGGCGAGTCATACGCATTTCTGTCATTCTCTTCACCCAGATCACAGAGGGACTTTTTGAATGGTGTTTAGGTGGCAACTGAAGTGACTCCAGTTTTGCCACCGGTCACAGAAGATCCCCCATCAGTGCCTCCACCCTCAGCCTTGGTGTTGATGTTCAGGCATGGCAGGATCTTGGCGAAGAAGAGCCGGAACCCGTAGCGGTAGTGTTTGTTGGTGAGCAGATAGACGAGAGGGTTCATGCTGGCGTGCATGTGGGCGAGCAGCAGGATATACAGGTGGAGTGCCATGTGGCCGCGATCCTCCCGATCCACCACGATGAGTGTAGCGAACGGGCCCCAGCACACCACGAACACCATGAAGATACACACCAGAGTGCGGGCCAGGCGCAGCGACTGGCTCTGCCCGCTGTCCTTCTTCACAGATCCCTCCGTCTTCATCTGCGCGATCCGCTTCTTGCTGGCGAGGACGTGGCGGTAGATCTTGATGTAGGAGACGGAGATGATGCACAGCGGCGTGGCCACCACCACCCCGGAGTAGAAGCTGGTGTAGGACTCGCTGTGCAGGCGGTTGAAGATGCACTCCAGGTACTTCTCGTCGAAGATGATGTAGGTCCAGCCCACGAGGGGTGGCAGGGAGATGAGGATGCCGATCACCCAGAAGACCCCGATCATGATGAGGTGAGTGCGCAGGTTGAAGAGCTTCATGGAGATGTCCGGGTAACAGATGGTCAGACACTGGTGAAAGCTGATGGCCCCGAGAGAGAAGAGAGCCGATACACAAGCCGCCATGCACGAGGTGGCCACCACGTCACACAGACCAGGCCGACTGTCGAAGAACTCCTTACCCAGAACCATGCCTACAAATGTAGACCAAAAGATGTATTATTGCATAAGGCACATAGCTAGTTAAGTATGGAGACAGCCAGCTTGGCCCTAGCGACAAACAAAACATTAGATGGCGGGTGTAGTTATTGTTGGATATTTTTCTTGGCGTGCCATTGAAGTGGTTAAGCCTCGTTTTCTGATTATAAATGGATCATAACAATGTATTATAAACGGTAGACCCCGCTTTTCTTGGTCGCGGACTGTATCTATATAGGTCACTGACATAGTAGATGGGTAAGATCTTGAGTAGTTCTATGGGATCTATTCGTGCGAAAATAAAGTAAAATATAACGCGAAAATTGGAGGAAAAAGCAACATGTATTCATTAGATCATGCGTATGGCGCCTGTCATGGAAGAGGACAAATTCTACAACGTATTTTGGAAATCCATATTTCCCATTGATAAAGAAAATTGAGCTTTTCAATGTGTTTCCTTTGCTGATTTGATAAACATTCTTATATCAATTTCAATAGTTAACCTTGCAATAAGTGAAATATTTCGAATATTGCTTTTTTTGTTTCGTAAATATAAGAGAGATACTGGCTAAAGGCTGAAAGGGTTAACACCATAAAATAACATTTTTAACTGAACGTCTACACAATGGCAAACACACTAAAAGGTCTGTCTTGTTGATCAGCAGTGTAGAGATCTGTTACTTTTGTGAATGTCAAATAAGCCTCTGCCGAAGACTCGCATATGTCCAACCTGTGTAGAGAGGGAACAGTATGTTGAGGTTGTTTACTATACGCTTGTCATGGTATTAGATTTCCTGAAACGCACAGTCCTTTAAGTGTTATTGTAAGGTGTCTTGACAAATCAGACTGACTGTCGAACAGCACAGTATTCTGTACATGGACACAATCCCATCTGAATGGGAGGGTTCGATTTCCCTGTGACTAGTGTTTTACCTCGGATTGTCATTGAAAATAACCTCTGAAGTTAGACATAGGGACTTATATACCTGAGATGGTTGTACAATTCTCCTTTGGTTGAAAAATGCAATGTGCTTTTACCAGTCCCAATAGAAGAACACACGTGGTACATAGTTTCAGACAGGGTTATACTGAACACTTACCTTGGACCTTCAGCGGAACGGTGTGAAAAATATGTGACAATACCTGCTGGTTTCATATTGGCTAGGATAGGTACTCAATCAGTTACTCAGCAGTGGATCAATTTGTCATACCAAAATGTTTAATTTTCACAAGTGTTTAAGATCTCAATCTCATAGGATTTTGTACCTTTTGGGGGTAATAGTCGCCGACAATTAGAGGAGGAAACCCTTCAATTCAATACAATGGAACAGTACAGTTCAGACAGATATTGTGTTCCAGTATAGAATCTCTTAAACAATCACGCTGTGAGGTACATGAATGCAAATTCCACTGAACGAGGCAAACAATCTCAAGAGATATTCATTTTAAACATGTTTGGCCAACAGGAAGCCAGCCAGCAGGATCACATATTGTCATAGCTCTCACCTAAAAGGTACTTCACTCACAGGGTGGGCGTATAAAATGGGGTTTACTACATGAAATTAAACTTAATAGCATGTTTTTGCTAAAGGATACTAAAAGAACACTTGCTGTACTGGCTTGTTTTGAAAAAATGAAAAAGGAGATGAGTCCACGAATTGTACAATACTCATCTTAATATCAGTTATTCTATAATGAAATAAGGTTCTAACAAGAGGAAAAGAATATCATCCAATACACACCTAGCACACTCATGGGGTCGGCGAAGGCAGTGACGAACAAGTCGGCGACGGCCATGTTGAGCAGGAAGGCGTTACGGACATGGCGCAGGGACTTATTGAGCAGGATGGCCCCGATACAGGCCACGTTGCCGATGGTGCCGAAGATACTGATGGCCGTGCCGATGATCAGGTAGGGCCAGGCGAGGCCCGGGTTGTCCAGGATCCACTGAATGCCACCCACTCTCTCCAGCGGCTGGCTCAGGGCGAAGTACGACTGCTCGTCCGTGTGGTTCGTCATGGCCATCTACAAGATCATCAAAGGTTAGGATTTTTTGTTCATGATATTTTGTTCAGTATTTTTATCAATCTCTTTCTTTCATATATTTTCATGAATACAATGTGGCTCGCCATAGCTACCAACAGGGTTATCATAGGATAGGATTTTCTTTCATAATATTTTCTTAGGTTTTCTTTTGTTTTCAAGCAATTTTGACTTTCTCATCTGTTGTTAGATATTTTTATGATAGTCTGTCAGCAAGACAATGTTTTTTTAATTGCTTATCTAACTCCACAATTTTCTTATTTAGAATCAGCCAGGTGCAACACTGAAATGTTTAGGCATCTCAAATGTTATATTATGCCTTTGAAAAAAGAGCAATTCAAGTATACAGCGTTCTTCCTTTATAAATGGAAATAATATTTGCTTCTAGTACAGTGTATGTTTAACGCTATATTCATTCCAATTCTATGCTTGTTCGCTATTTTGCTCTAGATACGCATTCATGGCTAGATGCATGCAATGCCAAAGTGGGCCGTACATGTCGGACTGGTCCGTAGATACATGATATTTTATCTACCACTGTGCAATGTAATATACTAAAGGCGGGCGTCCACCAACCACGACAAGGCTATGACAATGGCTTTCCGACAAGGTCCACGACAGGCCTACGATTGCTACGACCTTAAGACTTTCATAACCTTGTCGTGGTTGGTGGACGCCAGTTCCCGACATGAGTCTATGACAAGGCCACAACAGGCTGCGACTGGAAGCTTGTCGGGGGTCTTTCGACAAGGTTACGACAAAATCGGACATGTTCGATTTTTCCTATGACTGGACCTTTGTCGTGGAGTGTCATGGCGTGTCGGGAGCGTGTCGTAGAGGACTACGACAGTAAATATTGGTGGAGTGTGCCCTTCCAGACACCCTCTGACAAGGCTGTCTTACGACAAGGCTGCGACAAGCGGCTATTGGAACTTTCTTGTCGCCACTTGTCGTAGCATTGTCGTGGTTGGTGGACGCCCCCTTTATGGTACACTGAACATAGGTTAGTAAGCATAGGACTAGCATGCACAGGTGTATAATTAAGTACATTGCTATAGAGAAGTGTGAAAAAACCTATTAAGGTTGAAGTACATCCAGAGTCCTGTGGAAACATCGTAATTCTGGATTGTGTACCTGCCCACGGATTATTTAATTTGGGTATTCGCGCCTCCGGACCACATTGTGTACCTCAGGAGGCACGGATTCGGAGGGCAGATTAACCTTCTACAGGGATACAGTTTAACTAAGTTATAAGTTCACGTGATTATTTCCCTTACACCTTATTTCCCGTCTGTGAGAGTGGTATAATTATAGAGGTGGCATTACGTTTCTCCATCTGATGTCCAGCCTGGTGTTCCAGTGATTTGCAGCCAGATTCCATGTAAAACTCTCACTGTCAACACACTCATCTGGTGTGCTTAATGACCGCGTGTCGATTTTCCCTCCCATAAAACGGTTATGAGAGGAAACAATGGTTAATGACTTCATGGGATACTCCAGTGCAGTAATTGGATTTGTGATGCGTTCATCTTGTCTCCGTTAACGAAATCAAAACGTGGCGTCACACTGCATGGGGTATTTAATTCTCTTGTATAATCCATAGATATTATCGTATCGAACGTTAATGTTGACACTAGTAATTCCCGTTCACAAACGCTCATAGTTTTTATTAGCCATCATATACAAAATCCCAAGTGAAAATGTATGGGGGCTGAGTGAACCACGACCCATTGTCACCAACCTTTTGTTGGTAATGATTAACACAGAAGCACGGAAATTGATACAAATGCATTGAGTCACACTTAATAACGTGATAAATTTTAGTAATACAATATAAGGTATAAAAATAATATTTAAAAAAATGTCACGAGCTATTGAGATTGCGCTACGGAGTAGGGGAAATTGAGGAAATGGAAGTTAAGAGTTGTTTTGGTTCTTTTGGATGGGGTGGGTGGTTCCTTTGTCGTTGGCGTCTCAGGTTTTTTTTATCATTATTTTATTTATTTTTTTTATTTGAGCAAAAACAGTTCTTTCTTGCGAAAGATCTTCCAATGTTAGCGGATTGATACATCATTAAGTGTACATCGAAGTAACTTGAGGTCAACCTAGATACAGAATTATAGTAGATAATTATACTTCAATACAACCCTAGTTTAGTTTCAACCAGTTACATGAATTAGATAGAAAAAAAAGTAGTAGTAGAGGAGTAAAGAAATGATAATAATGGTAGATGATAAATGAGCTCAACCATTCAAGTTGCTTTGATTTTTACCAAGGACATCTTCAGTCATAATTAAGGTAGATTTCTTTGATTTCCTTTTTAAAAGCTCAAACATTGTTACTGTGTTGGACAACAGCATCTAGACAATTCCATAATGTTTGACCCCTATATTCCGGAGATCTAAAGAAGTGATTACAGTTGATCTTATGTTCCTTAAACCTTACTTTGTTGGCACTCCTGGTACGCCTATCCCTTACGTCTAACAGGTTCACATTTTTAGATTTTTTGTAAAATAGATACAATATTTGCACATTTCTCCTTGAATCAAGAAAATCCACTTTATAGACAGAATGAAGGTTTTCTATACTTTGATACCTAGATCTTTTAGCTTGAACAATTCTCAGCGCACGGTTTTGTAATCGCTGTAAACCCTGAGTTTACTCTTTTGTACTACTATCTATTATGAATGAGCAATATTCCAATAGCGGCCTGATTACCACTTTATAAATGTTTATGGCAGTATCCATATTAATATACCTCCGTAATTTTGCTAGTTTAAATAATCTGGATTTAACATTTCGCTTTACCTCTTTCAGGTGATTTTTGAAGTTCAAGTGATTATCAATAATTACACCTAAATATCGATAACGATTAACTTGCGGTAATATATAGAAACAGGATTCCTGTGGAGTAAGTTTCCGGATTATGAACTCGTTTCGCCGGAGGTTTAAACCGAGTTCGGAGAACGAGGTTTAAACCTCCGGCGAAACGAGTGAGTTATCCGGAAACTTACGGACACAGGCATACTGTTTCTTTATTACTATATGCCTCAAAAAGAGTACAATATTTACCTTATTTAAGCTATGACAGTCATTTGTAATCCGATTTGGGGATACAACACTCACAGCATAACGTAGATTACACCCCCACCTTCAACTACCCATTAGTACAGTCTGCTCTTACCAGATGGCGTTTTCATTCTTCAAAGCACTCTCCCAGCAGATCTTTTGAGGTGCCTCCACTTACTAATCTCTGCTCCAAACCAAACACTATGTTTGGAGAGTGGTTTCAAACTGTGACGTCATCATTGCCAACGTCACAATTTGGATGTCGCGAATCACGGCAGCTAGGATATCAACACGCACGCATTACGTTCAGATTAATATATTAAGAATAACAACGTGTAACCCAATACACTCATCATTCAATACACTGGAAGGAGATGAACTGTCTTTATTATGGATATTTACGTTGACAATCACAGCAGTATCGGCGAGTCTCCAAGCCCAAGTCTCACTGGTACTAAAGCAATCTAGTATTGTCAAAGTCATACATCCATCGAGTTACGATATACACGGCTCGACAAGGTCAGTGAAGATATTATTTACGAATCTTCCTAGATTACTCGATGTATTTGCGTAATTCAGTAGGATTATATGTGGTTAGGCGTGTGTATTTGTTGTATTTTGCCGTATATCGCGATGTCTACGGTCGAATCGAGGTGCTGCTCAAATCTGGCCGCCATTATCCATCCGCTAAGACCTTAGGCGTAACGTGCATTACTTCTCGGCAGTGCCGAAACCATAGTTACCGTATATATAGCAACGTGTGGTATTTACGTTAGTTACGGCAGTAGGTATATAGTAATATTACATCATCATATTTTACATATAAATCTGGTAAATAACAAGTTCTTCGTTCAGAGGCGTACCATATAACTTTAGACTTTTCACTATTAATGGTCATCCCATTACTATTACATCATTGGGTTACTACATCAGCACTACTTTGCAGGTCTTTGATTACTATAGCTAGATTGATATATTCACAATAAACAACAAGATCATCCGCATACTGTATATGTTTCCCTTTAGTTAAATTAAGGCACATATCGTTCACAAATAAATTGAACAGTAACGGGCCCAGTTAACTACCTTGGTTGAATTGGACGAGGCCAGTGACGGTGTAGAACGGGGTGGTCATGTGACCGGAAAAACGTGACCTGGACCACGTGAGTAAGCGTCCATAGCAACCGTCTTCTGTTCACGCATTACCGCCAACTCCTCCAGTTAGCTCTAATGTGAGCGGGAGAGGTTTCTAAGAACAAGACTTTCTAAGAACAAGTCACCACTCACCACCACGTGAGTCACTCGCTCTCCACTCCTTCAACGGACGCCTAGAAAGATGTTACCACCCACCCACCCTACAAAATTGAACATATCACTTATTTATACCCTCACTCGTGGCTTTTCTAAAGATAACTAAACTATTCACATTTTCATAGTTCCAATAGTTTTAATTGTTTCAATAAAATTTAATCTCAACTATTTTCCTACCTCTCTCCATGTTATCATTATATAAAATCTGTCAGATACCGTATCGTGGTATACGGATTAAAATCCATGGTATACGCCCTTCAAAACCATGGTATATGCGTAGGTCGTCCCTTAGTGCTATAGAGCAAAAATATAGTCCCATTATTTACCCAGTGGTATTGCAATCACTGGGTTTATCTTATTCGAAAATATGGATGATAATTGCCACAAACGCTGGTTTTGTCGACAGGCGCCTGCGTACTTCACTGGCGCTCGTGTATTACTACACGTAAACCACTCGTGGCGTGCGACCACCCGGCCACAACACCATCGATTATTGTCTATCTTTTCAATGAAGCATGCACGGTCTCAGCTGGTAAACCCCAGACCCAAAAGCTAACTACTATGGTATAAGAGAAGTGCACTGAAAATGTTGACCCCATAAATCCTTCTCAACTGTATACCTAATAAAACAAATACGGGGCAAATCTCCAAAATTATTTACAGCCCAGCACCTCAGTGCCAACGTACGTTATGGATGCCCCCCTGTGCAATATCACTACTGGTTAAATTGCACTACAGCTGTCTACAGAATTTAATTATCCGTGTTATGTTGTAGGACATCTAGGACGGCACAGCAAACAAGGGAGGGGCGATGCCTGCCAGGTTCAACAAGCCCCAGATGATGACCACTGCTCGAGGCCTTATTAGGTGACCGATATTGGCTGACAGGAATCATAGTCTGCGGCCCGGTGTCTTATTAAATCAGACTGCTGCTAATATGCCCGCTTTGTCACGGCATCAGGTCCGGACAGGAGAAATCATGTAGGTTAAGCTGATTCTACCGCGACACCTCGTTACAAATAGAAATACTTAATTAGGCGATAGTTCCATTCATTCATACCAGCAGCAAATTGGGGTAATGCCGAGAATATAACAAGAAACCTAACGCTTCCGGATTGTGTCAGGTTTCTGATGAATCGGCGACGACAAGGACATCCCTCATAGACTCAGAGTACCGGGAGGTGGTATAGAAATAATTGGCTGTATATTGTGCCTGCTCCGGATAGTAGACCATATATCTACTTGAATAAATACACAATAATGACTGGTTTTGTGTACGAGTGGCCGGAGATTACGGTCACTCGTATACAAAACCAGTCGTTATTGTATTTATTACCCACCTACAAGATTAATAACAAGTCTATTGCAATTAAAAGGTTTCTGTAAGCCATTTAGCTCCAGACACCACAGCACTGTCAAGCGTGGCAGTAGTTCGGTGTAGACTTACACCAATAATACAGTTCGCCATTAACATGTGATTTTAGCATGCAAAGTATGTTATGACAGTGATTTCTGATGGTAAATGAGATTATTATGATTGATTCTAAATAATTAGCATTGAATAAAAATTCAAGAAACTTTTTTTGAAGTACATGATGATTCAACCTCATTGTGGACAGGACTATTTTTCCGGAATCTCCTGCAGGAGATTCTGACATGCCAGAATCTCCGGGTAGCCGATACTAGGCACTATGTACATTACCTATGGAGACCCTGTATTAGGTGGGTAATAAAGGCAATGAATATCTTCTTTTTAGGGTCCGGTAATGATCATTGATATATGAGAATGGTTATTAATGTTCTTATGAATGTGGTTAAATGCTTCCATATTGCAAACTGACAAGAACTAACTACACAACCCACTATGGACTCCGGAGAGCATTCATTAGATAAGATAAGACTGCAATTAGATTTCTCGATTAATTGTTTACCTGGTTCTTAATGTTCCTGTGTTGTCCTGCTAAGCTGAAGTTTGTTTAGATTTTAGATCCCATAATCGAGATTAACCTAGTGTTAACATAAAAACATTTGTCAATGTTTTATCAAGTGTTACTTTGGTAACATAAAAGGGCATTTCTCTTCCCACCAAAAACATACCAGATCACGAACAATCCAGACTTATCAATACATTTGCAGAGTTAGACCTTTGTTACTGTTGGGCCTGGCGTCCACCTACTGCGGTGAACATTCAGACCTATTGATATGGCTGTGATACAGAAAATGAATATCGGAGACTTACCGGCAAGATCGAAAATCGTAGACTACCCACTTCACCACGCATCGTAAGGGGTTGACTGTCGAAAAAAGGTGGTCATGGCACCGATATGCCCCACAATACAACCAGAGCAAAAGTGCATATATTGAGGTATTATTTTCAATTTTAGATGTACGATCCATTATGATTCAGGAAATGATGCATCAATGATATCTAAATAGGAACAACAATGTATTTTTTAAGGCAATGAAAGCTCTGCTTCAATTCAAACTAAGAAAGTATTGATTTGAGACACTTAAACCTAATTGAAAATCGCGTAATTTGTGAGGCATATGGGCATATATAGTCTCTATTTCCTCCTAAAATTTCACTCGCTTTACTGTTGGCAGAAAGGTTCTCGTTCGAAGAGAGTCATCGATTTAACTCGGCCTCACGCCTGATGCCTTAGGCCTCACGTCCCAAATGGGGAGGAAGGCTAAATAAATCAGCTAGATGAATCACCTTAAGGTATCGAATGGACTGCTGGCACTAGAGTGAATCTTATTTACAGTATTTCCGGGAAATAATTGATCGGCGTGTATTGTCTAATTTCCACAAGAAGTGGAATAAATCGGAAAATAGAGCACAAATAATCATAATGTTTACATTAATGGGTATCTAGGTTATAGTACCGCACGGAAGAACAAGATGGACACATGTGTGAGAAACAACACAGAAAACAAGAGACAAAAAGGATACGAATGACTCGTCAATCGACATCTACGACCAGGAAAATCAGAGTGTAATTCAATTTAATTGTGTCGAGTTCAATTTCGGCATATCAGAAGAGAAAATTATTTCATATTGAGATTTTATTTACATTTGTATGTGGAGGAAGGAATGTTTGCTGTTAGTATACATGTCCATTGTTCATATGTTCTACTTGCCGTGACGATGTCATGACGTATGTCAGGACCACCAGTGGATGCAAAAAGATGAGAACAGATGTCTGTCTAAAATGCAGGTTAAGGAAGATGTTGGGAAAGGCTAGATCAATCTTTGATCATCAAAAATATATCAAAATTGCACATGGTGAAGTCATGAATCCGGATCTGATGCATTGTGAGTAGTTATCTATGTCATGGTACATATGTTATATGTCACGTTTGTGTACTGATAACCTAGTTTGTTTCGTTATATTTGATTTGTTTTGAATTGTTCTGATTAGTTCTGTATATTCCTAAGGAGCATTAGGTGTAAATAAAGAATGCGGTAAAAAGAACTAAGTTAAATACAAGTTAATGGACATATATGGACACTATCGTACCAAGGTGAATATTGATATTAGTAAATTTGTATGATTATTGAACAATCAATTTTCCAGACTATGGAAGAAACTATTAGCCAACAGACTGTATGACAAACGTGGAATGAAGTTACCTGCTGGGAGAGCAAAGGAAATGTCTTAAGACACTGCGAAAAACCTTATTACAGATTTTTGAATAGTTGTATGGCTATTCCTTTGTAAATTTTCCAGCAGGATGAAAGAAATGGTCGATAATGATTAAAAACAGCAACAAATTATATACAATCCGAGGAATGGTCATGCCTCCTGTCTGGCTCTTAAAACCTTGTAGTCACCCATTCTACTGCGCTGCCACCTGATGGTAGTCAGGTGAACCACATCTTAACCAGCAAAGGTTTCTCATCTGAGTGGTGGCATGTACGCGTGCGTTACAACCATCTGATGTGACGTTCACTGATAAAATGGCGATTGTTTTTCTCTCATTAACAAATCATCAAGCACTTTCAGTGAAATAGAACTGACGTTTTAATGCTGAATCTTATCATTTGTATATTTCTGTCCATTTCAACATTTTTCCCGACGCATTGGGATCATAACCTATTTTATCTGTAAGCGAAGAGAGGGACTGTTTGGGTAGCACATGCGTTTTGTTGGTTTATCATTTTGTGTTACATACTTAATATATATATGTCCCATAAATTGTTAGTCAGTGTGGTCTGGTGAACAGAGCTTTTCCAGTTTGGCTAATTCCAATGACAATCGCTTGTCTGCTGTCGCTTTTACTAAATAGAGGACAAACAGACTTGTACTGTCAAACCAGGAATCTTTATCTCATGAGATGTTCGGCTATCAGATTTGATCAAGGATATTCACAATATATTAAGGTTTTATTTATTCCAACAATCGCCAATACCACTACATTTCACGCAACTTGAATAAGTTCATGTAATGGACGAAGCATCAGTTCTAAAATAAAAGTCTATATGTATTCAGACCAAACTGATGGTTAGGCCTGGCGTCCACCTACTGCGATAGAAATATAGACCTCCCAATATGGAACCGATAAAAAAAGTAAATGTCGGAGGCATATCGGGAAGGTGCAAAATCGTATACAGATGTCTAGACATGCCATTATCTCACCCCTGGAATACATGTCCATAGGCTTAACATTGGGATCTCGTTCACCATGCCCCTTCACGTATTGCAGTCCGTTCTCCATGGTCTATATCCTATTTGTTGCCCATTCTTTTAGTGTGTACAGGGGTGAGATAGATACAGAAAGCAACTCGTTTTGGTCAAAGAAGTCATTCTCCAACTTGTTTGAATGCTATATCATATTCACTCGGCTGTCGCCTAGTTCATATCACTCTGCATCAAACTCGTGGAGAACGACGACTTTCACCAAAACTTGTTGGTTTCTTCTTAAATTCACCACGCATCGTAAGGGGTTGACCGAGAGAAAAAGGTGACCATGGTCCCGATATGCCCCACGATATTACCAGCTTACAGGGGCCTATCTTGAGGTGCTATCTTTATTTTTAGATATACTATAATTCGGGAAATATCACATTGTTAATGTTTACCAGGATATAGAGAAATAATGCATCTTTTCATGCACTAAAAGCTCTGTCCAAGAAAATATTGATTGAGACACTTAAACCCTATGGAAATGACACCAAATTAACAGGGCATAGGGGCATGTGTATCTTCTATTTAATGCCATATTTTCATTAATTTTTATCAGCAGCTCACACGTGAGAGCGATTGCTGAAATGTCTCAGAGACCCTCTGATACGGGTTTTGCATCAGAGCGAAATCGTAAACCCCAATTTTTTATCAGTGCCTAATCATAGAGACGTGGTCAACTGCCCCCATATTAGGTGACCTTCTGACGCGATTTTTATTTTGCATCGGGAGGTCCATCGTAGAACATATCGGCGCAATATCGTCTACAGTAGGTGGACGCCGGGCATTATACTATTGTAGGGGTTGGGTCAGTCAAGTGATGGTATGATCACTCTTTGCCAGAGGACACAGGGCGCCAATCACTGCGGTGTGCTGGTTCGGGTCACCCCGTGCACGGAAGTGCCACAGGTGCGCCTGGATTACGTAACTTGGTCTGTATATATAAGGCCTAGTCCGCAGCAGGTCAACAGGTTACTCTGTGCGTCTCCCCCGTAGAGATCAAATCCTTTGAAGCCTTTATGAGATTTTTTTTAACACTCTCTTTTTAGAGTGAGTTGATTTGTCTCAGCTTAAAGACTTACTCCCCAGGCTTTACCTGAGATCCCGCTTTCAGGGTATTGTACAGGGCAACAACTTGTGAGCAGCTTCCTAGATTATTAAGAACTGTTAATAAAACCTTGGTATGGAACTATTAACTGGAAAGGAAACACGGTATACATTGCACCCTCGCCGGTTATTTGATAACTACGCACGATGAATCGGTGCTGTTTCCGTCAGTTAATCGAAAATTGCTTGATCTGTTAGTAATTATCAGGGGACCTGTATTCATAACCACAGGTATGTAAGCACCTTCCTACCCATTAGAAAACGAGTAGTCGGTTGTATACCTTCAAAGGAAGAGGATATCTTTATTGCCTTTTGAGAATAGAAGTGGTTGACAAGTGGTTTTTTTTGCAGACACATATCGTGTCGATTCGATGATTAGGCATTTCAAGTAATGTCTGCCAACTATGAGTTAAAAGAGAGCGGAGAAAGTTTGTTCGACGTTTTCTTGTATCTATAGAAAGGTGTCAACAGATCTGCAGCTCTGAGGACTTATCTAGCAACACAGAACACGTACAACTTCTGTGGGGTATCCTTTAGTGTCTCTATCAAAACTTCTGCCAGCTTTTTAAAAAGGGACTCGAAATGTCACTTCACAGAACAAACAGAGATCTGCTAAAAGTGCAGCACTTAGTGGTACCATATGAAGGCCATCAGATCTATGGAATCACAGCCAATCTGGTGTTTTCTGTCGATGGAATGGCCGTGGATGTTCTTTTTAATCAAAGATGTGTTCATTCATCAAATAAATTCCTTGTTGCTAATTAACACAGTTCTGCGAATACGTCATGATGGTCTATGCAATATCCGCACATAACGAACCAAAATGGCATTCAATTAACCTGTTTCTAATCAAATGAGAGCATTGTTTGGTTAATTGCTGCCTAGACTTATTCGAGGACACACATTCCAAACTTAAGACACGTTGCTATAGCCCCCCTCCCCCAATCATTAGTCCTATTTGTCATTGTGTATACGCATCATCTATAGATGTGTCTATGCAAAAAACGAACGTTTTTGTTTATATATATTCCATTTCCACGTATAGATTATTTACGCCACTGTCCAATCATTCCGATCTCTACACATAGGGGACACAACTGTTGTTTCCATTTCAGTCGTTATTAGTCATCAAAGCCTGTTGTTTATGAAAATACCGATGTTATAAAATAGGTATCTTTTAATTAATTAACCCGAGCGATTTTTTTTGATTTTTTTTACAAATTTTGTGATAGAATTTACTTTCAAAACACCATTGTTTTGTATAGTTCAGGATAGGTCTGTTTATAAGGCACTGATAAGGAACTGCACCAAGATCCATAGCCACTGACAATATGCCATGGCGTTTATGCTAAGTCAAAATTTCTTTCAATTCAAACAATTATTTTCTAATTTATTTAACTTTGTATATAAGTATCAATGAGGTCTCTATGATGCCTGGAGGCATCATGCTGCTGTAGCCAGGGGAATGTCTGGAGGCATCATGCTGCAGTTAACCCTTTAACTGCAGGAAGATGCCTTCAGTGGGATTTGGAGAGGGTAGGCCAACATACATGTACCATACCCGCTTCATGTTTGGGGCATGTCTAAGTGCTTCGATTTTCAATCGCTTGATGCAATGTGTCCATAGTATGATGCAATCCCTAGGCTACCCGGATGTATGTGCTTATTTAGACAATTTTTTGGTGCCAGGCAAGACAAAAGAGGAGTGTCTGGATGTGCCAAACAACAGACTCCTGAGAGATTTGGGCTTTGCGATCAACTATAAAAAGGTGGTGATGCTGACCACTTCCCTCACCTTCCTGGGAGTAGAGTTGGATACCCGTTTGCATGTATTTAGGCTACCAAAGGAAAATGTAGAGGCACTACAAATTAGTGTCAATAATATGCTAAGTAACAGAGTGGTTTCCCGCAAGAGTCACGGGTAGGGAATCTGAGCTGGGCCTCTAGCGTTGTGTACGGAAGCAGGTTGTTTACCAGATGGCTAATGGACAGTATGGTAGCCCCCTCCCACCGCAAACAGATTACCATGTCAATGCCTGCCGACCTCAAGTGGTGGTCAGATTTCCTTATCAGAGAAGCGTGTTTACACCCCTGCATACATTGATGCATGCCTCAGCGGTGCCGGGGGGGGGGGGGGGGGTGTATGGAAGGCAATGGTACCACCTAAGATGCCGCCAGGGTCTTTGCCAATCATTGGTAGAATAGACTAATCCATGTTTACTTGAATAATCAGGCAGCCTTGGCAATAAACAAGGGGCCGTCCAAGGACTACCGGGTAATGAACAGCCTAAGGCAAGTTTTCTGGGTCTCAGGGGTTCATAATTTTAGACTGAAGGCCAGTTACTACCCGGGCCGCTATAACACCTTAATGGACGCATCCAGCCGTATTGAGGAGGAAGGACTAGGACCCGCTTTACTTTTGTGTGACCCCCTCAAAGACAATTATCAACTCCACCTCGTCCTAAAGGGGGCGAGAAGGATGATAGGAGATAGGGTGTGCTGCAAAAAATGATGACCCCACACTTGCTATTAACCCTATTAAATGCCCTGGACTCACCTCACCGCAAATGGCAGCCATCTGGGCGGCAACCCTAATGATGTTCTTTGTCATCCTGAGGTGGTCAAATGTGCACCCAACATCAGAGAAGTCATTCGACCCTTCCCACCACTTGGGCCGGAGCGACTTAACAATAACACCAGAAGGGCTATCTATCACGAACAGGTGGTCCAAAATGGACCAATTCCAGACAATGACACATGTTCTTCCCCTTCCAGTGATAAAGGGTCACTGTCTGTGTCCCATCAAGGCCTATCAGCCTTTAAAACGGCTGTCTTTGTGGCGCTTTGGTCAAAAGGAATTGATACCACCCCCTTCAGCTCCCACAGCTTCATGAGAGGGGGAGCCAGTTTCCTGTGGGGGGCCAGGGTGCCGATAGCTCGCATTAGAGACCTCTGTGTCCAACACTTTGACCCTCTACACCATAGCTCCCCCGCTGGTGCTGGGACAATTATCCTGCAATTTATCGCCGACAAAGGTACATCATGAGGGCCATTTTGAAATCTTAGGCAAAGTTCTCGAGGGGGGGGGGGGGTGCCACACTGAACGACTCAATTTCTAGGCCTCGCCTAAGCTCACAATTTTTCTATTGTCGCCGAAAAGGAACATTCATATTTCCGAAATCATACAGTGTGTTGTAGGCTTTGGGCAAATTTCTGGAGGAGAGTGCTACACTGACGGAGTCCGTTACGATGCCTCTCCTGAGCTTACATTTGTTTATTTGTCGCAGAAAAAGGAACAATTATCTTCCAAAATCATACAATGTGTAATGGCCTCAAGGATTGTCGAGGTAATTAGAAATGTCCATATCTACCTCAGAACTAGTTCACGACTGCTGGTGAAAAAGCTTAATAGCTGTTCACTGGAATAAGATGGTAATTGATATGAAACGAACGTCAGATGATGGTCAAAGAGGACCTTGCAATGCAATGGAAATTCATTTAAGTTATTTCATGCAGATTAGTTATTTTACTTTGAAGTAATGAGTAAAATTACCTATTTTCCAGATAAGAACAAATAGGTTTCAACCTTGATGTATGTCAATCATATTCACTTTATACCATGACATCTGATGCATTTTTTAAAACCTTTAGCGTAACAGATTTACAAATTAAAAATGATATTTGAAGAGAAAAATAAGTTTTTTGAGGATACAAACCCACGCAAATTCATTGTACATAATTAACGCATGATGTGCAATGGCAATATAAAAGCTCCTATAAAGACTTACCTACTGCTAAATTGCAGAAAGATCTTCAACAACGTCAAGAATGTTGGAATTACTGCCAGCTCCAGTGATAACCGGATGCGGGTCCCTATACACTGTGTCTACCCGCCAGATGGCAGCACTGAGAGTCGTCCGCCCATGCCCACAGACTAGATCCTTTACACTCAACCAATCAGAGCGCTCATAGTGGCCGCCTTTATGAGATCTCATGCACAATGCTAGTCGCAGTTTAAGAGTACTGCGCCCCAATGGAACAAGGGTGATGGCCTTTCTACCCGTGTCCTTTGACACCAACCGAGGCAATGGATGAAAACCACTCACAGTCCTTTTGTGAAAGTGCTTTGGTGAAAGTGCTCTTGTGTTTCTTGTAGGGTTTACTGAATGATATGTCATGTCCTCTTCTACTGATGACATATGCATCCCTTTACAAATAGAGTGGTTTTCGTATAGACTAGTTTTTATTGAATTGTTTTCAATTGCTATAGCATACACTCGAACGTTTAACGTCTGCTTCATAAATGTATACGGAAGTTAGAAATATTGGTTTAGTACTCAGTCGGTTCTTCAAGCACCAACCTTAACCCCTTCGCGGCGGGTGATGCCATACGGCATCAACCGTGCTGGGGCGGGATGTTGCCATATGGCATCAACCGCGCTGGGGCGGGTGATGCCGTATGGCATCATTTTTGCGAGATCTCGTCGTAATGTTTTCAAATGCCGATAAAACCTATAATAATGAATGAATTCACCTGATTTTTTGTATAGACTTAGGAAACACATAATAGTATGTAAAAAAAATAAAATATCATATCGTGTTGCCATGGCAATATTTCGAAACATCGAACGAACACGGAGGCACGAAGCAAAATAAGCAGACGACGCCCCCCACCTCTCCAACATGGCGGAGTGGGGATCTTCAGATAGCGATTGGGATGAATGGGAAGACGACTTACCAATAACTTCCCTCGCAATTCTTGATGAATACGATACAAAAAGATGCCAGACAACCACACAGACCACCCATCACGAGGATTTATCGGAAAATGAAAGGAATTTGACTCCCACGGAAGATGACAGCGCGGCTGAAGGCGATGCCCCCCCGGCTAAAGACGATGGAGATCCCCCCCCCGCACTTGATGCCCACCCCCAGACCTCAGCAGATGGCGAAAGCGAAGTGAAATGGAAAACGATCAAGTCGAATACGCCAAGAAAAGGTGAAATGAATGATTTTGACGGATCTAGCAGCGGGATTTCTCCCGAATTTAGAGAAAAAAGATCGCCCATGGACTTTTTTAGACTCTTCCTGACAACCACCTTCATACAGAGTCTGGTCACTACCACCAACAAATACGCCTCCGATAATGATGCCGATTCTTCATCAAGAAACATGAAAAAATGGAAGGATGTCGATCAACCCACAATGAAAATATTTCTTGGAATATCTATGTTGATGGCTTTGGTCAAAAAAGTAAAAATTAAAGACTACTGGACAACGATTCGAGAGTTGACAACCCCCTATTTCGCCACTGTCATGACAAGGGATCGCTTCATACAGATACTACGGTAAGTTCGATGTCAATATCTTCAATTCATTTACTATTACTTCCATACGTTGACACCTGACATTATATATATTGAAATAAACCTCAGAGTCCCAGCTTTGCTCCCACCTATTTCCCTGATCGTTTATCTAACGTTAAAAGTCCATACGAATTGATTTTCAAATCGACATCTAATGCTGTCACTGCCGTGTCAACCCCCCTCCGCAGTTGACACCATGTTGAAGCAAGCCAAAATAGAAACCGCGTAAGGCGCAACGGTTAAATTCGATCATCAAGTTAATTCTCCATCAAAATGTTAAATATCATACGGGAACCAACCTCAGACTGTGGGGAATATCCTCGTATAAGTCACTTTTCATATATTTAATGTTAAATCCTTGTGCGAAATGATTTGATAACTCGCCCAGATTTGCTTGTCGTAGTCGGCGTCTCCCCCCACCACTGAATAGACAGCCCGGTTCGATGTCAATATCTTCAATTCATTTACTATTACTTCCACACGTTGACACCTGACATTATATATACTGTAATAAACCTCAGAGACCCAGCTTTGCTCCCACCTATTTCCCTGATCGTTTATCTAACGTTAAAAGTCCATACGAATTGATTTTCAAATCGACATCTAATGCTGTCACTGCTGTGTCAACTCCCCTCCGCAGTTGACACCATGTTGAAGCAAGCCAAAATATGAACCGCGTAAGGCGCAACGGTTAAATTCGATCATCAAGTTAATTCTCCATCAAAATGTTAAATATCATACGGGAACCAACCTCAGACTGTGGGGAATATCCTCGTATAAGTCACTTTTCATATATTTAATGTTAAATCCTTGTGCGAAATGATTTGATAACTCGCCCAGATTTGCTTGTCGTAGTCGGCGTCTCCCCCCACCACTGAATCGCCAGCCCGGTTCGATGTCAATATCTTTAATTCATATACTATTACTTCCACACGTTCAAACCTGACAATATATATATTGAAATAAACCTCAGAGTCTCGGCTTTGCTCCCACCTACCTCCCTGATCGTATATATAATGTTAAAAGCCTTTACGAATTGAATTTCAGATACTTCAACTTTCCCGGAGAGCCAGCAGTACCTAGACGAGCAGGGCGGCCTCGTACAACAGCAGTGGCCAGGGTTCAATGGCTGATGGATCATTTTAACTCCATAGCGAAGAAAATATACCATCCCAGACGAGAAATCGCAATAGATGAAACAATGGTCAAACACAAGGGGCGATGTGAGCACATCCACTACATGCCAGCTAAACCAACAAAATGGGGGTTGAAGTTCTGGGTCGCCGCAGAAAGCGTGACAGGTGAATAGATTTATTTTTTGCAACTTGGCGTCTACTGTCATCTCTTTCTAAATTAATTTGTACAGGCTTTTAACGTTAGATAAACGATCAGGGAGCTATATAGAAGCAAAGCCGAGACTCTCATGTTTATTCCAGTATATATATTGTCAGGTTTGAACGTGTGGAAGTAATAGTATATGAATTAAAGATATTGACATCGAACCGGGCTGGCGATGCAGTGGTGGGGGGAGACGCCGACTACGACAAGCATATCCGGGCGAGTTAGGAAATCATTTCGCACAAGGATTTAACATTAAATATACGAATAATGACTTATACGAGGATATTCCCCACACTCTGAGGTTGGTTCCCGTATAATATTTAACATTTTGATGGAGAATTAACTTGATGATCGAATTAAACCGTTGCGCCTTACGCGGTTCATATTTTGGCTTGCTTCAACATGGTGTCAACTGCGGAGGGGAGTTGACACAGCAGTGACAGCATTAGATGTCGATTTGAAAATCAATTTGTATGGACTTTTAACGTTAGATAAACGATCAGGGAAATAGGTGGGAGCAAAGCTGGGTCTCTGAGGTTTATTTCAATATATATAATGTCAGATGTCAACGTATGGAAGTAATAGTAAATGAATTAACCAAATTCTCTTCACCATTGTATCATTGCAGGCTACGTGTGTCAAGTTCTCCCCGTGTTCGGTCATCGACCAGGAACTCCCCCCACACGGATTTACGAGGACGTGGTGCTCAAACTGCTGAAGAATGCAAACTTACTTGGAAGAGGCCATCATTTATATTGTGACAATTATTTTTCTACCCTTCACATGTTCAAAGATCTGTTGTCTCGTTTCGGAACCTACTGCTGTGCTACACTACGACTGAATCGGAAAGGCTTCCCCTCACACTTAATGAAGAAGAAAATAAATTCGCTCAAAGAACGTGGACAATTCGTTTTCTCGCAGGGTGGTGAGCTTTTGCTTATCGTTTGGAAAGACAGGAAACTGGTGCGAGTTTTAACATCTATACACGGTTCTGCTATGTCGAGTTGCCTCAGGAGGCAGAAAGATCCTCGTACACATAAATTCGCTAGGAAGGAAATAGGTTGTCCGGAAGCCATTCGGGATTATTCTAAGTTTATGGGAGGGGTGGATCTCTGCGATCAACTCTTTCAATATTATTGTTTCGGGCGTAAAAGTACAAAATGGACGAAAAAGGTATTTTGGTTTATGTTAGAATTGTTTAAACTGAATGCTTTCGTTATGTTTTCGACCCTGAACCCAAAGAAAAAAAAAACAACTCTCTACGAATTCACACTAGACCTTGTGAAAGGGTTGATCGCAGAGGCCCACTCCTCCACTTCTAGTTCTAACCCTAACAATACAGGTTCTACACAGGCAGAAAGGTTAACGCATAGATGCATGCCATTTAGATTCAACCGAAAATCATGGTGTAGGGTTTGCTACAGGAGATCAGTGAATGGAGTCGGCCAAGTCCGACAGAGCCGTTTTGGGTGCCAGACCTGCAATGTACATTTATGTGTTCCAGAGTGTTTCACTACGTATCATACTGTAGATGATTATTCTTTTGCTGAAAATAAATAAACAATATATATATATATGTATGTACTCACGTTTTGTTGTCTTCAATGCACCCACAGCAGCGTAAGCCTATTCATAAATCGATGACAGTTGATCGCAGACAACGCGCTGGCCCAGCCTCGGTATGAGACGCCATGGCGAAGTCAGTCCGGGTGATGTCCAGATTCATAAATTCATTTTATAATTTCTCCACTCCTCCAAACCAGGAAATATATATATGTAGATGAACCTTACACTCTCTAGTTTGCTCCTATATAATTCCCAGATCAATTATCTAACGTTAAAAGTCCATACGAATTGATTTTCAAATCGACATCTAATGCTGTCACTCCCGTGTCAACCCCCCTCCGCAGTTGACGCCATGTTGAAGCAAGCCAAAAAATGAACCGCGTAAGGCGCAACGGTTTAATTCGATCATCAAGTTAATTCTCGATCAAAATGTTAAATATTATACGGGAACAAACCTCAGAGTGTGGGGAATATCCTCGTATAAGTCATTATTCGTATATTTAATGTTAAATCCTTGTGCGAAATGATTTCCTAACTCGCCCGGATTTGCTTGTCGTAGTCGGCGTCTCCCCCCACCACTGAATCGCCAGCCCGGTTCGATGTCATTATCTTTAATTCATATACTATTACTTCCACACGTTCTAACCTGACAATATATATACTGGAATAAACCTCGGAGTCTTGGCTTTGCTCCCATATAATTCCCTGATCAATTATCTAACGTTAAAAGTCCATACGAATTAATTTTCAAATCGACATCTTCTACTGTCCGTGCCGTGTCAACCCCCCTCCGCAGTTGACGCCATGTTGAAGCAAGCCAAAATATGAACCGCGTAAGGCGCAACGGTTTAATTCGATCATCAAGTTAATTCGCGATCAAAATGTAAAATATCATACGGGAACAAACCTCAGAGTGTGGGGAATATCCTCGTATAAGTCACTGTTCATATATTTAATGTTAAATCCTTGTGCGATATGATTTTCCATCTCGCCCAGATTTGCTTGTCGTAGTCGGCATCTCCCCCCACCACTGAGTCGACAGCCCGGTTCAATGTCATTATCTTTAATTCATATACTATTACTTCCACACGTTCTAACCTGACAATATATATACTGGAATAAACCTCGGAGTCTTGGCTTTGCTCCCATATAATTCCCTGATCTATTATCTAACGTTAAAAGTCCATACGAATTAATTTTCAAATCGACATCTTCTACTGTCCGTGCCGTGTCAACCCCCCTCCGCAGTTGACGCCATGTTGAAGCAAGCCAAAATATGAACCGCGTAAGGCGCAACGGTTTAATTCGATGATCATGTTAATTCTCGATCAAAATGTAAAATATTATACGGGAACAAACCTCAGAGTGTGGGGAATATCCTCGTATAAGTCACTGTTCATATATTTAATGTTAAATCCTTGTGCGAAATGATTTCCTAACTAACCTACATTGCCAAGTGTTTCCCCACCCACACAGCTTAGTGCGTAGTTCGATGTCGGTTATGTTTTATTTATTTTCTATTTATCTAACCGTTTAAACTTTACGAAATTTATATAGGAACAAACCTTAGAGTGTGGAGATTCGTTGTATATATGTCTCCACTAATTTCCTGAAGGTTTAAACCTTGTGCCAGATAATTTTCCACATGTTGTCTTTGCACTGCGGTGAAGGGAGTTGCTGGATTTGAAAGTGCCGACCACAAACACGCCAGGCTGGGGCGAAGCCACATATACAACTCCTTGGTGAAATCGACTCGTACAGAACCAGCAAAGAATATAATCATATTAATATCACAGGGGGGAGATTCAGCAGGCTTTTTTGTTTCTTCCAGTATAATCCAATTGCGATGTCATAACGTATTGTAGGGGAAATCAACCAAAGCCGAAGTGAGGTGATGGCTAAACGATTCGGCTTTCGTAGTATTGGCTTCATTGACACCGCACTGTGTAGAATGTCGATAGGTTCGGCGCCTTGGTAAATATCCATTTTCTCCCGTTATTTAGCGTCTATATGAATAAACCAGACACTGCCAGAATCTTGAAGACTTGTAGAATATTCCCAGGGTGATGATTAATGATGTCAATGCATTTTGTATGGGTGACACACCAGCAAAGTTATAACTCTCCAGAACCGCACCTTCGCAGCCTGGCGTTGTCAATATAAACTACTGGCACAGTTATTTTTCGATTGATGTCTCAACTTGTTCCAGGCCGTACGGGTTGATCTGCAGGCTATTTCTCCAAAATAACGACCCACACACATAGGGAATATATATATATTGCTCCTCTTCCGCTGGCAGATTAATATTCGAATAATCCAATATATAAATCCAGGTTCAAAGACATAAGATGCTTGCCAGCGTCTGTGCCCTTGCGGGCGCCATTTTTTTTTGGTTTGAATCTTGTCCAGTTACCCATACTTGTTTCTGGATTTTCTCTATTATTCTTTATATATACCATACCAAATTCTCAGAGGAGTTAGAATATAGTCATAGGAAGACAACAGTGTCAACAACTTTTATTGTTATTTACCATCAATTCGATAAAACAAATAGTTCTAACCAGACATCGTGGCGCCGACACAGATTTGGGCCGGAAGCGTATATAGGCCCGCCCCCACGCGAGTGATATCGGCATTGTTACCCGGTTAGTTCGCGCGCTCGCTGGGATGGGGGCCCGCCGCTAAAGGGTTAAGCTACAAATATTTGTCCATAAGGAGGTTGTTATTAGAGGGAAACTCACGAGATGAGAACACTTGGTCCGTACTCCATCGAATTTCACTGCAGGGTTGAGTATTGGGTACAATACCCTCACCGCCGTGGGGCACGAGTTCCTAACCTTAAGCCTATGGAAGAAAATACCGGGGGAAGATAAAGTCCAGTACTACATTGAGATCTCCTGGGTAGGTTCCTCAATTACAATTGTAAAGGTGCTTAGAACTTTTGAATGTGTAGAGGACAAGGTACAGAACAATCGTCGAACGACTGAACATCAATATCTAACACAAGGAAAACACTTCGTCAACATATTGTCAATCATGTCGTTTATGTTTCTGACATGCAATGTCATGTTTGCCCAAATAATACTGACCCGGGATTCTGTTATGATAGCACATCATGACCAATTACATCCTCTATATAAAGTTAGTCAGGTTTAACTAGATCAATGATATTTTATTTCAACATTTAAGTTAACAACTATACAAAAACAATAAAAATGGAAGCGAAATGATGTAAATCTGTAAATCACAATGCATTGTTTAAAAACTGTTGAATACCATAACGGTTTCAGAACTGCTGTATACACTCTCATGTCAAACCAAAGATGAATGTTGTGTCACCCACAAAATTGCTCTTCTTGTCACTAATCCGCTAGCAATGCATAGGCCTGCGCTGGCCTGGAAGATAATTATTTCTCTCCTTGTCCGCAAACAAAACTTGTTTTCCAGGCATTTTATGTCGACTGTTTTCCATATATTGATTCGGAAGTAACCCTCGAGACATGTGCGGTTATTTACACATTTGATGATCGAGATGCTGATCGGCCATATAGCACGGTTGATCAGTTTGCCAGTAAAGAACAGGTAGTTTCTATTCATAGTTCTGAAGATTTAGTCCATGTATCTTCCAGCGACCCTTCTAATTAAGCTGCGAATGTGACTTCCGAGCCTGAGTTTGAATCATTTATATTGCTGTATTTATTGATAATGAATTGGTAGCAGAAATACCATCATTTTGTTCTGGTCCAGACACTTATTTCTCATGAATGGTTGCATGAATGTGAGAGTAGTGTTAGTGAGGATAGTTATAATTAACAATAGGGTTATTACACATATTATATGTGTATTCTTGTGTTTTTAAAGTTGACTTTCATAAGACAGTCGGATATGGAAGTCTGTGGAGATATCAAACATGACCCAGTTCTTTTTCTTTTCTTTTTTTGAATATTGAGCTTCGCTCCATTTATTGAACTGAAAGAGTTACAGTAATCTTGGGTAGAAAATACATGAACATCACCCAGTTCTGAAGGTGATGCCGCCCAGCGTGAAAAGCTAATATTTCCAAACCCTGGAGTAAAGGCTATGACTGTGCATCTTATGAGACATTCCTTGAGGTTTACAATTAATTGCTAAACTTATTCTATTGTTAAAGACCTACCTCTTGGTCCGTATTTCACAAGTCTAAAGTGAATATAAGACTGTAAGGCATAAGTGTATTAGGTATATGACTGATTGGTGTGAAACTGTATGGTATAAGACTTGAGAGTATTTATTTGGTGGTTATAAGAATGGAGGGTGTCTGACTTGAAGATATGAGAGTGATAGATATGGTTATGAACTAAATGGTAGTTAATATTATTAATGTAAGGGGGGCGCCACCTGAAGTGTCGGTGGAGGTCCCTACCTGCACCCCCAAGCCTAGTCCGTTCACGCACCGCACCACCTTCGGGTTACGGTACGTGAAGGTCTAACAGAGTATGACTTTGACTGGCCTGCCACCTTTAGTGAGAGGAATTTTGTGGTTGGCTGTACTATTTATAATATTAGTTTGACAAGTGGGAATACCGACAGGCGCTTAGTCTGCTTGAGGTCTGTAAGGGTCTGACAGAGAACAGATCTGATTTGCCAGTTCCTCCTAAAGGCACTGATTGGAGAAAGGAATTTCTAATTTTAGTGAAAACCCAAGCCTGAGAATACCATGATTCTGGCACTATTCTGGGAATCATTATAACTCTCCAAGCTGATTTTTTTGGTCCATGCCCAGTAAAAGCTACTCTAGGACCTGTGCTTGAAGAGTAACATACTGGTTACTGGCAAATCAATCAGGGCAGCTTAGTACAAGCGGAGGTAGGAATCTCTACCTCAAAATGGCAGCGCATAACAGTCTGAGTTTGAGCCTGTGTGCCCTGGCCCTGGCGACAAGAGACTGTACTAGAGTCTACCCCAAGCCACCCGGCTCGGCCAATCCGTAGCCACATGGCCTCCAGGAAGGACATGGCCTGTGAGCTGACAGCTTTTTACTACTGGTTTGTAGAAGAATGGTATGTAGAAGAATGGTAAGTATAAGACTGGAGGGTATAAGACTGGAGGGTATATGACTGGTATGAATAAGAATGGTAGGTATAAAAATGGTAGGCAAAATAACGATAAGTATAAAACTTGAGGGAATATGATCAGAGGGTATATGACTAATATGAGAATGGTATGTATGAGAATGGTAGACCTGTATAAGAATGGTAGATATAAGACTGGAAGGTACATGACTAGTATGAATAGGAATGGTTGGTATAGGAACGGTAGGAATAGGACTGCAGGGTATATGACTGGAGGGTATATAACTTGTAAGCATAAGAACGGGAGATATAAGAACGGTAGGAATAGGACTGGAGGGTATATGACTGGAGGGTATATAACTTGTAAACATGGGAATGGTAGGAGTTGAACTGGAGGGTATATAACTTGATAAAATAAAGATTGGGATGAATAAGACGCAAAGGCACACAAATGATTGCTGTATAAGTCGAAAGAGGGCGGCACTCACCATGACAGCTGCGTGGGCCTTCAACTGGTCACAGCGGATGTGAGTCGTCGATGTGCTCCTCCACAATCTTCTTGAAATCCCGTTCGTCAGCGATAGTTCTGAATTCATCTACCAGGCGGCAGCACTCGAAATGACTCCTGCAATGTAATTTGTAACATTGTAGGCACCAACCCAACACTGTCTCACAAAATAGAGTTTTTAAAAACGTGTTTAAAATTCAAATGTCTCTATATTTTGTACATCCTTAGGAATAACTGTCGCCGACAATCGCGGGGAGGAAGAACCCACCAACTCAGATAAGGAAATTGTGTTCCGGTTCAGACTTTTTGTGGTATTTGAGGGGTATATAAATCCCTCCGTGAGAGTTACTATCTAAATGTAATTCATTCACTATTGTCCCCGAACGATATTCCCTCTTGTTGTGCAGAATCTCAAGAGATTTTGATTCCAAATATGTTTGGAATTTCAGAAGGACTTCATTGAGGCTGGTCTACTTGGGAATTATAGTCTGCCAATTTCAGTCGTGCGCTATAAGCCCCGGAGAGTGCTTGGAGAGTGTATCGTTTCATACTCTGAGGCCTATTTTTTTTCTGCATAGATTTATCATCGTTCTGCTTTGGTGAAAATGCATTACTCAGATCAGAGGAGTCAAAGAGTGAAAATAGAGTCTCCGATTTAACACATCTTTTTGTGTTATTTCAAACACTATACGTAATTTGAATATAAATAGGCTTTTATTCTAAAACCGACGTTTCGTCCATTACATGAACTTTGATAAGGTTTATCACTGTATTTTTCCTTGACCTGTAATTATATCGGAACAATCCTAACATACTTGTTATGTATACAATGGGACAAATAAACTAATAAAACGATGTTCCTGTAAACGTAATTATCTCGATCCGAACACGTGACCCTGGACGTTTACAGCGAGGTGTTCACACGAGCTGTAACGTCCCGTGACACGTGTGAGGATCCGATAATTACGTTTATACAACGTTTTATTTTTACTATATCCCTCAAGAACATTCATATATTTACCTTATTTAAGATGCAGGAGCCACTTTTTAGTCGATTTGGGGCAGAGAAAGGTTGACCGTGGAATGCGGATGTGACGTTGTCGCATAGCAACACGCATATCAACCTCCTTAGCAACCTGCATAGCAACACTTGTTGTCACTTTGAAACCGATGGGAAACCGGCAGGAAACAGCCAGGAAAAAAACCACAGCGGTTGTTCTCTCATTGCACTCCCATTTTAAGGTGAATGAAAGCCATGTTTATTCATGCTTGTATTGCTGTATTTCAATGTTTTCCGTAATTCATATATATTTCTTTGATATTGCAGTATTTCAGTGTGTTTTCTTTATGTACCGTTACGTTAATGTTTCTGATGTCGAAGCGATAAACAACGTCGGCCATTTTGAAATAATGATGTAATCCCGTATGTTTACACCGTAAAACGAACTTGATTTACTGCACAACCGTGCAGTACATGGAAGAGAGCAGCGTGTAGTATTTACGTCACTCACAGCAGTAGGCATATAGTAAATGATAAGTTGGCGAATGTTTTGTAAACACGCACAGTACCCATGCTGTATTGGAAGACCGCCGGAGCTGGTGAATTATATGCGATAAAAAAAACAGAAAGAAATTGGCAGAGATTGGTTGACCCCGCACCCTATCATGAATGATTTTAATCCGTTGCTCATTGGTTATTGTAGTGTGGTTTGTGTGAAACTACAGAGCAGGACACCTCTGTAACCACCACCACCGCGTCCCATACTGCTCTGACATTTGAGATTATTCCGCCCTGAAAAGCCTTTTACCATTGGCCGATTATTTATGTCACCAATTTGCAGTCGGGAACCACTGATCGATTTTTGTGGTATACCGTCAATAAATCAGTAGACGAAAAAAACTGGTATTTGAGATGGTCACTGATAGATATGATTAGGATTATGCAATACGGCCATCACCGACTGACTAAGTCATTGACTGACAGAATCAAAACGCCTTCAGCAAATCGAGAGACCTACGAGCGTGGCGTGCCGGGAGCTAATCGTAGCGTATCGGTGTGTATCGTAGGGTGCATCATGAAAGTGTCTGACCTCTTGCTCAAATGTTTTATTTGAATCAGTAATTAAATCGTAAGGTAAATCAACGCATATCTGGAGTGCAGTGGGTGCATAACTTTTTAATTTGGGATTTGTGTCGATACGATTCTGTTTTTACTCTATCCGGGTCTATGCATTTCATAGATTTAGGGTTGAATAGTCTCAGTGATGCGCTATAACTCTAGTTTACATGGCTTTAGATAAAAAGAGACAAAAGGGTGGCAACTTCTTTAAAGGCTAGGGATTGAATAAGTTAGGCTGATTAGATAAGATATGATAAAAATGATTTGCGTTGATTCGGGTGTCTCCGCGTTCCCGGTGGGGTGTGGGTGACTGTTCGGATCGGGCAAAAAATTGTGCGTACACCGCCACCCGGACAGCAGAGTAGCCAAGGAACTCCGGCTCAAAATCGAGTATAACTGGATACACCGGATGAAAACCCAGGCACCACAAGGCCTCAACACTATGGACAGTAGATATGGGTAAGTGGGTAACCACCAAAGCCACGTCAAAAATTTTTTGCCCGATCCGAACAGTCACCCACACCCCACCGGGAACGCGGAGACGCCCGAATCAACGCAAATCATTTTTATCATATTTGAATCTCTCTATACCCACCACCAACGAAGCGACTGAAATGTGACGGTCTTCTGCAATCTATTCCTCCAAACCACTTCTGACATTAAACCCCAAGAATAATCCTCCAAACCGAGAGGACGATATTCACGTAATCAGCCAATATAGCCTGACGAGAATGTACCATTTGAAACTGCTGGTATGGTTCAGACAGATAACATTAACCTGAACAAACCTGTAACACACTTCCACACAAAACACTATAGGGAGCGCCACCACAGACTCTCTCTAACATCAATGCCATAAAATCACACCAGAGGACACCACTGTCATACAGTTCACACTGGTTCCCCTCCACAGGCAGCCAAACATAGCTAAGCCAGACATTCACATTGGTTTAGAACGTTTCCCGCCTCTCTTTGTCTCAATTAACACCAATCAGTGATCTAATTAGATAGCATGTGACTAGCATTGACCAGTGGACACCTTCCTTTGAAGCTGACCGGAATAAATTAACTCACATGCCGCCCGCCCGCCGAGAGAACGCCGTCACATACCAGCAGTTGCTCGCCGATTACACGTCTATCTCACCTGATTAGATAAGATAGATTTAGAAAGTTGTTCCAAAGCTTAAACAAAATGAAAAATGAGAAATGAAAAGAAAAAACAAGGTTAAAATGGTAACGATATGGTGTGAAAAATACACAGAAAGTTATTCTACAAAGCTGCAAATTGTATGATGTATGGCTATGTGAAAACATTAATAAAAGATTGCTTTAAACAATAAAAATGTTTACATGGCTTGATTCCCTAGTCGCCGACTAGGCACGTTGCAGTCTGGGAACTAGCCAATAAGAGGCCAGTATACAGGGTCACATATTTTCCACGCCCTCAATCATTGTGCCATATATCACAGAAGGTACGTCATAGAAGGTAAATAACTCTCAAAGTTGAACGAGTCTAAGGTAAAGCATTCACACAGTGGGAGTCACTACATCGACAAGGTATACACACCACAAACTGTCTACTCTACATCTCAATCCAATCCAGCTTTTTCCCTTGAGACATCCATGCGATTTTTGCACAGGGGGATAATTGTAAATTGGCTGATATTAGGGAAAATGTTTGAAGTATACACATATCTAGAAAGTTCTGGCATAATAGGCATAACATAAAGGCATTACAGACAATTGACTGGAAATTAAAACCCATGTCGATCTTATAGAAATATGATGATCTCTAAGTGTTATAGAACACATTACTAGTTTCAGAAATCGCGTCACCAGGCTAGTCTTTGATCTTAAGATCAATATTACATTAATACTACAAAAGCATATACAGAAATTCTTGAAACTTGTTTTTCACATTGTGAAATGCATGTCATTTTCTTGAAACTTTCACCCAAGAAATGCAAATGTATATACAAATTTAAGTTTTATAAATCGCAGGTCACTGTCTTATTCTTAAAGAACTGAAGAACCGAATGGGTTACAACAAATGGAATAAAACTTGATATTTGAATCATTTGGCATTAGAACAGGTTGTAGACTACAACCCCGATGCTTACAAATAACTCGGACACGTTGAATACCAGGTCTTCACTGACTTTTACTTCCATACACATTTTCTTATATCTGTAATCCGGCCAAGCCGTAGTCTTCTTTTATTGGACAATACATTAATTGGCTCCAGGCCCCTCTACTAGCCGCAGCTGTATAATCTAGCAACGCCTACCACCACCACCACTTATTCCTAATCTCTTATCCTATAATTACTTGGGTGCTTATTGTCTTTGCATTTTAGCTCTCTCTCTCTTCATGTTCTATAGAATTAATAATTAAACGAATTTATGATGTTTAATTATAATCAACCTAGGGTTCTCGGAGCCGCAGGGGCCCCTGGGCTTATAAGGCTCGTCACGCTGCGCTAGCATCAGTGATTCAACACTAAGGTGAGAAGGCTTTGACCTCAAAACCTGGGTGGGAGCTGAAGCAAGGGTGGGCCCAGGGGCCCCCGCGGCTCCGAGAACCCTAGGTTGATTATGATTAAACATCATAAATTTGTTTAATTATTAATCTAACCAGCGGGCTCTCTTAGGAGCCGCGGGTGTCGCCCCTGGGCTACTTCAACTTGTTCAAGGTCAAAACCGGAACACCGATAAGCTTGGAAATAACCAATAAACTGCTGAATTTCAGAGCAAACTTTATTGTACCAAAACGAAGTACAAACACTTCGTATTCAACCAAGCTCAAATAATCCATGACAAACTTGTCAAATACAGACAAATAAATATTATGCGGTGTACCTGCATCGCTAAACATAACATAACTTAACCCATCTCATTAATCAAATGTGGAATGAAGTTCGTCTTTGGAATTGTCTTTGCAACCTTCCTATTGTAAAATCGACCGAAAACATTTTCTGAACTCCAACCCGCTGCTTTCATAATCGTCTCCAGCGGTACCTCTGCTCTCCTGGCCGCACTTGTGGCTGCATGTCTACAGGAGTAAGCGCTATACTTCCTATCAATCCCCCATTCTACCAGTACAGACCTGATATACCACGAGATTGTGTCTCTAGAAGCCCTTTTATGTGGCTTCCCCACAGTACAAATCACAAAAGGGCGGGCCATAAAGGATTTACTACTGTGGACATAAGTCTTTAAATAGCTGAAAACACAGAGATTTTCATTTTCATAAACTTCAAATTTTAGTACCAAACAGTTAACATTTGGGTTGTTTGATTTCAATCTGGAAGTGTAAACCACTGTGCATTCCTCTGCACTCCATGACATATCTGTGACCTTTAAAAGGTGAAGTGCTTGTAATCGTTGACCCGTAGCTAACATGAACAAAATACATAGTCTTTTCGCCAGTCTCTCAAAAGTAAGACTTGATATTGGTCCCCATGAATCCAACTGAGTCAGGACCAACATTGGATCCCAAGTGTCCGAATACTTAGGTTGTGCTGGTTGAAGTCTACACAGTCCTTTCAACAACCTGCAGACCAGTCTGCATTCACCCAGTGGCTTTCCATCGAAAGAAACAAATACCGATAGACAAGATCTAGCCGTAGCAACACTGCCATAACCCAAACCTGAATCAATTAGATTTTGTAGAAACAATAAACAGTCGTTCATACTAGGTTTCAACGGTTGGAAATCCCGTCCCTCTGCAAACCTAATCCATTTTCTAAGGACAACGTCATTCTGCTTTATCGTCGCTTTCGACCATGAAGCTGACAATGGTCTCCAAACTGGTTCGGGGAGACCTAATCCTTCCCAAACCCCCCGAATAGAGGGATCGCTAGTAAATTGCACTTTTTCTCGGGTTTCCCGGCCATCTCAATGTTCCGGGCATCACTGGTATCTTGATCATTTGCTTCTGATCTCCTACATCTCTTAGCAAAGGAAACCACGCCTGTGATTCCCACTCCGGGCAGATCAGCACTCCCGACGGTCGATCCCGTAGGGTTTTCGCCACTGTCCTGCCAATCAAATTAAATGGTGGAAAAAAGAAGCCATCAATTCCAGACCAGCATAAAGTAAATGCATCAACTGCCCATGCATCTACATCGACAGTTAAAGAGACATATTTCTTACACCATTTGTTATATTTGTATGCGAACATATCCACCTCTGGCCAAACCATCTTGGAGCATAACTTTTCTACCACCTCATCACTTAAGGTCCACTCCCCTGAAGTAGTGAAAGATCGTGAGGCTTGATCTGCCTGTACATTCTCCAGTGTAGGGCAATATTGAACAATGAGATCAATATCCCATTTCCAGCAGAATCTCCAAATTCTCTCCGTTACTGTATTGCATTCCCTAGACCTTACCGAGCCCCCATTCCGAATACATGCTAAAGCTGTAGTGTTATCCACATACAAGAGTACTACCCTTGACCTCACTTCCTTTGTGACATGTAGTAAAGCTCTCTCAACCGCCTTCAATTCCAAGACGTTAATATGGTCTGAGACCTCACCGTCCATGTCCCATGCTTCACCATACTCCTCGCCTCTATCTTCCAGATAACACCCCCACCCAGTAAGGGAGGCATCCGTAAATACAGTCATCTCTGGTAATCTTTCTGCAAAACTATGGGTTGCCTCCGGCAACACATTTGACCACTCTTTCAGACATTTCTTGATATTCCCATCTAAGTACATGGGTGCTTCGAAATTACCCTTACTTTTTAGTAATTCTTCGTTTCTCCGGATTAGTAACAGTTTCTCCATTGTTGTTGCTTTATCATTACCCTGTGCCGTTGCCGATAGTTTACCAACTATACTGGCAAACGTCCTGATGCAAATCCTCCTTCTAGCAATATAATAATAAATTTCTTAGTTGTAGGATACGTTATGCAGAGAGACATGTCCACCACAAAACCCAGATATTCTACCCTCAACGAGGGCTCCAGATGTGATTTCTGAAAATTGATGGTGAATCCCAACCATTGTAGAACATTGATTAATTGCGTTACCGCCCTCTGCACTTGTTTGATTTCTTTACCAAATACCAGAGTATCATCTATGTAGAAAAACATTGACACTTGGAAGTACCGGCCCAAGAAACCTACCACGGTTTTCATAATTCTTGTGAAAATGCGCGGCCCTGGACTAAAGCCCATAGGTTAACAAGTATAACGGTATCTGTCTCCCATAAACTGTAACTGGAGTAAGCTGCGATCCCGCACTTTAACACTCAGAGAATGGTAGGCTTGTTGTAAGTCAACACTGGCTAGGAAAGACCCAGGAGGAACACTATCAACCACCTTGCGAATGTGGTCCATCTTAAAATGTTTGTAGGGCGTAAATTTATTCAGAACTGAGAGATTCAAAATAGGTCGGTGTCCTTTTCCCTTAAAAACATGTGAGAAACGTGCTCGTTTTTACAAGGTGTAGTCAATTCTAAAATCTCTTGGTCTACCATCTTAGCTAATTGGCCCCGTATAACTTCATTTCTGTCCGGAGCTGTACTAGATGAGTCCGGAACTATCCCCTGATTAGGCACCTCCGATAATTCAATTGTAATTCCCTTCACTTGATCAAGGACCCACTTATCCGAGGTGATCTGTTCCCAGTTGTGTACACATCTAGAAATACCTCCAGCTCGAAATGGTCGCCCTACCATTGAACAGTCAATATCAAGGTGACTCACACAGTTTAATAATCCTTGCGAGGTTTGCCCCTTCCTCTTCCCAGGGTCTTCCTCCCTTTGTCGTTGTACTTTGTTTGGAACTCCGTCTCCATGTCCCGCGCCCGGTCGTAGTCCCTGTAACTGCGCCTGTTGTTGTTGTATAGCCGGTGGTCATTTTTGTGGTCCCATGACCGGTACTGACCCCGGCCCCGGTGCTGGCCGCGTTGTCCGTTTCCCTGACGGTGGTTTTGGTAGTCTCGCTCTCCAGTTTGATTTGCAGATGTTTTCGTTTGAGTAAATAATCCCTTCACCGTCTTGGCCACCTCATTGTGAGCACAGATGTTATCCTTTAGGTTGGGCTCTAGCAGAAATTCGAACCCCTTCTTCCCATCATTCTTGGCGATAGAGTGGGCCGACCCCTTTATATGTTGTTTTAAAGCAATTCTGCGCAGATTATTCATTTTGTTCATTGCTCGACTTACCAGTTTCAGTGCATCGACTACATTTTTAACTAACCCGTCTCCGTCGAAGTTTGAGCCCGGCTCCAGAATTTCTAATGCCTTTACTAGTGGCCTAGCAGCGAACTGTAAGGCCCACTGCACCGAGGCAAACTCATTATCTCTGTTAACTGCTCATTCTGGCAAATCGCTATCGACCATCTCCAAGTTTATACGGGTTTTGTGTAGTACTTCTAGGTTTTCCGGACATGGAAACTCCTCATATAGGGCTGACACATGATCCTTGGTAAGTGGGTTTTCCCAAATCGTATCAATAATCTCCTTAATACTAGTTGAAACCGCCGGACCTACTGCATCCAGTTCTTGTTTTGGAGGAAGTTTAGCTGCCTGTAGTAGAAAGTTACTATTCTTCGTGGTAGTCACTGTCGTAGCGCTGGTAGGCAGTGCCGCTGTCACGGTAGTGACCCCCGATGACAGTATAGACGTTGACGCCACGCCAGGTGTCACATGCGTAGTACCCGAGGCTGAACTTGTTGTTGACACTCCCGTGAACACCCCCTGTGTCAAATTGGCCGTAGCTTCACTATCTGACGATAAGGAATGATTCTTCTCCCGTTGACCGGGTGGTACGCTGTTATCCGTCAACTGCCGTCCCTCCTCCGGTGTTTGAGAGTTTGTTGGTGACAGAGGTTCACAGACCAGAGCGTACACCATATCCGTCCGTTGCTTACCGCTGGAAGTGGTTATTCGTCTTTTCTTCCGAAAACCCCATTGTTCCCACGGTGAATCAGCCTGTTTGGGTGATTCCACAACCGGATGGGAATCCACATGATCCATAGAAGTAGGTAGCATATCCAGGCCTGAATGTAACGGAAATCCTATACCTGGGCTCGGGGATCGGAAAGACACCGACGCCGAAAACAAATCATCTGCCAGTGGCGGGCTTGTCTCCGTGCACTCCCCTGCACGTAGCGTGTTCACGATACCTGCTAACATAGGTCTGCCTGGGGGTCTAGGCAAGGCCATTTTATCCTTGAAACTGGGATAAAAGTGAAAGTCGCGGACAGCGCACGATCACTAAATCACCACACGTCCCTTACTCTATGAACCTTAGGGTGTCCGCTCGTTCAATAGATCGGAACCAACGTAAATCCTAGTGTGTCTGACCACTGATCACACGGAGACCTTTCCTCCTCCGCAGCTGAGAGCACACTGATGCTAGCACAGCGTGACGAGCCTTATAAGCCCAGGGGCGACACCCCGCTGGTTAGATCCATTCTCTACTTTGCTTCTTGTTAATTCTACAATACATATTCTCCATATCCGACCTATAAGATTCATATTTCGAATCATTACACATTCTTACAAGGTCCAAAATTTGAAAATACAGTTATAAATATTTAAAAATCACCAGGTGGCATCAATACAACTCTTAGGATATGCCTTTAATGCACAGGTCAGGTCATTTAGTCCTGTGTCATTAGTTATTTTTCCCTTATGCATTGCTTTATTCATTAATCATCATCAGCAGATGATATGTTCATCATTGATGAATGAGAGTGAAACTAGGAATAGATAATGATTAAAAGGTTTGGGGTCTAGGGTCATGTTCTATAACAATGTTGCACCGAGTCAACGTGCCATTCCTGCAACTGCCTGTCTAGAATCCAAATGTATTAAGCACAAGAGGGTCAATGAACATATATATTGATACATTTTTTTAGCCATTTCTTTATTGTTATCCTCCAGAGTAATACAATAATCTCTTTTTTTTCGTAAAGATGAAAGTCAGGTAACAATAAAGGGGGCTGAGGCCTCAACTAAGTCTAGTTGATTTCTTGGCCTAGCCTTCCCTGGCCAGCAATGATACAGTAGTTTGTGGCTGAGTTTTCTAATACCTTAACAATAAAAACTAAATTTAATACGATGATAATTGACACTGTCACTAGTCGTATCAAGCTATTGCAGACATAAGTATCTTCAAATCCGGGCAACGTAAAGTCGATGCTGTCATAATTTGCTGAACATTGTGTTTTTGCAAGTATTTATAGGCAAGATGTGTCATATACAGGCTTTATATAGAACTGCATCAAGAAACGTATTTATAAATAGACAATACTCCAGGAGTTTGGATGTGCCCGAATCGTCATCGACACTGCACGAAAACCACTATTTTACATATATATACGCCATCGCGATAACGCACGTATCGGCTGTATCGTGGCTTGGCTGTCTTTCACGCCTGGCGTATTTAAGATAAAATATACTCTGTGGTATCATATATACGCCAGGCGTATATATATGATACCTAAAAAAAAAAAATTGCGACCCGCGGCCCGCCCTGTCCTGTGGGTGTTGGTAGAGTATGCACCAACACTCACCCGCCACCCGCGACCTCCCAACCCCACCACCTACCGCCCCCCCACCACCCAACGCCACCCCCAGCTAGCCTCAGTGAGAAGCCCCCCGCTGCCCGCCGCCCACCGCCCGCCGCCAGCCGCGTTTGTACTGGTTGACTCAGTGGGAAACCCTCCCTCACCCCCCCACGCCCGCCCATGCCCGCCGCTGCCTGCCGCGAGGTGTTATGGTGTCAGGTGGGAGCCGGGTCCACATGTGCAGCCGTATTCACACTTGTGCGGCCGCTTTCACACCTGTGCGGCCACATTCAATGATTTCATGATTCAACCTCTAGTCTGAAGAGGGTCATTATATAGTAAGCCTGATTGTCCACACATTGAAATGATGTTTGGAAGTAAGATCTATTAGAAAAACAATTAAAAAACAACATAATGCAAGGTTTACTGTGTGTAATTAATCAATTTATACTTAATTAGGTTTTTATAAAATAAATTGGTAATATAAAATTGCAATTTTCATATAATACAGACTTGGATGGTTAATGGAAAATGAAATATGCTACCACTGATGTCCCCAAGTGGCAGAGGTCAGAATTATTGAATAGTGGCGTAAATAGATAGAATCAGGCGTATATATGACGTATATAAGATCGCACCATGGACACGTATATAAGCCACTAGATAAGGCGTCTACGAGACATCTAATAGGTCGAACTTGTAGACGCAAAATCGTACTGATAGACGCGTTTCGCATACATATGTAAAGTGGTAAGTTTTGTGCAGTGCGAGGCGAGGCCGAGTGACAATTATGTCACACGGAAATGAGTGAAATATTGTCTATTTTACAATTTGAGTGCGGTTCTGGATTTATCTCACCACTTTCTAGGACACAAGATAAGTCAGAATATCAGAATAGTTCAAATTTACCTAGCAAATCCGTATGACGTCATCTCACATTCACTATGCCACGGCCGTGGTGTAGTATTGTCACTTTAGGGGGGTGATCGTTGAGTAATTTTTCCTAATGTTATGTCTGTGGCTAATCTTGTACCAGGGGTGAGATATTAGACACACTAAGTTACATGAACCAGGCATTCTGTCTGGGATTGATATCATCCGTAACACCATTCCTTCATGACTGGGATCTAACGTAATATTCACGCTCGACTTCGTATATTACTACGTGTTGGCTACATCGAGGATATGGCTGCGTGTATCTGAAAGCTGTGGATGTATGCGTAAAGTGTTGAGCGTACTCGGGTCTTATTCACTTCAGTCAGAAAGCTTTAGAAGGGTCAGCTACCGAGTACAGACTTCTGAGGGAAATGTCAGAAACGCCCTCAATTATTCAAACACGAGCATCGGCAAGCACACCGCCCCTAGGGGGTGCTAGAGGGCATCTGGAGGGCAGAACCCAGGCAAATGTAACCCTAACACACACTGACCCGCCAAATACCCCACTTCAACTTCTTAAGGGAGGTTTAATAATGTCAGAATATTGAAAATGTGTTTATTATGAATTGATAGGATGTTTTATTCTGAGACAAGGTCAGAAGGAATGTGAAACTGAAATTGAGTTGTAAAACTGAAAGTAGGTTATTTCAGGAGCAGCTTAGGCCAACTGTTAGGCAGGCGAGGTGAATGAGTAGGCCTAACTCCTGGGTCTGGGAGATAACTGCCATGGGTTATCTGTCCTCTGTCAATTCGGGGAGACAATCGCAAGGTTATTCACCATGTCACAAGATGCTCGGGCCTGTTCGATAACTTAGGCCCGTATACGAAGTCCCTTTTCTGAACGCCAAGACGACAAAGGGATGATGTGGATCAACTTTATTCATTATATACAGATGACTATTTGTCGACTAGGACTGTCTGAGCGAACAAGCTTGAATATTTTTTTATATTTTCTTTATACGAGCTTCGCTCTTCTTTATTGATCAATTCAAACATAATGATGATATTATTTCTCTTATACGAAAATAAGCTTGAATATTGTGACTCCTTGTGGCCTGTTCCTTCGTCGGTACAAGTTGTCCAATGTAAGTTTGATACTGATACGACAGTGAATGATATTCTTATAGAAATATGTTAAAAAAGGTCAATATCTTCTAGTTGAATCTCCTTCTGACCGAAGAACACTTCTCCTTCATAATATCATAGAGGGAGCGAATCATCGCACTTCACATCAGCAGACATACAATGCTGTCAGAGAGTTCGTGAAATAAGCTATCCGTCATCGTATATATCAGTGATCAGTGGGACACATGACAGATCCAGAGTGTCACTCCATCACGCAGATAGGACCTGCGTGACTCCCGCCCGCGTGGCAAGAGAATATAGAGGCGTACGGCAGGGCCTCTATAATTCACAGTACTCAGAATCAGAGGCGTCGTCACCTCTGACGTCATCTCTGACATCACTTCCTGCTCTTTCTACGCGCGTATAGGGCATAGCATTTTTCAATTTGTTGTGTTATGGATGGGGCAATCTTCCCCACACGCTAAATAAAACACCAGGTGGCAGGTACTGTTATCTGTGGATTTTTTAAAGATGCATATTTTTCGGTCTTTTTGACATAGCGTGATTTTAGCCTCCGATTTTCAATGGATTATAATAGCTGATAACAGCAGTTGTCCCCCAACTAGATTGGCGCTATCTTACAATTTCCTGGTGGATAATGGCGGAACTAGCAATCACTCTGTGCACTTCATCATATAGAGCCTGAGAAGGGCAGGCGAGAATTTAATACATATGTATACATTATATACTGGTATGATTCCACGGTACTGCCACGAATAGACTTTATTGACACAGTGTTATTGTTTTGCTGTTGGCGCGCCCTGTTGTGGAGCTTCATGACGCAGTCTGGTTTCCTCCTGGTGCCTCGGGGTGTTGGCATTCTTGAGGGTTCAATAGGTGCACTGTTCACCCACTGTGATCACTGAGTCAGTAATTTAATGGATGAATGGCACACTGACAATCACCATGACGCACTCCTGCAACAACACACGCTTATCTGAGCTATAACTGGAACTAACGCGCTATAAAGAGACCGCGGACACCGGTTTAGTTTGAGGAACGACTGGGGTAATCTGATAGAGGCAGATCAGGGATCGGGTAAAGTGATTGGTTCGGGTTGGCCTTAGTGACCAGATACCAGGACACACAGGGAGGAACATCTATGTAGGTCAAGGTGGCACGATTAGAGTCTGATCATCTGCCGTTAGTCTAGAGAAGGACATGAACAGCGTCAAGTCATCCAGAAAAGAGTATATAGATAATAATCAATGATTTATCGGACACGCCGCCGTAAACGCAAGAGGTGGACACCTAGTAATACACGAACGAAAGCTCGTGTGTCCTACGTTCATTTCGAGTGGTTGATTACAGAACCAACCAATTTACGCCAAATTCATGGGTGATTATTTCGAATGCCAGACTGTTACCAATCACCGATCTGGTATCGGTGAACGCAAAAAAATCTGTCGGTGGTTCCATACTGGAGATCAGTGGTGAATAATCGGCCAGTTAAAAATGGCTTTCTATTAAGCCCTACGGTTGCCTTCCCAACACCGTACCGATTCCATCGTGAGGTCAGCAAAAATCGTGGAAGGTGGAACAGGTGTCTGCGATTCCGTATGCAACACCTCTCGATAGGCTGCGATTGTAGAGGTCCCGAGGGAATCCAACATGTTGGATTTTTCATAGCCCATCATGGCCTATTGTAGCGGATTTAATGAAGAAATATCTCCTGCGGGTGAAGTACTTGATTGATAATTATGAAATTTTGGAATTAAATTAATTCTGTGTAAATATCATATTATTTGATTAAGTTTAAAGGTCTGAAAATAATAATTTCATATCAGAATCATGATTCTATCATAATTATTTTTTCAATTTGATTGTATTAGTATCTGAAAATTAAACATCATATTATGTTGTAAAAACTTCTAAAAGATTATTCAGATACATTCCATATTTCCAAAATTATGATATATTTCAATATCATAGCTCAGCCTAAGACCTACATTGATACACAGATTGAATCGTGTCCATAGTTTATGTTTTTGGTCCTCCCAGTACGTTTCTACGCTTTACGATTTCAAACCATGTCCACGATTCGAACTATCGGGGACCTTTCGATAGGATGCGATTTGGGCATTAAAAATCGTAGCCATCGGGAAGTATGTCGTAGACTCTCGACGTCGGTGGGGGCAGGGCTTTTATCTGCATTTGAGTAGTATAGGAAAATGCCCCTATTTTCCTGGCTTTCAAGTTATTACAATATCTAACAGGCATCGTTTTAACAACCATTTCTGATAGTTCTCTCTATTTTGTAACTCAAAGCTACAAATGTGTTCTCTAGGGGTCTTTAACATCTAATCAATATGAATTCCAGCATACATTTCGGATATTTTTTCTCGTGTTGGACGTGTCAGGAGAAAAAGGGAAGGCGATGAACGGAAGGATTTTCGCTTCTGCTCCACTCTTTCCTTGGAAAAAAGGTCATATCCAACTTTGAATAAGACATTATTAACACAAACAGCGAAAGTTTATTGCAAACAATACTCAATCTGACTTTTCCATCTGTTTCTGTGTCAGCGTTATCGTTATTTATTGGTGCCATTGACCTGCGTGGTTATATGCGGTCCCCTTGTTTACTGCCTCTATGACCAAGATACCATTGTCCATATTAGAATGGCTTCTGTCGCAAGTCAGTGGAGACGTTAAATAACAAACAGCTGTAGGAAACATACAAACATACAGCTTCCAGGGTTCCGACCTCTCGTCCTATAGTTCCCTGAATCATGTACAATTATTTCTAATTCGAAGCAATGCGGATTCATCGTACAGTAAACCGCAGCCTTAACCCTTAAGTGGACACTCCGCTTAAGAGGACAATTTGCTCGGAACGGAAATTTTTCCCTGTATTAAGAGTTTGTTTCAACCCTGTTTAAGGGGACATCTCTGTTTTGTTTCTTTTTCTCTGTCAAATGCATTTTGCTCAACCTCCTACCCTGCAAAAATATTATGAATATTAATCACCTTCGGTTGGTGTCAAACTAAAAACTTCTAATAGAAGAACGGGTTTTACAAGGGAACAGAATGTTATTTCCCCTGGGACAAATAAAATGATTTTCCATCGGCGAAACCTTCCACATTTATTCCGTTCGGCCTTAGCATTATTTTTTCACATATCTATCTCACTTTTTGTGATTATTTTTCTTCTCTGTTTTCAACATCTTTCGTATCAAAACAAGTGACTGGAGATATGCTAGAATTAGTTGATTTATTTTTCCCTGCTGTCCGTTCTTAACTTTGAGACACAAAAATATTTCGTAAATTGATCTAAAAAAAACTAAGAACAATATCGATACCTAGAAAAGAGCTATATGCAAAACTTTGTGAATCGGATTATTGAAAAGCAAGCGTTTGGAATGGAATGGAGCAAATAGGAATAATGTTATAGGAATATATATATATATGTATATATATATATAAAGGCGTCATGATGACAAATGTTTTAAGCCTTTTTGAAAATAATGATAAAAATATAGGATCGGCTCGATATCCTAAATGAATTAGTCTGAGATTGAACTCTCTATGTCTGGCGTGTATGACTGTGGTCCTTGTTTGAACATGCCTGGTGATACTGGACACCTGCCTTAAGTGGTCTATGCCTGGCCGTGCTTGCTACCTCTTTGGAAAGCTGACTCACTGGCTACACTTTACGACCACACCGCCAAGTGCCAAGCGCTCGTTCATAGGAAGATGTTCATATTGAGCAGAAAAAGCTGTGTCTTTAATCCCATAAAAAATTTGGCTTAGCTGTTATCCACATCAAATGTCTAATAACTAAAGAATGTCGTTAGCCCAAACCTACCAACCTGTCACCCTGGTTCTGTCTAGTCTCCCACAACGTCCTATAAATGAATTATCCCCCACAATATCACATAAAGGTATAAATACAAACGTCATATTTGAAAGTGTTTGTATCACGGTTTACTCTGGTATATACTGTTTACCAAATGTATTCTATCGTGTTAGTTCGACAGTGGTTGTGTAGAGCATAAGTATTCGTGAGAGATGTAATCCTATTTAATGTTTTTGATAGGATGGTATAGTACATATTTATATTTACATGGTGCTTTAAGGTGAATGGTCACAAGGTTCTTTCTTCTCCTGTTTAGCAGAGATATCATAGAACAAGGGAACTGTTTTAACTTACCTGTACCCAACAGTTTTCTTATTCAAATATTCCAATCAATATTTATATATTATAGTATTTTCTAGGCAAAACCTTAAAAGAAAAATCAGCAGGTAAAAATCAACTGTACCTTTCAGGACGACTTTACAAATGTACAATTACGAACGGTTATGGATAAACAACCAAAGACAACAAAGGATATATCGATCCAGCTAAAGAATAGAATGAACTGCTTCAAACGAAAAAAAGAAAACCCGAGTTCTATCTAGCAACCTGGGTTAAACTGGGAACACACCAAGCGAAAAACATAGCGATTTTTGGAGTCGCCAATACAAAATAACGTGTATGTGAGCTTCCATTTCATATTTCATGCTAAATAAAATTATCGATGGGAGATATTACTATTAGATAATATCTGACATACATGTCGTTTTGTGTTGGTGATTCCGGAGCTCGCTGCCGTTTGTCAGTTAGTGTGTCCCCAGCTCTGTTTAATGAATGTAAATTATTCATTTTTTTCGTAAATATACACCGAACATGTGAAATAATTGATTGGGAAACATGTTTTATAATAAACATCCATTTCATAACAGTCTTCTATGATTGTCATAAGAAGTTCAGATCAGAGCCACTTAGAATCAGTCAAATTGGGCGATATTAATGAGCCTAAAAGGTTCCAATACCCGGCTCGACATCTCCGCCTACTGTGCCCGGCTTGGTGGGGGGATTTAAGAGCCTCCTTCGCCGATCAGCACCCACAAAGTGCAGTCATCTGTCTCCATACCTCTCGCACTGCCGACGAGCGGCGACCACTCCCCAAACCTCACACGAGACCGAGGCTCCTACCTCAGCGATCGATTGGAAGTGAAAGCGAGGCTGGCAGCCGCAATGCACGCTGGGATGGGCGGCGCGGTTGAGCTGGGACTCGGCAGTAGAAGGCAGGGAAGCGGCAAGGCGGTCACTGACTATCAGTACTAAACCTACAGCGCACCATATCTGAACCCACACACACAGAAACACATCCACAGCCGCCGCCACCACCACCGCAAAACCAACCCAGCCCGGACTGATTTCTTGTCAATAGTCTAAAGCTGGGTCTTTTCCAGCTGGGATTATAACGGAAGGCTCCTGAGCGGAGACTGTGATTGGTGAGGGAGGACCAGGCCCGGGTTAGTACAGAGAATCATACCACTGAGGAATAGAAGTTCTCACAGCAACAAGTGTTTATCAAGGAGCAATCAGTGTCTCAGGTATCACAGGATGGTTCGATAGCTTCATTTCACGTCGTCAGCTTTGTGATAAACAGGTGAGTGAGCTGTTATTTATATATTTATTTTTTCAACAATCTTCAGTCAAACCCAGAGGTTCGCTAGAAGAAATTCCATAAAGGTGTGCAGTATTTAAAGCACATTTCGAAGGTAATAAATCACATTAAGACCTTTATTCGGATTAATTATCCAAACCTAATGGGGCGTTGAAATATTGATTCGTATTTTTTCAGTTCTGAAATTACTTAATTAGGGTATTATTAGATTTAGGATTTCCGCGATGGGTTACTAGTAATTTATTTAGCAGCTTGAAAACGAGATCCAGGTACCGGAGAGACGGCAATCGAGTCGGTGCCTTCTCTGCAGCTTCAATGAAGTCCAAACACGAAACAAATGGATCGCACTTGGCTCCCGTGGGGAGGCCCGGCTGGGAGCATTTTATCTGGTTTCTTTTAGCTTTTAAATCTAATCAATTGTTCATCGCAGCGTTCGCCAACCAATGATATTGGGTATTGATCTTTTGTCTGAGAACCAATTCTTCCACTTTGACTCCCTCTGAAAAAAAACACATTCTCATTTATTTGTAATAACTAGGTATAAAAATGGCCATCATTTGCGGTTTATCTTTACAAATAAAGTAATCTTCAACGGATGGCGTTTGTAATGAAAAATCAAAACATGGGTTTCATTGTAGCCTGTTTGCCTCAGACCATGACTCAGCATAATTATTTGAAGAATCCGATGGCGGCTCGGAGGCGCCGATTGAATTCCATTCACACCATGTCGCACCGCCGGACCGGAAGTGGTCTAGACCCGGGCCAAACGTGGGCGATAATAGGTGGGTTTTGCCTTCGAAGGCCAAGGCAATCTAAATATAAACTGGCCTAATGAGAGTTTTTCTCGCCGTGAAATTCACGGTTGAATTCGATTGGGTTAAAAAGCTATGAACATCGAGAAGGGACTGGAGACAAAAGACAGCAGGATGGGAGAGGCAGTAACAGGAGAAAATAACAGATATTGAAGGTTCATAGACGAAAAGATTCAGAAGAAAAAGGTGCAGATGGGAAGGACTAGACCTAGTTCAGTCCAGATGTGAATAAAACTTTCAGATCAAGGTGAGGATAATTTAGAAAAGAGACACAGGACGAACCTTTGAGTTTACGCATGTATAATTCCCGCGTATGTATGCGTCACCTCGGGCACATGCACGGCCAGGTCATATTTTGGTGTTAGCTACAGCCGATTTTGACTTTTATATTTTGTTTTATCTAAATGATCTATATCTCTATATGTGTGCAGCTAGATGTAGCCATATGTCCACGCCGGACGCCCAATACAGTCATTACGCGCACATAGATCGCCTGGCGGTGATACATACCGGGATTGTTGGCCAGAATTGTCAGGTGGAAACTCTGCAGTAGGTGTATTTGAGGCCCAGGTCTCCTGTCGGGAGTATTGTTGAATCCAAAAATGTCTACCTTTTGCTTAGTGACTATGTACTGTCTAAGGAAATGTGATTGTATTTAACATTGTGTGTTGGCACGTAATGGGGAATAGGAAAGCCGGATATCTTTGGACAATGAGAATAGACAGCTTAGATCTAGATAATGTAACACTGTTCCATGGCTCCACAGAGGAGGGCCTTATAGAGAAGAATGCATCATTCATTGATGTTGTGTAGGAAACCTATCCAGCGAAAGGTCAGGATGCGAGGAAACCTCTTAAAAGGGTTATTGTTTAATGATATTCAAGGTCTTTCAGCTAATACTGTTCTACTTGCCCAAAGGTCGTCCATAAGATTTCAATAAAGTCGACCCACATCGTCCCTGGGCCTTGTTGACATACAGAAAAGAGTCTTCATGTAAGACCCTAATTATTCAACGATCCCCGGGATCGCACGGTAAATCTACAGAGTTATGTGACTTTCTTGTGTTTTCTTGAACATTTAAGGACGTACCTTGCAGTTCACAGTGCTGCCAACTTGTTATTCTTAAATCTTTCGGGTGAAAATGTTTGTTTTGTGACTGATTCTAATGTCATATCGGTGAAATATAAAATTTGTCTATTTTGTGCGAAAACGCACTAGCTAACACAGGCACATTTGCATTTGTCTGATTATTATTAGAAATGCATTCAAACAGGTCTGATGTTGCTCGTACTGTAATACGCAATACTTTATATTAACTATAATCTGTGAAAATAACATGGGTTTTACTCTTTGAAATTAACATTTTAGAATTGCTCCATATTTGATCACAGTATTATCATGACATTAATCTCTAGAAACAACATTTCTAACCCCATTGTCTGAATTAGGCTTGTCTTCTCGTTTATTTTCTCCTTAGGTAGTGATAACGAGACTATATATTATCAATGACAGCTTCGTATCAGATAGATGATACCTTATTTACCAACTTGGTCAGGTGTTGAGTAATATCGTCTATGTATATGTGTCACTCAGTTTTTCCTCTCTTAGTCTCTCTTTCCCTTTTTCTCTCCTACCTAATTTGTTATTTGCAATGTCATATACAGTAGCTAAGGCCTAATCTTATAGACTAGCTAATCCAGTGACAGAAAAGAGAATTCAGGTATCTTCTATTCTAAGAAGACAGATAACTATACACAGATATATGCATTTATAACATATATTACAACAAAAGTATACAGTTACATAACAATTCTCATCGACATACAAAATCACATTCACTTTTGTAGTGTTCATATGATACAAGTCCTCCTTGTTATAGCAGCACTCACAGTCTAAGACCTTCAGTTATGGTCAAATGTTTCTTCAACTTGTGGATATAGATGATCCAAAAGCAGTGGCATATGGTGGTAGTAGTCATCAGTCTCTGTTCCTCCAGTGCTGGGGTGATAGCAGCTTATGAAGAAGCCCAATCCTCAGTAAAGGCCTCTGTAGCCTAGTGTCCTATGGTTTTCTAGCTTCCTCACTGTAGTGGTGATAATGCTGAGGAGCATGGAGATGTTGATGCCATGTTTTCTGGGTTCCAAGTGAGCTGTGAGTGGAAATCTGCTTCCTTATATACCCTATCAGGGGGTCAGTTCAAACAAAGATAGGGGATGATTCAAACATTGGGGGTGGCAGTGCAAACAGTTGGACCTTAACCACTATCTGGAGCGAGGACCTGTTAGGAGGCACTCTGTGATATTCTTAATACATACATCACAGAAATAATAATATTTCTGCATGGAACATAACGTCCTCTTGTTTGTCCTATTGCAATCTTCCTTTCTCATTCTCTTTGTGTTCAGCTTGATTTCATTTTCCTCTCCCCTTGTCTTGACCTCCCTTTCCTCTCACATTATCTCGCTATCCTTCATTCCTCTATTGTCTTCTATATGCCTCTTTTTCTCTCTGGTTTCTTTCCCTCTTGTACTCTCTTTCAACTCCATGTTGACATAATTGTGTTCAGGGATGTTATACATTGAGTAGCGACAAGAAATGCCAGACATCTCACAGATAAAAGGCAGCCCCAGTAATACCAGAGAGCGTGCAGGGGAAGGGCAAGTTACTTGAGAAGGATTCTCTGCTTAAAGAAAAACGTCTTTTCTTTCCCGAAGCAGATCGTTCTCAGTAGCTAAGAGCTGCACTTGGCGTGTGATTGGAACTCGAGATGCCTCGTCTTACGAGCCTTTTCTAATGTCGTGCAAACAGAAAACCAGTCGAGCTGTCCAAGTCAATGGTTTTTTTTTGTAATCTTGGAACGGGCTGTAGGTTCACCTTTTGGAATGTTCTTAGTTTGAAAGGCATATTACCGACATTAATATGCGCGTGAGAGGTTACTGAACTTTGTGACGATTGTGGCAGTCGATTCCTGAATTTAGCACCACCTGACGACTTACAGCAGGAAAAGGTTAGAAATCGTCTAGCATAAACACTGAGCGAGTGACGACTACAGATGGTCTTATTATAGTGCTGATTCCACCTACACGATGCATATGCCATGTTGCCTCTGGGTACACCTTGTTACATCATCCAGTGGTAACGCCAAGCTAGTGACGACTATAGATCATCTGATAATGTTAGATTATACAATTTGGCACCATCTTGCGATTATATGCAGACAATTTGACGCCAACGACTATTTTAAGGCAGCGCATTTCTAGAGTGTGAACGCGTGAGGAAATTATTAGACGAACGACTATTGCAGCCGTTATTGGGTAATTGAGCTCCACCTGGTGACTCTTAGCTACACCATCGACAGTCACCACAGTTTTAGTCGTCAACGCCGTGATAGGTACCATTCATAAAGTAGGTAAGTAGTGACAGGATAACAAGGGGTCAAAGTGCATAAACACTAAATTGAGAAGGGGGTTCATGTTTCAGAAATGGATGGACCCTTATTATGTGATATCAACAGGTTGACTAGAGAATAGTAATATTCTCAGGTATTTGTTGAAATATACCTGCAAATCCAGAAATATATACCTCCCTTGACCTCCCTATTCAATTCAAGGCAATTTTGCATCGTAGAGCGTCGTAACGCGCATCAGTGTACCTTGGAAGTCCAATGGATTTTGAGTTGAAAGGGGCGAACCCAACGGGCTTCCGATGCACACTTACGCATTACGACTCATTCAGTTGTCGCTTGGTCACTCCATGTTGTAATACCCAACGGAAATCCTATTCAAATCTTTCAATTAATGGGAAATATATGTTCCTCACATGGGATGGTGATTTATCGACATGCGTTCAGCACATACTATTCATTCTATTCATAAATTCCCAATTCACAGAGTGGGAAACAAGATCACTCCACCGTTTCCCTCTTTTACATTGATACGTAGCAAACATACGTTGAACTCTGATAATCCTTTCTCAGTTTATACCTTAAATATAAATCGATTATGATAATGAACGGAAATGTTTATAGATGACATTATTGGTATTGTTGCTTTACATAATTATCCATCCCTTGATGCATTGAACTACGAGTTCATAATTAATTGATATATTATTTACATTTTCGGGATGGGTTATTAAAGGCATATCCTAATCAGCAGTGGCGCCACCTAGTGGTCTACAAATATTGATAATTATTGATTCCAACTTGCTCTTTGTTACTGAGTCTATACAAAATGAGTGAAATATGACGTGTTGCATAGTTTCACCTAAGCCAATAAGTAAAATAGTCATATTCATATCTACTTGATTTAGAGGAAATATACTTAAAAAATGTATTGCTTAATTCTCTCAACAACAAGAATTGCTACCCATGATTACACAATGTGTTGAGACTTAAATCGGTAGTTCTACATATCATCTATGACCTCTGTAGGTTGAAAGAATATCTTAGAATATCAATGTATTTTCAGGATCAAAGATTGACTCCCGACGTATAAGTCAGATGCACGTTTGATCAAAATCAACTTGCGGGAAAATCACATTGGTTTTAATCTTAAAATGGATTATTGTCTGAAATGCCTTTAAATGATCCAGTTTTTTAGGCACTCCCTAATACTATGTCTGAGACCCCCAGCAGCCCCCAGCCCACATCCCCCCCGTCCCCACCTCTCGAGGATGGTTATGGTCCATTAGATTGTAGGTCAACTCTCCACTGATGTCTACGTCCCAAGGCGCTAGAAAATATCATGTAAGGAGGTCAGGGTCAAGGGTTTGCTGCGAATACTCGGTCTCCTTTTTTCCTTATATGGACTTAGTGTAATGGGACAACTCCATGGTGTCTCACAGGTCACCCATGCTGCTCAGGTCGGCGGTTTATCCGTTGGGGTCAAACTTGACTAAGCTCATTATGACCTGGATAGCACCCAAGCAAAATTAATTTTACACATGCACCATGGGTGGATATTTCATTAAAAATCTTTCTATATCTTTTTTTCAAATTTTCCTGTAAACTGATCAATATACTAAGGAATTTAGGAGGGGAGGTTACGGTAGTTATTAGCTTAGAAATATAGCAAAGAAGGAAAGGAATTTAAAAAAAAAAACGATTGACGAGCTAGGAGAAAGCGAATCGGTAGCAAGTCTATGAAAAGTTTGCGGGCTTACACCTGGCTCATGCGGGGATCGGAAACGGACCCCTCAATACCCCAGGTGGCCATGACCCGGTCCTGATGTAGACCAGATATGGACTTGATATTAGGACCGACGAGGATGTGGGTGTTTAATTACTGCTGCATTAGACTGGCGATTATCGGTTGAAAGCCCAATTTTGAAGGCCCGGTGAGGTATTTGACATATTTTAGCTACATGGAACCAGGGATTAATAATCTAGATAACCAGATGGGTACACTGGTGTAGAATAGAAGGACATTCCCATCTATCGCAATCGCTAACCACTGTGCTAAACGAACTGATTTTATATATATTTTCTCAAACTAACGGAAGAATAAGGGGATCCTTTACCTATATAGGGTTCATATGTTGTACAGAATTAAATAATGTTCATAAAAACGTACGACACCATCACCCTTCTCCGTTTTCTGATAAAAGATATCTAATTCAAATAGATGCAGGACAAGCTATTTTCCCATGACGAGGAGATATATGATTTCAAAATATATACACCCACAGATACACAGATGAATAGTGAGACCCTCGCTACTCAAGGCGCTATCGATCTACAGCCTCCCTTCTATTATACAAACTTTTTGTTTCTATGATTGTCCAATTCATCTCAACTATCCTGACGGCCAGACCTAATGGATTAGTATGGAATTGGATGTTATATACACTTCCAGGGCCTGACTGCCCCAACATTCGGCCCCGTAACGAGCATGACTGACAGTCCATGTGACGCACCTATACTTATTCACTCTTTTATGTCCATCGATATCACATTGTATCCTTGGTACTCGAGGCCAATAGGATTAGAACAACTATACTGCTAAACCCGGCAACTGAATAAATCTATATGTGACTCCATTTCATGTATGATTTATTAGTAGGTACTGAAGATATGTATGCGGAATATATCCTAGAACATGTGAATAAGAACAAATTAAAAAAAATATACGATTAGCACGTTAGTGTTCAACTGGAATATGATAAAAATAGGATTTTCAAAGTTCAATTAACTGAATCCCTATATAGAGCCTGATATCAGGAATATGTTATGCGCTGAATGAAAACACAGGAAGGATAGAGCGTTAAGCATGTGATCAAAAGCCTCCATAGAGATCCGATTTAGTCATCAACATGTAACTATATGATACTCAAAATGTAATCATTCTTTAGCATTCAAACGTGGAGAATTCAAACAGCAGATGACCCGGTACCGGTCTCTTGTGACCTCCGGGAAGCTGTAGGTGACTTGAACATGCTTGTTCGTATAGTAGTGTATTATCAACAAGATTAGTATGCTGTTAATTAAAGTCAACGGATATGGACTATGTTTATTATCTGTTCTCATGTGACGATTGATCGATCTCATAATTGGGCATAATCAAAAATATTTTCAGGAAGTTGAAAATTCACAGAAAACCAGACAAGCTGATTATGATTAGCGTTGGTTTATTTGGGGATTGAATTACATCGAGATAAGGGGCGGTCGATGGGAATTGTTGCGACGTTTCGTCTGATTAATCAGACCTCTTCAGTCAAAAAGATTTTGGAAAGGTAGTGACACTAACTTTCACCATGTTGAATGGAAATTGGAACCAAATTAAGTTCTTCAGTTGCGAGCAGTTGTGATCAAACGTAGGACACATGACAGTAGCAGCTGAGAGATGGAAACAACACAGAAATAGGAACAGCTCAAAGATAGTAAGAGTTCAAATTTAGGAACAGTGCACCGATAGAAATAGCTCACAGTTAGGAACAGTTCACAGATTCTGAATTCACACTTAGAAAAACCTAAAAAAAACAGCTCAAGAATAGAAACAGTTCACAACGAGGAACAATTCACAGATAGGAACAGCACATAGTTAGGAACAGGTCACAGATAGAAACAGGTCACACAAAGAATCAGCTCACAAGTAGGAACAACTCACAGTTAAGAACAACTCACAGTTAGGAACAGCTCACAGTTCGGAACAGCTCACAGTTAGGAACAGCTCACAGTTAGGAACAGCTCACAGTTAGGAACAGCTCACAGTTAGGAAAAGCTCACAGATAGGAGCAGCTCACAGATAGGAGCAGCTCACAGTTAGGAACAGGTCACACATAGAATCAGCTCACAAGTAGGAACAACTCACAGTTAGGAAGAGCTCACAGTTAGGAACAGCTCACAGTTAGGAACAGCTCATAGTTAGGAACAGCTCTCAGATAGGAACAGCTCACAGATAGGAACAGCTCTCAGATAGGAACAGCTCACAGATAGGAACAGCTCTCAGATAGGAGCAGCTCACAGATAGGAGCAGCTCACAGCTCTGAGACTGTGAGACGAGTCGCTAATTACGCAGAGATTACTCGCGCGGCAGCCTGCTGATTGAGCGACTCGCCTCCCACACGCAATTAGCCGAATGCGGCGGAATGCATGTCGCCTAATTAACCTGTGATCACGTGATCACACCGCCAGCGCGCCCTCTGCCGGGGCCCGCTGATGAATGAGGAGGAGGGCGCAATCAGAAAATCAAGATTTCTATTTCATTGTAATTCTTTTTTTATTAGGCGAGGAATTAATCAGCGTTTAAGTCGCTGGATGAATGGATGGGATCCATGCTGTGGGATGATTAATGAACAGCGTTAAATTCTAGATCCTCTCTCTTTGAGCTGGTAGAGTACCTAGTAGTGTACTGTATTTAACTTCTCCGCAGTGCGCCAGTGCCGGTAGCGCATGGCCATACCCTAAAATGCGACCAATATCGTTCTGCATAGGGATGTAACATGAGTCGATAATTATTTTGATATCCATTATTCTACCTTGCATATGCATGGAGGACGTAAAATATATTTGAAAAAGTCCGTTGGTAACTGCACCTGCCGACCTGCCGGTTTTGTTGGTAGCGGGTGCAAAGTGGCTAACTTTATATGAGAATAACTATCTGCCCTCTAGAATATGTTATGTGAGTGTTATCAAGGAGCAGTGAAAGAGCAGGAAACTTGCCGTCAACACTCCTTCACCGAAAAGTCAGCGAGCAGTCAGGGAGCAGTCAATGCGCATTCGTTCAGTTAACTCCCACTTAACTCCCACTCAATACACAGTCAGAAAACAGTCAGTATGCCGTAAATGTCCTGTGGATGCACAGGGAATGCACAGTCAACGAGCAGTCAACAAGCAGTAAACATAGAGTCAACATGCAGCCAATGTGCACTAAAAAATATAGTCAACGAGCAGTCAACAAGTGATCAATGGATGGTCAATGAGCAGACAACAAGCAGTCAATCAGCAGGGAACTCGCAGTCAACATGCAGCCAACAAGTAGTCAACACCGAGTCTTCATGAAATATACAAGCAGTCAATTAACAGTCAATGCACAGATAACAGGAACTCAATGAGCAGCCAAAAATGCAGGTATTAAGCAATCAATGAGCAGCCAACATGTAATCAGCAAGCTGTAAATGACCATTCAATGAGCAGTTAGTGAGCAGTTAGTGAGCAATCAATGCATTGAAAACAGAACAATATTAGTGAGCAATCAACAAGCAGTCAAAGAGCTGGCAACGAGCAGGTAACAAGCAGTCAACAAGTAGTAGACAAGCAGTCAACGAGCAGTCAATGAGCAGTTAGTGAGCAGCTAGTGAGCAGTCAATGCATAGGAAACAAGCAGTTAGTGAGCAATCAACGAGCAGTCAAAGAGCTGGCAACGAGTAGGTAACAAGCAGTCAATAGGTAGTAAACAAGTAGTCAACGAGCAGCAAACGCGCAATCAACGTGCAGTCCACGAGCAGGCAACTCATTTCTATTTCCGCCGTTATTCTTTCACCTTATTAACGCATGCGCGGCTATACTTGTCCCACTTCCGGCGGACCGGACATCGTGGTCAGTATCGTCACATCGACCCTGGCCCCCGCGGACCAATGAAATGCAGCGAGACAAGCTCCCCGTCCGGAGATCCAATCAGAGGTCGCCGTACATCTACACGCCTGCGGCTTGCAGATAACGCTCTCGTGACAACCTCGCTGCCCGCGAGATCGCCGACCAGAGATCTAAAGCGGGTGCTTGTGCCCGGCGGCTGGTGATACGTAAAGTCTGGGATGACCAGGAACCGGCGACCGGAAGCTGTGCTCCAGTTATTGGCAGGGGTCCAGGAGACAACGTTAAGAGCAGCAGTTCCGGCATGCTGCAGGGTAACCGCAACGCGGCCGGGTTATCAAGATGGTAAACACAGTGGAGGCTGTTCTATAAACGTCACTCATCTCGTGGGGCTATCCATAAAGTACGCACGTAATAATGGGGGGATATTTCCGGAAATTTTGCGTGAATATTTTATGGATGGCATCATACACATTTCTTCCTGCAGGGGAGCTCTTTGATATTTATTGACAGTGAGAAGGAAAATGCCAAGGAGTGGGGAGCGATCGCGTTAAGTAAACTCTGTCCCTTTTTCCTGATCTAAATCCTTTAAAAGGTCAGGTCATGATTAGAGGCATACAGTGCACATGATTGGTTATGCGTTGTGCCTGTCCCAGGTGCTGCTGGGGATGTTTGGTTAGAAACACTGGTAACGAGAAAGTAATAGGCTAAAACCCTGGACAGGCTCAACTTCGTTTTACCCCATTCTATTTGTGTGGTTAAATGTGAGGATAGTCGGATAAAGATATAGGATGTATGTAAATGTGTACATTAAAATCTGAACCGGTGTAGGCGAGTGGGTTGGTGGCTAGGCCTTAGGGGTTATGTACATGTATGGTTCTGTGTATTTATAATCCACCGATTACCGAGTCTCCATACTAAATATAAAGTGACTGTGCAATTCACAGGATAAAGATAACGGGTGCTCGTAATCTCTGGGGATAACGATAGAGGCCATTGTGTACAAAGTCCTTTCTTTGATAATTTTCATTATCAATGCTGAATAATAAAGACAATATAAACTTGTTTCAGATAAAAGCGGTCGTGATCTGCTGAGACTAGACTCTACGTAATATCCTAGCATTCACTCGAGTATTACTACCCCACTAGTCCTCAGAGATTACGGTTTTGTCTAGACTGGCTCCAGTCCCTGCATCCTATGTCTACTCTCCTCGCTGGGAAACATGTTCATGGGCCAGTCAGAGAAGGATACATACTTTAATGAACTTTATTCTGATTGTGATTAATCATTTAATGAATGTTCATATTCAAAGACTTTAGCAAGTCTAGGTTTTATCTAAAACCAGTGAATGTTATGCATCTATTTATATTTAGTTGTGTATGTGTGTGAATGGATGGTTGAGCAGCATAGTGTGTGTAGGCTTAGGTAAATGTATGTAGATCTATGTGTACACTTGTCTGTAGAGTGGTAAGACTATACACTGTCACCTAGCCGCTAGTCTCACGCCTATGTCTCTCTGAGTGTGTGCCCCCTCCTCGCTGTGTGAGACTGCCAACATCACGGAAGCCACTCGCTGGCTTCCCGCCTCCCTCTGTCTCGCGGGGGCCGGAAGCCTCGCCCCACTGGTATGAAGACGAACGAGCACCAATGGCCGATCTATGAGGATGCTTTTATAGACCTCTTTTTACGGTGAAATAAATATGCTTTGAGTAGAGTTAATAGCGGCGTCCCGTCTCCTTGCAAGCAATCCTGAACAGACATAATACTTTACCGCAATGAGAGCTTTTTTTCCTGATGTGTCTTTTTTTCTTGTAAGTAATTTTGCAGTAGGGTTATGTGGGAAACAAAGTGCTATGAGGACTGGTACTATATATACCTGGGGTGGATAGTCATAGTAGAAATCCTTACTCGTTACATTTAGAAGGTTGAATAGAGAAAACATATTACCACCTTAAGTCTAATAGGCAATTTAGTCGTTGTTAGGTGAATTTATGAATTCAATGAACGCAAACAACAATCTATTACTTGTTTTTACAACAAAATTCCCCACATGACATGTTTTTATATAGAAGTGTTTATTGACATTTGTCATACAGACATTCGTCATACAGTAAGACGATATTCCATGCTTTTGGCACTACTTAGTTAACATACTAGACAAAAGAACAGACAGTACATTACATCACATTCATACACATTAGATAACAGGGATATATTTAATTCTTGTCCTGGCATGGTATTGAACATCTCATACAACAAGTATATGTCTTGGACTACTTACACAATATCTCGCCCTGTAATATTCGCCGCTCTATAGCAATGTATCGTTTATGAAAATATCTGAGCCATTAAATGTATAAAGTACAATTTTACTATAATGCTTTTTTTGCTATCTGCTGTCTAAAATAGCTTATACGTATAATGACATGATATGGCTCTAGTTTTTCAAATAAACTATAGTCATGCTCTATATGAAAACATTGCCACTCTTTGATGTACATGTATATTGCTTTGGTATACGTCACAAGCAGAATTTCTCCCTTTAAATAAATGCTGAAATTGCCGCCTATCACTTTAGTATATTCAGTATACTAGAACTAGAGTTACTGCGTGTCATATACATGTTCATATATAAGTGTGTGTGTATGTATACACACATACATGTGTAGGTCTAGTTAGCTGGCAGGGCTGTGCCCTATCACGCCGTATATATAATCTACGATGTCCTTCTAACCCTCGACCTAGCACTGTGGCGCACGGCGACTGTGAAGCCCTCTGCTGGCCGCCCAGTTAATTACAGGTGTTCTTTATGGCTGGCGTTCATCATGGCCCCAGTAATGCCGACCCCTGCCCCTGTGCCACCCTCTCCGGCCCTGCATGTAATCACACACACCCGCAGGGTCTAAGCGCCCCACAGTCTAATCACACACACTGTATAGGTGACTTAAGGCTGGCGTCCCCCAACCACGACAGGGCTACGACAAGCATGGACAAGAAAGTTCCAGCCTTGTTGTGAGAAGGTGAGCTCTGCGACAGCGTTGTCGGGATGTGTCGTAGGTTACACGCTCCACCTAAATATTCTATCGCAGACCTCTGCAACAACCTCCCGACACGCCACAACAAGGCTCCAGTCGTGGCAAAAATCGGAAATGTTCGATTTTGTTGTAACCTTGTCGGAAGGCCCCCAATAGGCCCCCGACTAGCTTCATGTCGCAGCCTGTAGTAGCCTTGTTGTACCCTCTTGTCGGGAAGTAGGGTCCACCAACCAAGACAAGGCTACGACAGGCTTTCCAATCATGGACCTTGTCGAGAACCCATTGTCGTAGCCTTGTCGTGGTTGGTGGACACCCGCTTATATGGTCTTTTTCTCATACACTGTAGACTATATTGGTCATGGTCTGACCACACACTGAGTCTACAAGCCCAACAGTCTAATCGCACACTATCTATGCATCCACAGTCTAATTACGCACACTGTCTATGCACCCCATAGTCTAATCACACACACAATCCCAGGGTCTAATACCTACACACACTTTCTATGTGCCACATAATCTAATCACACACATTGTTGATGTGTCCCATAGTCTAATCACACACATCCCTTTGTCTAATCGTGCACACTGTCTATGCAACTAGTCGTGCATACTGTATATGTATCCACAGTCTGCTCACACATTGTTAACATGCCTCAAGGTCTAATTGCATTATGTCTATGTGCCCCACAGGGTAATCACACACACTGTCTATACACCCCATGGTCCAATCCCATTCTGTCTATGTACCCCACAGTCTAATCACACGTGCACACTGTCTATGCGCCCCATGGTCTAAACATATACCATCTATGTGCCCCATGGTCTAATCACAGACACTGTCTATGCACCCCACCGTCTAATCCAGCTCCATTCACTGGCGCCCTCTGCCCTCCACCGACCAAATTAATCAGGCAGGCGAACAGTCCCGGCATGCCCTGGGAAAGGAAGTGGACCTGATTGGAACTACTTCTTGCGGCGGAGGTAGACCTTGATGCGCCCTGACAGGAAGCGCGCTCTGGTGGCGGCGCGTTAATACAGGAGACGCGAGCTGGGGTCATGTGACCTGCCCCGCTGCCATCTTTTGCATGTCTGTCATTATGGTTGCTGGTGGCGGTCCCTGTGAAGGCCGCGGGTGTCAAAGATGATACAACTTCCTCGTGTCACGTGGGAGGGTAAACCGAGCCGCATACGCACGTCACAAACGGGGGGCCGACCCCGTCTATCATGGCGCCCCTAGTGGGTTGTTAGGGCGCTACCAACAGCGCCCCTGTAGCGGTGACGTTTAGAACCACTCTCAGTAAGCACAGTGTTTTACAACAGGTAGGATCCATCTCTTCATTACTACGCGCCTCTATAAAGGTGTCCGCCAAGCCATTCCGCTCCCTCATCTTACATATCACCGGAAGTGCAAGCCAACAGACGACTGCGCATTCGCTGACCTAGAATCGACCAATCAGAGTCCGCTCTAAAGAAAGCGTCCCGAGCCTCCGTTCGTCTCAAGTTCCCAATTATCGCCCAGACCAGAAAATGCTCGGCGTAGATCGACGCGTTTAACGCTCCACCGCGCCGCGAGATGGCGCCACTGATATCCGGCGCCATCTTGGATACGGAGCCTCTCTCTGGGAGTGAAATGGGGACGCAGATTTGCTCGACGACAAGACGCAATGAGGCATAGGACAATAGCCGCTGCGCTGGTTCTTCCGATTCCTACCTCATTACTGTCTGCCGCGCATGCGCGAGTAGTGCATTGGAGTGACGGGAGGGGGCGCTGATGTCTAATTGAGGATGTGTGTCTAGAGATAGTAGAGTCTGGAGAGGACGGAAGAACACTGCACTCCCCGGAGAAATCGCCAGGATACCCGTCCACGTAAATGTGATAGAGAGGCAAGTGGAAATCGATTTGGCGGATCTGTTCTGGTTGCATGTCAAGTAGGATGTTTCATCTATTTATGAAAGACACCCTCCTAAGTAGATTTATCAGAAGCTATCATTCTAGATGACACACAGATCAATGGAAAAGAAAGGTGACGGATCAGTGCATCTACACGGACAATTATACAGTCGTTGAAAGCAGATGATTAATGCGATGAATACTGTTCACTTTACGTTGACAGCGAACTAATCTCAGGTAGAATCTACCTTACCACATTCAGTGTCAAGTCTATAGGTTTTTTTATCCAACCTACTCTACTATTAAGGGGTACTTATAATGATGGCATTAATAGCCCTGTACTGTGCATCCGTATATAAAAGAATATGTGGATCATCTAGTCATTTAATATAGTGTTGTCTCGTAGAATTTTCCTTATTACTTGGGAGTTGGGGCGTTTCAATATGAATATTCCCCTCTCCACTGGGTTCGATGCGCTGCAACTGAATTGTCTCAGTAAGTTACCTGCGAGTTATTCGCCAGTATGGGGTGTTTTTATAGCGGCATTTGTTGGCTATTTTGTTATATTTTCTCTCGGTTTACGGGGGGTATGGTTTCGATTATTTGAAGTCTCTTCAGGCGGTTGCGATAGGTCATTCCGTGGTCTTTTTTCCTTATGTTTGTTACAGGGAAAAGGATCAGGTAGCCCATTATTTTTTGTCGTTTCTCTCTGTGTGTCATCCTAGTGTATTTACATTTTGCTGTAGAGCAAAAAATTGTCTTCGTTTGATGTTTTCCGAAAAAAAGGAAAATAAATACAACAAACGCTTGTATATTACTGAGCGTCAACCTCTCGTTGTGTACAGCTTTCTGTCCAAAAAACCCATCGATAATACCCAATGTATATATATATATGGTGGAAACGGTTCAGTGGGTAAAACGTACATAAAATTTGCGAACATGACTTGTATGGTGCGTTGCTTCATGACAACTGGTTTCTGCTTTATGTCACAGCTTTATGTATTGACGTGATGAAACTTGGTCGTATATAATGCCAGTCAAGTTAAGAAAATAGGAAAATAAACTAAGCATTTAATCTGATAATTGTTACTTCGATGTGCAGAGACAGAGACTTATGTTTCACAGTTGCTGCAGATCATATCAGCTCTTTGCTGCTCCATAGTGTCAGCTCGAGATCTTTATGTAACTGCACATCCTCCCTCCTGTTGTTCTCCCAAGTATTGACCTCATTCATTCTGAGTACCCTGGTGCACATCTTGCCTCTTGTCGTTTGATCATCGCATCCTCAGTTGTTTCATCGTTTGATCGCTTGATTGCTCTACATTGTGTATTCGATTCATGCTGTTTGCAGAATTGAGAATTGTACATTGCATTTTTTTGTATTTGCACGATAACAAGATAACAACAACAACAATAAGTCCGTTTTAGTCAGAGAGATGTCATTCCTGTGGCTGTGCTAAGGTTGTATTAGCTTAATGGTTGTTTATATCAATCCATGCCTAGTATCATACCATATGGGTAGCTAGGGAGGTGCTAAGTGGGTAGTGCCCTGCCATCTGGTCAGGGAGGCCACTTGCATCACCCATAGTGTCCCTGCACTTTTTAGGTTGGGGTTGAGGTTAGGAAGTAGAAAGTCCATGGTGTAAGGGTGTATCAGTGGTACTGGATGGGTAGTGCCCTACCATCGGGGTTAGGGAGGCCACCAGCACCCATGGGTAGTCCAACCATTTCATTTCCGAGGGTTCTGAGGACACATGTCTTGGGTGAAGCTCCTGTGGTACCTGATGTGTAGTGCCTTGACATATGGACAAGGAGGCCACATGCACCACAAATAGCTCGCCCCATGCTACCATAACAGATCCTTGTCCTTATAGAAGCGGACCAGGGGTAAGTACCCCTCTTCCGCTGCTACATGGAGAATCCTTATTGCTCTTTCCTTCCTAGATATGAAGCTAGATGTTTTGTTTTGTATGTGTTTGATGGAGTCATAATTAACTTTAGGGCAGTTAGCTAGAATGTGCTTGATAGAGAAGATTCTCTTCCCGCAGTAACAATTAGTGTATTCGGGAATGTCTTCCCATCTGCGATGTCCTAACCTAAACCTATAGAAATGGTGTTTTAAAGTAAATTATATAGAAAAACAGTAAAAAAAAGAACCCACATAATGCAGGGTATATTATGTCTCATCAATCAGTTGATACCTTATCAGGTTTTATAAAGTTTTATAAAAAATGAATTGTTAAATAAGCTAGCCTTTTTCATATAATACAGACTTAATGACTAATGGTAAATGAGATATGATGCAGTGGTGTCCTCTATAGGCAAAGATCGGAATTATTGTATAGTCGCTCACCGAATTGGGCATATACATGACACAAACTATGCTGGCCTATATACGCTAATAGATAAGGCGTATGTACACACAAGGAATTGGACGACCTTGTATAAACAAACGCATAACTATATATACGCCTGGCGCATATATATGTAAAATGGTAGTTCTCGTTCAGTGTCATAAATCATCCAATTTTAGTCAGTTGAGAAATATATGAGAGACTTGAAGATGATTTTAGGCTGTGTCTACAGCTGCTGTCTTCATATAGATATAGAGTTTACCTCTTCATCTCTAATTCTTACTCTCCGTCTCTCCTTACTCTGTGCCTCTTGGGTCTCTCTGAGATGTATTACTTGACATATACAATATGTATTTTTGGTAAGCAATTAGAAAAAAACTCTACCCACAGCGCACTTTGCAGAATGAATTATTAGCCACTCTAATTGTCTTGCCACGAGGCACCACATAAATCCCCGTGTTAAAACGCCTGCACGTTCTCTACTGTAGCCGAGTCTACAGTAGTGGACTTACGCTAGAGTAGGTTGGCCGGGGTCGTGGGGTTGAAAACATTTGTTACTCCGACTGTACAAGGGGAGGTAGAGGCGGGCAAAGTGGCTGAGTATGAGTGGTCGGCCGGGACTGGCGGCACACCAGGAGCTCTAATTGGTCGCTGAGTTGATGTTCTGCTCGACCTCTCGGGAGCAGCTCTTTGCATTCCGCCGGCCGCAGTCCCTGCTCTGCACACGCGCCACGTACGCCCAAGGCATTGACCAGTCGATGGCCACCGTCCTAGACCCATTTTACACCTACCGATTGTGACCACCGATTTAAGAATCGGGCACCGCCTGTCGATTTTGGCCCAGTTTATACCTCCGATTGAGACCACCGATTATGGAATCGGACACTGCCGATCGATTTAGGCCAAGTTTACGCGTACCGATCGTGACCACTGGTTATAGAATCGGCAACTGCCGATCAATTTAGGCTAGATTTACACCTATCAATTTGGATAAGCGATTATGTAGAGTCATTCACTGCAGATCGATTTAGGCCCAGTTGACAGATCCCGATTTTGATCAGCGAATACAAAATCGTCAACCGCCGATCGATTGAGGCCCAGGTTACACCAACCAATTTTGTTCACCGATTATAGAACCGGGCACCGCCGATCAATTTTGGCCTAAATTATACACCTTCTGATATTGATCACCTTTTATCTGGCATCATCGGTCTATTATCAAAGATCCCTGATCAAATATTGATAAGTGTGAATAACAAAAAATTCAAACTCGCTTCATTATCATCTGTTATCGGTACCGATCGGGGCTACCCTTTTCGATATTTTCTCGCTGCATTTTCCGTCGGCTGTTGTAAACTGGGTCGTATACCGACAGAGAACTACCGGTGAAGTGAACTTTCCAATTCACCTCCTCCTCTTTCGTAGTGTTTTCATAATGAGCTTCAGGCAAATCAGGTTGACGATACATGTCTAAAAATATTCGGGGTACCTTGTCAAAGGAATAAATCAAACTGAACCTATTAGCCGAGAATCAATAACTGAGTCTTAAACAGTCGAGGCAGGGTATATATCCTTTGAATGGAGCCTTTGGTTTGACCTTTGCGGAACTGTAGCGGTTAGTGCTTCATGACTAATTTAGCGAAGTTGGACAGACAGAAATATGTAAAACAAGGCATTCTTGTAGCCGTGCTCAGGTAGCTTTAGTCTCGGATTTAACGGAAAACATCGGACTATGTTTTCACAGGCGTCTCCTTCTAACAGCTTGTATATGTTATATAACATTTAAAGCAGCTGTCTGTAATTATCTGGTTATGGAAGATGGCCTTTGTATTCTTCGGGCTTTTTTTAATATATATTTCAACCAGTTCTGTGCAAAGGACAGATCTTCCACTGTAGACATGGTTTTTTCACTCAGGTGAAGGGGAATGGCAGCGCCAAGTAATATAAGTTGCTTTAGAGGTCGAGTAATCGTGACTCATTACACATACTATAAACTGTTTCAGCCACATCTTGGGTCGACGATTCTTGGTAAAACAATATGTTTTCTTCCGAGGAGTACCGCCTTGAGTATGTCTATCACGTTCTTGTTTCGAATAACAGCAATGGTCTCAGCTTTTGATCGCAACTTAAGAGACACCAACCAGAAGTGTCTCCATATTACCATTGTTATCATAACAGATGATAACACTGTACGATAGTTAACGACTACTTCATGTACTGGCTTATTATTGAAACATAACTGACAGTGCAGATACATAGTGGGATTCAGCGAATTAAGGGTTTTACTCTGAATCATGCCCCACCGACCTGTACATGACGAGAATATCACGTTTTTATCCTACCCCTCATATAAATCTCCATAGACTTAACATGGTGTAACTGTATGCCACGGTTATGGCATAAAATATTAGTATGCCACTGGTGACATATGAAGTTAAAATCATGTAACAGGGTAGGATAAAATCTAAACATCACTCAATTTCATATAATTTTGTATATCCCATTTGTTGTCTTCCGCTAAAGATATCACTCAGCTCCGCTTTGTGATATAACTCATGCCATATAAACAATCATATGAAATTGAGTGATGTTTCATGATATTACAGAATCCTTCTATTATATGATCGATTTATAACACGTTACTATTAGTTGATTCATATCAACCCTCATCAACATTATTCGTGTACTAAAGATGGCTATCGCTATATATTGCATACATGTCGTATATATTGCATACATGTCGTATAAGCAAAGACATTTTTTAAATGGGACCAGTCGGGAGAACGGCATGACCGACCCTGGATCAATGTAAAAACATGACCCCGAATAAAATGTCTCAAAAAGAAGAAAAAAGAGAAGAATCGTCACGCTTCAGTCATCTCGTGTCAACGCTGTGTAAGAACAGGTTCTAGCTCATAGTATGCCATATTTATGCGATGATTATAAAAATGCATGGTTAGCTCTCGGAAGATTTAATATTTCACCATAGGTGAACAACAGGAACTAATTAGTGCCTTTAGGTATTGAATAGTAGGACTCGTTTAGAAGATTATAAAATGTCTAGTGAAAACGCTTAGGTTGACGATTCTCGGTGACGGTTTTTCTCTCTCTAAAAGAACCACTTCACTATCTATCTAGTGATACTCTACATTCCCCGAATTTTAGACACGGCTACACACTCGTCATCAGCCAGTGAGTCGGACCACCACCACCCTACCTACCCTATCCACACACACATACACACACCTACACACACACACCCCACCGACATGTCGGCACGGCAAATATTACCGGCGACACCCTCCATGTCAGCGTTCCCCTCCAGGCTCCAGTGACAGGTCACTACCGCCCTCTACCGACCGCAGCCCGCCAGAGGAAAAAAAATATTGCAGAACCATTGCTACAAAGTTGGCGACGTGTGCGCCACCTTAAGGGCTATTCAATCAGTCATCGCGTATGGGGCGCCAAGTGAGGGGGATTTCCGTTCGGTTGACAGCAAAATCTAAAATAGGTTCGGTGCATACTTGTCTGTTATAGCAGTTAATTGACATATTGAGGGTTGAATAACATTGAGCTATTCAATATATACAATTCTGTAAATTTTCATCAGGATGTTAAAGCAAGAACATCTAATTATAATTACTGCATAGCAATTTAAATTATCAAAATTCATACAATGATGAGATTATTGCTAACTGTTTTGATAAACCCTAAGGTCCTTCCCCCAATAGAATGAAAGGGTATTGGGAGAAAACCTGTAGCAGACGTTCGCCCCTCCGCCTGCGGCGTCGGGGCGAACGTCTGCTACAGGTGATCGAGAACCAAGACATAGTTCTGGCCACAGTCAGGGCGTTTTCTTATTATTACATACCTTAATTCGATCATAAAACGCCATTTATCGAGTCGCCCAGTGACAACCCCTCCATGTTTATACTGTCTGCTATTAACCAGAAGTCCGCCCGCAGGATGTGCCATTTCGCAGGCGCGAAAATATGTAAATTAAGCCTCCACTTGCCTAGCGGATGTTTTGCCGCTATTCGGTAAGCGTATGGTTAACAGAAGATGCGATTGGAGAGTGGTAGGAGTGTGGCCCGGGAACCAGCATAAGTGTGTCTGTGCATCGCCCGTTGCAAGTGGCGTGCTGTATCTATTGATACCTTGATTGTTGGTTGTTAGGAACTCATATTAAATATGAGTTCCTAACAACCAACAATCAATGTATCAATAACGACTTTAAACTCTTGGAACACGCCCCCTGTAACAAATTTTGTTACAGGGGGCGTGTACCAAGAGTTTAAAGTCCTTATTCGATGTCATCCGCCATGTTGTTTTGGTCGCGTTGACGTCGAATATGCACACCTATCGAATAGCACTGAGTGGACTAGAAGCACGATTTAAGATTGCTGTGCGACAAAGCGCACCATACCGGGCCGTAGTCGGCGAATACGACACCCCCGTGAGAGGGTAGTATTTCACTGACATTCGCACATGGGTATGTAATAGTAACATAATTGCAGAGTCCGTACTTCATTTCACTTTATGTGTGGTAGGTAGTGTACATCTTCAGTGCTGTAACAGCAGGTTCAGAATTGAATACAGAGAGGGGAGGGAGGAATATACGGGAGACAATAAGGGTGAAGTCTATTCTAATCTGTAGTCGATGCATTTTTCTCAAATAGTATTTTCTCTCAGTCTCTGGATGTATTCTTTCTACTCCTTCTACACATTTACAATATCTTTTGGTTCCCCACCTTTCTCCTTGTCCTCTTCCTTTCTCTTTTATACTCCTGAATATTCTCTTCTTTCTGTCACTTTTCAATATTAAATGGATGCAAGCAACATTAGCTGCTGATGGGCGACAGATAGACTGTAATCATCTCTTAGTGCTTTAGATGCCTTTCACGTTGCTTACATATGTGAATAGAATGGCTTTTCATACGTCTGGAATAGTCAAATGAAGCCTTGCATTCTCATCGTAGTACTGTGGATATTTGGTTTATGTATCGTTGTGATAGTGATTTGTCACCCAGAGTTCTGATTGGTGCAAGCAAGAACACCTATTGACATGCGCATTATTGTGAGTTTCACTACATTCTTTTAAATTCTAAGAAATGTATGTTTTGTTTAATGGCTGCCATTGAACAGTTTGTTTTAGCTCGCAAGGTGCAATTTGTTTAAGGCTGACAATACCTTGCTCCTAAAAAAGAAACATTTGAGTCAGGAACCACTTTATGGTTGATATCGTATATATGTGGTTGGAAGCTGAAAATGTACATTGTGTTCATGACTGATATCGTACATTCTGTTTGTAGCTCGTAACGTACATTCTGTTTGTGTCTGGCAATATAGGTTTAGTCACTGCCCACCTGAAGTTTAAAAGGTGGCGTTCACCAACCACGACAAGTCTACGAAAGTTCCAGTCGATGCTTGTCACAGCCTTGTTGTGAGAAAGGGGGCTTTACGACAGCATTGTCGGGGCATGTTGAGAAGTGTATGCTCCACCAAAATTAACTACCGTAGACCTCTGCGACATGCTCCCGACACACAGTGACACTCCACGACAAAGGTCCAGTCGTAGGAAAAATCGAAAATGTTCGGTTTTGTCGTAACCTTGTCGGAAGGCTCCCGACAAGCTTCCCAGTCGCAGCCTGTCATGGCCTTGTCGTAGACTCTTGTCGGGAACTGGGGTCTACCAACCACGACAAGGCTACGACAAGTCCTCCAATCGCAGGCCTGTTGTGGATCTTGTCGGAATGCCATTGTCATAGCCTTGTCGTGGTTGATGGACGCCCCCCTTTAGGCCCGGTGTCCACCTACTACGATATGGCTCCGATATGGTCTACGATGCACCTCCCGATAAAAAAGCAAAATCGCGTCGGAGGGCCACCTAATATCGGGGCAGTTGACCACGTTTCTGCGATTAAAAACTGATAAAAAAATATACAGTGCGTGGTGGATTGGCATGTCTAGACATATATGTCTACAATTTTGCCCCTATCTCGATATGTCTCCGATATTTGCTTTTTGTATCGGTGCCATATGGGTAGGTCTAAATTTCTATCGCAGTAGGTGGACGCCAGGCCTTACGGTAAAGCAGAAAGATTCGAGCATTCAGCTAGCGTGCTTTGTCCAATATCCATCCAAATAGTCCCTATAACTGCTGACTTTAAAAACTCGCCTCACTCCTGCATTACATAGACATTCCTAAAACAGAGACCACCATTGATTATTGTTTAATACACTTACGCTGTCATGCGTTTAATCTGCAATTACTTCTCCTGAGGCTTTTGTAAGAGAGAGAGAGACTGCTCAGAACAGAAATCTGTACAATGGCCGACCCTGCCCACTCATTCATTGCTGCTGCTTTTGATTGGCAATTGGGTTTCCCATTCTACCAATTAACGGCAATAATCCGGTACCTATTTGTCATATCTGTGTCTGCGTCATGAGCAGTGGTGAGGATATGGATACTTTCTGCCACATTGTTAATACCTGATTGTATGCATGGGTAGTCAGAATGATGGGTCCGTAGCGCTATGAGAGCTATATTCATTGCATTTATATCACTAATTATAGATAAGGATAGTGAAGCCGGGAATCATATTTTGTCTGGGGTGCGTGATTTATCCTACCCCTAATATAAAATCCCATAGGCTTAACATTGGGTTTCCGTATGCCACGCAGTTTTATATGCCACTAGTGGCATATAGCATTGTTATCACGTAATATTCTAAAATCGAGGAGATAGTATAGGATAAAATCAAAACCTGATTCGGTTTAATCTTGGCCACCACATTCCAGTCCTAACGTTTTGGCTCCGGACTTCACTCGGCTTTGCCTCATGAAGTCACTTTGCCAAACTCCAGTCGTGGAATACGGTAGCCAAGATTAAAACTCATCCAGTTTTATGATAATATTCCGCATTATCTATAACCTGACACTGCGGCATAATCTTATATGGTTTTCATTATTCATCCCTTACATGGATAGTTCATCAACTGTCAATTATTTCTGCAAAAATCAGTTAATTGAATATATATAAGCATTGTGAACACTACAAATCTTCTTAAGAATTTGCCCTCCTTTTTTTTTATTTGGTCTCCCTTTTGCTTTTTGACGTGTTTGCATGTTCTTTAACTCCAGGGAGGGGACCGTGTGAATTACCATTATGATGTATATCTAAAGTGTCTGTGAATTTCAATTCTTTTGTCGTTGCCCGTGCGTACTGCATTTGGTATACAACTTACGTCCTATATTCATAACTATTTGGATGATATATGAAAGATCATTAAACGTGATCATTAATTTCTGCATGTCCTATTCATGATTAAATACAAAAAAAGGTACGTGGATTGGTATTCTAAATATCGTATTGGCATTGCCACCCGCTACATATGCAGCCGTGTCTATGTTTGCCTTGTTGGAAAAAGCCCTCGCTATTCAAGGCGGTTTTTTACTGGATAACAACCAATTCTAGATACCGTAAGAGTCATAGTTGCCATTAGATCATTGGCATACTATGGTTCTCCCTTGGGCCTGGTTGGTAGGCAATCAACTCTGATGCTTACGGCCTTAGTGGTTTGGGGTGACCAAGCAGTCAGGCTTTCCAGGCAGGGCACAATACATTGCCTTTTAGCAATATACACTCTTTATTTTCGTAGTACACCGTCAATTTCATACCATAGAATCCCGTCGAGCTATTACGTTTTTAGAAGGAAACTCATGAGATGAAAATGACTTGGTGCATACTCAACTGAGTTTGACCACGGAGTAATCTATGAAATGAAGCTGAGTGGATTTTGTAGAGGTCAAACAAGGTGAAGTGCAGACCAAATTATTTTAATCGACTGGGTTTCACATTTTATCTCATCCCGTAAACATGATCAAGAACATCATTAATCAATCAGATAACTCACCAAATTAGCCATTCATTGGGTACACTTCTTTAACGACGGTGAAGCATGAGCTCTCAATATCAAGCCTATGGATATTTTGCACATGTCGATATACTTGAGTCTTCAGGGTAAACCACTAATAATGTGTGCTTTCATTGAACTGAATTAATCAAAGGAAGGTCAAATAGGTCAAAATACTGTTTGCTTTTATTCTATGAAATATCTAAGTAAAGCTATTTTAATTACATCTTTCAACCAGTTCCAAATCTGTTTATTTCGTAACCATATCGAGCTTCATTTTATCATTTCTTACTTCCTCATGATATCCTATGAAATCAATCACAGTATCTTTTTTCTGATACAAAATGAAAGTTTACCTTTGATTTTGCTCCAGGGAGTCCATCTGAGTTGCTATGCGAGAAGTCAATGTTTTTCTACATCGGCCTAGGCACACTAGATCCTACAATAGAGCATGTCTACTGCTAGAGGGATACAGTGGATAATTTATTCATTACTCTGTTCAATTATTCAGAAGGATCATGATACTATTTCGAGGTTATTGCTCATTGCTCAGTAGCTTACTTGAAAACAATTATACCGCTGAATGAATTGGCTGTAGTATGTTTTATCTAGGAACTACTTGAATCGTATTCTTACTTATTATTTGGTTTCGCTTCCACATTCACTGAAGAAGAGTATCGATATTCAGTCAAGCCTTTTTGTCATAAGCATGGCTCAGTTATTTTCCATATGTTTTTACTCCATACACAAAGCCTCAATTTCCATATCGGGTCAATTGTTTTGTAATTGAGTTAGATATTTAGCAATTCGTTACATTTGTAGTCCTTGTTCTCAACATGACTATTCAAATGTAATAGATTTGAAAGAAAACATAACGTTGTTAAATGTGAAGAAATGGTATACCTAGGTGCAGTCGTCGATGGTGGCTTGACATTTGAAAAACAAGCAGAAAAGATACAAAGACAAATAAATGATAAAGGGGCTATTTTACAGGAGATCAGAAGATACATAAACAAACAAACAGCTTTAGATATAGCCAAAATCTGCATACTGCCAATTGCGGATTACTGTTCCTTTTTGGTAGAGGGTAGTACTCAATGAGCGAGAAGCAAAATAAATAAATAAATTTATAGGTGCCTCCGAACTGCACTACGGGCTGAAGCATACACAGGGGACAGAATGATCAACACAGAAAATATATTGTGTACATGTAAAGTAATGATAGCGCATATTCGGAGGAAAATGCTTTTAGCAGGGATAATCAGGGGGTTCTATAAAATAAATGCGTTTAAAGAAAAGGAGATAAGAACCAGTGGTAATGCAACCAGGGATCAGTTGAAAAAGAACTTGTTATCATCTAGACCTAGGAAGGAAAGATTCAGGAAGAGTGCAATATTTATACAGGAATTGAGCTGTAGAATAGTCCAAGTCTGGCCACTCAAACCGAAACCTCGAAAAATACGTTTAAGAAAATAGTGAAGTAGATGCTATCGAAGGAAAACGGAGAACATCAAATTACAGACATAATGGGCAACCTCGCGTAAGCGGACACCCCGCGAAAGTGGACACTTTGGCCCGGAATGAAGGGTGACCGCTTACGCGGGGTTCTACTGTATATGTATTTAAAAAAAAATCTTTTTAACCTCCACGAAATGTAGGTACCAATCTTTTTTTTTAAATTCATATAGAAAAGATGAATTATATCAATCACATGTGTTATATTTCAAATAAATGTACGTTATCAAATAACTATAATGACGGAAGTATATCTTTGTATAAAAAATGTATGTTGCTAATTTTTTGCCTGATATTTACGTTAGTGCACCTCTGAGAATGTGACGCCTATCAGTACCATGGTCTTCATTTTATTTCTCCTAAACCTGTTCCGACGTACTGCCACACACGTCAGCACACTCTGACAGAGCCCTTCCGGTAGGTATACGATACGAAAGTTTCTTATCATAACCAAATCTTAGAAAGCAATTACTATTCATCACTGCGACATTTGATTAGTGAATGTTAATGAAAGATGAAGTGTTGGGTGATGAAGGTAAGCAGCAGGCGTCATGCCCACAGACTCTTCATTTCTTTAACCCAGCCAACCTTGATCAGTCCCTTGAAGATTTACATGTTATTAATTGTTTGTTGTCAAAGTATCAATTCATTCCACATACTTGCTCCATGCCGGTTAAGTCCGGCATAACAGTTCTGTTGGAATTAATAACAACGTACATAGAGTAAGGTCCAGACAACAACCACAGATAAAAAAAAAATGATACTGTTTGCAAGGTTACACACTTGACACCTCATAGCTTCCTCATTTCTCTAGCATCATGTCGAGTCTCTCATTGCCCCAAGGAGGGTTACAGACGGAGGGTTGAGTGAGGGGTTGTAGACGATGGCTACAGGAGAGGGGTACTGGGGTGGGTGGGGATGTGGAGCAGTTCAAACCAGAGGGTCGTTTAATAATAGGGACAGTGAGCAGGATTAGGACAATTACAGGAGAGTTTGTTGCAGAACAGTGACAAGGATAGTAGAGTGATTGCATCAAACAATTTAAGTACTTTTTTTGGGTATATTTTAATGTTTTAATATCCTGGAGCTTCGTGTTGAATAAATGATATCTGTATTTCATTGTTCCTTCATTTCTCAGTCCTCTCCTTTCGTTGATCTAACATTTCCCGCCATTGTTAGAAACTGTGAAGGATACTACACGAGCATGAACATTTGTTACATAGGCGTCAGTTAGACATATTTCAGAAAGGACATCTACTTAGATCGAGGTAAGAACAAGGTTTCATTTAAAAACGTACAGGAAGAATATCGCAAGTATGCGTCCTTCGTTCTATCCTTTAAAAGAACAAACGATGTTTCTTAAATAGGGACCGTTCTAGGACTTTCCCATGACACTCCTCTGAGAGAAAAAGGAGAAATCCTTACTAGACTGCCCCAGGGTTATACGGGTGAAGACGTAGACCTCATAAGTAGCGAGAAAAAGAGTATTTGAGTCCCTCAAGATAATCTATAATCTAGTATCTGTACTGTGTTGTTCTACAGAATAGAAAATAGCGAGGGTTCATGTAGCCAAGGAATGGAAGGGAAACACAACAGATGTCGCATTCACTCCCTAAACCATTGTTAGCTTGCCGAATGTAGAAATGTTTAACAGAGGATATGATTGGAGAATGAGCAGTGCGACACAGCCATATTTCACTTCCAGTTTATTCTCGTAATGTACACACCGCGCTGGCGGAGAGTAATTTAGTGACATCGGGGTCAAGTTATGGTCAGTTCTGCCGATTTACAAACAAATAAGGTAAATAATAATATGAAAACACATTGATGACGACAGTACAAAAAGGTGATGTATCCGATCTATTGAGACTGACCTTCGTGTAAACACTTCTGACAGTCCTAATTGGATATGCCTCAATAAGTATGTGCCTATTGCAGTCATAACTCTGTTTTACATAGTATTCAGGCTCCAATGTGGTGCGTTAGAAATTAATGTTGCCTCAGTAATACCTCAGATTTGGTTTAGATAACACGAGGATGCTACACATGTCTGCCAAATGACACACTTACCTGCCTAGACATCATTTACCTATCTTTATCATTGTAAAATGGAGAAAATCATCAACGAGACCTCCACCCTCGGTACCACAACATTCTACTTAGTATCGGCAGTCATATCTTGCTAAACCAACAATATTGCGCTCCTACCTGCTGCCCACACTCTAATTATAAAAGCTCTGAATTCATTAATAATAAGCCTAGAGTTAGACCGAGGGACAGCCTACCTAAACAATGTACCGTAGGATGGCGCTGAATGGCAACCTATGTATTATAGGTTACGCCTTAGGATATGTGGGTTAAAGGCAGGGCCAGAAACAACACGATGGACTAGGCGACATTTCTCGGTAAGGTGAAAGAGGTTGGCAGCGACTCCAAGGACACCAGTTATTAGATTGTCTGTGTTATCACTCCCCCACCCCCACGTCCTAAACCATCCACTCCCCCCCCCCCCTCCCCGCCCGACACCTTCCACTTTTAGTATGTGTTCTGTCGACCTGTTCGCACTGGTACTCGGCAGGCTCATATTCCTCACTATACACCTCTTCCGACAACCAGCGGAAGTAGTCTGGCTCATTTGCATATGGAGCGTTTTATTGGTAACATCTACCTTAACACTTTACGACGTAATGTGATTTGCCTTCGGGCGGTTTAGCTAATCTATCCATACTCAATCTCCACAGCTGCCATGCAATTATATCATGCATGCGATCCGCAGATCCTGATGAAAATTGCTGAGAGCGATAAAAGGAGGACGTGAGGCCGTGGTTATAGCGCGGGAATCCCAGGCGGCTGTGTCTATTAGGGAATTGCAAGGAACTAAATCTGACTAAATAATATACACTCAGATGAAGTACCAATACCTTCCCATTGCCCTTAGACAGGGACACAAATACAACAGAACGAGGAACCAAGGAGGTGTTTTGATTGCTGCACGGCAAGCTCAACCGCTTAAAGCAGCTATCACTGGATGCTTCGAGACACTTGGGAGCAATACACAGCGCCGGTAATTGTTGTCGCACCCATGTCCGTCCCGCCATTTTTATTTCCTGCCAACGACACAAAACGAGGCGACTGCCATGTTTTAATCCTGATGCCGGTACCCAGCCGTCCTCCGTGACATTCCATGCACACTTGCGGGGTACCAGTGCTGGTATTTTTATATGGCGGCCCGCGCAAGCAGATAACATCGCCGCCAGGGCGCGCTTCGTATTGATTCCCTAAAATCAAAGCCTCGTTCTCGGCGCATGCGTACACGAGTGGTCCTCAAGAATTCCCGCCATTCACAGCACCGCCACACTGCCGTCTAGCGGCCGCCACCGGAACCACTACACCAGAAGTGAGAGCGTTCCCGCAGCGTTAACGAGACAGGCAATCGGTTCGAGGCTATTTTCCCACAATGCCCCTGTGAATAGCGTCCTTTCTCCCTTCCGGTTTGCATTCAGCGGGAGACAAGTCTATGAAAGACAGACCTAGTTGTGCAAGGGTGGGCGCAGCACTGCAAGGGAGTGGGGGTGGCGGTGGGAGGTTGTTATCGCAAGTAAGAAAGAGGCACCGGGGTTGAAAGACATGGCACTACTGATAAGGAAGCTAGGAGCAGAGACCGAAGAATAAAGCCACCGTGAAGGACAAATAGACGTCGATATAATTAACTGTTTTGAGATCTGAGACATCGCCTACATAACACTGAGAGGGAAAGAGAGAGAGAATTGGGGGAGAGGCAGACACTTACACAAAAAGACTATGAAGGAGGGACAGAGAGACAGAGAGAGATAGACAGAGAGAGAATGAACGAGAGAAGCAGAAAGACAGAGGGAGAGAGAGAGAGACAGATAGAGAGACAGATAGAGCGACACAAAGAGACATAAAGACAGAGACAGACATGGAGAGAGACAGAGACAGAAAAAGAGAGAGAGAGACAGAGAGAGAGAGAGAGAGACAGAGACAGAGACAGAGAGAGAGAGCTGAAGAAGTAGATCGTTTGGGAAATGTAGAGGATATAAGGCAGACAGAAGAATTGGAGCAGTTACAGGAATTGAAAAGATAGCATTGGTTGGTAAAATTACTCGACTGTGGGAAAATTATTAACACTCATGCCCTTTTCATTGAGACAACGTGTTGTATAGTTGTATATAGAAACGCTGCCTTGTGACAGCATCGTTAATGACGGATTGATATGGGCAAGAGGAATATGAACGACAGGCTATACGGAGGAAATGTTGGTGTTATCAGCTGGTAGTCTTAATGTGAGGGGGCCAACCATTAGGAAATCAGTGACATGAAAAGGGCTCCTTTTATAAAATAGGAAACTGAAGATAAGATGAGTTGTTTAATGGATGGAGTGCCATACTCGGATGTCAGCATATGTCTGGTTAGAAAACATTGACATGGCGAATATATAGTCTTACACGGTCTCTTATCTAGATATGAAACAACTGAATTAGCAAAATATGTTGCTTACACACATACAGGATATAGAAGTCTTGCTCAGCATAGCGATAAGTTTTTTCGAACCCCTATAAATGAATATTAAGACCTCACGCAATTCTAACTACACGCTGACGCTTCAATTCTCGTAACATGTTTTGTGTCATCACGCGAAAGTGTCAGGTCGAAATGAAAATACATGTATAGGTCTGGGCGTGTTCGGCAGCAATAATTTGCGAATTCTATAAGGATAGCTCTGCAAGATATATAGCTATAGCAAACAGAAAGGGCAAGTGATTGACGGTAGTAGAATATCGGATAGATGTATTTCCATGTTATCATCCTTAGCCAACCGCAGGTTTTTTTCTGCAGCCTTAATTTCTCTTTTTTTTTCATTTTGTCAGATAACTTCAATGGTGAGTGTAGCATCTAGATATCGAATTATTGTCTTATATTAAATTAGAATAAAAAAAGGTCAATTCTTGGAATCATAAACATTATGTAACTGTCAATAATGAGTTAACTTCATCAGTAAATAGTAGACACCACAATTTAACCAACTAGCAATCTTATAGTTCTGATCATTGTTATAATTTAGTTCTACCCTTTAAAATCGCTGCAATTTAATCCATCAACCACAAAGTAAGAGTTAGTAAGGTGCATTCAAGAAAGGCAAGCAGAAACGTAAAGCAGATCTAAGCAAATTCAAACGTTAATAGTGAATCTATTAATAGCGATAATAAGGGAAAATCACCTGATAATATGACGTCCACACTGCAACCTGCCAGAAACCAGCACGAGCCCCTGGGCGAGCGATGGAGGCGACACGTGGTGACCTTTGGCGCAGACAAAGCAAGCCATGTTATTCAGAAGCTCTAAACGAGGCCTTACCCAGCGTTTACATGAGGCTATTCTGGGCGACGATACTTTAATTTAGCACCATCTGACGACTTTTTCTCTGTTTTCACTGGACGATTATAGGGGACGATTTAAGAAGGCGGCTTGACACTCTTTGAGGGCGGCTTGAATTAATCGTCTAGACTAACTCAATTAATCGCCGAGGGACTTTTCTACTCGTGAAAATTCTTGGGTCGACGACTTTTGCGACGATATTGCGTAATCGAGCGCGAACTGACGAGTATTGGCTAGACGATCTAAAGTCGTCACGTTTTTAGTATAGTGTAAACGCCGGGTATAGCGCGCTGTGCCCACAATAGCGCATGCAGAGACCGTCCGCCACCCGGCGTGACGCCCCGGGCCCTGCTCCAGTGGCTTCCGCGTGAAAACGCACTCCCGCCCGGGGTAAATACCCGAGGTAGCTCTCCCGCAGAAGGTTAGAGTTTGACCTCACCTGACCGCACCACTCTGTTGGCTTGTACACTAACGATTTACTGGGCTCTTACCCTGTAATTTGCTGCGAACATACCGGGATATCATAGGGCGGTGACATTTTATTGACCAGTGAATAAAAGAGAACTGACTTCACACGCTGTAAATGGTGGAGTCTCGTAGAGCAAGGTTGAAGTAAAAGGTACAAGGACATATGCCCTCATAATTCACCATTACTGAAACATTTTTCGAGTGAACTAGAAATAGACAGAATGATTTGTGGTAAAATGTCTGGTAGAATCAATATTTGTTTCAAGTACTGTAGTAAAATTATATTGAATAAGGGGAAAAAACCAGATACATCAAACTAATGCGCAAGCCAAATTTTGCTTAACCCTTTAACCGCCGCATGATGCCTCCAGGCATTCCCCTGGCTACCGCCGCATGATGCCTGGAGGCATTCCCCTAGCTACCGCCGCATGATGCCTCCAGGCATTCCCCTGGCTACCGCCGCATGATGCCTTGAGGCATCATAAACTTGGATTTTTTAGAAATTCACTTTTTCAATCGATTTAAGCACGAAAGGGTTAATAAAACTTCCATATATAAATAAAACAGTTTAAAATCAATGTATTTGTGCGTTTTGAGTCTATTTAGTTACATTGCGGTGGTTATTTGCGAGTAGAACACGGAGAAGAAAAAAACAAAGCCCAGATCGACTGGCGCCTATGGACGAGTGGAGTGCCTGACAGCTCATTTCCCGATATAGCGAAATGTCGAACAAGTTATCACATGTTTATAGCCTAAATAATCGGTTGTCTTGCTCGCACAAGTTGAAAATGGTCATATACTATCTAATTTGCGAGTTTTTAGGCAGTCTTACCCTTTCGTTTTCACTAATTTGCGAATTCTCCGCCGATGTTTACATTTTCTTCGACAAACGCAGCAGTGGAGAGTTACACTTCCGGTCGCCCTAGTTTTACGTTCCCGCCCGTACAACAACAAAGACAGCACTACGGGAAGGCACCAAAGCCCGTATAATATTGTGAAATAAACCAAAAGAATCATTGAAACATAGAGAATATTAAAAGTATGAAAATATATTATGAATGTGATCATTAATAAAAATCAATACCAAAGCTTTACCATGGTGAAGCAGTCGCCGACTGAGTTACAAAGATGTCAATGGACAGTGTCACATTTTTTCTTCTTTTTTTTTCTGAATGCTCTGACAGCAAACACGACTATTCACAATTATATTTTGTGAATTAATATTGATATTTAGTGGTTATATAAATTATTATATCGGATTTGTCCTAAAATTTCAACAGACGCTGATGGGAGAGAATCACTTTTTCATTTTTTATGCAATGCATGCACTCTAGCGAATCAAAAAAAAATTTCCAGTCGTTGTCCGTGTAATACATTGACGCTGTCGGTGATACTTCAGAAAATAGATATAAAATGAATAAATACGATCTTCTAAGGGTATTTCGTTACCAAGGCGATGTTGACAATCGACTATAAAAGACAGTAATTTCTTCCAAACGCCGTAGAGAGCGTTGTACCATCGTATGGTGGAGTACTCTACACAACTCGCTATGGCAGCCGCCAACATAGACGATCATGACGACCTGGATCTGGCCACACAGGCTCTACTGGATGGTTTTAACGACTTCGCGGATTTCGAGGAAAGCGAGTGGGAAGAGGCTAACGAATTCTCGGATTCCAGTTCTGATGAGGACGATGAACCGCTAACGAATTTGCAGATTCGTGAAACGAAGGAAGGAAGGAGCTGGATTGACTTCCCTGTGAACGCCAAAGACAGGGACGAGATGTACGAGTTCCAAGAAACTCCGGGCATAGGGCAAGAAGTAAAAGAAAAGAACTGCACCACCGTTCTAGATTACTTTAAGTTAATATTTACAGTCGCCTTCGTTACCGAACTCGCTGAGAAGACCAACAACTACGCTGAAAAAACGAAAAGAGGGCGGGGCACCCAGAAGAAGATGACAGCTTGGTCCCCCGTGACAGTTAACGAGTTACTGCGGTTTTTTGGATTGACATTCCTAATGGGACTTCTCAAAAAACCTGAACTAGACCACTATTGGACCACCATAGCCGAATTCGCTACCCCCGGAATACGCAGTTTGATGACCAGAGCAAGGTTCCTCTCCATACTCCGGTAAGTCATTTTAGAATTCGCTTTTGTTTATGTTATGTGTACTCGTGACAGCAGCGCCTGATCCGCAGCCAGAAGACAGGATGACCCAGTTATAAGTAGCTCATTTGCATATGTCGGAGTGTCGTAGTCGCTGTAATGTGTTTTATTCGCTCAAACCGCCAGTCTTGCTCGTTTTATTTCAGATTTGATATGTATCGTATATATCACGATTCTTAGGGGAATATTAAACTTGTTTGTTCTAGATTTCTCGATTTCTCCAACGAAACTGACGCTCCCACCACGGACAGAGACGCCGCAAACCAGCAGCAAGGGACTTCCGGCAATCGTTCCCGCCCCCATCCTGCCGCCAAACGTGATCCCCACCAACTTACAGATTTCTTTTTCAGTCATTTTAATTCTGTTATTAAATCTCTATATACCCCACATAAGGAATTGGCGATCGATGAGACGATTGTGAAGCACAAAGGCCGTACTCGACATCGTCAGTACATGCCAAACAAACCGTGTAAATGGGGTCTAAAGTGTTGGGTGCTGGCGGAGTCGGCTACGGGCTTTGTGCTTCGCATTATCCCTTTCTACGGTCGCGATGACCGTAGGGGCGATAACACCACTGAAAATATCGTTATGAGGCTGCTGAGGGGTGCTGAATTATTAAATAAAGGTTATCACGTGTATTTTGATAATTTCTACACGGGTGTACAGGTCCTAGAAAAGCTCAACTCCCTTAGAACCTACGCTTGTGGAACTCTCCGGATGAATCGCACGGAAGTACCCAAGAATTTCATGGCAAAAAAACATCCCCAGCTGAAAGTGAAGGGCGATTCTGTATTCGCTAAGTGTGGTAGTTTGATATTGTCGTTGTGGCTTGATCGTAAAATAATTCGTATCCTCTCCACCATTCACGGTTCGATAATGTCAACGTGCCTACGCACGGTTCGAGGTACTGACGGTAAATTCGCAAAAAAAGATATCCCCTGTCCAGAATCCGTTAGATCCTACTGTCAGTACATGGGCGGGGTGGACTTAGCAGACCAAATGGCAAACTACTATTCTTTCGGTCGTAAAAGCCGTAAATGGCCCAAGAAATTGTTTTTCTTTGTTCTGGAAGTGATGAAATTGAATTCGCAAATCATGTTTAACTCTGTCTCGGAGAAAAAGATTACTTTGGTCGACTTTTCTCTGTGTCTGATCCAGCAGATCGTAAAAGCGACCGACGAGACTGTTGACCGACCTATTTCTCAATCGGTCAACCGACTTAACTCGAGATGTCTTCCAGATGATTTGGAACGAAAGAGCTTCTGCCGAGTTTGTTACTATCGCAATAAGAATGGATTCGGCCCCAGAAAACAAACTCGGTATGGCTGTAAAACCTGTGGCACACACCTTTGTCTACCTCATTGTTTCAGGATCTATCACACTAAGTCTAATTTCGAAAAACCAGCGAGTGCCACAGAAGAGTAGTTATGCTATCTGATCTGCCATCTCCCCCCCCCCCCCCCACCCACCTTTTTAGACTCAAAATTAAAGTCCCGACGTCAAAGCAATCTTCCCACGATATCCAAATTTATCAAATTATCGGTATATTAAACCTTGTTAACTATTAAACTGCCTGTGGCTTCTGCTACTTGTATTTCGTAATTTTCAAAAACTCTCTTTCAACTGAACCTTCAGATACACTATTCTAAATTATATGTTACAACCATGAACGCTTTCGATCTGATGTCTATTCGACGACCTGTACACCTGTGTGTTTTTCAGCATTTGTCTTTTTTTTTCATGTTTTTCCAGCTTGTCTGTATCTATTTATTAATTCCTATGTAAATCTATCACGTAGTAACAATCTACGATTCACAACAGAATTGTTTTTAACATCTAATCTAATGTATCAACCTGTAACCATATTTCTTTCCTACCTGTCTAAATCTATATCTAGCACGTAATGCTATTCTATGATTCAACTGTTAGTGTGAATCGTTTTTTAGTCGCTAATCGATAAATTTATATCAACCAGAACCTTTCCTGCCTATGTAAACTAGCACGTAATGCTATTCTATGATTCAACTGTGAAGTGTACGACCACAAACAATATTTTGGTTTTCTATCTAATCCACGTTATCAATCTGAAACAAAGTAAACCTGAGCAATCTATGTATCATCAAGCTTCTCCACATGTACATTTTGTGAAAATATATCGACCAGAAGTGGTTAAATTGATTATTATATCGGCGATAGAGCCCCCACCTCCGACCATGTCAAGTGCCAGCTAGACACCGATAAATTTATATCACCTTGAAACCTTCCTGCCTATGTGATCTAGCACGTAATGCTATTCTATGATTCAACTGAGAAGTGTATGGAGATGACTACAATTGGTTTTTATATCTAATCTACTGTATCAACCTGAAACAAAGTAATCCTGGTCGATCTATAGACCTTCAAGGTTCTCCACATGTATATTTTGTGAAAATATATCGACCAGAAATGGTTAGATTGATTATTAGATCGGAGAAAAAGCCCCCAGGTCCGACCATGTCGAGTGCCAGACAGACACTGAATCAATGTATACCTTGTCGACTATTTTAAACTTGATCAAATCGTATCACAATGTCAATGCAATCATATGAAAACAAAGCAAAGCGCCCCAGCAGCCTCACTCGTCTCATCGTTTGCCAGTGTCCAATTCTTTTTTCAGATCGTCTTTTAATTGAAATATGTCTTTCCTACCTGTCTTAATCCATATCTAGCACGTAATGCTATTCTACGATTCAACTGACCACGTCGAGTGCTAGACAGACACTGAATATATTTATATCTTGTCGACTATTTCAATCTGAAACAAAAATCATTCCTGCCTGTGTATATATATATATATATAGCGTTGATTCAGTCTCAGATCAACCTCAGAACTGTAGAAATTGATCATATACCTTGTTGAATCTGAAATAAAACATGCCTATCTGTGTATAGCCAACACTAATCTATGTACATATTGTGAATACGATGACGACTGCTGCACCTGGAAATGTATGAAGCCTTGTCAACCTGTGTATATATATTGAACAATATTGTTGAATAATTGATCTGAAAAAAAATACAACACATTATTAAAATATATTTTAAATCTTACTTCACCTACCTTGTCTTCTTTTCTGCCTTTCAGAAGTATTCGTCTGTAGATATAGTCAATCATTGTCCAGCAATAGATTTAAAAGTTAACTCCTCCTGGAGATGTCAATGCTGAATAGGCACAAGTCGAATTTTCCGAATTCAATATTATATATTAGCCTGGACATCAAATATATATGTAGATCATCCTTAGAGTGTGGGAGATAACCACATATAGCCTTGTAATGATCAAACTCCATTAGAATCCGTAGGCGAGTCCATAGTATAATCAATGGCGAAATAAGCCAATATAGTCACTGCTCGAATCTAATTTTCAAAAATCAATATCTAAGTCCCAACTTGTCTGAAATGGTCGAGATATATATCAAATGAAAGCTGAGAGTATCTTATTTACGAATATTGATGTCTCCAATCCTATATTTCAAGTTAAAACCTATTAAAAAAAGATTTTGAAAATCATGTCCTGACCTGAGCCCTACTACTGTACCGCTCCTATAGTAAAGCCTATGATAGAAGACCTTTTCTGTTAAATCGATTCTAAATTCTTCGCTGGTTCAAAGTCAATGATATTTCATATAACCAAACCTCAGACAGTGTAGTTTACCCTGATATAAGTCCCCGTTCATAGATTCAATGCTGAAAGCCTCAAAGAAATCATTTTGAAAGAGATGTCTTAGAACCCAGCTGTGGCGAAATAGGCCAATTTATTGACAGAGTACTTTTAATCTTCTAAATTCAATATCTAAGTCCCACCTTGACTGAAATACACAAATCATATATCAGGAGAAAGCTAATAACCCGTAGTTTATGTATATTAATGTCTCCATTGATATATTTCAAGTTAAATCCTCATAATAAAAGATTTTCTAAACCGTATCTCGACCAGCGCCTGAATCCCCTACCAAGCCTATAGTAAAGCTTTTAATCTTCTAAATTCGATAACTAAATCCCACATTGTCTAAAATACACAAAGTATATATCAGGCGAAAGCTGAGAATGTGTAGTTTACGAATATTAATGTCTCCAGTAATAGAATTCAAGTTAAATCCTTATAATAAATGAATTTCTGAATCGTGTGTGGCCCAGATCCACACTCCCATACTGAACCTATAGTAACGTATAGAGAGTGCGTATGGTGCATCTTAATACTTCGATTACTTGGTCTCGAATCGACCAAAATGGACAATATTATATCATCATGAAGCTGAGAGTGTGTAGTTCACGTTAGAATATACGAAAATTCATTTATCTAAGATTTAAACCCCGAAAGAGATGATTTAGTTAGCTGAAACCCAAAAATGTGTAATGCTGACTTTCTTTTTTTTATTATTAATTCTAACCTGATCTAACCTGTACAATATTTACATAGAAAGGTAGCTTAGAGTGTGTAGAATAACAATATATATATGATTAATGATGAATCTAAAGTTTAAACCCGGTACGAGCTGATTTCTAATGACAGCTCGACCACCCTAACTACACAGTATGAACAATGGCCGATCGAGCTAGGCCAGAATTCAACGTGCGTAACTCGCATCGTAATATTTCAATATCTTGGTCTCTTCTAGTCTAAATATGATAAATTACATACTGGAACAAACCTTGAAGTCTATAGAATGTGAAAATACACTTCCCTGTGGTTAATTATATTGTTTAAACCCTATCTGAGCTGATTTTGTGATCATCGTATGAAATTCGACTGAACCAGCAAGCCGACTGCGTAATGCCCAAGGCTAAATTTGAAATATTAAATCTGAACTCGTCAAACCTGTACAATATTTACATAGAAAGGTAGCTTAGAGTGTGTAGAATATCAATATATATATGATTAATGATGAATCTAAAGTTTAAACCCGGTACGAGCTGATTTCTAATGACAGCTCGACCACCCTAACTACACAGTATAAGCAATGGCGTATCAAGCTAGGCCAGAATTCAACGTGCGTAACTCACATCGTAATATTCGAATATCTTGGTCTCTACTTGTCTGAATTTGATAAAATACATACTGGAACAAACCTTGGAGTCTATAGAATAAGAAAATACACTTCCCTGTGGTTAATTATATTGTTTAAACCCTATCTGAGCTGATTTTGTGATCATCGTATGAAATTCGACTGAACCAGCAAGCCGACTGCGTAATGCCCAAGGCTAAATTTGAAATATTAAATCTGAACTCGTCAAACCTGTACAATATTTACATAGAAAGGTAGCTTAGAGTGTGTAGAATAACAATATATATATGATTAATGATGAATCTAAAGTTTAAACCCGGTACGAGCTGATTTCTAATGACAGCTCGACCACCCTAACTACACAGTATGAACAATGGCGTATCAAGCTAGGCCAGAATTCAACGTGCGTAACTCGCATCGTAATATTTTAATATCTTGGTCTCTGCTCGTCTTAATTTGATAAAATACATACTGGAACAAACCTTGGAGTCTATAGAATAAGAAAATACACTTCCCTGTGGTTAATTATATTGTTTAAACCCTATCTGAGCTGATCTTGTGATCATCGTATGAAATTCGACTGAACCAGCAAGCCGACTGCGTAATACCCAAGGCTAAATTTGAATGATTGAATATAAACTCGTCAAACCTGGACATTATTTACATAGAAAGAAACCTTACAGTATGTAGATTATGAATATACATATCATTCATCATTAATCTAAAGTTTAAACCCGGTGCGAGCTGATTTCGTATTATAACTTGACAACCCTACTGTTCGAGCAGTGACACGGATTCCCATAGACTCAACCTTATAATCTAGACAGGACTCTATAGAGGCTTTGCCGATATTAGTTACAAAGCGTTAGGTTAATTCAACCGTGTCAAGTCTGACACCTTCGTATAGCTGCTGATCAGATGAACATAATGCTGGTCTTAGTTTACACTGTTGACACCATAGGATGATATAAATGGCAATTCTGTGGGTTGTCGCATCGACTTGTAGCAGACAGCTTAGCAGACATGGCGCTGTCACTGGACTTGACACCTATACTCCCAGGCTGAAAGATCCGAAGTTATGACAGTATTAACCACACTTTCGATGGTTTTTCCGCCATAATATTTATATCCTTTTGTAGGCACAAGCCTTATAATGGTCGTGCTGGGTTTCATTTCTGTTGTTAATCCGCTATTTGACGAGGAGAAATGATTTTACACAGCGTCCATTGCGTAGAGGAATCTGCTTAGCCATCCATGTTTACACTGACACTCCCGCCCCCACCAACGGTTTTGCTATGTGCGCGAGTTCAAACTTTCAATATTGCTTAGATCACCTTAGGAGTCGTTTTATTTCATAATACTTTAGAATCGTGTAGGTAGGGTTCATATTTGAATATCAATGGGGGTTTTATCGACTTTAACGATTAAATATATTGATGCGAAGAAATCTGCTACAGTAGTGTGTAAGGCCTAAGATAGGCGGACGCCATGGATGGTTATTCTTTACATAGGCGCGTATTTTAGGCCAACTTCAGTTCGAGATTACATATATTCAACCGTTAATTTTATTAACAAAATACATATACACACCAAGATACAGGTCTCCTGTTTGCCGTAATGGTCATCTTTTATTAAAACATCATCAATTTACGGAGAAAACGGAGAAATCCTACCACTACCACCGTCAAAACAATGGCCGCTCCCCGATAACGGGAAACTGGGCCGGCGGTACGAGGGAGCATATAGTAAAAGCCTGCGGCGGTGTAGTACATAGGTTAGCGATAGGGGGCGCGGCGGTTCAACTCCCGTCCGGATTTGGCGTGCGGCGGTTAAAGGGTTAAACAGGCGTATTTCTGGACTGACATATTTTTGTCGCAGACTCCCTATATTCAACGTATGGTTATTCCCATCTAATGAAACTAGGTCTTCTTTTACGCAGATGGTAAAGTTTACTTATTTAAGACATGTACTTTGAAAGTACTCCGAGGTCTGACAGTTATGTACATGTACGTCAATTTCAAAGCGGCTTGAATTGGCCGTCAAAAAATACCGCGATTTCATAACAGCTCAGTCGTGAAACACCCCAGCTTTCAACCTAGATAGTAGATTCCAAGTTAGGGACTATCTTAGGCTCTATCTTAACCCTTTCTACACTTTCAATTAGGTAATGATAAATATTTTCATTCAGCTCTTGCTTAGGCAGGTTTGATATTCAAACGACGACTTATGGCACCAATTTAGGTGAACAACGGGATATAAAGGATCTGTTAGATGTTGGATAATTGTGACTGATTACACAGATCATGGATTGGCAGGTGTAAACCCTTTAACCATCTCTTGGGCCGATGTATCCTCATAACGACTTTTACTCGGACAGTACCACCTCTTGAATTGTCTCTGAACGATTTACAGCAATCACATTTACCGTCGTCTAGTGTAAACGGCGGTAAAGTTATTGGTTCGTTTCCTTGAACGGCACACCCTGTATAGACCTGACAGTATCCAGTGGAGTGAGGCGCCAGGTGAAGCACTCTGTCAAGCTGCTGACACTCCTCGCCGTCAACTCTAACGAACTGCATTCAGGGAGTTCATTACATTCACACTATTTATCACCTTGTCATTACTGTTCAGCAAATTACGTAAGCTGGTTGAGCGGAGGCGAATATGCAGATTGCTGTGACTGGAGAGGATGTACTGCTCATCCTGGGAGCCCCGGGGAAATAAATGGGTCCGCTGAAGTTCAGCCTCGACAGTGAATTTCTGTTTATTTAAGCATATTAAATTTTGCGGGGATAAACTAAACAGTGTTGTTGAGTTGTCCTGATTTCCCTACAGACCGGAGGCTCGTTGGTAAACTGTGTACAATATTCAGGGAGTCGTGCGAGGCGATCATTTGCCATCCGCCTTCTCCAACACATAATAACCTGCCCGGGAGCTACATCCTCCCTCCTCCGTTACGTCCTTCTCCTCCTTCACCTTCTCCCCAACCTCCCCACCTCCCCTCCTCTCTCCAACTCTTCTGCTCCATTCTCCTCCTCCTCCCCTACTCCCTTCTCCCACTCTACCCCCCTCCTCGCCCTCTTCCCTATCCTCCCCCCTTTCTCCTGCCCCTGCTGCCCTTCCTCCCCCTGCTGCCCCTCCTCCCTCCTGTCCCTCCTGTCCCTCCTGTCCCTTCTGTCCCTTCTGTCCCTCCTGCCCCTCCTGTCCATCCTCCCCTCCTGCCCCTCTTGGCTCTCCTCCCCTCCTCCCCTCCTGTCCCTTTCTCTCCTCCTTCTCTTCCCAAGCCCTCTTCCTCCTCCCTTCTTCGCTCCCTCCCTCTCTTCCCCATCTTCCCCCTTTCTCCTCTCACTCCTCCTCCTCAGGTCCCCCACCTCATCCTCCCCCTCCTCCCTCTCTCCCCCTCAAATGAATCAGTGAGTTTTGTCTGCAGGGCTTGTTTCCATTCACCGATCTTACGTCGGTATGCCAAAAAGATCTATCGCTAGTTCCTGATTACAAATATATGGCGAATAATCGGCCAATGTGAAACGGCTTTCAGGTGTTGTCTACCCCAGGAGGCATTCTACTATCACAAAGTTTTAAAACATTAGTTATAGGAAATAAGTAGTGATGGTAATTAGAATGGAAATAAACGAGGCCATCTTATTTCAGAAACGGCAGCTGTTTTCAAAGTATTGTTTATCTTCAAATGTTCGCTGTAAAACTCAACATCTCTCATCGTGACATATCCCTACATTCACCAAACTACCGCCTAACACATTTGCAAAGCTTACACCATCACCAGTTCTAATCTTCCTCATTCACTTGTTGGCTCCAAATCCGAAGATACTTTTTTCATTGCTATTGACTGTCTGGCTTTCGTTGCTGTCTAAACTTTAGATACAGTATTAAAGGAAAAAGAAGTGATAGAAATTAAAGTGGCTAGGTGGGGTCAATAGTAGCAGTAGACCTGGGGGGACGTCAATATACATGTAAGTAGATTGTTCGGGTTAGAATGCATACAGTAGAACATGATGTGAGGTGTTCCAGTTGATAGAGTAAGATAAACATGCAAAAGGGCGTTGGTTTGCATCAGTAGCCCGGTGGGTTTGACCCTTTAAGAAGTAAAAACACATATACTTGGTAGGACTATGCTATGAGACAGAACAGTTTTATTCAAACACAGGAGGGTTTCTAAACCAGCTTGAGGAGGGGGGGAGGGGGAGGGGTAACTGCAGCTTTTGGTTGTCTGGTGCCGCACAGGCTTATGAGAGCGCAACTGACACTAACAACTCAGACTGTCATTAGGAGCACCCTGATACTATGTGGACAGGTTAGAAACAAAAACCAGCAACTATTGGGGTGAATACAGTTATGCAATAAACAATTATGGGGAGAAAACAGGATGAGAAAGCGATACTCTGGGAAGAAAATGACATAGAAGTCTGATTCTATTTGAAAGCCAAATAAACAATGATCTAATTAAAGAAAAAAATACAAACCGGCTAGACTTAAACTAATGAATACAGCAATGTTCCTCTTTGATAGAAACCGACATTATTGGCCATTAGGGATGAATAGACTGTTATCTCACTTCTTGTATTGTGGTTTCCATTGACCTAATATTGGGAACTCATACTCAACTCCCATGGAGAATTCCAAAGTAATACTCAACGGGTGATGACGTCAAAAATATTACTCGATATGTTGCCACTGAAAACTAGGAGCAAATGCTATTTCCATTCATAATGGAAGAGCGCGGTATACCAAAATCTTATTAAATGAATGTATCATAGAAAATTATTGATCAGTATGCCATTTATATTTGAAAGTATCAAGAATGCTTCAATAAACCCAGAGAATGGATGTAATAGTTGTTCTCAAGTATCATCAACAGGAATATGTATTATGGTATAGACATCTACATGTGTAAACAGATGGCAACTGATTACTTAATTAAAATAGTTGAATCCTAAATCCTAGTTTCTTTTTAAGTATATCATGTAAACAGTTTACTTTATCAATATGTTGGTATATTTCTTTTGAGGTGTTTGTCATTTGGTGGCTAACATTTTCGATTTTGACTTGTGTCTGGTCTAGCATACCACAGATCCCATTCAACTTGCGGTTGTGACTGAATTTTTCATTGAGGGTCTTGGTCAAGTGCCCTATTTCTCTGGCTAATAGGTCAGCTATGCCACTCAGTTCACTCTCTAATAGCCCCTTAGTGTTTGATGCACTTATGTTTGTTTGGCTGGAGGGTACTTCATTTGGAGTACTGCTAGTGCCCTTGGTAGTCCTTTTACTAACATATTTGTCATCTTTTTTCCTTCTACTTCTAAGACATATTCAGCACTATTATCATGGTCCATTGATATGTGATTTTTGTCCATTTATATGAGATTTCTGTTGATTTGCTACACAACACCACACACACAATCACAAGGTCACTCAGCCATGAAAGTTCTATTAAAAGGAACCAAGTCAGTAGTTGGGCAGGGGGTATGGTAAGACTTGATACTGGACCCCTGCTCATTTAACCAGATCTTTATAGTTGGAACATTGATAGTGAAGTGTTAGATTCTCTGCAGCAAGCTGAAACCCTGTGTGAGCATTCTAACCTCTATCTAGATGACGTATATGAGCGCGTTTTCCCGCGCTCAATAAACCTTTCGTTATGCTTTGCTACAGATTACTCTACAACCAAAACACCATGGCCTATTTTCAGCGGCTTTAGCTATGGATATCGATGCAGGTCCTTCTACTGTATATAGACAATAGGGTATGTAGGCGACCCATACATTGACATGCTTCTCCCGACTCTCATGCCTCTATAAAGGTCGGAGCTGGGATGTGTCACGCATGAGCCACGTGCATTGAAGTAGTATATGGAAATGATGATTTCAGGCGGGTACGCAATCCCATTCGATCCCCATGAACGTTATGCAGGCCTCCCACACTGTGCAATACAGAGGGAGAATTACATGAATGCGTCATGGAATATCATTTCGTTTTATATGTATTTTATTCCATTGTGTTTACCTTTTTCATCGACTGTGAGAATAAAATGCGTGATTCATGTAAATGACACGCCGGGTGCGGGTATGGTGGTCGCAGGTCAGACCCGTCGACGTTCATGGGATGAATGCCAGGACACAGGCTCCGTCACATGAAATTGCAAATTACACTGCGGCGCCGCCTAATAGTCTTTCCATATAGATCAGATGCAAAGCAGGCGCACTCAATTAAAGCCTGCATCCATGGGAATATTTATACGAGGCCCGGCGATCAGGACACAGCGCATACGCAATGATTCATTAAGTCCTACAATCCCTCCCTGCCTTTACAACATGACCAACAGTCTAGCGGATGGCCGTATCCGGAGTAGATGTATGTCTGGCAATAGAGAGAGAGAGAGAGAGAGAGAAGGAGGGAGAGAGAGGGCCAGAGAGAGAGAGAGAGAGAGATACGGAGAGAGACAGAGACAGAGATGCAGAGAGATATAGACACAGAGAGATAAAAAGAAACATATATATATATATATATATAGAGAGAGAGAGGGAGAGAGAGAGAGAGAGACAGACAGACAGACAGAGAGAGAGAGAGAGAGAGGGAGTGAGAGAGACAGAGACAGAGACAGAGAGAGAGACAGAGAGAGAGAAAGAGAGGAAGAGCGAGAGAAGAGTTGAGTAACCCGGCGTCCACACTAGACGACTGAAAACTGGATAATAGTAGATCGACTACCGAAAGGTCGTGAGGTGGTGCTCCCAGAGAATCAAGAATCAACTAGCCGAGAAATTGGTGAAGGGACGAATTACTTCCTGCTGTTCACCTATGGTGGTGCCACATGAGTTGTATTACACGACGATCAATTCAAGTAGTGTGACTATTATAAATTGTAACCTATTTTGTAGATGGTGATGTTTACACGGGGAGATTTACAGTCGGCAGCGCTGCATAATCGCGAAGTGGTACAGAATTCAAGAATCGTCATCCAATGTGGTATAGTGTGAATACAGGGTCAGTGGGGAGGTGGATGGGAGGTGAGTCAGACGTGAAGCATGGGCGGTTTTAATTCATTGAGACTCATCAATGTTTAAAGATATGTAGATTACTCACTGTTGATGAATGGGACTAAAGCGGATAAATTCATTATGAGAGTAAAAACCTACCGACGGTAAATGAGATACAATGGGCGGGCTGATGACTGGTCTGAATTCAGCCTGTGATAATAACAATTCTTTTGGATTTAAATAACTCTTAAAGCACCATGAAACTATTGTTTGGTCTTGATAAAAATTCCAGGCCTTCCTGCTGCATAAACAAACTATAGTATTAGTCCATTCTGATAAGTGAATAATGTATTTGCAATTCGCCCATATCACTTATGTTTAAAAGATAAGCAAATACAGTCACTCTGTTCGTATTGAATCACAATATTTGAAAATCATTGTCCAATGCAATAAGAAAAGTGCCGTAAATTCAGTTATCAAACAGAGAAATTAGATAAAATCGAGATTTTTACCACTCTGTTCGGATATCTCGCATTTTCATCAAAGTTAATTTACAACATGTGGAGACTATGCATATACCTTTTTATCACCCTAAACCATTCCAAGGTACTGCAACGCACACAAATGCAGAAATTTCTTTCCTTCTGACGGGTTCTACGACTTTGGTGGGTGCCCTGTCTAAAACTGCACGGATTAGTCCAGTTGTAATTACTCCCCTAAAATCTCGCTGTCGTCTAAGTATCCATCATATTAGGATACATGCAGATTCTAGTCATGTATACAATGCAGGCTGATTCGCTTCTATAGCACACACTGTACTGTCTGACAGGGTGTGTAAGGTCGTTTGGCCAGTGACCAGGCCGACGGCAGTACATGCTACTTGCACGACCTATTAAAAATGTCACCAGGGCATCATGTATTGACTGTTTATCTCATCGAGGCCATTGTTTATATATTATCATATTATAATATGAATATATACTGCTGAACCTGGGAACACACCAAGTAAAAACCCCAGCGATCTATGGAGTCGCAAAAAGAGTATTGCGAATAAGTGAAATACCATTTATGATAATATTTTTAATTGGTAAATAAGCATTTCAGATGCGATAATCAGGCAGTATATTGTTCTCGCTTGTGAAATAGGTAATTCATGCTTGTCAAGGCACACTAAATAATTGCCTTACTCGCTTATGCCTGCGGCACACCAAGCGAGTCAAGACAGCGATCTCTGGAGTCGCAAACAATATATGGTGTATATGTGAGCTATGATTTTGAGACACTGAATTCTCAGTGGAAGATATTATCATGAGACAAAAGCTCACATATTCGTTATACATTGTTGGCAGAGCTGGACATCACTGCGTTTCTCGCTTCGTGTGTATCTAGCTTGATTCTCTCATCCACATATTGTTGGCTACTCCAGAAGTGACTGCTTTCACTCACTTGATGTGTCCCCAGCTTTTATCCGGGGACATCAATAATTCAATGTATCTGAAGCAATTATCAGGTTAAATATTAAATAATACCTCATATACTCACCATTTTGTGTTGGTGATTTCGGAAATCGCTGCGTTTCTCACTGGGTGTGTCTGGAGCCATAGTAATTAACCTTTAGTGGTACAGACTTTATAGTACTGATTGTATACATTATTCCTTGGTCCATCCCAGACAGGTCGAGTAGAGGAAGATGGGGTCTCCAACTGGCAAACCTTTACCTCCCTCTGGAGTTACAGCTGAGATAATCCCACTTCTTGCTGAACTCTACAAATGACACACAACCATCCCCTGAATAGTTAGATTATTCAATTACTGATGGAACCAATTCATCACGAACCAGACCTTTCAATTACGGTCGGGACAAATCAATCTCAGACCAGACCATTCCATCATTGGCGGAGCTAGGCCAGGTATCGATTCTATGCTTACGCTACCTTTCTGTCGGGCCTAGTATTGATAAACAATCATATCCCTCGTACGGCTTATAGTTCAGAAGGTGGTCACTGGACGTAGTGGCCATACCCCTAACGGAGACTACTAGAGTCCTACTTCGTGTTTTGCCAAACCTGAATATCATACTTTCAATTTGTTGTTTTTTAATATTAATTATAGTGTCCTCAGGCTGTGTTCCCAATCCTTCTCCGACTCGGTTACGATTTTGCTAGAACATACATTATCAAATCTAGCCCTGTCGGAAAGACTTTGTTGCAGTGTGTAAGAGCTTGTCGGATCGCGATTTGCAGAAATAGAAAGGTGACCATGGTACCGATATACACCAGAACATATGAAGTGTGCCAATGAAAATCGCAGGCAAACAATTATGGCATCATTGTGTGTATAGTTGAGGGTGTGTGAATAGGGTACCGCCTGGTGCTAGAATCTGAAGACGGTACTACCTGTACTACCAGAACTAGCCTAAGTACATGTTTTTTTTGTAACCTTTATCGTATTATTAGGCTCGAAGAAGGCTCTTGGATGTTCCTTTTTCCATCTGGCTCCAGTAGCCTGGTATTCGTTCATACATTTCTTTACAAAGACATTCATAATTGAGACAGACTTTAAATTAGTGGTCCAACTCATCCGTGTTCTGGGTAAGTGTTTAGTCCCCATTATCAAACCTACGATCATATACTACTCAAGCAGGTTGAGGTTCTGCACGATACAGAAACTGATTCCACGTGACAGAATTTCTCAATAACGAGGTGGGCTGTGAGAAAATACAGTCCAAGGCCTTGGGCGAAGGTAATATTCAACAGGGCATCAGGTAATTACGGAATGCTCTTACCCTAGACTGGCTTCTCGGGCACGCATTAAAAGATGCAAATAGTGGGATGATGGTACGGACGCCATAAATCCATTCAAAAGATCGACTATTTTTCACTATTTCTTTCCACTTGCTGACCAAATTTCTGTGTCACTTATTTAGTGCAACTACAATCAACCTTTTTTCATATTATCCTATACCATAAAATGACGAAATGTTACCTTCTATTGATGTTGATGAAAGGACTATCCCCCGTAGGTAACTGTGTAGCCTTGCTCAAGTCTTTGATTATGAGCATTCGTTAAATGATTAATCAAAATCAGAATAAAGATCATTATAGTATATATATCCTTCTCTGACTGGCCCATGAATCAAAGACTTGTTCAGTAGGAACAGAATCTCCTGTTTATGGCCCCAATGCGCTCCCTGTAACTCTATACCTCCTCCTGCCCCTCGCCCTCCCCCTCCTCCTGTTCCCTGACCGCATGTGTTGTCATAGCAACAAATTTCGCCTGCTCCTTACTGTGACCTGATTGAGATCAAAGTAACAGGGTATTAATCTCCCAGCAGATATCCTGACTAGTAGCCAGGATATCTGTATGGAGAGTGTTGGAATACTGGAGCTAAACAGCGCCAGAAATCTGACACCATTACCGATTGCGCCAGTCCCTTTATCCTACCCCTAATAGAAACCTACATAGGCTTATCATTGCGTCACTGTATTCGGTCTGGAGGTCAGAAAAATGAAAAATATCGCTATAGTGGGATACACTTGACAAATGACGTCATTTGTTAATGTAGAAGTAATTTAGACGGGCGGGTTAGGATAAATTCTAAACCAACTCGAGTTAGTTGTGTTATTGTTCATCGCACTCTGGCAAGATCCGGCAAGATCTGCTCGAAGTCCAGCAGTAATATGCGATCTTGCCGTTGTGCGATAAACAACAACACAACAAACTTTTGTTTGGTTTCTCCATAGTATCCCAACAAGGAGGGTAGCCATAGGATGCAGAGACTGAAGCCAGTCTAGTAACTGTGTGACGTACGACCGTAAATACGACATGGGTAGGAGCAGGCGGTTCGCGGGGAGAATCACACATATGCAGGAGGTATTGGCCAATGCTTATTTGCTGATCCCCGCGCGTCGGTCGGTGTCGTTGACCGGGATTGCAGCCCTGTGAAGGGCGGGCGGTGCCTGCAGGCTTTCTCTTTGATGTTGGTTATCACAGGGACGTACGGGCGCGGGCAGCGCTGTTATCAGTAAACTGCGATATGAGGCCGCCTTAGCATGTGACAGAAACGTCACATGACAAACACTACCACCGTCAGCCGCCCCTAATGAGACACCTTCATTTTCTATCATTAACTATGAAGTATTACCGCAGTGATAATTAACCATCTGTTGAATGCATTTTGGCCATCTGAATCTATATATGAAGAGAAACATTGCAAGTATTCTGTGATGCAATTGCTTATTTCTGGATATTACTAGTTATCCTACCCCTCATTTAAATCGCTATATACCTAAAATAGTGTGACTGTATGCCACCTTAATGGTTTGGTCCTGATATATGAAGTTAAAAACATTTAATGGGGTAGGATAAAATCTGAACGTCACTCAGTTTAATACATTTGTTTACATGGCGTTAATTGACGATTGCTCCAGATATCATTCAGAGCTGTTGAGTGATATCCCTCCGGAAGACAACTCACTTCATATAAACAATCATATGGAATTTCGTGATGTTTCTTGATTATACCTATACGGAAATGACTCATATTCACTGGTCTGCTGTAGAAGTTTCGTATAAATGATGCTGCCCTATACATCAAATACACCATATCCTTGAGGTAAAAGGTTCAGCCACTGGTGACGATGGTGCAGCGGTAAATATGTAAATAGGTTGTGCGACTGTGAAGCTGTAAGACATTCACACAGGATGATCATTCATATTCATTACACAGACAACAATCCATCGTGTTGAGGACAGAAAGCCGTAAACAACGAGTGTGTGACGGATAGTAATACACGAGCGTTAGCCGGCTAATACAACATCCTCAAGGTTCTACGGGAACAATATAATCGGTATAGACCTATAAATGGAAGAGAAACAAAGCCTTCACTGCATCCTCACCGACTATTTCATAATTACCTGGGACCTGTTTCACTAGTTTCGTGACATGTCTGTGACACCATACAGACATTGGGGTTGTCTAGTTTCGTGACAACATAAGCAGCTGCCCTTAGAAAAAGACAAACCCCAAACATAAGAATTAGAAAAATCTACACATCATGGACCTGTTTCACTAGTTTCGTAACAAAAGTGTTAGACAGACATGAGATGCGGCACCAACAGTGCAAGCAAGAACGGATAAAACGAAGTCTAATGTCTAGTTCTTATGAAACCGGACACACCATTTAGACGCCATCTAGACATGTCACGAAACTAGTGAAACAGGTCCCAGCAGTTGTTGACACCCCGGACAATATTTTACGGGAACTCAGATAATCGGTGCTGTTTCCGTAGGCCGATGGAAACTGGGTTTTTTTGGGCCTCCTTTTTCTAGTAGGTCCTGATGATGTGCTATACTGTCGCACAGTACCACAAACATCAGAGATGGCGTGGGCTGACGTAGGCTATTAGAACGAGTCCAGACAATCTGCCCCAGGCAGCCTGAGCTAATACAAGGCACACAAACCCACCCCTCCCTAGGGCCCTCACTGATCCGCCTGGGGTACGATAGGGTTCCTCGCTGCCCCCTACCGGCCAACCACCGTACCACCATCCCAGCCAATCACTCAGCCACAGCCGCCATTGTCCTTTATCGGCATGTCAAGCCAAACACAACAGGAAGTGTTAAATCTCCTCGCCTTCCCCCATCCCCCTGCACGCATGCGCCTAATGCATTTGGCATCCGTTTCCGGTCCACTGCTTATGAGACGGACTATGATCACGTGATGGTTAAACAGTGAAGGGAAGCCTTGAAAAAAAGACAATAATAAAAACAACTTAAATGACAAGAGAGGGCTTATTTTGAACGAGAATATTTGTCAACCCTCTTTTTTCTTTTGGGCTTTTTACACGTATTCCTCTTTTTAAAATTTGTTGCTGCCTCGAGTGCCCACTAAGCTCCTAATGCACTGCAATACACCTTACGATTCTCCTCCGAAACTAAATTGATATCACGTCAGAACATTAGCGTTAATCGTAGCAGTTGATCAAATTTCTACGATGCACCTTACGATGCACTCCGACTTCGATTTGCCCCAAATGCAAAAGCTGTATCATAGGTACTCAACAACAATGGAACATGTTCGTTTGTCAAAGAGCACGAGTGTGCACCGGTGGATATCTGTGTCATATCATCGGTTGTCTCGGGACCATGGGCATCTTTTAAGGGGCGAACCCAACAGGCTTCCACCGCACACTGACTTGCTCTTCGACGCACACTTACCGTAGATTCAATGGGCATCGGGGTGCATCGGAAGGTTAAATTTCTGTGTCGGCGTTAGTGGGTTCCAAGCCGAACTGTCAAACTCATTACGATGCATGCCCCAAGGCCTGACCATACTATTTGTGACACGCTCCGACATGGCTATAACGTGGCTACAAATTCATGAATTCTGTGTTCTACTGTGTCAGCATATGACACTAAATTCCCTCATTGTAGCCATAATGTAAGGTTGGAAATTGTGTGTCGTAGTGTGTCGAAAGGGTGCCTCAAGGCGTTTCGGGAGCTGAGTTAGTTCAGGTCGTTACAGTACTAATTGCACGGCATGGCTGGGTAACTGGACGGACGGCAGTTGATGTGATGGCTACTAACCCAGCCTTGGGCCGTAATCTCCAGTCATCGGGAGGCAGCCACATAGGAAGTCTCACCGCTCATGTTGCGTTTCCACCTGCCGACGAAAAATCGGCACCCTGTACAGAAGTCTTTGGGTGGTCCTCCCTGAGAATTTTTCTGTGCTAAAGCCCAATGCCCATCTACCGATTTCGGAACATTTATGTCCCTTTGTCGGCGACAAACGGACAGTAATTTTTCTCAGGCAAGGCATCCTAACGGAGTCGGACGTAGTCGGTAGATGTAGGACAGTTAGGCAAGGGTGAGCCATCGATTAGTGAACAATCTCCTTCAGATGTTCTTTTATCACCAACAAATTGTGGTTTCTATGTTCCAAAATCGGTGGCGAAAATTTAGTCGCCGACAACGGAACGTTGGTAAATAGGGCTTGACTGGGTTACGTAATTTGCCTGCGACAAGTTCGCCGACTCCTATAAGATTGGCGAACTAATCGTTCAACCCTGAATCTGTAGATGGGCATTGGGCTTAAAATTCGGTGATCACAAATTACACACTCTGATTCCACTTGACGACCGATGATATGTTCCACAAGCACTGATTATTCAATATTTATAGCACCTGACCAGCCTGAAGAATAGCCATATCTAAAGTACAGAGCGGCGGTGAGGAAGGAAAGACGGTTTAAAAGAAAGTGGAGGTGGTCCCCGACGGATTTTGGGCACTGCCACTAATAAATGCAACCTGGTAAGATTTTGTCGGTGGCCTCATAAGTCTGTCGGCAGTGCCAAACTGAGAAATGTTGGAGAGAAATTTTGTTGCCCCTTTTCGTTTTCCCTGAATATTATTGCACGAAAACTATGACGTAGTCGGCTAGCAGTGCTAAATGCCATACTCGGTGGTCATAATCGGGACGTGGAAATGCCATATCACAACGCCATATGAGGGGGCTGATGGTTTTATATACTCAGCCATAATTTCTAATAGCTCACTAAATGTGCCACCCTTGGGACTGAAGGCTTATACGCAAATTGATATCATGTTTCCAAATTTGTAATTTTCACTCTCACATATTTTTATAAATGAACAAAAGCACACCCCGGGGCTTAGCACTCTAATTACTGTGAGGTGCGATGGTGTGCAGATACCGTAGTCGTGGGAAAAGGTCGGGTCGGGGAAGGGTGATAGCTCTGCTACCCTACGTCCCCTACCGGCACACTATGACAGCTAGCCTTGTCCATAAGGAAGTGACCCATAAACAGATGACAGTTCTTAAAGTGCTAAGAAATCTGTATAATTATACAACAGATTAAGGTGTACCAGATTTCCCTTTTGCCGTGGCATGATTTTAATATAACCAAGTGATACCCACTGATTATCCAATTTGGGTACTCCGGGTTGTGTTAGATTGTGTCAGTTTTTTTACATACTGACACTGTGTACTGGAGAGGAAAATCTGAGATGAAGAGGATTATTTCTAAATTGAGGCAAAACATGAATTAATTGAATCGGGGAGACAAAGTTAGGAAAAACTAATGTTTTAAGGAGATAAAAGGGTGTTTTGTCCTCAGGCCGGTCGCATAAAATGAACAATGACGTCAGCCCTTCTTCACAGTTGTGTGTTTTTAAACAGATTGATTTACGAAATAACAGAGGCTGCTTTCAGAAGTCAGTCTCCAGAAATTCTTGCCTAAATTGGTGTTCTTTACTATTACAATATCAATTGTGTATATGGGTTATTCAGTTACATTGACATATTCCAAAATTAAATAAATCACCTTGTATACAACTTTGCCTTCACGATCAAGTCCAGAATTTATCTGGATATGGCTAATATCTAAGAGACAGACATCGTATACCGGGTTTTGTTGACTTCTTTTTCAATGTATTAATCCTGCTAGACACTGTGAAGCGTTGGGCCGGTTTCATAAGGTCGTCGGCAGGTGGTTAAGTCAGTCAAGGTCTAGGTATAGAGTTTACAATGTAATGGTCATTTGTTTTGAAGAAAGCATCCACTGAAGGAAACGTTGCCTCCTCTGAATCCAATCATCTTTTCTGAAAATATGAACTAATAACAAAATTATAAACTACAGTTTTCCGAACAGCAAATTTACCAAACTCAATTTAGTAGCATACCAGCTAGCAATGATTACCTGGAAAATGTATCTTTAGAGGCGACTTCAATTTCCCAGAAGAAATATCATAAATAACATGGAAAATGGATTATAAGTATTATCTCACCCCAGATACTTTTTCTCCATAGACTTAACATTGGAAACTCGTATCTAATACCTATTAGATATTTATAAAAAAATATCCAATGGGGAATAATGTCACAAATGTTAGCCCATTAGTCAATATTAAGGGTGAGATAAATTCAGAAACCCATTCAAGTTTAGGGTCAGAGCTCGATCCCATCTCATTTGAATCACGTAGTAATTCACTCGGCTTCGCCTTGTGAATTACTACGTGATTCAAACTCGATGGGATACGGGCTCAGACCCTAAACTTTCATGGGTTTCCTCTATAATACTACCCACCTGGGTGAGCCAGAGCACAGTCTGCATAGTCAGAGAGAATTGGGCCTGACTTGGGCATGCGCGGATTGACCTTTGACCTGAGCTGCCTGGTGTGGGGCATGAGTCGGCAGAAAGACCGAAGCAGAAATGAGTTCGGGAAATGGAAGTGCCACGGTAGGTGGGAGGTTGATTAGTTGGCAAGTTGGCGACAATGTCACGAAAATATCAAACCTGTTTTATATTGATTTCGCGAGAGACCGGGCACGGTGAATAATCTAGGCTCGGACATGAGGCCCTTTATGATGGTACGATGTGGGTCAACTTTATTCAACACTTATTGACGACTTTATGGACGGCTAACCCAATACTTACAATAAACGACTAAAACATGACGACTGTAGATCGCCTAGTCAATAGTTATATGGTAGTACTTGATCACGCAATATCGGCCTCAACAGTCATCAATTAAAGAACGTCCTCAGGCATCTAGAGTTTTTAAATGCAACAGTTTCTAGCTACTGGTAGTTGAAAGTCGTCAGGTGGTGCAAAATTCAAGAATCGCCGCCTATAATTGTCTAATGTAAACACCGGGTGAGACTGTCTTAGCGAACAAACTTAAATAGCACTAAGTGATAACTCTTGTACGTGGTATACAAAAGAGTGTTTATGTACGAACCTAGATTGTTCAACGTGTCCAGAACTGTTTAGTTCTCTACTGGAGCCGTCACCATGGGAGGGGGAGGGGGTGATGCTCTTGTTGCCGGCTACACTTTAGGCCTCTCCTACAATCATATACTCTCGTTGGGCAGGTTGGTTTAGCGTATATAAACGCCCCTCTGACCGGGGGTGGGGACTGCAGGATGGACTGTTAATCAGGGCAATAGATTATAGGTACAGGGTGACAGTCACGGGATGACCAGGTTCAGGTTTGTCAGGTGTGTTGTACTCTAGTGATAACTAGTTATAGATTACAGCTACAGGGTGACAGTCACGGGATGACCAGGTTCAGGTTTGTCAGGTGTGTTGTACTCTAGTAATAACTAGTTATAGATTACAGCTACAGGATGACAGTCACGGGATGACCAGGTTCAGGTTTGTCAGGTGTGTTGTGCTCTAGTAATAACTAGTTATAGATTACAGCTACAGGGTGACAGTCACGGGATGACCAGGTTCAGGTTTGTCAGGTGTGTTGTACTCTAGTAATAAGTAGTTATAGATTACAGCTACAGGATGACAGTCACGGGATGACCAGGTTCAGGTTTGTCACATGTGTTGTACTCTAGTAATAAGTAGTTATAGATTACAGCTACAGGATGACAGTCACGGGATGACCAGGTTCAGGTTTGTCAGGTGTGTTGTACTCTAGTAATAACTAGTTATAGATTATAACTACAGGATGACAGTCACGGGATGACCAGGTTCAGGTTTGTCAGGTGTGTTGTACTCTAGTGATAACTAGTTATAGATTACAGCTACAGGATGACAGTCATGAGCTGACCAGGTTCAGGTTTGTCAGGTGTGTTGTACTCTAGTAATAACTAGTTATAGATTACAGCTACAGGATGACAGTCATGAGCTGACCAGGTTCAGGTTTGTCAGGTGTGTTGTACTCTAGTGATAACTAGTTATAGATTACAGCTACAGGGTGACAGTCATGAGCTGACCAGGTTCAGGTTTGTCAGGTGTGTTGCACTCTAGTAATAACTAGTTATAGATTACAGCTACAGGGTGACAGTCAAGCAACCACGTCTTAATATACAGCCTTTTTAATGTAATCATGGTCTGAGCGCACATTGGACTTATGTGACAGCTATGCAGGGGACAGGCCAGGTAGCCAGGGAGCGTTTAATGTAGGGACAGTGAGAAGGAAAAGGACAATGATACTAGAGTTTCTAGGAGGACAATGACAAGGATAGAATAGTGACCATGTGAAATAACTTTTGTCCCGTATTTCTTTGTCCTCTTCGTGACCTAAACCTAGAAAGAGAGTTCGTGTTGAAAGCCATCCTGTGATTGGTTGTGCTTTAAATATGTCGGTCCTGGGTGGTATTGGTGTTGGTTAGAAGTACTAGTAATCATAAGGAACCAAAGGTATATAAAGGAGGAACTGCATTGAGATCAATAGCCAATGAAAATACGCCATAATTCTTTTAATCTCACGAGGCAAAGTCGAGTTAGAGCATACCAAAAGGAATGGCATATTTTCAGCGGCTATTGATTGAGTACGGTTCAGATTTTGTATGATCGGCTAATGTTTATGTCATCACCCATTGAATGATTTGTTTGCGTCAAAGCAAGTTAAACATGCATTATTAGATAAACCCAACCATCCAGTTGTTATGTCTAATCTTAAATCCACGCTCGTTCATCAATGATGAACACTCTATTTGTTCCTAGTAAACTAGCACCCCACCAGTACCCTACTTCTACCACTTACTCACCTTTCCCAACACGCTCACGTCCATATCTACACACTCCTAGATTAGACAGGCCTGAAGGTCACCTGACCGTTGGGGAGACATTGCTAAAGGTCACTCCGCGTCGCCTACAATCCAGGAGGTGGCGGTGGATGGGGAGGGGGTATTCTACCGGCAATGGAGCCCACACACACCCCTCCCCGCGCCCACAGTCCATGGTTCCACCACCGCTGCCGACGACGCTCGCCCATAACTAGTTTACCCAGCTTCACGCTACGATGCCCACGGCTGGAGCACAATGCTGGGTGGCTAACATAGGCAGTTGATAGAGAGCCAAGCGCGGGTGGTCGCTTTACCCTCCTCCCTGCTCGTGCTGGCCGAGTCCCTCTCTATCAGCCACAATCAGCCTCCACCTAGACAGGCTGTGCCTACACATGCCCGTTTTCTATATGTCATCTTACCACCCCCAACCCTCATCCATTTCTGCAATGAGTGTCTGTCCAATACCACTACGAGAATGGTTCGGGCCAATAACACATTTTCTTCAGCAGATACAGTTTTTCGATTGATATCTAGTGGTGAGGTTCTCTGCGTAGGGTGCATGGCAGGCTTATCGTCTGTAGGCTTCAGGTATAGATGTATACATCGGATTATGTGATGTTGCAATTGCAGTGCAGCATATGAGTGATGGTACCGGATGGATTACTTTGCACTAAAATATTTCAAATAAGGTTTACTCCGAACCTCTTTGCGGCTCCTAAATTAACAACAGCTTAAAGGATATCAACGAATCCAAAAAAATGACTACCTTTTATTAATGAATCAACATGATACAAGACGTATACTGCAACTTTATAGGTTTTCTAATACAGCATAATTTTAAGCTTTTGAAAAAGAAAGAATATCAGGACTGAAGAAATACAGGCGACATAGGCATCCTCTCCTCTTAAGTTATAATATATGACTTTTAACCAAATACGGGGTGTGATCAAAACGTTATACTGTCAGCTCTATTGTGCACCATGCTACATGAAGTAGGATCCTGGGCCCTGTTTTTCAGTCACGATATCCTCTTTGTAAGATATCTTACAGCTGTCAGTGTACTATAGATAAGACATCTTTGGGGATCGGCCAACGATTGTCCGTCAAGAGCACTTAGACTGCAGCCAGGTGTACTATAGATAAGACATCTTTAGGGTCACGTGGTTCCAAATGTCTTCCAAAGTGTCTTAGACCTAAGACATCTATGGACATGTCGTACAGAATGCGCAACTTCACTTCCCGTACGAATTAAGCAATGAAATTTTAACACGAGTAAGGTATACATATAACCTATAATCGTACCAAATATGAAGAAAATCGGCCGCACCGTTCCGAAGATATCGGGGTTTGAAGTTCGTCATAGCAATCTCTGCTCTGGTGGCCAGTGTACCCCTACGTTCACGTGACTCTAATTTATGCAGTGACCTCCAGTTCACTGGACGTGGGAGGGTGCAAAGGCCAGAGCAGACGATTGCTATGAACAAGTTCAAACGCCGATATCTTCGAAACGGTGTGGCCCATCTTCTTCATATTTAGTACGATTATAAGTTATATGTCTCCCTTACTCGTGTTAAAATTTCATCCCTAGATTCGCATGGGAAGCACGGGAAATCCTCTATATACACACAGTGAGCTTTGATAGAGCCTGAGACAGTTCTAGACTTGAGACACTTTTAGCGGCGATCGAGCGCGCCGCACTGAGACCGTGTCTATAGCACACCCGCCATTTTGTGTCTTGCAAATTGTCTTCCAATCGTGGAGACATCTTAGGGTATCGTTGGGCGATTATGTCTTGACTGAAAAACAGGGCCCTGTATGCACAAGTAAAAAATAACTATACAATAAATGGGTCAAACACAAACTGCACATGTTGAGGCCATTATAGGACTATATAACTTTGGGATTATTCTCCTATATGCTATGGACTATGGAAACAAAAATAAACTTCCGATGGCTTCTTTAGGCAATCATATATACTTCAGTAACGTTTTGTTGAAAGCTTTCAGAGGAAGTCGCCCAAGTACATTTCCATATCCCCAAGAAATAGAAATGCTTGTTTGACTTCGTTTTACCGGATAAGGAGATGGATATGTCCGCAATACAATTTACTAACCTTATAAGGATATTCCTGTTGTGGAAATCTAATAGAAGTGGCTTGCTTTTGACAATACCTCATCAGAGCATTTACAATGCCCGCACAGAAAGTTTAACAATACCCCTACGGAACTTAGACAATAGCTCACCAGATATTTTACAATGCCTCCATACAGAAAATTGACAAAACCCCTAAAGAACTTTGACAACACCCCTACAGGCCTCTGATAAAGCCTCTGTACTGTACATTGACAATAGCCCTACAGAACTTTGACAACACACCAGAGGAGGTGTGAAGCGCAGCGCCCCCTATCTTTTTGGCATGGACTCAAATGACAGCTGATGACAGCTTCTACATACAAACTGCTAGAGCTCTATCAAAAATCTTTTCAGATATTGATAGAGTGACATCTAATGTACTCCAAACCACAATGGAGCTCAATAGAGCTCCACGTTTTATGGCTGTTTGGTGTTGTGGAATACAGCCTTATTTCTCAAAGGCTAGGGCTTGCTAGCCACACACAGTCCATTGTCTAGAGCTCCTTCCCCAATGCTGGCATGTTTGAAAGTGGCGCCTTGAACCCTGCTGTGATCACATATATGAGTTGGGTCGGTATAGGGGGCGCTGCGCTTCACACCTCCTCTGACAACACCCCTACAGAACTTTGTCAACACCCCTATAGAACTCTGACAAAGCCTCTGTACTGAACATTGACCATAGCCCTGTAGAACTTTGATAAAATCCCTGTAGAACTTTGACAAAATCCCTGCAGAACTTTGACAACACCCCTGCAGAACTTTGACAACACCCCTACAGAAATTTGACAATGCGCCACAGAATTTTGACAACGTCCTTACAGATCTTTGACAATATCCTTGCAGGTGGAGCTGCAGTGGCGTATTTATCATATCCATATAAGGTAAACGGAACCGGAAATAAGGAAATGTGTTCTGCGCATGTCTGGAGGCGCACTGTCCCGACCAAACAGCGGATTGTCACGTGCCCCGCTAGGCGGTAGTTCGGCTTGACGTAAGGCATGCGCATCACGGCTGAGTTTCCTATTGGCGATAGACGCTGAGGGTATTGTCAGCTCACTTCCGGGTCACAGCAGTAGGTAAAAGACTGAAAGAATGTGAACGATTGAGATTACATGGTGTAATAAACAGACACGTACGTTGGATTAGTATTGAAGAGGATTAAAAAGGATTAAAGGAGTAAGGTTGGAATTAGAAAAAGGGATGTGATTGCCAACAAAAGACAAGTACGCAGTTGTTAGCAACCGTCACAATCAAATTATACTAAAGAGGACTTGAAACGATGGTGGGAAATCGAGAAGAAAAGAATTAATTAGGGCGTTGAGATTCCAAAACAATTTAAATGGTTTGTTTGTGACACATTCAAATGTTATCTACACGCAACATCTTTTAACCCAAATCCCACTTCATTTATTTCGTAAATATTCGACCAGTTAAAAAGAGTAATGTAATTTGAGTAAACGTTTCGTTCCCAAATTACGCCAATTTTCTCTCTAACATCGAGATTAGGTGCATTTAGAATAACATGAATTTGTCTCTAATTTAAATAGCATCAAACGCGAAAATAACCAGAAATAATGCCGCCCGGAAAGCGTCTCTGTGTTCGGCAAGCGCCGAGTGGCGGCAGACATCTTTGATTTAGTGGAAACGTTTTGTGTCGGCACGCCAGACGCCACTTTCACAGTGCGCATGCCTACATAGTGAGCAGACGACATTTGGGCGCGTCTGTAGATAGGGGGCGCTGCTCACTGAGACGGAATGAAAAGCGCGGGTATTTTTTGTCCGCTTCGCTTCAAATGTCGTCTGCCGATAGAATGCTGTGCGACTCGCTCTCCAAACAGAGTTTTTAGGCATATGCCAATGTTGCGGGTTAAGCGTAAAGCCTGTGCTAGGAGTAAATAGGAAAGGTGGCATTGTTTCCGCTAGCGACTGGAGCATCTGATAGAGCATTGGAACAATAGCAGGGAGCTAGTGTTTACACTATTGGTGTTGTTTATAGAAATACCGCATTGTAAGGGCACAACTTCAGTTGAATTGAATTGACATTCACTTTGAAATCTCAGATGTCTTCCTTAAGGCCTCTTTCTATTTGCCGACGAAAACCATGTAGATTTTTCGATTTCTCCTAATAGCCCATTTACATTTTGCTTCTGCAAGGTTAAAGGTCTGTCGGTGGTACCTGTCTGCAGATCGGTGATGACCAATGGAAATGGGCTTTTAGGAGAACTCGAAAAATCTACACCATTTTTGTCGGCCGATGGAAACGGGCATATAGAATGAACTTTTGGGTTTATTAATATTTCCGCCCTGGCGTAGACACTAGTAGAAGCTGTGTCTGTGATTTCAGATGATTGCCTGGATTGGGCGCCGGTGTAGACGGCGTAGATGACATGTAGCAAACCAATGTGATATTTACTTGTTTCTAAAAAATTCTAACCCTATCGATTATAGGTGTTATCTCCATTCACACCTTGTGGGGTGTTTTTAGGGAGAAATTATATTTTTTCGAAAGGGAAAAAAATGTGATATTTACGACGGTGTAGACACTGCAACAACATAATAGATAATAAGAAGGAAATTGATGAGTGTTTGGTCTGTGTCCTCGTTCGCCATCGAGTTGGGAGTGCTCAGTAATATGAACGAGGCGATGGCCGAGTGAATATTCTGAAGCACTCCAAACGAGATGGTGAACAGGGACTCAGACCAAGCACGAATATGTTTCTGATTTTATCTTAGCCTGGAAATATGCATCTCTTAATCACCCGTTGAGAACGAGTTACTGTTCTCGCAAGCCTGTTGAGAACGAGTTCGTAGTGCTAAGCCTGTGGACGTTTATACCAGGCTAAGATAATAGGTTTTAAAAAAAGGATCCCACAGTCTCCCGTACACACATAACTAGATACCAGACTCCTTGTAACGGAACTGGCCCGGCTTTACATGCTCTGTGCACCGTTTTGTCTGTCTGCCTTATCTACGCCAAACTTATACATACGGACACTCAAAGCTTTGTCCTGTGTTCAACAAAAGAACGACATGTAGGATTATACAAACTGTATATGTATAAATACCACAACGACTCCCCCATTGAAATACCTCAACTCACTGTAAACCATAACCAGGCTTCTACTAACATTCTCAGGACATTTGTAAGTTAAGAATAGCCAAAGTGTGCCATCATACACATATTCCGTAACATTTTTTACTTGTTTTCTCTATTCTACCTCAATGTCCATACTACTCATATATAATTGCAATGAAAGCGAGAGATTTATCCTTTTTCATATTGAAATTAGATTTCTTTCGAGAAGATGGTAGAAATTGTAGAAATTTCAAGATTGTGATATTTTCTCAAAATATGGTATTTATCAAGCATGGTCACCGCCCCCTCTTTCATACAGTTATCATAAAGATCACATCTTTTGGAACCTTTTACAGTAAATATTGAAAACAAGACATCGGTTAACTTTGTAAACGGGATTGAAGGGTTTGCCTTTAAACAAAAATATACATATATGATTCATCAACTGACCCGGCGTTTACTCTAGACGACTAGAAACGTGGCGATTGTGGATCGTCTAGCTAATAGTCGTCTGGTGGTGTTCGAATACGCAATATCGGCCGCAAAAGTTGTTGAACGAAGAATATCCTCAAACATTTACACCAGACGACTTTTTACAAAAATTTTAATTTGAAAGTTTCACATAACCAACAGACAATAGTATTAAAGTTTCAATTTTGTAGAAATGTTTTAATTTTGTAAACTTCGGTGTACAATAAGTTGTAGATTTTAGTGATACAATGTTTCGGCCTAGTATGGTGGCCTTCATCAGGTGTACCGGCTTGAAATGGTCGTCAGCGACAAATCATCTGGATATATTGGTCAGGTGGTGCCAAATTGCGTTATCTGACGTTATCTGACGTTAAAGAAGTGTTATTTGTAACCGAACTGACAAAGATAAAATATATTTTTTGTAGAAGTCTGGAGTCGTCACTCTTTTGGCGTCTACACTAGACGATTTATAACCATTTACTTCCGAAAGTCGTCTAGTGCATACGCTGAGTGATTGACTACATGGGGATTATTAAAATCTTTATGTCTTTCCTCTTTTTACTAAGCAAGAGGATCAATTACAGAATTTTGATGCTATGAGGCTAAACCAATGTCGTAATTTAGTCATATCATTATCACTCACCGAGATTCTTGCTTGCTAGATACTAGCTCGGTGTTTGATGATAGGTATCATACATGCAAAAAGAATCTGAAACGCAATAATCATCTGATTTACAAAAGGAGCAGAGTAATATATAGAAACAGGATTCCTGTGTTGTAAGTTTCCGGATTACGAACTTGTTTCGCCGGAGGTTTAAACCGAGGTCTTTAGACCGAGGTTTAAACCTCCAGCGGAACAAGTGAGTAATCGGGAACTTACAGACTCAGGCATACTGTTTCTTTATTACTATATACCTCAAAAACACAAAGATATTTACAGTATTTAAGCTGTAGGAGCCAATTTATATCCGATTTGTGCACACCACTGTCAAGGCGTAACGTAGCTAGCCTGGCAGCCTGGCCTAGTTAGACTAAAGGCCAGGTAACGGGTTGCAGTTTCGTGGTGCATTATTGGTAACGCCTCCATTTTTCTGTTGCATTGTGGGATTGTCAGACCACCAGATACACTGGTTCCCGGGGTATCCACTAGGGGGCTCGGCAGAGATATATGCGGAACCCAGCCAAACCACTATTCCACTAGTGCCCTGGCCCTAGTGACAACGGGACGTACTACAGTCTAGTTGAAGGTCGTAGGAACCCGTTACCTGTCCCTTATTCATATGGGCAGGGAACCAGTCTATAACGTAGCTTACTATCCTACCTTTAATTGTCCGGCGCGAAAGGCTTTAGTGTGGCTGTATTCCGCCAGTCGGCGTTTGGGTTCTTTACCAGGGTTACTGATGACGTCACACAAGGAAATCCCCAGTCTGTGACCATGGTGATCGCCTCAGTGTGGGTGTTTTCCCTCCATTCGGACAGTTGACAATGCTTCGTAAGATTTATTTAGGGTATGTTTCATCGATTTTCGACATCGTATCGATAGGTTTCCGCTATAAACAACCATATTTTTATTCTACTGTATTGTTTCAGTGTCATAATGCCACTAAAGCACTGCCAATTTTTGAATCAAAGTTTTTTTCCGCCATTATCCATCCGCTAAGACCTTAGGCGTAACGTGCATTACTCCTCGACAGTGCGGAAATCATAGTTACCGTATACATAGCAACGTGTTGTATTTACGTTAGTTACACCAGTAGGTACATGTATATATAGTAATATGAAAGGTTAAACTTTCATATTTCATCAAAACTGGAATTAGATTCTGGCCACAACACAAGTATCTGTTCTGTTTTGCTACGAAATTCATCAGAAATCCTTAATATGGAAGATAACCTAAATTGTACAGGCGAATGAACTCTGTCTCATTCATTTTCTAAATAAATACAAAATATTGATCAGCTTTCGGATACATATGTGTAGTTATCAGAGGGAATACGAGGATATTGAGTCAACACTGAGAAAAATAAAACAGTTTTTGTCTTGAACCAGTCATTATCCTACCCATAATAAAAATTCTATAGGCTTAACATTAGCTATTATTAGTCATTTATGCCTCCAGGGGCATACATATCAGTGACCAGATCGTGAGATGCTCTGAAAAAAAGTTCAGTTCAGTTCTACTAAATATTGAATATATTATAAACCTTTCACCTTGATATGTACTTTGCGTTCGCCCGCTCGGTGACATTTTAGGCACTATTCATCAGTATACGAGCTTAATCGTAACCCGGCTACACAAAATATCCATAAGCAGCCAGGGATGTCCATATAGAGTTCCCATAGTTTGACCATGGACAGTTGGTATCAGGTGGTTGGCAGGCAGCCGTAAACCACGAGGAATACAATGTGCTTTGCTCTATAGCACAAAGGGACTATTTTCACATATACAATGGCTTTAAGGCCCTAGACAATGTATTTGAAATCCGTATGGAATTGCTATAGTATCTGAGTCCTCATACATTCTCAATTGGTACTTTATATACCATGGGTAAGACAAAAACACACCTTTACATCTGTGATCCTGCCTCTTACACGATTAATGTCACATATCTGACATGGATCATACACCAGTCAGACGTTTCTCGTTGATCTTACAAAGTAACACAGCTTATCTTCGAGACTGAGTGAATAATGGTTGTGATTCGTCTTGCCCGCAGGTCCGACTGTCATGGCGGTCAAACTGCTGCTCGTCCTGCTCTCTGTTTTCTCGCTGCTGCACCAGGGGTCGCTGCGGGTGCTGGGAGAGAAGGAGGACAAGGAGGACCTGGAGAACAAGGTGGACACCACCGACGAGGTATCTCCACCAGTCTACAAATGTTCAGACGAGTCTCTTCTAGTTTCTGTGGCCTGTCTGTTTTCCTTGATTTTTTGTGTGTTTTATTGGAACATTTATTTAAGCTGGGAAAAGGTATTTGGTATGGTAGTTGATATGTATTTCTACTCTGATATAATCAATTATGTTCCATAAAAGCAAGTATGCAAAAAAGACTATGGGAATCATTGCCTATTGCTAAGTGGTATTCGTAATAAGTATAGTTATTGCATGTAAAAGCTCAATGGAATTACAAACTTTAACCAAATATCTAGCTTTTCCCTGCATAACAGCACATGCTTTTTACTTGGATATATCTTCAAGAATGTGCTTGAATTTAGGTATTTTTTAGTATGTATAATGTTTTTGCTGAGTTTCTCACACTGCTATTAACGGTATTTGGCGAATACAATACACTTATCTTCGTACCAAGCACGCTACAGTCTTTCAGATTACGAAATTTGACCTAACAAAATTAATTAAAGGCATAAGAGATAATCTGAAAATTAACAGCCGTTTGATTTTCCTGAAAATACAATTTGATTAATTATAAATGATGGAGAACACATGTCTCCAACATTTTAAAATACGGGGGCTCATCCTACTAATTTTGTAATCAAGAGCTATTCATTATAAAACAAATTGTGAAAAAGGCTAGTATAAATTCTAAACAGCCAGTACTAACAAAGTTAGGCCAATTTTATTTATCTATAATTTCAAAGAATATGATAAATGTAAAGTACTATCCATTTGAATATCAATATCTACAGGTCACGGTCTTTACTTTTCAAAGTATTGATGAAAATGTATACATTTTCTGTACATTTCCTGTGTAAATGGATAATGGTCAACCTTTTGGTGTTTTTCTTTTTGGCGTTAGGGGTAAGATGGTTCCCACTCTGGTTCCCCTCTCTATCTAGAAACCTGTGATTAGCGCAGGTACAGTGGTTTGTTGGGAAAGGTCTGATTTACTGGTGATCCACTAGTGGCATCGGCTAGTGAACAGTAGCCCATCGCAATATCAGGTATTGAAATCACTGGTACTCTGGGACGTACTAGACAAACACTCTCGCGTTACAACGCCCCCCTCCAAGTCCCTCAAAACTCCCAGAATATTGAACGTGCGCACGTAGATCATCTATAGTTGGGGAACCAGCGTGGATGGCTGCTTCAATAATACAATAGCTACCTGCTCTATATCAATATATAAAGCTCTGTGTCTTCTTCAGCTGGCACATATTCTTTTTATTACATGATATTGCATGAAGCCAATGTTTCTGGCCGTCAGGCCTTGTACCATTGTTTTCTACTTGGTATGAAGGTTAGTTGTCTACACACAGGTCTAGATCTGTATCATCATATTATACTTCATGCAATATTCACCCGTCCCTTAAGTCCCAATAATCCCCATATGGTACGACTCTCTTGTCTTTATCTGTAATTGTCTTTGTTACTATACAATTTCCAACAAACCATATTACACAGAACTATAAAAGTGACAAAAATTCCCTTGGTTTTTCAAACTTCAGTCTCGGAAAGGGACGAGTAGTAACTGGTGAATGTTCTTGCAGATAGCGCTGCAGTGCAACGGCAACAGTGCCGCCCCCTAGTAGCCTCAGCGCGCCTAACTATCTTTGTTGTAGAAGGGTCAAACAGTATTTTAGATGTAAACCTCGCATCGACATCCATACAATGGTCATTTTAAGGATGCTTTATTTCCAGAATGTTTTGATTTCGATCTGCAAGGCTCAATACCATTGTGTTAAACATGTATTTGATATACGTTATACCCTCAAATTAAGTATTTTTTCCTCTCTCTTTGCAAAAAGGGAGGAGGGAGGAGAACAGACTCATTTTTGGCCACCGCCACCTCCCCGCCCCCTCCGCCCCAATTCCAATTTTTGACAATTCCCGATGGCCTCCTACAAGAAATCGAACTCTGTACACGTGTACCTCTAGACTGATAAGACATAGGGGTCAACTTGATATTGAAGGAGCTATGGTTAAGCTGGAGGTTATAGTCCATGAGCCCGAGACTTAAAATATGGGTTTGACTTTCAAATGGAGGTAGAAAGTTTCATTATGATTTTCAGTTAGCCACATGTCCAGAATTTATGAAAAAGTGAGGGGGCCATTTCTGATGTCCAGCTTAACGACACAGGGGGCGTGTTTCCTTGGCAACCTGCCAAAAAATGGTGTTTTTGAAAAATGAATACTTTCTATTCCAACTTGGTTAAAATTGATCTTTTCTTCAAATTCAAAAAATCAATATGTAGCTCTATATACGTTCTCTATGGCCATTATAGAGTCAATGACCTTGCTCAAGGTCATGACCTCTCATTAAAACCTGTCAAGTGATTAGCGACCTCAGGGGCGATCCATGGTAAATCGCGTTTGATAAATCCTGTCGTGGGTACTTCTATAAAACGACCTGACCATGCTGTACAACCTACAAAAGGAGATGATAATCTAAGGTTCGTCCGGAACGAGGCGTTTGCGCCGAGTTCCGTACGAACCGTAAATTGTCATCTTATTTGGTAGGTTGTTTTATGCATGGTGGGTCGTGTTATAATTACTATATACCCAAAATTAATAAGATAATTCACTTAATTTTGCTAATAACTAATATTCTATCTAATATTGCGTGTTTACAGTACATACGGCATGGGTCTGAAATAAATTATCAGATCGTTCTTGAAAATAGTTAAACACCTGATATACACAACAGGTCATTATAGTTATACATGGAAAGGTTTGGAGAACAGCATTGAATTCAATGCGGATCCGGCAGCATGCATGTGGTTTTAATGTACAGTCGTTTTAAAAGATAAACCCACGACACCCATCTGTAGAGGTGTTTTATGGTAAGAGCCTTTTTGGTGACTTATCAAATGTAATATGGATGATATGAGTCACTATTTATTAAACGACACCCAAGGCCTTACCTTTGATTCTATCGTTCAGTTGTATGACACTTACTTTTATAGAACAATAACTGGCCTACAACGATGTTAAGATGATCTTTCTTATTGTACCTTCATTATTAATCATACCCCTAACACGATTCTCCATCCTTTCAGCAGTTTCCGGTGGACGATTCTGACTACCACCCTGCCGGAAGTGGCCAACAACCCATCAACCTCTACCTGGAGCTCGATGGTGCCCGGGCTCCGTGGGCAAAGTGATGACGTAGCACACACGATACCATGACGTCACAGACATTAAATAAAGAACTATGATGTGGCGCAAACTATGGGTGAACAACACAGATATGACGTTGGTATCCGCACTGGAAGCCCACGCCTGTCAAATACGATAAGCGCAGGTACAGTACTCTGGTAGTTTCGGGGGACCTAGAGAGCCCTTGTAACTGCCGGAGTATGTGGGGGTCTATGTGCAGTGGTGGCTATGTTGCATGTTGCTTCCTGGTGTGCTTCTCACCACTGACCTGCAATCTGACCTTGACCCTACGGCCTACAACATCGAGTTCTTTATCTGTGCTAATCGAAGGCTTGGTGATAGCAAGAAAACCAGCACAACGATCCCTCAACATCCTTTGAGTGTGATAAGATTAAATAAATGATACCAGGGGATTTAAAATGTCAATAACTGGTGACGTATCATGGCATTATCCTCCTCAGGCAGTCAACCCCCATGATATACAATGATGTCACATCCGGTGGAGGATCTATCCTCAAAACTATTGAACAGACGGAGCATCTTTTTAATCGGGTCGAGGGAGGAGTGTTATCGATGCGCTAATAGTCGAATCATCAGACAGGCTTTCTGTTCTACTATAAAGTAAAGAAAATAACAACAACAAAATGATGTGGTTCAAGGTTTGAGTCTATATTTTTTTTCACACACGTGGATTATACACACGACTCACAATGTTCTACCTACTGTCTGTGTGTGGTGTTGAGCATTTACCGAATGCAAAGTCTAGGTTTTTTTTAAATAGAGGATCAAGGGGTTGAGTTTTCACAAACCCTAAATCTTGCTTTTCATCACAGAAATTGTCAGAATTTCACATCTTCTTTATATCGTTTACTACTCCCAAAATTTTAATTTGAGAATTAGTCTATACTCTCTAACCCAAACTAAACTTTCTGTTAAAATATCTTTACACTGTACTCCAGATTTGGGTGTGAAAAAGACAAATTTGCGTTTCACTTTTGTACTATCAAACGTTGTTTGTACATATCAATAGTCAGTATTGGTACATGATAGTTATTTAGATATTTTCCACACACATAGACTCCTTGAGGAATGTCTAGCATCTGTGACAGCAGGACATGTTTTAATAGTGCACAGAATATATTTACTATCATTTGAAAACCGCATATGTTGAGTATCTATCACTTAATAGACTATGCAATGTGTATTCAGTGCATGGGAAGTACGCTTCATTTTGGTAGATATGGATAAGGAATAGTCAAGGTTTCAATACCTAAGAGTAGTCTAGCTTGAACATGTCGTCTTACGTCTGTATTGCTGATGAATGAAATTTTCTAAACTGTATAAGCCTGTTCCATTGGCCGACGAAAAAGGCAGAGATATTTTGAGTTACCCAGAAAGTCTGTGATTGGTGCCACTGACTGTATATCGGTACCAATTTATCGGTGACGGTGTATTGCATGCACTGTTTCTATTATATTTTCTGGGTAAAAACAGATTTAATTGGCATTGTTACATAACCTATGCAAAATTAATCTGTGAGCATTGTTTGCAGGTCTCGTTTCCATTCACCGAACTGGCGTTAGTGTTACCAAAAGATTCATTGGTGGTTCCCGAATGCAGATCCGTGCCAAAACGTCTACCAATGGAAACAGGCTTTATGCCTTAAAAATCCCACAGATAAAAGTGGAATTGCTAAACAGAGCTTTCTGTACATCCAGAGGTAAAGCGTCGAAACTTTCTTTCTTTTTCAAAGCTTGTAAATTGTGGACTTTGAGGAGAATGAAAGGATCAAAATTTCATTTGTGTTTATTATGTATGACTGTGTCCCTACAGCGCCTCATTTGATAACTAACTACTCAAGTGATTTATCATTATTGCGTTTGATTCGCTCATCATAATTGCTTGACATATACGCGAGCAAATCTAGAAGAAACTGCTTTAAACTAGAAGATAATCCGATATGATAGATTTCCTTTACAGATGCAGATTGTACTGTCTAGGCATTGTGGTGTCTTCTGCAGTTTTTCTTTTCTTTTCCATACAAATATCCCATAAATAAATCTCCACTGGTATATTTCTTATACGGCTCTTTGTGTTTTTCTATTTCAGTTCTTAAAGTGTGGCACTACTTCCTGGTTGTGATGAAACCATCCACCATGAATCACAGCCCTGAATACGATAAATAACAATGTTTTCATATACAATAATGACTGGTTCCTGTACAAGTAGCTGTAATCTCTGAGTGGTTAATGTGTAATAGTTTCGGAGCGACAGAGAGAATATTCCGTCGCTAACCATACGAGATTACAGATACTCGTAAACAAAACCAGGCATTATTGCATTCATTATTCACCTCCAAGTCTTTTGAAATAAGACGTTCATTGCAAGACATCTGTATTTTCAGATAACGCCATATCGCCACAGCACTGTCAAGCATGGTGGTATTTTGGTGTACACAATGTACTCACTTTAGTATATAGTTCGCTATTTTCTCATGTTTTTAGCATACAAAGCCGTTTATGTCAGTGGCTTCTAGCGGTAAACAAGCTTATAATGACTGGTTCTAAATACGAATTATTTAATGAATATTAAAACATATTTTAAAGCACATGATGATTTGACCTCACTATGGATGGGACTCCATCCTTTTTCCGGAATCTCCTGCTGGAGAGATTCAGACATACCAGAATTTTCTGGTAGCTGTTTCTAGGTGCTCAAGACATTTCTTATGGAAATTTGGTAATCGGTGGGAAGCAAAATAAAAAAAATTTTGTTTTTGTTTTTTGGTACAATTCTTTATTGACATTAGACAGTTTACAATGAATGTGTTATACTTCATTTCAATAACAGGGTATTTCAGAATTCTAAGACTTGTAGAAGAGCGTACAACACCGATTTCAACAATATTCCACTTGTCAATAAAGTAGGCAGAGTTTCAGCCCTACATTAGGCTGGTTTTCTGAACTCGGCCCATTCCCTTGCCATCATAAGAATGTTCACTCCCAGTCAGAATTATACATCGGATATACATGTTTGTTGCCTTACTTTGTATCACAGATCAACATGGTTCAGATGATCACGAGATATCGTATTGTAGCAAATACAGGGGACAAGAGAAGGTCATCATCAGATCATAAACAGCTTGTTATTACCAATTTGAGATCGGAGAATCCAGTTCATATTTCATTACTACATGCTATACACCACACAGGTAGAATCATTCAGTAGGTATCTTGGTTTTCAACAAGGCCCCTGACATGGCTTTATACTGCTTGTACGTTGGTATGTTACGGGTTATGGGGGCCATGCCATTCCAAAGCTGTGCCCCTATGTATTCGACTGATCGCTGATATGCTGCACCATTTGGTCTGAGTTGCTTAATTAGTGGTGCATCCCCACCTCTCACAGGTCTAGGTCTGACATCAAGATATTTGGGATTGTGGGCCCTATGGTACATAAAGTTAGATAGGTGGTTATGACGTCTGTGTTCTAGAAAAGTTAGGTTACATCTATGGTGGAGGTTTAATATACTTGTCATGTAGTTGGCTTTTAAGCATATCCTAAGGCAACGATTTTGTAATCGTTGGAGTTTATTTAGCGAGGCTTTAGATGCTCCCATGTACAATATATCCGCATAATCCAAATAAGGTAGGACTGTAGTTTTGTATATATTTGTAGCTGCCTGTTTGGTCAAATACGGTCTCATTTTGGCCAGCAAGTAGGTCTTATGCGATACTGATCTAGTTAGTTTATTTATGTGTGATTTGTAGTCCAGAGCTGGGTTTAAGGTTACCCCTAGATATTTAAAATCAAATACCCTATGCAACCGTACCTCATTTAACATAGGGGGTATGATATGATCTCTATTTTTCCTTTTAGTATTAAAGAACATGAATTTGGTTTTCTCAGTATTTATGCTGAGTTTATTTTGTAGACACCACATGTATAGATTGTTCAGGTCACCTTGTAGAGAATTTACCAGATTTGTTGGATCCGGTCCAGCTTGATACAGGACTGTATCATCGGCATATAGGAGAACGGAGGTATCCCTAATACAGTCCGGCATGTCGTTTACATATAGTAAGAAGAGTAGGGGGCCAAGGATGGAGCCTTGGGGGACTCCAACCCTGACCTCCCCCTCCTCGGAAACTAGGCCGTTTATTCTGGTCTTTTGGGTTCTGCGGTGGAGATAACTGCGTATCCAGTCAAGGTTTGTATTTCTTATACCATATAAGTACATTTTATCCAGCAGGATAACATGGTCGACCGTGTCAAAGGCCTTGCGCAAGTCCACAAAGATGGCGGCTGTGCTGGCACCTACATTTTTGTGTTTTAGGATATTATCGGTTAGTTCAGCTACAGCCGCCACCGTCGAATGTCCCCCCCTAAAGCCAAATTGCCTATTGGTCAGTAGATGGTGTATGTTTGTAAAGTCAGTTATACGAGTGTGTACTATGCGTTCAATGAGTTTACTTGGAGTTGGCAAGATAGAGATAGGTCTATAGTTAACTGCTTTGTGAGGATCATTTCCTTTGAAGATAGGCACAACTTGTGCACTTTTCCATGAATGTGGGATTACAGTTTGCTTGAAGGAGTCATTCATTATTCTAGTTAGTACCATAGGTTTGGCTAGGAAAGCATCTTTTAAGATCGTAGTTGAGATATGTGGTATCATAGATTGTTTATTTACATTTATTGTCTTTATTATGTCTATCATCTCATTTAACTCAATGTGGAACTGTGCTATACTGGTCTGGTTCTTTTCACCATAAAATTTCCACGGGTCATACATTTGGCTGGACAGTGAAGGCCCGGCCTGTATGTATTGTGTGTTCATATGATTTGGTATCTCATCTTTACTGATGAACTGGTTATTTGAGTCTTTGAGTTTCACTTCTGGTGTGTGGGCTTTATCTGTGGTCGGAAGGATTTTATTTATCACTTTCCAAAATTTTTTATGGTCCCGTTTGTTTTTATCTAGTTCATTTTGGATATATAGCTGTCTAGATGATTTTAGGAGTTTGTTTGTCTGGTTCCTGATTGCTTTAGCTTTAGTCCAGTGATTAATTTTACCAGTACGCTTTGCTTTCCTCAGCCAATAGTTTTTATTTTTAATAGACTCAAGGACCTCCTTGTTTATCCAGGGTTGTGAGTCATCCCTTACAACAAAATCAGTGATGGGACAGTCCCCATCCAAGTACAGTTTGATTTTATCTATAAAAAACTCCCATTTTTTGTCAACTGTTTCATTAGAATCTATAATTTCCCAGTCAGAATTTTGTAAATGTTTCTCCAGTTTCTTTTTATCATACCTAACATACGATCTCCCTCTTACTTTATGTTTTACAGTGGGACTGGTTATTTTTTTCTGTATAACAAAGATTGATTGATGGTCACTAATTCTCTGGTCCAGTACACCGGCTAGTTTAACGTTGGTAATTGTCGTGAAAAGTAAGTCAATTATAGAGTTGTTAGTTGAAAATCTGGTAATATCTCCAATCAGTTGGCAGAGTTCAAGCTGCTTCAGTTCATCCAGGAAGTCATTAATCATTTCATTATCTTTGAGTAGTACATTTATATTCATATCACCCATGATCACGAGGTCATCACCAGTAACCTGTCGAATTTTATTTATGGTCAAGATTAGTTCATCCCGGAATACCTTTATGTTACCACCGTTTGGGCGATAGACATTTACAAGAATAGTGCTTGGTTGGTTTTTGTGGCTGAGTCTGATAACTTGTAGTTCTAAGTGTCTCATACTAGAATTCAGATGCGCAAACTCGTTGGCATCATGGTCTACTGAATCACGAATATACGTTACCAGTCCACCGCCCGTTTTGGGATGTGTGTCGTTTGGTGTCTTTTTCCAGGCACGGTCAACTCTATACATAGTGTATTTTGGTAGTTGGTAGTTTGTAACAGGATCTTTTGCGGTTAACCATGATTCGGATATGGTGATGACCTCCCAGCTGCCTAGTCGATGTTCTACCATGATCTGTTCGAAATTAGCTCTTAGACTTCTGCAGTTACTATGAATATAATGAAACCCTTTAACCTTTGATGTATCTTCTATTTTGTGCAAGTGATTATACATATCTCACTGCTACACTCATCCCATATAACAACAAGCATGCGTCTGCAGTACATTTTTCAGACCTTTTCACATTAGACCATTTCTGAAAAAAGTCAACAATCAGTGGATAGCAACAAGCTAGACAGGTTTAGACAATACTAATTTCTTGTTATAAGCACTGTGTCTCATTTAGATTCATCCGGGGGGGTAAAGACCGGGGGATCTATGTGGTGAATTATTTAGATTCATCCGGGGGGGTAAAGACCGGGGGATCTATGTGGTGAATTATTAGCAACAACACTCCAACATATATCCCGGTGTAGGAATTTCTGTGCAAGTAGCATCAGTGGGTTCCTAAAGTATAAACAGAGTTTCGGTGAGGTTAGAGTGTGAAACAGGTCTAGGAAGCAAACGGGGGCAGGAGGTGGCAGGTTATAAGTAACAACGCGCCAGACTCCATATCCCTATGGAAATTACAAGCAATAACTCAGACAATGGTTAATACAGTGAACAAGGAGTTATCGGCTTCCTTTTCTGTGTGAGACAAGACTCTAGTGGGTGTGGTTCCGGGAACCAGTGGCTCGCCAGTACAGTGAGAGCCAGAGAAGCCATGATGTCCTGGGCTCATGGGCAGCATGGATCAATCAGGCATAGATTCCAGATGTTTATCTAAATGATCTAAATGATAGAGGACCGGGTCTTCTTCAGGAGGATGTGAGTGACGGGATGGGGACCGAGGCTCAGGTAACAGCATGGTATGGAGAGAGGAGTGATTAAGAGGTAGGAGACCATAGCACAGCATTAGTACAGACAGGGTTTGAGTATTGGCACATGGAACACAAGTCAGGCAGGTAATCAAAGATTTACGAAGAGTGAAATGGTGTCCAGGGGATACCAAGAATCTACCTGCTTCCAAGGGGTACATATAGTAATAAACTAATACTGTACCGTGAACCTTTTTCCTATGACGTTAAAATAAGGATCTGGTAGAGCTTGCCGTTCGTGTTCTTTGTAGCCGAAGGTTTAATGCAAACATGTTCTTACATACTTATCTGGGCTTGGTTTTACTGAGAGGGGTTTACTCTTTTTTTATGTTGCTTTCTTGGCCTCTTCTTCTTCTTCTTCTTCTTGTAGCTATTGTAAGGTCGCTATTGTCCGGTGTCAATAGTAGTTGCTTTTCTTCAGATTATTTAATCTCTTTAGATTCGTTGGTTTGATTTTCTAATCCGGATTGTCAGATGTCTTATGAAATTGTAACGTATTGTCTAGAATTCTCATTAACGGAAGCTTGAACTTTGTTCAGTTGGGTACCATTTTTGTGCAACTCTTCGATATGACCCGACCGGGGTTTGAACCCAGGACCTCCCATGCTCAACCGAACACCCCTTCCACTTGGCCACCGAGCTTGGTCGTTGATGCATTTGTTTACAATAGATCTCCATGATAATGAATGCACAGGATACCTCCTTTTTTTAGATCACTTCATTCATCCTAGCAAAGAAAAGGCAAATTGCCTGTTTTTTTATCTCCACCAGCAACACACAACATGCTTTGCATGGTATTTACAATGAACATTGTGAAACCTCCATCTTGGTATGTCTGAGTATTTCCAGCTTGAGAAATACAGTAATATGGGAGAACTAGGTTATTATACCTGTATGGAATGATTACCGACTTTTAGATGGGTGTAAATACACACCGACGTCAGAGACGGAGGTGTGTATTTAAACCCATGTGTGTATTTATACCTGTAATCATGGAATACAGGTATAATCACGTTGTTCTCCTATTATTATATACCTCAAATTGTCCGTATATATTCAAATTATAACATAAATAGCCATTAATGACACTACCACTCTGTTCAGTTTACGACCAAAGGTGCCCTGTACAAGAAATTATCAACCGGATGTTTATTTCTAACCTCCGCTTGGTGATTGAAAAGTGTCAACCTCCCAGCATATTCCTAACAATGCTAGGCCTATTGGAAAATGTGTTTGGAGAGCGAACATCAACCATGGGTAGCAGACCCTATATATATACTTTGTCTCAGTCACACTCTTATAGTACGTGGTGTAGTGGTTAGAGTGTTTGCTTTTGAATCCCAGGGCCCCGGGTACGATCGCCGACCACGGTCATTAATTTTATGTTTTTCTTTTTAAACAAAACGGAAAAACGCTATTCAGTACAAAATATATTGACAAATTTAAAATCTATGCTGAATTGTATTAGTTTTATGTGTAAACAATATGTCCTTCGCTGTTTTGTTTACATTTTGATGCTTTGTTTACATTTTGCAGGCTTGCTTCAGTTCCAATGCGTAGGGTAGTAAAGCCACTGACTCTATGTGTCCAAAAGATCAGTTATATTGCCTTTTATGATGAATCCTTTTGTATTTCAGAGTAATTCCATAATTCATGTTTAGATTCTGTATTTCAATGTCCTACATGCTGTAGTTCACGATAACTGGCCCCTAAATAATGCTGTAATCGAATCTATGACATCCATCCACCATTTTTAAATGACCCGCTGCCCTTTTTCTGACAAACTCTCGTCCAATCAGATTGCGTTATTTCACCTTGAAAGCACTCCGTATGGCCTATCCAAAGGCGAGCTGTACAAGAAATTATGGAGTACCTCGCCCATATGATAAATATATTACACCCCTAGCAGCAGTCCGTATTCATAGTGAGTTTGTGAATAGGTATATAATAATATGAATTTTAATGCACCTAGATAAGTCTTAGTTTTGGAACACAGCAGTGCTCATGGATGAATATTCACATAGTTTGTTGGTTTGCATAGCAACATAAGAACATGCATAAAACATATACCAGAATAAAGCTAAGTTATCAATCAAAAGTATAACCAGCGCCGAAAGAAGCTTGCAGTCAGAATCCAGAGATGTCTAGAACTGTAAACTGCAGTAATATGAACGCAGCCCTCTTGGTGGCAGCAGCGTGTAGTCCCCAAATCTCAGACAGGGAGCTAAACTTCTCCCCTGGCCCAATAAATGAGAGTACAGGTAGAGGGCAACTGTGAGTGGCCTTGAACTTTGCAAATCAAGCCTCTATCTGCCCCTCACAAGATCCCCCAAATAGCTTATTTACATGAGAAAAATAAATTAAACTTATCTCAACCTTTACAAAGATGATTTATCAAAATGTTTCCCTGGATACATTAGCACGGGGAAGATGGACACCATTAACTGAAGTAAAGTAGCTCTAGCTCAACCACCAAGAGAGTATGGAAGACCGCACCACACGAAATATCCCAAATAGTTCCCTTTTCATAGAAGGAACACACCAATTGACCTGTTGACCTGCAGAGGACCCAGCTTTTTATACATGCAGAATTCCATAATACGAGCGAACCTATTGCACATCTGTGCACGGATCAATCCGAAAAAGAGAAGTACGTGTGTACTGGATGAAGTGAAGAGCAGAAGTGGGACAGTGGTCAGTGCTGCACTCGCGCACTTTGAAGTGTGGTGAGTGCGAAAGCCGTGAGGTGGCAGGAGGGGCGCCCGTGCGGCGCGGTTAAGAGGGGGAACACCAGAGGGGGCAATGACCACCCCTGAGCAAAGCTCATGAGTCACCAATCAACACAGAGCAGGGATTGGCATGCGGCGTCCTCTCCTGTAGAAGAAACAAACCACCACTCAACTCACTCGAACCTAGATTGGTCGCCACCTCTGTTTCCACTTTGTTCTGACTAAGAGGTTGGTCAGATTGAATCATATGTACAATATCTGCTGTATGCGCCTCGAACCAGATAGTTTAATTCTTTGTAGGTTCTAAAAGCAGTAATATTCAATAGGAATGATTCGGAACTTGATAAATTGATTATGAAACCTAGCTTTCTATTCATTATATTATTATATTTTTTTAAAATATACTCGAAAGGAAATAAGGAAATGTTAGATCGGTTTCGAGATAGCAAAATGAAACGCTCATCAAGCAGTATAAACAATATGGGTGGGGAACGACAGACACTTACATCTACTGGTTCAATGTGGCCACGGATTTAACCCGACCAGAGCTTTACTCTAGAGGCCAGTGTAAACCGACCCCTACAGATACAAGAAAATATTACGAAATGTATGTGACGATTGATCGGCTTGAGTGATTGGATTTTTCCCGAAGAAAGAGAATATTCCACACCCCACGGGAAAGCGGAGCCTATCTCGAACGGAAAAGTTTTGATCTATACAAGAAAATGTTATATCTGAATATGAAAAACCCGCAATATTGGTCAGGTCCAAACTCAGTGTAATCTTACAGTGCATCTGACAAAGGAGCAATACAAACCTAGCCATTTATCCCTTTGTGAAGGAGAGCTCAGGAATTTCCCCAAGTGATATGTATAAGTAAACATCAGCTGCGTTTGAACTTTGGCAAGGACTTGTAGTCTCAGTGAGCTCTATCTGGCGAGGACTTTCACACTCAGACGAAGTAAATGGATGCTGTCATGCGTGACCGACCCGAGACAGATTTAACATTGTTTACCATTCCTTTGAATAGATAAACAATGTTGATTGGTTTCAGATACAAACTAGCACTAGTCCGAACGAGAGGATAGTATACATACAGTTTAGTCCGAGGAGATTATGGCCACTTTTATTTGGAAAAAGTTTGTATTTATTATTCACCTGTGTAGACCAGATCAGACATTATGACAGCCTGTAAATTCGACCAGGTGAATGATATACACTCCCCATAGGTTAAGCATGGAGACACCTTATTAGGGGGATAATGAGAAAACATTTATTATGTACCTATTTGCACCAGCTCAGAGTACATACGCACCGGTCTAATCATGCACATATTGCGTAGTATGCCGTGTAGCGTTGTACCCAGAACAGATTGTACACGTGCTTTGAACCTTAGTATGGCGTTCTTTGAGCCTACTCTGGTGTAATTTGAGCTTACTATGGCATGCTTTGAAAAAATAAGGTATTCTGATCGGCTGAGAGGCCAGAAGTACATACTTAAGCGGAAAATTCAAAAATAGTCAATGAGTCGCGAGTCTAAAGACATTTTATAAACATCCCGGAATGAGTTAACGTGCGCATTCAGCAAATGTCCAGGTATTTAATGTGGGAAATTTGCGTGATACAGTTTAGATATGCGAAAAATATCAATTACAACAAGTTCACTCGCCGGAATCCGCAACTGCCAGTTAGCGTAACAAAGGTAATTACACCTTCTCCATTCTCCAATCGTATCCTCTGTTTCCTCAAGCTTTAGTGTTATTAACAGAGACTACTTACGATTTGGAGAATGTGTGGTTCATTCGACGAGATTGTAAAATGTATTGTAGTTTCAGTGGGCGTAGCACGTATGAACGTGTTGTTCGTTTTAGTTGATTCGGGGCGATTGTAACACGTCTCTGAATGCTTAAGTTGAAGGGAGACGAAACCGAAAGTCTAACGGACAGGCCGTGCCCAATGCGAAAATATATTAATTGACTTAACTCCTCTGATCGTAGTCTCTATAATCACCCCTGTGGGCTATAGTGAAATTGTCAACAGGTTCAAGTTGCGGTCAGTTTTGGCAGATCATAAACAATCTAAAGAATATAATAATAGTAATAATGATGATAATAATAATAATAATAATAATAACAACAACAACAACAACAACAACAACAACAACAATAATAATAATAATAATAATAATAATAATAATAATAATAATATGAAAATTTAGTAGCTGTGAATAGTACAACCAATGAAAAAGTCAAGATGATATGTGTAGCATTTATTACAGAACCGACGTTTCGACTATCACATAGTCTTTATCAATAATATACAAAACAAAATTTTTTAAAATGACATATCAGCTACACCTCAAATAAGTATGTGAGTATTGGCGCCATGACCATGTCTTTACTTATTACCTGCACATTTGCACCTTTGAACCCACAAATATTATGTCAGACGCTATAGTTTTAGATTGTATATCAACATCTAAAAGAACATTAATTTGATAAATTTTATAAAATCTACAATTAGACAAAATTCGAAGATAGTGTGCATGGTTTCATGATGAATCTCTTTATTTGTCTATGCATAAGAAATGCACAACATATCTGGGCTAAATTTTACAAAGCACACTTATGTAACAAAAACCAACTATTTGTGAGTGTAGGTAAATCAATACGCTCATACTCTGGTTTACTCAGGTTTATGAGACTCTGACTATACGCCTACTGGCAAGGTGTTTCATGTACATGAGGACATACCCAATTTTGGCACGGAGTTGGTATGTATATCCTACGGAAATGCCAAAGCGCTATTTGTAAATGTATGTAATGTTATCATGAACAAGTCCCTTGCGAGAATTTCCATATCATATTCTCTAACGAAATTTCAGCTGAATGCAAATTGATCTTGAGTCTATATATATTTTTATGAGCCAGTGCTATTAGTCAAGTGAATCAAGGTATCCTTATTTGACATTTGGAACGAAAAGTATCGTATATCATTGTCTTTCTGAATTCCGATTCATGTCTTTAGTTACTGCATTTCTGCTGCCTTTTTGATACAGAAAAGAGATACAATGAATGTTCAAGGCAGTTGGTGTATACTGTGGTAGTGGTTTATGTGACAGTGGTTGAACAGTGATGGATTATGTCAGTGTTTTGTTCTTAACCTAACCTCGGATGATCGTATGATTCTCCTGCGATTAGTATATCGTAGAGCTTTAACTTAACTGGAGGGGCGCCTCCCGAAGTTTGCCTTGGGCTACGCGAACTATGTTGAGTTTGAAAGGAAGCTGCGCATCTTACTTTGCTCGAACATCCGGTTCTCCCTGTCAGTATTAACGCGAGTCAGATTTCAGCTCCACCAGAGATAGCTGTATCTTGACTGTTCTTTTGTATAAATTGCTGCTATTTGGAGCGAAGTGTTCCAAGATAATAACCTAGCTAGCATTGTGTTAATTAAGCATTTTCATGTCTTAATTCTTGTAAATGTGAGGATAGATCTTTAGTGTGGTTACCTGGGGTGTGAGCATGACATACTGCCTTTATTTATTTCTCAGTCTTTACCTCATGTTTTTATCTGGATTATTCACAGAGTTATGGCCTGATGCACTGCCCTAGTTTACACAAGTACTATGGGAGAACTATGTAATTATACCTGTATGGAATGATTACCGACTTTTAGATGGGTGTAAATACACACCGACGTCTCCGACGTCGGTGTGTATTTACACCCATCTAAAAGAGGTAATCATGGAATACAGGTATAGTCACGTTGTTCTCCTATTATTATATACCTCAATCTGTTCGTATATATTCTAATTTTACCATAATTGGCCGTTAATCACACTGCCACTTTGTCAAGTTTACCACGAAAGGCACCCTGTAAAGAAATTATTAACCGGATGGTCATACCCTCGCCCAGCACATTCTTTACATACCCAGCATATTTCTAATAACGTGAAGACTATCGGGATATGTGCTTGGAGACTGAATGGTAAGATATAAATGATAACAACTGGCTGTGTCATAGTGAAGTCCTTGGTGGTGTAGTGGTTAGGGCGCTCGCTTCTAGCTCAAAAGGCCGTGGGCACAGATCCCGCTCGCGGTAACCGTTTTTATGCTTTTCTTTTTAAATAAAAAAGGAAAAAACGCAAGTGTAGAGACATTCAATACAGAATATAAAAACGAACTTAAAATCTATTCGGAGTTTATCGGAGTAATTCCATAATTCATGTACATGGACTCTGTATTTCAATGTCCTACATTCCATAGTTCACGATAACTGACCACTAAATATTACCGTATTCGAAGCGATGTCCGACGTCTGCCATTTTAAAATTACCCGATGCCCATTTTCTGACAAACTCTCGTCCAATCGGATTGCGTTATTTCACCTTGAAAGCACTCCGTATGGTCGATCCAAAGGCGGGCTGTACAAGAAATTATTGAGTACCTTGCCCATATGGTAGATATATTACACCCATAGCAGCAGTCCGTATTCGTAGAGAGTTTGTGCATAGGTATATAATAATGGACGATACACTCACGTTTGTGCCAGGGACCGGTCATTACGCATGGCTGGGGGGGGGGATTGCATCGTATACTATGTTATCTCACTTAACGTTGGGAACTCGTATCTAACGCAGATTAGATATTTAGGAAAAATATCCAATGGGGGATAATGTCACAAATGTTAGCCCATTGGTCAATATTAAAGGTGAGATAAATTCAGAAACCCATTCAAGTTTGGGGTCAGAGCTCCATCCCATCTCATTTGAATCACATAGTTATTCACGTGGCTTCGCCTTGTGAATTACTATGTGATTCAAACTCGATGAGATACGGGCTCATACCCTAAACTTTCATGGGTTTCCTCTATAGTATTCCACTTCCGATTTGGTGTGATTCATTATGGTAACAGAGGTAACTTGGGTAGGCTGTGACCTGGACAGAAATATAATCCATTCTTAGATGAGAAAAATTACCTTGTTTATTTATTTAAATAGATTGAGTTGACCATATGAAAAAATTGAAAGGATTAAAAACAAACCTAACTCGTTTTTAGACTTTACTCAAATACAGCTGATATTAGTCTACTACCGATGTCGTATAGCCTGGACAAAGAAGTAGATTAGATTGATGATGATATATGGATATATGGGAATTTTTTAGAAATCAGTGAGCTCATTCATCTGAAAGAAGACATCTTATAGTATCTTATGCTGAACTTAAGTTACTTAAATAAATCTTTTCCATCTGACCACACCATACGTTTTATTTGTTCTTTTATTTTTGCATTTGCCTAAAATCATGTGCTTCAATATAGAAAAATTCAAATTGTGGGTATTATGAAAGGGAAAATTGAAATTTGCCAGTATAAAAAACTATTAATTTTATGCTACTACATATGTTTTATTGTATAAACCTTTTAAAATTTTATAATCATGAAATTTATATCATTTTTGGTGTTTTCCTTTATTTTTGGGGGCTTATCAACGCTGCAAGATTATATTTCTATATAAGTTGGCGACTGGACGGCTTGCTAATAATAATAATTTAACAACAACATACAGGAAATTGGTTTGGCGGAAATTATCACAGTCAACGCACCAACCACCGGCCAATAACAATTGACCTAGTCAAGTAGTCAATTCCTTCAAACGATTAGCCACAACGTATATACAGTTCAACCGCTTTTGACTTCCAATTGCCCCTACGTTGAATGTCTACCAAAGACATACCCACTCGCGACAGGAACGTAGTACCACCATGCCTCAACGAGTGCGTAGACACACCAGAGATACATAGTCCAGCCTTGAGGGACAAAGACTTAAGTCTAACATTAAAACGGGTGTAGTCAAGGCGACAAAGCTTACCCTTATAATCCTCGAAAAATAGAAACTGGTTGGGGTAGTGGTCCCTAACGCCTAACATGGTACTTACAAAACCACGTGGACACAGGGGAGAACCTGGATTCGGCCTCAAAAATATTTTCACAGGCTCCTTACCAAACTGAGCCGTTTTAGAAGATCTAATAATAATAGTCACTTTATTGTCGCCGATTACAAAATCAGAGACCCGTAACGAGTGCTGCGACTTTACCACGTGTGAAACTCTTAACAAAGCCCTGAAACATAACAAGAGGGCACTCCAAAAAACTACATCGTTATAGACGGAAAAATCTAACAATACATACAATTTTAATAAGTCTTCAGGAGTGAAGGGATACCTTTCCACCTTAGGGGCAGAAAAAAGCCTCTCAATACCCTTCATAGTTTGAGATACATGAAAATCACCAGTGATGGGTGGAAAACCCAAATTCTTTTGTTCAAAGGATACTGCAGACAAGTAATTCCTGATAGAAATCGGCTTCATTTTATCAGACAGATATGTCAAAAATAGCTTACAACCCCGACTCGTAGCCGGAAACGGTAACAATGAGAATAATTTACAGAAATCGTAGTAACAATTTAACTGTGTTCCCCTGGCTCGTGCAGTATTAGTTGAAATCGCCGATTTCTGGAGAAAACGTTGCTTAGACTCCAACTCAAGGATCAATCTACCTGGAAAAAACAACACATTCCTTTCTCCTTGAGAACCTTCGTACAAGTTTCAACATTCTTTGCGTTATTTAGACGCGACAGGCAGTCGGCTAACACATTGTCTTCAGACATGATATATGTTGCATAAAACTCAAAATTGTACACAAAACTAAGCCAAAACAACTCCCTCAGCCAGCACATACACACATTATTTCGACTTCTCCCTGTATTTAACATGGCAAGTACTTGCATGTTGTCTGTAACTACATGCACCTTACGATTCCTAAAATGAGTCACCCAACGTTTGAGACCAACCACTACGGGCCAGAGCTCCAGGACATTTATATTCGGAGAGATACAGTCAATTACTGGTGGAGAAACTCTATGGTCTGTGCCAAGGCATACTTCAACACTTTCATCCCAAAAACCATAGAGAAAATCACGTCCACACCACCCCCCAAAACCTGAGAAAGATGAGTCGGTGACTACTGGAATTTTGAAACAGTTTTTAAGAATTAAACTTTTACCATTGAACACTCTAGTCAATTCTCTCCACCGCGATAAGTCGGCTACCAGCGAATCGCTCAAGTTCACCGTCTTCCCATGCGGTGTTACCGCGCATAGGTCGAAAAGGCGCCTGCTAAATGTGCGACCCCCCCGTACAACACTCAAACAAAAGGACATCAGTCCACCTAACTTCTCTAGCGTCTTTTTAGTCACAAAACCTTTTCGGAAAACGTCGTCAATTTCGTTTTCTAAACGACTTACCTTCTCCAAAGGGAGGGACACAAACATTTCGATAGTATTAATCTCAATGCCCAAGAAAATACATGTCTGACTTGGGTAGGTCACTTTCTCTTTTGCTACGGCAAAACCCAAATACTCCAATATACCCGTTAGCCTGTCCCTGTCGGACAGGCAACCCTGTTGACTATCAGAAACAACAATAAAGTCATCAAGATAATTGACAATGGCAGAAACTCCATAATATTTAGAAACAGACACAATGAAATTTGACACTGAGTTGAATATGTTGGGAGCGCATCTCAAGCCGAAGCACAACCGATTATCGTGGTAATAAACACTCCCAGTGCCATCGTCCCAAGCAAAGCCCTGAAATTTAACTTGGTCTGGGTGTACATTGATCGAACGGTAAGCTGCGCATATATCAATCACCGATAAAAATTCACCACCGAGCAAGATATCGCAAACATCATTCACTGAATTGTACTTAAAAGATTTAAAAGTTTCAGACATGTTATCGTTGATACTAGACCCCTCAGGCCTACTGCAGTCAGTTATAGGCCTCAGTTTACCGTTGGACTTGACCACAGTGCCTAACGCATGAACACATTGAGGCTTATCATCGGCTTTCGATAACTTACCCTCGCCTAACTCATTTCGCAACAGTTCAGACATCTCATTACAGTATTTAATGTCAGTAATTGAATCATAATTACCACATTCATACAAGACATTGCAATTATCGTCTACAATCTCAAAACTGTTGCGAAAACCTTGCCTTAAAAATTAATCTCTTCCTTACCCAAATCATTGACAATTTGAGGAACATCCAACAAGGGAAGGATACGGCAAACTTTTAGTTGCGAAACGTTATCCCCAATCACATGAACCATCAAAACACAAATTGGTACGAGAAAAAACTTTTTCCGCATTGTTAACTAACGTCACTCTCAAAATGTGAATCTAAACTCTCCGCATGCACGCCAGTAGAAACCTCTTCAACAAAACCTCGGACATCACAGTTGATACATCCACCAGCGATATTTGTGTCAACGCTATTAATAGCGCACGATACATTGTATCATTTTTGGTTGACCTGTTTCTGCTTATTGTTAGTGCACTCATAAGCCGCGTGAGCATTACTGAGACAAGTGTTGCAATGATGACGGTATTTACAGGACTTGAACGTGCAACCTCCAGGACTCTTATCAAAGTTATAACAAAATCCTTCAGTGGATTTACTCTCGGATTTCACTTTAGACTTTCTAGTCGCTGAAGCAGCGATAGTCCCCTCATATGACAAGAAACGCACAATTTCTGCCGGATTAACGTCCGAGAAAACGTTTAACCCATCACACTTCGCCTTTTTCTTAATAGAATTATCGTAACGGATAAGGGCCTCCGCAGTGAACAATTTTGAATTCGCTTTCTCTGACACCAAAATCATGTGATTTATGAAGCCTGATACATTTTTACCAGCATCTACAAGTTCCTCCAAGATTTTTGAGTTCACCAACATCAATCTTTCAAAGGAATTTAACTTCTCACCCTCGTTCAAGTAGCTTTTAGAATCGTACACCGATCTTTTACCTTTTTTCCCTTTTTTCCTATGAATAATCTGAACTTGTTGAGTCGCTACTGTCGCTTGTATCTGTGGAATAGTCTCTTTTTTGTTGACTTCCAGAAGCGCACAATCTTGATTTCTGCCTATGGCGACGTTTGGACAACTTTTCACAGTCCGCTTTTGAGTCTCTGTCCCTCAGAACCTCAGTAATGTCCCTCACAGCGTCAGTAACATTAACAAGCTTCACAACAGTAGTATTTAATAACTCCTCCATGCGATTCAGTCTATCTTGTTCTGGTGTAGGTTGACCCCGACTCTCGCATTCTTGGGAAGTATTTAAAGCTGCCCTCGTCTGGTCGACAGACTCCTCTAAATCACCCAATTGCGATTTTAGGGGTTGAACCTCCCATCCAACCGATTTAGAGGGAGTACTGCCCGTAATCCTCAAGTCACGCTTGTGGGACGAAGAGGCCACAGACCTCTTATTCCTTCCCATACTGGAAAACTAAAACTTTCACAGAGAAAGCGTGCTTCCAGTTTAACAACACAGGCGCGACTGCAATGCCTGGTGTACTGTGTACTGTGTACACCAATGCCTGGTGTACTGAACCACTGTTGGCCCATTTATTGTATTTAACTAATAATATTTCGGGGAAAATTGCTCCACCCAATAGACAGTATTAGGACCAGATAATTATTTCTACTGTCCTCCAGATTTTCATTTTTGCCCCTACTAGACCCAAATGCACTGCTTTCGTGAGAATCGACCTAATATCGTTATACCTATGTTCTATGGAAGTTTTTTATCAGTCATTTCATGATGAAATTCTGATTGGTTAAAAACCATCTCTATACAATACCATAGTGTGCGGCGGCCAAGATGGCGGCCGCCACAAGAGTCACATGTATGATAATACTAGGAGCATACGTTATTTCCATTCATAATGGAAGAGCGCAGTATATCAAAATATCATAGAATAAAAGTAAGAGAATATCAATACTTTGGTATATTTCTTTTGAGATGTTTGTCATTTTCTGGCTAACATTTTGATTTTGACTTGTGCCTGGTCTAGCATACCACAGATCACATTCACCTTGTCATGGTTGTGACTGAATTTATCATTTAGGGTCTTGGTCAACTGCCCTACTTCTCTGGCTAATAGGTCAGCTATGCCACTCAGCTTGCTCTTTGATAGCCCCTTAGCGCTTGATGCACTCAAGTTTGTTTTGCTTGAAGGTACTTCATTTGGAGTACTAGTGCCCTTGGTAATCCTCTTACTAACATATTTGTCATCTATTTTCCTTCTACTTCTAAGAGTTCTTTTGACATCTTCAGATGGGGTATCATCTGGAACATTCATATATTTGGCACAATTATCATAGTCCATTGATATCTGATTTCTGTTGATTTGCTACACCACACCGCACACACATTCACATGGTCACTCAGCCATGAAAGTTCTATTAAAAGGAACCAAGTCAGTAGTGGGGCAGGGATATGGGATTCTGGGATACTGGGCCCCTGCTCATTAAACCAGGCCTTTATAGTTGGGACATTGGTAGTGAAGGGATAGATTCTTTACAGTAAGCTGAAACCCTGTGTGAGCATTCTAACCTCTATCTAGATGACGTATATGAGCGCGATTTCCCGCGCTCAAAAATAGCACTTATATGAAGAGTAAATGAAGTTCTAAAGGTGTGTAAATGATGTCAGACAGCACGGGGAGGGAAGAAATAGCATATGTAGTAACTCTGGGTAGCTGTTATAGCTCAATTAGCAACTATGGGAGTAATAGTCGGAAATATGGCCAACAGCCCTAGCATCTCCATTCCAATATCAGAAAAGAATTCTTTTTTAACTGAAATTACTTTTCGATGCCATTTTCTGTTAATGCTAATCGCCATGTAACAAAGAAAAAAAATTTAAATGGTGCTGTAAAAACTCCAAAGTATACTCATTCATGAGAGGTAGACCCTGTGAGTGAGATGACATGTGGTAAAACATAACATATAAATAATATATGATTCTCATCTAAAACAGATGTATGGTCCTTCAAACTTCATAAGTACCGTACTGTATGATTGCAAAAAAAAAAAATATAAAAACTGTGCCCCCACGGGCCATGATTAATGAGCGCTCCCTTTAAAGCAAGTCACTCTGCACATGTCAGATCTTAAATCTGTGATATTTCGCATAGAAACTTGAGGTGAAGACTAACAAATAGCTAAAGTCGTGCAGAAGACAACCTGTGAGTTTATAATATGACTATCAAAAGGGAAAACATGAATGTTTGCTGATTTCTGTCACATACCCGGTAGTTCGATGTGAGCGCGAAAATGGCCGATGTCACGCTCTGAACCAACTCGAGGTAAGCAGCCCACATAAAAAGGGTAGTGACTTTGTGTGTGGTGTTCTGTACTCCTCCTTAGTCTAGGCTTTTATTTGATACCACTTTTGTAAAAATCTGTGCATTATTCGTGACTGAACATAGAATTTCTGTTGGTAGTGTCACCTACATACAGTAGTCAGCGTGACAACCGGAAGTTGTGGCACAGTAATTTGCACAAAATGACGTCAAACTCGACATAGCGCGGCGGCCGAATCGGGGTCGCCCCCTCCAGTCAAGTTACAGCTCTATGAGTCTTAGTCTATATATGTAAATGTGGACGTGACCTTATTTTCAGGACAATCCGGGGAGATATATCCCAGACGGTTTTATTTCCAACAAGCTCTTCTCCTATTGGTTGTTCTCCAATGGAGTCAGCCCGTCGTTGAATAATGCCAACGTCCTCTTCATTGACATACCTCTTGGCTCGGTGGTTGTTGGTTTTTCCCTTTACCACAGGTGATCCCAGACCGGATCTCCCGAGATTGGGTCTGCCTTTTTTTGTATTCACTTTTTTTTGTTTTACCCTGCAAGGACTTAGGCTTAGCCAGCGCTGTTTGATTGTCCCCACAGCATCATACAAAGCTTGGTTTTACAGTAATGTGTGTCCAATTAGTATAAAGCAAACACATTTATATAATAGATAAATAAATAATATGTAACCTGAAGGTTACCTGTCGTTTGCAGGTTGAAAAAACTCTGCAAGTCATTATCTTCATTACATGAGTGTCTGTGATTACACCATACATTCTCAGTAATGTCTCTCATGAAGCAGCATTGATTTTTAAATTCGGATTTGCTGCTTAGTTAGGATCAACCTATGGTTGGTATAATATCATCTATAATCTTATTTCTAGATACATTTGTACAAGGGTAGTTAGTATCATATTTACATATAACAGTCAACATATTTACATAAGCAGTATTACACATCAACTCACCACATCGGCAATAACCATGGAGGTCAAATTCCATCGAGCTTCCAGTGTCTCTTTCATTTGTCCATAGCAGATGCCCAAGAATTGTTACATTATCCGAGCTAGCTGTATTGGCCAAATAGCTGCACCTTTGTTCATAGGCATCCACTATTTCCAATACTTGCGTGAGTGTCATGCCTGGGGTCCACTTGGAGACAAATTCTGTTTGGATGTCCTCATTCTGTAACTCTTTATTAGACTGAGTTCACAGGTCATCATGCTATGTAGGTGAATCCAACATGGTCCTGGGATTTATGTTTTTGTAAAAGTTTTTTGCTTCCGTCAACCTTTCGGTGGCGTCAGACGATAAAAGATACCGTAAGGTACAAGCCCTGTCAACCACGCACATGGTCCTGGGATATACCTCCATCAACAAATGTTGTAGAACTAATCGATAGATCTGTGGCGATTCTTTTTTCCCTGCATCCAACTCAAAAAAGTTGAATGGGGGGTTCTAACTAACTAACTAACTAACTAACTAACTAACTGGTCACAGTAGTATGAGGCCACTTCCACCAGCTTATCCCATCCATTTTCACCAGAATCGCGGTAAGCGCGGAGGGTAGCGTCTCTTAGGCCATTTCACAATACTCTCTCTTTAACCGTTGCCTTGCACATCCTCACATAACCCCATAAACCAGTGCTCCCATATAATTCATTTCCTGAAAGTTTTCGGAATGACTGTGTTTTGCCTGCACTGCACGAAACTTACCGCTTTACATATGTACCCGAAACGCGTCTAACAGTAGGATTTTGCGTCTAGAAGTTCGACCTATTAGACGTCTCGTAGATGCCTTATCTAGTGGCGTATATATACGTGTCCATGGTGCCATCTTATATACGTCATATATACGCCTGATTCTATTTATTTACGCCACTATCCAATAATTCCGACCTCTGCCACTTGGGGACATCAGTGGTAGCATATTTCATTTGCCATTTACCATCCAAGTCTGTATTATATGAAAATTGCAATCTTATATTACCAATTTATTTATAAAAAGTTAATTATGTTGCATTATGTTGCATTGTGTTCTTTTTTTAATTGTTTTTCTAATAGATCTTACTTTCAAACACCATTTCAATGTGTGGACTGTCAGGCTTACTATATAATCGCCTCCCCCCAGTGTCTCTGTGCACCTGAAGTCCGACTCCCGACTCCGACTCCGACTCTGACTCCGACTCCGACTCTGACTCCGCCCCTGCCTTGTGAATGCGGCCTACTCAGGACTGGAAACATCTTACACACGCCGAGGCAACGTTAAGTTGAATACACAATCCGGGTTTCACTGGAAATCCATGGGATTCAAAATTAACTCTGTGATGGCTAGTTCACCAGTAGAGTTTCCCTATGTGTAGCAGAGGGTGTACCCTCTCCACTACCAACCTTTTCACTACCGGGTGCTGCTCCAGTCAGGGAGTACAGTGCATATGTGGAGACGTTAAGCTATCCAAACCTAGATGCAGTATACTTTGCAGTATACTCGGCTTCTGCCCACTGGAAATGTTCCTTCCATTCTTACTCTTGCTTCTTCCAAAAGTTGATTTTACATTCGTTTTCTTTCAGCTCGAACACCATAGCTCTACTTTTGCGATAGAGATCTTGGAAAATCTCCTGAGACGTGTCCATCCTGAGATCATCCAAATGTTCTAACCGAGGATTTTCCCTTGTATTTACTTGCTCGATTGATTGATCCGGTGTTTTATTGGGAGTAGATCAGGGGCCCGTTTCACAATCCAGGATCGTACATGTAGACCCTTTTCTGTACGCCATAGAGACCCAGGAACAATGCGGGTCAATTTCATTCAACACTTATGGACGACCTTATGGATGGCCAATATTGTCTTAGACAACAGACAACTATTATTAGACGATAACCCTTGTACGAGGTACAGAAAAGGGTCTTCATGTACGATCCTAGATTATGAAACAACCCCCTGTGCTCTTAGGTTCCCCTGAAATGTTTTTTCAGCTTCTGGTTCCGGAGTAGCTTTGGTAGCTAGACTATCATCCGATCACTCGTTACCTGTTTCGAGACTAATTTGGCTGACCCCATTCAGGTATCCTATTTCAGGAGTGGCATCTGGAGGAAGGCTCAGGAGATATCTTCCCAGTGGACAGTATGGCAACAGCCACAGTCATCCCGGATGTGGGCGCGGATTCCTCTGTCCTATGCTGCAGCTTGGCCTTAGAATGGGTTACTGCTCCATCAGCGTCCTCCTGACTTTCCTAAGTGATGTTTGGTTGCGCAAGCAACCAGATACCCTGGCAACGGCATCAATGTAGCAGTCGCTGTTTTGGTTCTTAACATAACCTCGGATAATCGTCTAATTCTCAGATGATTAGTATATATGCTACCCGATCGGAAGTTACAGCTATAGGTCAGTTCATATTTAGAGTAAGCCAGTCGGCTCAGCGACCTCAGTGACCTCAGTGACCTCAGTGACAGAATGCCAGACACAGACAATTTAACAAGGTTTTATTAAATATGTATTTCTATGACAGATTCTCAGAAGAGCCGAAGCTCAATCCTTGAACAACAATTAACAATTTATCTTAGTATTGTGTGCTAAGTAGCGACATGAGGGAGCTGGATGCTGTCAACTAAAGCTGATGATCCAAGCTCAATCACAGAGAAGTTTCGGAACACCACAACAATATGAGGCCCTAAGGGTTCCGTCTTCACAGAGATAACACAGCAAGTGATCTGTCAACCTGCTGCGGTCTCAGCTTTTTATCAGCTGAGTTAAGTAATAAGAGAGAACCTTGTCGTTGTGAGTAATGGTATTTAACGGTAGCTGACAGTGTTGGTAGCGGGTAATCAAATAGTATTGGCAGTTGACAGTTTTGGTAGCTGGTATTCCTGTATGTCAGTAAAATCCCGCGTAAGGGGATGCCCTCCTGTTCCGAGCAAACTGACCCCTTAAGCGCCGATGGTTAGGCTATATTATATCAAATATCTTCATAGAGGTGATACTTTGGCATAGAGGCACTATGATAAAACCCACGGACGCCTACCTGATGCCTACATGAGCCTACGTAGGCTGCTGCCTGGTGTCTGATCGTCTGACCGTATATGAATTAGCGGGTTAAAAATATATGATGTTATTATATATATTACAGTGACAAATATACATCTATGAAGCAAGTGTGTTAACAATGCATCTATGAACGGCTTCCTGAAGAAGACCCTCGACGGGTAACCATGCTGACGGGCTGCCATATTCAGTTGATAGATTTTCTTTATTGAACTAATGTACCCAAATTTTGAAGAAAAAGAAATCCACCAATCTAGACATCTCATACACACAGAATAAACATTCAATCAAGATAATCTGGAGTATTGTCCCCTCACTGTCCCGTCAGATTTCATAATGTGTCCCTCCAATGTGCCCCCTTAAGCAGGGATAAAAAAACATTTTGTACCAAAACGATTGGCCCCTTAAGTGGGGTGTCCCCTTACTCAAAGTTAAAATAAACTCTTAAAAGAGGGAAAAAATTCCGGTCTGAGCAAAGTTTCCCCTTAAGTGGAGTGTCGTGCTAAGCGCTTAATTAAACGGGGTGTCCCAGAAGCGGGGGTTTACTGTATTTATCAGTAATGACTTACACAAAGCAATGGTATGGACATAAAATTAATTGAGTACGAGTAGAAGTATGAGATAATTTTGTAAGTCCATAATAACATATACTTAAGAGATAAAAGAGAGTTCATGAGCTATTGAGAAGCCTTAGGAAGTATTGAGTATTAAGGAGAGAAAGTTGAAGAGTTTTTGTAGGGTGGGTGGGTTGTTCCTTCCTCGTTGGCGTACCAAATGGACGCAGACGGATTGGGGAGTAGGGTGGTCATGTGACCGGAACCACATGACTGGAACCACATGAGTGGAGTCCATGACAACCGTGCTCTGTGCGCATTACAGCCAACTCTTCCAGTTAGCCCCAATGCTAATAGACGTGTTGGTAGCTGGTATTTGGCATTAGGTTCAACAGGCAGCAGTAGTGCCCAAACTATTGAGTAGGTACATTCCTGTACGGGGAGCCATAAACGCCGGGGCCGTCCTCATGTTCCGTCTCCTGCGTGTATTTTGGCAGATAAGAAGCATCCCCTGGCAAAGTGAAAAGCCTAGTGCTGTTCACCATACTGGAACACATACTAGACTGAGTTATTGTTGTACTGTCATAGTGGTATACTGTAACAAAAGGTTGTGAGATGAATAGGCAACCAAAATATAATAACATCATCGTCGGGAGGGAGGTTGGGAGATTAGGCGGTCGAGAAGGAGAGGGAAGGAGAGAAGAAGGTCGTGAGGGAAGGATGGAGGTCGGGGGAAGTAGGGAGGGAAGCAGGGCTATATATATTTTTTGGCTATATGGCCATATTGTAGCATCCCTGAAAACATTTTGAGTTATTTTTGTGTGTTTTCTTACCATCAGGACCCAGGTGCATGAGCAGTTTTGCTTTCCCTGCCGCTAATATGGTTTGACATATTCAATGGGCAGCACTAAAGGCATATAATATACACAGACTATAGAACCTCTTTATATGCAGTTTTCTGCTAGGTTGCCATGGTGTGGCATCCCCTAGACACATTCCATGCTATTCCTTAGTATTTTAACTATTGTCAAACATGAAATACCTCTGTACTTAAATGTTACATTCTCTTTGCTACCATGGTGAGTATTTAAACCATCTTGGGATGTCTGAATAGGCCTTTTTCCGCAGGCCGGTGTCGCGCCTTATCTTCTTGGTTATGCAATGCATGCAGCCAAGCAAACCCCTGGCAACGTATTCTTTAGCATTGGATGACTGAGTCTATGAGCGTAATACGTTTATAATACCCGTGTATGTTATTTCTAGAAAACTAAAAGCGATTCTCTCGTACTCTATGGTATGTCAGTTTTAATTTGGTAGGTTAAACACATATCTCCTCAATAATGCTTCAGATATTATAAGATAAAATAGAAACAATGTACATGGGTAGCAGAGATATACTGGTATGGGCCTGGCCACTATAGGCTTATCCTCTTCTCTGGAATAACCAAAACAAGTATCATATCATATTATATAGATATGTATACATATATAAATAGATATATTGTCTATACATACATATATGAATATTTAAAAAAAAAACCACTTAGATATAACAGAAATATATCCAGCTATTTTTAGAAATAGGAAATATATTGGATTATTTCTTAGGAATATGTCTTGCCCTAATTCTTTTAAAGATGTTGTTTCAATAGAAAGAGGTGATTACATTTGACTATGGGTTTATAAAATTAACTACTTTGTTATAACTGAGTATTTCTTATAACCCGTTTTGCATATAAAGCTTAGAAGACCTGTAAGGAATTAATTTTTGGCTAATCAAACCAAGACAATTATCAACTCTAAAGTTTAGACAACCAGTCCTAGTTTGAAGAGTACCCTCGCTTGTTCTAACACCGTTATCTGGAAGAAAACAGCACCTCTGCATTCATACCCGCCACTCACACCCTATGTGTGAAAGCCTTGACCGCAGTCGGACAGCGCAATGTTTGGCCGAGCGGCCGCGTTGTCATGTAACATTACCGCATGGCGGCGCTGAACGAAAAAACAGCTAATTATAGGCCTTTTTCCACAGTTTGGTGTCGCACCATATCTGGTTGGTTACGCAATGCATGCAGCCAAACGATCCCCTGGCAACATATACTTTAGCATTGGATCACTGAGTGTATGCGTTTAATACGCTCATAATACGTGGGTACATTATATCTAGAGAGATAACAGCGATTGCATCGTATTCTATGGCCTTTCAGCTCCAATTTGATGTGTCATACAAGCAGATCACCTCAATGATACATTACTAATTAGATATCACTTAGATAATGCAGGGACCTCAAAACCCAGATACACACTGATACAGTGGCAGGCCTAGCTATAATATTGTAGCTGACCGCCAGTTCGTGGTAGGTGGTCTCACAACCGGGCCTAGTTTACCTATCCAGTGGTTTGATACGAGTCGCTACGCCGTACTTGTACTCTCCGCACGGGTTGGTTCGGGTAATCCTCAGTAAAGCTGGGAGATGTGGAATCTACAACCTTAACCTAGAACACAAAACCAGACTCTGGCCACTTCAGGTACAATATCTTTATTGAAATCTGCGTATCTCTTTCCAGTAGCTTAGCACGGAATGTGAGCGTTCACTCAACTAAAAGGCACTACAACCAGTTGACCCGCTATGGACTCAGCCTTTATTTACTGACTGAGTTACGTAATGCGGGTGAACCCATAGTATTTAGAGAATATTGGCTTAGGCTTCGAGGACGTTGTTTTGTACGTGGTTTTCACAACAACGTCGCTCTAGAGATGATAGCGAGGCTGGAGCCTGTGACATCATCAACTTGTCGATCTCCATACACATTCTTTGTCTTGCTTCATTAAGGGTAGGGACAAAGCATATGCTGGGCGAGTGAGTTGATACTTGATGACGTTGTGACGTCAACGGATTGTTTTCATTTTGCGAGTTAACCTGTTCCGACAGTGTCTGGCGCTATGGCAAGCCTATTTCATTTATATTTTTAACGTCATTTTTCGATGTTTTATATTTATTGATGTTCATATGTACCACATTCACAGGTTTAAACTGTGTATAATTACTGTCGATACTTAAAGGTTGCATTCCGTATTTTTTTCGCTGGTTCTTATGTGAAATATAAGATCAGGAACAAGCTAACTGCTTCCTGTTTCGCGCACCCGAGGCCCGTACACTGCATTTCGTGCACATACATATGATATCAGAACATTACTCCCATATAGTATAGGCATTAGTTTCGTGCATGGGTATATAATAATTGCATATATGGGTTCGCCGGCTTTACCGCACAGCAGAGATCGGCACTCACATTATATAGTGTGGAGTGATCGTACCACTGTTCTACTACCCTGACCCCTACAATATAAGTCAAAACCAAGAAAATTATCAACTATCAAGTTTAGACAGCCCAGACTCCTCAGTACAATACCCCTGTTTGTTCCAGCAATTTAATCTTTCAAAAAGACACCTGCGATTGCTGTCTTTCCTATGCGCACGTGACTGGCCTCGGCCGCGTTTATCCAAGCGGCAGCGTAACTAGACAGTGGACCGTTAGGCGGCGCTGAACGGAAACGCCTGTATTGGAAGGCCATCGATAACTATTGACAAAGATCCAAACTACCCACATCGTGCCTAGGTCTCATGAGCTTACAGAAAAGAGGTTCTTTTACGAGCCTAGTTTATTCAGCAGGCATGTGTTCTCAAATGATGGTGTGCTGTGATTCTAATTGCGAGTGTGGTATCGAGTTGGCACTCTACGCAAAAGTCCACACGATATTACCGACGAGGATATGTGTACCCAGACGGGAGGGAGGGGGTGACCTAGTTTCCTCGTAGAGCACGGCGTTCAGGGTCCATGGGACCGCAGATCGAGATGGCATTCTCAACAAGCAGCACGCTTACGGTAAGCGATCCTGACTCAGCGTATACAGACATCCACATGGCCCTGTCTGAATACTCCTACGTCAGGTTCACTGTCGTGGACATTTGTGGCGCCTCCCGGGGATGTCTCGTGCCAGCGAAGGCAGCTCGACGCTTCCTCAAGTCAGGCATTGGGGGTTACTCAGGTACGTGTCTGTTCTCTCACCTTCAACGTTCATCGACTATCATTTGGGCGTCACCGCGCACTGCCACAATACGTTGATTCCGAGGCCATGCTCTCATAAATACGCTGCCTGACAGTTAGGGTAGTCACATAGACTTTAAGCTTGCTGCAAAAAAACATGAACCATCTGCTTGCTAACACTGTGACATTGGGAAAGAAGCATACGCTGCCTGACAGTTAGGGTAGTCGCATAGACTTTAAGCTTGCTGCAAAAAAAAAACATGAACCATCTGCTTGCTAACACTGTGACATTGGGAAAGAAGCATACGCTGCCTGACAGTTAGGGTAGTCACATAGACTTTAAGCTTGCTGCAAACAAACATGAACCATCTGCTTGCTAACACTGTGACATTGGGAAAGAAGCAGAGGGTCAGTGCCCCAGGGTCTTAGAGGCGTGCCCAACTGATCATGATCAGTCATTAGAGACCGAAATACCTCATTAGTCCAAAGGTGTATCACAATTGCTTGATACACGGAAACAGATTTTGACATATATGGTCCTATGCAAAGTGGTTTGGCACTTGAAAAGAGAGCGCAAACAAACTTTGAATGTATATCACTTTAAATATTAGCGAATCCCCCATGTACCCATTGCATATTTTATGCAGAGCAATACAGATCGGCATTTGCATCCTGTTTTATGAGAAACAGGTGCTACAGCCTGTGATGTGGCATTAGACGCAGCGCAGCTGTAGTGGATTTTTTTTGCACCGATATACTTCCATAATCCGTTTATTTATACTCCCTAAAACGAAACCCTGTTGTCGTGCACGTCTAGACAGGCCGTTGTGGAAGCAAGCTGACTGGGTGCAAGTGGGTTACTAAAATATGTGTCTGCTGGCTGACATATACATGTAGCTAGTGTACCCAGCCCTGTTAGTCCCCAAACAGGGCTGAGTTCTTCCCCATACAGCCCTTCACCCGTTCGTCATTCAACACTGGCCGCAGTCTGACATCTTAATCAATGAATAAATACCCGTTTGTCTTCGCATACCTTCAAAATAGGTGTTTCTTGCTTTTTATTAACCACCGAATACAAAGTCTCCATAGGAAAATCATTGGGTGGGAGTATTTTGCTACCAGGAGATTACTGAGGCCCGTAACCTCCTGACTCTAGAATCAGGAGATTACTGGAAATAGTTTCCAAAACGTCATCGGGCTCCTAGCGAGCGAAATTCGAACTACTACCCGCATGCTGCCGATCGTGATATCTATTAACCACCGATTACGGAGTCTCCATAGAAAACGCATTGAACGTGTGTAATTTACAAGTAGGAGATTAAAGATGGCCATAATCCTCTGATTTTAGAATGAGGAGTTTACAGAAAAGGTTCCGAAGGCTCAAACTAATTAACACATGCACCCATCACGATATCAGCGAACGTCAAGACAGCAGCAGACAATAATGCGATCACAAGATCACAATCAACAGTTCTTATAGTTCCAGTTCGGTGAATTTTTCTGTGGCAGTGTCTCCTAAACTTTATAATCGGTCTATAATCGGCCCGTTTACAGTTGTCAACAAGTTCTTACCTTGTTTTGTCGTGTATTTTAGCGGTAAGTCCATCGTCGGATGACAACATGAAACCAACATGGTGAAGGATACAAACTTACTGCCACCTCGCGGGCAATTTAGGAACGATATTATTATCAACGATAGGATGCGCATCGGTCAAGTTTCAGAAGAGCATCGTAATTATTAGCAAGGAACGGTGGTTAATAAAAACAACATAAACTGGTTTCAGATAAAACCGGCCGTAATCTCCTCGGACTAGACCTTACGTAATCACCCCACTATTGTTCGGAGATTACGGTCGCTTATATCTAAAACCAGTTAATATTGTACATTTATAACTGTGTATTTTGATGTGGTTTTCCATTGGAGCTTCCTTTCTTCTCAGTTCAGACATTTTTCATGATGGTCCTCTCACTGCACCCTATGACACGCCATTTACCAGCTCTAAACAGGAAGTCCCGTTTATTTAACCTTGAGAGACTTGGGAAGGATGACGTTGTGGCTGCCTTTTATAAGGAAGGCTCCAGAAACTCCTCGAGTCATTCTGCAATCCAGGGCCCTGTTTTTTAGTCACAATAATTGTTATGGGCGACATGTTTTTGCTGTGAGTGTGCTATAGTCACAACATTTTAGGGGGTCGGACAATTATCGCCGCTCTACGACACATAGGACGGTGTGAGGTGTGTAGGAATTAAGTGATGAAATTTTAAAACGAGTGAGGTATACATATAATTTATAATTGTTCCAAATATGAAGAAAATTGACCTCACCGTTCCCAGGATATCGGCGTTTGAATTTCGTCATAGCAAATGGTGCTCTGGTGGCCAGTGTAGCTCTACCCTCACTCTGCGCTTACTTCACTCTCCCAGCAGAGATTCTGCGCTCTATACCGTGAAAGATCTGCTAGGAGGGTGCTTGTACGATATCCGATCGATTGCCAGATGTTTCAAATTCAAACGCCGATATCTTCGGAACGGATCTTCATATTTGGTACGACTATAGGTTATATATATCCCTTACTTGTGTTAAAATTTCATTGCTTAATTCTTATGGGAAGCACGGAAAATCCTCTTTATACGCACAGTGAGGTTTTATAGAACCTAATACAGTTCTATACTTGAGACACTTTTAGCGGTGATTGTCTATGGTGCACAATGACACCGTCTATAGCACACCGGCCATCATTTGTCGTCCAAACTGTCGTGAAATCGTTGGTAGATCATGGGGCGCTCTGGGCTCACAATGGTCGTGACTAAAAAACAGGGCCCAGCTTGTCGAGCACGGACACTACCCTCGGCTGAGCCCTGATTACCCTGTCATTAGCACTCTCGGACCCCAAGTACGAGCTGAGTGATGTAGAACTGGACAACGAGGGTGTGGAACTTGCTACAGATTAATAAAAGATAATTGAACGCTTGTACTCCGAATTCCCAAGTTGTGTTGTAATTCGTGGTGATCATTACAGTGGTGGTGATCATTACAGTGTGCACCCCACAGAGGCGGACAGGGAAGCGAGGATCGTTGGTGGCTGTGGGAGGCGACGACATTTCATAGTGCCTGCCCAGCAACTGATATTCCTCTAATGGGGAGGAAGATAGCGTCGCTAGGGGTGATTCGTCCACTCCGATAGCTGAGGGACCAAAGGAGGAGGTTAAACGTGATCCGGCTACGGGGGTGGGTCACTGGGGCGGGAAGCTGGATAGCAGGCCGAGGGAGTTGTGATGGTCGGGAGGCCTCCGCAGCCGTCCCACTTTCGGTATCTTACAAAGTCTAGGGGCAGACCTTTCATGTTTATGTAGTGGCTGTTCCATAAGTGTTTGTATTGTCTATCAATTTTGCTGATCGTAACTCGCTCTGGGGACCAATCTGACAATGTATTCCTTGTTGCATTTTACATGACAGATATATCTATGAGTGAGTCGGGATGTTTATAGGATGCACATTTGAATGGATGTCGGAATCTAATCCACCTTACATTTTCAAAGAGTTTCTGTAAGATGAAACACAAACCCATGGATTCTGAGTCTTTGTGTTCTTGACCCTTTTACTATGGTTCACTTATTCGGAATACGTTTATCTTTAGCGACGTTTTGGGCCTTGAAAACGTGTATATCAAGAACAGTACACGAATTCAGTTATTTTAGCTGAAAATCATTTTCTCCTGGGTGCGTTGCGCGATCTGGTGGGATCTGTGAACGCGTTCGAACAGAAGTTGTTTTTTTCTGTTCGAAAGCGTTCACAGACCCCACCAGATCGCGCAACGCACCCAGGAGAAAATGATTTTCAGCTAAATTTATACACACACAAGGGTTATCCAAGCGATGTAAGTGACCTGGATACCGACCGACGGGAATGCCAGTGACAACCACACAAAATAGTTAGGTTGACACAAATACACAGAAAAATATACAGCCAATCATAGCCTGATGAGATTTTTCGAAAATGCTGGTACTGAACCCACACACTCCCACACGTTCCACCAGGAAGTCCCCAGAGGGCAGGACATACAATAACACTGGTACACAGGCTTCACACTAGAGGTCAGACACCTACACACCACAAACAAATACACAAACCAGTGACCAGCACCCAGCACTCTCCCAGCAGATATCCTGCGCTCTACTTCCTGTGGTCGCTTTGTATCTCTGCCCCAACCTGCCTGTTTGGGCTCAAATCTGGCCCATACGCCAGTTTTTAAAAAATCCAAAATTCTGAGGGCTTTTTGGGGGTATTTTGTGTTCCACTTGTAAATAGAGATGAATATATCTATATGGTAAATAAAATACTCTCATTTCTGTTATTATCTAATTCAAACCAGACACAGTCTCTTGGATTACTTTCTACAGTGGAAAGCACCTCATGTGTTGCAGGGCTTTGTTTTGTCAACAATGACATGTGCTCCTCTGAAGGGGCAGTCTAATCAACTGTGGATTCCCATTAGAAAATGGATTAAGTATGAAAAAGAAACAACCAGATTGTCTGTGAAGCTCCTTTAACAGTTCCCATATTCTATACTCATGATATGTGAGTTGTTTGACTTGTATAACTTTTGACAGTTGCCTTGTTTTGAATCCAAAATGTTGGCTGGTTCCCTAGTCCTTAGTGGATAGCCTGAGAACCAGTGTATGACGTATCACTGGGTTGGGGCAGAGACTAAGCAAGCGCTAGCGCCGCGAAGGATCTGGGGGGAGAGTGCAGCACCCAGGTCAAACGATGTCCAATGAAACCGAACGCATGGTCACATGTACAAAACAAACCAATGGGAGAGGCGCAAACTAGGTTGGCATAAATCACTCACCTGTCATCCAGGTAGAGAAAACAATCCAGGTAGAGAAAACACTTACCAGCAGTCGCTCAAGCTGTTCGCCACGTTTTCCAACAAATTCAGTTATTAACGGAATATACAAGTACGGCTATGTCTTACATGTGAGACTTGTTTTTAAATATTTAATATTCACCCACAGGTAATATATTAACATTCAATTCTAAAAAATCTAACCTGCAATTAATTTCTTCTGCTTCAGGTCTGATTGCATTCGCACCCGAAAATGAGCTGGTTTTCCCTAGAGAAGTGGTTGAAGGGCAGATGGGGAACATATACATAAAACCAGATCTAGCAAGCCTGCATCCGATACCTTGGCTGTCAGAAAAAGAGTGAGTTTGGATATCATGTTTTATGATTGCATGTGTACACACTAAAACTCATCTGAGAACGGTTTTGGTCAATTCTTACAAATGTTAAATATTAACTAAAAAAAACCGTTATTACATGTTATAAATAATATTTAGATAATTCAACATCTTTTTGTTTGCAAAGGGGATTAGCTCTTTTAGTTCCAGAATGTAGACACCCTAGTTTGTTCGATTACATCATAATGTACTCATCCGTATCCAGTTCTATTTGTCTGTTTTGAAAGAAACATCTACTTGATAAAAAGCATCTCCAAAAAATCTAATTATCTTCACCTGCTGATGCAAATAAAATTTGACTGGTTTCTGTCCATAGCGTATAGCAAGGTAGATATATAGACCTGGACCAAACATCCAAACAATTTAACAGCATTTTGAAATGCTTTGGCTTAAGACCTTTATATAACTACATGCTTTTGAGGCTTATTCAGCATCTTTTAGACTATCTCCTTGAAGGGTAAGCTCTGAAGAGCATTTATACTGGATCTTTAATAAACTCACTACCCAATACGGTGACAGACTATTTTTGGGTAAATACACTTCATCATGTGTAATTATTGAATTTCATCATAATTGATGATTCCAATCCGGAGATGAATAAAGTGAATTGTAAACTTGGAGAGTGATAAGGGGATTGTGTTTGTATCAAAAATGATAAATGAATAAATGGAATATGAATTCATAATGATATCATACGTCTGAGACATGAATTGATCTCATAGATTCGATCACCACCCAACCAAAGTATAAACATATAAGACTTTAAACTACCGAACTGATGCTGCTTTTTCAGGTCCAGTACGGCCCAGTTCTTTTGTGGTACTTACTGGGATGAAGCCGCAAACAGACCGCAAGAGGCCTGCCCAAGAGGCATCTTGACAAGACTTCTTGGGAAACTCGATGAGGAAAATCTCAGAATCTGCACAGGTGCAGAGATGGAATACTGCATGCGAGATAAAGTCACCAAGGAGCCCGTGTTCCAGGGCCCGCAGTACATGTCCACCCTCACACTCAGCCTATTCCACTCGTGGATGACAGACGTGGAGAGAAACGTGAGTAAGGCCGGTGTGTCTATTGAGAAGATGCACACTGAATATAGTCCTGGTCAGTTTGAGTTCATCACCGCGCCAACCTACGACATGGCAGGCATCGACAGCATCGTCAAACTCAAACAGGCCATCAAGGAGATGTCCCTTCAAAGAGGCTGGGAGGCTCTTTTCATGGCTAAATTTGATTTAGATAAGGTTGGGAATGCTCTCCAGTTCAATGTCTCCCTTTGGGATAAAGAGAAAGAAAATAATGTGTTCTGGGATGCTGATAGCCCGGATAAGCTCAGTAAGCTGGCTAAGCATTGGCTTGCTGGATTGCTCCACCATGGTCCTGCACTCACAGCTCTGTGCTGCAGTACAGATAACTGCTACCTGAGACTGCACACTCCTTGGACACCTACCGCTGCTACATGGGGGATCCAGGACCGGACGGCCATGTTCCGGGTGAAAAACGAGTCCCCGTCGGCCACTTACATGGAGAACCGCACCTCGAGCGGCCTGGCCAATCCCTACGTCGTCATGGCCGGGATGATTGCAGCCGGACTCGACGGGATACATCGCCAACTTCCCTGCCCTGAAGCCCACGCCGGCCCAACCTTACCACGCACCCTTTCCGAGGCCTTGGAAGCTCTGCAGGAAGATGAGATCATGACGGAGGCTCTGGGAAAGCCCTTTGTGGAGTGGTTTACAATGATAAAGAGGGATTCCGAGCTGAAGGGTGTGGAAGGGATCACAGACAAAGCAGAGCTGTTGAAGATCCACAATGAGAAGTATTCAAATCTACATTAATGTTCCCTTCCGCAAAAGAAACTTGGCACCATAGATTGCGAATAAAATATCATGTCACTCCTGGTATTTTTCCGCCATAGACTTAATATTGGGAACCCGTGCTCAATGCCCGTGACGTATTGTAAAAAGGTACTCACTAGCACTGCACAAGAACCACCATTTTACATATATATGCGAACGGCGTATATAGGTATGCTTTTGCGTATGCAAGTTGACCTATTTGCCGTCATGTATACGCCTCATCTAGGCGTAATATATAAGCGTCCATGTTGCGGTCCTATATATGTCATGTATATGCCTGATTCTGTTGTATTTACGCCACTATCTAGTAGTTCCGATCTCTGTCACTTGGGGACACCACTGTGTCTATATCTCATTTGCCATTAACCATCCTAGTCTGTATCATATGAAAAATATTATATCACCAATTCATTTGATAAAACCTTTATAAAACCTGATTGTGTTTAAATTTATTAATTACACATGATAAACCCTGCATTCTAAAGTAGTCTTTTTTAAATGTTATTTTTAATAGATTTTACCTTCAAACACCACTCTTCTGTTGGGTTCTCAATGTAAGCCTTTATAATTGTATAGACGTGCGATCGGCGAGCGACTCCTTTCTGCTGCACGCTACTTCCCACACCCCAACGGGAACGCGGAGTTCAACTGTAAAGCGAGGAAAGTTTTTTTACCACCACGTAAGCCTTTATAATGCTTTGAGAGGTTGAGAACATAAATATTGGGTCGGCTTCACTAAGAGTGTAGGGAGCCTGCCTAACCCCTGCCTATCACCTGCCTATAGATCGCTTAACCCCGCGTAACCCCATGTAACCCCGCGTAACCCCCACCACAACCTCCACCACCACAGTGGGACTAGGACTTCCCCAGCTAAAAACCTTGTGATACATCAGAGGCGGGAGCGGGAGCGGGGGCGGATTGTGTGAGCGAGGAATATTCGTAGGGTTAGGAGGGGGTTAGGCTGGACTGCACTCAAGTTGGCGGCCTTTGTGCGAAGTCTGCGGCCAGAACCTGCTGACTTACATCTAATGTTAGGCAGGGGTTAGGCGGGGGTTACGGGGGGGGGGGGGGTAGGCTGTGGTTAGGCAGGGGTTAGGCAGGGGCTGTGGAGCTGCGGTCAGGTGATAACTCTAAGTTAACTCTACGCTAAGTCCGCGACTGGACCCTGTCGACTTACGACCACTGTTAGGCAGGTGTTAGGCGGGCGTTAGGTAGGGGTTAGGGGGAGGTTAGGTGGGGTCTGTGGAGCACAACACAAACAACCTTTTTTTTCTATCGGTACACATATATATATACGCCCGGCGTATATATATATCACCCAGAGGATATTTCTTCTAGTATACGCCTGGTGTGAAATACAGCCAAGACGTGTCCATTTACAAGAGGAAACAGTCTTGTATATGCCTCATATGCTGGCGTGAAATATGGGCATATTTATATAGAAACAAGTATATTTACAGCTGATACATGCACTTCCGCGATGGCATATATAGCAATAAACTGGTGGTTTTGCTCAGTGTAGTTGTCACAGAGATTAGCCATTTAGTCAGTTACAGGGGTTAGATCAAATCTATGCTATTCATTATAGTTTGCTACTTAATCTCAATTGGCTTTCTGTAAGGTTCTGGGTATGTCCCTTCATAAGGCTTAAGGGGACTGTGGTTAAAGTCATTGAGTTGGGCTCGTGCTCAGGGCTCGTGCTCAGGGTCTGGATCTGAGTCCGGGTCGTGGTCTGGATAGGAGCAGAATCAGGAGCGAGGGCTTCAGTGTTGGTGCAGACTTCACCACCTCTACCAACGCAACCTTTACCTCTGAAAGGGAGGGGGGGAGGGATGAAGGGGGAGCCTGAGGGGGCCGGCAGGGGCCAGTGGGGGCTGGCGGGAAGACAGGGAGGCGGAGGCTGGGTGGCCGGACAGCTGGCAATTGGCAAACCTTTTTCATTTTTTAATCTATATACATATATATGCCAAATTTATATAACAACGAATGTATGTCATGCACAAAATATTTCTTTCCATACGCTTTGGGGCAAATACAGCCATTAAGCTTCCGCATACACGGAAAAAAGATAGGTGTATACACCACATACACTGGCGTGCAATATGGATTTAGATATAAAAAACAGGTCAATATATGTATACGCCTGTTAAGATGGTGGCGTACATATGAAATATCTGCTCTTTTTGCGCAGTGCATGGCCTTTTCACATACAAGAAACGGTATTATAAAAGAAGTATATATTATGTACTGTGTACTCATATAAATGAAATGCATGCAAATATACGCTCAAGCAAGGACATCTAGATGTTCAACTTTTGTTAAGAAATGCTGCAATAAAAAAAAGAAGGAAACATTACAATAGATTGGTAGTAATCAAGAAATGGAAAAGCTTGACATTTATGCTAAAATACTCATGGGATTCTCATGAGAGGGAGACCAACAAACTCTTTCTGTTGCACCTGCAATTCTCGGATTATTATATTGGTAGGCAATTATTGATGGTTTTGTCTACAGGCCACCCTAAACCACGAAGTATTGACGCTTAGTAATACACGAGCGTTCGAGAGTGTTTTACAAATTCAACCTTCGTTTACAAAGCGGCCCGTCCACACAAACATTGTCTGTTGTGTTTGTTATCCATCTTCTTGATTAGATTGAACTTGGAATATCCAAATCGTAGGTATATATCACAAGGGACTATTCTTATCTTGCTCTCCAGCATAAAGGGTAGTGGCTTACCGTCTCCCGATACATTCCCAATGGGGACATTGTATTCGATGAATAATCAAATGTGGGTCAGTTTACATGATACAACCTGACTTCACTGTGCTCACTTATCTACTCAATTATCATAATCTTAGTATTTATAACCATCATGTTTATTTCCCAGTTTCTTTTAATTTTATACTATAGGGTTTTACACCTATCACGCCATGTTCCTGTTAACCTGTGACGCAAAATTACTCATTTGCTCTTATTTTTACAAAGAGCTCTGAATACTGTCATAATATGGGAAACTACTTGAATGTAGTATTGCTTAGGCCACCTAAAGGAAGGTGTTTCTATTATGACACCGTACACTGTTTTCTCCTATCATTAGGCTGTATTTATTCCAGGGGTAAAAGTCTCAAATAAAATCATTAACATCTATATATTTTTTTTAGATGACCGTTTTCGTTTTGATTTTTGCAAATACTTTCCCTTTATGGGTGGGGCAGGGCAGTGCAGGGCCAGAAGATCATGACATGTCAGAATCTCCGGCAGGAATTCCGGAAAAATATCCATTCCGTAATAAAATAAAATCAACATGTACTTCAAAATGCCGTTATTTGATAGTCATGCAATATTTTAGAGAAACTAGTGAGAACTAGTGGGAAACTGAGCTCGTAGAGCGAATGCGGTAGATTTAGCGAAAGAAACAAGGTACGAGGACCCCTCCCAATTAGGTTAACAAGTTTCACTTGTACTATACACCTTTAATAATTCGTAAATAATCAATAACTTACCAAAATAAGTCGACGTCGAAGCGAAAATCAAACTCGACTGGTAGTGCGGAAGTTATTTTCTACTAGGCACTATGCGCATGTGCAATATCTACTCTCCAACCAGAGTCTTGAACACAACTTACTGCAGAACATCTGGGAGTTGTTGTTACATTGCTGTAAATCACTATTCTAGTCTTATTTGATCATTATGGGCCATATTTTCAGGTTTACCCACAAATATCACATATTTGCGTAATTATTTGCTTGCGATCGTCTTTGTTTACATTTTGTAACAACCGTTTACGCATGGCATCGCGGCATCGCGTCATAACTAGGTCAGTTTATTTTTCTAACCAATCATATTGCGTATTCAAAGTATGGTGGTACGTCGCAATAACGGCACAGTATGTGGTACATCGAAACTACCACTTGCATAGCAGAGGTTGGTATTTGGTGTATTTTAAGGCACAGGTGTATAGTACTAAGATAAAATGTATATACCTTACTGGTACATACTCACATACTGCGTTTCTTTCGATAAAAGTATTCCACGAGCTTGCAGAGAGAGTGGAATATTTTTATCAAAAGAAACAAGGTATGTGAGTATTTACCAGTAAGGTAATACATTTTTATTTTATTATATACCTTCAAATATAAGTATTTGATGAATTACATAAGGAAATATGACAATGTCCGAGCTGGATTCAAAGTGTGCTTGTATATCTCTTGACATCTTAGTGAAAGTCAAGCACAGAATATGCTCCAAGCATATTTTTTACTCTTATTTTTCCCTTCAACTCCTGTGATCCTTGTGCAAGTCACTGCCAGCACTTCCTAAGTAGGTCATTGCAATTCTTTTCAACCAATCAGAATTTGTATTCAAAATAGGGTGGTACATCATTTTATACCACCATACTGTGCCGGTATATATTCAATACCCTAGCAGAGGTTGGTATTTGTGTAACATACTGGCACAGGTATATAATAACGATTATTTAGTATCAGTCATAATACTTTCTTTTCCATCAGAACTCATTATCGTAAAAGACTTTGCATGCTAAAAACACGGAAAAATAGCAAACTATTTACTGGCATAAGTATATACCGAATTACCACAGTTTTGTAGTATTATGGCATGAACTGGAAGTGTACGTCGTAATAAACGTGTAATTGAGTAGACCAGTTATCTAATCATGTGGGTGGATGATGAATACAATAACTACTTGTTAGGTGCACGAAATACCGTAAGTAAACACGATTGGAAGATAATAAATGTATTTATTTCTGACACTTGACCTTAAAGGCATATCGGACAATTTGTTTGTAGACATGGCTCAGCTGAAATTTCACCTTCTATCCCCACCACTTGCGACCATGGAATAGAGAGAACACGAGAGCAGACTGGGGGAAGTTTCCGCAGTCGTCTGACTACCCTAGTTTTGTTGATTCTGATTGGCTGAGGGGGTCAGCTGACCCCAGCGCGACTTCCGCTGCCTCATGTGGGATCCAGGACCGGACCGCCATGTTCCGGGTGAAAATTTTTAGAATCCATAGATCACCATTTTTAAAAGAATTGAAGAAAACCATATTTTTGGGTACTTGTAAATCAGCCAAATGTAATTTAGCCAATCATACCTAGCAGGGTTGGATAAGGTAGACGAAATATTTAATTTACTTATTTAGGATTAGAGTGAACCCTCAAAAAACAGTTTTCACTTATAAAGGACATCATCTAAAAATCAGATGGCACCATTGTAAATTGTAGGATGCCTTTAAGGTACGTATACATGGTCGAATCCCAGGAAAGTGGTGCAATTTTGATTTGTGTATATCAGCCTATGAAACGACACATTAAGATGGGTGTATTGTATTTATCTTCTTGGATAGGAGAGCAGTAGGTGAGATCGAATATGCCAAACTCGAGAGAATCTCAGCTACTGCCTTCAGGGTCTTGAAGGGACACGTGAAGGCGTCGCCAGGGACGTCAAGGCGTTGCCAGGGAATGTCAAGGCGTTGCCAGGGGACGTCAAGGCGTTGCCAGGGAACGTCAAGGCGTTGCCAGGGAACGTCAAGGCGTTGCCAGGGACGTCAAGGCGTTGCCAGGGAACGTCAAGGCGTTGCCAGGGAACGTGAAGGCATTGCCAGGGAACGTGAAGGCGTTGCCAGGGAACGTGAAGGCATTGCCAGGGAACGTGAAGGCGTTGCCAGGGAACGTGAAGGCGTTGCCAGGGACGTCAAGGCGTTGCCAGGGAACGTGAAGGCATTGCCAGGGAACGTGAAGGCGTTGCCAGGGAACGTGAAGGCGTTGCCAGGGAACGTGAAGGCGTTGCCAGGGAACGTGAAGGCGTTGCCAGGGAACGTGAAGGCGTTGCCAGGGAACGGCAAGGCGTTGCCAGGGAACGTCAAGGCATTGCCAGGGAACGTCAAGGCGTTGCCAGGGAACGTCAAGGCGTTGCCAGGGGACGTCAAGGCGTTGCCCGGGGGCGTCAAGGCGTTGCCAGGGAACGTCAAGGCGTTGCCAGGGAACGTAAAGGCGTTGCCAGGGAACGGCAAGGCGTTGCCAGGGAACGTCAAGGCATTGCCAGGGAACGTCAAGGCGTTGCCAGGGAACGTCAAGGCGTTGCCAGGGGACGTCAAGGCGTTGCCCGGGGGCGTCAAGGCGTTGCCAGGGAACGTCAAGGCGTTGCCAGGGAACGTAAAGGCGTTGCCACGGGACGTCAAGGCGTAGCAGGAGACAGAAGGCGTCGCTGGGGACGTTAAGGTGCCGTAGGGGACGCGAAGGCATTGCAGAAGACATGAGTCCCACCCCCAACAGTGGTAGATTTACTGCTATATTAAAGGCCAATCCTTCTCATACCATGTCTATCCGGTGTGGGAAGTAAAATAACTCTCACCTCGGTAAATGTGTAGCGGTGAGATTTCTACCTGAATTCATCACATAGATTTGATCACCACCCTCTTGGTGTAAAAGAAGTTAAATCAAACCAAACAAACAAACAAGAGCAGGAGACATAAAAGTTTCGTAGGGGACGTGAAGGCGTCGCAAGGAAAGTGCAGGCGTTGCCGGAGACTCCAGAAAAGAGCTCTATAAGTGGTAAAGGGGTATACACCTAAGCGCCAATCGATAATAGACTAAAAGGCATATCTTACAATTCACAGTGGCGCCACCTGGAGATTTTTGAATAATGTCAATTATAGGTCAAATCTGGTTTCGTGGGAGTCATTCTAATTCTACTTCAGTAAACTTAACATTTTGTCCAGTTTATACAATATTAGTACATAAAATAGGCAAATTTCTATTCACTTGATTTAAATATACTGAAAAATATGGCTTTCATCAATTATTTCAAAAACAAGGCCGGTGACCTATGTTTTTTAAAAGCTAAATAAATTGTACTATATATGTACTTTATTCTGTGAAAGTTTGACGAAAATGACATGGGTTTTACAATGTAAAAAAAAAACCTTTTAGAATTTCTTTATATTTTTATATATTCTTATATCAGTTATTTCCTATCAGTTATTTCCTCAACAATTTTTAGAGTTGTGCGCTATGTGCATTGAACCTCGAATCTTATATCATACGGATGTAAATGTAATCCACTGGAAGATCTGGCACTGCCAAGTTTGCTCTTAAGTATTTTAAAATCATGGGTTACCGTCCTTGTTTCTGAGAGAATTGAAGAAAACAATAATTTTCAATTATTCAATTATCAAACACTATGTCTTAACGTAGAAACACAGTAATCAAATCTATGTTTATTATGTATCCATGACAACATCATATGAAGTTGCTTACCAATATCACTTCAGGAAATAAGGAAAAGAGATTTTTACACCTGATGAAGGACAACATAGAGTACGAAACGTTGTGTCACTTAGTTGCATGTACTTATTCTTCAATTATTTAAAAAATACTTAAAAAGAATATCAAGAGTTGTTGGTTTGTGATAAAATTAGCATTCAAATTTTCAATACATTTCCTATCTAAATCAATCGAATGTAAATTGGCTCAGTTAGCTTATTGGGTTAGGTGAAACTCAATAATATTCTATATATTTCATTCATTTGGTATTAGAATAAGCTAAATAAACCAGATATAATTGATAAGTGTCAGTATTTGAAAATCATCAGGTGGCCTGGTGTATTTTAGGATAATGGATCAGGTTTGAGGTCACGGTTTGCCTGACAGGCAGAGAGGTGGCATGCCTATGTGCTTGCTTTCAAAACCGAAACCGAAAGTGGGTCAGTAGAATACAATAAGAATAGGGTATCATAGACTATAAGGAGACATGGTGGGTGTGCCTGAATGACATCTGTTCTGAACTGTTTTGGTCGGATACATTTCCCTCATTCTTCGACTTAAACAACAAGGAACAGATTTAATTCGGACACTCCATATCTCCTTATTATCATAGACCTGGAATTGATTAAAACCACCATTTCACAACAAGCCATATGTTACAGAGTGCACAAACTTTTAGTTCGTGCTCAGTGTGCAGAATAAAATCCTTACAGCTGATCATTAAGTATAAGACATTCTTGCATTGGTATATAATAGTAACAGCATCTGCATTACCCGCTGGTTATACACAGGCAGTAAACCCTCACATTACATATTGAAAAAAACACTGCAATTTGTCACCGACTTCTGGTATATTATGGATATCATGGATATTCTCAAAGGAAGAATTCATACTTGTAAAATACAATCACATGGTAGAAAAGGATATTAAGCTGGCAAACGTTATTATGTTGATTGACAATCTCTTCCCGTTCGACGTGTCGAGCGTTGCGGAAATTTTTTTTTTTAACGGTAACGGTACGCCGCGTCAAACCACACAAACGTTATTATGTTACAAGCCAAATAGTTAATCCTTAGAGGACCAGTGGGTTTTGAGGTATTTCTGTCTAGAGTGATCGGTCATGCTCAGCTTGGCACATCTCTAAGACACTGAGACACTGGGTCCCTGCTATGCTCTAAATATCACAGTGAATAGCACTCAGATAGTGAAGGGATAGTTTTTAATAGAGCCTGCTTGGGCGCGCTAAATACATCATCTAGAGATTAGAGGGGCCCATACAGACTTTCAGAGTACTGCATACAAACTATCCCTTCACTATCTGTGTTATATTTACCGTGATATTGAGAACAGAGCAGGGAACCAGTGTCTCAGTCTCTTAAAGGCGTGCCCAGCTGACCATGACCAATCACTCAAGACCAAAATACCTCAAGACCCATTGGTGCTTGATGGGTTTGGATCCTAGATAGGCAGTTGCAGAAATGGCAAGTTGACTGGGTGCAAGTGGGCTACAGAAAACTATCCATAGGCTCAATCTAACTCAAACCTTTTAATTGTTATTCATTTATAATTGCATGGTCATCCATCTATGATGAACATCCTATTTGCTCCTAGTTATGCAGTACCCTGAAAGTCTATATGGGACCTCTCTAACCGCACACTCTAATAAATACTGATGAAGAGACTGAAAATCGAAGGTTGACAACAACTTGTTATAATATCATGATTATAGTTAGTTAGGAACTCGTTAGACAGACTTCACATACCTTTAAAATATACAAATGAAAGCTTGTAAAATCGGTTGAATATCTTAACTGTCTCATATGCTATGATTGTGAAAAGTAAGTGACAAATATACATGGCTCTTATCAAAATGATGTCTAGCTTTGAAAGGGTGTTTATTTTCAGTGTATACGATTTGGAAACTTTTATATATAAAGCGATTATATATAAGGATTATTTAACTGCAAAGCGCCTAGCATTAGAAAATGTTTTAGCATAAATGGCCTATACTCAATTATCTGTGAGTGAGCACATAGGCCAGGTTTCCAGGCTAGATTGTCGGGAGGTCGGGAGTTCTATAGGTTGGGAGGTCAGCGGGGCTATGTTCCAAATAGACAATTCGAGCCCCTGTCACTCGCCGGGTCTTAATCTGGCACATATCTGCGCTATATCTGGTGTATATCCGATGATAACCGGGCCACTGTAATGTAAGGTTTGCTTCCGGTCAATATCTGGTCCTATTCGTGGCCTTGACCGGGCGGCAAAAGTTACAACAGGTATTCTAGATTTGGCAAACATAGGTAAAAATAGTACTCCCCAAATGGCGCCTGCCGTCATAGACTTGCGTCGGTCTAATCCGGTCATTTTCGGCCCGGCGGGTTTAAGATTTGAACATTTTTCTCAGATTTGTTGCTGTATCTTTGGAATAACTTCTGCAAACCCAAAAGTTAGAAAAAAATCACTCACTTATGTGAGGGATATCCTTTGCTCAATAGAAATATCAATAAACAATTGAATAAATAATATCATGAAACTTCTACTCCCTGCAGTATGTTTTAAAAGTGTGGTTGAGTGCTATCGAGGTCATAAGGAGCTCAGATATGCTGTCCCAGATCAACATCTATACTCAGATAAACCGCCACATTGACCACCAGGAGGGCGTTTTACTCGTTATGTACGATACAATTGCTGGACGATATGATCTATCAAACGATGTACGACCTCGCCGACGATCCATGGTAAAGATCGTTACATAAAAAAGATCGTAGGGTGACACGTGAATCGTTCGTACAAACTGTCGTATGTTGTAGCCTACATGTTGTTATAAAATCTATGTAACAGCTAGAAGTGCGCAATGGCCAAACGCAGTCGTTCCCGGGCGGCACCACCGATATCAACAAGAGACGAAGTACAGATTAACACACAATTCATAGACCGCATCACGTCTACTGTTGCGGTGCTTTCTGTTAGCGGGCGGTAGTGAATGGCAGTGGTTTTGTACGGGAACGGGGGGTTGAATCATGGACAAAGAGAGTTAATAAAACGGCGCTTTAAACGACTTGGAGGTGAATAGTAATAAGAAAACGTAGTGACTGAGCCCGTACGGTGTCCGTTCTTGGTCATTTGATGAAAACAAATTATGGCCCTCCCGCCTACGCAGTCGGGCCTATTTTTGTTCAGCAAATGCTGCATAGAGTTGTCCCCCTGCATTAACTGCCATATAAGGAATAGAGTAGACCTAGTAGCCAATGACTGCATACGAAGCAAACCTTCACCTTGACCTCCTTACCTTCTATTTATATAGTGCCTTGGGACGGTTCTACAATCTGTAGTGGACCTAAAATCTAGTGGGCCAAAACCACCCTCAATTACCTCGAATGGCCACCCATGCGGGCACAGTAACCACGTTTTCTCATATAACTTTTTTCATCTGTTAACTATTAAATATTGTTATGCGAATATTATGCACCTGTTGACCTGTCAAATTGTAAATATGTTGTAAGATGCCTCACTTTACCACAGATTGAAAGGAAAGTACTACAGTTCAAGCAACACCCACGACATCCCCTAGAGGTGTCGTATATACATTACGTCGATTTTGGACAATCTAAGACTATTTGGACGATGTAGGTCACCATTTATGTAACGAGAATGGGACCTGCCATTTGATCTTATCGTACGAAGGTCGTAGCAGTACGACTAAAGGTTCTATGTAAAGACAATCGCCCTAGGACCATCCTACGACCTTTTATAAGATCGCACGATGACGGCACCCAGGGATGACCTGTGAAATAATCAATGGACTGCCGGGGGACTCAGTGATGGTTTTTCGGTAAACACGTTAACTATTATAGTACAGCCTCTAGTACCGCATTTATTTCGTTAGAAATATCGCACAAGCTTACCGAGCGAGTGCGGTAATATTAGCGAAAGAAATATGGTCATTTGTATGAACAGGCCTTAACCCTTTAAGGACGGGTGCATGCGGCCGTGCTACCCCTGTGAGGACGGGTGGACGGGTGCTATAATTTGAGGGTATAATCATGTGGTATATTACTATACACCTATGGGCGAACGTCTATGAAATATTAACCGCTGCTAGGGGTATCGTATAAATTCTGTTCGGGCCCGCCCTGCATCGGGCCGTCGTGAATCCCATAGGCTTTATAATGTAGAAATGTTCGCGCCCGTTGCTACAAACACTACAGCCCGCTAACGTAAAATATCGCGATAAAGCGAGACCAGTATCCGTGTCAAAAACAAACAAACAAAATGGCCGTTCTCTCCCATTCATAATTTCAGAGGCATGCTCCGACATCCACGTAGTTGAATCACTGACCAGTAAAGTTGATGAAACGGTATTTTAAATGAGTTGTAGGTGTATAGTATTACGAAAACGTAGTGACTGAACCCATACGGTGGACGTTCTCGGTCATTTGATGAAAAAATACGGCCCTCCCGCCTACGGCGTCGGGCCGTATTTTTTCATCAAATGACCGAGAACGTCCACCCGTACGGGCTCAGTGACCACGTTTTCTCATAATACGTCATCCTTTATATTTATTTGTTTCCTCACTAGAAATACTTAATACAATATTATAACTATATTCTGTGAAAATTTGATGTTCATTGGTAAATTATTTCTTAATCAAAGATTTTGTATATTTTGGAGAGATGATGCCTGGAGGCATCATTTGGCTTGGTCTGATTGATGCCTCAAGCCATAATTCTGCCTGGACCGGTTGATGCCTCAAGGCATCATTTGTCCTTAAAGGGTTAATTAGGGAGACTTGAATGTAGGTAAAACAAGGTTTATTACTAGTAGGGTGCACAAAGCGCTAGTAGGAGGTCATACAAGGTTGTGAAAAGGTCTACGTAACCTAATTAGGATAAAGATGATAAAACGTAATACAGTTACCACTAATGCAAACAAGATGTGAAAGATAAACAAGCATTATAATTATCCTTGTTCTGCAAAAACTCTTACGACTAACATAATGAAGTAGTTGAACAGACACAGTCATGGGTTTGTAAACTATGGAATAATGATTCCCTGTTTATTAAGTTGTGACAAAAGAAGAAAAAAATTTCACAAGTAAGACCGGTCTTGTCTGCTGTGTGTGTCGACAACAAGTGAGGCCGGGTCTTGCCCGTGGCGTGGTACCTGCCGATACTTTGGTATCGCCCTCTGGACAATTGTAGAGAACTATATATCATAGTTGGGTAGGCGCCACCGTGTGGAGTAATTATACTTACTTCTCCATTCTAGAGAAGTTCCCAGATAATAGGATAAGGTTAAGGTGAGACAGTGCATGTAAGTGCTGAGGCCTAAGTCACTGAGTCCTCCAAATACCAGGGGAGTAGTTTAGTCAGAGAAAGTAGGAAGGGTTGCACGTTAGAGCTGCTGTCAAGAGTTGCAGAGGGAGCAATGGTGTAAAGTGTGCAAGCGTTGGAGGCCCAGTCCCCCAGGTCCCCTATAAAGGGTTCTTGTATTCCTATTTGCCACAAGTAGCTTGCCCCCACTCTTCTGAAGCTGTGGGAGCCGAGGGGTTAGTGTCCACTCCAGCTGCTTTCAGAGCTGCCATTACCACCGCCATGAAGGCACACACAGTATCTGATATCACAAATGCTGGGCCATCCTGCGGTGAGTTAGGGGTCTGCAGAAGGACGTTTATCCAGGCCTGAGCGGGCACAGTCTGTGACATTTAACCCTGGGGAGGGGGAGAAGAAGGGTCCTGGAGAGGAACTGGTCTGTCTTCGACCACCTGATTGTGATGATTAACCTTGATGTCTCACCTCCTCAGGTTCCTATCTGGGTCCTAATCAGCTATCGTCAAAGGGAAGACATTGGCCCTCCTCAAAAGTCCATAAAACATAATCAAGGTCCTGGGCCAGACTGCAGCCCATCTGGGGGCCGTAATATCCAGGTTGGAGAGAAAGACCAGAAGCATGTCAGGTGTAATCAGCTCCTACCTACAGACTGCGTCTCCTAGGGTGCATCTTACCCCCACAACGACCAGCAGGAGTCAATATCAAGGGTAAAACACCACTCTCACAAAAAATTGTATATTGCAGACAGCCAGAAAACCTGCCTGAGGCTGTCAATTACACTGTGGTTCTTGGCTGCTCCTTGGTTAATCAGGGCAACAGCAGCCTGGAGAATACTGTCAACTTTTAATTTTGCCAGTCATTGCTATACCGTTGGTGTGCCTATAATGATATTTTTCAGGCTCGAATGGTCTTCTCTCTATAACTTGCTTAGCTGTACCAATGAGGCACAGTACATATATACACCCCACTGATACTGAGGCACAAAGAGGACAAGTCTTGATAGAATATACTTGACAATACTTTAATGATATGTCCCTTGGTGGTAATGGGTTCATACAAACATGATGATAATTGTTGAACTCACAAACCTTACAATATTGCACAGTCCAGTATGTTTTCACATCCAATGCAAACAAGACACAATCCTCACTATAGATCTCAATCCAGTTGTTGACAGTCTTGATCTGACAGTCTTGATAGACTGACAGACTGTTCCATGTAGTCACACATAAACCATGTTCCACTCCATAGATGTTTCAATGTCCACTTGTGTATATGTCTTGGAAGAGTGCAGAAAGCTGGTTCTCTGCTAGACTCTCTTTCCAAGTCATACTGTAGACTCCCTACTGGGAGCCGGTGCCCCAAACGCAACTCCCAACGCCGGGGTCAGCATGGAGGCCAGCTGCAGGCTGTTACCCCTCCTTTCTCATGTCTCCCTGCTCACGGACTGGTGCGTGCTGACTCCAGCACCAGGTCCTACTTCAGAGTCATTCTTCAAACACTTTTTATTAACTGATTTTCGGCACTGGTATAGGATTGAAGACAAGATAAAAAAAAATGAGCATATGTTTTATATATAAATATTCTATTTTAGAATCTGTCTTCAACAACTAATTTACATTTTTTATTCCGTCGAAAATGAGTTAATTATTAGAACATATGTGTAAGCATTATGTCCCAATCCAGTAGGACACAACACCCATTCAGGCATTCCTCAGCTTCAGAAACTTAAAGACCTAAGGAAAACCCTGTTTGTTGTTACAGCACATAATTTTGGTATAAATACCCGGGTCGAAAACCACAAGAGAGACCAGAAAGATTACAGCAAACCACAAAGAAACAAAACCATGCAATATGTGAATACACCTAAACAATAGGCACTATACAGAATACACACCGTCCCAAACAATGGGAACACTACTATTACATGAAAAAGGATACTACAGAAAAAGAACCAAAATAAATAATACATATCACACAAGCATAAGAATCGGGGCTCTAGAAAGCACCCTTACAGTGTACGTACCATCACAAAACTCCTACACACATTAGGGACACTGACAACCTGTCACCAGTCAAAATTTGGAAAAATATACGCATTCATGCCCCAAAACTATACCATATAGGAAATACTTTGAGCACAGAATTAACCCATTTCTACAGCTATAAAACTTCGGGAAAAGTTAGATAGACATACAAACTATGTCCAGTTTAAATTTCAGATAGATCGACTGAATTCTATTTGACAAGGCTGCACAGGACAGCAAGGCTGCACAGAGACCTGTTACAATCCCAGTGGAACACCACAGCCCTGGCAGCGGCACATCCTGCAGAGGCCAGGACAAAGACGTGCTATAAATAGATCTGAGTCAGCCAGTGCGGCAACAAAGGAGGCATGGTGCCAGCGCTGGCAACAATCTCCAAGTAGAATTTAGTCAGAACCAGGCCATAATGCCCAGCAATAGAGTCCGCGTCGGACGCCGAAAAACATACTTCCCGTATGAATTCAGCTATAAAATTGTAAGGGAAATCATCTACCAATAAGCACATTAAATTTGAAGAAACGGCAATATCCGCGCTTCCGAAGCTACAGAGAGTATAGCATCAAGACAAAAGATCCGTTGAAGAGAGCACGCCACAGCAGCGGCCCGACTCAAGGGTAGGCAACAGGAACAAAGAGGGAGGGTGCTACGCAGAAAAGTCTGGCCACTGGCTTCAGGGTTAGAGCTTCTAGGTAGTTGATGAGGAGGTCTTTCACCTCAGGAGAATTGTTCCAGTTAAGACTCCTCCGGCACCAGAGAGGCAAGCATCCATAGAAACCGGGATGTATGAAGGCATTTCCAGCAGCAGGACTAGGCCATTGAAGACCATTAAGAATTCTGACCACCATTGTAAATCCGCGGACATGGATGCCATGACCCTCGTCATTTGGGGAGGCACTTTTCAGCATGATCATCCAGTCAAATAACCTCCTGGTAGATGTCCTGCATCCGTAGATGACACAGGAGGACCAGCTGAGCCATCCCACTAACGACTCCAGGCACCTCTTTGATTCCGATTTGCGGTTTTTAACTTCCACCAGGCATTCTTGCAACTGGGACATCTTGTTGTCTGATAGCTGAAACACACATTCCAAAGTGTCAATTACATCACCCAAAAAGGTGAAGGAGGTGGTGGGCATCAATACCTTGTTGTAATTGGTGCTGAAGCCTAGGACCCTGAGCACCCTCATTAACATGTTTAGCGCCTGCTTACAGTCCTACTTGGTGCGCCCCCTGATGAGAAAATCATCCAAATAAGCACAAACATGGGGAAAACCTAGGGTAGACATAATCCATCTAATGCACTGTATTAGGCAGTTGAAAAGTCTTGCTCCAAACATGAGGTGGGTGTCTATCATATATATAGGTCTGAATTCCTGGGGTAAACTCCCATTTGAGCCCTGCAAGGGGAAAATCATTGGGGTGCATACTCACAGAATTATATGGTTAGATAGGTCCACTTTTGCTATATAGTCCCCTTTTTCAATGAAAGTGGAAGCGTCCTCTAGGCTCTGGTATCTGAAGGAGTCATTGACTGCGAAAGAATTCATGGAGGCCCCTTCAGGTCTGCTCCTGTCGTGTATCTGTCTGATTTCATCAGGGGGCTTAGGAACGGCTGAGAGTGCTGATGACATACCTGCCATTCTTTAACTCCTCCTGAATCTGTTTCTGTACCAAATTTCTATTGCTTTTGGAAGGGGCCAACCTGTGGTTATCCTGTTCTGCCCTTGCCACACCGGTGTCTGAGTTGACTATCCTGAAGCTGTTGTTAACGCCCTCCATAATGAAGTGCCTATCCTGGTCATCCTTAGGGATCAACCTCTTCCAGGCCCTGGGGCAGAGAGCCCCATTCCTATTAGGGACTGGGGCTCCTGCTCCCTTGAGCCTCGTCTCCCATTTTAACCTATATATAACTTTACATATCTCAAAATTTTGTTAAACAGGGTACTTTGTATGACCTGATTTGTGTAATTTTTTCATTCCTTTGAACTTACGTCTAGTTCCAGGTTATTAAGGCCAAGCGATTTTGCAATCAATTGAAAATAGTTGTCAGTCTGCGGGATGAATTGATTTCAGGTGATTCCGACACACCAAGGCCTTAATAAGCTATTTCACTATCGATTCCAAGTATATACCTACTTGGAACAGTCGTGTATTATATTTTTCTGGGGTGCGGCACATTTTGGTTGCAGGGGATTTACAGGTGAAAAATCCAGGGGATCTAGATTCTTAAATCATTCCCATACTGCTAAGCCTTATAGGCATATCAGGCAATATGGCTTGAAAATCAAAACCCATGTCATTTTCTTCAAAATTTCATGTGATGATCCAGGGCTAAGTATTGTAGAACACATAGCTAACTGGAAAACCAGTGGTCACCATGCTAGTTTTTGATTTATTAGAAATCACGGCATCAAACTCCATACACCAATCTGTGTGAGCTATTCAAAATGACATTGATAGTATCGGCCACATCCAATGGACTTGAACTGTGACCCCTCCCGATGGGAGTAAGCTCGATGTCAACCTGTCATCGATGTGTCTTGATTGCTTCAGTGAACATGAACTCGTCGAGAGTGTTGCAGTGCTAGGTTCTGGGTGGTCATGAACATATCAGGATTTTCCATGAGTACACACGCATTGGTCTGCTGGGGTGGACAGCAATTATCAATCTGTTCACCCTCTTGGTCGCCTTGCCTCCTCTGGGTGCAGACCGGATGTGCTTGCATGCAAACATAACAAAAGCAACCAGGATGGGGAGTTAGCTCAGTGATAAAGAGCACTGGACTTTGTTGATTCAAATCCCACTGCAGCCACTTTTTTCCTTCACCCCCAGTAGTGGTAGATTTAATGCTATATCAAAGACCAACCCTTCTCATACCATGTCTATGTGGTGTGGAATTTAAAAAAACTCTCACCTCTTTAAACGCCTAGGGGTGAGATTTCTACCAACATCCATCTCATAGATTTGGTGAAACCCAAAGTAAGTCTAATTGAACAAATTGGACATCAAAATAATCATTTAATGATTTGTCGAGGACGGCCACTATTTCGTTTTTCTGACTTTGACACTGCTCTTGTGGATATTGCATTAAATTTTGTTAGCTAGCCAAACGTTGCAGTTAGAGGGCGCAAACATGTGTTAAATGTGCTTTCCTCTTTGCAGAGAACACAAAAATAAATCTGCTGCGCACAACTTACCTGAAGCTGGGCTCCAAGTCGTAAGTGCCTCTGTGGAGTTTTCACAGAGAAACAAGGACATTATTAGGCTGTGTTCCTTTCTTGGCAACCCACTGCAGGGCATAGCCCACTGTCAGCAACTACAAGGCTGAGCGACAAGTAACAAAATTCACTGAAAATTAAACGCAACATTTGACAACCTTTATTTCTAAGTACAAAGCAAATCGTTGACGAACTAGAAGCAGGTGCAACTAAACTCGAAGTTGTATCTAAAAAGGTAGTGATCTGCCAACTGGTTGGTATGTCAATCGCAAACTACAACGGGGTGGAATTCAAGCACGAATTTAGCCGAAAAGCTATAGATAATGCCATGGTGCGTAAAATGACTATATAAACTCCAGAAATGTGATGAACAATGTCAAATCGCCGCCCTTCGCAAGCGTAGTACACACGTACCGCCATGGTAGACTGGGCCACCGGTACAATGGCTGTTTAAGAGACGGGTTACACTACACTGCGGCGATTGAAGTGAAGTTTGCGCGCTATCTAATGAACTCAATCTATCCGGCACTGCACTCGACATGTAACTAAAGGTATCCAGATGACTGTATAATCTTCGTATATACTTGAATGGGCTGCTACATTGTTGTGTCCTCACTCCACGCAACTACCATTGAGTTAGCATAGATCAGAATTAAGTCAGCAAAACACACCATATATTTGACGTGACTACACGCATTGCTCTGTACTGAAACTAGTCGCGTTACACACGCATTTCTACTTATAAGCACTATATTCATGTACTATAGTCTGAAACTAGTCGTGTTACCCACGCATTTATACCTGTGATTACCTACCTATTATAAAACGTGTAAATTCTGATAACATCCGCTTGGAGATGCTCCCGCACATAGAGACAAAGTGAACCAAACTTAGGCTTGGAGACTGAAGAGCCATGAGAGTGAGATTCTCGTACAGTACCTAACTGAATCCTGCTATTTTTTTTGTTTTTCTCTCCACAGATGTACTTCTATTCTTATGATTTGTTTTTAACTGTACTGAAAACATAATTTTGAACTGTAGTTTTCCAATCTCCTTTCCTTGAGAAAAAGCAATGAGATCGTATTTCGCTGGTAGTCGGTAGAATCGGTGTCACATGAAATGATGGTTGGGAACTGTATGATAGTTCCAGGTTTTAATAATAGGGGGCGCCACTAAGCAACTAAGTGGGTTGGGAGCCACAGACTAGAAAGAAGCCACGACGAAGTCGCTAGTTTCTGTATATATTGGTTATAGTCGTGCACACACGCATTAACTCATGAATTACGTAGTACACCACCTGTAATACTACGATGTATATCTAATCATAATACTCTCTGCCCATACAGACTCTTACGAGATTGTCACCAACAAAGGTAAAGTTACCAACTTTATACTTACTAGTGATTAACTTATCGCAATGTCGTGACCACACGTACACCTCCCCCACATGATTGACATAATTAGTTTAATGGTCGTGATTACATGCCCGCAGTATAGGGTTATGTTTCTCCGAGATTTATGTTGATCTTCAGGACCCTAAATAACAGCGGCTGATATTTATATTAGTTAAAGTTATTTGTATCTAAGGCCTGCGCAGTACGTGCATGGAGGGCCTACATTGTTCTATTGGGTTTAATTTTTCCCTTTCCTATGGTTGGGTTGGAAAATTTTTGTTTTTGTTTTTTGTTCTATTGTACATATATTGGCTTGCAATACAGTATATAGTTATGTATGTTATCTAGTCTGTCCGAATGGTTGTACAGTAAGTAAAACATTCCAAACAGTTAAGGGGTATAATGCTGCATTCTTGACCAAATATAAACCATATGATGGATAACCAAAGAAATAATAGAGGAATGGGTAAAGGCATATACCTAGCACACTTAAACACACAAAGCCTAATAGCTAAGCATGATTTAGTCAAGTACTACCTAAAATTAGATGGATTTGACATTTTCTCCTCTAAATCATGGCTACATGAAAACATACCAACCAACCTAATAAATATTGGAGGCGACAATTACATATGCAATGATAGAATGTGGAAAGATGAGAGAACTGGTGATTTGAAGACAGGAGGTGGGGTGGGATTGTACGTTAGAGAGGATATAGTGTGTCAGTCTGAGGAACTGTCTTGCCATAATCGAAGTAGTAAAGACATTGAATGTTTATGGGTAAAACTCGTTCAATTTAGTGGGGGTCGGGTATCAAGGGTAAATCAATCAAAACATGGTCAGGCAATAGTTACATAGGTCATTACTATAGTTAGACAGTCTACGGGCCGTCTCTGACCCTTTGAAGTAGCTCACCCAACTTATTTCCTTTCAGTGTGTCTTTTGAGAGTTTAGTAATCTCACCCATATGCAGTCCACATCCCCAATAGTCATCTTTGGTTGCTTCAAATAGTTTTTTGCCTTTAGTTTGGGACATAGTATCCCGTAGTGATTCGTTTTGGGCGAATTTATCCTGTAAAACCTGTAGCATGCAATCAACCCGGACATCTGTCCATGCTTGCGATTTTGGCAGTTTCTTGGCTAGGTATAGGGCTTCCATCGGTTCCCTGGTTCTGAGAATTTGTTTGGCGATATCTTGTGATCCACACAACACGGCTGCCTTGTATTGGTAATACTGCTCCGCTGAGTGAAAAACTTTATCTTTTTTCACAATCTTGACCGGGAAGAGGTTCGATAGGGGCGCATGGGAACCTTGAAAAAAGATTCCTTGCTGGTTTTCAATCGTCTTGATCTCTGCTATCGATAGGCCTTTGGGTAGTTGATTTATCTGGCTGTAGTTGAATCTTTTTCCTTCAATGATGATGTTATTCCCTCGGACCTGGCAGTTGTTATTTCTTTTCCTGGCCACGGCCTGGACTGCACGAAGATCTTTATTCATCCGTTTTTCCTCGATAGATAAATCGTCAGAGATGTTTATCCTTTTCCACCGTTGTACCCCTCGAAGACAGCTGATGTTTTTATAAATCAGGGCCTTGGCGTTAGCACTAATGAGTGTGACAACAATCGATCGAGCCCGGCCTTGTTGTGGTCGGCATCTTCTTTATATGGACTCGATGACTGCATCATTCCCATCGAGACCAATATCATTCAGTAGCTGGCTAAACCTGTCTCTGAAGTTCTCGTCCATTTCTTCCTTTAAACCATCAATAATCAGAACTTTACGCTTTTGCAGATTTTCTATTTTAAGAGTTCGGTCATCCATGTTGGCTACCACCTGAGTTGAATCGTCTGCAATTTGTTGGAGGGCCGCAATATCATTTTCTTGAGTTAGTACCGATGTTTCTAGGTCATCTAGCTTGTCCACAGTTTTGTCATGGTTCGTTTTCAGGGTCGCTAAGATTTCCGCAGTATCTTTTTGTAATTTATCCGCACTGTCCATTCTTATAAGAAGCTTATCCAAAAGAGTTGATGATTTGTTAACCATGGATTCACATAGGGCGAGCCTACCTTCTACTTCGTTTAGTTTGCCGATAATTTCACGGTTGGTTGCGTCTGCCCTGAGTTTCGGCGTTGCCGGCATCATGGGCGATATAGGGTGAGTCTCTGGCGTTGAATCAGACGAAGGTGTATCCATCTTCTTTTCTGGCCCAGACTTTGTTGAAGTTTTCCTTCTCGTGGGTTTTGACCTCCCCATTTGTGTCAGAAGGTTGACTTCTAACTAATAATCCAGAGTAATTATGCACTAAATCCGGTATTTTCCTCACACGGCACACACACACGTCCACAGTCGTTCACTCAGCCATGACTTGTGATGACCATGACTTGTCATTGGGGGAAGTGTTTTTATCTATAGACGAAAATCTCACTTATAATCGGTTGCCCATGGCCTTTGGTCAGGGGTGGTCATTGCTCCCCCTGGTGAAACACCTCTGTACTAGCGCACCCCTGCGCCACCTCTCCCCTGTCGGCCGCACTAAACATCAAAGTGCGCTAGGTCGACACTGTACTCTCCCTCATTCGCTTCTTAGGCATCATACCTCACACACATACTTTTTCTTCCCACCCACCCTCTCCTTTTCTAGTTCTACTCCTTCCACTCGTAGGGCTATTTGTATTATTTTATTATTACATGTTCCTCACAACTATGTAATATTACATAATAACTTCATTATGTTATCATATACTTTTCATAATTGACAACAATATACATATGTCAGTTATACACTTATTGATATTCATTGTATAACCTTATTAATATCAATAAGAACTATAAAATTTAATAAAATTTTATTAGCCCACTGCGGCTTTCCTCTTGTTTTATCCTGGGATCTGGGGTAATAATAATATTTTCAGAAATACGTCAGAACAAAATCATAGGTTTGTAGTGGTCAATGGCTGTATAATGTATAATTACCTAATAGCCACACTAATCTGAGACTCAGATAAGGACAAAGCAGGAATATTGATCAGTATAAATAGAATCTCCCATACTTTTTACTCCGAAGAATAGATAAGGCCTTCTTTAATGGTATAGAGTATATAGGTGAACTGCTTCACACGCACTACTCCTTTCTTCAATGTCTATGATTAACACCCAAAGATTATAGTAACCTCGGGGATAAACTCATACTCACCTGACAAACGATAACCGTCATCATACTTCGGACCACTCGTAGAAAAGAAACCCCAAGTGAAGTGTTCAAGACAAATTGTATGTTTAAACGCGGCTGTAGTCAAGTAACTCGCATCTTCATACATGAGGCAGCACCGAGGCAGCACCTGTGTTCATATTCTCTCAATTTTTTAATTATACTGTACTCACTTATTCCTTCTGGGTAGAAATAAAACATTTTACAGGAATATACAAATTAAGAAATATACACGAGAATAACACTACAGATGAACTTACATAAACTAAGAAGGGATCGTTTGTCTTTGAATGGAAGTGAGAAAAATATCGAATTGTATATCAATGGAAGTGAGAACGGCAATCCTGATAGATCCAAGTCATTACATGGAATATTAGATTAAAGCAAATGCTGGTAGTTGGGTGATTTCTAAATTTTATTGATTTTTGCAAATAACTGTGGACAATAAAAGTCTCATATATCATCAAATAGAGAATGCCAAAAGAAGGCATGTCACCATGCTAACTTCAATGGGAAGGTCATCTAAAAAGGTAAGTACTTAACTATTGGTGTCTATGGGAAACTGCAATATTTTCATGAAACCAGATAGCAGCACCAGTGTCCAATTTAGTTCTGAGGGTGGGCACACAAGGCACTGCGATACCTACCCGCATTTGTCTAACAAATATTATAAGCTGTTTCAAATTTGGCAGAAACAACTAAAAAGATAAGGTGATCACTAGGTAAAATATCTACGACCTGATCTCCATTGAGGGGTAAAGGGTTGTTCCATGTGCAAACATGGGACTTCGGAAATTCACCCAAACCTACCTCAAACGTAGTATTTGCAGGTCAATTGTCGGTTTGGATGTCAAGTTACTTGTAGATATTCATGAATCCATTGCTCACAGGTGTTGTTATTCCACTATGAAGGTACATTCCTGGTTATTTCACTCCCATGGGAGGCCACTTCAAATCACTTCAGCCATTTTTTTATTTAACTGTAGCTTCCCCTTTTAATATGAAGGTCAAACCTGAGGGAGCATGCCTTATCACCATGCTTGTCAGTCACTCTTTCTGGTAGTTACCTATAAGGTAGTATCATAAAACTATTTTATATTAGGGGTAGGATAAGAGCTGCTCCATCACTAGTTTCATATGAAACAGGAGGTGTGATGGGTAGGTAACACGATATCTCACCCGCTACTGGTACCTCAATACCATAACAAACATTTTCAAGGACAAGCAAAACGTTATTCAAAGATGGCTGCACTATGGAAGGAGAGAAATATCTCTGGGGATGAGCATCTTATCAACCCTTGCTGGCCGGCCAATGCCATACGGCATTCCCACAATGCCAAATGGCACTCCCGTAGGTACGGCAGTGCAATGCCATATGGCATTCCCGTAGTTACGGCCGCGCAATGCCATATGGCATTCCGGTAGATACGGCCACGCAATGCCATATGGCTTTTTTCTTTTATTTACGTCGTTTGTCAAACGCGATGTTTTTTTTAATAAATCTTTCAAGGGTATCTGTGCATATATATGATATTTATAAATATTAACTTAGATAATCAGATTTTTGTTGTTGTTGTTAACTTTTATTGTCCTTTCTCCATTTTGAAGCTCTTCCGGGCAATAAGCCGAGTCCCACAACACTCTTTGTACAAGTAAAACAATATCAGCAGCTGCATGGTTAGTAGGATGAAATATATAAGGCTTGATGAGGCTAATGAGGTATGGGATGTGCAGTATATGAAAAGTTGTAATAAACTAACAATGTATGGGGCTCTTATCTATGATACAATATTGCAACCCCTGACTATTACAAACATTTAACTTATCTATTCAGATGTACATCAAATTACAAATGAATGTCAATTGTACAATACCTAAGTGTACTTAATGATGTGAACCACTGTAAGATCCAAAAGGATGGGTCTACCTGAATTAACTGTATTATTTGTATGTCATTGGTTGAATGACATACAGATATCTTATTTAATGGAAATAAATACTCTAAATTTAGAAGCTGAAGAAAAAAAGGAATCAATACAAAAGGCGTATTCATCCAATCAGCCGCTTTTTTTTCGCGGATGCGCATCAGTGGCAGGTGATGTAGTATCATTTGGCATGCGTTTTCTCTTTGGGCCAGTGTATTGTTGACTTCAATACACCTTGCAAACCATTTTAAGAACAACAATTGAAAATCGTCCCTCATAGTTGCAAGGGGAATTTATTCAATATGATATCAAAAATCATATACACAAAAAAGAAATCTAAGAAAAAAAGAAAACTGGTATAGCAGACTTTCAGAGGAATAACTGGAATAAAAGGAAGATCAGCAGATCTCGTGCGGTGTAGCCACAGGAAGTATTATGTGAAACCATAGTTATGGTGCCAATACGGGGTAGAATTACTCGTTGTTTTGGAGAAATTCGTTCGGAACGAGCCGCCAAGGTAAACAACGAGTAAATCCGTATTGGCACCATTGCTATGGTTTCATATTATTATATACCTTAATTCGGTCTTAATTCACTAAAACTGACCGTAATTTGACGTCAAAGTGACTTGGCACAACTCTCAAACACGATGTGTACGCTAGCAGATATGCCAGATGTTGATAACCGGTGGTGATCACCGCGCAGGCGCGAATACATTATACCGCCGCATAAATTAACGCACGGTCAACCTGCTATGCTCGATTGTGCCATCGGAGAGCTGTAATCTAGCAATGCAGTGTCAATGACGTCACACGCCATCTATTTTCACTGACTTGATAGTGTTGACATCTACGAGTCGCCCACTCAGCGAGTGTCCGTGTTGGTATTGAGCGGTCTCGCACATCTAAGCTTTCTAAGGTGTTTCACATGATTCGTACTCGTATTCTACCTCGATGTTTGATAAATGTACACACTAACTCGTTCCGTAGTTTCTGTACGACGCCACAGAACTCGCGAAGTGAAGGGATCCACCATTTTTTAATCTTGCGCCTAGAAGTTTGTTGTCGGCCTCTCAACCAATCAGATTGTGTTATTTTTTCAAAGCGTGCAATCTGTAGCTCAAAGCGTGCAGGTTAGGCTCAAAACATGCAATTTGTCACTCAAAGCGTGCAATCTGTTGGTATCCAAAGTAACCAGTACAACGTTTCACAGCGTACAGTGCATTCTGTTCATACTTACTATACCCATAGCAGCAGTGTGTATTTACACTGACTTTATGCATATGTATATAATAATAAGCAGGATATTTGCTAGGATAGTGTGCGGTATCTCTGGAAATCGTGCAATTCTTCTTTTACATTGAAGTCTATAGACATTTATATTTATCACTGTTAATATATGACCACATTTTAGGCACATACTAATCCGGGTTCTTCCTATATATATGAAGAGATACAGAGAAAAATAAATTGAACCATTAGTTAATCATAACCCAGTTTGTCCTAAAGCCACACCCAGTTTTGTCCTGAAGCCACACCCCACTCTTTATCTTACCCCTGTTAAAAGTTTAGCCATAGGAATAATGGAAAGAAATACTCAATGATCACCTTGGTAAAGTGACTATAATGCGCCACTTTCGTGGCAGAGTGAATATTTAAGATGATGTCATACACTACTAACTAACTGGATTTGCGAAGTAATTTGAATTATTCTGATATTGTAATGCTATTTAATGTCAGTGAACGGGGGGATATAAATTCAAAATTCCACTTATTTTTATGGGCCGTAATCATCACTTGGCTTTGCCTCGATGTTGATTGCAGCCCATTCAAACTCATGGAGTATTGCGTATTCATATGATTCTCAAAGCAGTGCTAGTGCTTGTTGGAAAAAAAATTCCAACAAGCACTACCCACACCCACACCGGGAACGCGTAGGGCGCCCACAGGAGAACATTTTGAAATACATATATGGATCAGTGTCTGTCTGACACTTGACATAGTCGATATATTTTCTCAAAACCTACATGTGGAGAATTGTCATAGTCTATAGATCGGTACAGAAATTCTTTGTTTCAGGTTGATACAGCAGATTAGCTAAAAAAACAACAACAATAGCCTGTGTCCATACACATTTGTGGTGATTCCGAGACTGGCACTACGTGATAGCTATGAATTTACACACACAGTCAGGACTGATTTGTTTTTAGGTTAAAATATGTCTGAAACTGGACATGGTCGGACGTAGAAGGCTACACTCTGATCTAATAATCAATTTAACCACTTCTCATCCATACATTTTCACAAAATGTACGTGTGAAATGTACATGTGAAGAACTATGATAGTCTATAGATCGTACAGGATTACGTTTCAGATTGCTACCGTAGATTGCTCCAAATAAACAATTTCATTTCTTGTCCATACACTTTTCATGTGCCAGATTACGCAGGCAGGAATGTTTTAGGTTGATATAGCCTACATTGATCAGTGTCTGTCTGTCACTGAACATGGTCGGACGAGGGGGCTTTGTCTCCGATCTAATAATCAATTTAACCACTTCTGGTCGAAATATTTTAACAAAATGTATATGTAGAGAACCATGATAGTCTATAAATCGTTCAGGATTACTTTGATTCAGGTTGATACTGTAGATTAGCTACAAAGAACAATTACTGTTCGTGCTCATACAGTTCTGTTGTGAATCAGAGACTGACACTACGTGCTAGATCACACAGGCAGGACCGTTTCAGGTTGATATACATTGATCAGTTGCTGTCTGCATGTTGGATGTTGGGGGTAGGCTAAATCTCTGATCTAATAATCAATTTAATCACTTCTCATTGATATTTATGATTTTTAAAAAAATCTATGTGAAGAACCATGGAAGTCAATCGTCCAGGATTTCTTTGTTTTAGGTTGATACAGTAGATTACCTAAAAAAAACAACAATTATAGTTTGTGTCCATAAACAACTGTGGTGAATCCAAGACTGGAACTATGTGATAGATATACGAATAGATTGATAACCTACACAGGCAGGACTGATTGTTATCAGCTAGAAAACACATCTCAATACTTCTGTGGTTAATATCAAAATTGTTTGTGGTAGTTGGGGCGGGAAAGGAAAACTTGGGCGACCGAGAGTGTAACTGTCCGATCCCGCGTTTGTCGAAGAAAACGCAAACATCGGCGGAGAATTCGTGAAATATTAAAAAATAAAAGCCTAAGAATGCCCTAAAACTTGACTACTACATAATATATTTATAGCTAATCGTAAGGTTTGATATTCATGAAAACTCCTTCGTCACTTCACTATGCGGAGAAACTCGTTACTAGGCGATCAACTTGGTTTAGGTGCGACTCGATCTACATATTCCTTTTTTCCCTCCAGGTTTTACCGCAAATCAACATCGCCATGGTACTATACAAACTCAAACTACAGGTTTCCCTTTAATTCACACTGTTTTATTCACATATATATGGGAAGTTTCGTAAGCCTTTCTCGCTTAAATCAACAAAAAATGTTGAGAAAAAAACAAACGAGTTTATGATGCCTCCAGGCATAATGCTGTGGTACCCAGGGGAATGCCTGCATCATGCTGCACGAGAATGCCTCCAGGCATAATGCTGTGGTACCCAGGGGAATGCCTGCATCATGTTGCACGAGAATGCCTCCAGGCATAATGCTGCGACCAAAGGGCTAAGGATTTCTTTATATTTACATGTCATTATCTCTATTCTACTCATACCAACTTTATTATGTTTTTTTTTACCTTATTCTCATCATTCCACAACAGGAATTGCAATACATCTCTTATGAATAAGTCACCTTGCTTCTTATGGATGCTATATAGAGCCGGTAATTACCCGCATAATCGAGGCTAATGCACTCAGCGCACTGCTATCTGTCAAACATGGCGTAGGGTTCACAAGGCCGAGTGACAGGGTGATAAATCGGCGTATTAATACATGAGCTGTGATTAGCAGCTAAATGTCAGCCGAGTATACGCACGGCGGTCCGCCCCGCCTGCCATCTGACGGGAGGAAGGGTTACTCGCCAGCACCCTACTGTCCGGCACAAACTTTATTGATACTATATCTTTAGTTATGAAACGTTTGAATGATACGTCTGAGTTACGGTTTGGTATGGTCAATAGAAATGTTATTTAGTTATCAATACCTCTTGTATTTTCATTTACAATTACCCTCGAAAAAGACGTTTAAATTGTAGAATAAATAATTAATTTTGATTGTGTTACTCCATACAGAATACATGTACATGTACGTATGTTTGTAAAGGAGTTAATGGTTTCAAACCACTTCGATATGGTAATAGATTAGCCGTTTTCTGATTACAATCATTTTCCCTTCCGCTATAGAAATGTATTTCTAATTTTCCAGATCTTAGGTTTATGTTACTCAGCTTTGTAATGTGTTACACTGGGTAAACTAAATAGTATAAATAGACAATTATAAATGATTTGTGGACAGGCGGCCGAAGACCACGAGGTGTTGATGCGTAGTAATATAGGGGCATCGGATGGTGCATCATGACGTCAACCTCTCGTGGTTTGTAAACAGAGCCGCCAGTCAACAAAATCATCGTTTGTTGTATTTGTTATCCATCTCCTCTAATAAATTAAACCCAGGATTTTCAATATGAAAGGGAATACATCGATAAGGAATGTATTTTGCTCTAAAGCACAAAGGGACTATGTTTCCTGTGTACAACATATTGTAGGCTGTGTGTACAATGGATCTGAATCCGTATATTTGGTTATGGAACCTGACAGTTTTTTAACAATGGATAGTGGTTTACAAAGTACACCCGTACATTTTCAACGATGGATAATAAGCAGTAATAATAGTCATGCATGGAATGTTTATTCTCCAAGGCATTCGCACATACATTTAAAGGCATATCCAACAATTTCAAGTGGCACCACCTTTGATTTTTAAATATGGTCAATTATTAGTCAAAGCTGGTTCTTTGTGATTCATTCTAATTCTCAACGAGTTAATTTAATGCTGTATTTAGCTTATCCAATTTAGATGGGTGAAGTATACCTATTATAACCTAGTGTTTGTTATAACCAAGTTTTGCTGCATGTATGTAACAAATGCCTCTACATTTTACAAGCACTATGTCTTCATACATCGGCTTGAGTTAATTCTGATTTCACGGGGTTTACTTCTGCGCCGTATAGTTATTGCAGGTATGAATCTTGTGCCATCAAAACAGAGTGGCAAAACGAGGCTGGGCTGAGACTGTGTTGTTTTCAGGAGAATTATATCCGGTAGTCACTCTCGGGACGTCTGTCCTGTCTGCACCATCACAACCTGTCAGGTAAGTAGAAAGGCTTCTCTATGGAGACAAATGACACTTTATCATGACATGTTGAATGTACAATTAAGTGCCTGCCAAGTTTGTGTTTTTAAATCTCAATGTCTCATGTACTATCATAGACAAGTGTTAAAAATATCATACTTGTTATACCCAAGGAGCAGTAATATGGTTAGTATTTAGTGTGAAATGTCTAAAAGGAAATAGTGGGACAGATATAGCTCAAATATTAGTACAATTGTGCATTTAAAGAAAGAAGCATAAGTTTTGGCACATAGCTAGGGCAGGCCATAAGGAATCTTTTTAGAAAGATAGGCATTGCAGATAAGTCCAATCTGCATGGTCGTATTCCCCGCGCAGTTGACGCGCAGTATTATCCGGGCAATTGCGAGGTTGCATGGCGTCAAAATATGAGAAAAGCTAGTTACTGAGCCTGTACGGATGATCGCTGAATGTCAATTGATAAAAATGAACACACTGCAGTCGGAAGGCCATATTTCCGTGTCGAATCACCAAAAACGGCATCCGTAAGGGCTGAGTCATTATGTTTTCTTATTACCATACCCCAAAACGTCGGGAAAACGCATTATCATTCACTTAAAAAGTCGTCGATTCAAGTGAGAGCTACTGTGTGAAACGCAGAACCTCGGAAGCCAGTTCCAAGTGGACTTTGTGGTGGATCGGAGGTCGGCAAGGGCGTGATTCATTAGTTTGGTTAAAGATTGTCCTTATTGAGCATATATGAATACGGTGTTAAATGTTTGTTTGTTTATTTTACGCTGATTTTAAAAAAGGTTCATGCCGTTCGGCATTTGCATTTTGATTATTTTGCAGTGAATCGATGGCTATCGCCTTTTATGTTTGTTATTCACTGCAAGCTATTCTCAGCAGCCGCGAGATATATTGTTAGTAGGTTAAACGTTGTAGTCGTCAAGCATGTATACTGTTTATACTATCAAAAATGTCACCAAAGGAAAGGGAAAAAGGCCAATGATCCTCTTATTCACGCTAGGGACTTTATCTGCAATGTCCGTAGAATACGACTATCCGTAATCTACTCACTAGCGATCTCCAGACTCTACACGTTTATAGTGACAGGTTCATATGAGACGATTAATGATATATGGAAACAGAGTCAATGTGTGGGAATTTAGTTCATTCATGGTATTCTGCCGTAATATCACGTCCTGAGTTCGAAGGTCATAGAATGACACATATACCGAGAATGGATCGGATAATGGATATTCATTATTATATGCATGGATATCATTACAATAACCATGGCATTACTAACGGCATCATTGATTCAATAGCAAACGTCGTTCAACGGAGGGATAAGCTGTATTCATTCGTCACATAGTGATGAATAAAAACCTTACAGGTTTCCTTTAATTAAAACATTCGCAAATGAAACAGGTATAAAATGATTCCCCTATAATATTCCTATTATATGAAATCACTTTATTACATTCCGATATTGCACAGCAATGGAAGAGGAGAACGCTGCCCCACCACCTGACACGCCACCTACTGGTAATGCGGAGGACACTTCCGGTTCCGTTTCTCCCTCGTCTGTGGCGCCACCTACATGTGTTTCACAGGAAGCCTCGAGCTCTGCAGCTGTGACCTCTGACCCTGACAGCAGCACTGCCACGCTGCCTGCCGGAAACGAGGAGGAAACTTCTAGTTCTCTTATCGACAAGAACGCAGACACGGTAACTGCTGCTCCAACTACCGGCAAAACAGAGGAGGCTTTAAAGCCTGTTACTGACAAGAGTGCCACACCTTCACCTGGTGCGTCAACAAGCGACATAATAGAGAAAGCTTCTGATGCTGCGCCTACAGATGTCGTGCCACCTACTGGAAAAACAGAGGACACTTCTAGTGTTGCTGATGATAAAAATGTTGCCCCTTCAGGTGTTGTTCCGGCGAGCAGCAATGAGAATACAAAGGAAACTTCTGGCTCTACTGATGACAACAATGCTGTGTCTTCACCCGCTGTGCAGCCAGTTGATAATATCGAGGACACTTCCGCTTCCGCTGCGGCGACTTCCGCCGGCGACGACGAGGAGCCAGATGAGATGGTGGACATCGGGCCGGCCGCGCGCCGGATCCTCTGCACCGTCGCCGCCGCACTTCCGGCCACGGTGCCTCGCTTTCACTACCGGAAACACCGGCGCGTCGACAACGTGTCCAACTTCGTGAACCAGCGAACTGAGCATGCGCGCGTCATGGTCAAGGAGCAGGTAACTATCTTGAAGCCTATCAAAGGGTGTTCCATGAGGACGACGGCGAGTGTTTTTACTGTCGCCCTAGTTTAGGCTGCCCCTGGCATTGTAAACAAACTCTTTTTTTCGGTTTATTGTTCAATCTGGTGAAAACAGTCAGAATATTTTGACCCTGAAAGCATCTGTTCGAATTTTGACACGGAACCGATACCCGGAAATGTTAGAATCCTATACGATTGTAATTCCCTCCTAAATCGATATTTATAGTCCTGTAGGCTGATTGGAGTCACAAATTTATTCTCAAGTTGTTGCCATTGGACACCAGAAGACACCATCAGTTAAGACACCGAGAAAAAAACAGGTGTACTAGAATTGTCATGCTTCTAACATATAGAACTGTGGGCCTGACAGCGCCTAGCAACCCCAATCTCACTAAGTCAGTGTGTTCCATTACACAGATGCTTTTCGAATAGTAAATCAGACACTCTCAGAATCAAATCAGACACCTAAAAGATAATTGGGAACAATCTTTCAGTTAAGAATTTGTGTTGATGGAAGACATGCTTTAGGGGAGTGTTCTATTGGCCCGAATTCCCAGCCGAAAGACGATTTTGGGTCGTCATATTTACGTGTCGGTCACCGGAGCTTTACGGAACTCATTAGCCTGCTGAAATCAAGCACAGTCGGCCACGTTTGGCCACCCTATTCCATAGATTGGCAACCAACCCCTGTCTCTGACTTAGGGGTTGGTCTGGTCCGATCGCTTTCTGGCCAGAGAGCTCGATACAAATATCTCGAAGCAAGGTACTCTTTCGGAACATCGTGGAATATAAATTATGAGCACTCACTACTAATCATTAAATATCAACTTACGTAATTAATAACAAAGTCTAACTTTATGGTCTCTTTATCAAAAGACACAAAAAAAAAATAATGATATGGATAAGGGGCTTCGAGAGTACTACAACCACGGCAATAGCCTCTTGTGAAAGACTTCTGCAAAAAAAATCTGCTGAAAGAGTAATTCACCCTTCCAGCAGAGATTTTGACTCTGGTAGTGAGAAGATTAGCGTGGCCAGTGCAACTCGAGGAGGCTCACATCGGGGTCCACCAGAGCTGACGTCAGTGTGCTCTGGTGCCCAGAGTATTTTATTCCATTGCCGAAACAATGCTGATTATAGAAGACCCATTTCCCACGAGGTGTCTAATGACAGGTGTTCTTAGTGTCTGATGGCTACATAAAGAGGTCGTTCCATCCGGTCTAATTCGTAGCCGAAATAAGATTCAGAAATGAGAGGACCATTGTGTCTTGGAGGAGTGCTCAGCTGATCATGACAAATCACTAGAGACAAAACTACCTCAGTTACCAACTGCTGCCCATTATATCTGGGAGGTGTTTTATAGTAGTGACGATCGTGGATAGTGACAGTTTCCATTGCATAGTAGCATTATCATACCTGCACATGTATGGCACAGCTATAGGGTGCATTCCAAATCGGTCTTAAACCATCAATAATCGTTTTAACCCAACAGGTCCATGCAACACCTTGTCTATGAAACACCTTCCAGGACTCAAAGTTGTAGACGTGTTTCATTGGCTTGTTACCAAGTAGGTTACTACAAATATTTTTTAGCGTGGGTCACATGCTCATTTATATGTTGTGGTTAGGGAGAGGTTTTTTTAAATCGTTTATTTATACTAAAGGTACTCAATAATAACATTACTGGTTTCCATGTATCTCCAGTCAAGCATTTGTTCATACATTCAATGGTGACATTAGAAATAGGATGTAGTCATATAAACAAAAAACATAAATATAAATAAACCAGTGCAGGCTCTCTCTCAAAAATCACATACCACCGGCGTAACGGGTGTAGGCAGGTACATCTTATGATTATTACATGAATTGATGAGGAGTCACAGCGACAGTACAGTCATCAGTTGATTTGGTTATTCATCCAGATCTTCATTTGTGTTTTAAAGGTCGTGTAGTCAGGTAGATTCCTGATTTTTGGATGCAATACATTCCATTTATGTGGTCCATAATAATTTAAACTATCCCCTTACTATCTGTTACTTTAGGGAATTTATAGAGACCAAGTGTATAAATGTCTTTGAGGTATACCCAGCTAAACATAACCAACTAGACACCGAAATACCTCATTACAAATTACCCATACACTGAATATAAGCCAAACCTTTTAGTTGATATTTATCTGCGATTCCTCGCTCATTCATCAATTATGAAAATACTATGTGTTCCTTGTCAATCTCTGTCAACACAGATGCGTGTCACGACCAACCTGTCATCGGCCTCCCTGGGACTGGACCAGGCCGACCGAGACTTGGACAAGCTTAACCGAGACCTGGCGAAGATGAGGTCCCGGCACCGCTTCGTGTGCAAGTCTCCCGCCGACTACGTCTACAAGTTCCAGAAGAACTACTCTCTAGACGACTTCTTATGAGGTACTGATTTTGTTCCTTCTAATTTTTTATCAACATGGGCTTGTGTGCTCTGCACTATGATTGACTGTTAAACTAACAGCCAATAGGGGTAGACAAATCTTATTGCAGTTTTGTCTGCTCATATGCCTATGAGGGCACTCCTGACATCAACATCTCAGAGTGTCATTGTTAGAGCACCCTGGCACCATGTCCACGGACAGGTTAGGAACTAGATAGAGCGATGTTAAGAGAACAAATGCTGTTCATAACCTGACTGCTATACCATAAACATCAGAATAGGAGGGAGACAATCCGAAATGGTGACTCTTCAAATCTAGTTATTTTTTTCACTAATAGATACAGACAAGATCGACTATTAGTCTCTTCGCATAGAAACCAATACCGTTGTCCAAGAAAGGGATAGACCAGAACCTTATAATCTAACCAAAAATATAGCACAGCTGTTATCTAATGAACCCATGTTATACCTCTCCACTCTCCACAGACAGTCTTACTCTCCAATCACATCTCCTGTCTCATACCCCCGAAATGACGCAGGTTGCATTTTCTGCCAATCTATGACTTCCGCCATGACCTCTGACCTTCGGGCCCTTGCAGCAGAGACTTTGAGGTAAATAGTGGAGCTCCTGTGAAGCCGAGACCTGGCGCACACCTCGGTGACCTTTCTGTACCCACCTGTCATCCCATCTCCCTCTGGTTCCCCGTATGTGACACCCCCAGGGCGTTCTGTTGCCATGGTGACATGACGCTAACAGTACACATGTTGTACTTCTACGTAAAATTAGACATGTCAACAGTTATACGGTTTGATGGGGGAATTGTCCATCTCCTTCCTAATGGTGTGAGATCAGATGAGTGATACCAACTTGTTTGTAATTTTCGCTAGTCAAAACCTTGGCATAGAGATAATTCTATTTGATACATGCGTTATTGCCACATCACAAGCAAGTCAAGGTGGCCCCTGATTTAATCTAAGCAGTATAGCTCTGGTGGCCATAGATTGGCCGCCACCTCTGTCTCCACTCTGTCCCCACAAAAAGGTTGGTGTGGTTCAGTCCAGGCCTTGTTCATGAATTCTCGAACTCAGACCAAGTAATTTTGTTCTACATAGGTTCTGAAAGTTGACATACTTACTAAGAAAATATTCATATCTCAAAACATAAAGTCTACCTTTTTGATAATTCTATTCAAAATAGACATCAAAGGAAAGAAGAACATGGAGAAATGGCTTCAAGAGTTCGTAATGGCACACTCTTCATACAAAGGAACAGGTCATATGATAGATTTGCAGGGAGAGTGGAAAAGAGCTATTGATACAGGGTCGCAGTGGCCACACATTTAACTACATTAGAGCTTATATAGTGTTACTCTGGCAACCAGTGTATAGTGGCCAGTGTATTGCTGTGATGGCCATATACTGGCCACCAGAGCTAAACTACATTATCTCTGGTTGGGTTAAATCTGTGGTCATTTGAATCATTATCCGTCGGTGACTCTCTTACCAGATCTCTCATAGTGCTTTGGAAGTGTGGTATTTCGTAATCCCGAAGCCAATCTCCCATTTTCTGATTTTCTTTCGTGTGTATTCCTCTTTTTTTTAAATACCATGACCATGAAATTAGGTTTCATTAGAGCGAACGTGGTGAGCAGTAATGGCTGCAGAGGGCGCTTGCGAGGACGCGCACCCCCTCTATCGGACGTTCACCAGACCAATTCTGGTCACGTGACCTGCAGTCTTTTTTTTTTTTTTTAAATTTTTTTTATTTACATGAACTTTTTCACCTTGGGTGAATTTCTAGGGTCTTTGTCTTTGATAAATTCACCAATTATCGTGTATCCATTATCACATGTTCTTTATCAACTTTAAAATTACATGTATAATAACCATGTATCTTTGAATACTTTGAGTATTCCATTTCATGTTATTAACAATTTAGATACAACTCGTAATACCCACTCTTTGTATTACTCATCGGTATTACTTCCATGAATTGTTATACTACGTATACAATTTCCAAAGTATGATAAATACGATATACTACAATACATTCTCTCTTTAGTCATTTTCAATATGTTGAGCTATGCATATTCCCGTATTTTTGCTTTTAAAACCTACATTGAGCAGAAATATGTTGTTTGTCCACAGACGGCAGATACCATATATGACTGAATTCAACCAACCTCTTAGTCCGAACCATACCGTTGTGATGTCCATTCATCTATTTCGTAGTTAGCTCCTCATATTCACTAACTCTTTCAACATGGACATTCTTAGCTCAAAGGATTATCACATCTTGACTCTCTTTACTGACTGAATCTTCATAAACTAGATAATCATCTCATCGTTTCTTAGTCTATCAATACAGATTTTCTTGCGATGTTAGAGTTGATGGAGCGTGGTGACCTCCCGAAGATAGGTATTCACAAAGCTGAATACATGATATGAAATCTCATAAGCAATAGGTCATGTAATAGTCACTCAGTATTGCATTCCAATTCGACTTGGTAACGAATTTCATTCACATGATCAACCTCTAGTATTAATCAAACCTTCAATTCTGATGACATAATGTCTCAGTACTGAATGGTGCACAGATAGTCCATGTTAAGTTCACAGATTGTGAATGGTTCTAGTCACTCTCCATCACTCATAAACACCACAATGTTCATTCCTAATTCATTCCCGAGTCTGTCCATAAGGTAGTGCGACTCCTCCATGTATTCTCCCTACCAGAATCAGTCTGCAGACTAATGGTAGTGCTAGACTCAAGGAGACTCTTCCCAGGGCGGCCTTACTCCAGGATAAATAAGGCCTCCAGCATCTACAGGAGCATTGTTAATGCTCCGACACCACAGGCTGCTTTTACATCACATGACCATCCATCCATATACAGAGCTCTTGTACACTTGTATTTTTACACTCCTTACGTGCTACACCTGTATTTCTCGACACTGTGTTGCTTACATTCATCACTCATTACACTTTGCTGCTAAACTTTTACCTGCATACAGTGCAGAACAGAGTGGAGAGAGAAGTGGCGACCAATCTTTGGTGGCCAGTAGTTATCTACACTTATTTTTTTCTCGTTTACACCAGAGGATAACACCATCAACTTTCTGTAAGCCTTCAGGGGCCGCTTTCAGTCGCTTGAGAGCTAATTCTCTGTAGTTCATACTATGTGAAACCATGGTTATGGTGAAAATATGGGGTAGATTTATGAGTTGTTTCGGAGAAATTCGTTCTGAACGAGCCATTTACGGCGAGTTCAGAATGAATTTTTCTGAAACAACGAGTAAATCTACCCCGTATTGGCACCATCACTATGGTTTCATATCATTATATACCTTATTTCGGTCTTAAATAGCTAAAACTTATCGTAATTTGATGTCGAAGTCACTTTTTGCAACTCGCAAAGACGATGTGTACATAAGCAGACATGCCGGAAGTGGATCACAATGTAAGTCTAGGCTTTAAAAAATAACGCATTCTGATTGGCCGAGAGGCCCAGGATTCCCCAGAGCATAGGGAATCCCCGGTAATGACGTCACACTATTTTGTCTCACTTCTCGAGTTCTGTGGCATTGTATCAGGGTAGAAAACGAGTATGAATCACATGAAACATGTTAGATAGCTTAGATATGCGAAACAGATCGATACTGGTCAACACGGCTACTCGCTGAGCAGGCGACTCGTAGATGTCAACAAATGGCCGCACCACTGTCGAGTTGGCGTGACTTGGCGTCGAGTGTTGATATCGGTCGATATCCCATATCTAAGCTATGTAACATGTTTCATGTGATTCGTTATCGTATTCCACCTCCATGTTTGATGTATTTTCACACTAACTCGTTCTGTGGTTTCCGTACAACGCCACAGAACTTGGGAAATGAAGGTATCTGCCATTTTTTAATCTTGCACCTAGAATTCTGTTGTTGGCCTCTCATTCAATCAAAATGTGTTATTTCTTCAAAGCGTGCAAACTGTAGCTCAAAGTGTGCAGGTAAGGTTCAAAGTGTGCATTTTGTCACTCAAAGCGTGCAATCTGTTGGTATGCAAAGTAACCAGTACATAGATTCACGGCGTACAGTGCACTCTGTGTACAATAACTGTACACCTAGGAGCAGTACATATTTACACTGATTTAGTGCATAGGTATATAATAATATCTACGTTTATATGATTTCAGGTGAAGGAGGACGGTGTACCCGTGTGAAGTCTGTGTCCTGTGACGGGTGTCGTGTGCTGTGAACCGTGTCCACCACTCACTTCATGAGAGGAGGCTCCACCATGACAGCGAGGATACAGCGAGTTGACCAGCTGATCGGCCGCGGCGTCGAGCAGCTCCTCTGCACCGAAAACCCGAAGTGCTGGTTCCACCAGACAAAGGTTTCATTGGAAAGTTTGTGGTCTCTTTGGAATATATCATAAAAATATTGTACAACATCCTTTACTTGGTGAATATATATGTATACACGCGCGATATATCGCAGTAGCGTCCGAAACTCTCAGAAAGAAATGGCCGCTTCCACCAGTAGTTATACTTTCCGTTTCCGCCCAATCTCTATTTCGGCAGGTTTCCGCACAATTGGTCACTGGTGGAATCCTGGTTTAAGATTACGGTAAAAGCCATTTTCCAGGGGCTGATTATCGGATCGGTGAATGGAAACAGCTTGGTATTTGAATGTTCACTGATAAATTTGCAGATGACTACACAATACGGCCACCAACCACTGCCTTAGTTAATGACCAACACAACCAAGATGCTTTGATTTTGTTGTAATCCGAGGGGTTTTATCTGGACAATATGATTGGCATGAGCCTGAAAAATGCTGGAGAAACAAGGCACGTGGTGTCACAATACTTAATATTCGAGGAAAGATCGTTGACAATTACTTTGTTTTCAGCTGAAAACTATTCCACCGAATGTGTCACATAATCGGTCGGCGGTTCTAAATACCATAATCGGTGGACATAAGCTATAGGTGGAAACTGCAGGAACCCAAGTCTACACTTACTGGTTTTGGACATCTATTATAGAATCTAGCTCATTAAGGCAGAAGGCAAAGGTGAAAGTAGAAAAATCACCATGTCATGGTCTCCTTTTATCTTATCTCTCATGCATAGAATTTCGGATCTGCATAGAATTTGATGTATACATGTATGTGTCGATAGGGCTATGTTGAGGCATGACCCTTCAATCCCACTGGTTCCCTTACTATCTACGTGCCTTACAAGTACCACAAGTACAGTGTCCTACTGTGGTTCAGGCCATAAAGTCAAGAACACTGAATTGCCAAGTTTGCAGATAGCCTGTCTCAATAAATTACAGGAGAGAAGGATCAGTGACATTGAGCTTTGCAAAAGAAGCCTCTCTCCACCCCCCCCCCCCTCCGATCACTTATCAACGTTGGTTTATAATGAATGACAGTTCAGATTACACTAATGTAAGCCATTAACAATATAATAAATAACTTTTTAAATGGCTACATTAGAAAATGGCAGAGGCTGTAGTACCACTACTTTTCAACGGGGCTCCTCCAAGCGATTTGGTTGACAAGTTCAAGTGAGGATAATTTCAGTCATTATATTATTTTCTAATCGACCGACAAATGTGACATAAGAACATATTATATCTGCTTTATTAAAGGATGCCACAACCAGACGGTTTGATAAGAAAGAAGTGGTGTCCATCTTTTTCGATATTGAAATCCAAAGAAAATAGAAAACTGTTTTATTGATCTGAAGGAACCAGCTCAGTGCAATCCCACAATAAACCAACAAAAAACCCGGTGGTACCAACCTAGACTGGTTCCCTGCCCCAATTTAACATGGGACAGGTCACGCCCAGCGAGAGCAATGTGTAATCAATCTTGAACTTTCTTTGGTCCCCTGCTGATTCGCAGTGGCAATGAAATCCAGCATAACCTCTCATCCTCACAATATTCCCAAAATACCTTATTTTTACTTGTATATTATTAAGGACAATACGAAATAAAGTAATGGCAACCTTTCAAATGACAAAAGAAAATTCATTAGAATGCTTCTCTAAAAATTGACAGATTCCACCGACCCCCCTAGAGGATGACCGGGCAACCAGCGTAATATTTGCTGGACGCTGAACCCATGATGCACCAAAAAATGGGGCGAATTATCTGGCCTTATATGGGAGTGAATACATAGGCAAAGCTAGTACTAACCTGGCCTACCTTGTGGGTATATAGGCCAGGCTTCAAAACTAGCTTACAGAGCGCTCAATGGCGCGAAGCACATCAAGAAGTTCCGTGCAACACAACCACCACTGCACGCACCATTCAAAGTCTCTCAAAATTCCCAGGGCACTGAACCTGCGGGATGCGATACTTTTTCTGTAAAGTTCTTGGTCTCCTTATACTTGTATGATTTCTACAGTGTGAACCGTTCCGTTATTTCTCAATCTAAAACAAAATTCTCTGATTCTCTGAATAAAAAGACAATTGTGTTTTGTGTGTACTTCTTTTATATTAATCTTAATCTAAGGGCTCATTGCATCTATTCCCAAATAGATCAAACTCACAAATTGTATATTGTTTACTGTATAATTGTATATTTTATACTGTATGTAATGAACTGCATATAGATTGATCAGAAACCGTTCCCCTTTGGTCCTCATGGATTCGATTTCACTATGATATGAACATAAACGTTCGGAGATGTCAAGTAACACTGTTATCTGTAGCACGCCCGAGAGGTACATTACCATAAATTTGTTTCCTATCGTACTTTTATTGACATTGCATTTCTGAAAATGGTTCTGTTATTGTGGTTTAGATAGCTGTGCTTTACTTATATCCTATTACATATTTTAACTATTGTGTATGAAAAATAAAGACCATGTACAAGATGATCATTCAGATATATTTTCAGTGCATGCACAAACAGCATACAATGCCCACATAAATTACCCGCAACGTTATCCACCTACATTATCCACCTACACACTACCTACCTAAATTGCCACCTATATTGCCTATAGATATTTCCCATCTACATCACAAATATGTTTTATCCACGTACATTACCCACCTATATTGTCCACGTACATTGCCAACCTACATTATCCGCCTACATTAACCACCTACATTATCCGCCTACATTAACCACCTACATTATCCGCCCATATTAACCACCTACAATACTCGCCTACATTAACCACCTACATTACGCGCCTACATAAACCACCTACATTACTCACCTACATTAACCACCTACATTAACCACCTACATTACGCGCCTACATAAACCACCTACATTACTCGCCTACATTAACCACCTACATTAACCACCTACATTACGCGCCTACATAAACCACCTACATTACTCGCCTACATTAACCACCTACATTAACCACCTACATTACGCGCCTACATAAACCACATACATTGCTCGCCTACAATAATCACCTACATTACCCGCCAACATTAACCACTTAGATTATCCACCTGTATTACGCACCTCTTTGACCTCGACGTAATTCACTCAGCTTCATTTCGTGAATCACTCCGCGGTCACTCTCGGTGGAGCACGTACCAAGTTATTTTCATCTCGTGAGTTTCCTATTAAGTACCATTCTAATCCCTCGGCGCAACGACATGATCTGACTCCCTAAAAGGATCATGTAAGAACCCACAACCGTCATCGATATCAAGTATCGTTGATATGTATATCTGCCTTGCCGCTTCAAATGTCAAAGTAGCGGGGTCAGCGATGTGGAAAGGTAGGCACATGTTTTCACGAGCAAAGCGATACATGGAAGCAAAGGATCAGCTAAAGCCAAGTTGCAGAGATGTTCATACTGTTTTCACTATTGCTAAGATACCACATAAGAGAGATAATCAGTTATAAAAACTTGCGTTCTTAACAATACGTCAAACATTTTAGTTAACATACAGTATTACCTGCTTTCTTTGCAAATGCCAGCGGCGAGTTCCCCAGAGTACCTTATAAGCGGACAAACACAGAGGACTGCATGACGTTTGGCACTACCTATAATTTTACGAAGCGGAAAATGTAAGGGTACATCCAACCAAAATTTCCCAACCTATTCAGTTGTTGTTTTTTGTTGTTTGTGGTTTGTTGTTGTTTTTTTTTTTTTTTTTTTTTTTTTTTTGGGGGGGGGGTTCTTTTAATTTGGTAAGAAAACACAGTTCTTTCTTAGAAAAGATTTGGTTGGAGATTAATCATGTTATGTCTATACATCTTTCAATGTCTCACGTAAATATAATGATATAATGACAATAACCAAAATGGTACTGATAATAAGGTACTAGTTTAAATTCCTAGTTAATCTATAAAGCTGACAGTGCATGCATTAACAGTTTACAAGTGTCGTTTTTAGCAAACCTTTTATACATTAATTTGACAATCTTTTCGAATTCCTTTTTTGTTCAATTAAAGAAGGTCGAAAAGAGGTTTCGTCCTAGTTTCTGTAAATATTTATCAATAAAAGTCAGTCAAATTTTGAATATAATCTATGACAACTGAATTTAAAAAACCTAATCAAATGTAACAATAGGTGGAATCGTTATTATTTTGTGTTAACTTCAGTGAATAAAGAATTCATTAAGGTATCTAAAATTCGTTGCTCCGGGCCTTGTTCCTTCAAATTGTGACTTATTCAAACAGATTACATCACCAATGGCTTCTTGTGCTGTTACGGTAGTACTCCGAGGACAATGTGCCAATACATTGCATTGGATATTTGCCAGGAGAACATTTTAATGTACTGGCATTAAACCAATAATGACATCGGGGATGTCTTATGTAAGTCTCCTACAGGTAGCGTTAGTGTGATGTAAGCATGGAGCGCAGGTTCTATAACGAAGCTTTTCTTCATGTGACCAGAATGCAGTGATTGTAGAGAGAGGCACGTTACTGCACCACTCGGCGAGCCTTCTCTGTGTAGAAAAGTCGAGTATTTATTTTTGCGCTTCTAATTACTCTGAATGGATTACAAGCCTAGGAGTTTGCTAGCTGAGTCTGTGAGTATGCCGTGTATTCTTAATAAATGTCATATTAATCCCTATTGTTCTATAGGCTCTAGTACAGTGTGTTGTTATTTTGTCTGACAATGACTTATACAGTGTTTCCACCTGCCAACGAAACCCCCACCGATCATTTGCACCCTGTACCAAATCGCGGCTCATGGTCCTCCTTGAGAATTCTACTGTGCAAATAATCGTTGACAGCAAAGTACACAATCTATTTCCACCTGATGAATGATAATGTGCACCGATTTTTCAAAATGTATAGGGCCTGACCAGCCTGAAGATTAATCCCTTAAACTAACATAAAAGTCGGTAGCGTTGGGGAAAAAAAGCGGCTGTTTTTAGATAAAAACGGATGTGGTCACCCACCGGCCTTTGATCTCTACCACCGATTACTTCGACCTAGTTTGATTCAGTGGAGCCATATTGTGTAATGTTGCGAAGAAAGATCATTCACCCCTTCTTTTTCAATCTAATAATCATTGCACAAAAATGTATGACAAATTCGGTCGGCGGTGCTAAATACCATAATCGCTGGTTATAATCGGTAAGTGGAAACGCCACAATCAAATTGGTCACGGAAAGGAAATGTTCTGTACATATCGGAATAACATATTTACGTTGCACGGTGTGAGTCCAAGAGGAATACACACTTATTTTATTAGTTTTTTTTTTACTTTTCTTTCGTTTATTAGCAAATTTTGCAGTTCTCACATACAGTTCAGAAGTTGCCCAGCTCCAGATCAGGATAATAAGAATTAAGGTGAGTAGTGAATGAAATATATGGTTGTATTCGTGAGGGAAGGGGAGGGGTATAAAGAAAAGGGTTAGTTCGGAAGAAATATTAAATATTCCTACAAATCTCTTTATAAAATCCCTCTACTTTATAAACCCAAAATCAGACAACAGGAAAAAGAATTGATGTATCGTGCTGTCTCTTGACACGCGATGTGATAGGTAGTCTGTATTGTAATATTACCTTCCTGCCAACCACCATGTTTTTGTGTGTGTTTGCGATGTACCCAGCGAACCCCAAAATTAAAAATAAAAGACGTAGTTCTTACACTTAGAGTAATGAATTCATATCATCCATATTAAATGCCACTTGAAGGATTGACAATTACAACAAAAACATGTAATCTTAGATCATGTTGAAAACTAAGAGCTCTAGACTTTCCCATCTGAACTGAAATGTCAAAACATATATAAATCCTAACCTTATATGATTTCATATATGCTAGGTGAGATTTAAGGAAAGAAATACTGAAAGATAGAGAGCTCAGCTCAAACACAAAAAAGACTCAGCACCATATCTTTAAGATAAGCCCAATATATATATATATATATAGGTCCTTGAAACTATAGAACAGTCTCGCCAAAGGGGTTCAGGTTTGGGAAATTGCAAAGATTTAAAAAAAACACCTGAGGTCGAAAGTATTCATGCCAATGCAAATAGCACTGAATAAAGCATTGTTGAAGAATGTTAAAACCTTTAACAATGGCACACCTGAGCGGGACCTTAAAATCCCTCGCCCCCTCAGCCTTCCATAATCAGTCTGTGTACATACATATTTTAATAGAGAATGCAGTAATGGTTTTAGTGTTTGTCCACACCTTGGGCCCTTTTGTGTAGAAAAAAAACACCATTTACCCCCCCCCCCCCCCCGACCCTCGTGTTTCCGTGTTAAAGACTAACAGAGAGAGGATTTATATATGGGAAAATCTATTAAAGGCCTTTCTCCACTATGCGATTAGGGGGAGGGGGGCTTGCGATCCTGTCCCTCTGGAGGTACAGGATCGCAAGCGCGACGTTCCATATAGCTTGCGATCCTGGGTACCGCATGTACCTCAGATCGCAAGGTAAAGCCGATTCTGTGTGGAGACCTGGGGATTCTGTGTACCGGTACAGGGGGAAACTTCCTGTCTCCACTGTGCGTTTTGCCGCGTTGCGATCCTGAAGGTACGCCCAGACTGGACGTATATGTGCCTTGGATCGCACAGTGGAGACAGGGCTTTCGGCACCTTTTCACTATAGGAAGATAACAATAGCAATTCAGCAGCAATTATGAGTGAGGAATAATTGTCACGAGCTATTGTAATAGCCCGACGTAGTAGTAGAGGATAAGAGAAATAAAAGAAAAGACATTTCTTATAGGGTGGTTGGGTGGTCTTAGAGTCAGCAGGCGGTGGAGGAGTAAATGGCCGCGAAGGCCGGTTTGAGAGTCCGAAGTCACATGATCTGTGGGGCACGTGATCAGTGCGGTCACGTGGAGGGAGGTGTCCTTAGTTATCAGTCATCTTCTGTTACCACATTGCCACCAACCTCCCGTTAGTTCTAATGACTAACACAGAAAAGGTACATATATGGACAAATTCATCAAGTTACCTTTTTACTAAATGAAATTAATGATGAAAATTTAATAGTAATTATGAGTGAGGAAGAATTGTCATAAGCTATTGTGATAGTCAATGGCTATAGTCCAGGGGAGGAAATGAGAACATGGTGACGGAGACCTTACCGAGTGATGGAGGGAGGTGATAGAAGTGAATTGTATAGGAATTTATCCTGGGGCAATTGCCAAGGGGATTGCTCTAGAAAAAGAGGAACTGTGAGGTCTGGTGGGGAGGCGAGCACAGGACGGTTCTAATGGGGTTGTGAGCCCCCGGCCTGTGTGAGTTGGTCACCCTGGCAGGCTGAGGCGGGCCCCAACTGGCCTATTCGGGCCTAGGCCTAGGGCCTAGGTTATGGCCAGGAAAACCAGGGACCCCAGGAAGCCAGGGGGCCGGGGCTGGGGCTAGGGCATGGAGGCATGCAGGAGCCAGGGCACCGTTTAACATGTTTTGGTCCCAGGAGAAGAATCCTCCTAGGATCTTGCCAGCAATCTAAGACATATCTTAGGATGAAAGACCTTTCCCGTTTAACAAGTGGTGTCCCCCATAGAGAGAAAATTCCTGCATAATCAGTATCCTAGGACTGATTTGGTCTCAGGCTGGGACAAAACAGGCTGTAAGACAGCTGTGAGATCCCTGTGAAGGAGAATTCCTAGGAACTGTAGGTAGTGCCACATAGTGGGGGTTGTGGTAATTAATTTCATCATTTTTAATTCAACTGAACATTTGAAATATTTCCCCTCTAACACTGCCGTTTTCTATTACATACCATACTATACATATTTCCTCTAGTTAAATTGATAAATAAGGTAAGGAGGGCCAGCCAGGTCGGCACCAGAGAGCCTTTCAATGACGAGGGCTGGAGAGTCCGCCAAAGAGAGGACCAGGTGGTCAGGTAGACAATGGTGAACATGTGCAAACAGGTGTAGACAGTTTTTGTTTCTGGCATGGTTGAATGAGTTCTTGGTACTCTTGGTCACATGGCCAGTTTCGAGACATCAATATTATGTCGAAGGAGCGGAGTCAAGTGTGGAGGAGCCAGGAAATTGGCGCCCCGAGTTGTGTGTCTACTGACTGACCTTATTTGCTCAACTGGATCCCGTGGTTTTGTAATATCCGACCCTTGAGTCAGACGGCCATGCCCGGTGGAGGCGGCAGTTGGCTGGGGTAGACAAAATGACCACGCAGCCGGCGGGTTTGGACGATGCAGCCCATGGTTGGAGGTGAAAGGACCGGTGAGGAGAAGATCAGGCACATGGGTAAACATAGTAAACAGATGTAAATGGGTGTTAACATTTCTCGATGGGCTGGCCACAGATCCGGTGTGGTAAATTTGATGATAAAAGGGAGGGGTGTAGAGGCCCCAGAGCATGGGTGTATACACTTACCTTTGTTGCCCGCTGTTGGGTCGGGTGTTTAGTGATATAATTTGGGTGAGGCATTGTCTACAGTGATACAATTCCTAACACAGGTGCCTTTAAGTCCTGAACCGACTGAGCTCTAACTTACTCCGATAAGGCTATGACACGGCTAGCGTGTCAGAATACGGCACTAAACCGGGGCTCCCTCTACACATTCCGAAAGTGCTACGTTTTGTATACGGCCTGGCTTCTCGGAATTCATTCTAATTCTTAATGGGTGAATTAAACGTTTCATCTAATTTATCCAATCTTAATAGGTAAGATAAGCCAATATTCATTAGCTTTATTTACCTAGGAAATGTACTGAAAAAAATGGGTTTTTATTTTTTCAAAAACAAGGATTTTTAAATCTAAAAAAGTAGTACATCTACTATATACTGTGAAGGTATGAGGGAAATGACATGGGTTCTACTATGTGAAAAAACTACCTTTTAGAATAATATATTCTTTTATGATATTATCATAGCATGGTGACACCAGATTTTTAAGTCATACATGTGTTATACAACATTAAGAGATCATCCTATTCAGTTATCATGAAAGTTACATGGATTTTGTTCTTCAGATCTATTTGTCCGGTGTGCCTTTAAACCCAGAAACAGAAATGTCAAATGGGTTCAGTATTTTACTATCGTGATCAATTTACCTGATTATTTTCATTCTAAGTACTCATATATTACCGATACTTTGTCAATATTCATAGAATTTAACAGTTTTTTGTTTATCGAATTTTCTATTGGACTATGAATGACGCCTGTGTGTATCATGGTTTGGTGAAATGCCTTATTAACACAGGAAAACAATAACAGAGTAAGTTTATTTCTATATAGTAAGCTGGAACCTGAAAAGGTAACTATGAAAAACATTAACCGTGTGATTTGCAATATAACAAAGGTTGTTATTGTTGGATTACTGAATTCAGCATCCGGTCTGATCAGCCCGTCTGATCTCAGTATACTGATTTAAAAATTAATCTGAATTCATCATCTTCCCTTTTGTGAATACGATAAATTTATTCACATGATTGAGAAAGCCTTTGGTTTTCTTGTTTATGCGTGCCAGTTTTAAGCTGTGTGACCGTGACTACGACCACTGTATCTATCATTGAGTATGATTAATCCCTGTGATTGTTGACGCCAGACTCCAATCACCTGGTGTTTGAACTTACCGCGAAGCAGGATTAAGACAAAGTGCCTCATACACAGTTTTTAAGTGCACAACTTGTGAAGCAGATCACAGCTTTAACCTGGGGTTACTGTGTCAAGCTATTGCGTCAAGCAATTATGACATAACTAATATTTGTCGTCATTGATGAACTGATCTTTTTATCCTCCCTCCTTGACCATTATGTAAACATAGCATGTGCGAGCATATTGAAAGAATGAATAGCAGTTGTTTTGCAAGACCCATACATGATTCATATCACATTTGTGTACATTAAAAATAACATTTCAAAAACGTTTCTATGCAGATAGTATTATACGGAAACAGGGTCACTGTGGCTGTACGTGATAAATACTTGGTAGAATTGAAGATAAAACGAACCTATGTCCCACGGATATACATACGACATGGGTAGGAACAGGCCGTATGTGTAGAATATATTACCACAGGTATATGATAATTGGGTTAATGTGTCTGTACTTGTTAAAATTGACGATAAAATTAACCTCTGCCTTCGGCATTGGTTCGTTTAATCGTCAATTTTATCGCGTATTTATCACGTACAGCCACAGTATACCTGTTTTCATATTATCATATACCTTAAAATATCCAATTTTTTACTTTGCTTCTGGGCGAGTTGTTTTTTTATTTCGCTGCCGTACATGCCCCGTATGCCACATACATACCCTATATGTCACCTAGGTGTCGTACGGATATACATACGACATGTTTCTATGCAGATAGTATTGTATAAACGTCCACAGTTGCGTGAACAACTCGGCATTTCGTGTAGATATGTTTAATCATCCACGAGAATAGAATTTATAAGAAAACATGCAGGGAATTTATATACATGGTAGTCCAAAATATATCATCATATTGGCCGAAATGGCATAGTGGCCTGCATTTCCTTCTATCATTTGAAGGCATAGGTTAATTTTATCGTCAATTTTTCCAAGTATATATTACGTACAGCAACAGTCACCCTGTTTATACATGATACCTACTTGCAGCACATAACTTTAAGGTGCACTGTAAAAAAATTCAGTAAAATATACGGGATACTACCGTAAAGGTAGACGATATATCACTGTAATCTTATCCACAGTTCCATACCGTATATTTGGTATTAAAAAAACGGTATTTAACTGCAAACATATTGAGTACTGTAATTCACCCAATCTACGGTCAGTTTACAGTATAAAACTGTAAATATGGATACATTAGATACACTAAGAATAACTCCAATATCAGCAATAAACTAATGTGGTGAATAAAATGTAAGAGTTAACTTCATCAGAATGTGTAATAGATATTCATGAATCTCCTTTGAGGTTTCTGCTATTTAGAGCACATTTATTCTCAGGTTGTCATGGCATTAATATCATTCATAGAATTAGGCACCACTTTCATAGGAAATTTCTAAAACATAATTAGGATTGACTTCACCATATCATATCAAATGCAGCCTTGTACTCTCAGATTCTGATGAGTATTCCTGTGAAATAGTCTGCATTTATAACATCAGAGTTGAAATATCATTGATAATGATTATTGATGACACTGATAAGCTTAAATTCTGATAGGGAATGTATGATGGTAGCCATCACAAAATACTCACTTTAGTTTTCATGATTTGAATAGCTCCTAGGGGCCATCCATAAAGTCCACATGCATTGAGGGGGGGGGGAGGGTTGGAGGGTCAAGGATTTTGGAAATTCTGCATACGCTCCTTCTTTGTTTCTATTGCACACAATATTGGGGGGGGGGGGTAAAGATTTTCAGAAATTCTGTGTACATACTTTATGGATGGTCCACTACATGTAACAGTTCTCAAGAACCTCAATAACAAGATTTCTGCTATATATGCATATTGAAGGGCTGTACATGTAGTATATTTCATTCAGCTTTGCACCTTCATATTTACAGGTTTGAACTGTTTTCAAAATACAGTTTATTACAGTAAAAATGTATGGTCTGAAATATATTACATGTTTAAACCGCTAGCAAAATGCAGTTTAGGACAGTTAAAATTTACGGTCAGAATTATATTACGATCACAATTTACGGTATTTCCCTGGCACCCCAGTTGCCAGGGAAAGACTGTAAAATTCACTGGAAATTGTTTACAGTGTGTGCATTTAGCATATCTATGTTCAACAAGAGTAATCAGATTTATTGCTATAAATGTGAAGGAGTCGCCGGCTTTGGCTGTGTGGAGGAGTCTATCCTCAGAAAGATTGTATCTAATTCCCTTCCCGGCGATATGCCACCTTATTACAGATGGGTTCTGTATTTTCGGCAAGTTATGAACAAACCTAGTCACACAAAACCAGACTCCACAAGTTTAATAAACAGTAGATGTTTATTTCAACTTCCCGGAGTGATCCTATTTAGACCACTCCCAAAGAACAGTACCTTGGCAAGGTGTGCCAAGTAAAGCCGAGGAGGCTGATCCAGAGAACCCAACAAACGAAGATACAAGGATTCACTCTTCTCAGAGAGAACGCACAAGAATACCTGTTGACCCACTGTGAACCCGGCCTATATGTACGCCGAGTTACATAACCCCAGGCTTCCCCGTCTCTCTCTTGTGTGCGGTGTCACCTGGAATCACTACACAGCAGGAACTGACATCCTGCGCCCTCTTTCGAAGAGCGAAAGAACCACTGCTAGATTAACCCGACCCCTACAAATGTATGAGGGACATTTCTTGTACAACTGAAGAAAAACAGTACATGTATATACCTATGTCCGAAAACCCCATCCTGTTGCTGCTCGGTAGGGTAACTGATAACATGTATCAGAATTCCTGGAATTTAGGTACCTTGGCCAAGTACTTAGTACATACATTTTGGTTCCCTCACCCGTGATATTGAAATTGTTAGAATTATAGGTCACTGTACTTGTTTTTTGAAGGATTTGAAGAAAACTAAATTTCTGATACATTTTCTATATTTATAAACCAAACACAGTTGTTCAAGGATAAGAGAAATGTAAAACTAAAAAGACCAAGAACTAGCCTCGCTAGAAAAAATCCTCTGTATCAAGGCATGTTAATGTGAAACGATCTGCCACAGGTAATACAGGACAGAACCTCGATGTATACTGTAAGGTGATCCAGGCTCGGCAAAATGTCCAAAATTCATAGGATATTGGTACATGTCGTATTTGAATTCATCTCGTCCCCTCGGTTCATACTGACATCACCATATGGTGATACCACTAATTGTATGTATATTACTTTTTCAAGGACTGACCGGTTTTGTTTCCGTACGCTATATATGTAATCCAGTTCATTGCTGGGCATACAAAACCTGCTGATTGCAGACTGCCTGTGTATTTGTTTTTTTTCCTGAAATAATAAAAAAAAAGGATAGCCTGCATAAGGCTTCACTTTATTCATTTGGCGATAGAACACCGCACGATGAAACCGATTGACTTGATAATTACCATTTCCAAAAATTCACCAGGTGGGGTTGTGAATTACAGAATATGCCTTTCAGAGACCAATTGTTATGTCCTCCAGAGTTACTATTCCTAGACCACCATGCGGCACTGTATGAGTGTGCACCTTCGTTAATTATGCTGTTCTAGGTCTCAGGTATCCTCAAAATCTTTTATTTACAAATTGTTCTTGTTGACAACAGCTGTAGAACCATACCGTACCCAAGGCCATGTTCCGATCCTCCTATGCATGATACATGTACTTTTAACTATTAACAATGCCTAACCTTTCTTTAAAAGGTCTGATGTGATTGTTTGAAGAGCCATGTAAGCAATTTGTTAAACTCATCTTAAAGGCATATCAGGCAATTTTCATTGACAATCAAAACTCATATTATTTTACTGAAAGTTGAATATAATGTCTTGTAGAAAATGTATTAAACTTAAAAGGTGCTAGTTTCTGATCTAAATATCAATATCATGATATTGTAATGAAGTATATAGAAATTCAAAAACGGTTGGATTTAAGTTTTTTCAGACTTTTGCATAATAATGTAAATATGGAGTACTATTTAGGTCCATAAATAGACAATATTACCATGATTTCAATCTGAGTGGCCGTATTCTCCGCGTAGTTGACGAGTATTATGAAGTGTCAACTACAAAGATAATACACCCACACAGATCGAAATCATGGTATTGTTGTATTTATTACTCACCTTTCGAGTAATTATCAGGAACAAATTTAGTATATCATTAGAAATTCGACCCTAGCGCCATGCTTTGTTTATATGAATTAGTTCCTATAACGCCCGTCAGGTGGCCGAAAACGCCGTATTCTCCTAGGAGATTCCAGAGGTTCGTATTCTACTCAGTAGCGATTTGTAGTCTCCATAGGCTTAGTATAGAGACTCCGTACTAGGCGGGTAATAAACTATAAGTCACCTCCCTTATTTTAGAAAAGATTGAAGAGAATGATATTATTCAGCATTGCTATATATAAATTATAAACAGGCAAATGTAAGTAAGTATATCTGACTAGGACAAATTGGACAAAACATTGCATTTTACTAACTTGCAGAATACTTCGCAAGAAACCATATAAATGTCAACGTTTAAACAACACAAGGTGGCGCCAATTCGAATTGTAGGATGTGTCTTGTAAGGCTTTTTCATCTGATAAATAATTATTCCACAGGTTGGGAGGGATCCAGAGACCCCCAAAACATCAATTGAACTAAATATAGTAGATGACATTCCTCTTTTCTATATTAGGGTTACTTTCTTTTTTGGGGTAACATTTCCTATCAGCAGTTTATACTTGCCGATTTCGGTTGCTTCCGGTGGTCAGGGTTCATAGAATCGAGAATTGTATTGATAACGAACACGTTAGTTATTAATAGGTACAAATCGATGACTGCAATTTGTCTTTTCACTGACCTTTAAACAGTATAAACGTAATAGGGGAGTTTCCATTTAGCCAATGTACTATCTACATTTGGTAAGTGATGTCAGTTACAGTGAAAACGTATCAGCGTTGTGCAGAGTCGATTTAACACTGGGAGTGTGACAAGTGTCACATATATAATGGTAAAACACTCTGTATACTTCACTCGATATCTCTAAATGACTGTGGCACAAAATGAACATTACTTACTCGGCATTTTTACTTTTTCTATTGACAATTGTTTATGTTTACGTAATTTTTGCCACGGATACAATATTATATATCATTCATAATATAACAGTAGAAACCCCGTTTAAGAAACATCCCTTGGAAGCCTTGTAAGGGAGTACCTTTGCTCGGAACGGTACCTGGTGTTTAGTTAACCCCGTGTAAGGTAACATTTCGATCGGAACGGAGTGTGATGCGTTCTACTTTATTAAGATATTTATCTGTGGATCAGAAATCAACATGCTCACCCTTTTTCTTTTCTAAAGTTTGATACCTGCTCTAGCATACCTAAAATGATCATATCTAACTTCTCGGTAAATGACATGGGTTTTGAGGTTGAAGGTGAGTTGTCGGACATGCCTTTAAGAGAGTGCTTCTGGTCGCTATTGGTGGCGGCTCCCTCATACTGACGCGGGGTGTTTGTGGTCGGCAGGCGGCCAGCTGGACTCCGGTCGGACCGGGCCGTGCAGGGCAGGCAGGCGGGGACACCATGGAGCGGGCCCCGTCAGGTGAGGACAAGTTGGCGGCGGTCGTTCAGCACCTGGACACCACTTTACAGAACCACCTCGCTGAACTCACCCGTATCTTCCGGTACGACAACGCCGACGAGAGGCTCACCAGACGCCATGACGTCAGAACGGACATCGTTCTCGGCGAAAGGCCTCAAGGAGAGGTCAGTGTATTGTTGTTGTTTTTTGTATTTATGTATTGTTAGGCCCGGCGTCCACCTACTACGATATGGCTCCGATGTGGTCTACGATGAACCTCCCGATAAAAAATCAAAACTGCGTCGGGAGGTTACCTAATATCGGGGCATTTGACCACGTTTCTGCGCTAAGACACCGATAAAAACCCATACAATGCGTGGTGGGTTGGCATGTCTAGACATATGTCTACGATTTTGGACCTTCCGAATATGTCTCTGACATTGACTTTTTGTATCGGAGCCATATCGGTCTAAATTTCTATCGCAGTAGGTGGACGCCAGGCCTTATAGATATATACCTTCAAATGAAGTCTATTGCCAGGTCCAGATTTTAACACTAGACAGTGGTTCTAAAAGAGGGTAACCATGGTGAAGAAAGTTGTTATCATTAATAGTGATGATAAAGATGATCAGATGTTTACAGAAGTAATCACTCTATGTCTCCGACATTTGCTATATCAAGTTAATCCTAAACATTCCTCTCTCAGTATTGCATACATCACTACCTCTTATCATTGTGAAATGTTTTTACATTGTGAAATGTTTGTACACTGATTTTCTCAAGGTAGTCCATTTACACATATACGATTTCGGTTTTATCTTCAAGGTAGGAACATTTACAGACCATATATATTTAAGTCCAGCCTCTCAAATTATGGTTTCCCTGTTTATTCTTGTTCCCCGAATATTCATCATTCTGAGACTGATGCCTCAAGATTTATTTGCACGTGCACCAGATCTTTCATTTTGCCATCTTATTCTGGAGAAAAAAAATCAGTATTGCTCTTGTTGAAGTCTGCGGGTTTTGTTTTTCTACAGGCAACGACGGTTCACATTCGCGTGGTCTTTCTCAAGGTCGGAGAGATTGATACTATCAAGGAGAACTTTTCCGCAAATGTCTTCATCCAGGCAAATTGGCGAGAACCGAGCTTAGACTCCTATCCACCAGAGGTAAGATGGCTTGAAAGACTACTACCCACTAGAAGTAAGTTGTCTTGACTTTCTTCTCAGAGAAGAAAGCCTATTAGAGTAGGCCCTTCCTTTATCCTTAATGTATCGTATAAATTCCCTTCCTGATCATTCAACGGGTTTTCCTACAGACATAACCAGTGGTGTCAGAACAGGGGGGCAGGGGGCCATGGCCTACCCCCTCACCTTTTTGCCAACCCAAAAGGGTCAGCAGCTTCAGAATTTACTCATTCAAGTGTAAAAACTGTCTGACTTTTTAGCGTGCTATGCTGGCTAATCCCTGATTTTTCACCGTGGTTTAATGTCAAAGTCTGGCTTTTAAGCATGCAATGATGGCTAAGCCCTGGCTTTTCACTGTGGAAAAATGTCAAAGTCTGACTTTTAAGCATGCAATGTTGGCTAAGCCCTGACTTTTCACTGTGGACAAATTTCAAAGTCTGACTTTTTAGCGTGCAAAGATGGCTAAGCTCTGACTTATCAGACTTTTCGCAGATCATATGACATTTCGTGATATTCCTTACTTTTGTTAAGATATCACTGCTCATCAAATACTTGGAGAATATGGCCATGCAGTAATAGTTAGGGATATGAACCTGAAAAGAGGCCTAGAAATGCAGTTTCGTGGCAAACTCTTGTAAACACCCTGGAGTATGGCTTATTAGGGGTAACTTGTGCTGACTTTTTCAGTTCTGATAATGTTTTTGCTCTAAAAGTGGACATTCTATGTGAAAATTCTGTTTCCATGGCAACCACAGAAATTCAAATGTCTTGGCCTTATTTTGATGTTAGACTGGATATTCAAAGAAAAACTCTACCAAAATGGAATTTTCTATTGCTATTTCAAGAGACTATGGTGATATATACAATTTGAGTGAGTTGATTCATGGGAACTAGTTGTGTGGTTACCATGGCAACCAATTACATGAAAATTGGCCAGTTAACCCATATGAGCCTATTCTCTTATATTCCATGCCATAGGTTGTGCAGAAGATGATGACCTATTGAACATATCTTGATATCACAAATAGGATAGGCCTCTATAGAAATCTTTTAAATTCTAAAATAGAGCATCGGAATGTTACCATGACAATGGATAGCTAGCAACTTTCTAGTGAGGTTCAAAAACTAGCCTTTCTTGCTACAGCACAAAGCACAAAGGAATCCTCCATCTCTGACTGAAATTCACCAATTGTAATATCTGAATATAAAATATGTTTTATAATGTTTAAAATGTGCAATTGGCTGAATTAAACAATTGGTTACCATGGTAACCAATTCAGTCAAATCGGTCTATTAGTATATCATTACCCTGTACCCTGAACACAATAGAAAGAGAGTCGAGAATGGGATAAATAAAATTTATTTTAATTTTATGACACCAATCTCACATGAGATATTTATACAGTGGTAAAAATATCGTAAATGATAAACATATCCATATGTTAGATATGATATGATAAAAGTAATCATATTGGTAAATATGATATGAAGAAGTATTACATATTGGTAAATATGAAAAATGATATATATATTGGTAAATATGGTATATGAAGAGAAGATACATATTGAAGAATACATATTGTAATTGACAGGTGTCAATTATGGTATAGTTATACGAGTATTATGAAGTAATACGTATATGTATTTGTATAATATGTATAAAATAACCCAAAAATACCATGAAAGGTGGTGGTGGGTGGGAAGAAAAAAGTTTGCAAATCACTTGTTGATGGATTGGATAAGTGATTGGTTCACCTCAGTGGCATTCGCGTCCAGGATGTAGCTCCTGTGAGCGTTTGAGCGCCACCCCCCGTAACGTTGAATAGACAGTTCTGGTACCCCGGCCTGGAAGGCCTGGGTGGCGGCGGCCTTTCTCAGGCTGTGTAGGGTGTAGGTCTTTGGGGGTAGGCCTGCCTTGGTGAGTAGTTTATTCCACTGTTTGGTTAACGACCGGGTCGTTATTGGCGTCCTGTCCTCGTTCATGAGGAAGGGATCTTGATCGGATCGCGTGGGGACTGCCTCGACCATTTCCCTCACGGCCATGATGGGGCATGTGGCCGGCTCAGGTGAGGGTTGGAGGGCCACCCGTTTCTCCTCTCCAACACACTGGAGATTTTTGGCGGCTTTGATCCTTACTATCACGTGAGTCAACGTGACTGCCACGTCTCCACGTGAAAGGTGTCGGACCGGATCGTAACCCCCCACCGTTGGCGGCGCGACCTCGCTTTGCCGGAGTGCGGCGTAGTACAGCACCAGAAAAGCCGCGCGTAGTGTCCGGTCGAGGGGCGTGGCCGTGAGGCCGGCGAGGACGCCCCTGAGCACACTCATCGGGACCGGCGGCTTGATATTGGGCTGGTATGTCTTGTCCCTCTTCATGGCGTCGAGGGCCCTCTTCACCCGTGCGTCCTCGGTCGCCGCGATGTTCCCACCGGAGAGCCGTAGGTGCGACCGTAGGTGGGAGAGATGGTTCGCCACGGTCGCTGGTGAGGGGGCGTGGTCGGCGACGTACTCCAGGTAGGCCATTACAAAACTCACGGACGGTGCCTGAGGGTCCATCCCCATCCTTCGGCAGAACGCGAGGTATGTCGATACGGCGCTTCGCTGGTTTGCAATCGTGCCTGGGGCACGAGCTGCGGTCTGTCGGACAGATGCCCTCTGCTGGAGATAGCGTAGCGCCGGATCTGCATAAAAGCCAAAGAATAGGGACGAATGAAGCGTGATTACATGGTACCACATGAACAAGATTATGGAATGACATGTAATACGCCGCCGTTCGGTAGTCTGTTGAGGAGAGATGGGACCGACTGAGCGCGACCGAGTTCTGCACTCCCGGGACGTGAGTGTAGACCAGCTCGACCTGTAGCTTGGCCTGCACCATCCAGGCAGCGCCATGTACCTCGACGACCTTATAATCCTCTCCCCCAGCAAAGAGAAAGCGGCATCGGACTTCGCCGCAGCTCGCAGCCTCCTCGAGGAACTAGGTCTCCCCGAGGCCCGCGAGAAAGCGCAGGCCCCCAGCCAGACGGTGCGATGGCTGGGGATACAGATCGATGCAGCGGAAATGACACTCACGATCCCCGAGGACAAGCTGGAGGAGGTCCGACAGCACGTCGCGGCCGTGGCCCGAAAGCGGTCTCTGACGAAGAGGCAACTACAGTCGATCCTCGGGCGGAAACTCCACGTCTCCCGGTGCGTCCGCCCCACGAGGCCCTTCATCAGTAAGCTGCTCGAGGCCCTACGGGCGATGGAGGGCTACTATATAAACGTATCCTCTGAGATGCGCCAGGACTTCAACTGGTTCTCCCAGTTCGCGGAGGGCTGGAACGGCCGTGCACTCATCCCCCGGGGACCACCCACGAAGTGCATAACGGTGGACGCGTGCCTGACCGGGGTCGGGGGCACCGACGGCCGGCGCGCCTACTCAGCGCAGGTGTGCCCGCTGAACGACCCTGTCGACTGTATTTCGGAGTTAGAGGCACTGAACACTATATATGCCCTAAATACATTCCTGACCGACCGGGACCGAGGCACACGTGTCGAGGTGTTTTGTGATAACCTGGGCACCGTCCAGGCACTGATGTCAGGCCGGGCGCGAAACAAAGTCCTCGCCGAGTGTGCCCGCCAGGCCTGGATGGTGCAGGCCAAGCTACAGGTCGAGCTGGTCTACACTCACGTCCCGGGAGTGCAGAACTCGGTCGCGGACGCACTCAGTCGGTCCCATCTCTTCTCAACAGACTACCGAACGGCGGCGTATTACATGTCATTCCATAATCTTGTTCATGTGGCACCATGTAATCACGCTTCATTCGTCCCTATTCTTTGGCTTTTATGCAGATCCAGCGCTACGCTATCTCCAGCAGAGGGCATCTGTCCGACAGACCGCAGCTCGTGCCCCAGGCACGGTCGCAAACCAGCGAAGCGCCGTATCGACATACCTCGCGTTCTGCCAGAGGATGGGGACGGACCCTCAGGCACCGTCCGTGAGTTTTGTAACGTCCTACCTGGAGTACGTCGCCGACCACGCCCCCTCACCAGCGACCGTGGCGAACCATCTCTCCCACCTACGGTCGCACCTACGGCTCTCCGATGGGAACGTCGCTGCGACCGAGGACGCACGGGTGAAGAGGGCCCTCGACGCCATGAAGAGGGACAAGACATACCAGCCCAATATCAAGCCGCCGGTCCTGATGAGTGTGCTCAGGGGCGTCCTCGCCGGCTTCACGGCCACGCCCCTCGACCGGACACTACGCGCAGCTTTTCTGGTGCTGTACTACGCCGCACTCAGGCAAAGCGAGGTCGCGCCGCCAACGGTGGGGGTTACGATCCGGTCCGACACCTTTCACGTGGAGACGTGGCAGTCACGTTGACTCATGTGATAGTAAGGATCAAAGCCGCCAAAAATCTCCAGTGTGTTGGAGAGGAGAAACGGGTGGCCCTCCAACCCTCACCCGAGCTGGCCACATGCCCCATCATGGCCGTGAGGGAAATGGTCGAGGCAGTCCCCACGCGATCCGATCAAGATCCCTTCCTCATGAACGAGGACAGGACGCCGATAACGACCCGGTCGTTAACCAAACAGTGGAATAAACTACTCACCAAGGCAGGCCACCCCCCAAAGACCTACACCCTACACAGCCTGAGAAAGGCCGCCGTCACCCAGGCCTTCCAGGCCGGGGTACCAGAACTGTCTATTCAACGTTACGGGGGGTGGCGCTCAAACGCTCACAGGAGCTACATCCTGGACGCGAATGCCACTGAGGTGAACCAATCACTTATCCAATCCATCAACAGGTGATTTGCAAACTTTTTTCTTCCCACCCACCACCACCTTTCATGGTATTTTTGGGTTATTTTATACATATTATACAAATACATATACGTATTACTTCATAATACTCGTATAACTATACCATAATTGACACCTGTCAATTACAATATGTATTCTTCAATATGTATCTTCTCTTCATATACCATATTTACCAATATATATATCATTTTTCATATTTACCAATATGTAATACTTCTTCATATCATATTTACCAATATGATTACTTTTATCATATCATATCTAACATATGGATATGTTTATCATTTACGATATTTTTACCACTGTATAAATATCTCATGTGAGATTGGTGTCATAAAATTAAAATAAATTTTATTTATCCCATTCTCGACTCTCTTTCTATTGTGTTCAGGGTACAGGGTAATGATATACTAATAGACCGATTTGACTGAATTGGTTACCATGGTAACCAATTGTTTAATTCAGCCAATTGCACATTTTAAACATTATAAAACATATTTTATATTCAGATATTACAATTGGTGAATTTCAGTCAGAGATGGAGGATTCCTTTGTGCTTTGTGCTGTAGCAAGAAAGGCTAGTTTTTGAACCTCACTAGAAAGTTGCTAGCTATCCATTGTCATGGTAACATTCCGATGCTCTATTTTAGAATTTAAAAGATTTCTATAGAGGCCTATCCTATTTGTGATATCAAGATATGTTCAATAGGTCATCATCTTCTGCACAACCTATGGCATGGAATATAAGAGAATAGGCTCATATGGGTTAACTGGCCAATTTTCATGTAATTGGTTGCCATGGTAACCACACAACTAGTTCCCATGAATCAACTCACTCAAATTGTATATATCACCATAGTCTCTTGAAATAGCAATAGAAAATTCCATTTTGGTAGAGTTTTTCTTTGAATATCCAGTCTAACATCAAAATAAGGCCAAGACATTTGAATTTCTGTGGTTGCCATGGAAACAGAATTTTCACATAGAATGTCCACTTTTAGAGCAAAAACATTATCAGAACTGAAAAGGTCAGTCCAAGTTACCCCTAATAAGCCATACTCCAGGGTGTTTACAAGAGTTTGCCACAAAACTGCATTTTTGGCTTGCCATATACCTGACTATAACGTTGTATTTATCATTTAGCATTGCAAATATATGTTGTCGGCATAGACGACATGTCTGACGTATATCTACGCAGGTGTAATGGCTGTATTAGGCAGTTGACATCTATACAGTGCACCGATACCCTGTCTGCGTTGGCGTTGTTCTACATAGACATTAAAAGAAACGTTGACCCACAGTCCCCCCATATACACATTATCAGAAATCAGACCATAGTTTTCTCCTATGTGCTAACTGTACCTTTGTTTTAACCCAGGCCGTGGACACCATAGACTGGTGCTAACTGTACCTTTGTTTTAACCCAGGCCGTGGACACCATAGACTGGTCCAAGGTCTGGTCACCGAAACTCTATGTGGAAAATGTCATTGGGGAGCCGAAGGAGACCATCTGGCATACTGTGAACTTCGACGACCGAGGTCGGGCGACGGCCTACGAGAAGAGGCGACTAAAGGGCTGTTTCACAGAGAATATGGAGCTCAAAGCATTCCCCTTTGACACTCAGGTATGCATTTCTTTCTCTCTCTCTCCATTATCAGGTGAAGGCAATGGCTCTTCATAATAACTACACAACATTACCCTGCGCGATATCCTCGCTAACGCTCGAATTTCACTACGCACCAACTAAAAGGAGGATTTATACTCCCTTGTATCAGAAGCAGATTCATATAATGTATATTTTTCAGTCTAGCAAAATTCTTTAGTCTAGCAAAATTCAAATTTATTGAAAGAGCCACAAAATGACCGCCGATCTTCTCACGCACTACTTTGCATGCTAGGTGTTGTTTCAGGGACTTTCTTCCATATTCCTCTAGGTTGGGAATACAGATGTTTGCGTTTTCCCCGGGTAGTGATAATGACTCTATACATTTTCAATGACAGTTTCGCATCAGGTTGATAGTAAAATGAAACATGGTCACTGAGCCGTTGGGGAAGGCAATTCGAGGTATTTTATATTACATAAAATACTTCCCGAAGCTGGATGTGGGGGGAGGTATCCATGTTACTTAAGTCCAGGAACGGCATCCCTGCAACTCAGTCACTATGTTCTCTTATTACCATATATACCTACACGGGTGCAATACACATTTTTACTGCATGCCCCAGAACGTGGAGTTACTGGTAGAAGGCTCTGCACGGTGTATAATAAATTACAATACAGCATATGACTTGGATATGAAAGCATTGCAAGTAGTTTTTATATAGAACGTCCTGACCATGATGTACAATTCACAAAACGAGATGGTAATTTACGGTTTGTACGGACCGAGGCATTTATGCCGAGTTCCGTACAAACGGTAAATTATCATTGAGTTATCATATCGAATAAGGAAAGACATGTCTGGGAGCTAATACATCACCTAAGGAAAACCTATTTATAGCAATAATGATATTCTTTGAGTCATGTTACAAGGGAAATGTCAGTAATGCTTGTCATTCATGAAATATACTGCCCAGGGGCATCCTGGCTTGTCGCAATTGCTACCTACCAACCTGCTCGCCTATAGAAGGGGGCATGTGAGAGTTTGTTGTACATCCTTCTACCCCTTACATCTATCTAAAGTGGAATTAGGGCAGTAGATTCCACCGAGCTCTGGCCACTGGGGTGTAGGACTTGTGTGTGGGTGCTGGTGTTCCAGACTGCCTTTCGAGGTACGTCAGGCAATCCTCTACCGGGTTAGAATCAACATTAATCAATTGAAGAGAAGCAGTTTGTTCTACTCTTTAATACACTCAGGTAATTGTCATGAATTGAGAGCTGGTTAAATATGGAGACAGCAGGCGATGCAAGGCTCAGGTACGGCAATACAGGTATACTCGAACCACAGAAGACCTGTCCACCCCGCTGTGCTGGGCACCGCTCACTAAAGGGCAGATAGGAAATGTCCCCCGGGGCCGCCATTTTGCCCCTTAGTAGGTGTTCTTCACTGCTGGAGCTGAATAAGTATCTGTGTTTCATCATTTGAGATACAAAAGTAAGTGAGTGGTAAAAGGCCACTAGTACAATTCTAGCATTTTTCACATATCTGAATAGAGCCTCTCATGTAAAAACCAACATGTTCTGGGTTTCACATTTAGAGAGACAAAGGAGACAAGGTGGAACTTAGAAATTCAGTTTATTTTTGTAAGAACAAAGAGCCACGGTACGGGAGCTGTCCACTGAATGGTGCCGCTATGTCACAGATACAACTGTCTGCCACCTGGTGACTGATTCATGAACTAACAATGGCTATGTACCCTAGACATAGAATGTATGCATACATTGTGGGAACTAAGGGAACTAACTACTCAGCAACAAAAATATTGGTTAATAACAAAATATATCACAAGATAGAACTGAAATATACGTTCGAGGCAAACATACTCAATTCAGTGGTCACTATGATGTCATATCGGGTTTTAGATTGTAATTGCAACGTTAACGTTGCGGCTGTTGCATTAGCAGTGAATCAAACACTGTACCCAGGTTCCGTGAGTGCTCCTCACTATCTACATTAGAATGGCTAACAAGGTATAGAAATGCAGAGACACACACCATCTCAGCACGAGCTCATAATGAATCATAACAAAGCAGGTCGATAAATCTATGAGGTGTGCATTTACTCTAACTCCGACACCAGGCGCACAGCTTATGAAATATTTACTGGTCAAACTCGTGCGAGTGAAGTGGCTTATGAGGCACACATTACTGCACCTGTTTTTTTCGTTCTATGTCGGAAATGGGCGGATGAGAATGCGGTAAATCTCAATGCTATAATATGCAGAACACATGAATTCACCCTGAAATAATTCACAAGCAATAGAAATAAAACTTTATTGGTGTTCGGGAAAATGTTCAACTTTATTATCAATTATGCATTTAGGTTTAGATATTTCGATGAAGTTATGTATTTATGGAAATTTATTAGGAAAATTTCACAAAAGCAACAAACAGCAACAGATTTCATTTAAGTTATAAGTCTTTTTACGATGCGTTTTTGAATTACGATGCAGCAGTTGCATGAAACATCGTTTCGGCGTTCCTCAGTTAGGATTCATAGTCTCCTTTTGTGTTTATTTCCTTTGATAATCAATTCTACGCTCATTCGTCAATAATAGCATTCAAGGCCAGGGTGAGGGAAGGGCTGATGAATATTGATAGTTCTGATGTAACACAATGGAGAATGATCATAAGATTTATTATTATTGTAAACCTTGTATATGGTGAAGTTATTTTTCAAGAATATTTTAATCTGAAACTAGTATCCTTACCTCTAAGAGGAGAATCGGTATCTTTAACACAAGTCTATTTGGAATTATACAAGATTGATTGGACAATAATGAATGCCAATATCAACGATGTAGACTGACCATAAGACCATAGGATTTGATTTGACTATATTTAGCATACACTTTGTCACACCTAATATCATATAAAGCGGTCATAAGCTCATACGTTATGATATAAATAGTTTATCTAATAGGAAAGATAAACCTTATATATGCATATTGTATCTGTCCTACTGTGTATGTCTAAGTGATGTCTTATTTCATAAATTATGAATCCTGTGTGTGGTGTCGGTACTTGTCTTACATTCCACTTCTGTCTGATGTCTTATTGTTTATTGCGACTTTTGCCTGGAATAAACACCAATATGCGTCTATCATATGCCGTCAATATTTTGTTTCATTTAATAAAAAGAAGTAGTATTTGGTCCTAGTATCTGAGTACATCCTGTAGGACCTGACGGTGACGGTGGGCTCCGAGCTGCTAGGGAATGACATTTACCTGGACGAGGACCGGAGTGAGTTCTCCAGCATTAACGTACAATCCTTCGTCGATGAACAGGTTGGCAAATTTACATTGTTATAAACCGCCAATGGAGTTTTGGGATTCTAATATATATATATGCGCATAAATTCCTTGAATCTAAGCCTCACGCATTGGACGAATCGGCTAGTTTTCATGTACATTTGTACTTTTCGAAGTGTAAGATGTTCTTCTTACATCCCCTTTTCGCCCGATTTAATAAGTAAAATGCTAAGCCACTTCGACAGGTACGTATAAACTAACAGATTAGTCCAGTGTTAAAGGACTTTGTTGAAAGTGTAGAATGATTTTTCATACAAAAATGTTCATGTCTCAAGAGAAAACACAAGTATTTAGTAGGGCTCTAAAAAGGATATAGCTCCGGAGTGTACTTCCTATTCAGCTCAGTTAAAGATGAGAGTCATACTAAAAGCATTGGCTTCAGGGTAGGTTTAGGATTAGGTTACCCATCGATGATAATTTATAGATAAAGCCAATAGTGAAGAACATGTCTGGGAATAGATGTTGGTGCTTAGAGCCCTTTGCAACAGCAATCTCTGACGAGAGAGACTTTTCTGTTGGCTTAGTTTTAACTTACCCATCCAGGGTACAGTAGTCCAGGTTGGACCAGTCGTGCACTCCACCGGCGGATATGTGAAGGGTATATAGGTGTTGCCGTTCAGCGCCACCCAACGGTCCACTCTCTAGTTACGCTCGGACAAACACAGCCGAGTCCGGTGGTATTCATATAGAGATATACAGCATTCACAGCTAGAGTGTGAACGGTGGGTGTGATTACAGACGTGTTGTTTTTGACAGATTAGAATTCTGGAACAATCTTGGGCATTGTATTAACGAGTCTGAGCTGTCTAAACATCATAGTTGATAATTGTCTTAGTTTTGACTTGGAAAAAGATAAGCATATTATAGCTAGGCATGCCAATGTATTAGTGTGTATCCAGTTTAGGTATCCCTGTTTTATCTAAGGTATATCTATGGTATCAGTGAGGTTATATGCATGTATGATACATCAAATTGGAGCTGGAATACCATAGAATATGATGCAATCGCTTTTATTTCTATGAAAATAATGTGCATGGGTATTATAGACGTATTACCCTACTACACTCAGTCACCCAATGATAAAGAATATGTTGGCAGGGATATGTTTGGCAGCAGGCATTGCGTAACCAGGCAGATAAGGCGCATCGCCAGCCAGTGGAAAAAGGCCTATTCAGAGGGTAGGGACAAGGAAGAACAAGGACTATGATAATAGAGGTTGCGGAGGGAGAATGAAAGGATAGGAGAGCGATTCGTATCTGATAAATCATATGAGAAAACATATACTTACTGTGGGCGAATTGATATCCTTTCGTGATTTTGTGTCCTGGAAATATGTCTGGTTCTGCCAGTAGAGGGTGTATTTCGGGGGTCAAAGACCGAGAACCGAATAACATCGTCCACAATATGTATGTTTCCTTATCATCTTATGTATTTTTTAAGATTTTTTCAAAAACTACTTACTGACTATGGAATCCTTTTTCAGTAGTGACATCTTTATTTTTACAGGGACTTATCATTTGATCATGATTTCCTTCATTAGTAGAATCCTCAGAACCATCTCTCAATACATTGCGCTTTAACAGTCATGGGCAATATCTCATGAACCTAATGGTTTTCAGGAATGGAGTCTTCACGGTCATGTGGAGGTTGTTCGCAAAACGCTTACATCGGAGTTCGACAACATCCGCCGGAAACCAGTGATCAGCTCTTCCTGCAAGGCCAAACGCCGCCCCGGCTTCTTCCTGTGGAATATTCTCCTTGTCATGGTACATTTTTGTATACGGTATTTAAATAGTGACTGGTCATAAAGGTAAGGTAGTACTTATATAGAACGTCCTGACCATGCTGTACAAGTCACAGAACGAGATGGTAATTTACGGTTTGTATGGAACGAGGCATTTATGCCGAGTTCTGTACAAACTGTTAATTATCATCGAGTTCTGTGACTTGTACAAGCATGGTTGGACGTTATATATTTACTATATACCCGAGATTTTAAAGAAAAACCATTAATTCAATTTTTAACAACCGATATGTTAATAAACATGTATGACCAGCGGTCCGTACAGTATTTTTACATCATATGCCGAAATATATCCCAGCATATGCGAGGATATTGCGTAGAGTCATCTCCGAGGAGCATACAACGGCTTTTATCTGAAACCAGTCTATATTGTATTTATTATCCACCTTTTTTGACAAGTGGCATGTCGATATCAGTTTGTTTTAGTTATGCATTATTTTCCCATATGCACTATTTTTCCGTAAATGCCACCCGGAGCATACAACATATCCGTATTCACCGGGTATGTCCATACACACCCTCTATGTGTTTTCTATGGACACTTTGTATGAGGTGGATAATAAAATGCTGTATATTGCTGTTTAATATTGACTGATCATAAAGCGGAAGTGGCACAATGTTGTATACGGTAGTTAAACAATGGCTGATTGTAAAAGGGAGGTGGTACTATATATGTTGTATATGGTAATTGGATTCTGGCTGATCATAAAGGGGAGATGGTGCAATGTTTTATTATCTACCTAATACAAAGTGTCCATAGAAAAGACATAGGGAGTATGTATGGATATACTTGGAGGATACAGATATGCTGTATGCTCCAGATTGCAAAAGCCGGTGCATACGGAAAAATAGTGCATATGAAAAAATACTGTACACCTAAATTAATTAACATCAGTACGCCACTTTTCAGGAAAAGGTGGACAATAAATACAATATAGACTTGGTTTCAGATAAAAGTGGTTGCCTGCTCCTTATAGTTGCCTCTGCACAATACCTCGAATACGCTTGACTGTTACTGCGTGTCACCTCCTCGGAGCATACGGCCGCTTGTACCTGAAACCAGTCAATACTGTGTATGTATACGGTAGTTAAACACTGGCACTCTATATATTGAAGAGGGTATTTAGATTCTGGCTGATTGTAAAGGGGAGGAGGTATTATGTCGTCTATGGGCCGAAGTGACTACTGCTTCCACAACAAATACTAGAACATTACTGAATTCGTACGAGATCTGTCAAATTACAATGCCTATTAAGGAACAGTTCACTAGACTATGGTAGATACTTTGCATATTGAAAGAGCACACCAATTTTGACATTGATTTATTAATGTACCTTCGTCTAACATTCCCACTATCAATGTTTACATCGATAACGCAAAGTAGTTTGCAGTGCAATTTCGGTTTTTGTTTATATCTTGTTATTCAATCAATCTATTCCAATTGTGATACAAAGTACAAAGTTGTGAATATGAAAGTAAATACATTTTGTTTAAAGGTATATTGGACAATTTTCCTTGAAAAGTAAAACCCATGTCAATTCCCTAGAAATTGAATATGATCTTCTCCAATGGATATAGAACACATTGCAGAGGAAGTCACCGTGCGAGTCTTTGTTAAGTCAATATGAAGTTAATATAAAAGAGTATATAGAAATTCTAAAAAGTTGTTTTTTACCTAGTAAAACTCATGTCATTTTATTTAGATTCTCGAAGAATATTGTACATTTATTACCTAGTGCGTTATAACAAACTGGATAAAACTTAAATTGTAGTTGTTTGGCATCAGAATAGGTTAAAAGTAACCAGTTTGAACATGAAATTGTCAATATTTAAAAACCACTAGGTGGCGCCATTGCACATTGTTGGATATCCCTTTAAAGGCATATCAGACAACTTGGCTTGAATATTAAAACCTATGTCATTTTCCTGTATAATACATATCTATTTTAAGAACTGGGGGTCACCATGCTCGTTTTTTATTTATATCTCAAATTTGTCATAACTTTATAATAGAATATATAAAAGTTGCTTTTCAGATGGTAAAACCCATGTCATTTTCCTCAACTTTCACAGAATATAGTAGATGTATAGTACAACACATTTCAGTTTTAAAAACTTCAGGTCAATGTGCTTGTTTATGAAAAAAATTAAGAAAACCGTATTTGCCATTACATTTCCTAAGCAAATCAAGCAAACATTAAAAGGCCTGTTTTACCTTTTAAGATTGACCAAATTGGACAAATGTCAGATTTATTTATTCCAGTATGCATGGAAATAGAAATATACTGATCTTGTTATATTTTTTCAGTTGTTCATCTGCAGTCTCTCCTTCGCAACATTCGCTGTGTCCATTGCTAAACCTCAGAACAGACTCCAGCTTTCCTTCACACTTGTGCTTACCACCATCGCCTTCAAGTTCGTCGCCAGTCAGAGCCTACCTAAGATATCCTATCTAACCTACTTGGTAAGTATAAATGAGACTAGGGGTGTGATGAGGGGTGTGGCCGTAGTTAAAAGATATATTACAGTCAAGCTGGAAAAATATGTAAATAGATAAAGGACAATTGGTATTGATGATGAAACACCAAAATCCTGTGGCTTAGGCTATCAAAAAGTCGGCGAGGTGGCAGTGTATGCCAAGTTTTTCCTGCATTTAACAGGATCATGCCGATTTAATTGTCCTGATTAGAACTTTCATCATTGACTAAGTCAGTGACAGGAAAACCCATTTTCCATTGGCACCGATTAATGTGCACGTCAGTATGAAAAAAGGGTCGGTAAAGGTGCAGTGGATACCTTGTTTCTCCTGTATTTACAGGTGCCTACCGATTTGATGTGCATGCTGACACCTCAATTGAATCTCCTCAATTAAAGCTTCTATCAGTCTGTGCAAAGAGAAGTCCGCGGTGCGTTATTGCATGATATTTATCAGATTATTGGGTGAAAATTCTTTGCATGAAATGGTAGAGGTGCAACAAACCGCTGTAACTAGCTCGACGAGCACACCATCGTGCGAATGACCGAGGAACCAGCGTACTGGCGTCATATGCGTGCTCAAGCTATAGGCCAGTCTTCCAGGCTAATGTAAATAAACTCAGTGGTAACAAGTTTCTGCCTGCATTCTAAGGAGTCTGCATAAACTGCAATATGAGAAAACCTAGTTTCTGAGCCCGTAGGGTCTGCCGTTTGATGTCGTAAGCGAAGGGCCGCATTTTCATGTCAGAAGACCGAGAACGACACCCCTTCGGACTCAGTTACTATGTTTCTTTATTATCATATCTCCTAATCGTAACCGCAATCCTATCAACTGAGCTGCTCAGCTTGTCACACCGTGTTTGCTGAACAAGTCCTCTGTCATTCACTGCGGCCCGCAGCCATCAGTCAGAAGCTGAGGTTGGGCGACACTCCCGAAGTGTTCACGTTCGTCGCAGCAATCGCCACACTACAATGACAGTGGTGCCCACAGTTCTCCGCAGTCAGTGTAGCACTTGTATGAATCTGACGGTGTGGTTCGTACTAATAATCCAAATTGTCCATATACATCTGTATATCGAGTTTGATGTTGTGATGTCTACTAGAGAATCCGCGTTGTTTGCGGTAGATCTGTTAACAGTACTAAAATAAGTCGTACCCAATGGGCTTAAGTCCGTGATTTGCCCATAGAGACGCTACCGTCTTGACACACCTTTTTTTTTTTCTTTTTTTTTTAAATGTCTTTTATTGGTCCATTTGTTTACATTCATAAGGTTACAGATATCATTCATATTTAACCAATAACAGACAGCAAAGAACGCCCTCTCAGCTGCGGACATTTCCTGCGCTTGTTTTCATCAGGCGTTCAGGTACATAGTTATTGAAGCAGGTGCATTTTCTGTTTTGTTAACATATCCATTGTGTTCTGGCATATACTTATCTTTCTTTTCGGACTACGGCTTCATGTACATTGTTGGTATTAGGAACATTTTATGGAACTGTTCACCTTTAAGAGAAAATAGTATTTATCCTTATTCTTATACAGAGACTGATTCTAGCATGATTCTTTTCGTGAGATTTTTGAATTCCTCATAGGTTGGAGTTTGTCGTACATGTATGGGTAAGGAATTCCATTAAACTCCCCCAGTGTATTCTATGCTTTTTTGGTAGGCCTGTGTATTTGGCTGAAACATTCGTATAACTGGGGCATTGAACAGTCTAGTGTTTCTATCACGTACATCAAGGTATCTGTTAAGGTGCGCTCTCTTATACATGAAGTTTCCCAGGTGGGCTCTCCTTCTCTCAGATAAAAGTGGCAATTTGGTCAATACATGTAGTTTTTTTACACTGGTGTAGCAATCAGCATGAAGAATAATTCTACAACAGTGATTTTGTGCTCTTTGTAGCTGATCAAGGATATACATAGGCGCATTATAATAAAGCAGATCCCCGTAATCGAAGTATGGCAAAATATACGATTTATACAGTCTCAAGGCAGTATTCTTATCAATATAACTCCTCATTTTGCTTAGTTGATATGCGCGATAGTTGACCTTTTTGAGTATATCCTTAACTTGTAACTTATAAGTGAGGTTTTGATCCAGTACGTAACCCAGATATTTGTAGTTAGACACATTTTGTAACCCAGCATCTTTCAAAGTAAGATTCACATGACCTATATTTCTGCATTTGTAGTGTGACCCGAAGGTCATATATTTGGTCTTTTTTACATTTATTGAAAGCTTATTTTGGTCTGCCCACATTTCGAATTTATCAAGAGCTGGTTGTAATTTTTGGGATATTTCTTCTTTAGATGTACCTTCGGTGTAGATAATAGTATCGTCGGCATAGAGTCTTATGTTTATATCTGGTATACATGTGATAATGTCATTTACGAAAATTATAAAAAGTGTTGGCCCAAGGTTTGAACCTTGTGGGACACTGCAGACCACCCGACATGGATCAGATAGTCTACCATTAACCCTCGTTATTTGCACCCTATCTTGAGGTAGTTTTTTATCAATGCTAAATTCGAATTTCTAATACCATAATTTGCTAATTTTAATAGGAGTGTCGAGTGGTCTACGGTGTCGAAGGCCTTTTTTAGGTCTATAAAGACCATACCAGTTATCTTCCCTATATTGGTTGCTCTCAGTATTTGGTCTGTAAAGTCTGCTACTGTCTGAATGGTAGAAAACCCTTTCCTAAAACCACCTGGTGAAGTAGTCAATATTTGGTTCGTCTCTATGTGTTCTACAACTCTCTTATTGATTATTTTCTCTAGTATTTTGGCTTGGAGGGGTAATACAGAGATAGGCCTTAAGTTTACACAATCAGTGGGGTCACCTCCTTTAGGGATGGGGGTGACCACCGCTCCTTTCCATGATGTTGGTATATCAGCCTCCCCAAATATTTTGTTTAACAGATCTGTAAAGACGTGACTAATTATATCTAAGTAGTCCTTAATTACACCAGTTTTTATATCTGTCAGTCCAGAGGGTTTGCTCACCTTGATATTTCCAATTAACTTTTTCACCTCATCCTCCTGAACCCTAATTTCAGTCATTTCTTCCTCTATACATTCATCATATCCTTTCCAAGGTGTATACATGTTCTTGGCCAAGTTCGGACCAATCTCAGAAAAATATTGATTTATAAAATTTGCAGTATTTTCCTCCTCTACTTGTCTAAGTGTTGTTTTGTCTTCAATATTTATATTAAGGGTTTTACTATTTGTCGTTCCAGGTTTTATACTATTTATCTGTCGCCAAAACTTTTTTGGGTCATCTTTGTGTAATTCTATTTGATTCTTTAAATATGTCTTACGGGCATCCCTAGCCATTTTATTTGCCGAGTTTCTCAAGTTTTTCACATTGTACCATCCCTCAATATTTCTCATCATTTTAGCTCTTTTGATTGCTTCATTTTTTTCTTTAATCTTAGTGGCTAACTCTCCAGTCATCCATGGGTCATCTTGGGTTTTTGTGCTAAACTCTCTAATTGGGCATGATTTGTTTAAGTAGGATTCCAAAAGTGTGATTAAATAATTCCATTTCTCTGTTGTATTATCAAGCTTAGTGTAGTGTTTCCATTTATGTCTACTTATATATTCTCTTACGTTTTCTTTTGTATACCTTTTATATGTACGTCCTTTGAATACTTTATGTACCTCATCTATCTTCCTTTTTTTCTTAACTACATAGATTATTCGGTGATCACTAATCTCATTAATCAGTACTCCTGAGGCTGCTATATTGTTCGAGTTGGAGAATACCAAATCCAGTATAGAGTTTTTTTCTTTACATCTAGTGAATTCTTCAATATATTGTTTCATTCCTAATTGTGACATTACTTCTAATAGTCTATATGCATTATTTTCATCTTTATCTACAATATCTATGTTCATGTCTCCAATTACAATTAGTTCTGATTTTATCAACTTCAATTCAGAGACGACCTGTTGTAGTACATCTATAAATTCTGTGATATTTCCTTTGGGTGGTCTGTATATGTTTAATAATATTATAGGTTCAATGTGTAGTTTCTTAATTTGTATAACCTGTAATTCAATATCTCGATCATTTCTATTGTACTCTTTATATATGATATCATTGTACGAGTATTTGTCATTTACTAACACCACCAGTCCACCACCTTTCTTGGGTTCTGTATCAGTTTCCTTCTCTTTCCACTGTCTATCCCAGCGGAGGGAAACATATCCTGGGAACTGATAGCTCGTTGCATAATCATAATTAGTCATCCATGTTTCCGAGAATGTGACAATATCGAATATCCTATTATGGAGCTCTAATCTTAGTCTTTCATATTTAGCTTTTGTGCTACATGTATTTAAATGAAGTATTTTTAATCCCTTAATTTCAGATAACTGGTTTAAGTCAATCTGTGTTCCCATTACGTTTCATTATTCTCTGTCTTATATTTTTAGCCATATATAACATGTCTATATTTGTACCAGTTTCACAGTGGCATAGCCATACATCACATGTATCATAACAGTAGTAGCATACCTGCATATTTAAAGTCAATACAGTTTGTTTTATAATAAGAAATAGAACAACAAAAACCCTCACACAATTTCGACACTTTTGGTCATTGTGTGTGGGTGCACAGGGTGGGCGACTAAAAAAAATTTGGTTGTCACCCATCATGTGCATCTTATACTAAAGTCTGGAGTTATGGCAGTATTTACGGGAAACAGTGTGGCCCCACTAAGAGGGATTACCTTCATGTAGATATTTCTCTTTTAGCTACTATATATATCAGCATAGAACTATACTTTATGTTTCCATGATCTTTCATCAACCCAAGTCAAGGTATAATATACCTTTGAATAGCAACAGCTTTACAACATCAAAATAGAGGTGTGTGGGACAGCAGAAGTCATGATTCTTTTGACATAAAACTGACTAAGGTTTTCGCACACTTTTGAACATTAATATTTGAGTAACTGCAGTAAAACCAGGTGGTATTTCCTTACATGGACGTGATATCTTAATACTTGGCCGGATTTTATCAAGGAGTAGCATTACGTTGACGTTGAATCGTAGGAAGGTGGCCGAACTTTCTCTTTTTTTTTACGTTGACACTGGTCTCGTGGACCTCTCGTTTGATTTTATTCGTTAGCCAATCGTTGCAGTTAACGGGCATGAACAATGCATATATGCTTAACCCTTTGGCGCCGGGTGATGCCTTAAGGCATCGCCGCCCGTGGCCGGATGATGCCTTAAGGCATCGCCGTGTGTGGCCGGATGATGCCTTAAGGCATCATTTTCTAAGACTTGCAAAATCATAGATTATGTGTAATAACTTTGTAAATAATTGATCAATAATGATGAAATTTTCACAGGAAGTTGGTATAACATTAGCCTTACGATTTTGAAATACTCATAAAATAATATTGAAGACCACGTGTTTTATCACGTGATCAAAAGTGAAATTATCATAATTGGCCTGAAAAGACCCAGTCCCCTGGCGGTATGTACTAACACCCTACCCGGCCTTACAGACATTGTTTTATCAGAGGTGCCCGGCGTGAAAGGGTTAACCCCCAAAAGCTGATAGTATTTCCTTGATGTGTAGTGGGGTGGGAATCCAGCAGTGTTCGGACGTTCTACGGAAGGTTGCGCGGAGAGCCTATCCTTACTGTGTAGTGGTTCCGGGCAACGCCGCACAAGAGAGTGGCGCGGTGGAGACCAGGATTACGTAACGCTGGGTATATATACTCAGCGTTAACAGCAGGTCGACAGGCTGTCCCTGTGCGTCTCTTCTACGGAACAGACCCATGGGCCCTCACTTGGCAGGCGGGTTTTCGTAACCTTCCTGGTGGTTAGGTGAGTCTTTAAGATTAGCCTCTCCAGCGTTACCCGGCACCCTGTGCTGGGGTACTGTACTTGTGGGAAAGATCTTCCAGATCTTTCCGGGAAGTAATTGTTAATAAACATTCCTGTTCATTAAACTCGTGATTTGTGTTGTGTGTGACTAGGTTTGTGCAAACTTGCCGAAAACTGAACCGACCTACGTAATAGTGCGTAGGGTGGGATCCTGCCTGGAACTAGCATTCCGGAACAGGGGTCTTACATTCTACTAGACAGGCGGCGACCACCACAGATGTTAGGCCATAGAAACCCAAAAGATGAAGATGACTTGGCCCGTCCTTTCCCAAGTTTGACCGCGGAGTAATTCACGAATCAAAGCTGAGTGAATTCTAATAGCGGTAGAACGTTATGGTAGGGGTTTCTGTTTGTTTTCCCCTAGAAGGCCAATGTTGGATGATCGGTGTAACCCCCCAACCCCTGCTATCTATTTGTATACATCTTTTTATAACGATCGGATATCGGAAGATTTCAGGGCTACTTCGTTTCAGGGCGAGTAAATTCTAGGGCAGTTTCGTCTCAGGGCGAGTTCTCTGGAGTTCTATACAACATTTTGATCTGCATAGGTATATTCTCAGTTATGTTGTATCCATTATTCAGCATTCAAAATATAACTTCTCAAAAGAAACAATAATGTTACCAATCTTCACCCACACAAATTTGCAGCAAGGGACCATTGAGTAGGACACAACATTCTGTATATTACAAAGCAGCAATCTGTAGATTCCGTACATTTATTATAGAGACTCCGTATTAGATTGTAAATACAGTCTTATTTTCTTATCCATTTCACCAGGACAAGTACATCCTGACGTCGATGGCCATCCTCTGCTCCATCTGCGTATGGCATGCCATCGTGCCCATCATCATGCTGAGTAACCTGTCGGGCGCCGCCAACGCCACCCTCTCAGCGGTCACCCTGGTGAACCACGACGCCTCCTCCGTGCCCGCCGACAGCCTCCAACTGGCGCTGAACCTGGACAAATACGTCCTCATCACACTGGGAAGCATCTACATCGTTTTCCACATCGTCTTCTTCCTCGTCATCTACGTGCAGGTGAGTGCCGGGGGGTTGTGTGGTCGGGTATAAGTCTGTGCAAGGGATGTGTGGTGTAGGTGTGTGTGGTGGGGGGGTATGTGTGATGAATACCAGTGAATTCGGTACCGCGACAGGTTCGGTCCGGTGGTGAGTTCGCTGCCGCGACAGTTTCGGTCCGCGAAAAAGGTGAATTCGATACCGCCCGCGGTGCCGGCCGCCACCCGCGGTGCCGGGGTCGGGTGCCGGCCGCCACCCGAGGACAGGGCCGGCCATACGGCTGGCCATACCTGGAATATACTCGCAGCCCTGTAAGCCAGATTGTGCTTTTCCTACATTCTTATTTATCCCTAACCTTAAACTATCCCTAACATAACCTAACCCTATCCCTGACCCTAACCCATCCCTAACTCTAACCATAACCCTATCCCTAACCTTAACCCTAACCCTAACCCTAAGCTTTTCCCTGTCCCTGTCCCTATCCCTAACCCTAACCCTAACCCTAACCCTAACCCTATCCCTAACCCTCTCCCTAACCCTAACCCGAGTTTAACCCTAACCCTAACCCTATCCCTATCCCTATCCCTATCCCTATCCCTATCCCTAACCCTATCCCTAACCCTAACCCTAACCCTAACTCTAACCCTAACCCTAACCCTAACCCTAACCCTAACCCTAACCCTAATCCTAACCCTAACCCTATCCCTATCCCTATCTCTATGTCCGGAAGAGGCCCGGGAGACCCGGCCGACCTCACCGCGACAAAAGCGGCAGGCCCGGGAACGTAGCGGTATCGAATTCCCCCGGTACCGAACTTGTAGCGGTAGCGAATTCACCGGTATCGAGTTCGCGTGTGACCGAATTCACCGTAGACCTGTGTGATGTGGTGTTGTAGGTGTCGGTTGGGGTGTGTGGTGGGGTGGTGTAGGTGTTTGTGGCGGATGAGTGATGTGGTGGTGGATGTGGAATGTGGGGAGGGGTGTAGGCGTGTTTGCGTGGGATGTATGGTAGGGTGTAGGTGTGAGTTGGGGATGTATGGTGAGTGTAGGTGTGTCTAGGATAAATGGTGGGGTGTAGGTGTGTTTGTGATGTGTGATGGGGTGTAGCTGGTGTGGGGGATGTGTGATGGCGTGTAGGTGTGGGCTTGGGATGTGTGATGGCGTGTAGGTGTGTGCTTGGGATGTGTGATGGTGTGTAGGTGTGTGGTAGGGATGTGTGGTGTGATGTAGGTGTGTGTGTGGATTGTGTGGTGGAGTGGTGTAGCTGTGTTGGGGGTGTGAGGTGGGGTGTAGCTGTGTGGTGAGGTATATGTGTTGGATGTTTTATAAGGTGTTGCAGGTCTGTGTGTGGGATGTGTGGTGGGGTGTAGATGTGTGTATGGGGGATGTGTGATTGGGTGTAGTTGTGTGTGACATGTGGAGGGGTATAGGTGTGTGGGGAGGGCGGGGGAGCAGGGAACGTAACAGTACGGGATGGTTGAACAAAAAAAATCTTAGATCGCTCCTGCCAACAGTCAGGTCACTTTCTTGTTATTATACACCTTAAATGGGTTAAAAGACATGACACCCACTCGTGCTTCACAGTGGACAAGAATGGAATACATGCCACAACCCCACGAGAGGGTAGTGTCTGAGTGACATTCGCACAAATGGTATATAGTAACAAGGGGAATCGTACTTGCTGTGGGCAAATTAATGTCAATTCTTTGTCTTCTGTCCTGGGGATATGTCTCAGTGCCGCAGACAGAGGATTAAAAGAACACGATAGATATGTTTACAAAATACCTGAACATACATATTTTAAAGCCATTTTGTTAACATTGATGCTAGCGATTGTTCACCACGGCCCAATGGTGCAAACCTTGTGTATACGCCAGGTCTAGGAGCAATTAGTATTTGATAAACATACAACCACAGGTGTATAATAATATCCGAGCAAATGTGTGGATATTACGAGAGCTATGAGAGGATTATAGGCTCTCATGTATACGTGTAGAACCAGTCGTTAGTGTATATTATAAACATATAAGATCAATAACAAATACATTGCGTGTTTTTGAGCTTGCATAACATCAACGAAGCAACTGTTGGCTGCGTCACTTTATCAATTGTTCAACATTACATTTTGCAAACTAAAGCAATTTTAACACTCCCATCAAAAATAAGCACACCAGGAGTGAATAGTTGACAAGAAACTAGAAGCAGATCTTAGAAGGCATCTAGACTCATGCGCGAAAGAGAAATGATCAGTAAAGTCTAAGTGTATGATTTCTACATAAAATTGTTGTTTACAATCAAGGTTGTAAGTCAAGGTTACATTCATTTTTGCTGCATGATTTGTTCAATGAATTCCCAGTAATATATCTTTTCTTCGCTTCCGATTTTTATTCATGACATTCGGAAAAGTGAATATTGTCTTGAGAAATGTTGCCATAAATTACAGTATATTGTCAAGGTATCTCTCGTAGTAGAGGAAATGAGTATGTTACATAACGAGTTGCAAAGCTGATTCTCCTTGATTTCATTCTGTTTTGTTTTTGTTTTGTTTTTTTTCGGCTTGTGTAAGAGGTGTATCTAGCCACGTCTTAATAATCTTGATTTCATTCTGATCTTTAGGCATTTCTAAAGCAGAATAAGTATGAAAAGAAAGACGTTGAGCACCACGTAAGTATTGGTACTTCCAGGATGTTATTTTGTTGTGTTTCCTAACAGTAGGATCTACTAGTCTTTAGCTGTGCTGATATTGTCTAATGGCTGAGTATTGTGAGTCTTACATTGGCGGTTGTGTTGTATACTATAGCAAAATTAGTGGCTAATTGCAAGGTATTCTGAACTGCAGATGATATACAATTAACCCTTTCTTATTCACCTGTGTACATACCTGTCACACTTACTGACCTCTGCTCCCTATATCATATAGCGCACATGACACATTGCGCAGTACACTTTTCTACGGCCCAGGTTTGATTTTCTGTGGTACTCATCTAATAACTACTTATGGTAATGTCTTAGAATTTATTAACATTTGAAGGTGTATATTAGAAAAGAAAACAAAATCTGGCGTTTGTATCTGTTATGTTTACACACTGCTAGACATAAGATTTGACTTTTGTTTGGCAGATACAACACCCAGTCTGCCTTCCTAATATACAGCTAGGTAGTTGCGTCATGGTGGCATGCGGAAGAATGGGTGCTTGTGTCATGGATTTGAACATTGGGTGATTGGAACATCGACCTATGAACACAGTTTCTGCCTACAGATCTTTTCCCTCCATTCTGCGAAAATTCCTCTTTTCTTGCTCCATATCTTTATTGTTACAAAGCATTTTTTAAACATTTGGGAAATGTTTCCTCAAGCTTCATATACCGGGGCCGGGTGGAGTCGCAAGGTATCATCATCCGTTCTCAATTAGTCGATGGGAAGCGTCTTCGATGTGTTGAATGCCATAGCTATGAGATGTTGATGTATGACTGTGATATGATAGCAACGGACAGGGTTATTTCAATTGTATTTGGAAATGATGCAAGTCTCTTATCATATGCACTTCATACTAAAGCATCATTGACATTAGTGTATGTATGTTTTCATAGTATCAATTTTTGATACAAACACATATCTAAAGATAACCAAGTATGAGGGCAGCAAATGTTCCATTTCGGCAATCATATAAATATTATATATAGTAGGTAAAAGTCTCTCTCCTGTGTGCGTTCCGTGATCTTGCGGGATCTGTGAATACTATCAGTCAGAAGAATTTCTCCCAATATGTAGGGCAAACGAAAAGAAAGATCAAAGAAAGGATGAGAGGACATCTTTATTCAGTTATACACAAAAGCAAGATCAGTGAAGTACTGAAACACTTCAATGAGGGAGACCACAAAGGTTGGGAAGATATGAAGTTTAGCATCTCAGACTTTGTATAGACACCCAGACAGCAGGGCAGCCAAACAACTGAGATTGAAGATTGAGTACAACTGGATCCACAGACTTGGTAGCTAGGCCCCTTCTGGGATAAACACAATGGATAGTAGATTTGGATAAATACCCCATTTAAATGCCACGTCAAACTTCTGTTCAACTGATAGCGTTCACAGATCCCGCCAGATCATGGAATTGCAAACGGAAGAGACAATTTTACCTACTATGTACTTCTCTAGGGGGTTATTCAAGCAACGTAAGTGACCTGGACACCGACCAGATATGGAAGTGCCAGTGACAACCACACAAACTAGTGTAGTTCTCACAAACAACATAAAAAACAACAGCCAATCATAGCCTGATGAGATTTTTCGAAACTGCTGGTAAGGGGGGGGGGGGGGGGTGGCCCAAACAAGCTGCCCCTTCAAACATTAGAACACTACATTCCTCTGAACGCTCACATTTAGCCACATATGGCAGGACTTTCAATACTTGTACATAAACATCACACTAGAGGTCAACCTTACAGCACCCCGGTTTTCCACAGTCCAATCAAAATGAACACTCAGGACACATGTCTCAGACTGACCAATAGGAGAGGCACAAAATAGGTCGGCAAGATTCACTCACCCATCATGCCAGGCGTAGTTTTAACCCCGGTCACTTACCAGCAGTCGCCCAAGCTGTTTGCCACATACTCCGTATCTATTATATATAGAGGACTAGCGACTTTGTCGCGTCGTCGTATTTGATCGGTGAGTGATTTAGTGGCGCCCCCTACTATTAATACCTGAACTATCAATTAGTTCCGGACTATCATTTCATGTGACACCGATTTTACCGACTACCAGCGCAATTATTCTCATGGCTGATCACGGGGGAAGGCAATCAGAAAACTACAGTTTTGAATTATGATTTCAGTATGGATAGAAACAAATCCTAAGTATAGAAAGACATCTGTGTAGAGAAACACAAAAAATAGTAGCAGCTTACAGTTTAGAACTACACGAGAATCTCACTCTCGTGGCTTTTCAATCTCCACTCCTAGGTCTCGTTCACTATGTCTCTATGTGCGGGAGCAACTTCAAGTGTATTCGACGAAATTCTACCGTTTTAGATAAAGTAGGTAATAATCTCACCCCTGGTACAAGTTTAGCCATAGGAATAACATTAGAAAAATATACTCAACAATCACCCTGGTAAAGTGACAATACTACGTCACGGCGTGACGTAGTGAATATGCTAAGTATATTCTGATTATTCCGAAGTTGTGATGATATTTATGATATTTTATGAGAAAATGTCAATTTTGAAGTTTCTCAGATGACATAAAATGTCTTGTACTTTTCAGGAGAGAATCGCCTCTACCGAGAAATACAGCCTGGAGATGGCGGCAGCGAATGCGAAGACGAGTAAAGGCAAAATAATGCCATTACCTTAGTTATTTCTACTTTCATTTCTGCAATGACAACACAGTGCATTGTTTCAAAAAGTCAAAGAAGGATCGTCAGATCTTAAAAACTAGAATTCTAACATTAGAACATTATTTGATTCATATGCATTGTGTAATCACAACATACATACAGAAAATTAGTTCTACTTATCACAACACAGTGACTAGTGCGTACTTGTAGGTTCATCCATCATATGATTAAGGGACTGCATATTTTCTGGGTTGGATAGTAACTCATTTCAACACAGTGCATGGTTAATATGAGAAGATTGTGATTATAATACATGTATTTATGAAACCTTATATCTTTAAAAATGAGAGAGGACCAATATGTCCTTCATTTAATCCTATATGTTGTCCTGTCAGACTTAAGGGTAACCTTATTTAGCTTTCTCTTGGAATCTTTATATTCGACATAAATATTTTGTTTTGTGATATGGTCACAGAAAAATAGAAAGATAAAAGGTGTTTTATTTTTCTACAAGAAAATTATCAATTGAAATGCTAACAGAGCATGTGCTTGTTGTACCAGTGAATTGTTATTTCCTTTTAATTAAATGTTCTATGTAATGTAGATAATATATTCTATACTGGTTTGGGCTACTCTACAACTCCTTTTATCATGTACCTGCGCGCGGATGTCACACATTTATGGGCAAGCTTCCTTCGTCACAGTGTCACGAACTATAAATAAAAGTACCCTCCGTCGCATTTGACTTCTTGTCATTTACGCTGCTAGTACTAAAGTGTCGTGTCCTTTAAAGACTTTCAGTAATATAAAGATAAGGAGACAAATTGAGGCTGGCTAAATTGGATATTTTCCCTGTTGTTTCTTTTTTTTTTCTTCAGAAAAACCCAATCTTTCCTCAAAATTGGTCGGTATTCCCGACAGCAAACAACACGGTACATATTACGTTCGACCACACTAACTATGTCCCCTCATAATCCAAGCGACAGATATCTATCTTTTAGCGTTCAGATAGCACTAGTACTCACTCAATGATCGATTTAGAGTTCTACATAAAGCGTTGAGACTGCACATTCTGTATTCTGTATTCCCCTGCATGTCTGAAAATGAAGCACTCAGGGGAAATCTGTATAGCTCAGTTGTGCTCCAAAATATACTTTGTCAAATATTATGCTGTAGAGGGTGCAGGTATCGAATGAGTATTTGATTCTTCCTCTCTGGGAACATGGCATTCCAGTCCCTGCTGTCAAGTAGTTTGGTTAAACCAGTGCATGAAAGTGCTACGTAGTTTGCTGCAGATAATGTAAGCCGCCTTGCATATATGAATGGGTTTGCAGCTGGTCGACTTGTCACTTTCCGTGAGCCTTCTATAAAGAAGGAATGACTTGGGATCTCATGCAATGCGGTTAAAAGGGTTAAACCTTGAATAACTGATCTGGTTCGCACGTGGATGTTACTAAGTGCCTAGCGCTAAGGAACTTATTGCCAGGATTGAGCTTTGGCTCTCCCATTAAGCTTGTAGATTGGTAAATAAAACTTTGATTTATTGAAAATTCCTGCCTTTGTCTTGAGTGAATAGCCTAGCCGGTGTACACTAATCATGAACCAACCTATGGACCTTGTCAAAACATCCATAGTGGGTAGCTCTTAACTGCAGGATATAATCACTCTCTTGATAAGATATGGTGATATAATTATGTTTGTCTAGGTAAGATAAAAAGGATGTCCAGTAAAACCTCGCCTAATGAAAAGGGAAAAAAAGATTTTAGAAACAGAATTTTCATCTGAGTAAATGCAAGAAGATTGTGAACGGTTCCTAGGAGTCCTTGGCTTCCTGGATCTGGACCTGGTATGACAACTGGGCCTTTCATTCCGGGAGGCCAGCATCTGGGGGACAGTTGTGATGGAAGACTTTGAGTTCTTCAGCCTTTCTTCAGTTCTGGATTCATCCAACATCTGATCCATCATCACCAGATGGCTGGGTCTCGATGGGGTCTCATTCTTCGACGGCCCGTCGGCGACAGTTGCCCTCGATTCTGCTTTTAAAACTTGTTTTCACTATAATTTTGGAATCAGCACTCGTCACAGTACTCAGAAGTGCTACCAGCATTTGTCCGCTTCGTGCGACCCATATTGAAGAAAACCTCAAATTCTTCAAAAACGATACTACTCAGACTAAATACGTCTTCATTGATTTGGTTCATAAAGCAGAATAACTGTTGATGTCAAATCCGTGGCTATGTAACCAGCATTTATAGCATAAGTTACCATGATACACCTGGATAGAGCACAGTGACGTAACAGGTAAATAAACAACTCCTGATCCGCATTGAATAATAAAGGTATTTTCAGTGGATTATAATATTATAATAATATTGTATATATACACACACACATATATATATATATATATATATATATATATATATATATATATATATATATATATATATATATATATATATATATATGTATACTAATAATGTAAGTTATTTGAGGTATTAATAACAGAGGTAGCATCGGTCAACCTTAATTTGATACCTCCACACCTCACCAGGTGGGGTTTGGTATGGGAAAGGTGCGCCGGTACAGCTAGTGCGCACCAGTCTCTTTGTATACACTGAAGGCTCGACATGAGACTCAGTCTCCTCTTCAAATTCTTCCTGACTTTGGACCTGTGTATCCTCCAATTTTTGTTTTTTTGTTGTTTTTTTTTGTTACATTAAATATGAGGGGTGTAACAAATTCCCCAATTTCCCATTTCATTGTCATTGTCTTATGTGTTTTAATATATATATATATATATATATATATATATATATATATATATATATATATATATATATATATATATATATATATATACACACATCATATAGAATAGTGACCTGGTGATACTTTAAGGCGACATATCTCAGTGGCCCAGATCCGTAGGCATACACACAAGTCAAAGTATCGATAGCGATAACAGGAAGGTGATCATTGGCCTTATTATTCAACAGACATATATATACAACATATTTTTCTGACATTCAAGTACATCGAAGATAGAAAAGTCTTTTCAATTGTGATTTATGGAAACGCCCTTTATTTCATGCCGTACTTGACAGCTATTTCACATTTGAGATCGCAAACAAAGATTTTGAAAGCCTTTATTGACAGACATTCAATGTATACCTTCTAGATACTTAGGATACGTGAGGTCTTGCTGGAAACAAAAGTCCTGGTATGATTAGATACACGTTAGATATAACGATCTGGAATCATAAGGCAGACCACCTTAAGGCCGAGTTTCAACCAACCGATTTTGACCACAGATTCAATAATCCGACACCGTAGACCTATCATTCATTTCTCATACAATATTTATAAGTGTAAACGGATAAAATGCAGACCCTAATTGCGGATAGTCGGTGCTCACATATATAATTGGTCGTCAGGTGTTAATATCCCAACAACTTGGAGTGCCACTAATGATTTATACCGATATTTTATCGGGGAACAGGATCCACCAACTTTTATTTTCACAAAATTTCATCGGTGCATTTTCCGCTAGCATGTGTTCATTCGGCCTAAGGGGCATTTTCTGTAAGCAGGTGTAAATTCGGCCTATCATGCATTTTCCGTATGCAGTTTTAAATTCAGCCTATCAAACTAAGCAAAAAGGAGGAACGAGTAAGGGACATGAAACCGCACGACGAGTCTCACGTGGGTTTCTGATGTGAACAAGATTACGGCTCAACGGCAGGTCAGATGATCCTGATATGAACGCTGTGACTGTGGTGAATCCAGATTCTTCAGTGGATAGTAGTGAGGACCCACCTGAAGGTAGATCTCACCCTCCGGAGGATCATCCCTCGTGTTGGAGTCAATAAGACACTGGTGACTGACGGAGACTCTGGTGAGTCAGTGAGGCACTTGAAAAGTCACTCGTAAGTCAGTGCAACACTCATAAGTGGGTGAGATGCTTGATAACCAGTGAGACATTTGAGAGTCAGCGAGACACTCGTGAATTAATGAGAGTCAAGGAGAAACTTGAGAGTCAGTGAGATACCCATTAATAAGCGAGACACTAGAACGTCAGCAAGACACTTGTGAGTCAGTGAGAGTCAGCGAGACACTTGTGAGTCAGTGAGAGTCAACGAGACACTTGTGAGTCAGTGAGAGTCAACGAGACACTTGTGAGTCAGTGAGAGTCAGCGAGACACTTGTGAGTCAGTGAGAGTCAGCGAGACACTTGTGAGTCAGTGAGAGTCAGTAAGACACTCATAAATCAGTGATACACACACAATCGCCAGTAAGACACTGTGATGGCTTGGAAGGCGGACGGAGTGACGTCAACAGACAGGACACCGCTGTTTGCGCCCGACCCGGACCCGGGCGTCTCTTACCGTGACGAGTCCGGGTCCGGGTCCGGGTCCGGGTCCGGGTCGGACGCCTCGCCCACCCCGGCCCCGCGCGTCTACGCCCGCCGCTGGTACGTGCTCGCCGTCTTCTGTGCCCTGTCCGGCGCGCAGGCCGTCATGTGGAACACCTGGGGACCCGTCTCCGACTCGGCCTCGCTCGTCTTCGGCTGGTCCGGCGCCGAGATCGGCACCTTCGCCGTCATAGGCAACGCCGCTTATGTTGTGACCGTGATGCCCGCCTGCTACGTCATGGACGTCATAGGTAGGTCATCAAAAATGACGTCAGAAGTCTTGCTGTGATGTTGTTGCTCAACCGATTAGCATTACTATAATTGTGGTAGTTATTATCATTATGCAAAGAATGTACAGTAGAACCCCGCTTAATGGGAACCCCACGTTAACGGACACCCCGCGTTAACGGACACCTTTGCTCGGAACGGATCCCTCTATTAGAAGTTTATTTCAACCCCATGGAAGAGGTAACCCCGCGTCGGCGGGCACTATTACCCGGAACGAAGGGTGTCAGCTTACGGGTTCTACTGTATTTTGAAAAGGTCGGAAATCTAATTGACCTCCTCCATTACAGATGTTGTAATCATTATTGTTGTCTTTATTGTTACTATCGTCATTATTTCGATCATGTTTTTCGAATATAACGGAGTCCGTCATATACACATGAATATCAAATGTATGATGTGAAAGATGGAAATCAGATGGGAAAAATAAATATACTTGTTTGAACACTGGACTACGTGAATAGTTATAAGACCAACCTCAGCTGAAAATGTACTAGGCCAGTTTATCTACCGTGCATTCAGCCTATTAGTCACGGTATTAGAAATATCGATGTTTTTATGATACACTATCCGAGTGCGCTGCACCATGCTTATCAGTCATCTGATATCTGATGTGGTACTATAAAGTACTGATGCTATGATAAAGCTATTTTCCACGAGCCGAAGAAAACGGCAGCGATTAATTGTGTTCCTCTCATGCTCAGTTTACACCTACCGATTTTGACCACAGATCTAAATCTAGAATCTGGCACCCACGGCCGATTATTAGGCCCTCCCCATAAAAAACCGGTAACTGTAAGCAAAAGGGAATACAGACATGCTCAATGACTTCTTAAAGCTGAAATACGGGAACTAATCTTGATGTCGCAGTCTGCACTGTGTGGGGGTATATTGGACAGTCCAGAGGGGGGGGGGGGGGGCTACAGGTGGAGTATGGAAGGTAAATATTACAAGAATTCACACAGAGTGCAGTTATTACATGCAGTGTTATGAATAATTGTCTAAATACACAGATACACACACAGGTATATATAGAGAGACACATGATACACAGAGTTACATACATAATATACCTCCCCTCCCTCCAACAAATATCAAATTTACAAATAACCTATACAGGACCAGTACAACCTTGACCCTCATGTCATGGCTCACTGCCCTGCCAGCTTACTCTCAACTGCCCTTGCAAATTCATTACAAAATGTGCAAAATACAGTGAGATTATCCTCTGTAAATAGAGAGATACAGATACAGGTACAAAGATATACATAGTAATTGAGCATATATTGTATTAGTTACCATATTTTGTTGTTGTGGTCATTGCAGTGCCTATAGTGCTTGTCATAGTCGGTAATCACGGCTGTGTGTGCTCTGCTCAGTGTCAGGCGTGCCCTCAGCTCTCTAGGTGTCGGTTTTATAACCCCAGTCAGGCACCCATCGCAGGTAGCGATGTCCTACCCTGCCCATACATTACCATTGGAGCAGAGACCTCATAGGCGACCATTGCCTCAAAGTTGTCCAGTGTATATGTACATTGGACCTAATAGTGTGCGACGCTACTCCCAGTGAATAAATGCCCTTGGTAGCCCTGCTCTACGCATGCGCAATAGTGTGTAGGTTGAGGCTTACTCTTTTTAATTCATTGACAGAGCTTAATTGCTTTATATAAGCTTTAACCCCAAATTGTGTGATATGACATCACCAACCGAATTCTGGCATCCCCGACGATTTTAAAGTACTTTAGAGTCTTCAAGACACTTCACTGGTAGGGCCCTCCGTCACCAATTCTTAGTTGTCTGGTGTAAATGCCTCAATGACTTCGAGTGTCACCCGTGATCGGTGGGGAAACCATGAACCCTTCTCTACTGGTATTCTTCTGTATACTCATACCAGCGTTGTTTTTTTTCTTTATGTTTAAACTGTTTTTCATTTACATTTTTTTTTCTTTTTTAGCAATTTTTAAGGGAATATTGTGTTACACAATCACCGAATTCGGCTATACGGCCGTTCTCCCACTCGTAGGGGACCTGAGGTATATTCTTGCTGCCCTATGTAGCAGCGGCCGTGCTGAGTAGGTGCCGCGTGACCTGCTACAAGCCACCTATGAGGCTACAAGCCACTTGCTATTTCTAGCACCATGTTGAAACCAGTCTAAATGGGTTAACTGGCCACCTGGCAGGTACCTAGATTGTTGGCTGATTCTGTAGCAGTAAGGAAGGTCCCAGATGAACTGACTGATTAGCTGGGTACCAGACTTACACAGAACCACCAGTGGGGACCCAGCAGGGTTCTGCACATTCTCAGTGAGACCCAGCAGGTGTATATAAGAAGCCTGCTGAAGCATAGCTGGACACACTGGGGTGTGGAGGAACAACGTTTGGTACCTCTACAGGGCTCTGTCTCTGTTTTCTGCCAAGGGTGCTTGACCTTCGGGTCCCCTGGTGGTGGGGTAAAAGAGTCCTGGTTCTTTAGAAGGAGAGGGTTGACCATTGGGCCCTCTATCTGGCTCCCGAGATGAGAGCAGGTGATGACGCCTTCAGGGCTCTCCCTGTGATCCTTTCGGACAGTGCCACGGTGCTGGTTTGCTGTGGTAAAACATGGCTGCGCGTTCGCGGGTGGGACCAGCACCAAGATATCTTTTTTATATATTTTTTTTTTATTTGCAAAACAGTTCTGCGTTTAGCAGGTCTTCCACTGAGTTGATACATTTCCAACGATACAGATACTCATTATCAACAGTTACACACATATTTACAAAATTTACAATCATTCTGGACCAAGACCGTGGTGGTGCTCAGGAGGAGCTTCAGCTGGACCCAACACCCAGCCACTACACTACTTGATAAATAGGGGTGTCATCTAAAAACGCACAAAATACTATTACATGTGTTTGTCCATGTTTTCAGATTAATGGTGCATTTTTCATTAGTAGGTATAGACTGGGTCTAGAATTCTGTCGGTGATACCACCAAGAGCATGTCGATATCAAATTTTCGGTAAGAGTGTGGTATACCATGGGTTATACAATTTCTAGGTCCATACTGATTTAAAGTTCATGCTGAACCTTTTTGAATGAGTCAGTCGTTCTTATTCGGGAAATCAATTGGTGACGACCATTTCAAATACCAGGCTGTTTCCATTCACCACAGTGTCGGTATACCAAAACAATCGAACGATTGTTTACGACTGCAGATTTGTGCTGAAACAGAAACTGGCCTTTCATGACCTTAAATTATTAAACGGGCCAACTGGTTCATGACCATAAATTATTAAAGGCGATATCGGGCAATTTACCTTGAAATATATATGATAATTTCCAAGTGTCATAGGACACATTGCTGAATTAAAAACTGTAGTCACCGTACTAGTTTTGATTTAGAGATAAATATTATAATAATATCCTAAAAGAATATATAACAAACATTTTCACATAGTACAAGACAACTTAGAAATTACTACCGATGCTCTGTCACGTAGCGATTCATTTCTGATCAACCAAATATTGGTATTATTCGTTCACGAGGTTGTTAGAACTATATCACTAAACGCTTTCTAACAGAATCGGCCTGCTCTGCAGTGACAACTAGGAAGATCTTAAGAATCATGTTTTACTATCATTCTCAATAATTCCCTGTTTATTGGGAGAATACAGGTGCTTTATATATTACCTATGTGTACTCTGTAAAATGTGTATAATAAAGGGGAGAGGTTTACAGTGTGATTCATGTTGGTAGGAATGAGGACGGCCACGTTGTCCATGGCGGCCATGCTGGTGGTGGGGTCGGGAATCCGCTGTCTGACGTCACACCAAGTCATCCTCTTCTGGTCTGATCCCCTTTTCTATACATACTGATCATAGTGTATACCTCTGTCTTTGCGTGAAAAAAATGAATTTATCTTGAATAGAAATCCTAGATGTTACTCTTTTAAAAACAGTCATCGCTAGTTAATAAGATGGAAGTGTTACATGAAGCAACACATTTTCTTCATTTTTATTACAATGTATGAGTTTAAGTCTACAATGATCTAAGTGACACTTTAGGTTTTCTTTTCTTAGTTTTTTCTCTTTGTTATATATGAAAAATAGTTTATCACAAGTTGTTGCAATTCCCTCAACCCATCTAGTGTTTACACATTCACGCTCTAACTACAACGACAACACAGGTCTTTACTATATACCCATGCCGTATATACTGTAAATACGCACCGTTGCGGCCTATGACGTAAAAATACTGTACGGACCGCCGGTCCGTACACTAAAATACGGACCACCTTGCCATACACGTTTATTAACATATCGGTTGTTAAAAATTAAATTCATGATTTTCTTTTTAAATTTTGGGTATATAGTAAATATATAACGTCCAACCATGCTTGTACAAGTCACAGAACTCGATGATAATTTACGGTTTATACGGAACTCAGCATAAATGCCTCGTTCCGTACAAACCGTAAATTACCATCTCGTTCTGTGAATTGTACAGCATAGTCAGGACGTTCTATATAAATACTTCGGTGTGAAACGTGGCATATTTCTCTAAATTGTATTCCGCCTATAATTGACCGACCACACTAAATCGTCTGCCTAAACCCCCTCCAGTACCATTTTTTCCTGTTTTTTTCAACTCCCATACACATAAAACATCTCAACACTTTCGATAGAATTTCCCAACTCACCCACTCCTTTGATATTCCGTTTCATTTCACTTATCACTACAATCATACCCCTACATCTTCATACTTTGTGATTTCATCAAAGCAGTATCCTAATACATAAACTATATTGCAATAGTACAAACAATTCAATAATATCTAATTACGAAATCCGTCAATAAATTGTGTTTACACACATCCACTCTCCTCCTCTCATTTTATTAGATGGGGGGAGGGTGTATAAACTATAGATGATAAAATTTTTGTTTTTTTTATATGGAAAGATATCTTCTATTTGTATGTATATTCAATATTCCATGCCTGTGATAAGAACGCAAGTTAGTTTCAAATGATATACCAGGGCTGTGATATATCATTTCCTGGCTTTCATTTGTTCATGCATATTGATACTAACACAACAGACGATGGCTTTGTGGACAGGTAGTTCGAACTATTCTAATGGTTTTTTTCGCAGCAGTTTTATGGTGTGATGTTTTAGGATGTCCGTCATTTTGTCCCTGCTGAGCGGTGTTGTGGGGACTGTTACACTCTCCGGAGCCCACTATTCTGATGCTTTATTCAATGCCGTTTTATGATGTGATGTTTTTGTTGTTTTATGTCAGCCATCTCGTCCATGCTGAGTGGTGTGGCTGGAACTGTCACACTCTCTGTAGCCTACTATTTTGATGATTTATTCATTGTAGCTTTCTGATGTGATGTTGCAGTAGGATGTTGGTTATTTTCTCTGTGCTGAGTGGTGTGGCTGGGAATATCACACTCTCTGGAGCACACTATTCACATGTTTTTTAACAGTAGTTTTATGGTGTCATGTTGTTGTAGGATGTCAGCCATTTCATCCGTGCTGAGTGGTGTGGCTGGGACTGTCACACTCTCCGGAGCTGCTCTCTTCTCCTCCCTCTGGTTCCCACCCTCTCAGAGAGCTACTTGCACTGCAATCATCCAGACGTTTTCCTTCCTCGGTGTCTCTGCTTCATTTGTTTTAGGCATGTATTCCCGATATCTAATGATAACTATATACTCTATAAGTGGAGCTTATATGGATTTTTTTTATATTGTTAAAGCACGTTTATACTGCCAACCTACCTGTTCTTGGTAAATTTGAATAACTTATATTCATTATCAATAAAATAATACCAATTGCTTGACGAAAGGTAATATATCGTAAGGTTCAATAGGACTATGCAAAACTTATTTGAGCAAATATTTTCAAATGAATATCTCCTTATTAATATTGCATTTAAGGTGAATTTAGACCGAACCTTGTGGATACGAGCTGACCATATTTTCCATTTTTCAGGACCAGCCTTTGTGCATTATGTGAATCCCCACAAGAACAGTACAGGAGAACTGTTCTCCACACATCTTCATGTTCAGCAGAACCTCTCTTACGTGCATGGGGCCCACATGGATGTTTTCCTCAGTACGACCGACAATCATACAGGTAAGGCTGTCTGTCCTTGTGTGCTGACAGAATGTACATCCGACGGTCATAAAGGTATGTAGACTGTCTCAGTTTGCTGACTGAATGTACGTCCGACATTCATGAATGAATGGCAGACTGTCCCTGTATGCTGACATAATGTATGTCTGACAATCATACAGGTATGGCAGACTGTCTCCGTGTGCTGACAGAATGTATGTCTGACAAGCATACAGGTATGGCAGACTGTCTATGTGTGCTGACAGAATGTATGTCTTACAAGCATACAGGTATGGCAGACTGTCTATGTGTGCTGACAGAATGTATGTCTGACAATCATACAGGTATGGCAGACTGTCTCTTTGTGCTGACAGAATGTATGTCTGACAATCATACAGGTATGGCAGACTGTCTATGTCTGCTGACAGAATGTATGTCTGACAATCATACAGGTATGGCAGACTGTCTTTGTGTGCTGACAGAATGTATGTCTGACAATTATACAGGTATGCCAGACTATCTCTGTGTGCTGACAGAATGTATGTCTGACAATCATACAGTTATGGCAGACTGTCTCTGTGTGCTGACAGAATGTATGCCTGACAATTATACAGGTATGCCAGACTGTCTCTGTCTGCTGACAGAATGTAAGCCAATACAATTCTATAGTGACCGATTTTGCGGCTGATATTGTGTTATCAAGTACAACTTGACGACCATTGCCTAGACGACCTACAGTCGCCACGTATTTAGTCGTCTAGTACAAACACCAGGTAAGTATCAAATATATCCCTGCATGATAAAAACGCCTCATGTATATCTCTGCGAGCATGATAGCAGTCAATCTAAGTCAGTTTAAGTATGTAATATTTATTTTGAGTTTGTTTAGGGGAGGGTGGATAAATTAAACTGTCCTTTGTTTTCGTTTTATTCATTCTTTTATTTATATTTTCCACACTCATGTTTCTCATCCTAATCAAGTTCCAAGATAGTGCTTCAATTGATGACATTTTATTCGGGTTTATATCATCAGTCAATATATCTAATTCCTATTCCAGAATCTGTGATAACCAAGCAAAAAGAAGAGATCATGATATATTTGTATACAGGTAATTATGAATTATCATTTCTTTATTGATGCCAGGTATGATACTTTGGAACACCGTCAATAAGCTTTGCGTGGTATTGAATAGGATACCTCAATCGGTTTAGATCCAAAGATTAATAGTGAAATCTGACTGATATCAAGTATGAATTAGGTTTTAACAGGCAACTATGAGCTTACACTGACATATTCAATTTTTTCTTTAACATATACCCCACCAGTGATATTTCTAAAAGAATGAATAGGTATGCTTTGACTGCGATTGATGTGGGTGGACTGTTGTAACGTTGTGTTCCCTGTGTCCGTACAGAGGCGGGTATCATGGCGTTACTATTGCTCCTGGTGCTGGTCTACTTTCCGTCCAAGCCGCCTGTACCACCCAGCGTGTCGGCCTCCACCTCCCGCCTCCAGTTCAGCCGGGGATTGTGGGCTCTCACAAAGTCAGCACCTCCTTGTCACTACCCCAACTGCTGCCCCGGTCTAAGTGGCCTGCTTTAATTTTCTTAAAGATTGAATCAAGTATATTCGTATTACATCAATATAAAATTTCCCCTGTAGCGGTTCTGAATGTATGCTATTTCCATAGCTGTGCGCTATGGAATTGTTGAAAATAGAATTCACACCGGAAAAGTATGTTGGCGATAATTTTACTTGCCAACAAAGTCTTGGCGATTATATGAGTGATGAAATGTATCGCTTGGTGTGTCCTCTACTCGCTGGAATATGAGAGCGACTATGGTGTAGGCAAGTTAAAAAGTCGCCAGCACACACGTGAGCGATCCAATGAGCGATAATATCAAACATGTTTGATATTCTCGCCAATGCAACGCCAAATTCGCCCACATAATCGCCAAGACAGAATCACTATGATAGTGATAAAAAGAGGGACACACCAAGTTTTCAGTCCATTGTCAGCGATATATGAGCGAGTCCTACTATTGACATTAAGTCAACCTATCAGATTGAGGTTTTTAGTCACATGATCACCTTTTGTCCGTAAAAAACCCAAATTTACTCGCCGATTTAGAGATCGCCAAATATCAAACATCGCTCATACATGGCAAGTTTTGTAGTAATTTCTCAGAGGAGTTTTTCGCTGCCGTTTTCTGCTGCCTTGACTTGCTTGGTATGTCTTAAAGTTGTCAGCAAGTCAACAAAAACCCCTCCCACCTTGTAGGCGAGAAATAGCGAGCGATTCCATTACTTGCTGGTCCAAAATCGCCAAGGGTTCCGCTCGTTTGGTGTGTCCCCGGCATCATGCTGGAGACACACCGAGCGAGTAATGCAGCGAATTCCGGAATCGCCAGCACAAAATAGGAAGTATGCGAGCTATTTTTCTATATTTACCTGATTATTGCTTCCAAGACATTGAATTTTCGGTGGGAGATATTACCATGAACAAATATCTCATATATATGCTTGTTGTGCTGGCGATTCCATAGATCTCTGCCTTGACTCGCCTGGTGTGTCCCCGGTATCAGGGGTTATTTATCTTTGACAAATCCTTTTGAGAATCTGCAGTGGAATACAATCTCCTCATCTGAATATTAGGGTACCAGCTTCCTGAGGCAAGTATTTTCCCATGAAATTGTCGGCGATGGTTACCCCCATTAAGGTATAGAATCTCAAGAGATTTGATTTTAGACACGTCTGAAAAAGAGGTCAGCAAGCAGGATGACATGTTTTTCGCACCCCACACGTAAAGGGTGCTTGACTCCCAGTGTGAGTGTTCGCTGTGACCATGTATGAGTATATGTACGTGAACGGTTTGTCCTTCGATATGAATCAAATTCGCCTTTTTTCCCTTGAGAATCCCAAAACCACCTTGCCATGAGATTTGTGTCCCGGTGGAGAATTGTAGATTATATGCACATCTTCAGTGCTACCCTACGAATTAGTTACCGTAGGTCGGTTCACATGGACAATGTCAGTACGGATGATACTTCTACTCACATGCATACAAAGTGCACGTTCATTTAACCCTAGATCATAATAGGGAGAGCAGAGCTCTGTCAGTTAACAGAATTGTCCAGTAATTATCCCCCTGTGGGAGCCGGTCCGGAAAACCTGTTAGTGGGCCGTCTTAACCACCATGAGAATATGGAAGTCTACAGGTATACCTGGGACCCAAGTTGAACCGTATCATAAGACAGGTTCCAAGCATCATTTTACCCCGTTATTTTTCTCCATAGGCCTAGCATTAGAAACTCATACTCCTAGGCCGTGAAGGTAGTGTACCCAATACACAATGGCTAATTGGGTGATTTATTTTGTCAATTAATAACGTTTTACGGGGTGAGATAAAATCAGAAATCAACTAGGTCCGCTCTCCACCGAGTTTGACTGCAGACTAACTCAGAGTCAAACTCGGTGGAGTACGGACCAAGTTATTTTCATCGCGTGAGTTTCCTTAGAAATAACCCATCAACTCTGCTGAAGAAACCATCCTATATACAAGGTTGGTCACATAATACAGTGCTAACCCATAGTACATGTACTTCCATGCATGAGTTTAACTGTAATACTCAACAGCGGGACCAGGACTGCAGCGCCCTCTCGTAAAGAACAGATGCACCGTCAATTCGGCACCTGTGCCATTACAGGAATACAAGGAGTAAATAGAATGTTCATCTTTGATGAATGAGCGTGCAATTATGAATGAATAATTATAAAAGGTTTCAGTCACATTCAGTCTATGGATAGTTTTCTGTAACCCACTTGCACTCATTCAAACCATTTCTGCAACTGCCGGAGTCTAGGATCCAAACATATCAGCACCAGTGGGTCAATCAGGTATTTTGGTCTCTAATGATTAGTCATGGTCAGTTGGGCATACCTTTGAGACCCTGAGACACTGGCACCCTGACCCTTTCTCACTCTCACAGTGAATAGCACACATATAGTGATGGGATAGATTTTTCTCATCATGCTGAAAGTGTATATATATGAGCACTCTAACCTTTAATAGGCAACGTATATAGCACGTGCAAGCACGCTCTAATAATGTTCAATTGTATTTCAATTGGATAAAAGTTAGATGATTTACTACATTATCAGAATTATTTAGGAAATACATTATGATTCCCCCGTTTCCCCATTGTTTTCTAATTATATATGTTGTTCTTATCGTTTTATCTCTAATGCCCTAGGAAAACGTCATTCTGGCTTCTGGCTTTAGCATATGCGACCCCAGCTGGACTATTTGGAGTGTGGGGGTCGGTGCTTAACGTCAACCTAAAGCCAATAGGAGTCTCACAGGTATGCCTCAAAATAACTGATTGCAAAGTATGAATTGTTAAACGGGTAGAACACATAAGACAAGGAGATAGAGGACAAACAGTCCTTGAGAGAAAAAATATGTAAAGGAGTTGGGCACTATCATTCATCATTAGTATTCTTAGTAGATAAATTGCCCACAGTGTCATTTTTATGAATGTGACTGTTGCTTGACTGTTTCTAGGCCCAGGGTGCGCAGATTGGTCTTTACTACAATCTGGCTGGCGGGTTGGCTGGAGTTGCTGTTAGCAGGTCAGTGTTTTTATCATGCTTGTCCTAGTTTTCTATATGATCTATGCTGTTCCGTATCTCTTTTGATTCTTTCATCACGTTCAGGTCAGCTTTTGAATCCCTCAATTCTTTTTTTAGGCTACACATTATTTTATACTCTTTTAGATTTTCATTGAGATTCACTTTCTGCCATCTTAACATTTGTTATACATGTCATTACAACCACCCACATCTGTCATATCAACATGTTACTTCACACTTCCCCAGATAAAATGACCTCCTGCTATTTCCATCTTACGTAACCTTTCCCCAAAGTTTACTAAATTCCTAAAATGTCTTCAGTTATTTCACTCTCCCTCCAGGCTCTCGGCCATCCTACTCTTTCACTTTGTAAAGTTCAGGTTTTTATATCCCTATCGTGGCCAAGTAATATCGGTTTCTATAAGAAGAAAGTAATCATGAAAATTACTCTTATTTATTAGTTAACAAATTGGCTGAATTGGAACAGTTGCCATTTTGGTTAGTCTCCTCCTTCCTGAGGTTTACAGTATTGCTGCCATGCTTTGAATTGCATACTTAACCCTATTATTGCTCGGCACTAGTTCCTAGTCTGTCCACATGGGGGCAGGGCACTCTGCCAATGACACTTTGAGTTGTTCAGTGTCATGAATGGTCCTCCTGACATGTGCGACAGACTGGAAGAGGTGCTCTACCAGAATAATGCGGCCATCCTCCATTGGCTATTGGTACTACAGCCAATGGGAGAGAAGACCTCACGGATACCAAGCCTGTCAAGCCAACCCCCTGAGGGGTGTCTAAAAGAAGAAGCATTTTGTTGAAATAAAAATGTGAAGTTCTTGACTCATAGTAGTACCTAGTGCATCTGTATTTTAGTTCTTATTTCTTTACTCTAAGAGGGGACCCCCACCTACCACGATAGGCCACGACATGCTTCCCGATCGCTACGATTTGAAATGCCCAATTCGTGGCCTATCGGTAGGTCCCCGATAGTTTCAAATCGTGGACATGGTTTGAAATCGTAGAGCGTGGAAACGCCTTTGGAGGACCAAAAACATAAACCATGGTCACGATTCAATCTGTGTATCAATGTATATGAGTTTTAATATTGAAATATATTATAATTTTAGAAACATTAAATGAATCTGAATAGTTTTTTAGAGGTATTCACAACATAATTTGAAGTTATTTTTCAGACTCTAATACAATCAAATTGAAAAAGATAACTGTGATAGAATCGTGATTCCGATCTGAAACTATTATTTTCAGACCTTTATCCTTAATCAAATGATATCATATTTTCACCGAATATATATCTGTATACGGCCTACCTAATTCTAGAATTTCATAATCTTCCATCTAGTATTTCACCCACAAGAGATATTTTCCCATTCAAATACACTACAATACCCTACGAAATTTCCAAAATGTTGGAAGTTATCGGGACCTCTACGATTGGCGTTTACAATCGCAGCCTATCGTGAGCTGTCGTAGACGTAACCGCAGAAACCTGTTCCACCTATCACGATTTTGCCAGACCTCACGCTTCAATCGGAATGGTGTCGGGAAGGCCGTCGTAAGGCCAATCGGGACCAGAATCGTGGTAGGTGGGGGCAGGCTTTTAAGGTCTGTGTCTAGCTTGTGTAGGCCCTAGACTTTATAACTTGCTACCACACTCTAATCCCAGGTTCTCTATTATACTATAATCTAATCTATTGTTACACTCTCCCACACATTCTCAGTCATCCTGACATTATTTCACTTGTTCGACAGGCAGTCGTTTCAGATTACTTCACTTCCCCTCATGTTTACTGACACCCCGCAATATCACCTATTTTTACACTCTTTCCCATATTTACTGACATCCTGATATCTCACCTGCTCTTACACTCTCCCCCATGTTCACTGATATTCTGATATCTCACATGTTGTTACACGCTCCCCCAGATTTTCTGCCTATCCCCCAGGTTCACTGACATGTTGTTACACTCTAGCCTCTCAAGATTACTGATATTCTGATATTTCACCTGTTGTTACACTCGCCCCCCAGGTTCGCTGATATCCTGTCGGGCCATATGAAGCAGATTTTGATCGTCTTGGACGTCCTGGCAGCTGTCGCCCTCTGGTGGGTGATCATGTTGTGTGAGCGGTATATCCCCTTTAATATGCGTAAGTCATATTTTATGTGTATCCCTTTAACTTTTATAGTGTAGGCAACAATGTAGTTTTTTTAGTTTTTTTATAGCTTTTATTTCATTCTGTCATATTTGACAGATCTTCCATGAAACAAACAAATACAAATAGTAGCAACAGTAAGACATAAGGTTACATGTGAAAGGTATGTTGATGAGTGATGAATAAAGTGGTGCATTAAGTATATTAAAGTTCATAGTTGGCGCACCTTTATACATAACGTCTATATTTTGGTCAGTTCACGTTTGGCCAAGAATTTGAATGTAGTGATGAGCAAACAATTTTTATTTTCCCCTGTATTCAATCATGCCTTTTTTGAAGGAATATACATGATACATTAGCCATTTATCAGAGGGTTTTTAATGTTTTAGTAAAGGGGAAAATTATCGATCTTTATATATGATTCCCAACAAATGTATTATGTTCGTGATTTTCAAAAGAGAGTTCAGTGAATTTGTCTTTCCCTTGAACAGCCTCCTTGTTTGTCGCCGCCATCTTGGCTAGTGTGTTCATCAACAGTGGAGTGGCGCTGTTCTTTGAGCTGTCCAGTGAGACCTGCTACCCAGTGGCTGAAGGTATCGTCGGGGGATACCTCACTCTGGTGAACAACTTAATAGGGAGCATCTTTCTCCTTTTGCTATACATTCCAAACATTGGTAAGTTTATTTCACTATAACGGTGCAGTACTTTTGATACTTATGTGCTGCTGACCCCTATACATTATGAATAATTAGTAGAAACCAAACGAGAGTTAGATTTGTCAATGTTTATGCCACGACGGGAAGGTCGTGTAGTGAGGAGCAGACCTGACCAGAGTGGCATAGACATTGACAAGTCTAACTCGAGTTCAGTTTCGTATTTATCCTACCCCGTCTATGCTTATATTACTGTTAAAAATATTAACATTGAGTCAACGACCAACAGAACTTTTTCCATAGTAGCTGACATCCTGCTCTCTGATTGGTCAATATTGTTATTATTCTAGTGGCATAAAAAACACTTTATGTCACGGCCTACCACATAAAATGTCCCTATGTTAAGTCTATGGCCGTTTTTTATTAGGGGTAGGATAATGCACTGCACCCTGACCCGAACGATTTTATACGGAATACGTTAAAACACCGACTGAGTATAGATTTTCACTTCAACATTATCAGGTTGTTCTATGTAAATATACTCACCTTTGCTTCAAAGATTATGGCTTATACGCATGTACTACAGTGCATTTTCTATTGTCTTTGGTTACCTGTGGTCATCCTTTATCAGTCTGCTGATACAATACACCGTTCGTTTCTTATACAAAAATATCCAAAATCTGAGAGAAAATTACAGAAATTTACCCAACACACCTGACTGGTCATGATAGCACCTATATATCTTAGATCGGATAGATGACAGTGCTAGAAGTTGTACTACACTTTAGCAGTTGGACTGCACTCTAGTCCTATTAGTATTCACTATTAGTAGTAGGCTATTACTAAGCGTCTAGTCCTTCTGAGGTTATGACCGCTTGTATCTGAAACCAGTTGATATTGTGCATGTATTTCACAGGAACCACCTGGATGAACTGGACCATGTTTGGTGGCAGCCTCGTAGGCCTGGTACCTCTGGTACTGGTCAGAGCCAGGTATCACCGTCTGCAGATTGACTCCAGTGCCTTGAACCCATCACTTCAGACGGCAGGCGAGCAAGCACCTCAATGATGCCTATAGCAAAAAGCTTCCTGTGTGAAGTGCCAATGTACAGCTCACAGTCATGCCCAGGCTTTGTGGTGCCATGTCAGCTGCCTCTTATCTATTATTCTCTAAGAGATAAGTAATACATAATAGTTTTAGTGATGCATTATCGGTTTCTAGCAATGCATAGTTATGTTTTTATTAATGCATAATAGGTGCAGGATTCATAGTCCTGGTAGTCCTTTATAGAAGAAGACTTCTGCAATACAGTATTTGCATTGCTGAGATATAGGCCTACTCAAATACCTCACATTTTCTCAGGGATTGTGCAATCATCCTAATGTATATTGTAGAGGGCGCGGGTGTAGCCAAAAGTAGTTTTTCCCCACAGGTAGATCATACAACTGTGACTATACAAGGTCTTACCCATGGGTTACAAAGTCTCCATTGAAACACTCGTACTCTTAAGGAATTTAAAAGGCTAACCAAAAACGTCTGAATGGAATCTATTCCTATATGATTGGAACATAAATAGATTTTCCTATCACGATATCACTAGATTAATTTTTAAACTCATAAGCTGAATGAAGATTGCAAATGCAGAATTATTGCATTTATTATGTAACGACTGAACGATTGAACTTGTTGTTACAGTACACATGTTGTACCTGTGGACATATAAATGATGTAATCGATATGGGTGCTGATGGAAACCAGCAAACATTCTTCATTTTGTTTGTAAGCCTATGAGACTAGAAAAGAACAAGAAAATGTATACACATGAAATGAACAATAAAGAATGATGGAAACAAAATGTGTAGGGCGACAGTAAACCATTGTATTTAAATGGCCATAAACCACACCCGTGGTTTACGGATTCAAAACACATTATCAAGGTTCTAGGTATAGAAATTATCATTGACGACCATGGGTAAGATATACAACAATCAATGTTTTTTAGATAATCGTGTCTGTTTCTTGTGTATTATAACGCGTCAACCTTTCCTGGCAAAGGGCCGCCTCTTAACATTGCGCTGTTCACGCTGCATAGTCATTCGAGTGGATGGAAATTTCTTACTAGTAGACCCCTCCAATTTATCCATCCACTACTATAACTGAATGCGGCTATGAGCCATTTTCCATTGGACGACGAAAATAGCAATGATTATTTAATTCCGTTCAAGGTTATGTCGGTGGTGGCACCGACTGTACGTCGGCATCAAATAGTCAAACATTCAGTGTAGCTCTTTTTCTTTCCTGTATCTTACATGTTCCTACCGATTATAATGTTCTGTAGGCTTTGCAACGAAATTAAGGCATTTGAATTCTGTTGGTCATTCACTAAGTTGGTGAATGGTGGCTTCACAAATCCTCACCAAATTAATCGGTGAGCATTGAAATACTAGGCTGTTTCTGTTACCCGATCTTTGATCGCTAGTATACCAAGAAAATCGATCGATAGTTCCCCGACTGTAGATGGATGCCATATAATCGGCCAATGGAAAATGACCTTACCATGATCTGACTGATTTGAGTCAGCCTCAGCCTCAGCTTGGTGGTGAGGGTGTTGAAAAAGCTGTTTGGCGGAGTGAGTCTCAGTGTAGAATTGTGATAAGTGGAAGATACTACTCTGTGATATAAGACTGCGCACGGGTTTGTTCACTTGAATGGTCGGTTTAGCATTACTTTTGTCCCATCAATGTCGTGATGAATAAAATCTTTAATACTGTCAAACATGTGAGAAGCAATAATACCCGGATTTATAGAAACCCGTGTGATAGCAAAACAGTCCACAGAATCCCCTCTTCTGAGATATTAATTGATCTATACCATATTATTAGAAACATCAACCAAAATGTCGGAATGGACCTTGAAATAAGTCTCCTCCGAGAAGGCATTATGAAAAGAGATCAACTATCACATCATACCTGTATGTAAATTATAAAAAAGAGTTAAAAAAGAATTTCTGAATACTATTCCAGCAATAACTAATTTTACTATATACCTACTGCCATGACTATCGTAATTACTACACGCTGCTCCCCACAATGTTCTGCACAGCTGTGCAGTAAGTTAGGGTTCATCTCACGGTCGCAACGGACAGTATTACGATGTTGATAAAAATGGCCGACATAGACGTCGATTCGATAACGCTAAATGAATGCTTACCATTGAAATAAAACACAGCATTAAGTGTAGCGAAATTAAAACGATACACATGAAATGTTAAGACAGAGCGAATAAAAAAGGAAAAATTCCCAAAGAAATGTTTAACTCACATATTTAGGAGTGTCTTAGAAGCTGTTCCACGAAGCACCGTCATCGCGGAAGCTAGCCTGTCGAAATGTAAACATAAAGTCAGAAGGCTTAATAACCACCAATATTTAATAGAAAACCACATAAAAAGAACGATAATAATTGATAAATAATATTAACATAATTATAAATGAATAAAAAAAACAATTTGATAATTTTCAATTTTTACGAAAATAAGGCCAAAATAAGCGACCAACTCGTTCGAAAAGCAGAGCGTCATGTTGTCGTCTGATAACAATGGATACGGCAGGCGATTCTTTCGATTAAGAGGCCGAATTGATATACCAAGAGGAAATACACCGCACGGGAGAAGACAGAGAACAGTTAGCGAATACTTCGGAAGCCAAAAACGAATTAGAAGAGTTTATCAACAGCAAAAGGAGCAAAGAAACGGTAAAAAAAACAAATCGCGATGTCCGGAATTTCTGCGAATGGCTCAACAAGGAGAAGAATGAACTACGAAAAATTGAGGATATAGACGCTGATTCGCTAAATTTGCTCCTGGGCAGTTTCTTCATACACGTTACTCGTAAAGATGGCACGGATTATGAACCGGATTCGCTAACGGGTATCTTTAGTAGCTTAAAAAGACATTTGGAATCCAACGGCTACAAGAAGAACATAAGTACGGCCTCAGTTTTTCGTACCACTCGTCAAGTGATAGCTAGCAGAAAAAAAGATTTAAAATCTAAAGGAATGGGCAATTGACCGAATAAGGTATGTATCATATATGTTTCAAAATGTGTATTGAAGATTTAATATTTAAAAAAGAAATCTGTTGATTAATAAATTAGTTAGAAATATTCATATATATATATACAAAAAGTATTACTAGAAATATTAGATATATACGATTGTAAAATTAAATTATAAAGCATAAATACATTAAACAGGGATGAAAGTCAGGACTGATGAAAAAGTCGGAAAGAAAATCACACAATAAACTGGGGCATATTGGGGGGGGTAGCGCCCCCCGTGCCCTCAAACAAAATGATTTTCATACTTTGTTAATGATCATATTTCAAGATGCAGAAATTTATGATATCCGTCAATTGTCGGCAAACTTGCATCCCTGATTAATGTCTAGGCTAAAAATATAGGTGAAAAAAATTAATAAATAACTCGAAATAGATTTAAATGTGAAGAACTAAATTACAGATATCACAACTATTATATATTTCAGTGCGATGCTCTAACACAAGAGGAGGAAGAGCGAATCTGGGCAAGCGGTGCTTTCGCTATCGATGACCCTGTTGGCCTCCATAACTCGCTATGGTACCTCACATCGAAAAGTTTTGGCCTCAGAGGACGTCACGAATCACGACAGTTGTTGTGGGGCGACATCGCGATTACTAAAGATATGAATAACGAGGAAGTGGCGACTTTCAAAGAAAGAGTAACAAAAACGCGTCAGGGAGACGGTAATACTTTACGAGCTTTCGTACCCAAGATGTGGGCGAACAAGATCACCCCCGACCGATGCCCCCTGCGACGGCTGCGTATTTATGAGTCGCACCGCCCTGTGGATACTCTACACGACAACGCGCCGTTTTACTTATGCGTCAACCATAAGAGATCAAGCACAAACAACTGCTGGTATGCCTGTATGGCAATGGGCCAAAACGAACTGTCCAAGATATTGAAAGTTGCCGCTGCGACAGCTGGAATAACAGGGAAAAGGATCAGCAATCATAGCATGCGAAAGACAACGTGCACGAATCTCGTCCACGCAGGAGTTCCCCCCACCATAATCGCCCAGCTCAGTGGGCACAAGAACATTCAATCAATTGCCGCTTACGCGACGGCTTCGGAATATCAACAGCGACAAATGTTCGCCATCCTAAACGAGGGGACATCAAGGTTCGGCTTACCTGTAGCAGGTCCTGCGACAGCTGTAGTACGTGAGGTAAATATAAATCCAACGCCGATCATCAACTTAAATCCATGTATTGTGCAGAAATAATAATAATCCGAGTATATTTATATCATTATCAACGTTGTTGATACAACGCAGAACATCGAATTAATTCCTGATAATAATTCGGGTATTTTTATAACACAGTGATCCTAAGGGTGAGGTAACTCCTCCTCGTGTGTAGATTATTAATGTTGATCCAACGCAGAACATCTACTTAAATCCAGAAGTTGAGTTGACGCTGACAGGCCTTGTAATTTTGTATATTTATCACAGGTTCCAGCAATTGAAAGTGCAGAATTGACTCCAGCCGTAGCCATGCAGACAGAGCCCGTAGTGGTGAGTGAGCGTGCTGTGGCAGTGACTGGTCCGGTGGTGGTGGGCGGCAAAGACGTCCCCCCCTCAGCGAAACGGGCGAAAGTCCAGGAAGAACATGAAAGTGTAAGCATAAAAAACGGTTAGAAAAGCATTTAGAATAAGAGAAAATTGTAAAATACATATATTTAAAACTAATACGATAACACAAATCTCGTTCCAGGACGAACATCTAACGCAGGAATTTCTAGAAGGCATGGATAACGAGATGGTGATGGCCGTTCCAACTCGTCCCCCCCCACCTCCGTACATTCCAGCGAGAAATGAAGAGATTCGGCAAATCCAAACTGTCACAAACTCGTTAAGTCGCAACAACGTTATAAGGGGAATACTTTCAGGTGCGACTATTTGGGGTGGTACGTTTAACTTCAATATCCAAATGTAACTATATATGAGTTGATTACAGAGAGAAAGGCGCCATTGCAACTTGAAGATATTTTAACGGTCGCTGAAATTTGATGAAAATAAAGATTGCTTTTGTGTTGAAATACTTTGTTGCCGTCTTCATTAAAGTTTACCAGAGTGATCTATAGACATTAACGAACAAAATGAGACCATTGACAAGATTTAAATCAGTGAATAACTTACCTTTTATAGAAAAGTTTGTGAAGTAAAATCCGGTAGGTCTGAGTCGTTTGCCGCCCGACTGCGCATTAATGTCACTGGGTCAGATGCACCGGCAAAAAAGTTTAAAAACGATCTCCAAACAGATGTTCGGTCCGAATAGTTAACATAGTAAGTGCTAGGAGATAGAAAGGCGGAGTTGGCGTTAGCATTGTTTCGCATTCCGCTATGTTTGCAGTGTTAAATGCTAAGACTACGGTTCAGAGAGTGAATAAATGTGAGGTGTGCTGTGATTGGCTGAAATATGATGCATCGACGAATGAGATACTAGCTTTCTAACGGTTTGCGGGTATAGGCTTGCCGCCATGATTTGAAGGTGGAGTCAAACATTAGGGTTCACGTTGATCGTTCTGTGCCCAAATTGGATTTAAAATGGCTCTTACAACTTAAATAAGGTAAGAATATGAATGTTTTGGAGGCATATAGTAAAGATAAAACGTTGTACCTGTACAGGAACATCGTTTTATTACTATATCTCATCACTATAAATGCTAATCAAGTCCGGATAATGTACATAACAAAGAAAATTGGAAGTGTCCCACTTATTGACCTTTGAACTTTGAACTCAAAATAACTAATGTGACTTTATGTGCTCATTTATGGACCTTAATGGATTAATGATTTGGAACTTTACTTGAAAAAGGCTACTTTTGCCGAAACGTTGTACATAGTTGTTTACATCAATAAAGCCATCACCTAAAACCGAATTGGGCAGCTGTTGAGTTGTACTTGTTTAAAACCATCTAAAATCTTTAATAGTTTTTAATAAAATTAGCAATTATTGTGTCTATTGAGTCCTCCATTCCAGTATGAGCTGATTATAGTGGTTTGCATTTTTTGTAATGATAGTGGCTAAGATTTTGTTATCCATTGATTAGGAAGCGTCACTAGTATCCGAAACCAGTTGGTATTGTATATACATCTTGATATCTCCTCAATAATCCATCAAATGAGGTTACCCACATTACCGTTTAAGTAATAGATATAGATATCTGAATATGACCTATCGCTTCAACATCGCATTATTCTATTTCCTTCATGTCTATGAAGACTATGAGGCTATGCAACTCACTGATAGCTTATCGCTCTGAACATAGATTAAATAGGTATCATAACATGTAAAGCTGATACACATTTAGTCCTCTAATGCTAAAGAATATGTTGCTCTGAAGATGTTTTGTCAAAAAGGCTGCGGTGACTTTGAAACAAGCTTCATTTTAGGCCTAGCGAAAAAGGTATAATAGACCTGTGTGCACCGAACCGTGTAGTGGAACGGCCTGTGGAGGAGAAGGAGGCAGTTAGAGTGCATCACAAGACAAGAGAATACCAGGAGATAAAGTATCACCACAGGGCCGGGTACCTTGTCACACCTTATAAGAAGCCCGTGGTTGGATATTCCTAGTAGTGTTAGATATATGAGCAGCTCAGTTTATTAGTTCAATCTTATCCTAACCACATCAGGACTAATCCATATCAAAAGCACGTCCTCCAACCTGAGATAAGATTGACACAGGAGGCCATGCCATGGAACGCCGACACGGGAGAGGGGACTGCACTCATCCACACAGACAAGAACCTGGAGGAAGCAACTCAACCTGGAGGGCTCCAGGAGGGAGGGTCAGCTGAGACATCACCCGCTGAGACCAGGGTCTACAAGCGGCGCTGGTATGTGCTCTTTGTGCTCTGCCTGCTCGCACTGGCCGATTCCATCTCATGGAACACTTGGGGCCCTGTGTCCGACTCTGCCATGCTCGTGTTTGGCTGGTCCGCCGCCGATATTGGCCTGATGGCTATTGTCGGTAACATTGGCTATAGTGTTGGCGTGTTTGGAGCCTCGTATATCATGGATGTTATAGGTGAGTCTACGTCAATACATCATTTTTATTTACAATGAGCATTGCTCTCTTTAGCAGCTGTCCTAGTGGACATACGAACTTCCCATGTTATTTTCGGTTTACACGAGGTCAAATCCATCGCCGATTTTTGACATTCTATCTCAAGTTTCAACTACTAATAGTATATTCATCATTGATGAATGAGCGTGCAATTATAAACGAATAACAATTGAAAGTTTTGGGTTAGATTGAGTATACGGATCCTTCTCTATAACACACTTGCACCCAGTCAACTTGCCATTTCTTCAACTGCCTATCTAGGATCCAAACAGATCAAGCAGCAGTGGGTCTTGATGTATTTTGGTCTTGTGTGATTGGTCATGGTCAGCTGGGCACACCTCTAAGACCCTGAGATACTGGCACCCTGCTCTCTTCTCAATAGCACAGTGAATAGCACACAGGTAGTAATTATATAGAACGTCCTGACCATGCTGTACAGTAAAACCCCTCTTCCGGGACACCCCGCTTAAGGGGACCCCCGCTTAAGGAGACAATTTGCTCGGAACGGAAATTTTTCCCACTATTAAGAGTTTATTTTAACCCCTCTCGAAAGGGACACCCCGCTTAAGGGGACACCCCGCTTTAGGGGACGGTTTTTCGGTACAGAAATGCTTAAAAACCCCGCTTAAGGGGACAGTTTTGGAGGGACATCATATCAAAAACACTGAAAATCCAGTTCATTGTGCTATTTGTATGGGACAGACAGTTGTCGTAACCAGAACAATAGACTGAATATACTTGGACAAAGCAATAGAAGCAAGTGACTCAATACAAACATTTAAAAGACATATAAAGGATATAGCAAACAAATAAGAACAAAGGATATAGGATGGATATGTAAAATCATTATTACCTCATTAATACTAACAATTATTATTAATCACTATTATCTGTACTCTCCCTTATTATATCTATTTGTTATTGTTGGACCATGATATGTGAACCACTGAAGATGTAATAACTGTTCGTATTGTTACTGAAAAACTCATATCTATGAGAGTGACAATTAAATTTAAAAAAAAAAAGTATGAGCGACTTTCGCACCCGTTGAAGGTAGGGGGTTAGAGGCCCGCTTACAGGTTAGCAATGGGCGGTTCAGGGCGGGCTGGCGGCTTTGAAGGTGTGGTATTCAGTGAGCCGTCGTGGCTCTGGGCGGCTCATGGTGAGTCGCTTATGCGGCCGCTGATTTCTCTCAGCCTAGACACTCCCTTCAACGAGGTGGACCTGCTGGACCTCCTGGAGAGGGCCAGGAGACACTACATAAACAGAAGCGATACTGAGGTCGGGAGGTGGGGGGGACTGTGATGCATTGCATCGGTACTGTTAACAGGAATAGAGTCCTCGTCCACCGAAAGTGCAGTCCACCCTCAATGCCTTCCTGGGACTGTGAAACTGTATATACATTGTACTGTACATTTACATGTATTATCTATTTATATTCATTTATATTGTATAATTTATATTTATTTGTTTATTTATATATTATTAATATACCTTTTAACCTAATAACCATCGATTCTTTCATTTATGTAGCTATTCTCTATTGTATAACCATTAGCAGACTGAAAACCCCGCTTAAGGGGACACCCCGCTTAAGGAGACAGTTGGCCCGGAACGGAGGGTGTCCCCTTAAGAGGGGTTTTACTGTATAGTAAAGGGATAGTTTTCTGGAAGCACACTGAAAGTTCAATGTGACCACTCTAACCCTGACTCTAATCTCTATATGATGTATTTAGCGCGTGCAAGCACGCTCTAAAAACAGGTCAGCATAATAGAAACATCCCTTTCTAATATCAGTTGTACTATAGTGTTGAAATAATCATTTTTCTAAATAGAATTTGACTTAGCCCCTACGATACACATCATTTCTGTATGTGTCAATGCATCCTCATTTCATGCTGTATGGCTAGTCTACCACATTAGCGTATAATAACCATGCTATACATATTTGAATTAGACACTAAGCATCAATTATATCCGCGATTATCACTTTCATTTCGATTGGTACATTTATTATGAATAGTAGTTATTAAGAGTTTAAACACATGTTCATAACGTATACATGAACTCGATAGACTGCTTGAACTTAGTTTAATATACCCGGCTTTTTATGAACAGCACTTAACATACTTTTTCTAATATACGGAAATTCTTAAATATGCTCACAAATCGGTTTACTGTCATAACTGATCATAATTCTGTGTCACAATCTTTGCAGATATTCGTTACGAGTACAAAGTTTCTGTTTCTTTTGACAGGACTTCGTCCTGCCGGGCTGACCATGGCCAGTCTTCTCTTTGTGGCCGCAGTGGTCCGCTGCTTCACCTCACATGAAGTCGTCCTCTTCTGGTTTGTTTCTCTATCAATGATATAAAAAAGATTATATACTTTGTGTGCAGTCTTAATTGATCTTTCATGTTGTCTCACATAGATTTAGTGGTGAGTGTAGCATCTGAATATCCGATGATCATCATATCTCAATTTTTGAATTTTAGAGACACGTTCTTAGAATGTAGTCCATCCTCCTACCTGGCTTATAAACCACCTGATTTTCCCTGCCGACCTGACGCGGATCAACCGCTAGTATACTCATTTACCCAGGCCCGTTCTCTCACTGTGGGAGGGTAGGTCTATAATTTTCATGTGACTCACTTTTAAAATGTGTCTTCAGCTGGTATGTATTTACGATGCTCGCTGTTTTACAGTGATTTTGGGTGCATGTGTAGTCCTGGTCATTCGTATTTATATAGAGCGCCCTGAGTATGCTGTACAAGCCACAAACCGTAAATCATTATAGAATTGTGTGGCTTGTACAAGTATAGTGGGTCGTTCTATATTTACTATATATCCGAAATTGATAAAGATGATTGATTTGATTTGGTCTAACAACTAATATTTCAGTTATCAAGTACGGAACAGTGTTCCGTATTTTGCCGTCCGGAACAGTGTTCAATACGATATAATTACGTTATATGGCGGAACAGCGCGTATTTGCAGTATATATATAAGCATGTGTATATATAGTAGCGTGTAAGTTTACCTTTGAAGGGAGTTGTCTGCCATTTTCTCTGTGTGTTATCTGATACGCCAGTGGTCACGTGGAACAGGAGGACGTATGGTCAGTAAAAGTAACATTAAGCCACGGGTATATGATAATAATTGTCATGTGTTGAGCGTTGTGAATCTCATGTTGCAGGACGTCCATACTGTCAGCATTTGTGAACGGGGCTGCGGGTACATTCACCTTCTCAGGATCAGCTCTCATTTCAAATGTGTGGTTCCCGCCTTCCCAGAGGACCACATCCACCGCCATCCTCAACTCAATGGACTTTTTTGGTTTCACTCTATCTTTTATACTGGGTGTGTAATATTATGAAGTCATATCACTCTCTGATACATATATCATATATGTATGTATGTATATCAGACATATTTTCAAAACATATGCTATGTATTTCATGCATAAAAAAAGCTATCGGATTGTAATAAAACAAATAGTCAGTTTGTAATAAAAACACATAATTCTATCTCAATTGGAAGAACTCCTCTTGTAGAGAAATTGAAATATATGCCTAAACAAAACAAAAAAAATGTCAGAAAAGAATACATTCATCATTAATGATAAACAAATTTTTTTTTTTTTTAAATAACACATACTCTGTTATTGATAGTTTTTAATCGTTTATTGCAGGACCAGCATTTGTGAAATTTAAGAATCCTTATGAAAATGCAACATTTCACAATGCATCTTCGCTATTACAACTCGAATCGAATCTATCACATTTCTGCAGGGATCACAAGGAACTGTGCCACATAGGTAATGTATTAAACTGATTAAAGCGAAGGCAGTGTGTTAAACAAGATCTTGGTAAAAAAACAACTAAATCACTGTTTTATTGAGGCCAGTCCCGTCATCTCTCCGGGCTTAAATCTGTTTTGGTCCGAACTAAGCTAATAATACATTGATTAGTAGCTTCACTCATATTGGTTTCATGATAAGATAAGTCTTCAAAGGATGGTTTTATAGATTGTATTCGGTTTCGAACAACTAGACCTTAGTAATTTCTGATAGATTAAGTGTGTTCTAACCATACTTACTTTTTTTTCAGATAATGCAATAATCAAACAACGGGACGAGATCATGGTATATTTGTACTCAGGTAAATAGGGTTTTATTTGTTTCATCATATATATTTTGGGGGCTGGGAGAACTCAATGGTAATGTAACTGAGAACTGGGGTCCGTTTAATCGTTCACCCCAACTAAAGCGGGTAGGTATCTACTGCCCCCTGTGTCTACACTGGTGCTGCCATCTGGTTTCATGAAACCAGTTTCCCATAGACACCAATAGTTAAGCACTTACCTTCTTCAGATGGCCTACCCATAGAAATTAGCATGATGACATAGTATTTCTTTAGCATTTCTCATTTGTATTTGTCCCCAATTATGCAGAAATATTTGAAGATAGCAATAGAACATCAGTGACATCTAGCCACAAAGTGAAAATATTGCAGTTTCCCATAGACACCAATAGTTAGGCCACTAAAAAAAACTTGTTTCTCATCACCGCGCGCGTCAACAAAAACATATTTAGAAGATTTTTTTTTGATTTTTTTTTAAAGAATGGACCTTGATAGAAATTATGATATTATGGTATTATCTGCACTGTGTGAAAAATGCATTTATATTTTATCTATGCGCCACTGCATAAACACATATACAATGTATATCAATATGTTTATATATGTATGTATATGCCTATATTGTGCACAATCACATACAGCGCATACAACCGAGTTTCTCCTTGTATATGCCAGCATAATGGCTGGTCATATACATGTTACATACATTTAGCGAATACATGTATATAGATGAAAAAATAAAAAAGTGATAAAATTTCTTTCCTGTTAGAGTTGTGTCAGCCCATTGGTGGAGTGTATCTCCTGGAAGGATTTTTGTGGAAATGTTTTCCAGCAGACATTTTTTTTTAGTATAACTGGATCCATAGACTGAAAGTTAGCCCCCCATGGGAATGAATATGATGGATAGCAAATATGGATAGGACCACTGATGCCACATCAAAAAGAATTTCCACTGGAAAACATTTCCACAAAAAAATCCTTCTAGGAGATACACTCCACCATCGGGTCAAGACAACTCTAACAGGGAAAAAGTTTTATCACAAAGACACTTAGACACAAGTCTAATGTTAGGTTTACACCATCACCCCGGCAGTCCCGTTGTCGGGATTATGAATCGTAAGTTGACTTGGATTACGGATAGCATTAGACCTATGGGGTCGTCATAGTTCGTAAGGATATTCATTGAACTTCCAACAGTCACAGGCAGAGAATATATTGACTAAGATACATGCTAACCACTGGAGAAGGTGAACAACTGTAAACGTTTGTGAACAGAAAAGTTGGATGAGTGTTTTCTCATTTTTTCTTTTTTCTGAAAGAAACCTATTCACTTTTGTTTTAAAATAGTGAATTATGGGAAGGAACACAAGTACTTTAAATCATATATATATAGATATATAAAAATGTAGGCATCTCTGTGAGACCCCAACCGATGTCGTCGGGAACTGCCGTAATTCGAAACTGCCGTAAACTGCCTTAAGTCGTCGGGCCCGGCAATCTGAACTCGACAGGATATTTGGGGCTGAGCAGAGAAAAACCAATAAAAAAACATAAAAGTTGTATCTGGTCGGGACTACCGTATGTCGACTTATGTCGACAGGAAACATCTTTAATCTGCATACCCGAAATCCTTCTTCTTCTTTTTTTTAATTCATTAGAAGCATCTCTCAATTTCTTGAGTTTTCCAGATATATTCAAGCGTGGTATGAGTAAGATATTAGGAGTTTAGAGTGATAGTGCAAGATAGGACCTAAATAAGTCTTCTGAAGCCCATTTTCTGACATTTCAAAAGCTATCTTTGGTCCAGCAAAAATAGAAAAAAAAAAAAAAAGGGCCCTCGTCATATTTTTCATGGCTTGGTGATGAGAATAAATTTTTTTTTTTGAGTGGCCTTAAGCACTTTTCTTTTCAGATAGCCTTCCCATAGAAGTTAGAATGGTGGTATGCCACTTTCTTTTGTATTTTCTATTGTTCATATATGGAACTTGTATTATCCAGAGTTATTTGCAAAAATCAATAGAATTTAGAAATCACCCAAGTACCAGCATTTATCTTTAAGGCCCAAGGAGAAGTAATAGGAGGGTTTGAGTTTATGAATTTGATATATCGTGAGGAACCTTGGACAGTTGTAGACCACGATCCAAAAGGTCTCGTCCACTTAATGATTTGTTATTGGGAAGGATAGCTCGTCCTTCACCTCTCCTGACGGGCGACAACCACTGGGGTATCATAGGTGAATAAAGATAGCAAGAACAGCTTAATCTATCCTTACCTACGGATATATGTTTATTGTGGATTCAAATGCAAATGGGCACAGATAAATCGACAATATCTGTAATACTTAACTAATTTATAATCATAAATGAAGAAGTTCCACTGCACGAAAACCACCATTTTATATATATGAATGCACCTGGCGTATATAGGTATGCTTTTGAGTATACAAGGTCGTCCTATTCACCGTGGGTATACGCCTCATCTGTAGGCGTATATAAGCGTCCATGTAAATATTTTTTCGTTCGCTCTCCCTCGTGGGTATCAGCATTGGAAAAAATATCCAGGTTCGTAGACAACTTCATCAAACCACTGGTGCCAACCATCAAGTCCTATATAAAGGACACGAATGACTTCATAAACAAAGTCGAGAACCAAGACAGAGTAAATGAAGATATGTACCTGGTAACACTAGACGTCAGCTCACTCTATACCAACATCCCCAACAACGAAGGAATACGGGCGATACGAGTGAAACTCAACAAAACCCGGGACAACTCTCTCAACCCAAGCAATGACTCAATAGCAACTCTCCTTGAGCTGGTGCTCAAGAACAACAACATCGAATTCAACGGCAAACATTATCTACAAACCAGTGGCACCGCCATGGGAACAAGGCTGGCACCATCATACGCCAATCTCTTCATGGAAAGAATAGAAACACACATTTTAGGACTCCACGGGCCAAAGCCACAGGTGTGGCTGAGATATATCAACGACATTTTTGTCATCTGGACCCACAGCTTTGAAGCCCTAAACCAATGGATAGAAATGATCAACTCAATACACGACAGCATCAAATTCACAGCAGAATCCTCCAACGAGGAGATAGCCTTCTTAGACACCAAAGTCAAGATAAACAAGGAAACCAGAAAATTGTACACCGATCTGTACACAAAACCGACGGATGCCAACACTTACCTCCAATACGACTCGGCACACCCACCGGCCACCAAACGAAGCTTGCCATATTCGCAACTCCTACGACTAAGACGCATCTGCCAAGACCAGGAGGATTATGAGAAACATTGCGAAGGTAAAATGGTCGACTTCAGAGCAAAAGGATACCCAGACAAACTACTCACTGACTGTAATAGACGAGTAGACGCACAAAGCCGAGTAAACCTAATCTCCAAAACCAAAGAAGTGAGAGACAATGACAACAATGATGGAAACTTGTTCCTGATAACTACTTACAGGGACAACGACAACAGAATTGGAAATATAGTTGACAACAACTGGGATCTCCTGGCTAAATCCATAACAACGAAAACCCTACACAAGAAAACAGTGACCAAAGGTTACAGACAACCAAAAAATCTCAAGGACCACCTTGTGAGAGCAAGAACAAACTACGAGATGGCCCACCACCCACGCACCGGTATAGGCACAAACATTACCGACAAAAAGAGGCCCGGAGAAAATGTGGAAGACAACAAGAAAAGGAAAGACAAAAACAACCAATGCCTAAAGAAAAACTGCAAATACTGCACCTTGATAGAGACCAACGGAAAGGTCAGATCCAAAACTACCAACCAGGAACACGAGACGAAATGGAATGTCACTTGCAACAGTTCGAATGTGATCTATTGTATCGAATGCAAAAGGTGCAACATCCAATATGTGGGACAAACGAAAAGGAAAATCAAAGAAAGACTTCGGGAACACTTGAACTGCATCAAGAAAAACAAAGGGAAAAATGACGTTCCAACCCATTTCAACAAAGAAAACCACAATAGGGAGAAAGATGTAAAGGTTCACATTTTGGACTTTATCTACAGACACCCAAACAGCAATGAAGCAAGACGACTAAGAAACAAAATCGAGTTCAACTGGATTCACAAACTAAAAACACATGCGCCTGAGGGACTGAACACCTTAGACAACAGGTACCGAAAGCCCCAACAACAATCTAATCTTCTATAGGTATGGATATCCTATCAAAATCCTATCCTCATTGCCACGTCAAATTTTTTTTTCCAATGCTGATACCCACAAGGGAGAGCTAACGAAAAAATATTTACATCACAGCAACAAGTAGGATAAAGATAGGAAACACGGCTGGATGGAGGGAGGGCCACCAGAGACAGCCAACCGATCCCCTTTCCCGATGACAAATTCAGGAAAGAAAGACCACATGCCAATAATACACTCTATCGCACCTCACCTGACGAGACCAGGTACTTTATAAAACCTGATAAGGTATCAACTGATTAAATGGAAACAATAAACCCAGCATTCTTTTTGCCGTTTTTTGATAGATTTGACTTTAAAACACCATTCTTCTGTCATTATGCTTCTGGTACTGCATATATACAGACAAGGTGGCATCAAATATAACTTCCTCGCTGATCCCGCGGCAGGGTCAGCTGCCTTTTTTTATCAGTATACATATACGCCATACATATTTATATAACATGTACATACGACCAGCGTATAGATGTTGCGCAGAGGATATTTCTTCTCATATACACCTGGTGTGAAATACAGGCAAGACGCGTCCGTATATAAGAGGAAACAGTTTTGTATATATCTCATACACTGGCGTGAAATATTGGCGGATATATATATGATCTTCAAACAAGTCCATTTACAGCCGATACATGCTGTAAATTGATGGCGTATATATAGCAATAAACTGGTGGTTTTCGTGCAGTATTTATTATAAAAAATACCACTATAGGGTGCCACCTGCCGTGATTACAAACCCTTTGTAAAGATCTGCAGTCGATAATTCTAACTTTGTGGTATTTTTGCGTTGAAAAAGCAGCATTATTAATTATAATATATATATTCAATCTATTCTAAATTCTTTCCTCCAAATCCAAGATGGCCGACACTGGCCAGGCTAATTGGTCCTTCCTGCTGTAGCTATAATCCCCCCTTTGAACCCGGCTTTGGCCGGCGGCTGTTTGTTAACCCAACTTCCTGGAGATGCGGGCGCGCTCGTTGTTACAAAGGTGACGCTAATTGGCGCCTAACACGACCGCCCGTATAAGCGTCTCCACCTGGAGACAAAGGCGTCCCACTGCTATAAAACAAGAGCCCAATAAACCCAGAGTATTCAGTCTTACCTGGATTCTGCTACCTACAACATCTATGCGTTGACTCCAAACCTTATTTAACGTATATCGACCGCTAGGGACAGAACCACTAATGGTATAGCCTAGGAACTTTACATTGGCGACCACGACGAGACGCTTTAGTGTGATTCGAGGACAGATTGCCGGTCGAGTTACGAATGACCACGGAAGGACCGACTCCATAGACACGGACAAGAACAGGGAAGTGACATTCTGCTATGCTATAACGTTTTAATGTGGGCGTGGAAGGTACTTGCATGCCGGTAGTTCTGTGTTAGCGACAGTCGGACCGAGCGGACCAGCAGCTGTCGCACGTGGGAATCGCAACAGGTTCGTGCCATATAGGTAATTGACGTATATAACGTGTGTGGTTATTTACGCAATTCGGGAGGATGGCCGAACCCAGTGTGTTGCCTGAGGATTTCCAGGTGTGGCTTAACGCTGGGAAGTTGGCGGGGAGTATTCCGACCGACTTTACTGTCGCCAACACGGAGCTACTGGCCAAGCTTTGGAAGCAGTACCTGGCCCAGACCTGCAAGGAGGTGAAAGATGTCGCTATCTACGAGTTGGAGCAGCGGCTTCGCGCCGAGTTCACGCGACAGGCCGACCTCCGGGCCCAACAACACGCTCTGGAATCCCAGCAGCACGCCATGGAGCTCGCCGAGGCGGCGCGACAGCTCGCCGAGGCCCGCGCGATCATTATCGACTCTGCCCCCCGGTCGCGGCCCGAGACCCATGAGTTGGCCTCGGTCAAGCAGCTCATCCGGCTGTTTCGGGCGCTGCCGACCGTCGACGGTCAAGATAAAGCCGCCCTCCGCACGTGGTTGAACGATGTGCGACAGGCGCGCTTCGTCTCCAAGGCCCCCGACGAGAAGCTGATCTCGGAGGCCCTGGCCTACTCGGCGGGGTGCCTCAAGTCGATAATCTACGATTGTTTCGAGGACGGCGTCACCGACTTCGAGGCCGTCGAACGCAAGATAACTTCAACGCTCCTCGGCATGGAAGAAATGGAGAGTCTGCGCGCTGCACTCGGGCACTTCTCTCAGACGGCCCACGAGACCGCCCCCGAGTACGCGCAGCGCTTCTGGTTGGCGGCCAAGAAAGCCTACTCGGCCCAGGAACTTGCCTCTCCCTTTGTGCTACGGCCGACGATGCGACAGTTCGTGAGTACCCTGTCGCGAGGCCCTCTGCGGTGGGACCTCAATCTCAACACGCCCACGATGATCGCGGAGGCTCTCTCGAGGGTCGACGCGTTGGCGAAGGCGGTGGAGAAGGAGGCGCACTCGGACGACACTCGCATCGAGGAGGCCATGGAGGTGGGCGCGGTCGGCTCGAGGACTACGGCCGCCCGTTCCGCCAACCACCCCGCGCCAACCGCCCACCAGCGACAGATGGAGGAGATGCAGCAGGCGATAAAATCAATCCAGGGGGAGTTGAAGGCGAAAAAGGGGAATAAGGGCCACACGGTCGCGGCTGTGATGCCCGCAGCAGCGCCACCACAATCCACGATTGTGTTCGCGCCGACCCCCGCGCCCGTTCCCGCCCCCCAGCCGCTGTTTGCGACCGTCCCAGCTCCGCCGCCCCCAGCCGTCGCCTCCACCGTAGCAGCCGTCGCACCGGGGCAGCGTAACTCAGGCCGGCGGATGACGCCCATCAACGACATCATCTGCTACGCGTGCAATCAACGAGGCCATTATGTGGCTGGATGCCCCAGTCTGAAGGCCTCCCGGGACGCGGCACGGTCGTTGGCCCACTCCCAGGATCAAGTCGTAGCCGCCGTGACCCAGGGAAACTAAAACGCGCGTCCGACCGACGACCTTGCATTGACCTCGAGCTTCGAGGCGTGGCACTGCAGGCCCTCGTCGACTCGGGTGCGTGTTGCTCCCTGGTGTCCGTCCCCGCGGCGGATGCCTTGCGACAGGTGGGCGCGGTGGGTAAGAGTACGAGACCCCCGGCGCGACTTAAGCCCCTCACCGGCCACGGCATCTCCGTCCGCGAGGCGGTTAACCTGAAGCTGTACGGCCGGCCGTGCGACTTTAATGTGGTGGGTGATATGTCCCACGATCTTTTATTAGGGGACGACGCGTTGGAGGCTACTCACGCGATCATGGACTATGCTTCCCCTGATAAATCTGTAACCCTCTGTGGTCGTCGCCATGCGGTGCGACGGTCGGTGCGACGCGAGGGACACATCGGTCAGCTGGTATACGAGGCCGAGTATTGGAAACGGCAATACCCCGATGTGTTCCCGGTCACCGGCCGCCCCCTCACATGCACTACCGAGGTCTACATGAGGATCGATACGGGCGATCACCCTCCCATCAATCAACGACCGTACAGACTTCCCCTCGCCAAGCGCGAGGTCGTCGACCGCGAGCTGGACAAGATGCTCGCGGAAGGCATAATCGAGCCCAGCTCCTCCCCCTGGGCCTCGCCCCTCACCCTCGTCCCTAAGAAAGACGGCTCGGTCCGGTTCTGTGTAGATTACCGAGGACTGAATGCAGTTACTCGTCGCGATGCATACCCCCTGCCTCGTATCCAGGACATTGTTGATAATCTAGGTGGTGCGAAAGTGTTCTCGACCCTAGATTTAAAGTCCGGATACTGGCAGGTACCGATGCATCCTGACAGCATCGAGAAGACGGCCGTAGCGACGCATCGGGGCCTTTTTCAGTTTAAGCGGATGCAGTTTGGCTTGTGCAATGCGCCAGCTGCATTCCAGAGGCTTATGAATAAGGTTATCACCCCGCTGCGTAAGTTCGTTATGGTATATCTCGACGACCTCGTGATCTACAGCCGGACCGAGGAAGAACACCACCACCACATCGCGGCCGTCCTCGAGGCCCTTCGCTCATACGGCCTCGTGGTCAAGGAATCGAAGTGCCACTTCGGGGTCGACCGCGTGAAACTCCTTGGCTATGTGGTCAGCGCGGACGGCGTCTCCTCGGATCCCGACAAAGTGGAAGCCATACGCGACATGGTGCCACCCGAGGACGTAAAGGCGGTGCGACGGCTGCTAGGGTCGGCCAATTATTATCGGCAGCTCATACCCAGATATGCCGATATTGTCCGACCCCTCGTCGCACTGACAAAGAAATACGCCCTCTTTCATTGGGATTCCGAGTGCCAGACCGCGTGGCAGGAGTTGCGCGACGCCCTCGTGAACACGGTGACCCTCGCTTACCCGGACCCCGGTCGCCCGTACAAACTGTACACCGACGCCTCAGATTATTGCCTCGGCGCCATCTTGGTACAAGAAGATGACCAGGGTATCGAGCGACCCGTACACTTTCTCTCCCGTCAGTTTACGGAGGTGCAACGCCGATACCCTGTCATCGAGAAGGAGGCCTACGCGATAGTCTTTGCGCTTACGCGCTTACGGGCGTATTTGTACGGTGCGACCTTCCAGATTCTGTGCGACCACAAGCCCCTCAAAAGCTTATTTTTGGCCGAAATGAAAAATACGCGAGTACAACGGTGGGCCGTACTCCTTGCGGAATACGCCGCACCCATCGTGTACTTCGCCGGTGCCAAAAATGTGTGGGCGGATATGCTCTCGCGCCTCCGGTCCGATTCACCGGCCGAGCTGCCGCTGGAGGTCGCACAGATCGCCTCGGTCCAGGAAGAGCGGGAGTTGCCGTGGGAAGTGTACGGGCTGACGGAAGCGGAGGTGAAAGTGCGACAAGCAGCGATGCCTGAGTTCCGGTACGGTCTCGAGGAACAGGAGGATTATCTGGTCAGTAATGGCCTCCTCTTTACCCTCAAACCGCCCTCGGGTCTCGCGGCTTACCCTCGCCTCGTCCCCCCGTCGGAAATTCGCGCCAACTTGGTCCAGACCGCCCATCTACAGGTCTGCCACCAAGGTATGAGGAAAACTTTGCGACGACTTCACGACCATTTTAAATGGCCAGGAATGAAGCGACAGGTATTTTCCGTTCTCGCACGATGCGCCCCCTGCGGAGCCAATCGCGTCTGTGCAGAACGTCCAACCCCAGCCCCTATGCCTGTCGCCGAAAACCCGGGAGAAGTCGTCGCAATGGATCTGACCGGCCCCCTCCCCATGAGTCGCAGCGGCGCTCGTTATCTATTATCAATCATAGACCACGCCACTGGCTATGTAGATTGTTTCCCCCTCAAAGATAAGTCCGCTGAATCAGTTTATACCTCCCTATCCCGGGAGTACATTCCCCGCTACGGCCCCCCCTCTGTCGTGTTTACGGACAACGGATTAGAGTTCAAAAACGCGACAGTGGAGGGCTACCTGCGACAGCTCGGGACCGAGGTGCGACACACCACCCCCTACCACCCGCAAAAGAACGGACGCGTAGAGCGTTTTCACCGCACGCTAAAGGATATGTTGCGTAAGGTGGTAAACGCCCGTGCTTGCGAGTGGGAGGACCACCTCGGGGATGTACTCCTCGCCCACCGGACGACCCCCAGTGACGTCACAGGCTTTTCCCCCTACTACCTCCTTTTTGGTCGTTGCCCTCCTCCCCCCTTTTCCCACCTCCGAGATCGCCCACTAGGGGATTCGTCGGCCCGCCTCGCCCTCCGTGTGGACGAGCACTCGCGTGCTTTGAAGGAGGCCGCCCACAACGCGGAGGTAGCGAGGCAGGCTAACGTTAATCGCCTAAACAAACAAGCCAACGCCCTCCCCCTAGAACTCGGTACCAAAGTGTTCCTACGAGTCCACGAGCCCGGACTGCTGGACCCCCGCTGGGACCCCGGATACCTCGTGACGCGGGCATCCGGCAACGTGGTGCACGTGGTGGGCCCAACAAACAAACGGGGGACGGTTAATCGCAGTCACGTCAAGGCGGCCGATCCGGGCCTCGACTGGGAGGGCTTACGCCCACGCCTCACCCGAGCCCAACGGACGTGCCCCCCGACTGCGATGGCTCCGTCCACACCACGGCCACGCGGCCGGCCGCCCCAGACGCGCGTTGCTTGGATACCCAACCCCAGCGTGCCAGCTGTAAACGCTAATCCTCAAACCCCAATTATCCCACCAACCCGGCCCGCGTCCCCCATGCAGCTAATCCCCGGCAACGACGCATCCCATCCCCCCTCTGCAACCCCCATGCAATCAACTCCCCCGGATGTCCCGACCCAGCCTAACTCCTCCAACAACATGACCATCGATCTGCCCCCACTCCCCCCTACAGGTCCAAACTCCCTTGCGCCCTCGGCCGCCCCCACTCCTCGAGCTAACACCCCCATCCCGGTAATCCACCCCATCACTCCCGTACCACATGTCCCTAATCCCCCTGAGGTCAGCCGAGATCGTAAACGTGCGGCTGAACCCGAATCACCCCCTCCCCCCCCACTGGTGCGTGGTCCGGTCACTTCCCTCCCGCTCTCGGGCCGACCCACCCACGCGACGCGGGACGACCTTAAAAGACGGGCGGCGGCCCCGCTCAGTCACTTCACCCGTATCACGCGCTCATTCACCCGGTCGTTGGAAGCAGAGACTGCAAAACGCCAAACCCTCCAGCCACCGGACGAGGCCGAGATACAAGCGGAGAAGCGACTGTGCATTGCAGCCGTCGCCCAGCATTGTCGCCCCCGACACGTCTAAAAACCAGTGAGTAGATCCAACTGTGTGTTATCATCATGTGGATGCCCGTATTTCTGCTATGCTTATACACCCCCTTCCTCGACGCGGACCTGTTCTCGGACGATGGCGTGTTGGTCTACACGGACGGTCGTGCGCGTGCGGTCGCGGCCGCCTGGACTGTCGCCGTCACGATCCGACCACCGTCCCCTCCCTGTGTAGATGACCTCGTGCACAACCTAACTGTCGCCATTGACGCTGTCGCGGACGTGATGGAGCCGAATCACGTCCCCTACTGGCGCCGGCATTTGTCGCGTTTGCTAACCCGCTTGTCCGAACTACCCAGGGCAAGTCGGATAGTAACCGAAGGCAGGCCAGAGGCCGGCCGACGGCGTCGGGGCCTGCTTAATATTGTGGGGTGGGCTGGAAAAGCTCTGTTCGGACTGGCGACTGACCGCGACGCACGCGACACGCTGGTCCAGCAGCAGCAAATAGCCCACCACCTGGAGCAGATGGTATCGGTAGTAAACGCCACTCGTGGAGGCGTTCTACAGAATGCCGATAACATCGCCACAATAAATGAGCAGGCCGCCCGCGCGATCCACCTCGCGGAAGCCGGAGGTACGATCGCGGTCGGGGCCGACGAAAAGGTGAACAAGGTCTGGATGGCCCGGCAGATCGAGCTGGGCCTACGGATCTTGGAGGAGACGGTGCGCCAACACGAGCTTCGACGAGTGCAATTCCATAATCAACGGATGGAGCTGGAGCGGGGCCAACTGACCGAGGACGTTCTCCCCCGAGAACACCTGCTCCAGGTCCTCCGCCGCCTCCGAGATGCCGGATACCACACCCTCCCGGCGATGTGGTACTACAACTACGTGGACATCGACCCCATCTGGGAGGAGGGACGGGAGTTGATCTACCGTGTTGTTGTTCCCGGGCTCACGAGCGAGGCCTACCTGGTGTACAAGCTGCAGTACTTCCCCGTGCAGCTGGACGCGTCCCACCTGCGGACGGTCCAGGGTAGGCCCCGTTTGGCCGTGAGCTCGTCGTCCTCCACGTCCTTCGTCTCTGATGTCTGCGTAGGTCGGCAGCCACGAGTGTGCAGGCCTACGGTGGTGTATACCGAACGGTCCTGCGAGTCGGCACTCGTGCGCGGAACTAAGCCGACCTCGTGCCACATCGCCATCACCGCCCGGAACAACGCAACGACCATAGTGTCGAGGCCCGAGGCCGGAGGCCGACAAGCTGTGGTAATAGCATACCAGTCGACCTCCGTGCTACGCCTCTGCACCGGACGCCCACCCGTGAACCTGCTCGTCAGCGGCCCCACCCTCGTCGACCTACCCCCAGGATGTTCGCTGGAGTCGCGTGGGTGGCGCCTACACGGCATCGCTGCTGGGCACCATACCCTCAATTTCCACTTCCGGCACCCCCTTCAGCTTTCCCCCATTAACATATCCTGGCCCCGCACCCTTCCTCCCACCTTCTCCGAACCACTCAAACTCCTCCCCCGCGTAGTCCTGCCCGTGATGGAAGTAGGCCGCCTACAGGGCTTACGCTCCCCAGCCTCTATCTTATCCTCTGTACCCTTCATCTCCACTTCCTCCATATCCCTCCTAATATTCCTCATCCTCCTGACGGTCTGTTGCTTGCGGTACAAAAAGCTTTGTTGTATCCCCGTCACTCGCTGGTGTTGTAGGTTGATCTGCGTGCGGAGTCCGCCGAGGTCGGCTGAAGAGGACCGCCCACGCGAGGAGATCAGCCTACAGAGCCTACAGGCAGCACCAGCATCCCCCTTTCTGTCCCTCCCTGCCCCCACCATCGTGAGCGAAGATCCCCCCACTGAACCCTCCCCCCAATCCCTACCCGTAATCCCTATACGATCAGAAACCTCGACCGCCCCCATACCCCCTCTCCGCTTACGCCCAACCCTGGAGCGGTTAGCCGGTTCCTTCGCGGACTTACGCCCCCAAGATATATATCCCCGGCTTCCCCCCGTGTAAAACTTTTTTTTATGTATGACACGTTGACGAAAAGGAATTGACCTCCGATTGTGACCAATTGATAAATGGATAGGATCGATTGCTCGGTGAAACCCGTGGGGTGCTTGCAGCCTCGCTGAGACCCACGGGGTTTAGTGTTGCTCGGCCATCGGTAAGGGCCTTGGTTATTCGAAGTGACCTTGGCCCTGTGTTTGGCGGTCAAAGGCTGGCCTTAAGGCCTTATCGCCAGCCCCTTCGCCCCAGACCCTTTGGCCGAAGGATGATTATGTGGAGAAACGACGATTTTGAAGAGGCACGAGGAGCACGAGAGGTCTGCAGCCTAGCTCAGCCTAAATCGTCTGTGTGTGTTTTGTCTAAATATCGTGTGTGTACGATATCGTTTTGTGTTTTTATCGTTTATCGTAGGAACGATTTTTTAAGGGCCTATGCGCCCAGGGAGGAGTCCATGATGGGGCCTGCCCTACTAGTCTGAAAACAATTTTTTTTACACATATCAAACATGCTACTTACCGTGCTTTGCCGCGCTAATTTTTCTTCTTGGGTGGGCACGCCGAGAGTGGTTGAGTTATTTTTAGAGTAATTTGAGTATTGCAAAAATTTAGAGTGTTGGGGGAGTGAAGTACGTATGATGCCTACGTATCCCCTGGCACCGGTTGAAATTTTTGGCAATTTTCTAGAAAGAACCACTCTCAGCTGCTTCACAACCCCCTATTTTTTAATAACCACGCTGCACGAGTCTTATATACTTAAGGTGGCCACGCTGCACGACTATATGTCTGGGTTGTTCCTATACTTAACGTGGCCACGCAGCAAGACATTATTTTCCTTTTTTACAAAGTATAGCAATGACACCTATTTATTTATATTGACGAGCTCCTGCCTATATATAATATGCTATGCCTTATATTTTATAAGGAACCGACCATGCTACAATCACAGCCCTGCGCTAAGTACTTCTTAATTCTAAAAATGATTCTCTTAATTAATGTCGGTTCCTTAGTCTATTGGCCAGAATTGTTTAATATTATTATGTAATTTCAAATATTAATTTATGTCCTTTTGGAATAGCCCAACGAGGCGACATGGTTAGTATCAAGGTGGATCTGAGACAGGTAGAAATGTTAGTTACAAACCAAAAATTTAAGAAATTATAATCATCTAGTGCATACCAGCCGCGTGCGAATAGTAAGTATTACTCGGAAATTAACCATAAAATTTAATTAAATAATGAGAAATATTGTTTATATTAATTTCTAGACACTAAATTAGGCTACAAGTAGTGATACAGTGAGTTACTATCGGTTAGGTATGCAATAGCTGGAGATGGGCCGATGTTTTTAGGCCGCTGAAATTTCTATAAATCGGGGTTAATCGGGAGGGCGCTACGATTTATTTTAGGCCACAGTGTTATCTCACCACTCCTCGGTAACTTGAGTAGACTTGGGGCGGGAAGACGGCAGCGGGTCCGTAAGTGAGGGACTCGGCGTCATGAACCGTAGTCATCCGAAGCTGGGTGCCAGCTGTAGTCGATATGTAGAGAATGGCGATGTCCAGGCCTTAACGTATTGCTCAGATCCACGCTGAAAAACACCAATATTATGTTTTATCACCATGTACATATATGTTTATAATACGGCCACAAGCATATTTTCTACAATCTTTATCAAGATTACGGGAGCTCGTCCTTTTTGTGTCATTTACCGCCCTTATCAATTTTATCGTAATATTTACCGTCCTCAGCGGCGCCAAATTGTCTATTTTTATCGTTGAGCACCCCGCTGCTACTTATATGTCATGCCTTTCACGGCGATATTATCTTTTTTTAGTACTATCAAAATGGCTGCCAGGATGTGCGCTGGTGAGGAGCCTGAGATGTGTAAATTGTTGAATTACCGTTTTTATTGAGGAAAACGTGTAATCTACGTGTGAACTGAGTACGTGTGACTCACATCTATTTTTCTGTAACCCTTTTTATGACCTGATTGTGACATGACGGGCTCCGATCCTCCCGCGAAGTGCTTCGCGTGGGCGGCGGTCTCGGGCTGGCGCCTACGCTCGGACCGCCAGCTGTCGCACTTCGGTAGCCCGGGACGCGGAGTTCCGTCGCGGTCGACCTGTCATCAACGAACAATGTGTGTTCTGCACTTGACAGGCCGTTCCTACGTGTATATACCTCTACAAGAGTAACAATCGTGTCAATCGTGCTAAAGTGTGTTTTAGCGCGATTGACTCCACCCCTACGATTGGCGAGCGAGTCAACCAAGAGACACTGACGCCGAAGACCGCTCGCCATACACTGTGAGATCCCTGTGATCTACCCTTTTTACATTCATAACCAACATCCTGAAGCAACAGGATACAGACACTCGTATCCCAGCTTTATATCAAAATGGACTATGCATTTATATTTTATAAAGACATTCGCTGGCCATTTTCTACACTCGCGACTGGTTGTACAGCCGAGTACCTATAACCCGGACACGGTCGGAGCTCTGACGCCGAGCGGGCCGCAGTGACATTTTTTCAAAAATATAACCTGTATTTCTGTTATCATCTCTGTTACTCTTTACCCGTGTGATCTATATGTGTTAATGGTTGAACCTACCTTGTTTGAAGACCCGATGGCCGCCATTGTTTGCGTAAGACCCGTTTGTTTAGCACGCCGAGATGTGGGCGCTGCCATTTTTGTTGTTTCTGGGTGGTGACCGGAAGTTGGGAATTGCTGCCTTTTCATTGGTCGAGAGATCGTGAGCGCGCGCTGGTGGCGCCTCCGCGTTCGCTCGACGAACTAACCGTTCCCGCGCTGGTCTCAGCAGCCGCACGACTGCTCTGAGACGGAGCAAGGCGGTTAGGTTGGTTTTAGCGACTGCACATCTTTTTCTTTTCTTTTAAAGTTCTCCGTTGCTCTTCGAACTCAGAGTGAGGGACGTTTGTAAAGATCTGCAGTCGATAATTCTAACTTTGTGGTATTTTTGCGTTGAAAAAGCAGCATTATTAATTATAATATATATATTCAATCTATTCTAAATTCTTTCCTCCAAATCCAAGATGGCCGACACTGGCCAGGCTAATTGGTCCTTCCTGCTGTAGCTATAATCCCCCCTTTGAACCCGGCTTTGGCCGGCGGTTGTTTGTTAACCCAACTTCCTGGAGATGCGGGCGCGCTCGTTGTTACAAAGGTGACGCTAATTGGCGCCTAACACGACCGCCCGTATAAGCGTCTCCACCTGGAGACAAAGGCGTCCCACTGCTATAAAACAAGAGCCCAATAAACCCAGAGTATTCAGTCTTACCTGGATTCTGCTACCTACAACATCTATGCGTTGACTCCAAACCTTATTTAACGTATATCGACCGCTAGGGACAGAACCACTAATGGTATAGCCTAGGAACTTTACACCTTGTTCAAGTCTCCTCTAAATGGGTATTTTTTGTCCTGAACAATGATCAGGGCCCTGTTTTATCTCTAACTCTCATAGGGGATTACAGGTCCAGCGAGGGATACCTCCAAGGGCGACCTATTGGAGGAGAGCTCGTCAATCGCGTTTGAATACCCCTGTCGTCTGTAGGGAGAGAAATTCTCGTCCATGGTCTCCTATAATGCAGTTTGGGGGGAGACTTGAACGAGGTCTCCTAATGACTCTCTTCCTATTGGCCAGATTCACGTGTTTACTGGTCTCTTATTGGTTGCTAATGACTCTTTTCTTTAGTCAGCCTGTGGTGACACATAATGGAATTTTTTGGAACTAATTCCATCATTTATAAATATATGTCTCCTGGCACGACGATAAATAATAAGCTCGTAGGTCGTCGGCTACTTTAGAAAGGTCTTAGAAATAAACTAATTTCCCGTTCATTAACCAGGAGATCATTGTTGCAATATATTAATTAATCGCACATGTGGATAATTTATGCAATAACGGCTGGTTTTGTGTGTAAGAGGCTATGACCCCCTCGTAGCTGTCGCTCGGAGATTACTACTCGTCAGCTTCTTGGAGAACACGGATTCTTGGAGAACACGGCCACTCGCACACAAACCAGACATTATTGTTCTTTTATGTTTTTTTATGGAGTACCTACTAGGTAGCAAGTCCCTCTTTTCCGGTAGGCTCCGATAGCCACAAGATATTTCGTCTCAACACATCTCTGAAGAGCCGATGCGAACATCTTCAATATATAAGTAAAAAGTAATGGAAAATAATAAGTTATGATTAATAAAGAAAAATTATCAATATTAGAAATGTACATGCCTATACAATCTATAAAGATATTTGCTCTGAAAAAGGGGGAAAAAGACAGTATTGTTTAGCAGTTATTTGTGGTTTTAGTGGCCGGCCTGACAGCCTTCTTGTTCCTGCTGGTGCTGGTGTACTTCCCGTCCAAGCCGCCCAAGCCACCAAGCGTGTCTGCCTCCATTCCCCGAGTCAAGTTCCTCAAGGGACTTTGGATGCTGACAAAGTTAGTGCAAAGATTTCTTATCACGAACCCCAACCCGCACAATAATCTGATTCCTGATTCTTGTAAACCCTATGTAAGATTATACTTTCAGATGAAGACAAGGTTAGTGTGTCTGAATGGAATCTGCTTCGAGTTGTTTTTGTCGGAAATATGTTCAAGGAACAGATGCAATTTAGCAACATTCACCATGTCTCCTTATATATATATACCTGGAAATAGTTAAAAACGCCATTTTACGACTCCATAAATAGCAGAATGATGGAATGGCAGTGGTCACATAGTAGGGAGGGACATATGGATATCATTTCCTTACTGAGAACAGAATCTGTACTCCTGGTCAGTAATAAGTGAGACATTCGCTCACGGGCGTATAATAATATGACTCATTATTTATGATATGGAAATTTTCCAATACCCTAAGCTTGAGAGAGACTATGTAGACTGGGATATTTGAAGCTACGAATGAATTAGTGAGACGCCTAGCCAACGTTAAACGAGATATCGTTCATATATAGTTCCAAAGTATTCCTACCAGAAATGCTAAAGCTGACTGATTTCTGTATGTGTGACTGACACGATTCATATTGTCTGCTGCAGGAGTAAGTCGTTCTGGTACATGGGTCTGGCCTACTCCATCCCCGGAGGACTGTATGGAGTGTGGGTAGCGGTGCTCAATGTCAATCTCTATCCACTCGGTGTCAGCCAGGTAAGCACTTTTAAAAGGCATTCATTCTACCTCGGTAATGGTCAGCCTGGGACGGCTCGTCCCAACACACTCCCAGAGTAAATTTACAATTATATTATTTCTTTTCTTGGAATCATGTGACTTGCATAACGTATATAAATCGAAGTTGGAGTTTGAACATCTGTTTTACATAATAATATAATCTCTATAGATGTAGTATTGAGACTCCGTATTAGGTCCATGATAAATATTATTATATACATGTGACGTACGGGGTATGTGATCAAGTGACTAGATAAAATTTCGCCGTACGTCAAAATACTTGGTAAAATTATTGATCACATACATCCCTCTGCCTACGACATCGGGATGTATATCATCATTAATTTCACCGTGTATGTTTGACGTACGAAGACAGTAAGCCAGTTTCCGTATATTATTAACTTGTTCCAAATACAAGCGACCGTGATTTCCGAGGCCTAGATACAAGTATCTAGGCCTCGGAAATCAAAGTCTGTCGCATCTGCTAGGATATTACTAAACTGTAGTTTAGTAATATCCTAGCAGATGCGACGGACTTTTTCCTCTTAATTCGACTCTGTTAATCTCCAACCAGTGAATTACCTACTCCCTATGGGTTTACTATGGAGACTCACTTTTAGTTGGGTGATAAAGAATGATACTTCTGGAACTATTTCATTGATGCTTCTTTATTTTTTGTTATTGTTTCCCAGGCACAGGTAGCGCTCATTGGCCTACTCTTCACATTTTTCGGGGGATTGGCCGGTCTTATCATAAGCAGGTTGGTGTACTATGTAGACTAGGAACAAATGGTATGTTCATCGTTAAATGATGAGCTTTTATTTTATTACCCACCTGATACGGAGTCTCCATACTAAGCCTATGGAGATTACAGATCGCTACTGAGGAGGATACGGAGCTCCGTACCCTCCTAGGAGGATACGGATTTTTGAGATGAAAGTAGTCCCAAACATAACTTCTTAATTACGTTGAAAAGTTTTCTAACGATCATATTTATTGCTTAAATCTAAATATAAGTGAGTAATAAATACAACATTACCATAATTTCGATCTGTGTGGCCGTATTCTCCTTGTAGTTGACGCTACGCGTCAACTACGCGGAGAATACGGCCACTCAGATCGAAATCATGGTAATATTGTGTATATCCACCTAAAACAAAGTATCCATAGAAAACACATAGGGAGCTTGTATGGACATACCCGGTGCATACGGATATGTTGTATGCTCTGGGTGGCGCATACGGATAAATAGTGCGTACGTGAAAATAGTGCATAACTTAATTGATTAAAAAGATTTTTCCAATTTCTCCTCCCTTGTGTTCGAACCCACACATACACAGAACAGGTTCTAACCACTGCTAGAAGAGGCCGGATAGAACAGGTATGAATTGATTCCCTTTGAATCCCCTAGAGGGAACTACTGTGGAGACCCGCAGCTAGGGATGCAAGCCATACTTGGATAGGCCAGAATTTTTTCGCGCCACTCTTTTTCTGTTTTTTTCAGTTAATGAAAAACCGAAAAAAATGATCACATGATCACCTGGACCAATCACGGTCAAGTTCTGTGGGGAAATGATGAATTAATCAACGCCCAAAGCCCGGGCAGCCTAATACATACAGTCACTTACTCGTTGGTCGCGAAGCCGCCTTGTTGCACACCCATAACTTAAATGAACTGATTTCGACATGCCACTTGCCCAGAAAATGTGGATAATAAATACAATATGGACTGGTTTCAGATAAAAGCGGTTGTATGCCCCTCGGAGTAAACTCTGCGCGATACCCTTTCTCACCCTCGGATATTACTAAGCGTCAACTCCTCGGAGCATACGACCGCTTGTATATGAAACCAGTCAATACTATGTATGTATTATACAAAAATAACTGTGTGGCTGATATGGAATGTATGTTGAAGTAATGTTTCCAGCTTCTATCTATTGAAATCAACCAACATTTTGCCGTAACTAGCAGCATCAGTTTAATAACATAGTAATCACGTTTACAACTGATTTCCATTTGTTCTTCTCTATAAATTAGTTACTGTATCTCTCATGAGTGATAGCTAGAGTATTGTACAAAAACACTTTGTCAATGATAAAAGCAGTTAACAAATACAACTCATTTGATAGTCTGTGAGGTATCGTCATTGTATATAATAGCCCTTTTCCAGAATGGAAGATATCCTATGCATTTCGATATATCTTATCGACACTATCTATTTCACATGAACATTGAAATGAAAAAGTATTTGTAATTTCGAGAACTTACGTGTCCGAAGTTCGCCGTTATTTAATGTTTCATGTAAGAATGTATGACTGTAGAAACGAAAAACTACATGTGCAGGTATGTTTTATGAATTGAAAGTCAATACAAATGTTTAAAAGAGAACTGTCCCCAACTATATCTGATTCTCTACCTCTCCCTTCAGATTCTCTGACATGGTCACAGGCTACATGAAGCAGATCCTGATCGTCTTGCAAGTTCTAGCGTCTATTTCTCTCTTGTGGGCCTTGCTGTTGTGTCAGCAATATATTCCCTTTAATTGGCGTAAGTCATATTAACACCTAAATTTTACAAGCGAAAATGATGGTAAACCTGTGGTCGGATTATGTACTTATACCTACCCTAATACCTATGCCGTATTCATGACCGTAGTCACAGTCATAAAATCGACATCAAGAAAACGGATGGGCGAATGTCACATATTTACTACCCGCTATTAGGCATATAATAATCATACAATTTGACAAGGGTACAGCGTTTTCCCCTGTACGTCAACAGTGTGAGCGTATGGATTCGAACTAATATAGTGCTTGTGCAGTTGGTACATCATGCGTGCTGAAGTTCTGGATTTCTTCCCCATCGTATCACGAGTTTGGAGACTTGATACAGACGCCTTGGAAAGCGTAAGAATTCGTGATGATCGAATATTGAGGTTTCTTTTTCTTTTCTTTTTTTAATTCAAGCAGCGCTTTTCTTTATTCATCCTCATAATACATTTACAAAATTGTCAGTTCTTTCTCCATATCCAAAGATACTTTCTCATTTCCAAAATCAAATAAAACCAACTGTAAACATGTGTACTGTGGAGGTTCCTAAAGCGGAGTATTCACATGATTCACTTAAAATAGCTTAATATATGCAAAATAATTCAATAAGTTCACTCGCCGAAATCTGGAACTGTCAGTCGGTGTAACTAAGGAAATACAGCAGAAAGCACCCGCTCTCCAATCATATCCTCTGTGAAAGGCACGAAAACCGAATAGCAGCCAAACCGCTATTGACAGAGACAATGGTTCGGAGAGTGTGTAGCTGCTGACCGCTCTCCAATCGTGTCCTCAGTTACAGGGACGCTAACTAAATAGCAAAGACTACGATTAAGAGAATGGGGAGGTAATTTAAATATGTTTGTACCTGCGCAGTGGCCACACCTGATGTATTGTTCCAGGTCCCACTTCTGATATAGTTTATGTAGCTCCAATATTGTGCATTTTTATCCATTACGGGGGCTTGAAAAGCATCTCCGAAGATAAAAGTGGTGGAGGTACTTGTTGCCAACGTCATCTTGCAATGGTTACCGACTTCTAGCCTATTTGTGTCAACTGCTGCTGATTTCATCGAGTAAACTTGTTTTTATCGATTCATTTAGTATATTCAAGCTATCAAAACTGTATCTGTTGAAGAGCCCATGTTAGATACTTTGATATCTATGCATGGGAAGTTTTTAAAATGACTCTGACGTCACGAATTTGTGTTTTGGCGACGAGCGGTAGGGAATAGTTCATTATTTAATCAAGTGATATATTGAGGGGTGGCTGCTAGGAACAGACCAAGTGCCGTTACAATAAGGGCTAACAGGTTGGAGGAAGTGACGGGTCTGCTCAAATAGAGTTGAAGGTATCCTACAATTTAAAGTGGCGCCATCTGATGATTTTTGAATAAGGTTGATTATCAGATGGTTTCGTGGGATCCATTTTAACTCTAAATGAGTTCATTCAAATTCTGTCCAGTTTATTCAACCCCAATGGGTAAAATACGCATTTACATGTGTCTGAGTTACATATACCATATTCTGTGATGGTCTGAGGGAAATTAACCCCGATTTTAATGTAAAAAAGTGTGTGTGTTTTTTTTAATTGACCCTTGAACCTTTCTTAGAAATCCTGATTTCAAAATCTTTAGATTCTCAAAAATTAGAATTTGCTGAATTTTCATGTATCTAAAAACGATTTTCTACGTATACGCCTCGGCTCACGGCGTTCTTACGAATATTGATCCGAACCCGCACCATTTTGTTCGACTGCTGGTCATCATGCTATTGTTCGTGTTTGTATGCAGCTTCCATGTGCGCTGCTGCCGTGCTGGGGAGTGTGTTCATTAACGGCGCCATGGCCTTGTTCTATGAACTCACCAGTGAGATCTGCTACCCCGTTGCCGAGGGCGTCATTTGTGGATACCTTACCCTGCTCTATAACATTACCGGAATTACCTTCCTCGGCATACTCTACATTAAAAACATCGGTAAGTTGAAGGCATATTTTATAGGTAACCTTAAAATGCAAAATCATATCATTTTTCTAGAGCTCGAATATGCTTTATAGAATTTAAATTTAATTCAGTTAACATCTGATTATAGTCAGATATTTATATTAAACGAGGGGTGATAAACGTTTATTATGGATCAAACACTGATATTTAGGCCATTCAGAAAACACACTTGTTTCTCATCACCGCGTGCATTAAGAAAATGTTCCTGAAAGATTGTTTTTAGATAAGATGAACCTTGATGGAAAATATGAGAGGTCTGTGTACTTGGTATCAAATTAAAGCGCCCTATGTCAGGGATGCATTCAGTAGCGTATTATGTGTATCTAGGTAGTCCCAAAACCATGGTATTCATGTCTCTCTTCATACTGTCTACACAACCAATAGTTCTGTGATGCCACCTGTTGTCAAACTATGGTACTTGTCACAGCACTTGGAACACTAGTTTGGCCACCAACCCCTGTCTGCGCTGAGCTACGACATTGGGTGTTGGTCTGGTTAAATCCTACACTGATATGCAGGGGTGCGCCTCCGACCAAGTACTTTTGTTCTATGTATCCTATAAAAAAGGAGACAAACTTATCATTAAATATCCATAGCTAACAAATTTATAAAAGAAGAAAATGGAAAATTAGCTTTGAGGTTATGACATAACACACTCTCCAAGCAGTACGAAAGATCTAATAGGAGAGTAACAAACAGGTCCCGCTTTTGGGTCAAGGCGGCTGCTTTTTGAGCGCGGGAAATCGCGCTCACATACGTCATCTAGAGGTTAGAATGCTCACACAGGCTTTCAGCTTACTGTAAAGAATTTAACAATTCACTATCCATGCACCAACTATAAAGGCCTGGTAGAATGGTCAGGTGTCCAGTATCCCAGTCTGACCATACCCCTGCCCCTAAATATCTAAACTCAGTACCTCAGTGGAAAAACATGCAAAATGCCGACACACTGTGACCTGTGAATGAGTACCAATAGTTACTATGCTTTTGCTTGACTGCATCTAAAGTATGGCTGATAGTCAGCCTGAAGAAAGTATCTTAATGGACCATGATAAAAGAGGGAAAACATATGACAAATGTGTTTGTAAGAGGACTATCAACAGCACTAGTAGTACTCCAAATCAATTACCCTAAAGCCAAACAAACATGAGTGCATCAAGCGCTAAGGGGCTATCAGAGAGCGAACTGAGTGGCATAGCTGACTTATTCTTTTTTTACCTCGATGTATAATTGTATTATTAATTTCCTTACGTTGAATGTGATGTAAAGGATGTCGTATGTTTTTGAGATTCCAATTTCTTCGTTGGAAGATCTTACAAACGTAAAAACCGTTGCGTTTAATAATAATAATAATAATAATAATAATAATAATAATAATAATAAAAAAGAGAAAAACTGGCGATAGATGAGGAGTGCTCCGTCACTGTGTAGGGCTAGTCTGAAATATTGTTTGAAAGGTGTGCCACTGATGGCTCTAATCTCTGCTTTGTAGGCACAATCTGGATGAACTGGCTTTTGTTCCTGGGAACTGTTGGAGTTGTGCCGCTGTTGGTGCTGGTGAAGGCAAACTATCGTCGTCTTCAGATCGACCATGGAGGCCAAGACCCAGGACACTAGACTGATGCCGATCCCTCATAGTAAACTACATCCTTCTGCTCTACAAATATGTAACATATACCCATAGTAAACCCCATTTTTCTGTCTGTGGTATATCTAACATATACCCATAGTAAACCCCATTTTTCTGTCCGTGGTATATCTAACATATACCCATAGTAAACTCCATTTTTCTGTCCGTGGTATATCTAACATATACTCATAGTAAACCCCATTTTTCTGTCCGTAAAATATTCAACATATACCCATAGCAAACCACGTCTTTCTGCCCATCAAATATCTAACATATACCTAGAGTGAGCTACATCTTTCTGCCCATCAAATATTTAACATAAACCCTTAATATTAAACTACATCTTTCTGCCCATCAAATATTTAACATATACCCTTATTAAAGTACATCTTTCTGCCCATCAAATTGTCAACACCCATAGTGAACTTGATTCTTCTGCCCATCACCTGTTTAACATATACCCATAGTAAACCACATACTTCTGCCTGTCAAATGTTTAGTATATACCTATAGTAAACCACATCCTTTCGCTCATCAAATATTTAACATATACATATATTAAACCACATCTAAAGTTCTGCTCGTCAAATAGTTCACATATCCCCATAGTAAACCACATCCTTCTGCCCATCGAATGCCAGGTGGGAAGTGGGGAGAGGGTATTGGACTCTACTAAGGCAATTGTAGAAATGACCCATATATAGACTGAATAACACCCAAACCTTTTAGTTTTGTATATGTCTATCTCCACGCTCTAATATTCATCAATCATGCACATGCTATTTGTTCCTAGTCTTTAGATGAAGTGAGCTATCGACAGGTTCGTGATACACTGTCCATGACAGAAGGCCAGTTCCTGGGCAACTTTGTGTTTAACTGCATTCGCTTAACACCATTTTGTTGACATTTTAAATCATCTTAAAACTGGCTCCCAGTGTCATGAAATCCTTGTCCAAACAACGGGTCAGGTACTAAGATTGGTTGCCACCTCTGTCTCCACTTTGTTCGGACCAAGAGGTTGGTATGGTCTAGTCAAGGCCTTGTCCATGAATTCTCAGTCTGGGACCAAGTAACTTTGTTCTAGGTAGAGTTTGGGATCTGAAATACTAGGAATAGGTATTTATAGCTCACAAAGTTGATAACAAAATTTAATTTTATTGACATTTTATTCAAAATGACTTTTAACGATGCATATATTTCAGTCCGCAAACCCATAGTGCATGAAAACGTCCGAAAAACGCTAAGTGCGCTGCGAGCGCTTAGTTCAGAGATATGCATCATGGGGCATTTTTCTAGATGGGCCACCACCTCTGTCTCCACTCTGTTCAGAGAAAGAGGTTGGTTGGGTTTAATCACATATATTATCTGCTGTGTGTGCGTCAAACCGAACTCGTTTGATCCCTTTCAGTTCTGACAGTATATCTACCTACTAAAAGATTATTAGCCTAACGAATTGAAGATAAAACCTGGCTTTATGTTCATTATATCTTTTTCTCAAAATATATGAAAATCCAATAGTTTGCTGTCCGACAACCACTATATCGGGAATATAGTCTTCGCTAGCAATCTGATTAGGTTAGTGTTTATTAGAGCGTGCATGCACGCGCTAAATACATCATCTAGAGTTTAGAGGGGTCCATATAGACTTTCAGGGTACTGCATACAAACTATCCCTTCACTATCTGCACGCTATTCACTGTGATATTGAGAACAAGGCAGGGAGCCAGTATCTCAGTGTCTTAGAGGCGTGTCCAGCTGACCATAACCAATCACTCAGGACCAAAATACCTCAAGACCACCTTAGGGCCATGAGCCCCACTGGTGCTTGATGTGTTTGGATCCTAGACTCTGGCAGTTACAGAAATGGCAAGTTAATTGGGTGCTAGTGGGTTATAGAAAACCTCCTTAGACTGAATGTAATCCAAACCTTTTAATTGTTATTCATGAATAATTGCACGCTCATTCATCTATGATGAACATAATATTTGCTCCTAGTATCTTCTATAATGAACTAAATGAACTATCTAATCTCAACGAAGGTATATTTATGGGAGACTTCCACATTAATTTTACTACGACTGAAATACTGACGAAGATAAAGGATTTAAGCATACACAAGTCTAGTGGCATACAAGACATCTCCTCTAGGGTAATTATTGATAGTATTAAATTGGCCAGTCATCAGTTTGCATATATTTGTAACATATCCATAAAGGAAGCCCATTTTCCTAAAACCTGGAAAAAAGCGGTAGTGGTTCCGATACCTAAGTCTGGCAACACAAAGAAGATTGATAATTGGCGCCCTATTTCGCTGCTAACGTTGCCCAGTAAATTATTGGAAAAATTATGTCATTCTATTATATACGAACTGCTCAACGAAGCGGAAATTTTAGATGTTAATCAATATGGCTTTAGGCCAAAACGGGGCACGGGAAACACAATATTCCACTTTTTAAAAGATAATTATGAAGCTAGGAACAAAGGACAAATTGCCATAACCTGTTTTATCGATTTTCGTAAAGCATTCGATTCTATACATCACAAATTATTATTATTAAGATTAAGTAAACTTTTGAAAATCCCAGTAAACATCATAAATTGGCTACACGACTATCTAATAGATCGAGAGCAATCAGTAAGAGTAAATAGTATCACGTCATCCAATAAAAGAGTATCTTTCGGTGTTCCTCAAGGTTCCGTCCTCGGACCACTTTTATTTATCTTATTTGTGAATGATCTAGGGAAAAATCTCAGCTTTACGAAATACATACAGTATGCAGATGATGTTGTACTATATCTTGCTGGTGAATGTATAGACACTATCGAAGAAATGATGCAAAGCGATGTTAATGCTATATCAACCTGGTGTTTGTCGAATGTTCTAACCATACACGTGAACAAGACGAAGGTCATGTGTATAGGGACACCTTCGAAGTTAAAGAAAGTACGGAAACCAACGATTATTATGAATGACACTGTGTTAAATTGCTGTCTAAAATATAAATACCTCGGAGTGACAATTGATGAACATCTTTCATGGGAACCGCATGTAAGGGAAGTTGTAAAAACCGTGAATAACAAACTATTTAAGTTCGGTAAAATAAGGTCGTGTTTGACAGATGAGGCTGCCCGTAATGTTTATGTTAGTACGGTAATCCCGCACCTCAAATACTGCTCCTTCATATATGGCAGCTTCCGGAAAAAGGACCTACATACCATAGATAAATTACATAATAGAGGGCTCAGAATATTATTAGGCCCAAGATCACACCTTAAATCAATATCCATGATGCATAGCCTATGTAATCTTGAAACTCAATCAACAAGACGGGATAGACAATTGCTTTGCCTAATGTTTAAAAACAGGGAAAAACAGGAGTGGTTAGACCATGTAAAACGACCTACTCGAACTCAAAACAAAATATTGTTTAGTATAATGCAAACCAAAAGTTCAACCGTGTATAATTGTGTTTTTCACTCTATGGAGTGCCTGAAAAACTCGTCTTTTCGAGAGGCACTGACAATAAAAAAAAAAAAAATTAAAAAAAAATAAAACCACGCACTACCTACACCATTGTGAAAACTAGTCGTATGCTCTTATAGCAATAAGATATGGCCTTCATATTGGCTACACTCAGGGAAATGATGTGCTCTTCAATGTTGTATGTTTTTAGAATCTCCAGACATTGAACATGTTGTGTTTTAGTGGTTAAGAACGTTTGGAAGTGTTGTTATATATACGTTTCATCCAAATGGTTTATGACAGTAAAGTGGAAGAAATATGACTGGAATAATGTTTCCACCGTTGTCGTTCGAAGATAATGAGATACACATACTATCCGATCATTTTTCCCATTCCAAATATACATACCAAAGAAGAAAAAAAATTGACTTTTTACTGCGCGTAATACAATCTTCATCTTTGTTATGTATATGGTCGATCAATGTTGAACTTATTTCTTCTCTGTTAAGATAGTGAATAAACAAATTGTGCGCCAACCAATAACAATACATGTGTGCGTTGTTTTCCTTTGAGTTGATAGTAGAGAAAGTAAAGGCTTAAGTGATGCGGCAATAACCCATAATCCACGTAGCAATTTACCAGCATTACCTTTATAATCTATTTCGCAATTGTCCTATAAGATGTTAGAAATCATTTGAGAAGAATCATTAAGGTCCATCCATAAGGTACGCTCTCAACAATTGGAAACGGTGCGTATGTCGCTTCTTTATTATATTTTTCTTTATTTTGTTTGTCCCCTGCAATTGACAACCACGATTGAGGAAATTGTGATATCTAAGGATCAATATGTCAACGTCTTTCGTTCAGGCGACATGAAGGAAGTATGGCAGAAAGTATTTGTCCATCAATAAATCAAAATTATCGTTCCATTAACCCAAAGCTGAGATGCGTCAGGAGTAGCTGAAGCTGGGTGGACAAGAATTGCATACAGATCTACTCTACTTAACGCTTACTGGTGCCCCCTACTAGTTATCACTATGCAGAGGGAGGTTTTATAAGAAGGCACCGAACCCAACTGTGCTACCACCTGGCGAATCTATTGAGGTCTCACATTTTGTCCCCACCTGGCGGATATCTATGGAACTAACCATCATCTAACGCTTCACATAAAGTGTAGATTGCCCGTCAACGCTGTCTTCCATTTGCTCTGACTTCCCGGGTGTACTAGGCATTTGCTCTGATGGTCAGTGTATAAAAAGGTGTGTGCGCTTGAATGTAACAGGACGAAGGACTTTATCCATAAGAAGGATTCACATTGCCCCCTATGTGAAACTCCTTTAGCGTCTGTACTGGATTCTTCTTGGCTTCTTTAGTTGTACCTTATGTTTTTGTTGGAGAAATTACGACGATTCTGTTACAGAATCGGGAGCTTAACCCATGTGGTTCTCTGCTAGAAGCAAATTGTACACGTTCATTTCTTGATACTATTTAACCTTAGCAGTAATCATGGTCAGGACAAAAGTTGTTCTAAATATTGCAGGTAGGAGGCGCCACCGTTTTCTAGCGTCATCGTCTTTGCAAGGAGAACACAGCTGTATGGAGATAGTATCTGTTACAATAAACAACTGAACTCGATGAATGTCTTCACTATATTGTTTATTTTTTGTTATTGTCAATTACGTGCTTTCATATATATTTACACAACTATACGTAATGCATATGTGTGATTTTGAGTTCATGTAATGTGTGTGTCTGCGTGTATGGATAGATAGATAGATATAGATGGATAGATAGATAGATATAGAAAGAGAGAGAGAGAGCGAGCGAGCGAGAGAGAGAGAGAGAGAGAGAGAGAGAGAGAGAGAGAGAGAGAGAGAGAGAGAGAGAGAGAGAGAGAGAGAGAGAGAGAGAGAGAGGGAGACAGAGAGTAAGAGTGGGGCTATTAGAAAACAAGGTGTTTTTGATAAAATGGGAATTAAACACCAGGGATAGCTCCTTCAGACTCCGTTGTCGCCTTTTATTCAAACAGGTATTGCCCGTGCATGAAGGTAATGTCGACATCAGTCGGGTCACCAGTCGGGGATTCTGAATCAGTCCATTGAGTTAACCCGTGAAGGAGGCGTGATGTCTGAAGGCATCTATTTGCCAATTGTGCAATAATGAATTTTCATACAGAAATTTTCATAAGATTTCAATAACAAGTTATGGTTAGGTGTGTACGAAAAATACGTTGTTATGTGACGTGGTCATGTGACGTGGCCATCAGACGTGGTTATGTGACGTTGTTATGTGGCGTGGTCATGTGACTTGGTTATGTTGCGTGGTCATGTGGCGTGGTCATATGACGTGGTCATGTGGCATGGTCATGTGGCATGGTCATGTGGCGTGGTCATGTGGCGTGGTCATGTGGCGTGGTCATGTGGCGTGGTCATGTGCCATGGTCATGTGGCGTGGTTATGTGACGTGGTTATGTGGCATGGTCATGTAACACAATTATGTGACATAGTCATGTGACACAGTTTTGTGATACAGTCATGTGACATGGTCTTTTGTAACCCACTGTTATGTGACATGGTTACGTGTCATGGTCATGTGACATGGACATGTGACATGGACATGTGACATGGACATGTGACATGGACATGTGACATGGACATGTGACATGGACATGTGACTAGCTCACGTGACGTGCTCATATAACTCAACGCGAGAACAGGCGAGAAGCTGCTCCTCTTACCTGAAGGTGGTGTAGTGTGATCCAGGTAGTACCAGTGCATATTACACCTCCGCATGGTGAGACGACGGAACTCAGGCACCGTGTCATGTAGCAGCATATAGGCGCGGGGGGGGGGGGGGGGAGTAGCGTGGGTGTGTTTGACAATACTAGTTACAATAACATACCAGCTGTATCAATCACAATTTGCAAATCCCCAGCATAGGTTCGGAGAGACCTGCTGGAACCATGCACATATATGATATATATGAGTACGACTAGATAATGTCACATGCACTTAGGAAATATCACAATGGCACCCAGGGTTTCTTTGACTGCAGTATTCTAACCCCAGCCTTTTAAGATAATGATATTGCTTTCTATACATCCTGGACCATCATTCTGTAACGCCCATAAAATCATTGGAGGTATTTGGCAATATCTCGAGGGATTCTCCGGGATTCATATATATTCTCAGGTATCAGTAAAAACTGGATCCTTTTGACTCACTCTACGGCCACATGAGTGAATTCAACATTGTGTCCAATACATTCAAACCCAATAGGTTACAATGACAATTTTTAGAGGTTCGATTTACATGAGGAATGTATATTCAAATATATGGTCTTCTTCAATTATCATCAACAACAAGTGTGGTGACTTGTACCTTTCAGTATCTAAAAATGTAGGACTACACATTTACTATATTCTGTAAAAGGTTTAGGAAAATGACTTTACTCCGTGAAAGCAACGTTTTAGAATTTGCAATATTTTTTTTTAGTATTGTATTAATATCAACTGATAAATCAAAAACTACCGCGGTGACCCTAATTTTTTAACTGTGTGTTCTATATTGACATCACTTTTAATTGTCAAGGAAATGTCAGATTTGTCTTTTTAAGAGTATTGTGAAGTAAATGCATCGAGATCAATAGCCGCTGACAATACGCCATGAGTTTTAGTTGCAGAGTAATCTAATGAGACAAAGCCGAGTGAGGTGATGCCGCAAACCAAACTGAATGGCATGCTTTAAGAGGCTAGTGATCGAGTGTGGTTCAGACCATGTCCTTTCCCTATCACCGACTAATTGGCTAACAATTGTGGCAGTATCTTCTATTGAGTCTTTTTTTCAAAACTCTATGGGCATTGAGTATGAGTTCCCAATGTTAAGTTTATAGGCGGGGGGGGGGGGGGCGGGGGTGGGCGATAATAAGAGGTGTGGATGCGACAGAAAGGGGATGTGAGAGGCACGTGGTTGAATCACTCAAATATCCTGACGATCACACGGAAGCCGTGATTTGTGAAATACGCACTAGGAAACCGCATCCTTTAGGAAATCCCTGCTTTTCCCATGTTGTTGAATTGTTTGTCTATATTTACTGCCGAAAGTGAATGTCTGGTTGTGGGAAGGTGAGCGCGGATGTCAACAGACCCCGTGCTGACGCAATGTAAGGGACCGGGAGGTCTACGGCCCACACGGATTACACACATACACATGGACAAATGTCAATAACAACAGACAGGATTGAATGTGCTTCTCAAGTGCAAAAAGGTCAAACAAGGCCTACTGATCACAAATTCTCAGAATTGTTTATATATGTATATGAACAACCTGGTAAACGGAGCTCCCCTTTTAGAGGACCTCCCAATTACCCATTCCTATATAGACTATTACATTTTAACGAAGTAAGCCGATGGGTAAAATGATGTGCATATAAGTACTCCTGTGGTAATTGGTAGTGTTTGTTTTCTGTTATCATGTCCTTGCGAAAGCTATTCAATTAGCTGATTTTTGTGCAGATATGATATTGAACTATAATTTTGAGTATGGTCATCATAACGCCATTCCTGTATCTGATTGATAATTGAAGAGGTGTTCAGACTGATAACTTAGTTTTGTTCACTAGGCAGATAGAGGGTGTTGGGCAGTCAGAGGTTGGGAGTAGGGCGAGGGTGTTGGGCAGTCAAAGGTGGGGAGTGGAGAGGAGGGAGAGAGTGTTGGGCAGTCAGAGGTAAAGAGTAGGGAGAGGGTGTTGGGCAGTCAGAGGTAGGGAGTAGGGAGAGTGTGTTGGGCAGTCAGAGGAAGGGAGTAGGGAGTCGGGAGAGTGTGTTGGGCAGTCAGAGGTAGGGAGTAGGGAGAGTGTGTTGGGCAGTCAGAGGTAGGGAGTAGGGACAGTGTGTTGGGCAGTCAGAGGAAGGGAGTAGGGAGTCGGGAGAGTGTGTTGGGCAGTCAGAGGTAGGGAGTAGGGACAGTGTGTTGGGCAGTCAGAGTTGGGGCGTGGAGGGTAGAAATAGGGTGCTGGACAGTCAAAGGTGGGGAGTGGGGAGTTGGGTAGTCAGAAGTGGGGAGTGGAGAGTTAGGAGATGGTGTTGGGCAGTCAGTGTTGGGGAGTGGGGAGTAGGGAGAGTGTGTTGGGCAGTCAGAGTTGGGGAGTGGGGAGTAGGGAGAGTGTCTTGGGCAGTCAGAGTTGGGAGTAGCAGGTAGGGAGAGTGTGCTGGGCAATCAGAGGTGGGGAGTGGGGAGTAGGGAGAGGGTATTGGACAGTCAGAGTTGGGGAGAAGTAGGGAGAGGGGTTTGAGCAGTCAGAGGTGGGAAGTAGTGAGTAGGGAGAGGGTGTTTGGTGGTCAGAGGTGGGAGTAGGGAGTAGGGTGTTGGCCAATAGGAGAAGGGAAGTGGGTAGTAAGGAGGGGGTGTTGGGCAATCAGAGGTTGGAAGTAGGGAGTAAGGAGAGGGTGTTGGGCAGTCAGGGATTGGGGGGGGGGGGGGGGTAGGGAATAGGGAGAGTATATGTCAGAGGTGAGGAGTAGGGAACAGGGACAGTGTGTTGGGCAGCCAGAGGTGGGGGAGTAGGGAGAGGGTGTTGGGCAGTCAGAGATGGGGGAGTAGGGAGAGGGTGTTGGGCAGTCAGGGATGGAGGGGGGGGGGTAGGGAGTAGGGAGAGATTGTTGGGCAGTCAGAGGGGGGGTGGGGAGTAGGGAGAGGGTGTTGGGCAGTCAGGGATGGGGGGGGGGGGTAGGGAGTAGGGAGTAGGGTTAGATTGTTGGGCAGTCAGAGGGGGGTGGGGAGTAGGGAGAGGGTATTGGGCAGTCAGGGATTGGGGGGGTAGGGGGTAGGGAGATATTGTTGGGCAGTCAGAGGGGGGTGGGGAGTAGGGAGAGAATGCTGGGCAGTCAGAGGATGGGGGAGTGGGGAGTAGGGAGAGGGTCTTGGACTAAACATAAGAAGTGAGGGACAGGCAGATTCGCGAGTGGAAGGCAGGGTATAGTAGGCTCAGATAGATGATCGCTGGATGTAGCGAGTCTGAGCAAAGCAGCAGAAGCCACCAGCAGGGTATTGTAATAAGTAGCGATACAAAATGAAAATAATGATACCATGCGACATGATCAGAGATTACCGGAGCAACCCTCTTCCCATATCCCTAGGAGCAACGACCCCCAGAGGAGGGCAAACAACAACTAGCATGTTGTGGGCTGAAAACCCGATGCGGCGTTTCCACCTCCATTGCAAAGCGGATCCAAACCAACTTTAAAATTTCACACAGCCTCACCACCACGTGTCATCATGATTTTCATACAGCCAACTGGTGCTTCATTTGTTTGGAAAGCGAGACAAAAATAAAAATCCGCATTCCACTCTGCTACATGGACGTAAAGGATACTTCTCTGGGCTCAGTTTCCCCACGCACTTACCAGGGGCGCGTGGCGTGATCCCGGCGACCTGGAGGTGCGTGGCGCCGTACGGGAAGCGGGCTGCGGTCACATCCCATTCAAATACTGTTGTTTTAACATTGCTTCCCGGACAATTACAAACCGCACGCGTTGCGAAGGTCAGCATAATTAGACAACACGTCCCTGTTATTAAACCTCCGGCACGTGGTTTGTTTTCACAAGCACAGGAAACATTACTTTTGTTTTAATTGTATGAATATGAATTTTTATTTTTCTGAATGTTTCTGTTTAAAGAAATTATTTCTTCCCTTCACATTTCAGGCAAATCACTGAGACAAATCACTGAGATTGGCCGGTATTAATAGCGTACTTCATTGAGAGCAATGGCTAATTCTCGTGCACATCTAGGATGGATTGTTCCAGGTGTAAAACGACAATCATCTGTAAAGTGGAGAACTTAATTGCCATCATCTAGTGAAGTAACTTACTGAAATGGCGATAAAAATATTCTTGATTAGACAAACATAAATAATTTAGTTCATGTTATTACATTTATGTCATTATAGAACAAGAAGTACATTGCACAAGGTATACGAGTGAGGGTGTGAGTTAAACAAGCAGGAGAGACTAAGTAAGAGTGCTTCAAATCCCCAGACAAGTATTAGAGACAAACAATTCAATTACAAATTTAATTGATGAAAACCGGGAACGGCAAATATCGACTTGGGAAAATGTCAGTGACAGGAGGAGTGGCTTGCCATGTTGCGCAATAGTCATGCTGACATAGTTCAGATCATGAAAATCAAGGACGGATCCTAAATTAAACCCAACAACTAGGAAGAAAAAGTATGTTCATCATTGATGAATGATCGTTTAAATCATAACAAATATTTGATAATAAGGTATGGGTCTCATACAGTCAGTGGGCTATTGGGCCCGTAAGGTATTTCATTCTGAAGTGATTGATCATGGTCAGCTCTGCACCCTTCTGAGACACTAAGATACTGGTACTTTGCACCTTTACCAATGTCAAAGAGTAGGCATGCAGATAATGAAGCTGAGGTTTTTGCAGCAACCTCGTAGTCTCTGTACCCTCCAAAATTCAACATCTAAGCAGTGTATCTGAACGTGTTCTTTCCACGCTCAATAAGCCTATATTTTATGCACATCCACATCGACAATATAAATAGGCGAGGTGTCCAGGAGATAGGATCACTGTGCAGGTGTTGGCATCGAGGGTTGAGTGCGGGTTCACGAGTAGGGGACGTGTGCACACAGGGTACAGCACTGAGGACCCGGATGATGAAGTGACCGCCAGGAAACACGGGGGCACACATGGGGGCCTGCCGCTAGGGGGTGTGGTGAAGTGGAACCGCACATACGGGCACCACCTTCATCGGACGCATGCTTGGAATTTTTGTTCGGAATGAGTTGTTGCCAGAACAAAGAAGGCATGATTAACCTTTGTTGTCAATGACTGGGCATTTAATAATCTTTATGAAATAAACGTCTATCTAGTCGTTCTCTCAGCCTATCGACCATTATCGGTGCAGAATATTATGTAAAGGCCCAATTCGGAATTGTTTCCAACTACTATTTATGACCTATATAATATCACAGATTGACTATGGGAGCCTTATATAGAAATTAAATGATATTTTTACTTCCTGATATACTTTTCCGACCACTCATGCCAAGTGCTATTATTTTTATTCTTTTATCATGTAGCAGCTCCATATTTCTGAGTTTATAAGAACAAACTGCCTCTTTTTCTTCTACACCTGTTTTGCTTTTCTCTCTCTCTTTCTTTCTTTCTTTCTTTCTCTCTCTCTCTCTCTCTCTCTCTCAAAACCACCCCTCTGTACCACTGCACTGGACCTGAGCCAAGCACATATATTGAAATATATAAGAAAGGTATAAGAAATGTAGAAGTAAAACTGTGAGCTATTGTATAGCAGAAGTTAAGCATATATCCCATATGAAACGCCCTGAGAGCTGTATCTAGGCCAGTGTGTCAGCACACAAGCACCCAAGGTGAAGGCCAGTGGGATGGAGCATTAGGGCCAGTGGGTCAGCGCCTGTCCCACTTAGCAGGGATGGATCATTTGGGCCAGTAGGTCAGCGCCTGCACACCTACTGCCCCACTTAGCCTGGGTCAGTAGGACAGGTCATTTGGGTTAGTAGGACAGAGAGTGGGAGTGAGCATTTGGAACAACGACCTTGACACTTTAATGCATGCAACCTCAATACTAGCTATATAAGCCAGCTACACCCATCATTCTGGGTTCTTAGACTGGCGTGTGAGGAACCTGTACCTGTGGAAATTACCAATAAAAAGAAGCATTTCAAAGTACCTCTGAGCAGATCTCATCTGTTAAGGGCTGACGCAGCCAAGAAGAAGTTCTCTACCTACTACATCCCCATGGACTTAAACTACAGTATTCTAGTGATAAGTTACTCCAGTGTTTGTGACATATTCTAGGACTTTACCAACTACAGTCCACATATACTACACAGCTCTCCCCATTTACCACACATACAACCAACCATCATATCACTGTAGACCGGTACTACATACTGGTCTACAGTTCAGCCCATATGGTGGAGAACCCGGGTAAAATATATAAAAATGCTAATTAATCTAGTGAACTCAGCTATAACAAAACGCTCACAACTATTTGGCAATATGAAAGTAAGACAGGTAAATGTCTTATAATAAAAAGAAAGACATGTGCCTTTCTTTTCAAAAAACCCCAGGGAGTGCACTGGACCTGAGCCAAGCACATATATTGAAATATATAAGAAAGGTATAAGAAATGTAGAAGTAAAACTGTGAGCTATTGTATAGCAGAAGTTAAGCATATATCCCATATGAAACGCCCTGAGAGCTGTATCTAGGCCAGTGTGTCAGCACACAAGCACCCAAGGTGAAGGCCAGTGGGATGGAGCATTAGGGCCAGTGGGTCAGCGCCTGTCCCACTTAGCAGGGATGGATCATTTGGGCCAGTAGGTCAGCGCCTGCACACCTACTGCCCCACTTAGCCTGGGTCAGTAGGACAGGTCATTTGGGTTAGTAGGACAGAGAGTGGGAGTGAGCATTTGGAACAACGACCTTGACACTTTAATGCATGCAACCTCAATACTAGCTATATAAGCCAGCTACACCCATCATTCTGGGTTCTTAGACTGGCGTGTGAGGAACCTGTACCTGTGGAAATTACCAATAAAAAGAAGCATTTCAAAGTACCTCTGAGCAGATCTCATCTGTTAAGGGCTGACGCAGCCAAGAAGAAGTTCTCTACCTACTACATCCCCATGGACTTAAACTACAGTATTCTAGTGATAAGTTACTCCAGTGTTTGTGACATATTCTAGGACTTTACCAACTACAGTCCACATATACTACACAGCTCTCCCCATTTACCACACATACAACCAACCATCATATCACTGTAGACCGGTACTACATACTGGTCTACAGTTCAGCCCACCACCATCACCCATAGCATTCCGCAGTATCTCCACCACCCATACCACCCCTCTGTACCTCCACAACTTATACCACCCCTTTGTACCAACACCATGCAAACCACACCCTTTACCTCCACCACCGCCAATACCACATCTCTCTACCTCCACCTCTCATACCACCCCTCTGCGCTACCACCACCTATACCCCTCCACTGTACCTCCACCTCCTATAACATCCTTCTGCCACCACCACCCATACCAACTCCTGTACCTCCACCACTACTTATACTTCCTCCTGTCCAACCACCACCTATACCACCAATCTGTACCTCTAAAAACCATACCACCACTCTGTACTTTCCACACTTATATTAGTACTCTGTACCACCACCCCCCAAAGCACCCCTCAGTACCACCACCAACCATACCACCCCTTAGTACCACCACCACCACCCATACCACCCCTCTGTACCGTCACTACAACCCATACCATTCCTCTGTATTACCACCATCCTTACCATTCCTCTGTGCCCCCAGCAGCAATAACACCCCTCCCTACTTGAACCTGTTATACCACCCGCTGTACAACCAATACCCGTACCACCCCTCTGAACCACTTCCACCATCCATACCACACCTCCGTACCACCACCAACACCCATACCACCCCTCTGTACCTACACGGGTCATGCCACCCCTCTGTACTTCCACCACCTAAACCAGACCTCCATACCAACACCATTCATGATGGTCATTACCTGTACCTCCACCTACCAAACCACCCATATGTACCTCCACCACCTCCCATACCACCCTCTGTAACTCGACCACCACCCATACTACCCCTCTGTACCACCACCACCCATACCACCACTCTGTACAACAACCATCACCCATACCACCACTCTGTACAACCACCATCACCCATACCACCACTCTGTACAACCACCACCACCCATACTACCCCTCTGTACTTTGACCACCACCTGTACCACCCCTCTGTACCACCACCTGTACCAACCCTCTGTACCACCACCACCCATACTACCCCTCTATACTTTGACCACCGCCCATACCACCCCTCTGTACCACCACCACCCATACTACCCCTCTGTACCACCAGCACCCATACTACCCCTCTGTACAACCACCATCACCCATACCACCCCTCTGTACAATCACCACTCATACCACCCCTCTGTACAATCACCACCCATACCACCCCTCTGTACAATCACCACCCATACCACCCCTCTGTACAACCATCACCCATACCACCCCTCTGTACAACCACCATCACCCATACCACCCCTCTGTACCAACACCACCCATACCACCCCTCTGTACAACCACCACCCATACTACCCCTCTGTACTTTGACCACCACCTGTACCACCCCTCTGTACCACCACCTGTGCCACCCCTCTGTGCCACCACCACCCATACTACCCCTCTGCCCCTATACCGCCACCCATACTACCGCAGCTTGCAGGGTATATTGAACAATTTTGAATTAAATCCCAAAATCATATTTGGGTTGAGACACTCCTCGAAAAAAGAAAATACCAAGAGCCTAGCTGCTCGAAGGTCACGCCATGTTCTGGCTATGATGCACTGGTGGGCAACAGACCCAGATCGCACTGTTGCCACCCGAAGTAATGATAAGATCATGTTCAAATATAAGGAGACCACGCACTGACAACTATATCAACTAGCCCTTGTATTACGGAGTCCCATTTGCAGGACAAGTTGCCTCCTGAAGTATTACTTGATTAGCTTCGAATATAAGATGTGATTATGGTATGTTGGTACCAGGAATCTGGCGTACAGACAAAGGTATACTAAAGAGGAAACCTATGAAAGTTTAAGGTCTGAACCCGTATCCCATTGAGTTTGAATCATGTAGTAATTCACAAGGCGAAGGTTTCTGAATTCATCTCACCCTTGATATTGACTAATGGGCTAACATTTGTGACATTATCCCCTATTGGATATTTTTCCTTGATATCTAATGGGTGTTAGTTATGAGTTCCCAATGTTAAGTCTATTGAGAAAATATACCAGGGGTGAGATAAAACTATAAACCAGATAGTGCCTTCTGTATGTCTTACATGTATTGTATTACTATTTCCATGTCTGGTGCGTCAGCCTGTCTGTAATGTACACTTGTACAACTTGTATGTATTTGTAGGCGGAAGCAGTGGAAGATCGCTGTTTATTTTTCTGTAAACTGTCATTCATCTGAAATATAGTTTAAAAAAACAGAAACCTTTGTACCTCTACCACTACCCGTACCATCCCTCTGTGCCACCACCACCCATACCACCCCTCTGTGCCACCACCACCCATACCACCCCTCTGTACCAACACCAGCGATATCATTCTCCTGACCATCATCGGCACCCATATCACCGCTCTATACAACCACCAACACTCCTACCACCCCTCTGTACAACCACCACCCATACCACCCCTCTGTACAACCATCACCCATACCACCCCTCTGTACAACCACCATCACCCATACCACCACTCTGTACAACCATCACCCATACCACCCCTCTGTACAATCACCACCCATACCACCCCTCTGTACAACCACCACCACCCATACCACCCCTCTGTACAACCATCACCCATACCACCCCTCTGTACAATCACCACCCATACCACCCCTCTGTACAACCACCACCCATACCACCCCTCTGTACAACCACCACCCATACCACCCCTCTGTACAATCACCACCCATACCACCACTCTGTACAACCACCACCCATACCAGCCCTCTGTACAACCACCACCCATACCACCCCTCTGTACAACCATCACCCATACCACCCCTCTGTACAACCACCACCCATACCACCCCTCTGTACAATCACCACCCATACCACCCCTCTGTACAATCACCACCCATACCACCACTCTGTACAACCACCACCCATACCACCCCTCTGTACAACCACCATCACCCATACCACCCCTCTGTACAACCACCATCACCCATACCACCCCTCTGTACAACCACCATCACCCATACCACCACTCTGTACAACCACCATCACCCATACCACCACTCTGTACAACCACCATCACCCATACCACCCCTCTGTACAACCACCATCACCCATACCACCCCTCTGTACAACCACCATCACCCATACCACTCCTCTGTACAACCACCATCACCCATACCACCACTCTGTACAACCACCATCACCCATACCACCCCTCTGTACAACCACCATCACCCATACCACCCCTCTGTACAATCACCACCCATACCAGCCCTCTGTACCATCAATAACCATACCATCCCTCTATATCACTTTCACCACCCACACCCTGTATCTCTATCACAATCCATATCACTCCCCTCGCCTTCACTTACATACCCATCACTCTTATCACCTAACATACTATGTCCTATATCACCCCTCTCTACCGTCACTAGCGCTCATATCACTCTCTAACAGACCCTCTACCCCCCGGTCACCTACATACCACACGTGCACGAGTGTCGCTATCGCTGCTTATTCACCGATACAACCTTCCCTTCTTCGCTGGTTCCTAGTCGCAGAAGGCTGCCCATACTACCACAGCTCGCCGGTACCCGTCGGCTGATTTATAAGCACGTAAGGCGGCGCTGTGCATTCCCTCCGAACAAAACGACAAAAAAAACATGGCCGCCGCCGCCGCGGGCCACGGAGCGGATAATGCTCGCAGAAAATGGCGCCCATTGCTGCCTGCGCCAGCGACCTTTCTGAGTTGACTAAAAAGGCCCCCAAACTAGGACGCCAGAAAGTTGGAGCCAGCGGGCGGTTGCGTCGGACAGAAAAAAAGGAGGTGGGGGCTCAGGGAGGAGAATGACAACGGCAGCCCCGCAGTAAAGTGCTCCGGAGCAGCGCGGGCCCGCGCGCCTATTCGTCGCTGTCGGAGGTTGGTCGCCATAATGACTCAGCACTTTTCTGGTCGTGACGCAGCCAGAGGCAAGCGCCGAGCGGTGTCGGCAGAAAATTGCGCCAGCATAATTATGCTTGGCTTCCTTCATTCTGTCGTAATTTTCGGGTTATCGAGTACACGTCCGGCCCTGCCCGCGTCCCCGCATTATCGCTCGCTATCTCCACTTCATCCGGGCATCCGGCGGCCCGCGTTCGGCAGAGGGGGGCTTTGCGCAGGCGCAGAACCATCCATATTTTCAATGGGATTTAATTGCAGGCGGTGATGGCAGGGGGCGCTAAAAGCTTTAGTGAGTCTGAATGTCGTCTGCGCGCCTCGTTCCCGTTCTACCCGAGGCGGGAAAGCCGGGAAAAATGGCGGCCGGCAAAGCGCGCCTCACATCCTAATTATACGCCTCTACATTAACAGGCAAGATTCCATTAACATTTAAAACAGGGAACGTATATGTATGTACCGCTACGTCGCTTCTCAGTGTGGGCGGCAAATCGCCAGCACAGTTAAAATGTCGCATATAGTCCCCGCTACCACCGGAAAGAGGGTCTCGCCGCCTTGGGCAATATCTACGCCGCCATTCCAGAGAGACAGTTTGTGCTCGTGACAGAGAGAAACTGGGTGTGTGTTGCTTTTTGTGTATACACATACTCAGTACGGAGTAGGTCTGACAATATAACATAGCTGGCCGCCCATACACGCACCGCTAGCCCTGTGCGCGCCATTTTGGCAAAGTGGCCACGAAAACGGTCGATCGTGTTTTGTTGGCACGGCGTTGAAAATCGATAACCGGCGATCGATTTATTGATTTGGCTTCTAGCTTGGGCTTTCGTGGTTTCCTTTTTCCTGTAGTGCACAGGCAAACTACTAGAGAGGTACCTCATTTGTACTGCCCAGTGAGCATTTCTCTGCTGGTGAAAGACCATTGTGCGCGACCTTCCTTCGGTATTGTGCCAGTATACGTTATGGCCGACAAGTTAGTTCCTCTTATAAGAATCAGTTCTCAAATAAACGTTCGCTAATAAATCTGCATCTTTAGTAAAAAATTAACATAGCCTTTTATTCATATATAGCACAACCGTACTGACGGTGGTTACCTTGTGTAAGGGAACACCTTTGCTAGGGACGGTTCCTTCTCTTAGATTTGGATTTTACCCCATGTAAGGGACTCCACACGTTAGGGGACACTGCTTCTCTGGGTGATTCGATCAAAATTAGATCCTCTGATATATCCAAAAATAGCCTAATAACCGGTAAACAACGTCTCACCGTGAATCTGTCCCTACTCGCAATATCAGTTCCCTCATCAGCGGCTTTTCAGATTTAATAATTCGGCTTGAGTTTAACCTGCATTTTAAATTGGGTTAATTGGGGCCATAAAGCAACATACCTTTGTAATTAGCGAGTGAGGACAATATCAACTGGGAGCCGATGACTGATGTGGACAGACTATGCGGCTCTGGAGAGGCTGGCTCGGGGCCAGAACTAATTAAACGTTATTAAATAACGGAGAACGTGATATTCGTTACCCACATAAGCCCGACAGAATTTCCCCCGTTTTTTTCTGATTTTGCAATCATAGTTTTCATATTTTTTCTCATTAGTCCTTCGAGTGCACGCGATCTCTGAACCATGTTGTAACAATATATTTGGCATCGCGCGGCGTTGACTGCTCCAAATATCTACTCTGATCTCTGATATGGAAGAGGGAGATGTCATATATATATAATATATATACATATATATAAATGTGTGTTTGTAAATGTATATATATATATCATATATGTATGTATAAAAGTAGATAATGGAAGAGTAATCTTAACTGAGGGACATTAATGAATCTGATCTGAGCGAGAACTATGAAATAGGCATATCAACTTACAATCCAACGACATCGTTTTTGCTTGCTAATGTTTTTATAGAAGGCACTGTATCAATACTCTTTAATGGTACGATTGTGTAGATTACAAATTAACATACCTTCATGGATTGGATTGAAGACTTACTTTTAATTTGGTCTGTGAGACAATGCTCAGGGTTGCTTCCTACTCAGGATTGTCAGAAGTGTCACCTCTGGGTTTGGGTTTAGAATAAAGGCACTATCCTCCAAAAATCTGAAATCTTAGAGTTCGCTTCTTTTGGAAGGGCACAAAACACATTATAGTCCCTAAGCTGTGTCAACGGCTCTAAACAATCTTCGTGTTGGGAATGTGATCAGAACGGTATGCCCATACAGATACACAGCCCTGAGAAGCCACACACGTCAGTAGCACACCATAGGGCACACAACTTTTCTGTTATGGAGACAGCCATCTTGCCCCGAAAAAAACACGGTGGCAGGTAAAGTTATTAATTAACCCTTTAAGGTCGGATGATTCCTTAAGGCATCAACCGGCAGGGGGCGGATGGTGCCTTAAGGCATCATTTGCTGGATATCTATGAAATTGTTTTTAAAAAGGAAATATTTTAAGAAAAAGCTTGAAATTTCCACAGATTGTAGGTGTACCATCATATTTCCAAATTCTAAATAACAGAACCAAAAATATTTAGGATAACATATTACTTCACGTGATAAACTATCTAATTATGAGTGCAGAGGACAATGTCCCCGTCCCCTAGAACTATACATAGTCACTAGTAGCCGTCCCCAAGTATGTAGTTCTGCCATAGGTGGCCGTCCTTAAAGGGTTATATATTTTTTGGGGTTATTTTTCGGCTTCCCATAAAGAAGTTGTAGCCTCGTTTCATGATTATCATTGGACTATACAAACTGATAACAGTGGCTGTCACTTCCCCACTACGGTGGCGCTGTCTTATAAATTTCTGGTGGATGATGGCGGAAATAGTAATCACTCTGTGCCCTTTACCGTACTGAACCAAAGCATAGGCTTTATCGACCCGCACTGCAGAAACCCCTCCTGCTGAACAACCCGTCTCCCTTGCTATAGAAGTATCAAAGAATCCAAGCATTTCACCTCGGGGGAAATGTAAATTTAAAATAGGTCCTTCTAAGATATTCAAATCAGATGTGAATCAGGATTTGAGTAGACCACCTTTCGTTTTTCGTTTATAATAATTCATCGAGAATCTCTGTTTAATAACATAAGTGAATATATGCACTGCTCAGTGCCATATATGTGTGTGTACATATTATACATACATATACAATATCATATCTTTGTTTATTGAACAATATGTAATACATTCTGTAAAATATGTCGATTGTTTCAAGGTACGATGTATACATTTAAAAAGACCATTTGCTTACTTCATAATGACCATCATGTTGCTGCATACATTCAAGAAAGGGGGCTACAGAGACTGATGTTCATCATCCAGCCTTATACCCATTGAGATAAATCCAGTTAAGTTGTACCCAATTAACACTATACATACTAAGATCGGCATGCCACCAGTCGGATAAAGGTGGATAAGAAATACAATATTGACTGTTTTCAGCTAAAAGCGGCTGTATGCTCCTCGGAGTGGACACTACGCAATATCCTTTGAGCGCTCGGGTATTACTAGGCGTCAACCCTTGGTCCATACGGCCGCTTGTATCCGAAACCCGTCAACATTATGTATATTACGTGTGCGCATACAAAAATGACCATTATGACGCACATCAATACATATATGGCGATCTCCAGGTACTTTAAAAAACGACAAATGAAGTTGATTATTATTCTCTTATCGTTTAGGCCATCGACTTGAGACTTGGCAATGTTACGGGGCCACGTTGCCACGAGCGCCTTGCATCGCTAGTTTTATGATGCTGGCAGTTAGCCACCTGTGATTTTCTCCTTTAGTCTCAGAAATTAGAATACCATTATTCATACAGTGTGACAGACTGCAGCATTCGTCATGACCTAAATGTATTTAAACAAATGCAATATACATGTATATATATATATATATATATATATATATATATATATATATATATATATGTGTGTGTGTGTGTGTGTGTGTGTGTGTGTGTGTGTGTGTGTGTGTGTGTGTGTGTGTGTGTGTATATAGAAAGATAAATAGATAGATGGATAGATATGACGGACATCCAAATGATTCTTACGATCGTAGATGTTATTTCTGGGGTAAGGAACAATGACTCTATCTTAGTTGATATAATATAATGTATTGCACTGCCTTATAGGCATTGATAAGCTTAATGCCTCCGTGCATTGTTGGTAACATGAGGCATCTCTGCTAAGGTGCCATACAATATATTGAGGTGCCTTTTTTCTCGTCTGTTACAAAGGGATGATGAAATGAGGCAAAATGATGGTTTTCACCCGTTAGAATTTCACGTTTTCTTGTTTTGGTCGCTAATGGATATTTGAGATACGGTGACAAGATGAGCCAGCTTTTTGCGACTCCTGGCTAACCTGCCATAGTGAAAGGAAAATCATATAAAAGCAACTTTAAGAAATGTCCCGTGTGGGGCCTTTTTGAAAACATTATAGAAGAACTAATTTGTATGGTGATAAGGGCTTTTAATCAGATGGAAGAATTTAAATTTATGGAATTTAAAATAAGTTGATTCAAGAAAAATTGGGTGAGAGAGGCAGTCTTTGACAGAGTCTGGATAGTTGGCGATCTCCTTTTGACGCCTTAACCGATGAAACATGCGTATATATAATGGGTCAGAGAGTAGGCTGCTAGTCAATCAAATAAAACTAATGAATTTTAGATTAAAGGTGGCACTTTTGGGGTATGATCCCTATATTTTACGAGAATATTTTACGATGCCTGCATAGGCAACATGTATGGTCACGTAATGCTGTTTTGCATTTTGCTAGATGATATCTCTGCTTGTAAACACCATAAGAGACATGTATTATTGGATTAACGATGCTAATGAACGGGCTTACAATAATCAAGACTCACAATCATCTTATAAAATATGCATATGGCTCAAGTATCGTCATTAAATGCCTCAGGATTGTCGAATGAGGATGAAAGTGAAACAGAAAATATATAATTCTAAATTCAGATCACTTCAAGAGAACATTGATAATCAAAGATGTGATACCTAAGTGATTAATTAGGAACAATAGCACAGTTTCCCCCGAGGCAAGGGTTGATGCAAGGGTTGATGTTGATAGAGGTAGGAATGAATTAATTTCTGGGAGTCCTCAACAAAGCATAGGCAAGCAGTGAAAAACCCATCAAAGATCTCCTAGCATCATTGAGATGTTATCAGTGTTGTGTTTTTACTTAAGGTACTCAGTGTATTAACCTGGTAATTCATTGATCTCACTCTGTATGAGAATTATCTCATTGACTGCCGTAGGTCGCCCTCTCTTATTAGAGATGCATGGAGATCATGTCGGCAGACAATGTAGTGTGTACATGTATTTATCCAACGCGCGATAATAATTGACATGGTACTGAACATTCCTAGAGCAATTATCACCCAACATCTCAATTACATCGATTAGCGTCAACTTATAGCGCCACGTTTTTTCCTCTCTTTCTCTTCATATAAGGAGTAGTGTGTACCACGTGTTCATTGCCTCAATATTGTAAAGTATGAGAATTTAAGTCACAAGGTAAGCCAGGTTACAGGCGATGAATACGCCGCTACTCAAGCCTGCTCTTCTTGGCTTTCACTGAGCTCGAAAGATGGGTGTCGGGATCGGGGAGGACTCGGGCGGCGTACGGAGGACGGCGGGCGGCAGGCGGCGGAGGGCGGGCGTCGGGAGCCGGGCGTTAAGCGCCAGGCACCGGGAGGAGAGGCGTCAGATGCCGTGTGCCGGGCGTCAGCTAGCGTCATCCCGGCGCGGTGCGGGGTGCGGCGCGTGGTAAGAGTCAGGCGGCGGGCGGCGGGCGGCGGGCGGCGGGCGTCAAAAGACAGACAAATAATAGTGAGAGACGCCGTACAGAATGTCAGGCATTGAACATTGCATATCAGGCTTGGGATGGCAATTTGCCTGCAGCTTATATAATCATATATATATATATATATATATTATATATATATATATATATATATATATATATATATATATATATATATATAGGCCTTTGTATTATAAGTCTGTCTGTGTGAATACTGGCTAACGTCTGCCAACGAGTATGTACTATACTCGTTTTGTCTACATACTACAGACAACGAATGTCTCGAACACAGATCACATGATGCATTGTGGCATGAACTCTCATTTCAGAAAGGTGAAAATAGAAGGAAGATAGCTGGCATATGATGCCTAATGTGGATCAGTCTGTAAGTGGTCATTGACAGTAGATGGGGAGAATGTGGAGTTGGGTAGCAGGTTTTGGGTAGCAGTAGGTTGCACTGCACTGCACTGCACTGCACTGCACTGCACTGCACTGCCCCGCCCGGACACGGCTGGCTGCACACTCCCCCTGGCGGCACAGCACGGAGGCAGCCATGCACAACGACCACACATTGATCAGGAGGCAGTATGTCTGATTGCCTCTTGTTTATAGATTTCTAATCTAAATTTGTATTTTGTTCACATGGCAAACCCAGTCCAATCAACTATGGATTATAACCGGGGGACTTTTTTTTACCATTTCTTGCTTGTTAGGTCTGACATTTTTCTAAAGGTGTGAAAACCTGAGCTTTTTCAAAGTTTTCGTGAATAAAGTATTCTTTTAGATGATTACCATGAATGTGTTGTGAAAATAAAGCATAACTTCATGCAGTCGAAAGCAGAAATCTACAATAGAATAGACCAAGAGGCTGACTCCGATGAAGCGTTCCGTGTTCGCCTTCAACTGGTCGGCCAACGCTCTGACCGACTCGCTCGCTGTGAAGATCAACTCGCCCGACTGGCAACCAACTCGACCACCGTAACAACCAACTTACCTGCCGTAACAACCAGCTCCCCTACCTGATAACCAACTCACCTGCCGTGACAACCAACTCGACCACCGTGACAACCAACTTACCTGCCGTGACAACCAGCTCCCCTACCTGACAACCAACTCACCTGCTATGACAACCAACTCGACCACCGTGACAACCAACTTACCTGCCGTGACAACCATCTCCCCTACCTGATAACCAACTCACCTGTTTACAACCAACTCGGCCACCGTGACAACCAACTCGGCCACCCCAACTCGCTTCCCATTCGACCAACTTGTCCACCATGATAGTCAGCTTGCCTACCTGACAACTAACTCACCTGCTATGACAACCAACTCCCATCTTGGGACAACCACTGTGGCTGCCATAACAACCAGCTCTCCCGCCAAGACAACCAAATTGCCCGCCTTCTCACCCACCGAGACAATCAACACGCAACTCGGAGAAACAACTCAACCGCCTTGACAATCGGCTCCCCTGCCATGACCACCAACTCGCCTGCCATGACAACCAACTTGCCTGCCATGACAACCAACGCTCCTTCCTTAATAACCAACGTGCCTGCTGTGCCAACCAGCTCTTCCAATGAAACAACCAACTCGCTCGCCATGAAAACCAGCTCGTCCGAAGTGACAACCAACTCGATCGCCACGTCGGTATCATCGGCCGCCGTCGCAGTCGGCCTCCAGGGCCGGGCCGGAGGACGGGGCCGGGCGGCGCGTGGTGTCCCGATCCCGGCACGCCGCGAGCCGCCTCCTCCAGTCCGCCGCCTGCCGCCCGCCCGCCCGCGTCACCCGACTCCAATCTCCCCAGCATCCAACCCGTAACACCGCCACCACATGAATCCACAGCAGAGTCAGACTATAAATGTACGTAACACACTGTACGGGAAGTCACCCGGTACGCGGGAGGGAGCGGCGCCGACCGTCTCCAGCGTGCCGCGTGAGGTGCTCCGGGCGCCGTCAGAGCGCTGGCCGCCGCCCCGGGAGGGCGGGCCGGGGAGGGCGGGACCGGGCATGGACGGGGCGAGGCCGAGCAGGGGCGGGGGCGGGGCGGGGCGGCAGAGGTTCCGGGCCCGGCAGCCAGCTCCCAACACACGCCGTCCTAGACCAAAACACTATAGACATCCTCCTCCGAGCTTCAGTGTGTTTTCTTCCCTGGTCGACTTAAAACCACGACGACTGAGACTCCGCCAGTCATCCAGGTCCCTCCAAGGCGGAGCACTAAGCGTCATGAGGTAACAACAACCAGAGGCCTCATGACGACGACAACTCCACCAGTTCTCGTCCCTGTGTAACTCCAGTAGGGTACAAAACCCCGCTCAAAGCCCTGGAGGAGGGTGCTGACGTCTGAGGCGGGTGTGGTTACCCCTCCGCGGCGCCGGGCGTCACAGGCAGGGCGAGATACTCCAGGGTGGCCGGGTGGCCGGCGAGGGGCGGCTGTGTCGGTCCCCGGGCGGCTCGGCTCCACGGTCTGCCCGGAGCGACGCCCGCCGCCGCTGCTGCTCTTTCCCCGCCCGCCGTCCGTGTGGAGGCCGGCCGGCCGATGTCGGCGAATTTATACCAAAATACATGGCAAATATGTACAATAAATATAGATTGTAGGACGAAAATTACAAAAATTGTCAGCGGCTCTTAACTGCTGTAATATGGGCTGATAAATTCCCTATCGCCGTCCCCAATTACAAGCTACGGGCCCACCATTAGGACAATTTAGGCCCAGGCACCGCCGGTCGCCGCCACACTAATAATCACAGAAAAACACTCGCAAATTTCTCCGCGGATCCCGTGAATTTTCTAGAAATGAGGGTAGGTAATTTAGTCTCATTTAGACTGCCAGCTAGCCGCCGACCGGGGGTGGTGGCAGTCGGCAGCCGGGTGGCTATGTTACCAGGTGCGGGTCTGGGATCAGGTGCGACCGGCTTCGATTTTAATGTTTGTTTGGGAGGACGTTAGCGAAATGTCGTCTGCTTTGGGAGCGCGTTCTGCGGCGCGCGTTACGTTACACAGAGACGCGCCACACGATAACGTGTCATTTGGCGCGCGCCACACGACGCCAGCCCGCCGTAATGGCGGCCGGGCCGCGGGTCTCGCTCCCTCTCGCGCGCCACGAGAATTACCGGGAATTATTCTCGGGGAAGGCGTGCTGCCAGCAGCTCGCTTCCGGGAGGCCAATTTTCCCGCCGAAAAATGGCGGGCGATAATTGGTGACATTAAGTGCACGTGCGCCCGTCCGCGGGGTTCTCCATCATTGTATCAGGGGAGCAAGCGCGACCTGTCGGAGGATGCAGACACTATAGTGGGCCCGGTGCCGCCTAAATAATGCACGGGATATAGACTGTCTCCGCGGGAGGTGGTGACATTGGCACGGCAGACTAAAACAACTTTATCTCTGAAAATAAACTCTGAAATCTAAAGCTTCCATCTGAACATCGATTACCTATATAGCTCTCCATCCACAGCCTGGTTGGTACTGCGGGATGCTCGGAGAGTGTATTCGCCCTACGTATCGCCCAGTAAGCGTTCAGGGCGCCTTACTATGGCAACAATCCCAGTTATTAGCAATCGTTTATAAAACTAGGCACAAGAATAGCAACCCTTATTCAAATAGTCCTCATTCAAGGATGATTCTTGAAATGATCTGGGTGTTTGAATGCCCGGTACAAATTGCCATTTTCATGAACTACTTCCGATGTGACAGTTTAATTGGTCTGTGGGCAGGGAGAGTATGTATGGCAGTATTTAGCGTGTAGAACCGGATATGTGACCTGGAATCGCAGAGTTTGGGAGGCATCAGATCCCAAAACATCAACTTTTCAACCATGTATATGTTTTGGTACTATCTTTATATTCTAATTTACATAAATGGACTGTTACACTGAGATATAATATCAGTATGCGAAAAGAAGTAGCTGGCATTATCTAGATAATTCTAAAGATGAACATATCGGCTTTTTTTTCAAACACGCGAGGAGCTATATTTTTATCGAATACACCTACAAAAGTATTATTAACTGCCGTAAATAATTGCACTTGTATTTGCTTATTTTCCATTTACATGGTTTATATACAAATATAGATCTAAATGAATACCATTACAAGACCATAGCCTCAAGATGTGACCGAAGTACAAAATAATGAAGAAGTAACAGCACAATACAAATCTACAAATAGAGGAATGTGGAAATAACCCACAAACTGTAGCTGAGAAACAACAATTGATTACATGAACAAACGATCAGTGCACATTGCAAAATACATGCAAATCAATGTCAGATAAGAATAAATGATTATCAAGTACAAGCCTATAGTGGCCGATTTATTGATGTTGGCAAAAGATATTGGTCGCAACATATGTAGGCCTATGACTTTTTCTAGACAGAAATTGCATGAAAACACCAAAGGGGACCTGTAAAAATATACTAACCTGGGTAGAGCATACAACCTGAACACATTAAACAAACTTGTATGAATATGGTCTATGTATGAACACATACCTGGTACAAATAGGATATTTTAAAATCTTACCTGGTTGGGATGAGAGCAATAATCACTATCGCTAAAAGGAGTGTAATAGGCCTTTACCCAAATGTGGTTATCTGATATATTGCACGCGTCTGTATAACTCTGTGTACAAGCATATAGATAAGTGGGACTCGGTATAACTTCATACACAAAGATGACTAAGAGCACACAGGTCAGTAGCCCCTGACCCTGTCCATACACAGTGATGCCCACTTTCAGTGCCCATACACATCAATGCCCTGGATTATGCCCCTTTCAGGGCCCACATACAGCGATAGGTACCCTTCATTTAGTGCCCAAACAAAAAGATACATTCAGTGCCCACTTTCAGCCATGCCTTCACTCAGTGCCCCAACTCACCCATGCCTTTATTCAGTACCCACAAACAGCGGTACCCTCATTCAGTGCCCACACACAGCGAAGCCCTTGTTTAATGCTCACATACAGTGATGCCCTTATTCAGTGCCCACACACAGTGATGCCCTTATTCAGTGCCCACACACAGTGATGCCCTTATTCAGTGCCCACATACAGTGATGCCCTTATTCAGTGCCTACATACAGTGATGCCCTTATTCAGTGCCCACATACAGTGATGCCCTTATTCAGTGCCCACACACAGTGATGCCCTTATTCAGTGCCTACACACAGTGATGCCCTTATTCAGGGCCTACACACAGTGATGCCCTTATTCAGTGCCCACATACAGTGATGCCCTTATTCAGTGCCTACACACAGTGATGCCCTTATTCAGTGCCCACACACATTGATGTACTTGTTTAGTCCCCACACGCAGCGATGCCCTTCCTTAAGGCTTTAGTGCCCGCACACACCATGCCCGCATTATGTGCCCACATACAGTAACGCCTCCACTGAGTGCCCACGCACGGCGACCAGTCCCCGTTATGCTCGGAGCGACTCGCCGTATGTAGGTCGCCGTCTGACAACTCTGACAAGCCAGTTAGTGACGGAAGTCCCGGTGGCGACGCGCGCCGCCAATTATCAGTCCATCATGCTGTCATCATGTTCAAGTGGACGCGGTCATGGAACCGGGTGCGGGCGGCGGTAGCAGCCGAGGAGGAGTGATTGGCTGAGGGTGTGGGTGGAGGGGGTGGTAGACAGGGGAGGTAGCAGCTAGGCTGTATATATGTGTGTGTGTGTGTCTTGTGGGGGGTAGGGGGGTGGTAGACAGGGGAGGTAGTAGCTAGGCTGTATGTGTGTGGATGTGTGTGTGTGGGGGGGGGGGGGGGGGTGTTGGATGATAGACAGGGGAGGTAGTAGCTAGGCTGTATATATGTGTGTGTGTGTCTTGTGGGGGGTAGGGGGGTGGTAGACAGGGGAGGTAGTAGCTAGGCTGTATGTGTGTGGATGTGTGTGTGTGTGTGGGGGGGGGGGGGGTGTTGGATGATAGACAGGGGAGGTAGTAGCTAGGCTGTATATATGTGTGTGTGTGTGTCTTGTGGGGGGTAGGGGGGTGGTAGACAGGGGAGGTAGTAGCTAGGCTGTAAGTGTGTGGATGTGTGTGTGTGTGTGTGGGGGGGGTGTTGGATGATAGACAGGGGAGGTAGTAGCTAGGCTGTATATATGTGTGTGTGTGTGTCTTGTGGGGGGTAGGGGGGTGGTAGACAGGGGAGGTAGTAGCTAGGCTGTATGTGTGTGGATGTGTGTGTGTGTGGGGGGGGGGGGGTGGATGGTAGACAGGGGAGGTAGTAGCTAGGCTGTAAGTGTGTGGATGTGTATGTGTGTGTATTGGGGTGTTGGGGGTTGGATGATAGAGAGGGGATGTAGTAGCTAGGCTGTATATGTGAAGATGTGTGTGTGTATGGGGGGGGGGGGTTGGATGGTAGACAGGGGAGGTAGTAGCTAGGCTGTAAGTGTGTGGATGTGTATGTGTGTGTATTGGGGTGTTGGGGGTTGGATGATAGAGAGGGGATGTAGTAGCTAGGCTGTATATGTGAAGATGTGTGTGTGTATGGGGGGGGGGGGTTGGATGGTAGACAGGGGAGGTAGTAGCTAGGCTGTATATGTGTGGATGTGTGTGTGTGTGTGTGTGTGTGTGTGTGTGTGTGTGTAGGTGTGTGTGTGTGTGTGTGTGTGTGTAGGGGTGGGGGGTGGATGGTAGACAGGGGAGGAGGTGGCTAGGCTGTGTATGTGTGGGTGTGGGTGTGTCTTGTGCGGGGGGGGAGGGGGTGGATGGTATACAGGGGAGGTAGTAGCTAGGCTGTATATGTGTAGATATGTTTGTGTGTGTATGGGGGGGGGGGGTGGATGGTAAACAGGGGAGGAGGTGGCTAGGCTGTATATGGAGGTGGAAGGTGACGGTTGCTAGGCTCTGTGTTGCTGGGGGGATGATGAGGGGACAGTTGCTAGGCTTATGTTGAAATGGAAGACGATGAGAGGATGATTGTTAGGCTGTATGTGGAGTGGATGGAGAGTGGGATTTGCTAGCCTATATGTGGAGGTGGACTGGGATGAGTGGGTGTTTGATAAGCTGTATGTTGGGGGACAGGTAGAGAAGAGAGGTGGTTGCTAGGCTATATGTTGGTGTGGGTAGTAATGAGGGGGTCGTTGCTAAACTATATGTGGGGGTGGGTATTGATGAGGGGGTGGTTGCTAGGTTGTGTGTGGGTTTAGATGTTATTAAAGGGGTTGAGAGGTTGTATATGTATATGGGCGTGGGTGGTAATGAAAGGGTTGTTGCTTAGATGTATGTAGGCGTGGGTGGTGATGAGGGAGTTGGTTGCTAGGCTGTATGTAGGGGTGGGTGGGAAGGAGGTAGGTGGCAGTGAAGATCTGACGCTGCCTACGTTCGCTGTGTGAGAATAAAGGTCAAATGTCTAGAGCGATAATAGGGTATCTGTTTAGAAGCTCCTTCCTGTGGCTTTCTGAGAATCTTTAGAATAGACCATCACATTAGGGCAGAGAGAGAGAGAGAGACAAAAGACCAGTTCTGATATATAACATCACTGTTACCAAGAACAGTCTGTTCCGGAACTTGTGGTTTTTTTTATCTTCAGATTCTTTCAGATACTATAGACTCCCATTGGTGCCGTATTAATGGCTAAGCACAGAAGATGATCCAAGAAGATGCTCATATAGCTAGCCCTAACAAAACTTAACAAAGCAATGCCGACTTTAAAAGAAACGCTCATTCTAATTGAATAATATGTAATTTCTTTTGACCGAATCTGTGTGAATGCATAATATTCTTCAGGTTGAGATCAGTGTAAAATATCATCGATCGAAATCAATGGGTGAAATAGAAGAACAATTACCTAATATGAACTAATATTAGACAGAGCATGCAATCTAATTGAGTACCACGCATCTAGGTAGGAGATCTGGGTAAGAAAATAACCCCTAATCAGCGACTAGACCCTGGATAACTTAAGGACACCCACAGCAGTAGAGCATTATTTAGGTCAGTCTGGGGGTAGACGGAGAGGGGGGGGGGAGTGGGGAAGATAAAGGAGGCGTGTGTGGGGGGAGGGCGGGAGGTAGATTCGGATCCCGCCTACCGAGCGTTCTAATGACCCAATTTGACTGGATCCTAAGAGCACTGCGCATGCGTGCTTCGCCCACGATTACCCCTTAATTTGACCAATCAATCGCTCTCCGCGCACAATAGCGCCACGTGTGGCGGTCACGTGACACGCCTCATGTGCGCGCGCATGTTGTCCGACATGGTCTCGTCGCGCTGGCCAGCCACGTGACTTTTGTACGAGATCTTGTGAGACTAGGAACAATATCACGAGAGGAGCTCTTCTTGGTGGGATTCTGCTTTCTCTCCAGTCCTTTGTAGCAGGGCAGCTTTTGTTCCGTCATTATTCGCTTTCCAGTAACTAATGCATTGCTGTAAAATCATACTTGGTTTTATCGGGAGTATTTGAAGTGTGAATTATGTAAAGATAATGCATTCTCTGTTAAGATAAAAATACGAAATTACTTTCAGCAGTGTTCGGATTTCTAAAGACACAACAAGGGTTTTCAATAACCAAGTGAATGACAAGACCTAATCTTGTTTCTAATCGGATTTTGTTAAGGCTTCAAAATATATTTTAGTTAATCTGGTCGAGCTCAACAATCAAAGTATATAGTGGGAACATACTTTGGAAAAATCTGCCCGCGGCAGTACAGCATGTCAGCTCGAAAGCAGAATTGACAAAATTGGTCATACAATTGAGAAAAAAGTACATGTAGATTGGTAACCAATATACTCTGAGAGACTTGTTAAATTTCTTTTCTTAAATGCACTTTCATCACTTATCAGTTTGAATCACTTTTCATCTTGTTCCTATGGAGAACACCATCATGTATCCGATTCGTTGTATTCATTGGGAGACCTGTTCATTGAACAGATATGAATAAACACTTTTTTTAAGTAAAAAAGAGGTGGTTTTCATGCTCAGCCAGCGTTACATAGCAGTTCAAGTGTCTGTCTGTTTAGACACAGGTGGATGACGTACATCAACTTTTATTATCTATCGTATACAAAAACCCCACTGGGAATGTATGGGCACTCAGTGAACTACTGGCCATTATATGAAAAATGTCAGATGCCATAAGTGTAGTATACGAATTCGAATCAGTCGTATACGGCCTCAAAGCCATGGTATACGTCAGGGTAAAAAGTCCCTATGTGTTATAGAGCAAAGAAATAGTCCATATTGTTATAATCTTTAAGATAGCAATTATTGGGTTTGATTTCGTCGAAAAGATGGATAATGAATACAACAAGGGAATATTTTGTTGACAGAAGGCTCTGTAAGCCACTCGAGGTTGAGATAGTAATACACTCGCTAGTGCTGGTGTATTACTACGCCTCAAACTCTCGTGGCTTGCGACCGCCTGTCCACAAAACTATCGATCATTGTCTACATATACAACAAGCTATGAAATCGCAATTGAGATGTCAATATCGGTGAATAAGTTGAATGTTTAGTCTACTTTGCAGTTTCTTAGTTTGAGGCAGTCTATTCTATGGTATCATTTGTTGCATTCTTTGGATAGGCGGCCTCTTAGATGCGACCTCTTCTTTAATATCTGTAAATTGTGGGTCCAATTCATTTTGGTAGACGACATATTGATTAACGACTCTATTTTGGGTTAGTAACGATTGCTGTGATTACTGTGTATTTACTGTGATCAAACATAAATATTAGCGTATGATGTTTCCATCTGTCAGATAAGAATGGTAGATGATCTCTGTGTTGGAGAGTCACCTGTTGTGTAAAAGGACGGGCTTGATATGTTATCCGAAGCGCTTGGTTTTGTAGTTTCTGCAACCAGTCTGGGTCTAATCTTGGGGTTAGAATATATGGATCCTTGACTGCCATCCATAAATCAAATAGTTTCAATTTGCAGAATTGATTTTTTTTAAAGTATCTGTATTAAGTTATGCGCGCTTTGCAAACGCTGACAGTGGTGATTAAACTGTTGTGAGAGAAAACAATTTGTTTCCAAATTTTTGCATGCAAATAAGTATTCTGGTATGAAAAGCGTTAGGCATAATATGTCGATTCAAAACTCTCTATGATTGCCACATTAATATTGCGTCTCCGTATATAACTGTTTTGATGTCCATAAACCTCCGTAGGCCTATACTATGGTTATTGTGTCTGCCAGTTTTTGCACAATGGGAATTGGTTTTATTGAGTCCGCATACATCATTAACTAGGACGTTGTATAGATAGATAATAAAGCATAAGTAATATTGATTTACTGACCAACTACTTTATAAGGGTATAACTATGTATTCAATACCCGAACAAAGATCCATACCATGTACATCGGTACACCTATCACCATCTTTCTGCAGGCGAAATACCACATAATGTGAACTGATCAATGATATAACAGATATATATATATATATATATACAGCATAGGTACCCAAATATGTACATTAAATACATTCAACTACACATACACCGAAAATGCAGTTCAGCTTCAGCACGTGGGTTGTTCTTGGGGTCTGTGTAGATATCAGCAGGATATCACACGTTTCCCTGCTCCATTCTTCACCTTCTGTGAGTCTGTGTGTCTGGGACACCCCCTGCCATCAGGGTGTGACCCCCCTGCCAATTAGGCCTATCTGGAGGTCTATAGGCCTGACCAGGAGGCCTATCAGGCTCGGGGAAGACAGCGGGTGTAGGCAGCCAGAAGGAAGGAGAATTGTTTGCGATCAGCCGTTTAGTTAATCAGAACTGGCGTGGAAAATATGGTATAGGTGGTCTAATTGGGAGCCAATTAGTAACCGCCACGCCAACTATGGGGCCTAGAGTCGTGACGAGTGGTAGATGGAGTCTGTACATCTGTGAGACAGAGAAGCATAGGTTTATTAATACATCATGAGAAACCCCCACCTCCCGTGAGAAAGGTGCATCGATAATGCACGAATCATCATCTAAAACACGATATACATACATACATATATATATATATATATATATATATATATATATATATATATATATATATATATATATATATATATATATAAATATATAATATAATATATATATATATATATATATATATATATATATATATATATTATTGATATATATATACATATATATATATATATCATTTCTGGGGAAAAAAGAGAAATGAGTTTGCCAATCGGATCTCATGTCTAAACCTGATTACAGATATATTCTCGAGTTTGATAAACGTGGGAAGGGAAACGTCCGCATTTTGATTTGTCCGGAGATATGAAATTGGCCATGGTATTACCTGGTGCATGACATGCATCTAATCACAGAAATCAAATTGATATCAGAAGTTGAGGACATGTGAGGCCTTCACTTATACTCCATATCGCAAGGCACTAGGCCATTAAACGCCCATTTCCCAACTGCTGGGCTTCATGGGAGAGGAGTTCAGACTGAAACTTTCAGCGCCAGTCGCTGGCATGGCTCCAACCCGAGCTTTCCCGTGCGTCGCCGCTTGTTCCTGCAGGTGCTCCCCCCTCTACACCACCACGTGACCTCTGACGTCATGGGTCAGCGTCCCGGTGCATGACGGGAGTGTATAATTAGGTGCGCGTCGGTCGGGAAGGTCACGTGGATAGGGGCGGGCCACTGACTTCCGGTGGGCGATAATAAGCACCTGTCAACATCCTCGATCCACCTGTGTGCTGGTGCCCGGTGTCTGCTATACTGCTGCTGTGGCTGGTGCCGCAGTTCCATACCTGACTCTGCCTTCAAGGCTTGGGTTCCTGAAATCCCTTGTTTGATGATAACTCCAACGTTAAGTACAAATCGGATGACCTTCTATAAATGCAGAGACAAAACAGAGAATGCTAAGAGGTTCGTTCTAGATCCAAATAGTAGAATTACTTACGACAAGTGCACTTGTGAAATGGAGAGGAATCGCTTTTTTAATTGGCATTCTAATATTATAAGAATTATTTGGAATTCCGCTTTCACTTAACCCTATAACCTCAGGTACACGCGACCGTAGCACAGGCATAGAGCCGGGTATTAGTGCCAGGGAATACCGCTAGAGGCCAGGTACATAGGGTATATTATGAACATTTTGTCTTTCTATCACGTGACATGACACCTGAGATCTGATATTGTACCTACATTCTGTGATAGCTTCATGTTTATTGAGCCAATATTTCCAATCTTATATAAAAAGAACGAATATTTTGTAAATGGTGCCTCAGGGCATCACCCGGCCAGCCACGGATGATGCCTTAAGGCATCACCCTGTTAGCCCTGGTTGATGCCTCAATGGCTAATGGGTTAAAGTCAGATACATATCTTGCTGCAATATGGCACTTTCTCCAATCCTAACCTCTCCTAAAGACTAATATCGATATCAAGATCATATCAATTTGCAGATGAAATATGAGACAATTAAAGGATGCAATGAAAATATGTTTAATGAAGTTTATAGGAAAAATGAATATTATCCGTTCATGTTTTATCGACAAAATAAAAGTACAACTCTTCTCAAAGAAAAGGTAATAGCAGGGCAGCATTTCTCTTCCGTGCCGGCATTAAATGTTGCTCGTTTAAGATATCGTGCTCTAGATGCTGCAGGAGGATGCGAGATGCATGTCTGAGCGCAGAGAACACTTGTCTGATAGAGACTTGGTAATTGTGCTGCACTTTGTGTCTGTCGCCGACTGCACGCCACTCTCTCCCCGCACACCACACCAAGTCAAGTGCCGGGATTACACAAAGCCCACACCTTGCTCACTTGTTTGTCTTCTCGGCGACAATTTAGCGAGGACGAAGCCGCTAATTTTCCTCGTTTTATCACTCGAGGTCACCACCCAAAACAGCGTGGCAGTGCGCAGACGCGAACTGATGGCGTTAAATTTGTAATCGACTTAATTTTCGTCATCAAGTCCAATTTGCTGTAGCGTGAATTACACGCCCTAACCGCCAACTGTTGGTGGCTGAAACGGAAGTCCTACATGACATCCACTGCTAGTTGACATGTCGTGGTCATCTGTAAAATATAACCGCGTAGTACTCATTCACCATTTCCAATTTGATAATGGCTAACGGTGATAATAACCTAGATATAGACACTCACAAAATGGCCCACAGGATTGGCAATTACTAAGTGAACCTACGGAATGGAAGCGAGATTTGAGACATCATGGGGCGGCACACAGGGAATGGGGAAATTAAATCTATGGACAAAATTTATCATCTTGGTCAGACATTCAGGGATGAAAATAAGAAATCACACTTATCTATTAAGATTTATTATCAAATAGCTTTGAAATATATAAAATCATATTCAGTGTAGCTCCTATACCTTCTGATAATTCTAATAAGTTTGGTAAGTTATTACATGGGAAGGGAACAAGGCCAGTTAAAATATTACGTATACTCCCTTAATTCCTACCTCTGTTTAGCTCTCCATTTATTCCTTATAGACAGACAGAAATATATGGACACATTTTCTTCAAAATGGCCCACTGAACTCAATATTATTCAAACATAAGCCATCTGAGGGATGGTAGCCTAAACTTCTTTTATATACACACTGGTCAATGGCGGGGGGCAAAGTGACGATACCCTATGGTGCTCATGAGCACGAGCATTCCAGCAATTTTTATCTGTGTGGCCGTGTTCCCTGCATAGATGAGGCGCAGTAAAAAACATTGCGTTGTTTCAACTACAAGGAGAATACGGCCACGCAGATGAAGATCATGGTTATATTGTATTTATTATTATATACCTGTGTCCGAATGTCTATAAAATACTGGACGCTGCTAGGGGTGCAGTAATAATAATGTTCGTGCCCGCTGTGAAAGTGACTTAATAAGTCATTAAAATGGTGTTTTTTCATCGATTTAAGGTATACAATAATAAGCAAACGTCCTGACTGTAGACGAAATGATTCTAGTTCTCGGTCAGTCATCGATTTCATACTGCCTTCCGCCTATGGCGTCAGGCAGTATGATATCGACGACTGACCTCGAACAGGAACCGTTTCGTCCACAGTAAGGACGTTTCCTAATATTATTCACCTTTCGACTAATTATTAGGAAAAAATCATGTAAATAACTAGAAACTCAACGTAAGCGCCCTTTATTATTTTTTATGAAATGTGTGTAGTTTCAAAAGTGCCCGGCTTTCCGTATTGCACTCAGTAGCGATCTGTAGGCTCCATATGACTTCGTATCAGGTGGGTAATGAATATACAATACATATATATATTACCATACAAACATAAACGCACATGTGTATATGTGTGTGTTTGTTTGTGTGTGACATATCTTGCTCTTGCTGGTCATGTCTAAAGAGCTGGCACATATTGATATCAAATGCTAATGAGAAATTAATCATCATTCCCATGTTAAACGTAGGCTTATTTAAGTGCCTCAATAAGTGAATTTCCGCATATCCTTTACACCACGGTGTTCTGAAAATGAAGAACAATATATCTAATTCAAAGCTATTTAACTCATTTAGAGCAAGTATAGGGAAAGATGCGATTAGAATATTTAGAAATAACTTTCAGATGACATTGCCTATTGCGGTATTGATAGATCATTTATGTTGCTCTCCCAAATTCATGATACAATTTCAAATGGGCGATATTACGTGAATGAACTGATATACCCACTAATTATCTGGATCTTATTAGCGGTATACAACTTTGAAATGATATCCAGTCCCGAACCACAAATTGGACGTGACGTCACTTATAATACGGGTTCGCCTGCGTGTTACGTCATAGTGACGTCATCACAATATGATATCATTCTGGCAATTATGGCTGGTGGACGGCCGATGACCTGCATTGCAATAAAGGCGTTTTCCCATTGGCCGACGAAAATGGCACCGATTATTTGAATTCTCCTAAAAGTCTGTTCAGACCCGTTTCCATTGGCCGACAAAAACAGTATAGGTTGTTTTAGTTCTCCTAAAAGCCTATTTCCGTTGGCCGTCACCGATCTAAAGTCAGGAACCACCGACGGACCTTTATCACTGCTGAGGCACAATGAAAATAGGCTATTAGGAGAACTCATGAAATCTACACCATTTTCGTCGGCCAATGGAATCAGGCCTTATGTGGTACCACCGACTGCACATCGGTATCAAATAACCATTGAGGGTGCATTGCGTGCCTTGTTTTTCATGTATTTTACAGGTCCATACCGATCTGATTGTCATGCTGAAACCTTGAGCCTCGCTCGCTGTTGCCAAATCAATCGGTAATTATTTCAAATGTTTTATTACCCAACTAATACGGAGTCTCCATGCTAAGCCTGAGGAGCCTACAGATCGCTACTGAGTAGAATACGGACCTCCGGAATCTCCTAGGAGAATACGTCTTTTTGGGCCACCTGACGGGCATTATAAGAACTAATTTATATAAACAATGCAGAGCGCTTGGGTCGAATTGATAATTATTTACAAGATTTTAACCCTAATAATTACTCGAAAGGTGAGTAATAAATACAACATTACCATGATTTCGATCTGAGTGGCCGTATTCTCCGCGTAATACTCCTCGCTAACGCTCGGAGTTTTACGTGTCAACTACGCGGAGAATACGGCCACCTAGATCGAAATCATGGTAATATTGTGTATGTATTGTTTCCAGTCACCCATGTTGCATCAGTGTTCTTGCTTCATAATTGATCAAACCGATTAAACTTTTCACCTACATTAATTTACTGAATAAAAGGTTGTTTCTCCCACCTCCCCCAAATCCCAGCTAATTGCTTTCGCTTAACCTTTGTTGTGGTAACAAAATCTGCCGTTTGGTGTGCTATATTGCCAAGAAAAGAGATCATCATGAGGACAGAATAACCTTTCACACATCCATGGATGCCATCTCCAAAGTAATTTACCGAGTATTAGCGAGCTAACTAGTAAGACATGTTTAAACCCTGAACACACTGGGTTCCAACACACTCCGACATGGCTACGACATGGCTAAAAATCAAAATTCATGCATCGTAACAATGTCAGAAGGTTGAACAATTCTGTATCGAAGTCTTTCACAATACGACACCAAATTTCCTCATCGTAGCCGTGTCGGAAGGTTGACGATTCTGTGTCGTAGTGTGTCGGAACGCTTGTCGTAGTGTGTTGGGAGCTGAGTGAGTTCAAGCTTTTAAAGTCCATATTAGACGGCGTTGAAACATAATACAATGTTGCTACGTATTTGATTGTAAATAGGTAGAATTTTCCCTTATCGCATCTAAATAAAATGATGAAAAAAAAATCAGTCAGCCTCACGCACAACACAACCCCACCCCCACCCCCTGCTCACACACAGAGGGCAGAGACACAATGGGGGCAGTGTCCCCCGCTCGCAGCGCCCCTGGTGGAGGGTATTGTTTTAGTTCCTGTCGTGCGGCGGCGGTATACGTTATGGTCGCCGTCCCGCGTGCGCCCGCCGACATACAGCTCGGCTACAATTAGGCTGTCGAGGCAAGGTCGCCAGCGGTAACCTCTCATTCTTCGGGGCCAGGCCTTCTGTCAGTAAATGCACGCTCGACACGTCACGGATCAGTGCACGGGACCCCCCACTGCCGTGCGCACGCAACACGACCATCCACCGCGGCCGCCAGCCCGGGTTACTGGAGAACTCGCCCCGAAACCAAGTGGCCACGTCATTTAAAGGAGGTGCACTGTAAAACTCGCCCCGAAACCAAGTTGCCACGTCATTTAAAGGAGGTGCACTGTAAAACTCGCCCCGAAACCAAGTTGCCACGTCATTTAAAGGAGGTGCATTGTAAAACTCGCCCCGAAACCAAGTTGCCACGTCATTTAAAGGAGGGGTACTTGAGAACACGCCCCGAAACCAAGTTGCCACGTCATTTAAAGGAGGGGTACTGGAGAACTCGCCCCAAAACCAAGTTGCCACGTCATTTAAAGGAGGGGTACTGGAGAACTCGCCCCAAAACCAAGTTGCCACGTCATTTAAAGGAGGGGTACTTGAGAACATGCCCCAAAACCAAGTTGCCACGTCATTTAAAGGAGGGGTACTGGAGAACTCGCCCCGAAACCAAGTTGCCACGTCATTTAAAGGAGTGGTACTGTATAGTGTTAGATCAGCCCAGCCCCGACAATAACTCGCCCCGAAACTAAGTAGCCACGTCACTTGAAGGAGGGTTACTGGAGAATTTACCCCAAAACCCGCTCATCCCATCAAGCAAAGAAGAAATGGCTCCAAAATAAAGTCTCACCGTAATTTAACTTGAACTTGCCCCCTCATTTAAAGGATAACTCGTTCCGTTTTGGCCTCAAATCCAGATGCACATGAGAAGGAAATATTGACATCCTCTTGTAAATGGTGTTTTGGGGTGGGTTTTTTGTTTTAAATCTTCTATTGGCTATTTTTACTTCTATTGGGTAGTTTTCCAGCTCAGTGTGCAATCGTTATCAATGACACAATATGCTCTGAATGGGTTTTCACGATCAAATTCTAATTTCGGGTATATACTAGATATCATAGTAGAACAACCTACCATGCTTGTACAAGCAACAGAACTCAATCGGTATTTATGGCTCGCATTGGCTTAATCCCCATCTTGTTGTGTGGTCTGTACAACCTTGTCAGGTTGTTCTATAGGAATACATGTAGGTACAAATATAAAAAAAATATTATGTGCACACTCCCTGATGGACACCCAGGAGTAGGCGATGTGTTTTATCAATAAACCCACAACCACCCCTATCTCCCAACCCTCATCTGACACTCGCCCTTTCTCCTCTCGGCAGGTGGAATGCACGTCGGGGTGTCTAAAATAGATACACCCTCACATACACACACACCTGCTGCTCCAGGTGGAACGTTGTAAACTCCCATCACGTCACCATGACGTCACATCCGCTGACGTGACGTCATGACGCCGACTGGATCACACCTCGAACATGGTTGCAGGGTGCAGACAATGGACGCACACACGCACCGAGGGACTGGGGGGGGGGGACATCTCATAGGGTACTGGGAGGGTAAGGGGGTGATAAACGTCTTACCAATGTCGCCCTTTTTATGGGCTGCAAAGGGCAACTGAAAAGTCTATAAACATGCATCAGGTGTTGTTTGCGAAGGTAGTGGGATGAGAGGCAGAGGAGCGTACAAGGCAGACACATCACGAACATAAACGTCGTCTTTTAGAGCAACGACATGCCAGGCTTCTGTTTTACAAAGAAAGAACGATACAAAATCGATTTTATCGTGGTCTTTTATGCACTTTCGTTCTTTAAAATTTCTTTATGGAAGATGGTCTTACAAGACGATCATGGATATATTAATTAAGTGTTTGAAAAAATTCAAATAGTGACCCACCTCATCTACAGGCCTGTCCTAACTGCATTATTGGTCCTACTGGAAGTTTGGCTTCTCTTTGCTAAAATAAGTCCATACAATAAAGCTTGGGGAAATTTCATATTTTCTAATGTATAAATATATCATACAGGTTATTCTTAAAATCACATTGCGTTGTCCTCCAGTAGGATATCTCCACTTGATTCATCTTTGATCATTGACAAAAAGATAGTCCTTGTGATGGACACATCCTAATCGTGTGGCATTCAAACTGAATCTGATTGGTTGATCTAAAGCACATATTGCCGTCCACAAAGGTACTTTTGAACGACAAAGATTTAATGAGATTTGTATGATAATGTTTAAACAATGTAAATACATCGAGACCCCTTTCATATGTCAGCCATCGTTAGTCCTAATCGTTCTCGTTCAGTCATTATCATTTTTAGTTTAATCAAACCCCGGAGACTCACGTTTTACACTCTCCACTCACAGGCTTTGCATTATCTTCCCTTTTTGAAGTCATGAAGAGTGTCCATAACGAGTCAAAAACGAGTCTTCATAACCTTTCAATTCAGGTGACAGCTGAAGAAATTAATGATAATTAATCAATAGATTTTTATTTTCGTTAAATATGTATCTGGCATCATTTACCACAGTATTCGCTACAATTTGTCATGCATTTATCTTTCCTGTGCAACTTTTCACACGGATTTTTCAAGTGATTACGTTCACGTCATTCGTTTTGCTCCCTTTTTTAAAATGATTAAATCATGATTTCATAAACTATCTTTCGAAAGAAATCATATACAAATTGATTACCATCTTACTTTTGATTTTCAATTTTTCTGGGAATGTGCATCAACTTTTTTATTCGGATTTGCACAGATGAGAGACTGGTGAGATTTTCTATCAAAATCCTTTGTCTGTGAGGAAAAGTATTAATTGATTTTCATCGTGTCACACCCGTTCGGATTTCGTTTGACTATTTCAAAATAGCGGACACAAGCAGGTGGGTTCATGTGCTTGAATTATAAAGTGTTGGTGTCCATCTGCCTTCTTAGGTAACTGGTGTCCTGTAACACATGAGCAAAATGACCACCTTGTACTCACGCCTCAACTTACAAGTCACATATGTCTGAGAGCTCCACATGTAACAAGTTCCCTTTCACAGGAAGTGCACTGCGCATGGCAATTGTCTCATTTCCAGTCACGTGGCCCTCCTAGAGCACCTGAAAACGAAGAGAGATAATCACGATTAAATACGACACGGTAAAACACACCTGTAGACAGTGTCCACCACCAGCTGGTCGCAGGCCGCACGTTCTAGTTGTAGGTGTGAACTGGAGGAGATTCAGACGTCATTCACGGACCCCGCCCTCATTACAGCAGCAACACTCTCACCTAATCACACAGCTGGACGTGACCGGTCAACAAAGCCCAGCTTACTGCAGATTCTGCCAAAACTGAAAGGATTCTGTCAGTATTATGTGGGAAACTACATCTAAAAGATGTAGGCTTATCAAAGACCGGCAAAAATGGAAATTACCTTATTTCACCTTTTTATATCGATTATTCATGTATAAAGCAACCTAATTAGGTGTATATCAATTGACACAAAACACCTTTAAAATATCTCTGTGTCTGTATATTTTGTGACTTTTTCCGTCACTTAGTCCATAAAACAATATTTGACCTTTTACCATGCGCTAGCCTCACTTTCTTTGTAAGGTTAATCTCAGGAGAATTCCAGGTATGTTTTGACTGACAAGTGTATTAACAGCCGAAGCAGCCAGAGCATGTGTAAGTAGGGCCTACTCATGTAATGATTACAATGGGTCATCTTCAAGGATGAATTTGTAATAGACACGGACAATCATTCAACAAAGTAGACTTTCACGTGTCCAAGTATGGCCTTATCAGATACTTTCATTGTCCACACAGTGCTTTCACCAGCGACAACAACATTTCATGGCCACTCAATTACAACCATCTTTTGTGGCAGTGAAGGTGCATGTAAGCATTTGGTGCTCAATAACAATATGATGCCAAGTCGGGAGTGCTATTGTCTGTACTTGTTCCGCTCAATTTGCCAACACGTGGGTTCTGTGGGCCTCCAACCCCCAACATGCACCCTCCATTAGTTCACAAATCTTCCGCACGGGCCGCCTCACCCTCATACCACATATCAAAGACAAGGAGAGCCTTTGAAGTGGCATCGGTCTGTCAATGTAGGCCGGCCAGGTCAACTGAGGCCTGTGAGATACATTAAAGCAATGTACCTATTATATACAGGTATTTTTGAAAGGAAAAAAAGATCCCAGGCTCAATATCAAGGAATGAAAATTCGGTACTCATGTAACACATGCCAATTGAAAGGAAGATGAATACTGTGCTATTACATTACAATGGTATGAGTTTAGATATATTGCCAGGGGATGATAGTTAAAGGGTCTTTTGAATATTAATATTTTCAAACTCTCTTGGTTATAGGCCTACTGGCATGGTTGATCATTACGATATATATTCAACAATCGCGTGTTAACTTATGGGCAATAGGTGATAACGTAACGCAATTTTTAAAAGTCTTTTAATATTTCTTGATGTTCGAGTGAGTTTGCTCCAGCTTTGTTATAAGCATATCCATTGCAGCACCAGTAGGCAAATCATTCAAAGTAGTTTGTATGTCCATTGCAGGGCATCCATCTGTTGTGTTACCCTTTGTAATAGCATTGTTATCTATTATAATAGAATAAAGAATGAGTTATTTCATGTAGTCATAGACCTAACAACGACAGGCTTGTATCCTGGGGCCCCTCTGTTGGCCCCGAGCCTGCGGCCTTGGCTCCTCACGGCAGCACCGTCTCATGCGCCGCCTCCCGCCCCCAGCTCGGGCACATGGCGAGTTTTTTGCTGCTGGACAAGATGACATCTTCGCGTGTGGAAGTCGTATTAACTCGACGGGACATTTTGAAATAACAGTTGTGTGTTTAGAGGACCAGCCCCCGACCCAGCTGCGTGCTGGTGCTCGCGGCGGGCGCTCAGAGCCGTCTGTCCTCACTGTGCAATAATAAGTATTTGGCGAGACGATATATACTCCTCACTCCATTCAGTAAAATAATAAGTATGTGGCGAGACGATATATACTCCTCACTCCATTCAGTAAAATAATAAGTATGTGGCGAGACGATATATACTCCTCACTCTATTCAGTAAAATGATAAGTATGTGGCGAGACGATATATACTCCTCACTCCTCTCAGTATAATAATAAGTATGTGGCGAGACAAGATATATACTCCTCACTCCTCTCAGTATAATAATAAGTATATAGCGAGACGAGATATACTCCTCACTGCCTTCAGTAAAATAATAGTATGTTATGAGATGATATATACTCCTCACTTCATTCAGTTTAATCATAAGTATGGTATGAGAAGACATATCTCTCCTCACTCCCTTCAGTAAACTGAATAATAAGTATAGGTTGCGAAGATATATACATATATATATATATTATATATCACTAAATTATACTTATTATGATACTGAGTGGAATAATGAGTATATAGGCTCATCATTCGACTCAGTATGATAATAAGTATGTTGTGAGATGATATATACTCCTCACTCCATTCAGTGTAATGATATTGAGTATGGGATGAGGCAATGTATATCTCATTACTCCATTCAGTATACTGAATAATAAGTATGGGGTAAGATAATATATACACCTCACTCGACTCAGTATGATAAAAACAAGTATAATGTGAGAAAGTCCTCACTTCGTTCAGCATTTAAATATATCAAGTATGAGATATATAGCTCCTCGCTCCATTCAGTCTAGGCCTACTGAATAATATAAGGCCCGGCGTCCACCTACTACGATATGGCTCCGATACGGTCAACGATGCACCTCCCGATAGAAAATCAAAATCGCGTCGGAAGGGTCCCTAATATCGGGGCAGTTGACCACGTTTCTGCGATTAGACACCGATAAAAACCCTATACAATGCATGGTGGATTAGCATGTCTAGACATATGTCTACGATTTTGCACCTTCCCGATATGTCTCCGATATTTGCTTTTTGTATCGGTGCCATATCGGTAGGTCTAAATTTCTATCGTAGTAGGTGGACGCCAGGCCTTAGTATGGGTGAAACGATATATACTCCTCACTCCATTCAGTATGGTGAATAATATGTATGGGCTGTGAAGATATATATACTCCTCACTCCGCTCAGTATAATTATAACAGCAAGTTTAGTGTGAGATGATATATACTCCTCACTCCACTCGGTATAATTATAACAGTAAGGCCTGGCGTCCACCTACTACGATAGAAATTTAGACCTACCGCTATGGCACCGATACTAAAAGCAAATATCAGAGACATATCGGGAAGGTGCAAAATCATAGACATGCCAATTCACCATGCATTGTATGGGGATTTTATCAATCTTATCGCAGAAACGTAATCAACTGCCCCGATATTAGCTGACCTTCTGACACGATTTTAATTTTTTATCTGAAGGTCCATCGTAGACCATATCGGAGCCATATCGTAGTAGGTGGACGCCGGGCGTACGCATAGGGTAAGACGATTTATATACTCCTCACTCCACTCAGTATAATTATAACAATAAGCATATGGTGAGACGATATGCGTTCCTCACTCCACTCAGAATAGTGATAACAGTAAGTATAGGGTGAGACGCTACATACTCCTCACTTCATTCAGTATAGTGACTAATAGGTATTGGGTAAACGATATACATACCCTCACTCCATCCAGTATACTAAATACACAAATTTACTATGTATTTCTATAATACACCTTACCTGTATTGAGTATTAGAATCAGAGATTAGTGTATTGGCTTGTAGCAAAATGGAGATATTTTTGTCTCGGGATCGCCCATTAACAATTCTTAAGCCTCTTCTGTCAGAATCTTCTAGAGTAATTGGGTTGAAGTAAGATCTCATTGGTTAAGGGACCATTATTTTTTTGTCGAAGAACCAGGTTTTGTAAAATTTATATATAACATGTGTTAGGAGTGCATCAGATTTGAGCAATTATTTATCTGCTTAATAGAGTACAGGTAGTGTTACCAATTATGACTAAATGCATCAGGTGGATTGCTGGTGAATTATAGCATTATGGAGAACGTCTCATAAACACATAATATTAGAAGACTACAGCGCTGGTACAAAATTGACCAGGGTTCGCCAAAATTTAATATGTATGGGTAAAGGGTTTGGGAGCATAGACGAACGGGAAATATAACTTGTCTACAGTGATCCTCATAAGATAAGAATTGGGACCAAAATGATCCGTTAACGCTCGTGGTTGTGCTGCGTGTATGAAAAGAGATAGCTTAGATCATTTTAGAATAATATATGAGATTAATACTTTATGAGTATCAAATATATATATGACGAAGGACCTCAGAACCAGAGCTTAGATCATATGACACTGTACTCAAGAGGCTGCTATATAGCATGTAAGACATGGTCTGCGATGCACTTCCCGATAGAAAATCAAAATCGCGTCGGAAGGTCCCCAAATATCGGGGCAGTTGACCACGTTTCTGCAATTGGACACCGATTAAAAAACCCATACAATGCGTGGTGGATTGGCATGTCTAGACATATGTCTACGATTTTGCACCTTCCCGATATGTCTGCGATATTTATTTTTTGTATCGGGGCCATATCGGTAGGTCTAAATTTCTATAGTAGTAGGTGGACTTTACACCAGAAGTGCTCAACTAACCATTAAACCGAGCAGCCACTGTGTGCGACATGGCTATGTTATAGTGTGGTCAGAATATTGAAAATAATTGGTTTCATTGAATGTCAGAGTATGAAACTGAATCGCCGCATCGTCACTGTTTCGGAATCTTGAAACAATAAAAATCGCCAATGACAAGCCAATGTATAACGAATTACCTGATGTATGTCTGTAGTATAAAAAGACATAGTGAGTGTGGCCGAATTCCATCTGTTCCTCGATATTTTGGTCAGAAATATTCACCGAAGTCGAATTTATTATTATGTACCGATATTCGATTAAAATGCCATTTTTGTACTTACATTATCAACCTATTTCAACCTCCGAAATAAGTCACGTGGTACGGTGTGGCGTAAAAATATTTTACGCCACAGTGCGGCCGAACGGAATCTTTTCTGCTATCGCGTAAAAGTGCATTCGTGCACCGGTATGTAATAATAGCCATTTCATTTATTCAGGACGTTGTATCATCTAAGAAGTTCGTATCAAGAGAGAGTTCATTTAAATTATGACGGAAACTAACCAAATGAATAGAGTGCTATGAGCACATGATGGTCGTGGGGATGGAGAGTGGGGAGATGAATAGAGAGAGAGAGAGATTCATAAGAGTTCACGCCTTCCACTTTATTGACTAGTCGAACATTGAGGAACACGCCCCGAAACAAAGTGACACCGAAGTTTTTTCACCCCAAAGTAAAACCCACCCCGTTTTGAATTGTCCTTGCATGGAACAAAATGATCACTATTAAATGTCTATATGAGGTTTGTAGAGTAAACGAAGGGAATCATGCGCAATGAACTTGCACGATCTGTTGCTACAATATTCTTAAAGGATGTTAATAATGCTTGCTAGTGGACATATACTCGAAGCTTAAAACAAAGCTATGTGTTTTTTTCTCTAAAACAGGGATGTATATATATATATATATATATTTTACACACACACACACACACACACATATATATATATATATATATATACATGAATATATATCATGTTACTTCATATTAAGGGGCAACTTAGTTTCGGAACGAGTTCTCCAGTCACTGACTAGTGTGGAGTAAGGCAGCTGGGTTAATAGTTCGTGTAGAGCCGTGTAATAACATGCGGGTTATGACACCACATATATCATGAGAGGAGTGCGAGGTCAGAAGACGGGTGAGTGTGAGGGGGCTGCCCAGCTCCCGCCTGTGTCTCCCCCAACCACCTGCCCGTCCACCTCCTCCTCCTCCTACCAGCCCCCTCCTGGGCCGAGAATGGCTTCAAAGGCGAACCATCGCGTGTTTAGAGGTAGCAAACGAAGAAGAGGTTACACAAAGAAAAATACCTCCCTCACCTAGCATCTGAGTGGTATGTCCAATGCTGGACAGGTAGTGTGCAGGGTATTGCCAGCACCCCTTCATCTGGTACACAGCTATCCACCCCCTCAGAAACCCCTCCTCTTTTTAAAACAATTTTGCATTGATTATTTCGCAATCAACACATGTTGTTGCTCTTCCATGCGAAATCGGCACAACAGTGGGTACAATGAACAGTATAAGAATGCGAATTTACACATGAAGTCATCCTCTGCGATTTACGGGGTGAGTTTTTATATCAGTCCAGGTTTGTCCGCCATTCTGATTGAATATTGGATTAAATCTAATGGTATACGTAACCGTGTCCAAGTTCATGTCACTTTTATCATGATATTAACAATTCTTATTAACCTACCCTCAGCGGCTTATATCTCGTCCAGTTATTGATTCAGAATTTAATGAACATTGTTTGCGAAAAGCATGCATGATACCCTTTGGCCGTAAGGGTAGGGAGTGGTTGGTGTATGGTAATAAGTGACATGAAGCTCCAACGGAAGCCCAGGTTTTGCGGCACGGAAGCCACCAAGCACACGAGGGATAAACACCAATGTGGTGTGCCAAGATTAGGGCAGCAAATTACAAGCGTATCACCATTAAATCATTTTAAATGGCTTTTATAATTACACATTACATCAGCTATGTGATATATTGCACATGAAGAATGCAGCACAAGATCAGCAACCATTTATGACAGTCTGGCGGGATTTATGGAAAGTAATCATTTAGTGTTTGATTCGCCATAAATGTAATAAAGTAGGAGAACGTGAGAAAAACAATCTTTTTTTAGGAGCAAATGGTATATATATTCATCATTAATGAATCAGCGTGCTATTATGAATAAATTACAATTAATAGGTTTGGGTTACATTCAGTCTATTGATCGTTTTCTACAACCCACTTGCACTCAGTTAACTTGTCATTTCTGACACGGCCTGAGTCTAGGATCCAAACACAGGTGGGTCTTGAGGTATTTCGGGTCTTGAGTGATTGGTCATAGTCAGCTGAGCATGCATCTAAAACCCTGAGACACTGCCATACTGCTCCTTTCCCAATATCATACTAAATAGCACGCCGATAGTTTTTTGCTGCTAGGTGGAAGCCTATGTGACCACTCTAACCTTTAGGCGACATATGTAGTCCGTGCGAGCACGCTCTAAAAATGAGTGCACCAGATTTAATACAAAGCGTTATCTTGAAGGTATTTAACTGAGTATCTTGGATTCATTCTTCTTCATGCTGAAAGTAAGGCCCGCCTCACCGAATCTCTATTTACGCTCACTCTCCTAGCCTCAATCCTTACTCTCTCCTGTGACAGTCGCTTCAGTTTTCAAGATCGATGGATTCAGATAGAAGTTACCTATGTTGGGTAAAGAAAGATGGTGGAGGAATCACAAGAATCTTAGAGAAGTGTCACCCTCAGGGAACAACCCCTTTGCATCCGTCATTTTATTGGACTTTTTGTGTCTGTTTCACCCTGTGAGTGTTAATTTTCATGTCCCAGCGTGCATTATACAATGAGGAAATACCTTACTGATGTTATATCCCTGTAAAGTACAGAGAAAAAATTATTTCTTTTAAGACATCCCTTGTGGAAAAACAAGATAACCATGAATCCAAATATCTCTTGCACCATAACTAAGATCGTATTGCCTTATTGCAAGTGGTTTTAACCAATTATTATGTGTTTTGATAAAAGCAGTAGCTACCATACTACCGTTAAAATCTAAAATATATAACAGGGATCCAACTACGATTCAATCGAGTTAGATGTATTTTTGTCATGAAGGCAAGACCTTGATTGAAACAAACACTGCTGCTTGAAAAAAAAAGGAAAATACCTTGTTGGGACTTCCATTGGCAGAAATCTGAAAACCCTTTACCTCATCCCCATTATGTTTACCCCACTATCTCCAGCCCCCCCCCCCCCCCTCCCATCAAGGTGATCTTCCGGGTGCCAACGAAACCCTCCGCTTGCCTTACTTTGTTTTTATTTAGGAAACCGTCTCCAGTTTGAGCTTTAACATCAAAGCTCCAAGTTCGACCAGCCACCGCTAGGCGCGCACTTGACAGTCAGGTGCTGGATCTGCGAGGAAGGGCGAGATTACACGAGACTATGAGGGGCTGCCTTCCTCACAGGAGAGGCCATGTGATCGGCAAACAAAGTTCTGCTGATGACGATTCGATTATCTGATTTTCTCGGGAATCTATTGTTTTTCTCACCGCCGGGGCTCGATGGAGAGAGGCAGTGTCTACAGAGGGATGGAGATCTGGTAATTTGAGACCCACATGGGTCTTACTTCACGGGCGTATAGATAGCAAGTTTTACAAAGAGATATGAACAATATCTCAACTTACTGGGGAGTTGGATGGAATCGATCCTTCCTCCTAAGGTTATACTTTGACAAGTGCGATTCTTTCAGCAAACCCTATAATCATCGATGATGATATTTTTAAAATTCCAGCACGATATAAAACTCTGTAAAGTCATTGATTGTCGGTTACCGGGATTTCTTGAATCATATATTGAATCGCGAGCACATTGGCATGGGGCATTTTAGGATATTTAGAAAGATTTTCACTTTAAAGTGTAACGGGAAAAAATCTATCAGTTCTCTATACACAGTACTTTGTCAATGACATTCTTTCTCGATATCTGCTTGAAGAAAACGTCATACTTCTGAGAGTAGTGACGTCACGTGACATCTGATCATGATGTAACTGACCAATCACAGCAAGCTAGGTCATAATGTGACGCATGCACAGACACAACAGCCAATCGGCGTCCTGTTCAGGGACCAAGCCGTGTGCGCATGCCCGATTACTCCACCACAACGGAAGTCGTCTGCCCCCAGCCGGGCACGCATGCGCATCAGTCGGCATAGGGACTCCCTGCCCACCAGGGGCGCCACCGTCTCGGCGTGATCTCGTTTTTGGACGTGATCTTCGCAGCAGGACACAAACTTATTGCTTCGTGGACTTAGTGAACATAGAGAAACGCCGTTCTTGTGATTGCGCGACAAAATGTAGTCCCTTGCCACGTAATGATCTTCTTGACGTAACGTCAGAATTATCAACATAACGAGGCCCCTGTGTGTAGCTCTGAGCCAAGGTTCGTGGGAACTGCATTGTTTCATTAGTGTTCAAATTTTGTAGTCTTCGGGCAAACTTTGATCCTCATATCGAAAGCATATGACTTGAGAAGTTGTTCCTAGCCTTAATAAAAAAACCTCCATAGGCTTAACATTGAGTGATTGAATGTGATGGATCATGATATAAAATGTTTTTTTATTTATCGATTCACTTGATACAAGATCGCGGAGATTGGGTAGGCTACATCACATCTAAACACTAAACAATACTCGGTGAGAATCAAAGTGGATTTAAGGTGGCTACTGTCTCACGAAGATCACAATGTATACAGAGGCCTTGTTGCATAAATCCAAATCGAATCTCACCTAGGACCGTTTCTGCTAAATGTTTTCCTTCCCAACATTAATGTATGATCTTTGGATTTGAGTAGTTATGTTGAGACAGGGTCGAAATGCCTGAATGAAATTTGTTCTGGGTTGCTTCAGTGTGTTTAGTTCGATAAACTTTGTCGCCTTATTATCTTATACCTGAATATCATTAAAAATCACCATTCTATCAGATTTCACAAAATATCATATACATTGAACACATGTGTAATGAACATCGAAAGATAGTCCCATGTAGAATAACCAGCATGTGTGCGATTAATAAAAACAAACGTTGCTCATGAAGAAGGGCAATTAAATAGGCACAGATCAGGTATCATATGACAAATCCCCCTCTGATTAATGTTAGATGGAAACCTTTACAGCAAATCAGGTTTTATTCTAATTCAAGTAGCTATGAATATAAACGATGCCCGGGAAATGTAAGCAGGTAGGTGGGTGCAGGCGTACAACACGTTAATGTGAACCTGTACTGAGACGACTGTTGTAACAGATGGCCATCTACACCGCCCCAGGTAGCGCGCCATTTATGAAACAATCCAAATGTCGTCTGCTACACAGTCATGTGATTAATGCTGCGCGTATCTCAACTGTGACATCACAATGACGTCAGACAATGGAGCATGGAAGTGGCACAAGATATTTGATGTTATGATAAGAGCTGTAGTGGAATGTGATACAACAAGTGGAGATACCTGTGCAGAACCACTGACAGCATACACACTCATGGCAGGTTTTGTTCGCTACAGGTAGAAATGGCGCTCACTCAAAAACCCAAGTAGCGTCATTCCGCTGGTTACCCCCAAGACAATGACCGTCATCATAGACCCCCTCCCGGTACCAGCGTCAACGTCTCGTCAACCTGCTGTTGCCATGGTGACACCTCAGCATCTCACCGTTTCTCGTTGGCCACGAGAAATGTGGGCTGGGTCGGTGGGGCCGCCGACAATCTAGAAAATGGTGGTGGTTGAACAAAGGGACGTCGTAGGGACTTGGATGGGGCGCTGACAGATCATCACTGTCAGACTGACGTGCCGGAGTCCGATATGGAATTATCGTCAGGGGTCAGCGTCTCTACCCAGAAGGCCTTGCGGTGTGTGTATACACAGGGCGCGGGGCATTGTGGGAGTGGCACCGCGCACCAGGTCCCATTGAGCGCGCTGACACCTGGGATCCAGGCCACTTCCGTCTGTCTGTGCGTCGCTGGGAGAGAGGCGGGCGGCGTCCCTGCCGTCAGTGGGTCGTGGCGGGTTTTTACGACATGTCGTGGAGAGGTGTCCGTCACGGCGACGTCGTCCATTGTCGTCTGCCCGCCGCTCGTCACACACCTGTTGTCACCTGTTGCTGAGCCTCGTCACCCGGGCTCCCCCTCGCCCGCCCGCACCCCGCCCGACCCCTGCCCCTAGGCCGCCCACCCCCGGCACACAATGGGCCCTTGTGCGGGCTGACAGGGTCCCCACACCCCGATCCCGCACCCCCCCGGCCCCCGGATCACCCCCACCCTACCCCAATCCTAAACCACGTCCCTCAGCACATACCCCATACCCAGAGGGCACAGCCAGCCACAATTGGCCACCTTGGGGATTCCAATTGTGACACCGCTCACAATTAAAGGATCCATTTTTTTCTCTCTCGCCCGAATTTACAATCTGAATATTCAAGCAGGATAATTCAATACAAAAATGGAGTATAACAATTATGCACTGCATTGTAAAAGCTGTATCTGCCCAATAAATGGTCCATGTATGCTAAAGTGTTTTTTTATTTCTAAATATATAGATACATGTATATTTCAACGTTGAAAAGTAGATAACTCTGATATATAATACATGTGAAGAGGTGACCGTTTCAAGCGTCATCCGCCTACTCCCCTCGATATAAACCTACTTGCTCATATCTCTCTTTTTACGTCAACTCTGAGGTCACATGACCTTGGCATACCGGGGACTCTTGTCCTGCCATTGTCAGTGGGAGGAGGGGCGGTTGGTTTGTTAAGTGGGAGAGAGTCTGCTACTGTGCGCACTAAACATGTGGTTAGGAGACAATACAACTTATGATAAATCCATGGGCGCGTTGCGCGTCCCGTCAGCGTCCCGTCAGCGTCTGTACGGCGTGACGGACGCGGCGTTTACACCGCACCTGACCCGAGTCCCGGACACTGAGCGTTTATGTAACCGGCTCCACCTGGTGAGCAAACCGCCTGCCCGGATGTCATGATCTATAGGTACGCTCCCCACACAAACCCGCCACCGCCACCTCTTGGCTACCCCACAGCACTGACAATTGGGGATCCGGTGAGACACCAATCTCCCATAAAGATTGTATTCTAAGTGAGGCCCTGGTATTCACCTTTCTACTCGGGAACCTGAATAAGGCGATGTGTACCTGTGACTACACAATGTGTTCAATTCACTGGCAGTTTTTACGGCGCTATTGTCATCTTCCCTTGTGTTCCGGATGAGGAGATATTTACAGTGATATTTGATACTTGACGCATACATCATAAAGTGGTGCACGACAGGGTTAAAGGGTTAAATTTTGAAACTTCTTCGCTTAAAGCAACGAGTAAAGTGACCTCCAAGTATGAAATGAATGGGGCTCAATTGGTGCATGATTTTTCTTTTTCAATCCTTCAAAGCAAAATTATGGTTTCGTTCTACCATACATGTATACTCACATTTGGTCGAGATTTACGGTTTGATATAGTTGGTTTATTGTCCGATAATGGCAATATACATTACATACCCAACAGACACACAACATCCTCTAATTATTCCATTAAAATAACTTCACAACGTAGTTAGACGAAATTACGAAATAAATTTCAACGTTGAAAAGATGAAAACATGATAAATAAAAGTCAGGATAGAAAAATAGAAAGCTGTTCAGCGGGTAAGATCTAGTCTAGATTGAGGACGGTTGTAAAGATTTACTCACATTATTGCTGTGATAACACAATGTTCTTATCCCATCTCGTTATGAATGTTTCAATGGCGCAAAGATAAAGAGTTTTCATACGCCGCTTGTTTGTCAGTTTTGAATAGATTGAGCCACTTTCAGGTTTATATATTATGTGGTGAGATTCAAGAACTTGTTATAATGTGCAGAAGAATACTAGTTTATTTAGATTCCATAACAGAAGCGTTATGCATATAATAGCAGAGAATTAGCGAAGAAAACTATTACAATTGAGGCTAGACCAAGTGTGTATTTCAGACCAACCGAAGTCATATATCATAAATCATTGAGGCAACGTTTACAAAGAAGCCACATTATGAAACGCTGAATCCATGTTGATAAAGAAGCCAGGTCATAGAACAATGAAGACACATTGACCAGGAAGCCACAATTAAGTGCACTGAAGCCATATTGATAATGAAGCCACATCATTGTACAATAAAGTCTCGTTGATGAAGAAGCAATATGTTGCTGAGAACTGAAGCCATTTAGGGAAAAGACACAAAACACTGAAGCCATATTGAATAGATCATAGTACATAGTACAGAAGCCATGTTGTGGCTTCTTTGATAATTGGAGAGCAATATATCTTATATTCTCATATCTGTTGGAAAGCTCATTCATCTTGATATGTATATATATATATAAATATATATATATATATATATATATATATATATATATATATATATATATATATATATATATGTAAACTTGGAATTTATGTCATCATAAAGTACAGAAAGCCGAAGTATACAATGACAGCTATGGGTAAGTGAGTATTCCACAAGTATGTGCAATCTTAACGCCCAGTGCGATCTGTTGTCTTGCTAGGTTGAGATGAATCGTGGGAGCGTGACTTGCTGGTGGAAGAGCCCCACGAGAGAGGTTATAGAAATTGTGTTAGTGGAATCAGCACTTAAGAGAAAGGCACTGCCACCTCGCAACATAATGCTTTACACATCCGATGACCTCACAAGAACTGTTCTCCAGAATATGCACATCTATTTTGCATGGCTGGTTGTGTTTTCCGCACCATGTCTGTGAATCAGGAGGAATACACTTCACTATCTATCTCCTATGATACAGTTTCGTTCTACATTTCAACGTGCTGATGAATGGTAAATGTTTATTTACCATTCAATTTGTTTTCTTGGCATTTTGTTTTCAAAGCCTTTTCTAAATGCAATGCATTAGTACTTTCAAAACTAAGTTTCTACCTGTCATAGAATCAATCCAATAGAGCCGAAGCGGAATTTTATATCACATACATGTATATTTCTCCGAATAGTATGATATTGGCTTATATACGTCTTATGATAAAGAGTACACATGCACATGTTTCCTGAAACAGTTTTCTGATACCTTAAGTGAAATATAAATATAAAATTTGAATATATCTCACTGTGAATCATAGAAACAAAAGAACCGATTCATGCATATCTAATTTATCACCAACAGTAATTCTTGAAATTGTTTACACTAAGAAATACCTGTTTAGTGAACTCTGTGTGGCTTATAATTCTGCTTACTGCTGCCTCAGAGGCGACTCTGATGTGGAAAGGGTACAAGGATGGTGTGTGTGTGGAGGGGGCGTAGCCACTGAAAGGGGGTGACTACTGCTACGTCAAGGCCGACCCCAAGGTCAACACTAATGCAGCCTCGAATGATGGAGAGATGGAGAGAGCGGTCGGCGGACGACAGCAGCCCGCCGCCTCCGTGTACCGCTAGATGGAGTGCTCGTCGCTAGAGGTCGCGCCTGTCGTGGGCGTGGCTTGCCCGCTCCTTTTCCATGGCAACCAGGGGCCCTCCAGTGACCCCGCGGAGCAGGCAGGGCAGCGGGCCCGGCGCTTTCTCCTCCTCCTACACGGGAGAGTTCTCTGCTCGGGGCTGGCTGGCTGGCACCGGGAGGCCATTGATCCACTTTTTGATCCTGTGCCTGGACGTTGCCTAGTACCGCTACTCCGCCCCCTCAGCCTCTCGGGGTGCGGGAGGGGGTTGCGGGGGCCGCCCTCCTGCCCCGCCCGGAGCCTCCTCCAGTAGGGTCCCGGCGACGCGGGGACACGCCCCCCATCCACTCGCCCGCCGCGCGCGCTTTTATCGATGTCTCCGCGCGATCGATTTCCCGCGACGTAATTGGCCTTTCTGCCGCCAAGTAAATCACGTGACCGTGTGTGACGTCACCGGGTAATGACAGGGCTTCCGGCGGGCGTCTCTCGCGTCGCGCGCAGACCGGGGCTTTGCCAACAGCGCCGCGCGCGGCCCTGGCGGCGGGCTGATTGACGCGGGGCGGGCGGGCGCCGGCCCCGCGCCGTTTGCTGGTCGATTTGTCCACTCGCACCTAATGATGATGGTTAGTAAAATGGCGGCCTCAGTGCCCACCACAAATAGTCTTCGGATCACGAACCGGCATTAGGCCACTGCCCCACCCCCCTCCTTTCCCCATCCCATCCTCCTCATCCTACTCATCCTACTCGTTCTCCTCGTCCCACTCGTCCTACTCATAATCCTCGTCCTACTCGTCTTCCTTGTCATCCTCTTCTTCCTCGTCCTCCTCTTCCTCCTCGTCCTACTCGTCCTACACTTCCTACTCGTCCTACTCGCCCTACTCGCCCTACTCGTCCTCCTCGTCCCACTCGTCCTACTCATAATCCTCGTCCTACTCGTCTTCCTCTTCTTCCTCTTCTTCCTCGTCCTCCTCTTCCTCCTCGTCCTACTCGTCCTACACTTCCTACTCGTCCTTCTCGCCCTACTCGCCCTACTCGCCCTACTCGTCCTACTCGTCCTACTCACCCTTCTTCTACTGACCTTATTTCGCTAACTGCCCCCGTTTTCTTTCCTAACCTCTTTTCCTCCTTTTTACTGAAGTCCTATACTTGTTCCCCTTTTGGTTCTCTTGCTGCCCCTCTCTCTCCTTCCCTTTCCCCGTTCTGATACCTGTCCAGCTCCCATATGCATTAAACCCTCTCTTGAAGAGGCTGCCACCCTTCTTGGTCGGTTCTTCTTTCATCCAAATTTTAGGTGCCTCTTTTCGTCCTCTTCTGCTGCTCCACTTTCATTGCTTCGTCATCTTCTTCTCCTTATTCCACTTTGTCCTAATTCCCTCTTTTACTTCTCCTCTTTCATGGTATTGAAATAGTGACACTACTACTCACACTATCACTTAGGCCTGGCGTCCACCTTCTGCGATATAAATTTAGACCTACCGATATGGCACCGATACAAAAAACAAATATCGGAGACATATCGGGAAGATGCAAAATCGTAGACATATGTCTAGACATGGCAATCCACCACGCATTGTATGGGGTTTATATCAGTGTCTAATCGCAGAAACGTGGTCAACTGCCCCGATATTAGGGGATCTTCCGACGCGATTTGGATTTTTCATCGGGAGGTTCATCGTAGACCATATCGGAGCCATATCGTGTTAGGTGGACGCCAGGCCTTAGGGAGGAGGTGGCTATACACACCGATATTGACCTCCTGATACAAAATCAAAATCGTAGGGGAATCGTAGCTGGTGCCAGTTAGTCTAGTTTGTACCGATATACAACGATACCTACCGATACACACCGATATACCAGGGGCTCGTTTCCGAAAAAGAAAACGTATCACAGGGTGCCTACGACAGCCTCAACATAACTCTGTATGTATCTGTAACGCATTTGGTTGGAAAAGCATTTGAAATAATCGATACCAAGTGAATAGGGTGAAATTTGATTATATGAAATAGTCTCAAATCGATCATTTTTGATAGTTTAACTTGGAAATGAGTTTTTGATATCTGAAAAATATATTTGATATTGTTTTGCATCTACTGATGAAATATCAATTATAAAGATGATCTGGAAGAATTATAGAGGATTACAGATGTATACATATGCTACCTCGATTCCGTGTTAATGCACCGGCAGTCGTGTATCAGGACCATGATCATCCTTTTTTGCACCATACGACCTGTACAGATGAAATCCCTGAGTGTTCACAAACAAATCATTCTAACAGCCAACATCCTCAATACAGTATGACAACTCAAAAATCATACAACAGCTGTTGTGCCAGACAAATCAGTACTCACTTATAATTTCTGATGATTCTTCTCAGATGATTCTTATTAACGCCAGGCGGGGCGTCATGGCCCTCATGGAGCATCCTGGAGAGAAGAGACTCTATGGTGAGGGACAGGTCGTTAGTAGTATCTGAAGCCAATGAGGAGCATGGGGATGGATGTTACCCGGGTGTTATGCTATAGGTTTACTCTGGAGCCACGGCAGCCACGGCAGCCGAAATGTAGTGCGCCCTTGCGGATTGCACGGAAGTCATCAATATATATGCGTTTATGCTATGATCCCTGTGGCCACAGTTAGAAGAAAGTCCACGCTCATGCTTTCTATACTGTCCCCTTAAGTTGTGTCACATCCCTCATGTTTTGTCTTCAGTATCCTTGACGGCCGACTGCATTCAGTCACATCCCTCAAGTTTTGAAGTACGGCCGATTGTATTCGGTCACGTTCAGTCGCATTATGTGGCATTCATCATATCTCACTACAGCTCCGAGCAATTTTCATGAGCAACATGGCTGCCAGGGGTGACTTTTTTCCACAGAAGTCACGGCTGTCGTGCTTGTCCATCCCGTCCCCGGAGTTATGTGCCGCCTCTCACGTTTGCACGTGATATAAGTAGGAAAATAAACAGGTTCTGTACCCAGATTGTTGCTGTCCTCATCATGTCTAGGTCTGTTACACTACCCATCTCTTCCTCCAGGTGTTATTCTCCTCCAGTGAACCAGGGAAAAAGCGTTTGATCTGGACTAGAGGTGAGAAGGTGGCCTAAATAGAAGCTCAAGAACATCTATGAAATTTGAGTATTTTATAATGAATCTCAAGAATTGTCATCTCTACTCCTTGCCCAGATAGACTGGTCCTGAAGGATTCCTCAAATATGAAATGAAATTTGATCCATTCAAGTTTCGTATCGTGTGGTCGCTTAAAGTCGGTATGTCATGCTTGAGTATAATCAATGTTTATTAGAAGACTCTTTTCACAGAATTGTCAGCATAATGATGGTATTACTTGAGTCTTACATAGACGCATTATTTTTTTACTATCATTGTTAGATTATGCTATGAGCAATTCCTACAACCTTCATGTGCATGCTTTATTATCCAGCTGTTACGAACCATTATAAACGTATAGACTTTAGAGATCGCTAACGAGGAGAATACGGATAGTCGGAATATCTTAAGAGAATATGGAAGTCCCTAAAACATGAAAATAGCTCATGAGATGATAGGCGCCCATTTTGTCTTTCGTTTGATAACTTCAATTGCAAAGCTGAATGATAGATACAATATTAATCTGTTTCTAGTACAATTGTGTATTCTGCTTTAGTTGAGTCCACGCTCGGATATTACTACCCCTCAACTACTGGTAGGATACGCCGACTAATATCAGAATAAGGTTAGCATGGTGTTTGTATATTTTGAAGGAAAAATTTGGAAACCGGGCCCAGATCTCTCAATGACAGCCCCAAGCAGTGCACGATGGACGAATAAGACATTTATCTCAAAGTAGATATTTTTCAGACAGGTAGATAACGTGAAAGATGGAGTTTCTGCAGGCATTTTGTCTCTGACTCTCTCTAACACAGCTCCTCGCGCGAGGGAAGGCCCACATACGCGCCCAGACGCACGCGCTAATGTTGTGTGCGCGTCGTTTGTTTTGGCGGCAAATTACAGAGCAGACGACTTCCAGCCTCGCCTTCTGATCGCCTTTCAAACCCCGCTAGGCGGCGCCCGGGGACGCCGCCTAGCGGCAACGAGCGGCAACGAGCGTCTCTAAACTCAAAGGCGGGAAACCGAGTGTCGTCTGCAAAACGAGTGCAACGTCTCGGCCTTTTTTCGTCCCGCATTTACACGGAGGACGGGTGGGACGGGCAGGCAATGGGGGCGGGGGGCGGATCAAGGAACGGCTGAAAGTCGACTCTCTGAGGAGACGCCGTCACGTTAGCAGCATCCACGTGACCCGAGCGTTTCGGGTTTCCCGCGCTTTGATGGCGGAAAGGTCAAGGCCGCGCTGATCCTGGTGTTCGTCGTATACGGATCAGCGCACGCCGACTATTGTCTTACCGCTCACTGCACCGCTCACTGCACCGTTCACGCTGCACCACTCACAATGCACCACTCACGCCAACAGTCAAACCAACACAGAGCCACCTATTATCAAATCAAGACATCTCTGGCGGTTAGACACGCCAAAAAGAAAGCCAACCCGAGTAGACGCCGCCTGTGGTGCTCCCGTGAGGCCATGTTGTGTAAGGCCCCCTAGCGGCCAGCCTGTGTCCTGCTGCCAGCGGCGGTTAGCGCCAGGCGGGGGCAGTAAGTAACTGTCTTTATTTGCATGGTCCCCTTGCCCAGTGGACTGGTCTCTCATGATCCCGTTTGTATGACCCCACAACGCCCCTCACCCTTTACCCCTCCCCCACTACCACCACCACCAAGGCAGCACCACTCGGGTGGTCGCGCCAATTGGCCAATCATCGAGCCCCAAGGCGCACTGTGGCGCTTGGCATTGTTTCTTTTTCTCTGTGGAGCCGCCATGCCTCACCCCATACACCCCTTCCCTCCTGCCCCTACCTCGCCCCTCCCTCTCCCTCCCTCCCTCCCTCCCTCTCCCTCCCTCCTCCCTCTCCCTCCTCCTCCAACGTGCCAGAAAACATCAAATGTGGGCCTACTGTGTTTTTTCCCACTCCCACTTCTTGGTTTTCTTTCCTTGTCTTTTTTTCAACTCCTGGTGAATACGAGCATTCGATACAGAACACGATAACGTAATGGCGCTACTTTTTTTTGCTCTGCCTGGAAACTAGATTAGGTTTGGGTAGGTGCTTGTAGGTGGAAGCTGAAAGAAGTCTGTGCTTATTGAGTGGATGAAGTGTAAAGGGAAGGATCAGGTTATGTATGGCGTGTGGCCCACTATTGTGTTCTTACATCCAGTTACAGTAAGACAAAATACACAAGAACTCCCGATACACAAGGTGACTATTTATATATTTTCAATCATCCTGGTATATCTAAGAATATGTTTTATCCCGCCAACAAAGAAATCGAGTTAATACAAGATATCCCATGAATCTAAACAATAATTCGTAACCTTCAACATAATCCAATTCAATTGGCTTGAGTGACTTAGATTATATGCTACAAATGATGGGCTGTACCCCCCCCCCCCCCAAATTATTCCCTGATTGAAAATGAATTTATGATCATAATCCATTTTATATATTCAATAGGCCTACTCACATAAACAAGGTATACTACTCACATAAATTGCAGTTTATATTCTGTCAAACTTACAGGAAAAGAGGGAAACTATGTTCCGGTGGGAATAAGTCAACGTTACGAGGTAAGGCTTGGAAAAATTACAGTAATTTATCCAAGTCTTACCGAGTAATTTTGACTTATTTCCACTGGTACGTGGTTTCCTTATTCCTATATACCTTCGATTTTCGGCTATTATCGATAAAAACCAAATGTCTCTGAACGTCAACCTGGGCAGTAAACGTCAACCTGGGCAGTAACTTCAACCTGGGTAGTAAACAAAAGTTATTCCACCCCCAGCAGCGTTAAGTAATTATAGGTTGTTCGCTCATATGTATATAGGAATAATGAACTCCCACTTGAGAGGCAATCGTGAATAAGAGCAATTTAGAAATTTGATTCATATTACTCTACTTAATGGCAAAAGTAAATTTTGTTAAAAAGGAAAATTACGGCATGGTATCGTTAAGGAAAAGAATTGCATAAGAACAAACGGATGTTCCTCCTCACTTAGTACTGGCCTAGTACAATATCTGAAGAACTGTAATATAATCCATCTATAATATATGTATATATGGCAAAGTATTATAAGACGCATTTAGTTTATTATGTCAGAGAAGAATCGACGTAGGATTATCGCAACACAAAACGAATTTAATGGTAAACCGCATTGTATTTACTTGCACAAGCGAATCAATTCCAAACAAAAAAATAGATATACAAAAGGGATCAATTGTAGGTTATGTACAAAAGATATCATCTATAGGACATGTCCAAAGGAAACCATCTGTAGGATGGGCTTATGTACAAAAGAGATCATTTATGCCCAACTGTAGCAGAACAAAATATAATCTCTGACTGGAATGCTATTGTATTGAAAGAAGGAATTAAATAAACGCTGTTGCTTTTTTATTAGAAAGATACAAGTATTTGAGTCTCACGCATCAATATCCAATAAGTCCCTCAGTTAAGGCACAAGTTTTTAAGATATGATTCACCCATGGATGGAGATCTGGGGTGCGGAAATCAGTGACTCGAGGCTGGTGGGTGGGAGTTGAGATTGACCTTCTCGTGGAGATCAGGCTCACTCACCTCAATGAACACAGACCAGATTAGAATTAATCAATACCCTGCATATTTCATGAGCGTTTAGTAGAACACATGGACGATACACCATTCAAAGGTTAAAAAAGGAGGCTCCTACAAATCGTAATTGAAGTGGTGGGTTTGGTAAATCAATGACCCATTCACTTTCTATAGATAAGAAAAAAGTATTCCCGTAAGTTACAATATCCGTTCCTGAAATGTATATTAGATATGTAAAATCAAGTGACTTAGTCGGAACTAAGCAAAGGTTTTGGTAAAATAAAGATATGTTTATATGCAATACATTGGCAAAGACCCCTATAATATATCCGGTTTAAAATGATTCAAATATACGGTAGATATTATATTGGAAATATCTATGGTTGGTCTAGACTAAACCGGTCTGGGAGTGTTTCTAAGTTGCGGTAGAGCACAGGTGGATGTGTCAGTTGAGGGTGGGGTGAGTATGGGGGTATATCATCGGGGTATGGTTGTGGGAAGACGAGGGGTTGACAGTTGATCTACGTCCGTTCGTCAACCACTGGTTTACCACGTCTGCCATATGGTGTCCGCCTCCCTGACCATGTCACCGCGCCCCTCCCGCTGCCACCCCGCCCCTCCTGCCTCCACCCCCGCACCCTGCCCGCCTATTGTTTCCCCGCCCGACCCCCTGCCGCCCGACAAACGGTTTATTGGCGGTGCCCCCCTCCTGGGCGGCTACTGGGCAGTAGCGAGATGAGTCGTTGATAGATCCCGAGGCGGCAGGCAAGTGGCAGGTAAGGAGTACTGGGAGACAGGTAACAGGTGGCCGGCTGGCGGACAGGTAAAAATACAGTCAGGTGTGCTGGACGAGACCATCCATCTATCACACTTACACCTTGCCTGGTGTAGGTGTGTCCGCTGGGCAGGGACTGCTGGATGCTCCCATATCGCGGCAATATACACACTCGTAACGCATCCGGTCAGAATGCGCTGCTTATTATGGCTCAGAAATACCACGGTTTGCTTTAAAATGGCGCCTCGTATTTCCAAGGTTGGCTTTTATGGAGGCACTTCAGGTGGGGCCAATCTTCTAGGCTTCTGGCAGGGAGGTTATCCAAGTCTAATGGGAAAGTGAAAATGTAAAGTGCACATCGCAAGCTTGTAGTAATTGGCACTTAGCGATGCTTTTAGGAGGAGCCCTATGTGTATTATATTTGTGCTAAAATATGGTTAATGTCCAAATAAAAGTTCCCCATTATTTGAAGTGGGTAGTGTTGAATATGTGAATGTTTGTGTGTCTGATTACTGCAGACGGATTGCTGGTAAGTATTGGAGGTACTTTTATGGTATTTCTATTGGTATGCCAGATGGATTTTAATCGCAATACACCTGGCTGCATGATGAGCCTGTGATATCATCTGTGAGCTTTAAGGATGCAGCAGTGCTCATTTTCACTGAATCCTATATACATGCATCTGTGTGTGGCTGAAATATGGCCAATAAAATACACGATTAGCCTATCGCGTTATCATACGAGTGAATTTAAGTCACCCCAAATAAAGAAGTTTCTTAATTTGCTAAAAAATGTTTAAGTCACAACGAGAAATCAAAATGATAACTCGAGAACAGTAGCCAATACATGAGAATTTTATGTACATGTATTATGATTGGTTGAGAGGTGAGTGTAGACCTTGTTATGATTCATGAATAATTGACGACTAGCTAAAAGATAGAAAATATGATATATTGATTCTCGTTTAGTATGCATTCTACACAATCTCAACGATTTCTAGATCGAATGAAAAGTTTCATAAAATCATTTCATGCTATGCCCCGTGGAATACAGTCAGTCAAAGCTAAACTATTTTTATTAGGGGTAGGATAACTCGGCGCATGCCTGTAAACTGTTACTTTCTTTTCTCATCACAGGTCATGTGTCTGAATGCCTTGATTTGTTCAGATTTGAAATACGCTGAGTGACTCCACACAAGTTGATTAACTCAATACAAGCACATTTTTTTGCAAACCTGTTTCTCATGTAAGATAAAATTGTACACAACTCAATTGTTGAATATCTTATTAGGGGAATTGAAGCTCCTATGAGAACAATATTAGATAGTGAAAGATGAATAAAATCGGCACTGATTAGTCTAATCCCCGAAATCAGAGCGTGTCAAACAAGCTAATCTAACACTAAGCCTCGCCGCACGCCACCTAGCGGGGCATTAAGGAGTCAGGGCGTGCCTCCAGCGACTCAATTATCGCCTCTGATGGCCGCGCACGTCACGTGACGGCACCGCAGCGCTGCCGCCGGCCGGGCCGCGCACTAAGTGCCGTTTGATGCATTTCCGGGCGCGCATGCGTGGAGGGCGACAAAAGCCGCGTCTAATTAGCCCCGGCTCTCGCGGCGACTCTCGCCCCAAGTCTCGTTCCCGCGAGACCCGGGTGCTTGTTACGGCATCCCGCGCGTCCCCGACAACAATGGCCGCTCTCCGCGCCACAATGCATCATGGGAGCGGCGGATCAACTCAAGTGGCGGCGATTCTCGCGGCCACGAGATCTGCCCGCGAGACGTGACAAAAGGATCAAATGACGGACCTCGGAAGGCGGGACACAGAAGAGGGCCAACAAGGGCGGCGGGCGAGTGGGCGAGTGGGTTTTTGTTTGGCGGACCACCGTGAGAGAAGCGGGCGACCAGGATAAAGGGGGCATAAAAGGGAGAAAAAGGCAGCTTCGATTTATAATGCAAGAGGATTCATGGAGTCTATGCAAGTGGAAAGGGTGGGGCGGCCGACGCTGGTTTTAGGTATCAAATTAGAGTCAGTGACTTCATCAGGGTGCTGGGTGGAGCCAGTTGTAGAACTCTCTGAAGTTCCCTCTGGTTTCTGTTGCCGGATGTAGTGCAGGCCCCAAATGGGTCAGAAAACAAACATGTTTATATGTTTGTACGTTCGCACTTCTTCAGTATCATTTATCAACCTAATTGCTTGAGCATCCTTCTACATCTGTGTATGACAATGGTATGAAAGAGTTGAACAAGTCCATAAATGAGGAGAAATATCGGGCCCCAGTTTAATATCATAACTTACTTTTAAACAAGGGATATTAACTACATATACATGTAAATATACTTTACAGACCAATTGGATAACAGACCTATTGTTGGATGGGCATTGTGCAAGGTTCAAGTAAAAGAACCATGTTTTCTGCATAATCCACAAAGTTGTCTACACCTTGAATGATATCATCACATATTTGTTTCTATTCTCTCTTGTACGTACTGCTAAATATTGATTCCTATATCTTTGAAATAATGAATTTATTGACACCATGATCATAATTTCAACAAAAGTAACCATATTTTGCGGATATAGTCATGACAGAATTCCCATGAAATACATACGCGGGGTATGATCAAGACCTTATGTTCTGCAAGATTTATAACACTAACGTTCATAATCCATGTAAAGATGCAGCATTCAAACGGAGGACACAGGATCCAAATTCCACGCCTTCAGTGGTGACATGAGCGAACCAGAAAAGCATGACAAAACACGAAACCAGTGGACGTCCCCTTCCAAATAAACCCGCACAAACATTGCTCTACTGTAATTAGTGCGTCAAGAAAACCGCAAATTAAATCCAATTTGCTTGGAGATTAATTATCTGACTTCTTTCGGGGTCAGGTGGTAGTTCGTATTTTGAGCGGCGGGTTCTCCCAGGCCCCTATATTACTGCACAAAAAAGTGCGTACACAGAATTAGCATATGACCTCATTTTTCATCTCACTTAGAATCTTTGCTCCCTTGATTCGCTAATGTCATGCCAAATGAGGGTCAGCTCTTGCCATTGTAATGTCCTCACTGTCTCTTCTTCTCTTTCGCTCTCTTTGGCTCTATCTCATTCAATCTGTCTCTATCTCTGCATCTGCCTGCCTCTACCACTCTTTACAGTTCTCTAACCCTCTGTTTGCCAGTCTCTTTGTTTCTCTGCCTTTTTTTCTCTCTCCTTCCCTGTCATTTTCCCTCCTCTCTCCCTCTGCCTCTTCCTCACCCTCTCCTTCTCTATTTACCTCTCGCTTTCGTTCTCTCTCTCTCTCTCTCTCTCTCTCTCTCGGCCTTTCCTTCTACTTCATTCTACCTCCATCTTTCTATTTCTCCCCCCCCCCCCTCTCTCTGTCTCTCTCTCCCCTTCTCCCTATCAGTTAACCTCTCCCTGTCTCCTCCTCTTACTCCCTCTCTCTTCCTCTCTCCCTCTCTCTCTCTATCTTTCTCTCCCGCTATCCTTCTCTCTCTGGGACAACGGGAGTTGGGGCCTGGTGGGCCGGGGAGGATATGCCCGGTTCCCGTGTTTTTTGCGTGTTTGCTGTTCATTAAATAACGGATATGGAGGTTGTGGACCATGGTACTGACGGGTTGCGGCGAGAGAGGGTGGAGGTGGGGGTGTGGTACTGGAGGGCGGCAGGGGCAGGCACCGGGGGCAGACAGCAAGCCGGCTACTGGTACGGCAGCTGATTGCTTTGGACATTGTCCAGCAAGTCGGGCGACTTATCAAACACTACCATGCTCACGCTGTGTTTGTGTAATACATCTGAAGGATGGTCCTTCTCTCGTCTAGGTATATGCCATGGTGTCCTTGCATTATTGTCTCGAAATGAACCAATCGTTGTGGAAAAAAAGTTCCGCAAATATGATGTGATTCGCCTAGTACAATTATGATTTGGATTAAATGCATGTGACGGAGCATTTCCTTTTTCTGTTGGCACACCATAAAAGTCTGTTTTTTTATAGAAAGATGATTAACGGTCACGTAAGTCACGAATGGTTATCAAATATGTAAGTATTTTCTTAAATGTATATGACTTACACTTATTTCAGGTTCCCGTAGTTTTCTTGTCTTAGCTGTTATTGATTTTGCAGTATACATAGACGTTTGGATACATTAAATTCCTAGTTACAATATGTACCTGTAGCTGTATGTGTTACTACACTCTAACATCCTATGGACAATAAGCTTTAAAGCTACATGAAATTATGTAATGACCTTTGTGTTGATATGGACTTGCATTTTTTTAAGTGTTTAATTACGAAAGAACTATTTTCCAGACAACAACACATTTACGTGTGATTTGTTATGATTGTGCCCATGTAACTGATATGCAAAATATACAGAAATAGACATTGACAAATTTCAAGAAATTGAGCATTGAGTAAGTGGGAGAGCAGCTAAATGCACGCTTAGTCCCCGTTATCAGAGATCACGTGACCACTTAGAGACCGGAGCAGACCTCCTCAGGTAGGAAGGGACCGCACCGTCCTCCTCCCGCCGCTCCTTCCGGCCTGACTTCCGGTTCCGCCGCCCCCTCTAGCGGGGGACACAGGAGGTGTGGCGGACAGCTGCATCGGGTGAGCGCCTCTCCTGTTGGTGTCTCTTCACTTGGCACCACCCCCTCCTCTTCCTCCTCTCCCCTCCTCCTCCCCCTCCTCCTCATCCTCCCACACCTGCGCCATCGCGCATTATACGCGGACCCCACTTCACCGGACCACAATGGCGGCTTGACAATGACCGCACAAAGACCACGTGACAAGGCACGTAGCGAGCAGCGCCCTCTAGTAGCTTTTGTCTGAGACTGACAGGAGGCGCCGCCTGGTGCTGACGGCGGGAACTACTGACGTCACCCACACATACACGTCACGGACGTCATGCGCGCGCATACTACGCCGGCCAATCAGAGGGACTGTAACAAAAGACAGTGTTGTGGATGCGCGCGTACCGCATTGGGGGCATATGGCGGCGGTGAACAATGCGCGGGGGGCGGGTGGGGGGTAGAGGCACGCCCTCAATGGTCGGAGTAGCCAGCCGTCATAATCAGCTAATCAAAAAGTAACTGTCCGCGCGGGGGGCCTCTACAGCCACTCGGGGCCCACTTGACGGGCTAATTTGGGAGGGATAAACAGATGGAGCGCGGAGGACAGAGGCAGCAGACTGCCAAGTGGACAGCAGTGTCTCCTGTGAGATGTGAGGCCGCGTTAAGCCGCTGCCGACACCCGCCATCTCCCACCCCGCCATGCAGACACAGCGTCAAGCCGGCCTCTGTGTCATCTATATTGCCCATCTAGACACTCCTCTTATTGACTGAGATAAGGTTGACAAACTTGAGGATGTCAATAGTAGTGCATATCAAAAATAGAACAAGAAGATATTACTCTTGTATGGCACATTTTCCAAAATGCATTGATATCTGTAAATCAGTGTCATCTACCCTATAGTTTTTATGCTAGATAAATAGCAGGATATTCTTTTGCCATAGCCGCTCTTGAAAATTTTATTTGTGATTTTTATCCTAATATGGATAACAGCGATAACACTAAACACTATGTAAAATATGATGTAAAATGATTTGACCCTTACTCACATCCACGATACAGTTTGCCTTCACGTAATTATTGTTAATCAACCAAATAATGAGTTAAAGAACCATTTTTTTTATCTTTATATCAAAGCAGTTCATCGAATCATTTGTCTACATCGAGATCTCATGGTATGATACATTGTGATTGGTATATCTACATGGTTATACAAGCAACAATACATCGTAAGTGAATTTAGCAAAACTAGTTAATTTGTGCTTCTTCATTTTCGGATAGGCCTATATGCTGTTATGAGTGCTGTGGGTGGAATAAGCGTCACATGTCAGGACGCAGACAGCGTTATATATTCAAGCAAAAGACTATAGAAAGGTGGGTGAACGTATGCAGTGGTAGAAGACAGACGTCAAACAATGATAATCTCGCAAATCATTCTTAACAGTGTTAATGGTAACATGGTTTCACATCTTTGTTCATTCTTTTTACTGTTTAGAAGGGCATCACATTTGTCTTGTAGACGCTGTTTTCCCCGTATTACCCAATTGATGTCAAGAACTACCAGAGAAGTAAGGGTAAGCTGGAGAAACGGATTCCAATGGAGTCAGGTATTTTTGGCGTACAATTACTGTAGGATCATTGTGAATGTGAAATAAGGTGATGAAGAACATAATACATTGTATCATGCTACTTATTCGAACAAAATATTACTTTTTGACATCAAGGTAAACAGTAACTTCAAAATGTTTATGATACAAAATATCTTATAAAATTGTTTGTCTCTGTTTAAAACCCCTATGAGAAACACAAATATAAGTTACAGAATGCGTAATTCTCTGCAGTCTGCAACACAAAACAAGACTCATTCGATACACATCACAGACTCATACACCCATATATCATTATTCCCGTCAGGCAGAGCCTTCACCCATTTCCTCCGGGGCACTCTACGACTTCCCTGCGTACTTCTAGATACAGATCTCCGGTGGGATGGGCCCTTGATGGGGCCCGGTGTTATGGATAAGGATATCAAAACGTGGGCGACAGGCGTGACCGGGCTCTACATTGATAGCGGAATGGTAGCCGAGCGAGACACTCTTCCCCCAGATGCCCCAGGGCATGGCCTTGTCTCCAGCCCCATCTCCGACCTGATCTTTAGTGGAGACGTGGGTGGGGAGAGGTACTGTTTGGTGCACGGGGTGCCTACAGTCTGCCTTGATTGTAGTGTGGGTTTTTTTCAGTAGAATTGCGTTAAACGTACAGTAGAACCCCGTTAGGATGGGCACATCAACCTTTTACCTGCAGCAGAATTCCCCAGTTCGTGTTAATTTTATAGCTCTATTGTGGACTACCCTGCTTAAGTCTAGAACAGAAGGTGGTCCCTCCCACTGTGGGTCTTCTATAATTTTCACCTGTTTTTTTCTTTTCTTATGTCAAGACAGAACTGTTTATTTCTATACATCGTTTACATGAGTGTGATCAACTATGCTATCAATAAATCTTCATACAACGTTGGTTGTAGTTTTATTGTTTTATTGCTTTAACAAATGTCTACAATAGATGCATCAACATCGAGTAAGTACATTGACCTGTCTTTAGATAACACAGAGGGTTCCGTATCCACCCATCAAAAGCCAGCATGAATGAACAAATATATTAATACAAATAACATGAAGGAACGCGACAGGACATACAACACTGATCCAACAGTATGACACACATTTTATGCATAATTATATATTGTGTTGTAACTTGAACAGTAGTTTGATTTTTCAACGGATTATCGATGATTACATTAAGGAACCAACTTCCTAGTCATTCTATCTGCGTCATAAAAATGCACAAGAGTATTGTTACCTATACAGTTATTGAGATGGCAAGCATGTTTTAATGTGTTGAACTAAGCCTCAGACCTATTCACAATATTTGCCATGGCTTAATGGGTATGGTTATAACTAACACCTACTTACACCAACACACAGTGAAATCCCGTCACGATAAAGTGGTTCTCATAGATACAAAATCACAATAAAGGCAATTACATGGCGGGAATAATTCAGAAATAAGATTAAATTCAGTTTCCAAGGACATTGATAAAAGGAGGTTCCAATGTCCGTCAGCACTGGCTCTCCATACACCTTTCTACACTTAGCTTCATCTCCAGAGGTGTATCATCCCCCCACTACCCACCACCACCACTATGAGCGTTTCATTTGTAGAAGACGGCCTACTTTCCGGTGCGTAACGACGTGCCCAATAAAGCGGTGATTCGTCCGAGTAGCGGCGCAATGATCGTCGACGACGTAACGTCAGGCGGGCGTAGTTTCATTAGAAACCACTAAGTGGCGCTGGCGTGCACCCCGAGTGGCGGTGCTAGGACTAGAGCGGTGGGGTCATTAGGTCGCTATCTGCGTACGGGTAATACTCAACGGTCCCAGCCTTATTGACTGTCATGAGAGGAGGGGATGCGGAGTGATGTATCTATTACGACCTACCTGTACGTGGCGACAAGTCTGGGGCTGATCGTTAACCCTTTGACCTTTAAGGCATTGGCGTAATATAACCCAAAATGCCATATTAAGCTATTTTGTCTATTGCTTTAAATAAATGTGTGGATAAATTTTTTTTTTTCAATAAATACTCAAAGGAATTTGATAATTTTTTAGTGCATATTTAGGGTCATATCATGTTGAAAATAAAACAATTTTGAATGTAATGTCACTATAGAAACATTAACAGTCGGCTATAAATAGTCCTATATATAGTTGGCAAAACATCAAAATTCATAAGACTGCCCGTTGTAGGGTATGTGTAGGGCTGGGGGTGCTGCCTTGCACTTACCGCTCCATTCGAAAGGTGTGCGGCGGTTAAAGGTGTAACGCATCTACTACATGTATACGTATGAAGTACTTATCGGCACAGCCACGGAGGGCCTCATCAGGTGTCGGCGCCCTGGGGCCCGTTTGATAATCTAAGATCGTACATGAAGACCCTTTCTGTATGTCATAGAGACCTAGCGAGGATTTGGGTCACCTTCATTCTACACTTATGGACGATCTTATGGACGTCTAATACTGTGTTAGAGAATAGACTTCAATGTTATTGAATGATCGCCCTTTAACGAGGTCCCACGATCCTAGGTTATTAAACGTGCCCTAGCCTCATCCGATGGGGCCTGACTGAGTTTGATTGACAGCTTCACCCTGCTTATCTTAATCGATTGCCATTATCCTCTTGCTTACCTATGTACCGACGCCTATAAAACTCTTGGCAGTGGCCGGATATAGACAGAAATGCATCTGCCATTGTGGTTAGGGGTCTGTCTAAAGGGGTTAATAACTCCATCGCCTAGTCTCAGTATAGGACTGAGACTTACTCAAGTGTTTGACCATGGACATAATCGAGAAATAAAACTACTTTGCATCATTCGGACTTCCCCTGTATCCTGGTGAGGAGGGGTGGAGTCGGTGGAAGTGTTGGGGTGGGCATAAGAGGCAGGGACTGGAACCAGTCTATTAAGGACTGTGAAAATATCCAGGATGCTGGGTATTGAATTATAAGGGGTCATTATCCCTACGTTAGAAATACCTGGTTCTTGTCGGGAAAAGATGTGATCAGGCCGCTGAAGTGTGTACATAGACAAGAGTTCACCGATTCCGGTGTGATCGGGTATATTCGGGTATTTAATGATATCTGATAGGCTTCAGGCCTAGAAGACATCCTGACTGTTCCCTATCCTAATCGGAGATCGGGTCGGAGAAAATCTGTGATAGATGTCAAAAGTCTTATAGGCTTACATCCGCTCTGAGTCCTAAAAAGTGTACTTTGGGGAATTTAGGATTCAGGAGTTGGGTCTTAGCAGCCTGCTCCGGATGGATTTGTGTTGCTTCTAGTGTTGCTGTTTTTTAGGACCGGTGCTGGGGCAGGGGAAGGGGCTGAATATGTATTCGGCATCTCGAGATACAGACGTCTATATATATATGGGTTGCGACTACTATATTTTTTACTTCTTTCCTCCGGTCAAAATACAAATTTCTGTTTTGTTTGTATTCGTAGGTCACATTCGCCTTAGTACGATATTCCATTCTAATGTAAAGTGAAATCAAATTATATCCCTGAATTTAACCGCTGGTGATGCCTATATACCATATTTGATTGGTAAAAAATCGCGGAAGAACTTCTTTGTATTTTGTCGCACGGAAAACCTATTCCATACAGAATCTTCTACAAACGTACTAAATCAGTCCAAGCAGAAATTTCTAGTCACAGATTGAAGTTACAGCACTAGTGTATATTGATAACACAAAGGTGTGTGGATAACCACCATGCCACTACCTTGTGTTTTGCATCAGCGGAGTCTTACACTTTTGGCATGTAATATTCCTGATATTTTAGACATGGATGGCGCTAACTAAGTTAAACAAGATGAAAGTAGATAGTGATCGGCTTAACGTCGCGTGTTCTAATGAGTAGACGACAAGAAGCTAAACTCTCCGTGTTGTCACTGGGACTTCCAGGACCGAGCAGACGACATTTGGAAATGGCGGGAAGGTGTGGGAGTGCGGGTCTGATTAAAGGACCCTGTTTAAACATGTCATTGTTTCAGTCTGGACAGCCGCAGGAGAGAAAACAAAAGATGCGCTTTCCATTTACCCGCCATTTTGTTGTTTGCGCGCAGACGACATTCGGATGGCAGCTAAAGGCGCCTGCGCACTCAGTGTTTGATGACTTCCTGCGGAGTGTGTGCTGAAAAGACCATCTGACAAACCAGACGGTAGTAAACAGTTCTATTTAGAGTCATGACAGCGTGGGTTCCGACTAGGAATAGCAAAATAGTGATCCATATATAGTTATAGGTCTAAAATGTACTTCTAGCAAAAAGTTATCCAATATATATCATCTACCTCTCGATATTCATAAGGATAGTGTCGTTTAAAGGATGAATCACTGGCCAATTGATAGTGGTGTAACAGACAGTTCCGGATTTCCGCCCCTTATGTATTCTATAGTACTCTCGGCGAATCTCGCGAGGATTAAGCGAGATCGTAACGTCAGCCGACTGAATGAATCAAAACGAGGCCGGCCGCGTCCCAATCTGGCCGCCATTGTGGGCGAGGTGAGCGACAATAGGGGCACTGACTCACTTATCGGGCCAGCATCAGTGAGAGCCACTAAGGACCTAATGTAAACGTTACACAACTGGCCACCAGGGGGACGGGCACAATCCGGGGATACAACATCAGAGGGCAGGTAAAACAAAGACTGACCAGACACTAAAAGGAATTTAACCACTTACCCCAGCCGCCACCAGGGAGGGCTTACGGCACCCACTGATCATTATCGGCTAACCTAGAGAAAACTAAGTTGGCGACTTTAGAAAGATTTGATTTTATACAAATATAAAGACTGGATCCCACTTTGAAGTGGTCGCACTTGTTTTGGAAGACTTGTATTTGATTTTGAAGCGAAACAGATCGCATAGAATTGGATTAATAGGTATGACGGTGCTTGCTTTCAGCGGTTAAATTTCTTACATACCTGACAAGCCATTGGGGGTGTGACATCAATACATATCTTACTCTGATATCTCTCACTTAACTTGTCTAATGCTTTACTGGAGTATACAATATACAATATAAACCTTACAGTCTAATGTATACGTGATAATCATATCAAATCTGTAGATATTCCCATGAGGCAAAAAAAACCTCATTGTTAGCCCAGAAACCATCAACTCCATAATAAAACCCTTAATCGCCTTTCAATCCAAACCAAGCATACCCATTGATGATCCGCATTATTGGAGCTGAAGAAAGGCATTTTGGTGAAGAAAAGAGTTGGGTCGGTAGTGGACATTCACACCAGTGGAAAGCCCCTGACACGCCTCATATGCGGCACACACTGACCACTACAGACCAGGAGACTGACCGGGAAGCTGTGTATATCTGCCTGCTGGGCGGCTACCTGGTCACATAATGCGGTCCGGACTGTGGCCCCATGCCTGCCGTCCGCTCCCCGCTGGGGTTCGGGGTGCTTATAGGGGGGTGAGTCTAAGGTGTGTACCTTATTCCAGTAGCGATACTACCATTAGTAGAAACCCTACACCACTGTCCTGACCGAACACGCAGGGGCCTTACGCGCCCAGTCTCGTACTTTCTCGTGCACCGCGTGACCCGGACAGGGAGCTACGGCAGAGTGAGTTCAACAGGAGCTGCCATGCCCCCCCCCCCACAAATTCTCCTCACCCTATCCTCATTTCCTCGACCTCCCAGTTCTGACCACAACAGATAGGATGTCTCCAAGTAATATCCATATATATATTTATATATTCACTTATCTATTATCCACCCAAAACGTTCTTTCAATATTCAACATAGGGAGCCTACAGATCGCTACTGAGTAGAAAGTGAAAATCATATGCCACTCAGTAGGGTACAGGGAAAAGTCTTACAATGTAAGGCGTGAGAATATCAGCAGCGATTTTGTGTTTCCTTTGAGAACTGAGACTTTGAATGCTGGATGATAGATACAACATTACCATAATTTTGATCTACATGGTTGTATCCTCCTAGTAGTTGATATTACGGAATATCTTCGCATTTGCTCGGTTATTTCAACGCATCTCCTCCACGGAGAATACGACCATGTGCATCAAAATCATGGTAATATTATTTGTGTGCGTATATAAAAACAACATTCCTATGATTTTGTAGTTGACGTGCAGTAATATTCAAGCGGTTTGTAATCTCCGAGAACTAGACACGTAGTAATATCCGAGCATATGAGATGCTATGGCGTAGAGTCTAGATCTAGTCCGAGTTAATCTTATCATATATTCGTTATACGTATTAGGAAATAAGAGCATTATTAATTGAATTTGGTGACTGTGTGCATTTTCCGGGAAAATTATGTGTACTATTTTTTTTCATGTAGGTTTAATAATAGGACACAAGACTAGATCCTTAGATATTTCCAGTAATTTTAGACAATAGTATAAGTATAGAGTTCCCCTGAGAACAGCTACAATGCAGGTCAATGCGTCTTGGACATGCCATCTCAAGCTCCCACTCTCCCCATAGCATGCAATACACCAATAAACACAATAACCATAACTGTTTCTATTGGCGAATCATTTTGTTGTCTCCGGAATTACCTTATTTAATTTGTATTTCCTAAATGACTGTCACCATTGAGGACCAGCCAGACACGTGCATGCCGAGTGGAAGACTTTAGGATGCTGGAGCCACAGTGACAGAATGACGATCAGATTCCTGAGTGATTTATGCTCACCGAGTGATTGATCTGGGTGTATATTTAGGCCCGGCGGCCGGTTATCGCATGTCCATCGTTAATTGTACTTGATACACCCTGCAGATACGTCTTAATAACGACCTCTGTGAGACGAGGCGGGCGTTGTGCGCGGGCGTCGTCAGAGGGCGCGTCGAGTGTGTGTTGTCAAGATAACATGCTCATCAGTGTGTGGATGACAAGGGACATACCCCTCACACCATAACATATACATGTCTATCTCACCCCTGGTATTTTCCCCCATAGACTTGGAAATTTGTACCCAACGCCCATAGAGTGTTCAAAGATTGTAGTCAATGGAGGGAAAATATAAGTAAAATTGTCACTGATAAGGGTCAGAGCGATTCTGAACTGCATATTCCTGGAAGAGCCCTATCACCAAGGAGAACTCTACATTGAGTACTTGAAGGGGTTCTGTGTTTAAAGGATGGGACTTTTTTTCTTTCTGTAGTACCATGCCATGGCTTCATCCACTCATGCCAAGGATCCCATACACCATGCTACACTATAACATATTGCCAGAACATCCTGATTTGCATGTTAATGATACTCCTACTGTAAACAGTAAATTTATGTCCTGCAGGACACAAATCAAGAAAGCAGTTGCTGCTGGATATTTGAATAAGAACAACCAAGTCTCAATAAGTGACTTCAGTGAGGATTATGTTCCACATTCTAGAAGTTTTATGATAAATTATGTTTGTACAGGAGCATGTCTGCTCGTTGCCAGCTATGGCCTTGGTTTGGCAGGGATTGCATCCCTGATTTCACCTACTCAGACTTGCTTTGAACATGGAAGTGGGGAATAGCAAAAGGGGCAGCAGGAAATGATTTGTGCTGGACTTTGAAACTTGTTGGCAAAACTCACATGAGGCTATGATCAATGGGTGCCCAAATAGGGTTTTGAATGGCTCTGACAGTTGAAATGATTAAGATAAATATCTCAATGTTATCGAGGTATATAGTAATGAGAAAACTGTAAACCTGAAATTGAATTTGGTGACTTTATTTTCTGATATGAACTGATGAACTGTATGAACTGATCTTCTGATACATCACCTTTATTCCCTGGTCTTTAAAACCTGGTTGAAAGACCTTATTTTAATCATTTGGGGAACACAGGTTCACATATATTCTAAGATTACACCACAGAAATACAGTTTTGTCATAATCTGCCTAAGCGAGCGAAAGCTTCTCAAGGCAATGAGACAAGGTCTTGTATAGTAGCAATAGTATGTACAAATGCTATTTAAAGGATATGATGACTATAACTGGGAAAAGCTACTTGCTGAAGGCAAGCTTGATAAACTGTCAGTAGCAGTAGGCCTACTGTCTATATATACTTGAAACACCATAGTTTTCCTATAACTGGCAAAAAAAAGATAAAATCAAAAACGTCATATCATATGTATCACATGAACTCCTCAACAGTCACATTGAAAGCTGTGTACAATCTTAGCCTGAGGATGACAATGAGCTCGAAGAGATTGTCATACAAGAAATATCTACAGATCTACAAGATGATTATCCCTCATCAGATGAAGAGAATGTGTAAATACTGTGAATAACACATCAAACAACAAGATCATGGCAGTATTCCGAAAGGGCAAATTTCAGTTATACACATACTACCGTCGGAAGTTTGAACACTACCATATCCTCTAACAATTGACTGAATGCAACTGGGTTTATTTCAAAGTAAATAAGGAAAGCCTCATAAAAAAAGACCACATTATTTTGGCCTACCCTATTCGTATGGAGGTAGAGGGGGACTTCTTTTCATTCCAAAGGGGAACATCTTTTCTTTTGGTATTCCATGAGGGGGAGGCACTTTTTTCAGTATTCCCATGAGGAGGGGGGGGGGCAACTTCTTTTTGACCGATCGGTGTTCCAAAAACAGTGCCTCCCTGCCCATGATTAATCAACGCTCGCTGAATGTAATCTACTATGAATGATCTCACATTCTATGTTTATTGTCCAATCTGTTATGGTTCAAGTTCCCTATCCACCATTGCATGCTGGAGTTCCTTCTATTTTGTTTCCTGTTCACACACATCGATTGGCAGTGATAGTATACCTCTTTGCATAGTGAATATATAAAGATTAACCTAAGATGTGTCTGTCACTGGCAGCAAGGAATTGTAAGCGGGCCAATGTCTTAATCTATTTACAATGTCAAGTCTATCGTTTCCTCTCTACCTATCTGCTCATAGCTTGTCTGTCAATAAAAAAGACCCATTTACCCATCCTCTGCAATCCTCCTTAACAGACAGCTCTATTATACGTGTATATCCGTCCCTGTCTCTCTCAGAGGCCCTCCACTTGTTGGCGTGCCTCTATCTGGCCTGACACCAATACCTGTCGCTCTTTGATCGTCCTATTGTTCTGTCGTAAAGTCTCAGGTGAGAGCGCGGTCAGATCAAAGCACGGTGCGGCTCAGGTGTGTTACAGGTGTGCTGCGGGTGAGGGGGCGGTCTCCGCCGGCCTCCGAGCGACGCCCCCTCCCCCCTGACCCCGGTCTGTCCGCCCTGAGCCCCTGTTCTCACCCGACTTAAGGAGGATGTGCACGATGGGGGTTTGGTCTGTGACCTCGTGGTGGTGCCACTTGTGGATGTCTCTTTGGTGACTAGAGTTCTCTGCTTTTCTTATTAACACTCATTTTTCCTGTAAGGTGTCCAGTGTAGGGATTAATCAAGTCACGGGGACAGATTTGGTCACATAGAACCCGGTGAAGCATTGAGAGCTGAATCTCGACTGATGCCCCGATACATGTGGAGTGTATACAGTGTATATATTTATTGAGAAACGAGGGTGCCCTTGGTCTACCTGCATGGTTAACCTTACTCCACACTAATACCCAGAGGGAGTACGAGCTTTTGGTCAGCCATACATGGCACAATAACCGTATAATTATTTGCTGTTGTTAAAACTGTAGAAACAGATACTATGATAAATATCCTGTGTTAAACATAAGATCCAGCTAAAAAGGCCGAGTTAAGAGTTAATGATCCTTCACCTGTCCAGGATTCAGTTCAGTGTCAATGATCATTAGAGAGTGTAGAATATCAACAGTAATAGTTCATGATTTTAGAAGATTCTAATTGATATTTCTGTCCAGTGTTTGTGAGCATTAGAGATACTGGAATATCAACACTTGTAATTCAGGATTATATGAGATTGTAATTGGTATTTCATTTCAGTGTCAATGCTCATTAGAGAGTGCAAAATACTATCACTTGCAGTTCATGATATTATAATATTATAATTGGTATTTCTGCTATATATATAGTCATGACATATAATCTGCGTGTTGTAGTGTTATCCTTCGATCCTATGATAAAGGCATATCGGACAATTTAGCTTGAAAGTTAGAACCCATATCAATTGCCTGAAAATCTAATATGATGATCTCAATGTGTTGTGGAGCGCATATCTAACATAAAATTCGGGGATCACCGTGCTAGTTTTTGATTTGTATATTGGATATCATGATATCAAATGAGTAATGTTCTAGATTGACCTAATCCAATTAGTAACAAAAAAATAGCTAGGGTATTTACATTTGCCTGATTTGAGTAGGAAATTTGGTGGAAAATATAGTTTTCTTCAATTCTCTCAAAGTGGCAAGAACAATAACCCATGGGTTTGGATATTCAAGGGTATCGTACTACATATTTAATATGCAAAATATCTCGGTAATCCCAAAATCCTAAGGCTAGATACGCGTTCTAACGACATTGACACGGGTTTTAATTTTCAAAGCTAACGATCCGACATGCCTTTTAAATTGACTATAAATAATGAGTAACGAACGATACACTCTAAGAAGGTCTCATCTTCCCTTTTAAAGGAAATCTATCAGCACATCTAAACGAGATAAAGTCAGTTTCACCTTTCGGGCCTGGAACCATCAGACAATACCAGATGCCATGGGATATGCAAACATCACATGACCCCATTTACCCGACAAGAACTCTTTAGAAAAGAAACACCAAGGAAGGAACTATCCTTTAATTTGCAGATCCACACTAGCAGGCCTTGGGCTCCGACTGTTTTGGACCTAAACAGAACGCCCGACCTTCATCCGGGGACTTTCATCCTGCCCACTGACGCGCCATCTAGAGGATTTGTTTCCTCTTCGTGTCACACTCAGCGAAGGTTTGGGTAACCAGCGGAGGATGGTAGCCGCTGGGTGATAATACGGGGCACGGTGCTTGCTGTGTGTGTGCAGGTCTTTGTAATGCTTTGTTGGTGATCGATGTCGGGGATACGTCTTGTAGCAGTCACAGGGATTCCGTGGATCGGTGCGGGTGGGTGGGAAGGGGTTACAGCGCTGGGGAATATAGAGGCTGGGGGTGAAGGGTGAGGCTCACACTCCCAGCACAGGTAGGCGTGGTCTCCCACCCATCAATCTACCTATCAATCATAGGTTAGACCACACCCATCCATTGTTCCATGGTGACTGGATCCCGGATCTCTGGGTGCTTAGTAGGGATTGATTGGAGAAGGTGCCTCCACTGGTTCTTGGTATTGCTGCTTCCACCACCTTAACTTTTCCCTGTATCATAGACAGCATGTCGTTGTACGTCACTATGTACTCCAGAGAACAACAGCCAGCAATATGAAGATCTCGTTGAAATGAACGTTAATCTTATAGCTACCATTTGGATGCAGCTCCATTTCGATAGGAGTGATCGACAGATAATCATGGGCTATGAACAGGACCCTCCCCCCTCCAAAACACACACAGATACTCCGAGATTAGTTTCCCCGTTTGATTTCATACAATGTTAAGATAACGCTTGAGGGGATAAAGACAGAGGAAGAGGGAGATCGTGGAGGACAGATAAAGGAACAGGAAGAGAGAGAACGAGAGAGAAAGAGAGAGAGAGAGAGCGAGAGGTACCGAGCGAGGGGCAGAGAGACACAGAAGATAGAGAGGTACAGAGAGAGAGGGATACTGAGGGTGTGGCAGAGAGAGGGACAACATGGACAGGGACAAAGAGAGAGAGACACACACACAGATTCATGGTGTCATCAAGTGTAGATCATTGATATTTGTTTTTCATGACTAATGACTAATGAATGTATTTGTCTACACCTGAACGAGCTTTATAGCCAGCTTCTCATTACCCTGGAACACCTGCCTGAGTCAGATCATCTCGTTTTTACTAGTACTCAACTCCTGAACTTGAAATAAAAAGCTGGCTAATTCAAAGAGAAGCAGCAAGTTGAGTTCTACTTGACCAATACCCGGGCTCCGTTGAATAAGGTATGCCTATGAAAGTGAGGGTACTATCGTAAAACTGGATGAGTTTTAATCTTGGCCACCGTATGCCATGACTGGAGTTTGGCATAGTGACTTCATGAGGCAAAGCCGAGTGAAGTCCGGAGCCAAAACTCCAGGAGTGGCATGTGGTGGCCAAGATTAAAACGAATCAGGTTTTGCTTTTATCCTACCCTGTCTCCTCGATATTGAAATATTACGTGATAGCTATTCTGTATGCCACTAGTGGCATATAAAACTCCGTATGCCAGTCAGCGTGGCATACGGAAACCCAATGTTAAACCTATGGGATTTTATATTAGGGGTAGGATAAAAGGAGGCCTCTTATGGGGGTTATTGTTGAATGATGTCCAGGCTCGTTCCCTAAGGCAGTCCTAGCAGACAGAAGTTGAACATATGTGCTGAATAAAGTTGACACACATCGTCCCTTGGTTTCCTTGGTGTACAGCAAAGGCATGTACAGCATATATCATTCCACAGACCTCCTAAAAAGCCCATGATCTCCAGTCAGAGTCTATATTAAGATGATATTGTTATTCAACAGGTTTAAGGGAAGAACAATTGTTATACATTATCGAGTACCAATGATATTGATGTTTACATAGTCTGGCATTTTCTCTGATAGATTTTTGATTTTGTGAACCGCAGTGTACAAGTGATTTAAAGTATATACCAGTTGCATATATCATTATACTTGCTGAAGCTGATAGTGTCTTTTTGTAAATCTCTCCAATGGGGACATCCATGTAGGCTATTTCATGACAAAGGTGTTGATATTAAGGTACATGTATAGTCAAAAGTTGGAATCTTACATTAATAGATAAGAGTATCTAGAATGACGTAGATAATACTGATGTTCTGTACTTAGAAAATATGTTCACCTAGTTTTATATCTATCTATCTCAGCAAGCAACTTGTACGCCTGGTCTGCTCCGTCATTCTCCACCGATTATTTACCACATCCATGTCCTTTTCCACCATCCACACTCTTTACTTTCTTTCCTTGTATTTAGAATGATTATTATGGAACGGTGTGGTACACTAAACCAAATGTGAGTGAAAAAACAAATATAAAAAACATATGCCAGAAGCTAGGAATCTATCACCACAATTGACTGGTGTTCTGCCAAGTGTTACTTCATAAAATCCTAAACTCATCATTGTCATTTCATTATTTGTGATCTCCATATGCTTGGATTAACCAATGTGCCGTTTATTGTACCGATTGTTCTTCTGCTATAGTTAATGGATTTATGCTACGAGTTGTATCAAAATGGAAAATAAAGCTGTTATCAAACAGACAAAAAAGGAGTATCAAGTAATGGGCAATTGGATGACCATGCACTTTGTGCGCTAATTCTGTTTGTTGATAAAAACTATATGTTTGGATATATGTATACAGCATCCTTTACGCTGGCTGAGTAATGTATTTTTAATTATTCCGTGGACAGGTGGGCTTACATGGAGTAAACAAGGTGTCTGCCCGCTGGTAAATGACCCCAATCCGTACACCAGGTGGTGTCTCCTGTCCTGGTCTGATAGCTCTCACTGGTGAACATGATGGATCTCTCAGAGAAGGAAGGTGCAACCAACATGTCTCACAAAGAATCGATGATGGTGAGAGACACACTTTATCTCACGCCTGGTATTTGTTCCCATAGACTTAACATTGAAAACTTGTACTCAATGCCCATGGAGTATTGTAAAAGAAAACTCAATGTGGGAGGATGTCATATACATGTACGTTAGCCAATTAGTAAGTGATAGGGGTGAGATAAATTCTGAACCGCATTCGATCCATAGCTACTGAAATAACCATTCATAGTTGTTTGCTATATAACCTTACTAGGCTTTGCCCAGGAGATTACAATGCAAACACTACTCATAGCATATTTTCAGTGGCTAAGGATCTCGATACAGTATTATCTCGGTATCTGATATTAGTAGGCGTATCCTCCCAGGTAGTTGACGAATAGCAATATCGAGTGTAAGCGAGGATATTGCGTAGGGTCCATTACGAGGAGGATACACACCCTAGTATAGAATCTGGAGTGAGTTTTTAAAAGAAAGAGTGGCACTGAATCAATTATTACGATTACAATTTACATGAGCAATACTGGCAAAGATCTATTTGTAGTTGCATTATTCAAATTATTTATTGCTGAAGCCTGTTTGATTGTAATTGTGGAAAGTTCCTTGTGCAGAACAACACTAACCTTAAACTTTCAAAGTATGAGAATGAAATAAAAGCTGTATATATATTCGCAAAGACTTACTGATTGCAAATATGGAATGATATGAGAATATGTATGTAAGGATCTATCCCTGATTGTCTTGTAAGACCGTCTTCCATAAAGACTGATCAATGAAAACACAACAAACACCATGAAATGGTCAGTTTTTGATGGATCTTTCTTTTAAAAACACACCCCAGATTCATAATAGATGAATGATAAATCTATTGGAACACAGCATCATGGGTCACCTTGCAAAGATTGATGACATTGTAAAGAGTGAAAGACGGAATAAAGTACAGATTAGTAAATACATTCGTATGAGAAATACCCAGATTCACATTTCTGAAAAAGGGTGAAGGCAAATAGTATTGGCTCAGATTCTAATCACATAGAATTCCATATAAAACAAACAATATTTTCAAAACTTAATATAACATATGGTTCGAATAAGATGTCAAATTTAATCTGAGATATAATATCTTTATTTTGTGTGTTTCTCAGAACAGGCCTCATACTGGAGGTGTTGAAACATGCCTCGTATCCAAAATCCCTGAGGACCGTCTAGTTCCTCACCTGGACACAAGAGGGCGACCCCGTGCCCACCTGTCGGCGCGTCCACCTGTGGAGCAGGCCGTGCCCCCGAGGCTTGCGGCCCGGCGGTCTGCTCCACGGTGCGCCCGGAGGCGCTGCTGGGAGAGGCGCCTGTCAGGAGCATCCACCGTGCACGTATGTGGGGGGAGAGTGAGGGCCTGCTGCTGCTACTCCTCCCTGCACACTCCCCACTCTCCTCCTCCATTCACCACATGTACGCACGCGGGGTATTAAGGCTGTTTCTAATGAGGTGGCATGTGGCCTGGGGTTGACGGGGTTATGTTCTTTTTTGTATAGAGAGGGATGAGTGTGGAGATGAAGAGGGTGAAGGTAGCATGGGTCATGCCTCAAGTCTTTCACCTGTAGCTGAATGCTAACAACCATCATGAGGTGATGCTCCGTTATTTATTCACTTCATTCAAACCTCATCAGCATTCCTCCCCCCAACTCTCCAAATTAGCACCCTACCACCCGCCACTGCCACCTGTGCAGGTACAGAAAACAAAGGAGTTACTTCCAGTATCAACAGGTACTTCAGTCCACCCGAGTAAGAGTGGCGTGCAGTCTGTACAACCCTTACCTCACCTCTCTCCCTGTGTTAACCACTCGCACATGGACCACCGCCCTCCCTGTGTTCCCAAATGGACCACCGCCCTCCTCCGTCTCTGTGTTACACATGGACCACCACCCTCCCCCCCTCACCCCTGTATCGTACATGGACCACCACCCTCCTCCCTCCCTGTCTCCACACATGGACCACCACCCTCCTCCCTCCCTGTCTCCACACATGGACCACCACCCTCCTCCCTCCCTGTCTCCACACATGGACCACCACCCGCCTCCCTCCCTGTCTTCACATACGGACCATCGCCCTCCTCCCTCCCTGTCTTCACACACAGACCACCACCCTCCTACCTCCCTGTCTTCACACATGGACCACCACCCTCCTACCTCCCTGTCTTCACACATGGACCACCACCCTCCTCCCTCCCTGTCTTCACACATGGACCACCACCCTCCTCCCTCCTGTCTCCACACATGGACCACCACCCTCCTCCCTCCCTGTCTTCACACACGGACCACCACCCTCCTCCCTCCTGTCTCCACACATGGACCACCACCCTCCCCCCTCACCCCTGTATTGTACATGGACCACCACCCTCCTACCTCCCTGTCTTCACACATGGACCACCACCCTCCTCCCTCCATGTCTCCACACATGGACCACCACCCTCCCCCCTCACCCCTGTATCGTACATGGACCACCACCCTCCTCCCTCCCTGTCTCCACACATGGACCACCACCCTCCCCCCTCACCCCTGTATCGTACATGGACCACCACCCTCCTCCCTCTCTGTTCATGCATGTACCGCCGCCTCCCCTCCCTGTCGGGTTGTATCTCTCATCTCAGTGTCGTGTTCCCATCTGTATAGACTTGAGTAAACCAGTAAATGACTAAATTATCAACGTCCAATCGCTTCAAGTCTCAAGTGATGTTTATCCTACAGAAATCCATCACGTTTCTCAAGTCAGTGTTTGAGATCATATTTTTTCTTAACATTTTTTTAAAAGACGGAACATCATCTTGATGTCTCCCCTGGCGGCCGGCGGGAGAGCTTATTTGTTTTACTGTGCGCATGCGTCATGTATCTGCTTCACCTTCAGTTCGGATCGCGGGGGAGATTTCTCTGTTTTTGTTTTGTGTTTTTCTTTGTTTTGAACTTCCCTCGTTTATTCGCGAACTTATCGGCCAGCCGTCGAAGTCACCGAAGCGTGGCGGGTGATAAAAAGAAACGCGTCACGGAGAGGGACACCACCCCTTGCTCCATCTCTCTTAAAGCTCAGGTGTATCGCCTTACACAAGCCACCCTTAAGGGACCAGCCAGCTTAAGATGTCCGATTTCAGGCCACTCTTCAATAGGGCTCCTTAATAGACAACTTCAAGGGCTGTTCTGCGGCCGGTCCACAATACGAGGCGGGTTAGCTTTGGCAAACAAATTGGCTCCTTCATTTGGTCGGTGCAGTCAAGTGTCCGCCTGGCGGCCGGGCGCCCGCCGCGCGCAGACCGCGCCGAGCGCCGCGCCCGCCGCACAAAGGGCGCTGCCGGCAGCGGGCGCTCCCGGGCGCCGCCCGTATCATGGCCGCCGCAGCCCGCCCGCTGCGCCCGCCCGGCCGCGCCGTCACAATGGCCGCCCGGGCCGCCCGCCGGCTGCACGCCCGGGGCGCGGCGGCGGAGGCGGGGCGGCGGCCGGGCGGTGGGCGGCTCCGGGCCGGGAGGGCGCGGGCAGCGGCTGGGCGCGGACCGCGGGGCGCGGGGCGGCGGGACGGGGCGGGACGACGGCGCGACACGGCGGCGACAGTCACAAAGCCGGCGCGGCATGGGTCCGGCGGCCACCTCCGGCGTCAACAAAGCAGCGGCCACAAAAGCCCGTCCGCGCAGTCTCCGCCGCCGCCGTCTCCGCCGAGCGAGCAGGCGTCTGTACCTCTCGGTGTAGGTATATAGGGTGCTCTCCACGACGCCCCAACATGCCCGGCGTCACCTCAGTGTAGGGTATACAGAGAGCAGCCCTTTCCACGACGATCTGCACGTCCCTCTATACCAGACAAAATCCCTCTACACAACACACCGTGCGTCTCGCTACGCCCGCGCGTCCCTCTACGCCCGCCCCTCCCACTAAACCAACATGCCCACCTCAACATGCCCACCTCAACAGGCCCACCTCAACATGCCCGCCTCAACATGCCTGCCTCAACATGCCCACCTCAACATGCCCGCCTCAACATAACCGCCACAATATGCCCGCCTCAACATGCCTACCTCAACATGCCCACCTCAACATGCCTGCCAGAACATGCCACCACAACATGCCCACCTCAACATGCCCACCTCAACATGCCCGCCGCAACATGCCCGCCGCAACATGCCCACCACAACATGCCCGCCCCGACATGCCCGCCCGACATGCCCGCCCCGACATGCCAGCTCGACGTCCACACACACCCCACTCCCGACGTGCTGCACACTTCTACGACGCTGGCAAAGCACACTATCACACTGCCCTCTGGTGAGAACCTGCCGGCCGCTTTGAATCAGGGGGGCAGTTTGAGACACTGTGTCCCCAGGTGTCAGCACTCTCTCCCCACACACCCCAGCTTGTGAAATGCGAGTTACGCCCACCAGGGGCGTCACCGCTTCCCGACACCGCGACCGGAAGTAGGTTCGAATGACGGCGCGCCGATCGTGGCGGGAGGCCGCGGCGCTGCGGTCGCGTCGATCCCTCGTTTGACCTTGACGTGCCCTCTACCCCGGTTCTCACACCCCGCAACGTCCGTCACCCGATCACCACCCTCCTCATCACTCCCCACTCCGTCGGCTCTTCTCTACAGCCGGAAGTGCATTGTTCGCGCCGCCCGACGTCTTGCGCCGCCAACAATCGCCGCCATTTGCGCCGAACAAGGCGGCGATTAAAGCGCCCTCTACCAGTGCAGCTGAGGCCCGGAGTGATCGGGTTTATGTGCTGGTGGCGGAGGTGGCGGCGGAAGTAGTGGTCGTAGTGGTGGTGGTATGGGGATGATCGTGGTGGAGGTAATGGTGGTGTAGTGATAATGGTGGTAGTATTGTGTTGATCATGGGGCTTGTGGCTGTGGTATAAGTTGAGACAGTGGTAGCAGTGATACTGGTGATATTGCTGATGGACGTGGTACAGGCAGAAGTGGCAGTAGTAGTAGCGTGGTTTGGTGGTGATAGTGCTGGTAGTAGTAACGGTGGCGGCGATGTTGGTAATATTGTGTTCATGATGGTGCTTGTGACGATATTGTGAGTGGAAACAGTGATCACAGTTCTGATATTGGTGATGGTGGGAGTTGTGGATATGGTAGTAATGTAAAGATGATGAAGGAGGTGCAGGTGGAAGTGGTACTGTGGTCACATTGGTGCTTGTGGCGGTGTTGTGAGTGGGGACAGTGGTGGCAGTGGAACATGGTCATATTGCTATTGGTATTGGTGGATCGTACAGTTAGAAGTGGTGCTAGTAGTAGCAGTGGTCTGATGGTGATAGTGGTGATAGTTGTAGTCATGGTGGAGATATTGGTATATTGTGGTGATGCTGCTGCTTGTGGCAGTGGTGTGATTCTAGACAGTGGTAACAGGTACATGATGATATTGCTGGTGATGGTAACGAAGGTAAAGTTGGATGTGTTGGTAGTGGTGGTAGTGGAGTTCCTGCCCAGTATTTGTAGTGGCGGGTAGGGGATGATGGTCTAGAAGTGATGGTGGTGGTGGTACAGGCATATCTGGTGGTGGGTCAGATATAACAGTGTAGAGTTTATGGTGGTAGTGGTGGCGGTGGCAATGGTGGTGGTAGAGGTGGACATGGTAGTGGGTTGGTGGTGGTAGAGGTGGACATGGTAGTGGGTTGGGGTTGACAGTGTAGAGGTGGTGGTGGTGGTAGAGGTAGACATGGTAGTGGGTGGGGTTGACAGTGTAGAGGTGGTGGTGGTGGTGGTGGTAGAGGTGGACATGGTAGTGGGTCAGGGTTGACAGTGTAGAGGTGGTGGTGGTGGTGGTAGAGGTGGACATGTAAGTGGGTTGGAGTTGACAGTGTAGAGGTGTTGGTGGTGGTAGAGGTGGACATGTAAGTGGGTTGGGGTTGACAGTGTAGAGGTGGTGGTGGTGGTAGAGGTGGACATGGTAGTGGGTTGGGGTTGACAGTGTAGAGGTGTTGGCGATGGTGGCAGAGGTGGACATGTAAGTGGGTTGGGGTTGACAGTGTAGAGGTGGTGGTGGTGGTAGAGGTGGACATGGTAGTGGGTTGGGGTTGACAGTGTAGAGGTGGTGGTGGTGGTGGTAGAGGTGGACATGGTAGTGGGTTGGGGTTGACAGTGTAGAGGTGGTGGTGGTGGTAGAGGAGGACATGGTAGTGGGTTGGGGTTGACAGTGTAGAGGTGGTGGTGGTGGTGGTAGAGGTGGACATGGTAGTGGGTTGGGGTTGACAGTGTAGAGGTGGTGGTGGAGGTATAGGAGGACATGGTAGTGGGTTGGGGTTGACAGTGTAGAGGTGGTGGTGGTGGTGGTGGTAGAGGAGGACATGGTAGTGAGTTGGGGTTGACAGTGTAGAGGTGGTGGTGGTGGTAGAGGTGGACATGGTAGTGGGTTGGGGTTGACAGTGTAGAGGTGGTGGTGGTGGTAGAGGTGGACATGGTAGTGGGTTGGGGTTGACAGTGTAGAGGTGGTGGTGGTGGTAGAGGAGGACATGGTAGTGGGTTGGGGTTGACAGTGTAGAGGTGGTGGTGGTGGTAGAGGTGGACATGGTAGTGGGTTGGGGTTGACAGTGTAGAGGTGGTGGTGGTGGTAGAGGTGGACATGGTAGTGGGTTGGGGTTGACAGTGTAGAGGTGGTGGTGGTGGTAGAGGAGGACATGGTAGTGGGTTGGGGTTGACAGTGTAGAGGTGGTGGTGGTGGTAGAGGTGGACATTGTAGTGGGTCGGGGTTGACAGTGTAGAGGTGTTGGTGGTGGTAGAGGTGGACATGTAAGTGGGTTGGGGTTGATAGTGTAGAGGTGTTGGTGGTGGTAGAGGTGGACATGGTAGTGGGTTGGGGTTGATAGTGTAGAGGTGTTGGTAATGGTGTTAGCAGGGGTTGGTTGTGGTGGAGAGGGATGATGGTGGTGGGTGAGGGATGATGGTGTGGAGGTGGTGGTGGTAGCACATGATGATGTGGTGGTAATGGTGATCAATGATGCTAGTATCAATGGTGGTGGCTAGGGCATGATGGTGTAGAGGTCATGGCGGGTTGTGTTAGTGTTGAGGGTGACACATTCAGATATGGAAGATGGTGGTCGTAGAGCAGGGGCTCTGTCGGTAGCAGTGATAGTGATGGTAGACTAGTGAAATTAGTCATGGTGAGGGTACTGGTAGTGGTATGGGTGAGGATGTTTTCATGGTACCAATGATACTGTCAGTGGTGTTGTTGTTACTTATGATGGTGATCATGGTGCTGATGGTCCCAGTAACAGTGGTGATGGATCAGTAATACAGTAAAACCCCGCTTAAGGGGGACACCCTTCGTTCCGAGCAAAGTGACCACTTAAGCGAGTGTTACATAGTGTTTTGAGACAAGTGCACATGCTCGAATATGCTGCCCAGGTTAGGGAGCTGTTATAGAGATTTTTAGCATGCTTCACAAACAGCTCTTTGACATTGCGAGGGTACTGACCACCAGTGTCTATATATGCTCTTAGAGGCTAGCCCAGCTGACCTTAACCAATCTCTACAGACTGAAATAACTCATTGGCTCACTGGTGCTGGCTATATTTGGACACTACAAATGTAGATGTAGAAATGACAAGTTGGCTGGTAGTCAAATGGATAACAGAAAATGACCCATAGACTGAGTAAAACCCCACACCTTTTAATCCAATTTTGAAAACAAGGAAACGACTCCCATTCATCGATGATGAACATCTCATGTATTACTGGTGCGTTGGTTGTATCACTATTCACAAATTCTGTGATTATATTTTTCTCCCAGGATGAATTCACCTGTTTGTTGGTGAATTCGGTTTGTAATAACCTTTTGGGGTTATTGTTTTTGAGGAATTTTATTTTGTGTTGGCCGCAACGTCTAGCTAAGACTATTCCCAAATTCATTTAAAAAAGCAAAAGTTTCCAAATCCCACGACCATAATGAGACTGGAGCAGACGACATTCTCACAGTCTCGCGCCGCACGAGATCGACGCCGCGCCGCCAACGCTCGGGACCGGAAGTGAGCAGACACGGTCGGCCGGCGTTCTGGGGTCATCAGGTATAGACGCCAGTCCCTCCCACTCTCCAAGCACAATACGCACCCCCCTGCCGACTGGCCCGCACCCCCGGGGCCCGGTCCGGCCATTTACCATCAATTAAACCGAAATGAAATGGGGCACAAGTGTTTGAGGGGCAGCAGGGAGGAGGGTGGACCACCTGAGGCTTATATCTCTATCGGGAGAGCTTTGTATACAGCAAGACCCCATCGCCGCCGCCCGCGCACACCACAACTACTGACCCACCACGGCCTTTTGAGAAGGGGGTGTGTATTTGCCAATAGGAGTGCCTGTACGTGTAGGGCTAATGCTGGCGTAAAGCAGGAGAAACAAGCAAGAATTATATAATCCTCGTGTGTGGGAGTCCGCATGCGCGGTTCACTGCTATAGGTCAGCTCAGAACATGGTTGATGTTTACGTATAGTGAGGCCACTATTGATTGGTCAACAGCAATTTTGTTCTAGGTTATAATGCAATTACCTTTTGACCAGTGACTGTTTGAACTTTGTACCTCATGGAGTGAACTCAATGGCGTGTAACTAGTTCCGTGAATAATGTGAATGACAGGAAGTGACTTATGAACCGTTGTCATTGAGTTGTTAAAGGCGATGATATAGCAGAGGAATGTTTATCCATGTGTATACATATTGAAGGCTTAGAACGCATTGGGGAATAGCCGTATAAATAGGTTCATACTGGCTTCGTAATCATATAGAACGACCTGACCGTGTTGCACAAGCTACAAAAAGAGATGGGAATTGAGGGCCGTGCAAATTCCCATCGAGTTTTATTTCTTGTATAACATGGACAGCTTGTTCTATACTGAACATATACCGTACATTGATAGAATATTACCACAATTTGTTATAATAATTATAGGTTTCGTCGAGATGTACGGAATTTTACACGTCATATAGCGAAACGATGCGTATTTACAGTCTATATCTCTTGGGTAAATATAAAGATAGGCAACATGTCATGTTATAGAATGAAATTAGTGTACGCAGATTTTTTTTCAAATTTGGAATTCCATGAAATCACAGTTCGATAGGTGCATAGACCTGCGTGTCAAACGTTTTTCCAATTAACACAAAGGTCAATTGAAAACAAACCCAGGTGTTATTTTACCGTCACATAGTAAATGTATATCTGCATACCATGTGATTCGATATTCAAATATCATCAGAGGTTGTTCTGCGTTGATCAGATTTTTGGCCAGTTGGATTTGGCAGTAAGAGCTAGCGTTATATATCAGTTATTGCATGTAGCCGACCCATGCTCATTCAACGTCCTTCATTGTAACTACAGAGTCCACTCTGTAGAGTGTTTAAAGTGGTACCTTTGTGTAGATAGATGAATGATTACATCTTTGCACACAAATATTTCATTTTTCGGTGAAAGTAGCGGGTATCCTCCTAGCAGAGCAAGTTTACAGCTTGAGACTTATCACACCAGTCTACTGTTTTAACTTTTTTATATGGTTATATTCTGCAGCCCAAGTTGGGATCGGTAGACTTGCAGTGGTGCGCTGTATCGTTGTTCCCGCGCTTTACGCTTGTCCTTGGCAAGCGACGCACAGAAGAAGTATCTATGATGGATGGCGTCTCTAAATGTCGTCTGCTTAGTTTCAATGAATTCCTAAATCCAAATTCACGTCTACCTTATTCAGAGCGAGGCGCAATTTAGGAGCTTTGGCCCGCGAAACCAAAACGAGGTGGCGTCTGTTCGTCGAGTTGTCGTCTGCTGGAGTCGGTTACATACGGGTCTTTGAGAAGTGGCCCGTATGCAGATGAGGTATGCTTTAAACAAAGGGATCTCGGCCAGCGGACGTATAGCATGTAATTAGCAATGTGCGTGATCTGCCAGTGCAAGTACATGCACTTAAATACGTGATGAATAATGGAGGAGACCTGGCGCTTTTACCGTGTAGACATAAACCATTAAGTGCTCTAACGGAATCTCTGCCAGTCAGTATGTAATCTATTTACCGTGAGTAATTATAGTAAAACTTGTTGATAAGAAGCACTTGGTTATAGCAAAGTAATTCCCCGTCCCATTTGCATCTGTACAGTTTCCTGTACAGTTTTTATAGTATTATAAATTCACACTGTGTTAACACAGAACAAACTCTATATAGTATATAAATTCAGTTATAACAAAGCTGGGCCTATTTCTTGCCAATTTCGGTTATAACAAAGCATGTGTAATATTTACTGAGTAAAATAATAGTTTTGCTCAATACAGGTTTAGATTTGAACAGGTATAGATAATTTGAAACCCAGACTTCTCCGTCTTTTGTTCAATTCATCGATATGCATGTACATGTTATGTACTATGTTGGATTGCATATCTACGCCCTATGCAATAATAAAGTATTCCCAGATTTATCTACGGTGGTTTAAGGCTCGGTTATAACAAAGCGATTTTGCAGATTCCTAGAACTTTGTTACAAGGAAGTTTAACTGTATATGCATACATATGTAGCCAATGCCCCTTATTATGGATGAAGTTCTCTTAACCTAATATAATGTAGATAGGATCCTACATGATTACTAGTACAACATAAGTCTGTATATTACTCAGAAATGACAACTACAACGGACATAGATGTATATTTTATGGGTCAATATTTATTTTTTTCATTGTGTTTTCCTCACAATATTTTGCGAAGAGAAATATCGGCATTTCTACGTTTGCTACAAGTATGGATTCACAATGGAGATAAATTACAATAATATTTAAGGAGGGTTGGCTGCTGTTGAGTAAGGTCCCCCAGAGACCAGTCATTGGTGGTTATTGTGAGACCGATGGACATCGGACAAAATGTAAACTCTCTCAGTCTGTCAGTACAGGGGCAATAAACCCAAAATATTACTGATAGGTAATATTAACATTATCATCATTATTATCATTATAATACAGCCAACCGAGACAAACAGACAGACAGCGTGACTCAGCGGTTTCACCGCCAGTGACGTCACTGTCATACTTATGACGTCACCCTATGACGTCACATCCATGATTCACTGATTCGCACCTATATGGAACATATACAATTGAGACAGATGAATTCTGGTATTTCCTCGTTATAATGAATACAATTAATATATTGTAATAATTTAACCCCAGCTAAAAGGATCCATTTTCAACAAACAACTGAAAAATAAACTAAAACGAGCACAATAAAGGCACTTTCAATGCACAAAATGACAGACTATATAGTAATGTATACAGTTACCAGGGAATGACGATGGCTGACCGGAAATGAAACGTCAGCGCGAGGACCTGACATTGGGCGATAATACAGCAACTTACATATACAAGATTCACACTCGTCAGATTCAACCAATAAACACTGTCCTTACATAACCAGTATGAGACCATACTTCACTGTGTAGCCCAAGCTGATTGGGCCGTGGTCTTTGAAAATGGATCACGTGATCAGAATAACCACGTGACGGGTATAAGAGTCCCGCAACGTAAGGGTTCGTTCACTTACTACCTGGTGTCGCCATTTTCGACCTTCGGTCACCTCATATAGCTATTGGGCGGTAGGTTTACTCTGTATAAGGTATTTGATATTGTTTGGGCTATAGGAGAATGTAATTAAGATATATACACGAAGTTTTAACAACAGATGGAGACAAACTCCAATCTCAGGTGTCCATAAAATGAAGAGCACGCGCACAACAAGTTGCCGTAGCAACACTCTCGTTGCCATGGAGACGACGCTGAATGTCGTCTGGCATCGTAGTGGGCGTGTGTTTCCGGTCTAAACTGCAAGAAGGTCAAGGTTGGCACCAGCAGAAGGTCCCTCCGCGTCGCCCTGAAGGCCGAGCCCGGTCCTAGCCTGCCCACGGTGCGTCTCAATAGTCAATAATCAGCCAGTTGCACTCTTGCCCGATGTCTCAGTCCCAGAAATACGTCTGTGTCTCACTCTCCCGTTATTACTATTTTGATTGATTCGTTGATTGTTTGACAACTCTCTGGCGCGCCGGATATCGGCTTCCCGCCCGTCCGCTAGGGGGCGGCGCTGCTGCTGCTGTGTGTGTGACGTATAGACATGTACACACTATGCGCATGACGTCATCACCGTGACGTAGAACGCGCGGCAGACGCCATGACGCGCGCTGCCTCGATCTGAGCGCCGCGCCGGGGCGGGTTCCGCCAGGGGTCGCCACTGCGTCGTCTCGCGCCACTTCTCGTGGACACGTGACCCCGGCGCTGACCACGTGAGCAGCTGTTAGCGCATGCGCGGTGACCCTGATGACTGATCCACAGCGTTCTGTCACTCTCCCACCACATTCTCTCTCTCTCTCACTCTGCACCATTCACTCGCGCTGTTCATAGAATTATATATATATATATATATAATATACTTTACATCTTCAAAATATACAACGATAGACTCAGTTGTCGTTAAAGCGCTGGGCTAGAAAAGACCCCAGAGAGGCAGGCCGCTGTGGGGTTCCGCGTGTGGGGCTCAGTTCATCAGTAATAATTGTCTATAGAATAATATCTAGAAAAGGGCCCCCGTGCTTCAACCAGCAGGGGCGTGGCGTTCTCCTGTTATGTGAGTAGTGAGTGCTGCTGTTGGGCGATTGACGTTTGTGGGTACCACGGGTACTGAGACATGGACATATACGACGGGGCTGACGGCGTGGGCGTGCTCGGACCGGACGTGCCCGAGTTGGACAGGTCGGCCCACGATGAGGGCGGCGAGACGGAGTTGGGCGGCGGATGCATCATGCCCCCCGGCGCCATGCTATGCGGGTGCTGGCCGTTGGGCGTGTGCTGCTGGGGCGGCGGCTGTGGTGGCGGCGGGCCCTGGGCGCCGTTGGGCGGAGGGCCGTGGCCACCGGGCACGCCGGGCGGGGTGGGCGTGGGCGGCTGACTGGAGTGGCCTCCGGGCGGAGACATGCCTCCGTCCTCTGTCAGCTGGGTCTGCTGTGATCCCGGCCCACCCGGCAGTGCACCCGGGTTCGTCTGCTGGTTGTGCTTCATTACCTTCTTGTATTTAGACCGTCGGTTCTGGAACCAAATCTTCACCTGTAAATAGAGAAAAATGAGACTTCTGTTAGTCAATACAAACACGTATGAGACCAGCAAGAGAAGCATGAATGCATATGGTCGTGAAGAGTGGCCTATTCTTGTATTTATCGTAATCCATCGTCAATTTCAAATAGTACTCTTAGATCATAATACTTACATTGTACAAATTGCAAATAGAAGTGGAATAAATGTTTTTGGAAAATTATGGATAGATAAATTTTAATGGAATGCATACATATATATATTTTTTAATGTACATATTCAAGCGAATATGACATATATTTCAACCAAAAACACAGCGGATTAATTCAAATATAAACACACGTAGATGTGTTGAGAAACATCATAGAGACGATTTTAGTCGTGTGAATATCACTCATTGATATGCAGTGTGGTGTGAGAGGAGGAGGGTGGAGAGAGAGAACCGTGCCAAGTCGTGGAGCGCTCAATGTGCCTTCTATACACAACACTAGAAAACGCCTCTGGCCACCCACCCACCCAGCCTCCTCCTCCCAACCTCCCTCCTCCCCTGTACAACCCTCTCAGTGTCTGCCTCCCTACACACACCCTACATCCCTTACACACCCCTAGGCTCCATACCTCGGCATCCCCATGTATTTTTCTTTTTTCTCCCATCGCCTTCCGTCCTTTTAAACTTCAACAATCGGGGGGCCGCGCCCGCCCCGGTCCCCGCCCGGCCCCCGCGCCTGATTTTGCTAATTAAGGCAAACAATTTGGCCAATTACCCACGGACTTGTTTGTGTTTATTAATGGGCTTTTGCGATCAGCGATCAGTCGCCTGTACCGCCCCTTCTCTAGCTGCTGGCGACCGGGCAGGTACCACAAAGGCTGCATATTTCTACTCACAATACATGCCTCTGGTGTCAACTGCCGATGCTATACCAGTGAGGGCATCTCATTTTCCCGCCAAACCCATCCACATACACACACAGGTGGTATCATTATTCGCCGTCACCTCACCATATCTTCCCACATATTCTCCCCAATAAAAACAGCCTCGGTATATAATATAGCCGTACAAAAAGTCCCCAATACTTTAACCAAAATATCTGGAGTGGTCCCTGCATATCTTTTTGTGAGTATGAAAGTGATGACAATATGACATTTGGAGCTATAATAATGGCGCAAACTGGAGACAAAAAAGAATGAATGTAAACTTTGCTGGTTCTGGTTGTCAGTTCAACAAGTGTCCATCTTGAAACTCCTATCATTGTGGGTAGGAAATGACATTTCTTTGGTAGAAAATTACATTTCCTTGGCAATTACCACAGCGCAAAGCCGCGCCCCCCACAGTGAGGGCGCCTAAATGCAGGTAACACGCTGAGTACCTTCCATTCAGGACGTATTCAGGTGGTGGCACCAGAAGGCGGGGCGTCCCCTGTTCGTTATTTGTGACACTCAGAAACGTTCGCATGTCAACTCAGAGCCCTACAGAGGCTGTCTCACGAGAGCACAAAGGGCCCTGGCTCCTAATCCCGCCCCCGACACCTCCCGCCACGCGGCGCAACCCTTTTAGGAACCTGAAAATGCCAAATGTCGTCTGCTTGTGAAGGCAGGCGACATTTTTCAGCTGCCGCTTGCCGGTAACAGTCGATGGGACGCTGGGGAGCATGTGAAGCGTCTGTAAGTAACCCGTATGTAGATGTGTATGGTGGGGTAAGACAAAGCCCAGGTGATCGGCTTAATTACAGGTAGATTATACCCCCACACCTGCCAATGATGGCATGGTGTGTCAAGCAGATGAGGTGATTCAGATTGAGGGATTGGGCAGGAAATTCTTTTACGATGATTAACTTATTCTCGTGTAGACATATCTTTCATAGAAATGATTGGAGTAGTTCTTCCCTGTTCGGGAATGGGGTTTGATTAGGATTGTGTGAAACCTGGATGCTGTGATGGCGAGGTGGAGCTGGGGAGTGGTGGAGGTGGGGCGGCTGGTGATGGTCGTTGTGACCGTGGTGGCGGGGCACCGGACCATCTGTAGACGTGGGCTGGCACTGGCGGCATCTGCCATGTTCTCCACGCTCACAATGGACCTCTGTCTGCCACCCTGACCCCTGACCCCCTCCCCGCCACCACACACACACCATCACCTCCACATCTAACCCACTCATCCGTCCCATGCTCTCAATATACGACAACGCCATGATGTTCCAGAAAACCGTCAAGAATTCCAGTTTCAACGAAAATCAGCAAACCCAAAATTTGGTCAAACGTCAAATTCAACTTACAGCTACAGACAGGCGCGGGCACGCCCTCTAACGATAAATAAAAATACTCATCGTGACACGTGACCGATATGCGGGTTCTGTCATAAAGCACCCGGATGTACCACTCATTCCCACGAGACTTCATACAAGCTTCCTAAATGTTGTTTATTCCTGCCCCAAAACGTATGGATGATTCTCTCACTTCGCTTCTTCTTCCTTTTTTTCCCCTTTTTTTTTTGCTAGAAAATTGTCCTGACTTTGTCTTTGGTGGTATTTTGTGTGTGTGTACCAAAATGGTTTAACATGAACGTGTCCTTTGCGCATGCGCGTCTTACATGCCCCCAGGTGTCGCCCCTGTCGGTTAATTTCGGAGGTTTGGGTAAATTTGACGCGAACTGATGGTGAAGCCCATCTCTGAGGTGAGACCGTCAAAGACAGAGCGACTGGCTTTGAGGTCCCGGTGTCTAATAACAGACTCCTGCCTGTTCTCCGTATCAACAACCCCGCAAATCAGGCTAATTACTGCATTTGAGAGTCCGATCTAACGCCGCCGATGTACATTGAAGCTGATCAGTGAACGAGAAATGTAGGTCAATGTGTAGAATAAGAAGCCAAATTAGTCAACTACTATTAATTCATAGCAGAACCGCAACGTATATGTGACCTACACATACCAATTGTCTGCAGACAACGTTTGAGGTGGTATAATTGAGCTCACATTATGTGTGAGTTTGATTGAACAGGCTACAACAGCTACAAAGAGGATGGGAAAATATGAGGCATGGTCTATTGGAGAAGTATAGTCCAGGGGGATGTTCCCCAACAACACAGAGTAGAGTTTTCTCCCCCTTTTTATTTCTGGGACTGAACCCACACCCTCAGGCTATAAGGTCGACCATCAACCACTGAACCAATGACCCACTCCCAGTGCCCCAGAAATCTATTGACAAGCACTGTGGGCTTTTTTGGTGGCTGTGATGCTTGTATACCCGGCCCTTGTGTCGGATGAAAACCAGTCAGCCTAATAGAGGCGAGTTCATGCCGGTCGCTGTCCACAATTCACCCTCGGGTCTCTTCGTATATTTAGAAGTAGGTAGAAAAAATGCCATTTGACAACGTGAAAGGCAATCAACCAATGAATGAGGGTTTTTTAATGTTTCAGTTCGTAAGTAGATATGTATATACAATATTCTCGCAAACTAATTACACACTCTTGATTAGATATTCATGTTCCTGTCAAATGCAGGTTATGTAGTCCTATTCATGATAGTTTAAAGTAGGTAATTAATTGCGTATTGAATATAAATATGTTTCTGCTCTTATGATGAATGTCTAATTGGACAATCATAGACATTGTTCACATGCAGACACAGTATATCTATTCAATCTGCAATGTATTATTACATTAATGATGGGATGTTTACATGCAAGCAGCGGATTGGCATATCATATTCAATTGTACAAATAACTCTTTTCTCCTGCTCACAAATTAATGGTGTTATATTTACAGCTGTGTATAGTATTCTCTGATAGCGTACAAATGTAAACTTAAACGTTTAATGCCGTCATTAACCTGATTCCGTTTATTAGTTTCCTCATTAGGAGTTAACACTTAGAGACAAGAGTGGGAAAGAATATGGGTGTGAATTACAGCAATTATGGAGAGGAAAATATACCAAAATTGTCCAATTATTAACTACATGTATATCAAAGACAATAAAGATACCTCCCAGACCAATGGGGAAAGGGTATCTTGGTGGGAGGTGTTTGCTATATAGCAACCGAAAACTGATCAGCAAGATAGTATCCCTCCCCGATTCACGCCCCCCCCCCCTTCAATTCCACAGCAGCAGAAGCCCCCGGGGGACCCCCCCCCCCCCCCCCTTTATAAAACACAGAACATACTCCCCGTGTGAGAGCATGCTTGCATGCAACCGCCCTATCTCTACCCTATCTCCTTCCTTTTTTATACTTCTTCCACCAAAGCTCCTTTTTTCACGTTCGTTGAGAAGGCGCGTGATGGATGCGATAAGACCGGGAACCCCCTCCCCCTCCCCTCTGCTCGTGCACAATGCTCACTTGCTGGCCCCGTGCGGCGTACCGGCATGCAGTCCCCCGCCTCCCGCCGCGCCGCGCCCGTGCGACGCGTCCTCCCAGCCCGCGCTCTATCGTGCAGCTTTTTTACCCACCCGCCCACACCCTTATGAATCTGCTCGGCTTTTGTGCGGCTTTTAAGCGGGTGAGATAAGGAGAGTTGGGTCATTGAGCTCGCACACGTACCCCAGCATTGTTCTCCCGGTCCCCGCGTAAATGAGGACTGATCTTGTGGTAGAGCAGAGAAATTAGCGTTTATAAAAAAGCACCACCAGGGGTGTGTAATCTGGTAGCGTATCAACTCCCCGCTACGCGACAACACCCTGATGCTATCCGGGGGGTTGTAGCTGAGGCAGTTGACCCTTGCTTCCCCGTGCGCTCCTCAGACAGGCAGATCCTTGAAGCCACACGTGTGTGTGTGGAGCAGTGGCCGTGGGATGCGAAGGGTCAACCTGGTCACCTGGTGCGATAAGATCAACTCACCTGACCTCCAGCACTTAGAGCCCCCATGAGGTCGTGCGTCCTCTCATTCCGCCAGATGGCCCCACTGTTGCGATGGAGGTGTGTCTATGTACCTGACTCACACCCTTGCCCCTCCATACCAGGCCGCCACCACACCTCGCTCCCCGGCGCCGCCCTGGAGGATCTAAGAGGTGGTCTAAAGCAGGCCGTGGGGTAGAATCTACACAACCTTGACCTTGAAGACAGATGCGTGACGGGAAGGCTGAGGGCGGCTCAGTGCGCAGCCGCCACCGGAAATCAATGTACAGGTCGATACGCGGCTGCCGTGACGTGGTCGGGGCTCAGATCAGAGACGGCCGATCAATGGCGGGGTGTGGCGGGCGGGGGGTGAGAGGGGGTGCAGGAGGGTGGTGAGGAGATATGAGGACGGGATCGCCAGCGGAGGCACCGTGGAGGAAGAGAACAGGTGTTTCCTCTTGTAACTGAGGGTTGATCCTATACCTGGTGATTGGAGTCTGATTGCGCGAGGTAATACTGATACACTAAGGAGGTGGCCTGTTCGGTTAAAGTCTTTCTGAGGCAATCATTTATTGCAAAGAAACCCACGAGCAATTTTTACCAGGCCTTTGGAAATGGGTACATTGGAGAACTTACTTGAGCCTCCAGTTAAGATAAAACATCAAAAAAGGTGAAAGAGATCTTGTACTGACAGACAAACATATAATTCTCCTACTCCTATGAACTTCGTATTCAGAGACCTGTTTCAATTATAGCTTACATGGTATCTGGCCTTAACCTAATGGGCCTATAGGCCGCTCGTATAGTCTGCTGCCAGAAACCCAGTAATAAGGTGATTTCACTGACGAAGGCGCCCCACACGACGCACCGCCGTACTACATCTTTGCTGATATCAAGAAGATCCCAGATGATATCATTGATAAGGGTAATGAAGATCAATATATTATAATACCGTTAAGGAAGGTTCTGATTCAAATGTTTAGTTTGTAATGTCATGATCACTTCCCTGAATGATCACCTGGCGTGTGCCGCCTATTGAGAGAAAGTATTCTAGTGCCTGGGTCCGTGTAGGTCTTTAGAATGAATGATTTGGGAATTGCAAAGGAGCAATGAAACACGGGTCAACCACTCATTGGCCTAGGGATCGGACATTGAGATCCTACCAATAGGGTTAAGGCTTCGACATGGTGTTTTTCGCTGTTGTGATTTACGTTGCAGTTTTGGTCAGTGACAGAAGGTATACCATTTGCTGCAAGCAGTAAGCAGGAGGTCTATGTGACCACTCTAACTTTTAGGCACAGTATATAGTGCGTAAGGATGCTCTAATACGCAAATTACCACAACATGGTCCTATGTGGTAAACCCGAATACACGCAGATTCAGTCTGATTTGTTAAGCAAGATGCATAAGTTTAAGAAGATACCATACATAGGTGGCATATTCGGTGGCGTGGTTCGTGGTAGAGGTCCTGATAGAACAGGCCAAGGGGAGAAGTAGGTTGTAAAAGAAGTGTCTGCAACATGCCACGTTCTGTGAGGAGTTGGTGTCAACTCCTGTCTTCATTGTGTGTCATGCCAAGTAGGTTTATAGCCCTGTGTACTTCAACCCTCTGGGTGTGATCTAGAACAGCAGTTAAGATATACACCTAGAATAAGTTACTCTCACGTAATGCAGTCTACAGAAATATGTTATTCATGTGGTACAGGTTAAATAGAGAAAACAACATTTAGTACCCCTGTAAATGGAACGCATCAGTGTATGTGTATGGATGTGTGCATGAATCGTGATGTTTCTGTGCATGCGTGTCTTTTTGTATATGTATGCATGTGCCATTGTATGTAGGCGTATGTACTAGTATGGGTGTATATATGCATGTATATACATATATACATACACATGTATGTGTGTATATATGTGTGTGTATCCATCCCCAGGAGAAGCACTACGTTCCGCTGAGGCCCCATTCAACTGGCGTGTGAACCTAATATTGCACGGTAAATAAGACCTAATGACAACAACAACGCTCCATCACTTTCCATGGGGCAATTTTCATAGCAATAGAGATCACAATGGAGCAAAAAGTCTCTCCATACATGAGGCTAAATGGCATCACAGAAAGAATGGCCACGCATCTTATTTTTATTCCATCAGTGAGAGGCGGTGACAGGGCCGAAATGACTGTTTTCTTTGGGCCCAGTCCAGCCCTAAAAGTCAGTTTCAGAATAATGCAGTAGTCTGCTTTCACTGCTTTTGGCCTCTATAAGGGAGAATGTATGAGAGACTCATAGGTATTATATACAAATGCATGTATATGCGATATACATTTATTGATCTATACAGAGAGTTTCAGATACCCCCTAATGAGTGTCTTGCATTTATATATGTTATAGAGCACCTCGGTAAATGCATATAGAATACAGAAAGCATATACAATTCAGTCTCAATAACCCTATGTAAACAGTAGGGACTGGGCCACCCCTGGCTCCAACAACTATTAACACATCATAGACCTCCGAAGCCCATTACAGACTCCCCTGGCACCGCTCAGTGCTATGCCCGGGCTCTCCAGGGAGAGCTTCCACCACTCCCGATGTGGGTCGGTGATGATTCGTTTAATTTCCTGCCCGTACCCGACGCCTAATTGAAATCTAAATTACCCGGACCCGGGCGCGCCTCACTGCGCAGGCGCCGTAAACTCTTCCGGCCATCGGGGACGCCTCCCAGGGCCCTGCTCCAGAAAGGGAAAAAAACTGAGATGGCTCGGGAGGGAAAGGGGGAGATAAAAAAAGACAATATTCCCATATATATATGCACAGGGGTGTCCGTCCATGGAATACGTAGTACGCGCCAAGGGGTTGAGAACAAAGATTTTAGAAATTTTGAGAATGCTTCTTCTTTGTGCTATTGCGTATACAATTGAGAGAGGGTGGGAGGTTAAATTTTTCAGAAATTTGGCGTACATATTTTATAGATGACCTATCCCATAAGATAATACGCACCCAAAAAAAAAGTTTCAGAGCATCCGTGTGTGTGTATTTCGGGAATATCGAAGCCCACATGTCACACATGGCGCATATCCTGTTATAGCACAGCTATCCAGGAAATGTATCTGTAGCAATTCCGGTATATAATCAAGTGATATATGATATGTATACATCGCAATATCCCATATCGTTTCACCAGGATAAACATGTGTATTTACTTTATTATTAGGGTACATTCTGAGTGCACTTTAATCCCAGAGACAGTGCACATACATTATGTATATATATATATATATATATATATATATATATATATATATATATATATATATATATATATATATATGGATACATCATGAGGGTCATATAGTGGATACGAGGGTCTTATATCGTGGGTACGACCAACATGCTAACTGCCGCGCTCCCTATGACCCCAGACCCCTGTCTGAATGCCCCGTGTGCTCCGTAGATATACCACAGTGTATCTGAATTCATTTGCCGTCTATTCACTCCACACTCACACCTCTGACTTAAGCTCGGAGCGCACAATCTTCCAAAAAGCTGGGATTGTCCTTGCACCGCATGTTCTTGGCTAGGACGAGGGTGGGAGCCGCTAATCAGGCCCGTGGCCGGGCTCTGCTGGCCCGTAGCCCGGCGAGTCTTTGCCGGACACAGCGCTCCCCCCGCCCGGCGAACCCGAGGGGGGCGGGGCCGGGCTGCGGGCACCCAGAGACGTCGACCAAAGATTAGACGTGACCTACTCGGCGCCGGTGCGCCGGGGGAGATTTAATCACAGAGGTGAGGGCGGCGTCATGGGGCGACATTGTCCGGGCTGGTCACAACTCCAGCCGGCGCCTCCTCCCAGCTTCCTCCGGTACCCACCCCGCAGCCCCCCGCCCCACCCCCGACACAGCTCGGTATGTGTGGAGGATGCAAGGTCTTACCGCGTGGACCAGCCACCATGCACGCCCTCACGGAACGTGGAATAATGCCGGCTTTTTTAAAGGCCCTCAACTCACAAAGCGCCACAGAATGTGGCAGGTATGACTGTGGAGTGAAGGCTATTCACATGTCAGCTCATAATTGGGACCAGAGCCTGTGTGATTGTACGTGAGCGATGTGAAAATCTGTTTTGCTGGTGAGACATGAATGTATAATTAATGACATTGTTAGTTTGGGGTTGGTAACTGTACACACGAGGTGTTCGTCTCACTGGGTATGGTAACAAACCCACACTCTACAAGCATACATGAAGAGTGGTTATAAATAATACCAATCAGTTAGAACTGTCAATATCTATAACCATATCCAGGTCGTATTTACAATATGTATTTATATCATGCCTACAGATAGAGGCTACATCTAAGTGCACGTAGCATTGATTAAATCCCAATAACAGGGCATTTTAATCATTAAGTAAACTTCACAAAGTCGTCCTTTAACGAGAAGTCAATGGTTTAATTCTTCTCTCAGGTCGTAATGGACCGCAGAGCGACGTTGTTTTGACCCGTCCCTGTCCCCCTTCGCGACCCCCTCCAGTAATCTACCCCACCCCCTCGTCCGGTCAGTCCAGCCTGGCGCCTGAATCTCCTGCCGACGCCACGTCCTGCAGAGTGAGGCACATTTAGGCGCCTGACGCTATTGACGCTTGGTATCCAATCTGGCGCTTGTAACTGGAGTGGGGTGCCCCATATGGGACGTGATGTTATCAGGCTGGACAGAGGCGTCAGGGGCCGAGGGGTGCTAGGGACGGGTACAGGGTGCGATTCTAGGCCATGGTAATCATATAATATACATCAGCGACGAGTCTAGATACAGAGTATTAGGGCAGTAAACAAATACGTGTAATTTACTACTAGGGAAATAGTAATAGGGTAAGTTAGAGCATATTAGACCCAAGGCGCAACAGGTGGTATCCGGAGAGGCTACACACACTCTCTCACACATCAACATTGCCGGTGGTTTGGGGGATGAATGTGTATTAGCCACCTGGAAATGAAGACGTCTATGTGGATTACTCCTTCCTTATGTGTCCATTGACATGAAGTAGGCCTACATGTACGTTCTCTTTTCTTGTCAAAATTCCGTATCTACATTTACATAAATATGTATCTCTATATGTACCCTTTGTATGTATGTAGGCCTATTTATGTGTATAGTCATATATATATATATATATATATATATATATATATATATATATATATATATATATATACATACCAGACGGCGGGTGCACAGAGACGTAAACTCTTCCTTAGTATGGTAGACGGGGGCCTGTTCTATAACCGGCTCACGCTGGAGGTAGGTGAGTGCGGCGCTTACCTGCGTTACCTGAACCTGAATTCTAAACCTAGGAGAAGCCGTGCGACTCCCCGCCTGGCGCACCCTCAGTTTAACGCGGCGGGGAGGGGAGGATGGCGGCTAATCGGGCGCGGTGGGCGGGGCTGGCCGACGTAACGCCCGGCCACGGTCAGCGCTAATCCGGGCGGCCTGCTCAACCCCCGGACTCGTGTCTGGACGCGATCACCGCTGAGGAGGAGATGTGGGGCTTGGTCTGTGCGGATTTGTGGTCGGATCAAGGAAATGCGGGGTGTTTGTATGCGCTGTGTGAGTTATGTGTGGATGTGGGGTGACGCATTGCTGCGGTATAACGCGTCAGTGTGTAAATAACGCGTTAGTGGGGTATAATGCCTCAATATAGTAGGGTACAATGATTCAATACAGTGAAACGCGTTATTGGGGTATACCTTGGGTTAAAACCGTCACCGTTGTATAACGCGCCAATATTGTAGAATGTCTCACTGGGGTAAAAAATGTCACTATGATGTCAGTAATCTGGGGACAACGCCTCACTGTAGAACAACGCATCGTATGGGTATAAGGCGTCAATGCATAGTCCTGTTACTAGCATATGATGCGTCACTAGGGAGACATGCGGTACAACGCGTCATCTTGATCCGACGCGGCAATGCCTACAACACACTATTCGGGTCTTACATCGCGTCACTGTGATTTCAGAAACGCATCACCTCTACGCGGCACTGTGACGCGGGGCTGAGGGCATTCAGGAGACCCCGCGGCGGGGCGGACAGGACAAGGGCCCCGGTGACAGCCCAGACCTGGGCGGGGACGTGTGGGACCGTAGCCGGGGCCGGGGACGGGCCGGGCACGACCCGCCGCCGGCTGGTGCTGCGGGGCTCCCGGGGAGTCGGGATGTCAGCCGTCACTGACAGGTGGTGTCCGGACCTCCCTCCCGCCGGTCAGCACCCCTCCCTCCTCCCCCTCCTACCACACAGACACCAGGCGGCTCCATTACCCCCTCAGGCCATGCCTGATTGCCATGGTGACTGGGTGCGTTTCGTGCAGGACGGCGAGGGAGGCGGATGAGCGGTGGCCAACCTGGTCACCAGTCTGAAATTTCACTGGTCGACAATGCGAGGAATATTCTCTATGTGATTAATTAATCCAGTATGTTCCTGCTGAGAGGGTAATTACAAATAAAACACTGGTAAATCACATCTGTAGCACTGACAAGGTTGTCCGAGCAGACCCCTGAAATTCCCTAGTAACCAATAAGCTAGGGTAATTCGAAATCTGTATTCTCACTAACCAGAAGGACATTTAACGACAGGCGATTCATTCCGTTTGTTTCCAGCCACAATTCATCATGATTTGAAGCATGAAGCTTGGGAAACTGACCTGTAGCTTTACATGGTGAGAGAGTTTAATTTGAGAACGATGGGAGAATATTCCCATATGACTTTACACGCTGCAGTCGTGACGTCAGCAATAAGTTGGTATGTGTCTGGATTGACCCCAGTGCCTCTTGCTACATAATCCAGCACTCTCTGACACACACAGCAAGGATCGGGCGTTAATCCGCAACAAATTCGCCCCACCGTGCCCACGTTGTCACGCCTGGATGACGCGGGCGGGGATCGGTCACGGTCCGCCGGGCGCCGTTAACGGGCCGGGCCGTCCTCCGGTTCCCCGCTCCTCCGGGCCCGTTGGATCCTGCCCGGAGCAGGCCCCCTGATCGCCCGGGGATTATCCGCCCGATCCGCGTGGTCGGCGAGAGGGGGGCCGCCACATCAAAGCCGTACAGGTGTGCGTAGCCTGCAGGTGTGTGCCGCATACCTGTGTGCCCCTCCACCACCCCTCCGCACCCGACCGCGCGGTGCCTCACCCCGCCCCGACACAAGCAGATACTTCACAGACTGGTACCATGCAGGAGTATGTGAACAAGTCCGGGTAGATGCTGGCCCTTCGATAATAAACAACCACCAGCAGTTGTAGAAGAGAAAGTGTCCAAGTCTCAGGGCACACTTATATACTATCTTTGCTGATTTTAGTGTAAGACAAGTAAACGATTCTGTTAGGTTGCTGTTCCTCAGTAGAATAGGCAGTCACCAACAGTGACTAAAAAAGAAAGTCTAAATATCCTATCTATGATGCAATATTTCCAATACTGCGATATCTTACATTGAAAGTTATGTTATTAACTCTTATCAAGCTGTTTTGTGATGTCAGAGGGAAGAAGGGAAAAAGAAAATATCCACGTTTGTTTCGGGCGTCACACTGTCTACATCCTCGTAGACCAGTCTCCCGTCACATCCTCTCAGATAGGGTGTTCCCAAATAGTAATTTGCCAAGTTGTGGTTGCATAAGGACATTTGTGGGAGGTGAGTATGCGTTAATAGCCCTGACATTTACATCCGGAGACTCGGTACCCATATACATATTTCATAGAGTTAAATTCTAGGCCTCTGTTACTGACAACAGAGAGTGATCAAGTGGAACCTACCTAAACCTTTACAGCGGTTTATAGGTACTGATCCTAGCTAACATTGTCTAAATACCGTTGTGATATTGATCAGGTATACGCTATATGAGTAAGAGATATACATCCACACATGTATATACATATATATCACGTACATATATACCACACACATACACACATATTCCCTGTATATATACACACACATATATAATGTTGTGAATGTATATCCTCAGGTGGTGCAAGCCTGTGCAAGTACATAATTTCCTTATCTTGTTAGCACGACACCTGAGAGTACCCTCACAGGTAGAGACCACATCAAAGAGTTCTCCGACACGACCTCATTACCAGAAGCTCCTTCATCAACAGGTGAGGTCGGACGTTCACGTCTTCATACCTCGTGCCTGACTTTGTGAACAAAGATACGACGCCGTGCTCAGTGTCTGACTGTGTGAACAAGGCTACACCACCTTGTTCTGTGTCTGACTGTGTGAACAAGGATACGACGCCTTGCTCTGCGTCAAGGACACTCCTCAAATTCCTGCTGCTTTTTCACGTTCCAACTACGCAACAGGTTGATGATTAATGCCAACTGAAGGGAGGAATTTCACTGATCACAAGATGACCTGAAGCATACCGTTCCTTTGCATGTTGAATATGGGGCATGTGTTATGAAAAAAGACACTATAATGACGATATAGATACAGGCTACAGGGGTTCATTGTCTCACGAATCGTGCATTTCAAATGGCATATCTTGTGCGATTTGTGAGATCCTCGCATTTGGTTAAGACCCCATGGCAGCACCTTATAATTGCCTACGACTGCGGTAGTGTTATAAACACATATTTAAGACATACATATATGATTAAGCTTTTTCGTTGTATATAAAACTTTAAAGAAGGAAAACTGACGGAGAATTCACGTGAAAGAATCTGTGCTGATAGAGATGTGAAAATGCCCAAGAGATTCTAGCCTCCACCCCTCACTAGCAATGTATTCCATGTATGGCCCTATGGAAGATATTGACACTGAGAGTTTGGTTTGGGTACAGACCCACAGATTCCCGACCTCCCATTAACATCGCCGTAGTGAGCCTTCTCTGCCTGTGCCGTTCTCCCTCCACGTGGGGATTAATTGTCGTCTGTAACTAAAGATGTAGATCCTGTCTGCACGAGTTGAGTGGGGTCAGAAGTAACGAGAGGGTCGAGTGTAAAGTCAACACCAGGTCGAGAAGCCGCCTTTATTGGAGCATGTGATTTACCACAAGGCCAATATAGACCAGAATGTACCGCGCCGTGAGCCCACAGCGACCTCTGACGGTCTACACTCGACTTCCGATTATTATTGAAAACGGATGATTACTTTAGAGAACTGTCAGCTGTCACAGGGCATGTGCAGCGAGGCGATCTTAGCCTGGAAGCCTGGCCTTTGAACACATATTGGACCATGTTTTGCCTGGCCTGAGAACCTGGTCTGTGAACACATATTAGACCATGTAATTACTGGCCTGGGAGCGTGGTCTGTAGACAAATATTAGTCAAGGTATTGCCTGGCCTGAGAACTCGGTCTATGAACACATAGTAGACCAGGTAGCGCCGGGCCAGGAAGTATGGTTTGTAAACACGTATAAGATCAGGTAGAGCCGGTATTGGGAACTTGATCTAAGAACACATTGGCCCATATTAGGGCAGGTAGTGCCTGACCTGAGAGCCCGATCTCTGAACACATATTAGACCAAGGTAGTGCCTGCCATTTTGTCTTAGCCTGTGCCCCTAGCACTTGTCTGTGAAAGATACTAGGCCCACTTCCATATATATTGTGGGATTTTTCGTGAAACATTCGAAAAAGTTCTGTTATATTTTGACACAAGTTTATCATGTACTACCCACAATTTCAAACTAATGTTAACAAGCCATTTTTAGAATTTCGGCAGAGAGAAAAAGGTTCATGGTCGCTCAGAATATCCCCCTACCCATGTCATGATATTGATTTGCACAGGGACCCAGTCTGAATCGACATGTTTGCAATTGGATCATCTATGTGTCAATCAGATGAACTTGTGAGAGTATACACGAAGTATGTAAGCAAGTCCAACCCATGGACAATTTTCTTGACAGGTTGTTGGATTGTTGATGAATTATAGCATCTTTCGTAATATAGGGACTGTTGGTAAGCACTATGAATACTTCATATTCATACATATAGGAAGGATACAATAATAGGACGATATACTATAATTATGCTCGTGTATTAGTGAATAGACGCTAAAAAAAACGCCATCATTTTGTTGTGCTCATGCCAGTCTGTCATTATTATAAAACCTAGAGTTGACCTAGAGTTCAATGTAATAACAAAAATGCCCATCCCGACCTCAACCAAACATTACAAAAAAACAACAGACTAACTTCCTCCATCACTTTCTCCTCGTCCAAAGTTTCCCACAGATAAAAGTGGCGTGTTGTCCAGAATAATGTTCCTGTTTTCAGCTGTCAACAGACCCGGGATCTCCCAACATATATCTCTACGGCCCCAGCCTTCCCCCTGACATCACCGACATGGCAGCCCCGGTCCTCCCCATACGTTTTTCTCGGGTCACTGTTGTATTTCGCGTTTGCTCGCTCATTTCTGCGGCTTTCTAAGTATGTCCATGTCGACGTCGTCTGATTAATATGACAACCGGAAGAGATGCCCGCGGGCCCTGCGCGGCTGCGCACTCAGAACACCAGTAATACATCCCATAATAATGTCTCCAGTAGCAGCAGTGAGTAGCACGTGCGTGCGTATACAGATTCCGGGCCGGCGCGTGCTGCCGTACACAGCCTCCGGGCGCGCCCGGGAGCGCCGCGCGTGGCAGACAGGTGTCCGGGCGGGTCTGCCGGGAGGAGAGGGCGCACCTGCCGGCCACCGACCTGCTCCTCCAGGGCGCCTCCGTTGACCAGGTCGCAGCCACACGGCCCCAGCTGCCGCCCACAGCCTCCAGGGGGCGCGGCGCGTGGAGACACGTGACCGCTGTCCATGTTTGAGAGGCTGGAGGAGGTGTGGTGTATGCTGGGTAGAAACCTGTTCAAACTCCTTGATGTATGTCTGGTGTTAATTCAGGGCAAAGTGTGGTGTATGTCTGGCATAATGTAATTATAAAATGTCATGTAAGCCTGAATTTTAGTCATCATAAAGTTTGGTGTATCCCTGTGTAATATCATAATGCAATGCCATGGACACGTATGTCTGGTGTAAAGCCACGATAGAGTGTGGTGTATGACTGGTACAAAGTCGTAATAAAATGTGAATCATAGCTGGGCCTAACCCACAATCAATGCTGAAGTATTAAGTTTGAGGTATGACTATGATGTATTCCTGGATATAAATATATGTACATGATATATCTATATACTATAAACATATATATATGTATATATATATATATGTGTAGATTGTTTATGCTTTAATCTGTGTACCATGTAACTGAATATCGTCACATGCAGATCCTGCACTCGTATATCCTCCTCACACGCCTCTAATTATCCTGTCGTGCACCTAGTTCTAAATATGATCGACTTTCCTGGTACATGAGTAATTATTTCACATACTCCGCAATGCCTGTTGAGCATTATTCTTACGTAAGCTGTTTCTATTCCATAAACCTCCCAATGAGTAGCTCAGAGACTAATGCTTACCTTGTACACTGCCAAATAGAAATTGCCATATACACCTATGTTCATTTAACTGCATGACATTGACTGCAATCTTTTTGGTTCAGCTATTGTAATATCTAGATGTGTGAGTTGAATTTTGAGGCACCCTTAGTGTCCGGTATTTCAGTAAGTCGTGTGGATATTGAATTTCCTTTCAGACGCAGGGTCCTACTGTCCACATTTTTGGCTGCTGACAAAGACTGCCAGACAACTTCTCTACATTACAACCACGCTCACTGGTATATAATCATACCTGTCAGAACGAGACATCAGCATTAGTCTCTGATACATGCGGAGATTCCTCAGCCATGTACGAGTCGGGCCTCACCATAGATCATTTTTACAAGCTCCCAACTATTTTGTTACTGCGCTATCGTCCATTTTTTTCATTTTATTTTTATCTTAATTTGTTTTTCAATTCTGCGTTTCACTTTCCGCTGAAACCCCACCTTCCTCGCTCGTCGCGTCACGACTGGAGTCTGGTTGGCAGTTCGGCTTACGTTAAAATCGATTCAGTTCACAGGCAGGGCAGGTCGCAGGTGGTTAAGCCTTGAAGTAGGTGTGCAAATTTCCACGATCCAATTACGCGGCCTCCGGTTTCGCGGTGGTGGTGGCGGCGCAGGGGGGAGGCGACACCGGGGAGGGACACCGGAGTGGTCGGCCGGCGGCGGCGGCTTTGTCGGCCTCAGCCCCGGGGGAGCGGGGCTCATACCGCCGCGGCATTGTCGGCAAGCGGTCCCAGGAGAGATCCACGGCGAGAAAATCAGCACCTGAGTGTTCCGCTGTTCATTTGGGGTCAGCGCGGTGTTGTTGCCAAGCCGCGCCTCCTCCACGGCATCCCCGGAGACCAGCAGCGGGAGACCGACACGGAGACCGTCTCTCCCGGGACCTGCGGCCAGCGTTCCCCGGCGCAGGATTCACCTGCGGCCCGGGCCTCATTGCCGATAAGATAGAGCTTAATCAATTCCCATTGACTCTGAAAGCGGGCTGGAGACGGCCGCGCTCCGCTCCACACCGGATTTCACGGGGTCACGGGTGACAGGGGCGGCGGGAGGCGGGTGGCTGACGGGCGGGAGGCGGGGTGCACGGCGTACCCTCTTCCCAGCCACCCCGACCAGCTGAGCGTGCACCCCGCCAGCCGTAGCCCCTCACAACCCGACACGACATGTCTTGCTCTGATTGCTCTGCTGTGTCTTACTTCACTCTCCTCCCACACAAGGGGCGCATCTTAGAGATCATCAACGCACCCGCTCGGAGAGCGCTATATCCCCTGTATGTGGCGTTATGAAACAAATCCCTCTATATTTAATTTATGATATGCGGATCACTCATAGAGCGAGTGAATAAGGAACATGTGGAAGATGAGTGGATGATTGGTGTATATAAAATGGAGAGATAGGAAGAAGCTCTGTTGAGTGTGTGGGTATATACATATATATACCCTCAGCCCTCTGCCTTGCGTGCAGGAAACATACCTGTAAGTGTAGCCGATGCAGCCACCCCGCGGTCGGACTTGGCACGAAGCCACTGGTCGGCGGCCGGGGCCACTGTGCCGTCCCCCGGCCGCCACATCCCCACCCCGCCTCCCACAACCCTTCACACACTCTGAATGATACGGTGGCCGTCTCTATATCACCCTCTAACTTCTGACCCCGGCCTGGTAGACCATGGCTGGTTGGGGTATACGCTCCTTGGCAGCGGCGACGTCTTGTGCGTGTGGCGAGCTCCCAGGTGAACCCACCCCGGGCCGCCCGCCGCTACCTGCCGGGACTCCCCGCTCCCCGCCCCGGTCACAACACCCCCAGCTCCCGTGTACTCTCTCCGACTCCGAGGTTAAGTGGAAAATGCGCCCATTACCTCTACTCGTTGATGGAATAATTCGCGTCGCTGGAAAAGTGATGCGAGGCGAATGGATAATTAAGTGAAGGGGAAATGGAGTCGTGGGCTAAGTGTGTCTGCATGGAGGTGTGAGGGAGAGTGTGTCTGAGGTGTGCAGGGTCTCTAGGCGCTCCAGGCCACTATATCTACTCCTCGCGAAGACCATCTGCCTGCCCCGGCCACAACCGTCCAAACAATGTCTCTTCGCCAAATTGTCGGAACTTGCCTCTAACCAACAAACCCACCTGGCCATCATCTATTATAGTGTGACCGATGAAAAGCCATTCCCGAAAAAAAAATCAATATATTTATTTGCTGAGACACAATTCGTATCGTAACTTGATATACATCACATAATATTCCATTTTACTGCTGTCGTACCTTGGAGAACAAAATCAGATTCCACTTATCATTGTTAATCAATTGATATCATCGTACTCGTGACCTTGGCCTAGACATCATCACCTCGCATACAAATAGTGCCATAACCTTATCACCCAGGGGAATTATTCTAATCACACCTCTCATCGCTGATCACCAATTCATGACTCAATGCGCTCCATTATGATAGAAATCACTCTGAACTTAAACAAAATATTGTCCAAGGGAGGTCACTGGGATGGGGGGGGGGGGTGGTGTGAAACACGAATACGATTATTGCGTAAAATATGGTGGAATTTGTGTTGCTGTTTAATGAGATACACGGGGCATGTGGAGCTGAGAGCGGGAGTTCGTCCACAGCTTTATTAAGTTGATTAAGACACGGCGTCGGCCAGTCTGTGTGGGTGGCGAGTCCACGTGTGCGGGGTACATTGTCGCCGGACGCACAATGCCAACCCCAGTCTCACAATTAACCCCCAGGGACCGCGCTGCACTCAATTCAAACCGCACCCCGATCATCAAAGTCCGGCGTGAGCGGCGGGGAATTAACAGGGTTAAGTCGGACACTCAGCCCGCTGCCCATTCACTGAGTGTGGATTAAGTGGGCCGTGACACAGACACACAGTCTCATCCTCCTCAATGGAGCGCGACTTAAGACAAAACCACTGTTTGTTTGATAACAAAACCCACCAGAAAACATAAAAGCACATCTTGGGCGCACGAGAGAAATCCGAACGAGATCTGAAGGCGCAATTATTGTTGTATATGATACACCAGGAGAACATCCAAAATGGCGCCAGCAAGAAATGCTATGGATGAGGATGTTAGAGATGGAATGGTGTAGGTCCGTTACAATGGACTTGTATTGGCATATGGGGCATATCATGTGTTTATATCTATGATGTACAAGATTGTATGTACTTATGTATGTTATATAAATATCTCTATATATATACATGTATATATACATGTATATCTATATATGTATATATATACATGTGTATATACATGTATATGTATATATATATATTCACACACATAAATATACATATACATGTATATACAAGCAGCAGGCTTTGACGTTTGTGTTGCTTTGTGTGTTCGTATCCTGCAGGTTAATATTGCACAGATGCGGCGCCCGTTGCTCCCCCCTCCCCTTCTCTGCCTTTCGCCATCACCATGCTTGGTTTGGTATTGTAACACCACACAGACGCATGTCAGCCAAGTCACACAAACTGAGAGGCAGGCTCGTCACGCTAACAACATCTCCCGTGACTAGCCCCGTGTTAAACGCCGCATCTGACCCTTAACATGCGCGTGACGGTTTGTGGAGTTCTGAACCGCGAGTTCACACACCATATGTTACATAAATATCATAACAATACTCATATAAAATATATAGAATCTCATTAAAAACAACAATGTGAAAGGAGTGCTTATGTTATTGGGTGATGTGTGTAGTAGGCCTACACTGATTGCCTCACAAGATTCCAATACTCCCACTGATATTATCTGTATACGATCTCAAGTCATGAGCTCTTCCTTCTCATGTAGTAGGATCTAGCATTGGCATTTGTATATAAAGGATTATCTATGCTAGCACACCAGTCTTATATGTATACAAAGGAGATTGAGACCAACTGAGCAACCTCACCGCTTAATGATAGCGCATTAGGACTTGTAACTCGGTCATATTGCCGTCAAATTGCTTGTAATTTGCATGAAATGAGGGCGAATTTACCAGTTGTCAAAGCCGGTCGTTTGGTGTAATCAGCGATGGAAGGGGGCCCGATAGGGAAATCCTAATTTGGGGCTAGTCACTGCTCTATTGGTGGTGTGATCGACCCTCTCTTCGCTACAGTGTATATATAGGCGACCCCTGCTAGCCAGCGGGGATTCAGAATATGGCCGACACACAGGAGGGAAGGATCCATATCCACACTCCTTGAAGACCGACACAGGAGCTGCTCCTGGAGATTACACACATACATGCAGTGCAGGAAATACCTGTACGCCACCATGTCCTCGGATTTAATATTTCATATCAATGGATTTTTTTTATATATCGTGCGTGTGGATAGTGCGTGGATGTATCATCGCTATCTGTTTGTGATTTGATTTGTTATCTCGGCCCGTATTGGAAACCTGTCTTATTTATTAATGAACCAACGTCGCCAAACCTAGGACTATAAAGAAGATGCTACCAGATACAACTACCCACCCCATCTATTGGGACATAAGTTGACATCAATGGCCTTGTCTTCAGTATCCAATGGCATGACGTAAGACAGCAACCAATGGTGTGTCCGTGATTCCGTGGGGTATATTATAATACAGGAACTATAAAATGGTAATCCATTCGCTGAGCCTGTCCGTTCTAGGCCTACATTCGCCATGGTACCATTGCTTTAATACATTGGATCATCCTATACCTGGAATATAAACACATTGTGTATACATATGGAGATATCCATAGGATTTCAAAGCGTGTTGTTGTTGTTGTTCACTGCGACCTACCTGAGTTTGCGTGAGTCCGAGTGAGGCTGCCAGCTCCGCCCGTTCGGGCAGAGCCAGGTACTGTGTCCGCTGAAACCGCTTGTTCAGTTGCTGCAGTTGTAAACTGGAGTAAATGGTCCGCGGTTTCCGCATCTTCTTCCCCTTGCCGTTCATCCGCAGCTGGTCCTCCATGCCGGACTTGGTGGAGTCGTGAGAGTAAGGATTGCACACTGTGTAGGAAGTCGGCGTTGGTGGTGGTGGTGGTGTGTAGAGACGGCCAGGAAAGCACAAAGGGAACAGACATTAGGTACTCGTTAAGGATCCATTAGGACCGAAGGGGAGGTCGGAGGGGGTGTGGACCATGAAACCTTAATCAGCTTTAACCCCCTTTAAAGGTTGATTGGGGAGGGTCCGGGGTACGCTTGCATGCATGCACTGACTGGTCAATAGGGGTGGTATAGTCTACCCCAATCCCACCCTCACTCTATCCCCCTTTTATGCTACCAAGAATATCTCGGTCGCCAATACCCAACCACTTGTTGCAGGAATATATAAACACTTTAACACTAATCTTATCAATTCAAGCGATGAACTCGTTGGAAGTTAATAACTAGTAACACTCATGGTATAAACATATACACCGTATCCTACATAATAAACACTTCGATAAACATGACCTTCCACAACACAATACGATTCGGTATACGGAGGACATATAGAGTCGTCGGGGGATGATTCGCTTGTTGATAAACTCTTTACATCCGCGGATCACGGAGGCGATTTATCGTGGCTGGTTTTATTGACTGACAGGGACGGTGGTTGTATTTTGTCACACCTGAATGTTACCGGGCCTTGTCGCCTGGTCGCCGGTCACGATAAACCAACACGACCCGTGCTGCTTCACGGACCTTGTTGACACTACCGCCATCTTGTCAGGATTGAGATGTGTCCGTCAAGACGTCATGGAGCATGACGTCACAGAAGTCCTTGACGTGACGCAGGCAATAACAACTCTCCTCTCTCTATGCACGTCTACCTGCCTCTACATCCACCAGTCCTCTCGTCACCCACCAAAAAATACACGCAATAAAAAAAGACACATCGACACCTTATAGGGATTCGCAGCGCGGCCCTTCTGTGCCGCGGTGCGATCTAAATTCCATCCACTGAGCCCTCGAGGAGTTTCCTTTGACAGGTCATCGGTGGGGTGTGGAATGAGAGAGACGGTCCGGGAGGGGTTGGGGGAGAGAGAGAAGAGGATGTGGAATGGGGTGAAGAGGGTTATAGGAAGGCGTGTTTATAGGATAGGAGAGGGTGGAATTGCCAGGCAGGATGAGAGGGGGGAAGATATGGCGTGTGAGTGTGAGGACGAGGGGTGGTTCTGGAGTTGTCTTGTTAAGGCGTTGCGAGCTTTTCGCATGCATGATGTGACCGGGGTGTTGTAGTTTTTTTCTCCCTGACGGACTGTGCTGGATGAGAGGGGGGACACTCTGATCCGCCCGCCGTCGCCGCCGTCGCCGCCGCCGCCGTGGCGGGGTCGGGCTGTGGCCTGGAGCGCTACTCGCCCTGATAGTCACACACAGAGGGCTGTTTTCTATGGCGGGTCGATGGCGGAGCCGGTCACCGCGCTATGGGGCAATATAGACGACGGCAAAGAATCCCTCTCCTTATGTATACGCCACCAGACATTGCCGTACGCTCTGTAGCCCCAGTAGGACCACCTATACCGCTGTTTATTTACCACACTCGAGTTTATTACACGCCTATGCACCGTGCTTTTAATACGCGCCTTTTAATAGATATTTAGAAAAATAAAGAGTAAATTTCAATTGCCATGCTGAGCGGGTGCTATTTGATATATATGAGGTGAAGTTCGGAACGGCAACTAGTCGCAGTGTTGTGTTATATCTCTACGTGCTGTATCGGGTTATATATAGATGTATGTACGGCATGGTATCGGTTTTATAGTGCTACCTGGAGAGGGGTGCACACCCGTCGAGCCCCGGGCCGGGCGCCGGGCTCTCGGGCTCCGACCCCCCGGCCCCCGGCGGCGCGGGCGGCGGACCGCGGCCGACGGGCGTCAGGTAACTCGAGAAGATCCGGCTTTCAAATAAAGTCATCGCATTTTTAGCGCGTCGCCGTCACCTGAAGAGCAGACGACATTTGTACTGGGTTTCCCGCGCTCGCCGACCGTATCCTTAGCGTATGGATTATTTAGTTAATTTAGACCGGCGTTTGACATCCGTACCGGAGACTTACCGGACTACAAACGACATGCGCCCGGGTTCAGTGTGTTCACATAGACACACTGTTCAAGGTTTCTGCCAATCCTCTGAACTTAACGTACTCCATGATTCAATCGGCAGACTAAACAAACACCACCTCGCGTTTGATGTGTTAAAACAAGGGGATGTCAGCGCGTCCTTAACACCGCTAAATACGGACTTAGAGTCGGACGTTAATACGATCGCGATAAGGATTTTCCCACGTTCATTTCCCCCTGATTTCCCCGTGCGTTCTATATCCAACATTGCACATTTCTGGTCACACAGAACACGTTATAAAAACAATATTGAGACTTACCATCGCGGGGAGCTGGCGGCGTGGGACTCTGGTAAGGGTTCATTCCGAACGGATGATGTGAGGGGGGCTGGTAGGAGGTATGCGACATGGTGTTCATCGAAAAAGGGTATCCGAGAGGCCCCCGGCCCTGGCTGGCCGCAAACGCATCGTGCTGGCTTTGCTGGCTTTGGTACGGAGACCGAATCTGGTACGGCGAATGTCCCATACTCATCCCTTGCTGTTGGATCTCCATAAAGGCCGACTTGTTGGCCGACTCCTGGTCCAAGCCGTCGCTGCTGCCTGCCATGTTCAACATCCTTGTAGTACTACAACCCGGCGAGGACCGAGGCGCCGATTAAATATAATTTCACAGGTAAATTGTACCCGAACTGACGAGCACACGATCACTAAACGATTTGGTCCCTGCCTAGAACGCCGCTGTACTTAAATCAACAGATCTAGCTTCTCGGGCTCGCTTTAGGCCCCGCCCACCTGTGCTCTGATTGGCTGGCGCGCGGGACACGTCATGTGAGTGGCGTGCGGGTAGTGGTGGCGGCGATGCAGTGGTGGCGGCGGCGGCGGTGGTGGCTTTGTACGATGGACTGAATGGTCGCATCCCCCAATAGAACCCCCTACCGCCCCAGCGCCACACTACCACCCCTACCTTCACCATCACCTCACTCATCCACTCCCTCCCCCTGCGCCCCGCCCCGCCCCGCCGCCGCCGACTGGGCCCCTGCCGCAGAAGAAAAGTGTCCCTAGCAGGCTGGTTTCAGTGGCGAGGAGCTAATTTAGCCGGTATATTTTGGTTTCTGAAGGAGTTTGACACAGCGGCACGGCCCTCTTGCACCGACTCCTCCCCTGCTGTGCAGAGGGCCCCCTTGGTCTACACCAACACCGGCCTCAAACGCAAAGCCCTCCTGATTCCCTATATACCACAGCCCGGTCGTAGCCTCTCACATAAACAAACATTTGCCGTTGCTTGTGTCAGTGCTCAGCCAGACAAGAAATACAGTTGGGCCGAGTCTATTAAAGAGGGGACCTTTTCACCTGTGTGTGAATGTGTGTATGTGTGACGAATGTGAAGTGAATACAGGGACTTACTATACAGTGATAACATTCTAGATCTCCTCCACCCCACATAGAGCAGCAGCAGATTAGCAGCGCTCTGTTATAATAACACTCTCCAGTAACACCCCATTGGAGCAATGTTTCCCGGCAAACAAGAGAGGGTCATTATTTACGCTCTCGGGGGATAGTTACACGTGTGGGGCGCGGCGCCAGCTGATTATTATGTGAATCTGTTTTAATGACCCGCCACTGTAAATGGCGATATTGGTCGACCAGTGGGAATCGCCGATAACCAGAAGAGTACCAATTGGGCTGTGTAATTACACAAACCAATATGAGGTGGGTTCTCTGATAGGCACTGCTCCGCATGCGATGGCTTCTTTAAGGGGCATTACTAAGCGTGTGCACTGTCTCCCTGACACACTTCAACCATAGGACCCATTGTATTGTAGACATATATGAAAGTGCAATGACATGTACGGTGTAAGGTGTACTCTTTATTATAGGTGTGTTTAAGATTTAGGGATGTGTAGGCACCCCCTCTGCAAGAGCAGTGTAAATTCATAATGGAATTCGATGGAGAGATATAAGTGTAAAGATATATAATGGACTTGGCTGCATTGCCTGATGGAGAACCACGGGTATACACCATATCCACCCTTGACACATCCCTTGTACTTATTGTGTCTATAAAGGGCCATCCATATGTACGCAAAATTCCAGAAAATGTTGACCCCTCTATCCCCCATCTTGTACGCAATACAAAATATATGGAGCATACGCAAAATTTCCAAAATTTTTAACACCCCTACAATCCCCAATGCGTACGTATGATGTCTCCTAAACAAACACTTACGTCCCATCTAGGCGTATATGATAACATGTTGGGTAATCCATATAGAACTAGGACACTGAGATAGAAATATTTCATCGTATCTATATGTGATGGATGTGGCATATCTTGGCTTTAAGTCATTCAAATGTAAATACAATTTCAGGCGCAACCTAAATATACAAATGGGGATCAGTATCACACATGTTCGACATGACAGCAGGATCGACTGGGGGATTCTTCTTAGACATAAACATTGAGCAAAGATTGTAAAAAAAGTATCTTTAGAAATGCACGGGGCGGTTGGCAGGTTTACAGGGAGACATATCGGCCGCCATGCTCCACTTCCCTTCTTGTTTGTCGCTCGATTTACTGGTGGGCCTCGTTTGATAATAGCCTATAACGTTTCAATCAACACTCTGGTGGCTGGTTGAGAGTAATACTAGTCAGTGAAATCATGTTGCGGCTGGTCTAATGATAGATAACGATCATTCCCCGGACCCGAACTAACGCCAAATGAGGCAAAATAACGCCCGGGCGCAGCTCCGCTGTAGTACCGTCACTGACCACTGGCGGCGCCACGGTGGCGGTGTGGAGGTGTGGGGCGCGCGGTGAGAGGTGTGTGATTATCGGCAGATTAGAGCGGGAGCTGACAGGCGGTTGAGTGGATTACAGCCGCCGAGCCTGGTGTATACACACACCGTGCCCCCTGTTCCTCTCATCTCCCTCCTCCTCCCGCACCTTGCCGCTGGCCACACCTCCACGGCGACGGCCGGAGATGCTCCGGTTCAGGCAGAGACGACTCGATTACTCTGGGGCTAGGGACCGTGTCTGGGAGAGGGTAGGGGCGCATCGTCCCCCATTGTCTTAATCCTTAGGGTGCACATCACCCCCTCTAGCGGCTTTATCCTAGTCACCAGCCGACATCTCTCAGCATCCCCCGCGCGCCGGTATTGACACGGAAGCATCCCGCATGTCGGCGTCCGTGCAGCGTCTCTACAGCGTCTCCCCGGCGTCTGTCCGGCGTGGCGGCACCCGGACGCCCGGAGCGTCGGCGCCGGGACCCGGGAGGACGCCAGTGACCCGGCGCCCGGTCCTCCACCAGTGTCACTACCCCCTACCCCTCCCCTCCCCCCGTGAGAAGCCCCCCGGACGGGTGAAGTGGGGCCGCACTGCCCACAATATCCACTCCACACGGCCGCCGTGCGCGCCACAAGGCCGTGTTTGTATTCTAGTTGTTGTCCGTCTTAAATGGGATTCTGTGAAGCGTGCGGGACTCAGTCTGAAGGCTCTCAGTAGTCACCCTCCAGCCATCATAGTCCGTCTTCCAAACAAACCCACCCCATCTCACACACATACAGCCTCATGTTCCCACTGTACACACACCCACCCCATCTCACACACATACATCCTCATGTTCCCACTACCCCCATACACACTTCATTTCACATACATACAGCCTCATGTTCCCACTGTACACACACCCACTTCATTTCACATACATACAGCCTCATGTTCCCACTACCCCCATACACACTTCATTTCATATACATACAGCCTCATGTTCCCACTACCCCCATACACACTTCATTTCATACACATACAGCCTCATGTTCCCACTGTACACACACCCACTTCATTTCACACACATACAGCCTCATGTTCCCACTGTACACAGCCCCACTTCATTTCACACACATACAGCCTCATGTTCCCACTGTACACACACCCACTTCATTTCACACACATACAGCCTCATGTTCCCACTACCCCCATACACACTTCATTTCACACACATACAGCCTCATGTTCCCACTACCCCCATACACACTTCATTTCACATACATACAGCCTCATGTTCCCAGTACCCCCATACACACTTTATCTCATATACATACAGCCTCATGTTCCCACTGTACACACACACTCACTTCATCTGACATACATGGAGTCTCATGTTTGCACTCTACACACACACACCTCATCTCACATACATAGAACCTCATGCTCCCATTACACACACATCCACTTCATTTTACACACTACCATCCTCATGTTTCCATTGCACTGACGCCCACTTCATGTCACACACATACAGCCTCATGTTCCCACTGTACACACACCCACTTCATTTCACACACATACAGCCTCATGTTCCCTCTACCCCCATACACACTTCATTTCACATACATACAGCCTCATGTTCCCACTACCCCCATACACACGTCATTTCACACACATACAGCCTCATGTTCCCACTACCCCCATACACACTTCATTTCACATACATACAGCCTCATGTTCCCACTACCCCCATACACACTTCATTTCACACACATACAGCCTCATGTTCCCACTGTACACACCCCCAGTTCATCTCACATACATACAGCCTCATGTTCCCACTGTACACCCCCCCAGTTCATCTCACATACATACAGCCTCATGTTCCCACTGTACACACCCCCAATTCATGTCACATACATACAGCCTCATGTTCCCACTGTACACACCCCCAGTACATCTCACATACATACAGCCTCATGTTCCCACTGTACACACCCCCAGTACATCTCACATACATACAGCCTCATGTTCCCACTGTACACACCCCAGTTCATCTCACATACATACAGTCTCATGTTCCCACTGTACACACCCCAGTTCATCTCACATACATACAGCCTCATGTTCCCACTGTACACACCCCCAGTACATCTCACATACATACAGCCTCATATTCCCACTGTACACACCCCCAGTACATCTCACATACATACAGCCTCATGTTCCCACTGTACACACCCCAGTTCATCTCACATACATACAGCCTCATGTTCCCACTGTACACACCCCAGTTCATCTCACATACATACAGCCTCATGTTCCCACTGTACACACCCCAGTTCATCTCACATACATACAGTCTCATGTTCCCACTGTACACACCCCCAGTACATCTCACATACATACAGCCTCATGTTCCCACTGCATACAGAAACAACATCAAGTGTCTACAAAACAGATGACATACTCTGACTTTTGATGGTGTACTATGATGGTCAGATGGGAGAGGGGTTTGAGGGGAGGTTGGCAGGGCATGCCTGGAGAAAACGATTGAGGATGTATGAGGTGGGAGGTTGGAGGCAGGGGCTGGAGGTATGAATGAGGAAACAGGAGGAAATCCGCCTCATCGATTCAGTCAAGCGGAGTTCTCACTTAGAGATAAATGTCACTGCGATTCCTGCCCCGTGACCTCACCGTATGGGATGGTACAAGAATCGCAAGGAGGACGTCCACAAAATATCTTTGGATTCTCAAATTGTAAGCGGCTTTGTAGTTCGGAGAGGGTCATTTGTCGGCGACGATTGACCCTCTCGACGGGCGGTGGAACATAATCGCAGTGGTCTCGAAATTTACGAATCAGTGATTATGTAGGCCTACTGGAACAGAATCGCAGGGGGCATTCTTCCCAAGAAATCATCCTAGAAGTATAATTGAATCGCTTAGTGTGCAGAAATTGCAGGGGCAATTATTGTTTAATCTTGTTTAACTGTCAATGTATGACCCCCCCCCCCCCCCCCCCCCCCACCCACCCGACCGACCGTCTCAGACACCACTGAGGATGGTAAGGTAGTGGAACAGGCGAAGAGTTAATGGAGCTGAAGTAAGATGTGGATATGTTTATGCAGGGGTGCTTCTCTTCAGATTTTTGTATCTCATGGTGTCATAATAGCCTGGTCTAAACAACAATGTTATTTGCAAGTTTGAAGTTTGTTATTTTCACTGGCTTAGCACCGCACTAGTAGAATGTACACTGATTGAATGTATGGTGCCTGTAAATGTGTCATGGACAAAGCATATCAATGATCGGATCTGTATGGACGAGTAATGTATATACATTGAAGACAAATAATGGTCTATAAGAAATTTATCATATTGTGATGCTTACAAATTTCTTTGTATAGCGCTTAATACACGTTTCCATCTTAGGATTTAACTAATCAAATACCTCGGTCGCTGTACAGCCTCTACCGCAATATAACACTGGGCCGATATGACCACATTATCCAATTAAGGCAGTGATAATCAATATAACCTTCAATCAGATCAGCAGGTGTCAGGATGCCCTGTTGTAAGGTCACAACCCCCCTATTACTGTTCTAAATCCACTACTAGCAAAGAAACTAGAATGAAGCGTAATTTTAGTGCCTATGCTGAATTACCGAATTCATACGAACACGTTATATAAGCATCATTTTAACCACCCAGCTTTCAATTGACCTGCCTGTCGAGCAATGCCTTTACTCTCATCACCTCACACCACATCTCTCCATCAGCAAGACCCTCTGAGAACCATAACGAGGCCACAAATAAGCATATCAATATAACTCGGGCGCGGCTCTGGCCCCTGTATAAATGACTCTCTCCTCGCCGCCCAATTTGCTTGTTTAGCTGCTAATTCGGAGATCGGGGCCGCTGGGCGATAATTGGGGAATTGGAAATCGGATAGCACGTAATCTCGTATGAGCGAGAGAGGGGTGGGTGAGTGAGGGGGTATAGGGGTGTAGGGGCAGTCTGATATTACCAGGCCTGCTGTATTCACACCACACAGACCTGTTATTATAACTACTTATTGCGGGATTCTCTTATGTCGACGCCTGGCTACTGACCCTGGTAGTTATATATCGAACCTGTGTGTTTATCTAAGGTATATCTCCGATAAAGGAGCGTATGTAGGGTTACGGGGCAATTACATGAATTGAACTGATTTGGACCGTGTAATACAAGAGTTTACAGTGCAAAGGAGGCGCTTTAAATGGACACTTATATCTAATATTATGTTGTAAGGACAACAATATGGAAGGTGGCCAAGTACTGATGACTTTTTTTTGCCAATCTACACTTCTTGGATTAAGAACAATAAGGTTTTACTTAATTTTGAAAAAATGGGAAGTGGAAATTGTGCTACATTAAATCATGTTTTTGCGATTTTACCCTAATTTCTTCTATTTTTGTCACCTGGTGCCCATTGACTGCCGGGATTGCTGGATTAAATGCCAGGCCAGTTTTCCTTTTATTATACACCGTCAACTCTGTTGTATTGATAAGAAATTATCTGTAGAGCTGGTCCGTCTGTTAGTGTTATGACACCCCTTCACTTTGTGTATATCCTGTCCAGTCAATCACCATCCGGGGGTAACATGAGGTAAATGTGAAAAGCAGGCCGTAGGCTTTATACCACACTGGTCACTACATCATACTATTACCTCTATGAAATATGATTTTTTTTCACGTATAGTAGACAAAGGTCAGTAAGCATATGACTGACGTGCACAGGTGTACATTAGGGCATTTATTCAAAGCCACAATGTACATACCGTAAATAGTGGCCATTTACTGCGTCACGAGGGCGATCTCACTAAATGGTAGTGGATTATCATTGGTGGATAATAAATATCATTAGTACACCTAGTGACCTATGCTAAGTTTTTGAGCGTCGGCCACACGCTCATAGATTTGCCTAAATGTTAGAGATGTCATATAGACTTACAGCTTGCTGCAAAATACTAACCCTGTAATATAAGTGTGCTACTCACTGCAGTATTGCGAAAGGAGTAGAAATGTGTGCCCAGCGGACTATGACCAATCAGGGACCGACATATCTCATTGGTTACAAAAGAATGACCCACAGACTGAGTAAACCGAAACCATTTAATTGTTATTTCTTTATGATTCCACGCTCATTCATGATAAAGGATGGACATACCAGTTGCTCCAATTTATGTGGAGACAAAGTGATCAGCACTAGTCATTGGTTCATAGTCTTAACGAGTGAAGTGGGACGGAACACTGGTAGTATTATAATTATAGTTCGTCACTCAGTGACGACAGAAATATGTATATCCCACCAATAAACATGAGACATATTAGCGCACAATTATATGAAAATGAACAAAACTGCTTGTTTCCACCACTTTATATAATGCTATAGACAGTGTCCCATGAATACGCAGGTTTCCGCATGGTGGAGGTTCGCCTCAGGGTTAGAAGATCAGAAAACTACAGCATTTAATTTTACAAATGAACCATATGAGAAAGGGTATATCTGGGTATAAACCTACGAAAACAGTAAAGCAGGTTTGAGTTTTTCTGAAGACGAAAATCTCACTCTTGTGGCACTTAAGTCTCCATGGACAGGTCTGGTTCTGTCTCTCCCTTTGTGGGGGAGCGACTCAAAACAGATCTCGTGGCAGTTGTGCCCTTTTTTATATAAGGTAGGTAACTATCTCATAGATGAAGACTACTTATTGCTGACACAACTTAAATGACATTGACTGTCATTACATTGACACCTTTGTTGAGAGTAAAAACGTCTTATATATATAATTGATATAAACACTGCTTAGTAGTTAGAATGACATACCATTGAAATGTGTACAGATGGAGTGAAAACAAATTAAACATCATGCAATGCACAAATACCATTATTTACCATATACCCAAACATTGTGTTTAAACAATGCTAGAGTATATAGAAGGGACGGGTGACTCTGACACACTTATCTCCTGTACGTACTTATAAATCTGGAACCACCCGTGTAGGAGGCAATCAGCAATTCATATCTTACTATTTATAGATCAGACAGCAATGGATGATTACCTTACACACAGGTATGGTGACGTCAAACTCAGATAACGTGACGTAACTCGTGGTATTCCATCCACAAATGCGCCCCGAGATAAGCAGGTGGCTGTGAAGGGGTTCCAGTCACTTTCTCATCGATATTTAGGTGTCACAAAAATCATTCGGTCACATTTTATCTGTTGTGCTAGGGCCATCCGTGGAAGAACGCCAAAAGGCGAATATAATATGTCTTTGTATTATGCTTGTGATTGAATAAAAAAAAAAAAATCCATAAAGTATGTACGCAGTAAGGGGGCGGCGGGGTTGGGGGAGTTAATAAGATTTAAATGAACCTTTTGCACATATACCCTCTTGAAATGCATTACGTAAAAGATAGAGAGGGGATAGGAGGGTCAAATTTTTCGGCACTTCGCTTACGTCCCTTGTAAGTGGCCGTGTAGAGCACGTTATAGAAATGCAGTAGGCCAGACGAAGAAATCATTAGTGTAGCTGCCTGAAACAGTTGTTAGCATAGATCTTAAAGTGTGCAACTAGTGCATTTAACAATATCATTATAGCAAAATGCTGAACCATTATGAGAGTGTATGCAATGTATACGATGGTAATCTTGTCGATGGATCCCTCTCCATTAAGTTATTACCACAAAGTTAATTTCTAATTAGAGAACTGCATGCGGTATTTTAGTTTTCATCAAGCATATAATGGAATATGGTGATTCCATTTGTGATGATTAAAACTTGACATTCTGAGTGGTAAATTCTGAGGCTATAATTGCCAGCATGAAAAAGTGCTTAATGAATCACTTGCCTTATTTTCTACTACAAATAACCACGCGTTCATGTCTTTTTTTGGTCATCATATTGCTCGAGTTATCACACTTAAAGCCTGAACCCATAGAGATCCTGACACATTACGACAAGTATTCTGACACACATCAAAACAGTACGACACAGTGAAGTGTTTAACCTTCCGACACAGCGACGATACGATGATTTAATTTTACATTCTGACACATTATAACCCGAAATGTTCTAACCTGCCGACAAGGCTAAGATGGGGCGATTTCGATTTATACCCATGTCGGAATGTGTCGCAAGCAGTGGGTGACCGGCTTCAACCATGTATTATCTCACCCCTGGTACAGGTTGTGCCATTGAATTAACGTTGAAATAAAATATGCAACGCTCACCTACGTAAAGTTACACTACTACGCCATGGTGGTGGCAGAGAACGTAGCAACGTAGCAACCAATGAACGTCGCGGAAAAAAAAAAAGTTCCGGCGCCATTGCTTGAAACACATTTGCAACAACATGGAGAGCGACAGTTATCTATCGGGAGTAATGGCAGGTGTACTTAACGACTTACTTTGTGAAATATGCGTAGAAGTTGTCGCAGAAGAGACGGCCATTGCCGAGAGTGATGCGGCCGCTTTTGATCTTGTGTGCGACGAATGGAATATAGTAGAAGACGATATTAATTCTTCTCCTGTAGCGCCTGCTCAAGTTCCAGAAGAAACGTCGTCTGCTGCTGAAGCTGGAGACAGTACAAGTGCGACAACTGCTGAACCTGCTAACGAGAAAAAAACATTAGGCGACTCTGAGCTTTTGGATTTTATTCGCTCAAAGCGAAATAAAAATACAACAGCAAAGACAGATCAGGTAAGAGAAAATTCTCCAAGAAATGTTTCAAATAAAGTGAAAAAACAATAACAAATTTACAGTAACTGTCGATATATAGAGACTGATGTTAATTATGTAGATACTATTTTAAATAAATGTATTTATGTTGTTTTAAATATTTAATTCCAGATTGTTCGACGATTCCAGGCTTACCTGGCAGAAACTTTTAACGAGTTTCGACCAATGGAAGTACTAGAAGGGCCTCAACTAAACAACTATATGGCAAACTTTTTACTGTCGGCAAGAAAGAAAGATGGTCAGGAGTATGAACCTGATACGTTAACTGCATTTCACGGTTGTTTAGACAGGTAGGGAAATATTTACATTTGATATTAAACAAATCCAAGTATGAATACTAACAAATATTGTACCGAGTAATGATCGAGAACAAAAACACAGACGCCGACAGCAAGGTTGACACCTATTCATAACATTGACTCGTCTGTTGTGACAGTTGCACTGACAGCTATTTGAAATAGTGTAACTAATTCAATCTTATTTTTTTCTATTCACAGACACTTACGGGACAAGGGTTATCATTGGAACATAATGCAATCAGACCTATTCGAAACCTCTCGAAACGTTCTCCACTCCAAACGCAAAACACTGAAGCAGGCTGGATATGGGAATCACCCGAATGCGGCTGTGGCGATAACTACAGAAGACGAAGAAAAATTCTGGGAGTTGGGATTGTTAGGTGCGACCACTCCACGCGCACTTCAGGATACCCTTATTTTCTATTTTACGAAAGCTTTCGGGTGGAGGGGGTCAGATGAGGCGAAGCAATGCAGGTGGGGAGACATAACGATAGATCAAGAAGATGGTGTCAGATTTTTGCAATGGAACGAAAGAACCACGAAAACACGAGTAGGTAGTCGGGGTTCTGATCCAAGATCCTTCCGTCCCAAACTGTGGGAAGTCGGTGGGGAGCGCTGTCCAGTAAATTTATACGAATTATTTGCTTCCAAACGACCAAAAGCAACCTGCACTGATGAATTTGGATTCTTCATCACCCCTAAGCAGAATTCAACCTTGGATAACGATATTTGCTATATCGTTGGGGAGATGGGAATCAACTACCCAAGTAAGGTTGTTCCTAACTTAGCGAAAGGGGCAGGGATGGCAGGTCGCTACACGAACCACTCCCTGCGCAAGTCTACATGTCAGACACTACAGGCAAACAACATAGCTCCCAATATTATTTGCCAACTAACTGGACATAAGAACATTAATTCCCTAAACCGTTATTGTGTAGCGACGAAAAATCAGCAAAAGGAAATGTCTCATATACTTACAGGCATTCCTCCTAAACGGCCAAGTCAACTCGCAATAACATCCGCAGCAGCAAGCGTAAATCCAGATAGTGACAGTGGAGTTGACACCACGTTGGCCGTAGGTTCTGGTACTAAAGTTCATCGCCCAAATCTTGGCGAAATAGCGAGTACAGTCACTGCAGGAATGTTTCAGGGTTCTACAATCAATGGGAATATCAATGTGTCTGTCCATTACCATGTAAATTCAGCTACACATAACTCGAGCCAGGTGAATGTTTCGCCGAAAGTACCACTCCAGTATTAACTGGGTCAAATAGACATTAGATCTAATGTTCTAGGCCGCAAACCTGGCGCCCTCTCTATTTTATTGATTGCATTGCAGCCGTGAAGTGCGGCCGTTTAGTTCTTGGCGAAACCGCCAGAGTGCAGCGCAGTATGTTGTTGTGTTGATGTGAATAAAAGCTTAAGGTTAAGTATATAATATATGTATTTCCTTTATTAGTTAAATACAATTAATCTATAGTATGATATTAATTTCATATAAAAGAGTAGCCAAACTAATTTATGAACAAAAATGTCGCGAACTATTTACTGTCGCGACACCTAGCCGCTTTACGGTAGTATCTGGTTCCGCCAAGTAGAGAACGCAGCAAGTGGAGACAAGATGGATTTGGATGTTCTTACGTTCAAAAATGGCGATGACTTTAATTCTGGTAAGTGAATATGTGTATTATTGTTTAAAATCGAATGTAATGTCTGGGTTTTGGGGTGAGATAAAAACAGAATATTGCGCCCTCTTTTTAATTGCCTCCACTTGGCCATGTGATATCGACATAATTATAGGACATGTTATTTCATATAATGTGTTGTGGTGATAGATCGACTGTTCGAATATGCATACATACATGCATACATTCATATCGCAGTAACTGTTTAAATATCGACGGGTACACTACTCTTCCGAAGGACATGAGCGTCACTGTCAGACTTGTTTCAGGGATACGGTACTCCCATTCTATGGTTTATTTATGTATCTCGATGGTAGATATATCAACATTGAAAATATATCTTGGTTTGTATAGTATTCATACTAAGGCTACAGAAGGTAAAAGATATTCCCAAGGTGTATAGTTTCAGGAATGATAGAGTGTCATAAATGTTTTAAGATAAGCTAAATGGATATGATCATTTATAATTAACAATACAACATGGGAAACTTTAACATAACATCATTGTTTACACTAAATAATGGAGTTTTTAGTTTGAATTATGAATTTTCGCTTCAAAGAGTGTCGCTTCAAGGCTAAAAGTTACAATAAGAGTTATAGATGCACCCCATTCAGGTGAATTGTAAACATCTTGAGAACTGCTAGACACCTCTGAACGTATCTCCACATATAATGTGACCAGGACAATCAATGAATCTTCAACATAAACCTTCATGATTTATTCCTACATTTAATACTGCAATTATGTGTTATGTAATGGTTATGGATGATGTCTATTATATACTTTATGGTAAACACTGGATGAAGTCTAGTATATGCTTTACGCTAAATACTAGGTGATGCCTATTATATGCTGTACAGTAAACACTGGGTGATGTCTATTATATGCTGTACAGTAGACACTGGGTGATGTCTATTATACGCTGTACAGTAGACACAGGGTGATGTCTATTATACGCTGTACAGTAGACACAGGGTGATGTCTATTATATGCTGTACAGTAGACACAGGGTGATGTCTATTATACGCTGTACAGTAGACACAGGGTGATGTCTATTATACGCTGTACAGTAGACACAGGGTGATGTCTATTATACGCTGTACAGTAGACACAGGGTGATGTATATCATAAACTTCACGTCTTCGCGCATGCGTCGTAGATGCACACGTCCTTCACGTCTCTTCGACGTCTGCGAGATTCTACGAGATGGCGGCGTGACGTCAGGTCGCGGGGTCAGGCTGGGGGTGGGAGGGGGAGTGGGGGTCGGGTGTGAGTAGTATATAAGGCGTGAGAGGGCTGACAATGCTGGAGGTGGCACGGTGTGAGAGGTGTGTGAGGGGGGGGGGGGGTGTAGGGCGGGGGCGGGGCCGAATTCCCCGCACTGAAGACGTGATGTGAGTTGAGCTGACAGTGAAGACGACTCAGACCCGGGATTGGGTGGTGGGGTTGTACACGTATAACCCTCCCTCCATCCCCCTACACTTGTCCCTACACCCCAGTCGTCCTCCTGCATTCACCGTCACAGACAAAGCTTGGCAGGCCAGGGCAGGGTGACCGTCTGACGGCCCTATCATGCGAGTTTATACAGGTACCTTACCCCCCTCGTCCTGCATACGTCTTAGCCCCGCACCCACCCCCCCCCCCGCGCCCCCGGTCTACCTGAGGGCCTCACACCCATCTCCTCTCCCCTGCTCCATCTCACATCTCCTACAGACTTCTACCTGCGCCGCCACTCCAACCTCCTCCTTCCCCTACTCGAGGCAGCGGAATTCCAAAGATTTGTTGACATACTTTTTTTTTCTGCACGCACCCCTTGTGTCCAAGCCTTTTGTAGGTTGTCAGAGGGGGTGCATGTTGGCCCCCCGCGGCCGGGGCCCGGCGTACAATGGGCGCGGTGGGCGGGGAGCGGGGCGGGGGCCGGCGGCGCACACTGAGGGGGCGTGGTCGGGGCCCGGGTCCGGCCGCCCGCCCGGCGCTGCCCCGGCGCTGCCCCGCCCTCCCGCCGGCAGTGGGCAGCTCACGTTACGGGCGCTTCTATTGCCGGCCCGACCTAATGGTGTATAGGGTATCTCCCCCCTCGCGCTGTGAGGACGGGGGTGCGGGGGTTACCTGACAGTGGCCCTCTCCCACACCCCGCACAACCACCGCCCTATACAAGGGCCTCTTTTTGTTTCAGTCCGCCAGAGGGCGCCAGGGGGCGCCACCACGCCTCCTCCAGTGTGTTAGCGCCGTACCCGGAGACGGGGGGGGGGGGGGGGGGCTCCTCGTCTATACAATCACCTAGCACCCCTATCCTCAGGTAACAAGTCAGTCCTCATCACCCTCCCTCCTACTTCACCCGCTGTAGGATTCTCAGGGTAATATGATACACCCCTCATATTCACCCCAATTCACAGCCCACTTTATACCACCCCATAGCTGGTCGTAAGAGGAAGGTGTGGGTATATAGGGTACCCCACTGACAAGGTGTCAACTCACTAGATTCTCTATATGAGAGTGTGAACTTCTCAATGACACCAGTTTTATGACTTCACACTATGAGTGACAGTGTGGATATCAAATCCTAGAGCGACAGGGTCACAGACACCCAAACTGTTCATGGTAGAATCATAACATTTCATACTGTCAGTGTCAGCCGCAGATATTGTCAATAACATAATGATATCCATGCATACTGTCAATGGCGACGTCACAACCTTTCATACTGTCAGTGATAGACTGTCTACTCTCTACATACTTTAGAGTGACATCACAGTGTCAACCCTACATGATTTTAGTGACAGTGTAATACACTGTCTCCTGCCACTGATAGCTGTCAGACCTTTATAATACAGTAACAGAGTGTAAACCTTCCATACCTACACTGTTAAAAGATAACATATAAACACTGTCTCCTGTCACTGACAGCTGTCAGACTGTGACAGAGTGTAAAACCTCCATAGCTACACTGTCAGAGGTGACAGAGTGTCCCCAGGCCAGAGAGCGTCTTCTCCACGGGACCTAATAGATTGTCGTCCACTGGTACCCGGCAGACAGCTTTATTTCAGCGCGGCTCACCGGATACCAGCACCAGGGGGCAGTATGAGGGATGTCGGGCGTCTAGAGTATCCTGAGTGTGGGTGTGGGTACGAGGGGTGACAGAGAGGTGGGTGTGCAGGGGGGTTAGTGGAGGTGAGAGCTCCCATCACCTTGGGTCTTCCTTTAATGACATAATCATAGCTCCTGAGAAAAGCGTGCAAATCGTCGGCCGACTTCCTTCACGGCCAATAAGGCCCTCACCGGTAACCAGCCGATGGCCATCACTTACTATACACAATGAATATCGCTAGGTACCAGCGACTGGTTGTTCCTGGCCGTTTTTGTATTTACTTCACATGGGCTAGTATCTTGTATACAATTAATTCATCATGGCAACTTTACACACCAACAAAAGAGTGCTTCTATGACGTTATATGACTATTTAATGTTCGGTTTATTCCTCAAAACAGTCATACAAAATTATGTATTCATTACAATCTATCTGAATGCATAGTTGAACATATAATTAGAAACTAACTTGTTTTTCAGTTATATGAAAATGAAAATGGCAATTAGTGTTCATCCAACTTAATTGGCGATCTTCCAAACTAATACTAATTATATATTTACTTCATTAGGGATTTCAACAAATTGTATAAACATGTCTGGCGATCAACTAAGGTCATCAACCTCTATATCAGAAGCAGTTTAACACTGAATCAAATGTAGATAACTCTTACTAAGAGTGGGTATACTGTAAAACCCCGCTTAGGGCACATTCCTTTAAGAAGACACCTTTGCTCAGAAGGGTTCTATCTATTAGATATTTATCAAAACCGGTGTAAGGGACCACCCCGCGTCAACGGGACACTTTTAATCGGAACGTTGGGTTCCCCTTACGCGGGTTCGACTGTACCCCGGATTAACTATTGATACAATTTCGCATATACAATTAATTGCCAATACTTAGTACTTTCACCAACAGGCAACACAGAGTGGCAAACCTTCGACTCCCAGCTTGCCTTTCAATCACAGGTCGGTTGAAGTGGCGATTAATTGGTTGATTAATCGTGGAGAATGTGAGTGTCAGTGAGATCGGCGTTATCGGGTCAGTGAGGTGGATCGTTCCGCGTGGATGATCGGCATCACCTGGGCTGCTGGCTGATTAATACCGTGTTGACGTGGGCGGCGTGCGACTTGTTTATACTGCAGTGACGTGCCAGCGATTTACCTGGCTCTGGCACAACCCCCTCCCCCCCCCTACAACTCCCTATTCACCCCCGCTACTGGAGAACTGCCCCCGGAACGAAGTCGCCCCGCAATTCATTGAAAAAAAATCGCCAAGTTTTGGAAAATTTATACGTGGCACTTGAAAAATACGACTGGTACTACAATCAAGTTTGTGGTGGAGCACCAGCTTAGACAAATTGGTAGACAAATCTGGGATGATATTTGCTTATAGACTGAAGCTTTAGGCACTACCTAGCCTAGTATGTGTTCCAGGTCAGGTATTGCATTGTCAAATATGCGTTGATAGACTAGGCTTCCAGGCCAGGCACTTCCTGGTCTAATATGTATTCATAGACCAGGGGCCCATTTGATAATCTAGGATCGTACCTGTAGACCTTTTTCTGTATGCCAAAAGGACCCCTCATTTGATAATCTAGGATCGTACCTGTAGACCTTTTTCTGTATGCCAAAAAGACCCAGGGACGATGTGGGTTAACTTTATTTGACGGCTAATACTGTTAGTGAGCGGACTTAATTATTATTAAACGATACACCTTGTGCGAGGTGCTGATAGGGTTCTTCATGTATGATCCTAGATTATTAATGGGGCCCCAGTCTCCCATGCTCGGGTCTTTGTGCAAGATGGTGGAGCTCTCGTCGTACGGGGTCACGGGGTCAGATTCAGCCTGGTGTGACAGCGTCAGTAGACCGTGACCGATCAAATCCGATCGTCGTTTCGCGGCCAAGTGGGCAGTCTACCGTAGCCACAGGTGTGTGTGTAAGGGGGGGGGGGTTGTAGGGGCAGTTAGACAGAATGTGAAAGTAGCATAAGAACGACGTAATATGAATTTTATTATTTTCCAAGAAGAGTGCAGGCTTGGCAGTGTAAAAGGCATGGTTGGCAGAAGAAGACATATCAATTAGAAATAAACCAACATGAAAAACAACCAAAGATTCCGCTTGGCTGACTTTCAGCTCTAGTTATTAAGATATTGGCAAGTTTGTATCCCGTTTCTGGGTAAAGGTTTCTTCAACTTTCACTCTAACATTCTCCCTCTTTCTCCCACCTCTCTCTCCCTCCCTCTCTCTCTCTCTCTCTCTCTCTCTCTCTCTCTCTCTCTCTCTCTCTCTCTCTCTCTCTCTCTCTCTCTATCTCCCTCTATATAGACTATAAATATATGATGTATATATATTCAATGTAACGATATTTCTCAATCTCAAAACCTTGCACCTCCTCCAGACAGACACAGCCTCACAGAGGGACGCGTCCAGAGACACCAGGTCGGAAACAGCCGTTAGTCACGTGACACTGGTAGCTCATCCCGCCACAGGGGGTCGCTACAGTCGCCATTAGAGTAATGCGGCTTAAGATGAGAGGCGATAAACTGGCCCTACCTGCCCATCACCCCGACCAGCGCCCAACAAAAGGATCGTCAACCACGGCTGTCCCTCCCCGCTGTGGCCGTGTGCTTCTCCGTGATGTTATGAAGATGTGGTGCTTACGGCGGCCCTCATGGCTGGGTCTGGCTCAAGGGCGTGGTCTTTGTGTGTGTGGTAGGCTAGGAAGGTCTCCGTTATAGGGCGGTACGGAGATTCACCGGTGAGCCCACCGTTACTGATTATTCTAAAACCCGGGTACACCCAAAGCAAAACACGCAGCGATTTCCAGAATCGCCAAAAAAATACATGGCGTTTATGTGAGCTAATATTTCATATTTCATCTGATCATGACTTCAGAGACGCTAAATTATCGGTATTAGATATTATTTTGAAATAATATCGGACATAATTGCCATATTTAGTTGGCGACTGCAGAGGTTGCTGCGTTGCTCTCTTGGTGTGTCCCCGCCGGATGTACGTATAGCTCTACACTAAGGTGGACGGCTACAGGTGCGTCACATTCACACCTTGTTCTGGTCAATTGGACAATCAGAGGCCGTAGTTGGATCACAAGTGGCGGTAAAATGAAGGATAATGGGTGGTTTGCGGTCACTGGCGGTTTGAGATTCACATAATATACCTGGTCGTAGGCAGCATTTTAGTTATTTCCCAACCCACGGCCGCCTTAATTTGATTAGGTGAAAAAAGAATTCGTAAATGATCCTGGTGATAACAAGCAGCTAATTCTACACCACGCGAACCCGATGACAACGCCACGACGCAGGCAAATTGTCCAGAAAAAGCGGTCCTGGCTGAAGGCCCCCTACTGGCATCAAAAACACAAGGCGAGACACAAGACTCAGAATGAGGCTGCGGTCCGCGCCTCGGCCACGTGACCAAGATGGCGCCCGGCGAGTGATGGACGCCGGAAGTCGGTTATTAACATTTAATAACTTCCGGTCCATTTGATAGATTAGTGGCCGCGTCGCGCATGCGCACTCGTGCGCTGGATCTGCGAGCGCACGCCGGAAGTCAGAGGTACAAAGCACGCCGGGATGCGCGCACTGTCGGCTGCTGCACTTTAATGCCACCAGGGGGTTCGTCCGTCGCTTCCCGGATGTCAGGCCGCGTCCATTTGTGATCCAATATGGCGGCGCGCGCTGATCGATGGGAAAGGTCACGTGACCGGGTCGACGTCAGAGTGTTTTATTTTGTATCTGGTCTCCAGGTTCGTCAAGGGCTGACGTCATTATCGCCGCGGGCGCCCGGCCTGGAAGAGGAGCGGGAAATTAGGTTCTCTACAACGCCGCCCCACTGCAGTAATTACCCACTTCGGGGAATGTTCAACCCGGTCGTGGCACTCGGCCTGTGTGCGCCAAGTGGGTTCTATGTGGGTCGGGTTTGGGATGAAGCTGTGTTTGATGGAGAAATGAATTGGTGTAGAAATGAATGAATCCTTGTGGAACTCATCTGTTATGATCATGTCAACTTAAATCATCATGTGTTATTCATCAACTTGGTAAACAAAAAAGTTTACACAAAAATTTGATTAAATAAGGTTCCTTTTTTTGTACCTGAAGCAAATCACAAATGTCTATACTACACTTATTCAATAAGACCAGCTTGAATTAGTTGAGCATCAGTTCATGTTTTCATCTTCGATCGCAAGATATGTTGTCATATTTATGTGGAATAGAATAGGTATGATTTGAGATTTGGGATACAGTGGCAACGGACTAGTCTCATTACGTGTTCAACAAATCATCGCTTCAAATTCAAGCTAGAATCGAGAACGAATCCTTTCAGCATACGCCAATTGTCTTTTTAGAGAGGCCAATCTGAGATTAAAACGAGGCAGGGAGGAGAATCTCACCACGCACGCAATTCTCGCGCGATGTGAGAGCCGAGGTAATTTGATTCTGGCGTCTTGTGGGTGTTTGTCGCGAGGTGGTGATGGTGCGTGGTGAAATGTGCCCGCAGCGATGCCCACTTTCCGCATACTACTCACATGAGCGGGCTCCTCGCCGAAGCCACCGCCGGGCTTCCCGGGATCTGCCCCGGGCCCTGCCTCGACCCACTCGGCCGCCGCCCCTCTCCATTTCCCAATGAGTATTACCCCTAAGTACATGTTTTCACTGCCCAGCCTGTATGGTTTGTACACAAATAGCCTCATTTGCCTGCGCCCTCCTTCCCCACCCGAGCAGCTCGGATCAGCTCCGAGCAGCGCCGAACAGCGCCGAGCAGCCGCCCCGCGGGGTTGCCAGAGTGGAAGGAAATACAAGTAGAACGACGCCGAATTAAGCCTGATTGTCCCCCTTCGCCTTGCGCTTGCCTCTTTTTTATCCAATGCCTCGAAGAAAAATTCTCCATTACTTTGATTCAGCTGCGACGGCGGTGGGCAGGCGGCGGGCGGCAGGCGGCGGGAGTGGGCTGTGTGGGCGGGCAGAGGCGCGGGGAGAGGTGCGGGGCCCGGCGGCCAGTAATTGTTTCCGACCAGAAGCGGGTAAATACATTAGAGAGCGCGCGAGGCCGCGTCTCGCCGCTTTGTACGCGCGCGGCTGTAAGAGGACGCGTGGGGATGGGAGGTGGGCGGCGGGCGGCGGGGGGTGGGGAGCGGGCGGCGGGCGGCAGGCGGCGGGCGGCATGCGGCGGGCGGCAGGCGGCGGGCGGCGGGCGGCGGGCGGCGGGCAGTAGGCTGTGGGGCGGCGGGCGGCGGGCGGCGGGCGGCGGGCGGCGGGCGGCGGGCGGCGGGCGGCGGGCAGTAGGCTGTGGGGTGGCGGGCGGCGGGCTGTGGGGCGGCGCGACGCGATTGGCACTTTGGCGAGCCTGGTGCTTCACGCTCGGCCGCCGACCAGCGTTCCGCTGAATAGCCGAACCCGTACAGCGACGCGCGCATGATTACGGCCTTCTCCACGCATGCGCGGAGGAGAGGAGGAAGAAGCAGGAGGAGGAAGTGGGTGGGAGGGGGTCGGGGGCACCCCACATCCACAGCCGTTCACTGAGGCGTGTCGACAGGGGAGCCACTGGGCGTGACGGATAATCACAGACACGGCGACGTGCCCGGGAAGGCGGTGACGTCACTCAGACACAGACGCTTCTCAGAGACCTTCCCTGAGAGAGAAACAAACGCCTCAAAGCCAGAGACACACCAAACGAGAACCCCAGCGATTTCCAGAATCGCCAACACAGATTGGCGTGTATGTGAGATACTATATCATAGAAATATCTTCCACAGATAATTTAGCATCTCAGAAGCAATAATCATGTGAAATACGAAATGATAGTTCACGTACACGCCCTTTTGTGTTGGCGATTCTGGAAATCGCTGTATGTCTCACTTGTACGTGCCTACTGGTTGTTGATATACACACATACTAAATCCGATATAAACCTAGACTTGGACTAAGTGGTCCCTGGTTTGCAGTCCCCTCCTCAAGGTTTAGCGTAATATTGCCAAAATTGCCATGGGAGACAGATAAAGCCCGATGATAAAGCCCGATGATAAAGCCCGATGACTTTTATCGCATTTTGAAAACCATGTAGCCAGATATTGTGATAAAGCCATTTTCAATTGGCCGATTATTCTGAACCGATCTGTAGTCAGGCACCACCGGTCGATATCTTTCTTACTCTGACACCAAATCGTTAAATGGAAACGAGACCTGTAGATTATGTAGCACGGCCACCACCAACGGACTTTCTAAGATGCCGACAAAATAACAAATGCTAAAATTTCATCGGTGAGTCTCAAGGTTTCAGCATAAACATTACATCGGTATGGAAATGTAAAATGCAGGAGAAACAAAGTAAGCCTACATCGCCAATCATTCGATACTCCTTGCAGTCGGTGGTACCATTGACAGAGTCCTCACCGCCATTTCTGTCAGCCTATTGGAAAATGGCTTATTGAAAGACCCTTTGAGATGTTAAAGTAGAATGTTCAGACGTCACATATATTCATGAAACAATTAATTATTCAGTTTAATATGTATGTTTACTAGACTTGGGAAGGTTCAAACAAGATACAATATACCTAAATTAGCAGAGTGAGTTTCTGATGAAATACTCTTTTAGACATCGAATTTCCTTTAGTCCCAGCAATTGTTACTAAGTACCCCTTGGTTAAAGTCAACCAGGTGAATAGGGTAACCCTAACGGAACAAATCTAATGTAACGGTAAGGGAATCATACCTATTTTCTGAACACCATTACATCTACTTATTCATGTCCTGGAACTATAACAAAGATATTGAAACAACCCAACCGTGGATTTGGCCATTGTCCATTGTCACATTTATTATAGACCTTGGGAATAAATGGCTTGTATATCATGAAATATTAAAGTGGTTGTGAGAAGGGGTAAGGGGAGGGGGATCCCCCGTTTACTACTGACGACATGGCAGGCAGGCGGTGAGGTGTGTCCGCGGTGGGGGAAAGTGGTTCCCATGCGGAGAATTTTCCCACACTGGTTGTGTTGTGTTGGGAGACAATACGCACACGCCCGCCAACCGCCCCCTCCCCCACCTACCTGTCAACCCGTACCCTCCTCCTTCAGTCTCTGCCGAACCCACTTCATAGCCTCTCAGATTCTACTCCCCGCCATTCTCCACCCTCAAGGCTTGTTTTATAACCGCGCCCACGTCCAATAAACATAAAAGTCCACACTCACAGTCACACTAACGCCTGAACTCTAGCCACCAGTGACTACCCCTATGTCTCTTCACAGCCACAACCATACTCACCGCTAAATTACACCTTCAAACTCACAGTGCCCCATATTGCTTTGCTTTCATCTCCTAGCTTATGTTTTTTGTGGTGATATGTTCGTGCTGTTATTGTGTTGTAAAACCCACGACTAACTCAAATGGACATAGAAGAAACCCACGCACATGGATATATACATGTATGTGTCTATATAACACCAGAAATAGGAACCACAAGAACCACTGTAGAGTCTAGCCACAACAGAAAGCTGACAACTTCATTTGTAACTCCATGACACAAGCGTAAATCCTATTTGCTTATGTTCACTCTCATTGGTCATCGCGTATACGGCGTTGTGGGAACTTCTTACACTGATATCAAACCTTGATCGTACGCGTTGTGACTCTGTTTACCACCTCAATCTGGGTAAATCAACCACAGCCAATGTCCCTAAAATATCATCAAATGTGAAATTAATCTCTTACGTTCATTATATATCCGTTACCGTTCAGCGCCGCCGAGCGGTACGTTGTTTAGTCTGGTCGTCGCTCCGCCAAACAGGGTTCGGTCCAGCCCAACGCAAGTAATACAATGCAATTGCACTTAGACTGTGAACAGTGGGTATGATTGCTTTTTCGATTTTGTTTCGTTTTAAATATACGACTGCTGGTGCAACTAAGGGCATTGTTTTTTGGGGTTTTTTTTAAACGTCTTTATTGCATTAGATATACAATCGTTCTTCATAGCAATGGCAGGCATTATGTTAATTTGCCAATTTCAAAGTTAATAATTGTCTCGGTTTTCCGTTGGAAAAAGTTAGGTTTATGATGGCTAGACCTGTCAATGTGCTATCTAGCAGCCAGGTTCAGTGTTCCTGTATTAACTAAACCATATCTAGATTGTTACTCAGGTGATATGCATGTTTAATACACCAGATTGGAGCGGGAATATCATAGGATAAGTCAGATAATCTGAACGGGTATTATAAAAGTATTACCCTTACACAATCAGTCATCTAGTGCAAAAGAATACGTTGCTTTGTGAATGTTTGGCCAACTCTAGCACATGTATTTATGAAGCAAGCCTCACGTTAGGCCGGCTGAAAAACGGTCTATTGGGTTATCTTTGGCGATATCTTGCCTTGCTGTACGTAATTCCTTTCAAACAATTGCATAGCAATAAAACTGTCTCTCATGCAGAAAGGCAATGCATGCAGGCCAAAATCTCTGGCATGTTTTCAGACATGTGCAGCCACACTCAACCCCGACCCCCGTCACTGGACTTTGAGAACAATCCCTCCCACGTGCATGCATGTCGCTGTGCGTGCACTCCCCGCCCCACCTCCGCCCCCCGTCGGCAGGGTGCGCCTCACGGGGGGCAGGGATCATAAATGTGTAAAGCGGGCGCTGGGCGGCAGGGTGGTCGTGTTTATGACCGGTGGCCAGCCCCCTTTTCTTCTCCTCCCCCCACATCAGCGCGGCTCTGGTCACATCAACGAGAAAACAATTATGTTCACTGTGCACTGACTGGTCACAGGAGCCAAGAGCGTGCGCCTCAACACCCCCTCCCGGTAGCAGCAAGAGCAGGGTTCGAGAACACGAGAAAAGGGGTATGAAGATAGGGTGTTAGGAGAGGATTCAAGGAGATAGTGTTAGGGGACGGTGCTAGGAGATGGTGTTAGGGAATGGTGTTAGAATAGGGTGTTCTAGGACAGACAGTTAGGAGAGGGTATTAGTATAGGGGTATGAAGATAGGGTGTTAGGAGAGGATTCAAGGAGATAGTGTTAGGGGACGGTGCTAAGAGATGGTGTTAGGGAATGGTGTTAGAATAGGGTGTTCTAGGACAGACAGTTAGGAGAGGGTATTAGTATAGGATGTTTGGAGGGGATATTAGGATAGGGTGTTGGGATAGGGTATTACTACAGGGTGTTAGGATAGGCTGTTAGGACAGTGTGTTAGGATAGGCTGTTAGAACAGAGTGTTAGAATAAGTTGTTAGTATAAGGTGTTAGGATATGGTGTTAGGATAGGGTGTTAGGACTAGGTGTTAGGATAGGGTGTTGGGATAGGGCTTTGGGACAGGGTGTTAGGAGAGGGTGTTAGGATAGTGCGTCAGGAGATGGTGATTGGATAGGGTGTTAGCAGAGTGTTCAAGGAGATGGTTTTAGGGGACGGTGTTAGGAGACGATGTTAGGGAGTGGTGTTAGAATAGGGTGTTAGGACAGTGAGTTAGGAGAGGGTTTTAGTATAGGATGTTTGAAGTGGTATTAGCATAGGGTGCTAGGAGAGGTTGTCAGGAGAGGGCCTTAGGAGAGGGTGTTGGAATAGGGTGTTAGAATAGGGTGCTTGGAGAAGCTGTTACGATAGAATGTTAGAAGAAGGTGTAAGGGGATGGTGTTAGGCATGTGGAGACAACTGATCTGTTGGTGAATCTGGTCAAATACCGTGCAAAGATCGCCTTCTAAGCGACATAATGACCGGTCCTTGATTGAATCAGGGATGTGCGTGTTCATGCATATTGTAAGAGTACGAATAAACAGGATGGTTTCATGGCTCGAGTACAGAACAAAAGGCAATTCACTAATGACTTTTGAAATACATTGTCCTGCCATATCTCTGCTGGCATATCGCATTGGTGGGTGGTTCAATTTGGAGGCCATCAATTATGTAAACATATTGTTCAGGGATAATTGGATGAGTGAGTACCCTGATTGGTACTGTTTACTATGTTGGATATGATCCATATAGTGGAGCAGATATAGAAGTTTATTGCGGTACATAGTTTGGTGGAGTGGGGGGCGGGGGGGGGGGGGCGGCTTTTGGACATTTGTTAGATAGATGGACATTGCAGATATACATGTATATTCCAGGGATAGATTGAAAGTTATTTCTTGTAATGGCTATCACCAAAATAAAACCCACAAAAATGGTGGGTCTGCTCAGAACGTTTTTCTTCAGGAGAAAACTAATATTGCTAACCGCAAATTTGTGCAAAATGAACATATAGAATGTTCAGTTCATAAGGGGTATGTCATGTACCAACATATATGAGGAGTGACCATATTGGATTACACCTGAAATGAATCATTCTACACGTTTTTATTAATTTTGCACACATTTAAGGTGACCTCAATAGTTTTTCCTTCGGTAAAGAATTATTTGTGGTTTTGATAGTTCTTCACGGAAGGAAAGGAAACACATATAGGCAATGAAAACATCGAATCCAGATGTAGAGTTACAAAAAGTTTATGTCTCCCCAAAATCCTAACTTTTTTGTCTAGACATAAAAGGATTCCTCTCTATAAACCATTTGACAGTTAGTTTTCTCTTGACTTATAGTGCGGTTGTCACATCTCCTTTCAACAGTTGGACCAGTGAGTACATTGCCTTCTCCTTTGGACAAAGTAACAAAAGTCCCTCCTTTACCCCCCCCCCCCCCCCCCCACCACCCCTGACTGCTCCCACAGGCCATACCGGAGTGGTGGGGAGTGACCGAAACCGCGGCATAAGGCTAGTTTTCATTGGCCGACTATTCGGCACGGATCTGCAGTCGGGAACCACCGATGGATTTTTCTTGTAAACCTATGCTAGATCGGTGAATGGGAAGAGCCTGATATTTCAAATGCCCACTGATTATCATGAAGAAGATTATGTAGTGAGACCAACACCGAATGACTTGATCAAAGACTGAAATTCTTTGATTTCGTACGTGAGGTTAAAGAATTTACTAGGGAATTTTATTCGGTATAGGCTTGGAAAATGTTGACTTCATCTTCTCAGAATGAACCTCTCTGAGAAAGTCGGCGGCATTCTGGTTGATGATCTCCGTCAGAAGCAATGTATACACTGCACACTCACCGACGACTTGATTTCGACGTACAGGACTTCGGTGACCACCACCTTACCGACTTTTAGGAAAGTCCAATAATCGGTGTCGTTTTCATTGGATAATACATGTACTACATTGCCTTTTCAGTTAAACCAAGGTTGGATTTGAATCAGCGGACGGAAAATGGATTGACAAAATTTGAGGGAAAATGGGGAAAGTCGGTTGATTGTTCCACCCGATAAAATATCGGTATCGATTATCGGTGACATTCCGAGCTACTGAGGCGTTTACACCTGAGGACTGATTATTGCAAAAGTAGAGGTGCTTGCTGAATCTGGGGGTTCTTCGCTGACGATTTCAAAACACTTTGAAATCTTAGTCGGTCTGTGGTGCCATTTCATCTGCTTACACTCACCGATATTTTATCGGAAATATATTATGTTCGGTCAGCGGTGTCAGATTCTTTAATCTGTGGTCAAAATCGGTAGGTGTATACTCGGTTTAAGTAACAAAAGTTCCTCCTTTTCCACCACCCCTGACTGCCCCCACACCGAGGTGGTGGGGAGTCACCGAAACCGCGGCATACCAACCCCGCTCTGCTGGCGGGGTGAGGGTCCGACCCCGCGGTGCAGCCGACCGGAACGTGGCCTGGAGGTCAGGGGTCGTTCCAGGTCACTGCACACGGCCCGCGGCCATGTTGGGGTTAAATGTGAACAAGTGCTGCCCCTGGTGGTCAATGGGCGATGATTGTTCAAGGCGGGGGCACGATTTACGATTCGGTCGATAGGTGGCTGGGTTTTTCTGTCTAAAATTAGCGGTTCTGGTTAGGAGCAGGGAAGACAAGGGTGGTTGTCGGGGATACCTGGAATTACCTCAGACGGTAAACTGTACATTATCGTAACCGTTCTCGTATCGGATGCCCTCCTAGCTCCCACCTCCCCATCTCTCCACCTCCCCGCCACCCCTCACCGTCCCGCCTCTACCCTCTAAACACTTGTAATGATATGTCAAAGCCTCCAATGCAAACATATCATTATGTATTCGTGTTCAGTACCCGTATCATTTAATTTGAATCTGATAAGTTCCTCTGCTGTGTAGTGGGTGGAGGGTATGTAACTGCCTATTAAATACAATACATGTAATTGGTGCTACTATATTGGCGTATCATTACCATATGGGGCGTTGCCTTTGATAATCTATGTTACATTGACATGTGAAAACATGGGATGGCGACATATGCGGACAGGTGAATTAAATGAAATGTTGATCGATGAGAGATTTCTTCCATGAAAGGATTACTGTCTTTAGTAACATCGGTTCAAAATGTCAGCGGAATTACTTTTGAACTTTGAAGATTGGCGGTAATGACCTGTGAACTGTTTCTAACTGATGAAACAGAAAATTTGTGAGAAAGGTTAGTCACATGAAAGTCTATGATTATAACTTGCTGCGGATTTCCGTTATTACAACTTCCCCTGACAGGTTTCTACATGTACATTGCGGATGTTTCTCTCTTCGAGGTCTTCAATAAACATATCACTGATAAGGTACTGCAATTCCATTTTCAGAAATGATAAAGTAGAACATCAAGCACTGTGCCAAAGTTATTATATAACGTCAGAACTTTTTTTTATCGATTTAAAATTATTTTATAATCATTTCTAGCGGTTAAATTAAAAGAAAAGGGAGCAAAGCACTCATATTATGTTTTCAACAGAGAAAAGTATATCTCAGATATTTGAATCATTGACCCCGATAAGGAACAAATGTAGATTGAGGGAAAGTCACATGTAATTTGATGTCAAATGAATGAATAAAGTTTTTGCTAAAAAAGAAAAGAACCCTGAAGTGGGTGGCTGCTGACCTGTCGAGGACCCGGCCTTATATACAAGGCAGTTTATGTGAAACTGACACAGAGTTGTTTATCATATAGAATATATTTAGCTGGATAGCATAAAACCCATTGTTGACAATCCAAACAGACGATGGCTCAACCGTTGTTTTCTCTGTGTAGAGAAGGTTTTAAAGGGTTTAAAGAAATACACACTGCAATTTTATCAAACGAAAACACAAACAAAGTGTATGGCGTAGGATAGGCAGATATGATAATTTCGAAATTTAAACACAGCAATATAAGAAATCTCATCACAGTTAAACGAAAAAATCTATGGACTCTGACCATGTTCAGTAATTTCCTTTGTCAGAGCAACCTTCATAAAACAAGGGTGAAATTAAAACTAAAACACGTTAAACGTAAAGGATTACAACAAACAATCTTGCAGTAGCTTTCTGACTCTCAGTCTGAAAGAATTCCCACACAACATTAATATCCACATCCTGATAAAGGCATGAGGTAGGGATCAGATCTACCACGTTCCAGGCCAGGGCACTGTCCACATTTAACCCTGGTCACTGATGCCTCCTGTTTTTAAGAGAATTCAAACTGTAAGTGCAGGTAACAGGCCACGTAAACCATGTATTATTTTTGTATAGCTAAAGAAACAATAGCGGCGGGTACCTCAGGTCGACATCTGTAAATAACATCAATTCTCATCGAGTTTTGTAGCATGTACAAGCATGGTTACTCGTTAGAGCGAGAGAGAGAGAGAGAGAGAGAGAGAGAGAGAGAGAGACTTCCGAAACGTTATTTGGTCATCACTTAATATTATCGTATTGTAACACAAGAGAATATATATCAATCGAGGAATAGAGCCAAATCAAATTTATAAATTGAAGTTTTGCCCTTTGTCTTATGACTCCGAAACCTGAGAAGGTGCAAATGTCTCGGTCTAAACTTATGTTATTCTAGGTTGTTCATTTAGTTGATCCATTAAAAGCGTAATAATGCATCATTGAGTGTGAATGTGAATCCTTAATTATCAGAGCTGATAAAAACTAATGGATTCTCTGATGGACCACTTGTCACTTAGGTGTTGCGCAAAGGATGGTCATTTATTTCGCCTTCTGGGCTTAAGATGTGAGAACTGGCTGAATAAATCACTTCTAAAGTGAGGTTAATAGCTCGGGCCAAGGCTGGCCATTTTGTTTTTATGCTTCAGAGTTCAGCGTTCATTTTTTTTATCAGGTCCAGTAGTTCCTCGCCATTTCTCAAATCTTTAAGATGTTCCCACGTGCACACCTTTTCTTTTGGCATTGACTTTTGATATTCCTTTTTACAGAAGCTTTTCAATACGAACATTCAATTAAGGTAGTCTGGCATATCATGTGACTTTTCCACCTACCGACGAAAAAGCTTCATTTACATATTTTGGTGATAAATGAAAATTGTATGGTGACACAATTTGGTATATCTCATGTCTTTTTATAAATGATATGTGCTGCAACCACAGTCATAGTTTATAAATCAATATGAAGGTCAAAAGTCGAAATGCATTGACATTAAATGTTGTCTTGGGTGCAGGAATAATACCCCTTTATCCTACATTTTAGATATTGAAAATAAATATTAAATACTATCAAATATAAACATTGCATCACCAATCAGGAGTTCAAAATATTTTAGCGCTGATAAGGTGATTGCCCAACTTATTGTGATGGCTAAATTGGGTTTGGGCTAAAGCAAATACCGTTCGGTAATATCAGCCCTTTTCTTTGTAATATAGTTTATTCGAACGGTACAAAGAGAATAGCCATGATTATAGGTTAAGAGTTTCATTGTTCTGTATTTCTGTGAAAATACAGGAAGGTTGGGTGATTTCTCTGTGGTAATTACGTCAAAGTTGAACCTTGATTCATGAACCAAGGATTCTTAAACACCACATACAAGCCATCCCTCCATAAGCAACTCCCCAAACACTGTAATAAAGCAGCTTCAATGACATGTGAATCAACGTTTACAATTCGGAATTTGAGTCTTCTGATCGGCCTAGCATGAAAGTGGTTTATAATCACGAGGATTATGCACGGTTGGTCTCGATAGTAACGCCTCCAAACATGATGAGATGTCAAAAATTAGTCTCTCCGAGAGGAACTAACCAAGCGACAACAGGTATATTACTGCGATGCCCCAGTGCTCTCACGACCATTAAACCTCAACACAGATGGCCCTAGACGGTCCCCTGTGATTAGAACCTCCAACATATCCCCTCAAGACAGATATGACTTCCATTGTTCTAACCCTTGAACATATGTTGGTATCTTAGCATGACATAAAGGTGGCCACTTAATGATGTACGCGGTCAGAATACTTGACGTCTTAGAAAACCACAGGGGAATAATGATGGATGTTACACTCAGCTTAAGTTACTGGCAAATATTGCATATTATACGGAAACTGGCTTACTCTCTTCCTACGTTAAAATACACGGTGAAATTGTTAAATAAATATATCCTGATGCCGCAGGCAGAGGGATATATCTGACCAATAATTTTATCAAGTATATTGATACCAAGGATATTAGTACAATACCTTAATCATTTTTACCAAGTCTTTTTTTGTATTACATGTATTATATAGCTAGATATGGTGAGATTTTACCTAATCACGTCACATACTATGACATACTGCGACGTACGAGCATAAATTCGACATGGGTAGGAGTAGGTGGAATACGTAGGAGATAAAGCAACATGTATAAATAATAATATTAAAGGTGCATAGAATTATGCTTGTTCGAGTACCTAGCTTGCCATATTGTCTTTTCACTTTGATATAATTTCACTGTGGGGTGAAATAGTTCGGGTTATCATTATTCCCAGCATTATTATCAGGATTCGTATCGGTAAACCATAGAAACAAAATGAAAGAAATAACTAATCGTTTTTCATTTTCATCATCGAGGCAATAAGCCTGATAAGTCAGCAACATGCTGTAATCTGCACTAGATATAAGATATCAACGCTCTTTATGTAAAATTCACACTGGCCCGAAGGAAACAGGCCAATGGGTAGGGACAATAGATAGATAGGCAGGTTTATAGATAGGCAGGTTGGTGGGTAGGTGGGTAGATGGGTAGGCAGGTAGATGGTTAAGTGGGTAGATGGGTAAGTAGGTAGGTAGAGAGAACAATCATATTTGGTACTCTGACCTAAGCTGGTCAGAAGTGTGTATTACCTGTGGACTGACCAAAGAAGCACACAAGCACCTCGACTGCAGGTCTTATCTGTAAAGGGTTGAATCAGCCAAGGGGTAGATCTGATCCAGCACAGATAAATGAATGAAAAAAGTTTTTATTGATGTTTTACACCATATTTATATACACATGTACATAGAAGTAATGCTAAGCCTTGAATGCATTATTGGCTGTCACACTGTATGTACCGATGTTTATGGGAGTCTATAGCCTATTACTTACATAGTCTGGTTTCTGACATATTCAGTAATATTATTGACAATGATCTTATTTTCTTAGTTTTCTTCCTCCCTTTAGGATACATGTCGCTATGAGGATAGAGCGACTGTAGTTGTGTAATAGCCGTTTTTTATGGACACTTTGTATTAGGTGGATAATAAAAGAATTGCAAGTATCGCTAAAGTTCAAATAAAGTATTTTATTTGATGAGGAATTTGTGACTTAAATTCTCCATGGAATAGGGTCTACTTCATTCCACACACCTCATTTATTAGAAATGAACTGCATGGGTAGAATTCTAATAATATGCATCACAGAACCTCGAACGCTCGACGACCAACCTCAGAGAAATACCGTTTCAAGGTTACAAAAAAGTTAGTTTTCATATAAATTATGTTTTGATAATTAATTTATCATGAATTCCGTCATGAAGAATTCATCTCTCAAGTATTTACACATTTTCACTGACTGTTTTTTGTTGTTGATGTAATAACGGACATTACATTAATTTGAAAGTAGGCATGTGTAAAACATGTGTTAAAAGCTCGAGTTCATTATACGTAACAGAAGATGGAATCAGTAGAAACCATTGTTTATAAAACCTGATCCAGATGGATAAAGCTATTATTATCGTCGCGGCCAGTGTTATTTCCCCCCATCCGTCAGCGCCCCACCGCTAATTGCATTCTCATTTTATCTGACTAATTAGAGTCATAATAGTTTAACAAATTAGGGTTATGAGGAACACTGGCTTTCCACACACTTTCTATACGAGAGAAAAGGTGGTTTCCAGTTACAGTACTTACGGAACGCGTGCGAGATACAGGTGGTTGTGGGGCTAATTGCCATGACGTCCGGCCTCCCGCTACTAGGTCCATATTACCATGTACACCTGGGGAAATGACTGATCTGGAGTTCCCTCCTACAGTAGAACCCAGCTTAAGGGACATCCTGTCGTGTCTACACCGGATAGATGTGGTGCCAACAACACCAAAACGCCACAAATCGAAAATGAATCCGTCGCCGTAAATGATAAGAAAAATCCGTCGGTGGAGGTCGATAAATTTATTGGAGGCCAACAGTCGGCAAGTGGAAACAGGGATTAAACTCAAATAGAGAGGAAAGAATTTCTGTTTCATGCATCAGTGTTAACTTCAGCGGAGTGTCCCCTTAAATGGTGGATACTACGCTACGTTGTGAAAACCCTGAAATTACTTCTTTTCATTGGACGAATGTCAGGGCGAATTTGAATTAATCTAAAGTCAACCTTCCAGGTACATTACAGATGGCTTTTTAAAATGTTTCTGAAAAAAACACCTAAGGCCCATCGCACAGCTGTCGAAGAGCAGGGTACCCGTGCAGGGTAAGAAAGGCACACATTTCAGATTATATCCAGTACTTAAGGCCTGGCGTCCACCTACTACGATAGAAATTTAGACCTACCGATATGGCTCCGATACAAAAAGTCAATATCGGAGACATATCGGGAAGGTGCAAAATCGTAGACATATGTCTAGACATGCCAATTCACCACGCATTGTATGGGTTTGTTATTGGTGTATAATCGCAGAAACATGACCAACTGCCCCGATATAAGGTGACCTTGCGACGCAATTTTGATTTTTTTATCGGGAGGTACATCGTAGACCATATCGGTGCCATATCGTAGTAGGTGGACGCCAGGCCTAACTGACTTCATTATTTCCACATCCAGCTTATATCAGCTTATATATTGGAGATACCTCTCGTTGTTCAGCCCCATTAATCTATTTTTACTGGCCGCCCCATTTACGGGTGTCACAGCCTCTTCTTCTACCCTGTGCCCTAGCCCTGGTCAGATCCACGAATCCTAGTAATCATCATCCAAAAAGCACCGAAATATCAGCTTCCTGCTCCCAACATGTGCACATCCTGACTCTGTATATCACTACATCGTTCTACTACCACATCCCTCTAAATTAAGTTATTATATAATTACATGTATCTTCTATTTTACACCCACCCTTATTCTCTATTCCCATACTCTACACGTTAGACACTCTAGACCCATGTGACTTTACACCCCTCTTTCACATTATCCTACACCTCATTATGACCTAACATTCCCTTACACAGTGCCCCTGAATGTCACTGTCAGATAATGTCCAATCTTTGTAGCATAGTGCCCGTAGCGGGGCGGCTACGTAGGGTAGCTAATCTATACAAGAAGGGAAACCTCCCCCTGAATAAACGAGTTTTTTTTCTACGGATCAGCTCATACGGAAAGGTGTGGACGCCACCCTCTGGTCAGCTCCTGAATATCGATCACGCCCAGTAGGCATGTGCAGAGCGGTCATTTAGGTGGGTGATACTGAGGTGCGTATTGCCCTGGAGTTAATAACCTACCTGGACCTTGACTTGTCACCTGCGCTCCAGGGGGTGACACCATGGCACCTGTGCCCTCCCTGTCAGCTCTGTTATTGGACAATTGGTCGGGGCTTGCCAAGCACCCTAAGCAAAGCGTATTATTCTTATATTTGCATTAAACTAACCTTAACGGTCGATCAGTTATTGGATTGTAACAGTGTCAACAGTTTGAATAATGCAGTTTCGTGGTCTCAACTGAAGGAACCTGTTAGGCCTATAGACTTTTTTTTGTGGTCATGTGGTTAAAAAACATACTCAAGATAATCGTTTAAGTCGATCTATTCAGTCAACGAGTCAGTGACTTGATTGAGCTTCTATCCAACTCATCCTGTCCATAACCTCTCTACCAGGTATCCCACAGAATGACCTTTACTGATAGACAACATAAGTTCTTATCAATGTGAAAGTACAAGGCGGCTTCGCTTTTCGTTTTTCTCGTTGGAGAGTTAAGGAAAAATCCATGTGAGAATGATTTCGAGTGTGGTCTTCAAAAAAAAAAATTTCCTAAGAAAAAGATTGAAGACCACAGTCGAAATCATTCTCACATGGATTTTTCCTTAACTCTCCAACGAGTAAAACGAAAAATTTGAAAGGAAAATTTTTTTTTAACCATAAGTTCTTATCAAGGCTCATGTATCTCAATGTAGGCTACTCTTCTCTTCTTTAGCATCTGTATTGGCAGCTCACTCTTGTTGGTGAACTATTAAAACGGTTTTAGTGGATTTATGATTGATAAGGTATAAGGTATCACTGTTTATTTTTGGTGTTGTTTTTTACTTGTTTTTTAGATTTCTCGGGGGAAAAGCTGAACATATTAATTTAGCAAGGAAGTTGTCATATTGGTACGGACAATTTGCTAAATAATTGTGTTGAAGTGTTTAGTACTTTGGAATGAAGTTGTCCACATGCTTAGGATTTACGTCATTGTGAGTATGGGGGGTGGGCAGTGTCGGTCAGTTGGGAGATGTCGAGTAAGGTGTTGATCAGCTCAGGTAACTCCAGGTGCTGACCCTCCCACACCACCCACCGGCCATTCTCCACCCCTCCCCTCCCCACCCCTCCTCCTCCCAGGTGCGAACGCCTCACAGGTGGGCGGGGAGGCTTGACGAAGACCACAATAGGTGGTGACGTTACAACACAGATTAAGTCATGCGAATCCAGATTCTATTGGATTGGAGAACAGTGCTAATTATAGTCGTTAGCCTCTTGCAATAGGAGATAGGGGTCAATCAGACGGGTCTGTGAATGGGCGAATCGAGAAAGGGCAGAGACTGAGAGACAAAGGAAAAACAAACCACCAGGGCGTTGTCGTTCTTGGCCAAAGAGAGTACTTATATAGAACGTCTGCTGTACAAGTCACAGAACGAGATGCTAATTTACCGTTTGTACGGACCGAGGAGCTTACGCCGAGTTCCGTACAAACGGTATATTAGCATCGAGTTCTGTGACTTGTACAAGCATGGTTGGACGTTATATATTTACTATATACCCGAAATTAAAAACAAAATTTTAATAAATGTGTATGGCTAGGTGGTCCGTATTATAGTGTATGGAACAGTGGTCCGTACAGCATTTTTACGTCATATGCCAAAACGGTGCGTATTTACAGTATATACGGCATGGGTATATAGTAAAAGCAAAAACATAAATCCATCTATATACCTAACTTAGACGACTCTGTAACAAGTTGAATCCACCTAGCTCAGATGGCTCTGTAACAAGTTGAATCCACCTAGCTTAGACAGCTCTGTAAACAGTTGAATCCACCTAGCTTAGACGTCTCTGGACCAAGTTGAATCCACCTAGCTTAGACGACTCTGTAACAAGTTGAATCCACCTAGCTTAGATGTCTCTGTACCAAGTTGAATCCACCTAGCTTAGACGGCTCTGTAAAAAGTTGAATCCACCTAGCTTAGACGTCTCTGTACCAAGTTGAATCCACCTAGCTTAGACGTCTCTGTACCAAGTTGAATCCACCTAGCTTAGACGTCTCTGTACCAAGTTGAATCCACCTAGCTCAGCTATGTGTGAGCTTAAACTGCTCTTATTTGTTCAAAACCTATCATCCCCAGAGACAATTATCATATCCATCTAAGAGTTCACCGGTTCTGTTCTGTGGATCTCCAAGGTTTATTTCTGAGAAGATGATTAGATAATTTTCCCCAGTGATTAATTCATTAATTATATGCTGTAAGGACCTTTCGGTCACCCCCTCCAAAATACAATAAATAAACAAACGGCGCGCGCCTTTCTATCTTTATCTGTATTCTAAATACCACTGAGGACATCTCCATGCATCATTTTCTGCTTAGGAAAGGAAATTAAAAAATCGATTAAAAACCTCATAATTCTACAGAATAGATAGGTTTATCAGGAATGATCAGAAATTAACCAAATTCATAACCGCATTAAATATCTCTGAAATATTGTACATGTGGGTGTTTGTGAAAGTTCGTGGCATATGGATCAGTTTATCTCACCACTGGTATTTTTTCCCATGGACTAAATATTAGGAACTCATACTCAAAACCATTTAAGCCCATTGAAGATACATCCAAAATTTCAAATGATTGTTTATATGCCATTAGTTGCCTTTAGGGAATGATTTCACGAATCATAGCGGAGTCATATATGTAGTGGAAGACAACAAACGCCAAGTAAAGAATTACATGGAATTGAGTGACGTCTAGATCTTTCCCTATCCGATTTTCACTTGTTTTTAACTTCATATCACACCCTTGGCATATAAATATTTCATGGCATACATTGACACCATGTTAGGTCTATGGAGATTAATATGATTAATATGACCCGCCTTACGGACAAGCGGTAACCCGGCGTTAACAGACACTCATGCTCGGAACGGTTTCAGGGACCTCTATCAAATGTTCAGTTTAACCTCGCGTAAGGGTACACCCATGCAGGGTTCTACTGTGTGTATATACATATTATATATATATATATATATATATATATATATATATATATATATATATATATATATATATATGATGAGAAGGACCATACGATGAGAAGGACTAGAACCAAATGACAGAACTAGAAATCGGCGTGAGAGAAAGTAGCAGGGACGTCAGGCCTGTGACGTATAGCGCGTCACGTGACTGATGACGTGTGACGCTCGTGAGCTGCGTCCGTATGCTGCGGGTTGGCCCCGCTCTTTTCACGGGGTGCGCCCGGGGTCACGTGACAAGGGAGGCGGTGACAGCCAAATTGGCGCCGCGCTGCTCCTGATGGAAATAATCGATTTAAACTTTGGCGCTGGACGAAATAGATCTTGGTAATGCACATTTTGTCAACAATGAAGGGCGTGGAGTATGGTTATGATGGCTGGCGGGGCCGCGGTGCTCGTCCGTCATGGGTGGCGCGCCGGGCGGCGGCTCGGGGGACGTCTCCGGGCTGGGGCCGCTCCTCCACCCTCCCGTCCCCCTTCTGTGGTTAGCTTCGGTAACAATTATATCGTGTTGGGACAGAAAGCCCATTGTGGTCGTTGTCATCGCGTCGTACTCGGCCATTTGTTACCAGTGGGACGCGGGAGAATAGTCTACACTCTCCCCCCCCCCTCCCGTCAACCATCACACATCTCCCAGCCAGGCACCTCAGCCACAGTATCTCATTCGTGACCAAGCCATCTCTCCAACCCCTTATCTTCTGCTGAAGTAACAATAGTGTCTGTATTCTTCGTGCGGCGGACATTGCTGCATTTTGAGCAAAGGACAGCTACACGGCGAGACAAAAGTCTACTGCTCTGATTTTCTTCTTCAGTAGCAGAAACTCATGGCTTCATTTTTAAAACGAAACTTATGAGATGAAAATAACTTGGTCCGTACTTCACTGAGTTTGACTGCATAATTCACTGCATAATTCAATAAAATAACTCACCCTATTAGACATTGGCTATTAGCTACACTACCTTCACGGCTGTGGGGTATGAGTTCCTAACATTAAGCTTATAGAGAGATAAAAATCCATACCCAGCTTTATGTTCTAAGGAAACTGATGGGAACCCAAGACTGTGGCTATCCTCCTCAACAGAAGCGAATTTAAAGATGTGAGGGAGAATAAAAATCCTTAGCTCATTTTCCGAGCGATGTTAAAATCTTGGTATTAGCATAGCTTCTCTTAATTTCCTATGTTCTAGTGCAATTAACATGCATCAATCCAACGACATATATGTGCATTCTTCAACGTTGCTGATATGTGAACTAGTATTAGCAACATTGTCTTCCAATTTAATAACTCTTCATGAAAATAAAACATGTTATATAGTTACAAAGCACAATGTGCATCGTGTTGCATCAGTGACATATCATGAGGTACGTCTGTACAGTAATCACATGTTTACCGCCAGACCCATAACGACTTAATGACGATACCCCCAGGTTCTACGATGCACTACGATGCACACCTTCCCGATGCACTATGACATTCGACATTTTGCTTCGAAATCGTTCAGAACGTCTTTTTATCGTAATAGATGGAAATTGGGGCCTTGGCACATGTATGAAATTTGTTTTGCCAATCTTTACTAAATCTGATTGCATTCTATTTACCTCGATCTTTACTTTACTTTGATCTTAAATGCATCTTCAGAATACATAGTGTCTTTACTAATTATATGGAGCCTACAGATCGCTACTGAGAAGGATACGAAAAACCGTATCCTACTTATTAGGGAAAACAAATCCCTAGCATGCAAAATAGTGCCTGAGGATATCGAAGGCGATATTTTTGTTTCCTTTGGTAACTTACATTTGGAATGTTGGGTAAGAAATACAACATTTCTATGTTTGTTATCATGCATCCTTGTAGTGGACAATTCGGAATATCATTCGCTCGAGTATTACTACATGTCAACAACGCGGAGAATACGACCATGCAGATCAAAGTCTTAGGGAATACTAGGATAGTGTATCAAGATGTAGGAGCAGAACAAGTTAGTTTACTAAACCTGTACTAAACTCGCCTAACGGCTCGTTTAGTACAGGTTTATAGTAAACTAACGAGTTCTGGTCCGGAAACTTGATACACTATATTAGTATTCCCTTTATCATATACCTAATAATATCAATATAATGTATATATTTTACTTTATTAGCCTCTAATTAGTCAATCCATTCATAATCAACTCCTAACAAACACGTAGAGATGTATCAGTCCTGCACGCTTTGATTTCACTAACCCTGAGGTCAATGCCCCGGAAGCAATCACTCTTCCCGCCAGTTTCTATGCAACAACAAGTGTTGCTATGCAGGTTGCTATGCGGGTTGCTATGCGAGAACGTCACAGCCGCATTCCATCGCGATATCGCAATATTTTTGCTCCTAATGTCAACAAGTCACGTGGTACAGTGGCTGGTACTTACTGCACACTGTGCAGTATGGGATTTTACTACACACTTTCTGAATATTTCATAGTTACTCTTTGCTTAGCAGAGGTTAGTAATTATAAGATATATGTGCATCGGTATATAATAAATGGTAATATTGTGTATCTAACGCTGTCTCTTAAGTATTGCTATAGGCCGATGTGGAATGTACAAGGTGTATCTGCGAATATAGCGGACCCCTCAAAGCACGATACAAAGCAATGTGGAACTGACGGAAACCGTAAAAGAAAATATTTGATGTTGATAGTGAAACCTTCCCCTGATTGTGGGCCATGAAGGGAAAACCTGGGTAAGACTAGCCGCACGAGTGTTTGTAAACACGGAGAGGACTCCTATCATGTCTCCGCTTTAATCACAACAACCAGGCTTAATTGTGCTTAAATGGATAACGGGCACTTAAGGTGTTACTTTACCAAGCATTGGAGGCTCATTAGGTGGAACTAGGGCTGTTAGTTATTTAGGAATGATGATAGGATTAATTTGTACATGTGATCAGGACTGAACGAGAGAAACACTAATTAAATGTAGCAAAACTGCATGAACAAAATCGAGTCAGACAATAGGGAACTAGACTAAACGACACGTCCCTGCTGATAGAAACCTACCCCAAATGATAAAATATACTCTATCCATAGATGATTGAATTATGATAGATTAGATCATCATTTGATATTATTTCCTAAATGGTTAGACAGTTAAATGATTGTTTTATTCCATTCCTCTCAGTTCTTCCACGAAAGGTAGTTCTTCCACTAATGGTTCGTTGAAATCATTACATCGCATACATGACTTTAACTTCATCAAATACATCAAATTAATTTGAGTTTCATATAGCACCCAGGCATTTTAGGATAGTACAGAAAGATTTACTTGCAGAGAGAACAGGCATGGTGTTAATAACAAATATATTATTGTAGATGGGTTTGGCGAAATGAATCTGGGATTAGTTTTTGAAAAAAGAGCGATTTCGAATAAACGGCTATGGTTATGATTAACATTGGCGATTCTAGAAACGATATCCGTGTGATCTCATTGTTGAAGCCTGTCCACTTATAATTGAGAACAACTTTTCTGCAGGACAATCCGAAATCGGTATGGGTAAATAATAAAAGATGTATGAATATTCCCAAATACTTACTGATTATATATCTTGAATAACATGAGTATATGTTTAGAGTATTTCATCCATGATCATCTTGTAAGACTTCTACAAAGAGAACAACCCAAGGACCATGATAAGATCATTTTTTCAATCGCTCTTTCTGTTATTAACTCGCCCCTGGACACATGGTTTGGAAGGGCTAAGATCACTATAACTTGATCAGTATTGCTGCGGGTTTTGGGCTTTAACAAACTTGGTCCATGTCTCTCAACCACTTCCCAAACGGCGCTAGATGTTATGTGAACCGCGTGTGCATGTGGGACACTAGATGTGATGGCAAGGCGCCAACACTTCCCGTCCTACTCTCAACTAAAAATTGTTCGGCTGTTTAATTACTGTCCAATTCTGACAGATGATAAAGGAGCTTGTTAATCATTTCAGCTACATTTAAAGATTGGTGACAGTCACAAATGTTTCTTCATGGTTACGGATTGAGATAATGATCCCTGGTCTCATTAGGACCCCCTCAACTCCCATTTCTTTCTGTGAATTTACATACGTCCCCCTTTCCTCTACCCCCAGGTACCGTCCATGACATGTACAGAAATCCTCAGATGTCTCCAATGTAGTTTCCCTAATTTTATGATGGTTCGTTTCATGTCAGTTGGTTCCAAAGAACATAAGGGGTCTTGTGATATGAACTTGTCAATTAAGGAGTCTAGTTACCTTAAGACACTACCTTTTGCAGCGTATGAACTTAAATATCTTAAACATCTGTACACGTAGAAATAGACGTAATTCAAAAGAATTCAGGAAGATGCCATTTACCATGTCACCGAATAGAAATATCTAAAAAAGGTTTCTCCTTTTTATGAAATGCCATACATAGGGGCGTCACATCATTCTTTAGTCGAAGAATGAATATTCGATAAAAGTATACAATGATTCATTATTCAAGTGGAAATCATGATTCATAGGAATGTTAAACGAAACATGGATCTTACACAGGCACTCCAGAAGTATCAAAGAAGGAAGACTTCCGTTAAGACAAAGGTTATAATCAAAGATTAAAAACAAAGTAATGATAGATATACATATGTCATTTAAATAACTCTGTCATCCTGGGTCCTGTTGTAATAACTATCCTTGAACGTTAGTCACTGAACGTAAATACAAGAGAATGTGACGACCTGGCAAGTTCCAAATGAATCAACCCGGCATAAGTGATACTTGGAAAAGAAAGGTTTGTACTTATATATCCAGACTCGGGTCTCTTTGATGGGGAATCTCCGCCTCTCGAGGAAAAAGCAACCGATTATATGCCACTTGGTCAAAGGTCGGTGGCTGATTCTGCTACTTCAATGCGCAAACTCAATAGTCGTTAGCAGAAATGCTATTTCCTGATGAAACCTGAAGAAGTCGCCGACCGATTTCTGCCACTACTCTCAAGTTCATTCTGGTATCGATTAATTCAACATGAAGACATTTCGTCGGTGGTACAAAAAGTTGGTCGGTGGTGCTATATCATGTAATGTTAGCCTCGGTGACCCTTTTTGTTTCCACCTGACGATTATTGCACCAAAAGTGTCACATAATCGCTCGGCGGTGCTCAATGCCATAATCAGCGGTAATAATCGGTATTACCACCATTACTGCCATAAAGCAACCACTAGTATCTAGTAGAGAAATTGCGTCATTACAGCGATCACCATTCCGTGGTAGTTACAATATGCTAAGATTGTTATCTCAAATACATTAAAACTTCGTTATAACAAACTCGGTAAGATCAAACACTCGGTTAGAACAAAGTAATTTGCCCAGTTCCGATTTTTTCTTAAACGTTTCTATAATACAGAGTCTCAATCAAAATATAGTGATAGGCCTACTGAGCAAACATTCGGATACAGCAATATAATGTCACTGAATGAAGTATCATTCTATTCTCAGTAAATTTTAAACATCCTGAGTTATCAATCTCAACTCCCGAATTTCAATTTGATTTTCTAATCATGTCAGACTTATGTTGAATCCTAATCTTTGCACACCTAAACACCAGCTTCCTGCCACCAACATGGTTACTTCCTGCCTCTGTATATCATCAAATCTGTCCACTACGACAACCTTCTATATTCAGTTATTACCTACAAGTCACCTTTACACACATTTTTATATTCCATTCCAATACTGTACACGTTAGGCACTCTAGATACAATTTTTTATTTGGAAGGGTTTTATTTGTCTTTCATATATATTTAAAAATCTTTTAACATTATTTTCGTGGTATTTGTAGCCAATAATAGACGGCAATGAACGCCCTCTCAGCTACGGACTGCTAGGCTGGTTTTCATTAGGCGCTATAAGACTTTATATACTTTCCACATTATTCTACACCTCATAATAACTTTGTATGCCCTTACATCCTTTTTTATAACAACTTTACACCTCATTTAGTCTCACACTCTATTACAATATCTCATTACAATATCTCATTCTAGTACCGGATGAACTGCCTCGGTGAACAATCTCCTCATTACATTATAAATTATCAGTGATCAATGATGCCCCATGTAAACACTTCCTTAGTCATAGACGGTTGGCAGAGTAGAGAAGAGAAGTTTGAATACAGACCACGGGATAGAAACTAAAAAAAATTAATTTTCTTTGATGATATATCAAACAGAAACAACGTCACCCATTATCGAATCAAGATTCACTCTGGTGATGAAACATTGGTCATGAAGCAACAGCAATCCTTATCTTTATTTCCATTTGTTTTCTATTTTATGTGAGACTCATATGAATTTTCGATGTATAGTTATAAGTACGGCTCTGACCCGGGGCAACCCTGGAGCAAGCGCTTGGGGGTGTCTCGTGGAATCTCGGGCACAGCTGATCTCTCGATCATGCGGGCGCTGCGTGCTATGTAAAAGGAGGTTGCAACTGACTGTGAGGGTTACCTGTTGAGAATGTACCAGATCGGCAATGAACGCAGACCATTAGGGTTTGTGGCCTGGACTATTTTGTTGTGTCTTTATTGGGGTTCTCTACAATATAGTACGGGGCTACATGGCGAGGACTATCCGCAGCCTATCAAAGCGGAGCATAAAGAATATGAGTGAATAAACAAATAATACAAGTCCACTTTTCGTGTTCTCTACAACTTATGCAAAATTACACAGATATGAATCAAAAACATATTCCCAGCAATCCCAGTTTAACTAAACACAGAATATCAGAACACCAAACAATGATAGATTTATCTCCTGTAGATGTTGTATTACTGAATTACGGAGGAACATTTCGTAAATCCGTCTGAAAGCTGATTTGGTAGCCTGAATAATTTTATCTTATTTAAGGATACCCAGGATAGAATGCCATTTATGCTATTTTTCAACTCAAACACTCCCGATCAGACCTTGCAAGGAGAAAAAAATGCGGTGTATTTTTTACTTATAGACCCTATTGAGGTATCCCATAATTCAGTCTGTTTACAAGTTCCGGTGTCCGCTGGTTGCCGACGTTGTATGGTGGTAGATCCTTGAACCGTAACCCACAAATATTGCAGTTTAACGGTTTTTATAAATATTCAAATTGGAAATCCAATGTCAGCAATGGAAATTTCAGCTATTTCTACATATAAATCCGAAATTATATTCAGGTTCTCCAAATATAAATGGGAAAACTATGGTTCATGTGGTGGTGCTGATGTGCCCAGCCAGTTGCGAGCGGAAGTTGTATTTACCCTGGGCGATAATAGGGAGTTTAGTAACCTCTGGAGGGCGTATAGAAAACATCTGCACTGAAATGTAGGCTACACATATGTAGGCCTATAGGGGATATAGTTTATCTCAATACACCATCTCAGTCAGCAGACCTATACCCCACCATAACATCTTTCCACTGTAGTCAATCTCTGATAATAGAAGCGCTTTAATTCATATATCATAATTACAGTTATTGTGAAAGAACAATTAATTTGTGCGCAATTACTTGGTCTGGTTCTGCAGGTATTGGGGCATACATGAGAAGGCCGACACGTTCTGTTGTTTGGTGTGCGAGCAGCGACGGCCACGTGGTGAAGGCCTCAGTTCTTTGACGTAAATAATACACCGTCTACTGCTAAATGATCAGCGAAATGAGTCATTTAACTCAGCTTAACAATCCCAGTAAATACCGCCAGTCGTTAGATTTCATCACAATTAGCCAGTATTATAGGAACTAGTTGAGTACTAGGAAATTGAAACATAGTTACCTCCATGCTTTTTTTTACTCAATTGTCCACAGTTCCCGAGATTCCTTGGCTGACTTACATAAATGGCTGGACTGAAGGAAGACAGGCCTCGAGCCTATGAAGTCCAGGGTAAATAAATGAATAAAAAAAAAATAAAAAAAAAATATCCAACAAAACGATCTATATCAAAAAAGAAAAATAGAAAAATCTCGGATATCAGACCAGACACATTGACTGAGTCAGTTCATTTAAAATTTAGTTAGAACTCACATAAAAACGGACTTTGCTCAGCGTTGTATTTCAATATGGCATTCTAATTATTCACCGATGAATCGTACACTTGTAGCCATGAAGGATATATAATTGTTCTACGCTGGAGCGATCACGTGTACATTACTGTAGATTGTCTGCTTGATGTAAAAAAGAGTCAAAGAGTGAAGGTCGTTATCAGAAAATTATATAAAAAACAACAACACAAAACACGAGGGCCGATCTAATATCCTCAGTTAATAAAAGAATTAACACTTACAGTGGTTAAGCAAAAAACATTTGAGAGTAATACCATACTAATTTTTAAGGTTTGCTTGGAGTCAGAAATAGAAAACACTCGACTCTAGCAAGATTTATCTCACCCCTGGAATAAATGTCCATAGGCTTAACATTGGGGACTCGTTCTCCATGCCTGTACAAGTATTGAACTCCGTTCTCCATGGATTATATCATGTGTGTTGTCCATTATTTAGGTGTGTATAGGGGTGAGATAAATACAGAAAGCAACTTGTTTTGGTCAAAGAGGTCATTCTTCAAATCGTTTGAATGCTAGGTGATATTCACTCTGCATCAAACTGGTGGAGATCGACGACTTTGACCAAAAATTGTTGGTTTCTTCTTTAATACTTTTTTGGCATACATGTCCATATGATTTAAATGAGGCATATTGTTATGCAGTTAAGTATTATTTCGTTCATGATGATATAACTGTTAGACAAAGTACTCACTGGTTTCAGATAAAAGTGGTCGAAAGCGCCGAGAAGTAGAATCAACTCGCTTTTATCTGAAACCTGCTTTTATCTGAAACCACTCTGTATTGTATTCATTGTCCACCTATTCTGGAATAGTGGCATGCCAATATTAAAACCCTGTGTTTCCGCACTATTTTCCAGGAGGAACTCTTTTTCCATTTACGCATTTTAGTACAACCTGGTGCATACAACATATCTGTATGCGCTGGTTATGTTAATAAATGCTCTCTATGTCATTTCTATGGATACTTTGTATAAGGTTGATGATGAAGTGGGAAAAAGAGTATCATGTCAGGGCCAGTCTGAAATGTCCAACCCGCTTTGCCACTCTATACATGCATCGAGCCGTGAATGCGTATCTAATGCAAAAAAAGCAAATAGGCATAGAATTAAAACAAGTATACCGGAGAAATAATACAGAAAACGACACAGCATTTTCCTAAATATATTCATGGTATCAAAATCTAGAAAGCGGAGAAAGAAAAAAAAAAAATCATCTGCATAGGCGTAGCAGGGCCGTATCAATATGAAAGGACCAGCTCTGTGTGTCCATATTCTACATTTAATGGCGTTTTCAGGTAATTTCTCATGAATTTAAAACATTTGAAGGTGTACATTTAAGGAAAATCAGACAAAGCATGTGATTTTAGAATTATTACCCATTCACAGACTGGTAAATATGCCCCTCCTGCCAAACGGGTGGCGCATATTTTGTGAGTTTGTAAGTTTGTAACAATTCACATATAGAGGCTAGAGTTTAATGTAGAAGGTTTGTAACAATGTTTAATGTAGTTTGTTTAATGTAGTAAGTTTGTAACAATTCACATATATACATGTATATATATAATTATATATATATATATATATATATATATCGTCACCAGGAGTGGCTGCGCAGTGACGTCACCGACGCATGACGCCGCGTCACGGGCTGGTGCTGGTACCCGGCCTGAGAGCGGCCTTATTAGTGGCCGCTGGTTCACGGTATGTACTTAAGACAAAGACGTGCATGACCTGCTGCTTGCCGGGTCAGAGCGCCACATAATGACGGGTCACGTGACGTGCAGTGACGTCTACGAACAGAGTTCAGTCAATTTAGTCCACCTGCTACGTCTTTACCTTCCCGGCGGAACCCGTAAAACAATAGAAGGACATAAAGGTCAGAATGGGATAAGTGCATGTATATCTATTGCACACAGAAAGTGAGTTCAATAAAATATTTACATTGTAAATACCTTTGATGTCAAATACATGTACATGTACCCAATGCCAAGCCTACCTGGTGATTCTGCATTTGCATTACAACCTCATGTAGTACCTAAGGCCTGTGGAATTATTTTCATTGCGTTCAATGTCCAAATATAATAACCAGTTTCTGGAGTTGGAGCCGAAAGAGGCAATCCTTCTGTTGTAGAATTAAAGTGGTTGCTAACTAAATATCAGATGAAATGGTAGCGTATGCAATACCAGATACCGGGTACCCACTGAAGTAGGTGGGCTACATCTCATAGAAAACCACATTGCAGACCTTCTATGTATAGTCATGTCTTCTTCAAGATCATTTCTTTTCCATACATAGACCCCTACATTGATTGCAGAAAATGTGGAGATTTTTCCCCTTACGCACAACGTCCACTGTATTGTGGCTACCCTATTTGTTTTGGGGGTGTATTCTGATCCCTAATAATTTCGGAATTCACAGTATTATCAGTTATTTCTCTTTTTTTATGTTAACAATTATTGTAGTCTCCTTTGGATTGTAGTTTGCATTTAGGAAAATATGAGAACCAACACATCCTTCTACATTAAATTCAAACCTCTTCAGATTATATTTCCTTTTTTTTTTTATAGTTTTACAGAAAGGTTCAATTATATGGTGTAACATTCCGGTAATGGCGTGCACTCTCCCCGGCCTGCTGACCAATGTGGAGGGAGACCTGTCGCCTGGAAACATCCCCCCCCCTAACCCCCCAACTCCCCCAAAAAAGGGGGTAAAAAGAAAGTTATCCCTACACAAACGTTGTGTCGGGCAGTAGACCTACGCTCTTGTCAGCTGGACATAACAGACATCTTGGCCCGGCGTCCACTGAGTTCCCGATATCATACGATAGACATAACGATGCGTGCATCGGTGTGTATCCACAGGTGTGTCGGCTATGGAGTAAAGTTGACTTTCCAAAGCGATATGGACTTTGTGACGGGAGATGCATCAAAGGGCCCATCGTAGTGTATTGGAAGCTCAGGAGATGCCGGACCGAAACGTACAGAAGGAATGCAAGTGTCTCTCCTCCTTTAAGTTATGGTTATTAAGTTATCAATAACAAATGGATAACACATGTATACACAATACGATACCTCATACTAGTTAAATTAATTTCTAATAGTTACCGGCTCGTTCAACATCATTGAAGAATAGTCATTTAACACGATATAGACAAATGGGGAATATCCCTTTACGCTTAGAACTAACAGTGATAATACGATCAAATGTATGCATGTAACTCCCCTTATGTTATTTCATTCTACCAATTATTATTTTTCAATAGAATACCACCATCATGCATTGTTTGACGGCTTATGGTGTGTCCTCTCTAAAGTGATATTCTCACCAGTGGTTTGCTATGAGTAAAGCAGTCAAGGAAAGCCATTGGCAGCTCTAAAGAAAAGCTTTAGGCTATTAACGATCATTTGATGCAAGATGATGGTAAGACCGTTAACATATAGCAATTTCGTCTCATAACTGTATCATAATCATGAGTTTGAGTAATGTTTTTGGAATTACTGCTGAAGAATACAAAATTCATATGGTCAGATTGAATGCTTTTCTAACAGGAACAATATCATTATATAAATCTTCTTAACACACAGTAGGACTAGAACCAACGTTAACACGGGTAGTACATGTGTCAAACGAGTTTTGTGTTCACTAACAGGGCAAATCAACTCATCTTACATTTACAGATTCAAACTCTTTGTGTTTCATGCGTTTCCGTTTAGAATTTATTGACTGCGATTTTACGTCAGATATCAAGGCCAGTGAGAAATTTGTGTCGGAGATAGAATCGCGCCGGGCATGAAGGGAGGCCTGTTGGGTCACGTGACTTTTATGTGCTGGTGGGACAGCGTACAAATGATCCTGTCGATTGGCGATGACAACTACAGAAGAAACAAATCTGCTTTAAAAAAAAGAGATGTCTCCGGATTCTGAATAAAAAGACTAAGCAAGAAAAAAGGCACTATGAACATGAAACAGAATGTGGAGCCTCGCAGGGTTTCCAAATTAGAATATGAGTCCACGATACATGGTCTCAGTCTGGATGTGTAAATATATATCAGAGTGCTCTTGACATTTTGAATGATAAAAACAGGCATTTTTCTTTTGCTACATTTGCTAACAGATGTTCTGTGGTGTGTTGATTTTGAACATTGTGAGCACAAAGATACGATCAAGAAAGCGAAACAGAAAATAACAAATAATACAGTGATAAATAGACATTCTGTTTTTGTATATCATATTCATCAATTTTCTGATCATTTACGGCGTTAGAATCCAAAGAGAATAGAAGTTTGTGTGAGGTGTGGGGAGCGCGGGAGAGTTCAGGATCAGAAGGGTCTTTATGTGGGTCACGGTGGCCAACCTGGCGGAGGTGGGTGGCAGTGGCGGGGAATTAATTACACGTTCTGCTCCATGGCTGGGACTAATAAGTCCCCCTCCACGCAGGCAGCAATTATCTGCCCTTAATGAGCGGTATGTTGGTAGGGCGCAGACGTTGAGACTGATACTGCAGCCAGGGCGTTTTGTTTTATCTTGATCACGCACGCAAACCCTTGGGGAAACATCACCAATTATCGCCCAACGATGTTCTCCTATTATCGCTCTGTGCTGGGGGACTGAGGAACCATGACGTGGTCATGCCCCCTTACCCGAGCCGACCTCCCTTATCCTTGACCGAGGTGTCCCGCAGTAAATCAGAACAAGAACAAGAGGGATTCTATCGGAATGCGGCACAGCACACTTCACTGTGTCATGTTAATATCTGTCCCATTCAGAGCGAGCTCATGCTATATCATTGCCTCAAAAGCAAGTTGATGTGTAAAGGTTTTAAACCAAGGAGTTTCAGAGTTGCTGTTGCATCGTTTTGATGTTTGGACGAAAAAGTAGTCAAATTGGTTTGAATAAACACTAAGATTCAAAATATTTGATCATTTACAAAAAGAAACATTCTACCTAAAAAGAACAACCCAGAAAACAAACTATCCCATGATCACTTATAATAAAGATTGACATTCTTTGGTTTTGCAGTTTGTTGCACTTAAGATTTGAATATGTATATATATATATATATATATATATATATATATATATATATATATATATAGAGAGAGAGAGAGAGAGAGAGAGAGAGAGAGAGAGAGAGAGAGAGAGAGAGAGAGAGGGAGAGAGAGAGAGAGAGAGAGAGAGAGAGAGAGAGATTTTTGTATCTAGAGATGGGTCTTCCACATCAGAGTTTCTTCTCTTAAGCGTTTTTCATCCACTCCATTGAGAGGACTTTCAAATTTGCAAAACACCTTTGCTGATCAATGTGCAGCCGTTGTGTAATTGTCAATTAAAGTATGATCTAACTGTCTCTGATCATACTTGACGTGCATTGGATTTCTCCTTTGATTGTCAGCGTATCAAAACATAATTATTGCGATGCGTAATTCATGGATTTCCTTACAGAGATGAAATTGCATTCTGAGGTGGGTAGCATGGGGCGAGGTTTGATCTCCCTCCTTGTCTCTACTCACTGACCCTTTGACATGACCTACTGAGGATGGCAGACCATGATACTATACATAATGTATAGTAGGAAACGCACAGATAATTAGAACAATCCAAGCATTGTTTAATGAATGTATACATACACTTCTTTCAGATTCATATGGCCGTATGGTCCTTGGAATGTAGTCTCATCGAAGCGAAAGCGCAGAGTAAACGGTGACAGGTTGGTTAAAAGAAATATGTGTATTGATGTTTCGGTGGGATTAGAATATATATTTTTTTAAATTTCAGAATGTCATTCATTCGGTCATGAGACAGATCTTCCATGAATTCGATGCCTCTCAATAGATTTCGGACCACTTCTCATTCGGCCACCTTAAGTCTGTCTCCATATAGTACTGCAAGCCCGGTGGTTAGTGTTAAATGCCTGGTGTTTTAACGTTTACGTATTTATTCACACCTGTAGGTCCTCAAAGTTGATCCCCACACACGATCGTCGTCACCGCCCTCTAGCGGCCAGGCGGGCCGCCTGCTCCCGGTCCCGCAGCCTCGATAATGACGAAGATTGGATAATTCCACAAACCATTAGTTTCGCTGTGCCGATATTTAGGTGACTTTTCTCACCTCGGCGGTGACAATACACGCAGAAGCTGTAGAAAAGAGCACTGGCCTGTATGCTGCTTACACTATAATGTACGGTATTAGACGAAATTATGTTGCATTAGCGATGATGGTGAGCAGTCAATAAAAACGCGGGAAAAAAACAGACGACTTTTGGGAAACGATCAGACGCTCGACGTCTGACACGCGCCTGTATGACTATGCGTTCACAAAGTTTTGTTTCATGAAGCCATTTTCTATTAGTCGACGAAAACGGTTCCGCTAAAATTCCTGATAAAACAGTCAGGGTTACAAACAAAATCCAAACGTTCTGATTCTGCCGGTTGTTGATCAAGTCGGTCGGTGTTGGCCTTATTGCTTAATCCTCACCGATGAGCATTTCAAATGCTGTGCTCTTTCAATTCACCGATTTTGCATCTGACACTTAAAATTAGAACCAAATATCGGCAATTTTGTCTTTCGATTGTCTATTTTCACCAGCCAGCGATTTTTGTTCCCACCTGCTGAACTTGCAATTGCCAACAAAATGAAACCCTGTTGAATTTGATAGCGACAATATCATCAGGAAGTGATGCTAAAAAGGGGGAAAATTACTGTTTCCATTTGTCGATTTCTGACAAAGTTATTAAAGAATTATGCTGGCGGTGGCCAAGAAATTTATCAAGGGCAAAAATTCGGCATCGTTGTTTTACATTGCCTGTTTCCGGCTGCCGACTTTTGGCATATTCCGATGTCAATTTCATCATTAAGTATTATAAAAAGTATCTGGATATCTAAAGTTATTATAATCAAGCAATTGCCAAACGGCTACCTAACATTGGAGACACTATTTCAGAAAATATAGTAATTATAACGATAACAACCGTCGAGCTCTAGTATCAGTAAAAAAGATATTTCTCCTGGTATCAGCAAAACAGATATCCCTTCTGTCCTGGTATCAGTACAATAGACTTCCCTCCTGTGCTGGTATCAGTAAAATTGACATCCCTCCTAACATAGTATCAGTAGTTTCTGCATTGGTGTGTTTTGGGCTATATAGAGACCGTGATTACCTTTTCAAACCTGTAAAACCCATTTAGATGTGAGGGGAAGTGGCTTATCTAGACTCAGAAAAATTTCCGCCGTTTTCGTCGGCCAATGGAAAGGAGGTTACTATATAAAGGCACTCAATTAATCGGTGCCGTTTTCGTCGGCCAATAGAAAAGGGCTTATATAATGTTAACACCTATGATGGAGGACCGCCTATTTTTGGTGAATTGTATGTCGTCATGCTTGTTGTTCAATGAAAATAAATAAATAAAAAACACCACACTTACATTTAGAAATTCTGCGACTTAATATAAGGCCTAGCGTCCACCTACTACGATAGAAATCTAGACCTACCGATATGGCACCGATACAAAAAAACAAATATCGGAGACATATCGAGAAGGTGCAAAATCGTAGACATAAGTCTAGACATGCCAATCCACCACGCACTGTATGGGGTTTTTATCGGTGTCTAATCGCAGAACCGTGGTCAACTGCCCGGATATTAGGGGACCTGCCGACGCGATTTTGTTTTTTCATCGGTAGGTGCATCGTAGACCATATCAGAGCCATATCGTAGTAGGTGGACGCCGGGCCTAATGCGCTTTGTGTGAGACACTCAGTAGACTTTTTGTTTGTTTCTTCATGTGACAACGCGGAGTGGAGAGACAGACGGGATGAGTCTCTGCCTGCGTTCCCCTGGCGGCGCCACAAGGAACCACAGGTCACATGATCACACACTCGTCAGCCCTCTGGCGGCCTGCCAGCAAGTTGACATATTCAGTTCAGCGGGCGTTGTAACGGATCCGGTCTCCCGGAGATGTAGCCGGTACATGTTCATGCGATTTCTACCGTGGTGCGAAGGATGAAGTCTCGCGCATTCACGCTGGGCTCGTAGCCTGGCGTGATCTCGAAGCAAATGACCGTTCTTCCAGGAGAACTCTAAATGACCCACTTGGCAACGGGAGGATTGTTTCCCTATCAATCTGTGACCTTTTACCAGACTGCTTACCACACTTAACAGAGATTGCAGTAAATGAGTATTATTGGTGTTATTTAGTCCTTATTAATCAGGCCTTTTAGGTGAACTAATTGTCTAAATATAGCCTTCTCTTGTCTTATGAAGCTTTTATCCTCGAGTAATGAATTCTAAAAGTGGTCTATTTGAGTAGCATATTATGAACTGATATATCATCTGATATAATATCATCACTGTTACCGTTACATAATTGCCCTTGTCTGTCTTATCTTAACCTTAAACTCCTCTCTATATACGTCAGTTTCTATCAAAGGTTGCTTGTTCAGGGCCTCTTCCACCAGGCAGTCTGCACAGCTACAAGAACTCACGGCTACCGTATATCAGGCGGGTATAGAAGTCTGTCTGGTGGAGCAGGCTACATGCTCATTGGCAGCCGCACAGCAGTGTAACGGTAAAACCTATTCCTATATACCTATGGCTGTACTATCTATGCTTACACCACGCTCTGGGGGGTGGAGTAACTATCTGATACTACCCAAGGTTGGTATACTACCCAAGGTTGACATTTAGACCAATCAGATTGTCTCTTATTAAACCACATTTGAAGGTATATAGGAATAGGGAAACCAAGTACCAGTGAAAGGAAGTCAAAATTACTCGGTAAGGCTTGGAAAAATTACTGCCCGCGGCCAGGGCCTTGGGCAGTAATTTTTCCAAGCCTTACCTCGTAACTTTGACTTCCTTTCACCGGAACATAGTTTCCCTCTAATATAACAGCATATGCTGGCAGGTAGCATGACCGCCAGGCGACGTTGACCATGGGACAGGCATGTGGGTTTGTATATTATAAGCATGTCTGGCAGATGCCCGATGATGTTAATATCACGGTTGGCCCGGTGGAACACACCCTTTAGTAGATTTTTCAGGATGGTTATAGGATGATAGTTGATACACGAGGCTGCTTCCACGATTTTCGAGCAAGTGACCGTACCGCATCTCGGTGAGAGTTGCGCGGAGATGAATTATTCATTTCTAGTCAACAGATCCAGACTCTCATTGGTCAGCCAGGTCAGCTGACCTTTTTCTGACTTTTTCATTGGGTGTAATGTCAAACAAAGAGTGGCGGACATTTTTTCCCTACATTCTCTTGGAATGAACATTACATTAACTCACAGCTGGGATACTCCAAGAGAAGATGCAGCAGGGTTGAGAAAAATGACATACATATGGTTGTAGGATAATCATCTATATAATCTACCAGGTAGTTTACATATGGTTAATAACATGAACCTTGTTCAATTCATGCTCTTTGGTAGTGCACACCTTGCTCTTCAGAAGAATCACTTTATGAGCAATTGCCTCCCGATAACCATCTCTGTGCATGAGGCTTGAGTAAAGTCAAAGTAACCTTTTCATAGAGAACCACACGGCATCCTAGGTGGTGCTTGTGGATATCAAGTGGCAATAATTTGGCGTCGGAATGGCCTCCTCATTTACCCCTGTTTACCTACACAGTTAGGACAGCCTATTTAACACACTTAACCCCCAGCCCTAATCCGCACTGTCCTTGTAGGGCCAAGGTCAAGCAGGGCGACCACGGCTCAACACCTCCAGATAAACAGCACGTAAATCTGCTGCCGAGCCAGCTTAACTTGCCCACTCAGACCATTAAGTCGTTATCGTATCATGCGGCGCTCCGTGCGGCTCGGTGAAAGCGTCCCCGGTCGTCCGGCCCGCTTACCTTGGCGAGTCGCCAGGGAAACGTCAGGGGACGTGGAGGTAGGGAGAGGGGGTTCCCAGAGAAACGGGGTGTTGACATGTACGTGTGTAGGAGTGGACGCTCAAAAAAGGGGCTCATACCTAAAAGCCGGGCTTCCTATGCGTGTCCGATGTAATATAGAGCTGGCTTTGCCTCATACCCCAGTGCACACCCTCTACCCCCACACACGCTCCCGCTCTACCTGGATTTCCACGCAGGTAAGGATTGGATCATTTTTTTTATCCACTGGTGATGTGAAAGCCCGTCAGAGATCACACAGAGATAAGACTTGATATCTGTACGGGTCGAGTAAGGATGTCGAGTACCCCGCCCTCTACCCTGCCCACCTGCAGCTGAGTTCCTCCTGATCCCATCTTCACATCCCTTGGCGAAGGCATACATTTTCCAAGACCAATATAGCAATAAGAAAAATATATTCAGGTACAATAGTTTGTATATTTTTAAGCTATGTGGTATGTCAATGTCCTCAGAGTTGAAAAAGTCATAACCACAGTCGACCTTTTTAATGCACCCCTTATTTACCCCAAACACGAGACTCTCTAGCGGATCCAGAGAGCAGGCAATACTATAAAAGAAACCAACCAGTTCTGGTCACAGTCGTCGTTGTCCATAGCGTTACAATGCGGAGTGATATGAACGAGGGGACGGCAAAACGTTAAAATAACATGGAAGACAACGACTGTGACCAAAATGAGTTGCTCTCTAAATTCATCTTACCCCCGTATACAGTAAATAAACTAAGTTTTTCTGGGTAGCCCTATAGGTCTATCTCTTCTGCGACCGAATCCAGGATGGACGCTATACACCATAAGGATGTAATGCAGAAAGAAAGGGCACGCTATATAAGCTACCCATCTAGTTGTAAAACATTGTTCAATAGATACTTTAACTGTGTAGTGGAGGTAGGACATTCGCTTGTCTCGCCGGTGTAGGACTGCTGACGCATTGACTGTGTATATATTGACCGGCAACTAGCGGCAGAATCAATACGCGGTGCTGGGGGCACTCTATTATCGCCCACTGCAGCATGGATATAGGTGTTTGCGGCACCCGGGGACGGCTGGTGGACGGCGGCCGACGCACGCTTTGTCCCTATACGCCCGGGCACCAGCAGTAAGTGGCGGTGTGGGCGCGGGGACCTTCAAATCAGCGCCCAACACTGGAGTGTACAAACCCTGGAGTCTGTCATCCACGCCCGGCCTCACTCCAGGCCCTATCGACTCCACACACACGCCCCACCATCCTCACTCCAGACGCAGTAGACATGCTCGGGCTTATTTTAGATTTCAAATATTTATCTCACGCAATAGTCTTAAAATTGGGGATTCGTACTCAACGCCCATGGAGTTTTGTAAAAAGATATCCAATTGGAGATGATGTGACAAACGTTTGCAAATAAGTTTGGAATCGCACTCGATCCACATATATATTGCCACTGAGAATATGCCATTCGTTTTGGTTTCCTACATAATCCCACTCTGGTTTGCCTCGTGGGATTACTTCACAAACAAAAGTCACGGCATGCTTTCAGCAGCAGTGGATTTCAATGCAGTTCCTACTTGGATTTACATGTAAAGTCGGCGCATCTGTGGGGGTAGGACTATATAAGGGGGGAGGTTGTCATGTTGACTGGAATGGAGGAGTGTGGGGTGATTGATAATGCCCCTTCGTTCACCACCAAGGCCCAGTACCTCCCTCCCTCCCTGCACACAATCCCCCGGGTGTAATGTATGGGAGAATGGCATGGCAGCAGGGCTCATGGACGTCAAAGGGTAGACGTATGTGTACGTGGAGAGGGGAGGGGGGAGTAGGGCGGGTGGGGGAGTCTTCGTGCACTGTGGCGACACCTAGCGGCGCGGGGCCGAGGCTGGCGTCCCCAAGTTTCGTGACAGCGTCTCTCGTCCTGCGTCTCGTGTCTCTGTGGCTCCCCCTGGCGGGCAGGATGTGCCCTGCCCCCACCCCCGCCCCCGTGCGTGTTCTCCCCTCACATCAAGGCGCATGCGTGATCGACCACCGGAAGCAGCGTCCTCAGGGACTGCCTTTTCCAGTTGCGGCCCTCCGCTGCTCCTCCGCCGCAATGAAAGAAGCCATCTTTGATTTTTGACTTAAGAGGACGGCTGAAATCAGGGCGAGTAGGGGGAGGGGGTTGCCTCTTTTTCGTCTGCTCTTATTTCCTTCCGAGTAAGTCGCAACCAACTCTCAAGACGGCGCTGAAAGGGGGTCGAGTCGGAGGGCGGTAAAATATAAAGCGGCAAAGTACCGCCATGGTACAAAAAGTAGTGCGCGACACAAAATCAAAACTGAGAACTCAACCACTTTAATGGCGCTCTTAAAGTTCCGGTTCTCAGTCCGACTTTTCTGTGTCCTGCGACGCATGCGCCGTGTGTAAGTGCGCTGATGGTGACGTAGGCTGAGAAGCAGACGACAATCGGAGCTGATGGACGACAACAAGTCACAATCAGCGTCCCATTTCACCCCCGTATCCCTACTCCCATCCCCAACCCGGCCCCCGCCACACACACACAGTGACACGCCGTCCTCTAGCGCTCAGCCCGCTTTATGAGGGCCTTCAGGGCGGGTTTATATCGAGCAGCTCACAGGCGAAAAAACCCTCAAATTTCCCGCCACTATACACACCATTGTCGTCTGCTTGTGGGCCGCGACGCCCGCTAGACGCTGATCGACTTGTGGCGCGCGCTCTGTCATCAAGGCGTCGAGCCCGGCGCCGAATTGTCTATTTATTTTCGCCGGCACACCACGGCCACCCTCCACAACCCCTCCTGGAGGAGTAAGCACCGGCGACCTGTAAGAGTTTCAAGAAATTCCATAAAGAGGCTGCAATCCTCTAATTCCCACGTCGCTGATTGTATGATGGTGCTGCCACCACGCTGCGACCCCACGCTCCCGCGGCGACTCGGCCACAATAGCCAATCATTGTCTGCCGTGGTTTATTTCAAACACCTTTCCCTTTATATCTAGTATTTTTTCTGCCCCCACCCCAGCACACTGCCCTATTGGGACAATGCTAAACCTGCGCTGGGAATTGTTGTCGCATTGGATACGCTATGGCTAATTTTCACGGAGGAATACTTCATGTGCATTGTATTTATTGCATAAAGGTTCACGCTCTATTGAGCGCGTGCAGCAATGGCCGGGAAATTTCTAGGAATGCAGTCAGTCGTGCTGCATTTTATCTGGAGAGGAGGGCTGGGGTTTTTCGGAGGAGGGGGAGGGGGCAGAGGGTGGCTTAACGCCCTGAGAAGAAACCTGTTCCATTTCCTCGCGCGCGAGAGCGTTTCATTTTGTCACGTGATTACGGTGTCGCCATTTCAAAGACAAATGTCGGACGAACGTGCGCGCGCAACCCGAGCGGAAGTGGGGCGTGCGCAGTACAATGTGCGCAGTGGGCAGAAAACGTGGCAGGCGCCATTTGCGCATGTGCGGGGAGAGACAGTGGAGGCGGGGTGGAGAGGCTGAGGAGAGGGGTGTGGTAGAAGGGTAATTACCCGCTGAAAAGGGGATAAAATAGAAAGAATCCCATTTGAACGTTGGCGACTTGTCATAGCCGCCCTGGGATTTGTCGTCTTAATTCACGTTTAATGCCAGGCCTCACAGGGTAGAGACAGTGTATGGGATACCGAGAGGTGTCTTTCAGCAGTTTACATCGTATAGTTGTTGCACATTTTGAGCATCCCCCGAAAACACCTACATTATTTTCTATATATTACTTATATAGAACGACCTGACCATGCTGTACAAAATACAAAACAAGATGATAATTTATAGTTCACTACGAACCGTAAATTAATATCGAGTTTTGTGGGTTGTTGGATGATTTAGTCAATGTGCACGGAACTGTGTTCCGTATTTTGCCAATGGGAACAGTGTTCTGTACGGTATTTTTTATGTTATACGGGGAAACGGTCAGTACTTACAGTATATATATGTTATGGGTATATATTTATATCAGGTACATTCCATTATTGAGATTGCAGACACTGTTTAGTGCTATGAAGCTATGTTATATACTTTCGGTAGGATTTCCCTGTGAATCACTGATACATTTCATAACGAGCAAAGTCAAATATTGGATACCTGCCATTTTATACCTTCCAACCTTTTACTATATACCAATGCCGTATATACTGTAAATACGCACAGTTTCGGCATATGACGTAAAAATACTGTACGGACCACTGGTCCGTACAGGAAAATACGGACTACCTACCCATACACATTTATTAAAATATTGGTTGTTGAGCAAAATGAAACGCCTCGGTCCATACAAACCATAAATTACCATAATAAGCCTGGCAGTCGTATACCGCATAGTCATATGCCCTCCAGCCTTATACCCACTAGTCTTGTACCTACCTGTCTTGTACCTACCAGTTTTAAACCCACTAATTGTACATATATATATTTTTAAAAGGTCTTTATTGCGTTCGGTCTCTTGACCGTTCTTCCAGGCAATGTGACAAAACGGTACAAGGTAACATAAATAGTAACACGATGATATATATATATATAATGAGAACGTGTAGATACATGCAGTTCTCCATCAGATTAAATCACATGTTAGATAATATTCAAACTATATTCATATTCTTCTTAGCATACTATGTTCTGATATATGCCACATATTGAAGGTAGTCATCGTTTCGTGGGATTATGTACATTTTTAATATTGAACAGGCAGCAAACACCGAATAAACATTGTCATTTTACATTCACTTGGTCGTCAATAAGGCCCCGGCGTCCACCTACTACGATAGAATCGTAGACCTCTCGATATGGCACCGATACAAAATGTCAAAATCGGTGCCATTTCGGGAAGGCGCAAAATCATAGACATATGTCTAGACAAGCCAATCCACCACGCATTGTATGGGTTTTTTATCGGTGTCTAATCGCAGAACCGTGGTCAACTGCCCGGATATTAGGGGACCTGCCGACGCGATTTTGATTTTTTTATCGGGAGGTGCATCGTAGACCATATCGGAGCCATATCATAGTAGATGGACGCCGCACCTTATTATCAATATCATTTGCCAATTAGCTGCGGACATTTCTTTTAAACGTGATCTTGCGGGCATTTAGTTGAGTCTCATGCGATAGGCTATTCCATAGACTTACACCTATATATATATATGTGTGTGTGTGTGTGTATATATATATATTTGCAGTGAACGGGGCACCCACATACATTCCCCTGTTTTTCTCCATAACCAGAGTTCCCCTCATGGAAACCCCCCTCCTCCCCCCCGCCTCCTCTCATCACAGCACGGCGGAGGTCGACCGAGTACCCGGAGAATGGGCGATAATCAGGGACACCAAGGAGGACGAGCGGAGTAGGGAACCAGGACAAGAGAGACGCATTAGAACTATCGATCGCCGGCCCGTCTAAAGTTAGGCTTACAGCAAGTGTAGACCACCTGTGAGCATCTGTCTAAAAAATGCATATGTGACCTACGCCAGTGTTGTTTGTTGTTTGTTATTTATTTGGGTTTGTTTTTTTTGTGCTTATTTCATTTTTTTTAATATGAGTCTCTTCATTGATTTTTTGACAGATACATGTTTCGGTTTGATACAAATGTTCATTTGTCACAATAAATTTATCCACAGTTTAGGTACAATTTACTTCCATTCCTTTTAAGCCTGTTTGCTAGGAGTGACATATTTCTTGTCGTCCATCTTGAACATCAAACTCCGAATATAACGCACTGCGGCGTCGGGGCGAATGTCGGCGATCGGTGACCTCGAACTAAGCCATAGTTCGGCCACAGTTGTGGCGTTTTCTCCTTATCTTTTTAAGCATAGATACCTTCTGAAATAGAAACTGAAAGTATGTTCCATGTATCGTGAAAGCTTGATTCTCAATTGGCACAATGGTGCATGAGCATGTTTTTGTGTCCATGATGACAGGAATTAAAATGCTTTTTCTCGGCACGACATACATGTAGATACTTCCGAACAACACACTTTCACTTTCAATACAGTAAACATCGAATTTCCGTAGGACTGGCATCTATCTACCTTTTGAGCAGCCTCAGTTTGCCCAGATCCCGATTTCCCGCGTCCAGGTCAGCGCAATGTCGTCTGAAGGTCATACAGACGTCGTCTGAAGGTCAAATCACAAAGCTTGTACCCGATACGATCTGTGATCATGCTCACACCCACGCCAGCACCCAGCGCTCTACAGGGCTGACCACTTCCGCTGCCAGAGGTCAGTAGGGGTCACTGCTTCCGGTGCGTGAAGGTGGTGATTCTTGCCTCCGAGTGTGAAGAGCGTGAACGGGACGGTCGACAGTTTGGAGGCAATGACAGGGGTGAGCATCGACCCTGGAGGAAAAATGAGGGTCAGAGGATCTGCTCCGGGTCTGTGGATGGGTCACTGCCTGGAGGAGAAGAAGAGTTGGGCAGGATGTGAGACTGAGGTGGGAAGGGTGTGAGGGGATGGTATGGGGCTTGTAGTTGTATAGTGTGTAAGTTGGACTGAGATGTAGCATGGGAAGGGTGTGTTTTAGTGTGTGTGGGGCTTGTAGTTGTACAGTGTATTAGTCAGGTGTAAGGATGTGCGGCTGAGATGTGGCATAGCAAGGGGGTGAACAGAAAGCGTGTAGCTGTACAGTGAACAAGTCAGGTCTGAGGATGAGCAGATGAGGTGTGGCACGGGAAGGGTGTTGGGGGAAAAGTGTGGGTCTTGTAGTTGTAGAGTGTATAAGTTATGTTTAAGGATGTGCAGCTGAGATATGGTATGGGAAATGCGTGTGTGGAAAGTGTGGGGCTTGTAGTTATAGGCCTGGCGTCCACCTACTACGATAGAAATTTAGACCTCCCGATATGGCACCGATACAAAAAGCAAATATCGGAGACATATCGGGAAGGTGCAAAATCGTAGATATATGTCTAGACATGCCAATCCACCACGCATTGTATGGGGTTTATATCGGTGTCTAATCGTAGAAATGTGGTCAACTGCCCCGATATTAGGCGATCTTCCGACGCGATTTTGATTTTGTATCGGGAGGTGCATCGTAGACCGTATCGGTGCCAAATCGTAGTAGGTGGACGCCCGGCCATACAGTGTATAAGTCAGATATAAGGAGGTGCAGCTGAGATATGGCATGGAAAATGAGTTTGTGGAAAGTGTAGGGCTTGTAGTTATACAGCGTATTAGTCAGATGTAAGGATGTGCAGTTGAGATGCGTGGAATTGTCTCCAGTCATCTTTGGTTCGTAGTGGCTTTGACAGGTGTTTCTGGCCTATTTAGTTTGGTTTGTTTTAGGTTATGTGCTGCTCTATATCCATATAATTGTTTTGTTAGGTGGTTTCTTTTGTTGGTTCTTAAGTGAACTCGCGGGTCAGGATCTAAGTAAGATACAGGTTTATTGAAGTCCAAAATGGAAGGTATGTGTTGTTATGTCAACTGAGTCATGTTGTTTTCTTCAAGAGCAGGGCTCAGTTGACGTAGCAACACATTCACACTATTTTTAACAATTATTATTAACGGTTTCCCTGACACACCTCTAATGTTATGGCTTGTTTCGTACCATGGTCATCATTTGTCGGAGTGCGTTGAGAGTAGTGGGAGCCCAGCTTTAGGTACCTTGGTGGGACTGTGGGGAGATGGCATATATGCGGCTGCGTACGAGGGTAGTCGATGTTTTGGCCTCGGGCTGTAAAATGCTTGATGTTGCACACTCAACTTAGTCGCTGGTTACCTCAGGCAGTCATGCCGCACCAGGCTTCGCCAACTTTCGCTCGGCTTCCTCAACAATTGCGTTACCAATTACGTCTAGTCCAGGCATACATTAGTAATTCACCAAGAGCCTGCCAGGTCACAGCGCAGGAACTTCGCGGAAAACATGGCGGTAGTCAAGGTCTTAAGTCCACTAAAGTTCAACGTTTCAGTCCATACGGTCTATGTGGTGTGATAAATGCTTATAATATTATAATTGTAATTCTTTCCTCAGCACAACACCCATGAGGAAACAAGGAACAGGGAATATCAAAAGGAAGTTACATTGACACAAGAAAGCAGCAGCAAATAAGGATATTTCAAGCAATGTATGGTGAATTTATTCGTCCCAATGGAGGTTTTTTACGTCTCCGTGGTCGGAAAAACATATTTTCGTGGTCGCGAAACGGTGGGTTACGGCGCAGTAACAGCTACGCCCGGTTATACAACACTAATTCAAGCAATTACACTTAATGGTGACCATTATGAACACAGAAATTGTTCTTTGTGATTGTCAAATGCAGAATGTAACCAATGAATTCATGAAATAAAAGATTTTTCTAGAAGAAAAGTCATGAAGGAAAGTCAAATCGGTAGTCTACTTATCAAATGAACCGTTTTCTACATCCTTTTGAGAAGCTAGCTGATATCGGACAATCAAAATTCCATATTGCCCCTCTACCATGAGTTCTTATACAATTGTAAAGGTATCGTTTTGAAATCAACAATCAGTATCACTCTTTGGGGTGGGTTTTTGTTGTTGCTTTTTTATTTGTACAAAATGTATTACAATAATGTCCTCTGCCAAGGCAAGTGTTCTGGCCATTCTGTGAACAGCAATAAAATTAGATGGAAATAATCCTCGTCTGTAGTGTAAGTATACAATATGTACAGTATGGTAAGATAATGATGATTGATGAGAAAGAAGTACACGTTAGTGAGGATCTACTCTCAAAAGAAAGTCCAACTTCTTCAGATAATATTTCTTTTGTTTCATTGTAACAGATAATATATTTAGAAAAGGAATAGTATCACAATGTTGACAGTAACTTATGCTAGTTCAACCTCTCATACAATTGACTGCCATAAAAATGCTTTCTAATACGTTTGATTTAAGATTATTTTTCTAATCTACCTGAGCAAATAAAGGTTTAGTGAAATAACGGCTTTTAGAATCTCATGTTCTTCTATCCACATGGCCTGCATAGTGTATTTCAACTCATCTCATGTATATGAATTCAGAAATCAGAGATAAAGTAGATGTGTAGAGTGATACTCCGGTAGCTTGGGTACCTTATCACGTGTTATTGGAAATTTTCTTTTCTGGTGTTATCCCTAAATAATATTGTCCTGAAGATGAGTGAAGTATATTTTAAACTAAGTATTGGATTTATTCATACACAACAAGGGCCATTGTTCTATACGTATGATTCATTTTGTGTCGATATAGTGCAACGCCACGTGTTTACATATACATGTATAGTGCAGAGGGAGATAAACTGTTACCCGAAATAAGCATAATCCATCAGCACATCCTGTTTTTACTACAATCGCTATGAAATACTGTCTGGCGGAGAGAAAATTCCGTGACTTGACGCCACCCATCGCTGCTCGGGGGAGAGGTTGTATCAACTGTAATCAGATGTCAATTCCTATCTTAACATCTGTTCCTCTCAGCAAACGATAAAAATCTCCCACGAAAACTGAAAATGCTGGGTGGGTGGGTTTGATCTGCAAGGCTTGTGTTTGGAGAGTGAGTGATGGAAGAGTTGGTCTCCGGCCACAGTCGTCATTACGGAGACATAAATCACGTGGCCGAGAGTTCTGCTGGATCTAATGAGCTGAGTGTGTTTGCGTCATGGTCGTGAAAGAGAGCAGGGCAACGTCTAAACTCCTCCCCAACCTGCCTCCAGCGACCTGACCCCCGCCCAACCTCAACCCTGGATCATGGGGCCACTTACTCAACAGCTCATTGGCTGTCACCGACCCATCCACCAAGCTGTTGTACCTACCTGTCAACTCATCTGCTGTCACCTGCCCATCCACCAAGCTGCTATACCTACCAAATAACTCATCCGCTGTCACCTTCCCATCCACCAAGCCGCTAACTCATCTGCTGTCACCTGCCCATCTACCAGTCACCAGCCCATCCACCAAGATGTTGTATCTACCCGTCAACTCATCTGCTGCAACAGGCCCATCTACCAAGCTGCCGAACCTACACAATAACCCATCTGCTGTCACCTTCCCATCTACCAAGCCGCTGTACCTACCTGTCAATTCATTGGCGGTCACCAGCCCATCTACCAGACTGTTGTACCTACCCATCAACTTATACACTACCGTAAACACATCCACCAAGCTGTTCTATCTACCCCTCAACTCATCTGCTATCACTGGCTCATCTATCAAATTGTTGGTCCTACCTGTCAACATATTTGCTGTCACAGGCCCATCTACCAGGCTGTTATACCTACCCAATAACTCATCCACTGTCAGCTGGCTATCTACCAAGCCGTTTTACCTACCTGCTAATTCATCTGCTGTCACAAGCCAATCTACCAGGCTGTTGTAACTACCAATCAACTTATACACTACCGTTAACACATCCACCAAGCTGTTGCACCTATCCCTAACTCATACACTGTCACAGGCCCATCTACAAAGCTGCTGTACCTACCCAATAACTCATCACCTGACACATGCCCATCTACCAAGCCGTTTTACCTACCCACTAAATCATCCGCTGGCACAGGCCCATCAATGCTATGCCTACCTGTCAATTCATCTGCTGTCACCAGCCCATCTACTAGGCTGTTGTACCTACTTTCCAACTCATTCGCTATCACCAGCCCTTGCATCAAGCCCAAGCCAACTCATCTATTGTACTCTTCTCATCTGCCAGGCTGTTTTATCTACCTGTCAACTTATCCACTGTCACCAGCCCATCCACCGAGCTGTTATATCTACCCATCAACTCACCCACTACCATCAACTCATCTAATATCATCAACCTATCCATCTGTCTGTTTTACCTACCTGCCAACTCACACATAACCATCAGCATATCGACCAAGCCACTATACCTACCCATCAACTCATCCAACATCATTAATCCATCCACCCGGCTGTTTTCCTACCCGTCAACTCATCTCTATCATCTGCCCATCTACCAGGTCTTTATACCTACATGTATTTCTAAACTCATCCAACATCATCAATCCATCCATCCTACCCGTCAACTCATCCATACCATCAACACTTCCAACTGAATGTTATACCTCTCATCATCATGAAGAAAACATGAACTGCCGCATGATTCATTCCTAATAGGTTCTATACAAGACAGTTAAATCGGGAGAAGGTCTTGATTGGTTCTATATTGGGATATTCACTTATTGTATACTTTTTACATCATTATTTTGCCAAATTTACCCGGAGGTCACCAAGTGAAAACATCACAGGTAACCTAAAAGCAATTTACTAGGGCTAATTATTGCACTTTACTACTTTACTCCTGGTTACGTAAATGTTTATCTCCACTTTTCAGAACCTTGGCCTTCAACACGATCCGGAAATCCATGTGTTGAATGGACATGGGTCTACGTCTATTAACCAGGAGCGAGAGACTAGCAAACCAGAGGTTACACTATCAGAGCTTAACAATTTACTACAAGATATTGACGTAAGTAAAAGTAGTGGGGTAAAGAATATAAATTCAAAAGTCTTAAAGGATGTCTTCTCTATTCTCATGGATCAGCTAAGACACCTGTATCAAATATCTATTGACGAATCAACTTTTCCAACTGACTGGGCGAAAGCCGACATTATACCAATACCTAAGAATGGTCTGTCTGAATCGGTGAATGACTGGAGACCTATCTCATTATTGCCCCTACCGGGAAAAATTATTGAAATGGTTATTCATAAGGAAATTACCGACTATCTGGAAATGAACGAACTGTTAAATCCCAATCAATATGGTTTTAGAAAGGGAAGGGGGACAGTGGATGCTATTACTAAATTTGTACAGGACTTATATAAAAACAGGGATGATGGGAGGGTTACTGTGGCTATATGTGTAGACATGAGTAAAGCATTCGACAGGGTAAATCATTCAATGTAAGTTACTAAACTTAGAAAAATGGGTATAAACAAACATGTTGTAGAGTGGACTGAAAATTATCTATTTAATCGACAACAAAGAGTGAGAGTGGGTGATACTTTATCAAGTTTTTTTATCTGTTTGAGAACTTGGAGGAACCAATAACCCGTACTCAACATAAAAGAATCATTAAGTTAAAGAGACCAAAGACCGCCTTCTTAAAAAAAAGCCCAATTTATATTAGCATGAATAAATGGAACAACCTTCCAATTGAAATTCAAAATGACAGTTTATATTGCTTTAAAAAACACCTGAAAATGAAATACTTTGTGAAGTACAAATGGGTTGCTTGTTGGGTTTGACATAATCGAACACGTTGGTTATTTGGTTTATTGGTCTCTTTTGATACTCTCATTAGAATCATTTTACTCATTTACCCCATTATCATCTTGTACATTATTTTCTTCTCCAAAGATTATGTACATCGTCACGAGAAAACGTGGCCTAAAAATCTGCTATGCAGAGGCTACTTCTATGTACCCTTCTACAGTACTCAAATAAAGAAATAAACAAAAAAACACCAGGGAGTGGCATAGTTATAGAACATTATAGGACAAAGAATAAGACATGGGATTCAGTCCTGCTCTTTCTCCTTTGCAGAGTTGATAAACAACACTACGATGAATACATCTATTCAGGTATTAACCGAGATATTTCAGATCTTTTGGTTACTGCCTCTTACAATTATCATTTGAAATCAGATTAAGGGCCTCAAAGGCACCCCTAACATAAGAAGTTTCCCTTGTCATATATACATGTTCTCACATATATATATATATATATATATATATATATATATATATATATATATATATATATATATATATACATATATATATATACATATATATATGTATAATTTATATATATATATATATATGAAGGCAGAGGTGCAGACATGTAGACATACATACGGATGCATACATGAAGACAGACAGACATACATTCACACAAAGATATAATGATACACGCATATAGCATGCTCAGACAAAAAGCCATTTTCTACTGGCCGATTATTTGCCACTGATCTGTGGAAACCACCGACGCCAGATTGGTGAATAGGAACAAACAGGCAAAGAAGTGTTCATCGATTAATTGTGCACAGACTATGCAATAATGCCAACACCGCAATGATTATTGTGTTTTGGAGGACAGTTGTGTCGGTATGGACCTATCAAATGCGGCAGAAACAAGACATGCACGACACACTCACCGATTTTTAGATACCGACGTCCAGTTGTTGGCCACCACCAACCGTCTTTTAGAAGAACTCAATTAATCGGTGCCATTTTTGTCGGCAAGTGGGAAATGGCATATACTAATGCACTGATATACTAATGTTCCATTTCCACCTACAGATATGATCACCGATCATTGCATTTGGCAACACCAACCGATTATGTGACACTTTTGGTGCCATAATAATGAAGTGGAAATATAATAGGCTGACGATTATTTTTCTCCACATTACACGATATAGCACCATTATTGGTTATTAGTACGGCTTTCGCAATGTCTCTATATACAAATTATTAGTGGTAAATCAACAACAGTGTAAAAGACTGTCGGGATCAGAAAACAGTATGTTTAGTAAATGCCACAAATTAGGTGCATTGATGGTTGATGATAGATTGATGCAAATATTATCTCACCCCGGTATTTTTCTCCATAGGCTTAACGTTAGGAACTCGTACTCCACGGCCGTGAAAATTTTGTGCTCAATACTCAATGGCTAATTTGGCGAGTCATTCCAGCAATAAATGATGTTTTACGGGGTGAGATAAAATCAGAAACCCACTCGATGAGAATAACTTGGTCTGCACTCCACCTCGTTTGACCGCTACATAAGTCACTCAGCTTCGCTTCGTGGATTACTCCGCAGTCAAACCCAGTGGAGTACGGGCCAAGTTATTCGCATCTCGTGGGTTTCCTTCTAAGAACCACTTGCCAACTTTTGAAGGGGGCGTATATACTCAATGGCCTTTTCGTCGGCAGGTGGAAATGCCACATTACTTGTATAAACCCAGACACATGTATACATGCATACATACATACGCGCAGACAAACATCCAGGCAAAGAAGCATATGTAATCTGTTATCATTAAATGTAGTCCCTAGAAACCGTTAAGTCCTGGATATTCCCAGCCGTGTAGGCACACAAGTTTTCTAGAAAAAAAAAGGTTTGTTTAGCTGAGTATTGAGAGAGACCATTAAAACTTTTTATCCCGCATTGTGCGCTGCAATGCTTTGGTGTCCATTTCAGGGAAAAAAGAGCAACAGAAAGTTGTAATAAATCTTAAGTACAATTTATTTCTTTTATATGACCTGTGCCCATGTAGTGTGGAGACAACTATGGACACCTCTTGCCAGACAATGACAGGTTGAGAACGAAGAAGGTGTACCAATGTCTGCAAAGTAAAAGCTTAAAGCTACTGATTTCTCTTGCTAGCTCACTTCTTTTGAATGCATACGTAATCCGAGTGGTGGTGTTTTGTTATGACACCCAAGTACTATTTCACATCTTACTCGATAAAAACAGATATCTGGGGATAATTTATTATCCTACCTTTCGTGAGGCCTGACATCAAATGTGTACGAAACCCATATGAAAGAGATGCATTCTGGTGACACATTAATCATGTTCATCGTGCGAGATCGTGGTGTTACTATCTGATCTCTTAGATTAATGATAATAAACTATCTTTTTATTCTAATTTTTTGAATGTTTGCCAGGTAACCACCAAGCTCTGCAAGTGGTTGGTGTTTCCACGCGGGCCCTCTTCATCGGTTGCCAACATCTCAGATGCATCTTGTGATTTTGGATCTAAACAATAATTACACTTCAGGTCTTACAAGTATTGTTTTGGGTGAACATGTGCCTGAGATGTATGATGAAGATTGTGGAGATACAAACGTAGCTGCAATACTGTGTCTGGTACGAGGGTGATACTCCAAGAAAAGCTGGTAGTATAGTACATCACATAGATGAAGAGAGAGTCCAATTTCCTTACTCAAGTTTATTGCTGAAGGTCTAAAAATTGCATACTGGTTACATCGAAATTAGTGCACAGTTATTTCCCAACAGGGAAATCTATCGCGACCACACTCCATAAGTATAAATCTATTTTTGAGACATTACTCTGAAACTTATGTGGTTTATACTGAAATCAAGCTCCGATGTATAGCTATATTTATTTGCGATTCCCTGAAGCAGCTTGACATCAAGAGTTTTAATCCTGCTGGATATCCTTTTGAGTGCATTAAATAATTAAACAACGCTCTAGTAAATATTGAGCGGGGCTCTATAGATGCTGGCACTAAATTAAGGGATATATAGAGTCCTAATTCTAGCTCTATCGCAGTTAGGTCCATTCTCTTTCCGCTTTCCATGGCAACGCGGCGTCTCCACTTCAAGATGCGCCCTCTGGTGACAGCTAGACGGGTGGAGTTCCGCTTCCGGTTGGCTAGGCCTGTCGGGATAGGTGTTCGTCACGTGTTCAGGTCAGCGCGTCTATTGTAGCGTCCCTACCCCACCTGCCGCCATACGGAGCGCCATCTAGTGTCGTCTACACCTCCACCATCACCAACACCACACAGGAACCCGACCAGCGCCAGCCCGGGCACGTCCTGAAAGTACAAACGTAAAATGTCTGAAATAGTCGACCCACCTACACATCAACTACATCATGTATGCAGTAGAATAAAGAAGAGGTCCAGATGCACGAAATTGTCAAAATTATCAAAAATATCAGAAAAATTTACACCCACCCCTCTCCCTACTTAATACTTATAGATGCGCCCATGCTCCTCTGTTTGCGACCATTATTGATTTTACAAATTGTCATATAGATTCAATGGAGGACGTAGCATCTGGATATCCAACCGTTGTTAGATCTTAAAGTTATAACCTTAAATTGTGTAATGACAATCAAGGCCTCCCCCTTTAATATAAGTCCTAATACTATCAGCCTTGAAAGGTTCTCCTCTAATTAAGTGGAGAAAGAGAGCAAAGATATCTTATTTGTATCATCACCTGTATATATATATTATCGTAAAACTGGATGAGTTTAAATCTTGGCTGCTGTATGCCACGACTGGAGTGACTTCATGAGGTGAAGCCGAGTGAAGTCTGGAGCCAAAACTCCAGGAGTGGCATGCGGTGGCCAAGATTAAAACGAATCAGGTTTTGATTTTATCCTTCCCCATCTCCTCGATTTTTGAATATCAAATGATAACAATTCTGTATGCCACTAGTGGCATATTAAACTCCATATGCCAGTCAGCGTGGCATACGGAAACTCAATGTTAAGCCTATGGGATTTTATATTAGGGGTAGGATATATATATATATAATATATAAACCAAAATAACATTTAGCAGTCTTATAACAGATACGAGTTGCGAGATATGTCCATCTGAGAGCACACACACCCATCCCTCACATAGCCAGTCATAATCCATCTGAGATAAACTGAACTGAAGGGTGGAAGACTGGGGTGAGGGAGATACGTGGGTGACGGGAAGGGGGGGGGGAGGTTACACGTGCAGATATAGACCCAGCGCCAAGGTGAAGGTCACGACCAGGGGTCAGAGGTCAGTGACGGAGCCTTGCGCAGTAGAACACGTTCAGCTGTCAATGTGCATGCTGCCTCCTCTGTCCCTGGAACATGTACTCGGCATTGAGATATTTATATTGTTTTCTATATACATTTTATGTTTTAGCCCTGTAAGGACGGGCTCCTGTGGCAGAGCTGTGCTCTTAGGGACCGTTACAAGTATCAGCATATACTTCTAGGAGACGGGGACATTATCATCTGATCTGTAATTCGAAGCTTCATCACGTCGTATTATCTGATGATAGACGTTCAACCTGTGCAAATCTCGAGTTTATTGATAAATATTTTCTTTGTTAAAGGCATTTTCATAAAAATACAGGTGAGGTCAAATATTGCATGGCACATAATGTATTGTTGATGCCTACAAATAGAGTTTTGGTGTTGTCTCTATGTAGTAAACACCAACAGATGTGTAATGTAACACACCCATGGGATAATTGTTTTAATTTGACACGCAAAAATCGCTCTTGGCCATGCTTCATACTGCTGACCTGTCAGTCTATACGGGCGTTACAGTTCTAGTCGTTAAGTAAAACAAAACCATCTGTTAATTATCTGGGCAATGGGTGGTCGCTATTTATATACCAACATCCGCCATTGTTCAAATAGATGATTTGTAGCTTCATCACTGTTGTCCAATGTGTGGCACCCCTCCAGATGAAAACTATAGTTAGGAGGTTTGCCGTTGATAGAAACCTGGCATTACACACTACCCAGTCAGCGATAAATCATAAACCAAGTACAATTAAATGAACTATCTTCTTGAACTACTATGTAGAAATATTAGAAGAAGTCAGCAAATCATAGACGCTTGGCAAAAGGGTCCAGGGGTCGGATTAATATTTAGCAAAACAGATCCTGTTTCACAATTCATGTATATCTTCCACCTTGTCGCAATCGGGGCCTGGTTGTCACTGGTCTGGTCGCGGAGGCAATATGTGTTTTACGGTAGTAGGTGAATGCGGGGCCTTATACATTTCAAATGATGAACATGAATTGCTGAATAGATAATCCGCAGCACAGTTGTAATTGATATCGTAAGTACACAGGGAGAGGAAGTATTACACAATTTAGGAATATGTGCATACATCTCTTCTATTGCAAACAAGATGGAGAAAGGGTTCGGGGTTCATCTTTTTCCAGGAGCTTTGCGCACGTATTCTATGGATGGCCCCATTTAGGAATTGTTTGCCTAGACATTCTATCTAGTTAGATTTGCTTCAGCCTCTGATTACGGACATAATTTCGAATAAAAAAACACTTAGACTTCACCTAACGCCTGACAGGCCAAGGTATCCCGGTGAAGAGGGTGGATTAGGTGGATGTGTAGGCCCAGGGGACAGGGTCTGAGCCAGTCTACTATCGACTGTGAAATCTGAAGGAATAACACACATTTGTATTGTTTGTTTGAGTATGAAGTGTGTTGTGCTTTTTGTCTTACATGACAGTAGTCTCGTTGTCTATCAGGACAGAAGGAGCAGGAAGTGGACCGCTCGGACGGCGGTCGTCGGCGGTCACGGCGGCCGGCTCACGGCGGTCACGGCGTGCAGGGGGGAGGGAGGGTGCTGGGGCCGACCCTGACATGCGGCCCCGGGATAAATGCATCCCGCCTCACTTTGTGACATACTGTTTGTCCGCTGCACGCACCAAGATGATTTAACGCAACATAACTTGCTTTAATGGCGCCCATAACCCGGACCCAGCGATCAGTCAAGGCCTGCAGGCAGCAAGGTGTGCCTCGACAAGTGGGCTGTGGTCTGTGTGTAGCAAGGTGATGGGGACTGGGGGTGGTAGAAAAGTCGGGTATGTACTGAGGTGGTGGAAACTGCGGCTGTGTGTTGGAGTGAGCTTTAGTGTGGGTATGTACGAATTTAAGGTGTTGGGGACTTGGAGTGGGAGGAGGAGTTAACTGTGGTCTGGGTTTGCACGGAGGTGATGGTGACTGAAGGTGGGTGTAGGAGTCAGCTGTGGTCTAGAGATGTACAGAAATCATAGGGACTTCACTGGGGTTGCATGCAATTTCTTTTCTAAAATCCTTTATTTATGCTGGACGAATTCAGTACAAAAGTTAACTGGTTTTCATATTCATCCAGCTCCGTGTTGAGAAACAATCACCAAGAGTCAGGTTAAGCCATGTGAGGCTTGTTATAACAAATTCAGATTTCAACAAACAATACATATCAAACAGTTTTCTGCAACAAAGGAAAGTGGAAGCCTTGGCCTTGTCAAGCGACAGTGCTTTTACATACATTGGTTACAGTCTGGGGCTGCATGCAATGGTTATTGACTGTGTCTGCATGCTATGGTTACAGTCTGGGGCTGCATGCAATGGTTACAGTCTGGGGCTGCATGCAATGGTTATGGGCTGTGTCTGCATGCTATGGTTACAGTCTGGGGCTGCATGCAATTGTTACAGTCTCGGGCTGCATGCAATGGTTACAGGCTAGGTCTGCATGCAATAGGTACAGGATGGGGCTGCATGCAATGGGCACAGGCTAGGTCTGCATGTAATAGGTTCAGGATGGGGCTGCATGCAATGGTTACAGCCTGGGGCTGCATCATCAGTGCATGCAATGGTTACAGGCTGGGGCTGTATGCAATCGTTACAGACTAGGTCTGAAATTGATACAGACTAGGGGGGCATGCATTGGATGTAGACTAGGGCTGCATGCAATGGACACAGACTGGGTTACATGCAATAGTTGCAGACTAGGGCTACATGCAATAGTTGCAGACTAGGTCTGCATGCAATCCGTGCAGACTATCATAGATGCTTTGCTTATAGGCCTGGGGTCTGTTGAATAATTTATGCCCAAGAAAGTACAAGGTACAAGGCAATCTCGTTCAACGGTTATCGTGTAATTAGTATTCAAGCTTGTTTGCTAAGATACTCCTTGCCGATGGAAGGTCGCCCATGAGTGCCGAATAAAGTTGAGACACACCTCCCTGGCTCTCACTAGCGTACAGAAAAGGATCTTTATGTGCTGGCCTAGCTTATCGAACAGGTCCCTGACATTCATACAGTTGTTTGTGACATTGTAGCTCTGCATAATGGTTGGGCACTTTAGACTAGATATACGATTGGCCGGCACTTGGGCTATGCAGCGGTCAGATATTGAAACTGAATTCACAATTTTTCATGTCAGGATTTCACTTCATTTGTATAATGGCCTAAATGAGCAACAAATTAATTCTATAGAAACCATGATTTAAGAGTTATAATTAATTAATTCAGAAATGTATGTAAAAGCACTGTCGCTTGACAAGGCCAAGGTACCCTGGACCTGTGTATGCGCAAAACTGTCTTTTGTCTATGGGTGGCGCATGTATATCAATATTTTTTAACCACATTGTGCACCCACATCTTCAAACCCATCAATTCTCTAACGACAGGGAGCAATATAATTTGGCCATTAATCATTGATCATTGCAGCGTGTAGAATAAGGCCTGTGTTCCCTGCTACGTGATAGACCGCAGCCTCCTCGCGCGCCCGGCATACATACCGCACAGTCTCCCTGCCCCAGACTCAGAGAAGACAAACATTGTTGGCTAATTACCGATAATTGCCAGTCATAGTGCATGTCTGTGTACACTTCGATCAATTTTCATTTGCGTCTTTTGGTCTCCGCCAACCATGTCTCCAGTAGTATACCTTAGGAATTATTTGGATGTTTTTTGGGGTTTTTTGGGGGTTTTTTTTATATTTCGGTGGGCATGTTTGTCAATTTCTGTAATACGAGTTAATAGTTCTACCAATGAATATTTCATTTATCAGATGTATACATAAAATTCACATATAGCATGTATTGCTGCCTGCCGGGGAGTTTACAACATACTGAAATCATTGACAAGTTCTAAACTGCTGTCGACTCATATATCTATTCACAATAGTTAGTGATAGCATGCAACCCTATACATCTCCATTATTATCACCCTTTTTGCTTATATGGCGTTTTTCTAGCCTTAAAGTTTTTTTTTTCTTTAGTACCACAATCATGTTACTTTGCGATGTTTAATAAATGGATACCTACATTGTATCTTAGAAACTCGGCCGTATCAGAAAAATACATTTCCTAGATAAAAAAAAAATATATATACATATATAAGGTGGCGGCTGGAGTAGGGATACATCCACCCAAGTCTGTTTCTATAAATCACCTTGTGTTATGTATGTTTTACTTAATTTTGGACAGAGTCATACTCATATGTTATAGATGGACTTTATCCTTCCAATTATGACAAGATCTAGTCATCCTTAACCCTTTCCCTGCAGCACCCAGTTCCCCTGCTCAGCATTACCTGCATAAATGACCCTGCTGCGGTGGGCACCTTTTTGGGGAAATAGCAATATCACATGATGTGTCATGTGATTTGAGTAATTTACCTTGGTAACTGATGATATTTTGTTATAGCAAATCAAAGCTCGATATGTCAATAATACTTTGTCAAAATTTCTTTTAATTCAAACAATTCATTTTCTATTTATTGAATTTTGTACATAAGTATCAATGATGCCTCTAAGATCCCTTGAGGCATCTTGCTGCCGTAGCCAGGGGAATATCTGGAACCCCATGCTGCAGTTAAAGGGTTATAGATGCACATGACCTGAGCAATTGATAGTAATGTACCGAAAAGACCAGTGGTGAGCATATCTACATAAAATGTATTTACTAATCACATGTTATCAGTCTATGATTACTTAAACAATTGTATAAAGGAGAGGAATGAAGAAAAGAGGTATGGAAGGGGCAAACAGGTTTGAACTTGAAATAATAGAATAAATACTCCATATTTCATAATTTGCCACGTGTATCGTCCCATCAAGCCAACCCATGTTTCATAAGTACAATCCATCTCCATCTCGTGTTGTGGCTGTTCTAATCAATGTAATATATTTATTTCATACAAATTACTGGTCTTTATGATATTCAACCTCCCTCATCTCACCCAGCCATCCCTATCGGCGATCCCCCTCTATTTATGTCACTATTGTCAGATTGAGGTTCATCCAAGTCAATGCAAGACAGATACAGACTATGTTTATAATATCTTATAAAAATGAGTGTGCATCACGTCCCAGCTGTAGCTGTGCCTACCCACCTTGTGTTCCTTAAAAGTTAAATTTCCAATGACGAGTCATTTTTCATAATGATTTACAGGGAATAACTTTTCTAAAAGTTTTTATTTTTGCCTTAGAATTTACAGTCGTTTTTCAACTTATCCTTTTTACATGAAACAGATATGGTTAGGTATATATATATCTATATTGATTTTGCATTTAGGTATTTGACATAATTGTTTATTTCATACAATCATTATACGTGACACTATGTTGTTACGGCATGAGGAAATAAGCACCCTTAGTGATCAAATGATGCCTTATGGTAACACCATTACCGAACAAGAGATAGACAGCTTTAATAACATGTAGGGTCGTACTTCATATTTCATATCACTATTGCTTCTGAGACGCTAAGTTATCGTTAGCAAATATTATCCTGAAATAATATATCACATGCTCGCCACATTTGTCAACGACTCCATCGCTGACGTTTCTTGCTTGGTGTGTCCGCAGCCTTTCACAGGTATACAGGGTTCTGTGTCTTACCTGAGCTCACCTGAACCCTGGTCCTGACCCTACCTGTACATGTTCATTCCGCCCGCATTTACCTGCCCACAGGTGAGCTTCAAAGGAGCCGCCAGGTGCGCTGCAATCACCACCTGTTGGACAGTGACAGGGCGTTGCTCTCGTGGGTCACACTCTGTGTCTGTAGCAGCAAGTCGGCATTCTGTAGGCGAAATATCTCAGTCTTCCCGCATGCTGGAAGTTGTATAGATCATACAAGTGTTACTGGTTTAAAAATGATCTATTAAATGTATCTATCCTGGAATTAGAGTTAGAAGTAAAAGACACTGATTTTCCACTGCTTCCATCTCAGTAGATTAGGCCCAGCGTTCACTGAGCTCAAATTGTCTACTATAGGTCTCATGATATACCTAAACACCAATTAGGATGCATGCTAATGTTCCTACTCTACATGTTTGTGTTACATAAAGAGGTTCCTGATCGTCTATGTATTTTAAGTACATGTAGTATGCAATGTAGTGCATCGGAAGGTCTTAAATGGCTACCGTAGTAGGTGGACGATGGGTTTTTCATTTTTCTAAATATGCCCACATTTTTGGCCGACATGGGTCACCTAATTCCTAATTACTATGATGGGCCTTATGATGCATCCCCAGACACAAAATCGATATGGCAGTGGACAGGAAACTTCAATCCGTAGCCGATATACCCGTAAGGTCTAACATAAAGAGACTTATTCACTAACCACGAAAACGGCACCGATTACTTAAGTCCTCTAAGAAATCGGTTCGTGGTGACCAACGACTACATGTCGGTATCTAATAATCGTTGAGGGTACCGTAAATGCCTTGTTACTGTCGTATTTAACAGGGCCATACTAACAGAACTGTCCTCCAAACACAATGATGGTGAACACTTCTCTGCATGTCTGTTTCCATCCACCGATCAGGGATCTGTGGTTCCCGACTGCAGATCGGTGGCGAATAGTCGGCCAGTGGAAAATGAGAAAAGGGTATCGGGAACTCAATGAACGCCAGGCCTAAAAGGTATGACAGATATATAGGCTATAGTTCAGTTCATGATCTATGTTATAAAAGTAGAAAAATCTAGTGACATGATATATAGGCCTACTCAAGAGTATGAGAATCATATTTACTGACCTCATGATGAAAATCGTCTGAAATATGTTTTTCTCTTGTACTTCGTGATTGTCCATTGTAGAGTAAATACAGAATCAAAAGTACATTAAGAAATAACATCGAAGAGATTTTAGACGATTATCATTATACAGAGTTACATTTTACGGTATTTCTTGAATTAAATATGTTAAGTATTCATTGCATTATGAGTAGGCCTAAGCTTGTTCTGCCTTAACAAATAGTAATGTATGCATGCATACCATGAATAAGATTAGATCAATGGATATTGTTTCGTAGCGTATAGAAATATTGAGTAGTAGCGTATAGAAATATTGTTTATTTAACATATCACAATTGTATGAGGAGCACCAAAAGATCATCGTTTTTTTGTGAATAGGTCTAAAGACAAGAGAACGACGGGGAGAGATTTCATGAAAAGTATAATTTCATACATGTACGATTTTCTCGGAATATGTGAATGTTGATGGATAAAAGCGTCCGATGCCGGTATATATTAAAACCGTGCCTTTTTGTGATGGTGGAGTGCTACTTTTTCAGGTATAGTCGAGATCTACTGGTTATGTAGTCAATAAGCAGGTGTCCTAAGTGCATCATGCTGGTGAGAGGTGCGTGGCAGTATGGTGGTATTATGGAGATTAACACCAAACACCTCGACTACACACAGGTCAGCACGGTCTGTTGGCTGCAGGTCACGTGATCAAACGCAGGAGGACCGCGCATAATACAAGCCAGACTGTAAATGGGAAGCTCCCATAATCCACTAAAGGTAATAGTAAGTAAGTATGTAGTAGTGTGTGGAAGATAGAGCTGTGATACATGAGAGCGTGAGAGAGTGTATGGTTACCTTATGGTAGTAATAGAATACATGTTGTCATACTGAAACTAAACAATGCTATATCAGGGGAGACCGGTAGTCGGTGATGATTTAGATTGTGTGTAACTACACCAGGAAATATCAATCAAAAACAATTTATTCATTCTGGGCAGCAACGGGGGAGGATGTGCATTCGAGATGAACGGATAAATCACACGCCTCATTGTGAAATTTCAGCGGGGAAATAACGTGGGAAAACAGAGGGTCTGTATGCGATCCCCGATAGGAAATTACCGCCATTAGGATTATCTATCATGACCCCGGCAGGCCATTGCAAACCGGACCAAAATGAAGCAGTGAAATCGTCTGTTTTTGGATGCATTGTTGCAGGGTGCCGACGCCACTAGTGACGCCTGGTGGGCGCTGGCGTCGTCAGGGAGGCCCGGCGAGAGAGGGTCTGAGCGCGCCGCACGCACCCCGCCCGGGAGGAGGTCGCCGCCGGGTCGGCCGCCCTGGAGGCCGGGCACCCCGCCGGGGCACGGTGGGGAGGAGCGCCAGGCCGTCGACGGACCCCGGCCAGGCGGGGCGGGCACCGGGAGGGGGTGGCGCGCCGAGTCGGGTGCGGGCAGCGGAGACCGCCCTCAACATGCGATCTGTGACCAGGGACAAGCAGGGAGGTATACTAGAGCATGGAAGCCAACAGAGAGCTGACAATAGGAGAGAGAGAGAGAGAGAGAGAGAGAGAGAGAGAGAGAGAGAGAGAGAGAGAGAGAGAGAGAGAGAGAGAGAGAGAGAGAGAGAGAGAGAGAGAGAAAGTTTTAGAGTGGAGAAAAAGGCCGAGAACCAAGGACACTGAGTGAACATAGAACTGACACTGAATAAAACGGAGAGCCGACGATAGTGGAGGGTTATAGGATGGAAAAGGCAGGCCGAGAACCAAGGACACTGAATGAAACAGAGAGTTGACAATAGGGAAGGGTTACAGAATGGAGAAACAGGTTGAGAACCAACGACTCTGAATGAAGCAAAGAGCTGACAATAGACCGTTTTCTATAGGCTGGTTTTGCACCTTACCTTCTTGGTTACGCAATGCCTGCAGCCAAACAAATACCTTGTAATGAATTCTTTAGTATTGTATAAGTGAGTGTATGAGCCTGATATGTTTATAATACCCGTTTAGATTATCTCCTGAGGGAATACAGTAATTGCATCGTATTCTATGCAGTTCCAATAAATAAAAGGGGATCACTGATGATGTGATGAGAACGTATAAAAGTTTATAAGACTAGTTTTGAAAATGTAAAAGGTTAATTTTTATTTTTTTATTTTTTTTATTTTGATAAATACAGACATTACAATCGCCCTGGTCGTGTGCGTTCTTCCTTGCGTTGTCCAGAACATATAATACAGTACACCACAGGACATAAGACAGAACTAACAAAGGACATTAACAACAGACATAACATAAACAATACATCACAACACCAACAACACAGAATTTTTTGCCCACCAGTAACGTGTAGTCCGTTCTTCGGTATTAAATCCACCCAGTCACACCACTAAATCATAATACTCACTGTATTGTTCACACACAAGCCAGAGCAAGTCATTTCTTAACTTTTCCCTATTATACCTAATTTGATTTGATTTGGTTTGAGTAACCCATTCATATTCATACATCGTAGTTTATTCAAATAAATCCCAGGTCATATGACTCCGAGGATACTCTATCAGGTCATATGACACCGATATCACTGGCATATAGCCTGTACTTTCTCGTAGATCTCTGGTTTCATTAAATAGATCTTGATCTCACTTTTGAACTCTTTCTTAGCGACTAATTTCTGCGTACTATGTTTTAGCAAGTTCCATAGCTCACTACCTTGATAGAGCGGGCTATGCTTGTATTTCTCTGTTCTTGGCTTCTTTATTTTAGTTGAGATTTTTGATTCCCACGAGTATTGCAGGTTCCTCTCATTTCCAGTAAATTACCAGGTATCTTTTGCCACTTAAAAGGTTAACTGAGATTGTCGCGTTTGCCCCCAAAAGGGCAAGACTGGAACAAAGACAAGACGAATGTTGACCACATGGCCTGGTCATGTCGTGTGCCCTGAGCTGACATCAGCCGCGATGCTCTACCCTCTGCCTGTACTACCCCTCACCTGGCCACACACCTCGCCAGGCGGACATGCACATAGCAGGCCATTTTCCCCTAGCCGCCAAAAACGACACCGATTATCTGTATACCTTGTGTTTTTTGGCTATATTTTCTAGGTCCATACCGATTTAAATTCACCAGTAAATTATTGAGCCTCACCGATGAAATCTATGTCTTTTGAATTTCTTGGTCGTTGACCAAGTCGCTCGATTGTGGCCTAATTCCGAAATATTTTTACCATAATGATCGGTAACCATTCTAAATACCAGACGGTTACCTTTCACTGATCTGGAGTCCGTATACCAGAAAATCGAGCGGCGGTTCCCGACTGCAGACGGGTGCCGTATGGTGGCCAATGGAAAATGGCTTACAGGCCTGTTTCTACCTGCCGACAAAATGGTCGCCGCTCTTATGAAGCACTCCTTCTATGGCATGCAAATATGGGGAACGTAGTACAAGTGCTAACAATACAAGCCAAAGATCAGCGATTTTTTTCAATCAATAATCTGTTTCCAACTGCCGACTGATTTTTTATCCCTCCTGCTGAAGACAAATTCCGGACAAAATCAAACCTTGTCCACTACTTTTTTGTAAGATTATAAGAAAAATCCGTCAGCAGCGGCCGACAAATTTATCGGATGCTAAAAGTCGGCAGGTGAAGATAAATGTTATGCCTGCAGTGGTGACTATGTGGTAGGTCGGAAGCTCAACGCACGTGAATGCGTGTGTGCGTGTGTGCGTGCGGTCAGGCTACCACCCACCACACTACCTGTCAGTTCATGGAGAGAAAAAAGACCAAAGTCTAACACACGAAATGGTCTGATACATGATGAATGGAACCCCATAAAACTCAAACATCTTGTAAATCTAGTTACAATAAATCTCAACAGTTTACTGACATCTTTACGTCAGGTCAATAAATGTACTTTGCAATTCTCAGATATTGAGAACCTCATAAAACTTTCTTGTTTTGTACTCAATAGTTTATCCAATCAATTAGTCACACCACACTAGAAAGGGATGTACAGAACAACATCTGTACCAACACGTATGATTCAGCTTTAAACCTATTTTGGTTTCTCCATTTAGTATGTATCTAGTAATTAACCAATTAACTAAGGAGGTCTATAAAAGCTGGCTTCTCTAAGTGGACCAGAAAAAGGACACGGAAGTATCATTGTATTGTAGTAAACATCAATAAAGACACAGCATGGACTATAAGTGCACATGCATTACACCTTTTGTATTCGTGTAAGTCAAGTATAGCCTCAATAGGTAGGCCCTAACCCCAGAAGCAATCATCGTCATCATAAGTAGCCAAGTTTTAAATAAGTTATTAGTTTATAAGAAAGAGTACAGCAGAGTGTAGCTTCAACCAGATTAGTCAGGTATTCCCATTATGAGAGCTGGACAGAAGTCCCTGACCAAGGGCAATGGCGCTCCATAAGTATAGCAACAAACCCCAGAGTGATCCATGCTTCAGGCAGGGCAGGAGACTCCAGAAGGGGCCAGTCAACAAACTCCAGGGTTGCCCCAACCGAACCCTGTACTTACAACAATATCATATTATCACAAGGAACACTTAGTAGGGATATTTATTCTGAGGGTACAGGGAACAATCTTCTGAATTCACTTCGAGAGTGATGGCGTTCAGAGTATAATAAGATGATGACAAATATGAAACAGATTAGTTCAGATACATTTTCATTGAAGAGAAACATTATTTATGACCTTTGGAAACTTACATAACTAATTAAAATGGCTAATGGAGTTTTACTTCCAGGAAACATGAAGTCATGTCACTTATGTGGTACATCTGTTGGAGGTGTGGACTATGTTGGCAAACCTCCAAGCCTGTGTTTTCTGACAAAATGGTAGTTTTCTTGACATGACGATTCCATATACATGTACGGACTATTTACAACATCAAAGAAACATGGTTTAATGGTTAATCTAAAAAGCAAAATATTCCATATGAGTTGCATTATACCCAAATCGTCATTGTTTGGAAGACCAGTGTATGAACAGTGAATACAATAAAAAAGAAATTAAACCCTCAAATAGAGAAAACCGCTCGCTCAGCGACCCTCTCTGCAGCTGAGTGAAATGATTCACACAGTAAACATCTCCAAAATGAGTTCCAGATGATTTAAACAGTTTGTAAACCCTCAAACAATCAACACTGATTCACCTGTATACGCTACAATAGGCGTTGATACAGTAAACAGAAGTACAAGGTGGTCTATACATCATCAGGGTGACTTGTTACCTCTATATCCAGGTACAGGTCTGTTTTGTGGGTCACTGCTAATCTTGGGGGTAATTATCTTCTTATACACTCACCCACCCACCCCTTAGCTTACCCTACACATATAGAGGTCACTCCTGGGTTGCCTGATCCCTCCCCACCACCTTCACTTTCTACCCTCCCCCCAACCTTAAACCTCTCCCCTACCTGTATACGAGTGGGGCACACAGGAGGCACCCGGACATCCAAGCGAAAATATTTCAGATTTAACTCCAGATTCCCGTGTTTTTTTTTTGGTTTTTTTGCAGCGCATTTTATGGAGAACTGTCCTGCGTTTTGGACCGGACCTGGAGCGGGCAGGATGAAGAAGCGGGTTGGTTTTATGCCGAAACGAGGGGCCCATGGAATGATTATAGGTTTAAATACTGATTAACCCTTTCCTTACCGCACCTAGCGTAGTGCGTAGTGCGTTAACGACCGCGCCCCCTGCGGCAAACGTTCCCACCACTACCCCACGTCGCACGTCATACAGACGTTTAAATACCGGCCTATTCTGCAGGCATAAGAAAATGGCCAAAAGTCCAGAGGGGTGCCTCACTAATTAGCAAATTTAAATAACTTAGAGAAATAATTGGATAATTTGAATGACAGCGAAAAAAAGAAGAGACTTCAGGCTTTATTTTCATACCATTAATTATGAAATAGATCGATATTTAATAATTATATTAATATTTCCAATTGCAGGAAGAATTTGAGACATTTTTTTTGCTCCATTGACACAAGCTTGCACATAGGCCCAATATAGCACTGCACAAACAAAGGGGTGTATCTTTTTTTCCATCGCGATGACATCATGTTTTTTTTAAGTAAATAATAATAAAAAGATGTGGGGAACACATTTTTGAAGTTCTTTTTTATGTAGAATTAATATATTATGAAAAAATCATGAAAATGCGATGTGCCTGACAGATGGCGCCCACTGCACTCAGTGTTATAGTAGACATAAGGCTTTGTTTTCTCACAATTTATAGCAGGGTATAAACATCACCATGGCAACTATTCTTCAGAAATTCTGTTAAATACGATATATAATATGGTTTTCTTTATCAAGTGAAAATCTTTTTCAAATCGATACATTATTTTCGGAAATATAATGTCTCACATGTTCTTGTATCAAAATGCTGCATTTATGCAGCAGCGGTACTGCCATGGTGCTGCATTTATGCAGCAGCGGTATTCCTATGGTGCTGCATAAATGCAGCAGCGGTACTGACGTGGTGCTGCATATATGCAGCAGCGGTCGTGAAAGGGTTAAACAAAAAACAAGTTAATGAGGTTTTTACCCCCTCTCTCAGGCCTCCCCTGCGCCCCCTGGTGGGACCCGCGTTTTAGACCACCTCAGCGAGGATGACCCCACTCTGCGTCCGTCCCGCCCTTTTTTTCTGTTGACGTTTGACTGGAGCAGACGACTTTTCAATGGCTGCAAATGAGCAGTCATTGTTATATAAAACAATGCGTGCAGGTTTCCTTAGCAACCTGTTACGTCGTCCGCTGTCTCCGCGCCCGTCCATTGTGTGCGAGAAGAACGCTGACCGGTGTTTGCAGGTTTCATGGACAAATGTTGTCTGCTCGGAAATCTCCAAGCACATGTTGAGAGCGCGAGGATCTTTTGTTTAGGAGACACATCCATCCCTGAATACAGTCCCTGATTGAGCCTCCACCCCAGCGATTCCCACGCCATTTTACACATGCATTACATACTACCCACGAATCTACCATTATTCTCTACATGCTCTGTCATACACACACCTTACGTACTACATTTAACGTATCATTGATCCTCTACAAGTTACCACCTGCCGAAGGAAAATGCAAAGATAAAATATGGGTACGGGTAGCGTCGGATCTTTTCTGTTTAAACATATATTTTAGCGGGAACATATAACAATCGGTTGGTGGTGGCAGATTTTATAATCGTTGGTCAAAATCTGTAGGTGTAAACTGGAACTTCGTGAAGCCTGGATCGACATGAAATGTTAACCGATATCTAATCTGACTCTGACAAAAAGTGTTCCTACAAAATATGTGTTACCATTCAGTGCCGACCAGCACATCCAACTCAAGCCAAATCTGACTTACCATGTGACAAAATAGGTGTAGGTCATAAGCATCCCACCATATTTCGAATGATATTCTCTATAAAGGTTGGTATTCTCTATAAACCCAGCCTAACTTTGGGCCAAGCAGAAGAAATCTATTGAGATGCCTGAAAACCCAATCTCTTAATTGCAGTACCTGATGTGGGATTCACATGGTGGGATTTATTTAACTCACAGGGTATTCTTCTGAGACAAAGCCTGCTAAGATTTTTTACCTGAACACAATCTCTTCGTTTAAATTGTAGGGTTCCATTTCCCTGAGACATATTTGTCACCTGGGTTAATTGCGATTCACACGTAGAGACTCACGTACCTGGGACTGGTGTACTTTACACCTTTCCCCGAGTCTCAACTGGAATTCACACGATGGGATTCAGCGTTCAAAACCTGGAAGGAACATGAATCCCATCGTGTGAATCCCATTTCAGACAATACCCGGTTGATACGAAAATGGAAAATTCATTACACACGGGATTCTGGACCTTGTTAGGTATGATTGTCGCTGACAATTGCAGAGGAAAATACTTGTCTCAGGGAAATGGAACCATAAAATTCAGACGAGGAGATTGTTCCAATTCAGAATCTCAGCAGGATGTGTCTCAGACAAACGCCCTGTGAGGTACATGAATCCCACCGTGTGAATCCCACTTGATCAATCTTCAGATGGTAAAACACATCAGTGAAGCGGGATTCGCAGAAAGGGATTCATGTATCTCACAGGTGTTTGCCTGGGACAAATCCTGTTGAGATTCTGTACTGGAACATAATCTCTTCGTCAAAATTGTAGCATTCTTTGAAGTGGGATTCACACGGTGGGATTCACGTACCTCACAGGCCGTTTGTCTGAGACAAATCCTGTTGAGGTTCGGTACTGGAACACAGTCTCCTCGTGTGAATGACAAGGTTCTTTTTTGCTGGGACAACTTTTTTCTCTTGCAATTGTCGGCGACAATCAACCCTAACAAGGAACAGAATCTCATAAGATTTTGACTTTAAACAAGTTTAAAATTTAGAGGAGCATTTTGATGAGACAAATGTATTTCATATGTTCTCCCCCAATCTGTGAGTCTCAGTCGTCTCAAATAACACCTATTCACACGGGGAAGTAGCCTGAGTCGGCGAGACGGTTTACACCAAATTTGCAGATGGTGAAGCCATGTTAATTAAAGAAAGTCTGTGAATCATATAGAATGGGATAGAGAATCGTATAAATAACCAATACTCCATGAGTTTAGATTCACTGTAATCATCCTTGAAGCAAAGCTAAGTGACGATTACAGCACATCCAAACTCCTGGAGTATTTTTCATTTTGTGATTCAACTACAGTTCTGGCTTTATCTCGCCCCTATTACGGATATTTTGATAGCATAATCACATTAGAACAATTCACATTAATTACTTCTGCAAATCCAGTTATGAACATAAAAAATGTCCATGTTTATGTCTTGCCTACTTTCTCAAATCCTGGCCACTTATTGGCCATTTACTTATGACTTACATATGACATCTCACATCATTCTACCATGACCATGGCGTAGTATTGGCGCTTTAAGAGGGTTAACATTGCGTATGATTTTTTTAATGCTATTCCTTTGGCAAGACTGTGCTTGAGTGTGAGATTAGGTAATGGGGATTTGATTTGCCCTAAACAGTTAATCTTAAAAGTTAATTATATCCTCTGGTTATAGTGGCACTTCTATGTGATATCAACCAAAGTGAGCACATGTAGGTTAACTGAGCCAGATGCGGCGATGAGTGTTATCCAACATCAATATTGGATCTCCATTCTGACGACCACGAGAAAGCGTTGTTGACACTGGTAGCCAATTCAAGCGCAGAGGTAGTGTAGTACAAACAACGAGAAATAATCAAATAATGAAGGAGACAGTTGAGGAAGTCACATTGAGTGTATACGCGCGAGTAAATTTAGTGTTCATACAATTACATGAACATTTCATTCTATCATCCACCTGTCATTGTGAACCTAACGAGGAGAATACGACTAGCCGTAATCTTCTAGGAGATTACGGAAAGATGTCCCTAGCGTGCAAAGCAGTACACGAGAATTGTGTGTCCTCTTTGATAAATTGACTGTACAATCCTGAATGATAAATACAATATTACGATAATTTTGATCTACTTGGTCGTATTCTCCTCGAAGTTGTCGCTATGGAATATCCTCGCATTCGCTCGGTTATAACTGCGCGTCCACTACGAGGAGAATATGGCAATGCAGATCAAAATCATGGTAATATTGGGTATGCCTTCATAAATATCATAATAAAATGCAATCAGAAGCACATTCTAGCAGATGCGGCAAATGTATGACTTGAGATACAGTTGTAAGACAATTAAAAATTCACTAGATCAGGTAGATATTCTTTAGAAACACTTTAACATATTTTTATATCAATATTTCTGACGTTGAATTTCATCTTATATTATGCGTATGATAAGAAGTGAAAATCATCAGGAGGGTACTTTTTAAAATATTATATTATTATATACCTGTGTGCGAATGTCTATGAAATATTGACCGCTGCTAGGGGTGCAGTAATAATGATGTTCGTGCCCACTGTGAGTGTGACTTAATAAGTCATTAAAACGGTGTTTTTTCATAGATTTGAGGTATATAATAATAAGCAAACGTCCTTATTGTGAACAAAACGCTTCTCGTTCTCGGTCAGTTGCCGATTTTATACTGCCTTCCGGATGAAATCGGCAACTGACCTCGAACATTAAGGACGTTTCCTAATATTATGATCCATCCAGTCAAATATTTCATAAGTAGACAAGGAAACAGATACAGGAAATTTTATTATTTGCTTCATAAATGTAATGAGTTAAGTTCTAAAGACCAACGCACATTAGGCGACTTTTCCCGTTTTTAGCGGAAAAGTCGCCGTAAAACTCACCTTGAGACTTTTTTACGGTACAATATCGCTATGTGTGCCATGGTTTCCTTGCGATATCGCAGAGGCAATTATGCACCCCCTTTTCACCCCCTTCCCCCCTTGCAATATTTTCCCTAAAAAGTCTCAAGCATATCGCAAGGAAAAAAGTCGCCAAGTGCGCGTTGGTCTTAACATGTTCGTCTTATTTCTGCGACCTTTTGCAGTTGGCCCCTCTTCCACAAAAAAAAAAAACAACAGCAGAGAACAAAGATGGCCGCTGACTAGAGCACACGCGTGTGGTAGGAGCTCCGCTAAAAACAGTGTCGTGGATCATACCGAACACGGATCAAAACAAATCGATATGGATTAACCTGTGTGAACCTACCGTGCTTGCGATCAACCACATAAAGTTGGGTAAGACTGTCTTAAATTGTGTGAATTTCGCGTTTACACGTTCAACCTAGCGAGTCCTAGTGCCATAATATGCCTCCGCGTACCAAGGACCCTTTACAACGTAAAAGGTCGAACAATAAAAGAAGCCGTACTGCTTCAAAAGAAAAATCACTAACATCACCACCATCTGTAGATCCCAAGCGATGTAAAACGGGAGAGAATCAAATGGCAGATGATAGTATAGTGATTATCTCAGAAGAGTCAGATAATAATACTCAGCGGACATTAAACGAAATCGACAAGCCCAATCAAACCAAAATGGCCACTGTAAAGCCTGCTGCAGCTATACCCGTAGTAAACACTACACCTACCCGAACCGCTGCTCCCAGTCAACCCTCGGTAAATGACCAAATAGCCGAACTAAGGGGAATGATGGCCAACCTTACTACAAGCATGACCAAACAAACGGGCGAAATAACAAAGTCGGTAAATGGTTTACTTGATGTCAAAATGAGACAAATGAGTGTGGACTTACAGTGTGAAATGTCAAGGGAGATAAAAGAACTGTTGGTCACAGTGGACGGGAAGTTACACGAAATAAACATTAATCACCAAAGTTTAACTGTATCACATGAAAAACTAGTGAAAGAGGTGAAAGACAACAGACAAATGATTAATAGCTTGCTGAAAACCCACGACAGCGGCGGTTCCCCGTCGTCTGTCCCTCTCTCCACTAACACAATAACACAAAGCTATAGGCCGTACTCAGACGCAGTACTATCTCAACACCTCAGTGGTCCACCCCTAACCGACAGACACTCGTTTCTATTTTACCGGTAAGGATCGAAACTTGGTCATACTAGGACTACTGTATAGCCACGACGAAGACCCTCATATGATATTTCATCAACTCGCAGTAGAGACCGGTCAACATTTCAAACGCGACGACATTCTCGACGTTGTTCGTCTCACAGGTAGAAACCCTATGAAAGCAAATGACAGACCTAAACCTCTACTAATCTCCCTCAGTAACATTGCCGCTTCTGAGCGTTTTCTCCGCAACTCACACAAACTTGCGACTCTCGGGAATAATATCCAAACTAGACCTGATGAACCATGGCCAATCAGACGCACTAGGGGAATTTTCCGCATGATCGTAGGTTACCAACGAAGACAAGGCCAAGATGCCGAATCCATACCCAAGGGAGCCCGAATAAAGGGAACCATCTACAACCTTAACGAGCTAGATAAAATCCCTGCGGACTATTTCCCGCCTGACTGGAATCCCGAAAGAAAAGAGCGCTCCTACACACATCCTCCATCTATTAAAGACCCCAACACCAGAGCCGGTCTGATCAGGGAAATAACTACTGCCCTAAATGCTAAACCTGTGCCACACACATCGGACAGAGCTATAGATCTAGCATCGAAGCACCCACCAAAGCTGATTGACACAGTCCAGCCTACCGCCCAGCCCCCCCCCAGTTGAACAAACGCAGCGACCCGATCATGCCAGCTTGAACCAAGAAGAGGACATGACCACTGAAGCTACCGGGAAAGAAGTGCATATCTCTAAGGGAGGCACGAGGAAAAGTCAAGGTGGACATATACTTTTCTGTGGCGCTGACTCATTCCTTAGCAACTTTTCTGAATCCGACATTGTGGTGAGGGTACCCTGGAAAACCCTAAATGCTGAGGGGAAAACGATATACGAAATCGAAAAGCAAAATACCTTCAACTGTGCTGAACAAGCATACGTTTATACAAAGGGGGGGATGGAAGGGAATCATACCATAGGAGAAAAGGTATTAGCCTGCAAGGATCCAGCCATGATAAAGCGTATAGGCAAACAACTAAATCCACCCCACTGGGATGACATGAAACTGCAAATCCTGGAATCGATCATCACAGCTAAATTCGAGCAGAATCGCGGATTATCGGAAAGGCTCCTGGTAACCCACCCAGCCCGTTTAATCGAGGCGACCCCCAGCAATTTCTGGGGCGGAGGCTTTCCCTATGATCACCAGGCATACGACAACGACACGTTCACGGGTCAAAACCACACCGGCAAACTGCTGGAAAAGGTCCGAGAATCCCTCCGAGCAGCATCGACCTAGACTACTCGTCCATCTTACATCTCAAAGGTACGTTACACCATGACACGACTACTAATAGGAGACTCTAGAGTGAAGTATTTAAAACAAGATCTTCGCATAATCCAGAACTTTATAGTTGTGTCTCTTAGCGGTGCCGGAATGCAACGCATACATTCCTATCTAACCAAAAGAGGTATTTTGGACGGAATAGATACTGTCTATGTTTCTTGCGGAGTTACAGACGTGACTACAAAAAATCATATAACTAAACTAGTTTCTCTGAGGAACGAATCAACCACCGAGATGTTGGACCGAGTTCTACCCATCTGCATTGCCATCCGCCACGACATAGACGAAATTAATCCAGGTACTAAAACTGTCTTCCTGACTTCCTACTCAGTGGATCTAACAACTTACAACCGCAACAATTTGACCTATGCCCATCAACAACCCGACACAAACTTCCGCATACTGAGGCTAGACGCTGAGATAGGTCGACTAAATGACAGGTTAAATTATTACACACCGCGTATCCATCATGTCTTGCACCGGTATAGGTGTGATACCCGACGCTACTCACACTCGCTGCACAAACTGTATGACGGTTGCCACGCAAACGGCTGGTATGCTAAAAAGATAGTCGACATTATCATCCGTGCCTTAATAAACAATCTCCGTGCTGGCCGACATCTATAATTTCCCTGAATCAAAGACTGTCCAACCTTTCTGGTCTTGAAACGTCAGTAGAATCTTTGTCACATTGTCTACTTGACTAATCGGAGTTATGTGTCGTTGTACAATACACAGTAACTACAGTTTATATTCCTTGAATATATTGTATATTGTACCTTGAATACCGAAATTGCGGTTCTTCTGAATCGAACAAACTTGGGTTTCTGTCTTGTATATGTCTAATCATGCATGCGAATCGTAAATTATTTCTATTTGAGAATTGCAATCGGTGACCCTATAAGTCTACATGAACTACGTTGTCTAAGCCGCCTGGTTCTTCTGAATCGAGCAAATGCTGGGATACTGCCTTAATTATAATTATACATCTGTGTATAGTGAGTATAACTTATTGATACCTTTTGTCTGTGATCAATATTACTGTATATTATGGTATCTTTTCCGCCAACTTTAAAACATTCTGACGTAATAAAAGTCTGACAGTAAAATATAATGGCTCTAAACTAAATTTCATTGAATTAGAAAATAGCTCCAGTTTGAGTTGACCGGTTTTCCATAATCGATCACTAGACAATATATACCTAGAATTACCGTTCTATCCACGAGTTTCATTATTTTGCATACTGACTTATGCCATTACCACACATTTTACACTGTACATTGTTAGTTGATCTATACACTCTCAGCCTCAAGCGTCCACAGTTCCAATAATGATTCTAATTATCACCTGTTTTCATGCGGAGCTCGTCTACCCATCATCTAAGCACCAGCACTTCACCCATACCTGGATAACTGAGTTCATCCAGAATGGCAACTCGATATGAGCCAGCTACTTTAACGCTCGCCCATATTGATGGCACCCCTTCATTAAAAATCACCTCACCCCATCCTCTCATCATATTACCAAAGGAAATTGTGAGTAGAAAACCTTTCTATTGTATTCGGTCATTTAACTATCCTGAATATGGATAAAAGTACGCAAAACGGTCTCTCTCTAGCCTACCTGAATGTTAGAAGTCTGTACAGGCACAGAGAGGAGACATCTCTACTTTATAAAGATATTGATATAATGTGTTATGGTGAGACGTGGCTTACTAATAACCACACTGATGGTATGATAGGAGTTGAAGGTAAGAATACTTACAGAACTGACCGAAAGAATGGAGTGGGAGGGGGAGTCTGTTGTCAAATGTCAAATGGATTAATCCCTTACTGTGAAATAGTCCATGAGTTCTCCAATTCTGACATGGTCTGCGACCTACTGGTGATGTCGTTAACAAAACCAAATCAAAAAAAGATTCTTATCATTGTATACTATAAACCACCTAATAGTAATCTGAGTTTATTTCTAGACAAACTTCAAGTTATTCTATCTCAATGTAAATTTAAATCTCATGAAAAATGGTTACTTGGAGATGATAATGTTAACTTGCGGCGTCGTAACAGTAAAGAGAGTAGGGACCTATTTGACTTTCTGAAAGATAATAATATGAAGAACTTAATCAATGACATAACTCGACCGGCGAGCGGAACATGCCTGGATCATATATTGACTGACTCAATCCACATACACGAATCAATGACTGATGATCATCTGATAAGTGACCACCATGCAGTACATGCCGTTAGGAAAAAGATAAAGACAAAACGACCCAACTGTCAATTTAGGGGCAGAAATTTCAGAAATTACTCAACAAATGAACTACAAACTTATTTAAATAGCGTTGACTGGACAGACTTTTACAGGACTGAGGACCCAAACATCCAATGGGCGATCATCGAAAGGCAAATAATATGTTACTTAGACAAAAACTGTCCATATCGGAGTTACAACTTCAAGAAACAAAAGACATACTGGCTAAACGATAAAATACTAAATCTAATCAGCGAACGGAAGGAAGCCGTGAGACTTCATCGCACCTTCGGAACACTCTTTCTACTTAAACAAGTCAAAAATATCAAAAACAAAATTAGCACAGAAATCAAAATAGCCAAACAAAACTATTGGGCTGCCCAGATAGAAAAACATCGAGAATCACCTAGAAAATTCTGGCAAACCATAAAACAGCTCTACGACCCGAAAAACATAGTTAAATTGTCTCAAATGAAAGACCTTGATACAGGTGAAATAATCCAAGGAGGCAAACTCCCTGAGTATATAAATAAGTTCTTCATTTCAATAAGTAACCCTACTGAACCTAACCCACCCATAGTACGAAATGAGCAACAAATAAATGACCCTACATGGTACCAGGATAAAAACTACGTGCCCGAAATAACACTAGACAACATTTATAAGCTAATAAAGACAATCAACACACATAAATCCAGTGGCCTCTCAGACATAAACAATAACATGCTCAAAGATGCATCCTATATATTAATTAATCAGTTTCGTTATCTATACCAAACATCGTTTAATGGTCGAATCTTCCCTACTGAATGGACAAAAGCGGACGTTATACCAATCCCCAAAAACGGCAATTCCTTGTCAGTTAATGAATGGCGTCCTATTTCCTTGTTACCGACTCCAGGTAAGCTAATTGAAAAGATCACTCATAAAATTATTAATGATCATCTAGAAGATAATGCCATTTTCAACGAATATCAATTCGGATTTTGAGAGGGACGCAGTACCATTGACGCAGTGACTAAATTGGTTCAGTATTTGTACACCGAAAGGGACGACGGGAAACTTGCTGTATGCGTGTTCATAGATTACAGCAAGGCCTTCGACCGTGTGAATCATGTTTTACTAGTCAATAAACTTAGAAAAATGGGGATCTCGCCATGTATAACGGAATGGGTCAAGAGTTACCTTGGAGACAGAAAACAATGTGTACGAGTTGGCGATTCATTGTCGACATATCTATCTGTGATAAACGGGGTACCGCAAGGTAGTATACTGGGGCCCCTGCTGTTCAACTGTTTTATAAATGACATTCCTGATCTTCCCCTAACCAATAACCATATTTTTTACGCAGACGACCTTGTCCTCTATACCTCAGACTCAAACTTAGCATCAGCCATTAACCGCTTGCAACATGACATAACCATAATATCAAACTGGTGTCACCAAAACAGCATGTTAATAAATGAAAAGAAGACAAAAATATGTATCTTTGGCCCAAGACCTAGGCTTAATCAGTTGAATCTTAAAGAGGAAGATCACAAGTTGTATCTAGGTACCGGAGTACTGCCCTACTGTAAATCTTTCACTTACCTGGGCATCCACCTTGATGAAACATTAAACTGGGAAAGTTGTGTTAATGAAACAATACGGAAAGTAAATCATCGCCTCTTTAAATTATCAAAGATCAGGAACTGTATTAATAAGGATACCAGTATACAAATTTACAAATCTATGGTGGCACCTCTTTTCGACTACTCGAGTATATTTGTTGCAGGCGCCAACGTGCATCTCCGAAATAAATTACAAAAACTCCAGAACCGTGGTCTTCAGACATGCACAAAGACACTGATCGGTGAACTCTCAGTCGATAACCTACACAAATTATGTAATGTCCAAACTCTAGAAACAAGACGAACCTATCTTGGCCTGTTAAATATTAGGAAGTTTGCTCAATCGCTGGCGCCCACAGTCAAACCTAAGACGAGAAGTCAAGCAAAGGTAACCATACAACTAAAAAGACCCAAAACCTCCTTCTTCAAAAGAAGCCCGTTATATAACTCTATGCATCTATAGAATGCACTTCCGAAAGAAATCCAATTGAGCTCAATCAAAGACTATAAAAAACATGTGAAATGTAAATTCTTCTCACGATGGTAATGAGTGGTGAACTAAGGAACAACTTTCCATCCTCATCATCATTACCTCTACTCACCCTGTATATAATTGTAAAATTTGTATTTATGTAATATGTGATACTTTTCCGGACACGAACATTTGTAACCGTTCGTTAGGACGGCCATAACAACTGCTTTGCAGAGGCCTGATTATGTACTTCTTTCGTGCAATAAAAAAAAAAAAAAAAAAAAAAAGGTATATCTATACAAATATATATTTTTTACAAATATATTATTCAGTCTAAGGATTGGTAATCTAAGCTATACAAATAGTCCACACTTTAAAATAACACATGAATTCAAGTTTGCCACTTTGATTTTTGTCATTGAGTGCGTCATGTTAAAACCATTAAATGTCTACAAAATGGCGTCATGTCATGCGACGTGTCATGGCGTTCTGTTTACATCCTGCCCTTTTTTACAGCACGTTATTCTACGCATGTCACCCCCTCCCTACCTCCTCCTCCGGCACCACTCCACTGCACACTGCACACCCAATCAAATATGCAAATCACTGCCTCCGGTGTCTCACCGCTGGCAGCTTTGTTATTCAAATCTCATCTCCCACGCTCAATGGTGCGTGAAAATGATAGCGCCTCGGTCCAGCGCTCACCATCATGATTGCATTGCCTCCTCCCACACCGGAGATCTCTAGTGTCGATCAGCGTCAGTTGAAACACTTCACCCTCTCCTGGGACTGGCGTGCGGGAGGCAGGGACCGCGGCCTGTTGGAATGCGCTCACTGCAGTCTTAATGCATTGGTTAAACATGATCGTCACTTAATTCCCCCCGTCCCCACCCCACTCAAGGCGCTGATTAAGCAGGTCAAACAAACCGTGTTACGCACCATTCCTCCCACGAGAGGGCGCTGCCACGACCCCGGGCAACAAATCTCGTGAGATCACGCCAATCAAGGCGAGAGTTGGCGAGAAGCGGCTGTGCGTTTAATAATTAACACCAGAGGGAGCGGGCAGCCGGGCGATCCTTTTGTTGCGGGTCTGTGTGCCATCGACGGCTCCCATGAGCTGTGTGTGGGTGTGTGTGGGGGGCTGTGGTACAGTTCTGACGCTTCACCGGGGCACGTTTAGTCAGGGCGTCTTTCTCCGCTGGTAGAAGGGGCGGCTTTTGTTTCACGGTGAAGGCGGGAGTGACTCCTCCATGACGCGCGGGTCATTGACTCGGCTCGGGTTAATATTTAATTAGGGGCACGTGTCGGGACCACTTAACCTGCCCGCGACTGTAAAATAAACACGGCGGGCACGCGGGGCAGCCAGCGGGGCCAGTTATACACGTCAGGGCGCCCATCACTACTTCACTATGAGTAACTAACACAGTGACAACTACTTCCCTATGAGTAACTCACACACTTACAGCCACTCAACTGTGAGGAACTCATACACTGACAACTACTTCACTGTGAGTATCTAACACATTGACATCTACTTCACTATGAGTAACTCACACACTTACAGCCACTCAACTATGAGTAACTCATACTGACAAAAATTTCACTGTATCTAACACATTGACAACAACTTCACCATGAGTAACTCACACACTGTCAACCACTTAAGTGTGAGTAACTAATACTGACAAAAACTTCACTATGAGTAACTCAAACTAACAACTATTCAACTGTGAGTAACTCATACTGGAAAATACTTCACTACGAGTAACTCATGCTATCAACTACTTCACTGTGAAGAACTTATTCTGACAAATACTTCACTATGACTAAATCTAACTGACATCTACTTAACTGTGAGTAACTCTTAATGAGAACTTATTCATTGTGAGTAACTCATGGACACCTACTTCGCCGTAAGTAACTCATACACTGGCAACTAATTCACAGTGAGTATCTCAAACGCTGATGTCCAACTATTTCACTATGGGTAACTTACACTAACAACTACTTTAAGTAACTCACACACTGAGAATTACTTCACTGTGAGTAACTCATTCACTGATAATCTGCAACTATTTTTCTGTGAGTAACCCATACTGACAACTACTTTTATTTGAGTAACTCACAAATTGACAAGTACTTCTCTTTGGTAATCTTACACACTGACAACTAAACCATTATGAGTAACTGACAAATACTTTACTGCAAGTAACTCATACTGACAACTACTTCAATATGAGGAAAGCATACTGAAAATACTACAATATGATTAACTCACACTGGCAACTCATTGTGCTGTGAGTAACTCATATACTGGCAACTACCACACAGTGAGTAACTCAAACACTTACAACTACTTCACTGTGAGTAACTCACACTGCCAACTATTTCACTGTGAGTAACTCAAACACTTACAACTATTTCACTGTGAGTAACTCAAAGGCTGACAACTGTATGCAGCCAACAAAAGCCAGCTACTTGCTGATGGCTGCTCCAAGTACATGTAATCATCACCTACAAAGTCACATCATTAATGAACCAATAAAGAATCTGTAAAAAAAACTACTTCACTATAGGTTACTCAAACACTGACAACTACTTCACAGTGAGTAACTCACACACTGACAACTACTTTACAGTGAGTAACTCGCACACTGACAACTACTTTACTGTGAGTAGCTCACACACTGACAAATACTTTACTGTGATAAATCATGCTGACAATTACTTCACTGTGAGTAGCTCACATATACAACTATCTCACTTTGAGTAACTCCCACACGTACAACTATCTCACCGTGAGTAACTCACACACTGAGGACTACTATCAAGTGACTAGATTTCTTTGTTTGTATGGTTTATTAATCAAGTGTTTGTTGTCTAATCCAAACATAAAGATCTTTGAAACTTCATGACAGATAGTTTATACTAATATTACTTATCCATTGTACATCCTTGAGTTTATCAAGGATTACCCCCACGGAAGTACCCACTTTGTAACTTCCTGAATAGTCCTGCTTACAATGTTAATGTGCCCAGCCCGTGTTATTTAGTCTTTTTCCAAGGACACGACGTGCTGACGAGTCATAACACGCCTCTCATGACATGTCATAACTAGTCAGGACGTCATGCATCCATCAGTGCTGCATTGTACCATATATGACGTCATATCTTATACATATCATATCTTATCGTGTCATTCTGGGCTACCCACGTGCGTGTCGTGACGCACCATGTTTCATGACACATGACGTCATACAGTGACAGAGCACACTGCATGTGTCTCACAACATACTGCATGTGTCACGTGCCATCTCAATTAGCTATGCTGCACCATGTCTTACCGAGCATCGTCATTTGTTAGTTTCTTGTTAAGAGTCAAACGATGTTGGAAAGACATCAAATATCTACCCAACCTGAATATGCAGACAATAAACTGAGAGCGATAACAATTTGTAAAAAGCAATGACCGTTGCTTTGGTATTGCCATCAATGTTAACTTAACGAGTGTTCAGTTTGTTTCCTATTCTCATTGACTCCCGCGTGGAATATATAATTATAAACTGATATTATTTTAGAAATTGACATGCAAAACACGTTAAATACCATGAAGCCACCCATGGAACTCTTTACCAGCAGTACATCGACAAATTGAGTCACTAACAGAGTTTAAGCTATTGTATAAAAGCGTACATCTGAATGAGCTATGATAAGGACAAATTTATCGTGTACGTATGTCCTCTAGTTCGTTATCATGGGAAAACTATGAGATTGATCAATGTCTAAACTATATGATCATGAAAATCGTTGTCCTGAAGGAATTATCGACTGCTTATGAGTGTATGTGAATCTGCGTAGACGTTATGGGTGTCACAAACTTACAAAATGAATTAACTATAATTTCAAAAGAATTTCAAAAGAAACTGTGATCACATGGAAACCAGCCCTTAGGCTGAGTACATCTACAGTATAAATAAATTATTATTTTCTGTATAAAAGCTACCCTAAATCATACTAATCAGAATTTTCTTTAATAGGCAAGGGGTGGGGTCTGTTGGATATATTATGCCTAGGAAAGAAGAGTGTACAAGTTGACAAGTCACGTGGATGTCTATTGAAAACCATACCAGTCGAATTAATATTCCGTTGGTCTTATTGGGGGGTATTTGTACAGTGAAGTGTGTGTGGGGGGAGTTATTATGCTTACGATGTCTTATCTATCTTCATTGGTCACAATATTTCAATATGTCCATAAGAATCTGTCTAAAACAATGCCTGATAATTCCCCAATATATTCTACAATAAAGCATCACCAAGCCTAAAGATGCAGGCTTCACTTAGATAATGCAATACAAATGATTTGGCTATGGGTTGAGTAAATTGCTATTTAATACATTCACTTCCCTCTTATCTTCTTCATCATTTCAGCTCAATTTATCTAATCAGCCATTGACATGAAACTTATATTTGTGGTGTTAGTGTCAATACAGTTAAGTGATAGAACAATTCTTCGTATAGATGAGCAACCACTTGCAAAATGCAATATAAACAATATAAAAGCACATACAAATATCAGAGACCACACTGGTATTACGAAGACCATCCCTTATAAGAACAATCTTTTTTTTCCCACAACTGATATCTGCTTCCTGGAACCCAGGGGCTGGATGTGTGCACAAATAATGATTATGGAGTCGTTTCCGTAGACATAGTCAGAAAAAACTGGGATGAATTATATGTGGAGTCACGCTGTGGCTGTCTAGTCTACTGTTTATAGATATGATGTCTCAGAGCATGGTTTTCCCAGTGGATTTTTGCTGTTTCTATTTATCACATCATAGCTCTAGAGGTACATTTTTAGGTCGTCAGCAATGGATTGAAATGCTATACTGCAGCCTTATCTGAGTATTAGCCTGATTAGTTGGTTTCAGTGATAAGAAAAGATGAAGAGGGATACATGAAGATGTAAACACTTCGATCTCAATGTAGAACGATCTGCTGAATACAGCGACAAGCAATCGTGGAACACCAACAGTGAGCCCCCCCCCCCCCCCAAAAAAAAAGTCCAGTAATAATGCAAGGATGATATGATAGCAATCCATAAAACAAATATTGTTTTTCTGCCTGGAGCTCTATTTTCACACATGATGTAAAAAAAAGAGTTTTTTCTTAATCCAGACAATCCTTTGTTTCTTTCCAAAAATGTATGCAGGGTTTATCCCGGATCGATTCCTTTGTTTATGCGGAGTGTATTGGAGATTACGTTGAAATTTCCATTTTTATCTTAGACCCTATCTCAAGATATATCCTGCATTTGGGACTCTCCCTGAAGAGATGGAAAAAGTTTCATAAGGGCTTGTGTTATTTTTTGAATTGTTTCTAGTATTCTTCCATGGAGATCATTCTAACGATATCACGGTCTTATTTCATGTACGTCTGTGTATGGGCATTAAAGATAGTTCTCGAGTTATGTTCTCATATATATTTGAAGTGTCCTAGTACAGGTGGTGTATCCGTAGAGTCTGATACTTGACGTAGCCATGCGAATCCATGCTATCCACATATAGGCTATGCGCCCATTCTTTGAAGTAATCAGAAGTTATCCAGCGTATCATTCAAAGAAGAGCAAGGATCATTCATAAGATGTATGATTAAAATTTGACCTCATTTGTCATCCTAACGGCACCATCTTTGGTAAATGATTCAATGATACTGTATGCATGTTAAACTGTCCTTCTATTTTTTCAATCTATTTCGTATTCTATCCTTCTTTATTTTCTGTTCGGCTACTACTATAGAGTGGTGGAAACTTTCTGATTCGTGTATGGTTACCCTGTATAATTTGCTTCTTGACAAATTTCGGGCAACATAATGTCAGAGATAATTTTCTTCTGGAAAATGTCTCTCTGACTGTAAAAGAAGTACACTGGGAGAATTTCATTGATCCATAACTTGGATTTTCAACAAAGCAACCACCATCACAGAAAATAAACCCTCAAGCATACCAAATCCAAACTTCATCCACGCCTAGTAACAAGTATTTTTAATCAGTCACTATAAACAATCTCATTTGATGGGATTTTCATTTATAGTAAAAATGCGTAGCTTTTGTGCAACTAAAACCCCGACTGTAATGAATAAAAAAAACTTACCAAGACCAATATCATGCTAGGGTAGATCCCAACGGCAGTTGATCTAGATGTATAGCTTCTGTTTCCCAGATGAAAGACTTTGATATGAATCATGCTTACCTGTCACCCATATAATAGTAACAATATTAATGACTTACACCGACTACTTTTTGATAAAATGAAATTGTTTAAGGTTTGGAATTAAATAAATTTTATAATTTTTCTTCATTCGATAACCATCACACTATAGGGAATGAATATTTACCAAGAAGCCGATTGAAACCAGTTTAGTATTTCACTTACGGTAGTTCCTCCTTATGGTATTAATGAACTGAACTGTAAATGAATAATTGATACCAAAAAGAAATGGAAGTTGGGAAACAAGAATCATGAATGTGACCATGTTTTCCAAATGGTTCTTCATGCGTGTCCTGCCTCTCCCTGGCATTAGTATTAAGGACATATTTATATAACATGCATGCTGTCATCATAGGTTGTCGTTAGGGGTAGTCGGGGGACGAGCCGTATAATACATGGGTTTAAGGCTACATTTTAGGGTTGGCTGACAGTATAGCTTTACCAGGAAAGCTATAATTATTTTCAGGGCATCTTCTGTGGGAACAGTTTGCAATTAATTATTGGGACGGAGATTAAACCCATTTTCTTTATGTGTGTGTACAAGCTAGAGTTGTGTACAAGCTAGAGTTGTTTCTAATCATTTATGAATCTAAAACCTGTGCTTAGAGGTTCATTTCAATGTGCCGAGCTAGCAGATACTCAATATCACCATGATTTTTATCTGCATGGCCGCATTCTCTACATAGTTGACGTGTGGTAACACTCGAGCAAATGCGAGGATATTGCTTAGTGTCAACTAAAAGGAAAATACGACATTGCAGATCAGAATCTTTGTAATGTTGGATTCATTACCCAGCATTCAAGTGTAAGTTATTAATGGAAACCAAAAGAAATCGCAGCCGATATTCTCACACACTACTTTGCACGCAGGTGACCTTTTCATACTCAGTAGCTATCTGTTTTCTCAAAGCTATGGTTTTTCAGTGTTGGCATAATCTGAACTATCAACGCTTTGACATGTCTATGGACTTGTTAATGCTAACATTATAGGGCAATCAAGAGGAGTACTTTTTTATTGGTTCATATAATTAAACGTCAAATATCGGAACACAGAATATATATATATATATATATATATATATATATATATATATATATATATATATATATATATATACACACGACTGCTCCCTCGGGTCCCTGCCTATCAGTCTCTACGTCAATATGTAATGGCTATTTATCATCCACACTCTGCCTATCTCACCACTACTTTGGTCCGCATCTGACTCGAAACCCGCCTTGATAGGGGTTTCTCATGCCCAGTGCTGGCTCCTCGTCTGCCTCCGCCATCCTACACTCTCTAATTAACAATCTCCAATTAACATCGCCAGTTAAAGTTCGCCTTATAAGCTCTGATGTTGAGAATTGTCTTATCCAAGTACCCTGCGTGCACAAATATGAACCGCTAATAGCCATACTCGACGCTCAAATCTGACTGTCAAATAATCAGAAAGGTTAAAACCTGATGGCCAACAATGGTTTGTTTCATCTTGGCTCTGACATCATGTCACAGAGCGGCACCTGTATATATGTACATACATATGAGAATAAGTGTACCTTATGGATGAAAATTAAAATGTCGAATTCTTATATATTATTTCTTTACTAGTTCTAGGTACATAGATGGATTAGGACTTATCTTCCCAAAGCCAAAACAGAAAGAAAAATTATACAGTATATTCACATATAGTTATGTAACCCTATGTATATAACATGACTAAAAGTTTCAAAATTGCTCCATGTTAGTCGCTTTAGGTTGACTCAACCAATTTGGCATTCACTCAATATAAATGTTTCTCCCTCGTTCATGACTTATATGCTCCATTCCAAGTATTTATACAAGATTAAAAAAGAAACCAACAAGTTTGGGTCACAGTTGTCATTCTCCCTAAAGTTCGAACGCAGAGAGATATGAATGAGCCGAGTGAATATTGCGAAGCCTTTAAATAATACACAGATCGACGACTTTGACCAAAACAATTCCCCCATATGTATGCATACACTAAGTGGATTAAATTATCCCGATGTGTGTGACGTCATCGGTTATTGGGTATCAGTACTAATACTTGAAGGGCCATGGATAACAAGTTCATCATATTACGCCTATGGGACAAAAATTTCAAGGGGTGAGATAAAACGTTGCTCTGCACAGTGAGCAGAATGCCATTTCAGCTTCACGTTTACTGAGAGTCCACATTGTGCGTGTGCACACATATACAGAGTCTGTCTGCCGGGTGTAGGCGGGGGGCAAGGGGGCACACAATGGCCCCATTACCACATAATTGGAGTCCCATTATTTCAAGGCTGGCCCAGATACAACCAGTGATCCATTCCCCTCGCTGGTTTTTGGTGGCTGCTACATCACAGGCGCCAAATGTCAGTGGAGAGAAACCGTCACTAAAACCCAACTCCTCTATCCTGCTATGTAGATATTTATAGGAAGCATCGATATCACTTTGTGCAACGCATATGCTTATTATATGCACGACATGGAAGAATTGGATAACTTGGAGGCTTGGTAATTCTAGTCATTATATCGAGGTAGGAACAATGCAATTAAAGTTCCATATGTGCCTTGGATGTCCGGGGAGTAGGAGAGTTCAGTTAGGTAAAACTATATTTAGTGGGTAAAGTCATCCAGCAAATAGAATTCCAGCAGGACTGATAATACACCTGGTAAATATAGGTATGATTTATACAAGCTCGGCAATGGATGGTTACAGTAGTCCAGTGTATAATTAGTTTGTTAATTAAGGTAATTACAGCTGAATATTCAGATACCGTGAAACGCCTGCCCCTCGGAAAACACGTGCATCTGAGGTAGTGACCTCTCAAGACCTCTCAACTTAAGCTACCTCAGAACTGTGTTGTCCTTAAAGGTGTCCCTATGCAGTCTCAGTTAATGGAAATCAATAGATGAGTATTGGGGACCGTATCAATGGGTCTCCCTGTCTATGAAATCTGTTATAATCGCGGCACGTAGCGTGTAGTAATTGGGTATTAACACACAGGCAATTGGTTTCACAGAGAATCACAGTGAGAATTAACGCTACTTAACACTGCAGATGGTTATTTGAGCCATGTTTAGCATGTATTATAAGTCTTAATGAATTAGGTTCCTGATTGTACGACATTTGAAGCATATGTAATTGTTTAATACGGATAAGTCGTCTTAATTACCATATTCTGCAAATGATGGCAAAACAACAACAACAATAAAGACACGCGACAAGCTGGGATTATCGCACAGATGTGCTTTATTAAGAAGTGTGAGTGGAAACAGAGCAGTTATCATGACATGCTCCTGAAACTAAAATACACATGGAGAATCATTGACAATTGAAGAAGGTGGTGCTCCTTTTAATGACAACCTCTAACGAAGGTAATTTGTTTTCAGGAATATACATATTTCATAAAATTCAAATCTAAACTGGATGGTATCTAGAAGGTTGATATATCAGATATACATTTAGTATCAAGAGGATGAAATTCCGAGATTAAAGGTAAGAGTCCTTTTCTGTAAGGTGGGATGGAGGTCAAAAGTTCACAGTCTGGAGAAAAACGGAAAATCTTGGGTTATGCACATACAACTTTACCCTCTACGATTCAAATTGCTTTTTAAAGTTGTGACTGTTCAAATATTATCATGTTATCAATAAGATCAAATCATCTATGTTCCTTTCATACGAAATCATGCGGGAAAATAACGTGTATAAATTGCATATTTACAATATAAATGTAACAGTAACACCAGATTATACATAATTTTGCTGCTTTCCGGATCTTGGAGCTGTAAGGACACTTCACACCGGCCCTGTAGCCGATATCCTTACAATGTAAATAAACAATAGAAACAATAAAAAAAAATTGAGTTGCAAAAAGAATAAATCATTGTGTTATTACGACCTTAAAAAGTTGATATCATTGACCCTCATGATTCAGTGTCATCTTTTCATTCTAGTTTTCTTTCAGTAGGACGCTAATCGCTGTTTTATTCTGGGCAATAAGTAATAAAGCGTGTACATTATGTCATATACAGCTTGAGCTTTAACATCTACGATACGATAACAAGATGATGGTGTAAAGGTGTATTAAGTAAATAGAGCATATACGCAATTGAGCTATTATATCCATTTTGTTACATCATCACCTTTTAAACAGTTCAAGGACATCTTGTGAAGAAGACCTTGCTTCTCTCAGCTTAGCTTCTTCAATATAAACGTATGAGTATGTTATGGGTAATACTGACAGAGCCATGCTTTGACAACTATCTCAGTATACGAAGTTTATCCCTCTTTTTCTTAACTTTTATTTAGACTAACGGTACTCAACAATACAATATACCGGTTTCCATGCACTACCAGTTCTTTATTGATGAATATTTCAGGACATATGAGAAATCTCCGCCATGTATTGAGACTTGGTCTGTAGATAATTTTAAAGAAATACCAAGAACACTTGATGAACATTTCCATCACTAAGGAGGTCACTGTTTATAAGTTGTATAAGCCTACATTAGTCCTTATGTATGAAAATTAACTTGTAACTAATGTATTCTCCTTCTCACAGGTAGAAGTAACATATGGCCGAGCAGACAGTACAGGGCCGTCCCCGATGAAGACGCGTGTCTCAGGTTTGGTGTTGTGACAAAGACGGCTAGCACTTCTTTAATTACCACTCTATGCGGTCAGTTTAAGTAGCTAATCAAATATGAGTGACAGAAACACCATCTGCTACTATAGGGCACATAGCTATTGTAATATGGAAGCGGCCATCTTGCACCCACCGCCAAAAAAGACACCGGGTGCAGATATCAATTGATTGTTCTTGTGTGTATTTTCTTAGCCTGCTATAGAAGGGTTCTAGCCTTGTCTCACGCTTGTCAATGGATGATAGCAACTAATAACAGGGACTTTGTAATTCATCAGGCGGAGATTACAGGTGCTCATACGCAGACTGGAGATTATGGGGAAAAGGTCCCTTGTGCGTAAGAAGATCGGCTTTCATTTTATCTTTTCTTTGAAAATTTCATTTGGTTATGCTAAATAATAAATACAATATATACCGACCGGTATCAGATAAAAGTGGTCGGAATCTCCACGAACTATGTATAATCTCGGCTATTACTTTGTGTGGAGATTTTAAAGATTACGACCGCTTGGATCTGAAACCAGTTAATATTGTGTATATTTTGTCTGCACAAGAACCGTGTGTGAAGTGCAAGCCAGAAGGTCATGGACCAACTCTAATCGCCACCGAGCCCTCCTATACAGTGTGTACACAGTGGGTATCCGCTAGGCGGCGCCACGCAAACTCAGATCGATGAGGCGCCAATGTCAGTCAGTGACAGAGTATTGACCTTGACTTGCACGCCCCCCCCCCCCTCCCCGGGACGACGTCCTCCAGGGTCCGGGGGTGACGCAGGCCGGGGTGCGCGGATCAAAGCGCGGCAGGACGAGGCAGGTTCGATGCCGCCCCATCTCCGCTACCTATAATAAATACACACCCACATCGATTTCATTTCATTTCGCCAACTGTCGCCAGGAGAGAGCGCCATTTCTTATTTATCGGTGGAGGCTTTTTACTTCTCTTGGCCTGGGTTTGCTGTCGATATGGCCGCCATTGTCTCCGCGTCGCCCCAAAATGCGACGCTGTGAGCGCGACAATGTCGCCTTATCGGATTGTGGGGGATTGGGTGTTTATAGGTGTGGTGGGGTGTTAGCTATAGTATGGTGTCGGGTGTGTGTTGTGAGGTGTTGGGGTAGTATGGGTTGGTGTCGTATCAGTGTGATGTAATGTGTATAGATGTAGCTCTGATGTATGTATGATGTCGTGTATGGTGTGTTGTGTATAATGGTATAGTGTGCGTTGATTTTGGTGTAGGTGTGGTTGGTATGAGTGTAGGGGTGCTTAAGCCTGGGGGTTTTAAGTATATAGGCCTGCACCCAGTTGAATTAAGCTTTAGCTGTATCGACCATTATCATATACATGTATGGAAACATTATCAGGGTATAGAATCATTTAATTTATCTACTTGTTTAAATCTCACCACTGTCTGATCAATTTGGAATTGATATTTCCAAATAGACTTGGAATGAGTTTTGTATTAGCGGAGGGCTTGTTTGAATACAATTGCTAACTTAACAGGACGGTCTTCTGGTTGTACTGGTTTCTCAACTTTACTGATCTCTAGAAATGATCTCCAATGCATTAATCTGCCTATATGTGGTATATATAGCGGGGTTCGGATACGAGTCTAGTCAGGTTGACCCTGTGCCCTCTGAAATAAACCAAGTCGGCGATATACGGCCCCAGCCTTGTAGGGATTGACCTTGATTCGTGATAATTCCAGGCACGTAACAGCATGAGGTGGCACACACATCAGGGGTCACATATGGCAGGCTGGAGACTCCCGCACCGCAACTGACGACCAGCCACACGCCTCAAGGTCTCGACTCACTTGGTGCTCTCTATGGGACCTCCACTTTAGATTCCGTCAATGGGAGGGTTACGTGCGTGTGATGTGCCTGTTTTCATGTATCAGTGAATAGAGATATCGTGACTCTGCAGACGATTGATATGCATTTACTCAGTAGAGTGGTAAGATGTTAAGACTTGTTTTTATAGAGCATGGAATGGAGAAGAATGCCAAAGAGAGACAAACATACAGAGAGAGTGAGAGAGAGGGTGTGAACTTTCCAGTGAATTTTCCTAAGTCCGAAAACAGTGAGATAAATAAGATTCCGGCAATTACTCAGATAAAATATCACATATTGATTCCAAAGGGAGCTGTGGAGTTATACCGGGGACACACCAAGCGAGTCAATGCAGCAATCTCTAGAGTTAGCAAAAAAATATGACCTTGTATTTGGGTTGTTATTTCATATTTTGAAACCTGAGCCGCAAAATTTTCGGTGGAACCTAGTATTACGAAATAATGACCAACAACATATTGTTAGCGACTCCAGAGATCGCTGCCTAGACAAAATTGGCTTGTATTGGCCTTTAATCTCGGGACACACCAAGTGAGTCAAGGCGGCGATCTCTAGAATCGCCAATGCAAAATAGCACGTGTATATGTGAGATATAATATATCTCACATGTATACATGCTTTTTTTGGATTGGCGATTCAAGGGATCGCCGCCTTGACTCATTTGGTGAACCCCCGGCATTAGCAGCGATTTTTTTTCCTACAACATATGGGTAGGACATTAACTACAAGAAAAAAATCTTTGTCGACTGTGTGGCAATTCAGAGTGACCAAGTGATAAAACTGCCAGAGCGATTTGCGATGCCATATACTGAGGCCTGAATCGACTTCTATCTCGGGACCTGAGAGAGTGCCGCCCTCATAGTCTGAGCAGTACCCGGAGAGGGGGCGGGTTGAGTATGCGGGCAGGGTCAGGTCAGTGTCACGTGCATGATCTACGTGGAGTACGTGTACGTGGGGTACGTGTACGTATTGTAAACACGTGGAGGCATTCTGGAGGCTTATACAGTGTATAATAGACAGAGGGTGACGTAAGTGGCATGGCGCCGAAGCCCAATCTCCCCCACAACACCACAGATGCTCATCCCTTTAGAAAATTGTCGAGAATTTGTATTGACCCCTCGATTTGTTTCCTAATACCGTTTGTATCCCATCGACGTTTGCAAGCGGTGTAATTTGCAGGCTATGATTAGCCTCCGGGCGGCCGTATACCAGCACCGCCGCCCCCGCGCCGTCTCACACGCCTAAACACACCCCGGAGCCACCCCCAGAAAGCCAGCACGCGGCGAATACCCAGCCCAGCTAATTTACCAAACTATTTTGGTAATTTTCCAATAAGTCAGGACGCAGATTTTCGCTGTTGTGCTGCGATTAAGGCAGATTATCCGTGCGGGTTGCGGCTGGCGGCTGGCGGTGCGGCGCCGCTGAATTAGGCGGAGATTTTCCGGTGAGCCTCCTCCGGGCCGCGCCGGGAGGAGCGGCTTCACGCCCGGCTGACCACGGAGGAGCCCGGTCATCGACGCCTTCACGCCCCGGAGGACGGCGCGCCTGGAGGAGACGCACCACGTACGCCTTCTTGGCGGGGATCAAAGTCGCGTCGTGTTTCTCAAACGGAATACGTAAGCAGCTCCATGGCGCGCCCGGAGGGGATGGATTGAAGGCTGGTCAGAGGATCATGCCCGGAGGGGCCCGGCCGGAGGGGCTAGGCCGGAGAGCCTTGGTGGAGGGGCTGGGTGGAGGTCTGGATGGAGGGTTGTGGCCAGAGGGGCTGGGCCGGAGTGTTGTGCCCGGAGGGGATGGGCCGGAGGGGCTTGGCCGGAGTGTTTTGCCCGGAGTGGCTGGGATTGAGGGTCGTGCCTGGAGGGGCTGGGTCAGAGGGGCTGGGTGGAGGGCTGCATGTGCCCGGAGGGACTGGGCCGGAGTGTCGTGCCTGGATGGGCTGGCCGGAGGGATCGACCAGAGGGTCACGCTCGGAGGGGCTGGGCCTGAGGGCCGGGGCTAGAGGGGCTGGGCCAGAGGGGTTGGGCCAGAGGGGCTGGGTGGAGAACTGGATGGAGTGTCGTGTCCGGAGGGGCGGGGTCGGAGGGCTTGGTCAGAGGGTCACGCTCGGAGGAGCTGGGCCTGAGGGCTGGCTGGAGGGTTGCATCCAGATGGGGTGGATCGAAGGGCTGGTTGGAGGGTTGCGCCCGGGGCAGAAGGGCTGGGAAGAGGGGGATTGGAGGGGTTGGGCCAGTGGCTGGCTGGAGTCCTATGACAAGCCAGTGGCCCAGCAAGAGGGGCTGGGCCAGATGGGCTGTATCTCTGTCTCTGTCTTTGCCCTGGTTCTGCCTCTGTCCGTCTTCTCTGAATACTCTGAGCCTTTCCCACTCCTTTCCTTCCCATTTATTGCTCTATATCGCTCTTACCACTACCCCCTCACACTCTGTCTATCTCTCTGTCTTTCTCCCTCTGTCTCTTTCTCTCTGTCCTTCCCTCTCTGTATAGTTGTGAAATCGCTCCCGGGTAGAACGCTCAATGGTTGCCTTTGCTGGGCGGTGGTTGTTTGCACTCAGTTGAGACTAAGCCGTGGGTTCTGTGTATCTCTAGTGGGAAGCTCGCGGAGGGGAGCGAGGATGGATGGGGTCGAAGTTTGTGATCATCGCCAGGCCGATTCCTCCACCAGCACAATCGATTTCTAGAGAATTCTTTCATCCGTGCTGATATTGATCTCTGTAGTGTGGTGGTTGTAGGGGAGGGAGGTGGAGGCGGAGTAGGGGAGCGGGTAGCAGCCTGGAGGCCGGAGACGTCCATAAAATGCTCTGTTTATACTACGTGGCTTAATGAGATGAGTAGGAGAGGGTCAGAAAAATATGAGGAAAAATAATTCTAGGAAACGTATTATTTTGTAGGCAAAATATGTGAAGGTACTTGACAATAAAAACACAACAGGAACAAAGGTTGAAAAGCAATTTTAAGAGGAAAACATGTATGGTACATGTATACTTGGGGGAAATTTCATCAGTAAACAAGGGGGTAGCCAATGTAACTTTGAATGACAATGAAATTGCTGCGAGAGTGAGACAATGGAGACTGTAAAAGATATTGCGAAGAACACTATATATCCATGGATGTAGATGCGACTGAAAGTGACCAAGGAAAGATCTATGGTGGAGTTCGTCTCAGTTTGGAAGAAGTGTTATGGTATAGAGACAACATTGTTCTGCCGGAGGGGTGTCTTGGGGAACATGGAATTCCCGCAAAGGGGAATGGAAGGTGAATGTTGGCGCCCAGAAAGAAGGCGGGCGGGCGAGTATTGGCCCGGGGCCCGCCCGTCACCCCGTGCTCCGGTCCGTCCTCCGGGCTTCTCCTGGTGCTGCGTCATCTGCGCGCGTCCCCGCGTCTGTATCGTGCAAGTGAAATTTGGCGACGACGCGACGCGAAACCCAGTGAGGGCGCCGGGGTGATGCCGGGGACACACCAGGCGAGTAACGGCAGCGATCTCCAGAATCGCCAACAAAAATTTGCGTGTATGTGCGATATTATTTCATAGTAATATCTCCCACCAATAATTCAGCATCTCTGATGCAATAATCAGGTGAAATATGAAATAATAGCTCACATATACGCCATTTTGTGTTGGCGATTCCGGAAATCGCCGCGTCACTCGCTTGGTGTGTCTCCAGCATGAGCTAACCGCCAGGGCCCTGGGACGCCCGGGGTCGGCGACACCCGCACGGCGCCGAGCGGGGCGGGAGCCGGTCGGCGCCGCGTGGACGCGTGGGGCGGCGCCCGGGCGGCGATCTTCTGAACTCTTTTACCTGTGAAGGTAAACAGAAAATAACAGCGTTTAGCGGGCGTGGCGTCGGCGCGGCTCCCCGCGGGCGGCCGGGCCGGGCGGGCAGGCCGGGCGACAGTCTCGCGCCGCCGTGTGATCGTCGGCGAGATTTGGCCGCGCCTCGGAGCACGCGCATAATGGTGTGTGACGCGGGCGACGCGCCGCGGATCGCGCCCGATTAAACGCCAAGAAAACGTGTCTCCGTGTCCCCCGTCGGCCGCCTGCCCGCCCCCGCCTCCCGCCGAGCTCGCCGAGCAGAGGCGGGCGCCGAGGGGCGCCGAGGGGCGCCGAGGGGCGGGCTATTTACTGGTAAACACTCACATTACGCTGGACGGAGCCCGGGGCGCGGAGAACGGGCAGCGGCTGGGGACGGGCCGGCACTGGAGGCGCACGGCCCCGGGCAGAGCCGTCCACATCCACGCCCCACAAAATCACGAGAACCACCACTGAGACTCGGGCAGGAGAGTGGAGCTATGATCATGGAATGTCCAGAGACATATAGACAACACAACACGTGAAATAAAGCAGTGAATATACTAACGGATTGTAAGAGAAATTACACTACTCTTTCCAACTATAACATCAAATCATTTCTACATGATATTTTCAAACACTGCAGTTATTTTGAAACTTTTATTGTACATTTTTAAAAGCAGTAATGCACACATTACTTATCACAGTTTAAAGGAATGTGTCCAGCACATTTTCCCCACGGCATAAATAGTAATTGATAACAATATTACACTGATATAAAAGTCTGATTATATCTATAATATATAAATATATGAAAGTAATGTGACAGAAAAGGGTTATTTGAACCACCTGAAAAAATACAATAAAAACTGAAAGATTTATCAGAAAGGCAAATATGAATGTGGGGTCTATTAACATAGTGAAATCACTGAGGACTGTAATTTATGAACCAGTGCCTGAAAAGAATGTATAAAAGTAATTATTGTGTGCGAAATGTATATGCAATCATATTTCAAATAAGATGAACTCATAATGCACAGTGGACGATTTAAATCTATTTGTACCTAATTGAAAAAAATCAAGACTAGGAGAGGTTCTTGAAGGTTTACGAAAATATAGGCCTACAGCACAGTTAAAAGCTTTCAAGTCGCTGCATCCATTCATAAAGAGTTCACAAATTTCAATTTCACGGAATGAATGGGGAGTAATTCCGCTGGTTCTAGTAGGCGGGCGGTGTGTGTATAGCAGGACGCGCCGGTAACATTCACTCCGGGCCTGGTATTGTGGGTTGAGAGAGGCCGACCAGAGGTCCGGGCGTGCCCCGGGTCTGCCCGCCCCTCTCCCGGCAAACACAGCCCCCGGTGCCGGCCCTGCCCCGTCCCCGAGACGGGCAAATTACACCGACAATGGGATGTAGAGCTGTATTGACACTGATTGAGTCAATTGAGGACGGGGCGCGGCGCCGGAGTAGGTCCCAGTCGCTACTGTTGTAAAAAGGGAGACGGGCCGGGGCCGGGGCAGGAATGTATTCGGCGCGGATTTTAAAGAAATGGCAGCGTTTTTGCTCATTTGTATGTCCATTTTGCGTGGCCAAGTGGGCGTGGACGCGCAGTGGCCGGCGGTGTATTGACAACTTTAATGTCGCCTAATTGATTAAATTGTAGTGGTGACGTTTCAAGCGGCCGGGTGTGGGCGACAGGTGCCTGTCAGTGGACTCCTGTCGACCGCGCTGTGGCCCCGTCCGTCCGCCACCTGGGCCCGCCGCCCGCCGCCCGCCGATACGCGCCCGCCCGGGGGGGATGCCTGCTGGAGGCGCCTATAGGGACATGTGTGCCCCCTCCCCTTAAGATACCCCCACCACCACCGGACACCGTGACAGGAAGAGCGACCGACCGGACGACCGGCCTCAAAGGCCCCGTTGCATGCACGTCAGGGAGGGCAAACCGGGAGAAGGTGGGGGGGGGGGGGGAGTGCAGAGGGGGAGAGGGTAGGGGAGTGGTATATGGTGTGCAGGATAATGATTGGGGTGTAGGTGGTGTGTGTGTGTGTGGGGGGGGTTTATGGTATACGGGATGATAGCTGGGGCGAAGATGGTGTATATGTGGGGGTTGTGATCTGTGGTGTACAGGATAGTGACTGGGTGTAGATGGTGTATATGTGGAGGTTGTGATCTGTGGTGTACAGGATAGTGACTGGGTGTAGATGGTGTAGCCTATATGTGGAGGTTGTGTTCTGTGGTGTACAGGATAGTGACTGGGTGTAGATGGTGTATATGTGGAGGTTGTGATCTGTGGTGTACAGGATAGTGACTGGGGGTAGATGGTGTAGCCTATATGTGGAGGTTGTGATCTGTGATGTACAGGATAGTGACTGGGTGTAGATGGTGTAGCCTATATGTGGAGGTTGTGATCTGTGGTGTACAGGATAGTGACTGGGTGTAGATGGTGTATATGTGGAGGTTGTGATCTGTGGTGTACAGGATAGTGACTGGGGCGAAGATGGTGTATGTGTCGAGGTTGTGATCTGTGGTGTACAGGATAGTGACTGGGTGTAGATGGTGTATATGTGGAGGTTGTGATCTGTGGTGTACAGGATAGTGACTGGGTGTAGATGGTGTATATGTGGAGGTTGTGATCTGTGGTGTACAGGATAGTGACTGGGGCGAAGATGGTGTATGTGTCGAGGTTGTGATCGGTGGTGTACAGGATAGTGACTGGGTGTAGATGGTGTATATGTGGAGGTTGTGATCTGTGGTGTACAGGATAGTGACTGGGTGTAGATGGTGTATATGTGGGGGTTGTGATCTGTGGTGTACAGGATAGTGACTGGGTGTAGATGGTGTATATGTGGAGGTTGTGATCTGTGGTGTACAGGGTAGTGACTGGGTGTAGATGGTGTATATGTGGGGGTTGTGATCTGTGGTGTACAGGGTAGTGACTGGGTGTAGATGGTGTATATGTGGAGGTTGTGATCTGTGGTGTACAGGATAGTGACTGGGTGTAGATGGTGTATATGTGGAGGTGGTGATCTGTGGTGTACAGGGTAGTGACTGGGTGTAGATGGTGTATATGTGGGAGGGAGGGCGTTATGATGTCCAGGATGGTGTCTGGGGTATAGGTGGTGCAGGCTATATATCAAGGATCATAGACTCTGTCTGTACTCAATATCCTATGTCACATCAGAGACATCAGAGACACATCTACACTCCGTATGTCACATCAGCCTCTATTGTGTATCTACTGTAAGAACTGTAGCGACAGTTTTCACCATTTCACCTTTTCTACCTAATATTCTCATATTGTATAGTTGCTTTCTGCAACCCCCGCAACCAAGTGTTCTCAACTATTTCATGGATGATCTGTCAAATTTCAAAAGAATGAAACAAAGATATTTTCAAACAAAAATAGATTATATCTGTACTCTGTGTGTCACATCAGGGACTATCTACACTATGTAAGTCACATCAGAGACTATCTGTAGACACTCTGTATATCACCTCAGGGACTCTATCTGTACTCTGTATGTCACATCAGGGACTCTATCTGTACTCTGTATATCACATCAGGGACTCTATCTGTACTCTGCATTTTACATCAGTCTCTATCTGTAGTCTGTATGTCACATCCAGCACTCTATCAGTACTCTGTGTGTCACATTACGGACTCTATCTGTACTCTCTTTGTCACATCAAGGACTCTATTTGTACGCTATGTATTACATCAGAGGCTATCTGTACTCTATATGTTACATCAGAGACTCTATATGTACTCTGTATGTCACAACAGCCCTGGACTCTATCTGTACAATGTGTGCAACGTGTAGACTCATTGTCATATCTATATAAGAAAACTCCTAAGCATGGTCAACTATTATCATATTTGAGAAAATGAAGACTCACATCACCTAGAAATTACAATAAAGGCCGTAAATTACATCGGGAAGTGTGAAATGACTGGTTAGTCTATAACCAGACGCATATGAATACATACATGTAGGCCTACACAACTTGAATTTTGTGTGTTATCTGTGTATCAGGACGGGTAATTGTTTAACAATCCACATTGGCACATGTAGGCATGCGTAGGCCTATATAACCATAGGGCATGGTTTCACATCAATCGGTGCACAGCCACATACATGTAGATATATCACAAATTGGTCTATTTTGCGATGAGATTTGTCCTGAATCAGTGATACAATTCATCTTGATATGTGTTTGATCATTTCTAGATATAACTTGGCACTGAACCCATAAAGAATCAGAATATAGACACACTGGTAGAGTTTGTGATCTTCGTGTGCAACATCTCAACGTGGACATACAAAGTGGTCTCCCGATAGCTATAATCTCCACTGTATGAGTTCAACGAGGTCAAAAGTCTGCGGGTTCTTTTACTCAATAAATTATCTCAGAATTCTGAGCATGTCCCGCGCTAAAAACCTGGAATATGTCCCTCATCCATCAACTTACACAGGTGCCCTGACGGTAAGACAGTCCTCCTCGTTAATTACTGTCCCATGGTTGGCGCGTCATTGTAATTTACACGTTCTTCACAGATTAACTTTATAACATACAACCAGCAAAAAAAAAACACAAAAAAAAACGAGTAAAGTTCACAAATAGAAAAATAACACATCAATACATTCCGACGCATTTGCGTTCCGCCGTCCTCATACAGTAATCCGTATTTGGATCAGTGTAAATCCGGATAAGGGAAAGGTTTCAGTAATCCCCGACAGATCCGCTTGGAGGCGCTACGCAGGGCATATCCGGTTCCTGTGTGATCGTCGGAGCGCGGGTCGGCGGGTCGGCGGGTCGGCGGGTCGGCGGGTCGGCGGGTCGGCGGGTCGGCGGTGCGGGGGTGGTGGTGAGGGGGGTTCAGGTGTGAAGGAGAGATCTACTACCCCCTTCCCTGCACCAGCACCCCGAAAGTTCACCCGGAACAGGACGACGCCTCCACGATCAACCCTGGAAGGGGAAAGAGAAAACACCTCATTAGAAAGAGATCATGACGTAATACATACAACGGATAAAACATAGACCATGTGCATACAGATTACAGTCAATACAATAAGTAATCTACCCCGGTTTAATGCAGCTAGTGCACAGTACTTGTATAAGAAATGACGAAAGGTGGCCTACACCTGAACTGATACTTCATGTAGACATAAAACAGGGGTGGATGAGGTCAGGGCACCTCCACGGTGAGAGACCGGGTCCCGTGTCGCCGTGTGCCGGGAGACTCGGCGCCTCTCCCGGTCAGATCGCACGCCCAGAGCCCGGGGTCTGGAACGCCACGGCGCCCACTCCAGAGTCCACCGCCACCGCCGGGCGCCCCGCTAGCACCGGCGGCACCGCCGACCACCGCCACCGCTACAGCCAGCTCTAATTGCCGCTATTCCCGATGCCAATGCACACAATTTAGCGAACAGAAGGCCGGGATTTCAGCATCTATTTCCACTGGTCATAATAGATCTTATTTGAAGCGGAAAAATGGAGGATAATTTGACAAGCGGTGGGACTGGGACTGAGCCATCGTGTAGGCGCCCAGGCATGGCAGTGGGTCGGTTCTAATGACCGCTCCGTGATGTGGAGGGGGGGTGGGGGTGTTATCAGGGGGTTGTTGCTTAAGACGGTATCCTCAGGTCATGGACTTCTGCCCCTAGTCTACCCTCCCCACTACACACAAGTCTCAAACTGCTTCTTCACATGCTACAGTCCGACCGGCAGTGCCCTGTGCTAATCGTGCACGAGGCGGGGCAGGGATAATTAATCTACCCCGAGAACCCTGACCATGTCCCTGCCAACCTCCCACACGAAGACTCAGCAAAAGCCCTCTCTATAGTAAACAGCGGTCCTCCCTCTTAGAACCAGAACCCACAACACACCCAACCACTCCTATACCTCATACACATAGACCCCACAACAAACACAAACAATTGCTATGACAATTGAGGCTTTGCCCCGTTATTGGGCTTCCCTGCTTAGAGCAAGATACTAAGCCATGAATGGAAATGTATACTTTGAAAGATCCCAATGAAAAAAACTGATTTGAAAAAACAACTACCATACAGATAGACCTCACAACAAACACAACTACGCCTCCCTCATAGGTGTCCAGACCTCACAACACACACAACTACTCCTCCTTCACGCAACCAGTATACACACCCTGACCCCACAATACATACAACCAAGTCTCCCTCGTACAACCAGTATACATGCCCATACCTCACACTACACACAACCGCTCATCTTTCATACAACCAGTATACATGCCCAGATCACACAACATACATAACCACTCCTCCCTCAAACAACCAGTATACGTGCCCAGATCACACAACATACAGTGATATACAACCACTCCTCCCTCAAACAACCAGTATACATGCCCAGATCACACAACATACACAACCGCTATTTCACACAACCAGTATACGTATATACTGATCCCACAATACACACAACCACATCTCCCTCATATAAAATATGTATGTGCCCAGACCCCAAAACACAACCATGCCTCTCTTAAGCAACCAGTATATGTGCCCAGACCCCACAACACACACAACCACTTCTAGCTCATACAACCAGTACATATGCCCAAATCCCATAACGCACAACCACTCCTACATTATACCACCAGTATACATGCCCAAATCCCATTACGCACAACCACTCCTACATTATACCACCAGTATACATGCCCAAATCCCATAACGCACAACCACTCCTACATTATACCACCAGTATACATGCCCAAATCCCATAACGCACAACCACTCCTACATTATACCACCAGTATACATGCCCAAATCCCATAGCGCACAACCACCCCTACCTCATACAAGCAGCATACTTGCCCAGACCCCAAAACACAAACAACCACTCCCTGGTCTAACTCGCTATCTATCTGTGTCAAGCGACCAACGCACGCACGCAAGCCCCTCATGCACGTGTTGCACGCGTTTCTCTGCGCGTTCAGGGTGCGGGCGGGCAGGCGGGCGGGCTCGAGGGGGGCATGTCCAGGGGTGACGGGTGGAGGATCACTGCGGGTGTGGAACTGTGTGATCCCCAAGGGGTGCGGGTGAGAGGACGTGTGGGTGCGTGTATTATTAATATGGGTCAGGGTGAGTAGTGGGTTATGTGGGTGGTGGTGGTGAGGTAGTAGTATAGGGTAGGGGGATTGTTTATTAGGTGGGGTCCGGAGATGAGGGTGTTGAGAGGTGCGGGTGCGGGAGGTCAGTAAACCACCCCCTTCCCGTGCTCGTGGTTCCCATGCCCGGTGCTCCGTGGCGGGATAGGGGCGGGGGACGCGCCGGTGATTAATATAACTCGATAATGAAATGCTGGCGGTGTTTTCAATGGGCGCTGACGGCCGGGAGAGATGATGTAAATGTTGATGAGGGGAGAGGGTGATGGGGGGTGGATTAAGTCTAAAACCTGCATGCTACAGTCATCAGGAGTGCGTGAAAACAGGACTTCTACACTTAAACATAGATCTCGAGGTGCTCCTGCTTGTATACAGAAACTGGCTTACTCTTTTAGTACGTTAAAATATGTGCTGAAATAATTGATAATATACATTCCGATGCCGAAGTCACAGTGTCAAATAGACGCCTTAAACTACGCTGCTGTAGCGTCATTTAACCCATTGTAGTACTGTATACAAAGTGAACTTAGGTAATATATAATACAACATCTAAGCTTCAGATCCCGTGTGCTAGAGAGGCCTTTAACACTAGCACTTTTCATGATAACCAGCGTGATGCCATTACGTCACAACTCTTTGGTAAACAAAAGTGATTTCTCCATTTCTAGCCATATGATAAAACGAAAACAGGCTGACTGTCTCCGTACGTCAAAACACTTAGGAAAGTATCAACACACACACACACACACATACACACACACACATATATATATATATATATATATATATATATATATATATATATATATATGTTCCTCTGAATGCCGCATTGGGATATAGGCCTTTCTGATTATTTTACCGCGTAATGTTGAAGTACGATGAGAGTCAGCCAGTTTGCGTATAACGTGATAGAAGGAGCGTGCGGACGTTGATTGGCTTGTTAGACTCCTTATCTCTGATAGTCTCTAGAACCCCTCCTCCCCCCCCCCCCCCTGACACCCAGTCACGCTGTCCCCACGCAAAGGGGCTCTTCTTGTATCTAATGTACATCTAGGCAGAGACTTCGTATACTGATGGCCAAGCCATAGTGTTCCTAGGTTTTATACACACAAAATTTATCGGACCATAATGAACGTCAATACACTTAATAGGATATAGAGTAACGCAGAAAATATGTCGCATATTTAGACTGGAATTTACACTGATCGTGCAAAATGTACAATCAGGCAGTAACCCTACAGGATTCACATAAATTAGGTCATTGTCTAGATGCCTTCTTAGATATTTGGTAGGGTTTTTCATGAATATTTACATTTCAACCATGACTCATTATACTAGATATCTAAAGAATGAACTGTTGGTTTTATATTAAAATAGATATGAATATATGAACAAGATATAGCAAAATGTGGAGCGAAAAGAGACTAGCTGAATGAATGTATTTGTTGTATCAATTACGGAAATATACGAATGTAAAAAGTAACACAATATGTGAAAAATAAAACCAGGCTCAACTAAAGAAAACAAATAAAACGGGCACACCTGGGACACTATTGGGTACTAATATTCATACAAATTGTCCTCATCTGTGGAGATAAACTCCTCTGTATAAACTGCCAACAGCCTTCAGCCGTTCCTTATAGAATATAAGTCGATTGAAACCCAAACGAGAAAGTGTTCAAATTAAAAGCTCGCTCTGCACACAGCGCTTCGACAAATGGCGCAGTCAGAAATGGGACGAGGCTCGTTCATTTGGAAGAAGGGAAATCAATGTGCGGATCAATGTTCACCAGATGAAGTGTTACACAGGCAGACGTGGTGCCAGGAACAGTGAGGAGGAGGGAGCCATCTATGGCAGAGGAATAATATACTACACAATCTCTGTTAGTAAATAAAGGGTACATTTACTCTCTATCGTTTGGTCCCATATCCTACATATGTATACTAGCAGCAAATTGCATGTTCATCATTGATGAATGAGCGTGGAAATAAATAATGATTAAAAGATTTAGGATTATTCGGTTTATGGGTCATTTTGTGTAACCCACTTACACCCAGCCGTCTTGCTTCTACAACTGCCTTGTTAAGATCCAAATGTATCAAGTAGCAGTGGGTCAATGAGGTGTTTCGGTCTATAGTGATTTGTCATGGTCAGCTGGACACGCATGTATGACACTGAGACACTGGCACTCTGCACCTTTCCTAATATGACACTGTTAGCACCCAGATAGTGAAGGGATAGTTACTTTCTGGTTTGTTCTTTCTTTTGCAGCAATCGCAAAGTCTAAGTGACCACTCTAAGATTTCGGCAGAGTATATATATGAGCGTTTGGCCCATAAGGAATTTGCTATTCTATGTTTCTATGCCTCTCTGCCTGCCTAACTCCCGCCCTCTATTTGTCTCTCCTCTATAGTGTACCTTTCCGTCGTTCCTTTTCCCACACTTCACTCATTACTTCCTCTTTATATGTCTCCTCGTCTCTCTGTTTCATTCTGTTGATATCTGTCTCGTTCTGTTTCTGTCTTCCCACCTTCCTCTCACCGTCTATAGATCTTTCCCTCTCCTTCACTTTATTTTGTTAACTCTTTCTCTCTTAGAATAGAATGATTGCAACACATATTTGCATGGTAATAAAATACTGCACGCCCTGATTCGGATATTTACCGATGTTATGAATTAAGGACAATTGCCCTAATTTCCCTAACACTGCACTGATTGATACTATATAACATTGGTTTTATGGGAGAATCACCTTGCATTAGAACTTTTAGACAGCTCTATACATAGCCATGCCATGTAAATGAGTACGGGAAATACTAGAGCGATAACGTATTGTATCACTAAATGCTCCGTATGCACCATCGTTATATTTTGTGGTCCTGACTTGATTTCTTTTACAAATCTGAATGGTGGATTATAGAACTCGGAAAATGACCATCTATTGGTTACCGAATTATACATCAAGTAGGCAGATTAGCCTATTTACTCATAGACACAGTCGCCTAGAGCTTTTCCTGGGTGTGAACTCATACACTACATATGAATACTGCTATAGATAGCATAATACCTGCAGTACTTAGATAAAATTACATTACAGAAGATCTTATATAATTCACTGTGGGAAAAGAGAATTGAATGTTCATGTATGTGTAGTAGTTTAAGTCAGTGCTGTATCCTTTCTTCAAAGGGTGGTATTCAGTTCTGCCACTGCTGCTGGATAGTACGGTTGAACCCATACATGGAAATGCCACGGGTTAGCACCATATTCCATAATCCGGCTTGCAGGCCATATAAGGTGGGTTCCTCAGCAGAGATGTATTAAGGGCTGATTCCACCAACACGATGGATTTGTCATGATATATCTTGGTATATCTTGGTATATCTTGTAATATCTTACAGTGTCGCGATGTGTCATACCTCCATTGTCGCAAAACGTAGATGTGCGGTATTGGGTCTATATTTTGGTGCTCCACCACCGCGACACCTCATGACACATCCCAACAAATACTAGGCATGCGATTATTCAAAACTAGCCCGACTTAGCAAGAGACCCAAATCGTGGCTAATCTCGCTAGATCTTGTGTGTTGGTGGAATCACCACTTTACCCTTCTTTGTTGGTTTGTTCGCTCAAATTTTTAATACCTCACTCGAACCGAGCTACGGATATGAATGATCCATATGGCGGCATAACAGCTGACTGATATCTGTGGACACAATCTAATAGAGCCAATGCAAATAGCCACAATCGCTACGTATGTAGGCTACATACAAATACAATTGACACATTTCCTAAATATATCAATATACAGTACATATATTGTCATATAACCGCACGACTAATATGTAAATATATTTTCATGAACCGTTTTCATTCGGGATTTTTTTTCTGGGAAACGTAAACAGCATAGTAAATTGTAAATATACAATTTGCCTTGTTGTCATCCACAGCAGTCGAAGCTTGAAATACCTCTTGAAATCACTAGAACATTCTCTTGCGCTATTGTATCTTTCGTGTCCATAAAAATCCTTCTAAATTAACAAAATATGTTTACATTTTGTCATGCCCTCTGCAGCTACAGCACATGATGGAGAACCACAAGGACTAAAAGCTAGTAGCCTACATATGCATCACAAAAACCTATTCAATATATCCTCAGTTCAAAGGCCATGTCAGTGGTATGTATACGCGTGCACCCCACCTGCTACTTAGGGATAATAACATTGTTAATAAACACTTTGTCGCCGGTGGTGGAATGACTGGGAGCAAGCAGTGGGCTGTGAGGCACGCCAACATGTATTTTACACACTCAGAGAGCCGGAAAGCCATCCATACAGCCCCGGAGGTGAATACGACCCGAGATGGTCAGTCTGTGGTCACTCAATGACCACTAGGTGTCACTGATGGCGGGCTATAACCGCCGCCGTATCGCCCGCGGTGAGTATGGCGGGGATTAGGGTTTGTATTTGTATCAGTCTGTCTGATGGGGCGACTTAACAACACCCATCTCCTGCCTAACCCCCGAGGGGCCAGCACCCCTCTATCTATATTCACTCCACTGGTCTCCTACCGTCTCAACTCCGCTGCCATGTATGCCAACTAACTCTAAAGAGGCTCCTATACAACTTCCGCAATGATATGGCGCCAAATGAACCAATAAATATCTATGTAGGCCTATTGTATGAATTAAACATATTTTCTAGTTTCACCATGAGTATATATAGGCATGTATCTACAGCCATTGCGGTTGTACAACATATATATGGCAGTGGTTTACTGAGTCCCCATACCTTTTCAATGGGGACTTTATTTACGATGGATATTGATATGATACATGACCCATAAAATATGCATGTTTTTCACATCATCCTTTACCGTGAAAGCAGTATTGCTCTACATGTGACATCAATCTGGCCATTGTGTATATGATCGTAGCTGAGCATTGTGACATGATGTCTGGGTGGTTTCGAACAATCTGACTGACGCTCATCAGGTGAACTTCAGGGGGTGTGTGACAATCAATGCAATATAATTATTAAGTGCAAGGTAGCAAGCGTTCTACGTAAACCAAACAGATACGCTTGTTCTGATCTGACGGGACTCTATTATTTCTATTACCATCTCTCTCCCTTCCTTGATGCATTAATTGAGGTGCATTGTGGAATTTATTGTGTCAATTATAGTATACAAGGATCAAGGAAAAATCCGGGAAAAACACAGGCATAGATAAATAGGGCTTAAATGACAATGCTCCCGATGAGTGACAAATTAACGTTATTATAGGAGCAGAGCACCAGTCACACTTCTAGCCGCCGACAGTGGTACGGATCAGCGTGCCCTCACCTGTGCAGCCCCCTGGCGGAGAGGATTCCGGACGAGCCATATTGCAGCTCCGCACCGCTGCACGGCCACTGTCCGGGCTGCAAATTAACGTAATTCTCCACTTTACGCTTTGCGTTTGTTTGATTTTCAAATGTCATAATTGCCTGCTTCGGGGCCAGTCGTACCCCCCATTCCAGGCCCGCGGGCGCGTGTCACCCCTCCCCCCCTTTCCATCCCCATTCTCAGCGTACCTCCCGGCACCATTTTTTAACCCCCTACACCCACACCCACACCGCCCCCCGAGCGGTAGGCCTACTCCCACTCGGCGGTGGTGGCAGCAGCCTTGATTGCCCACTGGTGTGGGAAAGGCAGCCTCGACGAGTGCGACTTCCAGCCGGTAGGGGGTGCTCGAGGTGCTCGAGCCGAGCCCTACTTCTCGCGAGGTTTGGACAAAGTCTAAATGACGCCTAACAAGCACAAATCTGCCCGCGCCCTCTGCTGGGAAGTCACTAAACACGAGTCGAGTGGCTTCATTAGCCCGCTCTCCTTCCCAGCAGGCCTTGCTGCACAGTGCCGCCGCCTAGCGGGCGATAGGCGCGCCAGGGTCGCCATTGTTGTGAGCTCAAGTCACGTTTTGTCTCGCGGCGTCTCGAGACGCGTGTCGCCCGCGCATTCACTGTGCAGGTGCGAGGCTGAAAGCGAGGCTCTATGTGCTCGTGGGTGAATCGGGGTGGAGAGTGATGAATGTAGTAGTAATAAGTGGGAGGCTTCGGAGATGGTGCTTGGAGAGTGAAGAGTTGGTGAAATTGCAGCGGAAACGGAAGTCTGACCCAGCGTTCCAATTCATACTGGATGTAAAGCGTGCATACGTAAAAAAGGGCATATGGGAAAATAGTGCAACTAAAGTGAACTAAAATCGGCATGCCGCCTGTCCGGTAAAAGTGGATTTACGTAACAAAAATATAAGGTAGTTTCAGATGAAAATGGTCAAAGCTGTCGGATGTGACTCCACGCAATATCCTCGCAATTGCTCGGGTAATACTACGGGTTGACAACGGCTGTTTGTATCTGAAACCAGTCAACAATGCATATATGCAGCACGTTTCTCCACGCATGCGTGTTGGCTGCAAAGCGCCGGTGACCAGTGTCACCCTCGTGTCACCCACGCGTCACTCCAGTGTCACCCCTGCGCGTCTGTGCCCTCTCGACGCCCGCGCTTCAGCAGAGAGGAGACGGGCCCTCGCCGACCCGGCCGCTCGTTTCACAGTTCACCAATTATCGAAACAGAAATTATCAGGTTTAGTTTTCCAAGCCGCTGATTTATGTCATTTGATTGGTCGGCCGGTTGGGTGCACGCGCTGTGAGGTGGTGGGGGTGGGGGGCACGAGTCGCCCCGCGCCGGGCAGGGGGCGCCACCGCCGCCAGATGTCTTACATAAACCACTCTATTATCGCAGACGACTTTTCCCCAGCCGCTGGGTCCCGGCCGGCCCACACTGCCTGCACTGGAGCGTTATTAATGTACACAATGGCAGGCCGGGTACAAGCACGCGCCGGGCATGACACGCCACGCCGCCGGTGGCGACGTCGAGCGGGACGCGGGCGAACGTTTACCGCCGCTTGTTCTGGGCAGGAGATTCGATACTCCAGCCTCGTTTTCACAGAGTCAGCAATTTGTGTAAACTGGCGCTGATTTGGTGTTCAGTGAAAGGCGTCAACCATGCAATCTGTAATACACATGTGTGTTTATAGGAATAAGCATGGCTTACGACCTATTCACCTATATCCACTGTCAAGAGGTCCTATACTCATGTGCACCTAGTTGGTGAACGCACATTTACATTGCGCTCCGACACACTATTGCTGCATACTTAACATTTCACAGCCAGCGATAGCTTATTGGCCGTGACGAGTTCAATATCGTCTAGAGTGGACTGAATACCCCATCTTGCCCACTGCTCTACCCTGTCAGAGGGAGGAAAACACCCCTCCTGTAATCTGGATAACAGCACCAAATCTGATGATCTTATGAATTACTCATCTCCTCTCTCTCCTACCCTATAAAAAAGCAAAGTAATATGCGATTATGCCTTCTTTTTTCTTTGATTTCTCTTAGCAACAGTATCTTTCAGTTAATTGAGTTTTTGCGATGCAGAGAGGGCAAGCACGGATACAAATACTTCGATGATAACAAATCTAAACGTCGAGATAAAAAGTCAAGGGATAGGATTCATAAGTTGATAGATGATTAATGAAGATGAGGATGACATTTTTAGAAATTCTAGGTGTGGTTCTACCAGCTTTTTTAACAGAGTTAATTCTATCAGACAAAGCTCCATGATAAGCAGATTAACTTCATTAAGGTGACCGAATGCTTACGTCACTCTAGATGCATTGTGGGTACTTGAAATACCCCTAGTGAACATGCGCGATACATATATCAGCATTTCCTGGCTAAGATCGTTCTGGGAAATCATTCCTCTCCTTTCCGCCTTAAAATAGGATGTTTAGCCATGCGTCTCGAATTAATGTAAGATTTCCACATCAGTTGGTACGTATGGCCACTCATGCATTGACATTCTATATAGAAATTTGCCACTCCTTCCCTGTAATGGTAGGTATATAGACAATAATCGATGGTTTTGCCATATTAAAGGTTATATAATTAGGGACTATTTCTTCTCTATCTCAAAAAGGGACTGTTTATGCGTATATAATGGCTTTGAGGCCGGATACCACAGATTTCAATCCATATACTCTGGTTATGGTATCTCATAGCTCCTAAACAATGGGTAGTGGTTTATTGGTTCCCCAAACATTCTCAACGGGGACTTTGAATGCCATGGATAACAAATACACTTTTACCATGATTTTGATGTAGGCCTACATCGTTATATTCTCCACGTAGTTGACACTTAGTAGCACTAATATTCAAGCGATTGTGAGAATATGGAGATATATACCCTTTATATGAGTTTATATAAGGAGTCCTAGGAGGAGCGGGGGCAGGCGCGTTGGAGGAACCAAGATGGGGTGGCATTACCCCCTCACCCTTGCATGCAGCTGTCACCCTCCAGGGTGACCACTTGCCTCCTCACGCTCGCAGCATCGACACAAACTTAAAACCCTGTTGAAGGGCCACTGTACAATGGTGGACAAAAGGGCGGAAGGTGATTTGAAATGGTCTCAGACTTCGACTTCATCAGCTGGGCTAAGAATATCGGTCTCAAAATGAAGACAGAAATAGCAGCTGACAATTATGCCGACTGCAAGGTACTGACCATAATGATGGTACAGGGTGTAAAAGAGCTGACCATACACACTGGGCAGGTGCGTAGGCTCAATGAAGCGCTGGGGAAACGAGGTAGGCCAAATTTGTACATGAAGTCCCAATAGCACTACAGGAAGATATTGGACAAGAAGCTCAACCCCAGGGGAGGCAGGAGAAAGCAAAGAAGAACAATTAGGACACACTCCTCAAGGCAGGCGGACTGGGAGAAGATGATATGATAGGCATCCTGCAGATGAATGGACAGACAGAGAACGACGAGATCCTGGAGGTCGGATACAGGCTGTGTATCGCCAAAAGAAAGAAAGACACCATGAAATTTACGGAAGAGGGGGGGAGGGGAATGATACGATGGTGCACGGTAATGTTTTTATTACCATTCGGCATTCCAAATATAAGTTATCAAAAATAACATAAAATGGCTGCCAACATTCTTCCACACTATTTGCAAGCGAGAGACTTTTTACCGTGTCCTATACTAGTAGAATACGTCTTTCCGTATCATACTCAGTAGCGATTTGTAGGTTCAATATGTTTAATAGAGACTCCGTATTAGGTGGATGATAAACTTTACAGCCCACATAAATCCACACATATGTGATATACAGAGACCAATAAACTAACGACATAGGTATGAATCAGTCCAGTAGTGACGCAGACAGGGGATGGTCGTGTTGTCAGCGTCACGACGTTGGTGGGTACAGGCGCACTCAGTGGGTGTATACTCATCATGCTGGCTGAGAATCACATGGCAGATAGTTACACGTATCCGCGTGGTAGAAGGCAGGTTAGTCAGGGACAGGTGGTCGTTAATGACGACAGATACAGCGATCCAGACCTATATTCCCGTCACCTGGGCCTATAATCAGAGACACACCTGGCCAGAACAAACACAGCTCACCAAAACAATGTCTTTTATTCTGTTAACACATACTCATCTCGTTTCCATTGAATTCGCATGTTTTGTGTCTGATCTTATATACATGTATATATGTTACATATGTTATATAAATAGACGATACTCGATGGTTTTGTGGACAGGCGGTCGTAAACTACGAGAGGTTGACACATAGTAATACTGGAGCGTTGGCTTATTGCTCCATTATCCGTCTTCTCGAATCAATTAAACCCAGAAATTGTCATTTTATATGTATATCAATAGAAACTATTTCTTTCCTCTATACCACCGAGGGATGTACTCATTTATCCACTTATTTTAGATATGTTGCGTAACCGCACACAATAATGAATCACAATCTCAAGAGCAAAATTGTAAATTGGGGTCCATTGAGAACAGCCTTCGGGTTTAGGACGCCTCAGTATAAATACATGTCTTTAAAAAAAGTTATATATTTGATAGATGTGACAGTTCTACGCGGCATCGCATATCGTCCTATCACCATTGTAAATATATAGGTGTCCATTATTCATTATCTCTGAATGTATGCCTGTAATCTAATATCAGGTAGAACTATGGATATTGCTACGTGGTTTGTGGGAAACAATGGCAGATATTAGTGTGGAGCCAACACCTGACCACAGTGTGGGCGTGGAGAGGCACTGGTATCGATAACACGATAAACGAAGGCAGCAAAACAATAGCGAGTCCGCCCAGAAGGCGGCCGCCGCTCGCGTCCCTGTCGCCTCGACTATAGTCGCGTCCCAAAGATGCAGCCCGATAGATGGCGTTGACACGCGGGTCTTTTAGAGACCCGGGACGCAGGGAGGTGCGCGCGCCGATCGCGTGTCGACTTCCGGCTGTGCATGGAGGGTAGCGTTTTGTGCGCGGTGCGCAGGCTGCGTCTGTGTGGGTGTGACGACGGGTTGGCGTGCGCAGGTCGGGGGGGGGGGGGGCGCACGCTCCACACCCACCCCCGCCCACCTGCCATTAACACACACATCTACAGACACACCCTCCTCCTGCCGAATACAAGCAACCAAGTCCTTCTCAATGTACCCAGCGTAATATCACACTGGGAGCAAATGGTAAGTTCATTATTGATGAATGAGCGTGGAATGATGAAAAACTGAATTAATTGGTATATATATTCACTCTATAGGACATTTCTTGTAACCGACTTGCATCCAGTCAACTTGCCAATTCTACGTCTGGCATTTGGAGGATCTAAATATATCAAGCACCAGTGGGTCAATGAGGTATTTCGGTATCTAGTGATTGGTCATGTTCAATTGGGGATGCCTCTAAGACACTCTGAGTCGCTGGTCTTCTGCTCCTTTTACAATGTCACAGTGTTAGCATGCATGTAGTGAATCTTTTGCAGCAAGCTCAGAGTATATGTAACCATACTAACATATAGGCAGGGGATATGAGCGTATAGCCTACACCCAATGAAGGAATTGCCAAACAGTTTCGGGTTGTCGAGATATATTTAGCTGGTTTTTGAATTATTCTTTTCTCCATTAAAAGCATACATGGCATGGATATCATCATAAAAAAGCTTCTTTCGACATGACAGAGTTACAATTGTATCCAATTACCTTTTGTGAATAATAAATCATTATGTCAAGGTATGGATATATACACTATATTTATCAATTCTTTAAATATACTAGAAATATTGGAAACACTCTGTTCTATAGGCCTAAGTATAAGGTATATAACATATCTATAGTATAGCTCGAATCTTCCATCCTCCTCTTCCCAGACATCCATCACATACAGCTAAATAGCGTGAGAACTCACGATTTCAGCAAGTTAAAGATCCACCAACACCTTATAATTCTGCAGCTAAAGTTCATTCAAGAGGGCTTCAGGAAAGCAGTCCATCCAGTGAATATCGCTACTACTTAGGATGCTACGCTAGGGATGGTAAAAAATATACAACTTAAACCAATTTGTTATTACATGATTACTATTCTAACCCAGTATAGGAAACTACACTGAGAGAGGGGGTATCTTGTTCACAATACAGATCTCCTAAGACAAACAAAAACAAGGCTTTGTTGCTAAAATTTAGTTTGGGGATTCAATCACTACTTCAAAATGGTACAATACCATAATTGTCTTCGTGGAAATGTGAAGCTAAATCACGGTGGACTTCGTAGAGAGTATCAATATAAACAAAAATTAAGAACATAAGTAGGCCTATAATCTCATACAACACACAGTCAGCCTGAGGAAGTACTATTTTCTTTAATAATTTCTGCTTTTTCCCTAATTTTATTCTGGCTCTCCAAATGACACCACCCGTCATCTACTCCAGCTAGCCCCTGATATTGTAGTGATTACATATGACCCCTCAATTTTTCAAAACACGGGATTTTGAAATTTTGCTTTTGAAACACCACGATTCTGAATAATAGCCCACCTGAGTTATGTTTAAATATCAGTCCATTGGTTATTGATTGCAGTGATTGATTTATAAAGAAAGGTAAAAAAAAAGAGGAAAATATCTGTCGTCTGGATGAATGTCCACTACTCGTAGCCATTAGTGCTACATCAGTAAATGAGGCTATACAGGAATAGAATTAACAATAATGGCATGCCAAAGAAACCTAAAACATCATCCGTCGTAAGTGACGCTAAACTGGTATAATTTACTCAAGTAAACCTGTGTTAGGAGAGTGTTAAAACACATGGAAATTAAGACGGTCAACAAAGACAGTGTGTCATAGCAATAAACGAATAACAAAAAGTGAAGGTTAAATAATAAAACAAGTGAGAGCCTTTTTTATAACAGTGACTCAACGTATGGTGTGCTGTAAGTGATCACCAGTGTTCATTTAGCCATTACACAGACAACCATATGATACAGGTTAATAGATTTGTAATTCTCATTTAAAACCTGTCAGAATTTGATGCCACTTTCCCCACGAGGCCGCCAGGGTGCGCATTAATCACCTATCCCATAATAACACGACGATGGCACGCTTAATTGGCCGTATTATCGCCCGGGCTGGAGGTAAACAACACGCACTCGACTCAACCAGCACGCCCAGTGAACGGCATGGGATCCTCCTCATGAATATTAATGAGCTAAATCACGCACGCATGCGCATGGATTATTGGTCGTTCCGCAGTGCGGGGATTCGCTAATAAAGCGTTTAGTGAAATGACTAATAAAGCATTCAGCGGCCAGGCGTTATTCTGCATGGATGCCAGTGGGCGGCACGGTACGGTGAGGTGTATGAATACCGCCATGGACTACAATATCAAGAAATAGAGGGGGAAAAGAAACTGTCTAAAAATGACTGACTGTGACAAATTCCATGCCATATGCTAACAGACTCCGGTACATTAAATACAGACGTCTACAGGAAGGACAATGGGCATGTCTCAACGAATACATTTTTACAGCTGGTATAGTCTTTTCTTTTCAAAAAGACAGTACATTTTGAATCGGTTGCATGCACATTCAAAACCAACCAAGACACAGGTATTCGTATTGTGGTACTTGAACTAGAGCCATTAGCGTTTTGCCTATTCTCACATGTATGTAAGCCGGGTAAGCTCTTCCGTTCTCCCCTTCAAATGAATTTATTTCTATTTGTGCAAGATTACAAGCTTTCCTTATACCTTTCCACCAGCCACATATCGCTGAGTGAGCCTTGGGTATAAGTAGCTGAATTCGGCTGTCCAAAAAACATGAAATCCATCGACATTATCGTCTTTCTGTAATTATCACTCTCTCTCTCTCAACTATAGAATAGCCTGTGAAATATATGCCTAACTCCTACGTATCTGCATGCCTGCTAACGCATCTACCTCCATGACATACCCATTGTGATCTCCCTCATTGATCACTCTCAGAAGCTGCTCACGTTTCCTCCAGATCAGCTTTTGTCTTTCCTCTAGACAGTAATGGCTGGCTTTGCTAGTTCAGTAGAGATTACTGGATTAATCTTTTCTCGAGAGAAATTCTACCACATACACACTACCATGTGGCATCGATCGCCAAAGCAGCAAATAACAATGACCACTTCGCAGAACAAATTAAGTGGAGCAGTTGATTTTTAGGTAAAAGTGTTTCAGAAAGTTCAGTGATCTCGTAGTAAGATGGTATTAGGAATACATGGTCTGTTCATCATTGATGAATGAGCGTGGAATTGATAAAAAAAAATATATTCAAAAGGTTTGGTCTTACCCAATCGTGGGTCATTTGCTGTAACCTATTTGGCAACCAGCTACTTCTATAACTGCTTCTGTATTGCCCAAATGTGCCAAGCACCAACGGGTCAATGAGTTTTTCTAGTCTGTATTGGTTGGTCAGCTGGGTACCCCGCTGAGACACTACGATACTGGTGCTCTGCACCTTACCAAAATCTCAGACTTAGCATGCATGCAGATAGTGAAGGGATCGTGTTTCCAGCATACCGAAAGTATATATGACCCCTCCCTAACCTATGCGACATGTTTGAGCGTGCCCCATTCGAATATTCATCTTTGAAGAATGAGCGTGACATTCAAAAGGTAAGCAATTAAAAGGCTTCGATGTGTATCTATCTATCCACTGAGTCATTTCCTGTAACCTATTTAGCACTGGGCCAACCAGACAGATCTATATCTGAAGATGTACGGTTTAAAGAGGCATCAATCGGTCAATAAGGTACTTGTAGTGAATGTGAATACAGGTTAACCTATGGCAGCAAGGTATGTGGCGTGTAATAAGAAGGAACTGCATTCAGATCTGTATCCACTAAAATTATGCCATAAGTTTGAGTTGCGGAGTAATCTCATGAGGGAAAGCCGAGTAAGATTATGCAGCAGACCAAAACGGCAATAGATCGAGTGTTGTTCAGATTTAATTTCATCCCGATCACAGGGATAACATTAACACTAAACTCACACAGGGACTGAAGCAAGTCTAGAGGAATCTCGGAATGTGTTTCTATGCAAATGTGTTCCTATGCTTTCGATGGATCATAAAGCTACCCAGAATTCATTAAATCCTTCCCATAGAATTAGCTTTGACCTCAATCCTTCTAGATTAAGAGGTGGTAAATTATTGTTTATCCAGCTAGGTCTGTAAATTGGGTCGTTGGGAAGTAGATCTACTCCCAGAGGTTTGCCTAAATATAGACAGTGACTGGAAGATTGCTGCTGGAATGGTGGTGCGGGAGGCAGAGGAAGGGTGAAGGGACAAAATTATCTGTTTTATCAAACCGTCGAGCTATCCTTCAGAACTGATCTTTAGTGCCATGTAATCTCCGTCGCACTGAATAAAAAAGAAATAAACAATAAGAGAAATAAATATGGGGAGGGAAAGATGGAGGTGTGTGTGTAGGTGTGTGTGTGTGTGTGTGTGTGGTGTGTGTGTGAAGGGAAAGGGGTTGCATTGCACGCTACATGGGACAATCCTCCATGCTTAAACTACACTCACACTGGGCAAGCAAATGATGTTGGGGAGTGGGGGCGAAACACAGAAGGCAGGGGAGGGGTGCGTATGGCCGAGAGAGACGGGGATCAAAGAGAACAGGATAAAAAAGGGTAGAAATGCAGTGACGTCGGGCGACGTTGGGCCGCCATCAAAAGCCAGGCCCCTCGGTCGGCGTTCTGGGGATCCTCTCCGGCGTTGGCACAGTGCCAGGCGGTGCCGGGCTGGCCACGCCCACAACTCTACAAGCCACGCCCACATTCTCAGACGGATCCCGCGGGCGGCCTTGTAATTATCACGTGACCGCCTCGCGGCACAATGCCCGTAATTTTCTGCGGCTCCGAGGTAGGGCCGGGCTAGAAAAAGAGGAATGGTGGTGGTGGGGGGAAGGGAGTGGAGGGGTGGTAGTGGATTGTGAGAGTGGAAGGGGGCCGGCCAGTCTTTGAATTACAACTCATAACCATGGTCTCCTGTTTGTTGTAACGTAGTTTCGATGTTTAATCCATATAAGGAATATAGGGCCACACTATAGCTTATATCATATCCTTGTGTATGAGGTACTGAGATTCGGATTTTCGTGTACGTGCATATTAGTCAGACTTTCTCAAAATGTATTTATGGGCCAACAGGGAACATAACGAAAATAATTTCATTTAATGGAAAGAAAACACTTATTATGCCTGTTATAACAACAACTCAGCTGTATAGAATACGTATGTATATCCATAAATGTAACTTAAACGTCAATATCATCTTATGTACCTTCTCATATGAAGGAAGCACGTAATCTCTGGCATTGTATAAACAGTATATCTATTTACTTTCTAGGTGTTAACGGCTCACAATATTGTCATTAACGTTAGCTATAAGTACTATTAATAGAGTGAGTTAATTTGGATACTTGCAAATCATATCTGTTTATCAATTAGTTAATTGGTATCAGATTATCCACTTATCCTATTTTGCTATTTGTGAAAAAAAACCCAGCAACATGAGAAAAAAATAAGATGAAAATAAATGTTTTACATTATACAAATTATGCAATCTGACAATTGAAGACACTGCTATAATCTGCATGTACAGATGATATTTGCAGAGAGTAATAGCACTAATGCCAATATGGTGGATTGTATGTTTGACACGAGCGATGGTTATGTTTGTACAGAGCAGAAATGGCCGAATGTCTATGTTAGAGAGATGATCGTAGTAATTAGCTCGGTCTCTATTGACTGCCATCCTCAGGGCCAGCTTCACCCTATGAGGAGCCTCTGTTAGTCAAACCACTAATGCGGGTTCCCGGGGCTGCAGATGGGTGATTGTTGAGCGTAGGAGACACGCAGAGATACGCTGCCTAAAGGTTAGAGCGATATAAAGTAATTTTGCATTGTCCCATAATGGCGTAGAAGTAATTGGATATATATGTCCATTGAATATCAACTTATAGTATATATACATGTAGGGTATGCACGAACAAATTAACGATCATGTTATTTATACCGTAGCAACAGCTAATTTAATATTATATACATGTACGTCGAGTTAAATACGACAGACAAGTAGGAAATGCAGTGGCACGCCTGACCCCCTTATCTGCACAGCAGCATGCTGCTGACTGAGCCACACACCTCTTCCCTTTACCAATAAGTTCAGCCCACACCAATAAACGCAACCATGCACGGACCCAATCTCGAGAAACCCAATAACAGGCGACACTTTCAAATCTGTCATTCTCTGGAGAGCCTCGTAGAAGATTACTCCTTTTTTGTCTTCTGAGTTCGCAAAATCTTTGCATTTTGATATTTTTATGGTTTTGCTCCACAAGACGAAGGGGCCCGGTGCTACCTTCTAGCGGGCGGGGTGCGCATCGACCCGCTGGTTGCCGGGCTGTAATTAACAATCACGGCGCTGATTGACTGGGACCAGCGAACGGGAGCAGACGACTTTTAATCACCCGCCGGCACCCAGCAGACGACGTCCTAGAAAGCGCGCGCTTTTCCTGGCGTTTCGTCAGAGCAGACGACAATCCGCCTCATTGATCGCCAATAGCGTCCAGTCATTCATTAGGCGGGCGAGCAGCGCGCCCTGCCGGCAGATACACCGAGTTTTGTGTAATTAGACGCGGGAAGGCGCGGCTGTCGGCCGCGCGAACACCGCCCGATCACTGTCATTATACCCCCACCCTCCTTCAACCCGTTACCAGCCCCGATAGCTAGCTACACGCGCCGTCTTTTACCTATACCCCACCATGTAAAACATGGATGCTAGGTCCTTTGAGTATAACTGAACGTAACGGCCATTTCCGGTTACAAACTAGGGCAGTGAGGAAATCAAGAAAGCATGGGCATGAGTAACGGTTCTCCACCATTGTTACTATCAGGTGTTACGGGATAGTAATCTGAATGAAGTAGTCTGAATGAAGGAGTCCACATTCCCGAATCAAGCTTTACTGCCAGCGATATCATAATGATGACTGACTGTTTACGCATTGGGGCAAACATATTGATTGTAACGAAGGGACGCACCTTGCAGAGTATTACACAAGACAATCTGGGCAAGTGAGGCAAATGAAAGTACATGCATGTTTCGCAATAGAGAGATTGGAACATAACAATACCTATGCACAGACTCAATACCTATGCACAGACTCATTCACACACAATCTATGATTTTGTATGTAGCTCAATGAAGATTCTGTATTGGCGTTATCACTCTATTTAAACATATCATTATTTCCTATGGCAGTATCAGCAATGTATACCACTCACTACTACTCATGTCGTATTTACGCCCGTAGATCAACTGATGACGTTCTGGGTATGTCATCACGTGACTAGGTAAAATTACGCCATCTCAATTAATAACTTTACCTCGTGTTTTTGAAGTACGAAGATAGTAAGGCAATTTCCGTATAGTACACATGTAATTGGTAACAGAATCTGCATGTATTGATACACCTTTACATAAACATGTGACCATAGTATGAATATAGGGGGGAGTAAAGAGAGTCATGATTTAAATTACTAATGACTATAACTCCACAGTGATACATACACAAACTTAATGACTACATTGGATGTATGATTAAAATATTAGCAGGATGTATGTCATTGTTGATAGTCTTAGAGAGCATCATAGTAATGACCCAAATAATAATGTTTACAAATCATAACATAAAGGATGGAGAGCGCGTGGCTCAGAATAGACTAAAGGTGCGATAAATCCGTACAATTATGTAGAAAAGAGATGATACAGCAATGATATACAATAGAGGTGTTTATACTCAATTACTCTACCTTGCTATCAGTAATCTTATTCTTCTAGTCGAGCCTTTTGAGATCACATATCAAAACATTTAACGTATACACAGTAAGAGACTGAAATTTTCATAGTGGAGACATTACGATTACATAAAATTGGAAAGATTTTATTTTTATACTGCGAGTCCTGAAACCACCAATATTTGGTTATATTTGTATGAACATATACATATATTGGTTGGATGTATTTGATAAGACGTTCATCCCAGCAACATTCGCCACTACATTGATATTCCCCCTGGAAGGTGACTGCGCATATTAAAGTAAAAGTTAGAGAATCAAAATCCTCTACACAACGGCCGTTTTGAAAACAATTCTTCGGTTGGTCTCACAGAGAAGAGAGGTAGATAATTTGGCAGTCGAGCAGCCGAGTTTATCGACCATATCCATCTCCCTGACAGTTACATCTAATTAAGTTGAATTATACCCTCCTCCGTCCGCCCGCTAATTGTCACCGCAGGAAACATTGGCATGCTGATTTTATATTTTCTTTTACATGTACACATTTCGCCAGCATATAAAAAGTCCGCGGGACATGTCTGAAGGGGCACCAACGACTATGGAGGCAAGTGTTACTCTGCCCATGGCGCAAATACATGTATATCTGAGAATTAGAATATTTTACTATAAATAGTAGTTGGCCACCTTTGTAGACACATTCGTGATCATAAGCTATTTCTCAGAGACAACAGAATCATGATACAAAAAGAAGAGGAGGCTGCACTCTTGTCTTAATCTTGATAACTTTGTCCCACATCCAGATTTAGACTTATTTATCGTCCTGGCCATATCATCCTTATGCATCTACTTATTTTGTGCAAGCTATTTAAAGAAACTAATTTCTGAAGAACGGCATTATCATTTACTATCATGATATAATGCACATATAATAGATATATATTATATCGCTCGTACATTAAAAAAACACGTTTGTATGACTTATAATTTCATCAATACGGTTATTAAGTATTTCTTTTCAGAGTGAATAGTGATGATTTGGGAGGTTTTCTCTGAATTAATTACCTATAACAAATGGCCCCATTGCCCAACATACCGTTTAGAATTAGCTTTATATTAATTACGACCCTATATTACGAGGAGAGTCACGTTAGGGAGTTCTACATGGAGCTCACAATATAATTTCTCTATTGAGAACCAGGTGTACTCTCTCCTTTGGCCTAACTGACCAGCTTGATCCATGTTCCAGCAGGAGGGAGACCCTAACAACACAACAGCCGGGTCGCCCTTCCATGCAACAGACTTGATATCAACACATTGTGTAGCATTTCAATGTAATGGCAGTTAGTCCACGATTGTGAAATAATTAGGAATAAGTGTGTGAAAGGAACTCAGACTCTCTTTTGTAGACTTCTCTTCTTCATTCCATTCACTACCAACGAATCATACCAACTACAAATATAGATAGTAAGACTATATAGATATAAAAAAATCAGATTTATCATATTTTAATGTAAAGCCAGCTATGTTTGGTTATATACGAGGCAAATGTGGTATTTCCACCTAACGATTATGACCTCCGATTATCGTTTTTGCACCACCGACTTATTGATTGGCACATTTGGTGCAGTAGGCCTAATGATCATGTGGAAATAAAAAAGGGACAACAATTTTTGTCCCCAATTGTACATCATATGGCACCACCGACTGACTGCTTGTACCACTAACGAAATCACACCAGGTTGAATTCATTAATAGCTAAATGAACTTTGAAGTCAAAAATCGGTCGGTGACTACCTCAATTTACATCAGATACATCAGTATTTTTGCTAACCACCACCGATTATGTGCACCGATAACTTATCAAATAGAACCATCGCCCGAGTTTTGTGTGCAAATAATCGGTAGTCTTTTTGTCGGCAGGTGGAAACACCAAGTAATTCAGATCTCATGTAAAACTATGCGGTCAGGTATATACCGAACTGATCGTGTATAGGGCCACTGTGCAGAGTGATGGTAGTACATCAAGTGGCACTTCCTGTACTCATGTCGGTACTTAATGATAATGAAGACTGTATTTACAACTACAGCGAAAAATGATCATAATGCGTAGTCTGTTTACATTCACTACGTAAGTAGATTATATATACTAGTGGGTATATCTTCCGCGTAGTAGATGCGCAGTGAGTAACATCCAAGCGTGAACGAAAATATTACGTAGGTTAATATTGTATTGTTCAACACTGCAAATTTAAGTTATTGAAGAAACCTTCTCAAGAACTACCTAACCTGTGTAACGTACACTCTCCGTATAATCCACACTTGCATTAGCATAGTGGCCATCCATAAAGTATGTGGTGGGGTAATAAAAAGAAGGAGCATACGCAAATTTTCGAAAATTGTTGACACCCCCCCCCCCCCTTCCGCCCACTCCCATCAGTCCGTCCGTACTTTACGGATGGCTCCATATCAACTTGTAATAAAGTATTACGACCGAGAAGGCCACGATGCTTAGCGTCTGACAGCTTCCAGGTTTGGATTACAAAAGCAAATACCGTGTGGAACTGCATCGACATGAAATATAGATTCAGATAATATGCACTTATAATGCAGCGGGGATCTCTGCACTGGATATCGTAATGGTAAATACACAATTGTATTTCAATATAATATATGACTGAATTAAATTTTACACCATGCATCCTTGCATATGTTTGAGGTTGAATTCCCATAAATGAAGTGTGTACATACATTCACAATACCAATACTTGGCAAAGTCCAAATTATACTAAAATATCGGATAAAAAATGTTCCTTCAATCTATTTCTATATATAAACGACCTTAGGAATCTTTATATGCATATTATATTGACCAGTCCTTGGGGGTGGCATATAGTAGTTATCTAGTGAAACACATTGTAATGGTCAATTTTCAAGGTTGATGGTCATCTATTGGGTTATTATATACACAACAGCCCTCCTTACAAAGTTGGGGCCAATTTGGGCTGAATCTGCTTCACTTTACAAGCCGGTTTCCTGTAGTGCTCTGGGGGTTTATTTTGGGTGTAGTTTTTGGTCGGATGACCGTCTGTGTATAAAGCCCTACCCGCCTTCTGACCAGCACACTGGGTATAGACTGACCAGTGCCCTCACCACGCCCCCACTGACTACACCCCCGCGGGCCAAACGCCCTCACTGCCCCTCCCCGACATCCTCCTTTACCCCCTGCATTCTCTATACCCCATACACACCCCTACACAGAGATTACCCCACCTACACAGACCAGATACTGGCACTCTCCAGTAATACAACCAAATTCTTAGCGTAGGATTATGTTACTAGGATAGAAAAATCTCATTTTTAGTTGGCTTCAAGGCCAAAATTGATTTTCATCATTGATAGGACAAGAAATAGTATAGCCACATGTATTATCATATTATAACACAATTCATGTTTTGAACAAATAAAGATATGTTGTTACATGTCCAATATACATAAATAATATATATGCATATCAACAATCCTATAATGGTGTGGGTTTCTACCAGTTTATATTTCAATTTTAACCGAATGGCATTGCATCCATGAATTAACACCAACATATATCAGTGTCGGTTGATTACCTATAACAAACCATATCAATGGTTCATATCGACTTCGTTTAGACAAGTAGGCTAAGGACATTAGCAGATTCTAAGGTAAATTCTGATTTATTAACTGAATGTGAATATTTGTTTCAAACATTTAATAGTTTTCTCCCTCGGTTGAGATGTACGCAATATTATCTCGGCCTGGTATTTTAGCCATCTGAAACACACTCAATCTATAGCCACTGAATATACACCGTTCATACACCGTATTCTCAGTGGCCATGGATCTCGCTGGAGTTTTTTAGTTTAGTTTTTCCCTTTTAGTTCGGAGTGGGTCCGACCAATAGTAACGGATACGTGTAAATTGTCTCCAGGAGTGTGCATCCAGAAGTTTCTACATCCTTGGCATACATTTTGTGAATATTTTATTTTTTCAATTTTAGTTTTTCAATTTCTCCTGCTGATCTGTCGGAGTTATGACCGAGTCGTGAACAACCTTCTCTCACCAGGCCGATTTCCCCTCACTCTTTCAGCTCTGACAAGACATGCACCTAAGATATGATAGGGGAGTGTTTTTACAAGCACGCTCTCCATGACTCAAGGCCCGAGTACATTATTTTCCTTTCTCTCATTGTGCTACATGTTAAGTACGGCCTTCTGTGATAGTTTTTCTTCATTGAAAACAGACAACCACTTATATGTAATCAGCATGGATGGCATGGTGCTCTGCCAGATTACAAGGCAGTGACAAACACTTCCCAGGTCCCTGCATGATGCCTCCGACGTCTTCCAACTTTCTGTCAAACGCGTGAGGTAGGGCTTGGAACAGGCTGTTTAGATGGTGCATTGTTGTTGTGAATAATCCTGAAGTAAATCTGGTAGAGCCGTGGTCAAATAGAGATCTCCCCCTTTATCGCCCACCCCACACACACACGGAGCCCGCCGGGCACAAGCGCTGACCAACGCCAGATGGAGGCTGGAGCCTCCTTCTGACCACTAGCTTCAGGCGGGTAGGGTCGAGATTACACAGTGCGCACTACGGCCGCTAGATGGCTCCCCGCCCCTGTCCGCGAGGCCCGGGGGCACCCCGCTTCCCCTGGCCTTGTCCCCCTAGCGGCCACGCCCCTCGGACCACCCCCTCCCCGGCCCGCGACCACAGGAGCCCGCCAACAAAAAAAGAAAACATAAAAAAAGAAAACTCGTAAAATGGGGTAAAATGTAGCTGGGGGTTGAGGGTAGAAGTCAATCAACGTGCCCGGAACACAATGGGGGACCGGTGGGAGGTACAATGTCCACGCGACGTCCTCCCACCGCCAATATGGGTCAATGACCAAACCCAAAGGGGTCTTAATTGAGGAAGAGATGGGAGGAGGGTAGATTAGTGCTTCTTCTTCCACCATTAAGTCAAACAAGTCATCACAGAAAGACCCCGACAGATCCCGAAGAGATCCCTCTCCGTATCTATACACATCGCCACACTTCATCAGAGAACGGGCTGTAGGGTTTATATTGGAGGATCAATGCTGCTGAAGGTCGTTCTCTAATACTCAAACATATCCTGCAGAATTGACTGTGTTATAGGCTTACACTTCTTTTGACGTATTATCTATACAACTTATTTTATAAAGTACTGAGTGATAGAAACTCTGTCAGGATGAGACCTGTATATATGTTTTTCACATTATGCAGGCATAGAGAGTTGCATATACATTTCCAGCCTGGAGTACTGTGGAAATAGCCTCTGTATGAGCCTACAAAACCTCCGGAATAAACTTTAACTTTTAAAAAACGTTACCGTATTAATATCTATAATTCCGTCCCATACATTTGGTATTCAAACGGTATTAAACTCATCCAAGCTACAGCCGGTTTACAGTAATGAATTGTAGATATTGCATGGTATGTACACTTTTGTATTAGAGTCGCAGATCCCTTCACATTCTAAAAACCCACATGAACAAGATTTGTGTCATATGCTTATCAAGGGACCATTTGTACAGTATACATTCATACAGCGTTGCACTTTCATATTTACGGGTTTCAGCCGTTTTCAAACTACGGTTTTTCACGGATAAGATTTGAGGTAAGAAAAATATAACGGTCACCTGTGGATTTTACAGTAGTTCCCTGGCAAATGGGATGGAGGAAAATACCGTAAAATAACGGTAATTTGTTTTACAAGTTACATGTATTTTCAGCCGTGCATCACGAGCCCAATGAGAGCGGTACCAGTTATAGGTCAGTTTGGTTGTAGTGTGGCACCAGCTTGTTGGTATAAGGCCTTTTTCCACTTGCCGACGTTGGCGTAATTTAGCCTCTGATAGTTATTTCGGCCAGCACCGACGGATTTCCGTCAGAAATCGGCAAAAGTCAATCACCGATCTATGTTCCAATTTGGGGCGGTATTTTTTTGCACTGCTTCTTGACCAAATTGGCGCGGATCAATTCAAGACAAATTGAACTTGTCGGGAAAGCAATAGGTCAAGGGTCCAAATGAAGTTACACCGAATTTTGATCGGCAAGTGAATACAGGCCACTGATAGTGAAAATCGCCGACCTTTTAACAGATTTCTATATTCCATATCACCCGACCACTAGCTGCATATTTGAATGGCTGGTTACTGAAAATCGCCGATCATTTAGTCGGTAGGTGGAAATAGGTCTCTAGACACAAAAAGGTATGGCATTAAGTGACATGCAATGTCTGTCAGCTGTGAGGCTGTCAAGGCAGAAACACACACCATACAATAAGACATACGGGTCGGGCTTCCTGGCACAGAACGCACGGCTACAGCCTAGAAAGCTGCAGGTCCCGGAGTGACGCCAAGGTGACGCTTACAGCACGGCTATAGTGTACGGAATGCCAGGGTGACGCTTATAGAACGGTGATAGTGGACGGAATGCCAAGGTGATGCTAAGAGTACATAAAATGTATATAAAACGGTGGCTGATGCTTATAGATCAATATATAGGCATATTAGGTAGAATTGTAGGTTGACGCTTAAAGGATGAAGTATTTGACATGGCGCTGGAGTGACGATCTTAGAAATAAATATCATTGTATACCTGTGGCTATATGTCCTACGTATATTGCCCGCTGCTACCCATGTCGTTTTAGTATTCTAATCATATTGATTAAACCGACTATGTTTCGCGTACAGCTACAGTAACCCTATTACCGTATAGTACAAAATACGTGAAATGTATGAACAGCGATCTTTAAGGGATATAAACAAATAAGGACATAATCTACGATCCTGGCAAAAATCTGTCGCAATAACAGAATTTGCTTTTCGCGGCGTCGATGATTGCAGTGCGACCGGGGCCGTCGGGGACGGCTCCCCGCACCTCCGGCCTCACACGCCGTCACCACGCCGCATCCGCCGCCGGTCTCACCCAGCGCCCGGGCGCGCTCAGTTCCTGCCGCGTCACCCAGGCGGCGCCACCGGCCGTGGAGGAGAGAACGTCCTCCGGGAGCGTCCTCCGGGAGCGTCCTCCGGGCGCGTCAGGTGCACGATGAGCAGAGTCTATGTTTACTGCACGCCGCGATAATAGTGGGGTTGACGAGCGCCCTCAGGGAACGATCAGCGTAGTTTGCCCTGGTACCCACCATACGGCGAGTACACTCTCCCTACCACTACCCTCACCCTACCCCAACATCACCCCGCCACCCCGGAAGTGCCGACTTTGTAATCACGTGACCTGGGGTTCCTCCAGGGGACGGCGCATGCGTGGTGAGGGCTGCCCTGGACCTGCTGGGACAATGATAAAGGAAGACCTACCACCGAACAACTAATTGTGTGTGCAAAGGGATGTTTTGCGAGCACTGTTGTGTCATCATCGACGCGTATTAGTACAAATGTTTTACATATACTTGGACGAAGGTTTGAATTCCAAATTTGTACACATTTGTCTCTTTTGGGAACCACACCAACCTGTTTACACAAACATAAACCCTTTATTCTGATCATACATGTACACCATTCCTACCACCCCAACACCATTGTGTGGAATCTAAAATGAACAGAGAGAGAGCAGCCAGTATAACCAGCCCTGTCCCCAAACAGGGCTGGTTTGCTCTCAATGCTGAGCACTACGGATCGTCGATACTTCTTTTTTGGCAAGACTTAACATATATAAAACAAACTTATAATTAATAGACATATACTAATTTCTTTTTACACCGCTACTAGACAGTGTGCTCTTTCTTTATAACTGTATATTTAGAGGTAGTTTTCCAATGGAGCTTCTCTGCTTCTCAAGTGCAGCTATTTCGTTCACACTTTCTTGCTGGTCCCGTAACTGCCCAGTCCCTTGCTGTTTATATCGAACAGCTGTTCAGTCTTCATTCAAGATGAGGGGGGAACACTTAGCTATACTCAAAGCAGCTTTCCAAAACAGAGAGTCAGGTTAGGTGAGTTTCTGAAGACAAGGTTTTGGGACCAATTTCTAAACTTGTCTAACTACAAAACATGGTGGCTATACACAAAGTTTATATTTACATTTTACCCCATATCTCATAACTATTGTCATCTACACCTGCACCCAGTCGTACCTGTGATTAGCCTTCCTTAGCCAGCATAACCAGCCTTGTCCCAACAGAACTGGTTGGCTGTCAATGCTATATGCATATCATGGTCGCTACTCTTTTTATGTACCCTCCATGTATAATACAGGTAGATATTCGATAATCATATCTATACATAATTATTTTCGCGCCACTAGTCAAAATACACATAGATCTATATCTACACAGTCCATGGTATTCTACTTATAAAACGCACCCCTCCATACACACAGTCCATGGTCATGTATACTTATAAAACACCTCCGTGCAAACACTGTAAACAGGCCGATATCCATTCTACTTATAAACCACCCCCTGTACATACACAGTATATGGTCCTTTTCGACGTATAAAATACCTCCCTATATAACGCTGTCCATGGTATATTCTATTCATAAAACACATCCCTATATACACCCAGTCCATGGTCTTTTCTACTTATAGAACACATCCCTATATACACCCAGTCCATGGTCTTTTCTACTTATAGAACACATCCCTATATACACACAGTCCATGGCATTTTCTGCTTGTAGAACACATCCCTGTATACACACAGTCCATGGCTCATTCTACTCATAAAGTACTTCCCAGTCCGTGGCCCTTTCATCAGGCGACACTACAGTTACAATACACATCACCTTCACACATCACTTCTACGCCCTGACGAGAATCAGTGCCACGTTCTGTTGCATCCAGTGCCTGGACCAGTCACATCCTCCTGTATGCTTCTGGAAATGTGTTGATGTCCTTTGTCCCAGAAGTAACTCTAAGGCCTCCCATCTGAATCACTAATGTCCACTGTGTGACCCAAAGTGGCTTGATTCATACGGGTTTCCGCAAATGTGTTTTAGCATAGATTTGTTTATGGGATCGACATTTGATATTCCTTAACACTTTCCCTGTAACATGCAGTTTCGAGATACAGCATCATGCCACTGGCTGTTCCTGCAATAGCGACCTTCCGAGCGCAGGCATTCATATCCAGAAACAGCAATGTCACGCCTCGGAATGCCTGGAGGCATCAAGCTGCGTTTCAAGGGAGAAATGGGGGCATATTTTCTGAATCAATATATACAGCTACATTCTTTTATATTGTTTCTTACAAACATGATATAAAAATGAAGTTTTAGAATAACCTTAACAATAAGAGTGTCTTATGATAGTAAAATTTAGAAATTCATTTGGGAAAAGCTTGATTTCAATTGTTGTTAAAAATCCCTACTTAAACTCAACTGCAAAACCACATGGACAATGAACTGACTGTCCTTAAACATTTATGAGATCCATGACCAAAACTGATCTATGATAAAGATACACTTCCAATAAATTCAAAAAGAGGTTGTTATTTGGTACACGAACCGTATATATCCAAAGCCAAACGAGAAAATAGTAGGATAAAGGCTGGATGTTTAACTAATACTTGCGCATTCATCTTAAGTTAGTTATTGCGCATTTATCTTAACTTAGTTATTCATAAGTGACGAGTCATATCTGTACTTAAGTAACCCGGAGAAACACTCCAATGTAAACTATTTTGGTTTGGTCGGTATTCAGTGAAGGGCGCCAAGCAGGGACTATTATGTGTTGCTCTCCATACACAATTTCAGTGTTTACAATTTAAACAAAGTATCAAAGTATCTGTGAAATGAGTATATTTTCCGTAAGCCATGGGTTTGGAAGCCGTAAACTATGGGTGTGGTTTATGGTCACTAACAAATACTGGGTGGTGGTTTATTGTGACCCCATATAATTTCAATGGGTATTTGGTAACCCATGGATAAGAAGAGCGAGGCCTCCAGTAGCATTGCATCAGAACAAGTAGACGGTGCCTTCACTCACAGCCTTCCAGGAACCCTCCATCCATTGACGTCAACGTGTCTCCCAACATCGTAAACTATGCCACTTGGCAGTGGTGCCAGGTCGATTTAATAATTTCATGGAACCATTAATGTAAAAAAGAAAGAATATTTCGTTTTGTTAGGTTCCACGATGTTTTTTTATGCCAACTCATCGAATAGATGACATTGGTATATATTCTCGCATAAAACAACTAGACAAGTAATTATTATGGGTCTATCAGAGACAGAATGAACAGTCAATGTTCCGTCGTCATTGTAATTAGCTTCACAACAGACGGCCATTTGTATGACTTGGTGTCATTGCTTCTGCTTGCTTGCAAATTAACCACATCCCTATCACTAAGATAACAACTAAGACAATAAAGAAACAAATAAATAAGCTCATTCGACACAAGGTACTGCTTCATTGTCTGCTAATGTATCTATATACATGTATAAACAATGCACATCTTGTGCTGGAGACAATCTACGACCGTAGAACATTGTTTTTATGTGAGAATTGAGGATGTCATTGGAAATAATTTGATTGATATAATTTCCCACAGCTGCTTCACTTTGAACATTTCACATTGCTGCAATTTAACAGCTTCTAGCACACATTTGAAAGGCACTGACAAAGAAGAGCCGAACTGCTGAATTTCTGAATGTAAACAAACACTTAACCCACTTCCAACCAGACTTACTTTTCTATCTTTATTTAGTAACATCAACGATAGTTACAGCCCTATTAGTATCAGTTACGCACAATTTAGAAACAATATGATTGTAAAGGACGAAATCATAGTAATTAATGCAATTTGCACAGTTTTATTGCAATCAATCTGTGCATTAACATTTCAGGAAGTGTTAAAGGTCTCTGTGCACGAACTACTCATAGTAGACATGCCTGGTAAAAGAACATCCATGTACCGCTGAGTCTGGTAAATGGAAAAGAATCCTCCACAGTTAATAAGCATAAATACATCTTGTTAAAAAACAGCCATTTAAGGCTGCCCTGATAAAGATTAATTTAGTAAATGTAGATAGAAAAGTGGAACAAATATCATTATGGTAGGAGCCCAATTTTAGTCTTTATTCATATACTATTGATGTTGTTTAAAAGCCATTTTCCATTGGCAGATTATTCGGCACCGATCTGCATGCAGTCGGTAACTACTGATCGACTATTTGTGTACACCGTTGATAGATAGATTGATAGAATCAACCTGGTATTTACAATGGTCATTGAGTAAAAAAAATTGGGAAAATTACGCAATAAGGCCACCAGCGGCTGACTTGGTCAACGGATGAGGGAATCAAAATTTATTGACTTCATCGAGGAGACACAAGATTCCAGGATGGACATTAAATCGGCGTGGATCTTTCGAATGCATGATAAACAAGTACATGTGTACACTGTATCTTCACCGATTGTTAAATACCAAAGTGCAGTTGGCGGCACCACCGACTTTTAGAGGAACTCAATTAACCAGTGATTCTTGTCAGCCAATGGAAAATGGCATATGAGAAAATCCGTTTCTGATGGCCTTGCTATATAGACCTAATCTATGCCAAATGAATCTGTGAGCATTCTCTGCAAGTCCTGATTCCATTCACTGATCTGACGTCGGTATATCCGAAGAAAACCATATATCTGTGGTTCCCGACTGCAGATCGGTGGCGAATAATCAGCCAATGGAGCCGGGCTTAATCTGGTATTGAAATCTGGAGATGCGGAGCTGGGATGGATCTCATTTCTTGTTTTCTGCTCTTAACGCTCCCAGTTCCCAGGCCCTTACATCCCGGGGCATATCCCACCATCCCCCACCCATCTCCTCATCAATAGCGAGCTTTCTTGTCCACCCCCACTCCTCCTCGTCCCACTGCGCAGCTCGCCACGCGCAGCTCGCGCTAATATCTACAGCGCATGCGCGAGGCGTATGGAGCTCTCCTGTTGCGTGAGTGTGGAGGGGAGAATGGCGGGCGTCGCGCGTGGCAGGGTCACGGGGTCAAAACGAGACCAATTATCGCATCAGACGCGCCGTAAGGTCGGGCGCGCGCGGCCAGCGACGCGCTGACGTCACGACGACGTCACGCGGGGCGCGGCGTCCAGGCCCGCGTCGCCTTTGTCAGTGTGCCTCTAACTCCTCACACAAACACTCAGTTCTCCACACCTACATGCAGCACACTGCCGGCTTTATGGTACACACCCTAGAAACTTCTTTTTATAAGAGCATCATCTTCATTCAGTGTGGGCCACACGCCCATACACGTTGCCCAAGGGTAGGAGTGGTCACATATACTTTGAGCTTGCTTTAAAAAAACTCACCCTTCCCCACCTGCGTGCTAATACTGTGACCTTGGCAAAGGGGCAGAGTACCAGTGAGTCGGTGTCTTAGAGGCGTGCCAACCTGAACATGACAAATCACTTGAGACCGAAATACCTCATTGACCCACTGGTGCTTGGTATATCTGGATCCGAGAAAGGTTAATGTGCCCAGGATACTCATCATGCAGCTTTTTGCGATAATTTCTTATTGATTTTTGATATTTTAAAGTATATGATAAAATGGAAACAGATATGACATTTATATCTGTTAATATTTACTCACTACCGTACTCATATTTGATGGTCAGGGAACAGTAAGGCCCGGCGTCCACCTACTACGATAGAAATTTAGACCTACCGATATGGCACCGATACAAAAAGCGAATATCGGAGACATATCGGGAAAGTGGAAAATCGTAGACATATGTCTAGACATTCCAATCCACCACGCATTGTGTGGGGTTTTTATCGGTGTCTAATCGCAGAAATGTGGTCAACTGCCCCGATATTAGGTGATCTTCCGACGCGATTTTGATTTTGCATCGGGAGATGCATCGTAGACCATATCGGAGCCATATCTTAGTAGGTGGACGCCGAGCCTAACGGGTACAAGTCGAAGTCTGTTTTCATACTTAACTCACACTATGCACTACATATCAAGCTATCAGCTTTCTACGTATCCCTATACAATGATATGATAGCAGCTCTTTCTCAGGTAAAGTGACTCGGACCCTATACACCTTGATCTTCTACAGTACCTGTCTCTGTGTTCCTCTTAGGCCTCCACCTCCTTCCCTGCTATTTAAACATCAAAACATCAGCCGATTTTAAAAAGTGCAGTATGGTACAAAGGGATATCGTCTTTTATCCTTCGGGGTAATATTTACCCTTGGGTAGTTTGACCTTTTGACCTGAATATATTCTCTTTAAATTATCCCTCTAAAGGTGTCTCCTTATTTTACTGTTTCAAAGTTACAACCTATACATATAAAACAGGGCATCATCTTAATCGTTCATGTATATTATCAATTAAGAAATGTCTAATTCTAGTCTATTTTAAGGGTAAATTCCGTCCAGGTGTTTCAGTTTTAGTATCAACAAAATAGAGAACTGCATAAATAGGTGCAAGTTAAGCACTCTAAGGAACAGTCATTTGGTATGCCCGATTTACTTCGGTATTGTCCCAATACTGCTTATAATAGATAAAGTTAAAATTCAATACAGCGAATTTTTTATTCTTTTTAATATGGTTTCAGATATAGGCCCTATTTCAGGGTAAAAATGCGGAATAGTGGTGACTGACTGAAGATACCGCCTCCTTTGAGGTGTCCTGACTGGACCCGCCATCGCCGTCAGCTGTTTTCTAGCCCCTCGCTCTTCACCCTTGGCTTGACAGCGGCGGGATTGCACTACCACGTGTTTTTACAACCAACTGAGGCCGAAGACATCCCGACGACAACCCAGCGACACTTCCTCATGGTGCCCTGCTTCATCACAAGGGGGCGCCTTCTACGACGCGCATGCGCGGAAAGCAATATCCGCAGGTGAGGTACATCCGGTGTGTGGTGGGTGAAGACACCATGCGGCGGTTCAGAGAACTAATCTGATCGGGTGAAATATTTACTTACTTATTGATTGAATGTTTATTATCTATATATTTTGCACTATTTTAACAGCTGAAGTCGATGTATGAATGCATGTATACATGACAAATAACTATTGTGTTTACATGAAAGATCAGTATGAACATTAAGTATTTATAGAAATATGTTGTGTTGCAATGTGCTGAGATTGATTTTGTGTATATATTTTTATCTCACCCAAGTATTTTTCTCCATAGGCTTAACATTATGAACTCATACTCCACGACCATGGAGTTTGAGTACCCCATACTCAATGGGTAATTGAGTGATTTATTTTATCAATAAATAATGTTATATGGGATGAGGTAAAATCAGAAACCCACTCGATGAACATAACTTGGTCTGCACTCAAACTCGGTGGAGTACGGACCAAGCTATTTTCATCTTGTGGGTTTCTTTCTAAGTACCAACTCCTCATAGCTAACGGTCACCTGTCAACATACCATCGACTAGAGTCTATAAAGCATAGTATACATGCACATGATGCATGTTGTTGCATAGATTATACACATATGTAGTCAACGAGTATATACTCGCTGATAAAGTGCAGAGTCTACAAACACACAGTAGATAGACACACAGAGTAGGTGTCCTTAGACTACTTGACGAGCCAGGGATCGTGGGTAGACCCAGCTCTATAGCAGGGGTGTCGCATTGTGAAGGGTGTGAACGGAGGGGCGGACATGGGCCCACCTCAAAGACATTCCTCCACCACACAACAGTCTATAGTAGTGTGCTACCCCCGAAAAAAGAACTCCCCGTCTCTCTATCCACATCCCCCGCCGCCTCCCACTCCTCACCTCGTCCACCCTCCCCGAGTCACACCTGTGAATGGAGCTTACCCAACCTTACCTGGTCACTGTAGCGGTGAGGGTGGAGGCGGGGAGGGGGCGTCATCCGGGTTAATCAGGCAGGTGGCGCTGTCGTCGCCTGCCCGCCTGGAGGTGCCGGGAGTGTATTCTCCCCTGGTGGGAGTGTCTGACCGCTTCCGTTTGGTGACTGCCCTCAGTGGCTGCAAGTGACCAATGCTCAGTCTGCGTCCTGGCCGTGAGGCGCCGGACTGGTCTTAGGAGGCTGGTCATTAGATCCGAAAAACACTGGCCATTCGGGTGATTAGTCACTGCCCAGTGGTCAGTGTTACCTAGAAGGCACATCGGACAATTCACCTTGCAAATTAAAACCCATGTTATTTCCCTGTATATTGAATATGATCTCCAAATGTTGTATAACACAAAGCTAATTTAGAAAATTGAGGTCACTCGCAGTGCTAGGTTTTGATTTATACATAAATATTAGGATAATAGTATGGTAGAATATAGTGGTTTTTCACATAGTAGATACCATGTTTTTCACATAGTAGATCCCATGTTGCTTTTTTTACGCTTTCACAGAATGTAGAAAATGATTAGTACTACACACTTAGATACTAAAAAAATATAGATCAACGCACTTATTTTGGAGAGTACATTTCAATACATTTCCAATGTAAATAAAGCAAAATAAATTGCTCTATTTTACATATTGGGGTCGGATAAAGTTGTCAAAATGTTATATTGACTCATTTGGCATGAGAATTGACATATCCTACAAGACATGTTCTAATGCCGACAAGTCAAACTGGTTTCTTGTTACTAATACAAAAAGAGTGAATAATAACGTTTTTGTGACTTTGACTTGACCCAAAATTATTCCTATTCATATTTGTTTTATTCATATAGAAAATGTACCAGAGAATACGTCCTCATTCAATTTCTGTAAAAGGATGGTGACCTACAGTCTTTACAAGTTTAATGTGCAGTACTACCTATTGATTTCATTCTGTGAAAGTTTTAAATAAATGACATGGGTTGGAAGTACGGTTATGTGAAACCCAACTTATTAGAATATCCAGATGTTAGCAAGAAATAAGAAATAGCAAGGTGACCCCCATTAAATTAGCTATATATTCTACCACACTTGGGGACCATTATATTATTCTCAAGGAAATTGGTATGGGTACATGTACTTCTAGTCGCCGACTGGACCGCACTTTAAACTGGACGTGAGCATTGCCTCACTACCCTGGAGTTTCATTGGCTTGTCCAGAGTATCAGGCAAAGTAAAGAAAAATTGCGAAGTCACTTGCTTGATAGTCACGAGGCATCTATGTCTTTCTTCACTATTTTCAAATTTGTGTGCGAACCACTGCCCCTGCGACCAGAAAGCTTGCGACTGGGCGTATCCCGGTATGCTCGGTCGGCGACTAGCAGTGCCAAATAGCAAACATGTTTCACATTCAAAGTGCTTGCGACTGTGCATACCTGCGACCAACGAGTTGCTGCGACTGGGTATATACTATATTGGTACGCTAGACTAGCGGGAAGTGTGCAGTTCATACTGTGCGCTTTGCAGCAGTAGACGCTCGTAGGTACCTACAGTCGGCGACTGGGCATACCTAGGCACCTCCAGTCGTACAGTGTGAATGAGGCATAAACGGACGAGTAAAAGATCCAAAGATGAACAACACAGCTGCATAGGTCTAGGTTTCTCAATCAGGAGCTCCTTTAGGTAACATCTTATTTTGTATTCATGGGAAATTCGCTAAGTCATACATCTTTTCTCAGAGTTTGCTAAACTCGGACGTTTTTCCCTGAGCAGGCGGGCGGCGGTTAAACGCGGGCTCACGCTGACAACGCCTCGGGGTACGCGCCCAGATGCCGCCATTTTTAACACCTTTCTTCTCAGAGCAGACGACATTTAGACGTCGCTGGTTTTGGAGTTCCACCTTTCACCCAGAAGGGAATTAAATGCTAGCCAGGTTTACAATGATCTACACAAACACATTCTACACATGTGCCAGCATTCTACATTCAATCCCCTATTCCCACCGACCTTATGGACACCAGGGGTGTATTATCAAGTTATTGTAGGATTGTTAACAAACCTTTCTGAGGATATGAAGATATAAACAACATTCGATGTTTTATAACAGACAGTCGTAAACCACAGTGGGCTGATGCATAGTAGAGCTAATAAATGATCGTTAGCGAGTGTATTATGAATTCAACCTTGAGTGGTAGGTAGCCTATACAGAACTGCCTGTCGCAAAACCATTGTTTGTTGTGTGTATTACCCATCTTCTAGAATAAATAAAACCCAGGAATTTACATATTATTGGGAACTTCATTTGTGTCTATTTCATTGTTCTCCAGTCATAGGCATATCGTTGTATATATAAACAAATAACTAGATGTCTTATTAAAAGGGTTATTTCCGTATACAACGGTTTTGAATTCCTGATACAATTAATCTAATTTCCTGAAGCGGAGCTGAGTGGCATCCGTAGCAGAAGACAAAGAACGCAATGTAAACACTCATATGAAATTGAGTGATGCTTGGATCTCATCCTACGCCATCACATCTTTTAACTTCACGCGTTACGCGTGCCAAATAAATATTTCATGACATAACCATGGCATAAAGTCACACCATGTTAAGTCAATGGAGATTTATGTGAGGGGTAGGATAAACAATGGTCTATCGTATCTGACAATCTAAAATGATTAGTAGTTTGACTGTGACCCCACATATTTCCAGTGGGGACTTTGAATACGATGGGTAGCAAACGAGTATGAGTCTACATTAAATGTAACATATCGTGACTTCTAATACCACGGAACTCAGAGGTTGTCAACTGATCAATTTATAGATTATCGAAAATATGACAACACTGTCTCTGGTCATTCCTCTTATTATCACGTGTAACACTAAGAATGGACGTGGCAGGCAGGTCATACTGTGAACAAATCCTACCCTGATGTGAGGGAAAACACGAGTGTCTCACTAGTAAAGGTGACACCTCATACTATCCCTAGATAATCCAGCTATCATGGATTGGGAATATTTTTTACACACTATAGGCCCACATGTCTTCCAAGTATGCATTATATTTTTTCCATTAAAAATAATCACAATGCCGTATATTGAACTGCATTGAGAGTTATAAAGGAATCCTACCGTATTGTGGAATCGAAAGTTTACACGATTCACACGTACATAAAGGCCTGAACCCATTGAGCTCCCAACCCACTACGACATGAGTTCCGACACGCCCCCGACACAGCTACAATACCGGAATGTCCTATTGTAGCCATATCGTAGCCATGTCGTAGCCATGTCGGAGTGTGATGGAACTCAGGGAGTTCAGGCCTTAAGCGTCAAAATGCACAGATACTTTATAATGCACTTAGGCGTCATTTGCTTCAGAGGCGTCATTTTGCACCGACGGGTCTTGCCAAGTAATAATATGAACTGAAAGGTTGAACTTTAAGTTTGACTTATCGTGACCTTTCAGGATCGCAGAGACTAAGGGTCAAATCAAGCCCCAGTCAGTGCCGCCATATTGGGAAACATCATCAACGGTTATTAGCTTTTGTTCGCAAGGTGGCGCCACTTAAGAGCTATGTCGGCCACGTGACCGTCCCAGGATTCCCTGCTGATCAGCGTCTTCCGGCGGCCCTTTGCATGCCGGGAAGGCCCGCCGATGGGCCTGGAGGCAAGGCTAGCTGTGCGGGGGGTCTGTCTTCAAAGCGAGGTTACCTGGGCCGCTAGAAGTACCCGAAAGTGAGATGTGGGAACCCCGTGCGCGCCCCTGGTGTCAAGCCGGTGAACTAAGTAGAGGGCGCTATTTGCTTTATTGGGTAGGAGGTGGGCGTTACGTCACAGAGAAGCGTCACGTGGGGTGAGCGTCCCTCAGTTTGGAGCAGCGGCACCTAACGGACCTTGCAGGGGGTTGGGGACACAGCGTCTGGTCCGATTTGGGCCACTAAGAAGGCCCCTACTTACCACTTAATGATTACACCTTAATTACCAGACCACTTAGCACAGTGCAGCGTCCACCTCGGGCCTACATAGGGTCTAACGGGGCTTTGTTCGGACGTCCTTAATAACACGTGGAAGTGTTTGTGTTGTCGTTTGCTCGCCTGAAATTGTCGTCTGCTTCGCGAAAATTGCAATAAAGGTAAAGTGAAACATGTCATCAGAGCGGGTTTCTGTGGCAGTCTCGTCACGGCCGACCGATACACTCACATATATATATTGGGCTAGATTTGTACTGCTATTCTTCTGCGCGTTGTCGTGTGGCACTGAACTGGTTCCCTGGCCAATGTATTAGGTTTTTATGGTGTTTTCATTCCCAAGTGACACCATTTCATTATCATCCAACCCGCTTCGTAGTGATATCAAACAACGGAGTAGCATCGTATCTGTTCTTGTGCCAAGGGCGTCACATGTATGGAATGTTTTGAAAAAAAAGCATATATATATGACTGAAATTACCATCACTTGAACTTGCCATACGGACTGCTTGAAGGACCCCTAGTGAAAAGTAGTGGTACTAGTGGCTAACTAACTAACTTATGCATTTTGAAAAATTGACATTGGTTTATATTGCGTTGTCATTATTAAGTTCAATAGGTCATGGGGGGGGGGGGGAGGTCTCGTGAGGGTGAGACGCATGGTTTGGATAGTTCAATGTCCCTCAGACTAGCCCTCTATCTGTCTTTTTATTTATGTGGACAGGGAACCACTCTAGTCTTAGCGGTCTCAATACAGGCGTCGGCGGACATCATGACTAAAACATTCTTCCTCATTCATCACTTCTGATAATGTTTGCGGAAAATTCCAGTGGTCTATTTGTGGAAATCGTTGGCTCGCCTACGACCGATTAATCCAGTCGTGATTCACGGATTGCGATTGGTGACTTCCCAACGTACAAGAGAGTGCTGCGCTGGTTGCCCCAGAGATCAGCGCTCCCCGCTAGGGAACCAGCGACGCGAGCCAAAAGTCGTCTGCCGCGATCAATGACGTCCTGCGGTCAAAATGGCGGATGAAATGGCCGCCAAAATGGCCGCCTTTTACGCGGGGCCAGGACGCGGCCACCGGGTACACGCCCGTGACTCGGTGCGGGAGGAGAGAGACGCAGCCCCCTCATCGACGCTGCAAGAACCTGGCCGCCTGCCAAGGCGACGCCGGATGTACCGGAGCACCCGGATCATCGGGGGCATACTGGGTAAGGTTGCCTTGACGACACGCTGACTGTGCAGACCATGCCGAATGAACAATCTGTTCAGATGTCCAGTCTCAATAGAAGCAGGGATTTTCCCCTCTTTATTCAGAAATGTATTTACGGTTTTATCTCACTCCTGGTACAAGCTTATCGTCCATAGCAACGATCACCTACGGAAAGTGACAACGCTACGCCATGGTAATGGTGGAGTGATGTGAGATGACGTCATAACTGATAGGCCAATCAGCTGCCAGGATTTTAGAATGTAGACAAGACATCACCATTGAGATAATGTTTCTAACTTGACTTACATAAAAAATGTCAGTGAGAGGGGTGAGATAAATCAGGAATTGTACTTAGATTCATGGACTACTCTTTATTTATACGATTCACGACCCATTTCCTAGTCCTACATACAGACATGCATAATATCAGCACATATGTACGATACTATTCTAGTACTTGAACATTTTAACAACCTGTTGTGATCTTAGTCACATGATCTATATGGATCGATACCACATTTAACCATCGTTAGCCATAGAATCAAGTTGTAACTGTAAATATATTCTCTCCTCTGTACTGCGTTACTCGATGTAATTCAAAACTGTAAATGATATAATGGCGTTTTTCCAATGATATTCAGGCATGTAATAGTGTGATAAAAATTAGACAACGTGAGAGTCGCCAAGATTAAATCTATTTCCCATTCTTTAGAAGCGTTTAGAACTAGGTATGTCTAAACACAACTAAAGTACAAATTGTATTTAAGTACCGTAACCCTGTCTCCATATATACAGGTAAATGTACATGTACATGCGTTTCCCTATTGATATAAACGGTACATCTATTGCTAACAAATAATCGGAGGATCCATACTTGGTTGTGTGTGGACTCTTATTTTATGTAAATTATTGTCTAATGATAGTGTCTAAACTGAAATATGTCATTACAAATAGGTCATCAACAGACAATAAAATCACAGTTGGACTTTCCTTAAGAGTGTAAAACTCATATAAACGGTAGCACATTTAATTGGGAAATTCCATTAAATAACACAAACGATTTATGCTTTACGAAGAGGCAAAAATGTTGGTTCTAAAGTGAGTTTATTCGGTTACAACAAACAAAAGTTCTACAAATGATATCTTCTTGATTTACAGATAGGCGCGACAGTTTAATACGTCAATTAAACGGTGATTAAATATGAAGCATGGCGATTACAGCGGCGCCTACCGACCCTTATCCCCGGCCCTCTCCCGCTCCTGCCCCCGGATGAGGAGTGGGCGACAGGCGAGATGTTTACAAATGATCCACAAGCTCCCCTCTGACCTTGTAATTAATTTCTGCGCGCATTTCGGGGTCAGGCTTGACGTTATAAATGATGGCGGGAGAGCTCATCCCCAAACCATGCCTGGAGGTGTTTTTCCTCTTGCCGACAAAATGATCGCCGATTTTTAGGAATCACTCGTTTTAACGTATAAAGGAGGGGATGGCGGTGCGAGTGCTACAACTCAGCAAAAAAGATCGGCGGGTTTTACAAATGGTTTCTTTCCATCAGTTGACTTGTCTGTGTTTGTCACCTACCGACTTTTAGACCCATGACCTTCTTCCTTCCCGACAAAAGGAAATAATGTTGAGTTGATCAGCGATAAATTTGTCAGAAAGAGGTGCCTGAAAACGCAAAAAAAAATCGGAATAGCGATCGTTCGCCCGTTAAAAATCTGTTGTTGCTGGCCGACAAATTTATCAGCATGCGCAAATTCGGCAAGTTGGAACAGGTTATATCTTTCACCACAAACCTATACATACATACATACATACATACATACAGAGCACCCCGGGGCTGCGGATGGGCTTTGCGCATGCGCCACTAGATCCGGGTCACGTGGTGCACATGCCGGTGTGGTAAGGGGTGGGGTGGGGGCGGTGTAGGACAATGCTGGCAGCAAGACAACCTCAAAGTCTCGGTCTGACAGGCCTCATGTTTACGACTTCTCGTGCCCAATTTTCTTGTCGGTTCCCTTTGCTCATGAATTTTTATCTATTATATAGTAAAAATGAAATATATATCCCAGATGATTATATGAATGAATTAACAAAAACACATGAGGGCATTTACTAATCAATGTTTCCTTTCTGGCTCTATCCTGTATTGCTGAAGGAGATATAGTCTAAAAACTAAATGTTTCTTTTACCATTCTCACTTATCATTTCAAAAGGAAGTCTGCTCAGGAGTACTGGGCCTTTGCTTCGGTTGCGGTGTGAAGAGGCATGCAGCCTGGACGAATATAGTCTATCTATCTATACATTGTTACAAATACCCGGCTTGCATTAGAAATGTTCCCTGGAGATGTTTCTATGGTCACACTCCAACTTCTCTACTGAGAAATGAGTGTGCACCCTCCCCCGTTCTAACTGACCAGCTCACTCCATGTTGATCCAGTGGGAGGGCGACCCTAACAACTTAACAGGCAAAGTCTCCCCTTTCCCTAAGTGGAGTGAGTAGTATACAGCACGTTACCTCCATGTACATAGACAATAATCGATGGTTTTGTGGACAGGCGGCCGTAAACCACGAGTGGTTGACGCGTAGTAATACACGAGCGCTAGCGAGTGTATTACGACGTCAACCTCGAGTGGTTTACAGAGCTGCCTGTCCACAAAATCATTGTTTGTTGCATTTATTATCCATCTTTTTGAATATATTAAACCTTGTAATTGCCATATTAAAGGGTATAACAATAGGGACTATTTCTTTGCTCTATAGCAACGGGGACTATTTCCCCCGTATACCATGGTTTTGAGGCCGTATACCACCGGTTTGAATCCGTATACCACAGTTATGGTATCTGACAGGATTTATATAATGGGTCGTGGTTTACTGAGTCTCCATACATTTTCAATGGGGGCTTTGTATACGATGGATAATAAAAGTAGTTAGTCCACAACTGTCAGACGATTGACAATAAACCGTGTGAAGGGAATTGTGGCTTTTTGTTTTTTAATAAGATTACTAACGCCATCTATTCCAACTCGAGCAGAGATAGTCACACGATGTATAGCTCATAGCTGCCCTCAATAAATTTCCATTTTCCTTTAGGAAACTCTTAGCTAGGAACGAGTGGGATTTAGCTTGAGTCTCTCTACCCTGTACCGGTTATGACGGGGTGTATGTGGTTTATAAAATCATAATCTCCTTGATTACTCTTCTCTACATGTTACCATAATTTCTTTTTAATATTCTTCTTTACTTTTTTATCTTCTATTTCAGTCCTACAATTATCAATAGTTCGCTTCCAATCTTATCAATTCATTGTATCGTCCTTAACTATATAGGTACTTCTTTATCTTCTTTCTGTACTTGCTCTTACACTAGGTTTGATAACACTCGCTATATAGCCAGAATGGCGGATTTTAACGTGAATCAGATCAAAGCTTTAATGTTTTCATCATTATTGTTAAAAGACCGTCAAGGACTTTGGCCCATTGAAGCAAACAATCTCAATGAAAGGTTGAATAACTTTTACCCCTCTCAAGATATTTGAAGAAATGAACAATTGCCAAACGGGTGGACTACCCCTCCAATATGGTGACCTTGTATAACAGGATATCAACAAGTTATACTGACTATATCAGAACAACGTTATGCTAGCTCCATCATGAAATTACCATCTGATTATAGGGAATGCCTCCAACCCTTACCGTTATGTACATAGACTGGAGAATGTCTAGAAACATTATCCATGCACAGTTGAATAATGCGCAGACAATCTATACTTCTGTGAATCGTATCTTTATGTTTAGTGCTGAGGGGGAGTTTCTTGGAGCATGCTATGTTGGCGTGTGGCATACGGCTCTACCACCAGCTGCGAGGCACTCAGAGTAATATCAAATTTCCTGTGGAAACCCATGGTCCGTGGACAATAGGAAAAGACAAAGGTAGGTAACGGGCATAACATGAGATAATAGCCCGCATATGGGACGTGGTGCTATCCGTGACGGTCAGGGATACAATACCGCCTTATTCTCAGTGCACCTCCAGTGAGCCACGTAGAGGTGCGACTCATGAATATTCATTGTCGTCGTCGTACATCACTCTTATATGGCGTTTCCACCCACATACTAAAAATCCTCCGATATTTTTTTACCCTGTTCAAATGTCGGTCGGTGGTTTTCCTTGTGAAAGGTCGGTGGCACATAATTGGTGCCCTGCACTGCCAAATTGCATAAGCCTGATAAGGTGGGGTAGAAAAATCGTTGACCACTTGACCAATTTCATCGGTGGATATAATCGGCAGGCGGAACCGCCGATTATTAATCTGGTATACCATCGCCAGATCAGCGATTAAAAAAAACCTGGTAGGGGAATGTGCATCGATCGATTTGGTGAGAATAAAGCAATGAGGCCACCACCTACTGACTTAGTCAATGACAGACAGAATCAAATGCCTTGATTTCGTCTGTGATTCTCATGGTTTTATCTGGACAATATAATCGGGTTGGTCCTGTAAGATGCAGAAGGAACACTGCATGATACCGACGTGCAGTCGATGGCACCACCGACAGCCTTCTATGAGAATACAAATAATCGGTGCCATTTCCGTCAGTCAATGGAAAATGGCTTTAATGGTTTGTGTGAGGGCACGTTCCAAGTGTTTACATTACGTGCAAAAGTCACGTGATACAAGGCCACCTACCGGCCACTAGCACCGACCTCTGGTGGCGCCCCCTGCCGAGACGCGCCACCGGTCGACAGCAGCGTCCATTATAACTGGATCGACGACCTTTTTCATATGTGGGTAAGTTTCAATAAATCTCGTCTGCCGCGGGTGCCCGGCACTGGCCCGCGGGCAGTGCGCATGTCAGCTGCTCGCCCGGCGTCCTCTGATAAGGAACGCGATAGACCTGCCGCATTGCACGCCGGGTAATCGGGTGTGTCGGTCGTGGCAGATGGATGGCGGGCAGCTCCGCCCCGGTCTGTGTCCTGCACCTCGTGCTCCTTGGTAGTACATGTACGTGTTAAGCGAGGCTTCCCTGGCTGAGAGCTCACCCGCCTGTGTCTCCTGTGTATTTTAACCCAGGTGTTTAACATACCTTTATAATCTTTCAAATGATTTAGATTCAGAGAATTCTTTCACTTTTCAACGAGTTCTATCGTGGAGAATCTGCTATAAGCAGAACTGCATGTTTTCCTTGATAATAAAATCACACACAAAATTGTGTTTCATTGATGCCTGGAGGGATTATGCTGCGGTTAAAGGGTTAATAATACACGTCATACATTAGGAGAACATCTTTGCATGCCTAGACCTGTCATGGTATATAAGACTGTGTTATCCTTTTTATAGAAACGGTAAATGTCCTATTTGTTCCATGCAAATTGCACTTTTGATTCATGTACCAAAAATACAAAAAATAAAACAACCAAAACAGAAGGAAAAAAACGCTTGAAGCACTAGTGAGTATACATTTATGTTAAGTTACTTTCAATATATTTGTTCTTAATCTCAGTGACTTGGTATGTCAATAGTAATAGCAGTTGGAATCGGCCATGGGATCTCATAGTTTATTTAACCTTTTTTTCTGTGACATAAGAACTTTTACAAAGAAAAGTATACCCTGTTTGTTTGGTGTTTATATCATGTCAAATATTTCACGACTAGAAACAGGATAGTAAGCCAACCACACATGTCATAAGCACCAAGGTGGTACATTCAGGGGGGTGGGTGGGTGGGTTGCGGTGGCCCTCCACATAGAATACCGGAACCTATATGAGGTCACTTCCATGACCCAGGTCAAAGGTCAGCTGGTGTCTGTGGTCAGCCCTGTGGATAGAGAGGTTTATCGCATGTCGACCCTGTTTACTTTGGTCCTTTATTAATGTCTGCTGATATTACACTAGGCCAATTATTAGTCAATTAACAACGCTCTATAATTAATTAGCTGCTTATGACAAGACCAGAGCATGAGAAGATGATAACTTTTCTGAGGCATTACCGAGTATTGCCGCACGCTAACCGGACGATACATTAACTCAGCATGTCTTGTTCTATGTAAGTGGGACTTATAGCATGCACCTATTTCTTTGATATGTATTTATATCCTGCATTATATGTACTTTCATAAGGTTATAAACTTGATTAATTCTTAGTAAATTACACATTCTCTATGAAGTATCCATAAATCAGCAATTGGTTTATTATGATATTTTTAACTTGATAGACATTTAATTGACTTCTGACTTTTCAAGTCGCTACACAGCTCTGTTTTGAGGTCAGCATCAACCATTGTTTGATCTCTAATGATGCATATCTCCACTCTGGAGGTTTCTAAGAAGTAATTATTAGAGAACCATTAGTATTACACTACGCGACTCCAATAGCAAATGACAGATGACAAATATAGAGGTGGAGGTCGCACCGTTAGTGATTGTCTGATGGATGATGGTGATATTCCTATTGTTAACTGAATAGTATTGAAATGCAAAGCCTAGAAATTGTAAATAAGGATAACTGTACCCAGGCAATTGCTCTTTATTGTATTCAAGAATGAAAGAACTGATTTTCACCTATCCGTTTAAATTCATCCAATTAATGGCTATAATTGTTTAGATGGGTTCTACTAATATGGCTTCTTTATGTTGTAAAGAATATGGTATTGAATAACACCAAGGATGCGTGACTAAACAAGTAAGTTGATGTAGGTCACTGAATAACTTGCTCTCTGTTATAGATAACGTTACGCTAATGATATGAGACTGACTACCATGTGGGACCAGGTTGATCATCTAAATGGTACAGTAGTTTTCTGTCCATCATATTATTCGCAGTACGGCAGTTTATGTCCCTCATCATACTACCAGACGTGCAAATCAATCAGTCTCTGTCAAGATGAAATGGAAAATGAGTATAGAATCAGTAGAAATCCACCAATGATAACATTTTCAAAACATAAATAAATCCAAAGCTAGCAAACGCCTAGATGCATTTCATAATTGGATATACATGAACATATACATATATATAATATATGTATAAATTATATATATATATACATATATATATATGTATGTATGTATAATATATTTCCATATATATACATATATATATTTATATTATATTATATATGTATAATTTATATATATATATATATATGTATGTATAATATATTTCCATATATATACATATATATATTTATATTATATTATATATGTATAATTTATATATATATATATATATATATATATATATATATATATATATGTATAATATATTTCCATATATATACATATATATATTTATATTGTATTATATCTATGTATAATATATGCGCCTGGCCGACCATCGGAGGAGGATGTGCCTGGAGCTGGCAGCCACCACACTCAGACCCTGTGTATATATCATGGCCCAGAGACAAGCCGCGCCCCTGGTGGCCGATTACCCGCCAATTATCGCTCAACCCCGTTGTCTTTGATGCCTGCCGCCCGGTGGTGTCTCACAATGTGTATGTCAGTGGGTGGGCGGGGCCTGTGTGCCCGGGGGTGGGGCGTGGTCGGTGGGCGTGGTCGTTGGGCGTGGTCGGTGGGGCGGGGGTGGAGGCTGGACAGTGGTCAGTGCGGGTCAGAGCTTAAAGGTCGGGAAGGAGGAGATGCGGATGGACTGCTCAGCGATGGGGGTGGGATGAGGGAGGGGGTAACATGAGCGGGGCACGAAGGTGGGGAAGTGAAGAAAGGGGTGGAGGGGAGAGGGGTAAAGGGGCTTTGACAAGAAGCCATCTAAGTGACCGTTACTACAGTTTACGATATTTACTGGTAATCCTAACCCCACTCTTCACTGAAACCACCATCCGTTATAGGTCCATAATATCCATTAACTGGGTCGGTAGTGTGCAGGAAGTTGACCCCCAACAATTCTCATAATACATATAACGATACACGGTTATTGACTGATATTCTTTACATTCTAACGCGAAACAGGGTCAAACTCTCATTGAACAGTCATTCGTTGTACATAGAAGTGTATCATTGACCTTGTTAGGAGAGGGGTGGGTGGGTAAAATTTGCGGCGGTGTGGGGAGGTGGGGGGATGTGGGAGTCTGAAGTGTTCCTTGGTTATAAAGTGCAATTAATGAACCAGCATAAAACGCACCTAATCATTGCTATCCATTCGTGAACAAGTCAAGCTCATAGCCTGCAGCCAAACCGCTGCCCACACGCCCATTATCGATTAGAACTAACAGGTAAATCTAAATATGTAATGACACAGATAAACGGTGCTTGTCCACATGGATGCGACCATGACAACTTACCGTTATTATCTCCGCCGGTTGGCATGGCAACGGAAGGCTATTAAATTCACCAGTTGTATTGTACATAACTCTTGGACAGTAGTTTTTACTGCAGTCAGGTCTTGCACAATGGTTTCTCGTGAAAAATCATTGTCGAATGAGTTTTGGGTAAAGATATGTTTACGTCAAAAAGTCGTCTGCTCCTGGTTCCTGGCGTTCCGGGTAGGAACTGGTACAGCGACATAACACCTGCCTGGTACCAGCGTATGTAACAACAAGATATCTCACTTCAAGGTCACAGTCTTCTCCCATGACATATTCAGAACCAGATCATGACTTCTGGTTCAAGGCAACTTAACAAGAGAATCCCAAGGTCACAACGATGATCATGGAGACAGATTATGACGTCCTGTTCAAGGCCACGCGGCAAGGTAATCCCAAGGTCACGATCATGACACTAAATAAAGGTCAAAAGGGAAGTATATGGAAAATAATAAATCCTAGTTCTGGATGTGAGAGTGAATCATATCCGAGGTCGTCGCCCGGATGAGGCATAAAAAAGACATCGCCCTCACTAGGTCAACCTTCATCTTTAATATCCATGTTGACGGGCCCCACAATGGCCGTTCTGACGTCTCGGCTGGGCGGCCACGACGTATGTGACGTCATACATACATGATACACACCTCCGTGCAGTGGTAAGACTCCCTCGATCGTCGACTCACGGTACACCAGGGTATATCCAGGAGGAGGGAGAGAACGTCTCCGGGTCCGCCGTACTGACGGCGTAGGGCGCCTGCGTTCCCCGGCAGAGTGCGGCCCGCCGCGCCGGGGCCGACGGTCTACTGAGGCTTCCCGGCCCAGTCCCCGTGTCAAAACCTACCTATTTAGCCTGCTTTGAATAAAAACGGGGGGCCCCTACTACTCATTCGGCTGGTCTGATTCGTGGTATAATTGAAAACAATGGGCGATCATTGCCGAGAAAAAGACCAGGGCCGGGCCCCGTGAGTAACGATCGCCGCGACGCACGCCGCAATCCGCGCCCAAATCATCTCAATTACCCCAACTAGCGCCTCGCAAAATAGCCACAAATTGGACCCGGCTGCGAATTAAAGACCGTCATCAAGCCGAGTTCAAATGAAAAGGGACATGGCTCTAGCGTAATCACGGCTCCTTCAATTGCCGCCCTATTTTATTATAATTTCGGCCATTATCTCCGTAGGCCCTTCATTCGCCTGCCTGGCCGGCGCGGGTCTGGCCAGGGAGCGGGCGGGCGGGGCGGGCAGGGCGGGCAGGCAGGGCCCGCTGCTTAGAGGGGGAGTTTTGGGCGGGTGGAGGTGGTTGGGGTAAAAGAGGGTGGAGAAGGAACTCAGTGATTTACTTCGTCTACCATGCTCCTATTGGACCCTGTCTACGAATAACGATATAAGTGTATAGTCTGTCGGTATAGTCTAGAGCCATGATAGAAGGCTAGACATGAATGAGAGGGAGGGAGGGGAGGAGAGCAATTGAAGGGGGAGGAAAATTATATGAGATAGAGACAGACTGAGACAGAAGGACGGACAACGAGAGTAACAGAAAAATATAGAGAGAATGAGAGAGAGATACAGAGAGAGGTGGAGAGAAGTGACGCAAAAAGTAATCCGACAGACGAAAAGAGGGTGTGTTGTTAGGTCAAACCAATTTGGAAGGGCTGGTACTGGAGGGATATAGTGCAGAATACATATAAATAATTCAGAGGTTTTTTTCAATTTAGGTGGTTAACGTTATTACTGTCTAGCCACGTTGAACCAGGGTCATATCAAATTTATATATGCACCCCTGTTAACAAGAAATCAATGTGGCGCAATAGAAAAACGACCCAAGCTATTAAGCGAACTTCAGTCGCACACCAGAATATATCCAGTGGTAGGCCTATATCCGAGACACTTATGTTCTAACACTTACTAATATATGTTTTATATCAGGTTTAGCTTTATAAGCAAGGACCCCTATATATAGGCTTATGCATATATATATATATAGTTGCGATTTTATACGGTGGTCAGATACAGTAATTACAGACCAACATTTCGGCAGTTTTTTTACCTTCGTCGGGGTCATCCATGAATTTATACGTACGAATTATTCTACTCTCCATTGAGTTGCGACCAAATATTTCGAAGCATTTGGTTCTATAGGAGGAGGGATGTGAGGCGCCAGGACGACTGTGCACAGGAGGGGGTGGACGTAGCAGGGGGGCCCGTACCCCGCGCCCATCTCCACACTGGTAATCAACATGATGGAAAGACGCGCCACCGATCTGACATTTCTCCGGCTCACTGGTGACGCGATCTGACCACCAAGCGCCAAGGGCGTGGGTTTGCGTCCCGTCCTACTGCAACCCCCGCGGGTGTGTAAGGGAGGGGGGCGTGGATGGTATGAGGTGGAGGGAGGAGGGTGGAGGGGGCACCGGCTGTACTGTATACCCCCCCCCCCCTCCCCCCGTGCAGACGTCCCCGGGCGACATATATCTTCCTGTCGTCGTTCGGGACGGCCCGAACAAAGGCGTCAGTGCAGGCTTTGCCGCCATTGTCTCCCTCTCTCATCTCCAGATCGGCTGAGGGCAACCCCCTCACCCCCCCCCCCCCCCTCCTCTTCCACCCGACCTACACCTCTGTCAGTCCGGGCGCCCAACCCGTCAGCCAAACAGTGCCCTCAGCCATCTCCCAGCAGAGATCTAGTTAGCTCTGTGAGCTACAATAAGGTACGAGGAATGTGGTAGGAGATCGGCACCAAGTGCTCGTGGTGGAGAAGGAGAATCAGGGACAGGACTGGGAGATTCACCTCCGTGTGACAGCGTCTATCCACCCGCCGCTTACAACTGACACAAAACCCCGACGTGCGCATCAATCAACGCACCTAATGTATTCCGTCGACGGAGACACGGACAGATACACGTAAAAACACCGCTGTGTCGGTAATGAATTGTAAGCAGACGTTGCGCACTCAGAGATATGCAATTGCTACGTTGGCTAAGTATGTAAATATACGGTTGGTATCGGGAGGTGCGCAATTATGCATGGACATGAATAATCAAAACGGGACTTCTCCTTTTCACAGAGAATCTAATTCGTATATTGATTTTCATGGGGCATATTGAATTTCAATAGCATAGGAAAAATATATTTAGAGATTTATATAGATTCCTTCATGAAAATATACATTAGAATTAACTAGTACAGCATATCTTCGTATATTGTGATGTTGTAATCTTTCCTGTCATAATATTTAAAATATTGAAATATACAATGACGTATGCGCGTGACGTCATATATACGTCATAGCGTCCATCAGGAGTCTGTCGTGGTGCCCTCTATCGGTACATATGGTGCACCTATAACACCCTCTTTACTGTCGACTGAAATAGCTTTCCTTTAATTTAAACCGGAATACAAATAGAGACGTTTCAAAAATCCCACCGGATGTGGAAATTGTCCCAGTAGGGTTCTGCTGCTTAGTCTGGCCACCTTCCGAGTCCAAGCTTAGGTTAGCAGGCAGACCATCTGTTGTCAGTGTCGCTGGGAATAGTGCCCCCGCAAACGGTTTTCTGACACAGCCGACTTTTATCGCCACCTGGCGGATTGACGACCGAATGAAACTCGACCCACCTGCCCCCGGTCCGACGTCTTCATCCAACCGGGCCCGGAATCTGTGTACGGAATTAATCGCAGCCGTCCGGGGCGGGTAGAATTCCCGTCGGACGGTCAGATAGAGGTTCGGGGCCTAAATATAGATTGGTGGCTATTATAGTCCACCTCGGGGGTCTTATTTAGGAACACGACCGCAGGGAGGGCGCCACTTGACCGACGCCGGGTGCGGGACCGGATCTGTAGAGAGCAGACGACATTCGAGCCGCCGCCGCCGAGTTGCCGCCATTCTCCGCAGCGCCCCCTGGTAGCGTCGGCTGTCAGACGACACGGACTACACCGTGTAATTATGTCGGCTTGGGTTTACACTACATCACGTTTACGGACCGGCCCCAAGACAAGGGCCAAGATTGAATGTAGCAAATCCCGGCTCCCTACTAGGCGAGGTGCAGGGCTTTTTATCTGACAGGCAAATTTGTTTTGCTTGATGAAGTATCTCCTCTGTAGGTGCGGGAGGGAAGCCGGGGTAGTCGTTGTGAAGTTACTTGCCTTATGTAATCCATCTTGGCGTATTCAGGAAGCTGCCTGCAGTATATAGCTGAATGGAGACGGCTCAGCGAGGCTTTTGTTGATTTACACTTCCGTGGGGACGGGCGCAGATCGATCACAAAGTGGGGCGGTGTAAATAGACTCGGGTCTCCTCGTCCCCGACACGTTCTCTCTCGGACACGCTCTCTCCCTTACAACCATCTCTGCCTAACTATTCCGAACTCTCTAACTCTCTTAGAACTCTCCCTTACTATATCTCCCTAATCCTGCCTCTCCCGAGCCCTGTCTCCTCCTAACTCTTCCAAACACTCCAACTCCCTTACTCTCTCCCAAACTCTGTCTCTCAATTATCATCTCCTTAACTTTTCCTAACTCTCTTATTCCCTTGCTCTCGGTCCCTAACTATTCCTAACTATAATCTATCACTTCCTCACTTTCTTCCTCTCCCCTCCCCCTATTTCTCTCTCTCTCTCTCTCTCTCTCTCTCTCTCTCTCTCTCTCTCTCTCTCTCTCTCTCTCTCGCTCTATCTCTCTTTCTCCCCTTCACCCCTGTTCCATGACGCACTTCCTCTCAGGCTCCCCTCTCTCTCATTCTCTCTCTCTTTCTCTGTCTCTGTCTCTGTCTCTGTCTCTGTCTCTCTCTCTCTCTCTCTCTCTCTCTCTCTCTCTCTCTCTTCTCTGACTTCTCACCTCCTCACCCCCCACGTACATGCATGTATCCCTCTCCCTCACCCTCACTCCCCGTCTTTCCCTCAACCCCCCTAATATTTCCTCTCTCTCTCCCTGACCATCACTCTCTAATTTTCTTCCCTTCTTCCCCCGCCCCTCTCTCTTTCTCTCTCCCCCTCCCTCTTTCTCTCTCCATCTCCCTTTCCTGTATATCTTCTCTCTCCCTTCTTCATTTCTATGCCCTTCTCTATTTCCCCCTGTTTTCTTCTCTCGCTGTGTGTGTGTCTTTTTCCCTCTTTCTTTTCCTTATCAGTTCCCTCCCTCCTTCTGTCTCCACTCTCCTTTCTCTCTCAGTGCCCCTTACTCCCTCTCCGTGTCTATCTTTCTTCCTCTTTCATTCTCCCCTTTCCTCTCAGTATGTTTCAATCTCTGCCTCTTTCTCTTTTCACTCGATATCCCTCCCCCCCCTCTCTCTCTCTCTCTAGCTATCGTCTTTCTGTCCCTGTCCTAGTCTTCCCCTCACAAGTCCTAAGCAAGTATTGTTCTCACTGATCACTTTGTGGAGGTTCTGTGAACAAAAGTAGAGAAATCCAATTTTCTAAGAGATACCATATGTGTGATGTTAGTACTTCCAACCTTTCTCTCCCTCTGCTTTTTCTTCTGTTTATGTTAACCTCTTTATCCTCTCATCTCTCTACATCACCGTTGTAGTATCAGTCTGATATCCCCCATGGGTCCAATTATGTGAAGCATATCAATAGGATGCTTTTTTGACACAACACTAAGATATAACTAAGTGCATCCGGTCATATCTATTATGTTATGGTGTTTCCCAACAATGACCAATGTTAATGATGAATGAGGTGTCACTGTGGCATACTGTAGTGGCCGTTAACTACTGTCCTTCCTGTACGTCTTTTCAGTTATAACAAATCACATAGACGTGTGACTGTCAGCAGGTATTGCTGCGATACAGTAATCGTCAATTACATGCACAGAAAAGGAAGGAATAAAAAGCACAAGTTCTTGAAAAAATATTAGAGTGATACTGCTGATGAATTCTATATGTTAGGAGAGCTACAACACAATTTAGAAATCCCCATTGTATCAACCCCAGTTTTCAATTTTGCATAACTGTTACAATTAAGTAAGCATATTGTATTTTAGCTTACATACACACTCACTATGACTTGACTTAACAGACAAAAAACTACTTCATTTATGATCTCGTGAAGCTATTACTTATTAGGCACATGTTATGTATTCTACGGATCTGTCGACTTAATAGAGCATGTTTAATATTGCATCTTCCTTACTGAAAATAAAGAGAGCTCAAAGAAAAAACTGCATGCCCAGCAAAGAGTCCACAAAGCGTCAACGGGCCATACGGAATGTTGAGTCATAAAGAAGTCACATTTAAACTCCATATTTCCTCGTCTCTCTTACTCCACCCGCGGGTTGGAGAGGACGCGTGGCGCCCCCTAGGCCACTCACACCAGTAATAACGGGTAGTGACTGGGTATATAACCTATAAGTCGCACCAGAGGGCTTAACTTCCGGTAACCCGCACACTTCTGAGCGTCCCTCTTTTTGTTGATAGGGTCTGCGTGGACCAGACGGCTGGGTATAATTGTAGCCGTACTGCCCGAGCAGCCAACGGGAAATTACAAACACCGCCGCAATTATTGTCGCTTATCTTCCGGCTGAACGGGCGTCCCGCTTGGGGGCGCCTCGGTCCTTGGCGCTGGGTCGGCGCGGAAATTATTGGGCGCGACACCTGAAGATAGGCCAGTGAAAACACACGGTTCTATTCAGTGCGGGCCTGACGCAGCCTCACTCTGAATCAGCCAATCAAGAGGCAGCAGGCGGATTTGGTTTAATAAGGATGTTGACACTTGAGACGCTGATGTTTTCACCAGCAAGGGGACCCCCATAATGCACCCTGATTCCTACAAACAGAAACTTCTTTCACTATTCTTGATCAATATGGTTTTCTATACTTTTAAATTAGCATGCAGCACATAGATGTTGATGATGATAAGATGCCACTATAAGAATAAAATCTATTTTATTCGCTTTCTTAAATAGAAAAATGCAAAGGTAGTGAATTGAAATACGAACCGGAAATACATAACCGGAAACGCCTCCACCATCCGGGACATTCATGGAACACTTAACTCGGTCTTTCCGCAGCGGAAGTTATGGTCGGACTGCCTCCTAGTTCATGGAGCTGAAATTAGCAGGAGACAAAGTTGTAAGCCACCTTTGTTGGGTCTTCAATATCAACATTCTTACTGTATGTGCTTGGGTTGACCATACCATTATTGTAGAATGAAAATGTATGGAAAATAATAAAGAAATCAAACCCTTTATTTGGATCATATGAAAAATGAACAAGATCAGTTTCCATTACAATAGCTTGTATTCATGTTCTCTATGTATACTTTCTTTTAATCTAGTTTCCGGACAGACTTCCATAACCATGTAACGCCGTCCTTCCTTGCTACTGCAGTCTTGCAGAGACCGAAAATATAATGAAAATTAATATTCTACTTTGCTGGTATTGAATAATACTATTTTCAGATCAAACCATTTACGGAGAACTGTTGAAGAGAAAAGAGAATCGCAGGCATGTTCAACTGTGCATGTTTGCTCATTTCGTTGATATATATGTTTTATCTCCCCTATACTTCACAGTTTTTCTTTTTTTTCTTTTTTCAGCTGCATTTGGTGATGGGTGTGAAACTGCCGCATGTGGGACTCCCCCTTACAACCCCGGCCAACATAACGGTGTGTCTTACCTGTAGACAGGCATTCAAATCGGCGCGACAGGCCTTCCTGCCGGCTACCAGATAGAGTTCCCCACCTCTCGCCGCGTCTCGTGAGATCGCGCCGGCCCTCTAGCGGCCGACTCTCACCCCTGGGCGTCGCCTTACGCTGACGGACTTTTTGTGGGCAGTTTTCCTCCCGTTCTCCGCGGCCCCTACTTTCACGGGGCCTTTATCTCATTAGATACATTTCACGACTAAATTTAATCGTTGTATGGATAGAAGTTGACAAATCTGTAGACGGAGATCGGCTTACGTGGTGGGTGCGGTGTCGGGTTGCGCCGGCGGGGAGCGGCCATTGTCCGGCGGCGGGCCCGGCTCCCGGCGCCCCGCCAGTTAATCATAGCCTGTGCCTGGAGAGTGTGGTGACCTGAGGAGCTCGGCGCGTCACTCTCCTACACCTGGCCGCTCCGTCTCCATGTAAAAAAACCCGCCGCCATGTTGGACCTTTAACCAGGTACCCGGACCACAGTCGAGCCCGGATTGAGACCCCTAATGACGTTAGATTACTGTTCACATTTCGATCTAAGCCTTTCAACACCCTGTGGATTTACCTTTAAATTCTATAACCACTCTTACCCTACCCAGTCACAGGTAGATAACATGTAGGTCTACCTGGACACACTATACAGAAGGGCTTACGCCCCCAGATCCGAACATCCACTCACACACTTGTCTAGAAACCTATACGACTATCAGCTACCAATTTGAATTGGTCATATAGTTATAGGCTATAAGGTGGTGATAAATGATGTTTTAGTTGATTCTATCTTTTTCCCCTTTTTTGAGGAGCCAAAACCAAATCCCGACCAGATCAAATATATTACATTATGATGAGGTATATATTTTGTATGTACCTTTTATGATACATCTATGAACGTCTTACCGACACATATCATATACAAGTGTACATTATTCTTATACATACTGACCTCTACTCCCTATATCGGGGACATCAGGTTCGGAATACTGGGCCGCACAATGCTATAGGAACTTGGATTCTACCAACACTCATCGAGTGGATATTTACAGTTATTTCTGATTGATTGTGAACATATATAGGGTATGATAAAGATAATAGAAACTTAGACTTTATATTTATCAATGTTGACTCACTACCGGACTCACAAATATGCCCCTCTGGCTAACAAGTAATTAATAGTCCAGTTTTTTAACATTAAAAGATATAACGCTCAGTCTGTTTTCCTGATGACTTTATATATCATTTTCATGGCCAGGTTAGTACAAATTAAAATAATATTACCATTATTTCGATATGTATGGTCGTATTCGCCACATACTTGACACATAGTAATATATGAGCGAATGCCAAAATATTGCATTGTCTCAACTATCAGGATCACAATCATGGTAATGTTGTGGTATCAAAGTAAACATAAAATCGCCGCTGATATTCTCACGTAGTACTTTGCATGCTAGAGATTTTTTTCCATTTCCTACTGAGATGGATGTGTCTTTCCGTATCCAACTCAATAGCGACCTGTAGGCTCAATATGTTTAGTATAGAGACTCCGTATTTCTAAAATAAAAAGCAGGAGACGGTGGGTGTGGTGGTGGTTCAAGGCGCGGTGAGAGGTGGCGATTTATAATCCTCCTCACTTGATGATGAAGGACGGACCGGCTCACAAACCGTGTACACAATACAATACGTCCATATCTACCTGAGCGATAAAGGGGGATGATTTGTACGAGGCCACTGCCCTACCCAGGTGTACAAGCCCCTGATACGTCATCAGTTCATCCATCACCTGCCCAGAGATCACAAACACCCCCCTTAGCGGTATCCGCACACCTTCGATCCCTCTGATTATGTCATCAGGGGAGTGACAAGGTGCCCGCTGATCTTATTGGTTAATAAACGTTAATAACGTTAATAACGGATATTTGGCTGTGTAAATTCATCGGGAACTAATAACAAGGACTGCAGTAGATCAGATCCAATCACACTTACCCCAAACTAAGGGGGTAATCAGGCATGCACAGGGTGTGTGTGGGGTATGCCGGTGAGCGGAGATGAGGGTGTGAGATGGGGTGGTTAGAATTTCAGTGACAAACTTAAATTCCCCTCGCCAGATTTGTATAGCAGTCGACATACTATTTTTATTGCACTCTATGTGATTTATGACCACAAGGATTCTTTTTATCAAATTGAAACTAGAATCAATTGTATCTGAAGTCAAGGTATTTCAATTTGAAACCTTCAATTCTGTCTGGATATTAGATACAAATTTAAGCGAACGAAGTGTCGCCTTTAGTTGAATCGTAAGGTTAAAAGCAAGTAAAAATTGAAAAGAAATGTGTCAGACAACCACAATTGTCCTGCAGAGTTTTGTGTTCGTGCTCACATACCGGAAGTGGTTTGGGGAGTGACGGTGTCTCAGACAATAGTTTCCCTCAGTGGGCCCGGAGTTATCTTGTTCTCCGCTAGGGGTCGGCTATTGATCACGGCGTCTATCTATCACCCGGTAAAGGTCAGAGGTCACGATATCAGCTGGTATCTGCCCGCAATAAGATGCCCGGGAGGACGTGCGCCAGGGGGCGCGGCAGCAACCAACAGTCACGTGATGTATTGTCGAGACTTGCCGATAAGGTGGCCCTGCGAGGCGAACGCTGAGCGACACGGTCAATCGCGGTAAACAAACGGATCCGCCCCCGCTTTGTGCTCCGAAAGTCGTCTGCTTCGTCTTACTTTTGGCGGGAAGATTACAATCGTCCATCCGGGGCACCTGACACGCAGACAATATGGCGGCCATGTCGGGGAGCGTCGATAACACGGTTTTGATGACGGTATTGTTGTCCGAGACGTGGCCGCTCTGCCATCAAAGCCGGGAGACTGTCGCGCTCCCATTCCCAACAAAGGACGCCATAAGAACATGCGCCGGGAGCTTGTTGGGGCTCATTGTAGATCGGAATCCGCAGCGTATGCGCCGAGTATGTCACCCCACCAACAACCCTCTATCAAGAACGCTAGATGAAGTGTCAACGTCCGAAAGTGGCTTCTTTTTATGGTGGAAATCATGCCCCGGACAGTGGTATAGTCACATGGGGCTGATTCTGTGAGGGCACCACTGTAATTTGTCACGTCTTACTTTAGGTAGATGTGGGGGTACGATCATGTGTGACTATAATTTGTGTTGCTGAGTCTGTAAAGGGCAACAATACATTTCAAAATTGCCGCATTGTTGTCTTGTCTTCTGATCCTTTCAAAGACCGCATTGCATACACTAAACCTTGATATAATATATAATAAGAATTATTGTAATTATTCATGAACTTCAAATATATAGAAACAAGTAAATTCTATATCTTCAATATTATTTTGAAGTATTGTATCTTGTTTTTATGACACAATTCCATAAAAACATTTGATATGAGTCAATTTTTTGCGTGGTGTCCGAAGCTCTTAAGTTTCACCACAAAGAAATGAAGACGTGACATATGATAGCGATAAGATATGATTTTACTGGAGGTTATCTACACCTAACTTCCTATGTTCAACTGTATCATCAATCAGTATAGACTGACTATGTGGTTAGGGAAAATTCATATAATTAAACATTTCAGATAAAATGATCAAACAGATAATAAGAAAAGGGATCCGTTTTCCTGAAGTTTTACCTTCACCAAGAAATTGCCATCTGTGAAAAGGGAAGCCTTTGAACGTTGCCTCTTCTTACATGTTGTCTTTCTTAGTACGTAGCAAAGTTGCTATTGGTATTCTATTTGTTTTACTTTCTCTCTCTCTCTCTCATTTTTTGTATTGTGTAATTACTGACAGTTTTCCATATACGCCTCGCGCGGATGTCTGTCTCAGAACAAAAGCCGCACTGCGCATGTGCTGATTCTGACATCCATTGTCACGTGACACCCAGGGACATGCGGGCGACCGGAAGCGGACATGCGCGTCGAACTGTCGCCGGAAAGAAGGCCTGACGTGACTTCCTGTCATCATCTCCAGTGCGCAGGGTGTGTCTTTGTGGCGGTGTGACGTCGATGCCCGACGTATTATCCGCGTCCGCGCCAAGCAGACGACATTTTCCCCTGTCTTTCAGAGCGGGAAAAAGGAACACAGACGCAAGGAATACTTCTTCTGAACTGCTGAAAAAGAAACCGATGACAAAATACACAAACCCGCCAACAAAAGGCGAGGCGGAGATATGTAAATAATTAGTGGTCTTCCGGAGTCGTGTACTGCCGTCCAGCTGTCCCACGCGCGAGCGCAATGACAGGGGTAATGACGCCATAATTGGCCAACAATTAAAACCAATTATTGCTGGTATTTACATAACACCTGCAGGAGGCGTCCACCAAGAGTCGCCACTGTCGCTTTTCGCCTCTTCAAACAGGTTTGTTTCATCGGCGGCGTCCTCTATAATCAGTGCCCGGACGAGAGGCGCGGTACACATACGTCCGGCCCCGGGCCCCGCGTCCCGCGCCTCGCTACGGCTCCTTTATGCCGTCAGCAGTTTGATGACGTATTGAGCGGCCATGGGACGTGTGAAATGGGCGTCCGTAGCGCGCGCCGACAATTACAAGTCTTCCGTTCGGGTCGGGGTCCCATCGGCGTCCCATCGGCGTCCATCACCTGGTAATCTGATCCGGGATCGGCTATCTGCGATGCGCCATGCACACGTCATGTGACGTCATAATACACGTATTGTCGTGAGAAAACAGAAAGGGAAATACAAGGCGTGTGAGGGATGCTGTAATTACGACAGCGTGTTTGCGATCTGCTGCTGCCACAAAGCACCTGTCAATAGCTATCGGCGTCTATATGTAGGAATGAAAGACAATTCAAATATCGACAAAGGAAAGCTACCTGAGAATCTGCGCACGCATCGACCGCGCTGATGGAACTCGTAACACTTCATATCAAATGTAAATGTCTCTTATATTCACATGTAAATATTGATATTGCGATGCCTTCATCGACAGGTATTGCGGTATCTTGACATTTTTCGAATAAAAAGGAATTTATACAAGTTTTATTTCCAGAACAGGTGGAGAGCTAGGTAGTTGGACGAGGATTTGAAACTTTATAACAGAAGACAACAGCGTAAAACAGACACTTTTTCACATATTCTAGATATCAATATGTCGGAAATGCAATGAAGTATAAAGATGCCACTGTATCAGTAACCACACAAGAGCAGTGACAGTTAATTTCCCATCGCATTGTCGAGAATTAAACAGTATGAGATTGCTGTATGAATCTTAAATATATGAATTTTATCTGCTTCGCTGGAAATTTCATGTCTAAGTTGGTATCCACCTGATACTAGAGATGGCATGGAAATGAGCACACAGTCCCATTTAAAACGATTAAACTGATTAGTCTTAAGAGAATAGATTTGTTTGTACAAATGAAACTACTGGTTAACACTGATTACCAGAATGACCTTGACACAATAATATTTTCATTTTACAGCTGTCCCAGTTATAAAATACTATCAGTAAGTGTGAAAATGAGGAGTCTTCAAATATGATAATGATATATCTAAACTGATGGAAACTAGTGTACATGTATTATTAATTTGCATTAAGTGGAGAGTGAAAAAAGAATGTATAGCCAATAAAGGTTATAAGAGAAATGCATGGTTTGAAGTATATAACAGAGAGATGTACTTCCAGTGCTGAGGTGAAATCTCTATAGACCCTATGTCATCAAATATTTATATGCCGCGTGTGGCATATTAAGTCAAAAGAATGTGACACCAGTATAAAAAAAAAAAGCAGAACGTGATAGACTCCGTCAACAACATGTAGCAAATAGAATGTTGACATTTATAAAAGTTGGTCCTTGTGTAGACAAATTCTTTATTATTCAGAAATCACGGAGACAGAGAGGATAAAATCCAAACGCCACTCAATTTCATATAAATGTTTATATGTTTATTGTTGTCTTCTACTATAGATTTCAGCCAGTTTCGTTTTGTGAAATCACTCCGCAAATACAACTCGCGAGATATAAACACTTATCTAAAATTTGGTCATGTCTCCTGGTGGTATTTCCCTAATCTTTGTGCTACCTAGTTTACAAGAATAACATATTTTAAGTGAACAGATAGTTGAAGAAAAAGAGCTACCCCTGGATCACACCTCCTCCTGAGACCAGCAGAAGGGATCAGATCATTTATATAAACATTTATTTTAACAAAGTATTAAAAATCAAATCAAATGATAATTCATCATTTTGTTGTTGTCAGTCCTTCTCAACATAGAAGGATATTTGTTTGTAACATAAATATAAGCACATGTATATATATATTTGCACACACACACATATATATATTATATATATATATGTATATATATATATATATATATATATATATATATATATATATATATATATATATAGACATTGATATGCACATCACATGCATATATAGTCATATATGCCCAGAGATATGGAGGTTTGTTGTGTCAGAGTAGAGTCGGTTAGATCATACCTAGCCTTCTAGCACACATATTATCTCGTGACCCGTTGCTCGGTGACACAGAATGTTCGCCGTGACAGCCGTATGGGGGATGCGGGCACTCCCCGCTAGGAGCGCCACTAGTCATTACCGACCGCCCAAATTGCTCGCCAATTGCTCTGACCCGCTCCGCGCTCCAGGCTGGGCACAGCCACATGCCCCACTGACCCTATGACCTTTGCCAGTCTCCTAAATTACCCTGTAACCCGGTGAAGGTCATGGGCTTTGACATTTAGGAGTCGTGCTCTTTGACCTGACGTCATAAGCGCCCTGCCTACACTGCACAAGTCCTGGCCTTGATGTATGTATACTTTCTTTTATCACACAACTCCACTGCACCCCCCTCCAACGCTCCACCTCCCCATCTCCCCAGAGTCAATTCCTACATATTAATTTTTTTCTGTACCAACAGAGAAGTCCATTATGAATACATCTATTGTCATGCAACATGAAATATGCATATTTCCACAGTTAAAGGCAAGTAATAATGGTCGAGTCATAATGCACGGTGATTCCCAGCGTGTGGTAACATATTCAAATGAGATGTAAATTGGCGTATTGTGTGTGTAGCGAACCCTTAATTATAAAGCCATACATTTCTGGCCTCAGCAGGCCCCTCAATGTGTATATGGGTAAATAACAGATTACGTTGACAGTGGAGAGAAATTACTCCCAGCTATTACACACTTTATTGAATATACCCATGATCTTCTTTTTTATATCAATTTTAGAGCAGAATGTTAAGCTCATGGGTCAGAGGTTGATATTTATGAGTCTGTCCCCAATGCTTTCCAATTCATTAAAGACAGCGGGTGCTAGGATATATAAGATGATGCAGGAGAATAAACAGATTCTGAACCCAGACTGGTGTTTTTATTTCCAAAGTGTTACATTCCAATTTCTCTATTTGAGAAACATGCATACACTTTCCCTTTACCTAACTGATCAACCTCGCCCCGGATAAGACTCCGCGAAAGGCATTACAATCAACACAGTTGCCCCAACAAGTAACATGGAGAACCATATAGCTCAGTGCTCATCTAGATGTATTGGTGTGCAGCTCGCCATTATTGCCATAACATTCGTGATAAAGCTTGTAAGAGGACAAGGTCATGGATTCCTTCATCTAGATTTCTATCCATACTACCTGATCATAATTGGTTTAGAAACAGATCAGGTAAAGAAAGAACACATAGTTCTGTGTATTCTCCTCCAGCACCAGGATTCTATCCAGCCGATTATCCCACATGTATTACCTCAATACTACCGGTAATCTCATTGGTACCAAACCCGACCAGTACAAGATTAGATTTCATAATAAGCAATGAATTCATGATAAGTAAAAAGAAGTAGAAATCCTCTTATCTAAGCTTATATTGAAAATGGCATTATACAGTGTGATGTATGTATTAAGAATATTACAGGGTGCCTCCTAACAGGTCCTCGCTCCAGAAATGTAAAACAAAGCTACAAGGGAGGAATGAATAATAAAGTAACTCCATACAGTTCTGATAGCAAAAAGACGAGCCGTAGCAGAAAATGAATGCATTCCTGTCCATATAGTTCTGATACAAAACCATCCGCGCGGCGAACCTCTTCCTGTATTAGGTTCTATATTTTGGTTTAAATGTCTTTGTATTCGCAAAGTTCTTTTATCAATGCCAACAGCTGTCTGTAATGTGTCTGCTGTGCATTGTCTGCATTAATCAAACCCAGAAACAATGCCAGACTCCACACACGCTGAATGCAAACTGCGAGCGACGAGGGCGATAATTGGCCAATTTCGCCTATTTTAAGAGTAGAACAGAAGGAATAGCAAGGAGCAGTCCCTAAAGTAAAACAAAAGTAAACGGGTTATCTCAGCTACACTCAAATCCACAATATTTTTCATCAAAATGAAGGTTAAAAATGTCAGAGAGCATTTATATCTCTCAATAGGTGCTCTTGGTTTGGCAAGAATAAAGTGAGTATTGATCATTTTTCAAAGAAGTCAGACTCTGATGCAGAGAAATCCTCAAGGTTCATTTTTGAAACTGAATGAGTTGCTTTCTCATTTTTGTAGCCTACTTAACCCAGTTGGCAACCTGCAAAGGATGAACCCAATATTGTTCAACCACCGCATGCCTAGGGCCTACTGTTACGAGTATCTCACCCCTGGTACACGTTTCGCCATAGCAATGACATACAGAAAACTCCCCTCTAGTGATCAACCTGGGAAAATGAAAATACTACACCTTGGGTATTGTTTCTGGGTTTGATTGATGCCTACAATGTGATGCTATTCTAATACCCTTAAAAGGGGTGAGATAAATCCAGAACTGCTCTCAAATCGTAATCATCGCCGTAAGCATCAATCGGCTTTGCCTCAATGATATGGGTTATTATCTATTTATACGATACTCGATCCAGTTATTTGTAAATCTTCTTGTGGTAATAAGTGCTGATAGTAAACTGAATGAAGATAGAGAGAGAGTCCAAGAACCTCCCCCTCCCCCACCTAGCAAAACCTTACCCTAACTAAAATAAACTGTACCTCTAGAGCCTGAGACGTGCGATTTTGCATGAAAAAATATTTAAAAACAAAACACACATTAGCATATGGACTTTAAATCTCACACCTTGATAGAGAAGTTTTCACGGAGAACGACTATTTGATTTTTAGAGGGATTGTGATTTTAAGTTAACTTTTCAGTTACATAGCAAAATACACAAGTGGGTATGCTGTGTTAAATTCTGAAGACATCCCACACTGGTCACTTCTACCAAGGGAAAGAGCACACCCGTTTGTTAATATAGAAATTGGATTGTGACTACTACACCTAAATGGGTACAGTGTTAAACTAGTCAGTATTGAACGACACATAACCGGCCGCCAGCTCCCCATCGCAACAGTGAAGTAAAGACTGAACGAAGCAATATGTTTTGAGCATGGGTTATACGCTCATATCCGCTGCCTGAAGGTTAACGCGGTCACATCTTGACTCTGGATCTTGCTGCAAAAACTATTCCTTTATTATCTGCATGTTAATACTGTGACATTGGGAAAGGAGCATAAAGCTAGTGTCTTAGAGGCGTCCCCAGCTGACCATGAACACTCACTAGAGACCGATATATATCATTGGCCCACTGCTGATTGACATATTTGATCCGAGAAAGGCTGATGTAGAAGCAATTTGGGTGCAAGAGGGTTACAGAAAATGATCAATAGATTGTGTAGACCTAAACATTTTAATATTTTGTTTTGATAATTCATCAATGATAAACATAGCATTTGCCTCTAGTTACGATATACACCAGGCCAAGTGAACGTGTTAACTTTGTAACTAACACTGATAGACGACACTATGGATGGCTAAGACTGTCTTGAATATTATTAAGTGATAACTTTCATACAAGGTAGAGAAAAAGGTTTTTATGTACGAGCCTGGATTATTCATAATTCAACATACCTCAATATCATTTTTCTCCGAAGAGATTTCTCAGCAGAGAGTCTCTGGCTCCGACGACCCATCCTTTTATAGTGGAGGGGTTATATGATTATACTGACAAACCCATGACATTTCCGTTAACGTTTTTGCACCATACTAGCGACTTCGTCGATTCATATTTGACTTTATACTGTAGTACGTCCAATTTTTCGCCAGGGAAACCATCAATAGCCCTGACCCTAGTGACAACGGGACATACTACACAGTGGTAATCATTTCGTATGACACAGGTTTTTGAGCTGATCATCGGCGATCAGAACTGTATGAATTGAAACCAGCGAAAGTTGAGATCTCATTGGTTTCTCACGAGAAAAATAGATCAGAAAACTACGGTACTAAACTTTAATATCGGCATGGCTTGAAATGAATCATAAGAGAAAACGTATGTCTGTGTATAGAAATTCAAAAAAGAGTAGCTGCTTACAGTTTAGAACTGCACGAGAATCTCACTATCGTGGCCCTTCAGTCTCCAACCCTATGTCTGGTTCACTCTGTCTCTATGTGCGGGATGATCTCCAAGCGGATAGTACCGAAAATTACACGTTTTATATGTGGTAGGTAACTAGCGACTTCGTCGGGTCCGAAAAATATAGAAAAATTAAGTTTCAGACTGCCGATAGCGGGGTTCGAACTCCCGGCGTTTGCATTCGGAGCCGAAGTCTCTGCTGACTGCTCCACAAAGTTAGGTGCTGTATTGGGGTCAAATACTTAGGCTGTTGGTGGGTGGGGGAATCAGCGGAATTTCGAAAGGGGTACCAGCGAAATCTTGCGATCTCATTGGTTTCTCACGAGAAAAATAGATCAGAAAAGTACAATACTAAACTTTGATTTGGCATGGTGTGAAATGAATCATAAGAGAAGAAGTTTGTCTGAGTATAGAAATACAAAAAAAAGAAGAACAGGTTCGAGTTTTTCACTACACGAGAATCTCACTCCCGTGGGGCTTCAGTCTCCAACCCTAGATCGGGTTCACTCTGTCCCTATGTGTGGAAGATTCTCCAAGCGGATTCGACGGAATTCTACCGATTTAAATATACACATGTAGTAGGTAATCACCCCAGTGACAGCGGCAACACATGTGACTCCCAACTCCCGTAGAAACAATCTACCATCGCTCGATTCCCTCGCGCCTCAGCCGATAATATCAAATTACAATTTATTACGTAATTTTTCATGAATTTTTTTCCTACGCTGCTATATTAGACTGAAACTTGTTTTCTCTATGAAGGCTGCCCTGATAAAGGACGATCAGTTTCTTGCTTAACAGCAAAAAAAGACATGTTGGGTGATTAATAAACGTCGGGCAATTGTGAGTAAAATGGAAAGTCCGTGTAACGTTCAATGCAAACAGTGCACTTTAAGTAAAGACAGCTCTGAGGGACATGTATTTTGTCCCGTCGGGTTTCACAATAATGGACGGCACATGCGTGTGGCGGCCAGCCATGACAACACCACCACGTGACCTGAGGCGACCAATCACACGGCACTTAGTCGGGCGGGATGGACTCGTGTCGCGCCGCATTGCGCATGTCACTAGAAGCACCCCAGGGCATTGTGGGTACGAGGGCTCTTAACTACCCCACCCCTGATACTCCTAACAACCCCCACCCTGCCTGATACCCCCACACAACCGCCACTCCTGTACACCTCCACAATGCCCATCCCCACCCTGCCTGATACCCCCACACAACCCCCACTCCTGTACACCTCCACAATGCCCACCCCCACCCTGCCTGATACCCCCACACAACCCCCACTCCTGTACACCTCCACAATGCCTACCCCCACCCTGCCTGATACCCCCACACAACCCCCACTCCTGTACACCTTCACAATGCCCACCCCCACCCTGCCTGATATCCCCACACCACCTCCACCCTTCGCCTTGTACCCTCTAACAACCCCCACCCTGCCTGATACCCCCACATAACCCCAACCCCACCCTGCCTGACGCCCCAACACCAACTTGCCTGATACCACCACACCACCTCCAACCTCCGCCTTGAACCCCCTTACAACCCCCACCCTGCCTGATATATCCACACAACCCCAACCCACCCTGCCTGACAACCCAACCCCCCACCCTGCCAGATACCACCACACCACCTCCACCCTCTGCCTGTTACCCCTAAGATCCCCCATCCCACACCTGATACCCTAACACAACCCCCATCCCTAAACATCTACATGGTGCCCTCCCCCCCCCCCCCCCCCCGATAGCCTACAGAACCCCGACCCTGCCTGATACCCTACACAACCCCATCCCACCCTGCCTGGCACCCCGACCTTGCCTGATATCACCACACCACCTCCATCCTCCGTATAGTACCCCCAAACAACCCCCACCCCCGTACATCCACCCCCTCCCCCCGCCTCATGCCCCCACACGCCCACCCACCCCCGTAGACCCTCTCTGACTGCGTGTCGGTCACAATGCCTGGTCGTCGAGTCACTCAGGCCGCCCGCTGAGCCGCTCCTCCTCTATTCACGGGCCGAGTGAGTTATTGGCTCATCTCATGAGTGGCTCTTTGAGGCCTCAAGTGGGGGGCAGGGCTCTTCATTTGTGGCATTGACCGTGCGGCCACTCCTCCCCACCCAACCCCGGGCCATCGTGTGTGGGTGAAGCAGCGCTACTCGATACTCAATAGTGATTTGTCATCGTCGACTCCCTAATGCTACTTCAGTAAAAAGCTGCCGCGGCTTAGGCTTATTTATATCCCTAATTAATGTCATCAAGCTTGTTCGCACTGGTCGTTTTAAAAGTCTTAGGAACTATGATGTACTTTGGAGAATCGGATTTATAATTGATAGATTGTGATAAGAAATTTTAAGAAATTATTGAAAGACATCAAAATAAAATTACTGGTAGTGTTGTTGATAATGTAGAAACCATATAGGTCGTTTTTCTTTTTAAGTTGCATGAATATTTCTCACCCTGATTATTAATGAATCTTAAATTTTGAATCATTATATCTGAAGACCCACATGAATACTTGCCAAATTATCATGGGTGTGATAGTATTATATATATCGGAAAATGCTAAAACTTCAATGAATGATTCCGGAGTCGACATAATAAATGTCAGACTTGTAGTGATGATGACTGGAGACAGATTTGAGACCGTGTGTTTGTTTGATAGATTTCACTGCGGGATGTTGTAATATTATCATTACAGCGCTGCGGGAGGTCTCGTGTCTGCTCTGTGTGTGTGTCGTGGGGTGGGGGGGTGGCGCCTGTGTGGCGCACATGACAACCCTGGAGGAGGCCCGGGCCCTCATCGCCCCACAATACGGTTTGTTAACCTAATTAGCGCCTCTTCACCCAGGTGGCGCCTGTGGCGTCCACGCGCCGCTCGTCGCTGCGGGTCTGCGGTGGCGCATTCACTGCAGGACTGTTTGCGCGGGAAGCCGGAGAAGCAGACGACTTTGGGACGGCGTGACGCTCGGCGTCTTGTTGTGAATACTGGCGCTGATTGGGTCGGGCGGGCGTCACCAAGGACATGCTGATTACCCCGGCACACGTGCCCACCCCCCGACACCCCCCGATACCCCCCTCTCCTCCCTCTGACACACAGCGCATGAATACAGAGCGGATTATTTGAGCGCAAATCGCCTCCCTCCGCGTCCGGTGCGACACAACGCAGCGTCCCGCTAATCCGCCATCTTTGATTCAGAAGTACGAGGCTGGTGAATGGCAACAAGTGTAGAACCCGAATTAACGCTCGCTATCCACTGCCACGAGCAGAGACAGTCAACTCGTCTTTGTCTGGTCAAAAGAGATTAAAAAACAGAAGCTTGTAGGACGGGATAATCTTTTTAGACCGTTGTAACTTCATATTTCAAGTACATCGAACTAGGAAGCTCCTGGCTTCATGGTCGCCAGCATTGCTATAATCTAAGTATGAGTGGACGTGTTAATTTCATACATCAGTGCTTCTTCATCACACCATTTAGATCATACATGTCATAGATTCTACTGAAGAGAATACACGGCCAAATATAAATGTGGTTCGACGGGGCTGTGTTTACCTCACAGTGAACGCTACATATCAAATTTTTTTCAAAGAGAAAACACGGCAAAATATAACCCAGGGAAACAAGAAGCCTGTTAGGTCTTTACACTGAGCATCGGGAGCATGCAAACAGCTTGTAACCCAGAAGATCACCTTTTTTCCCATTCCCTTTTTAAATGAACATAACCCGTCATTGATTAGAATGGTGTTTATCATGGTACACTTGGTGTGAAATTATTTCAAATAATGACCATATAATGTGTTCAAAAGATAACAACAATCAGTCTTAAGTCTCAATGCTATGATGACAATTAGATTGAGATCTATTATAGTTGGGTTAAAAACATTGTTTGTGATAACTTTGAAAAAATAATGTTATTAAAGGTAATATATCCGTGATGAGGGAACAGCTGTAAGCTTTATGGACATTTTCATGCCAGTTCATTTTATTGAAATATTTTTGTTCAATTCTTTCCCTAAAACCAGAAGCAAATTTAGAAGGGGCCTTCTCAGTTAAGAGAAGGCTCTCGGGATGATTTATATAGAACTGGACCGAGAATCGTATAACTAAACAATACTCCACAAGATTGGATGCGCAGTCATCATCATCGAGGCAAGCTGAGTGATAATTGCAACACATACAAATAAATGGAGCATTGTTTATTTTATGATTCGAGTGCGGTTATGGATTTGTCTCACCCCTATCAATGACATTAAATAGCATTACAATATCAGAAAAATTAAAATTGTTTAAGCATATCTTGTTTAGAACGGATACATCTCCATGTTGATGTCTTACCTACTTTCTCAAATTCTGGGCGCTGATTTGCCAATCGGTTATGACATCATCTTGCATCACTCTGCCACAACTATGCCGAAGTTTAGTTTTAAGGGGTTTTCGTTGTGTATAATCTTTTAATGTTATTCCTATGGTTAAACTTGTACCAGGGGTGAGATGAATTGATCCGTCTCCAAACCTTGGCTGTCTCTCCTCCTCTTAATCTACATTTCTAACTTCCAGTGTGTAGGGGAATCTGATCCACCCGTTCTACCCTTTAAACCAAGTTCTGTTAAAGCCAATTTTAACTGGTATACTACACCGTGCTTGCTCTCACAGTAAATGCTATTCTGTGGTAAAGGGACCCCAGCGACGATGGTAACAGTGACAATACAAAGAGACATCTCTGTCACATGGACAGGGTGTTAAACTGGAGTAGTGGGGGGAGGGGGGCCTTGTAGTGAGGTGTTGGTATATACATGTACATGTGTGTAGGGGGGGGGGGAGGGGGCTGTACAGCGGATTGGGTCGCTGGCATGTTGTGGAATTGTATTCAACAGTAAACATGCCAGGTCGATTGTTGTGGCTTCAGACATTGGAGAACATATCACTCTCCAAACGGATCCTCTCTGTGGGTGAAGATGTACCAGAAATCTTGTTTACAGTCTTTTAGACTCCATAAAGGATAAGAGAGTATTATAACAATATTTGGAAACTGAGAAGAATCTCTGAAGATGGTTTCGAGAACATGTATACTTTATGAAAAGCAATGGTCGATCGCGACAAGGACTTGCAGAACTAGTGATAATAAAAAGGTTTAATATCTTCACTCTTAAGCAGAAATTACACCATCAACAACTGTCAGTATTGTATTTACGCCTAGATCCAAAGTCGATCTAATTTCATATCAGTTTGGTGCATTTTTTTAGAAGGGAGCCCAGGTTGAGTAAAATGTCTATGTCCAATCGACCGCGTGGTGCAATGTTTGACCTTCATACACCCTGTGGTCGAGTCAGTTTGCGGTTTGATTTTCGAATTGTCATTATCTCAGATAGATACCAGTTGGTGAGCTGTACCTGACTATCATTTGTGATATGACAATACATTTCCTTAGACTATATCCTCCATATATTTTATTGAGGTTAAGTGGGGCTTAATTGGGAGACGAGGGTAAATGGTATTAGATAGAGACTGCAGTTGAGTTTGAGATTGTGGGTAGTGGTAGGAAGAGGCCATAAATGGTTGCCGTGGTTGGAGTAGGATTGTCGTTGACACAGACGGGAGGTGTGAAGATAGTCATTTGGTGCCTGTTTGGCATTGGTGCAGAAGATGTGTAATAGTAGTAGTGGACCCTTCAAGTTTTCGTGTGGCAGTTGGAACATGGGGGAAGTAATAATGGATCCAGCACTATGCAGCTCCTGGAATGGGAGATAATTGCTGACACTCAGCCTTGTAGGCCTCTCGAGGGTTGGTGTGTGGGAACTTGGAGATTACTGGTCGACATATACCTGTGTACGGCTGTTGAGGGTTGGTTGTGTGGGAGCTTGGGGTTAGTGGTAGACACATACCTGTGTGAGTCTTGAGGGTTTGTGCGTGTGTGCTGGGGGTTAGTGGTAGACACATACCTGTGTGAGTCTTGAGGGTTTGTGTGTGTGTGCTGGGGGTTAGTGGTAGACACATACCTGTGTGAGTCTTGAGGGTTTGTGTGTGTGTGCTGGGGGTTAGTGGCAGACACATACCTGTGTGAGTCTTGAGGGTTCGTGTGTGTGTGCTGGGGGCTAGTGGTAGACACATACCTGTGTGAGTCTTGAGGGTTTGTGTGTGTGTGCTGGGGGTTAGTGGTAGACACATACCTGTGTGAGTCTTGAGGGTTTGTGTGTGTGTGCTGGGGGTTAGTGGTAGACACATACCTGTGTGAGTCTTGAGGGTTCGTGTGTGTGTGCTGGGGGTTAGTGGTAGACACATACCTGTGTGAGTCTTGAGGGTTTGTGTGTGTGTGCTGGGGGTTAGTGGTAGACACATACCTGTGTGAGTCTTGAGGGTTCGTGTGTGTGTGCTGGGGGTTAGTGGAAGAAATATACCTGTGTGAGTCTTGAGGGTTTGTGCGTGGGTGCTGGGGGTTAGTGGTAGACACATACCTGTGTACAACTGTTGAGGGTTGGTGTGTGTGTGCTGGGGGTTAGTGGAAGACACAGACTTCTGTAAGACTTTTGAGGTTGGTATGTGGGTGTTAGTGGTTAGTGGAAGACACAAACCCGTGTAAGACTGTGAAGGGTTGATGTGTGGAAGCAGTGGGGTAGGTGGTAGGCACAGACCTGTGTAAGGCTGGGGAGGATTGGTGTGTCAGAGCTGAGGGTTAGTGGTAGACACAGACCTATGTAAGACTGTTGCAGATTAGTTTGTGGGAGGGGGGGGGGGCTAATGGTAGACACTGATCTGTGTAGGACTATTAAGGGTTGGTGTGTGGGAGCTGGGGATTAGTGGTAGACACAGACCTATGTAAGGCTGTTGCAGATTAGTTTGTGGGAGTTGCGGGGCTAGTTGTAGACACTGATCTGTGTAGATCTGTTAAGGGTTGATGTGTGGGGTCTTTGGGATAGTGGTAGACACAAACCTCTGTAAGGCAGTTGTGAGTTGGTATGGGGGAGCTGGGGGTTAGTGGTAGACACAGACCTATGTAAGGCTGTTGCAGATTAGTTTGTGGGAGGGGGGGTTAGTGGTAGTCACAGACTTCTGTAAAGCAGTTACGGGTTGGTGTATTGGAGCTTGGGAGCTAGTGGTAGACACAAACCCGTGAAGGCTGTTCATGGTTGATGTGTGGGAGCTTAGGGTTAGTGGTAGACACATACCTATGTAAGGCTGTTAGGAGCTAGAAGGTTAGAGGTAGACACAGACCCATGTAAGGCTGTCGGGGTCGGGATTCCTGAGCCCCGTCCCTAATTGCGCCGCACAAAGCGGCAGGCCATGCCGTGTCACCTCAGCCTCGTCCCCGGCCACACTCGGGTGTACTTTTGACGGCGGACTGCTACAATGGTCTCATTGTCGGGTTCGTCACGCCATTCGACCTGCAATAAATCATTCCGCCAACACGGAGCCCTCTTCTCGCCGTTTCTCGTCGTCCCACGAGACGTCACCTGAGAGTTGGACGTCGCGCCGTGGCGTTGTCGGTTGTGACGTTTCCCGTAGACGTTTGTCTGTCTGTGTGTCTCACTTTGACATGGCCCTGCTCTATTGTACTGTGTGGAGAAGGGGCCGTACGATATCCTATCACTGAGGAAAAGTTGTTTATATATAGCAGAGGAAATAGGTACATATATTACTTAGTGATGTTGGACTCTCTTTGTAACAAATGCGGTAATAAATTCAATAAAGAAAACAAAAAAACACACCCATCAGTGACCCCAGCTATTCCTAGATTCACACTGATAAGATTATAGTATCCAGCCACCAGTTGTCACCACCTTATCTATCCTGGTCTGCCATGAGTATTACCTCTCGAAGCAGACATTTACCCACACAGGACAATCTAATCTCAGACTCAGTGGGGAAACCTCTCCTAGATTTTTGTGTATTTTTTAATGAAACAGATTCTAGCGATGATCTATTCAGGAACCCTGCAAGGCTAATGCAGACTAGAAAAGGAAGCAGGTAAACAACTAGACATCCAACACGACAGATTGTTAAAAGGAAGGTGATATAGAGTGGGAACTTGATGCGCTTATATACTTCTATCTAGATGTTTACCTATGTGCTCCATTACTCTGGTGCTATATTACGAATGTCAACAATTCTAGGATTATGTATACCCGTGCATTCAAACATCGGTAGAGTGTAGCCCTACACTTTAACATGGTTTCTATGCCGATTTACAGTGAGATATTATGAATTTTGGGTATAAAGATATAGAAGAACACATCATGGTCGTACATCATAGAGGACTCGATGCGATTGACGCAATTAACTGAAACTCGGTCTCACTGCCTCAATTTCGGTTTTTACCGTTGTCAAAGGTAAAAAGAGAAACACCATTTTATTGGCATTAAGCTTCAGTAAAGCTACCTAGGCCCATAGATCATGATTAAATGCCACCCTTCTATTGATCTTCTTGACGTATGATGCGAAAATTACGACCGAACTAGCACACAAGTTTATGTATTTGTTTATTCGCGTTCTAACTCTAGAATTAAGAGTGTATTGTAAGCCAATCCCCTTATGATTCAAAATACAATACAAGATGCAAAGTTATGTATTGGATAACTCTCTCAGTATAGCGTACGTCAAGGGGTGGCCTTTTCTCAGAAGGAAGTGAAATGTATCCCTGGAAAGATGAACTTTGGGTTAACCATTCATTTATAACGCATGACTCATTAGCATGGTTATTCCTGTCAAACAGTACATAGACACCACATTTAAGTATGTGTATGTTCCCCCAGAAACCCCACTGCGAGATAATACCCTCCAATTCCCTTATTATCGCTCGCCGGGAAGGGACTCCCTGTAATGAAAGAGTGTGTCAGGCGCGAGGCAAGGTGTTCTAATCACCCACCTGGGTGATAATACCAGTCATCTACCACCCTGACTGTGCTTGGAGAGTCATCGCCTTAGGAGCCCCCAAGTCTCGCGGACTTCTCTCGACAACAGCGGCGCGCCGCGGCAATTCCGTGAACTATTCTCCTGTGTCACTCGCATGTTGGTTGATTTTCTTGGATTTCTTTCCCTTTTTCATTGTTTTGTTCAGGGGTGGCTCGTGCTTCTCCGGGCGTGCTCTGTGGAGCAGGGTAGCGCCGGACCGAGGCGAGGTGGGCGCCGGGGCGAGCAGGACGGGCCCCCGGGGGACAGACCGATGGCAGGTGCGAGCGGCAGGCGGGCCCCTCCGCGCGCGTCTCCCGTCAACACGACCAGCCGCCCCCGCTCCGCCGCCTCCACCGATGATGCAGAAAATCTAATTAATGTGGGTTAAAAATTATGACGCAGTCGCCATGAAATCTGACGCTGATAACCCCGGCCACTAGGGGGCAGTGCAAGCGGGCGCGTGGCATTTTGAGGGCATGGGCTGGGCGTGAGAGTTCGGGGGGGGGGGGGTGCGGGGCCGTGTGCGTGTCACGGCGGGAGGAAGTCTGACGGGGTAACTCACCATGAGACTCAGTCCCAACTCGCCCCAATCCCCGTGTCTTAATGACTAATTCATCCAACTGTTTGTACTACAGACACAATTTAATCCAAAATAGAATTAACTTAATTTATCGTGTTTGATTTAAAAACATCATGTTGCTTCAAGTGTTCCGACATTCTGAGGCGGCTTAAGATTCAGTGTGAAATATCTCTTACACTAAAGTACACATATATCTGATGTTATTAATATATCATTGTCATTGGTAGCTATCTTTTGGAAAGAAGTACATGCTTAATGAAAAATGTTATTGTCTATGGAATCGTTGACACATCATAAACTGCAGATATTGTTGCTAGATCTACTGTTAACATTCACAGACCTGTGAAATTAGCTCACACTTTAGTTCAAGTTCCACTCAACAGTGGCGCCACTGCATATCACGTTTATTGGTGCGCTTTTACTTGCGACTTCATTTAATCCTAGGACTGGCAGAATTATTCTCAACTAGTCGGTATACTGGTAGTAGACATAGTGAATATTCACAAGTAAATTTAGACTTACACAAAGGGAATAAGCGAGGAAAATACAATTTATCATAGACTTATTCTACATTTCTATACATGTATGTATCATACATAAAGGAATCATATCGTAAATGTATGACCGACTAGATATAAACCTTCTTTCGTTATGAATAAACTTAGAAGTTTAGACTTCTATGGATACGATTCATCACGATTTTAAAACGTGCCCTGTCACATGTGGGATTTGTGGTATTTATTATGGGCCCCTATATGAGTCTCGGATCAGGGTGTGTGACCCCGTGACCTCTGACCTTCACCGACCTGACCTGACCCTGGTGGTGATACGGGCTGAGGGAGGGGGGGGGGGGGTAAAAAGAGATTCGGAGGTGGGGGGGGGGGGGGACCCGGGCCGGTACCCGTATGACCGCAATGAGAGGTGCGGCAACTTGTGGGCAACCAGCGTCGAGCGGACTGCCTGAATGAAATAGAAAAATTATAAAAAGGGATTTTTTTTAATTGTTTGTGATATATTAGAGACCACCTACATAGCTGTTTAGGAGGGACTGGTATGCCGTCGGGTATTACTTTATCTAAATATTAGTCTACGTTGTGTAAATATGAAGAAGGATATTGTGTAGCCAGGTCCGGCGACGGTGTGGACTGGGCGTGAGTAGTACACGGACCGCAGAGTGGACTTTGACGCAGGCTCCGGTTAACGTAGGGTTAACGTGGTTCAATTGACGTGGAGTGACCGAGTTCAAAGGAGCATCGATGTGTCTACGTAGGTCAACTAGGTTAACTGAAGGGTCAACATGTCTACGTATGTTTAACATGTGTTTGTAGGGTTAACCTGTTTACATAAGGTTAACATGTCTATTTAGAGTTACCATGTCTATGTAGGGTCAACATGTCTATGTAAGTTGAATATTTCTACCTATGGTTAAAATGTGTATGTAGGATTGACATATATACATATAGTTGACATTTACGTAGGGTTAACATGTCTATGCAGGGTTAGCATGCCTAGGTAGGGTTAACATATCGATGTAGGTTCACATGTCTACAGAGGGGTAACATGTTTCATATATGGGTTAAAATTTTTCACTAGGGTTAACATGTCTCACATAGAGTTAACATGTTTTACATTCTTAATGTTGGGATAAGGTAAACACCCATAAAAACCAACAAATTTTGGAGATAGTCAACGCTAGGGAGAACAACGCCACTGACTGTAACGAGTTACTTTGTGTATTTATCTCATTATTTATACACTAAACAAATTAAATGATCACGACTGTTTGATGTCATCGCCCATTAAGTGTTATTACTAATACTCGAAGGGCCATTGAGAATGAGTTCATAACGTTGAACATATGGGATAAAAATACCAGGGGTGAGATAAAACACATCACCACTTAATCAATACAATCCAATCACTGCGCTCTTTGCAGATACAGAGCACTAACTGCTCACGTGACCATCACTTAACGTGCGCAAGTTTAACGCGGAATGCACCCACAACACAAGAGCTGACTCATTAATCAATTAGCTAGAGTTAACAACACAATATACATGATACACTTACTGTTAACAACGCATAGCGCTCCACATTAATGAATTGCTTACTCCAGAAAATCTAAATTCTAGAAATGATTAAAAAACTGAATTCGAAAGATAGGTAATAGTGGGAAATAGTGAAATTCGCGTGAATTTGATAGCTAGGAACATTTACCGAAACAAGGCGATTCTTCTTTGGTAGGTGTGTTATGATAGATGCGTGTGGGGAGGCAGTTTTATTACACCAGACTAAAGTCCCAAGTTTGAAATCTGGTGAAACTGGCCGCAACCCTGGCCGGCCTAAAGAGAGGACTCAGCCTAAATAGGGACCTCGGCCTAAAAAGATGGAGCGTTTCGGCCTAAAAAGCAGCCTGAGCGGCGGCGGATGGCAGGCTGGAGTCATTGGACCGTGGCCTATAATCACAACATTTGATCCTCGTCACGCATCGCTGCAATCATCTCCACCCGGTCCGCCGGAGAGACATTCAGTCTGTAGCAATATTTATTTTAATGCATTTATTTCATTTCAATATTGTTGTTGTTAACTATTGTTATGGTTCAGGATAGGGGTGCTGCGAGATTCTGTATTTCTTCTTGCCATTTTGATTACCTTGTGTTATTACTTTGTCGGACCGGATGTGGTTCGTAAAAAACATCGACCAGAATATTTATTATAACTGCAGACCAGATCAGATTGGTCTATGGTTTGTGGAATAATCGCAGTTCCAAATCAGAGTATTCTTTATTTGGTTACTGGATTGATGGCAACATGGACTGATGGTACCTGAGACTGAAGGCACCATGGACCGATGGCACCATCGACTGGAGGCACATGGATCGATGGCTCCATGGACTGATGGCATGTGGATATATGACACAAGGACAGATGGCATCAGAAACTGATGGCACCAGGGATGGATGGCACCACTGCCTGATGGCACCAGAGACTGATGGCACCATGGACTGATGGCACCATGGACTGATGGCACCACAGACTGATAGTTCCACAGCCTGATAGCACCACAGACTGATGGCACCACGGACTAATTTATCATTGTGCACCACAACTCGATGACTTGGGACGCTACAACAGTGCTGCCACCCATTCCACTGCAGCTGAACTATCATCATCACTTACTTCAGCTGAGAGTTGCTAAAATCTACCACATTTCACCTCGTTTTAGTTAAACTGAATCTTTTCAGTTTCATAATTCTATTTCATTCTATCATAGATATATAGTAAGGGGTGTCCACTAGGCTGACTATACACACCAGTAAGCTACAATTTTGACCTCCTGATACAAAATCAAAATTGTAGCGGAATCGTAGCTCATATTGGGGCAGTTATTAAGGTTTCTACGATGACGTTACTGATACACACCAATACGCGATATGCATTGTAGGGTTGTCATTTTTTTTTTTTTTTTTTTATTATGCACAAAAACATAGTGGTACATATCATGACCTCTGCATTGCAGTTTTTCTGGTCATTCGGATACCTTCTACGGACATTGTCAGTTTCACAGCCTCGTCTCGTAGTAGATACAATATGTACAACATTTTATACAGTGTTATGTAGGTAAATTGATGAAATCAGATGGAGTGATATTTCATATTTGTACAGTTTCTCTCCTTTTACTCTACCTTATATCATATAAATGGATCGTAAAATTTATCCTTTACATGTTTCTTATAGGAGTAAAGCGAACCAGTTTGTACCTCAAAGGGCAATTCGTTCCATGTATTCATCATTACATAAATCGGACTTCTTCTAAAGAAGGATGTTTTGGGTCGTTTGAGTTTAATTTGGATCTTTTCCTGCAATCTGGTTTTCAGATTTGCCAATGGTTCTATCTTTTTCGCATATTTCCTCATGTTCAAGAGGCATAAATACTTTCTTCTAACCTCCAGAGTTTGTACTTTACATCTACGGTGTAACGATTCTAAGGATAATTCCCCCCTTAAGGTTCTAGTGCATATTCTCAAACCTCTGTTCTGTAGCTTTTGTAACTTGCCTTTTAGCTTATTCGTTGCCCCTGACAGAAAGTACCCTGGGTAGTCAAATAAAGGTGCGATTAAGGATTTATGAATTTCCACGCTGGTGTGCTCACTAATATTGCATCTGATTTTTGATAATTTAAATAATTTGTGATTTATCTTCCTAGACGTCTCATTAATACACCGTTCCCAATTCAGGGTTTCATCTAATGGTATTCCCAAGTAGGTATATGAGTGACAGAAGGGGAGTTTGTTATTATCTAAATAAACTTGTATGTGTTCATTGCGATAGTCAATTTTGTTAAGCTTAATTTTTGACCCATAAATACAGATTTTTGTTTTCTTCACATTAATAAGCATTGCATTATCCTGGCACCACTTTTCTAGAACTGAGATATCTTTTTGTAGTCTATTTGTAGCACTTTCCATGTTTTTGTCGGAGGTGTAAAGAATCAAATCATCTGCATAACATAGATGTTTACAGTTTAAACCTAGATCTTTTATGTCATTGACATAACAATTGAAAAGCAGAGGCCCTAATATGCTTCCTTGTGGTACACCATTAAGTATTGATATGTAGGTAGACAAGGCATTGCCAACCTTAACCCTTTGCTGTCATGTGTCGCTCGTTGTCGCCTATCGGTGTGTATCGCCTATCAGTGTGTATCGGCGACACACTATAGTCAGCCTACGACAAACATGCTGAACGAGAAACATGTGGAATAATCAACGCAAAATTATTAAATTTGCAAAATACTTGCAATATATAAGGATAATCCTACCCTGAACATGTGGTGAAATTTGATTATAGATACGGGTCCCAAATTGATCATACTTTAACTTTAACCTGTTTTGTTTATACTGGTAAATATCAATTACAAAGATGCATCAATTCCGCAATTGAAAAGGATTATATATATGCTACATCAAGCCTTGTATTAAGGCACTGTCTGCTTCGTGAGGTACATCGCCACCATGATCACCTTTTGTTCACCCTCCTAACATTATGCACACCCATACAGACCGATACAAACTGTTACTCTACGATATGCTGTGATACGAACGTTCTGATAGGCTACGACTTGATCATTTTGTATCGGTGTCTATTGGGAGGTTATCAGGGTATATCGGATTTGGTCGGCGCCGGGCCTTAGCATGTTTTGTCTTACGATCAATATCAGGTAGAAACAAGTATCATATGGCATCAACAATGACTTGTACCACCAATAGTCAATATAATTTCGCTATCTTTCATATACAATTATAGTAACCCTGTTTCCTCAGTGTGACGGTTGTGAAGAAGGTTGTACATAAAAGAATAAGTTCGAGCTACTAAACGAGACCCAGTACTGAGCATTATACAGGAAGATGACGGGGGATGCGGGTGGGGGGGGGGGGGGGCGGCCTAAATAAGGCCAAACTGTGGGCTGACTCTCTGACAGACCAGGGACTGAGTAGATCACACAGAGACTTTGTTAGGCATGATTGCGCATGCGCGACGGAAGGAGCAGCTCAGTGACAGGAAGTCGTTCCTTGTCGACACAGATTTGGGCGGCGCTTCCGGTGTTAACAGTGGGCGATAATTAGTGAAGAAGGACACTGAGAAATGTGTCAGTAGTATGGTTGCTATGGTAACCAAAATGATATGGGAATCACTGGGTTAGACATTGCCAATCGACAGCAACCTTTTGACAGGCAAGATTCGTGGTTTGCAAAAGGTTGGTGAAGGATATTAACTGATTGATATGTGTCTGTGTTAGCGATTGAAAAGGCATATATGTGTTTATTCATCATCAACATAGTGGCATCATCCATAAGGACCAGGTTCCTGTCTTTTTACTCACTTCCTGTTGAGCATATATGAACAATTTCTAGGGTCATATCAACTTGGGTAAATATGTCAGAAAAGCATTATTCAATAATTTACCTTTTTAAACTACTGAGAATATTCTATGAAGGCAATTCAGGGTGTATCGCCTATTTCCACAGTTGAATAGTAAACAATAAGCTCAATGCAGAGCAAAGTGCCCCACGAGAAACTGCCAACACCTCCATTTTGTTACACATGTTACCTGACCTCATTTTTCACTGTTCATGAGTAGTATTCTAAAACCTATAAATGTATATAGGTGGAATTTTCAAAAGGCTTCAGGTTCGTACATGCTATACGCCGACATGAACTTCTCCATTATAACCTTGGGCCCGACCTTGGTAAAGAGCATCGACGACGACCTTGGCGTTTCGCTTGTTAGAGCCCACGTCACTCAGATCAAACGTCAAGATGTCGCACACTTTTACGACATCACGTCACGACATTCGGTAGTTAGCATGCGTCCTTTTCGCCTCCTGCATCCATCACGAACAATACCCGCGATCAAGACATGTTCGTTTTGCGTATGGCCACACGCGGCGCTAGAGTCGCCCTGGGGTGTGTATTATGGGATGGAGGAGGACTAGTATTATGGGATGGCGACAGAGTCGTGGGTCAATAGCGCGCTGGGTGCGTTTTACTCAAACCTGCCTCTATGCTATTTACCTTGGTACCAGCCTGACGCAGTGATTGTCCTTGTGGAAAAAAGAAACACACTGCAATGCTGAAAGGCCTGACACACTGCAGCGCTCGAGGGTCTCACATAGTGGAAGCAATGCATGTAGGAGAGTGGAAGAGAGGGGGCAGAGGCAACGTGGTCGTAAAGTTGTGTTTTAAATGGCGGCTGGATGGGTGTGGCTTTCTATGGAGACTGAGTGCTGCTTATGGGCGAACGAGCATGCGCACAGGTAGACCGGAAGTGGCGCCAAGCGCGCCCCCTGGAGGCTTTGACCGTTTGAAGGGAGGATATTGGTGGCAGGATGGATTGTGGGTTCTCAGTGGAAGGTACTATGGATTGGGATCTTTTATACCAACGAGGCGATGCAATAACCATGCATCGCCATACAGAGGCAAACTCAGGGAACACGTAACTGATCCTTATACATGCCGTTATAAACGTTTTACTTGTGAAGAAAATGTGTGATGGATGGATAAGACAGAAATAAAATGATATTTTCTATATTTGTCATGAGTTTTATATTATAATTTATATTTTTACAGGTAGTGTTAAATATGTACGCAGGGGCCTGCTATCAATATGGCACCCTGAGCGTGCATAATACATGGTTAATAAACTGATGTATGGAAAATATGATACGAGGGTGCATAGTGAAGATAGATCGACATACCATGGTCGTACATAATACAAGACTTGATGGGGTTGTCTCTTCGTATTGTATATTGTACGACCATGTTATGGTTGTTCTACTTAAGTAATTGTACTACAATTGGTCTCTGACAACCCCCCCCCCCTAGCGGTATGTACACTGATGCTACTTCCTGTCCCTGCGCACGCACCTCTGCAGCAGACCCAAGTCTTGAAAGGGTTAAACTAAGAGGCCTATTCCACCAAGGAGGCACAAGCCCAGGCCGGGCCCCTTGTGGTCGCCTATTGGCGACCGGCGGCAATAGCCGGCCCAAACCTCCTGCCGGCGGCGATAATCTGCTTGGTGGAACAGCTCATGAGAGCTGACAGGCCCCACACGGCCGGCCCCTGCCGGCCACCGTGCCTCCAAAACCCCGTAGCCGGGCAGAATCGGCTGACCTGTTGGTGGCCGCCGGCCGCCGGCCGGGGACAATCCTCGGTGCAACAGCCAATTTTGGAGGTGTTCCACGAAAATAAAGTGACAACCACAGAGAAGGCCGGGCGGCCGGCCGGACATTATGATCACGACCTCCCCCGCAAAGCCCTGGCAGGGGAAAGCTGATTCATTTGATTTTAAGCCCCCGGTAGGCCGGCCGGCGTGTCAAAAGCTACACCAAGAGTGACGCCGAGAGCACGCCGAGAGCTGTTCCCCGGGCGCGCGTTGACAAACACCGTCAATATTGATCTTGCAGGCCCGGAAGGGATACTCGGATGGACTATGACCGAAAATTCGGGTAATTTAGATAGAATTCTAGCACCAGAGTCGAATATACACATTCATAACATCAACCCTTATCTTTATTTACCTTCATTGTTCAATTTAACATGTAATTCCGCTGTTATTTGACGTTTTCTGACCGTTCCCGTACAAATCCCGACACGCTGACACACTGCTGCGCTCGATACGCGACTTTCGCGGGTTCAGAGCATCGTAGTGTATCGCCGCATGCCGCGCCGCCTATCGGATCGATAGAGAACCGCGGCATTCCGCGTTAGTGCCGCTAACGTCCACCAGACGGCAATAGCAAACCCACCCGGGTGTAACGCCGCGCCGGGTCCGGCCAGCTCTATGGGCGCTCGCAGGGTGCCTTGTGTACGCCTGTTGGTCGCCTTGTGGGGCTTTGGTGGAACAGCTCCTAGAATTTAGGGGTTTAGGGGCGGCCGGCCGGCCGGCCCCGGCGGCAATAGCCGGCTGGAGGGCAAAAACCCGCCTGCTGAGGGCTTTTTTGGTGGAATAGGCCTCTAAGGGTTTCGCCAAACTGACTGGAATTCAGACATACGTTCTGACACTAATTTGTAAGCTGAACCTATATTGGGAATATTTTTAGAAGGCACTGTACCTAAAATGGAAGCTGATTCTTGATACCATAGTGAACTTTTTATTTTTGTTTTATCTTGATATTTATTCTCAAATGATCTATGGAAGCAAAATATCTTCCCTATGTTCAGTAGGCTCCAGAGCAAGCATAATAGTGAATACATTGTAGAATCTGCCGGGGTAGTTGACACATAGACTCACACACGTTAGGCTTAGTTGCAATCTGAGTCTTTATTTTCAAACGTCATCTAATATTTCTAATGTTGATGGTACCTATGAATGAAGGCATCATGGACTGATGGCGCCACAGGCTGATGGCACCATGGACTAATATCTATGTTCTTTTTCTGTCAGTGTGTATTTCCTTCTTAGTGGTTCACAACCGAACACTACAACACAATTCCTACATTTATTTCACATATACTACTACTAGCTTACATACGGTTTACAAAGTGTGATTCGAGTTTGCTGCATGATCAAGGAACAGACACTGTGACTGTATTCTTTCGAGTATACACTGAGACAATACATGACCCAATAACTACTATGGACGGGGTCGTGAACCCCAGTAAACGTTCTTATTAATAGCGTTCTTACTCTGTCAGTGATATAAATACAGTCCTTCCATAGGGAGGTCATATCAGTCGTTTGTACTCCTTTCAAATATAAACAGTATTCAGAGACAAGTACGGATATGGATATGTATATATATATATATATATATATATATATATATATATATATATATATATATATATATATATATATATATATATATATATATATATGTAATTGTGGGTAACTAAAAGTTTTCTGTAATTTACCGCGTCATTTGGAGATCCCAGATCATCTATTTCAGAACAACGTCTCATTTTAACCCGCCCACCTACACCTACAGACAAACTTTCTATTACTAGGGCTTTTAGTTTACTTGGATACACACATTTTGTCTAGGAAAAAAAGTTAATGATAAAGTTTGTCTCAAAAAATATCTGGGGAATTAATCATGGTGAAACTATATCGGTCCAGAAAGCAAAAAGGAAAAAGCTACATAAAAACACACAAAATACCTGCCTGTTGATTGATCTCAACGAGGGCCAACATGAAGATGAGTAGGGGTGTAGGCGGCGGCGGGTGGGGGGAGGGGGGCTTCACCTGTCAATCCCCACGCCGACTGGACAGGCCGTGCACTCAGTGACCCCGTCCTGACGTCTCAATCAGCGCCCAGGTGAGGCCCACCGTGTTGTGGGTAACCGGACACCGGGACTGACCGCCGCGCCGGCCGTGTCCGCGCCATGTCCGGCCGGCCAGCCGAGCGCCGCCCGACGCCCCCCGAACACGGGACACCCCCCCCCCCCCCCCCCCCCCCCGCCACGCACTTTGATGCCCACCGCTAGGGCGACTGGGGCCCCCAGGTACGCCTGATACCATCTTAATGGGCACCCTGCGAAGAGAAGCTGGTTTAACCCCTTATACCCCACAACCATCGACACCCTATACACCTAAACGCCGTATGTAATAAACACCTCCATCGCTGAGAATAGTGGGTTAAAATGACAAACTTACTAACAAGTCTGCAGTGTTTATCATAATTCCTGAGCTCAGTAACCAGCTTTTAACCCTTTTCTACGTGGGTTGTGTGTGGGGAGCGGTGACGTTTGACTCGCGGTCAACGCAGGGTTAACGTGGCGGGGAAATTACTCTTCTATTTGCCACATCCGGTGTTGCTGCTGGAGGGAGGGGGTGTTACCCTCGACTGCCCGCCCTGTCACCCTATACACCCCGGACTCCCCGATCCCGGGGGTATCGCCGGGTCCCCTCAATGCCCCCGATGCGAATCTCAATCGAGGTTTAATGGCTTTTAGCTGGACTCGGAACTTGATCCGCCGACCCTGTCATCGCAGTGGTCAATGTTTTGTTAGGAACATAATATTTATAGTGTAAGGCGGATTAATAGTGTCGTCTCGGGACGTTGTGTTTACCATAAAAGCCAGAATAGCTCCGGTTAGTGTGGATTTTCAAGTCGATCATGGCCTTTTCTTCACTTTGTTAGGTTTCTCTATGATTCTAAATCCCTCCCTTTTGCATTTTAGATACATTTGTCTTTTTAGAGACTAGGGTAGACCACAAATATGCAGAAGGAATGTCTTTGGCGTGTCTGCTGCTCTACGGCCATTAAATTATCTGTGCAGTGCATAGAAAGGATTCTAAATTTAGGCGACAATTCAAAGGGAATTTTATGAAAGAAGGAATGATGATTTCTTCAAAGAGGACCATGTGTTAGTGTCTTTTTATCAGCATGAAATTATTCCCCCTTCTTGCATGCTTGAACTTACCCCGCTTAAGGGAAGTCCCCTTTAAGTGCTAACTTTAGCAGGGAGAGGAGGGTATCCCCTAAGACCGGATTTTGTATCGCCAATCTATATTCTTTTAAAGAAATTTGAATTGTATTTTTTCGTTGGATCTTCGCTATTCTGTGTGATCTGTTCAAAATATTTTTTAAAAAAACTTTATTCTCGAGCGTGTGCCACACGCTCATATACTCTGCCTAAAGGTTATAGTGGCCACATAAACTTGCTTGCTGCAAAAACTATCCCTTCACTATCTTCGTGCCAATACTTTGATACTGAATACATGTATAACCAACGAGTATACTCGTTGATATAGCCCAAACCTTTAGTTTTTTGGATTTGTTTTTTTTTAGTAAAATCTCATTCATCAATGATGAAAATGCCATTTGTTAGTAGTCTATGAAATAGTTGTGTAAATATGAAAGTTATATAACTACTATTGACATTATGATTTACATGTGAGTCATAATAAACTAAAGTGCAGTTGTTTGATAATGCAGTAAGGTTACGAGTTGAGGGTTTATACATAAGGTCTTGATTTGAACCTCATATAACTGGCCCGATATGATATGAAATTTACCTACATTGACATACCTACTGGAGGAGCTGCCCTTGTAACGAACTGGGGTAAATAAATGAATAAAATTACATGTACTTTTGCCCTTGTACATCCTTGCATATATACAAATATACGTTCACAAATCATACAAAATAATGATTATACGAAATACACCAACATTTCTCGTTAAAAAAATAGGTGGGGTATTCACGAGTAGTTTGTGCTGTGTTCACCCAAATACCCTTTAAGTGGTGCGTATAAGTCTGCCAGCGTGAAACCCCCATCTCCATAGACTACTCACCCAACAGTCTCACGTCGCTACACCAACCCCATCTACCGGCACATGGCTGAAGCTCCACGTCTCCGCTCACATCGGCAAATTGTCCGTTTTCAGCCTGGTCATCAGCACCTGGTGTTCGGATACGAAACTGTGAAAAGCACTTTGCTAAAACCTGGCACATATTAGAATGACAATCAGCGTCTTGGCAGACGATGCTAGTTTTGTTGCGGTTTGACCAAATTTCGTTTTTGTTGTGATTATAGCGAGGCAGGGTAGTTCAATTAGTTATCACCAGGTGATGACCAACTCCTAACGGCTAAACATGGCTTGAGATCACACGGCACTTACTGATATATTACTCTGCGGTGTTAAGAGAATCAGTTTTCAATCATATTCGCGAAATGCAGGTCCCACCAGTTAGCAGCCAAGGTTACATTTCATTACGGTGGCTTTCCTGTTTCGGCGATTACCAAGAGTGTTCTGTGCAGTTGATCCTGCTAACGGGATTTGTGAAATATATGAGTTAAATGATATATCTGCTCTTTTTCCACAGGTCATTTCAACCCTCATATATAGCAGTAGCTGTAAGTTGAAGAGTTGTCTTTTGAGGTTAGTGTGTGTAGCAGGTGCTTTGCAGAAGATAGAGATTCCCCCAAATGTACCTCTTAACGGTATGTAGGATCTATCGGTCGTGACTCTGAATGGATCAGTTAGTGGCGTTAGGCCTCCAAAATGCTAACGAATCACATTGCGTGATTTAAAAACAACCCATTATCTAAAATCCAATAGTATTAAAAAAGTAAGCCTAATGATTTATTTACTTCGTTTGATATAATATCATCGCGGGGGAACTTTTTGCCTCGGTTGAAATTTGATTTTTATTACCCTGAGTGAGGGTACTATCTACATCCCTACTTCGTGTTAAATGTGCAATAAATTAGCCTTCTTTTGTGAGCCTACAAGCAGCGTGTAACCTACACCGGTTAATCTCAGTCCCCGGCCGAGCTTCAGCACGCAGCCAACCAAATCGCCTTGGGCTGTTAGTAATAAGCGTAAGGAGTACAATCTGGAGCATCGTGATTGTCACTAAGTCAGCTTTCACTTTATCTGTTGTGTGGATGAGGTGGTTTATGTACTAGGCTAACCCGAGACTGTCTGTTGTGTAGGCTACCCCTCCCTCTGCCCCGCCAGCCTGCCCACTCAGCCTCTGTTATTGTAATATTACCAGGGACTACTGTGTTAAACCCACACCCGCTAGCGTTCTTCACCCCACATCATATGTTTGAGTGGTGCTGGAGGGGCCGACGACCCTTGCGTTGTAGGGTCGTGGTAGGGGTGTGTCAGAGCCTATCAATAAAGCTATACCCTCAGCAGTAAGTATATATACCCAGCCCTCCTTATATTCACACCAGTCTCATTTTCCACACTCTCCAGGCATACTCTGCTCAGTCCCGATTAGTCGACAGGTGTTAATCCATCCATACGCATGATACCCCCACCCACAAACCCTGACCCCTGACTCCGCGATTTGGGTCAGAGCCAGTGGTCGGTCAGTCGAGCTCGACCTGTGCGCCCTCCTGCGGGCCCCACTGTCATTTCCCGCGCGTTTTCTGCTCGCCGGGTTTAAATGTCGTCTGCTCGGAGGACGACAACAGCGGCGGTTATTATGCAATTTGAGCCGGCGGCAGAGCGCGCTCAGTCCGTCCCACACCAGGAACCAGCCGCGGGCCAATGATCGATGGGCGCCACATCTCGTAAAGTCTCGTAAATCACCGGTAAAGACCACGTGTGCTGACAACGAAGCTCGTATTTCACCCTCGGCGGACGCAGGGTGGACTCTGGGCCGGCCGTGACGTATCGCGACTGACGTTTTCTCTGTCGCTCCCATTTCCCGCCAGATGTCATCGTTGCAGCATTATTTTCTCTCGTATAAATCACGTGGTCCCGTTACGTCCGCCTACCAGTGGAAAATATGCTTCCCATTTGTAAGTCCACCAATCAAGTCCGTCCGCAAAGTTTCAAGTCTAAGCTATCCTGTCTAAATCTAGCTCCAACAGTCATATATAGTTCCTATTTATTGTTCAGAATGATGATAAACAAGTCTCCATTGAAATGACATAGATATGTAAAATGGAGATTAAGTGTATTGCAATAATTCCATATTATCTTTATTTCCCAAGTTGTATTTATCATAAACAAAAAACAGACAAGCTGATGTTGTTGAAAATTGCATTTGAGGTTGGTAAGACATCGAGATAGGGTGGGGTAATAATTATAACGTTGCGAAGTATTGTCTAATTCATCATACTTCCTCTGGCAGTTGATATATTATTTATATTTCTGTTGTATTAGAAATACTGGAGGATCTGCTACCTTCAAGGAGAAATCCAGTAAAATCAATTGACGCCTTATCATAATTGATACACTTTTAAGAGCTTTTACTAAAGGTAGCGCCTGGTATTGCTTATTTATAGTCACTCATTCTTTGAGTTTAAACTGGTCTAAAACAATATATATATCACACCCAAGATGTGCTACAATCTGCTCAAGAGCAATCGTAACAAGGTTACTCCTTTCCTCGGCTGAACTTCTATCTAAATATGTGGTTTATATGTGCTAAAGAAGAAACCAACAAGTTCTTTGACCAAAACGAGTTGCTTTCTGTATTTATCTCACCCCTGTACACATTTAAAGAATGGACAACACACAGTATATAAACAATGGAGAACGGACTGCAACACTTGCAGGAGCATGGAGAAGGAGTTCCCAATCCTAAGCATATGGACATTTATTTCAGGGGTGAGATAATGGCACGATCTACCTTTGCGAACGCTATAACAGCATTCAAGTGATTACCCTGCGTATCTATTTTAGTAGAGTAGCAAAGTGAAAAACAGGTCCTTAAAAATGTGTCCCAATGACACCCGAAAGTCCACTGCGCATTTTTTCAGAGAGACAGAAAGCGTCAGGGAGGTCTTTGGCCAACATTCATAAATGCATAGAAATAAGCTAATATAAACCTTGCTATCCGTTTCTATGTGAGCCTGTGGTATTCTTAATCACCATGGTATATGGCAAGAGGGCAGATAATCCATTTAATGTGAATGCAATACTGCAACCACACAACTTCAACAGAGTGTCAACAGTAAGTAATCACCAGGTTGGAAAAAGAATTTCAGCTAAATTGGGAACCCGACGCACGTTAATGATACGGCTGTGGGGTGATGACGGGTGACGTCGGGTGACATCGGGTGACATCGGGTGACGTGTCTGACAAGGGGGGTGAGAAAGTTGGCCGGATCAGGTCCGCTCCGCCGGTGTAGTGGTCTTAAAGTGAGACCAGACTCGTGGAGGTATCTCACACACTACTCTCCGCCAGATCTTCTGAGAAGTGTAACACTGCGCCCCCAGAGTGTGATATTCAAGGCCGGATGTTGTGCCTTTTATCATTTACCCAATACGAACCTGTCTCATTTTTTTTATCATCAACCAATTTCTGAGTCTCCATAATAAACCTATAGAGACTGTAATTCAACGGGCGCATATTACGGGTACAGTAAAACCCCTCTTCCGGGACACCCCGCTTAAGGGGACACCCCGCTTTAGGGGACAATTTGCTCGGAACGGAAATTTTTCCCTCTATTAAGAGTTTATTTCAACCCCGCTTAAGGGGACACAGGGAGGGCTGGGGACTTTGAAGGTGCGGTATTCAGTGAGCCGTCGCGGCTCTGGGCGGCTCACGGTGAGTCCCTTATAGGGCTGCTGATTTCTCTCAGAAGTAACGGGGGGGGGGGAAGTTGGGGGGGGGGGAGGGGGCATTGACCGGGGGTATAAAAAGGAGCGAATTTCACAAGCAAGGCACATCTACCTTCAACCTCTTTTATCTATTTTTTCTTTTTTGTACATTTATATTCATTTATATTATATAATTTATATTTATTTGCTTATTTATGTGCTATTGATAAACCTTTTAACCCAATAACCATCGTTTCCTTCATTTATGTAGGTATTCTCTATTGTATAACCATTGACAGACTGAAAACCCCGCTTAAGGGGACACCCCGCTTAAGGGGACACTTGGCCCGGAACGGAGGGTGTCCCCTTAAGAGGGGTTTTACTGTACTCGTAAATTCCGCCCTTTACATTGGCAGGCTCTCCTGGGAGATTACAGACAAAAATCCCTGGTGTGCAAAGTACTTTGTGAGAAGATGGGCGGCCAATTTGTCTTATCTTTGATAAATAGAATTTGCAATGCTGAATGCTGAATACACTGTACAGCGTTACCTTTGTTGTATTCTCTTTTTATTCACCCATATATTACTGTGCATCAATTACGCGTAGAATGCGCACACAGAGATCCAAATCATGGTATTGTTGTGTATGTATTTATATAAAACCCTTTAATTCCCCGCTGCCCTCCTTCTTCTGTCTTTTTTTTTATATTAGGAAATGTCCATACTGTGAGCTAAACGATTCGTGTTTGAGGTCAATCGTCGATTCCATACTGCCTGTCGTCGAAGGATTACCCTGCGCAGTACACTGTTGTATACATATCACCCCGATAATTTTCTCCCTAGGCTTAAAGTTAGAAACTCATTCTCCACGGCCGTGAAGGTAGTGTACCCAATACTCAATGGCTCTTTGGAAGATTCATTTTATACAAATGGCAATACAAGGGATGGTCATTGCTGATGACACTCATATATGTTGATGGGTGGGCATGTTGGATGGAGTCTGAAAACAAAAGAAATACTGCCCACCCCCAAATTGTTTTTAAAGCCTCCTTAAATATATGAAAAAAAGAAAAGATTAGCCCCATCCCCTGATTTAGAAGAAAAACCATAGAAAAATTAATAAAATGAGACCCCCTCCCCAATCCCACAAAGGGCACAGGAATAAATTTACCCACCTCCCCTGACATCTTTTCTTCAACTCAGGACCCCACGAAAATATCAAAAGGAAAAAAAAGTACCCCCCATGAATGTTATTTCCCAACATGGAAAATTATATTAGAATTAGCCCCCCCCCCCCCCCCCAGGAGATCGGTAGGCATGTAGGTGGGTAGGCAGGCAGATGGGTAGGCAGGTAGGTGGGTAGGCAGGTAGAAGGGTGGGCAGGTAGAGGGGTAGACAGGTATATGGGTGGACAGGTAGATGGATAGGCAGGTAGATGGGTAGGCAGGTAGATGGGTAGGCAGGTAGATGGGTGGGCAGGTAGATGGGTGGCAGGTAGATGGGTAGGCAGGTGGATGGGTAGGCAGGTAGATGGGAAGGCAGGTATATGGGTAGGCAGGTAGATGGGTGGGCAGGTAGATGGGTGGGCAGGTAGATGGGTGGCAGGTAGATGGGTGGGCAGGTGGATGGATAGGCAGGTAGATGGGAAGGCAGGTAGATGGGTAGGCAGGTAGATGGATGGGCAGGTAGATGGATGGGCAGGTAGATGGGTAGGCAGGTTGATCGGTAGGCAGGTAAATGGGAAGGCAGGTAGATGGATAGGCAGGTAGATGGGTGGGCAGGTAGATGAATACGCAGGTAGATGGGTGGGCAGGTCGATGGATAGGCAGGTAGATGGGTAGGCAGATAGATGGGGAGGCAGGTTGGTAGGGTGGTGGCTAGGTAGGTACGGCCCTGTCTTGGGTTCCCAGCCGCACCGCTGGTCAACTCTCGCCGGGAATAACACCTAGACGGATCCCGGGACCAACTGGCCCGGGACCCCTGCCATTCGCACTCTCTCATTCACTGTGGTGTATGTACTAGCTCCACAGTCTCGTGCACCTGCAAACATAATACATTATTAGATACATTGTACAAAGTGTGTTCACTCTCAAGCTATGGCTCTCTTGGCGGTACCTGAAAGCAATAGATAATTATCATTAGATATATAAAATAGAATATTCAATTAACTTATAATATAAATACACCCATAGATACACATTACTAGATCTTTCTCTAGATATCTCTAAATATTTGTCTGAATAAAGGGAAAAATCAGTTCCATCCAAAGTAGACCGAGAGTGTAGACTATGTCATAACCCAATATAAGTGCGAAAGCGGAGACAATGCACTGACTGCGGTCGGTATCCTGGTCGGTAGCTGTCTAAACAATGCCAACTGATAACTGTAAGTCCAGCCGTGTATGTGAATGCGACTTTTGATTGACCTATATAATATATGTGTACGTGTTTGTCAAGTATATATGTGAGATATTTTTTTATAGTAACCATCTCCCATCGATAATTTACCATCTCTAATAGAAGCAATAATCAGGTGAAATATTGAATGATAGCTCATATACTTGCCATTTTGTGTTGGTGATTCAGGAAATCGCTGTATTTCTTGCTTGGTATATCTCCAGCTTTATAGAGTACAAAACAGGGTTTACATATTGCAGTGTATGATACATTGAATGATAACATGCTATGATAATAATGGTGTTATTTAATTAGGTACAAGATAATCTTTATAAGAAATAATTCCAGGTGGTACATAAAATTTGGTACTTACTTTCAACTATTTCTCTCCACTTGTTTATAAACGTGTGTGGCCACTTCAATGTGAATGAATGTGCTGCCATCAAAACGAGGCTGGGGGGAGATACATGTATGTGTAAAACTAAACACTTAGTGTGTAAGCGCTAAACGGCTAAACACTTAGTAGCAAAGTGTTTAAGTGTGTAAAAAATAAGCGTTTAAGTACCAGAACAAGTGTTTAGAATCCAATGGCGTTTAGATACATGTGTTCAAATGTTATAAGTGTGCAGGAATTGAACGGTGTGTAGAGAATATAGCGTGTATAATCAAACATGTGTACCACATATAAAACGTTAGAATTCTGGTCGGATCCGCTTGGAGTTGCTCCCGCACATAGAGACAGAGTGAACCAGGCCTAGGCCTGGAGACTGAAGGGTCACAAGAGTGAGATTCTCGTTTAGTGATAAACTCAAACCGGCTCTTCTTTTTGGTAGATCTATACATAGACATACTTTTCTTCTCATAATATATTTTGAACCATGACGAAATCAATGTTTGGTATTGGAGTTTTCTGATCTACTATTCTCGTGAGAAACCAATGAGATCCGAACTTTCGCTGGTTACCTACTATGATTCTGGTCGGATCCGCTTGGAGTTTCTCCTACACATAGGGACAGATTGAACTAGACTTAAAGCTTGGAGACTGAAAAGCCACGAGATTGAGAATCTCGTGGAGAGAAAAACTTGAACCTGCTAATTATTTTTAGATGTACACTTGGATCTTCTTCTTCTCTTATGATATATTTCTAGCCGTATTGAAAACATTTTAGAACTGTAGTTTGGTTTCAACACTAGCCACCTCATTGTAAGAAGGCGCTATCTGGTAAAAATTGGTCGCACTACCGACTGGTTCCCAGGTCGGGCACAGAGGAGCAAAGAAGTATGGTTCTTTGAGTGGAGGGATTTGATAATGCAGAAAAACTTAACGTCAACAAATTGATGACAACATCTAGCTAGTTCCATAGTCCAAGACACCGTACACTCTCCCAGGCGTAGAGCGTCTAAACCAGCGACAGACGGACGCGCCCATCGCCATGGTGATGGATGACGTAGTCCTGACGTTACGTCACACACCAAGCCAGCGACGTCATCACTCTCCGGGCGTTGGGATGCACCAGGCTATTAAAGACACACCACACAATGGTGATTTAGAAGGCGCGCCTCCGGGGAAGAGCGCCATCTTCAATCTCGCCGAATCTCGCGGCAGAGACGTCAGATTCAGGTCTCGGCACGATAAATCGTGAAAAAACGGCATGTGAGCAGGTGGCAGGTGTGGATTGCTAGTGGAGCTCTGGGAGTTAGACCTATGTGGGGAGCACGCACAGTCCACCAGTGTTTTGTTCATACGATTAGGAAGATGTTTTACTCTGTGAATTTTTCTAGTCAGTGTTCACCGGTAAGGTAATGAGGGAGTCAGACAACATGAATGAATTCAATCTTGAATTAGGAGAAAAAATATTCTGCCTTTTTTTCCCAAATGAGCAACGCTTATTTATTAATCGCAAATCCCGTGAGTATTCGACATATGACTTTCTTCCTCGATCTCGATGATACATGGGTTCTATCCAACTCTGGTATTCTTAATACTATCATGAACTATTATTGTTAAGCAGCATTATACGATTTCTATAAGCCTCTATTGTTGTTCCCGAATATTCTGATTTAACCATACTGCTTATAGATATAATATAACTTTTTTAATCAAACAAAGCACTCTAAGATAATGCATGTCTATAGTCTTACCTCCAATTGCCCTATCAATTTTCTCCCTTTTCTTTTAAAGATTGATTAAATGTTCTAAATATTACAAAATCAGTAAGAATGGATTTACCTGCAACGGTCTGAAAAATAAAAGTAAATTTAAACAGAGCGGTCTTAGAAAGTGTCAATCTCCAAAATTCTTGACTTCAGATAACATTTCACGGTTATTACTGACCCTATTTATGATCCCAAATTAGACAATATTGTATATTGTTACTCTTGAACTTTTTACCTTGTCAAACAGCACAACACTATACAGAATCTTAAAACAATCATCAACACCCGAACTTTTAGATTGTGTTAGGGTACAAAAGGACTGTTTTGATTTTTGCTGCTCAAACATTAAGTGGCTTTTCAGTCACTTGTAAAAAGAAGTCATTCATATATGCTGCAAATCTAAATTAGATATTTTTAGACAGGGAACTTTAAGTATTAATCTTATAGGGACCCTAGATATATTTGTTATTGGAGAGGGACTTGATAATATGTCGTACTAGCGGGTTTGAACATAGAAAGTCAAGTTTAAAAGTTATAATGATCAGGCTGACATATATCGATCCCATTATATCATTTATTTAAGAAAATGTAAGGTGTTGAAGCTGAAAAAAAATAATGCACATTATCAGCCAGTTCTTGGAAACATCTGGGCATTGATTAACGAAATGCCCAGATTCCTGTAGTGTCCATTAAAGAGAAGCTGCCCTTGTTACCGGAACATAAGACCAGCTGATGTTCGCAGATTACTCTAAAGTTCCCTGTGATGATCCGAATCAGCCCGACGGACCGATTCCATAGTTTGGAAAGCAGTCCATTCCTCTGTCCATACCTTAAACCTTGGACATAACCGATGTTCGCCAGTATCTTATGGAAGGGCAGTCAAGCAGCTCCAAAACCCCAGTCCGGTTGCCGGCTTTGGACCAGCCTGCAAAAGCGATGTACCATCAAAAAACCACCACTGTCGATGGCCAGATTTAATTTTGTGTATGGACTCTAATCAACCACTGGTCTGGGCAAGCTGGTGAGACCCTCCTCAACATGGAAGTAAAATTGGCAGCAGGCCTTTAGGGTCCACACAAATAGGATAATTCTTCAAGAGGTCATGTGACAACCCTTTGTATTAATATAACGCAGTTGGTTCCTCCTCTGAATATAACACAAGATATGTGGCCACAGCTATACTATCTTATGGTAGGGATATAGAGATGATGGATCCAAGAGCTGTTTAGTTTGGGTTGTGTTTCATATCCTGAAGAAGTTACAATGTACAAGAATAATGCCAATATGGAGAGTAACATTTAGCAGTAGATGTACAGGATCTTCTTGATGAAATGTCACTATAATTCAGTCCACTGTTAGCAAAGAGTGTGTGCACTCCTGAAGAGGAAATACTTAATCTCTAGGGCCTCAGATGATGTGTCTGCTCTCAGTGGGGTCAAAATGTCCAATCTGCATCTCAGCAGCATGGGCCCTCTCTTTTGACCCTACATCATGGTGATAGTCCTGAGTCAGCCTCCAGATTACTGACTCCAGCGTAGTGTTGGACAAGCCAGACTCAAGCAAAGTCTTTGACTGAATCCTGTTTGACCGGAGATGACTCCAACTGAGTCTCCGATACAAACTGGAAAGATGTCAGTGTCTAGAAATAGAAACAGTGTAAGGGAAACACCTGCGTGTGCCCAATCAGTCCTCAGAGCATAACATGGTATACGAGCAGGGTCCTCCCCCCGAATAGCTACATACATACATGAATACATGGATTGCTGATGCATTCCAGATGACAGGGGAGACTGATTTCACAGTCTGTCACAAGATTGATGTCTTTTCCCACAACTAATGGTGGGTTTTTTTCAGTAGCCTGGTTCAGCGATTGCAAATATAACTAATATATACCGAAATATAATTCACAATACACATATACCTAATGCTATAACATCAATTTCAGTCTCTTCTATCTCTGCATATCTTTAGTAGGAGTGTTAGGCCTGCTGTCCAACTACTATGATAAAAATCTTTTAAAAAAACTTCCAATGGACTCCGATGCAAAATGTAAAAGTATGGTAGATGATCGGGAATGACCATGGAAAAGTCTAAACAAGGCAAATGGGCTTGCCTCGTAATCGGTTTTTAGGTAGCAACCAGTACACTTATGCAGATCTTAAGGTAGTGTTTTCATTTTGAGTTATGTAATGCACTATGAATTCGGAAATATTTCATGGTTATGAATAATTTCTTTTACCAGTTAACATAGAACAACATCTTGGCAGACAAGCTGGTTCTAAGTCAAACTATGAAATGAGTTATCTAAGACACTTAGATTTGCGTAAGAATTAATATATTTGTTGTGCGGAGTTTTTTATATGTCTGCTAACTAATTCCGAAGTACCATATATTTCTGTTAAATATTTAACACTTGAGAGTAATTTTTATGGCAGAATAACGATACAAACTAATAGTCTACTACATCTACTACGACAGAAAAATAAATCTTCCAATGGACTACTCTCCAGATTGACCATATCATAGTCCATTGAAAGAAATCGGAAAGTTGGGACAGAATCGGTTAAACCTGCTCCAGCGACATTTTGGCATTGTAGAACCCTACGATACAGCACCGATGCTCTACGATTGAGTCTGGAAATCTACGATTTCCAAACACCATAGAGACCCTATGATAGACCTTTTTTATCGTGGCGCATTGGTGTCCATCGTAGACCACATCAGGAAAACCTAATCCATTACTACAATGTCTCCTTTCTTTCAGACACAATGTTATTTTTCATAAGGACCCTCTATTATACGATGAAGGTCCATCGTAAGGCGTATCGTAGTGTTCAGTGGAAGCTGGGGCAACTTCTTTATTGGGAAACGAGAATGCATTTTCTCTTAACTTAACTATTATTAGGCCTGCACCGCACAGGTTTATCCCTAGGTGGAGGTCCCTAACAAGAAAACAGCTGGACCGCCCCCGCCCCCCCTGTCCACCCCCGCACAACAGTGTCCAATACATGGCACTGTACTTGATGTAACACCAGTCCACATTGCTTTACCATTGGCATCACATCAACATCACAGAGGGTAAGATATCTGAAAGGAGTTCGAAAGAATTAATTGATTTTTTTATTACTTAATTTTTCAATGAACGAAGTGGTTGAGCCATTAGCTCCAGGCTTAAAATATTTTGTAGATAAATATTTCAACACTTTGGACAAGGGTAACTGAAGAATGAGAATAATAATGACTGATGATTCGATACATAAATGATCATTAAGTACTCTCTGTATGATCATCTCCTAGCTACAAGTGTGTTCCACTTGTTATTCTAACTCACATCTCTCCTACTGTGGGAATCTCGTTTACATATTCACACTCGCGTTTCTCCTCGTTATACCCCTGTTATCGCTCACATTTTATTCCTTCTTTCTTTCTATGTTGCTACAATAGGAAATCTTTTATTTCAGAATGTTATATGCTAAATAGGTATTGTACCATAGGCCTTTCTGCCCTTCAAATATGGTAAACAAATACAGGAAATGAACAAAGTTATCACAAAAAAATCAAGATCAATTGATTTTCCCAGTAAAGCTATGTTGCCATGTTAACAATTATTACATATATATGCAAATCAGAATATGAACCCTAATCAATACTTCTTTTTGTTATCACAAACTGCATCTGCAACATGTATATTCTTATAAATGCATGTGATTTATCAAAGTTACGCAAAATCTTCAGTAAAGGCAAAATGTGCTGATTCCTTAGATGGAGATGTTGCCATGGCAGCGCTTCTTCCAACAAATAAAACATAATTTTAGAAAGATTTATATTGACAGATAAAGAAAAAAATAAAGAGTAAAATACCATTTATATAATAATGACCTGCAAACCGATTGCCAGAATGTCTATCCGACGGAATTGATGGAGTAAGGATATGCATAAAGAAAGTATTGATACTGTCACAGAATCAATGTCTTGATTGGTTTGTAAAGTCATCACTTTGAGTCATGTGTTCTACATTAGTCATACGTCTCTTGATAAGTAAGTGATAATCTGTACGGGGATATCTCAGCGTGTATCGCTGCTCCTCTTACTGGGTTACCTCAGTGAATATTAAAACTTCCCCGGTTGTCAACAGTTTAAAAGCGAGGCTTCATTTATAGAAACCAGCATTGTCGTGTGTCTGAATGAGCTGCCATCAGGTGGGCAGAAGAGACCGGGAGACTGATGAACAGTGAGGGAGGTGGGGGAGGGTGAGTGGGTGAAGGCTGGGGCAGGTTTTATCAGGTCTGAAGCAATAAAAGTGACAGCAGCGATTCGTTCTGCACCCCTGTCCCCTGCCCTCTCCGCCTCCCAACATGCCCCGCTAAACCATCCGTGACCGTTCGGGGTCAGGTTCCCGTGTCCTACACCAGGTGGCGTGACGTGAGTGTGACAACAGTGGCTCTACCAGGCGGACTACGGGCGAAGGTGACGGCGGGGACAAAGTGAGCAACGAGCTAACCCCCGCCCACCTGTCAATCATCTGACGTAATCTTAGACGGTAGGCAGTGCGTAGACTGTAGTACGTCCCGTTGTCGTTAGGTGCCAGGGCGCTCATGCTCCCAAACTGGGACTGTGAAAGGCTGCCATTTTAGGTTGGAATTCCCTCCGGTGTATCCCAGCAAGCAGCGCGATAATGGCGGATCGCTGGCTCCCAACTTGTGTACCGCATTGCCAGTAACCAGCTTCTCGCACATGCGCTGATAGAATGTAAACAAACAACACGCCCATCCCCTGTTGACATTAAAACGGACATAGAAAACTGTTTATTACTAGGTAAATAAGTGACAACTCCATGGTTGAGTATGGTGCGATATCTATTTACGCTCCCCACTTGATTCGGGAGGTTGCAAGTTGGCATAGGCCCTTGGCATAGACTGACAGCCGACTTGTTTACGTTCTCCATGGCGGCTCTCGGCCGTTTCCGAAATGCAACTTACAAGTGTGTGCACCGATTCGTTGTTCTATTTAAAGTAGAGACTCCAGATACAAAAAATACACTAGATAGCTAAAGGCGTGTAGAACACAGTTCAGAAGTACTTATTTTGATTTTTGAAAGGGAACATGCCAGAATTTGCCAATATCCGTTACGCTGTTCGCACCCTCCGATTGCCATATTAACAACACTGACACAGCACCCACTCAATGCCATCAATGTTCTGCACGAAAAACTCCGCGAAAAACGCTACAAATGACGCGATCGCCGCAAATATCATGACAGGTATATGTAATGCTACTATGTCCGATGGATGCTACCGTTGCAACATTTAAAGGTGGTCGGGCCTGGGTCTACACAGCAACTAAAATCATCCCGGGGTCGACTCAAAGACACTCCCGCCAACAACAGGGTAACCGTTCCTGTCACTCCTCCTTGCAAGCAGCCAGATGTAAATTACGAGTAAATTATATAGTAAATGGGTAAAATACAAGTGTATTTTCTGGTTCTGGAGTTTTTATTGCGCTGTCATCAACCGTTTTGTTCGAAAATAACCAACTTCTTTGGCGAACGGGACCAGGCCGTTGAGATTCCTACTTGTCAAATTGATGCTATAAATAGAACAGCGAATCAAGATATCCCTCCCGCGCATAGGGGACTGGCCAATGATAGCCATGCACACTGTATACCCTTACGTACCGTAACCCGAAGGCGGCGCGGTGCGTGGACGGACTAGGCAGTGCGCAGACTCCGTGCTGGAAAAAGGCGCGCGTAAAGAAAGGAGTGCATTGTGGGAGGTAAAAAGCAGGCCGTGAGACGGTATTGTGCACGTGTGCGATGTAATCGTCCCATGGTGGTATCATGACTCCACCCCCGTTCCCACGCCCCACTAGCTCACTACGACACGGCTAATCAGTTTACGTGGATCACATTTATATAGAACTGCATCGATAATCGTATAAATAGACAATACTCCACGAGTTTGGATGGGCCGCAATCGTCATAGAGGCGAAGCTGAGTGACGATTACGGCCCATTCAAACGAGTGGAGTTTTGTTTATCCTACCCCTAATAAAAAACTCCATAGGCTTAAAATTGGGTCACTGTATTCGGTCTGGAGTTCAGAAAAATGAAAAATATCGCTCTAGTGGGATACACTTGATAAATGACGTCATTTGTTAATGTAGAAGTAATTTAGATGGGCGGGGTAGGATAAATTCTAAACCAAACTTGAGTTAGTCGTGTTATTGTTTATCGCACTCCGGCAAGATTGCGTATTACTGCTCTCGGCTTCGCCTCGCGCAGTAATATGTGATCTTGCCGTCGTGCAATAAACAACAATATGATTACCTCTTGTTGGGTTTCTCCATAGTATTTAACGATTTGAGTGCAGTTCTGGATTTATCTCACCCCTTTTTAACAAATTAAATATCATCAAACTTTCACAATAATTAGAATGGACTTAGCAAATCCATATGACTTCACCTCAAATTCACTATGCCACGGCCGTGGCGTAGTATTGTCATTTTACTGGGGTGATCGTTGAGTATTTTATTCTAATGTTATTCCTATGGCTAAACTTGTACCATGGGTGAGATAAACAGTAAAACCCCACTTAAGGGGTACCCACTGTAAGGTGGACACCCCACGTGGACGGACAATCTATTTGGGACGGAAAGGGGAGCCTCTAGAGGAACACCTTATCATAATAGAGAGGACGGTGTTCTGACAATATTCCGGATTATCTAAATCGCTTGTCTGTGGTGCATAGACTGGTGTATAAACCATCAGACACCATAGACCCTTGACTCATCTGCAGGCGCATGGCAAAATGGCGGCCGCGCGTGAGTTTCCGGTTTCGGACCCGGCCGATGCCATTGTTTGTTTTGATTATAAGACAGCTCTATGAGCAGTATTCCGCTGAATAAAAGACATGTCAATAGCTAGAATCGATTATATTTAAAGGAACTGGCTTACTGTATGTTTTTGTTAGAAAAGAGAGACTTATTTCTTCTTTTCTAACAGGAAGCTTTTCACAGTGCAGCCTGTCCGCCGATTTTGACAGCTGCTTGGCAGTTGCTGGTATAAAAACTATCCACAAAATGGGTTTTGCCTATTCTAAACACATGACACCTATTTTGGATAATTAGATATTACATCATTGTTTGTTTTGATCATATCACAACAAACAATGCTCGATGCTAATTTCGGTTTGTACGGAACTCGGCATAAATGCCTCATTCCGTACAAACTATAAATTACCATCTCGTTCTGTGACTTGTACAACATGGTCAGTACGTTCTATAAGTATCGGCGTTCATGGGTGCCCGGTCTTATACAAGTGATACTATGGCATAGATACTATAGAGGAAACCTATGAAAGTTTGAGTTCAGAGCTTGTATCCCATCAAGATTGAATGGCATAGTGACAAAATCCCCATTTATTATTTTTTCTAAATAATCAACGGGCACTCGATTTCCTAATGATAAGTCTTTGGGGAAAAAATATCAGGGGGGTGAGATATACTGTTATCATCCAACAGATGCCTACCTGACACCTACAATTGTACCCCTACAATCACCGGTAGTGTTCTACAGGCCGGTAGACTAGTGTCTACACAATCCAGCTGAAAAAAAACCAAAAAAAAACGCCCTCATCATATTTTTCATGGCTTGGTGATGAGAAACAAGTTGTTTTTTTGAGTGGCCTAACCCAAACCTTCTAGTTGCTATTCATGTATAATTGCACGCTTATTCATCCATGATGAACATCCGTGACAGTGTAAAGGCTGTATTCCACCAAACAACCACTTTTTCAACGTCAACAGACGTTCCAGCCGACCTTTCAGCCGCCGTCGGTTGAAACATCTTGGAAAATGGCCTCTAAAACGGTCGCTGCTCAACCGAAACCCCCAGCAGAGGCTCATGTGGTCGCCATACGAGCATTTGGTGGGTTCAAAGTTCCAGCAGATCCTAGCCGACGCCCCTGCCGTGGCGCCGACTGGTGGACGTTGGCTGCATTTTACGTAGTAATCGAGTTCTCCAATAGGCGGCGCGGCGTGCGATGATACACTGCGACACTCCGAACCCGCGAAAGCCGTGTATCGAGTGGAGCAGTGTATCGGCGTGTCGGGTTTTGTACGGGAACGGTCAGAAAACGTCAAATAACCACGGAATTACACATTTAATCGAACAATGAAGGTAAATAAAGATAAGGATTGATGTTATGAATGTGTATGGCACGCTATGGTGCTAGAATTCTGCCGAAAATATCGAAAGTGTCGGAATTTTTTATGTCCGTTCGCGGCTTCGGGTATCGCCAGTATCGCTCACACTATGTTGGCGGCGTTCCCTCACCGCAACTCCCGGCAGAGCCCGGGGCGGGTGTCGTACTCTTCAAATGTATCGGCCAGACGCCCAATTCCAGCAGACAAAAACCTAATCAATCAGTTATTTCGGCCAACGCTATATTTACATCTTGTGGAGGGTTGTTGGGGGTATCGGTTGGGGGATCGCCTGAAAATTCTGGTTGGTGGAAGCGCATTTCAGCTGGCAGATGGCCAAAGGCCCCACCAGACGCTCAGCAACCATGAGGCGACATCCCATCAAACCCAATATCCTCCAACCGACGTCTTGAAACGTCGGGCAGGAGAGCCGACGCCTGCTGAAACGTGTGGTTTGTGCTTCCACCAACCCGACAGATGATTTAAAATAGAGCAGATCTGCCAGCAAACGCAGCAACCACCATACGGGCGCTGTACAACGATTTTGTCTTGTTGGTGGAATACAGGCTTAACATGTCCGCATCAAAGCGTCGGCGGACGTTACGATCACCTCATATTTCAGCCGTTTTCTGCTTTTCTATACATTAAGATTAGGAATCCAATGATAGAAACGGAAAATTTAGGGAATTTTACTCTAAAATGACTAATTACAGTCAGTTTCAATGGTTACAAGTCAGAAAAATATAAACTCGAACTCGAAGCAATTACCAAGTGACAGTCTCTGTTTAGACAGGTAGGCTCTATGTACTTTCCTATCTTCTCCATATTATATACATTAACCATCCATGGAAATCAATGGTATAGACATATTCCTCAGGTTTTTCATATATTAAAGTTGTCAGCTGATAGCAGTGTCATTACTTTAATTATTAACAGCAGACTAGAGTAGAGAAGTCGGAAAAACTGTGGGGATGCGGCCATTGTTTACATTTTCGGAGAACGCACACTGGCAACCGAAAACTCACGGAGTGCAGGAATTCTGGGATACCGTACAGGGGTCTATATAATGGCCTCCGAAGTCCCTTTAGACGTCCGGTAGGCGTCTGTGGGCTGTGTGTGAGGTTCGATCAGTGTCTCTATACCATAGTGCCTCCTGTATATATACATTGAAAACATATCAATCGACAGCCTGGAAATTCCGTGTTAGTACATGAGAAACTGACCGATAGGATGTCTGTCCGATGAGAGCATGTGAATACGATGATGAAATCAAGTATGATATGTTGCACTACGCGCTAGTCCGAGATTATGTTATGATTCTAAAACAAAAATAGTTTGATTATGATATCGTTATAAGTTTAAACAGATGTGCGCAAAATCGATAAATACAAAGTAAAATAACGATAGCCAGAAGTAAGATTTAGTATGGATCGTCTGTATAAGGAAGTGGATGATCACGTGACTTGCTGATGTAAGTAGCAGAGGAGTATACCTCTGCTGCCGTTGCTGAGAGCAGCAGTTGAGTACAAGGATAAGAATTTTTTGTCATTCCTTTATTTATACTGGTCGAAGCTCAGCAATACTTCTTGCTGGTTTTAATGCATAGCCAGTTCCGTGTTACAGGCATGATTTCCAAGGGGTATATTCTTAGTAACAGACAACATACAATAGACAATGGGAAAAGAAAAGATAATTACTGTAGATAGATGGTTGCATACTCCACCACTAACGGTACATACTTCGATCACAGGCGGATAAAACCCATCCAATTCCGGCTACATGAAAAATTCTCCATGACTTAATAGACACAGTCATGTAATTTGATATAACACAATCACAAATTACCAGTGAAAGGGCCATTGTAAGATTCAAACACTAGGGTAGACTCTCCTTTAACTTGAGTTTGAGAATCTTTTAAACTCTGTGTAATCTGGCGTGGAACGTAGTTCAGGCGATAGTAAATTCCAGGTATTTGGACCTTTGTAATTTAGTGATTTTTTGTACAAAGTAAATTTTGGAAAATTTTCTGTAAAGGTAGGCCCCTGGTTCTTTTTAGTGACAATGTTCGGGTAAGCTCGTAGGCCCTCGTTTCCTAGTTGACGGTACATATATAGTCTATAATGTGCATTTTTCTCCTTGCTTCAAGTAGACTTAACTAGGCTGTTTTATGAAGTATAATTTGTGGGGTTCTTGGGTGTAGTCTGTAGATGGTTCGAATACATTGATTTTGGAGTTTTTGTAGCTGTCCCAAGTCATGTTCAGTTGCTGAATCAAACAAAATGTCTCCATAGTCCAGGTGAAGTGGTATCATTGCCTTATTGGTTTTGGTACAAATTTCTGGGTTGAGATAAATTTGTATCGTATTAAGTCAGTACAATTTATACGATACAATTCTTCGTATGCAATTGATATGCTGTCTAAATTTTAAATTCCTATCCATGGTTATGCCCAGGTATTTGTACGTTGGGACGAGCTGTAACACATCATTATTAATATTTGATAAACATTGGTTATTGAAGTTGTTGTTGACTTTTTTTGCTGTGCCAAAGATTACCACCTTAGTCTTCTTAGCATTAATAGTTAAAGAATTCCGTTCACAACATTGAGACAATTCAAGATAGCAAGATCTGGAAGAGAACTGAGCAAAGCCGCTCCTCGCTGGAGGACGGGTTTGATTCTAGATGCCGGAGGCTTCGCTCTGCATGGAGTGGAGTCGCCTACAGGGATTGAACATTGCGTGAAGCCATTATTTCTGTGTGTAGCTTACAGACCAATGTGTAAGAAACTAACTCTTAATGGAGAGAGCACAGAGAGGATACTTTAGTCTCATAAGAACAGAACACTGATTGGACTAACATCAGGAGAATGTGAACTTAGAGGATTGAGCCGTGAACATTTACCATGGACATGGATGCTAAACAATGATCAGGAAAGTGATATTCAATAGATTATGGACATTCCTAATATGATTGACTACACAGGCCTGACCTAATGTACTTGGAGTTATGAATTGACATTGATAAATGACTAGATTTGAGTCTGTATTTTTTATTATGAGTTTACATGTAATACTGTGTGATGCTAAGTGAGCACTATGACAGTGGGACTATATTGCAGTATGTCTGCAGATTGCTTCTCAGGATGTTAAAGTTACCAAACTGTACTCCATTGTTCATCCTTATTCCTCTGGTTACAGGGATGTGAGGTCACCATGCCAATGTGACCATGCCAGAAGAGTTAAGTGATCAGACTCTGAAGATAGATGACTAGCTTCCCACATAGTAATTAGAGCCATACCAATGGTGCAATGTGAGTTGAGAATAAAGAATCGAGAAGATGTTCTTCTGACCGCTCGACTACATTGGGGACACCTTGTTGACTGAATCAGTGAATACCAATTGAATAAAAAAGAAATCTAGATAATTATCAATTCAAATAAACTCTTTTGACTTACAATGATACCAAATGAGTGATTTATAACATATTTTTGAGTTTGACCTAACTAAAATAGTAAATGAAGCCAATCTGCATTGTATTGATTTATATAGTGAATATACTGAAAGCATAGTTTTCTTCATTTCTTTCAAAAGCAAGAACGGTGACCTATGATTTTAAGAACCAAAACATGTAGTACTATACATATACTTTATTCTGTGAAAGTTTGGATATAAGATGACATGGGTTTTACTATGCGAATAATAACTATTTCTGAATTTATATATATTCTTTTACGATGTCATTATTACTATTTATCTTTAGATAAAAGAAAATAGCAAGGTGACAACCGATTTTCAAATTAGATATATGTGTTTAATGGCTTTTTGTACCGAAATAACTGCCTACGTGGGTCCCTGAGGTGGGGTTCTACTGTATTTCACTCGTTTGGTATTAGAATAGGTCAAAGGAACTGGATTGAATTGATAATTGTCAGTATTTTATGATCACCAGATGGGGGCCACTGTGTATTGCAGTGATACCTGTGTTGCACCTTCGGTCGCACCACTGATCTGCATGCTAACCATTACCCAAGGGCTGCACCACAAAGCAATGTACCTGCGCTTATCATAAGACAGCAAAGAGTTATAGATAGCTAGCAAAGAGTTATAGTTCTTTGCCTATAGTTTGATAGCAAATACCTAAGTCTCACGAGAGATGGCGCGTTGAACGCCGTTTAGTGTTCTCATTCCACACCAGAGGGGGTGCCCTATCATTGAGTCCAGTCCAAGGTGGGATGAGGCATGTATACTATGGTAAAACTGTATGAGTTTTAGTCTTGGCCACTGTATGCCACGACTAGAGTTGGGCATAGTGATTTCACTAGGCGAAGCCGAGTGAAGTCCGGAGCCAAAACTCCAGGAGTGGAATGCAGTGGCCACGATTAAAACGAATCAGGTTTTGATTATATCCTGCCCCATCTCCACGATTTTAGAATATTATGTGATAAAAATTCTGTATGCCGCTAGTGGCGTATAAAACTCCGTATGCCAGGCAGCGTGGCATACGAAAACTCAGTGTTAAGCCTATGAGATTTTATATTAGGGGTAGAATAAAACATGGAAATCTCGTCTATGTGTCAGTACGCTAACCAATACAATAGGTTCCTATGGGCTATTTGAGTAGGTTACCATTCAGTGTGATTATAGCAGATGTCTGGGGTTGATAGAACTTAAAATTGTCATACAAACTGCTTGGAGGAACCCTGAAAAAAAATAAAAGTACTACATTCCAGCTCTGTCAGAACCATTTTAATGATGAGTTATCTGTCATATCTTGAAAGCAGATATTGTTTTTGATTGTCTTGTCATTCATTTTAAACCAAAGTGATTAAGTTATTTAGGGGGTATCGTGAGGAAAAGAGGCCCGATTTGCAAAGTTAAATGTCTCTCCAAACCACGGTGGCTGTCCTAATAATTATTCGGACAGGATACGATTATATTGACAAATAAGTTGCATTTGAAAGTATTTCTACTCTATTAGAATAGTGGCATGTCCAACAATTTTGAGTTGCCGACGTGGCTGTCTATACGTCATTCGCGTGCCCTAACTTAGATTGGCCACTACCTCTGTCTCAACTCTTCCGACTAAGACGTTGTTCGGGTTAAGTCTCGGGAGTCATATGAACTGAGATGTAAGTCATGAGTGACGGGTATGAGTTAGAACCTGGCTTGGTCATTGTTCCTTGTGTGCAAACGGAGCGTACTTCGGGGGAATATCATCACGTTAGTAAGCTGGACCCCAGATAATAGGTCTTCCCGGCAGCCATGAGCACAACATTATATGTATATTGTTCGGTATTGTCATTTGTCCATGTCTATATGTAGTGTCCTGTTATGTATAGTGTCAAATGTCTCATGTGGTAACTGCATATATGTTCTTGGACCATGCAAGGAAGAACGCCCACGATCCGTCGATTGTAATGTCTGTTGTTTGTTGAGTTTTTTTTTCAGACAAAAAAGTTACATACGGTTTCTTCGGTGTGTGCCACAAACCAGGCAATTTTTTCCGTGAACGTTCTAAAAACAGACATACTTAACAGGAATTATTCATTGCTAACAAATTGATAAAGAAGCCAAGCCTTGTATTGGTAATATTTTAAAAATATACACAGGAAAGAAAATAAGAAAATGGAAAATTGGCCTCGAGATTATGATATAACGCATTCTCCAGCAGTACAAAAGGCCTAGCAGGAGAGCAACAGGCATTTACCAGTAGTGGGTCAAGACGGCCACTGATTTAACCAGACCTGGGACCTGTTTCAGTAGTTTTGTGACATGTCTAGATGGTGTCTGTGACACCATACAGACAGATCACAAGACTGCAATCGATGACACGCGGAATTTCACTCCCTTCCCGTAGGAATTTAGCCATGAAATTTTAACACGAGTAGGGGATACACATAACCTATAATCGTCTCAAATATGAAGAAGATTGGCTGCTCCAAATCTCTGATATTTGCTAGACGTTTTCCACTGTTGCTTGCACTGTTGGTGCCACTGTTGATGTGTGTCTAAGCCTAATGTCACAGAACTGGTGAAACAGGTCCCAGAGCTTATGTCGTGTAGCTCTAGCGTCCAGAGTTTTCCCAACTCGCAATATATTTGTGAAATGAAGCACCAGGGGGCTGCACCAGAGGGCAGCACAACATGGCACTACACCGACTGAGGACACCTGGTGGCCGCCACAGAAACTCATCCGTCTCCCTCAGACACTCAACAAGTCTGTCAGCCTACAACAGACATTACATTTGTTCGGCCTATGTCTACCCCGCTTCATCAAGACGCAGGCCTAAATCTATGAGTCATATGCCTACCCCTCCATTTACCCCATCCCTCCTCACCAGGTATCGGGCCTATATCTATGAGTCATATGCCTACCCCTCCACATACCTGATCCCTCCTCAATAGGACCCAGACCTCAGTCTACGAGTGCTATGCCTACCCCTCCATTTACCCCATCCCTCCTCACCAGGTCTCGGGCCTATATCTATGAGTCATATGCCTACCCCTCCACATACCTGATCCCTCCTCAATAGGACCCAGACCTCAGTCTATGAGTCCTATGCCTACCCCTACCTACCCCACCCCTTCTCACCAGGATTCGGACCTCAGTCTATGAGTCCTATGCCTACCCCTACCTACCCCATCCCTTCTCGCTAGGATTCGGACCTCGGTCTATGAGTCCTATGCCTACCCCTTCATATACCTCACCCCTCCTTATCCGAACCAGCGCATATACTCGTTGACAGGACCAAAAGAACTACACGGCCAAGAAGTGGCACCACACAGCGTCAGTTCATTAATGCAGGGCAAGCTGATTGATTTTACCATTGGCTCCTAGCCTGAACATGTCCAAGTTCTAGAATAGTTTGGTGTATTTTAGCTGCTTTATCCTTCAACACTTTTAAAATTTTCTTGTAGCTACCGATTAGATATGTATAGCAAATTGATAGATACAATCATGATTCCAACAAAAGCAATATAGCTTTGGAAGGAAGGGGGATACGAATAATGCAGGACTTCATTGGTCAAAGAATCATCGCTGATATATCCACAAGTTTGCTTGGTGTGTCACTGGCTTACGAGGTACAGAGTGTAACACAGTTCACCATTGGAGTGTATATAAAATGTTTGGAGAGTGTGACTATGACTGAAGATTGTGGAATGTGCCTCCGATAAAGAGAGCCGCATCCCCTCTCCAGGAGGGAGTCTAACACCAGCCGGCCATGGGGTTGGAACAGGCTGGGCACGGATAGCTGCCCGGTGCTGCCTGCTCCACAGCAGAAGAGTACAATGTAACTTGGAATGGAAGAACACACAACGAAGAAGTACTATATTAAACATCTAAAAATGAACCTGGACTTTGCGTGTACTATGTTACAAGAGCCATTGTTAGTTCATGAAACAGTCATCTGGTGGCCGACAGTATGGTGCCACCACTCGCTAGACAGTTCCTCTACCGTGTCTCTTGTAAAGGTTGTTCTTAAGAAATGTAACTGACTTTCAAATATCTACAATGTCCCCACTGTCTCTCTACTCCCATCCCAGTTTACAATGACTTCAAGATGAATCCCAGGACATGTTTGTTTTAACATGAGAGGCTCTATGCACATGTATGAGAAGTATGATGAGGCTATAACTGTGACAGTGGCCTATTATCACTCACTTACTTTTGCACCTCCAGTAGCAAAGAACACCTGCATTTACATCTCCTGGAGTGGAGAACATCTACTAGGGGGCAAAATAGTACCCCCCAAGGGAACATGACCTATCTGTTCTGTAGGTCGAAACACACCAAGCGATCTATAAAGCTTTATTCCAGAGACAAACCAAGTGAGGAGCGCAGCTATTTCCAGAATTGTCACCACAAAATGGCGTATGTAAATGTGAGATATTATTTCATAATTATTTCTCCCACCAATAATTTAGCCTCTCATAAGCAATAGCAAGGTGAAATATGAAATGATTATTTACATACATCCTATTGTATGTTGGCGATTCTGGGAATTGCTGTGTTTCTTGCTTGGTATGTCCCCGGTATAGGCATTTCTTGCTTCCAAGTAGAGAATGCGTTTGCTGACTTTCTGACACCTTTCAGCTATGGCATCCTGTATCAGGACCAGAGCATCGATCTGTCGGTACAACAGTTTCTTCAGTCTACAGCACACATACTACGGCCCGAGCAAGGTAGAGCTACTATTCCCTGTTATTATGTCTTCAGAGGAAACAGAAAGGAACCGGCCGGTCTGGGCTCAGAAAATATTCAAGAACATATATATATGGGGTATTCTGCACATTGTCAATGATCCGGTGGTGCTCTGAGCATTGTGAAACCCCACGCTCTCGATCATCTCAGGGAAGTTTATTGATCAGGCTAAAGCGTTTGACATGGTGGACCATATAATACTGCTAAAAAAATTAAAATTAATGGGAATTAAAGGGAAACTTCTGGGCTGGATAGAAAACTTCTTGGAAAATAGAATGCAAATGACAAGGGCAGGTAATATTTTTTCTAATTCTAGTAAGATTTCATGTGGGGTACCACAGGGTTCAATTTTGGGTCCCTTTTTTTTCCTAACATATATTAATGACCTTGTAGATAGTGTAGACGAAGATGGAATCCGCTTATACGCTGATGATGCTGTTGTGTTTGTTCAAGGTACCCAGAGAAGGGAAACGAGTCTTAGACTTAGGCAAAATTGGATAAGGTAGCCAAATGGTGCAGGAGTAATAAACTCACTATAAATGAAAACAAATCCAAATATATGGTTTGTGGTACCCACCAACGTGTAAAAGAAATGGGTGATTTGAAAGTTATCCATAATGACCATAACTCGTCGAAGGCATTTGGTAAAGTTTATTACCGAAAAACTGGAAGTATGACAGAACGGTATGACACAGTATAAAATACATGGCCAGAATGATCGAAGGACTCAAACTGGTATAAACGGTATAATGTCAGAAAATTTGATACCCTAAAGTTCATCGTAGAAAAACTGTGGGGTGGGTGGGAGGAAAATGTTCAAAGGCGTCTTTGATGGCGTGCAGCGTGACGTCACAACGGCCGCGATGCGCCAGATGGCGCTGCATCCGGGAAGCGCGTAATGCGTCTCGTAAGCGCTAGATGGCGCCACTCCGTTCTCCTCGGATGTCCATTAAACCTCCTCAGTCGGTCACAATGACCATAACTCGTCGAAGGCATTTGGTAAAGTTTATTACCGAAAAACTGGAAGTATGACAGAATGGTATGACACAGTATAAAATACATGGCCAGAATGATCGAAGGACTCAAACTGGTATAAACGGTATAATGTCAGAAAATTTGATACCAAGCTGAAAGTCTGAAAAAGTTATACAAGGTAGGGTGCCATGGCTGCCGAAGATGACCAGGTGCCGCGACGCTGTAAGTCTGCGGCCGGCATGCCATGGGCGTGAAAAAACTGAGCCCCCCCCTCCGGAACGAGTGAGGAGTCACCTCGTCCGCGTGAGGGAAACCAGCCCGTTGCAAGAGGCAACGAACAACCGCGGTGAACTGAGAGGCCGAAAACGGCTCCGCCGGTCGTAGCAGGAACATGGGGTCTAACGGCCGCGCGGGGGGGCCGCTATATAAGATCTCCATGCCCTAACTGGGCATAATGCCCTGTCGTCAGACGGCTCCAACATAATAACGGCTGGAGGGCGGCCGGGTCCTATGGTCTATGACCGCATGGTGAGAGCTAAACGGCCGTCCTGGATGACCGCGTCGGCGCGCAAAAGCGCGTGAGAAGACTGGCGCCTCCCTAGAGGTGGCGTGAAGAGATTCGAGGCGCGGAGGAGGGAGAAAAAGGCGACGAGCGCCACGGCCCTGACGAGAACCCCAGTCGTGAGCTATGCCGCCTGGTTGACGATCGAAGACAACATATCCGTGGTGATGGGGGGGGGGCGCGGCGTAGGATGTGCGCTGACTGCAGGGCCGTGCCGCGCAACACGGCCGCGGCCTGCCGTGAGTCGAAAGCGCCGGCGTCTCCTCCATGGTCCGAGAGCCAAGCGTGGGCGCCGGAGATAGCGTTCCTCACGGCCCCGGGCGACGAGAGTGTATCCGCCAGGTGCTGGATGTAGAGGCAGGCCTCCAGGACCGTAGGCCGGAGGATGACCGCTGCGTGCCCAGCGGCGAAGCGGATGTACCTCCGCACTTGGACCTCCTTGTTCCTGTGTGTGGAGGGGGCAAGCGCGGCTTCGGCGTGGAGATCGAGTGGTGTGCCTGCAATTTACAAACCAATATTGAAGAGATCTGCGTGAAGAGGGACATCGACGTGACTCGGCACGAGCGTCGAGGGGGGGAGCCCCCCACCCCCCCCGGAAGCACATCGGTGTCTCTGAGGGCGGCGTCGAGCCAAATTTGCCGCGCGCATGCGGCGATTCGGGTCTTGATGACCCCCGAGGCGAGGGGGGCGAGGACGCCTGCGTGCGAGGCGTGAACCCGGATGGCGGTGCCCGGGGGGGGCGTGAGGCACGAGGAGATGAAGCGCCAAGACCAAGGCGTAGGTGTGGCAAGAGGCGTCGTCCGAGGGGACGTCGGTGTCGATGGCGGACCACTCCCACCTGACGGCCGTACCCTCCAGAGAAGCCGAGGCGCCGGCCGCCGAGGCGTCGACGTGAAGGTCGGTAGAGGCGTCGGGCAGACCGAAGTAGTGGCGGCCGTTCGAGGACGTCGCTGTGGCGCCCTGAGACGCCCGTAGGGCCGAGAAGAGGCGTGTCATGAAACGGTGACGAGACGGCCGAGGAGGGACTGGAGCTGATGGCCAGATGCGTTGGAGCGCCCCCCCCACTCGCGGCACACCTCCAGGACGTCTGCGAGCTTGCCGGGGGGAATGGAGACAGTGGCCGCATCGATGTCAAATACAAAGCCCAACCAGGTGAGGCGACGGGTGGGGGGCTGGCACTTCTCCGCGGCGAGTTGCAGGCCCAGATGGTCGGCTAACCACAGGAAGTGGTCGTACGCCTCCTGGGCGGCGCGCTTCCCAGCGGCAACACCCGCAACATCGTCCAGATATGCGAGGCAATGCCGAGCGCGGGAACGCATCAAGTAGACGACCCCGTTCGATGTGCGCTGGCATGCGATGGAGGAGGTGCGGCAACCAAACAGGGGGCATCGCTCCACGTAGAAAGACCCCCCTACACGGAAGCACAGTAGGGGGGCGTCGATGGGGTCTATCCGTAGTTGGCGATACGCCCTGGAGAGGTCTGACGACCAGACGTGCGCCGTAGGGCCCGCGGCGAGGATCTCCTCGATCAAGTCTCCCACCCCGGGGAGAGTGTAAGCGGCGGGAGAGCCCAGGTAGAACCCCGGAGCTATGGCGTCATTGACCGCCTGGCCAGGTGGGAATGATAAATCCAGTATGACACGAACACCCTCCCCCCCCTTCTTAGGACGAGTGAGAAGCGGGGAGACTTGGGTCCACTGGCCGAACGGGAGGTGGACGAGGGGGCCCGTCAGCCCCCTGAGAAGCAGCTCTTTTTCAGCGAAAGCGGCAAGGGCGGCACCCTGGGATCTCCCAGATGCGTGATTGTTGAAGGTAATGATGGGCCAACGTGTCTGGTTGAAGCTAATCTGGTTGAAGAAAATCGCACAGCTCGGTGTCGTGGTAGTGCGTGAGGAGTGCGGCACAACGGTCAACCCGTAGACCCGACGGAACCTCGCGGCGAGCAGCTCGATAATTGTAGTCTCCACCGGCTCGTACAGCGTCGTAGAGCGCTGCCTCCGTGGGGAAGCGCTCGCGGAACTCGTCCGAGGGGGGGGGGGCACCACACTTCGGCGGCAGGGGCGTCAACTGGACTTGCCGGGGGGGGGTTGTCTGCCCCACCCCCCGGAAGACGCTCCCCCTGCCGGAGCGATCTAAGAGGAGTTGTTGGCGGCGGCAGGTCGTCCCCCTGCCTGCCCGTGAAAGGGCGTACTAGAAACGTGACTGCCGCCGGCAGCCTCGTGGCGGGCCCTTATCCGGCAATCAACGAAACTGTGAGCGTGATGAGCCCCAAAATTGTCAAAACAGTAGGAGCAACAGTGAACAACAGTTCCCCCACTCGTGGAATGAGGGGGGGTGAAGGCGCAACCCCCTTCGCTATTGTAGACCTTGCAGGGGGGGTGGGCTGGGGAGGCGCCCGGCGATTTGTTCTTCTTCTTTGCCGCCGGTGCCTCCACCGCGCAGCAAACCCGGGAACTCTCAGAACGAGAAATCGCCGTACGAAGATGCTGGATTTGCTCTGAATCCTCCCATCCCCTGGCGAAACGGCCTTCTGCCACCCGTATGAAGATTTCCTCGCTCCACCGGCGAACGGCTGTAAAGTCATAGTCTAAACAATCTTCTACAACCTCCCTGAGGTGGGAGAGTACATGTGGTTTGACAGTAGGGGGCACCGCCGCATCGTCCACGATGCGGAGGATGCCCCATATGTGCTCCTGCAAATTTACGGGCCCCAGACTCATATGGTCCTTACGGCTGGGGAGTAATACATAGTGGCACGGGATAATAAATTTACCTCTATTTGGCCGTAGCACATGAGCCGTAGATTGCAGTAATAGGCGCACTTGGTCGTCGATGGATTGATCCTGATATGAGACGCCCAGACCGGGAGCATCCCTTGGTATCCAGGGGTGCGATAACATGGATGCTGCGAAACCATCAATAACAGCCGTTGAGGCGGTACTCACGGTGGTATTTGGGCGATGTAAATCGAATCCCCGCATCTGGGGGCCCGTAGGTGTCGATGGTGTAGCTTGTGGGACTGTCATTGCAGAATCGTTTATAGGCCTGGGAGGCGAGGCTGCCGCCTGGTTCCTAGAGGCTGCCGCCTGAGTGAACGCCATCATAGCAGATTTCATAGTCCGCATTCCACGACTCAAGTCTTCGATTTTCTTATCCATTTTTACGTTCTTGTTTTCCCCTGCCGAGGTCTTTTTGACGATTTTCTGGGTCTTGCCCGCGGGAGTTTTCTTCGGAGGCATCTTTAGGCGTCGCAGATGCGCGAAAAACTAAGTTTGTCGGCGTAATAGCAGGATCAAACAAAAATGTTCAAAGGTGTCTTTGATGGCGTGCGGCGTGACGTTACAATGGCCGCGATGCACCAGATGGCGCTGCATCCAGGAAGCGCGGAATGCGTCTCGTAAGCGCTAGATGGCGCCACTCCGTTCTCCTCGGATGTCCATTAAACCTCCTCAGTCGGTCACAATGATAAGGAGATAGAAAGAGTATACTCATTTAAATACCTCGGAGTAACCATGGACCCTAACCTAAATTTTAATAAACATGCAACAAATAGTATCAAACTAGCAGCACATAAAATCCTTTTACTATCTAAAATTCGGAAATACTTGACGACACAAGCTGCATTAAATGTTTTTAAGGCCATGGTTACTCCGTACCTGGACTATGGAGATGTGTTTTATGGAAGAACTGCAAATTGTATATTATCACAGCTCCAGAGTCTGCAAACAAGAGGATTGAAAATTATATATGGAATGAGAAATGGAAATAACTCTGTGAAGCTACATAGAATGGCTAAGATACCACTTTTAACCGAAAGACGGAAGGCCCATTTGGCCAATTTCATGTTCAAATTGAAAAAGGATGTACGATATATTGACCAAAGAAAAAAGACCACAAGGTCGGGTGATGGTTTAGATCTTAAGGTAACCAGACCTAAAGTGGAATGCTTCAAAGGTAGTGTGACTTACAGAGGAGCTTGTCTTTGGAACTCGTTAAACCCGGAAATTCAAAATATTAAATCATTCGACGTTTTTAAGTGTACACAGAAAAAACTGGCATTAAAAAATTCTGTTGGGTCTTGAGTAAGAGGAGAAATTGTTCGCAGGATGATGTTATATGTTAACACTAAGTCATACTCTGGATACAAAGTCGTAGTTTTGATTGTTGAGGTTTATGTAAGACAATATAAGTTGTTATCTTCAAAATGTTAGGTTCTAACTTAGGATCATGTGTGATGGAAAACTAAGTGCTAAGTCTAATGACAATATTTCGATTGTTATCCGCATATAGGACAGAACATGGATGGTGGAACCACCACATACTTTTTTCTATACAACAGTCAAATAAGAAACTCTAGAACTTGATATGATTATTAACTTTATTATGATGCATTAGAAACGAAAGATATTGTATTTTCACTTTTAGAGAAATTTGGTTTTTCCAATTTGTAAACTTTACCAAGTATTGAGATGTTTTTCTATTGACGTATGGGTGTACCAAAAGACTGTAAGGGCACTCATACCGGCTTATAACCGATGTCCTTACAGGATAAATAAACAAATAAAAAAAAAATAAAAAAAAGTTGTTGAAGACGGGCTTGATTATGATTTCTCGACCATACACCCTTGGAGTGAGGAAGTGTTCTTGCCCATTTCTGAACGGCGTCGATCATGTGGGTGGGAAAGCACCAACCACATTCAACATTTGCATACTGCAATTTCCAGGTTCCTGGTCCGTGCCTATCCCATGAATTGGAGCGAGCACGACATAAGAAGAAGTCATGCCACCAAGTCATGTGTCCTACTAGACTGGCTGTAGTCCCTGCATTATATGGCTACCCCATTCGCTGGGATACATGGGCCAGTCAGAGAAGGATACATACTATAATAAACTTTATTCTGATTGAGATTAATCATTTAATGAATGTTCATAATCAAAGACTTTAGCAAGTCTATCTCAGCCCTTGCACATCTTGGAAGGCGGACATTCACTCACTGTTGTTTGTTCTGCTTAGGAACTTCGATGCCAACCATGCCAAGTCTTCACCAACTGTCGGATCCGGGCAAGGCGTGAAGCTTCACTTCAGGCTCAAGCGTTGGCTCAGTCCTTTCACGGTGAGGCAGGAGCAGGACCTGCTGCCTCTGCCACCACCTTGTATGGCTGTCCTCCTCCAGGAGCAGGCGTTGACAATCCTCTCCCAGCCGGTCGCAGCGAAGTCATAACAGTTGGCGTGCTGTGTAGACGCCCTCCGAAAATTCTCTCACCATTACCTTGAGGTTCCAATTGGAGGTCTACCATGAGGTTGATGCTCACGCCGACTACAATTTTCGGGGAGCCCAAAGGCCAGTGCTTCCAGGCCTACAGTCGACTATTAGACCGATATTCTTGGGAGCGGCGCCGACGTCACGCAATGTAGTAACGGGTACGTGCGGCCCCACAGAGATACACTGCGCTGCTTGGTTTTCTCTCTTTGCAGTTTGTTTTTCCGAAAGTTGCTTGAGCGGTCCAGTATGCCACGAAGGGTTTAGCAACTCCTCACCCCATCGAAACCAATGTTAAACCAACTGTACATCTCGGGTAATATCTCAGTAAATACCCAACATAGAGAAATCAAACAAAAAATGGCTTGTAGCTGAGGAAGAGCGGAAGAGGCTAGTCGGGTTCCTTTTCATCAATTTGTTATGCAAAGATTGTTTTGTTTGGTGTTTTCTCCAGCACACTGCCGAAATTGCAGATGACAGGCTGCCACAAATGTCAGATAAAAACTTCCTCAAAGGCACATGTAAATTGGCAGATTCAAACATTCAAACTTGTATCCTACATTTATTGATATATCTTGTTATAAACACATCAAACTCCTTTGATTACTCATATTAATCATGTACAGTGAGTTCAAACATCGATCTATGTTACACCGGTTGAGCGATGATACCAGAAAGCTAGGGTACCCGAAAATGCTTAGCACAAAGAACTACAGCTTGGAGGGCTCACTTGTCCAACTGCAGATCTGCTCTTCAGTCAAGTGTTTCCACTTTTTGCACGCCTGAATAGAGCGGGGTGCAGGCAACTAGGGAAAGTGGCTGCTCCCGACTCTCCCGACCATAGGCACACTCCCGTGACAGTGTGCAAGCAATAATCAGGTCAAACATAAAATGTGTCTCACATGCACAACAATTTCTATTTTGGTGAGTCGAGAAACCACTGTAGTTCTGGCTTGGTGTGTCTCCACTATAAAGCTTGACTTGCGAGTTTTGCACCACTAACTCAGTCAGTGCGATTCGTCGCTGCCTTCGCTCGCTTGAACGGGTGAGAGATATATCAAATGAGAAATGCAGCAAATACCGGAATCGCCAATATAAAATAGGATTTTTTTAGATATCACCTCATTATTGTTTTTGAGACGCCAGATTATCCGTGGCCATGTTATTATGAAATAATATCTCACATACATGTCAAGCGGATCAGTAGAATGATAAAGCCGGACATCGCTGCTTGACTCGTTTGGTGTGGCTCCGGCTTTAGGGTAAGAAAATTGCACAAATATGTGTGCCTTCAGAAGCGAGATATATGAAGCAATAGCCTAAGTTTTGGGATATGTATTATATTTACGTTTTAAGCTGAATATTTTCTTTTAAATTTAAAAAAAGGCCCGGCGGGGGATCGAACCCCGGATCTTCGGTTTACGAGACCGACGCCTTACCACTTGGCCACCGAGCCGGCGAGTTGTGCGGGGTGTAAGGGCCGACTGAAACGTACAGCTGGGACGCACCTCCGCGTGGCACACTGGGTCGAGAGCCGCGCTGTTGGTGTAGGTCTAAAAATAGCCCGACCCCGTCCGGCCTGTGTGAACCAGGTTAAGTATTCGGCGATATAATCCACCGAGTTATCAAGTAGGTCACGCAATGTCAACCCCACGGAAACAAAGTAGAACCATCAAGTGTGGTGGCTGCTCTCATAGGTTTTCATATATTCAGTGTTCCGAGACTTGACTTGTCAATTCCTACGGATGCAAAAACCGTAGTTTGAATCACAATGTTTGATTTACAAGTGTTTATTGTACATGTGTTTATTGAACATGCGTTTGTCGTACATGCGTTTGTCGTACATGTGTTGATCATGTATGTGTTCATTCTACATTTGTTCATTCTACATGCATTGACCTTACGTGTGTTTATCGTACAAGCATTATCATGTATGTGTTTATCATATATTTGTTTCGCGTGAGATTTAGGTGAAATCAACTGAACATAAACTTTATATGTTCAAAGCCACCATGTAAGCCCATTATTCTGGGCAGGGGTGATTCAAGTAAAGTCGCGACTGGAAGCGGTGGAGGATAGGAGTAGCAACTCCGAACCGGAAACTCTAGTATAGATAAAAAGCCTAAAAAAATATTTAAAAAAACAACTTGCGTTTATCATACATGACTTTGTCGTACAAGTGTTTATTGTACATGCATTTCTCGTACATGTTTTTATAGTATAAGTATTTATCATACTCTGATATACACAATTCTTTATTCATCGTATACAAAGACCCAATTGGAAATGTATGGGGACTCAGTAAACCACGACCCACTATATGAAACCTGTCAGATACCATAACTGTGGTATGCGGATTCAAAAATGTCGTATACCGCCTCAAAACCATGGTATACGGGCAAATAGTCCGTTTTGCTATAGAACAAAAAAAATACTCCTTATTGGTATACCTTCAATTTCTTGGTGTATTGTATTCGAAAAGATGGATAATAAATGCAATAAACGATGGTTATGTGGAAAGGCGGCTCTGTAAGCCACTCGAGGTTGACGTCGTACTAAAATTTACTACGCATCAACCACTCGTGGTTTACGGCCGCCTGTCCACAACACTCTCGATTACTGTCTATGTATTCTATATCAGGTTGTTATTTTATAACCGATATTAGTAATATGGAAAATCTCAGAAAAGGAAAAGTATACGCTATATTAAAAGAAATGAACACTGTTTTTGGAAAACAAAAACAAAAAAAGGAGGTCACTGACAGAAGCAGAAAAATGCACATTTATTATACAATGTACAAATTATATGTAGGCAATGTGACCCCGCTATTAAAAACATAGATACCCGTGCTCAAAACACGTTTTCTGGAGGTCGAGGCTTAGAGAATTTCGTTTTTTGTTGTTCTTTGCTACTATTGAAGTGCAATTACTACACTCGTCTCTGAATAAGTTAGTCTGGAATGATTATTTAGAAACAGTCATAACAATCTCATTTACCATCACAAATCAGTGACGTAAAAGGATTTGCATGCTCAAAACACGGACACATCGCAAACTACATGGATATGTATACCGATATAAGTGAACACCGATTTACCAGCGTGCCGTAGCGTTATGGCATGATCTGGAAGTATATACATATGTCTTGCAATAAGCTTATTATTGCAATATACTTGTTATTAATCGTGTAGGTGGATAATGAATACAGTAAGGACTGGTTTTTGTACGATTTGCTATAATCCCCTCGTAGTTGATGATGTAATATCATAGTATTCGCTCGGATATTATTACGTGTCAAGTTCTTGTAGATTACGGCCACTTATACACAAAACCAGTCATTATTTTGTATCTATTATCCTTCACTTTCGTTTTATAAGATTATAATGTCATTTAGTAACAATCTTCCTGATATATTCAGCTCACCAAGAATGATTTCAGAATTGGGAGTGGGGTGGGCGGGGCTGCGAGGTGGGAAGAAAACATACTATACAGAAACTGGCTTACTGTCTGTGTACCGTTCCATATCAATGAGTCTTGACTTAAAATAAATACTGCTGTAGAAAAAAAAACACGCGGGAAAATTATTGATCACACCCATCCCGATGCCGTAGGCAGAGGAATGTATGTGGTCAGTAATGTTACCAAATATTTGACCGTACGAAGAGAGTCAGTCTGCTTTCATATTATTATGATTATTCCTAAAAATGGCGAAAATTTACCCCGTTACATGATCAAATATCCCGTGCGCAACATTGTGACGTGCTGTTATATATATACGCCATGAGTAGGGGCGGGCAATATACAAAGTTGATCCGATTATGGTTCTTTCAAATCAATGATATTTGAAAATAGATATGATTGAGGATGTTCAGGAATAAATGTAGAAATGTAGTTATACTGTCCATGTGATAAAGAAAAAGTGGTTGATTATTTTTTTACTTAATCTAGAAAGGTATTTTAAAGTGGACAAGGTTTGTAATATGGAAATCGAAATCATAGGGACAAAAAGAATGATGATATCAAGAGATGTATCATGGAAAATAAAAGTTGATCCAGATTCCATGTGAAAACAAAAGTACTTTGTTGTTTTCTATTTTATTCAATTTCAGAAAGGTTTTACTTTGAAACACACTAATCATCTTCAAAATGGATCTTGAAAAATGATCTGAAATTTGATTGCAACCTATGTATGAGAGTACTAATATTCATTAAATGAACAATGTTTATTTAGATTTTACAAATTGTCAATTTCGGACAAAAAATAGAAGTAGATATTCAAATAGATCAAACTGAAGAGTAATTGAATCCAAAGTTCCAGTTGCCAAGTGGAAACACAGGACAGTGATATGTAAACAAACAGTCGCAACTGTAGTGCCGTAAAGGCGCCAACGGAACGAAAGAATTACACTAAAACAGTCGCATGTCACACAAACCCGCCCTCCTGAAGCAGCCATGGCTACACCTACCCTGTGAAGTGACAGGTGAGTGACAGACAAGGCCACGCCCACCTCACCGTCCCTTGACAGCTGACTGACGGGTATCAATCATGTCAGCCTTGCAGGGTGTCATCTTCGCGCCCTCTGGTGAGAGAATGCGGCGTCCCTGTGGCTGGAGCGAGGGGGCGGGTTTTAAGAGAGTCCCGGACCTCCAGGTTAAGTTGTCAGACCCGGGACGCCCACCTCACGATGAACGTCAGGCAATCATGGCAGAGAATCCGAAATTTGAAGTCGCCAGTTTAAAAAGAAAAGAGCTTTCAACCATGCACCATTTGGTATCTTTATCACATCTCTACCTGTTACTAAACGTGATGTTATATTGCAGATGTATATACATGCATTTGTTTCACAAAGCATGTCTTCTTCAAAAATCGTCGAGTTGACATAATCCTTTTTCAGCATTAACCTTTCTGGCTATAACGAAGAACACAAGCATCATATTTTTCAGGATCAATATTTCAATGTCATATAAAAAAATCCATGGTACAGTATCACTTCAATATAAACTAACACATCCAGAAGACCTAGTCTTCTATCGTTTCTATCTAGCCCATGACAGTTGAGTGTGAAGCGGCTGCTTGCTGCGACGACTACCATGCAGAATCAATCCCTGACTGGTCCCTTCTGCCGATGAGGTCTGTTCTGGGCCGCACTGATTACCTCCTGTTCAGTCAGCCATTACATCTCACTCAAGATCAAATTGAGAGGGTATCAATCTCCCAGCAGATATCCTGATTAGTGGCCAGGATATCTGTATACAGCGCCAGAAATCCAACACCATTACCGATTGTAACAGTCCCTGTATCTCAGCCTGGAGGGTAGTCAAAGGATGCCGGGACTGGGGCCAGTCTAATGTCGCCTAAGAATCTTACCTGTGTTCCGAGGGAATGAACATTGTAATACATGTCTCGAGATAAATGTTTACTTTGAATAAAGAAGAGCAATGCTCGTTTAAAAAAATAGAAATAGGAAGCCAGCATGCGAGTATCACAATCACAAAAGAGAGCATGAGTCTCAGTGACGACCGCCGAGTCGGGGACATCTCCTCCCATCGGAATCTGATCCGCTATTTTCCCATGACACTACTTGACTTCCCTGTCCAGTACTCTACTGTGCATATTCATGTACCAGGCTTAGGGGAAATTTGTCCCGCTAAGGGAAAAGGTGTGACGTACATCATCTCAGGTATATTGAGTGCATTATGTGACTACCACTTCGGGTAAAGGAGGAATTATTCACCAAATGCGGAGTAAGAGACCCAGAAATTCGTAGAAGGTTATTTTTAGCAGGAATCATTAAGAGGTTTAGTGACATATCCCAAATACAAGAAAGGGAGCCGGGGGAGTCTGGTATTCAAACCAGATCACATGGCAAAATTTGCTTAAATATTTACCTAGACCAAAGAAAGAAAAATTTAGGAGATCTGCTGTTTTAGTGTTTACTTTGGAATCAGCCTCTGGAACTCGCTACGTTTAGATGTACAAAACAACGGATCTAAATCGGCATTTAAAAAAGGTATTCTAATCAAACTAAGGGAAATTCAGCAATGAATACCACTAAGATAACCATATAGGTTGCATCATTGCTTAGTAATATTCCAGATAGAGTCCTATATATTCCATTCCGATGATAGAAAAGCACAATTAATGTGAAGTTAGCACCTATCTTACTAGCTATACCTTTGGACGTTATCGCTGAAGTGTTTGATGCATTGTACATTTCCATACAGTTTTCTGTTTTTTCATTGTTTCATACCGCGCCGTTGCTGGAAGAGCGATTTGTACTTAATCGAAGCAATAAAGCCTTCACACAAAAAAAAAGGTGGAACTCACTGCTGAGTCGCCGATTAAGTACCCAACCTAGCCAATATGAGGCCAGTAAGCAGGAACAGATGTTTTTCATACCCCTCTTCTCAAGGCCACTTAGGAGAAACTCAACTCGAGTTAGTAGTGTAAGTGTCTATCGCACAATTGGCGGGTTGTGTTTTACTGCGCGAGGTGTCAGCCAAGCTCAGTGAACTGAAGCCAGTTTACCTTACAGTCATGCCATAATAACCCTCAACCCTCCCCCCTTCCACAACCACTCCCTATCTACTTTATTGATCAGCTAGCTGTACTCAAGAGCCTGTTTGATCTGGCTCACTGCTCTACTACTACTTTACAATGCATGTACACATAAATTGCGAATCTGATGGGACAGACCTGACTGTACAATACTTTATCCTACCCCTAGTTTCAAATCCCATAGGCTTAACATTGAGTTTATGTATGCTACTGTATGTCGCATACAGAGTAAATATCGCTCCTAGGAGCATACCAAACATTGAATGCGTGACCAAGGAATTGACCATTCAGAGACCAGGATATCAGCTACTACAAAAAATAGTTCCGGTTGCACCCATAAAACTGACATAGGCCTAGTGCATATAAGGATTCAGAGCAGAATAATGATTTAAAACAAGCCTGAGAATATAACCTGTATGTATGTTAAACGCCATCAGAAAATTATAAATATGTGGATACTCACAGAAGTCCCGATATCATCACGAACGGTCAGAACCTGAGGCTGAGCAACACGTTCACATTCATTCAATGAAGCAGTCCCTACACTTCAGTCTGCTATCTGATGAGACAGACCATTCACTATTCCTTTTGTTAAATCTGATGGGACAGACAAGCAAACACATACCCAGTAAGGAGGTATGGGGTTGGTGGAAGGGCAGGGCTGGTAGGTGGTAGGATATGACTCTAGTCTATCTCATCTCAGTCACTCCATATTGGCACTTTGTCCCCTCCCCCACACACACTCCTTACCTTCCTCCACTGACCAGGTGATTGAACATAGGACACTCAAACCCATATAGGACTTGATTAACTGACATGTCTAATGCATTAGGATATGCTAATTTCATTACAAGAAATTAGTTTCATTAAGCAGTTTACATTTGTTTAAACATATATATTTCTATATCTTGATTAATATTCCTGTTAATGATACATGGTAACAACTATTAAATTAATTCTCTAGGTTTATTGAAACATTCTTGATATGTATTCCTTATCAAATACAGATGGCTCAAATACATAATTTATTATGAGTTATTTTTATTTCATGAATTCATTTAAGTGTACCGCGCTCTTCCATCATAAATTATGGAAATAACATCAGCTCCTAGTTTAGTACGAGGTGCAGTAGTAATCGACACAAACATCCCGGCAATGCGATTATTGGCAATGCGGCTCCGAGGCTGATCGGACAGCAGGTTCAGTTGGTTCCTAGATTGTCAGCAAAGGAGGGGACACTTAACGAGTGAGAATAGCGCGCCAAATATTTTGATATAGCAGCAGCATTTATTTGACAATATTATCAAACAGAAAAGATGATTCATGATTATAGATTCCACTATACCTAGATAAAACAGTTGGTTTTTACCTGATCGCACCATTCTCTACTTCCATTTTTTTTCTTTTTTTGAGAAATGAATAGAAAGGACAGGATATACATGTATATATGATAGCATACTTGACACTGGGAACATTATGAATCCATACGAGGGAAAGGGAGTCTTATAGGATATTTTCCCAGACCACATTGTACACTGCTTTCCTTTTTATATATATCTTTTTTAGAAAAAAATAGAATGGACAGGACAGAATATGACAGCACACTAAACATTGGGAACATTATGAATCCATGCGAGGGAAAGGGCGACCGTGATGCAGATTTAAAACGTATGTGGACTTTCGCGAACATTATTATAGACCTAGTTCAAACTTAAGAGTCTACATAAAGGTAAGACAGTGACTTACGGTAAGCTTTGGTACAAGGGGGTTGTAGGAAACCGGAGAAGACAAACAGAGGAAGACTGATAATTAAAGAGAAAAGTAAATGTGTCGTGGAAATATGAGCACGCCAAAAATGTAATGCTACATACGGGAACATGTTTTTATCAAGTTTGGAGCATACAGGAATATGAACGTGGCGATGGCCGAGTAAATATTAAAGTGCTCAAAACAATTTGGCGATCAGGGACTCAGACCAAACCCAAATATGTTTCTGATTTTATTTTAGCCTTTACATTTTCACCTGTTAATCGAGTTACTAATGCTAAGGATATGGACGTTTATAACAGGCTAAGATAGATAATACCTTTCATACAGGCTATACTATGGCATAGAAATATTGTTAGACTGAGACCCAAACACCCAAAAGATGCCTACCGGACCCTACAGAAGCCTATGCAGGCTGTTGCCTGGTGTCTACTTGTCTAGACACTTGTGTACCTGCCTCACATACCCACCATGAACAAGCAATCGAGATACTCTGGAATGGTAGCCCAACGATAAGATGTCCCTCCAAAGTGTCCCCGTAACATGAGTTAGAAGCATTACAGACTAAAATTCGTGTCCGTTTACGCTAGCCTTTACCGCATACACGGGGTGTACGCTTAAATAGAGTCAAAATAAACACTTAATAGAGAGACACATTTCCGTTTTGAGCAAAGTAAAACCTCGCTAAAGGGGCCACCTTCCTTTCCGAGCAAAGTGACACCTTAAGCGGGGTAAGAATAAACTAAATAAACAATTCTGTTCCGAGCAAAGAGTCCCCTTAAAGGAGGTGTCCCACAAACGCGGTTTTACTGTATTAACGTTGGGTGTCCTGAAAGCGGGGTTCTATTGTACTTTAAGGATGGCGCCGGAACATGGCAGCATCCAGCGAAGTCTTAGAACGGTGGGTGGGTGAGGGGGGAGGGAGGGAGGGTTGTTGTGGGTTACGCTCCACAATGGGCGCTGATGTGTCATTACGGAAACGACAAAACGCCTCATCAAAGAGAGGCCTGAAACAACCGGCCGCCGGCAAAACAAACACCGCCTCTTTCATCGCAACAGGATCGCTTTGCAATGAAATCGCCGCGTCATTTAGTCCGCAGCAGGCGGAAGGGAGGGGAGGGGGCAGGGAGGGTGGTGAGATGGCGGGGTGAGGACGGTGAGACGAGATCCACGACGGAAGGCAGTTTAGCGGGTAGCAGCCACCGAATGGTGAATATTGTACTGATCGCTAATGCCCGACAAGTCATCGGATTCTGGAAACAGATTGTAAATCTTAAATGGCAAGCAAAGGGTAATATATACATTGGGGGGGGGGGGGGCAGTTGCATTGCTCTGAGTAGGTGGCAGTTAGTGGAGGGCACGGAGCGCCCGTTCAGTGCTGAGCTGCATACAGTAGTAGGCATGCTGGAGGCTGCAATCGATGGTTAGCTTCTGCAGATGGGATCCGTAAGAGTTGGGCAGCAGTTAGTAGGCAGCTAGCAGTCGGCTACAGGCGGTGTGCAGCCATTGGGCTTGGGCATTGGGAAGCAGGAAGCAGACATGGGGCAGTGAGAAGTGGATGGTTGGCAGCAAGTGGATAGCAGCAGGAACTGGGCAGCAGGCAGTGGTCAGAGGGCAGTGGGAAGTGGGCAGCAGGCAGTGGGTAGTTGGCAGGGGTACACAGGCAGCAGGCAGTGGGCAGCAGACAGTGGGCAACAGGAAGCAGGCAGTGTGCAATAGGCAGTGGGCAATCCACATCAGGCAGCAGGCAGGGGGGGAAACAGGCATTGGGCAGCAGGTAGCAGACAGTGGGCACCACACATTTGGCACTGGTAAACAGGAAGTGGGGAACAGGCAGTGGGCAGCTGTTATTGGGAAGTGGGCAGTGGGCAGCAGCCAGCAGCCAGCAGGCAGTGGTCAACAGGCATTGGGTATTGAGCATTGGGTAACAGCCAGTGGGCATTGGACAGTGGGCATTGGATCGTGGTCGGCAGTATTTACTAAACATATATTATCAAGCCGCTATCCAAATAGATTTTGTATTGCAAAAGTCACTATTCCATAGCCTTTGTTTGTTTAGGTTAATACACATATTTATAATGTACATATGTCTCTGTGTTTTTTCCTGTGTTATTAATCGTTGAACACACTACGATACTCCCATGCATATTCAGTGTATTTGTGTCCATACTAACATATTGTGTGGTATGACAAGGTCTGTATCGGTATTGTGACTTACCAGCATAGGTATGAGATAAAGGTTATCTATGGGCAGTAGGCAGCAGGTAATGGGTGAAGGCAGCGGCAGTGAGTGGCAGACATCTAGAGGCAAATGGGTGGCAGGTGGCTGGTAGTCAGCAGCGGGCAATTGATGGCGGGCAATTGATGATGGGCATTTGATGGCAGGCAGTGGGTGGCAGGCAGTTGATGGCGTGCGGTCGACGGAGCTGTGAAAGGATCCAATGAAGAACGTAGAAAGAGGGAAGGAGGCACTGATGGCGACGTAAAGTGTTTCAGAGGAGAGTGTGTGAGGGGGTGGGAGTGAGCTGTGGGGTGGAGTGGGGGGCACCAGTGAGGGTCCTGGGTGGAGACGGCTTCACTTGAGAATTACCGGCTCTCTGGTGTTTTTTTAAAAGCCGGCCGAGGCGCTTCTTTGGCCGGCAGCTGTATCGGTCGGCGCCCGGGCCAACTGCGCCCATCAAAGACGCAATCTCCGCGTTTCTCGCCGTATTAGCGCCCGTGCTGGCGGCGCGTGTGACCCCCGTAGCGGCTATCTGAGAACACGTGGCCCCCACGTGACAAAGGAACGCGCGCAGCTGTATTTGGTTACTGGCCAGATCCGACGCGGGGCTTTTAACGCGGGGAGCGGGGCGGCGGGCGGCGGGCGGCGCGCGGCTCGCTCCTCATCGCCTCTAATCCCAACTGCCGATTGTTCACAGCAATAAAAGCCGCCTTATTGATTACTTAATTAAGCCATGATGGTAATTCGCTAATCGGCCCGCGCTGGCCGCCCGATGCCGCCATACAATAGCTACATTAGGAATATACCGCGACAATAGATTTCCATTGCTTAAGAAAGGCCCGGCACGGAGCCTGCAATGATGCCGGTGAAAATCACTTGATCCGCACAATATTTGTGGTGAATACGCCGACGACCTTTATATGGAAACAGCCCATAATGAGCGGATTTACGCGCATACTGATATCCATTATCTCTCTTTACCTTACGAAGGATCTTCTATAAAAAACAATGACGCTATTCATATATGTCTCTGTATGGATATATGATGAGTGATTCAATGGTTGGTGCACATACAAAAAACCTAGTGAGAAACTTTAATCTAAACCGCCTTTGAATTGTGATAATCTGGCCACATTTATCAATAGTTACTTTTCAGTAATATAGAATCACTATGTTAGTGCTCGCAACCAACAACTCCAATACACTTGCCTAGCTGAGGTTAGGTTTGCTCAAGCTGCCCACCATTCATTGAGAATACGATTTGGAGAGTGAATTCATTAACACATTTCAGAGCACGCGCAGTGAACACGTCCAGCGTGTTGGACTCCTGAGTTAGTTTTGTCTTGTTCTGTAACTTCAGCGATCATTTAGAAATCCCCGCAAGAACTGGAAGTGCGTATTGACCAAATATTGAGGTATCAAATTAAAAACGAAACATTCACGAAATACAGTTCGAATAGCTGAACTATGTGAAATCAATCAATAACAACAATTTTACTTGACAAGATCCGCCATAGGCAATATACATCACAATAATGCAGTCTATGAATTGTTGACGACAAATGGCCTAACTTCGCACAGCCTGTATCATTTAAAGCATGCAAAACGTCACTTTAAAGGGTGATGCACACTAAGGAAAAAACAGTAATGACGCCTATACAAAGATACTTATTCAAGGTGAAGGACAGAATTCGTTCAGAACGAGTTCGAAGTATGAATTCTGAACCAATTCTGTCCTCACCGAGGATAAGCGTCATTGTATTGGCGTCATTACTATGTTTTTTTATTATTAAATACCTTGAATTGTCTATAAATCGCCAAAACTTACCGTAAACCAACTCTGTTGACACTGTCACTTTCTCTCAGTGCGGTAAATACATCACCATACTCATCCGGAAGTGGTTTGCGCCTGGGCGAGTTGGATTCGCTCACCAAGCACATGGTTCTTTTGATCAATGGTTCATAAAAGACCTCTAATACACTTGGAGAATGTGAATGCACTCGCTGAAGCTGAGGTTAAGTTTACCTTACAACAACTCACAAAGACTTCGATTTGGAGAGTGACGTTCATTGGCTTGTTCCTGCCTGTGTCGGTCATTGCACTATACTCTGCAGAGGCCCCTAGCGGATACCCCGGGAACCAGCGTAGTTCTTCGCATTGGGCTTCCCTCGATTCATGTATTTGCGGATAGCGTACAAACGGCCCGGAACGAGTTAGTGTGTGAATTTATCAAATATTGAGATATCTAATGTGAGACTTGCACAGGATACTGCTTAGATAACCTGCCACTGCCAAGTTTCTCTGACTGGAAGTGGTGCCACCATTGACGTCATTATCGGGAATTCCCAGAGCTTAGGGAAACCCCGCTCTCATCGGATAGAATGCGGTCTATTTATTCCAGCTGGCATGACTTGGCTGCAAGTGTTGTTTCCAACTGGATCTACCTATTTAAGCTATTACAATGGTATTGTTTGCATGCCTTACGTTAAGTACCTCGATACTTGGTAAATTCGCATGATGAATCATCCCGGGGCGTCGGCTAGACACCTCGAAACTCGCAAAGTGATGGCATTAGCCATTTTCAAATCTTCCGCTCAGAACTGTGTTGTTGGCCTCTCAGCCAATCGGAGTGTGTTATATTTTAAAGCGTGCATTATTATGGTCAAACCATGCAATATGTGTCTATCGGTGATATCACTGTAGGAATACTTGATGAAAAGGGATCAAGCCGTTAAGGCTTGTATACCACCAACCATATTATAATTGTGAATTAGTACTGCAACTTGTTGTAAGGTAACCTCACTTGTTAAGGCTACCAGGGAAGATTGATTGAAACAAAGATTGTACCAAATACTCAGATTTGTCCACTGCATGGACGCTAAAACCAGTCCTGGCGACTGACGTTCGTGTAGTCTAAAGATAGAAATAAAAAAAAAAAAAATAAAAAAAATATGACAGTCAAAACACGCAATATGTATTTCGGTACAAAGATACATGGCGTATCACACAATATGTAAAGAATCATTATACCCAGAGCAGCGGTATGTATTTAAACTGAGTTAGTGCATAGGTTTATGATAATACGCTAGACCGGGTGCCTTTGGTTGTATCCTATTAATACTATTACAATAGGAACGGTGTGTATTTATGCACAGGTAATATAAATGTAATTTTCCTAACAAATGAAATACTTATAGAGGGGATGAATGATGACATAATAATACACATGTCATATATCTCTAGGTGAATATTAAGAAGGAACTGCATGGCGATCCAAAGTTGCTGAAAATATGCCATGAGTTTTGGTTGCACAGTAATCATTGCGAATTACATATCTATCTAGAATACTCCATAGGCATTGAGTATGAGTTTCCAATGTTGAGCCTATGTATGTTAAGCTACATGTATGAGGTAGCTATTGTATTATAGAGACGGCCATCTTGTCAATGATCCTAAACAAAACACCAGGTGGGGTGCGGTTATCAAAGGATTATAACAAATGATATCAACCGAGTGCGGTGGCAGCATTTTTAGAGGTCGCACTTGACCTAGTCAAATTTGCTTGCGGGTGAAGGCAGAACTAGCTATCACTCTGTGTCCCACCCGCAGATCAACTGTTCAGTGTGTACCTCGATGGGCCTTGGAGCAGATTAAATCGTATCAGATATTTGAAATAATTCAAAACATTGCTCAGCAATGACAGCCGAATTATAGCCACATACTAGAAGAGTGATGGACGTAAAAATGGATAAACATGTTTCTCTCAATAAGTGACAACACGAAAATGAACGGTTTTCGATGACTTTATGTATGTGCAAATACAGATAAGGGTGTCAATCAAATAATATAAGAGAAAGTGTTAGTTAGCAAGACAGGTACGAGTCTGGTATTAACGGTAATATGTAATAATGGGTGGATCATATAAGAAGGAGAAATAAAACTCTTTGCCTACAAAGGTTATAGCCGCATAGTTAGATAAATATCAGCTAGTAACATACCGGTGTAAGTTCTGTGTGTTTCAGCTTTCCCCTGTGTGTGTAGTGAGTACATCCCTAGTGGATGGCTCACCTCGGGGAATCTTCGTGGTCTATGGATTCTTTTCCCGTACACTACTTTGCACAAAATAATAAAATGTTATATTCAATTTCAACGATCTCGTGATCGCCGTCTTCTGAGATTAAGTCTTCAATCATAAGAGTTGTTCACGATATTCAAAGAGTGATAATCTCCTTTCTTATAGTGGTAGGTGACAAAGTATAATAGAGATTAGTAGGTGGGAAATAAGATTGTGTCCCAATTTAGAAATGTGGAGTCACTTTACTAGTATTTTATTTACTGATAAATATGATATTTCTTGGAAATAAGATAATTCTAAAAAGTTGTTTCTGACATAATAAATCCAATGAGCTTCTATTCAAACCTTAACAGAATATAGAAATGGTGTAGTACTACAATCTAAATTTTAAAAACTACAGGCCATCAGGTCGGTGGATAGAAACGAGACATACCGAGAAAGGTCACCGATTAATTTAATTATTATACCACTACCGACTGATGTGTCGATCCTCAAGGTTTCAATGATATGTATCCGGGAAAAAAACCCAGGAGAAACAGTGTATACAAAATGCACCCTCACCGACTATAAGATGCCAACGCACCGTCGGTGGCACCATCCAAGACATTTAGGTCAACTTTCTCTGAAATATTATTAGTTAGATATTAAAACTGTGGCCATCAGGGTTCACAGAACATATGTGTATTGAGATGTAAACATGCTATGTGGATATTTCACCAAAATAAAAACAATTCTAAAAAATTCCTATATAAACACAAAACCTTAATAATTGAACCTACTCAAATATCCACGTAGCACGTTTTTGGTAACAGGCTAACTTATCCACGTAGCATGTTTGCATATCATGAATTGGGAAAAACATTCTTTTTTTCATTTCTTTTCCTTGATCCTTTACAGGTGGGGGTAGTGGTTGATTGACCTTAAATATATCAGATACTTTCAGATAAACTGAGAAACTCAATAACAAATGATATTTTCCTTGAATTAAATGCAACTGTATCTATGTAGCATGTATTATCCACGTTTGCATGCTAAGTACTGTACTGCCCATTTTGGCACCAAAATTTCAGTTTTCAACCTTAAATTTTCAGTATTTTCAGTTTAGAATTCTTCAAACACATACGTGGCCAATACATCGTCTTACATATACCATAATTCTATAAGACAAACTGGAAATATTGATAATATACTACAATTTCTGTGTATAATATATAAGTACATCCACATAGTATGTTAATCAGAAACACCAGAAATTAGGGTAAATCAGTTGATCAAGTTTTATCATAATCAATCATTTTTTTTAATGAAATGATATTTCCAACTACCTCCTTGCCTTCTGTGATATTCACATGTCCTTTTATATTTCCCATAATAAGTTTAGAACGTTAGAACAAAATATCCACGTAGCACGTTTTCAATTTTCACCAACCTTTATTTTCCAACAATTTCTTAATTTTCTTTCATATTTATTCGGATTTTTGATAGAAATAATATTTCAACCCGAAATTCATAGGGAATTTTTTTTTTAAAACCACCTGTGGTATGGAAAAAATTAGTTATTTACAAAAAATTGTTTTTCTAGGGCATTTCTATGCTCGTTTTTGATGATTTTTCACCCGTTTTCACCCCCTGGAGACCAAAATATTGATATTTGATCCATAAAACCTATACTCCCCCTCGAGCACTCACATAGATCTATCATTTTAATCAGAAAAAAACCCACATGATACACGAGGAAAATTCTAGAATCCTGGACAGGACTAAAATTGGACTTGCACTCATTTCATGAGAATAGGCCATTATATTTGATGCTGTCAAACTGGAAAATGGATTGTTGCTATGTAATGAAACAAAGGGAAAGGGAATGACAGGGTCTTTGTTAAATTTTTAAAAAAGGGCATACAGAAAATGCACTCTTCGTTTGTATTTACAGTACTATACCTAACCCGGCGTTTACACTAGACGATTATAGGTGGCGATTCTTGAACCTGACGACTTTCAGCAGTAAAAAGCTAGAAATCGTTTAATGTAAACACCAAGAGCGTGGCGACTGCAGATCGTCTGATTACGTCTGATTACGCAATAAGGCACCACCTCACTACTATTAGACACGCTCTGACCCCGGCGACTATTTTAAGCCGGTTTGAAATAGTCGTCTATATAGGCGGCGATTCTGTGAAAACAGAGTCGTCGAGCCCCTGCACTTTGGACACAAAACGTGTGTTTTGCATCGGGGGTGGAGGGGGAGGGGGCTTAGAGGGGGGGGTGAGTGGGGGTGGGGGATGGGTGGGGGTGGGTAAGGGGGGGATAAGTACAATTTTCCAGGTGCTTTTGTGTTGGGGGAGGGAGTGATTTTTTTGTATTATTTGAGCAGGGATTTATATTGGGAATTAGGGGCAGGGGTTCTTTATCTTATCTCCAGGGGGCTTTATATATATATATTATATATATATATATATATATATATATATATATTATAATATATTGTACAATATATTTATATAAATGACGAATGACATTACTCCCTTTATTAACTGCGATACTCCCACCCGGCGTATCCACGGTTATCACCACGCTTGATGCGGTAACTAGGGTTATCTTCTATTATTATCGTCACGCCTGTTGTGTTAACGGATATCAATCACTCTTCTCTACTCCACCCAACTGATAACACGGCTCACCATTGTTGGTTGAGTTTTATTTTTCTTGGCGAGTTTTGGACGGTTCCAAACTGAAATGGGTAGGAGAACGAAGGCCAAGGGGGTCTCTGAAGAGACTGAGGTTGATTTTTTGGATTTTTCCGAAAAAATGAGAGAGGAGAAAGGATTTTCCGAATTGGATTTACCTAGTGGGAGGCGACAGCAGTCACCCCCGCCCCATACACGCTCAGGGCTCTTCACTAGTGTAACCAATTCTGACGATAGGACCACTGACCACAAGATGGACGAAATGACCATGAGGATGGACAAGTTAGAGACATCTATATTTGCCGCATTACAGATTTTCCAATCCCGTGATATTCCCCAAGATACGTCAACCGTTGCCGCTGATCAAGTTAAAACACAAGAGGAACCTACAGTTTCAATTGCGCCTGAACCAAAGCCTGCGAGTTCTTCAAGTTACAAGGCGCCTAATCTTGCTGATGATTCTGGATCAAAGAAAACGGGTAAATACCTATCGAAAAATTATCTAGAAGATAATGAAAAACTCCAAACTGTTGAAAAACTGTCTGTTATTAATATTATGATTTTGAAGAAAATGTTGGCAGACAATGACGATGTAACTGGTTTTGTTAATCACATGTCACTCCTGGCCGAGAAAGCTGAGACCAGGGTTTTCACTCACGCTGCACTAATTAAGTATGATTCTGCAGTAAAAGACAGGGTTGAAAGGAGAGGTCCTGGGGAATTTGACAAAGTAGACCCATCAGAGATAGTGAGATACCTCTCATACAATGGAACTATAAATGCAGCGAAGTCTTTCAAAGGGAACCAGGCTAAAAAATCAGACTCCACGGGGTATTGCAAACTTTATAATACTGGAGAAAACTCTTGCCGCTTTGCTAACTGCAAATATAGGCATATCTGTTCTGAGTGTAATTCGAGTAAACATGGAGCCTACGATTGCAAATCAGCTTCAAAGAATAACGGTAATAAATGAAGTCTAAGGCCCGATGGCCAGAGTTTAAAAATAGCCTCAAGTTGCGCAACAATGTATCAAATGAGGAATGCGTAACGGTAGATCAAGATTTACAACCTAGCGTGTCGGAGTTGGATTTGGGTTTAGTCGCTTCTAATCTCAGTCAGTCAGGTTCAAACAAAAATAAGGAAATGGTAAACGGTTTACCATTTTTTGGTAATACATGCTGTAATTCACCATGTGATTGCGTACATTACATAGGCGATAATGTTAGTCAGCTTAAACCATGTCAGTTTGCGAAATACATAGATAACCCTAGCAATGTCTCGGTCTTATCAGAGGTCGACAGAAGATTTATCTGGAACGGGGTTACTAAAGGTTTTGATATCGTTGATGAAGGTTGCTCAACTTCATACGAGTGCGAGAATTACAAAAGTATTCTCTCCCCAGATTATAAAGAGGAAATGGATAGTTTAGTCCGAAAAGAATTATCCGAAGGTAAAATAACGAAGGTTGACTATAGGCCTAACTGTATCCATGCACTTGGAGCAGTTGAAAAATCAGATGGAAAATTAAGACCGATAACGGACTGCTCTATGCCAGATAATATTTCCATTAACAATTATATGTCTGACACTTACAAGGAATTTACTTATAATGCTGTTAGCACTGCTGCAAACGTACTTGAAAAAGACCAGTTTATGAGTCTGGTAGACCTGAAATCCGCATACAGGTCTGTAAATGTGTCTTACAGTAATTGTAATTTCCAAGGATTTAAATGGAATTTAGGAGATGGGGATGAGTATTACAGGGATAATAGGCTTTGCTTTGGCCTCAGGTGCGCCCCAAATATATTCAGCAGTATTTCTAATTTCCTGGTTGATGTTGCTAGACAGGAGGGTATTTGCTGCATTGTAAATTATCTCGAAGATTTCTTGATAATTGCTGATGATTACGATACGTGTCTAACAAATCGTAACAACTTTATCGACTTGGTACAGTCTCTAGGGTTTGAAATCTCAAAAAAGAAAGTAACTGAACCATCTACTATGTGTGTTTTTCTTGGCATAACTATCAATAGTGCTGATATGTCACTATCTTTACCAGAGAAAAAAGTGGAAAACCTTGAAAGTGCAATCAAAAATGCTATGAAAAAAGGTATGGTTTCTAAGAAAGACTTAGAAAAAATAGGTGGACTCATGTCTTTTAACAGTCAGGTTGTTAGGGGGGGTAGGACCTTCAGTCGCCGCCTTTTTGACCAATCTGCACGTATGTCTCGTCATGAACAGGTAAAACTTGATGACGAGACAATCAAAGATTTTGAATGGTGGTTAAATTTCTGTAATCTGTTTAACTTAAAATCTTTAATTCCGAAAGACGCTCATCACGTACCTTTAACCTCAGATAGTTCAATGCTCGGTTTTGGAAGCTGGGCGGGAAAGGATTTTTTCCTTGGTACATGGGATGATTCTTTAAGTATCCCCGGTTTAGAGGATCACATTGAGAAAGCACCAGTAGACCATATAAATAATCCAAATATTAATGTACTTGAATTATGGCCAGTTTTGGTGGGATTAAAGCGCTGGTGTAATGTATTACAAAATTCCATGGTTTCTATCGTAACTGATAATATGCAAGTACTAGCGATGGTGAATACGGGCAGAAGCTCGAATAAAACTTGCATGTCTTGGATCCGAGAAATTTTCTGGTTATGCTTTGTGTATAACCTTGAATTACACGCCACATATATTCGTTCTGAAGACAATCTACTTGATTGTCAGAAATGGACATGTGTTGTTCTTTTGATTACAGTCATTCCTCTGGTGGAGCTAGCAGAGATGAGGACAACTCTAATAAATTCTGGTATTACTGATAATACTAGAAAGTCTAGATTAAATCAATTAAAGTGTTATGAAAAATTTTGTAAAAATTATTCACTACAAACATTTCCATGTACGCCAGTACAGGCTGGGTTGTATGCAACCTATCTTACTTCTTATCTGACCCCGGTGTCTATAAGAAATTACTTATCTGGGTTATGGTTTCATCAGAAATTACTGAATTTCCCAGATTTTTCAAATGATTTTCAACTGAGACTTCTCATTAAAGGTCTTATGCGGTCTTCAATAACCCCTCACCACCGGATAATTTGAAGAGTATATTTATAAATATGAATCTAACTTTACCTAACGATTTGGTATTTTGGACAGCATGCATTCTAGGTTTTAGGACCTTGCTGCGTAAATCTCATTACACTGACTCTAATCACTCGTTGCTTGTTAGAGATGTTTGTTTCAAATTTGATCATTTGGTGATCCAAGTAAGGTCTTCAAAAACAGACCAGTTTTCTCAGAAACCTTTTTCGGTTTTTCTGGGGAAAATCCATGATTCTCCCTTCTGTCTCTCGGTTTTGCTTGACAGGATCATTAAGGAGTTTCAACTTAAACCTGAAGATAATCTGTTTGTATTACCTTCTTTATCGGGCCTGATACCTATGCCATATAATTATTTCAATGGAAGATTGAAGGAAGAGGCCCGTAAAATAGGGTTAATCCACGAAAACATCAGCTCACATTCCCTAAGGCACGGGGGAGCTACGTTCATAGAGTCTATGGGGCTCTCAGTGGAGTCTATAAAAATCAGGGGTAATTGGAAATCAAATGTAGTTTCCAGGTATCTTCACTATAATGTGAAAAATTCCCTCGAGACAGATACTCGTCTCAATATTGTTTTAAGATAGTTATGTGTTTGGCGGGTTGTTTGGTCTGTTGTTTGTATTATTACCGCCAAACCCATTGTCTCTCCTTTATTATATAATGAGATAAATATTATATTATAATATATTGTACAATATATTTATATAAATGACGAATGACATTACTCCCTTTATTAACTGCGATACTCCCACCCGGCGTATCCACGGTTATCACCACGCTTGATGCGGTAACTAGGGTTATCTTCTATTATTATCGTCACGCCTGTTGTGTTAACGGATATCAATCACTCTTCTCTACTCCACCCAACTGATAACACGGCTCACCATTGTTGGTTGAGTTTTATTTTTAAATTTTAAGGGATTTAGCCCATATCGTTGTACTACTATTGTGGCAGGTTTATGGGTTTTTTATACCCACTGTATTATCAACATGAATAAAGTCTGTTGTTTGTATTATTACCGCCAAACCCATTGTCTCTCCTTTATTATATAATGAGATAATTATTTTGGCAAATCTGGGGGGAGGGGGGCTAATTAACCATTTTTTTCTAAGTGGAGATTCAAACAGAAATGAGGGGAGGGGTAGGGCACATTATTCAGGTGCTTCTGTGTTGTGACAGGGGGTGATTGTTTTTGTACTTTCTTTTTTTTTGGGGGGAGGGGGTTTATATTGGTAACTCTGTGGGGGGGGGGGGGATAGTTCATATTTATTTTTCTATGAAGGACTCTTTGGGAGGCGGCTCCAACAAAAAAATCAAGGGGTGAACATTTTTTCAGGTGCCACTGTGGAGGGTGTTTGTGATTTTTCTACTATATATCTTTATTGGGGCAGGGGTTTTAATCTTAGTACATCTCTGGGGCTAATTCTATTTTCCATGGTGGTCCTAATAGTTTTTTAAGGGGGGGGGCGCTTTTTGAAGAAATGAATTGCGGGTGGGGGGGATTGGCAAATTTTTTCAGGTGCTTCTGTGTAGAGGAGGGTGATTTTAAGTATTATTATGCTGGAGGTACACACCGTTTTTTCAGGTGTAGGCCTACATATAAACACAAAAAAAATACAGGGGAAAATTTCGGGTGAGGGGGGGGGGGGGGTACCCCTATGTCCCCATGTGTGCCCCTGATGAATGGACATATACACAAGTACACCAATTAATCGCCAATGCGCATTTCTATTGAAAGTCGATTCTGTGAAAACTTGAAAGTCGTCAGTGTAAACGCTGGCGTGTATTCTGAGGTCGACGACTCTTGCGGTGGACATTGCCACCACCTGGCGACTATTGGCTGACGATCTACATTCGCCACATATTTAGTCGTCTAATGTAAACGCCGGATGAGGCTGGATAACTAAAAATAGTGCCAAATGATGTGCCCCATATTTCTTTAGTTTAATTTATTCAAGAATATGGATACTAAATACAACATACGATAGTTTGTTGACAGGCCGCTTTGTAAACCTCTCAAGGTACCGACTTATCATGGTTTACGGCTGCTTGTCCTGAAACCATCGATTATTGTCTATGTATCTACTATTACAAGAATATAGATCTCGGTTCAGCATTGGAGTGCCACAATTATCTTAGTCTCGGTATTCCTTTTTCAATAGACTAGACATTGCAAACGCGTACTCAACGCCCATGGAGTATGGTAAGGCGATTCCACCGAGAGACCGAAACACGCAAAAACTTGCAAAAACTCATATCCGGGTTGATTGTAAAATCTATTGGAGCGGAGTTGACGGTGGAAGCGGGCCGTACCCATTTTGAAAGTTTCGGCTGGCCATGCAAATGTAGCGTCGATTCCGTTCACCAAGTTAGGAAGATTCATAAAGATTTATATCACGCAAAACTCTTTTTTAACCGCCAAAAACTGTCATAAGAATTTCCCGAATCTCTATGAAATCTCTAACATTTCGTAAAGATTCGTACTCTATATATGCAAGTCTACCGATATCTTACGGAATTTTCAGACAAAGTTTACATTTTAAACTATCCCGCCGATATTCACCAATTTTGGTGTCGTCAAGTGTGCAAATGTGTGAATGTGCACCGATAGCGATGCTCTGGTCGTATACACGTATATCCTATCGATATGATGACGAAAATAGATGAAATATTCCCTACATATGTGCAGGCAAAGCTTTACCACAGCCATTAATTCACGGGAGACCTCCGCGAGGATATCCCGTGAATGACGTCACATGCTTAGCCTTGTTTATATTGTTGAGGCTCGGAATAAAAAAAAACACTGACAAAAGTTGGCATTCTTTTATATTGTGATTTTTGTGAAATTTCGGTCTAGAAAGGACCACGTATTCATGTACTGTCCCCTCTGTTATCAATTTGGTGACCATCCTTTGCTCTATTACATTTATGAAGTACACGTTTAGTTTATTTTCCTCAGTGCTCTTCCATCTCTGTTTATCTTACTTGAGAGGTTGAATGTCATGATAGTAGTGTATGGAAAATGCAGTTTGCATCACCCATCCTAAAAGAATAAATCAACCTGTAATCTTAACTTATTTCAAGAACCAAAACTGATAAAAGTTTGTCATGTTATATCTAATGGTATAGCAGAGGTGACCTTAATTCTGTCTGTCTGTCTGTCTGTCTGTCTGTCTGTCTGTCTGTCTCTCTCTGTCTCTCTCTCTGTCTCTCTCCCTCTGTGATCTGTTTGGTGGCCCTGCACAATCCCCTCCTCGCTTATGACCCGGCAATATCCCCGGGGTTTATTTATGTCTCTATCTCTCTGTCTGTGTCTCTATACCTCTCTGTCTGTTTCTTTCTCTCTGTCTCTCTCTCTGATCTGCTTGGTGTCCCTGGCCACACCCCGCCCCCCTCGCCTACTGCCCGGCCATGTCCCCGGGGTTGATGGTCAGAGCATTAGCTTCGGCAGGTGTTCTCCACACCCCAAATAGGATTAGCCGCCTGGCGGCGTTGCGGGCGGCGCGCGGGCGGCGGGGGCCGGGGGGCCGGCATGATAGGCTATCAGCCGTCGATAAGCCAACCGGCTCGCACCCCGACCTCTGGCCGCGCGGCGCCCGCCTCCGTCCCCCGCACGCCCGCCCCGCCAGGCGGCGACACCGCTCATGATCAATCGGCCGCAGATCCGGATCCGGTGGCGCGCGCACCTTCCTCTTTCCACCAGAAGCCGCTGTGAGCGTAAGGCTGGTCGGTCTGTGAGGGGGAGCGGCCTGTGGTGGAAACCGCGCCGCCGGCAGTTGATCCGAACACATCCTTAAGTTGATTAAATTCCCGCCCATCTTTTTTTCCCCTTGTTTCCCTCCTTATCAAAATAAAACTGAAATCACGAAGAATGTCAGTCGTCGCTCCATGATCAGCATATTTAATTAGTAGTGAATAATGCGGCTCCGCCCCCGTTTAACGCTCACTCCCGGGCGGCCTGTGGAGGGCCGGCGCCGGCGGGCGATGGTTAAGGCCCTAAGTAGGCACTATAAGGATCTATTGGCAAATTAAAAGGCTGAGCGCGAGGAAGGACAGCATGAGCCGACCACGCCCCCTGCCGGGTGGGAGGGCGGGCGGAGGGTGGGAGGAGAGGGGTAGGGAGAGGAGCAGCTTTATAAGAGGAGTTGACCGCCACTGAGACAAACCAGAGATAGGAGGTAGATAAGGCAGGCACCAATCATCGCGTCAATGGAGACGGCTCGCCCTTACTGTAGCACACTTTCACCTGGAGGGCCTCTTACCCACCTGTTGTAATCAGGATCACAATATCACAGGTACGCATGGATTACTGCTGAGATATTATGAAGGCTTTATTAGTCGGTAATCATAGTCCAATAACACAATATCACATAACACATGATGGTCCATAGGACAGTGACTTTTGATAAGCAGAGTAAGTTCCAGGACTCATGTGTAAGGTCCAAATAACCCCAGTCAACTGAATATAGTCACAGATTTATTGCCCAACGAACAGCGGTGAATTTGTAAACAAAACACCGGTCTGCACAATGGCAGAAGACACTCGCAGCATGCCGAGCTTCTTCATAGACAATTTACTACAGAGAGACTCGGGGAGAGACACACTTAACCGCGCCGACCCGGGCATTCACCGCGCCGACCCGGGCATTCACCGCGCCGACCCGGGCCTTCCGGGCATTCACCATTCAGACCCGGGCCTTCATCAGTCAGACCCGGGCCTTCCTCATTCAGACCCGGGCCTTCACTGTTCAGACCCGGGAGTTCAGCGTCTGGACCCGGGCGTTCCCCGCGCGTCACCGAACACCGATCTCCACCCGGGGCCCTACACTCTCCCCCCGGGTCCCGTGCCGCAGGACGCCGCCAACGCCGACCCGACTCAGGAGGCGCTCAACTACCACGTGGCCGCGGACGGGGCGGGGCGGGCGCCGGGGACGGAGGCGGAGCGGGCCGGGACACTCCTCCCGGGCGAGGCCGGCCCGGAGGACGGCAGCTACCACGACAGTCTGTGTGCAGAGTACGGCCGGCGGACGGCGCCCAGGTCGCCCGCCGCCCTCGTTCACTACGGGGACGGTGTTGTGGTGGAGAGTGGAGGCTGTGGTGGAGAGCGGCGGGAGGAGAGCATGCTGGACGCGAGCTGCTCCACACACGGTGAGCAGACTGTCAGAAATGTCCAAAGTGAGTCTTTTATAAACCAAGGGGTCATCATTAAAGTATGCACGCGAATTTTCCTGAGAGATTTAGGCCCCCTCACCACCCGCTCTCAAAACTAGTAGGTGAAAGTATTCTGAGACTCTCCCCCCTCCCTCACACTAACAACATCTCGGTCTTGTACCCAATAGAAGCCAACAAGGGCATATAGTCCTAATTGTTTTACCCCATTACACCCTCAGAGCGCACGTAGTTTATGGATTGCCACCAAGTCACGGACAAAGCTTGTATGGCAGAGCGAACCTCAGAAGGTGGACCTAAACAATGAGATGGGTTTTACCAACATTGATTTTTTCACACACATAAAACAAATAAACGAAAAAAGAAAGAACCACTCTATCAATTTTATAATTAGATCCCAATTTATACGTTTTCGAATATGTATTACTCTTGGAGGATTTTATGTGCTATACATTGGTCTGTAGAAATACTTTGTTTCAAAGCGGAGTCTATTATTTTACGGCTTTCTTATTGCCAACTCATGCTTTTTCCTGCGTTATTTTTTTAAAAACAGTTGTTAGCTTCCGTTTTTACATCTAAAACTAATCAACTAGTCACTAGAGACTAGAAACTAGTCAACTGAATATTTGACAATTACGTCAAGACTTTGCGTCGTGTTCTATACATTCCTCACTCCCCATTTTTCGTCCTGAAGGCTTTGCCATCGTCTGGGAATATAATCTAGTCGTATATGTTTACTTTACTTATCATGAATTATAAAAAATCATGTTCGGGAATTTGCCTATAATATATCGGCGATGTGAATATGTGTGAACAGTTCAGAACAGGTTTGATTAAAGACATATGTATCATTAATTCGGTGCATTCGATAGACCTCGACCATCGCAATGTCCGTCATTTTCAAGTCTCAGAGGATATAAATAAGCCATAGGTCTAAATTTAGTTTTCAGCATGGCTAGAAATATAAATAATAAGAGAAAAAATACATTTGATTGTGCAGATACAACAAAGGATAGCAGGGCTATTTTTCTACAGGGAAATCTCACTCATTTGAGTCTTCAAACATTTTTTTCCATTTAAGCATCGCTCTTTTAATTTTCAATGATCTTTTCTAATCGTTGCTGATAAGGGACTATCCCACATCGTGCATGTAACAATCTAGGTTATACATTTTTTTAATTATTGCATGAACGAGGGATATTAACAAACCTGGAATCTATCTTTGTACTCTTTATTTTTACTTTTTCGACACACAAATACGTCACGATTGGCTCTAAACACAATTAAAGAAAGCGTGAACTGTATGACTTCCGATAAAAATCCAACATATTGGAATTTTGGCAGCTTGTCGTAGTGAATCGGTGTGTATCGGAAGCATTCTCTAGGTAGAAGCTATGAATACCTCCCCCCCCCCTCCTGCTCGCACACACATACACCCACTTAATCTAGCGCACTGGTAGTGGATTCGACAGGAGAATGTCTCTCACATGTGAAAACTCAATAGAAAATGATGAATTTTTTTAATTATATACAGAATCTAGATCGTCTCGGCTAATATGGTTCATTTGATGCATTGTAGGTGTCTCCAATCGATCATCAGTACTATGATGCTGCCATTGTCAATAAAAACAATGTAGCATTGTTTTGTATATAATCGTAATAGTTAGTTACATCCATGCAATATTGACTGAAGTAGAGGTGATTATTTAAATTATAACTTCGTTGTTTCAAACTCAATTAAAATAAATACACGGTTACAACAAAGTAATTTGCCCGGTCGCGCCCCCCCCCCCCCCCCCCCTCTTCTAATACACTTGTATAGTATAAAAACCCGGTTTGTGAGCAAAACTGGGACACAGCAAAGTAATTCTACTCGGTGAAGTACGTGTAGGACATACACATGTAGGTTTCAGCAAACTGCAAAATGTTCCAGCGTCTCTATGTAGTTCCTACTTAGATGAGTTAAAATAATAGAAATAGCATAAATTAAATTTTACCGGTACGTGGTCACCCTTTTTGTTCTGCCAAAGCCGTTCTAGCGCACCAGGATACGGGCTGATAGGCTACGGCTCCCCTTGGGTCATGCGTATCGCTTTGTATGAAGATGAATCCGGCAATCATAACAGCAACGACCACGTAAAAAGGCCGACAGTGTCATGGCTCTCAAAAAACGTGCGAGGAACATGATCCGCCGAATCACGCATCAAACAACGTTTTTGGTTAAAGATTAGTCCCCCAGGAATACAGGTGAAATAGAGTAGAGATGGCAATTGTCCGTATCAGAAAGCGTGACCATCGTTTTCAGCCTCTGAACCATTGATTTTTTTCTTTTTTTTTTCAAAAATTCCTTTATTGACTTCTCAGTTACAATATTTCCAATCGCTATGGTACAGAGTATGTGGTCAGCCAATAGAGAGGCCTAAGACATCAGCCGCATTGATTAAGGGAAAAGAGTTTGCTAGAGAACAAAACATTGTCCTCAATGATATACAATATTGATGCATAATTTGGCAATTCCGAGGCAAAACCGAGGCGTCAACCCCTGACGGTTTACGGCCGCCTATCTACCATCGATGATTGTCTGTGTATACCTGGTGTCGAGATCTATTTCTCTGTACTACTTACATGTCTCCACCGTGTCCCGCTCGCCTCACATGATAGTTTATCATAGGAGTAACGGTTGCATTTCAAGCCGATGCCGACTTGCTAACAATCATGATGATCATTTCAGGAAATATATAAAACTCATTATTACATATAAAATAACAGAAACGAGCAGACAATGACAGGTCACAGCAAGACCGCACATATGTAGGTTTAATAATGTGATTTATTTTCATGAAATTTGTGGTAAAATAGTTAGCATCTGGATTCTGACTTGACACTGACTGGATGTTGACAGGTGCTGTCAGGATGCTGTCAAGACACTGACAGGATGCTTTAACAGGACCCTGACCAGATGCTGACTAGATGCTGACTGGATGCTGACTAGATGCTGACTAGATGCTGACTGGATGCTAAGTGGATGCTGACTGTATACTAACTGGAGACTGACAGTCCTGAAGTTGACTGGATGCTGACTAGAAACTGGCAGGATGCTGACTGGACACAGACTGAACACAGACAAGATACTGACTGGATGCTGACTGGACACTGACTGGATGCTGACTGTGTGCTGACTGGATACTGACTGGATGCTGGCAAGACACTGACAGGATGCTTTAACAGGACCCTGACCAGATGCTGACTAGATGCTGACTGGATGCTGACTAGATGCTGATTGTATGCTGACTGGACATTGACAGTCCCGATGCTGACTGGATGCTGACTAGAAACTGGCAGGATGCTTACTGGACACAGACTGAACACTGACAGGATACTGACTGGATGCTGACTAGACACTGACTGGATGCTGACTGCATGCTGACTAGACATTGACTCAATGCTGACTGGATTCTGAGTAAACATTGACTGGATACTGACTGGATACTGATTGTATGCTGACTGGACATTGACAGTCCTGATGCTGACTGGATGCTGACTAGACACTGGCAGGATGCTGACTGGATGCTGACTAGACACTGACAGGATACTGACTGGATGTTGACTGAACACTGACTGGATGCTGACTGCATGCTGACTAGACATTAACTCAATGCTGACTGGATTCTGAGTAAACATTGACTGGATGCTGACTGGATACTGACTTGACACTGACTGGATGAGGACTGGATGCTGACTGGATGCTGACTGGATTCTGACTAGATACTGAGCTTGTTGTTTGGTGTAAATCATAACTTGGTCTGGGGTGACAGATTCCATGTAGAATATTCAAACTATATTCAAACAATATTCATCCCATTATCTGTACACGTATAGCCTTAGATTGGTGTTCATGTACATGTATATATGTAGTATCACACATTCCTTATTCCTGGAATACATCATCTCTTTATAGACGAACCCAAACCAGAAGTGTCGGACCTTGTGGCGGGAGATGACGGGAAGAAGCGCCCCCGTACGGCGTTTTCGGCTGAGCAGGTGCGGTCCCTGGAGCAGGAGTTTCAGCGCAGTAAATACCTGTCTGTGTCTAAACGTACCGAGATGTCGCGTCAACTCGGCCTCACCGAGCAGCAGGTACGTCACTCTCCAAGCACAGGTCTAGTCATCTTTATAGTGAAGGGAATACTGGGAAATCCGACCCCAAGCGAAGCGTCCCTATCATTAACCCAACCCTGTAAAACTGTAAACCATAGTCTTCTGGTTCTTTATCTGTATTCCCTGATGTTTAAAACCTGGTCTAAAGACCTTATTTTAAACATCTGTGGAACACAGATTCACAGATATTGGAAGATTACTCCACAAGAGTTGGTTTCTCATAATCTGCCTGGTTAGCTGGGGCTCTGCAAGATAATGAGACAAAGGTCTCATGTGGTAGCAGCATCATGTATAAATGCTATTCAAAGGATATGGTGACTATGACTGGGAAAAGCAACATGGCGAAGGCAAGCTTGACAAACTTTCGGTAGCAGGACTTTCTATATACGTGTATATACTTAGAACACCATAAGTTACCTATAACTCCTACAAGTAATATTTTCAAAAGATGATTATTCCTCATCAGATGAAGAAAGTGTGTTTGTACCACGAATAGCACATCAAACGACAAGATCTGGTCAGTGTTCTGAAAGAGCAGATTTCAGTTATCACAGCACATTGGAAATAGGACCACTATAATTTTTTTCATTTTTAAGCAATTTAAATGAAGGGAATATTGTCTGTACAATCAGCAAATTCGGCTTTTGCCCCATTCTTATGGGGGGGGGGGTTGAGGTCATTCCAAGGGGGGGGGGCAAAGTTTTTTTGGGTATTCCAAGGGGGGGGGGGCAATTTCTTTTGGTTATTCCCATGGGGGGAGCGAACGTGTTTTTAACCATCCGGTGGTCCAAAAACTGCACGCCCCCCTGCCATATTTAGTTAACGCTCCCTTATAATATGGCCATTTACGCGCACGTTATGGCTGAATGCACATCACCCATGATGTAGTCTAACTGTAGTAAACCTTAATTAAACATATGCCTACACTACGCAAATACACACATGTAAAAGAAGATACTACTTTCCGCACACTTTCTGCATTTGTGTACCCGGCCGCACACCTTTCAGTATGTACACTCGTCCGACCCCATCTGCCTACTCGTCCGCCTACCCGTCCGCCCACCGGTCCGCCCACCGGTCCGCCTACCCGGTTTCCTGAAAATAAAATCCGTTTTTGACTTAAGATAAAATATCTCGCAAATGTAAGTAAGGGCCAACTAGGGACTTACGATAACGATTATTTTGCTCCTGCATTCAAGATCTACTTTAAAAATTTATGATTTACAGAAAATGTCGATATTGTACCACTTTGTGGGATTCGACTATATATACAATATCAACTGCATTCAGATACAAGCAGCAGTAGCCTAATCGCTAAGGACCGGACGCATAGTAATATTCGAGCGGGTACGAGCACATTACGTAGTGTCTAATCCGAGGAATTACGGCCGCTTTAATATGAAACCAGTTCATATTGACCGCCAATCCTCTCATGCACTATTGTCTATACACTAGGGACTTTCTTTTTCCGTAATCTCCGCTCTGTGTAGGGTGGAGATTATATATGTTCCCGTAATCTCCGCCCTGTTAATACTGTCTACAGCTTTAGAATGGAGACTCGGTATTTGGTCGATAATAAATAAACAACCACGTTTTATATATACCCGTTGTAGGTACCTTTGGTAAAATGCTATAACAACCACACATGTATGCTGTGTTCATTCTGTCATGTGACAGGGGTACTATTATTTCTCTATAATTTGCTAAATTTGCAATGACTAAAAGAGAACACACATACCTTACTGAAGTTTGGGGAATTCTGACACGCCTGCCGACTCTTCCCGTTGTGACTCGCACAGATTGTGGTCTACACGCAGCCGGGGTGTATATTTGTGGTTCATTCTGATTGTGGAACTATATTTGAGATTTGGTCTGATTGTCCGATCGTTTTATGCAGAGCGGGGATGTAGCTCAGCGGTAGAGCGCTTGCTTCGCATGTAAGAGGCCCCGGGTTCAAATCCCGGCATCTCCACAAGCTTTTCCCGCAGACCTCCCCGTCACGCCATCGACCACAAAAGTGAATATAATTATCACACGCTGAATTACCAAAGTTGATTTCTACCTGCCGGCTATATACACCGACGGAATTGTCATAATCTTGATAAGAAATCGGCAGGTGGAAACAAAGAAAATGTCAATCAGTTGACTTAGTTGGTTTTTTGGGTTTTTTTAAGACTTTTATTTATCCTGGCGGGTTTTCAGTCAAGGGTGACTGGTCTCAACAAACCACCAGTTTGTTATGATCTGTGTCTTCTTTTTCAAGCTACATGCTAAATTCAACAGATATTCAAGATTTTTTCCTGTTTCTTCGTAGTTCCAGTCAACTTGGCGTGAACTTATCTCACGTTCGCATTCTCCGACATGGCTGGGACATGTCTATAATTAGAATTCACCCATCATAGCCTTGTAAGAATGCTGAAAGATTTGTTGTGAGTTGTTGATAGGGTGTCAGAGTGCGATACTAAATTACCGCATCGTCACCATGTCGGAAGGTTAAATAATTATTTGGGGTAGTGTGTCGAATCGCTTGTCGTAGCGCGTAGGAAACTCAATGGGTTCAGGCCTGACGTATTTTAACCGAAACTATAACCGTGCACACACTGGGCTTCACACAAATGATGATAGGCCTTACAATTGACTTCCCGATTAAAATGAAATAATTCGATTCATTGGCAACAGTGTTAGTATTCTAATAATTGCATATTGGGAGGTCGATTCTGGTGAATCGTTGGCAGTAGGTGGATGGTTACACTTAACTCCGCGTTTTACCGCGTATTGCAAATTATTTGTAGATTTCTGAAAAATGTATAAAACATCGTAAACCTGCGGAAAACAGAACAAAAACCGGATTTTATGTCAGTGTGAATGAGGCACCAATCGCTGGAACAGGGTACAATTTTGTCGAGAATAGTGAGTTCAGGAAGAGCGACCACAGTCGGTCGGCCTGTGGAAACAGAACATCGATAAACAAAATCGCCAATCTTTGGCTCGGATATTTTTACACTTGCACCCCCGTCCCCATATCTACAAAATAAAGCGAGTGCTTCCTAAATATCGCCCATCATTTGGTCGGCGGATGGAAATAGGCCTACATACTTTACCATATGACACGCATTGTCACATATGAAGGGCTTATTTCATAGGCGATTCCATGGAGATGTGGAAGAATGAAACATTTGACATTTAAGATATACTGGTGAGATGTAGGCCTACAGGCCGCTTATAGAGTAGACGCCTGTGTGCTGGGCGTCGCCATATGGCACCACCAAGCAAACAAAGCGAGGGGATCTCACTCTGCACAGATAGGCCTGGAGTCCATCTAATACGATGTGGCTCTGGTATGGTTTACGATAGACCTCCCGATACCAAATAAAAATCGCGTTTGAAGGATACTTATATCGGGGCAGTTGACCACGTTTCTACAATTGGGTACTCATGAGCTATGCTCAGGGGTAGTCATTGCCTCCCCGGTGTCCCCCTCTACCGCGCACCACAGGCGCCCCTCCTGCCCCCTAGCGGTTTCTCACCTACTGCGCAGTCACGGGCGCCACCACGGTCAGTGTCCCGGTCTCACTTCTTCTCCACCCGTCCTGCAGTACACACGTACTCCAGTACTTTTTCGTCCCACCCATCCTCACCTATTCTCTTCTATTTCCTACTCACGTAGGGCTATTTCATTATAATATACAATTACCTACGTATTATCCATACAACTGTATTGTATATCATATTTTATACTTATATTAATTGACCTTTATTCTACATGTCAATTACCATTATGTAATATTACTTACCTTCATTTTCATATTACATATTAATATGTTCGTCCAGTAAGGTCGACATAATATTTTATCAATTTTATTATCATAAAATTCAATAAAATTTTATACTCCCAGCTACTGCTTCTCTACTTTCATCCGGGGATAGGGTAATGAGGCACCGATTACCGTTTCGTTCCAATGAAAAACTCATGTACCGCAGGGTGTCTACGATATCTAAACATGTTTAAATGGCAGTGCATAATCGGGAACATTAGAGAGTATTCTGGAGGGAAAAACAGTGTCACTCGTGAGATACTGATCCAGAAATTGTGATATTTCATGAATTATAGTGTATCATATATCTAAAGATAAAGATAAAACTTCATGATATGCACTATAGCCCTGCTAATATCGTGGGGCATATCGGGGCCATGGTCACCTTTTCTTAGTCAACTCCTTACGATGCGAGGTGAATTGGCATGTCTAGACATATGTCTACGATTTCACACAGGTCTTCCCGATATGTCTCATATATATGCTCTTTTTTATCGGTGCTATATCGGTAGGTCTAAATTTCCATTGTAGTAGGTGGACGCCAGGCCATAGTGTCGGACACAAATTGTACTTTAGGATATGGCGGCAAGCCGCAGTCTCGATAGTATAAAACATGTATATTTTAGAATGTAACGGACTCATGTGGCCGCAGGAAACCACGATGCTTTAACGCCATTGTAGAAAATCAGTTATCCCAAATCAATTGCTGACTTTTCATATTTTTCTGAAGAGGTTTATTTACTGAAACTGTAAGCACCCTTCTGCTTTCACACCAATAATTATTTATGCACACCAAATTTACTATTTCCGGGGAGCTCGGCCACCATATATACTCTAATGTTCGTTACCAAACACCTTAGATACCTCTAGAATATGTCTAGTTTCATCATTCCGTGATATATTTACACTCTGTCGCAACAGAGGGCACCACTGCTCTCCATTAAACCATTGAAGGAGATGTGGAAAGAGATCACTCAGTATTACGATACCAGTCAAAAAGATATTATGCAATGGAGTCCCTGCTGTTCTACCTTTGACCTCTGTCTTTTTATCTATTTTATTGAATAAAACGTCAATAGTACTTAACCCTTTAAAGGGCGGGTGACGCCTGAAGGCATCAACCGGCTGGGGGTGGATGATGCCTTAAAGGCAAATCGGACAATTTGGGTTGAACATTAAAACCCATGTCAATTTCCCGAAAATTTAATATGATGATCTCCAAGTATTGTGGAATACATATCTAACTTAAAAATCGTGGGTCACCGTGCTAGTTTTTGATTTATAGATCAATATTATGATAATTTCATATTAGATTATATAGAAATTCTAAAAAGTATTCTTTTCACTTAGTAAAACCCATGTCATTTTCCTCAAACTTTCACAGACTATAGTACAAGTATAGTACTACATATTTAGGTTTTAAAAATCATAGGTCACCGTCCTTGTTTTTGAAAGAATTGAAGAAAATCGTATTTTTCTGGATATTTCAGTATGTAAATCAAGTAAATGTAAAGAGGCCTATTTTACCTATTAAGATTGAATAACCTGGGCAAAATGTTAAATTTACTCATGTAGAAATAGAATGAATCCCAAGAAAACCAGTTTTTACTAATAACTGGCATCATTTAAAAATCACCAGGTGGAGCCGCTATGAATTGTAGGATATGCCTTTAAGGCATCATTTGATGGATATCTATGAAATTGTTTTTCAAAAGGAAATATTTTAACAATGAACTTTAAATTTTCACAGAATGTAGGTGTAACATCGTATTTTCGAATTCTAAATAATAGTTTTAAATAAAAACACTAAGGATAACATATCACATCACATGATAAACCTTGGAAATTTTAGTTCAGAGGACAATGCGCCCGTTCCCTAGAAGTGTACATAGTCACTAGTAGCCGTCTCCAAGTGTGGAGTTCTGACATAGGCTTCCGTCCTTAAAGGGTTAACATTTATTGCAGGATATGATCAAGCTTTCACGACCCAGGGACCCATTGAATAATCTAGGATCGTACAGGTAGAACCTTTTCTGTATGTCATGATGTGGGTCAACTTTATCCTATACTTATGGACAACCCTATGTATGTCTAAGACTGTCTTAGCGAACAGACTTAAATCATTAAACAACAACCATTGTGCGAGGTACAGAAAAGGGTCTTCATGTAGGATCCTAGATTATCAAGCGGGCCCATGTCTGTGTGTCGCCTTGTTCGTTGGAAGCCCTGGGATACAAGATTGCCAAGAACCAGGAAAACGTCCAGCTGTTGTAAATTTGCACAGTTTCTGTCTAATCAGATGGTAATTTTTAAATAACACACAAAATAAGAAAAACGGTTAACGTATTTCATAAACCAACGACCCTGTCTTAACTGAATGAATGTGATATGGAATGGATTTCCTTATAGATGGACTATCTGGGAATTATTTCTAGATTACTCTGTGTAATCTCTCCTTAGATTATATTTATTCTTATGCTTTCAGATCAAGATCTGGTTCCAGAATCGGCGCACAAAGTGGAAGCGAAAGTACACCAATAACTTAGAAATCCTAGCCCAGCAACACTACCTGCGCATGGGGCTACTTCCGGCCTACCCTTTTCACTCACCAGGGAGCGCTAGCAAGCCTACGCCTGCGCAGTACGGAGGTGTGTTCGGGGCGGGGGTGGGTGGGGTCAGGTCCCCGTTCCCAGCCCCCCAACCTGCCGTCAGACTATACCCGCCATTCACACCCGGACCTGGGATCCCTAGGATGTGACAGGAGAAGTAATGGGGTTTGTTTGGACTACCCAGATATGACTGGAGAAGTAATAGAACTTATTTAGACTACCCAAATGCGACTGAAAAAGTAACGGGGGTTGTTTGGACTACCCAGAATGTGAGTGGAGAATTAACGGGGTTTATTTTTACAACCCAGAATGTGACTGAAGAAGTGATGGGGTTGTGGGAATGTGTAAAAAAAGATGGTATGATGTGATGCCTATGGTAAGGCAAATAACGTATCCTAGTTCCTTGATAAGGTGTTAGGAAACACACTGGGAGTTCCAACCTGCAAGCAGATTCTTTGTCGTACTCGAAAGTCAGGCGGCATTAAGAATCTGCTGGGAAATTTGGCGATTTCCTGGGCAACCCATGAAGTTGGTACTACCAATGAGTAAAGTACCTTTCTCTTTACACGTTGTTACAACTAGTCGAGGAGGGAGCCTGTTAACAGGGTCTCTTACCATCAATTGGTAAGCGCACCTGGCACCTGGCTGCCAACTCCACTGGCACCCAAGTTGCCAGGGAAATACTGTCAATTGACGGGGATTCTTTTACAGTGTATTGCAGGCTCTGTGTGGTGTGACAAGAAAGGTAATCTGAGATATAGTTAATGTTTTAAATGGTGTAGCCCAACATTATGTGGCACATTTGACTTGGAACATGTGACTTTTATACATTTCTATGATATATGATATCTGTACATGCTACCCTATTGTTGACCTTGTGCTAACATGCATTTTTTCTCCTTTTTTAAAGGTTTTGTTCATTCTGTAGAAAGATTATCCATGAGTGTAAGGACACAGCTTCAAGCTGGCAACCTGTGGGGGAACGAAAGTGGGGGAATGTATAAACCATGGACTTACAAGATTGGTTTGATAGCACTAAAGATTGAAGTTGATCGGTACGGTGCATATAATGTAAATATTTTACATCGACTATACTAACGGTAATGTCTTGTGTGTATGCTCATCATGTATGATACTTATAATGTCCTAGACATGTGCTATACATGTATGATACTTGTGATGTCCTAGACATGTGTTATGCATATATGATACATATGATGTCCTAGACATGTGCTAAACATGTAAAATACTTGCGATGTCCTAGACATGTGTTATGCATGTAGAAAGATCCTCGATTAAACAAAGTTCCAAGGATTGGATGATTTGATTTGTTGTAACAGGATTTTGTTATAACGGATTTTTGTGTGGACAGCCTTATCACACTTAGACATGCAATTTTCTTCTACCATGTCCTGGATGTGTTGAGTATGGGTCGATAAGCATAGAGCTGACGTTCACAGGTGTATGATAATAAAGAAGTTTGCATACCTTCATGTCCCATTTACATTTCTCAATATTCATACTTCACTTGACTGACATATAGCAGAACGCCGATGACAGACCACCTGTTGAGCTGCTACACAATGGTAGATGGCGTTAACTGACTAGTGGCGCCGACTGGTGATTATTACTCACTCTGTCTGTGTTATAGTTTGGGAACCAACCCCTTTCTGTGTTGAGCTACGACATAGGGGGTGGTCGGGTTAATTCTACAGGGTACCTATTGTGTGCGCCTCAAACCAAGTATTTTTGTACATATTGATTGTGAAACTTAGCTTTATGTTCATGGCATTTAAAAAGTAGACAGGAAAGGACAAAAGTTATCCTCTCCAAGCAGTACAAAAGGTCTGGCAGGAGAGTAACAGACATTCCCTGTATGCTGGTTCCCCGGGAATCCGCTAGTAGGCAGAATTTTAGCACAACCACATACACAGGCGGGCACCAATCAAATTTCCATGTAGTGCAGCTCTGGCGGCCAGTGTATCTGTTTTAAGCCTACATTGGCTACCGGAACTACGTAGAATCTGGAGGGGTTAAATTCGCTGCCATCTTGTCCCATAAGCTGTTAGTGTCTGGCACTCTCCCTGACGATCTTCTGTAGTGCTTATAGAGTGTGTCAGTTCGTACTATTAAAGTCATTTTCCGTGTTCTTTTAACACATTTAATTTTATGTAATTTTCGAATAAAACGACAATAAAGCTACACTTTGGTATCACCTTTATGAGCTATACATATTTCTCAGTAAGTATTTCAGATCAGAGGTGGCGGCCAATCTATATTAAACCTTTCAGTTGTTGTGGGCCTATGTACATACTGTATGAATAGGATAAATATACAAGATGATCTTTTCTAAATATAATGTACATGTATATACTACCAATAATGCCCATCTTACAATATGTCGCTAGTTCATTAATAATTACAGGCAATTCTGATGATTCCTTTCTTCTCATAGAAACCATGATGCCTCCACCCCAAGTACCACTGGGACCATCGCAGCATGATTCATCTTTGTATTACCGAGGCCATTGCAGTATTAAGCCTCCAGGTATTACCACGACTATTGCAGCATGATGCTTCCAGGTATCCCTAGGGCTATCGCAGTATCATTCATCTAGTCATCTTTGATGATGATTTGATAAAAAAACACACAAGTTATTAGAACGAAAATGATAGACACAAATATTTGATTCAATTCAATACCATGCAACCGTTACCATAATGAAATAGAATTATGTGACTTCGCCACAATGACATGGCAAATACCCGATCAGAAGTTCAATGTAAAATGTATAGTTTTCAACAAGCGAACATTCAGCCATACAATAACTCTTCCTTGATACAACCAAGTTTATTTACAACAAATAACTAATACCCTAATATCCACAGCTGAAATAATGTAACTTTATACTGAACGTGGGCGGTGCAACGTCACTTTACATTACCCTCAATAGCTATCACAGACAATTGTATATAGACTCATAAAGTATCCCTTTCCAACACATTTGTATCAATTTGAACGACTATTGCAAAGTACATACCGCATTATCACATTCAAATTGTTAATAATTATTCATACTCATGAAAACTATTTTCAATATACATTGTACTATTACAGCGACCTATTGCAATATATTGAAAACTGATTTTTTTTGGGGTAGAAATATTATCGATTATTTGGGTAGAAATATTAGCCACAGCCGACATCATTGCCATTGTCAAAAAACAATGCAAACCCAATCCTGTCAATCGATAACCACAACGACACATTATTTTCATGCTTTCGACAAAGCTATAATGCAGGAATTAAGTATCATACTCTGACACACTATGACACAGAATTCTTAACATTTCGACACAGTTACGATGCATGCATTTTGATTTCTAGCCATTTCGTAGCCATGTCGCAAGCAGTGGGTGCCTAGCTTGATTCTATCATAGGATTTTTAAACCTCTTAAAGCCTCACGTCAATTGAGCTCCTAATGCACTTTACGATGCACTTAAGGTATCGCACACTTTGCGACTTTCTCCGTTTTTTTTAAGGAAAAGTCGGCGCAAAACTCCCTTGCGATATTTTCTGGTACAATATCGCAAAGTGTGTATGAGTTTCCTTGAGATATTTCACCACCCCATTTTTACACCCTCCCCCCCCCCCCCCCCCCCCCCATGCTGTTTTGGAGTTTGTTGCCGACTTTTCCTTGAGATTTTTAAATGAAGCATGTTGCTTTTTTTCCCTTTTGGACGCAACCTCCCACTGGGAGGGACGCTGGGAGAGCTGCCAGTTCACCTCCTAGCCCCTCTCAAACCCTCACAGCCCTTAACTATTTTTCCAGGGGATTTAGTTATAAGATAGACTTTCTTAGTTGTGATCTGTTTAGCCTCAATATATGTCTCCATTTTTTTTTTATCTCAAACAAATAATTATTGAGAAGAAATCTTCAATATGATTAATGTTTCTGGCAAAATTATATATACATATTCTTTTAATACTGATTTCTAAAACTGTATTTGTCAGGAGAAAATAATCTGCTCCAACAAAATCCAATGTTATATTATCAATTTTGATAAAATTGTTCTAAATAGGTGTTACATTCAAAACACCACTCTTCTGTAGGGTTCAAGGTGAGTGTGTATATAAGGATATAACCACAATTTCACCGAGAGTGTAGGGAGAGACTTGACGGACCACCACAACCTCTACCCCCATACCTACTCCTACCCCTGCTTATTCCGCGCCTAACTCCTGCCTAATCCCCGCCTAACCCCCCCCCCCCCCCCCTGGCACGGGCGGGAGGTGATGGGCATGGGCGGGAGGCTCTGAAGAAAGGCAGAGCGGCATTGCAGGCAAACGTGAGTGAGGACTTCACAACCAAAGCGGTGCCCCGGGAACCAGTATACGCTCACATAGACTGGCCTTAGTCCCTGTTTCCTACCCTTCCACCCCTTCTGAGTGACACAGGGACTGGTCTCATCCGTAATCAGCCGTGTAGACTGGCACGATTTTGCGCCGCATTCCCCAAGCAGAGGTCTGGGAGGTATAGGGTTACAGGGAGTGGCTTGGGGTCATAAACAGTTTTTGATTCATGGGCCAGTCAGAGAAGGACACATGCTATAATGAATTGTATTCCGATTTTCTTTAATCATTTAATGAATGTTCATAATCAAAGACTTGAGCAAGTCTAACGCTCACACTCCCTTCACTAACACTGAAGCCCTTTCCTACGGGGGGCGGGGGTGGGGATGGGGTGGGGGTCAGTGTTGGTGCAACCTCTACCAACTTCCACGAGTGCAGGGTGACGGGGGGCATGATTCTTTTTTTTTTTGTTATTTTGTCATGTATACGCCCCACGTATACATGTTGCATAGAGGATATTTTCCCTTGTATGTGCGCCTGGTGTGAAACACAGCCAAGACGCATCCATATTTAAAAGGAAACAGTCTTGTATATGCCTCAAACGCTGTCGTGAAATATAGGCTTATACATATGAAAACATGTAACTATAGAGCCGATACATGCACTTACACAATGGCGTAATATATATAGGAATAAAGTGGTTAGTTTCGTGCAGTGTACAATATTGAAATTCTGCATCGTAGTGTGCCGTAAGGTCTTCAATGTTTAACGCAGTAGATCTAACGCCTTGAACCCACCAATGCTGATGTAGAATTCAGTTCATCCAATGCACCCTGACACGCATTCAATTCAATGCAATTGTGCATCGTAGAGCGCGTTGTAAGCCAATGTAGCAGCGGTATGAAAATAACCTTGCTGCAGCTTTAGATGTTTGGTGATGCTGAATGTAAGGCACTGTGTTATTTCTATTATCTACTTGTGAGCATCGTGTTAGTCAACAGCAGGAGTACCTCATTAATATGACAGAAAGTGGAGAGGACAATATGATAATTATGTGATTGAGAAAATTAGTTTGTATTCAAGTGATATGCACTAAAAGAGAATTTATCTATAATTGTCATTCGAAGTCTAATTGCCGACGCATGGCTGGTTCGTATAACATTGTCCGGCAGAGTACATGGTTTTCAGGACATAACTTTTTTTTTTAAACTACACCCATGAAACCCCTAAGGGGTATTGGCCAAGACAACATTTACTGACGAGTTAAGACACTATGGGCGATGTGGGACACCTGCACCGGTGTTGAATGAACAATTCTTATGGATATTAAATGAGATACATGTATTCTTTAAGCAGGCCTACGACACTGACTGTAATCGTGCGTAAAATTTTGAATAGACCCGCACGGGTCGAATGGACGATCCCTCACACAGTGCCACAAGTTCGGATGTATAATTGCATTAGTTATATTCATGACATAAGGACCAGCGGCACGTCTAACAAGACGTTTGGCAGTATCTTAGTTCATATATGCCAAGAGTAAAACATTTGTATAACATGTAAATAAATATGTATCACAGCGCAGATACAGTACTCGTCGATTTGGTATCCGTTGGAAGACTTTGAAGAAGGCATCGGACTCTGGTATATTATTATGAGCAATCCTGGAAGATGACAAACAAAAAATATACATCATGTCACATTTCGAAATACAGGGAAACGTCCATACTATGGGCAAATTATGTACATTTTTTGGCTTTTCTGACACCCAGGGCAGGAAAGACAACGAGACAAAATACCATTAACGGGCATCATTTCCACCATAGCCAAGACGTTTGCTCATTATATATACATGTACCTATAATCAAGAAAACTGCTATTTCATCTGCTTACTTGAAGCGTCACAAACGTTATTATCACTGCACCCTTAATATCATGTAGTATTTGATGGACATTCAGTAATTATATTTCCTCATAGTAAGGGTTATATTGGAGGGGGGTCCTAAGCTCGACCAGTGAAGGTGGATTATGTTTGCTGATGAGTATACCATGAACTATTAAACTATTTGATGAAAATTATACTGGACATTAACTGATCTAAGAATTGATTTGCTTCATATGACTTAATCTGAATTCATCACTGTTATAAAGAGTTAGCAATATTGTTGAAAATGATACTGGAAATTTAAACTTAATACCATACTAAAACTTAAAAAGGCAAGATAATGATTTTAATGGTTCAATAAGGAACCTCTGTGCACATTATGAACTCGCCTGGTGTTTAAATCTTGATTTTGCAGAGATATGTTAGTGTACTTTGTTAAGCACTTCACAATCAGAAAAGTTTGAAGCTACTCTCAATAATGTACAATTCTTACATACCTCAGCGAGATCCCGCCCTTTTGTCTCTATAGGTAAAAGGAAGGCAGCGATTGCGCCTAATACAGCAATTCCCGCGTACACGGAGAGACCGATGTAGATGGACCGAGCCAGCAAAACCTGGAGTAAAACATTCAGTCGCTCAGAAAACACATTGAACATTAGAAGTTGCCAGATGAGTTAGTCCAAAGACGAAGATATCGTATAAGAGACAATAGTCGATGTTTTTATGGACAGGCGACCGTAAACCACGTGGTTGACGCGTTGTAATACATGAGAGTCAGTGAGTGTATAACGAGTAAATTATCCCAGGAATTACAATATTAAATGTATATCAATAGCAAATATTTCTTTGCTCTATAGCACAAATGGAATATTTTACCATATACTATGGTTCTAAGGGCAGTATATCATGGATTTGAATCCATATACCACAGTTATAGTAAGTGGCAAATTTTTAATGATGGGTCCCAATCCATTCTGTTTGGGGACTTTGTATACGATATCCATAAACAAGTAGTTACATTGCTATTAGAACAATATTGAATTATTTTCATCAAATATGAAAAATGCAAAAGAGGAGGCTGAGATGCATAAAAAAACACCTTGCTTTTCTAATATCCAGAAGTGATCAAACATCATAACGATAATGGTAAGCACATGTAGTCATTGAGATGAGACTATGCTTCAATGTGAACCACTGTGATGCTCATTGAATATAGAGAGATAGAATGAAGGGAGGATACATATATAAATAATGCATAAAGGATGTATAGAAGGTAGGTAACCACTGGCTTTAGAGAGTGATAACGCATAAAGGATGTGAAGAGGGTAGGTAACAAGTGAGTATAAAGAGTGAGAATGTATATGGGATGTAACGAGGGCAGGTAACCACTGAGTATTGAGAATGAGAATGCAGAGAGGATGTGTCCTCGGTAGGTAACTACTAAGTATAGAGAACAGGAACTGGACGACTGACCTCTGCGATGTATGGCGTAATAATGGCTCCTGCACGTCCAAATGATGACCCCACACCAACGCTGAGTGCCCTCACCTTTGTCGGGTAAACCTGCGGTAAAGTGAATACAGTATCTACATTGTTTATTTCTTAACTCTGGGGTTAATTTCAGTCATTAGCCAGCATACAACATTCAGGCAGATGCAAACAATTGAACCTTTTTCTTGTACATCGGTCGTGCAGAAAAGGGGTCTGTTGAATAACTTGTCTATGGAATTCCAGGGCACAAGGAGACTTTATACAAGGGATATAGGTTAATGATATTCAAGCTCGTTCGACAGTGCTACTTCACCAAAGGTAGTCCGCAAGTGTTGAATAGCGCTGACCTACATCATCCCTGGATTTCCTTTAAGTACAGAATAGGGTCTTCAGGTACGAGCTTAAATCATTCATCAGGCCCTTGTTTAGCAAGGGGTGCATCCTTATCTAAAAGACACGCGAGGATAGCGCGTAGCAACAACTACGCTGAAAATATGATAACGCAGATCAAACCCATGGTAATATTATATCATTGTCCTCCTTTCAACTTTATGGGAACATCTTGTAGTTATTGCACCCAATTGTTCCGAATAATTAGAACCTCGACATAGTGCCCGTGAGGTGGCAGCTTTTTTTCCTCCATATTTTCCTTTCTGTAATCTCCTCGATAGCAATTTCTAGACTATGATGTAAGCTTATAAATAGTAAAGGTTCATATTAGATGGATGATGAATAGAACTACCATCTCATCAATGTGGAATCTCACCTCAGTATGCATAGAAAATCTCACCTCAAACGTGCAGACAATCTCAACTTAGTATACAGAGGAAATTTCACCTCAATATTCATAAAAAAAATCTCACCTCAGACGTGTAGACATAAAGGACCTGGAAGGCGGAGGAGGCAAAAGCGCGTCCCGTGAAGAGTAGAATCATCATTGGTATGCTGAGAGGAGAAAGAGTGCCTGTCACCATTTGTTATTTTCAATTGTTAGCGAGCAGTATTTCTAATGTAGGAAGAGTAATATAGTTACCTAGGATATCTAGAGACATGCCTGATTTGTGAATTCAAATGAGCTTTGATGTATGTTCATGTATTGGTTGATTCATATTCTACAGTATTTTCGCTTTTTTCAATCGACCCTTGAAATCTCACAAGTTAAGTAGGTAATAACTAAGAACAAATGGTATGCTCGTCATTAATGAATGAGCATGACATTTTTTTTAAACTAACAATTAAACGGTTTCGGTTATCTTCAGTATGTGGGGCATTTTCAGTAAACCACTTGCAGGATCCGAATACATGTACATACATATCAAATAGAGCATAGTGGACTGTGGCTTTGATTAGGGGGAGTGTAAACAAATGTTGCTTGGTACTTCAGGGATGTTAGGATACTTGTCAGCTCCACCCCCTACCCCGGCCTATGCTGTACTGCAACTAAGTGCGTATTAAGTGTTTGCTCTGGCATCACTTCCGAAATTGGTGCCCTCTGTGGTTGATTATGACCACTACATTTGAATCATCATTTTGCACTTATTGTTACTGAGATCATCCAGGTGGCATCTTACAACGATATTACTTAAAATTTATGAAAGATAAAATTTGTTCAAATACAATTTATTTTAGACCACTAAAAGTAAACAATGGTGATACTCAGATAACAAATTGATAGTCATGTCGATTGTGTCTATCACTCTGCCTAAATCGCGTTAGTATTTATCGACCAATTACAGCCATTGACTTATTTCAATTCCTGGGGTTTTAATGGATTTGGCTGCCTAAGAAAGCCTGGGAACCATTGAAAATATGTCTGGGATGCCATCAGTGGGAGGCCGGGAGCTTGTGTGGGGAGGCTCAGGGTGTGGAGATTCAAGGCTTCAAGGTAAAGCTCACATATTCTGGAAATCATGATAAGATGAGTTGCATTTGACTGTATGTCTTTGTAGGTCTTATCTGTCTGTTCCGGCGTATAATGGAGGACCGCCTAGTTCTGGTGAATTGTACTATCGTTATGTTGATGAATTACCAAAAATATGTTCAGAGGTCAGTGGGGATGTTCAGTGGTGGAATCATTTGTTATGGCTGAATTTATAATTCAGGGCAGAGTAGGAAATCTTACTTGGACATGCAGATACAGAGAAGCCCACAACACAGAGACAGAACCAGGAGCTCCACCAGGACGGACATCTTGCGGCCGATTATATCAATTAGGAAAACTGTCAAAAACAACCCTGGAAAAGAAAGCAAGTATCATAAATGTATCTTTCTTCTTCTCTATGATACAAATGCAGAGGGTATTTTACCATTACAGTAGAACCGCACATAAGCGGACACCTTCTACTCTTCTTCCTTTAACTTCCAAACATGCACATCCCTACAAATCGAATTCATCATTTTGTCACCGACCCACTCCTATATTGAAATCATTCAGTTACATTTCATTTCAACATGTCATATTTTATGTATCTATCTTGATATTCATAAAACTCTTTAATAAAATGTATCCATATTTTCAATGAATATATTATGTTTACCCATCTCCGCATTTTCTTTTTCATTCATCGGGGGGGGGGGGGGGGGGAGTTATAATAATGATACATAAAAACGGTGTAATATGTGAAACCATAGTTATGGTGACAGTACGGGGTAGATTTATGAGTTGTTTCGGAGAAATTCGTTCTGAACGAGCCGGCACGGCGAGTTCAGAACAAATTTCTCTGAAACAACGAGTAAATCTACCCCGTACTGGCACCATCATTATGGTTTCATATTATTATATACCTTAATTCGGTCTTAATTCGCTCAAACTGACCGTAATTAGACGTTGAAGTGACTTGGCACAACTCTCAAACATGATGTGTACGTTAGCAGACACGCCGGATGTTGATAACCGGAAGTGATCACCGCGCAGGCGCAAATACATTATAGCGCCGCATAAATTAAGGCACGGTTACCCTGCTACGCTCGATCGTCCTGTCAGACAGCTATACTCGAGCGGTGCAGTGTCTCCGCTATATGTTGACATCGACGAGTCGCCCGCTCGGCCCGTGAACGTATCGAAATCGGTATTTCTCGCATATATAAGCTATCCAAAGTGTATGACGTGGTTCGTTATCGTATTCCACCTCGATGTTTGATGTATTATCATACTAACTCACTCCGTGGTTACTGTACGACGCCACAGAACTCGCGAAGTGAAGCGATCAGCCATTTTTGAATCTTGAACCTAGAATTCTGTTGTCGGCCTCTCGTCCAATCAGATTGCGTTATTTCGTCAAAGGGTGCAGTCTGTCACCCAAAGCGTGCCCGTGAGGGTCAAAGGATGCAGTCTGTCACTATCCAAAGGCACCAGTACAACGATTCACGGCGTACAGTGCATTCTGTGTACGATAACTATACCCCTAGCAGCAGTACGTATTTACACTGAGTTAGTGCATAGGTATATAATAATATGACCCACATGCCCGTATTGGCAGCGATGTAATATTGCTGTGAAATAATGCACATATTTATACAGTTCTAATTGTATGATGAGGACCCACCAATCGGGGATCGTATCAAACTTGCTTTGTGAAATGAAAAAAAGTAGAAAAGAAAATCGTACCCGGTAGTTCTGCCGCTGACGTCCAAATCAGCTCAAAGTAGTCTGACGTAGTGAGTGAGTCGCATTCAGCGGCACAGGCGAGATCCTCGCTTTCTACGTACGAAACCATGTTGGCTGAAAGACACCAGAATAGACACAACTACAAGGAGCCGTATGGTACCATATCAGCTGAGGGTCGGACGTGTAGATATAAAAACATACTTAATATTGACTGGCTTCAGTTGTAGTTATTGTATCCTAACTATTTTTATATCGATTTTGGTGTTGAACCATTCCAATAGGGGTGGAAAATGGGGTTCAAACCTAAACACCATTTGTTAAACTTTGCTCTGGGGGGTTAAAGGTTTCTGTATCCTTACCAATTCGTTCATTTCTACCCCCCTTTTTCTGCTCGAGTTATTTCCAGCCCTTGTTTGCCACGCCCTGTGTATAGTGTATTACATTGACGGTTCAGCGATTACATTGGTTTGGCATTTCAGGTTTTCAGTCTTTTTTTCTGTTCCCACCAGAGATGATGTGGATAAATTAGTTATAAACTGGTCAGTTTCTTGAAAAAAGGAGAAACCCAACAAAGACGATTATTACATTACACAAATACACCACTGAATACTGACCTCCTTGACACGTGTTACCAGCTTTGATGAAGTCCGTTGTGAACAAAATAAGACCGTAGTAGAGGAATGCTGCAGAGAACCTGATGATTAAATCACAAGATCTATTCAGTCATTTGATTTCACAATGGATCATAGAATATTTATATACGCGGGAGTACGACAAGCAGCGCGGCGGTATGCTCATTTATTAGAAAAAAGTTTATCTTTTCTGGCAGATCAGATTGTGACTGTAACTGATCTTATAGTAATTACTGACAATACTCTCAAAACAGATCGTGGTAAAGGCATTTTATATATTTGTTCATTTTATTGTATAGACTAGTCATCATAATTATTATCACTTTACCAGCTCGGTTGTTGATAGCCCTTGAGACTCTAGATTACTTAAGGAAACATATATGTATTATGTCTTTATCACTTAATTACCATCTTTTCATCTCATAAGTCACCAAGCACATAGATAAACCATATAACTTGATTGTAGTTAATCAGTACAAGTTGGACATAGCAAAGTCGAAATGTTACATCAAATGCTTAGGCCTGAAGTGGATAAATGGAAGTTCTACCGAACTCGGTGGTTCTGTAAGACATATTCCCTAAAAGTGATACAAAAAATATTCCACCTGCCAACAAAATATTCCCTGATTCCTAGGAACCACTCGTTCAAATGTCAAAATCGTAGGAGGATAGAAGCCACAACAGTGTCCTGCAGAATCAGCACTTGTCTCATGAGTGTTCCCAAGAATCGGCTCTCGTCTCAACTGAGATTTAGTCCTCATCTTTATATCAAGAAACTAAGTGAGAAATCAATTCTTTTCTACTCATGGAACTCAGATATCAAATCTTATTTCTAAGATTTATATCTAAAATGATTTATTTAAATAAAAACGACCAGCAATTCTCCAGGAGAAATGAGGTCTCATCTATTTGGACGAAAAAATAAGGAAATTGCAATCTTATTTCCTATAATTTTCTCAATCCATGCACCTTGTCCATATCACTTCAACATGCATTATCACCGGATTAGCAGTGGAACTGCATATATAAAGGCTTCACTCACCAGAGAAAAGCAAGCAGGGCTGAAGTACGCCTGAAGTGTGGCGTGAGCAGATCTTTGACTCGGCCCCGCTCCTTGACCTCAATACTGAGCAGCTCCCCTGGTGGCAGTGTCTTGCCGTTAGCTCGCGCCAACTGCTCCAGGGTGCGCTGCGCTTCTTCCCGACGTCCGCAGGCCAGGTCAAAGTGAGGGCTGGTCGGTAGGAACTGTAGTACGGGTCAAACATAGCAGATATATTGGTGTTATACAGGGAAGGATATATACGAGAACCTGTTTTGCTAACATCGTACTAGGTCAATTTCTCGGTCGGCAGCAGCTCTTGTGGGGGTCAGAAATACATGGTAGATTGGTCCTAGACAGAGCAGGATATACATAAGATACAAGGAACTGTTCCGCTACTTCTTTATCGACCTGATATGTGGTGTCCACAGAAAACAGATAATGGGTTTATCGCTAACAGAAGAGGATAACACCTTGTGTATCCTCCTAGGAGGATACATGAAAATGTCTATGCTGTCACCCCACGGAAACTTGAGGGTTTACACAAATAAAAAAAAGATGGCACCAATGTTGAATTTATGATAATCAAATATGGCCATTCGTTGTAAGTTCTTGATGGGTAGTGAAAGGTGGACAATGAATGAAATATTGACTGTTTTTCAAGACAAGTGACCACATCCTCCTTATAGTTGACCCTGCGCAATATCCTGTCTCTCGGATATCACTGCGTGTTAACTACGCACAGGATACGGCTACTCCAATTAGAAAAAAAAGTCAATATGTTTGTGTATATATCTATCCAGATCATACCATGGGCTGGTTGGCAGGAACTGTCGTGGGGGTCAAGCATGCAAGATGATGTATTATCATATACAGCTGCACAAAGTTAAAGGTCAGCTGTATGAATTCTATTCATCGATGAGTGACAGACACATATAGTGTGTTCCTGTGTGACTAGCTGTCATATAAAACCGTAATTGGTAAAAGGTAGTTATTGATATATATTGATTATATATATATATATATATATATATATATATATATATATATATATATATATATATATATTGATGAAAGAAAACCCTACTACAATTGTCGAGTGGCAAGCCTATAAAACCTAAATGCAATGCACTGTATACTCACAAAGGTAAAAATGACGAAGAGTAGGACAGGTGTGCCCGTAGCCAGCAGCCACACCCGCCAGCCGTACGGCATGAGGAAGAGGGCGAGCAGGGCGGTGAGCATACCGCCCAGAGCCCACAGTACCTGTAACAACACACACGTGGTCAGGTACAGAAAGAGGAAATTGCGAGTGAAAGTATTATTATAATATACAGATGTTAAGAAGGAAAAGTTTGGCAATAGTTAACAAGATTTGACTTTATCGAGATGGGCAACTTTCGGAGCAATCGACGCTGAGTATGTGCGAACTTCATTGGTTGTCTAGAATATTGCTACCTTAATGCCTGGGCGATGTCAGAACTGTTGGAGCTATGTTTTACTCTAGCTGTAGAACCGCCAACCATGGCGAAGTTTCTTGATAAATAAAATTGCTATGAACAACTATGTCTCAAAAATTTGCAAAATATGTATGACGTAAACATAAATCTCAAATCTGAGGCTTGATGGTGACACATGTGAGAATTCCCCAGAACACTCTAACAAAGCACAATAAGGCGACCTCATAGCTTGAGAACTACGCCCTTCTAACTGCTAATGTTGGCACAGCCTACCTCAGTACAATAAAACTTACGATCGTTGTTATCCCTTTCCCTTCAGCACCCTATTCCCCTGCAGAGTGTTAAAGCGGGCGTCCACCAACCATGACAAGGCTACGACAATGGGTTCCCAACTAGGTCAAGGACAGGCCTATGATTGGAAGGCCTGTCGTAGCCTTGTCGTGGTTGGTGGACCCTAGTTCCAGACAAGAGGCTATGACAAGGCCAAGACAGGCTGCGACATGAAGCTTGATGTTCTACAAAATTACTTATAAAATAGTTAACCATTGTAGAACTGGTAACAGGTGAAAAACGGTGATTGAGACAGGGGTGTGATTAATCACAAAAGGATACATTACCTCTACTAAAATGATCAACTTTCCTCTTGTTTTTGATGGTAGGAATTCTGCGAAATAGGTGACCCTGAAAATATAATTATATAATCTATTTGAGACCCTTATCTATATTACTTTTTTTAGAATTATCGTGGTATACGCTAGGGTTTTGGCAAATTTGATAAATTCTGTTGGTTAGAAACAATTGCTACATTTACACAATTTGTTTACCGGCGCTGGTAGCCCTGGTGGGATGCTACCGGGTATTACTGGGGTTAAAGCAGGGGAGCATAACTAACCCTCCATGTGAATGATCGTAATTCACCCCTGCCATCGGTTCACCACTGACATGTGCAAAGATCTATAAAAGAAAATCTGGCACGGCAGTCCCAGTCATCCCAAGTACCAATGAGAATTGTGACTGCAACCTGCTGCGCTCTGCGGCAGCAGGTTGCTGCGGTGTACCATGAATCATAGGGCCATGATAACCTCCTGGTTATTATTACATACCTATAGCCGAACGTCGGTGAAATACTACCCGCTCACGGGGGTGTAGTATATCGCGACTCCGGCCCACTATGGTGCGCTTCGTCGTACTGCAAGATTCTAACGTGCATGTAACTAACTCACCGCAGCGCGGTAGGCGGGCATATTCAACGTCATCGCGACCAAAAACAACATGACAAAAGTCGTCGAATTGCGACTTTAAACTCGCGATACACGCCCCCCGTAACAACTACAAGTTCCTAATGACCAATCGTCGAGGTAACTAACGTGTGGCTCTCACCTGACACCGTTTAAATTGCTTAAATATGCGAAATCCATCGATAATAACAACACGATCCACAACGGGGGACGCACAGCACGTTGGCTACCAGAGTTCCAGTATCACTGGCGCCATACAATTCAGAGACCGCTCCACGTCGGCAGTTCCCGGGTTTTCACCCTCCCACCTCCCGGTGCTCAGTGAATGTCGAAGTCGCCGTATTCAAACGCCGACATCTTCGGTTTAAAGCGACCGATCTTCATCATATTTGGTATGATTATAGGTTATATATGTGCTGTACTCATGTTAACATTTCATTGCTTAATTCCTAAGGGAGGTGAAGTTACAGCGTCATCTGTTGCTACACATTTACGCTGGTTGTCGACGTCATAATTACGTTGGCTACCAGAGTTCCAGTGTCACTGGCGCCACACAATTCATAGTCCGTTGCCGCGTTTTTCCGCTAGCGGGGCGCTAGCGGGAAGAGAGTCAGCGTTTTATGATAGAATTAAGGTATGTAAGAATAAGAATCGCAATTCGACGACTTTTGCCATGTTGTTTTTGGTCGCGATGACGTCGAATATGCCCGCCTACCGCGCTGCGGTGAGTTAGTTACATGCACGTTAGAATCTTGCAGTACGACGAAGCGCACCATAGTGGGCCGGAGTCGCGATATACTACACCCCCGTGAGCGGGTAGTATTTCACCGATGTTCGGCTATAGGTATGTAATAATATGAGGAAACGTGGTTGCTGAGCCCGTACGGGTGGCCTTTCGAGGTCATTTGATGAAAAAATAAGGCCCGATGCCGCAGGCTAGAGGGCCGTATTTTCTCATCAAATGACCGAGAATGGACACCGTACTGCCTCAGTCACTACGTTTTCTTAGTACTATACATCTCCTACTCGTTGAAAAATCTCTTTTATTAATTTTTCTGCACCTCAAAAGGCCACTGCTGTTCACGACGGCCCGCTGCCACAGCGGGCGCGAACATCATTTATATCACACCCCCAGCAGCGGGCATTAGTTCATACATGTTCGGCCATAGGTGTATAGTACTACAGCCTATGGGAACTTGTTCCAGCCTGCCTTGATGTGGTGCACTGTGGATATTCATTCAATGTCCAACAGTTGAGCATGAGTTCAATAAGATACATGCATGAGTTCAATAAGATACATGCAGACCCCTGGATAAGGTGAACAACTGTTAAGGCTGCCGAGGCTGGTGGGAAGGATATGATTTTGATTTAGGGAAGTCAATATCAGTGTGTTTCTGTGTATATCGGGAACCTGGTGGACCCCCACCTTCTAGATGCTTTATACAAATTAATACTGAATTATTGACACACTCGAGGAGTTCTACGCTCCACAGGGGCACACTCACCGCATGGCAGCCAGAGGACAGTAAGATTGACACTACATATGACGTCTGTTCAAATTCAGTCATATTGGTACTAAAAATTACGGACAGTTTTGATAATTAATCTCTTCACATAGAAACAAATATAAATCGTCATAATAGGGACGTACATGGACCATTATCTCGTGATTGGCTTAACATGGGTAACTCGTTCTCCATGCCCCTACGAGTATTACAGTCCATTCCCTGGACATCATATTATGTTAATGTCACAGTCCTTGTTCTCCAACATGCTATGCAATATTTTCTGGCTTTGTCATGTTCATATTACTCCATCTACAACTCATGCAGAACGAAGACCTTGACCAAAACTTGTTAGTTTCTTCTTTAGAAATCTACAGGCAGACGTTGAATCGACAAGTTGGCAGCTGAGAAAAGTGACCTTACACCAATAACAGGTGTCAGAATACTTGAATTTATTGATGAGAGTCCTGGAATTTAAGTAACTTTGCCAAGGCCTCGCTTTGTAAATTCCGGGACTTTCACTTCGAAACTATGGAATCTGATCACATAAGTCACTTTCCCTCTACTACTACTACACAGATGAGAAGAAATGGCACACTCACGCTTGAGGACCTCCTCCAATGCCGAATCCAACGAGGCAGCGGAGTAAGAGGATCCAGAAGAGATTTGGTGAGAATGTGCTCATGATGCCATAAAATAGGACCCAGACAGCACTGAATAGCAGGCTCTACAATACAATATAGAGTAAATAATGAAAACATAGAGTAAATGATGAAAACTCATAAAACATGAATTACACACTATTATATAACAGGCACTACAATAAAACAAAATGTAAATGATGAAAACCTATAAAACAGGAACTGCACAGAACCACATAACAGGCTCTACAATTTAACAAAGGGTAAGCAATGATAAACCATGAAACAAGAACTACACAGTACTATATATATATATAACCTGGTAGCACATAGTATTACAACGATGTGAATATACATGTATTGTGTATTGTTCACAGGATTCTGTGTTAAATTGGATACATGGAAGAACGCCCAAATTGTCAAGGGTGGATGCATTTGCATCCTTTTCTCTCGTGAATACAGAGAAACAAATATTATATAGCAGGTTCTACACGCAAGGTATAAGAGTTAACAATGAGAGACCGGCAGGTTCACAATAAAGATAAATAAAAGCACATTTCTGTCGGTTTTTTTTATCATACGCATCAACATGTAGCCAATCAGGAGGAGGACATTCATACCCTGCTTCCATAGAAGGAATGCTTGTATATTTGACTTAAAGGTTTACAAATCTTGTACCAAATACTCATGGTGTTAATCAATTTATATTGCAATGATAATTTCATGTAAAGGATTTTGACATTTTATCTTTCTGAATAAGATAGATCGAAACTCATCAATATAACATATATCTTCTGTTATCGAATATATATTCTGCTTTTGCAGTTAAATAATTTTCGTGGATGGTAATATGAAGACTAACCTTTTTTCGTCCATACTTGTCTGCCAAATTCCCGAAGGCTATCGAACCAAACAGGAATCCAATAAATACAACCTAAATGAAGTAAAGTATGAAGCAATCAGTTAGACATGTGTGCAGTACTGCAAGTATTTGAGCATGGTATTCATTGTAAATTTAAAAAAGAAAAAAAATACAAAATAACATAGAATATACAATCATTGTATTTTCTGTGATCTTGCAAGAGGGTTCTGAGGAGTGAAAAATTATATGTCATTACAATCTAAACTTTAAAAGAAATCAGATTTTCAAACAAAAATCAAAAGATTTAAGACACGTTATCCTAGTAACAATAACAATAGTGCCTAAAGGTAGTACCTTAGACTAGTTGTCAACAGTCCAATTACATCTGTTGAAGGCCTAATATTTGCCGGAACGTTGTCACTAAACTATACCTGTATACTACTTATCAGTGTTCAAACAGCATCGTGTACAGGATGTGTAGGTTGCACTTCACTACGGAAGTATAGTATTCAAACCGTCCAATGATTAATCTCCTTACATGTGTGTCTAAGTATAAATAAAAGGTATAAAGTATAAAGTAAAGGTTTCCAAGCTTAGGTATCACAAAGAGGCACACAAAAAATGGTATCATAACATTCTTTTCTGAATAATTAGGTTTTGCGCCATCTCGATTTATATCTATGAAGATAATCCAAGTGATACTCACTGTGGTGATAAAAGCCTCTTGTATTGTAGTAATGTGCCAATCACACAGCAACACGGGGCCAAGTATGGACAGCACCATGATCTCCATCCCGTCAGCCACCTGGTGGACAACAAAGAACCATTTTGACTTGAGTACCATATAGGGCACAGAGTGATTACTAGTTCGGATGTCATCCATGCTGGTTCCCTCGCCAGCTACGTGCCTACGATTAGCGCCAGTCCCCAGTATGTGCCCCCCATATGCAGAGATCGAAATAATTGGACAGTGGCGGAAATTTACATAGACATAACAACATCTGACCTAGCACGAGATTTAGAAGGAAACTCACGAGATGGAAAAAGCTTGGTCCGTACTCCACCGAGTTTGACCGCAGAGTAATTCATGAAGCGAAGCTGAGTGAATTACTCTGTAGTCAAACGAGGTGGAGTGCAGACCAATTTATTTTCATCGAGTGGGTTTCTGATTTTATCTCACCCCGTATAACACTATTTATTGATGAACTTCCATGAACGGCCGTGGAGTACGAGTTCCTAATGTTAAGCCTATGGAGAAAAATACCGGGGTGAGATAACATCCAAACGTGCTGTGTTACATGAACATCATGAATAAACATAAAGAACCTCGCTTAGGGGACACCCCGTGTAAGGGGACCCATTTAAGGGAACCCCTTTGCTCGGAACGTTTCCCTCGATCAGATGTTTGGTTCATCGTCGCGGAAAGAGACACCTTACGTCAAGGGACACCTTTGCTCGGGACGGAGGGTGTCCCTTTATATGTGGTTCTACTCTATTGACAAATTTTTAAAGCTATACTATTTGTGACATTTGAAATGTATCGAGACGTTTAGACATACATAGGCCGTGTTTTATATGTTACTTACCCAAGCAAACCCTGAGAGGATTCCTAATCGGATCTGAGGCCATCCAATCCCGATGTGCTCCACTGCCTCCTCCAGGCTATAACCTACAGATACAAAGCAAGTCTGTCAGTCACTCTTACGGAATTATATGGAACTATGGTTAATGTGGCTAAATGAATATGAATATGAATCTGCAAATCTTTTAGAATGTATCAAAGGGATGCCATGACGATAATAGTTTGTCACACTGTACGGACTGGAATCTGAAATGCTGACCAGTGGGTGTGAGACAAACACAGATGTGTAATAATATGGGAGACAACAAAATGTTGTAGCGACATCAAACTGTGGTAAGTGTTGTTTTTTTTAAGACTTTTATTTACACTGGAGATCGCATTACCTACCCGCATTAAAAGATGATTTGTCCAGAACGGAAATTGTCCAATCTTTTTAGCGTTTATTTTAACCCCGTGTAAAGGGTCACCCACCCCGATTCCCACTAAGGGTTTTTAGGGCATGTGTGAGGCTTCAGTTGGCGAATATGAGCACAAATTTGCAGGAATCTCCCATGTCGCTAATGGGACGCTTGCCCTACCCGTATGTTGAAGGTATGAGTCAGCGACTCAGGTTTGTCCCAAAAAGGCACTTGTCTCCTGCGATTTAATTTCAAACATGTTTGAGATATTCGGGAAAGTCGTTTATTACGAAAATCTCACGAATAACGGTTTCAGAATGATATAGAGGGTGTTACTGGTCCGAATGTTATTCTATTTAATATCTCTATACTCAGATTAACTATTTTCTCTTATGATTCACTTCTAGACATGCTAAAAGAGAATTTAGTTTTCTGATCTTCTTTCACTAAAAGCAGCCTCTGAGAGTCACAAAATGGCAGACCTTACAATAATTCCAGAGGAGGTGTGAAGCGCAGCGCCCCCTATAGAGACCAAACTCATATATATATATATATGCCATCGCGGCAGGGTTCAAGGCGCCACTTTCAAACCTGCAAGCAGAGGGGAAGGAGCTCTTGACAATGGACTGTGTGAGGCTTGTAAGCCATAGCCTATGTGAAATAAGGCTGTATTCAACAATACCAAACAGCCATAAAACGTGGAGCTCTATTGAGCTCTATGGAGCTCTATTGAGCTCTATTGTGGTTTGGAGTACACTCTATCAATATCTGAAAAGATTTTTGATAGAGCTCTAACAGTTTGTATGTAGTAGCTGTTGCTAGTTAGCCTATTTGTGTATAGGAATCTCCATACAGCTGTCATTTGAGACCATGCCAAAACGATAGGGGGCGCTGCGCTTCACACCTCCTCTGCAATAATTCTTAACTCACTGCAGCCTAAGATTACATAGCTTATAGACAAGGGCTACCAGCTTTAGGCACATTAGACTGGCCGCCACCTCTTGTCTCCACCCTGTTTAGACTAAGAGCTTAGTCGGGTTAAATCACATACGGTATCTGGTGTGTGCGCCTAGATCCAAGTAATTCTGTTCCATGTAGGTGCTTATAGCAGAAATATCTAATAATAGATATCCATTGCTAACAAATTGATGATTAAACCTAGGGTAATGGTCACTGTATTTTTCAGAAATACACACAAACGGAAATAAATGGTAAATTGGCTTTGAGGTTATGAAATAATGCACCCTCCAAGCAGTAAGAATGAACTTGTAGGAGGGTAATAAACAGTTCTCGCTACTGGTTCAAGGCGTCCACCTATTCAATCCGACCAGAGCTAACGTAGTGTAGCTCTGGTTGCCTGTGTATAGACACATCGACTGTCATTCGTGCCTGAGGGCTCTAAATAGGTGGCGCCACTGTTGTGGTCTCTTTCACAGAGACTTGGGGGGGGGGGGGCGCACAACGCTCGGACAAAGCCCGTCTTTTCTAATAGAGTAAAACCCAGGAATAGCCATATCAAAATGTAAATCAATGGGGGCTAAAATTTGCATTTTAGCAAAATGGGGCAATTTTGCCGTTTTCAATGGCTTTGAGGCCATATATAGAATAGTTTCAAATCCGCAATCAATGATTTTAGTTTCTGGAACATAGTTCAGAGTCGTAGTTTACCGTGGCCCCGTACATTTTCTATTGGGATTTTTCAATCGAGTGACAATAAATACTTAAAATGAATATCTATACGTGATACAGTGCCACACATGACATGCACATCTGCTCGATGTGTGCTGTGTAGTGTGGATTAAATCAATCATGACAAAGGTGATAGCAGGAAAGTAGATAAATCTAAATTGAAAAGTTGACAGAAAGTGAAAAATCAAAATCAAAATGGTAAATATTGATTAAGGGTGAAGAGCACAACAGATTCCCCTCCAGGGTTCGTTACAGGAATCTGAGGAGTAGAAACTTTATTTAGTAGTCCTCCTATTTGTATGATTTGAACAAGCCTCGCACTGTTTCTAACTGCCGAATTTTGCTATTATTTGTTCTACAATAAATGTGTCACTGCACGAAACTAACCGCCTTATATATGAATGCACCCGGCGTATATAGGTATGCTTTTGCGTATACAAGGTCGTCCTATTCCCCGTGTGTATACGCCACATCTGTAGGCGCCTTCTCACTGAGGATCGCGGCGGGTGGCGGCGGGCAGCGGGGGAAGGCGGGTCAGTGTTGGTACAACCTCTACCAACACCCACGAGTACGGGGTGGGGTGGGTCTGGTTCTTTTTTCTTTTTTTTTATCATGTATACGCCCAGCGTATATTTATCGCACAGAGTATGTTTCCTCTCATATACGCCAGGTGTGAAATACAGCCAAGTCGCGACCGCATTCAAAAGGAAACAGTCTTGTATACGCCTCATACGTTGGCGTGAAATATCGGTGTATATATACACAATATTACCATGATTTCGATCTGAGTGGCCATAGTCTCCGCGTAGTTGACGCGTAGTAATATTGCGTAGCGTCAACTACAAGGAGAATACGTCCACACAGATCGAAATTATGGTAATGTTGTATTTATTACTCACTTATTTTTAGATTTAAGCAATAAATATGATCATTAGAAAACTTTTCAACGTAATTAAGAAGTTATGTTTGGGACTACTTTCATCTCAAAAATCCGTATCCTTCTAGGAGGGTACGGAGCTCCGTATCCTCCTCAGTAGCGATCTGTAATCTCCATAGGCTTAGTATGGAGACTCTGTATCAGGTGGGTAATAAATATGAAAATAAGTCAATATTCTGCCGATACATGCACTTCCGCGATGGCGTATATATGAATAAAATAGTGGTTTTCGTGCAGTGTTTCAGCCACCATCGACAACGCTTTTATCATCTTTTTGGCACAGGTCGGCAAGTGGAAACATAAGAGAACAAAAATTAATAGTTCTGCAAAAGGAAAGAAAAGTCTGTCAGCAGGTGGAAACAGACCATCGATAAACAACATCTTTTACCTTCAATTTTTTGTCCTCGCGCCTCCGTCCCTATATCTGTATATCATATTTTGTGGTTGCTAAAAATCACCGACCATTTTGCAAGCAAAGGGAAATAGGCCTATGGACGTTACCATTTACACTGACCAGTGTTGTATATATAGTGTCAAATCCGAAGTGCATATTTCATGGACGATTTTGTTTATTGATGGTCTGTTTCCACCAGTCGACAGACTTTTGATCCCAACTCAGAATTCCCGACAAACCCACAATTATGAATGGCTCGCCGAATTTTTTTCGTTTTTTTCCCGTTTCCGTTTGACGATTTGTGACATAAATGTTAACACACACATCATTGGTAGCCGACAAATTCATCGGAGGCCAAAAGTTGGCAGGTGAAAACAGGCCTATAGGCTAGCACTGGGTGTACAAGTCTGGCTCAGAGCGAGTCAAGCCTCTGTGTCAACAGGTGTCAGCACGTCAATAAATGGTATTCACCACAGCGTGTATACATAGAACAGTCAATGAGAGAAAAAAAACACCGCAAGGTTCAAAACCAAAAGTGGATGTGTCCCTTCTATGCTTAATGCAGAGGACAAACACTAGTAAGAATTGGGAAAGATGTATTATTCCATATGTATAATCGCAATCAAAGTTTCACTGATCTAAAGACTTTTCAAACAGAACTTCACAGACCTAAGGCTAGGGTTTAGGCTAACTGACCTTACCACAAGTCTTTACCCGCAAGCTAATCAAACAATTAAGCACAAAATCAGCGTTCAAAGCGTATTTTAGATAATCATATCTAATAGTTTTTACTCACCACGGGACTACTTTCTGTTGCCCCAGGATACATTTATCTACTTATGTAAAATAAGACAGAGAACTGAGAATGAACTATAGATGTAATCAACCTACATCGATATCACAGAATCATTGTCACTGTCAGCTATGAATATCTCATGAAATAAACGCTGATGAAACAAGCAACTAGGAGGAAATGTTATTTCCATTTATAAGGGACGAGCGCGGCATACCTAAATCATTTCATCAAATAAAAGTAAGAGAATATCAGATGAAATTAGCAATTAGCATTTGCATTTGAAAGTATCAAGAATGTTTCAATAAACCTAGTGTTTATCATTTAATGACAGGTTCGACATAGTTAATCATTTGCCTTCAAAAAGATTATGGATACAAATTTACCATGCCATCATAGTTGGTACATGAATAGTGAAGGGTTACTTTTTTACAGCAAGCTGGAAGTCTATATATGACCATTCTGACATCTAGGTGACATATATGAGCGTGTTTTCCTGTGCTCGAAAAGGAAGAATTGGGAAATATAGGGTATGATCAGAATTCTATTCTACAAAATGCTTTGGAGTAGGTTGATGTTCTTTCAAAACAGAAATAACACTACTTTGGGTGTAGATAAGTGCATTAATATGCATCGGGAGTGTACCATTGTGATCCGTACTGCACCGTAGGTCATACCAGTAAACCCCTGGTCCATTATTGCAATAAAACCCGACATTCCAACGCGGAACTGATGTCGGAATGTCCCTTGTAAGGCCTATTGTAGTGCATCGGGATTTCAGTGGACACCCCCACCCCCTTAATCTGTAGTCCTCACTTTTTATGAGGGGTGTCTTTTCCCACAGAAATAGCCAAATTCGAAAACATTGTATTCAATCAAGATTTGGGGACGTGCATTTTAAATCTAGTCTAACATTTGTTTATCCTTTTCGATGTTCAGCATTGGAAAACACTGACAAAACATAACGAGTGATGCCTGGAAACTACACATATATGAGGATCCTCTGGCAGGGCCATGTTTGCACTTTACACTTATTCTGTGCTCGTGGTGCTCTCGGAGATGGTTTCGATTTGGTGAATGGGTGTCTTTCGGTTCTATACAATAGAACACAGACAGATACAATCTGTCCCTTTCTATCCGCGTGAAAGGGCTGAATCGGAATTCTATTTTAGTCTTGTTGAACTTACAGAGTACCACGGCTGCGAGCAACAAAAATAACCCAACAGCCCGAATTAAAGGCATATCTCGGCATTCGCAGTGGCGCCAAAATCTTGATCGTAACTATATACATCCCCAAACCGGTGAACAAAAGAGAGACAAGTTTGTTTTGCGAAAATGAAATTTGTTTTGTATAGTTGATAAATTTTATGTGAATCAATTAACCCTGTAAGGACGTGTACCTGTGGCCGAGCTACCCTCTTAAAACGGATGCTGTTGACAGTTTGTCCTGGTAGGGGAAGGGCACATATTTGTCAAACCCATAATTTGAGTGTTTAATCACGTGATACGAAACGTAATCCTGAATATATCATTTTTTTTCTAATACTAGTTGTGGTGTTAAACCTACATTCTGTGAAAATTTGATCAATATTGCTCTATTATTTCCTGGTTAAAAAACGAATTTGTATATTTTGAGAAATGATGCTTCAAGGCATCATTCGCCCTGGGCCGGTTGATGCCTCAAGGCTTCATTTGCCCCTATAGGGTTAAGAATCAAATAAAAAGGTATGGAATGAATCAATTAAGATTAGTGTGTTTTGATGATATGTTGATTGTTGAAAGTTGATAAAATTATATTTTCTGGGGCCATGAGTGGTTTCAGTAGTTGGTGTTTGATGTAGTACCAATAATGTTTTTGTGTGTGTGGGTGGCTGAACTGAGGGACGAAGTGATGAGATTGACCAGCTAAGGTAGTTTGAGATAGATTTTGTCTAGTCGTGGGATGTGAATGCCTTGGATGCATTCCTTGCCCAGCCGCCCTATCGTTGAATGTCCAAGTCTTTACTGCCAGCCTGGTATGCAGCGGTCGCTGCCGATTTGCCCGGCCCATTCGAACTAGGAGCAAGAGGTATGTTCATCATTGATGAATGAGCGTGCAATTATAAATGAAAAAGAATTAAAAGGTTTGGGTTACATTTGGTCTATGGATAGTTTTCTGTAGCCCATTTGCACCTGGTTAACTTGCCATTTCTATGACTGCCTGACTCTAGGCTCAAAACGTATCAAGCACCAGTGGGTCTTGAGTTATTTTGGTCTTGAGTAATTGGTCATGGTCAGCCGGGCATGCCTCCAGGTGCCTGAGACACTGGCATCCTGCTCCTTTCCAAATATAATAGTGCAAAGCACGCATATAATAAAGGGATAATTATTTTGCAGGACGATTGTCCGAGTCTATATGTGAGCACTCTAACCTCTAGGCAATGTATATAGCGCGTTTCGAGCACGCTCTAACTAATTAATTGTGACTTGTTCTCATACTAAGTAAGTAAATTGTAATATTTTGTTCAGTTCAGCCTAATTCAATAGATGGGATAGACCTATCTACATTGCCTGATCTATATAGGAAATGTACTGAAAAATATCGGTTTTTACAGTTCTCTCAAAAACAAAGATGGTAGCCTATAGTTTTAGTACTTAGATATATGATATAGCTCAATCACTTTATTATGTGGAAGTTTCTAGAAAATTTACATTGGATTGAAAAGAGTGAAAAATATCTTTTTAGAATTTCTATATATATATATTCCAATATGATTGTTACAACAATTATCTCTAAATCAAAAACTAGCATGGCGACCCCATATTCTAAGTTAAATATGTGTTCTATATAACACTTTGAGATCATCTTAGTCAACTTTCAGAAAAAGTATATGGGTTTTGGTTTCCTGACTAAAGGATTAAGACAATTCGTGTTAGGAAAATTGGTTCAATTCTATCGAATCACAACAAAAAAAGAAAATACCCCCCCAAAAAAGAGCATATATATTTCAGGTTATGAAAGGTGAAGGACTGAATCTCCAATTAAATGTCCGATGAAGTTAACTACCACCACCCTCTCATCGTTAAACAAACGTTAGATCAAAACGGTTAGAAAATAGATTCCCCATTTCACTTGATTGCATTTCAACGATTTGCCCGACATGGAGTGAAGAAATTACCCGCCTAGCCAGTCCGATGGTTTCAAAAACAAACAATATCTTTGATAGATTCCAAATATGGGTGTATTCCTCATCCTCAGGGGGTTCTGAACATGTTCACATATATTCGCAAATGTTCACCGATGAATTAATGATTCGTGTTTGTTTAGATTAATGATAAGAATAGGTAAAATGAATCGTAGATACATCTGCAGATATTTGGATAAAACTCATGGACAAAGAAACGTAAGTAGCAGTCGGCGTGGAACTAAAGGTACACGGTCGGTGCATACAACACAGCCCTATCTCTGCATCCGGACTAGTTAATGCATCTATCTTGAGCAGGTAAAAGCATTGCGCTTTAAAAACTGTATCACGAAGGTTACTGGAGAAGTCACCCGGAACCAACTCGTCCCGTGTTTAAAAGGAGAAGTTGCCCAGTTTCAGAGAATTCGCCTTCGAGGTCGCCCGCAAACCTTAAACTAAGTACTCTGACTGTACTCATAGAACCTGGCCTTATATAGTCAATTTGAATTATCTTAAGACTCAGAAAGACTACGAGTCTTCCTCTGAGAAGTTTAGATAAACGTTTTTAAATTTCTGGTGCGCCTCTGATTGAAATACGCAGTATATGGAGACATGGTTAGGGTGTCTCAATAGAATCTGTTCCGAGCTGTTCCGGTAAGAAATATTACGAAGTTCGAAGGACGAGGTCAATATTTTAAACTGGAAACAACACGGAACAGATGTAATTCAGACACACCCAGTATGTAAAATTATATACCTGGAAATAATTAAAAGCGGCATTTAAAAAAAAGTTATATACAACGGCCTGACCATGTATACCCCAAGTTCTGTACGAACCGTAAATTCCCATCTTTGTAAACGTGCCAAGGCCAGAGTTCGGATCGAAATTTGTACGTTTACAGGGACAACGTACACTCTGGCCTTTGGCACGTTTACAACTCGGTGTAAACACCTCGTTGTAAACGTACCAAGGGTAGAGTTCGGATCGAAATTTGTACGTTTACAGGAACATCGTTTTATTACTATACCCAATATTGATTAAACAAATTATCGTAATTATCGATGCGTACATATTTCGGCATACATGCAGAACAGCGTTCCGTACTGTAATGTTACATTATATGGCAAACGGTGCGTATTTTATAGTTTATACGTCATGGGTATAAGATACTAATACTTTACTATATACCCATGCCGTATTGTAAATACGCACCGTACACTAAAATACGGACCACTGGTCCGTACACTAAAATACGGACTACCTTGCCATACACGTTTATTAAGATATTAGTTGTTAAGCTAAATGAATTTTGTTTTAATTTCGGGTATATAGTAAATATATAACGTCCAACCCATGCTTGTACAAGCCACAGAACTCGATGATAATGTACCGTTTGTACGAAACTCGGCGTAAACGCCTCGGTCTGTATACAGACCGTAAATTAGCATCTCGTTCTGTGACTTGTGCAGCATGGTCAGGACATTCTATAAAAATACGTACCTTTAAGGGGGCCTGTGAGTTCGTCCCGCAGGTCGTCCTGGAAGGTCTCGTACTTCACCTTCTCCCCCGTCATGTTGGCGGACTGTGAGGCCTCCTCCTATTCCTCCTCCTCCTCCTCTCTGGTGATGGTCCACTGACTGTCTGTAAAGGAGTGCCGGATTATGTAAGGGCTAAATCTGGAGCCTAGTTTTATATTTAGAAATAAAGATCATGGTAAACCCTCTGTAAGCCCGGAGTTTAGACATTCATGAGTTACCGTTCAGCTCAATATGGCCTCCCGTCTATATTAGTATGTGCACATGACTGCTGGGACAAAGTAGAGTTTGTAATATCGAGTATGGGTTTTCTCGTTGATTATTGTCTCGGTTTCACAAATACAATATATTCATTGTATTTACACTGGGGATAATCTAAACAGGAATACGTTGCTATGTAGTTGTTTGGCCGAACGCCTTGCGTAACCTTGTATAGCTAATTAGACGCGCTATAGCGGAAAATAGACAGAAATAGCGACAGGATTATGTAAGGTGGGTTCTATATGTCGAAACACTTACCCATGCACATTGTCCTGAATGTACACAGGTTACCGGAATCTAGATATATACAGAACATTGATGTGTATGATGCAGGATAAAGCACATGCACACTGTGTGGTAAAACATATTTACGGCGATAGGTACTTTATGACATGGCACAGGCACATGTACAATGTGGGATAGGCACATGTACGACATGGCATAGGCACATGCACAATATGCATCTGTATGAAATATACCAATGCATGTTATGGGGTGGTAAATGTATGACATAGGACAGCCACATGTATTATGTAAGATAAAGCACATTTATCTCACCCCTGGTACAAGTTTAGCCATAGAAATAACATTAGGAAAAAATACTCAACGATCACCCCACTAAAGTGACAATACTATGCCATGGCCGTGGCATAGTGAAAGTGAGATGACATCATATGGATTTGCCATGTATATTCTTGGTATTCTGATGCTATTCAATGTCATAGAAAGGGGTGAGATAAATCCAGAACCACATTTGAATCGTAAAATACACAATATTCCACTTGCTTGGATGAGCCATAATCGTCACTCAGCTTCGCCTTGATGACAATAGGGGGCCATCCAATTCTGTATTTATACGATTCTCGATGCAGTTCTATATAAGTACAACATGAAATAGGCACATGCAAAGCATGTGGTATGCACATTTATCTCACACTGGTATTTTTCTCCATAGGCTTAACATTAGGAACTCGTACTCCACAGCCGTGAAGTTCGTGAACCCAATACTCAATGGCTAATTGGGTGATTCATTTCATCAATAAATAATGTTTTACGGGGTGAGATAATTTAAGAAGCGAAGCTGAGTGATTTTACTCTGCGGTCAAACAAGGTCGAGTGCGGACCAAGTTATTTTTAGCGAGTGGGTTTCTGATTTTATCTCACCCCGGTATTTTTCTCCATGGGCTTAACATTAGGAACTCGTACTCCACGGCCGTGAGGTTCGTGTACCCAATGGCTAATTGGGTGTTTTATTTCATCAATAATTAATGTTATATGGGGTGAGATAAAATCAGAAACCCACTCAATGAAAATAACTTGGTCTGTACTCCACCTCGTTTGACCACAGAGTAATTCACTCAGCTTTGCTTCGTGAAATACTCCGCAGTCAAACTTGGTGGAGTACGGACCAAACTATTTTCATCTCGTGGGTTTCCTTCTAATTACTCTACAGTCAAACTCAGTGGGGTACGGACCAAGCTGTTTTCATCTCGTGTGTTTCCTTCTAGATATGACATGGGACAATCACATGTATGACATTAGTGTATGACATAGATATAGGCACGTGTACAGCATGGGACAGTCATATTTATCTCACCCCTGATATTTTTTCTCCATAGACTTAACATTAGGAACTCGTATCTAACGCCTATTAGATATTTAGATCACAAATGTTAGCCCATTATTCAATATTAAGGGTGAGATAAATTCAGAAACCCATTCAAGTGTAGGGTCAGAGTTCGATCCCATCTCATTTGAATCACTATGCGGCTTCACCTTGTGAATTACTACGTGATTCAAACTCGATGGGATACGAGCTCAGACCCCAAACTCTCATAGGCTTCCTCTATAGTATGACATACCACAGGCATATGTACGACATGGGATAGGCACATGATGATGTGTGATAGGAACATGTTATAATCTTGAGATTCTAACACAGCAGGTAACTCAATATTTAAACTAGGAGCAAATAGTATGTTCATCATAGATGAATGAGCGTGCAATTATAAATGAATAACAATTCAAACGTTTGAGTTAGATTTAGCCTATGAATTTTCTGTAACCCATTTGCACCCAATCAACTTGCCATTTCTGTAACTGCCTATCTAAGATCCAAACACATCAAGCACCAGTGGGTCTTGAAGTATTTTGGTCTTGTGATTGGTCATGTTCAGCTGGGTACGCCTCTAAGACCCTGAGACACTGGCTCCCTGCTCTGTTCTCATTATATCAGTGAATAGCACACAGATAGTGAAGTGATAGTATGTATGCCGACCCTGAAAGCCATATGGACCCTCTAAACTGTAGATGATGTATATAGCGCGTGCAAGCACGCTCTAAAAAAACAGAAACGTTATGTTATATTCTTTAGAGACTGGCGATTTTCAGTGCAGCTAAAGAGAGTAGATGTGTTCACTCTATGGTTGAGCAAGGATAAACAGTCATGATACTAATTTACCGCTGACAGTATGCACGTATAGTGACCGGCGTTTACACTAGACGGCTGGAAATGTGACGATAGTAGATCGCCTATGGGAAGATCGTGAGGTGGTGGTCACTGAGAAAAGAATCATCACCAAGGATCCTTGACCCAAGAAGGGCGTCAAGCGTTTACACCTGACGATTTATAATCGGTAAAATGAGACCTATTTATTCAATACCTGGCGGCACTGATTAGTTCTTGTTGTTCATCTAACGGGTACCACTAGTGAATAGTTCTCTGGGTATCAACGAGCCATTCTGTACATACCCCATACAAGGGTTATTGTTTAATACTATTTCAGGTAGTTTGGAAGTTAACATAGGGTGATATAACGGTTAAACATAGTGTTATATGACAATATGTTATAGAGTAACATAACACGATATAGCTGTAATACTCACACCTGACAACGTTACTCCGTCCAGCGGGGCTCCGCGGATCACCACCTCACGCCCTCTGGTGGATGGACACGTGTGAGAGGTGTGGAGGCGGCCGAGGGGCACATCATGTCCAGGTCGTGATCTCCTCCTCCAGCAGTCGCTCTATGTCATGAGGGTCAGCACCGCGCCATGTGTCAGTTCCTGGTCCGTGTGCGCTCCGGTGTGTGTGTGGGGGGGGGGGGGGGGGGCTATGCGGGTGGAGGTACACTGTGTATGTGTGTGCGTATTGTTGTATGTTAATACCCTCACGCCTTACTGCAGCCCGCATACACAGGGCGACCCCGAAGTGCAGAGTGAGGAGTGCAGGCAGTGGTACGGCCAGATCCTCCAGCACTACCCTCTATAGTCACGCTGTATTTGTCTAGGCGATCTGGGGCTCCTCCTGCCAAAACTCACCCATGATCTATTTCCCGCGGCCCCGTGTGTCCTACTCTGCCCGGTCCTGTGTCAGAGAAACTACTGATGTGATATCGTTTATATTACACGGACAATAATCGATGGGTTGTTGGACAGGTGGTCGTAAACCACGTTCATTTTTGTGTTGTATATTTATCTTCTCGAAAAACCCGGAAATGGCAATATACAATACTTGATATACTATTATAAGTCCCTAATGATATACCCTATGACACAAGGTATATTCCTATATACCTATGGCTGTACACTCTATGCTTACACCACGCTCTGGGGGGTGGAGTAACTATCTGATACTACCCAAGGTTGGTATACTACCCAAGGTTGCCGTATACTACCCAAGGTTGACATTTAGACCAATCAGATTGTCTCTTATTAAACCACATTTGAAGGTATATATGAATAGGGAAACCAAGTACCAGTGAAAGGAAGTCAAAATTACTCGGTAAGGCTTGGAAAAATTACTGCCCGCGGCCAGGGCCTTGGGCAGTAATTTTTCCAAGCCTTACCTCGTAACTTTGACTTCCTTTCACCGGAACATAGTTTCCCTCTATTCCCGGGGACTTATCCATTCTTTAGAACAAATTGACTATATTTAAGGTTTCTGACATCCTAGAAACAATGGGTACTGGTTTTGCTGTAGCCTATTATATTTTCAAATGGGACTTTGTACATAATGGATGGATAACAACTTACAGCTCTTTAACTTCTTTAACAACCACCTTAACCAGTACAAACTACCTATTAGGGTTATACTGCAACTTCAAAACGATGATAAAATATGTTGCCAAAAAAATTAACCTATCATTGTCATCTTAGTTTCACATGGGTTTAGTGCCGCCTTTGTTTATTTTATACTCTATATAGTGAAGTGAAGTGATATTCAGTTTTACATGCTAGTTAATCAATGTAATTCAACCTGTTACTTACTCTCATGAAATGACTATTATGTGACGTGGCACCTCGCCAGACCAGCGCAAGACCATTTTGTGCTCATTGAATTGTGTCAATAAAAGAAATAAGAGGAAAGCAACAAAGAAACCCAACCGTTTGACCTATATATCTTTTTGACGTTCTCTAGAGTGGCACAACACCTTGGTACTGCCTTAACAGACACCGTCGCAGCACAAAGCCTGTTGACCTGACTCAGCGATTCCCAGGCACTTTAAAAGGCACAGGCACGCTTCTGTTTCCAATTAGTAGCGCCAGGAATAGTCATAGGTGGTGCTTTGAGGTGACGCTTGAGCGCTCACCCTGTTAACTGGAGGGTTCGCGGCCGCGAACCTCTTTATGCCAAGCTTTATTTCAATGGTGGCGGCCAATTGCTGGCCGATAGCTGGGACCTGTTTCAGTAGTTTCGTGACATTAGGCCTAGACAGACATCAACAGCGGCACCAACAGTGCAAGCAGCAGCGGAAAAAAATTCGGGTTTCAAAACGCATGTCAGAGTTTATGTCAAATATCAGTGGATTCGAGTGGCCAATTTTCTTCATATTTGGAACGATCATAGGTTATATGTATCCCTTACCTGTGCGCAAGTTTCATTGCTTGATGCCTACGGGAAGTGAGTGTAATCAGCTAATACTTTTGAAACCAGACACACCATGTTTGGGGTCTATCTTGTCCTGAGTGCTGCAACTTGTGTTGATCTGTCCGTATGGTGTCACAGACGCCATCTAGACATGTCACGAAACTACTGAAACAGGTCCCTGGTCACCAGAGCCAACGCTTACTACGCATGCTAGCTCTGGTGGAGTACGATCAGGCCTCCCTTCACACCAATCATCTCTGGCAACGGAGATTCTTGATACACCTTGACTATGTTATCTGAAGGTCTACTGCCATAGGTTTTATCATATGAAAAAGGATTTGAGTGAGTGGGGATCGGTTTATCCCCAACCCTCTATAATTTGTAAAGAATCTTTACTGTGTACCCCAAAACATTCATATATTCACTCTTTTTAAGATTTAGGAGCCACATTTAGGTCGATTTGGGAACACCAGTTTCCCCTGCAAGTGTTTTTATGTGTGTTGCTATGCGATAACGTCGCGGTAATGTCATAGCCGCATAGGTTTATCAACACTTTGCTGGCTTTGACATCGCAGTGATTGCAATGAAATCACAATCTAGGTGACTGCGATGTTTATCTACAATTTATTTTGTTTTTGAATCAAAGTTTATTTAACGACAAACAATACATTCACTTGTCATCAAGCGATCTTCCATGTACGTGTCACATGTAGTACATTCAAAACAATATTTACAGGTACATGACTTTTACAGAATCATTCACTCTCACGTTCACACCATGGCCTCTTTCTTCTTACGACATAGCTTTTATAAAGGTGGATTTCATATATTATCATTGATGATTGTATGCAGGACTTCTTTGACCTTCATCTTTAATTTGTCTGCCTTTTGATACTTGGCTTCGGAATATTATTAGAATTCATGTGTATATTTTCTATTTCGACGTATTTGAGTGTGTATTATGCATTAACTGCAACCTTGCTTTTACTGATATCGAAATGATAAAAGACGTCGGACATTCTGTGGAGTTTGTGTCATTCCACCATGAGACGTGACTTGAATCCCGGCACACCTGTGCTGTAGTTTTATCAGCGTGTAGTAACTACATCACTAACCGCAGTAGCTATATCGTGAAGTTTAAATCTCTAAAGAATAATTAGCACGTCAACTTTCGATATCTAAGCTAAATATATGCTCTACAACACATGGAAATCTTCATAGCCAATCTTCAGACAATTGATATGGGTGTTAATCTTAAAGGCAAATTATAAAATGATATGGGTGTTAATCTTAAAGGCAAATTAAGAGATCAAAAGACCCGAAGTATGTTGATAACAATATACAAATAACCCGTTTACATAATGCACCTGTATTATTCAATTATAAACCGAATTGTACTGCGTATATGTCCTCCTGTCATTATTATGGCAGCAAACTCTGGAATGATCAACCAGCAATTGTAAGAAACATGGAAGATTACAAATATTTTAAATCGTTAACTAAACTAAAACTTCATAATAGCCTTGTGATGCTTTAAAGTTCAAATGTTTTTTTATTGACTGTGTTACCTAATTTCACATAATGCATGGTCTTATAAATCATAATATTTAGTCCATATTTGATGTTTATCTGGAACTATATTGGGTCTTTCCAAAATGTGATCATCTACATTACCAATATTGAAAATTGTACAACTATAGTATCAATAACTTGTTCCTTATGTTGTTAGTAGATTAGTTATTATACTCAACCAAAATTGTGTAATCCAATATTTTAGGGGTAGGGCAAAGCCATGAAAATCAACTTTTTTTCTTTTTTTTTTTAAGAGATTTCTTTATTGACTGAGGTAGTTTACAACTTCAAGAGAATTTGACAATACTTGAACATGGAGTCAATAAAGCGGCCACGGTATCAGCTGCTATCATGGCAACTGGTTTTCATTACCAGGCCTACCGTAAAAAATAGCAATGGATGGAACTCTGTTAAATAGTGTTAAGATTTCCAAGGTCTAAGGAATATACATCATTTCTCACCTGTAGTACAACATAGTAATAGGAAGAAGACGTTGACACACAGAATCAGATCAAGTAAATAAAATGGTGCTAGACAAGTTGAGGTATGGTTTCCAATAACAATTTTTTAGTGATACTTTTAAAGTATTTATAGGTTGGAATATTGCGAGCTAGTGACGGAAGTTCATTCCAGGTACAGCCACCATGGAACTCTATCGACTTCATGTAGGCTAGACAATTTGGTCTGTTAACATGTATTAAGGGAGCATCATGTGCTCTTGTTGGTAAATGGGTTTTGGACTAGATTTGTCGAGACTTGTGCACGTTTGAACATAAAGTTCTTTAGATGGGCCACTCTTCTATGACATAGTAATGGGAGACCTGCTCGAGCATGTAGGACTGGAATTGGAGTCCTTTTGTGGCACTTAAGACATAACCGTAAACATTTATTTTGAAAAAGCTGGAGTTTCCCAAGGCTTTTTTGGTCAGTTAGCATAAACAAAATATCCCCGTAGTCTAGATACGGCATGATACAGGACTTATAAATTTTTAATGCAGCGGTAGTTGACAAAAACGGTTTCATTTTGGTTAGTTGGTACAATTTATGACTAACATTTTTGTATAACCTATTGATATGTGGCCTATAATTCAAGTTTGAGTCCAGAGTTACTCCCAGATAACTATAGGTGTTTACCACTTGCAACTTAGTATTATCAATATAGTAGTCACTCGCATCGTTTAAGTCCCTCCCTATACGAGTGTTAAACAGCATGACCTTTGTTTTCCTCGTATTCAGTGACAATTTGTTTTGATTACACCATAAGGCTATGTTATCTAGTTCTCCTTGAAGGAGATTATGTATTATCATATGATTTGCACCAGAGACATATAGGACAGTGTCGTCCGCATAAAGACCTACATTGGCATTTGTTATCATTTTGCTTAAGTCGTTTATATATACCAAAAACAATAGAGGCCCCAGGATAGATCCTTGGGGCACTCCACATAACACAGTATTTAACTCTGAACTACATGAGTTTACATGTACTCTCTGTAGCCTTAAATGTAGGTAATTTCTTAACCATTCGAGATTTTCAGTCCGGATACCATAATGTTCTAACTTATCTAGCAATATTTCATGTTGAACGGTATCGAAAGCCTTGGAGAAATCCAAGTAAATAACTGCAGTTTGTAAACCAATATTGCGTGCGCGTAGTATATCATCAGTGAGATTTGCGATCGATTGTACGGTAGATTTCCCTTTCCTAAAACCAGTTTGGTTATCAACCAAAATTTTGTTCTTATCCAGAAAATTAATCATTTTGTCATGAACTATTTTTTCAAGTATTTTAGCAACTATAGGGAGTAGGGATATAGGACGTAGATTTGTGACTTGGTTTTGGTCTCCACCTTTGGGGATAGGGATTATTGTAGATGTTTTCCAACTAGTCGGCATGTCATTTTGTATGAAACAGTTATTAAATAATTCTTTAAATACAGTCGGTATGGCTAGCATTGCGTCTCGAAAAACCTTAGTTGATATTCCAGGAATTTGTGACTGTTTACTAATATTGATGTTTTTAGCTAAGTCAATCACTTCTGTCTCTGTTGTTCTAAGTTTCTGCATATTATTTGGGTTACGCTCATCGTACATCAACTTTTACAGTTGAGGCAATTGCCCCCTTTATTGTATCCAACATGTCTCAAGAGAACTGAACTGATCCAAGGGAAAATTTCACTGTACAAAATGGATTCAATAAAGAAAGTTGAAAAAGAAATATAAAAAATTGTGCGATTTGCCTTAAATTGAGCATGTCTGTATGCAATCTGGTTCTAGGTGAGGAGACACACCAATTTCCACGACCATTCTAAGGGGTTGGCTGGTTCTCGCCTGTGTGCACCGCTGGCTACCCACAGGCAGGTAGCGCTCCCTAGCTGAATAGCTAGCAGTGGTTCGATGCTGGTGTTTGAGTCAATGATCAGAATTGGCCTAACCACCCAGGAACAAGCTAAGTTTTCAAATACCAAAGGACATCGCGATATTTGCGATGTGATTATCACAAGCAATAAACCTAAACATGGTACCAAACTGATACAATGAAAAAAAATGAGGTAAATACAACTATTGATACAGTACTATAACTGAAATATTTCTTAAAAACGAAATTTGGTGAATTTGACAAGTGTTTGAGCGATAATAAGGGCCATAGTCACTTGACAATTCATTATGACAGTGCATATTGCTCAGACATTGACTGTCAGTATGTATAACACATTCAAAAGCAATGGCAGGGTTATGAAACTCCATTTCCCAATTATATTTGTTACCATATATTTAGTTTCAGTGTGCATTTACCATTACTTTTGGTTCTTACTCACACTTGCACCACATTCGCCATGTTGTTTGTTTTGAAGCTGGTGGCTCGCCTCCCCTCACTTGACAAGGCTGTGTATACAGTCCAAGAATAAACTGTCAGTGCCTCTAACACATTGCACAATAAAAAAGTTGCCATACTTCACCATATCCACCTCACATACTTGTTTTCACACTATTCTATACATCAAGTATGATCGCAGTCCCGCCCTGCCTCTATGAATCGTTCAGACACGCCATTTTGTTTGCTTTTATTCTGTAGTCCGCACATGCGCTCACAAAATTGGTCAGAAAGCTGACTAATTTCATTGGGCTCTCGGCTCTCCCTGCGGGTATATCTCCGGCAAGCCTCCTAGCGGATACCCCGGGAACCAGCATATATGAGGGGAAGTGTAGTGTTCTCTTAAAAGATGATAGGCCAGCTGGAAAGCCCACTCGCAGCCTAGCCTGGCAGCCTGGCCTAGTTAGACTAAAGGCCAGGTAACGGGTTCCAGTTTCGTCGTGCATTATTGGTAACGCCTCCATTTTTCTGTTGCATTGTGGGATTGCACAACCTTGGCAGACCACCAGCCTGAGATTCGCTAGTGGTTCCCGGGGTATCCGCTAGTGGGCTCGGCGGAGATATATCAGCTTTGAAAGCATGAGCTCCCTGGCCCTAGGGACAACGGGACGTACTACGGCCTAGTTGAAGGACGTAGGAACCCGTTACCTGTCCCTTATTCTAGGGCAGGGAACCAATCTAACTCGCAGCCGTTCAGCTTGTTTTAAGACACTCTCCCAGCAGAGATCTTGCGCTCTAATTCCTGCAGCCACTTATATCTCTGCCCCAACCTGCCTGTTTGGGCTCAAATCTGGCCCATACGCCAGTTTTTGAAATATCCTAAATTCTTAGCGCTTTGGGCAGTATTTTGTGGTCTACATGTAAATAGATATGCATGTATTTATATGGTAAATGATTTACACTCATTTCTGTTATTTGTTATATCAAATCAGGTAATGTCTTAGGGATTACTTTCTTCATTGGAAGGCACCTCATGTGTTACAGGGTTTTGTTTGTCAACATAACACATGTGCTCACTCGAAGGGGCAGTCTGATCAACACTAGATTCACATCATAAAGTGGTTTAGAGATGAAAAAGAAACAGCTGGATTGTCTGTTAACCCAATTTAACAATTCCTATATTTCCAAACTAATGAGATATGAGTTGTTTGACTCGTATAACTTTTGACAGTTGCCTTGTTTTGAATCTGAAATGTTCGCTGGTCTCCCCTGTCCTTTGTGGATACCCAGGGAACAGGCTTTGGGTTGGGGCAGAGACTAAGCACAGCGCTAGCGCCGTGAAAGATCTGGGGGAGAGTGGTTTTAAGATACAGGGGAGGTGGACTTCCGGTTACCCATTCAACACATGTAAACAGTGGCCGTCGAGACAACTATCGGATACCCCGGGAACCAGGGTACATTATAAGCAGATCTGGGGGGAGTTTAACAATGTGGTCCTAGGAGAGTTATGCCTGTAAGAGAGGTCCTAGGACAGTTTGCGTCTAACTAGTAAGACAATCTTAGCGAGGGACTGTCTTTGCCAAGGACATTAGCCAGATTGTCCAAAGTGTTTAACAAGTTTGACCCACATCTTATAAACTGTCCTCCACATACCCAAAAGGGTCCTAGATGGGGAACACCTATATAGCTGTCCTAGAAGATTAAAACCACAAATAACAACCTTATTTATCAATTTAACTAGAGGAAATATGTATAGTATGGTATGTAATACAAAAAGGCAGTGTTAGAGGGGAAATATTTCCAATATTCAGTTGAATTAAAAATGATGAAATTAGTTATCACAACCCCCACTATGTGGCACTACCATCAGTTCTTAGGAATTCTCCTTCACAGGGATCCCACAATTGTCTTATAGCCTGTTTTGTCCCAGCCTGAGACCAAATTTAGTCCTAGGAGACTAATTATGCAGGAATTTTCTCTCTATGGGGGACACCACTTGTTAAACGGGAAAGATCTTTTGTCCTAAGATATGTCTTAGATTGCTGGCATGATCCTTGGAGGATTCTTCTCCTAGGACCAAAATGTGTTAAAAAGTGTCCTGGTCGGACATGCTATACTGGCCAGCCGAGTTACACTACGTAGTGTAGACAGAGGTGGCGGCCAATCTACAGACATGCTAGAAGAGTGAATCGGATGTTTTGATCCCCTGTAGGACTCAGTGCATGCGCACCACTAGTTCACAGGGCTCCACAGTGAGTTGGCTTGTACCCGCCTGTGTCTTACGACTTACATATATCTCCGCCGAGCCCTCTAGCGGATACCCCCGTAACCAGCGTATACAGTGAGTGGGCTTTCCAGGGGTTCTGGTTCTTTGTTTAGAGGTAGTTTTCCAGTGGAGCTTGGCTGGTTCTCAAGTCCAGCCTTTTGGTTCAGTCTTTCTCGCTAGTTCCGAAACTGCAAATTTGTCTTTATAGTACAGCAGATGGTGCCATGTATGCCTCAATGTACACTGGCTGCCAGAGCTAAACTACGTTAGCTCTGGTGAAATTCGCTCTGACCAAACTTGACCTGCACTTGCAGCAAAAAGGAGGTAAATGACTTCGGTTCTCGATGCGGATTCCGGGGTCGAGGCCCGAGTAGCTCGCATGGAGGCAGGCGTCCAGTCTATCCTCCACCATTTAGGGCTGTCCGTTGGAGGTCACTCGGTCACCACTGGGTCAACGGGGGCCGCAGCCGCCACACCTCGCCCGGGCTCACCCCCCTCCGCGACCTCCACCATGACCTCGGTCGGTCTCCTAGACACACGGCCTACCGCCCGAAACGAGGTCACCAGGGGTATATTAGCACCACACCCCAAACATCAACAAACCCCCGCCGCGGACCACGCCACTCACGGGATCGCCACCCCCGCCCTCGGTTCGTCACTGAACTCGATCGCCTGTACAACCGAAGACCAGGTCCAACGACTGCTTCGCTCACAGGCATTCAACTCGCAAGGTAATAACCGCACTTTTCCTCACGAGTTTGTAATGAGAGGGAGGAGGCACGAGAAAACCTCCCTCGGCTCACTGAGTATGGGGGAGTATTTCTTCGGCTTCCTCCGGCTCCTGGACGACCCGGACACACCTCCGGCGGACTGCCTCTACATGAATGCACATCTCCGGGACATTGCCGAGGACGCAAAGGATTTTGTGTGGGCGGGTGTCCGGAGTTTCTCGGAAGAAGTAATAACACAAATCGCAGAACCAAGACTCCGGTGGACTGACGAAGTCCGGATCCAGATGATGAGGGTCGGCATGGCACGAGTAGCTATGGCCCGTCCAAACTCCGGAGCCTCCCACCAGCCCTCAAACGTACCAAACCCGCCGACCTTCCGGACACCCCTTGTCCGGCGTACAACGCGGAGTCCGGATGCACCAAACCGGAAGGCCACGTCGTAGCCAGAAAACCTGTGGGACACTTCTGCAGATTTTGCAAAAAAATGACCTCGGCCTCGTTCATCGCCACGCCGAGACCGTGTGCAGGATCAAAGCGCGTGCCGAGGCCGACCCCGCATCCTTTCGGAAGTAGGCCAGGAACCCCTGGCCAAAAACCGGAAACCGATAAGGACCCTCCGCCTGCCGGAGGCACAACCGCCATCATGCCTATCGACAACGCCCATGCCCATTGCCCGCCCTCGACCCTGGGTAAACCGCTGAACACCGCAAAACGGGCCACGCCCACCCATAGGCAGGACCACGCCCCCTCGCCTATAACACTGACCAATAGCGACTCCCTCGCGCCTAAAGTCGCTAACCTGGGGTCCGGATATCACGCCGCCCCGGATACCCCCGCAGAACTCGTCTTCGTAGCCGAGGACGGCACTCTCATCGCCCCGCCAGCCCGGAAGGAACTCGTTCCTCATACCCCTTGAGTCCATTCAAAGACCCTCCTCAAATTCTGGCCTACGCCAGACTCCAGGGTGTGGGAAGACATCAAACTTTACCATCACGTCTACAAGCAAACTCGCGCCACATGCTTGCCGAATAGACTCGGAGCGAGGATCTCGCTCCCATCCGACCACCACCTGCACGTATGGATGCAATGACTCGCAGACTACCACGATCTCGCCGTCTGTGAATACCTCGAGTCCGGCTGGCCTATAGGCTACCTCGGGGACCAGCCCCCTACCTCGACCGCCCAGAACCACGCCACGAAACGATGACCATCGCAATAACTCGAGACGAGATGAATGACCTTGCCGACACCCTGGCCTGGCCAAACCGCCATGAGGTCAGAGCTCCGGTCCATCGTTGGCCACCTCGTCTATGTCGCTCAGTGCATTCCCCACACCAGGAGGTTTACCAATCGCCTCATCGCCATCATGAAAACGGCGCCGGACTCGGGCCACGCCCACCTCCCCCCCAAGGCCCGCCTGGGACACTTCTGCAGATTTTGCAAAAAAATGACCTCGGCCTCGTTCATCGCCACGCCGAGACCGTGTGCAGGATCAAAGCGCCTGCCGAGGCCGACCCCGCATCCTTTCGGAAGTAGGCCAGGAACCCGGCCCATTGCCCGCCCTCGACCCTGGGTAAACCGCTGAACACCGCAAAACGGGCCACGCCCACCCATAGGCAGGACCACGCCCCCTCGCCTATAACACTGACCAATAGCGACTCCCTCGCGCCTAAAGTCGCTAACCTGGGGTCCGGATATCACGCCGCCCCGGATACCCCCGCAGAACTCGTCTCCGTAGCCGAGGACGGCACTCTCATCGCCCCGCCAGCCCGGAAGGAACTCGTTCCTCGTACCCCTTGAGTCCATTCAAAGACCCTCCTCAAATTCTGGCCTACGCCAGACTCCAGGGTGTGGGAAGACAACAAACTTTACCATCACGTCTACAAGCAAACTCGCGCTACATGCTTGCCGAATAGACTCGGAGCGAGGATCTCGCTCCCGTCCGACCACCACCTGCACGTATGGATGCAACGACTCGCAGACTACCACGATCTCGCCGTCTGTGAATACCTCGAGTCCGGCTGGCCTATAGGCTACCTCGGGGACCAGCCCCCTACCTCGACCGCCCAGAACCACGCCACGAAACGATGACCATCGCAATAACTCGAGACGAGATGAATGACCTTGCCGACACCCTGGCCTGGCCAAACCGCCATGAGGTCAGAGCTCCGGTCCATCGTTGGCCACCTCGTCTATGTCGCTCAGTGCATTCCCCACACCAGGAGGTTTACCAATCGCCTCATCGCCATCATGAAAACGGCGCCGGACTCGGGCCACGCCCACCTCCCCCCCAAGGCCCGCCTGTTTCTGCCAATACGCGCGCGCCTCCAACGGCGTGGCTATCTACGCGCCCTTCAGGGAATTCCTACACATGACGACCGCCCTCACCACCTCCGCTGTCGCAGCCCAACTACTTGCCGCCCTTGTGGTCCAGGCCGCCGCCACCTTCGCCCCCCTCGTTCCTCGGGGTTTGGAGATTGTGGTCTTGACCACAAATGCCACGGTCGCGGCCGACCTCCAAAAGGGGGCCGGTAAGGACCCCGTCATGCCCGCCTGCGGACGCGCCCTCTGGCTCGTCAGTGCGACCAACGATATCGACATCGTCTTTGGCATGGCCGCCTAGCCCTGAGACCACGCCGCCCTCGCCCTCGCGAACCAGCTCCCCCACCAAGTCCATCATCTGTGAACCAGCCGACCTCGGGGGGCTACTAAATAACTATTTCTGATCTTTCCAGACTTGCTCCTCAGCCGCCAAGTGCAGGCCTCGCTTCAGGCCTCAGTGGCGGACTCGACCTCCTACAACAGGCAAAGGCAGGCACGCCTGTACCTCACCTTCTGCATCGACCACGGGGTCCCTCACCTCTCGCCCTCGCCGGCCCAAGTGGGCCTCTTCCGTCAATTCTCGCCAACTGTCTCCCTGCCCCAGCCTCGCGAAGGAACTACGCCTCCGGTGCGAGGTCCTGGGTCGCCCTCGCGGTCCACGCACGTCCCCTCCTGCGCTCCTCCATTCCTTCCCTCGGATATCCTCTGGGTCTCGGCCTACCTCGACAGGGCGGGTTCGTCCGGACTCGCTCCAAAGGCCGCCATACTCCTCGGCTACTTCGCCCTCCTCAGGGCCTCCAACCTGGTGCCCGCGAAGGGCCCGAGCAGACCAGGGCATCACGCCCTCAGGCGGGAGGACGTCGTCCCCTCCCCCACAGGTCTCGTGGTCCTCCTACATTCAACCAAGACGAGGACTTCCTCGGAGCCTCCGCTTCTCCTAGCGGTCCCTGAGGTCCGCGGGTCTCGGGCCTGCCCCAAAGCCGCCTGGCTTGCCTACACCCCGGCTTTCCCTGTTCCTGCGTCGGCCTTCGCCTTCCTGGATGCCTCCGGCTCTCCCCTCACACCCCAGGCCCCCTCGGCCCTCCTAAGAGCGGCCCTCGCCTCCTTCGGCTCCGGAGGGGAGGCGCTCAACAGGCCGCCCTCCACGGGACCTCGCACGGGGCCCTTCTCCACCATTGGACGTGGTCTACCATCACCTCACTTAGGGCCTACGTTCTGGCCAACCCCTCAAAAGAAGTGGCCTTGGCCTTGACCTCGGCCTTTGGCATTTGTTATAGTTAAAGACTCCTTCATTCTTCACCTCGTCAATATACTCAAACTCCTTCAATAAACCTTCAATTTCCAAATCCTTTTTTGCGTCATCATTGTTCCCAACTTGTTGGGTTTAATGTGCGCCGGAAGGTTTTTCCCCTCTCCCTACAGACTCTCTCCCGTGACCACAGCGTCCCCACGTGACCATCGCCTTACATTCAACGGACACTTGGAAAATATTTACCCCCCCCCACCCTACAAAAACTTTCTTCAACTCCTTCATCCTTCACTCGTGGCTTTGTTATAGTTAAAGACTCCTTCATTCTTCACCTCGTCAATATACTCAAACTCCTTCAATAAACCTTCAATTTCCAAATCCTTCTTTGCGTCATCATTATGGAGTCGTGAGTGGCAGGCAGGAGGACCCTGACTGTCATGCCGCCTGGTGTTTCGCTGCATGCTCCTACTCGCAATGATGGAAACACGATTGATTGCAGGTATAAATATCCGAGTAATTTGACATTTTCTGCTTAGTACCAGTCTTGTTTTGCCACTGATAGAGTTGTCATAAGACAGATGCTTAATGAGAAAACATGGAGTCGGTTGCAGACATATGCTTCATTCTTAGAAACCTTGAGTTTTATTTTTTTCAGAATCATTTGATCTATAAGGCAACCGATATCGCGCTTCTTCGTAGATACATCATTCAGTGATTTCAGATTGATCGAAGACCGACTTTCAAAATTTTGGCGGTTTTTCATCTTTTTTTCCATCTATTGAGAATAGTCATATTTACTCCTGCGTTTGCTTCCTTTTTCTCTACTCATAAATCTTGACAATTCGATAACGAATCAGAAGAAAATTTATTTTTCCGAGATGAGCAGCTCCTAGATATTCAGATTGGACTTGTCATGCCTTCTATGATTGCCACCTTGCTCGGACACCCTATGCCGAATAGTCAAAATCGAAGGCTCTAGATCCTTTAAAGACAAAAGCGGGTAGGCATCGCTGCGCCCGTTGAACATTGCTACTCAGTTTACACTGGTGCTGCCATCTGGTATCATGAAATCTAAACATGTTCCCAAAGACACCAATAGTTAAGCACTTATCTTTTCAGATGGCCTTCCCATAGAAGATAGCATGGTGATATAGTATTTTTTTAGCATTTCTCATTTGTGTATGTTCCCAACTATCAGAGTCCAGAATTATTTGAATATAGGAATAGAACATTAGTGTCATCTAGTCACGAAGTCAAGATATTGCATTTTCCCATAGACACCAATAGTTTAACACTTACATTTTCAGATGGCCCTACAATAGAAGTTAGTATGGTGACATGCCTTTTTTCATTTTCTATTTACTGATATATGGAACTTATATTATCCGGAGTTATTTGCAAAACTCAATAGAATTTAGAAATTACCCAACAACCTGCATTTGTCTTTAATCAGTTCTCCGTTACCATATTTGTTGCCACCATAAGTGGGATAGGCTTGGCGAGCAGCGCAACACCAGGCAAAGTTGAAACAGTAGCGTCTACCCTAGAGGCCTCCACACCGAGTATAACAATAGTCTTGGAGTGCATACAATAGGGTATATATGGTTTAATATCAATTTATGGACCGGAACGACAGGCCTGGAAGTTTTCCAGGTAGATACGGCACTGCACATGCTTGCGCCCATTACTACGATTGGCATCATGTATGCTATCACTTACACTTGAACGATCAACACAGACAAGGATTTATTTTTCTTCAACATGGGTAAGAAAGGTAAAGCCTGCTCGGCTCGTGTCCTTTCCCATGCCTTCAGGGGTGACTAACTTTGGAAGTATTTCTCTGTAGCTGTGGAAATGTGTAAGTCGCAAATTATTGAGATCACAGATGAAAATGTGAGAGGGAAGATCAATCAAGGCAAAATGGCATTGAACAACAGAGCTCATCTGGTCGTGCCAATGCAGACAACTTGGGCGATAATTCCGAGAAAAATCACCAGCAGCTGCCTCAGATGTTCCGCAGGAAGTCATAAGGTCTTTCAAACTATGATCCAGTCCAGCTTACGTCAACAGCAGCAGATGGATCACCAGCAGAGGCACTTTGATGTCTATCAGGACATCATGGGTGTCATGACGGTCAGGCTGGTGCCAATTGCCACTCCACTCGCCCAGGCACAAGTTGTTGCTGGGAAGATTTCTTGTACTTGCTCTTACCACCTCAGCAAACATGAGCACATCGATGTATTTCTTCTAGAGCCTTATCAGATCAAAGCTGCTAAGTACAGGACCATTGATCGAATCTATGTTAGCTAAAGCCGGAGACACACCAAGCCAGTCATGGTGGCGATAACTGGAATCGCCAATACAAAATAGCATATATCTGACTATTTTTCATAGTAATGTCTCCCACTGATAAATAAGCGTATATCAGAAGCAATAATCAAGGGCAATATGAAATAATAGCTCACATACTAGCCATTTTGTGTTGGCGATTCCAGAAATCACTGCCTTTCTCGCTTGGTGTGTCTCCGGCTTTAGGGACAGGCTGTTGTCGAATCGTACATCAAGCATGTTCGCTTTCTGGTAGACAAGAGATAAGTCCATGACGTAGACAAAATCGTACGTTACACAGCATCGTCCAAATCATCCGTTCAGCTACTGTTGGATTATTACGATGGGAAAACGTGCTCTAAAGGCACACTGTGTCCTCTGAAGCATGTTTGCCCACGTGGCGGACAGCACAAGATAAGATCAGTCTTCTACCGCACCCGGATCAAGGAGTGCCAAAGCCTTAAATCAAAATAGTTCTCACCAGGTGGGAATCATTCCCTCTTTTGGTATTAATACTGGTGCCGACCTTTTTACATTTCCCATTGATTCCATCTCGCTTGTGATACTGTCCTTTTATATTTTGGTAGATGCATGGTTAGTATGGGACCGGATACAAGTTCTTGTGAAGAACCAGCAATAGACAAGTTAACGTTCCAAGTACAAGATTCAGCCATGGCAGATGGGACCCGATGGAAGATAATGAGGTTGACCTAGATGAATGGGTACCAAGTTTTTATTTTGAACCAGCAGATGATATTTGTACATTGATTCCTGTCAGGTACAAGCTTCAGATTGCCAATATGGCAGATGCTACTCTAGTTTTGTCTAAATTCTGAAACGTTTGGGGATATCAAAGCTCTATAATGTAACGACACAAACTTTCGTCTTTGGCCCGGACAAACCTGATTATGTTTTCTATCCTTCATGGATGGGTTGTCATCATGATTTAGACGATGTCCTTAGCCAAATGAATGTCTGTAATGTCTTTAAGGAGCCTACTGCTACTATAGTGGCAGCATAGTAGCCGAGACCCAGAAGTGGATTACATTCTCTTGGCTGCTAGCAATGGTGTAAATATTGTTGATCAAGATTCATGATTGTAAAGATTATTCTTCATTTTGGGAGGCCAAAGCTGACGTTCAAATGGATGATATAGTCAATAAGGAAATTGGTGAAGGGAAATACATTGTTGTAAATGTCAAACCTCAGTGCATTCGCTCTGTAACTGAACCACATGGCAGGTCAAGACTTATGACTGGCGGTAGTCATGCCAGAGACAAGAGTATTAACTCTGCTATGGAAACCACATGTATGCATCAAAATTGTATATACTTCTATTGATGAAATCACTGCTTCAGTTTAGGAAAGTGTCTACTTGTATACAGTAGACATCTGTTCAGTCTACAGATCTATCAACATTAGGCTGCAGACTCTGAATACCAAGGCCTAATGGGTGGTTGATTGTCAAAAACAGTTCCCTGTAGAAAATTAACCTGTGTTTTGTAGCTAAATGCTTATAATTTATTTTGTTCTCAATTTACACATTTTATAGTTCGCTCTATGAACTGTTGCAGATTCAATAGAGAATAGAGATGTAGTTTTGGCCTTCAAGTTCTAAATTCTCTTTTCGAATTTCTGGGGTTTCAGTTGGCCACTGTTAAAAGATTATTCACTCCTTAATTTGTGTTTTCCATGTATGTCTTATTGTAAATTCTTCTCCCATGGAGCTAAGGCTTCTTTAATCAAAAGTAGAAAGGATCACGAACTGTATCATGATATTTTGTTATTACATAGCTAGATAGGATTCCGTCATATTTTATGTTTTGCAAGTGCATTTTGTACTACGATGCTGGTTACAGGTTGAAATAACCCCGGTTATTTAGGTATTGATTCATAGAGGGCACTGTAGCACCTCAATACCCCTCACCTACACCATGGGGCGCTGCAGATATTCAGAGGGACTGCCGGTGCACTAATGAGCAGTCACACCTCAGCAGCAGTACGTATAGCATGTCAAAACCTACTCCTCACGGGATCGTACTGTTTTTGTTGTTGTTTTTTTAATTTCTATTTTCTTTACATTTGTTTAAATTAGGGGTGAATAAAAATGGCCACTCAACTCCCATTCAAGTATTCGTGTCATTTATATATCTATATATTACTATGTACTACCTTTCCTGCTCATGTAAATTAATAGATTATAAATAGGCAAACACTGCCTTATCTTAATCCAGGAGAGATGGAAGATTCAAAATAAAAGTCAGCTATCATCATCTATTACCACAGATGTTGTTCCACATGATCTGAATGTGACACAGGAGCATGGGAATGTCTGATAGAATTGCAGACCCGAAGACGACAGACACCACCGACAAGGTCAGCGTTCCGTACGTCGATGCTGAGTCTGCCTCTGTTGGATCAATCACCTCCTCACTGGCAGCTGAAGGAGACAATATATAGTCTATGATAGATAAAACAGATAATAGATAGTGTGTGGTAGATGTTATAGATGGTATATAGTCTGTGGTAGCTGAAACGGATGATGGATTACCCACAGTAACTGAAGCCAGTCGCAGTCAGTGTACAATGGCTATAAAAGATAATAGATTGCTCTTCAACAACTGAGGCATCAATAGGTTATATCCGATGGGCCTGGCTGTTTATGTGTAAGAGGTTTGCTACATGGTATACCTATCAAATTAACTAAACCCACTGGAATGTAAATAGAAGTAAATTTATTTTATATGTCACAGACCCTAAGTGAAATCTATTCTAGGGTAGCTTCCCTTATTCCTCTCTGATGTATATATGCATAGCACAGTATCCACTTAAATTGTTTTATTGTATGCTTTTGTATGTAGTCATTAGAACTTATAATGATAACCTTACAAAGTTTATGCAATACAAATAACTTACCAACACACTCCTCAATGGCTGGCACCCAATCACCTGCTTCAGAACAGGTGGTGGTTTTCACGATGTAGCTTGTGTCGCAACTATACAGCACTGTAGCTCCTGATGTTATGTTTATATTGTCTATAGTGATACCCTCCATGATAGTCAAAAGTGGACACTTAATGCCTGAAAATGTGAACAAACATAATATCAAATATCATTTCTAAATCACACAACACCAGGGAAATACTGGGGCCAGTATTATGATTGTGTAGCGTGTATAGACAGACACAGGTTGATAATTGAAATAACATGTTTGGAAATCTCATGAAGGGGGAAGGGTATTTACATTTCTGTCTGTCTCTCTCTATTCCTATTTGGTTTTGTGTGATCATTTATTCCATTTGCATCATACAGATACTTCAAACACTTCTGGATGCAACACAAGATCTTTAAGTGGTAAATCATTTTTCATCTGAGTAATTTCAGGTGTTGCATACATAGTCGTAGTTATACTTAAATATCCATCCATATGTCAGTATATCATGGATCAGAAAGGACTTTATGTGTGAAATCCAAGAAACACTCATCAGAATATATATTATTGATTATACAACCCAGTCGTTCAAACCAGAAGTAAAGTCGAACTTAAAACTCAACGTTCAAGGGAAGCGTTGTTCCTCCACCTACTTAGAACAACTTTGAAAATTAACGGACAAGATCAATCGAAAATTTCGAAATGAAAGCATCGTTCTTCACATTACATTATTTCTAAAGTGCATTTTCATTGGCTGACAGAATTATAAAAGATTATAGAAAACTGGCAAACTTCATCAGAATCAATATGGTTTGAATTTGTCAGAAGTGTATTTTGTTGGTTAGTGGTGCTGAATAGGTCATCTCTCTGTTTCTTTTTCATGTCCTATGAATTATTCCTTACGAAATTCTGTCAGAATTCTGGTATGAAAGTCTGTCAGAACAAGAATATCTGCCTGAAGAAAAAGAATATCTGCTGTGTATGTACTGTACAATATTGTCTAGTAAAGTGTCCTCCACCGTTTTTACAGAAATGAATTTATGTCTAAATGATAATGAAATAGAAAACACTTTTCCATACGTCGGCAGTCCTTGATAGCATCCGACCATTGCCCATCTGCAAGGCATCTCAAAACAATACCGTATACCGCTTGCTGAATCCAGTATCCATGGAGACATGAGATCTGTATGACACTCTGATATGTGACATTATGTGGAATCCGCATCATGCTGTTTTTAGGTGGCTCTAGCTGAGGACATTCCACAGCTAAAACGAATAGAAGTAATAGACTATCACAATAGTATGTAGATTGATATCCTGTAATAAATGGTACCAACAAATAAGTGTGGTCAGTATTCAGCTGTGAGTATAGTACACGCCATTTTTATACTCATCACTAAATAGGTATACAGGTTATATTTTGCGATTTTTTTATACAAATCTTAGTCCATGTCATTGTAGTTCAAATTACATTATTAGTTATTCCTTCAGGACCAGATATCATGTCCAATAATCTATGTTTTACTTTCTATTTACCACTTAGATCGATATTAGACGTATTGCGTGTCGGAAGGGTATATCGTGCAGGTACTTGGTCTATTACTTTAAAGACTGTTTGAAGCTTACTAGTATTCCAATAAATGCGTAATATACCAGGCTACCCCAGCCAGATAGAAATAGACACATCCAAGAGCCAACCTGTGAAAGTACAAGTACAATTAAATCTACAATATTATCATGGTTTTGATCTCTGTTGTCATATTCTCTACGTAATTAACGCATAGTAATATTCGAGACAATGCGAGAATATTGCATAGCGTTAACTATGAAGAGAATACAACCGCAAGATTCAAAACCATTGTAATGTTGTAATTCTTGTCCAGCATTACGGCGTTGTTAAGGACATTTTATGTGGCCTCACTTAAGGCTCATATAGGTCATTTACATTAACTGATGGGCCAAAACTAAGCCTTACAGAATGAGGCTGACTGGAAAGTTCTTGTTTATCAAGATCCTGCAGCAAAGAAACCTCCAAAGATGAAACATATTGTCTAGGTATTGTACCATTGTCGGGTCTTAAAGATGCTTCCTTGGGAAGCGATGATCATCTAATCATTCAAAGAACCGTTAATGTTATGGTCAGTCTCATCATATCATCCTAGATCTTTCTTTTCATAGGTGGAGATGCTTTCTGTGCTTAAGTGATAAGTGCAAAGTAACCTCACACACCCTAACAACTAGAGGTGACCCGGATGTAAACACTACACACGCACGCGAATGTAGGCTCCACAGCATATGGCTAGAAATAAGGGATAATTACTAGAGAGAGTTCCGATCTATAGCAGAAAGTGATTATAAAGGTTAGTAGATTAGTGTGTGTAAACCGGAACCATATTATTATACGACATCAGTGGAAATATCGAAGGAAATCATACTGCTCGCCCATGGTCCAGTGCTTATAGCAATGGCGCCCGGTAAGCATGAAACGAAGAAGACGGGTCCAGCACCGATCGACTCGATAGCGGATTACCCAGGTCTTTCCACGGAGAAACACGGGAATGAATCAACCAAAGCGAAAAAAGGGACAAATCTGAACCAAAAAACAGACCAAGTAGGTACTAAAAGACTTTTATCTCCAACTGCAGAAACTTTGAGCCCGGATAGTCGGCACTCAGACCCGAAAAAGGTACCTACTCCGACACTTTTCACTAAATTGATAGACAATGATGCAGGGTGTAATGTGGGAAACACATCAGAGGTAGAGATTGTATCAGCACAAAGGGTATTTACTCTGAAAGACATCATGATGGAAATGAGATCGAATAATGAAAGTAGTATAAAGAAAACTGACTTAATTCATTTGGAGAGTAATCTAAACAAGACCATCACCAAAAATATCAGGGAAATAAATGATAAAATAGATGAGATTAGATCTGAGACTGATAAACGTATAGAAACACAAAATAAAGAGATCGCTGATTTGAAAGACAGAGTAAAACGTATGGAAATGGGATGTAAATTGATGAAGAACAGAGGTGTGAACAACAACAACCAGGGGTCAGGGGGACCACTTGACTACGCGACTGTAGCAGGAAACAATCCGAAAACATTCGTAAAAATCAACGAAAACAATTACAAAGTATTTGTAGTGGGCATTGCAGAACAACCAAATGAAGATCTCCATTTAATTATGGGACAAATCTGTGAAGACATAAATGTAAGACTACTTCCAGGTAACTTAGTAGAAGTGTATAGGGTAGGCAAGGTAATGAACACAAACAACAACAGGCCGCGACCTTTTATGGCACGGATGAGTGATATCCCAATAGTTGAGCGGATCATGCATAATAAGAGGCTACTGAAAGGTATACAAAGGTCTACAGGGGTATGGCTGGAACGAGCTGAGCCTAAAGAGGAACGGGAGGCAAGGTACAAGTTAAGGGTAGCTGTCAGGAAGGCCAAACAACTTGGCCAACAAGCCCGCATAACAAGTGAAGGGGCCATTATAGATGGCAACTTCTATGGGGTCAAAGAGGTACACCTACTTAACAAAGATGTTTTGCATGAACATAAAAGAGTTGCCAAGGCCCAGGGACAGAAACAAAAAGAAATAGATGGGAAAGAGAAAGAAGAGAAGACAGAGGAAAGAAAGGAAACGCCCATGAATACGGAACAAGATAAGATCCAGAAGAGTAAAACATCAATTGAAGTTGGACTACAGAAAATAGCGAATAATCAGACACCAGTTATCGAGATCGACAAACAAGCAGAAAAGGCCATTGAAATACCACAAGGGGCAAAACTCAGGAAGTCAGGAATACTTTTTAATGGCGAAAAGTGTCCTCTGTCCAACCTATATAAATGCACCTTGATTAAAGAAGTAAAAGGAGCCGACTACGACTTCCAATTGGTAGAAAAGGCATACGTGCATGCCAAGTGCCTATATCACAATGAAGATAAATTAGCAGAGACACTACTATCCATCGATAGTCCAATGAACGCGAAAAAGTTAGGTAAAATGGTGGACAAAACAGACAAGCTGAACGAATGGAACACAGATAAAATAGATATAATGCGGGGTCTAGTAGCAGAAAAGTTTAGTCAAAATCCAAAATTAAAATGCATTCTGGCAGAGACGACGGGATCACGTCTAGTGGAGTCACCTGAAAATACCCTGTGGGGGGGAGGGGCGAATCGAGGCAGTCACGTATATGAGGTAAATGAGTATAAAGGCCAGAACGTCATGGGGCATATTCTCATGTCATTGAGGGACCTGTAAGGACTGACGTATATATCCATACTGGTATATCCACAATCATAACCATGGGACGTTTCCTAATAATAGGTGACTCTAGATGCCGAGGCCTAGAAGAAATCATAGGTGAATCAATACAGGAGTTTAAAGTCTGCTCTTGTATACCGGGTGCTGATATAGCGAGAATCCGCGATGAACTATACGAAATACTACAGACCGACAGCGATATCGACACGGTATATGTGATAGGGGGTATTAACAATATTACCCGGATTAATTCTGATAACGGACTAGTCACTGCCTCAAAGGCAACTAGAGAGGGACGGATAGTATCAGAGGTGGTATCGGAATTCCAATACCTGATCACCAAGATCGAAGAGGTTTCCCCGAGATGCAAGATCATCTTTTGTAGCCTGTATACTATGTCACTCATACCAAAGAACAGGGGAATTCCATATCCGGAACTAAAAGAAGACCAAGAGAAGATTTACCGAGCGACGATTGATCTAAATCGAGAGATAGATGCTTTGAACCGATCTGCCAATTTCATCACGCCTCGTATCGACCACGTCGTACAGCCCCAAAATCGGGGGGATCAAAAACCCCCAGATATCATGCGCTGAAGGATGGAATCCACCCAACCTGGATTTCCCAGACCAAGATCGCGGCGGAGAAGGAAAAGGCCTATATCAAAAACAGTGGAAATGGCGCTCATAACTAATGAGTTCATCAGTGTTGATAAGCAAGTTCCATACTGGACTTGTACACATAAAAGACATACATGATCTGAAACTATATTTAATTCGCAATCGTAGATCCATACAGGTCTACCAGCTTATCGCTCAAACACTAATCAGAAATAACCTCTGACAAGATTATCGGAACATTTAAGCTGAGATGTTACTAAGAGCTACGTGCGAGGTTCCATACAGGACTTGTATACGGCACTATTGATGTATAATTAAATTATAACATCTGAATCAGCTCCATACAGGACTGATCGTAAGATCTGTTATTAACTACGAACTGTATAGGGCTCCATACAGGACCTTTCTAGATGTGTTCCATATTCGATCATTTATAAATTAATAATAACAAGGTGTATGCAAGTTAAAGTGCCTAAATGTAAATACATGGCAATATCTTGTTTTGTATAATTACACCCATTTCAATGTTGATTCAGGTAACCTTGAGTACAATTTATATATAAATATAGGTAAACTGGATTCCATACAGGACTGGTGATGGGAATGTGAAGTGTGATGATGAATTGCTTGAATAGAATAATAATATGTTAAAATTCCATACAGGAACTCATGAATTGTATTGTTAAGTACGAATATATTGAAACCTACACAGCATACTCTATTGAATGAGGTATTGCACGGTAATATTCCAAACTGGATATTACTGCTAAAATTTGTAACTATGGATGTATTTATGATGAGGGGCGAGTTCCATAACTGGATCCATGATCTAAGATGTCAACGCGATTATCGTGAGTCGCTGGAGTCAACGAACTGATAATAACTCATGGATAGTTTAAAAATATCAGGCGCTGTGGAGCTTACTGACGCATAACGAACTAAATTTGATACCAACACAAGTTAGAAGTTAAGGAATGTTTAAGGTAGTCATACATGGATACCATTGGCTATCTTCAGTCTCCCCCCCACTGATGCCTGCGGACACACCTCATCGAAATATAGACATGTTCACTCTTTGTTTAAAACTGCACTCGTTATTGTTATCCATCATTTGTGCTATCATGGAATATATGTTTGTGGTTTATTTCCTATCAAAATATATTAATGACTGATAACTGTAATAGAATTAATAAAAGTAAGGACTTTAAAATCTGCCATTTGAATATTCATAGTTTATTCTCTAAACAAATACACATAATGAAAAACTTATTTAATTTTTATGTGATCGGATTATCCGAAACATTATTAACCCTTTAAGGACGGCTGCCTGGGGCCCAGCTAGTCCCATAAGGACGGGTGCTGGTGGCAGTTTGTCTGGCTAAAGGACGGCCACATTAAGGTTAAAACTGATATCCAAGATTGTAATCATGAAATATGATACATAATCACAAATATTTTATTTCTTTTTAAAAGAAATACAAAATATGATGTTATATCTACATATTCTGAAGATTTCATGAATATTGCTCTATTATTTCATTGTTAAAACATTTTTGTTAATATTGGGACAATGATGCCCCAAGGCATCATGCGTCTTTAGTGCGGTGATGCCTCCAGGCATCATACGTCTTTAGTGTGGTGATGCCTCCAGGCATCATGTGTCCTTAAAGGGTTAAAAGATAGAGTATCAGACGCGTTTGTTAGTATTCCAAATTTTAAATTGTACAGGAATGACCGGAAGGTTGGGATCGGAGGTGGGGTGGGTTTGTACATAATGTAAAATGGTCTGCAAATACAGTAAGGGTTGACGATTTGTGTTATATGAACGAAAATATAGAATCATTAGTTCTTAAAATGAGCAAACCTGGACATAGGGTTGTAACTATTGTTAATGTGTACAGAACTCCAGGGTACAATATACAGGAACTATTAGAATATTTAGACAAAGTATGTGCAGATAGAAGAGTAAAAAACACCGAAATATGGATTATTGGGGATATCAATCTAGACGCCCGGAAAAGAAGAGACCCAAGAAATAAAGAGTTAATGAATTTAGTTCGTAATCATGACTTAAAACGATTGATAAATACAGTCACCAGGATAGGATTGGGGAGCAGTAGCAGTATTGATACAATTTTAACTAATTCTAGGTTTATAAACAGCTCAGGGACACTCGATATATTTCAAAGCAACCACCTTAGTGTCTATGCCACTAAAAAAAAGAATAAACTGAAGCATCATGTTAAAGAAAATCAGTGTAGAAATTATAAAAAAGTTAATGAATTTGATTTGGAAAGGGAATTGAGGGAGAAATTTGTACAAGTAAATACTTTAAGCACTAGTTCAGACACTGCCTGGAGACTATTTCAGAAAACCATTATTTCATATTTGGACAGGGTTGCCCCATATAGAAAGGTTATATCTAGATTTGAGGATGCGGATTGGTTCACACCGGAAATTAAAAGGAATGTAAATAGGAGCAGAACTCTCTGCAGAAAATTTATAAAGCGGAAAGGAAAGGCTAATGTTACAGACAGGGATGAAGCTTTAAATGAAATGAGAAGGATGAAACTGAAAATAAGAAAACTGATACGGGAAGCAAGAAGGAAAGTTATTGGGGAAAATCTAAAAAAGTATAAATTAGACCCGAAAAATTACTGGAAAGTGTTAAACAGGGTAATTAATCCAAAGCCACCAATAGGGGAGTGCATTACTTTTAAAGATAAACAAGGCAAAACTATTACGATAGGGGAATGTGCATCGCATATAAACGATTATTTCTGTGATATAGGGCAAGAATTAAATAATAGCCTAGGTAGAACACACATGTTAAACTATATTCTAAGAACGAATAGAGACGGGTTTGAAATAAATGAAGAATCCATAACATCATTGAAAGTTGCAGAAATTGTACAGAAAATTGATATTGAAAAATCGTCCGGCATTGAAGGTGTACAATGTAAATTGTTAAAGAAAATTTTGTTACTCTGTGTGGACCTTTTTACCGATATCCTGCGCCGATCTGTCACGGAAAGTATCTTTCCTTCGTCTTGGAAGAGGGGAAGAATTGCACCCCTACCTACGCAGGGAGACTTATCACAGGTGAATAACTGGGGCTTTTGACTGTGTCGATCATAACCTTTTATTATTTAAACTGGCAGAAGCAGGTGTGGGTAACAAACTATTGGAGTGGTTCAGGTCTTACTTGACAGAGAGACGATGTTATACCAGATATGGTGAGGTGTGCTCTAATACCAGAGACGTGAAATATGGGGTACCACAGGGTTCCATACTGGGCCCTTTGTTGTTCCTCATATTTGTAAATGATTTAACAGACTGTTTGGTGGATGGAGAGCTTTTAATGTATGCCGATGACCTGGTGGTTATAACCAGCGATGTGTCTCTAGAAATGGCTGAACGCAAAACCCAAGAAAACTGCTTAGAAATAACAAATGCCACCGAAAAAATGAGAATTAGTCTAAATCGCTGCATTTTCAGGGTGCTGCGAACAGTCATAGGCAGAGACGCGTTCAGAAATGATAGACCAATTAGTATAAACGTGTTAATAGTAAGATGCAAAGTAGTTCATCCTAACATGAGAAGAACTGTATTGTTGCTCGGATTAATTAGGAGTATGAACCATATCTCTGCTCTGGAGCGGGATAATGTGGGGGGAGAGAATCGTCGAAAAACAAGGAGTGCCAATAAGATCAAATTAAAAATTCCGTTCCCAAAAAAAGAAAAGTTTAGAAAATCACCAATGTATACGGGACTTAAAATTTGGAATGATCTGAGCGTAGAGATACAGAGAACAGAATCGAAAGTATTATTCAAAAGAGGTATTTATGCATATATATCGGACCATGAATAAAAATATGGGGTATGTGACCAAGTAACAAAGTTCCAAAACCATTGTTAATATGATAAGAAAATATATCCATGTAGCACTTTCATCATATTATACCCAATTCGTAACTATGGTATCTGATCGCTTGGGAAAATGATCACTAGAGAATTAATAAGGTTAAACTTTATTATTCAAATTGTTTAAAGATGAAAAATAGGTAGATTGTATAAAGATATACAGCGATCGAACACCTGTTCACCTCAAGTTGTAAATTCGTTGTCAATGTTGTATGAAAATGTTTTGCTTGGAAGAACGATCATAATGATCGAATGCGAAATAAAAACTTTTTAAAAAAAAGAAAAAAGAGGTACATTTAAGTAATAAGTGACTTCTTAATAAACTGAATCAATCCACACAAAGCATTAAGTAATCAGCAATAAAACCATTTCAGTAATGTTCAGTACAAACCAGTTCCTGAATAAACCTTTGATGCTGTTATATCATTCAGGTTCTCCTTCTCCTGCCATTCACTTTTCTAATCACATTGTCCCAGTCATTCAATTATGTTTACCATGATCTGATCGAACTATTGTCTTATCATTCCTTATACTAAATAAGACAATATGACAGTCATGAATGTTGCCTTCAATATTTTCCTTTTAATTCACATAACCAGATGTAATCCCTTGCTGTTCACAATGTTGAGAGTTCCGGAAATATTGACTCCGTGTGCTCTCCCATTGAGACCTGGTTTCACAAACGTTGCTTTTCTATGAATGCACAGAGTAAACCTGTTTTCTCACACACTCAAGTTAGCAGGGTGACCTCACTCCAGGTAGACTGAGGCCTCCATGTTTGAAAAGCATAAAAGAATATTGACTGACCTTCACATGTATTGAGTGTTGTCCAAGAGCCGCCTATGTCACAGCGGGTCTTGGCATCCTGTGTACCATCATTGAAGGTGAAGCCTGGCTGGCAGTTGAAAGTCACAGTGTCATTGTAGGTGTAGCTCCTCTCCTCTGCTTGATGGATTCTGTTTTCTGTGTTTGGTGGCCTACTACAAGTCACATCTAAAATAGCAGAGATCAGATATCTCATGCAAAAAGATTATTAGTTTAATGTGGTTCTAATATAAACCTCCGTGCTATCAATTCCCTTTCTTTATGAAATTGGTTGGTTCAATGACCACCCAAAAAAAGCCAGTACCATATATTTTTCAATCCGATAACTGCTGGTCAATTTCTATTCCCCAACCTTTTGCTGAAGACCAATTCTTGACTTCTTCATGCATTTCTACCACATCATAATGAAACTGATCACAAACAGGTCTTTTTGTCAATACTGAAATCTGTTGGCTTGTCTATGCTTGCCTACTTTCTTTTGACCAACATCTTATGGCATCTTATTAGCTGTTTATTTTTTGCTGGCAAAAGTTTCCTAATAGAAACCTGGCTTATTATCATATAGAAGCAAATTTTTACTGCCGTTAACGCTTACCTCTTATCTGAGAACACGATCAAGAAACTAAGTGCGTCATGACCAGTACATTGGCTTTGAGCTATATGAAGCTGTTCAGTGTTCCTATCAAAATCAGCTAGAGAGTATGTCAAAGGGAAAGAGGTTGAGATAATTACTCATGCATGACGCCTGCAGGCCAGGGCCCTGCCATGTAAGACCATTGCAGGTAACAGAGAATGCTGTCTGGCCATCTTCTGATGCATGGCCAGGGAGACAGGTGTATGTGACTACCACGCCCTCTGTCGTGTTACTAGAGGAATACGCCGCATTGTTTATGGCTGGGACGGGGCTGCAGCGATTGCCTATAGTGATATCAAAACAGCCAGGCGAAATGGAGTCAGGTGGTTCGGCCGTTGGTGAATATTCGGTGTTAATATTTCAATAACGTTCATTCATGACAATCACATCTTAAGGTCATTTCCCTAGAGGCATTATATCATTCAATACCATAAAAAGCTATATACAATTTCAAAACCCATGTTTTTTCTTCAAACGTCTATAGAACAGCATCTATGATTGTCTAGTGCAAATAACGGATCAGGGCAAATGAGACATAATGTCATAAATGTACACTCATCTTGCACTAGGAACAAGGAATAAGTTCAAATATGACTGAATAATCTATACAAATAGATAAAAATCTCCTAGATGAAAGTTCAATATTTTATCTAAATCTAATAAACTATATAAATTAAACCAAAAGGTTTAGAATACATTTTACTTACCCTGGCAGTCAGAGATTGAATCGTTCCAGAGGCCGCTGTCTCCACACTTTACTACCTTTTCCTGGGTCCCATCCAGAAATCGTCGTTGACCCTCACAGACCAACTTCAGTATGGTACCATAAAGGATGGGAGACTGCTGTCCTGTGACCAGTACGTGGGGGTAGCCGCTAGGATCCTCACATGTGATGGCTATAACATCAATGAATGATATGTGCATATCTGTTATATTTCTAACATTGAATACAGATAGAATGAATAGTTCGCCAAATTTCTTAGAGCTCAGAGTGTATATAAACCTGATGTATTTCTCACATAACTTACAACGAAAACTAACGCAATATTACTGATAGGATGGCGAACCGACAAGGAAAAGCTATTAAATGTTAAGGATAATAGTGATGGTTGGATGGCAAGTGAGAATGGGGTGGGTGAGAGATGGTACCCTTCCAGAGAGGAAGGGGTAGTATGCATGTGAAGACATCCAGGTGTTTCTGTGTAGATATACACACTTATAAGCTGATTAATGCATCTCTGCTTATTGGGATTTTTCAGACCAAAGTTTGTTCGTGATGCAATACAAATGAAATATTCTAACGCTATTTCTCCTTTCATACCCTCAAGGGATGTAGGGTATAATATTATGCATTTTCCAAAAACATTATCAAACTGGCTTGACGATCATAAAGCGCCATATTGTGACAATCAAAGTTTGCAGGTGCATGCAATAAGGGAAATATAGGAAGGATTCTTTCTCGTGAATAGTATCATTTAAAGTGCAATTCGAGTTGGATGATCACTACTCATGATTAGCTATTTCTGTCGTTTTTGTGTTTTTTCCCCTTTGTTTAGAATGGGCACTCTTTATTGAACCTTTCTTTACATGAGAAATTTTTTTTAAAACACCATAGAACTACAGCCACTGTCACAGTAGGCAGTTGCTGGTATTTCCAAAAAGACACATGGACTGACTTTGGCAGGTTAATTCCAAGGCCGGTTCCCACTCCACGCTTGTCGTGCATCTCGAGGTTCTGGTGGTGGTTCCATCGGGGAAACTGGAGCCGATGTGACAGGATGCCTCCACGACGGTACCCACACTGGTCAGGGTGCTGTTAAACACAACATTCTCACCCATCTCCAACCCCGGGCTAGGGCACAGCTGTTCTGTGAAAGTTTAAAAAAATGAACAAGAGTTGCAACACTGCATCAAAGGCATAATGGATGATTTCTCCTGAAAGCTCATGCCATCTTCCTTGAAATTGAACATGATAATCTCAATGTATTGTGGAACACTTATCTAGCTTAGAAATAGTGGGTAATTGAGCTAGTTTTTGATTTTTTTTAAATAGAAATTTTTATAATATCATAATTGCATATAGAGGAATTCTAAAAAGTATATTTTCCATATTGTAAAACCCATGCCTTTTTTCCAAAAAATTCACAGAATCTAGTAAATGTATATCAAGTACGGTACATTTCAGTTTTTAAAACTACAGGTCACCATCTTAGTCTTTTTTTAAGTTAAGTAAATTTTCAGTGTAAATCAAACAAACTATTGGAGTAGGCGAAAGTAAACAAATATTGAATTTTGCTTATATGATTTGGAATATGCCATGAAGAACCAATCAAATGGGTAGAGTAAATACTTCAAAATAACCAGGTGGCGCATCTGCGAATTCACGAATATGCTATCAACTTTGATAACCCTCTACTAAAAGGTTATAAATAATAAGCTACTTGAACGAAAAGTGGACTATTGGTTCATATTGCCAAAAGCTGTCCCGTGCCGTCGAAAGGTGTCAGTGTAAATGACTGAATCTGAGAACTGAGAAGTTAATCCGTGTGGTTCCTCCAGGTGGCGCCACTGGCAGACCACTCATTCTGGACAAAGTGACTCCTTCTGTATTAAGTGAATCACCCTGGACTATAACCTACCTATCATGGTGAGACTCTACCATATCTATGCAGGAATACATTTTGCTTAATCAATTCTAAAGACCATTTATGCAAACATCAATTAGATAAACAATTAAAGTTATGTACCTTGTTGTCTGTAATAGACCTCATTCATTGGTGGCGGATACTGTGCCGACGTGCCAAGGGGTGGGTTTTGAACACATTAAACACATGGTCCTAATCAGTATTACAGGGAAACGTGGATAGTGTGACTAAAGGAATCTGTTCTGTGTTGTTCAACAAACATAATTTTTGGCCATTACAAATGTTATGCGTCGGTATACCCAAAAGATCGATCGGTGGTATCCGACTGTTGAACTTTTACAAGTAAAATCTCCATACAAATGTCATCAAATACCTCTACAGGCGAGCACTTGGTCTATCTGCCATTCTCCATTGAGGCATGCAATGTCAGCAATTTGAGAGCCATCAGGAAAGCGGTAGTTCTCAAAGCAGCGGAGGTTAGCAGTCTGACTAGTAGAGACCACAACCAAGGAAAGGTAGGCATTCATAATGAAGGGAAACTCATGACATCTAGGGTATATTTCATCTAGAAAGCATATATATTTGAGATTAATGAACACCCTGTAAGAATAAACATTTGTAAGATATGTATATAATATCAAAAATATAAATATATGATGACACGAGCAATTCAACGTAAAGGGTTGTATAGTAACCATTGTGCATACTGTTAAGGTCCGAAATGGAAAGCGTCAATGTCACTGTTGTACTATTACTGTTCAACATGGCTGGCATTGTCGTTATCTTTTTCTGATATAATTCTTTATGTGAGGTACAGTACTTAACCTGTAATGTTTAAGTTAAATATGGAAGTTATGATACTAACCTTCACATTCCTCCAGTGCAATATGGAAGCTACCTGTATCTAAGCATTCTGCAGATTGTCGAGTCTTGCCAGAAGCAGTGGACATGCCCGAGGGACAGATAACAGAGATTGGCATTGTATAGCCTACCCTCTGCTCATTGACAGTTCCCTCATGCCGGACACAATTGGTGGCTGAAATAAGATTAGACAGACATATGTAAGGCACTTATAATCTACACTGTTTCCATGGTCATATGGTAGATGGGTTCATCGAGAGCTCCTATGAGATGGTATCATAAGTGACACGCCCACTTCTGTGCTTTTCCATAAAATGAGGATTGACTCTTAAACCAAAGTGGTGTCACATGTTCAACATCAGGGGCCATTTGCTCTGTGCTGTATATCAAATCCGAGCACCCACTGCCGCCAATTCACCATGAGATACCTATTGATACACTATGATGATTAGAAACACCTAATACTATGGCCAATGAATCACGTCTTTTATCTGAATTGGGAGTGCACTGTTTTGCTATGGTAAAAAAGTAGATTTTTTTATGTTAAGGCCTGGCGTCCACCTACTACGATAGAAATTTAGACCTACTGATATGGCACCGTTACAAAAAGCAAATATCGGAGACATATCGGGAAGGTGCAAAATCGTAGACAAATGTCTAGACATGCCAATCCACCACGCATTAAATGGGGTTTTTATCGGTGTCTAATCGCAGAAACGTGGTCAACTGCCCTGATATTGGGGGACTTTCCGACGCGTTTTGATTTTTCATCGGGAGGTGCATCGTAGAGCATATTGGAGCCATATCGTAGTAGGTGGACGCCGGGCCTTACTCTACAAAATGTAAGTAGCGAATCCTACAAGCACAATACTGTTCATGATAATACAGATGATCACAACAGTTTGTAACGTAATCTTTTTTTTTTCTTTTTTTTTTAATAAAAAAAAACAAACAAAAAACATAATCATTATGTGTCATATACTGTGAGCCTGCCACACTAGCACAATTCTACAATGATCCCTCAGGTCAAACACCTTCCCAAACCAGTCCATGTCAGAAATCGTGTTCTAGGTCTTACGCTCGCATGGTGGAATGGTACTTGTCCATTGGCCATCATCCTTACAGATTACAGATCGTATGTTTCCACCAGCAGGAAACCGGTAACCATTCTGACAATACACTATCACGGAATCACCAGCCATGTTGCCGGTGACCTCTAAGTGACCCACTCCTTGCCTGGATGTTGTATCTATTCGTGTGCAAAATACTAGTGGAGGATTTTCTGAAAAATAAGTTTGATCCGTTTTGATCCTCATGATAATGCAAATCTGATTGACCTAGGTACAGTAAATTAAATACATTAATGATATGACAATCATTTGTCAATTTACACTTTTTGTATGATGGGGCAATCCTTGCAGGATCGCATTTCTGATGTTGTTTTTTAGTTTTCTTTCTCTTTAAATGTCTGCTACACTAACGATACACTATGATAATAGGCCTCTGATTACTTTGAATTCTGAAACATTGACCTTTCAGTTAATGTACAGTAGAACCCGCACCAAAAGGACACCCCACATTAGCGGACACCCCACATTACCGAACAGCTTTCTAAGGAACAGAATTTTCCCCTCTATTAGATTTTGATTTTGCAATCAGACACCAGGCAATAGCCTGTGTAGGCTCCTTTAGGTGTCAGGTAGGTGTCTGGTGGATGTTGTGACAGTGTCACTCTGCCATAGTAACATCTGTATCTGGGTATTTTATATTACATAGTTACCCATCGACAGACTGAAAAAACTGTAAAAGCGGGCAGACTTTGGCCCAGAACGGAGGGTGTTCGCTCATGCACGGTTCTTTGCCTTGTTAATATTCAAATCAGAAGATATTATCCTCAATACGTCAGGATATGGAACCGTTATTAGCAACTATAGACAATTGAGCGTATACATAAATGCATATAGTAAACAGAGAATAATGAATTTTCATATTACCAAAGATTCCTGTGTCCACCAATGCCTGAGTAAATACTGGAAGCACTGGGCCTTGCGACTGTGAGGTTCGGGTGGTATTCAATGGAACCTGTGATGTAGTTTTCGGGGAAGTTCTGGTGGTATTTATTACCATAGGAACCTCCGATGTTGATTGCACAGGATGTGAGGTGGTAGTTGCTGCCATTGGAACCTCAGCTGTTGATTGCATATGGTATGAAGTGGTAGTTGCTACCATAGGAGCTGATTGCACATGATGTGAGGTGGTAGTTGATCCCATTTGATATGACTGACTAGTTAAACTAGTAGAAAGAGCATCTATTGTAGGTGACGTTGTAGATTCACCTACTCTACCAGTGACTTCCCTGGTTATACTATTGGTTGTATGCAGTACTGAGGATTCATCTAGCATACTAGAGACATTAGTTATTATGCTATCTGTTGACTCCTCTACAGTACCTATGTCATCAGTTGCTTGGATTTCAATCGCAGCTAGTTCTGTTGATTCATCTACCATGCTAGGGACATTAGTTGCTCTGCTGTCCGTCGATTCCTCTACTGTATCTATAACATCAGTGGTTTGGATTTCAATCGCAGCTGATATTGCTGATTCATCTAACATACTTGTGGTACCAGTTGATATACTCCTAGTTGATTCCTCTACAGTATCTAGGATATCAGTTGTTATTATTTCAATTGAAGCTAGCACTTCTGATTCATCTAATATATTTGTGACTCCAGTTGTTATGATATCAGTTGATTCCTCTACAGTATCTATAATATCAGTAGTTATGATTTCAATTGCAGGTAGTTCTGTTGATTCATCTACCATGCTAGGGACATTAGTTGCTATGCTATCCGTCGATTCCTCTACTGTATCTATAACATCAGTCGTTTGGATTTCAATCGCAGCTGATATTGCTGATTCATCTAACATACTTGTGGTTCCAGTTGATATACTCCCAGTTGATTCCTCTACAGTATCTATGATATCAGTTGTTATTATTTCAATTGAAGCTAGCACTTCTGATTCATCTAACATATTCGTGACTCCAGTTGTTAGGATATCAGTTGATTGCTCTACAGTATCTATAATATCAGTAGTTATGATTTCAATTGCAGGTAGTTCTGTTGATTCATCTAACATGCCAGGGACATTAGTTGCTATGCTATCCGTCGATTCCTCTACTGTAACTATAACATCAGTCGTTTGGATTTCAATCGCAGCTGATATTGCTGATTCATCTAACATACTTGTGGTACCAGTTGATATACTCCCAGTTGATTCCTCTACAGTATCTAGGATATCAGTTGTTATTATTTCAATTGAAGCTAGCACTTCTGATTCATCTAATATATTTGTGACTCCAGTTGTTATGATATCAGTTGATTCCTCTACAGTATCTATAATATCAGTAGTTATGATTTCAATTGCAGGTAGTTCTGTTGATTCATCTACCATGCTAGGGACATTAGTTGCTATGCTATCCGTCGATTCCTCTACTGTATCTATAACATCAGTCGTTTGGATTTCAATCGCAGCTGATATTGCTGATTCATCTAACATACTTGTGGTTCCAGTTGATATACTCCCAGTTGATTCCTCTACAGTATCTATGATATCAGTTGTTATTATTTCAATTGAAGCGAGCACTTCTGATTCATCTAACATATTCGTGACTCCAGTTGTTAGGATATCAGTTGATTGCTCTACAGTATCTATAATATCAGTAGTTATGATTTCAATTGCAGGTAGTTCTGTTGATTCATCTAACATGCCAGGGACATTAGTTGCTATGCTATCCGTCGATTCCTCTACTGTAACTATAACATCAGTCGTTTGGATTTCAATCGCAGCTGATATTGCTGATTCATCTAACATACTTGTGGTACCAGATGATTCATCTAATATATTTGGGACTCCAGTTGTTAGGATATCAGTTGATTCCTCTACAGTATCTATAATATCAGTCGTTATGATTTCAATTGCAGGTAGTTCTGTTGATTCTTCTAACATACTTGTGGTACCAGTTGATACGATATCAGTTAAAGAGATTACTGTTGATTCCTTTACCATATCTGTCACGTCAGTTGTTACGCTATCAGTGGAAGACTCTACTCTGGATTCCTCCACTGTACTTATGGCGTCAGTTGTTACGATTTCGGCTATGGGCAGTTCTGTTGATACCTCGACTGTACTTGGGCCATCAGTTAGGGGATCATTGAAAGACAGGACTGTTGAGTCTTCAACTATACTTGGATCATCAGTTATTATACTTTCAGTGACCGATGACACTGTTGAATCATCCGCTGTACTCAGGACATCTGCCACTGTGCTTGTGGCATCAGCTGGTATGCTATTACTTGTAGACATAAACGTAGATTCTTCTACCGTAGATAGAAATGTAGATTCCTCTGTGGTTGTGGCATCAGTTGTAATGCTATTGCTTGTGGACAGAAATGTAGATTCTCCAACTGTAGACAGAAATGTAGATTCTTCTATAGTGCTAGTGGCATCAGTTGTTATGCTGTTGCTTGTGGACAGAAATGTAGATTCTCCAACTGTAGATAGAAATGTTGTTTCTTCTACCGTGCTAGTGGCATCAGTTGTTATGCTATTGGTCGTAGTTAACAATGTAGATTCTCCTATGGTACTCGACGCAGCGTTGTTAGTGGTTGAGTGCACTGTAGATTCTACAACCGTACTCGTGACCCCAGTCGTCGTGATGGTACTTGTCATAGCACTTGTTGTAGATGTACCTTAGGATTCGAACAATATATATTTCACAATCAAAGCAAAGAGATGAAATATTCCATGAACAACAACAAGATATTGAATGACCTTGTGCAACAATATTTAAATACGAAATATTTTATTTAGAAAAATATCCTATATTACATATTTATGGTTTCTGCACATGTATGTGAAATTCAAACATAGTTATATATCTAAAAGACAAATTCTCCTATCACATTTCTTTAAGAAACCAAGAAAAACAACTCCATATATGGTGTAACATTTCAGTGTGTACTTTCCAACTAGGAATGCACACACCCATTTATTGAAACATCCTCTGCAAATGCTTAGTAGTAGGGTCTGGAAATTATTCAAGCAAACGAAGGATCAAACTCGATGTCAATAGTGTGAAAATAAAATACAAGTGTGGCAACTTATCAGTTGAAATTACAGGGTAGCACCCGAGAAAATACGAGAGCAATAACATAACCACTTGGTTTTATGATTTTATATAAAAACAGATATACGACCTGGAACATGCGCTTATCCTGAAACCTAAGTCTATGTAAAGCAAAGGAAATTAAAGCTGACTTGTGAAAATGGACAGAACAGAAAAAGAGCCCAATAGCAGTTTAATGGATGAGTTTTCCCTGTTCTTTATTCTGTTTGTAGAAGGGATTGTCAGTAGTTATCCCAGTAGCTCACGGTTTAGAAGGAAACCCTTTTGTTTAAGAAATTGGTGACACATTGATTCGATTTGAATTATGTTTGACATATACACAAAATACAACTTCAACTTAAAAAATGTTTGATTTTTTTCTATGATGACGCGCAGTACTAGAGTTCGGAAGTTAGGTAGACGAAGAGAGTGATATGCTGTGAAATTGAAAAGTACGACAAACTACCTACCTCTATGTTCAAGGAGGTCCAGGGTCATCATTACTAGTTATATTACCCAAACTGATACTATACGATATTCAGCACTTTTATCAATATTATAAATCAGTCATCAATGGCCTTTGCAGATTTTATTCCAAATGTAAAAATACTAGGCCTTACTATTAAGTGGAATGGAGACATGCAAAGGAATTGAGAGGGTAATAGACAATAGTCTCATTACATTTTAATACTAAAAGGTCAACTGGTCTTTCTTCGTCTACTCTTCGAGCAGCTCGAATGTGATTACTGGAATATCCGTTGGTTTACCTTTCTAACGGTATCTGAAATACAACTTACGTGGGAAAATGTGTATCAATTAAAAAGGTAAACTAACGAATATTCCAACTATTCAAAATCAGAAAGTATCTCTCCGAAAGTATTCCCATACAAATTTATAGAACCAAGATTGTTCCACTATTAGATTATAGTGGGTACTTTATCTTTGGTACAAAAAATACTTCATTAAACATATTACAAACCTTATGAAATTGGACACCTTAAGTATGTACCAGAGCTGCGCTGCATGAGTTAAATCCGTCAGAGACTTACATAATAGGGGCTATGTAGAGCACTTCAGAAGTAGAAGGATATATATGATTATGTGATATTATTAAAATAACATTAAAAACTGCAATCGAAGAACCCAAAACTAGTGGCCAATCTAAGAGACATGAAAACGGCACAGCCAAAATGCATGGCATATTTAGAACTAGTGGATAGAGATCCCAATGCATCAGGTGACGCACCGTGCAAGTCTTGACTTCATCAGATAAATCTTTGCCATAGGAAGGTTTATAAGAAAACAAAATGATGTTTTCTTTTTATGTTTAGAGAATACTTGGTGAAGTTGTTGATCAATTATCGTCTTCTCTCGGCAACAGGACATGTCTGATCCGCAATTCTACCAGGTCGCTTTGTTTTTCTAAGACAGAAAGTCAGTTTCCGTTTAATACTTTGTTTATCCCTGCTATATGTGGAAAGAAAATGTTATAGAAGCTTATTAGTGATCATATGTAACTATGTCAAACTGATGCACACAGATACATCCAAGGCATCAGGCCCTTGGATGCAATAAACACAATACTGGCCTTTCTTCTAGAGAGATCCAATTTTCATAAAGGTTTGTCCTTTTCACTGATAATGTATAGGATCCTACACTGATATACCATACTCCATCCATCAACGTGCCGTATTTCATACCTGTCAATATGCCGTTGTATGCAATAAATCGTCTTTGAATGGATGTATAACTTGCATAGAGAATAAAATCAAATTCCTTAAATATGCTGCAAGTAATATGATAACCACATACATTAAGAATAATTACGGTTATATCAATTGACTCAACATTTGAGAACCCTTCTGTTATGGCGTGATGTTCACTTATTAGTTTGGATAATAGTTTATGTTACTATGAACGATTTATTTGAATTATACTCACAACCATGTATCTTTATCTTGCGCCAACTTATCTAGGATTGGATTAAGGACTTTACTAACATTTGTGACATAAATTCAACAGATACCCGGAGGCATCATCGTCATTGCTTTTCACATTGTTGAGATTGCGCCAAACCTAAAGAAAATTGCAGAGCCTAAAAATAAAACGTCAACTTCTGGTTTATCACAATAGCTACCGTTCAATAGTATCAGATATATGTATAGCTATACATTAATTTTCAATTAATGTACTGATCTGAAAAATGATTAAAATAGATGCACTTATGTCCGAATTCAAATGATAAATTTCTCACATATCGAGATGACGCACGCAATGGTAAATACGCCTGCATTCACAGCCCCTACCGATCCTGCTATTCTCTGTGCTGTGCTCCCGTGATAGCCTTCCCCTTACAACGGCCCTCTCCCATACAACCTGACAGATCATATCAAGGCATTTCTTCACTGTACAAGGGTGGCCAAAATGAACAATCCTGATACGCAACCAATATTCTTTAAGACATATTGTACAATTTTTGTGGCGCGACCTTCATAATCTCTGTTCAAACTCGTTTCCTTTTACTTATTCAATATCCAGATCAATAGGAATTTAACATCTTGTCCAGTTTATTCTTAATCAAAGGTGAAATAGGCTTCACTACATTTCCTTGATTTATAGAAAAAATTGTACATAAAAACAGGATCGTCTTCAATATATTCAAGAGCAAGGATGTTGAGTTTAGAATTAAAATGAGACCATAGTTTATTAGCTTATCAAACATGTGTCATTAAATAAGGAGTCATTTCTGTAAACGTGCAGTATTATTTGCATATAACTCCTCTCGGAAAACTCATCTTATTGGTCGCCATATTGGAACTTCCCCTCGGATTGATTTCCATCCTACCTCCGTGAACAACACTAATATTATTCTATCATCATCTCTTCAAAGGCAATCTTGTATTGATGATGTACTCTTACCCTATCTATTTTAGTATTTCTATCATACGAGTTAATTACAGTTCTACTCATCGTTAATCTGGTAATTAAAATATTAATGTATACGTATAAAAACTTTCATCTTGTAATATGTTTTATTCAAAACTGTAATAAAACGGCTTAACTCGAACTACTATGTTAATGTGTAGTATTACACATTTACTTGAATTCAATCTTTAATTTAATGGATAGATATACACATTTCGTAATTGAAGTATTGTCACACTGATAATATAAGCCCTATTTAGGCCCTTACTATTGTAAAGAAAGATATTGACAACGTTTAAATCCATGTTTATAGTACTGTGATAAGGTATATTGAACACTTTCAATTAGTTCATGTGCTTTATTCTACTGAATGTATCATTCTGATTTCTATCGAACATACAATTCTATATCATAGGATCTAAAACCCCTCAAAAAATGTTTCTCTCCGACATTGATATTTATCTAGGGTGCTTGCGAAGGAATGTGTAATAATGTAGGAGTATTAGGAATGTAGGAATATTAGTGAAAGGATAAAACATTTTCACCAATGGTGTATTCGATCATTGTGTCCTGTACTTAAGTTAACACTATAGATATGTATATCCAAACTTGCATCTCTGGAAATTACACACTGATGATAAGAAAATGTTTATGCAAGCTGAATATGGCATTACAAAGGTCCTAGTGATAATCAAAGATGCAGAAAGCAGCAAAGCACGCATAGGGAACCTTGCTTGGTCTAGAACCTGGTGTTGTTGCCAAAATGCAGCATAACTCAATAGCAGGTACATCTGGTAGAAATATTTATTACAAGGATAAATGTGTCTGTCCTCCCAGAATAATGATCCTTACCCTGCAACGTATGATCTTAGGAAGAGTTAGACATCAATATCGTCATTGATGCATTGTTAAAACTGATGAAATATTTAGTGAGTATCGCCATAAACAATGATAGAGATCAGGGAGTGTTGTTGTTTCTATAGTACCCCATATCAACTTTGGGAGAGGCAGTATTTGGCATGTTCAGAGGCAATGCGGAGAGAATAACTTAGATGTTATATTTGGAAATGGTATTATATGCTGTGTGAATTTGATTGATACATCATATGAACGACACATTGTAACACTTGGTTCCAATAATAACATCTTAACAATCAGCATTGTTTTCACTTTATGCTAGATGGCTCGAGTGCCAATCCCTGCTGTGCGGTAAGGCCGGTGGACCTGTGTATGCAAATACTACGGGGTCGCCCGCATTACGTAACTCAGTCTGTATATAAGGACTGAGCCCGCAGCGGGTCGACAGGTCTTCTCACGGTGCCTCTCAGTCGAGTGAACGCCTGGAGCCTCATAAGTTGGTAAGGTTTCTTTGGGACCTTTCAATAGTGAAGAGACCCCAATCTCTTACTGCGCTAGTTGGTGCCCCACAGCACCAACAGACTGTAACAACTAAATACAAATAAAAGCTTGTATCTAAATAGTCCAGAGTCTGGTCTTGTGTCCGTAGTTAAGTGCTAGGTTGTAGATCCCGAGTCTCTCTACCTTTCCCGGATTCAATCCGAACCCACCAATGCTGAGGCGTTAGCACACGGTAGCGACTGTTGTCTCAGCCACTGGTTGACTGCCACTTCACAGAGAGTGGTCACACACTCTCAGCGACCAGTGGTTTGCTACGTTATATACCTATGCACAAACTCATTGTAAATATACACCGCTACTGGGGCGTACTTATAAAATTCTGTATATATTGAATAGTACGCTGCACATGTACCTTTGTACCCAGATACTTATTGGGTGCTTTGACACCAACTACGGCGTGCTTTGAGCCCACTACGGCATTATTTGACACCCTCTACAGCGTGCTTTTGACAAACAACGCATCTCATTGGCTGAGAGGGTGAGGTACACGTCTTAGCTGAAAATTAAAAATAAATGATGGACCACCAACGCTTCATGTGATCCGAGATATTTTACAAACTCCTCGTAATGACCAATAATGTATAACGACTAAGTAATGAGGTATTTAACGTGGGGCTTCACCTTAGTACAATTTGAATAGCTCAAATGGGCGAAATCAATCAATAACAACAAGTTCACTCGACGAGATCTGCAGCAGGCAACACACAGCCATACTGTCAGTCAGCGTAACTAAGAGGCCTATTCCACCAAGGAGGCACAAGCCCAGGCCGGGCCCCTTGTGGTCGCCTATTGGCGACCGGCGGCAATAGCCGGCCCAAACCTCCCGCCGGCGGCGATAATCTGCTTGGTGGAACAGCTCATGAGAGCTCACAGGCCCCTCACGGCCGGACCCTGCTGGCCACCGTGCCTCCTAAACCCCGTAGCCGGGCAGTATCGGCTGACCTGTTGGTGGCCGCCGGCCACCGGCCGGGGACAATACTCTGTGCAACAGCCAATTTTGGAGGTGTTCCACCAAAATATAGTGATAACCACAGAGAAGGCCGGGCGGGCGGCCGGGTATTATGAGCGCAACGTCCCCCGTAAGCCCTGGCAGGGGAAAACCGATTCATTTGATTTTAAGCCCCCAGCAGGCCGGCCGGTGTGTCAAGAGCTACGCCGAAAGAAGCACGGCCGCGGGCTCTGCCAGGACCCGCGGCGAGGGAAAGCCGACAACACTGCGCGGCCAACACCGGCGATACCCGAAGCCGCGAAAGGACATCAAAAATTCTGACACTTTCGGCAGAATTCTAGCACCATAGCGTGCCATACACATTCATAACATCAATCCTTATCTTTATTTACCTTCATTGTTCGATTTAACCTGTAAATCCGCGGTTATTTGACGTTTTCTGACCGTTCCCGTACAATTCCCGACACGCTGACACACTGCTCCGCTCGATACACGACTTTCACGGGTTCAGAGCGTCGTAGTGTATCGCCGCACACCGCGCCGCCTATCAGATCGATAGAGAACCGCGGCCTTGTGCGTTAGTGCCGCTAATGTCCACCAGACGGCAATACCAAACCCACCCGGGTGTAACGCCGCGCCGGCTCTATGGGCGCTTGCCGGGCGCCTTGTGTACGCCTGTTGGTTGCCTCGTGGGGCCTTGGTGGAACAGCTCCTAGAATTTAGGGATTTAGGGGCGGCCCGGCGGCCGGCCCGGCGGCAAATGCCGGCTGGAGCGCAAAAACCCGCCTGCTGAGGGCCTTTTTGGTGGAATAGGCCTCTAAGGCAATGTAGCGAGTCCACTCTTCGAGCTGATGTGTGGTTTGTGCAAGCTCACCAAATGCGGGAGTGTGTAAACCAAACATCGGCTTGGAAAGAGTATCATTAAGTAGACTGGTTCCCTGCCCTAATGAATAAGGGATAGGTAACGGGTTTCTACGTCCTTCACCTAGACTGTAGTATATCTCCGCCGAGCCCCCTAGTGGATACCCTGGGAACCAGTATATCTGGTGGTCTGCCAATGTAGGCCAGGCTTTCAGGCTTATCATTAAGTTGCTTGCTCTCCCATCTTGTATTCTGTCAACCAATTCTGCATTGTGCGCTAGCCAACAGTGATAGTGCCATCGGAGTCAAGTTGTGTCATTTTAGGCCATATAGCAGACAATTTATGATAAAATAAAAACATATTAATGAGGCCAATACATATGCATACTTCTTTCGATGTTTCCGATGAATGATGAATTCATTGAAGAGATCTCACTGTTAAAGCATGTGAGTATTGGCGTCACTACTATTTTACATAATATACAATAAAATTGATGCTTCAGTATTCTTCAAAATGAGAATAAAACTCAGGTATATATATCCAGTAGATGTACTGGGAGATTGACTGAATGCACCTCAGTTACTTCATACATCATTCCATATCCTAGGAGTGTTAAATTGTTGTAAGATACAAGATCGAAAGGAAGTTCAAATCTAGAAATACTGCTTCATTCTATAATGCATATACATTTATTTCGGCATATATCATGAATAAAGACGTCCATTGTAATCAATACCACATAATAAGATTTGTTACTACAGATTTAATCAGCCATTCTTGAAAGCGATCGTTCCTCCACTCTGTTCCAACTAAGAGGTTGGTATGGTCGGTTGAAGTTATTCCGCAATAGATTCGTGTCATTTATGTCCAGTTTCTGTGGGAATTATACGACTCCGCCCTCCTAACTTCGCAAACTACTTTTCGTTTAGATTTAACAGTTAGAATGCTCATCAGTCTTTTATTCAGCAATAAATACATTTTCACCTAGTAGATAAAGTATGCAATGCAGTGAAGTGCTGATACAAAAATTGAGTCCGGGGCCCATTCTATTTTACTTGACACACTTCAATGACAACATTATTTTTACTTAGGTGCGCTGAGGTGAGGAGGAGTGTCGCCAGGGGGGGCAATGACCACCCCTGACCAAAGGCCATGGGTCACCCATTATTTTTACTAGACACACTTCACTGACTACGGTCTTTCTATTAACCACATTTCGATGGCTAAAGTTTATTTACTGGACACACTTCACTGATTACAGTCTTTTCATTGGACACATATCAAGGACTTCAGTCCTTTTATTGGACACACTTCACTTATTTTCTGAACACACTTGTAGACTTGATTACATCATCTGAATACTATGAAGCGAGGAAAATCTTGTCTCGTTCACAGGCCTTTAGATAATCCTGTTAGGTGCCTTCGACCAAAATACAATCGTTATACGATGACAAAAATCCCGGAACAGCTGTTGGTATTCTTCCAGCAACTGGTCCATGAGGACATTGGAGAATATGACGAGTTCTGTAGAAGCATGCCGTTAGCCAACTGTGGGACATATCTGCATTGTGCTGGACCATGTGAGAAGTGCAGTGAGGCGGGATAGATGTGTGTGAGTGTACGGCTGGGTGTAGCGGGGGAGGTGGAGGTGAGGAAACCTCCGAACCAAAACCTCAGCGCCGACATAACGCGCCTGTACCAGTCTGTCCTGACTGCTCCACATCGGGAGGACTTAGCAGCGTGGTAGATCGTGGTGATCCGTCAGTGGAGGCGGCGGTGGAGGCGGGGGTCGGGATTCATACCGGAATTACCTGTACAGGAAGCACTCCCACAGGTAAGTCACCGACTTCTACACCCTGCACCACATTGAGTAACCGCTAACTCCAACACACCCACCGGCATGATACACAGAGTACTATATGTGAACGTCCAGTGTGGTGATGTAGTATTGTTGTGCCCACCTCCACATGGATATACAACTCTGAGCTGGGTGTGTACACATACAACGACCTGACTTACCAGTTGCCAGTGTAACCAGCCGTGTCCTCAACGGGGTTGGTTGCCTCTCAATGCTTAGCACATAAGATCGCCTCTAATTGCTCTCGTACGTACTCTACATTCATAAAACAAGTTTATATCAATAAAACATGCAATAGCTACTTATGTGTCACTACTAAACAATGTAGCCTTAGTTTATAACTCTATACTAAGATGTAGTTTTCCGTTGGAGCATCCCTATCTTGCCGGTTCCCTAATTGCACTGCACCGCACGTTATAGAAAGAACAGTTGGTCACCCCTCAATGGAGATCAGGGGTAAATATTTTATCTAAGCTGGAAGTTACCAACTGGTATAAACAACTTGTACCAACAGGGCTGGTCAGTTCTTAATGCTATTTACATGACATGATTGTAATTATTTTCTTACGCACCGTACATGCATAAAACAAGCTGATATCCAATAACACACAAAATATACATATATTCAGTTACTTCTGCATCACTATTGGGCAATGCGACGTATTTTTACAATTGTAGAAAAGTCTATCCAGGGTAGATTTTTTATACCAGGGACCTGTTTCACTAGACAGTGACATGTCTAGATGGCGTCTAGATGGTGTGTCCGGTTTCATAAGAACTAGACATTAGACTTCGTTTTGTCCGTTCTTGCTTGCACTGTTGGTGCCACTTTTCATGTCTGTCTAACACTTTTGTCACAGAACTAGTGAAACAGGTCCATGATGTGTCTAGATTTGTCTAATTCTTATGTTTGGGGTCTGTATTTCCTAAGGGCAGCTACTTGTGGTGTCACGAAACTAGACAAACCCAATGTCTGTATGGTGTCACGAACATGTCACAAGACTAGTGAAACAGGTCCCTGATTGGTATACCAAATACCTATTATTGTACACCATGTACCAGTCTAGAAATGAAGGGACGGCCGTATGTTTCAACATTACATAGGACAGCTGTTCACCGTCAATGGAGATGGGGGGGGGGGGGGATACCTAAGCCTTGAAGCTGCTCCGGCCAGGTCTCAGGCAGTCACGGTAGACTGGTTTCTCTACTGGTTCACCAACCCACTCTGCCATCTCTATGCATGCCTCTACGCTCACATAGATATACCACACAATTCAGGGTGACCTAAAAATGCCGGCCCTTCAGGGACACCATGTCTTGGCACATCCCCTGGGTGCTTTAGTTAATTTAAGTGGGATTCACACGGAGAGACCCATGTTCCTCCAGCAGGGTTTGTCTGAGACAATTTCCTTGAGATTATTTACTGGTACATAGTCTCCTCGTGTGACCCCCTCCCCCCAACTCAGTCTCAATTCCCTGAGACTTAGGTGGAGAAGAGAAAATCGTCGCCGTCAATATTCCCTACCAAGGTACTTAATCTTAAGCAATCTGGATTTTTAAGTGACTACAACCTGGCGACTGCGTGTCTACTAAATCGGCCCACATAGGGCCAGAACTAGTGAGTTGTGCACTAGTCTAGGTGTCAACTATCTCCGGCTTACACTGTATCAGAATGCCTTTTTGAATATGTGTATAATGAATGTCTACACTCAGCTAAATGTGACAACTAGACCATTGGACCCTACTTTACAGCTATGTATTTAGAAGAAGTTTTCCAGTCGCATCCATCTCCTTCAGTCTAGCTACATGGTTTTACATTGGGCAACTGTTCACCCCTCAATGGAGGTGACGGGTTGATAGTTTACCAACCAATATGGAAGTTATGCAGGGGAGATCTGAACCAATGCTTTATGTAGCTGATAAAGATGTGCCTCAACAAAGCTTGACACTATAAAGGGAGGTCAAACCTTCTCAGAAGTAATAGGTGTGAAAAACAAGCCTATGACAAAAGTCGATGAAAACATGTATAAGATCTTCATAATCGGGATAGACGAGCAGAAGGGAGAAGATACCAACTCCATAACATATCAAATTTGCCATGATATGAATATCCATTTGTTCACAGGGAATATTGTTTATTCCAAAAGAGTAGGATTAATTCGAGGGGGACCAGAAAGAAAACCACGGCCAATTGAGGCCAGGCTAAGTGACAGCCCCTTGGTCGAGAGGATCATGAACAATAAGAGGCTCTTGAGAGACGTTAGTAGAGCACGGGGCGTCTGGGTCGAGCGAGCGGAAACAAAAGAGAGAAGAGAGGCGCGTTACAACTTGAGGGTAGCTGTGCGCAATGCGCGACAAAGGGGAGTAAGGGCCAGGTCAACATCAGAGGGGGCGGTCATAGGGGGTAAGTTCTACAGCCTAGAGGACGGGGCACCGACGGGTCAAGGGTTGAATACGGAAATGAGTAGAGTTGTCCAAGTCTTAAATGAAAAGATACAGCAGGAGCAGGCGCAAAAAAAAGTTCAATCAGGAAATAAAAAGAATGAGACCACAGATAATACTGTAGATGTTGGAGAGATAGAAACGAATCAAAGGGAACCAAACAATACAACCACGATCGAAGATAGGTTAATGAAGATAGCTAACGGCGATGATACAATACCAGACAAAGAAAACATAGACGAAGCAGATCTGCCATTCGGAACACGGTTGACCAGGGCGGGACTACTATTTAATGGCGATCAATGCCCGCTTTCCAACCTATTCAGCTGTAGGTTGGAAAGGGTAGTGGAGGGAAACCTAAAGCAGTTCAACTCGGTCGAAAAAGCTTATGTATTCCTAAAATGTATGTACTTCGGTAACCATGAGTTAGCAGAAACAATCTACAAAATGGACAAACCGTACGCGATCAAACAAAAAGGGAAACAGTTGCAGTTAGATGAAAGATCAGAAGATTGGGAAGTGGATAAAGTTCGACTCATGAAGAGCTTGATCGTTGATAAAATGACACAAAACCCAGAAATCCGAGAATCACTAAAATCAACGCAGGGGCTTAAACTAGTCGAGTCGACTGAGAACCAATTCTGGGGTGGCGGGGCGACAAGACGCAGTACGCTGTACGAGAACAACACATACAGAGGTCGAAATCAAATGGGACATATATTGATGGAATACAGAGAATCACTATAAATCAGCAGATAACAGAATGACTTCGTTCCTGATCGTGGGCGACTCCCGCGCGCGCGGGCTAGAGAATATCGTGGGCCTGAGTAATCAAGACTTTAAGGCCTGCATCTCCATACCGGGGGCCTGTGTGGATCGGGTCACAGATGACTTATACGAGGTACTAACACTAGACCGAAGTGTGAAAACAGTTTACATAATTGCAGGCATAAACCAAATAACCTCAATCGATGCTACAACCGGACTTATAACGGCTTCACAGGCTACGAGAGACGGCAAGGTGGTAAGCAAACTGCTTGCGGACTACCAATATCTAATCGCAAAATCAGAGGAGGCTAATCCAACATGTAAAATAGTGTTCTGTTCAATGTATACGGTCTCTCTGATTCTCAGTAACCGAGGTATACCCTACAGTGGTATGATTCAAGATCAGCAACTGATTTATAAAGCTACAGTGGACTTGAACAAAGAAATCGATGCCCTAAACAGATCCTCCAACTTTATCACCCCAAGAATCGACCATGTAATCCAACCCAAAAACAGAGGCGGGAGCAGACCACCAAGACACCATCTGTTACGGGATGGGACACACCCGACCACTGAGGCACAGAAAAAAATCGCAGATGAGATAGAGAAGGCTTTTGTTAAAAATCAAAGCAATGATAATCATGCATAACGGTACTCATGCATAATGGACTCGAACCACAAGTGATTCCATACAGGATCACTTGAAAGATCGATTACAATCAGCAAAAAACATTTCGCGACGTAGTTACGAATTCCGAACACTCGATTCGAGCGCTTTCAACATCTGCAAATTATAATGGAATACGAACGGGTTAAACCCACTATATATAAAGTATAGTGGAAAGTGAACCTATTATGAAGATGAGTATAGATTCCATACAGGATCAGATACCATACTTACTCAGATACTGACTTACAACGAACTTTTAAGTAGTAGCAATAATACACTGTGGATATGATCATATCGATTTAATGCTATTAACGTAATCATGGTGGGTACTGCAGAGCGAAGTTGGATTCTGATTCCATACCGGATCATGTACCAAACTTTATCCAAGTACTGAATTACAACTGTTAAGAAATTGTAAAACACTTATACATCGTATCATCTGTCAAATGAACTATGGTATGTTATGTGCCGAGATTCCATACTGGGTCAGGTACCTTGTATAACGACATATTGAAATACAACACGATTGATAACAAGTTAAAATAAGGTTTAATATGATATATTCGTTAGAACCTGCCGTTGTGACCCTATTATTGATACTAGGTGTAACTTTGTAACACATTCCATACCGGATGACGAAAATCACAAAACTGTGAGAGATACGTATATTAGGGACGGGATCATACTTTGCGGACTTGTTGTAGAAAAGGTAGATAAAAACCATGTTAATGTAATCAGACCAAAAAATGAGATAAAGGCAAGTATATGAATACGTCACGATAATCAGGTACCCCACTTCATCGAGGTAGTGAATTACAACTGCTAGTAAATTGTAAAACAATTATACAGCGTATCATTTGTATGTTAAGCAGAATGTGCCGAGATTCCATACTGGGTCAGGTACCATGTATAACTACATATTGAAACACAACAAGTTAAAAGAAGGTTTAAGGTGATATAGTCGTAAGAATTTACTGTTGATCGCCCATTTAACCCTGTTATTGATACTAGACGCAATTTTGTAACACATTCCATACCGGATGATGAATACTAATACTGGGGATGGGATCATACTTTGCTAACTTGTTGTAGAAAAGGTAGATAAAAACCATGACAATGTAATCAGACCAAAAAAATGGAGATAAAAACAATCATGTGAATATGTCAAGATAATAAATAGAGAGTTCAATTGTTACCGCTTATATGATATGATTTGGATGTCTGTAATGATATGTTATATATATAAGAATCATAAGTAGAAATGTATATACCTCTCAGTAAGTGATAGGTATATCATTATTATTAGCTGATAAATGATGGGAGTACGTTCCATCTAAGCTAGGATAGTTGATGTGGTGTTCAAATTTGAACAGACTATCATCGGTGCTCCTTGATAGACTTATCCAGGGGCACATTTCATATAATCTTTGTTTCACACAATTTGTTCTTTGGTTGATTCGCACTATTTGTGATGGTGGTTACATATGTTGGTGTGTCTTAGAGAACATTGTAAAGAAACTAATGATCAATGAAACACACTCATGACGCACAGATGCACACAGATAAGAAATGACAAAGGATTTAAGATCTGTCATTGGAACATCCGTAGCCTTTTAGGAAAATTTGACTATTTACAAAAAGATTTAACCGGTTTCGATATAATTGGAGTCTCAGAAACATTACTGAAAGTAAAAATTCCTCAAACCTTTGTAGATTTACCAGGATACAGTTTCATTAGACAGGATAGAAAAAGAGGAAAGGGAGGAGGGGTCGGGATTTACATAAAGGATAATTGGAGTGCATATGCTAAACACCAAGTCGATATGACGGTAATGAATACCGAACTAGAAGCATTAGTTGTGAAGATAACCAAACCCGGGCACAGATTTATGACCATAGTGAATGTACATAGGCTACCGGGGTATAATATAGATAGTTTGAAGAATTTGATAGACAGGATATGCAATGATCATCGCTTTAAAAAAACAGAAATATGGATAATTGGGGATATAAATTTAGATGCCTGTAAAAGAAATGATATAAGAAATAAAGACTTAATGATAAGTTTAAAGGCAAATGGGTTAAAACGACTCATAACATGCATCACCAGACCGGGTATAGGTTCGAGCACGAGTATCGATACAATTATCACAAATGGAGACTATATAAGGAGCTCAGGAACTCTCGACGTTTATCAGAGTGATCACCTTGTCGTCTTCGCCCAGAAGAAAAAGAAAAGGGGTATACATCAATCAAATAAAAAACTAATGAGAAATTATTCGAAGATCAAACAAGAGGAGATGGATGCAGTGGTACAGCGGGAGCTGGGTGATATAGACTTAAGGATAAGTACGGGAGACATGTACTGGGACAAATGGCGGTTAACAATAGAAGAGTATTTAAATAAGAATGCACCCTTGGTCTTAAAACGAGAGATATTAAATGGTCCTATATGGTTAACACCAGAAATACAACGAGCTATCGACCTAAAATGTAGATTAACAAGGAGGCTGCTGCGGAGAAATAAAAGGCTAACTAGAGAAGAGAAATCGCAAATTATAACTGAAATAGATAGACTAAAACGCAAAGTTAATAAGGGAAGGATACAAAATAAGAAAAAATTCTTAGAAACAAAATTACAAGTACATAGCAATGATCCAAAAAAATATTGGAAAGAGATAAACCAGCTTATAAGACCTAAAGGGGGGGGGAAAAGTACAGTCCAATTTAAAAGTGATAAAGGGGAATTGTTGGAAATAAAAAAGTGCGCAGAATTTGCAAATAATTTCTTCTGTACAATAGGATCTTCGTTGGCAAAAGACTTAGATGAAAGTATAACATTGAGATATGTCAATAGACATAACGAAAATGGTTTCGAAGTGGATTTAGAAAAAATAACAGTTCCTGAGATCATGAAACTAGTAAGGGGCATAGACATCGACAAATCCTCAGGAATGCTTAATATAAGTTGTAAGATTCTTAAAACTAACCTAAGTAACTGCATAGAAGAATTAACGAGGCTATTGAAAGATCTAGTAATTAAAAGTTTTTTTCCCCAAAACTGGAAAGAAGGCAGAATTGCCCCCCTACCCAAACAAGGAGATCTTGGCCATATTACAAACTGGAGACCGGTCTGTGTGTTGCCAATCCCGGGAAAGATTATGGAGAGGGTAATATACACACAATTATATAACTATCTAGAAGAACAAAATTTTTTTAATAAGTGCCAATATGGTTTCAGAAAAAATCGGAGCACGGGAGGGGCGGTTTTCAAGTTAGTACAGTATCTTTTAGAAGCAGATAATAATAGCGAAATTACAATAGCACTTTATGTAGACATTAAAAAGGCTTTCGACTGCGTAGATCATGGAATATTATTGCATAAATTATCAGAGGCGGGGGTGGGACATAGTCTAATATCATGGTTTAAATGCTATCTGGAGAATAGAAGGTGTTACACAATGTATGGTGATGAAACATCAGAAACAGCAGACGTCAGGCTAGGGGTACCACAGGGTTCCATACTGGGCCCTCTGCTATTCCTAGTCTACGTAAATGACTTACCGTATTGTATAAGAGCTAACAAATGCATAATGTATGCGGACGATCTCGTTGTATTGTCATCACACAAAAACATATCAATAGCTGAACTAAATATACAGGGGGTATGTGATCAACTAGACAACTGGTATACAGCCAATAGGCTAAGTGTTAACGTAAAAAAAACAAAATTGGTCTATCATGGGCAAAACTCAAGGGTGAGAAAAGATAAAAGAGGGAATATAACTATAAAAGGAGTGGACATTGAAAGTTGTGATGAGATGTGTTATTTAGGAGCCATTATCGATAAAGAACTAACTTTTAACAAACATGGTGAAAAGTTGCTAAAATATATAAACGACAAAAACTATCTATTTAGAAGGTTAAGGAAATATGTAAGTAAAGAGACTGCAACTAAGATATTAAAGACATGTCTGCTCCCGCTAGCCGACCACTGTTCGTTTCTACTATCAGGGGCCACAGTGAGTACACGGAAAAAACTTAATTCTGGAATAAACAGAGGGTTACGAACTGCTCTATGTCAGGAGGCATATGAAGGGGATAGGATGTTAAGTAATGAAACCATAAGGGAAAAATGCGGAGTAACCAATCCCGACGTCAGACGAAAAATCCTACTGATGGGAATATTGAGAAGACTTTACATGATAGATGAATTACAGGAGAAGAACAACGAATTAGAAGAACAGAAAATCCAAACCAGATCAACCCTCAAGCGTACGCTATATCTCCCCAGGCCGAAAAAGGAGAAGTTCAAAAAATCTTGTATATACTACAGCATCATGTTATGGAATAAATTACCATTAAGCTTACAGACTGAAACATCAAAGAAGATATATAAAAGAGGTATTACAGAATATATAAAAGATCAAGATAGCTGAAACCGGTATGCACCACTGCTCCATACAGGGCTGCGGTAATAACGACTAGTATGACTAGATAACCCAGTTGAAATAACATGTGAAATAGAATCGTATATTACCAGATGTTGGGACAAGAAATGTACATAACAAATAAGATAACCATCACCACCAAACTATTACATTGAATGTTACAGGGTAAGACGTATATTAGACCGGAAATCACAACGTGATTTGAACATCCAGGTGGGTTCCTTTAGACGTACCGGTATCTCTGTTGATAGGAGTGACCGAGGTTGGAGGAGCTATTGCAACTGGTTGTGAATATGTAAATATTGTTAATATGAAATCTAAAAAGTCACTGTAGTAGCACTAAGAATGTTATACCATCACCAATGCATTGTATATATCATAAACATCTTTGTATTGTTAATGTTGCCCCACGCACTATTGTATGGAAGAACGATTGGAAAATCGAATGCAATAAAGAAATTTAAAAAAAAAAAAAAAGTGAGTAGTGAGCTGATCATAATGAAAACAATGCCTCTTTAATTTGTTCATACTTCTTTTCTAGAATATTTTTGTGTGAGGAACAATAATTCTCGTCCTCAGTTCTGTGAATGGGGAAACTAGCTGTTGTTAAAGGAAGTATGAAGTGCCTTAGAGCTGGTTAAGTGAACAATAGCCATTCATTAAATCAAAGTTTTAGGTTTTACTCACTTCTCTCTCAGTGATTTATAGGAAGATCCCTCTGAAAGCGGTATTTGTTTTATGTTGGGTTCATATGTCATCAAATCTTATAGTAATACTACACTTTAGCGTATGTGAGTAACAGAATAAATCAATGCCAGGGGGTTCCTGCCTGTCTCTCCCATCATGCAGGAGGGAATTGTACGGTAGCGCCATTGTAGTCAGGGGACAACCGGTGTTCTCAATTGTTATATATAATCCATTGGTAATCGTGAGACCCAGCTTAACCCCTCTATGACAAGCCAAAAGAGCACACAATTAAACAATCCTTTGATAATTGTAACCGCCATCTAGCGTTTCCTTGACAGGATTTGTGTTGCCCTAACAAAACCAGTAAAGTGGCCAAAGTGTAAGTTAATATAGTCACAAGGCCAAACTTATCGTCTTCTAGCTGATTATATGATGACTTACAAGGCAACGTATATTTGAAGTAAAGTATATATGTAATGTTGTGAAAATGAAAATATGTATTGTAATATATTTGTAGATAGACTTAACCTTACTGAGACCTATATAATTGCACACAATCATGACAAGGTTTCAAAAGCGATGCTATTTTCATCAAAGATAGTGTGCCCTAGGCTTTGATTTCCCTATAACCATCTGTCATACAATCGCTCATTATCATAATTTCTTTATCTCACGTGCTTAATTGCCAACCTTATAGTGTATTCAAAGCAGTTACAACACAAGTCATAGCTTTCATAACTAACCACCAGAGGTCAGCATTTTACAGTATATAGCAATAACTATAACTGATTATCATGCATTCAGTGACTAATTATATTCGTTTCTGTGCAAAGAGTTCAATAACAAAATATTTTCCATATTTATCAATATGCAAAATTACCGAATTAGAACAGTCATCCTTTTGTACCAGCTCCTTCCGGTCTTGATGTTTACAGTATGGCAGTATTGTAGTAAATGGCATGTTTACTCCCATTATTGCTAGCTATAGTTCTCGGACTGTCCACATGGGGACAGGATGCTCTAACAATGACACTCTTAGTTGTTAGTGCTGAAAGCAGCCCTCCTGCATGTGCGACGGAACAGAAAAAGACTGGTCATCCTTCATTGGCTGTTGGTTCAACAGCCAATCATAGCGCACAGCTTGCTAGCTCAACCTGCAGCAAGATGCCTCCTGTGGCCAGTACATAAGATCACACAGGTGTCATTAAAATAAGTCATCTCTTGATCTGTAGTAATTCCACATACTCTTGTGTTTGGATTTTTACTTCCTTATGCTTTTAAGTCTATTCTGACTTAGGTTAGGCTCTAGACTTGACAATGAGACAATCGGTTTGTGTTTTTTCATATCTAATTACGATGATACTTGAAATATAGCCACCCCGTAGTTGTATTCGTTATACATAACGAGGCAGGTACCTGGAACGTCAAAATATATCCTCAAACCATGCCAAAACCTGGTGGAGCTAGTCACGGCTTACGGAGAAACCTGGTATAGGGTTTTAGGGTATGAATTATTGTCTGGCCTCTCAGAATTTCATCTCAATGCTTTTGAATACTTTATACAGCGGTTATGGTATCTGACAGTTTGAAATAATGGATGGCAGTTTACTAAATTCCCATTCATTTTCAATGTGTACTTTGTATTAGTAGACTGCCCATACGGCGAAATATTGGATGAATTCTAAAAAAAAGACACGCTATAACGCATTCATAGTTTTACCCTGTCAAGCAGACCACCCCACAAAACAGACCACATTAATATTAGTCAAGAATCGAGGATGGTCCCTTAACCCTTTCCCTGCAGGAACCGGTTCCCCTACTTAGCACTACATGCTACCTGCCACAGCATGCACCTTTTTTGGAAAACAGCAATGTCACATGATGTGTCATGTTATTTGAGTAATTTACCTTGGTAGCTGATGATATTTTGTCATACCAAATCAAAGGTTAATACGGCCATTTTACTATGTCAAAATTTCTTTCATTTGAAATAATTCTTTTTGTATTTATTGAATTTTGTATATAAGTATAAATGATGCCTTTATGATGCCTGGAGGTATCATGCTGCTGTTAAAGGGTTAAGAAGATATTTTGACTCATTCCCAGTATATCACGTTTCTCTAATTAATTAATTGGCAGACACTTGGAAGCATATTATAAACCCTGAAATGACTTCATTTAATAATACCAACTCACCAGGTATATCACAGATGCCTTTTTAAAATGTTTCCATAAGTGTTCTGATAGAAAAATCATAGCACAGAGTCCAAGGTTGTCACTACGAGATCTCAGAAATCGTGTAATTTCGAATCCTGCTAGCATTGTGTCTCTAGCATGGCTGTTGCGTAGCGTAGGGTCTCGTGTCTGCTTAGAGAAGTTACATATCTAGTCCCAGATTTAGTCGGAAGAGGATGATTTTAAATGCCTGAATAATGAAATCATGTTGACAGGCATATTTGGCGGGCAATAAAAAAGGAGGATTATGAATAAAAACCCGTAAGTTATGGAGAAACAATTGAGCATTGTCCTTAGAGATAAAACTAAACTAGACGAGACCGAGCCAATGTCAAGGTCAAAAGGTCATTGGGCCCAAAAGGTTCGATGTCGGAGTTCAGAGATCAGGTTTGTGTCTCTATGTGAGGTCAGCTTGGTTACGTTTGTTTGCTCCTTCTTAACCATAACATTTGATGGAACGAAAACTTTAACTTTGTCTGGCATAACTCTACAGAATATATAATTCGTTGCTGTGTAAGATACTAAAATGACATGTCCTTTTGGCGACTTCTAGTACTGATAGTGGTTCGTTAGGTCACCTCATGGTTCTATGGCATTTCCGACAGAATTTGGCCAATTTAAAGTAGGTAACTAGAAACGCGCCTACCAATTTCCGTGCTCATAATTGGAAAATTCTGGCACCAACCGACAAGAAACCAAGATGGACGCTTCTTCTTTAGCTATAGCACTATTTTCTCAAGATGCTGCAGTTCGTTACCACAGGTGGCTTTGGTATCTTGATTTTGAAACGCATCCGATTTAATTCCATGACTACTACATGTATATTGTAATGACTAATATACAAGCGAATTATGATATTGCAGCAATGAACAATACTGTTTTAAAGTGGTAAAACGACAGATTTCCATTTCTACATGGTACTGGACTTTCCAGATGAAAACTCGCCAGGTAACCTAGATACAACGTATTTGCCATGACAACGACATGGTGTTTGTCTGTTTTTATCGCCATTTACCGTCTGGTGCACCCGGCACAACGCACCGACAAAAATGGTCACCTTTGTGAGGCTTATTCACTCTCACAGAAAGTGATAAGATGTGCAAACTAAATGTACGTATCAGGTTTTTCAAAGAATTCTAGTCTTGATTTTCCAAAGAGGAAGGATTGTAGTCGTATATGCTTGAAATATTTGGAATAATATACGGCAGAACAATCTTTATTGTGAGTTTAGTTAATCAAAAGAAAGTTTTTCTATGTATAAGAAGCTTCTATTTGTTTTTGGAAGTTACAAGAACAGCGCAGTACAATTGCTCAACTCCTGGCTTATCTAGATTTTTGTGTGTGTTTTTCTCTAAATCTTTGCAGCGTTTATTTCGAGATGATAAAACAATGATACATCGAGTTGTCCTTTGTGACGTTTTAACAATATATAAAGAATATGCCCTTTGGTCTGTCTTATGCTCTGACAATAGTGATCCAAACACTGCAGAGAGCGGCATATCTTTCGGAGGAACCAAGTGTCCTCTTTGAGTACGCGAAAACGTGCTCATATACATCACCTAGAGGTTAGAATGGTCCCATATAGACATACAGCGTACTGCAAAGAATTTAACCCTTCACTATCAATGTGCCAAATATAAAGGCCTGGTGAAAGGAGCAGGGGTCCAGTATCAAGCCATACCATACCCCCTGCCCCACTAGTGACTTGGTTCTTCAAAATAAAAAAACTTATTTCTAGTCTTTTTGAGCACAAAGGATCCAGTATGGTAATCCTGTCATTAAATGATAAACACTAAGTTATGAATACTGTAATCTGTTACTAGAAAAGGAAACTATTAGATGATAATAATGATTAAATGTGGTGTTTACATTTTCAAATCTGATGGGACAGAACTTACTGTACTATATTTAGACTATCAAATCTGATGAGACATACTTGACATTGAAACGCAGTTGACCCTGGCCTGAAAAACCACTTCATGACACTCTGGGCCTGAAGCCATTCTACTTTAAGTCATGCCATAATAGCCCCAGCCCCTCCGCTCACACAACCACTACCCATCTCCCTCTTATGACCACTGGGCATACTCTAGACTTGCTCAAGTCTTTGATTATGAACATTCATTAAATGATTAAAAAAATCGGAATACAATTCATTATAGTATGTGTCCCTCTCTGACTGGCCCATGAATCAAAGACTTGTCCACTTTGAACCAAATCTCCTGTTTATGACCACAAGCCACCCCCTGTAACCCTACACCCCCTCCTACCCCTCCCCCACCCCTCCTCCAGTTCCCTGGCCGCCTGTGTTGTCATAGCAATAAATTTCGCCTGCTCCTGACTGTGGCTGACCAGGGGGATCCTGCCTCAGGTCAATCTAGCACACTGGGGTATCCATCTCCCAGCAGATATTCTGACCAGTAGCTCAGGACCTCTGCTTGGGGAGTGTTGCGCAGAATTACCCCAGTCTACACGGCCATTTACAGATGAGACCAGTCCCTGTGTCACTCAGAAGGGGTGGAGGGGTAGGATACAGGGACTGAGGCCAGTCTAGGCATACTCTAGAGCCTATTTGTTCTGGTTCACTTCTCTGTTACCACTATAACTTCATAATGCATGTATATTTAAAACTATCAGATCTGATAGGACAATCCTGACTGTGTAGCATTGGGACGTCCATTTCTGAATGAACAGGCCATTCTCCATTGCACTATTGGGCAGTTGAAGAACCTTGGACCGGACATGAAGATCCTTTTCTGTACTTTGTACAAGGTTTATCATTAAATAATATTTACGTCTGTTTGCTAAGACGGTATTAACCATCCATAAGGTCACCCATAATAGTGTTGAATAGTGTTGAATAAAATTGACACACATCGTTCCAGGGTCTCTATGGACAGACTATTCTCTATGGCATCGTATCTGATGGGACAGGCTTGGCTATATATCATTCAAATCATAGGTATTCCAGAGACAGTAGCTCCATATTTGCAACTCCTCACACACACACTCCTTACATTCCTCCACTGATTAGATTAGTGAATCTATCACACTTAGATCCATATATATGACTTCATTAAAAACATGTTTAATGCATTAGGATACACTGATTTCTACCAAGTAATTGGTTGCCATCTCTTCACACATGTAGATTCCTGTTGATGATTCTTGAGAACATTCCTGAATCCATTCTTTAGGTTTATTGAAACATTCTTGATACTTTCAAATACAAATGGCTTACTGATTTGTGATTTCTTATGATATTTCCTTACCTTTATTTGATTAAATGAGTTAGGTATACCGTGCTCTTTCATCATCAATAGAAATAGCATTCGCTCCAAGTTATACAATCTAATATCAACCCTTTGGTAATAAAAACAAGAGTAGTTTCTGATTTCAGATACAAGCTACGTATTTGGCACAAAGGATCGGTAAATTTTGAGCAAGATTAGATCTGCAGACATATGGACAGAACAGGTGGAATCGTATAAAAAGACAGGAAAGGACATGAGAAGGACAGACTCAGCAAACAAACAATCAAAAACAAATCACAATTGTTCCTGTTGCTTACATTGATGACCTAAGCATATCGCTTGACTCTTTTTGTTTTGTTAATGATAGCTTTTAGAGCTTTACATAAGGAGAAGCAAATGTTATGTTTACCATTGATGAATGAGCATGGAATTATAAACGAATAACAATTTTGTTTTAGCAAGATAGAAGTCTATGTGACCATTCTGGCCTGTAGAATCTTCCACTATCTTTCTGGTAAGTGATTTAAATTTTGTACACAGACAAAGACGTGTGTACGTGTGTGGATGGGGGGGGGGGGGTGTACTCGGGCCGGCAGGTTGTGTATAATTTCCGGCTATGTGGTTGTCTGTGACCGGTGTCCTTTTAGCGGTTTAAAAACCGGTTGTTGCGTGTGATATGTCGCCTCCAGGTCGCCTCCAGGTCGCCTCGCCTAGAGGGTTGGTGACGTTAGATGGTCTCTGAGCTGGCTACAAAAACCTAACCATTCACTATCGGCATGCAACCCCTCGAGGAACCTACAGAGACCCAGGGACCAGTTTAATAGCCTACCATCGTACTTGTAGACCCTTTTCTGTATGTCATAGAGACCCAGGGACGATGTTGGTCAACCTTATTCAACACTTATGCACGACCTTATGAATAAAGAAGAAGCCAACAAGTTTTGGTCAAAGTCGTCGTTCACCACGAGTTAGATGCGGTGTGATATGAACGAGGCGACTGACGAGTGAATATCATGTAGCGTTCAAACGAGTTGGAGAATGACTTCCTTGACCAAAACGTTTGGCTTTCTGTATTTATCTCACCCCTGTACACACTAAAAGAATGGACAACACTCAGGATATAGACCATGGAGAACGGACTGCAATATTTGTAGGGGCACGGAGAACCAGTTCCCAATGTTAATCCTATGGACATTTATTCCAGGGGTGAGATAAAGGCTAATTCTGTCACAGCGAACAGACTTAGATATCATTAAACGATATCCCTTGTACGACTTACAGAAAAGGGTCTTCATGTACGATACTAGACTATTAAATGGGCTCCTGTGTCTCATTGTCTTATTTCAACACCTGTTGAAGGGGTTCTAAATGTATACTCTTGGGTGATAATCTTTTTTTATCTTTACTGCTTTTAGCTTCACAAATAACTTACCATAACGGTGTTAACAATCACTAATAAATAGAGCCAAGATTAAAAAATCCTTAATAATATGAAAACCGCAAATTCAATTATGTGAAAATCATTTGATGTCGTGGGAATCACTCCCAGAATCTAGGGGAATGAATCTGATCTGATTATGAGAAGAACAATTGCATTATTAAGTCCATATTCTGGTGAGGTCCATGGAGCAGACTGGCAGCGGCCTGTGGGAATGGGTTTAATTTTGTTTGCTAGGAGGGGGCTGAGACAGTTCGTGACATGCAGTAAATACCTGGGCATTAAGCCACCACTCCGGTCCGCATACTTATCCCCCACTCTTTATCCCCAACCCCCCAACCCCCTCTTCCGTGACTGACATTCTTTCTATGTAGTACCAATCTTCTCTCGTCCACTGGCAAGAAGAATTGGGGCGTGTTATAAGACGGTTATTACGCTAGGTGGCAGCACAACCCTTAGCTCTCTAGACGGCACTTTAGAGCGTGTGACACCCTCACCTAAGTTAGTGAGAGGTTAGATCGACTTTCAACATAGTGCAAACACCATAGGGCACAGAGAGATTGCTAGTTCCGCCATCAGTCACCAGAAGATGACTCAGACCCACTTTTGTCGTGGGAAAACCGCCGCCTTTTTATTAGATTTAATTCGTTGATAATCGTGAGATGACCCCTCCATGGCAAGTAAACAAAAAGAAGACACCCACAAAACAACTCATTGGTGACTGCACCTGCCACATGTTTTATTTGGGTATCAGGGGCACGATTGCGACTTCCGTAACACAATATCTGACTCAAAGGGAACATATATGGCCACTAGAGCAAACACCTGCTACACCACGTTAGCTCTGGTTTTAAATCCGCAGTCGCCTTTACCGAAAAAGCTACACGTGTTTGCCACTCTCCCTGTAGATCTTTGTATCACTTGGATCCATGCTTCAGAAATAAGTTATCATAACGTAATGAAAAAAATTAACTTGCAAGCCATTCCGTCCTCTAGAACAAACCTTTCAATGTTCTCATTTTCTTGTGTGTGTATTTTGAAAAATGAACCTGAAGCTAGACTGCCATTTAGTCGTGAAGATATACTGCCCTATATCTTCACTCCTACGTTTCAGTGTGCAGATAAACATTGTCTTAGTGTTTTAGAGCAGTGCCCATCTGGCTACAACCAAGCACTAGGTACCTTATTGACCCGCAGGTGATGACCTCATTAGAACACATCAACACATCCATAATTAGAAGGAAACCCACGAGATGAAAATAGCTTGGTCCGTACTCCACTGAGTTTGACTCACCCTGTATAACATTATTTATTGATGAAATGAGTCACCAAATTAGACATTGAGTATTCAGTACACGAACCTCACGGCCGTGGAGTACGAGTTCCTCATGTTAAGCCTATGGAAAAAAATACCAGGGTGAGATAAACCCACGAGATTACAACACAGCTTCCACCAAAAACACCAACACCAAAACATGGGATATCACACACCTCCACCACACACCGCAACATCGACACACCACACTCCACACCACATGCCTACCAACATCCACAACCATTCCCCTTACCACCAATGAGACAACTGTAACACAAATATCTGCACTTACGACTACCCCCAAAGCACCCCCTTCCTTCCTCCCCTCAACCCCCATCCCCCCATCCATCCCCTCGTGAGGCAGCACGTGACCAGGGACCGTGAGATTTCCGTGTGTACCCTCCCACACCCTACTCCCACACCCCACCTTCAGTAGTTCAGCATACACCTCCTGACACAAACACACTTCTCACCACCACCACCACCCTCCACCACCTCCAGGCCACTAGCGACCTCCCACACCCCCACATTCACCAGCACGTCTTACACTCACCTATCCGTGATAGAAGCACACCACCACCAGCACACAGCCCGTCACCCCTCACACAGCAGCCACACCGGGCCGGGGTGGTAAGAGCACTACTCACACCACTCACACGTCCACCCAGTCTCCACCCAGTGGTCACCCAGTCTCCACCCAGCGTATACCTAGCGTCTGACCAGCGTCCACCATGGAGGAGCCGGATGACGTCACGCTGGAGCGGGACTGGCCGGGCACCGTGGAGAGACGCGAGTCCCGAAGTAACGCGCCCACCCTGGAGTACGTTCCCAAGAGGATGAGTGGAGAGAACGGCCAGAGGCCAGTAAGCATGACATATGTAAGTTACCTGGGTAGATATCGGATAGGTGAACATGGGAGATCTCCCAGTGACCAGTCATCTGTTATTCAGGGCGGTTATTCAGGGAGAAGTCAGATGGGCGCATAAAGTAGACCTCCCAATATGGAGTTGTCTGCTAGTTACCCGGGGATATGTCAGATCTATGTGCTTACAGTATATCTATGTGCTTACAGTATATCTCCCATTGACTACTTGTCTGTTAGTTACCCGGGGATATGTCAGATCTATGTGCTTACAGTATATCTCCCATTGACTAGTTGTCTGTTAGTTACCCGGGGATATGTCAGATCTATGTGCTTACAGTATATCTCCCATTGACTACTTGTCTGTTAGTTACCCGGGGATATGTCAGATAGGCGCATACAGTATATCTCCCATTGACTAGTTGTCTGTTAGTTACCCGGGGATATGTCAGATCTATATATAGGTGCATACAGTATATCTCCCATTGACTAGTTGTCTGTTAGTTACCCGGGGATATGTCAGATAGGTGCATGCAGTATATATATCTCCCATTGACTAGTTGTCTGTTAGTTACCCGGGGATATGTCAGATAGGTGCGTACAATATACCTCCCAGTGACCAGTGACCTGTTAGTTACCTGAGGAGATTTCAGATAGGTGCACACAGTGGAAACATTTTCCAATTCGAATAAAAACTTTTATCAGTAGGTCAGTCAAAATCGCAGTGGTGAACCACACTTCTAGGATACACCCTACGATGTACACCGATATGCCACGATTGGCACGCGACACACCACGATTAAAATCCCGAGTCGTCGGCCGATAAGATCAAACATGTTTGATTTATCAGGAGCATATATTTGAAGGAAAAATCTCCCTCACGTTTAAAATACTTAAAACAAAATTCTGAAATTTTGATACAGGCAAAACAGCTATGGCCAAGAAACCACTTAAAATATAGTTTCATTTGATTGAATATAATGGTCTTATATCAATAGTTTCATAACAGAATTGGGATACAGTAAATTTGATTGTTCCAGTGTCTAAGAAATTATGTGATACTGTTTTCTACATACTTGTGAAAAAAAATCTATGTCCCTAAGATTCTACCTAAAGTATAGTACCTAAATATAAAATACTGCCTGGGATCTGCATCGGTGTGTATGTGTATATATATACACCAAGACTTTGCCATTTCTAATCATAGTATATCTGGAGGTCAATCTTTGTGAATCTGCAGCAGTGGCTGTGGGGTTTCACGAAACTGTTGTCGCGATATCTCTGTAGGTGCCTTATTGTAGATCACCTCGGATATAGCCTGACATCCTTGTCTGTAGTGCGAACAAATATTAGGCCATGCAATGTCCACCAGTTGGTACGCCGCCATACACTTCACGCGAGACCCAATCCTACTGGTCCTGTTCAGTTTGTATCCTAGCTTGGAAGCCTGGGGCCTGTTGAATGAATTAGGCTTATACATAAAGACCCTTTTCTGTATGACAATGAGACCCAGGGACGATATGGGTAATCTTTTTTCAAGACTTTATAACTTTTCAAGACTTTTCAAGACCATCCATCAGCTAGGATTGTTTTAAGGTGGTGCTCCATTACAGCGGATTGAGGGCCGATCATGAGTCGACCATTTGATCCTACACTGATCGCGGTTGTATCGCCTTTTATTCCTGGTAGTGGGGCTTGAGTGGTGTAAAGCCGGATGCCCATCTACCGATTTTGGGTTGAACGATTAGTTCCTAAATCGTATAGGAGTCGGTCACCTTGTCGCAGGCAAATTACGTAACCCCTCGCTCAATCCGCACACTGATAAAATCGGTGTATGGTCCACTAATCGCTGGGGAAGGGCAAAAACCAAAGAAACCGAGTGTTCACTAATCGGTGGGTAGCCTTGCCTAGCTGTCCTGCACCGACTCTGTTAGGATGGCTCGGCTGCGACAAATTACCCTCCGTTTGTCGCCGACAAACGTACATAAATGTTCCGAAATCGCTAGATGGGCATTGGACTTAATGACCAAAACCATCAGCATATGCTTGGCTAGCAATCACAATAGGTCACATTCAACTTCCCTGTTTTTATATATGTTCTACCACTCACAATGTAGAATTGCTTGCAGAGTCATTAGAAATATTGGTACTCCTTCAGAAAATATAATTTTATCAAGTGGGGACAGAATTTCATCACTAGAATGGCTAACATCAATGCTTATCTTTATACACTTGTTGTAATCCATTTAATGGCAACATTCAGAGGAAAATCACATGAGCTGTTGATCACCCTCCCTTAAAAATCCAATATGGTGGACACTACGCTGCTCTGGTAGTAGTGGTAGTGCTCAAAAACAGACAAAGTTGGTAAAAAAACAAAAAAAAACTGCTTATCTTTGGACATATTGCACATAAACAGAAAATTTGGCGGTGTCTGGGAAGATACTGGCCGTAATAGAAAAATAAGATCAATCCGCTCTGACAGAAGTACCGGAAATGGCTGAGTTAAGCTGATCCGCTGCTAGTGATTGAACAGGGAACTCGGCTAGCACAATAATGCAGCTAATATCCACCAGATGGTGTGATAATCGGCACCAGTTCATCGGGATACCCACTTTCACATTAATCGAGTCTACTGGAGCCGGACCTCCGATTCAGAGCCGATTGAGGAGAGATTGACTAAAAGCAATTCTTGCAGGATTGGAGCACTAAGCGAGCTTTCATTAATCATAGCAGGGTTACAGTTTTTGGAACACCAAATAGTAAAAATACGTCCCCCCCCCCATGGAAATACCAATATCTGCTAATGAGCTAACCCAAAATCAGTGATGCAACCCCTGCCAATCCAAGGCCATCGTCAGAAACTAGTGGACATGTTCCCGTACTCATATATGATTAATCGAGATTGACCTCCTCGAACAGGTTTAATTTTCACAGAAGTCACTTAGTAAGAGTTGCTTGTTCATATTGAAATATTCAGCAGCAACTGCTTTCTTGATTTGTGCCCTCAGATGGTAGTCATCAGGCTCCCTTGGAGGACCTTCACTGTTTTTGGTAGCAGTTTCATCGACATGCAAATAAGGACAGTCTAGCAATTTGTTATGGCCTCGCATGGTGTGTGGGATATTTGGTATGAGTGGATCAACCTATGGTGTGGCACTACTGAAGGAACACCAAGTCACATATTTTCAATGCAGAGCTCCTTCAAGTACTTAATGTAGAGTTCTCAATGTAGACTTCTCTCTCCTCATAGGGGTCTTCCATCAATATGGTAATCTTATTGAAATAGGCAGCAAGAGGGGCATTTTGAATATTTTTGAATGCAGAGCTCCTTCAAGTACTTAATGTAGAGTTCTCAATGTAGACTTCTCTCTCCTTATAGTGGTCTTCCATCAATATGGTAATCTTATTGAAAATGGCAGCAAGAGGGGCATCTTTTGGTATCGATGTAAATACTCCTAATTCATTGATGTTGAAGAAGATACTAATGATCTGATGAGACTGCATTGATTCTTGGATGAATATACTAGTGTTTGTCCACTATTGTCTCCCTCCACATCTGTCAGTCAGGCTGAGGGAAGGGGCACACTCATCTCCCAGTTGATTTCTAGTGATATGATATAAATGCTTTTCATTACAAACATTAATTCTTGTCATTAAACACGAATATGGGAGTCTGCCTCATTGTTTAGCTAAGAACCTTGACCTCCCAGTAGATATAGTGAAAATAAAGTTGACCCCCATGGAAATACCCCAAAATAAGTTGGTCTCCCATTGGAATACAAAAAAATGTTTCCCTCCTAAAAAGAAAAACAACTGTGCCCCCATCCTGGCTATAATTATTGAATGCTTCCTAATGAAATATCACACAAGAATTTGGTAAAATATTAAACAATATGAACAATATGGTACAATTCGGTGTGAAATAGGGAGATATCCTGAACTTGATGAGTGAAACTGATGAGTGTTTGGTCTGTGTCCCTGTTCAGCATCGAGTCTACAGGAATTTGAACAAGGCGATAGCCGAGTGAATATTCTGAAGCGCACCAAATGAAAAGGCAATCGATGTCACAGACTAAACACAAATATGTTTCTGATTTTGTCTAAGCCTGGATAAGTTTATCTGTTAATCGCCCATTGAGTATGAGGTATCATACTCGCAAGCCTGTTGGGTACGATTTGCTAATGCTAAGCCTATTGACGTTTATACCAAGCTAAGATAATTTCTAATTTTCAATCTGCAGAAGCTAGCTTCAGTAGGGGAATATCCTCGACTACACTCTACTCAAGGTGTGTCAACGTTTGCTTTATTACATTTCCTGTTTGCAAACTGAGTTGACGAAACGTTTCTTTCAAGGTCCACCTATTATATCGGTGTGTGGCATGGGGAGGAGGGTGGGGAAAGATGACAGCTAACTGGGCCAAATGGAGACAAGAGGGAAGTATGTATACACCCCTGTCCCACAAAGGCATTTAATAAACCTACGCACATGTAGATGTGTTTTTACACACCTGTGCACGTCAGTCGTATTTAAATTGTAGGTGACTCTGGCAAAAGAACCATGGACGGACTAGTGTGAGTGAAAATGCCCAGTTTAAAACTGCCGAAATTTTTCAGTTTGAATATCCAGTTGTTGTCACATAACTATGTACATGGCTAACATTAAGCAAAGGATGTGTTTGGAGACACCTGGATGGCGTTTTGCACTGTGTGAAGAACCAAGAAGGTAACGTTTGAGCATGGATGGTCCAGGTTGGCGTGCTCAGAAATTAGACTCTGAAGGGCGATTTACGGTAGATAACTATGTATTTTAAATGTTTGAATAGAGGGAAACCAGACCAGGAGACCAGGTATTCTAATCTGTAGATTGTTATTCACTCATAAACTCGCAGTGGTGGGGCAACTATTTGCCGGTCTGTGAGTTCGTAAGAATTTTCAGATAAAACCCAGTAAGTTTTACCATTCTACATTCCCCAAACATAACAGGTTCGCAGCTATGCACACACCTACACACATCAATTCACATACGCACCTGCCCTCCCTCTCTATTCTTTTCATATCCTGGGACACTTAAAACTTCACCCATCTCACACTAATGTATTTACCTGGTAATATGCCAAACACAGATGAAAAACCAATCATTCAAATGGTACCTGTCCCGGTATTGCACGACACAGCCTCAATGGTTCCAGTAGGTTTTTATTTTAAACATTATGTAAAGATCTGAATGATCTATAGCGAACATATAAAAGGTTACCAAACACTCAATTAGGAACTTACGAAGCCACAGCGCCATCCTCACGCTCGGATATTACTCTTTATCTCACCCCAGTTTTTTCCCCATAGGCTTAACGTTAGGAACTCGTACTCCATGGCCGTGATGGTATTGAACCCAATACTCAATGGCTAATTTGGGGAATTATTTCATCAATAAATGATGTTATACGGGGTGAGATAAAATCGAAAACCCACTCGATGAAAATAACTTGGTCCGCACTCCACCTCATTTGACTGCTATGTAATTCACTCTGCTTCGCTTCGAAAACGCGGAGGTTACGACCACGAATTCGATTTAAAGAATTCGTATATATCCTGGAGGAAACTCACAAGAGTGGGTATAGTTGACAGAACACTCCACAGGTTTAACCTACATCGTAATCTCACGAGACCCTCATAAAACCACTTAAAATATAGTAATAGCGCCATAGAAGTGATCTGGAAGTGAACTAGTGCTTTATTTAAGAGAGTCAATAGGACTCTAGTGCCTGGTGGGGAATTCATGAATTATGTTTCGGGAAGTGCTCTATAGTCGGTGTTGTCTTTACATGGTAGACCTACTTGGGTCGTGGTTCATGAAATGCTGTAATTGCTATGAATCATGCTACGCCTAATCTCGTGTCAGTGGGTGAGCGTGGTACAAACGGATCCCACTGAGAGACACTGGACTTTTTATCTTACTTAACAAAAGGAAGGTTTTATGTTGCCTCTCATTAACAAACAAACTACGTTTCCGGTACATAAAACATACAGGTATAGGGACTTAGCTCAGTGTCACTGGACTTGTAATCCAAAGGTTTCAGTCTTACTGCAGTTCCACTGCAGCTACCTTTCTCGTACACCCCCTGCAATAGCAGACTTACTGCTATATCAAAGGACAGTCCTTCTCATGCCATGTCTATACGGTGTGGCGTGCAACTACCCTACTCCTTCATCCCCAACAGTGGTAAACTAACTACTCTATCAAAAACCTTCTCATACCATGTCCACGTGGTTCTGTGTGCAGCCACCTCACTCCTTCGTCCCCAGCAGACTTACTGCTATGTCAAAGGCTAGTCCTGCTCATATCAGGGTCGGATTTTTGAAACCTGCTAAATTCCGCTTTGATCCTGGGACCAGACATGCAAATTCTTTTTTTAGAATAATACTTCTTTTTATATTTGATGTTATTCACCTACCAAGTACCTCCCAGAAAAACATTATTCCAACAAAATCGGATGAATGGTTTAGATTTTAGAGCCTTTTGAAATTGTGTATAATACTGCATGCTGTCCAACCCCCTAAATATTTGAAATTTCAAGAAACGTTATAAATGCTTTTAATTTGAGAAAGACTAATATTATATGGTGACACACATTATATTTGATCTAAAACATTTTCATCATATATTAGATTTAAAAGAAAAGCTCTGAACCATATTTGGGGTGTTGGGCAATGCGGGGGTGTCGGACAACACGAGGGGTGTCGGACAACACGTTTATAGAATTACTCAGAACAATGAGAAAAATAGTATTTGTGGCTATAATTCTTTATATTGTTATTGAAATGATAATAAGCTATAGTTCACAAAGCAAACCATTCAGTTACTGATAAAAAAACACCCCCAAAATCATAACTTATATTACAGCGTGTTGTCCGACACCCCGGGGTGTCGGACAACACATTTTCAGTTTATGAACCACAAAAAATTAGTTTTTTTATTTTAAAAAAATCTTAACATAAGTAGGGATATTTGTTATTCTATCATGATTATTATTTCTTCTATACATCCTTTAGAGGAGTGTTGTCCAACACCCCATTTTTTGGAAAAATATCATCATGGAGTCAAAATGTTTTAATATCAGAATGGCTAATCCGATTGTGTTGAAAATTTCAGATATCACTGTCAGGATTTTGGACAACATTTTACAATGAAGGAAAATTAATTTCTCACTATATATTTCATAAGTATTGTCCTATGAAAATCGGGGTGTTGAACAACAGGCTCTATGTGTCTCTTTGTTGGAAAATTTGAAGGTTCTGGACTGTTTTGACTATTTTAATATTTTTTCAATCTTTTACCAATTTTCAAAATTATATTATCCACACTTCTCATGACATATGCTTTAAACATGTTAATAATTACTGTTGGCTCAAAATTGTGTCTCCCGGATTTTGAACAAAGTGAAAATAATTAGAAAATCACAGTTTTTGTTGATTTTCAGAAGGAAAAATTGTTCAGAACAATACAAAACCCTATGTTGGAAAGATAGACCATCAAAAGATGCACCAAATAATTTCATTTTTACATTGATGAGATATGTTTATACAACATGAACCTTAAATAAGCTTATTTTGGTAATTTAGCAGGTTTTAAAAATCCCACCCATCATGTCTTCTTGGTGTGGGGACGAAAAGACCCATCAGTAAGATCTCTACCTAAATTCATCACAGAGATTCGATCATCATCAAACCCAATAGAACTAAATAAATAAAAAGACAAAAAAAAAACCAACAAAACAAGCCCAAGCCTGGCTATCAAGCAGGGCTCTAGACTATTGCAGTTGTAATCATTGATAGTAGCTTTATGAAACCGATGACACAGAAAAAGTAGTGAACCAGCAGATTTTTCCCTGGTAATCATATTTAGTACTCCTGCAAATTATCGGCGCAGGTAAATGTTAAGAGGCCAATAAATTTAGGCTACCTTTAGAACGATAACCTTTGAGGTCACTTATGTATATAAGGGTTCTCGCGTTGGATTGAAGCAATTGTCTCAGGGGCAATTGGTCAGAATTCGTCACGATGCCTTTTGCCGCGCCAGTGGTACCACCGGTGGCACTGCCGCCATCTTCAAAACCGTGAAGACTTCTCTCCAGGTCCTCGGTTATCCTGTCAAGAGCGGCAAGCCGCTTCTCTCCTGGTATGACGCACTTTGGACAACCTTTCCTGTGGGTACGTCCATCGTTGTTGTAACCACATACCGTACACACCGCCATAGCAAACAAAACGGCCATCGCAGTATTGGTAACATCGTGGTATAGAAGCGTCCTTCCAGGAAAAAAATTGTTGGAGAAGTGGCGGTATGCGGTGACGCTAGTGTGGTGGTCGCCGCCTGTCTAGCAGGTTGGATGACCCCAATCCGGAACGCTAGTTCCAGGCAGGATCCCACCCTACGCACTTACGTAGGTTGGTTCGGTTTTCAGTTAGTTTGCACAGACCTAATCACACACAACACAACAACGTCATTTAATAAACAGGGATGTTTATTAATCACTTACTTCCTGGAAAGATCTGGAAGTACAGTACCCTAACACATGAGTGCTAGGTAACGCTGGATAGGCTAATCTGGAGGATTCGCCTAACCACCAGGGAGCTGTTTCAAAACGTGGGTTAAGTCTATGGTATTGAAACAGCTCCCAGGAAGGTTACAAGAACCCGCCTGCAAAGTGAGGGCCCAAGGATCCGTTCCGTAGAAGGGACGCGCGAGGACAGCCTGTCGACCTACTGTGAACGCTGGGTATATATACTAAGCGTTACGTAATCCCGGTCTCCGCCGCGCCACTCTCGTGTGCGGCGTTGCCCGGAATCACTACACAGTAAGGATCGGCATATCGGGCCACCTTCCGTGAAACAAACGAACACTGCTGGATTCCCATCCCACTACATTACCCCTCCCAGTTTTTACTAAGGGGGGAACCAAGGCAGCCATTTTGCTGCTAAGGGACTACCCAATTAAAAATTACAACATATATCCAGCAGTTCTTGGTCTACTCTCTAGCTTCCTGGTGTTCACAAGAATTCACTGATACCAACGTATAAGTGAAAAAGGTGGAATTGTAAGATGGAGAAATTATTAAAAATATGGAAGATATGACATTTAGGAAAGAGGAAACGACATTTGAAGAATGAAGGACTAGCCTCGCTAGCACCTTGAATAAATGTGATATTCACCCATCTTGAGCCGGGGAGCGGATTCTTGAGCGTTGGGCAGGGAAGACTCGACAGTCGCGGACCTACAGGTGGTCAGCCGGGCCTGTCGAGCACTCTGCCCCCAGCTGTTCCGGATCTTGTTGAAGTCCTCTGTTGGCTCCCGGCGAGTGAAGTGTCGTTCTCTTTCTCATCTCAGAGTATTGAGCCCAGCTGGCCCATCGGCGTAGCAGACCTACTACATTCAGCCCGATGCTGACGGGTGCTGGGCTTCCCACTGTTCTTCAAGTTGGACATCCATATGTAGAGAAGGGTTAGCCTCGCTAAACACCTTCCGTGTTGAAAGTTTCCGAATACGGAAATAACGGCCAAAAAGGCAAAACAATTCTCCATCCACCTGGTAAGAGTGTGTGGTATCAGTGTTCTTTCATTTTGACACCAGCTATACTGGCATATCTTTTTCTCCACTCGAATCGAGTACCAATTAAGGCCCCAATTCTAAGCCGGATTCAGAACTTACGATCACCGACCAAAGGTAGAAATAGCCAGCGTAATCCAACAGATCAGGGGTTACGCCTACTATCTCACTATCAAGTCGATGAACTCAGTTCCGACACAGACCTGGTAAGTCAGATCTATACCAGAAAGGCATAATCTTCCTCACCCGGTACCAAGTACTAGTGTGGACAATATCCACACCACAGGCCAGAGGTTTTCGTGATGGGGGCCTATCACGGGCCTGACCATCGAGAGAACCTTCAGCCGTCTGAAACCAGGGTTGTGCCTTAGAGAAGTCATTTTACTGACTTTCCCCAGCCCCAACCCAGGATCGCTTATCATTGGTTACTCCTAACTTTCCCTCCACCCCTCCCAGCGATCCTTGCGGAACGCTGAGAAAGTGCAAAATTCTGGCTAGGAGGCCACATTCTGGAAGTAGCTAGGTCGGAAAAAAAATTTTCCTCCCCGGGACTTCCCATACCCGTCTGACTTCGGATCCAGGAGAGTTGTTGGCTCTGCCGGTTCCGAGTTTAGACAGCGTCTTCCCGGCTTGTTAGGCACCAGCCGAGTCGGTCACTGCAACCCCTAAATATCCTCGTCAGAGGACATCCTGAGGTCGAGAAGTTCCGACTGGCTTGGTGCACTAGCCGTCGGTGGAACCGACATTGCCAGGGCGGTCCTCTCCGGTCGCAGTGGACTCAGCGCAGACGTAGGCTGCAACTGAGACATCAACTGCTGTAGAGAGGTTGGTCCGGTATCTAAAAAGATTCCAGACTCCAATGGGATGATGTTGGCATTCACCCCCAGTGCCCCACTTGGTTCCTCGGGCTGATCTACCGGCTTAGCCTTGGAAGGCTTTGCTGATTTCTCAGCCCGTGTCACGGCGGGAGGCCTCCTTGACTGTAGGACTTCAGTCTGATCCTGTTGGGTCTGACCGGGTCCTGACAGTAGAGTGTCTACACTGACATCCATGGGCTGAGCCGCTATGGATGTAGTGTCCTGGTGGGAAGTTTCTTCCACGGATGACCATCCCAACATGCCAGCGAGTTGCTGACGTGTCGGGTTTGATTCTTCTGTGGTGAACTGAAGAAATCTTCCCCGGCTCCTTTGTCGGGCCAACCACGCTTCCTCAAGGGCTTGCGGGTCGTCACCGATGTCATAGAGCGACATACCCAAGTGCTAAAGACAACGTTCATCTTGGCGATGGGTCTGGGCTTCCGCCCGGGCAAACCTCGACTGGGCCGTGGTTTTCGCAATACGCGCGTCCTCTAAGTCCAACACGTACTGTTTAGCCAGGCCTTTCGTGGCTTCTCTTACCTCGAATCGGGCTAGGTTTACTAGTTCCTTAACGAGGCCTTCATGGAGGGACTGAGCGCCCGTTCGGACACGGCCCTCCAAGGTGCCACCTATATGCGACTCTAGCTGATCCGCCCTTTGGACGTATTCAACCGACATCGCACAGGGAGAAGAAGTCACCTGCGACGCAACGGGTGGTTGTGTCGTTGGTTTCTTCTTTACCTCGACATCCGGGTTGACTGGTGGAGGGAGTGCCGGAAAGGCCTCTTCATCCTCAACTTTCCCGGGTGCTTGGGTAGCACCTCTGTTAAGCGGGGAAACTCCCGGGGGACTTGAGCTAGGACGAGTCCCAGCTGGTTTTTCCACGGGTCCGCGGGCTTTTGAAGCCGTTGGAACGTTCCCTTCGCTCGGATCTGAGAGAAGTTTCAATCCCCCAGACAACCTTGGCCCTACCTGGTAAGCAGCTTCCACCACGTCAGCGATGGTGTGCTTACTAGGAGCCAATTTCTTCTTGGGCTTCCGACTGGATCGCTCAGAAGTGTCAGTCTCGCTGGACGAGGACGATGACAACTTCTTGACCCGTCGTTTAGCCTTCGAGGACCTTTGAGACGGTTCCCGGCTAAAGGACCGTTTCTTCCTCGACTCCTTTGACATCTGTCGATGTTTTGAAGCGGATAGCGTCAGACTCCCGAACCAGCCAGGATTCTTCTTCCATCCGATCTTAAACAATCGACCGTCTGTCACACAAGTCTCGGGTTCCGGTTTGCCTTTCTGAGCATCGGAACCTAAGTCAACGAATCTCTGCCACAGATTCATGACCCGTTCCCGAGCAGCAGCACCAGCAGTCCGGTGTTCCCGGGCAATGTGTCGGACTAGACACGATCGCCTTGAACTGGCACACCCGGCCTGACAAGAACCACCCTTCTTGCCAAGGCACTGTAGCCACGGTCGCTCAGCTAAGTGTACCTCTACGAGGTGCCTAGCGTAACGACCTTCAGTCGCGTAGGTCGGTGACAATTTCTTGTCCCTCCCATGGCAACTCAAAAAGACACAATGATTGCCGTTTCCAAACTTGTGCCATGCGTACGCGATCCGGTCTTTGACCTGATCATCGTACTTCAGCCGGCTAACTCGGGACACTCCTTTCACCCGGTCGATGTACCAGGCGTTGGGAGAACCCTCGTCAACTAGCCATTCCTCGTCGTCAGAGGTTCCATCTAAACCGACACCATCGGGGATGTAATGCCGGTTCCCATGACGGAGATCTTCCAGGCAAGTGTAAGTCTTGCCCAGCAAAGAGGCGGGTATCTGTCTAGCTACCGTTCTCTTCCCAGCCCGCTTTACGCCAGGTTGGAAATCACCGTCATCATTGTCGGGGTTGGATTGGACCAGGGGTTTAGCCTTGTCCATCTCCGTTCCCCAACACTTGACATCTCCGCCACCCGTGGCACCTGTTGAGGTACTCGGTGTAGCGTCAGCCGCACTAGGCCCAGCCTGCGCCATGGGTTTGTCCGAGCCTTTCGACTCAGCCCCCTTCGACTCCTCACGCTTCCCGGTTTGAGGTTTCCCTTTCTCCGAGTCACGCGATTCCGGCTGATCTCTTGTCTTTTCTAACTCCGCTTCAGCCCGTTTTCGGGCTGCACGACGGAGTCGCTTCTGGTTCTGTTTCGAAAGCTGCAGCTCAGTCTTATCAGCTTCCCGAGGTTTTGACACCTCAGTCTTGCTGACAGACTTCCCCGGCGCGGGCTTAGCCGGTTGTGACACCGGTTTCTCACCTTTGCTGGACGACCCTTTGACAGAGTCGCCCCCAACTGACGAATCAGTCTCCATAGCCGTCTCTGTCCCAGCCTCAGACCTTCCGGGTTTTGCTACCGGACCCGGGGCCAAAAAGGTCCCGGCTTCCGCCAGCTCCACTCCGGGTGGAGTCCAATTTTGGTACATTGACTGTACTATGGCACGCGTTTTGGGATCTGGGATCCCAGCCAACATTTGTTCCAGGCTCTGGGTTGAAACCTCAAGCCTGGAATCCATCTCTTCGGAGGACTTCCTCGATAGCAACGACGCGGGCGGGCTCGGCCTCGCCTTGGCGTATCGCGCCCCGATTCGGAACCTTCGGCCATAACCACATCCGAGTCAGAGGCCTCAGTTTTCACTGGGCTTGTCTTCGGACGGGCACCAGAAGAACCCTTAGCGGCCGGGGCCGCCTCGGACTTCTTCCCGGTGTGACTTTTTCCCTTTCCGGGTCGTTCATCTCGGGTTTCCCCAAGAAGAACAGAGTCCTCAGACTCGTCCCCTTCCAGGTCAAAATCACCATCATCTGACCCGATGAGCAAAGCATCATCGTCCAGATCTGCCCCCCGCTCAGCCGAAGCTGAGGATCCGGGCAGGGGTGAGGGGAGCTCGCGCTCACCCTCCTTGGACGGGGCACGGTCAGCCATGCTGCTACCGCCCGCCTCCCGTGGTGCTAGGCACCACTCCGATCACAGAGTGAAGACTACTGAAAAAAACAGGGTCTTATATACTCCTAAGTGACCTAGATTCGCAGTCGCGAACCAATCAACCGTGTCGAGACTAGCTCATCTTGAGCGTCTCAACACCGCATGCGTGAAGAAACCAAAGGTCAGCGTTACGCTCGACTTGATTCGTTCACGCCTTCAATCACCCAGCACAGGTTCCGGAACCCGGGGAAACCCCTTTTTGAGCTCTACCCCGAGTTCTCTACCGTGTGGATTTTCTTATCGCCGTCGTGTATCTCGCTGATAGTATGGGAGACTTGTTCAATTTCCATGTAAATGGATCAGACCTTTCAGAGCGTTCGGCAATTCTGCAGCCTCTAGAGGGTCCTCGACGGGGTCCCTTAGAGCAACGTCTGGGCTGCGGCACATAACGACTGATTTAAGGTAACTGTTTGATCAACATTCATGTATAATTGACACGCCACTGACTATCAACGATCTACATTTCGTACCATTGCTTCTCGTTGTGTTTTCGACAACCCCGGCACCACTACTCTTTGTAGCTAACCACAGCCTTCGATTTTAGTCGAGAGCTGCGGCGGGGTTTTGAGTCTATTTTAGACTCCAATCTACATCTTGAAACCATGTTTATTATACACAGCTCAATTTGTAGCAAATTTAGACTTTTCCATGTCCGGTTTTTCTTCTACCCACACTTCCCTTTTTAGGTTGGCGTAAGTAGGAATCACCTTCCGCGGACGTCCCGGTTTTCGCCGTGTAGGCGAGCACCCACTCGGAACCCCGGTAACCTTTGACCGGGACTTCCCTATCGGGGCCTGCCTCCGCCGTGTTGACGGGGGTTTGACACCCGGCTTCCCGGCTCTTTGAACACAGGACCTCTCTGGTTTCCCAGTAGGACCCGTGTTCAGTGACACATCCCGCTTTGTAGCAGGGTGTGAAACTTCAAAGTCGGAACATTCGCGCTTTCCTTCCCATAGTCGTAAACGAGCTACATGGGATTTATAACGCCTTCTTGACCATTCGTCTTCTATCACTACTGTCATTTCTGTCAATAATTGAACAATTCTGAATGGTCTGTCCCAGTTAGGAGCGAGTTTTACATTTACCAACGGAGTGTGGTATCGTACAACCCGGTCTCCTACTCGGAACTTACGTGGTTTAAGATTGACGTCATGTCCAGTCTTTTGCCACTCTGCTGCTTTTGTCAGATTCCGTCTCGCGAGGTAATATCCCTCTATAAAACGTTCTCTGAGTTTTTCGACAAATCCTATGGGACAAGGATCATCCGTAGACATTCCAGGAACCCCATAGACTATGTCAGCGGGCATTACTATTTCCTCGCCAAAGACGAGTAAATTAGGTGAACACCCCGTGCTTGAATGAATGGTCCCATTGTATGCGTGAGCTATAAATGGTGCTAATTCATCCCAATTCTTCCGATTTTCATCTACCAGGGTCCGAAGACACTGGATCAATGTCCGGTTGAATCTCTCTACCATACCATCTGATTGGGGACGATATGGATTCGTATGTGTCTTTTTAATCTCGAGTATCCTACACATTTCTTTCCAGATCTGGGATTCAAATTCCCTTCCCTGGTCGGAATGTAGTACGCTCGGAGTTCCAAAAGGCAACATCCAGTTTTTCACTAAAGCTTCTGCACACGTGGCAGCTTTGTGATTTTTCATGGGATAGATCTGCATGTATTTTGTGTAATAATCCATCACCACCATCATACAGGTATTTCCTTCCTCTGACTCGTCGATACCAGATATGATATCTAGAGCGATTCTGGCAAACCTGACACCAAACAGTTCCTGTTGTAACGGCATCTTTCCGAGTCCTACCCCGGGTTTGACTTTGCTACATATGGAACATCCAGATATCCATCTTCGAATATCTGCACCCATTCCAGGCCAGTAGTAACGACGCCTTATTCTGGCTACCGTCCTTTTCCGTCCTAGATGAGCTGCACTCCTATGTTCATGACATAGAGTCATTAGTCCGGATCGTAATTCTCGAGGGACCACTAGTTGTAGAGCACGTTTAAGTGGTTGCAATGTGGTTCTCCATCGATATAATACCCCATCTCGGACTTCTAGCTCTTTCCATTGACCACATAGATTCCGAAATTCTCGGTTTTCAGGCGAGATCTCGGGTCCTGTAGGTCTATGGAGTCCATTAGCTATCAGTTTAGTTAACCGGAACAAATCTGGGTCAGCCTGTTGACTTTCCTTAATTTGTTCTAGTGTCCACTGATAGTTTAGTGGCGGCTTCACTTTCTGGGAACGTAGAGTAGCTATTACTGCTCTATGCTCGCCACAATCCCGGCAATCTGGTTGTCCACATTTCCGCACTGGTCTCCTTGAGAGACAATCCGCATTAATGTGTGACTTTCCAGCCCGGTGCTCAATCTGGCAGTTAGTCAACCCGAATTCGGAGAGAGCTGCCAGCCATCTTCCAATCATTCCCTCGGCGTCTTTAAAGTTAAAGAGCCATTTGAGAGAAGAATGGTCAGTACGTAAGATGAAATCTCCACCTGCTAAGAAGTGTCGATATTTTCTTACATACACCACAACCGCTAAGAGTTCCCTCTTAGTAGTACAGTAGTTCCGCTGGCTTTTACTTAAGCTGTTGCTGGCAAAAGCTATTGGAACTTCCACACCATCTTGTATCTGAGACAAAGCCGCTCCAATACTCTCATTACTAGCGTCAGTGTCGAGAATGAACCGACCCTGGGCTAGAGGGTATTTCAACACGGGGGTCTCCGTAAACTTTCTTTTTAGTCCCAGAAAAGCGTGTTCAGCTTCCGGAGTCCATTGGATCTCTTTTTGCTTCCCTGGCTTATCTAGTACTACATACTGTTGCATAGGGTGTGCAATTTCAGAAAAACCCGGGATAAAGTCGCGGTAATACAAACAAAATCCTAGGAAAGACCTTATGTCTTTTATATTCTGGGGGCGTGGCCAATTAGCCACTACCTCCAACTTGGAAGGATCTGCCCGGATTCCATTTCCGGAAACTATCCGTCCCAAGTATTCCACAGATTTGCGAAACAGTTTGCATTTTTGAGGTTTGAGCCTCAACCCATAAGATTGAATACGCTCAAATACCTCTCTCAGGTTTTCTAAACATTCAACATACTTCTTTCCGAAGATGATTATGTCGTCTAGATAAACCAAACACTTTTTCCACTGTAGACCCCGCAACATCTGATCCATCATGGATTCGAAAGTCGCAGGAGCGTTACAGAGGCCAAATGGCATTACTGTGAACTCGTAAAGCCCTTGATGAGTGGTGAACGCCGTTTTAGACTGATCGCCACTGTTCATCTTTACTTGCCAATATCCAGACTGGAGATCTAGAGTACAAAACCACTGGTTCCCTCCCAGAGAGTCGAGACTCTCATCGATCGGGGGTATTGGGTAAGCATTCTTCCGGGTGATACCATTCAATTTTCTGTAATCAATACAGAATCGGCAAGTACCATCCTTTTTAGTAACCATTACCACCGGGCTAGCCCAAGGACTTGCACTGGGGATGATTACTTTCTGGTTCATCATTTTCCCTACTTCCTCTTCTAAAGCTTCCCGTTTTACCGGAGGTAGCCGTCGATAAGGAAGGCGGAAAGGTTGATGACCTTCAGTGTCAATTGTGTGTTCTACTCGATCCGTTCTCCCCAAGGGATCTCCAGGTCGAGTAAAGATTGACTCCATCTTCTTCAAAAGAATCCTTAGTTCATGTCGTTCCCCACTGTTTAGTGCGTCTGTCGTCTGAACTAAAGTTTCCAGAGTTTCGTGCAATGGACTCGGAACTGGAAGGGATCCCGTTCCTGTATCGATAGCACTAACCCGCACTTCTTCATAATCATTTCCTATTAAGTCCGACCTTCCTAGTTCAGATTGTTCATCTTCCCCGGTTATTTCGGAAACGGGAATAGGTGTGATTCCCTGTGGACTGGAGTCCACTAGGCCATCTACATGAGCTAGAGTTACCCAGCCTAATGTATCACCCTTCCTTAATTTAATCAACCCGGAGGTATGATTACTTATAGGAATTGATCCTTCTCTGGCACTTCCGATCAAGGTATCCCAGGCCTGTATTCCTTTTTTAGAAAACAGTTCTGGGTCTGGCTCGAAGAGTGCATCTCCACGTGGTAAGTCGCCTTCCCCAGCTATCAGGACATTAACCATCTGCTGGGGGGGGATGCCCACGTCTTGTCGAACAGAAATCAAAGAAGAAATCCGTCGACAACTACATACCACTTCCATTAACTCAGGAAATTTGAGTCGGAGAGTGCCATCGGGTAGATCTACAGAGCCTCCATAGAGGGTGAGAAAATCTACGCCTAATATTCCACTTTCTTCGATATCACTGAGTATGGGACCCCATACGAATTCAGTGTTACCTATTGAGACTGGAATAATCACACTACCATAGCACCTCATATGAGTACCATTAGCAGCTTTTGCCGAGGCTCCAGGAACATGACATTCCTGCGCAAATCCAAGAGACTGATAGAGTCCATTGTTTAACACAGAGCGACTAGCACCAGTATCCAACAATAGATCCACCTTTCTTCCTTGAATTCTAGCCGGCACATACCAACGTCGTCCTCCTAAGGGGGACGGTTGTCTTATAAACCGTGAGATTCCATCCAAGGTTCCAAGATCGCATCCGCGTTGACAAAGCCATTGCAGACAAGGATGCCCGGGTGAAAGATACTTACTACAGATCGTTGCGACCGTATTTTGTATCTTCCCCTTTTCTGGTAAGTTGGAAATATTTTCCTCCTTATACATCTCACAGGTTTGAGTCTCCTGGCACTTTCCTTCCCGGACCGCAGTGTTGCCACTCGCTACAGTCCTCCTTTGTTTTCCGGTTCACTCTGAGAGGCAACCATCAACGCAGGCAGACTACGAGATGTTTCCACCGTAGTAACGTTCCGGGCTTCTGGACAATCTGGAGAAATATGTCCCATTTTGTTGCACCGCCAACAACGTCGGACGTCCAGCTGGTTTTTCTCCACCTGATTCAGTCTCCGGGACTATCTGTCTGAGACCCAATTTTACTGAGTCCCTCCAGATCCCTTGCGGGGCCATGTCGGCTGTCGGCCGCCAGACTGAAACTCTTCAGGACCGTCGAACTCAGATTCTGAGCGGCGGTTCTCTTCCGAGATTTCTCCTTGCCAGACTTCTGGGTTTCACCCCCTCCCTCTGGTTTTGGAGACTTGTCGTCATTCCGGGCCGGAAGAGTTTGTTGAGAAGTTACCTCCCCATCTTCACTCTCCTGTTCAGCCTGAGATCTGGTTTTTATTCCAGATCCGTGCATTTACCGAGAATCCCGGGTTGTGCAAGCAACCTGGGATCCTGGTCACGGCACCAGTGTGGTGGTCGCCGCCTGTCTAGCAGGTTGGATGACCCCAATCCGGAACGCTAGTTCCAGGCAGGATCCCACCCTACGCACTTACGTAGGTTGGTTCGGTTTTCGGTTAGTTTGCACAGACCTAATCACACACAACACAACAACGTCATTTAATAAACAGGGATGTTTATTAATCACTTACTTCCTGGAAAGATCTGGAAGATCTTCCTCACAAGTACAGTACCCTAACACATGAGTGCTAGGTAACGCTGGATAGGCTAATCCGGAGGATTCGCCTAACCACCAGGAAGGTTACAAGAACCCGCCTGCAAAGTGAGGGCCCAAGGATCCGTTCCGTAGAAGGGACGCGCGAGGACAGCCTGTCGACCTACTGTGAACGCTGAGTATATATACTAAGCGTTACGTAATCCCGGTCTCCGCCGCGCCACTCTCGTGTGCGGCGTTGCCCGGAATCACTACACAGTAAGGATCGGCATATCGCGCCACCTTCTGTGAGACAAACGAACACTGCTGGATTCCCGTCCCACTACATTAGTAACAAACTGCGTGACCGGTGGTGGTGCTTGTGACGCCAGTAGTTCAGAGGAGTCCGTTTGGTGGCGCCATTGTTTATAGTTAGATATAGTTGGGTCTGTATCTCAACAATATATATATATATATATACACACACACATATATGGATTGGCATGTGTGTTTCCTTTTAAGGACAGGGAGGCGGACTTCCCTCTAAAACCAGTCTAAAAGATATAAATATATCCGAGACTATAAAAACACCAGTTCTACATCAATCAATGACACAAAGCAGTCATTGATTCAGAGACACCTTGTCTCAGGTCCAAGTACGATTCAGGTTTTGGGACCACCGCCATAGTCTGCTGTAACCAGCTCTTGTGTAGCTTTAAGCCAGGCAGGACCCAGCCAGACCAAAGAGAAAGGTTTACGTTGGATGTTCTGGTGTAATTTAATGGCTTGCTTTTTACCTAACAGGACAAGAAACATGATTCATGTTGGATGTCCTCGGACGTCTACGCCCCTGGCATGCCCTCAGGGTGGTTGGCCACGACTTCACTACAACATGGCTTTGTTGGGAGCTGCCTCACCAACACACTTGGCCTAATTCGATGAAGTATTTGCAAAAGCAGAAAAGCCAAGCGAAAAACCGGCACATCTGCGCAATTACAGGTCTATTTAAATCTCATAGATTAGATCACTATCAATCCCAAAGTAAGTCTGATATAACATTTCAGAAGTACCACTACCCAAATAAATGAAAAAAATTATACCAAGATAGGGAGGCGGAGAGGGACAGAGCGAGGGAAGGGGACACGTACAGATAACGCAAGCTTAAAGAAAAAACTTATAGAGAAATAGACAGCATGATATAGCCCTGGGCCGTGGAAAATACGTTTCAGATATATATACGTGTACAGGTAAACTTATCGCAGAGGCGGAAAGTAAAGGTTCATGTGAGCGAAAATTGTTGCCGATAAAAACGATGAATCTGCATCAAATAGTTTCAATGGGGGCACCAGGTGTGACTGTTAATGTTAAAAACCTCCGACACGATTGTATCAAATATCCTTTTTCATGTTTTCTTGTGTCATGCTCTTCCTGTCGTTTAGGTGGTCTAGTCAGTATGTCCATTCGGCTGCCAGAACTATTTCCTTTGGATTAATTTTAACTGTAAAATTTGCTTATTCAGACAAGGCAATTACAATATATTTACATAGAGGCACAACTTATAATCATTGGATGTTCAAATAAGAAAATACACTTTTTTTTAGAGTATTTTAAGTTCAGGAATATTTAATGAGATAGCCAGCGATATAGTTTATATGTCCGAATGATATGGTAATGTTAAAGAATCACTAATAGTGCTGTTTAAAACGGTTTATCATACCTTGAACAGCACGGATAGGTTAAGATGGAGTGATTTATACGTTTGTTCTTCTTCTGGACGCATGACGAGTTCTACAAGGGAAAAATTCAACTAGGAACAAAAAGTATGTTCATTATTGCTGAATGAGCATGGAATTGTATACAAAAAGCTATCAAATGGTTTGGATCATATTCAACCCACTTACCCCTAGCCAACTTGTCAGTTCTACACGTCACTAGAGACTAAAACACTGGTCGTCGGTACCCGACTAATGTCGCAAATTTGGCAGGCAGATAGGGGCGGGGAAGTTTTTGCAACACGCTTGAAGTCTATATATATATATATATATATATATGTATATATAAATATGTCCCCATTCTAGGCAGTGTATCGGAGCGTGTCCCACGCACACACAAAAATACTTTACTATTAGCGCTAGAAGTCTTTGTGAATAGCAAGCACCAGAAGTCTTCATGGATAGTTGCCTTACAAGTTCTAGCTGTCCACTCTCCTGAAAGGAGGAGTTCTACAGAGGCGAACATAATGCGTCGCGAAGGAACAGCATGGTGACCGTGGTTTGGGCCTATCATAGACTCTATGTATGTGAGGCCACGCAAATAGGAATTTGAAGTCCTAACCTATGTACTAGGATTGCATTTATATATATAAAGAAAGAGAATAAAAAGTTTGCTTGAGGCAGTAGGCTCATTGCTGTGCCTATTTCCTTCTGCTTCCACTGACCTGGATATCATTCGTACATTCCTATACAGACTTTAAAAGACATGCATGATTCAGATAGATTTTAACTGGGGTGGCGGGATTGCTCAGCCGGTACCGCATTGGCATGCAAATCTCAAGATTCGGGGTTTGAGACCCAGTTTTGGCACTGTGTTTTCTGGTTTTTTTGTCATCTTCATCTAATTGATAAGATCTCGTGGTGACATGAGCTCCGATGGTGCCACTTTGCCAAGCAACATCAACAAAACAGATTTCAATGGGCCATTTTCTTTATTTTTGTTTACATATCAGCATTTTTTGTCGTTTCTTTTATTTCACAAAAATCTGTTCTGCTCTGTTCGTATCTCCAACTGATTCTTACAACAGATTTGCACAACTACGTTCACAAAATACGTTACAGATGAGTAGTAGTGCAAGTAGCATGTTGTTTTATGAAACAATATTTACGGGGGATGTAGAAGGTGATGGTGAGGTTGTAGTTGTAGTTGATGGTTTGCTTATTTCTTGTCTTCATCTCTGAGGAAGAAGTCAATTTGTTAAGGCAAAAGTCGATCTAGATTCAATAAAATATCCGCTGTTAAAGATTTAGTCCTGAGATTGAATATGGTGAGTGAAGGAAAATCCAAAACCAAGACATTTAATTCGGACCTAAAAAGCCAGGAAAGCCCAGAATAGGCCAAGTTAGTGCGATATACAATGTAGCTTATAAAGTGAGCTGGAGTGAACAGCAAGGTGCAAGGTCCCTGTCACCGAAGTAAAGACACAAAGGATGATTCTGCAGGGTAGAAGCACGCCTCAGGTCTCACACAGGTGTTTGTACACTAATCAGTGAGGATGTCACTCAGTGCTCCAGACTGCTAAGAGGCACATGTAAGTTTAAACGGTGATGTACTTGTGAATCTCTTTAGTGTGTGAAGTTAACATCCCTTAGTTAATGTGGTATGAATTTGACAGATGTGAGGGGTGCTTCAAACTTAAATCGTACTGCATTGAGAATCGTATAAATAGCCAATACTCCACAAGTCTAGATGCACCACAATCGTCACCTAGGTGAATCAGAGTGATTTTTACGGTGCATCCAAATGATTGGAGTATTATTTATTTTACAATTTAAGTACAGTTCTCAATGCATCGCACCCTTTTCACAGTCGTTAGAATAGCGTCACAATATAAGAATAATTCAAATTACTCCTGCAAATCCAGTTCGGAACATGTAAATCTCCATGTCCTGTCTTCATTCTCAGATCCTGTCCACTTATTGGCCAGTCACTATGACATCATCTCACTTCACTCTGGCATGACCATGGCATGATATTGGCAGTTTACGTGAGTTATCGTTGCATATGATTTTTCAACATCATTCCTGTGGCTAAACCTGTACTGGGGAAAGATAACAACTTTAACTGAATGGGTCTACTCTTTAGTGCTATCCATCGATGTGGTCTCAGTTAAAGTACCCTGATACCAGGCTACTGGTTGTGTATTGTCTCACAGCAAAAATCACGAAACTGATTTCATAGATCGAAATGATAATTCTCTACCTAACTTTATTCCTTGTTATGAGAATTCGAGGCAATAACAACATAGGAACTTGGAGGTGAGCCAAGACATACACGTAAACTACATCATGGGCAAAATGGTGGCTACAACAGACTGGAATAGCTTCTAAGTTAAGGACGAATGATTGCATACGTAAGATACATTGCAGGGATTAGGTGGGTTTTGTGACTACTAATTTCCATACCAATAAAAGGAGGTCTCGATTGATTAGAAAAACACGGGATTATGGATTCACATGTAAAGTGAAAGAGAAGTTACCATCTTTAATGTTTGAAACATGTGAAGTATAGATGCTGTAATGTAGAACTAGATCATAAGATCTAAAATCTGGACTAAATGAACCATGAATAAGGTTAGCATGTTCTGTTCTGTCATGTCTTCGGCTTTGTCTATAAGTACCCTCGGTTTATTTGACGCTAACAAGGAAAATCGTCGCACATATAATGCCTATTTATGGTTAATAAATGCCGGATGATGCCTTGAAACAGCTCCAGATTAAGATGGCTAATGCCTCGAGGCGTTATTCATGGTTTTTAAAATTCTAACATGGCTAAGCTTGAACCGCACCGAGGAAGCAATAGGTACAATAATATACCATGTGACCCAAGAATACTAATAAAAGTGGGACTCATAATGGAGTGGCAGCTTTTGTCTGTTTTGCGGTTGGGCCCATGGAAGAGTTGTCAAGCTTGTGGCAACAACTTTTAGGGATGATTGATAAAAAAAAGAAGAATAATATTCAGGATATTTATTTTCATCAGAAAATAATGGATCAATATACATGAATCTGTAGTATATGTAAATATATGATGTTGTTTAAGCAACAAACCCCCCAAAAAGATTATGATCACAACTGCTTGCGGCGTGTCTGCGAGTCTATTAATAGTTGTACAAACTGTTCAACGTCTTTTATGGCTGATTATCACTTGTTGTCCTGCCAGTTTCGGCAGTGGATGTGCCTTCTTTAGCGATAGATTAAATGATATGTAACGGTCGCCGGCTCTGCCCCCCTAAGGTTTAATTACCCGCCTTCAGATAGATTGTATCTACTCTGGTAATGTTTAATGCTACCCTATATGAGATCTGACATAGCTTGGTTATCTTGGTTGTTCTCAGTATATATTCAGCCGGATGATTAATTTTATCTTAACCACACAAAACCAGACACAACAACTTTAATAAACGTTTATTAACAGTTCTTAGCAATCCGTAAGCTACATTATCAGACAAGAAGTACCGTCCTGTACAGTGCCCTGACACCAGAATGTCAGGTAAGGCCGAGGGAATTAATTGAGCTAAAGCCAATAGATTTGTTCATCCACTGAGAGGGTTCGGAAAAACCTACTACCTATTGAGGCTCCAAAGGATTCCCTCTCTACACAGGGAATGCATAGAGTAACCTAACCCCCTGCTACGGAATCGGCCTTATATACAGACATATGTAACTTAGGTGCACCTGTTGCACTTGCGTGCACGCGCTCACCCGAACCATCACACAGCAGGGACTGGCTTCTCACATCCTCTGGTGAAGAGGAAACAAGACACCGCTAGACTGACCCAACCCCTACAGATATACGATTTATATGAAAAGATTATCAGAATATCTAACGTCACATCTTACCTTTTTTGTCAAAACAAATGAGGTTTAGGATGCCATGTCACGGATGCATGAGGGAACAACCGAAAAGTTCAGATTTCCCCTAGTGATGTATACTTACCCCATCAACTGTCCCTACCCGAGATGCTCTAGGGAACTTTCGCCAAAAAAAAGTTAGAACAGTATATTTGTGTATATTTCAGGCCGAGGAGAAGAAGTTTTCATCATCAGGCAGCATGTGTTCGGGCATGGCGTGCGGCCGGTTTCTCTACGGCGTCATTATCTTCCTGGCGTCAATCAGTCTGGTGATGACCGCCATCGTCCACATCTTCGCCTGGTACGAGGAGGACATTGAGGCACTCGACTCTCTTAAACCGGTCAAAATCAGTGAGTTTCTATATTATCCAAAGCTGTTTCTAGTAGAATCGTCCAAATCTAGAAGTACATTGTATGAGGAGGATATGTTATATGCTCACTCGAACAGGGACAAACAAGTGGGATTTTATTATTCAAACCTGCCTACAGTAGAATCATCCATGGTAATATAATGCTATTCTCTACACCTACTTTTACAATTCTAAACTTACGAAGCAACGTAACAATGCGCAGCACGGAAACTGTGTTTGATAATACTGCAAGGGTATATAATAACTAGAAGCAATATGGCATGTTCATCTTTGATGAATAAGCGTGGATTGTACAAAACGATACGGTGTTAAAGTTTTGGGTTATATTCAGTCTATGGGTCATTTTCTCTAACCCACTTGCACCCAGTAAACTTTCCATTTATACAACTACCTTTATGAGATCCAAATATATCAATCACAAATAATTCAATTATGCATTTTAGTCTCTAGAAAGTGGTCATGGTCAGCTTGGCACGCCTCTAATACACTAAGACACTGGCCCTAAGCACCTTTCCAATTGTCAAATAGCTGCCATACTGATGGCGAAGGGATACTTTTTTGCAGCAAGTTCAAAGTCTATGTGACCACTTTCGGCAGAGTATGAATGAGCGTGTGGCCCAAGATCAATGAACTAAAGCTACGCTTTCTGTGATTTTATTTCAGACTGGTTCAGAGTTCCGCGCGAGCTGAGATGGAGGCGCATCGAGTGTCTGATGGAGGTTCGCTGGACGTTCTGGATGTGGATCGCCGTCTTCTTCCTCCAACTCATCTGGATCTTCTACGGCATGATCCTCACCTGTCGGCGCACCAGGGACAAGACGTACCTGTATGAGTCGGCCGCCACCATGCCCTGCACCATCTACCTGGTCTTCCTGGTGGGTCTCGGGGCCACTGCCCTCTGGAACGTCTTCTGGGGGGAGAGCGGCATCATGACGCCCGAGTACAGCCGCTGGGGCACGATCGTCATCGGAGCCGCGTCCTTCTTCTTCCACCTCGACTTGGCCATCGCCGTGAAAGCCTTCATTACGAGCATCAGCGACCTGCGGCGCCTGAAGAAGACCTGGGACCTGACCTGGAACCAGCTGTTCACACAGAACGGGCTGGCGGCTATTGCATGCTGGGAGGCGGTGGTCACCATGTACGCCATCTCGTGGGTGCTCAAAGAACGCGGGGTGCTCCCGGACCAGCGCCATTTTGAGTGCGCCATCGGATTATCGCTGATCATGTTCTACATGCTGGTGTGGTTCGTCTTCGACCTGTTCTTCACCAAGAAGGCTCTGTACTACATCTTCGCGCCCTACCTGGTGGTGGCGGTGACGTTCACGTCGGCGCTGGTGCAGAACATGGACTTCTCGACGTGGGAGTCGCTCAGTCTGCCGCTCGTCCTCAGTGGAGTCTTCCTCTCTGTCACAGCCCTCTTCGTCGTCATCAAAATCATCACCGTCTGCGTCAGACGCAGGTACACCACCGACGAGAAGGATGACGTCAGGTCGCTCCATGACGACAATGTCTATGTCATGCAATGAGGCCTCTCTAACACATCCGCCTACATAATATATGACGCCAGATATTCTAGACGTTACACAGTGAGGCATACCTACGTCATCTACGTCAAACATGACGTCAGAGGTCAAAAAGTCTTGCAATAAGGCGTCTCCACGTCATATATGACGTCAGAGATTATAGACGGCATTCAATGAAGCGTTTCCATGCCGTCCGCCCACGTCATATATGACGTCAGGCAGTGAGGCATCTTCCTGCCATCCGCCTACATCATATATGACGTCAGAGGATATAAACATCATAAAATAAGGCATTTCTACGTCATCCTTTGACGTCGTATATGACGTCATAGTTTGAGGACGCTATTTCGATATGTTTAAATAAACCGATGTTAAACATTTCTTGTAACATGAGGGAAACCACAATGTAAGGAAAAGTGTATTGTTCAGACCAACTTAGTCCTAAGTTTTAATATGGACCGATAAGAAATCTTTTGTGTCAAGCTTGAATATTTGTTATGTAAGATATAAGATATGTTTGGTCATGTCGCTAAAAGCTTACACAATTATGAATATCAGTGACATTTGTTTTATCTTGAAGGGTCCTGGCATTCAGTCGTGATTTCATATATTCTTTGTAGCATCTGGCGCTTTATAACTATACGAGATGCAAAATTCGGAAACTAAACATAAAAAATCAACTGTACCTTACAAATCAGCTACTGTTACTAACGGACATATCGAGAATAAAATGGTATCCGATCTGTTAGTGTTAAACGGCATTCAGACTGAGGTGTGTCAGAAACACTCCGGGGCAAGAGAGAGAGAGAGGGATATGCTTTTATGTCCACGAAAAGTTTCCCATGTTTGTTTTTCAGTTGATTAGAGACTTTGGTTAAAGTTTGCAATCAGTGTGAATTTGGTATTTTCTTGAAAATGTTCTTATCAAATTAATCTAATTAGGTTTTATCCAATTGTCCTGGCTTCCCGATATCCCTACGACTCGGTCTTCCATTGTAAAATCTGTGCTTTTGTAAATTGTGCCTGGTTGTGCAAGAGCCGAATTTCAAACATAAAACTAAGACTAGATTCAAATTTGCAGAATTACATTATCAGCTACATAGACAAATGTATGATTATACTGGCTGGAAAAGAAGAAGACGAAAAAAAACCACCCAGGAACACGAAAACCAAGAACACGAAAATGAATGTGCATTTTTTTATTTGACAATGTATGAAATAGGTGCTGGCGTATTCCGTGTCAGATATTATTTTTATAGATTCCAACGGTTCAGAAACTGATGTTCAAACAGTGGGAATGATATCTCGATTATGTGTTGTTATGAGTGTGTCGATTATTGTAAATCTCGTGTATAAATGTGGAATTGAAAGGATGACCTTCCGAAGAACTGAAAACGGTAAACACATAACCAATACAGATGTATTCGTGTGCTTCTGAATAATATTTGCAGATTTGTATTCATCCAAATTAATTCTTCCGATGTAAAGCCCATCATAATACTCCAATACTCCAACAGGGAACCTCAAAATCAGACATTCTATGGGAACTCCATAAGCTAAATATAACTAGAGATATTTCGTTATTTGGGTATCTAAATGAAGCAAACACATTGACATTTTATACATGCCCATGGATTTCTTATAATTATGATATATTAAAGGACGCTAGTGACAAAACGTTATCTGTATAAAATTGCTTTATCGAGGCTCCAGCTCTTTATCTACGGTAGATCCCTGCTAAGAGGAGCATCCTACAGTAACACCTTCAGTCAGGCTCACCGATCGGGAGGTCCACATGGCACACCTGACACATCGTGTGGCAGTAATAAATCTCACTATGAAATATGTCTGAAGTCCATCCTACTAGAAAATCAAAATTTAACTAGCGACTGAGTCATCGAAAGTTATAGTCATCTATGGCCAGCAGCCATTCACATTTTCTCTCTCGTTTGGAGTAAACCTCATTGTGATATCCTTATTGTCTTTACCGTTATCTGTTTGTTATCGGCAACATGTAAAAACATCATGCCTGATGGGAGACCTATACGACATTTTGTTCTGAACGAATAAAAAACTGTATACCCAAAGTCCCAATTGAAAATGTATGGGGTCATGTACCCATTGTTAACCACTCAAAGTTGACTTCGTGATACACTCGTCTATAACACTATAACAAGAGTTTCGAGAACATTGGTCGAAGTTTTAGGGTGACCCTATTAATAGAGTGCCCAGCTCCCGGGGCTCGATTGTACCATACTTGATGCTTCCATTGCTGTAATCATATCTCATTTGACGTTCAACGCTTGGCAGCTTTCCGCAAGTTACTAAGGTTGTGTTGCTGTATTAACATGTCACTCATGTCTCTATGTGCGACAATAAAACGCATTTTACCACAGTACTCGTCTCCATATTTGACCTGGTTTTGTCTACCACCTCTTCCTCAGACCGTCCCACTGCTTTGGTTGTCCGTGTATTTGATCAGGGTTAAGAACCGTAGCGTTTAGTGTTTCCCATAGCCTCGTGGGGGTGAATGCAGCCAAGCATGACGAGACATATAGATACAAACAGAAGGGGCTATTTACCCACGCATTCCCAATCTCAGGCACATGTAAGACACTACTGACCTGCAAGGAAATAACATAACACAGGACACATACTATGATATAGTAGACATACATCCATGACAGCTTTTCATCTTTCAATTATTCATCTTTCTACCTTTCCATTTTCAGTATGTGAAGTTATGTTCCCTTGTGAAAACAAAGACAAAATATATATTTTTCATTCTATATCAAGCAACGCTCTCTTTAGTTTCATGACTCTTGTCAGTCCTTGTTTATCATGTAAGCATCCCCTGGTGTACATGTGGTAATACAATGTAGAGTGCCAGGAAGTAGAGTACAAGAAAGTAGTGATTTCCGTAATGCATATCCATTTGAACCTTGTATTTAGGGGTGCTCCACCAGGCCGGTATCTCACCCGATCAGTTACTCGTAGGCCTTTAAGAGGAAGGTCTCATATTGTAATGTATCTAATTCTGATAATAATAATAGTCTAATAAATGACCATTATCAAAGACTTGAGAGACTCTAGGGCATCCGATAATGATCGGCGAGTGTCTGGCTACCAAATCGGCGACCGTCGGTCAGGTAGAACACCCCCTTTAATCATGGCACTGTCCATGTCTAAATCAATTAGTTATTACCACGGCATTTTTTCATTCAGGCTTTCTCTCCTTTTTTGTTACCCTGTCGCCCCAAATTCATTTATAATCGGATTATCTGCAGAAAAAAATCCTCTCTAAAGGGTGTGTTCCATTGAGCCAAATTCCCAGCTGAGTGTTGACTTAGAGTTGTGCCTTAAGTGTCCGAGTCGATTCTGACGGTGTCTGATTTATTATTCAGGCACCATCAGTGAAATGGAACACACTAACCTGGTGAGATCGGTACTGGGTGCTGTCAGCCACCGTTGGCCACCGTCGGTCGCACAGTTCCATATGTCCGAAGACCACCGATTCTAGTTCACCCAACTAGTGGTGTCATCTGGTGTCCGATGGTAACAACTTGAGAGATGTGACCTTCATCCATGGCTTGTTTACTAAGAGTGATTATTCAAAGATGGGGGGTGTGTTGAGGCTAATAAAGATTGTGCATCAGGATAATTTTGAAAAAGAATGCAAGTATAACTTCTCATGGCATTTTAGTCTACAGGGTCTGAACTGTGGAACTCGGGTGGAATTCAGATCAGGTGAAGTTAGATAGCTCTAACATTTTCTGACACCATTGCCTAGCATCGCAGGGATGACAGATTCACGACAGACGCTTGAATTTTCACCAGTACAGTTTTCACCAGAATAAACCATGAATTTGTTAAAGATGGTTGCCGACAAATCCCGAACCAGCCCATAACAGGCCGACTGTAGAAAATGTGGCGTCGTTGTGATGGAACACATCTTTGATACTGGGTACGTCTTACACCTATCACAAAAGACGAAGACATTAGGTAACTACCACAAGAATTGGACTAAAAAAACATAAGCGGAGCCCTATTTACACAACTGACATACGAGGTTAGTGCCTATAGTAGGTGATCTGGTAAAAAAACTTTGTTCTTCTGTCCTCTGAGTGGGTTTTAAGTTACATATTCAGATGTTGGTTTTTTTTCAGATAAGGTATACTCAACCAGAAGTGAACACTGGTATATCCCTAACGAGACGTTCAGTCCTCCAAAGCATATATATATATATATATATATATATAGAGAGAGAGAGAGAGAGAGAGAGAGAGAGAGAGAGAGAGAGAGAGAGAGAGATAATTCAGTAGAGAACAATATTTCTTTTAGACGTATTTTATTGTGACCATACCTATCCAATGCAGTACATGTGTCTATCAAATGCTTTGGTTTAATCAACTAAACGCATTAATTATAACTCATATGTTCCTATATTTATTTATCAAGTTGCCAATCATCTTCTTTGATGTCTTAAGCATTTTATGAGTTGCCTTTCTTTTGATTGAAGATTGATCTATATTAGAGAGATATGGACCAATATTCAATTTGAAAAAATAGTTCATACCTTTCCATGTACAGATCCAGTAGCTAAGCAGGAGAAGGATAAAGATTCGCAGCTTACTTGTTGATTATTTCCTTACTCCTTCTATGTATCTGCCATTTTTCTATGTATACGTCAATTTTCCTCTTTTCTCATAATAATTAATAGAAAAAGGAAAGAAAAGAGCTGGCTAAGATGAAGATTATGCTCAGAGTGAATTTCGACAGCAGAAATCCACAGCTTTTATTCTTATTGTCCTGAATATTTACCGGATTAACATTATCTGACGACTGGTGTCTCTCATGCGTTGAAAAGTTCTTTTGATATGTATGTCAATATGTCTCACGTTTCTTGTTATCATTCATTTTTGTATGGAACAATTTTCAAATTCAATATGGCGATTTATGTAACAATTCTTGTTGGCAAATAAAAAAATTAATTTAAAAAAAAGATTCGCAGCAAACGTCACACGTAAAAATAACAAGGAAATATAATTACTGAGCCTACAGTGAAGGATCTTCTCATCTTTCATCTCATAGGCATCGCGCCGTAGATCTGAAACGGTCATCACTACGAGCTAAGTAACTATGTTTCCCTATAGTACTGACATAACAAGTGACGCCCCTGCTCTTACTTCTGTGTGGTAGCTGAAGGAACAGATGACTGGGACGGTACAACGATTCATGAGTACCATGCTCTTCCATTTGGAATGGAAATAGTATATTTTGTACATATCGACAGATTGTACAGAATCCAACACACCCCTCACATTGTGATACAAGCCTACATTACTGCACCTTTTCATTGCAGGACAGCTAGCAATGACTCACACAAGTTATCGATATCACATTCTGTGAGAACTGCTGAACTGTACGAAATAGAAACCCCGATGGTCTTCTCCAGAACTGTGGCTGAGACATACACTACTGGACCATAGCGTCCAAGACCTAGTGACGTCGACTTCCAGACGACGCCACTTCCGCTGACGTCACAAAAGTCAAAGATGACGTCAGTCTGGACGCGACCTTTGCAGGCTGTTAGGATCTTGTCAATGTTCACATATGGTCGTAGCACCATGTTGGTGAAACTTTCCTCCCATAACTGTGTGAGGTAGCTTTTTCTTGACCTGCCTGCACGTAACTGGGACTGACAACTCTGACTGACTGTCATCATGGTGTCAGCTCTATTCTGAATGCAGCCAGGGACCCTCACAAAGACTGGAGTCTCCAAGTGGTAGTCACCAAGCACGGACTTGTCCATTTTGTTGCCTGGTAGACGTCGAAGATCCTCTACAAATGCACCTTTCACGATGGTCACAGAGCCATCCTTCAAAGATGCAAGCGCAATGTTCACAGCACCAAATATCAGAGATCCTACATCCACGTTCAACTCTGCAGCTATTTTATTGAGCAAATTCCGTGACTCTATGGGAATCATGAGTTTACGAATGTTCGTCCTTTTATCAGTGTCTTCATAGACTGATTTCTCATGGCGAGGAAGGTTTACAAACGTGTTCTTTATTCTGCTGATAGTCTGTGATTTGAGGAAGGACTTTGGCATCATGGAATAGAACACACACTTCAGAAAGAAGGCACCAAACATGATGCGTTCAGAGAAAGTCTCTGTTTTCACCAGTGAGTTGATGGACGGGTACAGATAATGTGTGACGCTTTTCTCCTCTATCTTCTTGGACCTGAGAATATCTACCGCCATCTCCAGGATGCAGGCAGAGGAGGACTGGTCCAGGAGAGCAGGGTGGTAGGTCAGGTTAAAGTTGTACTGATAACCGTCCTCGTGTTTCTTCCAGCTGTAAATCACACTCCACAAAGGACCTTCTTCTGCGAAGTTCTTCCTCCTCAAGGTCTTCTCCACCTCTTCATCCCAGTTTTTGCTGCTCACTCGTTTTATATCATAATATTCCTCGTCCATTCTAATAAAATACAGTTTTGTTTTATCGACGGTGCTGGTTTTGATATAGCGGGCGAGGATGGAGTGCTGCTGTGCTATATTAACGAATGCTTCTTGTATTTCGTCGTCGGTGATCTGTGTTTGTATCAGCACCGACAGCTCAGTTGACATTGAGACGTCCTTGTCCGTGTAGAGGTCACACGCGTTTTTCTCTCTGACACCCAGACGCCGAATATTCCCAGCGCGCATGCCCCGTGGCGGACTCATATCCGGTTTGAAGATGATTCTAATGCCCAAAAAGAGGGTGATGATGAGGAATACAATGATAGAGCCCACGGTAATTAGATCCTCCATATTTGTCTACCTGAAATAGGAGAACATGTTTAGACATTATATTTATTTCACTTAATACCTATTGGCGCAAGTGCCAAAATGACTACAGGCTGCTATCAAGAAATTAGTGAAAAGGTGCGCAATAATTCACGGTATATTTCCAGTATTAACATATAATATGACATAAAGGACAAGTGTAGATTTATAAGACACTGTGATTGGCTAGAGTTTGGTGGCGACCAATTTTCCTGTTCTTATTGACAAAGAAAGGACATTTTAAGGCGTATCAGAAAGCTACAATTTTCCTAATATTTACGTAAGATCAAAAAGTTATAGAAAAAGATATCGAAGAGTCCTAATACCAGTATATCTATTAAAATGTATTTAGAAGTACCGTGGATTGTTCTCTTGTTTGTTAGAGCGTGCTTACATTCGCCATATACGTCATCTAGAGGTTAGATTGCTCACATTGAACTTCCAGAAAACTATCCCTTCATTATCTGCATGTTTTTCACTGTGATATTGAGAACAGACCAGGGAGCCAGTGTCTTAGGGTCTTAGAGGTATACCCACTTAACCATGACCAGTCACTCAAGACCAAAATACCTCACGACCCACTGGTGCTTGATATCGTTTGGATCCAAGATATGTCGTAGCAGAAATGGCAAGTTTACTGGGTGCAAGTTGGTTATAGAAAACTATTCATTGACCGAATATAACCCAAACCTTTTGATTTGTATTCATTTATAATTGCACCCTCATTCATCAATGATGAACATACTATTTGCTAGTATCATATCTACTCTTGGATCACACCCACCAGTAAAAGAGACCTATTTGTTCATCTAAATCACATGAATAAGTCATCTATTTACAACGACCTAAATGTTAGTCCTATTTATATAGATTGGGCACTGAACTGTAACGGAGTTACCTGCTTCCTCGTGCTCACTGGAGCGTTTCTGTGACTTGGGTCTCATGTACGTCTCCTGCTTCTCTCCTCTCCCTCCTCTCTCTCTCTCTCTCTTTCTCTCTTCTCTCTCTCAATATGTTGCTGCATTCAGTTCCTCTCTCACCGATTAATCACAAATATATCTGTATTCTCATGATTTGCTGCGAGATCGGAACATAAACTGGAGACTTTTAGAGAATTCAGCTGGATCTCACTTCCTGGGCGTGTGTTACACTTGACACGCTTGACTGCCCACAGGCGCATGGGTCTCCACAGGTGCCCGACTGTACAGCGGCTGCGTTAGACTTGTCACACTGGTACTCTGCTGTATAGCGGCTGCGTTAGTCTTGTCACACTGGTACTCTGCTGTACAGAAGCTGCGTTAGACTTGTCATACTGGTGCCCTACTGTACAGCAGATGTGTTCGACTTGTTACACTCTTGCCGCCTCAATAATTAATTTACATAAGTTTGACATAAATGACAAGAAATCTAATGTCAACCATCCAAAATATAAAAGCTAACCTATTAAAGTGTCTCATCAAAACTATCTAAGTTAGACACTAATACTGGTAGCACTACTTCTCACCAGGGTCCTCGAAGCAGTTTGTGTGCTAAGTTCAAGCAATTGTAATATAGGTTGTTATCTATCATTTCTTTTTTTCTAATGAACTTACACATTTGACACCTTCGGCACAAGGAAATGTTATATCTGAACATAAAAAAACTTAGTATTGGTCAGGTACAGAACCTGTGGAATCCGACAATGTTCTGATACGTGAGTATTATATGGATCCCTTTCAGAGTAGACGCCTCCAGCAGGGCGCTGCCATGTTAGAGACCGATCTGTGTCCCGGAGATAAAGAATGTGACGGCATAATGTAGAAGATAAGAGAAAAACAAGTATGAATTACAGACCTTTGTCAGGGTTGGTGGCACTTTTCACTCGCATGTGAATGTTGAAACTCAGTTCCATCCCCGAGACACGGTGGTCTCCAACTTGGCGAAGCCTGACCTCACCTGAAAGCAGTTTTTAGACCAGGCTTCCAGACGTCCAATAAACCTTTTTTCACATACTGGATTCGCAGCTTATCGGCTTAGTTACGCAATGCCTGCAGCCAAACAAAGACCTAGCAACCTACTCTTTACCATCGGATGACTTCAGTGTATGAGAATAATACGTCTACAATATCTTTTAGGCTATTTTCATAGAATGTAGAATGCTTGCATCGTATTTTATTGTATCTCAGCTCCGATTTGGTGGGTCACACTTGAATATTGGCCCAGTAATACTTCAAATATATTTTGGATAAGACTGAAACACTATAGGCGACTGTACAACAACACATAAACGCATTATGGCCGACTTAGGAGGGATAACGACTGTCGTAAGGAGAACCGCACCAGTGTCGCCATCTGGCGCTTAGCGGAGACGTCCCGCGCTTCACAGACCCCAGTGCCATCTTGCGGATCTCGACCGTTTCATGACGTCACATGCTCCTGTCGCTTCAAAGGGACTGTTTGATCTTTTCCTCCCACCCACCCTACATTGTTAAAACAAAAAAAGGTAGGTGGGGTTTAAAATTTACTGAAATTATATTTTTATTCATATCTGTGTCTCCGGTTAATAAATTTATACAATGCCTTCGACGTTTAGAGTTGGTCATTATCATCATAGCTTATCTTAATGAAAAAGAGACGAGATGATTATAAATTCTCAAGTTTAGACATTCGCTACTGCAGTGCCATGATTTGTTCTACCTTCCTTTATTTTCAAAAAGCATCGGTCTTGCAATCACACCTATCATTCACACTCGAGGTGTGATTGCTGTGTGTCTCTTGTGTTAGTCCGTCGAGAACCGAACCCTGCTTTGCGGAGTTTGAGAGCCTGAGCGCCATGGCTCTGGCGACTACGGGACAAACTACAGTCTACTCTTGTGTCTATATTCATGTGGTGTATTTAAAACTCACCAGGTAGCGTCCTGGTCTTGGCGTCAATTCTCTACACTAGGTATGAGACTAATAAGGATAAGTTTCAAACTCTTGAAGTTCCAGTCTGTATTGCCCTACAGATACTAGCTGTTACACCAACATATGTGATATACCCTTTGCCTATCACATGCATCATATCCATAAATGCTCTATTTGTTTTCATATATATACGTCCATATTTCACGCCAGCGTATGAGGCGTATACAAGACTGGTTCCTCTTGTAAACAGATGCATCTTGGCTGTATTTCACACCAGACGCATACGAGAGGAATTCTCTCTGTGCAACATGTATACGCCGGGCATATACATGTTATATGTGTTTGGCGTATATGCATACTGATAATTTTTTTTTAATCGCGACCTGCCGCCGCCCCCCTCTTATGTATCACACGTCTTACAGCTGGAGAAGTTCTGGTCCCACCCTGCCCCGCCACCTCCCACCAGCGCCCGCCGCCTGCCCGTGTTGGGAGAGAGATATAGGTGGTCTTACTCTTGGGTGTCGGTAGAACCCCCACCAACTCCCGCCACCTCCACACTCGTGGGTGTTGGTAGAGCTCCCACCAGCTACCGCCACCTCCCTCCACCTCCCTCCCGTTTGTGTGCACAGCTTATAACTGGAGAAGTCCTATCCCACCTTGCCCTAGATGAAGCCTTAGATGAAGCCCCCGGCCGCCCCCCGGCAGCATCCCGGCCGCACCCTGCCCCCGGCATCCCCGGCATCTCCAGCATCTCCCCGGGCGCCCCCGGCTCTCTTGAGCACTCAGTGTTGTTAGTTAGGGTTGTGGTTATATCCTTATATACACACTCACCTTGAACCCTACAGAAGGGTGGTGTTTTGAAAGTAAGATCAATTTAAAAAACGTATTAAGAAGGTATGTAATGAAGATATACTAAATAGAATTTTAGAACAATTTTATAATCAAAATTTATAATATAACATTGGATTTTCCACATACCAAGGACTTAATGACTAATGGCAAATGAGATATAGTACAGTAGTGTCCCCAAGTGGCAGATATCAGAATTATTGGATAGTGGTATAAATATAACAGAATCGGGCGTATATATGACATATATATGACCGCAACATTGACGCTTATGTATACGCCTACAGATGAGGCGTATTTAAACACAGGGAATAGGACGATCTTGTATACGCAAAAGCATATCTATATACGCCGGGCACATTCATATGTAAAACGGTGGTTTTCGTGCAGTGAAACCCATTTAGAAAGTGGACCACTTCAAGCAGGATCTATATTATAACTTAAATTGCGCATATGGATCAAATGGCACAGATCTACACCTGAGACTGTAGTACATTACCTGGCCGTGTGTGTGTGGGGGGGGGGGGGGTGGAGTGTCATTTGCTAAATGTACTGTACATAACTTGTTCGTTTAACATAGTTGTGCGTCTAATGCAAGGTAAATTATGTTTTCTCCTGCTTTTTGATAATCACATCTGACATATAAATTATCAATTGCATATTATTGAATTGACAGTGTCGTTATCTCAGTGCCTGTATCATTTCTGTTGTTAAACAGCCTCAGTTTGCATTCAGTCTTATTATTTTTCCTTACTGAGAACCAATGATCCTTCTTGAAACCTGAAGGAGTTATGAAAACATGGTTATTTTCACTTAATTCATTAAGTACAGCGCCACAGAGGGTACGAAAATATCAATTTAAGTACTGCATATGAAATGTAAGCAATATGACCGAAACAAGTCTGACTGAATACAGGTAGTATAAGACCTTTGTAAAGGAAAACAAACTTCTAGGAGAGGAGATATCTTATGAGATAAACTGCAGTCTTGCTTTAATACCGATATGGAAGCACTTCCTTTCGGGAAAAAACCCACATACTGTTATTTAGAAATATGAGTCTCCTTCATTCCTACATTGTTTGAGTTCGTTATCTATGTTATTTTTATAGGATGTTCTTTGAAATGTAGACTACAAAGTGTCCACACAACAGAGCCGCCACAGGCGCCCTTTTTAGTCAACAAACTGAGGCAAAGGAGAGCTCACATTTCACTATAGACTTGCTCAAGTCCTTGATTAAAAACATTCCTTAAAAAAGGAATCTTTGTGTCATGGGTTATCATGAAACATTTTGGCGACTGTAACTCCCCGAACATTCAAATTGAAACGGTCCTTTATGAGAATGACATGCAGATATTTAGAATAATCATCAAGAAAACTTCTGGAATTCAATCTTGATGTAAAGATGCATGTGAAACCATGGTAAAATCGTGACTACTTCAGGCTATCAAGATATTTAGAAGCTTTATAGTTAGGCCATTGATTATTAGTTAGAGACTTCTTATAATATCCATCTTAAAAATCATTACAAAAAATAAAATGGAGCAAGACTACAGGTATTCACGAATTGAAATGCTAAATTGAAAACATCTGAGATTGTTTTCATATTATGATATAATGAATACGTTCACGATTTATTTTTATGTACGATTAAAAGAATTAAGTCTTTGCAAAAGAAAGATAGCCCAATTGGTTAGTCCTAGATTATTCCTAGAAAGATGACATGCATGGGTTGAACTTTCAAGGTAAGTTGTTCGATATGCCTTATAGACAAGTGCCTGCTGCCAAACCAGGTAAAAAGAAATGGTTAACGTTAAACAACGGAACCGGATGAATATTCCACCAATCCACCATGAAGTTTGTCAAGTGTAAACTTAATCCTCCGCTGCTAAAAACTTTCTTTTTTTCTGTTGTTGTGGTTGTTGTTGTTGTTGTTTTTTGCGTCAATCCATGGTGCCTGCACTCACTATGTAATATTATCTGCTTTGTCATTTGTAAAAGCACCTGGTATCGGCGTATCTCCAGCCAGTATGGATGGCGCGACCAGCAGTGCTCGATATCTCCATTCTACAGTGAAGACAGTCAGGTAGGATTTCAATAGCAACCTTCTTTTCCCTCTACATTTACTTATTGTATTGTGATAGGATTATGGGATTGCATTTTGGTAAGAAACACCAGGCTGCAGCACTGCGTCATGGGAGTACATAGAGTATGATGTATGATACACAGGGACCTATTTAAAAAAATGATAGACATTATTTATGTTCCTGCTAGCGAACGTCTCATATTTACTTGTCAGTTGAACGGATTTCATTCCTCACTCGGTGACCTCGCTGACAGATCATGGAGTCCTTGTCTAATTTACGTGAATAATTTTGGAAACCACTCCAACAACTGAAAATGCTGCATTGTCTCAACTTAGACAATAGGCGCGTAGATAAACAACGATTCGCTAGGCCAGTTCTACGGTTTATTGAGATTTGTAGTGTAAAAACATAATATCACGTATGTATAATGCATTTGTCTTGTCTGTTCTTACATCGTTCACAAGAGCATTGTAATAGTGCCTGCTCAAGTGAATATATAGTCGAAGCCGAGACTAAACTGCTGCGTGACTTCTCCAAAGCGAGACGAATTCTTCAGAAAGTCCTGAAGCGACTTCGTTTTGGGGCGAGTTCTTCAGTAACCACGACGAATAGGTGACCACCTCTATGGACTATTGACTAGAAAACTGAATGAAAATATGAAATACAGACACTAGTAGCATGTTATTAAGTCAATAAAGACCCTCCCCCTTCCGTTCCTTTAGTAAATTACACGAGGGGCTCGAATTTATGGTGTCATGATAATCTATGTATAAAATACGCAATATTTACCTGCTGCTGATATATATATACATGTATATACATACAATAACATAGTTATATATCTATACATTAGGAATCAAACAACAACGCATATACAATTGTTTTATTGCATGACGCAACACACAGGTGCAAGCACGGTTCTGCGCATGTTCCGTGCAGACTCGCTCTGCACCAATCAGCGAGCAGCTCTCTAAAACGAGTCGGCGAGCAGACGACTTTCAGTGCCGGTCGTTGGTGTCCCGCGTGTGGCTGGTCTGAGGGTGTTTGGGCGTCAGAAACCTGCCACACCTTTCTCCACAAAGGCCACATTCAGGAGGATTTCACACTTCTCACGGACGAACCAACCACAGGTCTGTACAAGAGCTGACTCTGAACTCGGGAACCCACCTCTAAGGTATTATTAATAAGCTGTCTTACATCCTAGTTTTTGGTCACTGGAGTGTAGATTATGGCATGTAATATCACGAATAATCATGGAACGTATGCGTTGAGATCTACATTTTATCTCTCTATTTCATTTAAATTTCAATGCTTTTTGTAACATGAATATATAACTCACTTTTGCCCTTTCTTGAGAGATTTTGTAAAACCCAACTTTAAAATCAACCAGCAGCAAATATTGGTAGTAGTCAATTACCAAAGGTAAAAATGTAGTATCTATTTCAATATTCCGATATCGTTTCGGCAAACCTTTCAGGCCACAATCCGCGGCAGAAAATTTAAACAAATCCACCTGGGATGACTTTGGTCAGCATTGCACCATGAATCCAAGACGCACCGTTATGCATGACGTCACCGGGATGACGCTGCCGTGTCACATGACGTTACTCGTCGTGGTGATGACGTCACTGATGACATTGGTGACGTGTAAAACGTTCCACATCGGCGTTCTCCTGCCGTTTACCGGGACCTGGCCCATCGGCCGCACGACGGCGGGCGCCGTGACGTTAGCGCTGGAACGCGTCAACAGTGACGTCACCCTGACGTCGTTACGTCAGGGCGGCCACGACTTCAGCGCCGTCTGGCGGGACACGCAGTGTTTGGACTCGGAGGGGCTCCCGGAAGTCGTCAATCTGTGGGCCATAGAGAAGGTCGACGCATTTATAGGTGAGTGAAGCAATGATGTCTAATCACCACTCACGCAGTGTTGCCTCAATAAAGACCAGGGGGAGTTTTACAATGTGTTCCTAGGAGAGTTATGCCTGTAAGAGAGGTCCTAGGACAGTTTGCGTTTAACTATAAAGAGAATCTTAGCGAGGGACTGTCTTAGCCAAGGAAATTTGCCAGATTGTCTAAAAGTGTTTAATAAGTGTTTAATAAGTCTGACCCACATTTTATGAACTGTCCTCCACATACCCAAAAGGGTCCTAGATGGGTACACCTAGGTAGGTGTCTTATTTGATTCAAATTCACAAAAAAACCTTATTTATCAGTTTAACAAGAGGAAATACGTATATTATGGTATATAATACAATATGGCAGTGTTAGAGGGGAAATGTCTTAAATATTAAGTTAGATTACAAATGATGAAATTAGTTACCACAACCCCCACTATGTGGCACTACCTGCAGTTCGTAGGAATTCTCATAGGGATCCCACAACTGTCTTGCAGCCTGTTTTGTCCTAGCCTGGGACCGAATATAGTCCTAGAAGACTAATTATACAGGATTTTCCTTTCTACGTGGCACACCATTTGTTAAACAGGAAAGGTCTTTCGTCCTAAGATATGTCCTAGATTGCTGGTATGATCCTATGAGGATTCTTCTGCTAGAACCAAAAGTTGTTAAACGGTGCCCTGGACCCACTGAACTCCCGACACACTAAACGACAGGTTTCCGGCTCAATCCGACACACATTTATCTACCTTTACACGCCTACAATGTGAGAATCTAGTGTTCCACCCTCACACACTACAACACAGTATTGTTCAACCTTCCGACACTGGTACGATGCATGGATTTTGTTCTATGTCATAAGCAGTGAGTGCCGGGTTTTATACATTGTATATCAAAAATGAAAATGCTACCTCGAGATCTGCATTGCATTAGCAAAGAAAAATACCCTCTCCACACTTACTCCACTTAAGTTCTCTGAGAACTCTCTGAATGACGTACCTAGACACCTATTTCAAGTTTACAAAATCAAAGATTCACCTCCAAAATATGATTATTGAGTAAAGATGCATTTTGTGGGATTCCCATACCTACCTGCAGTGACTCTGGGTATCATTGCTCCTGTTCTATTGGCATCGTTAGCGATAAAATCATTTGAATGAAAATTTTAGCGATCCAACTTAAAAAATGTTGCTCCCGTAATAACATCGTATTATGTGCTATATATAGCTACTTTCACCCGGTATTGTTCCTTTTCACGAAGTCATAGCAATGCAACAATTCAGTGGTACATAGTGAATGAAACATGGGAAGAATCATTATTTATATACTTAAATACCGATGGCACCATAGTTGAAACTGGGCTGTCATCTAGTCCTGTGCGTAGCTATTTGCAGAAGGTAGAAGAACGGCGACAATGTGAGCCACCACCCATTGTTATTGAGACTATCAGACTAGGCCGTTTTTACCCAAATAGCCTGAAGTTATACGATACGCAAACAGTCCGCCGATGTGTGAAGGTCGGCGTAAAAATAATCTCTTAACGCTGCATTTTAAGCAACGATGCGGCTTTAAAAATAAGACGCGATCCGCTCATATTCAAACTCTGGGGTCGCTATCCTGGGGTCCTCACATGTGTCACAAACGTTGAGCACCCTGTCGGTGTCACTGCGCTTACTTGTCCCACCAGCACGCTCAGATATCGCAAGTTTGCACCTAGTACAGTGTATATGGCTAGTCTTTGATGTTGGTAGAAAACTTGTTTCCGCACCTTTACCCACTTTTTTTTTATCTTGATAAGATAATGTCGGGTAAATCACCCTGGCAGAATATCATTGTTATTCACGACTTGTTCAGAGAGAGTATATAGACTCGGGCTAACTAGTGTTTACCGTTGTGTGAATGGCCAATTCATGGTCGTATAAGTAATCGAATAACTAATCAGGGAACTGTTGACCTTGTTCATTGCTTACATGTGGGGGGTTACGAGCAGGTAGCCGGGTCGGGTTACCTCAGGACTAAATGCATTTACCGAAAATAAACAGTCAGGTTCAGTGATATTCCTGGGGTATGCAGATAAGATATCATTTAGATTTTAAACGTCCACATAAACAAGTTGTGGTCACTTTACAAGCATTACTCAGATAATAATACGCAATAGGCTCACAAAGAGGCATGAATCAGAATGTCAAAAGTCAAAAACTATGCAAAGGATTGTATTCTTAGAAGGAAACCCACTTCGCTTCGTGAATTACTCTGCGGTCAAACTCGGTGGAGTATGGACCAAGTTATTTTTATTGAGTGAGTTTCTGATTTTATCTCACCCCGTATTCTAACATTATTTATTGATAAATTAACCACCCAATTAGCCCTTGGGTATTGGGTACACGAACGTGAAGTATGAGTTCCTAATGTTAAGCCCATGGAGAAAAATACAGGGGTGAGATTAAATACATTACGCAGTTTCATGTTGCTTAAAAGTCATAATCTTTTATCTTAACATAAGATTTTCTGATAGCTACAATACAACTTCATATTCTCTGGTGAAAAAGCATAGCTACCCGGTACATGATAGTGTTCTTTGCATAATGTGACAGTGCATGATCGCTCATTTAGTCTTGATATTTTCTTTAGAAATAACATGGTTATAATGAAAAACTCATAGAAGCTTAATTTTACATAATATTAAAAAGCAAAAGTCATCTATATCAATCGTTTTTGTTGGGTACTCTATGAGCAGCGTTGTTTTAATGTGTGTTAACGCAATTTTAGTTCATCTTAAGGATATACATTACACTCTTGTGGGCAGTACTATGGCAATTATCTTAAATAACTGAGTTTAGTGTACAGCTTTCATAACCGTTTCTTAAATAACTGAGTTTAGTGTACAGCTTTCATAACCGTTTCTTAAATAACTGAGTTTAGTATACAGCTTCCATAACTGATAACTGAATTAAGCTAATACCTCCTGCCATTTCTTTTTTTTTGTCAGAAGTGAATACATAGTTGAAGTGCGAAAGATTTGATCTTCCTTGCTATAAACCATATATGTACTCTATGAACACAGACATGACCATTTACAACACATTGTAATTTTCTACATGCTTTTTACCTCGGTCTGGTGACAGGTACTACTCGCTCTGTGTCTGATGTAGGTGGTGTGTGACGTCCGTTTACGTAGATAATCTCTCCGCATGGATTATCGGCTTCTCTGATATCTTAAAGTAATGAGCTCCTCACAGAGACCGATCAGCTGCCCACAGCTCCCTGAGAACACACATCTGGGCCTTGTATAATCCATTGGCGCTGAGTGATGCATTAGACGAAACTAATATTTGTGGGTGTAATTAAAAGTAATATCAAGGAACATGTGTTATGACAAGTTGCAAAGTTCCTGCCTCATCCCTATGGTGACCAATTGTATTGGTTTCTATGCGAAGAGAATGATCGTCTAAATTGTCCGTATCTACTACTATAAAAAAAGGACTGAATTTGAACAGTCGCTATTTTTTGCAGCTCTTTCCTGCCTTGATGTTTACAGTGTGTCAGTTATGAGGTGAATGGTATGTTTACCATCATAATCATACAGTCTGGACCTGGACTAGCCAAAAGGGGCAGGTCACTCTAACAATGATACCCTGAGTTGTTAGTGTCATGGCAGCCCTCCTGGCATGTGTGACAGACCGGAACAAAACTGGTCATCCCTCATTGGCTGTTGGTTTAACAGCCAATCGCAGCAAGATACCTCTGATTGCGTGTATATAAGAACTTCCAGTTGTCATTAAAATCATTGAATGAATCCCTGACTCTTAAAATCACTGGATGGTACTAAAAGTAATAATATCTCTAGCATTCAACTTTTTCAAAACAGAACGCAGTTAGTGCAAGTATACACTAAAATAAGACAGGCTCTGTAATAAATGTGATAAGTTCTGTTATCAAGGATAAAAAATTCCTCGCTTCGCGGGCTGTCTCCACGGTCCCGGGGGGGGGGGGGTGGGAGACGGCATGCGTTCGGCGAAAAAAAATCTGTTATCGAGATGAATCTCCTCAAGCCGTCTTGTCTTAGTCTGCCATTTGAGCAAAGTAAATCATATTCATTCTCACATTTTTGTAATGTCCTGTAGTTTCCCATTACTTAATCCAATCTAACCACCTTACAATGATCCCCTACAGGTCCTGCCTGTGACGACATCTGCAAGCCGGCCGCCATGTTGGCCGCCAAGTGGGAGAAGCCCATGATCAGCTACGCATGCGCCAACACCGAGTTGTCGGACAAGTCGAAGTTCGCGACGTTCGCGCGCACGCTGGGGCCCTACACGGAGATGGGCAAGTTCGTCATCCGTCTGATGCGCAAGTACGACTGGACGCGCATCGCCATTATGACGTCAAACGAACATGTGTGGCACGTGACCTCCAGCGCCATCAAGGTGAGCGATAATGGGGGAGTAGGAGGAACAGAGTAAGACAGAAATTACAGCTAATTTAGGTTCAACTTTTTTAAGATAAATATTCATAAGCACTGCATGATATCCGGCATTTACTAACAATTTCACCATGTCGTATTATCATGTATTGACTGTGTTTTCATACCATTCTGTCTCCGGTGTATATATAGACAATAATCGATGGTTTTGTGGACAGGCGGCCGTAAACCACGAGAGGTTAACGCGTAGTAATACACGAGCGCCAGCGTGTTACGACGTCAACCGCGAGTGGTTTACGGAGCTGCCTGTCCACAAAATCATCGTTTGTTGCATTTATTATCCATCTTTTTGAATAAATTAAACCCAGTAATTGCCATGTTAACGGGTATAACACAAGGAACTATAATTTCTTTGCTCTATAGCAAAAGGGACTATTTTCCCCGTATAACATGGTTTTGAGGCCGTATACCACAGGTTTGAAGCCGTATACCACAGTTATGGTATCTGACAGGTTTTATACAATGGTTATTGGTTTACTGAGTCCCCATACATTTTCAATGGGGGCTTTGTATACGATGGATAATAAAACACAAAAAGGCTCATTGACGCCAGTTGACGCCGGCGTAATGCCTGTAATTGCGGCCGGTTGCAAAGATACGCATGTATTTCCCTGTATGTGTATACAGACGCCCGCGCTTATTCACCGACTATGTTTAGTAAACTGCCTTTTAAGCCACTTTTGTTTGGGATGATGTAATAAATCAAAATGAAGTTGTTTTAATATGAATTCTATGTCAGTTTCTTTTATATATAATTCAGTCCTAGAGATCGACCTTTGTATTTTTATTGGCCTTTTATAATATAGCGAGACATGCATCGTCTGGCTGCGCTACACTAGCACCTCCCGTGAACAACTGATAATGCCCAACTCGATGTGCATTGCTGGGAGGATTAGGGCCGTCCGTAATTGTCAATGTGCGCAGTATGATACTGTTATGACATACAAAGGGCTGCCGATGCTACAGTGCCGTACCTCATTGCTTGATCGTATTGTACATCACCACACATTATCTTGTTGAATTGTGTTGCTTACCTGTTATCTTTCTCTCATAGAGTCGCTGAATGATCCTAGTATATAAAAGACCAAAGCCATTAACGAACACATACATTTTCAATACCATATAAGACTGGCGACCTCTGAATGATTCTATTCCATAATACATGGATGAAGTATCTGACCCATAATACAAAGTGTCCATAGAAAAAACATAGGGAGTTTGTAAGCCTATACCCAGAGTACACAGATATGTTGTATGCTCCGGGTTCCGATAGGGCGTGTATGAAAAAATGTGCATACCTAACACTGCACGAAGACCACCAGTTTATTCCTATATACGCCATCGCGGAAGTGCATGTATTGGCTGAATATTGACTTGTTTTCATATATATATACTCCCGTATTTCACGCCAGCGTATGAGGCATATATCAGACTGTTTCCTTTTAAATACGGACGTGTCTTGGCTGTATTTCACACCTGGCGTACAGAACAGGAAATATTCTCTGCGCAACATGCATACGCCAGCCGTACACATGTTATATATACGCCGGGCGTATATGTGAACATACAAAAGGTTCGCTCCCGCCACCCCCCCCCCCCCCCCTTGTGTTGGTAGTGTCTCTCTCTCCACTCTCAGTGAAGCCCTATTCCCTGGCCCCCGGTCCCCGCCCGGCCTCCGCCCGGCCTGTGTGCCTGAAGTCCGCTGCTCCCCCCTACAGCCACCCTCACACCCACCTTTACAGCTGCCCTCTCTGGGCGGGTGCCACGGTCGGCCGCGGACTTCGCACAGAGTCCACCGACTTGAGCCCAATCCCACACTGACCCGTAGGGGGGGGGGCTGCAGGATCGGCGAGGAAGTTATAGCTGATGACAGCTTGTCTGTATATATACAGTACCAGAATTATAATGACAGAAGAATGGTGTTTGAAAGTCAAATCAAATCGAAAAATGGCCAAAAAAAAGGACAAAAAATGCTGGGTTTAACTTTATTATTTGTATATAATCAGTAGATATCTCATCAGGTTTTATAAAGGTTTTATAAAAGTTTTATATAAAAAAAAGGTAATATAAGATTGGATTTTCCATAAACCCAGGATTAAATGACTAATGACAAATGAAATATGCTACCAGTGATGTCCCCAAGTGGCAGAGATCGGAACTATTCGACAGTGGCGTAAATACAACAGAATCAGGCGTATATATGAATCAGGCGCCTACAGATGAGGTGTATTCACACGGGGAATAGGACGACCTTATATACGCAAAAGCATACCTATATACGCCAGGCGCATTCATATGTAAAATAGTGGTTTTCGTGCAGTGTAAAATGACCTAATATCGATACACCACTTGTCAGGAAAAGGTAGATAATTAATATATTATAGACTGGTTTCAGATAACAATGGTCCTATACCCCTAGGGGTTCAAGATGCAAAGTATCCTTGTATTCGTTCAGATATTACTTCGCGTCAAATCCTATGAGCATACGCCCGCTTATATCTGAAACCAGGCATTATCGTCTATATATACGGTTCATTGCCTCACCTGTTTCCCTGCCAATCCACTGGTGCAACAGCCAATCAGGGCATAGACCACACAAGCCAAGATTGCAATGTGTGCCCCTGGAGTTTGTATAAGCCTCCTGTTTTCAATAAAATCATTCTACTCTTATAGGGGCACTCTGTACTTCTTTATTATCCACTTAATACAAAGTGTCCATAGAAAACACATGGGGAGTTTGTATGGACTTATACTCCGGGTTGCGCATAGGAAAGTAGTGCGTACGGAAAAATTGTGCATAACTAAAATGAATTGATATCGACATGCCACTTGTCCAGAAAAGGTGGATAATAAATACAATATAGACTGGTTTCAGATAAAAGCGGCTGTATGCTCCTCGGAGTTGACTCTGCACAACATCCTCGCATACGCTTGGATATTACTATGCGTCAACTTCTCGGAGCATACGGCCGCTTGTATCTGAAACCAGTCAATATTGTGTATGTATCCAGGTTCTTACTCACTTATTTTCTTTTTACAGACCGACCTTGAAAAGGAGAATATTCATGTCTCAAGTTCAGTATTTGTCCAAGGTCACAGCATGCATGCGTCTTCAGGAGATGACGGCGCAGCTGACAACTCCACGTCCAGCCATGGACAAGCGGCCAGTGGTGGTCATGGTCAAATGGCCAGCGGAGACCAAGGTCAAATGGCCAGTGGAGGCCATGGTGGTGGGGATATGGGTATGTCAGGAATGATGGGTGCAACAGTCAAATCACATATGGCTGGAATGGATGCAACCCCAGAAATGGCCGGTATGATGGGAACCACTGCAGAATCGCATATGGGCGGTATGGATATGACTACGAAAATGGCTGGTATGATGGGAACCACTGCAAAGTCTCATGTGGCTGGTATGGATACAACACCAGAAATGGCCGGTATGATGGGAACCACTGCAGAATCGCATATGGGCGGTATGGATATGACTACGAAAATGGCTGGTATGATGGGAACCTCTGCAAAATCCCATATGGCTGGTATGGATACGACCCCAGAAACGTCCGGTATGATGGGAACCACTGGCAAATCCCATATGGCTGGTATGGATACGACCCCAGAAATGGCCGGTATGATGAAAACCACGGCAGAATCGCATATGGGCGGTATGGATATGACTACGAAAATGTCCGGTATGATGGGAACCACTGGCAAATCCCATATGGGCGGTATGGATATGACTACGAAAATGGCCGGTATGATGGGTGACGAAACTAAATCGCATATGGGAGGTATGGGCACAAATATGACAGGAACAATGGGAGGGCACAGTAATTCAGGTATGGGTGGCATGGAGGGTGGAAGCGGGATGTCAGCGATGTCGGGGATGTCGGGCCATCATGGAGCATCGGCAGGGACGAAACTCAGCGACGTCCAGCAGCGTCTTCTCGAAGAGGCCAGTAAGGTAACACGAGGTAAGACGTCTCTCAATACAGTTCGATACAGATAATTAGTAGAAACCAAACGAGAGTCAGCCTTGTCAATGTTTATGGCACGATGGGCAGGTTGTGTATTACTACACGAGGCGTTAGCCGAGTTTAGTGAGTAGCAGACCTGACCAGAGTGGCATAAACATTGACAAGGCTAACTCGAGTTCGGTTTTGTATTTATCCTACCCCATCTCACCGATATACAGAGAATATTTTGTAATTATCCATAATAGTAGCGTTTTTACACTGCCGGGTCTACTTTCATTATCTGGTCCCTGATTGGTCCGTTTTTTTTATTCACCTCGGTGCATAAATAACACTTTATTCAACGCTCCGTCAAATACATTGAGTCAATGTTAAACCTAGGGCGTTTTTTATTAGGGGTAGGATAATCACTTATATCATATGCCAATGGACATATCACCTACACATACTGCCCGCTGCTAGCCATCATCCGTCATTTTAACTGCCCGCAGCTACCCATACATATTTATTGCCGTACGTCCCACTGAAACTTACAGGGTAAAGCATCTAGTGACTAGGCAAAATTTTGCCATATTTAGGTATATATACTGATAAGGAAACAGGCTGACTGTTTTTGTACGTCAAAATCCCTCTGCCTTTCCCTCTCTGCCTTTCCCTTCCCCCCTCTGCCGGCATCGGGGTATGTCTAATCAATAGTTTCACAACATATTTTTGACGTATGAAGACAGGCAACCAGTTTCCATATGATATCTTTTTTTTATCAGAAATTAGAGTTCTTGGTGACCAGATAAACTAGGGTAGGCTGTTATATTACATTTGCTTAACACCCATATATGGGTGAAAACATCTCAGAGATGATGCTCGGTTCTAATTTTACTACGTGTATCATTATCATTTATCGAAAAATGTGAGTAAAAATTCAGCCAATCTCTATATGTTGCACTGTGTATTGTCTTGTTTTTGCAAGACCCACCTAGAACAGTTCAAGGAAGAGAGTCCATAAAAAGGCGATTGTATCAATTCCACTTTTCATGAATAAAAAGAAAAATTATCAGTTATTCTGATTATTTCTCTTGTATGGTAAATAATTTATTTGTCTCAGAATTGCTGCTGGATGTTGTCCCGTTTGCCTTGAATGAGGTACCTACCCGTTAACTAACTCAGTTCTCGTATTACCACCGGTCTCAGTATTCCTGCTGGCGATGAGCGGGGCGGACGTTCGCTACTTCATGCTGGGCGCGCACGACTTGGGTCTGCTGGACGGAGAGTACGTCTTCCTCACCATTGACCTCTCCCCTTTCTCAGCTCTCGGCAAGAACACGTGGCAGGGCGAGGATGGGCGAGACGACGATGCTATCAATGCATTCAATGGTTTGTGATGACCAAGTACTACAATTCTCTCAACACTCAATATATATTTCTTGGCAATGATATTATTATATACCTGTGGTAGTATATCCTACACATACTGCCCGCTCCTACCCATGTCGTATTTATACCCGTACGACACCTAGGTGACGTACGGGGTATGTATGTGGCGTACGGGGCATGTACGGCGGCAAAATCCAAATATTCCCCCAGTAGCAAAGTTAGAAATTCGATATTTTAAGGTATATAATAATAGAGAAACAGGCTGACTGTCTCCGTACGGATAAAATACTTGGTAAAATCGGCGATCAGATGAACCTCTGCCTCCGGCATCGGTTCATCTGATCGCCGATTTTACCGCGTATTTTATCCGTACGGAGACAGTAAGCCTGTTTCTCTATAATATTGCACAGGTATCTAACCCAGAATATGCTGGTGACTGGTAGTTTACCTATAGTCTACAGCTGATAATACAAGTGACTGGCAGGTTATACTCAGGTTTAGTCTAACGCTGATTGGACCGGTAACTGGCAGTTTATACACATATTGCGGCTTAAGGCCTGTTTCCATTAGCTGACAAACGTTGTGTAGATTTTTTGTGTTCTCCTAATAGCCTATTTCCATTGGTCATCACCGATAGACAGTCAGGAACCATCGACAGACCTTAGCACTGCTGACGCCAAATGGAAATAGGCCATTAGGAGAACACAGAACACAGTGTTTGTCGGCCAATGGAAAAAGGCTACAGGTATTATGCTGGTGACTTGCAGGTATCCTGGATATCTCCATCTACGTAGAGCACTCGGGACCTCGGTTCATGGATTTCATCGAGAAGGTCCGGAACTACACGAGTCTACCACCATTTGACGCTCCGCTCGAGCCCACGGACGATGTAAGCTTCAGAGTATTTCCCACTTAAAAGGATTGTACATAACTGAACGCCTGAGTAAAACAAGAAACGATAGTATTTGTCGGAATTGACTCAACTATATACATTAAAATAGTAAGCTTTTATCAGAAGCATAAAGAGGATTCGGAAAAGTTTTCATTGTGATTATTGATATTGTACCAGAGAGGTCTTTACTGAGAGTGGCTGGGTTTCATCCTGTGTTTCGGGAAAGTGTAGTTCTCTGTCTGCTCACCAGGTGGACCTGCACTCGTCACTGCTGTATGACGCCTTCCTGTTGTACGCGCTGTCCATCAACAAGTCTCTGAGTGAAGGTAAAAGTCCCAACGACAGCCAAGCCATCAGCAATGCCATGTTCGGCACAAGTTTCTACGGTATGTGCCTCTTGCTTATACTTGTTCTTGCTATACTTTTTATTCTATTCCTCAAAATTCTTTTACTAAATATTGTAAAACAAATAAGTTCCAAAACATCTTTTGATATACATTTTTAAAATCTTGCATTTTGTCTTGCATTTTGTCTTCTGACATTCCTCATCTAAATCAGCATAATCTCATTTATCATTCTGCAGTGTCCCGTCCTTTCTCGAAACTCTATGTTGGAGAAGAATATAAAACCAGCATTGCTAGTTGCTATACCCGAGGGTTGGTTCGACCATATCTACTCGGATATGTTTGCACAACAGTAGTTTCGAACTTCGAACTTCACAGAACGAGAAAAGCATGGATTTTAATGAAAGGCTTTTATCCTAATAACATTGAGCCCTGCTATGTAATTTTACTTTGATAAGGAAGGAAAGATGCAGCTGTTCCAAAGTGATCCTCATGTTTACATGTATGTCTCTGTCAGAGTTCAAGGGGGACGGTATCCTAGTAACCTGAGCATAATGGTAGTGCAGCGATCGGAATGATTTTGAGCCGTACATAAAGACCGTGTTTGTACATCAATGAGACTCAGGGACGATGTGGATAAATTTGATCATTCCTTATTGACGACATTCCGTGAGCTAGGACTGTCTCAGCGCACAAGCTTCATCAATGATATCAAACGATAAAACATAGATCTACAAGGTTTACTCTAAACCCTGTACTATTGTGGGCAAAAGTTATTCATGAGGCCAAATCCCTATCCTTGATGAGACTTGAAAGGTGGCAGTCCTGTCCTTCTGCGGAAAGATTGCATAATATGAGACCCTGCTTGACAAAAACTCTTGACTTGTGTGTGTGTGATAGGCATGCAGGGTGAGGCCACGGTCAATGAGAACGGAGACACGCGTCCCAACTACGTCCTCCGGAACCTTCAAAACGGAAGCTACGTCATCGTCTACGACTTCTTCCCAGCGTAAGTGTCATTCTGCTGTCTTCTTGTTAAGGCCCGGTGTTCACTGAGCTGACTTAACGATAGGTGCAACGAAGGGCATCGTCGGGTGTATCGGCTACGGTTTAAACCTGACTTTCCAACGCGAAATCGATTTTGTGTCTGGAGATGCATCATAAGGCCTATGAAGTGTATCGGGAGCTCAATGGACGCCTTAGTGTCTTATCTACCTGTCATCTATCAATGTGCAATGTGTTTATGGTGCCAGGTGTATATATATATAAACATATATATATGTCACATGTTTATGTGCCATGTGGCTATGTGGCACATATATATGTTACATGTCTATGTGTCACATGTCTATATGCCTGTGTCTCACATGTCTATGTGTTACAAGTTATATATGTTACATGTCCCTGTGCCACATGTCTCTGTATCACATGTGTCATATGTATATCCTATGTCTTCCATGTGTCTATGTATCATTGCTCTAAGTGCAATATGGCTATGCATCATGTGGCTATGTCTCACATGTACCTATGTTTCACATGTTCACGTGCCACTTGCAGCCTTTGCACTTGTCTATATGTATTTTGTTCACAAAACACTTGCACATGAATTCCATAATGAAATGTCAAATGCAACATGTTTATGTATGAGACATGCGTAGCCAAATAAACATACGATTTAAGATTTTTATCAAACCTTTTATCCGATGATTTGTTTATTTTACGATATATGGTGTGATTCAGATAACATATCAAGTTATATATTTTCTGTAATTTTATTTTTGTATTTCCCAGCAACTGTAAATATATATATATATATAGATCTATAAATTGCAACAGCAGAAAAAAGTAGTTTTCTACTGACCAAGTAATTGGTGCTATCTTACAATGTTCTTATGAAAAATGGTAGAACTAACAATCACTTTGTGTCCTATAAAGTGTTCATCAATATGTATATAATGATATCTGTTTTGTGGGAGCAGCACGGACGAACTCATCCCCACTGACAAGGGGATCGTGTGGCCCGGGGGAGGACTCACGCCCATACTCGGCCGACCCGTCTGCGGCTGGGACGGCGAGTTCTGCAAGAAAGGCAAGCAGCACGCACCCACAAAAACGTTATCAATGAATTTATACATGCATGCACTTTTTTGCCGAAGGTGGCAGAAACACATTTTGCTCGTTTGAGCTCTAGGACACTTTCTGAATGATGTACATTGTCATTTTTAATAACAAGAAAATCAAAGTCTATAGAAGATGATAAACGTTGATTAGTTAGCATTCACATAGTTGTGGTAATGACTCGATATATTACAATATACCATCATCGAACTCCCAGAGGCTACGCGATATTCATATATGATATTTCAACATGTTCTGTATAATATCGTGGATATAAGTATAGTATCCTGCAATGTATGACATAATCAATTAAATTTTATTTCTCTGGTCTTGCAGCAGGCAAGCCTATTTGCTTTCTCATACTTTGATCTTTTATTACTTTGACAGGTATGTTATTATTACATGTAATCATTGAGTACCATCAATAAAATTTGTTTGATCAAGAAATGTGCTCTAACCTTATTGAACATGTCAATTACGGGTTGTCTAAAATACAAGATACCCAGAAGTATAATAGAATGTGAATTTACATCGTGGACAAAATGATACACTGATAGTTTAAATGAATCTACTGCGTGCATATTGGGATGATTACTTCCTGTTGTAGATGACACTCCGATGATTGCCGGGTTGTCGTCCGGAATCGGACTTTTCCTGGTTCTTCTCATCGCTGGTTATCTGTACAGGTGAGTAACCCTCTCTCCCTCCATCTCGCCCGCGCTGCCTGCCTACCTGCCCCCTTCCCACCGTCCTTCCCTCCCTCCATTTCTCCCTCCACCACTCCATTCCTTCCACCCTCCCTTGTTCCTTCCCTCCCTCACTCCATACCTGCCTACCTGCCTCCTTCCCACCATCCTTCCCTCCCTCCATTTCTCCCTCCACCACTCCATTCCTTCCACCCTCCCTTGTTCCTTCCCTCCCTCACTCCATACCTGCCTACCTGCCTCCTTCCCACCGTCCTTCCCTCCCTCCATCTCTCCCTCCACCACTCCATTCCTTCCACCCTCCCTTCTTCCTTCCCTCCCTCACTCCATACCTGCCTACCTGCCTCCTTCCCACCGTTCTTCCCTCCCTCCATCTCTCCCTCCACCTCTCCATTCCTTCCACCCTCCCTTGTTCCTTCCCTCCCTCCCTCACTCCATACCTGCCTACCTGCCTCCTTCCCACCGTTCTTCCCTCCCTCCATCTCTCCCTCCACCTCTCCATTCCTTCCACCCTCCCTTGTTCCTTCCCTCCCTCACTCCATACCTGCCTACCTGCCTCCTTCCCACCATCCTTCCCTCCCTACATCTCTCCCTCCACCACTCCATTCCTTCCACCCTCCCTTCTTCCTTCCCTCCCTCACTCCATACCTGCCTACCTGCCTCCTTCCCACCGTCCTTCCCTCCCTACATCTCTCCCTCCACCTCTCCATTCCTTCCACCCTCCCTTGTTCCTTCCCTCCCTCCCTCACTCCATACCTGCCTACCTGCCTCCTTCCCACCGTTCTTCCCTCCCTCCATCTCTCCCTCCACCTCTCCATTCCTTCCACCCTCCCTTGTTCCTTCCCTCCCTCCCTCACTCCATACCTGCCTACCTGCCTCCTTCCCACCGTCCTTCCCTCCCTACATCTCTCCCTCCACCACTCCATTCCTTCCACCCTCCCTTCTTCCTTCCCTCCCTCACTCCATAACTGCCTGCCTCCCCACCCCGCGCCTGCTTCCCTGCGTGTCTCCCTCCTTCCTCCTTTCATTATCCCTTACCACCCTACCTTCCCCCTTTCCTCCCTTCCTCCTTCATCTCCTCCCTCCTTTTCTCATTCTCTCATTCCCTCATTCTCTGCCTCCCTCCTCTCCCCTTCTTTTCTTGCATCCATCCCTCATTCCCACCCTCATAATAAAGACACTGTAACATGGGAGGGACATATTTCGTTCAATATATTAGACAGACCCCAGGCTTCCCTTTTATCTCAAAGGATTTTCTTAAGCATTGTACTGTTTAATAAAAGTTAGTGTCACTGGTCTTTAAGATCAAACATAGATCTGATGGTGACCTAAATGATCCATATCGTCGTAAGTCGGCAAAAGGGCATTTACCGAACGACAGTGTCGACATGGATGTGGCGTTTTGATTGACTATCGAACAAATACTCATAGATCTGGTCGGGATCGGTAAAAAGTTAGGATAATTTTCAGTTTGTGAATTGCCAAAATAATGTCCTGGTGTCTTTTTTCTTCTTCTCTAGAATTGATTCCTTGAATCGTAAAAAAACACACAAAAGAACCATTATCATTCGGTGGTGCCACCTATGGTATTTCCCCAACCTTTCAAGTTTTGAGACTTATCGCAACAAAAGGTCTGTGTCAGCCTAGGATCATTTAGACGGACGACCAGCATTATTACACGATGTTTACTGCTGATCGTCCCCGAGGTCCCCATCGCTTCATAGGTCATATCGTCCAGCCTTATAGTCGTTTGTGGATTATGAAACACACCCCTGTTATGTGGTTGACGTTTCAGACAGCGGCAGATCGAGCTTCGGATGATGAGCACTGCCTGGCGGATAGAATGGGAAGCTCTCGAATTCAAAATAGCTGGGAAAGCTATGGGAAGCCGTGCCTTACGAGATAACGTGAGTTTAAGTCTTAACCCTTTCCCTGCAGCACCCAGTTCCCCTGTTCACCATTACAAGGCAGGTATTGCCTGCCCAAACAACCCTGCTACAGCAGGCACCTTTTTTGGGAAATAGCAATGTCATGTGATGTGTCATGTGATTTAATTAATTTACCTTGGGGACTGATCATATTTTGTTATACCAAATCAAAGGTAAATATGGCTAATATACATAGTCAAATTTTCTTTTAAATCAAACAATTATCTTTCTATTTATTGAATTTTGTATACAAGTATCAATGATGCCTCTGAGATGCCTGGAGGCATCTTCCTGTGGTAGCCAGTGGAATGCCTGGAGGCATCTTCCTGCTGTTAAAGGGTCAATAATCCCCCTGCAGCACTCAGTCTCCTAGAAACTACACCTTAATGCAGGCAGTGCCTAAAGTAACACTCTCTGACTTCAGTATGTTATTATGGTAATTTGTTTGATCATGATTATTCAAATTGAAGCCCCTTATGCCATTCCTACTTGCCCTGGTTTTATGAGATTCCTGTTTGAAGCAAAATGCATCTAAGACATTATTGAAGATGTTTTGCGGCATCATTCTGCTGAAGAAATTCAAAGTCTCCAAGGCATCAGGCTATGCTGAAGGATTTCTGTTCAGACTTATTTGCTCCCATGAAATTATCTCTTAGCTTATTGTTTTAACCAAGGAATAACTCTAAAGTTGTATCCATGAATTTGGAGGCGATGTTTCCGTGAGTGGCAACGAACAGGTGGTTGTGTCTAAGTGGTGTCCGAGTCATATCCTAGTCGTAAGTAGATTGACAGTTGGATGGCAACACATGTATCGGCAAAGTAGGTTGACAGCCACAAACGAGACAAGAATAGGACAAGAATTTAGGATGAGCATGTCGCTATCGTGTAAATTGAATTTACCGTTCAATATGTTTAATCTGTATCTGGAGATGACGGAGTGTCCAGTCTGCACGCTACCCATTACGTAACCTTTACTCACAGTCAGTTGCAAGTATTGGCACCGAGAACGATCAAGGTCACAAAGGTCAGATCTTTACACGCGTCGCCAAGCATGAGGGAAATCTTGTGGCGGTGCGAGAAATCCTGAAGCCCACGGTGAATGTAACCAAGACCCTGCTTTATGAGCTGAATATGGTAAGATAGTCTAATTGTCCGTTTCCTCTCGTGAGTTATATCATAACGAGTGTATATATATGTTACATTCTATGAAAAGTCTATGTTAAATCTCAGTTCTATCATTACAAGTGTATTCCGACATATCTATTTATGTAATGATCATTGCAAACAAAATTGTACATTTGAAAGAAGAGAAGAATAGTGGTAATAATGATGACATGTAAGGATATAAAGTAAATTTCGCCTTCATTGGCACTTTGATAACATAGACGTATAAATTTACGCTCCTGTCATGAATGATCAGAGGAGATTGGATTGTACAGCAAGCAATAAACACACATATGTTGCCTTTAAGAAAAGAAAACAAGCAACTTTATGTGAATATGTTAATGAATTTAATTGAAAGAAGAGATCGAATGCTGAAATGAGTTTCTTTGTTTTAATGATTAGTGATGATTGTAAAATGAATAAACAGATTTGCTTTGTTCCGCGCACGTGAGGGAGAGGTTAATCTCACTGTTGTCCACCCTGAACACTGCGCTGCTAATACTGTCTAATAATACCAGCTACGATTCCGCTATGACTTTGATTTTGTATCGGGAGGTCAGTATCAGTGTGTACCGGTGTTTATCCTACCCCTAATATAAAATCTCATAGGCTTAACATTGGGTTTCCGTATGCCACGCTGACTGGCATACGGTGTTTTATATGCCACTAGTAGCATACAGCATTGTTATCACGTAATATTCCAAAATCGAGGAGATAGGGTAGGATAAAATCAAAACTTGATTCGTTTTAATCTTGGCCACCGCATTCCACTCCTGAAGTTCTGGCTCCGGACTTCACTCAGCTTCGCCTCATGAAGTCACTTTGCCAAACTCCAGTCGTGGCATACGGTGGCCAAGATTAAACCTCATCCAGTTTTACGATAGTACCGGGAAACCTGGCGGACATCGCCTTAAAGACGCTATTCTCCAGCCTGAACACTGAACTGCTGTAACTGTCGTTGTGTCATTGTATACATTTTCTATAACCTGCATCTCTTATTCGTAGATGCGCAATCTGCGCCACTCTAACCTCAACACCTTCCTGGGCGCGTGCGTGGACCCTGGTCACGTGTGCGTGGTAACGGCGTACTGCACAAAGGGCAGCCTCCAGGACGTACTGGAGAACGACAACCTACAGCTCGACTGGATGTTCCGCTCAGCCTTCCTCATGGACATCACTCAGGTGTGTATGGAGAGTGATATTATTATATACCTGTGTGTGAATGTCATTCAAATACTGCCCTCTGCTAGGGGTGCAGTAATGATAATGTTCGTGCCCGCTGTGACTGTGACTTGATAAGTTATCAAAATGGCGTTTTTTTCAACAATTTAAGGTACGTAATAATGAGCAAACGTCCTTACTGTGGACGAGCTGGTTCTCTTTCTCGTTCAGTGGCCGATTTCATTCTGCCTTCCGCCTATTGCGTCAGGCAGTATAAAATTGACGACTGACCTCGAACAGGAAGCGTTTCGTCCACAGTAAGGATGTTTCCTAATATTGATCACATATATGTATTTAGAGTGCTATCACTAAGATATTTATGAGAGTGATGTGATTAGTATGGCGAGTGATATCATCAGATTTGTATGATAAGCGACAGCTCACTTTGTCCCATCTAGGGAGAATAAATATCCAGCCTACATGAAAAAGATCTTTATACATAAATACACTTTGGGTTTGCTCTGTACATATACCTTCTGTGGTGCACTCCTCTCATAAGATCTAACACTCTCTAAGTGGTATTCTGTAATCTCACTATGCTCTATGGGAGAAGAATTCTTAAGAACTAGGCTTAGAACCTTGAGATTGCACTGGCCTGCCTCCCGTGCTAAAAACGTTTATCAATGTAACCCAAAGATTCCTATAATCTCAATGATGCCACCCAGCGGAAATACTTAGTACCAGTGGATTCTCAAGGCTCTAAGCCTAGTTCGAGTGTGAGAACTTATTAGAGGGGTGCACCCATGATATCATATTTTATGTACATCTCTTTGAGCAAACAACTGAAAAACAAAAATATTTTAGGGAGCTAATGTTTTTCCTCTTGTACTTTCTACTCTTCTAATCCTCTATATTAGTGCTTAAAGCTTGCATTATGTTCCGTAAACAGGGAATGGCGTATTTACATAACACGTCCATTGCCTACCATGGACACCTCAAGTCTTCTAACGTCCTCATAGACAGTCGATGGTCATGCAAAGTTGGTGACTTCGACTTACAAGTTATAAAACATGGAGAATCTCCTAAAGTCATGTCGGAGTCAGCCTACTACTATAGTAAGTAATCATGCCTGGAGTATGTCATATCAAAGTCGACCTAGTACTAAAGTATGTAATGTTATCTTTGAAGAGTTGGCCTATCATTATAGTGAGTAATAGTGTCACGTTAACATCGGCCTACTGCTATATTAACTAATAATGCAATGTTTGTCTACTACTTACATATTTACGAGTTACAACCGTCGCCAAGATGTGATGTATTACAGTTAAGATTTTCAGTCAGAACAAGAAGTATAGCGATCACCCATGAACTTTACGGTATTTCCCTGGCACCCCAGTTGCCTGAAAAATACCACAAATTAAACTCGATATTTTTTTCACAGTGTTGATTTATTTAATTTTATTTCAAAGAAAAACACATAAAAAGAAATGTTACAATTAATGGAAATGTGTCGCTCGTTGTTACGACTCATCCAGGTTACACTCGTGGCCAGTGCATTAACTCACTTGCTGTCACCACTCCTCTAAGTTTGTTCTGGTGGCCAGTGTCTAACACAACTCCTCTAGGTGTACTCTGGTGGCCAGTGTACTAGCTCACTCACTGTTACCACTCATCTAGGTTTGCTGTGGACAGCACCAGAACACCTCCGAGAAATGTACGAGCGAGCAGCTGAGGTCGAGAAGGTCATCGGTCTGACCCCGCTGGGCAGTCAGAAGGGTGATGTGTACTCGTTTAGCATCATCATGTCTGAGGTCATCGAGAGGAGCGGACCTTACAGCAACAGATCTATGGAATCTGCCGGTAAGCATGTCATGTTGATGGTGCATTTGGCATCTCCATAATTACTTCATGTGTGTTTTACAATATTTAAAATCAACTAGTGATCTCATCTTTGACCTGTGACAGGCTTTGTGCCTCTGAGTTCATTTGAAAGAAATGAATGAATGAAAAAAGACAGCTTTTTAAATATGACGTATAATAATTAAGAAAGTAAGCATGTGTGGTGGCATGCTTGTATTGACAAATTCAGTACTAGGTATAGATAAACGAAAAATGATAACCTACTGGAAGTATGCCCCGGTTGTACCCATACCCAAAAATGGCGACACCAGGTTAATCGAAACCTGGAGACCAATCAGCCTTTTACCTGTGCCCTCTAAGATAGCCGAGAAGGTAGCCCACCAGTTCCTTATGGATGAAGTAGCTGACAAGCTTAACCCCAACCAGTTTGGTTTCCTCCCAGGTAGAAGTTTGGGTGATGTACTTTTTAAACCCACGCAAGCCATTTACCAAAATAAGGACCAAGCAAAACTTACAGCTGTCTGTCTTTTCTTTTACGCAAAGAAAGTGTTTGATAGCTTCCCACGTGATATCTTGCTAGCTATGCTCAAACATAATTTCCAAATCTCAAGTTGCCTGTACAAATGGATTCATAATTATTTGACGGACTGACTCCAAAGTGTTATAGCCAATGGTTTAGTGAGTGAAAAGTTAGAGGTGTCATTTGGTGTCCCCCAAGGGTCTGTTTTGGGACCGCTTCTGTACTTACTGTATGCCAACGATATGTGTAAAGACCTTGGGGAGTGCCTTTTTCTGCAATATGCCGATGATTTGTCCTTGTTTGTAAGCGACGCAAAGGAAGATGTAGCCCTGCACAAATTGCAGGAAGGTATTAAGTGTATTGAGAATTGGAGTAGATTGAATGCGTTAACTATTAATGTAACAAAGACAAAAACTGCCTGGTTTGCTACTAAGCCACGTTTGGGTAGACTTGAACCAATGTCGCTGCAATACAACAATGTTATCATACCTTCTAGCTCTACGTACCGTTACTTAGGTGTACTACTTGATAATGGTCTAAATTTTGGGGAACATATCAAAGAGGTAATCAAATCTGTAATGCACAAAGTATATAAATTCAGATTTATCTGGAGGTTCCTATCAACTAGCACTGCACGTACGATTTAACAACTATTCGGCCCACCTTGGAGTACTGTGGTTTTTTGTATGGAGGAGCCAACCAGGTTGACCTAGCCAAATTGCAGCGAGTAGAAAATAGGGGATTGAGAACTATCCTAAACACAATCAACTATAGAATGCCAATCAGAGAATTGCTGGGGCCCATGTGAGATTGAAAGTTTACACGCTCGCAGGGATAAACAACTTTTGTGTATGATTTACAAGATGTCTCACAACACTGAAATATTGGCCCAACGCCTTCGAGGTACAAGAGGGGACAATAAAATATGCTTTAAAGAAGTCAGGCGTACAAAAGATCGCCGATGTACCGCAGTATAGCCCTGTGGACAAACTTAGATGAGGCGGCACAGAAAGCTGGCTCCAAAGAATTGTTCAAGGGTCATCTGGAAAAGAAAGGTTGATGATATGACCAAGTGTCACAGGTCCAACTTTTATTGGTACTTGTTAACGGTTTGGTATGACTTAATGACTCTTGTCTCATCTTAACTTTTTTTTTTACTATATCATCATCACTATAACCACATCTGATGTATACTGTACTAGATACTATCTTCTTTGGTTCCCATGGAAGAACTGTTTGCATAAACAGAATGGTGAAATAAACATTATCAAAAAAATAACCCTAACTTGAAGAATGACAGCGAAATGCCTAACCGAATGCTCCACAGAGATCCTTGATGAGACTGGACCAAATACTTAGTGTTATACACTCAACGTACAACAGCATGAGGAGGTAAACAGCGTAGTTCTCGATGGGTTATTATTTTAGGAGACGAAACACCCAAGATCAATGCAGTGTGAAGCTACAACATCTTCTTTATGAAATTTTATTTGGGATGGCTTGACATGGACCATTAGAGGACAACGTCATTCTGAGTTAAATCATTCAAAAAAGGAATAGAAGGTTTGAGCTTTTCCTGACACGAAAACCTTGTAAACTCTTTTGCCACTAGACCTGTTAGATGCTCCAAGTAGATCCAAAGAAATTCTAATTGTTTGCATAAAGTAAGTAACAACACTTTCATTTTTATTTCCATAGTCATATGTTTCCCACAATCTTACCAAGCTTAAGATTATGTCATACAAGAATAAAATGTTGAAAACTTTGATGTAAGTATAACCGAAGGAGTCCATTTTCTTTGTTTTCCCACGACTCGTACTTTCTCGCAGATATCATACGGATGGTACGCGAGGCTGCGGAGGACGAGAAGTTAACGAGACCCCGCGTGGTAGGCGAGGATACCCCCGTCGCCATGTCAGAGCTGATGACGTCATGCTGGGAGGAATTCCCCCAGGACCGACCCAGCTTTAACCAAATAAAGGACAACCTCAGAAAACAAAACAAAGGCAAAGGGTAATATTCCCTGTTTTAACTATTGGTAGTACAGTAATCCCAAAACTAGAATATACGAAATAACACCATGATTTTAATCTTCACAGTCGTACTCGCCGAGTAGTTGATGCTCAGTGATATCCAATCGAATGCGAGGATATTGCATAGCGTCAACGACGAGGAGAATACGACCACTCTGATCAAAATCATGGTCCGGTTGTATTTATTATTCAGCGGTGGAAACATAAGTTATTAAGTCTGCTGTGCTTGGTGTCCGGCAGGCAGGGAAGTCTGGTCGACCGGATGGCACACATTGTTACAGTGTTAATATAAGTCGGCGATGTTTAGTTTGTGGAAGTCTGGTGGACCAGATGACACATATTGTTGCATAGTTAATATATGTCGGTTGTGCTTAAATGTGTGGCAGCGTGGTAAACCAAATGATGCAGATTGTTAGAGCGTAAATATGTGTTTGTTGTGCATGGTCTTCGGCAGGCAGGGCAGCCTGGTGGACCAGATGGTACAGATGCTGGAGAAGCACGCAAATCACCTGGAGGAGTTGGTGGCCGAGCGCACGGCGCAGCTCCAGGTGGAACAGGCTCGCACGGAGGAGTTGTTATGCTCCATGATACCCAGGTCAGTTATCGTAATCTCCTGTTTTTATTTGGCTGAAAACGGTGTCAATCACCACTTAGGCCCAAACCGGGGCTTCTTCAGCCCTGATCGAAAAACGGACAGAACATGGCCCACGCAGGGTTGGGACGTAATTCAAATTAATGGAAATGAGCCTCAATATGCGATTAATATTATACGGACACTGACTAACTGTCTTTGTTCGTCAGAAATATGTGGTAAAATTTACCAAGTATTATGAGGTACGAAGACAGTCAGTCTGTTTTCGTATTATAATATACCTTAAAATGGCGATAACTTACCTAGTCACGTAATCACATACCCTGTATGTACGTCTCTCCAAGTCCTCCCTGGACTCCGGCCGCTGGCACTCTCAATAGCTCGTGACATTTATTTATATTATCAATTATATTTTATATTTCAATTACCATATAAAACTTATTTCGCTATTGTTAAGTGTAACCCAATAAATTTCTATCCATTACCGTGCTTCTGTGTAAGTCCGTAAAGACGCTAGCGAACAATATATGCATAAATATATCGAAACATTGAAATATATGGTATTTCCGCTGGGATACACCTTCCTTCACCTTGGATGTTGCCGGTTTTTATTTCAGAGAGGTGGCGCAGGAGTTGAAGAAGGGAAAGTCTGTAGAACCGGAATCCTTCTCGGCCGTGACTATTTTCTTCTCTGACATTGTGGGGTTCACAGCCATAGCAGCCGCCAGCAACCCTCTGCAGGTACTATACAGAACTATGGTCACCATAGTTGTACGTCAAAAACACGACGTGTAATTGTCAATCACATCATATTGGCAATTTTACCAAGTACATGGTATTTTAGACGTGCATGTACAGCTTTTATATTACCATATACTTTAAAAAAGTAAGGTGTCGATTACTTGGCTATTAATACTACATGCTGTAAAGTTCTGGTCTCTACATCACTATGTGACCAATTATATAGGTTTTTTATGTGAAGAGCTTAATGATGTATAGATTTTCCATTTTGATTAGTATCAACAATGACTGAATTGGAACAGGTTGTTTCCTTTACTCTGTGTTGTGTTTTGAGTGTAGGACCCTCAGTTTAGTTCATAAAATGATTTACATATTATGCTTAAAATTATCTCTATCTTCACGAATATACTAATGAATCGGTGAAGACATCCTAGGAGTTGTCATTTAAAATTTGATTCGTACTTTACTCATCGTATGTTTTTTACCAGGTTGTGACACTACTAAATGATCTCTACACATGTTTTGACACCATCATTGACCACCATGACGTCTATAAGGTACGAGGTGGTCTTTATTAGATAGAATCTTTAAAAAAAAATCAAATACTACTTAAAGGCTGTTTGCCTAATCTGTCCAGATTCATAAATTTGTAATATCATCTATTCTATTATTAGGCATTGTATACGGGAAAATAGTCATTTTGTGCTATGCAGCAAAAACAAGTCCCTATTTATATATCCTTTGATAATGCAATTCCTATGTTTAATTCATTGGAGAAGTTGGATGGTAGATACAATAAACGATGGTTTTGTAGACAGGCGTCTATATGACCCGCTCGAGGTCGACGTCGTAATACACTCCCCCACGCTCGTGTATTACTAGGCGTTAACCTCCTTGTGGTTTACAGCCACCTGTCTGCAAATACATCAATTATTATCTATGTATAAACAATTTTTGAAACATCCAAAACCTACCCTGACTTTATACTTATTGATTCTCGCTAAACATATAACTCCGATAGATCTATAATTAAAAAAGTTGTCAACATGAAATACTAGTGTAATATGATATATCATATAAAAACAGGTGGAATTTATGCATTGTTATTAACATCATTATATGCGGGTTAAAACCAATATATTTCTCATCAAAATAGTTAAATAGATGGGGTAATATCATCATATTTGCCATTCAAACCATTGACAATTATAGATAGAAATATACTTATATATTTCTCTTTAAAATCAACCATATCAATCATATTTTTCTCTAAATCATGAAACAGGTTGAAACGATCGGTGATGCATACATGGTGGCGAGTGGGCTTCCAGTAAGGTAGGTCTCTCCCAATGTCACCTCAACTCACATCAACTCATTGAATATTCCTATTCCCCTGGTTCAAGGTTAGCCATAGGATTAACATTATGAAATTATGTGTACCACCAATATGTGTGTCAGAATGATATTTTGTACGTCGCTCTATCGAAACGTGTTGGCCTGGCAAGGAAAACTAGCTGTAACAACAGCGGATGATGCCATCGGCCCGTTTATTGAACTTCTGAAATGCTACAACAAAGATTTGAAGACAAGTATACAGGTCTTTCCGATAAGTCAATAAAGACATTTTTGAAAAGAAAAATTCCCTGTGTAAGTGTAATCGTCGCCGTTGATAAAATGCCCCATAGAATAATAAATTCTACGATAAAACAGTTATCGTACAAGTCTCGTTGGTGCTGAAACGTAGCATAAAAAAGTATGTCATAGGCATGAGCCTTTGACGAGACGAGAAAATGAAATGTCTTTGGTGGTGTGGCATAAGAAATCGTTTATTTTGAATATATTGTCTATTTTGTCGTCTATTTATCGTCCTGAAAGACACTTCTAGGGGTGTCATAGACCATGTCAAACTGGTTTTTCATGCACTTAATTTCATTCAAATTGAAACATATTTTGAACAGAGAATTATATATGTATATACTATGAGTGTACCAAATTTCATTATTTTATAAGAATCAATCCGTTTGTGAGAAACATTTTACAATTCGAACTGATAAACAGGGACTGAACTACTCAGCTTCTTTTCTGAGAAATACCATTGCATGGCTCTATGCATATCAGCTTTTATATAGAAAATGTACTTAACGATAATGCTGATGCCAACGACTAGTTTTTTGCTACCCTGAATGAAAAAGTTCGTCCAGTATGTCTTTCATCGATCGATATGTCGTATCGGCCAGCATCATGGACGACAATATATCATTCAACGGCTCCCTGTATCGTTCTTCGTTTGAATCACTTAACACAGGAATGGCCACAGGCACGCCGGTGAGATCGGCAGCATGGCACTCGACCTTCTCAGTGCCACACGCGACTTCCGGGTGCGACACATGCCAGAAATCCAAGTACAACTGAGGATCGGTATCCACTCAGGTTTGAACCATGTTTTAATCACCGAGAAAACAGTAAAACAGTGAAGCATCCCCCGCACAAGGTCAACTTCATGGCAATTAGTAATTAGTAGAAACCGAACGAGAGTTAGACTTGACAATGTTTATGCCACGATGGGCAGGTTGTGTATTACTACACGAGGCGTAGCCGAGTGTAGTGAAGAGCAGACCTGACCAGAGTGGGATAGACACTGACAAGTCTAACTCGAGTTCGGTTTCGTATTTATCCTACCCCGTCTATGCTTTTGTATTACTAAAAGATAAAAATTGAGTCAGCGACCAACAGAACTTGTTTCATAGTAGCTGACATCCTGCTCTCTGATTGGTCAATATTGTTATTACTCTACTGGCATAAAAAAACACATTATGTCACGGCCTGACACATAAAATTTGCCTATACTAAGTCTATGGCGGTTTTTTATTAGGGGTAGGATAATAACATTTATCTCACCCCTGGCATTTTTTCTCCATAGACTTGACATTAGGAACTCGTATCTAACGCCCATTAGATATTTAGAAAAAAAATATCCAATTGGGAATAATGTCACAAATGTTAGCCCTTTAGTCAATATTAAGGGTGAGATAAATTCAGAAACCCATTCAGGTTCAGGGTCAGAGCTCGATCCCATCTCATTTGAATTCCTACGTAATTCACGCGGCTTCGCCTTGTGAATTATTACGTGATTCAAACTCGATGGGATACGGGCTCAGACCCTAAAATTTCATAGGTTTCCTCTATAGTAAAAAATACAAAACAGGTACAACTGAGGATCGTTGTAAACAATCTTCTAATTACAAAGTATATGAGGTGAATGAAGTTTAATTATAATCAACCCTCGGGTCCTGCAGACTGATTATAATCAAAATTTATTTCAATCATTTAATTTGTAACCTAACCCACAAAACCAGTAGATATCAAGGGGTACCGGGGATACTTCAGCTCGGTTGAGCATATAGCATACGTTTAAGAACATGAAACACAAGTCCATGATTTTAATTTTTAAAAAACCTTTAATGCTTAAACAAAGGCAATAGCACATCTGCCAGAAAAGTATGCAGTCTGCACGTCTACTGGATTCATCTAGAAATACTATTTGCTTCTTCCCATGCCACCACACAACCAGCCTTTTAGAAAATCTCAGGAATCTGGATTCATTGGACCAGAGCAGAACTCATACTTTTTGCTATCGGTACTATCCGAACCTGAGAAAGGCCTCAAACCTCATTTTCCCAACCGTGTCCTGGAGAATAGACTCCACCAATGTTGATACCGTCTCAGACGATACGCGCCTGTACAGCTCCCTAAAGGTCCATATGACTCATTGATTCATTGGCCGTAGTGTCAGGTATTTCTAATCGTAGTATATCGGGAAGTCTATCGTGGGGAATCGGTGGCAGTAGGTGCACGGTTTAACAGTGAATCTTTTCACACAACAGGGTGCGTATGATAATGAAGGAGCGACAATTAAAATGACCTTGAGATGGTCTTAGGCCAGGTATCGTCCGCTAAAGTTTCCTATTACATCCAGTAACCCGTTGAATAATCTTGGATCGTACATGAAGACTCTTTTCTGTACCTATTACAAGGATTATCGTTTAATGATAATTAAGTCTGTTTACTATTAAAGCAGTATTAGCCATAAGGAAGTTTTAAATGAAGTTGACCCACATCGTCCCATGGGTCTCTATGGCATACAGAAAAGAGTCTAAAATTACGATATTAGATTATAAAACGGGCCCCTAGATCATTGGACGATAAGATCAGAGTTGATGCCTCAGATATCGTCAGTATCATAGAGGTGACCATAACAAGTTTACAGTAAACCTATGTATTTATCTTGATTCAGGTAGAAACAGAAGATTCCAAAGCCGTTCAACCTTTTCATGGTGGATTTGATATGGTGCCTACAAAAGTTAGTACATACTTAATCTTTGTAGGACCATGCGTAGCCGGAGTGGTCGGGCTAAAGATGCCACGTTACTGCCTTTTCGGAGACACGGTCAACTATGCTTCAAGAATGGAATCTAGTGGTCTGGGTAAGTTCAGGGCATTGAGTGTATGAAAGCAGTATAAATCTAGCAGATGCCTTGCGAAGGACAATTGAATGTACATCAGATAGATTTGAATTTAATAAGGTTTCTTATTCATTGTTCATATTTGAAGGAGTTAGATACAATAAAAAAAGACCCGGCATTTCTATATGTTTATATTGTATCGCTCCCTGACACGTAAATACCTGATATTTGATGGTCCTTAAGTTCATAACTTAAGTTCACGAAGTCTGTTGCCCTAATGCACCTTTTTCTTAGTGGGTACCTGAGATTCCTAACTCGTTAAAAAGTGCCTTAACAGGGAGTGGCGTAGGTGTCCTTTTTAATGAATCAAATAAACCATATTAATCGTGTTTGAATCACAAAAGGTTGGAATCCAGAACCGATTATGATATAGGGCTCCTCTGGTAATGAGGAAAGATCATTAAATTGTAGTGGTATGGCATCTGCTGGTATCATTCTCCCCACTCTTCCCTGTGCAAGTATCTTACCTATCGTGACGAGAGCCGCCAGCACTGATAACCCTTTCCCTGCAGCACCCAGTTCCCCTGCGCAACATCGCACGGCAGGCATTGCCTGCCCAAACAACCCTGCTAGGGCAGGCACCTTTTTGGGGAAATAACAATGTCATGTGATGTGTCCAGTGATTTAAGTAATTTACCTTGGGGACTGATCCCATTTTGTTATACCAAATCAAAGGTCAATATGGCTCTTATACATTGTCAAAATTTCTTTTGATTCAAACAATTATCTTTTTATCTATTGAATTTTGTATATAAGTATCAATGATGCCTCAAAGATGCCTGGATGCATCTTCCTGCTGTAGCCAGGGGAATGCCTGGATGCATCTTCCTGCCGTAGCCAGGGGAATGCCTGGAGGCATCTTCCTGCTGTTAAAGGGATCATTGAGATTTACCATGGGTCACTCCCGAGGTTCCCCTTCACTTCATTGAAAGGATCGTCTGTCCTGTTTAGTGTTGGTTCAATATCAAACAGACCCCTGTGTTTCAATCTGTTCACATGCTCATGTTGTCTGTCTCAGCTCTGCGCATCCACGTATCCCCCGAGTGTAAACAGGTGTTGGATGAACTTGGCGGATATGACCTTGAGGAACGAGGAAAGGTCACCATGAAGGTCAGTCAGTGTTGAGGTCATTAAACTCGGCTGGAGGCACGTGTTCCATATTCATTCTGGATACTTATGAACAAGTATGATAGCTAGAACTCTAAGCAATGCAAGCATAATTGTCTCATTGGTATTTAATGGTACATCAACAGAAATGTTATGGGTTATGATATTGATTGCATACATTGTCTTCCATTTCTACATACTCACACACCACACCAAATATTGACTAATTGCTTATCATGTCCTACCTTCTTTTTAGTTATTGTTCTCTTTGTTATTATAAGCATGCATCTTATTTGCATCATGAAAGTTATTGATATTCATTATGAAACATATCTAAATGTATCTCCTTTATTATGTGTGACGTATGCATCACATTTTCCTGCAGGGTAAAGGCACCATCTCAACGTTCTGGCTGACAGGAAAAGACGGTTTCTGGAAACCGTTGCCAGACCTCAACCGAGCTGCCCGACCTGAGGACCACGAGTTTAAATAAATAGTACTCAAATCTACTTCGGCTGCAATTTTAAACATTTCAAACATTTCTCAAATCTAAATAATAAATGATATCCAAATCGGCTCTAGCTGTCAGTTTAAAAACGTTTTTACTAACTTGAGTTGCAGCTGCCAGTTTGAATGAATTTTATTGATTTCTGCCGAAGTTGTCCGTTTATATAAACAATACTCACATCTACTACAACTGCCAGTCAGAAAATTTACTCACTTGGGTTTTACCTGTCAGTTTCATGAATAATACTCAATTCATTAGCAGCCGCCAGATTAAAACAGCTTTTTCCAAATGCTGTTCAAATGACAACCTAGATAGCCTAGATAAAACGAAACCCAGACGGCATGAAAAATGTGATTCTATCACTGAAACGTTCCCATCTCATGAACCAATTTAGCATCTTATGGGATTCTCGGAAGTATCTGAACACAGAACAGTCTATCAACATTTATAAAGCACATAGTACTATCGTTCCTTGAATGTGGGGACACCCTCCTGAATAGTTTTAACACAGATCGAAGTGCCTGAACTGAATAAATCATCCTCTAAACAAAAAAAAGATTAAAATTTGGAGGTGCCAGAACAAAGGCACTAATTAACCCCGGCCAATAGACGAGCTTAACAGGAACACTATCTCACTAATCCATGTAGGAACATTGGACTATACGAGGGACTTGTGCAAACGGGAACATACCCACTATATAAATTATGTTCTATAAATGTTTGACTGTCATGCAAATTCGCTAGCTGGGTAAAGGCGCACGGAATCTCCCCCGAGCTGGAAAACGTGAAAGGTGTCTGCTGCCTTGCTGATCCTCTTGCATCTGACAGTTTAAACAAATATCACTCACCTGCCAATTGCCTAAAATACAAATCAACTAAACTGCACCTGCACTTGACAGAGAAACGGGTTTTCGACTTCTTTTGTGTTTGTTGCTGTCAATAATTCTGGTGGTAGCAACTAAGATTATATTATCTTATCTTTGGTAGGGCCCAGAGCCAAGGAATGGAACTTGTTTTTTTTCTGGACATGAAATAAACAAGACAGTATGTAATATTTTAATGATTTAATAGACATATGGTAGCTTTCCGCGAAGACAAATATATTTCCTTGAATAATCTCCATAACACTACATTCGAGTAGATATTGTTTACAGCCCTTGGATATAGACTGTTGAAGCTGGCTGAACCTACTCTAATGGCCATTTTCCATTGGCCGACGAAGACAGCACCAATTAAATGAGTTCCACTGAAAGCTTGTCGATGGTGGAGCCCGACTAACTGCACGTCGGTATCAAAAATAGCTGTGAGGGGGCAGATTCTGCTTTGTTTCTCCTTCATTTTATGGATCTATGGCAAAAAAATGTATTTATCAAACCTTGGGGATCATCAACAGAATCAAAGCACTCTGATCCTATCGGTCGTTGACCAAGTTAGTCAGTAGTGGACCTATTGCCTAATCCTCACCAATTTAATCGCCGAACATTTGAATAACCAAGCTCTTTCTATTCACGAATCTTGCGTCAGTCTACTACAAAATCGATCGGAGGTTCCCGACTATAGATCGGGGGGATGTGAATAATTGGCCAATGGAAAATGGCTTTATCATCACATTGACTAGACTATATATAATACAGTGATACGAATCAAGTAGAATTCAAATTTATAAATACAGTAAGGCCCGGCGCCCACCTACTGCGATATGACTCCGATATGGTCTACGATGCACCTGCCTATACAAAATCAAAATCGCGTCGGAAGGTCACCTAATATCGTGGCAGTTGGCCACGTTTCTGCGATTAGACACCGATAAAAACCCCATACAATGCGTTGTGGATTGGCATGTCTAGACCTATGTCTACGATTTTGCAGCTTCCCGATTTGTCTCCGATATTTGCTTTTTGTATCGGTGCCATATCGATAGGTCTAAATTTCTATCGTAGTAGGTGGACGCCAGGCCTTACACACATGCTTTACTGTGTGGTAGGTAGCTCTCATGAAAGATAATTTTGACGATTCATCGTACAATTGATTATAAAGGGAGTTCAAAATGCTTGGAATATAATGGAATGCCGGGGTTAGGTATGTGCTCCTAAACTTTGGCTATTTGCACTTCAAAAATTGATGAGAATCCCAATGGAATCAAATAATGACAATCAATTGGCTTTTAAGACGAATAGAGATGAACTGAGTTATTGAACAAAATATACCTAAGTGGAGATACTCTAAACACTATGATAAGGGTTTATTAGTCTACTAGTTAGATATGATGATGATTGGGGTGTGGAATCTTGGCATATGATTATGTATAGGACTCTCTATGGTGTCCTCAATAGAATTAAGAAGAATGGTAGGAAGGGTGGACAGTTAAGGTCCTAGTTGAGGTTACTACAAATAGTGATGAAGCACTCTGTACACTTCATTTTCTATCTCTAAATAAGTGTGGCACAAAATGAAAATCACTTATCGGAAACTGTTAAAATAGCACGATTTTGTGTAGTGCAAATTCTCAGAGGCCGAGTTTATAATTCTGAGAGAGAATATATTAAAAGTCTTTGTATAAGAGAGGCTAAATTATAGGAATCTAAGAATGGTCAGTTAAGATTCTAATTTTGAGATCTGACAATCGGTTTATGTGAAAACTTGTAGATTCAGTATTGACTGCAAACCCCGTTTGACTGTGAACGAGAACAAAAAAAAACACCAGTAAAGCCTAGATGAGGAGCAAATTTGATGACTTTGGGGAATGTCTCATGAATTCTGCACTGCAGTGACGGATGAATAAGCACATGTTAATCCAGAGGAAAATCAGTCTCCGATGACTTTAGACGTATATTGTTTGCATACGGTCGACGGAAAGGAGAAAGATAAGACTCAATAAAATTTATTTCAAAGCCAGAGTTTGGTCTTTTTTTCAGCCGCACATCACAGATTGTGACCTTTGACCATGTTGTAAGCTAATTTGCAAATCTTAAAGTATCAGTAATTCATCGTTTATCCACAAGAATACAAGCAGCATTCAATCAAAAGATGTTTATTATCCCACTTCGAAAAATTGAGAAGTAGCAAAAAACAGTGAAATGGAAATAATTATATGTTCCATTTGTCATTGCTCTGCTACGCCCACGGAAATGCCATATAACCTTCTTCTGCGATACTATGGAAATGCCATATGATATTCTCCTGCCATACCACGGGTATGCCATAGGACATTCTCGGCAATACTCCGGGAATACCGTATGATATTCTACTGCCCTGAAGGGCTAACTGTAAAGACTAAATGCGGCACAGCTCTCCTAGTATGGGCGCCGCCATCAGCCCCGGTGTCAAGCATGTGGTGCCCTGTTAAAGTTTGGCAATGACTTAAAAGTCTCTGTGATCTTCCTAGCGGGTAGCCCAGGAGGCAAGGTAAACTATGTGTCATCTCACTCTCCCAGCAGATCTTTTGCAGCGCTAGAACATCCTATTATCTGCCTCAACCCAACGCTGGTTTCCACATATTTTCGAATAAATACCCTGAATAAGGGCCAAATTCACGCCTCGCAAGTTGTTGTAATCTGACATCAGAGGACACCACCAGTAAGGAAACCTTGCGGTAAACGGCTGTACTCGATTCGGCGCGCTTATGACACTTTTTTATCAGAACGTTTAGGTGTGAATGTACATGGTACATCGCCGAGTGAACGTGTACCTATTCTTGCTAAGAATAAGTATTTTTGACATATATTTACAATGCTGATTACTTGTTTGCTTTTTTATTTTACGATCAATTTAGTAGGTTTGCAGCATTGGGCTTTTGTTTTTCGATCAGTTGTCATTGTATCGAAGGCCGCTACCATGTTGTTTACAGTTCGACAAGCTACATTATATATTGGAGACAAAATAGCACCTTCAAATTTGTTGGTTGGCATATGGTAAGAGGAGTTGTAATCAATGACATATATTAATGGTAATAACATGGTTAGGCGACGCCTGACTGAAAATGTTTGAAAGAATACAACGCGATATTAGTATCTAGTTTGAAAGTTTTTATCCTTAGGCCACTCAAAAGAACATTTGTTTCTCATCACCAAGCCATGACAAATATGACGAGGGCGCTTTTTTTCTTTTTTTTCCCGCTAGATCAAAGGCTTTTGAAGTGGGCTTCAGACATACAGTAAAACCAAGCATAAGTGGACAACCTCCGATCCGGGCCAAAGTGTCCGCTTACACGGGGTGTGTGCTTACGTGATGTTTCCAGATTTTTACTGGCTATATGTTTAATGCATCCCTGACATCAGGAGCTTTAATTTGATACTAAATACATATACCTTTCATAATTTCTATCAAGGCTCATCTTATTTAAGATTAAAAAAATCTTCTCAAATCGTTTTTTCTGATGCGCGTGGTGATGAGAATCAAGTTTTTTCTTTGAGTGGCCTTAATTGCGGGTAGGTTGGGAATTCGAGAAGCGGCTTCAGCGAGCTAGTCCCCAGTCAGTGATGACGTCACACTTAGCAAATATTTCTGTGAAGCCCGAAAGGTGAGGTGGTGGATAATACATCGTCCGAATTACTAATTATCTCCGAGGTTCACGGCACACAGCTCTCGCAATATAACGTTCCATTTCGTCAATGATACGAACGGTAGTCATAGTAAGACCAAACATTATTAATACAACAACCCCAGCAGCGGGTAGTATTTCATAGATGTTCGGCCACAGGTGTATGATAGCAAATTACTATACAACCATGAAGCAGAAATCTATGAGACTTCCGGTAACCTGACTAGACGGTGGCGCCTCATAGTGGTTGGCCTGTATGAATTAAAATGTCAGGGTGCTTAAGAACATCAGACATTATGTAAATGCTCAATATTATAGGCATTGCTAAAGTTGTAATGCTAAATCACGAGAAATCAGTATAACACATATAAACTTTCAAGATTCTCACAAAATGAAGCGCATTCTCTACAGTATGTGACAGAAATAAAGTATTTTACCACATTTTTTTCGCTCAAGAACGGCACATGGTAGTATGCTACATTCCATGTAACCTCTAAGCTGAGCCAATAGCTGAATAATTAGAAACACTGACAAAATAATAACATGAAAACACATCCAATCATGTCAATATGTTCGTTAGTAAGTGTTTAGCAAGTATACATGCTTATCATATGAAATAGATACTGATGCGAGATTATTTCACTGCCATGGGTACACTGACCACCAGAGCAAAAGCCTGCTACACAAGTTTTGTCAGTCAAGCATGATAATTTGAAAATTTAAGGCTAACAGAAGTAAAGATAGACAAATCAAGTATTAAGTTGTTTTCTGATTTGTAAGACGTTCGATCTGCTGTAGCGACTGTTGGTATGTGACTAGACTCTCTCCACAGTCTGCATGAGACTGGGAAAATTATGTTAAAGTCAGATGTCAACCTGTGTTTCATTGGACATGTGTGGTCACATGTGCTTAATTTTCTATACAAAAACATTCCGCAACACACCTCCATGAGGAAGAGGCGGGGGATACGTATGGAAAATGATTTTTTATCAATTAAGTTGTTTTCTGTCTTAAAGTATCAAAACAAAGTACTTTTCATATTACACACTTCTGACGATTCCCACATAGTTAATGATGCTCTGGATTTTAGTTGATACTGGTCAAAAACCGTGCGGCGCCACCGTCCATGCAGTGTCACGTCATAACATTGGAGTTGTGCTTCTTGGGTTTTAGTTCTTTGATAATAGTAGAAGAAAAATGTGATACGAGCAAAAAAACTCTCCGATCATACTCCTTAGCCTTCTTGCTGAAATCGGTGAGAGATAAGGAGGAAGTGAGCAGAGAGAGGGAGACAGAGATATGGAAATGGAGAAACACACGGAGGCAAAGATACGGCACCTCTCTCATAAGATCTCACACTTTCCATGTTGTATTCTCACTGCGCTCTATGGGAGAAGAATTCTTAACGAACTAGACTTAGAGCCTTGAGAATCCACTGGCACACTGTATTCCCGCTAGGTGGAATCTTTGAAATTATAGGAATCTTTGGGTTACTTGGATGTACGTCTTTAGCACGGGAGGCAGGCCAGCGGATTCTCAAGGCTCTAAGCCTAGTTCATTAAGAATTCACTCATAGAGCGTAGTGCGAGTACAGAATACGACTAAGAGAGTGTGAGATCTTATAAGAGGGGTGCACCCGGAGACAGGCAGAGAGAGAAAAGGACAGAAGGAAGGAGACAGATGGAGGGCGCGACAGAGACACACATATATAAAGAGAGAGGCAGATAGAGATAGAAATAGTGAGATAGATAGAGGCCAAGACAGAGAGAGTGGGAGAGAAGTTCCTCGGTCCTTTCGCTGCGAGCCATGCTTGATGGGGGTTAGGGAAGTCAGCAGGTGGCAGTCCTGTGTGATGTTCTCTAATGGAGTCGGAAGCTGCAGGTCTCACATTACAAGCCTTCAGTTGCTCCCCCATGCGAGCTGGAGATCGCAATGACGCCCCCGCCCACCTTCAATGCGACTCCATCATAATTACGTACTTCATCAAGGAAAATTATCTGCCAGTCTTGTTATAGACCAGAAACTTACTCCTCGTTACCTAACAAAAAAACATATCTGATAATTTACCTTGAAAATTAAAACCCATTTCAATTTCCAAGAAATAGAATATGATGATCTCCAAATGTCGGGCATATTTAGGGGGGGGGGAGCTATTTAACTTTAACCTACATACATCCAATAAATTATAATATAGCATTTTCGTTTAACAGCACTATGATTTCTATGTGGTTTGTTTTTTGCTCGTTTTCTTTAATTAAGAAGAATATAAAAAAAGAATGGCTGAAAAGTATTCACATTCCTCACTGACATACTGCCTTAAAGTATTCTCATCGCCTCCACCATGACATACTGCCCCTCAGCGACACACAGTCTAAAGGCATTCTCACCCCCCACTGACATACTGCCTAAAGGCATTCTCAACCCCCCCCCCCCCCCTCTCATTGACATAATGCCTGAAGGTGTTCTCACTCCCTCCTCCACTGGCACTGCCTAAAACATTCTCATCCCCTACTGACATACTGCCTAAAGGCATTCTCACCCTCACTGTCATATTGCCTTAAAGTAGTCTCATCTCCACTTACGTACTGCCTTGAAATATTCTCATCCCCACTGACATACTGCATTCTAGCCCCAAATGACATTCTGCCTAAAAACAATCTAGCCAACCAATGACATACTGCCTTAAGGTATTTTTACCCCACTGACATACTGCCTTTAGGGCATTCTTACCCCATACTGCCTAAACACATTTTACTCACTGACACCCTGCCTCAAGGTATTCTCACCCCCCTCTGACATATGGCCTCAAGGCACTCACACCCTCCCCCACCCCCAATGACATACTGCCCTAAGGCAATACCCCATTGCCTCCAGGCATTTCCACCCCCACTGACATACTGCCATTTCATAGATTATTTAAATGATAAAATAAAATAACTGATATTATTGATATAGTCAAATTCTAGATTTTTTAATGGTTCCTTTTTGGTCTGACAAGATGATTTTATAAAACGATGAATAACCTAGACTGTAGGTAGGGTGTACTTTAAATAATATTAAGAATAAGAGCAGTGTGATAACATTTATTCATAGTTATTGAATGGTAGATAAATCAAAACGAATAAAGGAGATATAAGAATAATGGGTTAATTATTAGGCAGCTGAAGGTTGTTTGTGTTTCTCTAAAATCGAAACCAACTCTTATCACATTTTCTAGCAAGGGAACACATAACAAATATTAACAACTCTCACAAAATCAGAATTTGATGACAGAAAAATACTCTCGGAAATTGACTTCTCACTTACGTTTGAGTTATTGTTCTGTAATTCGGGTTGTTGTTGTAATTCAGCCTTATGTCACCATCATCATGATTTACAACAAGAAGCACACTCCATGTGAATCATAATTCGAGTTCTGTGCCCTGTGTTCCATTATTGACGTCAGTCATCATTGTTTCCCTATTCTGGGAAGCTGGATTTGCTAGACGAGTGATAAGCCATGTTTTCTGTGCAATCTAATTCTGATATTCTTGTTTCATGTCCGGGGATTTGTCAACATTCAATACTGGTCCAATTACTGTGTCGGAATTAGGCATACTGTCAGCAGAATGTTGAATCGCTGAAATAGATTTACAGGATTCGAGGAAGCATATCGGGTTTAATTCGCAGCGCATGTCACATAGTGTTAGTGCTATAGTGTGTCCCAAATGACTTGCCCCTAAGCAGATTCAAAGCGTTAATGCCATAGTGTATCCACAATAACCTATCAAATTCACTATTGTGTATCCACAATAAGTTATCAAATTCACTATAGTGTGTCCACGGTGATCTGTCCCAGAGCAGATTCAGAGTGTTATTACAAATTATAGTGTGTCCACGGTGACTTGTAAACAGATTCAGAGCATTACCATATACTATAGTATATCCATGGTGACTTGTTAAATACACATTCAAAGTGTTACTAATAACAAACGACGTTTCCCAGAGCAGATTTGGTTGAAATGGTGTTCTAACCCTTTGTAACCTACGTGGTCTATGATGATACTAATGTGTTGCCGTGTGGTAGTTAATAGAGGCACTCGGAGAGGCGTGTAGATCGTAAGGAGAATACCAGGCCAGCTTTTATTCAGAAATCATCAAGAAAGAAATATGACAGGTGAGAGAAGGGCGGAAAGGGACGGGCCAACCAGATGGGGATTCCAGGTGTGGCGGCCTGTGAATGAGAGGCGTCTCCCAGGTTCAATGTCCATGGGCTCCAGCTGTCCAGAACATCTAAAAAAGTGGGATTATTGAATATCTCTATTAGTGATCATATACCTACCCAGCAAATTAGTGGTAGAACGGCGGCTCACAAAGAATCTATTGAATTTACAGGTAGGTCCCATCGGTTGTTTGATGAGAATAAAAACATTGAAGATATCCCATCTGCAAATTGGGAAAACCTTTTAAATGAGAAAGATGTTAAAAAAGCATGGGAGATAATGTTGAATATTTTTAGATCAAATCTGGACAAACAATGCCCCATTAAAAAATTGTTTTGTATCGTGGCGCAGCATTATGGAATGCATTGGCTCCTAGCTTGAGAAATATCAGAGAATATAATTCGTTTAAGGTTGCATCAAAGAAACATAGTTTACGATTCTTATGATTTTCAAGACTAGCGGTTTTCCGGGATTGTTCTAGTGATGACCATAGTAACCTGTATTGATTGTATCTTTCTTCGTATGTTGAACGCTATGATATCATTTTTGTAGGGTAAATGCACTTGTAGGCCCTACAAGAACTACACGGCGCTATTCTGTTTAAGTCCATATGAAACGGACAATTATCTTTGAAATAGAGACATTGGTTTATGTTGCTTATGTTATACTTGTGGTGCTTCAACAAGCCAGTAGGATCGTTATTTTCTTTATTTTTTTTATTTATACTATACAATTTGTGATATATAGTTAAATCGGGTTTTGCTGGTCTTTCTCTCCATATTGAATATAGCTTGTTGTATAGATAATATACTTTGCAAAATTGATCAAGATTTGTACCGATAATATGGAGTGATTATCCAGTCTACTTCTTGTTCTGTACTCGCTGCTGTAAGAACAATTCATACCGGCGGTTAGCCGATGTTCTTACAGGGTAAATAACAAAATAACGGGAAATCAGGAGGCGCAAAACCCACTGCCTAGATAAGAAGCAGCCTTTTCAGATGCATGGCGTCCTCACTGTTTTCAGATAAATCTTAACTACTTGATGTTACAGTGTCTACTCTTTTTTTCACCTTAGATTGGTGCACTATATGTTCCTGCCTAGATAAGAAGCAGCCTTTTCAGATGCATGGCGTCCTCACTGTTTTCAGATAAATCTTAACTACTTGATGTTACAGTGTCTACTCTTTTTTTCACCTTAGATTGGTGCACTATATGTTCCTGCCTAGATAAGAAGCAGCCTTTTCAGGTGCATGGCGTCCTCACTGTTTTCAGATGAATCTTAACTACTTGATGTTACAGTACCTACTCTTTTTTCACCTTAGATTGGTGCACTATATGTTCCTTGCAATATTCCATTCTGTTAAAATATTAAATTCCAAGTTAATTTGACTTGATTCAAAATTAATTCAAAAGTCATAAGTAGGCACTAGTTATACTTTTGCCATAATAGTTATTCTGTATCAATGCCTATAAGGATAACAATGAGTTAAGATTTCTGTTTATAAATCTATATGGGAAAACATAACATCATCAGCACCAGTGAACCTCAACAACTATTTTGTTATAACAGTTCCACAAGGCAAATGTAACTTAATGGATGTCAAAGTTTGACAGTTCATATCGTTTACATCTCAACGTAGATGTGCACCCTTTTTGTTTGCTGTGTTGTCAGAGTTCCCAGGGTTGCTGTTGGAGTCATGGGAAGGAGGGTGCCTGCATAAATCAACGGTAGAAGAAATGGCAGCTGTTTGGCAGGAGAATATAAGCTCTATCCTTTCCTTACTATTGATGCCACTATAGCATTCCCCAGCCATGGGCGAATGATTCCAAATGGCCTCATTTGACATTTTACAATTTAGGTTCATATTTCGTGAAATAAATGGAAGCGGCTCCATATCCATTTTCAGGCCACCATCAACCTTTCCATACCCCTGCCCATAGTCCAAGAACTAGCCATATTCTACAAAGCCAGGTACACATACTGTGGTACCATGTCCTCACCTCCCTAGTTGCCTGGCCCATCGAGTATGCCTAATCCTCCCAAAGACAATCCTTGAGCGCCATGTCTCCGAAGGCTGAAATCCACTTCACATACTGTTGTAGGAACTGGATAATTTCTTTCTCATCCTTACTACACGCACCCCTCTCATATGATCTCACACTCTCTACTTAGTCGTATTCTGTACTATCACTAAGATCTATGGAGAAGAACTAGCCTGTCTCCCGTGCTAAAGACATGCATCAATGCAACCCAAAGATTCCTTTAATCTTAATGATGTCACCTATCGGGAATACAGTGTGCTAGTGGATTCTCACGGCTCTAAGTCTAGTTCCTTAAGCATTCTTCTCCCATAGAGTGCAGTGAGAACCTTGTAAAGAATACGACTTAGAGAGTGTGAGATCTATGAGAGGGGTGCTAAACTCGGTGCAGGTCCATCCTGCAGGCTAGCAACTAGAGTGAGCAGGAGTAGTACCGGAATTCGGCTCACGGTCAGTATCTGTTCTTGCCTGAGGATCTCCAGGAGCAGTATTCTGTGTAGCTAGCACATCTGGTGCATCTGGTGCATCTTGTGTGATTGGTGCATCCGGTGCTTTGAATTGTTGTCGAGGCATTTCAGCAGCACTTCAGCCCTCTTGCTAGACTGGCCTCAGTCCCTGTATCCTACCCCTCCACCCCTTCTGAGTGACACAGGGACTGGTCTCATCCGTCATCGGCCCTGTAGACTGGCACGATTTTGCACCACACTCCCCAAGCAGAGGTCTGGCTACTGGTCAGGATATCTGCTGGGAGATTGATACCCTCTCACTTTGATCTCAATTGAGACATAGTCAGGAGTAAGCGAAATATATTGCTATGAAAACACAGGCAGGCAGGGAACTGGAGGAGGGGAGGGGGGAGGGGTAGAGGGAGGTATAGGGTTATAGGGAGTGGCTTGGGGTCATAAACAGTAGATTCTAGTCAGAGTGGACAAGTCTTTGATTCATGGGCCAGTCAGAGAAGGCTACATGCTATAATGAATTGTATTTCGATTTTCTTTAATCATTTAATGAATGTTCATAATCAAAGACTTGAGCAAGTCTACCCTCTTGTCTGTACATCTACGTGGGCGCATCTTAGTAGGTCTGTTGAAGTTGTAATATCTGTACCCTGCTGGAAGTCGAATGAAGACCTGCCACTCTACTTGACTTATATACTACCTAGCGCAATAACTGTAGTCTGCCTTAACTAACCTTAACTCATCGCACTGGTACTCAAGTCAAGATGAACATCAACCACAACTCCCCTTAACTCGCCATACATCATTAACCCTCTGGTGCGGTCACAGAGACATCCATGGCAAAAAACCAGACGACTTTCGGTCACAAAGCATGGTGATTTAAGGTATGCTGAGGTCTGCAGAAGAAGCAGTGGGGAGTTGAGGTGAACCATGGTTCTTATTAGCTCCAGGGAGTTGCCATGGCTGCTGTCTTTGATTTTTTGACGCAGCTAAACTTTCCCCGACATTTCTTCAGCAGCCAGGGGGAATTACGTTTCACAAGTACGGTAACCTAAGGTGTCCTAGGACAGACCAGGTGAAATACGGTAGTGTGCTGCCATGGCTGACAGGGCCACCGGGGTGATGGTGTAAACGAAGCATAAAATTGTCCCTGTATTTATTGGAAAATGTCCGAATATATCATGAATGCCTTTAGGCATTTTCACCACTGTGTACATAACGCATGTAGGCATTTTCGCTCCCCATTTACATAATGCCTATAGGTATTTTCGCTCTGAATGGGTTAATCACAGAGAAGCTAGACGCATGTTGCACTGACGTCATTCAAGAGACGTCACCTCCGGTGGTCTACTTTTTGCCACAATCTTGAAATTAATCGTTTTAGTTGTCATTACTGGACAATGTTTTAACCCAAAACCGACCAAGAGATGTCTATTTTTATCGTCGGTGGATCTCAATTTACAACGGTTTTGACGTCTCATGTAAAATGCCTAATATTTCTTGAGTCACTTTTCACCTAACAAATTCATATCATGTTTGTATCATATGTACCTACTAAATCACATGTGTAAAGGTTTTGTATCTATTTCATGGAAGACACGTTTTTGAAAACACGTGTTCACTATTCAGTTGTCAATGTCAGGGAATCAAGGGGAAGAGAAAATGGCCGCTGATCTTCTCACCCACTACTTTGCATGCTAGGGCGTTTTTTCCCCCGAAGATTTCGAGAGGATTGCGACTATCCGTAATCTGCTCGGTAGTGATGTATAGACTCCCTACGTTTATAAACCCAATTCCATTGGTCAACGAAAACTTCGGGGATTTTAGAGTTTTCCAAATCGCCTGTTTCCATTTTGCATCCGCAGTGCCAAAGGTCCGTCGGTGATTTCTTACTTTAGGTGACGGCCAATGGATACTTAAAATCTCAATGGACAACTAATAAAATCTCCGACTTTTTCGTCGTAGGTCGTAGGTTTTTAGTGGGTGGATAACGAATTAATGACATTCCCAATATTAACAGTTCGTCATATTGCATGATGGTATATACAGACCTGTTACATCTACTATCATCAACAACTATACTTTAGATTAGATAAGGTTTCAATCGGTTTAGCATCAGATCAGGGAAAAATCGTTACTGAAAATAAGGTCAACTCGAGTTAAAAATAAAATAAGACAACATGTATGTGGGTTTCGATAATCTTTAATATGATCTTCAACAAATTGTAGACTTCAACATATCTCAATATGTGTTTATTTATGATCATTCAGTTAAAGAGATTTTACATTTTGTAACTAATATACACTAAACGAATTATAACTCATAAAGCGTTCTCTTTGCATACATATGTAATATACAAGATTCTTAGAATCCATATGTAAGTATTGCCAGTATGAAAACGATTCCTGCACCTAAAATTACCTCGGGTGAAGCCAAACTTTACGGTTCTAGCGAACAAGAATTTGTACCGCAGTCATACATCTGAATGTATTAAATAAAAACTGGGGGAAAGATCGTCCTTAAAGGAATTCCACGAGCAGTCTAAGATTGTTGTTCAATCTGTAGAGCGCCGAGATGGTAAGATGTCTCCATTACTGGACCCTGTATGGTTCTGTCGCCAGGGGCACTTAGCAGTCTGGATGAAGCCAATGACAGGCCCACCGCACGGCGATTAGTCACAGCAGGCGGCAATACCTAGAATGGCTTCCGTTTTGATACTCGAACAGAACAAAACAGCGGAGCGTCTGACGTCTTTTGTGCTGAAACATAGAAATAACAAGAACAAAGCATGAGCATTTTATTCCAAAATGTATGTGAGAGTTAAAATAATCAACATGTAATTTCAATGAGAGAAGCTCAAGTAACTGAAATAAAACGCTTAGATAATTTTCTTCATATGTATAAAATCAGCATCAAAATAATGATTTTCAGGTTCGAAACACCTTTGCACCTTAAAAACTACCCTACATGAGTTTACAATACGTGATCCCTTCAATATTAAGTTACGTCCACGAGTCGAGAATGGAAAGTGAGAGGGGCGTAGAGAGAAGACAGAGTCAGACAGGAGAGAGACAGGGAGAGATGTAGAGAGACGTAGAGAGGAACATAGACATCGATAAGGAACTGCAGCAATACACATTGCCGCTGACAACATAGAGTTATATCAAGAAGCAAAGCCAAGTGAGTTTACGTGGTAAACCAAAATGAATAGCATATTATCAGCGCCCATAGATCGAGTGTCGTTCATATTTGATCTCATCTTTATCCCTGACTATTTAGCCAAAGTTTGTGACGTCATTTTCCATTGCTCAAGTATCTTCCCCTACAATACTTTATAGGCGTGATTACGCGTTTCCAATGTTAAGTCTATGGGGGAAAAATACCAGGGATGAGAGAGAGTCAGTGAGAAGAGATACACGAAATCAGCGAGATTAGAGGCACGCAGAAAATGGGGAGAAAGGTGAGAGATACCTTTGATAACGAACCCTACCCAAATTTACAATATGTGGTCTTTTCTCCATTACGCTACATCCACAACACGAGTCGAGAGAGAAAGGGGGAAGAAAAGAAACACAGGGTCAATGAGAGACCAAGAGAGAAGGTGGAGAGAGAAGGAAGGAAGAGAGATAGAGAGAGGAGAGACACAGAGAGGGTTTGAGAAACAGGGAAGAGCGAGACAGACAGAGAAAGAGGAGGGACACCGAACATCGGATAGAGAAAGAAAGGGACCTAGGTAGAAAGGGAGAAGGAGAAACAGGGAAAAGGAGAAATAGTGGGAGAGAGATCGGGATAAATCAGGAGAGAGGAGAGACACACACATAGAGAGAAAATGGGAGAGAGAATAAGAAAAAGACAGGGGGAGGCAACGTGGAAGGGATAGGGAGGAGAAAAATGGGACGTCAGAGGAAGGGAGACAGATAGAGGACGGGTGAGAGAAGAGGGGAGAGAAAAATTGACGGAGTGGGGTTTCATAGAGAGTGTGAGAGTGTTAGAAAGAATTGGACAAGTACAGAGGTTCACACACAGAGGGAGAATGGAAGATAGTGAATAACTAGGAGGAAATGCTAATTCTATTTATAATGGAAGATTGTGGTATACCTAAATCATTTCATCAAATAAAGGTTATAAGAAATTATTAATTAGTGAGCCATTTGTATCTGAAAGCATCAAAAATGTTTTGATAAACCTAGATAATGTATTTAATAGTTGTTCTTAAGTATCATCAACAAAAATGTTTATTATGGTATAAAAATTTCATGTGTGAACAGATGGCATCTGATTACTTGGTCCGATCAGTGTATCCTAATGCATTAAAATGTTTCTTCATCATGTATATATATGAATGTAAGTGTAATAGATTCAATAATCTAATCAATGGCTTAAGGAAGGTAAGGAGTGTCTCTGAGAGAAGTTGCTAATATGGAGCTACTGTATCTGGAATAGCTATGCTTTGAATGTTATAGTCAAGTCTGTCCCATCAGATATGATGCCATAGAGAATAGTCTGTCCCATCATCAGATATGAACATTCCAATGCTACACAGTGAGGTCTATCCCATCAGATCTGATAGTTTGAAATATACAAGCATTATGAAGTTATAGTAGTAGTTGAGTAGTGAACCAGAACAAACCACAAACAGGCTCTTGAGTGTGCCTCATGGTCAGGAGAGGTAGTGATTGTGGGAGGGGAAGGGGTGGGGCTATTAAGACATAACTTAAAGTAGAGTGACCCAGAGTGTTATGAAGTGGTGGATGGGAGTAAAACTGGCTTTTCATGTCTGGGACAAGTGGGTTTGAATATGAAGTCTGTCCCATCAGATCTGACAGTCTAAATATTATACAGTTAGGTCTATCCCATCAGATCTGAAACTGTAAATACTAGATTTAATCATTATTATCATCTAATAGTTTATTTTTCTAGTAGTAAATTACAGTGTTCATAACTAAGTGTCTATTATTTAATGACAGCATTTACATAGTGAATCCTTTATCTTTAAAAGATTAGAAAAAGGATATTTATTATTAGGAACCAAGTGAAAAGTGGGGTAGGGGGTATGGTAGGGCTGGTTACTGGACCCCTGCTCATTTTACCAGGCCTTTAAGTTTGGCATATTGATAGTGAATAATTACATTCTTTGTAGAAGGATGTATGTATATGGGTGACTATTCTAACCTCTAGATGATGTGCATGAGTGCATTCTCCCATGTTCAATAAATACACTCTGATGAACCTACCTTTTCAGAGGCGTCCCACCATCTTCAAGAACATGTAGTCATCAAAGCTGAAAGAAGGAAAGAGACAAATTGATAAGTTTTATTAGTACTGCTTGAGTTGTATTATACATAGAACTGGCACAGGATCGATGTAATAATGCAATATGTTACATTTCCTCCAACCAATTTTCTTCCAATATTCTTTACTTATCACTATGATAAGGACTTTTAAGTCCACCAAAGAAAAGTGCGGAGTCCTGGCAATACTAAAATGTACGTGTAACTTTCTCTGTATTTATTCTTCCATGACAACAGTCCTAGGTATCATATTGGGCTTGGCGTCCACCCACTACTAATTGAACTTTAAAACGCCCAAGTCACTACAATGCATAATGTCATAGACCATAGACAATCGGGAGCCTCTTTATTGTGGTCTAAATTCTATACTGGGAACATTGGCGTGTATCATAAGCAGCATAAGTGTAAAGAATGCCTTCAGCCATTATCAGACCGTGGCATCACCCTGTCATGCTGGTGAATGCCTCCATCATGTAACGAATGGGACTGATACCGCTGCTAGTTTGGTTTCAGTGAACTCGACACTGCTGCTGTCCCTGGGACCTGTTTCACTAGTTCCGTGACAACACAAGTAGCTGCCCTTAGGTAAAGACAAACCCCAGACATAAGAATTAGATAAATCTACATGTCAGGGACCTAGTTTCGTGACAAAAGTTTCAGACAGACATGAAAAGCGACACCAATAGTGCAAACAAGAACGGACAAAACGAAGTCTAATGTCTAGTTCTTATGAAACCGGACACACCATCTGGACGCCATCTAGACATGTCACGAAACTAGTGAAATAGGTCCCTGGTCCGCCCGCCCGTGTAGTGACACTGCTGCCGTCCCCAGTCGTCCGTGTCTGGCGCGGTAGGGTTAGGGGTTAGCTTGGGGTTAAGGTTAGGCTTAGGGCTAGGGTTAAGCTTAGGGTGGGGTTAGGATCATGGTCAGAGCTGAGGAGTCAGACGGGACTCTACGCGGTACCCAGTTCACCTTGGCCTGTTTTGCGGACCAAGTCCGGAGCAGTATCAAGTTCTAAAGAAGAAACCAACATGTTGTAGTCAAAGTCATCATTCATCATGAGTTTGATTCGGAATGTTATGAATAAGGCGACAGCCGAGTGACTATCATATAGCATTCAAACGAGTTGGAGAACAAACACTTTGACCAACACGAATTGCTTCCTGTATTTATCTCTCCCCTGTACACACTAAGACAATGGATAACACACAGGATATAGACCATAGAGAACGGACTGCAATACTCGTAGGGCCCTCTGCTGTATCGAGTCCACTGGGATTCTTCAGACCATGGCTGAAGACAATGGCTGGAGGCTTAAATCAGAATCTGGCCTATTTGTTTACACCTAAGACTATAACGGAAGCGGAAACGCCCATTATCGATGAATGGGTATAGCAGCCTACAAGGAATTAATACTAATTCTTGATTCCTACTCGAACAAAGGTAGTGACGTATGACCAACAATCTGACCGAGGTTTGATACCCCTGACCAGAGACCTTAGAGTCCTTCCATGTATAGGCCTGCATTGGAGAATTCTTAATACCAAGTAGTTACGTTTGCTTCACCTGTTGTCAACACTCACAATTAATCTACCGACGCCCACCTACGTACTCAAACACTACTTAACCCAAACTTCCCTCTTCACCTCCTTCTTCATCTCCCACATGACACACCAAACACATCATCACCTCGAAAGCTTTTCTCACCCACCAACTCCCTCATTTTGAAATAAACTATATTGATTGGAATGTCAAAGGTCAATTAATGAATACAAATCTGTTATTGTGATATCACATAATGAATGTTATTCCCCATACCAATTGGAACAATTTCCGTTTATTTGCTAGCTAGTCAAAAGAAGTCTAGTATAAGCTGACTAATTCGGCAGCAAAAATAAGATTTGAGGATATTTATTCAAAAACTGCAGGTAGTGTCACATAGTGGTGACCTTTACACACAAATAAGCTGGTAAAATGGCAAGACATTTCCTAAGCAACACACTAATACGATAATGACGAACAATTTGCAGTAAATGTATGAAAAACTAATATATCGCCCCAGCATTTTCAGTATTTCTAGCGATATTTTAAGCATTTAAAAGTGAATTGATAGAGGTCTATGTAAGGTGAATAGTTGTTCTGTTTAGTCTTTTGTGGGGAGGGCGGGATGGTAAATTTCTTTGAATGTTGGTCATGATGGTATAATGATTAAAGCAGAGAGAGGTGTGGAAATAGTGAAAGTTTATTGAACTATAAACATTATTGATAAAATAGAAATATATTGAAAGTCAATTGAAATATACAATAGAATAGAACCCCGCCTAACGGACACCCCGCGTAAGCGGACACCCCGCGTTAACGGACACCTCTGCTCGGAACGGTTCCCACTATTAGGTGTTTATTTTAACCTCGCGCAAGCGGACACCCCGCGTAAGCGGTCACTTTGGCCCGGAAGGGAGGGTGCTCGCTTACGCGGGGTTCCACTGTATATTGTAAGAACGTCTGATTATGGAAGAGAAATGCCAAAGGCTGAGGTCAAGGCCAAGGCCACCTCCTTGGAGGGGTCCGCCGGAACGTAGGCCCTAAGGGAGGTGACCGAGGTCCCAGATCTGTGGTGGAGGAGGGCCCAGAGTCTCTGTACAGTGCGGCTTGTTGGGTGCCTCCCCTTCGGAGAGAGTGAAGGGAGGCCGAGGCCACTCTGGTAGAGCCAAAGGAGGTCAGAGCGGTACGTAGGAGGGCTGTGAGGCCTTGTGATAAGAGGGGGCGTCCTTCCCCATCCATGAAGGCAGAGGCCTCAAGGGAAGCCAGGAAGGCTTGAGCGTAGACCCGCCAGGCAGAGGCCAGACACACCCTGGAGCCCTGGGTAGCCAGAACAGCCAGGAAGGGGTGCCTCTGAATGAAGGAGGACCACCAGACCTGAGTGGGACGGGATGACATCCTCCCTCCTGAGAGTCAATGAGGATGGCGGCCCTCTGAGCGAGGTCGGCTGAACAGCGAGATTCCCAGGATGTCCGAGGGCAGCAGTGGAGGAGCACATGAGGGCACGCATGTAGCATGGTTTTGGTACCCTTTGCTACAGAGAGGGCGAGACGGGAGTCAATGGCAGAAGTGACGCCCACCCCCTAACCCCCAACCACCGGCTAGGCTGACCTAGGATCTTGCTCCAGAGGCATAGTTTCTTCTGGAGGCTGGAGCTGAGAGGCAGTTGGCAAGGAACTGGCGGAACTTTGTGAAATGGGTTTGCAAGGGCGAGAGGGGAGGCAGAATGTCAGGTACAGCCTGGCTTGCTTTTCCTTGTTAACCAAGGTAGAGGGGTGACTGAGGCCCGAAAGGAGGCCACAGCCTGGCACCCAAGGACTGTACCTGTAACAGTCAGAGAAAATTATTGGCGAGAGATCCAATAATCACTGGGTGCCAAATCGAGTGTCAGGGCAATGCGGCGTGTCAGGCCGGGCATCGGCAAGAGAGCTAGTGGTGTGGTCATGGGGATAGGCCGCTACCCCTACGATGATGTAGGTGTTGTGGACCGCGCCCAATACTCAAAGGGTGCAAGCACAGGCTGCCGTGATGGGATCCATACACCCTGACACGTGAGATGTGGTGATTGCGTTGGTTGTTTAAACGATTATTGATCCTTTCTGGATGACAGGAGGAGTGAAGAAGTATGAGGGTAGCGAGGAGTTGCAGTCATGCCGTCATGCCGGAAGCCTGGGTGAGGTCCGACGGTGCGATGGAGAAGTGGCCAGACTGTGGTCGCGGAGGCGGCGAGGGCAGTGGTCACGTGAAATTATTCACGTGATGCTGCATAGACAGATACACCCTTTGATGTGTTGGCATACTGGCAGAACCAATGGAGGTTTCGGCTGGCCTCGGATGATGTATTGGTGGGGAAGAACACAAGAACTACCTTGGATTTGTAGCGGCGCCTGTGACGGTGGAGTCGCTGACCTTGCTCCTAGGCCCCTGTGCCGGTCTGCTCCAGACGTGTCGTATGGGAGCTGGCCCTGTGGTAGCCCATGTTGTTGTCAGGTCATATTATGGTGGGTGCAGCGGCCGGTAGGAGATGATGACTGAACAGGCCCCCTGCAAGACCCCCTGGGACCTTGGTCCTGTTAGTAGATAGAGTAGCAGGGGTCTTGGTGGGGGTTAAATGGGATTCACACGGTGGGATCCATGTACCTCACAAAGTGTTTGTCTGAGACAAATCCTGTTGAGATTTGGTACTGGAACACAATCTCCTCGTGTGAATGACAGGGTTCCATTTTGCTGAGACAACGTTATTCCCTTGCAATTGTCGGCGACAATCACCCGTGACAAGGAACAGAATCTCATGAGATTTTGACTTTAAACAGGTTTAAAATCTATAGGGGCATTTTGGTGAGACAAATGGACCTGCTGCGACCATGTACCTGCCCTAGCCAATAGGAGTCCAGCAAGCATAATTACATGTTTGTAACACCCTTCCCATCAATGGTAATTGAGTCCCAAGGTGAGTGGTCACTGTGACTATGTCTGAGATTATGTACCAGGTGTGTCCTCCCATGTGAATCAAATTCGCCATTTTTCCTTGAGACTGATAAAAGTACTTAGCCATGAGAATTTTTTACCAAACGAGAATTGTCTGAGACTAGAGAAAAGGTGTGAAGTACACCAGTCTCAGGTACATGAGTCTCTTCGTGTGAATCCCACTTTATGGTGGGGTGCGCTACTGTACTCAGGGACCCTGCTGGGCCGGTGGGGACTGGCTGACCTCCGACAGACAGGCCCAGATGGTGTAGAATGACCTGAATGCCATTTTCCATCCGAACTTTCACTCTTTAACTCCGGCACGGTGAGTTTCTTCCGGATATCTTCCTTTTTGATGCCCAGGTGGTCTTGGGACTGGTAGCTTTAGATCTACCCATGATGGAAGCTGGGTAAGTAGGAACTCTGGGTTTGAGGGTGAAAGAAGTTTCAGCTAGTCCATTGAAAGATGGTGAGTGAGTCACGTGGTATTGAGAAGTCAGGTTGTTAATTAGAACTCCAGGGGGACAGTGAAACTTCTCTCACTCAAATTACTCCCAACAAGTTGGAGACAATGATGAGATCGAGATCCCCCTGAGGTTATTCCTGAATGTTGTGTTCCTAATTCATGGGTTTCAAAGACGAGCGATGTGTGATTCGATGCTGATTAGATGTAGCACAATGAGATTTTAGCTCACAAAGAGTAACACATTTGGGATGGTCATCTTCGCTGCATAACGTCTCATTTCCTCTAGGGTTTGCCCTTAACCCTTTCCCTGCAGTACCCGATTTCCCAGAAAGTGCCCGCAGCTGTAAGCCTCCTACATGACCGACGAGGAGCTTATGGAACATAGACAGGCTCAGCAAAGCTACCAGTTGACGAAAGTGCAAAAGGATATTCAAAAGGAAGCTAAATTAAAAGGTCCCAGTGTTCAAATGAATGGTAAAACCTTTGTCATGAGCCCCAGGCTGAAGCATGCACTAGAATTCAAAAAGAATGTCTCGTGTGCAGTCTTAAAGGTCTTAGTCAGGTTTATTATCTAGATAATTTAGGTTTGTTGGGGTTTGACGGGGATTTTGTAATCTATACATTTTCGGAAAGCTTAGAACACCTAGATTACAAAAATTGATGTTTACAAATTTTCATGCCAATTTTTTTGTGGCCATCTTGGATTTTTCCAAGATGGCCGACTTTTTTTACGGGTTTCAACCAAATAGACCTGTTTTTCTCATTAAAAATTTATCAAAATGACATGAAATCAACATTTATGACTGAAAACCATCTGAACTACTCAGCCATTTGCAATTTGTCATATGTCGGCCATTTTGGATTCCAAGATGGCTGCCAAAATGCCATGGGAGAGCTAATGAACCAGAATTTTTTCACTAAAGTGAAAACGCTTGTTATTTGGTCGTGAGCAGATGAAGAATTACTGGAGAACCGTTGGTGAGCTGCTCACACCATGCGTTAGGAATTATCACCCGAGTCGCCGCATTCATGCCCCAGTCACACTGGCGTAAAAAAACGGCGTTTTTCCGTGTACGCACGTCTACGGTCTTCTACGCATTTTGAAATGTACAAATGCGCGGCTATGCGCGGGAAAACGTGGAGATGCGTAAATGAAAGTCGGAATGCGCCGAAAAACGCCACAATGCGTACAGAAGCGTAGATAAGCGTTGATGAACGTTGAGAAGCGTACTAAAACGTTAAAGAAACGCAAACAGATACGTTCCAAATACGTAGCTAATACGTGGTCCCCACCAATTCAAATACGTAGAAGAAACGCCGTTTTTTTACGCCAGTGTGACTGGGGCATTAAGAAACGCAAAGAGATACGTTCCAAATCCGTAGGTAATACGTGGTCCCCAACAATTCAAATACGTAGAAGAAACGCCAAATTTTACGCCAGTGTGACTGGGGCATAAATGTGATGCAACCACTAGCGTCACGCACATCGGGAAAAGAACCCATACTTGATCAAAAGTTTAGCGAGAGAATCACCTAAATGGAGGCATGGAAACAACGAGAATAAAATGTTAAAGGTGCTACTGTGGAAAAAGTGTGACCAAAATCCGACTTCTAAAACATAATAAAATTGTAAACACTCGATAGTACTCGGTGGTATTCGGCAGTTTCCGGTGGTCACTTGTATGTGCGCATGCGCGATCAAAGTCGTTCGCTGGTACCTGGTTGAACTTTAACAATACCAATAGGATAAAATAAATGCATGACCAATTCTTTTTCGGAAAGTTTCTGGGAGGGGGACAGACAGTGGGACAAGCGCGCCAATCTACCCGATATTTCCCGCATAAGATCGGAAGCTTATTTCGGTGGAAGCCTGCAATCGGCCCCGGTTTATTTGAAAGAAGGGGTACGAAATTGAACGAAATTCACCGAAACTCTCCGAAATTCCCAGACACTATTCGATAAATTGTTTTTGCAGTGGAATTGGCACTTTAGTGGAACACACAGACGTGTGCTCATTCGAAGGGACAGTCTAATCAGATGTGGATTCATATTACAAAGTGGTTTAGAGCTGAAAATAGAAGAGTTGGATTGTCTGTGAAGCTCATTTTCCCAGCTAATAATATATTATGAGTTCCTATTGTCTTTAGTGGATATCCGGGGAACCGGGGAAACTGACTGTATCGTTGTTAGTGGGGGCTACGGAAAAAAATGTTGGCAAAATAAAATGTTGCCTATTCAAAGTACTGCGTACCACGATTGGTAGAGATGCTTATGACAGTGATAGACCAATTCGCACAGAAGACCTGCTTCAAAAATGTGAAATCACATACCCGGAAAAGAGCTTGTGGGGAGAGAAAACCGAAAAGTGACAAGAACTACATATAAGAACAACCTGCAGCTAACCTTCCATAAGAAAGAGAAATTTATCAAATCCGCAGTATATTTAGGTATCAAAATCTGGAATTCACAACCAGTAAGTCTACAGAAAATCGAATCTAAATAAAAATTGTTATCCTCAGCATGTTGGACTGTGATGGAAGCAGTGGGAACCCATCCTTATGCTTCTCCTAGTAAAAACTGTAGCTTAACGCGGAAACGGAGAGATAACCTTACGATTCTTTTTTTCATTTGTTCTTTATTCTGGAGTGATAAGTACTGGGGTGTTAGGCAGCGTATTTTCAGATGGCTCCAAGGCCAATATATAGTTCAATAGCATGCTAATTATATGAAAGATGTCATGATTGTTCTTATACAGCTTTGAAGCTGTGTGTTGTAACATACAGCTAGAATAGCTAAAACTGGAGCCTTTGAAAGATTGATTTGAACAAAATCCAAATGTAACTCCAGTCTAAATAAAGGTCTTTGAAGATGCACCTATGGTAGGCAAGGGCAGTGTGGAATAACACACGCCACTGAAAAAGACCCCTGCAAATTGGTATGTAAGTCAGTTAGTTATGTGATCTAACACATGCTAACAACCATGTTAACACCCATGAGTGTGAAATAACGCACCGTAACTTGATACAAAGAGCATTCCCAATTGTGTATGGTCAGTGATGGATATAGAAATATATCCTTCTGGTTATGTGTGACCTATTCTTAAAGAGAAAAAAAGGAAATTTAAATTGTCAAGGGTGTGAAGCAGGCCTTTGTGATTATCAATATTCCAAACCAGACATTCCCACCAGCGCCCAGGACAGACAAAAAGCACAACCAATCACACAATGGCTTTCAACATGAATTATGCATCCAAAGGGTTTTGTTCAGAACTAGAAAGTAGTCACTACATCCAATTAACATGTACCTGTTTGCAAGCATTTGCTTGATTGGCCGCTATAGGATGGATTGTATCATGAACTCTCCTTATCAGTACTATAGGACAGGAGAAAAGAAGAATACTGAAGAAAGGATAGGATAATAAAATATTAGCAGTGTGCATGGTTATTCAACGCGATCACTCTCCTGTCCTTGCCATGGTTTTTGCGTAAACTCTATCATTTTTGCAACGACTAGTTCTAGGTCTTTCTCGGTATCTCTGGGCATATTTTCTGAGGTGTCTGCGGACAATAAACCACGACAATAACACTTCTGTATCATACAATATATTCCCTGTGTAGGACCCTCAGCTGACAGAGTTATAGCTCCTTTTGTAGCAAGTACCATGTCAGGCTATAACGCCTGTCAAATGGCCTGTCCAGTGCCTCCCATGTTGACTGCGGCTGTGTACTAGAGCTTGCACCTGTTTGGCTAATTTCTCTATTGCTATAAGCCGCTTGTGTCTAGGTAAGAGAGAACGGCTGAATGCAGAAAATTGGCTGTCTGCACACACCTGAGCACAATCAGCCGTCCCATCAATCAGTTTCCGGTGTGCTCCTTCGTCATACTTCTGGTCAGATTAAATGCAGAAATATCGTCCTCATTCTAGATGGCAATCAGTTGGATGGCGGCAGTAACAAAGTCACTGTAAGAAGGAGATAGTGTCTTTGTCTACACTTTACGTCAAACTGAGGATCTCCAAAGTTTGACGTCACCTCATCTCGATCATGTGAATATGAAATGCTGTCATTCATCTTTGATACCAACTCTCACGCCTCATTTTTCTCAGCCATAGAGTTTAATTGGTTTTAAGAACTCAAGAGGTTTGGCATCCTATACAACTTTGAGGACCGTGAAGCCCAACATGTTAACTTTATTCATGAGAGAGACAAGGACAGACAGACAAAGAATATGAGAGACAGTGAGCTCCAGAGAGAGTAGGAGAGACAAAATAGCGACAAATAAAGAGAAACCTGAGAGAAGAAACAAGCAGGGGAAGGCGCGAGCAGGGGAGGAGAAGAGAAGGAAAGAGACAACCCATGTTACATTTCATATTTTCATATGATTACTAACCTGTTTTTGATTCGAGTGGGCTTAAACTCATAGTTGACGGGTATTAATATCTGATCGTGAGAGAGGATATTGAGTCGACTAAAAGAAGGATAATCACACTAGGTAAACGAAAGTCAAAATGGATTGAGATCTTCTTACGAACTACTTTACACGCTTTCAGAGATGTATTCCCCATATCCTCCTAGGAGACTACAGATGTTTCTTTTTAGTTGGATAGCGATAACGGGATTCTATGCATTTTCAACGTAGTATCAGGTGGGTGATATGGAGAGGTCTACATATACAAGGTAATGTTCTTTACAAGGAAACAACAACTAATCTCTCGCTAAAGTGCACCTCGAAACAATCATTATTACTGCGTATCTTCCATCTATCCCACTGACAGAAACCCAGAGCTAAACAAGTCAGTTATATAACATAATACTAGTCTATGCTTGGAAATGAGGTTGATTAACGCCTACTATGACGAGCAGGGCCGTTCAACTAATTGTGTCTTCAGAATAGGACCCTCTGAGTGGTGAAGTATAATGACGCGACACTAATGACTACGCTGGTTCACATGGCCAGTAATGAAGCCTCTAGATGATTGAAGGGCATGCTGTGTCTCTCTTGTGAACAATCACCAGGAAATGGCAGAGACATAATTATTGCCTGTTTTAACTAGGTTGAAGGGGCTTCTTTAACTAGGAAAGTGTAAATACAAAGCGTGGTTGTTGCGCTCATTACCAACTCGGAATACCTTTTCCCCTCAACGAAGACCTTGATATTTCTGTAACAAGATCCTAGAAGGGGCCTAAAGAGTGAGGAGGGGGCCTTATCCACAACTATAGACTATAACGCTTATTTGCTATAGTTTGTATGTATGCTATGGTTTTCAGGTATGTGTTTATGATATGGTTTACATGTATGATATTGTTTAGGTATATGCTCTAGCTTACATGTATGTAATAGATTAAGTGGGATTCACACGATGGGATTCATGTACCTAACAACATGTTTGTCCGAAACAAATCCTGCTGAGATTGTGTACTGGAACATAATCTCCTCGTCTGAAGTATAGGGTTCCACTTCCAGGAGACAAGTTATTTTCCCTGCTACAATTAGCTCGAACCAGATACAGAATCTTATGAGCTTTTTATTTTAAACACATTTCAAATTTACAAGGGCATTTTGGTGAGACAAATGGCTCACTTTGCCATGAGAATTTTGTACCAACTGAGAATTGTCTGAGACGGTGTGAAGTACACTAGTCTCAGGTACGTGAGTCTCGACGTGTGAATCCCACTTAAAATCTACTGGGGGATTTTGGTGAGACAAATGTACCAGGTGTGTCCTCCCATGGAAGTAAAATTCGCCATTTTTCCTTGAATCGGCGCAATGGAACAGAGCTTTTAAACGCTATCAGGTGAACGCCCAACGTTATACACCTCGATGTTTGATAAATGTACACTCTAACCCGTTTCGTGGCATGTGTCGTACGCCTCAGAACTCGTGAAGTGAAGGGATCCGCCATTTTTAAATCTTCCTCCCAGGTATATAATAAATATGTTTTACATGTATGCTATAGTTTACTTGTATGCATGTATGCTATGGTTTACATGTATGCTTTGTTTGACATGCGGGCATGTGCAATATATTTCATATGTATGCTATAGTGTACATGTAAGCTATCATTTACCATGCATGATGGTCATGTGATACTATTAAGCATGTATATGCTCTGTTACCATGCGTACCAGTGTATGCTATGCTTTGCCTGTATGCTACGATACATGTATACTATGGTGTACATGCAGGCATGTATGCTATAGTTTACATGTATGCTGTGGTTTACATGTATGCTATCCTTCACATGTAGGAATGTGTGCTATTCTTCTGTAATACTATAAAACATGTACATGCACATCTAATGGCCAGCTTACGTATTTGACCACCCTTTTGATAACAGACATTTTGGTTCAGTTCAGAACTGTCTCCTTTTCTCTGTTTGCATAATAAGAATGCGATGTTTTTGACGCAATGTGTGATACGATGACAAAAATACAAATCGTATCTGCCAAATCAATGTCAAGGGTATCATTAGAATTTTGGAATGAAATTGAAAGGATAATCATGTCTGATATGTTGAACTTTACTCTAAGTAATGTAATCATCTCGCCAAAGCATTTAAAATATGTGGTGTGGGAACTGAAAGAACTCTCACATCGGTAGATGTATATGCATGACATTTGTACCTAGATTTATTTCAAAGATTCGATCACTCAAATCCAAAGTAGGTCTACCCAAATAACCAATCAAATCCTACCAATGCGACCATTGGTCATAATAGCGAAAGTCTACTGGAGGAGGTTCTCACGTTCAGATACGTGTATAAATACCACAGGACTGACTTTCACAGCCATCTGTTCCATATATAGTATTGCGATATTGAATCCGTGACATATTTTATGATCTAATAAGGACTTCCTCTCGATATTTTTGTGATTTAAGGCTAATTGTACCTGCATTATGATAGCACAAGGCGTTCAATAGGCTCAAAAGGTCAAGGACAAAGGCCCGAATATACCCAAAAGGCTGGACTGGTAAAGTGAACAGATGCAGTTGAGTTATGTGCGCCATACCGACTCAGAAAAAGTCATTGTTTGGAGGAAGACAATAACACGCAATATAAGTTTTAAGGTCTTGGGTTACTCGGAGCTGGGTAAGAATGCTCCCTTCCCTTTTAGGTAGTTTGTAGTTGATTCATGCTCCAAAATAATGACTAGTTATCAATCATCAGAGTCCTAGTTACACTTATAACACACAAATCCTTTCCAAGGCGCATGCGGAAAAGGATTACTCCGCAAAAATGAAAAAAAATACAAATGGTCATTCTGACTTTGAGGATCGTTTTTCCCTATATTTTTTTTAGCTTACCTATGCCGTTGGCTTTGTCATTTCTATTAACGTTTCTGCAGCATACTCTCGTTTTATTTTCCTTTCCATTAACTTCTTTCATAAAGTGCATTCATGTGATCTTGTCCTCCATTAGGTGCCCAATGACCGGAAGAGTGTTTTATCCTTTCTCTCCCGGAATCAGAACTAGTTCATTGTGATAAATGTGTTAATAACATTTCGCAAACCTCTGTAGAACCAGTCAATTAAACATGCCACACAGGAAAATAAAGTTTTTGACTCAGAAATTGGTCTTAAAGACCAGGTACATGCTGGTGCCTTTTCCCAAACATGAAGATGCCCTTCCGTCGGACATACAGATAGAAAGTGAATGTAAAAAAAATACAATGTCAAGGGGCCCGTTTAAGGATGTGCATTCAGAGAAGAACCATTTTATGTTCTCAAATAACTCATTTACAAATTACCTTTATTACAAGGTTTAAGATAATAACCAATTTACTAATAGTGTATTTCATTTACATAGAGGCTAAGTCTAGACTACAGAAAGTCTAGGACTGACATAGTGCAGTATACGTTAAATAGATTGGGATTGCCCTTTCAAAGAGGTGGAAGTATGATTTAGACTCGGAATTTCCTTCCGAGCTGTTTAACAATAATGTCATTATCCTGATCGCGTTCTCAAAAAGCTATCTTTTTGGAATGAGATCTCGATCTAGGTGCCCTTATCAAAGCTGGTTGCCTAGCTAACCACAATATAATAAATGAGCACTCTTTAACTGTATCTTCTTGAGTTTCTAACAAGTATATGTAAACAATGCATCATGAACTAAGCTTGCATCGAGAATTTCTTTTTCTTTTTTTATTGACATCTCATTATCTGATACACTATCAGTTCTTCCTGCTTGGATTAGTTGTGTTGAAACCGTACAAACGTAATACCTTGGATCTTAAAGGCATATCCAAGGTATTAAATCGGGGGTTACCGTGCTAGTTTTTGATTTATAGATCAATATTATGATAATTTTATATTAGAAAAAATAAATTCTAAATAATATTTTCTCACATTGAAAACCCCATGTCATTTTCCTCAAACTTTCGCAGAATATAGTACATATATAGTTATACGTCTTTAGGTTTTAAAAATCATAGGTCACCCGCCTTGTTTTTGAAATTATTGAAGAAAACCATATATTTCAGTACATTTCCTATGTAAATCTAAAATAGGCTATAATACCTACTAAAATTAGATAAACGTCACAAAACGTTAAATCTACTTGTGTAGAACTAGAATGAATCTGAAAAAATCAGTTTTAACCAACCAGCAGTCAGATTTTTAGTAAAGGAATATGTAAATAAACTCTACATGATATCCCTAAGACACCTTTTAAACGATGCATCTTTCTTTCCAAATGACTGAGGACAGGAGAAGGACAATAGAATAGGGTTAACACTTATTGAGCGCAACCACTCTCCTATCCTTGGCATTATCCTCCCACGAACTCTCCTATTATCATCCTTATCCTCGTCACTGTCTCGAGATATCAACCATTCCCTGATTCTACTAATAATTTAGTATGCCACAGTAAAAGTCCCAACTCCTGGTACTACTCACGGGCAAACGACGCTCAGTGTTTATCCAAAGTAGAGCAGTAGAGTATACAGAGCAGAATGAATATGGTGGGGTTACAAGGCTGACTTTGGATACTTCACAATCAGAGTATATAGAATAGAGTAAATATGCTGGAATTATAAGGCTGACTACGAATAATTCACAACCAGAGAATACAGCGCAGAGTAAATACGGTGGGGTTATTAGGATGACTTTAAATAATTCACCATCGAATATACTTTCATTGTGATTAAACAATTTGTTCTATAATCCCGGGCCCTCATTTCAAAAGGTATCAAGAGGAAAATAACAAATAGGTTTGTCATGTTCATTCTGCGTATTATTTTGGCAGTATAGAAAAGAATCTGAAACCTAGGAATCTGAAATGCCGATGATAGACTGCATGGTTCCATGCCCCAATAAAATACCGGGACAGGTAAAGGCCAGAGGGAGAAACGTGTGATCGATCTTCAACTATTGCTGGTCCGCTGCTGATTTGCAGTGGCAATGAGAACCAGCACAACCTCTTCCCCTCACGATATTTCCCAAATACCTTATTTCTACGTGTTTTTAATAAAGGATGATAAAAAAATAGAGGAATGGCAACCTTTCAAAGGACAAAAAATAATCTATTAGAATGTTTCTCTAAAAACTGACAGATTCCACCAGGCCCAGACATCGGTGACCCGGGAACCAGCTTAGTACTAGCTTAACGCTATTACCCATGATGCACCAAAAAAATGGCGGACGTTACTTGACCAAGCATTTGTGAGTGATCACATATGCTAGGCTTCCCGGATGTTAGGTTATTTTATTATCCACCTTACAAAGGGTCCATAGAAAAGACATAGGGAGTGTGTATGGGCATACCCGGAGCATACAGATATGTTGTATGCTCCGGCTTGCAAAAGCCGGCGCATACAGAAAAAATAGTGCATATGAAAAATAGTGCGCACCTAAATCAACTAATATGAGTACGCCACTAGTCAGGAAAAGGTGGTTAATAAATACAATATAGACTGGTTTCAGATAAAAGCGGTTGTATATTCCTTGGAGTTGTCTCTGCGCAATATCCTCGCATACGCTCAGATATTACTATGCGTCAACTCCTCGGAGCATACGGCCGCTTGTATCTGAGACCAGTCAATATTGTGTATGCATGTACTGGTAGGTGGCGTCTGAGTCTCATAAGTTCTGGTAGAATTACTTTTCGACATGACAATTACCTCCAATGGGTGTGACGTTGAACAAATCACTCTCGGAACTTATAGGAGTTATAGTAGAGATGGTCCTATGAGGCTGGTTCACTGTTTGTTTCAACATTTCCATGGTAATGCCATATTGGTTCACACGGGAACCCCATTTTATCCTACCCCTAATAAAAAAAACTCCATAGGCTTAGCATAGGATTTCTTTATGTCACATCTTTATATAGAACGACCTGACCATGCTGTACAAGCTACAAAACGAGATGATATTCATACGGACCGAGGCATTTATGCCGAGTTCCGTACAAACCGTAAATCATCATCGAGTTTTGTAGTTTGTACAAGCATGGTAGGTCGTTATATATTTACTATATACCCGAAATTAGGAAAAGTCATTACCTCATTTTGGCCTAACAACTAAAACTTTAGTCAGCGTACATGGCACGGTGGTCCGTATTTTAGTGTACGGACCAGTGGTCCGTACAGTATTTTTACGTTATATGGCGAAACGGTGCGTATTTACAGTATATACGGCATGGGTATATAGTAAAGTGTTGTTTATGTCACTACTTTCTAATGCTGCAAAAATGTGGAAACAGGGTAGGATAAAATCTAGACGCCACTCGTTTGAGTTTGAGTTTATTTATGTCATGCATTTTGTTGGCTTTGTAATGTCACTCGTCTTTGACTCGTGAAATTACGGAGCCAACAAAATGCGTGACATAAATAAACTCAGACTCAAACTTGTGACGTCTCTTCATATTATCAGTCATGTTGGAGGTATAACACGCGAATCTTTAAGCATGGTTTCCCCTGAGTGACCTTTCAATGCCGAAACCTGGAATTGAAATCGAGCGGGTTCGGAAAAAAAAGTCTATCAGCATAGTTGGCAGTTTCTGTCTTACAGTTTCGGGCGCTAATGTGATTTGTCGCTCAAGTACATTCATCATCATAGGAAATTAAATTATATTCTTTGATATATATTCCCTAGAGACCGCAATTTTTCGATGAAGAGTTAATCTGGTGGAATCAGCACTTTATTCATGTGAATATGACCTTCCTCATCCGCAGGCTTAATGGGTGTCGTATAACAGGTGCAGGAGGGGAGGGCCCTTTGTTTCTATCCATGTAGACACAGCGTTTCTGAGTCTCTGTGGGATCGAGTCCACAGTACGGACGTGAGTCAATATGTCCTGGAGGCAGACCAGGGACCCGGACAGGGACTAAGTTTGCTCGTATCCCTCCGAGACGTGTCTCCGCCTCACGACTTCACATTAAGACTTTGAGTGCGGTGCACAATATGGAAAGTAGTTCCGGCAATGCCTCAGTTCTAAATCCGATGTTACTGGATTGGTTCTTTTTTATCTGGATTCACTTCAGGATATTTGTTACTTCTACCTAAGATGTTAGTTTCATTATTTTCTTCTTTCTTTTTCGGAGTGTACTTTGACTTCATGGCTCTTCTAGTTTATCAGTCTGCACCTTCTTATAAGAAAGTTCAATTTCATTGGATATTAGTCCTTCATTATCTAGCATCCGAGAATACTATTTTGTTATTTATTTCTCATTTCGAGTGTCTCGCACTCTATAAAATGATAAACTCTGAACTATTTTAGTCAAGACTATTGCGTAGTGTCCATTTTAGCAACAGGTTTGGAGAATATAACCATGCCGATCTAAAAGCATGGTAATGATGTATTTATGTTTGATTCCAAATATGAGTTAGCAAACGTAAGACAAAATATCGTGCAAGTGACTTTTCTTACATCTTCTTCTTTCCGTATTCTCTTCAATAGAGACGCTATAGGTTTAGTATGGAGACTCTGTGGTTGATAGATGATAAGCTAAAGACACTGACCTTTGCGGCTTTATGACGGAACAAAAAGCCCATTCTCAGAATTGATACCCCTCTCTGATGGTAAGTATTTTATAGTGTCTGAATATTGGATGCGTGAAGTAAAGATGAACGCAATATAAATTCTGTAGAGTCTTTTTTTATTGCAAAAAAAATGTGATGAATGAAGCAGAATGTGTCAGAAAAGAATAGAAGAAAAATCACTAAATGGATTAATTACGTCAACAGAAGCCTCACCAGCGTTCACTGAATGAGAACCGTTAATAAGCGGAGTTATTCTTAGAAGACAATAACGTTTCAAAGGCAGTATCAGGTTTTCCCACGTCTGTGGTGTTGGTCATATAAAACCTCCACTTTCAGAGAGTGACATCCTATCCCTGGACGGGCGCTCAATACGCGGAGATTTTAAATTCTGAACGTATTTCTGTGCGTGTATGGCTGGCGGATGGATATCACAGTCAGGCTTCTATTGTAGTGTGGTTGAATTGATAGTTTCCATTTCAAAGTCTTGCAATGACATCCACTATTGACTGAGAATGATTTATATCTGATTTACTACTGGCGCAAATGAGAGATTTTCTTATCAGTTATTTGAATTTCAATCCTTATGAAAGTACAGTAAGGGACACCCTGCGTAAGTGAACCCGCCACGTAAGCGGACACTTCGACTCGGAACAGAAATCTTCCCTCCATTACAATTTGATTTAACCCCGTGTAAGCAGACACCCCTTTCGGTACTAAAGTGCAAAACCGCCCTGCATAAGCGGACATTTTCGAGGGGCACCCTATTAAATACGGCCGATCGGTGTGGTGTTGAAGCTGCCACGGTTCACTGACTGCTGGCCACAATAACCTTTGACTGAGTCTGCTGAGTGGATTGATCACAGCCCTAAATCTTATCTTACTTAATCGGACACCCCTTTAACTAGAAACTCTTGTCAGGACGGAGGGTGTCCGCTTAAGCAGGGTTTTACTATATTTTCATCTGTGCAAATTGGTAGTGGTGATGATTAAGTGAAGGTAATAAGCCTGTTAACTGGTAAAAGAACTAGGTATGTTAGGCTATTAGGTTAGGTAGGAAATAGGAAAGTGTATTGACATATGAAAATTCTGCTTTACAACAGTAATTTCTCAATTCTAATGTATAACACAAAAGAGGAGATATATTGGAAAGATATTTACTGAGTTTGTTTAACTTTTATTTAAACAACATGATAAATTTCTGAGTATTTACAATATGGAGGAATAGTTACTAGCTATTGGAATAGGCCTACAGAGTCGGAAAATTGAATTAAGAGATTTTGTAGGTTGGTTGGGTGGGTGGATCCTAGTGTGTTGGCGTCATGGTAGCGAGTGGACGACGATACTTCCCCGTGTTCGAGTTGTCAGGTGGCCGAGGGCCATTTTCGTGTACGAGATATAACGTCGGGGTGTCAAAATCTAAACAGATCACCCTACATGCTGTCAGGGCGATGGTTTTAAGACTTAATTAATCATAATTCATCAATAATCCGCAAAAGTTGCCGATGCCTCCAGACCAAGGCCGACAATGAGATGCATGCCATGTCCTGACGGAACCCTGTAGTTGGATACCAGGCATTATAGTACCTCTGGGTTGAGTGGGCAGCCCCTCAGTCAGAAAATGGCTGAGTAGGTTGGTTGATGTAGAACTGGCTGGTTGACTGAGTGTCAAGTGAGTACCAGCAATGACCCATTGACTGGATAACATCTTTGAATTATTCATTTTTATATTTCCAGGCTCATTCATCAAAGATAAACGCACTATTTGTTCCAAGTGTTTCTAACTAAATGTAGTGAGACGGAATACTGTAGGACGCTTAAGTCGGAGTCATTGGTGTAAGAACTCTGTGTAGGGCTGCCAACTGAACGACCTTTAAATGTCAAACTCCCACTTATTCCTGGTCTTTAACACATTTACTCAAGGTTTATGGCATTATGACACATCTGGAAAAAAATCCGTCAATGTGGCCATCAAGGTGGAATTGCGGCAATCGGCTGCGGTGAATCCCAGCCCACACACCACCGTGCATTTAGAAAATTGTGATAATTACACTGCATGAAGACCACCCCTTTACATATCAATGCACCCAGCGTATATAGGTATGCTTTTGCGTATACAAGGTCGTCGTATTCCCCGTGTGTATACGCCTGATCTGTAAGCGCCTGATTCATATATACGCCTGATTCATATATACGCCTGATTCTGTTTTATTTACACCACTATCCAATAGTTCCGATCTTTGCCACTTGGGGACACCACTGGAGTATATCTCATTTTCCATTAGCCATCAATTCCTTGGTATCTGGAAAATCCAATGTATTATCAATTTTGATTATAAAAATGTTCTTAAACCCTAATGAGTGTCATTTTATTAATTACATATAATAAAGCCTGCTTGTACCACCAATAAATGGATGAATGTGTATAAAATGCTGGCTGTGTAAGCATAGGTCCTCCTCCCGACTCCGCCCCTGCTGCTTGCACTGCGCGAAAACCACCAGTTTATTCCTATATACGCCGCCACCCTCACAGCCGTGGCGGGAGCTGGCGGGTAGTGGCGGGAGCCGGCAGGGGGTGGCGGGAGCCGGCGGGGGGAGAGTTTCTCACTGAGACCAGCTCAGGGCCCCGTTGCTCCACGCTTACGATAGAGCTGCGGATCGCAGAATAGCGACCCGAGGGCCTAAACGTTGCTCCAGAAATTTTGCGGATCGTGTCGTAATCGCATTGGCGCATCGCCGAGTAAAATACTGCTTTTTGTAATACTTTTTACGCGGACCATCACAGCTCTGTGGATCGTATCGCTGTGGGTTAAATACAGCCTTATCTGATATTTCAAATAACGATCCATGGTGACACCACTAACCGCCACTTGTTCTTCTACCTATAGGAAATAGCGATCCACACCACCAGGTGTCAGATCAGTTTTTACTGTGATGCCATCTGTATTTAACTAAAGAACTAATTAATTTCCCCCCCATCTCATTCAGTATGTGTCCCTGAATTGTTGTATCTCTATCGCATCGTAAGAAATAGCGATACCACGGGAATATAAGGATACAATCCGATATTACAGGAGCAACACTTTTTCAGTCGGATCATTAAAGTAATCGTAAAAATCAAATTGCCATCCGATCATAGCTAGCGATACCACAAAAATAGGAGCAACGGGGCCCTGGTGCGCTTAAGTGCTTAGACAACACACTGATAATTCGCGGGCGCTGGGAGAGGAGGATTTCCTTTATTATTTTTTATCTTACACATGCATACGCCCGGCGCATATATATCGCCCAGAGGTTATTTCATCTCGTATACGCCAGGTTGAAATACAGCGTCCGTATTTAAAAGGAAACAGTCTTGTATACGCCTCATACGCTGGCGCGAAATATAGACGTATATATATATGAAAACAAGTCTATATTCAGCCGATACATGCGCTATCGCATTGACGCATATAGGAATTAACTGGTTAGTTTCGTGCTAGTTAGTTACACAAATTGCATGCACATTGATCAGGAATAACAGCTATATCACAGGTCGAAACTACGTATGTGTAATTTCCGCGTAGATGCGACACCGTGGGCATAGGATATACCCACCCTATTCGCCGTCAAGTACTAACTTGTTTCTGTACACGCATGGACAAGTCGGTGTTGGAGTAAGGAGTCTGTGGAATTCGACTTTCATAACCTTCGTAATAGATACAGCTTTTACTAAGATGCATTTTTAAACCCAAACGTTCTTCCACTGAATACATCGTGTACCAAGACAAGTTATTTGCAAATCTTCTCTTCTGTGTTGTTCCAATACGGTCTGACGCGAAACCATTATTTTCGTGTCTCAGGCCCAATCATTGGTTTTTATTCCTTCCTTAAATTCAAAATTGGCAAGGGAAATCATTATGTTGTCAAGTCGTCTGGACAAAACTTTTTTTTTTTAATTTACAGACGACTGTTCACGTTTCAGGTACCAACATCAAACCCTAACACTGCTCAATGCATAAAGGCACATCGTATCTACATCTGCTTTTGTAGGGTTCAGATATGTCAAGCACCAGTACGTGAATGAGATATTCTGACTGTAGTGATTGGCCATCGTCAGCTGGTCACCCCTCAAAGATGCTCTACTATACCTTTACCAATCATAGAGAACTGTCAAACAGATGGCGGAGACTAGTGTGCACATGTGTGTCATGGAAACAGCTGGCGTATTGTTTCTGTTCATTTTTTTAGGAAGTCCTAGATCGGGGGCATCAGGACGTTTTGAAAGTGGGGGGTTGGCAAACTTGTTTCTTGTCATTCTTTCAGATATTTATGGGTGAGACAAGGCTGTGAACCTCAAGGTTAACACTATCACAAGTAAATCGATGTTTGAAAAATCTCTTCCTGGTCCGCGTCCTGTATCCTCCCATTCATTGGTCGAGACGCCTGAGTCTAGACGTTCTCCAATTGGTTGCTAATGACGCATTTCTTCAGTTAGCCCTCGCGACCCGACTGCAGTCAATGTATTTGTGGGCAACTTGCAGTATCACGTTATGTGACAGTGTGGTGAATGTGGGAAAATTGCGAAGCTGGCACATCGGAGTGGTCATTAAGGCTTTGGTTGGCCTGATTATTAAGGGGGGGCAGTAGGCGGAAATAAATAATTCCTGGCCGTTTTTTCGGCCTGAATTTCGTGGGTGACCAGTCACGATACTACTAAGGGGGATTGGAGTCTTGTGGTTATGAATCATTACAGAATTCCCTTCAGGTTTCCTGAGATAACCTCTTAGAGGTGGAATATATATTATTGAAAATATATATTGGTGAGTCTGGTATGTTCTGCTGTTAATAGAAGTGAGAGTATTTTGAATCTCGGTTTATTTGGTAGCGGTAAGTGTATCTTGTGGGCATCATTTTCTTGAAGAAGAATCTAATCTTGGTAGAGAAAATCTAAAAGTCTACAAAATTCACCATTTACAGTTCTGAGAGAGAAATTGCTTTCCTAGACACGAAAGTAACACTAGACAGGAGAGAGTTATATATACCTAATCTCTACACCAAGCCGACCCATCGCATGCGCCAGCCACAAAACGAAGCCTCCCATACTCCCAACTGCTACGCATGAAGCGTATCTACAGTAAAACTCAGATTGTGAGAAACATGCGAGAAAGAAAATGGAGGAGTTCAGGGTCAAAAACTACCCAACAAGGGTCCTCGATGACGGAAAAATAGTGCATACGGAAAAACTCAATCAAGATTTAACTCAATCAAGTGTAAAAATGTCGAAAAATGTCGAAAAATGTCTAAATCTTACTTTTTAGCAATGACTTTTCACTGTGGAAAACTGTCAAAGTCTGACCTTTTACCATGCAATGACTGCTAAGCTCTGACTTTTCACCGTGGAAAAATGTCAATGTCTGACCTTTTACAGTGCAATGACTGCTAAGCTCTGACTTTTCACCATGGAAAAGTGTCAATGTCTGACCTTTTACCGCTCAATGACTCTTAAGCCCTGACTTTTCACCATGGAAAACTGTCAAAGTCTGACTTTTTAGCATGCAATGATAGCTAAGCCCTGACTTTTCACCATGGAAAAGTGTCAATGTCTGACCTTTTACCGTGCAATGATGGCTAAGCCCTGACCTTTCACCGTGGAAAACTGTCAAAGTCTGACCTTTTACCATGCAATGACGGCTAAGCTCTGACTTTTCACCGTGCCAAAGTGTCAATGTCTGACCTTTTACCGCTCAATGACTCTTAAGCCCTGACTTTTCACCATGGAAAACTGTCAAAGAATGACTTTTTAGCGTACAATGATAGCTAAGCCCTGACTTTTCAACATGGAAAAGTGTCAATGTCTGACCTTTTACCGTGCAATGATGGCTAAGCCCTGACCTTTCACCGTGGAAAAGTGTCAATGTCTGACCTTTTACTGTGCAATGATGGCTAAGCTTCACTTTTCACCGTGCCAAAGTGTCAAAGTCTGACCTTTTACCGTGCAATGACTGCTAAGCTCTGACTTCTCAGTGTGGAAAGGTGTCAAAGTCTGACCTTTTACCCTGCAATGACAGCTAAGCTCTGACTTTTCACCGTGCCAAAGTGTCAAAGTCTGACCTTTTACCATGCAATGACTGCTAAGCTCTGACTTTTCAATGTGGAAAAGTGTCAATGTCGGACCTTTTACCGTGCAATGACAGCTAAGCTCTGACTTTTCACTGTGGAAAAGTTTCGAACTCTCTGACCTTTTACCGTGCAATGATGGCTAAGGCCTGACTTTTCAGCAAGGAAAACTGTCAAAGTCTGACTTTTTAGTGTGCAATAATAGCTAAGCCCTGACTTTTTACCATGGAAAAATGTCAAAGTCTACCTTTTTAGCATGCAGTGACGGCTAAGCCCTGACTTTTCACAGTGGAAAAGTTTCAAAGTCTGACATTTTACCGTGCAATGACAGCTAAGCCGTGACTTTTCACCCTGGATAAATGTCTGACTTTTCACTAAACTAAACTAAGACCTGACTTTTCACAGATTTACGGTAAATCCAGTGGAACAGGGAGCTCTTTTGAAAATTCGGGAGGGTGCTAAACGAGAGTACTCATCGCCAAAACTTCATACCAAGAAAAAAGTCAGCAATTTTTCAGTTCGCCCCCCCCCCCCCCCATTTTCAAAATGTTCACATTAACATATGAAATGACCGTAAATATCGATGAGTATAGATCTTAGGCAGGCCCACTACGCCATGGAAGTCCGCCGTGCTCGAAATAATAATAACATAGAGAGCCGAGGTCTGTAAGTGTCAGAACGGTGGGCACAGGTGTATGATAAACCTGTCAACCAATGGGGAAACAGTGTGCCGATTATGTTAGATAATGAAAGTAGAAGCCGATGGAACCTATATTGATGTTTTAATCACATATGAAAGTGCACATTGAAATACTTGTGTGTTAGAATTAAAAATGAAACATGTCATGCAACTCTGTGTAAGCTTGAGGCACTTTCGGAGAATTACAAGACATTAATCCCTGCAAATACTATGACAGAAAACAAGGAGTGTTACCTTAGGTTTCCGAGCTTGTCATCAAAAGGCAGGGCACTACGTTTGCTACCAACACCGTAATTCGGAGGCATCAATCTCGAACAATCGCTAAGACAAAGAACGTCCCATGGTCTGAAAGAAAAGAAACAATCTATGAATCTGTAACAATATAAGTTACATACAAATACATATTGGAGATTTATAAATGTTAGAGACAGTGTTAGAGACACCTGTTTTGTCAAATTTGATGGTGTGACGTACAGGTTTAAATACGCTACGGACAAAAGCGGGCAGTATATACGTTGATAGTTGATCAGTCATAAATATCCTATGATATGTACAACTCCTTTAAAGTGATAAATAATATATAATCTTATATATCTATGACCATTCATAGACAACTTTAAATTTGAATCGGAACGAGTTTTTGTGTGGTTTGGAACTTTAAATTTGGTTGAAAACTGTTTCCTCAACAATTATAACATGACCTGCAATACAGACGTGGTCAGATACAGGCTTTTGCGGAGAGAAGGGTTTTAGTGATCTCTCGTTATGTGAATTATTCGACTCTAGAGTATGGAATTAATTCGTTTCTCTCTGCCTGATTTGGAAAAACGGAGAAAGTCAATGAAATCTAAAGCGGAATTCATACAGTGGGATTCATGTATCTCACAGGGTTCAGAATATCATGAGATTCTGCTTCTTTTCAGTGGTAAATGTTGCCAACGACTGCAGGGGCAGAAACCTGTCTCGGGAAAATGGACCCCTACAATTTAGAGGATTTGTCTTAGACAAGCACCTTGTGAGGTACATGCATCCCTTTGTGTGAATCACGCTTTTTGCTCGCAGGTTACACTGCCCCCCCCCCCCCCCCCCATGTATCCCAGCAGTGTCTGCCGGAAATTCGGTCACATGATACACAAGATCTCGTTTCATACCCGCGTGATCACCCACTGATATTGGATCAGGGCAGGGGAGACATGTGTGGGCCGGAATGTCTCCAAGGCAGACGGAGCAGCAGTACAACTCTCAGCATCATGGTTGTATTCCTCTGTACTTACTCCTTTTTAAATTTTAAGACAGTTATTGGAATGAAACCCACGAGATGAAAATAGCTTGGTCCATACTCCGCCGAGTTTGACTGCAGAGTAATTCACAAAGCGAAGCTGAGTGAATTACTCTGTGGTCAAACGAGGTGGAGTGCAGACCAAGTTATTTTCATCGAGTGCGTTTCTGATTTTATCTCACCCCGTATAACATTGTTTATTGATGAAATGAATCACCAGATTAGCCATTGAGTATTGGTTACACGAACCTCACGGCCGTGGAGTACGAGTTCCTAATGCTAAGCCTATGGAGAAAAATACCTGGGTGAGATAATACAAGATACGCCAGAGGAAAAAAAACATCCAGATACTCAATTGTAAAAACTTTTTCTTTTTAGGTACAATTTCTTTATAGAATCCATATTGTACAAATGCAGATCCAAATGTGCAGATACAATACAATGAGTCGGCAAAGGAGTAAAAAAAAGTGGCAATTAGCCTCAGTTGGTATACAACTGGCTTTCATGGCTATGCCATATGTATGGTATACCTTTGATAGATAGTGTATAATTTTAAAGAAAATAGATTGCATGCATCAGATTTTCATAACCATAAAGCAGAAAGTTACAATACAAGAATAGTATTCCAATAAGTGAGCGGGAGTCCTTTCAACAGGACACATCACGACCAACCATGATAAAGAACATCGTACAATTTGATATGTCGCAAACTATTAAAGAAAAGAGGTATAGTCCAACAACACGTTCTACAAAGGCATATGCTACCTTTGGTACGATGATATACACATGTACATTTGTACATCAATATACCTAAGCACTATGACATTCTCCTTTTTCCTGCCCTTCCTTTTCTCTTTTCTCTCTATTTTGACTCTTCGTCGCTTCCTTTCCTTTCAGCCGATGGCGACCATGTTGTATGTTGTGATGATTTTATCAAATCGAAGAACAAGACCGTCCTGAATTTGGTAATAAACGATTAAAAACAAAGTATGTAAATGTATTTGTTCAAATCCCACGGAAGTGGTGCAATTTTATAAAACTGCGAAGGTCCATTAACCTGATTCAATTATAGTTTGTTTCGAAGCTCAGTACTCGGAGATTGGCTTACAATTCGTGTCCCTACTATATCATTTTAGGGAATTAGATGTATGTTATACCGTTTAGAAGAACAGTGCTTGCCAGGCCACGAAACGGTACACTTTTGTTTATTCAAAAATTGCATGTCCTAATAATCATTGTCAATTTAGAACTACATGATCGGATTATCGTTTACGTACTACTTTGAAAGCATGCATATAATATTACACCATTAGTGCTAACAAGTTGAATAAGCCGTTTCGTAGGCTGACAGCTGTTTCTTTGGCTGACACAGAGGTGGGAATTGTAATTATACCATCTTACACTAGAATAATTAGGTTCTGTCAAAATCAGGACTTTACAAGACAGGATAGGATATTTCTTTCAATATCCACATACATTTATCATATATTTCCTCTTTTAAAACAAAGCAGGATTTTTCTCAGACAAATGCCTTTTGAGGTATATGAATCCGTATGAATGTCGGGCTAAATAATAATAATGATAATAATAATAGTTTCCTGCCTCTAATCCTCTTGTTGCTTCGTTAACATTAGCTAAATATTGATGATCCCATTATTGAGTACAACGATTTGTCAATTGAAACATTTGACTTGAATCGGTAGACTTAGGGCTTTGGGAAATAGAAGAAAAAAAATGAAGTTAGTGCAAAAATCAAGGGGCCACGTTTTACACCAGAAGTTTTTATCAGACTAATTCATACGATAGCTCTGTGGATGTAAATGCCATTTTGTATTGTCCCCAACCACAAAGGAAGATAAATGGTCCTTTATCTTCCACGTAACCTTTCACCATGTGCCATGCCATGTACCACGTGACATTTAAGCGGCTCTGTTGTAGAAAGACAATCTCGGAGATTCGCTGATACGGCTCAATCAATTGTATTTATCTTAACAACAAGCACTTAAACTCCAGGGAAACCACAATGTTGTATACTGAGGGATTATTAATTAATCTCAATTATGGTTGTTATACATCAACCACTTATTCGCAGGAGCTATTTACTACTTGGATACATCTGGCAATATAGCCATGTATATAATCACACAAAATGACCACAGGAAACAGATAAATTCACACAGGCAAAAAACAACACTCGATTTGGCTCAGAATTGCATTCTGAGCTATTGGGCAACAGGGTTAAGGGGACGTTAGGGGAACTCAAGCTTACCCTAAAGCTGAGAAAAAGTCTTATGATGACGTCAGAACACATGTTGAGCTGTGACCCCGCCAATGTCAGATTAAATTGACTGCTGCGCAGAGGCGGGCAGTACACTTTTGGATATCTACCTTGTTTGCCTCCTGCAAAGCCTTGGCTAGCCCTCTCTTGAGAAGTCATATTGTACCTCATTCCTAGAGGATGTACAATAGGGGAGGTTTTAGAATATCTTCTAGAAAACCTGCTATCACAAGGAAAATGATGCGTATGTCCGTCATCGAGGGAATTCTAACTGCCACTAGTTTTTAGCGTAGACTGAAATTCTACGCTATTAGATTTATGGTGGTCTCAAGGGGAATTCTTGGCTTTCTTAATATGTAACATAGATACTCCAAGTAAAGACCTTGTTTTTTTGTCATTTCTCTCTCCGATAGGATCTCAGTCTGTATGCAGGGTGAAGGATTACGCAAGAAAGCTGATCTTCACATATCCACTCCCCGGACTGGTTCCGGGGGGAAAGACCACAGAAGAGTACCTACCACACTTAGCCTGATGAGACTAGATAAAAGTCGAAACCACGAGAGAATATTGAGTGTAATCACACTCGCTACGGTGGATTTCTGATGCGAAAACATCAGACGAGCTACTCGGGTTGACTGGTTCAACAAGAGATAGCAACGCCACAACCACACCGTGTGAACGCGCGGTGTCCACATATCGGTTTGACGAAGTTTCAACAAGATAATGTTCATAGTGACAGTACGTGACAGTGGGACTGTCAAGTCTAACACAACACCGGCCTGGTGACTCCCAGGAAGGTAAGAAGAACCACACTCACCTTGGGTTTCCTCCATGTTCTGATCGAACTTGGCAGTGGGGTTTGCACAAACCCCATGTTTAGAGTTGTTCTGACCGAAAAACTCCATAGGAAATGCGTGCAAATACACGTAGTAACGCCCAAGCGAAGCCGACACGATCGGGCGATGTGCACACATCGAACGCAGCCGGCCGTACAAACGACAACACGGGTCACATGATACTCACGTGACGCGCCGACCAATGAAAACGCCGCAACGGGTATGTTAATGAGGCCGCGGCGTCGTCCGCGGCCCGTTTCCCGCTTCTCTCTATTCCGTGGTCGCTACGTGGTGGGGAAGAGGTTCGACGCTAGGCCCCGTGAAAACACATACAAGAAAGCTGATCTTCGTTCTACAGGCTTAGTACCTGTTAAACGCCCTTGCATCTGGAATACCTTATATTGAGGTATGTTCCTGTGGATGCTCAGGATATCGAAACGAAACAACCTCGGCAATGTCAGATTAAATTGACTGGTGCGCCGAGGCGGGCAGTCTACCCTGTTCGCCTGCTGTATAACCTTGGCTGAGAAAAAGTCTTATGATGACGTCAGAACACATGTTGAGCTGTGACCCCGCCAATGTCAGATTAAATTGACTGCTGCGCAGAGGCGGGCAGTACACTTTTGGATATCTACCTTGTTTGCCTCCTGCAAAGCCTTGGCTAGCCCTCTCTTGAGAAGTCAGATTGTATCTCATTTCTAGAGGATGTACAATAGAGGAGGTTTTAGAATATCTTCCAAAGAGCTGCTACCACGAAGAAAATGATGCATGTGTCCGTCATCGAGAGAATTCTATCTGCCACTTGTTTTTAGCGTAGAATTCCATTCTAAGCTATTAGATTTACAGTGGTCTCAAGGGGAATTCTTGGCTTTCTTTATATGTAACATAGATACTCCAAATAAAGACCTTGTTTTTCTGTCATATCTCTCTCCGATAGGATCTCAGTCTCTGTGCAGGGTGAATGATTACGCAAGAAAGCTGATCTTCGTTTTACAGGCATAGTGCCTGTTAAACGCCCTTGCATCTGGAAAACCTTATATTGAGGTATGTTCCTGTGGATGCTCAGGATATCAAAACCAAAATTTGAGCAAGTTCCATCAGTAATGAGTTACAAACTAGAGATTAGTGTTATCCCCTAAATGGTCGATATTTTCATTATCCCCTCATATACCATCGTGTTGCACATGATACACACTACATACTCCGGTATGTCGTCAAGAGGATCTCCGCTCATGCCAGGTCCTACTGTATAACATTACGTTTGAGTACTGCCAGGGGAAATCACTGTCAAACAACATGAAAATTGCTCTCAAATACGGCGAATCAACTCCGATAGTCTTTGCATATGATTGAATATATCATCACCATTTATTGCAGCAGGAAACAATTGAAAAAAAATCTACCCGCTAAAACAAATATGTTAAAATGGAGCCACCCATCAAGGACTGATGAGGTGGGGTTTACAGTCCTCTTTTTGTTATTATTCTGACGACAAGAATGAGAGGAGGTTGGGCGCAACATTGTCAGAAATCGTGCGTACATTTTTGTTGATGGCCCTAATCAATAAGATATTTGCAAACTCTTAGGAGATTCTTAAAGAATGATCAGTCAAAAGAAATAAAATCTATGAGTGGCGACCAACGTAAATAGCACAACAAAAAAATCTGTATAGAGCTTACACAAAATATAGGTGGATGTTTCCAAATAGGAACTCCATTAGGGAACAAGGTAGACGTCTGCACCATTGGCCTGCAGTCTGGTGGTCACCCCACAGCCATTAATGGGGTCTGCATTAGTGAGATGCACAGACGGCTATAGTGGCTTATATGACGTGCACGTCTGTGAGCGGCTCGGGCTTAATTAGGTCACGCGTGACTTGAGCGACTCACGGGGGAACCTCAGCGGGAGGCGGAAAAGCGGATCCTGGGCTTCGTGGTTTATTGGTGACCTGAGGCTGTGGGACTTAAGTAGGGACCAGAGTAGGCTACGTTGAGAGCTGGGAGAAGCTGTGCCTATGAACTAAATGCTTTACGGTTTGGTTGGCAGTGCCTTCAATGCTATTTCTGAGTGGCCCAAATGTTAGGCTGAAGGGGGATATAAACTTCTTGAGTATGTGCTAAGGGCATAGGAAGTCCTCCAAGAGAATGTATGATACAGTAGAACATCAGTAGAGGACTGGGTTAAGCTGAGCATGTACAGGCCCGGTATCCACTAAGCTCCTGATGTACTACGATCTTCCTTAGGCCCAGCGTCCACCTACTATGATAGAATCATAGACCTCCCGATATGGCACCGATACAAAATGTCAAAATCTGTGCCATATCGGGAAGGTGCAAAATCGTAGACATATGTCTAGACAAGCCAATCCACCACGCATTGTCTGGGGTTTTTATCGGTGTCTAATCGCAGAAACATGGTCAACTGCCACGATATTAGGTGACCTTCCGACGCGATTTTTGATTTTATATCGGGAGGTGCATCGCAGACCATATCGGAGCCATATCGAAGTAGGTGGACGCCGGACCTTAGGTTGCACCTCCAGACACAAAATCAATATCACATAGGAAAACCAACTGTAATTGTAGCAGCTGATAACATTTCTATAATGAATCTTACGATGCACAGTGCTAACAATGGTATGCTCCTGATGCCAAAGTTGTATGGTAGGCCCTCTAAGACTATCATACATCAGCAATTTATTGTTGCAGTGCACCTCTGCTCACCAATAGTGCATCAATGGCATATCTTGAGGTGCATTGAGACTTGTCATCTTTGTTTCACCACTGAACCTACAACAACAGAAGTTGATGTCCCCAGGTTCTACAGTTCATTCCGATACCAAGCTCCCTGCTTCACTACAAAATGTCACGTTTTGCATGCATATGGGAGTGCATCAGAAGGTCATCAGTTGTTATCATAGTCGGTTGCCATTGGGCCTAAACTAAATGATTAACTGTTTGGTTGGCAAATCCTTGCAATACCTCAGTGGAGCAAGTTGTAGGATCCATAGCTTAAAAGGGGTATCCCACTATCACGATTTGAGCCTCTGACACACTACGATAGCCTTACGACAAGCGTTCCGATGAAAAAATGAAATTTTTATCGGAAGGAACGGGTCTATCGTGAAAGCTAGACTCGGAGGCTCAAATCGTGATAGTGGGATACGCCTTTAAGTGACCGGGTGTCTGGTGCTAGAAGACCTTTACTTTAACTCTGCTTAGGTACTTAAAGGCATATTCTACAAACCACTATGGGTAAATATAACGTTGTGTTCAGTTTATCTAATCCTAATAGGTAGATTACATAATTTACATAGGAAATGTACTGGAATATACATGAGTACTGTCACCTATGGTAGTTAAAACTGAAATATGTAGCACTATACACTGCACGAACATCATTATTTTACATATGGATGCGCCCGGCGTATATAAGTAGGTATTTTGCATATGCATGGTCGTTCAATTCTCTGTGTTTATACACCTCATCTGTAGGCGTATATATGCAACCAGTGAAGAGGGCTTCACTGAGAGCGGGCGGGGGGAGGTGGGGGAGGGGATGGGGGAGAGGGTGGGGGGAGGGCTTCCTACTGAGGACACCTGTACTTCTACCAACACAAACAGGTGGGAGGCAGTGGGGGGAGAGGATATTTCCGCTCATATACGCCGGGTGTAAAATACAGCCAAGACACGTCCGTATATAAGGCCTGGGCGTATGTATATACATATAAATGAAAACAAGTCAATATTCAGCCAATACATGCACTTTCGCGATGGTGTATATATCATGAATAAAATGGTGGTTTTCGTGCAGTGATACATAGATCTATTATATTCTCTGAAAGTTTTCAGAAAATGACATGGATTTAACTATGTGCAGAGTAACATTTTTGATTTTTTTTTTTTTTTTTATTGATTTTTTTTTTTGACAACTTTCTTTAATCATTTACTTGGTTTTTACATCGTACGATTCTGATACAGTTGGTACATAAAGAGGGTACGCTGTTCAGCGCATACATACGCTGGTTTCCAACAGCTCCCTTATTAGCTTGTATACAAACAATAATTGTGGTCGTCACTATAGTTGCTTTACCACAGTCCACCCACATGGAATGAATATTTGACATTCAGATAACGGTATTTTTCAGATGAATACCTTTGATCATTCTCCTTGGTGATTTAGATGATATATATATAGATCTGTGTGGTACATTAGATCATGTCTCATAATATTATTATAGTATCAATCTCTACTTCAGAATCTAGCACGGTCACCGCCACCCTACCCCCACCATCACCCCCATTGTAAGTTAGAAATATGTTCTGCTATACCTTGAGCTTATTACGTTCAATTATCAAGAAAATGACATGTGGTTTGATTCACAAGGCACATTGACAGATATGCCTTTAAGAGTATGGAAAGTGATATCAATACTGAAGACGCAATTTATATCTAATCACAACTTCAGCGTAACGAAAAAAGTGGACTTTATACCCGACTATTAATACTCAATTAGGCATAGAGAAATGTCGCTAAGCCGATGTCTGCACTCATCAAATGGCCCTTTATCCAAGACGTCAGCTCGGAGCTTGTTATCCTCAGCAAATCTCAAATCCTTGATTGCACTATTGATTGTAATTACGTCGTTAGTGACGGTAATCGTCCCACTTAGTGTAATTGCATGTTTAGCGGTAAGCATTTGTTAATCACAGTTGTATTGCCATGGGAAAAAAACATTTTCTTTTGTTTCGAAAAAAGGTGATTAAAAAATTGGCGAGATAGCTCCTCATGTAAACTGAGAGATCTGGAAGCCCGGGATATTAATAAGAAGTTTCACTAACAGAAATATAATCAATTAATAATTCAAGATGTTTTTATGTCTGAAACAACAAGATCGATACATGTGTAAACACGTGCGAAAGTTAAACAATTTAAAAGAGACTGAAATCGAGAACAAGCATTCATGATGACAGGAAGAAATTTCGATTGGTTTGAAATAAAACGGCCGTATGTCACTTGCATTAGAAATGTATTGTTAACTTAAACGGTAAGTTACTTATGTTAATTAATCAGGCCCGTTTCCATTGGCCGACGAAAACGGTGTGGATTTTATGTGTTCTCCTAAAAGCCTTTTTACAATGGCCATCACCAATATAGAGTCAGGAACTGTCAACTTACCTTTAGCACTGCTGATGCAAAATGCAAACGGGCTATAGAAAAAATCTATGTACACCGTTTTTGTCGGCCAATGAAAAGAGGCCTTATATGTGAGTATTTATAAGCGATTTTCCACTAACTGACGAAAACAGCACTGATTAATTGAGTTCCTCTGAAAGTCTCTCTGTGTAAGTCGGCATCGATCTACCTGTGAGGGTGCTGTATATAAGCCATCTTCCACTAACTGACTATTCGCCACTGATCTGTAGTCGGGAACCACCGACGCCAGATCGGTGAATGGACACAAGGCCCGTTTTCATTGGCCGATGAAGATTGCTTAGACTTTTTGAGTTACACAGAAAGTCTGTCGGTGGTGCCACTGACTGTGCGTCGGTGTAGAAAAATCGCTGAGGATAGTAGATTTCACTGAGTGACCTAGCTTTCACTCAGCAGTGGGTGGTGCCACATTGCATAATCTAAGCAGAAAAAGTCGTGAGGTATTTCACGACCTTGGTTGTTCCCATTGACCGATATTGGGTCCACAGTGACAAAAGTCCGTCGGTGGTTCCTGACTGTAGATCGATGACGGGAAATCGGCCAATGGAAACGGGCCTATAGACATTCAGAACGATGTTAATCGATTATCTGTGCATAGAATAAGCAATAAGACCACCACCGACTGACTTGGTCAACGACTGACAGAATCAAAGGAGTTTCAATTTGTCGGTGATGTTCTTTATTTTTGGAGAACAGTGCTGTCGGTATGGACCTGTTAATTGTGGCAAAATTAAGGCATACACAGCACTCTCACTGACCTTTAGGTACTGACGTGCAGTCGTTGGTCAACTCCAACCGTCTTTTAGGAAGACAGTAGAAAATGGTTTTACTTTTTTTTCAATTATATTGACGGAATACCGTCTGCACAACCACCGAGTTCGGCGATACAGCCGTTCTTCCACTCGGACTTTAGTATCGTGTCATTGGATGTAATTCTGTACATGTAGAGGTGCGATCTGTGATTCTAGTTGGTGAGCGAATCAGTTGTTTTAGACCATTACCATTTATCCACGTTTTGAAGTCAAGTACATTGTTATCGTTGTTGCATAGGTAGTCCAGATTCATATCACCCATGAGGATGATGTCTTTGCGATTTAGGTTGTACGTATCAAATAAGGTTTGTAGAACGTCCATAAACACTTGGACATTACCCTTGGGTGGTCTGTAAACATTCACATAGAAGATGTCACGTTGACCCTGTCTATTAAGGCGTAAGAATTGGGCTTCAATATCTTTTGTTGATATGTCGAGATTACCATTATCTAGCTTCAGTAAGTTAAGGTTGTTTTTATAATAAGTGCATACTCCTCCACCGATCTTTGGTGTATCATTGTTAGTGTCTGACCAAGACCTATCTAGCCTTATGCATGAATAATTCTTAAGTGAGATCAGGTAGTCAGGTATTTGATTCGTTAGCCAGGTTTCTGAAAAGGATAATATATCAAATTTGTCCTGAAGCTCTATTCTAACTGATTCAATTTTGTTGGTCAGGCTCCAAATATTTAAATGACCGAATTTCAAGCCTTTGACCCCTTCATAAGTACTATCCATTGATTGTTTTTACTGTACACAGTTTATCATAGCGGTAGTTTGACTCAGTGCCAGTACAGTTTGTACACATTACGATATGAATAGTGTGGGAAAATTGGCTTTTAGTGCCCCCCCACATCAAACATACTCTCTCAACCATCTATATAGCATTCTGGATATGGCGTGTGTAACCATAACTTCGACAATTCTCCAATCAGTCAGTTAAAAAAGGTAGTGAAGGTTTGAAAAGGGTTAACTTAATCTCCATAGTTTTGGAGTCATAGATTTATTTTCATTAGGGCTATCGGGAGGGAAAATTTTGGCGCTGCCAGGTAGATATAGTTTTAGTACTATGAGTCAACGACTCATAATACCTCGCTTCTCGACGCCGCAACTTGTTTACAACACGTCGCATTGTCGAGGGTCTAACTGGTTGCATAGTCATGAAATTTCAGGGTACATGGAAGTTAGAGAAAAACAGAGGATCTTTTAGAATTGAGGGGACAGAGAGATAAAAGTCTAATAGTTATTAGCAGTCTGCATTTCTACAACAGGTTTAGACGTGCGAGACGGCTAATGGATTGTTCGTAAAGCAACGTATGAGCTCCTTGAACCAGAGTTGGCAAAGGTCCGAGTCGGGATGTATACCGTCGGGTAGGTTGGTGTAGTTGTGGCACACGCTGGATGGTTTGTTTTGGTGATTATGTTTAGCAAACCATGGGGTCGGCAAACAACGTAAAGTGTTCCATTCTACGATATTTGCATTAAAACTCACTATGGCGTTGTCGACCACCAATTTATGTGGTGCTTACATATAATTTTCTGTTACCTAGAAGATACATCGATAATTTCCACCAGTGTGTCTGGGGCATGATAACAGGTAATCGTCCATAACGGCCTCCATGATTGTTGACTAAAGTCGACTCACATTGTTCCTGGTTCTCCTTGGCGTACAAAAAGAACCTATACATGTGATCAATTCAATGAGTAGTGCATGAGATGCTCCATTGTCCCAGGGACAATCTCTAGCTGGGTCCCTGGGAGTGACCGATCATGGTTCTGTTTGGGAGCTTAGCAACGAAACAAGGGACTAACATGGGTGGAATATCAAGGCCAATTGGTCCAATTCTGCAAGAGTAAGGATGATTTTAGTATTGGATATGTTTGAATTCCAATACTAAAGAAGAAGGCAATTCAATTTGGACGGATGTGTCATCAGTTTTCTTTTTTTTCTTATTCATCAATTCTATATTGGTTTACTATAATTGACAATTAGTAGTTGTGATATACACTAATAAAAGATCGAACGTCAGTACAACGTCTGGTTTTCATTGGATGATAACGTAGAAATTTCGCAAAGCCAAGCGAAGTCATTCAGCGATCAATTAAATGACATATTAGTTAATGCTAACCACTCAAATTGCTTTCAGAATTTATCTAAGCCCTAAGTCTTAATACGGATATCATTCACTCATCTGTAATAAAAAAAAACACCAGCTAGAAAAATGCTCCAACATTTGTGTATTTAGAAAAATAATGCTGCATGTAAGAACGCCTAGTTAAGGTGAATGTATGCTCTATACCTGAATAAAAAATTGTAACAGACGACCAACAAGGGAATTTCGGTGCACAAGCGTACCAAAATCCGGTTTATTAAAAAGCCTACAAATCAGACATGTTGGAACAAATTCCATATTCGATGTAAGCTCTTCAAAACATGGGAACATATTTATATAGAGCATCCGGACCATGCTGTACAATTCACAGAACGAGATAGTAATTTACGGTTTGTACGGACCAAGGCATTTATGCCGAGTTCCGTACAAACCGTAAATCAATATCGAGTTCTGTGACTTGTACAAGCATGGTTGGACGTTATGTATTTACTATATACCCAAAATTTAATAAAAAAATCATTAATTTAATTTTTAACAACCGATATGTTAATAAACGTGTATGGCAAGGTGGTCCGTATTTTAGTGTATGGACCAGCTGTCTGTACAGTATTTTTACGTCATATGCCGAAACGGTGCGTATTTACAGTATATACGGCATGGCTATATAGTAAAGAGCTGTTTAAGTAGTATAGACTAATGTCATGTCATAAAAACATAAATATATGGACAATACATGTACATGGTTACTGAACTAGTAGGGATGACCGTTTAAGGTCTTTTGACTCAAACATACAGCCCAACGCCTCAGGCAGAGGGCCAAAAGTTTGAGTGGAAAAAAGGCAGTTACGGCATCCCAACGGGCTTAATAACTATGTATTCTTTTCAATCAATGTCTCCTAGTTGTTTAGAAAAAGCTGACTTTCCTTCCCTGCGACTCACACCCAGTTGCCTTAGACAACCACTTCCATTCATCGCAGCCCACTGTCTCACGTCCCACTAAAGTGGTCTATGAATTGTTGACGATATGTGACAGGATCGGCAGCTAGGAGCTCTTCAGCGAGCTGCGGACTGACTATCTCTGTGTCACCAGCTGGGGACATCATCTTTTTCAAATCATTTGGCATATTTAGACAGTATCAGGTGAATTCCCCATGTTAAATACTTCAATGTTTGGTCATTATACATTCTTACTGGTCATGAGGAGTATATAAACATCTCCGAACTCACCAAACAGTAGATAACTAACCCGAAAGTCCAAAACGACAGATGTGCTCATTGTGCAAGCGCAAAAATAGCTCTCCACCCTCCTAATTATAGTCTCTACTATTCGGTAAGAGAGTGTATAACAGAAAATATCTCTCGAGAACAGCTAGAAACTGCACACTCCCTGAATCGTAATTTGTATGAAATGGCGAGATGCTTGAGCAAACCTCAGCTATGCGAGAGCTCTGCTCAATGCTTCATCGCTTTGTGAGTGCCTTGCTTACATATTATATTGAATATATTGCATGGATCTCTGTGTGTACACCTTCGTATATGCTTATGACCCTGTTCAAAAGTAATTTTTTTCGATTGCGTGATTTGTATTTATGGTCAGCAGTACCTTAACATTGAACTGTAGAGAAGCCCCCCCCCCCCCCCCCACACACACACACACCTTTATGCTATACTGCTCTCGTGGGCATTGCGATAAATTTTCTCTGTGAGCCAAATGCTGGGTATAGCGGACTTGAACATTATCTATAGCATCATTTGTAGCAGCAGGCAGTACTTGATAGACATTCGCATACAGGCACATAATTATTGATAATCTTTGATGTATTGAGACTAATCTTGTGTCCTAGAACTTGCTTGTCCTCCTCGATCGATCACCTGGATGGTCTTTAGATTGAAATGACTTGTGCTAAATTGATAAGATTGTTAGCCTACATGAAATCTCAATCTGTGACTATTACTTTTCGGTGTTGATTTGGTATACAGTAGATTCTTTTAAAGTATCTAACAAATTGTACTTTGGATTGATGATATCTATCGCATCAGCCAATTAAGGCCTGACAATTAAAACCAGCTGCAACTAATCTGTAACTGATGTCGCTGTCTGCTTTATCGACGCCCTTAAAGAAGTCAATAAACAAATGATTAAAACAAATATCGTCAAATGCTAGTAGGGTATTCTTAGGCCTGGCGTCCACTTATTACGGTAGAAATTAAGACCTACCGATATAGCACCGATACAAAAAGCAAATATCGGAGACATATTGGGAAGGTGCGAATTCATAGACATAGGTCTAGACATGCCAATCCACCGTGTATTGTAAGGTTTTTTTTGGCGCCCAATCGCAGAAACCTGGTCAACTGCCCCGATATCAGGGGACCTTCCGACGCGATTTTGATTTTTTTGGATGTGCATCGTAGACTGAATCAGCCCCATATCGTAGTAGGTGAACGCGTGGTCTTATGTTACTCTGAATAGCATTCAGTACTAGGTTCCCATGTGAAGACTAAGGAGGAAAAACAGTTGTTGCAAGGAATTCAAAACCAGAATCGTCACATGACAATTTTTGGATATTCGCGTATTTGATTTCTCTGTAAACATGGCCTGTGAGCGGAAATATCCAGCAACAAAGTGGTCGACGTGTTTCCGTCACTTTCCACCCTCGAAAACATATATTTCCATTTGTCATTGGTCAGTTGATGGATAATTCCATCTTATTTTAGCAGTTTTGATTATCTAAAACTCAATTGGTTATCAATTATGTTTCTAAAATTGTTTATAATTTTTGCTCTTAAACACCTGTGAACTTCAGTTAGGCCACAAATATACATATCCAGTGGTCATGTAAGGTCTGCGCATAGAGAGTTGGCTGATGGTACAGAATGCCAGCGTCACCATTGCAGTGAACTTACCCTATCACTGTCAGCCCACTTAATAGTCTCACAAGGACGCTGTTTCCATTGAAAAGGGACAGTGCGCTTGCTCCTGATCATGAGTTATTTGTGTGACTTCAAACAATGGGTCTGAAATCAAGTTCTCATTTATGTCAAACTAAGCCTCTTCATCACTGATTAATCAGAGTTACATTAACCCGGCTTAATGACTGGGACCAGTTTTTACGGACACGCCTACACGGGTTTGATTCCCTGCTTTGATTAATCGGCCTTTTACTAATTCTTATTTTTTAAGGTTCTGACCAGTTTATGATTTCTTCGCCCATGTGCCTATGACATAATGACAGCACAAAAAAGAGCCAGCTTGATGTTGCGTTCCCTAAAATATGATCATGCTGTAAACAACGCCCACCTCAAGTCAGTATCAAACATCCGTAAAAGGACCCCGGCATTCTATTTAATTAGTTTTGTTTCTTTCGTCATATGCTTTACCAATGGTTATATGTTCGAGGTTCAGAAGGGATATTCACCGAGCTTCTCAGGTACACCGATGAACTACGATTATTACCTCTCCATACAAAATAAGAATCGCAGCGGTATCCTCACTGATATCGGGCCAGTAAGACGGGTCTCTACGATAAGGCCCATTTCCATTAGCCGATTTCCCGTCTCCGATCTACAGTCAGGGACCACCGACAGACTTTTGTCACTGTGGACTCAATATCGGTCAATGGAAACAACCAAGGTCGTGAAATGCCCCACGACAATTTCTGCTTAGATTATGCAATGTGACACCACCCACCACTGAGTGAAAGCTTGGTCACTGAGTGAAATCTACTACCCTCAGCGATTTTTCTATACTGATGCACAGTCAGTGGCACCACCGCAGACTTTCTGTGTAACTCAAAAAGTCTAAGCAATCTTCGTCGGCCAATGAAAACGGGCCTATACACTGATGTAACTCCACGCACTACAATACGCTTCCGATGAAAAACGTACAGAGTCTATGACAATCAAACATGTTCGATTGTCGTAGTGCATCGGCGTGCACCAGTGACCCATTTGGCCGCCAATCCTTGTGAAGTAATCCACAGAAAATGATGGAATTTACAGATTATCTAGAATACAAATACTCCATTATTTCTTGCAAATATAATGAAATCTGATTATGAATAAAAACTCTATTATTGTTACAGCTTAACTAAGAACCGAACCATAGATGATATTGTTTGTATATACCAGCTGCCATCTTGTTTGACCAAATCGAGTTATTGCTATGGGGCGGTCCATGAATTATGTCACACTTTTTTAGGGCATTTTTAGGACTCCCCAACCCCCTGTCACATTTTGTCACACATTTCATGCCACCCACCAAAATATTATGTCACACTTTCCAAAACACCCCCTCCCCATTTTCTTTCTTATGTACGATAGCATAACATAACAGTTATTACATCTTTGACAAAGCTACTGTAAAAGACCATTAATTTAGAGGGAGATATTACATGAGACAAAACTCCTGATCTCCTAGATCAATGAAAAGCCTTTTGTACTTCACCATACTTTACTGTAGTAATTATCATTTTAGACCAACCAATCATATGCAGTGCTGAACTTTTGATAAAGCATATTCTGCTCCTGGTCTAGTCTGCTCTAGTGAATTACTATCAAAATCGACATCTTCCTCATTGTGGTACTCTACATCTTGCTCCTCCATGCTATATATGATGAAACACATTTATGAGTTCAACCTGGGCACTGTACAAAATTTGGCAGGCAGTTCATTTGGGAATTTATTCTTGCGCATAATCATTGACCCCATCAAGCACAATTTTAAAGAAACCTGTAGATAATCCCTTCCTAATCTATAGCTGAGAATATATTTCCAGTGGACAAACTGGTAGGGTTCCTGTATGTGTGAATAGGGTTATGGTAGTAATCATTATCAAATGCATTTATGGTAGAAATCATCATCACTGAGGGAAAGGCCTTCTTTTTCATGTGAGGTGACCACTGAAGATTACAAAATGTGTGCAGTCTGCCACTGAATAAATGTACCCAGATACTTCCAGCTTATGGCATAATTAATAATATCACTGCATTTTAACTTTGTTAATGTCATCTGCTTTACTAGTTTTATGACTACATCCTTAGGGATCTGTAATGTGTCTGTAAAGAAATGATTGACCTGAAATTGTTGTCTCCTATTCCACCTGAAAATCATCTACCCGAAAAGTGTCAAATAGTCAGTGCCATAATCAGCCAAAATCATCAGGTGAAAATGTGGCAATAGGCATCTTGCCTCCCTGGCAGAAACCTGTCCTCATTGATCAGAAGCAGGGAACCCTTCTCTGTTGTTACACTTAACCACTTGTAGTATATACTTGTACTGACATTCCTATATCTGGACATTCTCCTATTTGGCAGCCTTTTCGAGTGGGTGGGTGTTTGACTATTTCAGTGATTTGTGTATGCAACCTTAACAGGATATCCATCCATAACTACATATCATCATACTTTTCCCAACACCCTTCCAGCATGGGCAAAGTCTTGGAAAGCCGCCTCTAAAGTCTTGGAATTTAGTGATGCGTGTTCCGTCACACTTCTCTGGACACCCCCCCCCCCCCCGTGTTTTTAAGGCTGCCCCCCCACCCCCCTAAGTGTGACATAATCTATGGATTGCCCGGGCTATGGATTAAGACAAAATGAGGCGTTGAGACACATCTCATATTACTGTACGTCATCTGTGACCTTACAGCGTCTGCAGACTCGGACATTGATCACCCAAACTAGGATTACGTGTACGATTACACATCCACCCACATAGAATGCCAAGAGTGTCTTGTGTCATCAAATTACATACTCCAGGCCGGAAGGGGGCGGAACGGGCGATGCTTTAAGCCGCGCCCCCACTGCGCTTCCAACACACTACGGCAAGCGTTCCGACATCCTCCAGACACACAATTACCTTTTCTGTTGGAATGTACGGGTTTATCGTAGCTGGGGTGTTTCCAACACACTCCAACACACTGTACCACACTTCGACATGATTAGGAAAGAACCGCCATGCCACAAGCACACAAACTAAATCGTAACTTATGATTGGTAGGTCGTAGGCACTAGACTACGTAACAGTGTGCCAAAGGCATTCTGTACTATGCAGCACCCCCTCCCGACACACATCCACCCTCATTTTATCGGTATTGATGCACCTCTTATATTGTGGTGTGTGTTGGTACCATAGTCATATGTTTATTTCCGCAAAACCTGTTCCGAGACACTGCAACATACTGCGACAGAGCCCTTCCGACGGGGCTACAATTTGAAAATTCATACCGTAGGTCTACTTATATCATATAGATTTTGTTTCTCGTAGGACTTACAAGTGTATTTTCCCTATTTCTTCATAGTATTTCATTTACAGAGATGTCATTCGGGGTTAGGAAAACAGTGGAAATAGTATTCATGTGGATTAATTCGCCTAAGAGGGACCAAGAAAACGTAGAATACACCTCAGTGTTGGCGTGGGGCTGAGGGTCTCTTTCCAAAAATCGCCGATTTATTCCTGTGTATTAGCCTCAGTTGATAGCATCAAGGAAACAGTGAACTATGCCGTCTCAACTGTGCATTCGATTTTTACTTGTTCAATCACTTCGACATCTATTTATTGCTGAACACCTCCGTTAAGATCAAGTAAATTGAATTGTCAAGTATCAATTGTTCAAGCTGATTCTAAAGCGAAATTCACACGGTGGGACTTGTGTACCTGACAGGGCCTTCGTTGGAGACAACAGTCCCCAGTTCCCTGAGACTGGTGATTAACATGGCCAATTGGCCCCGACAACTTCCCTTCCCGAGGTGTAGGATGCCAAGAGATTCGAATTTAAACCTGTTTAAAATTCTTGGGTATCAAGGGTACTTGAGTCTATGGGTGGTTGTCCTGGAACTTTTTCTGAGATTAGGTATGAGGTGTGTTCCTCTATGTGAATTAAATCCGCCATTTTTACTTGAGATTGGGAGAAGCAATGCAATGGCACCTTCATATGAGATTTTAGTACTAGAGGAGAGCTGGCGGAACCTGGAAAGGAGGTGGGAAGTACACCAGTCTCAGGTATATTTGTCTTTACGTGTTAATCCCACTTTATTAGATTCACCTTTTTCTATGAAACAGCACACCTGCGATATCTGATGGTGGCAACGTTAACTAACCTTATGTCATTACCTTATTTCAACACATTGTTGTGAGACGAGAGTCAATCGCTAGAATGTAGTACAAGTGAACTGCATTTCAATGATGGATGATCTGATATTCAATATAAATAAAGCTTCATTTGAAGAAAAAAAAAAACTTTAAAAAAAAAATAACATTGATTTCTTGTTTTTGTTTTTAGTATTTTGTAACCTCATGTTCCTCGTACTTTAAGCTAATTTCTATGTTAGTATTCTGTTGTGATTATGCTTGGAGACGGTATTCAATCTGTTTGAATTGTACAATGTCACAGAGTGACGTGACGCAACCATGAGACACAGACACAGTTTTGTACCAGAGTGGCGTTTGAGTTGTGGCTGATTTTATAAATCACTCGTATTATTCTGTGTCATACTAGCAGACATTTAAATAGGAGCATCATGAATGCAACCACACCTTTTTTCCTTAGCAGCTCACGTTCTGGTAGCTGATTGGTCACTTTATTTATGCACCTCGTTAAACAAAATACACCTTATGCCATGCCCCGTCGCACACAATCACTCAATGTTATGCCTATGGCTTAGGAGTAGAATAAATAATACTAATGCTAATAGGTATGTTTAGACACATTCACTGGTTGCATTCTGCTCAAGGATGAATGTGCAGTCATGTGGATTATTTAAACACTACTGTTTCCAGTAAAGAACATTTCCCTTTCAGGACGTTACGACGCTATTCCCAACAGAATCACCCCTGTGCCCTGGACTCAGACAGCGTCATTACTTATACGGAGAAAGAAAATAGATGCCTCGAATCCGATTACTTTGACGAATCCCTCGGGAAATGGGAGATGGAGTGCTTGATTAAGATACTTCAATGGTTTATATTGCATCCTTCCTTCACCATCGCCAGACACATCAAAGGCAGACCACTCTGTACATCTAATTTATTCTGTTTCCCTGAGGAAGATTGTGAATGAGAAAAATGGTACAACGGCATCCTTGTCCGGAACTCTTTTCATCAAATTTAATGAGATATATTCAGATAATATAATTATGTTTTATCATAGTCAATGGTCGGGATGTAAAACATATCGTCAAGTTTTGGTCTCTACATCCCGATTACGACCAGTTATATTGGTTTCTATGTGAGGAGATGAGTCATTTAAATTGCCCATTTCTATTAGGACCAAAAATGACTGCATTTGGTGCACCCCTCTAATAAGATTTCACACCCTCTAATTGGCATTCTGTATTCCAGTCCAAATAAAGCCACAAGGGCGCCAGGTACACAGTATTCCCGCTAGGTGGCATCATTGAGATTATAGGAATATTTGGGTTGCATTCTTGGTTGCATTGATGTACGTGTTTAGCACGGGAGGCAGGCCAGTGGATAATCAAGGCTTTAAGCCTAATTCTATAAGAATTCTTGTCACATAGAGCGTAGTGAGAACCTTGTACATAATACCACTTAGACAGCGTGAGATCTTATGAGAGGGGTGCACCACCAGTCACCATTTTGTAGCAGCTCCTCCACACCAACCTCTAAGTTGGAACAGGCTGTAGGCAGAGGTGGTGGCCAATCTAGTAAATCTCCGGAACATATGGTAGACCTAGTGGGAAATGTGTGAACTGTGGCTGAGCACAATCTTCCGACCCACCACTCTCCTAGCACAGATTATGCGCTCTACTTACTGTGGCCGCTTATATCTCTGCCCCAACCTGCCTGTTTTGGCCCAAATCTGGCCTATACGCCAGTTTTTGAAATATCCTAATTTTTTTGCGCTTTGGGGAGTATTTTGTGGTTTTTTTATAAATAGAGATGCACATTTTTATATGGTTAGTGATATACACTCATTTATGTTATTTGTTATGTCAAATTAGACATAGTCATAGAGATTATTTGTGTTCACTTGAAGGGTAGTCTAATCAAATATGGATTCTCATTATAAAGTGGCTTTAAGCTGAAAAAGAAACAGCCAAATTGTCTGTGAAGCTCATTTTGCAATATTTCCCAAATCATAATATGAGTTGTTTGAGTTTCATAACTTTTGACAGATGCCTCGTTTTGAATTTTTTTAAATGTTGGCTAGTTACCGTGGGAACCAGCATATTACGTCATTAGGTTGAGGTAGAGATTAGCGCTAGTGCCACAAAAGATCTGCTGGGAGAGTGTCGAGCTACAATGATCCATATTGTTGTTAATCTGCAGATTACTTTATGCCCTCTGTAATACGTATTAACAAGATCCATTTCAATGAACCCAGATTGGTGTGACATGGGATCCCGCGCGTGGTCTATTAGTTTATAAATCCATCATCATCATCATACCGCGAGCTGTAGTGAATAGGGATAATAGTCAGCCCCAATAACCCCGTCATAATGCATGATCTCGGGTCTGGAGACTACATTATCAGTGATTAGCATTTCTCTGATGAATCTCTGCCGCCCACCTCCAATTACAACACATGCGTGCGGCCTAGATCACCTGACCCACTGAGTCTCAGATGCCGCTTTTTCGTTGTTCCAATTCTGAGCGTGAACGTTTACCCAACAACTCACGTCATCCCAATGCTGTTTTCATCAGCCGACAAAAATGGCACCGACTAATTGAGTTTCCGATGAATGACTGACAGTGGTAACCAGCAACTGTATGTCTGTATCATATCATCGGTAAGGGTGCAGTGTTTGACTTGTTTTCACTACCTATCATCCGTCCAAACAAAGGAAATTTCCAGGCTGAAATTTTGAGCCTCACCGATGAAATCAAAGTGTTTTGAATCTGTCGGTCGTTGACCAAGTCAGTCGGGGGTCGCTTTATTGCATAATTTTCAACAGACGACCATTTCAAATATAACGGCGTTTCCATAGACCGTATTACGTTCTGGTGCCAAACATTGGGATATCCCTTCATAAGTGCAGCAGTCGGGATCCTAGACATCTCAATTTTTTAATTCTACATTATATTTAACTCTACTATGCTACAATGCTACGTCTATGCAGTGCTTCTCAGAGTTTGGATTTGTTTGGCACCAAAATGACGTCAGGACTAATGCGGTCTATTAACCGATGTGATGTTTGTATGGTGATTCTCGATTGCAGATTGGGTGCCATTTAATTAACCAATGGAACATGGCCTCAAGGGCCGGTTTCCATGGGCCGTTTATTCCGCATCGGTTCGACGTCAGTAACTATTGACAAATCGTTTGCAAATACCAATGAAAAATCGGTGAATAGAAATGAGTCAGCATGTGAAGTGGCCACTAATTACTTTTTCGAAGATAATGTAATCAGGACACCACTGACCGACTACCCGACATACCAACTGAACGAAAATGCTTTGATTGTGTATCCTCAAGCTAAAACCTGGAAAATGAAGTAGCCTTAAAGTATACACTTCGAATGGTTATCGGAACTGAAATAATTCGTGCCGTTTTTGTTGGCAAACGAAAACATATTTAAAAGGTGTGGGGCTGCTTATGCTGGAGACACATAAAGCGAGAAACGCAGCGATTTCCGGAATCGCCAAATCAAAATGTTATGTATGACATGTCATGTATGTAGCAATATCTCCCACCGATAGTTTAGCGTCCCAGAAGTAAAGTTCTATCATGTGAAATGTGACATAATAGCTCGCATACAGGCTATTTTGTGTTGGCGATTCTGGAAAATGCTGCGTTCATCGCTCGGTGTGTTTCTGACTTTAAAGAAATGTCGTTTCACACTTCAACGCAGATTGAGTTTCAGTATGGCGTTCTCTTTTCTTGGTGGTTCCATATTTTAGAAAAATGACTACTGAAATCAGATGAATTATCTCAGGGAGCGAGTCTAGTTTCCATTGACCAATATTTTCTTCAAATATTGATACTGAAACATTTATCGGTAGCGTTTGGGCATGAACGCCATGGATATACATTGACTGTGACGACTCTGATTTTATTTATAAATAGGTCTATGCTATCCACAACTAAATTATGTGTCAACTGCAAAATAAACGAGGGTACTGTTTAAGAAATTATCAAAATGGTCCTGCCCTAACACCTCTAGTAGGTTTTTAAAAACACCTAATTTTTACTGGTATATCGTTCTGAGATTATTTAACTGGCCGATGTTTGCCAAGCTGTCATCACCATATTTTCCAATTACGCTTTCTGGTGTAAGCAGCAAAAACATTGAGCACTCTTAGTTTTAATAAGCGACCCATGTATGCAGAAAGGACTACAGTTGGATTGGGCTTGTTGACGATGCAATACACGAAACAAAATCCAATAGCTTCATTCTGCGTTTGAACTTGAAATCATTGTGAGACGTTCCAATCTGTCTTGACATCCCTTTTTTCTCCCCTACGATATATGGAAAACCGATTTAACTCGATATGTAATCGTGATGGAATTGCGAAAAGTAAGAAATAATCAAATTATAATTTGGAGATGCATGTTCAGCATTTGTCATGCTGCATACATGTTCAGCATTCGTCACAAGGCAAATTCTGCATTTCTCACGAGCCCAATTCAGCATTTAACAGGAGGTAAGTTTAGCCTTTGTCACGAGGCAAGTTTAGCATTTGTCACCAAGCATGTTAGAATTTGTAACGAGGCAGGTTCAATATCAGTAATGAGGCAAGCTAGGCATTAGCCCTAAGGAAAGTCTAAAATTCCTGACAACTTTCTTTGCAAATCAATTCAACGTGGATTGAGTTGGAAAGGAACTGGAGCAAGGGTAAAGAAAGAAGTAATGATGGGAAATCGGTCGGCAAGGGGGATAATAACACCAAATTTCACCGATATTTTGAAAGGATTTTCAGCGCCCACACCATCCTCCAATTATTTGCACATTTGAATGAGTTGCTCCTAAAAGGAATTTATAAGCAATATGTCCCAATGACGACAAAATGTCTGGCGATTTCCGGTAGTCACACAATCTTATAAGCAAATAAAGGAACCGAGGTATGTACTTAGAATTGTAAAAGATCGGCGATTTCGATAGTCCGATTCCACCTGCTAACCAGCTTTTGTTCCCTCCTGTAGAACTAACAATATCACCGAACTGATCATCGAAATGCTACAAAAGTATGCCATGAATCTAAAATAAAATCAGATGCTGAACTTCCAAGGTCCACTAACCGAAAACAAACAAAAATCAGAGAACATATGATGGTGATGGATTTCATTTTCGATTTCAAGCGAATTTTGGCAACATATCTAATCTAAGGTATCGCAGAAAATCAGTCGGCAGCTTGAAACAGAGCAAATATTCAAAATCGCCAATTCATTGTGCAGATTTTCTTGTGCTTGCACCACTGTTCCCAGATTTGTACATTACAACAAATTTTCCTCCTAAAAATCGCCGACAATTTTGTCGGTAGTTGGAAACAGGCTTATCAGGGGATGGTAAACGGTCGACTCACCTGCAGATCTTGGCGCACAGATGTGGCCACCTTGCGGCTTCTTTCTGTGGGTGTTTGCTGGACTCGTCTCTTACTGGTACCCCCCAGGCCAGCCCCGACACGAGAACGAGGCTGAGAAAGGCGGCCAGCAGCCTCCACGTGACGAGCGTGACGGCGCGCTGCATGCTGGTCCTGTCCTGACTGCGCACGCGCGGTTACAACCCGGGAGAGAGAGAGTGGGCGCTAGTTTAGTGATAGGACGGAGAACTGGATCTGAACCCCTGCTAATGTATAGGAGGCGGGTTGTTGGGTGATAGGCTTTAGGAGGAAGGTGGTGGTTGGTGGTTGGTAGATGGTGCCTAGTAGTTGGTAGGTAGAAGGTGGTATGTGGTGGTCAGTGGGTGGAAGGTGGTGTGTGGTGGAAGTGGGTGATGTTGGTAGGTGGTGTTGGTAGGCGGTGGGTGGTAGCTGGTTAGGGCAGTAATGCTGGTGGCTATGAGTTGTTGGTTCTCTATGTGGACCTGCTCACAGACCTGCTCACAGACCTGCTCACGGCTGTAGTATTGTGTGAGTGTGAGCTCCTCTCTGTCTCCTTCACGTGAACTACTTCCCGCAGGTTGGCCTCTTCTGTTGTGGACGGCGCCACCTCCCGGCGGCCTTTTAAAGCGGCTCAGCGAGCCACGTGGTGCAGGCCGGTGTGACGCGTGAGGTGGGCGCTGTGAACTGAGTGTCCGACACCGGCCATCCGCCACTCGCACACTGCCACGGCTACATGCACGTTATTGACAGGTTTCAGGTGAGTGCGCCTGTATGCTGCGAGTGGTTGAGGCGTAGTAATATCCGAGCACATGCAAGGATCCGGCATAGAGTCAACCCAGGGGAGGATTCAACTGGTCTATATTCTATTAATTATCTACCTTTATCAAACGGCTGGCATGTCAATTTTAGTTCACTTTAGTGATGCACCATTTATTGATACAGTTCATCTTTCCGTATGCGCCTGTTTTTGCAGCCTGAATCATACACCATATCAGTATGCGCCTGGTATGTCCATACATAGATCCTATGGGTTTACTTGGGACAGTTTGAATTAAGTAGATGGTAACACTGCACGAACATCATTATTTTACATAGGAATGCGCCCGGCGTATATAAGTAGGTATTTTGCGTATACAAGGTCGTCCAATTCCCTGTGTGTATACACCTCATCTGTAGGCGTATATAAGCATCCAGTGAAGAGGGCTTAACTGAGAGAGGGCGGGGGGGGGGGAGGTGGAGGAGGGGGGTGGGGGAGGGCTTCCTACTGAGGTACCTGTACTTCTACCAACACAAACGGGCGGGAGGCCGTGGGGGGAGAAGATATTTCCTCTCATATACGCCGGGTGTGAAATACAGCCAAGACGTCCGTATATAAGGCCTGGGCGTATATATATACATATAGATGAAAACAAGTCAATATTCAGCCAATACATGCACTTCTGCGATGGCGTATATATATAAATAAAATGGTGGTTTTCGTGCAATGTAAATGACCTGTGACCACGAAAATGGCACTGATTAATTGAGTACCTATAAAAGCCTTTTTCTTTTGGCCGACTATTCGGCAGCGATTTGCAGTCGTAACTCATCGATCGATTTCTTTAAGTACACGACGCCATATCGGTTAAAGGAATCAAGACATACAGAGACATATCTCATCAATTAATAGTGCATAGATTATGCAATATGACTACTACCGACATACTTCGTCGACAATCGACAAAATTAGAACATTTTGATTTTTTTTTTTTTTTTTTTTAGATCTTTATTTCAATTTCTCCCACTAGGGGAGTTCTTCCAATTGAAGATTTCATCGGTGAGGCTCAAGATTTTAGTCCTGAAATTCTGTCGGTGAGACCAAGGCACTGAAAATCAGGCAAACACTGGGCCCTCGCCGATTATATGATACCCATATATTTGTAGTCAGTGGCACCCTGGAGAAACCTCTAGGGAAACAACAATGATCGGTACCATATTCGTTGGCCATTAGAAAATTGCCTTAAAATTCTATCGGTGGTGCCTCTGACTGCAAGGCGGTGTCATAAAGTCAGTGAGAGTGCAGTAGATGCCTGGCTTGACCATCCAGATGAGTCTCCTCACTGATATCGAAGCGCCTCAATTTTCTGTTGTTGATGGCTTAATTACAAAATCTTCACAAAATTATTCGGTGACTGTGGTAGTGACCATTTCAACTACCAGGCTGTTTCCATGTATCAATCTGGCTTTGGTATCAAGAATGATTGATTGGTGGTTCTCGACGGCTGAGGGGTGCCGAATAATCGGCCAATGGAAAATGGCCTTATTTTAAACATGGACAATTACCATCAAGTTATATATAGACCATGATTGATCGGCGATTTTTGGGAAGCAGTCATTCTATTTATTATAACATCCAAATATATAAAGGACGGTGGTGCAAGCGCTAAAATTCCAAAGACTCCAAAGATCGACGATTTATTTTGTCGATGGAGTGTTCTTGCTGAACCCAGGATTTCCCGACAAAAATCGCACCCTGTTGAATTGATCTAGATCTGCGACCTTTTATCAAGAAGTGGTGCCAAGAATTGGCCAAAATAGGGACCCACATCGGTCAGTGATATTTTATCATTTATCTTATGCCACTATCCGACTTCGAGAATGATTTTGTTAAAAAGCCGTCGGTGGTGGTCGACAAATCAATCGGCGGCCAAAAGTCGGCCGATGGAAATGGGCTTTATGAAATCTCAATTTGCCCACTCGAGGCAGGACGCCAGTGTTCTAATTACAGCGTGATTTACGACCGCCGATAAGGCGTGGTTAATGACTGGTAAATAGCGCTGCAGATAGTCATCGTCCACCTGCGGGACGGCGGAGACGGGGTATGTAACCTCATGGACCGTAGGGCGGATCAGGCAGAGATAACATTGATTTCACCTCCGACCACAGAGATTTATGTATCTATCTGGGTGGCTTGATTTTAGTAAACAAGTCCTCGACACGGTAATGAGTAAGCGCCCGTAGATAACGTCGTTACCACTGTAATCTGATATAGCATCGGTTTACCGTAGAGCACTACGCATCAAGGTAAAAAGCGTTCAGAAAATAAAGGTATATCGGACAATAGAGAGTCGGTTAAAAGAGACCGTTACATTCAGGTATGTCAATGTTAAACATCATTCAAAAAATACAAAATGGTTCACTTTATGGTTACAAGAAGTACCAAAAACAAATAGTTGTATGAGAGGCTTGGAAACAATCTGTAAAGAGAGGTATGCCGAAGCATATCACAGTTCCTACTGCTTCAACATCATAGCGTGAACAGCATCAAATCAAATCGACTTTACTCATAAATTCCTAATCATCTTTGTATACATGTAATATATATCCTATAAGCTTTGTTAATGTAAAGATCATTACCAGTTATCACAAATTGACCAGAATAACTACCTAAAGTAAATGTCAATTCTTGTACATTTAATTTAGCAAAATGACTAGAAAAGAACTATTTTCTAAAAAGTAAGTATAAAGGTTGATAATTAAAACTCAATTCATTTATATTGAGTTAAAGCTGTTACTTTCAAGGTGTAGGAGGACACCTGCATACCCAACTTAAAACTCTGGGCTCACCATGGTAAATTATTTATTTAGAGGTTAAGATTTATGAAATATCGTAAATGAATATAGAGAAATTACAAAAGGTTTGTTTTCACAGAGCAACACCTATGCAGTTTTTTTGTAATCTTTCACAGTACTACACATCAAAGTTCAAAATCACCGACCCTGCTTTTAAAGAAACACACATTTTCAGTCTATCTTCTACATAAATCGCTCAAATTCGTAAATCAAATAGATATATTTTACATATTGTGTAGACACAAATTAGATATGACAGTAGCTCGGTTCTACAATTTGCCTAGCTGCAGCAGGCCAGCAGATCTCTTGCTACCTGCCTTCTGTGAGGCAACTTTGGAGCTCATGCAGTGCTTCCGTATTCCCATATATACCTATGGCCGAACACTCTATAGTTACATCCCTGCTGGGGGTGTAGAAACCTACGTTTACTGCCCGAGGCTTACGTTTACTACTCGAGGTTGACGTTTACTACCCAAGGCTGGCCCGTGACCAAAAGCTACGATCGATGAATTTAAAGCCGGTGTACCGTACCGATTTAGGCGTTGAGGCTTTGGCAATAATTTGTCCGAGCCTTACCTCGTAACTTTGACTTTCATTCACCGGAGAATAGTATCCCTCTATTCTCTTGGCGGTTGAACCTGGGTTTTTGCACACGTTTACGAATGACTATTACTTAGCTTCTTGTGTTAAGGAACAGACTGCCAGGATCAAGCTTCTTCCCCCGGTGTGTTTGGAATGTAAATAAAACTGTTATGGTCTCAATTCTCGAATGCTGACTGCACGTTTTAAAACTTGCCCGTCTAATCGCTCCTAACAACCGTAGAAACAAGGATCAATCGACCACTCTAATTAAACATGATTTTGTCATTTACTCTCTTTCTGAAGAGACATCTCATGGCACATCTCATTTACTCTAATTATCATTTCTCACGGGTGTCCAGGCAGAGGTGATAGCGCCAGACTTCAAGTCATTTTCTCATTATCCAGAGAGCCGTGACTGCTATTTTTAGAATACTGTTTGAATATTTTATTCGCTTTTGACACAATCGTCACAATGTCTCCACAGGTGGACTTTTAATCAACGCTCTTCAAGTCTACATCTTGTTTGGGGTATGGTCCAAAAATACTTGTTTTCGCCGTTAATGACTGGCTTCTGGTCAAATTACTGCCAGAAACAGAGGATGGCACTTTCAGTAATGGATATCTCTCCTTCATTGCTGACCATGAAATATCCTCAAAAAGTTCTAGGCTGAATTGAGGCCTGGATGTTATATCATATTTCATGATAACTTGTGTTGTCATGGAGTTGGGCTCTTTCGTCATCGTTAAGCCACTCTCTCTGTTTAAACAGTCATAAGGTTTGATATCATATAAATGGTCTTTTTCACACTCCTCACATTTCTTGTTTCACCATCTATATATATATCCGTGGTAAACAATTTTAATATGGCGTTCTAACCCTTTCCTTACCAATGATGCCTCAAGGCACTCCCGTGAAGAGTGCAAATGATGCCTCAGGGCACTCCCGTGGCTAGTGCAAATGGTGCCTCAAGGCATCATTTTTCATTTTTGTTAAAAATTGCATTTATATCTGCTGATTCAATATGGATCTTAATTTTTTTTTTCAGAGAATATTTAAAACGCCTTTATAGTGATAGTTGGTAAATAATTTTAGAGTCATCACCATGGAAACATTGACTTATCTTTTCAGATGGCCTTCCCATGGTGACATGCCTTTATAATTGCACTTTCTATTTGCTGATATATGAAACTTATCCAGAGTTATTTGCAAAAATTGATAGAATTTAGAAATCACCAAGTACCAGCATTTTTCTTAAACACCCGGCCACCCACTGCCCATCCGCCACCTCCCCCTGTCCCCCCTCTGCTGACACACATTATCAGTGTACAGGGACACCCCGCTTAAGGGTAAATCCCACTGAAGGGGAAACCCCGCTTAAGGGAACAATTTGCTCGGAACAGAAAATTTTCCCTGTAATAAGAATTTATTTTAAACTCACTTAAGAAGTCACCTCGCTCAAGGGGACACCCCGCTTAAGGGAGACAGTCATTTCGGCACAGAATGCTTCAAAGCCCCGCGTAAGGGGGCCACTTTTGAGGGACATCAAATCTGATGGAACAGGGTGGGGACGACACTCCAGATTATCTGGATTGTTAATGGTGTATGTGTCACCTTTTGAGCGGTAGACTTGTGTGTAGACAATTAAACACTAGGCAACACCCTGTGTATGCTCCTTAGTTGTCAGGTAGGTGTCTACAGGTAGGGTGTCTATGTGGTAATAAGAGTGTCTTTATCCTATAGTATCAACTGTATGACGGTATTTTATTCTAAATAGCCTAACCATCGGCGGACTGAAAACCTCGCTTATGGGGACACCCCTCTTAAGGGGAGAGTTTGTTGGGAACGGAGGGTAACCCCTTAAGCGGGGTTTTACTGTAGTTTCCATGTGTGGGCGGACGACTGTGTGCACGGTTGTGCAGACGGCTCTGAGAACCAGTGGCGGCGGCAGAGGTGGCTGTGGCGGCGGCATTGGAGGTAGTTTGGCGGTAGTTTGGCGGTATTTGCGGCGGCTGGGTGATATCTGATCAGAAAGTGTGCTGCTATAGATCAATGCTGTTTTCAAAGTTAAAAATCTACTGTCACGTACAGTAGCTAAGGCCTAATCCTATAGACTAGCTAACCCAGTGACAAGAAAAGAGAATTCAGAATATCTTCTATACTAAATGAAGAAGACAGATAACCATACACAGATATGTATTAATAACATATATTATAACAAAGTATACAGTTACATAACAATTCTCATCACCATACAAAATCATATACACTTCTGTAGTGTACATATGATATAAGTCCTCTTGGTCTAAGCAGTACTCACAGTCTATCAGTTTCAGTTATTGTTCAATGTCTCCTTGACTTGTGGATATAGATGATCCAAGTAGTGGTAGCAGTCATCAGTGTCTTTTCCTCCAGTGCTGGGGTGATAGTAGCTTATGGAGAAACCCAATCCTCAGTCAAGGCCTCTGTAGCATAGAGTCCTATGGTGTCTCAAGCCTGACACTGCAGTGGTAGTAATGCTGAGTAGCAAGGAGATGTTGACGCCACGGTGTCTGGGTTCCAAGTGAGCTGTGAGTTGAAATCTGCTTCCTTATATACCCTATCGGGGGGTCAGTCCAAACGAAGACAGGGGATGGTTCAAACGCTGGGGGTGGCAGTCCAAACAGTTAGGCCTTAACCTCTATCTGGAGCGAGGACCTGTTAGGAAGCACCCTGTGATATTCTCAATACATACATCACACCTCCCTCCTTAAACAAAAAAAAAGAATTTTTCTTTTTTTCTAACGTCATACATCAAGAAATATGTAATACAATGTAATATATGGCATTCTGCAACATACATTTACCTTTTGTCAAAATCACATTTAGTACCTTTTACCATCTTTGGGTAATAACACTTGAAATCACAGTATGTACATAATCAAAAATAGCATTTAAGAAGCTCGTGACAATGCATCAGCACAGACATTGTCTACACCTCGTACATGAAAAATCTCAAGATTGTATTCTTGCAACAGCAAACTCCAGTTCAACAATCGCCTGTTTTTGTTTTTCATCTTCTGCAAGAATGTCAGGGGGTTGTGATCTGTATACACAAGTACTGGATCTAGAGGGGATGACACATAAACACTGAAGTGTTGTAAGGCCAACACTAATGCCAAAGTTTCCTTTTCAACAGTTGAATAGTTCTTTTGGTGACAATTGAACTTCTTTGAAAAGTAGCATACAGGGTGCTGAACACCATTGTCGTCATTCTGCAGTAGCACTGCACCTACCCCATGGTCACTTGCATCAACCATCAAAATGAACTTCTTGCCAAAGTCTGGAGCCGTCAGAACAGGTCCAGAACACAAAATAGATTTCACTTTATCAAAAGCATCATCACATTCTTTGGACCAAATGAAGTTTTCCTTTTTCTTTAACAAGTTTGTCAGTGGAGCAGTTATGTCAGCAAAATTCTTACAGAACTTCCTGTAATATCCAGCCATGCCAAGAAATCTCATCAAACTTCTCTTGTTTGCTGGAACTGGATATTCAACAATACTCTTGATTTTGGCTTCAACTGGTGCAACCTGACCTAGACCAACAACATGTCCAAGATAAATCACCTTTGCCTGTCCAAACTCACTTTTTGTCAGGTTTACAGTAAGGTTTGCTTGTTTGAGCCTCTCTAACACAGATTGCAGCCTACACAAATGATCTTCCCAGGTGTCACTGTAAACCACAATATCATCAACATACACCTCCACGCCTGGCATACCTTTCAAACACTGGTTCATCATTCTTTGAAAAGTTGCTGGAGCATTCTTCATACCAAATGGCATCACTTTGTATTGATACAAGCCATCAGGAGTAACAAAAGCAGACACTCGCTTTGCTCTGTTGCTCAAAGGAACAGCCCAGTAACCTTTGAGTAAGTCACACTTGGTGATATACTTGGCTTTGCCAATTTTGTCTATACAGTCATCTATTCTTGGAATAGGATATGAGTCTGTCTTGCTGAGATCATTTACTTTGCGAAAATCAGTGCAAAATCTAACAGAACCATCTGGCTTGGGTACAAGTATACAAGGAGATGACCAGTCACTGTTGCTTGGCTCAATGATGTTATTCTCTAACATGTAAGATACCTCTTTGCTCATTTTCTCAGCCTTGTGTGGGCTAACTCTGTAAGGATGTTGTTTGATAGGGAGAGCTTCTCCCACATCTACGTCATGGATGGCAATATCAGTTTGACTAGGAACATCAGGAAAGACTTCCTTATATTCTCTGAGCAATATGCTCAATTCCTCTTTCTGTACTGGAGGCAGGTGCCCTAACTTGGCATCTAGATTTGCAAGAACATTTGAGTTGTTCAGTTTTACACTGTAGTCTATAGGTACAAAATCAGTTGTTTCTTCCTCATTACTCAGTGCATTCATGCACCCAACTGTCTTGACACTGTTGGAACTTTCTCTGTTATAGTAAGGCTTCAACATGTTGATATGACACAACTGAGTAGATCGTCTTCGGTCAGGAGTTTTGACAACATAGTTCACCTCACCAATTCTTTTGACTACCTCATAAGGACCATGGTAACGAGCCTTGAGTGTATGCCCAGTAATGGGTAGTAACACCAGCACCTTGTCTCCCACAGAAAATTCACGCTCTTGGGATTTCTTATCAAATTGGTCCTTCATCTTTCTTTGGGCTTCTTTCAGGTTTTCACGTGCTAACTCACAAACACGAACTAGCCTGGTTCTAACTTTGGAAACATAATCCAAGACATTGTTGTTTTCAGGGTTATCTCCTAACCAATGTTCCTTCAATACCTTCAAGGGACCTCGTACTGTATGACCAAAGACCAGCTCAAAAGGACTGAATCCCAATGATTCTTGAACAGACTCTCGAGCAGCGAACAACAACATACCAATACCTTCATCCCAATCTTTCTCATTCTCAAAGCAGTAAGTTCTCATCATGTTCTTGAGGGTGCAGTGGAATCTTTCCAATGCACCTTGAGACTCTGGATGGTAAGCACTGGACTTAACCTGCTTTATACCTAGTTCATGAACTACTTGTTGAAACAAGCCAGACATGAAGTTTGAGCCTTGATCAGACTGAATCTCTTGTGGAAGGCCAACCAGTGAGAAGAAATTAATCAAAGCTTTGACTATCTTTGGGGCAGAGATATTTCTGAGTGGTATAGCCTCAGGAAATCTTGTAGAAGCACACATTATTGTGAGCAAGTACTGATTACCAGATCGAGTTTTGGGCAGAGGACCTACACAGTCAATAATGACATGGCTGAATGCTTCTCCTAATGCGGGAATGGGCCGTAGTGGAGCAACAGGGATCTTTTGATTAGGTTTCCCAACCATTTGACATGTGTGACAGGTTCTACAAAATTGGGCAACATCTTGCCTCATCTTAGGCCAATAGAAGTGCCTCATGATCTTTTCGGATGTCTTGTTAACACCCAAATGACCACCCATGGGTAGTTCATGTGCTACATTGAGAACCTCAGAGCGATAAGCCCTAGGAAGCACAATTTGGTAAACAATAGACCAGTCCTCTGATGCTGCGACATCTGGTGGTCTCCATTTTCTCATGAGAACACCATCTTTAAAGAAGTACCCTGTGGAGACTTTGTCAAGCTCTTCTTCTGAAAGTGCATGGCGGGTAAGCAATGAGATCTCAGGATCTTGCCTTTGTTCAGTAATTAACTTACTCCTGCCAAGAGGGACTTCATTACTCAAGTTAGTCTTGTCATCATTTTGACTTGACCCTGGTTGAGAACCCACAAAAGAATAACCTTTAAGGTGTTCATCCTTTGAGTTGATAAATGTCAGAGACAAATCAATGATATCATCCTCAGTTTCAACATCCACAGAATGCTTTTGGCTTAACTCTTTTGCCTGAGCCCTAGTCACAGCACAAGAGGGATAAACTTCACCTATCTCCTCATCAATGACATCATCTTCTGATGACAAAGTGACTGGCTCAAGAACCATCTTTGGTTCTACAAAGACTTTTTCCCCTGCTAGATCATTTCCTAGCAACATTGATACACCGTCAACTGGCAGTTCAGATTTTACTGCAACTTCAACAGACCCTGATACCAAATCAGACTCTAGTCTGATTGTGTGAAGAGGTACACTCATGAAACCACACTCAACACCACGAATAATGACATATTCACCAGTGGCTGAACTTGAACTGAAAGGCAAAGCATTTTCTAAAACCATGGATTGAGATGCCCCAGTATCTCTCAAGATACGAATGGGTACAGAATCTGCAGTGTCACTACCTAGAGACACATTAGCTTCAAGTACAAATGGTTTGTATTCTTCTCTGATATCAGTTACCTTATCTGTAACAAATGGCACAATAACACACTCTGACTTTTTGGATGTTATGAATGCATTTGGCTTGGGCTCAGCTTTCTTCTTTTTCAGTGCCCAACACTCAGACATAATGTGACCCAGTTTGTGACAGTAATGACATTTTAGACCTGAACTCCTTCCTGAGTACTCACCTTTTGGCTTCACACTAGATTTCAGATCTTTGCTATCACCACCTTTTGCTCCAAGACTAAAATTGCTCCCTTGAGGTGCACTCTTCTTTTGTTGAACACTAGTCTTATGGGTTATGGCATAATCATCAGCAAGAGTGGACATTTCATGCAAGGACATTACTTTCTTTTCATCGAGATAAGTCTTGAGATCATTGTATGTGCAACGCTTAAATTCTTCAACAAGGCACAGTTGTCTGAGTTTATCAAAACTATCCTCCACTTCCATAGATTTGCACCACCTGTCAAAGTACACTTCCTTTTCATGAGCAAACTCTACATAGGTTTGATTATCTTGTTTACGGTAACTCCTAAACTTCTGACGATATGCCTCTGGTACCAGTTCATAAGCCTTGAGAACAGCAGCTTTGACCTTTTCATAATCTAGACTGTCATTCAAAGATAGTGCCGAATAAGCTTCCTGAGCTTTACCCCTCAAAACACTCTGTAACATCAGTGCCCACTTCTCTTTTGGCCATTTCATGCTTTGGGCAACCTTCTCAAAATGTTGAAAGTACTTGTCAACCTCATTTTCATTGAATGATGGCACTAGCCGTACATCTTTACTAACATCACAAATGTTCCGTTGGTTTGTCCTCTCAGCAGCAAGCTGTAGCTCCATTTCTTTAAGCCTAAGTTCTTTGTCAGCCTGAATCCGATCATGCTCTCTTTCCTTTTCAGCCTGAATCTGAGCAAGCTCTCTCTCTTTTTCAGCCTGGACTTGAGCAAGCTCTTTTTCAGCCTGAATCTGAGCAAGCTCTTTTTCTCTTTCCCTTTCAGCCTGAAGTCGAGCATGTTCTACTTCCAGTTGTTTGAGTTTTATCTCTCTCTCTAAAACCTCTTTACGACCTGCTTCTGAGGAACCACTAAAATCTGATTCATGTAAAACATCTTCTGGTAATAACTCATCATCAACCAATATTTCAACAATAGCTCTTTTCAGTTCAGCTTTTCGGCTAGACCTTTTCACATCAAGTTCTAACTCCCTAGCTATTGCTAACAATTCATCCCTTCTGAACTGTTCTAGTTCCTCCACAGAGGGTGACTGTAGAAAAGCTTGGTACTTAGACATTTCAATTTGTTGTACTTATCATCAAGAGAACAGTTTTTCATAATTCCCGGCAAGCCCCCAATTTCTGTCACGTACAGTAGCTAAGGCCTAATCCTATAGACTAGCTAACCCAGTGACAAGAAAAGAGAATTCAGAATATCTTCTATACTAAATGAAGAAGACAGATAACCATACACAGATATGTATTAATAACATATATTATAACAAAGTATACAGTTACATAACAATTCTCATCACCATACAAAATCATATACACTTCTGTAGTGTACATATGATATAAGTCCTCTTGGTCTAAGCAGTACTCACAGTCTATCAGTTTCAGTTATTGTTCAATGTCTCCTTGACTTGTGGATATAGATGATCCAAGTAGTGGTAGCAGTCATCAGTGTCTTTTCCTCCAGTGCTGGGGTGATAGTAGCTTATGGAGAAACCCAATCCTCAGTCAAGGCCTCTGTAGCATAGAGTCCTATGGTGTCTCAAGCCTGACACTGCAGTGGTAGTAATGCTGAGTAGCAAGGAGATGTTGACGCCACGGTGTCTGGGTTCCAAGTGAGCTGTGAGTTGAAATCTGCTTCCTTATATACCCTATCGGGGGGTCAGTCCAAACGAAGACAGGGGATGGTTCAAACGCTGGGGGTGGCAGTCCAAACAGTTAGGCCTTAACCTCTATCTGGAGCGAGGACCTGTTAGGAAGCACCCTGTGATATTCTCAATACATACATCACACTACTAACAAAAATAGTTAGATAATAAATGATGATGTGTCTATTAGGTATACTTAATCAAATGATGGCGCATCAAGTTTGGAAATGTTTTATGATAAAAATTCATAACATAGGATTGTATTTTTCATATAACACAACTCAGATGGTTAATTGCAAATGAATAAAACAATAGTGGCGTCCTCTAGGTGCAGAGATCAGAATGAATTGACGATGGCGTAAATATGTGAAAACGCAACTCCATGTGACCTATCACGGGATACGTGCAGAATCAAGTCTATATATGACGCCAAACAGGACAAAATTGCTCATTGTCACCAGTCCCAATCTAAAGTAATGCACATCGTCTAGGTTTCTACAAATTAGGGGGACATATTTAGTAAAATAACATGTTTCTGGTGTAATTCTCTCCCTAAAGTTCGAGTCAAAACACTGGGAGCTGTGTCGCCTGCGTCTGGACAACGTATGTCTTTATTCCCGCTTCAAAACCGTACCGACGCACTACGATACACACCGGGGCAGAAATTCATTCCTTCCGATGGGATCCAAGACGCAGAAAATGGGCGTCGTAGAGCGCGTCTGTGTGCTGTTTTTATGTTGTCGTTTTAATTTATCCTGGAGTACGGGGTTAAGTTATCCATGTTGGCATATCTTCCACCCGCTCCTGTCTTTTGGGGGTTCCTGGCATTGAGGACTGAACCCATCCGTTCGCATCAGGAGATTTAAATTCTGCGTCAACATTGGTGTGTTCCAGGCCTGAAGCTGACGTTCCGACTTTGTATCAATTTTGTGTCGGAAAATGCATCGTAAGGCGTATCGTAGTACATCCGGAGCCAAGTGGACATCCGACCCTTTAAGGTAGTGATTTGGCGGCTGCCACCATGTTAGTGAGTTTCTGAGTGAGGACATCCATGAGGAGGAACCCGAGGCCGCAGTCCGGGGCCACGATGAGCCTGGCTGACGGGATGTACTGGAGCGCCTCCCGTAGGCGAGCTGCCGCCTCCTCCACGGTCTCCACCCGGCTAGCTGCCACCCGCACCGACCCCAGGATGATCTCCAGCTTCTTGAAGGACGCCAGCAGGGAAAGGTCATTGCCGCAGTGAGCATCTTCGATGGAGACTGAAAGAGGGAGGTTATGTAAAAAATAAAGTGATATCAATTCATCTGTCATCATAATTGATGCAGGTGTCTTGCGAAAAATGTATAATTCACTAGGAGCCTATACCCCTTAAAGCAAATCGGAAAATTTACATTGAAAAGACGTTGATTTATTAGGGTCAGCGTTCTACATTTCGATTTAGAGATTGACATTATACAGAAACAAATGGGGAAGTAAGTAAAGAGAGTGTAGAACGCACTATCTAGTTGAACGAAATCACGATCAGAACGCACGTACCACGAAGAATACGTAAGTATATTGTAAACTAGTAAAACTCCCGTAACAGGCACACACTGAACACAAGATATTTGAGACCAATTTAAACGTATTTCAATGGAGGTGCCACCTGTAGTTGCCAACTTTGAGTGGGGACTACATTTTAATAAACAGAATTTCAAATATATTTATTTCACTTGGCCCAAGTGCTTTGGTAAGATAATTCGTGCATTCACCTTGGTATTGAGTAGAAAGTGAATATGGAATGGGTGTGTATTTTTCATTAAAACTTGATCGGATCATAGCAATCTATATCAATGAATGGTACAGAGATAAAGTAACTCTGCATTTCGGCTAAGGATAATATTTGCCCTTTCTCTTTAGGAAATAGAACCCTTTCTACTACAAATCCTTCCTAAATTCCTTTTTTTTAAAGAGAGAAAAAGGGGCCATCATAGACGACTATGGAACTTATATGGAAAAATATCCGGAAACCATTAGACAAGAAGACTATTTACACAATACTATTAATGCAAAGTAAATCACTTAATGATCTATACAGTTCTGGAGAGAACCACCAGACTACCTTTGAATTTTGTTTGAAGGATCATTTCTTATTGGCCTGGCCCCACCAACTCCGACACAGAAATTCAGACCTGCCGATGCACCCCGGCGCACATTAAATTCATTGTAATTGCACGTCGTAGGGCGTAGTATTGTGACCAATATCTTTCAGCCCATATATATATAGTCATACAAGTTACTTGTGTTGTAGCACATCTGAGGAGCATGAAACGTATATTCCACGAAATAGAGAGGTCTTTAGGATCAAAATCTTCCTGCATGGTATGTGCGTTGTACCGCAGGTTCCGTCGTTCTGCGCATGGAGACCTTGGTCACCTTTTTTCACCTACAAAAAGCGTCACTACACGATGATACAGAACTTGGTTTCCTTCTGACGCGCTGGGCGGTAATTCACGTAATCGCTGAAGACAATATAAGGATCCATACGAATCAGAATCAATAAATGAAACTCTAACCACCCTCCTCGAAATGAAGTATTTCTTGAGGCATCATTCTGCACTTCTCATGAGAGTGCCTTGAGACGTCAACGGTAAGGAAAAAGAGGATCTATACTAGAAGAGTGTTTGCGGAGAGCTCTTTACGAGAGCCCCGCTGCTTGTGTTTTATTGTACACAGGATTACATAGACAATAATCGATGGTTTTGTGGACAGGCGGCCGTAAACCACGAGAGGTTGACGCGTAGTAATACACGAGCGCTAGCGAGTGTAATACGCCGTCAACCTTCAGTGGTTTACAGAGCCGCCTGTCCACATAACCATCGTTTGTTGTATTTATTATCCATCTTTTCGTATGAATTAAACCCATTAATTACCATATAAACGGGTATAACAACAGGGACTATTTCTTTGCTCTACAGCACAAAGGGGCTATTTTCCCCGTATACCATGGTTTTGAGGCCGTATACCACAGCTTTGAATCCGTATACCACAATTATGGTATCTGACAGGTGTTATACAATGGGTCGTGGTTTACTGAATCCCCATACATTTTCAATGGAGTCTTTGTATACGATGGATAATAAATGTAAAATACTCACTGGCATCAAAATCAGCCCCATCGAGCCGTTCTGTCAGCTTCAAGTAGTTGTTCGTATCAGCCTTGGGATAGTCAGTGGAGTCCTGTATGGTAAGAGGAATACATTCTTATCAATCTCAGTGAAACAGAAAGTCCAGATACTGAAAAAAAAAAATAGAGCAAGAAAGCTCAAATTGGGTTTGCTTAAAAGGGGTTCTAAACAGTTTACACCATTTATCTTCATCTATTAATTGTAGAAGGATTTTATTCAGAGATAGAGTAACGAGTAATTTAGAAATTGTTCTTGGTTGTGTTTATAAACACAAATATAGATTAATCAGGGCAACAGCATTAAATTGTGTAATGATATTGTCTGCTCTTGCCAACTAACGTGTTTTGGTCTGCAAGTTTGGGCTCATCAAATAGATTGTTTTGTCCAAATCAGATAATGATATTTCTTCCCCTGGATTCCACATACACCAATATGTGTACACACCTCCAGGGAATATGTGTACACACCTCTAGGGAATATGTGTACACACCTCTAGGGAATATGTGTACACACCTCCAGGCCAGTTGATAACTAAAGCATCTCTTCTCATACTGTCATATATCAGTCCTTGGATATAGTCCACGTTGACTAGGAACAAATGATATGTTCATCATTGATAAATCAAAGTGGGAATATGATAAAACTAAAAGGTCGCAGTTTTTCCCCGTCTGTGGGTTTTTTGCTGTAACAAATTTATATATTGCACTCGCTATTACAAAATAGTTGAGCATCAAAACCAGTCCTCAATACAGTCCCAAAAACGAAAAGAAACAGCTACTTCTACAATTACTTTTGGAGGTCCCACATGTGTGAAGCACCAGATAGTGACACGAACTACTTGGACTTCCTGTCGATTTTCTGGGAGTAGCTCTGCTCATGTTGCTCTTTGATGAGTGTTTCTAGACAATTGTCAGCAGGTTAATAGGTCTTGGCGGAACTACATCAGCCATCAACCTTGGCTTTTTACAGAAAAAATATTCTTATTGTCCTTCATATAAGTTATTCATGGCGTGTGATTCATAAGGCCCGGCGTCCACCTACTACGATATGGCACCGATATGGTCTACGATGCACCCCCCGATAAAAAATCAAAATTGCGTCGGAAGGTCACCTAATATGGGGGCAGTTGACCGCGTTTCTGCGATTAGACACCGATAAAAAACCCATACAACGCATGGTGGATTGGCTTGTCTAGACATATGTCTACGATTTTTCACCTTCCCGATATGGCACAGATTTTGACATTTTGTATCGGTGCCGTATCGGGAGGTCTACGATTCTATCGTAGTAGGTGGACGCCGGGCCTAAACCATCCATCATTATCTCTATTGTATACACTTCCAAATTGACTATTTCGGGTTTGTTATATTACATTTAGAGTTTCTCAAATATATATGGTGTGGCGCTAGTGTAATTTTCGTAACGTTACTGCCTGGCATATATTTCATTATAGCTTCATGATAACACTGTAATGATATATCCATTAAGAGCCGCATACTCATGGTTTCCCCAGATATGGCCTATTTCCACCTACTGATAAAATGATCAGGTTTTTTTTCGCCAACAATTTTGCCAGGAAGCGGTGCCAATAAAACGTCAAAATACTGGACAAAGACCGATTTTTCTTTCATTTCTTATTTCAACTGACCGATCTTTAGTAAAAATGATACCAAATTCATCGGTGGTGACAGATTTATTTGCGACCAAAAGTCGACACATGGAAACAGATCAATACACCTACCAGTGTGTCAGGATAACCGCAACACAGGTGAACGATCCTCTCTACGTCGCTTCCCACTCCCTGTCGAGAAAAGAGTTGTTTACACCTCACAGGTTGTTTACCTGAGTCAAATCCTGCTGAGGTTCTCTACTAGAAGAGTAGAAAATCCTGTCTGAATCGTAGGGCTCGATTTCACTGAGACAAGTATTTTCCCCATCAATTATCAGCGACGAATGCTCATAATGAGGTACAGGATTTCAAGAGGATTTTTTATTCAGTCTTATACCGAGGACACACCAAGCGAGACAAGGCGGCGGTCTCTGGAATCGCCAACTCAAAATGGCATGTATGTGAGATATTATTTCATAGTAATATCTCTTAATGATAATTCAGCGCCTCGGGAGGAATAATCAGGTGAAATGTGAAATAATAGCTCACATATAGGCCATTTTGTGTTGGCGATTCCGGAAATCGCTGCGTTTCTCGCTTGGCGTGTCTCTGGCTTTAAATACGTTTGAAAATTATAGGGGCATTCTGGGGTCCAATGTTGAGTCGTCGACTAAGTACCTAACTTATCCAATAGAAAGCTGAATGTTTTTCACAACGATCACCTAAAGTGTATTTAAGCCCCAGGGTTGAGATTTTAAAAACAAAACAAAAAGGAAACGGCGAGATGGGCGTACTTTACACATTTCCCCTAGTCTCAAACAGTTCTACTTTGAGGCAAATATTCTATGGCAAGATACCGATTTATATTTCTACCATTTTCAAAGAAAAATGTCTTATGGGGCCATTCCACCAAGGAGGCACAAGACCAGGCTGCGAGTGTATCGCCGCGCCGGGTCCGGCCGGCTCTGTGGTCGCTCGCCAGGCACCTTGTTTTTGTTTTTTGGGTTTTTTTTTAAAGCAATTTTAAAGGGGATATTGTGTTACACAATCACCGAATTCGGCTATGTAGCCGTTCTTCCACTCGGGCCCTAGACCCCTACTCCTCATTCTAATGGCGGGTGTTAGCCGAATGGGCAGTGGGTACCATTTTTGTGTAAATCTTTGGTATGACCCGACCGGGGTTTTGAACGCCTGTTGGTCGCGCAAAGCCCTGCTGGAGGAAAACTGTTTGATTTGATTTTATGCCCCCGGCAGGCCGGCGGGCGTGCCAAGAACTACACCGAGAGTGATGCCGAGAGCTGTTTCCCGGGTTCGCGTTGACCGCTTGCCCGCTTGTACTGCTACACACACCGTCAACATGGAGCAGGCATTCCCGCGGACGGTATCCCTATACACAGACACCGAAAATTTCGGACAGTTGTGGCAGTTTGGGCAAAATGTGAGCACCAGAGTCAAATATACACATTTATAACATCAAGCCTTATCTTTATTTACCTTCATTGTTCGATTTAACCTGTAATTCCGTGGTTATTTGACGTTTTCTGACCGTTCCCGTACAAATCCCGACGCGCTGACACACTGCTCTGCTCGATATGCGACTTTCGCGGGTTCAGAGCGTCGTAGTGTATCGCCGCAAGAGAACTTGGCTTGCGCACGTTATTATGCCACCAACGTCCACCAGATGGCAACAGCAAACCCGCTGCGAGTGTATTGCCGCGCTAGGTCCGGCCGGCTCTATGGGCGCCTTGTGTACGCCTGTTGGTCGCCTCGTGGTGGCTTTGGTGGAACAGCTCGGAGAATTTAGGGGTTTAGGGCCGGGCCCCGGCGGCAAATGCCGGCTGGAGGGCAAAAACTTGCCTGCTGAGGGCCTTTTTGGTGGAATAGGCCCATTAATGGATTCACATAGAAGGAAACGCCTGGTAGGCCTACTTGTGGTAGTTGTGCAGTCGTGCTGGGACTCAAATCACCCCTCGTCTTACGCCTGGTACTTAGTCTGAGACAATGTCACTGAACACTCACCATGGAACTCAAATATCTTTGATACTTGAGAAATTAGACCCAACCTTTTAGACGAGGAGATAGACCCTATTGAGGTATCCCAGAATTCAGTCTGTTTACAGTTCCCGGTGTGCGCTGGTTACCGACGTTATATGGTAATACACCCATGACCCATAACCCACAATCATTGCTTTTTAACGGTTTTTATAAATCTTCAAATGGAAAATCCGATGTCAGAAATGGAAATTTCAGCTATTTCTACATGTAAACCCACAATTCTGTTCAGGTTACTCAAATATAAATAGGAAAACTGTGGTTCATGCGATCGAAGTGTACCCAAGCACTCGCGAGCGGAACTTGTGTTTACCCGGGCGATAATCGGAAGAAGAGTAACCTCTGGAGGGCGTATTGTGAGAATCTCAGAAAAATCACTTCACTTTAAGATTGTGGACGACTTGAAATATGAAGTTCACTCAGACACAATTTAACTCTTCTTTTTTTTTTAATGACCAACTTGACACGCGAAGGCCTTTGAAAATTTTATTACCACCCAACAAAGTAACGAGAGAGACTCTCACGGGTAAAAAAATAGAGTAAATGAGTAATTTCAGAAACATGAACCCACCATTGTTTGTATAATGTGGGGTGGGAGGGAGGACAAAATAGATCAGAGCGTCTTTTGAAGCGAAGTGGCGATGACGTCATCCGCAACGGTCGAGATCCAGTAGATGGCGCTTCGTCTGATGACTGTAATGTCTATGCGCATCGCTAGATGGCGGCAGGGTAGTTCTCTTGTCGCTGTCCATTAACCCTCCCAAGTCGGTCACAATAGGCCTTTTTCCACTGGCCGGTGTCGCACCTTATCTGCTTAGATACGTGAGGTCTCCCTTTGTAGGGCTTCAAGAATTTATATACTTTCCAAAACATTTGTCAGAGACATTTGTCCTAGGTCGTGTTCTAGAACGCAATCTCCTCATCAGAACGGTATGGTCTAATTTCTCTGAGGCCCAAAACAGGAAGAGGCAATCATCACCGACGAAATTCCCTGAGATACAGAATCTCAAAATTAAACTTTGTGTTTAGAATTTTGGAGGGACTTTTAGTTTAGTGAGACTGGTGTATCAAAAGTCTCAGGGGTGTGGTATAAACCTAGTTCACACTAGGATGGCTAAGGGATGGTTTTTGTTGACCTGGTATCAGATGCTAGTCAATAGGAGGCCAGCATGCAGAGCCACATGGTTTTTACACCTCTCACTCATTGTGTCTTTTTTATGCACTGAGGATAGACGTTCACACGGGAGTTTGCACCGTGTCAGCAATAATGTACCCCGCCTGGTATAGACGCAAACCTGAAGTATGTTGTAAATTAAACAGAGCTTTAAAATGATCACGTAATGGATAAAACGGTCGACGAAACTAGCATTTTTCAATATGTAAAAAAATAATGTTTCAGTCGTTTTCTACTTCTAGTTATATATTGAAGAAGAAAAAATTGAAGACTAAGCCACCTCTTGGAACTAATGCCATTAGACTTTGTTTTTCAACTAAGAGCCAGTTTTAAAAAATCTCTTTTCTTCCGTCAGCAGTAGCCCCAAAACAAAAATGTAAAATGATCCTTATCCATAAGAATCCCAAGAATATCGACTCCCATTTAACAGTTATGTAGAACAGTATACTGTAAAGTTATGGTCTATACATCCCTAGCGTTATTAATATTGTTCAGTTTTTGTAAAGCAATCAAACTTGTCTGTTTTTCTTTATATAACAAAATGACTAAATTTCAACAGACGACATTTTGGATAGTCTCCCTCCTATCGATGACGTTAATAGTACGACTGACGTATTGCAAATGGGATGTTTACCCTCACTCTCGCTCGCTGTAGCTCCTAACCCTCCCGTCTAACAAGACACTCTGAGATGCTAGTGTCATGAGCGCCCTCATAGGCATGTGTATACCAGAAGATGAGTAGTCATCCCCTACTGTCTCCATCATCACAGGTCGGTCTTGTTTCCTAGACCTTATAATACGTTTTTCTTTTTTAGATTGCCTATACTTTTGAACACCCTCACCTTGAAACACGTGAACAGAATATCGATCCCGAACTCGAGGGCGTCCTGTGGTCTGCGCATGAGCACCGGCTCGTCCACCTGGATGTGTTTACACCCGGCCTCCGCCAGGCGGCGCACCTGTTGATTCACGCACACGGCGAGATCCCGGAGGAGGGTCACGTCATCCTCGTACTAACTATCTGTCAACAAAGTGAGCAAAACGTCTCGTGAAGTCTCATTGGATACGACATGACTGTAACACTTCCACTCGGGATATTGCCCCAAGGTATCGACCGGGAATGGCCGACTGATGTCTTGAGGATGAATTTTCTGAGGTATAAGAACTATGTTTTTTCCTTTTTAATGAAATGAGAATTTATTGATGTTTAAAACAAACGGCAAGTTTCTACGTAACGTAGGTATAACACCATATTTCCGACACGAAAGGGTTAAATGACTTTTTTAGATCCACATTTTTTCCTCACTGCACTTCTTTTTAGTTAGATTTGGTGCATGTTGACCAAGGCGAACTATCTATCATACTTCCTGTAATCACTTTGTTCGATATTTGACTTGCTGCGCTGAGTACTTCATTTTGAATTTATATAACCAAGTAGATGTTTCAGGGAACTATTAAAAACGGTTTGGTATAATTGGTAGCATTGGTCCAGCATAGATGCATTTACGATGGGTTTACGATGGGTTGTATCAGCGATTCTCATTTGTCCGGACACGATGTACTTACTCTTAGTTGTATCAGCAATTATCATTAGCCCAGGGTTGGTGTGCTTACTCTCAGATATATCACTGACTGTCATTGGTTCAGGCATGCTGTACTTACTATGAGGTGTATCAGCGATGGTCATTGGCCCAGGTATGGTGTACTTATTCTGAGTTGTATTAGCGATTGTCATTGGTCTAGGTATGGTGTACTTATTCTGAGTTGTATTAGCGATGGTCATTTTTCCAGGTATGGGGTACTTATTCTGAGTTGTATTAACGATTGTCATTGGTCTAGACATGGTGTACTTACTCTGAGTTGTATTAGCGATGGTCATTGGCTTCTATATGTTTTACTCACTCTGAGTTGTATCAGCGATTGTCATTGGTCTAGGTATGGTGTACTTATTCTGAGTTGAATCAGCGATGGTCATTTTTCCAGGTATGAGGTACTTAATCTGAGTTGTATTAGCGATTGTCATTGGTCTAGGTATGGGGTATTTACTCTGAGTTGTATCAGCGATTGTCATTGGTCTAGGCAGGGTGTACTTACTCTGAGTTGTATTAGCGATGGTCATTGGCTTCTATTTGGTTTACTCACTCTGAGTTGTATCAGCGATTGTCATTGGTCCAGGTAACGCCTGTTTCCATTAGCCGACGAAATGTGTGTAGATTTTCTCAGTTACCCAGTAAGTCTGTCGGTGGTGCCACTGACTGTGCGTAGGTAAAGAAAAATCGGTGAGGGTTGTAGATTTCTTCCAGTGACCAAGCTTTCACTGATTGGTGGGTAGTGCCACATTGCATAATCTAAGTAGAAAAAGTCGTGGGTCATTTCACGAGCTGGGTAGTTTCCATTGACCAATTTGGGGTCAGCAGTGCCAAACGTCTGTCGGGGATTCCTGACAGTAGATCGGTGACGGGAGATCGGCCAATGGAAACGGCCTTATGGGGCTTTTCCACCAAAAAGGCCCTCAGCAGTCGGGTTTTTGCCCTCCAACCGGCATTTGCCGCCGGGGCTGGCCGTCCGGCCGCCCCTAAACCCCTAAATTCTCCGAGCTGTCCCACCAAAGCCACCCCGAGGCGACCAACAGGCGTACACAAGGCGCCCATAGAGCCGGCCGGACCCAGCGCGGCGATACACTCGCAGCGGGTTTGCTATTGCCATCTGGTGGACATTGGCGGCATAATAACGTGCGCAAGCCAAGTTCTCTATTGATCCGATAGGCGGCGCGGCATGCGGCGATACACTATGACGCTCTGAACCCGCGAGAGTCGCGTATCGAGTGGAGCAGTGTGTCAGCGTGTCAGGATTTGTACGGAAACGGTCAGAAAACGTCAAATAACTGTGGAATTACAGGTTAAATCGAACAATGAAGGTAAATAAAGATAAGGCTTGATGTTATGAATGTGTATATTTGACTCTGGTGCTTATATTTTACCCAAACTGCCACAACTGTCCGAAATTTTGGTGTCTGTGTATAGGGATACCGTCCGCAGGAATGCCTGCTCCATGTTGACGGTGTGTGTAGCAGTAGACGCGGGCAAGCGGTCAACGCGAACCCGGGGAACAGCTCTCGGCCAGCTCTCGGCGTCACTCTCGGTGTAGTTCTTGGCACGCCTGCCGGCCTGCCAGGGGCTTAAAATCAAATCAAACAGTTTTCCTCCAGCAGGGCTTTGCGGGGGAGGTCGCGATCATAATGCCCAGCCGCCCGGCCGGCCTTCTCTGTGGTTATCACTATATTTTGGTGGAACACCTCCAAAATTGGCTATTGCACCGAGTATTGTCCCCGGCCGGCGGCCGGCGACCACCAACAGGTCAGCCGATACTGCCTGGCTAGGGGGTTTTGGAGGCACGGGGAGAGGCCGGTGGCCGGCAAGGGCCAGCCATGAGGGGCCTGTGAGCTCTCATGAGCTGTTCCACCAAGCAGATTATCGCCGCTGGCGGGAGGTTTGGGCCGGCTATTGCCGCCGATCGCCAATAGGCGACCACAAGGGGCACGGCCTGGTCTTGTGCCTCCTTGGTGAAATAGCCCCATTATGGTGTACTTCACAGGGACCTTGGATAGTGCCTACGTCTCCTTCCACTCGTCTACACACCAGGTGGAACAGGATGCCAAAGTGACATCACCAGTGATCTGAGGACATGCCCACTTCACTGCCCCCTGCCGGCCAACCTTGATGATCGGATGGTCAAAATTAAATCCCTTCAGATAACGGCTGAAATGAAGATAAGTTAAAACCTTTGGGAGTAAATTAGATATTACGAGATACATGTGGGTGAATGTTTCACACCCACAGACCAATTGTCCAGATTTAATTTTGCACCCACCCTTACTTGTCACTCATTCATGCATTCAGTACACGGCGCTCCTTGGTTTTTTTTTCAAATTCCCGGAAAAATGGCGGCTTGCATCTCTATCTAAAAGTAGATAAATGGGTGTGCAATTATGAATAACTAGCTATAAAATGTTTTGGGTTATATTCAGTGTATGGGTAAAGTGGGATTCACACGGTGGGATTTACGTACTTCACAGGCCATTTGTCTGAGACAAATCCTGTTGAGATTCGGTACTGGAACACAATCTCCTCGTGTGAATGACAGGGTTCCTTTTTGCTGAGACAACTTTTTTCTCTTGCAATTGTTGGCGACAATCACCCCTAACAAGGAACAGAATCTCATGAGATTTTGACTTTAAACAGGTTTAAAATTTAGAGGGGCATTTTGGTGAGACAAATGTATTTCACACATTCTCCCCCATTCTGTGAGTCTCAGTGGTCTCAAACAACATCTATTCACACGGGGAAGTACAATGAGTCGGCGACTGTGTATCTTGTGTACCCTACGTACCCTGTGTAGGGGTGTAGGGGTGAAACTATGTACCTGTTAAGTCTTCCCATGTGAATTGAATTCGCCATGTTACCCTGAGACTGTAGGACACCCCAGTCTGTGAAACTTTGTACCCTGCTGGAAATAGTAGCCGACTGGGGCAAAGGTGTGAAGTACACAAGTCTCAGGTCCATTTGTCCCATCGTGTGAATCCCACTTTATGAGATATTTCGGTCTCTAGTGATTGGTCATGGTCAGCTGGGTATGCCTCTGAAACCCTGAGACACTGGCACCCTGCTCCCTTTTCCCTATCACATTGAATGTCATGCAGGTAGTGACGTGATAGAATTCTGGATGCACGTTGGAAGTCTCTATGTGACCACTCTAACCTTTAGGCAATAAAAACTATCCGTAATCTGTTTCCACTTTGCCAAATGCATTTCTGCATTACTTCTTTACGACCTTAGACCCAATTCATCTACGAATGTATTATTTTGATTAGGGATTTTGCCATAGTCTGTTGTCAAAGTTTTGTACATTTCAAAAGAAATGTATTGTCCATCTATCGATTCTTATTAAATGAACTGTCAAAAAGGCATAAAGGCATCATAATGTGATGGACCAAGGAATGCCTAGAAGCATCATGCTGTGGTTCACCTGAAAACACTTTGAGGCGTCATGCAGTTAAATCTTTTTAACATGATCAAAATGTTATTAATTTAATTAGGTCCCAATTAGGAGAAGAGTATTCTTGTCAAGACGTGTCAAGAAAATCCAAATCATTGTAATCGTTGGCCATGACGGCAGCCTCCCTGCTCAGTAATTTCCCCTGCTTAGTTCCCAAAATTAAGAGGTTGGCACAATCAGTTAAAGTTCATCTGAGGCATAGGAACCCTGGTATGTGAATGAAACCACAGTTGGTGGCACCATTATAATTAGCATTGTTTTCTTTATGTATTTATTGATATGTTGTGTCTTTTGTTGCTATTTTCTTTGGGGAGGGGGCGAGGTAAATACATCCTGGTTCTCTCCACAAACGGCAGTCTTATAGTGAAGCTCTAAAGCTCCATCCTTCTTCATGGTTACTGTCATTAAGATCTGTGTTGGGCTCACTTTACTGGTGGTCTATCTCTAGTGGTTTGTTTGGTTTTTTTTGTACTTTTTGTAATAATAATCTATACAGAGATATTCGCCATAGACCGCAAGGATCAAAGGGAGCTCTAAAGCTCCTTTGGTCATCAAAACTATCATAGATGCACATATATACATGTACGGGGAAAAAAATATTTGTACCATCCCTGGGATGTTTCAGTTCCCAGAAACACAAAGGAGCTCGCCATAGACAGCAATGTTAAATGGGAGTTCTAAAGTGACTAGTACAGAGGTGCTTGGCAGAGAGATGTTGTTGTCCCGGATCCGTCATTTTGCCCCCGATAAGGTTTTCTTCACTGCCAGAAGTGATATAATAGATGTTCTTTAGACTAGTTCCCTGTCCCAATGAAATATGGGACTGGAAACGCTTAGCTATAAGCGACTTTGAACTCTCGCCGGTTCCCAGCTTATTTGTAGTGACAAGGATAACTGGGACTGGTTTCAATAGTCTGTAGGACGTCCGTTATTGGGTGTAGTGACACAATAGCGACAGGTTGCGTTGCAGTAGTTTAGTAACAACCGATTCTGTGACTCAGGTTTACAGACGGGCGCTAATAGTCGCCCGACCATTTCATAAGACCGATGTCTGGTCACTGTAGTGGTCACTATTGTGTCCTAAATAGTGAGAGGGTATACCCTCTCACTTCTATTGTCACAAACATGTAACTTTACTTCCTGTAGGAACACATATAACTTATAAACATGACAAATATGAAGGAGATCGGCCCAGCCAATCCAATGATATTCACATTTGAATTTTGTCATAGCAAATGCTGCTCTGGTGGCCAGTGTAGAATTACTCAAGCACAGTCGCTAATTTATGCGGTGACCTTCACCTTGATGGCACTTGTTCCCAGTAGGACATGAGTATGTGAGATGGGATACCCCACATGTTTTTCCGCTATGCTGTCCCAAACTAGGGACACATCCACAATAGTGACAAGACACACCTCTCCTACAGTGACATGCCTTATGAAATGAGACTTAAATTTTGTCACTGTTCCTGTCACTATTGCAGTCACTAGTCATGTCACTAAGTGGCTTAGTGAGGCATTCTATTGAAACGGGTCCCAGGACAGCACATCCTGTCTCCCACTCTCCAAGCAGGATCTGTGCTAGGAGACTGCCTCTCTCCCTCACGAGGTTCCCCAAATAACCTATTTTTACTTGTTTATGATAAAGGATAATAAAACAATGAAGTAATTGCAACCTTTCAGAAGATAAAAGATGCATTATCAGAATGTTTCTCTAAAAATCAGTGTAGGATTAGCTGAACATTGTTATCCATGATGCACCAGAAAAATGGAGGCGTTACCCATAATGCACCAACAAATGGAGGGCCTTACCTGGCCTATAATGTGAATAAGAACACATGCCAGCTCCTGGGCTATGTGTTCTTCACCGGCGGCTCACTGCTACAGAGTACATTGAAATACCACTAGGTGCCACCACTGAGGCCCATTACCACTGGTGGCGACAGGAAGAGTTCAGGTCTCTCCTTGCAGCAGTGAATGGGTGGTAGTCGCAAACATTACAAAAGATAACATGATACTCATAGTAACGAATGCAGTTATGAGCAGTACCACTTAAATTTGACTATAATCAATCGAAGAAATACAACACGTATTTTATTTGACTAATACGGATAGTTAAGCCCATTTTCAAACAATAAAGAAAGGGTATTATAATTTATAGCAGGTATAGGCCCTAATATTTAAAAAAAAACATAGATAAGTAAAACTGAAGAACAGCCAGTTTATGTATCCAGAACCCTAGAACAGCGGTCCCAAGTCGTTAATAAAGACTGCACTACAGTTCCGAGCTGGTATTAGGATTAATAGAATAAGTTCGGGCATTTTTAAAGTACTATTGGTTTCTCATCTCCTTACATTGCTTTCAATCAATGTAAGGAGATAAGAAAACTAAAGTTCTGAAGTTTGCTTTCTGTACACAAGTCTTCAAGCCCATGTCCATTTTGGTCGATGAATTTTTCCTACTGAAAATCAACAAAAACTTATTTTTTAGTGTTTTCCCTTTCTTTCAAAATCCGGGAGGCACAATGTTAAGCCAATTATTTCTATTATGTCACTTAAAGAATATGTAAAGATGCAACGTGAAGAAACATCTAGGCCTCCACTCCCTTCACAGAAAAGATCTCAGATCGTTACTTTACGATATTTCACAGAGACTTGAAATAAAGACCAGCAGATGGCTAGATTCAAGTAGAAGAAAACCTGCAAAGTAAGAAGTTGATTATCTAAAGGCAAAAAATGAATATGTGCTGATTTCCGTCACATACTGGGTAGTTCGGTGCGACTGCAAAAACGGCCGATGTCATGCTCTGAAACCACTCAAGGTAAGCATACTACACAAAGGGTGTATAGTGACTTTGTCGGGGTGGAGGGTGGGGCCTGTATTCCCCTGAGTCTTGGCTTTTATTGATATCTTATTTGTCAAAATCTTTGCATTATTAGTGATTCTACACAGGAGACTTATCACTTCCGGTCTCTCTGACATATTACTTAGCAGAGAGATGCCATTGAGGTCTAGAAAAAACACTGAAAATATCCGAATCTCGATTATCTCCTCTATTTATGTCTAATAATAGTAATATGATCAGGACTTAATCACCAGCAAAACCCAGAAATAATCGCAGGCCTTCCAGTCCCCAGTTTCCTCAATAAAGGTCTTTTTATAGGTTGTGAAAATCAAAATATAGGTTTTTACAGGTTTTTCAAGGCCCAACACATAGGCTTTTATCATTTTTAGGGTTAACATATTCAGCATAAGAGTCAAAATATAGTGAATCGCTTATTTTCAGTCCTTGATTTCTAAAAATGTACCTAGTACTAAATTGCAGGATGTCAGGATGTCTGGCTCATCAGGTTATACCCAACAAGTATGTTGAGTTTCAACAGACAAGCCAGCCTGGCAAGAAGTCACACCAACTGCTGATTCTTAAACACTTTTATGATCTCTTAAATAAACCGATAACGTGGATTTCTTGTCATTTGACAATCTAACTTTGTGTCAAGTTAACTTATAAGATTTCCTGTACACAGCAATCCGCATGGCAGTGAAAATATAGATTTTTATAGGTTATATAGGTTCCTGGGAAGAAAAATAAAGGCTCAAGAATCAAAATATAGGTTTTTATAGGTTTTATAGTTTTCACTGGGAGGCCTGTAATCGGAAAGCTGACATCTCTGTTGTAGCCATTATTCAAAATATGAGCTCTGTAAGAGGCAGACAGCAGACATGCACGCATTCATTTAGGCCAGTATAGAAGTACGTGGCATCACTAATATATCCAAATTATATGAAAAAAACACAGATATCTAGGCTTATGAATTTATTTATTATTGAATAGAACATACACATACAGTAAGCTCATTATTTTAATATTTTTGTTATATAAGCACACATCATTGTTCTTCTCATATAAAGTGTTTGGTGGTTCTGCAACACCTCCATCTTTCTATCCCCGACATGTGGGGTGTTTTGTGTATCAATGTGATGTAAGGAGGGTTGACGCGTCCGGCCTGTGTTTACAAATAGTCCTTAATCTCGGCGGGTGTGAGGCGACGGAAGCCGTTCTTGTCGGAGATGCCGATCTCAATGTTGTCCTCCGTCATCTGACCTTCAAAGCTCTCACGTAACGTCAAGATGGCCGTGTGCACAGCGTCCTCCAGCTCCAGTTTGTCGCCGTATCTGTCAACAAAATCAAAATCATCTTTTTACTATTTGTTTTTATCAATCAACGAACAAAATTCGCCACCCATTCGCCTTCTGTCCTGGTTTTGTTTTATCATAATCACTGAAGCTCGTTGGTTACGTGAGACTATCTAAAATAGCTTTTAGTTTTAATGTCTTTTTCCAGTGTAGGGTTTGTAGAAGGGATAGGCCAAAAAGGTTATATGTAACGGGGAAAAATCCCAGTGGTGTATTTCCACCAAGCCCCTTAGCAGATCACGGAGGGAGGGGGGGGGGGGCGAATCTTACCCTTATTCCCTGGTCACCTTATTTCAATCAGGTAGGCGCACTGTAGCATATATTAGAGTATGGCATTTAATAAATAGACATGGTTTCGTAGACAGGCGGCCTTAAACCACAAGTGGTGCACACATAGTAATACACGAGCGTCAGCGAGTGTTTTACAACGTCAACCTCTAGTGGTTTACAGAGCTGCCTGTTCTTTTTCATATATTAGACAACTTTAAGGCAATTTCTTTGTAGCAAGTTTGAACATTCTACATCAGTTTGAGCTTTCAAATGCAATGAGTTTAGTGCTATACCGAAAACTGTTTCACAATCTCCCTCTTACAGCAATACACGAGTGGGTCATTCTTATATAATATACAAGAGTCTCACCTCTTTTCCAAAAATGTTTTGCCGTTGATGAAGTTCTTTCCCATTGCTGTCGCTTTCCATGCGAAATATGCTCCCTGGAAATGGATACATCATAAAACAATGATTTATTCGTTTGATCAAGATTATATGTTGACAATTTTAGATCACATGTGTTGTCTGTCAAAATCTCGAAAGTGCAATTCCAGAAAACAAACGAACCTAAACGGTACAGCTAAAGCCATTGACTTGCCTATCAGTAGCCTTACTCACTTATGTTTGTCCTCACCTAATTATTTATTCATCTGTACGTAATATCATTATACATGTAGTTGTATATGCGCACTCATGTATTAAGCGCTCAACCATGTTATATTCGGGTATTTATGCGTTCCTATGGAAGAACGATTGTAAAATCGATTACAAATGATAAATAAACAAAAAATACAGAGGTTTTATCTTCAACATTCGGTTAAACATACATTGAAAGCTTAGTGGAAGGACTTACAGAAGGGTCACACTGGTAGAGGTAAGGGCGCTCTTCATCTTCATCCCAGCCAGCGATCAGCAAAGATACGCCAAACGGCCGCACTCCTCTGCAAAACATACGTTTATTGTATAGATTGACGTCGCGAATACACCTCTATGGCAAGCCGATGCTACCTTGAATGTCTTGGAGGAAGAAAAAAACAAAAACAATTTTTTTATTATTGTATTATTATATACCTATGAAATATTACCCGCTGCTAGGGGCGTTGTATACTAATATTGTTTGGGCTCACTGAGACGTAGTGAATGAGCTATGAATCAATGGCTTAATAAGTGAATAAAATGTCGTTTTTTCGTGTTCTTTTAGGTAAATATTATAAGAAAACGTGACTGAACTGTAGAGATACCTTTCTCTGCCTTTTGTAACATATATATGCCTCTGGCATTGGGACATATCTTATATAATACAAAAGACCGAAACTACCGTTAGAAATGCACACATAAATCTAATTCGTACAATATCCTCTAGAATGGAGAAATCGTGCTGGGTTTTTCAAAACCCGAAGCACTAATCATGGAACATGACATACCCTTGTTGTGTGTACTCCTGCATGACGTTGGCTACAAGCTGTACGAGTTGCGACGTCGGGATCTGCTCCTGGTAAGTCAAGAAGTACTGTTGGGCCAGTTTCCGTGCTGCCTTCACAAGCACCCTGTCAACAAAATAAGTACTGCTTTATAGTCTACAATGTAATGTGTTTGTTTGTTTGTGTAGTTTTATGTCGCGGTAGGCTAGTTACGTCCTTTTGAGACTGCCTCATTGGTTCACCTATCTGGTTCTTCAAGGTTATATTAACTCAAACTTTGGTCTGCTTCTAGCAGTGGGACCCTATACCTGTTTTAAAGTGCTGCCTCACTGAAGGGCTGTGCCGCAAACCATTGACACAACACTCTGCCGGTCACATTAATGTACTGTGTCAGTGACATGCCAATCAACTGTACTCCTCTTTATTATACACAAACCTATGTTCAGTGTATAACATGCATATCATATGGCACAGTGGTAAAAAAAATATCATGTACGGCCTAGTCCTACATGTATGACCCGGTCCGCTACTCACCGAGTTATGACGTTTAGTGAAAAATCACAAAACAAGTGTAAATATGCGGGGAAATGTATACAGTTAACGACACAAAATTTATCTAAAAATATTTACAGTATCAAAATTCTTCCAAGCTGAAACTCTGTCTTTACAAAACTAATGATGAATGAATGGGCCAGCTCTGAATGGCGATAAATGGTAAGTTATCATAAATCAAAAATATTTCAAGGTGTACAATAAAGGGAAAATAGACCAGGGGCCCGTTTCAATAGAATGGGTCACTAAGCCACTTAGTGACATGTATAGTGACTCAAATAGTGACAGGAATAGTGACAAAATTTAATTCTCGTTGCAAAAGGCATGTCACTATTGGGGTGGTGTGTCCGTTCACTATTGGTGACATAGTGACATTGCTGCATGGGCCTTACAATGGATGGTGTTACTGCTATCGGGAACAAGTGGTGTCAAGGTAAAGGTCACTGGATAAATTATCGACTGCTCTTGGGTAATTCTACACTGGACACCAGAGCAGCATTTTCTATGATAAAATTCAAATGTGAATATCTCTGGATTGCATGGACCGATATTCTTCATATTTTGCATGTTTATAAGTTGTATGTGTCCCTAACTGGGGTTAAAGTTTCATAGCTTTATTCCTATGGTAAGTAAAGTTATGTGTTTGTGACTTCAAAAACGAGAGGGTATACCCTCTCGCTATTATAGACACTATAGTGACCCTTTTAGTGACCGGACAGCCACTTCTGAAATGGTACAAGCCACTTTTTGCGCTTGTCTGCTACCCGGTGTCGCAGAATCGGTTGTCCCTAAACTACTGCAACGCAACCTGTCGCTATTGTGTCACTACCCCCGTTAACGGACGTCCTACAGCCTATTGAAACGGGTCCCAGGCGTTTAATCTGTGAATGACTTCTCACTCCCAGACTTGAAAATACGAACACTGTTCCGTACGGCAAAATACGGTACACTGTTCCGTATGTGTTGAATAAAACATTAGTTGTTAGGCCAAATTAAGTTAATAATTTTTTTATTGATTTCGGGTATATAGTAAATATATAACGACCTCTCATGCTTATACAAGCTACACAATGAGATGGAAATTTAGAGTTTGTGCGGAACGAGGTATTTATGCACTCTGAGTTCAGGTTATAACAGGACAGTGTCATCAAAGCTCGGACGTTCCATACCTGTAGTCAGGGCCCATGCCACTGTACACCATACCGATGTTCTTGGTGATGAGTTCAACTTTGTGGATGGAATGTTCATCGTACAAGACTGATTTGTGTTTCTTCTCTGATGCCAGAACTACGCCGTTTGTAGCTATATGAAGGTAGAAAGAACAGTCTTAACGTGGCAGCAGTGGTTAAAAAAATCATAATAACTATATATCAAATATAACGAAGTAATACTGCAACTAGGATATTCAAACAAGATTTAGAAAACGAAGCGAAAGCACTTCTGTATCCAACCGATACTAAGGGATATTCAATTAATGTCTGTGGATATCTTAATTGGTACTACATGTATTTAACGGATGGAGAATCCTAAACAATTTCTTCAATCCATTAAATACAAACAACTGGTGTACCAGAAATAGAATAATCGCTTAGTTCTTTATGATTATTTTCACTTTTCATATTATGCTTCTGTTAATCGGTAAAAGAGCAGATCCGTGGCCTCTAGCTTATAACATAGGGAACGCACCGGGTAGCCTACGATCTTTCGGCTTTTTCGAACCAAACTATATATTTTAACCTGGGAAAAAGCCGGATTCTGAATCTCCAAATATAAATTGCCAAACTACAATGTTATTTACCTGTAAATAACCGTTATTTCCGCCGGGATGGGTTGGAGAACATTATCATTAGTAACTTTGTTTTCATTTTGAAAAGGCCGGATCTATTTCCATTTAAGCTGGTTCCTGGCAAAACCTCTGTTTTGCCTTTTTCCCCATTAGGGTTAGGATTAAGGCTAACCCTAAACCTAACCCTATTTTAGGGTTAGGATTAAGGCTAACCCTAAACCTAACCCTATTTTAGGGTAGGGTTAGGTTTAGGGTTAGGTTCAGGGTTAGTTTTGGGGTTAGGTTTAGGGTTAGGTTTTAGTGAGTGATTCGACTATGCATTGATACAAGTTGACACTGACATGGCACCGTTTTCGAAAAATCGGAATTACGACTTTGTTGACCCATTACGTTAAAAATAACGGTTAGTTTTAGATAAATAAGCTAGTATTTTGGCAATTAATATGTCCTGATTCCGATTCTAGTCTTTTTATTGCGTTATAATCGATGATTTCGTTCGAAAACGGCGAAAGATCGTTGGGTATCGGGCCCGCAAAGTGCGATTCCCTATGTTAAAAGCGGGAGGCCACGGATATGCTGTTTTACCTGTTAATCTCTGTTGGTATATAAAATGTGTTTCTTTCATTTCAATGTTTATGGCATAGTATTCTGTGGAGCGGCGCCGACGTCACGCAACCAGGGTTCGTACATAGACAGCTCATCAAAATTCCAGCCCTTTTCCAGGCTTTTCCAGGCTCTTATATTTTTTCTCCAGGCACATAACAATGTGAATCAATACCATCTTGCTAGTGAATGAAAATAGTCATTCTTTGTTTTCTGAAGGGTGCATATCATAACTGGTCACTATTTTTAAAACCACGTCTGATTCATAACCGAATTTAGCTAAAATAATCAAATCCATGCTATGTTATTAGCAATGTGATATAAATGGTCAAAATTAGGATTTTTGGAACTGAAGTCACTGAAATTTCATAGGCAGTCAGGTACCATAGTTAAGGAAAGGTAATAATGACCGAAATTTGATAGACTAAAAAAATTGTTTTCATGCAAAACTAAATTTTGCAGGCTCTCCCAGGTTTTTCCAGGCTCTCTGTGAGAATTCCAGGCTTTTCCAGGCCTGGAAAATCCAAAAGCATAATTCCAGGCTTTTCCAGGTTTTCCAGGCTCTGTACGAACCCTGCGCAACGTAGTAACGGTTACGTTCGGCTGCAAAAAGGGACACTGCTTTGCAGTTTGTTTTCCCGAAAGCGGTGCAGTGCACTCTATTACGCTTGAAGGGTTTAGCAACTTTTCACTCCATTGAAACCAACGTTAAACCACGTGGTTAAACCCACTGTACATCTCTGGTAATATCTCAGTAAATATCCAACATAGAGAAATCAAACAAAAAATGGCATGTAGCTGAAGAGCAATGACAGGCTGCTACAAATGTCAAAATAAAGAATTGATCAAAAGTACATAAATTTGCAGATTCAAACATTCATACTTGTATCCCACAATGTTTATTGATATATCTTGTTAGAAACACATCAAACTACCTTTTATTATGTATATTAATCATGTACAGGGAGTTCAAACATCGATTTAGGTTACGCCGGTTGAGCGATGATACCAGAAAGCTAGGGTGCTCGAAAATGGCAAAACCCTTCGCCTCGTTTTGGTTTGAACGTTCTGCTACCGAGAATGATAAAAACAGAAACATTAACTTACCTTTGATTCCCACAGAGGGCGCTCCTGCTGCGACAGCGGCCAGGGCATATTCTATTTGTACAAGTTTTCCCGAGGGACTGAAAAGATGATATTTATTATAACTTGACATGTAAAACGCAAATATCGAGGTTGAAAGTATTGCTCATTTCTGTTTCTCCTTAGCATCAAAAAGTGAAATTAATAAAAAAATAAAAAAAATAATAAAACTATATTCCTTTTGATATGAAATGCCCTGGCAGTAGAAGAATGGTGGTTCATCTGTCAAATGAATTTAATATCAAATGGCAGCAATTTCGGATTGCAAATCAATTTTGGAATATCGCTGTTTGGCAACACAAGGTAAATCAAATTGTATCAGGGTAAATGTTGAATGCAATTGGCATTTCTGTGATTTTTATTGCCTTGAAATATATCGTGGTTGGTTCGAAAACTACAAAATGACAAAATGAAGTGGAACGCTGAATTTTCTATCTTATAGGATAGGGACCACAGTAGTTCAGTTTACCATGTATACTTAATGGATAAATATAAAATAGGGTAGCCCATGGACGTTGATAGAGGTTTGGGATCCTGCGTATGATCAGTGTGAGGTACGACACGGATTCAGTACAAGAGCATTGTAGTATTCCATTCACCTATTATCGTCCAGACTGAAGGCGGGTAGGGGGGTTTAGTTCTACGGGAGATTGGAAGTATCTTTTCCAAAATGGGATCAGCATGTGTTAAGGGCACCTTTCATGGTTCAGAATTCAAAAATTGGTAAAGAACTTTTAGACACGAAGTATAAAATGAATAATGTTATTGCAGAACAAATGACCGGTTGAATGAGATGGCACATTTGGAGCTTCCAAACAAGGAACACAACACGGGTCTTTTCTTTGCCAAAATGACTCTGCTTACTATATTCAAGCGAACATGACAAAAATGAAACACTCCTTTTTCTCTAACAAATGATTATCTGTCGTTACTTAAAATCTGTCTTACCTAAATGTTGTGAGGGAGAAACTGTATCTTTCTGACATGTTGTATGTATGTGTGGTTCAGCGCAAGCCGGCTTCGCTGGTTTCCTGTCTGGACTGAGAAACATGAGCGCAGACTGGTAACAAGCAAAACCACATGTCCTTTGTAACGACGAATCTGATTGGTCTTGAAGTATTAATATTCAGTATTTAGACTGGGAGTTTTGAAATAAATTCCAGGGAACTGAAATGAAATGTGTACTAGACGTAAATGTCTTAACCTTGGATTATATTATGGACTTTCAAAGAACTGAGGTCTGCCATATCACAGAACTAGTCAAATTTAAATCAATATACACGGACAGAAGTTTTTCTTCTTGAAGTTGAAGTTGGTTGAGGTCTATTTTTAATGTTGTGAATTCCAAATTTCATGAAGGGCTCGGGGTTTGTTGATGAAACGATGTCCCACTTGCCAACTTTAATTATAAGTCCGAGTAGTTTAGGATATAGCTCAGAGAACTGGACAGAGACCTGACCACTTCCCTGTATAGCTGAAGGATATATTGGCCACCAACCCCTGTCGGTGCTGAGCGTCCTAGCTAAGTTCTGCTCTGGTGACCAGTGTAACTGAATGAAACCTGAGGCTGAATGACGCCTCTTGCTAAAAACGCTAGGTGTCAGGCCATTCGATGAAAACGTTAGGCTACTTCTCCTGATATACACCCGGTGTCAGGTCTGTGGCTCAAAGGCACGTATCTTACAATTCATGATGGCGCCACCTGGTGAATTTTACATATTGTCAATCATCAGTCAAAGCTGGGTCATTGTGTTTCATTCTAATGCTAAATTAGTAAATTTAACGTTTTGTACAATGTCTCCTACCCATGGTACCTAATAAGGTCAATTTACATTGGCTTGATTTACATGTACATGTGTAAATATTCTGAGAAATGTTGGGGTTTTTTTAAATCTCTCAAAAACAAGTTCGGTTACTATACTTTTTGTATGGAACTGAGATGTGTAGTACTGTTCATTTACAATATTCTGTGAACATTTGAAGAATGAGACATGGGTTTTCATATGTGAAAAAAAAATCTATATATCGTATACCTAATAGTATGATATTTATCTCTAAATTAAAAAAAGAAAGCATGGTGACCACCATTTTTAAAATCAGCTACCCGTACTATGTTCTAGGCTACAATACTTATATTGACATGGGTTTTGAAGACATATTGGACATAAACGACCAGTTTTTACTGATAATTGACAATATTTAAAAACCACCAGGTGGCGCCACCGTAAATAGTAGGATATGCCTTTAATTTTCAAGGTAGGTTGTCCGATGCACCTTTAACAGCATATGCAGTATCCCCTACGGTGTATTATAATGCAGGAAATTCCTCTGTATAAAAGTTTGGGTCTTTTACAAACGGCATTTGGCTGCGTCATGGACCTATTGTTCTTCAAGTCTATGGCTGTGAAAATTGACTTGACAGTTCCCCTATTTAGTGTACTATTTTCCAAATATCTAATCGAAGGAGAAAGAAATGTAGCCTACTTAACATTATGAAATAGTAGACCTTATTTTTTTTGCTTAATAAAAGAGTCAAATCGACCGATAATGGTCCCAAAAACTTTTCACTAGAGGGGAACCAAATATAGGCCTACTCCATCAATAGACTAAGATTAAGAGTAAAGCTGGTACCCCACCATTGTTGACTCGTTAAGTTGGGATGAATCGTGTGAATGTGTCTGGCTGAATCGCGTCGGTGGAAGAGCTCCCTGTGAGCAACAAGAGAGGTTCCATCCACAGGAGTAATGATTCAAGTAGATATTTAATATATATGGTTAAGTACGATACCGCAAGATGCGGCAAGATGCTGCGAGACACAGTCCATCACTGCCATGTCAGGCCTCTACCACATATGTTTAAAGCAGGGTTCGTACAGAGCCTGGAAAAGCTGGAAAAGTCTGGAATTATGCTTTTGGGTTTTCCAGGCCTGGAAAAGCCTGGAATTCTCACAGAGAGCCTGGAAAACCCTGGAAGAGCCTGGAAAATTTACTTTTGCACAAAAACAATTTTTTTTAGTCTATGAATTTCTGAACTGCCAATGAAATTTCAGTGACTTGGATCGAATAGTTCCAAAAATCCCTTTTGCTAATAATATAGCATGGTTTTGATTATTTGTGTCATATTTCACTCACTAGCAAGATGGTATTGAGTCATATTGTTAGGTGCCTGGAAAAGAACTATTAGATCCTGGAAAAGCCTGGAAAAAACCTGTCTATGTAGAGTTCATTCTCATAGAACCAGTGCATTTGACTTTTGCGAGGCAAAAAACAATTTTTGTAGGAAGTTGAAAATTATAATCTGGTCCTAATGTCTATTGGGTGGGGCTTTATTCCCTGAAATATTATTAGTTAAATATTATAAATGTGGGCATGGTGGGCCGCAGTGTATATGTATATGAAAAAGTGTTCCTGCAGCGTGACCGGGTACCCCAAAATAACGGAAATCATAGGAAACCAATAAATTTTCATTACAATGCAATAAAAATGGTTCATAACATAAGTAATAAGTAGTGTTATTAAAATAATAGTTTTTCCAATGGGCAAATTTGAATTTTCCCTCCATAAAGTACCCTATACTGATTTTTTCTACATTTATAAGTACTTTTTTAAGCAAATCCTGATATAACGTTTGATATGGATATGTGTAAAAAAAAATTTAGGTAAATCAATCCCCGTATGTTATACCATCATAGGTATACTATATTCTTTATATTTAAAAATTGTTCTAAAAAATTTATTTTCCCTCTAAAACATCAATAAAAAAATATATAAAGAAACGGTCACTTTGCAGGATATGGTCACGTAGCAGGAGGATTTTTTATACCATTATGTGCAATAAGTGTCAAATTAGGGTTCAAAAAAAATTATATGACATTAGGAAATATTACTAAATGTAATTAAACTTCTATACTTCTTATGTAATTGACTTTCTTCTTAATGTTGTTTTATGGTCCAGTGTACTACAGAGTTAAAAAAAACTTCCATTTTACTGTTACTGCAATCACTCTGCAGGATAGAGGCACTAAAGGTGGCCATTGAATATTCTTTTCCCCAATTAGCAATATTAGAATTGCCTAAAGTGTGGTTGAAAATATTTGCTTATATACATGGTATGAACACTGCATAAAAAGATTTTAAATATGAAAAATTTTAAAATATGAAAAATTTCGAATTTATTGTAAAAAAAACCACTATGTAGGATATAAAATACTCATATGCCCTAAAGACCTTTATTTCAATTAAAATTGATTTGGTAAATCATTACTATTTAAAATAAATTTGAAATAAAACTTATATATACTATACAAGTGCTTAAATGCAAATTACTGTTTTAAATTGTCAAAACATTTACTTAACATAGTGGAGAAATGATTTTAAGCTATTTCCTTATTTGATGTTTAAGGGCGGTCACTAAGCAGGATATGTGCCACCTAACTAAATTTTACCTTTGTAGGCTATAATAAGTATTTCACTTGTATGAATACATATTTTTTTGTTTTCCTCATACAAGTATTCACTATGGTAAAATACTGTGTCAGTTACAAGAGTTAAATAATAAAATTGACAATACTAGGCAAAACAAACTGTTTCTTTAAGGAAACAAGCTAAATAGAAGGAAAAAATGGGATGAGGTACAAATAATAATTGAAGTCAATGGAAAGAGCTATTTCTTTGTTTAAGAGTTTATTTTTTTGATAAAGAGATATTTTAAAACAACATCTAGTCATCTATAGTATTCATTAGAGTACATGTATTACCCATAATAAATAAAAAAAAACGTTCTAATTACCCGGTCACGTTGCAGGATACCGAGTTACACCAACCTATTCAAGCCTAAAAAAAAATTCAATTTTTTCCGAATTTTTACCATTTTTTGCTGATAAAAAAATTTCAACGAGAAACTCTTGGGGAAAAATATAAAAAAACACCCTTCGGTAGGGTGAAAAACCAGTTATTTATAAAAAGAATTGGTTTTCCAGGCAATGGTTTTGTCAATTTTAGGTGCTTTTTTTACCTGTCTCTGCTTCACATGTTTATGATACACAGACCAACAACCTACGAGGGTGGTCACTATCTGCAGGGATCTGACAAAAACATTCACCTAGTATTTGTAATAGACCACATTAAAAGGCATGTTGGACAATTTGGCTTGAAAATTAAAACCCATGTCATTTTCGTGTGAATTGAATATGATGATCTTTAAGTGTTATGGGACACATATCTAACTTAAAAATCAGGGGTCACAGTGCTCGTTTTTTATTTAGAGATAAATATTATGATAATCTTATAATAGACTATTATACAAAAAATTAAAAATTCACATAATAAAACCCATGTCATTTTCCTCAAACTTTCACAGAACATAGTAGACGTATAGTACTATACATTTAGGTTTTAAAATTGATAGGTCCCCGTGCTTGTTTTTTAAAGGCATATCCTATAATTCACCGTGGGGGCCACCTGGCGATTTTTAATTATTGTCAATTATCAGTCAAAACTGTTTTTTGTGGTTAATTCTAATCATAATGGAGTATATCTAACGTTTTGTCCAGTCCATGCAATACTAAATAGGTAGAATAAGCCAATTGACAATTACTTGATCTACACAGGAAATGTAGGCTATTAAAAATATGATTCTCGTTAATTCTTTCAAAAAACAAGCACGCTGACCTATCAACACATCCTTATAAACTCAGGTTCCATTTCCTAGATGATGGACATCTATTCCTATGTCTATGCTTACCAGTTTGCCTTAATTGCTCTTAAAATATCACTAGCAGTCAACCTCAAGTTTGTTGTATTTATTACCAATTTTATCCAATAAATGAAACCCATGAATTGTTATATTAAAGTTATCTCAATAGGTACTATTTTTCCTGATCTATAGCACACAGGGTCTATTTGCCTGTATACCATGCCTTGCCATGCCTTGCTCCCACCAAAGAAAAGAAGGAAACGGGTCTACTTACAATGATGAAATAGTTGACCTTTCATTGATTATTAAAATAATCTAAGACATTTGAAGATAATGGACAGCAAAACCTTTCCCTGAGGGTAAAACTCCCAACCTTAGGGTTCCTATGATATGTAAGTCCAGTATTCATAACAAGAACAGCCTGACACCTAGTGTTAATAGGAAGAATCAGAGGAATCCTTACACTGGCCACCAGAGCAAATGGTTGCTACACCACGAGATCAGGTAGAGGTTTGTAGAGATCTTCAAAGTGCTGCAAAAACTATCCCCTCACTCTCTGTGTGCCAATTCTATGACATTGGTAAGATACAGAGGGCCAGTGTCTTAGTGTCTGAGAAGTACCCAGCTGCTCATGACCAATCATTACAGACTGAACCACCTCATCGATTCACTGGTGCCTGACATAATTATACCTCAGGCAGTGACTGGTTGCCAAGTGGGTTGCAGTAAGTGACTCCTCTTTCCCAAACTTTCTGATTGCATGTTTGGTTTTGCTAGACACATGTTTATTTTAAATGTCCTGATTTAATCATCAATCGATATTGGTATGCAGGGGTCACTCTACCAGAAAATGTCATTTTGGTGTGGAGAAGGGGCCGAAATACAAATAATGAACATCACCTAAAAACAATTGGATTTCAAAGGGTATATTCTTCGCTATAAGAAAAGTTCGATTCAACCGGGTTCTCCCCAGTGCATCAATTTTTGCAGACGATGGGAGCTTTCATTATCTGTGGCTGGGAGGGGCAGTTTTCAGGGAGAGGGGTAACTTTTTTTGTACTCCACTGTGTGTGTGGGGGGGAGGGGCGTTTTTTTTTATCGTATTCACATATGGGCAACTTTTTTTCTGCCGAGGGGTTGATATTAACAGCTAATCAATGAGGAGGTCTCGCATATTTCTTTATAATGATAAGAACTAGGCTAATGATGGTAATGATATGCTTTACTGCCAATATCACAAGAAATTAGATTAGTTGTATTGCTGAACTGATAATTAACTTCATAGTTAAGTATAAGTATGGAAGCAATAAATGGTTGCACTTTTCGGATATTTTTTCTGGTTTTGTTATGTCTATGTTTGTTTATACACTCCACTATGCCAAGAAAGGAGTATTTCCTCCGAATTGGCTCTGCGGGAGCACTATATTGAAAGTGACCAGCAGTGTTTGTGCACCTCCCGCCTGTGTGTTGATGGATGTATGGTAGTAGATTTAAGGAAAGTTGGAAAACTAATGATTCTTTCGACTGTGTAAAATGGAATATATAACACAAAATGAACTAAATGACAATAACGGAATGAAATTTTTAGCTGGCAATGTTAGAAGTTTGTGTGCCAAATTTGGTGATTTCAAGTATAATTTTCAGAGATGTAGATTTCATAGCTCTAAGTGAAACTTGGTTGAAAGAGAAATATACGTGTGAGTTCACAAAAAGTTACAGATTATAGTATATCGTGTAACGATATAGAATGTATAATAGTAGAGGTTGAAGTACCGAACAGAAAGAACATGATTGTCGTACCCATCCACAGGCCACCAGGAGATGAAGTAAGATGAATGTTATTGTATATTAAGTGATCTTATAAATGAGAGAAAATATAGGAAACACGAGTTTTGTCTAATGGGAGATTTAAATATAAACATAACGTAAAAGAATGTCCGGAATACAAAATAATGAAGTGGGTTTTTTTAAACTGATAATCACCTAGATTTATTGTAGATAAATGATACCTTTTTACACCATGGGTGGAGTGGGGGGGGGGTAGCAAATAGAAAATATTTATAGAAACAGTAAGTTCATTAAGGCAATAGGCAATATTCACTATTTATCAGACAATATAATGATATATGTTATAAGAAAAAAAGATAAAGAAATAGACATACAAGCGTTAATAAGCATAGAGATATGAAAAACCTAAGCGTTGATCAACTTAATAACATAATGAATAAATGTGAAGATGAAAACAAAGAACTAAATGAAGAACCATGCGAGGTATTCTATGGTTAGAATGCAGAAAAGGACTGGACGTGGTATGTCCCGTCAAAAGTAGAGGTGTAAAAACAAGGGACAATTTACTACTACCGAAAGATATTAATGTAGAGAATAACTTATTTAAGAAATTAGCCAATGGTAAGAAGAGCAATAAAGAACGAAGAGAGATGCTGGCATGAATAAGAGTCAAGAGTTAGATGAAGGAGAGGTGCGAGTTATGGGTCGCTATAGCTTATAAAAGACACCTTCCTGATATACTTAAATATGGAACAATAACCCCACTCACGAAGGGTGGTAATCTAAGGAGTTATAACAATTGGCGACCCATAACTATATAACTAATAGACTAATAACAATTCTCAAAAGCTACTTAGCTAATAGGAAGTGGGAAACGAAGATGCTAAAGTTATTCACAGGAGAACTAGAAGTGAATTGAGGTGTGCCCCAAGACGCTGTCTTGGGGCCTCTGTTGTTTCTTATATTTATTAACAATCTAAAGGAAGTATTATTTTATAGCAAAGTGATATTATATGCCAACGATATTTTTATTAATAAGTGGAAAGAAACAAGATAAAGTTATTATACTAATGGAGAGAGACCTTTCTGCAATACAAGAGTGGATTGATAAACATATGATGAAATAAAACTATAAAAAGATACAAAATCATGTTGGTAGTTAATCAAAGAAATCTAATGAAAGAAGCAGAAATAAATATGGGTGACAATAAAATAAACGTAGTTAAAGTAAATAAATATATTGGCATCTACATAGTTAATAAATAGAATTTTGATAAATAAGTTGGAATTGTATCTAGAGAAGTAAATAGATTTAAAATGAGGAAAATTAGACATTTATTAACTGAGGATGCTAATATCAAAAGAGCTAAGCAAATGGTTTTATATATAATTGAATACGCTGATTCTGTACGCTATAATAATACAACACAGAAGAGCCGCAAGAACATACAAGTTTTAATAAACAGGACCTTTTTAAAAAGTTTATTCTGGAGGATAACGGTAGGCTCTAATGTGCATAAGATCTTAAAAACAGCCATAGTAGTTAAAAGAGGAATGGATTACCATATTGAGCAACTACATGAAAAATGCAATATTAGGAGTTTAAATATACAAAGGGCGGGCCATTTACTAACTATGTTGAGATGGTGGGCAACAAAGCCAGGGCATATCTTTGATACAGTAAAAAATAGAACTGGATTGGACATTATGATAAAACTAAAAGTAGCCAGACCAAACAGAGAAGTTCAGACATTCACATTAGAACAATTATAGAACCAGTTACAAGCAGGACCGCTGAGGGCAGGAACGGGGTGTAGTTTTAAAAATAGGGAAAAGGGAATTGCATGAAATCATAGGTATATAAACCGGACAAAAGTCTACCAAGATGTGAAGATAGGTCGAACGACCTAAACAGTAATACATGTATGTGTCAACTAGAAGATAATGCTGGTGTAAATGACACTGATGTTTAAATAAACTGTAATTGCTTTGTCTTGTAACTGTAAATAATCAATATGTGTGACTACCACGTGGAAGATCGCCAGAATACTGGTGAACATAGCTACTGTTGTGAAATATTTTTTAAATGATAAAAAGAAATAATTATAGTTGTATCACTCCCTAGAGTTTATTGTCTATAGTCAACAGTGGGCAAACACCAGTATGTTCATCCCAGATTCAATGCAGTCTCACAAGATTATTTGATTTTCTTTAAGGAAAGCATGGAGAACTCAACATTGAGTACTTGAAGGGGTTCTGCATTTCAAAAATTGGGATTTGTATTCCTTCTGTAGTGCCACACCAACAGTTGGTCCACTCATGCCAAAGATTCCACACACCATGCTAAACTACAACAAAATGTTAGAACATCATCATTCGGGTTCTGTATCCATTAAAGGACAGACTTAGCCACTAATTTGTTCATTGTTAATCTCCCTGGATCCGTCCAGCCACATAGGTTATATGTTATTCCTAACAGATAGTACCCCGTTGAAAGGTTGGCCAACAATGACCTTCCCCACTTGTGATATTGTAGTATTACTGTTTAGGCAATAGACATAAAAAAGACTCAGGTTTTTGAATCCTCTGATACCTCATCTGTTCTCCCATGTACCTGTTCTAAAGACCTTGTTTTAAACATCTGGCAAACACAGATTCAGTATCAGAAGATTGCTCTAGTTAACAGTTTTCTCATATTCCATGCACATCATCTGGAACATCCAAGGCCATGAGACAAAGGACATGTAAGGTAGTAGCTGCATGTAGAAATACTTAAGGGATTTGATGACTATGGCTGGAAAAGCTACTTGGTGAAGGTAAGCTTGACAAATTGTTGCTAGCTGAACTGGCTACATACCGCGATACTAAGAACACCATAAGCTACCTCTAACTCACCAAAGGAGGATAAGATCAAAACCAACATAACACATCACAAAAAACTTGTCAATAGTGCAACCGAGCCTGAGAATGACAAAGTACTAGAAATATCTTCAGAATATGATAGTCCATCATGAAATGAAGAAAGTGATTAAACCATCAATAACACATCAAATGACAAGATCTGGGCAGTGTTCCAAGGGAGCAAATGTCAGTTTTTATTACACATATTGGTAAATGTATGGAAACCATTTCGCTGTCGTGTGACCACTACCAAATATTTTGGATATACAAAACATTTTGCTGTCACTATTGACACCACCAATAATTTTTTCCAATGCCAACTCCAGTGGAGATCATGTGAACGAGAATTTCTTACATACCGTAACACTACCATATGGTAGCTAGCTACCTTATTAAATGTAACTGGGTTTGTTTTAAGGTATAGGAGGAAAGATTTAGAGAAAAATGCCCTATTATGTTAGCCTCCGCTGTGCTTTTACCCTATTCTTAAGGGGGAAACTTTTTTGTTGACAAGCGAAAGGGGGAACTAACATAAATCTTTGCATCCCAAGGGGATGGAAAACTTTTCTTTTGGGATTCCCATTCCCCACCATATATAATGAATGCTCCCTACATAGATTGTTAAATGTAATAGAGGTAAGGAAGTGGTTCCAAAAGTTTTAAACTGAAGATTAATGGGAGTTGACAATCGTAAATGATTTAGAACGCATTTAGGGGATTATATGCATACCGGTAAATATACATGCTTACCCGGTACATGTATAGACATTACAAGACACATGCAAACGCGCACCCACGTGTTTACACAGGCAAAGTCCGTAGTTCGTAATGGGTGCTCTTTCTTAAATTTTAATATATCGTCTGAGAACAAAGTAATTTAAGACCTAAGCCTCATAGGGCATGTCCCAACTGGAAGCCTCTGCACGGCCTCATACATTATGACGTGTTGACTTTACCTAGCCTGACGTTTGGCTTGCGTGCCGTGAATGCAGTGAGTTTATCGACCAGTTCCAGAATGTAAGCTGGCTGCATCGGTGGCAGTCAATACTTACAAATTCACAGACACCAATGGCAAACAAGAAACCACGTAGTAAATTGGACGGTTGTCTAGAATATAGATAGACTATATCCGCTGTCGTTTACTGACAGCATGGGCACTAGCCTGCTGTTCGAGGCCTGAGGCCGGGTGGCGGGAGAAAGTGATTAGCATTTCGTGCGTGGGCGAGCTGCACTCTCGTGTGCGGGAGGTGAGAAGGATTGTTTACTTGCTTCCGCTTTTACTGACCTGTTTTCCGTGGACGCGGATTATATATGAGTCGAAAATTGCACGGGAATCGGGTGCGGATCTTTACCACTTTATTCATGTCGACAAGGAGGACTGCCGGTACCATTTTCTAAACGGTGAGTGTGTGTTTAGCAACGTTTTCTCCCCGGATTTGGGCCACAAGGGCCGGTGAATCGCTGCCTCGACGGCCAAGACTGGAGCTGTGACGAAGGCGGCGACACAGCCTCCCGCGGACGGGGAACGGCGGCTCAACATGCGAGTTGTCCAGGCCCCTGCTCGCCTTCACAGCTGCCGTCACAGATAACGCTCAGAGCATGATGTCGTGCGCTATTTAGGTGCTAAACTGATAGAAGTTTGGTGACAGGGTGTGTATAACCGCAGGCTAGGTGGGGGCGATGCCGATGGGGGATCGAGATGGGCGAGGCAGTGGCCACGGCGCTTAGGCTTCGGGCGTGGCGGCGGCAGCGACGGCAGCGGCGGCGGCGGCAGCAGCAGCGAATTTGTAGAAGCAGAAGTAGCAGCAGCAGCAGCAATGGCAGATGCAACACCACTGTCAAGTATTGTTGACTGTGCACACGCAACACACTCTCCAACACTGGCGTCAGTTTGGAGACCCTGCACCGCTGCTACTAGTACTCTCCTCTCCTCTCCCCTACACTACATTACCTTGTTATTTATAAATATTCAAAACTGGATAGAGATGCTTGTGGAGATAAACACCACCCAGCATGCGGCGGTTCTGTGAAATTTGTGTCTGTGCAAATGAGTTGGCTGCATGGTGCTCGCAGGTTATGGCATCGGAGGATCTAAAAGAAATCGTTTAGTTTAGTCGGTGATCTAAATGTGGATTGGGCATCTAGTAGCTGTAGTGGCAGCAGGGACGACGATGAGACAGCTGCAGCGACAGCAGAAGCAGCAGCAGCTCAGCAGAAACGGCCATTGGATTTGCAAGGCTTTGGCTGAGATTTGCACACAGTTTCTAGATCTGTCTTGCTGTGGGTTTCGGTATTATCACATTGCCCTTGTCTCTGTAGCACCACCATCCATCTTCAAATCATTGGCCAATACATGTTTAGGTCATCAGTGATCTAGTTCGATTCAATACTGGCAGTGAATGAGAGGATAGTGGGAATGTATACATGCTCACGTTGGATTAAAATGAACAGCATGTAAGCTGGCTGTATGAAGTGTAGGCTTAAGGGCTGATTCCACCAACACAATGGATTTGTCGTGATATATCTTGGTATATCTTGAAATATCTTACAGTGTCACGATATATCGTACGGTACCTCCGTAGTCGTAGCCGTGCGGTGTCGGGTGTATTTTTGTGTACTCCACCACCAGAACACCTCAAGACACATCGCAACAAATAGGCACGCGATCATTCAAACCTAGCCCGATGTAGCAAGACAACCAAATCGTGACCAATCTCGCTATATCTTGTGTCTCGGTGGAATCAGCACTTTAGGTCTACTTCTATGAAGAACCATTAGGTCCCTTTCGATAGTTTGGACCAACGAGTAGGCTACAGGATATACTCATTGGACTGGTTGGTTATGGGGTTGTTTTAAAACTTTCTTGGTACGTAGTTGAAAACCTATAGCCTTATTAAATGCCTCAGTATTTCAAATACCATAAAGTTTGCAATAGCTTTTTTGAATGTCTATATGCAGACCTCTCATTGAATGGGGGGTTGAACCAGTCTCAAATCATGAATTTGAAAAAGAAAGAAATGATAAGTGCTTTATATTTGAATTAGGAGCAAATGGTATGTTTATCATTGATGAATGAGCATGCAGTTATAAATGAATACCAATTAAAAGGTTTGCGTTACATTCAGTCTATGAATAGTTTTCTGTACCTGTAACCCACTTACACTCAGTCAACTTGCCATTTCTTCAACTGCCAGTGTCTAGGTATTTTGGTCCCTAGTGATTGGTCATGGTCAGCTGGGCATACCTTTATGATCCTGAGACACTGACATCCTGCGCCTTTGACAATATCACAGTGAATCGCACACGGATTGTGAAGTGCTAGTATTTTTTTTTAGCATGCTTGAAGTCTATATGTAACTATTCTTACCTTTAGGCGACATATATATAGCGCATGCTAGCACGCTGTAATAAAGGGATCTAGGGATAGTTATACTTAGCTGTTGGATTAATTGGTAGGTTCATCTAATTGTTACTTTTATGGTGTCATATATACTCTAAAAAGTAAAACACAATGGGACACGTATTTAGCCTGTATACATGTAGGCCCAAAATATTATGCTTAAGCTTAAGGCTGAAGTAATATCAAATCAAGTAACTTTTATATTATTGGAAAAAGTTAAGTGGACAGACGTTAGCAAGTACTTACAATTCGATTGTAATATTACTGTCCCGTTGGCCCCGGTAGAGCGTCACAGGGTGTTGCTGGGGTTAACGTAGGGGAGCGTAGTTCGCCGTGCTTGCGAAACCTGAAAGACCGTAACTCACCCCTGCCACCGGCTCACTGCCACTAACATAACAGACCATAATCTCATCCTCAAATCTTTTAAATACATATTCTTAATACGCTCAAAGAGTCCTATCATAATTTATTTTCATATCCATAAACAAATGATAATGGTATAATACACTTCATTAAAGGCGATTCAGACCGACGACCAATTTTTTGCTGCAAACCCCACATAGCTTATGTAGAGAAAGTGCTGTTATGTGAACATCTATCTGATTTCTCAATAGATTCACTTTGGCTCCATATGAATGGGTCACTGGCTTCTTTGTTTCGATAAAATCCCAATATATCCATGAGAAGATTCAGCAGAATTATATATGAACTGTGGTCACGATATTGAGTGCCAAGGTGTGACCTGCATGCGACATGGCGAGCGCGAGATTCTCACATGTTTCACTCAATGCGTGTGTTGATAAGGCGACATGCCTGGCGTGCTGTGGACAAACAACAACGACGTGTGGGTAAGTGCTAAACAGCCACCCACAGCGCCGGGTGGCACGCCGTGGGCGGAGCTTAGCGGTCTGTGACGGGCACCTGACATGTTAGCCCCGCCCCCTGACCCCGCCCCTCTACGTGTCACAACCTATTGATTGGGTCCGTCTCATTTGCATAGCTAGTGCAGAGGTGTGGATTATACGGTGAGTTACTCACTGGGCGACGGAGCGTATCAGAGGTGTATGTAGACCTCACGGGAACCACACTAGAATGTAAGTAACGTCACTATTGGATTCAGTTTATTTTTTTGCATCAGGCAGATAACACATGATCTACGTATGGATGAGATTTCACAATGGTATTAGAGCACGATCTCCATGTGGTTGAGGAGTTTTTTTTTATTCAAATGGAATGGATTATATGTGACATTATCTCCGTGCGTTTTGGAAGACAGAGCCTAGTGTCTGTATGCCAGATATTCCTATTTATTACCCACCTAATACGGACTCTCCATACTAAGCCTATGGAACCAACAGATCGCTACTGAGCTGTCACCCAATCACCGTATACTCAGCACAAAGTATGCCCACAACTCCCTCAATACTTCTACTTGGGTAAGTATCTCGGGTAACGATATATTACAATGTGAAGAGCATATATATATCCTCTCGGAATGATTGATATTGAATTGTTAAAGATTTTAGGGTAAGAACCCAACTGGGAGAAGCATTAAGGTATGGCATACACATGTACACAGTCTTTGGTGTTTACGTTATCTCTGGGTTTTCGATCCCAGAAACAGCCTCGCAGATAGAATAACGTGACGAAACTCGCTTATCATGTGAAACATGGTTCCACGTACATGTACTTGATAGATATTTATATGATTGGGCCTTTATAATGGAGACTGAAAGTAAACATACTGACGTGTATACGCACGATGAAGTGTCAGACGTTCGAGGGTTTAGATAAACACCGGTAGCCATACTCAAAGGTTATCGTGGGGATAAGTTGTCGTTATCATTAGATATGACATACGTTGACAGTGATAAACAGACACAATCAGTCAAGCAGACTTTGTTTATATAACAAGCACATGCATTAGGTTATAGTTGGAGATATGTTGTCATACAATCCTTAACGTTTTAGCAATAGCTTTAGCGTTACATCAAATTTAGAGTCTTCTGTCCTGTAAAGATATGCCAAAAGAAGTATAAACATTATGTACAGTAGCTTGGATTAGTGTATTTATGTAATGTATATATATAGGATTCAATTGGGAAAACTGTTACACTGTATCAAATACTAAAGACGCACCCCTTATTTCATGTAAGTAAGTAGGAGACACCCGCTATGAGATTTAATAAGTTATAATGTCTCTGTTTCGGCTCATTGATTATAAGGACCACCTGCGTTGTAAAACGCTACTGAAATTATTAGAATAAATTAATGATATTAATAAACTTATTCATGCCGTAGCGAGGTGAATAGCAATACAATGATAACATACGTAAACTTAAGTTTTAAAGACCACTCATCTTTTTCCATAATGGCGCGTCCACACTGTGCATTTTGAGGTGCATAGGTACACCTAGTCTGAGACGGGTCCTAGCTATGTATCTCAAAACGCCTCACTTCTCGCTAGTCTGAGACTGGGCGTCCTGGCTATGCCCAGTCTCAGACTGGAGGTACCTCAGGTATCCCCAGTTGCAAGCGTATCCCTAGTTGCAAGCGTTTTTAGATATCGAACATGTTTGATATATTATACCGCTAGTCTGAGACATACCAATATAGGTCTACCTCCAATCCCAAGCTTTCCAGTCGCAAGGGAGGTGGTTTACACACAGAATTGATCGAAGCTTGCGATTCTGCTCCCGAATTTGGAACATCCAGTTTCAAGCACGGTACCTCCAGTCTCAGACTAGAGATACCGTACCCGCTCACAAGCCCGCCCTCCTCCCTAGACGCACACTTTGAACTGGCCTTAATGTATTCTAGGACTGCATTTATATCAAAGCTTTATTATGTGCATAGTTCTGTGTGTACTCTACTTTATTATAAGGACCCAAAGTTCGCTGTTCACTGGCTCAATATAAAGCAAACAGAATCATGTACATGTACCTGTATGCATTGAACTTAAGTCCACGTGTATAGACTATGACCTTGGGAATAATGTGACATGAACAACCTGTTCGTCCGAAAGTGTTCCTGATTGTAAAACAGTTATATAAGGCTGTAAATATGCACCAACTATAAATAGCGAAACTTGTCGCTGACCTAACTGAATACTTTATCTTCTGTTAGAAGTGAAGGCGTTTCTTGGATATATCACTATATTCTGATATACCTTAGGCTATATATCTTACTTTAATTATTTCAGATTGGAAAAAAACCTGTACTGTATAGGACATTTTTGCTAGAAACATTTAATAAAAAGCCCAAACGAAACTGATAAGAGGTTGAAATTGATGGCTATTGAGATATGATAAATACATCTCACCTGTTACTGCATTTGGCTGGCAGCGCCATCCATCATAGAAAACTGGAGGAAAATACGTACAGATAGCACGGAGTGGGCCAGGTACTGCACAACACCAGGCAGGTGTGCTCCCCTGATAACAGTCCACAGGCACTCCGCCACTATCTCCTCTGCAGGGTGGTTTTTTACCCTAAGATATTAATGGATTTGTCAAAATGACTAGATCTTACTATTTTATTGGCAATAACACCTCTATGGCAAAATAATGCTACCTTCAAAATGACAGTTTCCTGTCGATTTTGAACCATGTTGCTATAGTGCGTATCCAGGAGGTCAATTGTTCATGTTGACAATGAGCAAAACCGACCAATAGGAATGGATCTTAGATACAGTCCTCACATACCAAGCATCTTTAGGGGCATGTGAGTGTAAACATCAAGTGTATTTCTTGTATGTGACCTAATAAAATTATATCAGGGGTGTTGGGGGTCAAGGTTTCATCTGGTTCAGACTCATCAGGCATCTTTATTATGGCCAAATCAAGGCATGGGACATTGTCACTTTTTTGGGTGTCCAGGATTTTTTTCTGGTCCCCTCCTAATTCATTAAGTTGATGAAAAGGATTAGTGGACAGTCTTACAAAAGAACACTACAGCGATTGTCTGTACAGGGGTTGTACCCTTTCTATAAAGTGGGTAAAGCTAACACCCTATTATTCATAAGATGAGCTTCGCCACCTGTGGTTTTTTCAATGAGCCGGTAATATCAGACTTTACTATTTTGCATGTGTATATTATATTTAGTAACTAAACGCAATGTTTATATTTCACCGAAGACCAGCTATAAATTTATCACTGAATAAAGGGTCAATAAAACTAAGACTCACATTTTATGGATTTGTGGTTGGTGTTCAACAACACAATATCTATACATTTATCAGATCAGTTCAGATTTCAGATAGTGGCAAAAGAGACTTACGGTATGTAGAGCTTGGAATTGACTTTAAATATTTTTAGTGGGTAACGAGACTTCATATTCCAAACAAGGTAGGCGTCGGAAAAGTATGCTTTAGAAGTCTCGCAACTGCTTTTTATATTTCCCGAAGGGCAGACTACCAAAATATAAAGAAAAGTCACCAAGTAGAAAAGCATTTGCTTAAAAATTAGACATCCGTGTTTATCAGAACCAGTTGTGTATATCTAAATACAAATGAAGTAGGAACATTGACATAAGTTTTAACTGTTATATAGTTCTGTCAGGGGAGAGATGAGAGACTGTTGATTTTAATGGTAAAAAAATAAGATTTCAAATTAGCATTTCGCCTCATACTGTCTATACAAGACATACATACACGTGTATTCATACTGAACATGTTGACAACATGTGTAGATTGCACATGATTCAGTGATGTATGGGCTACGTATCTGCACAAACATGCATACAGATTGTGCATGACTGAGTGATATACACACACCTACACCACATATATGCAGATGTATACATTATCTCACCCCTGGTACAAGCTTCGCCATAGAAATAACATAAGGAAAAAATACTCAACGATCACCCCCGTAAAGTGACAATACTATGCCACGGCCGTGGTGTAGTGAATTTGAGATGAAAACATGGATTTGCTAGGTATATTCGAACTATTCTGATATTCTGATACTATCTAACGTCATAGAAAGAGGTGAGATAAATCCAGAACCGCACTCGAATCGTAAAATAGACACTACTCCACTTGTTTGGATGTGCCATAATCGTCACTCGGCTTCGCCTCGATGACGATTCGGGCATATCCAAACTCGTGGAGAAGTGTCTATTTATACGATTCTCGATGCAGTTCTATATAACACCTGCACACACATACGCATGCAGATTGCACACGGCTTGATGATGCACACATGCCCATATACACACGTGTTAGTTACACAGGGCTCAGTGACGCTTCCACGTTCATCGACACATGCATATATGTATTCTCTGCCTACACGTACAAGCCCACATATTCTCATTAGAAAATACGTATCTATACGTATTCACTCATATATAGCCTACATTCATAAGCCCAAACAAAAGCATGTAGTTTGTACATGCCTAGTGGTGGTATAACATAGGGGCCATCCATAAAGTACGTACTTTCAAAGGGAGGGGGGGGGGGGGGGTCTAAAATTTCGGAAATCTTGCGTATGCTCCTACTTAGTTCTATTGCATGTAAGACCGGGAGGGGTTGAGGGTACAAAAAACCCTTAAATTCTGCGTACATACTTGATGGACGGCCCCGTACACAGCCACATACGCGCGCGTAGGTTGTGTATATTTAACAGCGCGGCGCGACGGGACGCGTACAGCTTCATCACGCGGGGCGTCACTGGTGTAGGGGGGGGGGGGGGGACGTAGTGCATCACCTGTCCTGGTTGCTATAGGCGCTTACGTAACGATTTACACAGGTGTGGTCAATTGGCTTCACTTCTATGTCACTACCTTGGGGTCCTCCCGCCCGCCCACCCATACCGCCCGCCCGTCCGCCCTCCTCGCCCGTCCTCCCAGCCGCTCCTGCCGTACAATAATATTCAATGCCAGCCCAGTGTAGTCAGGCGAATGACGCCATGCTCCTTTGTTGGTGTTTTACAACCGTTTATTATGAAGGCACTGATCAATACCAACACCAGCTGACGAGTCCCTATCACCTGTGACGTCAGCAGGCGTTCAACTCGGCATGCGTCAGAAAAAAGAAAATCTTTAGAAAAAAATCCAAACCCAGTGATATAATCTAGAAAAAAAAATCCCAAATCATAGCTGATCATTGACTGAGTTATATTTGTGTAGAGGGAGAGACAACTGGGTCTCTATGTGTGTATTGGGGCTGGGCCACTCTCCACTACAGACTTCCTTCCACCACGTTTAACACGAGCAGGTTTACAACTACTTACAGTCCGACCTTTGTATCAACACTAGTACATGTCTCTGTGGCTCGGTTCCATTTATTTCTATACTTTAATACCCTCGGTCCACTCCTGGGGTTTGCTTAGTGGTCGTTTCAAACAGCAGAGTTTCAGCTGCAATGTATGAACAACAGGGACATAGGCCTACATTCATGTATATATGTTTATCTCACCCCTGGTATTTTTTCTCTATAAACTTAACATTGGGAACTCGTATCCAACGCCCATGGGATATTTAGGAAAAATATGGGAGATTATGTCACAAATGTTAGCCCGCTAGTCAATGTGAAGGGTGAGATAAATTCAGAAACCCATTGAAGTTTAGGGTCAGAGCTCGATCCCATCTCGTTTGCATTGCTACGTAATTCACTTGGTTTCACCTTGTGAATTACTATGCGATTCATACTCGATGGGATACGAGCTCTGACCCTAAACTTTCATAGGTTTCCTCTATAATATAACTTTCTAGCTTGTCATGTTTTGATAAAAAAAACCTTTCGTAGTGTTCATATTTAGTCATAAGAAGCCAGACTAATTAAAACCGAATTGTATATATGTACATGTTACCATAAAGCCAATGCTATGGTCAAAGGAGGGGGGGGGGGGGGGTGCACACCTGTAAAAACACACAGCCTAGAGAACTAACCCTGTCCAAAATGAATGTTAACACCATCCATCAGTTTCAATAGGAATAATGTTATTAAGAAGCTCCCCGACCAACCACTTTATTGAACCTTTTATACAATGTTTGTGATGACTTGGATTATTTTGTTTTCCATTGACTTAGCAACGCTTTGGGCCTGGGTAACTCCTTTTGATGCAGCCTAACATGGACCTCCCAAATGTACAGCTTATATAGGGACGTTGACCTCTTGTAATTATGATATAGATTGTTATTATGGAATGATTACAATAACGTAAGTCCTCTACATTGAGTTGAGTAGGAGCCTATCGTCTATAGGTACACTTGATCCCCAATCATCCATTTGTCGTCTGCTTACGTTCTGAGCTTTCGGACAGCTTACATTTTAGTAGGAACACGTGGACACAACAACGAGCAGCTAATAAGCGTCCCTGTATGCCGTACCCGAGCATATCAAATGTGTGTTACTCAAGCCTAAATATCAGAGCCGTGGGATAGTCCACCCTTTTCCAGGTTGTTGTATAGTAATAGATAATCATTTTCATACAAAGAAGGTCTAACCTCTAGTTAAACCTGCTGATAAAATTCTATGTACTGACCTATGTTATGTTATGGATTCGACGCGATTTTCCGGAAGAACTTCGTTTAGGAGAAAGGGTAATAAACTAGAATTTGAAAAAAGGGTCCGAGAAGTCAGGGTTCATGCAAGCATGGGTTGGGTAGCTAGGGTTCATACAAGCAATCCTTATGTAAGCAACACTTTTTCTAGACTGTCCCGTTGCAGGGAGACATCATCCACACATCACCCGAGCAGGATATATGCCCCTGTACCTCCTCACAACACTCATGGCTGGTCTCATGCAGATATATTGTTATACTCCAGTTCCTCTCTTGAGAAACGAGTGTGCGCTTTCCCTTGGACTAACCAGTCAAGCTCACTCGTGCTAATACTCCAGAGGGGACAACCTTAGCAACAATTAGCAAGGCGACCTTCCCTCATAACACAGGTAAATATATAGTGGGCGACTCCATGTATAAGGAAGCAGTCCGCAGCTAACCCTCGTGGCAGTGACATCAGGAATACGGCTTGTAATGGGAACATGGACTTGGATTATGATCTATTGAGTTAACTATTACTTTTAATAATTACACACAAGATACTAACAATAGCTCATACAGACGAACCTCACAGGGCCGTAACTTGAAAAGATACACCTTAAAATACAGCACTCACGTAGGCAAGAGTCACACAAGTGGGCACCATACTTTCTATATATATCCAACTTTCTCTATACTCGTTGATATATCTGAAGGCTGGAGGCCTTGACCACTTAGGATGGCATGGCTTATGCAGATAGGGCTGCATCAATTAGGAGTCAAACAGAATGACTTATTACCCAGAGTCTATACGGAAAGGACTCATGCAATATTTTCTTTAAAGAAAACAGGCCCCAGGTTCGGATGCATATTCACATGTTTACCAGAGGAATTACGGTATATGTGCAGACAGGCCTAAAGGAAGCAGTGCATCCAGATCGGTGTCATGCAGCTCCGACTAATCCAAATTAAACTGCTACAGCTTCATCACTGGGCGACCCCTCCATACCCACGCCAGGATTACCAGATGCGTGTGTGTCCAGAGGAGAAGCCAACCTGCGCGGGTTGGCAGAGGGAGAGCGGCGCCCATCATGGCCGTTGTGTATGAGGCGTGGCTCTCAGTTAACAATCTGTGTGGCCCCGCGGAATGCCAATGAGAGCGTTACGGCACCTGTGTGTGGGCGCCGCGCGGCCGCCCGCCACGCCCTGCCCGCCCCGCCCGCCCCGCCAGTCAGTCACTGTCAGCGCGCCGCCTGCCGCCACGTGCTAACTGGCCGCACCAGCAGCTCTCTCCCGCTCTATGTCTCTCTTTCTCTCTCTGCCTCTCCCTCCTCTCCCTCTTCCTCTTCCTCTTCCTCGTCACTCTCTTCTTCCTCTCCCTCCTCTCCCTCTCCCCCCTCCTCTCTCTCACTCTCCCTCCTCTCCCTCTCCTCCCTCCTCTCTCTCACTCTCCCTCCTCTCCCTCCTCCCTACACCTCCCCCTTCCCCCCTCCCGCCTCCTCTCCCTTCACCTCCACCCCTCCACTCTCACTCCCTCCTCTCCCCTCTCCCTCTCCCTCTCCCCCTCCTTCTAGCTTTCTCTGTCTCTCTGACTGTCTCTGTCTCTCCCTCTCCCTCATTTCCGTCTCCCTCCACCTCCTCCTCTCTTCCCTTTCCCTCCAGCTCCACCTCTCCTTCTCCTTCTCCCTCCTCTCTTCCTCCTCTCCCTCTCCCCCTCCATCCACCTCTCCCTCTTCCTCCTCTCTTCCCTGTCCCACCTCAATCTCCTTCTCCCTCTCCCTCCTTTCTTCCTCCTCTCCCTCTCCCTCCACCTCCCCCTCTCCCCCTCCTCCCTACCTCCACCTCCTCCTACCCCCTCTCCCTCTCCCTTTCCGTCTCTCTCTCTGCACGCCTTGTCAAAGCAGAAACCCACCCGGTTTCTGATACGTGTGTTTTTAACGCAAGTACAGAACCTCAGTGATGCGACTTTCCCACTTGTAAGTTTTAGAAAATCGAAGTGATAGCTTTAGTCTTTTATAGACTAGACATAGACTGGCCTCTGTCCCTGTGTCTCCACCTTGGCCACTGGACCTGGACCTGCTAGGGGAAGCTTACATATTGTAATGCACTTCATAATCAAAGACTTGAGCCAGTCTAGACTAGGCACTGTAGAGGTGGCATTAACCGAGAGAACATTGGATCAGTTATTATTAGAATATCAGGGTAGTAAATATTAACTCCGAGCATATATGCGCTGCGTCAAACTCACACTGTTACTGTTGAAAGATTGACCATAGATTGAAGAAACAGACCACAATGCGGTTCCCTTAGTTAGGAGTAAGAAGCATGCTTGTTTGGCTTATAAAACTATAACAACTAGAGCATTGGCAATTAACAAGGCTTGATTGTTAAACATGACCTTTACAATGTGATATACATGTATATTATAGGAACAGCAGATTCACTTCTGTCGTATTCTGATCAGAGTGCTTTGAAATCCCATTTTGAGTTGTCATTTTCCAAAAGTGGTCATTAGTCCATCATTTTATCAGAAACCAACACTGAGCAATTGATATTGCTGTTTTAGAAGCGAATAATTAAGCCATATATTAATTAAAAGCCACTCGGAGTAGATTGAAGGTTAGTTACCTTACTCTCCTCTAAATATAGCTACATTACTCCACGAGTTTGTTCAGTAAAGAAATATGACCCCGGTTTGCTGTGGTTATGAATATTTTTGACCGTCGACTCAGCTGCAGTAATAATTAAGTCGGTCAAGGTGTCTCGAATAAATCACCTTGTGCATTTGCGCTTCGGTTGCGTGGCAGAAACATTCAGTAATGGTGTCGGTGATTTTCTCTAGGCCACGTCGATGTAATGATAATTGCCCTCGAGATAATTGCAGCAGCGATGTCTAAATCGAGCACTGGCGCTAATCTTTATATAATGTGGTAAGCAAATAGGACTCCAGGGTTATATCATAAACTAGACCCCCCCATTGACTGTGATTTAATTAACGTATACTGCGTTGTTATGTTCTTTTCGCATTAATATAACGTATGAGAACGCTGCGTTGCGTACTATGTTTTACGTGTACTCCTTTGGTATGGGGCCATCCATGAAATACATACACAGAATTTATGAAATTTTGGACCCCCACCCCCTTCTCCCATTCCTGTCCGCAATAGAACAAAGAGGGAACATACCCAAAATTTCCGATCCCTCCACCCCACCCTCCTCAGTGCATACTTTATGTATGGCCCCTATAGTTACACTTTATATCCTATAGTTGGGATTTGGTACTGGGCCGTACAACGTTTACTCTTGGGTCTCCTACAAGTACCGAATCCTGTTTGGACTTGTTGATCGCTCCCCTGAAACCACTCCCCTTGTAGCGAACAAAGCTTTAGTGGCGATCAAACCGTCGCGGCAACTGGGCGCTATGTTCAGGTGAGTTACCTACAAAGGTGAGTTACATATACAACGTACCGGAGCCAGGAATGGGGGGATAGGAGTCACGGAGTCAAATCGTATCTTTATAGAATTTCAACAATCTATCGCGTGCTGTGAGGGCTATCAAAACGGGTCAAACAATACAGGGTATGATACTCCTCATATTGTATGACACTCTTCATATTGGGGACACGAAGGAGTGGCTGGGGCGGGGCATGTTGTGAACGACAGACTGGTAGTTCAGTCTTCAGGGGCAGGAGAGTCCATGTTGATCTCCCGGTTGGGTGATTCTGTTCCTCTTGATGTCCAATACACCTACATGTATTATCAAGAAACATCACGAAATTTCATATGATTGTTTTAATATATGGCATGAGTTGTCTTCGCTGAGTGTTATCTGTAGCAGAAGACACCGAACGTCATGTAAACAATTATATGTAATTGAGTTTTGTTTAGATGTTATCCTAGCCCGTCACGTATTGTTAACTTCATATGTCATTCGTGGCATATAAATGTTATATAGCAATAAGTAAGAGAACGAAGTATAAACACCTCCACTGCGGCCGACGCTGCCTTGAATGTCAGCAGAATTCAATCTGATACCAGCCTCCCAAAAATCTATACATTCTATGGCATAATCGTGGCATACAGTCACACCATGTTAAGTCAACAGAGATTTATATGAGGGGTAGGATAAAATCTAGGTCGATGAAAATCTTGTACGTTGCTCACTCTATTCTCAAGAACCCACTTTTTCCACCCGCCTTACTTCCTGTTAGCTTCAGGCCTTCGCCGCCTACAGCTACCTCAGTATTTTGAGGTGGTTAAAGACATACGTGCCAGGGGCCTGCTGTATAATCTAGGCTCGTACATGAAGACTCTTTTCTGTACGCCTACGTTACCCAGGGACGATGTGGGCCAACTTTATTCAGCACTTATGGACGATCTGTGGTTAGGTAGGACTTTCATAGCAAACGAGCTTGAATGGAAGACCGACGTATGATCGTCGAATGCATGATGCAAATAAAAAAAAATATATATATATATTATCAAACGATAGCCCTTGTACGAGGTCTCCCTGTACCCTGTACTTTCGTCGACAGAAATTATTTCAACTGGCCCCAGGAGGGATTGAAAAGAGCACCTTATATGTGGTCGCAATATATTACTGTCTCCTGCTAACATGGCAATCACCAAATTCCTACACTATCTCTCTAGTTATTCTATATTGCTACCACTGCATGGCGTCACAGGAGGACTATTTACCGACAGAAGTACGGTACCCGATATGACAATTAAGTACAAGGAAGTCCTTGAAGTTACCAAAGACGTGTGTAATTTACATTCCTATGGATACTTTCTCGTTTCGAAATGACACGAGTAGTAACGAGTATAGATTCCCTGATTTCAGTTTGTCTCTCTCTGTCCCTCCTCTCCCTTCTCTCCCTCCTCTCCCTAAGTCTGAAGCAAATACATGTATAAGTGTACAGTGAATGACCATGAGATGAGAGCCCCCAGGAAAATATGCAACTGTAAGGAACGGGTGCGAAACTGTTACTCAGTGTTTGTCGCGAGAAAAGGTTTGGGGAGAAAGGATGTCACAGGCAGGTTAATGGTGGAAGTTGGACAGTGAGGAGGACTACTTAAAAAAGACACAAATCTGTGTTGATTTTCTGGGCACCTGAGCGGATGGTGTAAGTGTTAAGCCTATAAGACATTGACATTCCGACTCTTCTCGGTCCCTCTGCATTCGTCGGGTCAGTGAGAGATTGTCATTTTGGTTGATGTACGCACTTCACCAACCCAATTTTATTACCCTAAAGCGCAGGGTTTACAGACTTCTACTTTTCAGTGGGTTTTCAATCTTTTCGCCCATGACAGGGTCATGTCCTCAGTGTTTTCAACAAATATAGAAAGATGAGATAATTAAGGCAACTTAATAAAGGAGTGAAGTGAACATAGCCTTTACTGTACGCTAAAAGAGATTTTTTTTTAAACCACGGATTTTCAAACAACTGAAACTTCCAAGTGAACGAAAAAATACAACCAACTTAATAAAGTAACCATTCATATCCAAATATTCAAGAAACGTTTAAATGTTGCCTTAAACTATCCATATATTAACCAAGACTCTTATTAGAGAGTGGCTCTATTCTACTTCTTGCTCTATTCAACTTAAACTTTCAACTTATAGGCTGAGAGTGTGCAAATCTCAGCAAGTTCACTCTTCGCACGGAATATTTCCAACCATAGGATTGGTTTGAATGAGAAAAATAATATAGGTTGACTGGTACCCCACCTCTTGCAAGGCTGGTTTCACAGTCATCTGCTAGGTGGCTCAGTGAGTCTTCAACCTTTTTCTCCTACCCCTACTTTAAACCCTGAAAGGCCAATGTCGGCCAATACTACATGGGAGCAATACCCGACTTCCCCTGAACCGAAGACTGTCGATGTAGACCTTCTAATAAGGCTTTATGAATGAATTCTCCTGCATTAAAATATCACATGTGGTAAGCGCTTGTTATACGTAGGAAGTGCGATCAGTTGTCTCATAATCCTAATATATATGTCGTAATGTTACAGGAATGTCCAGGAAAAGGAATATCTAGTGTATCACGACTTGATAATCATAATAAGTTCTCAACACGTGTGTGTCAGTACGAAATTGATTCACGGTGTTGCATAACGAGGAATATCGTTTCTGTTTACATTATTGATCACACTGTGAACTGTAGGGCACATAGCTATTGTGTTTTGATGCGGCCATCTTGCCCCCAATGCCAAACAAAACACCAGGTGGCGGGTCCAGTTATCGATGGATTCCATCAAAAATATTTGTCTTGGCTTGCCAGAAGGATTTTAGCCTCGTCTCCCGATTATCTATAGATCATAACAACAGATAATATTGATTGTCCCCCGACTACAGTGGCTCAATTTCCTGGCGGATGAAGGCGGAACCAGCAATCACTCTGTGCCGTATAAAACCTTCCCGCACCTGACACGAAGTTGCTTACATTGATCTGCAGCGACTAATACTAATACCATACCAGCCTCCCGCTGCGATACCCGGGCACCTCAGAGACTAATTACACATACGGGTCTACAGGGGCTAATAATACCGCTAATAAAGATCAACCTGAAACGTGTTTATCATCCTGTTTTGATCGGACAAATGAGAAACAGGAGAAACCATAATATACCCATCACTCCGGTTACTCGATCCTCCTCAACTTGCCCCTGAGCCCGTCTCTAACCCACCCCTCTCACCCTCCACCCCGACCCCCGTCTTGACTCCTGCCCTGACCCCCTCAGCGCCCCACCGGGTGTCTTACCAGGAAGGATACACCACCCCAGGTGGCGCTGACAGCAAACACCTGTAAACCCTGGCGCCCCTGGTAGCGGGTGGGGCTACAGGTGTCCGTGTAAGAATGTGACCCCGGGCGGCTGTATGCCTGGAGGTCGAGGCGCCGGAGTGTGCACTATGCGGGTGTATGACTTCTAACACTGGAGGAAACTCACGGAAAATAATGGCTTGTATCATACGATGTGACATCTTAAAGGAAAGGGGATGTTGGGTTATTACCGATCTTGAAGGCTTAAGTCTCAATATACTATTATTCCTGTTGTCAATTTTTATATATATATATATATATATATATATATATATATATATATATATATATATATATATATATATATATATATATATATATATATATATATATATATATTTTTATATAATGATATGTAATATTATATTTAATATAAATAAATATATATGTATACATTTAGTATAAAAATATATAAATAAATATATAAATGTATTCATTATTCTTGTTATCGATGATCAAATACATTAAAGTAGCTTTTCTGTTTCTGGCAGGGGGGAAATTGTATTAACAACTGCATTTTCCCCTCACCAGAGTGTTTTTTGTGTCTTTTTAAAAACAAAGCTTCAAGTTAATTCCTTTCAGGCCTTCAGCCACCCGCCTTGTCAGTAGCGGTAGACATAGCTCTCGACGAGCGAGTGAGCGATGTTAAAGTTAGTTGATGAAGCAAATGTAAATGTAAATTTATTTTCAAGGAAAACAACCTTTAGTGATGTTTAGCATGAACCATCCCATGCTACATTGTCAGGCCACAAACACAGAACAGGAAGAAATTCCTAAAGAATGTAACAACAATGCACAGTGTTTTCCATAACAATGGCAGGAGAGAAATTCTTGACTTCCTCAAGGAATGTCAGATTTTTGATAAGATATAATCGAGAAGAGTAAGACGCCTGGATCGACCAGGCAGCATACCTTGTTATCCAATAGGATATGCAGATCTTAGTAAAGTAAACCAAAGAAAGTTTGTTGAACAATGGGACGTTAAACTTCTCAAACAAACAAATAAAGTTTAGGAAGATGGTAACTTTATTTTATGAGTGTGGAAAGTGAATATTTACCCGTTTGAGTGTATGCAATAGAATTATCACTAGTCTCACTTAAAAGTGTACAGTATTTTGTAAGATTGGATGGTGAAACTCTACAAAACTTTCTCGTAAAAGTAAATTTTTTCAAATAAATTCTTTATTTTCATTGAGACAATCTTCAGCAGTTAGCTGGTATGAGTGTGTCTCCCACCATGGACGATTTACATCGTAGTTGCAGCTTCTTTTGTGAATACAACATAGTATTGGGACCATATAAACTGTGGTCTACATTGATTACATACTTAAAGCATTAGTAAGTAAGCAAGTTACGTAGCCAAAGTAAAGTGCCTCTATTAAAGTCAGTTGATTATGTATTATCCTGTATGGACTAGTATACAAATTCAGTCCCAAATGAGATCATCATCTTTGGTCTGTCCCACGTGAAGCTGCATGTCAGAGGTGCTCGCGGAAAAGAGGCGGAAACTTGTAAAATGTCGTCTGCTCGAGGCAGCGCGAGGCCGTTGGTCGGCACGTTGACGCGCGCGTAGATAACTGCTATCTTTACCGGGCTCTAACGACTCGCACACCTCAGCCCCGCGCCCGCCAGGACCCTGGGAACGAGCAATCAGCTGTCTGTCACATAGCTAGGATTTATCAGTGAACTAAAGTTGTTTGTCGCTGAGGAGAGTAACAACCAGGCTGCCTGCAACCTGTGACTGTGTACAGGTTGTTGGTTGCCATCACTGGATTTACATTAGGAGTATTGGAAGTTAGCAGGTTTAGATATATTGATATACTTTTTTTTAGGTTACAAAATTCAGGAAGCATACAATCACCTTATGAAAAGGCGTACTTACTTGTCGATATCCAAAAAACTAAATGTAATATTACTAGACAATGTTAGACAATGCTCTACATACTGTTCTCATGTTAAACATCTCTGAATTTGATACAAAGTAGACAAGGTCATATGACTCTGTGCCTTGTGTTCCCAGTCTTCGGACTCTTTCTCCAGTTTTCACTAATATTCCCAACCATTAGTATACAGATTATTTTATATACTGAAGCATTTCATCTTTGGACAAGTCTTTCTAAGGTCTAGAAAGGCACATCCTATTCTCTCAGCAGGTACTGATTTTTTTTCGTTTGTTAAGTCTTCATTGCTGTCGATTTTACAATTGTTCTTCCAGGCAGCAGACAGGAACATATGTCTATTAAATTACATGAGACTCTAGTTACTCTCCTATGCATTTGTCATATCGGACACAGAGTGATTGCTATTTCGCCATAATCCACCAGGATGTTGTAACATAGCGCCACTGTTGGTGGGGGACAAGCACTGCTGCCAGTTGTAGTCCGGGGACAAGTACTGCTGCCAGTTGTTATAATCCATTGAGACGGCAAAAACCCCTCTATGGGAAGCTGAAGAAATCACAAAAGAATCAATCCATTGATAACGACACCTTCCATTACACAATAACTATCTGCCCTATGCCATCATGTTGAAGACCCATAACCATAGATATGCCCAGGCACCAACTGCTTTTTTTAGGGGCCACTTAGTGTAAAAACTACTTTTTCTCTGGTTTCACAGTTTTAGTTTGGATTAAGACAAGTCTAGAATAACTTCAGCATTTGGGACTGTTGGACCGTAATAGGATGATATGTTAACTAACAGTCTATGGGTTACGTAGGGTAGATAAGGCTGGTGAATCCCTGATGGGGTGTGGGTTGGCGGTGCGTGCGCGAAATGGTTTTCATGCTCCGTCAAGTTTACTTCTATCTCATAGGTTGCAATCGAACTCTATACACAGTTTATTGCCTTGTAAACTAAGGGTGATTAGTTGGGTTTTTTTGTTTTTTTTTCAAGGTAGCATCGGTTGTTGACAGAAGTGCTTTCGCCACGTTTTCCTAAATCCCCCGACGTTTAATAAGGGAGCCGTTCCGAAAGAGCCCCATTTATGAAGGTTTTCCCGCGAGGTTCTACTGTATATAGACAAGTTCAGTTAGTTCAGCCATTATGTATTCCGATATTCGCACACGGTAATACAGTCAGCCCGGCTTTGTTGGACTGACTCGATGAATTCATTGTGTCGTAATGATTGATCACTCGTATGACCGTATCAAAGCAGGGAATGTGAATGTAGGCCATGTATGTTGAAACGAATTCTCTTGCTGCACCATCTTTGGTGTGACATTATTCAAATAGCCTAGGACAGACGGTCCCTGAGGTATAATCAATGTTGGGGCAACTTCAAGACACACAGAGACGTATTACCTATGGCAAAACATGGATTATGATACAAAAACAACGGAACCTTACATATTTCTAAAATTCAACGTTTGACCAGGTTGCAATGAACTCAACATGTATTTATTGAAATATGATAATAACCATAATCCTATTTTCTCCAGGAATGCATTGAACCATACGACATTTTTACTTATGAATGGCTTTAGACATCACCCCACGTGAAAGAGTTAAACCATGCACGAAGAACACAAAGCTGCATAACTAAACAGCTGCATGTTGCCAAGTGGGTCAGCACCTCCTATGAGTGGAGTACCGAATTAGTAATGGCGCTAAGATGGGATTAGGACGTATATATGAATATGGACTCAGCCGAACCTGGTACCTAGATATAGGTCGGAGTTGTGTTTGGGAATCAGGATGAAGAATCAAGAGGTAGAATGCTTGTGTTTTTAACCCCGTTCACGTCAAGGGCAGTACCGTGCTCAACACATGGCACATGTAAGGCAGCTTCCCACCTCTTCATGCAAACCCATGTTTTCAATATCAGTTTACAAAATTCCTTTTTCTTGCGTAAAACAAAGATGATATTAATTCAGCCTCATTCATGCCAATACAAAAATGGTGCCTCCCCATAGACCCTGAGCCCTCCAGCCTGGCCAACACAGATATGTCTTCTACGTTTTCTAGGTCATTCTGAGGAAAATTACACAGACACATTTTGATTCATTTTGTGCGGAATAGACGAGTCCCTATCAGACCGGTCTTGGACTGCAACCAGTCACATTTTCTTCGTCTCCTTGAATCTTGAATGCAGGCCTCCCAGTGAAACCTTTAAATTTTATAAAACCTAAAAAAAAACTTATAGTTCAACTCTTGAGCATTTAAAAAAAAAAAAACCTAAATGATATATGAAGACCTATTTTTTTTTTCATTGCCATGCAGATTGATGTATACAGGAAATTTTAGAAGTTAACTTAACAGAAAGTCATATTTTCAGATGACAAGATATCCAAATTATCAGTGTATTTAAGAAATCTTAAAAATGTTTAAAATCTTTTTAGAAATCAAGAACTGAAGATATGCGATTCACTATATTTTGACTCCATCATGGTTAATATGTTAACCCTAAAAACCTATAAAAGCGTATGTTTTTAGCCTGGAAAACCCTGTTAAAACCTATATTTTGATTTTCAATACCTATGAAAAAAACCTATATTGAGGAAGGGTGGTACTGGGAAGCCTGAAAATGCTATCCTATTTTCAAACATATTCTGGAACTTTACCATTCTGGGGTTGTTTCGAGACGAGGCCAGATACGTCCTACAAATGTCGTCTGCTTCAGCGACTGGTCTGAAAACAGCCTTGTTTACAGGTGTCTAAAGAGACTTACCGGGATCAACCATTAAGGATGAATTAAACCAATAATCTGCAGCCAGCTTTAACGTGATCCTTGTGAACACACGTTAATGCTCGCTTAGTACGCTACTGCGCCTCGTGGTCTCCCGCTCAGCTGGCTCAGCGGACGCTATGCAGACGCTATGCAGACGCTAAACAGACGCTAGAACTGACGTTAAGTAGACGCAAAGTGCTCGTGTGATGATGTCAGGATACGATTGAATTAACGTGCATACTGCATTATTTTTACAGACCACAGACATATCACCTGTCCGCTAAATATTAAAGGAGAATTCAGCCTATATATATTTTTTTTAAATATAGAAGCATTTATTCCCAGTTATAACATGACACAGTTAGAATGGTATTGCTGAATACCTACAATTCTTATTTGCACACTTACTTCCTTTTTTCATATTTAAGAAGTGAACATCTTAACATTTTTTTTCATATCTTAATTGTATTACCTTCAGACATAGTAAATCTACTCTAATAAAATGTCTCCTGAGTCTCATCTAGGTTTATTAATGATCATATTGTGTTCTTATCTTCTAGAGATATGGCCAGTTACTGAGAACTTACTCAGGAGAATGAATTCCAGACAAAACAGGTACAAATCACATAACCCGTGTCCTGGTGTGACCGTGACATTTATTTAACTGTTGTATACCTCAGAGTACCTCATCATACAAAGGCTTGTTTGAGCTACGGACCGCTAAGAGGAAGCATTAGTTTTGTATGGAGAACTCCAGTGGTGTGCAGGATGCTAGTGGTGACTGTGTCGGCCTACTGCCCTTGTATAACATCCCTGAGTCAATATTTACCACGTCTTATCTGCCAGATGTGTTGGCCAACTCAAACTCCTAAAGGATGTCCATTTACTTAAGTAATCCAGACGGAAAGAAAACGTACATACATCCGGGCAGGGTTAGGTACGAGAATACATATTAACCTGGAATATATATAGCAGAATGATTAACCATTGAATAAATAAGCTTTTCAACTTCAGATTTATTCCAAATAATGAAATTATCTAGCGATATGCCACCATCACTTAAATCGTGAAATTAAGTATTGAGATATTAGCTTTAAGATATGCTAAATTTTATAGTCACATTTAAGTTTTAGTGTAAGAAAGTCTAATAGAACTTATTGTGTGTTAAACTACCCAAACGAACTGTGAGATATTTAGCCAACTTATTAATCTGACGTTACATTATCATCTTTTGTATCTAATTATTGTATTTTCTTCTTATTATTTTCTAATTATTGTATTTTCTTCTTATTTCTATATGAGATATTTGTGTTTAAAATACGTTGAAAGTATCAGATGGTAACTGAAATATGTTTCTGCTTACACCAAAGCAATAATTATAATTGAACAAATTGGACGTTAGACTACCCAAACAAACAAGCACCAAAGCATTTTAATTGTATTTTAGACATTTTCCCAGCTAGTCTGGTGCCTCAGAAGGTGAGTCAAGTTAAATTTCTACAGGCATTTAGGAACAAACAAGATGTTGACCCAAGAGTGCTGAGTCGCGTTGAGGGACTTAATTCTTTGTAAATTAGTTTTAGCAGGGTAGGTGAGAGAGAACTATATCAAAGTGGAGGGGAGAGCAAGCCATCCGACAAATCCCAGATGCATATTTCTTATACAGGCAGTAATCCCTTTGGACTATATGGTCGTAGGTTTTTATAACCGACAAGAAGTTTAGTGAGCATTTTGTAAGAAACAGGTAAAATACATTCATACGAGGGTGGTTTGGACCTAAGAAATTCAGGTAAACTGTATAGACTGTAGAACCGCCTCAAAGTGTCATTAACACTATGTAAGGAGGTCAGGGTGAAGAAGGTTGTGGGTTACTCTGAATGCAGTCATTGACTACTGGGTCAATTCATGCCTTATATTATGGTAGTGAAGGCATAGGGACAACACCATGCAGGTAGTGAAGGCATAGGGACAACACCATGCAGATACCTGGTCGAATGACAAACTTTTAGTTGGGAATGTACCCGCTGCCGCCGATTCACCACGATGGACCTCCGATACACTACGATTAGAAATATCTAACACTCTGGGCAATAACTCAAATTTGTTTTTATTTGAATCGGGAAGTGAGTAGGCCCTATTGAGGTATCCCATAATTCAGACTGTTTACAACTTCCGGTGTTTGCTGGTTGCCGACATTGTATGGTAATCAACCCTTGAACCGTAAGCCACAATTATTGCAGTTCAACGATTTTTATGAATCTTCAAATTCGTCGAGTCAGCCTGGAAGTAGGTGGCGCTTCGAAACGCCTCCGCGGCCATCTTGGCAAGGAACCTACACTGTGTTAAGCCTATGGCGAATTCAAACGTTCATTTCCGATATTATTTGACATATGAGGATGCTCTAAATAACCCTTCAAATATATCGACAAAACCAGACCTCTCTGGCAGTTTCAGATCAAGTGATTACGTGATGGCCCCAGTTTAGCCTCCGATTGCGATGTCAACAAATCGTTGAAACAATGATTTTCTTCGAGTTGGCACGTTTAAATCATGTCTGGATAATGTAAATAACCGTATTACAACTATTGCGTGTGTAAATTACACATTATAAAGTAGATTATTAGCGTTTTCCACTATTTTACACTCTGACAGCGCTTTGTATTCACCAGCAAGATGGCGGGTATGTCCGTTGTTAAGGGAATTCGGAGGGGATTTCAAACCGGAAGTTGCCAGATGACTCGGCGAATTGGAAATCCGATGTCAGAAATGTAAATTTCAGCTATTTCTACATGTAAATCCGAAATTATATTCAGGTTATCCAAATATAAATGGAAAAACTGTGGTTCATGTGGTAGTGGTGTGCCCGCCAGTCGCAAGCGGAACTTGTACTTACCCGGGGCGATAATAGGGAGTTTAGTAACCTCACAAGGGCGTATAATAAGTCGTATATTGGGGGCGCAGAGGGCGCGGGCCAATAATAATGCCACTCATATATGTCTGTGCTGAGCATGGTATGTAGGTTCAATATCGTTAATTCAACATGTAGCGCCAATGTTTATTTCTATCAAATCTAAAATACGTATAATTTTCATGAAAACAAACACGAGGCATTTAGAAGGAGCGCCTCCACCCACGTGTTAGGCGTGTGAGTGGCGACTGGTGTGGTGGGGGGAGAGCGACGGGAGAAGCCTCGCTTTCATCTGGAGAGACCCAGGTTCTGATCCGGGTACCCAGCCTGCCCGACATCCGGTGTCTGATGGAGCCCGGACGGGAATGTTAATTAACCCGGAGCCCTGGATGTGGACTAATTAGCAGCGCGAGGCGGACACAGGCTGTATATGTGGGCGGTCAGAGGCTCCGAGCCTCTGCCAGGGGAAGACTACCACTGCGAAGTCTCGGTGTGCTAATACAGGGTGTGCTGGACGCTGGACACACAGTACACAATGCGTTATGATAATACTATGAGGAAATGGGAGTTACTCAGCCCGTAGTGTTGGGGGTTCGGGGTCTATGGCCCATCGCCGTAGGCGCAGGGCCGCAGTTGCTATAGAAGACACCTATGCAAGTTTAGGGTTAGAGCTCGTATCCCATCGAGTTTAAATTGTGTAGTAATTTAAAAGGCGAAGATACGTGAATTACGTAGCAATTCAAAGAGCTGACCCTAAACGTGAATGATTTTATCCCACCCTTCACATTGACTAATGACCTAACATTTGTGACATCTTCCCCCATTGGATATTTTTCCTAAATCTCTCATGAGCATTGGATACGAGTTCCCAATGTTAAGTCTATGGAGAAAAAATACCAGGGGTGAGATGAAGGACGAAAAACCTGAGAAGTGTATCACTCCGAGCTCAGTTACAGCGTTTCCTTATTTTCATATACTTCTATAACAAATTCAATATCATTGACGAGGCTAGGAGTTGTCCGTTGGGCAGCCACCGCTTGAATGAGCTCGATGCATGACATCGACCTACGTCATCGATCCATCCGTTGTGTGACGACCATAGTGACATCGGCGTACTCATAGAGCGCTTGGTGTCAAGGCGTTGACAAACGGTTTGTTATGTCGCAAAAAACATTATATACCTCAATATAACGAATAAAAAAGTCACGGCATTTGATCTACTTATCCTCAGTGGGCCCCCAAATTATTCATACACCATGCCCGGCAGTGGGCAGTATTTCATAGAAGTTCTGTGGTATATAATAAAACCAACGAGCTTCAGTTTCACCTCGTTTGTACAGTAGTTCACGGAATCACGAGCATGATGGTACGAGCCTTCCTAAGCGGCGTGCTTGCCAGGATTCTGTAGAATTCCATGGCTTCCAGCACCACCCATGGGCTACAAATTTAACTTACACCACTGACTTGGAGGTTAGTGCTTACCCTGTTATCAACTCATAGTCATGGAATAAGAACGAGGCACAACCACACAGGAGTAGGGTTAAAGCAAGAATTTTGTTTTTTCATCTACAGGGACGGGCAATCAGAATAATGTATGCAGCCTCTTCTTGGTGACTGAAAGTTGAGATACCATTCCTTATACAATTATACCTACAACTTATGAGGCTCAGAATATTCATTAGCACCCCAGGCTCTAGTGATGGCTTAAAATAAATAACAACACGTGGGTTGGAGGCAACACTCAGGGTTATAGGCTGCATTTATATAGCAAAGAACACTATAAAGATTACACTGAAGCTTATGAGATTATATAAGCAATATCAATTCTAATCTCACAAAAGCATAGATAAGAATTGCCAATACTTTATGTTACAACAACATAGCAGAAATATAAACTCCCAATCTCCAAAGTATAGACTAGAATTGTCAGTATTCTACATTGGTACGTGTAGGGGCTACACACAAACCGGACCTGATGAAGATTTGGTGGGAGTGAGTCTTCTTTTGAAGTGTATTTTAGTTGTAGGCCTACACTTGGCGAATAATCAACCTTATAACAATCCTCTTCTGATGTTCTATATTCAGAGCTGTTCCATTGTGAATGCAGAGGTATGAATATTTCCCTGGAATTGTCTTCCACTCATGAACTATTTTAATGATTAAGTTACTTCATTTTTATATATCTCACCATCTATGCATATGTAGGAGAGAATTGCACTATAGCTGTTGGACTACTCATGTAAAGTAATGCACCTTGTAACCCTATTCTGATGCTCCTTACTCAGAGTTGTTGTCACTGTGATGGCATGATCACTTGGTCTCGTTATGGATGAACCGATTGAGAATGTTCTCCTGTTACTACACCATTTTATGAGCGTCAAGGGTTATATAAGTCAATTTTGTTGTATTATAATTCATGCCCGTCATGTTGAAGGTCTGTAGTTGATCCAACGAGTATAGACAAAGTTTGCCTATACTCGTTGGTTGATCTAAATGTTGACCAGACAAATGAATATCGTGGCAAGTGTGGGGTTTGTCACAGGTCAACTCCGCAGTCCAGTGACCCAAGCTCTGGTCTGCTGGGGTGGACAGCAATCATCAATATGTTTGCCCTCTTAGTCGCATCGCCTCCTTGTGGTGTAGACCAGATATGCTTGCACGCAAGCATAACAAAAGCGACCGGGGTGGGAGTTAGCTTAGTGGTAAAGAGCACTGGACTTGTAATATCAAGGTTGATTTGGGTCCCACTGCAGCCACTTTACTCCTTCACCCCCAGCAGTGGTAAATTTACTGCTATATCAAAGGCCAATCCTTCTCATACCATGTCTATGTGGTGTGGGAAGTAAAAGAACTCTCACCTCAGTAAAAGTGTAGGGGTGAGATTTCCACCTAGATTCATTTCATAGATTTGATCACCACCCTCATGGTGTAAAAGAACCTTGACAAAGTCTGGCAATGACCTATTATGGTTGACTGGACGTTAAATCAAACCAAACAAACCCAACAAACAAACCCAAGCTCTCAGGAATAAGAAATATACAATGCAGCGCCAATATTTTATTCTATCAAATCTGAAATACGTGTAAATGAATAACCAGTCTCATGATGGTTCAGGGAGCACTGGTCGGTCCCAGCTGGAGTTGACTGTGAAACTCAGATCTACTACAGACCCAAGACATACACAACAATGACTGGTTTTGTGTACGTATGCCCGTAATCTCCGAGTAGTTGACGCGTAGTAATATCCGAGCAATTAGCGAGGATATGGAGTGGGATTCACACGAAGAGACTCATGTACCTGAGACTGGTGTACTTCACACCTTTTCTTTAGTCTCAGACAATTCTCGTTTGGTAAAAAATTCTCATGGCTAAGTACTTTTATCAGTCTCAAGGAAAAATGGCGAATTTGATTCACATGGGAGGACACACCTGGTACATAATCTCAGACATAGTCACAGTGACCACTTACCTTGGGACTCAATAACCCTTGATGTGAAGGGTGTTACAAACATGTAATTATGCTTGCTGGCCTCCTATTGGCTAGGGCAGGTACATGGTCGCAGCAGGTCCATTTGTCTCACCAAGATGTCCCTATAGATTTTAAACCTGTTTAAAGTCAAAATTTCATGAGATTCTGTTCCTTTTTAGGGGTGATTGTCGCCGACAATTGCAAGGGAAAAAAGTTGTCTCAGCAAAATGGAACCCTGTCATTCACACGAGGAGATTGTGTTCCAGTACCAAATCTCAACAGGATTTGTCTCAGACAAACACTTTGTGAGGTACATGGATCCCACCGTGTGAATCCCATTTTACGTCGTCAACTACGAGGAGATTATGGTCACTCGTATACAAAACCAGTTGTTATTGTATTTTTACTCACCTACAAGATTAATAACAAATATATTGTAATAAAAATGTTTCTGTAATACATTTAGTTCCAGACACCACAGCATTGTTGAGCATGGCAGTAATTCGGTGTAGACTTACACCAATAATAAAGTTCGTCATTAACCTGTACTTTTAGCATGCAAAGTGTGTTATTACAATGATTTCTGATGGTAAATGAGATTATTATGATTGCTTCTAGATAATTAACATTGAATGAACATTCAAGAAACTTATTTCGAAGTACATGATGATTTGACCTCATAATGGAGAGGACTATCTTTCCAGAATCTCCTGCAGGAGATTCTGACATGCCAGAATCTCCGGGTAGCTGTTTCTAGGTGCCCTATGCATTTCCTATTGAGACTCCGTAATCGGTGGGTAATAAAGTAGAGTACACACGCATTCCAGACCAGGTCAGCCCAGACTGGAGTCTGAGACAAGATTTTGAGATTATTTAGACGTGGCTTTTAATTAAAAAAAAATTGTGACAAGATTTTAAAGATACTAAAAGAGACACATGGTCTAAAGCCAACCAAATGCCTCAAAGTATATGTATGATAAACGAGCAGATTCCTCCAGACACGATAACTCTAGTCCTGTTGGGTCGCATTAGGTCCTCGACTTGTTATCCCAAGTCCCACGTCATCTAGTATTTCCTTCACCACCAGCAGCGGTAAATTTACTGCTATATCAAAGACCATTCCTTCTCATACAATGTCTAAGTGGTGTGGTGTACAGCCACCTTTCTCCTTCACCCGAGCAGTGGTAGATTTACTCCTATATCAAAGGCCAGTCCTTCTCATATCATGTCTATGTTTACTATACGAGGCTGAAAGGTCTGCCTCCAGGAAAATGCTACCTTGAAGTGAGAGCGCAAAACGTTCTCCACCGTCGCCGTAACCATGGCGTGCTCATAACTGTGACATCACTGAAAGTGTGGTAACAGCTGTAACTACAAAAACCCTGTATCCCAGAAATCTGGGAAAGGTAGCAACCGTCAAGAAATTGACGTTTGCAGTGTGTAGCCTGCAGTGGCTACTATAGTGACAAGTGAATCTTGTACGTCAGGGATTTTGAGCAAGGTTTCGCTGCAAAGCAGCTCATCGGGCATCATAAGATAAAATAAAGTAAAAACAAAAAATATATGCATCTACACCCTTGAATTGATATTCAGGGGCGGGCTTTTTCAAGGCCTCCGTGTGAGTTCACAGAGTAGCGGCAACGCCATGGGTTCTACTTCAGAAGATTCTTTATGTAGATTGAGGTCGGATCCGTTAGTGGGTGTTCTGGTAACAAGAATTTTTTTTTTTTCGGTATCATGTCTATATGGTATGGTGTGCAGCCACGTTCTTCCTTCATCCACAGCAGTGGTAGACTTACTGCTATATCAACGAGTGTATATCAAAGGCCAGTCCTTCTCATACCATGTCTGTGTGGTGCGATGTGCAGCCAGGTGCCTCCTTCATTCCCAGCAGTGGTAGATTTACTGCTATACCAAAGGCCAATCCATCTCATACCATGTCTATGTAAAAGACTTCGGTAAATGTGTAGGGGTTATATTGCGACCTGAATTCATGGACTTTGTTGAGTCGGGTCCCATTGCAGCCACTTTTCTCCTTCACCCCCAGCAGTGATAGATTTACTGCTATATCAAAGGCCAATCCTTCTCATACCATGTTTATGTGGTGTGGGAAGTAAAAGAACTCTCACCTCAGTAAATGTGTAGGGGTGGGATTTCTTCCTACATTCATCTCATCGATTTGGTCAAATCCAAAGTAAGTCTAATTGAACAAATTGGACGTTAAACTACCCAAACAAACAACCGAACCAACCGAAAAACAAACAAACAAAAAAACCCTGAAAAGTCTGCGTGTATGATCGCCCTCATAGATCGTGCTGACACAGGGCCTGAGTGGAATGTGTTGATACACTTAGTATTGAGTTTTAACAGACATGCAATTTGATGATAGAGGGTATGGATTCTTACAGAGGGGAATACCAGAAGCGTCGAAAAAAATCTTAAAAAATGAAGTAAATTATAAAATCAATCACAAGTAACAAAACTCATTTGGAGTGTAGTGTAGACACTGTTTTTTTTACCTGAATTAATTGAAGCGTGGAGGGTTGAGTAAGTAGGCCATTTACAAGGTGGTATAGATTTAATGCTGCTGTAGTACAACTCACATGGACTTGGTGTTGGTGCTATGGTACTTAACGACGCCGAGGGCTGAGTAAATTCAATGAAACAAGTGGTGTGGCTATTTTTGGATCACTTCACAAGTTCGACCACAGACCAGCAGTGTTGGGCTCATTGGGTTCTCAAAGGAAAGAGTCAGTCGACGCTCGAGGACTACTTTTATTATCAATACAATCACAAGTACGTGTTTACGTTGTGTCCTATCGTCAAAATATGCCTAGTTAAGTTGTTATACATGGGGCATATCAGACAGAAAGTGGAATAGGCCTACATTGTTTTGAGTTTATTTTGGAAACAGTTAAACATGTACATTTAAAAGCCACTTCATTTCTAGCACCAGGAAGTAGAATACATAGTGATTGTATTTGTTCTGTAGGAGATGTCATTATATAAACCTGGTTGATTACATTAGGCTGGTATAAATGTCCATAGGCTTAACATTAGGAACTAGTTCTCAACAGGCATACGAGTATGGTAACTCATACTCAATGGGTGATAAACAGATAACTATATCTAGGCTAAGATAAAACCAGAAACATAGTCTATTTGTGTTTGGTCTGTGTCCCCGATAGCTATCTCGTTTGAAGCACTTCAGAATATTCACTGGGCTATCGCCACGTTCATATCTCTGAGTGCTCCAAACTCGATGGTATACGAGGACACAGACCAAACACTCGTCAGTTTCTTTCTTGAGATGAAAGAAGAAACCAACAAGTGTTGGTCAAAGTCTATGAGTTTAATGCAGAATGATATGAACGATGCCAAGTGACTATAACGTTGCATTCAAACGAGTTGAAGAATGTTCATCTTTCACCAAAAATAGTTGCTTTCTGTATCTATCTCACCCCTGTACACACTAAAAGAATGGATGTTGCACAGGATATAGACCATGGAGAACGGACTGCAATACTCGTAGGGGCATGGAGTTCCCAATGTGAACCCTATGGATCAAAAATAGCAGAGGTGAGATAAAACACTAGTTGCTATTTACCGTATTGATGACAGCGGCGGTGCGTCGACCAGGGTGCCACCACCTGACATGAACCATGAACCAGAATCAATGAAGCGTAACCCCCATGCACCAACCCCGTATTCTAAAGTCGGGGACACACCAAGCGTGTCAAGGCAGCGATCTCCGGAATCACCAACACTAAGTGGCACGTATGTGAAATATCATTTCATAGTAATATCTCCCATCTTTAAGTTATCGTATCAGAAGCAATAGTCAGGGGAAATATGAAATAATGGTTCACATATCCACCTTTTTTGTGTCGGCGATTCCAGAAATCGCTGCGCTTTTCGCTTTGTGTCCTCCCCTAGCTTGACCATTCAGAGACATTGAGTCTAATATAGGATTTTTTTTACGTTTATTCCAGAGTTATCTCTACTTCGAGTGCAATGAACCCCTATTTTCTGTAGGCTCCAAGGGCTGCTCATGGGTTCCATCTTTGGCTGAGTTGGCTAAGCTTTTCAATAAAGCTGGAACATATGTATAATTCAGTAAGGTTCATTGAACCAATAAATTCCCAATGCATTGGGATTTTTCTCCTTCAATCCCCAAAGTAATTGGTTATATATACAATTATATTCGTTCATTATTGATACATACTCCATGTAGGTAGGGTTTGGTTTGGAATTCTAATGCACTAGATAAGATAAGAATAGACCTTACTTTTCAAAAACACAATGTAAGAAATAGATTTTTAAATCTTAATCAAGTCTGCTATTCGGAGATACCATTGACCAAAGCCTGTAACTAGAAATCCTCACGGAACATCCGTTGTGAGATGGGATCGACCAGAGCAAGTTTTAACCTCATCGGAAGTGAAAAAGGGATTGTGTTCGTCCCGTGTCCTTTTTCCCTCGCCTTTTCACGTTATGATCCTGTATTTCCAGACTGGAAGTGGCACTTGTCAATTGGCCACTTGAAAGGTTTTGATGCTGTGTCAAAAGCCCGTGGTGGTGACAGTGGCCTGTGGCAGAGGAGGTGGAGGAGGTGGTGGGTGGGGGGGTGGAGGTGGCCGCGGGCAGTGGTCAGCGTTGTGGTCACTCCTGTGGCCGGGTCATCTCCGGTCCCCCCCGCCTGCCCGGCCCGGGGTGTCCGGCCCCGCGGGCGGCTGGACCCCGGCTAGACACGGTCAGCGTTGAAGACGGCACTTTGAACGCCTCCAACCGCAGACAATTCCATCAGTCTGGCCGCGACAAGCGACGGGCAATGCTGTTACCGTAACGCTGGGGGTCCGGGGGGTCCGGGGGGTCCGGGGGGTCCGGGGGGTCCCCCTTTTACCACTCCAACTCTTCTGTCCACCACCAACTCCAACTCGCCGGGATTCAGGGATCGTCAGGGAGAGACATTGTTTAATCATAATGTAGAAACATTTGTGTATACTGAATATTCATAATGAAACACTTGAGTAAGTTTACGGTTTACGGTAACAATATTTGACCATAATGTAGATATATTTGTGTATACTGAATGCCCATGATAAAATACTTTAGTAAGTTTACGGTTCGTCCTGTGACATTTTGGTGCCGCGTGTTTATTTCTAAACTATTTTTGATAGTTTATATGTTCTTATCTCAATAATATGAGCAGAAATATTCCTGGCAGACTATTGAACTGTTATAAATGTGCCCTTGACAGGATTTTCCGCTGCACAGTGCGCCACCATTGCTGATAGCATTCACTGCTGGACCGCGGTACCGTTCAGAAATATTTATAGAGCAAACTTAGAGAGCAGACAATTCTATAGAGCAACTCGTTCAAGTCAACTGATGGGTATGAATTGGTGCAAAACGGTCGATGTCTTTATCTCACCCCTGGTACTATCACCCCATAGACGTAACATTGGGAACTCGTACTAAGCGCCCATGGAGAAATGCAAAAAATACTTAATGTGTGATGGGTCTCAGTTATTAGCAAATCAGTCAATGATAGGGGTAAGATAAAATCTCCACTAGACCATAACTTCTGAAAAATATCATTAATTTTAGTGGGCTTTACATTATCATTCTGCTTTGCCTTATGAGGTTACTCCACAACCAGAACTGATGGCGTATTTTCAGCGGCTATGGATCTCGGTGCAGTTCCCTCTTAGTCTGTAGATTTCTGTTGCCCTTAATGTAGACTTGTTGCCCTTAATGTAATTGTATAATCCCTCAATCTGCGTTCAAGTACTTTTCACTTTTACAAGGAAGACTAAGACAACTTACCAGAAACTATCAGGAAAAACATATATGTATATTTAAACCAATCCCTGATGAAGGTCCCGAGTAACCGAAACATGTTGGAAATTTTAAACACCAATTCACTGACTACCTATTAATTAATTAAGACGACTAGTCCTATTGGTTTTGAGGGAATATCTTGTTTATATAATCTTATATCAATTTCCTGGAACTTTCCTCGGAATAGTATCGATGTGGTTAGACACAGGCTTGTTTTTGCCGCCCATCCGTTTGAAACACCTTTATAAAGTTACAAAGTATCAAACAAAAGGCAAGTGACTAAAATTCAAAGTACATCTACTACCAGTGTGAGTGCCAAGGGGGTAAAGCAGCCTTTCTAAAAAAAAAAAGTATAGTCTCAACAATTCCAATAATCAGGATTAGAGGTAAAAATCGTAAACACAAGTAAACAAGTTGCTAGGTTACATAGAGTGTCGCATATTGACAACTCGGCCATCGCGACTTATGAGCGAGTGACAGGTTGTATACCTGCTACCCAAGTACTGGTGTTTATTATTCAACATTCTCTGTTTAATGAATTCTCATAAATGAAAACTTGTCAATTAATCTCCATGAGAAATCGAGACCTTATAATCTTAGGAGAAGAGATTTAAGAAAAAATACTCTTTTTTTTTGTTTGTTTTTATTTGACTAGAAGTGCCATTTGTTTCGTATCTTAAATCAAGAAATGATACTAGTATTGACCTGAATCGTAGAATGGGAGCTATTGTCTCAGATCTATATAACCTCTGATTGATAAATCAATTCCAATGCCCTCTCTCTATATATGTTGAATAAGAAGAATGGATTGTATTAGATATCTTTCCCTATTTTAATTGAACTTTCAACAAGTGGCTTACACACAATGGAAACTCTTGAGACAAAGCACTCGTTTTACCGACATAAAACACAACTAGGAGTGATTGAGGAGATTACCTTTGCCCTCGGGGTATTTTTTGTCTCGTACTTTTTCCCCGTGGTTCACTTGCACGGTGCGTGCGAACTCGTAACCAGATACACCTCGTGGCACATGAAAACCTTCCTGGAACAACGTAGACTTGCTCAAGTCTACGATTATGAACAGTCATTGAATGATTAGAATGATTAAGGATGAAATGCATTCCTCTAGCAGGTTGAGGTGTCAACCAAGGCGAGGGGAGTAGAGGGGGAGGGGTAAAGTGCTGGTTCCACCAACACGATGGATTTGCCGTGCTTTATCTTGGTATATCTTGTTATATCTTAGAGTATCGCGGTATGTGGTATCTCATTTGCCACGATATATCGCGCATGATAATGTGTGTACTTTTTTGCGATGTCATGTGTATATTTTGGTGCTCCACCACTGTAACACCTCAAGATCTATTGCTGACATATCGCGGCATACTGCGATCTATCACAGCAAGAACGTGGTGAAGGTGCTTAACCAGACCGATGCGTCGTGGCAAATATGCACAGAACCTGGTGAGATTTAGCAAGACAACCAAATTGTGACTAATCTTATTATATCTTGTTTGTAGGTGAAAGCAGCACTTTAAGTGCGAACTTTCGGTTTGGTTAAGCACTTTTTTCTTTCTCATGCCGAGATAGGTCGCGATATGCCACTAAATATCGGCAATAGATCGTGAGGTGTCACACCAAAATAGACATACATTGTACATCATCGCGAAAAAAACACAAACCGACGTGTCGCAGCAAAAGATATGGGTGAATTATAATAGTTCAGGTTGTCAATACAAACAAAATAAAATAAAACTGGTAGTCATTCCACATGCTCTGCACATGTACATCACGGTAACCAAAAACTGGCTCAGCAACATCATCTTACTACTTATAATGTATAAATATTGGTTTGCAATTTATCAGTAAGTTCAAAATGCTGAATTGATGGCCAAGTGAGTTGAGGACACTCTTGTTTTAAGGCCAGTTGAAAACCAAATGTTTATTTGAACTGTTGCCTAATAAAAAAAAGAAGGTAAGACATATCGCGATACTGTAGGATATAACAAGGCAAATCCATCGTGTTGGTGGAACCAGCCCTTTAGGCTTGCAGTAGGCTGGCAGATGGGGGACGGTATAGAATTGCTCAAGTCTTTGATTATGAACATTCATTAAATGATTAAAGAAAATCGGAATACAATTCATTATAGCACTTATCCTTCTCTGACTGGCCCATGAATCAAAGACTTGTCCACTCTGACTAGAATCTCCTGTTTATGACCCCAAGCCACTCCCTGTAACCCTATACTTCCCTCAACCCCTCCCCACTCCCCTCCTCCAGTTCCCTGCCTGCCTGTGTTGTCATAGCAATATATTTCGCCTACTCCTGACTATGTCTCGATTGAGATCAAAGTAAGAGGGTATCAATCTCCAAGCAGATATCCTGACCAGTAGCCAGACCTCTGCTTGGGGAGTGTGGTGCAAAATCGCGCCAGTCTACACGGCCGATTATGGATGAGGCCAGTCCCTGTGTCACTCAGAAAGAGTGGAGGGGTAGGATACAGGGACTGAGGCCAGTCGAGGGACGGTAGGATACAGGGACTGAGGCCAGTCTAGGGACGGTAGGATACAGGGACTGAAGCCAGTCTAGGAACAACGTATCGCGGCTTCCACTGAATCCTGCGGCCTGTTGAGCAGGCGGTGTGCGCTGCACGTGAAGAGACCCGAGTTCATCATCGTACAGTGTGTTTAAAGGCCCGTGCAGGGTTATGGCAGAGTTATGTCATGGCTGGTGTCTGACTTTGTAGTGTTTGCGCCTGAGGAAGCGCCCGCGGTTTGCTCGGGGCACGATTTTATCACGTGAGAGGAAAGCGTCATGTTTCACCAGGGGCCTGTTTGATAATCTAGGATTGTACATGAAGACCCTTTCCTGTACCGCGTACAAGGGTTATTGTTTATTACTATATACCCATGCCATATATACTGTAAATACGCACCGTTTTGCCATATAACGTAAAAACAGTGTTCCGTACGGCAAAATACGGAACACTTCCTCATGCGTTGACCAAAATATCAATTGTTAAGTTAAATTAGATTAATATAGAACGACCTACCATGCTTGTACATGCTACAAAACTACAAAACAATTTACGGTTTGTACAGAACTCAGCGTAAACGCCTCGTTCCGTATAAACCATAAATTCCCATCGCGTTTTGTAGCTTGTACAGCATGTTCAGGACGTTCTATATAGATAATATTTAAATCTGTTCACAAAGACAGTATATCCGTCCACAAGGTCGTCCATAAGTGTTGAATAAAGTTCACCCACATCGTCCCTGGGTCTCTATGGATCGAGGCTAGGACAGTGACAGTTTCATTAAACTGCCCCCTGATTTTGCCCTATCTGGGATCTGCCAAACTAAAGCCAATCAGTTCAGCAGCTCTCGTTTTTGAAAGAAATGGTAGTTAAATGGCTGTAGTAGGTCTACATTCACGTATTGTGCCTACTAGACGTGGGTATCGTCCACTGACTGTTCTGTTGTCGGTTTGTTCAGATCAAATGGATACCATGATTTAATTTGATTAATATCAGTTTGATAGTTATACATGATGCACAGTAGTTGCATATTAGCTACAATCCATTACATCTACCCTGTTTTAGAGATTTCAGTTCTCCATTTTTACATGGAAATCCACTTTTTCATATTCAGTATATGTAATTTCTTTGAATTGCGTCAAACAAAGATAATATTGGTTTAGCCTCACTTACGCCAATAAAAAGGTGGTTTGAACCTCCTCACAGACCCTCAGCCCCATGCCATGGCCGACAGAAACATATTATCCAAGTTTTTCCGGTCTCTCTGAGGCAGAAAAATCCACATGAAAATATTTCCTCTTTTTTCCCTGACGCCCATCTCACATCCCTACTATTCAATAAAAAATATTAAGGACCCAAAATTCTATTGATGTTGATAACATTACTGAACTCCCACCAACTAAAACAAAGTAGTTTGTGTCTGAGATTCTGTCTTTTTAAGGAGTGTAAGGAGTGCTGCCCACTGGCATCGCCTCAGTCAGACATGCAGACAATGATAGTATTGTCTAAATGGGACAACCCCGGCTAGTGGAGTCAAAACTGACGGTATTTTAGTTACATTTTATAGGTGGTGAATATACACAACCACCGCCCTGGAGAGAAAGAGAGAGGCCAAGCCTTAGGCCCTGGAGGGGGAGGGATGGGGCTCCAGGTGTTCTGATGGGGCAGACGGACCCCTGGCCAGCCAGTTGGCAGCACTTGACGAGGTAAAATTAGACTGGCCAGAGGGGCTGCGTTAAACTAAACGTTCTGTTGACATCTGTGAAAGATCGTCACGTTTCCTGAGTACCACGATGTATTGCGTCTGTCTGTGTCTGATAAACACAGGCGTACAGCGCCACCAACATGAAGACAGACTGAGGGAGGGAGATTCCTAAGGAGCGTTGAAAAAATAGGTGATGAAGATGGTTCTCAAAATAAGGAATGGAGTTAAGTTCCATGGGGATATGTAGACGTGCAGAGGTGGCATTTTCCTAGTTTCCAATGAAAACCTTGTTTAATTTTCAGTTTTAAAATTATTTTTTCTAAGAGGGAATTCATCGCAAAAATTAACAGTGGTTGAAACCTCCCCATATGCCACAGACCTATTCCATGGCCAATAACGATGTGATTTAAATGTTTTCTTGGTCTCTCTGATGCAGTAAATTCCACATGGAAAATATTTCCTGTTTAGTGTACGAGGCTGTGATGTCTGCCTCCAGAGAGATGCTGAAAAAAAAAAGAAGTAAAATATTTTCTATCGTCTTTATCAACCCCAACTGACAACCCTGTATGTGAACGGGTGTCAACAGAGGATTGGTAAAAATAGGCGGTGGTATTCCCACATGTAGAGATAGCAGCTTTCCATTTTTCCATGAAAATTCATATATTCAAGTACATACAATTCCTTTTCCTTGGGTAAGGCAAGCATATTAATCAAGCCTCATTCACTCATGTGTTTTCTCATTGTCTCAGTCTCTCTGAGGCAACAAATTCCACATGAAAAATATTTCCACTGACCCCAACTGACATCCCTGCGTGAGGTGAAATAAGGACAAGGACGGATTTTGATTGGATAATGAGAGTAAATTGATGAGGTATGGGTGAATAGCAGCAGCTACAGATTGGATAATGATAGTATATGGCTCAGAAATGGGGGCGGGTGAGCAGGTGCACATTCTATAATGATATTATTATATACCTATGCGCGAAGGTCTCACTTTTACTGAACGGATTCCGTTCGACACTCGAATGATAAAATAGTATTCATACGCCCCTCTGTACCACGTGCTTGTTTTGAATTAGGTTCTTAATGATTTCCAGATATATAATTTGAATTATTTTGATTGACATCCTAGTTCACATAGTAGGTACATGATTTTCAACAAGGAGTCATCAAGTAAAGCCCAATGCCCATCTACCGATTTTGGAACATTTAAGTACGTTTGTCGGCGACCAATGGAGGATAATTTGTCTCAGCCAAGCCATCCTAACGGAGTCGGTAGATGTAGGAAAGCTAGGCAAGGCTACCCAGCGATTAGTGAACACTCGGTTTCTTTGGTTTTTGGCCTCCCCCAGCGATTAGTGGACCATACACCAATTTTATCAGTGTGCGGGTCGAGCGAGGGGTTACCTAATTTGCCTGCGACAAGGTGACCGACTGCTATACAATTTGGGAACTAATCGTTCAACCCTAAATCGGTAGATGGGCATCCGGCTTTAGGTTAGAACTACAGAAAATAACAGGAGTGTACTGTACCACAAATTAGTCCATATCATTCTGGCCGCAGTGATGAGAGAACTCAATAAGGAAACATGGTGATCGTGTCTGAATTACATCTCTTTCGTGTTGTTTTTGGTCTGAAATATCATTTCCGACCCAAATAACTTCAGTTCGGTACACCAGCCATGTCTCCATGTAGGATTGTGGTGTTTGGTGTCCAGAATATTGGCGGAGTCTGTCAGAGGCCTTCCGAGGTACCTCTTTGCCCATCTCAGCTGGTCCGGAAAGCAGTACTGGAAGCTCCACCGTGCTGGCATTGATTCCCGTCCGGACCTGGCATCACAAGCCTGACGTTGGTTTGCTGTGGAACATCCAGAAGTCTCGAGATGAGTCCCAGTTCAGATCCAGGACCCGTAAAACGCCGCTCTTCCAGCAGAGATCCTGCGCTCTACTTCCTGTGGTCGCTTGTATCTCTGCCCCAACCTGCCTGTTTGGGCTCAAATCTGGCCAGCACGCCAGTTTTCTTAAATATCCTAAATTCTGAGGGCTTTTGGGGGTATTTTGTGTTCTACTTGTAAATAGAGATGAATATATTTATATGGTAAATAGAATACTCTCATTTCTGTTATCATTTATTTCAAACCAGACACAGTCTCTGGGATTATTTTCTACAGTGGAAAGCACCTCCTGTGTTGCAGGGTTTTGTTTGTAAACATAACACATGTGCTCACTTGAGGGGGCAGTCTAATCAACTGGGTATTCACATTATAAAATGGTTTAAGTCTGAAAAAGAAACAGTTGGATTGTCTGTGAAGCTCCTTTAACAATCCTAATAATTCCATACTCATTATATGCAAGTTCTTTGACTTATACAACTTTTGACAGTTGCCTTGTTTTGAATTTGAAATGTTCGCTGGTCTCTGCTGTCCTTTGTGGATACCCAGGGAACAGGCTTTGGGTTGGGGCAGAGACTAAGCCAGCGCTAGCGCTGCGAAAGATCTCGGGATAGAGTGGTAAAACGCACCAGAACACCCACCAACTCTCTGCTCATCTGACTTATGTAGCGTCAGAAATGTGTAATAGAAGACTGACTGTATAGCATGGGGTTGGGGAGTTAGCCTAGTGGTTAAGGCACTGGAATTGTAACCCCAAGGTTGTAGGACTTTTGGGTTTGAGTCCCACTGCAGCCACTCTTCTCCTTCACCCCCAGCAGTAGTAGATTTACTGCTATATAAAACGTCAATGCTTCTCATACCATGTCTGTGTGGTGTGGGAACTAAAAGAACCCTCACTAAATATAGGGGTGAGATTTCTACCTAAATTCATCTCATAGATTCTATCAAACCCGAAGCTAATCTAATAGAGCATATTGGACGTTAAACTACCCAAACAACAACAACATGAAAAATATACCTTGTTGAAACTTATATAGCCTTGAGCTATAGTTGTCACTACAATATTGATGAGGTCTGGATTGGGATCAGGAGATTCAGGTTGAATAATGGGAGTGGAGTGACGAGGTGTGTGTAGGGATCAGCAGATCAGGGTTGGATAATGGGCACGTGGTGACCAGTTATCGTGGGGATCGGCAGGTTTATGTGTATAATGTGAGCATGCTGATGAAGTGAAAGCAGGGTTGATCGTAGTAAGGAGGGGGGCGTGGCAGGGTCAGTAGTATTAGAAGCGTGATAAGTGCGTGTCGGAAATGAGGAGTAAAAAAGAAATTGATGAGTGTTCGGACCTCTTACAGTTACACCATCGAGATTGGAGCGCGCAGTTATATGAACGAGGCAATAGCCGATTGAATATTCTGAAGCGGTCGAAACGAAATGGCAAACAGGGACTCAGACAAGACACGAATATGTTTCTGATTTTATCTTAGCCTCGAGATACTTGTTTGTTTATTGTCCATTGAGTATGATATACCATACTCGCAAGCCTGTTGAGTACGATTTCCTAATGTTAAGCACATGGGCGTTTATTCCAAGATAAGGTAAAGGAGAGATACGAGTAAGAAGATATGGACTGGGTTCCCCTATATATGCATTTTAATCTGTGTATATAAATTAGTTTTGCTCTATGGGAGATATTTGAGATTTGAAAAAAACATGTCCAAACAGAAAAAATGCAATAGTTCTTACGTACCCATAACACTGCCAACATTCCTGTAGAACTGACAGACAACAGAGAAAACTAGCATAACTACTACACAGGCAAGGACTTCATATGAAATCAAGAACAGATTAGATGCATGTGTACCAAACAACGAGTGCACTGGCCTCGCAGAGGAAGGTAAACAAAGATATATATACATATCGCGGAGATATGACAACATGAATAGGACAAAATTGTAGCACTTTTAGCCACATAAAGAGTGGAGATTAAGAACGAAATTGATGAGTGTTTGGTCTGTGTCCTCGTTCGCCATCAAGTTTGGAGTGTGCAGTAATATTAACAAGGCGATAGCTGTGTGAATATTCTGAAGTACTCCAAACGAGGTGGCGAATGGGGACACAGACCAAGCACGAATATGTTTCTTATTTTATCTTAACCTAGAAATATTTATCTGAATAGGACCCGTTGAGTATGAATTGCGGTACTCACAAGCCTGTTGAGTACGAGCTCCTAATGTTAAGCCTATTGACATTTATATCAGGCTAAGATAAAGCGTCATTGTAGACTATGACACCATAAAAAAACAACAACCCATAACATAACGTTGATACTGGTACACACTCAAAATATGATATAAAGCGGACAGATTGGTATGAATAGTGAGAGCCCCACCCTGCTGCAGAATAATAGCACAAAAATACCATCACATACAGGAAAGACGCCCACATTACTGACACAGAAAAGATGGCCCCACTTCCCGAACACAAACGTGACGACAATCTATAAACAAATTGAAAACAACTCCATCATCAGCATTAACAAGTAGCAGAAAGAAATCTGTCATAGACGGACCAGTATAGAATGTTTCAATGGATGTAAAAGAGAAATGAATGAACGGGGACTTAGATATGAACAAACTTCACACTCAGTGTCAATCTTAACCACTGCATGAAGTAAATCGTTCAGACCTAATAGACCATCGTATTTTTTACCTTCGAAATCACTTTTGTACAGAGTTTAAACCTGAAATAAACTTAAATCTGTGTATTGCTCGCGGATCTACACAGAATTTCTGTCGGCTATTTTTGATCAATACCACCCGGTTCGCGCCGGTTTTAGGTCGTTTTGACGCCCAAACCAGTCAATATAATTTCATTGCATCAGTTGGTCCATACTCCCCTGGGTATTGGCTCTTATTTGATACCATTTTTGTCAAAATCTGTGCAAATCTCGGAATTTCTCTTGGCAAAATACTGTCACTTCGAGTCTAAGAGAAGTGCTACCAAAATATAACATTACGCAAATGGCTCCGTAGCATTAAAAAAAGTCAAATTAAAACGAAAATACACCTGCATACGGATGATCTGTCGACTTTTAGGTTTATAACCATGTATCTATTGTTAGTTTCGGCGTGGCCAGAATTGGTAAAAGTTGAATGTAAGCTCTAAGACATCCCACATCTTCTAGTCCAAGAACCTTGCCCGTCTGGAAAACACTACTCTGTCAGAGCCTCTTGGACTAATCTCTTCCAGTGGCTGCCATTGCCCCTAGCTGTGTGCATCGACAACCAATTCAAACCTCCATGCAGCTTTCCAACTTATTTCTCCATAATAACCACACACAGACCCAGAAAACAGTTTGACAGGCCATTTTAACCATAGTATAATATGCATCTACTTTGCCCCCCCCCCCCACTTTGGAGAAGAACATCTAGTTTTCCTTTAATAGTTTGTAATCCATGAAAGTATAATCAAATCGCTTCCCCGTCCATTCCCCTGTGTACACTGAGCTGCGACTTTAGACTGAAGTGCATAGCAAACGTCTGGGAGCTGTTTCAAAACCATAGACTTAACCCACGTTTTGAAACAGCTCCCTGGTCTGGTGGCCAGTATCGCAACCAATAGCCAAGTATGTGGGGATCCCCTGTGCAAAGCTCTGAGTTCACTCTTCATACAGATGGTCGGTTTTCCAAACGCGACAATGATAGACAGACTGTATGACTGAAGATCGCCGACCTAGCTTTCTTGTATAATTTCCACCCTTCCTGCACATAAACTGACATCATATCAGGGAATTTAACACAAAAAAGACATGTTCCGAAACTTTGATCGACAAAGTACTACGATATCTGTTTTCAATGTGCCTTTATCTATCTACTTGTGTTTGTATTTATCGAGATAAACCACCGATAATTACACCACCTTAAAGCGTAAAATATAATTCTACGCTACAAACAACAATAGCATTCCTACTATACTACCACGCATACATAGAATACTGAAGCCGTTACCATGCACACTCCAGGGAAATCAACAGTTTTACCTTCCCGACTAAACTGGCAAAGAGGGATTACTCGGTTCAACAGTTTAACATGAACATGCCGGAGCAAATAACCGATGCTTGGGGGTTTATTTTGTTGGGAGTGTAGTACGTGTACTGACATGGTTGGTCCTGTATGAGCAAACAAACTATATTCATAATGATTCTAATTTCCTCATCCGTGGAACCTTGCTGGCGTGTGATTTGGTGCCAGCTCTCGGCGCCCTTGCCGACTGCCTGGCGCTGGTATATAGGATTTCCATGGTTACGTAATGGCGGATTGGGTGTGGTCGAGATTCTGAGTTATCAGGCACCGGTTGGGGAGGGGTGGGGGTGTGTCTGTGTAGTCACGTGTGTGACATCCGCCGTACGCCGCCCGCCGCTTGCCGCCCGCCGTATGCGCCGCCCGCCGTATGCGCCGCCCGCCGTATGCGCCGCCCGCCGTATGCGTCGCCCGCCGTAAGCCACCCGCCATTCGCCGTATGCCGCCCGCCGTCCGCCGCTCGCCTCATGCCGTGCATCGTCCGCCGCCCGCCGTACGCCGCTCGCCTCACGCCGTACACCGTAGTCGCCCGCAGTACGCCGCCCGCCGTACGCCGCCCGCCATACCCCGCCCTCCCTACGCTGCCCGCCGTACGCCGCCCGCCATACCCCGCCCTCCCTACGCTGCCCGCCCTACGCCGCCCGCCATACCCCGCCCGCCCTACGCCGCCCGCCATACGCTGCCCGCCCTACGCTGCCCGCCCTACGCTGCCCGCCGCCCGCCACCCGCCACCCGCCTGCTATCTCCCAGGAAATTTGCTCCAACCACGCCCATACTCCGTACCTTTCCACTACCGTCCCGATACCGAAACCCTTCACCATTGCCTCCCTCCCCGACCCTTCTTCCTCCAGCTCCCTCAATCAATATACCCTTAACCACCTCACTCTCCTCCTCGTGCCCACTCATACCGTCCACCTGATGAACGGCCACGCCCACCCAGCCGCCACCCCGTGTCGCAGAGACCCAACGACCACCCTCCACACCAATCCCAAATATCCATCATACCCTTCGTACTACTGTACTTTGACCCCATGACAATAGTTCCCCCCCAAATATCGTGTTCTCTCCCAACCGTCATTACCATTGTTTACTTGCTCTTCTCTCGTTTGTGTTATTCAAGCCTACGAAATGCTCATGTAGTGTCCCGTTTTACTGTGTAAATTTAGACAACGTATTTACACGTAATTCCTGTTGAGACCTTACTCTGTGGTCTGCATTGTGATGTATCATTATATGTGGGGTGATCACGTATCCGGCAGGTGTGTAGTCACATGTCCTATTATCCTCCGATCATGGAGTCTCCATACTATACCGATAGACACTGTGTAATTCACCGCTTGGAGATTATATGTGCTCGTAATCTCCGTCTTACACAGAGTGGAGATTACAGAAAAAAGTCCATTGCATGTTAAGTAGTGTGTGAGATCCGCTGTCAATTTGTCTTTTCTTTTATAACTTGAATTTGCAATGTTAAATGATAAAATGCAATGTTAACTGTTTCCGATACTTATAGTCCTACTGTGGTCGTATTCTCCTTGGAGTTAACTCTAAGCAATATCCCCACATTTGCTCAGATATTACTATGCACTAACTCCTAGGAGAATAGGCCCACTAGTATGTGAGTTGACTTTCTGTAATATCCTCGCATCCGCTCATATATTACTATGCGCCAACTCCTCGGAGAATAATGCACTAGTCTCTGAGTTGACATTACGTAATATCCCCGCATTCGCTCAGATAGTACCATGTTCCTGGGAGTATACGGCCACTAGTATCAGAGTTGACGCCATGCAATATCCTTGCATTCACTCAGATATTACTATACGCCAACTCCTCGTATGCAATATCTAAGCAATTGCTCAGATATTACTATGCGCCAACTCCTCGGAGAATACGGACACTAGTATCGGAGTTGACGCTATACAATATCCTCGCATTCGCTCAGATTTTACCATGCGCCTGGGAGAATACGGCCAGTAGTATCCGACACCAGTTGATATTGTGTCGTCCATGTATTGACGCGTGTGTGCGGGGAGTTTCCCGGCGCGTGTGGGAGATGCACGCTGCAAATGGCCGTCACTCCCGGCGCCGCACGGAGCCGCTCGCTGATGGTGCCGTGAGAAGAGCAGCTCACCATCGGCCACCGGGTCCCGCTCTCTCTCTCTCTCTCTCTTATCGTGTATTTACGTCTGACTGATTCACCACTTTTATGTGTGCACCTCGCCTTGGTTAGGGAACCTCGACAAATACTCGTCCCCGGGAGCCGTTCTGTGATTAATGTGTGGATTGCTCTCCATTTCAGCCCCGTTTAATATGAGTACCTACGAGGAGGATTTCACCTAGCACACACTTGGATTATGGCGCATGTGATGACCCGCCCTCTGGTGGCAAATTTATGCACTTACCAACTGGTTACCAAGGCGACCACCAGTTGAGGGCCACGTGACTGACCGTGCCCCCCCCCCCCCCCCACCACCACCGCCACCGCCGCCACCACCGACGACACCGCCGCCCCGGCACCTACCTCTCTTCCGGTTCGCCGCGAGTGACCTTGAGGCGACCTTGAGGTTGACCTGGAGTTCCGGTTCCGGTCGGGGGACGTCGGGAGGAGTGAGCAGCGTCTAACCCCCCCGCATCGGGTCGCAGTCGGGTCGCAGTCGGGTCGCAGTCGGGTCGTGTGGTGTGGGGTCGTCAAGGCCGCCGTCGTGGCCGCTAGGACGTGGACGTAACTATTCAGGAGGCGTGGACGTAAGCCGACTACGGCAGCCACTGCGTGTGTATGGATGCGTCCACGGCCTAGGCCCGGACGTTAAGCAGAGAAGATGGCGAGGCCGTGGGAGAAGTTGAGCCCGGCCGAGTTCCACCAGCTGCAGGAGTACTGTTCCTGTGAGTAGAATCTTTAATACCACTCCTCTCTTTTTTTTTTTTTTTTTTTTTTTTTTTTTTAGAGATCTTTATTTGCATTCAATGTTTTACACTGTTCTTCCATATACAGGTGCTCGTATTCTCCGCCCTTCACAGAGTGAAAATATATACAGGGTTTTATTCTACCCCGCACCATAAAAAACCCTCCCATTGTCAAAAAAACAGATACATTTCCACAAGGAAGAACCTGTTTTATGAATTATAATAAGGAAAAATAACACTTAATATATACAGGTTTCCTCGTTACAAGATTACTTCTTGTCACCTAAATCACATGTTCCTCAGTGACTGCTCTTTGTGCCCTCATCGCCTTAAATGTCTTAGTGTAGTGTCACACAGCTAGAGGCGACCTAAAATATGGCTTTCTCTATTTCTTCGGAAAATACTAGAAAATAAAGACACTGCAAAGCCGATTCAGGAAGTTTGTACCTCAACCCATGGTCGCTATTTCAGTATCTTTTACGCTGAAATAAAAATTATATAGATTAGTTGCTGTTTAATTAGAAAATACACTAAGCAATTTTTTCTATTTAAAAAGCCATTTTGGGGATATTCAATCAATTTCAGGAAAACAAAAATTCGAGTTAATCAAGTGAGCTATATATATGTTTTTTCTTTTAAAATGCCTCTTTTAGGGTAATGAAAAAGCCAAACTACGTTGCATCGTTAAATATCTTGTAAGGAGACGGGGAACACGACAGCCATGAAGTAGTACACCTGGGGGCATAAATTGTAGGCATTACTCCACACGTTTATTTTGAACAGCTGATCATTTTACTGTTATGACCTTTCAAAATATCAACGCCAACTGCGTCGTAACGTCATGACAGACCAAACACCAGTAATCTTCCATATGTAAAAATGATGTTTTTCTGTGCACATAATAATCTTAATTGCAATAGGTACAATCAGTGCTAAATGTATGGGTAGTTGTATATTGATGCTAGTGTGGCCATTTGTACTGCCAATTTAAGGTTCCCAACAAGATGCATACTATATAGACAGTTTTGAAAATGTTGAAAAGAATTGAATGATATAGATGTACAAAACCGAAAGCTTAAATCTTTGATAATACATCTATAACCTTTGGCTCCCCTTTGTACGTTAAACGACAAAGAAACAAAGAATCCTAACAATAATAATCCGAAGGAGGTGATACTACATGTACTGAAAAAGTCAAAATGATGTGTAAGAGCATTTATTACAGAACCGACGTTTTCACTATTACATAGTCTTTATCAAGGTTCAATCATAACAATATACTATAATATTTTCACCCGAGAGGGAAATACTCTCGATCTCCCGTAATACTTGGCCTGCTAAGAGTCTTCTTATACTAAGTCTCCAGTTTGATAACATTGGGTGTAATTAAGATATCAGGAAACGATTTCCAAATCGATGTTTACGAGTGTGTCCCCTCATTCTGGTGCATAGATTGCGCTGTATATTATCCTCCGACAATAGAATATGGCACATATTGTGTAGCTATTAACACTATTTACCCTCCTGCGCTGCCGAGTGATATAAGCCTCATACCATTAACTGCCGTCAGGAAGCATGAAGTAGTAGGTATATGCCTAAACTGGGCACCACAGCTACACTACTAGACTTGCTCAAGTCTTTGATTATGAACATTCATTAAATGATTAAAGAAAATCGGAATACAATTCATTATAGTATGTGTCCTTCTCTGACTGGCCCATGAATCAAAGACTTGTCCACTCTGACCAGAATATCCTGTTTATGACCCCAAGCCACTCCCTGTAACCCTATACCTCCCTCTACCCCTCCCCCCTCCCCTCCTCCAGTTCCCTGCCTGCCTGTGTTGTCATAGCAATATATTTCACCTACTCCTGACTATGTCTCGATTGAGATCAAAGTGAGAGGGTATCAATCTCCAAGCAGATATCCTGACCAGTAGCCAGACCTCTGCTTGGGGAGTGTGGCGCAAAATCGTGCCAGTCTACTTGGCCGATTTCGGATGAGACCAGTCCCTGTGTCACTCAGAAGTGGTGGAGGGGCAGGATACAGGGACTGAGGCCAGTCTACTACACTACTACACTGCTCCACTAGGTAAGCTCTGGTCGGGTTAAATCCGTGGCCGCCTTGGCCCACTACAGGGACATGTCTGTTACTCTCCTGCCAGACCTTTTGCACTGCTTGATGAGTGATATTTCATAATCTCGAAGCCAATTTTCCATTTTCTTATTTCCTTTCCTGTGTATCTTTTTTAAAACATATTGAATATAAAGCTTGGTTTCTTTATCAATTTGTTAGCTACGGATATTTCCTATTAAGTATGTCTGCTTTTAGAGTATACATATAAATTACCTGGTTGGAGCCCTGGTTGGAGGCGCACATCGCAGATACCGTGTGGGATTCAACCCGACCAACTTCATAGTCAGAACAGAGTGGAGACAGGTGGCGACCAATCTAGTATGTGCCGCACACTGTAAGAGTGAAGCTGCCAACAGAGGAGCGACACTCAAACGCGTTATTGTACTTAGAATTGTCAGAATCCAATCATATAGTAGGTAAGATGCTGATGTACAGGTAGAGGCACTCGATTGGCAGATTTTAAAAAATCCATTTCATTCTTATTTCTTTGTTTGTCAAAGTCATGGTATCTCCCTATATGAAGTATCGCCACGATATGATATATTGTAGCAGTTCAAGATGCGTACTCCGTCAATTGGTAATTATTACCAGTTATCAGTTTCCAATTACAACAGATTAGGAAAATGGATTGTCTACAAGTCCATGAATATTTATATTTACATACATATTTGAGGGACTGCAGGAAGAATAATTCTGTACATTAACACAGGAAGAAAAAAAAAGATGAAATAAGGTTACATTGAAAAATATTACGATAACTTTTATAGTGCTATAAGATATAGTGTTTAGACACGACGTCTGTATACATACATGTCTGTACTGTATTTTACATCCACTAGGTAAGCAAAGCTTAAAATAAGTCGAGTAGAATTGGAGACTAGCTCATTTTAGGCAGAACTAGGCCTGAGGTGATCTCGTAACTGTAGAGTCTGAAGTGTGTGTGGGGGGGGGGGGGGGGAGATTATGGTCAAATTCTAGATATGCAAGGTTCTCATTACACTCTGTTGAGAAGAACTCTTAGCGAACTAGGCTTAGAGCCTTGAGAATCCACTGGCACACAGTACTCACACTAGGTGGCATCATTGAGATAATAGGAATGTATGGGTTGCATTGATGTACATCTAAGCATAGTTCGTTAAGAATTCTCAATAGAGTATATTGAGAGTACAGAATACGACTTAGAGAGTGTGAGATCTTATGAGAGGGGTGCGGCGTGACCTAGATGAGCAGGAATGAAGTATAGATTAGCCTGACGCCCAGCACACTGAGCATCTCGGGGGTGCTCGGAGATGCCCGGAGGTGCTCGGAGATGCCCGGAGGTGCTCGGAGATGATCAAAAGTGCTCGGAGGTGCTCGGGCACGGTCGGAGATGCTCGGAGGAAATCGGGCACGCTCGGAGGTGCTCGGAGTTGCCCGGAAGTGCTCGGAGGTGCTCGGAGATGCTCAGAGGTGCTAGGGCACATAAGGGTAGTAACCGATAGCAGTTTGGTAGGGACCCGGAGGGTCTAAGCGTACTCAAGTCTATGATTATGAACATTCCTGAAATGATTCCACAAAATTAGAAGAAAATCCTTTCCATGCCTGGTCCAGGACCGAAACGAAGAGGGGTTGGGCAGGTGGAGGGGTACAGGGCTGAAACCAGTCTAGTGAGGGTCCTGCCGCATACTCCACTCCACCCCCCCCCCCCCCCGCTGTCCTGGACCTAGACCTGGTGTTTATTTGTCTTCAATACCCAGGCTTTTCACTCACTAGCCTGGATTAAAAATACGATGAAATGGTGATAGGGGCGGGGGTGGGGACTTGGCAGGGCGTTATTCCTGGCGGCCATTAGCGACTGGGAGGCACTCTCGTCACGACGAGGCGGTGTATTAGTGTGTTTATAGCGCAGGAGGAGGGGCTGGGGTGGACGTACTTAGACATACACAGACCATATGTACCCGCAGCCTCACATACATCCACATCTCCACCGTGTTTTCAGTACCTGCGAGATGCAGCTCAAAGACAACCCAAACCTAGGCCGTGTTAGAGCATGCTTGCACGCTCTATATTTGTTGCCTAAAGATAAGGCCACTTGTTTCTCATCACCAAGCCATGGAAAATATAAGGGGGCGCCTTTTTCATTTTGCAAGATCAAAGAAGTGCTTTTTTTTGCTTTTGAAGTGTCATAAAATGGGTTTCAGACATACAGTAAAACCCCGCATAAGCGGACACCATCCGATCCGGGCCAAAGTCACACTCCCAGCAGAGATCTTGCGCTCTACTTCCTGTGGCCGCTTATATCTCTGCCCCAACCTGCCTGTTTGGGCTCAAATCTGGCCCATACGCCAGTTTTTGAAATATCCTAAATTCTTAGTGCTTTGGGGAATATTTTGTGGTTTACATGTAAATAGATATGCATCTCTTTAACTGGTAAATGATTTACACTCATTTCTGTTATTTGTTATATCAAATCAGGCATAGTCTTAGGGATTACTTTCTTCATTGGAAGGCACCTCATGTGTTACAGGGTTTTGTTTATCAACATAACACATGTGCTCACTCGAAGGGGCAGTCTAATCAACAGTAGATTCACATAATAAAGTGGTTTAGAGATGAAAAACAAACAGCTGGATTGTCTGTTAACCCCATTTAACAATTCAAATATTTCCTAACTAATGGTATGTCAGTTGTTTGACTTGTATAACTTTTGACAGGTGCCTTGTTTTGAATCTGAGATCTTTGCTGGTCTCCCCTGTCTTGAGTGGAAACCCAGGGAACAGGCTTTGGGTTGGGGCAGAGATTAAGCCAGCGCTAGCGCCACGAAAGATGTGGGGGGAGAGTGGGCCAAAGTGTACGCTCAAGCAGGGGTCCGCTTACGCAGGGTTTTCAGATTTCTGGCTATACGTTTAATGCATCCCTGACATCAAGAGCTTTATTTGATACTAAATACATATACCTTTCATCTTATTTTAATTTTTCTTTTCCTAAAATCGTTTTTTCTGATGCGCGCAGTGAGAAACAAGTTTTTTTTGAGTGGCCTAAGAGTGGTCACATATAGGCTTCCAGCATACTGCCAAAATGCTATCCCTTCACTATCTGCGTGCTTCTCAGTGTGATACTATGGAGAAACCAAACAAGAGTTAGTTGTGTTGTTGTTTATTGCACGATGGCAAGATCGCGTATTACTGCGCGAGGCGAAGCCGAGAGCAGTAATAAGCGATCTTGCTGGAGTGCGATGAACAATAACACGACTAACTCAAGTTTGGTTTAGAATTTATCCTACCCCACCCGTCTAAATTATTTCTACATTAACAAATGACGTAATTTCTCAAGTGTATCCCACTAGAGCGATATTTTTCATTTTTCTGAACTCCAGACCGAATACAGTGACCCAATGTTAAGCCTATGGAGTTTTTTTATTAGGGGTAGGATAATGGGAAAGGAGCAGGGTGCCAGTGTCTTAGTGTCTTAGAAGGTGCCCAACTGACCATTACCAATCACTCACGACAGAAATACCTGATTGACCTACTGGTGCTTGATATGTTTGGATCTAAGAAAGGCAGTTGCAGAAATGGCATGTTTACTGGGTGCCAGTGGGTTACAGAAAACAATCCATATACTGAATGTAACCAAAACCGTTCAATTGTTATTCACTTATAATTACACGCTCGTTCGTCAATGGTGAACATACTATTTGCTCCTAGTGTATACGGCCGTAGAGATTTCTACATACTTATATATATAGGCTGGTAGAATACGCATACATATGTCCTCAGGCCAGATCCACAGTTCCAGCTTATAACTGAGATTTCAGTATGCCATTATTCCGTGGAAATCCACCTTTCAGTATCCAGTATATTTAATTGATGTTCCTTGTGTCAAAGAAAGGTAATATTGACTTAGCCTCATTTACGCCAATAAAACAGTGGTTTGAACCCCCTCACAAACCCTCAGCCCCATCCCATAGCCAACAAGGACATATTATACAAGATTTCCCGTTCTCTCTGTGGCAGAAAAATCCACATGAAAAATATTCCACTTTTTCCCCAGACCTCAACTGAAATCCCTTTTAATATGATATCACCAGAAACAAACTTTCACAAGAGAGAGATTTTTAAAAGTTACATTGAATAGTGTAGTATAGACTGAATAGTGTATTAGAGATCAAGATGGCATCAAGATTGGAGGTTTTGTGTTGTACGTCAATCTGCCAGCAGAGGTATAATGTTCCCCTCTTCCACATTAGGACATCTGCACTGATGTTGGCACAATCTGTTCTCTGCCGCACCAAATGTGCTATTTTTTCTAAAGAAACTTCTAAGAATAGTCAATGTTAATTGTGAATTGCCAAAATCAATATAAGAAAAGTTATTGTCATAGACAAGACACCTTTCTGTACCTAGTACAAGGTTTATCATTTAATGATATCTAAGTTCGTTCGCTAAGACCTTCTTAGTTCTCCATAAGGTCGTCCAGAAGTGTTGAATGAAGATGATCCACAACGTCCCTGGGTCTCCTTGGCATAAAGAAAAGGGTCTTCATGTACAAGCCTAGATTATTCAACAGGCCCCTGGGCCGTTCAACAGTGTTCGGACAAGTTGACCGTATACAATATATAAATACGATATAGGCAGCAGAGGTAATTAAGCATAAGGACAATGTTTACAAGCATATGATAAATAGTTATAATTCACTGTAGGCATGGATTACTACCAAAGAGTCATTCAAAAATTCAGCCATGGGCCGTTCAACAGTGATAGGACCAGTTGACCGAACACGATATATACGACTGTAGGCATGGATTATTCCCAAAGAGTCAGTCACAAATTCTACCAGTTTTTTCTTTATTTTCTTTGTTATTATTATCTTTTTTTTTAGGGGGGGGGGGGGGGGCGAGCCCGTATTAATTTGAAAACCAAATCTTATGGTTTGGAGAAAGTAATTTCTGGTCGGTAATATATATGACTTAGAAATAAGTCAGGGTACTAGTGTTGTTTTATTAATTCTCCTCATAGAGCTGGTATTAGATGCTCTAGTTTCTTGAACCTCTTCTTAAATCCTTTTTTGCCCTCCACGTGTGTATCTCCGAGTAATAAACATATAGGTTTAAAATCGACGATATGCCGTAGTCGTGATAATATCAAGAGACGTCACGAGTTTGAGTCTGAGTTTATTTATGCCTCGCATTTTGTTGGCTCCATAATGTCACTCGTCTTCGACTCGTGAAATTATGGAGCCAACAGAATGAGTGGCATAAATAAGCTCAAACTCAAGCAAGTGGCGTCTAGATTTTATCCTACCCCGTTTCCATATTTTTTCAGTATCAGAAAGTAGTGGCATAAACAACACTTTATGTCACACCCGTGAATTAAACAAATCCCATGTTAAGCCTATGGCGATTTTTTATTAGGGGTAGGATAAAGTAGATTACTCACGACTACTTACATGCCTCAATAAACATAAGCCTTTCTGCATGAGTGGAGAGCCGTGTGAACAAATCAATGAAAACATTTGTCAGTTATATTCATCACTCTCTCAATTGACAACATGTTATTGATCAACAAAAACAGATGTTCCTGGAGTGGCTCTCTCGCTTTTTTTGGTCACAGTATCCATAAAGCTAGGAATCCACTCTGGTATCGACATTGCAATAATTTCTTTATTTGATTTTGATGAGATAGAATTGACTACACTGGTACTTGGCGCAGTTGAACTATTCTCTCTAGACGCTAGTGGTGGCCTCGAACAGCAAACTGTACCGTGAAGCAGAAATAAGCAATAGCTCAGTCATAAAAAGAGGAAGTAATCGTGAAAGTTATTTTCCCACATGCCATGAGCATGACAATTTCTCATCTGGTATAGAAATACCATCAAGGCGAACCATCTGCTTACCAGTCAACAAATTATTCTCAAATGTACAAAGTAGACATGGTGGAATACGAGTGAAGTAGTCATGGTGAGACATATTTTCTTACCCAATCAAAATATATGGGGACACAGTAAACCACTACCCATGGTTTATTAGTGGCCGTAAACCATACCCATGGTTTACGGTTTTTCCAAACGCATAATCAAATTCCTAGGCATTAGGAAGGGCCAATTATCATTAATGACCATGGGAAAAGAATAAAACAATCAACAGTTTCTGGACGGTCGGTTCTATAGAGCACTCGAGATTGGCGACGTAATTCATTTAGTATAGCTCGTGTACTTCTACGCGTTAACCTCTCGTGGTTTACGGCTACCCGTCCAAAAAGATGATCGATTATTGTTTGTTATCCATGGTATACAAAAACCCCATTGAAAATGTTTGGGGACTCACGACCCATTATCAGAAAAACCTGTCAGATACCATAACTGTGGTATACGGATTCAAATCTGTGGTATACAGCTTCAAAACCCTGGTATACGGGAAAATAGTCACATTGTGCTATAGAGCAAAGAAATAGTCCCTATTGTTATGCTTTTCAATATGGCAATTCCCAGATTAATATACTCAAGAAGATAGATAACAGATACACCAAACGGTGGTTATATGGACAGGCGGCTCTGTAAATCAATCACTCGATGTTGACGTCGTAATACACTCACTAGCGCTTGTGTATTACTAAGCGTCAACCCCTTGTGTTTCTCTTTTCATTTGTACTTTATTCTGAATACTCTACTAGGGTTCACGAACCCTATTTTCACTAGGCTCCAGGACAAACGGTTTACGGCCGCCTATCCACAAAACCAACCTTAATTGTCTATGTATAAAATGAACGGAGGTACGTCACACTTGCCCATTCCGTATGCTCCGATGGCAGAAGCCTAAACTCCTTTCATCCTGACTTGCCGATCTGTATGCTGAGGTACCGCATGAAGGCGGATCATCGCCATCTGGTTATGGACTATCGTCAGTTGATTACATAATATTAATCCAGCCACTCAACACCGAAACTGTTGTCCAATGGCGGTAGATAATGACTTGTCATTGCAAGGTTCACCATGGACATGACGTTAAGCCAGGTATTAAATAATCAATGCATAGGGTATTCGTACAACTGACAGCTGAGGTGATTGGTTCTGACTGATTGAACGGGGATTACCGATAGCAGTGATACTGTTCAATTCGTACATGCATTTGTAACTGTATGAATAGATTCGATGGTATCCTAAATCTAGTAGTTAGTAGGAACATATTTTTGGGCAGCACCTAGGTGCTTTTAGGTATTCCCTTAGCAGTTTCGATACCGCCTAATTGATAGTACGACCTTCATATAATTCTTTTTCTCAAAATGAGCTGTGCTCCATTCATTGATCACAAGGAAATGCACAATTCCAATTCACTAGCTCTAAACAGAAGAAATCTTTGAACATGTTTTCCTCTATCTTGTAGAATGTTAATGGCGGTTGGGGTCCATGACATTCAGCCCCAAGGGGGCATTTGTGTGGAGTCTCTGAATCCAGTTGAACTCCAGTAGGTCACGAAGGTGTTTTGCCCTGTCGCTATTGGGGCGATCCAGTCACTTCTTCACCGAAGTCACATGTGTCTGCTCGACGAGAGCCGACAGAACCGTTCGAATAATATTAACCTGTTTAATATTGACATAATTTACACACTCCCACTGTCTGTAAAGATGAAATGAAACCCCCCCCCCCCCCCCGGTGTTTCTGACAATAACCCTGTCTGACCCCATCTCAACTCAGAAATGAAAGACATGTTTATTCACCTGACACACCATGTGACAGGACCGCTTCTTTAGTTTCTAGATTTCCTTGATGGACATATCATTTAAATCTAAAAACATCAGTGCAGCCTGAAGATTCCCTAGGATGAAACCGCTGTGGTTGTCATGCCCACACCCTGACAACATCAGACATGCCCAATTTGTGACACACAAACCGCGATGTCAACATCTTGACACTAAGCAAATCACCACGATTCCGCTACTGTCACTATGGACGTCACAATCGAACGGTTCCGATGACGTAGCCGATAACAGACATCGAGCTCATTCAAGCGGTAGCTGCCAATGAGATAACACTTAGCCTCGTCTAAACTATGTTTTCCTCTATCTATGAACAGTGGCATATACCAAATATAGATTTGTTTAAGTCGGGGACACACCGAGAGAGAAACGGCAGCGATCTCTGGAGTCACCAACAAAAACTATGGTGAGTATGTGAGGTATCTATTTGAATTTTCCCGTTCCTTAGATGTCATGGTTGGAAAAGAATTCAGCATGTGAGGTATTACTTCATATTTCATTATTGGGTCTGGGGCACTCAATTATTTGTGGGAGATATTGTTATGAAATAATGGGTCACATATTCAGCATATTTTGTCGGCGAGTCCATAGATAGCTGCATTCCTCACTTGGTGTGTCCCCAGTAGTCTTCCCTACAACACTGCTCATCCGCCGATACATTTTAGAATGTGTTGGATCTGTAGCAGCGAATGATTGCAATTCATTTGTGATGGTGGTGATCGGGGAGGGCTGAAAGTAGGATAGGTGGTATGTGGATTTGGCAGATTATCCTTGGCTTATGGGCGTCAACGGCCATTTGCGTTATTTCTGCTGACATCTCCGAGGCCCTGCTTAACCCCTATCGCCACCTGTTGAGCACCACCACCACCTGGCTGTCCTGCACCTCATTAGCATATCCACGAGCTTCCAGCTGTCTCTCTCCTTCCAATACTACCTTATCTTCCTCTTTCTCCTCCTCCTACTGTCACTTTTGATAATTGCCACCTTTTACTTTGCTGGTTATCCCTTTGTCCCCCTATTCATTGCCACCTTCTACTGGTACTTCCCCAAACTGTCACCTCTGATGATTGCTACTTTTGACTGGTCCCTCCCCACAATGTCAACTCTGATCATCACTACTTTCTACTGGTCCTTCCTCACACTGTCATTTCTGACAATCGCTATTTTTTACTGATCCATCCTGAAACTGTCATCTTTAATCATCGCTATTTTCTACTGGTCCTTCCTCACACTATCATTTCTATCATCGTTATTTCCTAATGGTCCTTCCTCACACTGCCATTTCCGATCATCGTCACCTTCTCCTGGTCCCTCCTTAGATGGTCACTGATCATGGCCACCTTCCAAGGTTTCCGGTTGGGGTCAGAAAAATGCATTGAAATATTTGTTATTGCAATACAGGGTTTTACGCATTACATACACATTACAGTGAGGAATCAAGGGAAAGCTCAAGTTTTTACGTGTGTCAGTGTGGAGGTTCAGTGGGGATCATGGGCTGTGGTTGAATTGATTACTTTAGCAGTTGGCATATCAATATTACACGAGGAATATTTTTTTATTCTGAAAATGAAAACATGAATTTCAATGGAAACATTGAAAACTGATCCACCGTCCCACTATCGTTTTTAATTATCCACACTCTCTCCTGGCCCCACTTCCTACTGCCCAAACCGTCTGGGTTTTCTCCCACTGTAGTCTGCCCATCACCTTCAATCACCAGCCCCATATTGTCCTCCTCCTGGCCAACACTCCACCTCCCCTCCTCTCTGGCCTCGAGTACCACGTGATGCGTGGACGCCAGCCAAGGAGGCGACTCCAGCGTTACCTAATACATTCATAGTATATCGATCTACAGTTTGTTTCCCGGAATAAATTCCAAGGCTTGGCCCGCCGGCAGAGGAGCGGTGTGAATTAGGTGGATGTGGTAACGACCGACAGAGAAACGCTGTGAATTCTCGCGTTTCACGCTACTCCTGGCGTCACCTGGCCCTTTTTTTTCTTTTGCCAAAATTGAACTAGTACTCAGGTGACACACACTAACCATAGTGCAAACCAGTTCTTTGTATTTTGCTTTTTCAACCTGAAATACATTGAACTGCATACAATCTCGTTATATATGTTATTATATATATATTATTATTATTATGTTATTATTGATATATATATATATATATATATAGAGGAAACCTATGAAAGTTTAGGGTCAGAACTCATATCCCATCGAGGTGAAGCTGCATGAATTACATAGCGATTCAAACGAGATGGGATCGAGCTCTGACCCTAAACTTTCATAGGTTTCTGAATTTATCCCACCCTTCACATTGACTGATGGGTTAACATTTGTGACATAATCCCCCATTGGATATTTTTCCAAAATATCTCATGGGCGTTACCAGTGTTAAGTCTATGGGGCAAAATTCCAGTGGTGAGATAAATATATATAAAGTCGATACTAAGGACTTACTCTATATCGCCGTGATATGACCCTGACTGTTGCTAGGGCGCTAAGCAACATCAACCAGGTTTTGTTCTGTAGCTCAGACTCAATAGCAAGAAACCTTAATCAGGAGCCGTATCAATTATTAATTAGAATGCAGCTATGCATATGTGGAGGGAATAGTATGGGTGGGCAAGAGGAAGAGGATATCAATATTGACCTCTGTGGGAGACGGATGGGGGCAAGGAGAGGATATGACTTCACCCAGCAGAGGTTGACCACAGAGGGAGCATAGGAACACAGACAGGGAGAGAAGATAGACAGGAGAAGACAGGGGTTATCGATTTGGACAGGCAAATGATATGATTGTACACAGAGGGTGTGGAATATGGGCACGCAAGGAGTATGGATAAAAGCAGACAGAAAATACGAATTATAAGCAAGCAAAGGAACTTAATCTGGGCAGTCAGGATATCAATATGGGAAGCCAGAGGATATGAATATAGATAGGCATAGGACACGGGGGATGAGAAGTGGCTGGACAACACTTGGTTGACTCAGTGTGTAGCGGGCGCCGCCCACGCTTCCCGCCACGGCTGTCTAGCGCGTCAGCTGACACTCTTTAGCACGGCGTTTGTCGTCTGCTCGTCTGAACGATCCACACCTTCTGCCATTTGGGACAGGGATTATCACATAATATTTTTTGATAAATTTATTTGAGATCATATCTTTCAGCCGATGAAGGATTTTAGAAAGTTATAGTCGCAGGACTATATATACGAAGTATACAGTCGAGCTTATTCAATTAATACAATACTCGTATGCCTTACCTCAGCATTCCATAAGATCTATTATTGTAACACTATCCATTATCCTTGCATCACCCTGTTCCGGGCAATATCGATGAAAGTTTATATCCAGGATTTTTGGTGATAGTGATTTTATTACAATTCACATAATAGGTCGCTCGACCTTTCCAAATTTAACCATTCGTTATTATACCATTTGTTCTGTATTTCGATGCAGTCCTTTATTTACCGAGTCTCCATGCTAAATCTATTGGGAGTGTGTAATTCACCGGGCGGAGATTACGAGAAGTTGTAATCTCCGGCCTACACAGAGCGGAGATTACGGAAAAAAGTTCCTTGTGTACAAAATAGTGCGTGAGAAGTGTCATTTTGTCTATCCTCTGATAATCTAAATTTGCAATGCTGAATGATTAATACAGGACTAGGCTCGATGTAATATTCTCGCATTCGCTCGGATACTTCTACTCGTCTAGTCCTCGGAGGTTGCGGTCGCTTGTGTCTAAAACCAGTTAATATTGTGTATGTAATCATCGTGATATTTTGTTATATGGACCTCATGAGGCCTGGGTCGGTAGCTAGGACGACACTAGTACACGTGGACATGTATTTACTATATACCAATGCCGTTTATACTTACTATATACCGATGCCGTTTATACTGTAAATACGCACCGTTTCGGCATATGACGTAAAAATACTGTACGGACCGCTGGTCCGTACACTAAAATACGGACCACCTTGCCATACACGTTTATTAAGAAATTGGTTGTTAAGCCAAATAATATATTTTTTTTTAATTTCGGGTATATAGTAAATATATAACGTCCAACCATGCTTTTACAAGTCACAGAACTCGATGATAATTTACCGTTTGTACGGAACTCGGCATAAATGCCTCGGTCCGTACGAACCGTAAATAACCATCTCGTTCTGTGAATTGTACAGCATGGTCAGGACGTTCTATATAATTACTCACGGAGTGTGCTACAAGGTCCTCGTTGTTGTGCGTCTCCGCATAGGACTCAATATTTTCCAAACTAAATAATTAGCGTTGTATGTTGTTATCGTCCCCAATTGATATAAATTTAGTTAAATTATCAAGGGAAATAGATACCTGGGAACATATCTAGATGGCTGTGTTCTGGGCGTTGTGATGGGTAAATAAGTTCCCTTTTTGTAATGTTCATTACCAGAATGGGCACCGTTGACCGTGTCTGTGTCGTTTACTTATATTCATGCAAAGCGGGACTGGACCTTTAAACCGTGCGCCCATTGCCTCCGATTCACCGCGATAGTCCTGCTGATACACTACGACCCAGAATTTTTCACAATTCCGACACAGCATGTCGTAGCCATGTCGGGGCTATATCGCAAGCAGTGGGTGCCCGGTTTAAGAGTACACACATACAATATTTTCTTTCCAAAGTAGCAAGTTAAATGACTGGCCAGTCTGTATCCGATATAGCCGAGATACATCCTGTAATGATTGAACTTAGATTTCTATACTTACCACTTGTATCTTAATTGAGACAGAACTGTCAGACTCGTATTCCAAACATAGCTTTCTAAATTTGCAAAGGACAAAAATCTCATAGATTGAGGAAAATAATGAAAGTTTTCTTTTCACCAACACTATGGATGTGGATATATAACGCTGGATCTATAATACGATGAAACATAAACATGGGAAAAACAGGATGGTATGTGTCAACTAATTTTTAACATTGCACATCACAATCATCTTCAACTGTATCATAGTTTATGGTTGTATTCTACTCTATTAGAGAACATAGTTGAAACAATTGTTTTTCATTTGTACCGAATCTATATTTTCAAATAACCATTAAATATATAAATCTGATTCCTACATGTATAACACATCTCGTATTTGTCCAGACGTGTTTTTGGAATCAGAATTTATTTGATTGACAATTAAAGAGCTTAATTCTTCTGTAAGTTCTTGTTTCTCTGTTGCTTGGGTGATTCCAATTAACAACCGTTACGTTAACGATAAAAGTAGGTATATTGTATATCCCACGCGTCCTCTCAATGGTTTACACCCTGCCGCTCAACAGTGTCCCTCCTATAACACCTCGCCTGATACGTATGGCATGTTTCCTGTGTGTAAGTTATTTAAGGCGTTTTAGAAACACTTTAATTGCATTAAAGGTCAGCCTTGAGAAGGATATTAAGTCCTCACTAGTTCGAGCCGAGCTGAACGAAATGCCACCGCCCGGCTGCCTAGAGGCGTGAGGTGACGGTGCTTTTAGTGGACCACGTTATGGAAGCAATCGTTATTTTGTTCAATGCCTGTTTGAACAAAGCCAGTACAAATCGATTTTCTCACAAAGGCGGAGGCATAAACGGTCAACGTGTGGTACGACAGACCCAATCCCCAACCCCAAGAAAAAAATATATAGAAAACGAATTTTCTATTTTCTTATTCTTATTTTTCAAATCTGTTTTCCCCTAAGCTATCTATGTCAGTCCGCTGGCAATTAAGCTAAACACTACATAGGTGTGTCACCAGAAGTCCCAAGAAGAGAAAAGTGTCAGGGGATCTTTTTGCATGCAGATCATCTGTAGATCTCACCTATGGTATATCATGACCTCCAGTGGGTGCCGGGAGAAACAGACGTTAACCCATCACTGAGGGTCAGGGATCTTGATGATAGATGTAGCGAAGGCTAAGTAAGTCATAGAGGAGACCAGTTATCTCACCTGCGTTGGCTATACACAGGTGTGTATACTCAGACTGACCAGTGCAGGGTGGTGACGTCGTCAGCTAAACACAGGTACCTCTGCCGGTGTTTGAAGAATTTATCTTACCCCTGGTATTTTTCCGCCAATGATTTAACATTTGGAACTCGTATCCAACGCCCATTGAGTATTTAGAAAAAAAACTCAATGGGAGATTATATCACAAAGGTTTGGCCATTAGTCAATGTGAAGGGTCAGATAAATTCAGAAACCTATTCAAGTTTAGGGTCAGAGCTTGATCCCATCTCATTTGAATCGCTACGTAATTCACGCGACCTCGCTTTGTGAATTACTTCGCGATTCAATCTCGATGAGACACGAGCTCTGGCCCTATACTTTCATAGGTTTTCTCTATGATATTATTTTCTGATCACAGCAGCTTCTTCCAGTTAGAGATATTTTTGAAAGTATATGTGGAAAACAGATTGCCTGAAGCCACCTGCAAAAGGAAAATCCAGAAAACTGTGTAACTGGAATGCTGAAGTATGCCATGATATTGGGAAGTAATAGAAGCTTAACACATTAACCAGAGATTACTGATTTCCACTTTTCCAAGGACATTCACTTTTCCATATTCAGTATATATGAATCTAAAGGCACTGCTGCACCAAAAACAGACAAGGGAAGATTTGCAGGATTGAGTTTAGTCTTAAATAATTCAGGGGATGCCCACGGGCGTAGCACAGAACTGGTTCTCACCCACGCACATCGTCTCAGGTGAAGTGTTGAGAAAGTAGGTGGGAAAACCAGCTAGAGAAACCACACAGGAAATAACTCCCTGTGTGTTACGGCAGCGGCGCAACAAATATGGTAGTCTGAACTCAACTCGAAGTATTTACAAGTTAGATTTGGTACAAGTTAGTTTTTTGTTTGTTTATTTGTTTACTAAAATGTTACCCCAAGACAAACCATGCCAAATGGAAGTGTAAATGACCACATACGAATGTAAACTGGACGGACTTTGAAACCAGTCGTAAGACTGAGACCGCTTTCAGTATAAATAAAAGTTTCAACAAAAATTGGTCAGAATAACTGATAAGATATTTTCATGTTTTCCAAGTGATGGTTTGGTTATTTATTTTTTATGAATGTGGATCCAATACATGTACATGAACAGGCTGAAATCAAATATCATACAGTTATCTACTAAACTCACTTTAGCGCTGTTTGATATCAAATTCATTCCAATAATTGTCTATGTGAATGAGGAGTCCCAGTAAACACATCTTGGTCAATGTAAGGTGCACTATATTCATAAATTGAATTCATGAGATAATGGGGAACCTCATCTGTTTTGAGGTATTCCATATGTTACCAATAAGTGTGTTCTTCATACCGACCTGGCCTCTTAGCATTACGAGCACACATCATCACATTGTTAATACTAGAGCTCGGAAGCAAACACACCACGTTTAGTATTGATATGTTAGTAAACCACAGGAAGCTGCAGGTATTCATGTTCAGTCACCGCCACATCTGGTGCATTGTGTTCCCAAAAACAGAGGTTAAAACAAAACTAGGAAAAATCAGAGACGGCCTATGTCGGGGCAACACGTGCACACGCGTATGTGGACGGGGGGGGGGGGGGGGGTGCTGTGTGGGCGGTCGTGTTGAGGCGCCATCTGGTGGGCCGGGGCCTAACGACGTGCACGTGGCCCGCACGGACGCTGAACGGACGCTGAACGGACGCTGACCGTGTTCCCGCCATTCACGCCCTGAAATAACGCCACACCGACATCGTGTGTGTGTGATATATGAAACCTGCGTCCCCGAAACCACAGCAAAAACAGTACCAATAGACCCCCTTCACAGTCGCGCCATCTTGTAATGCCCGTCAAGTAGGTCACACGAAAACGAGGCGTGCGACCTTACTGCTGAGCATTTGATATGGGGAAAAAACTATTTATTTCTAACTCGGAAAATGCAAATTCTTCTATTGTTGTGAATAATAGACCGATCTTTATAAATAAACCTATACCTTGGCTAAGATTTCCTGTAATAGCTTGAACATCGGAATTTGTTAGGTAAAAAATACTGAAACATGTTACATTCCTGTCTTCACAGTGATTTAATGAAAAATCTATCTCGATGACCTATAGAAATAAACATCCTACCTTCTTAGGCATTTCAAGATGATTGAAATGATACCAATATTACCAGGTTGTGATAGATATTTCCTGATATAATCGACTATTAATGATATAGATATCAGAAAATCACGTTTTTAGCACTTTTGGATATTTTGCGACCACCACACGCTTCTCTCTGTGATTTCGCACGGTGCCGAGGCCTTCATGCTCTCCAGATTTAGTGTACTACAACATCTGTAGACGTTGTGACCCTGGCCGTGGCTGTGGCTGTGGAGTGGGGGAGGGGATTACCACCTCCCTAAGCCGCGACCAATCTCGCCGTCCGTGTCTCCCGGTGCAGAGAGTGCGGTGACGTCAGTCTCCCCTAGTGATTACCATGGTAATCTTATTATTCACCCGTCCCCCCGTCTTAGACTTAATATGAGCGCGCATTGTAGCGGATCTCCACCAGGGTGAGCCAAGGTCTGTCACGTCAGCGTGTGCATGAAGCCTAAGCCGGAACTAGCTAACCCGGAACCACGCGGTACCCGGCGTGAGCACAGGTTAACAACGTCAGAACGCAGGGAACCAGCGGCCTGACCGAAGCATGTTACCGGCGAGCTGACCGAAACCTGTTACCGGCGAGCTGACAGCCTTATGTTTCAATAATACGGGTTGGATCATTGGCTCCATCCGCTAAGGCCTTTAAATGGTCGGAATAGGAGAGTCCATGAAACAACATGGTTAAGGACTCCCCCCTCTTTCGGGGCACTAGTGCTAATTTCTGCCTCAACCCAATGACGTCATACGCTGGTACCAGGGTACCCTCTAACGACAGGGGGAATCAGCCAACATCTCAGATTCAAAACAAGGCATCTGTCAAAAGTTATGAAACTCAGACAACTCATATATTATGAGTTGGGAAATATAGGAATTGTTAACTGAGCTTCAGAGACAATCCAACTGTTTCTTTTTCAGGTTTAAACCACTTTATAATGTCAATCCACATTTGATTAAGATTGCCCCTTCAAGTTAGCACATGTGACATGTTGACAAGCAAAACCTTGCAAAACATGAGGTGCTTTCCACTGAAGAAAGCAATCCCTATGACTATGTCTGATTTGACATGGCAAATAACAGAGGTGGGTGTATATAATTTATCATATAAATATGTGCATCTCTTTTCTAAGTGATAAGAATCTAGGATATTTAAAAAATGGCATATGGGCCAGATTTGAATATGGAGGATATATCTCTTTAGAAATTGGCAAACCCACTGTGTAGCCACAACATTACATTTTATGTAGAGCAGGATGGACTTGCATTTTCAAGTCCATGAGCTCGGCATTTGCATCCCATTTGATGAGGTGCAGATGCTGCAGCCTGTGGTGTGGCATTAGATGCAGCGCGGGCTTGGTGTATTTTTCCATAGATATATAATTCCTTAATCAATTTGTTTACGCTCCCTAAAAATGAAACCCAGTTTTTGTGTACTGAGGCATTTCAGCACAGGTGCCTATGCCGGTGCAAATTGCTAGACATTGAGAAGTAAAGAAAAAACCAAAAAGTTTTGGTCAAAGTCATCAATCTCCATGAGTTTGATGCAGAGTGATATGAACGAGGCGACAGCAAGCAACGAGTACTCTATACTTATTGATATCACATAGCGTTCAAACGAGTGGGAGAACAACGACCTTGATTAAAACCAGTTGCTTCCTGTATTTATCTCACTCCTGTACACACTGAAATAATGGGTATTGTACAGGATATAGACCATGGAGACCGGACTGCAATACTTGTAGGGGCATGGAGAACGAGTTCCCAATGTTAAGCCTATGGGTAAAAAATACCAGGGGTGAGGTAAATACACAATATTGACTGGTTTCAGATACAACCGCTTCTATTTGAAACCAGTCTATATTGTATTTATTATCCTACTTTTCTGGGCAAGTGGCATGTTGATATCAGTTCATTTTAGTCATGCACTATTTTTCCGTATGCACTATTTTTCCGTATGCGCCACCAGGAGCCTACAACATATCCGTATGCGCCGGGTATGTCCATACACACTCCCTATGTGTTTTCTATGGACACTTTGTATTAGGTGGATAATAAAAACACATTCTCAGTAAGGAAGCCACATCGTCCACATACGCACATTGTGATAATAAACACAGCACTAAGGAGGTGCATCCCTGTGCGCGTCCTGCGCTCCTTGACCCCGGCCCGGCATGCCTGGCGGGCGCCGCGCGGTCAACCTATTAGCACCGTCAGCGTCTAGAGCAGCCCGCCAGCGTTTATTTGTACGCGCCGCCTAGCGGGAAGGACACAGGACCCTCATTAAGACCCCGGCCACGTGAGCAGCTCACCAGGTCCCCCGCCCCGAGCTCCTCCTCCTCCTCCTCCTCCTCCTCCAGGGTCGACACGCCCGGAGGTGGAGCGACCACCGCGCCGCCCGTCTGAGCCGGGGATGTCAAGGCTCCAGCCAGCCAGATCTGTTGGTATGCGGAGTACAGGGAAGGGACCTGGAGGAGAAGGCAGGGGACAGTGTACCCGGCCCTGTCCCAAACAGGGCCGGGTTTCTCTGCCATAGAGCCCTCCACCGGGTCGTTCTTCCATACTGGACACACTCTGACATGTATGAAAACAAAAATTGAATCAATAAATATATACCCATTTCTCTTTGTATACTTTCAAAACAGCTGTCTCTTACTTTATAACTGTGTATTTAGAGGTAGTTATCGAGTGGAGCTTGGCTGCTTCTCAAGTCTAGCCATTTTGTTAAGTCTTCCTCGCTGGTTCCAAAACTGCACAGCGCCTCGCCAATTAATACAGATCAGCTGTTCACTGCTAAATCGAGATGAGGGGTGAATAATTTACCTAGGGTGGACTAGGTGTGACCAACCCTGTGGAGAGTACATGTGTATGGGTGAGCAGTTTCACTTGATCAAGGTTCAGTTCTCAGCATGGACAGAACTGGTTTTTGAGTGTGGTCCACACACTTCGATACGCTGCCTATGGTAGGCAGAGGTTCAATATAGAATTTCAGTGAGCTGCAAACACTAACCCTTCACTATCTGCCTGCCAACTCTGTGACCTTGGTAAAGGTGCAGAGGGCCAGTGTCTCATGTCCTCGAGGCGTGCCCAGCTGACCATGACCAACACCATGTATTGTTAAATCTGCCACGCTTATAGTATTTGTTTGTTCCTTTTCAACTATTGTATGTATCTGTACCACTGAGGATCGACACTATGTAACTCACTGGAAGAACTTTCCTAGGAAAGAAGTGAATAAAAGCCTTTAAACAAAAAAGACCCCCCGGACTACTTGATATATTTGGAACCTAGAAAGGAATGGTAGAAATGCCAAGTTGACTGGGTGCAAGTGGGTTACAGAAAATGACCCTTAGACTGAATGTAACCCACATCTTTTAATTGTTATTTATTTATAACTCCACGCTCCTTCCTTAATGATGAACATACCATTCGTTCCTAGTCTCTCAGAACTCTGCATTGGCGCCATGGCCAGAATAATGCAATAACTGAAGATCCGTGTTGTTGGGCTGGTGGTCACTGTACAGCTCACTATGCTGCCTATGGGGTGGGGGTGTAGTGCGAGGCAGGGATGGACTATGTATGAACATCAAGCTAGAATATCTAACCTTGTGACAGTAAATCGTAGTTGTGTTTTGGTTAGATCTGTATTCATTCTGTAAAAATGTACAGTTCTCCCATGAATAGTTGGATGATTGTATAACCGGGGCTGGTAACATTATGACGGCATACGTTATGTACTTTTATCTTTTTATTATGGGGGGTGTGTTTATTCCTGTATTTATTCATAAACGGAATGACATTTACCAATGATATTGAATCACAATATGAGACCCTACCTTGACGCTGATTGGTTTTTAGTACACGGTGTCTGATTTACATAGAGCGAGTTATCAAAGCAATTTACTTCAAGTGTGGTGATTTCTTTGAGCTCTGATAAAAGTCGTGTTTCCCTTGAGGCTGCCCGGATGGTTGTGATATAAATAATCAGTGTATGACTAAAGAATGACGTCAATTCACGCAATTTACCAACTCAAGACCAACAATTAGAATTAGGTCATCCAATGAAAGGTATTCAGCGCTATGGAAAGCTTTCTTGGTATTTGGTAGTTATATACGTAGAAAGGGGATTTCTATGGAAAGCCGTGCGTGTTTGAGGCAAGGCGTAAGCAAAGCGACTGAGAAGAGAGCAGAATGGCTGCACCATTTTGAGTATATGTCTTCATCCGACGAGTATGCTCTATTCTCTCTGTAAGTACACCTAAAATAGTTGATAGTAAGTGACAATTGAATACAGATCACTCTCTGGTTATACCCTATATTTTTATGAATGGCTATTTGTGTTGATAAAATGAAATGCATGCATTTGGTCTCAATAGAACCCAGTTTTCCGCTTTTGGGGGTGGGGAGTTAGCTCAGTGGTTCTAAGCCAATAAGACACCGACCCGACGGCTGTGCCCGATTCTACCTTTCCCCGACGGATCCGTCGGGTCTGTGACAATCTGCGTCAATCGGGTCGATGTACGCACTTCACCGACCCGATTTTATTGCAGTGCTTTTCTTATCAGTGCTCTTAGACTGGAGCACTGGACTGATAATCGCAAGGTTGTGAGACTTTGTGGGATCGAGTCCCACTGCAGGCACCTTTCTCCTGAACCCTCAGTAATGGTAGATATATTACTATGTGAAATGCCAATCCTTCTCATACCATAGCTGATGTGGTGTGAGAATTAAAAACTCCCACTTTGATGAATGTGTAAGGATGAGTTTTCTACCTGAGTTCACCACATATGTAGATTCGATAAACACCCTTGTGGTGTGAAAGAACCTTGAGAAAGTCTTGAAAGAGCATGGTTGAATTGATGTTAATCAACCCAACAAACAAACCAACAAATTTTCCTCCTTTCACATTTTAAAATTCTCAGCAGAAACTTTATTGATACATTATTATACATGTATCCATACTCCATGCACCATCGGGCTTCATGGGGTAACGTGAATGTACAAGAACGATTGGTTGACTTTAATTAGGGTGGAAGTTTTGCAAAGTATTATTTTAGATGAATTTACACGTATATGCAATCACGATAAACAGGGCATGATAGTCTTCCGTCCCCTTAAGGCTGGGTACACACCACGCGAAAAGGGCAGCAATTTCTGGAATCGCCAACAAAAATGGCGTGTATGTAAACCATTATTTCATATTTCATCTGATTATTGCTTCTGATACGCTAAGTCATCGGTGGGAGATAAACATGTACATGCCCTTTTGTGCTGGCGATTCCGGAGATCGTTGCCTTGCAATACTTGTAGGGGCATGGAGAAGGAGTGGGTGAGATATATGTCAGTATACCCCTACCCTAAAAGCTCCAGTAGATAATAGATAATCCGTCCAGATAGACAGTATCAATCCAGAGCCCTCTCCTTTAATCAGAAGCGTCATTACATGAAAAATAATCAAGGAGTATAATACCGCTCTCCATACAGAATCCCGGTCCACTCCGAGTGTGAGTGAGGAACTAAACCTCTGCGGAGGAGAGCGGGGATTTTAACCGTCTATCACGTGTAGCTGTTGTGTTCGTGGGCGGAGGATATCCTACATGGCAGACCCGTATGGTAACTGAGTATCTCATAGACTTTATCACGCATCAGGACGCCGCTATAGCAGCTATATGTAATGTATGATAACCCGTATTATCTGTTACAGGCAGTCAATAAGGTATACATTAGAGCAAATAATCATTATCTGATGGCAGTGCGTGGGTAGGAAGTGCTTGACTCGGTGTGTGAGTTGAGGGATCATGCATCGCACGAGCCTGTCTATTAAGATTCACGGTGAGTAACACAGCAGATTATTGTCATCATAAGAAAGAAACTAATGAGTGTGTGGTCTGTGTCCCCGTTCCCCATCGAGTTTGGAGTGCGCGGTAATATGAACGAGGCGATAGGCGAGTGAATTTTATGCTCCAAGCGAGATGCTGAATGGGAACTCAGATGGTGAATGGGAACTCAGACCAAACACGAATACGTCTGATTTTATCTTAGCCTGGAACTATTTAACCATTTTTCGCCCATTGAGTGTTAGTTACCGTACTCGCAGGCCTGTTGAATACGAGTTCTTAGTGTTAAGCCTATGGGCGTTTATACCAGGCTAAGATAATAGGTTATACCTACCTGTCGCATTACGTAACGGAGCAACACTCTTTAGTATCATATGAGTATATGTCAGAATGTTAATTCTATTTCTGATTCCTCTAAGCCTCGTCTCACGCTAGTTTGTCTGAATGTTGGGTGAGATGCAAAGGATGAGGCTGAGCGTGGTCTTCTATACAAGTCGATCAAGTTACGTGGGCTGAGCAAGTGCTTTTACTATTCATGTCCAACAGAGATTGTGTCCGTGTCAGCGGTAGTCATAGACAAGTGAGTCCTTGAGAGCTAGAAAAGGATTTGGTCAAAGGTGAAGCGGTTGTCTTTCCATTTCTAGTTTTGCCAATTCTCCGATCTATGCTAAGAATAGTGTAACTGCTCCTCCAACGAAAATAAGAAAAATTATGGTTAAGGTAGATTTTATTGAGAAAAAATACATTCTTATCCAAATATTCCAGGAACGTGCTTATGTCACCTTATATATCCTTAAATTAGCAGACGTTGGGTCGTTCAGCCTCGGTATAGCTCTACTCTGTTCCATCTAAACCTTCAATCAATAGTTTGAGAATGTGCACATCTCAGCAACTCAACTCTTCACACTGAATATTTCCAGCCATATTCTTTGCCAGTATAAGGACAATCTAGGTTTACTGGTACCTCTGACTCGCGGATGACTATGGAACCAGGTTAAGATCTAAGCTGGTCCCTAAGTCATCTACTAGGTGGCGCAGCAAATGTTCAACCTTTTTGCCCTACCCATCTTCTAAACCCCTATGACTGGTCTCTTTTCTTCTCGGAAATGTGAGCTCAGAAAATCGATCCAGAGCAGAAATATTAAAAATATTTACATTGGTTATTCGCATTAGTTACCAAATGGGTGGTCTCTTGTATTGAGGTTTCAACAGAGTAAAACTCATCAATTAACCTCATATACCAACATTGTAGGTTCTCAAATGATCGGTCCTATAGGGGACAGAGCCATTGTTAGTTCCTGAGGCAGTCACTAGGTGGCCAGCAGTATTATGGTTCCCTTGGGGGGACAGAACCTGTATTATGGCTCTTTGTTCATACAAAATTCAACTGCCTTTCAATGTTTTACCATGGTTCCCTTGACTCTCTACACCATTCCCAGAGCAGGAAGACATAATTATTAAATCCAAGACATGATGTTTTTCACATTGAACACTTTATATACATATGTAAGCAAGGCTAGAGTTGTGACACTTCCCAATTATCACTCACTTCTTTTGCACCTCAATTACTGAAGAACACCTACCTTTTCACCCCCATTAGTGAATAACGCCCACTAGGGGGGCATCATGGCGGCGCCCATGGATCATAGGCTATATGCCCTATAGACATAGTCGTATAGACAGAGATATTTCGCCAAGGCCTTGTATGGTCGCATGTTATTTCCTGATGCAACCTCCTGAAACTCTGCACTTATCACTCTTATTTAGGCAGGACTTTGAGAGGCACATTTCTTCCTGCTGAATGTATACATTAGAAATGTCAAACTCAGTATTAATACTCCAACAAAACACAGGATCCGGAGTTTTATCTCAACCCCGGTAATTCTTCTCCATAGACTTATCATTGGGAACCCGTATCCAACGCCCATGAAGTATTTAGGAAAAATATCCAATGGGGGATTATGTCATAAATGTCATCCCATTAGTCAATGTGAAGGGAGAGATAAATTCAGAAACCCATTCAAGTTTACTCTCAGAGCTCGGTCCAATCTTGTTTGAATTGCTACGTAATTCACGTGGCTTTGCCTTGTGAATTACTACGCGATTCAAACCTGATGGGATGTGAGCTCTGACCCTAAACGTCCATAGGTTTCCTCTATAGTTTTCATACCTTTATAAGCAACAGCACGATTACACTATTTACAGCAACATACAGTGGAACGGCTACTTCCTTGTGGTTTTTACGCATTGCCTCACATTTCGAGAGCTGACGCGAGACTTCGCCCTGAGATACGTTCAGACGGTGTTTGCCAACATCCAAAGCTCTTTGCGTCTCTTTTTTTCTGGCGAAGTCCTGTTCTCCTTGGAACGATGGTAGAGAGCAGGGAACTTTATGTACGCCTTGTAGATTCCAGGGAGTCCTCTTGAAAGTCCGTGTGATTTAGGTCTTGTTGCAGGTTTGGCACTCGTCAACCCGGAAGTGCTACTCGTCAACCCGGAAGTGCTCATCACCGTGTGTTGATTTGTTAGTACACGACCCCTGGTGGCGGAACGGGTGGGGGGTGCTGAATGCCGTGTGGATTTTCTTTTTTTCTTTTAAATTATATTCAGGAGAGAAAGACATACAGTTCACCCTCATTGGGCGTTATTAAATGTAGTCTTAAAAACATTGCAGAACAAAATACACTGCAGGAAGTGTCTGTACAACAATTCTTGGTAGATACAGGGTAGTTTTTCGTCTGTGATAAATAAGCTTACATTACACTTGACAGGACAGACATTTGACTGGAATATGGTAAAATGCATGTATTTAGGAATTTATTAGGGTTCCACAATACAGAGATGTTAGCTCTCCACTTTTTTTTTCATGGAAATCCACTTTTTCATATTCAGTATATGTAATTGCTTTCCCTAAGGTCAAACTAATATTATATTGATTTAGCCTAATTTACTCCAATAAAACAGTGGTTTGGACCTCCCGAAAGACCCTCAGCCCCATGCCATAGCCGACAACGACATATTATCCAACTTTTTTCGGTCTCTCTGAGGCAGAAAAATCCACATGTAAAAGATTACCACTTTTTTCCCTACCCTAACTGACATCCCTGACAATATTACAATGTCACCCAGCCTCGGCATAATGTCGGCCGGCACCCCTTTCCTGCAATATGCCTGAGACTAGTGAATCCTCCCACTGAGATGTTCTTTTGACACCGACAAATCGTCGGCCGATGTTCCTAAATCGCTTCTGAGAAGTATATCAACATGTTGATAAATTCTGTCGGCAACAAGGGGACATTGGAAATACACCCCGTGGTGCGTACCGATATCTGCCCATGATCAGCATAATTAGTCACGGGGTGAGGGGAAGTGGGGGTTCCAAACACAGTTACGTGGTGAGATGCGGTGCCTCACTAATTAGTGCCCCCAAGGTGACCAACGACTAGAATCCAAGGATGTCAGGGTTCATGGAAATGTCTGAAACTTTTTTATTTTTTTTATATAAAACACTGAAATATTGTCCTCACTATTTAAAAGCCTCAATAGAACCAGTTTATGTCAATCCCACATTGTTTCAGGAACCCCATAGCACGATTTCCCTATAGATGTGTACATTATTCCATAATTTTCAAGGTTTTCACTGACAAGCTCCCCATAGATGATGAATTAGATGAAAATCCCTGATAACCTCTATGAGGTCGTGGAATATTTTCATCCAAAAAAAAAGCATAGAATTGAGGTGCCATTTTAAATGGTTGAGGGATAGGTTTTCATATTTATATCTGAACCAATTTTGAAACTTTCTTATTCCTAGTATAATAGCGTTTGTGTCCCACATTTTCTGATTTACTATTAGTGGGTGAGTGTCATTCAAATATTTGGAAACACACTTCACCATACAGAAATGACTCGGCGCTGATATTGGTAACATGTTGTGTATCTATTACCCTGATTAAGAAGGTATGGCCTCCTTATGAGACAAAGAGGGCGTTTCTGTACCTGAGTGCTATCAACTATGGGGTGTAGCGAGGTGACAATTTAGCACTCCCTCACCTGAGCACTCTCTGATACCTGACTTGAAGGGGCGGGAAATCACACGTGAGGGAAGAGCTTTGTTGACTGGAGGTAGACTTGCTCAAGTCTTTGGTCATGATTAAACAAAATCAAGATATGTTGCAGTGTGACTGGTCCAGGAATTACAGTGAGGATGGGAGGAGTAGGTGAAAGGGTACAGGGATTGAAGCCAGTCTAGCATGGAGGTAATGGCCTGTCAAGTGTTCCCGTAAGGAGCATCTCGTCCTTTAACTCACCCTTGGTATCTTTTCTCCATAGACTTAACATTGGGAACTCGTATCCAACGCCCATGAGATATTTAGGACAAATATCCAATTTGGGATTATGTCATAAATGTTAGCCCATTAGTCAATGTAAAGGGTCAGATAAATTCAGAAACCTATGAAAGTTTAGGGTCTGAGCTCGATCCCATCTTATTTGAATCGCTACATAATTCACGTGGCTTTGCCTTGTGAATTACTACGTGATTCAATCTCGATGGGATACGAGCTCTGACCCTAAACTTTCATTGGTTTCCTCTATAATAACCAATACAATGAGCAGATAGAGTTTCTGTCACGGACGTACACGTTCAGGGCTCGTAAGTTGTAGTTACTTCCAACTCATCATTGCTCGATACCACATGTGACACTTGCGTCTCTAAACCCTAAACTTTCATAGGTTTCCTCCATAGTGTCACAATCATTGTGTATGCGTATATGTATTCTTCATGAGGGGATCTTGCCACTATTGCTTTGGCACTACTGGTGGGTAGCTTTGCCTCTCTGAGGTAACCTCCATGCCAGACTGTGCCTGGATTAATGATCTGGAGATTACAGTTAGAAAGTCAATTGTGCCAAACCACACCTGACGTTTTGTATACATCGACAAATAATAATGCCCACATGGATTCTGCTCAATCAAATGCTGTCCATGTCCTAACACATTAAATTGGAAATTATAGTGTAACTGACTGGAACATTGATGCTGTCATTGATGCTGTCATTATGAATCTATTTTCAACTCCAACGGGAAATTTCTCACTTGGTCCTGTTATTTCTTGAATGTATTCTAGGTTGCACAACGCCACAAAAGCAGTCCCGTGTACTTTGATGTAGGAAAAGCCAGAGAATGCGGTTTCTATAGAAAATTATAATGTGGTAGAAAGCAAGATTTTGTCAAGACGTCAGCGCAACTCTTTCGAACTGGACATTTTTCTGTCCCCCAGAGAAAATAGAAATCAAGGAAGAGAAATGATATTTTAATCATAGAAAGGAAGATCCCACTGAAGTATTCGTGATATTCTACCGTTCTTTGTTAATTTCTCTCTGCTGATTCTTGAAGAGCCCTACGCTAGATTTTGTTTTATTATGCAAAATGTACGAAAGCTTGGAAATAACCTCTGATGAAAATAAAGATAGAAGCGCAGAAAACCAGAGGATTCATCCCTAAAGTACCTACGTACTAAAAAGGGGTGGGGTGGGGGCAGGGTAATAAATTTCGTAAAATATGCGCATGCTGCATCTTTATTCTATTGCGTACAAGATTGGGAGGGGGTGGGAGTGGGATTACAATTTTTTAGAAATTCTTCGTACATACTTTATGAATGGCCCCAAATCCAAATATGATGCAGTGGAAGAACTGTCCGTTTGGACAGAACTGGTAAAAATAAACCCAAAAAATGCAGTGGTGTGTTCTCTTCAACCAATAATAGAAAGAAAACCCACCACATAACAGCATATCACTGGGGTTTTTCCCCGGTTCGTCCTCCGTCATCTCAGCCTAGGCGTGGTCGTGCCGCGCGCGGCCGGCCACTCCCTGTGAGCCTGAAACAAGAATAAAGGTTGTTTTAAGTCGCGGGGTCCTTGCCGGTGCGTCTGGGTTATTGTGAGCTTAAGACGGCTACGCCGAAGGTTACACAGGATTACCTCTCCTACTGGGCGTGGGCCGATCGACCCGCCTATTGATCGGCGCACTGATCGATGAACGGCCGCGTCGCCACTGATTGGCTCACTTAATATGGTAGTGACAGTTTACTTTGGCCGTGCCCGACCCTCTTGAACCCCCACCCACCCAACCACCCACCCGCCCGCCCACCAAGCCACCCACCATGTAGCACTGCAGCCGTCCGGACAGTGCCATCTGTCACATTGGTATACATGTGATGTAAGTATATGAGTATATATCATATGGTATATATCATATGGTATATATCATATGGTATATATCATATGGTATATATCATATGGTATATATCATATGGTATATACCATATGGTATATACCATGTGGTATATATCATATGGTATATACCATGTGGTATATATCATATGGTATATATCATATGGTATATATCATATGGTATATATCATATGGTATATATCATATGGTATATATCATAGGAGTGGGGTCTGTCAAATTGGTACATGTCCCTATCGGAGGGAAACACCCACCCACCCGCCCACCCACTGCAGACGTCCGGACAGTGCGGTCTGTCACTGTAAGTGGATGCCTGTCAAAGTGATGTGTCACCATCGTGAGGGACAGTGACAGGAGTGGATCATGACAGTTGGCGTGCTACTGAAGTTATAAAGCACATAGCTAGTGTGCTATGGAGGCAGCCATCTTGCCCCCTAACGACATCTAAAACACCAGGTGGCGGGCCCAATTATCAATAGATTTCAACAGAAATATTTTTCGGCTTCCTATGGATATATTTTAGCCTTGTCTCAATGCTATCTATAAATTATAAGAATTGATAATAGTGGTTGCCCCCTGACTACAGTGGCGCTATCTTGCAATTTCCTGGCGGACAATGGCAAAACTAACAATCACTCTGTGCTCTATCGAACTGTGACATGGAAATGTCACCTTTAGAGATGAAAGTATGTAGTGAATGGCTTTACAATGCATGGGTCATGCTTATATACAAGAAGGTAGGAGTGGAACATGTCACAAGCAAGATGGGGATCTTAATGATGGTTTGCATATCTCAAGTGGACAGGGAATCATGACTATAGCACCAGTGGGGAAGTCTGTCACATTGATATGTGTCATATGAGTAGGGTCTGTGACATTGTAATAAATCATATGAGTGCGGTCTGGCACATTGGTATATGTCATAATTCTAAAGGTCTTTTACTTAAGAATACGTCATCTCAAGGTTTAAACATAAAGGGAACTTATATCGTTATAAATAGCTTATCATGAAGTTCATGTGAATATGATATTAGTTTGTTGACACAGCAGTTTGGAACCCTCCAGACATGAATAAAATGATTACTATGCAAAAAGGAATGAAAGAGAACCTTGATAAAGTCCATGCAATGGACGACACGTCGGTTCTTAAATAAAAGCCTATTCATACTCAAATCACCTTGATGGTTATGCTGTTCCATACTTTACAATGGAGGAGAACTGTTTATTATGACGACTGCATGGTTATCAAGTGTTATTAAATTCTCACGTATGTGTGTGAATAGAGAATCTAAGAACATGACAGTGGTATTGCAGACGGGAGAATGGATTAAGAACGGCAGAAGTCAACTGAACTTATAACCGCCGTAGCCCGGTTGCGATTCTGAGAGAATTTGACAGAGAGTTTCCACTGGTATGCCCTGTGTGTATAGAGTTAAGGCTGCTGGTGTGTGTGCCTTGCTGGAGGGTGGCGGCGTTGGAGGTGGGCAGGGAGGGAGTGGTCATACACAGATTGGGTAATCCATAGAGGGATCGCCTCCTGATCTCAGGCGCGTGCCTTTTACCCACCACTGCCTCTGACGATCCGATAGTTGGCACCGCCCACACACAGCATCAGCATGGGACTGATACCCTGCTAGTGAGCGGACGTTATCCTCGTTCACTCCGTTATCCCTGTCTGACTACCACCCTTATAGCCAGCAGTCCACTCGCTTTCTATCGCTCGCAGCCCATCATGTCGAACTGCCGTCTCACTGGTTGAATTCTCACCCAGCAAGTTTTCCCACATTTCATATACACCGGCAAAACTCGTAGTGTTAGAATATATATCGATTTATACTCATTCTGCTCGAAAATAATGTTATATATATATATTTTTTATGATTGTTTTAAATTTCCTATTTTCTCCTAGAGTCCTGCATGACTTTCATCGCTGTCACTGCCTATTTATCACCTCAGCTCAACTCTCATTGGTTAACATATTACCGCCTTGCCTTGCCCTCACCTATACTGTCCACTTCCCACCATCTACCTCACATATTGCCCTTGTATTGCCTTCCACTGCCCACCTTATAGGCCTGCTGCAATAAACTACTGATTATCCATGGTCTGGTCCCTCTCTCACCCCCTACCGCCTCCTGTCAACTCGCCAATCATCAACAGAAGGTCTTCCTCTATCACGCTTTCCCATTTTCTACATCTTTATTCTAATCTCCCTACTTCTCTCATTGCCCCTTATCACCTCAGACCCAACAACTGCAGGCCCTTAACCTTCTGAGTTCCTTACTACATCCCATCACCTGCCACCCAACTCCTGTCACCTGCCACCCACAACTCAACTGCCTGCCATCCATTGCCATTCCCACCGCTCCGCCTTTCACTACATACTGCACATGTCTCCTTATATGGTCCATCTGCTTCCCTAACCTCTGCCACCCATTATTCCCCCATATACTGCCACCCGCCTGCAACCACTACTACCCGCTTCCTGTCCTGCCACCCACCCCGCTGCCCACGCGGCCACCACCCGGCGCTCCCCATCACCGCCGCCGCCGCCGCCGCCGCCGTCACCCGCCGCCCCGCCGTCCTCCATGTTGCCCAATTACCGCTGGGCCGTGAATTGCTGACTCGGCACTTTCTGACATAGACAGTGCACGGCGCTCAATGGGCGCGGCCCGAGCTAAAAATAGCCCGCCGCGCACTGAGGCCTCCGAGATGGCTGGTGGAGGGATTTGGACGAGCGAGTGGCCGCTATTCTCGGCCACAGCGACGACGGTTCAGCCGTTCAATATCCACGCCGCCGGGGCGAACGACAGCGCGGCGGCGGGCGGCGGGCGGCGGGCGGCGGGCGGCGGGCGGCGGGCGGCGGGCGGCGGGCGGCGGGCGGCGGGCGGCGGGCGGCGGGCGGCGGGCGGCGGGCGGCGGGCGGCGGGCGGCGGGCGGCGGGCGGTGGTGGATGGGGCCCCGGGTGTGACTGGCCCCGGCGCATATCTGGCTGAGTGTGTGTGGACGGGGTGTGAGGTGGCCGGGGATGGGGTGCTCCAGGGCGGGATGGGCAGACGGGATGGGCCGTGCCTGGATTAGAGTATGGGTCAGTGCTGGGGCAGGGGGTGTGATATGATGGGGTATGGTCTGGGGTAGGCCTATAGGGGTTGAGTATGGTATCTATGGGGTATTAGGTTACCGGTGTCCTATTCTGTACTCTAGGTTGATTAATAAAAACGAGGACTCGTTGATTAATCCATTATTCCAAATCAACAGATGGATGGGATCAGATCTAGGAGTGATCTTCATATAGGCTATATAGGGAACGGATGCCTAGTGTGGCATCTACCATGCCAAAATGAAATAGTTGAAATACTATTAGAACCGCTATATACAATGTGTATGATAAATGACGGTCTCACACCATGATATCCCATCCCCATTACTGTACTTTATTGTGACTGGTGCTTTACCGTTTACAATCCTACCCAATTGCCCAATGAGCAATATGGCATTTGATCTATAATAGATAAAATGCCATATTGATCCTTTTTAAAACTCCATTTAGATAGACTATTTAAATAGCGTTTCGAAAAAGGAGTGACCAAATGGATTGAGACATATATATCATTTAAAGCAGGCTTGGTAGAGTGCAACGACTGCACACCATGAATTTTATATGAGTTATAAGAGAATCTGCTGTGATTTAGTGGAGCTAAAAAGTATGGACTGTGGCAGGACAGAAGGGTTGGGTGTAGCATGGCCTGTCAGTCTGGTTGTGAATGTGTGTGGGCGGATCTCGAGTCGGCCACAAACCCGAGAACACCACCTCGTGGACGGCATAGGCGTGATCCCACCTCGGTGTGACCGTGTCTCACGCTACAGACACCCACTCACGTTCTATATATAAGTAGCATGCATTTCTATGCGTGTGATTGTGAATACGCAGAGACTCCGATTAGCTATATGGTTAAAGTGCTGGTACCACCAACGCACAAGATATAGCAGCGAATATAGAGATAGATGTAGCAATATTTGTCATGATTTGGTTGTCTTGCTAAATAGTGTTAGGTTTCGAATAATCGCATGCATTTTTGCGGGTTAAGCACCTTTGTCGTGTTCTTGTCATGATATGCAGCAGTATGCCGCAATATGTCGGCAGTAGATCATGAGGCATCATGGTGGTGGAGCACTAAAATATATTCACAAATCATCACGAAAAATACATATATCATCTCGCGCGATGCGTCACGGCAAAGGATGTAAGATATATCACGGCACTGTAAGATGTATAGGATGTACCAAGATACATAGACAATAAATTGAATAATCGATGGTTTTGGGACAGACGGCCGTAAACCACGAGGGGTTGACGCGTCGTAATACACGAGCGCTAGCGCTTACGACGTCAACCCCGAGTGGTTTACAGAGCCGCCTGTCCACAAAATCATCGTTTGTTGCATTTATTATCCATCTTTTTGAACAAATCAAACCCAGTAATTGGCATATTAAAGGGTATAGCACTAGGGACTACTTCTTTGCTCTATAGCAAAGGGACTATTTTCCCCGTATACCATGGTTTTGAGGCCGTATACCATAGGTTTGAATCCGTATACCACAGTTATGATATCTGACAGGTTTTATACAATGGGTCGTCGTTTACTGAGTCACCATACATTTCCAATGGGGGCTTTGTATACGATGGATAATAAAACATGGCAAATGCATGGTGTTGGTGGAATCAGCACTTTAATCATGCTGCTCTTGCTGATGACCCAGTGAAGTAAGTCTCCGGTGGTCATCATGACATTCTCACGTGGCCGACACACTCCATCCCCGCCCGCACGCGCCATCCACGCCTAATTGGTTTATCGGGAAGGGAGTTTACTGCCTCATCCTAGAAGGGATGCCGTGCACCCTAAAAATAACTCGTAGTGGCTAAAAATAGCCCGGCCCCTGGTAGGCGGGGCGAGCGCCTGCCTTGTGGCTGGCATGTAGGGCTGTGGTCAGCGGGATGTCCGGCGGGCCGTGGCCGTTTGGTCCGGGGCCACCACCTCGGCCTCGCTCGGGGCTTTCCGTGAGAGCAGGGCTCTCCCGAGGTGGTGTGCACGCGGGGGAGCGGCGCAGTGTGTGTGTGTGTGTGTGAGCGGCTCAGTGCGCCGCGCACTCAGCTGTGCAGGATGCTGCATTGCATGAGCTGCTCATCCCCCGTGCTCTCTATTGATCCCTACATTGATCTGCTCACCCTGTCACTCATCGAGCAACTCATCCCATCGCCGAGCTGCACGTTGAGATGCTCATAACTCAAGTGACTTGTGTATTGAGTTGTGCATTGAACTATTCAGTGTATCGTCATCTAGGTACTCGTTGTATCACTCATTGAGCAAGTCGAATAGAACATATTATCGTAAAACCGGATGAATTTTAATCTGGGCTCCCGTATGCGACGACTGGAGTTTGGCGTTGTGATATCACGAGGCAGAGCCGAGTGATATCCGGAGCCAAACCTCCAGGAGTCGCATACGGGAGCCCAGATAAAAACGAATAAGGTTTTGATTTTATCCTACCCCCTGTGAACATATTTCTATGTGAGGATAATAACAAAAAACACAATAAAAACTTTCTGAAGTCCTCCATATAGCTCTCCTTGCTGCTCTGAAGGCACTTGGAACTACTTTCAGCTGCTGATCTCTGATTGGTCCATTTTTTGTACGCTCCTAGGAGCGATTTTTTTATCCGTATGCGACATACGGGCTTATACGGAAAGTCAATGTTATGCCTATGGGATTTTATATTAGGGGTAGGATAATGGAAGTTAAACTACACAAACAAACAAATAGATGCATTGAGGTGCTCATTGTAACGCTCATTGGGCTGTCAATTGGAGTATTCATTGTATCATTGAGCTGTATGCATTAAGCATTCATTTTATTGCTCATCGAACTTCAAACTATGTGCACTCAGACTACATCTATAAATATATAAATTTATCCCACCCCTCATATAAATCGCCATTGACTTAACATGGAGTGACTGTATGCCACGGTTATGCCATATACGATTGATATGTCACTGGTGACATATACAATAAAAAACATGTGACGGGTCCGTTGTCTCCTGCTACAGATATCACTCAGCTCCGCTTTGTGATATCATTCCACGAAGACGACTCACACAAAACAATTATATGAAATTTCGTGACATATATATATATATATATATATATATATATATATATATATATATATATATATATATATATATATATATATATATATATATATATATATATATATATATATCCGCACATACATCAGATACAACATGTACTCTCATTTATTCACAGGTACCTTACTTAGTGCTTCACTCTTCACACACTGTCAGCCCAGTGCTAATCGCCCACCGTATATATGCACATAGACACACATTACCACATCGGACAAGGCCCTTATGCAGGCACTGTGTGCAGTAGCACTCTGTTTTCAGCGTGAACTGTGTGAATGTGTATGCTATATTACTCTGCCCCAACACCTCATATGTATACATTATGAAGGCGGCGGTGGCGGCCCCTGGTGGTCCACATGCCCATCTCGCGGGCGTGTTTGTGTAGACAGCAGCCCGCGTGACGTCACAGGAGAGAGCAGGTGTGGGTCGTTGTTGTAGATTACGGGAAACCAATAACGGCTAATAGATGGCGACGTGTGTAGGTTTTAAGTCACACAGTTAGTGGATGTTAAACCAGCACGCCACCAGTCACAGATTCGGATGCGTGGTCTTCATGGCATGGGAGAGGTGCTCACGTTGTAAAACACATAGACCGCAGTACGGCGGGTGTATGGTTTGCATTGCGGGTTCAATTTAGGTAAACGAAACGCATAGCAACGTGATGGCTGTGTACGTTCCATACTAGCCGCCATGTTCACCGTCGTGAAGTCAGACTATCAAAGTGGGGAATCTCCATTTGTAGGATCTCCTGGGATGAACGTGGTTCATTGAGTGTGGGGCACACGCTCATATACGCTGCCTAAGGTTGGAGTGCTCATATAAATGTTGAGCTTACGGCAAGAAACTGACCCTTCACCATCTGCGTGCCAACACTGTGATATAGAGAAAAGAACAGAGGGCCAGTTTCTAAGTATCTTAGAGGCGTGCCCAACTAACCATGACCTCCGAAATACCTCATTGACCCACTGGTGCTTGATATATTTGGATCATAGATCTCAGGCAGTTGCAGAAATAGCAAGTTAACTTGGTGAAGGAGGTTTACAGAAAATAACCCATAGACTGAATATGACCCAAACCTTTTAATTGTTATTTATCTGTGATTCTGCGCTCATTCATCAGTCATGAACATACCATTTGCTCCTAGTATTTGAGTACGAACGGTTCCTCTCTGCATCTAGACCAAAGTTGATGGACCCTTTAGCGGATTTGCCCTGTTCTATCCGCTAAATTACGGGTAATAAATACTAACAACGGCGAGAACACATCGAAACCGAACAAGAATCTCTTACTAGATATTCTACACCACAATCAAATTGGTTAAAACTTGGTAAAATTTCGGTGTCGGTTCATCTGATGGTCAACTTTACCTCGTATTTATCACGCACAAACACGGTAACCCTGTTTTCGTATACTACCCACCAACCTGCTCTTCTAGAAAGGGTTCAACTAGTGTTAACCCAGTGTTGAAGTGGCATTGCGCCAGTAGGCAATGGAAATAGTGAGGCGGCAAAGACATATTCAAGCTGTTGGGTATATTCAAGCCTGAAATTTGACTACGTTTTATTCCTGAAGCATAACTATATTTTAAACCAGGTGTTCATGAATTTGCTGATATGCTTTGTAAATCCTTTTTTAAAGATAACAACCAAGGTCATGTGTATAGTCCACCGTAAGCATCAATGGACGTAAAGGTAGACTGGTAAATGATTTTGTCTTTAATGAACATAAAAATGGCTTCTTGATCACAGAATAATCCTTGGGTTGCTTCACAAAACGCAATTATAAGGGGCCGACATTTCTGAAAACTTGACCCCTCACCCTCTCTCCATCTTGTACGAAATAGATCAAAAAGGGATTACACAAAATTTCCAAAACGTTATACCTCCCAACCCCATCTCACCACGTACTGTGTTCTTACTTTATGAATGGCCCTCGAGCCGCAGCACAGCCTAAAACGCTGACGTGCATAGCGCGTCATATCATAGCGCTCTCACTGACAGCTTACATGGGACAGATAGACCATGCTTTCAAATGCTGTCAATAGATAGTGGAGCCATAGTGAAAAATCAGATCGTTTAGTGCGCTGTACTCACCGGCCACAGGCCCGCCAGGACGGGAATAATGCATGCAGTAGCTTGTTGTACGTATTGAGTTAAGCCCCGCTTTCATGCATTATTTCCCTCAGCTCGGCCGATGGCCTCGGTCAGGGGAAAATTACACAGGACACGTCAGCAAATGCCACGTTCGCGATACATATACATGTATTCCCCAATTCTCATCAGCAATTGATGAGCTCAGCCAGGTTTTCCACAATAACGTTTCAATATCGCCGTCAAAGCTTTGGACAGGGCTCAGTGAACTGTTATAGGATGAAGGTGTGTGTGCATTCAGAGGTGATAGTTTTCCTATTTTCCAAATTTTCAGTTTGTAAAATTTGTTTTTCTCGTGTAAAACAAAGAGAGGATAAGTTGGGCCTCATTCACACACAATTAACAGTAAACATAGATAAAAGATTAACAGTAGTTCAAACCTCCTCCCACACCCCAGTCCCATTCCATGGACAATAACGATGTGTTTTGCATGTTTTCTCAGTCTCATCGAGGCAGATTCAACATGAAAAATATTTCCTATTTCTTTCATGACCCTATCTTACACCCCTGGTGCATAGGGACTTATCTCGTCAGAGGGTACAGCACATTGCCAATTGGACATTAGATACAATTGTTTTATACAGCTCCTACAGAAAAAGTAACACTGGGGATTTGGGGAAAGGATAGTAGTATGTTGTAGTGCATGCAGAGAATAGATACCTCTAGGCCTTGCCCCAAGACTAGCACCATGAATAAATCTGTGATCTTCACAGTTGGAGCCGAACTTCTTCCTGGTTTCAGTGCTAACAGTGTTTCAGTAGAGGCGGCTGGGGCCAGTAAAACATAATATAGAAGATAAATCCAAAGTGGTGTAGCAAGAACAACTCAGCAGATTCCCAGATATTAGTTTGATGATTGGTTTATCTTGAACAACATATGTACAACATTTCGGCTTTAAAGTAGCCTTTCTCAATAAAGTAGCCTTTTTCAATAAAGAAGAAATCAAAGTTGTTTTTCTCCACAAGTTTGATGGCGAGTGATATGAAGTAGGCGACAGCCGAGTGAATATCACATAGCAGTCAAAGGAGTTTTGAACCACAACTTTGACCAAAACGAGTTGCTTTCTGTTTTTATCTCACTCTTTTACACACAAAAACGAATGGACGACACACTGGATATATAGACCATGGAGAACAGACTGAAATACTAGTAAGGGCATCGAGAATACGTTTCTGATGTTAAGCTTATGGAAAAAGATACCATGGGTTAGATACTTAGTAGAAACCAAACGAGAGTTAGCCTTGTCCATGTTTATGCCACGATGGGCAGGTTGTATATTACTACATGAGGCGTTAGCCGAGTGTAGTGTGTAGCAGACCTGACCAGAGTGGTATAAACATTGAGAAGGCTAACTCGAGTTCGGTTTCATATTTATCCTACCCCATCTCACCGATATACAGAGAATATTTGTAATTATCCATGTTAGTAGTTATCAATGCTGCCGGATCTACTTTCGTTATCTCGTCCCTGAATGGTCTGTTTTTTTATTCACTTTGGTGCATAAATGACACTTTATCCAACGCTATGTCAAATACACTGAGTCAATGTTAAACCTATGGCGTTTTTTATTAGGGGTAGGATAAAGATATATCTTTTGGAGTGGTAGAGAGTGTTTAGTATACCACCTACATTCTGCCATCACATCCCTCATGTGGGTCAAATCCATCGTCACCAGTACTTAACAACTGCCCGCCCTGACACCAGGTATCGTGTTGTGGTAGCCTGCACTCAGTGGCTACTTGGGCCTGCAGCGCCCTAAAGCTTCCTTTATCTGCCCGCTTATCTTGCTGACCCTATCCTGTTCCTGCTGCCCTCTGGGGGTGGGTCTGTGTGGACACAGGGTCGCCAACATTTGCCGGGCCAGCTCAGAACTAATCCTTGTAGATGTTTTCCGAGAGGATGTCAAGAAAGACATCGTACACAGTTGAGATATTTGTAAATATTAATTTTATTATATCCATAAAGTAGTCGTAGTTGTCCTTATCCAGCAGCATTTTGTTGCAGACTAGATTCTTTTAAACTGCAGTTACTTTCCCTTGCTAATCTTTTGACCATTATGAACTTTCCTTAACACGTCATACCTTCACCAAATCTCAGATATCATATGAAAAAACTACAACATTATGATATTTTAAACACGATCTAGGGCATATGCTTTAAGCGGAACACTAGTGGTTGCAAATCCAAGATTAATAAGTTATGAATATTGTAAGAAATAAAAGAAAGTACTTAAAAACATAATAACAATGCGAAAATGATGTTTGAAACTATTCCAAAGAAAGAATACAGAATTTTACCAATCCCCCCATTATGCCAAGCTTGTAATGTGCCCATAACTATTTATTATATCTTGCTGCCCACTGACAAATAGTACAATAAAATAGAAGAAAGTACTTGCAAAATAGTAACAACGTGGAAATATTATTTGAAACCGTTCTAAAGAAAGATATAATCAGCTTTTTGATAGAGACAAATCTCTTTGAATGTTTATAATATATTTGAAAACATTGAAAAGAAATTCACTGAGATAGATCTGTAAAAGTGAAAAGCTGAAAGCCCATGGGACTTTAAACCACAGACAAACAAAGGAACATGGGAAGTGCGCAGGAGCTCAGTGTGTGAGATAAAATGACGACACACCCCTGTACATGGTCTCTTTAGCCGATAGGACGGTCTGACATTTTGAATGACAAAGTGGGCAGGTGTCTGGTCCTATATGTAGGAGGCTCTTCATTACGCTGGAGGTACACGCCAACTTATTAGATTACTGTGTAGAGCAGGTCACACTGCTCCCCATGGACCAGCCTCTGTCGTACCGCCATAAACAAGGAATTAGGGCACCACGTAACCCTTTAATGGTGGACTGCAGCATTTTAAGTCTAAAAGAAAGAAAACCAAAAGCGTCTGAGAAGTTATTGCCAGTTTTCAATGTTTCCATTGAAATTCATGTTTTCATTTTCAGAATTATAAAAATAATTCCACATGTAATATTGATATACCAACTGCTAAATTACGGTCCATTTCAACCACAGCCCATGACCTCCACTGAACGTCCCCACTGACCCACGTAAAACTTGAGCTTTTCCTTGACGCCCTAATGTATAAGCAATGCGTAAACCCTGTATTGCAATAAAAAAATCAACGTATTTTTTGGCAAACCTGTTGTAGGGACTGGAAAAATATCTCCCCCTTCATTCCTTTTAAGGGTGGAGGTGGGGTTTGTTCAGTGGAGCATATATGCAGTGTAGATTATGGAAAGATACACCTGAGGTTGCTGGGTATAGATCAACCTAGCATGTCAGCCTACATAAGGTGGTGGAGGTGGAGGAGGCACCATGTCGACTTACCACTCCAGGGTGGAGGCATGACCTCGTGTCAGCCAGAGGCCCAGACCCTCTACACCCCCTCCCCCACCGCATTGACGTCATCGGTGACGTCAGAGGGACAGGGAGCTGCACTAGATGTATTGACACATCATTAGCGATGTGTATAAAGCGTTATCTGACATGTAACGGTGATGTAACGGGACAGACTCGCTGATATACAGACTTGCTGAGATACAGACTCGCTGAGATACAGACTCGCTGAGATACAGACTCGCTGAGATACAGACTCGCTGAGAAACAGACTCGCTGAGATACAGACTAGTTCTTAGAGTGGCTTCAATCACTTTATCCTACCCCTTGTATAAATCTCCATAGACTTAACATGGTGAGACTGTATGCCACGGTTATGCCATAACTTGCTGATATACAAACTCCCTAATATACACTCACTAATATGCAGACTCGCTCTTATACAGAAGCTTACATATTGTAAAGCACTTTACACTGATTTATTGTAATCATTCAATGAATGTTTATGATCAGAGACTTGTGCAAATCTAACTGGTGCTATATGCGACGCATCGGTTGTTTCACCCAAGGAGGTAACTAAGGCACAAGTATTAGGAGTATAGAGCAGAATCCAACTCTGTCCTTCTGACAGTGAACTCTCTATGAAAGGGCAAAAAAACTATTTAATTTCTTTGATAATGTCTTGTGTATTTGGGAAAGCTCATGAAGAACTCTCACACAGGATGGTTGAATGTGATATTTTACTCAGCGTGTACAGATCCTAAACTTGTTCTGATCACCTACTTAACATTTCTGAGGGTATATCTAACAGTGTTGCTATGCACATCCTGCTTTCATTCCTTGATCAGCAACCAAAAAGCAAGCCAAAAAAACAGAGAGAAACAAATTGAGTTTCTACTGGGTTTATCCACATTTGAGCGGTGATGCTCTCTTCAACTCCAAGTATGTTAATTGTTAATAATAAAAAACAGAATGAGAGATTCACAATTGTCTCATCTATTAATTACTGCACTTATTTACTGAGCAGTGGTGTTCTAATAGCACGTGGATGAATACCAAGTATATATAGCGGAGACCATTATGACTCATTAACTAACGCCACAGTGGGAGTTAACCAACATCTAAATTTAGCTGAACTGACTGATGACAGACATTCACAAAAACAATACGTAACTAAGTTTTCCTTGTAGTCGACTGTACCTGAGCGGAAAGGGTGTGGTTTCCCATGAGCAAAGTTATAGCAACAGTATCGACCAGTTCCTACTGTCTGCTAGAACAAAAAGACTTCTCCAGGTTTGAATTACCACACTCCAAGCACAGTCCTTTATGCAGGCTCCTTATCTTTACTTTACCTTATGTCCGGGGTGTAGAACTTGAGAGTATAAATACACATTGAACACACTTTTGTTAAGGGCCCTTATCAGGAACCTAGAAAATTTGTTAATACAAGAAAGTTTGAGGAACTGATTAAATTTTTGCTAGGGAGCTTTGTTGTAGGAATCTCCTGACTTGTTCCACATATCAGGGACTTACGATGTTGTATTCATTACAATAAGGGAGTTTCTTTTATAAATCCTGTTATTTATCCTAACACATATATCGACCTTACTAGAGGATGGTATCCCTGTGCAACCAGCAACAATACACCCTTGACATCCGTCACTATATTAATTAATGCAAAGTGGTGTGCAACAGTCTAGACCAAAATGGCAGGGAAATGTTGGAAGAATAAAAAAAAAGATACCATTTGTTGCAGACACTTGGAGGCCCTTTCCACGCCCACGTGTGCCAGCCTAGCACCCATCGTGCCTACATGCTGAGGTTGCATTTTAGGAGTATAGAATACCCAGTGCTGATAGTAAACCCATCGACATCTAGAAAGAAACCAACCCTATGGGAATACCCAATGTGTGTATTTTGTGAATTCGCTTAGGACAAATCCATTTAATTTCTATACGCTGAAGCGGTTGCGTATCCGTTGGAATTGTATCTGAAATAAGATATTATATTCAGAGTCTGTTTAGATAGATATTGATAGATTATCGGTAATGCAATTTATTTGTCAGTTATTAAATAGACAAGGAAGCATTTTGGAATTTTACTTGTCATTGGGTTATCAGGCAATGCCAGTATACATGTTCTAATGGTATTACATTCTCACATACCAATATCCCCTACCTATGCAATTAGCCTCCTAATACTGCATTGGGACACATTCAGATAATTTGCAATAGTCCTCTAAGATCCACCGTAATACTTTGTATTCCTATACACATTGTACTTGTTTTTCATTGCCACTGAGGAAGTTTAAGTGAGAACTTCAGTCAAGTGGAAATGAGTGGGAAGACACTTCAATAGACCTCTCCACTGTAGTTCTTATAGGACCGATTGTAGAAATTCAGAATCTAGCCAACGGAAGTCAGTTTATGAAGTTTTTTTAGACATATAAATTGTATTGTTTTCTATATGAATAACCTCGCAAGAACGTAGCCTCCAGGATATCTTATGAATGAATCTAAAGAAACCCAACGCTAATGCCGAAAGAGGTTCTTCCACCAATGGTTTTGGTTTTCATTTGGCGGCAGGCCTTTCACAGCTACCTCTTAACGCAACAGCACCCCGGGGTAGCCGTTTATTGATTGGAACTGTTAGGCTAACCACCGGGCTTTCCACACGATCATGTAATATGCAGAGATAGTGTAATCCGGACCGTTCCGCCTCAGCAAATCGAGCCGTATGAATAAAACACTCAAAACACGGGCGCCGGAAATGATTGCGGTATGTGTGAGGGGCGTGGGTGCGCCCGCCGCTCTCCAATCAGGCGTGGGTGAACGCGGCCGAGTGGGGCAAAGAGGGGTGCTACAATCGATAATAAGCCGGTAGCATGCCCGGCCTGGGAGCAGAGCAGTTTAATTCATCATTTGGAGTCGGGACAAAAAGACGTGTATTTGAGAAGTCGGCGTGTCTATTTTTAGTAGCAGGCAATTGAACTTTATCGACGAGCACCTCCTTCCAATCGGTGTTGTTTTTTGTGCCCACCCCTCGCCCCTGGCAGTGCCCGCAGCGGCCGCTGGGCAGGCGGGAAGGCAGGCAGGCGGGAAGGCAGGCGGGAAGGCAGGCGGGCATGTGGACAGGCGGGGGGGGGGCGGGCGGGCGGGCGGGCGGGCGGACGGACGGACAGGCAGACAGGCATGAGGACAGCCAAGCTGACAGGCGGGCAGGCAGGCAGCCAGGCAGGTGGACAGGCGGGCAGGAAACGCAGGTGAGCAGGCAGGCAGATGGGCAGGCGGGCAAGCAGACAGGCGGACAGGCGGGCAAGCAGGCAGGCGGGCAGGCGGACAGGCAGGCAGGCAGTCTGTGCACTGCTCAGTAGCCCCGGGTTTCTCCGCCACTGACGGCTCTCCCTCCCCTTCCTCCTGCTCCTCCCGGCCGTCCCTCCTGCTGCTCTTCCTCCCCGTCCCCGCCCGCCCTCTCCCGGCCGGCGGCCGACGCGTCTCGCAGCCCGCCGAGTCGCAGGCCGCCGCCGTCCCACGCCTTCTCTCCCCTATTGTACTACTTCCTAGTATCTCCCCGATATAGTCGCAGCGCCTTCTCCAGCCGGGCTATTTACAGTAACACTTTTCACGAGCCCACCATGGCGCGCGGGATCCCTGTGTTTAGAGTGAGTGTATATACTCCTCCCATCTGTCTCTACGCTCGTCTGTCTATCTGTCAATCCGTCTGTCTCTCAGTGAGCCCCGTTAAACCCCCTCCCGGCCGCCCTGCCCCCAACCATCACCCAGAGCCGTGCTCTCAGCCTGTCGGAGAGTGAGTGGGTCAGTAAGTCAGTGTCCAACATGAGCTGCTCGGCGGCGGCGGCATCGGTCCAGGCTGCGAGCCGCTCGCTCGCCCGTCGTAGGTGCGCCGCTGTCCACCGCCTGCAGGACGGCCCGCCGCCTGCCGCCCGCCTGCCGCCCGCCGCCGCCAGCCCCGGGAGACGACGGCGTCGTAACGAGCTGCTCACACGAGCCGCTCCGAGCAGCTCCTCTACGTGTGTGTGTGTCTCTCTCTCTGCGAGCAGTTCTCTCGAGGGAGGGAGTGTGGCAGTGAGAAGGTCGGCAATGCTGAAGGCGCCTGACGCCAGATCCCTCATGCTATCAGTGCACAGCCCCTGCCTGTATATACATGCCTCTATGTGTGTAGGTGATAAGCTGACGCCATGGAGGGGAGGTAAAAAGAGAAAGCGGGTGAGTGGGTGGGTAAAAGGAGAAGGGTAGAGACAGGGAGTGGGGAAAGAGTCCAGTGAGATTGCGATAGGAGCGAGGGGTATTGACCTTGAGTGTTGTATGAGGGAATCCACATCTCCGCTTGGAATTTCTTCCCGAATCAGGTCACGTGACGTCCCCAGCGTCCCTCTTCACGGTCGAGGGAACCCGTCGCCCTCGGCGCGCATTGTCTTTGGCATAGTTCTCCTATGAAGAACTCCAAAAATCAGAGCATGTCAACATTAATTTGTTTATCGTGCTATTTTTAGCCCGGCCAGTGAGGACTTCCCACCCGGCCCATGATGCACCGGTAATGAAGCTAATTTGCATAAACGAGATTCTCGCTGCTGTGTTGGAAATAGCTCCTGGCGGTGTTGACATGAAACGGCCAATCAGAATTAGCCCTAGCTGGAGAGCGTTATTTTTCTCTTTGTGGGCTAATCCATCGGCGCCGCGCTGTCCATTAAGAAGCAATGACTGCACTCTGCACCGCCGCAGCCGGCTCTGTGACGCTAACATCACGGGCTGACGGAAGTGCTTTGTCCACTGGCCAGCCCCACTGCGCCGCGTCTACATACCACTCAATCGTAAATAGATTTTTTTCTTTCTCTCTCTCTCTCACTCTCCCTAAAAACCCGTGAGAAAGGAGAATTAGCTCGTTGTCTAAAAAAGATGGGCGATTCGGTGAATCTCACACTTTGAGTGAGTGAATACGAAGTGCACTTACTGAGGGAATTTTTTTTTTTGAGGTGGTCTTCTTCTACCGATACACTAAGATGCTCCGTGGGTGATAAATAATAAAGTTTACTGTACGAGGAGAAATGCCAAGAATGTGGCGTCACTTGGATTTTCCTTTTATTGCCTACGGAGGGATGTAGCTGCTATATATATTCCCCAAGAAACTATATTTATTCTAATTGCTATTATGATGTTTTGATTTCGCGAAGCAATTGTTTTCTCCCACAATAAAAAGATGAGAGGAGATAGTACAAAATGCCATAGGTTGTTATTTGTCTGCTATTTCTAGAGGCAATGATGGGTTGGAAGTACGGATAGGTCTATTAGCCCATTCAGGCCGGATGATGCGTAGAGGCATTTCCCAGCATAGGCTGGATAATGCCTTGAGGCATTCCCCAGTGTAGACGGGATGATCCATTTTTACCATATTTACGCCTGTTTACTATATCATTGTTCTTATCATAATATGCTTTGTTAGCCCTTTAAGGACGAATGATGCCTTGAGGCATCGACCGGTCCAGGCCGAATGATGCCTCAAGGCATCATTTCTCAAATATATACAAAATCATTTTTGATAAAGAAATAATTTTTGTGATTATACACCAGATTAATCAATAAAAGATAGTTGAAACATCATCGATGCGAAGTTGTGGCGTCTTTTACACTTACTTGTAAAGAAATAATTTATCAATGAACATCAAATTTTCACAGAATATAGTTCTAATATCGTATTAGGTATCTCTAGTGAGAAAACAAATAATTATCAAGGATAACGTATTATACCATGTGATTATACCCTCAAATCAAGGGTTCTGACACTTTTGTGCCCGTTCCCTAGCAGTTTACACTGACACCAGCACCCGTCCCCACAGGGGTAGCACAGCCGCACACACCCGTCCTTAAAGGGTTAAATCAACAAAACTTATATCTTCCTGCGAGCTCCCTTTTTTTATAGTCGCTCATTGTATATCTGTTTGTTAAGTTACAAAGACAATAAATGAAGTAAGTGATGTGTTGCATCATCTTTATACTGAGTCAGAATTTAACTCTTAAGAGTCTTAGAATTACATATCGCTGGTTAGATAGTACAATCGGATGCGTGGTCATACAATAAGTACGACAAGTGCTTGGGATAGTACAAGGAGGTAGCTGAATATCTATTCATTTAGGACGACATGGTAAACGCATCTCGTACCGTGAGCACACAAGGCAATGACAGACAATATGGCACTCCTAGAGACTGGACCAAAGTCTAAAATATTTCACTGCATCTCGGAACAGCATTTATTGTACTGCATCTGTGTACGATATTTTCACGGTCGTTCAACATAATACACATTTAAAACGCAGATTGCATTGCAATCTCAGGTTTTATCCATATACATGTTTGATTACCTAAATTAGGTTTGTTTCCTACTATCTTTCAAACAATTACTTTCTTAAAAAGATATAGAGCAGTGTTTATTTCCGATAATATTTATACAACATTCTCCTTGATGCAGCTCGTTCAGTCAATCAGTGTCATGATCAGTACAATTGTGTTTGAGTGGTGGATTCACCGGATCTGTTCATGAACCCATTAAAAAAAATACCCCTTCACCTTTCCTCTTTTCCCCCTTCTTCCCCTTATTTATTGCCTTAATTTTGGGTTATGCTCTCCCTTCCCTTGCCAGATTTCCCAGAAGTATTATTAAGTTTCGGTATGTTTCTAAAACTCTTCCTAAAATTGACATGTTCATTGTTGCCACCCTTGTACTTCATACGTACCAACCTAACATATCGGATTACATTTTTTATATGATTACACATTACTTAGCGTGACTTGTTGGTAGGGTTACAGCCTCTCTCGTTGTGATACATTGGAGATTGAACATTATACACGAACATGAACAAGGTGCACAGCTTGAATGATATACAAGGACGCAATACATGAGCCAATATGTCAATCAACGACCATTATATTAGGATGCGATTTCTACTAGGATAAATGTATGATCCTATTTTCAGTAGGCTCCAGTGCCAGACTGATGTAGATGTGATACTAGAAACAAATGTTATTTCCATTCATAATGGAAGAGCGCGGTATACCAAAATCTCATCAAATAAAAGCAAGAGAATATCATAGGAAATTGTTGATCAGTAAACCATTTGCATTTGAAAGTATCAAGAATGTTTCAATAAACACAGAGAATGGATTTGATAGTTGTTCTCAAGTATTATGAACAGGAATATGATCTCAGCTTATATACACTTATGGAAATTATGGGATAGATTATTATGGGATATGATCGCCTCCACAAGAAGTTGCTTTGACAGGAAGTGATGTCATTGATTTATATAACCCCTTTTCTTGTTGTGATATTTTCCTGTTAGTTTAGTAATTAGTTTAGCCAATTAATACAGCAAATTAGTACAGCACATAATACAACATATCTTGCAGTGTTACACATTAATTGCAAAGTTATCTAAAAAAATATCTAAAAATGCCCACCCATTGGATAATGATAAACCCATTTAAGAAAGACATTGTTTCTACTTACATTAAAATGGGTGTATCCTTAATCTACTGAACATCATTAAGTTTCTTTTTAAATATATCATGTAAACGTTTTACTTTAGCAATACGTTGGCATATTTCTGAGGTGTTTGTCATTTGTTGGCTAACGTTTTTGATTTTGACTTGTGCCTGGTTTAGCATACCACGGATCCAATTCAACTTGTTGTGGTTGTGACTGAATTTTTCGTTGAGGGTCTTGGTCAACTGCCCTATTTCTCTGGCTAAGAGGTCAGCTGTGCCACTCAGTTCGCTCTCTAATAGCCCCTTAGTGCTTGATGCACTCATGTTTGTTTGGATTGAGGGTACTTCATTTGGAGTATCAGTAGTGCTCTTGGTAGTCCTTTTACTAACATATTTGTCAGCTGTTTTCGATCTACTTCTAAGAGTTCTTTTGACATCTTCAGATGGGGTATCTAATAAATTCGGCACTATTATCATGGTCCATTGACACGTGATATCTGTCCATGGATTGAAACCAAGTCAGTAGTGGGGCAGGGATGTAGTCTCACTGGGATACTGGACACCTGACCATTTTCTAAGGTCTTTATAGTTGGTGCATGGATAGTGAAGTGCTAGATCCTTTACAGTAAGCTGAAAGCCTGTGTGAGCATTCTAAACTCTTGATGACGTAAATGAGCGCGATTTCCCGCGCTCAACTAGGAGCAAATAGTGTGTTCATCATTGATGAATGAGCGTGCAATTATAAATGAATAACAATCAAAAGGTTTGAGTTAAACACAACCTGGATAGTTTTCTGTAACCCACTAGCACCCAGTGAACTTGCTATTTCTGCAACTGCCTATCTGGGATCCAAACACATCAAGCACCAGTGGGTCTTGAGGTATTTTGGTCTTGAGTGATTGGTCATGGTCAGCTGAGCACAGCTCTAAGACACTGAGACAATGGCTTCCTGCTCTGTTCTCAATATCACAGTGGATATCACACAGATATAGAAGGGATAGTTTGTATGCAGTACCCTGAAAGTCTATATGGACCTCTCTAAACTCTAGATGATGTATATAGTGCGCGCAAGCACGCTCTAACTAGGGTCTTTGGTCTTATGCTATGCGCAAAAAGGATGGTACCTTCAGTTCATATTTCACTTCTGTTGTAGGTTGGTTGAGGGGGCAAACAGTATAATGCAACCACTCAGCTTATAAGTCTTGATGGCAGTGAGGCTCTTCTTTGTATATTTTTTTAATTCATTTCGTGAACCCTTTGCTGATTCAGTGTGTTTCTGTGTCTTTTAGATGCATCACGGTCCATCCAAGATGTACTCTCCAAGGAATTTAAGGAAGGAGGGGTACTCTCCAAGTACAACCCAGACGAGGTGAGTCAGAATATTTTTACTTCAAGGCCTGGTTCCATGCCATTTTTGTAGTCCAATCTTAGGTCACATTTTCTCAGGCATGAAAATCCCTTGAATATTTCACGTTGGTGTTAGCGTTGGTGTTGGCGACTACTGACTCCCCGTGTGCGAATTTAACGCAAAAAGGTTTTTTGAAACAATATAATCACTTAATATTCATATTTCATGTGTATATTTTAAATGTCAGGTGAAATTCATATACTATCTATTATATAGGGATGCCAGTTTGTAGGATTTTGCCTACATGTAGGATTTTCATTTGAGTCTTAAAGGGATAAAATTAAAAAAAAACCAATATAGACTCCTTGTTACCTAAAATGTAAATCTTAGATAAACTTGTTCTGTAATCTTTCACAATTGTGAATTGAGCTACCTCCAACATACTCAGTTAAAGCTTTCAATCACAGTGCTCCAACCTAGAGCAATAGGATGGTGGAATTCATGTGGAAAATGCTCCTACAGACAAAGGCAAACTAAAATACTGACAATTGACTGGCTTAAAATATGTCATATGAGAATAGAGCTATTGAAGCCTTACCAAGAGTAAAAAAAGATCAAAGGAATGCCCAATGAACTTGTAAAGAAAATTTGCAGAATATGGAACTGATATTGTGTGGTAATCTTCTTTAAATGATTTTCTTTGAAGAGTACCCATTTAGTGCAGAACTATACATAGACCCCCTCTCATAGCAGATATCCAGATATACTATGCTGCCAGTCAATGCCCAAGGATCTGCTAGGAGAGTGATGGGAATTACCCTATACCACATGCATTTTTATGTGATGCATACACTGGCCTCAGTCTCCATGTAGGATTCTTTTCCGGACCCCAACTGGCATCCCTGAAATTGTAAATGTATCCATAGAATATGTCATGTTTCTTGACATATCACCAGATTCAACCATTGCTAACTGGTACCTCACGCAACATCAATAACGGCTATATCTTGGAAATATTTGGTCAGGCGATGAGTCTTGTGTGAAAGAAAAGAAAAAAGAACATAGCACAGAAACAGATACGCGAAAGGAGAATTATTGACCAACCTGTGTCACTTCGCAATTGTGAGCTATCAATGTCACCCGTCCCCAGCTGGTAACTGCATGTGACTAATGTTGACAATTTATTGACCCAGAATCTCTGGTGATGACCCGGTCTTTTTGGTGCTATTTGCTTCAGCAAATTCCATCTTCTTATCGCAGATTTATTGTTATTAATGCACACCTGCGCCTCTTCCTACCCTTATTCCAAAGGCCAACTAATGTAAGGCATATAGATAGGAAGCATTATGAAAATCCGTCCAGGAAGAGGGGGGTCTAGTGTGACTCAAACTATGAGCATGGTAAAGATAGCTGTTAGTTGTGTAACATTATGGCCGGTGAAGCTCGGAATTAAGAAAGAAATTGATGAGTGTTTGGTCTGTGTCCATGTTCGCCATCAAGTTTGGAGTGCGCAGTAATATGAACGAGGCGCTCTGATTTTATCTAAACCTGGAAATATTTATCTATTTATCACCCGTTGAGTATGAGTTATCGTACTCGCAAGCCTGTTGAGTACGAGTTCGTAATGTTAAGCCAATGGACGTCTCTGCCAGGCTAAGATAATATATTGTATTTCACAACTTTTTAACACGGGAGCTTAATTCATATAACCTGTTAGTCAATTGATAACTGTACTAATGAAGTTTTTGTATAAATCCTAATTTGCAGTTGTCCCTCCCCCGTGGTTAATAAAACTTAGTTTTTTTCTAAATTTAAACTTTTATATCATGATTTGCATCAGTTCCATATCTCGAACGTCATTAAATCGTTGACAAAGCAAACAGAATGTGTTTTTGTAGAGTAAGTCTCCAGTAAATCTGATTTAGATTGCATTATCAGAATATTTTTACTTTAGAGTTCAAAAGCGCACTTGGGGCAGACAGGCGGATTATTATTATAAGAGTGCCTATAGTGCCCAGCTTTTCATAACTTTGATTGATTACTCTTGTAATTGATTGAATTTTTAAACGATTCAAGTTGTTTTTATCGGTCTGAATTATTGGTTATCTGATTGCAATACTGCATCTCAATGACACCGGGATAAAACTGTGCACTGCGTATTTATAACTACTCAGCCGAATGGCAGCCATTTTGGTTGGTAACATGGCAACTGGATAGTCATGCTCTCCATGTGTGTTCCAGTACCACTCGGAAACTAATATAACTGTGCGCCTTTTCATATAATTCACTGGAGATGAGCGTATATGCGGGCTCCCAATGACCACCATAAAACTTATATCAAATGAATCCATTAATCAACACCCACGCATATCTAAACAAAGGATACGGACCTGACCGAGAAAAAATTTCCTAAAATTGATCCACAAAAATGTATAAACTGTAAGGTGATCCATCTTCTATGAAAGTCAACATTTCATGTCAATCTTCGCAAAAGAACAGTTCCATCATGGAAATTAGAGTGAATAAAATGATATTGAATGAAATATATGGATCATGATGTATTTCAAGTATAACTACAAGTAATGATATCACCTCTTTAGTTATATAACGTGCATAGAGTACAGTTTGTATACTAAAGGGGGCGTCCACCAACCACGACAAGGCTACGACAATGGGTTCCCGACAAGGTCCACGATTGGCCTATGATTGGAGGCCTTGTCCTGGTTTGTGGACCCAAGTTTCTGACAAGAGTCTACAACAAGGCCACGATTGGAAGCTTGTCGGGAGCCTTCCGACAAAGCTTTGACAACATCGAACATGTTCGATTTTTCCCATGACTGGACCCTTGTCGTGGAGTGTCATGGCATGTCAGGAGCATGTTGCAGAGGTCTACGATAGGAAATTTTGGTGGAGCATGCACTTCCCGACAACACTGTCGTAAAGCCCCCCTTCTTACAACATGGCTGCGACAAGCGTCGATTGAAACTTTCTTGTCGGCACTTGTCGTAGCCTTTTCATGGTTGGTGGACGCCCGCCTTAAAGGCCAGGCACCCACTCTGTCCCACAAGGCTACGACAAACATTTCAAACTGTAGCCCTATCGGAAGGTCTGTGTCATAGCGTCTCAGATTGGGGTTTGTGAAATAATAAGGTGAGCACGCTACAGACATGCCACGACATGAGAGGTGTACTAACGCAAATAATATGATGGTGTATGTGTGTCAGGAGGGGGGGGGGGGTGCATAGCTTACACATAGTAGAGAATGCTCATGACACAATCTAACACAGTCCAGTCCCTAGGATAAATCGATTATGTTAGATCTTGTCAGAAGGCCTGCGACATGGTGCTTGTGTTGGGACCATGTTGGAGTGTGTTGGAAGCCATCTCGGAGTACCTGGCCTACAGCGAGATAACCTGTTCCTTCTGACAGAGAACGTCATTTTGTGTCGGAAGCATGTCAGAGTGCTTGTAGGAGTGTGTCTGAAGCTCAGTGAGTTCCCAGCTTAAAGGGGGGCGTCCACCAACCACGACATGGCTACGACAATGGCTTCCCGACAAGGTCCACGATTGACCTATGATTGTAGGCCTTGTTGTGGTTGGTGGAACCCAGTTCCTGACAAGAGTCTACGACAAGGCCACAATTGGAAGCTTGTTGGGAGCCTTCCGACAAGGCTATGACACATCAAGCATGTTCGATTTTCCCCACGACTGCACCCTTGTCCTGGATTGTCATGACGTGTTGGGAGCGTGTCGCAGAGGTCTAGGATAGGAAATTTTGGTGGAGTGTGCACTTTCCGACATGCCCCGTCAACGCTGTTGTAAAGTCCCCCTTCGTATGACAAGGCTGCGACAAGCGTCGATTGGAACATTCTTGTCGGCGCTTGTTGTAGCCTTGTCGTGGTTGGTGGACTCCTGCCTTAAAGGCCTGACCCACTAAACTCCGAACACACTACCACAAGCGTTCCGACACGCTTTTAACGCATTATGACACAGGGGCACTCTTAATAATCTAGGCCCGTGCATGAAGGTCCTTTTCCAAACGCCAAAGAGATCCAGGGACGATGTGGGTCAACTTTATCCAACACTTATGGATGAACTTATAGACAGCTAAGACTGTATCAGTGAAGTACGAGCCTCTCTCATTCCACGGCCCCCTGAATCTTTCATCCTTCCGGCACTACTACGATGCATGAGTTTTGATTTCTAACCATGTCGTAGCCATGTCGGAGTGTGTCGGAGCTGAGTGGGCTCAGACGTTTATGCCCGTGTGTTTGGGGCGTGTTATCATTGGTTTGATGATTCATGGTTTAGAATTGAACCCTTCATCATTGCCGTAGGAAATGGCCAGAGAGAGGTGCAGAAGAGTGATTTAAGAGCTGGTATCATACCACTCATGATACACAGTCACTCCATCTTTAGCCTGGTGCCGTTTACCCACACAACCCATCATCACGAAGAAAACCGTAGATGTGTTGACTCAATATATCACGAGATACTTTCACGAGTCGTCTTTCGTGAAACTTGCCCTAATATAAATTATCCATTTACCGACGTTGCTGTCCTAAATAATGTGTACGTGAAAGAAAATGCCCAAGAAATTATGATTATCAGTTTTAATGAGTATACATGTAATATAGTAAATATGCCACATTCTATTACACAGATATTTGATCTATCATGAAACATGAATATGAATATATTTGAAATAGTGGTATATAATTAGATAATTATCGATATTTAGAGGTATATTTAATACAAGTAAAACTTGTTAACCTTATTGGGACGGCCTCCCGTACCTCATTTCTTTCGATAAAAATATGGCGAGCGAATGCGATCTTTCACCATTTGCTGTTCCATCTATAGGCGCCCATTGTAAAGATGCATAAGACAATTGTAGTGTTACTGTTCAGCACCGCCTTGTGCTGTATTTTGAGGCCATCGCTCGGGCAAACACTGCTAAACTTATGACTTCAGTAAGATTTGAATCCTCGGATTGGAGGAAATAATAAATTCAAGGCTCTTATAAACTCCACACCCATTGGCCAATATTATCACGTAATGATCTGTCCAGTTCTCTTGGTTGAGGGCCTCAGACAAGGAAAGTAAGAAAAGTGTCTTAACGAATAAGGAGGATGATTGCCCCTAGGGTGACCCCAGTGTTGGTGGAGCCAGTGGGAAGAAGCCTTACCTCAACCCCAGGCAGAAGAGGGAGGGAAACCAAATGTGGGAATTGATTTTCATCTCATCATTTCATTGTTTTTCCTCTTTGATAAGGATTTACACACTAGGCCTAGCAATAATACTTTGATTGTATTATATAACTGCTGGCTGGTCTATGCTTACATCTACCTGACATTAAGTAGCGAAATATTCGCGTCAATCTGTATTTGAGGAGTTTTGAATACGATATAATCCCGCCACCACAAGCAACCACACGGGAGTTGTTTCTCTGTCGAAACACTACAAGAACTGGCCTAACAGTTGCCTGAAAGCCTGCCTTATATCCTCCTCAAATATCAGGCCAGGTATGGGACACCATTTTTCTGGTGCATCGTGGGATGTATCTGAGCTGGTTCCCTATGAAAAATAGCTTGAACATGCCATGTCTTATAATTTAGGTACATGCAGTAAACTAACAGGATATCATTGTGTTTATTTCACACATGATCAATTACGAAACAAGTGTCCTAGCTTGGACATGCCATGTCTTATGATTTAGGTACATAAGGTAAACTAACAGAGTATTATTGTGTTTATTTCTAAGCCGCTCGACTATAAAATAGGTATCCAAGGTTGAACATACCATGTCTTATACTTATATGTGCATGTTGTAGACTAACAGGATCTCATTTTGTGCCATATCTTATGACTTAGGTGCATCCAGTAATCTTACAGGATCTTATTGTGTGCCATGTCTTATGATAGGGACATGAAGTAAACTAACAGGATCTAATTGTGTTTCCTTCTCATCTGATCGACTGAAATAAGTGTAAGATGGAAGATGCCATATCTTATAATTTAGGTAAATGCAATAAACTAGCAATGGACATGTCATGTCTTATGTTTTTTGTAAATGCAATAAGCTACAAGGTATTATTATGTGCCATGTCTTATAATTTAGGTACATACAGTTGACTAACAGGATCTTATTGTGTTTCCTTCTCCGCCGATCGACTACGAGATAAGTGTCCTAGGTTGGACATGTCATGTCTTATAATTTAAGTACATGCAGATAACTAACAGGGTATTTTTGTGTTTCCTTCTCAGCCGATCGACTACGAGGGATTCAATCTGTTCATCGAGACGTACCTGGACGGTGAGATGCCCGAGGAGACGTGCAAACACCTGTTTGTCAGCTTCATGAAGAAACCGCAGCCTAAGCCCCAACTGGGTAAGGACTGTAACGTAACCAATGTGGCGGCCAATGTGACGAATACCGTCTGTGCGCCCGTCATGCACCAGCCGCCCGAGCTGCACGACTCCCGCCACCACGGCCTCGCCGAGAAGCTGCACGGCCTGTCCGAAAAAATACACAATCTCGGCCACCACCGCCACGAAAGTAGTTGTGGTGAACAGGGCTGGCACAGCCGCGCAGGTACTGTACCTATAGACCAGAGTGCGTAGCCGTATCCCACCCCAGCCTCCCTCCCCATCCTCCCCACTCCTCCCAACACCTATTTCTCGTCATTATCCCACCTGCTCCTTCATTCCCGACAGCGTTCGTGCTATCAATTTTTTTTCTCTTTCAATTTTTTTTTTTTTTTTAGTGTATATCGTACGTTAGATGCTCTCTCAAGCCATGCCGTTGAATTAAGGCATTTTCAGGTTAAAAGCAGGGCGATAATGAATAATGCAAAGTGTACATGGTTCCATTGCAAGAACCAACTGGATCTCCCAAGGCATTCCCTTAAAAATCACGAGAGAGGCATTATCAGTCGGGAATCACCATGCTGCCTCGGTGAATCCTCACTGTCGTTTTTTTATTGGGTGCGATTCGCTAGTTAGAGAAATTAGTGTCAGTTTCCATTGGCCAAATGTCTAATCGTTTCGGCTCATTCTTGAAATGTCAAAAATGCGCGGGATTGACAAATGCTGGTGCTGTTTTATCCAAGCGCCTGTTTGTTTCACAGAGAGAGAGCTTTAAGTGTTAAATGTAGGTGCTAGGCGTGTGTTAATTAAATGGCACCCAGTTGCCTGCTGAGCAGCTCATAGCAGCTCATAGTAGGCCAAGGTATCATTAGCAGTGCCACCTCATGGCTGTTCTGCCAACTCACATGGGCAGCATGTGGGCCATAACTCAGCTACGGCCCGTAACTCCAGGATAGATCCTGTTTCGTTTGTCACTCATTTCTCATCTATATGTGTCTGGTATTTTTGTCCGAGGCTCATTTGTAGATCACATTTCATCTGTCATTTATGAGGATTCAGTTAACTACAAGTCTGGTGGCTATTAATCAACACATTTGTGGTCATATCGCTCGTATCTCGATTATGGCTCAGTGCATAGAGTTGTCCCTCTGCCTTCACTGCCATATAAGGAATATAGTAGACCCAGCAGCCAATGATTACATTCACAGCAAACCACGACCTTTACTCTGACCTCCTAACATAGTAATAATAGCAACTTGGGATGGGTCTACAGTCTATAGTTGACCTGAATCAAGTGGGCCAAATCCACTCTCCTCGAGGACATCTGTCCCTGATACTTCTTGTGTGATATTCTTTTATGTTCCTCGGTATCTCTCATAGCTTACTTTTCGTCAATCATTCATATTTGTTTTGTATCTCAATTATCATGTACCTCACTTCTCTACTGATCGTAGTTCTGTGAAGGTTCCATTTCTTGTCACCCTTTTCTCACACTTATCTCACTCCTTATCTATCGCTCACATTTCTTGTATAAATTCTTTGTCTCCTGTCAGTCATATTTAACTCATTTCCCAATGCATTTTTGCCACTCCTGGCTCACATTTCATATATTACTTTTTTTTGTCTTCTGTCAGCTACACTTCATTTGTGGGTCACATCTTTTTTTTTATTGAAAAAAAAGAAGAAAAAGTCATATATCACGCCTTATCTATTGTTTTTATTTGTTGTGTAGGGCCCAAACCTTGTCAGTCTTAACTTTCATCTCTTGTCATCATCTGGCCATCATCAAGAATCGTTACTGAATTTAGATTCATGATACAATCTTATTACAGTTGCGTGGTTACTCTATCGCTGGCCTCTGTAGATGAGCACACAAAGAGGCATCCCCTCAACAAATCTGAAACAAATTATAGTTTTATTATTCCCTGTGAAAACATAGGAAGGAAACGGGAGTCTAACACAGACATGGGACTTTTTTACCCGGGTCATTCCTGATATCAATGTAAAGCAGATTCAAGGAGAAGGAATTTTCCGGTAAAGGGGGGGGGGGGGGGCGTTCAAAATGAAAACTGAGCGATATTGGTATCTGGTCATTTAACTCTAGAACAGCTTAAAGTTCAGGAGCTTGCGAGGATTTTGCCCCCTGACTTCCCACTCTGAGCAATGTTTCAGGACCCCAAGTTTGGTATGTTTTTCTGGAGACAGGTTGTCTTTCTCCTGCCGTCGGAAAATATTTTATCTTTGTATTATAGTGGTTTTGTCAGTGGTCTGTGTTAGGCGGCCCTCAATCCTACCGATTTTTTCAGATTATTTTGCAAATTCTCTCGTCACATACCTACTATCAATAATAGAGCCTAGGATTTGGGCCTGTTTTAGCGCGAACGCTGCCCTTCCACTGTTTACCCCATGATTCTGTATATTATCATTATTCCCCATCATTCTCCATACGTAGTGAACCCCCGCGCCCCCGAACCCCCTCCGCCGTCGCCGCCCCTCCCACTAACCACGTTTGGTGTTGTGAACGGCTCCTGAGCCACTCCTCGAGAATACTGGAGAACTCGACCCGGAACGAACTCGACCCGTGACGAACTCGATCCGTCTCAAGAACTCGACCCGTGACGAACTCGACCCGTTTTAAATCTTCCCTACTCAAGTACCTAATTATAACTGGATAAATGCCATTTGTAGCAGTAAGTATGTTATCTTGGCCTCAAATTTGGTCTTCTATGGGGAAGAAAACAAACAGTAAAGCCTCCCCCTAACCCTCCCCCTACCCCTAACCCTACCCCTAAACATAACTGGACTTGTTCTTTAAATCCGCTGGTTTATTTGTCTATATGAAACTGTCTTATCCATGAAACGGGTCGAGTTCTCCAATCGAATTCTCCGAGACGGGTCGAGTTCTCCTGACAACTATGTTTCGAGTTCGTTTCGGGTCGAATTCTCCAGTAACCCTCCTCCAACCTCCACCTCCTCCAACCTCCATTGACTGGCTCCTCCCTCTCCTCCTCCTCCTCCTCCTCCTCCTCCCCAGCATCGTCTGTCTGTAGGTGTGCAGGCACCGTGACGTGTGCATCGGCCCGTGGCCAGCCAAGCATGACCTGCGCGGGGCCGTGGGGGCCCCTGCGGACCCCCCTGGGCCGAGTCGCAGCCCCTTGCGTGTTGTGCGAGCATGACTTAACTTACCGTCCAGGGATGCACGTTTTCCGAAAAATGACGGAATTTCGACATTTCATATAAACCGGCAACACTAGAATATATACCGGGTCATAGCCATTCTGCTCCAAAATAATGTTATGAATGGTTTTATCTTATATTTATAAGTATCTTAATTTCCGATTTATTTTCTCAGTACCGACTTTCATTCCTTACCGTAGCGTAGGCTGAGGTCGCCAGTTTATTCCCCATCATTGGGACACTACATTTGAGCCGATGATGCACGGACAGGTTTTGTGCAGACCAGACCAGCCCAGAGAAGACCAGCCCAGACTAAAGAAAGAAACCAACAAGTTTTGGTCAAAGTCGTCGTTCTCCACGAGTTTGATGCAGAGTGATTTGAACGTGGCGACAGCCGAGAGAATATCACGTAGAATTCAAACGAGTTAGAGAACAACAATTTTGACCAAAAAACGTTGCTTTCTGTATTTATCTTACATCTGTACACACTAAAGGAATGGCCGAAGCACAAGATATAGACCATGGAGGACAGACTGCAATTCTCGTAGGGACATGGGGAACGAGTTCCCAATATCATACCTATGGGGCAAAAATACCAGGGGTAAGATAAAAGACCTGACCAGGTTAGTTTGTAGTTGTCTTGGCTGGTCTTGCATGCTATGGGTGGTCTACAGGTAGTATGGCGAATAATCTAGTGTAATTAATCTACACTCGGCTACTATGAATGACACAAAAGGAACAAAGATAAGAAGGACCACAAATGATAATGTGCATACATCAGAATCATTCGATTGAATATCAAATCTTTTGCAGGGAGGCAAGTTTTTCTTGCCTGATTTTGTCTTTTGTTTTAGATTGAATCATCTGGCTATTAAAGATAGAGACTTTTGGGGTATTTTCCTTCCCTTTTTAAAGCTTTTGTCTATACTGGAGTATCCACTAGGGTGGGGGATACCCTGTTTTCGGGGGTGAGATTTCTACATCAATTCATCACATAGATTAGATCATTGTCCATGTGGTGTAAAACTGGTGAGAAAAGTTGAACATTAAGAAAGTCTGGAAAGGACCTGTAATGGTTGACTGGACGTTAAATCAAACAAACAGCAAATCTGGAGCGTCCGACCTATCAGCCACAAGAAACACAATTCCCTCTGAAACTGTCCCATAGTACTCGATATGTTGTTGTAGACGGTTCTGCTAGAACAGTTCAAACAGGAATAGTCTTATACAGGGTTCGTACAGAGCCTGGAAAACCTGGAAAAGCCTGGAATTGTGCTTTTGGGTTTTCCAGGCCTGGAAAAGCCTGGAATTCTTACAGAGAGCCTGGAAAAACCTGGTAGAGCCTGGAAAATTTTGTTTTACATAAAAACAATTTTTTTAAGTCTATGAAATTCTGGTCAATATTAGCCTTCCTTAACTACAGCACTTGACTGGCTATGATATTTCAGTGACTTGGATTAAATAGTTCCAAACATCCTTTATTTGACCATGTATAATTAATTGCTAATAATATAGCATGGATTTGATTATTTGGCCTCCTATTCAAAAGTGGTAAAAAAAATAAAATTTTGAAGATATCTGTCCCAAACCAATGAAATTCCACAGGTAGTAAGGAAGATCAAGAAAATTGAATTTGGTGATGAATCAGACATGGCTTTAAAACCAGTGACCAGATGTCCTTGGAAAAAAAGATATGAGAGCCTGGAAAAGCCTGGAATTCTATTTGGCCATCTATGTACGAACCCTGCTTATAACACCTGGAAAGCCGAAGACACACCAAGCGAGAAATGCAGCGATTTCTGGAATCACCAACACCAAATGGCGTGAATATGAGCTATTGTTACATATCTCACCTGATTATTGCTTCTGAGATGCCAAATCATCGGTGGGAGATATTGCCATGAAATGATATCTCACATACACGTCATTTTGTGTTGGCGATTCCGGAAGTAGATATCTTATAGTTAGTTACATCCCACAAGTGAGTAATAACCTTCGCTGGCCGAAATCAGACCTACGATAATCGGTCACGTCTTATAGGCTCAATGATAATGGCGATTCAAAAAACTAAATCGTGATTTCGAGAAATAAATAGACTAGGTTTTGATATTCCAGACGACTATTGACAGAGCCAGATTGTCGCTATGAGTCATATCGTACGACTCAACAACACATTGGCCTGAGGTGCTGTTGCATAGTCACCAATAGACTGGCCTCAGTTTGTCACTGATAGACCAGGGGCCCGTTTAATAATCTAGGAACGTACATGAATCCCTTTCTGTACTTCGTAGAAGTGTCATCGTTTAATACTATTTCATTCTGTAAACTAAGACAGTCATAGCCGTCTATAACATCGTCCATAAGTGTTGAATAAAGTTGACCCATATCGTCCCTGTGTCTCTATGGCTTACAGAAAATGGTCTACATGTACGATCCTAGATTACTAAACGGGCCCCAGATTCACAAAAACATATTGCGTTGAGACAGAGTACCACAAATGAACCTGAATCGTATTCTGTATGTGTGGCAAGCAGCAGTAATGAATACTCATCACGAGTGCTAGACAATATTTTTAGCCATGTTTACCACAAGCAGCCCTGACTTTACCACTATTCCTGGTGGTACCTGGTCCAGTCAACCATGACCAGGGCGTCCGGCCAGAGGCATTGCACCAGCCCTGGCTAGGTCTGTGATCTGTGGACCAATAAGGTCCACGTGCATGCTGAGTAGCTCATGGCGCAGATCTCAGCGGACTTGCCAGTCGCAGAGTTTATGGGGAAAATTATAGGCGTGTTGAATCATTGAGCTGTGACTAACAGGTAGATTGAAGAAAATAATCATTATAACGTGACCAACATACACTCCGCCTTAAACTAGGCATTGATCATTGGTCTTTATGGTCGCTGACTACGCAGGTATTATTGAAATGTGGTTATTATTAGCGTGATTGATAGCACAGACAACACGGCTTTGAGCCAATGTCATACAAGACGTGTTTTAGAGCGTGCTCCACGTGCGCCTTATATGCGTGCCTATATAAAGTTGGTTTTTTTTCTTAACACGGCTGTGTTAAAAAGTGTATGTGCCTCGTATTCTTAATCCTATATAAAGTTTAGAGTGGTCACATAGACTTCAACCTTGCTGTAAAAATGAAGACTACCCCATCCCTATCTGCGTGCTATTCACACTGGTATACGGAAAGGAGCAGGGTACCAGTGTCTCAGGGTCTTTGAGGCATGCCCAGCTGACCATGACCAATCACTCGAGACCGAAATACATTAAGACCCGATGGGGCTTGAGATGTTTGGGTCCTAGACTCGGGCAGTTGCAGAAATGGCAAGTTGACTGGGTGCAAGGGGGTGACAGAAAAGGATACATTATACTGAATGTAAAAAAAGGAAATTCAAACCGGCACAACCGTTGAAAAGATTTCGAGCATTAGACTGAATGTAACCCAAACTTTAATTGTTATCTATATAAATAATTGCGCGCTGATTCATCAATGATTAACATACCAGTGGCTCCTAGTTTTTGCTGGGAGGTGACGCTGCTAGTCCCGACTAGTCCAATGGGTGGTTTGAATCTCCTTGGATTTTCGATCATGTCTTTGAATCGGGCGGCGACTGGAGAGAACCGGAAACTGGTGGTGAATTAGGAACGAGGCAAGGACAGGCGTGGAAACCAGTGGAGTTCTGTCGCATCTCATTACCTATATAAACAACATCTCTAGCCATCACTGTCATTGGATAGCATTGAACATAGTTCTTCCCAGTTTACGCCTGACTGCATTCCAGCATGACCGGGAGCACTGTTGAGCAAATACTTGATAGAAAATATACGATGATTTTTGAAATAGGCGGCCGTACACCACGAGAGGTTGACGCGTAGTAATACACGAGGTGCACTGTAGATATATATTCACCACACCCACCGCATATAAGAGAAAGGTTCCATTTTAGAATGAAGCTTTTAGCAAATGTCTAAAATTACCTTGAACATTTCTCCGTTAGCGACAAGTTTTTTGTGTGTGAATACATCTTCTAGGTACACTAGCCAAGTAGTATCTTTCGTTCTGTACAGTAGGTTTGAACAAAATATATATATTCGAGGTAGAATACGGAAGGGGTATTTGAGGCAGAATAACTTGGTAACTTTGTAACTTCATTGTCTGCTAACCCATGTACTGATAAAAAAACCAACTATGCACTGATAAAGGGGACACGTTTGAATCACCAACTGTTTTAATCACTCCTCAAATATTTGCGCCTTTGATACACATTGCAAAGGGTCGCCACATTTATAATGGCCTGCAGGCCAGCAGAGTGGACTCCAGACCAGCCATTCTGACGATGGCTGTAAATCAAATTGGAAACCGATTCGTCGCTAAAAGTGTCAAGAGGATACTCTATGAGGCGCCAGGGTCCTGTCCAGGGTTCTCTGGACACGTACTGTTGTGTGGGGTCTTTTGGAGCATTTTAACACTTACAGAGGGTTGACTACTGGCGACACTAATGTGCAAGACCACGGAGAATACGTTACATCTGCATATTCCGTCCATGTCACCGATTGTAAGGTCTAAGGAACCCAGTGGTCTGTTTAATGTTCTATGAAAAATAATTAAGCTGGATAGAAAGATAGCCCACCAATGAAGTGTCTCAGTTTTTATTAAACTAGACCTGGCTCTTGTATCCTAAATGGATCTTCGGTGGTCGATATGAACCTTTATTAAAAGAGACCTGCACTAGGACCATCTTAAACATCGTCTTATTATCGTTCGTAGGATATCAAACACCCCCGACTAGCCAGGTGTAGAACTGAAGAATAAGCAGAGATGTCAGTTTTCCACTTTTCCATGGAAATCCACTTTTCCGTATTCAGCTTATGTAATTGCTTTTCATTATGTAAAACAAAGATAATATTGATTTAGCCTCATTTACGCCAATAAAACAGTGGTTTGAACCTCCTGACAGACCCTCAGTCCATGCCATGGCCAACAAGGACATATTATCCAAGTTTTCTGTCTCGTTAAGGCAGAAAAATCCACATGAAAAATATTTCCACTTTTTTCCCTGACCCCAACTGACATCCCTGAGTAAGGGAGTCACAACACATAGAAGCACAGGGTGCACCTGTCAGACAAAAGAAGACTGTTTCTATTGACAAACAGGGCTTATATCTAAATTCCAGGGGGGGGGGGGGTGGTACTGCATGTTTGGCTTGCGCGCTCCATGCTCTCATTGGCTGCTGAACAAATAGCCAATCAGGGATCACCAGTCCTGTTCTGGGCTGCTGCACATGCCTATGAGGGCACTCTTGACACTAATAATTCAGAGTGTCATTGTTAGAGCACACTGCCACCCCACGGGCAGGTAAGGATATATAGTGAGTGATAATAGGTGAACATGTTGTTCAAAGCATGGCAGCCGAACTGTTAACGTGTAGAAAGCAGAAGAATAGTCAAATATGGCAAGTGTTCCGATTCAGACATTTTGTTTGCTTATGAATACAGAGAATTGTGATGATTACTCTCTTCTCGTTGGAACCAATACTACGTGCTAGGGATATATAGACGTGAACTTTACTCAATGTCGGTCTGTAATCTGAAGCGTAATCTTTATATACATAGGACTGTAATCCCAGGGTGTTAAGTTTTAATAAGAAAAATATATATGTATATAGTTTTTGCTCATTACATTATCTTTATTGTATGGCGAATAAGCTTACATTAAAAAAGACACCCATGTTGGATAGTCAGAATACAATAAGCACCTTTTCAGTACAGGGAAAAGTGACTTAGCTATTGCATACCGTAACACAAAGTTAACCCGTGATAGATTTGTTCACAACTGCGTTTGTTCTCATACACCCATGGACAATAATAAATCCGGGGCAGATTATGACTTATCTCAAGTATGTGTTCCTACAACAGCGGGTTGTGCAGTTAGTTTAAGAGTGCCTGGACTGAGGTTCCAGCCAACGGGTAGCCGCGTTAATATAGCCAGCTATAAAGTCAACTTTGTTTATACTACTCACACACAACATCCTACTCATTCAGCTTACCACGCAAGCAGTTGGCTCGGCCACCAAATGCTGCTCTAATTGACCACATAGCATGGCTGAAAAGCACACTGGCGCCCGGTGCCCCCTCCCGCCCCGGCAGCGGAATCCTGGCGGCCGCCCGCCGGGCTGCGGGCGCTGGGTGATCCGGTCCACCCGTAAACACTCCGACGTCCCTTCTAATTGACATTTACCACCGGCGTTTGTGTCGCTCAACTCCGGCTGTCACGAGGATTCTGCTCGGTCCAGGTGACAGGTAGGGAGAGGGTTGAGTTAGCTAGGGTATGGTGGGAAGCTGGGAGGTAGCTGATAGGTAGGATTAGATGTGTGTTGGGAGTTAGCTGACAGGTAGGGTTTACATTGTCAGGCCCCAAAAACAGAACAAGAAGTAATTTCTATGTTTTCTGTACGAGGCTGGAATGTCTGCCTCCAGGGAGAAGTAATTTCTATAGAATGTAACAGCAATGTGCAATGTTTTCCTGGCAAGAGAGAAATTCTTGATTTCCTCAAGGAATATAAGATTTTCGATAAATATAATTGCGAAGAGTAAGATGTCTAAATCAAACAGGGAGTATACCCACTTATTTCAACAGGAGATGCAACTGTTAGTAAAGTAAACCAAAGTAAACCAAAGTAAGTCTAATTGAACAAATTGGACGTTAAATTACCCAAACAAATAAAGGGTGAGCTTTGTATTGGGAGTTAGCTAACAGGTAGGGTAAGATGTGTATTGGCAGTGGGTAGCAGGTGGTGGGTGGCAGCAGGCAGTGATTGGCTGGTAGTGGGTAGCAGGCGGTAGGTGGCAACTCGCAGTAATTTGCTGGCAGTGGGTAGCTTGTTATGGGCCGTAGCAAGCAGTGATTCACTAGCAGTGGGTAGCAGGTGGTGGGCATAGGGTCCCACTGCTACAACCAGACCAAAGTTGAGTTGATGTACCTTACAAGAACCTGATAGGTCAACCAATGAGTCAGTCTCAAAAGGGCGTAACTAGCCCACCGAGACGTAAAACTACACAAACAAACAAACAAACAAACAAACAAACAAACAAACAAACAAACAAACAAACAAACAAGCAAGCAGGAATTGATTCACCAGCAGTGGGTAGCAGGTGGTGGGTGGCAGCAGACAGTGATTGGCTTCTGGTGGGTAGCAGGCGGCGAGTTATAGTGGTTATTAGCTAAGTGGGTGCTTGTTAGTGTTCTGTTCTAGTCAGCCCGACATCCACACCAACTCTACTATACATGATTACGTGGACCCAGCCCTGATTTCTGCGTCTCGTGTTGCCTGGAGAGGAGGAGGTCTCATTACCAGGGGTGGGGTCAGATACAGAAACGGAACATTGATCGGGGACCAAGGAAAGGCCACAAATAGTTGTAAGGGCGGGGTGCGGCGCGGTGCCGGCGGCCACACCCTGCTGCGGGCTGGGGCGGGCGTCCAGGGGGTAAGAAGGCGAGGGTGGGGGTGATACAGGCACATCGTCACCCCTGCACATTAAGGTGTGCACCGGCTAAGAAAAGTGGTGTTATACTGTTATAGTTAGTGACATGTCATATTATATGTTATAGTATGGGGTTTATAGGGCACAGCGTGATTGCTAGTTCCGCCATCATCCACCAGGAAATTGTAATACGGCACCAATGTAGTCAGTGGACAACTACTATTTTCTGCTCTCACATAATCTATAGATAATCGTGAGACAAGGCCAAACAAATTTCATGGCAAATCAAAAAAATATTTTAAATAAAATCCATTGATAGTGGACCCTCCTCCTGGTGTTTTGTTTAGCGTCGGGGGCAAGGTGGCTTACTCCATAACACAATGGCTATGCGCCCTCTAGATATAGTTGCAAGGTTATAGGATGGAGGGCCGGAGCAGGAGCTAGGTTAGGTGTGGGCGGAATACGTGTTTTTATTATTTAAAAAAAAAAGGAAAAAAAGTTATTTTCCCCAATTTGAGGTATAGAATTTAATGTTTAAATGGAAAACACAAATGGAGAACAACACAAATGATTTAAAAAGGTAGCGAAGTTATTTGATAATGATGCGACCTTGGTGACCCTCAGCGTCAAGCTGAACTCGAACCGCGCCCTCCGACGTACGCACCGCCTTGCGCGCGCATATAGCGATGAACAAAAGTCTTACGCTGGACCCCTGTGCCAGTCTGGCCGCTTATCATTCATAAAGTCAGTTTACTGAAATTGGGGTTAATAAAGTAATCGTCACGTCGCAATGAAACAAGTTAATGTCTATATAAATGCGCCTTGACAGGTACATGTGTTCGGTATTTACTTTTTAATGTATGCAATACATATAGCACTTTTATTGTTGTATTGATGTTTTTCTATGAATATTCCATAATCAAGGTTGTTGTACCGGATAAACTTAGTTCTGGTGTTACCCAATTACATTTGATATGGTAGTTAACATTACTGTCTCAATGAGTTATTCAGTGGTTTTATGCATGGTGACGGATGTTGGATGTAATCGAGTTATGGCATGTTTCAACCCTCACCCTGCCTCTTTATTGCACAACAAATTGATATTTCGTACTCACTCTAAGTAGAATGTAATTTCTAATGAATACCATAACATTTCAACACATAGATTTGAATGTATTAATATGGAGATAGACCCTATATAAGACTGATTACGATGTTGGGTGTGGCTTCGTGTGTGTTCTTAACCAATTGCTATCTACGGTTTTCTTTTCGCTTCCCTATCTAACAAAGGACCCACCCCTGCCTCCACCCACTCTCCCGCCAGTAACCTGGAGAAGGTCACTACCTCTGAAGGTATGACCCCTGGCGGGGAGGTCACTCCAGACACCTCGAACCACTCCAGGTCCTCCTCCAAGAAGTCCAACCATAGCATTCACAGTGTTAATGGTAAGAGTTTCATGTTTTAAGTACAGCATTTACAGTGTCAATGGTAAGAGTTTCATGTTTTAAGTACAGCATTTACAGTGTCAATGGTAAGAGTTTATGTTTTAAGTACAGCATTTACAGTGTCAATGGTAAGAGTTTCATGTTTTAAGTACAGCATTTACAGTGTCAATGGTAAGAGTTTCATGTTTTAAGTACAGCATTCACAGTGTCAATGGTAAGAGTTTAATGCTTTAAGTAAGGCATTCAGAGTGTCAATGGTAAGAGATTCATGTCTTAGGTATGGGATTCACAGTGCCAATGGTAAGAGGTTAATACAAGCATGGCATTCCCAGTGCCAATGGTTAGAGTTTCCTATTCTAAGTACATCTAAGTTACAGCTTCAAATTCAGGTAAAAGTTATATGTTTTAAGTATTCACAGTACCAATCGTAAGCATTTCATATTTCAAGCACAACAATCACAATGCCTTTGTTGAATGTTTCACATCTTAAGTATAACATTTACACTATAGATAGTTGGTATTCAACATTCCAGCCTTAGTATTCACAGTGTTAATTGTGACCTTTTCAAGTTCCAAGTAAACCATTCTCAGTGTCAATGGTAAACATTTCATAGTTCAAGTATAGCATTCACAGTATGAGTAAGAAATTTCCTATTCCAAGTATTTCATTTATAGTGTAAATGGTAGGCGTGTGTTCGAGCGCAGTATTTGTGGCGACTTCCAGCTGTGTTAAAGGTAAGATAAAGGCTGAGCTCTATGATTCAGAGGATTAATGGTCTGAAATAAAATTCAAACATCAGCAATATACAAGGTAAGACTGGAACCATGGTCCCAATCATATTTTACCAACACATATTACTTGATATGGTAAGACTAAAGGGCTGATTCCACTAACACGATGGATTTGCTGTGGTATATCTTGGTATGTCTTGTAGTGTCTTACAGTGTCGCGATGTGTCATACCTCCGTTGTCGCAAACGTAGCCGTGAAGTGTCGGGTGTATGTTTTGGTGTTCCACCACCGCGACACATCGCTACAAATGGGCACGCGATCATTCAAACCTAGCCCGACTTAGCACGACACCCAAATTGTGACCAATCTCGTTATGTCTTGTGTGTCAGTGGAATCAGCACTTTTTAACTCTCCATATCATCAGTTTAGAGTATGAAAAATATATTAATCGACTAAAGGTGTTGGTGAAAGAGAGTTTACTTCAAACATTACTATATATAGATAGTGGTGAATACTCGAAACTGCAGACTTATAACTTAAGATAGGAATTGCTTACTCGTCATAACCTCATATAAAAGGATAATAAACGAATTCCAAATGCCGTAGTTATGACAAAGTTAAATTAGTATTGTTCATAGGGCCCGTTTCCATTGGCCGACGAAAACGGTGTAGATTATTTGAGTTCTCCTAAAAGCCCATTTCGGTAGTATTGACCGAATACGTCTTCAGTATACATGAACATCTGTTGTGTATTACAAATTTCAAGGCATAGGTATCTGTAAGTAAACCCTAAGTTCGGTCATGTGATATAACATAACAGCACTGACAGAAACAAGGTCGATTTTCAATAGGAACTGTGTTGAAATTGTTATATGAGAATACTATAACATAAAGAATTATGATGGTATGGTAATGCTAATCCTTAAGTCATAAGATTTTGACGAGTACTGCAATTCAAAATTCTAGGAAGTATGTTCAGTTCAACAGCTTCCTCCCCAAGAACACCACTTTGTAGCCACATAGATAAGGTCTAGTTTTTTGGGTTTTTTTCGCATATACAAGATAGTTCGTTCTTAAAGATCAACATTTGAATCAGTAGAATTGGTGGTAATTGAATATTTTGTTTCTAGGGCTTCCACCAGCGTCTCTTGTACGTTCACATTTTGCGTCTTCATTTTGTCTTTTTGCATACTTATAAAACCACTTTTGAAGAATAACCCGTGCAACCAAAGCCATACCATGCACAAATCAAGGAACACTTTGATTCTAGTAATTATTAAGCAGATTTTACCTCATTGAGTCACAACTTGTAATTTTCATTTCGTTAATTTGAAGTTTTTGAACTTTTGTCTAAAATCAATTTTAATCTAAAATAATAATTCCAGGACACGTTCTGCACGCCCTATTTTTGGCTTGAGATAAAACTGTATTTTTGTCTGGAAACTGAACTGAGATAACACTTCTCCCACACTCCGAATCACTCTGCCATGTCCACTCTTTGATTTTATCAGAGGCGAATTTTGCGTCCTCAAACAATTCAAATATAATTTTATTCATAGGCTGTTGCACCAGTGTCTTCATGACCAAAAAGAGATTTTATTGAATGCAATTTTTTTTCTCTATTTATATATTCGCCTATTTTTCAGTATATCAGAAACTGTTATCATATCATACCTATACTTATATATTCGCCTATTTTTCAGTATATCAGAAATTGTTTATCATACCTATTTACGTTACTTCACTTAAGAGTGCTGCGTACAACTCCTCGCACACGTTTTCATACTTGTTCTTTGGAAGCACTCATATTTAACCAGAATTTGTCAAGCTTTGACGCAGTGTTCCTGTTAGGCTTCCTTCCACTAACCAGACTCATATCCGTATTTAGCATCAATTAATATTAGAATGCACAATGACCTGCACGCCAGAGCAAGATGACATTGCTTCTATAGCAACAAATTGAGCACAGTAGTGGGACTGCTATATCTGTGCAAGTTCAACTAGAATTATAGCATGGAAAAATGAGGTGTAATACTTATTTATGTCACGAGAGCAAAACACATTACGCTACAGACGCCTCCAAGAATAGAGGAACATTTTGCTTCGTGTCTTCTAAAAGGCTGTAATGTAATGAATATATCCCCCATAAGATTATAATACATATATCCTGCTGCACTGTTACCGGGTTGCAGATTCATTGGATCATTGATATGTATTTTCTTTCTGACACAACCATCTCCATCGTTTTAGAAGTTATATCTGATTGTAATCTCATCCCTTTCCACATTCGTGTCTAAAACTTGTGCTCTCTTTTACCTGACAGACGGAAGCGACCCCTGGCTGATGCGTCCGTCCAGCCCGTCGCTTCTGCGCATGCCTGGGAGTGGGACTTCCGGTGAAAACAACAAGGCGGCCTCGGCTACGATGGATGTAGACATCAAGACGGGCCGCATCTACCTGAAGGACCTAGTGTGTTACCTGTCGCTATTGGAGGGAGGTGGCCCCGAAGATAAATTGGAGTGTAAGACAATTTTTTACAAACGATTTTCCTTTTTACTGCAGTAGTTTGGTTCATTTTTGGGAAAAATAAATGCTTTAATTTTTTTGTTATCTCTGTCGATAACAAAAAATCATGTATCATTTTTGGATTTAGGTTTTTTTTTCAAATGTTTAACAGACTTATGCTTGAAGTCTATAAGTGTAGGATCGTTATTATATTTCTTTTATAAATTTATTCAATTCAACATTCAAGGTTCCTAACCATTAATTTCACATTTAGAGTGCCACTGCAATAGCTCATATCCTTGATTTATCTCTAAAATCCTTCCTGATGGAATCAGTACTTTGTAGGTACTGTGGAGGAAACCTATGAAAGTCTATGGTCAGACCTTGTATCCCATCGAGTTTGAATTATGTAGCGATTCAAACGAGATGGGATCGAGCTCTGACCCTAAACTTGAATAGGTTTCTAAATCTATCTCACCCTTCACATTGACTAATGGGCTAACCATTGTGACACAATCCCCCATTGAGTATTTAATGTGTGTAGGATACAAATGCCCAATGTTAGGTTGCGGGGGGAAAATACCAGGGGTGAGATAAAGTACTTTAAATGCCCTCGTCGAAATGGCAGACGACAGTTGTTCTTTGGAGTTCTCTTCTGAGAGACTCTCTTCTTACCAAGGTTTGGGCGTGGTCGGGTGTGAAGGGCATGGGGTGGAGTCAGTCAAATACTAATAACAGCCTCTCCTCCCAACAAACACACACTCGCACTCGACACCCTCAACCCCCCCCCCCCCATCAACCCTCTGATTGAGTATTGCACACCTTCACCTCTGAGGGTGGTATAAAGTTACACTTGTAGACTATTTTGATAGCTCTGATAAATGATCTCCATGTACCTATAGGATTAATAGACTGCTTTGTTGAGGAAATAAAATTAGCTAACAGGTTAAAAAAGTAATATGAAAAGGTTGGCAGCTTAGAATGCCTTAAACAATCCATGTTATTATAGTTGGGTGGTTGGTAAGTAGTAGATGAAATGCTTCAATTTTCATATATTCCACATCGACATTCTTATCATTAATCTTGACCCTCATCTTCGGTTCTGCAGAATAATCTCACGCGTGAAATAGTTTTTTCCAATTATTCCAATACTGATAGTCGCACAATAGTCATAAAAAGTCATAAAAATTGATTACTTGATGCTCGGGACTTGGGACAACCATGCAGACAGCTGCCATCCCACCAGATGCTCTTAGATAAGTTGTCGGGGGAGGAGCAAATAGGGGACACTTTCAAATGCTCCAACCCAGTGTGTTCTAACCAAATTCATCTCACCCCTGGTACCCCCCCCCCCCCCAATAGACCTAACATTGGGAACTTGTATCCAACGCCCTTTGATTATTTAGATAAAAATACTCAATGGGGATTATGTCACGAAGGTTATCCCATTAGTCAATGTGAAGCTAGATAAATTCAGAAACCTATTCAAGTTTAGGGTCATCTCGTTTGATTCGCTACATAATTCACACAGCTTTGCCTTGTGAATTGCTATGCGATTCAAACTCAATGGGATACAAGCTCTGACCCTAAACTTTCAGTGGTTTCGTCTATGATAACCAATACAATGAGCAGATAGTTTCTGACACAGACGGATAAGTGCAGGGCTCGTAGGTTGTTTTTACTTCCAACTTACCGTTGCTCGATACCACATGTGAGACATGCGTCAACTGACATCACACCAACAGACTTTTTTTCTTTTTTTTTGGAAAATGATTTTTTATTGACATATAAAGGATTCACATATAAAGCACGTGATTTTCAGCCAATAATGTCAAACAAACACAAAAGTCAATACAATTACTAGACAAAAGAGTTATCAACGTCTGATTAACTTTCATATCAGTTCTAAATCTCAAACATTCACATAAAGTTAACTTAATCTCAGAGATTACATAGATTTTTTATTCAAAAGACTCACAAAAAAGAGGCAACATTGACATGTGACACCAATAATGTTTTGGATACTTTCCCTAACCCAAAAAGGGTTGCTATCTCCTTAATGGGTTTGCTCTATGATAGCAAGTACCTCCCACAGTCCCGCCCCCTCCTGCACCTGTTATTACCACTGCAGAGGTTTTTCGGCACCTGACCCTCTACTTTACATACAGTTCCATATACCCCTCTACTACACTCTACACCTACTTTCCCACTTGAAAACTCTCAAAACAACGTACCTAAATGCAGCAAACTTGCACCTAAATATAGATTGAATTGCGGACTGGTGTAACCAAATTATATATTTGGGTGAATGTTAACGAACTGTTCATGAAATATCAACATGTGTAGGTATCTGCTACATGTGAGCGCAACTTTCGTCAAACTCTGAAAGACCACGTTAGGGGAATGGAGTAAATTGTTTGGATACCTCGTTTGTGGCTAGTTACAGTTTGTATTCAGTGTCACATTGGTCTTACGATCCCAGAAGGTCTGGTGTCATTTCTGCCATGCTCTGATTATGATACTACATATCTCATGGCAACTCCCAACTTATTCTTGCTCGGTGCATATGAAAATGCTCTATAACAGCAGTTTTTATCAAAAAATTACTTTATATGAGACGAGGCATTTTTAATACCTGATTTAAAAAAAATTGTTTTGCTTTGTAATCAACCATTCCTTCATTCAAAGTAGCATCACTGTTGGGGAAAGGTAAAATTTAAAGCCACATCATCATGTACATACATCTTTTTAAACTTGCACTTGTCAATGATGCTAATTAAAAACTGCGGATGTTTTTGTAGGTGTCAGTTACTCAGTCTGTAAACTACATCTGAACCGAAGTTGGTGATTCTAATAAATGCTGCAGATCCACCTGACAAGGCTCACATGTCTGGAGACTGATTTAATTTTTTTTTTTTTTTTTTCGGTTGAGTCTAGAAGTGCTTTCGCCTCGTTTTCTAAATATGGAGACTGATTTAAAGTTTACCAACTCCAAGTGATCAACTTTTCTTCTGATCAAGCGATAACTTCGTAAACAGCCACAGTAATTACAAGCTAGCACGATCGTCTCACTTTGTCGACAGTGGATTCCAGTGATAGAAGTCAGTGATTTATAAAGGAGATTGGAGGTTCGGAAAGGGGGTAGTGAAGGGTAAACGGAGGAGGCGGAAGGGTGTGGCACAACGCCCCGTCAGGGTATTTTGGGCGAGGAGGGTGGGAGGGTGTTCACCTATGACGTGTTAATACATGTATGTAGTTATATTTTAGGGAGGAGTCTGTTGATATTCTTGGTAGATTGAAGAAATGAGCCTTCTCTTCCAGCCTCCCATACCTGTTCTGTAGGCTGTATCTATATCTCCTATCATGAACAATCTCAGAAGCAGAAGTTTAGTTACGATCCATGCTCCCTTCCAAGATATTTTAGTTTTGGGGTGAAGCCTCTAAATGTTCTTTACCAATGATGTAGTTGAATATCTTAAAATGAAAAAAAAAACATGTACTTCAGCTGTCGCTAATTGTGATTATTTTCTGTTTTCAGTCATGTTCCGGTTATATGATTCTGACGGCAACGGAATCCTCGATGCCAGCGTAAGTGTTGCCCCCTACAGGGGAATAAGGGTATCATTATCATATTGGTGGTATCAATATCATAAGATTTTAATGCCATGCGACTGAAAAAAACCGTTGAACATTTTGAGATAGTGTACCACCATCATTGTGGTTACACAGAAACATCTCTTGTAATACTATGATAATATCAAAAAGTTAAATGATAAGAAACATATATTCCTATGCATGTACTTAGTTACTTCCCCAAAATATCAAAGCCAGTCTTTCTCATATCATGTCCATGTGGTGTGGGATGAAAAGAATATCCCTCTTGCTTTGGTCAATGTGTAGGGGTGAAATTCCTACCTATACTGATATAATAGATTAAATCACCACCGATGTGGTGTAAGCCAATGAGAAAAGCCACGATGGAAAAGCTTAACTTTGAGTTAGTCCATATATACCCTGAGACGTTAAAGAAACAGAAAAAAACAAACCAAATTCTTGAAAATGTGGCTAGAATGGCATTTGATTAATCATATATATTGGGATGGAATGATTTGCCACCAGTGTCAGAGTAGAGATTACCTGCATTTATTGCAAAGTCTTTTATAGAGTAGAATTTTACTCACTCACTCTAAAGCATATAATTGGGTGTTCCTCAGACCCATGTCTCTAGATCGTTAGACTGACTGTATGCTGTTTTCTGTTCACAGGAGATTGAGAGTATCGTGAACCAAATGATGAACGTGGCCGAATACTTAGGATGGGACGTGTCCGAGCTGAAACCCGTGAGTCGAATCAACGCTTCTGTGATATACTAGTGTCTGAAAAAGATAATGTTATATACCGGTGCACGAATGTCTCATTTATACGCCATAGTAGGGTTGATTTTATTCGACCACACAGTGGGGTACTATATATAATACTACCCTCCGTACCACATGACCAGCAGATGTTGACATTCGTGTAGTGTTGTATCATTTCGATGGTCGAATGTCGATGAAATCCTAAGTTCCAAAATGTTGTTTTAATTAAATCCCGGTATATAATAATAAAGAGACAGGATGAGTGTACCTGAATTGCATCTGTTCCTCGACATTTTGGTTGGATATGCTCGCTTTGTTCTTCGAACTGGGTGAGTACTTCCTACCAAAATATCTGTGAACAGATTCCATTCAGTTACACTAACCATCTCTCCTAATAATGATACTTCAATTTTGTATGAATATCTTCAAAATTCCATTTTTATTCACTGTCACTTTTCATCCTCATTTCCTATTATGGAAAAATGCAAAATTCCAATGAAAAAATACACCAGTATCTTTAACATGGTGTTCCCATCGAGGACAGGACTTTTTGCCATGCCACAACCTTTAACTTGACGTCTGAAGAGACACTTGTTTAAACTGTGTTTTCTTTGTAAACTAAACAGAGAACCTAACAGTTACCCCAAAATTGTTGACATACAGCCCAAAGAGGCATTCGTACATTAGTATCAGCGGTAAACGGATCGGCCTAGTCTCGTATTGCCATTAGAAATTACGTTTAGTCAATGCTGCCATGTCTGATAGACCCTGAATAATGTTGTGATTTGAGGCAAAGCTATAGTCCAAGTTTTTATTGTCTCTTTAATATATCGTATATTGTGATTTTCAAAAAAGATATAAATAATTGAGGTTAAAATTAGATTTGCATTCATCCTTCAATGTGTGGTGTCTCTTAGAACGTCAAAGCTCTATGTCAATAATGGTTTAATCACAAATTCCAGTTCGCAAACGTTGTAAAAGGCAAAGCTTAGGCCTTGAAATACATTATGTAATACTTTTCGCTGACTAAGCCAGGTTAGTTGCTCGGCCGTAAAGGACTGTCAGTTTCATGGAAGTTTGAGTCGTTGCTGGTTATCGATTTTGAATATAAAATCAATAACCATCCAGCGTCGGCAGGAAAATGCTTCCACGTTGAAGAAAGCGGGCACAAATCAAGAGAAAAGAAATAACAACTTGAGCAACAAATCACCAACAAACTTAGAGAAATGAGCAGCAGATTTTGAAGTTGACTAAATATGAGTGGGCCGATGAGATCCGAAACCACTAACCGGGAACAAACAACCAAATAAGACCTCACCCACCAAGTTCCAGTCGCCTGTACTTAGAGATGGCAGTATTCCTCTTTTCCAAGGAAATCTTTTTTTTATTTTCAATTTATGAAATAATTTTTTCTTTTGTAAAACAAAGAGAAAAAAATTGAGCCTCATCCACACCGATAAACAGTAGTTAAAACTTCCCCACACACCCCAGCCCTAGTCCATGGCTAATAACGATATTTTTTCCATGTTTTCTTAGTCTCTCTGAGGCAGTAGATTCAATGTGGAAAAAAAGAGTCCTATTTTTTCATGACCCCAACATACATCCCTGTGAAATCAAAAATTAAATCATGAAGTAGGTAGTATGGATGAGGATAGCTAAAAATAAAAGAAAAATGGGAAAACTCCTTAAACATTTATTGAAGGAACTGGGGGGGGGGGGGGGGCAAACGAAGCACAAGCTCTTTAACAGTGTGACACTGTGGCTATTTAAAATATCGATAAAGAAGTGATATAATCTATTAGATAAAGTTCTACTCTTAAATATATTTCTACTCGAGGTTGACGGCCACCTCTCCACAAAAAAATCGTTTTTTCTTTAAAGGTTTTCATTTATCATGAAGGATAATATTTTCCCCTATCTTCCAGCGGCTCCAGCGTAATATTCTATGACCGCAACTCGTATAATTTACTATATACCCAAGCCGTATATACTGTAAATACGCACCGTTTCGACAGATGACTAAAAATACTGTACGGACCGCCGGTCCGTACACTAAAATACGGACCACCTTGCCATACATGTTTATCAAAAAATTGGTTGTTAAGCCAAATGAAATTGATTTTTTTTTAAATTTCGGGTATATAGTAAATATATAACGTCCAACCATACTTGTACAATTCACAGAACTCGATGATAATTTACCGTTTGTACGGAACTCGGCATAAATGCCTTGGTCCGTACAAACCGTAAATTATCATCTCATTCCGTGAATTGTACAGCATGGTCAGGACGTTCTATATAATGTACCTTACGTTGTTGACCCATTCACCCATACACTCTCTGTATGTGCTGATGTGGTGTTTTTGGTGTTTGCAGATCTTACAAGACATGATGATAGAGATTGACTACGACTCTGACGGCACCGTTTCGTTAGAGGAGTGGAAGCGGGGCGGAATGACCACCATCCCGCTCCTCGTGCTTCTCGGCCTCGACACGGTGAGGCGCCACCCTATCACCGCCACGCTCTCCAAGCAGATGTCTGATAGCACCTCCCCCAACCCTAACTGGAATTGGACGCCTTGAGCCTTTTACCATTTGAACCCGCTGTCAGCGCGAAAACGCGGACACCTTGAGGCTACCCTGTGGACGCCGTGAGCCTACCCCATTTTAGTTCCCATTGGCGGGTTAGGGTTAGAAAAGGGTTGGATAAGGGTTAGGGTTCTATATATATATGACTATAAACCAGTGCAATTGCACTTTTCAAAGTTTTTACACCTAGAAGCTCAAGGCCATCAAAACGGGGTAGGCTCAAGGCGTCCACAGGGTAGGCTCAAGGCGTCCACAGAAAGGCTCAAGGCGTCCAGGGCTCAAATCGTCCCGGGCTCAAGGCGTCCATAAACCATTCTGGCTAGCAAGACTCTGCTCTGTGTTTGGAAAGCGGAACTAAATTTTTAATTGATTTCATTCACGTTCTGAATAATTACGTGTTTCTTATTTGTCATCTAGAGATTTCTTCGGTGTAGCGCTGCCCTATATAATTTAGAGACTAGATTCATTACTTATTATTATATAAACATCATAAGTATTATATTTTGTCACGTCTACTATAATTGTGCAAAGAATTGAGAAAAAAAATGTAAATGTCTGTTGAGGAAACTAAATGTCTGTTTGCAAAGAAATAATTGAAAAAGTCCTGAAGATTTATACTTTTGGGATCGCCACCTGTATTGAGTGGAGACCTGAATTAGCTTGATGTTTCCAGAACAGTTTATTATACAACCTGCATTGTTACGGATACCCTATTTGGCCATCTTAATAAAGAGACGTCTTAGATAAAACACGTTTAATGCCTGATAGAGACTATTTTGTGTAGAAATCACATTGTGTTCTTTGTTTGTGGATACAGAATGTCAAAGACGACGGAACGCATTCATGGCGGTTGAAGCACTTCAACAAACCCGCCTATTGTAACCTCTGCCTGAATATGTTAGTTGGACTAGGAAAGCAGGGCCTCTGCTGCATATGTAAGTATCTATTAAGTGGCTACTTGATGAGCAAACTTCCCACTTCTTAAAATGATATCAATGAACAAAAAAAATCGATTGGATATTTCTCACAAACCAAACAACTCCAGAAATTCAAGATGATGGTTTTTGTTTAATGCTTATACAAAAATAGAAAAAAAATACTTATGACAAATGGAAATTCTCATAGTTATTTTAGCTTGTACTGAAAACTGGCTGTATTTGGATGCCTATTTCTGATGTTTTTGCTGATTGGTTTTATTTCTTAAACTGTAGCTTTAGGAACTGTTGAAATGGACGATTGACATAAGTGAAAACTCTTTGGGTATTGTGCACTTGAGAATAACCGTAATTCTAGGATCTTGAACGATCAGAAATATTGTCTTTGTTCAGGCAGAAAAAGAGACAACACATTTTGTTTGTCAAATATTGAGTCGATACAAATTCTCTGGAAAACGAGGCATCAGAGATCTCAGAATTTAAAAAAAACAATTTGAAAAGACCCCGACAAATAGCTTAGTAAACTATTTGGTAAAATATTACGTCGTCCGAGCTGGCTTCAAAGTGTGCTGGTAGTAATGATGACATCTTACCGTAAATGAAGCTGTGACCACTCACTAATTGATTGGTCGGTGACATTTTGTCAGTCAATCACAACACGTATTCAAGGTATGGTGGTACTTTTATATACCACCATACTATGCTAGTATATACAAATGTAATTGATACCAAGGTTGGTATTTGTGTAACATACTGGCATAGTTATATAATAAGGGTTTGTATCTCCTATGGTTTTAGAAAGGCTCCTCACACCTTGTGGGGTGTTTTTGGGGTGTTTTCATTTTAGAAACAAATTGTTTTGGGTATATTTACATAATAATGTTATTTTTTGCAGTCTGTAAATACACAGTTCATGAGCGATGCGTACAAAGAGCGCCGGCGTCGTGTATCACCACCTACGTCAAGTCCAAGAAAACCTCACCCGTAAGTCTCTCCATTGAGGTGGCACTTTTCCACTTTCCCATGGAAGTCCTTTGTTTTCACTATCTTTTTACAAAATAAAGATATCATAAAATGAGCATCGTTAACGCCATTATAGTAGTGCGCTGAACCTCCCTGCAGACCCTCAACCCCATTCCATGCCCAACACCAATGTATTTTCAAGTTTTCTTGGTCTCTTATAGGCGTTCAATTCCACATAAAAAAATAATTCCCCTTTTTTTATTGATCCCAACTGACATCCCTATTTAACTGCTTTTAAAAAGTTTTTGTTATTGAGTTGACGCCATCAGAATTCTGCATTGATTCAAACGCAAGGCAATATAACAATGGCAGTTTTCCTCTTTTCAATAAAATTTCTCCTATCATTATCAGTTTCTGAGATTTCTTTTATTGTGTGTAAAGCAACGAGAGAATAAATTGGGCCTCACTCCCACCAATAAACAGTGGGTCAAAACCGCCTAAAAAATCCCAGCCCCATTCCCTGGCCAATCACAATTTGATTTCCATATTCTCCCAGTCTCTCGGGAGCAGTAAATTCCACATGAAAAATGTTTTTCCCATGACCCCAACTGACACCCCATTAACTTTGTCTGAGAGTATTCCAAAGAATCATTGATGCCCCCTGTATAGGGGACAGAGCCATTGTTAGTTCATGATGCAGTCACAAGGTGGCTAGCAGTATGGCAGGCCCCTTGGGGGGACATATCTATATTCTGGCTCTTTGTTCTTACAAAATACATCTGTCTTTCAATGTTTTACCATGGTTCCCTTGACTCTCTACACCCATCCCAGAGCAGGATGAGATAATGATTAAACCCAGGACATGATGTTTTTCACATGGAGCACTTTTATATGTATGTGAGCAAGGCTAGAATTGTGACACTTCCCAATTATCACTCACTTCTTTTGCACCTCCATTAGTGAAGGACACCTACTTTTTCACCTCCATTAGTGAAGAACTCCTGCTCGAGGGCCGTCATGGCAGCCCCCATAGCTCATAGGTTATATGCCGTATATCCCCGGCATCCCCTGCGACACCTAACCACAAACAAACAGGGCATGGTGATCAGATGATTTTATGATGAGATGTACTGAGATGAATAGTCCAGTCTGCTTCGGTTTGCACCTGGCCGTATGAATTAAGTGCTGTCAAACTAAAGCAATGTTTTGTTTCAAATTGAAGTGGCAAGGTAGAAATTGAGACCTATCCTAGTAGTAGTGCTACCCCCAAAAAATACGTATATACCTAAGCATGCCTAAGATTAGATTTGATATTGATCCAAAACCGTCCTATATTTTTAAGACTTTACACTGGTAATACTTAGCAGGATGGGATTTATTGACACTTTTCACATAAATATTATAGATTCATGCATTCAATATATAATGTCAGAGACCAGTCACAGTACCACTCGGAGTCAAAGTACCATCAAGTGGTTTGCGTTGATGTGTGTAGTTCTCAATTTATTTCCAGCCTTACTGAACATTAAAAGCATATTGAAACATATCTTCATTTCATAAAAACTGTGAAGGTAAATTGTCCATATTCCTTTAATCGAGCATATAAATACCACTGAGATAAATGATAGTCATTTCAGGCATTCTAGGCAGACCAACCATTATTAGAAGTTATGTTACTACTAAGTACTCTACAAACTGTAAACAAGGTGTTAAGTATTCTCCTAATTGTTCCTTGTACCAAATTTGTTTCTTAAAACTTTGGAGACATTTGTTCCGTAAAATTATGACTGCACTGGATGACATGAACTCCTGGCTAGACCATCAAAAAGGCTGAGGTCTAAGGCTAAGCCTCATTATTGAGACCAATGTACATGTATATGCTATGTACAACATTCAACGCGATTGTAAGAACCTAGTCTCAATAAAGAAATTTGTCAAAAAAAAGAAAAATGTACACATACACTTAGCAGTGAACATTAAAAGGTGTTAAAGCCACTGGCTGCACCACCGCTTTGAGGTGTGAAAGCGACCACCAGTCGGCCCCCGGCCATTAGCAAGGGCGGTACTCTGGATGGTACTTCGACTGGCAACCAAGGTGTCACATCATAGAGTGACAACAACCCACAATTCTCAACTCTTTATACCCCGAACGAGTTTAATATATAGGTCGCCTTACATTGGAGAGTCCTGGTTTATGACCTTCGGAGTATTCCCCTTCTCGTTTACAGCAGACTATGAACCACCATTGGGTAGAAGGAAACTGCCCCGGAAAGTGCGATCGGTGCAAAAAGTCTATCAAAGCCTACAATGGCGTCACTGGACTTCACTGCCGATGGTGCCAAATGACGGTAGGTTTGTCTAATGACTCTCTTCTAATTTTAACGAAACGACAATTTAAAAAAAGATTAGATGGACCTATGGGAAGGTGGGATAGTGGCAACAAGTTATACGTTATCATGACGTTTATCGTCTCTTAATAACTGCATCATACTACAGTAAAACCCCGCTTAAGGGGATACCCTCCGTACCGAGCAAAGTGTCCTCTTACGCGGGGTGTCTAATTAAGCAGGGTTAGAATAAACTAAATTTGTACACGCTACTAAAAGGGGATATCTTTATGGAATATTCAACTTATCACCATACTTTTTACCTATTGTATTATAGAAGGTGAGTTGAAGTGATGATAGACTGCGGACTAGTTTGTACAGGGGAATGCCAGAAGTATCTTAACTCCCATAAATCCAGAGAATCCACGAGCTCTCTGAAAACTTGATGAGTGTTTGGTCTGTGTCCCCATTCGCCTTCGAGTTTGGAGTGTGGAGTAATATGAACGAGGTGATAGCTGAGTGAATATTTTAAAGCGCTTCAAACGAGATGGTGAATAGAGACTCAGACCAAACACGAATGTGTTTCTGAGAAACCGTTTCTGATTTTAACTTAGCCTGCAAATATCTATCTGTTTACTGAGTATGAGTTACCGTACTTGCAATCCTGTTGAGTAAGAGTTCCTAATGCTAAGCCTATTGTCATTTATACCAGTCTAGGGTAATAACGTAGACGAAGTAATGCAGTTTAAAAATGTAAATAATTCATTTACATTTTTGTTGTAAACAATATAATATATAAAGTTTTGAAGTACTGTGAAGTATTAGAAACCTATGTAACATAAGGAAAAAATAAAAAAAGTTTGCCAAAAAAAAATCTAATATAATGTTGAATGACTGGGTCTGGTGAGTCAGTATGACAGCAGCGTGTGCCTGCTGTGAATACCTCTGGTGAATGTGGCTGAACATGACCCACGCTGAACCTCCTGTTTTTCCTCTCCAGCTTCACAACAAGTGTGCGTCACAGATGAAGCCGGATTGTGACTTTGGTGACTTCCGGGAGCACATCTTGCCACCGACCGCAGTCTGCCCTGCCGTCCTCGTACGTGCACTTCTCCGTCCCTGTTTCCATTTACAGTTTATAAAATAATCTTTTTTTTAAATTTTAATTTTTTAGATTTTTTTATAAAATAATCTTTCTCGTATATCCGGGATATCAGCTTTCCACTTTGCCAAGTAAATCCACTTTGTTATGTTCAGTATGTGAAATTCCGTTTCCTGGTTTAAAACAAAGATAGTATTAATTGAGTCCCATTCACACCATCAGAACATTGGTTTAATCCTCCCCAAAGACCTCAGCCCTCTGCCGTGTCTGACACCGACGTGCTTTCCATGTTTTCTCGGTCTCCCTGAGCCAGTAAATTCCACTTGAAAAATAATTCCACTTTTATTAATGACTCTACCTGCCATCCCTGTAATATATTAAAGTCATTTACGAGAGTAAAACAGTGGCTTGACCCTCTCAGTCTCTCTGAGGCAGTAAATAACACATGAAAAATATTCACTTTTTTTAAAACAAATTTATTTTAGACTATCGAGCATTCATCCTTGTTGGATGTTCTTCACTGTCATAGTCACACGACTATTTACAATAACTTATTGTCATTTTTATATAGAGCCCTTCATTAGGTGTTCAAACTGTACCATCTATCTTTTCTGACCAGGAATCTAGCTTTAGACATTCATTACTATTTTGGTCTAGGATTATTGCTGAAATAAGCAGCATTGAAATTCGCTATTCAACGGAAAAAATCAAGCAGATTTCTTCGTATGTTGTTAGGACCGACAAGTGAATTCTGGAAGTGATAAAAAAGATGCGAGTGCTTCTGGATCGTCCAACGAGAACCTCGATTCATTACAAGCAGAAAATCCTTTACAGGTAAGAGTAGCCGAACCGCGACCAATAACGAAATACAACACAGACATTTTTTCAGGAAAAACAGAGAATCATACGTAAAAGCGTTGTGTACTTTTAGTTTATCACTCATTTGGTTTGGTTGTAGTTTTCCTCCTTCAGTGCCACTATGTAAACGAATTTTGTTTCCTTTAACATTATCATTATTTAAAAAAAAATTCAAGTAAAGACATACAAATCACCCAAACTGGGCGGTTTTAAATGTAGTCAACATCAGGCCATCCTGGTAAAGGTTCTTCAATAATTGAATGTGAAATATACCGGTAATTTCTATGCAATTAAATCTTTGTCAGTTTGATTAATTTTGAAATGTGTAAATGAATCCCCTGTTTTGTGGAGCGGTTTCTAACATGATACATTTGTTAAAAGATATTAACCTCACACTATTTCAATAACAATTTTTGTTGTAACATATTTACGTGGTAAGGGTTAATTAAGGTAACACCTCTGTGACTATTCTACTGTTCAAGGCAGCTTCACAATGCCTCCTCTTCTTGCCTGGTGGTGGTAGTCATGCTATTCGTTGTGTATTAAGCAGTCGGTACAAAGAAGTCTCAAAAACTTACTGTAAGCCAGAGAAAAAAAAAGAAAAGAAAAAAAAAGAGAGTCGAACTTCGATACGGATCAGGATCTGTGATATTCGTCACGACGACGGAAGTTTGTAGCCAGACATATCCAGGATCTTAATGAATAAAAATCTAAAACAAAGGAAACGGAATCTAATACAAAGAAAACCTCAGTAATTTGTATCGGCTCCCAGCCAAATATTTTAGTTTTCATTTATACACAAGGCTGAAGCGTTTCACCATGCGGTATCCAATTGCGAGTTTCTTATGATGCTATGAAAACCTAGAGTTTAATTGCTTCAACAAAGGATCAGGACTCTAGTGTGTCGCTTCAAAATTAATGCTTTGGACAAGGGTGTGATGTAAGTGCTAAGATTCAGGACTGAATGAGATAAGATATGCAGTAGACACTAGTGTTTAAGGGTGTCAGGGTTGAGAGTTTGGTGCACAGTGATATAAACGAGGAGACAGCTGAGTGAATATCACATATCGTTCAAACAAGTTGGAGAACAACGACTTTGACCAAAACAAGTTGCTTTGTGTATTTATCTCACCCCTGTACACAATGAAAGCATGGGCGACACACAGGGTATAGACCATGGAGAACAGACTGTAATACTCGTATGGGCATGGATAACGAGTTCCCAATGTTAAGCTGATGGGACAAAAATACCAGGGGTGAGAAAAACACCACTATTATATGAAGAGACAATTATCGATGGTTTTGTGGACAGGCGGTTGTAAACCACGAGAGGTTGATATGTAGTAATACACGAGCACTAGCGAGAATATTACGACCTCAACCTCGAGTGGTATATAGAGCTGCCTGTCCACATAACCATCGTTTGTTGCATTTACTATCCATCTTTCCGAATAAATTAAACCCAGTAATTGCCATATTAAAGGGTGTAACAATAGGGACTATTTCTTTGCTCTATAGAACAAGTGGACTATTTTCCCTGTATACCATGGTTTTGAGGCTGTATACCACAGATTTAAATCCTTATACGACAGTTATGGTATCTGACAGGTTTTATATTGGGTCGTAGTTTACTGAGCCCCCATACATTTTCAATGGGGTCTTTGTATACGATGGATAATAAATGTATGTAGGAGATAAGATACTGCTGTAAGTAAACATATACATATTTGTACATATACTGGCGACTTGATGCTCTCACTGCTTTGTCTGACACGTGTGTACATACTGGCCGGCGTGGGTTGTGTGCCCAGCGGCCATGGCTTTATACTAACACGTACTAACTAACCTCGGTGTTTTCTCTCTCTCCTTTGACCACACCTCACAGGGTCAGAGCTCGTTTCAGATTACAGTACCCGATGACTGCCAACCACTCATCATATTCGTTAATCCTAAGAGTGGCGGCAAGCAAGGAGCCCGGTGAGTGAGACCGTTAAGCTCCGTTCACACATGCCGACGCCACGCCGCGCGTTACCACACGATCTGTCCCGACTCGTTTTTCAGGCTCATTGCGTCGCAGTTTATCCATTGTGATATCATTGTAACCGTATTAAACAGTGGTTATCTTTGCCAAATTCTAGCCCTTCTGTTCACTACTTAAATTTTTCGCATATTTTAGAAAAGTACAACCAAATGATTTTGTGTCTGGAGTAGAGTATAAGTTTTATTGCTATATTAAAAGCTGACTAGGTATAACAAACTTATCTGATAAATATTCATAAGTTGTCAATTTGCGTCTAAAAGTACAGAATCTGAAGTGTTTATGTTCCTTGCCTCATTCCAATATATCGGGTTAAAAGTAGCAACCATTTTCCCTTTTCAATGTTTTTTATAGCATCGGCTTTATCCAGAGATGTTGCTAGCTACGTCTTCAATACAATAAATACAATAATACCTATTTCTTTTTCAGAATACTTCGTAAATTCCAGTATTTATTGAATCCCCGCCAAGTATATGATCTTCTGAAAGGTGGGCCCCACGACGGGTAAGTGTCACCCTGAGTCCTGCTCACGGTCTCAACTCACTTATTTTCTATAATGATAACCACAGCATTGTTGTAATGATATGTTAAAGGATTCAGTTCCAGTGAATATTGCTTAACTTGAAAGAACTATTATAAAGACAGCTGGGCATGAGAAATAAGATGAGACGAGTTTGGCGGAATATTAAGTTTATATAAACATGATAGTATAAACAGTTACAGAAACCGACCAAGTTGTAATATTGAGGGGGACAAAAATTCGTGACTTCTTAGATGAAGGCCATTGTAGTCTGTTTACAGACCGTACCACCTAAGGCTTACGGTCTGTAAGGGTCTAACAGAACACGGCTCTGATTTGCCAGTTCCCTGGGCACTGATTGCAGAAAGGAATTCCTTGATTGGCTGTTCTAATTTTAGTGCAAACCCAAGCCTGAGAATACCACGATTCTGGCACTATTCTCTGAATCAGTATAACTCTCCGAGCTGATGTATTTAGTACATGCCCAGTAAAAGCTTCTGTAGGACCTCTACTTGAAGAGCAATACACTTGTTACTGGCAAATCAGTCAGGGCAGCTTAGCACCAGTAGAGGGAGGAATTCCTGACTCAAAATGGCACCGATAACAGATGCGGTGCCGACCGTACATGCGTGTAGCCAGTCTTTATAATAGCTGGATAACTTCCTGGTGTTCCCTGTGAAATGATCCCGCCCATATATCAAACAGTAATAAATCCATTTACTTTTAACTCAATGAAATGGAATAAAAAGGATCATTAATGTTTTTATTGGAGACGTATAGTTGAAGATAACAACTGACTATTCAGACTTCATTATTTCTTATTCTAGTGATATTTTGTAGTCTACTGATGCCACCATGCTCGGGATACGTTGGTGTTATTGTAAGTCCATGTATTTTTTGTGTTCGCAGTCTTCAGTTCTTTAAGGAGGTGCCCAGGTTCCGTGTGATGGTGTGCGGTGGTGACGGGACAGTCGGCTGGCTGCTCGAGGCCATGGGTGAGTTTTTTGTTTGTTTGTTTTGGTAGTTTAACGTCCAATTTGTTCAATTAGACTTACTTTGGGTTTGATCGAATCTATGAGATGAATGTAGGAAGAAATCCCACCCCTACACATTTACCGAGGTGAGAGTTCTTTTACTTCCTACACCACATAGACATGGTATGAGAAGGATTGGCCTTTGATATAGCAGTAAATCTACCACTGCTGGGGGTGAGGGAGAAAAGTGGCTGCAGTGGGACCCGAATTAACAAAGTCCCGTGCTCTTTACCACTGAGCTAACTCCCATCCCACCCCGGTCGCTTTAGTTATGCTTGCGTGCAGGCATATCCGGTCTGCACCACGAGGAGGCGAGGCGACCAAGAGGGTGAACAGATTGGTAATTTCTGTCCACCCCAGCAGACCCCATGGGTGAGTGCTCGCGCCCCAACACTCCGCAGATGGAGATGTAGACGTAGCAGGAATGTCACACATATAACAGGGATGTCAGAGTCCAGGGAAATCCATGAAATCACGGTCTTTATAAAACACAGAAATAATGTCATCACTGTTTAAAAGCCTCAAAAGAACCCGAAGAGAGAGAGAGTCAAGACGTGTGCGTTTGCAGTACGTGAAAAAAGATTCTACGGGAGAAAAGCGTCTTTACGCACCATCCTAAGGAAAAGAAATTTGAAACAAATTCAATCTGTGTATGTCAACCTCATATTGTACCAGGAACCCCATATACCATGTAGTTTATGGATGGCTCCTTTAATGAGTGAATCAAGGAAGAGGCCATCCATAAAGTAATTACACAGAATTTCTGAATTGTTTTATCCCCCACCCCGTAGAACAAAAAAGGAGCATACACAAACTTTCTACAATTTTTACCCCCCCCCCCTCCCCCACCACCCCGACGCCCACCCCCACCACCCCTCAATGCCTACGTCCTTTATGGATGGCCCCGGAAATGGATGATATAGTGATTCATGGCAGTTCAGTTAAAAACAGATAATATCACAAAAGTGTTTTTTCATTAAGATTTTACTCTCGGATGTTTTCCTAGTTGCGACTTGCATCCCTAAGTTATCATTGATTACAGACTCGTGTTGGTTCTGTTTATTCACAGACAAAGTGAGCTTCGTCGACCGCCCACCCGTATCCGTGCTGCCTCTAGGGACGGGCAACGACTTGGCCCGAGTGTTCCGCTGGGGCGGAGGTATAACCTTCATTTTCATCTTAGCCAGGATAGATGAGAATCTATCTTAATTTAATAACCTACCCTTTTCTTAATGTCTACGGAGTGACTTTATAAAAACAAATCATTGGACCTATTTAAACCCATATTACTGGTAATTTATTATGGATCTATTATGAAGTAAATATTGGGGCCTCAGTAAACCTCTAAACATTGTTTCTAAGCTGTCAGAAGCAACTAACATAGAACCGCATGTCCACAAAAACCATTGAGTATGGTCTATCTAACAACTACGGAAAGTCAACTGTCTTATACAGTGCAATTCTATCAAATATCTTGTGACACACTTGTTGGGAGCACTTGCTTGTTAACAAAATTGAAAAAAATTGATTCTGTCATTCCATCACTTGATGTATTTCATGGAAGATCTGTACCCCAACAGAATGAAATAAAGACATTTTAACAAATTAAGGAAAAGAAAAAAAAAGTAGTATTTCAGAAGTTAAGAGTAGTATGTTAGACGTTAAGAAATAGAGAAATAAATAAAAAGAGTAAGTAATATTTTTAGCAACTCGAAAACTCCTCTATCTTAGGGTACGAAGGAGAAAGTCTGACCAAGATCTTGCACAAAGTGAGCCGGAGCACGACGGTACTGATGGACCGGTGGAAGATCGAGTTCAGCCAACAAGAGGGGGACGAGGCTGGCGACCCCGTCCCCTGCAACATCATCAACAGCTACCTCTCCATCGGCGTCGTGAGTATACCCACCAGGGGAAAATATCCGTACCAAATCTCCAGAAATAATTCAAATAACCCCCATACTTGGCCAATAAACAAGAGGAGACTGATAAACGGTTCCAAAGTCCTATGTGGACTCTGTATTTAACTGGTGGACTCTACAGGACCAGTAGAGTCACTTATAATACCACCCCGTTACACCTCTCCATCAGGGGGTGGAGACCTACCACCACGTCACCACCTGCCGGATTCACGTGTACGATTCACTTGTAACCACTATCACCTGTATCACATAGCTCTGTTTGGAACTTTACACGAGAGAGATTTTTTTTAGAGAAATCTTGTGGAAATGGGAAAAGTTCGGTTTTGTGCCAAGTGTAATACGAAACATGAAGCATCGACAGGGAAGAAATGTGGTTTTTCTCGCAGCTCGTCAGGGCATCAAATACAGTAGTGAAAAGAACATGAAACTCGGGGCTATTTATACCAGACCGTGAAGGCTTCGGTGAAGTTTTCAACGAATATGAATTCGTATTCAGACATTTCGAGTGTCATCAGATATGCGAAGTCTTCATTAAAACAAATGATAAGTCATTTTGAAGCGTAACTACAGTTGATTTGAATTTACCATGAAGCTGGAATAATTAAATAATTTATGAAATTCTCAGAAATATCTATCAGTCTGCATATTAATGTATCTTTTTCAAATCCACAAACCTGTTAGGCGTAATACTTCGCCCCTTAATTTTGTTGATTACATATATATTTTTAGATATTGTTCATTTGAATATTGACTAACGGATTTGAGTTGGTATGCACCATTGAAGTAGGTCATAATGATTTCATATCATTCCATAAGATGGTGCTTTGGTAAAATACCTTTGTGTCCATTCATCTTAAAAAATCAAGTGTTTGAATTGGTGTGTAGACTCCTGAAATAAAGACAGGTGCAACACATTAGAGACTTCGCATTAATGTACGACTGTAGCATGTTTCAGCTGATACACCAGAATGAATACGAGATTGATAACATAAAACCTCAAGCTGTGTAGCTTCATATATATACTGTAAGTGCCATTATGAATTTACTCGATAATTTGATAAGAATTGTCATATTAAGTGAACAATGGTCAAGCCAGCTCGAAACAACCCCTATCCCCACAGGCTCCAGAATTGGAACTTTTAAAACAGGGTATAGCCACGTCTCACCTTAGAACAATCAAGTAATAGTGAGATTGGTTTATCTTGCAGGATGCATCGATAGCCCATCGGTTCCATATGATGAGAGAACGACATCCAGAAAAGTTTAACAGCAGGTAAAACCTCATCGACATAAGAACAATTTCTATCCGCCTACAAATGAGTAAATACTACAGATCCAGGGCTATATGACATGTTTCAATAGTTTCAACATTTTTTTGAATGTTTAAAATTATGACCTTCTGATTATACCATGAAATCATTTAGGACATTTTAAGCAGTCACTCCTAGATTACTTTCCAATACGTATGAAGTAGATAACATTAGAATTGAGTACATGAGGGCGTATTATTCACTCAGAAGACTAACTCGGAAACACTAAAAAATATCAGTTCAGAATGATAAAGAAGTTGTATAGGGGTCAAGATAAAATGTATTTCTTAAATCATATTTGAATTTTTAAGGTGTATTATTAGTTTTTACTTATGACAAAAATCATATTTATTCCTAATTCTTTTGCTAGTCAGAAATCGGATTGTTTTGTCAATGGTACCATGTCTACCTACCTCTTGTTGTAACCTACCACTTTGGAGTATTTTTAATCCTAAATATTTTCTTTATCTAGAATGAAAAACAAGATTTGGTATTTTGAATTCGGGACGTCAGAAACGTTTGCTGCCACATGCAAGAACCTCCACGAAAGTATAGATATTATGGTAAGTGTGGTGAAGGCTCATGACACAAATTAAACAAACCTTTATTCGTACAAAAGTTATTTTCTACGCACAGAATCTCCACGATTCTCCTGGTTTAAATTAGATTTTTAACATGCATACTGTCCGGCTTGATACGACCTGTAGAGATGGTACACAACTGTAATCTTTTTGAACACACTTAATTAACAAGAGCAATAAAGACATTGTTCCTCTTACGAGAGAGTACCATAGGCTGTTTATAATGAATTGAGAGGACGTATATGTATTTATCCTACCCCTCATATAAATCTCCATAGACTTAACATGGTGTGACTGTATGCCACAGTTATGGCATAAAATATTTATATGCCACTGGTGACATGAAGTTAAAAACATGTAACAGGGTAGGATAAAATCTAAACATCACTCAATTTCATGTAATTGTTTATATGCCATTCATTGTCTTTTGCTACAGATATCACTCAGCTCCGCTTCGTGATATCATGCTGCGAAGACAACTCATGCCATATAAACAATCATATGAAATTTTGTGATGTTTCATGATTATTATATATACTACGAGAAACCAGGCTAACCTGACATCGCAATAACAACCAATACAAATCTTCTTTCGTACATTTTGTGTGAGGCTTTCACAGTCTTTCAAATATAAAAATATGCTGTTATCGAATAGCAAATATTAAATGAAATGTAGTTAAAGAATTTAAATGCCACCACCAATGAGCCAATGAGACATTTGAATTTATATCGACTGTCTAATATATGACACGGTGGAACCACCTCACTTACTTAACAGCAGAGGGCGCCACGAGTTTGAAAGACTTGACAATATCCTATAGTTGAAATATTAAATCTGAGATTACTGAGCTAGTAAGATTGTAGCGAATCCTTTCAAAAATAACAAAATGACGGAGTTTCTTAAAAGATGCCTTATGCTGAGAAATGGGCGGGAAATTCTTTGGCTACTAAAATAGACTTGGAAAAAATACTTTGTTTCGTCATTGACGGTGTAGAGGTTGGGTGAATCAGGGTGAGGGTCATAAATAAGCTTGTTTCATAATGATTTTGAATAGAAGCTATGATTTGTGGAATTCAAAGCTAAGTATTCTAGACGGTGCTGTATTACTGGCATGTACTTTCTTTTTTAAAATCTTTTTATCTAGCCTGATAATGATAAGGCAGTGCTGCCTTCTTTTTTCAATCAGAGCCAGTGATTTAGTTTTTCGATTGAGTAGTAACATTTTGCAATACTGTGTGGTGTAAAACCAACAAACCACAATGTTGCTTGGCTGATTAACCAACGAACTTAGGGGTTTAAGATGATATTTACATTGAATCAGTCTCTCCGCAATATGAATGACATCAGTAGTTGGTTTGTTTTTATTGATAATACATCGTTATCAATATCACAAACAACAAATTAATTGTATTTTGCTGGCCGAACGAAGCACAGCCTGTCTGCTCACCTTGAACGCTAACGTGCCGATTTTCGAGTAAAGGAAAAAAAAGTATTTTGAATGAGATGTGTGGGCAAGATTAAGATTAACCATTGTCGTGGGGTGAACCATTAACCATGATTAAGCATTGTCGTACTGGTATAAAGGATGCAGTTCAGTGGTTTTGTTGTGGCTGCAGTGTGATGGGTGCTCGCTGGACCTGGCTAACGGACCGTCGTTAGAGGGCATCGCCGTACTCAACATCCCCAGCATGTATGGAGGCTCCAACTTGTGGGGTGAAAACCCCAGTCAGAAGAAACGAAAAAAGGCCGCCAAGTCAGCGAAGAAGGACAAGGAGAGGGAGATCTCCTCATCCTCCATGTCCTCTATGGACCTCTCCTTTGCTATTCAAGGTCAGTTTGATGCGCACCATGATGGGGTCTGAATCATTCTTTTTTTTTAAAAGCAATTTTTATTAGGGAATATTTGTGTACACTATCACCGAATTCGGCTATACAGCCGTTCTTCCATTCAGGCCCTTGCCCCTACTCCTCATTCTAATGGCAGGTGTCAGACTGAATGGGCAGCGGGTACCATTTTTGTGTAAGTCTTTGGTATGACCCGACCGGGGTTAGAACCCACGACCTCCCATGCTCGAGGCGAACACATAAGTCACTCCAGACTTACCCACGTATACCTCCCGAAAGGAGAAACTCTCCCATTATGTCAAACATATAATGTACCGATAACTGTTCAGCATATCCTACTGTACTGTCACAAGGTTCAGGAAAATAGAAGAAAGTACTTGAAAAATAGTAACAGTTACTAGTAACGAAATGAAAATATTGTTTGAGACTATACCAGAGAAAGATATGATAAGCTTTTTGAAAGAGTCAAATCTCGTTGATTGTTTATGAAAACATTTGAAAACATTGAAAGGAATTGACTGAAATAAGCTGTGATGGTCCCGATATATCACAGAGTCCCCAGGGACGTTAAACCACAAACAAACACAAAGTTCTAAGTACCGTGATTTTATTAGTTTATTGGATTAACTAACGTGCAGTGCCCTCTCCACTCATTCACTAGCCGAGTAGACAGATTAAAAGAAAGTTCAGAAGTACTGATAATACGTTGTAGGTTTTGTTTGTAAATGAACAATTAGTTTTCCTCTTTTCCAATGAATACCTTGTTTTCATTTTCAGTTCATAAAATCCTGTTTTCTTGTGTAAAACATAGAAGAAATTTAGACTTATTTTCAACAATAGACAGTGTTTCATACCCCCCCCCCACCTACCCATGAATTGAAATTCATGTTTTCATTTTAAGGATAAAAATTATTTTGCCTAGTGTAATATTCACACACCAACTGCTAAATTACCCAATTCAGCCACAGCCCCTGTTCCGCCACTGAACCTCCCCACTGACCCATGTAAAATATTTAGCTTTCCTTTGATCCTTTGATTCCCCACTGTAATGCGTTTGTAATGCGTAAACACTGTATTGCAATGAAACATTTCTCAATATTTTTTTAACCTCAACTGCCATCCCTGCATAAGATTTTTCATAAATCGTCTACCTTGTGCACATTGACAGACGTGGGCGACAAGATGATTGAGGTGGTGGGTCTGGAAGGTGCCATGCACGCAGGGCAGATCAAGGCTGGCATCCGGTCGTCGGGCCGACGCCTGGCGCAGTGCAGTCAGGTGGTCATCCGCACCAGGCAGCGCTTCCCTATGCAGATCGACGGGGAACCCTGGCTTCAGCCGCCCTGCACTGTGAGTATTATTATTATTATTATTATTTTTTTTTTCGGTTGGGGTTAGAAGTGTTCTTAGCCACGTTTTCTAAATCTGCACTGTGAGTATAGGAAACTATAGCATAAACTTATGAAAGTTTAGGGTCAGACTCGTATCCCATCGTATTTGAATCGTATAGTAATTCACAAGGGGAAGCCGTATGAATTACGTAGAAATTCAAATGAGATGGGATCGAGCTCTGATCCTAAACTTGAACTTTCTGAATTTATCTCACCATTCACATTGACTAATTGGCTAACATTTCTGACATATTCCCCCATTGAGTATTTTTACGCTATACTTAATGGGCGTTGGATACGAGTTTCCTATGTTAAGTCTATGGGGGAAAATACCAGGGGTGAGATAAAGAGTAATTCCCAGTTCTGCCATTAACGTACGTTTCATAGTTGCTGATAGACTCTATTGGTTGTCAGGTTGATTAATGAACGGTGTGTGTTGTTCTTCAGATCTCCATCACTCACATGAATCAGGTACCCATGCTGATGGGGCCGCCGTCGTCCAAGAAGTCTAACTTTTTCAACATCTTCAAGAGATGATACCATGTAAGTAACAGCATGTTCAGACTCCTGACTGAGAATGATAGTGTGTCTTTTTCCCTAGGAGTGAATGTAAATCAACATTTTATTTCCTTTTTCCTTAAAACCTGGATTATCTTTGGATACAGTCTTTAGGTAATATTGATATGTTGTTATATTATGAACGTGGCTGACATAGGTCTCGTCAAGAAATTGATATCATCTAAATGGCAAGGCTAAAATATAAACAGATATAGAAAAAGTTATCTCCTCAAATAGATTTGGAAACATTTCTATTTCTATTTCTATTTATTTTTATACATATCTAAATTATTTGCAATACCTCCCGATACAGTTTTATTGTCTATTACTGCTAACAAGAATGAAGTCATGTATGTTGGGTAAAATCCAGCCAAGCAGACAGTCTTTTCTGTTGTAAATAAGAATATAGAGGAAACCTATGAAAATTTAGTATTGAAGCTTATATCCCTTCGATTTTGAATTGCGTAATAATCCACAAGGTGAAACTGCGTGAATTACGTAGCGATTCAAATATATTGGGACCCTATTCTGACCCTAAACTAATGGGCTAACAATTGTGACGTAATCCCCCATGGGATATTTTCCCAAAATATCTCATGGGTGTTGGATATGAGTTCCCGATGTTAAGTGTATGTAGAAAAATGACCAGGAGTGAGATAATCAGTAACTGTCTATTGAATACACCCATGTATTTGACACGGTTTTGGGAATTGCCCAGTCCCTGTGTGCTCTGGTTGTTAACGTGGTGCTGTTATTTTTCGTCCGCAGGTTGGGTATGATCTCTGATGCAGTCTGTCCACCTTCGCCTGCTACCAAACCTGCAGACCGTTTCACCCACACCACCGGCCGCCGGGCCGTACCACCAGCGGATCAACAGCAAACCGTGCTTAACTCGGTAGACCTCACACAACGTCAGGGCCCCCAGCCTCCCTCTCCTCTCCCTCCCCCACTCCCACCTCCCCAGCCTCCCTGCAGTATCCAGCCGCCCCCACCCCCCCCCCCCCCCTCGCACTCCCAGGGCCATACACACCCTCCCGTTCTCTTTTCTCTACAAGGATGGACGCGTGCGGTCGTCCCTACTTCGGCTGATGTCTCTACGCAACGGCAGAGAACCACCACAATCTCCACCAGAACACCACGTCACTCTTACCGGCGACAACCAGTGATTTGGATACTTTTAAAGGAATCACAACAAACCCATCCGTGAACATCGGCTCCAGCCAGCGTGGGATTTCTGACTATTTTTTTTAAAAGAAACCATATTGTTTTTTAATAGAGAAGAGACCAGAATATACAGTCATAGGGTGTCTCCGAAGACTTAGCAGTAAAGGTGGCGCCACTGGTTGATATATGTGTTTTTTGGGGATAAAACTGCTGCACGCATTGCTGTAAGTAAGGCAACTGCCCGGGTTCCACCAAAGCCTTTCGTTATCCTATGATAGATAGTGGAGTCCACACCGCGCCTCTTATCTTCGGTTGGTGATGGTATACATTTAGATATACACGGTAGGACTGGTTTACATCCACCTCAAAACGTTTCGTCAGAAAAGGGAACTGCTCCTAGATTGTGTGTTCTGCACTCGGTGGGTTTTTTGTGGGGTATAAGGCTCCAGCCCTGGTGTGTGCTTCTATAGAACGGCTTCCCAACACCAGTAGCCAAAATAACACTTGTTTTCTTCGCATGATGGTCAGTATCCTCACTTTCTCATTTCATATCGGCAAAGTTTAGGGGACGCCAGACCTTTTTATGAAAAAAAATATCCCGCATTTGAAATCCGATAGCCTTGTTATCGCCTTAAAGGGCTGATTCCACCAACACAATGGATTTGCCGTGGTATATCTTGGTATGTCTTGTAGTGTCTTAGGGTGTCGCGATGTGTCGTACCTCCGTTGTCGCAAAACGTAGCCATGAGGTGTCGGGTGTATGTTTTGGTGCTCCACCACGGCGACACATCGCGACAAATGGGCATGCGATCATTCGAACCTAGCCCGACTTAGCATAACACCCAAATCGTGACCAATCTCGCTATGTCTTGTGTGTTGGTGGAATCAGCACTTAACTCTGAGAGGGTGCATGAATTTCCGTGAAAGGTAGTGGGGTCTATCGAGGAGTAATCACACCTCCCCCCTTAGATTTATTTCTTAACTGTGTCGGTAATGTGTACATTGCTTTTAACATTCATTAACATTGTTAAAATTTACAAATGTAATGTATGTATTTTAACACTACAATGTATTTTTTAAAAGAGCTATATGCCTATTAATGAGTACTTCATGAATGGCGCATTTATTTGTAAACCGATTCAAAATGTTTCAAAGTAAGCGACACAACCTCATATATTATTACAACGCAGACAAATTTTATAGGAAATTACAATGATGTTAGTATTTACAGGCGTGGATGTATCCGATATAAATCATTTACCACAGACAAATACTTTGCAGGTCAAAGGTAGAAAAGTCTGATTTGGATACTTTAAAAAATCCTTTAGGGTAAAAACATCATTTTAGACATCTACTAGTTTGTAGCAGTCAGATATGTTTTTGGGAGAGGGTTTGAACAAGGGCTACATGGAATATGTTTTAGGGCCATGGGTCTATACATTTTTGTCGGGTATACAAGCCTAACCATTGCAACATACTGAAAATCCATTTGACATGAAATTTGACAATGTAACTTCCAACGAAAGGAAGATTCAGGACGTGAAATCTTGGTAGAAGCCAGGCTGGTTATCAGGATCTCTGGCCATTGCTTTCAAGTCCTTGGCTTAAGGAAGTTACCTTCTATCTCTAGGCAGACGACATTTTTGGCAGACAAGTTTGTGTCATGTAGTTATAGCGTGGCGCGCTGTCTTTATGTGAGAGTCTCTCAGTGTGTGACAGCCTGTCAGTGTGTGACAGCCTGTCAGTGTGTGACAGTCTCATTATGTGACAGCCTGTCAGTATGTGACAGTTTTTCATTATGTGACAGTCTCATCATGTGGCAATCTGTCAGTGTGTGACAGTCTCATTATGTTGCGATCTGTCAGTGTGACAGTCTGACTATGTTGCGATCTCTAAGTGTGTGACAGTCTGTCAGTGTGTGACAGTTTGTCGGTGTGTGACAGTCTGTCGGTGTGTGACAGTCTCATATTGTGATCTGTCAGTGTGTGACAGCCTGGCAGTGGTTGACAGTATTTCATCAAACACAAGCCCAGATTTGTCACTACAATATAACAGACTGTCAGTGTGATAAGAACTGTCACTATGTTACAGACTGTCGCTGTGATAGGAATTGTCCATGTGTCACGCACTTTTACTAGCATTAGAACAGTCACTGCTGTGTAACATCTGACTAGACTGCGTTGTAACTGTTCTTGGGATGACAGACAGCCGTCTACTGCTTTTACTGCCTGTCAGCTACTAAACAGAGGTGTCAATAGACCAGGTCACTGTCTCAAGCTTGAATATATCCTTTTGAAGCTTTACTCCCTGAACTTGTGAAAACCCTGACCTTTGACCTTAAACCCTTGACCCCTATCCGACCTTGACCTTATTCTGGTATCTCAGGGTGAAGCCTCAGTGTGCACTGAGTTGAAGGGCGGGCTGTAGAAAAGACAATGGAGGTTAGGGGACTGGACTACGGGGAAAATCCTCCTTACATTCACATAGGCATACAGCCACATGGTGCCAACCTACGCGAGCTCTGTTACATTATTTAGGGGACCAGTTGGGTATCATCGTGTACATTGTCATGGGCACTGAAAGGTGTATGCTACATTGTCATGGGAACAGAAAAGTCAATGCTACATTTTCATAGGAACTGAAATATGTATCATACAATGTCATGGGCGCTGGAAAGGTGTACACTGCATTGTCATGGGAACTGAAAGATGTACGCTCTATTGTCATGGAAACAGAATGGTATACACCTCATTGTCATGGGAATTGAAAGATGTATGCTCCATTTTCATGGAAACTGAAAGGTGCACATTTTCATTTACTGAGGGGGTTGGGGAATGACTGGAAACAACTGCTGTTCTCTGTGAACTAAACTAAGACTGATTTCAACGGGTCCGGGCGGCGAACCAGAGTTCAACGAGTGGGACAAAGACCACCTAAAAGGTCAGTTGCCACGGCAACGAAAATGTGAAATTATACTGGTCCATTTCATGAGTGGACTTGACTGGGGAGGAACTGATTCAGTCTTTTTTTTCAGATACTGGTGGGGCTGCCATCTTGGGCTGGTCCCCTGCGCTAAGAAGGGTTTCTTCTCTGAGAAATGGGCGATAAATGGGGAGGCGGCAAGGATTTTAACTAATGATTTACTCAAAAAGAGTGCGGCAGTAAGCGGCACTTTCCTCTACCATTACGTGCGTGCGTGCAAAGTCTCCGGTCTCTCTCAGTATTGTAGGTGCGCGACATGCCAGCGGTGAGTGACGTCACCAGGTCACGTGGATTGGTCACCTGACCCGTGACCTGCGTACCGATATCTCAGCTTTCACGACAGCAAAATGTCCTTCAAATTTTGTGATTTCAGTCGTCAGTGGCCTTCCCTTTGGTGAGGGAGGGGGGTCCCGTGTATGTATCTCAAGTAGCATTAGCCGTGAACGATTTCACAATTCCGCTTTGATATAGCCAGTCTATGTCACAGTAACAGAGACGATGTGATATATAGATAACATATTGTATATGATACACAAAAGACACATTCAGCATTTATATTGTCAGCTAGTAGTAAAGTAAACGTTGCTTGCAGCCATGTCACTTTTCCATACTCGACAAGATGCTGTGTCTTTTTTGTGCCTAGAGCCCATGTTTTTGATCTAGAACTAGACAGTATTGGAAGAACAGTCTTTTACAGTGATAACCTTTTTGTACAAACAACGCCTGTGACCAAATGATTTTTTTTTCTTCCCACGAACTTAACTCAGGGTGAGCAGCATGCCTCCCGCTCCTTTCTACGTGTCCCGTACGTGCCCTGATACGGTCCGGATACAGAGAGGCGCTTAAATAACAGTCAGTACGGAACGGCTAAATCCGAGCGACGCGGCCACGTCTGGCCTATCTCAGTGCGTGCTGGTGGTGGTGGGCAGCGGCCGACTCGCTTTGCTGCGCGACGTGGGGTCGGTTCTCCTCTACCTCCCGACTGCTAGAAGTCTGTGTCTAACTTTTATCTCAACCCTAGTATTTTTCTGTCCCATAGGATTAACATTGGGAACTCATTCTCCATGCCCCTATGGGTATTGAAGTCCGTTCACCATGGTATATATTCTGTGTCGTTCATTCCTTTAGTGTGTACAGGGGAGAGATAAATACAGAAACCAACTCGTTTTGGTTAAAGTTGTTCTCCAACTCGTTTGAATGCTATGTGATATGCACTCGGCTATCGCCTCGTCCATATAACACCGCATCAAACTCATGGATAACGATGACTTTTACCAAAACTTGTTGGTTTCTTCTTTAAACTTTTATCTCACCCCTGGTATCCCCCCCCCCCCCCCCCCATAGAATTAACATTGTGAACTCATACTCAACGCCCACGGAGTTTTGTAAAAAAAAAAAAAAAAAATACAACAAAGTCAATGGGTGATGACGTCACAAACGTTAGCAAATTAGTCAGTGATAGGGGTGAGATAAAATCCTAACCACACTCGATCTGTAGCCGCTGAAAATACACCATTTGTTTTGGTTTGCTGTGCAATCTCACTCAGCTTTGCCTTGTGACATTACTCCGCAACCAAAACACATCTCATATTTTCAGCAGCTATGGATCTCGATGCAGTTCATTCTTATAATGAATGCTACTCCTTGTGTAGGGTATCTTTAGAGCAGGCTACTTCCAGTGCGGTGCTGGGGGAAGATCGGCCCCACCACAGACATCGTTATCATTGTCCTCGTAGTTGCAGCGCATTGCAGCCCGTTGCTACAAGTTGCTTCACATTGCGGTTCATCACTATACATTGCAGCTCGTCGCTACGTGTTGCTGCCAGCTATAATACATCGCAGCTCGTTGCTGCATATCACAGCCCATTTTTGTACGTCACAACCTGTCGCTGCAATGCTGCAGTCCATAGCTGTATTTCACAGCCTATTGCTGCAAATCGCAGCCCAACGCTGAAATGTTGCAGCCCATTGCTGCATATCATAGCCTGCGCTGTAATGTTGCCGTCCATTGCAGCCTGTTATTGCATGTCACAGCCTGTTGCTGCAATATTATAGCCCTGCTCTGTACATCGCAGCCTCTTACTGCATGTTGCGACTGGTTGCTGCATGTCACAGCCTGGCACTGTAATGTTGCAGCACATTGCAGCCCGTTGTTGCATGTGACTGTGCCCCTGGCTGTAATGTTGCAGTCTATTGCAGCATGTTACAGCTTGTCACTGCACTTTGCAGCCCGTCACTGCAATTGCTGCCCATTGCAGCGCGTTGCTGCCTGTTGCAGCGCGTTGCTGCCTGTTGCAGCCCGTTGCTGCACATTGCTGCCCATTGCAGCACATTGCTGCCTGTTGCAGCCCGTCGCTGCACGTTGCAGTATGTTGCAGCCCGTCGCTGCATGTTGCAGTATGTTGCAGCCCGTCACTGCACATTGCAGCATGTTGCTGCACATTGCAGCATGTTGCAGCCCGTTGCTGTATGTTGCAGCCCATCGCTGCATGTTGCAGCCCATCGCTGCTTGTCACTGCACGTCGTTGCACGTCGCAGCCCATCGCTGCAAGCCACAGCCCGTCGCATCACGTTGCTGCACGTTGCAGCCCGTCGCTGCACGTCGGAGCACGTTGCTGCATGTCGCAGCCCGTCGTGTCGTCATCCCGCCACCATTGGTTGACGGTCCTACTTTACAGAGCCGTCACACCTCAGTGCACACGGCTGCACGGTCCGTCGTCGAACTGTAACGGTGATCTATAAGTGAATTCCCTCCGCCTCCAGGCCCTGCGTTCACCTGGCTGGTCTCCACACCGCTGGCATTGCGCGGCACCGTAGTCAAACATATGGATTCCGATGTCCTCAGCCTTGACAAAGTGATTTGCAAAAACAAAGTCTTTTATTGATGTGTACATAATAGCCCTATATTTCTAGTCACTTAAATCCCGTCTGACCCAGAATAGCATAGGTCATTGGTCCATTTTTTGTGTCTTGTTAGCAGATGGTGAACCAGTTTTTGGCTTCTTATATATAACTATATATATGAATATATATATATATAAATATCTAGCCCTATTACGGTGGCTTTTTGCATAATGGATCGTCTTTATTATGTAGAAATGGACAGCTCTAGATGTAGCTAGTGTGTACATGTAAACTCATCTTTGAGTAAACCCTTTAAGTCCGAGGTTGTGACGAATCCGTGGTTTAACCCCAACGTAATCAGAGATAAATTAGGGCCTCCGTGTCGCTTTGGAACATTTTATAACAAGTCAGGATATTTATCATTTTCATTTCATGGTAATAACGCACCCTACGAACAGACACCTTTCTCGACGTTTCCAAAACGTCACCCGAGTAGGCTACACTAAGGACGTATGGGTTGTGAAGGGATTAATCGTAATTTTGAATTTTTTTATGAGAACTCTACCTTGAATTGGGTGAATAAAGACGATGGACTAGCACCGTCTCTTCACGAACAATGTCAACATGCGACATATACATCTTCATGTACTTGTTCTATATGATAACCACAGAACCGTGTTTTTAAAATTTTTATTTTTTGGGGTGGAAAGCTTTTAGCTATTCACACCTGATTATTTTAATCCTGTTTTGTTATTATCTCTTAGGGTGACTTTGTATCGCCTTCATCAGTGAAGGCCTCCGTCTCCTTGTTAAAGGAACGCCTTATTTGAGCGTTGGTTATTGTTTGCACTCTGTCTGTGCAAGTAGATAGCGCTAACTACTTATTATCATAATGAATTAATCACTGGGAAAGGGAAAGAAAGAAAAGAGCCTAGTAGCATGTGTCACACCAATGGACGCTCTGTCACTTCAAAGGTACCCCGCTCCAGGGGAGTTACATGTTAAGCGGGCACTGTTTGTGTAGGTCTCTGGTTTTCAGGTGTGTTTGTATGTTTTACCGTTATGTTATTAACACAAGGTACGTGTATGGGTAGTAACCATCACTTCTCATCCTTATTGTCAGCCATGTATTCAGTTAGTGCACTCTCACCCAGAATGCCATCCACCATTCCCCCCAAATACACACACACACACACACACTTCTGTTTTATTTCTATTTATTTTGCATTCATTGTTATATTCCCTTGTCCTAAAGAAAAGGGAAAGAGAAAATATCAGCCACAAAGAAAACACCACGTATAAATGAGACACAATCGGTCAATTGCACAGACTCGGTTGATGAGAATTTTTTAAGATACATTGTTGACTAGTGGTAGGAAAACAGTTTCATTTTTTTTTTGGCAACTGAACATCTAAGGAGGGCTATGTTTACATACTGTTTAGCTGATAATGTTGAGCTTGTATATACATAGACCGTAGGTAGAGGTTGTGAGTGCATGTGCCTGGGTTTTGACTCGGGGCATCATCATTTCACGTCCTTTTGTATTGGGGACCTGACAACTATGGAAGCTGCTCCCTAGAGAGAGCCAGAGCAGCTCGCTGTCCTTTCTGCCCCTCGCCTGCCACTCTATAGCCACCCTCGTTACTAAGACAGGTATGTGAAGCTGAATGGTGCAAAATTTGTATCTCCACTTTTTGTGTGGTATTGCCCTAATGGCAGTTCCACCCTTATTCCCTACGGAGCTCATGTGATCTGTCCACTTCTTTACCTTACGGCGAACAGGAACCTCAAAGACATCCCTGTTGCCTATGACGATTTTCCCCACGTTACAGGTACGCATATTTTTCAAGGCTTACTCGCGGACGCATTTTTTAAACTTTAATAAGGCATGCTTTTAAAAAGGCTTGGATTTTTTGGTTGCTGTAGGGATTTTTATATAGATTAGGATTATTACTTAAATCACTGCGGTGCCAGACATTGTCGACATAGTCCTGCAAGAATCCTATCTACTGTATAATTTCTGAGGTTTGCCAGGACTTTTTGTAAATGGAAATGATTATGGTTCGACTGGAATGACATATTTCACACACACACATATTATATATATATATATAGATATGTATGCCGCAGGGGCTCACATACAGGATACTCTGTCACACATACTCCTATTACTTGTTCTGTGTTGAGTGGTTCATGTAATACAAAAAAACAAACTTCACGGCAGTTTGACAACCTTATCTGCTTTACTGTGCCACATTTTCACCTACATAAATTCGTAAAACAAAGACTTCACAAGTTTCATTGGTCATTTGTGACATCGTTAGATATTGGTGCCAATGTTTGGGGAGCTACCGACTTTTCAAGTTTTAACTGCATTTTGTCTGATATAAACCGTCATTCAATACTTCACTTGTTGTAAGCAGGGACAGGGTTTGTAGGTCTCCCCTTAACTTATTAACCTATTTGTTATTCTTCTCGCGTTGTTGTGTAAAATACGATGATGATAATAAACAGATGTAGACGCCTTTCAATCACTCACAGCTGCAGATGGAGGACATCTTATGATCCTCCCGCTGAAGAAAAAAGACATTTTTAGAATATTGTGTTAACCTAACTGACTACTTCTGTCACTTTTTGAAGGTAGATGTGATGAAAAACATAGCGTTCTTAAGCATGATTATTGATATACAGGTTTTCTATATTAAAAAGAAACATCGGGTTTGGTTGTAACAGGAATCTGGCTTTACTTGCAATAAACATTGTCCCCTGCTTTAACGAAAACGAGCCGAACAAGTGCCTATAATGTACTGCTACAACACTGAACGTCAATCTAGTTGTTTCTTTCTCATAGTCTAGCCGGGGCTGCTTTTATCATTTTGTCTGCGGACAAAGTTCACATATGTTTAAGTAACTTCACCTCGTGTCCAACCATTCCATGGGGAGTGCCGGTAATGGCCGCTAGCCTTGTTTCTAACGGACACTGTGATCATTTGCGCACCGAGGTTTGGTTCGTTTATATCTATTATTACTGTTCTTCTCAAACCTGATCTGGGTCGCTGGATAATGAAGTTGTGTCGCTGTTGTTACCAGCTTCTTCTCGATGATGGAGAAACCATTGTGACTATGTAGAAGAGTACGTTTGAATGTCAGGACTAGTTTTTACGGATATGTATGTTTATTTCTCTTCTCATATTTTGTATATTATATTCTTTTCTTTTTGAATTTTGACAACATGAATAACATCTTGACGTTGTCCAACTAGATTGACGTGTCCATAGGCTGCAGCCCTATATGCACTGTGGAGGTAAAGAGACTAACATTCAGGCATCCATTTTATGCAAACACTCATTGTGATTGGCTGTCTGGATCCTAGCCAAGCCACGTGACAGAGTACACGGTCTCCCATTGGCTGAATACTTGCTGAGAAAGAAGCCCTCCAACCGTCTGGCCTGTTTTGAAGCTTTGTAAAAAGAAAAGAGTACTTGGCGTCTTCTCTGTGGACTTAATGTGGAAAACGAAGCAGGGGTGCGCTCAGATTTGTGACGTCACGTGCAACCAGTAGGACATATTAAAGTAGTGTTTAATACAAAGCCGATTGCTCTGATTGTTATCGGTCCGCACGTCAAGTCTGCCCGAGGAGCTGGACACCACCACCTGAGGGGTGATGCGGATACGGTTCTTTAGCCCATGTTGATTTTCTCGTTGACTGTCCGTATCCAGACCCTCCCGCTTGGTCTGTCAGATCTCATTCGTACGCCTCCTTCTTGTGCCTTTTTACTACTTTTTTTGTTTCTTATGCCAGGATCATCTCGTGAATAAAAAAAAAGAACCCCCAGTCCTCCGCTGGTTCACTGGCCGACTGAGGCACAGTCGTGTTCTCTGTGTATGACAAACGTGTAACTTATCATCTTGTTATTATTGAGTATCATATAGATATCAATTCACCAGTCATTGTCATATTTTATTGTGTTATTGACTTCAGGTCATGTGTACGGTGCACTATATCCCTCATGGTATAATCTAAGCCCTCATTCTTGTGACTTTTTTTTCCCCTGAAGATGGGTACGTTCAAGACTTATAAAAAGCTGGAGGAGAGATGTGCAATTACTTACGCGAACCCGAATAAACATTTGGAAAAAAAGTATTAGTTTCTAGACTGTGTCATTGCTTTCATGTTCCATCCGATCTAATCAGTGTTACTATAATTAAGTCATCAGTAGAGTTTATATCTTCCATTTATCAATTTGAGGTTCTCATTTAAAAAACTATTTCCCCCTGCCGACATGACATTAAATCTCAAAGTATGCTACCAATTCTTACTGAAAATATCTTAAAAGTAGGCATACGCTGAGATAGTACAAGGATTTCAGAGATGGCAGCTTTCCACTTTTCGATGGAAAAGAATCAACAATCTGGCTAGCCTGTTCGAAACTCAGCATGCATGTCTAGCCTAATGAGCCAGACATGCCTTTATATTGTTTTAAAATAGTATTCCAGATAAGACTTAAACCTACATAACAAATATCTTCAGTTTTCATATGAATCTCAATATTTGCATTCTTAACACTATACATACTAATTCAAAAACACCAAATCAGATTAGTAGTGTAATATTTTTCATATATTTAATATTCTATTATCGTACAACATTAATACAGTTCACATGAGGCAGAATACAAGCCTATGGTTATAGCTGATTGGCTCGTGTGAGCAGGTTCGACGCCCACCATGCAGGTTTCTTCTTGGACATCTCCACGACGTACTTTCCCTCGTATTGCGGGCGGTCGTCTACCTCGTCCTTGTAGAGGTAAACCACTTCTGTCTTGGGAGCGTTGTAAAGACGGTCGTCCTCGTCCATAGCCGCGCGCATCGCGTCCGTTTCCTCGCGCACCTCTTCGTAGCACTTACCTGGAACAGAGATTTATCTTAGATTAGTGTACACGTCCATAGGCTTAATAGTAGGAACTCATACTCAACAGACTTGCAAGTACGGTAACTCACACTCAATGGGTGACCATGAGTGGGTATCGTGGGTAAAACCCATCCTTACCTAAGAGAGTGGAAATCCTTTATTCAAGTTAAGTGCTGATTCCACAAACACGATGCATTTGCTGTGTTATATTTTGGTACATCTTACAGTGCTGCAATATATTATAATCCTTTGCCATGACATGTCGCACCAAAAAATTATTGTATTTTTTTCGCAATGATGTGCAAATATTTTGGTGCTCCACTACCGCGATGCCTCATGATCTATTGCTGAGATATTGCGGCATATCGCGACAAGAAAACAGCCAAGGTGTTTAACCGGACGGATGGTTTGCAGCAAAAATGCACATGATTATTCAAAACCTGACAAGATTTAGAAAGATAACCAAATCGTGACAAATCTCGCTCGTGTGTTGGTGGAACCAGCAATTTATGTAGGCAGTAAAGCTGTAATACCAAATATCAAACTCACCACATATTGTATGCGCTAAGTGCCAGTGCCCACATTCAAGACACGACACGATGTTCGTTCTTGGTGTTCCCCACTTCCTAATTTTCTGGTGCCCCATTCTGCGCATCATTCTCCTCTCTAGTGACCGCCGCTTTTTGGGCACCGCTAACCAGGCAATACCGTCAAAGATAGAGTCCAGAAGAGATTTCGCATCCTGAGATTGCTTTGGTGGAGAAGGAACTGTAGGTGACGGCAGAGCTGCGACAGCAAGACCAGGTGGGAACTGATCTGAAATAATAATAAAAAACACATTTAACATACCATGCACAAGTGAAATGCATTGGACGGGGTCAAGGGTAATTTTTTTTACCGTCAAACGAGAAGTCACAGGTTGAAAGTCGGCAGCTAAAAGTCGCTGTCACTGTCAGATGAGATGAACGTTCTGTTGATTTTTAATGATTAAATCTAGTCTGTTTATGTTCACCACCCAAACTGTCACGTTTCATCAAACGGTAAAGTGATATCCTTAAGGTAAAATTAGGGGTGTTTTATGTGTGCGTGTGTTTGGAGAAAGTCTTTAAAGGGTATACCCCCCCCCCCCCCCCCACTTCCCCCGACGATAAATTTTTCCTCTCCCAACATTTTTACCAATCTTCCAACACAAGACTTTCTCCTATTCTTGTAGAGGCAAATGCTATTATGTAATTTCTTATATGACTGTGCGTGTGTAATATTTTGTTTTACACGGAATGGAATCATTTTGAGTTCAGTGAAGTTCTGTTTTGACATTGGGATTCTCAGTAGGCCTACACTGGCTACAGTACACTGCAGTGTCTACCGTGCGAAACCCCTCTCATGACCTGCAAGTTAATATACGCTGTCAACTTTCACTGTTTTGTTCAAAGTTAGTATCAAGTTTCTAATAGACTCATGGACAGTAAAGCTAGCCGTTACCATGTGGATTGTGAATTCCTAGAGCTTGCAGTAACCTTGATTCAAACTGTAATACCCGAGTTCGGAGTACTCGCAGCATGCCGGCCGCCATCTTTTCTTCCTTCTCCTACCCTTGATGAAACAACGATGGTGATTGGTTGAATTCTGACTTAGCTTGTTCCTGGCGTTCAGATATTGTTAAGCTGGTTCTCGGATAACCCCCTAGAGTACGCTACTGGTAGTGCTGGCTACGCTGGTACCTGGTAATCCGATAGAGGGCTCCGTGTTGAAGCGGTGAACCAACCAACGTGATCATCAAACCATTCAAAGAGGCAGTGAGGGAACCGCAAACCTCTACGGTGAATTAAGTCTGTGACCCGCAAGTTATTACAGTCACATCACCACCAAAGGGCATGCACATGGATCAACAGTTCAAGCATCAAAATACACCCTGATTCGAGAAAATCAAGTACGGGTACCGGTATTTGACCCATGTCGTGACGTTCTACGAAAACTGAAATGACGTTGCAAGGACACTCCAAAGTACCTCATGAAAAGACCTATTTCAGGATGAGGAAAAGACTGTTTGTTCAAAATAAGGTAACATGGGTCAACCGAGTCGGCGTATATAGCTGTCCTAGTGCTCCACTGCGCCAATTCTTGTTCTCAATTTCAATTCAATTCAATTTATCTACCTGGTACCTCAGACTGTTTCATACAGTACCGTTATGGAGGTTAGGCCTACATAGTAAATGACAACACTTTTACAGCAAATTCATCAAATAAAAGCAAAGAAATAAGATACAAATACAGTATACCATAAATAAGTTGTTGACCCCCACCCTTCCTTCAAAGGATAGGCAATACCCTTCTTAGAAATTGACTGATGCTAGACATGATATGATTTCTTCTTTGTCAGACTTCAAGAGAGTCTGTACATACTGGGTCTTTTTACATAGATCTAGATCTAGTCCTTGAGATATTGTTTGCGCAGTTGTACTATTTTTTTTATCTCTACAATAAAAAAAAAGAGGTGGTATTCGTCACCTATCTCTCCACCATCGCATGTTTTGCATATGTACCTATCATGAGTGTTGGGTGTTGTTTTTTTTCATATATTTTCCCTTCGCTTTCTGTAGCCTGGTATTATTTGTGCGTAGCTTTGTGAGAGCAATTCTGTTTGCCTATGGTAACACTATTCTCCACCCATTCTTAACCCTAATCAGGAGTGCTGCTCCATTCGTCGAGTCAACCTGGAAGTAGGTGGCGCTTCGAACCCCCTCCGCTGCCATTTTGGCAAGGGGTCTATCCAGTGCTTAGCCTATGGAGAATTCAAACGTTCATTTCTGATAGTATTTAATATGTGGGGTCGTGTTACGTAACCACCAAGTCAATCTTTTGACAAAACCAGACCTCCCTGGCAGTTTCAGATCAAATGATTACGTGATTCTCGGGAGCGGCGCCGACGTCACGCAACGTAGTAGCGGGTACGTCCGGCCGCAAATACTGACACTGCGCCGCTCGGTTTTCTCGCTTTGCAGTTTATTTTCCCAAAAGCGGTGCAGTGCACTCTCGTACCCACGAAGGGTTAAACAACTTTTCACCCCATTGAAACCAATGTTAAATTCACTGTATATCCCTGGTAATATCTCAGTAAATATCCAATATAGAGGCATCAAACAAAATATGGTATGGTGATGAAGAATAGGAGAAGATCTTTGGTGGGTTTTTTGGTATCACTTCATTTTGCAAAGATTGTTTTATTTGGTCTTTTTTCCAGCAATCTGCCGAAATTACAGAGAACAGGCTGCTACAACTGTCAAAATAAAAACTTGCTCAAAAGTACATAAATGTGCAGATTCAAACATTCAAACTTCCATACCACAAAGTTTATGGCTATATCTTGTTGGAAACACATCAAAGTACCTTTAATTACACATATTAATCATATACAGTGAGTTGAAACATCGTTTTACATTACGCCGGTTGAGCGATGATACCAGAAAGCTAGGGTGCCCGAAAATGACAATACCCTTTGCCAGCTGCAGCCTCGTTTTGGTTTGAACGTTCCGCTCCCGAGAATAGACCCTCTTCACACTGGCGCCATCTTGTAATGGCCGCCTAAGTAGGCCACCCGAAAACGAGGCGTGCGACCTAACACCTGAGCGTTTGGTATGGAAAAAGCCTTTTTTTTCTACGTCGGAAAATGGAATTTGCTCTTGCTTTGTGAATAACAGGCCGATCTTTAAAGATAAATCAATATTAAATAGCTAAGAGTCTGGTATATTTGTTGGTATACATATCATAAACCTATTCCTTGGCTAAGCCTTCCCGTGATAGCTTGAGCTTCAAAATTTGTTAAGTAAAAATATCAAAACATATTACCTTCCTACCTTCACAGTGATTTTATGAGAAATCTATCATGATGACCGAGAGAAATAAACATCCTATCTTATTAGGTATTTCATGACAATTAATATGATACCTAAATTGCAAGGCTGTGATAGATATTTCTTTGTGTAACATAGCATTATGACAGATGGTAACATAGCATTATGACAGATGACAAAGAATATAAATGTATGCATTGGCAAGGAAATGTCAGTTTCCTTGCCAATGTCATTTATATTGATTATCAAGATACCTGATAGGAAATGCATATTATCTATACAAGAAATATTTATCATTTATATAAGAAATAGATATACAAAAAATATTGGGCCATGAATACAGATGGGCAGGCTGAACATTTAATATGGATATAAATTTGTCAAATGTCATAAATACTCTATTATCTCCGGAAATATCTATCACAACCTGGTAATATAGGTGCCATTTATATCATCTTGAATTACCTAAGAAGATATGATGGATATTTCTATGGGTCATCACAACAGATTTTTCCATTGAATCACTGTAGAAACAGGAAGGTAAAATGTTCATATATATGAACGGGTTAGTGTCCACAGGTTTACAGTTCATGTATAAAAATGTATACCTATACTGGCTCCAGTCTCTGCATCCTATGGCTACCCTCCTAACTGGTATACAGGTTTGATTTAAAGTATACCCTGTAAAAGTCTATGAGATGTGCTAGCCTGTCTGCTAATAGTGTCCACACCTACATCAACAGTCTGCTATTTTCACAGCGTGTGTCTCTATAACACCTCCTGAGACCTGGCAGTGGGGAGTGTCAGATGATAACTAGGACATATCCATTTAGTAATCAAGAACACATTTGCAAATAGATATATAAAAAGACCTGACATAATTGTTTCCATGAGGTTTTATCTGCAAAACTCTTTATTTTAAGTCTATATCCTGAGGTATGGCTGAAGGAAAATAAAAAGTGTGTTTTTTTTCTTTTAAATGGTTCTGGAAGCTATAATGTGGCCGAGTGCAGTGTTTTCACACCTTATCCCAGGTGTCAAGACTCTCCACGCAGGTGTTGTGCCTCAGGAGGTGTGATAGAAAAACAAACTGTGAAAAAAAACCGGACTGTGACTGTGAATTTAAGCCTTTATACATGGCACCCATTACACAGTGAAGCCACACCAGGTCGCATGCCTCGTTTTTGATGAGCACAGCGACGCTGATTTTCGGCGAGTGGTGCGCGGTTATATAATACCAGCGCAACCCGTTCTTACAGCGACCGACGCGCCACGCTTATGTGAAAGAGGTGAATGGCCTCAGTTTAGCCGCCGAACGCGATGTCAACAAATCATCGAAACAACATTTTCTTTGAGTTGGTATGTTTAAATCATGACTTGGAAACTAACATAACCTTATTTCAACTATTGCGTGTGTAAATAACACATTATAAAGTAGATTTTAAAGTAGATTATTAGAGTTTTCCACTATTTTCCACTCTGACAGCGCTTTGTGGTCACCAGCAATATGGCGGACTGTGTCCGTTGTCAGGGAAATTTGCATAAAATGGAGGGTATTTTAAACCGGAAGTAAGCAGATGACTCGGAGAATCAGTGCTCCACTCCTGCAAAGATTGTGTGTTTGTCAGTCTTTCCTCAATCATCACTGGGTCGGAGCTCCTTCTCCAGTGTGTCCCATTAATGCGATCATGGAGATACCCATGATCTGGTGCCGATTGTCACTCTGTCTGGTGGATGTTGGCCATATTCTCGGGAGCGGAACGTTCAAACCAAAACGAGGCTGCAGCTGGCAAAGGGTTTTGTCATTTTCAACCACCTAGCTTTCTGGTTTTATTGCTCAACTGGCATAACATAAATCGATGTTTGAACTCAGTGTACATGATTATTATGCGTAATTAAAGGTAGTTTGATATGTTTCTAACAAGATATATCAATATAATTTGTGGGATACAAGTATGAATGTTTGAATCTGCAAATTTATCTATTTTTGAGCAAATTTTTATTTTGAGATTTGTAGCAGCCTGTCATCTGGTTTCAATGGCGTGAAAAGTCGCTAAACCCTTCGTGGTGTACTGCACCACTCAAGCAACTTTCGGAAAAACAAACCGAAAGCAAAGAACCGGAGCAGTGCAGTGTACTTTCGTGGAGCCGGACATACCGTGTACCCTGCATGACACTGTTTCTGACAGCACATCGTCGGGAGCAGTCCGGCCACACCGGTCCGGGTGATTTCACCCGCTTTGTGTAGGTATTAAGAGATGGACCTTTTACACAACTTAGGGAAATACATAACCTATAACCATTCTAAATTTGGAGATCGGATGCGTCATCGGAACGAACATCGTGGTGTTGCCAAAAAGCAAAAGCCTCTTCAGCTGACAAAGGGTTATCATTTTTCACCCATTTCCCGTGTCATGAGTTTAGGGAACACATAAACTATAATCGCCCAAAATATGAAGAAGATTAGCCGCCCCAATCTGCAGATATAACCAAAACGGTTCCCTGGTTCTTTGATAGAACATAAGACATTTCTATACTTGTCGTAACGGCCAACACTTTTATCGGCAATCTCCCGTGGTGCGCTACGACACTGTCTATAGGACACCGGCCATCTTTTGTCCTACAAATATATCATAGATCGGCTCTGCGATCTTAGGTTTGCGACACTCACAAATGTCGTGACTGAAAAACAGGGCCCTGGTCACTGAATGAATAAGCAGTCTCCACAAAAGAACAACAAAGGTATATGCCAAATTGACTCACTGAGGAGGGGCCCTACTGAAAATCCAGTTCTGCTTTGGGTTACAATCCTGGGCCCTGTTTTTTAGTCACGATATCGCAAGTATACGATCCCCTGAGATCGGATCAAGATTTTACGTGTGTTTTCAAGACACAAGATGGCAGGTGTGCTATAGACAGGGTCGTAAGTTGAATCAAGGGATCTTGGCGAAATTAGTCTGAAGTTAAGACAAGTATAGAACTGTCTTAGGTTCTATAATAGGTCACTGTGAATTTCCTGTGCTTCCCGTAGGAATTAAGCGATGAAATTTTAACACGAGTAAGGGATACATATAACCTACAATCATCCCAAATATGAAGACAATCAGACCTACCGTCCCGAAGATATCGGCGTTATAATTTTAAACATCGGGCTATCAATCGGATATCGCACAAACACTCTCCCAGCAGATCTTTCGCGGTACAGAGCGCGGAATCTCTGCTGGGAGAGTGAAGTAAGCGCAGAGTGAGGTAGAGCTACACTGGCCACCAGAGCAGCGTTTGCCATGACAAATTTCAAACGCCGATATCTTCATAACGGTGCAGCCGATTTTCTTCATATTTGGTACGATTATAGGTTATATGTATATCTTACTCGTGTTCAAATTTCATTGCTTAATTTCTAAGGGAAGTGAAGTTCCGTGTTTGGTACGACATGTACAGAGTGGTCTCAGAGATACGACACTTATAGCCACTATTTCCGCTCCAGTGGCCACCGAGTGTCGTGACTATAGCACACCAAATACCTCCCTAAGTGTCGTATCTTCACTAAGTGTCGTATCTGCTCTACTATCGCAGCTCTCTAGCACACTGACAGCAGATATGTGTCGTAAGTTACGAATGTCGTGACTAAAAAACAGGGCCCTGATCCCGTGAGTCCAATCCAAAACGGAGTAAATCTTTGTATCTAGCGACATCCCTGGGTAGTGCTGGGAACTTGGGTAGAGAAGCCTAACGGGGCGCCATACCTGACCCATAGGTTGTGGATAGTGAACAGCCTCCTGTCGTAGGTTAACTGCGAATATAACTCCTCCAATGGTGTAATTCGCTGGTGAGACGTTTTGGGTAACTTAGTTGAGGAAATCCAGGAGGAACTGGAGAGTTGATGTGACCCAGGTCCGCCAAATAAGGGCCAACAAAGATGGTAAGAACATCAAAACAGCCAGTTATGTGCTCACTTTTGAACGGCCAACTCCAGATGTAGATAGTAGGTAGTGAGGGTCGAGGAATATGTTCCCTTCCCAATGAGGGGCTTAAATTGCCATAAATTTGGGCACACTGGCAGAAGGTGCAACCTAAGGTCAGTGTGTGGGATTTGTGGAAAAGAAGCTGAGTGTATACCGATGGCTCCAAAGAAGGTAACCGTGTTGGATTTGGAGTCCAATCTTCATACGATGACCTGAAGAAAGCCTTCCATGGCAAAAGTAGCATTTTGACTGCTGAAGCTAATGCTATTGCATGCCTTGACTTGGGTGTCACAACACATCACAAGAGACTCAACAGCTTGTCTACAAGCCATTGGGCAACATGGTCTAAAGAATGCTGTCATCAGAGACATCAAACAGTCATACACAGAACTGAAAAGAGAACATGGCAAAGAGGTAGCTATGTGTTGGTTACCAAGTCATATTGGAATTCAAAGAAATGAAGTTGCAGATCATGCAACCAAAGATGCATTAGGCAGAAGAGTTGGAGCTCACACAGTTCCACATACAGACCTGAAACCAATGGTCAAAGAGCACATTCAAAATTCCTGGGATAAAGTCTCAAACTGCACCAGAGACAACCAGGGATGCCAGTTTTCAATGTTTCCATTGAAATTCATGTTTTCGTTTTCAGAGAATTAAAATGTTTTTTCCTTGAATAATATTGGTATGACAGCTGCTAAACTATCAAAGTCAGCCTTATTCCCACCCTGGACTTCCCAACAGACCAATGGAAATTTCAAGACTTGACCCTGATACCTTGATTCCCATTCACTGAGCCTCCCCTACAGACACTCAGCCTTACGCCGCCGCATGTTTCAATGTTCACCCGGTCCCCTGTCAGCAGCACCTCATCGGACAGCTATGGATTGAAAACAGATGGAGCCCTGTGATTGGTCTAAATTCATCCTCAAGTTTCATGCAATAGAAGACCCAGATCTACTGTACCTTGTATGTAAAATATATGTACACATTTTACTCAATACATCATTTACTCTTTATGAAATAAAGCATTGAAACCAAGTCTTTTTTGTATTTTTTTTTAATTTGACTAATTTCCCCCATACCACCAAATGGTGTGATGACTGAATGCCGCCATCTTGAATAGCAGACCTTCCTCAAGTTCATCATCCTCATTCATGAATTCCGTAAGTAATTTCAACATTTCACATCACCTTATATGCTATTGGCAACAAAACAGACACGTTCTTATCTTTTCTGAATATTTAGTTCAATAATCATGTCATATTTGTATGATTTTCTGTTGTAGCTCTCATTTTCTCCTATTATCACTCACCATGACGTTGGGTTGAGGCACTGCTCAGAGAATTAGTAAACATGTAACAGAAACTGGCAAACAGACATATATTCTCTGTAAACATCGAAATGTAAACTTAATGACTGTTTTCCACGTATATTTAGCTATCTACTGATCTTTATTTGGAGTTAATACTTTCATTATTAAGGGATTTATGATACCACATGTACAGTGCCGACACACCCGCAAGTCGGCCCGCAGTTACCCGGCAACTAAGGCCAGAAAACCACCTATAACAGTGGAATGGAGTGGCCAATATTTCCGATATTGGGATATGGTTTAGACCACGTCCTATTCTAACTGTCATACGAATTAAAAATCCAAACTGAGATGAAAAGTGTCGAAATTACGGGCATTATGCTGTAAGTCTGTTGTTGTTTACATTGCTTCCTGATACAGTTCGAAATGGTTAAGCTGTGTCAGTCAGAATGCAGTCTTAAAGTATTCCCTCCCTGGAAATACAGATAATAATTGGGGGGGGGGGGGGGGGGGGCTACCTTTTGGTATTTCCATAAAATATGGAAGGGGCCCATCTTTTGTTTGGTATTTCCTTGGGGGGATGGGTTTTCTATAGGGCATGTAGCTGCCATGTACACTGCCGACATGATGTCGTCAGATGCCGACTTTATATACAGGACGGCAGATGAGCACAAGTCTTTGAGACATTTTTTTTCCTTTTTATAGAGAAGAAAGCTGCCATTATAGAATTTGATAGTTCACGGGCATCAATAATCTTGATTTTAGTTTTTATCTAGACAAAGGGCATTAAGTCTGAGGTTGGTGTACTGTTTTGAATACTTTCAAGAAGGGGATTTCCCACTCAACTGAAATAGAACCAGTCACACACACACTGTCTATACGTTCACAGAACGTATCATTCCTCTGCTGGGAGAATTGTATTCCCTTTTGAGTTTCATATTTTACACTTATGTTTTTTAGGACCTTCATCAAGGCATTATACACCATTTTATTTGAGGGGGGCAAGGGGCATTCATAAATGCTTCCTATTCCCCCCCCCCCTCCCACCATGTTTTCGATCCAGAAAATGACCCATTGTTGTTTATCACCATAACTATTTGTAACTAAATATGATATAAACACAATTTTGAAAATAGTGTTAACAGCATTTTCAGGTGGAACATAACATTCTAGACTTTTTTTGGGGGGGGGGGGGGGGAGGTCATGTGCGACTGTTTGTCCCTTAAATATTTTTTTTTTTTTCAGCGTTTTTTAGTTACCAACTCCTTCCCCAGTCCCGATTTTCATCTCTGGAAGTGAAAAATCATATATTTGAATAATATCTGAAACTAGTTGGACTATATTTCTATGTTAAACATTACAAAATTACACCTCTGGACATCATTTACATCTCACTTCATATCTCCATGAATATACAGGTGTATACTATATTTTTTTTTACATATGTGGCTATCAAATGTCTTATGAAGAGAAGTTAGGGAGGTTATTTTTGTAGGATATTCAGGAACTTGATTCATTTCAGTTCACTTTTATTCTTCCACATCCCCTAATATTTCATAGACATCTCATTTTTATTTTTCCATATCAAGATGCCACCTATTTATGTGGATAAAGTGGATGAGATTGCTGCAATTAAGGAGACTATTGACAAGTGGTTGAGAAAAATAAAAGAACCTGGGTGTGCTTATTGTACCTACTGCCATGACAGTCTCAAGTACCATACCACCGGTATTCAGAGGATCAAAGAACATTCCAGGACTCCTAAACATTGGGTACATAGGGAAGCCCTCAAGGAGACAAAGGCTCCCCTCTTCATTTAGGGCTACATCCATCTCATCTGCTGGCACAGGTCACCTAGCCTCGGAAGCTGTTAAGTTACCCTATGGAGTTGCACAGAATGTGCTGGATGCTGTTGGACCCAGGGTTCAATCAAACACAGCAGGAGATCACATTACCAGTGTGTCTAATACGGACAGATGATCTCACCTTGTTGCAGCTACAATCATGTTTGCTCAAGAACACAGACTCTCCCTGTCTATGATCCCTCATCTTACAGAGTATGGAAGGTTTGTTGGAAGAGAACATGCCATGTTTCAGACTCTTAGTCTGGACAGTAGAGCTAGTGCAACCTATAAACTGAAAGAGGGTGTTGCTGAGGCTTTACAGACTAAACTGATTTATGATCTTAGAAATTCAAAGTTCTCAATAAACCTTGATGAGGCTACAAATAAGTCCCACAATCACATCCTTGAGCTACTCGTACAATACTACTCAGAGGATGAAGAGGCAGTAGTGTGCAAGCATTACAAAGCATTTGATGTTTTATATGTCAATTCTGTCACTGTGTTCACAGCAGTTGTGGATCAATTTAAAGCTGATGACATCCCTCTGGAAAATATAGTGTCTTGTCTGGCTGACAGTGCTTCGTATATGCAAGCCAATGCTGAAGGATTTATTGGTAAACTGCAGAGGGCAGTGCCCAACATGGTGATCATTGGAGGTGATTCATGCCATATGATCCACAATACTGTGAAAGCACTAAGCAGAGAGTTAAGTAAAGAGTGTGGAAACCATGCAGAAAAGATATGTGATGATCTGTTCACTGACATGCAGTACAGTGTAGACCTGATAGACCATCTAGAGAAACTGTGTGAGCAGGTGACAAATGAACATTACTTAATGCCAAAGGAGAGAATAGCACACAGATGGCTCTGTATATATGAGTGTATTGTCATTATTTTAGGTATGTTAAATGCACTATGCCTGATGTATTGGATCAGTTTACCCCAGACAGAGAGGGATAAAGCAGAAATGAAAAAACAATACCAGAACATGAAACCAAACATGACAAAAGAACAGAAACAGTTACTTGAATCCGTTCATGTTGAATTGATAATCAGGGGTTCCACAAAGGCTGGTAAAAACATGAAAGAGAGAATAGCTATGGCATTGTGGACAAACCAGAAAGACACATTTTCCCAACTTTACTTTTATTCAGCAATCATGAGGCAGTTCTTCGAGTATGTGAAGAAGTTTCAAACTCAGGCACCAATGATTCACAAGATCCATGATGAACAAGAAACTTTGGTCAAATGGTTCTTGGGTTTGTTCATGAAGTCAGACAAAATTAACAGACACACTAATCTGAAAAAAATTAAAGTCTCAGAAGAGGATATTACCCACCACAAGTCACTAAAAACTATGGCCATTGGACATAGGTGTAGAAAATTCTTGAAAACAATTGGAGACCCTTTCACCAACAGGTTCCTCTGCACAGTCAAGAAGGCCTACATCAAGACTGCCAATTATATGCAGGATAGATTGGCTACAAACCCAGTTCTGAGAAGCTGTTCAGCACTGGATCCAGCATCCTTTCCCCATGAAAGGTCACAGAGGGTACACATGAACCTACTAGAAAACTTTATGGGCATTTTGTCTGAAGATGAAAATGATAGATTTGAAACAGAGGTGATCCTGCTTCACCTTGACAAGACCCTACCTGAATGGAAACCAGACAAGCAGCAGCTAGATGAGTGGTGGACAAGTGTACTGAGGAATGGAAAATACCCTTGTCTCGGTAAGATTGTGAAGGCAGCTCTATCCATTATAACATCACCCAGGGTAGAGCATGCCTTCAGTGAGATGAGCCATATTGTCACCTCTGGCAAGAACAGGACTGGCATAGACACCATAAATGCCATCCACACTATCAGGAGTTATCTCAAGAGCAAGAAGTCAGTCAAAGGACCGTATTCCTCCAGATCACTGAACCTCATGTATAGAGAGGACATACGACATGATCCTGTGGACTCTCTGTTATGTGGGAATGTGGAAAGTGCCCACAGTAGATATGAAGAATTGTCAAGACAAAAGAGAATTGAAAAAGAGGTAGCAAAGGCCAACCCTCCTGCCTCCTGCTCGCAAAACCCCTCCACATCAGCTGTGACTAAGCGAAAAAGTACAATTAAGAAAATGTTTCAGCCAAAAGAGAAACAGGCAAACACAGCGAGCAAGCATACACAGAGTAAGAACAAGAGGCCCAAGAAAAAGAAACCCCTCTTGTTGGTCGATCACCCTACATACCCTATAGATTTCTACATCTGAAAATGTAAGGAAACTATTTTTTTCCAATATCGTTTTCTCAACCACATATGTTCTGCAGTGATGATATTACCTGTATATCATACATTTCAGGTGTTTTGGGTGTATATTTGCAATGTGTAAACCCTGTATAGCCATGACAAATATTTCAATGTTTTTTTCTGGCCCCAACTGGCATCCCTGGACAACAAACAGTTTCGCCTATGGATGTTGAGCTGAGAGGTAGATTTACTGCTACATCAAAGGCCAATCCTTCTCATACCATGACTATCTAGTATGGGAAGTCAAAGAACTCTTACCTCGGAAAATGTGTAGGGGTTGGATTTCTACCTACATTCTTCTCATAGATTCGGTCAAATCCAAAGTTAAACTACCCAAACAAACAAACAAACTACCTCAGGAAACAAGGCATAGCTAGGGGATGACAGAGACGTCTACCCCGAGGAAAATCTTCTTAGAACCAGGATCTCTGTGCACTGATATGATTGAAGGTGGCAGATCCACACACTACCACTCACGACCACTCTGTGAAGCAAGTTAGGTTTAACCCACGACGGGGGAACTGAAAAAATTACAACACATATCTCTGTCCACAGACTCTTACCTCTCTTTTGGCCCATACAGGTCGCTGGGAGAGGTAGGCGTTGGGTGAAGATTAGACTGAGAAAAAGCTGTTGGGCCGAAGAGAATTGGATACTGGCTCTCCAGGTCTGCTGGGGTGGACAGCAATTATGAATCTGTTCACCCTCTTGGTGGCCACGCCTCCTCGTGGTGCAGACCGGATATGCTTGCACGCAAGCATAACAAAAGCGACTGTGGCAGGAAGTTAGCTCAGTGCTAAAGAGCATTGGGGGCCATTTCACTAGGAGGGTAAGCTGTCATAGTGAGACCACAGTGATAGTTTGCGTTTCATGAGAACCAACAGTGAGAGTGTCCGTTTCACTAGTAAATTAGGTCTAACTGTACCTATCACTGTTGAGGCACTATGAGTGACAGGGTAGAATGAAATTTCTACACAAGTAAGGTATACATATAACCTATAATCGTACCAAATATGAAGAAAATCGGCCGCACCGTTCCGAAGATATCTGCGTTTGAATTTTGTCATAGCAAATACTGCTCTGGTGGCCAGTGTCCCGCCGGCCTCCGGGGGGAGACAAAAAGAACAGCCGAAACCTCGCCCCACTATGGAGGGAGTGAAAAAGAACAGCGACCAACAGAGCAGACGTTTGCAATGACAAAATTCAACGCCGATATCCTCTTCATATTTGGTACGATTATAGGTTATATGTATACCTAACTCGTGTTAAAGTTTCATTGCTTAATTCCTATGGGAAGGGGTGAAATTCCACGTCTTCCCGGCCCGTCGACGTATAAATTCGAATGTCAAACGCGTGTGCATAGCAAGACCTGTGCCAACAGTGAGAGTTGGTCTCACCTCAACAGCGAGACCACTGATGAAACACGAATTTGGGCTTGACACTGTTGGTGTCACTGTTGGTGTCACTGTTGCAGTCCTACCTCTCGCTTTGACCCCCCTACTAGTGAAACGGCCCCCTGGACTTCAAAATCACTTTGTTGATTCGAGTCCCACCGCAGCCACTTTTCTCCTTCACCCCCAGCAGAGGTAGATTTACTGCTATATTTAAGGCCAATCCTTCTCATACCATGTCTATGTGGTGTGGGAAGTAAAAGAACTCTCATCTTGGTAAATATATATGGGTGAGATTTCTACCTACATTCAATTCATAGATTCGGTCAAACCCAAAGTAAGTCTAACTGAACAAATTGGACGTTAAACTACCCAAACAAGCAAACAAACTGGCTCTCCATGGCGCATCCCTGGCTTAAGATGGCTGAATATTCTGCTGGTGGCAGTCCAGTCAGGTGGACCCCACTCTGAAAATCTTTGGCCTTTGAAATGGTTCCGTTGGAGCTGGGTTATGTTTCTTTCAGAAACGTTATACAAGCCCGATTTTGACCTGTATCCACTTCTGCCAATAGAGCTGACTGAGGCTGGTCTATCTTTCGGATGAGACCTAAATAGGACCTAGAATATAGCATGCCACAGATACCAGAGCTGAAAGGAACCTCAGTTCTGTGTGAAAGAGTTGGCAGGACTTGGCAGGGAGCGAGGTTTAACAACCTCTAGTCCCACCAAGTCACCCCAGAGGAATAACGACCATCAACTTTTACTATCCTCATCCACATCATTACAGAGAGGTCCCGCTGGGAAGGAACAGCTGTAAGCCAGTCGCTGCTGTGGGTCCGCCTGGTTCAACGCCCAAAAACACATACTACTCATGGGAGGAGACGGCACCGTCCCCACCGTCACTATCTACGGGATAGTAGGAGACGAGGTGCATGCCTGGCGTAGGGCTGACCACTGTAAGCAAAGACAGCTAAGTAACTATGCTAAGTAACCATAAACTGTGAGTAGATGGTTACTTAGCATAGTTACTTAGCATTGAATTATGGACCTGTTTTCAAAATAGTGTTAGATGACTAAGTATTGTGATTGGATTATGATAATAGTATGTACCTGTAGTGTGAACTGAATGACAGTTAGGTACCAGTGTAGTTCTCATATATTGAACGCTAAAATGGCTAGACTAGTTGAGCTAAGGAGTACCTATATAATATAACGGTAATTATATATCCTGATACTATAATATGAACTTTGTGATGCATGTATATATTGAGTGCCACTGTAAGTCCCGGGCCAGCAGGTCTTCCTAATCCAATAATTCAACAACAATAGACGGTGACCAGAGACTCCTCCAAAAGATGTCAGTTACTTCAAACCTATTCCAGTCCTGAAGCAGGTTAGGGGAAGTGTGTTTCAGAGTACATACGATTCTTTATTATTGAATTTGGAGCTTCTGAATCTCCCGATTCCGAATCTGCTTCGTGCCAGTTTGTACAGGCTCAGCATTTTGAGATATGAGCGTTTTAAATAAAAAACATAAAAAAATAGAAAATAATTAAATGAATATATTTATTTAAACTCAATTTCAAAGTAAATCACATTTTATGAATTATTCTCAAGAGGAATCCGATATTTGATGAACACAATTACATATGGAAAGATTGATGGTATATTTGACCTTAAAAAGTCAGGTGAAGGTCAAATCAAGGTCAATTTTGTCATTTAATGTAAACCTATAAAATTTATTAGATGAAATGCAATAGGTGTGCAGAACAGAATATTTCTACATCACTCCTTAAAATTTAGACATCTTACATTCCATACCAGAGGCTTGGTAATGATTTCAAAGCTCAGAAAAAAGTCAAAGAAGGCAAGGTTTTATGTTAACTAACGCTTTAAAATATGACACACTGAGAAAACACTGAACAAGGTATCTATAAACTATCTATGTATTGGCAACTGACTTCAGTCCTTCTCTTCATCTGATTCATCATCACTGTCTGAATAGAAAATATGTTTTGTCCATGGGTTTCTACAAGATGGTGCCCCTTCACACTTACAGAAAGGTGAACAGCTATATGGCACGCTTGCACATCCACATCTAATGGAGCAAGGCTCATCTGTGGCATAAACACACTTAATCATATTAAGCACTTGTGGGGGAGCAGGGGAAACTGATGGAGGAAGTTGGACTGGGACAATCATCTTTGTGATGGGATCCAACATGTAACCCATCTTGAACACATCTAGTTCAGGGGGATCTTCCTTTAGTGCAGCCAGCCATATGCAAGTTGTAGCATGTGCCCTTTTCACATTCTCTTCAAAACATTCTGTTGTTGGTGGTAGTGACTTGAGTGGTGGTGCTTTCACTGAAGAAGATGATGTTCTTGATGTCCAGATCTTAACCCGTACATCTGACATTGTAGGTGATTTTTCATTTTTGCAGCCATAACATGCAGCAATGAAGGCTGACGCTTCCTTCATAACAGTTCCCCAATCAGCTCTTTGGTTGCCCAGACTTGGTAGAAAGTATCCATTGCTCAAAGCTTTAATTGCTTTGGTTTTCCCAATGCCCCACAACTTAGGAACACTATCACAACCGGTTAAAGCATGGGCAGCGAGAAGACTGAAGATGATTTTCTTGTGAGCCTTTACTGTTGCACCAATATCTATCACTGCCCTTCAAGAAGGTGTACCCTGCATAGCTACAAGGGATTTCTTTCCCATGATGAAATAAAAATGGAGAAGCAACACAAATACAGCTGTATCATTAGATACAACCTGCACCAAGTTGTTCTTGTTCCTTGCCAATTTCATTGCCTAGGAAACCATGTTAACATCAGCCTCCTCATGTGTAGTTCAGAGGTCATCTCTGTTGGTAATGAGTTCTCCACATACAGTAAAACCCGCTTCTGGGACACCTCACTTAAGGGGGTACCCCGTTTTGCGGGTCCTTTGCTCGGAACAGACAGTATCACATTAAAGCAAGGTTTTACTTTACTTCTATTGGGATGGGTTCTGGTCCTGTTACTAGCAATGTATTCTGTACTGCCATACCCTCTGCTTCTCTCACAACATATTCAGTGATGATTTGGATTAACTGCACTTTATTACTTGTTACATACGGGGTGTCCTTCTGTGAAGGCAACAGAGTCTGCAGGAATATTTGATGTTGGTGTGCAACAATGACACTAGCTCTTTCTACCCTTGTAGGGTCCCTGATACTATATTCATGATACCGATCTAACACCAGGTACACATCATGTTGAAGGAGAATAACTGCAGCATGATGTCTCCAGGTATTCCCCAGTCTAGGTATCTTAGAGGCATCATTGATATGTATATACAAATTTCAATAATTGAAAAATATTTGCTTGAATTAATAGAAATTTTGACAAAGTATGAGAGCCATATTGACCTTTGATTTGGTATAACAAAATATCATCAGCTACCAAGGTAAATTACTCAAGTTATATGACACATCATGTCACATTACTATTTCCCCATAAAAGGTGCTTTCTGTAGCAGGGCTGTTCATGCAGGCTTTGCCTGCCATGTAATGCTGAGCAAGGGAACTTGGTGCTGCAGGGAAAGTGTTATTCCTATATACCTATGAGCGAACAACCTATGATTACCTGACGCTGCTGGGGGTGAAATAACTTTTGTTTACTGCCCAGGTTGACGTTTACTGCCGAGGTTGAAGTTTTCTGCCTAGGTGACCGTTCCTGCCCAGGTTGACGTTTAGAGACGTTCGGTTTTTATCAATATTAGCCAACAATTGAAGGTATATAGGAATAGGGAAACCACGTACCGGTGGGAATAAGTCAAAGTTTCAAGGTAAGGCTTGGAAAAATTACTCCCCAAGCATAGCCTTGGGCAGTAATTTTTCCAAGCGTAGCCTTGGACAGTAATTTTCCCAAGCCTTACCTCATAACTTTGACTTATTCCCACCGGAACATAGTTTCCCTATAATATAAGGTTATGAAATAATTAAAATATTAATATATACCATAGTGAATGAATTTGTTCTTAGATATCATCATTACTCAGTTCTAATAAGCTTAGAATGACAAAACAAGCTTAATAAGCTTAGAATGACTAAACAATCATAGATTTGACAGAGTGTAATCACAGAGTAAAATCCACATTTAAGCAATATTCATAATTGATTAATTTAAGATTATAAAATAATTAAATAACACCATAGTGAATTAATTTGTTGTTAGATATTATCATTACTCAGTTCTGTGCTCAATAGGCTTAGAATGACTAACTAATCAAGGATTTGACAGTGTATTCACACAGTAAAATGTGCATGGGAACAATGATCATAATTGATTAATCTAAGATTATGAAATAATTAGAATAGCACCATATTGAATTAACTTTTTCTTAGATATCATCATTAACCATTCTCTGCTTGATAAGCATAGAATGACTAAATAATCATAGATTTGACAGAGTGTACAATTTTTTTCTTATTTTTCTTAGAATTAAATTATTTCTTATTTTCAAATATTAATAACTCAAAATGCTGAACCCATACAATCTGGCACGAAGCAGATTTGAAATCAGAAGATTCAGGAGCTCTAGAAATAATAATAAAACGTCGTATGTACTCCCAAACACACTTGACCCTTCAGACTGACTCTGAGGAGGGAGACTGATCCATGAACCCAATTATTTTAAATGTCATGTTACACCAATTTATGGGAAATTATACCAAGGTACAACTCCACCCTCATTGTACATTTATAATTATTCTCATATGTACCAATTTGTTACAATGACTAGGCACGTGACCCGGGAGTTGTTAAGGGGGCGTGGCCTAGTTTATCTCTAGATATGTCATTGTCTGAGGCTACACATAAGGCTAGGGTAAATCAATTACCTATCAACCATTTGGTGGAAACAAAAATTCTCTGTGAGATCCAGGTTATACATTTGAATTCATGGTCAGACAAGTTATAAAAGGTATTCATAGGTCCTCTATGGTCAAGGATATCCTATTACTCAATCCGATCAACAAGAAATCCCAAAACCAATCGATTTGACTAATCTTATACTATGATATCGTGGTCTCCTACGGAAATCACATGTTCCTCTTCTCATCATAATCTGAAAGTTTGGGATATTAAGATTGATCATGATGTTATACTGATTCTTATTCGAACCAGTAAGACTGGCCAGTTTGGTCTACAAGCATTGACATTTTATACACACTGTCCCTGGTTTTATTTTGTATATTAACGATGTAATGGAAACAGTTGTTTCCTACAGAAATCCAGATCACCATCTGATAACCCAAGAGTCCGGTAAAAAAACCATCAAGACCAATGCCATATGGGTACTAGAATTAAAGGCTGAAAAGTCTTGCTTACCAATGCATAATCTCAGGTTACAACAACAACACTGGAATGTTGTAATTCGGTCAAGAGGTAATTCGAGATCCGTGGTACATTTACTTACACAATTCCAACTCTTCCAGGGAAGCAGAATGATTAAATTCTCCTCATTCTTTGTTGGTCTAGGGAGCAAGACTTACAACAATGTATAATTTTTGATTAACCCAGTTTTATGAATTGTAATACTGGGGTATCTTCAATTCTGTATTCACGTAATATAAGGCCCTAGGGTCTTGTGAGTGTTATCTCCCTAAACTATTTGTCCATAATTATTAGAATTTGTATACATGACCATGTCTCTCTCTGTGCTGTATTATATGAACCCAAATAACATTTATAAAGCCAAATACTGACTTCGTAAATTTCCATTACTCTACCCTCCTCTCGTGTGAGTACGTTGTTTATGAGTAGTGCACGTTTTTTCTCCGTCAATTACTAGCGTTGAGTTAGTTAATAATTTAAGCAGTAATTAACCAATTATAAAAAATATCTGCTCTCTAAATACACCTATACTACGACATCGATATTCCTCGATAACTGACATTTCCTGTCTTATCAAGTAGAGACCCTCACAATGCCTTTATCTTAATTCCCAATATAATGTAATTCACACTGCCATTTACGAGATGTTACAGGCCGTTATTATAGCATATTGTTCATTTAAATCCTCATTTCTATAATGATACCCTGTAGTTGATAAGAATTACATCATAATGACTCAATCATTGGCACCTTCATTGATGATTATCAAGGACGGTATGAGGGTCTTATCTCAGAGCTTAATATGGATAATAGTCCTAATTAATTGCTACTTTTAAGAGCAGTTTTTTCAATGAATGTAATTATCGTATAGTGTAAGGTTATATCAGCCGGACTTTGCCCCCATTACAGAATCTTGTACCGTTGACCAGTTATCAGACGTTTCCGATAAAATATCAAAGAATTTTTTGTTTATTTTTTATCAAGATGTGTTTATTCAAACAATCAAAAAGTATGTGTACCCATATCTGACGATATGATCTTCCGTACAACATACGAACGATCGTGCATAATATATATTAAAAAAAATAAAAATAAAAAAGCAAAACCATGTAGACGATTTCTCTCTCATGGATTGCGTAATATGGCGCCTTTGACTGACTTTTAAAGCCACCGACAAAAGAGAAACCGGGTTGAATTAATCCGAGATAGAAAGCAGATTCAAGGAAATACGCTGTTGGTGCACAAAGAACAGTATTGAAGAACAGTTTTTCATCTACCAAAATACGATGTGAAATTGACAACTACAAAAATCCCGGTCAATTATAAAGTGTAATGTCAATTATAAAAAAAATACCTGGTATGAAATGTTATAATGTCTGTAATCACAATAACAGAAATACCTTTGTAGCATTAGCCGTTATCAGAAGTGGATTAGAATACCTAGATAGTCATTGGGCCAATGAGGAAAAGGGGCATATTTAAGGAGTTGGCTGCCTGCCTCTGAAAATATTTAATAGTTTTGTCGTTTTATTGTGTAGATCTGTCACTCTAGTTAACATCTCCACTTGTTGTCGCTCTGGTAAGTGGTCGGATTACCATGACAACAGCTGTTGAAGATACTTACCTAGTTTTGTGTTTGGTAAGACCCTATATTCTTAGAAGGAAACCCACGAGATGAAAATAGCTTGGTCCGTACTCCACTCGGTCCGTACTACGGTCACTGCACCACTCTGTCAGTTTCCTTCTGTAACGCTTGACCATAGGGTATCACTTGCATGTCTTACAAGCGAGTGGTACAGTGTTTGGTACTGTAACTCAATCAAAAATGCATGTAGAAACGTCAAGTAAAAGCTGGAATGTGAGGAAAAACACGAGGAATAATTTGAAATTATTAGATGATTCATTAGATATTGATTTATCAAATATTCCGTTCGCTATGCTGGCGTACTTGTCTCGCCTCCGCAAGTATTCATTGATTCCAGTATAGGCCCGTTTCCATTGGCCGACGAAAAGGGTGAACATTTTTTCTCCTAATAGCCCATTTTAATTGGCCAGCACTGATATACAGTTAGGGACTACTGACGGACCTTCATCACTGCTGGCGCAAAATGGACATAGGCTTTTTGGAGAACACAAAAAATCTACACCCTTTACGTCGGCCAATAGAAACGGGCCTTATCTGGCAGACCATTCTGTCAACCGCCTCGTCCAAGGTCGAGGGCCTAGCTGTTGTCGGGTATGTCTGTTACACCTTGAAATGTAATAAATTCCAAAAAATGTTATAACCCTGAAATGTAATTGAATTTCAGCCACATTTAAAATAAACTCCCTTAAATGTAATAACATCTCCCTTAAATGTAATGAACTTGTCACCCTTATACTGAGTATTTTTTAAACACCGTTTAATTCCCGCTCACTTAAATTTTTTACACACATATATCTAAACATCATAATATATGTATTTTAAACACTTGTTCTACTACTTTTTTTCCACACGTTTTGTCTGAAAGTGTTTAGCTGTTTAGGGTTTACACACAAGTGGTTAGATTAAATGTAACTGGAATACGCACCCTACCTTGTTATGACAGCAGTATATTAATGGTGAACGCACAAACAAGACAGTTGAGAACTGGAGTTGAATGTAAATGCTAGATTTGTTTTTATTTTACCTATATATATTGTTCATATATTATCATCATGATATTGTACTTCACACAGTAGTATTGATACAATATACATGTAGTGGCTGGGTGTCGGGTACAGCCGAAGCTCCTCCCGAGCACCACTACAGTTTTGGTCCAAGATGCCATCTCGGTGCTGGTCCCACCCGCTAACCCGCAGCTGTATTTTACCACAACCACCCAGCACCGTAGCTCTGCCTTCAAGGATCACAGGGCTGGTAAGAGCCACCTCCTGGAGGGAGTACACACCACCTCCCTCCGGCCAGTGGATGCCACCACCCAGCTCTCCTCTCGGGACCCCAGAACTCTATCTGGAGAAGAGACCCAATGGTCGACCCTCTCCTCCTAGAGAACCGGGATACTCTGACTCCACCATCTAGGGAACCCGAATCGGTCAACAGCTAGTCCGGAGAGCTAGCTCCCATCGGTGGAGCACAGAGACAGAGCCCTGCAGAGAGACCGCACGTAGTCTCTCCACACCCCAGTGTGTCTCAGTAAGCCACAGCAGGCTGCTTATATACAGCCCATGTCCTCACTGAGCATGTGCAAGAACTTTGCTGGTTCTCCACGGGGTATTCTGAGTAAGCCTGGTCACTAGCAAACCAGTGGTTCCCGCTAGTTCCCTGCCCACTTCCCCAGGATGAATCCTCACTGCTGGTTCTCAACCTGACAGCTGAGAAACCAGTATGGACTGGTCCCAACACGGTGTCAGTAATAGCCAGCGGCGGGTGGCCTACTTCAAAACCACGGGAAAACAAGTCTAATTGACCTGTCCAACGGCTCGCTCGGCTGTCCCGGCCGCGGCTATACTTAGAAAAGCGTAGTAGACGTGCCAAGCCTTAGTAGACTTGCACGGGTCCCCTACATACATGTAGATATATAAAGTGGTCTCATCCAGTCCGTTATCATGTTTTAAATATTATTTAGGTCAGGCCCACACTCATTCAAACTGAGTATTCCGACATTAATCAGTATTCACCTCATGCACATAAGCGTGGCGCTGCGGTCGCCGGGATAACCGGTTGCGCTGGTTCTATGAATGTGCACTGTACAAGCGGCGCACCAGCACTGCGGTTCCGGACTCGATAGCGAGGCGAGCGCTGCGGAAGTGAAGCCAGTAACACGTCATGTAGGCACATGAGGATAGTACAACAAGACAGACAGCCGAGATAATCATGATAACAATTATTTAATTTCGGATTTAGGTAGAGCAAATATATAAAATTGTTCACTGCAAATATTTTTTAATCGGAAAATGTTTTACTCTATGAAAAATAAGATTTCAGATGCTTGTTAATGTTATATTCACACTCACTTCCTCTCATTCATATTCACTGGTGTTTGTTTATGGTTAACATCTATCTTTATTTCTACCTATTCTCTATTATCTTAAATCTTATTCTAGTTTGTGATTTTATTGATAATAACATCGATATCAGCAGTGGTTTACCATATATGAATTATTTGAGAAGTGACTAGTTGTTGATAAGGGAAACCAGACTGCCAGAATAAATGACACTTATCCAAGTGTTGTAATAGTACCTGACCGCTGATCTCAGTGCATTGTTCTGCTTTCACACATCCAGGGCAGGCGCGTGCACAGTGAATGGGGGTTATAACATATACAGTCTATCATTCGTCTCATTACTATTTGACAGGATGACCGCTGATCTCAGAGCATTGTTCTGCTTTCACACCTCCCACGGCAGGCGCGTGCACAGTGAATGGGGGTTATAACACATACAGTCTATCATTCGTCTCATTACTATTTGACAGGATGAATTTCTCCTTTATTCTATACAGATGGGCATGAGTATATTTATCTTATATGTTAATAGTGTATTCTCAATATTATTTTAGACTCATAATGATAAATGATGTATTATTTTCAGGAGGCCATGTATTCATTTTTTTTGTAAAACTGCGGTGTCAGGTCAAAGAGTGATTAATTGTTCTGCCATCATATTCCAGGAAATTGTAACCACTATTATCAGTTTTCAATATCAATAGATAATATTGAGACCGGGTTAAATTTCTTTTATGGCAAGCCCCCAAAATATTTTTGATCAAGTCCATTGATAATTGGTCCCCCACTTGGTGGTTTGGATGGCGTTGGGGGCAAGATGGCCGCCTGAATGGCACAATAGCTATGTGCCCCATATAGGTATCAAAAAGGCATTTGACTGCCTAAATTATGATGTCTTACTACATAAACTGGTGGAAGCAGGCATTGGCTCCGAGTTACTACAATGGTTTAAAAGCTGCCTTGGATTGGAGTATATGCGCAATATTGTTGTTACAATTTAACAAATCAATCTATAGTAATGTCAATTATGGTATACATAAGGGGTCCATTTAAGGGCTCTGCTCTTCATGATTTATGTTAATGATCTTCCAACTGTTGTTAATCGCTCAAAATGCCTCATGTACGGAGATGACCTCGTAATTGTCAGTTCTAATAAGGTAACTCGCCACCGCAGAGGCCGATTTACCATCAGACCATGGTTCTATATTTCAATCGTACGCCACAAACAAGCTAATGATGAATATCATAATGAAGCTATCAATGTGCAATTTACCTGTGTGCGGCATTGCCGAGAAGACATACTGCTCTTCAATTGAAGCAGTTTCCCTTTATTGGAGCAATCTAGCACTTTACATCATTGGATACTTATTGTAACATCATGTGCTCAACAGATGTTTACCATAGAAAAATTGTCATATTATGTTGCTATTACTGTTAGCAACTTGAACTATCTTGGAACTGATAGAGATGGACATTTTGATTTCGAAAAGAATGTAACGAAATATTTATGTTAAAGAAGAGGTCTCTTAAGAAAAGAAACCTCATCGAAAATTGTAAAAAGATGTATATTACCTTTAGCTGACCATTGTTCGTTTCTGTATGGTTATGCTAGTCTCAATGAATTCCAAAACAGAATAGAATACTTTACCAAGCGGTCAGATGTGCCCATATAGCCCAAAACAAAGCAACAGTCGATAATGTCGATCTATGGAATAACCTCCAGATATAGCCTTTTGGAGAAAGAAGAATGATTTTATTTTTAGGATTATACAAAGATTGATAATTAATGAAGTTATGTTTACCAACGAACAGGTGGTTTACAATGAATTATTGTTGAGAGAAGGCACAACCAGAGAAAAAGAAATAAAGTAGGAGTAACCAGTAATATTCATTCGTTGTTAGTGTAGCGAACCACCGGGTGATGGAAGGTGATCTCACAACCAGGCCTAGTCTACCTATTCAGCGGTTGGAGACGAGTCGCTACCCTGTGCTTGTGCTCTCCGCACAGGTTGGTTCGGAGTATCCCCAGTGAAGCTGGGAGATGCGGAATCTACAAAATCTACCTAGCTTAACCTAGAACACAAAACCAGACTCTGGCTTAACACGGATGTGTTAAGTAGCGCAAGGGGAGAGGATCTGTTCTCTCCACTGCTGAAAGGTTTTCAGAAAAACCTAGCAGTCTCTGAGGCTCCAAGTGTTCACTCACCAAAAAGGCTCTGCTTGCAACCTGTCGACCTGCTGCGGACTCAGCCTATATATACTGACTGAGTTACGTAATGCGGGTGACCCCGTAGTATTTGCATACACAGGTCTGCCGGCCTTACCATACAACAGGGATCAGCACTCGCGGCACCTAGCATTAACTGAACGTACCACTGTTTGACTACCCTGACCCCTACATTAGGTTTACAAAGAAAATTACCACAAGATCATCCACAAAAAACGACATTAAACAGATGAAGTCTATGAAAGAGAAATTCAAGAGATCTCCAATGTACAGAGGAATTGCATTGTGAAATAAATCAGGAGCAAATAATCAAAAGATGAAATCAAAAGGCATTTATCTTTTATAGCAGCGTTGATTTCTACAAGTACTTGCAAGATGGAATAGCATTTGTTAGGGGACAACTTGTATATGTACAGTATTGTGGTGGTTGCCACCTAGCTACATAGGAAGGTCTACCTCCGGAACACTAGTTCACGGTATATCCCACCCTAGGCACAATTACGTAGGACGGTTCAGCTTTCGGAAAGTATGAGCTCACACAAAACACAACTCCACATCTATAATAAACTACAGGTTGTTTATTCAATACTATCCGAAGTGATCCCGGAAGATCACTTCTCAAGTTAAAGTACGAGGTGCCAGGTAACGCCGGAGAGGCTAATCTGAAAGACCGAAGTCCCATACTCACCTAACAGTCAGAAGGGTTCAGAAAACCCAGCCAATGTGAGGGCCCAAGGGTCCACTCCATTCAGAGAGACGCGCAAGGACAGCCTGTCGACCCACTGCGAACCTGGGCCCTGTTTTTTAGTCACGACATCCTATATGGAAGACATCCTACAGCTGTCAGTTTACTATAGAGAAGACATCTTTGGGGGATCGGCCAACGATTGTCCCTCAGGGACACTTAGGCTGCAGCCAGGTGTGCTATAGACAAGACATCCTTAGGGCCACGTGGTTCAAAATGTCTTCCAAAGTGTCTTAGACCTAAGACATCTATGGACATGTCGTACTGAATGCGCAACTCCACTTCCTGTAAGAATTAAGCAATGAAATTTTAACACAAGTAAGGGATACATATAACCTATAATTGTTTTTGACAAGTGTACTTACACACATGCTTGCGCTAATTTATGCGGCGACACTGCGAATGGGAGATGGGAGGGTACACTGGCCACCAGAGCAGACGTTTGCTATGACGAAATTCAAACGCTAATATCTTCGGAACGAAGTGGCCGATCTTCTTCGTATCCAGTACGATTACAGGTTATATATATGCCTTACTCGTGTTAAAATTTCATTGCTAAATTCGTATGAGAAGCACAGTAAATCCTCTATATACGCACAGTGAGGTTTGATAGAACCTGAGACAGTTCTATACTTGAGACACTTTTAGCGGCGATCGAGCGTGCCGCACTGAGACCGTGTCTATAGCACAGCCGCCATTTTGTGTCTTCCAATCGGTCTTCCAATCGCAGAGATGTCTTAAGGAATCGTTGGCCGATTATGTCGTGACTGAAAAACAGGGCCCTGGAGTATATATACTCGGAGTTACGTAACCCCGGCCCCCGCCGTGCCACTCTCGTGTGCGGCGTTGCCTGGAATCAGTACACAGCGGGGATTGACCCTTCACACCACCTTCCAAGGAAGAGACAGAACACCGCTAGATCACCACGCCCCCTACATTATCAATGTCCCTGTAGGAGAGAACATGTTGTGTATAAAGTCAGTGTAGGAGTAATGTCCAATATTACATCGAGATTGGTGAGCTGCAATTTAATGTGTGAAAAGTTAGACAGTTCTTAGAGAGGTGTCTTATTGGGTGTCAAGTGGTGTGTCAGTATGGTACAAGTGTTAGATGGAGGGCGAATGAGAATGTAGCATATAAGTCTTGCCTACTTTATATGGCATGTAACAATCAGTCAAATTAGTGAACAATTATCGAAACGTGGAAGAGCTTGATTAAATGAGATTAAATTATCTGATTTTAGTCATCATAAGACCCAAATCGACACGATTGTATACCCGTCCTTGAGTAAATTAGACTATTGTGCTGTGTTGTGTTGTATTGTACTGCTTACTTGTTACCTCGTTTTGGAAGATCGCCGTTTTGTGGAAGAAGAAGAAGATTCAACATAATCATTACAGGTTTACTGTTCATATATACAGAATGTAGTATAATCGTTACAGGTTTATTGTTCATATGGAAATTGTCCTCAATTCTGTATTAGCTTACACAGTCCTTCTCTTGTTATGTGAAGACATCACATTGTCACTGTTCAAATGTCAAATATCATATCATGTTTATCTCTCAGAGCACACTTGCCCGCTCAAGGCTAGAACAAGGGCTAGGTCCTCCAGTCGACTGCACATTATGGATATATGACTCTTGTATAAAGATTACCAAATCCTCGTGATAGAAACCAGCAGTGGTAGATTTACTGCTATATCAAAGGCCAATCCTTCTCATACCATGTATGTGGTGTGGGAAGTAAAATAACTCTCACCTCTGTAAATGTGTAGGGGTGAGATTTCTTCCTATATTCATCTCATAGATTTGGTCAGACTTTGTTGATTCGGGTACCACTGCAGCCACTTTTCTCCTTCTCCCCCAGCAGTGGTAGATTTACTGCTATATCAAAGACCAATCCTTCTCATACCATGTCTATGTGGTGTGGGAAGTAAAATAACTCACCTCGGTAAATGTGTAGGGGTGAGGTTTCAACCTAAATTCATTTCATAGATTCGATCACTACCCTTGTGGTGTAAAAGAACCTTCAGAAAGTCTGATGAGAACCTGCAATGGTTAACTGGACGTTAAATCAAACCAACCAACCAACCAAATCGTGAAAGAAAAAGAAAATGAAAAAAAGAAAGAAAAAAGCCCCACAGTTTTATGGCTTCGATAATGTTATTTATTAAGTGAATGTATTGTACACGAACCAAAAGGGACTCTTGATCCATGGAATAAGTATTTATGTATCAATATTAATCACTGTACTTTTACTTCTATTATGTAAATAAAAACTGAAAAATAAAAAACAAAAATTCAATAGAAGGATGCTTTAAAAAAAATAAATACACAATATTGACTGGTTTCAGATACAAGCGGCCGTATGCTCCGAGGAGTTGACGCGTAGTAATATCCGAGCGTATGCGAGGATATTGTGGAGAGACAACTCCTCGGAGCATACGACCGCTTGTATCTGAAACCAGTCTATATTGTATTTATTATCCACCTTTTTCTGGACAAGTGACATGTCAATATCAGTTTGTTTTAGCTATGCACTATTTTTCCATACGCACTATTTTTCCGTATGCGCCACCCGGAGCATACAACATATCCGTATGCGCCGGGTGTGTCTATACAAATACCCTATGTGTTTTCTATGGACACTTTGTATTAGGTGGATAATAAATATCTTTATTAATTTCTATAGAATATACAGTTCTTCCAATGAACATTTTATAATAAGAGTGACGTATAGTGTTTCAGAATTACCTGTCTCATTCGACGAGATGGGACATTTAGTGTATTCGGTAAGAATTTGGAGTAACAGGTGTGTCCTGTCCTGTGCCGGTGAAATCCAATCACCGGCGAAGGCCACCTTCTCGATGCTATAAGTCTGCTTCTATATATCATATGCAGCTGGCATGCTGTCCCCAGTCATTGCAAGAGCCGCGTACGGTGAGCAGAGCACCTCCTGTATCAAACCTTTAAACTCTTATTAGTCTCAACATCATACAGAACACTAACAAGTCACACAGTATTCTCCATTATAGGAAACTTTGACAGGCTCGCAAATGATATTTTATCCTTTAATGGATATTTCATAGGGAACCACTCGGGAGTTCATCCCATTTAAAGGATACATCATAGAGGACTACTCAAGAACTTGTCTCCTTTTAGGGGATACTTCATACGGATACACTCGAGACTTGATCCCCTTTAAGGGATACTTCATACAGAACCACCCGAAGATTTATCCCTTTTCAGAGATACTTTATTGAGAACTACTTGTGCATTTATTCCCTTTAAAAGATACATCAGGCAGAGGAACTACACCTAAACGTGTGTCTTCACGGAATACATACAAACAAGAGGTGGAAAGCAGTGATATGGACATAGTGAATTCGTATGAGAAAGGTGAGAATGCTTAATTCCTCCAACAAGTCGGTGGAGGCGGGATTGCAGAGCTCGTTCTACACCCTGGCCGCCACCCACACCATCATTGGGGTCCTGGCACTTACAGCAAACAGTCTGCTGCTAACCTCCCTCTTCCACTTTAAGTCCAAACACCTCAAGTATTCCACGCGCTACTTTCTCATATTCGAGACTGTGGGGCATGCCGTGTTGGGTATGTCGCTGGCCCTGCGGCCATACGTACCCCTCAAGTATTGTTTCCAACTGGGCAAATCCACCATGTTGTGTTTGGGCATCGTGGTGTTCGGGATCTTCATGCTGTCGCTGGACAGTGTGATCACCACGGCCAGGCCCTACACGCACCGTCACATTCTCACCCCACGCTTCACTAAGGTCATCATCGTCTTGGGTTCCCTCGTACTCCTCTGTATCATCGCCAGCGCTAGCGCTTACACCACGCCGAACATCGAGCGTACCCTGTACGCCTGTTCCGCCAACGACTCGTTGGTGAACCCCAAGCTGCTGCTGGGCGCCTCCCTGTTGGCTGTTTTCGTCATGCTTGTAGCAGCCGCCATGCAGGGGTACACCGTGTGCATGCTGGTCCACTCGTCTCAAATCTCCACCCTCCAGACCGTCTCCTACATGGTCAGCGTGACCACAGGCGAGGTGCCTGTATCCAGGATCAGCAAGCGGACCACGCGCCAGGGCCGCCTCATCCGCCTCCTCACCGCCTCCCTCATCGCCACCCTCCTCTGCCTCCTCCCCACCATCGCCATGATAGCCTCCACGGCGGTGGGTGATATCTTATCGTGGGAGGCTCCCGTGCTGAACTTTCTGAAACCGCAGTTTGCCGCCTTGCTCTTGGTCGACGGATTGTTACACCCCAGCGTGGTGCTGGCCTTGAGTACAGACCTGCGCTCAACCATTAAGACGGTCATATGTGGTCCACATAGAGTGCGCTAAAAACCATATTTCACAATCCGACAGAAAGGGCACCAATTAATTGGATTCCTCTAAAGGCCCGTTTCCATTGACCGACAAAAACGGTGTAGAATTTTTGAGTTCTCCTAATAGCCCATTTCCATTGGCCATCACCGATATACAGTCCGGAACCACCGACGGACCTTTAAGACTTCTGATGCAAAATGTGAATGGGCCATAAAGAGAACTAAAGAAAATCTGCACCGTTTTTGTCTTCTACTAAAAACGGGCCTTAGAAGTATGTCAGTGGTGCCGACTGCACGTCGGTATCAAATAATCAGTGCTGTGAGTGCCTTGTTTCTATTGTATTTTATATGTCCATACTGATTTAAATTTCCCACTAAATCCCTGAAACTTACCGTGAAATCAAAGCGTTTTGATTCTGTCGGTCATTAACAACGTTGCCTTGGTGGCGGCCTTATTGCATAATCTATGCACAATTAATCGGTGAGCATTTCTTTGCATGTCTTGTTTCCGTTCACAAATCTGATGTCAGTTTACAAAATAGAAAGATTGGCGGTTCCCGACTGCAGATCGGTGCTGAATACTTGGCCAATTGATAGAAAATGGCTTATAGTAACATGGAAAAAGTCTGGTGTTTGAAATGATCACCGATTGATTTGACACAGATAATGTAATAAAGCCACCACGACCGGCTTGGTTAACTAGCGACAAAATCAAAACTCTTTGATTTCGTTGGTGGGATTCAAGGTTTAGAATGAATCCAAAGGAACCAGTTTTAACTTATGACCAGATGGTGCCACCGTGAATTGTAGAATATGCCTTTAAGTCGGTATGGACTTGGAAAATGCAGAAGAAACACATCATTTATACTGGACCCTCAGCGATTAATCTATATCAACGTGCAGTTGGTGACTACCACCTACAGATTTTTCGGAGAACTCGAATGACCGGTGCTGTTTTCGTCGGCTAATGGAAAATGGTCTTAAAGTGGGCTAATTGATGTCTGCCACGTGCAGAGGGATATATTTCCAGGACTAAAGGACAAGAATGGTATCAATTCCACAAGAATAAATACATTTCCATAAATGATTTGATGTACCCATTTGAGTTACGTACAAACAAGCGGTTATTCAGTAGGATTGAGATCAGACATGAAGGCTAGACCTATTGAAGAGTAACGTATCTTACATTGCATGAAAAATTCATTTCATTCATCTCTATATTACCGCGTATAGACGCGTATATATGATGTACAAATATGTCTAGATATGTATCCCTATGTTGTACGCCTGCGTAAGCAGCGTATACAACATAGTTATTGTGTGTATACGCCTGTATAATGGCTGTATTAGCCGACCACAGTACATGTATTCAGATTAAAATATACTGTACGTAATACGTATTTGTTGGTCAAACATACATACCCCATATATGTTTCTGACATTTTGCGTATATCTGTTAATATATTTATTTCATGGAAGATCTGTACTGTTTATGGGTAGGCGAATGGGGGTGGACGGGTTCGTGGATGGGTGTACGCAGCGGCGGCAGTAGAGGTGGTGGCGGTTGCGGTGGCTGGATTGTCTTCCCCTCCACTCCCTGTGCACCTGCACCAAAGCTGAAGCTCTCACTCCTTATTCTGAACTCGACCCGACCCCAGGACTGACCCTGACCCTGTGCCTATAACCACAGGAGACTAATTTCTGCGTATATATATATATGTATGGCTCTCGGGGTGTAAGTACGGTCGTATTATTTGCAGGACAGGCAAGTGTAAGCTTGAACAGGGCTTTTATAAACAGATCTAGCCTGAACCACACAGAACAATAGTATTTTCAAGTAAAATCTATCAAAAATCCCGTAAAAACATAAAAGAATGCTGGGTTTATTGTGTGTAGAAAGGTTTTATAATAAAAATGTTTGATATAAGATTTCACTATATACCATGCCATATATACTCTAAATACGCACTGTTTCGCCATATAATGTAAAAGTAATGTACAGACCAGTGGTCCGTACACTATTATACGGACAACCTTCCCATACTCGTATATACTCTTATTAAAATATTGATTGTTAAGCCAAATGACTTTTTTTTAAAATTTCGGGTATATAGTAAATATAGAATGACCTACCATGCTTATACAAGCTACAAAACTCGATGATAATTCATGGTTTGTACAGAACTCGGCATTGTTATTAATTGTAAATTAATCATAATTCTAACGCCGCGCTGCCCTGTGTCAAATAATCGAACAATATATGTAAATCATACCTCATCACTTGACCATCTCTGACGTCAGTCACCGCCATGTTTAAATCCTCAGTCTGCCGACTGCTACTATCCAACACGGACACACTACTTCCCAATACGGACATTTCTTTTTGCTAAGTTCTTTCCAAATTCAAAGGGTTAGAGCATGAGAAGGAAGGAAACGACGTCCGAACAACGCAGAACACAAAACGTGGATAGGAGAAAAATTAGAACGCCAATTAGGTTCAGGATGGCAGACAGCGGAGCCGAGCGAATTCAAAATGGCGGAGCGGAACATACCGAGGCGCCGGCGGGCACGGAGCAGCCTAAGCAGACAAAGCCAACCGCAAAGGAAAACTCTGCGACGCGTGGATTCAATCGACTCCAGGGCCCTGTTTTTCAGTCAAGACATAATCGCCCAACGATGTCTCCACGATTGGTAGACAATTTCCAAGACACAAAATGGCGGGTGTGCTATCGACACGGTCTCAGTGCGGCGCGCTCGATCGCCGCTAAAAGTGTCTCAAGTCTAGAACTGTCTCAGGCTCTATCAAAGCTCACTGTGTGTATATAGAGGATTTCCTGTGCTTCCCATACGAATCTAAGAATGAAATTTTAACACAAGTAAGGGAGACATATAACTTATAATCGTACCAAATATGAAGAAGATGGGCCACACCGTTTCGAAGATATCGGCGTTTGAACTTCGTCATAGCAAATGTCTGCTCTGGCCATTGCACCCTCCCACCTCCAGTGAACTCGAGGTCACTGCATAAATTAGAGTCACGTGAGCATAGGGGTACACTGGCCACCAGAGCAGAGATTGCTATGACGAACTTCAAACGCCGATATCTTCGGAACGGTGCGGCCGATTTTCTTCATATTTGGTACGATTATAGGTTATATGTATACCTTACTCGTGTTAAAATTTCATTGCTTAATTCCTACGGGAAGTGAAGTTGCGCATTCTGTACGACATGTCTATAGATGTCTTAGGTCTAAGACACTTTGGAAGACATTTGGAACCACGTGACCCTAAAGATGTCTTATCTATAGTACACCTGGCTGCTGCCTTAGTGCCCTTGAGGGACAATTGTTGGCCGATCCCCAAAGATGTCTTATCTATAGTACACTGACAGCTGTAAGATGTCTTACTAAGAGGATATCGTGACTAAAAAACAAGGCCCAGGTTAGACGGGATCTCCCACATGCTGTCCCAGATAGTGCAGAGCAGAGCGATGAGCGGAGGGAATACCCCCGGCGCTTCCCCTACGAGGCAAGGAGACTCGCCACAAGCCTACATATCCCGGCAGCAACCCACCCGCGATGTGTACTACCATCCAAACCATGCAGCCAGACTGGCAGCACCACTGCCAGACAGGGCCCTGTTTTTTAGTCACGACATTTGTGAGTGTCGCAGGCCTACGACCCCACAGCCGATCTACGACCTTTTTGGACGACAAAAGATGGCCGCCGTCCTATAGACGGTGTCGTAGTGCGCCACGGACGATCGCCGCTAAAAGTGTCTCAAGTATAGAACTGTCTTAGGTTCTATAAAACCTCACTGTGCGTATATAGAGGATTTTCTGTGCTTTCCTTACGAATTAAGCGATGAAATTTTAACACAAGTAACGCATACATATAATCTATAATCGTACCAAATATGAAGAAAATCGGTCGCAGCGTTCCCAAGATATCGGCGTTTGAAATTCGTCATAGCAATGTCTACTCTGGTGGCCATAACACCCTCCCACCTCCCGTGCGCAGTGAATGTCGAGGTCACGGCATAAATTCGGGTCACGTGAGCGTAGGGCGACACTGGCCACCAGAGCAGACATTGCTATGAAGAAATTCAAACGCCGATATCTTCGGAACGCCTAGACCGATTTTCTTAATATTTGGTACGATTATTGATTATATTTATACCTTACTCGTGTTAAAATTTCACTGCTTAATTCTTACGAGAAGTGAAGTTGCGCATTGGTACGACATGTCCAGAGTGGTCTTAGACATACGACACTTATGGCAACACTTTCCGGTCCATTGGCCACCGATTGTCGTGACTATAGCACACCTTTTACCTCCCTATGTGTCGTATCTACAGCAAGTGTCACAGCCAGCCTAAGATCGTAGCTCTATAGCACACTGACAGCAAATATGTGTCGTAAGTTACAAATGTCGTGACTAAAAAACAGGGCCCAGGCTCACAGACATACAACTCCACGACGAAGCAGCGGAGCCGGTCGCTCAGGCGTTGGCCAGGCACTTCAGCCTGACGTAAAAGGTACGGGTACATCGCCTCACCACTTTATTTTCAGAGGACCGAAACCCTCTAAAACGACGCTCGACGACCTCACCATCCCAGAATATATATATATACGGCTTCCTCCAGATGGTCAAGGCAGCACCTGACGAGGAATCTAAAGAGGCGATGAACAGTCACTTAGAAGCCATAGTGGAGGACGCGCACACCTACCCCCTGGCCCGCGGTGCGCAGTTTCTCTGAGGAGGTGTGTGAGAGGGCAAAGGAAGATTACCTGGTTGAACAGTTACGAAATCGACAGGATTCAAACCAGGCTCTCGCATGTGGGAGCAGTACCAACAAAACAACGAGAGCAATCACAACACAGGCCAGGCTCAGCCACGGCACTGGACATACCGCCGCACGTGGCCCAGGCACGTCCTGGGCCCCCGTGCGTGGCATTTCAGAACGACAAACTCAACATCACATCGTCAACGGTGTGAGACGCCTACATATTTGCGCAGCATGCTTACAAAACAAGGCCAGTATGTACCCTCACGCGCAAGTAAACTGTCGGTCGGCCCCCAAGCAGACCACGGCGGCGGGGTTTGGGCAGTAACCAAATGCAAGAAGAGGAAGTTCAAGACACGCATCTTCACACACTCCGCTTTCCAGTATAAACTCCGCTTAAAAGTATAAATGTACATATCGATACTGTTTGTGGTGGCCCCTGGACCTCGCGCCGGCGTGAAAGTGCTGTCGGCGCGCGCAGTGTCAATGGCCACGTGGTAAATCAGGCCGCGCGCATGGTAACCAAAGGCTACGCGGGCGTGGTAAACAAATGCTACGCGGGCGTGGTAAACAAAGGCTACGCGGGCGTGGTAAACAAATGCTACGCGGGCGTGGTAAACAAAGGCTACGCGGGCGTGGTAAACAAAGGCTACGCGGGCGTGGTAAACAAAGGCTACGCGGGCGTGGTAAACAAATGCTACGCGCGCGCTGTAAACACACGCGATGAAATCAGCGCCGGGTGCCCGCGAAGCCGTCAGGATAATACGGGCCCCAGTGTCTCCTCCAGTGGTACGACGGGCAACATGGTTGTCAGTGCGGTCACTGCGGAATCGACTCGAGAACCCCTCGCCGAAAAGGACGACCAATACTTTGACAACGCGGAGGTCTGGTAAGTGCGTGGTCACTAGGCACCAGATTCAGGTAATGTGCGGGAAACTGAATCATATCTCGCAATGTATACCACCTGCCCACCGCTATATGTCCCGCCTCTTAGATCTCCTACGCCGCTCGTTCAACGTCAAAAGTATACAACTCGACGCAGAAGCACGGAAGGATCTCTGCTGGTTTGCGGATTTCGCCCACCAATTCAACGGGAAGAAGCTCATGATACGCGACCGCCCTGTGTTCGAACTCGAGTGTGACGCGTGCCCGAAGGACCTGGGAGCCTTCTGCCGCGAATCCGCGCTATTCTATAGCCTGGAACTCCCCGACAGCTACAAGGAAGCGTACCACATAAGCCAGATTGAGGCGATCAACTGCCTCCTGGCCATAAAGTCGGTGCTACCGGAACGATGCCGAGGGTACATCATACGCGTCATAACAGACAATATGGCTGCGGCTTGGGTCCTCAACTCGGGAAAAACTAAAGACCTGGTGTTGGCGGCTTGCATCCGTGAGGTCGCTCTATTTGAGGCCTTGAACGACGTAGTGGTCCAGGTGGTCCATCGACCTGGCGAGCAGCTGGTCTTAGCCGATGCTCTCTCTTGTGCTTATATCGATAATAATAAAGCTAAGATGGCTCTTGAGCTAGTCACTAAATTGGACCTTAAGCCTATAACACCTGCACCTCTATCATATGTTATCATTACTATTTCATGGAAGAACTGTTCCAAACAGAATGAAATAAAAGCTCTAAAAAAAAATAAAAAAATATGTGCTGTCCCCTACGTAGCTGACGGCTGCTGTGTCTCATTGCAGAACGCGTCAGCCCACAGCTCGCACGGCAGCTAAAGGCATCCTGGAGGGCCGCGATGGCCGGCGGAAAAACCAACAACGTACGACGACAGGCGGAGGCGTACGCAAAAGTTATGGTGTTTCACGATTTTGCGCTACGTGCCCCATCACCGATACAAGCTGCACTCTTCACACAGATTTTGGCTAATACCCTACGAAGCCCCGCATCGATCCGCAACTACATATCTGGCGCGACAACATTCATCCGGAATGGGGACGATTCGGCCTTCTCCTCTGCGCTCGCAACCAGGGTGATGAGGGGGTACAGAAGACATCGACGCACCAAGCGGACCCAGCTCCCTCGGTCCCCGTACACGTCATCAAGATGGTGGCCTCTGCCCATCGCGCTACGGGCCCTCCGTCCCTCCCGGCGTGCGCAGTGTTCCTCCTCGCCTACGCATCCCTCCTCAGACAATCAAATCTGCTCGTGACAGGCCCTATCGGGAAGTCAGGCCTCACCCTCAGACGACAGGACATACTCGCCACGAGCGACTCATTGCACTTAACGGTGCACTCCACCAAGACTACCGCGGGACCGACCGCCACTTTCGTGGTTCCGATCACCAGGGTGTCCGGAGACGCCTGCCCCGTCACGGCCTGGCGCGAGTACTCGGCCGCGTACCCAGCTCCACCGAGTGCCCCGGCCTTTGTCCACGCCAATGGCCTCCCCATTCGAATTGACTCAGTACTGCCTGCTTACAGGGCCGTTCTGAGAGCGGCTGGGTTCAAGGACTGGGGTACGTTTACCCTCCACAGCCTCAGGAGGTCCGGCGCGCGTAGTGCGGCCTCTGCTGGCGTGTCGGAGGACGACATCATGCAACACGGGGCGTGGTCCTCCCTCCCCGGACTCCGTGCTTATGTGCTACGGACAATCTCCACCACGACTGCAACCGCCATCGCCTCCTCTTTGGCTAAGAACTCAAACTCTTAAACCTTTTATTGACACTGGTAACCACTACCTATCTGTGATATGTATCACCTATTTATTACACTATTATAATCCTGTGATATATGTCAATTTGTCATTATCTTTTAACTATATATCTTTTATCCCGGCTAAACTCGGCCTCAATTTTCATGTATTAAGATATTAATATTGTACTATTTTATTATCCCTCTTTTATCAATTGTTTGTCTAGGATAATAAAACTTTTTAATTGGCAGCGCGGCCTTGTTCATAATTATAAATGCCTCGTTCCGAACGAACCGTGAATTATCATCTCGTTTCGTAGCTTGTACAGCATGGTCAGGACGTTCTATGAAAGTATTTTCTTGGACTTGAAAATGAAATCAAAACAACAGCGGTGCACCCTAGGTGCAGAGATCGGAATGATTGGATAGTGACGTAAATATGCCTAGACATAACTCAAACTAGCCTAGTACTGGATACGTACAGAATCAGGCGTATATATGATGCCAAATAAGACGAAATTATATACGCCAGAGGTGACGTATATAGATATGTATATGTAGAAAGTAAACGTATGTGAACTGAAATTTTCATGCTGTGTTATTTTTTTGTCGATTCAGACACCAGCCAGTGGGGAAGACTAGAGGCTTGTAGCTCTCTACAGAAGGTACATCTCGTCTTTGTTGAGTTTCTCCGCCTCCTAATGTCAGAAGTTCACAAGTTTCCATGAAATTCTCAATCTAGTTAGATATTGCTGAGAGCTATAATAGGTCCTAATAGTTATGGGAATAAGACAATCCAGGCTCTATGATCCCCTTGATTAAAGATGCATCACCCTGATTGTCAGATATATGCAAAGCATCAAATGCATGGGAGTAATGGAGTGGAATCAACAATTACCAGTTGTTAGGAAAACGCGGACGTATAGCAATTTGGCTCAGAATTCGCGTAAAGAACTTAACGATTTGGTAAGTATATGGGTAATATTTTCTCAAAACGTACACTTCAGACTTCTGGGCCAACACAAAACCAAATAAAAAGAATTTCAGATAATCAATTGAAAAACCTTTATTTCTTTCAGAGCAACATCTCAGCTGTATGTAGATATCGATTATACTGACTTTCTCCAAGCGGTTCAGTTTTTACACTTGTTACAGTAAAAGTTTTTTTTTTTATGGAATGCCCGAAAGATTGGGACCATGCTGTCACTGGAAATACAGCCTAGTGACTTTTATTCAGAATACAAAGACAAGATTCATAATAATGATAGAATTGATAATGAACTTTATGTGTACCAAATTTTGATGAGAAAAGTTGAATTTAAGCATCACAAAATAAATGACATTTTTTAAATTAGTCTACACTAGCCATGACCCGTCTAATTTGGAAAATAAGTGTGTGGGAGACCAGGCTTTTACCGAACGGTAAAGACTACCACAATGACGCAGATCTCGGCCGTGGCCCGCTCGGGCTTTGTACCTGACGCCTCAATCCTATTGGTCCAGCGCTGACGTAAACACGAGCTCCCATTGGTTGGTAATGACGCTTTTCGCCGTGTGCCTCATGACCCGATCGCTGTCAGCGTGCTCGGCGTTGGTTCGGCTTGTGCCGCGCGGAGTGGTCATTTGGCCTGTGTCGGGCTGGTCATTAACCCATTCACTGCGGGTGATGCCATATGGCATCAACCGTGCTGGGGCGGGTGATGCCAAAAGGCATCATTTTCTTAAATTTGCAAAATTTCGTTTTTGTGGAATAAAATCGGAAATAGATGGAACACCAAGCTAATAATTCTGTGTAAAATGGATAATAAGATAAATGATAGCATATTTCATTGTGTCCTAAACTATAGAACTATCACAATAGGCCTGAGACCTCCCGCCCCATGGCGGTATGAATTAGCACTAGTACCCGCCCTCTACCACATAATATGATCGTCAGGTGTCGTAGGGTATGTACGGGGGGGGGGGGGGGGGGGGTCAAAATTACCTGATTTCGGTATTTTAACTGGCGGACCGTTGCGGAGTAGTCCAGCTACTTTCTGGATATGTGGGTTTGGCAGATCGGCTGCTTTGTTTGGTAGGGTCGGTGATACTTTATGGAAATATGTTTTTGTAAAAGTTTTTTGCTTCTGTCAACCATTAGGTGACGTCAGACGAAAATAATTTGGAAAATAAGCACTTCTACACAAAGCTATACATCCCTACTATACAAGGATACAAATATTAGAAGTTACTAGTATAAATATCATACTGTGTTACATGGCTCATTGAACCCTCTAAGTTTTGCACATTCCCCCAAAACTTGCGCCCGTGACCAGTTTGTTATGTCCACACAGAACCACATGTATCACAGTGGATATTACATCCAGAGGCACCAAACTTGCTATGTTTCTAGCAAACATGTACATGTAAACGTTAAAAGTTTTCAACCTTCAAGAGATACATAATTTAAATTATCGTAGCCTGTTGGGTGGTGGTAGGCGGAAAGACGACATAAAAAAACACAAGTTGAAATTTCAAAAGAGCAAAGGACTAGGTTTATTTGCTCAGAACCACCAATGAAACCCACCAACAGACTCCCCAACATCTCTACTATATCAAACAAATGGTTTTAGAAATACCAGAAGGCTTTGGCATGAACGCCCATCCCCGAACCAAAACCGTAAAAAAAGGTTTTGGATGTTCCACACTAAGTGGTGGGTCTTCCCCCTACACATTACCCAGTGCCTGTGAAAGGCAGAGTGGCCTGTACAGGCACAAAAGTTGTTACTTTATTAGGAAATATCTATATGTACCTCTGTACGTAGGTACCTAGCTAGAAAAAGTATAAGATTTTATGAAAAAAGGTGGCATCCTTGGAATAATCAATTTGAAAATCGCAAATCCTAACTTTGTAGAGTACAGACACAAGTGAAAATGCAAAGCATCAGGGCCGTACCCGGGATGGTCTGTTCCAACTGGAAATTCTATACACACTGTCTTTTGAATTTTGTTTCTTTCTATCATAGTTAAAAAGTTACAGCATTATACAAGAATGAACTATTTACACATACATAAGATATTGAATTCTATCTATTTTTCTTTTTTAATTCAATTTTTTTGGGACCTCTGGGTTGGGGGTACACACTTGAAGGATGCATGTAAGGTAGTCCAAGGTGTGCCCCCCCCCACCCTCTACACCCCTACATGCCCTTGTTACCATATATATGTCATTCAACAAAGCAAATATGTCCCCAAAAAAGAGAGAGAGCTCTTCAGGAGGCCCCTGGACTCCCAAAGAGGCACTTTAAGGACCCTTGCAATCTTCATAAATAGCCTTAGATCGGTAACCATCCTAGTCCCTGAAACAAAATCCAAGAGGCATCTTTTATAAAATATAGAAGCCAGGTTCTTCTGCAGGCTTTGCCCCCTGGACCCCCAGATGGAATTTGCCACCAGACACCTGTCAATCTTCCCATGCAGTCAGGGTCTGTAAAACCCCTTCCCCAAAACAAAATCCTAGGCACGGTAAAATGCAAGTGCTTCAAGGGGCTTCGCCCCTTGACCCTGAGGATAGGCTTTCCTTTTGGATCCTTGTAATATTCAGAAATAGCCTCAGTTGTGTGCCCCCACCCCCCCTTGGAATTAAATTCTGGATATAGCTTGTATAATCTTTTGATATACAAGTGCACCCAGGGGCTTCACCCACTCCCCACCTGGATTCCTAAAGAAGCGCTTTGCCCCTGAGCCATTGTAATTTCTGAATTATGAAACCCAAGTGCTTGCAGGGGTTCTGACCCCTGGACCCCCAGGATTGGCTTTGCTTTTTGACCACTCAATATATTCCCAAATAATCTCGGGTGTGTTACCCCCCTCACTAAAAAATCCTGGGATTTCATCAGTGCACCCCAAGGAGGGGTTATGCCACAGCACCCCTGACAACCCAGAAATCCAACTGCTTCAGGGACTTCACCCCCTAAACTCCCAGGAGGAGCTTTGTTGCTGGAGCCCCTGCTAAACTCTTCAGGGGTTTTGGCCCCGGATCCCAAAGGAGGCAATTTGCCCCTAGACATCTCACAATGCCCCCAGGTAGTCTCAGGTGTGTAACCCTTTCCTGAAACAAAATCATGGATATAGAGTGTATAAAAAATATCTGAAACCAAAGTGCCTCCAGGAGTCTTGCCCCCTGGACCTCCAACATTCCAGGTAGTCTCAGGTGTGTAACGATCCCCCTCCCTCAATCAAAATCCTGGATAATTTGTATAAAATTTAAAACCCAAGTGAATCTTGAGGCTTTTCCTCCTGGATCCCCAGCAGAAGCTTTGCTGCTGGACCCCTGGCAAGCTACCTTTGTAATCCCAGGTATATGGCTCCCTCTCCCCATAACAATCCTAAGATCCAAATTCTTCCAGGAGCTTTGGTCCCTGGACCCCCCTCTCAACTGGGGCATTGCTTCTTGACCCCTGGATAGTGACAGGCATATCACCCCCTCCCTCAACAAAATCCTAGATACAGCTTGTTTAATCAACACATTCTAAATGCTGCTGGGGGCTTTGCCCCTGGAGCCCAAGCCAATCATCCAAGGTAGTCCAAGGTGTGCCCCCTCCCTGAAACAAAATCCTGGGTATGCCCCTGGTGAATGCTGCTTGAGTGGAATGTTGTTAAGATAGTAGAAATTGTGCCCCCCCTGCCCCGAATAAGCACATGCCTATATGCCTTTGTTTCAGTGTCATTCAACAAGGCAAGTATGCCACCTAAAAATAATCTAAATGCCAAGCTATTAGGGGTGATTTACCTCATGGACCCCTTCTAATCTTTCCAAGTAATCTTAGGTCTGTGACTACCCCATTCACTGAAAAAAGATCATGGATACAAATTGTATAATGTATAAAAGCCAAGTCCTCCTAAGGAATTTGTCCCAAGGTGTATAAATTTCCCCAAGACATAACCCTAGGTATAGCTTTTATAAGTGTAAAATCCAAGTATAGCCAGGGGGTTTCACCCCCTTGACCCCATAAGGACTTTAATGATGGACCTTTGGTACCTGGTCTCAGGTATGTATCTCCCCCTCCCTGAGACAAAAACCTGGGGACAGCTTGTGTAATCTATGAAATCCAAATGTTTCAGAGGGATTTGCCTGGACCCCATCAGAAGATGGGGTTTGCAGCCAGGCCTCTGGTAATAATTCTAGGTAGCCTAAGATATGTAACCCCTGTCCCTAGGAAAAAAATCATGGGTAAAGGTTGTATAATCCATGAACTTCAAGTTCCTCTGGCGGCTTTGCCTCCTGGACCCCCAGGATGAGCTGGATCCCTGGTCACATTCCCCCTGAAACAGAATCCTGAATACAGTTTCATCTATAAAATCTAAGTGCATCCAGGGCTTTGCCCAGGACCCCACAGGAGGGTCTTCTTAGCTGGACCATTGTCAATCTTCAGAGGTGTGCCCCCCCCCCCCCGAAACAAAATCCTGGGTACGCCCCTGAGCATATGTTGAAAAATTAACCAGGACATCTCTAAATAGGTATTATAACTTAATTGAATTTTTCTACCACTATCATGAGCAATTTGATAACTCTGTTAGCCAAGTCTGCAGAACCTTATGGATGTTTTTGACGTTCCTCCATGGCCAATTTCGCCAGTTCCAGCACCCTTATATTCACTATACACTTAGAAAGCGGGAGAAAAAAGCAAAAACCACATAGCAAAAGTACAGGATCAGTGGGAAAGAAAGACAGGAACTAAATACATTACAACCGATCTAACTTTCTCATGAGTTTAGTTTTCAACATGGCATTCATAACATCACTGTGTCTGATATTTCGGTACTCAGTTCCGAAGAGTTGCTGAAGAGCTGATTAATACTTAACAGAGAGTTTATGTTTGTGTATACATGCATGTATATTTGCAGGTATTTCTAACACAGACCCATTGTGTAATCCAGTTTCCCAAGTCTGGTTAGCTAGATAAATATCTTGCATCGATACTATGCGCTAGATTTATTTGATGAGATTCACAACGGTCAGCAAAATAATTAGCTTACATGTTGGCAGAAGTGACGGCTGTGGCGTTTAAACACATGCGTAAGCCGCGGTTTTGGCAACGTTGGAGTTTGGAGGTCAGGGCATTTGATGCTCCGGAAAACAAGATATCACCTTGTTCAAGATAAGTTAGAACCTTCAATTTATGCTGGGCGCGCTGCGTTTGCGATATTATCTACACTGTAAAATTTTTTCGTAAAATATACAGTATACTACGGTAAACATGGACGGTATATCACTGTAATCTTACTCACAGTTCCATACAGTATATTTGATACCAAAAAACGGTATTCAACTGTAAAAATATTCAGGACTGTAATCCACCCAATCTACGGTCAGTTTACAGTATAAATTTGTAAATATGGACATATTAGATACACTTAGATTAACTCCAATATCAGCAACAAATCAAAGTGGAGAATAAAATGCAAGAGTTAACTTCATTAAAATGTGTAATAGATATTCATCGATCTCCTGTGAAGTTCCTGCCATTTAAAGCACATTTATTCTCAAGTTGTCATGACATCAATATCATAAAGGGGATTAGACACCACTTTCATAGGACATTTCTAAAACATATGTAGGATTGACTTCATCCTACTATATCAAATGCAGCCTTGTACTGTCAGATTCTGATAAGTATTCCTGTAAAATAGTTTGCACTAATAACATTAGAGTTGAAAAACTTAAATGTTGAAATATCATTGATAATAATTATTAATGATACTGATAAGCCAATAGGCTGATAGAGAATATATGATGGTAGCCAATACAAAATATTCACTTTTATATTCACAATGTCCTAGGGGCCATTCATAAAATGCCAAGTGCACTGGGGGGGGGGGTTGGAGGGTTAAGGATTTAGGATATTCTGCATATATATGCTCTTTCTTTGATCAATTTTTGAGGGGTTGAAGGTTTGAAATTTCAGAAATTCTGTATACATGTACTCTATTGGTGGCCCTCTACATATATCAATTCTCAGAAAAACCTCAATAACAAGATTTCTGGTATATGTATAACGAAGGGCTGTGCATATAGTATATTTCATACAGCTTTGCTCCTCTGTATTTACAGGTCCGAACTGTTTCCAAATACAGTTTATTACAGTGAAAATTCATGGTCTGAAATATATTACAGGTTTAAACCATTTGGAAAATACAGTCTAGGACAGTTATAATTTACGGTAAAATTTTTTACGGTATTTCCCTGGCACCCCAGTTGCCTCGGAAATACCATAAAATTCAAGGGAAATTTTTTACAGTGTATGTAGGGCAGGCCACAAACAACGGGCTTCTGGTCAGATTCTGCAAGTAGGCCTAGTCATTTACCCACATTACCGTGATTGGGTCTATGCCCATTTTCTTAAGTTTATGAGATAATATGTATAACATGAACCATGTCGAACCATGACAAATGTTGCACCTATAACTTATTGTTATTCATGTTTGTTGTAGGTGGTCTATAAGATTAGCAGCTGTTAATAAAGTAGAACCCAAACAATACAGTGAATTCATTGAGTACATCATACATAGCGTTTGTTTATATTTATATATTGTATATATCTAGAGTGTGCTATAAATGGCCCCTGACGAAAACTGGCAGCAGATTAGTCCATTGTTGACAGGATGCCATCTTTATTGGGATTTTACATTGTCACATCTTCATGTATTTATCACGTAACATGTAACACACGAAGTGCCAATAAAGAAATGTGCTAATAGTTCACAGAAGAGGAGGGAACCGTGCCATCTCCTCCCATCCCTCCCCCAAATTCAACAACCGAGGGTGAGAAATGACCACGCTCACCTTGCAATGTATAAATCTTCCAAAAAAACCTGCTTACCTAATTACCATTCTCCCTTTCAATAATGTTGATAATATCCCCTTTCTTTTGAGCAATCAATTTGATTCATCCAAGTTTACTGACATTAAATTATTATCTATGTCAGGTAGAAATTTCAGGTATGCAAATGCCTTGTACAGTATGACTTTTTTACTTCTTTGTGTTCATGCTGTTGGTCCATTCAAACAATTGTTTACTGGGAAATTATCCTAATTTACTAAGTTGCCATCCTTTGTTTATCTAAATTGCATGAGATAACTTACATCGTAAGAGAACCTAACCTGTAGAATTCTACCAAACTGGTCCTGTCACACCTTTGTTCATCACCTAGTATATCAGTCTCCTGAGGATATTGAAATTATGCTAAAAGCATATGTCCAATAGCGGATTCTAGAAATATGTGTACCTGGGAGCTGTTTCACTAGTAGTGGAGTGAAAGTGAGAGGTGAGACCGCAACAGTGCCACCAACAGTGTCAAGACCAAATTCGCGTTTCATCAGTGGTCTCGCTGTTGAGGTGGGACCATCTCTCACTGTTGGCACAGGTCTCGCTATGCACACGCATTTGGCGTTTGAATTTATTCATCGACGGGCTGGGATGACGTAGAATTTCACCCCTTCCCATAGGAATTAAGCAATGAAATGTTTACACGAGTAAGGTATATATATGACCTATAATCGTACCAAAGATGAAGATAATTGGCCACGCCGTTCCAAAGATATCCCTGTTACAAACAGCGAGACTTGTAGCTCCTAGTGAAACAGCCCCCTGGTCTACCCGGGCCCAGAAATTTCTTGGAATTCATTATTTCGAGAGACTCATGCCGTCACTGCAACAAGGTGCTCTTAAAGGTCCTTGTCTGTCTGAAAACTACTGCTGACAATCACGTACATAAAAAGACCATTTACAGGTAGAATTGAAAACTTACTTGATAGGAACTAAAGTTTCTTTCATTTTACCTTCATCTTTTGATACTGACATGGTCTAGCATTTCTGGACCTCAGTCTGCAGTCATCCTGACTCTGGTGGCTACGGCAGAACTGGCAATTAATGTTGACAACTAGAAATTATATTTCACAAACCTGACAACAAGAAGCACACCTGAGTCAAACCAACTGGCACACCGTCTATTCCCTAGAATTACAAAGAGGGTCTGGAAAGATAACGAATGACTTGCAACGATTGCCTGATAGATAAGAGGAAAAACAAATACCTAGCATAACACCAATCTCGTGCATTTTTCTCTTAAATAATCTTGGAATGTTCTCCCAGGTCGTTTAGTAAGAATGTAATTGTTCTGACCTCGAGCCTTAAAGTTATCCATCTATCTCAATAGGTGTATTGTCTGAGCTGGTAGCCTCACCAACCACTATATAATCAATGGGTGGTTCACAATTAGATAAATATGTTTCACTAATATATTGTTAAGCAAAATGTGCTGAAATAGGGGCCAGCCTTCCATCCTCAAACAGAGGAATTAATGTTATTAATCGGAACAGTATAAAGATATATAAATAATGTATTCATTTGCCATGAGATAATAGAATTTCTTTCTTTTTTAAAGTAAACACATCTTGTTTTATTACCAATTCTTTTGAAATTGGATCGGTTTGCCTACAGTCAAGTAATTTGGACTTACACATCCCACATCCCCTTTTTCCATCAGGAAAGGGATACCTAGGTGTGTATAGGGACGACAACTTTCATTGGTTATCACCATTCTATTTGGGTGCTCTGGTATAAATTACATGAGATACATAACCAGTTATAAACATATGATAAGATATAAGATTAGAGGGAAACTATGTTCCGGTGGGAATAAGTCAAAGTTACGAGGTAATTTTTACAAGCCTTACCGAGTCAAAGTTACCAGGTAAGGCTTGTAAAAATTACTGCCCGCGGCTATGCCTTGGGCAGTAATTTTTCCAAGCCTTACCTCGTAACTTTGACTTATTTCCACTGGTACGTGGTTTCCCTATTCCTATATACCTTTAATTGTCGGCTAATATCGATAAAAACCGAATGTCTCTGAACGTCAACCTGGGCAGTAAACATCAACCTGGCCAGTAAACGTCAACATGGGCAGTAACTTCAACCTGGGCAGCAAACAAAAGTTATTCCACACCCAGCAGCGTTAAGTAATCGTAGGTTGTTCGCCCATAGGTATATAGGAATAGTATTACAGTACATCAATAGAACATGAGAATATTGGCTGAAGATGCAGGTCAAGTGGAACTATAATGCACAGAGTGTTCGCTAGTTTTGCCATCATCCACCAGGATATTATAAGATAGTGCCACTGTAGTCGGGGGGCAACCACTGTTATCAGCTGTTATAATTTATAGATAATATTGAGATGAGTAATATGTGAGACGTGGATGGTAGCGGAGTGCGACCACGAGTAAACTCCCGCCGTATTTTCAACCTTGGCGTCAGCTTGTTGTTGTTTACCCTCCCTTCACACGATTGGTTCATTCGTTGTGCGTAGTCCCTGTTCCTTGGTTCTACCGAATGCGCTCTCGGAATTTTTTTCGACGAAATCGGGGCCCGATTTACGAAAATCGGGGTGCCGATTTTTCGCCGAGGGAGTTCCCAACATAATATTGAGATGAGGCTAAGATTTCGCCTCCATAGCACAATAGCTAGTGCCCTATAGGGATGATGATAGGATGGAATGAGCACCCACAATGACTAATACCTTATTGACCTTCTGTGATAAAACACTGACAAATTTGCTACAGCTCGTTATTTTCTTTATTGACATACTTTGGTATATATAGTCTTCTTTTATGTTCAACCAATACAAAGTAAGGTTGTGGGATATCAATAAACAGGTGAGAGTCTCAACTGAGATCAATTGATTTTCATGACTGCCATACACTTGTAGTTCAGATACAATACAGGTGTTGCCGTTCAATGCCACCAAATTGTGAGTTCCTTAGTCAGGCCGTCGCCTGGACAAACACGGCCGAGTCCGGCCTCCTGCCCATATGGACACAGAGCAATCACACCTAGAGTGTGAATGGTGGGTGTGATTGTAGTAGTGTTTTTTTTAATTAGACTGCTAGAGCAACTAGGGTACCGTACTGTATCAACGAGTCTGACCTGTCTAAATGTCAGAGTTAATAATTGTCTTGGTTTAAACCTTGGAAAAAGATAAGCATATATGATAGCTAGGCCTGCCAATACATGTATATCATTGTGTATCCATTTTCGGTGTTGCTGTGTTATCTAAACTGTATCTAAAGTTTTATTGATGCAATATGCATGTATGACACACCAAATTTGAGCTGGAATACCTTGTAATACGATGCAATCGTTATAATGTCCCTGGAGATAATATCATAGACTTATAATCGTTAATAACTACGACAACCTTTGGTCCCAATTGTTCGTAGACTAGGGCCTCAAAACAATCGCTATTAACGAATATCTCGTCTAAATGACGCCACACAGTGGTTAACCTGCGTGAACTAAAATCCAGCATATCATTTGGTACGTAAGACTTGCTGAAATTGTGCGATATGAAAATGATGCTTTAAGACCCAGAAAACAACGCTATACCTAATCTATTTGTTTCTTTACTTCTGGTAGCCTGAGGCTTTTAAATCATTATGCTGGACTGGCTAAATATGTGTAGCAAGCATTTAATATGGTGGCGAGTGTACCCATGGCAGTGATATGATCTCGTAACAGTTTCTATTATTTTCACTAATCTACTAGGCTTTCTTCCTACACAATCATTAACAGACATAGACAGGCTAGGGTGTGGTCCCTTATGGCTATTTGGTCTGGGAATCAAATTATTCAGATTCAAAACCAGGTTAGAGGTTACATACATGTAGTGTGGAATACTACAATGTGCTTCATCTTACCCCTAACATTGACTCAATGTATTTGACTGAGCGTTGAATAAAGTGAGATTTATGCACCGAGGTAGATAAAAAATTAACCAATCAGAGGCGAGCTAGCAAAAGTAGTTCCGTTAGGAGAGCGCTGGCGTTTGACAAGGCGCAACATGGCGTGCAGCAAGTTTGACGCCTATCTGGGCGGTGTTATGGGTAGTACGCTGAAGGAAATCATGACCGAATTTGTACAAGAAGTGATAACGGAAGAGAAAAATCTTAGCGAAAGTGAGGAACCTACCTTCAACATAGACGCGACAGACCTTGAGTTCCTATTCAGCGAGGATCCATTCGACGAGTGGCCCACTGTGAACGTGAAGTAAAAGACGTCTGCTCCAGTTTGTCAAAGCGATGTCTCCGAAGTCAGGGTAGCAGAATCTGAAACGATAGAAGAAAGCGAAAGTGAGTTGCTAAACGACAGCGAATTGTGGGATTATGTACGGAGCAAGCGAAACACCACCAAGAAGACAGAACAGGTAAGCGTAATGCGTTATCAAAATAAATGTAAATATTGGATAGCGATAGCCGGTGGCGCCGCCCTGTGTTATATCGGAGAAGTACAATTTGACATTTTTGATAATTTGACAATTTGAAACCAATCATATAACGATACACTAATAAAATGAATCAATTTTCATATATTTACAGGTGATAACAAGATTCCAGACATATATGTTGGAGGCCCATTTGGACAATCGAGCTATGGAAGAAGTAGAACCAACGAAATTAGCGAATTACATATCCAACTTCCTTCTGTCTGTGCGAAAGGTGAACGGGGACGAGTACGAACAGAACAGTTTGACTTCGTTCCACTGCACTTTTGAAAGGTGATGATCATTCCCTAATTTAAAAATGATAAATCTTAATAATAGAGTAATGTATATGAGCGTATACAATGAATTGCGAATTTATGGTGATAAGCGACAGCGTCGTCATGTGTAATATAGGCTAGATCTAGTAAACAAATTGATTTAATCTTTTTTGCAGGCATCTTCGCGATAGGGGGTACCAGTACAGTTTACTCCGATCTGACGAATTTCTGGCATGTAGAAATGTGCTAGCGAGTAAGAGGAACGAGTTAAAGCAACTAGGACTTGGAAATAAACCGAATGCGGCCCAGGCCTTAACTGTGGACGACGAAGACAAGTTCTGGAACCTCGGACTCCTAGGCGCAAACTCCCTGAAGTCTTTACAAGACACTTTGATTTACTATTTCACAAAAGCGTTTGGCTGGAGAGGGTGCGATGAGGCACGCCAGTGTTCTTTTGGCGATATTAAACTAGAAATGGAGAACGAAAGGGAGTATCTGATGTGGAACGAAAGAACCACAAAGACAAGGAAAGGTGTAAAAGGTTTCAGTCCGAAGCTATGGGCGATGGGGGGGGGGGGGGATCGGTGCATTGTCAGCTTGTACAAATTGTTTGTGTCGAAACGGCCTAAGTTAACATGTGTAGATAACTTCGCCCTCTTCCTTACTGTTAAACCAAAAACCACACTGAATGATACCTTATGCTTTGTAACTTGTGTCATGGGGGGTAATTATTTAGCGAAAGTTGTGCCAAATATTGCGAAAGCAGCAGGGCTGAAGGGAAAATAACAGGTCATAAAAATAGTTTGAACAGATACACAGTTGCAAGTAAAGAGCAGCAGCAGGAAATGAGTAATATCCTCACCTTGTCAACAAAACGTCCATCAACTGCCGCAATTTCGGTAAATCCAGATAATTCCAGTAGAACATGTGAGCTGCTTCCGCCGCCAGTGGAGGTGCCGGCCGTTGTGACTGGAGTCAGTGTTGATTCCCAGTCCGAGTTCACACGTGCGGTAAGCGGAATGTTTGAAAATGCAAACATCAGCGGTAACATAAGTGTAAATATCCATTATAATGTATCGTCGACAACTTCCTCACACTCTCAGAACCAAGTAAACTTGTCTCCTCGACTGCCGGTCGAAGATAACTGATGTGACGCTAGACTAAAGTTACGAGGCTATACTCTACATAAGGCTAGAATAGATGTGTTGTATTTCTGTTCGAGACTATGCTCTAGCTGACCTAGAAGTGGTAACCAACGAAATTCCTTGTGTTGATATTTTTAATAAAAGACCAAATAAAAGGTTATTAGTTGAAAATAAACGTGTTATTGTCTTTAAATCTTGTAGTGAAACATAAATGTAGATGTCAGTTAGTTAGATTCCATAATATTTAAACGTGTGCAGTTAACTCGACCGGGACTATATTCTTGACCTGACCTCGACCGAACAACTAACGCAAAATCTGCTATTTACTATGCATACCGCTAAAGGCGGCGATAGACAGCAGAGTTAGTACGGGGGACCAAAATGGAAATTTACATAATTTCTTCGGGGTATCGGTGAGTGTTTGCATATTTTCTAATTTTGTTAAGTAGTCTAAAAGAGGTAGGATAAGATTACCACGCTCGGCTTCGCCTCGCGTAGTAATCTCGTCGGACGAGCCGTCATGAGATAAAGTTTGACAAGGTTCACTCTCGTTCAGTTTCTCCTAATTATCTGTCACTTATTTTGACACATGCATCATTTACATGGTTTCTCAAAGTTCAGCACTATAGCTATACATTTATATTTAAGGGCATATCAGACAATCTGGTTTGACAATTGAAACCCATGTCAGTTTCCTGAGAATTGAATATAATGATCTCTAAGTGTTGTAGAACACATGTCTAACTTAAATACCAGGGGTCACCGTGCTCGTTTATGACTTAGAGATCAATATTATCATAATTTTATAGTAGAACATATAGACATTTTAAAAAGTTGCTTTTCATATAGTAAGAACAATGTCATTTTCTTCAAACTTTCACAGAATATAGTAAATGTATAGTACTACACAATTAAGTTTGTAATTCATATGTTACCATCGAACTTTCTGGAGGACTTCCTATGTAAATCAAACAAATGTAAGTGGCCTATTTTGCACAGGAATAGGGAAAAAGCACAGGGAAGGCTAAAATGATTTCGACTTTTTCAATAAAGCGTTCTAGTGGGGCAGATATAGCACATGATTGTGCATTTAATAAAAGAAGCATGCGTCTTGGCAAATTGAGAGAAGGGACACTAAGAAATATTTCTAGATAGATTGAAATTGTAGATGAATCTTAGCAGCGGTGTGGAAGCCCTTTAAAAAATGACCAACACAGAGCATTAAGGCACTTTTCAAAATGGCGGATTAACATGTGGAAACTAATACTACTCACCCCAAATGTGCAAAATATATAGAGCACCCATCTAGGATTTTCAGCCAAAATTGACATAAATCAGGGATTTTTTCAGCTAAGATTGTAATCACAACCACACAAATGAGACGAAACTTATAAAATGTGCTCTGCCATATTTATAAGGTTGAACCTCTTCATCAAACAATGTTGGCTTCTTCTATTAACCCATTGGTGCCAGGTGAGTATCATTTTGGGAGACTTACAAAATCAAAGTTTATATGAAATAACTCACGGAATAAAGGTGATACATTTACAGAATGTAGGTATAACATTACATTTTGAAATAATCAAAATAATAATATTAATGATTACATGTTATATCACAAATTTATAGAGGCTGTCAATCATGATGACTGCAACGGATCGGCTTCTATTTTACATATGGACATGATATCTAAGTCAAGATTATGGCATTGAATTTGAAATATTCAATCGTTAAAATGTTATTCTAGTACTTTCTGTTACCAATCTTTCTAGATAGTGGAATAGATAACCAGAAGATCATGCAAATTGTGATAAAAGCACTAAATTCTGTAGTGGGTGATTTCCTTTGGTTTAATTAGCAAAGGTTTTACAATGAACTAATATCAATCCATGATTGATCTTTTCTTTATATTTTTAAACATCAAAATATTATTCTGAGAGAATTGTCACAATATGATACAGATAGTATAGAAATAATCAAAACAAAAGTGATTTATGAACTCATGGCAGGCACTTGTGTCAGAGCGACATGCTATGGGGCGGGAGCTACTGTCAGTACATACTTCTAAGTGGCAGGTTGTTTCCAACTGATAGTAATAATTTGATTACTATATCTTGTGAGAGGACATGCCTACCTTGATATTGTTATTCATTTAACCTTAACAGCGATGTTATTATACCCATATTCTGTGCAAACTTCATGATGATTAATCAAAAACATATATGACAATAATTACTGTGTCCATCAGGCACAGTTGATGTCTTTTAGCAACAGCCGCCCCAGAGAGATGATGCCACATCAGGTACTTGACACGGTTGACATCATGAAAGGTAGTGAGACTTTGCTGACACCAAATTCCATTCCAGATGAGTTTCCAGAGTAGTGATTTTACCAGTGTTCCCTGGTAGTGTCCAGCAATCACTCTGTTAAAATGCCTTCAAGGATCATGCAAGTCACTTATGTCGACCTCATACACTTCTTTCATTTGTCACAAGGAGATTCTGTTGGCTTCTACTCAATATCAGTAGATCTAGATGTTGCTTGGTTCTGTATACACGGTTGCATGATATAGTATAATTGATCTCCAAGATTTGCACTTGGGATTATTTTCTTAAAATACAATTATAAAAGACATACTCCTCAAATTAACATTATATATGATACCCTCACCTAGTTTATCCACTTTGTGATCTGGGATGTGACCATTGCTGTGCTGGAACAACTTCTTGAAGCCATCTCTCAACGTTGGGCAAGTAGTGAGGACCTGCTTGTATAAGGGTGCTACCTCTTCCATCAAGCCCTACATCTGATAAATTCATAACAATGTTTGGTAACAAAAATGACCAAACGATAAAAATCATATCAAACGGGCTGCCATCTTGAATTGTCGAGTGGTTCTGTAAAGAAAATTTGCTCAGTATACCAAAGGAAATACATTGAGTGCTTTTGTCACATTTTGCATGATTTTCTGGCTATCCGTCTCACTATCTCAAGAGGTCGGTTACTAGGGTGGAGGTCTAACAACAGGGGTCTAACGAACGAATGAAAACCCCAATTATGTCGGTCATGACTTCAAGTTAAAGCATTGACGTGTACATGGTATTCAAGTCCGTGCTCAATGGTATCATATCATACTTCATCTCATTCTCTGCCCGAGTTACGAACGGACGAATGTAAGACCAATAGCTCACCAACCTTGATTATGTGCGCTTCCTTTCATGAAACATTCCGATTGGATTGGAAGCATTCCGAGCGGAATTTCTGGTGCGCCGTGCCTTATGATAGGATTCCTGACTGTGGCCTCGGGGATGGGGGGAGGGCCACGTTATAGACGCTGCCCCCCCCCCCCCCCCCCCCCCACCCCCGAGATTTCAATGTCAAAATCATTTCACTTATATATTCTTGGGTTATGCTAGTGAATAAATCGATCTAATATGGAATCATGAATTTGAATTCTTGTTTATCGGGAACATTTCTTGTCAAGGTCCAATCTGGGTCTATTAAGAACCTCATCGGGGTCGGTGGTCACCGCCTCTTAACGTCCGTAATTTTATCTTTCATAGATTTAAAAGAGTAGATCTATGTTGTACCAGCTTTGCCTTTACTCTGCAAAAATTAGAATAGGATGTAGTATGGCCTACTATAAAAAATATTGAGCTTACGATACCACCTGAGGTGTCTTGAATTAACTACAGTTTCAGGTGGATTGGGCCACATATTTTCATCACATTTCGGTTTTATACATTCCAGACTATCGCCCATTGACGATAATTTATGCAGTCGAGGCTATCTTTCTTTTATGCAAATCCATTTCCGATGAAAGAAAGTTTGAAAAAAAACCCAGGAAGGAAACTCTGTTGTGCAAGTGTCTTTTTTTCGTAGCCGATTCCATCCTACATTTTCTTCCTAACTTTACGAATCTTCTTTTATGCAACACAAACCTTCGCACGACAGTTAGCATGTTTTATGCAAGACCCCCGGGCACTCCTCCCTCACCTGCCAGTTCCACTTGAGCTAATTAGGCCTGCTAGACTTTCCCATTCCCACATATCTGCATTCGTTTTTATTGATAAAATGATTTCGTCTTTCATAACATTCAGATTATCGAAATCCTATATGTTTATAATAAAAGATTGGTGATATCATGTAATCCTTAACTAATTCTGCATTTTGCTCTTTGTTTGAAATTCTAGAATGAAATTCTCAAATTAAAAAAAAAACAACACTAAGTGTCAGAAGATATAATGCTACTTGTTGAAATATCTAATAACACCTATATATTAAGACTATAATGAACTCCATCAAAAATCTATTGATATCTATTTTTTATCAATCACAAGAGCGAAGAGGCCTGCTGGGGTGGACAGCAATGATCAATCTGTTCATCCTCTTGGTTGCCTTGCTAATATGTGGTGCAGGCCAGATTGGTAAGATGTTTGAAAACTGCTAAATTACCATTTCATCCTGGGATCAGACACCTCAACGAAATTTTTAGAATAACACTTCTTTTTATATCTTATATTAGTCACTGACTAAGTACCTTCCAGAAAACCTTTTTGAAATTCTTCTGCGTTTACTCTTGTTGATTTGTTTGGGTAGTTTAATGTCAAATATGTTCTATTAGATTTATTTTGGGTTTCACTGAATCTATGTGATGAATCTAGGTAGAAATCTCACCCCTACACATTAACCGAGAGTTATTTTAATTCCCACACCATATAGACATGGTATGAGAAGGATTGGCCTCTGATATAGCAGTAACTCTACCACTGCTAGGGCTGTATGACTAACCGCAATCAACTAGTTACCACTATGTGAGGGCCAAATTTACTTATTCATCATAATACCCACATTATCACTTATACTTTGTTCATACACTTATGTTCTCTTCTTTCTTCTTTTCCCCCTGTGTATCCAATGGGGGGTTATATCGCAAATATTAGCCATTACTCAATGTAAAGGATGAGATAAATTAAGAAACCTATTCAACTTCCGGTTGGGCAATGGAGGCGGTAGCAGAGCCCAGAGATAACACAGGTTTTATCCCCCCCAACTCCTGGGTTATTTGAACCATCCGAGGTTGTTAGTCCGCCTACTCCTTGGCTAGGGCTTGATGCTTCTATGCTACTCGACTAGTAGGTGAGGAACTTACTTGAAAGACGTATCGGTGATCGAAATGAGTGGGAGACAGACGAGGATGTCCGTCGTTAAAAATGGCGCCGTGCCAGTTGGGCTGGAGTCGCAGAAAGGAGGGAAGAAAGGTAACGATCCAATGTTCCCTCAGCCAGTTGACTTAGCACTTTTACAATCTAGTATTGACAGGCTTACCGAGAGGGTAGTTCAGACAGAGACTGAGAATGTAAGGCTGTCAGACAGGGTGGCTAGTCTGGAAAAGAGATGTGAACTTTTAAACGCCCTTCTTGATACGACGGTCAATGGGTTACATTTATCCAGGGTAGGGGTAATGATGTGGAAATGTTAAAAGAGTACACAGGGAGGGTAGATATTGATGCTGATGACCTTCGTATCTCTGTGGAAAGAGACAAGGAAATTCAGTGTCAAAAGGCGAGAGAGATCGAAAGCAGGGTGCGGGATTTGGAGGTGGCGGGTCAGGCTGATCGGCCTAATAACTCTAAGGACCTCACTTTGTTAAAAATGACTCAACGCTAAATCGTTCCTTATTCTGGGAGTCCAGGAGGACCGATATGAGAATGTCCGTGAAATTGCGGGAGAGATCATTTCATCCACGGGAGTAAGATTTCATCCCTCCAAAATTGACATGGTTTTCAGGCTAGGCAAATTCATGAAGGGAAGGAAGCCACGGCCGATCAGGGTATCTCTCTTGCACGAGTCGGCGAAGATCGAGATCCTTAGAAATAAGAGTAGACTGTTAAAGCTAGTTAAAACAAAGGACATTTGGATCACTGAAGATGTTCCCGAGGAAATTGTCCAACAAAGGGCCATTCTGCGGGCAGTGGCTGACAACGCCTATAATTCGGGCCTGAACTCTCGAGTCATTTAGGGAGGTGACGGGGTGGTTATCGAGGGCAGGACTTATAGTGCCGGCAACCTTGACAGACTCCCAGAAAAGGCCTCTCTCAGGAATACGTTCACTGTTCAGAAGGGGGACACAATTTTCTTCCAGGGCCCCCATGCTCCGTTCTCTAACTTCTTCAAGTGCAGAATCCAATTGGACGGAGTAGCGTTTAGTTCGGCTGAGCAGGCTTACGCCTTTAGGAAGGCCAGTGTAAGAGGCCCCTCCCACCGACTACGATTAAGTCTACGATTAACTCTTTTTTCGTGTCGGAGACAGACTGAAGAAATCGGGGAGGTGTCGCCGACGAACTCGTCAATTAGTCAGGTTTTGTCGCCAACGAACTCGCTGCGCACCGACGCACTACGACGCACTACAACAAAAAAACGTTAATCGTAGAGGCTCTACGATATTCAAACATGTTTGAATTTCGTAGCGCGTCGTAGTGCGTCGGAAGGTTAATCGCAGAGCACAGCTGTTTGTTGCCGCAATTTTAGGGGGCCCTCCCACCTACTACGACGCACTACGATTAAGCAGCGCTCGTCGCCGACAGCGTCGGCGACGAGCGCTGCTGTCGCAGATTTAATCGTAGTGCGTCGTAGTAGGTGGGAGGGGGCCCTTAGTGGTGACAAGATTGGAGCGCAGAGTATCCTACTTCAGGACAACCCATACGAAATCAAGAAGTTATCGAAGGAGGTTAAGTTTTCACAGGCCTGGGAGAGGCAGGAAAGTGAGGTCTTAAACAGGATCCTAATCGAAAAGTTCCGGCAGAACAACGACCTATCTGACTTGCTTAGACGTACAGGCCTGGCTAGGCTAGTCGAAGCAACGAGAGATCGGAAGTGGGGAGGGGGTCTCACTTTATCAGAGGCTAGAACGGGAGTCAAGGAGGTAGGCCGCAACAAGTTTTATGCTCATGGACTTAAGACGGGAGCTGTCTCGGATCGAGGGCCCAGATAAGTCACTAACCACCGCCGCTTCTCCGTCTTCCCGGGACGCCCCCCCCCCCCCCACCCTCAGCAGACGCATTGAGGGGACTCCCCACTGTTTCTGATGACGCGTCACGGGAGATCCACCACGCTTCTGGTGACGTAGGCTACAGGTCAACGGTTGACGACACAGCTTTTCAGAGCGAGCAGCCAGAGTGTGGACCCACAGAAGCTGAGCATTAGTTTGTCGTAATGCCGACTCTGGTGGTAATTACTGACTCCAGAGGTCGATTTCTGCACCAACATATCGAAGACGATCGAGTGATAATACGTTTTTACAGTGGTGCCAGTGGATTGTCTTGGTGTTATTCTGACTTGACTGACTATGTACTCTTTAGCTTAGAGATGAGATTTTTTTTCTTCATTGGGTGCCTCTATGACCAGTTAATTGATAGGTCATAGATTGGTTCCAGTCTCCCTTGTAGTCAAATTACAGGGACACGCTAGTTTCATATAAGACATAGTTCATTTCTGCTGTTCTGGTAATACTGTAGGTCGAGATATATGTATTTTGATTAGCGTTGATACAAACTGAGTAATGTTTGCATATGTCATTTTGAATGTAAGGTTGTTTGTTGGGTGGTTACGGATGTCATTCTGGATGTTGGGGTTTACAGAATGCTAACTCACCGTGCCAGAATTGGTAGGCCCAATTCCAGGGGAGGGTCATGCGGGCAAGATTCATAACCAATTGGATTAATGATTAATGTTGCTAGCTTAAGTTAGTTGTTCGGGTTGCCGACAGGGGTTTGCCGACAGGAGTCACTCATTCCGAGAACTCTCCTTTCGAATAGTGCCATTGTCACTCTGGTCATTGAATCACAGCCAAGGGATACTCCTGCTGTGAAGAGGTTTTGATATTAAATTAAGGGCAATATAAGGTGGGAAAAAGAGGGGGAAGGAAGGGAGGGGGAGGAAGGGGAAAAGAGTGGGGAAAAAAAGGGGAGGAAAGGGGGTGGAGGGAGGGGGGGGGGGAAAGGGGAGGAGGGGGAAAAAAGGGGGGGAGGGAAAAAGGGGGGGAAAAAAGGGAAGAAATAAAAAGAAAGGGGAATGATAAGGGTTAGTCAGGGGTTTTTACTCCTTCAGACTTTTGGGTTAAGTATTGTTGTGGCCGAGGAGGGATGTTTGCCCTCCATTATTTTAGTAATCAAGATATTAACACACAGGGCACCAAGGCATGTAAAACGGTCGATTGATAGTGGCCCGTGTCAAGGTGCACTGAAAACCAAAGGTCGTCAAAACGGTGCCAAAACCAACAACCCTTCTGACAACTCTATGACTATTTAATCTGAGATAGTTGACAATTTAATGACTATTCTATTAGAGATAGTTGTCATGAATTACAACCCTATTGACAACTCTAGGGTTGTCAGGCACCGGTGCCAAAACCCACAACCCATCTTTGTCAAAAGGTTGTCATCCACTCCTGATGACCTAGGTTGTCATATCAATTTTGACAATACGGTAGTTTAAAAATTGTCTTGATGACAATCATCCTCCACCAAAGTCTTGACTTCCTCCAGAAATGTACGATTTTCCATAAGAGTAAGATACCTGGATCAACCAGGCAGCATACCCTGTTATTCCAACAGGATATGCAAATGTTAGTAAAGAAAGTGTAACTGAACAAATTGGATAATAAACTACCAAAACAAACAAAAACAAATCTGGTCACACTGGCATAAAATCTGGCAGATATGTTTCAACACATGGAATATGCATAACAGAGCACAAACAGAGACATGGCAAAAAAGGGAGTGTCTAAATTCAAACATTTTAAAACTTATTTCTATACTATCTCAATGAGTAAATGAATGCCAAAGTATGGAAAGAAACATTGATAGATATTAACAAATGTTAATAAACATAATTGAACAAACAGAAACAAACACAATCTGCAGCTTTTACATTCTAGATACATATGAAAAAAACCATGGTTAAAGGCAGTGTCACTAGAATTATGTTTTAGTCAGTCAATATTGGCCACTTGGTAAGTATTAGTTGCTTGGTATTTTAAAAGAATTGGTAAAAGAGTCACAGAGATGGAGTTCCAACAGTTGCCCTTTTGACAAGTTTTTGATCAGAAAGTTGTCAATACTGACAAATTGTGTTGTCAAATACATACGGATATTTGACAACCCAAAGTCGTCATTTTGACTAGTTTTTGACAACTAACGGACATACCAGGAGTTTCAGTGCACACACATTTACACACACACACACACACATCCATACCCACCCAGTATCAATTTTGCCTAAATTAGTAATGTTATATTGATGCTCACAATAATGTTCAGACAATAGTGCTCAGACTGTTCAGAATATATATACATAGAACATTAAATGACTGATATTAGGACATGGTACTTTCAAATTTATCAAAGGCACTGAATCTATCCCTGAAAATCTAGTTTCTGTAGGCCATCATTAATAATTTTATCACTACAGTGTAAGTCAAACATCTTAGGTATATGTATTCATCAAAATCCTTAATGGTTTTGTTAATAATATGAAGATGTCAATGGATAGAAATAGTTACCTCTATCTGTAAAAACCTTGCTCTGTGATGTGGTTACCTAATTCACTTCCTGTTCTAGTGGTAGGTAAAAGTATAACCCACTGCAGCTAGCAATGAAATCCGTTACAACTCTGTCTCTGACAACTGCCTGACAACCCATTTGCCAAAGTTGTCAGTCACTCTGATTACAGAGGCTGTCATTTTGACAACTTTGGGTTGTTAATAATGCATGACAACCCATGTACAACCCTTTTAGGTTGTAATATAATAGTACAATGGTTGTCATGCGGTTGTATAATTTTCTAAACATGTGACAAACAACCCAATGACAATCTTCCAACAACCGATTTTCTCTAATTTGACAACCTACAGACGACTTTTGGTTTTCAGTGTGTAGTCGCCCTGCGGCCGATTGAATGTGGTTTCTGAGGTTGTCATAAGTTGAGTATTCGGCACGATTAATGTTGTTGGTCTCACTGAAGCTTTGTTTTGAAAAGATGCATTCTCTCTGATTATTCACCTCATGTTTCATGTTATAAACAACAGATTGAAATAAGGAACTGTGAGTAGGCTCGTTTTAATGTAAGGTTGTTATATGCCTGGGGTGCCGAGCCATCTTAATTTGTGTTTTTTACAAACATTGATAACAGAAATTCATGTCACGCATAACAGAGGTAATGTTTTTGGACTGCTATTGTCTACTGGTGTTTAGGTGTTGAGGGGTTCTCTGCCAGGGGAAAGTCAGGGGACGAGAGAGGAGGAGGGAGTCGCGTTGACGCTGGACCACGGTCGATTGATAGTGGGAAAATCGTTATTGGCTTCCTCTCTCCTGCATGAACGTCCTATTATCAGGGGAGGGGGATCAGGAGGGTCTAAACGCGTAAGATGGGTACTCTCTTGAATGTTTGTGTGTGGGAGTTGGGGGGGTACCGATTCCCAGTATACAACGCAGGAGGTTCAACAAAACCATCATCCACACTCCCTCCATTTGAGGGGGAGCGAAACTTTTTGTATGTCCTATTATGTCTTGTGTTCCTTTCCGGTATGGGGGTGCACTACAGTGGGGGAAAAAAGGGGGGAACTATGGGCTCCCGGGGTTGTGGGGGGAGGAAACGCAAATAGAGGAGATATATTCCCCTTCTCAACCAAAAGGGTCCACGAATGATACCTCAAGTAGTAATGAGTGGGGATAAAGTGAAAAAGAGAGGAAGAGGCAGGGAACTGAGAATAGGATGCCGAAACGTCAATGGGCTTGGGGACAAAGTTAAAAGGAAAGCCATGTTCTCACAATTAAGGGCCAAAGCAGACATTTTTATTATGCAAGAAACGCACAGTGAGGGGGGTACTAACAGACTATGGGAAATGGAGTGGGGGGGGTAGGATAATTTTCTCAAACGGAACCTCTCAGTCAGGGGGGGGGGGTGGCTATTGCACTCCCTGCGGAAGATAGAGTGGTGGCTAATGTGTATGCTCCCATGCAGGACAAATCACAGCAGCAGAGGGAATTGCTGATAAGCCTAAAAGAAATTTTATCCAGATTCAATGATTTTCCCATCCTCCTGGGGGGGGGGGGGGGGGACTTCAATGTGGCCCTCCTGCCTGAGCTTGACCTTGGCTCCCATAGCAAGAAAAGACCCAGTAAATATAGACAGGAACTTAACGACTTCTTAAATGCATTCAATCTCACAGATATCTGGAGAGAGACCCACCCCAACCAAAAGAGATTTACTTTTCGGAGAACTCGCCAGTGTTCTAGGATAGATTATTGGTTTATTTCGGATGATTTTAAGAACAAAATTAGGTTTCTGGAGATTGTCTCTGCCCTATATACCGATCATTCTTTACTTCTGATACAGTTGGAACGGCCGTCTCAATACAGAGGCCCAGGGTATTGGAAATTTGATAATCTAATACTGGGGGACAAGGAATACACAGCCCAACTAGCTAACCATATCCAACAGTGGAAATCATTACACTCGGAATTGAGTCCCGACTTCCAATGGGACTTTATCAAGTATAAAATCAGGGACTTCACAATGTAGTACACAAGGGAGAAAAGGAGGAGGGAAAACAGGGAAAAAGAATTAAACCTCCAAAGAATGAACAGTGTATTATAGCCAAGAATCTTGCATCAATCCACTGAGATAACATGTATTAAGGTTTTGGTCCTGATTTTTGTAAGTGGGTCCAGATCATTTACACTGACCCTGAGGTCTGTGTTTCAAACAACGGCTTCCATACCCAATGGTTCAAACCAGAAAAAGGCACTCGCCAGGGATGCTGCCTTTCACCGTACTTATTCTACACTCTAGAATTGTTAGCAATAGCGATTAGGGAAAACCCAGGTATTGAAGGGTTAAGGTTCTCGGGAAAGAAGATTAAATTATCACTGTTCGCAGACGACATGTGTTGCATAGTTAGGGATTTAGCTTCGATACAAAGAGTGATAGACGTTATTAAAATTTTCGGGAATTTGGCAGGATTGAAAATCAATGAAGAGAAGTCAAAAATCCTTCCAGTGGGCACTAGCCTGCTCCCAGTGGTTACCCGCGTGGAAATTTTAGGTATTATTTGTTGGAATGGAACATCTCCCAAAGACGAGTACACGCTGAACTTCAAAAGCAAGTTGGATAAATGTGAAATTATAACAAACTCTTGGTCATACAAAAATCTGTCACTCAAAGGTGAGGTGACGGTGGTGAATAGTTTATTAATACCTCAACTGTTGTACTGCACTTCGGTCCTGCTTACCCCAGAGAGGGCTTTCGTAGAATTTCGCAAGGTAATAGCGTCTTTCATTTGGAAAAGTGGATCGAGTAAGGTTTCATATAAAATGCTTAGGCAGCCGATAGAGCTTGGGGGGCTGAAAATGTTAGACTTAAGACTCATGTACGAGGTGTCCAGGATCAAATGGGTGTCTCGCTTATGTAAAGAGGACCACCTGCCATGGACCCTCTTTTTCAGAAGTTTCACAGAGGTTAAAACTTCCATTTGGGAATACTTTCTAGAAAAAGTGGACTTTAGAGACCCCCCAAAGGTTCCGAAATTTTATAAACAGATTCTGAGACAGTGGAAGGCCTTGTACAATGTCCCTCCTGGTAGTGAGAGAGAAAAACAAAATGACCCTCTCTTGAACAACATGTTTATTCATTGGGACTGGGAAGTTGAGATAATGTTGTTCTGAACCTGGAGACCAGCAGGTATTGTTCAACTCTGGGATCTGATACGGGGAGGAAAACTCATGACGAAGGAGGACATCAAGGAGTTTTACAATGTAAGATGTGATGAGAAAATTTGGTCAAAGCTCCAGAGTAATATCCTGTGGCTAAGTACCATGTCTTTTGAGGACTTTAAGTCGGACTCCATGTGTCTTTTAGTCCATGATAACGGAGGGGGGTCTTTCAATGTGATGACTTGTATCAACAAAAAGTTATATAACTTCTTACTGGAAATGGAAACAGTTGGATCTCCAGGTTTGACTTATTGGAAAGACAAGGCTAAGCAAAAAAAGATTTCGGATACAGGTTGGGCAGAAGTATACAAGAGTGCCTACCGAGCCACACGGGAAACCAAGTTACAATATTTCTTTTTCAAGACTTTTCACAATGTAGTGCCCACAAACTCCTTCCTTTTCAGGATCAGGGTCTTATCTTCACCTGAGTGCTCTTTCTGTCATGACACTGACTCCATAATTCATTTCTTTGCGGAATGTCCTAGGGTGGTAATCTTTTGGAGGCATCTGAAAAATTGGCTGAAATTATGTGCCAATATTGTACTAAACACTGATCCGATTGAACTTATAATCGAGCTAGGGCAAAAAGGCAGTCAGGCTGATATACTTCATTTTATATGTCTCCACGCAAAGTTTTACATTTTCTGACAAAAATTGTTCTACAACAACAAATTCTCTGTACATAACTGGAGTAAGGAATTTCGAAATAGCCTATATGTAGAAAAATATATATGCAGGTTAATAGGAAAAAAGGAAAAATTTATTAAATGGAATGCTATAATGGAAAACTTGATGTAAACCTGAGAAACGATTCCCCTGGGGAAGGTATCCCTTAACTTTCCAGGAAGCGAAGGGCCTTTTGTGCAACACTTGTAAGGAGAACAGGGATAGCTGGGAAGAGGGGGGGGGAGGTAGAAAGGTATCATGTCCGTTCACATAAGTGCTTAACCTTATGACATACCTGAATTTTAATAGTACGATGCTATTTTGCCTTGTCTTGTTTGTATGTAAGCCAATTGTCGCCAGTCTTTGTCTCTGTATACTGCCGGCTATAGTCTTGTAATTGTCTTTTCTTTTGTGTGCCACTGTCTAGATAATGTCCAATATTGTGTATTGTCTTCTCAGAAAAAGATGAAAATGGAAAATAGAGCTTCCTCTACTTGTGGCTCAGGTTTTTACTAGAAGCTGTAAAGTAATCCTAAACATTAAGGTAAAGAAAGGTAGGGTAAATGGAGCTTCCTCTGCCTATTGTTTCTGGATGGAAACAAGAAAGTGAGAAAAATGTTAAACGAAAGAGGTATTAACAGAGGTTTTGGTAGACCTTACCGGCTTGGACCCAGCCCTTGGGTACAAATATATGGTTTAGCGAAAAGGCTTTCTCTTTCAATCACTGTTCGACGTTGGAAAGTTCACCTGTAGCCACTGGGATATACAATTGTAGACAGACGAATGGTCTTCGTGTCACTTGCTGATTGATTATCATGTATCGCAATTCAGTTCAATAAATAGAGCAAAGCTCGTGATATATAAAAAAAAGAAAAAAAGAAACCTATTCAAGTTTAGGGTCAGAGCTTGATCCAATCTCATTTGAATCACTACTTAATTCACGTGGCTTCTCATTGTTAATTACTACGCTATTCAAACTCGATTGGATACGAGCTCTGACCCTAAACTTTCATAGGTTTCCTCTATAGTTACCCATGATCCTATGATAATTACATTTCATATGTCATATGTGGTTATTGATACAGTCAATGTGAAAAATTGGTTACATTCTGAATGATTGTCAGACACATAAAAACCGATACCACGGCTCAAATAAACACCAGTCTTAGTGCGCTTCCAAAGATAAGATTGGGAATGACCTACGTCAGCAGACAATACGATTTCATGGACGATATTATTTATTGACCGGACTGTCCTTTTACTTAAGAAAGACAGACGGGGAATATTGAGCTGTTTACGGTAGTGGCGTTTATGTTTATAGGATATACAGTGATCCTACAGGTGCTTTCTATGAGACAGCATACCTGACCAAGAGAATCAACAGTATTATCACCCCAGGAGCCTTCACACCTCATTAGCTTCAGAACACATACCTGGTGCTAATACCCAGCAACCGATTTGGATAATTGATGTGTTTTATAGTAGTGACGATTGCTAATAGGGATCTTTTCCATTGCATAGGCGAATTAGCATACCTGCGCATTTATGGCACAGCTATATCCAGATGGGACCTAGACCATCAGTGATCCTTTCAGCCCAACAGGTCTATGTAACTCCTTGTTTATGAAACGCCTCCCGGGTCTCTCTCCTGATACTAAAGTCTACTTACCTGAGGAAGATCGTTGACTCTGATAAGTGACAATGTGAGACGGCAATAGAAAAATTAATCTTGCAAAGCCAACAGTTCACCAGTTTACCTGCCACCAGAGACAACATAAGACATATGGTGAATAAAACTTATTTACTGTATGCATATTTGAGTCTTGGTTTGTGTTGAAAGGCGATTTCTTTCCAGCCTCGAGTCGACCTGTGATGTGGCAGATCACAGGTTAGCATTAACCAAACTCGGGTTAGTTCAACAATTATTGTCAAGTAAGTAACCAGGCATGTCAACTTCATTAAACAAGGGATGTTCATTACTGGCCAGCAGCACGTCGCATTTCAAAGCGAGAGGCCGCAACAGCGAGCGGCACTTTGAATCAAAGCGGAACCAAAACCACTACCAATACCCAATAGTGAGCGGCACCTCCACCTTGACAGCGACGCTTCAAGTGCCATTGTTGGCTCTCGCTTTGATGGTGAGTACTCTCGTTTAGCACCCTCCCGATTTTGAAACAGCTCCCAGGATAACTGGCTGCTTGCACAGTCAGATAGTTCATAAATGAATGCACAGTATTCTAACAATGGTAGTATACTGGACAACTAGACTAATTTGGCTGTGTCATCAGTAAGGTTTCTTCTCAGTTGAGAGAATTTGAACATTTTCGAATTTACATTTTTGAGATTTTTACATGTGGCCTCCATGACAGTTCACTGACTACTTCAACACCTAAGTATTGATAATGGCTGCAAGAGTAGGTTCTCTTGTTGTTCATAGTTAGATGGATCTCAGGACAAGTTTTAAGTTTTGTTTGGCTAGCAAACCACATACATTTAGTTTTTGAGGTGTTGACATTTAGACGATTGCACCACTTGGCAAGACTATGTTAATCTTCAAAATGTGGACTTTTAGTGAAGGGGTAATTAAGTCTTTTATAATTCGCCAGAATGTCTTTGGCCAGCCTTCGACTTCGGTTAGTTTATTTTTACAGAACTCAATTTTATCTGTCCTTATCCTGTATTTTATATCTCTGCTAATTCATCTGATTTCCTTCCTAAGCTGTTTGATCAAATTACGTCGATGTCCTATCAAATCAATGAGTTCGACTCATCCAGGTCGGTTCTGCATCCTGGTATGTCAAATTCCATATGGAATAATGTGTCAAGGTAGCCATTTATTACCATTGGGGATCTACGTCTAACTGGTCCCAATTAAAAGACCAGTCAACGTGTGACAAGTATTTTTCCAGGTTCTCAGGACTATGTTGTTTCTAGCTTCTTACTCGAAAGAAGCAACTTTCCTGACACCAGGCTGTTTTCTTCCTAGTGGCCATGATAGGGTGATGTTGGATTTTTTTTTTTTATTCAGTAACGAACAGTGTACAATCGCTCATAAGCGTTCTTCCTTGTAACATCCACAAAAACAGAGACAGAGACAGAATAAAATGACCCTAGTCTGTTGCCAAACCACATGAGCTTAGTTTTTTCTCTATTGACAGTCAGTGCTTTACTGCGGAACCATAAGTGCATTCTCGTTAAGTCCTCTTGCATTCTTGTCTGCACTGATTCCTCATTCGGTCCCGACACAACCAAGACAAGATCGTCTGCGTACATAATGGGATAAGCATGCTCGAAAATGTTAAAGATTTCATTAATAAAAATTATGAACAGCACCGGACCTAATACAGATCCTTGTGGGACTCCGTATGTTACAGGCAGAAAATCACTGATGTTACCTTTGAGTTTTAGTCTCTGTCTACGGTTTGTCAAATACGATTTGAAAAGCTCCAGAGTGTTTTTGCATAAACCCATATCATTAAGGTCTTCAATTAGCAGGCGATGACTTACAGAATCAAACGCCTTAGTTAAATCGACAAATGAGCAGAGTACCCATTTTTTATTATCTAGACCAGTGCACACAAAATTCATCAGTTTAAATATCCCTTGGGCTGTCGACCGATTCGGCATAAAACCAAATTGCGATTCGTTTATGATCTTTTTTTCGACAATGTGTTGCATCAATTGCATGTGTATTGATTTTTCTAGTATTTTAGATATGGTCGGTAAGACGCAGATTGGCCTCCAGTTCTTATATAGCGACAGGTCACCACTCTTTGGCAATGGCGTAATAGTACCGTCTTTCAAACTCAGGGGAAAGACACTAGTGTCAATCATTCTGTTGAACATGCAGACCATAATCATTGGCCTTTTCAGCAAAATTGTTTTCAGCAAGGTCAGCCTAAGGTGCTCTACCCCAGTCGATTTGTCGTTATCTAGGTTTTTTACTACCCTAATCACATCATCAGTAGTGGTGTGGTATAATGTTAAGTTTTCTTTTTCCGATGTTATATGTGTTGGCGATTCTCTTAGATAGGGTAGATGGTTTATGGCTAATTTCTCTCCTATCTCGGCAAAGTACGTATTCATACCTGCTGGGTTACATATCTGGTTTGAACCTCGTTGTCCGGTATGATTTTGTTTACTCTCAGATCTGTTCCAAACTCCTTGCACTGTCCGCCAGAAATGTTTTGGGTTTTTAGCATTGTTTAATAAATCTCTGCGGACTAGGCTGGCTTTGTATTCATTTATGTCTATTGTGATTTTCCTCCGCAGATGTCGGATTTCTGTGTGTTCAGTAACAGTAAGTTTACCTTCTTTCGCGAATCTTTTTAGTAGTGCTTTGCGTTGGTCAATCTTCTTAATTATCATTCTTAGTAACTCTATACCATCTTTCGTGCGAATACTAAACTCTCGTACTGGACAGTGTAAGTCCAGGTAATTATTTAAGTACTTAATAAGGTGTTCGTTGTCATCCTGTGGGTTATTGTTGTAGTTAAAGTCATCTAGGTAGTTGAGGAGATCTTCAGTGTCTAACTTATTATAGTTTCTGCCTTTTATCATGCTACGTTGTACCTTTGAAGAAGTCGCCTTTCTTAGTGCAAATATGGGTATGTGATCTGAACATAACAGGTTTAAATTTCCTCCCATCTTGACATGTTTGGATGACGTGTATATGTGGTCTATTTGACTGCTTCCTTTTCTGTGAAGGAAGGTGTATAGTGTCTTGATTTGGTTTAGATTATTTTTATTTAAGAATGATTTCAGAATGCAGTATTTATTACTTGTTTTAACTCTACTGTTGACATTCATGTCGCCCATTACCCATACTTCCATGTTTTTAAACTCAGCATCATTTAGTATTTCATTTAGAATATTCTGGCATGCCTTAACATCCTTATGTGGTAGCCTGTAGACTGATACTATCAATAGGTTTTTATGATTTGGTTCCCTAACTGTGATAGTCAAAATTTCAAATTTGTTAGTCGAAAAACAATATTTATCATACTTTGTGACATAGCTCATCTTATCATTATGTATGTAAATCCCAACACCGCCTCCTGTTTTTTTTCTGGATAATCTCTGTCATTTATTAAGAGGCACATATCCGATATGTGCAACATATTATCATCGTAACATTCACGGAGCCAAGTCTCTGTTACAGTTACATATTTGCATTTTGGAAAAACATCTACTAATTGATGCAGTTTTCTGAATATACTATGTAAATTGCATGTCAAGAAAACATCGCCCTTTTTATCAAACAGTTCCTCCACAGTCACTAGGGCCATAATAATTCATAACATCGAACAGTTTCATATCTGCAAAGTTCCGACATGGCATCAAATATAAAGACACAAGACAATATAGTAACATTGACAATGACTAAACATGACACAGTACAACGTAACATATAGTGTGCAAAATACACAACCAGGATTGACATCTCAAGAGCTGGCTGAACACCCAATCGCATTACCATTACCCCTTTCATTAGGTGTATGGTTACCTTGTGCTACTGAATTAAATATATACATAGAAAGTGAGATGATTCTACCAAGTCAAGTTGTTGATATGATTGATAACAATTCATAAAATAAAATGGTGCTATCTGAAATTTAAACAGTCCTTAATGCTTATAATAGTTCTTGTTTCTATGAGTTGTTGATCCGTTTCACAGTCAGGTTTTAAGTCTGCTGGATTAAGGTCAGCTGTAAAGGCACTAAGTAACTGTACATCAGCGTTTGTCATTGTTTAAGTTGTGGTAATATCACTGCACGAAAAGTACCGCTTTACATATGAATCCGAAACGCGTCTAACAGTAGGATTTTGCGTCTAGAAGTTCGACCTATTAGACGTCTCGTAGACGCCTTATCTAGTGGCGTATATACATGTCCATGGTGCGGTCTTATATACGTCATATATATGCCTGATTCCGTTGTATATACACCACCATCCAAAGGATCCGATCTTTGCAACTTGGGGACACTACTGGTAGCATCCAAGTCTGTATCATATGAAAATTGCAATCTTAAATTACCAATTTATTTTTATAAAACCTTTATAAAACCTTATTGAATATAAATTGATTAATTACTAAACATATAATAAACCCTGCATTCTTTGGGATTTTTACCGTTTTTCCAATAGATTTTTCCTTGAAAACACCATTCTTCTGTTGTATTCTGGGTAATCCCATATATAAGCCTTTAACAAGTTCACACTATAGAGATGGAGTCCCTAAGAACGGGCGGCGGGCACCAGCGGGCACCGGCGGGCTGTGGGGGGTGGGGGAGGGTTTCCCACTGAGTCAACCTGTAAGGGTGGGGTTGGGAGGTCGCGGGTGGTGGGTCAGTGTTGGTGTATCCTCTACCAACACCCAAAGGACGGGGCGGGCCGCGGGTCGCAATTTTTTTTTGGGGTATCATATATATACGCCTGGCGTATATATATATCGCACAGAGCATGTTTTATCTTAGATACGCCATTGGTGAAGGACAGCCAAGTCGCGCGCGTCTACATATGGAAACTACCTCGTAGACGCCCGAAACGCAGAGGCGTATAATAGGTGTATACAAGTATAAACAAGCCACGATACAGCCGATACGTGCGTTATCGCGATGGCGTATATATATGTAAAATAGTGGTTTTCGTGCAGTGTATGGTACAGGGTATGGTCATGCGACTCATAGCTCATATTTCATATTTAATGTACAAGTTATGTTGGTCATGTGACTCAACATTATCTTTGTGCATAGATTGACGTTCATGTGACACATATTGTGTTTTTTTTCGGTTGTTTAGTTTGGGTTTTCAGTCATGTGACTCGAAAGAAAGTTATATACAAGTCGGGTTACCTTGTATTGCATAAGGTACTTTTATGCATGATAGCCAGCCACCACGTTCTTATTAATACAATCGGATAGAAGTCGTGCCAGTTTTGATTGGAGCTCATCATCAGGGTGGACACCATCATAGAGCCGCGTATATGGTCAATTCTCCCAGATCGTGATCGATGCCCATGTACGGTGACCAAAAATTCAAACTAGTTATATCTTGATAAAAGAAGTGGAAATATATAGTAGGAGACAATACCTTACATGGGTAAATGTTGGGAACACTAATCTTTATTGGAAATTATTTTTTTAGCTGAATAATTTTAACCTTGTAACCTATATGTCACCGTACGTGGTCAAGTGGGTTCAATGAGGTGTTAGGGTAAATATTGGTTGTTACTTTTTAGCAGAATCAGATTTTCATTATTAGAAAATGAATCTCTAATCATATTGAGAAAATTAAAGTTGATTAATATTATTTAGAACATAATGCCCACGTACGGTGACATAAATAAAAAGACATGTATGTTTCTTGGCATTAACATGCCTGAAGTCCTTGCAAATTGCAGATGTTAATGGTTCCATAATACTCTATTTATCTATGAAATATTATTCATTAATATTGTAATTCTTTTTCCTTACATAAGCAAAACCTAATAATTTCTGCCCACGTACGGTGACCAAATAAAGTTCACCACCCATGTTCATTTAGCTGTGGTATACTTGATGGCAGAATTAATTTATACACTAGAGATGATATATAAACTGTGTATACTCCTCCTTTGTTTGGTGGATTAAAAAGTACCAAAAAAAGTACTATTCTATAATTTGTGTACCTTTTAATGTGGCTTGCCCATGTACGGTGACATATCCTTCACCACTGATTTTATACACCTAGACTACATGTATATTTCCCCATTTAAACATTCATTATGTTTTATAAGTTCTGCAACACATTTGTGGGTATGACACATTCAAGATAGAAAAATATCTATAGTTACATAACTATAAGAGGTGTTCAAAATCTGGTTATACAGGTTTCATCTATGAATTTTGAGTTAAAAATGCCTATTTTAGGGGTTTACCAATTTTCTTTCAAGATATAGATACATGAAAGTGGGGTTCCCCTAACAGATCTTTCATTTCTACATACTCTAATATCGTTTCTGATATCCTAAAACGATATTTACATATAAAAACGACTCTTTGAATTATTGGTCACCGTACGTGGTCATCGATCACAATCTGGGAGAATTGACCATATAAGTTCACTGAGTCACGGTTTGGGCAGTTTCGGTGTACCTCCCTAGCCAGGTATGGTGTGTATACATCCTCAGTTTTGTTCAGGTCACAGATTTGTGTGTTCAGAACTTGAATAGAACGATTGAGCTCACCTTGGGCCGCATACACGTCATTGCTTTGGTTAGCTTGGGAGAGTGACACTCCGTAGGTAGTGCTGATCACAACCGGTACACCAGGGTAGAGAGCGTGAATAGCTGCCTTAGCATCTATAAATAAGTTCATGAATCTACTCACGATTTTTTCTTGACCTCCAGACCTAAGGCTAATTTCACCAGTGGTGTAGTCTTTGTATGTTACGTTGTTGATGCCGCATAGCAGGTACATGGCTTTATACTGCTTCCCGGTCGTGCGTTGGTAGGACATGGTCTTCACGGTCTCACGGGTGACGCGATCGATTTTGGCGCCCGATTGACTGAATTCTCCGATCCGGCTGGGCACTTCTGGTTCAAAATACCCTCCAATTCACCTGACAAAGGACCGATCCGCCATCTTTGCTGGTGAATACAAAGCGCTGTCAGAGTTTAAAATATAGAGCGAAAAAATATACTAATCAACCTTCCCCTGTGAATATTGTACATGGAATAATTGAAATAGGATTATTTACGTTATTTAGACATAATTTTAACGTGCCAAGTCGAAGAAAACGGTTGTTTCGACGATTTGTTGACATCGCGTTTATAGTCGAATCTAGGGCTATCAGATACTCATTTGATCAGAAATTGCAGGGAAGTCTAATTTTGACCAAGAAAATTCTTCAGAAGTACTTAAAACATCCTCACACATTAAATAGTATGATAAATGGACGTCCGAACGGTCCCATAGGATTAGCATTGCGTAGGGGATTCTCCAAAATGGCCACCCAGTGGCTTCGTAGCGCCACCTACTTCCTGGCCGGATCAGAGAATACATTTTTAAATTTTTTTTTTTATTCAGGTTCCATTCGCTACACAGATCGTTGCGGTCTACCACTTCCCCTTTTTGTACCTTTATATCTGATATCTATCCCACTCGCAGGTGGGTTGTATTCATTTTTTGGTCACTAAGGTTCATACCTGCAGAACAGCAAGATATATTAGGAAATTCATAATCATTATACAAATCTAATACATACACATTTTACATTCTTGACTATACATAACATAACACATACAATTTGGCAGGATTCAATGATGAGGATGAGTCAATTAAGTTAGTGATTATTATTATAGCGTTTGTTGGCAACCTCTTTTGGAGCAATATGTATAGTACCCCATATATAAAATATTGGCTCATGTGTATTTAATCTCTGTTTTGGATATATTTTCGTACCGTTGTTTTAAACCTTTGTTTGCTATCTTGGCTCTTAATTAGCATTGGAAGCTCATTCCACTGCAATTTGCCTCTGTATGCCGGGGATTTTTTCATCAGCTCAGTTTTTGGACGGGGCAACTGGAAATTTAGTCCTTTACTATAGCGGGTGTTGTGGTTATGATTGTATTCACCTTCATCAAGCTGTTCGAAGAGTTTTTCTTTTCGTGCTAGTTTCCTTAGGTAGGTCACCATGATCTCCTTTCGCCTATCAGTCAGACATGTTATACCTGTTTGTTCATGTAGCTGTTCGACAGAAACATGGTAATCCGGCTGTTGAAAATTAGATAGATGGTAGGCCAAGCCAGCAGTTCTGGAATCGCCGACTATTAAATAGTTTATATCCGGTGCTTGCATGGTTGTTTTTGTAAGATGGTGCCCGAAATGCAGAGCTTTACCAGTGAGTTTGAATATTTCACTCTTTCTGGGCGCATGCACCATGTGCTGTGTCACATGACTTCCGATGTAAACATAAACATTCCCATACACGTGCTTTAATGTCATTTCACGATGGATCTCATTCCTCATGTCCATTAATAAGTGTCCAAGGCGATTTCTACCATAGTAGCAGCCCAGGTCGTATGTCTCTTCATTGATGTCGTCTCCTCCACCCCAGAAGGAGTCCCGCGTTCCCTCGATTAGAAATTGAGGGTGGGTGCCCCTCAGTTCACTTTTTAAGTCATCGATTTGCAGGAATTTCGCTTTCAGTATATTATTCATCACTTCTTCTTTTAGACGTAGCCATTCTGCCGTGGGTTTACAGGCATCACCCACTCTCTTTGCTGCCAGGGCATTTTTTGCTTTCATTACCTGTGTCCTCAGGTCATTGCGTCCAGCGATTCAGCATTTTTCAGACTGGTAAGCTTGTTCTGAAGATATGTATGTATTACCATTATATTTCATGTTGACAGGAAAGAAATTGCTCAGGAAGCTTTCGTGACCTTTGAATAGCAGACCTGACTGCATGAGTCTGCTTCCTATGATGCATTTGCCCGCATCTCCTTTTTGTGTGGGTAGAGTACTGTTGATGGTGTTTGGACTTGACTCGGTTAGGTCGGGGAAGTCGGCAGTGCTGTCAATAATTGGTGAGTCCATCGATACATATAATATTTCGGTGACTCTAAGCTGTTTGCTGCGCTAAGTGCCTGCTCTCGATTAGCAGAGGTTAGGGTAGTAGTGTCAGTTATTTCTGTCACATCCATTTGATTGACATCGTTTTGTGGGCTAGTCCAGTCAAAGGTATTGACCGTATGTTGCGGTTGGTTGTTACCCTGTGTGTTGTCCCTGGCATTAGTCCAGTCGTGTACTATGGTACTTGTCGATGTTTGAGGATCTGGTTGCGTTGCCGTCTGCGGTCTTTTCCAGTTCGACTTCATTGGTAAGCATCTGTTCGGAATGGTATCTGGTTCTCGACCGTTGTACCATACCTTATTGACACAGACGTCTTCGCCTCTTAGTATTGTTGAGTGGCCTTGTTTCTTGCTATATATCGCGACTTGGCGTGCCAATGTTTTAGCTTTACGTACGGCCGGTTCTTCATCAGGATTGAGGAAGATGGACTCAAATCCTTCATGTTTTCGTAGATCTCTCTCTTTCGATAGTATGACATCATGGATACGCATGGTTGTGAAACACACCAGTATGGATGGATTTTGTTTTGTCGGATTTCGGCGCTTGATACGTTGTACATAATTAATGTCAGTCAGTCGCAATTCTGGGTGGAATTTCTGGAGTGTAGACAGAGCAGTATTGTACACATTTTCATTTGGCCTTTCATATAGGCCTTCAATATAGATATTGAGGTGCTTGGGTGACATGTATAGATCTGTCCATGACAAATTTTGAAGTAGGGCCCTCTTTTGTTTTATCTACATTTTCTAGTCTGGTGACGTTTAACTCTTTGTTGGCTTTTGTTAGACTAGTCTTCAAATCTTCAATGTTACTGGCGTTTTCCTCATACTTTTTTTCTAATTAGGCTTTTAGTTTCTTTCAGTTCCTGACAGAGTTCTGCCTGTTTTGTCTCGAGGTAGCTGTTAGATTGTGTAACATTACTGAGGGTTTTTTCTACTTCTGCTAGTCTTGTGTTTATGCTTTCCACATTTTTAGTAAGGCCAGTTTCATAGTTTGTTCTATTTCTATCACTACTGTCGATTCTTTGCACCAGTTCATTATTCATTTCAGTCATTTTCTGAGTGAACATTTGAAATAGTTTGTCAATTCCGTCCTGAGTTGCCGGTTCCATATTTTCTTTTTTCGATGTATTACTCATGTCACACTTTTCCAGGGTTCTTAAGCTTTTGTTTTGTTGTTTTTTGCACCTTGTGGCAATTTTTTTTACTTGGTTGGGAATCTGCGTTATTGTCACTAGCCCCTTCGTCGCTCTTCGGTTGACCTCTCTTAGAGGCCTATTCCACCAAGAATGGGTTTCCCCCGGCCGGGCACCTTGCGGGCACCTTGTGGTCGCCTGTTGGTGTCCGGGCGAGGCCGGCGGCATTTCCCGGCTGGGACCATCTCCCGCCGGGAGAAATCTGCTTGGTGGAATAGCACACCCGGTTCGGCAGGGTCCGCCCGGCTTTCCCCGGCTGTCCCCGCCGGGCGCCGGGTGAACTCCTGGCCATGCTCCGCGTCTCCATAACCCGCCGGCCGGCCAGGGCCGGCTGCCCTGTTGCTCGCCGCCCATCGCCTGCCGGTAACGATAAGTTCAAATTATAGTGAGCCCGATCCAAACTAATTTGCATATTTGAACCTGCCAGGCTTTGTTAATAGCCCGGGTAGGAATACTGATTGATTTGATTTTTGTCTCCAGGCCGGCCGGTATTTTTCACACTGCACCGCTAGATCAACCTACAGAAACTTGTTTTGTGGCACAATGAACCGGAGCGTTGCAGTGTGTATTTTCTATATACATAGCACACACTTTACAACATGTTTGCTTCATCGCTACATCGCTCCATCGCCATAGTATTGAATACTATTATTATTGTATTGCTTAATAAAGTGAAGTGAAAAATTATCTTGTATATAACATGTGTTGCTACCCAGGAGTTGTCGCTGCCGTAGCTCACAGTCTATTATACATAATTTAATTAAATATATCTTTTGCCCAGCATTACTATTCCCATTGTCTTATAGCTTAATATAACGATATTATTTATTGGTATCTACATAGCATTTAGAATGTAGTCTCAAAGTATAATGCCAATTTACATGGTGATGCACCATGATAGCAATTTGCTATTGTCCTATTATATACACTTTGTTTATGCTACTTGTTTAACATTTTCCCCTTTAAAAAAAAACAACAAAACAAAACATTCCGTGTTTTTATTTACATGTTTATTTAAACATTTATTTACATGTGGTTCAAGCATGTCTTTGCTTCCTCGCCGTAAGCAGTAGAACTATTTGGTGCGGTATTATTATCTAGGTCACCTGGTGGCCTTATCAGTTAACTTCTCATCTCGCGGGTCACGGGTTGCTCACTTCCACGCTTGCCTGCATCCGAACAACACATTCACCATTCCGCGAAATCAGCTGTTAATTTCAAATCATGCCAGGAAAAAAAGGATCTACACGTGGTTCAAGGAGGGGTGGGAGGCGAGCCGCAAAAGTAAAGGAAACTATTGCTACTGATGAAACCGTACAGAATGCAGCTGAACTATTGATGAGTATAGGTGATTCAGAAGAGGCTGAAAAACTTCCAGGAAATTCCGCGGAGGACATCGTTGGAGTTGTAGAGAGACCAGGTTTGATCCGTTGCCTTGAGTTGACGGCAGCGGACGATGGGACGTTATCGGTGGTCCGTGATGTGAAACTAACCGAAAACCAGGAGGCCGCTGCCCTTAATCCACTACCAAACCTACCAGAAAACGATAATGTGGACGTGGAAGTTGCCGATTTGCCCGATGTTGATGAACTTCCAGATGAAATTTCCGGGAATAAACCTTCTGACGAACCATCCCAGACCCTGGAGAAAAGTGATACCGTGGTACCAACAATTACAGAGAAAAGCATTGGAGAAATGGACGACCGCAAATTGCAAGCAGAAATGTGTCGTCTGTGGGAAGCACATGCGAATCTATATGACATGACCGACCCCAAGCACCGAGATGTTAATGCTAGACGGTCGTCGCTTGATGCCATTGCTGCAGAGCTGGGATTGACTGGTAAGTTTGCCTAGAAATATCACTATAAATCATTTACAGTCTGCTTTTTTGTATGTGTCCTTTTTATAAGTTAAATCATTATGTGAATTTCAATAAATACGATCAGTTGCTATATCTATATAAAATGATGTATACCGCCGCGCACATGCTTGTTCTTGAGCAAACAAAGTAAGCGCCAAGATGGCGGCAATTTTTTCGCGCCACAATGCTACTGTGTACACTACACCGACACCCTGAAATCACTTTGTTAATCCAGTTGAGGATAAGAGTGCTTGTACTAATAGTCGTCCTAGCATTAACATTTTTTCTAATAATAGTTTTAACATGTTTTTCTAGGAAAATTTGTATTGATTGGACAGAGAAATACATTAAGTATAACAATTACTTGTTGCATTGCTAGAGAACAAAGTATTATACATTGAATGTCTTCAACTTATATTACATGTTATTCTTTTTCTTAATTCAAACAGTTGAACGCCTAAAGACGATGATGAATACGTTGCGAACGGCTTACTCCAAGTTGAGGAGTACAAAACTGGCCTCTGGGGCAGCTGCCTCAAGATTTACCTTTCGGCAAAACGAAATCCTGCGGTTAGGGTCGTTCTTGAACCAACACATAAAGCACACATCTTCAACATCTAACTACAAGTCGGCAAAGTCGGTAAGTAATAATATAAACATTACTATATATTGTTCTCATTAGATTATCATTAGTTCTATACCTGTTCGCAATGAATTATGTATATCATATTAATAGTTTTGTATTGTTAATTTCAACACATTATAATCATTTCAAAATGAAAAAATAAGTACGTTAAGAAATATAACTTGATTTAAAAAATAAAAAACCAAAAAAAACCCCACCATGTTATATATAAGGTTTCATATATTCTACCAGGTGCACATATTACAACACATCACTTATAATCAATAAACATCGATATAGATATAGTTTAAAATTTCAACAGAATCAGCTCTAGCATAAGGAAAACCTTGGTAGAAGGATAGGCTAGCCTTGTAGTGTTTTGTGTGATATGTTGATAATTGTATATCGTCAAAAATTACATAATACATTATCTTTTTTACCTTCATCTTTTATCAGACTGTGGCGCCCACTCTACAAACTACGGAGAGTGCAACCAGTGACGCTCCACGAACACCAAAAAAGACAACAAAGACCTTCCCGACATCCCTGACCAGTCCACCAAAAACACCAACGGTCGAGCGAATTGCCGCATCGACAGAGGTGCGTCGCTCACCGCGTGTCCCGAAAACAAAGGATATGCGAGACTTCGTAACAGGACCAACAACCAAGGCAAAAGTTGCTGAGAAGCCTGCAACAGTGGTTAGATCTGAGCCGACGGTCCAGGAAGAAATGATCGACATCGTCAAGGATTTCGGGGTTGAACTTCCTGAACACATTAGAGAAGACGATGACATCACTCCACCTCCATCCAAAAAACCGAAGCAAGTCAGGAAAAAGTCTACAGAACGCGAGGAGAGAACTGTTTGTGCTATGGAGCAGCGGAATGTCTTCATGAACCATCGAATGGGTGACATCACTACTGTGATGGCTCACATTGCCACTAAGGACGATCACCTAAGATCCTTCCACAGAAAACAGTGTGATGCCATCGCTGATATCATGGACGGCATGCTGCCCCATGTCAGGAACAACTTTTGTCGATATCTAGGAGGAGAGGTCCTGTCTAATGCCTTGGATGCCTTAGAAAATAAGTGGCAATTGTAACCTGTCTTTGTGCCAAACTGACCGAGGGTATTTTCTGTGGTTAAATATGTTTGACATTTTTTCTTACATTAAAGTATTTGAAATTGAAATAAAAATGATCTTGTGAGACTTTATTTCCTGTACCTTTTTCAATCATAAAAATAGTAGAAATTCCAGTAGGACAGACAGTATAATAATGTATTAATATGTCAGCTATGAAAATTCCTTAAAAAATCAATAGATTCTTGTTCATGAAATTGCTGAAATAACATGTTTATTTCATTCAGGAAATGTTATCGCTAGATATCAGCGACAAACAAATTGCTCTATTGCCATGAACATGCTATTATTATTAACATACAATTCCAGTATGATAGACAGTATAATAAAGTATTACTATGTAAGCTATGATAATGGAAAAAAATTACTGGATAGTTGTTAATGAAATTGCCTAAATAACGTGTATTCTTTGTAAAAGAAAAGTTATCGCTAGATATGAGTGACAAAGAAATTGCTCTATCGCCATGAACATGAAGTTCATATTAACATGCGATTCCCACCCACGGCACAGATAACATTTCCCATACAAATATAATCCAATCTATACATTATAATGCCTTAAATGAAATTAGAATACCTCAGCACACCCAGATATTACACCTGACATAAACATTTTGTCGGTGTTCGAATATTTAAAAGTCAATCTCACATATCAACTTATGTGTACAACATTTGGTCTACACTCGCCGTTGGCGCTAAGCAAGGAAACGGTATATTTCTGAATCAAACTATGACAGTGTTTCATTGCCAATTTTAACCACCAGATGGCAGCACCATAAGTACTGAACTCCGCAGTGAATGCGGAAGTCGTCAACATTTACAGTGTTAATTAATCTGGGACATTAATTAATAACCACAAGAGGATACGGATAGATTCATCAAAATAGTTTTTATCTAACTATACCTTCGACTTACCGAACTGATTTATAAAAATAATAATTAGATAAACTGATAAGATAACACCGGTAACGCAGCAAAGATAGAGACAAAGAACTTGCCACGTGCCACCACAGAGCGACAGTCAAGCTGACGATGGGCCGCACGAAAGCCGTCGAAGTCGAGCGCACCCTCTGCCTCTACTGGGAGGAGAATAGCGTTCTGTACGATGAGACCCACCCGATGCACAGGGTAATGCGCGCCAGAGAGGCTGCCCTCGAAGAAATTGGGGGAATTGTCGACATGTCTGGTGAGTAAAATACACCAAAATATACCGGTGCTGAAGGTTATCAGACGATAGAGCGATGGGCCTACTGTCTGCCGATGGTTTGGGTTAACGGTATTGGCTGGTTTATTTGCAGATCTATCAACATTATAATTTCGGGAGCACTGTTTTTGGGCCTACAATTGGCGCCATATAACACGTGGTGACCACGTGGCGACCACGTGGCGACCACGTGGCGACCACGTGGCGACCACGTGGCGACCACGTGGCGACCACGTGGCGATCGGTGGGCCTTGATGGATTGGCCACCTAAGTATGCCATATAATATGAACTAAGAAAGAAAATGATGAATATTGCATTTTGAACAATTGAATCTTGAATAATTTCCAATTTATTTTCTAAATACAGATAAACGCTAACATTAAACCATGAATAGATTGTGTAAGGTAACTGATTTTTAACCTTTCAATCAATATTCAGTGTTCGATCTTAAACGGCGAATGAAGTCGCTGAGGACCTCCTACCAGAGGATTTTAAAAGAGGGGGCGACAACTCCAAGGCATCGACAGATCCTGGAACGATGTAAATTCCTGGAACCCTTCAGCAAGGGTAAAGATAGCGAGGTACTTAAATCATGGCAAATCAATACAAATAGTCTTATCAGTGTCTGTAAACAAACTCTCGGTAATAATATGTAACATCTTAATTATGTTAATAAAGCCATACAGTAATCTCTAAGTATTTATAATGCATAGTCTGGTATCAGAAAATGTCATTACTATACGTGGGAAATCAATAGAATAAAACACATTAAGCCAATGTAATTAAATATCTAGCGATGATTCAATAACTTGGTCAAACATCTTATCATATTTGTGGTTTACAGTCAGAGGATCAGCAGGCCACCACTTCGAGCATGCAGAGGCCGACCAGGTCGTGCACCAAGAGGCGTTCGAAAGTTCTGGCCGTGGACGACGAGGTATGTTAAACTATAACTTGCTTGTTAAAAAATTTAATGTGGTTTTGTACATGTTAGCCGATAATGTCTTTTTTCAGGTAAATGAACTTATTTGCTACAGTTGTTTTGATATGAATTTGGAAGATTTGTTTTTAGTACACTACAATATAAACCTTTTTAGTCCACTGATTGAAAATATACACTATTTAAAAATAGGGCCGATGCGGCGATGGAATAAGAATAAATGAGATGATAATCAATAACAATGAGTTAGTAGCCGACAACTTGAAAGCAAGGATTACATTGAATTGATAGATTAGAGGTGTTTTGCTAAATTTGGCCATACTGAGTTGTATTAACTTTACATTGATCAAATGTTATTTCTTATTATCTGTAGTCTTCAGATGAGGAGCCGGTCCCGGCAAAGAAGTCACCTGGATCCAGGGAACAGCGTGACAATGTGAGTTATTCTCCAAATAAGCAGCGAATTGATCTGTATAAAAATTGATATCGGCGACACAGCAAAAAAAATCTACCCATTAAACGATAACCGAACATTATCCATCTCAAGATGGCTTAAATGTGATCATCAGGGATGAAAGTCGAAACTGATGAAAAAGTCGGAAACCAAACACAAAAAATATTCGGGCGTACTTTGGGGGGGGGGGGGGTGGGGGGACAAAGTAAATTTTGGCACTTAACGGAACTCTGACGGCAGTGTCAACGGCCCTTGGCGTCTTTAACTGTCGCCAAAGTACTGACTGGAGGTATATACGCCGTTGGTTAGCTTTGTTAATTTGTGATTTCTGTCAATTGTCGGCAAACTTGCATCCCTGGATGATAGAGAACTGTTTTTATAAAATCATCAGTTGAAAAGCTATAACCACCCGTAAAATTAATTGTATGAATCCTTTAACTATGTAGGAGACCCCAGAGGGAAGCGCCTGCGGCGAACGAACCAGGCCACGCACAATAAGTGAAGTGAGCATCTTAATTAAACAACTACTCATATTAAATGCGTTAATTGGCAAAACTGTACGTAAAGTATTACAGATTAGCGGCAATTTTAATCTAAGTATAGATACTTGTTTAATTCTATGTTATCAGGAAGCTACATTAATGGAGACAAGGAGCCGATATGATGAAAATTAGTAGAATGACGTTTTGCTACATTGTTCTGTTGCTCAAGATTGGCAATGAAACGATGGAACAACACAATGTTATTAGTCTAATTCACTGTAACAAATTTATTTCTAGGTTGATGCTGCCGATGTTCTGTTGAACATGATGGGTCCACGTCCACGGGAAGTGGAGTTGCCGCCAGGGCCATCAACGGTGGTGGTAAGTACTATATTACTTAGCATATCGAAATCGTTACAGGTTACACAAGGTTGGAGAATGTAACAAATAATTGAAAACAAAGCAATGCTTTGATCTAAGATAGTTTAACAAAGTACTTAAAATTCTGCAAAATTGTTATGTGTTTTTGTTGAAAACACAATCTTAATCTACTTAAAGCTAACATAAAGATAACATAACATAAAATAACTTGAGAGTTTCGCTGTACCAATAAAAGAAAACTCTTCCAAATCATTTCCCAAAAATTTTAATTAATTTCAAAGAATGGAAGCCACTCCACATGTAGATTCTAACCGTGTAAATAATAAACCTTCCAGTGCGATCAAGGAACCGACGTGGCTGCGGAGGGCCCCCCTGTCGAAGACGACGTTCCCCCCCAGCAGTCAACGGCACCCGAGCCCGATGAGCCGGAAGAAAACGCCGAACAACAACAGGCTAGGGTGAATATAAATTTTGGTTTTCAGTAAACCCCACACTGTTGGTTACCAGCAATGTGGCAACATAGGTCAGTAGCGATAGGGCAATGCGGCGATGCGGCGATGCGGCGATGCGGCGATGGAATAATTGATTACTGATATAGAATAAAAATGGTGTGTGATATGATTTGGTAAATGCCTTTAGGTTGGATCACGTTAGAGAGTGACTAGTAAAATTTAAATGAACATCTTATAAACTAGAAACTAGAAACACAAGCAACAAATCGACATGTTAATCAACTACCTAAGTTGCATGACATCTGTAACAAAATATCAAGTAAGTATAGGCCAAACAATGGTATAGTATACCAACTCAATTCTATTTGACTATACAGGTCGAATACGGACAAGTCATCGACCATGCAACGTTCCCTCTGTACATCAACCAGGCGGTTCATGTAAGTTTGAATACTTCTTTTGGCGTTTTTTTTTAAGGTGCTTAAATACCATTGCCCAAAAAATATAGACCTAAACATCATGAACTAATCTCTCAACTTTTTTCCGTTTACAGGCATACACCCACTGCGAGGTCGCCGTCCAGTTCGGCTTCTTACACATGTTAATTGGACAGATGAATAGAATGACCGATGCCGAGCGGGACGAATTCAGGGCAAAAGCCATCGCCTTGGCAAATACAATTGTTCATCGCTGAATTTTGTTGTTGTTGTTGTAAATATGTATATAATAAATCGTTATTTTAGGCAATGGTATCTAAGCACCTTATCTTTTTCATTTTATACATCAATCATTTTCAGTACCACAAATAGAACATCATTTACCAAACGCTTTTTCCTCTTGCCACTTAACCGCGCCCACAGGCGAAACACACCAGTCGCACAGTTGTTGCCGAATAGCCTTGACGAAGCGGGTGTGTGCGCGCTTGCTTGGTGTACATGGTTCGCAAGGACTGAATGACTCTGCAACAGCCTGGTCTAGATCATGTTGGCGCATATGACCGGGAGTGTATTCCATGGGCGACTTGGCACGAAGAAAGTTGTGCAAATTGATGGCGGCCAATGAAACCACCTTGACCCCTTCAGGCTCCATATCTTGTTCCCGTCTGAAGATGCGGAAACGTGTAGATAGGATACCAAATCCATTTTCGACGATACGTCTTGCCCGTGACAGTCGGTAGTTGTAGATCCTTTCTTTGGGTTGTAAGTGTGTGAGGGGGAAGGGTTTCATCAGGTGTGGTCCCAAAGCGAAGGCGTCGTCACCCACCATGAAATATGGTAAAGGTGTCTTTGTTCCAGGTAGTGGTCGCGGTCCTGGAATGTTGAGTGGGTTTTCGGTTGAGTTGAAGTCTTGCTGGAATGAACTGGCCCTCCATAATCCGGAATCTGAGGCCCGACCTTCGGCACCCACGTCAACAAACAGAAATTCATAGTTCGGCCCAACCACAGCGAGTAGAATAACTGAGTAAAAGTTCTTGTAGTTGAAATACAATGAACCTGATAGACTTGGACGTCTTATACGCAAGTGCTTGCCGTCAACGGCGCCCAGGCAATTCAGGAAATTCCATCGCTTCTCAAAACCTTCAGCAATCTTGAGCCATTCCTCCTTGGTGGATGGAACCTAATAATAGAGTTTAAATACAATTAAGAGGCATGTTAATAATATGGTATTTATTTATAAAAAATGTTACAATATTGAAATATAGTAGATCTACTGCCAGAGTCATATTAACTGCCATAAATTTACTGAGAAAAAAGTAATAAAAAACTATTTACTGTGGTAAGAAAATGAGGATATAAAAGGCAGTACCAACGACCATTGAAGTAATTGGATTATTTAACTTCATGTTAGTTTTTAAAGTAAGAAAGTTATTGCATGACATGATTCATTATTTTCTTCCTACTCTTTACCTTCAGATATTTATCTTGTAATGCTTTTACAATGGCAGAACAGGTGTCCCGGACAATGGGTAGAACAGTGCTATGGCCGATGAGATATGCAAGATGCAAAGTGCGTACAGAATCGCCTGAAATGTACAAATAAATGTTTTTATTCAGAGTATCTGGAGTAACACATAATTTAAAAAATATATATAATAACACAGTCCATATGCACTGTTTTTTTTTATACAAAGAACCAACTGTAATACTATGGTTGAAATCTTTATTTATTGCCAGTGCGATATGTTACCCGCAGAAGCATGATATAGTTTCTAGTGTGTTATTCAAAACATTAAACCACAGCAATGAAAAGTATAAGGCTACATGGCAATAAGGCAAAACATTAGCGATACAGCAATTTTCATGTAGAGTAAAAGAGTTAATTTTGAAAACAGTGCGTAGCAACCTTTATTGAATTAGCAAGTGGAAAACATCATATCAAAGATATGTAGCAAAAATCATGAAAAATGGTATTTCATTTGTCAATTATTAAATGTGTAGTAGACCATATTTCATTTACCTAGGGCAAGATAGCGAAGGGTAATGGACAATCGTTCTTCTGGTGTGATGGACGCCCTGTAGTTGGTGTCCTGTCTTTTGATCATCGGCCTAATCATTTCCAGCAGCTCACGGTAGGAATCGCCAGACATCCGCATCGTCACACGAAATTCTTCATGAAACCCACACTGAAATAGGCCCAATATACACATTAAGAACGACCAGTAGAATATTAGTATCGTTAAAAAAGTTCATAAAATGATTATTACCGTAACTGCATTGTCACTATAGTGCCAATTCCCCAATTATCGCCCATTCGCCCAATCGCCTACCAATACGTAACTGCATTGTCACTATAGTGCCAATTCCCCAATTATCGCCCATTCGCCCAATCGCCTACCAGTACTTAACAGGGCTTGAAACTAAAATAACTACTGCACGGATCGTGACAAATAGTGTACCAAGGTTTTATATTAATGCATGTGTGCTTTTAAGATTATATGTAACAGTGGTAAAGCAAATGATTATGTCAATATTTGTATTTTACTATACTGAGACTAGAAATGTTTATATTACCCGTAGTAGTTTAGCCTCAAGTTTGGCTAGGGTGTTTCGCTGCTTCTTTTCTGTCCTATCAAGAAGATAAGGTGACACCCAATGCTTGTGTTTCCTGCGAACATACTGAGGCATTTCCACAGGGCCATCGTCATAAAAATACTCCAATAAAGCGATACATCCTAATGCCCCGAGACAAAGAACAACATCCATGTCCTCCATGTTGTTTACCGCTCTGTGTGCGTTTGGCGCCAAAAACCCAAGCTGGTTGCTGTGAGTACATATCTAGAGCATGGGTACCAGCGACACGGCGACCTGGCGATGGCGCGATGGCAACTCGCTGGCGCAGGCAGGGTCCGGCCGGCCGGCCGGCCAGCCTGGTAGGAAAAAAATTTGGTGGAATAGAAGGCCAGGGCGGGACAGGCCGCCTTGTGTCGCCCGTGTGGTACCCATCTGTAGTCGGCCGGCTAGAAATAGGCCATTTGGTGGAATAGCATAGTGAACAAGCTGATTCCCGTGCGGCCGGCCGGCCGGCCGACCGGGCGGCAAACATCGGCTAGAGGTTCCCAAAACGGGCGCAGGCCGCCTGCCGCGCCCTGCCGCGCCCTGTTACGCTACCATTTTGGTGGAATAGGCCTCTTAGTGTATTTACGTCTGCCCCTGGTCACTGAAGCGTTACACTTTACGTAGTCAAGTTTCGTTCTGTCAACCGTGATCGCAGTTCCTTCACTTTCAAAGACAGCATCGCATACATCAATGTCGGTATGTGTACTTACTTGGGAATCTTCGATACATATACTTTCGTTTGGTTCAGTCATTATTACTCGATCATCCTTGGATTATCTATGATGTACATTGTGGCTTCGTGCTAATCCAAGATGGCGGTTTGTTGATTGCTGCTAGGCACTGTAGGGGGATTCACACCGTTTTGCGTCTTACATGTTATTGTGCGTCTTCATGTCAGCCAATGTACTCGGTACTGTTGTAGGATCCATTCACGGATATAATGTACTCATTGAATTAGTCCGATCGCTACTGTCGACTGTTATTTCCGAGATATTTGCACACCATTGTTCGAGCGTGTGCTACTCCCGCGCATGCATCCAACTTACTTTAAGAATTCATTCATCACCATTGATTCATTTACTAAATGAGAGTTTGTATAAATGTGGCCTAAGGTGGTTCCTCCGTTTACATTAGGTCGATACCATTTATTAGTTGGCGTATGCCATTTGATCTTAGAAAGGATTGCATGGTTCTGAAGTCAATGCTATTTGTCTCTTTTTAAGTCTACATTAACATCTCCCAGTATCAAATGTTCGCAACCAGCCGTTATGTCAGAATTGGGTTCTCTACTTAGAGGAGCCGCTTGTCTGGCACAGCTGTCACTTTCAGTGGCCTCGTATCAACTACTACTACTGTGTCGCAGGAACCGAGCACAAAAGACGTTGTATCGATTAACTTTTCTGTAACTGATACCATTGGTGTTAAATGACAACTCAATTACTCCCCCTGCGTTAATATTGGCTGCTCTACTATAGGTTCTTTAGGTAATACTGCCGCTGATTTGCGTTTTACATATTGGGGTCCAACAACCAGTTGTCTTTGCTGCTGCTGGCAGGTTTAAAGCTTATATAAACCAATTAAGCTCTGTTAATTAATCCTAAAGATAATGACCCGCCCCTCACACAGTGAGAGTACGGGTCTGGGTGTATCGGCGTCGCGACCAGTCAGATCGGCAGCAGAGCCAGTCAGGGGGCATATAAGGCAGGTGGGAGGGGGTCCAGAGCTCATTCATATGCATGGGTCACTACAGGTAAGAGGTCGGCCATGGTGGGATACCTGTCGGAGTAACTATTTCCTTCAATATGAGGAATTGTGGAACTTATTGAGAGTGCCCAGATTAGGCAGACAGGCAATGATACAGAGATACATATACAGATATATATAGATACATATTACACACAGAGTTTCATATATACTTCCCCACACACACACACTAGTACTACCTTGACCTCAGCTGTCATGCCTCAGTGCACCTTTCTCTCACCTGGCCTTGAGAATTCATTAGAAAACATGCAGATACAGGTACAGAGACTACAGATACAGAGACACAGAGACACAGATACACATAGAAATACATAGTATAGTGTATTAGTTACCATATTTTCTTGTTGTGGTCATTGTATTGCCTATAGTGCTTGTCATGGTCAGTAATCACGACTGGGTGTACACTGCTGAGTGTCAGATCTGACTGACTGCCCTCAGCTCTCTAGCTGTCGGTTTTATAGCTCCAGTCTGACAGTCGGCGCAGGTAGCAATGCCCTAACACTACTCCCATACTTTAGCATTGGAGCAGTGCTCCTATAGACGACCTTTGCCTCAAAGTTGTCCAGGGTACATGTACACGTGGTAGCTCCGCTCTGTGGAGGGCGGGGCCTATTTTTTTTGATTGATTAACTGAGCTTAATTGCTTTATATAAGCTTTAAGGTCATGCAGTCACTGGTAACCATGTCTCTAATCTAGTCTAGGTTTGGTTGGACGATGTATGTACTTATGCTGACATTCCAATAACTAGTTTACGTCATATCATCGACTGCAGCTGGCCAGGTGATAGGAATATCATTATATATCTACCTTCATTTTATGACTTCAACTTGCGAAAGATAATTATATTTCAGCAGAAGATGTCACTGACACACTGCTTGAAGGTGATTACATGACTGCACTCATATTTGTGCAGTCTGTCGGTCTATCAACGTAGGCCAGTACATTGGACTTGTTAAGGTATTTACTGGGAGCCAGATAATAAATAAGTTATGGTCATATGGTTGATAACTGCCTTTACTTTAGAGCAAACCATTCACCCTGCATATTTACCCAGTTTACAGAGTTTATTGTATGTTGTATGGCTTGAAGGGGTTTTGCTATTAGTACATGAGCCAGGAAGGTTGGTCGGTACCATCTTGGGGGAATAATACTCGTAGTGATTTTTGAAAAGGCAAATAACCCTAGAGTCAGAAAATCTATGATAGCATTCCATTGATGGTAGCTTTTTGTGTTTTATCACTCTGTTTGTATACCTACCCATAGGTAAGCTATTGTGCAAAATGGCATGTATAGTATAAGACATCCTATTTCAATTTAACAACATCCTATCTGTTACACAGACATTGATATTGAAATTTCTCTCACTTTTAGATAAGATCATATTCTCTTCAAAACAAATGGCTAAACATGCATAGGTTGAAAGGTGTATTATTGGTAGTGCTCAGACCTTAGTATCTTTTTCCAGTGTTGTAAATCATGCCACTTTCAGAAAAGTATTTCTTTATCCCCTTGTATAATTCCTGTAGCATGAAACATGGCAGTGTGCTTCTGCAGCAACTAGGTCTCGACTTACTATTGCGAGAATGTTTTTGAGAATTTTTTTGTGGCACATTCTCGTAGTGTTGTTATACTCCCAAAGCTTTAGTTAGCTTTTCACAGGTCTTGGAGTGTTTTTGAAACTTACCTTTTCGGCAAGTGTAGGCCTCTGGCGGATACGAGAATAAGTGGAGGACTAAGTATCGTTTAATAACAGCCAAGACACCTCATTGGTAGGCTTGTAACACATTAAAAAGTGTCGTAATAGATGGGGGTGTCGTCAGTGCCATTTTTTGATTAATCCATTTGATTAATCCATTTGGGGGGCAATCCTAGTCAACCAGTTGTTCCTCTAGTTAAGACCATGTAAAAAATGCCCTTAGTGCCCTACTAGTAAGTATGTTGCCCGTAGTGACAGTAACTGGCAGTTTGCCAGAATAGAATTGTATGGGTGGATCATCAATCATCAAGCATCTTCCTAGACCCCTGGAGGAATATCCGGTCTGTGAGTTAAAAGGTTCACCTACTGCTTTGGGTTAAGTGAGGTCTTAGCGGCCTCGAGTTGGCACATAGTGTTTAGTAAATGTATTTGTAATGGCGCCTGCCTAACTGCAATTCTTGAGTGTATTGGTAATGACCTTGCATACCTCTAACTCTGAGTCTCTGCGGCTAGAATGTCCTCCAGTCTTCTTGTGTATGTGTATTGTTGTTCGTCATCTAGATGTAGACGGAATCTGTGGAAGATCGCTGTATCTATACTGTGAACTCTTTTCGTCTTAAATAATCTTTTATCCCCAGAAAAAATAAATGATTGCAATATGACTGCCTATACTAAAACGCATCTTGTTTTACGATAAAACTCAACCGTGTACTTGTATTTGTTGATTTTTATATTATTTACTAACTGAGGTACAGGTCCTTCATACAATTGGTGTATAGATTTGTGGATTAAACTGCGCTTTTCAGGGGGGGGGGGGGGCGGCTGTAAAAGTCGGAGTCCTTGTTTGTTGCGCATAGGTAGTTGGCGACTGTCAATTAATTCTTCAAATTTAGTGAGGGTAAATGCAAAGTTTAAAAGGTGTATATCCCTTCTATCAGATAATTTCCAGATTTTTGCTAAATCATGTAACTGGTTGGTGGTATAAAGGGGGTTTAAACCCAGCTTAACACGGTATGCAATATGAAGAATTTTGTTTTCTAGCTTTTGTAGTTCGTCCATTCTATACTTAGTTCCATTGTCAAAGATAAAAGCTGCATAGTCCAGGTATGGGCGAATAGTAGAATTGTATATTTGGATTGCTGTGTTGGGATCTATAAAGTTTCTGAATTTGGTTAGGAGATAAGACTTTTTGAACGACTGAACGAGTGTGGTCATGGAAGTTTAGTCTTGGATCTATGTGTAAGCCAAGATAGTTAAACACTTTAACCTGTGACAAGGGAATATTGTTAATACTTAATTCATTATCATAAGTTTTTCCAGCAGTAGAAAATGACATCCAGACAGTTTTCTTTTCATCTAGAGTGAGGATATTTAACTTACACCAGTTACTTACAGTCTTAATGACCGTGTTCATTTTATTGAACGAATTGGTAGCTACCACTGCATCATCTGCGTACAATGAAAGTGAGTAAAGAATTCACCGTTGGGTAGCGTTGATTGGATACACCTGTAGTTCTTGTACTTTGGTTCGCGTTGTGCACCATACATCTTTACCCAATTTGCGAACATTTTTGTTCGCTGCATGGCCCTCGGAAATTTTATGAGATTTTAGGGTGTATTGACGACTTCAATATAATATTCTCTTCTTAATCTGACTGTCAATTACCCTTGGAAGTTTTGCTAGGGTTACACCCCACTCTGGCCTTTTTTGAAACCTTTTATTTACCCTGGGATGGCACTCAGTCCATAGGGACTAGTCCTAATGTGCCCCCAGAAAGGGCTTAAAATAGTCTATGAAAAAGTTATTCCAACTACGAATTGTGTAACCTTTTTGGAGATTACCAGCAACTCCTAATCATTGGATCTTTACCTGCCTGCAAACAATGTTCTTTAGATTAAGGACGCTATCAAACTTTCGAAAACAAGAGATACAGAGGCTTGCAGGATTACTCAATCTTGCTAGTACCACAATCGGAGGAAGTATAATAGAACATATTTAACGTTAAACTAACCAAACAAACAAACAAACAAACAAACATCATCCAAGGTGACAGAACATTGACTAGATGGGTGATTAATCTCTGTGATTCTCACCGGGATTGGTCATCCACGTACACAATAGCTAAGTGATTATTTGATAACCTCAAATGGTGGTTCCACTTTCTTGATACCTTCAATGGCAGGACAAAAAATGTTGATCAACGTTCCCTCCCATAGTTTCCTATCTTTACTGACGCATCTATGACTGGTTTCGCCGCAGTCTGGGACTGACTGGTTAACAGGAGTATGGGAAGCCTGTGACATGCTTCCTTTGATCAAGGCCTATCATGTGTCTCTGATTCCCAGTAAATTTGTGTCGTCACTGGACATCAGCAGCCTCTCTTCTCCCTCACCCCCAGCAGTGGGAGATTTACTGCTATATCAAAGGTCAATCCTTCCCATACCATGTTTTTGTGGCGTGGGAAGTGAAAGAACTCTCATCCCGATAAATATGTAGGGGTGAGATTTCTACCAGAATTAATTTCATAGATTCTGTGCCTAAATTTGACTGAAAATGGCTCTTACAACTTAGATAAGGTAAATATATAAATGATCGAACAAGGCTACATCAACCCAACGAAACGCCACGCATACTGAAAATAACAATCATACTTGTACGCCTATTTCTAAAAATAATTAGTGAAGAACTCACCAGTCACTGAACCCACAAACGTCTCCTGAAATGAACAACGAACTGACAAGTATAAATATGATCTAAATCTGTAAATATCAGATTAAAATTCTTTTTTTAAATTTTCCATTTACATACTGTTACCAAGGAAACTGTTTACATTAAATGTTCTACATTAAAAATGTATTTGAGTAAACCCGACTTATGACCAACGCTAATTTTATAAACAACATAACCTACCATACATTCGGACAAATTCCTACCTGAAATAACCAATAACCGACTATCTGTAAATGAGCAACATGAGTACCGGAACGACTCAAAGAGTACCTTAGGAGAAAACCAAGACCTAGATTAAACTTGATAAAGTCCATGTAACGGACGAAACGTCGGTTCTAAAATAAAACCTATCACTACTTAGATCAATCGGATGGTTTTGCTATTTTCACCTAAAACAATAAATATATGAATGTTTTGGAGATATATAGTAAAGATAAAACGTTGTACCTGTAAACATAATTACCTGGATCCTCACACGTGACCCTGGACGTTGTAAACGTCCAAGGCCACATGTTTGGTTCCAGATAATATTAGGAAACGCCTGTCAGTAGTGGATATCATACTGCCTGACGCCATAGGCGGAAGGCAGTATGAAATCGACGAATGACCGAGAGCGAGAATCGTTTCGTCTACAGTCAGGACATTTGCTTATTATTATATTCCTTAAATCGATGAAAAAACGACATTTTAATCTTATTATGTCACTCACACAGTGGGCATGAACATTATTATTACTGCACCCCTAGCATAGACATTCGGACACAGGTATATAACTATTACATTTACAGGACCATCGTTTTATTACTATATATATATATATATAAGTTACGGCTAACAGTCTGTAATAAATAGTGATAAATAACATGACACAGGAAATTGGTTTGGCGGAAATATAGACAACACCAGGTTTATTAAGTAAAAATTAAAACTATTTCCCAACACAAGGAAACGTCTTATACCTACAGGTTGAAGGGCGCAACTGACCCAGTAAAAGAACCCGGTGACGTAGCCGCACGCGGCGGGTACATGGTAACCTGAGAGTCTGTAGTAACGAACCGGGATACCGTTGTTAGGTAACATGGACCTGGCCGGAATTATATAATTATAGTGTATAATAGTACATAAGTTACGGCTAACGGTCTGTAATAAATAGTGATAAATAACATGACACAGGAAATTGGTTTGGCGGAAATATAGACAACACCAGCCAACCACCCGCCAATAACAATTGACTTACATCATTAAGACAATTCCTTAAGAAAATTCGATACAGATAAGTCTTTTTCAAGAATCACAGATACAGTATCATGAATATAATTCTCGACCACCTTTGACTTCCAGTGTCCTCGCTTCTGGATATCATTCAGGGATAATCCCACTCTGGAGAGGAAAGTGGCCCCACCGTGTCTGATTGAATGTGTGGATACACGTGAAACATCTAGACCAATTTTTGATGACAAAAACTTTAGTTTTGAGTTAAAACTCTGATAACTCAGTTTCCCCAGTTTCCCATTAGATTCCTCAAGAAACAAGTACTGGTGGGGGAAAGAGACCCTAGACGATAACATCTGCCTAATGTGAGGTATTGGACATAAAGGAGAGTCCTGGATTTTCCTCAAATAAGTGGTAATAGGAACTTTTCCAAATTGAGAGGTTTTGGAAGACCTGATCATCAAGGATAAGTTACCGTCCGTAAAAGAAACATCCGAAACTCGAAGAGTATGATTGGAATCCACTAGATGAGAAACCCGAAGCAGTGCCCGGAATCCCAGAATGAGGGCAGACCAAAAAACCAAGTTGTTATAGTCCGACAAATCTAAAAACTTGAACATACCGAGCAAGTCTTCAGGGGTCAGGGGGTATTTCTCGACCACTGGAGCAGAAAATAACCTTTCTATCCCTTTAATCGTTTGAGTAACCATAAAGTCGCCCACAATAGGGGAGAAACCCAAAGATTTGTGTTGATAATGGACCGCAGATAAATAATTCTTTATAGAAACTGGTTTCATTTTTCCAGACAGGAAGGACACAAACAGTGAACAGCTTCTAGGAGTGGCTGGGAAAGAAGTAATATCATAAGACTCACAAAATCTCGAGTAGCATTTTATCTGGCCCTGCCTGGTTTTCCGAGTATTTTCCGAAATCGCCGATTTCTGAAGAAACGACTGTCTCGACTCTAGATCAATCAAACTGGGGGCTGGAAGTACAACACATATCCATTTTTGATAGTTGTTCCATACACAACGCTGAATATCCGGGCTGGGATACCCGGGACAACTGATCTGCGAGGACATTTTCCTTTGAAGGGATATAACTGGCGAAAAACTCAAAGTTGAAGAGAAAACTTATCCAGAAGAGTTCCCTAAGCCATTCCATGCACGTGCGATTTCTACTCCTGCCAGTGTTCAACATGGCCAATACTTGCATGTTATCAGTCCAAATGTGGATTTTTCGATTTCTGAAATAGTTTGACCAACGTTTCACCCCTACCACCACCGGCCACCACTCCAAAACATTGATATTTCTGGTCAATACATCGAAACCAGGTGGGGACACCTGGGGACTACAATCTGAATCAAAAACAACCTCATTATCCCAGGTACCTAGCACAAAATCCTTACCGCACCATGCGCCGAAACCAGTAAAAGAGGAGTCAGTGACTATAGGGACTAGGCCACAATCTTTCAGGATAATACTTTTTCCGTTAAACACTCTAACGAGTTTCTTCCACCAGGATAAGTCCTCAATGAGTTCGTCGCTCAAACTCACTCTCTTTCCCCATGGAATATCAGAACAAAGATCGAAAAGGCGCCTGCTTAAGGTCCTACCGCCCCTCACAACGTGGGAGCAGAAAGAGATGAGCCCACCTAATTTCTCAAGATCCTTTTTGGTAACGAAATTCTGAGAAAATACTCTATCTATTTCAGAGTCTAGTTTCACAAGTTTCTCTACTGGAAGGGATATTGTCATTTCTTCCGTATTAATTTCTATACCCAAAAAGGTACAAACTCGGCATGGAATTGTAACTTTTTCTAAGGCCACCACAAAACCAAAGTATTCTAGTACTTCTACTAGAGTATCTCAACCTCTCAAACATTCTTCCTCATCAACACCGATAATCAGAAAGTCATCCAGATAATTTACTATCCTATCCACACCCCTCGCTTTGACACACTCAACGATAAAATCGGAAACCGAATTGAAGATGTTCGGAGCACACTTTAAACCAAAGCACAATCGGCAATCCTCATAAAATCTACCACCAGTACCCGAATCCCAGAAAAACCCCTGAAATTTTGTATGTCCCGGGAACACATTTATCGACCTATAGGCCGCTCTGATATCAACAACAGATAAAAATTCATTGCCGATAAGATTATCGCAAACATCTGCTATAGACTTATATTTGAATGGTATATATGTTTCCTCCATGAATTCATTTATACATTTACCATCTGGTCTACTACAGTCTGTTATGGGACGTAGGTGACCGTTAGACTTAGGTACAGCTCCTAGTGCGTGAACACACTGCGGAACTTCGTAGACCTCTTTCACCTTGCCCTCACGTATTTCAGTTTCTAACAAATTTGTCATTTCTTTCTGAAAATCACCCTCGGTGATAGAGGAATAATTATCACAATAATACTCTGACGAGCAGTTATTATCCACAATTCTGAAACCATCAGAAAAACCATTCTTCAAGAACAGCCTACTATCGACACTCATGTCGCCACAGATCAGGTCATTATCTAGGACGGGGATTAACCTACATATTTTCAGTTGTGACCTATTTTCTCTGATGTAATGTGTGCACTCACAAATACCTCTAACACAGTCATTTGAATTTTCAACATCAATAATTAAAGATTCATCCCCTAAAGTGTCAGTGTTTACATCATAAACTAACTTTGTAGCAGTGTTAGTGTTAGCGCGGCTGACCGCTGGTTCAAATCGAGCGCGAGCGTCACCATAGTTACCAGCGTCAACAATATGAACGCCTTCAAATCCATCGCTATCGCTCAAACCGCCCGAGGCCTGATTTCATTTACTCGCCATAGGCTTGGCCTTCGCATTACTGCAGTCATAGGCGGCGTGACTATAGCTTGAACAAGTACTACACTGGTGTTTGTATTTGCACGCTTTAAAAGTGCAGCCCCCTGCAGTTTTATTAAAACTGAAACAAAACCCATCTAGGCCCTTGCTCTCAGTCTTAGGTTTGGATTTCTTTGTGACTGAGGCTGCCACAGTTCCCTCGTACGATAGGAATCTAATAATTTCTGATGGATTAACCTCCGAAAAAACCCTCAAACCCTCAATCTTAGCCTTTTCTTTGATAGCTTTGTCGTACCTTATCAATGCTTCCGCTGTGAAAAGTTTTGAATCCGCCTTCTCCGCAATAAGAATAACATGATTCACAAAACCTGTTACATCTTTTCCTAGGCTCAAAAGTTTCTCCAAAATTTTGGCATTCACAAGAATTAATCTTTCATACGACATCAATTTTTCACCTTCATTTAGATAAGTTTTGGCATCGAAAATTGTTTTTTCTACCTTTTTTCTTCTTCCTTGAGTCCCTAGAAGTGCTTCTAGTTTTATCACTGCTGCTCGTAGCCGAAAAGACATTGTCCCTGCTGGATACATTTTTTAAAAGATCTAGAGAGCGACGAGCTGGTTTTGACAACTTGAATTTATCGTCGACGATAGTCTCTGATAATGTTGTAGCTCCAATTTCCTCCACTTTCGAAGAAACATCCACGAGTTTCTGGAGAGTCGTTTCGAGTATCTTCTCCAATCGGTCCAGGCGGTGTCCATCCATCCCGGTAGTCTCTATCCCGGTCCCCAGTGCTGCCCCCGTCTGGTCGATGGTATCCGCTGTTATCACAGGATTTTGTGACTGCTGAACCTCCGGAACAGCATTAACAGCAGAAGACCCACCCGATATCCTCAAGTTGCCACCCTGGGCGGATTGGGCCACAGACCCTTTCCTTCTGCCCATTTTTCAAAATTAAAACTATTTCCCAACACAAGGAAACGTCTTATACCTACAGGTTGAAGGGCGCAACTGACCCAGTAAAAGAACCCGGTGACGTAGCTGCACGCGGCGGGTACATGGCAACCCGAGAGTCTGTAGTAACGAACCGGGATACCGTTGTTAGGTAACATGGACCTGGCCGGAATTATATAATTATAGTGTATAATAGTACATATATATATATATATATATATGGTCGAAAATCACGAAATAGCAGCAACTACCCAAAAAATCAAATCTGAGAGGATCATTAATTCCTTTTGCAAATATCATCTCTATATATTAGAGGACTCATGTGCAAAGTTGGGAACGCTAACTAGCATAATTAGCTTTAGCACAGGGCTAATATGAAAATAAAAACGTCACGTTACGACCCCCCCCCCCCCCACCCCCCACCCCCAAACTGGCTCATATTCATAGGCTGTGTCCACACCCCCTACAGGGAATGGGCTGACACTGGGGAAATTGATTCGATCCACATAAAATGTATTTCTATCATTATTTTGCTCTCCCTGGCCTTATATCCACTGGGGGGTCGTAACGTGACGGGGGTCGTAACGTGACGGGGGTCGTAACGTGATGCAAAAATATTTAGAGCCTCATAACTTTTTTTCTAATAAAGATAACGATTTTATTTTTTGCCATTCTATAGGTATATATGTACCCAACACAGGAAAATTATTTCTACCTTTTTCCTGACCCTATGTGACCCACTGCGGGTCATAACGTGACGGGGTCGTAGCGTGACGGGGTCGTAACGTGACGGGGTCGTAACGTGACGAAAAAATACATTTGGGCTGATAACTTTTTTTCTAATAAAGATAGAGACTTAATTCTTTCGCCATTGTGTAGCTATATATCTACCTTTTGATATCCTAAAAGAACTATTACTAATATCATAGGGAACCGGAACTATTGATAGTTTAGTGGGTGTCGTAACGTGACTGCCTAAACTACACCAAAATAGCACAAATTCAGTTTAGTATGAAGGAAGCCATATAGGCCTATCCTTTTATGGTGGGAAGATGCATATAAGTGAATCATTAAAAACAATGAAACTCATTTTATTCTGCCACTTTTTTATTTTATTTTATGCACGATTTTATGCTGGTGTCGTAACGTGACGCCCTCACGTTTTTAGCCATAATTTGTCTAAATATTGGAGTTATGAGATATTTATGGTTCTAGACTCTGCCCTACAATGCCCTAGATGCATGAAAACTATTTAAACTAGTCCCCAAAAAGGATATTTTGAAATATTCGAAATATAGTCTATTTGCTGCAATTTCGTGATTTTCGACCATATATGTAAAACATATAACTCACAGGTATATGTATATATATATAAAGGAACAGAGGCACCACCTGTCGTCTATTTCACCTACCACCACACCACCACCAGCGCCTGCGAGCGCGAACAGGGGACCTGACACACACCTGACCTGTCAGCCCAACCCTGAATTTTTTATTTCTTTTATTTCATTGATGGCAGGTTTTGTGTCCAAAAATAAATATTACCTAGCCCAAACTCTAATCATGTATTCTTCTTATTATTATTCATTTCTTTTTAGCCGCAGTGGCATTTATATATATATATATACATATATATATATATACATATATATATATACATATATGTATATATATATAACTATATAACCTCGTTTATATAAATATAAATTAAGCCAATAAAAATCAACCATTCAATTCACCTCGGAGTTTACAGGTGTATCACTACCCACGTCATAGTTGTTTTCCAGGTAGTTATTGCGTAATAGATGCAGTAGCCGGGGGTACCATGGTAACCAGGTTCCCCCAAACGGTCATTCCGCTCGCTGTTGTCTTACCTGTAACACATATTTTAATCTCCCTGAGATTATTCGTTGTTTCTATCCAATCATGGGTTGAACAAGAAAAAAGATTGAGAATTCGCAAAAGAATTCGTTCGGCAAACGTGCAGAGAGTTCTCCAGCGGAGACTTTCACAGGTATTTTAGGGGATTTATCCTCTAAAAGTGCGGAATCTGTGGCGACACCTTCAACTTGCGAGGATGGGCGACAGGAGAGCTGCTCGAGGGCATCGGACCATGCAGGCATTGCCGGATAAAAAATGGACGAGAAGGATGAAAGCACAGATGAACGAAGGAAAAAACCAGAAGAACTCGTTGGAGGACTCGCAAAGAAAAGAAATCGAGAAGTTCTTCAACCTTGTCAGACTCAAGCAATAGCTCTCGTTCAACATATTCTTAAAGATTGCCGAGCAGAGAAAAAAGAAAGCGGCGTGGGGGTAAATATGATAATTCGAATTACTTAGAAAAGGATTTAAAAAAAAAAATTTTTTTTTAAATTTTGATAAATACAGACATTACAATCGCCCTGGTCATGGGCGTTCTTCCTTGCGTCGTCCAGAACATATATTACATTACACAAGACAGAACTAACAAAGGACATTAACAACAGACATAACATAAACAGTACATCACAACACAAACAACACAGAATTTTTTGCCCACTAGTAACGTGCAGTCCGTTCTTCGGTATTGAATCCACCCTATCACACCACTAACTCATAATACTCATTATATTGTTCGCACACAAGCCAGAGCATGTCATTTCTTAACTTTTTCTTGTTTTACCTGATTTGATTTATTTTGGTTTGAATAACCCATTCATATTCATACATCGTAATTTATTCAAATAAATCCCAGGTCATATGACTCCGAGAATACTCTATCAGGTCATATGACACCGATTTCATTGGCATATAGCCTGTACCTTTTCATAGATCTCTGGTTTCATTAAATAGATCTTGATCTCATTTTTGAACTCTTTCTTAGCAACTAATTTCTGCGTACTATGCTTTTGCAAGTTCCATAGCTCACTACCTTGGTAGAGCGGGCTATGTTTGTATTTCTCTGTTCTTGGCCTTTTTATTTTTAGTTGGGATTTCTGGTTCCCATGAGTATTGCAGGTTCCTCTCATTTCTAGCAAATTACCTGGTATCTTTTGCCACCAATGGATCATCATCAGTAATTGAATAGCTCTTCTGTAAAAAATGGGCCTAATGCGCACTTGATCATACAATTCCAAGACATGAACGTCTGTGTTTTTCTTAACAGAGAGTGCAGTTCTAAGACAGTTATTGATTATGATCTGTAATCTATTTCTGTTTTTTGCAGATGTGCTGCAATAGATGTAACCCACGTACTCTAGTTTTGGCAGGATCATTTGTTTTAGGATCTTTACCGCAGTGTCTGTATTCAGACAATATCTGATTTTTCGTAATTTGAACCACCTTTGTCGTACATCTTTGAGGATTTTCTCCACGTGGAGGTTATAGTTCAAGTTCTGGTCTATAAGTACTCCAAGGTAGTTATACGATTTCACTACTTTCAGCTGTTGTGTATCAACAGTACAGGTGAGGTCGTCATCATTACATCCGATCCACATTAAGTTCGATTTTTTAATATTAATAGTTAGTTTTTTCTGTTTGAAAAATTCGCTCATCATGTCTATCTCCGTTTGCATTATGTTCCTAATTACTTCCGGGGTTTTTACCACTGACTATTAAAATCAAATCATCTGCATACATAAATATTTGGGCCTGGTGTAAAATTTTGAATATGTCGTTTATAAAAATTACAAATAGAAGCGGCCCCAGGACCGATCCTTGGGGAACACCGTATTCAACTGGGCGTGTAGGTAAGTCTACTGTTTTGCATTTGATTTTCTGCATTCTGTCTCTTAAGTACGTTTCCAATAACGTTATTGTGTGCTCGTTTATGGAGATTTTCTTCAGGCATTCGATCAGCAACTCATGACATACGCTATCAAATGCCTTCTTGAGGTCTATAAAGGCGCATAAGCTAATATTTCTATTATCTTTATTATACTCAAGAACTTCAAGAACTTTAAAAATAGCTTGGGACGTGGATCTACCCGACATAAAGCCAAATTGATTCTCATTTATGAGAGTTATGTTCTGTATATGGTGCATCACACAGCTATGTATTACCTTTTCCATTAACTTTGAAATCAACGGCAGGACCTTTACGGGCCTCCAGTTCCCAAATTCTTTAAGGCAACCTTGTTTAGGTATGGGTGTAATTGTCCCAACACATAAAGACATAGGAAAAACACTATCATTAATAATTTTATTTAATATAATTTTCAGGATATTCGGTATTTCCAGTAGAAGATTCTTTAGGTTATAGGCACTAATGTATTTGATACCAGTTGATTTATCTAGTTTAATATCCTTTATAAGTTTCATACATGTTTCCATGTCAACTGGTTCTATATCAAGCAAATCAGCATCTGGCAAGTCAGGATATATTAAATCCTGATGGTTTTCCTCGGTAAACTCCTTAGCCAGCGTTGCTCCAATCGTTGAAAAGAATTCGTTCATTTCAATTAATGTGTCGTTAGTGAATGTCGTTTCATGCAAGGGACTTTTACCCTTATCTTCATGTGGATTCCAAAGAGAATTCAGTGTCCTCCAAAATTTTTTGGGATTATCACTATGGGTTTCTAAGGCTCTTTTAATCATTAGCGACTTATTCTTCCTTAATTTTAAGTGTATTAAGTTCCTTAGTTTTCTTACTAGTGTTAGTTTTTCATGATCAACTGTTTGTTCCATTGAGATTTTTTTCAATAGCTTATCCCTCCTTTTCACCAGATTAACTATTTTTTGTGGTATATTGATTCCATCCTTTACATATACTGTATGTTCAGTAGCTGGAGCCACAGTATCTAAGTAATCGTTCAAGTAATTTTCAAACTCCTTGTTTGGATCGCAAATCGTCGGGATGGTAAAACATCTCATATGTTGAAGGAATTTTTCTTTATCTATTTTGTTTAGGTCTCTTTTAATAATTTTAAATTTATTGATTTTGGGGCAGCAGTGTTTGCGTAATGTGTAGATAGGTATATGATCAGATATGTAGAAATTAATGTTACCAGATTTATTTACATGTTTACTATTCGTATATATATGGTCTAAAGTGCTCATTCCAAATTTACAAATAAAGGTTTCTTTTGTTAGCATCATTTCCAGCTTATTTCTACTTAAAAATTGCTTTAAGACTGCATATTTATTACTATTTATTGCTTTAGTGTTTACGTTGAAATCCCCCATTACCCAATATTCACAGTTTTTAAACCTCTGATCTCCCAGGATCCCACTAATCATATCATAACATGCCTTAACGTTGTCATTAGGAGGTCTGTAGACTGAGACAATTAGTTGTCTTTTATGGTTAGGTCGGTTTAGATAACATGTTAGAATTTCATACTCCGGGGTTGAGAAGCAGTACTCCTCTATCTTACTAATAAAAGGCGAGTTGTTCTGTGTCACATATAGTGCAACTCCTCCTCCTATTTTATCACACAGATAAGACCTGTCGTTTCTTATTAGTTCCATATTACTAATATATAGCATATCAGTTAAGTGTCTCTCTTTGAACCATGTTTCTGTTATTGTAACAAACTCACATTTACTAAACAAATCTTTTATAGCGTCTAATTTATTATACAAATTAACTAACATTAACTGTGGCATAAACTCCACCCTTGTGTGCAAACAATTCATTCGGTGTGAGATAAGTAGGCATTATTGACTGAAAGTAAATTAACTTGTATCACCCGGACCCAGTTACACATCAGACTAGCAGGCAAAAAACACACAAAAAACACATAGAACAAGAGAAAAGGATGAAAAAGTTCTAAACTTTGAAACATTATCGCTGGTAAATTTGAAACTAATGAAATCTCTGTTGAGAAAGGGAAAAGATGTCTCAGGTTTTTTAGAACATCAGATTTTAATAGCCGAGAAAGCCAGGACAAAAGTTCTCCACTGCGGTACTTTAATTCGCTATGATTCATCTGTTAAAAACCGTGCTAATAAGTCGGGAATCAGTGCCTTTGATAAACTAGAAGCTTGCGAGATAATGAAATATTTATCGTATGACGGAACTATCAGTGCTAGAAATGCGAAAAATAAAGTTTCGAGTACTAAATCTACGATAACTCACACTTGTAATGCTTACAATAAATCGGAAAATTGCTGCCATTTCTCCAATTGTAAGTATCGCCACCAGTGCTCTGGGTGTTCCTCAAATAACCATGGTTATTTTGCGTGTACAGCGAAGAAACAGGGTCAAAAATGATGCTTAGCGATGAGTAACCGCAAAGCTGACGATATTGATACTTTGTATCGTTTTCAATCTATTAATAATCGAGGTCAGACCACTAACGGTAGTGACGTCAATCTTGATCTCGCTTTTGAATCTGAAACGGTTACTCAGGATTACGCATCGGTGGAGGGGGATTCGTTGGAAATCGCTCAAAATGAACCTAATTTATCGGTTGGTAATGAATTCGTTAAACTGTATAGTGTTGATGGTTTTGATAACAAATTCGTTGAATTTGAAAATAGCTATGTATCAGTTAATCTGGAAAACCAAGCCTGCGAGGCCTCATTGAGGTGGGGTTTGATAACCTGGTTAATCTAAGTGTCGATTTTCAATGTGAGTTTTTGGATCTCACAGATTTAAACATAACTGATAAATGTTTTGGTGATACTTGCGATTGTGTATATTTTATCGGTGGCCATAGAGCACAGTTACTACCTTGTCGTTTTTATAAATTTTTAAAATTCGATAATGTTATTTGTGGATTATCAAAAAGTGAACGTGAATTTATCTGGAATGGAATCAGAAAAGGTTTTAACATTGTTGATACAGACATAAATACTTCCTATGAAACTCCAAATTACAATTCTATATTAGCGAATCCTTGGTATAGAGAGATGTCTGATATATTAACTAATGAATTATTGGAGGGTAAAGTAGCAGGATTTTTGATTTATGTGCCAGTCTAAATTGCAAAAGTTATAAAGCAATCACTCCCAATCTTTTGGACGATTTAAACTGGTGGGAGAATTTTTGTACGATTTTTAATGGGCGAGATGTGATACAAAGAGACTGTTATTTTTGCCCAATCGTTTCGGATTCATCGCTCACAGGTTTTGGAGCCTGGGCGAGCAAGGATTTCATATACAAGACTTGGAATGATAACAAGATTCCAGGAGTTGACGATTCCCATTTTGCATTATCTCCTCAGAGTGATAAAATCGATGTAAATATTAATCTTTATGAGTTATGGCCAGTTCTTTTAGGCGTTAAACGCTGGGCCGAGCTTTATCGCAATTGCTGTATCAAAATAATCACAGATAACATGCAGGTATTAGCTATGATTAATACTGGGAGAAGTCGTAACGATCAGTGCATGAAATGGCTGAGAGAACTTTTCTGGATTTGTTTTCTTCACAATTTAAGTCTCAAGGCTACTTACATTAGATCAGAAGATAATGTTTTAGCTGATCAATCGTCCAGGGTTTCTTATAAAGGATACAAGGAGAAACTATTCAACACACTTACTTCTATGAAAATGTGTTTTAATTCCAGACCCTCAGCTGGACATACTCCGGGAAAAACACAAAGTGATACTTTCTAATTGTATCTCATTAAATACCTGTAGGGTAAGGGATAACCAGATAAATTGTTATCGTAGGTTCTGTGATATTCGGAACTGGAAACCCTTTCCTGTTAACATTTCAGATTTTTCTCTGTATGTGGTATTTTTATCACAACATATGAAACCCATTTTGGTAAAGAATTATATTTCCGCAGTTAATTTTGAGAATAAGTTACTTGGGTTTGAGGATTTTTCCTCAAATTTTTTTGTTAAAGATGACAGTAAAGCGTATTACTAGATTAGATATGTCTGAAAAAACAATCAGATACCCTATTACTTTATCGGACATGGTGTCGATGTATCAAAATTTAAATTTCAAGTTGGACTCTGATCTAACTTTATGGATAAGTTTTCTCCTTGGTTTCAGGGGGTTACTAAGAAAATCTCACTACACGTTATCTGAACACACTTTAAAGTGGGAACATGTTAATATTTCCACTGACCATGTCATTATAAATATTAAATCATCTAAAGTGGACCAATTCGGTACAAAACCTCAGGTTTTGAGGTTTGATATTATCCCAGATTCGATTTTCTGTGTGGTCTTTTATTTAAAAGTGTTATTCTCTAGGCATTCACCGGGTCCAAAGGATTTTCTGCTTAGATTCTCTTCACCTCTGGGTATATAGCATGAATAGCAGCCTTGGCATCGATAAATAAATCAATAACCTTACTCACAGTTCTCTCTTCTGATCTAACTTATCAATTTGTCAATAACAAATTAAAATCTCTGGCCAGTATTTGTGGTTTTGGAGATAAGTTGGTTTCATGTCACTCTTAACGGCATGGGGGAGCCACTTTTCTCAAGGATATTGGCTTAGATATCTCTGATATTAAGAGCATGGGGAATTCGACCTCCTCGGTTGTCCACACTTATCTCCACAATACATCGTTTTCTGTGGCATCCTCAGATCAGATTGCCTCGGAATCCTTGTCAAAATTTTAATTGACTTTGTTTGTGTTTGGCGGGTTTCTGCCTGTTGTTTATTCAAATTTCCTCCAAACCTGTCTCTGTGTCAATTCATATCCTATATTATCCTAACTATTATCCTACATTGGCCTATTAATATTATATAACTATATAACCTCGTTTATATAAATATAAATTAAGCCAATAAAAATCAACCACTCAATTCACCTCAGAGTTTACAGGTGTATCACTACCCACGTCATAGTTGTTTTCCAGGTAGTTAATGCGTAATAGATGCGGTAGCCGGGGGTACCATAGTAACCAGGTTCCCCCAAATGGTCATTCCGCTCGCTGTTGTCTTACCTGTAACACATATTTTAATCTTACTATTGTTATTTATTAGTTTTGTACATCTAGATGGTTAGGACTGGGGCTCGTCCCATTGTATTTACATGAATAAACCTGTTATTTATTCAAATTTCCGCCAAACCTGTCTCTGTGTTAAGGTACAGGTCATATGACGCAGTATATCATCATCTACTCTACATATATAACCGTCGATAGTCCTTGGTTAAGTTCATCTTCACTTTATACATTTAGCGAACATGAGAAGTGAGTATGGTGCGACTACTTTCCCCAGGCCATCTGACAGTTGGCGCCAGACCATCAGATCACGTGAACGACCACCAGTCCAGGCACGCAGCTTCACAGAGACAGCCAATTTTAAATATCCTTCCTGCCCTCCCTACATTTAAGACATACTAAAGAAAAAACCAACGAGGTTTGGTCAAAGTCTTCGTTCTTCACGAGTTTGATGCGGTGTTATATGAACGAGGCGACAGCCGAATAAATATCACATAGCTTTCTGTAGTTTCTGTATTTATCTCACCCCTGTACACACTAAACGAATGGACAACACACTGGATATTAACCGTGGAGAACGGACTGCAATACTTGTAGGGGCATGGAGAACGACTTCCCAATGTTAAGCCTATGGACATTTATACCAGGGGTGAGATAAAACTGAAAACTCCATTTCCATTTCAGATGGTTGGGTTCAATTAATTTCATGTTACTGCTACTAAAATGATACTTTGGTGTCTCTTAACGAAGCGATCTAAATTCGTGGTAAGTCTGCCCGTCCTTACGTACTATAAGAAAAATCGGTTTATAAATAAGCGGGGTAGCCTGTCTGTCGGTAGCCTATCTGACGAAGGGCAAATGATCTCCCTGACAGGTATATTGATCAAAAGGAGTATGTGAAAGGCACTGTGACCTGGGTCTGACATTGGCTTGGCGGGAAGTTCCTCTCTGCATGACGTCCTTTTTAGAGGCTGGGGAACACGATGTCATTTATGGACAGCACCCTGTAGGGCGTCTGCCCGTATCTGGCGGCCGCTAGCGGTGTTAGGAACTTATCCGGTAAATTCTGTGGTTACCAGGGCTTCTGCAGAAAACTCAGGTGCATCATGTCCTTATATGGAAACAGGCTTCCTAGTACAGGGTAAAATAAGAAAATTCAATAACATATAGAGGTTTGAAAATAGTGTTTCTAAACATGGTATGACTGACTTTATAAAGCTTCGCTCGTCTGGTACTCATTAATACAGAATTCTGTCGTCCAGCCCTGGCTAACACCCTGAGACATACCAGCAAGAGAGACAATACACTGGCAACCAGAGCTATACAAAATTAGCTCTGATCGGGTTAAATAAGCGGCCTCCTTCACCTAGTAGCGGGACATGTTTGTTACTCTCCTACCAGATCATTGGTATTGCTTGGAGAGTGTATTTAGTCATAACCTCGTAGCCAATTTACCATTTTGTTATTTCCTGTTGTGTATTATTTTTAGAATAGAACCACCATAAAGCTAGATTCCATTATCAATTTGCTAAACTATGAATTCTTCCTATTAGGTATTTCTGCTATTATAGCCTACATAGAATAAAAGTATTTGGTTTAAGGCGCACCCGACTGATCCCGTGTATGAGTTAACCCAACCAACCCCTATATCGTAGAAGGGGTTGGTTGCCAAACTAGAGAGACAAGACAGGACAAGTGTCCAACCAAGTGTCCATTTCTCCTGTTAGAGGCGCCACTCTACTTCCATCCGAAGAGTCCTCTAGTGGTGATCTTCATCACTATTATACTATACTCATATAAATGGGCATTTATTCTTAAAGTTTTGGGATAATGTGGGAAGAGAATATATAATTAAAACAGGATCATTGATAGTAAAAGTAACAATAAATGAATAACAACTTTGTTACAAGGAGATGACACTAAATATGTTTGGTATAATTGTGAATTTATCAATATGTTCTACATGCCTGCTAACTGCGAAAACGAAGTCAACTCCGAAATAATTTATTCAAGTCAACAATTTTTTGTTTTTTGGTAGAGTTCGTTGGATATGTAGGGATCGGGTCAGTTAAGCGGTGGTGTGTTCGGTTCCAAAGACTGACTACAATCTGGGATACATCCGATCCCACCCATGTAGTACCACATAGGGTAGCATAGTCTCACCGCCTAAAGGTCTAAATTTCTGTATAAACAGACACATCAGATGGACACCCTATCAAATATGGCTGACCACTGACACTGACCACTAACCACTTCACATATATATATATATATATATATATATATATATATATATATATATATATATATATATATATATATATATATATATATAATATTAGTACAACAATAATCGTTAAGTAATATGATAATTAATGTGAGAGAATAATTGAGATGAAGACGTGAATGGCGGAAAATATCAAAACAGGGTTTATTCAATAATACATTGGGACAAACCCCAGTCCTACACATCAAGATATACAAGTCTAAGATTAAAACAACTAATTATGTATCGAAGTAAGATTAAAAATCGACTGCTCAGGTGAGCAGTTAAGAGCGGAATGTTGTTTAAACCAGATAAGCGTCACCAAGAAACCTCCGGCTACCGCATTATGTAACCGGGTAACCTGGAAAGTATACGTGACGCAAAACAACAATTGATATACCGCAGTGAATAGACCTGTGAAAGGTATTGGTTGATAATTTATATTTATATAAACGGAGTTATATCACTATATAACCTGTTATATGTATATAAATTGTAGAGCCTCAGGATACGTTTCTATCGTATCGAGGTGGTTACCCGGTTGCGCTTCACCCTGGTAACCGTTACATCACGTTGTCATCACTACACGCGGTAGCCGCTTGGGTTACGTCACGTTCTAACAGCTAACGGATACTTGTATCGTTTTCTCAGCAGGGAAAACACGTATATTTTAGTCAGGGGGCCAGCCCCTGAAAAAGTGCCTTTTCGTTCCATGGAAGTATAGCAGCAATTTTATTGCATCAAAAGAAAGCTAAGACTTTGGCCATTCCAGATATAGTAACCATTTATCTGTAAATGTGTCCATTTGACCTTTTATCAGAGGTCAAAGGTCAAAGGTCATCAAATTTCAGAGGGTTTTGAAATTGAGACATATTTTGTCATTTCTCCAAGAGTATGAAGTTGATATTTGGTAAATATATTGAGACACCATAGAGTCATCAGCTTTTGTCACTATCTTGATTTTGATCAAGGTCAAGGTCACCAAATGGAATGTTTCCACCCAGAATTTCACCCAATTTCCTATATAAAACCTGATTGAGTATAAAGTGATTAATTACATATAATAAACCCTGCATTATGTTGTCTTTTTTACCATTTTATTAAAATAGATTTTACTTTCAAAACACCACTCTTCTGTAGGGTTCTAGGTATTCCTCTATATAAGCTTGACTGAAAATGTAGGTAGTGACTTCAGAGACCACCACAACTTCTACCCCCATACCGACTCCCACCCGAACCCCCGCCTAACCCGACCAACCCTGGCCGCTACCAGTCGCCCGTCTGTGTTGGTACAGGTGGTCTCGGTAGGAAACCCTCGGCCCTACAACCCCCGCTGCCGAGGGCGGCGGGGGTCGCGATTCTTTTTTTAATTTTTTTTTTTTTACATATACGCCAAAAGTATATAACATTTATACGACCTGTGTATACATACATGTTGCGCAGAGAATATTTCCTCTTGTATAGCCTGGTGTGAAATACAGCCAAGACGCGTCCATATTCACCTCTTGCACATAAGTGTGGCGCTGCTGCAGCAGAGAGAACGGGTTGCGCTGGTTGCATGTGGCTAGCCACCGCTTGCCAGAAACCAGCCATTCGAAAACGAGACAAGCACTCACCCGTATCGGCAGCATGGCTTCAGTACCATAAGCACAGGGTAGCTGTAGAAGTGTAAATTGTTGTTGTGTCATGAATAATAGGCCGATCTTTATAAATAAAATATTGTTAGAAAGCTAAAACCCTGGGCTTATTTGTTGGTGTGATATCATAGGCCTGTGTTATGTCTAAGATTTCCAGTCATAGATTGAACATCCAGATTATTTTGGTAAAAAAAATCACAAACATGCTACCTTCCTGTTTTCACAGTGATTTAATGAAAAATCTATCACGATGACCTATAGAAATAAACATCCTATCTTTTTAGGTATTTCAGGATGGTTAATATGACACCTATATTGCCAGGCTGTGATAGATATTTCCTGAGATAATGGAGCATTGGGTCTGACAGTATTAGATTGTGTTAGGCACTATATGTACCTTGAAACAAAAACTTTTTTCTAACTTGAAAAAATGTGAATTGCTCTGGCTTTGTGTATAACAGGCCGATCTTTATAGATAAAGCATTGTTAGAAAGCTAAGACTCTGGTCTATTTGTTGGTATAGATATCATATACCTATGCCTTGGCTAAAATTTCCCGTGATAGCTTCAAAACTTAAATATTTACTGACAAATTCTTAAATTTCCTGACAATTAACTGACCCATTATTAGTCCACTACCTCAGGAAATATCTATCACAACCTGGTAATATTGGTATAATTTTAATCGTCATGAGATACCTAATAAGATAGGATGGTTATTTCCATATGTCATCACGATAGATTTTTTATTAAATCGCTGTGAAAACAGGAAAGTAACATGTTTTAATGTTTTTCATTTCAACAATTGCAATGTTCATTCTATGACAGGAAATTTTATTCATAACACAGGTATATCATGTATATCCCAACAGATAGGCCCAAGTCTCAGCTTTCTAACAATGCATTGTTTATACAAATCGGCCGATTAGTTAAGACGTGAGGCCGATTTCCATCTTTCAAGTTAGAGAAGCAATAGTATTTTTATCAATACTCAGGACTGAGTGGAGAGGGTTCGTCTCGTTTTCGATTCGCCTACATAGGCGGGCATTACAAGATGGCACCAGTGTGAAGAGGGTCTATACAAAAGGAAACAGTCTTGTATACGCCTCATACGCTGGCGTGAAATATGGACGTATATATATATATGAAAACATGTCAATATACATCCGATACATGCATTCACGCGATGGCGTATATAGGAACTAGGAGCAAATGTTATTTCCATTCATAATGGAAGAGCGCGGTATACTTAAATCTCATTAAATAAATGTACGAGAATATCATAGGATATTATTGATAAGTAAGCCATTTATATTTGAAAGTATTAAGAATGCTTCAATAAACCCAGAGAATGGATTTAATAGTTGTTCTCAAGTATAATCAACAGGAATATATATTATGGTATAGACATCTACATGTGTGAACAGATGGCAACTGATTACTTAATTAAAATAGTTGAATCCTAAATCCTAGTTTCTTTTTAAGTATATCATGTAAACTTTTTACTTTATCAATATGTTGGTATATTTCTTTTGAGATGTTTGTCATTTGTTGGCTAACATTTCCGATTTTGACTTGTGCCTGGTCTTGCATACCGGAACCCATTCAACTTGCGGTTGTGACTGAATTTTTCATTGAGGGTCTTGGTCAACTGCCCTATTTCTCTGGCTAATAGGTCAGCTATGCCACTCAGTTCACTCTCCAATAGCCCCTTAGCGCTTGATGCACTAATGTTTGTTTGGCTTGAGGGTACTTCATTTGGAGTACTACTAGTGCCCTTGGTAGTCCTCTTACTAACATATTTGTCATCTGTTTTCCTTCTACATCTTCAGATGGGGTATCTTCTGGAACATCCATATATTCAGCACTATTATCATGGTCCATTGATATGTGATTCCTGTCCATTGATATGTGATTTCTGTTGATTTGCTTCACCACACCGCACAAATATTCACATGGTCACTCAGCCATGAAAGTTCTATTAAAAGAAACCAAGTCAGTAGTGGGGGCAGGGACATGGGATACTGGGATACTGGACCCCTGCTCATTTAACCAGTCCTTTATAGTTTGGACATTGATAGTGAAGGGTTAGATTCTCTGCAGTGAGCTGAAACCCTGTGTGAGCATTCAAACTTCTAGATGACGTATATGAGCGCGATTTCCCGCGCTCAATAAACTGGTTAGTTTCGTGCAGTGTGTCCACTGTTTTCTTACCACTCAACACTGTATATATACAAATGTGTATTAATTCATCTATTCATTTTGTGATCTTTTCCATTTCCTAGATTAATTGCTTATTACTTATCATTATTCAATAAAGCTTCCATATAATAAGAATTGTTTGCTTATAATACTTTATATAGAATTATTGCTATCGAGCACTGTATAACCAGTAGAAATGTGAAAACCTAGCGTAAGCGGACAGTCCGCATATAAGCGGACACTTTCGCCCGGAATGGAGGGTTCTACTGCACCTCTTATTTTCTTATCATTAAATAGTAGGGTGATACCACACAAAACCAGACTCGTTCAATTTAAAGTCAATGTAGTTTATTGATGGTCACAACAGCCGTGAATCAACAGTAGTTATTTGTCATCACGCCTAGCTAGAGTCCATCCTTTATAGACCTTCCTAACTCATCAAATATTGATGATACATAATTTCTGATTATTGCATTGGATTTCTGACCCCCAAAAACCCTAAACCGAAGGAGTCACAATAAAAGATACAATGAGTAGCAGAGTTGTTATTTCAAGTTGACATCTCCTACATTCCAGATATAAAATCAACGGCATCCTCGATGAATATCTTACTGTACTCTGACCACTCACTTTGGCAGCGATATTGAATTTGATGGCCATATTTAAATAAAAAGAGCTCTGATTTTGAGTTATACATGCAGTTCTACCATTGTGCCAGGTTTCATGCTTGTACCCTAGAATAAAGTCACCAGCCTATTTCATGAACCATTGTGCTGGACTATTACGATTTAGATGAGAGCTATAAAATATTGAAATGTTGACAAAGAGGCAGAAGGGTACACGGAGGCAGAAATGCGTGTACAGAGGCAGAAACAAAATCTTTTAACGTGACATGTACCCTTAAAATATGATAATTTGAACATTTTTATGTGAGGAAATATCAGGAGAAATGTTTGAGGTATACTTGGTATGGTTTTATATATTAACTCAAAGCTATTTAGTACTGAAAACCAAACTGTTTAAAAATTAACGATGGTCATTATGATATGAAAAGCATCTGTAGGTTCATGTGTATATATGTATTTTGTGAATAAGAACAATTATTTCATTTGGAAAACTAAACTGAAAATGAACCAAGATACGCACCCATCAATTTGAGAAATGGAAAGTCATTTTGGAAAATATGTGTTAATCTGATAAACTGTTAACTGGAACACTACCATGCTCTATATATATCAATTTGGAGTTGAGGTAAACAACTGGAGAGAAAAAAAACCAACCCAAAAGACCAAAACTGTATGTGTTTGTCTTAAATCTTGTACCATGTGAAATACATCTTGTCTATGCATGTACAGCTTCTCCTGTCCATTTAAATGTCAAATATGTCTATTTCCATAGTATCTGGTATCAGAAAGATAAAGTGAAGTGGTCACAGATATAGTTAAGATCTTGTTAAATTTACGCCTGTTCATATGTTCATAGTCTCTATTACAATACGGCTATAAAAAAATAAAAATAATAAAAAAAGCAGCAAAGTTCAATGCTTTAAACTGCAAGCGCAATTTTGTATCAATTCATTAGTCACTAGAAATATGCTGAAGGTTTTTTACTGTAAAAATGTACCTAACATATACTGTAATCCTCGATCTGGAAAATAAAAGCTGCTTTAATTAAAAAAAAAGAAAAAAAAAGATACGCTTCCATATCAAAACAACCATTTTCTTTTTTTTTATTGTGGAGAATATTTTATTTTCAACTTGTACAGGATATATACACACAAGTATTTTAGCAGCCATGAAGAAACAGATACATTTCTAAATGATATAGGGTTGTCATGCAACCATTTTCAGCGTCTTGGTTTTCACAAGGTAAGGTAAGGTACACGGAGGCTGAATTCCATTTTAGCCATTGAAAATGTCAATGAAAATAAGGGAAATTTGAACATAAATCTTGGTGGTTTTTTTTATCATATTGTTAGCTAGGAATATTTCGTATTAAGTATGTCTGCTTTTAGGGTTATAGAGAACAAAGAAACTTGGTTTGAGGCCGTATATGATTTCAACCGACCAACCCCTATATCAGAGCTCAAAGCAGAGAGGGGTAGGTTGCCATTTACTTACCTGTAAGCATGAGTGGTGCAGGTGAATAGTGGTTGAGACCATAGAGGACAGGTGGTGCATTCTGTCTTTCATTCATTTGGAGATGTATTCTTGACATACGTCTAGTTATATATCATATAGTAATATGATGAACTAGACGTGTAACTGGGAGTTGTAAATACAATTTTAATTACTACTTACAGAATCCAGATCTCATGAACCTCCTCTAAATTCATGCCAATCTTAGTAAATATCTTCTACATCTCCATAGCCTATTTGCTCATGTGGAACCTCTTGGCAGATGCTGAGTATCGGCTGGTATTCTGGTCCTTAGTATATCATATATCCAAAGAGGTAACTGTTGACCATAAGGAAGGCGGCAAGCAGGGCGCGAGAACCGATCGGCAGGGTTCTAAGGTTGTAAGCATAGGACTTGCGGGAGGGTTCTTACCACAGCCTGAAACACGGGTTGTTTATTGTCCATCTAACACAGAGACCCCCATTGACACTGTCTGGGGACTCAGTAAACCACTATCCCTTGTTTAAAAACCGTCAGATACCCTAACCATGCTATAAGGATTCGAGTCCATGGTGTACGGCCATGAGGCAGGAATCCAATCTCAGCGCACCTCGAAAAACCAGGAAAAACTGGATCTGGTACCTGAGAACGCATTGACGAAATCAAAACCGAACCAGCGAAAGACGTTTTGGCAAAACGTCTCACCTTCTGAAAATCACATTTTCGTCAATATCTCTGGAACGGATATGAATTTTGGAATGCGGTTTTCACCGTTACATCGGAAATTCTGAGCCCGACATGGCCATTGCAATTTGTAAACGGGAATCTTGATAAATAATGATCAAACAAAAGATAACTGATTTTTACCCTATCACCTCTTTCGAATAGTGTCAACTAAAGAAAGTGCAACACAGCAAAACAATTCCTGTCTCAAAAAATAGTTTGATGTTTTCCCATTCAGGTCCAGTGCACATTATTGTTCACAACAATATAAATATTATGAAATTAATTTTTGAAACAATATGATTATTTTTTATTTACATCGATCAAAAACATATTTTTATTAAATGTATAAAAATGGCATCATGGTTGATGTTAGATGAGATATAAATGTTTAACTATGATGGATAATTAATGCACTACCACTGATTGGATGCTTGGAATTAATTCTTTACTCCTGAAGGTTACGCTACCTTTGCAATGTATTCATACTTAAACCTCAATTTCTAAACAATTAAACACATTATCAAATAGGTAATTGCTTAGCTGCAGAAGAATAATATTACCCAGGGGACTAAAGAGGTTTCGTCTGAATGAAACTGTAAATATTTCTTTTACAGTTGATTAAACTAAAATAGCATTAAAATGTTTCAATTCGTGCCTCTAGTGCCATCTAGTGGATATTGAAGGAAGCAGATTATCACTCTGCATATCACCGTCTTCGCTTACCTGCGATGCAGGTGTTTGCTCTGGTGGCCAGTGTAGATGTGAAAGAAACCAGAGAGCATCGAGTCCCATTCAGAAGGTATTCCAGAATCTCTTTTCTGTTTACTATATAAGCTAGTCTATAAGATTAGTTACTTAGTCACTTCACGTGAGATAGTGCACGTATTTACAGAGAAGTCAGATATTTGGGGTGCTAGAAATGATATGGAGATGACATACATAGGTTCTAATAAGTCTTTTAAGTTATGGGGACAATATTTGTGGCCTTTTTAAGAAATACCCATTTTCCCGGGTTTCCCTGAACTCTGATATTCATGTATTACGTATACTCTATAGCCATTACATTGGACGATAATGATATTAGGAAATAAGTATGTAATAGCCTTATGAATGCTATCGATCATCTATGACATATTTACAATCGTCAAAGTGAACAGAGAGAGAGGAAGACATTGATCATTGCGAAAAAAAGTTTATTTTTTTGTCATTTCAACTTTACAGTAATGTAGGTATCATAGGTAAGATTTGACTCATAATATTGAATTGGCAATCCATAGAAATTGGGGAAAGTTAAAACACTTCTGGGGATTGAATCGCAACTGGTCGATCAGCTATGTTAGTCAGTTGAACTTGGTTGTACATTGTAAGGAATTTCCAAGTTCATGGATCATTCACTCAGTGCAACTTCAAACAAATACTGCAAGGAAAAAATGCCTCATACACAGAACTAAAACTTTTAGTCCAAGTCTGTCAGTTTTCCGAATTCAGTACCTTCTCTTGGACTAAATTCTCTTCTAAAGATCACCTTTTCTCAATGATTGTCCTTGATGAGATACTGGAAATGATGCTGGATATATGGATGTCACTCCAAACAGGGAAGGGTATGCTAGGCACAGGATATCTCGCAAGGAGGTCCCATATGAAGGCATTTCTAGTTAATACACATACAAACACACTCAGAAATGTACCTGCATGTTTCCATTCTTATTCAATGGAAATCACTTGTTGTAAAAGGTTTCATTGGTTGAAACCTTCCGGTGAATACAGTTTGTCTTTGTACAGAATACACTTAGTTATTGGTTCACTCTGGTTATGCAGAAAAAAAAACTGGGCTTGGATTTCTAGATTGTTCTATCTGTCAGTGTTCAGTGCCTAAGTCTAAGTCACTACTGGAGACCTGCTACGATAAAACCTGGATAGCAAAGCTAGTGAGCCTTGTATGTACCCGTTTACTGAACTTCTCATCGACACCATATTTGTTGTGGTTTGAATATAGATATATATATGCATACATATATAATATAATGATATACGTAGAGTGTGCCGTAGTACGTAACACCTGACACACTGTGACACTGAGGACAAAGACCGTAAAACTACGCCATCGTGAGGTGGAATAAGGACCTGCCTGACTGGTCTAAGTCTACAGGAAGAATCAAGCGACTGTTGACATCAATACTCTTTCTCCTCATCAGCTTCGTTGCGTTTAGTCGTGCAAAATAGTCCGTCTATAGGAATAGGCAGGCGGCAAGGACAAGTCTACACATAGATATGTCTGTATTGAAACCTTCCCATGTCTGTGATCTGAACGTAAATGGGCATTGCTCTTTACATAATGTCGACAGTCAGAACACAGGCATCGCTTCCTCGCACTTATTTCCCTAATTCATTTTTGACAATCCCAAGAACTGGTTGGATGAGATGTGAATCTCTGATTTCATATTCAGGAGGTTGACGAAGGTATAAAGGCTAAAGATGTGCAGGACTAGATCAAACCGAACAAGGTTCCAGGAGGGCCTTATAATATGTCTGCAACTCGAGTTCATCTTCACATGTGATGAAACAGTACAGTGATACCTTTTACCTGACCTAGATCTGTCATCACGTGATCCTGGAACTCCCAGAGTTCAGTTGGTTCACGCAAAGGCCAGACTATATCCAACTATAAGTAACCGTAGGACTAGTCATATAAAAGGATCTTTATAATAAAATTATTGATATATATGTATATACAATACAATATAATCTCTCTATGAATCCACCTAAATGTTGCTCGTGGGACGCCCATATTTAGCATAACATTGAACATTTATGATTGCATCAAATATGTCTCTACACCCAGTTTTATGTATTTTTTTATGACATTTAGGCACTCTTGTAACAACATGATTAATGTATAAGCATGAATAAGCAAGCTACTATTGGCTTAAACTGACAGTTTTGTGCTCCCGGGTTGCTCAATCTGCATATCCTGGATGGGTGGGACAATAAGGTGCAAACAGAACCTGCATGCGCATCCACAATGACACCCACATACATCGGTTGTTCGTCACTCACTGGAATTTGGGTTTATGACAGTCCTCCTCAAAGCCAACAAAATCTGTTTTACCTTTTCTCTGCCTACGCTATAATTGTCTTAGCATAATGATTGTTAATAAACATTGCCAAGTTCATCGGGGTCTTAAAGATGAACAAACAAAGCAATCTTGATATTGTTTTCTCTCTAGTGTGTCAAATTTAGGGTTGGTGGAATTACATTAGAATAATTGCGATGATTAATCATAGATCGTAAAGGTTAAACTCCAGATTATTGTTTTTCGCAGGTCTTTGGGAAATAAAGGACAACTATCTCCATTAAAACATTATCATGATCATCTTTAAGGAGCACCCCTGAATAAGACTTTATTCGTTTATTGACCGTACATTCATGTAAACGTATTCTAGACTTAATTGTCACACATAAGACGCAGTCACCCAACTCCATGCTGGACCACAATACATGGAGATTCCCTGGACTTTATCCAACCTTGATTACGTGTCCCCAGTTCCAGCTCACGCATCTGACTCGCTACAAAGCTGCATAATGTCAGACGAATTTTGCATATGTTTGTTTTCTCTAGATGACACGTGGACTTGACAACCTTCCTGAAATTTTATTCTTGAGCACTTCGAGTGGGTCCAACTCGAAAGAGATTCTAGTCAGATGAACAACCTTTAGCTGCATTGGAAGCGTGACATCGAGGACAATTTTCACCATCACAGTACAGATACAGCCCAGACCGCAAAAAATAAATGATTAAAAATACTAAATATTTATTGTTACTATGAGATATATGAAGGATTTCCAGATGCTCAGAAAGCTCCCCGTTTGCGTGGAATACTAGATTTGTCGATTCGTCTTAAGGCTTCATCCACAATGCATGCTGGGGTTCTTGACCTACATAACAAGTATTGCATCAAAAGCAGAATAAAACGCAATAGTGGCCTAGCTTATCGTTGAAAATTGTCTAGCAGTCTGTATTGTAGTTTTAACCTCAGCAACGAGGTGTTTTTTCATGATGATGCTGCCAGCTTCCGATTTTCATCGTTTCTTGAATGACATAAGGTTCAGAAGTTGACAATCTATCATCGACCCAGAGAAAGGTAATGCTTCTGAACCCTTTCAATACAACATCATTGGTGACTTTACAACCAATGCTATCTATGTTTGTGTAGCACCTTCAGCAAATACATCAACTCAAGTAGTTGTGATTGAATGATTACAAAAAGGATTCCCGAATCAGATCAACTTTGGATTACATTTTCCTTACGTTTTTAAATTCATGTTATTTATCGTTGTACCGTGGATGCAATATTTTGATTTTCGCCATAGGATCCTGGAGGCATTACACGTATTGAGAGGGTTAGATGCAGTCTACATGATACTAGCATTGTACAGGTCATATTGCTCATGGTTGTACAGCTTAGTTGGGAGAACATGGAATCTACTAGCAACAAACAATCTGGAAACCTCATGTATATAAAATATAACGTGACAAAATATGATAGTCAGCATAAAGAAACAAGTCATGGTCTGATAGGCCAGCTGTTCGGATGTATTTGTATACAGTTTGTAGAGGTTATTTTTTGTGTTTTTGTTTTAGATCTTATATATGAGACACCGAGCATGGTAAGGGATCCACCCCCGGGGCTCTGTTTCATAAAGGAAATACTAAGCTCTATAATCATCACACTGTATTATCTACAGGTATGAATATCTACATATTGCAGTTCTGCACACACAATAAGAATCATGAGTCATAAGTAGATGCTTATGAACAAGCTAGGTTGAGATAAGGAAAAGGATGACCTTGTCCTCGACCTTGGGACCTGAGGTCGACCTTCACCTATGACCCAGAGGTCGGTATAGTAGGTCTTCCTCAGGAACATTGCAATTGAGCACTTTAGGGCGTGCGATCCGCACAGTCACATACTTGGATAATATGTTATGTACATTTCCTCCAGCTAAAACTTTAAAGGTATTATCATCAACGATTTATTTTACAGTTCTGAGCATAGTCAGCTGATCCGCATATTAACCACAAAATAGAACACAGAGATTCTACCCTTATAGGGCAACAGTATTCCACCAGGTGTCAGCACTCGCCGGCACCTGGCGGTGGTTCCTCACACTACACTACGTCAATCGGTGTATCGTTAAGACAGTGATCTACCAATATTTAAAGTCACATTTTTCTTCCATACGCCGCGATATGATTTAATATTTGGTGATCATTCGCAGTTTCACATAGTAGAAAAAAATAGTTTAAATCTATATAATTTGTTGTCATCATTGGCATCATCAATATGATTTGTATTTTACATGTTTAATAGTGGTTGACAGGTGCGGATAGCTTAAGGTGCTACAAACTATGTTCCTCTTCACTTGCTCTATCAGCATAGGGAATGGAACTCACTCGGGTCAAAATAAACATTGCGGCCATTTCCCCATTGGCACTACTTCTTCATAGAGGACAGTAGAAGCATTCAAGTGCTACAACAGATGTTAGACATTTGTAACACTTGCCTCAAGGGATGTGTAGAAATTCTGTTGAAACTGTACAAAATACTTCAATGTTCACTAGTAGACAGCTACAAAATCCACTAGAAATGTTAGATTTGTCAGAGAAGGGTTAAACGTACTGTAGGAGCTGAGACAATCCGTAGCGAATAGCCTCACTATTCAAAGCGGTGTGTGTCACACACTAGCAAAAATACTATCATTAAAGTGGACTTGAAAGAAATAGAGAACTATGTATAAGTGGTGTTCTCTTTGAAGAACATAATTAATTTGTGTATGTGTCAATTTGTTTTTACAGGTGAAGTGCTACTAAGGAAGGCATGCATATTATGATACAGGTTTCTTGGTCACCATTGGTTTGGCAGGTCCGAAGAGCTGTTGTGTACCACCGGTGCTGACAAGGTGTTCAACGTCAGTACACCATCACTATAGAAGCTGAGTCCATCTATTCTGGATCTAGTATCCAAGATTGGAGAGTCTACACAATGTTCGCTACTACAGATTCTTCACAGTAAGGAGTCATGATCATTGAATGCTGAAGTCCCCATCTCATAAGGCTAGATGTATTTTTAAGTTCTGTTTTGATTTTTGTTTTCTTTGTTTGTTGGTTTGTATTGTTATCATTTTAGTTATGTATTTTTGTTGTTGTATTTGTACTGTTTATGTTTTATGTGTACCAGAAGTATTTTTTAACAGAGGCCTAATGAAGGCTTGTGTGCATAGTGCTTTCATTGTATGATGTACATAATGTTACTTTGACATAGATGACATTTCTTTTCTTATACACCAGTGTGACATTGTGATCACTTTACACTGGATCCATAAATGTAATAATACAACATAGATACCAGATACATTGTATATATAATATATATAAACGTACACAATGAACAATGCACCCCGATGGCAATTTGCCATGGCAAATAATATCAATTTTCACACCCCTCTCTCGAACAACAAATTCTCTTCTATTGACAATTTTCACATGATAATAATCTAAAAATCTTGTTTGAAACACCTCCGATTTAACATCTTCAGCGTAATCTTCTTCCCTGCTGCTCCGCTGTCTGCGCGCATGCTCGTCGTAGATCCCTCGGCCATGTTGTTCTTCTCGTCGTTGTTCCTATTATCGCCCGGCTCGTCTCACGTGATCGTCCTTCGTGCTGCTCCTCCTCGCCGCCAGCGTCGCTGCCGTCGCTGCTTCCGGTGCGGACGATTTGGCCACTAGATGGCTCTGGTGTTAGTCGAAGCTCCCAAAGCTGCCCATAGAGGGCACACTGTGGTCGCCGATGCTACCAAAGCTGTTGTTGCTGCCCCAACTGTGTGAACCCCAAGAACCCCACCCACCCCCAACCCCCCAACCCCAGAGCTTTTCGCTCATACTTGTCTCTTGTTTCTGCTGGACGCCCGTTACTCCGCCCATCAGTCCTGAAAACACAGCATGGCAAGCATTAGTCAACCTGCGTATTCTTGCCCCACTCAGCGGCCACACCCGGCCAGCCTTCTACACAACCATCAAACCTTCTTCACAACCCAAACACCGAGTCCAATGCCGGTATCTGAGCTGAGTAAAATCAGTTTCTGACAATTTTTTTTTTTATTATCCAAGTTTCCTATGAATATTTTCAGATGTGTGTGTTTTTTTTGTGCAACTATGGAAGAAGGTTTGAGATGCAGTTTATTAATCTGTGCGAACTGAGCCAATGCGGCGGTGCAGATCTAGAGACAGTACTGAGAGTACATAGAAATAGTCAAAGCGTATGTACATATGATACTCTATAGGCTAAGACCGCGTTGCTCTCACGTGAAAGATTCAGTATGAAATGCAGCAAAAATGGCGCAACGCATAGGCTTGTAACTGGATATATATCTATAACTTCAAAGTTTCATTTCTTCTAAACAATTTTTGCTATCAAGATTCTGGGTTAATGTCAACTTGAGACAAAAAATTAAAAGGCATTTAACGTGCGACGTTTTCATCGTTTAGCCTATGGTTTATGGACGTATAAAAACATAGCTTCACCGATACAATGACAATGCATTGCATGTGGCATCCTAAACTTGACAAAATGCATGTTCTTGGGGTAGAAGCGCAACAGGTACACGATTATCATGCTACTTGAAAGGCAGCTATGTTTTCCTCTTACTGAAAGTTCCAGAAAGCATACTTCATGAACTCTGGGTTTGAAAAAGTATAGACAAAGTTTTAGATGATAGAAAACTAAAACTCTTCTTCTGTATTTTTACGTGAGCTTAGTTGACGCATCAGAATTCATTGAATGAGACATAAAAGTGTATAACCCAGTCTGGGGGTTCTATTGCGCTTGCTAATAATGAATTCTCTCTGCTCAACTCAAGCTATGTCGCTGAGATCATACTCTATACCGATTTATTACACAGAAAATTCCTGCCAGAAAATCTGCCTTTCAAATAGGATGCACAACAGGAACAACACAAAGGCCACATTCTGTGTTAGGTTCAAGTCAACAATATTGGTTTCCCTTTCGGGTGGGCGCAAAAAATACGTGATATGTTTCATCCATGAGGCAGAGCCGCTGTTATATATGAGGGGAACGACAGGTCAGCTGCATGCAGCATTCAATCGGAGCCCAGTCAGGCCTAGGCTGAAGAGATCCGTAATCATCTTAAATCAGCGTGAGATGATTACACGTTGGAGAAAAGGAAAGGACCCAACAAGGCGTGAGGGCAGCAAGTGGTATAGTCAATGTATATTTTTACATATATATATATATATCATATCGCGCTGTATTCACAACACAAGTCTCAAGGCAACGAGATGGTGGCTGTATAGTGAGAGCGCCAGGCCTATATTCAAGAAGATATAGACATGGTTTTGGGGTGAGGGCACAAAAAGGTGGTCAAGGGGATACACAAAGATACGCTGATGATTGGGGCTCAACACTGGTAACCAGGCAACAACCAGTGTGGCATTTTGGGAAAAAGTTTGTGGTAACTCGCGCAGCCAACAGCGCCATGCATAGAACGGTCCGCGCAAGGAGCTGAGACAGAACGGCAGGCAACAGCAGCAGCACAGCAGCGCAGAATGTGAGGCGCTCATGTGGGGGGTGGCAGACAGTGGGTCGAACTCACAGCAGCAGCAGTAGGCACTCTGCTAGGACGAGGAGGAGGAGAAGGAGGAGGTTCACGACGCAGCTCTGTGCACACTGGCAGACAGACCCGACCCAGTCGGTACCAGTGTGTCAGGGCACAGCCAGAAGGTTTCAATAATCAAAATACAGACAAGGAGGTACTCAAGGTGAAAGGAACAGGAGTAACTGAGGAAAGGAAATACCAAGGAGGCCTTAAGGAGAATTTGTATCATCTAAAAGAGGAGGAGCAGAGAGCAGGTTTTCGTGTCCAGCATTTTACCTATTTTTTAAGGAATAGGTTTGAAAGTAAGAGTAAGTATGATAAAATGAGTCGCCATGCAGAATCATCCGAATAGGAACGAAAGTGTACAGAAGGGAAAACGACCTTCTTTTGAAGCCAATTAAAAGGAAACCCAAAAGGCAACGCATGTGACGGAGAATACATTTTCAGGTAGAACCAGCAGTCATTAAGTTCAATGGTTTGACAAAGGAAAGGCAGAAATACTTAGAGCAAATGTATACTGTACATTTTTCAAGATCGAAAGGAAATTTATATAGGAATGAACACTCAGCAACAAATGTCAATCCCGCAATCACTGAGGCCAGCAGGGAACACTGAAAGATTCTTGCAAAGTCATTCTGATAATGGATGGTTTTTAAAATTTGATGGAGGGAATATGGATTTATCGAGACACACATACACATTGAGAAAGGGTTACAGTATAGCATCTCAGAAGTATAGAAAACTTCTTTGAGGAAAAATATTCAAGGCATATTTTGGTTAGGAAATATAGGTAACAGTAAAGTTTTTAAAACATAGAAATACATATATTGTTAGGGAAAAAAGATGAAGAAAATGGTATGAGACCATGAGGGTACAAGGAGGCAAATAGATATCACACCATCTGAAGGTTAAAATCTGACAAAACATAATTGATCAAAAGAAGGCACTGTTTTGAGGGAAGACGGAAAGATTCTAGTAGGCTTATGAGGTTTTAGAGAAGAGTGAAGTGGAGGAAGTCAGTTATAGCAGAGGTGAAGTTAAGAGTAGGAATTCTACGAGTGAGATAGTGTAGAAGGGGTGGGGTATAGTGTAGATAGAGTGAATGGTGAAAGTGTGAGAGATTCAAAGGTGGAAAGACAGCTAGAACATCATGAATAAACAGAGGTCAATAAAAGGGATAATTCATGATATTGACTAGCAGAGTAGATTCTTAGAAAAGGGGTTTCATTCAGCAAAAAAAAGATAAAATAAACAGTAGTTTATAACAGGTCCAGTGGACAGAAATATAAAAATAACAAGAGATCACTGGATTGTTAAAAAAGATATCGACAACAGAAAAACAATGATCTGGGCTAGTCACACCAGTAGAGGAAATATAGGGGAAATATGTGAGAGATATACTGGAGACAACACATAGTAGGAATGAGGCGAGGTAGAGGAAGGGGAGATGGAAGAAGAGCAGGTGAAGAGAAGAAAGGGAGACAGAGGATGGGTATAGGAGAGTTTCTTGCGACGGTTCATATGGTGAAGCCTATATCTGTTGGCACGTGGCAACCATCTATGTGGTATTGGTGGTAGTGGTAGTAGTGGTATGTTTGGGGGGTGGGGGTGATCGCGAGTTTCTACCTGACATGTCCTTGTCCTTGCCGCCGCCGCCCCCTCCACCTGCGGAGGCTGTGGGAGAGAAGAGTGTTACCATGGCAACCAACTATAAGGCGCGTACAAAGCTGCACCTCTTTGAACTTACACCCAAAATAAAAGAAATGCCTTAGATAAATATCTGGGTTTACACTCAAAGTATATTCATAAGTACAAATATATAAGCAATTTTACAGACTTCGTAAGGTTTACATGTTATTTCTCACTGTGAAAATACATGGGATTAATTGTATTATGATATGAATCTATAAGGATTTTATTGGTCAAAATTGATATAGAGTAATTCTTCATAAAAAGTTCTTCAAAAATTTACTTAAGGGAAATGTATGAATAAGGGTGCATTAGTTTGAATCTGCCGTTCGGTATTACAAGGAAAGCCAAAATCATGTTTGCACTGCAGTGCAATTCTGATATCAAAATCTGTGTTTGTTACTAGGTGACTTAATTTCGGGGGGGATCGTAGCTAAAGTATTACATAAACAAATCGGTGCAGCCTTGTAAATGACAGCGCACTGTCAACTCATGAAAGGTAGTATTGTAGTACATAGAAAATCAATGTGACAATGGAAGTAGAGATACCGCAATATGAACGTAGTGAGATGGTGTTGGGATCAACATGATGAAGTCAGTCAACAAAACACCGACTTAATTCTCTTATCGTGGAACACAGAACAGACGTGTGAAAGAAAGTAGTCGTAGATATTCAGAAAATTTAAACGGGGGAAAAATGAAGCATTTCAAATGCATTTGTTCAATGAGAAGTAACCGTGAGTGTTTATGAATAAATGTGGGAAGAATTCAAATGATTCCATTTTCAGAAATGGAGAAAAATGATGAGGTTTGTGAAGAATAAAAGAAGTGTAAGGAATGAATGCCGCGAGGCAGAAATTTGGAATGCACAGACCGTACACGACTGAATGATAGAACACAGGGTGGTTGTTGAATGCCGTTATTAAATGTAAGGTCGCAAAGTCCAGTAGATAACATTAATGAACGCACACATTGTTATCGTATTAAGGCAAGTACATCAACAGTAGGGTACCTGCTACCCACAAGATTAACATTAGTATTCCATTAGGTGCAGTTTGTTAAGCGAACAATCATGTGCGCCGAAGAAACATTTTTACAATACAGTATTCAACTTACAGTTGACTCGAGAACCTGAAGGTTCCTAGTCGAAGCTCCCACAACTGCCAAAACTGCCAAAGCTGCAGCTGGACCAGGACCCCGAACTCCAGGATCCACCAAACCCAAAGCCTCTGCCCCAACCGGGTCCCCCACACCCGTATCCGTACCCCATACCTCCGTACCCCATACCTCCGTACCCCATACCTCCCCCCATTAAGCGCCCCGCCAGGTAGCCCGCTGCCGCCCCCCCGACCAACCCTGGAGAATAGAGAACAGACGGTCAGAGACTGCGGGTTGAAGTCAGAGGGCGACGTGGGTAAATTATACTGCGTTCCTCGTTAAGTTGGTCCTGTGCTGCGCTAACTGCTACTTTCATACAGCCAACCTACAGTCAGCGTTAGCTTGTGTAAATTTACTAATTTCTTTTTAAAAAAAATTCAAATAGGCGGATTTTGCGTAGAGATAACCTATAACCAAGAAATATCTTGAGTTAATTGAAATTTATATAATTTTCTTACTATAAAATTTGTCGATATTGGAATATCTATTAGCAAGAGTATAACCTTTCTGAAGTTATGAAAATGAAGATAACTATTTCTGACTGGAGGACTGACTGTTGAAAGACAGTCACTTTGTCCAGTCCATCAAGTCAGGCAATTCAAACAACATTGAGGACATTCAGTGACGATGAACCGCATTTGAATGCTTCTCATTTCACAAGTGGTAGGCACTACAAGGTGGCAGAGCTGTGGCTTATGGTCGTCCCCTGGAGTCCCGTAGCTTGGATTTAGTGTTTCTTGAGGGTTAAGTGTTTAAGTACGAGTCTGTGAACAATGCAGGAAGCTATGACATAAACAAGGGGACAGACTGTGAACTATAATTCAGGATTTCGTATCTTTATAGGGTTTTGTTTAAAGGAAACCTTCCTAAATCCTTATATCGTAAAGAACCCACACTTTCACAGGTTTGACATTGTTTATATCAATGCAAATATGGAGGCATTACATTATAAAATCTACTCATATATCATTATACTATGTTTACATAGAGTTATAATAACTTTGCAGCCTGGTTTTTAGAACTAACTAATGACGTTTTGGAACATTTATATGCAATAACGCACGAGCTAATAGTTTAAAGTTGAAAATAGAAGATATAAATGTATAATGATTTTATAATATGGTTCTATTCTTGATCATCTCATTTACATTATATCATACATTAAATTCCTTTGCAATATGTCTAGTAGAACCCCTATTTTGTAGAATTTATAACTAATATGGGATCAATTATAAGGGATCATTTAGAGTTATATTGATAATAACCTATTCGGATTACAACTCTAATGAAACATGGGTTTAGTCATGATGTATGGACTGTTTTATATCGATTCTCACAAAAAACACTTTCACACCTCAAGAAAGGTGTCACAGCTTTCGGCAGACTACAGAGGACGAACACAGGACCACATGGTGATAAAACAAGAACTGTACACGATTCAGGCCAGTTTACAGACCAGAATATATCACACGAATAGAGTTTTATGACACGAATGATGTCAGTTCTATTTCAGTCCAGATAATTCTTAAACTTACCCTGCAATATATACATAATACAGTAATCTACTTTTACGTCATTTATGATTTGCTGATATCCAGTTTAGACACGGACTAATGAAAATACTCACCAAAGGTCACATATCTTACTGTATTGCAACCACCAAAACCTTGTTTCGAATATTGTATAGCAGACTCTATCACGACTACAATCTTGCTTCAAAAATGTGAACCGCTAACTAGTATTTACAGGGAATTCTGTTTCTTAAATTCCAATCTTGTTTAGGCAAGTTGTATAAACTAATCATAATTCAACATGAGTGAAAATACCAATCCATTTTTAGAAATAGATGATCACATGCAGTAGTACAACTGCATTGTTCAACAGACACTGGTAGCAATGCCTGAAGTTTCTCTTGCAATTCGGGAATACTCTTGTAGATTATAGTGTTTTGGCTGGATTAAAGACAGTTGCCATATTTCCTCTATTGATTCTAAATCCAGACTTTCCTCACCTACAGACATTTTGCATTATCTCTCTTGGATATTTCTACTCTAAAATAAAATACATCTGCTACAAATCAAGACTACTAACTTAGAGCCACCTCGTAAATAACCAGGATTAGCTTTAATTTCTCGTCATGATTCTTTTCAAATAAGTACTTTTAATCAAAATCTAATGGGAAAAAAACCTTCCTAATTATTAGCTTTTATTTCTACTCTTATTGCAGTCCCTGAACATAAGCGAAACCCATAAAGTGCTGTTCCTTGAAGCGATACTTGTAGGTAATACAATAACCGTGTCACGTATATCAAACCCTGCTTTTTGAGTCACTCAGTGAGCAGCTCACAATGACCACACTCTAGCCGCATCTTGTCTGCATAGACCTACCTGACCTAACTCTGCTGCAATGACCTTGACAACCAATAGTAAGATACATACCTGCTGCCATTTTCCCTACTCCCTTGTTCCCTGTGTCCTTGCCCGCTTGCGCTTGTGCACCTCGGAAATTACCAAACTGTCCTCCTCCTTGCCCATAGGCCCCCTGTTGAAAGCCCCCCTGCTGGTATCCAGGCGGTGGTGGTACGTTGCCCATTGAGCCATGCATGTATCCTGTGAAAAGAGAGGGGAAGTGTTTGCTGGTTAATGAGTTCACCACGAGGTCATGGCGCATGGGCAGAGTGAGCAGAGAGGGGCGCTCTCCCCCGAAACGTTACAATATTAATGTAGCAATGTAGTCGGGGACTAGACATCCACAATACGTGCTGGGGCAAAGACACCTGGGGCGCGGTGGGGTTATCTATTGTCATGGTGTAGCCAGAATGCCATCAGTGTTTTGTTGGAGGGAGATTGATCCGAAAAGTGTACATTTAGATCAAGTTTCAAATGTAACAATAGCAGTCCTTTCCTTTACAAATGTTGGAGAGTTCTACCAGTTTTCTCACAAACGTGGTAGAAAATATTGAGAGACAAAGTTTGTTTATTCCTTAGGAAAAGTTATGGGTGCTAGCTGAGATACACTTTGTTCATGTTTATTACGTCATATTTATGCGAGAAATAGGATCACAATAATGCCAGTGCATAAAGTATTGCATACATGCATTAACGATGTTATTTGAGGAGCAATAGATAATAGTATTTATAAAAAGAACGATCTAGATATAATGTTACCTATCAGGCAACAATAAGACAGTGCCATGTCTCTTAACAGCATTATAAGTTGTAATTAGGTTAGCTGACTAGAATAAAATCTAATTTATGCGTAAAATTGTATCTGGTTATTTGACGAGAAACAGAACAGCTTTACTTTGTATCCTAAAGAATTATAACACAGGGTACAAGACACTAAGAATACCAGTCTTAAATTTCTCTAAAAGCGAGTATCTTTAATTAGATAAACTATAGGAAGGTAAAGTAAGGAGGAAGATAGTTATATTCTATAGAACAATGATGGACTATACATGGTAGTAACATGCTATGATCGCTTTAGTAATAGTATTTTTCCTTAGATCAATCATACATATTTAGGAATTCAATAAAGCTTTTAAGTACTTAAATGTGAAAGATTCGACAGCTGTGCACACAGGGTCTATACTGTCCGAACATGAGCCATTTGAATATATTTATTTTATCAAATAGACAACAATAAGTTCATTCTACATAAAAATCAATGATTAATAAATCTCTAGATTTTTCCTGCCCTAAGTCCTTCTCAGTATACCTTAAAGTACAAGTTTGCTGTTCAGCAAAGTGCAATGTTATATATTCCCACTGTGTGAGTAAAAACAAGATACAACACGAGTTTAGCATCTATTTTATTGTGTGTGTGTACCACAAACAGCTGGATGTATCACAAACATGTTCCCCTGGTCTATATTTTCTCCTCTAGGATTGTAGTCCCCTCTCCATGTCTGGTTGGTAGTCTGGATTCGGTGCAGTCTAGGTTTTCTAATGTGACACATTTCAGGGAAGTGGTAAAAAAAGGGACCTATTTATCAGAACATGGTACCGATTCATTAGGCTCTCCTTAATTATTATCAGAAGCACTGTACCTTGTGACAAGTACCTCGGATAATTGTTAATCTAGTGCGACCATAAGTGCAAATCCAAAAACGGCGAAGCAAATCACTGATGCGTTCAAAGCTGCAATAAATACCCCGAATTCCATCATGAATATTTCACCTTTTTCTCTTGTAAACATACCGAACTAAGAAATAATAATCCGACCAATTTCTGGTCCAGGAATCCATTTATCAATGATAAAAGGGGGTCAAAAGTAAATAAAATAAGCCTGATACGCCCAAATAAGTTTGCTCCAGGGGGTTTGTGCCAGCATGCATTTGGTTGAGATAGCTTACACGTCATTACAATACTGTCTTCCTGTTTTATAGACATTAAGATGTTGAGAGGATGAAGGTTGGTCCATCTGTGAGCCGTAAACACTAAGGCTCTCGCCCACTCGGCTTCACCTCGTCATGTTAGTATTGTGCATGGAATATCTAGAGGACCGCTTAGCTAGGTATGCAATACAGCAAAAATTAAGTGTACAAAAGGCACCTACAAATCAGAGAACAGATCTTAATCTACAGACTTATTCATAAATCAGCTGTTAAGGATAACCTGTCCCAGTGGATTACCAAAAGAACATTGTTTATAAATGAATATTAAATAGTATTATGAGTTATTACACTGAGGGCTAACCTCTGACGTAGGCTTGATACAAAATGAGATCCGACGTAACAAATGGTTGCTTGCCCGAGGTTGGACTAATCAATAACTGTGAATGACATCAACTGAGACACAACAAAGAACTAAAAGCGAAAGACTAGTAGAGACTTCGGTTAAGGCGGTTCTCATAACGGACAAGGTTGGTTGGAGCGGGTTGGAGAAGCAATTGTTGGTGGGTGAGTGTGTTTGCCGAGTGTGACTTTCGTCCACTAGGTGGCAGCACATCAGTTCAAGCAAACACCACTTCTGAATAGCACACAAACCAGACGCATGCGCAGAGACAGTGGCGACATCTAGTGGCCGCTAATCATACTGCCAGGGAAGCAGGGAAGGAGGATTCACAACCACAGAATCCACCAAGCCTACTCTGATCTAGCTCCGAGACGGGTGTGGATGTTGAATGGTGAGTAACTATAGGAGTGCTATGTTTTATAAATAGGCTAGCCAAATGGTTCTCCATTACATCTCTCCTTATTAATTTCTAGTGGTGAAGATTCTCTGTCGGAAACTATGTACCCTTTGCAAGGGGAATGGTGAGAAAAATCTCCGATACCAACCTCTGAAGTACGTTTTTGTGTAGACACATTATTCTAGTTGTTCCGAAAAGCACAGTTACTTATGTCCAGGGGTAAGTGTTCAAGTCAGAAATAAGAATTCATGCACACTTTATTCTCTCTGATAGATTACCCCTTTAGTACAGTTTTGTATCCTTATGAAGCATAATTTGGTTCTCTTACATACCTTCCGAATCATGTGTACACATGATGGTAGACTTTCATAATGAGGTAATATTTTGTGTGTGCAGGAAACTTGCTAAAATCTATAACACTTCTCATATCGACCCCCTTGAGGGTTCCATAAGCTTCAGTATTTTGATCTAACTATCAGATGAGTAAAGTTTTCCTTGTTGACATGGCTCCTTTCCCATTAGTTAGTTTTCCTACGACCAAAATTTGTAAGGTTTCCTTTCTTATTTTCACTTTTGTAATATGAGAATTGATAATGATGAATGGCATTTAAGGGGTATTGGTGGGGCTTCGTCTTAAGGATGGTTCTTCACTTTTCAACACATACTTTTAAGGCACCACAAACACTGAATTATCTGTTAATCAAAGCAAAGTGTAAATAATCCAAAAGAAACTATTTTGAAGAAATGCATGCAAAAACAGGGCAGCAAATTATTTCGAACATAATTGTTTTTTTGGGTCAAAAACCTGATAAACCTATATTAACTAACTCTCCACTGATACCGAAACAGATGCCTATGAGAAATTAGCAATCTTTTTAATATGCTCTTCACAAACATCCAGGAAGACAAGCATTGGCATGACATTAGTAGATATGGCTCTGCGTTGGAGCCTGTATGATGAAAGTCAACCTTGCCCTAGCTCATTTTTAGAACTTGGCTCCTATAGCATGGGGAACATGGCACTAGGAGGGGAGGCTAGCAGGGTTTGTATGAGGACAGTGCCTTTCTCTGATAGGGGCTGAATCAGCCATGCCCGTGAGGATGGTGATTGGCAGTTCAACCTGGAACAACACTGAATGTGCACATGTATGGATAATCAGACGATTCACTTTCTCCGCTGGTCAGAACTACACAAAAGAAGCACAGGTCCTGAGTTGAAACAGAAACCCCGAGCATGGCCTAGCTCAAACTTCACAAGGTATCAACCGAATGTCTCAAAAGGTAGTTAGTTATAGAAATAACTATACATTTATAAAGGACACAACTGCTAGATGGTCTCCCGCGGCAAACCAACACTGCGTCCATGCATAAGTTTGTAAGAAAGATGATTTGGTGAGTGATGGGTTTTGTACATCTATTTCCAGCATGTTTCTTTCGTTCTTGAATAAAACAGGTACTAATTTTCTTGCTCTATTTTTTTCTATTTTTACAGACAAGCTTTTGTTGAGGAGGGAGAATTGAAAGGTCTGACGGGCGGATCCCAAAACGAGGCCGCCGTGATGGAGAGCAGTCACATGACATGGTTGCCATGGAGACAGTGCAAGCCCTAAAACAAAGATGCCAGCTGGTTGCCAGGCACCAGCAAAAGTGATGACACGGACATTGGTGAGAGGGGGGTGAAGGTGTCCTATTTAGTCCCCCAGACAATGACCAGTAGACTTTGCAGCCACACGGTCATTAAACAAGGGGATAAATAGTCCCACCCTGCCGCGGCTACACATGAGATATATATATGCAATAAATATATAATACAGAGACATGGAGAGTGGGTGTGGGCCACTACTGCAGCTCGTTTTTCTGTACCTGGCCAATGACCACGAAAACAACTGTTTTCCAAATTGGGAGACAAGGAAATATGGGTGAAGTGAGGCTGTTCTCCGTAACGGCCCGGGATAGAACCGGGACTCTCGCCTTGAGTTTTCAGAGTTTTCGTCTCCGGCCAGTGTTCGCTAGGACGCCAGGAACATAGACTTAGACTCGAACCCAATACCCTTGGTACCATCAGTCTGCCCACTGCTGGCTCTGCACTGTGTCGCCTACTCTTGGCACCTGCTCAATGAACAAAGTGTTGCACGTGGTCATACACCCGGTCTACCTTTATTGATTGTTGGCTAATCTTTTTTTCAATCATCATCATCATCATCATTTTTGGGCAGAATTCTGTTTGGATTGTCGGGGAGAATTCCACTTGCTGTTAGAGGAGGGGAGGTGTGAGGGACGGTCAAAGCAGCTCCCTCCAGGCTACTTCTGATGTCTTCCGCTAGGTGACAGGGAGGTGGTGCTCCAGGTACGACCACAAAATGGCGGCTCACTCTCCTACACTATAACGCCATCATCCATTCATAGGTGGCAGCACTTTAGACAGGCACGTGCTGAACAGAGGTTGTCTGAAGCGAGAGCAGTGGCTAGTCGCTGTGGCACACACCAACCTTTGCTTCTTCAATTTCTCTAAATTTCGTTTTATCAATCACGGGTTACTAGAGCGAATATCAAGTTTTGATTTTTGTTAGTATGAACCACAAATTCAGACACTGCTCCGTGTTAGTGGATGCCAGAAGCATACATAGCCACAAGCCAGAAAAAAAAGAAAAAAAAAGAACTAGCACGCGCTGAAGAAGACAAAAAAATACCCTGCCCAGTTCGTGCAAGTACCGAATAGAGCTTGGAGTGTCTGTATGTTAGTGTAGTATCAGCCATGGCACAGCGAAACAACCACAGAATCACATAGCCGCACGCTCCTTGGTTGAATCCCCCAACTGGGCTACAAACGTGTTCAAGGGAATCTGAATTCACAAACTTTATTCTCTAAGACAATTATATCTGTGGGAAACCAAATGTGAACATCAGGACATGGAATAATGCTACAGGAGCGAGCGACTGTCTGATTGGTTATGTGGTGCATGTATCTGTAACCATGGCGATGTGTTACGGGGGGCACGGGGGTTGGCTTACCTGGTTGAGCTGGCTGCTGCTGTGGGTAGTAGCCTGGTTGGCCATAGGGCTGCTGGCCATAGGGCTGTTGAGCATAGGGCTGCTGAGCATAGGGCTGTTGTCCGTATGGTTGCTGACCATACGGCTGTTGAGCATAAGGTTGCTGAGCATAAGGCTGTTGAGGATTATACTGCTGTTGACCACCATAGGCCGGCTGACCGGCATAAGGAGGCTGAACAGCAGGGGGTGGTTGCTGCCCATACGGTGGCTGCTGCCCATACGGTGGCTGCTGCCCGTACGGTGGCTGCTGCCCGTACGGTGGCTGCTGCCCATACGGTGGTTGCTGCCCATAGGGGGCTTGTGGAGCATAGGGGGCTTGCGGAGCATAGGGTGCTTGTCCCTGGGGTGGAGCATACGGATAGGCTGGAGCTTGACCTTGGGGAGGTGGTGCCTGACCTTGGACCGTCACCGCTGCGGTGGGGGTGACGTAGGCAGGAGGTCCTGGGGGTGCACTCCCCACTGGGGGGTGAGGGGAGGGGGCCGGGGCTGGGGCTGGGGCTGGGGCTGGCGGGGCAGAGGCTTGCCCGGGTGGTACTGCGCTATATGGTGGTGGGTCTGTAAATAACAGACAAGTGGTAATATTTGCGTACCAAAAACCCAACATTTGGAATTCATTTATAAACCTCAGGTAATACAGAAAACATCGAGGGTAACAAGGTTCACCTCCCAACAAATTCCTAACCCCACGTCAACTCTCTGTCCCCTGTAAAGGTCAAGGTCACAGTTACCGTCCGTTAAGTGCGCGTCAAAGGTCAAGGTCGTCAGGGTAAGTTGCGCTTCGTCCTTGACAGTTCAAGGTCGCAGTGCGTCCGTTGGTCCAAGGTCACGGTCGACCCCCCCCCCCCTTGTTACCCTCAACAAATACACAAACACTGAAATCTGGAGATAAAGAATGAACTAAACGACAAACTAGCTCAGAGTTAACTAAATGCCCACCCCAACTAAAACAGTACACAGAAAGAAGATGTACAAAGAACGGTCTCCAGATCTTAGTGCTTACTGTCAGACACTAAACAACCAGAATGTATCAGAATATTTAATGATAGGGCTGCCTCAATAGGATGGAATTTGTAGCCTTGTTCTTAATGTGGGGGTGTTTTTTTAATATAATCTCCTCAGTCCAGCTAGCACAGACATTATCCGATATCTCTCAGGAGGGTATTAAAATGCATTGTTCTCTTACATGCCGCTTGGCGACTGAGGGAACCATTGTGTGTGCGAGGGGGAGATCTCATTTTAGATGGCATGCATCGTAGCTCTAAACCATGTGGGATTTGTTTGTAATTGTACTAGAGCTATCACGCGTTCTTCTAAAAATATACAATACGTTTGTCTAATTTGAAATAACAAAGAGTGAACTAGTTTTCAATAATTTGTAGCCTATACTTTCACGTGATCTTAATCAATGTACTATGGGATCTTTGAGGCTAGCTTCCGATGGTGCTTTGATAGTGTTGTTTTTATTGTTGGTGTTGCTGTTGGTGGAGTATTATTGTTGTGTCTGGGCATTTTACTAAGACATAGTTGACACCTCACAAGCTGAATTCAAACCGCTTCAAGAAATCCGCGGTACCATATCTTCATTCGCACTACTACTCCTTTCACCCAGGTCCAAAGTGACACTAGACCTGCGTACAATGTGCTCATCTTTACGACAGAGTACAAATAGATTCAGAAATGTGAACGTTACATATGGCATCTAAACAGTTTTATATACATGTTTAGCAGGTTGGACAATGTTAGGTAATGTGCAGATTCACTCGTGTCAGCAATGATACATTGGTCGAGACAGAATGATAAATATGAATTCAATCATTACCCTTAAATAAATCCCCAACATCGATTAATCTCTCTAATGATTAAAGTTGTGTTACTTCCTCTTTTGGAAAATCAACAGACTTACTGGCAGATGGAAAATATACCTTAAATTATACCTAAATACCAGCAAGTAAATGTTCTATAATAACAACGGAATGAGAGCATCAAGCTTTTCTATGGTGCCCTAATGATTATAATTAGTATCGCAATTACACCGTTGTATGTAAGCGTTTCTAATAACGACGACATCTTGGCGGATATATACGCTGTGAGGGTTGAGACTTCTCAAGTATGGATCTTTTTATTACACGGGTTGACACAGTAAAAAGTAGTCCCTCCCCTTATATCCGAAAAGGGGGAAGCGGGTCAGTAAATAATAGGGATAAAGAGATGGAGAGTCATATGTATAGGGCACACAAACGTAAAAAAATACAAGTAGAAACGTAAAAAAAAATCATAAGATAATTTGCTGAGAATTACTGCTTTGACACCAGATTTCCGCCGGCGCCTGTCCTCGGTTTGTGTTCCCTGACTTCTCGTTATTACAGGATGGGTACCAGCGAGTAACCTTGAAGAGTCTCGGCAAGCCGGCAACCAGCCGCGGGGCGCCGCTGGTTTCTTTGTGCGCAGAGAGAGAAGGAGAAATGGTATACTTACTCGACGTGAAGGACTCAAAGCCTAGTTGGGCAGGGTGGCTTCCCGCGGTGGGGTATGGGGAAATGTGACCGGGGAGGGTAGTAGGGGGGTGGCCGGGGTGAGGCGCTGCCTTGTGCGCAGAGGGCGACACCGGTACGGGTGGTGCCGCCTTCTCTGGCTCAGGCTCTTTTGGGGGCTCGGGCAACTGAAAAACAAAGAAAATGACACTTATTATGATTGTTATTACCATCATCATCATTGTTATATCATACATATTATTATTGTTGTTGTTATTACTATTATTGTTTTTGTTGTTATTATCACTATTATCATTATCTGTCTGAGATATGTGTATGTGGTTATGGGTGTACGAATACATGCACAATATTAACTGGTTTCAGATACTTGCGGTCGTATGACTTGAAGAGTTGAGGCGTAGTAATATCCTCGCATGCGCCCGGATATTGCGCAGAGTCAACTACGAGGAGCATACAACCGCTTTTATCTGAAACCAGTCTATGCTGTATTTATTATCCACCTTTTCCTGACAAGTGACGTACTGATATTTGTCCATTTAGGTACATACTTGCACTATTTTTTTCATATGCACTATTTTTCCGTTTGCGCCGGCTTTTGTAGTCCAACATATCTGTATCTGGGTGCGGTGATACACTCTCCCTATGTGTTTTCTATGGACACTTATTTCAGGTGGATAATAGATATCATGTTCTTGTACGTATGTATGTATATTGTATCTATATACACTTCCGCACATTGTACGTACACTTACTAACGTACCCTACATCGTATACAATGTACTATGTGTATAGTAAAGGGAAAACAGACGTGGAGTTTTAACTGTTAATGTTAAGTCACTCCTGGACCCATAATTTACTTGTTTGATGGGAGTAAATATAAATTTATACAACGCCTGTATTCCGAACGTACATCTGTTTGACCATATCTTTGCTGTATATATATGTACGTATGTGTGTGAATGCTTGTATTTATGTAAGCATGTGTATGTAAACATATGGATGGATATATTTGTGTATTATGTACATGTATATACCTATTCATACCTGTTCATATATACAGTAGTACCCCGCTTAACGGACACCCAATGTAAATCACCTCGTGTAAGGGGCCACCTTCGCTGGGAACAGTTCCCTCTACTAGGAGTTTAATTACACCTCGTGTAAGAGTGCACCCCGCATAAGGGGCTTCTTCACCTCGGAACGGAGGGTATCCCCATTATGCAGGGTTGTACTGTATATGTATTTGTATCAAAGCATATATATGTATTCATGAAATATGTACGTATGGTTGTCATCATGCGTAAATGTATGTGGGGTTGTCAGCAATATTTATAAATCTAACCTGATGTCTTAATCGATAAATATATATGGATGAAGGAATGGCTGAATGGAAGCAAGGAGGAAGGGAGGCTTACATTAAAGGAAAAGTAAATAAGTGAGTAACACATGATGAAAGTCTCTATACTGAGTATAAAAGCAATATAAGCTTTGAAGTAGTCACTGGTTCGTAAAATAGAACATGGATAGGTAGACAGGCGAGTGAAAAGCAGATGTCTGGATGTCTGGATGAACATATAATCAAAAATAAATCATCCATATTACATAATATGCTTTCCTTTATGAACAATGCCTTTATCAGAGGACAGCACTCAGGATATACCAAGAGGTGCTGGCAATGCGTATCAAATACTAAATTACATGAAGATTGTGCAAATTACAGCATTGAGCTTCCTGTAGAAGAGACATACTTACTGTACTACAAATGGCTGACATCCAGTCACTGAAAGGAGAAAGTAGATACAATTAGTCACCTATCGGCAAGATATGATGTCAGGTATGAAGTATTGTGGCAGGAAAACCTGTTCATTACATGGCTATTGGTGTATCAAATATTATCACATAGTATTGTATACCCGTGTACGAATGTCGCACACTTACTGGTCAGTTGTACAGACTTCATCTTGCACAGTGTGCAGGAACTAACAATTTGTGCACTCCGTACCACGTGACCTGTTTTGAAATGGCGTTTCCAATTATTTCCAGGTACATGATAATAAGAAGACATAGCAAGTGTTTCTGAATAATATCTGTTTCTTGTTGTTTTGGTAGGAAATATTCACTACGTTCTTCGAAGTCAGTGAATATTTCTGATCAAAGCAACAAGGAACAGTTGTAATTCAGGCACACTTACCATGTCTCCATATAATACACAGTTCTCTTCCGTTATTCACTTACACCACTCTGCCGTATACCATTAGAATTCAGCGCCCAGCTCTATTATCGTCTTTGACCTAAAAAGTACGCCTTTTGTTCTCCATCATTTGCCAATTTGTAATGATTTCTTAATGTTCTTAATCCATTAATGTCGGGGTGGTGCTTGAGCCCATCACTTCCATAGATAGATATGAAGATGGGCAATCTAAATATATTTTCTATTGTCTCGTGAATTATCATCAGTGTTGAAATGAATCCTAATGCAGTTCTAATATGTTCGAGGTGTGTCGCCTGATCTTTAGATTGTGTCACATAACCAAAAGATCCTGTGATCAGAAACATAATAGCCTTGAACAGAATAAACTGTCCTGTCTGTGTCATTCTCAAAGTCCAAGTCAATATCCTATTGGCAGTTCCAGGATAGAACCTAAGATGCCAAAGGACAACTTTCATAAAATATCTTCTATTCATTGATTTTGGAAAACCGCAGGAACTTCTGAGGACAAAAGACATGGAAGCACCTCTTGTCAAAGCGTTTCGTCTTTCAGGTGTGTTAATATCGATGGAAACTGAGAGTTACCTGCCTGATGGCAAGGCATGTGAGAGTCAGCCAGTTACCTGCCTAAAGGCCATTTTCCACTGGCCGACAAAAACGGCACAGATTTATTGAGTTCTGCTAAGAGTCGGCCGATAGTCGTCAACTACTGCACGTCGGTATCTAATAATCGGTGAGGGTGCAGTGTATGCCTTGCTTCTGACACATTTATCAGGTCCATATGGACAAAACTGTCCTCTAAACACAATGAACATCAGGGTGGTGGCCTTATTGTATAATCTATGCACAAATAATCGGTGAACACTTCTCGGCATATCTGTTTCCACTCACCGATATGGCGTCAATGGCTCCCACCGGCAGATTGGTGGCGAATAGTCGGCCAGTGGAAAATGGCTTTATGTTTAAAACACTAGCATAGCTATGCACCTGTGGGTCTGTGGAATATCTTATGTCTAAAGAATGTACAGGATAGAAGTAGACCTGGTAAAAGGGTTGCTATTTAGTTATAGGAGAAAACGTACTTAGTGAGCCCGTAGCGAGAGCCGTTCGAAGTCTTTCGTCCCATAAAACGCGTCCCAACGCCAGAAGCGGAGGGACGTTTTCTATGGGAGAAAAGGTCGAGAGGTTCTGGATGTTCGGCCATATGTGTATAATGATATTCAAGCTCATTAAGACACTCTTAGCTGATGGAAAGTTGTCATAGGTGTTGAATAAAGTTGACCTACATCGTCCCTGAGTCTTGTTGGCGTACAGACAAGGGTCTTCATGTACAAGCCTGAATTATTCATATACCAGGTCCCCGGTACCCTCAATGGGCTAAATGCAAAATGATATCTTTAACTCCTTCAGTCATGGAAATGCCTCCAGGCATTGCCATGTAGGGCATTTTTGACATGTTATTTCAAATAGGTGAAAATTTAGATGAATGCTGAATATTCTGTAAGAAGTGACCGCAATAAACCAATAACACGGACAAAAGGTGTCCATGTGAAATATTTCACTGGCAACAAATTACTTATAATTATCACTAGAAGAACAGAATTTCTTTTCGGTAGATCCTTACTTAAATTCAAGCAGTACCATTGTACTCTTGTTTGCCCTTTAGATGAGAAAAGTCTTGGGAAAAAACTCATAGCGAAAGAGGAGAAGAGTGTGTTTACTGCTAGCAATAAAAACACACTTTCAGAGGGAATGTATGATTACTTGAGGAATAAAGAATACAAATAGTGTATTGTCAGTACAATTTAGTTGCCTTTGGGTGGGGCATTGGAGGGTCCGTATCTACACATAAGTATGATGACATGAACTCCAGATCCTAATTTTCCATTGTGAGTGTCCCTTCATCATGATGTATTACTGTCTGAACTCAATATAGATAACCATGACTGCTGCATCAAGAGAATCTCATTAATTACACAACTCAATGTCTGGGGAAACACTAATAGCTGACTGACCATTGGCTTCATTTTATTCACGTCACCGACGCGATTATATTGTACCATCGGCGGCCATCGATCATTACTCACATGTGTGATATGACTAACTCTCTTTGACCCTGTTCTTGGCCTATAGCCCGGTATAGCCTGGAGAATGTTGAATAATTCATGCTGACGAAAGTAAAGGATACAAGGAGACCTCATACGAGAGTTATCGTTAAATACTATACAAGCTCGTTCACTTAGACTGTCCAACAAGACCAAATATCCTCCATAAGTATTGAATAAAGTTGACCCGTGTCGTCCCTGGGTTTCGTTAGGGTACAGAAAAGGGTCTTCATGTATAGCGCCAGATCCACTAAGGCGACCAAGCGAATGCGTCTGCGATCCATGCGACTGTGCGAATCCCATGCCATGATATTCAAGATATTGAATATTGTCGCAAGACACTCGCACATCCATGCGAACGTCTGTGAACGTCTGTGAACGTCTGCAAACACAAATTTGCATGGAAAATCGCCTTAGTGGATCTGGGCTTATGACACTAGATTATTCAACAGACCGCTGGTCTGTGGCACCCCCGTCAATCTCAGATGGGTCTCTCTACGAGCGTATCGTTTATCAAAGATTGTTTATACCGATTACACCCGATCATAACTGACAATCGGATCAGTAAAAATCGGGTAAAAAGTATCGAAGTCTTAAACCTACAAGACATCGACCTGCAACACCAATTCCCGCTGATATGATCGCTGAATATAATTTGGAATAGGTGGGAAGAATGGTGTCGACTGTTATATCACTGATTGTCTCCGACCCAACGGATTGGTCGGGCAAAAGTGTGATCGGGCAGAGTTGGTACATGTATGTATATGCGTGTTTTGCTCTGGCGATGCTGCCTTTTGCAGGCATTGAGAGATTAAAATATTGTCATGGATGGAAAAATTCCAGGACAAGATGGTTACGTAAAGAGTGACTCACATAAAAATTCATATCAAACCTGATCATACTTATTATTGAAAACGTATTTTTATCATTGTCATCTGCTGTACAATTGTCTCTTTCAAATGATTTCTTACATGAACAAATTATCAGTATCAATATTCTTGTATTACAAAGATTGGATTTAGAATTAACAATAATAAAGAGGGGTGAGTACGAGGCGTTCATATGATCTGATTTCACTACTCCTGTCCCCTATACACCCTTCCATATACATATATTTTTGATTTCCTTCGTACGTATAATCAGTATTGACTGTACGTGGCAAAACTTACGAACTGATACTCAACAGGATTGTGAGTACGGTAACTCATACTCAATGGATGCTACACAGATACATGTTTGCAGGCTAAGATATAATCGGAAACATATTCGTGCTTGGTCTGAGTCCCCGTTCGCTATCTCGTTTGGAGTATCTCAGAATATTCACTCAGCTATCGCCTCGTTCATATTACTGCATACTCCAAATTCGATGACAAACGGGGACACGGACCAAACACTCATCAATTTCTTTCTTTTTATCTCACCCCTGGGACTTTTTTCTCCATAGACTTAACATTGAGAACTCGTATCCAACACCCATGAGATATTTAGGAAAATATCCAATATGGGATTATGTCACAAATGTTATCCCATTAGTCAGTGTGAAGGGTGAGATAAATTCAGAAACCCATTCAGGTTTAGGGTCATAGCTCAATCCCACCTCGTTTGAATCGCTATGTAATTCACGCAGCCTAGCCTTGTGAATGACCCTGCTATTCAAACTTGATGGGATACAAGCTCGGACCATAAACTTTCATAGGTTTCCTCTATGATTCCCCGTAAGCATTAAGGTGTTGGATCAATGCCTCATACACCTGTAATCTACACTACTCCATATCTAACAAATATATACTCACTTGAGATCATCATCGTTCTCGCACAGGAACCAATGGATTTTTGTCTTTTTGCGGGGCTCTTGAGGGATGGCGATAACATGGTCGATTCTGGCACCAGATGGCAGCTCTGGGCTGTACGGGATCGCACGCACGTACGAGCCAACCGTAAGGAAGTTACAGATCGTCTGAAAAGGGAAGCACATAGGGGCATTACAACCCGAGCAAAGTGTGGTGGAAACCTGCAAGAAAGTGGGGGACCGTTTGTTAGTTGGTTCGGGGTGTGTGGGGATTGACGACTGTAGTAGTAGTAGTAGTAGTAGCAGTAGTAGGAGTAGTAGCAGTATAGCAATGACAAAAGTGGTACACCTCCTCTATGGACAGTCCACTTGGCAAATACCAACAAGGAAAGGGTAGAGTACCCGGCTCTAAGTAGGGCACTCCAGTGTGTTGATCAAGTTCACATGTGAGAGTTGTATTTTTTTAGCAGATGAAAAGGAAATGTTTACTAAGTGAACAGCGACAGGCACAGACAACAACGAGGCTACGTGTCAACGTCTCCAATATATCAACGCTTAAATCTGATTGGCTACCAGAAGCTAGTCATGTGACCACTAAACCCGTAGACGACGTGGCACAACTAGAGAGGACGTCATACTCAGTCTGACAGTGTTTATATTCAAGTCAGCGATCATCAAATAAATAACACCCAGTTGCATAAAAAGGATATCTTTGGTCTAAGTGAATAATAATGTTCATTGAGGTTGCATGCAAAGACTAGTAGGAACTCTTACGGCCATTGTCTTCATGAGGGAAAGCAGGAAAGGGAAATAAAATACCGCGTCATTGGGCGGCAGCGTAACACAACATAAACACAATGTCTGATACATACATCTGACAAGGTGAGGCGGCCCTTCGCCTTTCTCCGAGTGCTCCCCCGAGAGCACCCGACAACAAAAAAACAGTTACATTGTCAGTCGGCAGCTTAGCAAAGTGAGTAAGTAGTAGTAGTAAGTAGTGGTAGTAAGTAGTTGTCCGATCACTGTTACTTATAGTTGTCATTTCTCTGTTTACGTCCAACATTCATTGTTTACTCTATGTATGTATTCAAGTCATTCAATCAAGTCAGACCAACTCAAGCTTAATAGTAATAATTAATTACTGTTGTCTTAATTATTCGTTACTGTCATTGTAGTAGTAGTAGTAGTAGTAGTTACAGTTACGGCAGACAGAGTCAGGTTGCCAGTCCATCTCTGGGATAAGTCAGTGCTATATAGATATACTCTTATCATTGTGGCAATCAGTAAGGACATGTTATGGCACTACATGGTAACAGAGTAGTCCACGCTGGATAAGTACAGTCACACTACAGCAGCAGGAAAAACCAGTCTGTGGCTAAGGAAAAATACAGATGACCAAAAGTGGCACACGCTAACTGTAAAAAAACTACTCTGTACACGAGGTCCAAATCATGGCAAGAGTTGCGTCATATACACAAGGTCAAGGTCATCATGGTACAAGTTTGTAAAGAAAACGGTTGCCATGCCAACGTCATGCTAGCTCTAGATGGCGCAGGGGGGGTTTAATTAAGGGGCGTTCAGCAACCGAGATGAGGGCGTCTAACTCAACACAGGGGTGACTAGTTACTCAGCAGCTCGGTTAGAAGGTGGACAGGGGAGAAAGCCAGGTAAAAGAAGAGGAAAACAGAGGTTTTCTTCCTAGGATGCTACACTGTGATTGTGTTTGGCATGTTAGATATATATAAACAATGTGCATTTGCAAAAGGAGTAGTTTGAAACAATATTTTCGGAGAGATGTGAAGATTTCTTTTTTTTCGGAGGGATGTGTTTTTGTAGTAAGAGGTGGTTTTATAGCAAACTATAATTATCTGTCGGAGGTGATAATAATCTGGCATAACTAGAGACACTTCAAAATCAAATACTTCCCTACTTTATCCATAGAAATGTTGTTTTATTGGTTTTATATCGATTAAACCGTGCACTTTCAAAGTAAGCTTTGCTGATGTTCAAGGAGATCCTGTGTCTTGGCCTTGTCGGCTCGGGTTGACGATAGGACTAGCCGCAGGAAGCGCCAATAGTTGACATTGACCATGATTATGAGAAAATTAAAAAAAAACACTTATTAATGACGGAATTACGATCGTGACTCAGTAAAAGCACTGCATCTGGATTCGTAATTCCAACTCCACCGTAGAAACACCAGTGACCACTGCGACAAAATTAGACAAACAACTTCTGCGCAGTTGGCAAAATGTTATTTTGTTAAACCAGCCATGAAGCTCTTGTTCATGACTGCCAACTCGCCTAACAAAACGATCCTGCGAATACAGCACTGGAAAAATGAAAAAAATATATATGACCCTGAGTGCTGGGGACTGGTTAAAGTGCAGTTTTGTTGTGAGTAGGAAGAGGAAGGGAAGAGGGAGGTGTGTCTTTGAGAGGCAAAATGTAAGAGAAAAATGCGGAAATAACCACACTGTCGCGCCATGCAGTTTTAAAGGCCAAGGTTGATGTATGACTGGGAGAGAGTGCGGTGGGGGGCTAGTTGGTAATACACATATCATATTGGGTAACATTCGGTAATACCCTTTTATATAATATGAAAGTAATAATGTAATATCCATGGGAATATTTCATTTGAATTCAGGCCTGATCATCAATATTCAATCAATTTTTGCACTGCTTGGAATAAACTTCCCTTCAAAATGAGAGAAGGTTTTGCGCATTTCATTTCCATATGGGACATGCAGTAGTTGTGTATTACCAAATAGCCCAAAATGCGGCAGAACTGAAGAATAAAGGGGCGTGTATTATTGGGAGAGTCAGAGCAGTTTGGTTGTATTTTGACTATTTTCTCTAATTTTTCTTAAAGTAGTTTCTTTTTCTCAGTTCGTCATGAGTGTCCAATCCATGCCAGAGTGAGATCTCCAAGGTCAAGGTAACTTTGAGGTCAAAGGTCACAGTGGGTCAGGTGGTGGAAGAAGCCACGAGTGACGTCACGACGTCATTACTTCAGAGAGAGGCTGGCTCAGTCTAAGGTCCACCTGGTGGTGGTTGGATGCACTAAGTCATGGGTTGTATTGGGGGGCAAGACACAAGTCACAGACAGTCACGAGACAAGTTGACACGACTGGGGGGTGGGGGTGGGGTGGCAAGCCTGGGAGGGGGGGGGGCTCTAAGCAGGAGCACAAGTGGTGGACAACACACACTACTGTAGTCTGCACGGGCTCCCATCCCCCTTTTTTCATTAAAAAAAAAGGAAAAATTCTTCCGATTTTCGTTTGTCTAAAATTATACACGGAAGAAAAAAAAAGGAACTGACCCAGACTTCTTTTTGTTCTTGCCATGAAATATACTCGAAAGAAAAATGTAAAAAAAAAAGAAAAAATAGAACGACGAGAGAAAAACGATGTTTTCTTTTTTCACGTTTACTGAAGAAGTTGTTGCTAGATGAAATAGGTACCGGTGGTTGTGGGGTACTGGGTGTCAGAAGGAGGCAGTGCGTAGTGGACTAGGCAGGGGTCACTAGGTAGGACGCAGGCTGGGCAGGGTTAGAGGTGGTGGGAGCTAAGGTTCCTCGTCGGGATCTGGGTGTAGGGGTGTCTCAGGGTTTAACCAAAGGTGAAGTAAGACCAAACTTAAAGTGAAGCATTGTCGGGTGTACTACATTATACCGTATACCTACTGGTAAAACTGTAATTCTCTGAAACTGATATAAACCAGCCAAACACAGTCAAATTAGAAATCAGATATCGGCATTTGTTTTCATTGAGTGTTTAACATAAAGGCATTTGTCTGTATTAAAAAGAGGCGACAGCCTGGCAAGATTAGACAATACAGGTAGTCCCACAGTCACTTTGTCAATGACCAAATTGAGGATTATCCCAATCAGTTATGCATCCAAATCGTTCGAATTTCATTTTCAAAATTGATAATTTCCAAATAGCAATAAGGAGTCAGATTGATAGAAAATAAAGACAAGATTTTGAATAGAAATTCAGTAAAATGAGAATTGATTGACGGTTGGGACTGCCTTTTGAGCATACCAAATGGTACTGACCATCTCTCATCCGATTTCACGAAGATCTGCTACTCAAATTACAATTCGTTTTTTTTTCCGAAAAAAAAGCAAAAAAGGTACAAAAATGTCGTTGTCAGTCTGTCATATCAATAATAGGTGAATCTGTTTGGTGAAATTGAATACTTAAGTATATATATATAGATAACTGCGATTCAATGTCACGACTCTGAACGAGACCAATCACTCTCACTGACCACCGTACTGTGGTGCTGTACTTCACTGTTTCAACAAGCATGCAACCCTGCAACAAGAATGTAACAGTGCTGTATGCAGACAGGAGCTGTTGTACCCCGTGTGTGGTGGGATCTACATGTTATCTCATCCCTGGTATTTTTCCCCATAGACTTAACACTTGGAACTCGTACTCCATGCCTATGGAGTATTGTAAAAATATATGCAATGGGTGATGATCTCACAGATGTTAGTCAATCAGTCAGTGGTAGGAGTGAAATAAAATCTGAACCACACTCAATCCGTAGCTGCTGAAAATACGTTTAGTTTTTGTCTGCAATGAAATCTCACTCAACTTTGCCTAATGAGATTACTCTGTAACCTAAACTCATGGCATATTTTCAGCAGCTACAGATCTTGATGTAATTATTTCTTAGTCTTGTATTCTGATATATCACAACTTTGCTATCTGAAGTTTGATACTTATAAAGCCATTGCCTGTATATGTTGACAGTTAAACAATGAACATCATTTTACAAATATACCATCAAAGTTTCTAAATTCAAGATATGTCCATCGTTGGATATATAGATGCTACACTCATCATTGAATTCATATGCATAATTGAAAAATCAATCAAGGCTACATAAAACACACTTTCATACTTATGAATATATAATACCTCTTTATTATCTTATTTTGGAAGTGAAATACCAAAACTTCCCATTGTAAACTACCATTACATTGCCACAGGATATCATCCCTCTGTAGTGAAATAACACTTCTTTCTTATTCCCTACTTTGTGTATACATTATCATTACCAATCAGAGGGATTTCCCAAGCTTTAACAGTAATCTATCATTACCTTCAGCAGTGACAAATTACGACTTCTTGCAGTGAAATACCAATATTTGCTACATTCAAATTTCCTCTCTTTGAATATTGCTATATCACTCCTATTATATTTTTACAAAGATAAGATCTTCAGTAATAAAAATAACTATCGAAACGGCATTTAAACATTTCGAACTTCCTGGAATGTATGCATTGGTTTTTTTAGTAATCATTAAAACTGTCCCCTAAAAGACGAACATGACAAAATAAATTGTCAGATACATTTCATTGGGCACTAGTTGTCAACACTATTGTGTTGGAATCTGATAGTTAATAGTACATGTTCAGATTCTTATCATAGAGTCCTCTACACCGTCCTGAAATAAGGATGTGTGGAAATGTCTTTTTTCCACCTATCCAGACACCCCTCAATGTGGTATCAAAGTCATCTCACCAAGAGGTCCCTACTACAACCCCCTTTGTTTTCATAGGTGAAATATCACTTTAAATTTCCCTGACCTTCCTTGGGCCCATGCATAGCTCCTCCTATCGTAAATGAAATAGGCCAGACTTCAGAATGACATGCAAGCTTCCCCTTAGAAATAATTTCCTCATTATATTTCTACAATCCTGCTCAAGGTGTAGACCTCTTATATTCCAGCACGTAAAATCACAATTAAGGTCAAGTGGATGTTTTATAATATGTTCTGTCGTTTGTCCTTGACACTCTAATTTTGGTCACCTATTTTGTCAAACATTATCTTGAAGTACTTAATTATTCCTTGTCCTTGACCCTGACTTGTGCAAAACTTGTAATACAATCTTGAGCGATAATAGGGGTATTGATTCGAGCTCCTCTCTGCACACTGGCGACCTGTGCCTGTGTTCCCGGTGATCATGAACGGTAAGTATAATTGTTGTTGTTTTACAGTGAAAAAAACATGTCTGAAAAAATGGTTGCAGGGAGTTTCGCTTTGAAAAGATCCACCTGAAAGGAAAGTATATTTTGCCCTGTGGAGGTACTGGATATTACAACAGCTGTGGTTAGTAGGCATTTAGTGTATGTAGCCATGAGAGTAAATCCAGTGTTAGTTGGTGTTAAATGCACACGCTGTAATCGTAAGTCCAACTGCCTTCTGATCCCAAGCTCAGTCTAGTTCATGTGCGAAGGTAGTTAGCAAAATTGTAGGCACGTTTCTTCGGTGATTCAGAATCAACCGGATTTAAAGCAAATCTTGATTTTCACTTTCTTAAAGTATAAGCGTAACTCTGAAACAAAGACTTCTAAATTTTCTGTCGAATGTCGTATGACATATAACTTTACTGACACAACTATTCAAAAAGTAGATGATTAAAGTGTAAGATCTGAAGGAATGGAAACACCTCGTTATATATCTGGCTTTGTGTGTATTACAGGAAAAGCAATTGTCAGTTAAATGTCATTCCGAAATGTGTTTTTTTTCACAAATTACCATACCTCAAATACAAAATTGCGCAGGGAATATTACAGGTTTTGGTATTCGTATTTGATAATATGAAGGGAAAAAACATAAGCACATGTGTCTTTGTATTTCAAGTTGAGAAGATATAGTGTTTAAATATATAGTGAAAATGGCGGTGTTAGATTTCTGAAAGCCTATATGTCACTGTCCTAGGTGCACGCTGGGTCAGAAGACGTAGTTGCACTGCATGTAATATGAAATTGCTGTCAATACACCCCAATGTTTTCAGTCCTTTTCACTCACCAGGTAGACCTGAAATGTCAATGACCAACAGAACAATGTGTACGAAAATATAAGCTTTTGATAGCGTTGCCCACTACTAAAAATATATCATTTATATATGTACCTATCACCATATACCTATATCTGGTGTGTTAATTAACTTTACAGCCCACAGAGGTATCGTGAATCATAGATATGCATTAGCAACAACGGAAATTCCTGAAATAAATCTCAAGAGGCCATCTATAATTTTGTTGAGAAATCCAATTTCTTTTTGCTACTTTCATACCGAATTTAGAAATTTGTAATACTGCATTTGTAATTTTTTTATCAATACACAACAGTGATGTACTATCCAGCTGGCAACATCTTTTGGCGGAAATTTTGCAGATAACGTTGACGTGTGAGTGACGCCGACGTTCTGGAATCGAGGAAAGAAACTGAAAACAATGGGGTTTCGTTGTAGGTTGACTTGGTGCAGGAAGGTTCCTGTTTCTATAGCGACAGGGGTTGTCCACGTATATCACAACTGATAAGGATACTTTTCTTATCCCTTATCAAGACCACACCAAACTCCACAACAAATTACCGTGAGCGGAATCATCATAAAATGTGAGCAGTATAATGATTCAGTCACAGTGTGTTATATACAGATTGAGCACCATAGAAACATCAAGTAAGATGGCATAGTCATTCATTTAGCGTTTCTCAAGGTTACAGTTCTAATCTCTTTATTGATGTCTAATCAGGTTGTTAGATCCTATGGGTAGGAGAGGGGGGGTTGCGACGGTTATATATGATACATATAATGTATATGTCAATCGTCGAGGGGACTGGACTAGAATCAGACAGTTCATCTACAGAAGTCTTTTTTTTTCGGTTTCTAATATTTTACTCGCAATAGAATTCTATACCTAGCATCTAGGTTATTATCAAGACAAACAAAATTGATACAAACTTCTAAACCATCATCATCATCCTCTTCGCCTATAATCTAAATAAGAAAACCACAAATACTTTCGATGATCACAAAGTCTGGTGACGATATCAACGTATATAGATATATATGTATAGACAGTACTACAAGTACTACACACTTCATATAGTTTAGGCATCGTACCCAATATACTAGGGCATTCTCTAGACTCTACCAAGACCTCTTACAATGCCTCAGAGTCATTTGGGAGAGACGATGAAGGACCAAGAAAAGATCATGTAATTATTCAATATATATTTGTATGATTCGTAAGAAGGTTAGTTCAAATTGTGGCAGTTGTTTTGAGAGTGTATCTGAGTAGTATATATTAGTTTTCACCTGGGAGATGATGTCTTTCTGAGTACCAAATAGTGTTTAGAACTGAATATAAATGGCGAAGAATTTGTGTATGTGTATCATCTGAGGAAAAATCGTTTCCTAGGTCAAGTTACATTAGGAATCAGGTTTCGAATTTCAATGAAATACCATGCCTGAGAGAATCATGATACCATTAACAATATTCAGAGGCAGGATGGTAGCAAAAAAGGTAATGATATTTACAGAAAAAGGTTCTAATAACAGAGATAATAATTATCATATATGTCTCAGATACACTTTTTGTCTTATTAATTATTGATATATCATGGGCATTTCTAAAGTTCATTTCTCTAACATAAAATACAATTTTTTTTATATTTATTACACAAGACAACGAATCGGAAAGACATCTATCCCATATTGTAGGATTCAAAGGATATATGTTTGTTACTTCTACAGACTCATCATTGTTATGTATTTACAAAAAAACAGTGAGTAAAGATAGATTTGTGACAGAAATGGAATAGAAATCTTTGTCTTATTGTAATATCTCATATCCTTCATCATTTCTCTGTGTTGGAGGCACCCAACATGCCCCCACGTTAGTTCGTGTGGGAGCCGCTAGGGGGCTGTCTATGGCAAGCCGCTGTCGGCTTACGACTTACCGACATGGAAGTTGTTTTGTATGTAAGATTTTTTTTGGAAATCGACAAATGGAAAAGACGTTCGATCTGACACTCACCTGAAAGACAAAAAAGGAAAAGTGAATCAACATGGGTCTTACATGTAAATCTATTAAAACAAGATCTTCTTTCTTGCTCAGTATTTCTACTAAAGAAGGTGTGCTTTGATATGATTTTTTACAGACACTATATTTGCAAGAGTAAATCTACACTACCAGAAGGTGTCATCTACTAGATTTGTTTCTACTTCTATCATTCCGAATCTTGATTTTTTTTTTTGATTTTACATCCAGGCAACCACTACAGCTCATTTGCAGACTTTCTCATGGTTTAGCTCATTCCCACTGCTTTTACGTAGGGGGTGGTGTATGAATGAATTCTATGTAATGAATTCAAGTGTAAATCTCACCCCTACACAATTACCGAGGTGAAAGTTCTTCTAGTTTCCACACCACACAAACATGGTTTGAGAACGACTCGGATTCTTGACGGTTACAATGAATATGTATGGATCTTCTTTAATGGGTTGGATGGAATACTCCTCAGTCATTTAAACTAAGTTTCACGCGAACAAATAGCTGACGATCTCTGGCAACATTCAGTTTGGCCCTATCACGACTACTACATTTTCACATAAAAATTGCACTTTTCTGAATATCACATAAATATACTTCATTTTGCTAATAATTCTGCCACTAAATGCAATAAATGCAGCCGTTGTGCCCTGTGCTAATCATTAGCCCCCCCCCCCCCCCCCGGGTGAGAAATTGTAATCACCTTAACCTCTCAACTTACCGTTAATCATACTACAGAATAAAAACATCCGGTGATTTCACCACTCTCCTCTCCATCACAAAACACCATCTCACACTATCTTATTTATCGATACTGACGGTTCTTGGGGCAAGCGAAAGAAACGTGATAGATAATGGGAAGTGGCTGGTATTATTATATACCTATGGCAAAACGTCTATGAAATACTACCCGCTACTAGGGGTGTAGTATAAATGATGTTCGGGCGCACTGCGCCCGTAGTGAATATTCCGGCGCACTGTGCCCATAGTGAATGTATCAGAATCTACATAAAGAGTATATAAAATAATGTTTTTCTTGATATTTAGGTATTTAATAATAAGAGAAAACATAGTGAATGAGCCCGAAGGGATGGCTGTTCGAGGTCTTTTGATGCTATAAATATAATATGTATTTATACTTATTAAATGAACCAATTGACCCGATGGTCACAGTGCGCCCAAATATTCGCTACAGGCACAGTGCGACCGAACATTATTTATACTGCACCCCTAGCAGCAGGCAGTATTTCATAGACGTTCGGCCATAGGTATGTAATAATAAGAAAACGTAGTGACTGAGCCCGTAGGGATGCCATTCTCGGCCTTTTGATGCCATAAATACGTCGCTCTGCCTGCGGCATCGGGACATATTTATGGCATCAAAATACCTCGAACGGCGATCCCTTCGGGCTCAGTAACCACGTTTACTCTTAGTAGTATATGTAGTCAGTGGTTGGTGGTGGTCACAGAAGTAGATAACAGCGTGTAAACAACGTGAGATGGAACCTACTCCGTGTGGTTGATGGGCCGGATTTGCTGGTTAAACTATCATTTGCCCATTTACTAAGCCATGCAGAAAGCCAGGCCTATCCCCAGCCCTCCCACTGTGGTTAGTAACCATGACAACAGACCTCAGTCACCCTCACCACAAGCTTTCTTCTCACTTAGCGACACAAACTCAAATCTCTCTTTCGCCAAAGGAGATCATTCAGACTTGGAACCAACCAAGTCCACTGGGGATTATTTTTGTCTCAGCTAGAGAGCATCACACATCTAAGTACCCCCAGTCTCCACTGGATACAGTGTACGTCTGTTCTACTTGGGGATAACGATGCTTAAAGTACCAGCAGTTCCTGTCTTGTGGCCAGGCAACCTGGGTGGGAGCTAGGAGCATGAACGGTCGGTGAAGGGGAAATGTTTTATAGAATTCCCTATTTGTTTAAATAGTATCTCCGTTTACCTCAATCGCAAGTCTTAGGATACGTTGTATGCGTTAAAATGTCCAGCTATAAATATTCTCCTAGTAAGGAAAATGCATTCTATGCGTCGTGACGAACCAGTGATAGCTAAAAAAATCCAAACGCTGCAAAAATAGTGGCATTCTACTCAAGCAGATTTATGTAATTCTTTTCATTGACGACAGGTCCAGAAAAGTTGATGCTTATACTGTGATCAATCATTACCCGATAATAAAAAGTCTATGCAAAACAAGACTGACTTAAAGTTGTAGGGTTTTTGCACTTACAACTGTACTTATGTTATTTTTGACTCAAATATGATATTTTTCCAAAGTTATTAACCATTCTAATGTGTCGAGCCTAAGCACATGAAAAAGAATCCTACTTTACAAAGCGCTCTACTGATTTAGCGTGAAATGCTCTTGGTAGTATATCAGCCTCCATACCGGTGAAACGCCCATCGGGGTTCAGTGATGACTGTAGCCAAGCATGACAAACTGCCTGAGAACGGCGACGGGCAGTGCCAGCTTCTCCCCCGGCCGGGTCCTCCACCCCGCCCCGCACCCCGCCGCACGCCCGACTGCCCGCAGAAAGCGCCACGCTGATTGGTCAATTTGGCCAGGTCACGTGATTGATGGTCAGCGTCCAACTGGAGGCAGTGAGGAGGTCGGAGGAACGCTGGCGCAGGGTACTGGAGGGGAGAGTGTAGGGGGAGGGCAGAAGTGGAGTTTGGAGATCGTTCTTTGCAGTGTCAGGGTTGAACAATACGAGGACGTCAGACATGTTTACAGGACTGCCCTTTACCTGGTCCCCGGCCCTGACACAGCCCGCTCACACCTCCCCATGCCCGCTTTCACACCCCACTCCCGTGCCTCAATCCCCACGCCCAATTCTCTCCGGTGCTGCAGTTTTAATTGTCTCCAAACCTTCACCTGTTTGCCTCACACCTTCAACTCTCAGGTGTAGGGCTGAACTTCACCTGGCAATTAGGAAATGGTGCAAGTACCAAGGGCCCGTCGCCATGCAGTCGCCACACACAGGTGATGACTTTTCAGGAAAGACCATTTCGACTTCCATGAAATTCTATGACTAAAATCTTACATTATGAATGCTTTCTAGATTCCAATAAAAAGTGAAATGTTTCAATTCTGAAAGATAATAAGGGAGTGGGAGAAATTATGGTTATATTCTCATTTCTGGTTACATGGATTACAGGGTGAATTTTAAACCATATATACATGTACAGCGGAACGGTAACCCAATGTCACACGTACACCGGTTACTATAGACTGGCTCCCTGTCCAAATAAATGATAGGACAGGTACTTCGTCATTTGGAGTGACCTTGAACTTTGCGAATCAAACCTCTCTCCCTCACGAGATCCCCAAAATAATTTATTTACACTTGTCTAAAATCAAAGACAATACGAAATAAATCAATGTCGACCTTTCAAAAGATCTGACAGATTTACACAATAGTATCACTACCTCTCGGCAGGGGTTCTCCAAGCAGTCAGTATAATGAGCTCAAGTGATAGTAATTCCAGTCATTCATGTTTATTTCTATCCACCCCACACATTTGTCGCCTTTGACACAAGAACACATGAAATCTGCTTTGTTGTTTGATGCCACAATTAAGCAGTCTAGATGGGAAACAAATGGTAAAAACCTATTTGAATTTGGGAATGAAAATGCCATATAAACCTATTGTATTGACCAGTTAAACTACTCCCACAGTGCACTAGAAAGATGGTGCCGGTTACCTGGCCTAATATATGAGAGTACAGTAAAACCCCGAGCAATCGGACACCCTCGGGCCAAAGTGTCCGCTTACGTGGGGTGAGCGCTTACGCGGGGTTTTCAAGGTTCTTCTGTCCAATATGCAATTGTTAAATACCGATATGTAGGGGAGACAGAAGCGATGATAAATCTGTAATCTATTTTCTGATATCTTAATTAGATCCAAAGTTATCTCTGAAATACTAAATTATTATCAAGGGCCAGGCTTCCAGGTTACACTCACTCGTTCTCCCACTGCATCTGCTATCACCTGTGCAACACTTGTCTAGCATATCTGGTCCCATGGCAATGTAGGCCGTATACCAGCTAACATCATCTATAGATCTTTACGGGAAAGCCCTTCCCCAGAAGCTAAACTTAGATGCCATTCTATTCCGTAAAGTCGGAAAGAAATACATTCCCCACACCTCTCCCCTTTCCTTGTTTCGGGAACTTCTACCTCGACCAATGCTCTAAATTACAGTTAACTTGAAATGATAGTTCGCCTGTTGGCCGCTTGGGGCGCAGACCCTAGAGCCAGCGTCCCATCGACTTCCGGTCCATGTGAATGAAGCAATGGAGGCTGGGAAGGTGGCCTCAGGTGGCCGGTACCTGGTCTGTAACAAGCTATTTGAGTCGCCTTCCGCCGCGCACTAGCACGTTGATAAATCAATGGCTCAGTCTTTGAGAGGCTTGGACAAGCGGCTGAGAGCCCAACCGCGGGCAAAAGAAAAACTAGGGGCGAGCAAAAAACAGAACCGAGCCACTCTTATAGGACATAAAACTACATGAAAGTCCGACTTACGCCCGAAACTGAGCGATAATTCAGAGGGACAATGTGATATGGAGGACGCTGTAAGCCAACACGCCTTCCTCTCAATCTACATCCGGTCACGTGATTAGGACGACCTTGACCTTGGAAGACTAACCCCCATTCTCGGTCCTGAATCTGTGTAGAATCCACCATGTGGATACTGAAGGTCAAGGCCGGTGGCAGGTTAAGATGTGGGTAGTTACACCTAATATCGCCCCCCACTTTGAGCCATCGAAGTTGAGAAAGAAAAGCAGGTAAATTGTCTGCGAACACTTTAAAGACTTATAAATAGCTTGTAAACTTTCCTTCGCTTCGCATGTAAAGTTTGCTACGAAGTAAGGGATCAGTTCTTGTTATAGGCAGATGAGGAGATGATAAGATTGTGATCCGGTGACAAGAACTGATGTCATTTGTATTGATGACTTGTAATCCCCGCTTCGCAGCCCGGCAGTCGGGGCGCCTTGCACCATGTTAGTGCTGGTAGATGGAGGTGCTGGGCAGGGCAGGGACTGGAGCATGGAATAATCCCCGCCAACAATGCCGCCTCAAACTAAGCTTTACGCAATGCATGAGTTACCGTTCAGTGCCGCCCAGCAGTGCATTGTTTAGTTAGACCGCTGCTCGGTCAAACACCGCAGACTTTATGGTTTTGTTTATAGAATTCACAGCTTTTACACCGAGGGCGTAGGCGGTAGAGAACAAGACTATTCTTGTTAGCAAGATATGATCGTAATGCCCTGTCTCCACTGTGCGATCCAAGTTACATAGGTACGCCCAGTCTCAGACTGGGCGCACCTTTAGGATCGCAACGTGGCAAAACGCACAGTGGAGACAGCAAGTTTCCCACCAGTCTGAGACTGGGCGTGCCGCATGTACCCGGATCGCAAGCGTTTTTAGATATCAAACATGTAGGGTGTGGCGGGGTAGTCCACACACAGAATCGATGTTACCTTGCGATCCGAGGTATATGCGGTATGCCAAGCCGGTACCTTCAGTCTGAGACTGGAGGTACCGGATCGCAAGCCCCCCCCCCCCCGAGTCCCACAGTGGAAACTGGCCTTAAGGACTAACTAGAGTGTTCTGATATCGAGTATAGACTTTATATCACACCTGGTATTTTTTCACCTATAGACTTAACATTGGGAACTTGTCCTCAACACCCATGTAGTATTGTAAAAAAAACCATCCCACTCAATGGGAATAATGTCAGAAATGTTAGCCGATTAGTCAGTGATAAGAGTGAGGTAAGATCTGAACCGCACTCGATCCATTGCCACTGTAAATTTGCCATTTATTCTGGTTTGCTACATAATCTCACTGGGCTTTGCCTCGTGAGATAGCTCCACAAACAAAACTCAGGGCATATTTATGAAGCCAGCCTGACCTTAGGCCTAGCAGAAAAAGGTCTATATGATAGCATCGCCGAGTAAACAAGGGTATTTCGTCCTCAGAAGCTTAAGTCTGAACTGGTCAACAAGATAAAGTTGCAATTCATCCTTAATTCTATTTCATAAACATACCAATTACCAGTCCGTATCTTTTGAACAATCGATCGAATAGGCTTAACTAATCTGTTAATATCCTGACACATTTTATTTACTCCAACCTATAATTCAGGACCAAAGGTTGTCTTTATTTTTTCCAGCTACAATATTTATAACTTTATGTCATAATTAAAGGTCGGGTTCTGAAGTTTGGTCATCGTTAATTTATTAAACTGAACACGATTTAACAACATAGGGAATGTGACTTGCAAGTGCCGGTTTGTATTATATGCTCAATGTTTATTAATAGTCACTTGCCGCATAAATATTCGTATTTAAATCAATGAAAATGAATTTTTGGAATCCAATTCACGTTCCGGTAGCTTCTTTTGCAATTCAAACTATTTGTCCTTTTGGCCCAGAATGGAAACCCCTTTTTTGTCGTATCGATGTGTCGGTCCACATTATTCGTGCGGGGAATGGCCCGGGGATTTCATTTATTATCGCCCGCAGAATTCATTCCCCCATCATCGCTCAATATTTTTAAGGGAATTGTCGTCTGCTTTCTTATTCTCAAGGGCAAGAAATATCATGGGGAATTTGAAGAGAGTATTACTTGGACGCGCAGCGATTTCACTACGTTTCAGTGTATGAATGAACTTAGGGAATTGGAGGGAACTTGGCAAGTAAAGTTTCCATTCGGGTCCTCTTTGGTTAGCTCAGGGAGTCAACAAAAGGAGCTCTGCTTTCGTCCCACCGTTTCCCGATTGATGACTTGGAATAGGGAAAGTTGAATGGACTTTTACTCGTGATTGTTCTATTTCATATCTGTCACATTTTACCTGAGGCTCTCGAATACATCTGACGTTTGAAATTCGTTACCACTCTTTAGGAAAACGTGGCAATTCCTTTGTTAGCTAAACGCAATTCCTTTGTCGAGTTAAGAAAATATGGTAAAGTTAATTGAAGTCGCTCTAGGGGCTTCCCTTACTCTCGGTTACTGTTAGAGGGGCTTGACGACAGGAAATCAATACAAGATGGAAAATTTCCTCTTGTGTTGTCTCAGATTCCTTCCTGTACAGAAAACCAGCGGCTCGGAGAGACCGGTTCTCGGCGGGAGCATACGCCGCGGTCGCGTCATCAAAGCAGTTTAATTAGTCACCAATCAATTAACTCCACTAAGAATTGAAAGGAGGGGGAATAGTCCGGCCACTCTTGGTAGCTTTGATGTCCCCGATGAGGGCAGGGTTAAAATAGGCAGGGCGGCGGATATTGATGAAATATTTTGACATGGGTTTTACCCCTCACCCTCTCCTGTCGTTGCCTTCTGGCATTCACCCCCCCCCCACCGCAGCCATCTACAAACCCCCCTCCTCCTCACAAACACCCCCTCCCTCCACTAATAGCTTCCCAGTTTTTAACCGGTTCGTGTTTTATGTGTGATGGAATTAATAACATTGACGGGGCCTGGTTCTGGAAAGCCCCGTCTACCTGCCCCTACCCCCTGTCGACCAACCCCTTGCCCCCACACCCTGTCTACCCACCCCTTGACCCCACCCTCTTTATACCCACTTCTTTCCCCCATCCCGTGTTTATCTACCTCCTCTACCCAAGCCTTTCACCGACCCCTGTCTACCCACAACGTCCCCACCTCTGTCTAACCACCCCTTGCCCCCATCCTGTCTAACCCCCCTTGACCCCAACCTTTATCTAAGCACTCCTTGCCCCAGGTGCCCAGGATCCCACCCCTGTCTTCCGAGTCATGGGCTTCGTCCCCTATCTACCCCTATGTTGCCCTCATCCCCCTGTCTACCCATCCCCTGGCTCCTGTCTACTCATCCCTTGTCCCCCTGCCCACCCTGTCTTACGACCTTTTGCCCCACCCCTTTATCTCCTCATCCCTTGTCCCCATCTCTGTCAAACCACCCTTTGGCCCACCCCCTTGTCAACCCCCCTCCCCATGTCTACCCGACCGTTGCCCCACCCCCTACCCACCCACCCCTTGTCCGCACCCCTTGCCCCCGACCCAGTGTCTACCAATGCCTGCCCCCTGTAAACCCACCCCTTTTCTCCACCCCCTGTCCAGTGGAGGTTTGGTAAAGCCTGGCCCCTGGGGAAGCCTTAGGCCCCGTGAGATTGATACCCCATTTGGAAGGCCAATGATCCCTCAGCTTTGAGGCTTCATCTGCCCAGATGACTGGCCGACTCGAAAATAAGCCTACTTAGTTTTAATCGTGCAAACACAACGGGTCAGTGCCTGGAGCTGTGGTAAATGATGTTGGTAATAGAAGGTCTGTCAACTGTAGTACAACCGTAGTGCACTGTAGTAGAGAGTGTATTACGAAGTTAACCTTGAGTGGTCTACTGAACCGCCGGTCCACAAACCATTGTTTGTTGTATTTATCATCCGTCTCCTTGAATAAATTGTACTCACGAATTGAGACATCCTAGAGTATATTATTAGGGAGTATTTTTGATCTGCAATCGTAGGCACACCGATGCATTTACAAACCAATATACTGAATATCTGATGAAAGAGTGTATTTTCCTTTTACAATAGTTTTGAATTCCCTATATCATGGATTTGAAATCCGTATACCATGGTTATGGTAATGTTTGATGTGGCATTGGGGGTCTTATGATAAGAAGAAGAAAATTTTACACTATGATTCCCCATCTGGTCACAATCCATAGCGACTCAAACAGTGACTAAAAAATCTCAGGTTCAGAATTTCCTAAACCAAAGGGAGGAAAATACACGCAATAAACAAAACAATTCAACAATAAGTGAAACAATAATATAGACCACAGGTCGGCCACTTTCGCCTGATGAGACAAGTAATGTCAAAACTATTAAGTCAGTTTTGGGCAAATAAAACGCTTTTGCCCAACAAACCGCAGAGAAAAGAATGATTCGTCCGAAACACACCAGATAGCAGGTAGCAGTACACTGGCAACCAGAGCTACACAAAGTTAGCTCTGGTCAGGTTAAATAAGCGACCGCCTTGACCTATAGTGGGAACTGTTTGTTACTCTCCTAACCAGATCTTTCATACCGCTTGGAGAGTGTGTTATGTCACAACCTCGAAGCAAATCTTTATCAATTTGTTAGCTATGAATATTTCATATTAAGTATGTCTGCTGTTTTAGTATACATAGAACAAAAGTATTTGGCACCCCGAGTGATCCCGTGTGGGATTTAACCCGACCAATCCCTATATCACAGCTCAGCGTAGACATGGGTCGGTTGCCAAGCTAGTGTACAGTATAAGTTATTATCCCACCCCTAATATAAAATCCCATAGGCTTAACATTGGGTTTCCGTATGCCACGCTGACTGGCATACAGAGTTCTATATGCCACTAGTGGCATACAGCATTGTTATCACGTAATATTCCAAAATCGAGGAGATAGGGTAGGATAAAATCAAAACCTGATTCGTTTTAATCTTGGCCACCGCATGCCACTCCTGAAGTTTTGGCTCCGGACTTCATTCGGCTTCGCCTCATGAAGTCACTTTGCCAAACTACAGTCGTGGAATTTGGTGGACAAGATTAAACCTCATCCAGTTTTACGATAATTCCCAAAACGCCCACCAGGGCAGAACTCGCCCACTACCACAGTAGGCGCGTGGCGCCACTGGTGAGTAGAGCCCGAACTCAGAATAACACACTGCATACGATTGGTCCGACGACATTCCCGCCCCTCTTTATCTGTAAAAATTGATAAATGAGAAGCCGGAGAAATGGTCAGCTGACCTTTTGAATCAATGAGGGTCTAACTTTGTGAAGGAAATTAAACACCTGCAAAGCAGGGAACCTGGAAAATGACGGTCGCGACCTGATTGATGGTCGCGAGGTCGCCACGTCCTTTCTATTCGACATTTATGTATGGTGGAGTTTTAGGTACTTTACATGAACTTTTCTGCTTAGCTGAGGTTCATCTTAGGATGGTATACTCGAATTTCTGGACGTCTGTCTAAGTGTACCTAGATTGTTACTACTGGGGCAGCTTCAGGGAGTAGAGGTGGCGGTTATAAATGGATACTTTGCTTCCCAACATTAATCCATTCAGAAATGATGCCTTGAGTAATTCCCCTCCATAAGGGGAATGATGCCTCAAAGCATTCCCCTGCATAGGCCGAATGAGGCTTCGATTGCTACATTACCATTGGCATTTTCTTTATCAGAAATACTGAATAGATAATCATGAAGCTTGTATAGAATATATCATAACACACGTTATCCTAATTATCACCGTTTAGTTTATATACAGATATTCTATTCGTCTCATACACCCCCACACATACACATACCCAGGCACTCACACCTACTCATATACCTGAACAAATACACATAGATCTACTCACACTCATACAAAGACAAACACATAAACTGTCACATACCTCAGCAGCAGAGACACGCATCTACTCACAGAGTTTACAGTTGGACCAAACTAATAACTTCCCTATTGGATCACCAGGAAACTAATGTTACTCTGTGGCAATGTACCAGCCAACCTAGGGTTTTTCATTCTACCCAATCATATTACTGGAATTTTCAGTACTCACCTTCAGTATAACGTTTCCTTTCGATGTGGGATCATCGGGATTCTTGAACCAGAAAAAGGACGAGTCCTTGTACAACCTACAATAGACTCTCTTCCATTTTTCTCCCATGAACCCCTCTGAAAAGAGAAAAAGGCCATAATTAAATCACTGCAAAGATTTGGAAATATCATGTTGATCTATTCAAAGGTGAAACAGATTTAACATCCAATGAATCACATATGAGTCAGCTTGTTAGGGTTTAGAACTAATGTTGGCGTCTTCAACTGAAGCTTTGCTTTCATATCTTGTTTTGAATGGAGCATTGGGGATTGTGTACTATAATCCAAAACTAGTTAATATTGTATTCATCATCTTCCTTGATATATACAAACTTGAAGGAAATATTGTAAATCGCCATTGCTGTGAAATAAAAATATAATGCAGGCTCCATCTAGATAAATAAAAAAAACCACGACAGTCAGAGGAACCGGTTTTAATTGATAATTGTCAGTATTTGAAAATCTGCTGGTGGCGCCACTGTGATATGTCGGGTATGCCTTTAAGTTCTGGTCGTGTTTGGGGATCTCAATCCAGGGGGCGCCACACCGCAAGTACCCCGGGGCCCCCTCTACCGGCAGTAGCGGGCACTACACCACAGCCCCATGGGCCTAAGCGCAGTTCGGTAAAATGCAAAAACCCTGTTCCGTATTTCAGCCTATTCTGAAATCACGCTGAGAGCGAGAAGTCAACGAGATCTCCATACAAATCAAACCGGAGGAGAAAAGGAGGCGAGGTTGTAACGGGTTCGAGCTGGTCCGGTGGTGTCTCGCCTCCCCCGAGACTTTGAGACGTGACCGTGATCGGGAGAGTGCTTCCGGTAGGGTCTCTATTCACTCTGCAACCACAGGCCTAGTTCCTACCTCTCCCAGCATTGTCTGAGTTTCCCATTTAAAGTGGGCTCTAGAACCACTAAGTCCGTTCGACAGTGAAGCATCTTGAGTGGAAAATAAAACGAGACTGGGAAAACACTACTGAAAAGGCCACTTTGAATCAGATTAACAAATATATTTTTATAGTCAGATTAAATCATTATCAGAAGGATTCTTTGTAGTGATGTAAGTCTCTAATCTTATTATGCACTGAGTATTATGTACTTGATCTCGTGTCTAAAATTAATCTTACTTTGTATTCGATACATTCAGGGATCCTGGCACCTTACCCGAGGCATGACAAAGAGCGATGTGAAAAATGGGTATAAATGAATTGGACATGTATAAAGTGGAACATTCAAGATTCCAGAGTATTGTCCTTAAAAACCAACAAGATGACTGTCATTTTCAAAAAATATCTTTTCTTAATTTCAGTAGATGGATCTAGTTCAAATTTTAGTCTTTTAACAATGATAAATGCTGCATTTCAGTGATACCTAACCAAGCATTCTCAAAGATATCACTTAAACAAGAATGAAAACTTCCTAAATTTCTCCCTTTAACAAGAGGGGTGGATGCAAAGTACCATATCAGTGATTCTGAGCCATCTTCCTGTCAGAATATTTTCCTTTAAGAAGAGGGGATGTATACAAATTTCCACTCTAACAGTATGAGCTGGTGGAAGGCTAACAGCGATTCACATCCAGTTCTCCTGAACTTTCTTCTTTAAGAAGAGGGGATATATTCAAAGTTCCCCTTTAATAGCAGGAGCTGTGGCGAGCCTATAAATTATTAACAGCCAGTTTTCCTGAACTTTCTTCTTTAAGAAGAGGGGATACATTCAAAGTTCCCCTTTAATAGCAGAAGCTGTGGCGAGCCTATAAATGATCAACAGCCAGTTTTCCTGAACTTTCTCCTTTAAGAAGAGGGAATACATTCAAAGTTCCCCTTTAACAGCAGAAGCTGGGGGAAGCCTATCAGCAATTCAGAGCCACACAGATTGGATTACGGGCCTCATAGACGAGGGCAGGAGCTCGTGAAACTGAAAACCCTGTCTCCATCAAACCATGCCATCCTCGATAAGACGTCTACATGCTCCAGAAAATTAATAGGATATGAAAATATAAAACCAGCCTCTTCCCTGCAGACCCCCCTCCCTCCACTCTGTGCCCCGCTGCCGTCATGCACGACTAGGTGTGGCCAGTGGTGCGTGAAATAGATGCCTAGTTCTAGAAACCCGCCTTTTACGGCTTATCTGTAGTCGACACACGCTGAAAGCTCTAATGAAACAAAAACCCAGAGTATTTTTTTCTGGTTTTGGTTTTTTGTGTTCAACGATTGTGATTCTCTTACTGCTCTTATCGTGTTTCTACCCCACTTCAGGTGGTCTGCGGTAAAAAAGAACACCTCGGATGGAAGGGGAGGGGTCTGTCTCTCTCCACAATGCCTCGCCAGGACGTAATTGGTAACAGGGACGATAGACCTTCACGGGGATTGTACGACTTGCATTTAAAACAATTCGTAAAGTGTATTTTGTGAAGCCACTCATCAGTGCTATTCAGTGGACAGCCTAATGTGCTTCTCCTCGAAAGACTGACAGCACTTTGAGATTCATGAAGTTCCTCGGCCTTTTAGAGACACGCGAATTGAATTTGCTAGCTCAGTACTTCCTGTGTAGTTATTTGTTAAACAATACTTTTATACTCATTTCATCTAGCTGTACATCTTATTTTGTTGCCTGTAGTACAGGTACTATGCAGGACTTCGTCTGCATTCATTCCAACATAGACTTCGATGACAATGAAGGAAGGTTGAGTGGTTATTCGTTTCCATTACAAAAATATGATACAATTTATTAAACGTAGTCGTATTTCAGGAGGCAAATGCGGATATGTGTACGAGGCAACACTGATTTATGAATATGACACTACACTATCTCCTACACTATATAAGGTATTCTATAATGTATACTTTATCGTTAATTTTACAGTCTAAGACTGAGTGCGGTATTGTTTTTCGGAAAAGGCTAATACGATTTTTCTTTCAATCTATGTAAATTTTACATGTGACTTGTACAATTACTGATTAATATGGGTAATGAAAGCTATCAGCGCTACTATATTACAGGACCTGAGATTTGCGAATAATTAATACATGTAGTCGTAAAAGCACACCATGCACTAGCATCAGGACAGGCGCATGATCACAACTTGTGGGTTTCATCACATTCGCCTGTGGACTAAAGAAGAAACCAGCAAGGTTTGGCGAAGGTTATCATTCTCCATGAGTTTGACAGATAGCATTCAAACGAGTTGGAGAACAACGACTTCGACCAAAATGAGTTGCTTTCTGTATTTATCTCACCCCTGTAGACACTAAAAGAAAGGACGTTGCACAGGATATAGACCGTGGAGTACGGACTATGATACTCGTTGGGGCATGGAGAACGAGTTCCCAATGTTAAGACCATGAGACAAAAATACCAGGGGTGAGATAACAAGCTTAAGACTACTCGCGGATGGATATGGGCCAAACAGATGGTCGTTGTACACCTAAAAAGATGTTATACTCAGTTATAAAATAATTACATTGAAGAACAAGAAATGAATGAAAGATATGCAATATGTAGTACATTTGTACTAATGTATACAAATATCCATAAAATCATGATTATAACGTTATGAATAATGATATTGGTGTGAGAAAATGAGAAAACCAATTTCATGGGGTTGGGTATATCTCCAGGGTGTTAATATGGGGCAGGGTTTATAGATACCGATAAAGATAAGCAGAGACTACCCCGTGAAGCACGCAGCAGCATGATACTATACGTCGAGTTGTCGTCCTACGCCTCACCAATACACTACAACCCCCGCCCCTTTGTCCAGGGCGCCTCTAGCGGCAGGTGTGAGTACCAAGCCGGGATCTCGCGTTAATTGGCGAGATCGAGAACACAGACAGTTGGAGGTAAGCTGACTGCCCGGGGTCTTAGTCCCCCTGGCGGAGAATTAGAGCAGCGACACGCTAATGGGCGTTTCCTGTACGCGGCGTCTTACCTGTGACGTCACAACCGGCGCAGATACCGAAACGAGGCCTCGTCACTGATAGTGCAGTAAGCTGGTGTCAAGGTGGGCAGGATGGTGTGTGGTGATGGTGGGATTGTGCTAGAGAGTGTGTCACTATATCTGCTTAGAGAGTGTGTATCTTATATCTGCTTATTGTAACCTCATCATTAAGACTATTCTGGTCATAAGAGAAAATGTAGTGAGTGAGCCCGTAGTTGTCTTATAGCCACAGCCCAATGCCAGAAGCGGAGGGATTTAGTTATAGGACCAAAGGCCAAGAACGAAATCGCTAAGGTTAGACTCACTACGTTTTATCATTATCATTATTGTTGTTGTTGTTGTTGTTGTTATTATTATTATTATTATTATTATTATTATTATTATTATTATTATTATTAGTATTATTATTATCATTACTACTACACATGTATTATTATTTTCCTAAAAATACTAAAACCAACGCCATTTTATTCAATTACTAAGATATCAATTCAAAGCCCATTCACTACGTCTCAGTAAGCCCGAACACTATTTATACTGCCTGCCTAGCAGCGGGTAGTTTTTGTATAGACGTTCGGTCATAGGTACATAATAATGTACGAAACTAAATCAGTGTGAATGTACATGGCTAAAAGTATCTAAAGTTGGAAGCAGGGCTGGAGAGTGGAGAACGGGGTGAGCGGAAGGTGGGAGGGGGCTTCGAGTAGTTTGCTTACCCGCTGCAAGGTCGCGACCCCAAGTGGCGCAGACAAGAACTAGACTGCGTGACCAAGGTCACAATAAAATGTGATATATGTGTGACCTTGAGCGTGAAGGTCATTGCGGCGGCGGCACACCGGCATGCGCAGAGAAAACTAGCTTTGCTTCAGTAGAATACGAAACGAATACGAAACTAATCCGTTAGCATGTGTGTCCTGTGAGTAATTGTGTCACAACTGGTCGGTGCGGCACCTGCGCAGAGGCGTATCCGGTTTTGTGTCTGTTTAAGAAGAAAATATGGGTCTACGAGGAACTTGTAAACAAGTTGGTTTGAGGCAATTTATGGGGAAACACCCTGAGTGGAACCTGGAGAACGTTGTCATATATAAGTCCCTTCATTCGGGAATAATTTGTGCACGGAATATCAAATACGAGTGAATGTCAATGTGTTAAATCCTTGACGTTTAAATAAGCCTGCGTTTGTGTCTGAACTTTGCAGCGGGATCGACATGAATTACATTTCATCTCACAGGAATCAGAAGTAAGTCCTCAAATATCTACACATAGGGAAAGTCACCTTTTGAATGTAGATAGCTATGAATAATGATATGTATTTTAGATACCGTGTAGAAGGTTCTGAAACTGTAAAGAGTTATGAGTTATGTAAATCACTTTATGTTAATCATCTTGGCACGAACAACTACGTACGTAAGACGATATTCTATTGGTTGTCACGTTGGGCTGCCGACCCCTGTCACCATAAACAGCAACAGTAAATAATTCAACGTGCCCATCTCTTCTCACCACAAGTGCTGCTCCCTGATGGGGAAGTATTGAACGAGGGGGTGCGTTTAGCTTATAGCTTGAAGGAAGGTGCAATACAGATTCTGCTTTTTCAATTGTCGGTTTAGGATATTGGGATTTTAAGTTGATGCATGAAGTCGTATGAATCTTGAGCGGTGGCTGAAGAGTGAAAGAGTCAGCAGACTGGACAGACTGAGGATAAATCCTCTGTCGGGACATTTTATTCTTCCTTCTATTCCGCCAGCTACATATGACAGAACCTACCTCCTTTCCTAAATAGATTTCAACAATTGAGGTTTTGATATATCTTATTCTCAGACGAGAATACACAAAGATAATGGATGTGGAAGAAAACAGACAAGCCAGTTTTATTGAGATTTTTATCTTTGTCATCTATGGTGAACTAGACAGAAAAAAAGGACATTGCCGAACATATACGTGTACATAATATTACCATGGTTTTGATGTGCGTAGTCGTATTCTCCATGTAGTTGACGCATAGTAATGTCTGAACGAAAGCCGGGAGGATATTACACAGCATCAACTACGAGGAGAATACGATCACGCAGATCAAAACCATGGTAATGTTATATTTACTATTCAGCATTGCAAATTTAAGGTATCGTAGGAAAGAAAAAATGGCCCCTGATCTTCACGCCGGGTTTTGACTTTTTTCCCCGTAGTCTCGGAGGTGATTTTGACTATCCATAATATCTTCGTTAGCGATCTCGAGACTCTATACTTTTATAATGAGAGGTTCGTATTAGGTTGATAATGAAGAGAGAGAAACAGACAGAAAGAGATGGAGACAGAGAGACAGAGAGACATATAGACACAGAGGTAGACTAAGTAGGAAAAGCGGAGACAGACATTCAGACAGACACCAAGACAGATACAGAGAGAAAGGGAGAGAGAGAGAGCGAGAGAGAGAAAGAAAGAGAAACAGACAGAGAGACAGAGATAGGTAGATAAATAGATATAGCGAGACAGGGATATATAGAGAGAAACAGGGACAGAGATAGAGAGAGAGAGAGAGACAAGAGATAGACTGATGGAGAGAGACTGCGATAGATAGATAGAGAGAGACAATGATAGATAAGAAGAGATAGACGGAGATTAAGAGAGACAGAGATAGAGAGAGACAGAGACAAAGATAGATAGAAAGAGACAGACAGAGATAGATCGAGAAAGGGAGAGACAGAGAGGCAGAGCGAGACAGAGAGACAGAGGGAGACAGAGACAGAGGAACGATAAAGAAGCCTATAGATACGGGCCAGGGTAGTGGGGACGCTGCATTACATCATATCGATCCCGATTTCACAGTCCGTGCGCATGCGCAAACATAGCCCGCCATTACTGCTGATTAAGGCCGCTCACATACCAGAACGAGGCTACCCGCAAGGCCACCTGGTGCCCGCGTTCTGAACCACGACCCTACATGGGGTCACGTCATTGTTGTGACGTCATCAATGTTGAACGAACACGTCCTCATGCCAAAGTAAGACTAACCTTTTCGCCAAGAAATATAGACCCATGGGCTTCTCCATACAGTTTGAGGAAATAATTTGATGTGACAGAAAACTTTTCAGTATCGTCAAGTGGTGTAGTCCTCTTTATCGAAATCCAATGTTAGGCAGGATAGGTACTCGTGAGAAATGGTCTACGGTAGACTAGTGTAATTGTACAGATAGACATAGACTACACAGTGTTTCATTTCCAGTGTCTAGATGTTAGATTCACTGCTGTTGATTCTTTTGTAGTTTCCTATATTTAACTCACCGAGTCTACTGTCAGGCCTCTTTATTCACACAACTGATGTCAGCCTACTCTCAAGGTTGCCCTATATACTTATGCACCTGTGGCCGTATACCCCACGTATACCGCCGCTCCTGCTCATGTCGTATAATTTACGGCCGTACATCACACTGTGATGTACGGGGTTTGTGGTCACGAGACTAGGTAAATCTTTAGATTATGATAATAAGAAAACAGAAAGACTGCCTTCGTAGCCCAATATACTTGGTAAAAATATTGCTATCATTCTCAAATATGAAGATCGCGTATTTGTGACATACGAAGACCGTAAGCCAGTTTCCGTATACTATAGCACACTTCTAGTTCGACGTCTTCACACAGGGGGCAGCAGCAAGTGCGTCAACAACATGCTGTGTTACGTTTTCGAGGACATCACAAATAACGCCCCTGTTGGTGTATTAGATTGCAGATAGATGGCGCCATCAGGTCCGATAACAGGTACTATATCCGCACGGGGGCGCCACACTACACTGGTTGCCCGGGCGATGATTGGTGCTTCCGGTACAAACGACAAGCGCCCTGACAATAGATGGGTCTCGTTCAGGCCGTTATTTGACGAGACTTTCGGTAAGATCTCACTAATTCTCGTTAACACCTACGAGAATCTCGCCGTCTCTCACTGCGAGTCTCGTTGGAGACCTTCTCAAGGTCATACTTTGTCAGGACCGGGTGACTTCGTCAAGGTCATTTCATCGGTGGCCATTTCTAGAGGTCAATGTTGCTCGTTAAAGCAGGTCCATTGCATGAGGACATTTCAAGGTTATTGTCAGTTTAATACCGCTTCGAACTGCCTCGCTAAATAGGGTATCAAGCAGTAAAGGGCATCGAAAACGAGAAACACGACCGACTCGGGGTGGCCCGCGGGAATGGTTGCAGTTCGAGACATTCTCTAACATTGCAATTAATGCAAACTCTTCATTGAAATCACTGTTCTGGTATCATCTACAGTTAAAACTAATAGCAAATGGTATGTTCATCATTGATGAATGAGCATGGAATTATGAATGAATAACAATTAATTGATTTGGGTTATATTCAGTCGATTGGTCAGTTCCTGCACCCACTTGCAGCCAGTCAACTTGCCATTTCTAGAACTACCTGTTAAGGATCCAAATTCATCAAGCACCAATGGGTCAAGTATTTCGGGCTCTAGTTATTGGTCATGGTCGGCTAGTCACACATCTAAGACGCTGAGACACTGGCACTCTGCTCCTTTCCAGATGTCACAGTGTCAGCACGCAGATGGTGAAGGGTTAGTTTATTGCAGCGAGATCAAAGTCGATGTGACCACCTTAACCTTTAGGCAGCGTATATGAGGGTATAGGGCATGCTCAGAAAATAACAGGATGACGTCCTATCCCAACCTATAGAACCTATCACACGAACACCGCAATTACACCAACTACCTGCGATCCTTCTGCTATTTTCCTCATATTCAATCTCACATCTTCCATTCAGACATTTTTAAGCTGACGTCTGAATACAAATCGATGTTGTTCTCGAGCGTGCTTGATCTGTGATATCATTATTGACTACAACAACAGACTGGAAGATATATCTCAGGACAGAACTGTTGTGGAAAATTAAAAACACAAGCTATACTGGTAAGTTTCTGTCAATAAAGTATTCCATGTATAAACAGCATCAAGTAAGACTACTCACAAGGACTTCTACACATCCTAAACAGAGGCATTAAGTTCTTCCTCAAATTGGGAATTCCCTGATTCCCCCCCCCCCCCCTGACATTGACGGACGAATACCTTGCCCTTAAGTACAAATGTTCAGCCTGATAAGGGCCCCCTACTAACCAGGCCCAAATCGATATCCATAAAGCGTTTTCTCGGCAGCCCGGCCTATGTCTCGTTCCATCCAGGCGGTCCTCTTCGTCTTTCAGTCGCTGACATTGAGGAGAATGTTTCCTTTTTAGTTTGTGGGGTTAGCGGAGGCCGATACGGTGCTGGCAGGAGGAGGAGGAGACGGTAAGATGCATGGGTGTCATTTTGTTAGCGCTGATGTTAGACAATGTGAGTTTGATGGAGGAGAAACTCATTACGGGGTAATAGGCAGAGGCCGGCTAAACCAGCCCAGCAGCTCACCTCTAAAAATAGCAGCGCCGTTCCTCCTCCTCCGCAGCCGCCGTTTAGTAGATGGCGTAAAGTTTCGGCCATCAATCAAATCAGAGCGCAGCCAGCAAAGTGAATATAAATTGTCTTTTTAGGACGCGCCTCGAGCGACGCGCACAAACGCCCTGCTATGAATCTGTCCTAAGTTTAATGTTGTCACTGATGATCACAGGGGCTTTTACTGGGGCGGAGAAAGGACGGCGGTTGTGTTGTGGTTCAGGGGCCTGCGGTGAGGAGTCGTGATCGTATTAATCCGCCAATACCGGAAACGGAACTACTTACAAGCGTTCGTCCTTTATTAAACCCCATCAATTTATTCAACTTTTCCCGTGAAATTCTAAAAATGTCGTTTTAAACCATGAGGTTATTTTCACAAGTCAACACTTGATGGTGAATGTCTATCCACTTGGGACTACTTTCGCTGAGGTATTACTACGTTTTGAAAGTTTATAAAGAGGAGCATGCACTGCACGAACACCATCAGTTTACATATGAATGCGCCCGGCGTATATAAGTGGGTATTTTGCGTATACAAGGTCGTCCAATTCCCCGTGTGTATACGCCTCATCTGTAGGCGTTTATAATCGTCTAGTGAACTGGGCTTCACTGAGTGCGGGTGGGGGGAGGTGGCAGGAAGTGGCGGGGGGGGGGGGGGGGCCGCAGGGGGAGAGCTTCCTACTGAGGACACCTGTACTTCTACCAACACAAAGGGGCGGGAGGCGGCAGGGGCCGAGGGTATTTCCTCTCATATACGCCAGGTGTGAAATATAGCCAAGATGCGTCCGTATATAAGGCCTGGGCGTATCTATATGAAAACAAGTCAATATTCAGCCAATACATGCACTTCCACGATGGCGTATATATGAATAAAATGGTGGTTTTCGTGCAGTGATGGACTAAGACAAGTTGTTTAAATTTCTCGTTCACTCTCTCCCTGTTACGATAACAGCGTTAGAAAAATGGTCCAAGACGAGTTTCACTATAAATGATTGATCTATAGTCATGCGCTGGACTATTTCAGTTGCGCAGGACCTTCCTAGGTATTTTACGCTGGGTAGTCTATGTAAAGCATGCTTTATAGTTTTATCATCCATCATCTGAAATTATTTATTATACTCTGTTTTTATTGCACATTGGATCAATTAATCATGTTTATGACATGTAGTTAAACTGTCCATGCTCATTAACTCTCTCTCCTTCACTGTCCGATTTCTCTTTTTTTATCAGAGAGAGAGAGAGAGAGAGAGAGAGAGAGAGAGAGAGAGAGAGAGAGAGAGAGAGAGAGAGAGAGAGAGTATGTTCATCTTGATCATTCTATAAGCAAATAATATCCTAATTCAAAGCTGGTCTATGTGTTTAGAATAGAATAAAACCATACCACGTACGGGTCCCTGGATTCTGTTTATGCTACCACCGTCTGTTTTAGATGTACATATGTACATGTATATTACTTTATCATCCACCTAATACGGTGTCTCCATACTAAACCTACAGTGTGAAATTCACTGGGCGGAGATTACAGGATGTCGTAATCTCCGCTCTACAGAAAGTGGAGACTACGGGAAAAAGTCCCTTGCATACAAAATAGTGGTCATTTTGCTTTTTATTTGATGTTGTGTTTTGGTTTAGGTTAAAACTACGGCACATTTACAACCAAGGTCTGTGAAACTACGGTGTTTAACCTTTTCAAAGCGCTGAATACACTTCTATATTATGAGTACCGTCTAACCATGCCTCGTTAAACTAATTATCTCAGGGGTATATGACATTACGTATGGCAGGAATTCTAAGAGTCGGTTTTTATGATGAAGTGTGACCACAGCTGCTAAGGATCTGGTTTCAATTGCAGCAGGTATTGGGCTTTGTTCTAGAACAGTAGCGAGCATAAATGTGGATATTGAAAGGACAACGAGAGCAAACAACACGTTTAAGTGACAGGGCAACAGAGGTTCAGGTAGAAGATAGAGCACAGAGGGAAATGAGAATGTGGGAGTGGGACTAATGACACTATGCAGTTCTAGACACAGGGTGAGACTGAGAGAACTCGAAGAGTCGTTGGCTTTCGCGCAGCTGGCTAAGTGCTGCGAGATGGAGAATGAGGGTGAGGTGGGGGAACAAGCCTCGCTATCAGTACCTGTCACAACATGGCTGAACACAGCCCAGCACGCATGCGCCACCTTACGTGTGAAGCAACACACGGCTACGGGGTACGCCCGCTCTACCCCACGGGGTCCTGCCGGCCTGATAAAGCCGCAGTGCCCCCTGGGAGAACACTCCGTCAGTACTCTACCGCAAACATTCCCATGAGCCCCCGCGCGGCCCGCCTGGCCCACAATTCCCTCGGGGGCATTCTGAGCATGCGTGCCGACAGCAGTTTTTACATCCACTTCCGGTCGTTTACTCTCCGGAAGCTGCACCTACAGAACTCAGATAGAGGCTGGGAATATAGTCACGTGATCGTACCCGAGGTTATGCGCGGGAAAAGGGCGAGCGGGGAACAAGCGGCGCGCGGTTATCGCTAATGAAAAATAACGTCTGCTCAACGAAAAACAATTATTGCCGTCTTGTTAGACTTAACGAAGCTTGAAACGCCCCCTAGTTGCGTGCGCAGGTTTTCTGCGTCTATTAATATGCTGGGTGCGCCAGTCTCTTCTTTTCTGCAATGTCTGAATTGTTTGTCGTCTATAGAACCGCCTTGGCTTGGGCTCAAACAACCCATCGTCATCCTGCCTCTCCGACTTGATGATCAATAGTCACCACCTGTAAAACAGAGTTCTATTTACGACCCCTGAGAGCGACTTTCTAATTGAGAACTTGAGAGGGTCATATATTTTACTTTATCTAACCCCCAGACTCAAAACGTCATACGGCACCACTATTCGCATTTATACATTTTTAGTTATGGTCTAGGATGATTACACTGGGAACCAAAGTAGTACCCCACACAATCACAGCCAAAACTCAAAAGCAGCGAAGCACGTACCGTTTTATGGTGAAGCGAAACAAGTCAATCAGTTTCCATCTGTTTCATATTTCATGCCTCTTATTTGGTTTCCACAAGTTTCCATTTGTTACGGCCAGTTCTCAAGCCATTTTGAAAACTTGAAATGATTTGAGGCAGCTAATTGGGCAAACTGGAAAGCAGTTGAATTGCAACAGGCACCATTTCAAAATGGAGATTGCCTCATAAGCTTTAATGTTACAAGTCCTGTTACCAGTTTCTACGGTCTTAAGCACTGAACTATGGTCACAGAGATTATCCTCAATGTCCCTGCTACTATCTATATTTGGTGACCTTCATAAAAAACAAATGTTCCTTACTGAGGAATGGGATGTAGGAAGGTCTATGGAGATCTAATTATTCCTAGAATGATCTATACATGTATATCCATTATTGAGATGCAGACAGGTCTTTTTATCCAAATGTTTATTGTTAGGATGCTGATGGGTAAATACGAATGTACTCCTTATTTGGATGTGGACTGATCTATGCAATTCCATTTCCAACCTGGAGAGATCTAGATAGATCCATAGGTGTTGGGGATACACAGAATCCTAGCCACATCTATTGGTTATTCAGGCATCGCCATAGAGGTCTACTCCGATCTATTTGTTATGAGACTGTAGGATTTACGCAGTAGTGGTGGCAGGGCAGACCGTCTCGGCAAATTACTGCAGCGAAACAATCCGGCCATCAATCCCTGCTTTTACGCTTGTACAGGAAGGCGTGTATTCATGAGGATGTGTCAGTAGCTAAGTGGCGCAGCCCTTATGGAACAGGGCCCAGATAAAACAGAGCACTGCGCTGTTTAGTACGGCATGCGTGAGTGCACCCACCGCATTGTTCTACCGGCCCCGCCCCTGACAGTGACCAATGAGAGTTTTGTGTGAGGACCGCGATTTCAGCCAATCACCGCACGAGATGGATAGCGCCCTCGATCCCGTCAACCAATCACCATGAAGAAAAACAATGTCATCGTCGTCCTTAGCCAATCACATTATGGCTTATATACGATGGTGATATGAAGGGCGACACTGCGTTTGTATAATACAGGCATGATGGACGATATCTGCAATGCAGATGACGTCATTAGATACCAGCAGAGAGAAGGCTAAATCGTCAGGCTTCATGCGAACTACTGGTCGTTGAGTTTAGACTAACTTTCAGTGGCTGGTAGCTCGAAATTGCAACTAAAATAAGACAGCAAAGTATTTCCTCGGGAACCAGCGATATGGTCGCTGGTCACGTGGACCAGCGGACGCTAATGGCGGACGGCTGGTGCGCGGCAAGCAGCGGGAGAGCTGCGGGTGGAGAGTAGCGGATTATGGATGGAGAGTGATGAGCGTGTAGGGCGGAGAAGAGGTTAGAGCGGGGGAGGGGGGCAGGTGTTAGGAGTCAGAAAACCGCGGGGCGAAGGTAGTAGCAGGCATGATCTCACCCTTGCTGTTTTTACACCATAGACTTAACATTGGGAACTCGTGTCCAACGCCCATTGAGTGTTTATAAAAAAACAAACTCAATCGGGGATTATGTCAGAAAGGTTAGCCCATTAGTCAACGTGAAGGGTGAGACCAAATAGGACACCTATGAAAAGTGTGGTAAAAAAGATTTCGCTATGGTTCGGACGTCTCCTCGTTCCCGGTGGGGTGTGGGGGACAGCTTCTAGCGTAGCAGAAAAATTTCTGAGAAGACATATTTTGATTCTGTTTGCTGTATTGAGTCTACAAAGGACCAGACTATGGAGCCCAATACCAAAGTTTAATCTAATGAGTCATTGTAATACTTAGAAGAACACAGAACCAAGTAATGGTTTTCAGCACTCAGAATTATAGGCGTTCAGGCATTTTGACGGGGGTCTCTTCAACAGCTGTTGTCATGGTAATCTGACCACTTGCCAGAGCGACAACAAGTGGAAATGTTAACTAGAAGGATGGATCTACAAGATAAAACATTAAAACAAATGTTTCCAGGGGGGGCAGCCAACTCCTTAAATAAGCCTCTTTTCCAGATTGGCCTAGGGACTATATAGGCGGTATCCTTTGATGTTTATATACATATATACCCTCTCACATCCCAGCAAAACGCTGTACCTCCCCACACCTCACGTGACACCCTCCCACGACCGCTGCCGGGAGAGAGTAGAAACATCTCACCTGCTGCATGCGTGCGCATAAAAACCCTACTTCAGTCTGCGCCTGCGCAACCTATGTGACCTCAGTGTGAAGGGCCATGGCCCTCAGGGACAGCAGGGCTTTTAACCAAACTGACGGCTGACTGTAAACGGCTGACTGAGATCTGCACACCTCTACGCATGCACAATGACTGAACTGTAAGCTCTGTATGCGATGTAAGTGCTGAACATTATACATCGTAGAGTTTGGTTGATTTAGTGTATTTTCAACTTAATCTAAGCTACAGAAACTGCCAGGGCAAGTCGGATATGATTGGGGGAGATAATAGTTGTTACATAATGGCATGGGAAATACCTCTTTTCATATAAATACACTTCGTTCTTGGGGTGGTAGTAATGAGTGATTATTTTCAAGGGTGGGTATTTTTGGATGAAGAAGCCATGATGTGTTGTTGCAGTAAATGCTGAAAATCGATGTCCCAGGCAGTGAAAACTGCAATTATTTCTTTTATATGGTGATGATAAACTATTTGAATTTTCCATGAGTATAGCGGGTCATTTTCACAGATGTCTGCAGATGATAAGCCGGATGTGTATGAAGATGGATTGTTGTTGTCCTATAACTACGACCTTAGTTAAATAAATTACCTTGAACGCCAATTGCTAAGGGGTCACTAGCCACGTTTTCTCTTATTACTTGGGACTATGGGTATTGGAGGTTATAATTGTAAAGGATTATGAGTAGTGGGTGTATCATTTGCGTGAGTTATGACTATCCCATGCTATTATGATTTTGGACTATGAGTATTTGAGGTTGTTATTGTTCGGGATCTTGAGTACCAAGCGGTATCATTTTAGGCGATTATAACTATGGGAAGATATCTCATAGCTTTGGTCTGTTGATATTGGTATTGGCAGTTGTTATTGTTCAAGATTATAAGAACGGGGAATATTGAAATGGCGCATGGGATGAATAAGGACTACCAGAAAGAGATACAGGAAGTCAAGACGGAAAAAAGGATTCGTGACCACTAATCACGAACTGCATTCATTAGACGGTTTGCTAACCAGCCGGTCACCAGCACCGACACCATCTACCCTAGCGGCCACTGACGGCCTTATCCGTCATGCCGTGGGGGGGTCCATTAACAGCCAATCAGAGGTTAGCGATGCCGGTCACTGCGAGACTGGCCTCACTTCCGGCTTATCACGCCTCACTCCGTCCCGCCATGCTGCTCGCGGCGTTAATGATCTGAGACTTCCGGTGGGTCCCTGATCCTGGCCAACTGCACCTATTATCGCCCAGCACGAATGGCCCGGAGCCCCGTTGAGGCAGTGGCCCCTGGAGGTCAGGGACGCCCGGGCCGTAGACGGGTCCCGCGTCGGGGTCTCCTTCATCCTTGTGTAAGTGGCCGGCGTCTTCTGACTGCCGCCTTCCCGCCATACTTATAGGCCATGAGGGTATAGTAGGGACATTGGTGGGATTCAAATAGTGTTTCCCTAAAACATCGCATAGATTGACCTGTGCTGCATATCTAATTAGTGTAAGTAAGTATTTGTTTGTAAATAATAACTAAAGGAAAACATGATCAAAATGATTGAAAAGGAAATCTCTGCTTGATTGAAGTGGGTTTTGATTTCCCTTCCATATGGAATTCTATGGAATCTTCACTCATATTCTAGAAGTAAAACATTTTGCCCAACTTTTAACAATATATCTGAGAACATACGTCAAAAATGAAAACAGATAAATTATCTCAATAAATTCAAAATATATATAGCAATAAAGCCCATAATCTCTGGTTTAATATGGTACCTTTTGCAAATCTGCATCTTTTTTACAGCCTAAGTTATGAGCTTTTGTATATCAAATAAAAAAATAACTAGTTTTCAGTCCCCAACATGGTTTCGCGGCCTATAGCATGGTCTACGGCCGCCCGGAGCGTCAAATGTCGTCTGCTCTTAGCACAGAACGTCGTAAAATAACTCGTTCAACGCAGTCACTCTCCTCCCCGATGTGACGTATGGGAATGTCATCTCCGAAGCAGAACTTATAACTGGTTACAGCGAATCAGTCACAAATCACACCCTAAGCACAGGTCGATGTAAGGCCCCTGTCAAAGGTAACTGAGAAATCGCTCTCCCACCAGATATACGGTATTGGTGTATAATTTACTATTCAACGAGACCTCTGTTATCTATGGCCTCTGTAATCCTGCTGCTTTTATGGGAAAATACCCACGTGTTAACACTAGTATGACAGAAACCAGAAAATTTATGGAATGTGGAAAAATCTCCTTGAACAATGTTACACAGTCTCCCTAATCATGTCCGAATGATACAGGATTAAATGGGATATGAATGGTGACGGTAACAAAGGAGATCATATATCATTACCTCGCCACAGGTACAAGTTTGGCCATAGAAACAGCATTAAAAAGTACATGCAACGATCGACCACATAAAGTGCCTATACTATGCCATCGTCTGGGCGGAGTAATGGAAGATGACATCATAAGTAATTAACCAATCAGCAGCTATGATTTCAGAGAGCAGCGAGATTTTAACATGGAGATTCATAGGTTCCTAACTAGACTTGAGAAGTTATTTCAATTATTCTGACATTTTGATGCTATTCTAACGGCATGAAAAGTGTGAGATAAATTCAGAACTGTACTCGAATCATAATATACACAATACTCCACTCCACCGTAACCGTTACTCGGCTTCACCTTGATGATGATTGCGGCACATCCAAACTCGTGGAGTATTGTGTATTCATATGATTCTCGATCCAGTTGTATATAAATATTTTACAGAAATTACAAGATTGTGTTTAGTTTAGTAAATTTAATTGACGAAACAATGGAAGATGGGAAAACTTTTCCCATAAATCAATATCCTAGAGAATTCAGCAGAGGAAATTTATCCTCATTATAAGTTGTGACTCATTAGTATACGTGTATATATATATATATCTAATGAACCCAACGACGAAGCAGATAATAAGTTTACCTTTTTACTTTTCGGTAATCAAATGAACTAAGAAGGATAGAGTCATATGTGTAGACTATGTAAGTTTTGGTACTGGATATTTTAATTAGAGCAATAGACTAAAAGTGCCGGATTGGAAAACAGATCTCTGCTGACAGAGCGGAAGCAGAAGATCATTAATTACTGGAAGGCAGGGATTAATAAGATAACCGCGATTACTGAGTCTGCATACTACTGAGTGCATCACATACCTCCTAAACCACAGATGTCACTTTTCTTTGGTGAATTTTCAAATGTACATTTCTGACAGAGGGCTCACGTTTTTCAGCGCCACCTGCACGGACCCCTCCCCCCCCCCCCCCCCCACTACACCAAAAATCCTATTTCTTAATCTTTAAATCACTTTGAGTATATAATAAAAGAGTTCACGGTGCACAATGATACGCATTGCCTGATCATACAACACAATACCCCGTTATGTTATCATCATATACAAGATACTAAGAACTATATTCGTCATTAATGGAGGGGCATGGAATTATAAAAAAAAGACCAACGAATACAAGGTTTGCGCTTTATCGAGTATTTACCGAATATTAATTTGCTGTAACCCACATGACAACCATTTCCTTATACAATTGCTTTTGGAGGGTCCAAATACATATGTCGAACGCCGGTCGATCACTGAGGCACTTTAGTCGGTAGTGATTGTCATTATCATCTGGGCACTCCTCTCAGGTGCTAATATACTGGTCTTCTGCACCTTACCAATATCACAGACCTTGCACGCAGATAGTGAAGTGATCGTATTTGCAGCAAGCTGGAAGTCTATATAGCTCTAACCTAGGCAACGCATCTGAACGTGTATGCCACGCTCATTAAAGAAGTGAAAAGGTTATGGGAAAGTTTGTCCAATGGGAAGGCTTGTGTTATTTTGCATTTTAAGGGGCGTCACCGGGTGTGATCTACCATAAACAAGCCGCCATACGAGCATGCACTCGTTGTTTACGGGCGGGCGGATATGACGTCATCCCACATCCCCAATGACACTGTTAGCGATATGACGTCAGTCATGTCCCGCCCGAGGCAATTTCTAACCACCTCCAACCAGGGAATGAATTAAGCATCTGTGTGCACGAGGCACATGAACAGAGATCTCTACTGTCAGTGTCACTGTCAGTCGTGTGAGTCCGCTGTCAGCGTTAAATATTAACCGGCGGCGCAGTCAACTGTCAGCGGGCTAATTGAGGAGAGTGTCGGGCGGGCGGGGGACACTCTGGGGCCCGGCCCGACCCCCGGGGTCACTCCCTCACACGCTGTCACTAATGGGCGTGCCGACAGGGCCGCTGTCAACTCGCATCAGCCGCAATTGACATCAGCCGTGGGCGGCGCGCGGATGAGAGTGAGCGATAATTGGTGGTGCGGGATTAGTGGGCTGAGCTGGGCGCCTAAATCCGGGTGTATCCGTGGGTAGGTATGTGCTGGTGGGGCGTTTAGGAGGCGGGGTGGGGGCCTGATCTGACATCATGCATGTAGAATCGTGCGCTGTAGGGCGAGACGGGTAACAGACAAAGGGATCTCCAGGTGGTTAAAAGCATATCCTACAATTTTACAGTGGCGCCACCTGGTGATGTTTGGATATTGTTAATTATCCGTAAAAACTGGATCATTTGGTTTCATACTAATGCCAATGAACAAATTTAACGTTTTGTGCAATCCATCCTTACCCAATAGGTAAATTAGACCGATTCACATTTACTAGATTTACATAGGAAAGGCATTGAAACAAAACACAATTTTCTTGCATTCTCTCAGGAACAAGACTTCCGATCTTTAAGCTAGTTAGATATACGTTCTACAACACTTTGGGATCATAATATTCAATCCTACGTCACTAAAGGATCTATAAATAAAACTTCTCCAAAAATTACATCATGGGATAAAATAGTTTGTTAATTCAAAGCTCCATAAATATATATACGTTTATAAAACGGTTTTGACCAAAATAGATATTCGATGAATCAAACCATGGATCTCCCATATCATATGGTAAAATACAATTAGGACAATGAAACCACAAAGAAACGGGTACATCAAACAGCACAGACATTACACAGAATGTGAGTGGATGTACTATCGAATTATATTTACATAATTCAAAAAAATTCCTTTTTGATTTCTGTTTTGAATGAACTTCCGCTTCTTAGGTTTTGAGTTTCATAGGGAAGTTTTCATTATAGTTCGATCCCGACATATTGAGCACGAGACAATTATCTAAATATTTACATATACTCCATGTTATCATGAATGATGAAAATTTGATTGTTTCCAGAAAATCTTTTTCAGAAGATCTACCGTCTTACATTTTCAAGAGATGCATTATCACTAATACTCAAAGTGATTATAACTGTAATCATATCAGGCTTTGTTAGTCTTATCTGCATTGGCATTCTTCCTGGGGAAAACGGGAAACAAATTTAAAAAAAAGTGCTTTAAAGTTTTCTAAGGGAAGAAACCTCATACCCACTTCACAAAAGTTGAGTTTTTACCAAGGGAGGGGAGAGAGGGTTGGGAAAGTGTGATAACTGTGGCAGGCGGCGTTATAACTTTTTAACAGAGCTGTACAGTCCCCCTAATCTGACACGCAGGCGCACTGAACATCAGACATTTTATTCACCCACGGGCACTGATTGCAATCTTCTTTTTTCATTGGGATAAAAAGAAGTTTTCTAAGACAAACGGAGAAGAAACTTCCAATTCTAAGTGTACATCTCTCAGGAGGCAAGGTTTGTAGTGTAATTACAAATGCCAATTTCATTATAAAATCTTTTTGTCACTTTAAAATATGGTAAGTTAACTATGTTAACTTAATTGAATTCGGCAATCTACAATGGTGTCCAGATGCCAACGTGATTTTGACGAAGTTTTCGGACTTTGTATTCCTCTATTACGGTTAAAATCCCATCGCAAATTGGCAACATGCGTGGTGACCTATTGATCCCCGATAAGAAAACAATAGGTAGACAAAATGGCCGCCGATCTTCTAACGCGTTACTTTGCACGCTAGTTGATGTTTCTGGGCACTTTATTTCGCAATCGCCTCACAGATTATGACTATTCATATTCTCCTTGGTAGTGATCTCGAATCTCTATACATTTACAATGACAGGTTCTTATAAGGTAGACAATAATTCTATTCGATGGAGGTCCTGTCATAGGTCTGTACCAAACAGATTCTGGTGACTGAGGGCCGGGTGGCGCCGGGGCGGGCAGGTTAGTGTTACGCTGATGTACATACATGGGCCGCAATCATCACTTAGTTTTGCCTCGGTGACGATTGCAGCCAATCCAAACTCATAGAGTATTGTATTTTTATACGATTCTAGATGTAGTTCTATATAAGTTCTTCAAGAAATGTACTATGATATCCGTGTTGGAATTATATTGGAAAAAGCCCACTGATTGGGACAGATGGCAGTGTGGTGGACTGACAAGTTATGAAACTCAAACAACTCATATATTATGAGTTGTAAAATATAGGAATGGTTAAATGAGCTTCACAGACGATCCAGCTGTTTCTTTGTCAGCTTTAAACCACTTCATAATGTGAATCCACATTTGATTAGACTGCCCCTTCGAGTGAGCACATGTGTTATGTTGACAAACAAAACCCTGTAACACATGAGGTGCTTTCCACTGAAGAAGGTGATCTCTAGGACTATGCCTGATTTGAAATTATCAAGAGACGTCACGAGTTTGAGTCTGAGTTTATTCATGCCACGCATTTTGTTGGCTCCATAATTTCACGAGTCGAAGACGAGCTCAAACTCAACGAGTGGTGTCTAGATTTTATCCTACCCCGTTTCCATACTTTTTCAGTATCAGAAAGTAGTGGCATAAACACCACTTTATGTCACACCCGTGACATAAACAAATCCCATGTTAAGCCTATGGCGTTTTTTATTAGGGGTAGGATAAAACAAACAACCGAAATGAGTGGATTTCATTTACGATATAGATATGTGTATCTCTATATACTAGTAGAAAACAAAATACTCCCTACTAAGTATTAAGGATATTTGAAAATCTGGCATATATGGGCCAGATTTTGTCCCAATCAGTGCAATCCCAAGTCAGTGCAGAGATACGAGCAGCCGCAGGAAGTAGAGCGCAGAATCTCTGCTATGAGAGTGTGTTGTGTGGTGACGGGGTGACGGGACACAAAGGCTCCATGCCGCCTTGCCGCCCTGCCGCCTTGCCGCACACGTCCGTGGGGGTGGTCTATAAGTGGTTCCGATGTGTGTGTTCACTCATACCCACAGCGCGGCCAGTGCACCTCAGCCTTAATAGCGGAGGGGAGAGGTCAGGGTAATCAGGCGCTACATGACACCACCCCGGCCCACACACATCCCAAACACACCACGTAAAGTGCTTACAAAGCAAACATGTCATCTCATTTCTCCGCCGGTTCCAGCCTGTCAGGCGTAGTAGTGACTGCGTGACGCGACCACCCACCGGTTCACAGCGAATCTCATTTACGTGCGGGTGTTGGTTCATGGACTGTCGCCTCCGCCATCTTCCCACTCCCTTACACCCCTCCCCTGTTTACCGCCGAGTGGCGCTGTAATACCCTACCCGATGTAATGAACTTTCCTCCTGTAGTTTGATTTGCAGTCTCCACTTAGCTCACGTGGGACTTGTAACCCCACCTTACCCACACACCCAAACACGATGTCCCATGCCCGTACATAACAAGCAATCTCATTGGTTATATAAGTACGCATGCGCGATGGCGTGGATTGGGAACTGGTTGTAATAAGCATTCTCGTTGGACCATATCGCACGCACGCACGCGCGATGGCGTGGATCGGAGACTGGTTGTAACAAGCATTCTCATTGGTCCATATCGCACGCATGCGCGGTTGCGTGGACTGAGGATAGGGTCAGCGCGCATGGCGTCGGACCGGCCTTGACCCCGATCCCTCGTTGGGCACGCGGGCTAACTAGTTTGCCCGCTATAGACATTCCACCGGCCCGGCGTCTGTTCGGGCTAATTCGTCGGGCTGGTGAGCGGGATGCAGACGCCAGTTTGATGAGGAGTTATGGGACGGGTAGAAAAGCTCTGTGGTTGGAGGCAATGAGCCCTGGCCGTGATGTACTGCGGGGGGAGAGTGAAGGATGGGCACGCACAGAACATCCGCTAGGAGAGACCCTCTTTTGGTCTGCGCAGGCGCGAATTACGTTCTGCGTAATTGAAATAAACAAAGGTTTTCAATCTGGCTTCTCTGGACACCACTTTACAGAAGTTTGGGTAGTGACACAAACTTCAGTTAGTCAGGAGGAAGTGTCAAGTGATTAACAAGCAATTAACAAGTGGTGCTTAAAGTGTTTTCTGTTTTTATTAACACACAATTTTACTTAGATATGTGGTCTTCTATTATTGCATACAAGTCTGGGTGATTTTACAAGTACAGTAATGTAATAATATAGTAATGTAATAATGATGTATGATATATAGTAGGTGCATGTAGGTTGCGTTTGTGATTAACAGGGAATTTGAGATTTAAACACTTCTTTATAAGCAATTTCAAAAACTACTGCTGATTGAATATTTCGCATATGCATAGGCAGTTCATTCCATAGTTTAGCCCCATACTGCATCAGATTCCTTTTATAGCTTTCGAATGAATGAAGTAGCACAAACTACTCCACACAATTAACTCTTGAAAGTAGCATGTGCGACTCTACATTGTTACCTAATGTAGCATATAGTACTGTTTTGTTTCTGTTTGTTTGGGTAGTTTAGCGTCCAATGTACTTTATTAGAGTGACTTTGGATCTGATTCTAACCAAATCTATGAGATGGATCTAGGTAGAAACCTTACCCCTACATATTTACAGAGGGGAAAGTTCTAATTGGTTATGCCATGAGAACGAGAACTTGTTTGATAGCTTTCGAAAAACAGACCTGAATGCCATTGAAATACTGCACAACCGAGGCCTCCGTATCGCATTACTACTCCCGTGTAAGGGAAATTCCATTGAGAGTCTCCATCAAAAAATAAACTTGGACAGACTAGTCATCCGTAGGAAAATCCAATTAGCCTCAATTATGTTTAAAAATAAGAATAACCTAGACTGGCTAGACTGTAAAGCCCGCAACACAAGACTCTCCAAGAAAATTTTGTTTAAAATTGCCAATGTGCGAAGTAACCTAGGACAACGAAGCCCTTATATACGGGGAGCCTTATTGTGGAACTCACTACCTGTAGAATCCCAACGAGTTGATGACATAGAAACCTTTAAACAGCAAATAAGAACTATCACCTGATACCCAGGATATTGGATGTATAAGGTATAGGATAATGTGTCCAAGGATACCTTTCATATCTTCTCATTTTACTCATCTTTCAACCTTCTTATTATCTATTCTATGCATTAAATAACTTCTGTTTATTAATCTGCAAAATGATGTAAACTGTATCTCGATGTAATCTGAACCCTTCAAAATGTATCAGAAAAACTCGCCTCGGTGAGAGATACTAATAAACTATAAAAAAAAAAAAAAAACGATTAACATTTGATATAGCAGTAAGTATACCGCTGCTCGGTATGAATGCGATGAGTGCCTGCAGTGGGACTCGTGCCCACAAAGTCCTGCAACCAAAGTCCAGTGCCTAATCTGGGAGACACATCAAGCGAAAAACGCAGCGATTTCCGGAATCGCCAACACAAAATGGCGAGTATGTGCGCTATTTCTTCATATTTCACATGAAATTTGCTTCCGAGACATTAAAGTATCGGTGGAAGATATTACTATGACATAATATCTCACATACATGCTATTTTGTATTGGCGATTGCAGAGATCATAGACTTAGGTTGCTTGGTGTGTCTCCGGTTTCAACCAATGAAGTAACTCGCCACCCACATAGAGCTGTATCCAATTGCGTAGTATCAGATAGTAGTATTGTACACAATTGACTTAAGTGGCACATGCTACTCTACACAATTGACTGAAGTAGCACATGAAAGTAACCACTGCTCTACAGAACCAGCTGAGTGGATCGACAATACACACGCCATTCTGACGTAGAGCCGATACTTTCTGTTTCTGTTTTAAGTATTTTTCTATGATCTTATCAGAGGCTAAGTGAGCAGCACACACAAGTTCTCCCCCCCCCTCCCACCTCCTACACCGCGCGGTCAAGTAGTCGACCACGCGTCCACAGACGGCTGAGAAGCGCTCCTCAGCCAGATAACATATCACTACGGCCATACCCTGATCAGCCAATCAGGGCAGGGCTTACAACGCCCGCGTCCCTACGGCATGATAACAAATCGCCCGGACGCGATCGCCATCAACCAATGAGAGACGAGCTTACTTTGTGGATCCTCCGACCACGCCCCTACGCCCCCTTGCGGCGTCCGGTCTCATTGTAACACGGATCCTGATTGGTCAGCTGATTACCCTGCTAGAGCGAGGTGCCGGACATGCTGCTATCTTACTAAGCGGTCGGGCAGGGGCAGATAAACTTACCCCCAGCCGGAGGTATCATCCGGACGGCTTATAACACGGCGAGGCCTGACACTGCCGACCTACGAGCCGGCCTAGGGAAGGCCTAACCGGCGTAAGCCACACGCTGAGGCTGGCGCACAGATTTACGACTTAGGTTCACAGGAAATGAGTTAACAAAGTTTGTCTGGCGTGATGGACGTAAATCATCGCCGACATCACGTGACCTGCCATTGAGGGCGCCGCGAGATGGCGCGCAGGTGACGTAGCCACGTGATGAAATGTACATTGGGGAGCACTGATGAGCCCGGCGCACTGCACTGAGGGCTATTTAAAGCGGTGGGGTTTACTGCAGAGCCCCCTACTGGTCGCTCCTGTTGTAAATTGTTGTTTTCACCCCGCTCGGGTAAAGTTCTGAGGGGTTTACCACATTTTAAAGAGGTGGGGTAGGGTACAGACGAGAGAGCCGCAACAATATTTCTGCCAGAGTGGAGAGCTACACTTTATCTCACTCCTCTTATTTTCTCCCGTAGACTTAACATTGGGGACTCCCAACCCAACATTTGGCGTGTTTAAAAAATAAAGTCTCAATGGAGGATGATGCCACAAACGTTAGCCAATTAACCAGTGATTGGGATGAGATGGAATCTGAACTGGATTCGATCCGTAGTTACTGAAAATATGCCATTTATTTTGATTTGCTACGCAATCTCACTCAGCGGCATATTTATAGTGGCTATGGATTCCGATGCAGCTCCTTCTCAGCATGTCCCGTTTGCATCTTAACAATGGTATACATGTACTTTCTAATTTGGAAATTGTGTTTATTGGCCTATGTCTATGCCTACAAGGATTCATTCGGGAAGAGTATGCTGGAGTTGCCTATTTATGGACAAGTTCAATAGAAATATCAGTAATAAAGCAAAAACAATGAAAACTACTCGGGTCTGACTTGAGGCATGAACTGCCAGAGTGAAATCATTTATCAGTGTTCCCCGTCAATTGGAAAACAGGAACCGCTTTAAAAGTACATTTATCACATACTAATATATCCTGTATCCTCTTGGAAGGAGAAACACCTGCTGAAACATGTATCGTGCAAACGACCACGCTGATTTGTAGCGAGTTAAATCTACGTCACAAAAGCATAGCCGCATGTCCTGAACGACTCCTGGTAAGACGGTATAATTTGTGATAAATGGATGCCCAGTGTCGACTCGTTGATGGCCGCCATTACCGGCCTTCCCCGCCCACTTCCGGGGCACGAGGTCAGCCTTTGGTAATGGACGCCGCCAGAAACGTCACAAAGCCATCTGAGCAGACGATATTTCGACCATTTGGAGTTTCGCCATTATTGGTCGAAATGGGCGGCGAAATATTAGTGTAAGAAGCGCGCAGCGGGCGCGGTCACAGACCCCGCGTACCTTTATCTCGTGTCGCGCAGCCAACACGACCCAGATTTAAGGTCTCGCAATGCAGTTTCCAGGGGCGCGGACCATTATAGGCCACTAAAGATTCAAAGGGCCTTTATGAGAGTGCCTCGTGACGGAATTTCCATTGTGAGACCTGGACCAACAGGAAACACTTTACAGAAGGCATGGACCTGGCCAGGGCGGGGTGGGGTGGGAGAGAGAGGAGGGGAGGGGAATAAGAAGAAGGGGCCATGCTGAGGGTAACTAAAACATGATCTTACTCTTCGATACAGGGGAAGTGGAGGACAAGGTGAACTACATGAAGGTCAAAATAAGAAAGCCGGGCGCAATAAAACGCCAAATTTACTGTAAATTAAAAGTAAATATATAAACTTTATTTGTAACAGTATACATCTCAGTTATGATATGTCCCATGCATGGTCTGTTCGTCGTTTGACGCCCAGCCATGGACCTCCAGCTGGCAGAGGCTTACAGTGGGGTGCTGAACGGATGACACTTCACCGCCATCTTGTCCAAACAGCTAATGGTTTTGAGAGGGTGGAGAACTTACCTGAACACGTGAGAGGTATATAACACATGGAGTATCACAACGGAAAGGAGTGAATTTGAATTTCAATAACAACGGATTGTCAGAATTCAGCTTTAAGCGATAATTCCAGACATCTACAGGAACTGGTTTCTGTATGTAGAGTAGGTGGTGCTTTAAACGGGGGCAAACTAGCAGTCATTAAACGATAACGATGCTGCATTCATCAGTAACATGATAAAGCTATTACTACAGACCAGGGAACCTATTTGTACAATGGGACGGGTGTTTTAAAACTCTCTTATCTGCCGAGTAATTCGGTCAGAATAAAAGAACGACAGAGTAGACTGAAGCTGATTGATGTCTTCAGGGTTTCATATGTAAAGGAAACCTGACCCATAAGGAGGTTAGGAACTCTTAACTGTACTCAAGTTATAATCAGGACCTACCCCTCTGGGAGGCACGATAAATCATAAATATACACCTCACCTTTTCCGTTCATTCTAGTTATTGTAACGTCTCTTTTAGAAGAAGTGAAATCTGAATTGGAATGTGACTACATACTCATTGTAACAAAAGCGTACACTTAATCATAAAAAGAAGTGCAGCGAAATAATCTACAATCATTGGTATGTTACTTTCTCATCAAGAGATCTCCCAAGTACATCACGGTACGTTGGATAAGTATTGTCATTGTATTATTCAATCTGTACATGTACTTTCTTATTGGAAATAAACGCTGCAATTTAAAAAAACCCAAAAAAAACCACCTTGCAGGAGCACAGAGATACTGCATACCAAATGAAACACTGTGTAACATACCACACACTGTGAACCATACCATACACTGTGAACCATACCACACATTGTGTACTATACCACACATTGCGTACTATACCACACACTGTGTACCATACCGCACACTGTGTACCATACCACACACTGTGGACCATACCACACACTGTGTACCATACCACACACTGTGTACTATACCACACACTGTGGACCATACCACACACTGAACCATACCACACACTGTGTACCATACCACACACTGAACCATACCACACACTGAACCATACCACACACTGTGTAACATACCACACACTGAACTATACCACACACTGTGTACTATACCACACTGTGTACCATACCACACACTGTGTACCATACCACACACTGTGTACCATACCACACACTGTGTACCATACCACACACTGTGGACCATACCACACACTGTGGACCATACCACACACTGAACCATACCACACACTGTGTACTATACCACATACTGTGTACCATACCACACACTGTGAACCATACCACACACTGTGTACCATACCACACACTGTGTAACATACCACACACTGTGTACCATACCACACACTGTGTAACATACCACACACTGTGTAACATACGAGACATTGCTGAACCAGCCTGGCTGGTGATGAGTGTTGCTGGTGGTGGCTACATTGGCGGTGGGTGATGCCTGTGGTGGCTGGTGGTGGGTGGTGGGTCCAGGAAGATGGTATTATCTCCTACACACTACATAAGAGATCCATGATCAGAGATAGCGGGGTGAGGTAAAACCGCCGCCCCTGCTCCCCGCCCGCCCCGTGTGTCCCCACTCCTGGCCTCTCTGTCTTAACCGTCTCTTTGTGATCTCCCTTCCCGCCTTCAAGCGTTTCGGCGGGAAAATCGGCCGTTTTTGAAGATCACAGCCGGGAATGTCGTCTGCTGATACTTCAGAACACCGCCATCAATCACTGATACCTGCCCCGGCCGCAAGAGGGCCAGCCGGATATCGCCAGCTCCTCCACCGGCGCATGCGCAGGGAATTTTACCTGATTATTCTTAGATTTTCGCCCACTCGTCCAACTTTAGGGAACGGCTAGGAATAATAATCCTTTTAAGTCTCTCAGAATTGGCCTCGACTATTAAATGAATAAATCAGCAATGAAAGTAAACATTTCTGTTACAGTTGAAGGTCCTGAAAACATCGTTCATTCCAGTCACTTCTATGTTGAAGGCTTGTTATAAAAACCGAGACGAGATTTGTTTGGTGGTGATGGGTGAAATGATGGATGATGGGTCGGGCAGGGCAGGGCTGATGCTGGCCACTCGGAGGGAAGGAGACAGTTTGTGGGTGGAGAGGACTTTGAGGTGTCTAGACCGTTCGACACTATTATTCAGTACACACAACTGTATACGACACCCTGCCTGATTTATACAGAACCATGCCTCTATGATGAACATCAGACACCTTATCTAAGGGGTTTGAACTGTTATCCGTATCCATAAAGGCTATGTTAGGATGGTGTCTTCATATCCCCAACAGCAAACCAATATGATACGTTATACAATGATACAGGAGATGTATGAAAATACAATTCTGTATGTGCTCTTGCCTATACAGCAGCTTTTAATGCATGCCTGATAATCCCTTATTCTTTTATGAGTTTTGCTGATGAAATAGCACCGATATAACTATGTAAAGATATATTTGAGAAAATCCTTTCACAAGTGACCAACAGCTCTTTTATAAACCGATTTATCTCACTATCATTTTCATTTCTGTTACAGTCGCGATCTCTACCAGATGCCGTTGCTCGTTATCTCTACCACAGATCACTGTTCTACCACAGGACCTAGCCCAGGCTTCAGACTCCCTCAGCGGCGGGACATCAAGCAGATAAGATATTTCTCCTTCCCCTCCCTGCCCCACCCAACTTCTCTACCATCCTACCACCTCGTCCTCCCCACCCTGTCCCACCCAGCCTCTCTCTCACCCTACCACCTCCCTCCCCCCTACCTGTCCCATCAAGCCTCTCTCCCACCCTACCACCTCCTCCTCCCCTCTCTGTCCAACCCAGCCTCTCTCCCACCCTACCACCTCCTCCTCCCCTCCCTGCCCCACCCAACTTCTCTACCATCCTACCACCTCCTCCTCCCCACCCTGTCCCACCCAGCCTCTCTCCTACCCTACCACCTCCTCCCCCCTCCCTGTCCCACCCAGCCTCTCTCTCACCCTACCACCTCCCTCCCCCCTACCTGTCCCATCAAGCCTCTCTCCTACCCTACCACCTCCTCCTCCCCTCTCTGTCCAACCCAGCCTCTCTCCCACCCTACCACCTCCTCCTCCCCTCCCTGCCCCACCCAACTTCTCTACCATCCTACCACCTCCTCCTCCCCACCCTGTCCCACCCAGCCTCTCTCCTACCCTACCACCTCCTCCCCCCTCCCTGTCCCACCCAGCCTCTCTCTCACCCTACCACCTCCCTCCCCCCTACCTGTCCCATCAAGCCTCTCTCCTACCCTACCACCTCCTCCTCCCCTCTCTGTCCAACCCAGCCTCTCTCCCACCCTACCACCTCCTCCTCCCCTCCCTGCCCCACCCAGCCTCTCTCCCACCCTACCACCTGCTCCTCCCCTCCCTGTCCCACCCAGCCTCTCTCCCACCCTACCACCTCCTCCTCCCCTCCCTGCCCCACCCAGCCTCTCTCCCATCCTACCACCTCGTCCTCCCCACCCTGTCCCACCCAGCCTCTCTCCTACCCTACCACCTCCTCCTCCCCTCCCTGCCCCACCCAACTTCTCTACCATCCTACCACCTCCTCCTCCCCACCCTGTCCCACCCAGCCTCTCTCCTACCCTACCACCTCCTCCTCCCCTCCCTGCCCCACCCAGCCTCTCTCCCACCCTACCACCTGCTCCTCCCCTCCCTGCCCCACCCAGCCTCTCTCCCACCCTACCAGCTCCCCCTCCCCTCCCTGCCCCGCCCAGCCTCTCTCCCACCCTACCAGCTCCCCCTCCCCTCTCTGTTCAACCCAGCCTATCTCCCACCCTACCACCTCCCTCTTACCCTCCCTATCCCACCGAGCCTCTCTCCAACCCCTACCGTCTCCCCCTTCCCTCCCTGTCCCACCCAGCCTCTCTACCACCTCGCCCCACAGCCACCCTCTCAAAGTTTACTTTCCGCAGTTGTCCTGGCAAACATCCAACGGCGCATGCCCCAGCAACCTGACCCCGGCATCACGCATGCGCACTTTGTGTCACGTCACGTGACACCCCGTCAGGGGGCAGCACCATATGTTGGGCGTCTCGGCGGAGCTGTCGTCAGTGTCTCCACCTGACGGCATGTTGGAGAACTAGCCGTTCGTCATGCTCTCTGTCGTGGTCACGTGCCCGCCTCGCGGTATCTCGCGGGATCTCGTGGCGGTAAATCACAATAATCTTGTATTGTAGAGGAGGTAGGACGAGCGGACGGCGAGCGGAGAGGGGAGGACTGAAGGGCGGTGGGTTAGATTTGAAGCACGAGGGACGACATGCTGTAAGTGGGTGGAAGAGCTTTCAGAGTGGTGAGTGTGGGATGTGGGTGATGGGCAAATTGCAAGTGGCAGACCTAAGGCAATAGAATGTAGATGGTAAATGTGTAGTGGTAAGCTTGTAGTGGTAAGACTTAAAAAATGGGCAGTGGGTGGTAAATGGTAGTCACCTAACAGAAGTAGACCTGGAGTGGTAAGTAGCAGACATTGGGCAGTGGGTGGTAGATTCTAGTTGTAGCACTTTTAGTGTTGGATTGCCGTTTGAGGTCCTTTAATTTTGGCCCGACACCGTAGGCAAAGGGCAGTAGTTAGAGGAAGTTGCATCACTTTAGGCTCAATTACTATGTTTCCTTATCATTATGTTTCCCAAGTGGTGGAACAAGATCATATTCACATCGTGTCATAGTGGGCGCAAACATTATTCATATAACATTATTCGTAAAGTAGCGAAACCTGGGCAGTGGGTGGTAGATGATCGTTATAAAACAGGAGTACATACTTGTGGTGAGAAGTAGCGGACATTTGGCAGTGGGTGGGTGGTAGATGGTCGTTACAATGCAATAGTATACAAGTTTGTAATGATGAGTAGTGTACATCGGGCAGTGGCTGGTTGATGCTCATAGCAGTAGTTTACTTGTAGTGGTAAGTGGGTGGTAGGTGGTACGTACAAAGTAGTAACAGTAGTCCCCTCTAAGTGGCAAGTAGCAGATATTGGGCAGTGACTGGTTGATGGTCATTACATAGCAGTAGTATACTTATAGTGGTAAGTAGAAGACATTGGGCAGTGGATGGTACATGCTAAGTAAGTAGCAGTAGTTCCCTCTATGTAGTAAGTAGCAGATATTGGGCAGTGGGGGGTAGATGTTCGTAATGTTCACAGCAGTAGTATACTTCTAGTAACAAGTAGGAGATATTGGGCAGTGGGTTGTATGTGGTAGGTATATAGCAGTAGTTCACTTGTAGTGGTATGTACCAGACATTTGGAATTGGGTGGTAGACGGTCGTAACACAACAGCAGTAAACTTGTAATGTAAGTAGCAGACATTAGGGAGTGGGCAATTGATGTTCATTACATAGCAGTAATATAATTACAGTAGTAAGAAGCAGACATTGGGCAGTGGGCAGTTAATAGTCATTACATCGCAGTAGTATACTTGTAGTGGTAAGTATCGGGCATTGGGCAGTGGGAGGTAGGTGGTAGGTACATATTTCACTCTAAGTGGTAAGTAGTGGACTGCGTTAGGCTGATGACAGAAATGTTACAGATGACCACAGACCGCACGCTATCACACCAGCCCTGACTCACTTCTCTCCACCACATCATAGAGAAAAGAAAAAGCTGACCACCTCGCGCCTCACACTGCGCACGGATACAATTTCCGTGTCTGAGATATGAGGCTGGGCATTACTGGTGGCGCCACTATACGTCAACGATGTCAACTCACGCCTTTAGCCGCACATAAGTTTTCTACTCAACCAAAACAGAAGTATAAAAGAAAGGTGTGGCATGCCAATCCCCCGGGTGGAAACGTTTGGAACCTTACTAAAAGAACCTCATATTTTAAGGGGATCCTACGTGGAATTGATAACACTAAATACATAGAATAGACAGGGATATAGAAGTTGTTCTGCTGTTTATGTACACAGACAGCGAGTCTCTCTCGTTATAGACTAAAGCACATTGAATCAATTAAATATATTTATTACCCACCCATTCCGGAGTCTCCGTAGTAAATGTATAGAGCACCTGGAATTAGCTACCCAGAGATTCTGGCATGTCAGGATCTCCTGCAGGAGATTCCGGAAAAAATAGTCCTGTCCATAATGAGGTCGAATCATCGTGTACTTCAAAATAATTTTCTTGAATGTTCCTTCAATGCTAATTATTTAAAATCAATCATAATTATCTTATTTGCCATCAAAAATCAATGTCATAATACACTTTGCATGCTAAAAGTGTAGGTTAATGGAGAACTATATTATTGGTGTAAGTCTACACCGAATTACTGCCACACTTAACAGTGCTGTGATGTCTTGAACTAAATGGCTTACAGAAACTTTTTAATTGCAATAGATTTGTTATTAATCTTGTAGGTGGATGATGAATACAATAACGACTGGTTTTGTATACGAATGACCGTAATCTCCTCGTAGTTGACGACGTAATATCCTCGCTAATCGCTCGGATATTACTACGCGTCAACTACTCGGAGATTACGGCCACTCGTACACAAAATCAGTCATTTTTATGTATATATTCTAAGTTATAAAGAAATATTGACACAGATGGTCAGTCCCTGATCCACAACAAGCTATGTGCGGATAGATAACAATCTATCAGTAAGGCATTCTCTAAACATGATTGACATGTCAATACACAAGCGAACCCCACCAAATATTACCAAAACAAATAGCCAAAACATATCGTATATTATCAAAGTGTATCAGAGGACCATATCGTCTATTATCAGAGTAAATCAATGAACTATATCCTCTATTATGAGAGTAAATCACTCCGTCAGATCGGAGCAAATGGCTCTGACAGGAAATCCTGCCCAGCAACGCATGCGCCCGACAACACTTCCGCCGGAAACGACGCGGGAGGGATGCGCATGACACGGACAGTTTACAAGATGGCCGCCGGCCGATGCATTAGTGCCGCCATCTACCGGACGCGCCAGGGCTGATGGGATCGTGACCCAGCAAGTCACGTGGCGTGTAGAGTGATCTCGCGAGGTAGTGCGAGACTGGAGGGTGGATTGCCATGGGGGAGAGTGCTGGCGAGTGGCGGCGGGAACTCAAATCAGGACCTGGTCAACATGGCTTTTTTCTGACAGTGGTAAAACATGAACAGAGGTCTATTTCCCCTAACCCGTCATTGACACCCATTTATCCTTTTGCCAATCACGTAACCCGATGCAAAATGCCCAGACTGCTTCGGAGTTCCACCAATCAGAGAGTCAGTAACACAATACCCCGTCTGCGACAACCCCTTCAGCAATCACAGAGACTGAATATTTCCCACTGATCGTAGAGACAAACACCGAGTTCTAGTTGAAATGGTAATGTGGGAATGGCTGTGATCAGCATCTTTTCATAGTTTCCTGGAGTTTGCCTTCAGTTTGGTGTTGTCGGCTTTCTTTAAAGGCACTGTATGCCCTTTTAGAACTCATGTCTTAAGGAACATGTGACTCATAAATCAGGCTCTATTGAAGGATTAGTGTGGGAACTATAACAGTGTTCACCCGGTTGGCAGGATGCGTATTTTTAAGAAGGAAATGTGACACAATGTTTTATTCTCGGTTGTAAAAACAACATATGTGAGGTACATATTAATTCAGGTATTATAAGTGATTTTTGGTATTATACAGGTCTGTGTAAGCAGTATATGTAATATATGATTTTTTTCTGGTTTCTGTAAGTAGTATATATAATGCATGGTTTTATTCGGGTTTATGCTAGTAGTATATATAATAAATGATTTTCTTCGGGTTTGTGTAAGTAGTATATGTAATGTATGGTTTTATTCTGGTTTCTGTAAGTAGTATATTTAATGTAAGATTTTATTCGGGTTTGTATAAGAAGTAAATGTAATGTGTAGTTTTCCTAAATACAAGACATTTGATTTTTCGCGGGCGTCTATGAGTGTATAGTAATGCTGACCCTGATTCATGACTTTTCAGGTTAGGTTCAAATGTTGAGAAATTGACTCGAACATTAGGTTTCACTCCGGCAATTATTCACCTGTAGCTTAGCTGCCAATGTCATTGTGATGGTAAAAGGGAATCTGAAAATCCTCGGTAACATTTGCAAACTGCATGTAGTTCAGAGCTCAAACAGTTCTGTGTACGGCGAAGTAGTAATCTTTCTACACACACCACTTTGTAATCGTTACTCTCTCATTGCCAGTCCCGTCCCATACCATATTTATCTCCATGTAACTGCTTTGTCTACTGACGCCCTTGTTAAATCATACGTCAACGTTTTATATATATCCACGATGCCAGCTTTAAATTTTAACTGCAGTTTCAACTTATAGAACATCTGTTCATGTCTGTGAGTTTCCGATGACAAATGGCTATTGCTGAGGAATGTGAGAAAAGTCAGTGGCGGAAGAAAGGGGCGGGTTACACAATAGACAAAAAGGTGCGTGTGATGAGTGATGAGAAGAAGAGGATGGTTCTTCAGACCGTGCTGCACGCCCGCCTCGCCCACGCCTCATTTCCACACACCACCTGCTTCTATTACTTACGACGCCACTTCAAAGTGGGGCTAAAAACGGACAACGCGCCCCCTGGTGGGAGAAGCCCCCAACGCTCTCCCGCCATCTAGCGGGGATCGCTCGAATTCAGATAGCAGGTGAGCTTTTCCTGTATAATTCCTTAATAAGGAGTAGACGTTTTAAAAGATTGTTTGGGGAGCGATGATATTGTTTAAAATGTCAAATTCCAGGTATCACAGAACCCCAACACTGGGGTAACGTCAAGTTAATGGATGATTTGTTAGTTGTTTTTTAGTTAATGGTATACTTGGTTGTTGCTTTTTAATTAAAATATAATTCGACTAAAAATACGACATTTTGTCAAATACTTCCTTAATCATTTATGATATGCGTATTACGTCTTGATTTACCTAATTCCTAGAAAGTTATTAAATGTTACGTAATAGCATCCTTTATCATTCTCACCCCCAGTATCCGCCTAGTTTAAATATAGCTCCAGGGCTTTTAGTTCCATGGCCTATACCTGCATTGCAGTGAAACCGTAGCTACACAGTGTGTGGTAGCGTCCCCATGACCCGGACATGACGTCACGCGTCTGGTTTCTCACCTGAGTGATCACCTGATCACGTGATGGATCGTGGGAACGTCATTAGCATAGAATCGGCTTAACCGGAGGTGGAGCGGGCTGAGAGGTGGGGATTATAGGACCAGGGTGGCGCGAGATAATAGCTACACGGTCCTTCGGGGCCATGCTTGTGAAAAAACACATCTTTTTTGTCATTGAGAAATGGCGGAGAACACCTGAGGTGTCCTTATACGTCATCATTCATCACGTGATTCGTACATGAAGACTAATTTCCTTTTCCTTTGTTATTTGACATGCTTTATTTCCTTCAAGATCAAATTAAAATTGTGATGTCGGTAGTCATACAACTATTTCAGCTTGTTTTTTTTCTCCATTCTTATATCATGTGAGGCGGTAAAGGTGACATTCTGGTAAATTCGTGTCCGACCTGATCTGCCTCTATCGTGGGAACGAGGGGATCATCGCTTTGACAACGACACGTGCGATATTATGGACATAATATATGAATTCTATGTCTACCAGGATGTGAATTCACGCCGTCTTGTCTAATACCTTCCCCAATACCGCAGGCACTTTGATAAAGGAAGTATCTCTCAGAAACTTCGTCACCTTCAATGGGACCTCTATTACCACGTACTCTTACAATAAAAAAAAAAAAATTTGGTTTATTTCTGAAAGACCACTAACATACAATATCACCTGCTCTTTTGAAAAAAAATATTTCCTAAAATATCTAAACTGATAGGTAACAAAATAATGTTAAAAATATGAGGACTGGTTCCTGCCATTGCTACTTAATGTTTCATTAATAGCAGACATATATTTGACCAGATGATTTTTATTCATGGCCTTAAGAGGAAATAGGAACTCTTATAGCTGATTACTCATAGCATTTATGGACATTAATATTCCTCATAAAATGTCTGGGTGCTAAAATATATCCTAAATTAAGTTTACTACTTGAACTGAAGTGGGTGGACCTGTCCTTTACTACTATGCTATCCATGCTCTCCCTCTACATATTCCGCCTGGGGATGCCCCAGCCTCAATCAGGAAATCAAAGATAGGCGCTATCTGATTGGACAGATTAAAGGAAGCCATATGAAACAGAGCCGCTGATTGGCTGAAGTCTAGAGGTGCACACTCAATTAGTGAGCCGGTAATTAGAGGAGTTAATGTAGGAGCTGTAGGTGAGGATGACAAGGATATCTGATCGCATTCTGAAAATAGAAACTCGAGCTGCTCCTATCTATCACCAAGTGATAATCAGTACGCGTCAGGGGCTTTTATGAAGACAAAAATCTCAGCTATAAACTTGGTGAAGTATCACATTAGCACTGCTAAATGAGGGTCACTCAGCCCTGACCGTGGTAGCAACTGCTAATTGGCATTCAGCTCTGCAGTCACAACAGATGCTAGTTTCTGCAGCCACACTTAAGAGCTAACTTTTCAACTAATTACAAATATCATCAGGGAGGTGTTTTTAAAACTAAGAACGATACTGGCTGAACGATTACGACTAGGACTAACCTTAGGTGATAGTGACCACGGTAGGAGTGTCAGTGTGTTTTTAAAAAGTATCCCACAGAATTCCATGACATCTTTTGCAGTTTCTTTAGTTTACTGTTCATTATTTTAGCAGAAGACATTTTACCATGAAGGATGGAAGCCACCTTGCAACAAACCAATAAAAAAGGGAAAGTTTATTACTTTTCGTTGGGATCTTACTTCTTAATAGTCTCATAGGACTCTCCTCCATAAAGACGGATCACTTTAGGTAATGAGAATGCAAGAAAGACCATGATAGGATCAATTCTTTTATCGTTTTTAGTTTTAAAAACACGTCCCTGGCTAAACTACCAGCTAAATACCGACTAATTCGACCAACCTGCCCAGTGTGACATGCTACTATCGTAACGTCGGGATAAGCGTTACCTTGCCGTGTCATAAATCTTATGATTGGTTCGTTATTTCCCTAGAGGGACAGCCAATCAACGTATAAATCAGCCACCTTGCATCCAGACAGACTTTTTCTTCCAATACAAAACACAGGCGCTCATTTCTGCCCACCACATACATAACAGACACTATCGCCATAACGCAGAACGGCCCTGCCCTCTCAACCAATCAGATGGGCCGATACAACACCTCCCTGGCACTCCATAGCACCAGCAGCGCCACGCTGATTGGCCATCGGCAACGCCAGCAACTGATTGGTTAATGTCGCCTACGTCATCCCTAGGATCTCACCCGCGGGGCCCCGAAACCTGGTTACGACAGCGGCAGACGGAGCAGGCCCGGCCCGGGAACATGATTATGAAAGCCGGGAATAGGCAAGGAACGCGGCGTTTCGAGGTTGTGCTGGTGATTGGCGTGTAACGCGTGGTTTGTTATCATAGTGGCTGGGTACCAGTGATAGCATATTTCCTGTTTAGGAAGGAACAGCGTGAAATAAAACAGAATTCGTTCTCTATGTGTTAAGCAACGATGAAGTGGGGTTCTTTAGATAATGTAGAGAGAGAAAAAAGTCGGAAATGTGGAGGAAATAGTCGGATCTATACGCAGTTAAAACAGCACTGACACAGTCCTAGTCCTCCAGCCTTCAGTCTATCAGACAATGTAGACATAATGATTGAGATCAGTTCGGACCACTGAACGACTAAAGTTGACCTATTCACCCTGCACGAATAAGGAACTGCATGGACAGAAGTCAGAAGGTTTGCATTTCCCCGCGCTTTCCCAATGCCAAGCCATAGTGAAAACAAGAAGAAACCAAAATATGTGACAGACTCCTCAAGTGCAGTTGAGATTTTAGCTCAATCCGTTTTACAAATAAAGAACATCTTTAACATGTAATAAGACAAATACCTTCTTGATAAGTTGTTATGATAAATAGAACCGCAACATTGCCGTTTTGGCAGAGTGGGCAAATCCTGTCCGCTGATTGGCTAGTTCGTTCACGATGTTATCAAAAAGTGCTAAAATCCGAGGGTGGGCTGATCAGATCGAAAAAGCCGAAGCAATGTTTTTTTTTACAATGGGAGGCATTGAATCAAATGAGAGTAGATTTAGTATTCCCCATGAGAAATTATGTCTGTTTGCAATCATCTGAATATAACTATTTGTGTGTGTGGTACTGCGGGAGTGGGGCAATGAGGAGTATGTCATGCCTTATTTCACTCCTGGTATTTCTGTCCCATAGACCTAACCTGCATGGAGTTGTCCCCCTCTATTAACTGCCATATAAGGAATAGAGAAGTCCCAGTAGCCAATGACTGCATTCGGAGCAAACCACGACCTTCACCCTCACCTCCTTACATGATATCTATAGACACTTGGGACGGTTCTACAGTCGAGTGTTGACCTAAAATCTAATGGGCCACAACCACCCTCTAACATTGGGAACTCATACTCAATGCCCATGGAGTATCGTAAAAAAACTGAATGTGGGATATTGTCACAAATGTTAGCTAATTGGTCAGTGATAGGGTAGAGATAAAATCTTAACTGTACTCTATCCATAGCCACTGAAAATATGACATTTATTACTCTACAACCTAAAACCGTGGCATATTTTCAGTTGCTACGGACCTCGATGTAGTTCCTTCTTTGTCTTCATGTTCCTCATACTTCTCTAGCAGTTCACATTTTCCATGTCCTTCACCTTCCTCATGCCACTAAAGCCCCCCAGAGGCCGCCCTCGTCGACAGGGCACCGGGCCACAAAACACCCGCCATGTTTTTTATCACACTGCTAGGGGATCCACCATCCGACATCTAGTTTTTCAAGGTCACGGACAAATGTCCGAGGTCACCACCAGGGGATCTGGTGTATGTGTCTGGGGTGGCGGAGGCCGGGGTTTGTACCACACGGACAAACACGCTGCCACCGGGACCGACCCCGCACCAGCAGCTGCCCGCCGTCTAGCGGCCACCCCGTAAACGGCCAACCTGCCCCCCCAAATCTGATTACTGGAAGCGCCACCAGGGGACGGGGTGATGGTGTCGTATTGACAGAGCCACGTAGGCGATAATAGGGGACTTTATCGATCTGCGCCCTTGCTGTGGTTCCTGCCAGCCTCACTTTGGCTTCACCTGGCGGAAGTTTTATGAACTATGTCTCAGATAGGAAACCTGAAGATAGGGATATAGTAAAGGGAAGTATGAGAAATGTACCTGTGATTTCTTATCTATATGTGTGGTAAATATGCATGTACACATGACTCAAACCGATGTCATACAAAACTGTCTCCTGCGAAAATTTTGTCCGACCGTGGAAGTAGAGCGGTACACACGTGTCAGTCATACCCAATGTACGCTTGATGACACAGGGCCCAGTTTTACGCAGTGTGAAGTGGTAGCGGAAATTTAGTCTGATCCTGCGCGATGAACGTACTTCTCTTAAGATCTGCATGAAGACTGTTAATCGGAATGTGAAAACTCCTGCCTGTGTCAACACTCTGCAAGCATCGCGTGCGCGTGTAACTATGTATATGTACTTCCACCGGCAGTTAGATACTTCCACTTCTGGTGTTACGCGTAGAGTATTGACGATTTAAAGGTGAGATGAAGGATTTGTGGTAAGACTAAAAGGAGACCATGAACTACAGTTGACTGACAGTGAAGAGGGCGAAGGGAGCAGGGAGGTCAGTTGGGGCCACGAAAAATATAAAAAAAATCCATGTGGAATTACTGCCTCAGAGAGACTGAGAAAACATGGAAAACACATCGTTATAGGCCATGGAAGTGTAGAGAGTTTTGAACCACTGTTATTTGATGTGAATGAGGACCAATTCATTCTCTGTTTGTTTTACAAAAGAGAAAACAATTTTATATGCTGAAAACGAAAACAAGGATTTCCTCGGAAACTATTAAAACTGCCATCTTTGAGGGAGAGTGCGAAAAGGTGACAGGACCACAGATCCTGTTTATAACACAATGCACCTGACAAGGAGAACACGGCCACTGCTTCAGCCTGCCTCGCCATGACAGACTGCTCACCTGGTTACCATAGCAACGACAGGGGTGCCTGAGGCATCCCATAGGACGAGGTGTTTACCCTCAGCCCGGAGGGTGCTCCTGGGCCCCCGCACCGCCACCAGACCTGTCACCCCCTCCTCCCCGCGATGCCCGCTCCTTCATGTCACCGGGAACGCCCTCCTCATCGCATCTTAGCCGAGGGCACTCCACTTCCGGGCCGCCAGACATCGCTCGTCTCGTGTGTGGGTGTGTGGCCATAAGCCTTGAGTGAAAGGTTGTGCACACCTCATATGAGGATTACAGTTTTGAAAATTTTCGTTTTGTAATTCGTATTATAGTGGAAGCTAGAGAAAGCTTTCGGGTGTTTCTAATGGAATATTTCTCCAGTGGGTTTTAAAAATATATAGTGTCTCCTACAGTGTACGACTCAATACTTTTATGTCAGTCCTTTCACCAGGGTCATACGGCGCCAGGTTTCTTTGCTTGCTTGATTTGATCGTTTAACGGCCAATATTGAACATACTCGGGTTCGGTGGTGATCGAGTCTTTGAGATGAATTTAGGTAGAAAACCCAACCCTATATATTTACCAAGGTGAGAGTCATTTTCCTCTTACACCACATGGACATGGTATGAGAAGAACTGACTATTGATATAGCAGTAAATTCACCATTACTAGAGACGAAGGAGAATTGGCTGCAGTGGGATTCAAACCCACACATTCCCACAATCTAGTGAATACAAATCCACTTTCTTAACCACTGGGGTTACCCCCAATTCCGGAAAAGGTACATTCCCCGATATGAAAATACCAGTTAAAGGCTTTAAAGGCATATCCTTTGACTTATTCTAATACCAAATGAATGAAATATAAAATATTATCTAGCTTGACCAAATCCAATTAAACCCAGGTAAATTAAGCCAATTTGCACTAGACTGATTCATATGGGAAATTTACTGACAAATACATTTTTCTTCGATTCATCCAAAAATAAGGATGGTGACCTATGATTTTTAAAATTGGAATTAATACTGCTATACATTTACTATATTCTGCGCAATTGTGATGAGAATTACATAGGTTCTACTATGTGAAAAAAAATTGCTTATAATTCCTATATATTCTATAATAGCATCATCATGATATTGATATCTAAATCCAAAACTAGCACGGTAACCCCCGACTTTTAAGTGAGATATGTGCTCCACAACACTTTGAGCTCATTATATTCAATTATCAGGAGAATGACATGGGTTTTAATTTTCAGGCCACATTGTCCGATATGCCTTTGAGGGTGATAATGCGGGGGTGGGTTATATCCATATAAGGAGAGCGCACCATACTGAGGGCTGGGTGTGGGTGGAGAACCTGGACCAGTGGCACGCAAAGCAAAGCCACCTGATAGGCTCGTCCTGGCACCTGATAAACTTTGCAAACTTGGCTTTTTTTCTTTGGCCGAACGGACGCCACCGGAACTTGATCTGTTGTTGTCATGGCAACACGCGCGTCCGTCCACGACCGGGACTTTCTGCTGGTACCCAGCGTGTCAGAGCACACACATCAGGAACGAACCAGTACCTACCGGAACCAGCAGCGGCGCCGAGTCGTCTGCGTCTGCGTGTCTGCGCGCGCATTCCACTTCCGGTTGTGTTCGCGGGTTTGGGGCTTGGTTTGGGACAAGCTTTAAGTGGGCTTTTACTTTGTTGGAAGAGATTTCCCGAATCATTAACCTATATTTGTTCTTATCATTATCTTATTTGGCTCTTGGTATAAAGAGGAAAGCTTAGTTCACTATAAACGCCATGTAACCCAGTCAGTTTGTATAGGGGACAGAGCCATTGTTAGTTCCCGAAGAAGTCACTAGGTGGCTAGCAGTATGGCAGGCCCCTTGGGGGACAGATCTATATTCTGGCTCTTTGTTCTTACGAAATTCAACTGCCTTTCAATGTTTTACCATGTTTCCCTTGCCTCTCTACACCCATCCCAGAGCAGGATGAGATAATAATTAAACCCCGGACATGATGTTTTTCACATGGAACATATGTGAGCAAGGCTAGAGTTGTGACACTTCCCAATTATCACTCACTTCTTTTGCACCTCCACTAGTGAAGGACACCTACTTTTTCACCTCCATTAGTGAAGAACACCTACTCAGGGGGCGTCATGGCAGCCCCCATGACTCATAGGCTATATGCCGTATACAGCACCATGTTCGAATCCCATTCGTATAGCTGCTAAACAGGCTTCTGTTCCTCTCTTAATCTAATAAGTGTGTGCCTTCCGGCGTTCTCTATCATAGACCGGATAATGTCTCACGGGATTAGTCATGATATTCATGAATAGCTACGTTTTTATCAAGAAATACCTTTTATTAAACAGATTAATAAATTAAGTGACCTAACTGTGAGATAATGTAATACCACATGGAACTAACGAACTTGAACTAGAACTTTGTATGTAAGAAGTTGCTCAGCTCTGCCAGGTATAGCAGGCATTGTGTTTTCTGTATGTGTGTTTGTTGTTTATATGGCTTACTGTCAAAGAGTGACACAAATTAATCGTACTACGACCCACGAAGTGCTTATTAATCTTGGCCTATTTTGTATTGTGGCAGCCCGTATAACGTCGGGTTTTCATGTTATCTGTGTATTATGCACTGTCTCCCTTATACATGTAGACGATCGAAGGTGAAAATTACCTGTACTAATGTGATACGTTTTTTTCTTCAATAAACACTTCTATCTAAAAACAAAGAGGATAACATATCATACCACATGATAAAACAAACGAATATGATTCAGAGGAAAAGCGGCCTGTGCCCTAGTGTTACTTATCTCACCCCTGGTACAAGTTTAGCCATAGGAATAACATTAGAAAAAAATACTCAACGATCACCCCCGTAAAGTGACAACACTACGCCACGGCCGTGGCGTAGTGGATTTGCTAAGTCTTTTCTAATTATTGTGATAGTTTGATGATATTTAATTTGATAAAAAGGGGTGAGATAAATCCAGAACCGCACTCGAATCATAAATAGACACAACTCCACTCGTTTGTATGGGCCGAAATCGTCACTCGGCTTCGCCTCGATGACGATTGCGGCCCATCCAAACTCGTGGAGTATTGTCTATTTATACGATTCTCGATGCAGTTCTATATCAAGCCGTCCCTAGTAGGCACCAGGACCAGTGAGGTTCTACGACACACACTCGTCTGTAAAGGGTTAACGCACCATGCACCCTCCCACCCCTATGCTTACATAGGTGTAGGTGGGAGGGGGCAGTGAAGCTCGCCTCTCTGCGAGCAGCAGGTCGATACCGTCACAGTACACACTGCAACACGCGATCGACGCCCGTCTCACCGAATTAAAACTCGCAACATCAAAAGACTTTAATCAGCGACAGCGGCGCCGCTACCCCCCGGCCTCATACCATGGTCTAGTCACGCCGCCGTCCCCGAACCAGCAAAATGATGACGTCAGTGGGGGGACGCCGTATATTGTTTTCTAACTCCATACATCATACATATGAGCGTCAATAAATGGACATTACTACATATACTTATGCTGTATATACTGTAAATACGCACAATCTTACCGTATAACGTAAAAATAAAGTACGGAACAGTATTCAGTACGGGAAAATACGGAACACTATTCCGTATGCGTTAACTGAAACTTTAGTTGTTAGGCCAAATTAAGTCGATTATTTTCGTTAATTTCGGGTACATGTATATACTAAATATAGATCACCTACCATGCTTGTATAAGCAACAAAACTCAATAATAATTTACGGTTTGTCCCTTGTACAGCATGGCCAGGTCGTTCTATATAAATTCTCTACTACTATACAAATCACGTCAACCTCTTGGTTTGTGCATCAAAGCATTTCGTTATAACTCAAGTGGATTCAGGATGTTTCTCGTGCGGCTTTTATCCGGGCTTCACGTTACTTTTTGCCTCGTGTAAATATTGAAGTATTTTTTTATTGTTTATTGACACCATCAATTCGATTTTCTATGTTGATACTTATAGACAAAAATCTGAATACGAGTTGAATAATCTGATAAATAATTGTTAAGATAAACCTGAAGATTAATGAAGATAGACATGCTAAAAAATAGATAGATAAAAATAAGCTAAACACTAGTGACACTCTTCAAGTACCACAGCTGTATTTGTAATTGAGAATAGTAAGTTTGTTAAACCATTACCCAGGTCTGCTGCTTGTCATAATATCATAGTAGATGATCCATTTACTAATTCCAAACTCAATAATACTTCATCAAACTCGCTTGGAGTGAATGAAGATATCAATTTAACATTACCAGGATTCTTACTTACGTACTGGTAGATGACAAAACGCGATTACTTACCTAGAATAAAGAGGAAAAAAACATGGATTAGTTCATATTGTAATGAATATAACAGAGCTCGAAATTCTCATAGCAATTAATAATATATTGGAAGAAGATACAGTTTACAACAAACTAAAAAAAACAGTGGGATGCAATATGTCAGTAGCCGATATACTGCACTGAGGTGGTTGTCAGAATCAATCCGTTAGTAATCGGATTGTGGACACATGACGTGACTGTCTTAATGTAACGAGCGTGACTACAGACACAGAGTCACCCTCCTACAGCGCAGAAAATCACGTGACACATTGATATCACAGACAATGAAGAAATCCGATTATAAAAATAACGGATAGCTTGGGTTGGTGTCTCTATTTCTGAAGGCCCCCTAATTAGAGCATTATCCAGTGTGGTGTGATTGATTTTCTATGTTATATAAGATGAGGGGGTGAGGGTGGTGTGTGGTGTGAAGTGTGTTAAGGATGATGTGGGAGGGTAATGTGTGATGTGTGGTGTGAGAGCAATGTGTGGTGTGAGGATGGTATGAGGGTGATGTGTGGTGTGCGGGTGGTGGTTGGTGTGAGAGCAGTTCGAGGGTGATGTGTGGTGTGAGGGTGGTGTGTGTTGTGAGGGTGGTGGGTGGTGTGCGGGGGTGGGTGGTGTGAAGGCAGGTGTGGTGTGAGGGTGGGGTGTGATGTGAGGGCAGTGAGTGGTATGAAGGCAGTGGGTGGCGTGAGGGCGGTGGGTGGTGTGAGGGCAGTGTGCGGAGTGAGGGCAGTGTGTGGTGTGAGGACAGTTGGCGGTGTGAGGGTAGCGTGTGGTGTGAGGGCGAAGGCTGGTGTGAGAGCAGCATGAGGGTAGCGTGTGGTGTGCAGGCTGTGGGTGGTGTAAAGGGTTATATGGGAGAAGAGGCAGGTTCTAAGACGGGCACAGCGCCTTCTGCAGGCTTGCCGCACCCCCGCCACCCCGCCACTTTCACGAAGACTGAACCCGCCCGTTCCTCCTGCTGTAATAGATGTCCTCATCGCCACCTGCCAACTCCCTCATACATCATCAAACAGCCGAGTAGAAAATCCAATAACTCCATTCGTTTCAGTCCCTGCATGGCGGGCGTCATCTAGAGTGGTACTGGGCAGCGGGAGGGCAGCAAACAGGGGCAGTGAGTAGGCCGCTTTCAGGGAAAGGGTTGTGGGCGGGCAGCAGACAAATAGGGTAAGGGTTGAAGGCAGACAGGGGAAGGATAGTGGCCAGGCTGTAGCCAGGCAGGGGAATGTTACACGGGTAGGTTGTGGGAGGGATGGCTATGGTCCCTGATGGTCAGTTGTGTTTAGGAAAGTGAGGTGGGGTTGTCTCTTAACACGATATGTACCCTGTCTTCCAGTTATTTCGAAGGGTTAAGAAGACTGCAATAGATGTTAAAAGCTCACGGGAAGAAAGTATACACAGTTGCGCCATCTCATCTTAACAAGCGTTTCTCTTCGCATATAATACCATACCTACCCAATACAGTACCCTGGATCCCTGTGCCTACGCTTAATTTGAACGTCATGGAGCAGAGCCAGCACATGGGCGTTGTTTCAAGAAGGGCGCTAAGAGCAGTGACTTTGCCGTGACCTTGACGCCACCAGGACGTAGAGGGTTCACGTTCTATTCGCCTCTCATTACCACCTAATTCAGTGTGAAAGTGGTGCTGGTGGCTGTACGGCCCTACCCCTCCATGTCGCAACCCCCTAACTTCACCCCGCTACACATCAACCCCCAACAAACCCTGAACATTGCACCCCACCAACACACCCCCTCACCCTCTCTCTCTCTCTCGGCGCCAGCTCCAAGGCAGACAGGCGCGGCCGATGATAATAACCTTTGAAGAAGGCTGTTTGTCTTGTCGTGCGTGAGGAGCGAAGGATGCCGGTTTTATTTTTTATGTCTGTAGTCGTTCTCGGCGCAGATAATCAGAAGTTATCCTGCCGGAAGAAAGCGCTTTATTGAATGAGGCTGAGTGCAGCCCCGGTAATACCTTTACAGGGGGCTGGAGGCGTGATCGGTCACAAACCACGGCATGGTAAGGTACCAGTCAGAGACGACGGCACGGTCAGGTACCAGCCTGAGACTTCCGAATGGAAAGGTACCAGTCGGAGACTACGGCATAATAAGGTACCAGTCTGAGACTACGGCATGATAAGGTACCAGTCTGAGGCTACAGCAGGGTAAGATACCAGTCTGAGACCATGGCAGGGTAAGGTACCAGTCTGAGACCATGGCATGGTAAGGTACCAGTCTGAGACCATGGCATGGTAAGGTACCAGTCTGAGACTATGCCATGGTAAGGTACCAGTCTGAGACTACGGCATGGCAAGGTACCAGTCTCAGACTATGGCATGGTAAGGTACCAGTCTCAGACTGCGGCATGGTAAGGTACCAGCCTCAGACTGCGACATGGTAAGGTACCAGCCTCAGACTGCGACATGGTAAGGTACCAGTCTGAGACCATGGCATAGTAAGGTACCAGTATGAGACCATGGCATGGTAAGGTACCAGTCTGAAACTACGCCATGGTAAGGTACCAGTCTGAGACCTCTGCATGGTAAGGTACCAGTCTGAGACCACGGTATGGTAAGGTACCAGTCTGAGACCACGGTATGGTAGGGTACCAGTCTGAGACTACGGCATAGTAAGGTACCAGTCTGAGACAATGACAGGTATCATGCTATCAGCTACGGTACGAAACCAGCCAAAGACCTTAACATTCGACAATACCTATTAGACACTTTGGCGTTATTTGGTCTGAGATCACAATACGGTACGAAATTTTTGATAGCGCACACTATTGATAGGCAATAGTTTAAGACCACAAAATGGTTTGTTGCCATTTTCTAATCTTGCACCGATATAAACTGAGATAACCAATGACTGCACCAAGTCTCAAGAAAAGCTGTGGGCGTTTCTCTTAAATGCAATCCCCACTTTGTCCATTTCCCCATAGTACTTAAAATGAGTGAATCGGAGAGAAAAACCTTAACGGTCTCACTGAGGACGTAAGTAAACGACCCATGAGTGAGAGAACCTTCCGCCCACCATTCCCCAATCACACTTTACCTGCCACCTTTTAGGCGCGAGGCAGAGATTTACCAAAAGGTTAATCTCGTAGATAACATTTTGAGAGCTGATTGGCTAGCAGGGTACGGGGGGTGGGTGGATGGGTGGGGGGTTTCTATGGGTCTCTATGGGTCATGTTCGGGGAATGAGGCTGTGAGCTGGTTGGAGCTACTCGGAGCTTCTCGGAGTCGCTCGGAACTGCTCGGAGCCGCTCGGAGCCGCTTGGAACTACTCGGCAGGGATGTTAATTGGGGTCAGAATAAAAAAGTGGGAATATTTTTCTTAGAGAATTTGCTGCCTCAGGGAGACCAGGAAAACAAAGAAAATATATCGGTATTGGCCATGGGTGAGAGAGTCTGTGAGGCAGTTCAAACCACTGCATAAATGATTGGTTTGGTTTGGGCTGATACAACGTCCAGTCAACCATTATAGGTCCTTACCAGTCTTTCTCAAGGTTCTCATACACCACAAGGGTGGTGATCAAATCTATGTGATAAATTCAGGTAGAAATCTGACCCCTTCACATTTACCGAGACGAGAGTTCGTTTACTTCCCACACCACATAGACATGGTATGAGAAGGATTGGCCTTTGATATAGCAGTAAATCTACCACTGCTGGGGCTGGGACTCGAACCCACAAAGTCCTACAACCTTGGGGTTACAAGTCCAGTGCTCTAACCACTGAGCTAACTCCCCAACCCCCTGCCGAAATGAGGTTCAACCCTACTGAAATATATGTACTGAGTATGAAACAGAAGATTCCAATGGAAAATTGGAACGCTGCCATCTCTGGCTTGGAGCCACTCAGAACTACTCTGATAATTCGGAACTGCTCGGAGATGTTCAGGACCGCACGGAACTGCTCGGAGCTCCTCACTCCTCTTCATACTTCTTCACACCTGCTCACGCCTTCTCTCATAAAGGAACTATTCCCCATCACGCCCTCACCGGCACCCAACGGACCAAAAAACCCAATCTGTGACGTCATTTGTCACGTGATTACCCTCCACACGCAGCGCCCCCTCCGGCGTTAATCCGTACCAGGCACTGCGCGCGCAGCCTAGTGTTAGCCCCGATTTAGCGTATTGATACCTTAACCTCTGAGCTTGATGACGTAGATCACAACCTTTTGTGACGTAGTAGGCAGAAAGACAGCGTCACCGTCATTAGGGTGGCTGCGGAGGGAGCCGGGAACGCTTTGATTCTGGTTTCAATCGATCGTTCTGGATTTTCTCTCTCAGAGAATCCGGACTTTGGGAAGAAAACGTCACACGGTTGAGAAGGCAATTTAGACAAATCTCACTGAGTTTTCGTGATCGCTAACGCCCGTGAATCTTTTTGTTCGTTTTGAATCAGTGGCATGTTTAGGTGCAGATTATCAAGTTAATTAAACAAAATTAATGAAAATGCAGGTTGAATGAACACTCAGCTCATTAAAGAAAACTCACGTTTCTTTGGCCTCTTTGGGACGGACTTGAAGAGACGCCTCTCCAATTTTTATCACCAAAATGGTGGGGACCAATGAAACCAAAATGGCGTCTGAACGACTGAACCTAGGCTGCCATTATCCCATCCCGCAGTCATTAAATCCAAATATGCACATAAATATAAAAGTCTCATGAAAACAAAGCACTAAAATGCCGATCCCTGCAGCCTTGCCTGCATGCCTACCCATGTAAATCCAGTCCTCAATGACCGGCGTATATGACCTTCTAAATGCCGCCATGACAGCTGCACGCGCAGGCGCACACACTCACTTCCGCCGCGGAACCTCAGCGCAGGGTCCGGCGATCCGCACCTGTTTATGTCAGACATAAGCCAATACCAGCGGCCTTCCGGTGAGCCTATTGCTGGGGAAGGGTAAATATTATAGACAACCCGAGCCCATCCTCCCACAAACATGGGCGCCATATTGGAGCCTCATCCTCCCACACACACGGCCGCCATATTGGATCCTCCTGACGAGTCGCGCATATCAACAGCAGGGACTATTCCTTTTTTCAGCTCAGTAAGATATTATCAGGGTGGTCAGTTGAGGTCAAGAAAAAAGGTGGAGATATTTTTCATCTGGAATTTTACTGCTTCAGAGAGACTGGGAAAACATGGAAATGACATCAATGTTGGCCAGGGAATAAGGCGAGGGTATGTTAGGGTGTTTAAACCACTGATTTACTGGCTCGAATGAAGCTCAGTCTATGCTACTTTTATTTATAGAAGGGACATCATTTTTGAATGGAAATGAGAACTAGGACTTTCTTTTGAAAAGTGGAAAACTACCATCCCTGCTTGTTACAATATGGCGGAGCCGCGCCCTGCAGTAAGACAAGGGAACAGGCAGAAGTCCGTGTTGGCCAATAGCAACCGTCGACACAAATAGTTATCAGTATAGGTACAACTCCCATGGTCACAATAGGGTCGACTTCGGCAAGGTGAGATTTCTGGAAATTCACTTATTTCAACAGTGGCAGCAAAGGATTAGTTTTCTGCCCAAACCTTGTCTAGAACATTAATCTTTGCAGGGGAGTGAGTACGTGACAGCCAGGGCAAATATCACAGAAGATCGATAAGAATAAAAGATGTTTTGTTGTTCTACGATAACGTTGATTGGTGGGACTCTGCTATGGTAAACATCACTAAGAAAAGTATAGATCTGATAACTAAGTAGAAACAGCCCTAGCCGAACGTCAATTTAGATTCATGCAACAAGGCCACTCGCCCAGTGATCTTCACGAGGGGACAGCCAAGCGAAGTCAGTGGCTGTACGGGCCGAGTTGCTTAAATGTAATTTAATTCTCACCGAGGGCCGTCTCTATGATTTTAGATCGAATGAAAAATTGCATAAAAGAATGTTATGCCATGCCCCATCAAATACGGTCACTCAATATTAATCCTGTGACATTTTATTAGGGGTAGGAGAGAAACTGAGTGTTCATAACACCAATTCTCCCAGAGTTCAATAGGGCAGTACTTTTATTTGACGCATGCCACTGATTCTGAAACTCAGACTTGATGCTCCCATTCGATTTTTACTTCATTCAACAAAAATCGATTTTGTCAATGTGACAGTTCTCCCATGATAAGATTTACTTTATGAAATTTTTTAATGCTTTAGTACTATTTCTTCACTCTTCACATTATTCATAAAATTCATTTTCTTCTGGTTATCCATTGCCCATTTATAAGGCAGAAATCTGTTTGATTTCGATTTAACAGCTCACCTGGGTATTTTCAAGTATCACGTGACTACGAAACGTGGTTTGTGTTGGACGTGATCCTTGACAGGTCTCTGACGTCACACACGAACAATCAGTGACGTCAGAGTAAAAACCCGCGTGGTTTACAGAGCGCCGTCTAGGCCTGTTTCTCCGGCTGGCGAATGTCAGAGCGAATTGAGCAAAACACACACTTCTCCACGGGCTTTGACAAGGTGCAGTACTTAGCCCCGCGATTAATCAATAAGGTGAATGTGTAGAGCACTCTTTTTCCCGTGTGAAATTGCTGGGTAAATGTTGCCGTTATCTGATAGCCTGGTAATGTGGGACTGACGCCTGCTGCTTATCAACGCCTTATCAGATCATTCTGCCACCGACAAATTCCACTTTTCACACACTACTTACGGATAATACAAAAGGTTTTATCGGGGATTGTTCGCGGCCGTAAGTCACAGAACTCCCAGGTGGAACTCGCACCTGTAACTCACAGACATGAAATAAAAGTAGCCATAAATCACAGTAGGAAAATAGCCATAACTCACACTAGAAAGTAGCCGTAATTCAAAACAAAAAATAGCCGTATCTCATTCAAATTTAATAGCTAAAATTCAGTCTAAAGTAGCCGGTACTCACAATGAAAAAAACATAGCCATAGCTCACAGGAGAATATAGCTATAACTCACAATCAAGAAATAGCCATAACTCACGGTTATCTCTCACAGCCATAGCTCAACACTTAGACGAAAGGTGAATCTGTGACGATGCTTTTAGGTCACGTGATGCTTCAAGGTGTCTCGCGTGATACGACGAGACGTTGGCCAAGTGGATGTTGCCATAGTTACCTGGCGCTTTCGTGACACGTGATGGTCACAAGTCTGGTCACGTGACATGGCATACGGTCAGTACTCAGATTAGAGACGTCCATGTTTGTTGTCGCTCAACTAAACTAGGTCAGAGGTAAACAAAAACGAGCTTCTTATTCGTGTCGAATACTGTTGAAACTAATTGTGTTCAAATCATATCACCTGATGAAGTGCTTTAAACTTGCGCTTTTTGTGATTATACCTCCATCATTTATTCAAATTACTTGTTGATATAAAGTTATACAAAAGTGAATATACCACTCCAACCACTCTTCTAGCAGCAGTATTTATTGTAAACAGCATCAGTAGTATAGTCTGCATATGGCTCATCAGCTCAGAAATCTCTAATCTGATTGGACTGCCGGATAAGACGACAATGACGTTACGTCATAGCGAGTCCGCGTCAGTAAACGCAGGAATCTCTGACGTCATGATGTCGTCACATTCAGCCATGAGGTCTACCGATCTGATCATTACTCGACTGTAACCGGTGACTCTGGTCAGTGTTACATCAAACTCCTGCCGGTAACCAGCAGGATGTTGTAAGCTGGGTTTCCATTGGTCAACTTTTGTCGGTACTCAGCAGGATGTTGTAAGCTGGGTTTCCATTGGTCAACTTTTGTCGGTACTGAGCAGGATGTTGTAAGCTGGGTTTCCATTGGTCAACTTTTGTGTGTACCCAGCAGGATGTTGTAAGCTGGGTTTCCATTGTTCAACTTTTATGTGTACCCAGCAGGATGTTGTAAGCTGGGTTTCCATTGGTCAACTTTTATGTGTACCCAGCAGGATGTTGTAAGCTGGGTTTCCCTTGGTCAATTTTTGTCGGTACCCAGCAGGATGTTGTAAGCTGGGTTTCCATTGGCCAACTTTTCCCGGTAACCAGCATGATGTAAATCTCTACTAGTTTTCCTAAGATAAGATGATACACAGATGTACAATGAACAAAGTGAAGCATTGCAGTACTTTCAGTAACCGAATGCTAAACTCTACCATTGCTGCAAGGCCGAGTCTATCTCTCTAGTCAATACCACGCCACTGAGGAACTGTCATGGCTGTATCCGTGCAAGGCTGAGTAATAAGATTTGTGCCTGTGTGGGTCAGGGATGTTCGGGTGGCATATGTGGTAAGGGTAGGATTGGGATTGTGGTGGCGGTAGAGGTTTGGGGTTTAGAGGGATGAGCAGACTGTCGGTGGGTGGGAGGAGGGTGGGGGCTTACAGGGAGATGCGTGGGATTGAGGGAGACTGGAGGACAGGGCAATTTGCTGCGGTGACACATCCCCATTGCCGTCACATCAAAGACCCACCTTAACAATGAGCCTGGGTCCAATCTGCCCGTCATGGCTGTCACCCTGCTTTCCCCCGCCTGGCATATCCCGCCTGTACCTGTACGACCCTCAGAGTCTTCCGCGTCACACCCGCCACGCCCGGCACACCCGGCACATTCTAACCATGACTGGTCGTACCAGCCCTGCCCAACCCTTATATGATCCACGCCAACCCCACATGAACCCACCCTGAATGGTAATACCTGCCCTGTCCCACCCTGACATGACGCATTCACTCTGACTGGCTGTACCCACCCTGTCCCACCCTGACATGACACTTCCCCACCCTGACATGACCCACCCCACTCTGACTGGTTGTACCTACCCTGCCCGAGTGGCTGGGGAGTTAGCTCAGTGGTTAAGGCACTGGACTTGTAATCCAAAGGTTGTGGGTTCCACTGTAGCCACTCTTCTCCTTCCCTTAAGCAGCGGTAAATTTACTGCTATATCAAAGGCCAATTCTTCTCATACCAATGTCTATGTGGTGTGGGAAGTAAAGGAACTCTCACCTCGGTGAATGTGGAGGGGTGAGATTTCTAACTAAATTCATCTCATAGCTTCGATCCCCACCCTTATGGTGTAAAAGAACCTTGAGAAAGTCTAGTCAGAACCTGTAATGGTTAGCTAGACGTTAAATCAAACCAACCATCCAACCCACCCTGCCTCACCCTGACATGACCCACCCCACCCTGACTGGTCGTACCTGCCCTGCCCAACCCTTACATGACCCACCCCACCCTGATTGAACATGTCTACCCTGCCCCACCCTGACATGACCCATCCCCTTTTGACTGGCCATACCTGTCCTGCCCAGCCCTGACTTGTGCACATCACCTACCCCACCCTGACATGTCTCACCCAACCCTGATTAGTCGGATGCCTAAATGCTCAAGTCCTACCCAAAGCATTGCCCCACATTGTGTCCTTCCCTGTCATAGATGGTCCTGTGCCGGACTTGCCTCCCAAGCCCTGGCCTTTATTGCACTACACTGCCACCCTCGCCCTTGACTACCCTACCCTATACTATACTATACTATACTGTACTATACTAAACTATACTATACTACCATAACCCACACTGCGTTCTTCTATCTGAGCTGCTATTACCCTGCCTTGCCCTGCCTTGAGCTTGCCCACCCTTTAACCTTTCACCAACACCTCCCCTTCCTTAACGCCCTGCCAACTGCCTGCGACCTGCCTCACCTACCACTCTACTGCCTACTGTCCAATGCACCCTGCCCTTCCTGCTAATGGGTATTGAGTTATCCAGTGAGTCGCGACATATTCAGCTAAGTGGGCGTTATAGAGGTAGGCTTGAAGTAGGGTGTTGGCTGTTAACACAGAAATTATACACGAGGTATACATGAGTGAGAGGGAAGTTAGGCCGGCTCACCCAACTTTCCCACAACTCGCTACCATGGCCACCAATCAACTGCCAGGCGGTCAAACCTTTCATCGCACAACCCCCACTTCTCACCATGAACGCCGCCCCTTCCTACAATGCCACACCTCCAGTTAAGCACGTGACAAATGTCCCTCCACTCTCCAAGCAGAGTAAGGGGCGGGTGATTCATCTCGCGCCGTTTCGTCATTGGACAATGGTGTGGGCGATAACAGGGAGGTGAGGGGCGGGGCATGGGGTTGGGGCTAGCAGCCCTAATGAAAATGGCGCAATCAGTTTGATGGATACAGGCTGTGAGATGAGGGGTGGTGGCAGGGCCTGGCAGCCCGCTCCACCGCTCATACTCACACACACACACACACACAGCCGACTACTTGTGGTAGGTCTGAAGGTCTGAAGCGTTCGCCATCCCCTCCTTGCCTTCACTCAGAACTACATACACACAGTCGCTGCCATCCAAAAGGACACTATAGGACAGTTTAAGAAAAAGTTCAAAGAAATAATCCGTGTATAACCATTTCCAACATGTAACCGCAGTATTATATGACCATATATCATCATGTTCATCATATCATACCTGTATATATGTTAATATTTTCAATCTTTGTTTTTTAAAAAATTATTACTGTATACAGACTCTGCCTGAAATGGTATCAGAGGCTGCTATACAGAAGATGCCTGTGCATATATAATGCTCAATAGTAAAATAACACAACACAATATTAACTGGTTTCGGATACATGCGGCCGAATGTTCCGATGAGTTGACGCGTAGTAAGTATTTCTTTAACGTTATTCCTATGGTTTAACTTGTACCAGGGGTGAGATATGGCCATGTGTGCCACATGATTGCCACACGACTGTCATGTGCCATGTGTATGACATGGCACCAGACTATGCAAGATAGAAATGTAATGACTTCGCTTTTACTGTGAGCTAGACTTACAAAGAGGCACTTTCTGTTGTTATCAATCTAAAGTTTTCATTACCGGGGTACCGTCGGCCACTTCCCCGCCGCTCCCACTCCGCCGCCGCCCGCCGAGATCCCCCCAGCCGGGCCTGATGAGATTCTTCATCACCGCAACCTCCGTCGAATTTCAATAAGGAAATAGTTTGTGGACGTGGCAGATTTATCTTGCCTGCGCTGAGGGGATGTGAAGTAGGCTTTGAATAGGGCGGGGGACCCGTCCTCCGGTCTCCGGGCTTAAAGACGACGGGGTTCCGGTCTGCGCGAAGCCGTGCCCCGTAACTCCCCCCCCCCCCCCCCACCACCACTCCACCCCACCCGGATACAGGACCGGGAGGGACCCCCCCCCCTCCTCACACTCCGGATACCTCCGGTACGGATGAAGGAACACGGCTGGGATTAATACCATAAAACGCCTAATTAAATCAGGCTTCTTCTCCAGACAACACGTCCACGAGGCCTTCTATAAAGTCACTCCCCTATTTTCGCTCAGGCTCAAGACCAACTTCCGCCCGGAAACGTTGACCTCCCTTGTGTGGACTACCAACCGGAAGTGGACAGAACCCAGCTCCCTGGCGGCGGCGGCGGCGTGGGTTGGGTGGCGCCACCTGGTGTTTTCTCGGGGAGGCTGTGAGTGGGGTCAGGTGACTAAGATGGCGTGTCAACATGGCGGTAATCCGTGAGGAGGGTGCGGATTGGGCCCTCACCGAAACATGGCACGACACATGTGGACTGGTTACTGGGTGTGAAGATGGCGTGGTGAGGAGGAGAGGGCGGAGTGAGGCGTGGGGTGAGGGAGCAGCTCACAAATAGCCTATGAGCACCTCTCCGACAGCACTCTCACCTCTACTTCACCTCACTGACAGCACTATCACCTCTATTCACCACTCCCACAGAACTCTTACCTCTGCTTCACCTCAGACAGCACTATTACCTCTACTTTAAGTCTCTGACAGCATTCTCACCTCTACTTCACCTCTCAGACAGCACTATTACCTCTACTTTAACTCTCTGACAGCATTCTCACCTCTACTTCCTTTCTCTGACGGCATTATTACCTCTACTTCACCTCTCTGTCAGAACTCTTACTTCTACTTCATTTCCCTGACAACAATATTACCTCTACTTCATTTCTCTGACAGCACTCTTACATCTACTTCACTTCTCTGACAGCAGTCTTACCTCTACCTCACTCATCTAACTGTTTGCTGCTCCTCTACCTCTTTTTGTTAGTCTTCGCCTTTCTATGTGTGTCTTGTCGCTCCATTTAAATCACATGTACATTAGATATATCGTAAATGTATCATTTCCCTATTTAGATATATATCTCAACGTCCCTCTACGTCTCTCTCTCTCTCTCTCTCTCTCTCTCTCTCTCCCTCTCTCTCTGTCTCCCTCTCTCTCTCTCTCTGCAAGCTGCAATATATTGTCTCGTTCTTGAATGAGACTACAGCGATCAGACCTGGGTTCTCTGAGTGTCACACATAACTTTAGAAATACAAAGTGAATCATTATCAAGATCCGAAGTGTATATGGACGCCAATAACAAGCATAACATCTACCGGTCATTACAGATTTTACATGCAATGAAATGATTGTCTGGTCACGGCCGTGGCACAGATGCTCATTGAAACCTGGTCTTTTCAAGAGTAGTATCCATGAAACAGACAATGGGTGAAAAGATCTCTGAGTAACGGAGGGTTTTACTTTAAAGATGAACAAAAGGGAGCCGTGCCACCTGGTGTTTTTGACTGAGGAATCAGGGGTCAGCTGGTGCTTTGTCACGATCCTGATTGGTTCCCTTTGCCTCATGTGTATTCATAACATCCGGGCTTTAAATCTGGCCCGTGCAGGGAACGCTTTGGGTCCAGCGTCCATATTCATAGTCGCCCGTTCCGGGCGCGTCTTGTGTGTTTACTGTGTTATAATGGAACGCAGGCTGGGTACCATCCTCGCCGTTCGGCAGACCTAATATGAAACCTAGACTAAAATGTCACCTGAGTGGAAAAACTTAACCGACATGAAAAAAAGCGTCGACGAGGCAATGGGGCTTTATCGAATACACTACCTCTCATTTGTTAAAGAATTAGCGAGAATAAAAAGAGGACGGAACAAAACACTGCTGTCATTCTTTATAAAACAGAACCAGAACCTGAACTTAACGAGCCGGGTTTTTTCACATTCATGGAGTATGTCAGCGCCAACAGCTCCCACACTAACTACTCTGTCTACTTCATTAACGGGTTATCTTTTTTCATTATTTTGTGTTTTAAGCGAAACGTTAACTATGGGCCTGGTGGTCATTAACACCTACAGCGACCGCTGTTGTAAACTGTCGCTGGACGATAATAGGGGAAGTTAACGAGGTGCCGCCCGGTCACGTGACGCGTGCCCGTGGCGCCCCCTTGCGGCCTTATCTCGCCGCGCCGCAGCGACACCTGTCGGGGTGTTGAGCCGCGTCCGCCGGAAGTGACGGCGCGGGCGCAGCGTCGGCCTACATGGGGTTAATTTCCGGTTTATTACGACGCACTAAATATAGCGTCTGGGGCGTTATGCTGCGTCCTGTGGTGCCCTAACTCTGATCTGAGCCCCCTCCCCCCACGCTCCCGTCTACCCTCTCATCCCCCACACCCCGTCCATGCCGCTCAGACCAGGCTCAGTCCACTACCAGACTGATAGAGTCCAGCGGGCGCAAAAAAGCCTCAACCTTCTCCTGACATACAGCACGGGCCTAGCACGCAGCACGCTTAAACCTATGTTGTGTGACGGGATCTGGCAGTCTCAAGGTCAGAGGAAGTAACCTTGTCAGCACACCCACTGTATGACCTGAGAGGTGTGTATGACGGGATCCGGCAGTCTCAAGGTCAGGGGAGGTCACCTTGTCAGCACACCCGCTGTATGACCTGAGAGGTGAGTATGACGAGATCTGGCAGTCTCAAGGTCAGGGAAGGTCATCTTGTCAGCACACCCGCTGTATGACCTGAGATGTGAGTATGACGGGATCTGGCAGTCTCTAGGTCAGGGAAGATCATCTTGTCAGCACACCAGCTGTGTGACCTGAGAGGTGAGTATGACGAGATCTGGCAGTCTCAAGGTCAGGGAAGGTCATCTTGTTAGCACACCAACTGTATGACGTGTGTATGACGTGTGTATGACGAGATCCGGCAGTCTCAAGGTCAGGGAAGGTCATCTTGTTAGCACACCAACTGTATGACGTGTGTATGACGTGTGTATGACGAGATCTGGCAGTCTCAAGGTCAGGGAAGGTCATCTTGTCAGCACACCAGCTGTATGACCTGAGAGGTGAGTATGACGAGATCTGGCAGTCTCAAGGTCAGGGAAGGTCATCTTGTCTGCACACCAGCTGTATGACCTACTCAGAGATGTGCATGATAGGATCCTGCGGTGTCAAGGTCAGGGGAGGTCACTTTGAAAGTAGTTTTTGCAACTTAAATCTATTGGTTTTATAATCCAGGCTGAAAGATTATAGGATGTACACGTCTGTCAACTTTAACCAAAATGCCTGCTCTCTACGTTTTCTGTATAATTACTTTAAAATAGCGACCAAATACCAAAACAATATTTACCGGATCTTGAACTCAAGATCCCTGTTCTCAAAGAATTTCTTCTTCTCGTGTTCACCATCCGTATTTGCCTTGAAAGTTTATACCCATCCACTTTCTATTCCCAATATCCTCCCCAAATGCATGATTGCATTGATCAAGCTGTCCCGAGACTTATGATATCATCTATTCTTAGAATTAAATAATAAATTACCTCTCATACATCAAGAGAACTGTGAGATTTAAAGGGAATATTCTCGAGACTAAATGTAGGAACCGGGGGCCCGTTGAATAATCTAGGATTGTACATAAAGACCCCTTTCTGTACCTCGTACAAGGGTTAACATTTGATAATATTTAAGTCTCTTTGCTAAGACAATTTAGCCCGTCTATAAGGTCGTCAATAAGTGTTGAATCAAGTTGACCTACATTGTACCTGGGTCTCTAGGGTCTAGATGTACGAAGCTCGATTGTTAAACGGGCACTAGGTAACAAGTATTCAGAAACAAACTTCTTGGAGGGATTCTCCTTCCTGCCCCCGATCTCCTTCCTGCCCACTGTGTGAGCATTAAGAGAAACTCCCCTCCCAAACCCCCCACCCACCTCCTACACCCCCCCCCAATGAGAGCAGAGCGCGACATGACGTCACGCCAACGTTACCGCCGGACTTCCGGTCGGCGCACCGGACGTGCGACACCGGAAACCACTTCTTACGACGACCACGCTACCCGACCCGCCGCTCCGAACTCTCCGAGGAGGCGGGGAAATAACGCAGCGTCCGCGTGGTCTGCTGGACAGGTCACGTGGTCAGGTCACGTGGTGCAGGACGCGGGGTCACGTGACTGGACGGACGCTGAAAACAGAGCCGTCTACAGGGTATTTGTCTTTGTGGTAGGGGGGCCCTGGCGCTAGTTGGCCTGCTCACCCGCCGCCGATGACTTTCTTTGATGTAAGCGACCAGGGCGGGTTGCCATGGCGACGCGGACAGTTATACGTCAGTCAGAAAAGCCGGTTAGAGAAGGCACAAAAAAATAAAGAGGAAAAAGGTCGTTCCCATTGTCCTGTCATCGACCGGCTCTCCGTCAAGAAGGGCGTTTAAATGTTAGCTGTGGGTCTGTGTGGAGAAGTCTCCCTACGCGGGGCCCCGATATGTAATCAGGAGACTGCCGAGCCAATCAACCCCCACCCTTTGTACGCGCTTCTTCTTCTGGAGAGTTTTGCCCGCTCGGCCTTTGCTTTTTAAGTCAATCCTCTCTCAAAGGAGGAGAAAAAGATGTGAAACGGACTAAGACGCGGCGCCGCCATTGGTTGTGACAATAGACGCCCGCTGGTGCCGTCGTGCTGGTATTATGCACAAAGGTTCGCTGGTTCAGTAAAGCGACGGGAGATGCCATTGTGATGACAGCGATGGACGACAGGGGGCTCTGCGCAGCGAATCGAGATGAATGGCGTTTACGAGTGTGGCTAACATATTGTAAACTCCCATCGTTAATCATTCGCCTAATTTCATTTACCAGCGACAAAAAGTAGGCGATGCCCGCGACAGTTGGGGTCCAGGACCGTAAGACATTTATCACAAGCTTCTTTTTATCATTCAAGATGGTGATGGGAGGAATAAGATGCTATTGTTACCGTTTTTCAGGATAATCGCGGGCAGAACGGTGGTCATCATGCATCTGTCGGATTCTCGTTTATATTACTGCGCACTCCAAACTCGATGGCGAAAAGGGACACAGACCAAACACTCATCGTTTTTTTAGTCCCCTGTTGCTTTAAAGCGGGCGTCCTACAACCACGACAAGGCTACGACAATGGGTTCCCGACAAGGTCCACGACAGGCCTTCGATTGGAAGGCCTGTCGTAGCCTTGTCGTGGTTGGTGGACCCTAGTTCCCGACAAGAGGCTACAACAAGGCCACAACAGGCTGCGACATGAAGCTTGTCGGGGGGCCTGTCTGGGGCCTTCCGACGAGGTTAAGACAAAATCGAACATGTTCGATTTTTGCAACGACTGGAGCCTTGTCATGGTGTGTGGGTGGCATGTCGGGAGGTTGTCGCAGAGGTCTACGATAGAATATTTAGGTGGAGCGTGCAACCTATGACACGTCCCGACAACACTGTCGCAGAGCTCCCCTTCTCACGACAAGGCTGCAACAAAGGCACCAATTAGAACTTTCTTGTCGGCGCTTGTCGTAGCCCTGTCATGGTTGGCCCGCCTTTATGCTGCGTTTACACTATGTTCCCGGCGACCACGGTGGCCGCGGCAGCGTTACCCTGAAACGTGGCTGCCGTGGTCGCCGAGAACATAGTGTAAACGCAGCACCTTCTTCTTCTGTCTTTCTTTCCTCTATAATGCAAATAGCTATTGTGCTATGGAAGCGGCCATCTTTCTATCGACGCCATTGAAAACACCAGGGGCAGGCCCAATTATCAATGGATTTTATCCAAAATATTTTGGGGGGCTTGCCATGGAGGAACTTTATATATATATGTTATATTGAGAAGAGGCTAAAGTTTATATATAATATATATATATATATAATATATATATATATATATATATATATATATATATACATACATACATATATATTCCCGTTTTTCTGGATGATAGTAGGCAGTACGATGGTCATCATGCCTCTGTCGGATCCTGGGCTATGAGGCTATAGTGTGTTGGGAACTCGCGATTTGCGAATAATGAGGCGTTAAGATCCATTCACAATTGGTCCCGCCACCTGGTGTTTTGGATGGCGTCGGGGGGAAGATGGCCGCTTCCATAGGATACTGGCTATGTGCCCTATAGCTCCCTTTCGTCTGCAGCAAATTTCTTCTGCTGATATTTCTACACTCAGCTTGCCGATCCTCCACCCTTCACCTTGCGACCCGCTACTCTCCTCCACACTTCCCTCTTATAAATCTCCTCTTCCTGGCTTTCGCTCCTGCACAACGTCTTACTTTCTACACAAAATGTCGTCTGCTCATTTCTACGCACCACTTTTCCCGCCTCTGCACCACGCTTCACCCTGAGGCCCACCACCGTCTCTGAAGCCGCCCCCGTCTCACACCCCACGTCTCCGCACCCCTCTCACCGGACACAGGGCCATTACCGCCGGCCACACCAATCCCTCTCCCCGCTAACCCCCGGCAAAATAGGGCACGCTTACCGGTAGACACCTCTCCTCATTTTTTATTCCCTACTCGTAAAGAGGACAGGAATGCTGAGGCGGGGCAGGTTGGGGACGGAGGTGAAGGTTGGGTAACAATTCATCCAGAACAGATCAGGTGTATGGAAGGCGGATGGGGAGAGGGGGGGGGGGGGGCGAATGGACCTCCCCCTCCCCCTCCTTCCACTGACATTTATCCTCGACGCCTTAAACCCCTTCCGCTTTAATTCTTGCCTAACTCTAGCTTGTCCTCCCTGCGGCGCTGGCACGCCCTCTCGTGGCACGCCGGAGCTCGGGAGTCTGTGTGGCGGAGGTAATCCCAAGGCGGGGGGGGTCTGTGGGCGCGAGGCAAGGGCCCCGCGGTCTAAGGTCTCACAACGGTCTATCCGAGGTCCGCCAGTCCCACCGCCGCCACCGGCTTTTCCCGCTAGGAGGATTAGCGGCGCCGGGGTCTGAATCTCGTCTAGTACGGCGCCTGCCGCCAGAGGCGCGATCCGTGCTCAGTGTAGAAGCCTTCTTACGCGAAATATGTGATGGAGAGTGTACTGCACTGAGAGTGTGGACGGAGAATGAGCATGGTGTGTATGGATGGTGTACAGGCCTCTTATCAACATCTAGACAGAGGGCACCATTCGTCTTAATGTTCATAGACACGGCATACTACGCACTTAGACACGTTGTTAGGAAGGCAGTCCCCCTACTGCCTTCATGTAACACCGCCCAAATACATAGGGCTGAATACACAAAGTTTTATATTTCATCAGATACACGTTTCCCCACATTTTAAAGGGTTTTGATTAAGATGACCACTCTGTGTTGTACTGGAGATACAGTACCCCATATAGTTCATAAAAGTATTAGGTACACAATGCATCATGTCACCTATAAAGTTGAATTCACACGGAAGGATTCATGTACCTTACAACGTTCAAAATCTCATGAGACTCTATTCCCTTTTAGGGGTAACTGTCGCCAACAATTGCAAGGTAAAAACATGTCTCAGGATATGGAATCCTACAATTTATCTCACCCCGGTATTTTTTCTCCATAAGCCTAACATTATGAGCTCGTACTCCACGGCCGTGAAGTTCGTGTACCCAATACTCAATGGCTAATTGGGTTGTTCATTTTATCAATAAATAATGTTGAGGGTTGAGATAAAATCAGAAACCCACTTGATGAAAAAAGCTTGGTCCGCACCCAACGAATTAGACGAAGAAATTATGTTCGAGGTGCCCTGATGCAGACAAAATTGTGAGGTACATGAATCCTATCGTGTGAATCCCACTTAAGCGCCAACTAGAACACCGATCATTCATGTGAGTAATGTCTCAACCTGTGAGATATTTAATCAGACCAATAGCACCCCAATAGAGTGAAACGCGTCCACTGATACTCTGATGCGAGATGAATTTATTAAACACACAGAACCTCATCGAGGACTCTTCACCTCATAGATCACGTTACATGTAATAAATCCACAATGTGATCATAGCCACAACGCTAGAGAAAATTGAATCTGGTCATTTGTATGCATGGTGAGGTATAGCATGCCCTTGAACCCGTAAATCTAGTCTCTATTGAGCTGACTAACAACTACAAATGGCTGACAATGACAAAGATGAATGTGACGTCTCTGTGTAACACAGACGCCAGGGGATGGTTCTCGTCAGGTTACTTCCCTCGTCTACGTCCCTGCGGCAACCAGCGGTTTAAAATATGGCCACTCATGGCAAGGAAAAAAAATAGCTCTCCTGTTTCACCATAAAAAAATCAATAGGTTTACATACTCACGCACCAGCAACCAGCAAAGGATGGGAAATGTACTTACCTAGAAAAGAAAAATAAAGAACAAGGGTTAGCGTCACAGTTTATCTACGGTTTGGGAATCATCAAAGACTGCAATATTCGGTAAAACAAAGGTTGGTGCAGCAAAAGATAAACAAAAAAAGCAAAGGGACATAAAAAATAACCCGGTCATCGCGTGAGCAACTGTTTGTGTCCTCCCTTTGGCCGGTATCTGGTGTATCACTGATTTCCAGTATCAAGCCCTCTGGGTACAAGCAGAGCAGAACGACTTTCAGTTGGCGGGAAACGGTCTAATGGACGCCTGTGCCCGGTGTATCCCTAGTGCTGAGTATCTGTTACACCCACAACCAGCGACTTACTATACTATTAATGGTCTAATATTGAGTAACCAGTGAACTCAGCGACACCGGAAGTGGGTAATATGCTTCCACCATGATAATGTGAGCTGTTCAATCGTTCTTGACGGGAACACCTATGCTTAAAACCCATTATCGCTCATTAATAGAAGGTGGACTGTCTCTAGTAATCAATAAAATGACAATATAGGCATATCCAAATAGTGAGTATCAATCCCAGTGGTGCCTACTCATTAAGGTCATAGGATTTAATTATCCCAGAGGCTTAGCTTTACGTATTTTACCTTAAACACAATTTCGAGT